>OX465583.1:43680285-48798284 GCA_950022655.1 Alentia gelatinosa | reverse complement strand
CTATCATATTTTCTTGAATCTATCGAAGCCTATGCTGTACTCTCAGAGGGAACACCAACTTAAAGATAAAAGACTGGAATATACATAGTGCAATATACATAATGATACCAAGTACCCACCTTAACTGTACTGAAATGCAGAATATCAGTTACATGTCTAGATAGACTAAATTTATGTCAGTATTGTCAACATTATACAATAACTGATAAGATAACACATAGGAGTAACTTTATAAATGCATATATGGAACCAG
Organism: Alentia gelatinosa; assembly: GCA_950022655.1. Lineage (NCBI taxonomy): Eukaryota > Metazoa > Annelida > Polychaeta > Phyllodocida > Polynoidae > Alentia > Alentia gelatinosa. The sequence continues at coordinate 48,798,031 of OX465583.1, read as the reverse complement.
AAGTAAGAAAAGGGATAACGGCCGGAACCCAAGATGACATCTAGGTCCTGTAACCCATCAAGCATGCGCCGCCAACCTGTCCAAATTGTAGGCTTGTTGGTTAATCGGAGTGGATGGACCCGAATACTCTGTATGGGAAATGTTAGCACATATTGCAGGGATGAGGTGAGAATGTTCAAGAGTATCATGGACAAAGGTCAGAGGTCTAACAATATGGGAGTTCCTCTGCTCTGCATCATTTGTATCAGCCCGTCTGATCACCAGCAACAAAAAGGCCTTAATTCTAGGGAGGGTATCACGAAATGACCAGAAGTGGGTGACCAGGTAGAAGGAGGCGCATACAGAAGCGTTTAGAGCATATCCTATGTTTCAGAACGGCTTCTAGGTCATTCAATGTGAGAAAGAAGAGGTGGTATTTACAGCAGGGATCTCCTCGTGCCTCTGTATCAGGAGATGAAACTTTCATAGTTACCTTTATCAAGCGGCACGAGGTACGATCGTATGTCGCCATTCCGCAGTCCATGCTGATGGGCAACGCCAAGTAACCGTAGCAGATAGGTCATCATTCGATCTAATAGCCCCTCTCGTCGAAAGTGCTTCTTGAATACAACCTGTCAATAAGTCATTACCATTATGAATATCTGAGACTTACACAAGTATGTACAAATATGGACATCATTGGATCCGCAATATCTTTTAAAAATATGGTCATAACTTATTTTATGGAGGCGATCCTTCGTTCCTCACAATACGGGAGTTGTTTACTACAATATCCACCATATGCTCCGATGGTCTGGCAGATATATTTTAACATCGTCCTTTCACAGAATCATGTTTTGAAAAATAGATTCCATCTATTTATAAGACAAAAATAATCCTGAGGTAAAACTCTAACACTTTTATATGAAACCATGTCAGTAAGTTAACTGAAGGAAGTTATTCCAAGTTTTATTTCTAGTGCCATTTACCTGTTTCCTTTAAAACATGGATAGGATATCTAAGACCAACCTGTTTTGGTGTTTTCTTTAACGCAGGTATCTTCTCTAGCAGTACATCAATGCATTCACAGGCAATCGCGTCTAACGACATGGCTTCAGGAAAACAGGAATAAAATATCTAATTTAAAATCCTTGATAGATCCATGAGGCCTAAAAAGCTGGTAATAGAATTCCGTATGAAGCTATATGAGCCGGCCACGCCTCAGTGACTACAAATTAATTTGGGGTTGGATATGAGTGTGGATGGGCTGGTGTTGGTTTTGTTTTTATTGGTGTAGGATGGGTGCTGGCTATGATGCATGTTGGTGTTGGTAAATATAAACAGGAGCGGGTGTTGGTGTTGGTTCGCTCGTAGTTGGTGTTAGTGTTAGATGGGTGTTGGTTGGTGTGGGTGGTACTGTGGGTGTGGATGAGCGTGGGTGTTGGTGTCAGTATCATGTCGGTGGGTGTGGATGGGTATGGGTGTAGGTGGGTGGTTGTGAATTAGTAACAAGTGCTGCTGGGGTGAAGGAGAGGAGCACCTGCTGTGGGACACAACCCCACAAAGTCCTGCCACCTTGGGCTTACAAGTCCTGGGATCCGTTTCACTAGTTTGGGGGGTAAAAGGGAATGGCCATGACAAAAGCGAGAGTAATGAACGGCACTAACAGCGGAAATTATAAAGTCTCGTTTCATAAGTGGCATCGCTGGTGAGGTGACCATTCCCTTCGCTATGCTATAATGAACGAGACATTTAGTAAATCTATATCTTATGAATAATTCAATAATTCCAAATTATTCCTCGTTTCTTTTCCCACATTTCAGTTTTTATTTGATATCCCTGTACATGTGGAATTGCTCGGAGCATTTTTTTTCTTTAATTAAATATGATATAACATCTGATAAAATATATTTTAAAATTGTTGTTTTGATCAATACGAGAGGGTAGACCCTCTCATGAACAGTGGCAGTAATTGGGGCAGTAACAATGAGAGGTAATCAACTAGTGAAACGGATTCAATATGATAGAAAAGGTTAATTTAGCTCTCAACAATTTGCCTTGAAAATTAAATCCCATGTCATGTACCCGTACCTGAAAGTTGATTGCGAAGAGCAACGGAACCTACCGCCATTTCCTCCCGCTCACCCGGGAACCAAACGACGCCATAAAATCTATTTGCTTATGCAACGAACGCTCACGCTATTAACGAACGAACCGCTTTTAACGAACCTTCCGCTATTTATGAAACAGGACCCTGGTGACAATGGGACGTACTACGTGTTACATAGCCTGTAATACGGCCACCGTCCACCAGACGGCGTGTTCACGGCCCATGTACTCTGGTTCCCGGGGTATTCGCTAGGGGGCACGGCGGAGATTATAGTTGCCAGCGGCGTATACGGGCGGAACTCTGCCAAACGGCCCAAGCTGCCCTGTGCCCTTCATGCGGTCGTGAAAGATACTATGTGTTACACAGCTGAGCCATTGAGATTGGAAGGTAGATAGGCCATAGATTGGTCATCACACCTGTCTCCTCTCTGTTTCGACTAAGGGGCACGGTATCGGTTGTGTGCGCCTTGATCCAGGTACCACAATTCTACTTAATGTAGGTTCTTAAAGCAGAAATACTTGAGAGAACGGATGGCCATTCACAATAAACCCAGCAACAGTGTTCAGCTAGTACTACGCTGGTTTTTAGAGAAACATTCTAATAAATTGTCTTGTATCTCTTGAAAGATTGCCATTATTTCATTTTTTATCATCCTTCATTATGAACAAGTAGAAATAAGGTATTTGGGGGACCTCGCAAGGGAGAGAGGTTGTGCTGGTTTTATCCATGCAACTGCAAATAAGCGGGGAACCAACAAAAGTTCCAAGTTGCTCACTAGATAGGCGTTACCTGTCTCATATTTCATTGGGACAGGCATAGAGCTGTAACTAGACAGCTCTATGCTCTAACCAAGCTCTTTTTCTTAGGCGTCTTCGGAGAGCAAAACTACTTATCAAGAAATATTCACAGCTCACCAAATTGATTATAATAAAGTCTACCTTAATGATCATTTTATTCAAAATACACACTTTCAAAGCATAGGCCCAGGTCAAATGAACCATCTGCTGGGAGTGTAACAGACACTTACAAGTAGTGGGCCAAAGTGCCACAGATTTACCCCAAGCAGAGCTAACGTAGTGTAGCTCTGGTGGCCAGTGTAGGAAGGAGGGACCTACCAATCAGTTAGTCATCGGTAGGTCCCAGCCACCTGCTGGTAGGGAACGCCTCCCCCGATATTCCCCTCAGTCTGACTGATAAACCATACCTGAGCCTGTCAGGGGAAGGGTACATATTGTAATGCACTGAATGCTGGTTAATTTCATTCATTCAATGGGAGTACATAATCAGAGTTCAAATTTCAAAAGTAAGCCCCGAAAATTAGACACTCTACTCGTCTAGAGATGTCACAAGTGCTACTGAGGGATCACCGGTAAGTGATAACTCGGACCACCTGCTGTATCCTGAACAGATCATGGCCAAATAAGGAAGTCGACGTCAAATATGGGGATGGGAAATCCCCATTCCCAATATAGATACACCGCTCGCATCTAGTATACATATATTCACAAAACGGAATTAAGATGCTTAGAGCCACTCAGATGTCGGACCAAACTGACCCACTTGGAGTCAAATGTACATTGTTACTTCTCCTGTATGATGAATATATATGCAAATTTTCGCAATTCTTTTAGCGAAGTAACTCTTGGGATAACAGAATTGAGAATACATCGTTCCTCTAGGTTTAAGATTTCATAGTCTCTCGAACTAAAATTTCACTGAGTATGTACATATATGTCATGCACTTTTCAATAGCAATATAATTTACATCATGGTCTCGGAAACAAATGTGTTCCAGTGGGTCCTACCTGTAGTAGGATATGCCGTAGCGCATCTTCTCGCGGTATATCTCAGTAGAAATGTTGCCACATCTACTCCCTTCTCAATCGCTACGAATGCTATCCCAAACGCGCGAAATTTCTTTGCTTCTTCATATAATGTCTTCGTGGAATTTATGAAAGCCAGTTCACCAATCTTGGTCAAGAAAGAACTGCGCTGAGCAACAATGTCTGACATAGATGTCAAAGAATCCATTGCAGTATTTCCTTCTAAAACGTTAGATATTAGGTCCAGTAGTCTGTTAATACAGTACGACTTTGCCGCGCGATCGGAATGTGTCTTCTGCCAGAGCTCATTGGGTGAGTTTATTCTGGTGTATGGGTGTCAGGGTATAGGGTAATATGGATCAGTCACATATCTGGCTTATAATCAAAGAGTTCCCATCCTTCTAATCAGTGTTACTCTTGGCTATGCAACTTACATTCTTTAATTGTTAAATTTCATTCAACGGATTGAACGTGACTCAACTTCTCAGTGGAAAAGAAGGGCGGCACCTGCACACAAAAATAATTAAATGCGTTCACATATTGTGCATGGTTCACTGATTAAATAGAAACTCTACTGAGAACATTCAAAGTCCAGAAAAAGCATTGACACCCCCGCCCCAGTTACGTGATGGACCAGTGCAGATGATTCACTCCAGCGAAGCAAGTGGAGTCGGACTGGAAGCGCGGGGTGGTCACCTACGGCCGTGACCCTCTGTTGTTGAACACAGGTGACTTTTGTTAGAGCCGGAGTTTAGGAGGGCGCATGGCCATTTACAATTAACCCAATTCATACGATTGTCGGGCTGATAGGGTACGTGAGCTAAGTAACCGTTTGTTCGTGTGGCCAGTGTACAATCAGGGACCTTGTTCAATGGGAACCAGTGGTCTAGAACAACCTATGGTGGTACATTAAGGACATCAGACGAGAAAACACGAAGCTTGACGTTCTTTACAGAATGAGACTGTGATGCAGACATCCGTGGATAACGTCAACCTCAGGAGCTGTAATCTAATACCAAATACACATATCTTTCATGATATCTATGAAGGTTCATCTTATTAGAAAAAAAAAACTTAGGAGTCCAGCAACAAAGCCCATCTTTGGGTCAAGGGGACCAAGCCCCTGGAACCCATTGGCTTTATATATTATTCAAGCTGTACCCAGGATTAGAGGAGAAGGAGTTACACAATTGAGAATAACTGGGAGGATTGCTAGGGGCCCAGTGGTATTGCCCCTCTTGGGGGTCCAGGGGGAAGCTTCTGACAGCATGTGTACCTGAAGAAAATGAAACGAGCTGTATACAGGACTAAAGTTCAGGGAGGGAGACTGTGTACATCTCAGGCTGTATGGGAATACGTCTAATTGAACAAATTGGACGTTGAACTACCCAAACAAAGTATGGGAATAATGCTAGGGTACCAGTAACAAAGGCCCTCCTGGAGGTACAGGGGAAGAAGCCCCTGGAACCAATAGCAGTTTTTCCGTTCAGCGCCGCCATGCGGTCATGTTGCACGTCAACGCGGCCTTTCGGCCAAACATTGCGCTGTCCTACTGTGTAATGATATCTAACATTGGACTACTGCCATATGCAGTGCTGCCACCTTGTGGCAGACTATGAGCAACTCATCTACTGCTCACTAGATGTCCCCACAACTACTGTACTACTTCCTGCCTCCATCTTGTATGCCATGCTGCTAGTCTAAGTAAAGCTACCAAAACAATACTCATTCTCCACTTCATCTAATACCAAATACCACTTCATGGTGGCAGCGGTGGAGCATGGGTGACAGTGATCATCCCTGACAAGAAAGTGAATAATAGGAGATGCCATAGACTGTGAGTAGGGTGCATTTTTTGATACAACCTCCAGACTGACTCTACCATGACAGTGCCAGGAGGGCCTCACTTGTGACACCAGAGGAAGAGCATGCAGTCATATGACTCCAGTTACCCTGCAATACCATATATATCAATGCAGTAGGGGAAAATGACAGTATCTATGTAGGCTATATATACAGAAATACTTGACACTACCATATATCTGTATAGGCTATATACAGTAGTACCTGTCACTACCCTATATCTGTGTATGTTACATACAGGGGAAAGTGACAATACCATACCAAAATTTCTGTAATACCTGCCAAAAAGCCTACTATTCCAAAATGGCATCAAAGTACCCTACCATGAACTGGGGATGACCCAAACCCTGCCGATGCGTTCAAGCTTTTTAAACAAAAAATGCTACTTGTCTGTGAGGATAATGAGGTCACAGACAAAACCAAAATAGCACGCAAAATCAAAATAGGTCTAGCTGATGAGGGTTTACGGCGCCTCAACGCATCTGGTCTAAGGGAAGAAGACAGTAAGGACCCAGATAAGATCTGGAAATTCTTCCAAGACCAGCTAAAGGTGGCCGTAAACTTCAGAATCCACAGGCTTAGTCTTATGCAGTACCGACAGAAGGAAGGGGAATCTCTCGATGATTTTGTTACTAGGGCACGTACCCAAGCCCTGCTATGCGAGTTTACTGACGAAGAACTCCAAGACCGCATTATCGAGTTAGTGATTGCCGGAACCCCCATCGACACATTTAGATGGGACCTACTCGGAAAAGACCGTGACCTGACGCTCGACACTGTTCTAAAGGAGGGTCGCCAGCATGAAGCAGCATTCATGGGTACCCAACAGATCCGGGATATGCACAACCCGAAGATCGACCATGTGAAGCGTGACGCCCCATCCAAGAAGAGGCCATGTGGGAACTGTGGAACATCACATAAATACAGAGAATGTCCTGCCTACAAATCAGAATGCCATTTCTGTGGAAACATGGGTCACTGGAAGGATTACTGCCGAAGGTCCAAAGCCGAGGGCCGTCGAAAGGGTGATTCATCTAAGTCCAAACATGATTCATCTAAGTCCAAGCACAACGCCAAGTTCCGCGGCAAGAAAAAGAGGGTCCATGCAGTTGAAGATAACAGATCTACTTCTGAAAGTGAAAGTGATACATGTGAATCGTATGCCAAAGGATTCTATGCGCTGACTAATTTGGATGCCATCGCCCAAGACAAAGCCTTCACAAGAATCAATGTGATAATACCCAAATTGTCTGGACAACACACGCTGCGTGTTAAGCTAGATACTGGTGCAAATGCAAATGCCTTACCACTTCGCACCTTCTATCAGATGTATGGTGGTATCCAACCAGAGGAAGTTCTAACACCGAATACCGGGACAAGGCTAACCTCGTATTCAGGAAATGCGATTAGATGCCTCGGTAGTCTAGACATCAAATGTCAGTATGGCGAGTCTGACTGGGTAACCACTACTTTCTTTGTTGTTGATGTACCAGGACCAGTACTCCTCGGGCTTCCTACATGTGAGAAGCTAAACCTTGTGTCCATAAACTGTGAGCGAGTGGAAGTTAACAACCTAACTAACACCATTACCTCTGTGACTGATCTTGTCAACATGTATCCTGACCAGTTTGACAAGATTGGAAGATTCAAGGAACCAGCCAAAATTCTGCTGAAGCCGGATGCAGAACCCTATATCGACAGACCGAGGAAGTGTAACATCAACCTTCTCCCGAAGATCAAGATCGAGATTGAGAAAATGGAGGACACGGACATCATTCGGAAAGTTCGTGAACACACAGACTGGTGTTCAAGCCTCGTATACAGCACAAAAAAAGACGGGAGCATCAGGGTATGCCTAGACCCTAAGCATCTAAATAATGCCGTCAAGAGATGCCCCCACAAAATGCCCACTTTGGAGGAGATCAACCCTCGCTTTGTGGGAGCAAAATATTTCAGCAAGCTCGATGCGAAAGCTGGCTATTGGAGCGTCCCACTGGAGGAAAGCTGCCAGCTTCTCACTACCTTCCGCACACCGTTTGGAAGATATTGCTTCCAGAGACTGCCCTTTGGATTAAATATCAGCCAGGACATCTTCCAACAACGGATGGATGAGATTCTAGAAGATCTGGATGGATGTGTGGGTATCGCCGATGATGTGTGTGTCTTCGGTGCTACCGAAGAACAACATGATGACAATCTGATCAAGCTCATGAATGCTGCCAAAGAACATGGGCTTGTGTTCAACTCTGCGAAATGTGACATCAAAAAGCCTTCCATATCCTTCTTTGGTAATGTCTACAGTGAGCAAGGCATCTCACCTGACCCTGCCAAGGTCAAAGATATCCAGGAGATGCCAGTTCCAGAAAACAAAGAAGATCTACAGCGCTTCTTAGGCCTGATGACCTACATGGGAAACTTTGTCCCCAACCTCAGCATGATGTCTGCTCCCTTGCGTGAGCTGCTAAAGGATGAAGTACCTTTTGCCTGGGACATACACCACCAGGTGGCCTTTGAACAGCTGAGATCTGCCTTATCTGCCCGTTCCATCGCATACTATGATGTGAGGAAACCACTTACACTGGAAGTTGATGCTTCCATGAAGGGACTCGGAGCCTGCCTCGTACAAAAGGACAGGCCTATTGCCTTTGCATCGAAGACCCTTACGAAGACACAGGCCAACTACAGCAACATAGAGAGGGAAATGCTGGCAGTGGTTCATGGTATTGAACGCTTCAGCTCGTACCTGTACGGCCGAAGTTTTACTGTCATCAGTGATCATAAACCACTGGAAGTGATATGTGCCAAGCCTATTGCATCTGCCCCACCTAGGTTGCAAAGGATGCTGCTACGTATCCAGGGGTATGACTGTGTCATCAAATATCGACCCGGAGATCAGATGGTAATATCTGACACCCTCTCCCGACTTCCTAACCCAAAGGAAGTGGAGCCAATACAACTCGATGTCCGAGTTGATGACCTGGAACTGGACCTCATCAACTTCAGTCCAGAAAAGCAACAACAACTGAGAACAGAAACAAGACGATGCCCAACCCTCAACGCACTATCCGAGACTATCTACCAAGGTTGGCCAGAAAACATCAAAAGGCTACCTACCAGCCTGAGATCATTCTGGTCATACAGAGATGTACTTGGGCTGGAAGATGGCATCATCTTCAAAGGGAAACAAGTTCTGATCCCTGACACAATGCAAGATGACATCCTGAAACAACTCCATGCAGGACACCAAGGGATTGAGAAGACAAGGATGCTGGCCCGTGACACTGTGTACTGGCCAAACATAAACGAAGACATAAAGAAGATGGTCAAGAACTGCTCCTTGTGCCAGGAAGATCAGGATGCGAACAAAAAGGAACCACTTTTGCAAACAGAAGTTCCACATGCCCCATGGAAGATGCTCGGCACAGACCTCTTTGAGATCAAGGGCAGGTATTTTGTTATCCTCTCGGATTACTTCTCCAAATACCCGCTTGTAAAAGAGTTAAAAAGCCCTGTTACCTCTGAGTCCGTCTCCAGGTTTATCGAAGATGCTTTTAGCATTCTTGGACGACCCGATGAAATACGATCAGACAATGGACCTCAATACTCAGGGGAAGCCTTCAAAAATCTCTGCAGGGAATGGGAGGTGAAGCATACAACATCATCACCCCACTATGCTCAGTCAAATGGATTCATTGAGAGGCAGATACGGTGGATCAAGCCTGTGATAAAAAAATGTCTAAAGAACAGGCAAAACATCCACAAAGCCCTGTTAAACCTCCGAGCAACACCAATCGACTCAAAATTACCATCGCCCGGAGAGTTACTTATGAGACGCAAGCTGACCACTTTGCTACCATCTCATTCAGAAGGCAGAGATGAACAAACAAAAGAGAGGATGGAAGCAAAACAAGAGATAAACAAAGAGCACCATGACAAAAGGGCCAGAAGAGACGAGCTTCCACCACTGATTCCAGGACAAAAAGTGCGCATCATGGACAAACCATCACGAACATGGTGCCCAGGAACTGTCATCAACAAATGTCCTGAACCGAGATCCTACATTGTAGTAACCCCAGCAGGAACTCAAGTTAGGCGAAATAGGTCACAACTACAGGAACGTGCCACAGAGTGTCCTGAGCCAGGAGCACCACAACAGCAGGAAAGCACTCCTGTTCCTACAGTCCCAACCAGTCCGGAGTCACCTGTGCCTACCAGTTTGGAGCCACTCCCACAACACCATCAAGGAGTGAAGACAACACGTTACGGCCGTGTTGTCCAGAAGCCTGTGCGGTACAGGTCAAAGTAGATAGGGACCACTTGGGAAAGAGGTCAGAATAACACCTCCAAGTGGATCAGGTCGTGGGTAGTCTACTCACTTCCATAGATTAGTTTCAAAAATAGATATTCAAAGATAATGACACTATCATCCATTTACCATAAAGACGCTATGCTGTTTCAACTATGTTGGACTCCTCATACTTATAGATAACATTCAGTATTAAATATTGTTTAACATACAAATATATTTTACTACCAGTAACAAAGAATAATATACTTGTTCTTTATTTCCGATAAGGGGGATGTAATGATATCTAACATTGGACTACTGCCATATGCAGTGCTGCCACCTTGTGGCAGACTATGAGCAACTCATCTACTGCTCACTAGATGTCCCCACAACTACTGTACTACTTCCTGCCTCCATCTTGTATGCCATGCTGCTAGTCTAAGTAAAGCTACCAAAACAATACTCATTCTCCACTTCATCTAATACCAAATACCACTTCATACTGCGGCCAAGGCTTTCACACATAGGGTGTGAGTGGCGGGTATGAGTGCATAGGTGTTGTTTTCTTCGAGATAGGAGTGATAGAACAAGTGAGGACACTCTCAAAACAAAGACAGGTTGTTCAAACCAGAGTTAATTATGGTCTCCGTTTTTAGAGATATTTTTGTTGCTCACAGAACTTACAAAATATCATACATTATGACACCTCACTTTTTGCCATGAATTAGGGCTGAAGATCTGTGAGGATATTGAAAAAACTGCTTTATTGGCAGGAGTGAAACTCAATATATGAGAAATGATCTTATATATTGACAAATGAAACATATAACATTTCTACACCAAACAGGGATTTCCATAAAAGTGGAAAAATGCCATCAATATTTGTAATGATTTGTTTTTTTTAAATCCATCATAAATGTTAGATTTTACTACAAGTCTGTAACAAACACTTGATTAAAACAACCTCATTTTCCCATTCCAATTTACATTCTTATAAAGGTCGTCAAAACATGTCTCTTACCTCTAGCAGACTATTGCTCATTTCTCTTCGACAGTACCACGCAAAAGACCCGATCGAAGCTAGATAGAACTATATATCAATCCCTAAGAAGTGCAGCTCTTAGAAAGTTGGAGCACAGTAACAGACATACCAGCAATAAATCACTCCTGGAAATTACTCATACAGACCAGATCGACATGCGCCGTAATTTTCTCCTATTAGAAATCCTCCGCAGCCTGATACGTATAGGAACAGTAGCGACCAAAGAAACCTGCCTTGAAAACCCAAGAACACGATCGTCAACCAAGGAAAACATATTTATCCCAAAACCCAAGACTGAAAGATACCGGAACTCGCCCTTCTATAGAGCAATCACTATATGGAATAAACTTGATCATAACATTCAACTGACTAACTCCAAGAACTTTTTCAAAAAACATGTCAAGAAACTCTTGTTAAAAGACTGAATATGATACTTACTGTTTAAACATGAGAACAGACCGACAACTGTCAAGTAGAACTTATTATCCGATTATCATTCCACCTGTTATTGTTATACACTCCATTATATATATCATCCTTTTCTCACCTGTTCGTATGCCAATGTATCATTAAATAGACGATGTATTATTAGTATGAAGTTCAAAATGTATATACCGTTCCGGGATCGCCATTGTATGGAAGACCAGCGTTAAACGTTGAATGCAATAAAGATCATTAAAAAAAAAAAAAAAAAGTGAAATCTAACTTAGGAAAAAGTAATACTAGGTAGAATATAATCATTTTGAACAAATATCTTAAATCATTAACTTCTAACCCTAAACATTATGATTTAGAAATAAACAAAAGAAATATATTCTTTGTCATCTCATTATCACTATCCAAGCACTATCCAAGAGAGAGATATAATGAAATTTTACATATTAAAGGGGTCTTGACATATATACATGTTTATATATAAATATAAAATTATTATTACATTATTATCATTATTATTAGTAGTATTATTTTATATGCACACTATACATATACATGTGTATTTCATATGTGTATAACTACATATATATCACATTCCTAGTTGGATCAAAGGGTCCAAGGGTGATGGTAAGAATCCTATAAAGGAGCTAATCTAAATGATAACTTAAGTATTATTGAGACAATATATATGTTAAACCCACCAAAATGTAGCTGGAATACCATAGAATACGATGCAATCACTGTGTTGTCTCTAAACACAATCTATACATGTTCTTTAAACATATAACATTTCTACACCAAGTCTTCAAACGCTAAATAATACGTTGCCATGCGTTTGCTTGGCCGCATGCATTGCGTAACCAAGTAGATAAGGTGCGACACCGGCCTGTGGAAAAATGCCTATTAGATGTTTATACCTTATAGAAGATATACCCAGAATTTTGTTAAAGGGAGGGGGAGTTCCACATCTGAGACTACCTCAGAAGATTGTTAGGTGTCCAGTGGCATAGCCTCTCCTTGGGGTCCAGGGAGGGGATAAGCCCTGCGAGAACTTCGATAATAAAGGGACCAGGAGGCCAATTGTTGTATGAGTATTCTCGAAGCCCTAAATCTGTAGAAGAAAACTCCATGTGGGAATGGCCAGGGCCCTGGATAGTAAAATACTCAAGATTCAGAATAGTCAATCCTAAAACTACTTTTAAGTAATTAATATAATATGGTGTCAGAAGTAACAGAAGTAAAGAATCTACATCCCCAGCAGTGAATTTCAAGGTTCAGAAAATCAACTTTGGTAAAGATTTAAGCAAGTTTGGTGAGGCAAAACAAGCTGCCAACTGTAAGTAAGAGCCAATACTACTACACTAGTGAAAGTGTAACCAGTGTCAATACTGAAAAGTTCATGAGCATTGCTAGTGACTGACAATACAACATGGCTGCAAACAATATAAAACCACCTGAAAATTTGAAAATTGAGAGGGAAACCTATCTCATTCATGGACAATCTGGAAAAACAAGTTTGAAATCTACCTTAATGCCACAGGCTCCAGTACAGAACCTGATGAGAAGAATGTAGGGCTCCTTTCAAATCACATTAGAGATGAAGGGTTGGACATATATGACGGTTTCACATTTTTGCCCCAAACACCAAACCCCATTACCCATAAAAGATACAAATCACTATCAAACAGTGCTAACGAAATTTGCTGATTATTTCAGAAAAGGGGATACACAACGGAGGACTGACAATATTGTGTATGACGTCATTCCAGCGAGCCTGTGAACGGATGTTTTGTGTCGTCTGCATGATGAGTATCAGGGAAGCACCAAAACTAGGGAGAAAGCAAGCTCATCCGTGTGGTGGCCAGGACTGTACAAAGACATCGAAAAGACATAAAGTATTGCATTATTTGTGATAAATATCGACAAATACCGTGGTCAAGAGTTGAAGTAGACTTCTTTCATCATAAGGGGTCTGTGTATCTCCTTATGTAGACTACTTCTCCAGTGGCATTGAGATCTGCCTTGTCACCAAGAATGTGGAAACAGCCAAAATAGTTAATTACCCGAGGTACTCACCAAGTACTGAAGGGGAATTGATGTTCCTACGAGCCTAGGGTACTCTGTGTACCCCAGGATGATAGGGAACCATCAAAATGCAGAAAGCCTTTGGTCACCAAGGAATAACATATTCTGTTTAGTGATAATGGGCCACAGTTTCCAAGCAGCAAAGACCCTCCTAGGGGTGAAGGGATCAAAGCCCCAAGAAGCACTTGGATATCAGATATCATACAAGCTGTGTCCAACATTTTGTTTGGATAGCAAAGCCCCACTTGAGGGGTCCAGGAGGCTACGCCCCTATAAGCAGTTGGATTTTAGATACAATACAAGCTGTTTCTAAGATTTTGACTCAGGAGCGGTGGTTACCTCACTAAGAATACTTGGGACGAAGGTCCAGGGGGCAAAGCCCCCAACGCACTTGGTTTTTATAGATTAGATAATCTTTTTAGGTTACATCGTTGACAAAGAGGTCAAATGCCAAAACCCACCTGTGACTGTGGGGTCCGGAGGATGACTCCTGTGGAAGAACTTGGATTTTATAGATTATACAAGCTGTTCCCAGGATTGTTCGCCAGATTGAACAGTGATTGTCTGTTTGTTTGTGCTTTAACGTCCCAGGGGAATTGATTGAACAGTGAGTTACACACCTGAGACTACCTGGGAAGAATGTAGGGGTCCAGAGACAAATATCTTCCTGGGGTTCGAGGGGGCAACTAACAAGGTGACCCCTATTTTTCAAATTTGAAATGTATTCTATAACACTTTGAGATCATCTTATTAAATTATCCGATATGCCTTTATAGGAGAGAACTTACTTTGATTGTTTGTGCAGGTGCCAAAACGTGATGTGACAAGTTCATCAGCATATGTAAACACAAGGTTGAAATGAATTGTATTCCATTAAAGTGTTTATTGACACAATTTATACAAATATGAAACATTGAGGTAAAACCTGGTATGCACATATATATATATGTATGCCGTATACAAAGGTAGTAATATACATGTATTCATTCAGTGATGACAGTGAGGTCTGGGAAAAAGAAAAACTTTCCGCACCCTGTTAATTTCAACTCCGTCCTTTATATGATGGTTTAACACAATGAAAAAGGACATATCCAGAGAGCTGGCATCCCTTATGTATATAAATTGTCTCTTCAGTCACAATTACCGCAAACATATTTTCTGAACGTTATAAAAAGAGAATGGGTCATCCATGAAGGGTGCACGCAAAACGTCCGAAGAATTTGACCTCTCATCTCCTTCCATCTTTTAAGTATTACATTAACAATTATACAAAATTTCCTAAATTTCCACCCCTCCCCCCTAAATTGAGTACATACTTTAGGGATGGCCCCGAAAGAAAATGAGAAACACCCGTTTTTTACCAAAAGGTCTTGACACCATATTCTTTCCCCTTAACAAAACTTTAGTTCTATAACTATGAATAATATTCATGATACTTATCATTAGAATATATTTTGTTATTGTTGGCATTTGGATCTCTCTTCTAATGTCTGGTTGGTGCATAAGTCGTTCTAGTTCCATATTGTATGTATCGAGTATGCACTTCAGGGCCCTGTTTTTTAGTCACGACAATCGTTATGTACGACATGTTTTTGCTGTCAGTGTATTATAGTCACGACATTTTAGGGGGTCGGCCGATTATCGTAGCCCTACGACACGTAGGGCGGTGTGAGGTGTCCTATAGTCACGACAGTCGGTGGCTAATGGAGCGGAAACTGTCGCCCAAACTGTCATAACTCAAGACATCTATGGACATGTCGTACAGAGTGCGGAACTTCACTTCCCATGGGAATTAAGCAATGAAATTTTAACACGAGTAAGGTATACATCTAACCTATAATCGTACCAAATATGATGATAATCAGCCGTAGCGTTTCGAAGATCTCAACGTTTGAAATTTGTCATAGAAAATACTGCTCTGGTGGCCAGTGTCCCGCCGGCCTCCGGGGGGAGAAAAAAAGAATAGCCGAAAACCCGCCGCACTTCAGAGGGAATGAAAAAGAACAGCGACCAACAGAGCAGATGTTTGCTATGACGAAATAAAAACGCCGATAACTTCGGAACGCTACGGCCGCTTTTCTTCATATTTGGGAAGATTATAGGTTATATGTATACCATACTCGTATTAAAATTTCATGACTTAATTCCATCGGGAAGTGGAAAAATCCTCTATATACGCACAGTGATGTGTTATAGAACCTAAGACAGTTCTATACTTGTCGTAGCGGCCAACATTTTTCGCGGCGACCGTCTGTGCCGCACTACGATCGTGTCTATAAAACACCGGCCATCTTTTGTTGTCCAAAAAGGTCGTAGATCGGCTGTGCGATCGTAGACCTGCGACACTCACAAATGTCGTGACTAAAAAACAGGGCCCAGGTGTCAGGAGTGTTTCAGTAAATCAGCGCAATGATATCACACACTGCAGGTATTTATCCTGGGGCGTGATGAGGCTAGAAATGTAGGTCAGTGTTTGTAATTCTAGTGTTCCTTTTTACCGACACAATACTGAATTAAGAAAAGAACTGTCTAACCTGTCCGTCTCTATAGCCTAAGCAATCCAGGCGTCTCTATAGCCTCAGCAATTTAGGTCTTATTCAGGAGTCAGTTTTGTTTTAAAATGTTGTCCAGACAGAAAGGAAAACTTCCCGTTTCTGGAGAAAAGGGAAAAAAAAGGAAAAGAAATTTCGAAAACATATCTAGAGATATACCAAGAAGATATGTCCAGCTACTTTACCTAGGTGACTTAAGGGAAATCTCATTTCCAAGGTTCATTCGAATTAAAAATGTAGGATGAAGAACAAAATTGCTTATTATCATACTGTTTCTATAAAATGATAGTCTTCGGAAGTGTTCATTACATTGGTCACCCTAGGGATCATTCATTACAATGGTTACCTTTACATCACTTGTATCACACTTACATCAAGTCACATTCACATTAGTACAACTAATCTCATTTCAATGACCAAAGAGACTTTTCGGTAATAATGCAACTGTCATACCGAGAAAATGTTCATATAGCGCATTAAAAAGGACGTGTTTTTACATATTTTGTGAAAATATGATATGTAAGTGATGGATGAGATGGGGAGCTGGGGGGGGGGGGGGGAGAAACAAATCTGCACTTGATGGACAATTCTTGTTCAGTACTGTCAGTTATCGACAGACATCCTAATTGTATCAAACACATTTGAAACCTGGAGCAAATGGTCTGGAGTGGACAAGTCCTACCAACTGTGGACTAATCAAGAGTACAAGTAGTTGTGTGTCTCAGCCAGCTAAATCTCTGTTATCTCAAATATAAGATGAGGCTTCATAATTTCAAATAAACCAAAATACATAATGCAAATAGGTCCCTGAAAAGAATACTATTTTGAGAATCTGCTTCATCAGTGATTTAAAGAAACATTGTCATAGTTAACATCCCACCCTAGAACTAATAAATGGCCTCTTGCTGTCTTGTACTGCCTTCAGTTTGTTTATCATGGTGAAGCTACCAGGAGCTGTGTCTCTTATGTTAGAGACCTTATACAATGCTTAGAATATATATCAAATTTTCATTTTAACTGAAAATGACTGCTTTGGACGAATTAATTAAAAATTACTGATTTGGATGAAGAAAGAAATCTGGCTGCTCCTGATCTTTAAAAAGAAAAAATGCCTTTGTGTGAAAGTGAAGGAGATTACATTTGAGGAAAGGATATCTGTAAAACTTAGTCAACAACAATTTTTGAAAGTTAGTGATATGCATAGACACGTTTGTTTGGTACAAGGACAAAAGACTGATTTGGTCTTTTCACAGAACAAAAAAAGAGTGTAATATGGCTTTCATTGTACGTCTGAGAAATGTTACTTAAACGACAATATATTACCAGGATGCAACTATACGATATAATTTAATCTCAATGGAACTGTGCATTGTCCTAATCTCAGTTACTGATATTGAACAGATATATACTTACTCTCAATATACTTGAGTGTGAGGCAATAACAAAAAGCACCATGCAGTGTGACCTATATCTCTCAACACCGTATGAACCTCTTCTTTGAAGTCTCAACAGAAATATATCTGGATTATGAAGATTTGGGTGTTTATCTAAACTTTATTAAGATAAACTTTTGCGAGGAAAATTATTAGTTTATTTTCATATTTATCCTAATCAACACCCTTTGATGCCTATCACACTTGCATTACACGTCAGTTCTGAAATACACACACCTGCATAAATACCTACATTTAGCTCTTAACATGAATGTTTACATGAGTATAATATATCCCCTTATATATACATAGATGTCTGCATGTATATACAAACACATATGTTCTAAGATGATTGTAAACTGAAGGATTATAACGAATTCATCAACAAACTACCTAAGGTATGATATTGTTTGACCATAAATAACATATCGGTTGAAGAATCAATAAATGAGTAAATCCCATTTGGACCAGAAGAACAGATTACGTTCGTGTTTCTAAAGATGATGCCGTCGAGAGAGAAAACATGTAATCTCATTCATAGAGGCGAGGAAATCTAAAAGGACTCCGTTTTCCTTCGCATAACATTTCCTTTCTATCAGTAATTTTACTCCGTTTATATTTTCCTCCAACTATATTTTCATAAAGTTGGCATAGTTTTCAAAAGAGTAAAGTGAACTGTGTACAACACGGTATTACAATTAATACATAATATATAAGGGATAATCACATAAAAGTAGCTACAATTCTTATCCTGCTGATGGATATGTCACTGTATTACAAATACAGCGAAACACAAAACAACTGAGTGATTTTAATATGTAGACATTGGATCTTGCATGCATTTTCAAATGTTACTAGTTCCTGGGGCTTCATTATAGGCTATTAAGCGGTCGACATCCTTCACTTTTTTATATTGAGACTTACAATGACCTGAGCTTTCAAGTTCTGCAACCACCCTATTTCTGTCTGAAATTATGTAAGATTTATCTCTGATTGATCTTTACTGTTACTCACAGTTATACCACTCTGCCAAAATTTCCATTAAAAAGGGTTTTCTTTGAGGACTCCAAATTGTTTCGCCAAGTCTTCCACGTTGTGTCGATCAACTCTGAGTCAAACCAATAGAAGAATGTGATATAAATAAATACATCAAAACGGCGCCACGTGAGCAAATTTGTGCGATGACGTCACATACCATATCCTGGCTACTTTGTAAATCTTCTTATAAGTATATAGGTAGTTAAAAATATTTATATCAGACCTTAATAGAGATACCCCAAATGAGGTAGAAGTCCTTGTACATATAATTTCACACTTGCATCTGTTATACTATAAACGATACACTGAGGTACATGAGGTAACACTAGCTTTTCTATGTTATACAAAGTCAATTTTCAGTACTCGTTTGCGCGACGAAAACACATTTATCTAGTTAAAATATAAATATTCACGTTGTACTGTCGTGTCTGAAACCCCAGAGGTTAGTTCATACACAAGAATGATTCAAATGACATAGTAACATAGAAATTCCCATTGCGAAGTTCTTGTCTATCTGCATAAAAACATTATCACATTCAGAAGGGTAATCTCTTTTATATCAAATGTAATCCGTCTTATCAGCAAAAACTCTACTATACTTACAGCTCCTTTTACAGTATGGAAACTTTTTTTCACATTTGGTATCACATACATGTATTACACAAAACAATATTCAGTAATACTGAAAAGGACCAACCATTCACAGGATTGATATCTTTTATAAACGTCGAGATTGTCATGTCTGGCACTTAGAAATCCTGTCAACAATGATTTAACTGTAATTTAGTTGTTCTTGGGACTTAATATTCTGCATTTCACATCCACAGAACCTAACGCATGTAAATGGTTCAAAGGTTCAATTTCTTCAATATCTAAAGCATTTGAAAGTGCTTAGTCCTGAATTTCGCAAGTTATTAACAGAAAGTACTTAAGAAATTTAGCGTTTCAATAGTATCACATCCCCAAAATGGCGGCTCCTACAGAGAGAAATTCTCTTTTATTCACTAGCTTGTAAACGTTACCAAAGCCAGCTGCTCGACAATACTCATATTTAAACGATGAATGGTCATTTACATCCACCTGACATACAAAGTAGTGAGTGCAACTGTTTTAGTTGAATCTACTATACATACCACCAGCTAACAATGATTCCCAGATCTTTTTCAGATCTTAAACCCTGTATACATCTTAGAAGTTTCTTAATCCAGAATCAATGTCTCCCTTTGCTTAAATATACCATAGTTGCAAATTTCGGATAGACTGACCTGTCTTGTGATTTTCACAAACTTCTAGTAAGAAAGACTCAGTTACTGAAGGTTTTCTTCAGCCAGGACCGATACCTCTCCATGAGTGTTCTCTGCCAGTTGTCTTTGCAGGTTTCGGCGATGCTGGTACAGAAGTCCTCTTCTTGTTCCAGCATCATGTCTCTGTGAGGCTGGACTCGAGTTTTCTTCGCCGCCTGATTCGTCGTCACTTTCCGTGAGGCTGAGCAGGACTCCAGAGGTCTTGATAGGAGTGCCCGGACTACAGCACGTCTAAAACCAAACGTAGATCTCAGAGTATGTTTGGGTATGTGGTGAACTCGATACCGCTGAGAACTCGGTACCGGTGAACTTGGTACCGCGGCGGTCTCGGTCTACCCACCTGTGTGGCTCTCCCAGACTGCACACCGTTCTATTCAGCTAGCTGTAAAGTTAATCATGTGTGCGGGCTTCCTAGGTCCACCATGCTTAGGGTAGGGTTAGGGTTTAGTTTAGGGTAGGGCTAAGCCCATAAGACATAGACATTTCTTCCCGACTCATCCCGACCATCGGCTCGGTGATAGTCGGGAATAAAATATTAATGTCTACCTATAAGACTTTGACATGCCGATTCTTCCTGATCATGCCTCCTCCTTTTATAACATTGTAAATGACCTGGGATGAGATCAAAGAAAGGGACCGGGAGCGGGGCCTGGCTGGGCCCCAGGCTGCCTGGTCTATATTGGCAATAATGCAAAATTTAGTAACTTCTGGTCTATTTAAGATATCAGAAACGGTTTTCTGATCTATAACCACTTATGTCTTCCCTACAAATCAATAATAAAGCTAGTATATCGGACTGGGGTATAGTAACATCGCTATTTAAACGGCCGGACCAGAATCGGGAACTGTCACTGAATGTGTGTACATCCAAATCTTAAGGTCGGGGAGAGGCAGTCATATCTGACATGGTAGTAATGCCCGACGCGTCGGGAAAAGCCATAAAATTGGGTCGGTGAAGTGCGTCCCGATTGGCACAGATCCTCGCTGACCCGACAGATCCGTTGGGCAAATTTAGGATCGGCCACAGACGGCATTTCAATGTCTTATAGGCTTTAGGATAGGACTAAGGGTAAAGGCCCAGCCCCACTGGTGCGATGCGATTGTCGCAAGTCCATAAAAAGGCAATAAACGCCGTGCGAGGGCCATAAAAACGGCGCCGCCCGTCGCATGGCACACAATCGCTCCTGTGGGGCCGGGCTTGCGAGCGTGTGCGATTATGTGCGATGCAACGGATCCGTCGCATCGCACATCATGAAATATTCATGATGTGCAATGGATTTGACGCACAGATACAGAGTTTTTCATATCATATTTGCATAGAAACTGTACCACACTTCATTAATTCCAATTATACAGGATACCCTGATCAAGGCCACCTGGACCTACTGCAGTTAATAACTACCACACCTGAGGTCTCAGGAGGTGTGAAAGCTGTGAAAATACCAGGCTATGCCTTTAGCCTAGGTGTGATTCTGATACTTTGTAAAGTGTGAGGGATAAAAAGTAACATAATTAATTCTAATAAATATTATATTGAAGCTGTATATCTAGGCCTATACATAGATGGTAACAGAAGCATTGCGATGAATCTATCGCATCAGTGGGGCATACCCTGGACTTTACCTGCGATTGAGTGCAATGAATCCATCGCAATAGGGGACATAAACCCCGCCCGAGGGGCCGTTTATGGGGCCATAAAACGTGTGCGACAATCGCATCGCACCAGTGGGGCTGGACCTTTAGGATAAGATTAAAGTCAGGGTAGGAGTACGTTTAGGGCAGGGTTACTTAGGAGTGGGTTTAGGGTTTGGATTAATAGGCTAGTGTTTTGGTTAGGTTAGTATCAGGGCTGATGGGTCCATGGGCATGAAGCTGGCTGGGACCTCCGGCAGTACTGAATTCACTCATTTTACGGACTGAGTTCGGAGTTCACCTATGTACCGAGTCTGCTGCTGTATTGAGTCCACTGGTATCCGTGTCTTACCATCAATTTATAAATCTATTTTTTCATGAAGTCAGCCTAGTGCTGAAATCAAACCCATTTAAGTGATAAATCCTAACCATGTTAATATCCAAAGGAAGTAGGTAAGACCACTCCTGGACATTGCAAGTTTACAGGTGGGTTGATTGTATTTCAAGCACCACTAACTGCTTATCAAAATATATCAGGTGACATGATAACAAATGTTTAACCGAATATTTCATATTACCACCTGAACGATAGCACTAGTGTAAGTCAATAAATTAGACACTGATGCCAGTATTTTCTGGGAAAATATAACCGAGAATATCCTCGCTCATCTTTAACTATACACTTAACACCTAATAATATGATAATTCAATTTCTGATCCAAAAACAAAATGCAAATATATTTATATTCTCTTGTGGAATATAATAATCAACATCTACAAGGTACATTAATAACATATTTAGGAGAGAATTAAAAACTGAAATAATCGTAAAATGACATTTTTAATTCAATATTATAGCACCGTGATTATATGGACTTTATAAAAGATGAAGAAACAACTCCCTTTTAGGAAGTAAGGATAGTTTTAACTACATGAAGCCAATATATAATTAGAAGAAATGTAGAACTAAAAATATCAAAGCCTATTCCATACCTGTGACACCATAGTGCTTCGTGGCCTGGGAACGTCTCGATGAGGTCGGTTATCAAAGTCAGCTCTGAGTTGAGCTGCTCATGTTGTGAGCCTAGTGATGTTAGGAGGTATTGCCGATAGTGAAATCCGCCATAGTCGGAGACGTGACGGGCCATCCAGCCCTCTGTCTGCTGCAACTCCGACGTCAGCACCTGACAAACACGCATACTCAGAAACTACACAACGATGAATTCTAAATCATCTACTTTACTTATCGATCAAAATGTGTGTGATTTTTCTAAAGTGGGTGTTCCATAGAGACCTGCCAAAGAGAGCAGGAAGAAATTCCTAAAGAATGTGACAACAATGCGCAGTCTTTCCCATAACTATGTCAAGAGAGAAATTCTTGACTTCCTCAGGGAATGTAAGATTTTCTTTAAGATATAATCAAGAAGAGTAAGATGCCTGGATTAACCAGGCAGCATACCTTGTTATTCCAACAGGATATATAAGCAAATCAGTCCAGAAATCACCCTTCTGGAGAGATGGGATAGATTACAATTGAACGCACAGGAAAGCCAGTCCATGAAAGAATTTAAATTACACCTCTAGAAACTTCATCAATCTCATCTTCTCATTTCACGATCATGATTTCTTTTCACTATGTATAAACACACGGATTTACTAGTAGATTATAATTCAAAGTGCAAGACTGATATCGGATACATTGTAAATGAAAAACTCACTGTGGTGAGAGTTTACAATTAAGAAATAAAAAGAAATTGTTTGTAAGGTAAACCAAAGTAAGTCTAACTGAACAAATTGGATGTTAAACTACCCAAACAAACAAAACAAAAATCATTGAGACAGTGGAGGCGTGAAAAAAAGACGATTTCCGACGTCCCGCGGCGACCATCCGATGTCGGCAATTGGTTTGGCTATAGACACTTATGTAATGGAGCAGCACCACTGCTAGGTGCTACTCGTATTCCCTGGTTGAAGACCTACCTGGTGATGGTTGTCAGTGAACTGCTGCAGCACCCAAATACGATGACTCCATGCGTTGTAGTTGTTAGCGTACTTCTCAGCGGCGCCGGCAGCCACCTCCACCTCCCGTCGCACCTCGGCCCGCACCTGCTCATGGAGGGCGAACCCCACTGGTAGATCCAACCTGGAGCAACTCCTCCAGCCTCCTGGACTACTCCTGAGGCCGTCCGACGTCGTCGTTGTCGTGGTGTCGCTGCCTTTAAGCTCAGGGTTCTGGTTGTCGTTGATGTTCGAGTTGGGTTCCGTACCATTCACTGTAGCAAGCCGTTTTAAAAGTTTGGCTTTCCTCTGTAGAAGAAGCCATTTCCTGGTGATAGAAATGTATCCAGGCGTAAGGATGACCGTGTAGTAAGTAGTAAGGGTCTGGTATAATCCAAAGGTTTATACTGGGCTTCAAACAAAAAACTCCATCCCTATGATGAACTAAACTAGATACCCAGTAGACTGAGTTTGTAGTGTCAGCATTAATAGGGGAATTATTTCTCTCCTAGTTATTATGACAGGTTGAGGAATTGGGGTACTGATCGAATAGAGCATGATAAACAACTTTATTTTCACGATAAAACAGCAGTGAAATAAATATAAAATCAAACTAGATTTATTTTACATTTGCTGAGGCTATAACTTGGGGTCACTTCGCAATGTTTACAAGATCACATGTGAACTAACCTGTGCGCAAAAGTTTCCGGGCTCTTTGGGTGTTTAGTCAGGATCAATGAACCAAGGCAGAGATCTTCTGATATAGGTAGAACCTTGGCTTGCACCAGTTCTTTCCTGCATGAAAAGGAAGATAGAGAGTAATGTCGGGAAAGCAATTTGCTCATTGTCAAATATCAAATTCAAACTCTAAAATCTACTTATCTAATATAAAATCTACTGCTCGCAGACAAATCTGCCCAGTTTCTTGAAATTAAATGTAGCATTATTCACCGAAAGTTTATCACCATGATCTGACAATTATCCGCGATGTCGGAGAAAATATTTCAGAGGCAAGCGTGTTTTAATCCAATTAACATA
Organism: Alentia gelatinosa; assembly: GCA_950022655.1. Taxonomy (NCBI): domain Eukaryota; kingdom Metazoa; phylum Annelida; class Polychaeta; order Phyllodocida; family Polynoidae; genus Alentia; species Alentia gelatinosa. The sequence goes on along the minus strand of OX465583.1, from coordinate 48,773,411 downwards.
TTGGGAAAGTAAACCTAAATCCAATAATTTTGGTTTTAGTGTAGATTACCCTGTAGATTATGCATGATGGCAGGTCAAGCGTGACTACTACGCTATAATGTGACAAATACGAATCCAATGCTGAGTATAAGATTATAGCAGGTAATACTAACATTAACTAGTATTAAAGCTTACTGGGAGAGGCATATAATTATCGAGAAACCAAACCTTACATTCGGAGCATGCTTCTTCAGTTTAGTGTCAGACTTGATTCAGAATCTGATAGAAAATAAAGATTCACCTGACATTCCATGCTGTAGCATTGTCCGGGTTAAACATTAAGACGGCCCGGGTGAGGTTTAGTAGGCCATTCGGATCTACAAAGTGTACAAAGAGTATGACCTTTGTTAAATACAACCTAATCAGTATCAACTAAAGAAAGCAGATGTTCATGGATTCATGATTTAGCTATAAGCAAAGGGAAATCTACGCACTGCTCATTGATGAATATGTTAGTACGTCGATACCACATTCATTTTATTCGTCATTTAACAAACTTTTGACCAACATCCTTAAAGCAGACAAGACACTGACATGCCGATATCGTGAGGAAGAATATTTGATAAACGGGGTCGATGTACTGTCTTCAACGACGCGATTTTATGATCTATCGACTATTCACATGTGGTTTATCACCGACTTTGTCCAACTTTAAAATTGGCAGGGACTAGTACTTGAGACTGGGATAATGGTCCATTGTCGACCGAAACCTCATTCGACTGTTTGATTACGCGTCATTAGATTTCATCATTACTTTTACCATTTCTTTTGATCAATGACAAATATCATATCATAAGTATAAGGTCTGTAAGTTTTATGTTTATTGATCCGTTATTTCATGATAAAACAATTATGTCGCAAATATTCTTAAGTATCATAAGAATTTACTAAAGCCATTATCCAGTCTATGCTGGGGAACCTGCTCATGTAGGTTCTTCCTAATGAACAGAGTATTCGACCAATGGTGTTGAGTTTGGGGCAAAATCTGCAGCTATTGGGTCATAAACAGCAATTTTCATTCGGAATGACTAACAGAGTGGTACACGATTTCGTTGTATCCCTGACCAGTAGATCCCATAGGTTCTTGCGACATTTCTAAGAGCCCATCAGTGTGTTACGGTGGATAATGCGGGTTGCACCTAATAAACTCAAATTTGTAGGGACAAAACGGTTTCATAATACCTTAACAAGATCAAAGGTTTTCAAACTCTAACAATACTTAGTACACTAGGAAAACCTGGAAACCTGAAATCACGGACTTGGAACACCTGGATTAGAAACAACCTGCCGCTGGCGTATCCATGTGTGCCTCGGCATTGTTAGGGTTCCGATAAAGGCCGCTAGATGGCGCTACCGTCATTTGGCGTTAGTTCAATATTTCGCCACTAGGCTCGACACAGTCGCTTAATTTCCATGTCAACACCCTGAAACTGAGGGAAATCTGACTCCTGACCAGACCAAAAGTGACCTCAAATCTGCCAATTGTCTAGAAACCCCCAGCACACCTAGGAACATAATTTCAACTGTTCTATTTAGGAAGTGTCTTGGAACCGTCGGTGAAATAGTTTATGAAGGCCTGGCATGAAGGGAATATTTTCAAAATCTTTATATTCCAGGACTGATTATCTGAAAATGAGGAAATTCTGTCTGCCGACCCCAGCCAAAGTCACACAAAATCTGCCAATTGTCTAGAACCCCCCAGCCTACTTACAGCCATAACATTTACTGTTGCATTAAGGTAGATATTTGAAATCGTCCTTGAAATAGTTTATTAAGGCCTGTTGAGGTGGAAATAATTTCAAAATCTTAAATTCCATGTCAACACCCTGAAAATGAGGGAAATCTGACTCCTGACCAGACCAAAAGTGACCTAAAATCTGCCAATTGTCTCGAAGCCCCCAGCACACCTAGGAACATAATTTCAACTGTTCTATTTAGGAAGTGTCTTGGAATCATCAGTGAAATATTTATTAAGGCCTGGCATGAAGGGAATATTTTCAAAATCTTGATTTTCCAGGACTGATTATCTAAATATGAGGAAATTCTGCCTGCCAACCCCAGCCAAAGTCACACAAAATCTGCCAATTGTCTAGAATCCCCCAGCCCACACACAGTAAAAACCTTTACTGTTCCATTATGGAACATATTTAAAATCATCAGTGAAATAGTTTATTAAGGCCTGTTGAGGTGGAAATAATTTCAAAATCGGGATTTTTGATGTCAACACCCTGGAAATGAGATTATTTCAAAATCTGCCAATTGTCTAGAACCCCCCAGCCCACTTACAGCCGTAAAATTTACTTTACTGTCGATTCCAGATATATACCTATATGGGACAGTTGGAATTAAGGTCCTAAGTGCAATAGATTTTTTTTAAATTACGGCAAATTTTGTCTTAAAATAGTTGGGGCCAGCAGGCAAATTTCCCTGAATTGTCTCGGGAAACAATTATTTTCAATTCATTCCCATGTCCCTAGGCCTTAATAAAGTATTTATCTGTCGATTCCAGGTATGTACCTACATGGGACAGTTGGAATTAGGCTTCTAAGTTCACTAGATTTTTTTAAAGTTACGGCACATTTTGTGTCAGTTTGGGTTGGGTCGGCAGTCAAAATTCCCTGATTTTCAAGGGGAAAATCCAGAAAATCCAGATTCTGAAATTGTTCCCATGCCCCTAGGCCTTAATAAAGTATTTGTCAGTCGATTCCAGATATATACCTACATGGGACAGTTAGAATTAGGGTCCTAGGTGCAATAGATTTATTTAAAGTTACGGCACATTTTGTCTTAGAATAGTTGGGTCCGGCGGACAAATTTCCCTGATTTCCAGGCAGTCAGTCTTGGGAAACAATTATTTTCAATTCATTCCCATGTTCCTAGGCCTTAATGAAGTATTTGTCAGTCGATTCCAGATATATGCCTATATGGCACAGTTGGAATTAGGGTTCTAAGTGCACTAGATTTTTTTAAAGTTACGGCACATTTTGTGTCAGTTTGGGTCGGGTCGGCAGACAAAATTCCCTGATTTTCAGGCAGGCTGTGACACAAAATGTGCCGTAACTTTAAAAAAATCTAGTGAACTTAGAACCCTAATTCCAACTGTCATATGTAGGTACATACCTGGAATCGACTGACAAATACTTCATTAAGGCATAGGGACATGGGAATGAATTGAAAAGAATCGTTTCCCAAGACTGACTGCCTGGAAATCACGGAAATTTGTCCGCCGGCCCCAACTATTCTAAGACAAAATGTGCCGTAACTTTAAAAAAATCTATTGCACTTAGAACCCTAATTCCAACTGTCCCATGTAGCTATATATCTGGAATCGACTGACAAATACTTTATTAAGGCCTAGGGGCATGGGAACAATTTCAGAATCTGGATTTTCCGGATTTTTCCCTTGAAAATCAGGGAATTTTCACTGCCGACCCAACCCAAACTGACACAAAATGTGCCGTAACTTTAAAAAAATCTAGTGAACTTAGAACCCTAATTCCAACTGTCATATGTAGGTACATACCTGGAATCGACTGGCAAATACTTCATTAAGGCGTAGGGACATGGGAATGAATTAAAAAGAATCGTTTCCCAAGACTGACTGCCTGGAAATCACGGAAATTTGTCCGCCGGCCCCAACTATTCTAAGACAAAATGTTCCGTAACTTTAAAAAAAACTATTGCACTTAGAACCCTAATTCCAACTGTCCCATGTAGGTATATATCTGGAATCGACTGACAAATACTTTATTAAGGCCTAGGGGCATGGGAACAATTTAAGAATCTGGATTTTCTGAATTTTTCTCTTGAAAATCAGGGAATTTTGACTGCCGACCCAACCCAAACTGACATAAAATGTGCCGTAACATTGAACAAATCTAGTGTACTTAGAACCCTAATTCCAACTCTCCCATATAGGTACATACCTGGAATCGACTGACACATACTTTATTAAGGCCTAGGGGCATGGGAATGAATTGAAAATAATTGTTTCCCAAGACTGACTTCCTGAAAATTAGGGAAATTTGTGTGCCGGCCCCAACTATTCTAAGACAAAATGTGCCGTAACTTTAAAAAAATCTATTGCACTTAGAACCCTAATTCCAACTGTCCCATGTAGCTATATATCTGGAATCGACTGACAAATACTTTATTAAGGCCTAGGGGCATGGGAACAATTTCAGAATCTGGATTTTCCGGATTTTGCCCTTGAAAATCAGGGAATTTTCACTGCCGACCCAACCCAAACTGACACAAAATGTGCCGTAACTTTAAAAAAAACTATTGCACTTAGAACCCTAATTCCAATTGTCCCACGTAGGTACATACCTGGAATCGACTGACAAATACTTTATTAAGGCCTAGGGGCATGGGAATGAATTGAAAATAATTGTTTCCCAAGACTGACTTCCTGAAAATCAGGGAAATTTGTGTGCCGGCCCCAACTATTCTAAGACAAAATGTGCCGTAACTTTAAAAAAATCTATTGCACTTAGAACCCTAATTCCAACTGTCCCATGTAGCTATATATCTGGAATCGACTGACAAATACTTTATTAAGGCCTAGGGGCATGGGAACAATTTCGGAATCTGGATTTTCCGGATTTTTCCCTTGAAAATCAGGGAATTTTCACTGCCGACCCAACCCAAACTGACACAAAATGTGCCGTAACTTAAAAAAAAACTATTGCACTTAGAACCCTAATTCCAACTGTCCCATGTAGGTACATACCTGGAATCGACTGACAAATACTTTATTAAGGCCTAGGGGCATGGGAATGAATTGAAAATAATTGTTTCCCAAGACTGACTGCCTGGAAATAAGGGAAATTTGTGTGCCGGCCCCAACTATTCTAAGACAAAATGTGCCGTAACTTTTAAAAAATCTAATGCACTTAGGATCCTAATTCCAACTGTCCCATGTAGGTATATATCTGGAATCGACTGACAAATACTTTATTAAGGCCTAGGGGCATGGGAACAATTTAAGAATCTGGATTTTCTGAATTTTTCTCTTGAAAATCAGGGAATTTTGACTGCCGACCCAACCCAAACTGACATAAAATGTGCCGTAACATTGAACAAATCTAGTGTACTTAGAACCCTAATTCCAACTCTCCCATATAGGTACATACCTGGAATCGACTGACACATACTTTATTAAGGCCTAGGGGCATGGGAATGAATTGAAAATAATTTATTCCCAAGACTGACTGCCTGGAAATCAGGGAAATTTCTCCGCCGGCCCCAACTATTCTAAGACAAAATGTGCAGTAACTTTAAAAAAATCTATTGCACTTAGGACCCTTATTCCAACTGTCCCATGTAGCTATATATTTGGAATCGACTGACAAATACTTTATTAAGGCCTAGGGGCATGGGAATGAATTGAAAATAATTTTTTCCCAAGACTGAGTGCCTGAAAATCAGGGAAATTTGTCCGCCGGCCCCAACTATTCCAAGACCATAGAAAAAAGGATTGCAAATAAACACCTTAGAAATAAAGAAAGAGCTTGCTCAATCAAAAAAAAAAAAAAAAAAAAATTTATGTAGATATTAACATGTTCACCAAGACCGAAAATCATGGTTAGACACTCAGGATATATATTTAAATAATAATGAAGTGTACTATAATTGAAATAAAGAAAGCTTGCTCAAAACAAAGCAAAAACAATAAAAAAAAACAACTAAAAAAACATAAAACATCAGCAGCGCCACTTTTAACCCTGGTGGCTCAAAATGGAACTATCGCCAAATTTTTCCTAGCGGATCATACGGAAATTAGCGCTCTACCCGCGAAATGCACTCAAGCGTAGCCGAGGCAAAGAGATCGTTGAACAAACACGGGAATGGCCCGCGTTTCCTATCCATAGATATAAGTCCGTGCTGAAATTGACTGGAAAACTAACATCTCTGGAATTTACAGCTGTAAACTAGGTCCTTCTAAGGTGCTGCCACCTTCAGTATTCCAAAGGAACTATATTTGACCCAGCAATTGTGAAACAGGAACTATTCATGAACCAATAGTATTGCTACTGCGTCCAGGATATTTATTTTCATTGCCACAAGTAGCCTTTTTCCATAATGGTAGTTCTTGGTTACTCAGGTTTCTGCCATAAAAATAGTTATTAGGTTTAACAAATATGTATGTATCATCATTAATTGCACATATGTTTTACAGTTTGTTTCTAATAAAAGTACATGTAGCAAGGTTTTATCTCGCTGGCTGCTACTGTTTGAATGAGTCATAATCCGATTACATCCATTTTTTTCATAATAGAGTTAGAGGTCACATTGCTGTTGCCATGTTGGGCCATAACTAAACAAGCCCTTTGCTTCTGTCAATACTAAATAGAATAATTTGAAAACAGGTCGCCAGTTTAGACACAGCTAATAAAAAGGAAAAACTTGAAAAAGGCCATTAAGAAGCCGAAACGTTGTTAAAGATATTGTCCTAATAAAGCCTACAACAAACCGAATTGCATAGCAGTCGAGTTGTACTCGTTTATTTACAAGTTTAATAAAAAAAATGAAAAAAGACGGTTGAATAATAGACTATAAACGAGAACTGTTACCTATGTCTCTGGCTTGTGGTAGGCGCCTCCTCCAATGAATCAGTCGTTGATAAGCGTAGTCAAAGAGAACCTTAGATGCCCAGATCTCAACTCCCAGCTTATGGTCGACCAACACAAGCGGGTTGCAGTTGTGTTTCGGTTCGAGTACCGGTAAAAAGTCATATTCGTCTCTATATGAAATGAATTAAAATATTGAGTATATAATTAGTAAAGTATCGTATTATGAGAAAACGTGGTTACTGAGCCCGTACAGGTGGCCGTTCGAGGTCATTTGATGAAAAAATACGGCCCGACGCCGCAGGCGGGAGTGCCGTATTTTTTCATCAAATGGCCGAGAACGGCACCCGTACGGGCTCAGTCACTATGTTTCCTTATTACTATACACCTCCAACTCATTTAAAACGCCGTTTCATGACCTTTCCTGCACCATGGTTAAACCCTCTGTTCCAGTACAAAGCTAATGACATTCACTATTATATATGGCCCGCTTGCGGTAAAAACCCGGCAACGATTGACATGGAGCGGTCTTTGAAATGTGTAGTAACAGATGGCGCTGTAACTTCACCTCTCGTAGGAATTAAGCAATGAAATTTTAACACGAGTACGGCACATATATAACCTATAATCGTACCAAATATGATGAAGATCGGTCACTGTAAACCGAAGATATCGGCGTTTGAATACGGCCACTTCGACATTCACTGCACACCGGGAGGTGGGAGGGTGAAAACCCAGGGAGCTGTTTCACTAGTAGTGGAGTGAAAGTGAGAGGTGAGACCGCAACAGTAGCACCAACAGTGGCAGCAACAGTGTCAAGCCCAAATTTGCGTTTCATCAGTGCTGTCGCTGTTGAGGTGGGACTAGCTGTCACTGTTGGCACAGCTGTCGCTATGCACACGCGTTTGACGTTCGAATCTATTCGTCAACGGGCCGCGATGACGTGGAATTTCACCCTTTCCCATAGGAACTAAGCAATGAAATCTTTACACGAGTAAGGCATATATATAACCTATAATCGTACCAAATATGAAGAAAATCGGTCGAAGCATTCCGAAGTTATCGGCGTTTCAATTTCATCATAGCAATCATCTGCTCTGGTGGTCAGTCACCCTCCCACCTCCCGATACGCGGTCAATGTCAAGGTCGCTGCATAAATTAGCGAAAAATACACTGGCCACCAGAGCAGACGATTGCTATGACGAAATTCAAAGACCGATAACTTCGGAACCGCTTGGCGGATTTTCTTCATATTTGGTACGATTATAGGATATATGTATACCTTACTCGTGTATAAATTTCATTGCTTAATTCTCACGGGAAGTGGGTGAGAGTATTCTATGCACATAACAAACGACAGGGTAGACCCTGTCGCTTACAGAGGCTCCACAGTGACACTAACAGCGACACCAATTCTCCTGATGAAATGGTCACTGCCACTGTTGGTGTCGCTCCTTTCCCGAGTGCCGTTCACGCTTGAGTGCACCTCCTGATGAAACGCACACTGTCGCTGTGGTGCCACTATTACACAGAGCGACACTTGCAGCTTCTAGTGAAGCAGCTCCCTGCAACTGCCGACGTGGAGCGGTCTCTGAATTGTATGGCGCCAGTGATACTGGAACTCTGGTAGCTAACGTAATTATGACGTTGACAACGCGGAGCAGCGGAACGGGAGGCAATCTGACTTATTGTTATTGAGTGATTTCAGCTATTTAAACTGTCTTAGGTGAAAGCTATACGTTATTTACTTCGATATTTGGACAATACGAATTTTCATTTGTTACGGGTAAGGCTTAGCATGTCTCTGAAGTTATGAATGGGAGAAAACCACCATTTTGTTTGTTTGTTTTTGACACAGACACTGCTCTCGCTCTGTCGCGATAATGTACGTTAGTGCGACGTAGTGTCTGTAGTAGCGGGACGTACATTTTTTAATGCTTAAGCCTATGGGAATCAATACGTCCTACTACTCGGCGGGCCCAAACGTTATTTATACTATATGCCTAGCAGCGGGTAGTAACCCATAGATGTTCGCCTATAGGTGTATAGTACAGTAAAACCCCTCTTAAGGGGACACCCTCCATTCCGGGCCAAGTGTCCCCTTAAGCGGGGTGTCCCCTTAAGCGGGGTGACCCCTTAAGCGGGGTGTACCCTTAAGCGGGGTGTACCCTTAAGCGGGGTGTACCCTTAAGCGGGGTGTACCCTTAAGCGGGGTTTTCAGTATGCCAGTGGTTATACAATAGAGAATACCTACATAAATGAAGGAAACGATGGTTATTAGGTTAAAAGGTTCATTAATAAATAAGCAAATAAATATAAATTATACAATATAAATGATTATAAATGTACAAAAAATTAGAAATAAATAGATAAAAAAGGTTGAAGATGGATATGCCTCCCTTGTGAAATTTGCTCCTTTGTACACCCTCCTTTGTCCAGACCTGCCCAACAGCTAGACAGTTCAAGGAAGCGATCAAAAACCGATAGACTCAGTAGCACTCACTCATTTCACATCATCCTACCTCATACCCAATCATTAATCTATTCGTCTTGATCTGTATTTGTTGTGGTTAAAAAATTGTATTGCTGTATCCAATAAGATTGTAACTGAAAAACTCGCATTGCGAGAGTTTGCAATAAATAATTAAAAAAAAAAAAATGTGTACACCCCCGTTCAATGTACCATATATATATACCACTTGGTGTGTTTAGATAATTAACTTTACTTATTATCAACTCATGTAACCTAATCATGTGATTTGGATGTTGACCACATTGATATTTGTAAACAGCCCGGATTCTGTATTCTTATAATGGAAGACCACCTACCTTCAGGTGAATTATATATGAAATAAAAAAAAAAATTAAAAATTAAAAATTGTCGATCCCCTGAAGCGGGTCTTCTATGCCAATATATGGCAAGTTTGATTGATTTTGGGTATATAATAAATATATAACGACCCACCATGCATGTAATGCTACAAAAATCGATGGGAATTGATGTTATTTACGGAACTCGGCCTAGGACCTCGTTCCGTTAAAAAGAACAATTCCCCATCTCGTTTTGTAGCATGTACAGCATGGTCAGGTCGTTCTATATAAATCTTTTAATCCTTTAATTGACATAATCTATGAGATTGAGAGGGTCTTCCTCAGAAAACTTCCAGAATGACTTCACAACATTCCACAATATAATTTAATAACGTGCAAAATTCAAACAACATGTCTTGAATGTTTTAAATATAACTGAATGTCGTAGGGAAGAGTCGGGCACCTTGAACCACTTTTTTTTTTAGTATTTTCATTCTAGAATATCCTACAACAAAATATGTGATTGCAATGAATAAGGCATTATAGTTTATTGTAATCACATTCATATAAAATAGTCTTACTGGGTAGAGCCTCTACAGATGTATATAGAGACTCCTGGGATACAGTTGTTGACACTATGAAATATATAACATCAATTATTTCACAACTGACAGTGCACTATGGTTACACTTACACTAAAAAGGAGGTTAGTTTGAGCGGTTTCGTTTGAGCCAACTCTCAAGCCCTTGTCCGAGAGGCTCTGGTTGTCTAGCGGTGAGGGGCAGGGCCAGGGGAAATATGCCTTCCAAGTAACCCATTTAGTACAATGAATCATAGAACAACAATAAAAATTGAAAAAGAATAAGAAAGAAAAAGTCTGGGGAGCGGCTAGTTATGATCAGCACACGGGGAGGAAGAAACGTACAATCACACTGAGGGGTGATACTTGGCTGATCATTTTGACGGGCGATAATATGGGATTTATGCTTGACACGCTAGTTTTTTCCTTTTTACGGATAGAAACTACGATAACCTACAATGAAGCTAACATTTTAAAATCCATCCTAAGAATTATACTACTTACATATTGGGATCCCGTGCAAATGCTGCTTTTAGATTAGAGAGTAACTTCTTTCCTCGCTCGTCCTCCATCATTGTTTTTGTCACGTGACTCAGTAGACTATACTCTCGATCCAAACACCGTCAAAATGTATTTTTCGAAATTTGATTACAATTCAAATTATGTCTGTTTCAGGATGAAAGGGACAGCAACAAAATATACGTTGACCCTTACTGAGAGTCCCTCTGATTTACGCGTAAGAGTATATGAAACATTTTTATCGTTAGTCACATTTGTAATTTATTTCCAGTGAACTGGATGACCTCAGCGTCTGGTCACCCTAATTTACATCTTGACCCAGAAAAGCCCCACATGCTTCTTCTTCTTATTCTGCAGGCGTAGGCAAACTTCTCTTTTAGCACTCTTATGTAAGTATTGTTTAAATGAGTTAACTTGTGTGCTAGCAATATAATATCAGTACCTAGCTAACGTGTCATGTGGAGGGGAGCCCAGGGCTCGCTTCTCCTTCATTTTGCCGCGCATTATTATCACATCTTGAAACTGGATTTAAAAGGGCACTGAGTCTGCGCCAGTGGTTTAGAACAGTTGGAGACTCATATGATTCCCTAGTATTGTCCCTATTGATATCAACAGCCCTTCGCCAACCCGGTACTCTCCAGTACCGATTCCCACCGTTTTTTGGTCCATCAGACACTGTTTAATTCCACAGGTCCCTGGTCCACCGGATATCGTCAGGCCCCACACCACCTGCCCCGCGGATCCCAATTGCCCTCCACTGCAAAAGTTGTTGCAGTTTGCTTTAAATTAACATTTTTGATCATTGGTCCATTGAATATATCTTCCGTCTTTATCACACGTTTTGTCGGTTCAACTGTTCAAATTCGTAGGTCGACTATAGCGCCTACTCAACGCCCATGGATTATTGCAAAAGAAATACTCAATGGGGGATGATGTCACAAATGTTTGCTAATTTAGCCTATAGTCAGTGAAAGGGGGTGAGATAAAAATCTGAACCACACTCGATCCACAGCCACTGAAATATGCCTTTCATTTTGGTTTGCTACATGACAATGTCACTCGGTTGTGCCTCGTGAGATTGCGGTACCGCAACCAAAACTCATGGAATATTACCATTGCCATTGGCTATGGGTCTCGATGCAGTTCCTTTACAAGTTTTTTCTTATTCTGGTAAGAGCATTTTCCCCTATAGTATAGTGTGTGTTTATATCCGATCGATTGCCCATTTCAGTCAACAAGAGTACCGGTAGCTAGGCAACCTGTTTTTACAGAAAGATATTTCACTTGGTCATTATCACTGTGCAATATAATTATATACCGTAGAACTCCATCTAGAATTGTATAAATACGTATTGTTTATTTTACGATTCGAGTGTGGTTCTGGATTTATCTCACCCCTTTCACTGTTACCAAAGAACTATACGACCGGGGTTATGGTTCTTTGCTGTTACCGACGTTTAAATCTGGTCTTGTCTTCTCTCTGAAATGGTGGCCGCTGATTGGTCAATCACCTCTGACGTTAACTCGTATTCACTACGCCACGACCATGGCTTGGAATTTTCACTTTACCGGGGTGATCGTTGATGGGATTTTTTTTCCTATGGCTGCACTTGTACCAGGGGTGAGATTATGCGTGCTCTGTGGTAGGCCTCTAGCCTACATGACCTGCATAATATTACCCCTCCTTTGTTCGGGTAAGGTAAAATTTGATTAATACTTCTGTACGTGTTGTTTTTTCTTAAATTTGACGTAGTGTCACTTTGATACCAATCGTAGCTGGATGTGGAGGCCAACGCGACTACTGCTAGCGAGTGACTATTCACGCCCGGGAGAGCCGTCCCCGGTTTGATTATTCAAGAAAATGTCACATGACTAGACCGCCATTCGTTCTCTTGGTCTTGTGATCTATTTACCGCTTTTTCATTGGATATATTTACAGGCAAAGAGCGGTTGGAAAGCTAGTTGAACATTGTCCCTTACCGTTGTGGGATAGATTTGTTCTTGAAATGATTGCAACCGATTATCTATGCCCACTGAATCCGCAGAAGATTGAAAATCTTAACAAAAGAGAAACTACACACATGATTTACTTTTGATACCAACTTAGACTAGCGGGATTGGGTTACTATCCTAGTCGGCATAGCAGATATACAGTAGAACCCCGCGTTAACGGACACCTTTGCTCGGAACGGTTCCCTCTATTAGATGTTTATTTTAACCTCCCGTAAGCGTTCACTTTGGCCCGGAACGAAGGGTGTCCGCTTACGCGGGGTTCTACTGTATATATCGTGTTGTCAAACCCATCTCTGCAGGCCTCCTTACGCCCTACTGAAGCACTGTTACGTATATATTTGCATTGATCTTGACTAATTTCAAATTAACTGATGTTCTGACAGATATTCACAGTATGCCACCAGTTTCTGAGGAGGATCAAGCCCGCATAAAGGCCCTTCTAACAGAGGCCGTCACTGCGCTGTGTAAAGATGGCCTGCAGTTCAGCTCACAACTCTCCATAGAAGGACTTCTTGGCATCACCATCGACCGACAAGATATCTTTCTTGTGAACATCAAAGAGACCATAGATTCTGATACCAACAAATGTAGACCCAAGAGAATTTCGAAGACTGTTAAGCGTGTTTCCACATGTCAAAAGAAAAAAACAGTGTCTCTGAGAGCAAAGCGAAGACGTAAAGATGAGCCAGCAACTGCACCGATTGGTCCAGTAACCGTTAACCAGGTGTTGGCAAAGAAGGATCTTGGACAACACCAGAATGACTTGGTCTGCTCTGACCCGCCAGTAATAGACTGTGTTGAGCAAAATTCTACGGGCGGCTCCCCAAAAGAGCCTCCCAAGAAGACGAAGGCATCAACAACAATCCCAAATGTGAGTACAAGTATTTAGAAATGAAAACATTAACTAATATTACTGGTATTATTCTATTTATTGGTATTATATTATAATACGATTTAGGAAAATTAATCCAAGACCTGTCAGTTTACATCATTGTATTCCAAATCATTTGAACAACTACCGTCCAAACCTGGCTTTTTTAATATTTCAATTGAATTGTGCTGTTTTGCACATTTCATTGGTTAGGGTTAACTTGAGGCTATGTTCCACATAATATTGCTAATTTGCTGTTTTGATTCCTGCAGAAACCAATGGCGGACATACATCGGGCAATAATAGGCTGTGAAGGTTGTATTGTACTCTCCACTGTTCTCCAGCGTCGTAAATTCAAATACACGGCAAAAATACTGATAAAAGCCATGATGGCTCTAAGCCGCAGTCAGTCAGACAGGCACTACATTGGTGAGTACAGAGAAATTGGTTTCAGCAAGATATTCTACAAGTGCCCACCTGAGCTGCTCCATTCGGATGCCCTCCTCAGCTTCTCCATCTCCATGCAGGAATACCGAGAACTCTTCTACCGCAACTTCATGCCAATACACAGATGCCCAAACGACTGGGCTGGGTATGTGGCTACAGTTCTGGAGAACACTCCATATAACCCAATGCTCTTCCCCCTAGATGCTTCAGGATTAAACGCTGAGCAGAAGCAGGGCTTAGCGGAGAAGCAACTGGAGAGGCAGCGGGAGTTCCGGCGAGCAGTAGCGGATGACTCAGATGAGGAAGAGGATCAGATTGAGGAGGGTTTGTGTGAGATGATGGATATCCCTGAGATGGCCTTCAGTCCAAAGAGGAACTGCATATCATCTGGCCAGGATGCAGGTATCAGATCAGATCACTCAGACACTGAAGTAGTTGGTGAGATGTTAGACAAGACTATGATTCAAAAGGCCTTAGTTCCACAGGACTGATATACTGCCATGTGCTGCATGAGCCCTTAGCTTTTGCTTAAACACTATCTGTGTTAGTCTTTATCATCACGTGTCAGTATTAAACACCACGCCATCGTCACAGGAGTTATGTATGCTCATACAAAACCATTTCATACCACAAGTTGTACAGAGAGGATGAATCAACCAGCGTTAGGGAGCGTCTAGCTGGACTTACAGATTCAAGAGTGCTACTTTTCTATGTGTAGTTTTACATAGAAACGTTATTGTATTTGTTTAATCGTTTTTGTTTAACATCTGCCTCTCTAGAACAGAAAATATTTGGAACTGTAGTAAATAGGGAATTATCAACTTTTTAATTTTTAGATTTGTACCTTTTCCAGATCCCTAGATTAAGATATAACTAGGAACATTTTCCTTTGATTATTGAAGATCTTATGATGCCTGGATTCTGTGTTTAGAGTAGAATTAATACTTTCTTTACGAACATATAATTTTGCATAACCTTTTGTGATCAGTTTCATTGGGACTTCATTGCACTATACCAGAAGAATGGTGCTGACATCATAATATATTACAATATTGATGATCGTATTTTGTTTAATGATCTTTTCTATTGAAGTACATGTTAGTAGGAGATACATAGTTTAACCTTTAGTGTTACTCTTAACATGTTAGGGTTTCCGTAGAAGGAAATGTTTTACATCTTTTTTTTAAATTTTATTTTATTAGCATGATTTGAATCATACGTACGGGAATAGTATGCTAAAGCTCTGGAATATGGATAGAGTGAGGTTATGTATGAATGACTGATATTGTTAGATGTAGTGATCGAAGCGACAATTTATTTTTACTCCATAGGTAAGGAATAAGACAGTATATGAAGTTGCCTTATCTTGTTTCAGGTGCTAGTTTTGTAATATTATGTGTTATAATAAAACCATGTGAAATTAATAGAAGAGACTTCGCTTGTTTAAGGAAAGAAAAACGTATATAATCGCTACCGGGATTAGTCTCCACATTCGCCCCTTGTGACCCATTCAGATATGTCCAGCCCACGACATGAAGACCTTAACAGGCTTTGTCCAAGAACTAAGAAATGTTTTTTTAGAAGAATTATTATATTGGGATAGAGCCTTGTAAGTGAATATAGGAAGTAGTGCCTTTATAGCATGTACTATATAATAATCTCTGAGTAAAGTATAAACTGCCTATTAACCAACTTCCCTCCTAACAAATCTGCCCATCTATAAATCTGCCCACTGACTCACCTGCCAATAAAACAACCTTTCTACCTACTTCCACACCAGCAAACTTGCCTATTAAACATGCCCACCTAGCTACCCAATAACCTTCCCAGCTACCACCCAACAGCATGCCCATCAGCTCACCTGCTGCCCAACAATGTACCTGCCTAAACAAACAAACCAAATATACCTATCAACCGTCCTATTTCTAAGAATGCCTACCTACCAATCTGCCCGCCCAGTATAGCCTGCTAATCTACTAATCTGCCCATCAACTCCCCTGCTCACCTACCAAACCTGTCTAACTACCAGCATGCTAATCCACGAACACCTAAAACTACCCAAGAAACCCCCCTGTCCACAACCTCACCTACCCAACCTGCGCATCCACCAGCCTACCAACCTGCCCATCCCCATAAACCTATTAGCAGCCCATCTGTCATTGACCTGTGGATATGCCAGTAGCCAGTGCATCATGGTCAGCCGGTCTATGTCCTGCACATCCGTGGCCTATCTGCTATTGGCTTGTCTGTCAGTGGCCTACCTATCAGGATATTGCCTGATTGTCATTAGCCTTCCTCTCAGTGCTTGAGTTGTCAGAAGCCTGCCTGGCTGAAAAGGAGTCCGCATAGCAGGTGAGTGCGTGAAATGGGATAGCCTATGTGTCTGGGCGAAAGGGGTTGTGGTTGATCAGGAGACCTGATGCTGTCTTGTAATCTGTACACATGTGTCCCTTGTACTGAGAAGTTCAAAACCTTTTTTCCCTCAGAGTATAACAAGTTGTAAAGTAGGTTATGGCTGATATTAAACCATGACCCAATAAACTAGGAATATCAGTTGGGGTCATGAGAAAAGAGGAGGAAATATTTTTCATATGAAGTTCACTGCCTCAGAGACGCTAAGTAAATATGGAAAATACGTAGTTTAAATTGGTCATGTACTAGAGCTAAGATATATGGAAAGGTTTGAATCACTGTTTATTGATGTGAATGAGATTAAATTTATTCTCACTTTGTTTACACAGGGTTTTTTTTTAAACAGGAATGAAAACAAGGATTTCCTTGGAAAAGTGGAAAACTTCCATCAATGAATTAAACCAGCCCTTTGCAAATAGGGAGAGCGAGGGGCTGAATATTTTAATCAGGAGCCCATATTTCCGGTCTGTCTAATCTAGATTCTAGGTAGGTAAAATATTCACCCCACCCCCTATGTTGTGGAAAGGGCTGGTTACATGCACTGGCAATAATGCCGTCTGCTGTCCACTGGCTCAGGGTCACTAGATCAAAATATTTCGAACATGCATAGACACAGAATGGCAATAGATGACATTGAGCACCTACAACAATGAATGGCAAAGCTATCTTCTTACGTCGCGCTTGTAGGTCTACACTAATGTATCTCGACGGCGAACTAGCCGAAACAGAACGAGCGACTCCACACCACACTTCCCACAGGGTAACAACATCTGGGAGGGGTTGTGGGGGTCACCGAGCGATATTAAGTGAATGTTCAGTTAAATCTTAAGTATGTGGCAACTGATTAATCATTTTCACATTCATTGCTGTAATTTGTCGTTTCTTTGATTACAATCTAAGTAGTTATTATTGTCATGTTAATATATCTATGAAATACTCCTTTTGAATTCCAAAACCGTTCCCCTCCTTTCGCACACCTTCCATCGTTGTTTTTGTCACGTGATCAAATGGTCAGTGCGTTTTGGACCCCCACATAAATTTATTAAAGTGTAAAACCTTTCTAAATTAATCAATCTTAATAAACATCTGATATAGAGTCTATTCATAACAGCAACAATTATTTTACAAAAGATTTGACTAATTTAATTCACGTGATTTTAGTTGAAGCTTATAATATGCCCGAGTCGTTTCCCTGACGAGTTGACCGAAATGTCTGGTCACACCAATTTACAAGTTGACCTAGAAAAATCCTCCCTACGCTTGTTTGTTGCAGATGCTGGACAATTGTGGATAGTGATTCTTGTGAATTCTGAAGCATTTCTGCGTAAGTACAATCTCAAATGATA
The DNA here is from genome assembly GCA_950022655.1 of Alentia gelatinosa. Taxonomy (NCBI): domain Eukaryota; kingdom Metazoa; phylum Annelida; class Polychaeta; order Phyllodocida; family Polynoidae; genus Alentia; species Alentia gelatinosa. Next base: position 48,755,801 of record OX465583.1, on the reverse strand, counting down.
ACTCAAACGTTTTTCCTTTGTTGCACAAGTCTATGCCAACGTACTTTGAGGTCGGAGAGCGTTTGTTTGGCGGCGACACGCCGCGTAGCATGATGGCGGTACCGGGCGGCCGCCTCTGACGGCACCAAGCAAGGCAGACAAAATGTCTGACAGCCCTTCGTCGCGTACCGAGGACAGCTGTCAGTGACAGTAGTGAGAACAGGGACTCAAGTGACGGCAGGAGCGTCCAAAGAGTGCACCACCGGAACGATAGCCAGTCACTACATCGAGTGAATCGGGAAATAATTTGAATTTGAAAAATTAATTTTCCACCGGTGTTAAACGGTGTCTGGCCTGAGCAAATATTCTGCGCCATTGTTGTGCAGTTTCCCCGTACAACACCGAAAACGTTGGTAGTGGCATCGGTCGGGCATAGAAGACCCTCGTCTATACCCCAATGTATGGGGAAAGCCAAGGCACCACAGGCATCAAGTTCAGTCTATCTGTTAGAATATTTACAAATAAACAAAGGAAAATGGCACAATGAAGTAAATTCTACACTCTAAACATAATTTGTCTAGCTTTGTCCTTGAATGCCAATTCAAATATATGTGAGCACGCATAACGGAGATTGGTCTCTTCGGTCTCTTCTAGTCTACCACCTCCAACCAGACCAAAGGGCGGGCTTCCATAGATAGGAGGTTGAGGAGGGGTGGGCTTTGATTTACAAACATAATCCTCTATTGAGTGATGGAACCTTCATGCCGGGATTTTACACAGAGCATATATTATTATTATTATCATAAATTGATCATAATAACACTTACAGTTGTCATTAATTGACCTAAATCCCAAGTAGGACCATGGGTCTGCAGTTTAAGCCTACAACATAACACGCAAATATATGAAAATACAATACATATGTAAATGGAGATTCTATTATTTTCCATATCATTTGCTTTACAACTCAGATCTTCAATTGGTTGGTTGACTTAAAGTAGGGTGTAGTGTCCTCCTGAGGAATTTGCTTACACTATACATAAATTTACAGTCAATTGATTATAGCTATGTCATAAGTGCATACATATTTGGGCTCTTGCTGTAATCTCTTGATAATTTGTAGCAGTATTGTACTTTATTTACATTTATATATTCAAACATTAGATGGTTTTCATCACCAATCACACCTTTTCTGTAGCTTTACGGTACCTTTATTTATATATTTTCCCTTACTTTTGACAGTCTGTTTAATACCAGTACATAATTAATGCTACTCTGTTTTCTTCTGGCAACTCAATTAAGTATTGTTCAAATTTAAAATTACCTTTGAACTCTGTGAACAAAATGCAAGATCTATGTCTTGCAATATCACTGTGCCATTGTTGTTCAAACTGGTCATTTATTCTACTGAGCAATATAGCCATTTAATTCTACTCTTTGGGTTTTCTGCAAATATTAGTTGTTCATGCCATGCATGAGTCATCCCATTAAAAATGTTCTTTACATGGGTGATCCACTTAGACTAAACATTTTCGCATGTGATAACATACTCGTACACCTTCTGGCATAGTTAATACTCTTTCTACCAACATTTCTAGCCCAATACCCATTTATTTTCTTTTTGATCATTACAGATATGATATACCTTCCACACTCTCCATATTCCATAGCATTACTGGTGTTGTTACAGATTAACATAATGTATTCTTAGAAATCTAAGATTAAGCTTCTGTGCTTAACTTGTGCCATGATTGTAGCCTCGGCTGCTGAAAATGTGACATGGAGTTGAATTACTGAATTGATTTACTCAACTAGTATCACTCACTCACCCAGTAATATTTTATAATAATTTTTAAAACTTCATTTATATTTCCTATGAACTTGGTATTTATCTTTATGTTATGATTCAGCAAATAATTTGTCTATTTCACTGTTTGCTCTTAACTGTTCTTATGTTATGACTAATTAGTGATATTCTACTTGAATTCAGTGATGCCATAATTCAGGGAAATCCTTGAAATGAAGGTTTTTTATAAAATACAGAAATATTGTCCTCACTATTTAAAAGCTTCACAAGAACCTGTTTACATCAATACCTAGTATTTCAGGAACCCCTTATACCCATTTCCCTATGAATGTGTGCATCATTACTTCCATGATTTTCAGGGTTTTCTCTGAAAAGCTCCCCATAGATAATGCATTGATAAAAATCCCTGAAACCCTTGCAGTGTTACCATACAAACCATTTTGAATGTATAGATAACACCAGGAACTAGCTTCATACTTCAATCTCCCTTACAAATATTTGGTTTAATATCAATAGGACATGGAAGGCAAGGCTATGCTTGGAGAGCACATATTGTAGTACCTATGCACCTATGCACCAAGGGACAATTTCCAACATTTTCTAGTTCCCAGTAGGCTTGTTCATTGTAGTCTTGTGGAAGGGGGGGGGGGGGGGCGGGTTGTCCCAGACAATAATTTCAGGGATTTTCTTCAAGGGCTAATGACATCCCTGTTCAATTATAAAAAAATAATTATGAAAAAAAACCCATTTATAATGATAGGTCTACACCTGCACCCATGCAGTCCCGGCAACACCGGTAGGCCACACCATGTTATGCCATTGAAGTTTATGGGAATTTTATTACTTTTGCTCTGCTCGACCCAAAATAGGCTGGCAAGTTGAGTTCCATCATGGTGAGTTCAGAAGACTGCCCATAACCGGGGTGTACCGGGGCGACACCAGGCCTCCACCTGAAACATAAAGTGATGACAACCTTTCTGGGAACTTCTGGATTACACTATGGCCAATGGGGATATGACTCGATGGAATATTCATTCAACTTCCAACAGTAACAGGAAACAGGGGAAAATCTTAGCAGACCCTGGCAGACCAAAACAGTGACTTACGTTATGACCCCAGCAAACTACAGCCGACTCCACGGTCAAGGGGGGTGTAGTAGGGTGCCTTACGTTGGTCCCGGCAGTGTTATGGTTGCCAACCTAGTGACTTGCATTCATTCCATAGCAGCGACCCGGAACGGATGGTGGCCGCTTACACGGGGTTACCATTACGAGTCGAGAGAAGACTGAATTATTGACAATGTGGGGTTTCTTTTGTAGGAGCTTCAGGGGTTTACACTGTACGCTTGGCTTCTGTGAGCTCTCATTGGCTGTTGTAACGGAAGTGTTCCGGTCGAGCGACCATTCCGGGGGGGGGAGGGGGGGGGGAGAGGAATGGAGCTTGATTGATGATTGAGTGATAATGGGGGTAAATATGTCATTCAAAGCAGGGAAGCCAAACTGTATATATCTTGGAAGAGGAGACTAATCCCAGATGGTAGTTGTTCGAATACGGTCAATTTGTTCACTGATAATTACAGCCAATTTTGATGATTGCTTCTCAGAGAAAACAATATTATTTGACCTCGATAGGGATACATAGACCTGAGCTTTATAACCTGGCAGTGCCATGCCTGTGAAGTGGGGCCCATCGCACTAAGACCTGTAGTGATCTGCTATGCAAGGGTTTTTCTGAGATATCAGTGCAATGTTTTTCAATAACTATCTTACTAAAGTTAGGAAAACTGCAAGCCTATTGCACCAGAGACAATCGCAGGGCTATTGCAGGACTGGGCCTGGTCATACATCAGCAGTCGCACACAATGTGCGCCTTATATTCACAAATCATCATACCAAAGTTAGAACAATTGCAGCAGAGACCAGGGTTATTGCAGAACATTGGACACCCTGTATAATGGACAATTTGCTCGAAACTGACATTTTTCTCTGTTATGTGTTTATATCGACCCTGTTAAAGGGGACACCCCACATGAATGGGCAGATATTTCTTTACATAATGCTTCTTAATCCCAGTTAAGGGGACACATTTGAGGGCCATATCATATCTGACGTGAATGTGTGGGGGCAACACGTTGCTTGTTTATAGTATGTGTTTATGGCGGACTCACAAGTATGTTCCGTGGGGCAGTTTTCTACTGTATATATCACTTATGTCTTTGAGTTATCTGCATTGTCACTATAAAGGTACATATTTTCAACAAATAAGCACTAATGAAACAACAATTGCCCAAAAAGAAATGTAAGGCGAATGACAAATTCAACAAATAATTTATGATGAGAGTGTATAGCTTAACTGTCAGGATATGACATCCTCAAAAAACAACAAAACCTGCATCAGTCAATGTTTTATCTTGTATCAGAACCGGTGCTTTTTCAACCATTGCAACTTCTAAAACACAGGCCTGTGGGAGTGTTTATGATAATTGTGAGTATCGCTACATTAGTAAGACAGCTATTGACCCGTCTGTGATAAAAAACAAAACAAGTGCTGTAATAGCTCTATGGTGGTCTTGAGGTTAGTAAAGGGAGTCTTCCATTGGCATCCGTAATGTAGGTCCTCTGCTACACATGTTTAAAGTACACAAACCAACAATCCACCAAGAAAAATGGCGCCAACCGACAGTGTGTGTTCACTCTTTGCAGGGATCTGACAAAAAAATAATTTAGATAAATTTAGGCTAGAACAGGTCGACACTGGAGAAGCAGCTACCGCAAAATTTAAAAAAAATCATCATTACAGATTCTTTTACAAATTTCAATCCCAGCCATTACTAATTCCGATGGCAAATTACAGATTTGGAGCAGAAGAAATACTAATTCAGGCGATTTGGGTTGGTAGTCCTGGTGTGAGTGTCTGTGTATGCTACCTCCTCATCCACTGTAGTAACAAAATCCTTCTGTAAAATTACTGTAAAGTATATCTAGTGAAATATGAAAATATTGAAAGTGCAGTGTACTTAGTGTGCATTTTTCTTGAACAGACATACAAACATCATGCCGCCCGTTTCTGAAGACGACCAGGCCCGTGTGAAGGCCCTTCTAACAGAGGCCGTCACTGTGCTGTGTAAGGATGGCCTACGACATAGCTCACAGCTCTCCATCGAAGGACTTCTTGGTATCACCATCGACCGAGAGGATATATTCTTGGTAAACATCAACCAGACTGTCTATGCTGATAACAAAAAAGGAGGAAAGAAAGGTGGTAAGCGGGCATCTCAAGCATCACCTGCAGCTGGAAAGAAATGTAAGCCACCAAAACCAAAACGAAGACGTAAAGATCAGCAAGTGTCACCATTAGTAATACGTCCGTCTCTAGGGCAGCTGACAATAAAACAGGAACAACAGAACTACTCCGGTTATGGCGACGATCTACCCCCAGGCTATGATGAACAAGACTACAGTTGTACTATCAAAAAAGAACCCCCGAAAAAGAAGAAGAAGCGCCCAGCACCGAACCAAGACGTAAGTATCACAATTATAAACTGTTTTCCCTGTTTTGTTTCTCAAAGGAAGAAATCCCCATTACTATATACCTACTGCTGTAACTAACGTAAATACAACACTTTGCTATGTATACGGTAACTATGATTTCCTGCGCTGCCGTGCAGTAACGCACGTTACGCCCAGGGTCTTAGCGGATGGATAATGGCGGACACACAGGAATGTTACATCGACTCCATGCTAGGCATCGCAATATATATCGTAACACGGTAAATATAGACAGTTGAACACATACAATCTTAATAGAATATGTAAATAGATCGAGTAATAAAGGAAAATTAATGTTCATAGCAAACACATGCTCTGGTGGCCAGTGTAAACAAGGCCTGGCCGTGAATCTGCAAGTTGCAACATTAGCAAGTATGACGTCAGAATCTTGCTTAGTAACGTTCCAGGATACAAGCGGTGGCCGCTTCCTACTGAAGATCTCAAGGTTGGGTAGAAACCTACGTTACGCCTAGACCGTTGTGTGCCCAAATCGGATTATAAATAGTCACTACGGCTATAATAAGGTACATATCTTACCAATTTTGAGGTATATAGTAATAAATAAACAGGATACCTGTGTCTGTAAGTTTCCGATTACTCACTCGTTTCTCCGGAGGGTCAAAATTGTATTCATTGTCTGAGGTCTTCAGTGATGGTTTATTTGGTACCAAGATACGGTTTGTGCATAGATTAGAAAAACTTTTACTATAGTTACGAATTTTAGCAATGTAAATATAAGTTTTCCCACTTAAAACACTAATAGACTTAGCTGGACCCCATCAGCAACACTAAATAGCCATGGTAACAATTTTTTTATTTTATATTTTATAGATAATCCTAACTTAACTTCAGTTAGTTAACGCATAGCGAAACGGTCGTCTTCACCACCGTTTAAGTGGTGATTCCACCAACACACAAGATCTAGCGACATTAGCCACGATTTGGATGTCTTGCTAAGTCAGGCTAGGTAAAACCTGGATATCTCCCATATGCGCTCCCTTCCGTGATTAACTTGTTTAAGGAAATCAGAGAAAAACTAATATATCAAATGTTTTTAATTGAGTTAGTCCGAAATGACATAAGTAATATGAGAAAACGTAGTTAGTGAGCCCGAAGCGACTGTCATTCAAGGTCTTTTGTCTCATAAAATTCGTCCCGACATCAGAGGCGGAGGGACATATTTTATGGGACAAAAGGCCGAGAACGGAATCGCTATGGGTTCACTCAATACGTTTAGATATTATTAAAAACACGAGAAAAAATTCCATTCCATGTACTTGTGAAGTACACTACGGGCACAGTTCGCAAGAACATTCACTACGTCTCAGTGAGCCCAAACATTGTTTATACTGCACCCCTAGCAGTGGGTAGTATTTCATTGACGTTCTGCCATAGGTGTATACTGATATCCTAGAGCTGTAGCAGTGTTCAGTCACCAGTCTCCCAGTTCTGCCCTGAGATCCGCCATACTGCCTCCATACTATCGTTATTTACAGCGTTGTCCATCTCTATAACAAAAATGTTTACGATTGGGTTTGGGATTTATTTGGCGTGTTTTTGTTTAGTTTTCACTCTTTAGTCACCATCCTTCTCCCAGTTGTGCCCTGAGATCCGCCATACTGCCTCCATCCTATCGTTATTAACAGCGTTGTCCATCTCTATAACAAAAATGTTTACGGTGGGGTTTGGGATTTTTTGGCGTGTTTTTGTTGTTTAGTTTTACTCGGTTACGCTACAAACAGATCAGTCTAACAGTGTTCTCTTTATTGTCACAGGATGTGATGCTGAATTCTGAGATTATGGTTGGAGTACAAAGGACGATTATCGAACAGGAAGGATGTGTGGCCCTATCAAGGATTCTACAGAGACGTAAAAACAAGTTCCGTGCCAGTGTGCTGATCCACGCCATGAAGGACATGAGTCGCAGTCAGTCAGACAGGCATTACGTTGGTGAATATAAAGAAATCGGTAACATCAAGATCTTCTACAAGTGCCCACCTGAACTCCTCCATGCAGACGCCCTCATAAGTTACTCCATGTCACCGCAGGAATACACAAATCTCTTCTACCATGACTTCAAGCCGAACTCTGGCTGCCCGACTGACTGGGCCAGCTATGTGGCCACGCTGTTGGCGAACACACCCTACAACCCCATGCTCTTCCCCATCGAGTCGATGGGCCTGAACCAGGACGAGAAGCAGATGCTGGTGTCGAAGCAGCTGGAGCGGCAGCGCGCCTTCCAGCAGGCGGTGACCAACACCGACTCGGAGGACCACGACGACGAGGACGACCACCTTGAGGAGGAGGAGCAGGAGGTGGAGGAGGACCTCTCGGAGGAGGTGATCGACACGCCGGGCGTGGCGCTCAGTCTCACCATCCCCGCCTCGGGCTCGGCCGAGGCCGTGGTGGGCCACCTCGGGCCGGACATTCATGTCTCACAGTCTGTGCATGGCGTGCACGGGCATGAGACGATCGAGGATGCGGTGGGCTGCCATGAGACCATCGAAACAGAGACTGTCATTGATGACTCCCTTGTGATGCATGATGAACAAGACTATGACAGTCCCTCTTAGAGACAGGCTTCGTGAAACCCCTTTATTCCCTTAACCCTGTTCTCCTCTTCGGACACCAAACCCCAACCCCCAACTGCCGCCCTACAGGTGCCGGTAGACCCACAACCCTACCTCCCCCTTCCCTCCTCGCACAACCTCACAGACTCTCGTGAAATCTCGTGACCCATTTCGAGATGTTTGTGAGGTGGTAACTTTCACATGGACTCTTCATTTTAACTTGATCAGTTATTGTCTATGTCTGTGTGTGTGTGTGTGTTTTAAGTCTGTAGGATAGTGCAGCAGGCTTGGACCTCCGGGCCCTTCTGCGCATGCGCATTTATTGGTCTCTTCAGTTTGGCAAACCTGGCCATTCTCTGAAACAGAAACCCACAAGTCACCCGTAATTACTGAAGTAACACAACAAGAGAACCCACATCATATAGCTGTGCAGTTGTACAATGAGAAAGACAAGTGATAGCATTGTACTACCTGTACATATATATATATATCTATTTTTTTGGCAGTGGATATTGAGAAAGGTATGGCTTTCCAAGGAAGCAGTTCATGGGCAATACTGAAGAAACCTACATTGAACTTGAGAACGCGAGGCTGTTTGCAGGGGCTAGTAGTGCAGATACTGAATATTTACCAGTGAACCCACTGCGCTGTCACACAGTAAATTATTTCAAGTACGGTAATTTCTTTTCAACGTTAGTCATTTAACGTACTGAAAGTGACTCACAGCAGTGTGTTAAAAACTGCCGAAATACTGCAAACGTTCCGCACAAATAATTTTTGTTTTAAACGAAAACCTTGTCATAGAATTTACACCCGATCAATATTTGCACGGGTTATTTTTCAAGGGAAATGTGTGGTGTTACTAAACAAAAACGAAAAACAAATATTTCACTTCCGGCAAAAATCTACGGAGATTTTTATTTATTTAAATGGTGTATTATACATTTATCAATATTTTATTATATTTCTGATAACCAAAAAAAAATTAAAAAATGCTGCGCTAATTGATCTTCAGAAGTCACTGTAAAATCTTGTATAGTTAAAAGTCAATGCAGGCTAAAGAACGATTTGTTGTATGCATCAGCGCATACGGAATTTACTGTTGGCGCATGAGATATTGTCAAATGTACAAATATGTAATCCAGCACGCATCAGTTTCATTCACTGACAGACAATTTTATATAGAAGAATCAAGGACGTTTGAAATTCAATCAGAATCAGTGTTTCCGAATAAATGCGTGCAAATAATAATACTCTGAAACATTTCCTAGTGAAAATCGTGTATATTTCTTGGTTTGAGGATTGCTAATCGTGATAAAAAGAAAAGTTGGATTTCTTAAACCAAAACTATTATTATGTTTAATTCACTTCCTGGTTTCTTCCTATAGTCAACTTCCCAGGCCATGCTTAACTCAACGCCAGGAAAGTACATTTTTCTTTCAACTCGTACAATTAAAACTCATACGTAGGTAGACAATCGATCTTCCTATAAATTGTTTTCCCACTGCTTTTCCCTAAGCCTTACAAGGCCGGGTCTAATTAGGGACCTGTTAGAGTCAGATTCTTCATAGTTAAACATAGCATGCAGTGTACATATTGTAGGCTTCATTGGCTCACGACAGGCCGCTCAGTTCTGTAGACATACCGTAATGACATCGTTCTGCATAGAACTCCCACTCTCTTCACAGGGAGTCCCTCAAGTAATATTGTACAGATAACCCTGACGTGTCCGATTAACGGGCCCGGTTTTAATACAGTGTAAGACATTTATACAAAAGGCAGCAGCATTTGTGTAGAATTATCCACTGGGACGAACGTCATAGTTTTATTTTATTTGTACATTGTTTTATATATTTTGCGACAACATGCATTGCAACATGTCTTGTAAATGATCCGTGAAGGACTTGAGATGAAACATAAAACTAAAAAAAATACAGTAGCTGGTATCGGTGTCTGTAAATTGTGTAGTAAATAAAGTTCAATTGCTAAAAAAACAAAAGCATAAAACATTGTGTGGAGTATATAAGTACACTTGTACGGAGTATTTAGAAGGAGCAGTCAATCGAGGTGAAGTCCGGATCAAGTTGTTTTCATCGAGTGGGATTCTGATTTTATCCCCCCCCCCCTTATTAACATTATTGATTAATAAAATAAATCGCCCAATTAGCCATTGAGTACTGGGCACTCTACCTTTACGGTCGTGGAGTATGACTTCCAAAATAGTTAATCTTAGGGTTCTTGTGATGAAATGGCAACTTATGTTTTTAGTCCCGAGTTTTCCAGTGCAAGTTTTTTGTATTAATTCAGAATGCGTTGATGTTGTTTGTCTTTTACTAATTCTCGCCTCGGACACGAGACACGGCTGTCGATGGTAAGGATGTCCGACTATGATGTTGGTTCGGAAAGACAAAACACTCAATATCCTAGTTTTAATTTGGACAGTTTTCACTTTTCTGAGAACGTTAATTCCCATCTTCAATCACAAGAGGTTATCAGATACCACCAGGATTTGTAAAATGTGTTGAGGGCTTTCTGCTAGTCCCTCGATACATAAATAGGACCTGGCATCCTCTGTACAGAGAGTACATTAATTCCCGTATATTAGGTAGGATTTGCGCAATTCTGACCATTTTAGCTTTTAGCTGACTCCAGAAATTAACCTGAAGTCTCCCATTTTCATCGGGAGGTGAGGGTGGATAATATCATTCTGAGATGTCAGTTTTCCATGAAATGGAAATCCACTCTTTCATTTCCATTATTATTTCGGTTTGACCTATAGGTCAAGACCGAAATATATTAGGGAAGACGGGGAACAGTTTTTGCGGCTTACATTATAATACATTAAAGTAATGTATTCTGAATAATTAGAGTCTCGATACCGTCGATACTGGTCCGCACCCGGCGACAGTAGTGTATTTTTATATATTGTATAGGCATCTGTTGCGGTACAGTGTATTTATATATATTGCAACAGGCTTCCACCTCCCTCCCTCCCTCCCTCCCTAGCGGGTATGTCCCGCGGGCGCCGATACCAGACGCGTTGGATGGAATCAGGGGCCAGTTGAATAAAGTTAGTACATTTATGCGGCTGGATGATAAGACAAACAGATTTTTGTACGATTTTTTTTTTTATTCAACGCCCTCAGGGGTGGGACAAATTATCTTAACGTAGAATTTTTATTCCATAACATACAATCTTTTATTCAACGCTGACCGACAAAGGACAATTGCACGACATCGTAGAAAAACCTACGAACTTTATTCAACAGGCCCCTGGTCAAATAGGTCACCAGCACACCCGTTGCGGTTCAATGAATACCTACTAGCGGGTGGGGTTTGCTCTGGTCAGATGTGGTCCGCACCCGGCGACAGTAGTGTATTTATATATATATATATATATATATATATATATATATATATATATATATATATATATATATATATTGCAACAGGCTTCCACCCTCCCTCCCTCCCTGGGAAACTTGTTGAAACCGAAATCATGGCAATGCCATGCCTACTTTTAATCCTTGTATAAAGTTTGTTCCTTAGGTAATAGATTATATTAATTTAACTGCGCCTAATTCACACCAATAATAACGATTTAAATCTCCCCACACACCCTCAGATCCACGCCTTGACACCATTGTATTCTTCACGGTCTCCGAGGCAGAAATTTCAATATAAAAAATATTTACACTTATTTTTGTCACCCCAACTGATGTAATCTTTCAGGTTTTTATTTTGAACCCCACACTGAAACATTTTCCTCTTCGGATTTGCATTGATCTCAAGAATGATCCTTGAGGGTGTCAACAAATCTTGTAATCCGGAAAAATCCCATGCCTGACTTAAAAGATGTTTTTACTTTTGTAGTTATTCTACCTTGACACATGCTCATCCATAAAAAAACAGTAACATATTTTTCAGTAATATTTTATTTCAGTGAAACATAAAACACTCTTACTCAGAGGATTCCGATTCATCTGATAAATGCCTCATTCTATTACGAACGAGATCATTTCTAATACATATTCATTTTCTACAAGCTCAGTCGAAGTATGCAACGACAATTTGCATCACACTACAGAAACCCTTGATGAACTTGAAATTCGTAAATATACATGTTCACTTTTCAACGATAATGTATTGCACTACAAAGCCCCACCCTCCCATCGAGTTGCCCGAGACATTCAAGTCAAATACACTATGTAAATGAATAATCAACATGAGCTCGTATGTTGCACATGAAAAAAGCCAAGTCAATACCCTACCTTTAACTCAGAACAGATTGCTTGGGGGGGGGGGGGGGGGGGTCAGGTTTTACATTAGGAGATTTGCAGTGACAATTAGATTGCAAGACAATGTCGAAAGATAATGCTACCTTGACGTTATATACTTGTGAGATATATCGGGGGCGAAGTATTCACTTTTAGAGTCTACTACAAAAGAGCTCTGGACTTCTCTAACAGAATTTGGCTATACATATATATATGAGCGGAGCCGTGCAGGGTGGTTGCTAGACGTGCTGCCTTCTTTGAGGGTATGGTGTAAATTTGTGGATTGTACATGTAACATCTATAATTTGTATTACTTATCATGTATCCAATAATTTTATAGGTTTTTAACATGCTAAATATCACACATTTCACTGGAATTATTATTGTTCCTTTTCAGTGCTGAACTTTGAATGTAGGCTGAATATGACCTATTGTGCGCTTTATATTTGGGGGGAATCACTTTACAAAATCAGCCTATTCTGGAAACGTGATTGAAGGTAACATTATTATGTAAAGACAGTTGAGATGGGTTTCCTTGTAGTTTGTAGACTGGCTCAGTGAGGTATGGAAGGACGGAAGAGAGCCTAGCCTAGACCATAAAAGTAATACAAAACAAATCAATCCACGATCAAAGCAAATGGTAGAACATACGCGAAACATATACTTGTACCACAGAAAACACAACAATATCCTTTTAAATGTATCCGCGTCCTGCACAGAATTTTGATGTGAAAAGGATAATAATGCCCATAAAAAATGAAATACAATTTTACCCAAAACGCTGAAACAAAGGGGTGCAAATATCTATAGCTTCTCTGTGATAGCTGCCAAAATTAGAAGCACTATTTAGCGTTATCTTTTCATGCAATAGTCTGAATTTAATGAGAAACCCAACTTTATATTCTTAACAATAACATGAAATACATAAAGATAATATCAACAACTATATATTTGTATCTAAAACAACTATGTATTATCAGTTGACTACAATTAGTGCCGTACTATTACCTAAAATGTCATACACATATCACACTAGATATTTGTGCACCATCACCAACTTTGTTGGCTTTGTATTTGTTGCAAAAAAAGCTGCGAAGCAGACGGATGGGCCTGCCTAAGTAGTTCTCTATATTATATATTATGTCGTCTACAACATTACAATCGTTTGTCTCGGATCAGCCTGACCTACGTTGAACTACCTAGAAGGATGTCAATAGTGAAGGGAGCTTTGTTCCCTCATGAATGTACTATCTGAGTAGTTTATAATACAAATTTTCAAATCTCGTGTGTTTTTAATTTCAGAGCACACATTCTGCTTTATAATCATCTTAGTCATTATATCACATTGTTGACAATAGCAGGAACTATTCTGATGTTCGGTATTGGCAGCGTGTTTGTATATATTTAACCTATCCATCTAATGTCGGTATGTATAAAAACACAGCACAATGAAGCAAAGGTTTACAAACATAATGTACTCAAGTAAAAACGATAATCTCACAAGGAAAGAAAACTGTCTTCAATAAATGGCAGTGGTTTTTAACAGAACATCCATACTTGAATTTGTAAATATCAGAAACACTAACAAGATAAAATCGGTAGGGAAATACACAGGAGCGACTTCTACTTCATATTGAACCTGCTTTGCATTAGCTTTGGCTTCACATCAATCAATTCGGTTCCTTGTGCAAGGGTGATTGTGTATCAAGGATGACATGGGAAGGAAGTTGCGATTAGAATAGATAGCAGACTTTCACAATGGTTTCAGTATCGACTTGTAACAATATCAATGGTTTCACCATCATTAAGCGGGCAGATTACAAGTAGAGCCACGTTGAAATTATATCCTTTACCCAAAAACAATAACATACTGTGAGGAAAACAGTAACAGGTCTGTATATCACCTATACCGTTTTTCTTTAGTAATGCAGTTTCACTTTAGTTTTCAAATCAACAATCTCAACTGATGTCATCAACAGCCACCGCCCCAAGTATATTATGCTTGAAATAGTTTCCTGGCTGTACGTAAACATTAGCACACTGAATAAACATCTATAGGATGGCGTTCACAAAGATTGTTACAGACATTGGACACAACTAACAAAGATAATACAACAAAAGAAAGTAGCATTACTTTGACAGTTTGTATAGTGTAAAGGGATAGAATAAGAGACATTGTTGACCAACTTTTAAGGAATCCTGTGATCATCTGCCGAAAAATTTAAAATGCATTTATAATTCGCTATACTGACCACATCGTCCAATTTCTTAAACACAGTATCAAGTCAGCCTTTAGGAAAATGTGGTAAAAACAGTTACTGAATTAATAACTCATATTCAATGATTAATTATGGATATGGCTGATGAGGCTAGTTCGACTATTCCACCAGCGAGACTGACCATACGATTGATAGCCAGCTAAAACTTCCCTCTCACAGTGCGTAGTTGGTTTACATCTACGTGTAAGAAAATAATCTAATATGGGGAATCACGTTCTAGGAACAATGACCTTACTGGTCAATGGTAAGGTCTCGCTGTCGATCAAGTGCAAAGCACGCTTTGGTATACTTATTATGATAATAGACAAGTTAACATTTTCATAACACTAAATCATCTACCTCGAGGGTATGCACACTTATTCTCAGATGGAAATGGATCCTGGTGTATTTTCAATGATAATTAATCCATAACACCCTTGATTTGTGTACCTGAGGTGGTTCGTCCCAACAGACTGTCCAATGAGTTGGTAATAGCACCATGGATTAAGTGTGTATACAAGAATAGGCCAAGAATGGGGTGAGATTACTGGTAACTTTCCAGTCTCATCAAGATTGATATATAATCCAGAGAGTATCCGCAAATGTCACATGAATAAGACCTGGGGATAGGTTTAGATTTGACAACTGCTTAGCGCTATTTTCATTATATGAAGATTATTGTATATTACATGTACATGTTGTACATGTGATTATATATGACATGATAGTTCAAACCATCCATGCTAGTGACAGGTCAACGTAGATGGTTCCTTGTCGCTTATGAATGAAGATGCCATTACTAAATCATAGCGTAACAAGAGTTCACCCATAAAATCACACAGAAAGGGCCACACAGCCTCAGGTATGCAAATCATAGATGTTGTTGGTTTATCAATCCTGGCTAAATCATGAGAAATGATCGACTTTCTAAGGATATACTTAAAGCCAGTTATATACTTCAAAAGGTCAAGTACATCTTCATATAACGTGTTTGCTAGATTGGGTTTCAAGTTTGTCTTTGAAAATACCTGTTAGATTTAGATACATGCCGCACGGACACTAGATCTATGCATATAAGAAAACAAGCATATGGCAGCACAGAGGCCCATTGAGACTGGCTCATGTGTAAATATAGTCAAATACACTATCACTCTGCGTGCCCCGACGAATATCCGTAAACTAAAACTTTGGAGCTTATCGTTAAGTACACTATGTATACTGTAAGACAACTAAACATATTTAGATTGTAACACTGTGTGCTTGTGAGAATAGCGTTAACGATCATGCATACAGTTTACCCTGTTATGATTTTCCGTACGCTTGAGGCGAAAATATGAGCAATATGGTCAATCATATAAAGCTTACATTATAAAGTCAGTAGCAGAGTTTTCAAGGTTCTAACCTCACTTACCCGAATATAATTACATGTTTGCAGGTTTTAATTCTATCTTCACTAATTCATTATCTTAAAAATGTATCCTTTATTGCAACTTTTTAGTTAGACACATCTACTGTGTAAATACATATTTGATGGAAGGAAAATACCTTCACAAAACCCTTAGTGCTTGCAATTACCTATTACTTAGGTTGTTTCTGGTAAGTTTTCATCACTATAAGCTAATCTCGAGAGGCTTAATTCTAGGTGGCACTACGGTCGACAGGCCTAGACGAAAGCCTCGAATCACATTATTTCTGCATAACCAGCTGGCCATTGGATTTTAAGAAGCACATCACACTTTACGTTTAATGTAAATAACCTGTCACTGACAAATCTTCTTATCACAACACCGAAATGAAGTATTCCCCTTCTATCGAGGAGATGAGTCACCTTCATAGCATTAGTTTATACATTAACTCATATTGGCATCTACTATTCTTAACTTCATTGTGCATCCAAATGATTCTTAATCAAAGTACCTTCATGAATATACTCCCTTGTTTTGAATCATGGAAGAGAGAAATCGATCGATTTATTAATAATAAAAAGAAAATGCAGTGGTTCCTCGTGTATGCATTATATCTAGAATCCCTTGATTGTTCTTCTTCTTTTAAATCAATCTTCTTTTTAACAATTGTGAACATTTTGGCGACTTATCCTCTGTGGAAGATCGTTCTTATTCTTTGATGTGTAAGATAGTTTAATGAATTGTAATGACGTGCATTACTTCCGAACCCTTCATCTGGAATTAATTTACATAATCTATGTAACCACGTGCGATATAGAGACACTAACGCGTACTTATATTGTGTGAACATGCAGCACGAATTCCTTCTTGTGATTCAGTGAACGTGAGGTCTATGCACATTGATACCAACAATAACATTCTTAATATGTGCTTTTACAAATGCCATCAAGTTTTACAAGGATACAGCACAATTTACTATTTTAATACAAACATTTACTTTTTAACATTTGCTTAATGCATCTAGTAGTAAGCCAACAATAAGGTTAAAATAGCACGTTTGGGTGGTTTTCTTCATCAACATTATTATAAAAATGCTTGGCAACAACAGTCAGATATCGGCCCATATAAGTGCCATGAACCTAAGATTTCATATCAGCATTACAATCTTTTCTCATACCTGTATATATCTATATATGACACTGCAGATATGTTTCATGGCATAACTCACAATAATTCTGAAAGGTTTAGCGAAGGCAATGTAATAGATTGGATAAGGATGAGTTTGGGGACACTGAGGCTAGTTTGTATTGGTTTTTCTTCCACGTACGATGAGAGCTGCGTGCGTGGGAGGGCCAGTCGAGTCGGCCTAGCCAACCCCTCATATGTAGGAGGTTCATTTTTACCTTCCCCGCCCTCCCCGAAACAAATATTCAAATGAGAAAATGAACGGTTTTTGGCCAACAAATATTGATATCGCTATCCACAAGAAAAAGATGAATTTGAGAATTAACAGAAAAGAGAGGTTTCCTGGACTAATAAGGTTGAGATTGACACCACGCCCCTGGGGGACTGGACCTGTGTCTAGACCCAGGGATGCTGGTGTTGGCGTCACGTCAGTGTGCAGACCCGGCCACTGTGGGCTCCACCCCCGCCGACGACATGCTGGCTTCTGCCCGTAGCGGCGGCCCGTCGGCGTGGCTGTGGTGCACGAGGCCGCCCGACGAATGGCCCACTGTCCTCTGACTATAATGTGATTCTCCCGCGGAGAGCGTGGATACGCCGCCGGCCGAGCTACTGCTCACCACCACCGGGGAAGAGGAGGAGGAGGCGGCCGACAGGACCTGCGACTCCTGTATGGCCATAGTTTGTGTGGACAAGGTGGGAGTCCCGGGCTGAAGGTGACCGCTCACAGCCGTCTCCTCCCGTCCTAACGCCGTACTGCCCAGTAGCTGCTGGTTGGACGTGCCCTCCTGGTGCTGTTGTTGTTGTTGTTGTTGGGGATGCTGGACCTCCTCCACGCTCACGGGGGTTAGGCTGGTCAATGCCGGGTTCCCTGATCCCCCGGTGGCCATGGCCACGGCCGGGGAGGCCGTGGTCGGCGGCGGGAGACCGGCCACGGAGCCCGGAGCAACGCCCAGCGCGCCCGGACTCAGGCCCAGCGCCCCGCCGGCCGCCGCCAAGGGGAAGCCCGTCTGCATCAACTGGTGCATGTCCCTCACCGGCAACAGCTGGGAGTTCTCCATGGCCATGTGGAGAAAGTCTGTCGTGGAGGCCGGGGCCATCTTGTTTCCGCCGCCCCCGTCCCCGGCCTGCTGCATGGCCGCCTGTAACGACTGGTGCGCCGCCGCCTGCTGCGCAAAACTCGCCGAAAAGCTGCGCACGCGCATGCGCCTCCGGCGTTCCTGTTCGGCGTGCTTGCGGTTCATCTCGGCGTACTTCTCCGGGTTCTCCACCCGGAGGCGCTCCCGGTAGCGCCGCATGCCCTCCCGCTGACGCCGCTTCCGGTCCTCGTACTCGGTGTAGTTGGTCGTGCGCAGCTGCTGGCGGTAGCGTCTCATGTGGTCACGTGACCGGCGCCGTTGTTCCTCGAGCTGTGCAGACAAACGCATACTTTCTCTCATGAACCATTCCTAAAGGGGAGAGAGAGGATACAAGAACATCCCTCGTGGAGTATAGGCTTGTAACGAGGACAACAGTGTGTGGCACTACAGAGAGTAGGAGAGGAACTTTCAGCGGAAATTTCACTAGGTAATTAGAACTCAAGAACTTATAGCTAGTGAAAGGACTGCCACAATGTTTCTGCCAAAATTGTTATTAGGAACACGTTTAAAGGGAATCTATAATAGAAAAATTTAGTTCTATTAAAGGTCATTTAAGTATGTTACGGGTCAGTTTATTGTTAGCCGAGGGTTTGATGATAAATAAGGAATGATACTGATTAATCTGTGCCAAGACTGCATGAAGCTGAGAGGAATAACCAACTCCAGTATCCCTTACTATCATTATTCATTGCATATGACAAATGTGCAGACATATTCATATAGGAGGATCACTAAATAAATGGAATAATCACTGGGGTAATATATGTAAACACAGATCGATCGAGTGTCTCATCTTAATGCTTTTGATAAAACGGGATATTTTCAATAAGGATTAATCAACAGTTAATCAACATAAATAGTGTCAAGTTGCAGGGGGGGGGGGGGGGTCCAGTCGCCATGACAAAGCATGACATGGATTGTATGACAAAACATGACCGGGGGGGGGGGGGGGCAAAACTTATTAAAAATCGCATGACATCATTTATGGACAGCCCCAATACCTATTTCTATAATTGAATAAAATGTATGACAGAAATCAATCCTGCAACCAACAGAATCCTTCGATTTTGCTTTATTTTACTTAATTCAATCCTAAGTAAATACAAAATTAGTAAATACTGACCTGTGTGGGCTGTGCAATACCAGACATCTGGCTCATGGAGGCAGCGACCATTGGAGCGGACACAGCCACGGCCTGAGAGACAGTCAGTGAGGATGCTGCTAGGCCCTGATCCCATGGGGCGTTGCCGAGTACAAGATCTCCAGCCAAAATTGTCGCCTGGCTCGCCGCCACGGCGCTGCTGCCGTCATTATTGCCCTGGCGGGAGTCCGACTGCTCGACCTTAATGGCGGATCCCATGTGCTGGGACCTGGCGGACAGATGGTTCTGGGTGTTCACCGCGCCGGTTTTGCCGCGTTCCACTGGTCGTCTGTTGTTGTTATTGTGGTGGTGGTTGGAGTTGTTGGACTGTCCCACTTCAATAAATTCTCCAGTGACGCCTTCCAAGGTGGAGGCGAAGGATAGGGCTTGGTCCGAATATTCTGAATTGGTTTTCCCATCGTGGCCATTTTTCTCCGCCTCCTGTCCCCTGAACACGTTTTCTTTGATATTTACCAGGAAGATCTCGTCTTTGTCGACCGTGATGCCCAGGAGGCCCTCGACGGAGAATTCCAGCTCGTAGCCAAGACCATTCTTACAGAGAACAGTGATGGCCTCCGACAACAAAGCCCTGATCCGCTCCTTGTCAGCCTTGTTTACCATGGTCTCAGACTAGCGTCCTGAAGCATATCCTAGACGATAAAACAATTTGAGTGAGATACATGTTCTGTTCATGTAGGCAGTTAAGGAGGAACTGACAAGGATGGATTCACTATCGTTACACCTAATTTAACAATAACTCAAAATCTCAAGAGCCCTGTTCAGAGGAAACCCTGCAGCCCTGTTGCGACTTAATCAGTAGCAGCTCTCACTTCATTCTATGAAATCTCGTACCCGCTTTTTTCACTGCTGATTAGTCAAACTCAAGTGTTCCACCAACTAGGCCTTTGACAGGGTGGCATGCTGACCGATTGGACATAATACAATGCGGGCGGCATTCTATGATTCACTGTGGACAGGCGCTCATAACCTTATACCGGCCGGCCGACAGGGTCCGTGGAGCAGCAGGGTATCTGGGCTCATAAGCTGCCATAACATTCCGCCGCTACCGCTGAGCCGCTACCGCTGGTAAGTAGTGAACTGCTCCACCACACTTATTTCTATATAAATATATCGGCCACTGTGCAGCACCATTCAGTTAGCTCGGTGAAACAGGCCCTACTGTTTCAGCAAAATGGTAAATGCCAAAATTCTAGAGACACAAGCAAATTTATACATATACCATAGTAGTCATTTGGTCATTTATCAATCATACGATGCTCTATGCTTGGCAGTGATTAATTCATTCCAACGGTGCCTAATTTCAGCATGAGCATCACATTAATTAGCCTTAATTTCATAGCAAAACTAACTGTAGTCTCCATCTGCATAGTAATAAATGAACAATGGCGACTGAATCATGCCGTCAACCACAAGTTGTTTACATAACCGCCTGGTCATAAAATCATCTTTTGTTGTATTTATCACTCACATTCATTAATGAATTTAAAACAAGAAATTGCCGTTTTATAAAGTCTATTACAACTGTTAGTATGGAAGGGACTATTTCTTGCTTTCCATGCATAGGTTAAGCCACGGACCTCCATACATCCAAGTCCGTGGTTTAGCTTTCCAAATACAATTTTTTTTTTGTATTTTGGGGGTATTTTTGGGGCATAAGAATCTAAAGATGCCACTAGAAACCTGGTTTCCCATAATCAATGACATTTGGTACACCCTGAAATAGGTTGATCTGGAACTTATAGAACTACCTCAGGGATACTCGCAGGAGATCACAATGGAAATTCTAATAACTGGGCTTCAGAATGGTACGCTGCAAAAAGGAATATGAAAATACACATAACATAAAATTATTATCTTGTCATTTTTAAACACTTGTGAGTCAGTTGTCATAGACCTTCTTATGATGTTATATTTTATGTGATGCATCATTTCATCTGCACTCTTGTACCACAGATTGAACATGTGTTTATCTGCTACCTCCTTTTCATGCACAGCTCTTTAAGAGCTGCGCATAGGAATGTCATCTAGATTAGGCAGGTTTCAGAGGATGCAAAACTAAGCTTAAGCATAGGCGCATATGGGAGCTTTGGAGGACTACTTTTAAATTTTGGAGAAGCAGCATTTCACCTGTCATCTTTTCTTTTCTTCAGCATGGCACGTCTCTCTGACATTGTGATGTAAGGGGAGGCACCAAGATTGCGATAAGGGCAGGACCCATCTTTCTCATCCCCCTACCTTCTCTCAGTTTTGGGCTGCCATCCTTCTTCGATGACGCCAAAGGGTTACGTAATTCCAGAGGTGACATGCTGACTGCTGGGAATCAGCTAAACAGACTTTCCCTCTAGTCATATGCTCCACTATTCCGGAAGCTTCAGCCTGGGGAGTGTATTCGTAAAGCCACCTTCGCTATTTGAGCGGGGATGACATCTGGTATCATATAATACTTGAGTTCAGGGACACTGGGATGTGTGGGCGTCAATTACACAGATAATCTTGGGACAGCTTCTACTCCCACCACCACCACTGCCACCTCCCTGGGTGATGTACCAACCCTTCCTTACTGGGATGAATGGCTGAGAGCCAGCTTCCCTATTCGAGGGGATTTCACATATGGCATTAAGTAATTCTCAGAGTTTGGATTGCAAGCCCCCCCCCCCCCCCCTCCACCACCCTTGTGATGTGTGGGTGTCACTTGCACAGTTGGCCCAAGGGCTGCTGCCTAGACTTGCACGAGTCTTTGATTATGAATATTCATTAAAAAGTATTGCAAGCCATCAACCTCCCTACACATCAACCTGCCAGGCCAACAACCTGCCAACTCATCAACCTGCCAGGCCATCAACCTGCCAACCCATCAACCTGCCAACCCATCAACGTAACCTACTCATCTACCTGCCCACACATCAAGCTGCATACCCATCAGCCTGTTTACCAATCAACCTGCCTACTCATCGAACTGCCCACCCATCAACCTGCCTAGCCATCAGCCTGTCATCGCATCAAGCTACTTACCCATCAACCTGCTTACCCATCAGCCTGCTTACCCATCAACCTGCCAACCCACCAACCTGCACACCCATCAACCTGCACACCAATGAACCTGCATAACCATCAACTCATTTATCCGTCTTTTCTATAACATCAATATTCTGAAAACAGTGAAATATCTTGTCGCCTCAATGTAACTGTTAGGTGCACTCGTCCGTCTACGATGGAATTTCTGCTTCTTGGTACTTATAACCCTCAGCTTCTCAGAGGCATCCCAAGAATAAATCACCCCTATTCTGTACCGTTGTCAGAACTGTGTCTGGAAAAAAACACGGCTAAGACTGAGAGATACTTTTGCTAAATTAAATTTTTTTTTTAATTTAAAAAAGTGTAATTTCAGGTCAGCATTACTCCTTCATTATTTTGTCATCCCAACTCACAACTACAGTGAAACCCTGTTTCTAGAACACCCTGCTTAAGGGGTTACCCCGAATTAACGGGACAATTTGCTAAGAATTGACATTTTGCTCTCTATTAAGTGTTTATACTAATCCCGTTTAAGGGCTATAGACCTACTTAGAACCAGGATCGGAAAGAAGTAAAATCGCTTATCTTCATGAATGGGAAACAATCAGACTTCTTTATAAGCCTAGCTGGTGTTAGGCAAGGAGAAAACCTTTCACCACTTCTTTTTTCACTCTTGGTGAATGACATTGAGGAATTCCTACTAGACAAAAATTGTGAAATGAATAACAACTATGTAAAACTCCTTGTCCTCAAGTATGCAGATGACACTGTGATAATGGCTAATATCCTGCTATAGCTACAAAACACATTAGGTCATGTGCAGCAATATTGTGATACCTAGAAGCTTGAAGTTAACTGTTCCAAGAACAAATTCACAGTGCTTGGTGAAAATATAAAAAAACAAGATAAGTACCACTTCCAATATAAAGGTGAAAAAATAGAAATAATTTATACATTAAGGTATGAGGGGTGACATTCTCACAAAATGAATCATTTAAAGAATGTATTCTAGACCTAGATGCATGGAAAAGTAAAGCTATGGTTGCTCTAATAGCTAAAACATGAAAGTTACACCTCCCCTTGACATAGAACTTGAACTATTTGATACCACTGTGGTTCCTATTCTCTTATATAGATGTGAAGTGTGGGTATGAAAAACATACCCCAGTTTGTAAAAAAACTGTACTAAAGGCTATGTATTCGTAAGAACTCATGTATCACCATGGTATATGGAGAAACTGGTAGATATCCAATCACAATTTTAATTATGAAAAGGACTTGAAAAAAAGGCTATTATTGCCAAAATGTTGTGTACTACTGTTCAAATGAATAAAAGCCATCAATCAAACCAATTTCGGATGTTCTTACTACCACCTTATCAACAAAAGGATGATTGGTTATTAGGCTAGACTTGTGGGAGGGAAGGGAAACAAATTAAGCAAAAGAATGTATTCCATTGCAACATCATCAGATAAACAAAACTCTGCTTGGATTAATTGTGCATTTGGAACATAGGCCTACTCAATAAATCTGGTCTGACATATGTGTGGCAAGAACAACTAGAGACCCACTGAATTGCAAATTTGAGTGGATTAAAAGATCTGGTGAGCAAATACTAAAGAAACAGTTTGTCTAGATACAAGGTGAGGCTACATCTGTTCCCTGGCTGGATGCTACCTTGAACGACAGTTTAAGAACTGAACCAATCGACCATAACTATGTACACCGGTGGGCGTGACCTCATCAGATGATGTCACGCCTGTGCCCTTGTGATTGCATGGCATAAAGCATGGCAACCATGTGTCTTGACAAAAACAAATTTGTTTTAGACAATGAAATATCTCTTAAATGAATAAAAATTGACAGACAGGAAGTCTGTGGTAGTGGGGGTCAAGGTTTCGCCAGAATCGGCTTATCAGGCATCATTTAAATATATAATGCTGAGTAGGGTTATCAAGGTGATCAAGAGTTTGTTAAATAGTTGCACATAGATATGAATGATCATAGTTCATCCACCCTTTATAGGGAAGTGAAGGACAACTTTGGAATTGAAAAATACCTAACAGAATTACCAAAGGTTAATAGAGTTGCTCCACCAAGCTACACACATATATAATGCTAGACTGCAAAAAGAAAAAATACAGACAGCTGCCACTCATGATAGGTATTTGTAAAACAGGTGATGATGGAGCGATATTCTTCTATAGCAATATAGAAATAGTGCAACTCCTTAAACAGTATTTCAAGAACTATGTAAAACATCCTAGCATTTACTATATATATACCCATGCCATATATACTGTAAATACCGGTACGCACTGTTTCACCATATAACGTAAAAAAAATACTGTACGGACCACTGGTCCGTACACTAAAATTTGGACCACCTTGCCATACACGTTTATTAAGATATTGGTTGTTAAGCTAAATGAAATTAATGATTTCGGGTATATAGTAAATATATAACTTCCAACCATGCTGTACTATTCACAGAACTCGATGGTAATTTACAGTTTGTACAGAACTCGGCATAAATACCTCGGTGCGTACAAACTGTAAATTACCATCTCGTTCTGTGAATTGTACAGCATGGTCAGGATGTTTTATATAATTACTAAATTACAAGTTAGTCACTCTCTTGAAATCTGACAAAGAAGAAATTACATTTAGTATCACTCAATTTTTCAGAAGGGCATTATACCTATCCTAGAAAGTGCTGAAAAATCTCTATGGCTTAGCATATATGTATTATCACCCCTGTATTTGTATTTACTTGCGTTTTGTTGGTTTTCTTTGTTTTTGGACGGTACCGGGGTATACGGTATTCATTTATAACGACTCTGTCATCGCTTTCACTACGCCCTATATTATAGCCTCCTAATAGAAACATATTTTTGGTTTTGCAAGAACAAGATGCCCTCCATAAAATCTATAACTCCGTGTGTGTGACGATACAGCAGATCGATTACCAATGTGCACTGTGAATGTGATACACGAGTGTGACTCACGTCTCCACTGAGTCAAAGATTGCTTGGCTCAAGTGGGCGTGGCTTCGGAATCGTTACGAGTTCGATCTTTAACCATTAAACATGATTTATCACGTGATTTATTTAGAAAACCTTCACCCTAGACTTGACTTACACCACCCCCGACACGTTCATTATTTGATAGGACAGCTCGAAGACAGCTGTCACCTTTTAACTGCTGTGTCTTGGTGCCCATAGATCTAGATGATATCACGAATTATTCTTCTCAATTCTGAGATTCAAATTGCAATGCTTCAACCGAGACGACCTGGGTCACCTTACACTAGTTCTGATTTATTAATGGAGGGTTAATATTATATCAATTATAAAATGCATCATCATATGTTCCCAATTTCCTTCTTCCTATAATGTGTTCAATCCCACCACAGTGCTTACACGCAGTGTACATGTATGTCTGTGGGAAAATCTGTGTCTGTCAGTCACTTCAGCAAATGTCCATTTGACTTGAGCCTTGGGCTCTGATGTACCTAAAGCAGAGTCTATTGTGTCAACAAAAACGATATTGGAATACTAATTATGGGCTCCTTGTCTCGTGGCAATATCGATAGATACTTCCAGAATACGGCAGCTAGTTGGCAGGGTTTCCCAATCACCCCAGCCTACCCAACTCACCTTTCCATCGCCCCGGCCAACCTCATCATCATCATCCACCTCAGTTCACTTCCCCGGATATTTCGTGACAACACGACTCATCAGGTCGAGCAGTATTGGGGGTACGCTACAAAGCGGAAATCAAGTAGTGCACTGCCTCGACACTAGGGGACGTGGATATGCATGGCAGTATGAAGAGTGCCGTCTGGTGAAAACTGGCCGCACTCCAGGCGACTTCTTATCTGTTCATACACGACACCAAAGAACTGAACTGGCCACAAGAGGAGACATTTGGTACCCACGTTATGCAGAAAATACAGACGGCCAGAATGAAGAGAAAAAAAGAAAGAAGAAGAGCAAAACATAAAAAAAAAAAAAAAACCCAAAACACGTAAATTTCAGTTTTCATAATTTTACATTTAAGTATTGGATACTATCTATCATATCAAACACAAGTTCTAATTTATAAGCATAGGCTACATTCCAAGAGATACAACCTCATACATTTGAAATTCTGACAAGAGTTTTGCAAAGTAATGTCCAACATTGATAGTCTACCTTCAATCACATGATTGCAAGACAAAGTTAATGTTCCTGATAAATTTGTTTCAGACAGAAAAAAGGTGAAATATATATATATGTTACAATATCAAAGACAATATTATTGTTTCATGTTTGCAAAGGTACAATATTTCCATGTTGGACGTCATATTATCATCGCTATAAATTCTAGGAAGTGGTTAACTTGTTGAAAAACAGGATGGAACCTATTGTAAATGACCACTTTGTCTTCATAAGTTTCCAAAATAATTTACTGTTTTGCTATCCAATTGTGGGTTTTCAAGATGTATGCACCGTAAGTATGCTCTAGACACTTTGAATAACATCTGACATGGAAACAGCCAGGGTATTTGGTTATCTTTTGGGCTTCTTAACTAGTCTATTTGTCCATATGAGCTATCCCACTTGCACAGAGAAAGTGGGTAACATCAGCTCTGCAGTAAGCACCCTACCGCCACAAAAGAACACTGTCTGGAATTATAGATATTTATGGATATTACGCAAGCTAAACTTTGGTTGATTTTGGACATAAGAAAAGCATATAAGCAGCAATTGACTACTTACTGAAAGATCACCTATATGGACTTGTTACATGGTAGAAATATTAACTTTATAAAGGACTAGGTGAGACAATGTAAATTGTAATATCTGACACGTTTCTCGTTTAAACCTTTTTTTCTAAGGGGTGACCACCGTGGGGTGACTTAGAAACAAACTGAACAATCAATTTTTCCCAGTGAACCATATGTATGAATAGTAAACACCGGAGGCTTCCTAATGGTGCATACGAGATTGCTGAGATTTATTGCCATCTCGATACCGTACATGTTTGTTTTAGTGCTTTCAGACGTTACGAACATAACATGCATTTAACTAGGACCAATTTGTGGGTGTGGAAATATTATAGAGAAACAGGCTTACTGTTTCCGTACGGATAAAATACGCGGTAAAATCGGCGATCAGATGAACCGATGCCGGAGGCAGAGGTTCATCTGATCGCCGATTTTACCAAGTATTTTATCTGTACGGAGACAGTCAGCCTGTTTCTCTATTATTATATACCTTAAAATATCCGATTTCTAACCTTGCTTCTGGGGGAGATTTTGGATTTCGCCGCCGTACATGCCCCATACGCCACATACATACCCCGTACGTCACCTAGGTGTCGTACGGATATACATACGACATGGGTAGGAGCGGGCCGTATGTGTAGGACATACTACCACAGGTATATAATAATATATATAACATGTACGGAAAACTAGCAAACATGTTGCAATTTGTGATGGAAACTAAAGATTGGCAGATTTGTAGCTTCAATATGAAAATACACTCTCGCAGAGTTTGAAATAGAGAGTGTAATGTCAAAAGTGACCCATTTTTACCACATTTTGGCCCATGGGAAAATACTTATGGGGGACAAGCCATTTCTTTGAGCTGATTCCCTTTGCCTAACATGTTTTTGAAAATAGAGCAAATAAATTAGATCGATACCTTGTTTTATTATATGCCCATGCCGTATATTTGATAATTGTGTACTGCTGCTCCCTGTGCAGTATAAATTGTATGCTGTACCCCGTGCAGTACTATTGTAAAAACGGATGAGTTTTAACCTGGGCCCCCGTATGCGACGACTGGAGTTTGGCGTATTGCCATCACGAGGCGGAGCCGAGTGATATCCGGAGCCAAAACTCCAGGAGTCGCATACGGGAGCCCAGATTAAAACGAATAAGGTTTTGATTTTATCCTTCCCCTGGGAACGATATTTTTAATCGAGGATATTAACAAAACCACAATAGAAACTTTCTGAAGTCCTCCATATAGCTCTCCTTGCTGCTCTGAAGGTGCTTGGAACTACTTTCAGCTGCTGATCTCTGATTGGTCCATTTTTTGTACGCTCCTAGGAGCGATTTTTTATCCGTATGCGACATACGGGCGCATACGGAAAGTCAATGTTAAGCCTCTGGGATTTTATATCAGGGGTAGGATAAACTGTTATACTGAACATGTTGAAAAATCAGCATTGTGTTGGCTTTCATGTAGACATGTCTCCTATGCCAATATATGGTAAGATTTTATTAATTTTGGGTATATACTAAATATATAACGACCTACCATGCTTGTACATGCTACAAAACTCGATAGGAATTGATGTTTTTCACAGAACTCGGCTTAGGCCTCGTTCCGTAAAAACAACAATTCCCCATCTGGTTTTCTGGTAGAATCCCCGATATATACCAGTATGAAAAACTCCCCCACCTTGACTTGTCAGAGAGTTAAATACACTGGGGAAATAATCGAACTCTGCATGTGTCAGCCACAGTCACGAACAGGCGGGATAACAGCATTGGCGACCAGGAAACCAAAGAAGCTATCAATGGGATTTGGATATACAATACCTACGAGAATGAAAAATTGTATTTCATATCTATAATTGGATTAAAGTATGCAAAAGATAGCCCTGAAAGAGAGGAGCACAGAGCTTTTTGAATTTAAAAAATCGTTCAAGTAGTTCAAGAATTATGGAGGAAAGTTTTGTCAGATTAAGGTTGAATTTGAGGAACTCAAGTATATATAAATAGTAGATGGCATGGCACCACATAATAATTAGCACAGATGAACAGATTTATTACAATAACTCTGATGATATAGACATGATATTTAGCATACAGGGGTATTTTCACATGCTGAATCCAATGGAGATATCTATTTTCATGTATATTGATGACATCATAGTTAATTTGCATATCAATAGAGAAATCTATAATAATGCTGCATAAGTTTTGGACAACAATACTCCAGTGATATTCCTCTCTAATCTAGAGCATGTCATACAAGGCAAACAGGGGCATCAGAACATTTTGAAAGTGGGGGGAGGGGGGAGGCAGGTGAACTAAAAAAAATGCTGACTTTTTTTCTTGGTATGAAGTCACACTTTGACATTGGCCTGTTCCACTGGTTTTACCATAAATCTGTGAAGAGTCTGTGAAAAGTCAGGTCTTAGCCATCATTGCATACTGAAAAGTCAGACTTTGACATTTTCCACAGTAAAAAGTCAGGGCTTAGCCTTCATTACACACAAAAATGTCAGACTTTGACATTTTTCCATGGTGAAAAGTAAGGTCTTAGCCATCATTACACACTAAAAAGTCAGACTTTGACACTTTTCCGCGGTGAAAAGTCAGGGCTTAGCCATCATTGCACGTTAAAGAGTCAGACTTTTACATCATTCCATGGTGAAAAGTCAGGCTTTAGCCATCATTGCATGCTAACGAGTCAGACTTTGACATTCTTCTGTGTTGGAACGTCAAGGCCTAGCCATTGACACACACTAAAAAGTCAGACTTTGACACTTTTGCACAGTGAGAAGTCAAGGCTTAACCATAGTTGCATGTTAAAACATTAGATTTAAATATTTTTCAATGTTGAAAAATCAAGACAGATTTTACACTTGATTGAATTAAATTTGAAGAAGCTGTCAACTTTTTTGGGGGCTGACAAGAAAGTGGGGGCGGCTGCCCCCCTGCCCCCCCCCCCCCCCCATTCGGACGCCACTGTCAAAGCATATATCTTTGACTTGCAAATGGGAATTTGGACAGCTAATTTGCATAATTTATTTTGAACCTAAAGTCTCTAGCCGGATCAGATAATTGATGAATTCAGTTTTTCAGTGTAGGCCTAGTTATTTCAAGATGCTGGTCATATAGGCTACATCTATCCAACTTTGGCATATCATACATCAAATTAATCCTCTATGTATGCCGTTTGTGATGGCATATACACTTATCTGTTTGATTCATTCGTTTTTGTGTGAAGAGCTTTTCTTTTTTCAAATCGGTGCTTGATCAAGTTGTTCACAAAGCTGGATGCGGTACTAGACAGGCTAGAGACTAGGCTAGATCTAGACCAAATGAGATGCACAGGCACCGGATAACACATCATGTTGGCATGACTATGAAAGCGCGCCAACTGCTGACGGTTAAATAGATAAACACAATACACTTAGTAACATTCAATTGCGTTATTTCTATGTACGTTTTGTATATAAAGAGTATGTATATAAATGCAAGTTCAATAGGAAATAGCTTATGAAGTTCACAGACACAAATGTTTGTCAACAAAGCTGTACTCTGATAGCAGTCTCCTAGCAGATCCTTCATTCCGTTTGAACTTGGTGCAATAAGCATGGCCTCTGCTGTGAGCGTGCTCTGATAGCATCAAACTAACCAATCAGATACCTCTTCTCATAGAATGTCCACTGGTACCTTTCCTTTTCTTCCGAAACGCTTGATTGTTCCATAGAGGCGGTACGGGGTACCAGCCGTCCTTGCCTGTCATATTCGCTGTTGTCAGTGCTGTAACTAGCTTGCTTGCGGTGGAGTATGTAACATGTGTATTTCTGGAACCCATGACACATGCCAGGGCAAAGTTTAGGAGATAGTAGATAAACACACCAGCATGAGCGAGTCCCGAAAACGGAGGCAGAACTCTGCCCTCCGTACCCGCTCGGGCAGTGGAGACTTTTCACAGAGATCATCGCAACAAAACCGCGGAAAAATGAACCATCCGTCATCGGATAGGCACAGTAAGGTATGAACACTTCAGAAGTTTATGTGCGCACATCTATGAATATTGCACATACGTATGGAATATAGTGTTCACGCCGAGAATTTTTCAAGCGACTCACATTGGTCCGAGAAATGATATTAGCATAACAAACAATATATTGTCGTAAGCAAACTACTCCCCGGTTCTCCTATTATCGCTCATCCCAAATCCATGTCTGGACAGGGCCCTCTCTTGTTATTATCATGTTCCCGACTGGCTTGCTCATATCGCTCAGTAATCAATTTGAGTTTTGATAATATCCTAGATCAGTAGATGCTCAATAGCGACACAGGAATCTGCTTTCTGTTCTGTGTTGATATTGCCTGGTGGTCTATCTTAATCTTATTGATTTTAATATATTTAGTATACTATAATTTACTAAGAATTCTACCAATACTAAGTAGTCTGACTCTAAGGCTAAGTAAGGGGACCCTAAACAGGGCCAGGGCTGGGTGACTCGATGTGTATCTTAGGATCTGCTGATTTCAAATATGCCAGTTGCAACACTAAAATGTTTGGGCAACTGACTATTTACATTTGAAAAATAACCAAATAGTTGTTTTAATCAATAGATAAATAAAAAAATAGCATTATTCAATTTTCAAAATACCTGAAACCAATGATGTTTTAGAGTACAGGTGCATGTAGGCTACTTGATTTTTTTTTCGGCTTGTAAAATGACCTCCTTAAAATATGGAATTCGGTCAAACATAGAAGTAGTATGTAAATCTTGGTATACAAAGAATTTTGAGTTGATAACTTTAATAAGAAATCTTAAGTCAAAATAGAATAATATAAATACTCACAGGTAACTTTATGATATGTATCTGTTATACTACATGAGGTAGACGGAAGAATTAGGTTAACATACATAAAATACATGTCTTGATTTATATATCTAGGCAATCTTTATCCTCTATGTTGCTATAAGAATTATGATAGCATAACCATCAAGACTCCTGTTAAGCAAAGACCTTTTTCTGTAGGCGCCTTTTTTCTGAGGTCGGTTACATTAATTTATGAATTGCAACAGAACCTAGAGGTGATCAAATGGTAAAGAAACTATATTGAATCACAAATGCTCATTAAAAATGAAATCCCACAAAGAAAATATGAATTCTTAGATCGAGTTTGGGTGAGCAGCGAAAAAAGCAACAAATAAAGCCCAGGAGACTTAAAGTCTATTAAAACTTTTTTCCCAGATAAATTTCCAGCGCCAGGGCAGTTATGATACAGTGCGTAAGATCGTACAGGAAGAGGGAAGATCAGCTCGGAACCTTATCCAATGGAACGTCCCTGTTGAACAGGAAGATCAACTAGGCGCGCGTAAGTATTCCTCTGTCACCTCACCTTCTCATCTGTAGTGTATTCCTATTACTATGGCAATCATTGGATTCGGCACCATCTGATATAGTCCCCTATACTATGACACCGGTGTCATGTTCTAAACTACTTGAATCTATTTTGTTTCTATATATTAGATTTTAAGATTCAACACAATCACAAGTCCACCAAATAGTTTTTAATTCGCTTTGTTGATGATGTTACAGTACAGAACCAACGTTTCGGCGAGTTTTGCCTT
Source organism: Alentia gelatinosa (assembly GCA_950022655.1). Classification (NCBI taxonomy): domain Eukaryota; kingdom Metazoa; phylum Annelida; class Polychaeta; order Phyllodocida; family Polynoidae; genus Alentia; species Alentia gelatinosa. The sequence continues at coordinate 48,723,069 of OX465583.1, read as the reverse complement.
CACCAGGGTCTATATATTATGTAACAGATGCTGCTCTCCGAAGTGCTGGAGAGTCGAACACTAATTTAGATCATGATACTTATTTTGGGAACAGGCCACTTTGTGCAGCAGCCTTTTTGACAGGCGTCAGTTTCACTGGCAGCCCGCTAGAACAGGCTTATAAATAGACCCTATAATAATCAAATTATTTACTCTAGCTATTAACATTGATGACCTCTATATAAGTCCGTGCCCCTACTCAAAGTACTTAACTTTTGATTTTTACTGAAGTACGAATATATACGTCAATCGTCTATATATGCAAAGATATATTGATAGAATATATTTCTGTGTCTGTTTTCAGGTAAATCGGCGCACACCAACCCCCGGTCGCCCGGGCGGAGAGCGTCGGGTACAGCGCGATCAGGCTCAGCCGGTAGCCGTGCGAAGAGCATCTCTGACCGGGAGAACACGCCACCACCGGGCAAGAAGCATGACGAGTCAGGGACCAAGCTGTCGGGTAGCAGCAACAACAAACGCGGAGACCTCAGGGCCAGATACTGGGCTTTTCTGTTTGAGAACCTGCGCAGAGCAGTGGATGAGATCTACCAGACCTGTGAGGCAGATGAGAGCGTGGTGGAGTGTAAGGTAGGGATGGATATGGAGACAGTGTACACAAGAACAGTGTATATTATGATATAGAGTTTGGCCTTGGAGGCAGATAAGACCGTGGTGAAGTGTACATTTTGTTTAATTTACAAATATAGGGATTGGTGTGTAAGGTGGATGATAGCGTTGTAGAAGTTAGGTATGGCTCGGCGTTGATGTCTTCTTTGTGATTTTACATAAATATAATAGGAAGCTGCTGAAGACAATCCCACATCAATTTGTCACGGGATAAGACTTATTAGAATTTTTTTCTCATGGCGTATAGACTTCAGATTTAGATTTTAAACAAGGAGAGGCTGTTCAGAGTCCTAAATGTTCAGAACTCGCCTAAACCGTAGTTTAGATTTATTATATGCCCCAGACTTCTTAATCTGACCTTATGTTTCTCTTTGCTGTCAGATTTTAGCCACAAAGGCCTGATAAATCCTTCTGCTGTATTCTTTAAAATTCTGTTCATTCTAAAATATTTCTCCTACAACAATATATTTTGAAGGGTATATTGTTTTAACCGATGCAAAATAAATTCTGAAGTCCAATGAAAGCCGTTTCACTATACATTTCAGGAAGTCATCATGATGTTGGAACAATGTACCAAGGATTTCAAATCATTGATAGAACGAGTCCAAATTCTAGAGGCTTATGATAATGCTGAGGAAGGACAGAAGTAAGTAACACACATACATCATATGAAGGTTATAGGATATCGACACGTTTGAATTGATTAGTAAAGATTATATATGTAAAAAAAGATCTGATTATCGTAATGAATTAGCTTTAATCTTGTCAGTGGGCGTAATCCTGTTTTCCCTGCGGGCTGGGTCGGATAGAGTCGCGGTTCTCCATAAAAGATAATGCAAATTTTGCTATCTTTTGATCTAATTAGGATATCGGAAAACGGTTTTAAAATCTATTGTTGCCTTTGTCTGCTCTTCGATTCCGTATATACTACTTGGACATTATACATGAGAATACTCGTCAACAATGATTAAGCTGTCCAATTATTATCGGTTACAGTCGGGTAAAATGCGTCCCTAGAGTAAATTGTAATCTGGCATGGCCGGGCATTTCCTGTAGTAATAACTGACTGATTGCTGTTGGGGATAATAAAATTGGTTTTCTAGAGTGCGCACCTTGACCCTGTTGAGGCCGATCTCTCGAAATCGTCCGGCGGAAATAGCTTGCTGAAAATCAGTGGTGTTGATGTGTTCTAGGCTTTATACATGTGATACGAATCTGTCCGTACTGATCTCTATGCTCAGTGGGAGCCCCTCTTAATAGTAGTTTCTTATATAAATCAATACGATATGGAAACCATTGTAATGATAATTTACTCGATCTAAGTTGAAGTTGGAATACTTATGAGAGTCATCATGAGATCATCAAATAGATTTCATGCTACTTTGAAACATTAAAACTCTACAGACCCTAGATAGCCCTAGGTGAAATATTCTCATATGCAAGAGCATGTTCATCACCGTTATATAAATTCCAATACTTGGGGTCAGAATAATATATATTTGATTATTCCAGACCGACCTCTCTGGCGTGGGAGGTGAGAAAGTCCTCTCCTGGTAAAGGCCTGCAGCCGGCGGCTCCTGCCAAAGACCACCTTATCCCGAGCCCCACAGTCGTGCGCAGCCTCAGCTTCACTCAGGACAAAAAGTAAGGGACGAGTTTTTTTCACTCTGATTAGTTAACTACTTGAATGTGAAAACACAAGGCCTGTACAAGAGGATGTTGCAATGGTCAGCTGAAGAGGGCATATTAGCAGCAGCATCTTTACTAATTTATTACGAAAGAGCAAGTTTGTGTAATTCATTTATACGGCGGGATAGATATTACAGTATGGTGTTGATTTAACTGATTTCCGGGTTGCCAATTGTCAAGAAGCAATTCTTGGAAATTGCCCAATTTGGGGTAACTGTCCTTGGATTTAGAAACCGTTAGAAACCACGAGGAACAACGAAAATATCAAATTGTTTATTTCTAAAACTAGACATCACTTGAGAAGACACTTTCTATGTCGTACCCGACAGAATCATGTTCTGTAGTGCCACATAGAGATTTATATATATTTTTTATGAATATGTAAACGATTTTAAGGAAATACACCCTTTTTACAGTGCTGGTAACAGCTGGGCCGACATGGTAAAGGGGTCGCCACCTGTTTCATCCGGTCAGGCCCAGGCACTTCCGGTCATCGTCTCCCCATCAGAGTCTCCAGTCCCAGGAATCACCGCGCTCCCGACTGACGATGGTAAGCCCCAGCAGCGCCCCCCCCCCCCCCCAAATCCCTAGTACTACTATCCCTCAACATGGCATTAGGTTTAACTGCATTAACATATTAGAGCTTTGAAATTACTTGCAATTGCGTAATTGATGTAACTATGATTATTGATTGTAGTCCATGATATTTTAGATTAGAGAAAATCGCTGTCAACACAAAACTTTATTGTTTGAGGCTCTATTCTTGGGTTTCGAGTCATGCGATCTTATCCTACCTACTGGCTACATATTTATAACGTATCTAGGATGTCTTTGGATAGTAGTCTTACGTTATTTAGAAAGTACTTCATACAACCTTTAGATATTACAGTGTATCGACTAAATATTATTGAAATATATTATTTCATCCACTTAAATACTTTCACTCATTTCAAGCAGAAAAGTGAGGAAAAAAACACAAAAAAAACCACAAAAAAACCCAGAAAAGTGAAATTGGTTAAAAAAAAATACGATACCGTAGATTCTCATTGAAGTCTCTTCCTTTGATATTTCTTGCCCGCTGTAGACCAGGACGGCTGGGAGACGGTGCAGAGAGGAGGGCGTGTGAAGAACAGATCTATCGGCAGTACGACCACTTCTCCCGCCACAGCGCCCAGAGACGCCTCCCCGAAGAAACCCCTGACGCGCTCTCTCAGCGGACCCCCAGATCTGGGTCTGGGCGCCGCCATAGAGGACGACACGGTAGAGGCACGTGATAACGAGAAGGAGAACCACCCACTATCAGAACAACAGCAGAACAACATCCGCAACATCGCTGTGCCGGCCGCCGCCAATGAGAACACCACCAGGTTCTCCTGGGGCATGTCCCCGGCCAAATCCCTGGACATGATCGACAAGGATTCAGTGAGCGACTTTGAGAGGAGATCGTCGCCCGGCAGACTGGTCGACCACCAGCCGCCCAGGACGAAGGCGGCCTGGACCCGCGGACACCACCGGCATCAGCGGGAGGCCGCGGGCGCCGACGACGACGATTTTAGTTCTGATGATGAGAGGGAGCGAGATGACCAGGAAGAGAAGCTGACGAAGCAGCTGGAAAAGGTAACTCAGGGTTTTTTCTAATATGGGTTTACGAATTATTCTGTTGTTGATATTGATCCAATGCTCTTCAGATTTGCAACTTGGTACTCAATGCTTTGAGAACAGAGCAATAGGAGTCTTGTTAATGAATTTAAAATAAAAACACGTTGGTAAAGACGAGGTAGGTCTTGTATGGATTCACTATACGATTTTAAGCACATAGACAGATAAAAGCTTCGACATTCGTAACATACTGAATGGGGTCCCGAATCTATCATAATACCCCATGTGCCACAGTATTAAAGGAAGAGTGTGTGTAGGTCTGAGTTTGTATAGTCTCTGGTGGGGGTATGGAGTCACATATTGTCTCAAGGCGACAATGACATAAATTTTAGGGAATATTTTGAGTAGCCATATGTCATGTTAAACCCGAGAGTAAAACGAACGCACTTTTAACTTGAATTGGAAAAAAAAAATCTTTTCCAGTTTTTCGTATCTCTGTTTCTCTTGGAGGTGTCAGTCTCAAAAGGACGTGACTAGCCTACCGAGACGTAAAATAAACAATCTTGGAGGTATGTGAGATATGACTTTCCAGAAAAAAATACCACTTTTAACTTGAATCTCACCATGTTGCTACAGGAGCTGCAGACGGTAGAAAAGATGGAGGAGGAGCTGGAGGCTGAACAGGAGGCGGCTCTCGCCGAGGCCACACAGGAGGAACAGAATTACCTCCAGGAGATTGAGCGGGAGCAGAATACTGAGATTATTGTAGACACTGAGCCCGAGACAGACGGAGAGCTTGGGGTAAGTTTAATAATTAGAAACGTTACCATAACACGTGCACGCCAGCACCGATATGACTGGATCTATGGGATCCTCTAACCTCCACTCGTCCATAGTTTTTTTCTATTTTATTATTGGGTGGTATTTACCTTTAAGCAAACTAACAAGTAGACTGATATATGTTATCTCACCCTGGTAATTTTTCCCATAGACTTAGCATTGATGACTTGTACTCAACGCCCATGGATCATTGTAAAAGAATACTCAATGAGTGACGATGTCACAAATGTAGGTCAATCAGTCAGTGATAGGGGTGAGATTAGATCTGAACCACACTCGATCCATAGCTACTGAAAATATGCCATTCATTTTGGTTTGCTACGAAACCACCCTCGGCTTTGCATTGCGAGGGTGGTTGCAATGCTAGGAGAAACAAAGTATGATGTTATTTTCTTCAAGATTTGGGTGTGTCTAATTCACCTCCGAGGACCACCGAAGGGCAAATGGAAAAAAATCCGATAGGAATACTGGTGTGAGTCAGTGCAATGCAAGACATTTGCATCAGTGTGGGCATCCTACTTCACCTCCTTGACAGTAACTTCAGTTACTAGTCTGTGAGCTCTGCCACTTTCCGATCACATGCTTCTTTTAAGTCAACGAGTTGTGGGATTTGTTTCACTCTACAATGTTATCACTCTTTTAATCATAGGGTACTGCAAGCAGTATAGACTTCTGCCAGCAATCCCTTGACCAATCCGCCGAGTGGGATACAGTGGTGAAGCAGCCCAAAGGTAAGAGTTTACATTCTTCTTCTGCTCATCAAGGTATTTAATTTAATCAGCAGTCTTCTGTATACGTGCACATTTGAATTGTATCTTAAACATTCTGATCTTCCTGTATAGAGTTCATATTTTTAAAACTAAGAGTAGTTATCATGAGAGAGTGGCAATAAACGGGAGGGGGAGGTCCAGTTATACGAAAATGTGATTTTATTTGATGATATTCATCTTTATCAATAAACTGTCAAGTCAGGAGATATATTGAATTCGATTTAAAAATGTAAAGGTTTTTAACAAGTATAATTCAACAGCTACCCAAGTCGGTTTTATTTCAGTAGGGTTGCCTTCCGAAACGTTGGAATTGCTGCATCACCAAATAATGCCAATCATCAAACAGACTTGCTGAACTTTTAAGTTGTACTTTTTTAAAACTGCTGTATTTGTCTACCCCACAAATACTATCTATCCATCCAGTTGCTTGCCATTAAGCCCTTTGGTCAGTTTGGCAAGTTTTGACCACGCTCAACCTCTTAGGATTAAAAAGAAAATTTCATTTGTGTTTGACAGAAGGGGCCGAGAAGAAGACGCTGAGCTGGGCAGACATGATGGAGGAACCGGAAACACGCACTCCGGGCCGAGTCGTCCACATGCACGAGAAACTCTCCTCTCCGTCCAGAAAACGGTCAGCAGCCTGCCGCTAAAACCAGTCTATTGAGCATGTCTAGACCCATGTACTGTGATAGAGGCCTAACTTCAGATCAAAGAACATGACTGTTAACAACTAACCAGGAATATCAGTTCTATATGAGTAAAAAATCGTGTTCCCAATACAACCACTGTTTAAACTTATGTTGATGGTAGTCTATTACAAACCACTGTAAAACTTTAGAATTACAAACTGAATGTATACGAAAGGTTCAAGATTAATCAAATTGTCAACAATCTCCAGGATTTTTTTAGAAGACCAAAACACCCACTTCAGACACAAGATCCGAAACCCTGGTTCTAAAAATTTAGAAATGATAAAACTTGATCCTGGTTTGTGGTACAACTTCCAAACATTTAAAAAAACAAAATCATTTATTTTACCATACTTCAGAGAATTTCTGAATTTGACTTACCCTTGCCATATTAACAATATTCATACAAGCTGCTCAATAGGTCATTCGTATACATGTATGCTATTTGTAGGTCGATCACGGAGGCCAAAAAACGGTCGGAGGAGAAACAGATGAAAGCCCAGGATTTACGTGAGAAGTTGAATGCTGAGAAGGCCGAGCGGCTCCACACGCTCACTGGCAAGGTCAGTCTGTGAAAAGGGTCAATATAGAGTGTCACTTGCTCAATAGTCACGGTAGCTGCCTCGTAATACTGCATGCGTCAATACAGAGTGACCAGCGATGACGGTTTTCCTATTTTCCAAGGAAATCCTTGTTTTCATTATCAGTTCACGAAATCATTTTTTCCATGGCCCCATTCCATGGCCAAAAACGATGAGTTTTCCATGCTATATCAGTCTCTCTGAGGCAATAAATTTCACAAGAAAAATATAGATATTTCATCTTCCCCCCCCCCCCCCCTCCATAGACTGACATCACACCGTGATGAATATTACGTATATAATATGTAAATATCATGAGCTGCTCATGCATAGACCTGACTGTGTGAAGCACACTGCTCGTTACAGGTGGAGGAGGTGAGGTCGTGGAAAGGCGAGCTGCTCCAGCAGAGGAAGCTCACCATTGAGAGGAAGATGCTCCGAGCTGAAGAGAAAAGACAAGTTCAGCTCAGACAGAAAATCCAGAAAGCGCACGAGGAAGAAAATAAGGTGATATACTAATCATGTTTTATTTCCTCTAAATTGTCTGCCAACTCTATGAGAGCGGACGATTAAACCCAAGTTACTTATCATGTTTATGATTTTCTTTACTTCACTGTGAATTGCTTGGAAGAACGCTGAGAAGCAAGTGCAACTGTACTTTCCTTCTGAAATGAAAAACAATCATACCTCTGGCTGTTAAGTGGGGTTTTCATTACAATTCCCGGTGGTTTCATCCCAGCTTTAGAGCTACTATAGCTTTTAACACTGAATATATGTTTATAACACATGTTACCCTTCAAAGTCAGAAATGAGTAGTTTTATCAAATTTGCCATCTGGGGTCCCACCCAGGACCCTGGACCTTGGTGGGAGCTTAGGTGGCCATGAAACCCCCTATCGATTCCCCCCCCCCTGGAGTTTCTGCAATTTCCAAGTCCCATGCCGGATAATAACACTCAAGTACTGTATCCACTTTGCAGGCCAACGAAATCGCCTTCATTAACACCCTTGAGGCACAGAATAAGAGACATGACATCATCACTAAGCACCAGGAGGTAGAGACAAGACTACAAGACATCCAGGTAATCCAATATATCCATCATGTAGAGCATGCACAGACACTGTGGTCTTCGCTGTTGATAACAATAGCCCTTCATTTCATAACAGTAGGCCTGCCATCATTAATGTAGAATTCAACAACAATGTTTTCATCAACTCAAACATCCTTAGCTTATATGTGGAGTTGTGTCTGACTCTGGTGTTTTACTAGTACACATTTTGTAGATCCATTTCGTATTTGAGTCAGTTTTATACACTAATTCTGGTCACCCTATTAAGATTATGAATTAATGTAATGAGGGGAATAATTCATTGGTGAATTAAGTGCCCTTTGTGCCCTAGCTAAGCCTTGTTTCGATAGATTTTTTTAAGTGTTTACATCTGTAATTGGTTGAAGGATAGCTGTAACAGTGTCCCACTCTGACGCTCCCCTCCATATGGGCTTCGTATAACTATATCTATCTTTGCACGTGGTAGTATAAAGTTTAATCATATTATGATAAGATTAACCAGACGTTCTTTTTTTTCTTTTTCAATAGGAAGAGCGACAGAGAAAACATGAAGAAAAGGCGGCAAAAGAAGCAGCCGTAGAGGTGAGTGTAGTCACTTTCCATGCTCTAATGGATCATTATCAGGATTTCAAAACTTCATGATAGTTTTTAGATGACACTATTGATTGATCTTTCTAAATATTTTTCAAAAAAAAGTATTACATGGTTGTGCCGTAGTTTCGTGTTCTTTTAAAAGATTAGATAAATAAATTACACACCATGGGGCTTGTACTAATTGTATATTTAGTGACATCGTACTAGTAAAACTTTACATAAAGTGATACCTGGTTTGCTCGATAACGTATGGATAAAATATGCTTCATGCTGTAGAAGTTTACATCAAATATGATAACTCGAGATAACATTGAAATGAAAGTAGCAGTAGATTTTCAGTACCCTGCATTTTTCAGTACCCTGCGAAGCAGTGCAATTAGATTAAGATAAATCTTCAAATTAAAGAATCGGAAAAGATGTTTCTTTATGGCACTTTAACCCGTTTGTAGGAGCGGCGTAAGGCCCTGGAGGCAGAGCGTCTGCAGCGTCTCCAGGAGATGCAGGACAGGCGGCGGCAGCGCGCGTCCGAGTTCGAGGCGCGCCAACAGACGCGGGAACGCGAGCGACAGGAAGCGGCCCGCGCCAAAGAGCGCACGCGCGAAGAGCGTATCGCCGTGCTGAACGCGCAGCAGCAGGCGCACATCGAGGAACTGCAGAAAAAAATACAACAGAAGGTAAGAATGTGTACAAGAGAAATAATAAAATAGTTTTATACACTTTTCGCCACAGGCATCCATATTTTTTTTATAGATTTTTGTAGAATATTTTAGGTTGGAACAAGATCGGATTGCGCCAGACATGATATACGTGTATTAGCAGATTTACATTAGAAAAAAAGGCGATGTCTTGGTGAATTTAGTGGTTTGTAATAGAATGGGCTTAAAATGAAAATTGATATTAAAAAAGATAGATTTTCTGCGAACAATGTGAGACTTGGCGAGCTGCACTTCTGGTACAACCGATACTAAAAAAGGATGGAAACAAAATTACTGAGAATGTTGTTTGTAGGAAGATGAAAGGTATTTAATGTTCCTTAATCGAGACATACTGTGATTATTGTGGTATGCAGCAAGATGAAAGTGCCCGTCGCCACAAAGAGAACCTGGAGAATATCCGTGAGAAGGCGTTTGAGATGAGCGTATTAAAACACTCCACTGAAGATCACAACGACGCCCCGAGACTCGTACCCTACGTCAGGAAGAAGCTGTGTAACGTCTGCAACATTCTGGTACGTTACACCCACCACAGCGCCATGTACCACGGCTCGCGTGTACAAAGATTACGGTCGCAAATAGCATTAATTATAAGAACAGTGCTTTTTTACAGCACATTTTGATCTGAATCATTTATATTTTCTACGAAAATGTGTCTAAATCTAAGTCGATTTGATTGGAGTTCCCTATTGGCAGTTTTCCTATTTTGCAAGGAAATCTTTTTAATAATTTTCACTTTTTCTTGTGCAAGACCAAAATAGAATCAATTTGGCCTCATCCATACCGGTAAACAGTGGTTCAAACCTCCCTACACACCCCAGCTCCATTACAGGGTCAATAACGATGTGTTTTCCATATTTTCTCAGTCTCTCTGAGGCAGTAAATTCAACATGGAAAATATTTCCTCTTTTCTACTAATTACCCCCAACTGACATCCAGTATAGTATGACATACATATATCATGCGGAGATTGTACTTCAGGTTATACGTAGAAACTAATTGCTCTGCCAGGTTTTTTCTTGTCAGTTTATATTTCATGCTTTCCGTGAAACAGGTATTTGAGAAACGTTTTGCTTCTGAATGGCTGTCAGTGAAACATACAGTTCCACGGATAAGTGTCGTAAATGTGTAATGGGTTTATTGAGTCTAGCCTGTATTCTCTAACCTGTACGTGTTTTACCGCAGATCCCATCAGAAGTCTACCTAATGAGCCATCTCCGCGGCCGCAAACACCAGATGGCATTGAAGGAGAGTGCCAACGGAACTGATCTGTCCAAGAGTGAAATAGTAAGTGCTAAAATAGTCTATTAATGTCCTTGAACAATTTGTGGATCAGGCAAGGTTGGAAAGTGCAACTAACTCTCAAAGACTCGGGCAAGAGTGAGGGAGTAACTGATGATACTAGAAATACTTAGGAGTGTCCCTAAAAAGGATTGTATTAGACATGGTTGGGAGAATGAGATTGTATGCTATAAAAATATAACCATCTTCGAGAGTTCTAATAAAACCTTGCAAGCATGATTAATGCGAATTTCTCTAAAAAGTGACATGATAACCGCTAAATATTAAGAAAGAAACTAATGAGTGTTTGGTCTGTTCCCCCCGTATGTCATCGAGTTTGGAGCTCTCAGGGATATGAACAAGGCGATAGCCGAGTAAATATTCTGAAGTGCTTCAAACGAGATGGCTAACGGGGACAAAGACCAAACAAGAATGTGTTTCTAATTTTATCTTAACCTGGATATAGTTATCTGTTTATCACCCATTGAGTATGAGTTACCGTACTCGCATGTCTGTTGAGAACGAATATTTATGTTAAGCCTATGGACTTTAATATCAGGCTAAGATAAAGAACACTTGTATTAATTGATTACCGTCTGTGTTCCATTTTTTAAATACATTAATACGGTGCTCATGGAAACTACCTACTTTATGTTACATAATGTCCTGGTTACTGGTTACCTTGCTCTCCTATGTAAGGACAGAAAAATATATATGCAACAAATCTGTCTCAGACAGATCCATATTAACACACACCTCCCCCCCCCCCCCCCCCAAACCTGCTTTCCTTCTTATTGTGAATATGCCCCGTAATCACTAAATAGCGATTAGAAAAATGACTCATTTATCTCAGGTTTGCTATTGAATCGTTATATGGGTAAAAGAATGATTCCTAAAGTTATAATCAGTAATACCTACAGATGCCATACCACTCACCCGTAAGTGGTGTTGTTGGTTTACATTCAAAGAAAGAACAGTTCTTGGTGAAGGTCCCGAGTGACCGAGACGTGTTGGAAATTTTAAACACCAATTCACTGACTCCTTATTGATTAGTTAAGAAAACTAGTCCTATTGGTTTTGAGGGAATATCTTGCTTAAATCATCTTATATTCGAAGAATCATATGCAGCGCAACATCTAGTTGGCCTTGATAATCCAGCCAGAATGCTGCTGGGCCGGTCGGGGTTGTGAGGAAAGTTGGTAGAAGCAGACAGCTCTACTGCTGCCACATAGTGGAGAACGTTGACATTAATCTCCACCAAACGTGGTGACATCTGGTGTCAAAAGTTGTCTGATCTTAAAGTGAGCCCTTGATCAGTCACTGTGATACTAATAACTTTACCTCTGTTTTAAGCCAGGTATGCACTTAAATTGGAGAATTTAATGATGTGCATAAAGAAATTAATCAGGGTCTTTTTGAAAAAAAAAAACAACTCTTCAAAATAACAAGGTATAGAACCGGCAGTTAAAGTGTGACTGTACGGATTTAAATGGCATCTCGGACTTGGATGTAGTGTTAGGTAAACAGCGTAACTAGGGTGAAAGTGTGTGTGTGTTGTGTGGGGAGGGGGGATGATAAATCAAGATACTTCCAAAAATGAGGTCACTAATAATCGACAAAATGGGGTTTGGCATAAATAAAACTGAGGATGGAGATATTTTGATAAGATTACAATAATATCGTTAGATTAGATATAGATATACTGTAAATGGTAAGGATAAACTTCGAATTTGTATTACAATGGTTAGAAACGTTAGTTATAGATATGTAAAGAACTGACCTATGAGGCAATTGTATAGCTGTCGTTCTAATATCATCATTTTTGTGTATAGACTATGTACATAATGTATAAGTATTCAAGTTGGATATGTGACTGAGATAGCAGAACTGGAGGTGTGATTAAAACTTTCGTAGGTATAGCTGGTGAGATTATGTTGATACAGTAACTATGAAGATGGTTATGTGCCAGTCACAGTGATTTTATAGATGCTCATGCAACTGCCACATGTTTACAGTAAATGTTACTCTACCAGTACGATGTAGACACTGAGTTCTCCCCTCCCTGTTCTCAGGAAGCGTTCAACCTGGCTCACATTGCCGACGCACCGTCAGACAAACCAGACCCGCGCGTCGTGTCCGACAAGGAGCGACAGAGAGCGTTGAAAAAACGCTGCAAGAAGCTGCGACAGAGGATGACCCAGAGGTGAGTGTGCTACTCTTTTACGTCAACCACCTGTTCAGATCAGCGGTGCAGCCTTTGTTTCATTCACCCTTCTCATCGTTCGTTCATCCATGCATATATATATATATATATGTATATATGTATATATATATATATATATCATTAATTGATATCCAATTAAAAAATGAAATATTAATCATCGGATCTGTGACAAAATAAAATGTTAATCCCATAATGGTGCCCCTAGCTTATTGTGGTTTATAATCATCACCTAATAGGTGGTTGCTCAGTCTCCATCCCCAATTTATAAAAGTAAACGGGTTGGCACCTGAATAATATTCACTTGCCAAAAATCTGGCAATTTGGACATAGCCAAAATAAGATGCATGAAGAGTCTGAAGCGGATGAAACCTCAACTCCTACCTATTTCATAGCAATGTCCATAAAATTCCAAACAAGCGATTGGAGAATACACATACAATATTGACTGAATTTTGATACATGTGGGCGTAGACTCCGCGTAGTTAACGCCTAGTAATACACAAGCGAAAGCATGTATTGGTAAGTGTTAGCTACGAGGAGTATAAGCCCACCTCAATAAGAACATTGATATTGCATGTATTACACACCTTCACAAATAACCACATCAAGAGTGAACAACAAATGACCATATCCATTGAATAGAAATACGATGAAGGCACCGACTATTGTTCATATGTCTGGTTCCTCAAGTGCCTGTAAGGTGGCTGCGCCGTCGAACATATGAGTAATTCTATGTATACTTAGGTGAATAATAGATGGCGCTTAACGCTTCCCCACCGACTTTACAGCTAGTCCTTACCCTCAGCTGAAAGCAACACAAACTCCCAATATGTCTTCAATGACAACTTCATACCAGGTGGATAAATAATTCATCTACCCTGGTAGGATGCATACTAGGCCATCGGTCGAGTATCTAAGGTAGTTCCTGTTACTTAGGTTACCTAAATAAAGACAGCCATTGCCTGGAGACTATATAACAACATGGGTTCTAATTTAACAGGAAGTGTCATTTTCAAGGTAGTATGGTCTGCAGTGAGAAGGCCTTTGTCTAGTACTTTCAAATTTATTTATTTGTATCCATCGATCTATATATCAATTGGTCCCCGTATGGATCCATCGATCATTTTGATAATTTATCCATCGATCCATTTACTATCCATCGATAAACCCATTTATCCACCTTTCCGTCCACATATGAATATACAGTCTCTTTCTATATATCCATCTAGACAGTTCTACAACGTTTCTCATTAAAACCCCACTCTCAATTGCTTTTTCTATTATAATGCATAAAATGAACAACAATAAAGCGTTTAATATCTGGTGTACACCCGATTCATCTTCACGCCCTATACATTAGAGAGTGATCCTTAAAGGGATACAATAGAGGCCTAACACAGCTACCTGTCCACCATTGCTGCCGTCTGCACATGCGCACGTATATGTATTTGTAATCCATGGTATACAAAGTACCCATTGAGAATTTATTGAGACTCAGTAAACCAATACCCATTTTTTTAAAACCGTCAGATACCATAACCATGGTATTGTGATTCAAATCTGTGGTATGCGGCCTCAAAGCCATTGTATATGGGAAAATTGTCCCTTTTTGCTATAGAGCAAAGTGATAGTCCCTATTGATTTACGCTTCAATATTGCTATTCCTGGGTCTGATTTAATTGAGAAGGTGGATCATAGATACAAGAAACAATAGTTTTGTGGACAGGCTGATGCTCGTGTATTACTACCCGTTAATCTCGTGGTTTACGGCCGTCTGTACAGAAACCCATCGATTATTTTCTATGTACAACCCAACTACAGTCACATATGATGTCATATTTTAATGCTCAAACATCTGAAAAATTTAAAACAAGAGCGAATAAATCAGGATGAATATGAAAAGCTTAAGAATGAAAAAATATGTATCGTGTGTTTTGCCATAATAAAATATTTTATTTGAATATTGTATTCAACTTTTAGAGAAATGTAATACTCTAAAGCAAGTGCTAGTAGCCTGCAAGTGATCCATTGTAGCATTACGCTCAGCTGCACCTTCGGAAAGTGAACTACCAACAACACCAGCGGAAACAAAATTACAGGAACAAAGTTTGTCGGGTTAAAGCTTTCAGTGCGATATCAATCATTTTACATTTTAGCTGCGGTAACAAGTTTGCCTTGAGTGCAGCAGAACGCAGACCTCTCCCAGGAGAAGGATAAAGTAATGAAGCAGTCCGTATCCAAAGTGGGGCCAGGGGAAGCGCTGGGTGTGGGAGGGGTGGGGGTGGGGGTCAGGGTGCGAAGAGGCCATGGTAGGTGCATTAGAAATTAAAGTAATCGTGTGAAGCGGCATAACTGAGTGGTGTCTGAATAGTCCAGCACACCACGCTGTGCATCAGATATGACTGGAAAATGAATGATTTGAATGATTTGACCAGGGCATGGTTTGGGGAGAATAAAACGCGGTTTTATTAGTTAGGCGTTGTGCAGTAGAGTTTCACGTTAGACATATAGGTAGGATAATATCCGATATAAAACAAAAATGTGGATCTTCTTACTTCTTTTTTATAACTCTTTGTTTGAAGTATAAAGAAAATTAGTCACTTTTTGAGTCTATGACATTGACCTGCAAGTGTTTTTTTTTAATATTTGTTGGTTAATCTATTGGTGTGAAGATATAAAGACTGATACAGGTCTTCATACGGATTCCAGTGCAGCTAATTAATCAGAAAATCAATCCCTACTCTATATCTTCATCTTTATCAGACCCCTTACCCTGATATCCGACTCCCAAACCTTTATCACGACACTCCAATATCCCACACATCAGTTAACTCACATAATACCCATAGGCATATGTCCGTTACCCTCCTATCTAATCTGTTACATTCCCATCAGTTCCACACCTCTCATTCACTCGTTAACCCCTATAACTTAGCCCAGTACCACAAACCGATATCTTAACCCATCCACTTACTCTTCACTGCAGCTGATACGACGCCCCACCGTATCCCATTGTTCCAACCATAACTGATATCCTTATATCTCAATAAAATCACTTGCTCTTATAATTTACACGTTACACCTATTCACAACCCCCTTCCTATATCAAGACCTGAAGTTGTATACCATACCTGATCTCTACCCTTAGATGCCACTTAGGACTTCATATTACCATACACTTATCTCACCACTCTTTAAACTCTATCTTCACTCTCTACCCTGACACATGCCATTCAGAGCCAGATGTTAGTATACACCTACCTCACCATTCTATAAAACTCCACTCTACTCTGTCACCTGCCACCCAGGGCGAGACATTACCATACACTTACCTCACCACTCTATGAACTACATCCAGGGGGCAGGCCGGCACAGTGGTAAAGCAACAGCATGCATATTGGTTTGAATCCTCACTGAATTGCTTCACCACCCCTCATGTCATAGATTCAATATAAAAACAATACCCCTGCCGCCAATACCACCACCACTCTCAGCTGAAGATGTGATGGATGGGTGAATGTCGTTTTGGTCGCCAGCCGGTAAAGCTGGTACTATGACGGGTCGTGACGAGGAGCATGTTCTTGTATCAAACGTGATGTAAGCAATGACAGCCTGTCCACCCTTCCCCCTGTTACCATTATGTTGTGCTGGTCTGCCTACCCTCCCTTTATCTCACCCCTAGAATAAATGTCCATAGGCTTAACATTGGGGACTTGCACTCCATGCCCCTAGAAGTATTGCAGTCCGTTCTCCATGGTCTACATCCTGTGTTTTTAGTGTGTATGGTGGTGAGATAAATACAGAAAGCAACTCGTTTTGGTCAAAGAAGTCATTCTCCAACTCGTTTGAATGCTATGTGATATTCACTTGGCTGACGCCTTGTTCATATCACCCTGCATCAAATTAGTGGAGAACGACGACTTTGACCAAAACATGTTGGTTTCTTCTTTAGTCCTACCTGCTCAGCCTAACCAGCCTCTTCTGCCTGCCCTTCCTACTCTTCTCCCGCTCTGCCACGGCCATGGCGTATTATTGTCACTTTACCCATGTGATCGTTGGGTATTTTTGGTTAATGTTATTCCTATGGCCAACCTTGTACCAGGGGTGAGATAAAGGGTGGTGCTATGTAGGCTGGAGATGGCACTCGGTGGTGCAGTGTAGACTTTGAATGGTACTGGGTGGTGCTGTACAGGCTGGAGATGGGCTTGAGTGTTGCTGTGTAGGCTGGGAATAGCACTCGGTGGTGCAGTGTAGACTTTGAATGGTACTGGGTGGTGCTGTATAGGCTGGAAATGGGCTTGAGTGTTGCTGTGTAGGCTGGGAATAGCACTCGGTGGTGCAGTGTAGACTTTGAATGGTACTGAGTGGTGCTGTATAGGCTGGAGATGGGCTTGAGTGTTGCTGTGTAGGCTGGGGATTGTACTGGGTGTTGGTATACAGACTGGGGATAAGCATTGTGAATGAGGACCAAATGCAGTGTAAACGAGACCTGTGTTTGTTTATTGGGGGTATTTCTCTAATACAATTTCCAGGCACCCTGACAGTTATTGAGACGATCATCATTGAGCAGCTCGTACCTCCCACCCCTCGGACCGTACGCCCTCTGCTAGATCCTCTGGCCTCCTGCACTACATTTTCCATATTAAACCCACCCCAATCACCCACTTCCCGACCCTCCCCCTGGTGTATGTTATATAATTTACACCAGGATGTGACATCATGTCAGCCGCCGGGGAGTTCGGGGTTCGTCCGCTAGGTGTCTTTGATGGATGGGCGGATTAAAAGCCGTTAATGCCATGAAATGATAATAGATGGCGCACAGAGTCGAATTATTTTTGTGGTTATGGTTGTTATTATGAGAGGGAGGTGCTGGGAACTCCTGCCCTGTTCCAAGTTCTGAGGGTATGTTGCTTGGATGGAGTGACAATTCATTGGTACCAGTGTGAGTATTTAGTCAGTCCTGTCCTAGCCCCACCCTCTGCTTTGTCTGTCACTCCCCCCCCCCCCCCCCCCCGCCCCATCCACACCCAGATCTGAACCTCATGATGGATGGGTATGTGATAGGTTTTCCTATCTTGGCCTCCGTACCCAAGATCTGGGTGAGTATTAACTCTCTGAGATGGGAATCGCTGAGTGATTTTGGGAAAATATCAATTTATACTTACAGAAAAAATACGATACAGTATTATTTGCAGCTGATCAGTCACTGGGAGGTGTGTTCGCTCTGAATATATTAGTGTACAAACATATTAAGATCAATATAATGACATATTATCCGAATAAGAACTGGTAAAAGAAATATATTGAGAAAAAATATTAAGAATATGCCAGCACAAGCAAAGAACTACCGAGCTCTTTTTTCCACAAAAGGGATTGAAAGACCCTTTCATCCACCACATGCAGAGATACGCCACGAGTATTGAAGCTTGGTGGAAAGAAATACAACAATTCAAATCTGTTTCGTCTTAACATCCCCCAAGGTCCTATCCTGATGTTACATACAGATGGCCACTTTTAGATTACATGTATTTGAGGCTTCTCAGGAGCACTTTGTGTCATTGCCCATGTCATCCGTCGGGGCCGGTTCAGTGCAGCACAGCCAACAATTAACAATACCCGTTATCCATAGAAGACCCGACAAGCTATATAAATTGAATAATTAGAAAATAAAATGCCAGTATGAAGTATCACAGAGTGAAAGAAATCAGATCTATTCTGTAAATTCCAACGGTTGAACAGGCCTTTGGATGGACTACACGTTAAGATGAGAGTAGTATATAGAAATGGTAGATAGTCCCCAAAAATATAGACAAAGATAGCAACTTCAATACTTATCCAACATCGTTAACCAGGAGTATTCAACGTGATTACAGTTTACTGAAAATAGACTACTTGTCTACTGGGGCTATATAGAAAAGAGTAATGACTCAGTTAACTCTAATGGCGGATCCACAACGAGGAGACTGAACGTGAATAACTATTACCAACTTTTATAAACTTTATTCAGTGAGGATGATGCTACATTTAAAACAACTTTTATGAACTTTTAACAAACTGTTAGTAGGATCACCAATTAAAGCCACTACAGATTTGAACCCAGGAGAAAGGATTTACCCTCTTGATTTCTGGATACCAGGTAGAGCATTAGTTGGCGTATCATCTGCCACCTTAATTCTTCTCCCTCGAAAGCCACATAGACTTATATTTCCAGTGTAGTGTTATTTCTGTAGCGTTTGAATCAGTAAAATTTATTTTTGGGGAATGCTCATCAATATTAAACAGGCATTTCAAGCTGTAGCTGGTTATGCTTTCATATAGGAATATCTGACATAAAACGGTGCTAAAATCTCTGTGCTAAACCAATTCTTTTGTTGCTATTAGAGAGGAGTGCTGTTTGTCCTTTGCTGTAGGTGTCTAGTTTGCTTTCATGAGCAACTCTATTTTGCCTCAAAATGTAAGTGCAAAAAAAGATCCATTCAAAAAGAGCAAAGAAAAAACCTGTTTGTGATACAAATTCATTTGACGTGATATATGTAAATTGATATAAATTCATCCATGCTGAAGTGGTGGCTTTGTGTGTGGCACAACCGCATGAAGTAGGAGGCCCATTCAGGCGCCTGGTAGGCCGGATACAACGCACAGATTCCCAGAAACACAAAGCCATTGGCACCCCAGCTCACCCGTTTCGCCACGCACATGCAAACCAGGCATTGCCTCCAAAGGCGTCTGTAAACAAACTTGTACCGGATCTAAAATATTTACGACAGGCTCAACCGAATGATAGCGGCACTGTAGTACTATCCTCTGTCTCATTTAACCTTCATCTACAATCATCATAACACCTAGGGAGTTGCATCTTCTCAAAGTTTGGTTTCTAACGCAAGGAATTTCTTGAATAAATATATATTAGACATTTTATGGATAAATCTCAGAGAGTTGATAAGCAGAATGGATTTTTTTTTATTACTAATAATACATGGCTACTATAGTCTAAATGTTTAGAATTACTCCCAAATATTTGTAATCATATACTTTCATTACTTTATTACCTTGATACATTATAACTGCTGAATTCACACTTCTATTTCTTTTTTTTTATTTGAAACGGGGTAACCTTGTTTTATCAATGATAACCGTCTAACTCACATCATGTAGATATTATGGTAGATATTATGTCAATATCAGCTTGTTATCCTTTTCATGTAGTCATCAAAATCAGGCTCACTTCGCATCAATACAGTATTGTCCGCCTAAGTTATTAGTAGACATGTTTGCTTCAAAGCTTTGTTAGTAGAAGGTCATGCCTTTAGGTGTCATACTATCAATAGCTTAGAAATTCTTAGTGCGCTGACTATTCAACATAATAATGATATGTGGTAACTTTTCACAAAAAATAGTCTCCTTTCAGAGCAAGGATAATCTTTGTAAAAATGTGATATGGAACAATTTTTGCGGTAAGTTGATGAGAACAGTCCTGAACCTCTTTAGAATGGAGACTGGGATTTGAGTAGAAATAAGTCATGACCATCTCATGATTCACAAATGACGTGAACACCTTCTATAAGCTGATTGGACTACCTTCTTGGCTCTAGACTACAGCGCCGCGTCTTTCGTGTTCCTTGCGTGTTGTCTGTTGTTTCTCGTCGGTATCTGACTGGCTATTGTTAAGTTACCCGCATATCCCCGCCCCTCCCTCTCCCTCTCTCATCCTCCCATACTCCCCTCCCTCGTTTCATCTCACTGTCCCCTTCTGACACGTTGGATCCAGGCACCTTGGTCCGGCTGGCCCGCCACACTTTGACCAAATCGCATTTACCTGATGAATTCTCGCTGCTGGTTTGCATAACAACAGCCTGCCTGATGCAGTTACATAATGCTCGCCCATCGCCGTCGGGATCACCTCTCCACTCTCCAGGCCGAGGCTTTGTACTAAAACACATAAAATGCCCCGCAGACCATCAATCTTCGGTGATCGCATACGAGCGGAGCGAATGTATATTAACAAAGTTTTTTTTACGTCGCGTTATAACCAATAAATCTTCTCCTGCAATGGTGGCGGGCGAGTGAATCGAGAACATGAATTTATCAGGGACAAAATAGAATTTCTGGCCCGTTGGTTGTTTGCGAACGCCGAGTGATGGATGCATTTAAAGTGAAGGTAACGGGAACAAGCAATATATAAAAAGTAGGACCCATTAAAAAATATCGGTTCTAATCTATTTTTAATATTTCAAACTTTCCGTAGCGTACCTTAGTCAGTACTCGATCAGGTTTCCGCCGTACGCTGCGTCAGCTTGCGATATTGCCATGTGGAGTGTTATGTATCAACTTTTATTCATGGTGTAGAGGTGAGCATAATCGCATTACTATTGAACAACCATCGTTGGAATTCTCCCCAGGCAATTATTTTTCTATGTCGGTCTTACTATCTTAAAAGCATTGAATTCAGCGATACTATGGGCACACAACATTATCTCTATAGATATAACATAAGCGTATTAGCGTTTGGATATTGATTGCAAAATACGAGTTAACAGCAAAATCATATACATGTAGATATATTGCTTCATGATTCTCCTGGCACGCCAAGTAATTCATAAGAAAGTTCTATTTACATTTATATACTCATAAACACATATGTATCTATGCATGTAGTATAGTATAGTCATTTAATATATTCCACCTATCATTCTGGACAGAAAGAATGTAACCCACAAAGATCATGATTTGATTAACCTTTACAGTGACAAACATTGCCAGGGCATGTTCTATTGATCTTTTACTGCAAAAGTTTCAGAACATTATCGTGGATGCATTTAACAATATGTGTATATACCATCATGTCATTAATAAGCATCCATCATTAATGCCTGGCGGCAATATCACATGCGCGCCGTTAGCGATCTGCAGATACAAGATGGCTATGCCTTTTACTTTGAGGTGATTGATGGTAACATGGTTGATTCACCCGTGACTGTTGGTGTTCCCTATACCCCTAACCACCATGAAACAAAGCCCTGCCCACTACACCCCCATCTCTGTGCTACCACCCCCTCCCCCGGCCCGCCTAGCCGGCACACTGGAGGCTCATTACTGGGTAATGACGTTATGCGCGTGGAGGCGGTGAGACGGCCGCCATGTAACGTGGTTACGGCCCGCCGGCGGGATTTGTAAACCGTGTCGGGCCCCGGGGCGGGGACAAAAGCTTGCCACACCCCGTCATTGTTTCCTCACTCCACAACAAGAAGAATGGGCCCATCGTGTTTTAGTCGCCCTCTTTTTTTATCAAGGAGGCTGATAGGCTTCCCCGCCCATGCCGCTCTTTTCACACCCGCACATTCCCCCTCCACCTCTCCTCCACACCTCCACATTCGTTTCACCCCGTCATGGGTCTGAACCTCGTCCATTGCCTTCCTCTCGCCTCTCCTTCCCTTCATCATACACCTCATCTTTTCCCATTCTTCTACTCATCCTTTTTCTCTCATTGCCTCCTTCCCATTTTCATACGTTTCCAGCCTTATCTCCTTATCATGATTCCCCCTTTGTTACTTCTTTCTACTTTCTTTCTTTTTCTTCACTTATCCTTTACCCTCCTCTAAACTCTTCTCATTTCACCTTTGCTCCCCCCTTCCCCTGTTGAAAATTCCAAAAGAGCTATCGTCTAAAATCCCTTGGTATTGTTGGGGCACTATTGTCTTGGTAGCGGTGGTGGCGCTATAGAGCGAAAGAAGTCCCTATTGATATACCCTTTGATATGGCAATTCATGAGTTTACGACACTCGAGAAGATGAACAATAAATACAACAAACGCTGGATTTGTGGACAGGCGGCTCTGTAAACTTCTCGTGGTTTACGACCGCTTATCCACAAAACCATTGATTATTGTCTATACATATTTGTCTTAGTCAGGGATAATAGAAAACAGATTCTTTGAATCTGACAGTAAATGAAGTAAGATAGATAAGTAATTTACAAGATTAAGTATGCATGTTTTTTCTTCTTTCAACATTCTATATTTCGGGATACGTGGGGAAAGCATTCTAGATGCTACCTTGAAGTGCCACTTTCTGTCAAAATAGAACCACTCTTGGTATACATTCCCCTAGATACGATTGTCTATTTCTGACAATCTATGCTGGTCACCTTTGAATGAGCAATATTCACCTCAGGTGACTTGTCTTCTGGGTGCGATACCCCACCTCCCCCTGTGATCCTACTCTACAAATGAGTTATATTGCGGTGTTGATTACAATAAATTTGTGAAAAATCTGGTAGTTCATAAATTTTGAAAATCTCTTAAGAAGATACGTATTCCATTAATTTACAACCCAGTACTCGACTGATAACGTTACGCGTACAAAGTAGGCAGTTTATCCACTGATAGATCCCATTGTAACGGGAATACAGAATTATTAGGTATCGAGCAGTTCATGCAGCATATCACCACCAGCCTGAAGTACTACTTATGTCGAAGTAATGACAATGGAATATCCGGCAGTCGCTCTACAGTCGTCTAGTAAATGTGTTTGCTTCCAACCAGTCACCCTACGCTTTTACGCCCCACGTTACAACACCACGCACATACTCGATCTCCAGTTCTAGTCACGGAATAAAAGTTTCACCATGACGTGTGTACTGTGCCGGGCGTCTTTTGACATGACGTCACAAAACCACGTGGTATGATGGAGACGCTGAGCGTTGCGGGCGGTGGTCACCAGGCGGTGTTAGTGGGTTGTCACGGTGACCGTAGTGTCAAGGTGTAGTAACACACCAGTTCTAACCTCGTTCCCCAGTCTCTGCCCGCGGCCATGATCGATTGCCTATGGTGCCTGTTGGCACGACGTCGGTAAACAATAGCGTCCCGCGGCCGGGCGTCGGCGTCGGGACGCGGTGGTCGGCGTTCGTGTAGGACCTCCATAAAGGTGGCTGCGCGCGCACCGCCACCGCGCGGTAATACGCGCGCGGCATGCGAACCGCGCGACGACCACCTAGCGTAAATTAGTGAAAACAAAGGGCGAGTTTAGCGACGGGCCGCAGGGGAAGGGCGGGCTGGTCGTCTCAGCGTGGCCTCGGGCGGGCCTGGACGGGTACAAGGGGCGGGTGAGGGCGGGCTGTATGGGCGGGCTAGCACTGACACGGAACTGTCATGGTCGTACCTTGACTATATGGGACGGGTACGAGCGGGTTGGGGGCTGGTATGGCGAGGCGGTTTGGAGCGGGCAATATACCGAGCAAGCACAGTTCGGAGCGGGCGAGGGCGGGCAGGGCGACGATGACCACATGGCGTGCGCGCTCACAATGGCTGGTTCCAACTGTGGGTTACCACATGTACAAAGACAGTTCAAACAGGCCGCGGATTACCTGATTTAACTCTACCTCTCCCCACCAACATCTCCCCGTGCAATCTGCACTGCCTGCACCTTCACCTTAACGCATACACAGACCATGTGCGTGTGGCGAAACTCACTTAGTATTGCTGTGCTCCAGCTAGTGGAGCTAAAAGCTTTCGTGAACTCTGATTCCAGCATTGAGTCAAGGGGTGAAGGTGAAACCTGTTTGCATGTACAGTGTCAGCAGGCAGAGACGTGGCGGGGATGAGGTTATTTTATCACCAATTTGCTTTGTATGATGACAAGTTTTTTTACATGGTATATTTCTGTTGGTTTCTGCACGTTATGATTGTCGCTGTAAAAACTTATAGATACCACTACCACTGCTACCGCAATTAGATTGGTTCTTTCTTCCTGCTGATTGGTCAGCAGCTGGCATTTCCTGAACAACCGAAAGTGATGTATTAAACTTGAACACACAAACGGAACGACTCTTAGTGGATTTTAACAGGTGTCAGTTAACAACGGTGTAGCTGTTGCTCCGAGTCTCTAATCGCTTGCAGTAAAGATTCTTTACTTCGTTGATGTAATTGCCCCTCCAATGGATCTTCTAACTTAGGTCATAAAAGGAAAATCTTTCAATCACTACGGAGCTATTTTGATCACAGTAACTTTAAAATACCAAGTTTGGATTCCCTCCATAGTGTGATGTCGCGCTGAAGATATTGTTTTTTCAATTACATGCCCTTAGCCCACTTGAAGGTTCTGGCATCATAATCACCTGTAACTTCCAATACCAAAACATCTGCATCTATCAATATTTAATCTACTGTAACTCCTGCATTTAATGCCACTCATCATTTCCATAATAGCAACCCAACTGCAGCCTTAGCTGTAGGACACATGTATCTCCCTCCAACCATCTGCAACTCCTGTCATCCCAACCCCAGCCACAAAGACAACCTACCCACAACTCCGTTTGTAACTTTACCATTAAAACCACCTGAAACTCCTAACATTGCAGCTACCACCCACAGCTACTACCATCACTAGAACCTGCCGAAATCTCCATCATTAAAACCATCTTATCCTCCCACCATCCCAACCAACCCACAACATTCACCGTCATAATCCAACGACCATCTTAATCCACCTGCGCCTCGCATTATCACGACCAACCCACAGCGTCCGCAACTCACTCACCACATTCATTATGAAAATACCTCACCTGTGACTTTTGTCACCTCAACTCATCCAAACGTGTGATTTGAAAATCCCTACACCTTCCAAGCCACCTGTGTTTCCCATAACCACAACCAACCCTCAACTTTCCCTGGTCCAACCCACTTGCAACCTGCAGTATGAGAAACCTACGTTTGACTCGTACCACCAGCTACCCACCCGCAACTCACGACTTAAAGACTGCAGACATCACCTGCATATACCAGCAGCACCAGCACCATCATCTTTCCTGGCAACAAAAGCACGTCCTATCCGCCAGTCGTAGGACACCAGACCCATTCCGCACCACGACTAATTAAATACACCACTAATTGGTCCTATCACGGGAGTTGGTTTCTCACAAGACCTTTATTGTCTCAAGCCCATCCGACACTCCCATTGTGCCCCTCGGTGACCCGGGAAAGCGGCGCGCGTCCCTGTGGCCCCAAAGCAGACGACAATTTACCGGAGGCGGAAAGAGCGGTAGCCAGTCGGTGTGTAACGGGAGACGCGGCACTCTCAGTCCGGTCAGCGGCGGCGATCATCCCGCACGCACGAGACCACACTCCCCGAGCTTTGATACTGGACTCCCAAACTCCACCAACTGATGGCAACTACTATAATAGTGTATTCCCAGCTTCTCCGTTTTCACTCATCTCCATTGGCCTTTCCCTCCATACTGCAACCTTGGAGCCCCTGATGCAGCATCACTAGTGACATTGCCCCATTCTCAAGTTACGGTTGTCGCCTTGGTATTGTGTTACCATTATCGCAAAATATGTATATTTTCATGTTTGTATTTTTTTATATTCTCAATTTTAGGGGGTAAAAGAGTAAACATTCAGCCCATATATCCACGAAGGTCCGAGTATGAATATATGTATCTTTTTTTTCTATGGGAAATGAACCGCAAAGCTTTCATAAGATAACCAAGGCTATGTTTTTGGCATGATCATTTCATCTGAGGTGGGAGATTTGTTAGTTTTTCATCTTCGATTTTATCACTCATTGCCACTGCAACCTTTCCCAGTGGAAATAATTTATATTGATATGATGGTCAGATTTCGAGCACATTCATTTTCGTCTTGCAAAGAGAGTGCACTTTTAATGCTTCCATACATTTCATGAGATGGATCGTCCGCAGACGACATTTGAGTCGAGCAGCCGACATTTTTTTTCGGCGCGAAAATTGTGACGAAGCGGGGTCGTCTGAGGGGTGGGCGTTAAAAGGGTCGGTCACCCCCGTGTCATAACTCAGCTCCCAAGCCATTCCCCAGGGGCCCCCCTCCCCACTTCTCCCCCACCATCCCACCACAACACTATCCTCCCTCTCCCTTCCTGCTCCCCACCCAGCGACCCAATCCCTCACTGCCTCTTTCACCACCCACGTCACCGCATCGTTCACGTTAATATTTCATCTAATTAACCACCAACTACGTTCACACTTCGGAAAGAGTTGGAGGTGAAAAAAGGGCTGGGCGGAATAATAAAAAAAAAATGCAGGTGGGCTAGACGTTAGGTTGTGTGTGTGTGTGTGTGTGTGTGAACTGGCCTAGTTTTACCGGGAATTTCACGGCACAAGATCATCAAGGATGATCCAACACGCAGCAACACCCCCTCCCACAACGGCAACCTACAAATCACCTTTTGATCTCCCTTTGTACGAGTTTTTCTTTTCATGAGTAACTTTGTGATGGAGCCCCTGGCCTGGTTTTGCGTTGTAGAGGGAATTGGTGCATGTAGACAGCAGGAACTGATCCGGCGTTGTACCCGAGATAAAGCTATCCATAATGAAAAATTCATTCAAATGAAAAAGGAAAGAAATAAAGAATAGATTATCAGATGGGCAGGTTCACAACTCTCAGTCCATCTTTCACGTGAAATGCACCAAGTGCATGAGTGACGCACCAATAAAAGAGCAATAAACATCGCAGGAGGCTGTCCAGTAAAGCTTTCAACCTATCAAACACTGGTTTAACAAATATCGAAGGATTCGTAGACTCACAGAACTCAAAGTAAAATCAAACAAGCACATTTATATGCGAATATTATACATCTATGATAAAAAAAAAATGCAGAGACATCTAAATCTAATATATATCGCTATATATTATTCCGATACTTTTACGCATTGCAGGTTTTTTAAGAAGAAACTATACTTACACACATCTTTTGACTATCAATTTGATAAGGTATATGTGAACACCGCATTGTTGCTTAACGCTTTTATATAAGAGGAAAATATGAACCTAGCGAATAACATCGTCAGTAGAGCTTGATGTAGCTAGACATTTGCCTATTTGCCTACAGTTCTAGAACAAATATTGAGCAAACCTTGGTGATTTCTACAATAGTATACCCCCGTATCAAACAATTGTGCTCCTTAAATAGTGACTGTGCGAAATAGGGATAATGAATCCTTATATTTTGGCTCAGGGATCTATTGTTCAGTAATAGTCCACAATGATTTGTAAGTGCCCATTGATCCCATGTACAGTTAAGTGAAACTGTTGAAGGGGGGGGGGGGGGGGGGTAGAATTCAGATGTTAAACGTATCATCAAAACAGAAGAAAAGGCGACCACTATTTCAAACTCAGGCGGGGTATCTAACCTAGAAGTTGAGAAAGGATTGAGACAGTCCAATTTAGAAGTAACCGGCTTGAATATATCCCCATATTCAAGGCTTTCAAATATTTACCGCATGAGTTGGAAACTCTCCAAAGCTTATTACTCCTAGAACAGCTCCTGTAAATGTAAATGTTATATCAGGCCATTTCTCAAGTTTCTCCTGTATAAATAACATCATAGAGAAGGTCTTCAGTCTCCACACAGAAGTTTGGTTACATGGTGTAGCCCTACCGTTGGCTCACCTTGCACCAGTCCTGCTTGGAGAGCCATTGGGGTGCAGGTGAGACGCTAATGGAAAGGTCAGCTCGGTCCGAGCAACTCGCCATCAGCGGGGTCAAAGTTCACTGGGTCGTCCCGAGCTGCTCATCACCTGTCTCCCAGCAGAACCTACATATTGGTTTTTTCTATGAAACCAGAGCAAACATCTGGAGGGAGAATATAGACGTTGTCCAGATTCCCCTGTTACAGATGTCAGTAGTTGACGTCTCTGTGGAACTTCTTGCTGTGGCCAGTTGTGGCTAGACAACTATTCACTCAAAGATATTTTAACTGGGATACACAGATAGGTGATTTTGAGAACTATAGTTAGTTGTGTATTATACCAAATTTAAAGATGAATCTAAAAAGTTACTCCTACTTTCTTTTTCAGTAGTAATCATGATTATGATAAAAATAACAGGTCCATCATTCATGTACTAAACTGAACGTATCAAGTCTTCTATTGTGGATGCCATGTCTTCTGTAGTTTTTATCATAGGAGATAAGAGGTTGCAATCGAGACGGAGCGCAAAGATAATTAGATAAGTAAAACTCAATGACATATTCGGTAATTTAGGCAACATCTCCCAAAATAAAAATTATCCAATTCTGCCAAATATTTCATGTTCTACGTAAGGTACGTTGGCTGTGATATACTGCGCTGAATTTATGACTTAAATATCTATCATATCATATACTTGTATTGAGGTAAGTGTTGTCGTGGATGGTATTTTGATGTTTGTGTTTTGTTTTGTCTTGTAGGGGAGGTGAATACGAGAGTGCCCTGGCTTCTAAACAACAACAATCTGAGTCTGAGCATCGTGCCAAGTAAGTATTTATATTGAACAACCCCGTATTTCAATAAGGCAGCTTTAGCTGTTTGGTATTTGAAATGTTAATTGTTGTGCTTCTCAGAGAGACAAACTTGATGTTCACCCGGTCTAATAGTGCTCTATCGTCAAGGAGATCCAGCTCAATGAGATTAATCGTGATCATATATCTCCAAGATTTCAAGAGAGCAAGAAACGACTAACTCCGTCATACTAAAAAAAGCTAGACGACTCGGACGACTTCTCCAAGATTTTTGTCACTTTGACAGAATTTTAACGTTTATTTTTGAATCATCGTGAAGCTTTTGCTCTGAAGCTATGAATCCAGTTCAGTTTGTGTCCTGTGTTTTGCCCTACTGATAGTGTCTCGGTTCGTGTAGATGAAATCCACTGTTAAGACTTTGACGTCGTCCAATAGACGATGAGGAACATTATCGAATGCCAAGTGTGTTTTTTTTCTATTTCCGCCGATGTTCGTATGTTCCTTGTTTTGTTGGCTACTTGGTTTAACTTAACCAACATATTATATATTGACTTTTTGTACTCTAAACAGTACATACCATTTGAACGGTTAAATTGTGATGAGTTTGGTTCTGTACGTGTTCTTGGTAAATGTGGATCTCATTTGGCCTCTTTTGTCTAGTTTTTACAATCCTGGCAATTTGGTTTCCTACGCTTATCTCGTTTTTAGATTTCAAGATTTGCCTTTTCTTAGGATGGTAGTCTGTTGTACCAACCTTGTACGTATTTTCCGTGATGTCGACCCAATATATTCCAGTTTTCTTTGACCACAGGGACATAGTTGACCTGTGAACTGTTTGTCTTTAGAGGCAGAGGTTTTTTCTCCTTCCTCTTCACCTTCGTTTTTATCCTTTGTTCATAAATAACTTTAGGCGAGTGATCCACCCAGATGGACCTGCAGTATGCTACACCATAAACTTGAAAACCATAACAGGATCGCAGAATATATTAAGATCTGTTCGATCAGCGTAGGCGGGAGTTCGTATAACATTCATATGAGATTCTAGTGAATCGGATCCAATATAGGGTTCCGTTACTGAACACTTTCATATTTATTTGTGTCATTTAGATTAAAAATAGGTTCAGTACTGAAATGCGAAGAGACAGATAAATATGAATCTAATTACAAAAGTGTATGCCTTGAAACAGATTTGATATATCATACCACGGACCAGTATACAAATCCTTGATTATCCATTCCTGGAAAACGATTTGATATATCATAGCTAGAAACTAGTCATTCGCTTTAACGCTTTTGATTGCTGCTACTGGCTACCAAATGGGGACAACAGTACTCATGGTCCTGTATTCATTAGTGTTGCAAAACCATAATCTGCCCATCGTACGAACAAGCCTAGCCATCAATTCTCATCTTTAGTCAGGATTTTTAAACATGACTACTGAAAAGCAAGTGTGCGCAGACGATCTTGTCCACACATGGCCTTTGACTGCGAGCCGCGTGCGACTCACGCTGGTCACGTGACACAGTCACGTGACAGGTGGACGCCGTCTCCTTGACGACAGTGGCGCCGCCTGGCGTGTTGTCAAACGGCTTTGGTTACAGTTGTCAGTTGAGTTGGTCGCGCTTGTCCTGTTTAGTTTCGTACACATGCCTAGCTTTGCACAGCGCCCAATCGAAGACAATATCAGTTGTCCTGCTAACCCTATGGCAACCAACTTATGGCAACCAACCTGAAAAAATATCTATTCATAAATTAAAGTGAACCGAAATTGAAAGTAAGGAATCGAGTGGAACTTTTTTCTACTAGGATAGTTAACTTAAATTTGAGGTTTTTATGACGTAATTTGAGAAAGTTAGAGAGAAAACTGTCAGATATATTTTCATCTAGGCCCGGGCCAGACAGAAAGGTTTATCGGTTGTCTATTGATAGAAGGGGTGAATCCTCGTCCGGGCACCATTATTACAATTGGTCAATAGGGTGTTTGGGCGCCGGGACTTCATAGAACGTCACACCAGTAGACAATGGTGTTAAGGTGTAAGCCACTGGGCGGTGTCTGTCAACACTGACACATGGGACACGGAGGGGCAAGAGGTGGGATGGTTGCTGGGGATGGAAAGTTAGGGTGTCAGTACAAAGGTGATCCTGTCTGTCATCAGCACCGACAATAAACCTGTAGCCGAGAATTATGCCTCGAGGCTATTTTGCCTGTTAAGTTTAAAACATGCGACTCAAACAGATTACCTTAATTTCTATTGTTCTGACTTCTAGGATATTAGATAACAAATAACCACAATATGAGCGTAAGAGTGTGAAAGGGGTGACTTTTTTTCCTATTTCAAATTTGCACAATATTGCACAATAAGTAATACGAAGGTGACTCGTTCTAAAGATTGACTCCAATATACATGCATTAATATTTATCCTACCCCTCATATGAATCTCCACAGACTTAACATGGTGTGACTGTATGCCACGCTTATGGCATAAACTATTTGTATGCCACTGGTGACATAAGAAGTTAAAAACATGTGACAGGGTAGGATAAAATCTAAACATCACTCAATTTCATATAATTGTTTGTATGCCATTCGTTGTCCTTTGCTACAGATATCACTTAGCTCCGCTTCGTGATATCATGCTGCGAAGACAACCCATGCCATATAAACAATCATATGGAATTTCGTGATGTACATACAACAAATGTGAAAGAATTTCACTTGAGATTTGGAGATGGTGAGTAGCACCTTTCAGCTCCACACAGTTCCATACAGCACCTCAAACACATACATAAAATCACGATGGTGCAGGGAGCAGCCGTGGAATCTGTACTTCTTTGTCACGAACTCTCTCTCGCCCCAGGAACTAGAAACAATCATTCTTGGAATTACGACTTTTCTATAAGTCAATTCAGTCCGGGTACGCATGTGCATGCAATTGGTCGCCAATAAAACCAGATTTACCCTAATCATCGCGTCTACAACGAGGGCTGTGGGTATTACTGGGTACCTCTTTTTCCCTCGTAAAATACTTGTGCGCCGCCATATTTTGAAATAATCACGAGACACGCCACTGAATAAGTGCGCGCTCCTTAAGGTTGACGTAGCCGTTGGCGAGGTACGCAGTGGCGTAAGGAGCGGGAATGTAAGGGAAAGTGAGCGGGTAGGGCGTGCGCCATTTCATACACGGTAGTACGGTGGACGTCAGACAGTATACGGAGAACACGCCTCGTTCTGAGCGCATGTTTTTACGAGGCATGCGCCGGCCCCGACCACGCACTTAGCTTAATACGTAAAGTGTCCGCGCCTCCCTCCAGGCGGCGCCACCAGCCCACGTAGACCGGAAGTGCGGCCGTGGCGCCCCCTGGCAGCCGGCTAAGGTCTCTCGTCGCTGTTGTGGGAGGAACGAGGCGTGTGACGTCAACCGTATCCGGAGGTGGGGAGCGTGTAGGGAAAGGGCGGGGATCGTGTCCGGATGAGGGGCACTAGTGTCGAGGAACGATGGCTGCAGGGATCGTGCTGGTCAGGCAGTATACAGATAGATTGTTGGTAGTGGAAGATGGGTAAAATGAAGTTCTGTTCCCTCGTTATAACCGAGGAGAGCGACTGTTTAGATGGTGCTCGCAGCATCACTCACCGTCTGGGGTTCGGTGGGGAAAGGAAGTTGGTGCAGTTGGGGGGGTGTGGGTGGAGGAATAGAGAAAGGGTTGAATCCAGCACCGGAAGTTGTTTACATGTACCTGCCGGCGCGTTGTTGGAGGAGACTTGCCGGTAGGGGGCGATCGTCGTCCATCATGGCGTCAGCGGTCCATTGTCCTGAGTGCACCCCACTCCTCCCTCCCACCCCTCTCCTGCCTCCTACACCATCGCCACGCCAACTCCACTGCCGCACCAGTACTCACACCCACCAGGCCTGTGCGCCAAAGTGGGCCAAGAAGAATGTGAAGAACTGGCGTGAGGCGGGCGGCGGGTGATGGTGGGAGGAGGAGGGGGTGAGACGGGGAGGGCGCGTCCCCCCGCGCCCATTACCCGCCTGGAGGACCACTTTGACGCCGGTCTCCGTACCTGGATCTCTGTGCTCATATCTCAGACATCGGCCCGACAAGAAAATTACAGGAAAATAAATCGTTCATTTTTCGCCAAACCACCCCGCGCCGGCCGGCCGCTTACTGGCCGTAATGGGCTGCAAATGGCCGACAAAGTAGGTCCATTTGCGGCGGGGGTGGTTAGCTGGCTTTGTGGCGCGCAGGGCGGGCGGGGCGTAGGGGGTAGGTACCGCCGCCCCGCCGCCGATCCATCGCGCGCGTAATGCCGCCATCGCGTGCCGCCTGCCGCCACCGGGCGTCGCATGACTGAGCGACTCTCGGGCCGTCGGCGACCAGCGGAGCAGCTCCCGCTTTCTAATGCAGGGTCAGGGCCCCCCGCCGGGCCGGACCGGGCCGTCTCGGCGGGGAGGGGGCCGCGGCCGACCTGCATAGTAAAGCATGGCGCGAAGACTGGTGTCGCTAATGGTACGTGACACAGCCCGGCGGGGGTCCGACCGGCCGCCCTTGAGTCAGAGTCATTGAGACGGAGGGAGAAAGAGAGAAGGGAGCAAAAGGAGGACCGTCGTCTGAACATTTTTTGAAGGGAGCTTTTATTTATTCAGTTTTGGCGATTCTACATTGGGATTCGTTTTATCTTTCAGGTGTAATTTATATTGCCCTTTGCTTATTCATCATAATGATAAATAAGCAAAGGACAATTTTTGTTACTCACATGGTAAAAGAAAGATATCAACAGACTATACTTTTTTTTCACAATTAATTGAGTAATATAAGAGAATAATAGACCATTTTCCATAGGCTGGTTTCGCACCTTGTCTGCTTTGTTACACAATGTCTGCAGCCCAACAAACACTTGACAAAGTATTCTTTAGCATTGGATGACTTAGCGTATTAGCGTAATACGTTTATAATACCCGTGTATATCATTTCCAGCGAAAATACAGTGAATGCATCGTATTTTATGATAATCCAGCTTTAATTTTGTGGGTTAAACGTGCATATTGCCTCAATGATACTTCAGATATATTTAAGACAACACAGAAACAAGGCATACAGGTGGTAGAGATACACTGGAACAGACCTGGCCAACAGAGGCTTATCTTCCTCTATAGAAAAGCCAAAACAATTATTAACTGAAGGACTAAGTTTAGACAGTAGAGACTCGTTGTTAGAATGCTCAAGTTTGTTGCAACAGTCCTATCTTGTGGGAAACAATAGCCTTGTGCTCACTCCCAGTGTTCATACTCCTAGGTGTGAATACATTGAATTTGCATGGCTACGAAGCCAGACTGAGCGATGTCTGACCGAACAGTGAACAGTCGACCGCTAGTCGTGCTGAACGGAATTTCATGTATTGACAGAGTACATGGCCCCTGGTGGTTAAATTGATAGCGACTTTGGACAAGTTTGCACAATGTAGTGTATAATGCTTTATTTTTCACAGGGAAAATACATCGATTGCTTCAGAATGGTTTTGATTGGTCTGTGACGCTTATCAACAGTCTTTTTTGTATATGAAGAGAAATCTTTATTGAACATTCATTGGCAAGTCATAAGCAGTAGTATATCACCATTGTAGATCAATATTTTCATTTTCTATTACAGTTTCCTTTTCTTTTTGATCGTGGTCTGACAAGATGTTCCGCTCAAAAAGACAGGGAAGAATCTAACTATGCAGTTTTTTTCTAATTGTCCTAACTGCAACAGTCTTAGTCTTTGACGTTTATCAACCGTCTAAATGGGAAGTGTTTTTCATATCCTATGTCTTTTAGCCTAGCATCTTGCTAATGAACCTGTCCTTCATGAGCGAGCTAAAGGGGCTTGTAATACTGATATCCATTTATGAAATATTTTGGGTCTGTCCTCTATCTTACACATAAATGTTTTTTTAACTAAACGTTGACGAAATCCAACGCTCCATGAATATAGTTCCAGATTACACTTGCAGAACAGTTTCTGTCTAAAGCGCCGGCTCCACTGGAGAGACGGGATCGTCGCACTTACATCTTTTTCGGATGTATAAAATAGGGATTTTGTCATATGTGATCTTATATTGCATGGATTGAAATTGAAATCTCGAGGGCACAACTGTAGATTAAGTCCTAGTTGAGTTGTAAATAAGAGAATTATCTTGACCAATTCTTTTTTGTCAGATTTTATTATCTATTCATTGTTCATGAGCATTTGATAGCCTTGTTGGA
Source organism: Alentia gelatinosa (assembly GCA_950022655.1). Taxonomy (NCBI): domain Eukaryota; kingdom Metazoa; phylum Annelida; class Polychaeta; order Phyllodocida; family Polynoidae; genus Alentia; species Alentia gelatinosa. Next base: position 48,687,861 of record OX465583.1, on the reverse strand, counting down.
TATTATTGCGATGTTTATGACATTGTCCTGGTCATCATGTAGCAGGATAGCCCTCTTATCATATTGTTCCTCTTTTAGGGTCATAGATTCTTCCCACAAAATGCCTTTCCCAATTATGAGAATATTTAGAAAGGTTCCATTACCTCTGTATTCTTCTATTGGCATGACCTTGTCTTGTATCCTTAACCCTTTAAGGACGAGTGTCGGTGGCTGAACTACCCCCATATGGACGGCTGCTATGGTAAAGTGTATACTCCTAGAGGAAGAACACATTAGTGGATAAAGCCATAAATTTGATTGTATCATCACGTGATATGATCTGTAATCCATAGGATTTTCCATGATTTTGCTAGTAATATGAAATACATGTGTGTATGATGTTATATCTATATTTTCTGAAAATTTCTTGATTTTTTATCAATTATTTCTTTCTTAAAATCAATATAGTAAATATCAGGGAAATGCATCATTCGGCATCATTCGGCCTGGGCTGGTTGATGCCTCAAGGCATTATTCGTCCTTAAAGGGTTAATTATAGACGTCTGAACATAGAGGAAATAATGCTGCATAAAAGGGAGAAAAGGAGAGACATAGTCTACCAGCCAGGTAGAAGGGCAGTCATATAAAAACGCAAGCAAATCATGACAGAGAACTAGAGATATAGACTGACACAAGCGTCCTGAATGCGTAGAAATGGTAATAGAACCGAGAAGGAGGGAGGGGTCAATGAAAGAGATGCAGTAAGAGGAGATTAAACTTGACGAATTGGGTATGGTAGAAGACAGGCCAATATCGCAAACCGGAAGTGCAGGTACATAATGTCTGCGCAATCGCAACCATGTATTTTGTATACAAATACATTTTTCGACATAACTATTGTCTATGCATGACGTTATCTTAATGTCAGAAGTTGACCAATGTGTTACCAAAGACATCACGATTTCCAGCAACGGTGCTGCTAGAGAAGTAAAGTTCGTCTTTCACAGTTAAACATATCAATACTTTGGTACTCGACTTTGGATAAGTTCCATTGGAGTTGTCTCATCCAATCTGTTTACCCCACGTAGACATGTTGAGTGTTGTCATGTTACATTGTGGACTCACGAAGATTGTTACTGTTGGAGTTTTAAAATAAAGATACTTTAAGTGTGTTGTCAATCACGCTGTTCGTGCGATGGGGGGCTGTGGTATGCAAATCAGCTCATTTGCATAGAACCACGGCACCGTGTAGGTCCGTGATGGAACTTCTCAGGGGAACTATATTTTGAGGGATTAATGCACTGGACTGGTACTCGGAAGTAATCCGTCATGAATATTCTGACCAAAGCAATTTTGATATTTGCAAGCAGTTAAGTGAGATCGTATTATGACCAGAAAAAATAGAATGAAAAGTAAACCAATTATCATCCTGGATCCACATAGCGAAAGGTATATATGGGAGGTAGATGTAAATGATAGCTTACTCTGATCGTCATTATAGGCTTTGGGAAACTATTGGTGGCAGCGAAGAAACTGACTAGTTCTCATATGAGTTTGACATAGACTCTCCCAGTTCGAGGGTGTTACATGAATATATGGAGAAACTATTCCTTACTGTAGGTACATACCAGGGTGTTTTGAAGTGGATTTATGGGTGTTCCTCGCTTACACAGCTTGTCATCCTCAAGATACATATAAAACTGGCGCTTAGGGAACGTTGCTAACATATTTACTATAAATCTATTCAGAATTTAGAATTGCCAGGTGAAACATAAATTACGAAACAAAAATAGACCAAGTTCCAGGATGGACGATTCCCCTGTAGCCGCAAGGTGCTCTTAAACCGCACTAAAATCCTCTGGGAGCAGGTCAACGGGCTGGACCCTTACCGTGGGGGATGGGGGCAGGGAGCCGGGCTACTGGCCGCCAGAAATATTAATTAGTGCCTTTGATTGAATGACAGAAGTGAGTGACATCTGGGTAAGTGCATCAGGGGGCGTTTTTTCAGACGGCTGCCCGCGGCAGGAAACCGCCGACCGCCATCGGTTGGGCGCTTTGTTTTGTAGCCTGAATCGTGAAGCCATGTCGGTGTGACTGGAGCCACCGTTAATTGGTGACACATGTCGGCGGTCGTGGACCGGCTCCGTACTCGCCGCGTACCGGGACTACCCTGCCCGTGGTCCCGTTACTACTGAGTGTCCACCTCCCCTGCCATTCAGCTACACGTTGTACAGCATTTCACCGAATTCAAAGATTATTAAGACAAATAATAAGGACAATATCCCTTTACTATTCAAGTATTGCAAAGACGACTTATACAAACAAATTAGTTGGATTCATAACAGAAAGGTTCGCAGTTGTAAAGGGAAATATATAGAGTTGTATTGCTAAAGTGATAAAGTGCCCATAATTCACCGTGTAATGCTGCCTCCTATCTACAGTACCTCTATGTGACGTCTCATCGCTGAAATCATAAGGAATAACCTTGCAGTAAAAGGAACACTACACTCTAATCCCGACGCGTATCGAGGGTGATTATGCCTCTGATACAAACCTTGCAAATGAAATGTAGGGTCATATAACGTATATATGAAAATAACAAATATTATTTTAGTTGTTTACCATTTAACAGTCAACCAGCTGCCTCCTATGGAAATACAGAGGCATTTCCATACATTATGTGCAACGGAGAATTCTCCACAGATGACAATATTCCACTGTGCGGGCCATATGATGTCCATGGGCACTCGTAGGTGTAGCCCCTTCCCCTGTCGGCCCCCTGTCGCGCCGCCTCGCTGCGGCCATTAGCATGGTGGACGCGGCACGCGGGACACTACGCGCGCGTCGACGGCACGACCTGATTAGTATTGACGCGCATCCATTAATCTGTACGCTCCAATTTGCCGCGATATCTTGTCCGGCGGTGGCGGCGAATTCAAAGTTAATATTGGATTAGCTCGCCCCCTGCTCGCCCCCTGCATGCCCCCACTCCTGTTCTGTAGCGCAGCCATATGAGGCTGGCTGCGGGTCGAGGCGCTCATACGAGCTGCTCGCCTTCTGATCCTATACGTCAGCGACCTGGCCTTTGATATGCTCATCTAGATCTGCTTTGGCTTAAGATCCTGTATTCTGCCCTAGTTTCTCTCTGACCCTTTGCCTGTGGTTATGTCCCCATTGCTGCTGCAGTTGAAATATCTTTTTCTGTATCAAGTCATTCTATTTGGGCTATATTATGATAGAAATGATATGAAAAATTATAGGCGTTAGGAATAATAAACTGGGACCTGTTATGAACATTCGCCAATCAGGTCTTGATGGATGTAGGTACGTATGGTGAGTCCATCGTGACCAAATTACTATTCAAAATCTCCCTATTATCATTGTGATCAAGTTACCATTCAAACAAACTAACCCTAATGTCATAATGCTTTCCTCTCTTGTCTTCAGGGGAAGGGAAGATGGCAGTCAATTGTGTATCGATATACTAAGTTCTTTAATCCAGAATCTTGCCCAGGTAGTGCACTGGATACATGTAGTTCCTACTTCATGTGACACCTTATCCTGTCCACAAAAGTGACTTGAATAACTAGCAACTCTAAGTGCTATCACCAAATTGGATTTACTTTATAGTGATCTGATTGTTTATATTGAAATGCTAGTGTTTTCTGTATCTGGTAACCTCAAATCAATGCCTGTGACCTTTATATAACCGAAGATATAAATTATTATCATATTCTACTACTCACTATACTTACAAGTGGACACACAAATACTGTCTTGGTTTATCTATCCTCACCATCTTTTTGGTCCCTCCACACGTCCATCCCACAGTGTAATCTACTCTCCTTTTCTTCAGTCAATCATAACCTCTGTACCTCCCTCCGTCACCCTTTTCTTATACAAGCCATTCTTAAACGCGCCACAACTCAGTTCTTCGCGGAGACACACCCCATCAACGGCGTGTGGTGCCCCGGAGTTCCCCTAGGGGGCGGGTTGGTGACCGTGGCGCCACCTTTCCGATGATGACGCCACTGACGTAGACAGAGGGCGATGACCTATTGTTCTCATAGGCCGCGAATTGACCGTCCTGATGACGTTAGCGCCACCTCGTGGAGGTACTGTCTGGGCTCGCCATATCTGTGTCTGTCGCACAGGGCCCAGACACAAAGCTAGTACTCGCTGGGCCTTTATTTGATTCATAGTTTGATTTGTCTTCAGCGCATATGGTAAGATTGAATGTTGAAAGGATGGCAGATTGATAGGAGCACGGATGAGATTTTGGTATGACAAGTATTACTTCATAGTTTTAGTATGAGAGGTATTTTGGTATGACAAGTAATTATGCATTGTGGTAGGAAGGCGATGACGGCGTATGTAGTAGAAGGAAATAATGTGATGAGAGATGTTTTTTTTAATCGGCAGAGGGATGGTAATTTTGGTAGGCGTGGAGGTTGTGAAATTTGGATGAAGAGTTAGTTGGGATTTTCGTTGGAGGGAATGCTAGGCATTTAGAGAGATTTGAAATGCTTGTAAATGGATTTAAAGATACAATAAGAGGGAGTGCGAGGATTTGCAGTTATGGGGCGAGGGAAGGTGTGGAGTGTAGGGCTTTGGTTGGGATTGTATTGTGTCACTCTTGGGTTTGGTTGGGATTGTATTGTCTGACTTTTGTTTTAAGAGCAGACCGAATCAAGAGATGAAGGATCGGCGTTCGTGTGAGCGACTCACGATCCAGGCCACTGAGCCTGAGCCACTGAGCCTCTGCTGCTCACGCTCACCGGCTCCACAAACTGAAATATGAAAATTGAACTTTCAATCCATTTGGCGGTGGGGATATTTTGTAACGATGTGGGCGTGTGAAACCAAGTAAAATAAACCCAGCCGGCCGGGGCGATAGTGTCCCTGAGCCAACTCGCCAAATCAGTCCTCTTTCGCTGATAAATAATTCCCGGATTCATTTACTCATATTCAAAGGTGATCGTCGAGTCGGATGTGGGTTTTTTTTTCCCAGCGGGGAGTTGCTCAGGAGTTGCTCGCACGTTCAATTTAGTTGATTAAATGCCAGGCGTGAGGTGTGAAAGAGTGATGGAAGGGTGAGTGAACGGGTTCGAGTCACTCGCAGTGAATTAGGTTACAAAACATAAGATACCTCCATAATGATCGATATGCTTTCCGACTGCGCAAACCCCCTTCCCTACCTTCCAACGCCTATACTTTTTCACCATACCGGATAAGAGTCCTAAACAATACATATGAAACATAAACCAGCGTTACATTTCCCACTCTTAGCAATAGTTGCAATTCTAAAAATCGCCCTTTTAATTAAAAACCACTCTACTGACTTCCGACTGTTGAAAAGCATGGTTTTTAAAGCTCAACTAAAATGTTTCTTTTCATAATGGTTGGTTTCTCATGTTTGGAACAATAACTTTTCAATTAATGTATCGTTACTTTCTCACACATCAAGTCCTGACCTTCTGGCAGCTACTAAAATTTTATAAACTGTAAATGATCATGGTACACCAATATGCTGCTCTACAATGGGTTACGGTAGAATTTAACACAAGATAGTAAGATCATGAATGTGGGGAAGAAAGGGAGATGCGATAGCGTCCTTGTCATGAACGTCCGTTAAACAGTATATTACATTATAGGCCGGGACGCTGAACAGTATAACCAGTATTGGCACGCATTATATACTGAATTGAATGGATTCAAAAGCGAGAATATATTCGAAAACGTTTTTCTTAAATATTGTGATCAGATTTAAAAGTTTCTGAAATTTGCATTATTTCCCAATTTGTGGATAATTAGTTTATGAAGGTCCCAGGCGACACCTAGGTCCAGCAGGTCTATGGTATTGCCCTCTGATGGGAAAATGGCAATGGTCATGTTGAAATCGCCGTATAACTGTCCCCCTGCTGTAGACGGTCTTCACTGTAAACCGTCGGTCTTGTGAATCGTAACACAGAATGCAGATAATTATTAAATAGGAAATGAGTTAATACAATAAAGGCAATCGGCAAACACAGCAGAAGAACCCTACTCCCCAACCGATGATTCTACATTAGGGCTGTTCCGTCATGTGTCTGCCCCCTCCCTCTCTCTAGCTTTCGACGTGTTCGGTATTGGGGACTAATCAGTCCCATCGTTCTAATGTTTTTCCATTACACGGATATCAGAACGGACCCATTGTTCTATTCCTCTCTACCCTTCCGTCCTCACCCCCTCCACTGCCCCTCTTACTGCACCGGTCTCTCAGACTACCTTCTGCGCCCCTCCACCCCTGATCTGACCCTCATCCTCGTCCGTGCCGACCGCCGACCGCGCCCTGCCCGCCGGCCACACACCCGACCCTGCTCCGGGGTCTCGGCGTCATCCGGGGGGCAGGTCCGTGCTGGCCCGTCGTGTCTGCGGGGTTTCCATGGCCGGCGGCGGCCGGGCGGACCGGACGTACGCCCGTGCCGCACGGGGCGCCGGCCGGGGCGGAGATTGCACGGCCCGCCGTTATCGGCTTACAGCGTCGTCAACAAGGGCGGTGGAGCAGGCGGGGCGCGCGCGCGGCGACGATTAGAATCCAAACCCCGGACAGCACACATCGGCGGCCGGCAATTATGGGATTAGCGCGCGCAATAAAGCGTATTAGTACAGGCGTTTTGACGCGGGCGGCGCGGCGGGGAGCGGCGCCCGGCGGCCCGCCCGACAAGACGGTTATTGTGGCCGGTGACAAAGCCAGATGGCCGGGCGGGGCGCGGAGCGGGGCAGCGCGGGGGGAAGGATCACACGGCAGGCGGCCAGCCGCCAGACGCTACCAGATCTAATCCTTAATCCATCTCCTGCATAAGGGGGTTGACGGGGGTCACACCAATGAGGGCCACACAAATGGGCGGCGGTCAGCAGGCGTGCGGTCAGTGGGAGTGTGGGTGGTGGTGAGGCGTTACGCGTGTCCGACACAAAGTGACACTCCTGTGTACTACTTACACACTATACGGTGCCTGACTCCGAGTGTCGAGTCCATGTACTACTCGTGTCCCACTTACCAGCAGCAGAGTGACGCGTTACTGTACTACTAACGCTGATACGGTAGACACTCTCAATACGTACAGTTCTTCAGAACTATACTGTTTTTACCGAACCGGAACTTACTGTGCAGGAAAGGCAAGATGACACTGGATCACAGAGACAAAGAATGATATTAGTAGAGTCGATATTACCTACAATAGACCCACATTGGGCGACCACACCTTGGGTTTTTTACTAAAACCAGATGCCTCATAAAATAATTGTCTTAGTATTACTTTCTATGGCGAACTTTCGGGATTTCGACGATAAATTGCTCCTTGGTGTGAAAGTGGCAGTATGTTGGGGATCCTAGAATGTGAAATACTACGTGTACTATTATTGTAAACTGGTCCTGGGTTTAAGGATATCAAAGTTACGAGGTAAGGATCTAACAAATCACCTAATGAGGCCCTGGCCCAGTTGATTAATTCTTTTAGATCTTTACCGAGTAATGTTGATATTCTTTCTCCCAGGAGTTGTTGCGCTCTTATTATATACCTTCAAATATTGATAAAATATGGCAATTTTTTTGCCTCCGATCGGTGGGGTAGCTATGTCCACCCTTTTCAAGAAACTTAGAGGTTTTCGTCCTGCCTCAAGCTTGGTCAAAACAACGTCCCGTGGTCAGCGTTGGTATTGAAACTACTCCCCCAACATCAGTATGTAGCTAAATAGTGTTCATCTATAGGTATATAGTGATACTATGAACCATGCAGTCTTCCCTCTTGAGATTCATCTACCTCCTGCTCGATGTGATGCTTAAAGAATTAACCTGAGAGGGTTAAACCAGTGTATATGCGTCACCTTTCCCAAGTCAGCCTGCCCTATCTATCTACTACAGACCGTTTTTAATGGAGTGCCTAATTAAGGCAGCCATTTCAATATTCACCTCAGTGAGATTAGACTGTTTTTCGGCAGGCTCCAAACTCCCCACGATTTACCCAACTCTCACAGCCATCTATGGACCGGAGTGAAGTGAGGATGGTGGGATGGGGGTCCACCCCGTTCTCTTCCTAATTAGATGTAATTATTTTAATTGATCTCGTCTCGTTCCGCTGCCTTGGATGATGAATGCGAAGTGATATTTGCACCGTGGCTGCGGCGACGGAAAATGAAATGTATGGATTACAAGAAAGCGGGCCGCCTATTACGACGCTAACCAAATTATTCTCACCCAAGCCTGGTCTTCTTTACCCTAGGAATCCACAATGGGGCACCGGTTCGATTGGTGAGCCCAGAGAAAATTGTAGTCCTGCTGAAAAAATAAACCGTGCTGGTATCTGTGGCTTTTTATAGGCATGTTATTTAATTGATGAAATTGCTGAGAAGCGAAGCTTTGTTGGGGGATGTTGCAGCTTCGGCGTCAATCGGCACGTAATCAATATGATTTAGTTTGGATTCAAGAGACTTCTAAATGGCCTCAGACTTCGCGGGTCGTTTGCAGTCGAATTCTGAGGTCGGTTTAATTGAATACTTGCGCTTTCCTATAAACGGTTTAGTCGCTTTAAGTTCTCCAGCGCGATGTTCATGTTGCGGCAGTATTTACAGTTCAATTTGGAGGCTCGGCCGATAGCACTGTGGCGGCGCATTGTTTCCACAGGAAACAATTATTAAATGATTAAATCCCAATTAGTATGCGCTACGAGTCCTATTCAAACGGCTGAATGTGCTGCACTCTGTACTATGAGAAACGTCACCAAACTGCCAGCACTGGATGTATATCATAATGGTGTCAACAACGGATGTTTAGTTGATATAAGACGATTTTACTGAGTGTGTCTGAAAGTTTGGTAGGGAAATAAATATCAGACCCATCATAGAAGTGAAGGTAGTGGATGTAACCTTATATTTCCAGAATAGCGGTACAGTCACTATTTCTTATTGTTTATTCACGCAAGTTCTGCCAGATAAGCACACTTTTTCACTGGGGCCTCAATCAAACTACAACAAATCTCAGGAGTCGTAGCAAGATTCACATGTTAAACAAGAAGTGAAGCTGAGGAAAAAACGTATAGAAGAAATGAGCTGGGATGGATATATATAGAATGAATAATCGCCAGCGCCAAATACATTTAGCCACTTCAGTCAGTGGGCTGCGTACACATGATATATCCAACTCAGGCAGATGAGGTCTTTTGCGGTCGGAGGCATACCAAACGACTCTGGTTTTAGGACTGTTAATGGTCATACCATTCGAGTCACACCAGGATACAACAGCGTCAAGAGCGACTTGTAGGTTTGCCTTTGCAACGATTGGGCAGACTGAAGCACGTGATATGAGTAAGACCAAGAATTAGTACAATAGATAACATGATATCACAAATCATATATTCGATAAGGACCCCCTCTGTGTTCATTTTAATATGAATAATATACAAAATAGAAACCGTATGGACGCGTGGCTAGTCATTCTTCTAAAATGCTATAGGGAGCAATATCAGACTTGACTCAAGAAAAGCTCACAAAGTAGGTCATGGCTCAGATATCAACCGGAAGCGCTTCGACGGCACCACCGGGCGTCTGACGGGGTCACGTGGAGGAAGTGACGTCGTGTGAAAGCAGCGGCGGAAGGTCGGCAACGAAAGCACAGAGACAGAGAGGAAGGTGACGTGGGAGGGCGTCGGGGATGGGAGGAGGAATTGGGTGCTGGGAGGTTGAGGGTGTCAGGGGAGAGGGTAGCATCCTGGCGGCTGGTGTCCCACAGGAAGCAGTGTATCGGTTACACGCGGATGTGTGTCTCCAGACGCACCCTGTCGCCTCCCAGCCTCCTCCCTGCCGCCTCCCTGCATCCCTGCATCCCTGCTTCCGCCCTCCCCTGTCTCACCCCTCCCAGTATCCTTGCGTACCCTGGTATTCTATCCATGTACTTCTGTTCTGCTCGAGTCAAGTGTTATTTTCTCTTGTCTTCTTTACCGTCCTCTCCTTCCTCTCTTTATACCCCTCCTAGTTCCTTCTCCATCATGACCATGTTAAGACATTACTGTATTCCAACGGAAGGCATGACTGATAGTTAAAAGTCTTTAGCGTTGTGTTTTCATCCATCCGCTACAGCACATGCCTTGAAACAATAAGATGTTATTTTTTGTATAATAATTCATTTATTGCTTGATATAACAGGGCTATTCTTGCTTTCATGTTCATGTATATGGATCTACGATTAGGGCCTACCAGTGTTAGTGCCTCTATCATATTTTGGTGGCTGATTGTTGGTGTGAGAAGGCAAATATTTCCCCAAGGAAAAACGTAAAACCGGATGTCCAAAAAGTCACGTGATGGGAATTCCGAGAACTATTGCTAGTACCCATGCGTGTCCTACATAAGGGGCCTTAAGGCCTGCTGAGAAGCAGGGAAACCCAAGCCCGGGACCTAAGCCTAATTAGATTCTGTTGGACCGTGTATGTTTCAGTGTAGGATCTGCGCCCCGTCGTGTCTTGTGTAAGACGCCCAATTAGTCATTAATCAGGCCACGTTAACTAATTAAGGTAGAGTATCAGCGTTGGGGGAGGCGCTAAACAATGCTGGGGAAGCTTCGCCTAGCCACTAGAGACAACCCCCACAGTGTAGTACGGCTATTGGAAGCCTGAAGAATCGGCGCAGAGAGGCAGCAGATTTATCTCCCTCCACCAAGGCTTTATTAAGAGAAAACTAGGTTACGCTTGAAGAAGGGATGTGATTGCAACTGAGGCACTCCACAATTTACTGCCTGGAGGTACATATTGTTGGCAGTATAGTGTCTCACAGAGTATCATACTTCGTAATATTCATCTCACCTAATTTTACTATTATCAAAATTTGTTTATAGTATGTTGGAAAGACGATAGAGGAAGAAGTATTGTATTAGCCAATATATCGTTAGACTATTCCTTGCTAGTTTCATATGATTGTGCATATATAGAAACAGAACCTATATAAGAGCGTTGGCTATGAGGAGTGATGTATGGTTTTATGTATACATGTATATGTGTCACCAAATTGGAAAGAGAGAAGCACCGTGGTGCGGTCAGTATTGTATTTAACTATGAAATATATGGAACAGGGTTAGAATCGTGACATAGCCTCTGGGTTTTAGTGCTTGCTGGTTTTCCTGTATCCATACATTTATTTTCCACATGATATGACTTTCACTGTCACAACGGCGTAAAACACCAGGGACCCAATGTCCTAACTGGGCAGGATGCCAATTTGTACTTTACCCAGAGCACTTTATACAGACTGTGACTGTAACTGACTTTTGATGTATATGTCTCCGTGGTCTATATTCTGTTTTGTGTGATGCTCGGTTTTTGATAGATAAAAAGCTGTTCCTCAGATATAAGATAAGGTTGGGCACTTCTGCCAAACGACAAGGAGAGGAGAACAGAGATATGCGAGTGTGGCTGAAGGGGGCTGGGGTACTCACAACCACCCCTTCTTTTCCTCCACCCTCGCAGCATACTTCATTTCACCGGCCTCACTTCTTATCTTAATCATACGACGTCCTTTGTTTTACATGAGGACAGCCACTGCAGCTGTGTCGGCCAAAAACAAACACAGCGGGGCCGGTGGCTTCATAATTGAAAAGAAGGAGCTCAAAATACAATAGCACCTCCATAGGCTCGTTGTATTTGCAGTGCTGTCAATATTCCCCCCGCCTGTAAAAAATACATAGAGATAGAAAAAAAAGTTTAGGGAAGAAACGATGGGTTCTCTGGCCGGATTACTGTGTGCGTGTAATGTACACTGCTCGGTTCTGGGAGAGAAAGACGTTTCCTTAAGAGCAGAAGAAAATACAGCGGCTCTGTGTAAAGCCATACTGTGTGTGTGGGTGTTTTTTTAATCTTCCCTTTTTCATTTTTTCAATAGCTGCCAGGGCTTATCCTGCACCTGTGGATAACAGCACTTGTTATCTCCATTGAAAGTCGTTTGTGGGGAAAGCCCATTGTTTTTGCCTTGTTTAAGTTTCGTCGTTTTCACCAGGCTTTACAAGGACTCTTTCCGTGATGAGGAAGTGTTTGGTAAACCAGCTTGCTGGTGATGCTTCATAAGCAGGTGGCTATACTTCTCAGACAATAGGCTTTTCAAATTCTTTAGGAGATACGTTCTTACAGCTGTTTACGTCAGTAGACAATGCACCATTGTTGTAGCACGAGTAGTGCGCTCAACAACAGCAGAGTTTATTTAGATTTCTAAATACTGCCTCATGAAACTAAATTTTGACGTATTGTGCAGCCTTTGACCACTTACAACAGTGCTCTCCAGTAAATTAGTTAACACACAAACATTTGATAATTTAAATTAGGATATCTTGAGCCATCATAAAACTAGGGGAACTTACATTCTAACTCTTCCTGTGAATTAGATTCCCGTTATTGCAAATATGGAAAGCTTGGCTTCAGGATGTACACAATTTAAACTTTTCCCGTGTAAACAGTGAATAATGTCAATACAGCGCAAGGAGGATTTAGATCTCACAGTCCCTATTATTACAAAGCAAGGACTCATTGTTAAAAGTAATCCATCTGTACTGAAAGCAAAATGTTACTGGCCAGACAGAATGTGTATACTGGAGATTATGAAAGAGACACAATATGGATTTCGAGTAAAGTTTGTCACACATCTCATCTGAGACGTTGGGTAATACTGAAACGGTTTGTAATAAAAAATACATAAGTACATACCCCATCTACAATTACTTCTTGTAAATCTAGTAAGTTCCTCAGTAATAAGTAAGTTAGATTGAAGTGATTACACACATATGCGCTGTTATAATTATTGATTATTAATACGTTCTCTCAATGTTTACTCACAGGCTGCAGAAGCTGGTGAAGGACCTCAACAAGTACCTGTCTGCACAGGACAGCGGACCATGGGCTCAGAACCGGGTCTCCGCCCTGGACAGGGCCCTCGGCGAGGTGGCCCGCTTGATGGAGAAACGGGTATGTGTAACCTCTTAATTTTAATAAGAGTTAGAGAAGATGTGTTCTTTTCCATGAAAAAGATTCTTGACTATGTGAATTGCCAAAGACTAGCAATTTTGAGGGACAAATGAAAGTCTTTCACTTTATACTGGCCTTAAAAACAATATTTCTAAACTTGTTTTTCTGCTTAAAAAAACCTTGTTTTTCTGCTCCAAAAAGAGAAGCTTCTTTATTGCCCAAAATTACAAAAAAAAGCCCTTTACACTTGTTTATTTGTATATTCATGGTGTAATAGGTAGTTGGGAAACAAGTGTTTAAGACAATTAGAAATCACTTCTAAGAGAGACAGAAAGATTAAGATTTATTGAAATTATAATGGATTATAGAGACTGGCTGCCTTCAAAAAGTCAATAATTCCCTTAAGATTTAACAGTTTGAAAGAAATACTATAGATCAGCTACCTTGTAGAAGTGTGACGACGACAGTGCATGATGGTTTTCAGGTCACGGCTGACCAGGTGACATTCCGCTTGTACTCCGGCATGGCCACTCTGAGTCGTATTCTGCTGGTTGTGGATAAAGCACCTACCAAACTACCTCCAGTCATACCTACCAAGTGAGTTGATTCATCTACTCTCCTATTTAGACCCATTTAATGTTGTATCATAAATCATAATGAATCATTTTCATGAAGCGATTACCTGTTGGACTTGATTCCACCCTCGGCTCCGCCCAAGGGACTGATACCGGTTTAAGACTACTACACAAACACACATACACCTACACACTATTCCCATGCATTGCATTTATACTGCACTGTACAATATTCAGTACGAAATATATATGTCCTCCAAAACATGTATTAAAGAATCATAGGATTAAAGCAAAATGTTTGTGATTTTTCCTATTCGTATGTGTCTACATGTCTCTGAGAAAGCATGATGGTGCGAGAGTAAAAGATGAGAGTGTTATTTTCCTCCAGCTACCGAGGTCAGATAAGTGCTCTCCGTTCTCTCGTGGGGAAAGTTTCAAGTGGGTCTTCACTGCATCTGCAGACTCAAGTGAAACTCTCCGTGTATGGGACATTCATGAAGGGCTGATGATTTAGCTGTAAACCCTCGTTTTGTCGTGGAACTTCCTGAAAAGAGAGTATAAAGTGGGGTTAATACGAGCCATAAACACTCAATATTCCTGCATAAACTCCGTAAAACATCGCCGAGGTCGGGGTCATATTACACCCGTGGGGTATTAATGAATTAATGAATTTACTATCCTCAGTAGAAAGACAGATCAAATTGTTCCCTGGTGGGTAAAAACACTGTTGTTGCTTGCGTTCATTGAAAAAAAGAAGCCCAATGATCTACTGCTATTTTGAGGAGAAATTTACGACCGCATGACTTTGAACGCTGGGAGAATGATGTTCCCTGATGTCCCCACGTCCCCTCCTGGCCTGAAGGCGGTACCGCCGGAAGGGAGAGGGGTGGTTTTGTGCGTGGGGTGTCGACTGGCCCCCTAATCCCACTCCCTCATCTAAGTTTAATCTTAATCCACGGCTAATTTATGTCGTGCTTTGATCCCGGGCTCGTCGTGCAGCCCCGCCTGGCGGCGCCCTGAGTCATCTCCCGGGACGAGTCGGCTGCAACGCCCGCCTCCAGTGTACGCCGTGGGCGGGGTGCATGTGGGCGGGCAGGGAGAGGGATGTCACCATTATGGTGTAGACTACAACGCCCGCCTCTATTGTACGCCATGGGCGGGGGGTGCATGTGGGCGGGCGGGGGAGGGGGATGTCACCGTCATGGTGTAGACTACAACGCCTGCCTCCAGTGTATGCCATGGGCGAGGTGCATGTGGGCGGGCGGGGGAAGGGGATGTCACCATTATGGTGTAGGCTACAACGCCCGCCTCCAGTGTACGCCGTGGGCGGGGTGCATGTAGGCGGGCAGGGAGGGGGATGTCACCGTCATGGTGTAGGCTACAACGCCCGCCTCCAGTGTACGCCGTGGGCGGGGTGCATGTGGGCGGGCGAGGGAGGGGGATGTCACCATCATGGTGTAGGCTACAACGCCTGACTCCAGTGTACGCTGTGGGCGGGGTACATGTGGGCGGGCAGGGAGATGTCACCATCATAGTGTAGGGTAAGCCTAGTGTGCAGTAGTGTATAACGGGAGTTATATTATGTGAAACCATAGTTATGGTGACAATACAGGCTAGATTTATGAGTTGTCTCCCTTAAATTCGTTCAAAACGAGATATTTACAATAAAGTAAAACCAATGAACCATAATTGGGCGGAATCTACTGTAGGTGCCTAACTTTTTAAGTCAGTGAACAAACGTACCAAGAGTATGTCAGGACAGTTTGGTAAGTGTGGAACTTTTCTTTTTGCGACATACAATAATCGCCAATATTCCAGGCGCTCTTCCTTAAAACCACTACTATCTAGACAGCCGATAGGAAAACTTGCATCAATGTGAAGGAATAAAAAGGTAGTAGTACTTCGTCCCCGGCCTGGTCTCGTTAGTCGTCCCAGAAAATATGCGATGTTTCTGGCTCGCGTCACTGAGCCGGGAACGCCCGTCCTGAGGCAGGCCAATGCCCCGAACCTCTCAGCCACTTGTTGTGTTCATTCAACGAGCGACCGAGACTAAAACCGAAAGTGAAACCGGCCCTCAAAACTTTGCCGGCCTCGGCGGCGGCGCAGCCATCCGTGACGCGCCCGGGGATTTCACGAATCGCCCGAGCGTGAACTGTATTGCGCGCGCCGTCGGGCCATTCACGGGACTTCCGGTGACGTCAGGAGACGCTCTCCTGGGAGCGCCACCCGGTGGATGAATTTTTAGCCCCCGTCTGACTGCCGATGTCACTTCCTGTGAAACGCGGCCACTGAATAGAGAGATAGCAGCTTTCCATAGAAATCCACGATTTCATTTTCAGTATATGAAATTATCATTCCTTGTATAAAACAAATAGGAAAATAATTGTGTCTTATTCACGTCAGTTAAACCTCAGCCCTATATGCATGCCATGGCTGACACCGACGTGGTTTCCGCATTTTCTCGAACGGAAAAAATCCACATTTTCTGACACCAATCTCTGTCAGAAAATCCTCAAAATAGGGGAAAACAAAGGAAATAGCAATCTTTTTTTCTTTTTTTTTTATCTTTTATTTAGACTGGAGTGTCTACGTAGGGTGACACCCTGTTTTCAGTAGGCTCCAGTGGCCTAATCTAATGGTGCTATACATCCCCCCCCCCCCCATCCTTTGTGGTGATGGCGGGAATCAAACATAGAGGGGTATCAGTGCTGTAATAGGCTGCCCCCACCTATCCACCTTCACCCTGGAAAGCATCCACTGTAAATATTGACTATTCATTCTCCCAGACAAAAGATTATGCATTCTACATACAGTTCAAAAAGAAAACCATGGACCAACCTCTTTGAACAGTGTTTTCAGAGAATCGCCCGCCTAACGTTTGTTTGAGCGATATTACAAAGAATTTACGTTGAGATCAAGGTCTTTGAACGAGATTTCAAAGCCCCCTCCCCCGCCTGGCGTTGCTTGAGTTGGCCACGAGGTGGCGCTGGGAGTGGCTGCGGTGGTGCCGCCTGACGGGGTCCCAGGTGGGCCGTGAGCAGCTCGGCTTAATGCACGTTGGGGAGCAGCTCTGGGCGGGCTGGGGGCGAACCGTCCACCTGTGTGATGTGTAAGTGGAGCGGAAGGGGGCGCCCCACGGGTTGTCATGGCGATCTGCTCCCCCACCACGTCATACGCGTCATTTTGCTGTGACGACACACATGCATTTAAGTTGCGGCACTGGCGACACGGCGAACGTCACTCATATTATGTCACGTGAGTGGTTTCACTGATATATCGTCAGCTGTGACGTAATTTCCAGAATTGATGATGTCATATTTCCACAAATTGTGGCGTCATTGATTCCAGAGTAATTTCTAACATCCAGTATAGAGGGGCCACACATCAGGATGATCTAGGTTTTCTTGAGTCTAATGCAATGGTCCCAAAGTTAAACTTTTCTAGCAACTTTGTTATACCCCATCATGTTAGTTGTCCAAAACTCCGATCCCTGAGGTCCTTAGACGAAAGTCAGAGTGCAAAGTCCGTCTTCCCCGACAACAGCCGCGTTAAAAATCATCGTTGTTATGTCCTGTGGGATTTAAACCGTCTGCATTTTTAGTTAACTCAAGAGTCAATGGAAGCGGTGAAAGAAGAAAATAACAAGGATACATAAACATAGGGAATCGGAGATGAAATGAGGTGAATACATGAATCGTGGCTGGTCTTACCACTTCTCGCCCATTGACGATATATAGCCACTTCCCCGCTGTCCCTTCGAGAGAAATAAATCCTGATTTACTCCATTTGCTACATGACTTAGTGTTCATACTGGTGGTGAAAGTTTCGGCAATAGACTAACTCTAAGGTCCCACTACGGGGGACCACGATATGACGAGTTGCTCATTGCGTATGGTGCTCAGACTACGAGCTGCTCACACAGCGGGCTGGCCGCATTCACCACTCCACCAGTGGGACGTGCGTTAGACCAGACCCAGACTCACTTCTACCCATAATAGTGTAATGGCGCTAATCTTGACGCTATTTCAGAGTAGGGGTCATCCTGGTAATGTGAAAGTTCAACTTTTAGTAGTGACGGACATGACATGGGGCATAACAAAATGGTGGAGACTCCCCCAAGTGCATTTCTTACACACTTAGATAAAAAAAAACAACGATAGGCAACATATTAAAGTGTTCTCTACGTGGAGTGTTGTAAAATTATTTCTAGAGAATTGGATCTTTCACTAAGAAAATGTATTTTAGGAATTGATAAAGAAAGACCTGGCTTGAGGATGGTCTGTCTTTTAAAATGAATTTATTAACAGTAAAACCATTTTACCGTTTGGATATATATTTTGGTATTTAATACGCATTCAGAAACGTTAATAGAGTATGCACTAGTATATTGCTGACGTGCTGAAACACAAATCAATATTTCAGTTCCTGGCCTCTCCAGTGCGTCATATTGCTTACCCCTCATGTGGTATTAGAGATCCCCTATTAACGTTGCTGTTAACGCTAAATGGTCGTTGGGGTTGAAGTAATGTTTTCTTTTTGCAGGTCCCTGTGTCATACTTGTAACGTTTTCCGCCTAGCCTGCAAGGGCTGCTACGACAACTGTCAGTACATGCTCTTCAGCAACAAGATCGGTTCTCTCGTTGACCTGCTCGTTCATCAGCTCACGGTGAGTTACTCAGCAAACTTCACATGTGATATTTTACTTCTAAGCACATAGAAAATGTATCGGAAGAAAGACATTTTTCTCTTATGCAATTTATGATCGTATGGTTTTCCACATATCCATATTTATGACTACAAATGGAGTTTTGTTTGATTATTAAAGACAACGAACTGTAAATTCCAGCAATATGTACTGATATTTTGACACCTAGAAGTAGCCTTTTCTATATTGCATTTGATAATGCACATCATACAGGTAGTTACGGAGCTAGGACTATGGTACGGTTAGATTTAAGATATATGAATGGAACCCCTGCCGGCGAGTCAAGCATTCTTGTCCGTTACTGTGACATCCACCTCCACTCCACAGAGCCTCATCCCGGACAACTTCGGACAGGCCTCACCAGGTGGCAGCACCGTGGTGGGGTCACAGATGACGTTGCCTTTTGACCCTCTGGCCAGCAGTCTCATGCAGCTGATCGCCACCATCCTCAACTGCCTGGCTAAGAATAACCCCATGACGAGCGCCTCGGACGTCGCCGCTGAGCGCATCGGCAACTCAGCAGATTCGTTCACCAGCCGTGCCAACGACATCATCAGGTACGGAGTGTGCACAATGTGTGTCGTGGACTAGGGGCAAGGCTATGGCTCTTCTCTAGACCTTGCTATGATGTAGTGGTCCGACGTCATTTAAAGATGTAATAAGGATTCCAAGTGTATACAGACAATTTTAGAATAATATTATGAATATTGAAAATGAAAAAAAAAAATTGAAAGTATTCTTTTTTTACGATACTAACTTATAAACAATGACACTTATCTATGGAGTAAAGTGCCTTCCCAGCACACCTTGAATAGTGGTTCGATGTCCTCATGTTTTGATACATATTTGATTTAACTACCAGGTATGAAATGTGATTATCTGGTTAGTTATACTGTGAATAAGTTATATGATAAATGTTGGTGCCTCTTGCTACAGCTACATCGTCAGTGTGGGAGTGGTAGACCGCCTTGCGCAGTACTTCACGGGAGTCCGCGGGTCAATTGACGACAACCCGCAGGCTTCCGAGTTTCTCCAGCACAGTTTGGCTCTCCTCACCTCCATGATCAAACTCGTCTCTCGCAGGTACTTAGTGTTGTTTATTACCACACGCGTAGTACCACTCAATTTGACGTGGTTTTAAATATGAAGTAATATGATTCATAGAACCTCCAAACTTGAATATGAAGTAATGCAGAACAAATTATAGACCCTTTTAAAAACTCATCTAGGAATAGTGAGCAGGTACATAGAGAGTGCTTGTTCTGATTTACAATTTCATCCAAATTCAGATCCTTATGTATAGTTTTCATTCATTCCGTCTCATCAAATGATAACATTTCTACCCTTGGTTAGAGGTGTTAGGTTATATTGTAACATGCAAGGGTGTCAAAGAAATTGCTTCAGACTTTCATATGATCAAAAGTTCATTTTCGGCACCCATACAAACATGCAGAGAGTATCTATGAAACAATCAAGTTCTCCTCTTCCGATTGATTCCCTTTATACGGAATAATCCTAATTTAACGGTCTCTAGATAGAGTGAACCATTAAGATGTGTATCACTCTCTCCGTTCCAGGAATGCGAACATGCTGGAGAAGCCGCAGAAAGTGGACGACACCTCTCAACTGCTGGCCACTTTCCGCGTCACCGACATGGTGGGCATCATGTCACTGCTCTACGGCATGCTGCTCCACACTGGCGCGCCCCCACGCGGCGACACGGCACCGCCCAAACTGCCCCCTCACACCGTGAACGTCACCACCATGGCCATTAAGATGCTCAACACGCTCGCCACCGTTGACCTGGATATGGTCCAGGTACTGTGCCCGCATTCTGATCAAATGGGAAGTGGGTGTGTTGTGAGGGCAGGGAAGAACACCTTGTTAATTCAGGTCGTAGGTTATGTTACATAGAGGAGTATCTACGATGTCTCATTGGTGGCACCTCCTCAGACCAGGTCTGTTGTGGTTTTTCAGTAAAGTCTGAACTTAGAATAAGATATTAGTGAGTGAAACAATGAATAGATTGTTGACCAAACATACAGTTTCTGTCGTCATCATTAACAGATAGAATTCCTTATAAACATTTTTGAATGGTTCAGATATATTGCGTATATGTAATATAAAAATCGGTTATTTTCCATTGGAGTTTATATGAGGTTTTTTTTTAATGAATTATTCTTCGATAGCATTCTTTGATTCCAAAGCGTCTGCAGTCCGCCATTCCGGCAATAAAAACGAGACATGCACAGTCATGATTCCCACTGGAATCACGAAGATAATAGACAGGTCTCTGCACCTTTATTGTTCTGAGCATTTTTTATTCTATTGGTCCCATGTGTAGAAATGGCAGGCTACAGCAAGTTATAGGTCGTATCTCGCCCCCCTTATTAGAAAGCACAGGGATATTTCTACTGCCTAAATCCCAACGTGGCCTTCCTCTATCTAGAAACGTTCTGTGTAACCAAACATATACCTCAGTGAGAAAACATGCGATGTATTTCTCCGTTCAAACTACCTACGCTTGGAGAGCGAGCATCACCTGACAAGCGCGCTTGACAACTTGGGTCCAGCTGGATACGGCAGGTCGCCACGTGTGAGTAGTCTGACAGCAAGACACAGGCGACCTGCCATCGGCCCAAGACAGCTCTAAAAATAAGTCCGCCACCTCGATGCGTCTGTTTTGGAGTAAGCTCGCCCAGGTCGCAGACGACATTTATCTAATCATAGGCCGATGTTAGCCATCAGTGAAATGTCCCCTCCGAAGATGACACTACCTGCTAGGGGTTTCCCTTGACGATAGAGCGGACAGAAAACTGAAAGTTTTGATATTCCAGTAGGACATATCATGATCTCTGTGTGATCTTGACAGCATGAATTATGCAACTCGCCAATAGTTACTGCCGATTAGCATACAGGACATAAGCTGATTTAGATACAAAAACAACCCCTCAGGATTTACGATCATGTATTTAAACATGAAGTACCGCTGAAAGATATGATACGTTTGTGTAAACAGAATACCTAAACCCAATTCAACAACCAGTTACTTGTAATGGGGTTCAGTGTGTGGTAACTCAAAAGGGGTATTATTTTGATTTTCTTAAAAGTGAATGAGGATAAGAAAATACTTGGATTGTCTTTATCAGGGATATGCACATGTATATCATAGTCCTGAGGTAAACTGTATTGTGCATTGGTGTCATCATGACATAGGTATGGAAACCTGGCCTATATTGAGTACAAATATATTCCCGGATATTCTAAGTGTATGTACATGTATGTGTGAAAATGATCGTAACGTGAAGGTAAAAGATAGCAGCGCAAATGTTGACGTCTATACTATATCTCCAGCACCAGACGGTGCAAGCTGGGGGCGTATTTAGCGTGAATATTTACCAACACGGGCATGCGTACCGACACACGCGCGCACACACTGAGGCGACCCCTGGTGGGTGACTGGGGCAGGAGGGTAATATTGACGTGACAACATCATAACGCTTCCGTGCTAATGTCACCAGATCTAAGAGCCCTATAGAAGCTGTGTTCCCCGACCCCCAGCACCCAGCCACTACCCCCGAGCCCTGTGCTGACAGCACCACCTCTGACACAGAGTAACCGAGGCATTAGCTGTGCCGGCCGCGGGATGGAGTCTTCATTGCCCCAAATGAAAATAAAGTCCAACAAAATTATCTAGTTCTTTGAATTAAACAACCGTAGAATATGCATGTATCTTGTGTTTATCCCTGTTTCTAGTTAAGGAGATTATATGGTCAGTGACAACTCCCCACATCTTTTGTGAGAGTGTGAGGTTAGTTGGAAATTATTGAGGGTAATTGAAACAGATGGGATCGCGGTAATTTATTTTCGCTGGCTGACAATGGCTCACGCTGGCTGAAAGCTCGTCGCCGCTGTTCTGCACACACCATTTAACATTGATGCCGAATTGTTATTCGCCTTTTTAGGCGTCATTTATAAGGCTAAGTGTACAGCGGCCCGCGTCGCCGCACCCGGTACTGGACCTCGTCCCCGTCATCAGCACAGAGCAGCTCGTCACGCGGACGAGTCCACGGTCGACTCCGACTGGGCACGGCATCGTCTTCAACTTCAGGGATTTATCTGTGCTACCCGACCCCACCGGCGTACGTCCTGGCGTAGTTACACAGCTCCCGCCGTTTCACAATAGCGGGCAGCGTCTTAACTTTACTCCTTACCAGACCCTCTCCAACCATGCCCAGGTTCACCCAGCCCGTGCTGCTTTTACAGTCCTACTCCTGCCATGGTGGGTTGACACACAGGTGTGGCTCGGCTGGTTATGTGGCAGATGGAGTAGGTAAGGTGGTAGGTGTAGCAAGCATTGTAAGAGGCGGGGTAGGCAAAGAACCTCGTACTCGTAGGTTAACGGGGATGGTGAACGCTTTGATCTGCACGTTAGGTGGTTAGGCAGAGAAAGGCATGCATGTGGCGTAGATGTCTCCAGGTTAGGTTAGCCATGGTAAGACAGCAGGTGATGAATATTAAGAAGAAACCAACAAGTTTTGGTCAAAGTCGTCGTTCTCCACGAGTTTGATGCGGAGTGATATTTACCTCGTTCAGGCTGGTTAGGCTGAGCAGGTAGGACTCAAGAAGAAACCAACATGTTTTGGTCAAAGTCGTCGTTCTCCACTAATTTGATGCAGGGTGATATGAACAAGGTGTCAGCCAAGTGAATATCACATAGCATTCAAACGAGTTGGAGGCTTCTTTGACCAAAACAAGTTGCTCTCTGTATTTATCTCACCACTGTACACACTAACAGAACGTACGATACACAGGATATAGACCATGGAGAACGGACTGCAATACTTGTAGGGGCATAGAGAACGGGTTCGCAATGTTAAGCCTATAGGATAAAATTACCAGGGGTGAGATAAAGACTAAGATGGACTGTGGCAGTAAATGTGGTATGCATTGCAACGTGCAGAGTTCGTAGAGCTGTAAATGGGGTATGTATGGTCACAGTTGGTGAGTTGCGAAATAGGTTGGGGCATTCTAAGCAGTGTGAGGGTAAGGTATTTCAGTCTACAGGGCAATCATGTGGTAGGCATAGCAGGTTATTCCAAACAGTATGTGGGAAGGGGGCGGTACGGGGTAAGTCTAGCCACCGATGGGATGTGCAGAACTATGTGTTATCTAGGTCTGGCCGTAGGCAGCGCTGGTGTTGGGTAGGCATAGGAGTAGAGGGGGTATGCGAAACAGTGTGTGACAGGTATGGCAGTGGGCAGGGCTGGTGTTAGGTGGGCAGTGCCGACAGTGTGTGGGTGAGGTATGGCAGTGGGCAGGATGGTATTAGGTGGGCAGTGCCGGGAGTGTGTGGGACAGGTATGGCAGTGGGCAGAGCTGGTATTAGGTGGGCAGTGCCGACAGTGTATGGGCCAGGTATTGCAGTGGCTTGGGCTGGTATTAGGTGGACAGTGCCGGAAGTGTGTGGGCTGAGTATGGCAGTGGGCAGGGCAGGTGTAAGTTGGGCAGTACTGTCAGTGTGTGGGCCAGGTATTGCAATGGGTTGGGCTGGTATAAGGTGGGCAGTGCCAGCAGTGTGTCGGCCGGGTATGGCATTGGGAAGGGCTGGTATTAGGTGGGCAGTGCCGGAAGTGTGCGGGCCAGGTATGGCAGTGGCCAGGGCAGGTGTAAGTTGGGCAGTACTGGCAGTGTGTGGGCCAGGTATTGCAGTGGGTTGGACTGGTGTTAGGTGGGCAGTGGTGGCAGTGTATGGGCCAGGTATGGCAGTGGGTTGTGCTGGTATTAGGTGGGCAGTGCCGGCAGTGTCTGGGCCAGGTATGGTAATGGGCAGGGCAGGCACAGGGTAGGCATAGTAGTGTGTGGGTGTGGACAGGCAGCTTACTGTCTGTGTGTGCTGGCGGCGTCTTGTGTCGGCACAGAAAGCCAACAGACGTTAAGTGGCACAAAATTGATGGCGGCAAATGGAAAAAGTCTGCCTAGTTTCAAGTAACATGCATTAAGAGTAATGGGGTCTTATGACGACTGCGGCGGTGGCAGTGGCTCCCCTCCTACCCCCTCCCGCTCCCCGACTACCCCACAGCCCCCACCCCCACCCCCAGCCCAAATATCGGCCACTGCAAAGTGCAATTAAAATCCATATAATGGATTCTGTCGACTGAATGCCATAATTACTCGCTTCTGCCTTCTCCAGGCGGCTGTGAGCGGGTCCCGGCCGTGCTAACAGGGGGAGTAAGGTAGGAGGACGGCAAGGGACGGCAAGGAGGCCCGGGTTCGCTGCTCAGTCCCCGGGCCGCGCCCCCCGCCGCCACCGCCCACCGTCGCCAAACTGACCGTCACTACCTGCTGGGATGCCGGGGAGAAGTGGATCCCACCGCCCGTACCCCGGACCCCGCGACTCCGCTGTCACCCTCCTCCAATGTCAGGTGTGGCGTCGTCTTGTCCAGCGGCCCGGAGTGGCAGCAGGAGCTATTGGACCATGGAGGAGGAACAGGAGCATGGGTGGCGCTGAAGACCATGGAGGAAGGTGTGTCTTGACACCTGCACGTCTATATCGCCACTGTGATGAAAGTCGCTGTACTCTACATACTCACCTACACACCACCACCACACACCTTCAACCCCACACACCTACTGGATTACCTGCCACGTGGAAACATCAACAGGAGGAAGAATGCTTTACGGAGAAGTTGTTGTGTATGAGGCCCACTGATGGGGGAGTTGGTACTTCAACTATTACCACCGCCTCTGCTGCCGCTGCTGCCTCTACTGAAGGCTACAGGGTGCAGGGAGCAGGCACCAGTCCGAGGTCTACCCAGGAGGGGAGGGAGGGGTTGGGAGAAGGGTTGCCCCACTCCTCCATCACTCGACTACCTCGCCGTATAGAAGGAAGAATAATCAACTTGCTCACCTGGTGTCACCCAGGAGGAGATAGGTGACGAGGTGTGTTCTGATGTAGCACGGGGCACGGGGACAGGTGAAAAAGGAACCACTTGGCCATGATGATATTGAGTTCCTCCCGTAACAAACCCATTTTACATTATACTACTTACTTAACCACCGCCATTACCATGCCAGTTTATCCACCACATTCCATCACATTTAGTCAACCAAGGCGCATCATGTCACACCTGTAACAACGAACACCCTTTACACATACACTCAGCATGGATCAACATGATCTGATTTTCTATAAAAAGAGATTTCACGGTTAGAAGCAGGTACATTTGAAAGCCACGTCTCGTCTCTAGTATTTTGATTTACTACCCTTGATGATACTTGTTGTTTCAATTTATCGTTGTAACTGAATTCTTTCTACTTATTCTTGTTTTCCCCTACTTTCTATTAGTTTTCTAGTCACTCTTCTTTTCTCACCACACCATCAAATAATAACTCAAATACAAGCCTTGCTTCAAATTTGCCAGACAGCCTTGATTTTTTATCAAATTCCCAAATTCCCAGCCTTGATTTTTGATAAAAGCGTTTTCCCTGCGTTATAAATGGGATGTAGATTGAAGGTAATATTGCTCTCCTGAATATATATATATATATATATATATATATATATATATATATATATATATATATATATATATATATATATATATATATATATATATATATATATACATACATACATACATATACATACATACATACACACACACAGAGGAATATGATCCTTGCTTGTGTATGTGAGTGAAGAAAGAATAACACTATGAGAAGAAACTCTTTTACCTAAATTGTTTTTGTTTTTTTTATTTACGGGAAAACAGCAAGGTACCCATATGAAAAAAAAACAACATCTCGCCACTGTGAGGGTTTCTTTCTGCATCTGGAAGTAGAACTTCTTGCTGTCAGTCTTGCAGGCTCTCAGGTTATTACGGGTTATTATATTAATGTGCGGTATGTGTGCTTCCCAGTATGGAGCTTGGAGGGAGCTGAGATCACCACCCTGTGGACGTTGGCTCTGTTATGGAAAAAAAAGACAGAAAGATGCTGTCCAATTACTCGGACCCAGCTGAACTTTTTGCCCGCACCTTTATAATTACCTGTCCCCCATACCGCCCACGGCTCGCCCCACCGCTCCGCCCATCTACTCCCCAGCCTAAATTATCTCACGCGGCAAACTTTTAATTCCCGGCCGCGGATCGGGGAGGTGGCCACTTTTTGCTACTGCCCCCCTCCCGTCTCCCCCTCCTGCTCCTTCCCTGTCCTCAGCGAGCAGCTCGGGCTGCTGATTCCCGGCGCGCCCCTGTTACCATTCATACATCACGCCGGCTTAATCACAGGCAGCGCGGCGGTGAGCTGCTGGCGACCTGCTCACCGCCCGACCCTTTAATAGCTCGCCCCGGCTCAGGCTCAATTAACCAATTAATTACACAACCCCCTCCCGCCTAACTCCTTCCTTACTACCTCCACCCGCACACCCTAACTCGGAGTCCTACGAGCAGCTCTCCAAGCAGACTCTACGGGATCTTTTTGGTGGCTTGTGCACGAGGAGGGAATAGTGTTCGGAGAGTGTTTGGGAGCTGCTCGGGGAACTACTCAAGCTGGTGAATTGCTCCCCGTCGTGGGGTTAGCAGCTGCGCGGGCAGGGCTTCCCAGGTGGGCTAGTGCCAAAGGAATGGTGCTCATCAAGGGTTGAGCAGTTATGCCTACCAGAAAATAATCACATGCCAAGAAGTGTTATTACAGTCCGGGCTTATTACTTACTTATCTAGGACTACGTTGACCCAAGAAAACTTTATCACTCAGAAATAGTTAGATAATTAAAAAAGAGAGAGAAATGGGAGGGGGAAAAAAGCAGTCATTTCAGTAATGATTTCCACGTTGAAGCTGATGTTGTTCTTTGCATTTACTTATCTTTAATTTAATGAATTAATGGGATTGCTATGTTTTCACGGCTCCTAGCTTTTTACAGGTTTATTTTACCAATTTTCTTTTTTATCATGACTTATTGAATTTGTTCTGTGACCAGCCTGAAGAAGTTAATTGCCAATAAATAGTTTCGATGGGAATTAATTACAAGAAATGAGTATTTTAGATGAATAAAAGCGGTGATTACCCTGGAATTATCGAGAATTCGAAAAATGTGCTACACCTTTTTGCCATAAGGTTCGGGTTTTCATAAACATGTTCGTTTTATACTAAAACAAACCCAGTATTATTTGTCATATAAATACAGTGTCGTTCTGTTAATTTGAGATTTAAGGATGTATTTTTATGATCGGTGAACTTTGGGACTGTTAAAAGAAAATCCCAGTTCATATCCCTTTTTGCATAGATAAAACATCTGTTGCTGTAATTATCACTTTGGTTCATCAAAGTTCATATCTTGTCAGTGCGAAAGACATAATTTCTTATTGCATACCAATTTTTGGGAGGTTCACTCTCGTAAATAATATGGTAAAGTCATAGTGAAATGAAAATAAAATGAATTCATATATTTAGACTCGCCGATCAGGTTTTTTTTCACTTGGCAGGGCAAGGACGGGGAAATACTACAAAGGGATAGTTTTGAACATCAAATACTTTTCAAGCCAGAGAGGATAGAAAAACCTGAACAATTTTGGACTTGATTTTCCAGAAATTGTGCATGGGTATATAATGCTGGGATAGACATGTATTCTTTGTCTACGCTTCATGGTAATTGGTGCCTTTCACTTGTCTGCAGAGGACATTTAGGTGTACAGCAAAAATAAACAGTTTTCATTGATATATCAAATCATACAATACTGCCCTTATCGACAATGCTATAAAGAGAAACCGGATTATAAATTAGTCTTTTGATACTCATATTTTCGACTCTACAAATTTGAAGTGATTATAGAACAGTGCACCTACTGTTAGAAATGAAATTTTGGCAAATTTACATAGAGTAATAGAGCACATGTCCATTAAACCCAAGAACATACGTTATAAGTCGGATGCACACTCGTGTTACTTATAGTTATATAGCCGATGTTTGGGAAACCAATCACAGATTTCAATGTGTGCGATGAAACTAAGGGATCGAAATAGAAAGGATTAAAATAGGACAGAATATACATATTAAAATTGACAACTGTATTATGTTTTAATTCAAATTCTTGATATTATGTTCAGCGCCTGACTATATTTCAGAGGTAAATGAATTATGACTAATTTCAGAAAAGAAAAGCGAACACGAGGATTGTTGCTCCGTTCACATACCCGACCTGGGAAAAACACACCCAGTCCAACCGACTATGGCATCTGGAAAATTGGATTTTAAAGAGGGAAAATGGGGGTGGAGACGCAACAATTAAAACTATTTTTTCGATACAAAAAATGTAATAAGCGGTACTTGGCCTAATTATTTAATGGTGTTATTAACAGGGTGCTGTTGTTTCAGGCGACGCTGGGCGAGGAAGGAACGTCCCTGGAGCTGAGGCATATCGTGGCCTACCTGGCCTGGTACTGCGGCCACTGGACCCAGGAGGAGCTACTCCATGAAGTCATCATGTGTGTGGGCTACTTCACCGCCCTGCATCAGGACAATCAGGTACGTGGTGTTTTGCTACTAGGATTAGGCTTTGTATATCTTAACTGGGCATGTTGGTGTATTATGATGACAACTAGGTTTTGGACGTACGTCCTACACGAGCATTACAAGTTGTGTGGTATTCCATATCATGACAACTAGGTGGAGGCTGTGTATCTCAACCAGGTATGTTGGTGTATTAGAGTGATAATTATATTTTGGGCTCATGCCCAACACTAAGATAACCAGCTGTGTTTTATGTAGAGACATCTTTGTAGAGGACTAGCATTAGGACTGGGTATATGGTGCTCAATGACAACAAGGATATGATTTATGCCCTACACCAGGACATCCATTTTAGTGGTGTTTACATAGCATCAGCTGGGAAGAGCATCCATGTACCGCAACAGGTTCGTCAAGTCGATAAACTTATGATTTATGACATAAACGTACAATTAGATTTGGAGTTTTATTACGTAGTTAAGGGATCTATCCCACCCAGGATATGGTTTAATATAACATGATGAATACATCATTATCACTGTGAAGAGAACCTGTTGAATAGTTTACCGAGGACATACAGTTGAAGGAATGCATAGTATTTCCCAAGTTTCCCAGGTATAATGAACCCACAACTCGTCTCATTGTCATAGCTGATACTGTGATACTGTTATGAACTGGGAACGTTTTGTTTTTAGAAATATGATGGACAGGTGAATGAAAAAAGCCCATTGAAATATTTATATCAGAACAGGGGTTTCCCATATTTTAAACCTAGCATAGAAGAGGTGTAGAGCTTGTCCGCTTTATGGCTTGAGTTCACCACACCTCTATTGAGCGCCTGGACAAGTAACAACACCTGTGCTTAAAGCCTTCTTTACGTCGTTTAAAGCCCCAGGGATGTGCTGAAAGCCTGCTAATTTAATTTAAGCCCGCCTGGTGGTGTGCGGGCACGGCCGGCGACAAAACTGTGGCCAGAGAAATCTGAGAAACGCGCCGTTCTCCCATTATGAATAGAATTGTCGGTCGACAAAACAGGCAGACGACAACACGAGAGGAAGGCGGGATTAAATGCAGATTAAACCGGTTTCAACCGGATTATAAGCGGCGTCCCTGCCTCCTGGGTTCTTCTTCTCTGTTTTTACCGCTGGTTATCGGAATATAGAAACAAGAGAACGCTCTGAAAGTACTTGATATGATTGTAAAGTTGACGTTTTATAAGGCTTCGAATAAGAACAAAACACAGAGGTAGTACGTGTCAGAAAATCACAACACGAGGGTCATACGAGATAAGCATCAACACATGCTATAATTTGATTGCATTTAATCACATTTAAGTATCTCGGCCATAAGATCTGTCACTCTTTCTAGACGACTCAATTTTGAACTTTCAAAATAATGTTTACAATAAATTCATATATTTACACCTTAAGTGCAGAAACACTGCAGTATGACTTGAGTATGCGCATGACTTGAGTTGACACTGCAGTATTAGGATATCACCAATTAGGATATATATCGGTCATCCCAATAATTGTTCCCGTTTAACACCACTACTACTCACACCTCAAACACTACCCACTATATACAGCACTAGGAACCACTTGTATCACCATTAACATGACGACTACACAGGACAAGGCAGGCAGTCCGACATCGCCATATGATGATTACGGCACTGGGCTAACGACCTGACAAAAGACAGTAACGCTAGACGCTGTCTCCGCGTCCTAAGAGGATTTACCTTCACTGCCAGCTTCCCTGTCATCTCCGACACCGACTTCCTCGTTGCCATGACAATTAAAGCCCCTCCTTCTCTGCACCCACCCCACCCCCTATGACTGCCAGCCGTAGCCCAGCTCCTTGTGGCCCATATATACAGGACGTCTCATGTCTGCGGCCTAGTTTAGACCGCTACTACTTTATCCCGACCGGAATACACTGCAGGCCTCCGGGGAGTATTGTCTTTATTCTACATGCTGGGCTTTCAGCGGTGTCCCTTTCTCTTTTGTTTCGAATTGTGGCTCAGGAGGTTCGTTGTCAATCTTGATATTTTTCTTTTGTATAAATACAGTTGGTTCTTTGAAGGATCCATTTCTATTTAGTATCTTCTATATAAAGGTTAGATGCATATGGCCGAATATATAGGCAGTACGAGGGAAGGCGTTCTTAAATTAGTGATGCGCATGACTTGAGTTGACATTGAGAAATGAAGGAGAATTCGACAATATTCAGCAAGGCGTCCCAGATCAAGTTCTTTAAATATTCAAAAAATGTATTTGTACATTATTTACCGTAATGTTTGTGTGAGTACCCTATAATGAACTCCCGTTTCAAGCCCCGTATTCCAGTTTTGGTCGTTAACACAAACTGACCGTTTGCCTCGATCATAATAATATTCCATCCTAAATTCCTTCAGCCATGGGTAACACTTGCTCCACGAAAGAAAGCAGAAGCATCAAACCATTTTCAGTGTGGAAAGTTTGGCCGATGTTATCAACTTGATCTCACCCAATATCCAGAGTAGCCTTTTAAAAGTGAGAACTGGAACTGACACTCGTACAGGATAACGGCCTCTGGATTTATTATATTCGTTGGGCTTACCAAACCTTCCGTCACGTGCGTAGAGATCTTGGGCACAGTGGTCAGTCACCAATTGACAGACCGGGACGTTTAGTTCCCGAAAGTGGCTGTAGATGGCGACACTGTGGCCGTCGCACATTGTTGTCTCTGTGCAGAGTGTAGAACTAACTTACGATTGCTTCAGACCTTATATGTTATATGAAACCTTTCCATTTGAGTTTCTTGTAAGACATTACAGTCCCCTAAATGAAGGTCTTATTTTAGCTTGCACGAAATGAGATTTCCATTTAGATACTATACATAGGTAGAAAAGGCTGCAGGCTATCAAATATAGACCCATATCGCAATACCGTATGTAGAATACGTGATGAGTATTTCGAAAATCTCTTTTGCTTTTTCTTAAAGAGCGGCGGCTTTCAAAACTGTGGTTCACCCGTCAGACTTAATCGACTGCCCGTATGTGGTGGACGTATGAGTATGACCCGGAGTCGGGCCGGAGACTGGCATAGTTCTGTTGTACAGGGAGAACCCCAGGCCACTGCCTCTGTATCCCGGCCACGTTTCGAGATCCACCACTGGTGGTCATCGCTTGATACGCCATACGTTCTGATTGTCGCAGGTCACTCTGAGGGTAAAAACCTTAACAGTCAGCCAGGATCTGCAGGAATTAGCAGTGGGAAAATGCAGGGGAAAAGTAGTGGTCATAGAGAGCATGGCCTAAATTCACGTGAACTATCGCGCGCCATCTTAGACGTGTTTAAGCCCCAGTCACACTGATGTTATACCCGACTTATTTCGGTTTACGCATATTTCATTTTAGCCACTTGGTAAACGCTAATAAAGCTTTCGAAATTTTAAACTTTTCTCGCCATTTTTTGATACGTCGATGAAGGTCGCAGTAAGTGACAATAAGCTGCGATACGTAAAGGACGTAACGAAACGTTAATGGACGTTATAGATCATCAGTGAATATCCTAGAATTTAAGAACGCCTTCCCTCTAGAATGCTACTCCTGTTATATTTACTAAAGGGGATCAGGCGCTACAAACGTGTTCTGAAAAAATTACTGATACTTTCTTATTGAACTTAGATTCACATACAAGTCGTGATTTTACATTCAGGTCAAGCTTGGAATCTTACAATCAGATTTTCTTGTAGGTAATGTATCAACATAGCTAATGATATATAAAGTTATCATCATTGTCATTTATGAGTAACAATAACTTTAACGGAGGCTTATTATATTAGAAAATGCTTTAGATTGTCTTGTCATAGGGATAAAGTGCACTAGTGTAAGAGTCGATATGTTTCCATGGACACAGGACCCCTCTGATTGATATATGTGCTGTACATGTATGTGTATACACTAGAGACCCCAGTTTTGTCAGAGTAGCTGCATATTGTCGCAGAAGCAGATACTGGAAATCCACAATATTCCTCAAGGGGGACGAAACATTACTTGATGGAAACCGGGGTTTACCAATAATACGGCACGCTACGGCGATTATGGACCAGTAACTGACTCAGCACTGCCAGAGAGATTAAGCATTGCCGTAGGGGGCGGGGATGTTATTGCGCGTCGCTGGAGAGATTAGACTGTTAGTAGAAACAGTATCAAACAAAGTAACTATTCTGGAGTGGAACTGCGATCCGAGGCGTATGGAGATAGGAATACGGGAACATGGACTAAATGTCGGGGAGACTGAGTATTGTCAGAGAAAGCTGACTGCGGCTTGTAGACCTGTAAATTGCCGGCGCTGTCGTCACTTAAGTCCCGGCGGTTACTACAGGCAAATCCCGTTTAGGGACGTGGAGAAGAGGAGGGTGACGAAGGAGGTGGGCATTGTGGAGACGGGAGAATCAGGCGGGATCTTCTCGGCACGTGAAGCGGTGAGGCTCGGGCGCCCAGAGCCTATAGAGGACCCCACTTTGTGCACGTGAGTGTCTTCTTGTAAAGGTGCGCGCAGTAGTGAGCCATTAAACAGAAAACACGCCGAGTGCCATGAGCCCTTCACGTTCCGGGTCCGACATTCGGTTCCCCAACAGGGATGCTGTGCCAGTGTGAAGCGAGGGCGACGTGGGACACAAACGATAGATCCCTGCATAACGACCGGCACCTCGTCGATAATTCTACGTCCTTTCTTTAGCATCATATTGGAGGGGGGGGGGGGGGGGGGGTGTCTTCATCTTATTTCATTGGTCTAAATTTATTCACATATTAAATGGGAAAAAAGATCGCCACAACACCTTGAACATTAGGTTTACATTTTTAAAAATCATTTTTTAGATCGTAATATAGTATAAAGATATTATGGGTATAGTAATCTTTTCAAACCTAGCGGTGTCCATGGTCTGCGGCACAGCCCTTCAGTGAGGCAGCACTATAAAACGGGCATTGGGTCCAACTGCTACAAGCAGACCAAGGTTGAGTTATTATACCTTACAAGAACCTGATAGGTCAACCAATCAGTCAGTCTCAAAAGGACATAACTAGCCTACCAAGATGTAAAATTACACAATCAAACAAACAACAAATACTGATAAACATATATAGAGGCGTGTCTATGGCCCAAGACCAGTTCACTAGATCAAACTAATGTAAAAGCTGAAGATCAGAAATAAAGACAATGATTAAAAAAGACTAGGTGTATTATGATAGCGTTAAAATCTATATAACTTACTAGCAATCCATATCCTACTCTATACAGACGTTAGTTGGATCCTGCATAAAATATTGCATGTAGTATTGCTACAATGATACTTACTCCTGCAGGACATTGTACCTGTGATTTAAAGTGTCAGTCCATAATGATGTGATACTGTGTGTGGCTGATCCAAGTTGGGACCAAAGTGGAAAGTGGTAATGATACCAAGTTGAGTTCTTGAGCAATCAACCTGTATGACACACACTCTTTTGTTTCACATTCAATAGGCCGAACAAGTCATGGCGGTACTCCTGTCCCACCCTGCTACCCAGAGCTCACCTCCTCAATACCCCCGCCCCTCACCGCACCCCCGGAGACCGGCACATCGCTGCAAATCACGGTTACCGGCGAGTTGGCAATGAAAAATCACATGTCAAACCCAGAGAAGCGGGGCAAGGGAAAAGCTCGCGTGCTGCTTTCTATTAGACTGGCAGCCAAGAGCGCTGGGACGAAGGATAGGGCAGCGGGCGGGAGGAGGGAAGGGTAAGGGCGAGGGAGTGTGGGGGAGGGGGCAGGGGGCGGGGTTGTGCTGGGCGGGGTACGGATGAGCCGAAGTTAAGACAAGTCCTTGGAATTCCATCCTTCTTTGCGAAGCGCTCCGGGCTTTATGGATTGTAAGGATTGATTGTGAACCAATAGGGAGCAGGACTGTTGGGGTTGCAGACAGAGACAATCTAGACAAGGGAGACGGACTGGGGTGAGGGTGTGGGGGCACACCAGGTAATGGCTACCTACGAGCTGTGTGCGTGCTGGCTACAAAGTGGGATTTGTGTGTGGTAAATATGTGCATTCCACACGGCAGGCAACAACTCAATCTTTGCTATTTCTACCCTCCCGCCACTATTGTATTTGTGTTTTAAAAACAGCCGAATATAGCGCCAAATCTAAATCATAGTAAATGTGGGGAATAGGCCTAGCTATTTAAATCTATGTGTGCAGGAATGTAATTACACAGTAATGTTTTATTTTGTCTTTTCCTTGTTGAAAGAAACGGGCATGCGTCCTTGTTAATGACTCTGGTGAAAGCATTTACGGACGAGAACGACCTATAAATAGACTGACAGCCGCAACTGTGGTTAAGCGCCAGGACTGCCTCTTTATCTTGTTCCCTTTTTCATTTGTGTCTTTAAAACTATCGTGATCCTTTTAAGACAACGAATCCCCTTCAAGCTCTGTGTTCATATACATGTATGGTTGGGTAGGCAGTTAGACAGGTAGTTCAGTCAAGGAGTATTAGTGAGGTAGATATATATAGGCCTAGAAAGTTTGGGAGCGAGGGCCGGACGCAGGTCGGTCAATAGGGATGAAGAGGGGAGACAGGGTAGTCTACATCTATAGGCACCAGTCTATGCATACTTATGTATGCACCTATGTATGAGTGTGTGTATACTATACCCATAGCTATAAACTATAACTATAAACTATATATATATATATAATGTGTGTCTGTGTGTGTATGTTATACACCACATATATGGATAAATGAGCCATATTCTCTCCATATTCTATGTTAAAATTCCATGGCGTGAATTGAGTGCGGATCGGAATTTGGATCCCTTACTCATCCTACCCTCACTACAAACAGTCCCGCACTGTTACCTGTCCCTGTTTCTTTCCTCCCGCGCCTGTCCCGCCTTCCACTACCGCGTATTGCACACTGGAGGTCTTCCAGTGGATGTAGACATCAGAGACCTCATCCTCCATGAGCTGCTCATTCTTAAAAACCTCCAACCCCGCGTGCGGCCACCGGAGCAGCTCACCGAGTCGGCGGTGAGCTGTTTGTGGCGTTTTGCAGATACATTAACACGATCAATGACGAAAGAATAAAAGATACACCCACCCACCACCACAACTACCTCCCACTTCTCTGTAAGGTACCGTGCAAAGCTCTGAGACAGAAATAAAAGAAATAACTCCTTCCTCCGTACCCCATCCCTCCCTCCTCCCCGCGCTCTGCCACGCCTTCAAAGTTTTACGTATTATTGTTAAAACGGACGAGGGGAAGTTTTTCCCTTCTTGTGCAGCGCGTCTGTGCGCGGCTAATGGGAGGGCTGGCTGATAGGTGGGTTACTTACGGAAGACCCCCTCCCCCCGCGCGTGTTTGTCTGTCTGTGTGTCTCTGTGGTACAGACGCACCGGACAGGTGGGCTGTTGGTGCCGGTAGAAACCCTTCTAAGGGATCCAAGATAGAAGCGGGCGTGAGTAAGAAGGGAAGGGGTGTGGGGATCGCCGTTATGTATGGATCCAATGCCCACTTAGAGATCCAATCGACCGCCCTACACACATACACACAAACAGGGTAGGCCTCTACATGTATGTGCACACCATTATCCCCACGGTGGAGATTTGGAGTTGGCGGATTGAAGATGGGGCCTCAAAGACCCTTGTGAGGACCGGTGGGCCTTTTCGTGCTGAGGGCTGAGGTTGGTCGCGTACTGTCGGCTTCTCTGAAGGAAACAGAGATAGGACACGGGACTGGGAGAGCACGGAGACACGGTGCATGTCTGGACATTTTCAGCGGTCGTGGCGGCGGCACATGCAGGGGTCCATTAAGGACTGCGGTTTATCGATACGGTTGAAGGGTTGTGGGGACGGCCATTAAGAAAGTATCGGGTTTAAAACAAAGCGGCGGCACCACGGGAGATCTATAGAGAAAGTACGGCGAAGTGGGCGGGTGGGTATAGAGGTTGTGGTAATACCTGGTGTATGTACGCACACGGCGTGGTAGTATGATATGGTTTATGGTACATGTTTATGCCATGTATGTGTGCAGTCTGACGGTGACTTAATGGAGTTGTATGGAAGGGGAACGGAACACAGGTATCTAAACATGCAGACACCACTTTCCCGTATCTAGCCTTTCCGGGGTGGATCGCGGAGTAAGGCGATAGGCCGGAGGGTGGTCAGGAAGATCTGGTCATGTCGTCCTCTACAGTTTGTTTTTTTTGTTAAAGTTTTTATTGGTGAAGTACATCAGGTCTTCCTGTTGGCAATTGCCTCCTGTAGTGTACAGTTAGCATGCGCCAGCTCCTGCCGCCCACAGCCCTCTGTTTGCTCACTGCCGCGTACATTTTTACTGGCCGCTGTCTCGTTGTCGTCGGTCAGATATTCTCTGAGCATGTATCCTCCGTCATTTGGACCCCGCCTGTCGGGCCATGCCTTCTCTCAGTCGCCTGTTGCCTCCTGTCTAAACTGCCACCCTGCCGCCCGCCCTCGACCGCCCACCGTTCAAGCCTGCTTTGAGTTGAACTCCACCTTCGCCAAAAGGCTTGCACGTCGCGTGTTTCCATATTAACTAAAAGCACGAGAAGGAGCGATAGAGCAGCCTTTTGGGGCGTATGGGAGGTGGGGGGGGGGGGGGGGGTGGGGGTGTAGCCGTTGGGTAGTGCTGGCCGCGGCGAGGTTCGTACTCGGCTTTTGTGGGCATCGCCGACCGCCACACTGCCGGCGTGAACCGTGATTACTTCCCGAGGCCGGGGGTGTAAAGACCCCCCCCCCCCCCCCCCCCTCTACACTTCCTTCAAATCCCCCCTCACCCCAGTTTTGAGAACGCACATTTGAGGACTGCCCCATCCGGGCACGCGGCCCTTCCTTGTAAGATGCGGTCACCGCGCCCGGCGCCCGGAGCCCGTCACGCCGCCGGACAGACCCACGTCCGCCCGGGGTGGTGCCTGGAGAGCGGCTCGTCGGGATGGGCGGAGATACCGGTTGATACAACACTGCAGAGCGATGAGCAGCTGAAATCTGATATCACTATACACCTGTGGCCGAACATGTACGAAACACCCGCTGCTAGGGGTGTAGTATAAATAATGTTCGCGCCCGTCGTGACAGCGTGCCGTAGACGGGAATGAATGGCAGTGGTTTCGCGGAGCAAAATAGTTGATAAAACGGCGTTTTAGAATATTAGGAGGTGTCTAGTAATAAGAAAACATAGTTACCTAGTCCGTTGGGGCGGAGGGCCGTAGTTTTGACTCAAAGACCTCAAACGGCCACCCTACGGGCTCAGTAACACTGTTTTCCCATATTACCAGTATTAAAGGCATATCAGACAATTTGGCTTGGAAATTGAAACCCATGTCATTTTCCTGAAAATCTAATATGATAATCTCTAAGTGTTGTAGAACACATATCTAACTTAAAAATCAGGGGTCCCCTTGCTAGTTTTTTTTATTTTAGAGATCAATATAATCATGATTTTATAATAGAACGTATAGATATTCCAAAAAGTAGTTTTTCACATAGTGAAACCTATGTAATTTTCCTCCAACGTTTACAGAACATAGCAGATGTATAGTACCACACGCTTATGTTTTAAAATTCATAGGTCACCGTCCTTGTTTTTCAAAGAATTGAAGAAAACCATATTTTTCAGTACATTTCTTGTAAATCAAACAAATCTAAATTGACATCTTTTACCTATTCAGTTTGGATAAACTGTACAAAACGTAAAATTCACTCATTTAGAATTAGAATGAATCACAAAGAACCAGATCGATAATTGACAATATTTAAGAATCACCTGGTGGCGCCACTATGAACTGTCCGATATGTCGTTATCATAGATCTGTGGCAAGAGTGCAGGATTTGAGAAGATTATAGACTACAGTCAGAATACAGGGTGTTAGCAAAATACACCCTGTCAATCATAGTATATATTGTGGACAGAGTGTAGCACGAGGGGAGACTATCAGTGTAGCGTCAAGTAAGATGGATAGAATAACGGACCTGTCATCCAAGTCTAAGTTTATGGTTATTTGAGAAGCACTCTAAATATATCTTTCTTTTAACAGTGGAAGACCAGTGTGAACTGATCAATAGAAACTTTTAAAAAAAAGTCCGTGATGATATAGAACAGAGAGAGGGTCAGGGTGTTGGCCGTAGCCAGAGTATTGTCCAAGACCAAGTTGTTGGCAGAGGAAAGGTGGATTACAGAGTCTAGTCAGTGAAGGGTGTTAATGGAGAATGAGGTAAGTATAGGTAACGGACAAGGGGACGTAACCTCTGCTGGCATTCTTGTCTAGATCACTTGACCCAGTCCGAGACTAGAGTGCTAGGGTGTGGATCTTCCTGAGTACGACAAAACTCACTGAGGCATACGAGTCATGCCACAATATGGCCAGTTCGTTCAACAAGGTTGCCTGCACAGTTTTATCGTCGACCGAGCGGCGACCTACTTCGATTTCTAAATGGATGCAACAGCGGACAGAATGGTGACCCATGTATGATGTATTACACGTGCTTTTAAGGCACGATAAATTACCAAAATGTTGAGAGTCCGGTAAAATATTTACATCCATCTCACATCCTCTCAATGCATCTCCTGGCTTTTTTTTCTCCTCTTTTTGCACACCACTGTCATACTCTTTCCATACTACTCCCATATTTCCCCAAGCCTTTCATGGATGGTATTGCCGCTATTCATGTTGGTCTACTCACTTTCTGATATCTCATCCTCGCCATCATCCTAAACTTATAACTCTACTGCTTTCTATACTTGCCAAACGCCTTCTCCTCTCTTATCACGTCAATCGCTAACATCATATCTTACCTTCCCACCTCCACCCCGACCCCTGGCTGAGGCTCTACTGTCTCGCCCCCAGTCCGCCCAGTATCGGCTGGAGTTGGAGCCTCCACAAGCCTGCCGCGGTTTTTGCACATAATTGTCAATCCGGGGAGCTAAAGATTTGTGAGCATTTGCGTTCAATTATTGATGTAGCAAATAGAAAGACAAAGCGGGCGAGTCCTATTTCTAATCCTCTTTGTCGGGGTGGTCCGACTGTGGCCCGAGTTCGAGGGGGAACAATGGGAGAGGAGCGGCTGTCTGGTGCTACTTATTGTATGAGGGTGGGGCGAGTTGGGATCGGGCAAGTTTAACGGCGGGCACGGTGGGGGGTTTTAGGTAAACTAAGATTTAACTAGGATCGGCCTTCTGTCACCAACAGGCCGGCTTACCTCTACGCAGCGATCTGCACAAATATTGGTCATGTTGATACAAAGAGATCATCGACACACCCGCCACACGACCCCGATTCATTTCTTCCGCATTAATTCCAGGAGCAGCTCACCACGTTTTTAGCCGCTCATCGCACTGTGAGCGGATGGGTGTGATATAGAATGTGTCCCCTCTGTGTGTCGCCGCACACGTGAGGCCTCATTCCTCATATGATGATTGTATCTTTAAGTATCCATTCACTAACCAATGTCTCTATATATGTTGTTTTGAATGGTCCGCATTCTCTATAGGGAATGCTTCATTTGCATAACTAAACATTGTTAGAATTGTTCGATGGAACGGAGTTTCTTCCTACACTAAACACCAGTACTAGCCAAGACTGCTCGCCACCTGCAATATCAGAAAATATGTCTACACGTAAACAACTGTGGTGATTCTTGAAGAAAACCTCTTTCAAAGCAGAGGCAGTCTCTTTAGAGTAGCAGAATCCAAGTATCATATACCAAATTTTATGATTCCCTCCTAAATTGTTTCATAGTGAGTGAAGGTTGTTCTTCTTCTATAGTTTTCATTGTATAGTTCTTCTCTTCATATCTACTATCTCAAACAAAAGATCTTTTTCTTATATAAAATCCAAGAGATTCTATATTACTGTATGCAACCATGTCTTCCATTAGCAAGCCCTCACAGTCTGTTAACAATATGCAGATCGGTTACAGCTTGGTTACTTTGTTATCACCCACAGACAGCCTTGAGCAATTTGACGCCCCGCCAAGCTGTAGATCTAGGTAACACTCACATCGAAACATGTTAGACAGAGAGGTGCAGTGTGTAAGAACACTGCCACGCTCATCAGTGTTCACGAAGGAGCTTTTAGTAGTATAAGGAAAGGGAAAAAGTAGGAGGAAACTCTAAAGCACTGGAGATTGAATGGTTTAAGCCACATGTAAATTCTTCATGAAAATGATGACAGCCTGTTGTGAGGAGATCCGAGGAGGGCGAAATCGAATCCCTGAATCTATTGAAATAGCGACAGGGAAGCGACGTGATAAAGCAGAATTACTGGGACTGAGACCCATATGACGCTACCTTTGCATGGAAGTTTTCTACTGCTATAAAAAGTTGCCCTACCGAAAAAGTTGGTATGGCTGAGACATTGACAAGTGAAACAAGATACATGGTTTGCTGAGTGTGGTGTATCAGTGATTGCCAATGCTCCTCTCTGAGCTGCCCAATATGCACGGGAATAATGTACACATTACCTGATAGTAACTTATCTAGTGTAAGACGTCTGTGGGTTATCCAGTGCGGACTGTGGATGGGTGGCACAGTTATATTGGTGAGTTACTCAATATGGCAGACTAGCGTGTGCAGCAGTGTTCAGCGATTAGCTGCTCATTTTGTGCGCCTGATGCAGCGTCTGACTACGAGAACATGTTCATTAGTGGAATGGTATCTTGCAATGACTCTCCCAATGCAGGCCACCAGTGAGTGTCCTAGAAGCAATGAGTTGCTCACTATGGGTCATCCTCAAGTGATGGAGTGTAACGTTGACAAGGTACTGAATGTGGGTTGTTGATGAGCGGCCCAGTGTCTAGCTCTGAGTTGCTCATTGTCGGACGTCGGCGAGCGGCGCAGTGTAACGGTGACGAGCTGGTCAATGGGCGGGGCGAGCGGCGGGCGAGACGGGCCTGTGTGAATCACCCGACGCCCTCAAAAAGCTTGCCGCCCGTAAACCCGTCGAGGTGCTCATTTGCCGTAAACTACCGGATCCCCAGTCACGGAGCTACTCTGTCATTTAAAACTCGACTCCGTGCCGCTCCAGCGCCAGCCACGCGCCCCGAAAAAAAGATATAAAAGGCGGATAGGGACGGGGGTGTGGTCGGCGGTGGAAGCGCCAAGTTAGGAAGCTGGAGAGAGAGGATGCAGCTCTGGTACGTAACTTGAGGTTCAGGTGTGGACTGAAAAAATAGAGATTGTTGTCAGCAGGATGGAGTCTGCTATAAGGGATTGTTCTGTAGCTGTTATACGGGGGGAGTAGCATTGTTTATACTACTACTTTATACTACTACTGTAACAATTTATTAATAATCAGGTGTAGAATGACGACGAATTATGTTTAATTATGTGATGGATATGTATATACATGCACAGCTGAATGAAGTCTATATCGTGTGACGTGTGTCTGACTGATGTTTGTGGTCTTAACACATGCTCAATATTTTCCATGGTAATTGACGACCACGCCCAAGGTTACCTTACGCCAAGAAAGAATCAGGGAGAAGTTTCTTCTTTTTAAACTTTTAATGTCAGTAACCTGTCAGCGACTTCTGCTATTTGAAAAATGTCAGGGAAAAGTGACTCTTGTCAGGGAAAATTGGAATTTCCAGTTCTCTGCCTTAAGAACTGACACCCAAGAAAGTTGTGTAAATGAAGAAAATAAAGTATACCAAATGTTTTAACGTAAGGAGCCTTATTGTGATCCTGCACCATCAGCTTGACTGCAGATTTTGCCAA
This sequence comes from Alentia gelatinosa, assembly GCA_950022655.1. Lineage (NCBI taxonomy): Eukaryota > Metazoa > Annelida > Polychaeta > Phyllodocida > Polynoidae > Alentia > Alentia gelatinosa. The sequence goes on along the minus strand of OX465583.1, from coordinate 48,645,360 downwards.
GAAAGGCTTATAACATCCAAAAAGTATGGTATTTGGAAAGTCTGGTCCTAAAATCACAAAGTAAATGGATGGAAATGTAAAGAGTTTGTCTTGTTTTATTCGTTCGGAAAACTTCAGGAAATTTTGATATCGACAACTTGTGTCAATGCTGAATCCATAAAGAGTAACTATAGCAGTACGGTAGTGATATATTTAGTTAATTGTAGGCGGGCTGTGTTAAGCTTTCTTGGTATTGGAGGAAAAGAGGAGTAAAATGTCCACGTAAAACGATAGGGATAGAGAGAGGATCCATTAGAGTGGGAATGGTTAGTGGCGAGGAGAGAAAGGGTCAATAGTGATATCTTGAATCCCGGTAGTAGTACTGGATACAAAACAAATTGAAAGTTTGTCACAGTTACCATATATGAGCATGAGTGTGAACAGATGTATGAAGGGGATATTGTGCGCGCATTGGAAGAGCAACTCAGAATCTACTCACAGTGACACTGGCACAATTCAGGGAAGTGTTCCTCGATCACCAGAGTGCGGAGGGTGGTGATCGGCACCTGTGAATGACAGCGGCGCCTAGAGCCAGGTGCTCGGCGTAAGTAGGTCACACCAGGAGCAGGTGTGAGCAGGTGCCCTCAGCGTCAGCAGGCACTCAGTCAACCCGCCCGGAGTGAGCAGGTCGCGAGCACCAGTTCACTCAGTGAGAGTCCTATCCTCAGCCAATTCTCACACTACCACCACACCCGGTTACTGTTCACCCACCCCGACCTCCGCCACCCCACCCCACCCCACCCTACCCCGTACTAGACAGAGCCGCTCTCTATGCCTAGCAGTCTACCATTTTGAGTAATTCCCGTGTGGCTGTGATCATGGGGCCAGTCCCGGCATAGGCTACAATTACCAGTAGTGCTGGGGAACCCTGGCCCTGTCCCCCGCGCCCCCGCCCTTCCCGCCGTCACATTAATTGAGGGGAACGTAGAGCGGCCGGCGAGGACATTTCGCCGACCTGTGATGGCGGACCGTGAGCAGCTCAGCGAGCAGTTCATCGCGGTGCCGCGCCCTCGATGGCCTCCGTATCCCTGTGCTTTGTACCAGAATAGCAGGGGTGGAAGCGATGATGTGAGGAGACGCACTTGCACCTCCATATCTAACACTGACAGGAGGATAGAGACTGCAATAGGCCATCCATAAAGTATTTACGCAGGGGAGGTCCAAACTTTTGGAAAACCCTTTTTTTTAATCTATTGCGTACCTAGGATGGAGAGAGGGTGGGAGTAAATTCTTTCAGCAATTTTGTGTCATACTTTCTGGATTGCCGCGAAGATTTCAAGAAGTGATTAACAACGGTCGGTACTACAGTCAACTCGCCAAAGATGGGTGTCAGTGAATGAACTCAACCACGTCATGATATATATATCATCTGATCTGTACAGTGTGGTGGTTGTATAAATGCTATCTTTCAAATTTGATAGACATAACGAAATTGATGGCTGATCTCCTCTTTTCCATTTCCAGTTTTTGGAATCATTTTCTTATATAAAAGAAAGAAATTGAGCCTCGTTCACACCAATAATAGTTTGACCCCTCCCCCCCACGCTCACACATCCTACATCCTTAACCCTATTTCATGACCAATGATGGTGTGTTTCCCATATTTTCTCTGAGGCAATAAACGCCACATGAAAAGTATTTTCCATTTTATTCCTGGCCTCAACTGACATCTTTGAATTATACAAAGTTTTTCCTTTCACTCTGTCCTTTGAGATGGACTTTCTAAGAAATTCTGTTATAAAAACAAATCTTATATCAAAGTAGCAACACGGAGTCTGAATGGGAAATGATCAGGAGTCATTGGTGGAGCCCCCTGGTAACCACCATAGGTGAACAACTGCGGGTGAGTGGGAGGGGGTGAGGAGTAGGGGGAGGGGGACTTGGAGTAACACTGAACTGCTCTGAAAAGGACATGAGCAGCTCCCCTGTTGACCGACAGAGGGCTCCCTTGTCGGTCCCATAATCCTCAGTGCGCGAAAAGAGCAGAGATGACGGCCTTTAGCCACGCCACGTACAGGGGCACCCGTCCCACTGCACCCCACTCCCCCCTCCCCCCATCAGTACACACCATCACGGGGGGGGGGGGGGGGGGGGGGGCCGCCCCTCAAGCCGCGCGGCGGTAAAACCTTCACGGTAATCGGGTCGCATTGCGGCCGGACGTCACGCCGGCGCGTCACGCCCGTCACGGCTAATACCTAATCTGTGACGATGGAAAACTGATCAAAATATGATGTCCTCTTCGCGTGTTGGGGCGCACTTGGGGCCGCCCGCGGGACCTGGGTGCCTCTCCCGCTCTCTCCCCTCATCCCACTCCCCGGTGTCCTTCGTCTGCCGAATGCCCGACTTCCGTCAGCCGTGTCTCGTTCTCTGAGGCCCTTCTTTATTTTATTTCTTTCCCTAACATTGTCTTCAGGGTTCACTCTTAACTCTTTTTCGATGTTGCTCACCTTCTTTTTAGAAACTTTTATTGTGCTCGTAGTTATAAATTAATTTTGTTTTTCCGCCTATGATTGGGCTCTAATTTCAGTATCTCAATCTCTTTAAACTTTGGTTTTGTCTCTTTCTTTCTCCCATTTCCTCTCTTTCTTAGTTATGTTATTTCATTCTCTCCAACCTCTCCGTCCTCTTCCTATCCCTCTGGTTTGATCTTTATGCAAGGCCATATAGTTATGTGGATCTGCAAGTTTTCAGCTCTAGTTTACAGCCTTGTGTATCTTTCCTTTGTATATTCTTTTAAGTCAAGGGTGATTGCAAAGCTAATTATTTAGTTTCATATTATAGAACCATAAACCTAAACTTAACTGTAGGGTGGTTAATAGAGTGGTTAAAGCACCTAATTACTTATGGAGTCTCAGTGCAATCCTCGGCATTTATGATAAGAAATTCCACTCCCTAACCGACACTCCTTGTTGCCTGCCGATATTGTTCACCTCTATGGTCTCACCTCATCGGTACAGATATTGTTTATCAACACTTTACCTCTGCTAGGATTTTCGCGGGTCGCGTGAGTACACCCATCCAGACACTATTCATACATACATTGGGTTGTGGATGTCCTGCTTAGCAGAATCAAATAATCAAAAGCGGTTAACTCACACATCTAATGGGAAGGCAAATTCCGTTCGAACCAAAGTGCGCCGAGTTGTAGGATACTACGTGGGGTGCCCTACCACTGGGCTAATATTATACGTCTTTGTGACCTGCCAGGCCTATATGTGTCATATGTATAATCTCAATATTCTACCAATTTCTACCAAAGGAGAACACAGGTCGCGACTGTGTTGTACACTTGCTCTCGTTCTGGAGCAGTCGAGGTTAACTCCTCTGACCCCGCTTAGCGCTGTTGTTAACCTCTGAACCCTCGTCTGACCTCCGCTGATGAAAGGCGTGCATGAGGACCCTCCCTTAAAACGTCTCTGGACACGCGCCTGGGTCGTCAGCGTTGGTGAGGGAGGGGATGGCCGAGAGGAATTCTTCCTCCTTCTGTTTTCCTGCGGTTTTAGACTCTCACCAAAGATCCAGGATTTAGATTAATTTTGTGGTTGTCGCTTCAAGGATGTCTAAGAATAAGGAAGTGAAATAAATTAAAGGGAATTGTGCCTTGAATAAGAGTATCGATTGTAAATGTTCATTAATTTTCATCGAAAATTTACCTTTTGGGTCCTTAGCAGTCCCGGATGTTTGTCCCAAATTGAATAGAGAACCACTCCTCCATTGCCCAACCTGTCCGTTGCCCACATAGACCCCCGCCCTAAATTATAAATACCCCTCACCACTCCCACTCCTCCTGGGATACCTATAGGGAGCCAAAGTGAACCCGCTGCACCCACAGATAGCCGGTCACAAAATATGATTTCCGGGTATAGGCGCTCAGTACTTAGACTTATGTAGGTTCGAGATTATATGTGTCATTCTACAATCTTTTAGATCCAAATTTTTAATAAACTTAACAACTGTCATCGTAGTTTCGAAACAGAGTTATTCAGAGACGATAGTAGTAAACTACACTTCAAAAGTAACAAAAGAGACCTAAAACGAAAGTCTAGCCTCAAACCACCATAGGTTTAGCACTAAGCCTCGTTCTTGCAGGCCACCGGAAATGGTGTTTCGTAAACCGGTATCTGTGGTTTCAGTGGGTTCACTTTGGCTCCCTATACCAGTGCCATACCACACCCCTCCGATGGTCCCAAGCCTTGTAATTCAAACTCGATCTACCCTCACCGGAAATCAGTCGTTTTCCTTCACTCAACACTTATATCAAGTCAGAATTCTGCTGAGCTTAAGTCGGTCTCTATAAGTTTATATCACCGAAAACTATGACTGGAGATCTAGCTAGGTTTTCCGGGGTTGTACGGTGCAGGTACCTATCAATGTATGGAAAGAGGGGAGCTAGAGACGCTATCTTAATAAGGACAGTGCACTCAGAGACATTTCACAGAAGCCCTACCCAAATACCACGTGTCTTACTACACGCTGATGTCATGTATTACCGTATGAAGCATTTCAATATTTCGAATAGCCCCGCTCTCAAAAATCAATTAATCAAGTGTACACTTTTTTTCTTCTTCTTCTTTTCTTTTTTTTGGGGGGGAAGGGGTAGGGGTAGGGGGGTGTATTTATACATGTACATGTGTACTACACTCTTAGTTTGCACATGAATTTACGCGATTGTAAACAATATTCAAGAGAAAATTTCGTATATTGATCCAAAATCTTCTAATACATAATTTACATTGCTAGAAAGTAATTTGATTCCTGTGAATGAGTTCCATGGATGAGTGCTACAACTATGGGCAAATAGCTTACCATACAAGCCTTATAACCCCATTACTCTAGACTACTGACGGGCAATGGTCCATTCGTTTTTTACCTCGGTTCGATAAGGTCTATACTACAAGGATTCTATATTTGAAACTGCCACTATACTTGTCAATCTTCGCCACCCTAATTGTCTATGATCACGTCCATGACAAGTAATTAGTATACAGTTATTCCTGAAACCTCTTCGACTCTTTTCGGTCTCTTTTACAATGACGGTGGTGGATTTATTCCTTTTCCCTGTGAGGGTAAGACGAGATGTATATGAGGCCGTGAAGACATCGGCAGCTGTGCTTTTTCCGAGGGCCGTTTTCCGTCGGACGCCGACACAGTCCAAACATTGGGTGTTGATATCATCTACAGCGACGTCAAGATAGCCTCGATACTGACGTGTCTCCATGGTAACCGACATGTCGCCGTTGTCACCGGATCCGCCGCGCTCGACGTCGTCCGTGTGTCGCGCCGTCGACGCCCGGATGTGGTTACCGTAGTGACGTCGACACTAGCCACCTGGGGGATCCAGTTTGAACCAGTTTGATCCCTAGGTACTTGGACCCGGATATAGAGCGTCGACTCTAGGATAAGGTCAGATTATTCCCTGAGGTGAAGGTTTTTATCTTTATCATGCTGAAATCGACCGATATAGTTTTTGCCGTTGATGGAGATGCAGCTGGTGGTACTAAATTTAGATTGCCAATGATCCTTCTGCGTTTTTTTTGTTTTTTTTACCATAATCTACAAAAGGTGAAATTATCATCCTCTTATTTATACTGCCTCTGGTAATGTTCACGAGTTTTTCCAATTAAAATTAACATCATTTCCGAATGGATTTCCAGGTTAAAAAACAGTTCTATTGTGTATAATATTCCCAGATATTTGGTGAGGAATAAATTTCCATTCAGAATGTATTTTCATGCTATGGAGGGACACATATTGAAATTTGTAGTTTTGGTTACAGTGGGGAGTAACAGTTCAGTTATGCATCATAAATTGACTTATTACCTCAAAGTAACATCATAACTTGGAGATGGAACAAGAACATGATAAATAAGAAAAATAAACAGCAAATGCTAGCGCCACTATCTTATTACTCAAAGTAACACCAATACTTGGATATAGAACTAGAATTGTTTTTTAAATAAATAATGAACACAAATTATAGTGGTGGCGCCACCTGTAGTTTTAACCCTGTACCAGGATTAACATGCCTCAGATAGACTTAATCTTGCTGTTTGACATATTTCTGACCATTTCCTATGTTGCTTATCCAAAGGTCTGTTCAATTATATTAAGTGCATCTCGGTTAAGCATCACACTTAAAAGTTCTTAATGTGGACATCAGTTTCAATTTAAGTCATTACTGTCATTTCAAGTTTGAAAAGCTGTGACACCTTTAATGTACATTGCCACGGATTATGTCACAGATAATAGTGCATCCTAGTCATGAAAATGGACACCATCTTGGAAGTGTCACAGCCTATTGTCGATTAATTGCCATGTTGCGGTCATTACACTTACGAAAGATACAAATTACTATGATAATTAGGGCACTATTTGTGATTGATTACATTACCAATGTGTGCAGCAGTTGTCTATGCTATCGAATGTAGTTTATAGAACCTTGTTAAGATTTTAAGATAATTAGAAATAATGACTAAATTAGATAAAGTTGTCTATGAATAATGGCATCTTTATATTTTGGACCATCAGCGATTGTAGTTAAGATGGAGTATGAAGTATAAATTGACGCCATATTTAATATTATCTGCAGCAGTTGCAAATAGAATAATTTTCATTCAATTACAAGATTATTTTCTGAAAGATCCAAAACCAAGATACCCGTAACGCTAGTAAATTTGATCTCTAATCAAATCTAGAGCTATATTAGAGTGTCCACGTGATCTAATCATAACTATCAAAGAAAGTATTTGTATTATAGGTACATACTAAATATAAGAATCCTATATATTTTGATTGGTTCATGAATTAAACCTAATTAATGGAATGAACACCAGGTTCCATCGTATTATCATTTATGCTTATATTAGTAATAAAGGCAGGCTCTGTAGAACTTTATTATCGAAAGTGGAATTCCATTTTGATAGTAGTGTCCTTCCAAGTTAATGCGAGTTATCCCTGACCATGAAACATTTGAAAACAAAACTAAAGAAGCCATATTCAGAATATGCTATCTTTAAAAGGTAAGCTAGAACCTACCTGTCACCATCCATTTCTCTCAAATCTCCGATGTAGACCATTGATCCACGTGTCTTCTAATCGTTACAGCCTTGTCAACAGGAATAGATCTTCCACCTAGTTCACAATCAGACCTGTCGACAGAGAGGTCACTACAGACATGCACAGTTACCGTCGCCTCGTAAACACACTCGATTCTAGGCCAGACCTGCTCCCAGTACAACCTTTTAGCAACCAGGAGTCTGTTCCTGAACTACTAGGAGACTTTAGAATTCATTTCCGATCAGACACAGACTGACCATCAAAGTTTGAACATCTGTTCTAAATTTGCTCTCGTAGAGGATAATTGAACTATTCGGATCTGGCTTGGATGCTATTGGCATCGTTTGTAAGTAACAGACATACGAATTTTGCTATCGCATTTTTTCAAGATTTCTTTTTCGGGACTGGCCCAGACAACATTTACCCCTGGACTCACTAATGGCAACAATAATCTGTCCACTCACCATATCTAGTTCTATAAAGACATAAAGTCAGTGACCTCCTGTTCTCCCAATAGCTCAATGAACACGCAGCCACACAACTTATGTTGGTATTAACGTCACCATCATTGCTCATTTGACCGCTAATGGTACACAGCTTGCTGAAAATGGATGTCCTTGTCCGTGATTACGGGATGACCATGAGACTTAGTTCATCATTGATAGCCAATGACACCGAAGGAAAATATCTGCACGCTCAATCGAATTTGTTGTTAATTTATGTCAGTTTCAGGTTCAAATGAATTTCAGCGAATGTCTAGGAGGCAGGTTTATGTACAGAGTACAACTTGATATTCTAGGCCTGACGTCCAATGACTTTTCAATGTTTTTAAGGTAACATTGAGCCCGACTTATAATTCTTTTTCTTTTTTTTAATTCAGAAAACATGTTTAACGACGATACAAAGTTCGCCTAAACTTGGCGATCTTCCCCTTTGTGGAACGGTTTTGTTATGAAGTCAAACCAAGGTGTCCGTTGTCTGACAATGACCGTCGATTTATAAATGATGATGGGTGTGACTTTGTTCATACCATTAGCAAAAAAAAGTCTTTTTTAGTGAAAGATATTTGTTTGACATTGGCATGACTTGTGGTTGAAGACTATATGTGACCTTGACCTTGTCGGTCACCGTCATACGCACCATGTTATATCGGCGGACGCAGGGGGCAGCAGGCGTCCTCGGGTGACCACATCCTATAAAACATTCCCTCTGTTCTTCATGCCGGACATGACACGTAGTGGAGACTTCCACCCACCCCAACCCCCAACCACACACACACACACGTCCCGACCGCCCGCGATATTACCGTGTTTTCGGCAAATTATTCTAATGGCCGATAGAGTGGCCTTCTGGGAAATCAGAGCGGAGAGAGTGTGGCGGGCACCGTGTTTGTAGGGCGTGTAGGGCGCCGGGAGTCTGCAGGGAGGGGTGTTTGGGGTGTGTAGGACCCGGGGGTGTAGCAGACGACAATGACGCCCCCTCACCCTCACCCAACCCTCACCGACATAGCGACGTGCCGGTAAACGGCAGGGCATCCATTATTTAGCGATGGTACTGGTCGTCTCGGCGCATCCTATTGTGTGCACGCCGGCAACCTGTGGCACTGGTCTGCCGCTGGTCCTGGGCACGGTTCGTGATTGTACAGACTTTGGCCGGTCACCAGCGTCAGATCAAAGAGATTCTGTGGCCGCCCCTGCTAGTTGCCGGTTGATCTCAGGGGAGGAGGTGTTAATAAGCTGGGTACCGGCCATAGGAGATAGAGTTACTGTAAAACCGTACTATATTGATTCACATACCACCCAGCAAACTGTATTATATTCATATATTGTATACAGATGTATCATATGTGCCACCCATTATGAATCTATAGCACTATACTATGGTCCTCATTTCAGAGATATGATCTCGCTGTAATACAACCCTCGGTGTTGCTATGCCATAAAACAAAAACAAAAAGATACAGTGGGGTCAAACCCTCACATGCGTGCCCCCTATGGTAACATCACACTTGACATGGCCTCCCGAGATGGGATATATGTACACGTGAAATGTGACATGGTGATATGTGACACCCTGCTACAAACACCCTAAGTAGTATACCGTCACGTGACACTGGAGGGCGGTCAGTGCGCATGCATCAGGAGACTTACTGTACGGCCGTAGTTGATCCCCCGCCCCATAGAGGACGTGTCGTGTTACGTCCACGTCAAACGTTGTACACACGTCCATACCCATACGGTGTAAAGCCGTATTAACCAGCAAATGTATATGTGTGCACAGTGTGTCGAACATCTATCCATATTTGTTGTGGGCGAGGTGAAGCCTAATGTTCATTTACATAGTCGCCTCACCAATTAGTCAGGTCATTAATTAATCGTTAGTATATAGGAGGGAGATAATGACTATTGGCTGCTCAGAATAAAATATATGGGGATATTGATTCATATGCGCTTACATGACAGGATTTATCGATAATTTTCTTTATGGGTTTCAACAACAGTCCCTAAGTATCATCTGTATAACATTTAATAATGGAGGAAGGTAAAAAGATTAAAAGTTATTCACCCACCATCAGTGATGTTTCGTGAGTTTGCACATAAATAAATGCATCATAATACAGATTACTATACTATCGTAGGATTGTGATCGAGCAACATATTTAAAACGGGTAATGTCGCACCCAGTAAACCGTGTAGAGGGTGGGTCGAAGCAAATAGAAATCACAACCAAAACCTAAATAAAGGAAATCAGATGATTATAAACTCGATTATATTTTACAGTTCTGCTTATAGAAAGCCTTTGTAAAGTATTTCTAGGTTTGAGGTCAGATTGCTCGTCAACATCAAATGAATTTTACCTCGGTGGGATATTGAATATCAAGTATGTACCTTTCTGGAAACCACAACTGCTCTGAATTATGATTGGCGTAGGCTCGAGTGGAGCTCAATTGATATTGAGATCTCAAACAGATTTCACAGTGGTATGTATTCATCACGACCATTTAGGTACATGGGTTGAGTTCTGTCACCTATAGCGCCATTTTTACGTCTTGGGTCTTGTTTAACTGATACCAGTACAGTACACCTGAAAGTCCCCCCCCCCCCCCCCCCACCTCCCTATCTCCCGAAATCGCGCACGCTTGCACACGCTTGCACGTACACACACACCGTTGGTGTTGACAGTTCCCAGGCTCGCTGGTCACCATCGAGCCACCGCCAATCCAGCGGCTTGTCTACGGGTCACCCGAGACGAATCCGGTTACCGGTGTGTTTGTCTCTCTAGATCAATGATTAACAAGTACGTCCTTCCTTTTGTCTGTCATCTGGCTCTCTGCCAGCCGGTCTATGTCTCTGCCCCCCTCTCTGTATATGTATGTGTCTGTATGTCTGTCTCTGTCTGCTTGTATCTGTCTGCCTGTATCTGTCTGCCTGTATCTGTCTGAGCTCTGCCTTTTCCATGGCTCTTTTTTTTAAATTTCCTTCTTATTAGCCTTTTCTCCACACCTGCCCCATACAGCTACCGTCTAAGTTGTCTTCCCTATTTGTGAAACAAGGTGCAGATTCTATTATGAAATAGGAGAAGGTGAATCTCAGGTATCTTGCTAGTTTAGTTCAAGTCAAGTGACATGTTACAATATGACATTGGACCCAACTATAATTGATACCTTTTTGAGAAAAATCACAATGGTTTGGAAATTCCCCGAACCAGAAACGACAAACAAATGTCGGTACCATGAAAGAGATGCTGAGCACACACAGAGGGAGGGGTAGGAAACTTCTCTTATTGATCTAATTTCATTCATGAGGCGGCCCGCTGTAACCCGACGTGAGGCGAGGCTGAAGGGGGCTAAGCTTTAAGTCAGCGATGCCCGTTCACGGGTCGAGGGCCACGGCCCTGGGGCACGTGCCGGGACCAGGGGTGACCACCCCGGTCAAACAGGGAGCGATGGGCGGGACGGGGGGCCCGGGGTGTCGGGGTACGTCCGCTCACGTAACCGTATAGACTTTCTCACACTACTCTGAGGCTACCCCTCCACATACTGCCGACAAAGGTGGGAGTGAATTATCACACTGGTAGGTGTGGTTGGGGTGTTAACATGTATGATTCCATGATTGGGGATTGTGTCTGGGCTTTTTTTAAAATGTTTGTTTATTTTATTGCGTAATTCATCACGAGGGCTGTCTTCTACATTATTGACATATGAATCGTTATCCGGTATATCACAAGTGGGTGTTGGATCATATTAAATATGTTTTAGAAAGTTTCAGCTTCTGATGAAATGAAGTATAGATAACTTGTTGATATTCATTACAAAAAATATAAACTATGAAATATTTCGATACCTCCACCACCCAATACAAAATAAAGGACGGGTGTTGATCCAATGAAAAAAGGGAAACTCTTTGTTATTAATGCAAGACAATGAGGTATATTAAAACCCATTGCGCATCGCGTGATACATTTACAGTGTACGTATCAACTGATCACATGTATATCATGAGTATCACACTTGAACGTGCTTCGTATGATACACGGACATCCCAGGTGATCATTTTGATTCGTCGAAGATTGTTATGTGCTGTTTTATTTCTGATTGGAAACCGATACTGTTTTTGTGTTTTCCTCTTTCGGGGAAATTAACAGTGTCCCTCAGAAGTCTTTTTTGAAAGTCAATAAACAGTGGTGTTTATGTGATAGAAAACCTCGCACCACCATTAAAACAACCTTTTTGTGGTCTCTGCAATGCAATGTGACATACAAAAACGCGGCACTTATCTGCCAGCCGCTAATTGTGAATGTTTAATACACACTTTGAATAACCTTTTTTTATAAAAAAAAAAAAAAAGAGAGTCACCAAACTCCATTCACCTGAAGGTTTTTTGAGCGACGCTTCTTGGCTTTTCTGGAAATGATGTTTGGATGCGTTCTCGGCATACACTCACACGACACTGCCTGAACTTAAATCATGACCCCCAATTCCCAACTGAATGATACTGATGCAATTGCAAGCATGATGATAAAATCATATGCATTTTGCCTCATGTTTTTGACGCTAAAAAAATAATCATAAATGTGTCCTGTATTTCCATTATCAATTGATCCTAAATCACACTTTTAACTTGTGTAGCGTCCAGGTGAAATACGATATATTATCTCACCCCTGTTTTTCCCCATACACTTAGCATTTGGAACTCGTATTCAACGCCCATTGAGTATTTAGAAAAAAAAATCAATGGGGGATTATATCACAAAGGTTAGCACATTTGTCCATGTGAAAGGTGAGATAAATTAAGAAACATTCACGTTTAGGGTCAAAGCTAGATCTCCCATCTTGTTTGAATCGCTACGTAATGCACGTGGCTTCGCCATGTGAATTAATACGCGATTCGAACTCGATGGGATACAAGCTCTGACCCTAACCTTCCATAGGTTTCTTCTATAGACTCTGCATACAGATTGATCTACATCAATTTATTTTGTGGCAGATATGGACAGTGTTCACCGTCTGTTGTGCTCCTTGCACGCTAACTGATATGTATATAACATATAGTTATACCTCTGCCTCAGCTGAGATAGAAAATAATGAACCTGAAGAACCAGAGAATTTAAAAGTGCACCCGATCCACTAAATTTATGTCTAAGCGTTCGAGAATACAAGAACGAGCGAAACGAACAGCCTTCTTCTTAGCAAGAGCAATCGGTAAAATGCTTATAACTACCAAAGATCCTTTCCCCTCAAATCTTATCAGTGAACTTAATGGTATCTCAAACACAATCGGTTCATGGGAATGGATGTTTTCTCTAGATTGTTGATCTTTAGGACGTGCGTCGGAGGTGGCAGTATGTGACGCTGAGCTCGTCGGGACACACAGAGAACTGTAGGGTCGATGGCGCCGACGACGCGGATGCCTGTGTTTACACCTCTATCTGTGGCACTTAGCAGACCGAACCAGAGACTGGTGTGGACTGTTTGGTTAGAAGGCGACACGTGCTGACAACAATAGGACGGACTTCCTCTGTCTGCTGACCGGAGAGTCTGAGGCCTGACTCCCGGGGGCCCTGTCCCCACCACGCAGACACCACCACTACCGCTCTAAGATAGTGTTAGCACAGATAGTGTTATCAACCTCGCCCGAATCGTCCCAACCATTTCTATAAGACGCATATATATGAATATTTTTGTAGAGTTATTTCCTAGCATCGACCCATGAGAAAATCGTCTCGAATTTTGTTAATGCGCTGTAAATCGTGACATCCCAAGGTGTGAGATTAACGGGGGTGTTACTTTTAGGCCTTTGAAACATATGTTGGGAGGTATTTGGTAGCTATTTGTATTACTTTATGAATATGTCTCCTACTGAGCATGGACTATTTTGATAAGAAAAATTAAATGTATTCTACTTCCTAGTTGTTAAAACAAGACAAATTCAGTTGTAGTAGGCATCACTGCACTTCGCAAGGAAGTAGATGGACATAACTGAGAATCCTGTGTGGCATACCCAAACTAAAAAAAACTTCTGTTCCTAATCGGAAGTAAGACATGTTCGTATATTTCTCGGAACATTTAATAACCTTAGTAGTCAATGAATGAAGAGCCTTCCTGGGAAGATATCTGAAACCAGCGGTGTTTCCCGTTCCACAAGTAGTGTGATGAGACATTGAATGGTCTGGGGAGTGCTGCCATAAACACACAGAAAGCATTGTCCGCTCCACCCATCAGCAACACGACATTGACATGCTATTCGTCCAGGTGTACCCCCGCCCTCCTTATCACCCCACCTTGCGCCATTCACACCAGTGCGCTGGACATCTGTGATTGTCCGTGCCGAAGTGTGGCGGGGGTGAGGCGATAGTGGGGGCTCCTGAAGATAGCCTGTCAGTCACCCGGTGCCAATCATGTCGCCTTGCTGGCTGCTTATTATTACAGGGTCCCCGCACCCGTCCCCGCGATGGTCATTGTTCACATTAACCATTGTCCTCCTTCTCCAGCCTGCATCGGCTACTGTCTCAACTTTTCTCTTGTTTTCCCAGGCGTCACTTGCCGCACGAGCTCGCCTTGGCCGCGCTGCGGTTGCAATCTGTGCTCCTTCCTCCCTCCCACAATGCGGGCATTGTCTTGCGCCGGGCATTAGCAGGAAAGCGTCGAATGCAGCAGCAAGACTGGAGCTTAATTTTAGCATTGAGGTCTCTTGCCCTGCCCCCTGCCCAGCCTCCTCCTCGCGGCATGAGATCGTGCCGGAGGCGTGACTCACAGATAGGTGTAATTTTATAAATGGACATCTGCTGTCATGGCTAGTATGATGCAAGGCCGACAATGATAGGTTCGTGGCTACTGGGATTCTGCTTGATCCCCATGATTTAGTCACCAGGTTGTAGGTCAGATTGGAACCGTTACGACCCCGACTTCCCATCCGTCTTCTACGACAACAGGCCTATAACGAATACTCCACGACTGTTTCTATACAATGGCATACAACGCACATATATAATCAAGGCATGCAGACTATATAATGCAGTTAATGATAATCTGTTATTATATGTCTTTGTATGGTTAGCCTTTACTTAATGCCTATTACTAAGTATCAGATGAGCACTTGTTTGTGCTGGAAATATACGTGTATTCAGTCGATAATGTATCTGTTCAGGTCTAAAATATCATTATTAATGGTACGATTTGAACTTCCATCTGTTACATAAGGCAATATCACCAACACGTAAAACTGATTACCTCGTAGTGCTGCAGATTCTGCGCTACGCAGGGCGGAACTCCTGGTGCGGTGTCCTGAACGCGAATTGTTATTAAACCCTGCAGGTGGTTTGACGAAGACGTCAGGGTAGTTTATTTGCGAAGATAGAGACCTAAAACGAAAACAAGTACTGACCTAATTATTGGCTTTGTCATCTCCAGCTTTGACGTCAACTATTATATACCTCGGTTTTTTGTCTGCAGTTATTATCTTGAATACAGCTATCCCAGTTCAAATAATAAATATATGAGGTCATTATTCAATACTTGGCGAAACCTCATGGAATGATTGTTTTACCACAGCGAGCTCCTGGATACCGGAATTTCAGACGGAAAACATGAAAAATGATAGTTAAGACAGACCACTTAATAGACGTCTGAAATCCGTAACCTAGTTATCCTAGCTTAAAGAGGATTGTAGTGAGCCAGTCCTATGCTTGAAGGCAAGGCAATTGAGAGCATATCCATTGTTTCAACTCCTGTGCTAGTCTGGAATCTATATTGGCTTCTGCACGTGTGTTTGGGGTGTAAGAGCCCCCTCCCTCCTGCCCCGTCCCTATCCCTGCACCTCCACACTCACTGTGAGAGCGGTGTTGTCGCCACACAAACCAATGATTGCGGTTTTGCATGCCTTTAATTCACTCTTTGAACGCCGCTCCACGCTGAATGCTGCCAATGAACACCAGGGGCTTTTTCCACCCGTTCTCACCTTTGATATTTGAGATCGAGGGCGAAACGCTTTGTTTTCCATGGTTTTGTGTATGAATTAATTGTATTTGAATCCAGTGGAAGTAATGCTGTGGCTGATATTGATATAATCTGTTCGACTGTGTCCTGTACATAAACGTTATTGATAAAGATTTGTATAAAGAAATGATACATTTCCTATACCTGCCATTAATTGTTCATTTGATTTCTTTATTGTAATTCTGAATATTACAGGCCGAGCGTTTCTGTTTAGTGTTGGGTTCGCGGGACCAGAAGAAAATAATCCTCTGTACATCCCTAGTTAACTGATTCTTCAAATACTAGATTAGCATCAAATTCAAAACATCGGTGATTTTAGGGCCACAGATGCCGCTTGGCCGGAGGTCACCTTGCGTGACTTTTGTCACTTTGCCCGTTTACCTGGTATACCTTCAACCACAAAAAGCCAGGTGATCTGCCACTCAGGTGTCTGACTGACAACACAACGCACACCTCGCATGATATGTAGTCCCCGATTGGTCTCAAAGCCTTGCTGAGGATGGAAAGAGGAGGGATGGGGGTAACTTGTGTGTGCTCCCTGCCACCCGAGACCTGGCCACTTTTGTAAACACTGCCCCGCTACCGAATCTGCTGATGTCGTCCAATTGTGCTCGGGTTGAAACCCGTTGTTGTCGGCTCCTGGCACTAAATAGGCCCGACAACAATGTACGCCGGACGCGGTCGTCTAGATGCTTATCTCCGCTTTGCCCTATCGCATGCAAACCCGTGGTGCGATCAGAGGGCACCGCCACCAGCCTCGGCACACCCAAATAACTTCACCACTACGCAAACAGTATCCCGTTTCCATTAGCTCTGCGCAACAAATAGGGAAATTCTTTGTCAATGGTGAAATTGCAGTGTTGGTTAGAATCAGATTTCGGTATTTTCTTGAGGTATGTGTTCCCTATAGACAAGGATGCAATCATTGTGCGGTATATTATTGAAGTCTTAAATTGCTATCAGACCTTTGAGTAGATAATATCATATAACATCGCATTCAAAAAGTCAGTCAGTCCTCTTTTATCAGACGACTAATAATCATCATCTCACTGGTCTTTTAAGACCTTTGGGTGGTTCTGAATGTTTGACATGTACAGAAAATCACTCTGTGTATAAATACTAGTTGAATTACGTTGTTTTCTGTCACCTCTCACAAGCTGACCCGGTGCGGAGACATATCATGTTATAAGCCATTGTCCTGGCATGCATGAAATTCCGCTGTATTTGTACAGGTTGTGTTTTTGATATTCAAGTAGGTATTGCATGGACATGGTTGCTATAGGAATACGGGGTGAATTCTATTTTTTCGTCAACCCTATAGTCTGACATGACCAGAGCGGGCGGTCCCAGCCCAAAACACACCAACCAACAACCACCCTGTTATCCGAAAACCAAAAAAGAGCTGGGGTCCTGGGCGGGGCAGTGGGCGGTTTGGCCAGCTGACAACGCGCTACCCGTTACCTGGTTACCATCGTTACCGGACCGTGGAGACAGCAGAACGACCCTGCCACTGACACACCCACACCCTCGTCCCCAACCCCTGCACTCTGTTCTCTGCACCCCTCTGCGCCCCTCCATACACAACAGTATGGACACAGCATGTCTTGCTCCAATCATACTCTTGTCATCACGACCCCGCTGCGCATGCCCTTACCTGGCCAGCCACGTGATCAAGGGACCCACCTGGAGGAGGGGAGGGTGATCACGTGGTCAGGTCACGTGGTCACATCACGTGGTGTAGCCACGTGTTCAGACATGGATGCGGGTGTGGAAATGGGACATGAATGGATGCACACGAACAAAATGTAGCGTTTGGCTAGAGCTAAGGCAACATGACGTCCACTAAATTGAGATAATTTCTGTTCGCGCTGGACACGTGTGAGGCACACGCACTCGTGTGCACTTAAATATATTGCCGGCTTTTTCCTGGCTATGAATAAGGACGCCCGTAATAACGGGGTACTCGACCTAACGGGCAAACGCACTTGATGTCATAAAGTCGAAGATTAATTTACTATTCTCAATTTAATTATAATCATTGCATTTTTCCATAATCATTATAGAAAGATCAGGATATTTTTCTAATACAATCCAAATTGTTCTCAATATACACATTAGTTGATCACCAGCAATACATATGTACATAGAACATTTATAAAACTGTAAAAAGATCAGAATTGACAGAGAAATGTAAAATTAGGTATGCCAATGTCACTGTTTGCCTTTCTATACATGAATACAAGAACACATAGGCATTTTCTTCTTTTGGTATCATTTGTCTGAATAATATCTTCTCATTTAATACATGTATTTACTATTTAGATTGTACATATTTAATCACGTCGTCCATCAGAAAAATTAATCCCGAATGTTACTTGATTTGCTTGAGTTACTTGATGCCTAATTACACCACATGTCTTTAAACGGTCAATACTATAAAAAGAAAAAGCTGGAACGACCCGTAGATGGGGCACTAATGATGTGTCAGATCAGATGTTGTGAGGCAGTGTGTAAAACATTTGGTCAGATGGTTGTGTAAGCAGATAGGGTGGCAGTCATTGTATAGGGAAAACAAGTCAAGTAGTTTTCTTTAGTATGTGGATCCTTAGGTTTCCTGTTCCACAGTGCACCCGCGTACCCTGCACGGTAGAAAAAGGCAGGCCTGGGGGTAAGTAGTCTATGACACCGGGCGTATTCATCGGGAGAGTCAATGACCTGCTATGACCTGTGACCTCTGTGGTCAGTTGATGGGGCATCTCGTTGTACCGCTGCCAGGAGGGAGGGAGGAGAGACAAAGTTGACAGTCCATTGTAGATGGCGCTGTAGGCATCGGTGAACAACGCCACCGTCCGCTAAAAACCGAAATGAAAGAGGAAGCAAAACAGTATTGTTCCATCAAGCGTATCAGTGTGGCCGACCTTGCCAGGTCGTTGGTTCCTATTGGGTGGGGTACTGCTATCGCTGCACCCTAAATAAACGTTGTGTGCTCACTGAGTGTACTAATCCATCACTGGTAAGTGATTTCTGGTATAGATAGGGAACGTAGACTGATTGTTTTGGGGTGGTTGAACATGATTTTCTGATTGTCACATGGTTTCATGACATTGAGGTATTGTTCTTTTGTATGTTTAAACCTGGCATACGCATGTCCCGTTGAAGCTGCTTGTGATGTCAAGCAGACATGACAGTGGATGTACATTCTGTTCTATGGGTAGCTCAAGTTGAAACGGAACCTAAATTAATTCCTATAAAAAAATACGCGGCTTTTTATACATAATACAGAATTAGTCAGTCAGGTATGGTAATTACCCCAAATCCTTATTTGGGTATCTGAGCCTGTATGTTTTTTCGAGGCAATGTACTCAGGGAATCACATTTGTTAGTGTGCCTCTTTGAAGGTAATGTTTATACCCCTGGGTTTCGGCAAGAGTTTTGATTCGCTCATATCTCAAATAAACGTACAGACCCTGTAAAAGTCGAATACTGTGAGTAGATTCAGCGCGACATAGAGACCGATATTTTAGGATCCAAAAAGACCACAATGAGAATAACAGCTATTTACTTATTAAGAATCACTCACTACCTGTGCTTGCATTAAAAAAAACAACCTTATAACAGCTCTTCTTATACATGTAGGCTACCGGTGGAGTTTGTGAGAATAAAACATATTTCAAAGAAGTATTTCCTTTAGGTGCTTTCAGATTTAATTCCCAAAATTCGAGATAATTAGGGAAATAATCATGAAGCTTAGCAATACTAGATTGAGTTATAATGTGATCCTGGGAATGATTCACGGCACCATAGCTAGAACCCTCTGAAACAGTAATCAGTTTAATGATACTGTACACTGGGACCTACCGTATTTAATTCTAACAGTGTATAATAATGGGCCAGGTGGGTGTTACGGTAAAATTTGATCAATATCAAATGAGCGGGCCACCCGGCTCAGGTCTCCTTGATGTTCACTGAGACACGAGTAGATCCTTAGTCACAGGGAAAATGGTTCAAGACGCGGCGACGCGGGCGGGGAAGGATCAAACGTGTTGAATTCCCTCGTGAATTCAGGTAGACAACAGGGCACAATTTGCTTATAAGTGATCCACTGAGGCAGGGACTTAAACCCCCACATGGTCCGGGCATGGTCTCCTCACACCCCGGCCATGTACCCTAGATCCACCCTCCTCAGCCACCCTACCCCAGCCAGCCCCGTGGGATAGGAGTTGAGGGGAAACTGAGGTCTTGTATTTTAACACTCGGAGCTACTCACTCTTACCTCGAGCAGCTCAGGCGCAGACTCCAGGCGCTCATTCGTTTTGGGTAACGGATTCTTTTCTGCCCTCTTTTACTGCTTTTACTTGAAACTTGAGGGGGGGCGGGTGAAAGAAAAAACAGTACTCAACTAAATCCTCCTAAAATCCAGGGTAGCACTTAAGGCTCCCTCGGCATCTTGTAAATTCCCACCTTGACACCGTCACCAAGAGAAACATCGAATCTGGTTTTCTCCTGATGGGCCACGGACTCCGGTTCAATGCCCTTGCGTAGCCCTACTATCCATCTCCTCCTCCTCCTCCTTTGCACATCCTGATCTGCCTTCCTGAACCAATGCTTTAGTAATCGGCTTTCTGTTCCGTGTTATAGGAAACATAGCCATATTCCCCGTTATCTCTGATGTAGCATCATAATGCGGTTGTCCTTTATGTCTCGGCAAGCTGCTGTTGTTGACGCCTTCTCAGAATGAGGTAAATAGCGGCTCGCGAAATATAGACATTAAAGAAGAAACCAACAAGTTTTGGTCAAAGTCGTCGTTCTCCACGAGTTTGATGTGGAGTGAATATCACATAACATTCAAACGAGTTGGAGAAAGACTTCTCTGACCAAAACGAGTTGCTTTCTGTATTTATCTCACCCCTGTACACACTCAAAGAATGGGCAACAGACAGTATATAGACCATGGAGAACGGACTGCAATACTTGAAGGGGCATGGAGAACGAGATCCCAATGTTAGGCCTATGGACATTTATTCCAGGGGTGAGATAATGGGCAATTCGGGATCCAAAAGAAGAGACTTTAGTCTACAAAAGGTGTCCCACTCAGCCTCAGATGGTAAAATCGTGCCTTAGGTAGTAATGTGTGACAGGCCATGTAATTCCATATACATGTATGTTACAGTGCCGTTACATACATGTAATTCGCCCGTTCTAGATAATGGACAAGAGTTTATCAACGCTTGCGAGATACAGTATGATAGGTTGTCCTTCACCTCCTTCTGGGTAAAGGAAATCGGCATTTGTAAAAAGCTGAGATCCCTACCTATCTTAGCAATTACTTGACGCCCGTTTTATGAAGCAGCCCCCGGGTTTGTTTGCATCGAGCGCAGGGAAATACAACCGAGTAACGCCCAAAGACCCGGACTCGACGACGGAGCAAGAATTGGATCAGATAGCTGTCATGTTAGAAGGATTTAAAATGCCACGCAGGGAACGACTGAAGGAGCAATCCTCTGCATCGCCTCGCCTAGTACCCCGTTTAAAGGATTTAAAACCAGGGCGGATTAAAGAAGGAAGAGGGGATAAAGGAAAGGAAGAAACAAAGAAATGAAGCAGGCCGATGCTGTTTCAAAAAGACTATACATGAAAGTTCTGTGCTCAAAAGGGTACTTGTGGCGTACCGAGCAGCACACGCTAAAGTAAAAGTATATGAAGATGGGCACAAAGTCTTACCATTGAAGGGTGGCAAATGTTGACTAAGAAAGCAGCCGATGAATTATTGCCTTGTTCAATCTTATGTTTCGTTTGTTTACATTGAAAATTTGATTCCTTTTTGTATGTAAAAAACCCAGCGACGTTATGATAACGTTCAATGGATACTATAAGCAGGTCAATAAGTTTAAATACGTTTCTGAAATTCAGTGGTAAGAATTTAGTTTATGGAAATCTTTATAAAAATTGATCAGACAAGGGAGTTCAACTAGCTGCTGTAGCTAGAGACTCGCGAGCAGTAAAACGAGAGCATGGACTGAGAACACCGGTCTTGGGCAATGCCACCCCACTGCCTTTTAACCTGCAATGAAGATATTGCTCCGATTGTCCGCTACCAACACAGAGTTATGTTCATGATGTCAGCGTGGTGGGTGTGAGCGCTGGGCAATACATGACGCCGTATCAACCTGCCCCCGCGGGCGATATCACAACCTGATTGGAATTTACTGCCCTGGGGGTGTGTACGCTAATCGGCTGTCGAATACGTTGTGATTTTGCTTACCAAACCAATTCTGTGTCTCTGTACATGGTGTGTCTCCATGCAGCTACTATCCCCATAGGTTTCCGCCATCTTTTGAAGACACTTATTTCTCGCGTCGGCACGCACAGCAAGAACGCGATTTTTGTGAATTAGTAAATTCAAGAAACTGTTGATTCTATATTGGAATCAATGACAACCATGGTCACAACCTCATGGTTTTAGGAGTTACTGAAAGAATATAAATAGGAGGAAGACAAAATAAACACCAAATACAAGCCTAATAAACTGGTAATCAGCTATGCGAGAATCACATGTATGTTTTTTTTCTATTTTCCTGAGCAAAAATTGATTATTGAAATTCACTTTACAAAATAAGGTTATGGGAATATAACATATGTAAAGGTCTTGTGTATATACATGCATGACGTTTATATTGCAAAGCATAGCCTTGCATGTATTCCTAATCTATCCCCATGGACCTGTATATGTATATATATCGATACACACGCTACTTCTCTTGATGTATGCAGGAAATATGTTTCTAGGACCTACCTCTACAGGTCCCATTCTGAGCACTCTAGCCTGTGTGTGTGTTATTGGTAAGGAAAGCCCTGCTGCAAGCATGTAGGGGAAGCTGTTCTTCCCCCTCCCCCCCATCCCCCAACACACATTACCACCCCACTGCACACCACCCTCCCACCCACCCGCTCTCCCCGACAGTCACTAATGGATCCACAGTCTCGCAGCTTTCTCGTCTCCATGGCAACAGATGGCATTAAGACATTTGCACTGCCAGTGGCTTAACCCTTCTCCTCACCGCAAGCGTCCCGGTGACGTTAACCCTCTCCTTACCAAGCGCCGTCACGGTTTAAGTATCTGTCAGAAATAGTGTAGAACCCAGTTCATACATTATTCTATATTTACAGCCATGGGTGACTGGGTAACATTTACTAGTTATTTGGAGTATATTGTGTTTTTGTCAATGCGAGTGGTTGGCTGCCATGGAGGGGCGGGGCTGATAGGGCTTTAGATGACTAACGTTAAAAGCCGGGGTTAGCGGTTCGCAGTTCCCGAAGGGCCTGTCACAGGGTGCTGTGGGTGGTAGAGGGTGGCAGTGAGCGACCCTTCATCAAGGGGCACCAGTAAGGGCCGAACAGGAGGGCTTTATAACCAGGGCCGTGTCGTACTCCAGGTTCCCAACCCGTGCCGGAGCCAAGAGGTCTAGGATAGACAATGTGTTAGATTTCTTCTCATTGTACAATGCCGATGTGTGTCAAACCTAAAACTGATCGGCTTTTAGGTGCTCCTTTTCTCAACAACCATAGTATTAATACTGAGTGTGAATCTGAAGTGATAACGCCAGTGTCAGGGATTTCGGTATGGACAGAGGGGATAAACTGGCAGTCGGTTAAACATGGATTAAATTAATCATCTATCGAGGTTTATTACGCCCTTTCACGCAGGCTTTTATTTTGCCAGGTATCATTCCACATCTCATGTTACTGCAGACTTAATCTTTAGACATTTTTATAAATAAACTATTACATTCAAACTACCGCATCATAATTTAGTTACCCATCAGTTGGAAAATCGTGATTTTTAATGTATTCTGAAGTAATATCCTGCACTCTCGCATACACTCCTGATACAATAAACCATGCTGACACTACACACGACTCATCAAACGAAGAGACCTCACAGTTACCTTATACCACCGTGCCCACTCAGCAGTTCCTTGCTCCGTCAGAACAAAGGGACGTGGCTATTTACAGACATTAGGAGCAACTCATTCGACCTTGACAGGAGACGAAAGGAGCAGATGAACAAAGCAGCGCCGAGCAATTAGTGCTTAGTGTCCTGTATGTTCCGTGTGGTATATATAAGCCTGTCGGCAATGTACAAGGAGCACAGCGCCCACCCCCACCCGCCATCTCCTGCCCATCACCATATAACAAACAGACACGAACACACAGCTATATGACCAAGACATTCCTCAGTGCATAATGTCTCCACGTCTAATTACTCCCGCATCTAAGACAATGCTGGATTTGAGTGACACACCTTTGTAGTGGGTCCTCCCGACTTTTAACCCCCGCCATACTGTCCCCTAGCATCACCCCCACTCCTCCCCCCACCTCGAGACCTCCACTATGGTCTAATGGCTGCAAAAAGAGTTTCTGTCTTTGATGTAATTGCTGGTATACCGTCACGGATGGGTGACTCCAAAAATAACGACTCTTTCCTCCTCCTCCATGCCACCCCTTCCCCATCTCCTAATGCACTTAGACTTTCGCCGGTAGTGTTGGTTAGTTTGGCGGGAACGTGGGCAACCAGGATCAAAAGAGCCAGGTGTCAGATGGACCGTAGCAGGATGGCCTTTGATCTGGTTGTGGACACGCCTGATTTGTCAAAGGAAATGTGTTACGCTCAAGGATTGTCTTGTCAAATGTCGCCATGTATCAATTAACATCTACTGGATTTGCATGACATCTACAATTAGACCCACCTCCTTACCTATCTCATCTGCATTTCTTAATGCTGTCCTTTTAATTGTATAGGGACTTAATGAATAAGAATGCGGTGACTATATATGCGGTCTTCTACCCTGTCAGCTCCTAGACCTTCCATGATAAAAATATTTGAGGAAAACATACTCAGCTTATTCAGATCTCATGCCATAAACCGGGTTTTGTTTAAAAAATTGTACTCAAAACGTTTGAGTATCTTCTTTTATCCCAGCACACTCTGTAGAAAATCCTGGTATGTTAACATTACCGATACCATGGCATATAATGTTTGCTCTTCATTAATTACATTCTTCTATTTCGGTTATCCTCTCAAAAGGATATTGATGGTATTTTGGGATGTGTTATTCAACATGCAATAAAAACTCGTTTAGCTTTTCAAAAGTTGCCTTTCTATGGCAATGCGGATAGTCACCTTGGTCAGGTAATAAGTAATATATAGAATGTAGGAATTGCGGCTAGTGTTGTGATGTCAATCTGACTGGTAACTCCTATAGCGAAAAGTGCGTCTCCTCGAAGTTGTTGGTCTAACGTCTTAGGAAATTCATGAAATGTAGACTAATTATCATTAGAGAGGTCATTACAGGAGTAGTTGAATGAGACCTTTCGGCCCTCATTAAGAATAGTCATGGTAAATGTGTGTGGGTGTAGGGGGTGTTGAGAAGGCCCTGTGCGTGGGAGCTTACAGGAGACGGGTGGGGGCGGGGGGCAGATAACCCCTGTTTACCCGTTAGTTGTCTAATTGCCTCCGCTCACCCCGTGTGTCAACCAATTAGGGGCGGTCCATGTAACCTGACCCTCTCCGTTCCTCCACCCACAACTTCCCCTTTACCCCCACCTCTCCCGCCCCGTGCAGCATACCCCCGCTCGCTGTGCTTCCTCCCCTGCCCCTGACACATACCCCCTGCCCGTGCGGCGCCGCCCACGCGCGGTCAGTGGGGGTGGGGTGGGGCAATTAACTGGGGGATTTAATTACCGCGACCCCTCACAAAGACAAACAGGTGCCCCTCCCGACAAGGTCCTGTTACCCGCCACCTCCGAGGTCCTGAGCAGGAGGGACGGGGGCCGACGGGGGTGGGGCACGCCACAGGGCTCGGGGTAGAACTGGAGGGAGCCCGGGTCTTGGCCTTCTACCCCATGCTGGTGAGAGATCACCCATGTTGGACCACCCTCTAGGCTTCTTATACCCCTGATCCGCTACCCACCGCGCCATCCGTGTGTCACTTTTGTGGCTTGAACGTGTGAAGAGCAATTTGCCTTATACTACTGACAAATTATACATCCAACGCAGTCACATCCAGGTTCACTTGTTTTAGGCCACCTTTCACATACTACTTACGTTACGGCTATACGATCTACCACTTGCTGTATACTACTTCAGTTATGAAAAAGACCTTCTCGTACTCCAATACAATAATGACAAGCCCCCCCCCCCCCCCCTCCCCCAATACACACACACCGCCCTGTCGCCATCAAATCCAATGCTGGCAATACCCCCCTCCCGCTACCCACCCCAACACCGCCAAATGATGACAACTCGTGGTTGTCTTTTCAAAAACTGCACATGCTGCGTCACTAACCCCTACCTCGCCTCCTTATCGCGGTTTGCGCTCCTGCAGGACGTGGTGGAGGACGGGGTGCGGGGCACGGCGGGCGGGCGGCGGGCTCAAGGCGGGAGGCGGGCCGTGGGAGGACAGTGCCCCGCGCTCTATGGGGATCAGATGGCCGCCGACGACGGGATAATTGGGCAACGGGCGACGGGTCCAATAACGCCATTGATCGTTGCTGCGTCGCTCTATTGTCTGCGTCGGCAAACAGGAGCTCAATTAAACCCGGCGCTAAGCAGAAGGCACCCGCCCCTCCTCTTCTCCGATCCACCCCAGTCCGTGACGACGATCTGGGTCCATAAAAAAAGGTGTAGCGATTATTGGGGATGTGCCCCCCCTGTGCCCGTTACTGTCGCCTACTCTAGCGCCACACAACCACTCCCCTTAGCCATCTATTGCTCCTGCTCTCCACTTCGCACACTGGTGAAACGTTTGGTCCATGATATCACCTCAGCTATCGATATCATTTCAGCTCAACTTTGCCAGCCACCCAAAGCCTCGATTCCTGGCCACTATGATACCCGTGCTGTCATTGGAGCTAGGCTGAAAATTTTCTGTTTCTTAAATGTTACGGAAATGTCACCAAGTTGTGCTGAACACCATCGCCTCACTCAATATTGTGAAATAATTCCGTATGTGCCTCTCGTAATTACCTGACACCCACCATGATACCTAACTCATTATTGTTCTCAATAATGCCTGCAACCGAAGACGCACCAAGCGAGAAACGCGGCGATTTCGGGAATCGCCAACACAAAATGACATCTATGTGAGCTATTATTTCATATTTCACCGGATTATTGCTTCAGATATGCTAAATTAACAGTGAGACACATTACTATGAAATGATATCGCACATTCACGCCAATTTCTGTTGGCGATTCTGGAGAGCGCTTCCGTTACTCGCTTGGTGTGTCCCCGGCATAAGCCATCACTACTGAACATTGCCTTATATCCACCATAATATCTAATTCATTATTGCTTAGCGTCACCTTTTGCCAAAAAATAATGCCTAACCCGGGATCTCTGGTCAGTACTGCCTTGAGCCATATTACCTTGCTCATCATTTCTGAAGACCACCGCCTTAAGGCTCTCAGAACACCTAATCCATTACCTTTTAGAATTTCATTCAAGTTGTATGTTCATATTTGCAAGCTTTTGTTTGTATTTCCAGTGACAACTGCTTTCCAGTTAGCGCCTCTTTATTTTAGGAAGTTGTGAACATTGCCTTGCTCTCATCGGTAATATCATTTTTGCCTATTCAGGCAAGATTTCTATAGGCACGAGAGTTTCTGACGTTCTCATATTTGTTACCTTTTTGCACAGGAACCTTACTGATGTAAATAGAGAAGTTATGTTTTTATGATACCCATAAATAAATGCAAACCCATATTTAAGAGGATATTAAGAAAGGAGGAAGCGGAAATGTAATTAAATATTTATGATCGAAGCGAAGATTGTGTCAAACCCGACCAAGCATTGTTTGACCTCGGCTTTTCGACCGCTTAATCAAATGAGTGATGAAAAACATGCACCAAAACAATTAGTTGATTGTAGTCAGGTTATCTGATAGAAGATTAATACAAGAAGCTCAGTTTCAAAGCCCTCATGAGAGGTCTTTTACATAAATCAAGTGAGAATTTCAGTTTCCAAGAATGCCGATTCACTGGTGCATAACTACAAACAGATGAAAGGGAGATTATGAAATCTAAGGCCTTTTATTTACCAATTTATGCAACCGATGTAGTTAAAGCCATTACAAATAATGTATAGAGTCAAGCACTCTGAGATGTAGATCTCTGCAGGACTTAAGATACCGAATTCATATAAGAACGAGCTATTACTAATAACGATTGGCAAATACCTAGACAATATGTCAGGAAACAGGTGGAAAAGATTTATGTTTTACTCTGCCATTATTCATAATAAAAGACCATACCCATGATACATATACGACTATACCTATATCTAATCTATCTAGATGGGTCTCACGTTAACGTTTATGACCCACTGCAGACTGGATCTTAGGATCATTGCGCCTCCTGGTGACGTCAGACGGAAACAGTGAGTGACACAGGTCGCCATATGCTAGGGGTGTGTTAGGGGCTCACACCCTACCCCTCCCGCCCTGCCTGAGGCCCCATCACGACCCCCTGCTCTAGTTTACCCTCACCCGCCAATTGATCCCCTGCCGGCTGCACAGAGACAAAGCCGGGCGCCGTATTAGAGGCCTTAACCTTGTAATCTGTTACAACAAAGAGTACAACTCACGTTACAAGGTAATTGGGGGTGAAGGGTAATAATCAGAAAGTAGCAACAAAGCTAAAACAACGCCGAGCAGACTCTAGGGGCAGTGGCCCCCCGCGGACTCCTCGCATATGGTGTTTTCCCTGCTGCTTGTCCGCTAGGGGGAGCCACCGGGGAGCTGCTCGGGAGTGCTCGCCTCCGAGTTGGACATGGCTGTGCGCGGGCTAAATTGGTTTAGGCCAGTGTAAGTGGCTGGTTTTTGAGGCGGACTGATTGGGTTATGTTGATTTATGTGTGGAGTTCGGTGGGCGGTAGGTTTTGATGGGGCACACCCCAGCCGGGAAGTGCCATATGGACTTATTGTTTATTATGAGTGTCGATCGTCGTACCGCCACCCTAGAGCTTTTACTGCTGCTTTTTTATTTTGAAATATGTGTCACCGATCCATCTGTCTCATACAGGTTAGGAGAGATATAATTTGTTGATGGCAGGAAACTGACATAAACTATGACAGTTATGAATTCAGGTGTAGTTTGATACTCTTTACAATCATGAGATTTATTTCTGCAAATGAGGATTAACTTGAAAATATGGCAGTAGGAGTTATGTTGTGAAAACACCACATCAGGCAGGCAGGAATAAACAAAGTCCGGGTTCACTCGAACCATTTACGAATGCACCCAGACGGGAGAGAAAGAGCGATAAAAAAATCACATCAAAGCAAACAGCGTTTGAGAGGCTGTCCACGCTACAGTGCCCGCAAAAGACAAAATTTATCATTGGCTTTCATCTATTGTATCTAAACTCGTCCCTGTTTTTTTAAAAACCCCGGACATCCCTGCATTCCTCTTACAAAGCGTGCTGGGCTTTTAACTCAAATGTGTCTTGTATTGAATCAGTCACCAAAATGGTGCCTGGCACAGGTGTTGAAATATTGCTGTTTGAAAACAGAAATCCATGAAGGCTGGAGGGAGGATGGATGCTCAGTCAGCCATGCCTTCAGGCATTGTCATAATGGCCATAGGATTGATATACGCCTCATGTAGATATATAAACTGTGTGGAGAGAGCCAAATATTAATTTGATTTAGATTTCTGTATGCTTTTTTCGCCGACAGATTGTCCCCATATTAGAGCGGAGTCTGAGTAACAATGCATTTTTTTTCAACCAGTTGAAATATTTCCATTAAAGGCACATGGGACCTGTATGGACCTGTATGCATATTGTGGATTTTTGTATCCATAATGATTCAATGCTGAATCAGCTGCCAACATTAATTGAAATCAGTGTTTATTCAATAACTACTATGTAAACCACTATAAAAGATGAACACGTAGGAACAATGTTAATGCGTTATGTAATTTGTTTTTTCAGTCGTTTCAGCGCGTGTAAAATTTATATGAGTTACAACAAATGGCTAGGGAAAGAGAACAGTAAAATCGTATATTACTGAGAATTGTATTGATTTAGACAAAAAGGTACGCTTTGTACGTTTGACTACTTGTCCACCAGAGAAGTGGCATTCGTCCTTCACGGCTAGATTACTTTTAGGATATCTTTTCCCATTTACATTCATTTAATCTTAGCGGGTATGATAAATCATTATGCATTCTGATAATACCCCACCTATACTCTACGCTGCTGTGATACTGACTATTTGTACTCTATTCCTATCTGTGTTAAAGGCTGCCAAATAAGATTGTTTGTCCTCTCTCGCTGCAGGTCTTTATGCAGTCTGGCCAGCCACCCACTGTGCTCCAGCAGCTGTGCCTGCTGCCCTTCCAGTACTTTAGTGACCCGGCGCTGACCAGTGTCCTCTTCCCGACCCTCATCGCCTGCTGCTATCGTAGTCATGGCAACAGGGAGATCCTGGAGCAGGAGCTGTCGTGTGACCTGCTCGCCAACTTCATCGAGGTGAGTGGAGCTGCTCTCTCTACAGTCAATCCCGGCTGTAAAACAAGTCATTTTGTGTGAATATTATTCTCTTTTTCAGCTTCAGTGCTGGGAGGATCTCATGTACGTATACGGCCTGTGCCTGAGTAGGATGTAATCTGATGAAAGGTCTTTATTAAATGGCTTAGCATATTACTGCATAAAACATTACGAAATTGATGCTACGAACTGGGTTCTTCTATCCGGTTGGAATTGTGGTACTATCTTTTTAATCTCTACATGGATATATATCAATTGATTAGGTTAAATTACACAAAAAACAGACGCAGACTTCCATTGTGGGATGTTATTATTGAACCAAGTTGTACAATGAGTAGTTCATAACGGTTTCAGGACTGTATCAGGTGACCATATATGTTGATTTTTGTTTATGTATCAGTTCATTTCATATAGTTTATAAAGTTCATTTCCATATCATGAAACAATCTCCTTGGTTGTGCTTCACAACCTGTAGCTTTTGTTTTCAAATTTATTTTGTATCTTCTTCAAGACGAGATGTACGTCCCTCAGAAGTGCACATGTCTACGACATTCGTGTACCTAAACATGGCACGTGTACATCTGCAAGTCCAGTGTGCTTCACTACATCACTTACATCCATATGAGCCTAAGCACGGCCACACTTCACACAAACCTAGACTTTTCATAGAGCCACATACTTTATACAATTATACGGGTGCGTTGCTTTTGAAGGACCTCATCTCCTAGATATTCTCTGACCAGGGTATGACCATCGCCGGTGCTACTACGCTAGGAGCGAGACATCCAACAGTCATCAGGTCGCATATACTAGATCACATTATCATTCAAATATGACATGCACGCTTAAAGTATTATGTACATACAGTATCGCGACAGCTTCATGTTGAGTGTTACAGTCAGGGGGGTAATCACCACACCTCTAATGTTGTCTGATTGGCAATACAGAGTCTTTAACCTACACACATGCAGAAGGTTATGACACTCCATTTCTTAAGACTTCATAGTACCAGAAGTAGAATAAAACACCTAAACCATAACTCCATGCCACTTTACACATGTTACCTTGCTGTTTTAACACTCACATACACGTGGCCGCATGCAGAAGAGGTGTCTTCACACATGCACGTCTACACGTGAGGTGTGAAATCATTGAGGCCGACTCTGGGGGTCGTCAAGGCGGCGACCAGAGACTCACACACAGACGGTGGGCTCCTGACGACACCCCCGGGGGTATTTGCACAGATAGCGGGGGGAGCGGAGACCCACCCAATGATAACCGCTGCAGGGCCCGGGGTGGAGAAGAAAGCTGTGCATCATGCGACGCCACCGCCAGTCTCTCCTCCCCATGACATACAGCGCCCTCTACTTCATCATGTTTATACCCGTTACAACCCCCGCCGCGCACGGCGCGCGCATTACCGCGGGTCACGTGATCACGACCGAGTGCTCGGCAGGTCAGATAGGTCACGGAGGTCGTGCCCCGGGTCGCGACCCCGGCGAGCAGTTGGGACCTGCTCGTCGCAGCTCGTCGCAGATAACGGCGGCGGGCGACGGGCCTGGCGGCGATGACGGCGAGCAAATCCCGGCGAAAAATCCGAGACTCCTGGGAGTAAATCATACCTTCTCCCCGTTCCCTTACGCTTCCCCCTGCTTCCCCTAAAATCTCAAGCCCCTCCCCCTCCCATTCCTCCCTTGTTGGAGGAACTCCTCCGGGCTTGAAGGCAGAGACATCTGGTGGCTGGGTGAGACGACCCAGCCCAACCCAATCCCAAGATTGCCGCTTATTATATTACAATGGTGCAATAATACGCCCGCGCGTCCCATGGCGTCTGCCAAAACCCCCCTGGCGCCAGAGGCGAGAACTATTAGATTACCTCATGTTAGTACAAGCACACAGGAGGAGCAGAGAGCGGGTCCCTCTGCCTTAATACCCCCTCCAGGGAGGATCCCTGGAGAAGCCCGCTGTAGTAGACTTACACGTCTAGTTTTAATAAAACAATGGATACGGACCTAGAGACATTCCTGTGCGGTAGACTACATGCAGGCTGTAAGTAATACGCCCACAGATACGACACCCCTGTATCATACCTTTACAAAGAGCTATTGTTGGGTCATATTCACAGAGTAAGCATGGAATTATAAAGATGCTAGGTTATAATGCTCGGTACTGGCTGTAACAAAATTTGAAACATGGAAAGCTACTGTATAGCAGGGTTCCGTTTGTCAACACCTATTCATGTACCTTGGTCAGGGGCGGAGTTTATATATTGCGGAGATGGTGGTTCAAGCCTTAGCGATGCATGCTGCTGTCATACACATATGTGCCATTACTCAGTCTCGTTCTGATGTAACTCCAGCTGTTGCTATATAAAAAGAAACACCGTCAACTTCACCGAACCTACTTCGGCTGATCATGAGATATGCACTTCCCTCCGGTCTTGAAGGCAGAGACAACCATATATTTTCCTATTCGTAGGCTGTCCTGAACATAAGCCATGCTGGAACACAGTTGGGGGGGGGGGGGGGGG
Source organism: Alentia gelatinosa (assembly GCA_950022655.1). Taxonomy (NCBI): domain Eukaryota; kingdom Metazoa; phylum Annelida; class Polychaeta; order Phyllodocida; family Polynoidae; genus Alentia; species Alentia gelatinosa. The sequence goes on along the minus strand of OX465583.1, from coordinate 48,612,689 downwards.
GCTGGATTACACTGAAAGAAACAAAATTACCTTTAAATCGCTGGGAAATTACCATTAGCCCCTCAGCCCTTTGCTCTCATGTATTTCTATCAGGAACGTGAGAAATATATTTTCGCCCATAATTTCCTACCTAAGAACAACTGATTCAACCTTTATGCTATTACACGGAGAACGTTTATAAAAGACGATAGGGTGTTAGGTAGATAACTTGCGATGAAATTCACTCACTCACGATTGAAACCGACTGCGATTACTCTCAGTAAAACTAGAAATAAAACTTAAATGAATATTTCATGTGCACGACCCAAACCGACAACAATTAATCCCCTTAAAACAGGTAACAAACTGATACAGTTATCATTCATTGACGACTGAAACACACCAACAGTTATTAACTGTAAAACAGGTGACAATCTCAGATGAATACATTATTCATTCACGACCTGCCAGTACCGGTATTGAGTTGCAGCATCAAAGACAGTAAAAGCACGAGTAGGACTGTAGAACTGGTTGACGTGGTTGTACCTATAATTGATGTTCTGTTCACGCCAAGTTCAGTTAGCTGCATTGATAAAGAGTATAATTATGGACACCTTCATGTATACAAAGAGCTCCCAACAGTGCCTATCAACGTGTGTTATTTTTTCTTATAGAAGCTGCTGTTAGTCTTTATACATGTACTGTGTAGTCCCTTATATACGTAGCACACGAACACTCTATTGCCCTTATCAAGGCTGTTACCAAAGTATAAAACGTCCCAAGTAGGAGATTTCCCTGATGTTATAAGCCTATTTAATGCTTCATCAACGTATCCATAGCATTGCGTACACTTATATATATATATGTGCAGCTTGCCTCCAAACCAGTGTACAAAAGTTTCCTGAATCACATTCTTATGTTATTTCTCTTTCAGAGTGAACAGCAGACTATCAGTGTACGTTCAGTTATTCATTTTTGCTCTCTATTGCCCCTCAAGCCTTCCTATGGCTCCCTTCTAGTTGGATCGGCCCTGGGCCTTCTCGGTGCATTTTTCAATGTCCTTTCACCCCCCGTTGTAAGCTAAGGCATGCCAACTAGTGCACTTGTTGTATACTAAGCGTTGGCTCCTGGTGTTCTTTGCAGACACTAAAGCTATTAATACTACTTAAGATGTTTGTCCCTTCCACCACCACCCCTACTTCCTTCTCTGTCTTGAGATAATTGTAATCTTTGTTGGATTGGCTCTGGAAAGGAAGTTGGAATGAACAAAACATGTTGAGAACTTATATGTGACTCATTGTTCTGGTCTGCCATCCGACGCATGGTGGATATAGATATAAATAAATCCCTCTGTACATATGTCAAGGTGGATGACTAGCATAATGACACTTTCAAGTTGAATAACCATTCTTTTAATTTTACAGTGGCATCAGCATCACCCATGAACAACTTTTGATGTCTTTCAGTTTCAGGCCTCATCAACGATTTCTTTCTATCTGGTTTTATATATGCAAAGGAACAGATGGGGAAAATTCAATAGAAGTACAACTAAATATCCTTAATGTTACCATAAATGTTCGATAATAAACATTTAGTGATTTCTTCTTTGTGACTTGAGTAATCCTATTAAAAATGTCTCATATAACACAAGTCTTCCTTAAACAATAGGATGATACTTCAGGACAAGGCTTGTGATGTCCGATTGCCTTATGACGATCCCCGTCTTCAAAGGGTTAATATCGCGGCTATTTTGAAGTTGTACGCGCTGCCTGTGTAACGCGCCGCGCCGATTGGCATGTGGCCAGGCGGCGCGTTGAGTCGAGCGAAGGCGAGCGGAGGAGGGCGACGCGCGGCCGGTGGTGACACGGCCCGACCTTTGTACATTGATCCGGCCCCTTGTCTTAATGCGCGCCGCCCTCCTTCCGCTCCGCCAGGCGGCGCGGCGCGGCTGGCTGCGCGTGTAGATCCGGGGCGTCGATACATTTAAAAGCCCGGGGTTTAAACCGCTCCCACCCATCGTTCTACTCTAGCTTTAGCACCCTGCTGAGCGCTCCGCCCCGAGTCTATGGGGCTCTGCCGAACAGAAGGATGAGGGGCGTGGTGCGGTTAAGGGTTGAGGTACACGGCAGGAGGTTACAGACCCTCGGCCCCGACCCTGGATTTGGGGTCTGAGGGGTTGGACGGGTTGGGGGCGGGGATTGGGTGATGATCCTGGGTTGGCTTGAAACCTGCTGGTGGGATCCGGCATTTGGTCCCTCAGGATCAGTATGGATCCCCGGGGGTCCGGGGCTGGCTCTCGGGGGCCGGGCAGGGCGGGGCCCGCCACCCCCGGGCGTGGTGGGTGGGGATGTGTGTGTAAAGACACCCCGCCGACTACAATGGTCAACATATGGATACGACATCAGGTTCCCTTGCTGCTTTCCCGCTCCCTTTCTTCTCTCTATTCTCTCCTTCCTCTTTTCTCTTCTGAACTAGGACGCAGATATCTGCTCTGTCCCAAAAGCGTCATTTTTCCATAGTTGTCACTTGATCCATTCTACATCGTTTCCCTAATGTTCTAACTTCTTTCAGTCACAAGGCACACTGCCATGCTCTCCTTTCCATTATATTTCTTCTGTATAGATAATTCTATGGTGTTTTTCTCCTAAGATACCTGTGTTTCGCTCATCCAGTTTCTTCCCTCATATTTCCTTTCTCACATCACCCTCAGATTACCCGTCTAGCTCTTTTAAATTGTCTTCTATCTTTAAGCATCCATTAATCTCTTGGTCTTGCTTCGTATGTTCTACCTTTGTTCGCATTTCACTAACTCTCCCTTCTGCTCACCTGAGTGTCTGTGCCTCATCCCCTCACGCCCTCGTTCGCCGTTTCTGTCTGTCTGTCTGTCTGTCTGTCTGTCTGTCTGTCTGTCTGTCTGTCTGTCTGTCTGTGTCTGTCTGTCTGTCTGTCTGTCTGTCTGTCTGTCTGTCTGTCTGTCTGTCTCTCTCTCTCTCTCTCTCTCTCTCTCTCTCTCTCTCTCTCTCTCTCTCTCTCTCTCTCTCTCTCTCTCTCTCTCATATATATATATACATATATATATACACACACTCTGCCTTCGCTCCACTTATATAATACATATATCCAGTCACTAATTGGCATTCTATTGTTGTGCCCATCTCTTGGCAAGGATTTCAGACAGAATCCATTGCAAAGCGTGTGCCATTAAAGTCCGCTACTTCATTTGTAAAACGATTCCATTGCTCTGCGCAGTGTGTGGGGTAGATAAGTCCCTCGTTCGTTCTCCAAACTAATTAAGATCTACAGCACACTAAGGGTGTTTTTCTTTCGAATCATGCACAGATATATTCCCATTCCCATATAACGAAGGTGGAGGATGAATGTTATGGAAATGAGTCCTCATTTAGAAAATGCCCCGCACTTAATTATAAAGTTGCCTATATGTAATTACACTAAGAGCATACCTTTATTTTCCTAATGGATTCTATTAACTAGGCCATGGTTGGAGAGTATTAACTCACACGCCTGGCTCCCTACGTGCATACAGAATTACTAGTGTCTCCTGTATTCAATTGAAGATTGGAATTTTTGTTTATATGGAATTGATTAAAATAAAACATCCTTTCCTTTCAGTAGAACATCCACCCGGGAAAAAGAGCTATACCTTAGAATGTGTGATGATATATGTATAATCCTCATATGTGTTTTATCTCATAACACGCCCCTCGCCCTGCAAACACTGTACATTCAAATGCACTGTAACTGGAGCGTTATCATTCGAGTCGTAGTGCTGCTTTAAACTATCTGTTCAATCCATACCCTGACGCGACGCTTGAGTTTCTAACACCTGCAGATTAATTTATACCTCCATGGATGGGATCCAAATAGGGAGAGATCCAGCGTGCACCTCGATGAAAAGAATCCTGTCTGCTTTACAGTGTCATTCATCATCAGCATTCTGGCGTCTAACCACTCCTCTTTTACCCGAGCTCACCTCCCTGGGAATTTTGATTTCTTTCTTCCTTTGTAGCCTCATCAGTGGCTGCTAACTGAGAGCAAAGTGTTTCTAAATACACCCCCAACCCACATTCTCCGGCGCGTAATTCGCCCCCACCCTCCCCTCGCCATGAATCATGAGTAATTGGGTGTGGGACTTTGATCCGCCGGTATACAGGTCGTTGGGATCCCCAAACCCCCAACCTCCCACCCTCAACCTCTCAGTCACACATACCCTGAGCTACCCCTGCTCCTAGTAGTGAGTAGCTCACTCATTACAGCCACCATCTCCAGTGCCTGGATGATCTAATGGCCCACCCTGCGACCACAGACTGAGATCGATGTGGGTCTTAGGTCTCCCCCGGGACACCTGCGTACCATACTATCTCTACCGCATCACCCATACTCTCTACCCGTACCTCGGCCTTTTAGACCCTACGACCCAAGGCCTCATACTTGATGCAGAGCGGCTCGTTTGAAACTGGGGACCTTAGCTACCTAACAATAGCAGCTTGTACGGAGAGCCTACCTGTGTTAAGTGTTATATGTGTTTCTCCATTTGTTGTGATTAGAAGCCTTGCACATAAGATAGATACGTGTAAAGTGTTGCAGTTCGTTTGACATCTCATGTAAGTCCTGTGAATCTAATATGTGGCTTAACAACGTTGTGCCAGTTCTTTGGACCAACTGGGAGCACCTTCACATGGTTGTCATCGTCACGGTCGTTCTATATCTGCTGCTGGCTTAGTATCTCTTGACGTCCATATTTAACTTCAATCTGCATTTCTCATATTCATCAAAGCAGTAGACTAGATGCTAAGAAATTGGATAAAACCTCGCCAAAGTATGAAGTGACTTGTATGTAACATTAGAAATGTGTTACCTGTGTAGGAAAGAAAATGCAAAGGCTCGTTAGATATGTGCGTGCCATGGTTGGATGCTAGAGAACGATAGTCTACTGCTCGCAGCAACGTGAGACCTTATTCTCGGTTATTATAATGCTGGTGTAATGTAAAGTGACAGCGGTGCAAGCGGTGATTGGCGGTGCAATGTAAAATAGTGTGCTGCAGGTTTCTGGGGCATTTTTGTTTTTAGCATATACCATGAACTATAAAGGACGATCAGATCTGAATTCCTTTTCTGTTAAAAGTTTGTAATGCATAGATCAAACTGATATTCAGATAGATAATGATCGACTGATATAATTGGAAGAGAGACCAGTGGATAGGTATTAGACAGTGTTGACGAAAAGAAATCTACCATGACCTATCTGAGGATGAATAAATTGTTAAGTCGATTGATAGTTGAATGCAACATAGCAATCGATTACTTGCTGAAGTAATTTGGATCTTACTATAGATTACTTGCTGAAGTAATTTAGATCGTACAATAGACAAGTCCTATGGCGGGCTCTCCGTATACGCACCATACTACTGAGCTGTCTATATGCATGGCTACACCACGTGGTACAGGTCACATGTCACGGTGAGACGCTCAGGGGGCGTGGCCGGGCGTGAGTGTGGGATCGGCAGGAGAAGGAGGGGAGGGGCTGGGGAGGGCTTAATGGAGCGGACAGGAGGACCCCCTCTCACCCCTCACCCCTCCAGGAGGAGCTGAAGCGTACCTAATGAACCGGGCAGCCGCTTTTTGCGGTTTGCATTTTCATTTCGTACCTCACGGTCACGTGACGGTGGCGTGATCTCTTGCTGCATCCAGGGTCTAGTTATTATTGACCTTCGATGACCTTTGGCGTTGACCTCTTTTATCTGTAATGTCCTCGTGATAGACAGGAGTTATGAAATAAGCATAATATAGGCTATGTTATTGTATGTAATTCTATTCAGTATGTCTTATTGGGCAAGGAAATTGACCGGCTTATCTGGCCTGAGGGAAAGCTGACGGCATACGAGAAAGGTGTTCCTTAGCCAATGAATACGAATATACTATATGAAATGAGATAACGGTTCTGTTGATAGGAATGCAACAGAGTTTTCTAATAGAGGAATGTCTCTATTTTGCTTCTTTTTTTTTAATTGGTTTATTGCGTACTCTCGCCAAAGCGAGTTTTTCAGTTTCAATTCCATACAGCATTACAATAAGCACTGGGTTTTTTTTGGGTTTTTTGTTGTTTAGTTTTTTTTTACAAATATGCACATATCTCAAAATTATGATTTGAATCAACATTGTTTCTGATATACCTGTAGGCTGTTAGATTCCTTTCCGCCTTTATATTAGCACGACTACCTGAAGGCAGGAACCGCCTTAACCACCTCCTGGTCTCGTTGAAAGGACAGGTGCATGCGGGTTGAATGGCATCGAGAAAGGAAAAAAACACACCAGAATGACTCAAGAAAGATTCACCAAAAAACTCTAAAGAAAAAGGAAAAGAGCTCCACTTTACTAAACTCCTCCATCCGCCATTACTGACGAGGGGAACCTCTGAAGAAATCCAAGCCTGGAAACCCCATCCGGGGAGGAAAACCGCCGCCGCCTCGCCGCTTCCCCGGTCAGCAGCCGAGCAGACGGCAGTCGGCTCTATGCGGTGTCGGGTGCCTGGCGCTGGCGTCGGGCCTGCTTCTTCAGAAACAGCAGCGACTCCTAGCGGCGTAGGGGGCACGTGTCCCCCCCGGACACCGGAGGACACCGAGGTCCGATGTCCGGGGGCGGGGGGCACTTAAGGCGCGCCCGGACACTGTGCAGGGAGTCGTGGAAGGGGTGGGGGTTGGGAGGACAATTAGCGCTATTGTTTTAATGGACGCGTGCCAGAACTGATTAAAATCGATACACCGAGGATCGCGACCCGAAGACACCCGAAGAACCCCGAAGACACCCGAGCGGCAGTCGTGCGTGGGCTGAACGTCGAGCAGGACTCCTTAATGTGTCAGGTGACTTTAGGATGCGGACTTTGGGTTGAGACGTAGGTGGTGATGGTGAGGAGCGGGAAAGAGTTTTGGTGGAAGAGGATGTGTTAAGATCAATTTACGGTGAGATGGGTAACAGAAAAATGGTATAGATTTGATTGTTTTGATGATAGTGGTGAGAGGTTGTATGATGTTTTGTTGTAACAGGGTGATGTGAGATGAGAGTTTGTGGAGAGATGGATCGGTTTTAGACGATAACACCGGAGTAGGGCAAGAATAGAATAGAACCCATCACTTTTGACATTGCAGATAGAATGTGATGTTTTCAGGATATGTACGAGTTAAGGTGAATTATAGGTGAAATATGTTACTTTTGTGATATCTGTTGAGTGGGTCTGGTCAGTGCTGGAAGGACTAGTCACGATTATTGAAGACAGGATGGTTTATGCTTGAGACTAGGTGTGGTGCTATGGTTTCGCTGTTTTATATGTTTGGATATATAGTGAAGGATCTGGGGTAGGGCGAGGTCAGGTGAGCTTAAGATGAGATGGATGGGGACATATACGTTTTGTGAAGTTGGGTGGTATGTGACAGTGGTAGAGTCAGTTACATGTTTGGAAGGTCTGGCGGTGTGTTATCAGGGTTGTCTTGTACTGATGAAGGGTAGGGCGGTATGGTTTAGGTGGTATGACTAAGTATTGATTGTGGCAGTAATAAGGCTTGACGAAGGAGTACATTGGTGTAGCACAGAACAGCACAGATGAGGATGCACGTGGGTGGACGGGAGAGACGGACATCGTGAATTTTTCCTGGACTTGTCTTTCCCCCCAGGTGTTGACACCATAAGGGATGAGCAGATTTTGCAGATGGCGTCTAATCCCTGGGAACACGCGTCTGTCTTTGTGTTTACACAGTGAGACGTCGAGGTGTGTACGGGCACCAGGCGAGCGCCGTGAAGGAGATCTGTACGTTACCCCGCGTCAACACATCCTGACGTATTGTGTCGTCCCCACGTCGATGTCCTCTTTGTCTTTGTAAGTGTCAGCATTAGTCAGAACCTACCTTGTGATATTTGTAAAATTTATAGATATAAATACGCTCACGAAGTTGTTTCCGCAATTGTATATTTATACAGACAATTTTACTTTAATCGTATGTAAACCTTTTCAATCTTGTCCTTTACGAAGGATCTTTTGGTATTAACAGATAATTGACACGATATTTCATGAATGTGTACGTCACTCGACCGTAGGTAGTTATAATATGATAGCATAATAAATCCCCTTCATACACACTGAGACCCTGAGGCATCATTTCCTCATCCCATGTCTTCTTTTTTCTTTATACTGGACAAGTACATGTACATCGATTTACAACCGGAGCAAGCGTACTTCCCAGTATGGCAGTTGACATTTGTTTACCTCGTATGTTATGTTTTCTTCAAAATAGATGGGGTACCATATAGTTGTTTACCACCTGTCCATAAGATTTGCCTTTGAAGATGAGGAATGTCAGTGGTTACACATAACTTGGTGGATGTTCAGATTTCACCTTAATCATAATCTAGGTCGAAAATAATCTAGAACCAATTAAAAGATGACAGCGCTCTAAGATCTTGATTGTTTTATCTCATGGTGGGTCTCCCTACACTACACCAAGAAGATCTAGGCGGGAGTGACCTGCGCACCCTTAAGTGTATGTTTGTAAAATAAAAAGTTGCCTGCTGGTGCCTGCAGGTAACGTCGCCAAAGTCAGCAACTTGGGTATAGATAAACACCGATTCCCGCAAAACGTATGCCAGATAGTCTGGTACTACAGGTGTATACAGTGCCTGTATACATAAGCACAATTACTGGTATCACGGACGGTTTCAGTGGTATGCAGATAAGGATACATAGTTACTGGTGTAGATGTAGAAATGAATGAGGGTCCCTGACCCAAGCCCCTCTCTCCTCCCCCGTGGCCCACCTCCAGGGTAACGACCACCCAGGGTTTGTGTACCGGGCCCCTCCCGGTCACGTCGACTGTTGATCTTGTCCCTGCACGTACTCTGGCCATGTGTTTTATCGCATGCACAACGAGACAGGCGTTAATTTCCCTGCTGCCCGCCGACCGTGCACACTCTCACACAGGTGCTTTGATTAACTGACTCCCCGGAGGGGACGGGTGGGTGAGGAGTGGCAGAGTAGAGGGAGGCTGAAGCATCCCTGTTACTACCACCTCCAGTGGACCTTCCTCACCCCGGGCTCAGCGGTACCAGTGGGTTACACAAACCTGACACACCTCCAAACACCACCATCCACCATCCCTACCCCTGACTCATCCCCAACCATCCGGGGAGATCCACCCCACCCCCGCCACACCCACCACACCCACGGTCCTACACACATGCCAGGTGGGCGCAAACAAATATTCCAATCAGTCTCCCATGTTCCCTGGTAATCCCCCTATCATCGCCCGATAGAGACTGCTCCTCTTTTCCCCTATTATCGCTCAGATCACTCTATTATCGCCCAGTCGTAATGCGTGGCATTCATGCAGTGTCTAAAGCCCTCCGAATCCCCCACTGCTCACCCAATGGCACACACAATGTGTTAGGCCATCTCGCCTCGGACAGTGGTCATTCTGTGGTCAGCGGACGGTAACCATGGGAACGCTGGCTGATTTCCCCATGCGTCACTGAGTGGGACTGTGACTGAACGCTAGCCCGTCCTGATCGTTCAGTACTACCCCGCTCCTCCGGGCGTTGTGGCCGGCTGACCTCTGGGAGGGGGCTAATTAGGGGGCTGAGGGGGACTGGGGCTGTTGCTGAAAGCCCCCAACTGACCAAGCACTGACCGCCGCCCTGTGCCCCCATGGGGCTGTAAATGACCGACGCGGTCATCTGCCTCTGCCCGCCCCCGTCCCCGGGTCGCCCCGGGAAAAGGGGGAGGGACAGTGGGCTGGACTGCAATAACATCAGTGGGGAAGGCCGTTATTGTCGTAAGTAATGAAATTGATGCTACTGTCTAGTGGAGGATCCGGATGAATTCCACCAAATACGACCCCCGAAAGATTTGGAAGCAAAGAAAGGGAAACCATAGTAATGTATGTAAATATTTGTGTGGTTGATACTGTTAGACCGCCAATAAAGTGAATCAATTAATCACAATTTAATTACATTTAGGTTCATGTAAAACCACCACCAAATAATACTTCCCCATTCTCGATGAATCTATGAATAATTAAAGTGAATTCCATATAAGATAGCCACACAGATGAAATCATAGCGGATCACTGTACCATCATGTGATATTGCATGAATATTACTCAGCCGTAATGCCCACATCTGAGTCAGTCAGGAGGCAGTGTTAGGAAGCGTGATAGATAGCACTATGCCTGGTTTGGTAGATATCAAAGGATCTGGGTACATGTAGTAATTGTTTATCTCACTCACATCTATCATAGTACACAGTTTTACGATAATTTCTATTGATACAAAAACGGTACATTTTTTCTAGTTGTCGATCATAAGGATGTATAAGTCCTCGATGATGTCTTCCCAACTTCATGTTAAGTATTACTAAGGCTAATATTATCTGCCCGGTTGGACCATGTCTAGTAGTAGCCCGGTTAGCTCAGTCGGTAGAGCATCAGACTTTTAATCTGAGGGTCAAGGGTTCGAGTCCCTTATTGGGCGGAACATCTTTTTAGATATTTGATGAAGGAAAGTCACAAGTTATTCAGTGTCAAATGAATGAATCAGGTTTTTACTTAAAAAAATAAAAATAAATTACCGTTCAGCCAATGACAGATTTTTAATTATGTAGCAGAGGTCAAATTAAGTGAATTGCATACATGCCATGTACCTTATCGGTGTACATATATCCGTGCACTAGAAGATAAACAATTCGCACAGCCATTTAAAATAAATTTTCATTCGATGCGGGTGGTGTATTTAAATCTTTTTTGAATAACCCCAAAACACGGCAGAGCGTGAAGCTGAGTAGTACAGGAATTGACTCTGTGCCGCCTGCGAAGTGGCCTCGGAGTTAGTAGTATATAAAACAAGGGCTCAACTCGGGCACTCTCACTTGGCGCCGCACCTTTGTATTACATTTCGAGTCGGAGAAGTTCTACGACCCTCTATAAACCAAAACAAAAATTACACCGGGCGATGGTAGACTTTTAATTCGGTTAATGGCACGCGGCGAGCGCCAGCCTCAGGGTGGTGAGCAGCGATCGATTCTGTATGTACGCCGAATTAAAAAGTCCGACTGAGATTAAAATTGACGAGGGTTGCTGAGTAACAAACACTCTCACACAGCCCAGCCACACTTGATGGATGGTCAATTTTACCCCTTTTGTGACGATGACAGAAATTAGGGTCTTACGTCGAATAATGGCCGCCGATCGATCACGTGACGGGCGGTGACCGCCATGCGCGACGTCCGCCACCGTCGGCCACTTAAACTTAAAACCCGCCTACACTTACCACAGTAATTAATCATAACGCAGCCTTAACCCTTTACCCGCTTTTATTTGAAATACCGCCTTACACTAACCACACGAATGAATCATATTGCAGAGTTAACCTTTAACCACACTTCAACTTAAAACCCGTTTAGACATGCCATTGTAATCAATCCTACTGCAGAGTTAACTCTTTATGCACATTTATACTTAAAAGCTGCTCATGCTTGTGGCGGTAATAGACCATAATACAGTCTTAACCCTTTATCCAAACCTTAATTTAAAACTCGCTAACACTTGCCACGGTAATTAATGATAACTTAGCCTTAACCCTTTACCCACACTAAACTTTAAACCCTTATAACGTATCACGGTAATTACACACATTTAGTCCATAAAATCCGGCTACACTTAGTACAGTAAATGATCATAACGCATCCGTAACCAATTCTTTAGACTCAAACTCAAAACTTGACTACATTTCCCCCAGTAAATGATAATAATACCGACCCTTTTCCAACTATGAATCTTTAACCACGTCTATGCTACTATGGTACTCAGTCTTAACTCTTTTCCTACGAAGAACCTATTGGTAAACGAGGAAAATATGGATCACCATTTATAGAGATAGTAGAAACTAAGACAAAACACTGTAGAGCAGTTGGATAAAATTATTGATGGAAAGATAAATATTTTCTCACCATAACCTAACTAATAGCCTTTATCATGTCATATTTCAAAACGCCTATTTTCAACTGACAATTCACGAGTCCTGCGATATTTGTGTATGGAAAGCATCTATGTTTCAGAGGTCCTGTATGGATATAGTACGTGGGAATCATCCCGTGGGAAAGCGAAGCCCGCATTGTAGATTTTCATGAGTAGAGGGCTAATGTTGTAGACGTCTTCGACTTACTGCCTAGTGTGTATATCATGGAAAAGAACCGTTTTCATTTCAATTCCTATTCAGTCCTTCTTATTATCAACTCAAGATATCGTGATCATGATCCTACAAACCCTAGTCACGTTGTATTCCCGTTCATTATGTGATAATTGTTCTGCGCCCGTAGTTTACAAACTAGTTCAGCTCAGTAGATGTTATCCATGGAGAGGGTTTAACCATATGAGTGTTGGGCGGGGCTGGGGCTTGCTGTGGGCGTACACCACTCAACCCCTGCCTCCCCACTCCCTCGCCTTGACTCACTGCACCCCCAGCTCGCCCACAAGTGACACCTCGTACTACTCTTCTCACCCTGTCCCCCGTTAGACCCCTTCACCCCAATCCGGCTATTCTCACCCAACGGACGGGTAGGCAGCACCATCCGTGGCAGGCAGTGGTATTAAATCCGTTCTGGTCCAGTGCACAGGTCATGGTTGATTGGTTTTTATGGGCGTGGTGCCGTGCCCCCATGAGAGATGTCCACCAAACACCAGCACCCTCTGCCCTTCTCTCCTCTGAGCCCCTCACACCTCCTGCCTTTGTCCGCCAGGAGGCTACGAGCGCCTCTTGAACAATACAGCGTCGCGCGACCGGGACGCTCCTAGCGGGGGTCACACTTCTCAATCTATCACACCCAATGCCCACACCTAGCGATCTCACCTACGTGTTGTCCCTTGTGTCCGCAGATGGTGTATCGTGTATCATTAGTTTATGATAATGCTTGTACATTTGTACTTTAATCTAGGATCGTATTGGAGGGTCGTAGAAAGGGGTAGGAGGAAAACATTTGTTCTGTAAGGTTAGGTTCCTCCTTTCAAAACAATACAGTGAGTTTTACAATCGATAGAGGATCATTATTGGCATGATTGAATTGATATAATGATGTTTCAATCTAGCTACATGTGCAGGTATACGTATGTATGAGGAAAGAAGGGTCAAGTAATCTTACGTAATATTCAGCATTGCTTGACCATATCGACTTCAGCACATGGCCCACTGGTGCGACGCCATTGTCGCATACTGTTTCTTGGCCCCCTCTACTTTATCTATGATCACATTTGCGATGAATCCATCGCCCTCAATTGCGAGAAAACTTTGTATATTACATGATAATTTACTAAACCTATAACCAAAGCCCAAGAGAGGGGGTACTAGAACGGAAAGTTCTAAACCTTCATTCGAAATACGGATTATTGGATTTCCAACACCTAGTTTGAATAGGTCTTACTTTCGCTGGATCTCCATTATTGTAACCAGTCGCACCCAAAGGTCGCACCAAAAGGTCGCAGCCTTTGATCACAGCCGCCTGACGCGTGACGATCTGACGATCAGAGTGCGCTACACAGCGGTGCGCCAGACGCCGGGTTCTCGTGGTGGGCTACCCAGTGGGCTGGTCAGTGTGTGTGTGACACTGAGGTGTGTAGCAGTGGGGGAGTGGTGGTGAGGCACCGTGGGGAGCTGACCAGCTGTGTGTGGGGGATAGAAGGGTGGGAAGAGGGGTCAGGGCAGGGCTAGGCTCTGTGGGTTAAAGCAGGGTTCTACTGATCTGCCCTGTCTGGTATTTGCCGAGGGTGAGATTGCGGATAGCCTCCACATCTGGCAGCTTAGACCAATTGAGATATAGGCATGTACGCGCCCCGACAATTCATTGTTTACGGTGTCCTCCCTTTCCCTGTGTCTTTCTCTGTTGTGAATACTGGTTTACTTTACCAATACGGGGTCATTGCGTTTAGTGAATGGATCCTAGTTCATTCATCATTTTAGTTATCAAAGGTTTTTCAAAGCCTCCTCTAGGAAATGTTTGCAGGAAAAACGATACATTGGTATTGAACGCAAATAAAATCTTTAAAATATAAGCGTCACAATTATATTTGAACACCAACACAGTCCTTTGAATTTAAACCTTAAAAACAGAACAATGCCTTGTTGGAGTAATAGAGATCATATTCTAAGAAGCATTTTCCCATCAGGCATAACACCACAATACTAATAATAACCAGAGAACTCGAGGCAATGGCTTTGCACAAATGTGGTGCACAATATTCCTGATCACTGCAGTATATGTTTTAGACACCTGTATATTAACTAATTCCGATATGTGGTAAACAGTCCTCAGGTCTACTTCTTGTTACTGGTCGGTCGGTATACGGTATATGAGTCGCTGATGGTAGTAGAGCTATGGAATGCTGGAGGAGGTTGCATCCTGATATTATCCTGATTATACTTCTTTCTTTAATCTTTACTTCCTATCTTAAATCTCCATATCATAGGGCAGTGGTCTTTGCTATAGCATAAATGCACACCTCACAATAAACGGCACAGGGTAAACGGTGAGCAGACCATTTTCCAATGGTGTTGGGTGTATTTATTTGTCTTTCTTGTGAAAGAACATGTTCTGTCAGCACCTGTTTATGAAACCCAGGTAGTACATGGAATACTGTCGAAATCTTCCCGGGATGGCCCCACAAACCCTTGAAAGGTCGGATCCAGTCCTGGGGCTGATTGCCGCTAGTGGTTCCCCGGTGTGTCGGTAGGGATGGCCGTGCCGCCGCCTCCAGGGGGGCGTGAGAAGACGCCAGGTGGGGGCAGGTCGGGCAGGGGTGTGCGCCGCGCCACCTGGCGGATTAAAGAACGCCCTTAATGAGTCGATACAGCGACGCCGTGACGCAAAGGTCAGCCCCCTACACCCCTCACACCCCGACAATGAGACGTCGAGATTTACCACCTAGTGTTTGTCTTGTCGACCCATCCCCTCCTCTATAACCCCTACTACTCCACACCCCAGTCGTTTGCTTTTTTTGTCTTGTATTGTGTTATTTCTTTCTTTTCATAATCAGGCCAGTTCGATCGCAATCCCCACCGAGCACACACAAACAAAAAGGGATAGAAACCCCCCTCCCCCAAACCCCGAACACAACTACTTCAGTCTGTAATAGGCGCTCAGTACACAAATATCTGAAACGCCGCGATGAATCGTGACAAAAGAAAACCAACTCCGAGGAAGGTGTTGTGTTTGGTGGGGCGGTGTCCTTGATTGATAGTTTATCTACAGGAGAATGGGGTATCAATATGGTTGACTTTGGCACATTGCACAGGCAAAGCAATGCCTTAAAAGGTACGAAGTGGAAAGGGTAGTGATTGTTTACGGATAGATAACACTAGCCCATTATTTATAACCGTAATATCAGTTTATTTTCCGAAGTCAGTATCAGTAAAGATTATTTCCTGCATATCTCAAAGGAAATGGTATAGCTCATATCAACATAGAAATATGCAAACCCATATAATAAATCCATCTAGGTATAAGTTTGTTAGACGTATGTCATTGTATAACTACGATCGCCATTTGTACTAATTATTTTGATGAATGAATCATGATTTTGTCCGAAAGTAATTGCTGGTTTTCTCAAATTAGTAGGTTAATTTCAAATGGGCTTTAGATTGGTTGAGTGAACAGTGAAAAGTTGCCAAAGACATTGACTCCCCACATTGGAATCCGTCTTTCGGATAAACCTTTTTCACGCGCTTGACTCTTAAAGCAGAGGTCACTTGTAGGCAATCTTCTCTATTTGAGTCAGGTCCCACCAGGTCACAGCAAACATGACATTATTCCCTGCACAATCCATAACCCTCATCATTTTAAAAAGTAATTAATAACTGAGAGTGAAGCTAATCTGCCCTGATCACATTCATCATTATCATCATCCTATTGGTCCAGTATTTGTAGTCCATGGTCACCTGGTACTGGAGGCAGGCGGGATTAATATTGAACCGTGTGGTGTGTTTGGGTGTTGAATAACTTAACGGCTGCTGTGTGTCTCGTGCGGTGGGGGTTTATTTGGACCCGGATAGATAAGCAAAGCGCGGCGGGGTGTTCTGTGTACTCTCACTGAGCCTCCCCAGGATGTACCCCCGCGCACGTACATTAAAGATATTGCAATCGCCGGCAAACTTCACAAAACGTGGACACATCCATTCTGTTGGAGGACATAAAAAATAAGTGAGGAAAAAGATATCCAATCGTTGGGAGTTGGAGGCAGTGATGGAGGTGGTAGGGTGGTAGGGGAGGGTAGAGTCAATAGGACTGGTAGGGCAGGGTGTTGCAGTGAAAGGTTGGGTAGGCATGCATGGACAGGCAGAACACACTGAGAACAGATTGGCCAGGTTGAATAACGAGCGCCTGTGTCCATGGTAATGGGAGGCACCGACTTTCCTGTTGCCGACACATGTGCACAATGATGTCCACTGTCCCCACTATTTCTACTCTACTTCCTCGGGGCAGAGACTGGAGATGTTCCATGGATGGACGTACTCAGAGATGGCAATTTTCCATTTTTTTTCATAAAAATACACTATTTTCATCATATAAAATCCCATTTCCTTGTGTAAAATGCGATAATATGAATTAAACCTCTTTCACGCAAAGAAGACAGGGGTTTGGACCCCCTCACAAACGTTCACCCCATATACCCTGCATATAGTTAATGTTTCTAGGTTTTTCTGAGGCAGCAAATTCAATATGAAAAATATTTCCACTTCATTTCCAACGTAAACTGACATCCCTATAGTACCTTTGGTGTCACTGTAGCTATTCTATCTGCCTACAATGTCAGAGTATAGGCTTGTATAAGATTATGAAGTTCTATGGGACGCCGCTGTTAGAAAATGTGTGTAGACGCGCTTCTGATAGACAGTGGCTATGAGGAGAAATAGGAAAGGTTCTGGTGGAGAGTCTCTACAGTAAGATCTGCAATAGAGAGTGATTGTTGCACGGCCACAGGTAGAAAGTGCCTTTACGATGGGACTTTCTTTGGGAGGGTTCTGATCGTGAGGCAGGTCCCTGGTAGAGAGAGAAAGACAGACAGAGTGGTAGCACGAACAGGTTGGTCTTATTGACACACCATCCATTACGGCCAGGCCCTGGCGGCAACGCACGTTTTCTCCGTCACTCTCTTTCCACGGCCCGAGCCTCCGTCCGTGCTGCCGCCGGCCGCTTCATAATTCTCATCAAGTCGTGATAATATTTAGCCAGCACTAGGTCCTATTGACCGTAATGGCCGCGCTATTGGCCGTGTCTGAGGCGACGGCGGCGGCCCGTGCCCGGCCCCGCTCCCCGTCACCCCGCCACTCGGCAAACAGGTGCCGCGTCGCTTAATTAAAGATCACAATCAAATCCAATTTCTGTTATTATTCGCGCCGGCCTTCAATTAAGTCTCCATACGGGGAGCGGCGTTTACTTAGGCCGGCGGTGGTGTGAGGGGAGCAGGAAGGGACCACCTCCCACCCCCTTCTACGTATACGAGTGTCTCCTGTTCGTGTTTGTACTTTCGTCGAGAATTAATTTGCCGTGGTGGAAATATTGATTCTACAGGCCAGTGGAGCAGGGAGGGAATATGGACCACTGCGCGGCGGTCACGTCGTCACAACCTGTAGCTCCTCCAGGGACACACTCTGGTCGGCCCCTCGTGACGTCAATCCTCCTGAGCTTCTCGGTTGGGCCTGTATAGGAACTGCTTCTCTCAGCCATTTTGCTTTTGGAAGAATAACATGAAACTACAGTGATGTTTTGTGTGGAATATAGTGGCATTCAGCTTGTAATCAAGTTTACTGTTCCACAAGAATATATAGATGTATATTCGTCATTCCCAACAGTGTATTATCTGTTCTGAAAATACAAGTGCCCAGAGGACAGCCATGTGTAGATCGCCTTAATGCGTTGTCGACGAAATGTTTCCATAAAGCTTCGGACAGATTATGGCCACTTTATATTTTTTTTAAAGTAATGCTTTTAAAATGTGTTGTAGTAAATGGGCAGAATCTACCGGCATCTCTTTTCAAATGAGTAGACATCTGGGATATGCGATTTGTTATTGTCATTGGAACATGCTGAAGGTTTCAGTATTTTGAAAATAATACCCTCTATGCCTTGATACTGCCGATAATCATATGTATTTACCATGGGTTAATTAGATTGAACAATTTCAAAAAGATACCCAAACAACAATGGTGCGAGGCTGAGCGAGATGTTGGGTGTGTCCAGGAGGAAGGTCGTGGAGCAGGAGGTCGGTGGAGGGGAGACGTCCAGACTACATCAAAGCCTGACGAGCCATCCGTAGGGATAATCCCCAGATAAGCCCTTATCTGTCGCTACCTGTCACATGGCCGCCACATCACTACGCAGTCCACGGACCCTGATAAGCCGCATACTCGACCACCGCGCCGCCTGCCGCCGCACAATGTGGTTAGGGACCTGCACCGTCCTGCCAGGCATGCGCAATGAGCAGGAGAAAAGTCTACGAGTACAGCTCAGCGCAGTGGAGGTGCTTAACTGTGACGATGGACCCGTAGTGGTTCTTTGTTATTATAGTGGCTCTTCACAATTTGTTCGCTATGGCCTTAGTTTCGAGCTGCTCAGGTTTGCTCTTTACCCTGGGATGATTCTGCTGTTTCAGATTATAAGAGCATTTCATATCCTGTTGAAGTTTGTGTATGAGTTGTTTTCAAGTGGAAGAATTATCCGATACGCCTTATAGAGAGGCTAACGACACATCTTACCCTGTGCATTTAGAAAGTCCCAATAAAATCTGTATTTAAAAGAACGCCCCACGCATGTCCTACATTTCGTGTACATCACACAGAGTGCACTGCTAATAATACGTATCCATGAGCCCGGCCGCTATGTGGGGCGGTCGGGTGTTGTTATAAGACCGTCACTGACCACTTTCACAGAGCAGCTCCCCGCTGACCTTGTTTGAGCGCCGGGCCGCGAGCTGCTCGCCACCCACCCCGGAGCAGCTCAGCCGGCGCGCTGAGAGCCTGAAACTGGACAGGCAAAGGGGTTGCCGACCCCCACTTTGCTGCCATGGCAACCGTTCCTGGAAGTTCCTAGAAGAGGCCGGCTAGACCTGAGAGCCCCTTGAAGATCGCCCGGGTGAGATGGGGGAGGGGGGCTGAGAAAAGAGGGCGAGATTTCTTAGTGGCTCTAAAAGGGGCTACCTTATCTGCCCTGCAGCGGGTTTAACCCCTTTACAACTAGGGTTGGTTCTCTATGTGTGCGAGGGTTGGCGGAGTTTGGGAGGGAGGAGGGAAGTCTGACCGGCCCCGAGGTGGATGGAGAGAGGGACCTTTACAGGCGGGTGAGGAGGTGGGGAGGGGTTTCCCTTCTCAAGGAATGCAGTGGGAGCGGCCAGCTGCGTACCGTGCTATTTTACAAGGGGCAGCAGGAACCACCGGAACAATGCGTCCAAACAGTGACGTGCTCAATCCATGTGGAGAGTGCACCGTGGAGAGTGCACGGCGGATAATACCAGGGGATAGTACATGGTAGATAGTGAATTGCCCTCACTCTACTAAATAATTTCTCCATCCCTCTGATATTTCACATTCCATGACCCAAAATGCCAATCTCAAACATTCTGTACCTGATAAGATCTGTCTGAAACAAAGGATTCAGACTATATCATTTCTCGGTAGTCTCGGAATCGATGGAATATGGGGTGTCATAAGGTAGAATATGACATATATGGATGACCTGTTATATCATTGGAGACTTTTTAGCAAAATGTTGAAATGACTTAAGTAATTAGATATTGAGAAACTATAGGAAACACCGGTAGAACAGCGGCTTACCAGAATGTCCAAATTTAGTGGGACAATGGAGACAACGGTGGAGGATGCATCGACGAGTAGAAACTGGGTCTGGATCCTGAAAATCAGTCTGGAGAACTTTCTCCTCTAACTATCAGACTATCTGCGCCAACATTAGATGTATACTTTCACTCTGTGTTATACAAGGCAGATCATAGATTTCTGATATATAACAAAGTGGCTTGCTGCTTAATTGTAAATGAGGAAAGGTGGAATGACCCTTTTCTTCACTAATGACTCGGGAGTGATTTTAGGAACGGGCCCCAGTTGGACACCTGAGCAGCCGAATCACATCAGCTACACGTGCCCTGTATTCAAAAGTCCGATCAAAGACTCTCCCCTGCAAGTGGCAGGCGCGCTTTGATTACACGCCGTTCACATACTTGACTCTCCATTCTTTTGTATTTTTTTTGTGATGTCGTCAATATGATGGGGCAAGGCGCAGACTTCTCGCCATTACCGGGTCCCGTAAGACAATACAACACACACATGATCGCCAATACGGGCCGGGCTACTGTGTGCACGCCGTGTCCAACGACAAACTGCTGCGCTTCCGTCTCCAGCGATCGTTAACTCGATGTCGTCTGCTTTTTCGCGCCGAAAAAGCTTTGCGTGCCTTTAGACCAGTTCTCTCACCTCTCTTGTGGAAAATCTCAAGGAAGTTTGCCACGGATATCGTTTGGAATATTCTCAGTCAATTTGGCGGGAATCCATTGGAAACTTTGGGAGTTCAGGCGCGAAGAAAGAAAAAATGGAGACAGAGGGAGCGAAAATGTGATCAAATGATAAAAACGCCGGCGCTTCATGAAAGTTAAACAACGAGGCGACGATCAATGAGGAGGCCTTGTTTGCGCTGGTGACGGCCGGGCGCAGAGGCGGGTAGCGCGACACACCGGAGCCCAGCGCGTCTGAGTGTATTGTACCGCTCACGACTGCGCATGCGTGTTGACGCGGACCAATGAATTCGGGGTCACGCTTCGCGGAGCGGCAAGATGTGAAGACGGCAGTGAGGTGACAGGCGGCGTGTCATTTCCAGTGTTCCAGTTACGGCCACGTCACGCCATCGTCAACACGTGACGTTTGTGACGTATGATGGACAGACGCTGGCATAGCAAATCCAGCCCAAGGGCGGAGCATCTCTGATTGCCTAGAATGGAGGCTTTGAGCTGCTCTGTCCGGCTGCCAAGTAAGGTATTAGGGCTGGGAAACCGTCTGTAATAAAACAGAGATTTTGTCTGTACCTTTGTCTTTTAGCAGTATGAGGTTTCTCAGGTAATAATCCCATATGTATTTGAGGTTTTTATATGTGATCTATACTAAATTGACGGTGTGGCTGCCTTATGCCTCAGACTGTGAGCTGGCCAAGGTTCTTCTGTCCTGTAAACATGACCCAATTTCGGCTGTCTTCTAGCTACAGGGCTCTGGGGCGCGTTAATAATTTAGTTTGGATAATGAACTGATTTAAACCTTTATTTGTTCAGGGAAATATATACCATCCTGTATACCTACCGAGCCGAAAGTGAGCCGGAAAATGTTATTCTAGGTAGCTGCTGCGGTGAGCTGATTTAAGCTATTCTGTATAGTTTATACAGTAAAGTTTTTCCTGTGGCTGCGGCAATGAGTCAGCCGCCTAGACCACCCTTATCTGGTGCATGGTGTGAGCGGGTTTATGTGGTTCTCAATAGCTGTGTTTCGGCTTGAACCCATTTCAACCCAGTCTCCTAGAAGCCCATTTCAACCCAGTGTCCTAGGTATGGTACGGTTGCACTGTCTCCATTTTGTTGAGTATAGATACAAAAGAAATTGTCCCAAATCGATCTGTTTATCACTGTGCGGTCATGTGATAACACATGTAATAATGCATTCATACATGATATTCGGACTAGTGCATTCTCATCACATCCACTGCCCCCTCCCATACACACACAGGCGTGCAGATATTGACACGTCGTAAACAGCGCGTGAGACATTTGAGTCACTACAAAACCACTGGATCCCTCTCCAGTTACACCCCATCCCCACATGGATCCACACACCACCCCTGTCCGCCACCTGTAGGCTCGATACCACCCCTGCCGCCCGGGCCCTGCTCCACCTGGCGAGCGCGGTAGAAGACGACTCTCACTCCGTAGGTGTGAGCTGCTCGGGCGTTATTTGCTTTCTGGTGCTTGTAGGTGTTTTTATTGTTAGAGGATGACGTCATAATTCACCATGCCTGTGAATAACTCTTTAGTTATAAACGGTGTTTTAGATTTGTTGTTACTTTCATAGAACACACAGGTAATATTTTCATTCCATAGGGATAGTCCTGTTTGATACTTAGAAAGAACTGTATCGAGAATCATATAGATAGAGAATACTCAATGATGCGCCATAGTGGTAATTGAATTCATCCAAGCCAGTTAGGAACATAGAAATCTCCATGTTTATGTCTCGTCTACTTTCTGAAATCCTAGCCTCAGTCACCTTACATCACTCCGCCACGACCATGGGATATATATTTCGTTGTGTATGATTTTCTTTGTTTTTCCTATAGCTAACATGTACCAGGCGTCAGATAAAAATATATTTGTCATGTGACATGGCAACATTACATGGAAAAAAACTAGGCCTACTTAGTACTTTTACCATTAGTAGCTAGTTTTTGTTGTAGCGATCTGAGGGATGGACGCTATACATTTCTTTTTATCCATCATATCAGTCTCTCTTTCCATCAGATAATTATATCAAGATTATTTCCTGTTCCTTATTATACGGCAGCATTTCAATAATCTTCTTTTTTCTAATATTTAAATGTTACTCTCGAGAGGAACAACCTTTTTTTTTTTAAACCATCTACAGTATTGTACAAACAATATACTGGATGGACCTGCTCTGTTGTAGTCAATGCATTTTATTATTTCTGGCTGCATTTACCACTTTACTGATAGATGTTGCCTATGGTCTCAGGAGTGACTTCATGGTAGTATGGCGGTGGCGCCATGCTCTATGTTTTCTTTTCGAGTGGGTTTGGCTAGGTTTGCCTGTATACTAGTATGAATATCCATGAAGAATATATATTTTGCAATAAGAGCCAAAACAAATGGATAAACTCATTCCTATAAGAATTATAATCATCCTGTAGGCCTACGTTGCCGTTTGTATGATTCCTACGGTTCAGTTTCGTCCTTGCTGATTGGACAGGATGCTCGCACTACTTGCTCGTAAATGATTCACCAGTGCCTGTTACCCCATATTGCAGGT
The DNA here is from genome assembly GCA_950022655.1 of Alentia gelatinosa. Lineage (NCBI taxonomy): Eukaryota > Metazoa > Annelida > Polychaeta > Phyllodocida > Polynoidae > Alentia > Alentia gelatinosa. The sequence goes on along the minus strand of OX465583.1, from coordinate 48,589,574 downwards.
GCAGGGGTGTTCTGATGGACTTACTGGCACCCCCTAAGGGTAACCAGGGACGAGGTTTGGTCCCAGATCTCTGCACTCAAGAGGATACAACTGAAGGTATTGAGCTCTTTGGTAGATCGCACCCACCCACCTGGTATTACTCTGCTATCCCTTGCCGCTGCTACCCTGATGTGTCCCCTCAGACCACCCTATGCACGCGCGTGCGTGTACGCACTCGTCCCGCCCGCCCGCGGCGCCGCGCACGCGCATGCTGGTGTCACAGGTGTGGAGGCGCGTCCGCCCCTCCCAGGTGTTTTACTGCGGTCACGTGAATGTCCCGGGATCGTTCGACACACCTCTGTGTCAGGCAACGTGTTGTATACATGTACGCGGGCCTCACTGGAGACTGATGCCTATGTCTCAAGTGGGATTCACACGATGGGATTCATGTACCTCACAGGGTGTTTGTCTGAGACAAATCCTGCTGAGATTCTGTACTCGAACACAGTTTCTTCGTTTAAATTGTAGGGTTCCATTCCCCTGAGAAACGTTTTTTCCTCTGCAGTTGTTGGCGACATTTCCCCTTAAAAAGGAACAGAATCTCATGATATTTTGAGCTCTGTGATGTACATGAATCCCACCGTGTGAATTCCACTTCAGGGACGATGTATTATGGTACCTAATACCTAATGTACCACGTTTTACTGTATACTTCCCCACCTAAGATGTATACATATATCATCATTCTAACTCGCCACTGAGACCTGGTGTCACGACATGAAGCATATGCTAGTACAATCGGATGTGTAGTTATTACTTGGGACTTTTTTAATACGACATCACCTACCCGCATCAGAAAGTTTGACCAGTCTGCTTTGAGGATCAAACCGAACATCACGTCACTTTTACTTATTATTAACATACGCATTTCCCCATCTACAGCGCACTAAGAGCTGGCAGGGCAGGGCAGGAGTGAAATGCCAGTTTGGTGGAGGAGGGGTTATCACATCACCTCAATCTATGTATCCACCGTACTTTACCATCTATGTCCCTATCTCTATTTTCACCAACTGTTCACTACTAAACAAACCACCCTTCCTCTCCCTGCGACCACTGAAACCCTACATCAAGCAGTTCCCTTGGTGGAACCGAGGTGCATTTGTAGACTGTGGATCTCTTTTCTCCAGGGCGTGGTGATGGCGCTGTGGAATGGGTAGTGGGAGGCAGCCGGCCCAGGTTGACGCCGATATTGAGCTTTCATCGGGGGCTAGGGGTGGTGGTGATGGCGCCGGTCGCGGGCATAGCACCGCCGCCGCGACGATGATTTAAACAGTTAGTCGCCCGCGGAACGTCGCAGCTCTCAGCGTCAATCGAGGCGACGACGCGCGCGACGCGTCGCTCCATCAGGGACGCGTCGCGCGCGGCCGACGCTAATGCCGCGCGCGGGGGCCGGGCGGCGGGCGGCGCGCCACTCTCACTTAGCGCGCGACAGGCTGAGCCGACGGGCGCTGACAACCCCCGCCATTTACCTAAATAACTTAATGGAAAATTCATTAAAATTGTTGAAGGTGGAAACGCAGAAAAATGACAAGACGCCCGGCTGGCCATAATGGCAGGCAGGGCGACTGATGGGATTGTCGAGGTGGTGGTGGTGGGATGGGGGTCTAGGGGGCGGATGGGAGCCTTGGGGGTATAGGGGATGGGTGACGGTTGGATGCAGGGTAGGGAATAGGGCTGGGCTTTTTTATAGTGTGCTGTGATGTCGCACCCATCAGTGTAGAAAGCTTGGGATATTGGTTCTAGTAAAAATACAGTTTAAAGTTTCACTGCTGAAATACTACCGCGAGAACACCCGTGACGGGTAGGGCAGAAGAGCGTGCTGGGCAGGGGTAAGAGTAGGGCAGGGGTGGGGCATGGCAGAGAATGGACAGGGCAGGGCAGGAGCGAGGTATACCAGTCAGTTTGGTGGGGAGGGATTTACTCAGAAAGTCTTTCCGAGAAGGCAGCCTGGTTGCCTGACAGGCGAGCCAATAGCCACACAGACAGTCAAGCTCAATAGTATGCTGGAGATATCCCTTTTTTACACAACACACATGTACCTACCACCCCCCCCCCCCCCTCCTCACCTCCCAACTACCACCAAGTAAGTCACCATTTTTCATACGCATCTCAACATTAAAGTGTTTTTCACTCTCCACTCAGAGGTAGCGGTATATATGACAGGTACATAACGCTCCGTAACTAAGGAGGTATAGTGAAGAAAGGAAAGATTCAGCAGGCAGGTATTTACTTTATATCTTCATTTATCACTGACCAACGTCACTTGAAATCATTCTGCACTGTCATACAATAGACTTATCACACCTATCTTGGAGTATATCACACCGGTCGACGCCCGTATCACACTTCGGCCTTATACCTGGTACATATTCGTCGCATATATGTATATGATATATTACAGCACTGAAAACACCCCTAATCTGATTCATATTAAACGGGATATTCTGAGTGGAAATGGATAGTTTCTTACGATCTATCCAGTGTAATAAACATGTGATATTCCTGAAATGCTTATTTAGTGTTACCAAACATTTAAATCTGGATGTTATGAAGCATGTATTTTATAACGAGTTCTAATCATGATGGTATGGAATGGTTCCATCTAGTCCACTATGGTGCAAGTAGGATTGTGCGTAACGACCAGCTTCCTCTGGGCAGTTCTTCTAGCAATAAGCTACATTCAGGGTTTTTTTCTTCAGAGGAAAAAAAATCGCTTGGTACTCGCTGATCAGTATTCTGGAGTGAGTGGGAGGTATCCATATTGCTTGAAATACGACAACCTAAACCTTCTGAACGATACGTTTTGTAACTCACACCAGAAATCGCTTCCCAAGTCAGCCAGGTGGGATTTATGGATGTTCATCTCCTGTGTTTTACCCTCTCAGTACAGGTATCTCATTAGACACCGCCACCTTGAACCAGCGCCGTCACACGGCAAAATATGCTATCACTCACCATGCCATTATCTATTTGACGCTCATATCCAATACTGATACCTCCCCTATAACAGCCACCTGCCCGCAGACCTGTCTGAGTAGTACATGACAATGATCGTTTGCGTGTGGCATTTAGCGACATATGCCGGTCCATTTATCTGAATTTTAACACTACTCAACTTCTGGCGGTAGTTAAGTAATGTACCTTTTGTCTGGTACATCTGTTTTTAAAGTGCATTCCACCCCCAAAGTCCACCGGAGACAATTGTGTCACTTTGTAGCGGGTGTTTATACGTCGCCGAGTGTTCACAGGCAGTAAATATACTTTCACCGTTGATCATGTTAAGATAGTCTTTTTGTCACCCGCGCGACTACAACAGAGCAATTATCGTGTCACTCAAATTGACCTTAATGATTTACTGTGTACATGTATGACAATATAAATTTCAATTCTTTCTTTTACCCCATCCCGTATTCCCGTCTAATAGAAATATTGTCATTTTGGAAGTTTCTACGAGGTAACCCCCCTCCCCCCCCCCCCCACCCCTGCCTCCACACCTCAAAAATTAATATCGTATAGAAATGAATAACACTCAGACCAGCACCCAGTATCACTCGGCTTACACGCTAACTCAGTTACCTGTATGAAACAGACGCCACTCATTACCGACCGAACTCACGTGACCAACAGGTTCTATCTCATACATCCCATAGTTTCTCAGGGGCAGTGACGTCATCGCGGATGTTTCCGGCCGGTACCTGTCGGCGTCATGTGCTCGGGGCGTCCAGGCACCAGCGACAAACCTGACACTGTTCTCAAGATCAAAGGAACTGCTCATCGGAGAGGCGGTGAGCAGCTCAGTATGACGGCCCCGAACCAGGTGGCCAGGCTCCCAGTCCCCGTCACCTACTGACCACAACCCGCTTCCCCCTCCCGCCTACTCCCTACACCTCACTCACTCCCCAGCACACACAAACACACCGTTCAGGTGCCGTGATTGAGTATTGTAGGCTGTGTGATAGTAGGTATTGGAGTGGATCAGTATTTATTATCCATGGTATACACAGTACCCATTGAAAATATATGTGCACTCAGTGAGCCGCTAACCATTATGTAAAAGTTGTCTTATACTATAACCATGGTATACGGATTCAAATCCGTGGTATGCGGGGAAATAATCCCTTGGTGTTATTGATATAACCTTTCATATGTCTATTCCCTATATACCCTCCGGGTCCCCTGGGACGTTAAACCACAAACAAATAAACCTTGAATATGTCAATTCCTGGGACTAATTTACTCATGCAGAAGGATAATGAATACAACAAACGATGGTTTTTATGGACAGGCGGCTCTGTGGACACTCAAGGTTGAGGTCGTAATACACTCACTAACGCTTGTGTAGCATCACGTGTTTTATGGTCGCCTGTCTACAAAACCATCGATTATTGTCCATTTATACAGAATGTGCAAACACAGGGAAATCATTCCTTTCATGGACCTTATCATTTGTAAAACTTATATATTAGATGCACATACTCTATGGAAGGTGAGCTAACATGCAGTTTATACTTCGCCTACCACCCTAATCTGGAGATTCAAAAATGATATTTAGTTGGGAATAGGCTAACTGGCTGTGGAAGTGTGTAGGCTTAGGAGAGGATCTAACACCAGGTAGTGTGATATCATACATTAAAGTTATGAAATAACAGCAGCACTGAACATAACAGCAGATAGCATGACATAATGCATCGTTCCAAACAACGAGATACTGCAATGTATAACACCATATGACCTTTCCACAACACGTGAAATGACTCCGTGTCACAAGGCACCACAAAACTAAATATGATACCATTCCGTCCAACAGAACATCAGCAAACCTAACTCAACAACAACAACAGTGGGCATGATTACAACAATAAAAAAGCCAAGGCCAGGGCATAGCGAGGCCTACTAGGGATCCATGGGAGGCGGCAGGGCGGGCCATCGTCAGTCTCCAGTGCCTGACTGGAGGATCAATCGGCGTGTTTGATGTTGTCATGTCATTTACAGCTAACTTCCTGTCGTAATGCACGTCGTCATGTTACCCTGACAACGCGTGGCGTGCATGCATGCCCCTCTGACACCCCCTCCCCCGATACACACAGTCCTTGGAGGATGCGTTACCTCTGGGCCGAGACATGGAGTAAATCGTAACCAGACTGCCAAGATATTAACGAGTACCCCGTGTCTATAGTACCCCGCCTATATCATTATATATATATCTTGTATATACATATAACTATGTTTATAGTGTTATGTGTCCCATGAATACATATCCACACCTAGAAAATAATCTAGTACATTGTGTATACATCGATATGGAAAGTCTTATATATGGAACACCCCCACACATTAATACCTATGATATAGTACACTCTCTTATCACTCCCCTGTACCTACAGCGTTTTAAATCATGTACAATATATATTACAGTTTTGGTCGCATGTGTCACATGTATTAGTGCTGGTCCCACGTAAACCATAACATTGTACAACCTGTCTATAAACCCACAACGACAGTTGTGTATAAAGGCCTGTACCGACATTAGTGTTTTCCTTTTGTGTGTACTCAGGTATTATATTTCAGTTGTATACAGACTAACTATCTCAGTACAGACACACAGAGAGACTATTATATTGTGTGTTCGTTTACCCATCTCTATGCGTCTAACTGTGGATATGGCGATGTATAGCTATGCATACTGCATCATAGATACATGGTTATCATAACTGTATCCTCGTGTGCAGTATCCATATTTGTTCCCCCTCCTAAGTCCGACGTGTGTACGAGGCCGTGTCTATACAGTGACCGATATCGTTCATTGTTTGTGCGGTCTACACTGGAGAACACACAGGAGGCGGCGGTGCCCGGGCCGCTCCCGTCGGACTGCAAACACTAAAGACCACGTATCGACCGGGCCGTGGGAAGCTGACCGCGAGCTGCTCTGAGCTGCTCACTGCGGAGCGGGGATTAGAGAGGTTCGGGTTACACGCCTAACCCCTAACGCCCCGTGATCTGATCGCCGGCACAGCGCCTGCTGCCTGCTCCAGCACCTTCCCCGAGAATCTGCTCAGAGTTTGGGGACTGCAGGAATGGAATTCTCATAGTAACAGCCGAAGAATTGATTTACAACAGCTCGTGATATTGATTGAACTGCATACTGTGGCATTCCATAATATTGAAGCGTCCTAGTTCACAACAGTAAACTGTTACACCTCATAAAAATGTGCGGTTGTAAACGCCAATGGCTCTCGTCCCAACCTCCAATGCTGAACTGCTCTTTCTGAGATAACCACAGATTGTGTACTGCAATCTTCATTATCTCCGTAAAACAACTGTGAAATATATTACCAGCATGGAAAGCTTTCTGTATCCACACCAAAGGCAGCTCCATTGAAATGCAGTTTTGATAAAAGGTATTTGAAAAAAATGTATATATATATACTGCCGTAACGGGAGGGATGTCCCATTACGTTCTACTTTGGACTGGCTGGTCTACCCTTAATAGCCTCTCTTTTGTCGGACACCTCCCGATGCCACCCCTAAACTCCCACCCATATCCAGGCGAAGCCACACCCAGGGAAACACAACACACACACCCTGCACCCCCGGAATGCCCTCCAGAGAGTGCCTCACCCCACACGTAGACAATACCCGTCAGGGGGAGCAGTTGGGGGTCTATTGTGGTGCGAGTGACTCGCGGGGGGCTGGATAATGGGCGTTGAGTGACTCGGGGAAGCTCCAGCAAGGCGCCACCGCCGAGCGCCGACAGCGGGAAGCCCCCATGAGCTGTTTGGTGAGCTGCTCAACGAGCCTGCGCCCAGCAGGGGACAGGAGCCGCTCGCGACACCCTGAAGGCACTGAGCCCGGGCTTCTTGTGTCTGCGTGTGAGTGCCAGGTGTGGGGTTTGTGTCAGAGAAAGTGAGTTGTTGGGAGGGTATTGAAAGAGAATCCTACCGCTTTGTTTTGAGTGGCAGACGAGCAAGCGTCATCTTCCCACCACGAAGAAGTTTCAATTAAGGTTTAGTGACTGTTTTGCTGTAAACATTCAGTTCCGTCACTATAAACTTAACATTAAATCACATCGATGGCCCAGATAGACAAAGGAGTGAGTAAAAAGAACAACAATCAGCTGAGGAAATGGCTCATGAATATCAGAGCCCAGGTCCTGTAATCAATTTAGTAATCGCTTTAACTCAGTCTCAATCTCGACTCTACGTTTGGTCTTGCATTTAGCAGTAGCATGTATAACAGGTTTCGATAGATATCGATGTAATTGGATTCAACTCCATTCCTGGCAGTGCTAAAGACCGGAATGAAGTCCACTTTCAATTACCGAACAAACATTTATGCGTACCTATTTTTCTTTCTCATTACTTCCCATTGTGTGGTGACCAATGAAATAGATTAGTAAAATGTTCTGCTGATAGTCTTGAATAACACCTATAGGTGAATTCCACATCAGACATTTTGTGTGGCCTGGTAAAAAGCACTACTTCATACCCCATGGTAAAGAGCTGCTCATAGTGCGTTAATAAGCGTCTCAGTCTGAGTGCAAATCTCATCTCCCGAATCCCTCCTAGAACAATAGCCAGGGAATGCTGCCAAGCCCTGGGATTTATTTTTATCCATTGTCGGTCCACCACTGCAGCCACTGGATTCTGGTAATTCGGTAATTTGGCTGTGGTTGTGGCCGCTGGCCAGTCCGGAAGGATGGGCTCGGGCGGGGTAAGTTGAGAGTGGAGGTAAAGCCCTGCATCCCACCCGCGCCGGATCGATCTCTACCAGTTTGTCTACACGCAGGCGTACTTCGACCGTTGGCACAATACGCGGCGCCTATACTACACCCAGGCCAAGACGGGTCACACTTATCGCCCGGGATTGGATCCTTTTGGATCCTAAACCTCCACAATTAATTCTTCAAACCAATGAGGCGCCCCCAAGACTATGTAGGTCAATGAGGAGCGAGTTGAGCCTGACTTGAGCTACTTATTGGCGTATAAGGAGTTGCTCGTTGCTGTATTCTGTGATTATTGGATATGCTCACTATTGGTCTAGAAATGTATTACAAGATGGTCGTTTGTTTTCGGAATATTCTTTTTTTCTTCTTGTTTTGCTCGTTGGCCTCTCCTGTACTATTGCTATTGCGCTAAATTTGAGGTTGGTACTCTGAGTCAGTAGGAAGGTTATGCTCCTCTTTACCATTCCTCATTTTCATTACATCTACCCAGCCTCCCTTCTACCTCACCCATTCTGCTTTCCTTTACATCCCACCTGGTCTTAATGCCCTCTTTACCCCCACCTGAAGACGCATCTTAATCACCTGTCACGCCGTCAAGGTGTGCCGTCACCACGCCATGCCTGTCATCTTCACACCTGCCCTGTCATAACCCCCTACACCCCTCACACCGGCCTCAACTCACTCACCTATCCTCAATGGGGTGGCGGAGGACTGGAGGGGGCTTTGATCCCAACTGCTGTCGGGCTCCTCCCTCGGGCCACGCCCACCTGGTTGTCTCCCGGTCATCAGGGCAGGATCCAAAGGATCCAGATGGGGCGGATCCAAAAGGCATTCAAAGGGTACGAGTAGGTGTTAAGTATATCTGTGTGTATGAGAGGGGTGGGGTCTGGGGTGAGGGGGGACATGGTGATCGGATATTCTCAGTTTATACTCCCGCTTTGTAGAGACCTGGCGTCGGATGAATTGTGTATGGAGCTGACGGGTTAGATGGGTGAGGATTTTTGTCTTGCAAAAGCGAGCTGTTACTACAAGCCCCTTTGTATATGTATGTGTATACGAATACTGTATCTGTTTCCATTCCCATGCCGACATTGCTACAAATAGTACGCATACTGTGCATCTAGTACAGTTCACCTTTATTTTCTTTGGTATCATGGAAGTGTCATAGTGTGGTTAGGTAATTTTAGCTGTTACATTCCACATTGTTATGATGAGTGAATTAAAAAAACCGATTCACACGACTGATCTAACCTAACAAACACAAGATCAACTAAGATTATTGATGTCATGCTGTAGTGTGTGTAATTTCTTAAGATCAGTTACTGATATAGAGGACATAGAAATATGTATATTTTTTATGTTAATTAGATCAATGAAAATAATGGATGAATAATATGAGTATCAGTATGTGGAAAACTATGTTATATTTTCAGGGGCTGATGTGTTGTCAATTGTATTTGTACGAGTTGATAAACACAAGGTGTATTTAATGATCACTAGAGTTTTTGAGAATTGACTGAGTCACATGACCTGATGACAAACAAAACAAAGTTAAAAGACGAGATAACATTTCTGCATAAACAAGCACCATGTTGTGATTTCCTGTCTAGATGTAGTCTCGTTGATGTTCTCTGGCAGTGCAAGGAAGAACGCCCACTGGCCATTGTACTACAACCTTTTTTGACTGAATAAAGAAACGAGGAGCAAAATTATGTTCATCATTAATGAATCAGCATGGAATTATTTATAATTCCATGCTCATTCATATTTATAAATAACAATCAAAATGTTTTAGATATATTCAGTTTATAGATCGTTTTCTATAACCTACTTGCACCCAGACAACTTGCCCTTTCTGCAACTGCCTGAGACTCTAAGATCCAAACTTATCAAGCACTAGTAGTGGGTCTTGAGGTATTTCAGTCTTGAGTGATTGGTCATGGTCAGCTGGGCATGCCTCGAAGACACTGAGACAATGGCACTCTGCTCCTTTCCCAATACCAAAGTGAATAGAACATAGACAGTGAAGGATAGTTGGGTTTTTTTGCAGCAAGCTGAAAGTCTATGTGACCACTCTAACCTTTAGGCACCGTATCTAGAGCGTGCGAGCACGCTCTAAAAGAGAGAGAACATGGTATCCCCGTCTAGTATCTGCAAGACGTTGTGATCGTCATATTGCTGCCTTTTCCGTAGATGTGTTTTATAACTTGTATGTGAGTGGACGCCTCAAATGTCGAACTACAAACATCCACACGTCATCGTGCAGCCTTGACTTATTCATGGCAGTGGCCTGGACGTAAACACAGGTTTCTCGACGAGGATGCTGAGATAATGGTATCACTCAACTGATTGTCAGGGGCGTCCACCAGCGGCAGTCTGCATAATGTATCCGGATGCGCTGTCCGCGTCAGGCTTGATTAATGTGTTTGAATATCAAACACCTGAACTTTATAGATGACGATGTACGGGTCAGGGATCGCTTCTCGGGCATTGTCACCTCAGTATTGACCGGTTTACATGTAGCACCTTAACATCTATTGCCTTCTATTGTATTGGAGTAGAAATATTGCTGAATAAATAAAAGGAATAACAATCAAGACAAGACTCATGCTCATACAGTCTTGATCATACCGACTGTATGAGCACTTCAATATCCCATATTATTTAATCCCACAATACATAGTATATCAGTATAATCGCCAAATGTGTTATATCAATTATTCTTATGAATTTATCACATCTATTCGTCTGTCAATTAAACAAATAACTCAACGGCAAACATTCCCCTGGCCTTCCCTAAGCACACCGTCTGACAATATTGCCGCTCCGACCACTGGCTATCCTCTCAGATAATGAGTAATCAAACCTACAACCTTTTATAATGCAATCACTCGAAAGCTGGGGAGGGGAATGGGTGGGGTAGGAGGGCGATAGTGTGGTTTGACCCAAGCAGAACTGATCAAATACTTCCCTAATTACTACACTGGTAATCAGGCAGTGTCTCTGTAGAGATGGGTGTGGAGGGGGGTGCTCTGGGACCTAAAACGTCCACTTTCATCCGCCCTGTGTGCGTACAGCGCCCCCTTGGCGGTCAATATGTAATATCCATCAGTACCACCACCTGTGAAAATTAAATCATGATCAAACCCCCGAGATTCACTTTTATCCCTTGAACAACAACTGCAACGACCCACACACAGTCCGCCACTACGACCACCACTATCACCACACGCACTCGTTCTCATTTGATTTCATTTTCCGCGGGATTTTGGACGAGGTGGAAAAACCGCCCGACTGGTAAGAAAAGCCGGCTAATGCGAATCGGGTCGAAAAGCTATTGTTTCCCCGATTGTGTTTTGGTAGTTTTTATTCTGCGCTGTGTTTTGTGTGTCGTTTATTTTCATGGGTGTGTTTTTGGGGAGGCGCGCTTTTTCAAAATATCTTTCTCTTTTTTTAATCATAATTTGCATTAGGTTTGCTCTGCTAGTCCATCTGGTTGGAGAGAGTATGTAGATGTTGGATGATGAAGCAGTGAATGTAATGGGTATATATTAATGTTGGTTGATGGCGGCGTGAGGTTCAAGCGGTAGCATTAATATATATATTGTATATGTAAGATAGGTGCCGTAAACCTGTATCAATATACAAAATGGGTCAGAGGTAGTTATTTGATATTTTTGCAGGGCAGGACATATCGGTGCTGACAGGTATATATATGTAGATGATATTGTCCATTGTTTATCCTAGGTAGATGCTATATAAGTATACATGGTCGTCTACATTGATGCTGACAGGTATATATAGACATGTCCATGTAGGGAATAGTGCATATTCTTCATCATAGATAGGTGTGCTATAGATAGGTGTACATGGTAGTGCACATTGATGCTGACAGGTGGGCAGGGCACTGATCTCCCTTAATACCCGGACTGGCCTTGTTTTCTCCGTCAACACTCCCTTGTTGGTCTGGCCTAATTTGTCACCTTGCCACGGGGCAGAAAAATCCCCAGTGAAATCCCCTCCCCCCACACAAACACACACCCAGCAACACTCATTGCCCCAGAGGGGGGCGCGAGACGGGAGCAGCTCCCCCTGCTTGTTACCATGACACGTGCGGCTGGCAACTGCTTTCTGCTGCTCAGTGTCTGAGGTGTGAGCAGATGCAGTGAGCTTATAGCAGCTTCCCATACGGAGAACCCCGGCCCTGTTTTCATAGCGGATCCCAAAGCCTGCTCCTTGTTTTTTCTTCATTAATTCAGGTGTTTGTTCTGTCCTCTTCTAGAGGCCATCCCTGCACCATATGTGGAAATGAAACCCAAACTATTTGAGATTCAAATTCTATCCAGCGACCTTGTGGATATCGTAGTTCAATTTTTGTGAGAAAATACCCCAAAAATTAAATTTATTATTTGCTTAGTTCAAAACACCTCATACCTACATGAAATGTATTCATATGCATATGTAGTAACTTATACCTTGTTAAAATGCACATATTTCATGCAAAGAAGATAAAATAGGAGTTTATCAGTTTTTGTTTTTCTTCCAAAAGCGACTAAAGGAGGATACCTTGTCACTGACAGGATCTCCCGCTTGATAAAATATATTGTCTTTATAAATGGTTACTCTAGATAGAAGGGTAACAGTTCGACTATTTCTGACTGAATAAATAACACGCTAGGAATTCATAATATATGCGCTGGATCACCACACGCCTACAAAACCTATAAAAACAAACTTTACGTACGTCTCTGGATCTGCCTTTGAAATGCCCATTGAATGGCCACTTCTGCATTTCGGTTATTCCCCTTTGGGAAAACCCGAAGTAATCAAAGGGCAACATGCAAAACACCGGAAACAACTATACGATGATACCCAGATCTAATTTTAGAGATGGAAACCCCAGCATCCCGTTCATAACAGCCTGTGATATCCGACAGACGTACGATATATCAAAATATATCATACCCATTTATGCCCACATACCTCAATGTATTGTACTTTCCTCTATACAGATATCAAATAAATTCTAAATTGATAAAGACAAAAATAAAAACAACTTCTATATTATGATTATGAGATCATTATGCTGCAGTCAGCTGTGTTGGCTTTAACACACACCTCAATATATTCCTTTTCATAATTATAATTCAAATTTGTAAATCATAAAAGGAACAGATAATTTCTTTATATGAATGATGTTTTTATTTAACCAAGTTGTACAATTGATGCTTCCTTGTTGTATGAAAACTGTGACTACGTTTCGCAAATGTTCAATTAGATTCGTCAAGTGATCAGGTAATGATTATAGTAAGGAGAGCCCACCCTAAAACATTTAAATGGAAGAGTTATGAATGCAATATTTTCTTTTACCCTTAGCATATTTTGAAATATCTCTGATTGGGCGCTTGTGGATATCTTATATTTCCCACAACTTGATCGGATGTGACAGTTACTCATCTCGCGACACTTCATACGTTAGCCTTCTTGTTTTTACTGAATGGCATATGTATTATACTATAGCGGCAGTGCTAGCTCTCGAGACTGACATATGGCCTCCACAGGCCTCCCAATAGCATCATAAAACTGTCAGTTATTGTGAAACGGCAATGATGATCCTACCTTGGCTTTTATCTGTCGCCACACTTAGCATATCTCGCCTACTAATGGAATTGAATTTGATTTATTCATGAGCGTGGAATATATAAGATCTAGGGGTGATTGTTCAGGTAATTTTGTTTGAAACAGGCTGAAGAGAATTGGCGTGGGGAAAAAGTAAATGGGGCCACGTGTTGAAAGCCTCAGGGCTATGATGGTCCTAATAAGTTCGTCTGTTCTTTAGTTGGCGATAGTGTCCTCTTACGGTCAAGCAATATGGTCAGGTCTCTACGTTGCCCGTGGGTAAGTTGAGACTCGGGGTAATGTTAGAGGGGCAGAGCCAGTTATCACAGGGATGCCTGGCACTGCACCTTATCTTAATCAACCATCACTGGGGGTAGGTGATAAGAACACAGGTGCTCATGAATCAATTAAAGGTGTGACAATACGTGGCCCCTCCCCGCGTCATCGACTTGCCATAAACCAGCCCACACCGTGTCAACAGGTGTGCTGAGTGCAGCCCGTCCGCCAGGGGGACGAACCTACCATAGCTTCAGGGTTATTCAAACTGTTGTGCAGACATATTCCATAGTCTACGGTGTAGTTATGATCTGTAAAAATAACCATTAAGAAAGTGAGTCTTATATTTATTGAGCAAGGGCATTGATCACGATGATTTATCTGAAAAAAACCCACTTCAGTTTATGGAGCAGGAACTTAGCAGTTGAAGCAATAAGCTGTGCTGTTAAACCAGCAGCAAAACGCACATCTCAGCAAACCATGTATAGTATAACTCGGGAGCTAATACTGAGTAACTCATCTATCCATATTCTTGTTACAACGCAGTTTTCGCTAACACATATGACGTACCGTCTAGTCCTCCAGTCCCCCTCCCCCCTTACGCCTTCATCCCATGTGAGAGTCCGTGACTGGGCCTGAGTTAACCATTGTGCCGTGGCGCCACAATACTGCCATTTGTACGCCCGCTTAAACGGCTCAGCCGCGTTCTAATTCTGTGACAAAAATAGGCTTTTCACGCCAGAATACCTATTTGTGTCAGTGGCGTGACCACGAACGCCGACTTCACACCACATTTAGCTGTTGTGCTAAGGTGGCATAGTACCGGAGTGCTATTTTAGATTGGATTATCTGCCTTTACAAACAGCTAGTATACTTCACCAACTCGCTAGTTTGGTTTTACAATGCAACTGCACTGTTGGCTAATTGAGATTAATGATTTACCTGAACTCTTTGCCCATTGAACCTGACAGTTCAATTAGACAGCATAAAGATTAAAACGCTCCCCATTCAATCGAGACCATGATATGGTGTAGAAAGGTTAGTATTGATAAAGCTTATACATGTAATTGTACATCTTATCTTTTATTGATATTACAGTAGGTAGTCAGTGTCATCACATTCAGTTCGCTCTTTTGTGAAGTTCGGTGCAAGCATACAAGCATCGATGTAACTTCCTCATGCCAAAGCAAGATCTTAATTACAATGTTATTTCAGTCAAACAACAATATATCAGAGGTCAATTCTCCAACCACACCGCTTCATAGAGACGGAGAGGGTAGCTCGCTGATATCAAATTACCCTTATCATTATCCTGAGTTTAATGTCATGGTGATAAAACCAGGCAATTAGTCTGACATTGCAAAACTCCAAATGCTGCAAAATTCCGATGTACCTTCTCACCTGCCCTACCGGACCTACCCTACGTGTACTACCACGAAACAGAAATGATAGGGTAGAACTCAGTCACTCCTAGATCATGATTATCTTCCCCGAGTTCCATGTTTTCTGCCTTGGCCTTAATTAAAACTCGAATTCCAGATGACTAGACGGGAAACATGTCCCAGCAAGGCAGCCCGAGCGCCGACAATTAAATTTTCACCTGTTCCGACAAGATACTGTTGAATTGGAGCTGTTTGAAGGCAGCTCGGGCGAAATTAAATTCTCCCGCCCTGCTCGCATGTCCCCTTGTAGTGGAGTCAGTGAAGGCGAGAAGGCCTCCTTCATGTTAGACAGGTGAAGTCCCGGTTTAATCATGTTACAGACGCCAGGCATGCTGGCAGCCTATTCAACTGTGCATTTTAATATGGATGGACATCATAATCCAGCGTTTAATTCCATGCTCCCTGCCTTTCTCTCTGTTTTTTACCCGGGACAAATGTCTGTGGGAAACGCATGCGAATTCCATGCCGGCTTCGAAGCCGCGTCAAGAAACGATGCAGGCATTCACACCCACTGCGAAAAGTAGGTTATTGCTCGATCTATTGAAACGACAAAAATTTTCTCTCACACTGTTTCTTGGCTGTGTGGAAGAACCCAACGTTATCTTTTGTTCCTGGTTAAATTAAATTCATCTGTCGCACTGAGAATAATGTTGGCTAAAGTGAAGCTGCTCAAAGTTTGACTGGTACGTACGCCATTGTGATGGTGCTTTCATAATCTGGTTTTAAAAGCTGCTAAATGCAAACGATGCTCTGTATAAATGTCCTTTTTATCTTACATCACCAGCATTTATAACTGTTTAGGATTCCTGGTGCCTTTAGTACAAAGTTGCAAACAAATAACCGTTACGTCATATTTTCGCATTTGAATAGGTTGGAAGTTCCCAAAAGAATTTTCATTTGCAAATGTTGATTTTTAACCTTCAGGTATTATGAATCGAGTCGAAATGTGTTCACAAACTATGGGTGTTTTGTTCTGGGGAAAAGAAAGAATTTTAACTTAACATCATAAATCAACCGTAACTACCCCATCTGACTTTCTCCAATCATCAAAATGCCGTAATGAAAATACTTTATTGGTGAGAAGATCTCTAAAGCCTCAAGCAGCATATTGTTATCAAAGTAAAGCGGGTGTGTACAGTTTACTTGTAATGCTTGCTAGTTTACACATAAAACGCTGCACATGTTATTTCTTAAGCATGCTTGTCTGATAAGTATTGACATTAATGTAATGGGTATGATAAAAAAAACATTTCAAGAATTAGAATCATAGAATTTATAGATAATCTTTAGTCGAACAGAAGGTAATTTTGGGCAGGTTGATGAGAGCCAGCCTAAACAGACATAGCTGACACCCACGCCCCTTTAATAACTTGGTGCAAAACCGTATCACTTTGTATAGAGATAACGTACACATATGGTTAATTCTGAAATTGTCTAAAGAAAATAACAAGACAAAACATCTGGGGTTTTCTGTCAGGTAAAACTCAAACCCCGAAATTCCACACCGCCCACTCACAGGCGAGGACCTTTTGATCTCTCCCACAACCAGGAGGCTATCTCCACCGGAAAGCTGCCTCGCTCTCAGCCTGGCGCCTGTCGCCGCGCGTTTTCCGCCCCGCCGCACCGCGACCAAACACATCCCGTCCAGATACCATCTAATTGTGCGACAATCCTGACTCTGTTTACTTCTTGCTTTTCTGCGCCGTCGCCTTGCTCGCCGCCTAAACCCCGTCAGCTTCCCGGCGTGGCTAACGGAGCGGCGTCCCCCCAGTGACGGCTGAATGCTATCTGTTCAAAGCCCCCTGGATGTCCACGCGTGTCTGCCACCAGTCGGCGCTGTCTGCCCCTCCTCACGCTGGCGTCTTCGGTCTAGACTGGGGATCTTGTTATCTTGGTGCTGATTGGCTCCCTGTTACGACGACGCTTATTAGGCCAACTATTTTCCCAGGCTAATCCTCCTTTTTATAGGATTTTGAGAATGTTTTCCAGTTCAGGTTGCCACTTAATCAACGGAACACGTAGGAAGTGGGTACCGCAAGTCTAGCGCCCTGTTATTGGTGACTAAACTTAGGATCCTTATTCCTTTATCTATCTTCCCACAGGAAGTACCTCTCCTACATGATCTCGAGACATAATGTACCCTACTTTTAACTTGCTCCCCTACATATATATATATATATATATATATATATATATATATATATATATATATATATATATCCTAAATTGCCATCTATTTTCCATTTTTCATTCTATTTCCCTATCATATAGTGAAACATCCATAGCATAGCCATGACCTACCCCATGGCGCTGCTGCGACATGGTCCTGACTTATCCCTGTAATATAGCATTGACACAGCTATGACTCCTGTATAACTGTAATGGGATATCCATGGAGCTCATTTAATCAATCATGCAGCTATGACAGTCATAATCTACCTATCTTATAAACATTCAATACCATACCTATGAAAACAACATCTCATGATTTCTTAATGATCTATGAGAACGAAACAGGGCATTTTAAGCTATTTAGTACCTGGCCTGACCTAAAATTAACATGATACATGTTGTGGGCTATCAATGACACATATACAAGGATTCAACCTAATGTAATTATGACGTACCCTGACGTAGGCATTAAGTATGCTTGACGTAGCATCGGACTGGACTAGTAGAACCAGCCCAAAGTGTAATACCATTACAGGAATTAACCATAGGGCTATCCACACGTGATATGAATAATGTACATATATTCATCAGCGGTCGTCCGTATGCAAGTAGAAGGAGGGGGTGAGTATCACGTGACCATGAGCTGCTCACGGTGACGCCAACGCCGAGTGGTTGGTGTCGTTGGAAGTGGCTCGGTGAGAGTGTAGGTAGGGAGCCCACCTAGCCCCATAGGGACGGCCCACGTTATAACATCGGCATTTACCCACATCCGCCAACAACAGTGCCAATCATGCAGATTGAATGTAAATACGAGCTGATGTATGTGTTTCCCGCCCGCTCCCGAGCTGCTCGCAAAACAATACCCCGGCGCGCCGCGCGACGTAACGCGTACGTCACCGCACCAGGGTGCCCTCTAGCAGCAATCCATCACACCACTCCCGGGGTGCCTTGGCAGCTTTAACTTCATTGTCCCCAATTTGCTTAAGTTGCAATAAACTAAGTAAACTCGTTTGGCCGGAGAGGCTGCGGCAGGCGAGGGCCCGGTGCTCAATAATGCTTAGCTGGTCAAATTAGATTCTGGACTGTATGGTAACCCAGTTAGCGCCGTCCTTCTCCAGTAAGTGAAAGCGGGAGGGGCTTCTCTGCAGGCTGGAGTGGGAATACTGCAAAGGTTAGCGACTCTGTCTTAGTCATGATGCTGTGGGTGGAGCGGAGGCTCGCTACTTCCATCGTAGACTGATATCAGATTCGCTGTACCTCCTGACGAGACTGTAGTGCATTTTCCCAACCCGTTTCATAATGTGATGTTCCCACAAACCTTGAACTATGAGAGTAAAGATTCTGTTACAAGCTTTGTATGAGGATCTGGCTCTGTTGATATCTCACGGAAAATAGTCAAGTACGCATTAATGTATGGCTGACAGTGATAGTGGTGTGCACTTTTCTTACTGCTGATACATAGCACAACATGTGCAGCTCCCACTATCAAATTTTATTTCAGCCACTTTAACCATATTTCCCAAACATATTTGAGACATACGAAACCTGCTGACTCTGGATAATGCTCCCACTTATACTTATCGGAACACCGCAGGATGCATTAACTTTTGTTTTCATTTCAGTTCACGAATATTTCTGTTTTCCGGGGATAAAGTGGTTCTCCTTACAATTCATACTTCTGATTTCCTAATGGCATTCCATATCTGCAGGTATAGTCACAGAGAGTTCTCAGAACTTCAGTATCCAGGTTCTTCTTTCTGGGGCCCGTGTGAATGATCATATCGTTGTGTGGTGCAATGTCTGAGTGGCGTTCTTGACGGCCCTGGAACCTGTATGTACAGTTCCTCCCCAAGTCGACACCAGGAGAAAGGGCATTAAGAGATAGGTACACTCAAGCACTGGAGGGGGTGAAAGGTAAATACAATATAAGGGGCGGAGAGGGTGGCTTTCAGTAGCTCCCTTAATGCGAGGCAAGCTTACAAGACTCTAACCTTTAACATGGTTGTTTTGTCACCAGCTCGGAGCTGCTCGGAACAGCTCGCCATCCCCTCGCTGCGGCCCTCATGAATGAGTTGTATATATTTTGCTCGAGGCACTGAAAGAGTTTGCCCTCCGTCGACATTTCTGGCAGAACAAGCAAAGTTCGGGTAGAAAAGCGGGGGACCACTTGTCGCTGACAGGTTTCTGTGTCTGTGAGGGATCTGGAAGGGCATGTGTTGGGAGGGGTATCGGAAGAGAGCACTTGATGCTATAAAAGGCAACTGTTCAAACTTGAAAAAGTAGCATCGTCTTTTGAGGAGGTGAGGATTCTGCTTGGAAGGTCGTGGAGGATCTGCCTCGGGTCTTATTCAAGTAGTCAGGAATAAGTTCGTATGTTGGATCCCATCGAAACAAGTTACATCCAAACATTTAATAAATGCCTAAATGATGAATAAACCATATCCTCAAGTTAAGGATGGAGCAGCTAGACCAGCTTGTCGTTGTCGATAGTGCCTTGGATTGCAGAAGGGCATGTCACGGTTGTCCTAACATTGGATATCTTTATAGATCTCATCTCACTGTGACATGACTCGAAACGACGTGAAAGACTATCAATAAATCATTCAATTGCAATATTTTAGGAAACCCTATCTGACTGAAAGACATATATTGAAAATACTGGTTCCACGAAGACTCCAAACTTGATAACTACTCATTAAAATTCTTCAATGTTTAAATCTTTTATATCTCAGTAGTCGATCAGAACATGAACTGCGAAGTGTATTGTTGTAGATATTTTCGCCCTCCGACGTTACCCTCTTCTTTCTATGGAGGTTTGTTAAGAGTGCATCATGTTTTAATGTGGGCTCTAGATCCCTTGGCAGTTAGAGGTCTCATGGAAATATTCTTTGTAGAGGCTATCTCAGTATAAACGTACTGTATATGTTAATATTTTCAAGGTATTAGCATGATTCATGTTAGTATATATCCACACAATTACTAGCGTACCAAAACGCATTGAAATGCCCTCATGGTCCAAGAACCTCTACGCCTTCATGATAGGGACTGGTTTTGAAATATCATCACCATAATTGTATATACATGGAAATAACACATAGACAAAAAAAAATACATCCATTATTTCTAGGATTGATTCCCACGTTGAGGTTGCGTACGAGCGAGTCAATTGTCGCGAAGACCTACTACAGGCCACTGCAAGCTCGACGGTTGCTGCCGGGAGACCCAATCTCGACCAGCAAGTCGCCATCGACTGGCACCATGGACCCCCGCCCTCTACCGCCTTGATCCGCCTGCCCACCCGCCTCCTGCCCGTCGGTGCCCGTCCCCGATGTGGCTCAGATTTTGATTGAGGAAGATTCCGGGGTGAGGCGTAAAAACTGGCGAGATGAGGCCGACAGGGGAGAGGCCCAGTAATCAGCTAATGGACCTCTGAGACACCACCACCGCCACCACTGCCGCCGGCGCCCACCGCCCGTCGCACTGGTCGCTAGTAGTGGTGGCTAGTGCTGGTGGCGCATCCAAGGCCTGGCCCTGCCCACCGGCGCTGCCACCACCGCCAGCAGCACCTCACCCACTCTCATCACCACCAAGGTCACCACCAATGACCGACCACGGACGAATGAAAAAATGAAGAGAAAAATGGGGAAAAAGCAGAAATGTCACCGAGGTCATCCTCACCGATTGAGCGACCGGTCGGCACATCTTCCGCTTCCGGTATGCTATTTCCTGTTCCGCTTCCGCCGAGGTGGAGGAAATCGCGACAGGGAGTCTTGATTTCCCATCTGAGCTGCTCTGAGTTGCTGGGAGAGGGTGGGGAGTGAGGTACACATCTGTAACGTTATTCTCGGTGGTAGGAACATTATGCGCTCTGAGAATACATGTATTTGGTTGGTGTGAGTGGCAGTGTTCCCGCCTCAATGTATTTCACAAAAAAATCTCGTCTATTCTAGTACGAGTAAGATGGTTTGGGTGGATATAAAACGTGTCCAGTGTGGGTTTTCGTACACA
Source organism: Alentia gelatinosa (assembly GCA_950022655.1). Lineage (NCBI taxonomy): Eukaryota > Metazoa > Annelida > Polychaeta > Phyllodocida > Polynoidae > Alentia > Alentia gelatinosa. The sequence continues at coordinate 48,568,295 of OX465583.1, read as the reverse complement.
ATTGTGATAAAATGTCTGTAAGCAGAAACATATACAATATTCCCACAGTTGTGTATCTATTGATTAACAATACGGAAATGAAGTGAAGAGATCCCTGTTGCGTCCTAGAAACATGCAGTATCGACGATTAACGACATGATCCAGTCTACCAGACGGTGTGATATCATTTAGTCGTGCAACAAAGGTAAGATTTAGTGGTAAACCTGTAGTCAGAAATAGCTTCATCTCTCATTCAAATTTGCGTGAACACTTCATCGGAGAGAAAGGTAATATGAATCGTGATCCGTGTTGTAATGCCTTGTATAAGCACCGTAGATACAACGACCGGATGGTGGTCTCCATGGCGTGAAGAGTGACAGGTACTGGCAGGTGTTTTAACGCGATTTTAACGACGCACGCGCACAGCACGCGATGCACGTCATCCTTGTCGCGCGTGCCACCATCCCGCATCCAAATCAATCAGGCGCGTGCTGCGTGGCATGACGTTACGTCAGCGTGACGACATCTTACGTCACGCCTCCATCATGTCGACGTCACGCCCCACTTAGAGGTCCATCGGCAAATAGAGCGATATAAGTTAACATCATGTCTCTAAGTGTCACTATGTTGGTATAGGTGATCAGGGGAGGGGGTGCAGGTAGGTGCAGGTGTGGACAATAGGATCTATGCGAACCACCTTTCCATAAGAAACCCCACCATCAATCATTGAAACTGTTTCCCTGTATCGAAATCAGAAGCCACTGGGATCAGGCCACTGTTCTTTCTTACCAAATGATATATGTTGTGGATCTGCCAATGATATGGCTCATCAAGACTTATTGTTACTGGCCACGTAGACGTTGCAATCTCAACTAATAAATGCCTTCGACACGAGCAGCTAATTTGATCACAGCGTGAATGGATTTGAAGGCGGAGGCTTCTACATTCAAATTCCAATGCTACGACTGAGTGACATATGTTTAAAATGAACATTCACAAGGTCATTATCAGCTGGTCAGTTAGTAATGTACACTATTCAGCTTTATCTATTCACTCCTTGGCTCCTTCTTGTACAGGATTTGCAATCTCCTCAATGGATACAACAGATGTCCCAGTTCGGTGTTCATTTGGTTTTCGCGGTTGTCTTCACCATGGAATCATCTAGGGCCATATAACGGCGAAAATCTAAGAAGTAATGATGACAGGCTATACTAGAAATGGCGGCTTGACTGAGACCTAAATCATGAGAATCGTGCACATTCCGGACTTTCCCAGCCCGTTCTTCTGCCATGAGTAAAACTGACCTAGTTCATTAAAGTTCTCACTTTCCTTTCATGATATATCATACATTCCTTATGAATGAATCTGACAAGTGGCAGTATCCTATGATCTACTGAGTCTTGTTTTCTAAACAACCTGATATTCAGAGATCGTGTTCGGTGGTTTTGGTTATGAACTGTAGATTTAGGGAGGGGAGGGGGTTCATGTATCTAACGAGGGACGTGTGAATCTGTGCGAGTTAAGTAAAGAGGAGGGAAGTGGTGTTGAAGAGGGCAGACGCTGCTAGGATGACTCCTCGTATTATACGCGGTCAATACCCGTGCCATTAGCCTGCAGCCATCACTGAAAGCCTCTTATGTGTTCTCATGAATATTCAACACTAGAACGAGTAACATCTGGTCCCTGGGGGTCCGATGAATACTTATTGATATCGATGTGTTTATCTCCTAACACCCCTATCAGTGTATGCATGCATGGGAGGTGTAGCATGTATATACATACCCCGCGTATTTACCCCCTCACGCTGGGCGTGGTGTATATTTTTCCGTCTCGCTGGTGGCGCCCCCTAAACGGTGACATATATAGGTCAAGTGACGTCACCTCGGACCGAGCGGCGTCAGGTGTTGCTATGGCGATTCAACGACGAGGGTAATAAATAAACAAACCTGGCAGTGGTGTCCCGACGTGCGGTGTATCGACACCAGCGTTCGTGTTCCGCCATGTTCCAACATGGCCGACAACTGCCCCCTGCGACGCTGGTGTCGGCCCGACATGTCAGCTCTAATTAGCCGCCCGGGTACCAGCCACGCGGCGTGACGAGAGAAGGCGAGAACTGGTTTATCTTGGCTTTATTAACTGTTTACATCGTGGAAGGGTACCAGAGATTTGCGTCGAGATTCTGGCGACGATTGGGGACGTGATGGGGTGAGCTGAGATGCCGTTTTAATAGTGGGGCTGGGAGGGCGTGGGTCTGTCTATTAAAAGAGGCTGTTTGGATAACGTTCCTGAAAATTCTGTGAAGACTAGTGCTTGAGATTGATACTCTAAGAAAATGACTGGTCTGTGGACTGTTTAGCTCATCACTATACTCACGTATAGACTGGCGAACACACAGACTCACTGGTAGACTGAGACTCTATAACTATTGACTGACTTAAATCCTGATTTGTAGATTGATCTGCATACCACTGGACATATTAATCGTTTGATTGTATACTGAATTATACTAGGAATGAAACCATGACTTATCTATTGACAGACTCGATGAAGACCCTAGGACATTTCGACGGAAATATTCTTGAATCTTTAAAATGTTCAGCAGATAAAGTACTTCATAGAAGTAATGACCACCCGATATGGAAACAAAATATGCATCCTCCGATGCAGGACCACATTTGAAACCACTCAGGGAGCTCCAAAGATCACTCAGGATATGTCTTGTAACATATATATGTATGTATTTTTTCTATAATAATACCCAAAAATTATCATGTGAAGGGTTCAAATACCACCCACCAAGTTGGATATAAATATCACCCCCTGCCTCATAGACACCACCAAGGAATCATATCCAGAAGGAAAGACAAGGAGAACAGCAAGTTGTATTTAGAATTATATGGAACCATAACAATATAGCTCATTTTTGATAATTGAGGGTGTGAATCTATTGCAAATATACACCTGAAAAAGACAAAGCTATTGTCCAAGCATTTGTGTCTACTTAATTAAAACTCAGCCAACTAATATAAACTGACGTGTGTCCCTTTCGTGTTGTCTTTTATTCAGTTTTTTGTGAGGGTGTAGGGATATGCGTCTTGTATGTGATCGCTCGGATGGGGCTGGCCTCCGCTGTTTCTGTAATAACTGTAGGTGCTTCATTCTTTTGATAAAACCATAGGCAGCACGCCAGGATACTGTTTTTTGTATAGTTCCCAATTAAGGTTCTTGGACAAATAGATAGCTTTTTTTATATTTTTTTTTTTATTGGAAATAGTTCGCTTACAAAAATGTCGCGGTCTTCCACCATTCCTTTTCTCATACCTTTTAAATGCATATTGCCATGACATGACTTGGGTTCTAATTATGTGAAATTGGTATTCTATAACCCTATAATTAGAAGCAACATACACAAACATAAATATTTCTTTGGATACCCATACATGCGAGCTGTTGTTTTTGAAATTTTCACGTCACATCTTGAAAGTTGACTACAAAGCTACCGCAGTTTCCCAATCTTTACCACACCATGCCTTCTTTTTTCCCCAATTTCCTCCATCTACCACCCTCCCACCGCTTTCACTCTCTTGCAAGATGCCATCTGTTGCACTTTGGAACCTTTAACTGCATAGACACCCTGGAGTGCTGGACGTGTGTGGTGGACGAGGAGGCAGGTTACAGGCGCCAGTGCCCATCAGGAGGTACTTCTTTGGCAAGGTGTGGTCCCCCACCAGTGATATTGACCATATTCCACCTCTGCTATGTCACGCACACAGACCCATACACACAGCTAGAACCGGCACCTGTCACTGCAACCTGTAGTCAGTCGCCGTCAAGTGGGTGTTCGCTACTCACGGTTTAGGATGTCAAGAGTCTCTCGCTGTTGTCTGATGGGGCACGGGGAGGGGTGGCGGGTACTCTCTGGGCGAACTTATGGGGCTATATCAGTGTGTATACACCCTCCTAATCTCAGGCGGCGTTCATGACACGACAATACCTCCGCGGGGCTTACCTGTTCTCTTCAAGGGGGCGACATAGCCCTATGGCGCCCTCTGGTGGGACGTGTATAAACACTGGTATTTTTGTAAACATTCTTAAAATTCATCACATCCTCCTTTTTATATAGGCGGAAAATTGTGCTCAATGGAAATATTTTACAGACACTACACATGTGACCTTTAATATTCCCACCCTTATGCATTTACAGAAGTTCAAATGGGGAAGCTTTTGGTGGGTTTTGCTGTGGAAAACTTAAGGAATGTGATTCGGTGGACTGGGGATTTTGTTTTTATTATTTTGGAAGCAGACGACATTTGGCACAATGCTGCATGAACGTGCCGCGCATGGCGCCCGCGAAAACCTCTCAAGCATCCTCTTGTCTCATACCGCTGGCCCCCACTAAAAGTTATCCCTATTTGCATGGCACTGAGAGGGGTCACTGAAAACACAAATAAACGCTTTGGTCCCTTTTTATTTTCCTCGCGGATGAAGAACTTGAAAGGTATCAGGAGGAAATGCCATGTTTGTCTCCCGTGCCGAGGCCTGCCGAGTTGGTGTGCACAGATTTTTCTTCATCTTTTTCTTTCCCTTTCGGTAGCATATTTGTCAAAGATCTATTCATAGAGACACTTGCAAATATGTTAAGAAGGAGAGTGCTGAGGGATGAGATGGACTTTTTTTGTCACTCACTTCCGGTTGGTGCCGTTTCTGTACAGTTTTCCTATACATTCTCAGTTGGAAAATGATTGCATTCTCTTACTGCTTTCAAAGTGATTGGCCCTCAGACCTCTGCTAGATGTTGGAAATCCTCTAGTCTCTTTTACTATTGCCATCATCTACAATTTTGATGAATTACGCTGTTTTGGGGAAAGTTTATCTATCGACGTGTTTTCAATATTGTCTCAAGATTTGACGCAACTTTATAAATATATGAAGGAAATGTTTTATTGAAGTTTTCTTTGTAGAATATATGTTGATTTACAGAATGATGCTTTACGAATAACCTATATGATGATGTCCAATTAAAAGATAACTTGTGCCTGAAAAACCTCTTGGCAGATATGATATCCTTCGTATTTACTGAAAGCTTCTATTCAGACACAAAGAAATGATTCAGGCCTGTGTCGACTATAATCCTCCCATTCTAGGAAAGCACAATCACTTGCAGTAAACATGCGAGAGGCATACAGTCAAAATGTTATGAAATCTGACAGAGATGTGGCAGTTGTGCGCTATCGTTGCCTGAACAGATATCACGTTTATTACGCCGTAGATTCTAACCTTGATTTAAACTAAGCTGACGGTTCAACGACCTTGACCCTGCTGACATGTTGTGTATACAGCCCCCTTGACCCGGAACTACTTGCCCAAACCTTTCGCGCCTATGACGTGATGTATCGGCCTAGCACCCAGCGGATAGTGTCTGAGTGGTGCTAGCTGCTATATAATTCTCCTGCACTTGTTATAGCCCATGTTGACGTTGGGCACAGAAATCTGACATCATGAATTAAGAATAAGGCTTAGTGAAACAAAATAGACTAAGTCACATAGCAAGCAATGATGATAGCATGAGGCGAGAATATTAGCAAACATTGAAAGGTAGTGCAGAATGTAACCTTCCGTCAATCCATTTGTTACTAGATGTAACGCCACCAATATTTTTAAACAAAAATACATTATACTTTCATATTATAGAACATTTCATCGTCTAAGGCAAATGACACACATACGCAGAATAGCCAAACCACTTACAATATCCGGTTTCCCTCGGCATGATACCCGTACTCAAGCTTTAGTAATATCATTCCAGGTACTATCCTTAATTTATATCAAGATATTATATATCAGAAAAAAGAGTACGTGTATATGTCTACCATCATTGTGACAAGGGAAGGCGATACCGGATTGGGCACTGGCAGGTGGAATGCGTGCACCAGACAATACCCGCATGTCACACGAGAGGATATACTGGGGACGGAGTGGTCGCTATGCCATGGAGGAAGCGTCAGCGGGATCAGGAGATGGGGGACGGCAGGGTGGAGGGTCGGCTGAGTGTTGCCTGCTGACACCTCAAGCCTCACCGCAGCCCCGCCACCCCCTCCAGGCCCTCAGCCGGCCCAGCGGAACACAGAAGATGCATTAGCGACCCCCCCGACCGCCCCTCCCCCTCCTCCCCTCATCCACAGACTGCCTCTAGAGTATGCTCCCCATCACCAGCCTGAGATTTCTCAGTCCTCGTCCATAAAACCAACCTGACCTAATTCAGGGACGAGCAGATTAGAGCAGCTCTTGGTTTCGCCGCGCCTATAGACGAGCAGCTCATGTCGCAGAAATCTCCCCAACCCGTCCTCATCTCACCATCACCATCTCCACCACCACCCACACCCCCACCCTCCTGAAATTACCCAACGCCAGAGCTATGCCACTATTGTCAGGTGCTCTTAGAAGATTGCGAAGCGAGTGTAAATACGCCGATAATGTTGACTTGCTATCGGGGGGCACAGCAAGCTCTTCTTGGTTGTTCTGTCGGATTTCCGCGTAGCCTGGAGAGATTGGAACGTCGCCCATGTTGCCTAGTTGAGTCGGGTGGTGTATATCAAAGGTGAAGCACGTATTGATTAATTGAAGGTGGTGTTGTTTTATTTTGCTCCACATCCAGGACTGAGATTGTACATTCATCAGTCAGATATTTGTGTTAATCCCCTTGTCTATCGGTCTGAGATTCGATATTGAATCTCGGTATGCCTTCTCGAAAAGTTGTGTACCCTTCCCATACAGAAACACTGGGAAATACAGACTATATAACGAACCCCAGTATCTTGGTGACTCCTTTTTTTCGAAATAGTTACAGCTCGCTGGTAGTTTATTGCTGTTGTAAAACGCCACCTATTTATTCTCTTCCGACTTTATGCTGGACAATAATACAGTCACTCCGTGGACTAATTCATAATTCATAACTTTATGGTTAGCAATTCGACAATGAGTTTGTATAGACTGCATATAGTACAATTAGGCAGCCAGACTGTAGAGCCACTGGTGAATATTTACTGAGAAAGGTGACAGCCACTTCCTCGACTTAGGATGCTGGATAATCCTAAGACTATAGACCGACTCCTGACTTCATGCTGAACGTGACACCAATCCATAAACTCATCCATGACTTCGTACTGAGGAATTCGATAGATTCCATTAGACTTTCTAAGGTCTGACTTCTAAGATTTCAAGAACCATTTCATTGACTTACTCGTCACTTTCATAGATTTATTTACTCAAAACTTTGTGCCGAAGTATCTCAACAACTTCTTTTTAGAGTTAACGCTGGACAAACCGACTATAAATACACATAATCCACCAGTATTCGATGTTGAACAGAGGGAACACGTTTCGTAAACGTAGCCATTAACAAGACAAGGCTATTGGATGATCTTCTCTCTATTTTTTAAAAAACCTCTGCTCATTGACTTTAAATGCCGTGCTTCTTATCTCTTCCCGCGTCGAGCCCTCCAGGGGATAATCACTTCGCCTTCCCCAGCTGATAGCGTCACATGGTGCCCTGGAGACTAGGGCCCCGTTTATAGAATCTGGAATTTCCTCTATTCAGCGTGATGCCTTTGTCTAATGCTCCGGACAGTGATAGATTATTGAACTCCGATGTGTGGTACTGGAACAGCGCAGTCATTCACCTCCACTGTAGAAATTTGAATGCAGGCGTAGTTCAGATCGCTATTTTGCTCTGATTTTTGACGGCTTTAGGAGTCATTGCCAGGTAGTTAGACACGCCACAAGGACGCTGGATCTCTACTGAGGGACGCGAGGTGCTAACCTCCGGGCTTCTCCAGGGCGTTCAATATAGACAACCACGTGTCTCGACGGAGGAAAGGAGAGGGGGTGGGAGGGAGGGCGGAGAAAGGATTTGGAGGTGGTCTCTATAGACGTCTCAGAGAAAGAGGGTTGAGTAGGGACACGTGGGAGGGGGTGGGGATTGGCTGTCTTTGTCGACGCTATAGAGCCCTATTGACTGTCCCACTTCCGGGTCCCAACCGCCAGAGGGACTCTGATGCTTACTTCCGGCCGCCCACCAAAGACAAGAGCGACGGCGCGCGCGCGGCGTTAACAGCCATAATGCGTACCAGCGTCTTAAGTAATAGATGTAAGGGGTGTGGGGAAGTCTGTGTGTGGTGGAGGCTGGGGGGGCGGTTGTTGGTGAGGAGCGGGGGGTGGATGATGGTGGGAGAGACGGGGCGCCGTGGCTACAGTAGTGCCTAATGCGGGGCCGGCGCTAAGGAGGTTTTGGTGTTGACTGTCAGTGGAGGGCCGCCGGCCGGGCCTAGCACAGAGATCTCCCATTTATGAACCCCATTAAAGCGCGCAGAAATTGGCCGGCGATGACGGCTCCAGAGGCCCGGGCGACGCCGGCTTTTAGCCCCGGCCCCCGCCGCCTCCTCTTCCCGCCGCCCGCCGCCGCCCGCCGACGCACTTGTGGCCGAATGGCATCGCCCCGCCAGAAAACATTACAGACATTTTAGACAACGGTTTGGCGCTAGTCGCATCAGGGCGGACCTAGTGGTGAAGGGATGAGGGGGGCGCGATCAGGAGGCAGTGGTGGTGGGGCCCCCGGAGATGGAGACCCGGGGAGTACTGGAGGAGAAGCCGGACCTCCGGGCGGTCTGTCCGGCTGGGATGTAAGTCCATATCGCACCGTGCCTCTTGGAATCGCGCCGGGCTGGACTTCACCGGAGCAGAGCGGGACGGAGCCCATCGCCCGGTCCCAGGCCCGGGGAACACCTTGAGTGAGCTGCTTGCTGGTTGGCCAAGCTGCTCATGTGCTGCTCCCGAGCTTCTCCTTGTGATTGACCAGGCGAGCCGTGTCTACTGAGTCATGGCCCCGGGGGATTTGTTGTGATGTATGAATTTACTATCAGAAGGAATTGGAGATATGAGTGAACATCGAAGCCTTCATAACCTGATCGTTATTCTCATCATCGTATTCACTATTATCATCAAATTCTGCATTGTTATCATCATCTTCATAGCGATAGCAGAAGCATGGAAAAGTTGAGTGCAGTGCCTGGATACGGCCGATGCACCTGTTGCTCTCGGACCACCAGCCGTTCTTCGTCCATCCATGGCCCTCCCCATGTACCTCCAACAACCCTGTCGTTACACCTACATGTGTTTGGATCATTAGATGGGGTTGAATTCTTATGCCCATTAACCAGTCAGGACCTATTCATTAGCCCCCTGATCAGGTAAAGGCACAATGCCCACCCCTCCGAGCAACACTGAGATTTGCGATACCATCTATGCTGGCTGTCATGATGGACTCCTCCAACATGTCACCGACAGGATACACCAGTAGGCTATCGGCCTATCCAGGGATCTACCATTCCTCCAGTGTCCATGTGTGTAGGGAGGGGCCACAACCCAACAGGATGATGATCCAAGGATTGATTAAGGTTCTAAACTGAGATGTCTGGATCCAATAAGCTTCGAATAGCTCTATTTTACTGTTGGTGAGTCATAGCCAACCCAATTCACGATGACCTGCGGATACGTAGTGTTGGGGTGCGTGTAAGCCTACAAAAAAATACCTTGAATCTGTGCGGACACTGTAGAGTTTCTAACGTTTGTAAAGGAAGGTCCAGCAGCCTGTTTCTCCCTCCGGAAGCCAAAAGGATCAATAGATATAATAGAGGTCATTTTAAATTTTAAACTGCTGAATACTTTCAATAAATGATGTCATTAATGTTAAGAAGTTTCCATAAACCGATGTTGAATCGAATTCCTCTTGCCCATGCTATTTCCAATGCTATTTCTAATGAAGTCTAAGCACAGGCGCAGTAAAATTGTATTTCAGGTGGGTATCTGCGTATACCATGTATATCCATATCTGAAATTATGGACCTATTTCAAAGCAATTCATATCTGTGACATCCCCAACCTCAAAAGGTCCAGTTCACAGATAACGTAGATGCAGAAGCAAGGCCAGCATTGTTGAAATAAAGCAAAATGTCCGATAAAAAATCTCCTTCTGTGCATTTCTTCATTTTCGTATGTAACTGATGGCATGAGCAAATTTGAAATGATTTAATGGTCGGTAATAATTAAAAATAGGGACACGTATCACTTTGCTAAGAATTATCCTACTTCAATGTGATTTTCGTCAACACTTAATCTTTTCATTTATTTATTTTAGGAGAAGCAGTTGGAGGCTCAAGCGAAGATGACAGCATCCACGACCAGAAAATCAAACGCTCTGGGTATGTTTTCATTTCTTTTTTTCCTCGGGTGTGAGTCTCAAAGAATTACACTAACAAGATACAGAAAACGTCTTAGAAATGCCTTCATTTGAAAATATATCTGTATTCCGTTTCAGACATTTCTGACCATATAAGGGTACATGCTTAATACTTTTTAGGTCATGTCATATTGCCAGTCAGGTAACAAGTCGCTTGGTGTCGCATATAGGATAACGCAAAAGAATTTCTTAGTCATACAGGATTACATAAAGACATTTGTGGTGACAAATATGTCGTAGGATATAGCTGTTGGATATATGGTTATACATGTACCTCCTGAGCATAGTTTTCTATTTAGGGGCTCTATGTGCCTGGTGAGATACCACCAACTCACAAAGGATTGGTTCTAAAACAATGTTCAATATCTACATCTATTTAGGAAGTTGGAATATATATTTTTCATTTAGAAATCCATGCACTATCATTAGGCAATATATCTTCCGCACATTATACTTGCGATGATATGCTACGAACCTAATCATGACAATAGAGTCCCCATTGTTGAAGCGAATACTCATCTTCTATAATATCCTCACCCTATGAATTATAAGATTATAGGACAGTGGGTGTCTTGGGGAAATACAGTTTGTACTATTTTGTGCCTTGCAATGATATTGCGAGCTCCCTCAATGTTGTTATATATAATCTATTTGTCAACTCTTGCCTAACAGTATAAAGTTTCGTATAAGGAGCTGGTTTATAAATAATTCATGCCAGACGACTGTTGATGCTGAGTGAGTTCATCCTCGGTTCATGCAGTATTCGTTACGTGACTTCAAGATATGAAAAATTCCCACCAGTGAACGGGTCTGTTCAAAGCGGAGAGCCACTCCTGTTGGCCGAGTCTGCCTGATGTGTATTTTATGGAGACTAGTGTTTACAAAGACAAGATAATGGGTCTCTGACGGGTCTGGCTGTGTGAGGACTGCTCATAATCCCCGCGACCAGTGAGGGCGAGATGTGCCTGCCGCGCGGCTACAACGGGCGGCGAGAAGCAGGGCGGGGCAAGCGGCTGCCCCACGAGACAAGCAGAAGCCCTTTGATGTGAACAAATTAGCCGGCTGGCTTCTGATGTCGTGCAATGTTTTCTGTTGCTAAATGGCTGCAGGATGCGGCGGCGCTGGGGAGTGTGGTGGGAGGGGGAGGCTTAGGAGGGGAGGGATGGGAGCGGAGTAGATAGGGAGGGAGAAAAGGTGGCCGCTATTGGTGGGGCACCTGAGATTATGTTCTGACAAGGGATTAACGGTTTAAGCCCCTCCGCTCTGTCTTCCACCCGCCCTCTACCCTTTGCAGCCCGCCCTAGCACTACAATGATATCATTTTAGCCGCCTCGTTCCCGCCCGTTGTCATAGCGACCCGGAGCGGCCATTAGACGCAAGATTCTCTCCCATTATCGCCCGGACTGACAAAAGGACACTTGGCGGTTACCTGACCCCCCAGGGTACGATCCTCGTCGCCCGTCTGTGTCCTCCCCGAGGGGGCGTTGTGGTCGCCCACCTTAGCCGCCCTCTCCTGTGCTATCACCCCATACCGCACCTGTGCAGGTGAATGGTGGCAACGGTGAATGGAGGCTTACCGGCCGTCTGCAGGACTAATTAGGTAAGGGGAGCCTGCCTATATGAAGGCAGTGCGGTGGGGAGCGGTGGCAGCGGTGTACTGAAGGGAAAAGCCGCCCACCACACACAGGCCAATCTGATTCCGGAGGTGGACGGACTTGGTTGGCATTGTTGTCCTTCTTTTGGGGAGTATTGTCTCAGTGGTTATAGACTCGCTGACCACGACATCCATACACTGATGACCAATCCCCACATTGTCTCCCTCACCCACCCAAGCTCGGTCAGAAGACACTAAGCCTCTTGGGCTCAGCTGTTCGTCGTGCGCCAAGTCCAGAGCTTAAAATAAATGTACCCAAAAACGTGAAAGAGTGAAAAAAAATAAGAGTATGAAAAAGTATAAAATCCCAATCGCTGCATTAAACTGTCGGTTATTGTTTGTATCAGGCGCACTGAGCACTCACCCTGCACACACACGCCCTATCCACCCTACCCACATCCACGCCCCCTTGTGGACAGGTGCCCGGCACACGCGGCATTCAGTCGCTGGGAAAATTACAACTCAATTAATAACTGCAACAGGTCAAATATCGACCCCGGGTGTTGCCTTCCTGCGACTCCTGTGACGAAAAATTGGAAAATCGATGAATCGGTAAAAAAAAGACCAACTACACGGTACCAGCTAAATTAAAGGCAATGTTTGACGTTGTTATTTAGGAAAGCTAGGAACTAATTTTGCCCAGATGTTATTTCTGTAAGACCCAAAGTGTTCAACTAGTGGGGATCGAGCGAGTCTTGTACCGAAGTTGTACTTTGTTGTTAATTAGTAAGGGAACGCAATCCTGAGTTCTATTATGAACCGAATAAAATACACCAATGAAGAGTTCATTTAGTCTGTATTTAAGATTAATTACAGTTTCATATAACAGATAGATTTAATCACATATAAAATGGATATGAGGGAAACCGTGTAGTACAGTGATGCAACTTAGACTTGAGCACGAGATAGATGTACAAAAATGTACCATGTGTTCTGTCTCCTAAGGACACGCATTTTTTTCTATTAGGTTGTAATCCTTCTAGGCTTTTGGTAAAAGAAACTAGCCAAGCAATCTAGAGTGTGATTTTCATTCTTTGATCCAAAATCGAATTGAGAAATTTGAATGATTACCCATAGATTTATTCTAAGAGAGGAATGAGCAGTAATTTGAACTATAGCTATTATAGACGTAATAGGAGAAAACGCCCTAACTGTGGCCGAACTATGTCTTGGTTCGAGGTCACCTATCGCCGACGTTCGCCTCGACGCCGTAGGCGAACGTCGGCGATAGGTGACCGAGAACTAAGACATAGTTCTGGCCACAGTCAGGGCGTTTTCTTATTATTACATACCTTAATTTGATCAGAAACACGCCATTTATCGAGTTCCTAAGTCACAACCACTCCATGTTGACACTGTCTGCTACAAACCGGAAGTAGCGCAGGATCTGTTAATCACGCATGCGCGATAGGCCGCAACTCGCCCAGCGGATGTTTGGCCGCTATTTGGTACGAGTGCGGTTAGCAGAAGATACGATTGGAGAGGGTTAGGCGTGTGTGGAGGCAGACAAACCGGGAACCAGCGTAAGCGTGTCTGTGCGTCCCCTGCTGCGGATCGTGTTGTTATTATCGATGAATTTCGCATATTTGAGCAGTTTAAATGGTGTCTGGTGAATCCAAATCGTTAGCTACTTCGATATTTGGTCAGTATGCACTTGTAGTCGTAACGGGGGGCGTGTATCGCGAGTTTAAAGTCGCGATTCGACGTCCTCCGACATGTTGTTTTTGGTCGCGATGACGTCGAATACGCACGCCTAGCGTGGTGCAGCGAGTTAGTTACATACACGTTAGAATCGTGCAGTGCGACAAAGCGCAGTGTAGTGGGCCGTAGTCGCGATATACTACACCCCCGTGAGCGGGTAGTATTTCACTGACGTTCGGCTATAGGTATGTAATAATAGACTTGTTTCCCTACTACGCCTTCTCCTACCTACGGCCAAGCGTAATTCTAGGTATAGATACTGTTAAGACACATTTACTTTGACTGCAAAAGATTTATATTATGGTATATTTCTTGGTTTTACATGCATTTTTGTTTTCTTCGCAGTAGAAGTTTTGGCCTGAACGTCATGTTTCTTATGTCAGAAAATGAAATATTGATGTATATTGAAATGTCGGTCATTCATGTCTGAAGGCTTCCAGGATCTCTTGAGGTCCCATGTTATTGTTTGTCCGACGACCACTTTGGACTTTCAACATGGCGGCCCACTCACATCTTACATACCGCCCATTATCTTGTTCTAGTTAACATAGATAGGCATTGGGTACGAACATCTCCCCGTCTGTCCCTCAGTTCAGTGAGGGTCGTGTCAGAGCGGTGACGTACGTATGTCTGCGACGTGACGTCTTATCTGGGCGCTATCACCGTGTGTATATCGTATGTGAAAGTGGTGGTGGTGGACTGGGAGAAGGAGGGGAGGGCGGCATAGAAGGACCACTATCTTCACACAACCCCGACCGACCCTGCGGAAACTCTACCTCAGGTCCATTGTGGCTGCCCTCATGCTGCCTTCCTTCACCTCCTCCATTGCCATTCACCGCAGCCTACGACTGGAGAGTGCGTCGCATACTTTCGCCAGCGTCGCCCGGATCATGTGACGTCACTCTTCGTACCTGACGTGTGACGCGGTAGATGTCATCGAATCTGGCGGCGATTCTGTGAAAATAGCCGTCACCTACGTGTATGTTGGGGATGTGGAGTGGGGAGACCATACCCTCTCCCATTTTGAGGACGGACATCTGCTATCGAGACAAAGTAGTCGGGAGCTAATAGGTCCACCCCGCCCTTATCGTCTGAATTTCACCGGGGGCATTAAGATAAGGTGGCACTGGGCGGTAGGGGGTGACCGGGGTTATATCCATGTCGCCTTTCCTTTAATATCGCTCACCAATAAACTAACGCCCCGGTGAATGCAGCTTAATCCGACAGCGGAAACCTGAGGAAATCTTGAGTGTAGTCCCCCCACATGTTGTGTTTGGGGGTTGGGGAGGTGGGCGATAATCGGACGTTTTGGTTCGGCATGGGAACGGTCCGCAGGGCGTGGGGAGACACCACTTGTTTCAGGGACTCTGACGGCGGAGCCGGCAAAAGGGAAGAGACACAATGTCAAACTTCTTCACGGGCCATATTTCTGGGGACGAGAAGGTACAAGTGTGAACGTGTTTCCAGCGGATGCCTAGGCTGCGCGAGGGGGAGGGGGGTTACAGTTGCCGCCACTCGTCATGACTTGCCAACCACATGTCTGCCACTACTACCCGATCTGTAGGTCGTGAGCAATTTAAAGTTACACAGAAATATTGTGATGTACATAGCTTGGAGGTGTATAAAACGCTAGTCCATTTCAAGTATATTGATATATGTTCAGTTTTATCACTTATCTTTATGGATGTGAGCGAAAAAGAATCAGTTCTGACAGACTTGAGCTAAGATACTCGTGTGAAGCTATTAAATGACTAAAGCGATATATTAAGTTCCCAAGGTTCTATCTTACCTAATCCTGAAGTTTTGTCTCGACGTGGCAGTTTGAGTAACACGACCACAATCTAATCCTGAGGTTTTATATGGTTTTTTTCGGGGATTTGTTGCCGAAGCTATGAAATAAATAAATATATATATATATATATATATATATATATATATATATATATATATATATATATATATATATATATCACTTTATGACATGAGCTGGTAACTGCAAATATAAGAGCAAGTAAGAAAAATGTTGCGTGTTATTCGCTTCGGTTTGACACGTATTTATATTTCTCAAATGAGTGAAAAGAACTGCACATGTGTGTTCATTTTTATACCCTCTAGCTGATCGACTTATGCCAGGGGACTGAGTGATTTCTGCCTCTTTCCCCTTTTCTTCTCAACGGATAGAAAGGTGTACATTGATTAGACTTTTTGTCAAGATTTGTCATGTAGCCTTGTAGACTTAATTTGAATGACTTCTCCAGGAACTTAGAACTAACTATTATGAAATTACTTTTTGAATCAGTATCCAGCAAGAAAGAAAACAAATCCCTGTTTCGATACGTTTTGACCCATGATTCAAGAGCTTCTCTCTGTATTGTGCTGTTTCCTGATTCCTATGTAATAAGCACAATCACCACGTGTCGTGTACGAAGTATATTGATTATAAACCCAGGACATATAAATCTTTGAAAAAATTAAGGAAAATTGAAAAGATCTTTTTTTCAGAAAGTATATATAAGTCACCTTACCCTTTAACATATTGCGGTATTTTTCGAGCCTTATAATACATCTTATGTACCCTTACCACCATATCTTGATATGTTACCCCAACTCTTCTATTTCCTAAAGTACCTCACTAGTATACCTTACCATGTTTACCACAGCCGCTCACATCTTCACTACCTACACCAACACTTACAGTCTAAACAGGTCATGGTACATGTATTTTTCCCTAACTACAAACCATCGTTAAAAAAGCAGGAGTTTGTGTGTGTAGTATTTATTACGGGCGTGGCCTATGGTTGAAGGGTGATGATACTTGTTTGATTTTATAGCACGGCACGTTCCCCGTGAAAAGACAAAGAACATTTATCTGGACTGTGTCTAAAGTAGCTTTGGTGAAAGGAAAAAGATAACTTGTAGACAATTTGAAGTCCTAACTACAAAATAAGGAACTACGATCACCGCCCCCCCACTTTTCTTTCAAAAGTATTTACAGGGGAAATGAGATTATTGGTTAGAACACGACACAGGTGGCTATAGAGATGTCGCTTGTGAGGTGGTTACCATTCTTCAAATACATATACATGTATGTGGAGAGATATATCAATTCTCAAGTTATCATATTATACCAACTTACCACTTGATACATTGACCACATAAAATGATGTTGCCTTCACTTCAGAGGTGAGAAACATTTGAGGTACTATAGAATGCTATTTTGTGTAATTTTAGTGCGGAGGCAGCGAGAATACCGACCTACAGAATGTTGTTTGCAACTGTGTGGTCCTGGAATGATCCTGAATTAGGATTCCATCGTAGATTCTCAATTTCTTTTTCTTTTTAATCTCTCTTACCCAGTTTTCTTGGTTGGACTCAATTTTTTTCTTTTTAATCTCTCTTACCCAGTTTTCTTGGTCGGAGGGTGTTGTCCATGAGGAGGCGCGGGGTGAGGGGGTGGTGGGGGGTCTGTACTTACCGCTAACGCCTGTACGCCATGGACGGAAGTTTAGACAGATTCCAGTCCCTGTTACCGTCATGGCCTTATCTTCACCCTGGAGGAGTCATGGGGGAGGCCTGCCCCGCTTCCACCACTGCTATCAACCTCTAGTGTGTGGTGCCAAATGTATTCAGGAATAAGGAAAACAGGAAATGCAATTGAGTGAGAGGTTACTTTTTCGCTCTGATTGTAAGCATTTTAGCATAGTTGTTATATTAGAGTTTACCAAGATTGAGAAAAATGTTTCATTCGTACACAAACCTAAAATATTACCTTGTACCAGATCATCATAATAAGATAGTTTTATACAACAGTTTTATACAACAGTCGTTAAGTGTTTCACTAGATTGAATAGTTATATTGAAATCGTTCACACCCCTTCAATAGTAAAAGGACAAAAACATTATTTTCGGCCTTTGGTGAAAGCATACACAGACACATCACGTGATTTCCTCTCACCCTCTCACAAACGAAAACATGTTCTAGACCAAATTAATCTATTTGGCGCCCCATTTGGCGCCCCATAACGCTTGGACCTAGAACAGAAGGGGCTCCATGCTGACGGGGATGGTGGCCGGGCGAGGTCCTGGAGGCTGTCAGGAGGAATCAGGCGTCGGGCCAGGTTGAGTGGGGAACTTGTCAAACACACCAAGGCTCCCTTTCCCCTCCTCAATTTCCTCCATGGTGCTCTGAGACCCCGAGCCCACACGTTCTCACCCTAACAGTATAAACCCAGTCTCCTCCTGGAGAACTTGTTCTGGTGTCCCTGCCTCCATTGCGGCTTCAGCGCAAGTTCTCCAGTTTCTCGCTTCGCTTGGCCGATACAACTCTCTGCTTGACCCCAGCTGCTCCAGATTGGACTCCCATCCCTGTATTTAACTCAATCGTCTTGTCCTCCATCCAGTGCCCCAAGCTCCCCTAGATGTATGCCCACACCATGACCTTATCACTGTATCCCAATGTAATCATTCCTGGCTCTACTGACATCCCTCTAGACGTCTTGATACTCACAACTCTGTATGTTCAGTCTGCGCTCAGTTATTTAGGTTTTCCTTGTTACCTCCTCAGTCATCACTGTTCACCTCAATAGTCTGTCTTTTATAGAAACGTTAGTATCTAGAATACCATTCCCCATGGTTTAATCTAGGTTAAACGGTCAACAGTCAACAATGCCCCCGGATGTTTTTGGAGGTTTTTTTATCTCATCCAGTGGTGGTCAATTCCGTATGATTTTTTTACGGTGGAATACCACAGGGCTCCACTTGACCTTGAAGGGTTAACCACAAGTAAAATATGAACAAACAAGTCATAAATTTGCCTCCTCCGTCTTCCCCACAGCAGCTTCTGGGTGTGGCTTGTGACGAACTGCTCCAAACAGCTCCTCCTCACAGCACCACTGATACAGGTTGTTAATGCTCTCTCCACACCCTAGGCGAGCAATACACAGAGCATCTCACTAGTAGTGGCCCACTCCCGAGCCAGAGAAAGTGAGGTAGGTGGAGGAGAGATAGATGAGCATTTCCTATTGATTACAGGCCGCGGCTTCCTGATGACTTCCTCCAGTAGGCAAATCCTTCAGACAGGTAGAAGGGGACATAGGGCGAGCTGCTCCCATCCAGGCATTAGCGCCCGGTCGTCTGGCCTGAGCAGCTCAGAGAACCCACAGTGGGTACCGGGGAGTGGTATGGAACTGCTCGCGAGCTGCTCATAGCACCTCTTCATCTCTTAACAGACACACGCCTGAAGAACGTGCGTTTTGTGGAGTGACTTTATTGAGGCCAGTTCAGTGTTAAGGAATAGTCTCCTTTGACTGTAAACATACCATAGCTACTGCCTAGTTTCTATCATGTTCGTAATTTAGAATCATTTAGGGTACTGTATTTGATAGAGCCTACATTATGGTATCAATTTAACCACCTGACTTTGCATCTAGTAGGATACATACAGTTTTTTAAATCTACAGCACACTGCTTACAAAAAATAGATAAACAAAGTCCAGATGAAAACTATTCACGACAAGTGTATATACACCATCAGCAAGATTTGATATATGCAAGACGAATAAGAAATTTTAATAAAGAGCATTTCACAAATAAGGAATTTTTTTCTCTTGAAATCTGCTCTCTGTATATGCATCTGTAGCAAGGTGTAAACTAAGTATAATGAGATGGCAATCCATCAGGTACACGAGCACTATAGCCCTCACATTAGACCCATTGGATGGATTCATCTATCAACGTTTGACAGGAGCGTAATCCCCAAGTAGCTCAGGTGTTATAAACGTGTGGGAGTCTGCAGGCATGGTCGCGATCAGGAACAAGGCCATGTATACGAGATGACAAAACACCTCTTTATAATTTCTTCATTTGTGTAGCAAGTATAAGTCTCGGTTACTCTGATCGGACCGGATTGTCGTATGGTAGGGGAGTTTGTGCAGATTCCGCTTTACAAAATATGGCTCATAATATTTTGGACCCGCCAACACAACCTAGATATTATTATAAACTGACGTATTTATTTGAAGGTGCTACCTTCTATAGTTGTCAGAATTTAATGATCTCTTGAGTGGCCTATGAGAAATACAATAGATGTAACTTCATCAACCTTGAAATACCTATTTGACAATTCCCTCTAACCCCCAAATCAGTCTACCAATTTTCTACAGCCAGAGCTCGTCATTGCAGATCGCTTTCTTTGTAGGAGCTTCTAGGTAAATGCAGAATTCGGGAAAAAGGGCTTATTTCAGGAACTAGCCCCTGCCCTCCTAACCCTAAAAACACCCACGATACAAGAAATATGCAGGAGAATTAACAAAACAAGATTAATAATTCAGCCAACCCATTTTAAAATAGTTCCGGCTGCAAACATCAGGGGAGGGAATGTTGTCTCTGAAAGAAAAGGGAAAAACATGTTCACGGGTACGATTACACTTTCATTGTGAGCATTTGGCTGCTGATGAAAAAGGTTATCGGCTAATGTCCAGGACAGTCAGTCATCACGGCCCATTGAGGCATCCTTTGGCCGACTTTTTATTCTCTTTATTTATATAAACCTTTTTCTGTTATTTTTTTCATTTGGGAACGGGAGAGGTAAAGAGAAATGGAGAGGGTGTGACGAGATAAAACTAATATCCACACCTTTCCTAATCACCCAGTCTTTATTCAACAATCATATCACATTTCAATATAATACTTTTCAAATTCCGCTTTAATTTGCTGATTACATTAGCCAGTTTTCATCGTCCTTCATTGAAGTACCGAGAGGAGTGAATACAGTGTCAGTTTTTACACAATGTGACAACGATAATGATCCTTGTTTTGAGAAAAACCGGGAAAACTTCAGTGCAACAATTTACTCGAATTGAATCAGATAAAATACAAGGCGGGGGGAGGTTGGGGGTAGGGAGGCCCTGTGGAGGGTCCAGCTGAGAGACCCTCCATTGTCTGTGCGACTGACCAGTGGTCATCTGGCATTGACTGGCTGTCATCTGGAGCGGGGGTTGATCACTAATGGCATCCCTGGTGTGCCACCACTGCCCCACTCCAGGCTGCAACTCCCCCTTCCTACGCTGGTCACCTGAGCGGACCTCAGGTGAGAGGTGCCACCTGTAGCTGACCACTGGTCACTACCCAGCACGGTCACGCACACTACACGCTGTCCCAGTGGTCACTTAACGCATCTGTCGCCATGGTAACACACATTAAAGATACCCCCGCGGACTACACAAAAGAGAATCCCCTAAGTGATTCTGGGAAGAGCAGCAGAATTGCGTATGTGATGGAAATGAAAATATCTACTTCATCTTTTGAGGTTTATGAACTTCTCAGATTTCATATATAATAATGATATTTGTATGTTGTTTATTCCCTCATTTCCAACTTTATAAACACATAATCGTGGAAATATCAAATAAAAGGAGGACACCAGTTTATCATCTAGATCTCATTTAGTAACTGACAGCCAGTGGTTGAGAGCCCTTCACCAGTGGGAAGCAAACAGACAGCGGTGAGCTTTAATCAGTGGGTGGCAGACAGTGGGTTGTGACCTGTAGAATGTGGGTGGCTGGCAGTGGGGGATGACCTTTAATCAGTTGGTGGCAGAGAGTGGTTTGTGACCTGTAGAATGTGGGTGGCTGGCAGTAGGAGATGACCTTTAATTAGTTGGTGGCAGACAGTGCGTTGTGACCTGTAGAATGTGGGTGGCCGGCAGTTTCAGGTGACCTTTAATCAGTGGGTGGTAGGAGTGGGGTAGCCCTTCGTCCTTGGGTGGCAGAGACTCATCGGTGACTTTTCACAAGTGGGTAGCTGACAGTAGTATTTTAATCATTGAGTCGAGCACAGTGAGGAAAGTCTTTATTAGTAGAAGGTAGACTGGGTGGCTATCGTTAGTCAATGGGAGGCAGACTGTGGGTGGCTATCGTTAGTCAATGGGAGGCAGACTGTGGGTGGCTATCGTTAGTCATTGGGAGGTAGACTGTGGGTGGCTATCGTTAGTCAATGGGAGGCAGACTGTGGGTGGCTGTCGTTGGTCAATGGGGAGCAGACTGTGGGTGGCTATCGTTAGTCATTGGGAGGCAGACTGTGAGTGGGGAGCTTTGATCAGTGGGTGACCTGCTGTGGGTGGTGATCTTTAGTCAGGGTATACCGCGCAGTGAGCATAGTCTTTAATCAATGGGTGGCAGACAGTGGGCAGCAACCCCATCGACCTTAACGCCACGGGTACCCGTAATTGATAGATGGCCCGGCGCCCACGCCAGTTGGTGGTCAGGAAATGGCCTAGAAATAGAGCACGCTGGTGAGATAAGGCATTTCCTGGAGTGTCGTGAGGACAGCTTGCCCATGATGTAAGCCCGCCAGGAAATGGACTGGCCGTGGAGATGGGGGTGAGAAGGGGTCCAGATAAGGCGCCAATGGCGTGCTATGAAGGGCGTCCAACAATAGAGACGAGGCAGGTGTCGTTAACAGGACCTACACTTAACGACCTGTCTGCTCAGAGGTCATCGTAGACTAATAGGCAAACCAGTCATTGTGTGCGACGATCAAGTCTGTGTTTTTGTGGTATTCCAGATAATTTATCGTTGTCATTTCATCCCATCACATCTCACCATTTGTTATATCTTGTATGGGTTTTTTTTAATACATCATATTATATACCATCTTTATATATGTAAACGTCATACGACATAGCTTTTTGCTATACTACAACTTTATTTTCTGTGACCATGGAGGATGGAGCTGTACACCATCTGAAAATTTAAAACCACCGGATTTGGTGAAGTTTGTGGAATATATATGTATAGAAAAAGAGAGGTCGGAAATACAGTATCTCATTATTCTCTCAGATAGATGAAGTAAGTAGTCGTAGGATTTATCCATTGATTCCATTCCATCCTATGAATACTTTATAGAACCTAATTCTATTCCATATTTTTAGGACTTACGGAAATAAACTAACCTGAATATATTTATTCAATTGAGAGGTTCTAGAGGGTGATGACTGTTCAGTGGAGCTACAGTACACACGCTGAGGCCAGTATTAGGTATTATTATATTACAATGGTGAGACACTCGAGGCAAAGCTAAACCAGGTTGCAGTATCTTGACTGAATTAGCATTGCACATCAAAATTGCTCTCATCCTTAACTCCCCTAGCGCCTGCACCCAGCACCTGAAATGGGCACATACGTGAATTACTTTAGAAACAAACACCTTGGTGATTTCGCAATCACTATATGCATATACCCAGTGCACTTACCCACCACCCGATAGCTTCACCAGCCAACTGATTAAACAGCCCTGGTACCACTCCACACTGATCGGGACACGGCACTCGTCCGTGTGTCCCGGGGCCAGGGTCGGGGCTTCCCGTCTGATACACGCCCGTCTCCTGACCGAGCGTATGTTTATAAACAACCCAGATAATGTCACTCTCCGACCCACCCCATCACTCCATGTACGCCTCCTTACACACACCTCCTGACAAACACCGGGCCCAGCCCTCCAGGGTGTGGCCTGGGGATGGATGTGAGATGGAAGGTGTGGCCTTCCAGGTCATCATCCACTGTGCGCTTTGGAGCGTGAAGATCACCGAAAGGCTGGCCGAAGGGCTGGTGGGGAGCTCCATGCATTTTGATAATTTCTTTGCATTTGCTTATTCTGTGATAGAGTGTATTATAGTCTCTTGTCATTAATATAATGTTATTATTGTTACAAAACCAATCACCCAAATAAGAAAAGATATTTACTTGCGTCTCATGTGTTCTGTCAGAAAATATTGATGTAGACTCAATTGATGTTACGTCATTCCTTACGAATAAGGTGTTATTTACATTGGTTTTAGTTTGTATGATATACCTCAGGCATTCTTGATTTAACTGTTTTCAATTTGATGATAGAAAGAAGTATAGCATCATGCCCATGCATTACAGAAAGAATTCGCTTGTCATGATACGTGGTCTAAGACTTCAATAGTGTCTAGGAAGGTTCTCTGGCGTTCATTAACGTTTCATGATTGTATATCAGTTAATTGTGGCCAAATTACGCCATTTGTTGATTGACACAGGTGGAGCATATAGAATTACTCCTCCTGTCTGTCTGAGGGTCTGTGAGTGACCGTGGGAGGGGGGGGGGGGTATGTGGGAGGGGGATAGGTCCCCTATCACCTGTTACTGTACCACAGATGGTCATGTGTGGGGGCCCACACCTGCTGCAGGTTAAAATAAAATGGAACCTGTCTTATCATAGCTATATCGGCAAACGTCGTGTGGCAGTGAAATGCACAAAGCAGGATCCTAATGAATCAACAATAGCACCAATAACACTCCGTTTTATTCCCTCTTTTTTTAAACGAGCATGAGTTTTTCTTTATTAATTTGCATGGTACTTTAAAAGTGGCATGTGTGCTGTCCCTCGTCGATACATGTGGTCATTCCATTGCTGTATTTAGAGATACAATAGTTCCTACCCAAATTGTCGTATTTTAAAACAAAGACACTTAAAAGGCGACTTGAGACACAACACCTCGTGCCGACATAACTCATATCAATCTTATATCTAAGACCTTATAATTCATATTTCTATTAAACAAACATACAAACCGGTAAAAACATGAATGCCTCTTGATTTCTGAAAGGCAGTATCAATTACTATATGCTCTTTTTTCTTCTTTCTTTTTTTGTATTTCCCGTCTCCCCTTCCCTCCCCCCTTAGATTCCAAGGCTGTAGCCTACATTACTAATACTATCGTAAAACTGGATGAGTTTTAATCTTGGCCACCGTATTCCACGACTGGAGTTTGGCAAAGTGACTTCATGAGGCGAAGCCGAGTGAAGTCCGGAGCCAAAACTTCAGGAGTGGAATGCGGTGGCCAAGATTAAAACGAATCAGGTTTTGATTTTATCCTACCCTATCTCCTGGATTTTGGAATATTACGTGATAACAATGCTGTATGCCACTAGTGGCATATAAAACTCTGTATGCCAGTCAGCGTGGCATACGGAAACCCAATGTTAAGCCTATGGAATTTTATATATTAGGGGTAGGATAATATCAACATCCTTAATTCTAGAATGTAGCAGTTTCTTGTCGTATTCCCGACCTCCAACTCTTAAACTTTATCATGATATCTTTATCTCTCCCTCCCCCCCCCCCCCCCTTCTCCCAGGCTAGAAACCTTTTTTATATGCTGTTTTACTCTGAATGACCATGGAACCACAGCAGCCATAGACACAACTTGATCGTAAGTATAAACTCTATGTGGGACTGGCAATGGGGCGAAGGTGAGTACCGGAGTCGCGTTTTTTTCTGATATTCTACCAAAAGGTCTGTGGAAAGCCTTTCACAACTCAATCATTCATGGCAGGAGATTACACAGTTCTCAGATTTGAATATGGGAGCCTCAACATCCAAGTCTAAGCAGATCCATCACTCTATCCCCGGATTCCGTAATACAGTCGGTGTGAACGAGACCAGGTGAGGATGCGACGGGTGACAAAGGGATGTGCGCACTCGATTCCAGCCAGGTGACGCCTATTGCTGTAGTGGCGTAATTCTGACGTCATTGACCATGACGTGTGAGTTGTTTCACACCGTGAATGCACTCATGGTCATGGACTTCCGTGCGAGAACAATAATTATAATATTTGATATTTCTTCAGGGATGACTGTTTTCCACTTTTACATGAAAATCCACTTTTTTATTTCCAGTTTAAGAATTCTTTTCATGTCTAAAACAAAGATAGTGTAAGTTGAGCCTCATTCACGCCAATAAAACAGTGATTTGAACCTCCCCATATACCCTCAGCCCATTCCTTGGCAACATTGATGTATTTTCTTTGCTTTCTCAGTCTCTCTGAGGCAATAAATTCCACTTGAAAAATATTTCCACTTTTATTCCTGACCCCAACTGACATCCCTGTAAAATTCTTATTACGGTTCTATAGGCAACCTTGATTTGATAATGAGACGCTCTATACGAGAACGTTTTACTTCTGAGAACTAATGAAATAGTTAGAGATCTAGTTATACTATATGTATATGGTTTCTAATGTTCTTGCAGTGACAGGTAGTCATTTAGACTAGCATTTAAGTACTGTTAAATAGGGATGCAAGTGTAACCACAGTTACTTTGTATAACTAATATTTCCTTTCTCTTTATGCTTGGGAAATTATGAGCCCTTGGTTGAGCTGGATTAAGGACAACATTTGTGTTGAAATGGCTAATGAAATGCGTGATGCATGTCTTTGTCTTATCCACGGGTAGTTGTCGTCAATGACATCTGGTCTATGTAGAGTGTGATGTTGTCGCCAAGTTTCCGTACACCCGAATACCGACCAATATTTTGTCTGTCTGCCTGCTTACGTCGCCAATGAAGAAAAAATGATATTAGTGGTGCCTCGGCCAACCCCCCATATGTCTGCCTACCTGTGTTACCTGACAGGTAATTACCTGGCGCTTTTATCATCAAAGACTACTGTTATTGACCGTTTTTTCCTGGCGAGGGGCCCCCGCTGGTATCCCCAAATAAACTCGTCATTTTAAAGACGCCTTTCTACATCGATGGGCGTGAGAAATTCAACATGTTGTCTGTATTTTATGTCTCATCGCTTACTTTTCTTCCCTCTCTAATTTTTCTTACCCCGGATAAAAAGAGTTGTGATGAAGGTCACATCATTTTTTTGTCCGAATGCCTTAATGGAATATGGACTATCTATAGAATAACTATTCCAGATTTAGTAAGCATTGTCCACTAAGCAGCGTAAACAAAGCATAAAGTATTTATACACTGCAAAAACTAAAGGTGTGCTGTCCCAACATCTCATAGCTTCTAGGTTTAGGTCTCTTTTAATATGAACTGTTTAGGCTCCTACAATTCCATAATTTGATTGCAATATTTACATGCATCGTTATGATTCGGATTTTCACAAAGTGAGTTTTTGACAATCCAAGAATCTTATTACATATTTTGATATGATGTATTTTGATACTCCCATAACCACATATAACATCTAAAATGGCGATATCGTTACGGTGTATTTGGGAGACGTAAGCAAACGTTAAGGTCGTGTTAACGTTGCGAGTGTGTACACGTGTCTGTGGTGTCCGGACGCATCACCCCCTCCCCCCTCAATTACCAATCTGTCCAGTGAATTATTTAGTGACATTATTGTACGGGGGGTGGCGATGGGTGCCAGGGTGAGACCGATCCGTCAGAGGTGGATCTCCCATAGGTGTGTGGGGTGCGGAGTGGGAGGTGAAACACCCACCCACCCACCCTTTGTGTTTTATGGCCTTTTCTGGCCGCTCTGACCGCAGTGGTCGGGCACAAAGCGATCCTGTATGGCTTTATTGGTGGGGATGGGGATGGCCCTCTTGGTGTCAGTGTATCAACCCCATCAGGCACTACGCTGACATGAGGGGTTTTCTCTTCCGTACCCCACCGCCTTCAGCGCGTGCCAGGACACACGGGGCGGGTCGGTCAGGTTCAAAGGTCATAGGGTCTAACAGATTAGGGGATCCAAAAAGTTCAACCACATCCCCTCCGAATGAGTATGATATAGTTCTGTATGTATTTATGCATTCATTCATTTGCATCATTGGTATTGATGATGGATTATCTGGATGATTAATCTTACAGTCCACAGCTTGAGTCTAGACTGATGATATACGTATGTTGCATTAAATCGATTGCGCTGTGTGTTTTAGGGACAGTGAAATAGTGCATTGGATTGATTTTGTGCAAGATTATAAAGTAAAACATAAAAGAAGAAGGTAATCAGGTGGTGTGTCATACAATAAAGTATTTATCACTCGTGGTGTCTAAATTACAGGACTAGTGTGTGTATGGGGGGGGGGGGGGGGGGGGGTGCAAAATCATGATAGAAAGTGTGGTTGCTTATACATCTCTAAACGTATCGCATATTTGAAAGGAGGGAGAATAGAAATATCCCTTATTATATGTTTCAATTATTTGTGATTAAATCTGTTCATGCAGTATAGTATTGAAGTGGTTCAAATGGTCATCGTCTATTCTCTCGGGCTGGTATTCCAGGTGTGGCTGGTGGTATCATTTACCTGCCTACAAAGTATTGTTCCTCCCTCCTCCACGGTCCAGAGACCACCTGACCTTTCACGCGTCTGCCTCTTTGATGTGTGCATG
This sequence comes from Alentia gelatinosa, assembly GCA_950022655.1. Lineage (NCBI taxonomy): Eukaryota > Metazoa > Annelida > Polychaeta > Phyllodocida > Polynoidae > Alentia > Alentia gelatinosa. The sequence continues at coordinate 48,540,514 of OX465583.1, read as the reverse complement.
CGTAATGCGACCTCTTAAACCCTGCACGGGTTCATCACCAGATTCCCATTCAATATTAAAATTGTATTATTACAGAAAGGTTACACTGAGATTGAGTTTTGTGTTGCTGTTATGTTAGATATTAGGAATCAGTAGGCCATATTGAGACGCAATTTTTTTTCAAGCCATAAACCTGTCTGTTTGGGTTATGATTAATAGTATTTCGTCATCTTGTATTTTCCGTCTGTCAATGCGATAAATCATTCCTATTCGACGTGGACATTTGGGATTTTTAGAATGGAAATTTGAGATGGAAGTAGGTTCAAATGTACTCAGGAAGCGTAGAGAGAAAATAAATTGTCATCCCTGTAGCATGATATATATTTTATGTGTAATTTATCAAATTGAAAACGGGTCTCACCAGCTGATAGTCTTTAGATAACAAAAACGAGTCTGTCAGAGACCCACCCCCACCCCATCCACTACCCCTCTAACAGGTGGTATCGACATAAAAGAAAATGATACTCTGTTCCCCAGCTCAATATAACGAGACATAACAAATGCCTTGGGTTGGAAATCACTTTATCTGATCACAAGAATCGTCTGGTACCACAAGGGACTACATTGTGGCCTGACTCTCCAATTTGTAAGTCATTAGGGCGGAGTGAGTCTCCCTTCTGCCTGGCCGGTCACTCCCAAAGTCCCGTCAATCACCTCCCGCCGGGGCAGTGCGGCCGGGGCTCCCGCGGCCCTTGTTTAGCAGGCCTCTGGATCTGTGACAATCACTTGGCAGTTTTGTAAGTGTGTTAGTTCTGCCCCAGTCCGCCAGGGGGTCTTTGATCAGTGATGCGTGGCGCTGCGGTCAGGCGAGATCAGAGCGAGTGTTGTCCAGGTGTGGCCATTAAGGTGTGATAGGGTGTGGGTGCGGGATGGGGGCGAGGTGTGTGGGGTTTGTCTGGCGGGCAGGTGGGGGGACGAGGCAGCACCTAATGTGTTGCCGCGTCATGGATTGGCCCATATATGGCCTACATTTAGGTCGTGGCCACATCCCCACCCTTAGATGGGAGCCGTGGAAGCATACCGTTTAACAACCCAGTGTCTCAATATAAATTATTCACATGTTTTATTAAGGATAATCATCCGTGGGCCGTTAGTCGGGGTTATTCAGGCCGCCATATTTGTTGGGATTGTCATCAAAGAGAGGTGGCACATTTGATACATTGTTATACCTTGAACCTGCGGAAGTAGGTCGATGGTGTGGTATGGTCCATTTGGGATTTGATCATAATTATGACTCATTTGCATAAGTATCACAGTTCACACATAGTGCAAGAGACTTCAGACCTCGAGAACAAAGGCACTTTTCCGGGACTTCTAGAAACACTATGCCACAAAGTATACTGTCTAGGATGCCTATGTAACATCTACCATCGATGCCTCACTGTTTGGTGAGTGTTCGAGTGCGCAATTGGTGAAATAGAAGTGTATGCTTTCGTAACCTATCCTTGAACTTATTCTCATATTATTGAATCAACATCTTCGTATGGTTATATTTCTTTAGATAATGGGCTTTTTCTCTAGAGCATTGGTCGTATTCTTCAGAACAAATCGTGTATACACGTAAGCATTGAATGTGGTTAGACAAGATTACTTCTGTGTTTGCCCTGTTCCACCAACCACCTTTGACCCTGTCGACTCCCATGAAAGCCACTTACCTTTCTGCCCAGCATAGTGGAACGTTATTCATTTGCAAGTGAGATAATATTATGAACAGATCAAAACAGACCATAAATAATGAAAAGACCAATATATGGGCTCATAAGTCTCTTTTCTCCTCTTTCTATCTTTCTCTATTTTTTAAAATAATTTTTTTATCTTAGATGAGTCAAAACAAATCACCCTATATTCCACCCTCCCCACCACCACCCAATCCCCCCTCCACTACCCCAGCCATCGCTTCAGACACCTTCTTTCATACCCCCACCCTGCCCAAACAACTTCCAATTAGGTTTCCTGTGATGCAAGTCGCCCTGCCCAGTGAAGCGTATCCCACCATCCTCATCCCCCACTCTCTGAACCGTACAACCCAGTGGCCGATGGCAAGCCCCCTTCCCTCGTCCATTCACACGTAGCAGCTTTGTGTATCTAATCAGGCAAGAATGGCGTAGTTAATAATTCAGGTATGATTTAGCGGCTGTCATCAGAGGGTCTGCAGTATCTACCTGTGGCTGTGTTACCTGTGCAGGTAGACAAGGGGATGGGCGGATGGATGGATGGATAGATGGGCGGACGGGCCACCAGATGGGACCGGCAACAAAACATCCCTTCCGGAGATGCAAGAGACTGGGAGGAATTGATACAGTGGCGCCCATCCCACCCTCCCCGTCACTGGTCTCATAAATTCGCAATTTGCATCCTATTCACCCTCAAAATGAGCGCCGAGATGTGATATCATCGCGATGATTATAGCTGCCAAATTGATTTCCCTTGAATTTTATTTATCTCTGGCAAGTTTTTGTGGCCAATATTTTAGCTTTGGCTGTACATTACAGTTTTTGTTTGCTGGAAATTATTCCAAATGATACCGACGCCTTTAAGCTATCAATCGAATGGCAATCACTAATTGTTTGTCCGTCCGTTATCAGTTTCGTCTCATGGCATTTCCATATTCAGTGATGGTTATTCATATCAGATTTATTGATTTGGCCTTTTTCTCTCATTTTGTTGGCGTCATTTTTCTCGCTACATATGAGAATAACATCCAATGTTTGAGGGCAAGGCTTTTATTAGGTTACCATCTGTTTAAGATAAGCAGTTCTTTGATATGTTTATACAATATTTCTTTTATGCGATAATTATACATGATTTAGTCTATGGTCCTAGGTAAAATCGTGTAGTATGATCAGTAATAGGTCAATCAATTGATTATCATAGTGTCTAATTATGATAAAACTTAACAAGTTTTATTATAATGACACGGTGTAAGCTGTTTCCTAAAGTTAACATTGGTTAATCGTAAGTTGAATATGCTTGAAATCAGTGTCATTAAAGTCTGGTAACCCTTAAATTGCGTGACCCATCATCCAGTGGCCCTTGATCCTAGTGGTTTTGGATTTTATGGTTTTCGAATTTGGTATTCATAGTTGTCCTTGAGTTAAATTAGTGGCTCTGACGTTGTATTGATGGTCCATGTCTTTAACTTCCACACCCTGATGGTCAATAGGCCTGGTGGTCCCTGGCTCTTGAGCCTGGTGTCCCTGGTCAGTGATCCTCGATTAGATCCTGTGGTTTATGGATCAGGCAGGTTAGCCTCAGCACACAGATCTATACACCTGACAATACAGGACAGGTTATTTTAGAGCCAGTCCGCCATACGTTAACTCTGGACAATTCCCGTAATCAAACCACACCTGGAGAGGAAACATTGCGGTCATGCGCAAAAAGTGTCCGCTTTCATCTTCTCCCTGCAGGTGTGAAGACCGGAGGGAAAAAAGACCATTCTGTGGACAGGTGATAGTCGGGGCAGGGTGCTGGGTCGCGTGGCCCTGTTTATGGCAGTTGTGTGTGTGTGGGTGGGGGGGGGGGGGGGGGGGGTGGTTATCGGGCTGTAGGGTAATAGAGGGAATCCTAAATCCTAAATAGCCGCACTGAGTGTGTAGAATTCCTGTGAAGGCATGGGGATCTTTGATCTAACTTGGTGAAAGGGTCTCCATTGTCTTACAACATTGACACGACTTTCTTTGCTTTGTAGAATCTCCAGTACACGATCTGTCCTCTGGGAAATGCACTAATCTTACCGGTGTTGTGTCAAGACGCCCTTTCTGTAAATGCATGTTAAAGCCAGACAACACATTCAGATTTTCCAAGGCAAAAGGGAAAGTGACCAAATCATTTCTTTTAAAATGTTTCTGGAACTTCAGTTTTGTCAATTTGGTGAACAGAATGTAAGCGTTCTTAGTTTTGCGGTTTTATGAGGTGGTATGTTGGTGTCGTTGGCCAAATTTATTTTTATAATTCATAGTTCTATCTCCACTAATACATTGCTGTGAAGAGGTAAAGCTATTCTTTGGTAGAAGCAGGAAGGTGCATTGCGGTGATAAGGTGGATACCTGGTGACTGTATGGTCATCGACTGGAATACCCGGTGACTGTATGGTCATCGACTGGTCGCCCCGGACATCGCTCTGCTGATGTCCGGCTGACGGACTGCGGACGGGAGCGACCCGGCGAGACAGGCCGCCCTGACAGCATCTACTGAGACCATTACGGTGTCTATATTCCCCGTAATAGCACACGTAAACCATACTCAGATACGACAGCGTAAAGCGTCAGCTTAGGTTGTATCTGCCAGTATTGACACTTTATCAGAATATACATTAAGGTAGAAGCATAAGTAGATTTTGTAGAATCTATTAATAGCTTGATATTGCAGTGGGATTTCTTGCAGCATCACTGAGTACCTCTCCTATAAGCCCGGGTAAAGGAAGCTTTCATGTTCGCATGCCTCAACTTCACATTACATTGTATGCCTGACAATATGCTGGGAGTATACTCGGTAGATGGCCCTTGTGTTCTCTATAACTCTTCCTGATCATACTTTCTTCTCATATATTTGGTGGTTGCACCGATTAAAATCCTTTATCGCAGTACATATTGCAGATACGTCACAACCTTAAAATCCCAGATGTATCCAATGCATGCACTTGTATTGAGCAAAGTGAAGACCATCAAGGCAGGGAGTTTAAAAGCACAGGTTAGGCGTGAGACATGTGCGTGATCTATAGGTTCAAATGCCAGTGGTGCCGCTGTGCGTTCTGTCCCTCATACCACCTCATTTAGTAGATATTGCCAGGGGATTGACATTATATGTTGTGCCAGTGTACCTTCATCAATCCAGCAACCATCCTCCCTTTCACCCACACGCGACCTGAAAGTGTTATAGCTCTTTCACAAACTCTGTAGTAACCTCAGCAAGTGCAACAAATCCAGCAAGTTTGAACAAATAACACCAGCAATATTCAACCGGCATTTCTTGTTTTCAGACATAAACTAATGGCAAAAATACCGCAATTACAGTGGCCGTGACCGTTCCAGTTATACAAATAATTTACTACTCATCACTACGTACTCAGGGACTAGATTTTAACCTTCCAGCTCTTATTTCGCGCATTAGATTTTATAAATCACCATCATAATTAAGCCTTCTTGTCTTGTCAGTGTTAAATGTCATTGAAATGGTATTTAGTGCTGGTATTATATACTTAAAAGGCAATTTCGAAGTTCTTGTAGACTTATTTCATGGCGACAGACTGCATTTTGCTCAAATAGGTTCGAATTTAGGCCTTACGACGCGGTGGGGTAATTTTTGTCTGAACGCCTGTTAAGGCTTAAAACCCACATGAGCTGCTCTTTTAAGTATGACAGCTGTTTTCAGCCCAGGAGGCGCTCACATACTGACTGACAGAAGACTAAGCGTGGGAACTGAAGTCTGTTCAAGCGCTTACACCAAACATGTCGAGATTTACAGACGTATTAAATACACTCCGGAGGGGATACATTGATCAGTTTTCTCTTTCACACATTCATACACCAAAAGGTGCGGTTCACAATACAATGTTTATTACTCCTCCATATTTGCTCACTGTATTGGGGAAACACATAGTAAAATCATAATTATGAGTAACTCCAGTAAGGGGGTGTGGAACCTACATATGACAACCGCAAAAAATATCCTTTTAGATTGCACTTAGAGATTAAAGATATAAATACCCGAGTCTTTGAACTGCAGGCCGCTTTTGCTCTGTCATTTATTTCTCCTGTCATGTCGTTGACATATCTTATAACTGAAAGATTAAAAGACGACCCTGTTCTGGGTGATTAAAAGCAAAACACAAAAAGGTTGGCGTCCCTGTGTCGAACAGGTGAGTGGCGGGGTTACCGCGGTACGTGCTGCCACCTAGCAGAGTGACAGAGAACTACAGCGTCTGCATTCATGGCACAGCGTCATGATATTCGTACTCCACGAATACAGAGATATAACTTCATATCTACATCGGCCATCAGAAAATTGATTCTCGTCTAATGATAATTGCTATTCTGAAGTTTGGTATGTGACAAATATCTTTTGTTATACCGGGCATAATACTAGTAATATCACGAGGTATCGCCGTGGTTCTGCCCATATATGCCGGAATGTTTACTTCGGCGTGTACCGCCCATGAGAAGAACAACGTATGAGGAATGAAAAAATATAACATTTATATAGACGCGCCTATTACGTGACATATTTTATTTGTTGACTTGGCAAGTTACGTATACGTGGCGTACATGTATACAATAAGCAACTCATGTTGAACGCTTATATTGGGATTCGTTATTTTGAGCAGCTCATTTCCATAAAAAAGAACTCCCAAAATATGAAAGTCGTACTTTCTATCACACTGGGGTGGTCGATTTATACGACCTTCTTTGTTGTCTATGGCAATGGTATCTCTACATCATCTCAAATGTGAGGATGAAAATATTGATACCAACCTCCCCAGCTTTCAAAATACGCACTTGTTATTAAAAAGTAGCCCTTCTCTCTGTTATAGCATACACGCAAGGAAGGATTACCCCAACCCCTTCTCGTGCCACATTCCAGAACGCCCCTCTACAGCGCCTTGGCTTCTTCTCTGCACATTTCCTTATCCTTCTACGGAAAAAAAGCAAAACGTGCAAAAACTATGTACACAAAACGGACGCATATCAGTAGCAGCGTGTGGTGTTTTTCACGGCGTGCTGTGCGTATCTTCCATTAGTCCGATCCTCTTTGGAGTCTGTTTCTTTTCCCCTTTTTGTACCTCTTTCTGTTTTTTCGCATTTGGTCTGTATGTTTTTAGTGGCTTTCTCTGGGTGGATTCTGAGGCTTCAGTTACTGGCAGTATCTGTGTGTGGCTGGCAGGTGATGTGTGTAGGCAGGATGGGGTGTGAATGCGCGGACCGCACGCCCGGACGTGCACGCTTGTACGCGCCTGGAGACCGGCTCTGGCGGCGACGTGCGCCGGGAGCGGCGGCGCCGCAGCCCCGGCACCAGGGCCGCGCCTGTCACCGGTCTCTCGTCGCCGGCCATCTGCGCTGCCTCTCCGATAGGGCGGCATCTTTCCAGATCTCCTCCGGGCTTCCTCCATGCACTCCCCGTTATCTTGTATATAACCCCAGCCCCACCCCCCGATCCTTACAAATGGGATCTTACCCCAGCCTTGATCCCACCCGCCGCCCCCCACACCCAAACAACATTACCTGTGGGGTTGGTCTCTGTGCAAACAATGGGGTCAGCCCGCTGCAAATACTGCCGCGACACCCGCGCTGAGTGCCGGTAATTTTTCATCTCGATATCTGACTAGTAAAAAGAGGTAAGACAACGGATATATCACCAGGACGGGTGAAAAGGATGCTCTAAATGTGTTACCCTGATATCACAATAATCATGGCTCCAGTAGTTAAAGATGTAAGTCACTGTCCCTGTGTATTAAGATTTGGGGGGGGGACCGGTTGTGCTCTGAATTCCCAGTAGAAGGAGACCCTCAAGAGGCAGGCTTGGGAATTGCCCTGTTAATTTTAATTCACATAGGACCAAAGCTTTGATATATTGCCAGAACGGCATTCACTGTGCATGTTGTGTGAAGTCTAAACTAGGTTCATATTAATTAGTTTAATTGACTGTTTATCGGCGGGTGATGCTGCTATTTGTTACTGGGCCGAGGTGGAATCACTGGCTCGGATGTCGTAGACTGCCTGGTAGAGGTGATATATTTACAGACAATCGTGACGCAATGAGCGACCCAAATAGAACCTCTTTGACAGTATATTACACATGGTCGTCTAAACCGGTAGGGTGTGATACACCACTTAAGAAAACACCCATACACTATTAACACGTGCGAATGATGCAGCATATACTATTTATTACTTAATAGGTAATGGTACTGGTCAATGTATGAAACACACGGTACGGTGCATTCTGAAGAATACAATGTATCATGAAGTACACATACGTAGCAAATGCTATGTGTTCGTGTTGAAACGTTGAAAGTAGTGTTGGTTTGTTAGAAGTTTGTTAGTAGGCCTATATAAGGTACACACACACAACTCTGGCCACGTCATATATACACATTACATGTCTCTCGTGACAATCAGCAAGTCGTCCTCCGCTGCATGAATCAACGGCGCGATTGGAAGTTGGACTGCGCTGACTGTTAATTAATTCCCGTTATGACGGAGACGACGTGCTGCATGTGACGATGTCGTCAGCCATATGGACCCGCCCCCTGCTTCCCCTCCCTCTCCGGAACTTTGTGTGCGGGGGTTGGAGAGGGAGTACCCACCGGGATCGGGGGCATCGTGTGGGGACTGCGTTGAGGGGTTGACGGCGGGATCCCCGGGCGGAGGGCGGGGCTCGGGGCCGGTCCCGGCGGGGATGGCCGGGCTGGCGGCCTGGGAAGCCGTTAAAAGCATTGGCCATGCCCGGTGACGACCGGGGGATCAGCGCCGTAAGACAATGACACGGGCCGCGCTGAGTGCGCCGCGAGCCCGCCCCGCCATGCGTCTCGGCTCCCGTCTGCTGTACATGTACTTCTGTCCTGAACCTCGTCACCCATCTCATTAACCGTACACTTATACTCATTTAGCCTCTCCCCAACCAGGCCTTCTGTATTTCTTGTCTATACCAACCCACTCATCCTTTCATTGCTATAATTCTACCCCGTGTACTCTGATCTTCAGTCTGTCTCTTCCCTCCTCTATAGATACTGCCGTGTCTCCTCACTTTCTCTTTAGTCCCCCATCTGTCCTCGCCTTCTTCTATCCTGTTCCCTTCCTTTCCCTATTCAACTTACTTTTAGAAGGCCCATCTATCCCTTGATACATTTCTTCATCTCTCTCTCCCTCCCTAACCATCCATCAAACTCGTCATGTCTGTTCATCCATCTTTGCTTCTCCCCGCATATGTCAATCAAGTAGCTGTGCGTCTCTAGCTGTCTGTGCGTCTGTAACCTGCCTGTGGACTTGTTTGTTACCATATTACTACAATCCTCTGCCTGCTACCATTACCAACGCTTTCCCACGATTACCACGGATTTCCTGCTTGCAGAAAACTAGTGTATCGTGCTACAGGGCTAGTGATTGGGTGTGTAGGATGGTGAGGCCACGAGAGGAGAGGGCAGGGTGATGGTGGTGGGTGGAAAGGGGGTCATGACTTATGACTTGACTGGAGCCGAGAGACCTGGAGTAGACTTTCAGTAGAAACCTCCTTAAGGACAGCCTTCTACTCCATGGTTTATGGTATTACCTTAGGGTGATATGCTGTGGATATGCACTGTCAGTGTCAGAGAAATCGGGGCAGCATCAGTCAATGGAATTCTCATGGGGTCTACCTGAGTCTATATGTGGAGCCAGCAAGTCAAGCAAACCCCACCCCTCTCTCCACTCTTTTCTACTTCTCTACACTCCCCACTCCTCCCCCCAACCAAACCCTGGCTCGACTCCAATTTGCTAAATTGCGCCGACAAGACAAGATGGCGAGAAGGACACGGCCAAGATTTAATGATACTGCAGGCCCGGAAAAACCAACACGTTATGGTGTCGTATGAGAAGTGGGGTGTTGGTTGCAGGGTGAAGGGGTGTGAGTGGTGGGGGTGAGGTGGGAGGGGAGGCGGTGACCAGATTGGGCAATATCGGGGTGGTTCACCAGACGCTGAACTGATGAAATGGTCGACCGGCGATGAAAGTGATGGACTCTGTACGATCGGCGCGCCGCCTGGCGGGAGGTGACCGCGCCCCGCCCGCAGAGAAAGTAATTTGGCTGATGGACCCGAGCCTGGCAGGGTGTTATGGGCATTATGATTCACAGTCAAGTGGAACAAAGCCCCCACAACCACGATAGCCCAGCAACGACGACGACGGCATGGACGTGAACCCGGGTCTGGAACCACCCCAGTCCTCCACCCGATGCCCTCTATGAAGTCTACTGACCACGGACCAACAGACTGCCTTATGCCCTGTATGCAGTCTACTGACCACTAACTTACAATCTGTCTGATTCCCTCCATACACTCTGCTGACTATTAACATGCAGCCTGATGCCCTCCCTACAGTCTACTGACCACTAACTTACAATCTGTCTGATGCCCTCCATACAGTCTGCTGACTATTAACATGCAGCCTCATGCCCTCCATACAGTCTACTGACCACTGGCCAATAGACTGCATTATGCCCTGTATTCAGTCTACTGACCACTAACTTACAGTCTGTGTGATGCCCTCCATACACACTGCTGACTACTCACATGCGGCCTGATGGCCTCCTCGCAGTCTACAGACCTCTGACAGACTGCCTGATGCCCTCCATACAGTTTACTGACTGACAAGTTGCCTGATGCCCTCCATATAGTTTAATGGCCACTGACTGACAGACTGCCTTATAAATTATTCCCTCCATACAGTCTACTGACCACTGACCAACAGATTGCATTATGCCCAGTATGCAGTCTACTGACCACTAACTTACAGTCTGCATGATGCCCTCCTCGCAGTCTACAGACCACTCACTGGCTTCCTGGTAACTTCCATGCATACTACTGACAACTGACTCTCAGGTGTTCTGATGCCCTCTATGCAGTCTACTGACCACTGAATGGCAGTCTACTGACCACTGACATGCCGCCTGATGCCCTCCTTAGAGTACTGACCACTGAGATACTGCCTGATACCCGCGATGTAGTCTGCTGACCACAAACTGACAGACTGCCTTATAAGTTATGCCCTCCATGCAGGCAACTGATCTCTGACTGAAACTCTGCCTGATGCCCTCCATCTAGTCTACTGACCACTGGCTCACAGACTGCCTGATGTATATTCTCAATACAGTCCACTGACTAGTCTGATGACAGGTTTCCTGATGCCCTCCATACCATCTACTGGCCACTAACTGACAGGTTTCCCTCCACTATGCTGACTGAACATTGATGGATAGACTGGTCACAAACCGCTACAGACTCAGTGACCACTGACCACCCCTTCCTAAGAGCCCACAGACCTCCGTCGGGTGAACTGACCACACGGACCGTAACCCTCCTGACCGCACGCTGACGGCGCGGTTTCTAGGCACCCTCAATGGTCAGTGTGGTCGAGCAGGACGGGTTTTTTAGGGTTAAAGACTCTATGGTACTTGAAGGTGTGGAGTAAGTTGGATGGTACTGGAGTGTCGCTGGAGGGGCGTTTGGAGTGCTGTAGATTAGGGTTAGATACTGGACGCTGGATGTGTTTACGGGGAAGGTGGATGAACAGTTAGCTGCCCTCCTGTATCCTTACCCTGTAAATCTGAAGTTGCCCTTTGTTATGATACAGCATGGTCCTGTATTAAGTATCGTTTTGATATAAGGAGGGACTAGGATAACACATGGCTCTGTTGGGCAGTATGATGCGGTACTTTGTAGGTATAGTATTGTATTGTATTAAAATGCACATTGTATCGTAATGCGGTGACCCACTGCTAAACATGGCTCTGTACGGGGCATCATATTAATGCATGGAGACTGGGTTGAACCAGGACCGTGGTCGTATCATGTGGTACAGAGAGTTGGCTGACCAGTGTCACAGTGCTATTCTACTATATGAGGGTGGAATGAGTCAATATTTCACATAAAGGTATCAGCGTGATGATTGGTATTATCATGGGACAATGATATCAAAATATCTGCACTTAGTAATATTTGGGACAATGAGGGTTTACTGCCAGAGGTCCGACTTAGATGGTCACATATTATTTAACATGTTGGTATCTTAGTGCTGGAAGGTGGCCATGCTAGAAGTGGGATGCGCGTATTAGCGGATCGTCTTCGTGCCTTACGAGGAGTGGTGAGGGTCAGTGTGATAGCCATAGGCCGTACAGGGAGTAGCGTGGACCCTGAGGGGACCTGGTACTCCCCTGTCTGATTTCCCATCCACAAAAGGGGACTCGCGGGGCCCCGGTCGCTGCGCGTCGCCTTCTTTGTCGGACCACAAAGCGCCGCGCGTTTACCACGCCGCTCACGCCGCGCCGCGCTGACAGGGGCGGGCGGGGCGCGGCGCTAGCGTCGCCCGCCACCGCCGCCCAGGGCCCCGCGTCGCTTTGTCGGGCGGCAGGCGGCGGGGGACACGCGATCGGCAGCCGGCGACGACGCACATATCTCTAGGTAATCGTTATCTCCCGCCAAAACCCCAGAAGGCGGCGGCGGAAACGCCTGGCTCAATCGCCGCGCCGTGAGAAACGTCTCTGGAATACGAAGTGGGGCCTGCTGAGGTGCTCTACTGATCTCGACGCCTCAACGCCAGCCGGGCCACCTTCGTCCCCACTCCGGCGCGCTCTGTAGATGCCCTTGGTCAATGCCCTCAGCTCCTCCTCGCCCCAACGTCCTTTTCCCCGTTGGTCCACCTACAGCGTGTCTACCAACTGTGCCGATAATATCCTCTCACATCCAGGCCAGCCCTTGCCCCATATATACTTCAAATGCCACCAGTGTCTTTCAGGTCACCCCACGATTCTCTCAGGTCTACATCAGTACCATAAGCCACAGCCAATGCACTCAGAACTCTCTCGAGCCTTGCTAATACCCTCAGGTCACCACCAATAGCATTGTAGGCATCCCCTGGCAATGCCTTCATAGCTACCAACGTGGACCCAGCTAGTTCCTTCATCCTTCTGCTACTCACTTTACACCTTTACTAATGCCTGTAACTCCTCCCGGTGCTCGTAGCTTCAGGACACTGCCATCAGCACCAGACTATTGCCTTCAAGGTCCAGCCAAGACTATGCGCTCGATGAATGTTTGCCGATGGGGTGGTATCCCATTGAGCACTTTTCAGATAATGTGGGGTAAATCATGATACAGTAATCCCAATTCAAGTGTAGCTTAGCACAATGTCTTAGTATCCGCTATGTTTTGCAAGTCTTGCATGTGTCAGACAAAGGGGGGGGGGGAGTGGTGCCCCCAAATCATATACTAAGAACTCTTAAAAATATATAAAGAATTTATATGGTTCTGAAACCTACCATCACCAATGTGGTCATTGCATATTCGGCAAGATATAGTATAGCACATAAGTATACAGTCAGAGAATTAAGGATCAAGTCTCTGAATGAACGCATTCATAACGTTTCGTGGTACGGAGTGAGAGGTCGTGAGGACGGTATCGTAAGGGCATTCGTGAGCAATATGAAGTGATTATAGGGAGCAGCAGATTTTGAGGGGTGAGTGATCGGAAGAAGGGGATCATACGGTGGCGTATCTGGAGGTAATGGGGGTAGGAGGGGGTGAAGGATGATATGAAGAGCAAGGAGTCGATGTGAGAGTACCACTACAATTCCACGCACCCCGATACGCACTTCCCACCCCCACCCTTACCCAGTCCTCCATACGCGCCTGGGGTGGCAGCTTTAAGCTGGGGGTCTCTACGGCTGTCGGGCGTCCCGATCCACCCATCCATCACCATTGGGCATGTTGATCAGGGCACACCTCGTACACGCCCATCCCACTCGGTGGCCCTCCACCGTAGTACCCTCGCAGCCCTCCCATCGACCCCACGACCTGTCCCCAGCCTGACCCCCACCTCCACCCCTGGATGTCTCAATAAAAACTAATCGCCGCCCATGTCAAAGTAGCTGGGCGATAATAGGAGGATATTACGTGGTGCCGACGCTTTTATGTTGCTACGAGGGGGACGGGGTCGGGACGAGAAAGACCGCATGATGGCGCCGTAATCGCTGCCCTCTGTGTTCTCATTTTTGATGGCATTGGGGGCGTTCCCTAAACCCTTCCTCTTGCTACCCCTCAACCCCATCTATTCTGATTCGGGGGAGGGGGTCGTGGAGACGGAGGGGTGGGGGGGGGGGGCAGGAATCATGAAGACTGCAAATAACGTCTTACTTCCGTCGCCTTGTTGTGACAGAAACGTTTGAGCTTTGTCTTTCCGCCGCTTTCTTGGAAGTCAGAGTCAGACCCGACTGAAGAAGGCAACTTTTAAGCTCTCACAGGTGGCGTTTGAACCCATACTCCTGTCACTGAGACTCAGGCAGTGAGAACTACCAGACACTCAGCCTGTGATAGTCATATTCATGGGTGTTCTCTTTAAAGGCTTCCATTGGTACTCATGCGTATGACTCTACCTTTAGTAGTGACAGTTGATAGGGTTAACAACCCCCGTGAAAATTATGTTTATAAATAAAAGATGACTTTTATGATACTTTTAACAAAGGATCTTGACATTCAATATGAGCACTGACACGAGGACAACTACATTCGGCGGTGACAGTGTGGACGTTGTAGTTTATAGTTACATTTTGACAGTTGACTTTGAAAAGGTTCTATGCCAATATTGTACTTACACTATAACAATGACTGTAGTTTCACTATGATAGTTCAACGTATCACCCGTAACTTTGGAATGATTGCAGGTGAGCTCCAGATGGTGTGATAGTTGATATTTGAAATAATATGGAACAAAGTGTGGAATCTGTGACACCAAATTTGAATGATTACATTGTGGCAGCCGGTATGCTTTCACGGTGGCCTTAGTGTTGGGCTTTAACACACGAACTGAGGGCTTCCTTCTCTTTACAGAGGTGACCTTGAGAGGAAAACTGTATTTTTCATGGGGTCGTTAAACTATCACATCCCCACTTTTAATATCAGATAATACCCATCTCCAGTTTGGTTTTACTGCGTAACACCTGGCTTTCAGGTGTGACGAGGAATCCGTCTGCAGACCTTTTAATTAAATACCTAACGCCTGTATCGTTGTTCTGCGAATGTAAATCAACTTAACGAATGATACTTCCACATGTGTTGGCGGAGAGAGAGGTGGGGGGGGGCTCATTTAAACAAATGGCGGTGATCCGAATCCCCAAGCTCCCACCCATCTTCCTCAGGTTCTGTTTGTTCGAAAGTCTACTGAAACCATGATCACCGCTACAGCGGATAATCCCCGAACCATTTTGGCGCGAAGAAAAATAGTTTTGGCGGGAAGGAGCAGACGAGATATAGGTTAATGAGTCCTTGCGTTGTATTTGTCATGGATGCTTCCTCTGTGTGTCGCTCGGCGCTGGTAGAGGTTGATCATGGGAAAGGGGATGGGGGTGGAGTGGGGCGGTGTGGAGAGCCGTCAAAGTGAACACCTTCCCACCCGCCCCTATTGTCTAACCTCCCCCTTCGGCCGTCCCCTTTGATCTTTTGTATTTTGCTTCGAAGTTTCACCTTCTGTTTGCCAGAAGTTTAAAAGGAAGCCGACTTTTCCCTCGAGGGGGCGCTCAGGAGCGGCTCGCATCGAGCTGCTCACTGCGGCAGTAGCAGATGCTCACCACTCGCATGCGCCCAAACCCAAAAACTTAGATATAAAAAACAATGCGAACCTTATTAAAGAGAGAGAAACTAATTTATCTGACTTTGATGTAGCCTAAAGGTAAATGACGAAGCGCGAGCAATGTCAGGTGTACAAAGAACGGATGTCCATTGTTGTGCGTAGCGGAGGTGGTGTTTGGGGTGGAGTAAGTGAGGATAGTAACAATGGTAATGATCCTGAAGCCACAGCGCTTTGTTAGCGCTATCACTAACTGCGCACTTTTGATCCTGGCGACGTTAAGATACCCGGGGCCCTGGTATTAGGTAGATCTAACCACAGTAAAGGGGTAATCAGAAGACAGGATAAGGAGCGACAGGGGGTGATATATAAGACCCTGTAGCGTCACGTGGGGGTGGCATGAGGGGTTGACATTAACCCCGTCCCTGCAGGTTTGTCTCCAGGTGTTACTTAACCCTCGATGTTCCGTGCTGCGCTCGCTTAAACCACGGGCTGGCGGTGGTTGGGAGTGGGTGTGTGAGGGGGTGGCTGTCGTGCCAGTGATGGTGTCTGGTTTGTTCTTGGATCATTGATCAGCGGCATGCAAGGCGAACAGAGTCTCTCCTCCCTCGACACCAGGCCTCCGACCCTCGTCGTACAACGCCCGAAGCTGTTCTGAGCCGTTCTGAGCAGTTCCAAGGGATTGTTATACTCTATTCACTGAGCAACTCCTAACCGCACGCGAATCATGCAGCAGTCCCAGAACGCGTGTAATGCTTTTAAAACATTACTTGGCTATTTTGCAAGTTGATATTTAATGCAATTCACAGACATCTAGTGCATGTCAAAGTTCTTAATAGGCAACTTCGAGGCTGTTCTTTCAAACGTAATGAAAGTATTTTGACTTAATATAAGAGGCGGCGATACACCAAGACATATTAGTTCCAATACATAACAGAGTAGGTATGCCTACTTGATGTATCTGCCTATCCATAATACTATAGTCTCTTAGGTGAGATAGAAGTCCTCGTGGTTTATTGTACTTAATAAATGTTACATTATTACTGCTTTCATCTATGATAAACATATTTTATATTTCAAAGAGGAAGATGACTGTCTAATGCTATAACCCATATAGAACCACCTCAACTACATTTGATACCATCCATCTCCTAGGCTTTTGATTAAATATATGTTAAAGATTATCATCCTGAAAGATGGCCTTATTCTCTCTAGGCAGGTGATATAGTAGACCAACTAGATTCTTACATAATTTACTGTAGTTTTAGGGTTACAATATGGCAACTTAGCACAGAGTACACACAGTTTATACCACACCATGTCTTTCACGAACGATTGTGTTTATGTGAAACTACCTGACGATGAAAACAATATGATTCGACAAGTTTCACTGTATTGTTACACCTCAAGCGTACCGCCACGCTAGGTCCCACCAACCACACCTATGCTCTGATTTCTTATAGATATTGATGTTTTTGTTTATCATTAGATTAACGTTACTTCGGGTTGCCCTCTTGATAAACCTACCTCACCCCATCTTGCTTGTGCCCAGCTGATGCTAGGAAGTGCTAGTAGAAAAGTCAGGCGAGTCAGACTCAACTAGGGGAAGTTTTAGTGGTCACCCATGCCTGGAGGGAGATCAGGCACCCTCCCGGGCTTCCCCCACGCCAACACCCTGCCTAGCAGAGAACGTGCCAGATGACCGTGCCTGGTCCAGTGGCCCGCAGCCTTCTGGCAGCAGGCAGCGCGCCCGGAGGACGGGTCGTGATTGCCGCATGTCACGGGCTCAGCTCCAGTGTTGGCCGCTACTCGTGTCTACGGCCTTGTTCCACGCACACGACCATGCCCCACACCCATGCCACACACTGCGTTTGGCAGTATTGCCAAGAGTTGTGTATTTCTTTTTTACCAGAAGGTCGTTCTATTTGTAACCACACCGTGGATACTGGTAATAGGGGTTGTGGTACTGGTACTGGTTTATTGTACTGGAATTGGTGATTGTTTTGGGACTGGTACGAGTTGTCGTTGTGATACTGGTAGTAGTTGCAGCGTCACCAGTACTGCTTGCTGTGGTCCGTGCTTAACCACGGTGATTGCGGATGATGATTGACCATGGAAGTTGACCACAGATGGCTGGTGGAAGTGTAATACTGTTGAATATATTGCTGGATGATAGTGGGTGTAGTGTAAAGTAATGAGAACTAAATTCTGGAATTTTGTAATGGCAAGTGGGGGGCGGTGGATACCAATATAAAGCAGTGATGCTGGAGGAGGATGTTCTCTGATGATTATACGAATGTCGTGGAATGGTCCTTATGGATTGCCACAAATAGGGTATTTGTACTGCTACTCTATGGGGGTGCTGTCGGATAGTGGTTCACGTTTGTATTTTTTATGGTTTTTATAGTCAGTAGTATATGGCAATGTTGCTGGATGGCAGTGACACCTGATGGCCATATGATATACCTACTTGCCTATACTACTGCTGCCATTTCACATGGAAGTTTCAGCCCCAGTCATCACCCCTGCACACCCCAACGCCTCCAGCTACACACTGGAGGTGGTCACGCACACGTGCGGCCGCGTCCAGGTGCCTGCCGGCGAAAGCCAGGTGACAGGAGGATTGCATGTCCCTCTACCCTCCTCTGGTGCCCAACCACAGACAGCGCGCAGCCCCAGTGCCTTCCCCCGACCTCAAGCACCCCCGGCCGGGGCGGCAGGCGCTTTGTGCCTGCTGCCAACTGTTACAACACCTAATGTAGCCGATCGATTCACCCCGACAAAGCCGTCACAAAGTTGTCCTCTGTCCGCCTGACCGCAGCCTATGGTGAGTGGCAGGCTAGTACCGCCAGCCCTCCTCTCGCAGCCCACCCCCTCCCACGTAGACCCCGGTGATATATGGGGAGGGGTGCTATGTAAGACAAAAGGGCAATGGACCGTGTCGGACAAAAGGGATGTGGACGCAAAGAGACCACCAGAAGCCCCAGGCACCCCACGATACCGAGCTCGTCACCCTAACCCACCTCTCCCCTCCTCACCAGGTGTAATGGTTTGACGGCGTCAGGACAATGAGGGTTTACAGGGGTCTCTGGAAGTGAAAGGGTTGACATTACATACCCTAGTCGTCTGGCAGTCCTCGTCTTCACAATGCAAAAACAACCCTGAGGTACTGAGAAATTCCAAAATATAACCTATTGTTGAAACACCTCAGTTATCTTAATTGTATGACTTGGTCATGTATGGTGTGATTTTTGTGCTGGATGAAAGCAAAGCCTACTATCACATGCAAAATAAAATGATTAAAAATTGATTTAAAAGATAAATTGGTAAGTTGATGAACACAATTCTTATACAACAAGTTCTGATACCATTGATACCAACTTGCTTTAGATTTTGGTTGCTTCTACATAGACCTCATGTATTCGTCTATCACATTATTGTCTTGTTTGATATGATAAATTTACTCTGAGAAAGTCAACTAGGTAGTTTCATTCTGAGAAATTGGCGCTTAAACAATGTAACATTTTAAGATTGGTCGATATCATATTCATAAGAGTAAACGTATATATAATCAACCTACATCAAATAAGGATATAGCTCATGTCTGATGCGACAGACGTAATGAATTTCCTGCCAATGATAATTCAAGGTATGATCATTTATTTGAGATTATGATATTATCAGGAGCAAAACACCGAACCCATGTTTGATTTGAATCTGTGACCGCCCATGTATCCCATTAGTATCTTTAACGTCACAAACAGTCCGTTCCCAATAGCTACCCCCTATGTTTACCCAAGCATCAATCACGTACTTCAGCGCGGCAATTACCCAGTTTAATTTTCAAAACCAAGTAGCAATACCACACCTACACTGATTGGTGCCCACCACCCCTCACCCTACCCTGCCCTGTCTATCACGCCCAATCCACACAATCGTCCACCTCTCCAGGTAGGCTGTGGTGATGACTTATGTGGACAGCTTTGTGGGCGGCGGGTGGCGGTTGTTTAACCCTGCTGTGGCTGTGTATTGACGTATTGACCCAGGTAGGGCGAGGATACTACCCCGCCATGAAATATACACTGGAGTAATCAATACTGACCGCGGCTGTTGGCAGACCGAGAGAGGGTGGGAGTTGTTAGTAGTCAGCACACTGACCTCTTTAGATCGCCACTCCAACAGAGTCTGGCTGGTCAGTGTCGCTTGCTGCGAATGTATCCTGCTAACTAGTTATAGAAATAGGTTTTGTTATTAATGGCCCATATGGAATTGGTTTTATGATATATGTGCTGCTAAGTTTCATAGTAGATCACCATAAAGAAGCACACGAAAATGATTTCCCAGAGATTCCCATTCAGGTTCCCTATGTGTCGCATTTAGAATCACCTCTTCTCCACATCAGTCTTGAGCAAGCGTGTGGGAGCCCGCACCCACAGCCAGCATATAGCGCCCAGTAGTATAGGCGCATGTGGCCCAGGTGCAGGCGTATGGTCCAGAGACTCACCATTATCGAGCTTGTATTGTGCAGAATTTATAGCATGATGGGTATCATTCAGTCTCCACCATGCATACAACTTATTATGTTGACTTTTAGCTGCATTTTGCTAATTGTTCCCTGTAATTTTATGGTTATCGGGACATCGCTAGTATGGTGTAAGTGATGTGTTTGTTTTGACGGGAATGGTGGTATATTGTATTTTTGCATTGTACTAGTTGTATCACGTGCCCCCTGCTTAGACTATTTCTAGATGTATGTGTTGATAACTCACTGTTTGGAATTGGAGATGTGACTTAATGTGTTCATGAATAGGAACTAATGAAATAATTGACAGTTGGGTATGTAGATATCAAATGATTTATATGTAATCCTTTCTACAAGTACATCCACAAATACAATCAGATTAAGGAAATGCAGTAATTGAATACCTGGAGCGGTATCCAGCTAATACAGGGACTGTATTAATCACAATACAGACATTTGCGTTCGTAATACAGACATTTGCGGTCCTACCACCCGTTCCACTAGGGTATACATCTACATCTGCACATTTTAATTACTACCTGCCATAGATCTTAAAGTCTAAGTTTCCCTGAGGTATGTCATCCGCCTCTCCTTCTCTCACATCAAACAGAAACCTGGCTAAGTCCTGAAACGACCCCCTATTCGGTGTTGTCTCCGGGCTGTAGGTACACACCATAACGCACATGCATGACACCCCCTCCACCTCGGAGCTCACAACTCGGCGGCCGTCAAATTTAACGTCCAATGAAGAGGACCCCGCAGGGACCAGGTCGCTGTCAATTACCACCAGTGGTCGCTGCGGCTGGAGCGGGCTGTTGGGCGGGCGCGGGCCGTGTACAGCTGCCTTATGGATCCCGGGGTGGACGGGCGGGCGGCGGGCGGAGCGAGGTGGGGCCCATTCGGCCAGCTTTATGTCCCGACTTAAAGTGGCCGTGTTGCAATTAGCACCAATAAGGTGCGCCCTAATGTGCCTAGTTTGCATGGGCATGGGGAGACGGGGAACCCGGGCGGGCGCGTATAAAGACAAATAACGCGCGCCGACAGCATGATTGAGTCTCCGTGTCCGCGCGCGCCGCGCCACGTCACGACAGACGCGTCATCAAACGCCGCCCGCCAGGGGGACCGGAAGTGCTCCGCCCCCCACCCCGAACCCCGAACTACCACTATGTTGGCTGCTGTTTCGCGGAACTTCCGGTCCGTGTTGGCGGGGGTAGGTGGTGGGGCGGTGTTTGCGGCGTCCCCGCGCGCGGTCCGCGATGGTTCCCCAGACCGCGCGACGCCCGCGTTACGAGCGCCGCGCCATCCATAACGCGCCGCGCTCCTGATCAGCGCCTCGTAAAAAGTGAAAACGTAGGCCCCCTCGGACCGCTCCACACCCAAGAGCAGCTGTTGGCACTCGGCCCTCCTAGCCAATCGCAATTAACCCCTCTCTGGGAATGCACGATCTCGAGTTTTTGATGGGTAATTCGAATTTAACTGGAGTAGATGGAATGACTCGCGCGAGACCTCGCAATGCCGGCTACAGAAACTCCCACCCACCCACCCACCCACTCACCCACCCATAACTTCCTCGTGAAAGACATCCACCCTCCACCCGGGGACCTCCACACCATGTGCCATCTTACCTCAATCCCGTTTAGCAATGAGCAAAACAACGCTGGGTTCATGTTAAATTAAACACGGACACTCCCCCACCTCCCTCCCTCGCCTACATCGCTGGAGATTGAATGGAAGTAAAACTACTTAGTTAAATGTCTCCGGACTCGGGATGTGGGGCTGCGTCGGTCGTCGGACATGGAGCCATATGTCCGACGCGTGTCACATCTGTTCGCGATACCCGAGTGGAACCCCCTGGCGAGACCTGCCCCCGGCTCCATGCGCCACCTGGCGGCTCACCTGTACGCCTCACGTGGTCAGCCGGGCCTGGTTGGCCGGGCCCCCTCACGCCCACTGCCTTCCGCGTGTCACCATACCCTTCTGCGCTCTGGACAGATTATACCGCTCAATTAAGATAAGTGAAAGCAGAGAGCGACGCCCGGAGCACTTCCAGGAGCAGCTCATTGAGCAACTCATCTGAGCATATCACCGAGCAGCCCCCTGTCAACAGCGGGGTCAGTTTACTAAGCGATGCGCCGACACAGGCAGACATTTTGATACAAAATCTCTAATCGAGAAAGTATTGTTTTCTTTGAACATGTTTTCCACAGATTGCACATCATTATACTTTGAGATGTGATATCATTTAGCATTGAGTACTGCTATAAAATTTGGAAACCGGCGACTACCCACTATCACCCTCGAGCAGTACCTGAACCGCGCATATCAAGAACCACACATACCAGCTACCACTACCGTATGAACATGAAAAACAACAACGGTACCACTGTAATATATCACGCCAATCGCAGAACAGTATACCTCCACTGCTACCAACATATCCACTGCTGCCCATACTGCCACCCACTGCCAGCATACTGCATCTCTTGTACTGTCACGGCCGTAACAACAACTGTCACCACTATAACAACACTAACATACCTCCTACCATTACAACTGCCACCCACATCACACTGGTAGCATGTCTATAACAAAAACTAACACGCCCACGACCCACCTAACACTACAACAACTGCTACCACAGCTGCCACTAACAACTACAACCACGGCCATTACTGGCCCCAGCATTACAATAAATGCCACACTTACCTTACAACTTCCTACCACTACAACTGCCACCACTCTCACAATCATAACAATAGCTACTACAGCCCACTTCGCACTGATGACAACTATAGCAACTACCACACTTTCTACCCACCTTTCACCATTGTTAGTACCAAACCTACCACCCACCGGTGCACCTACCACGACTACCTCCTCCTGACAGTACCAATCATTCCGGAGAAGGTGGAGGCGCGGCGGTCGGCTTTATATGAAGTTTTATGGGATCTGCTTAATGGTGGCCAGGGCAGGACGGGAAAGCTGGAGGGGAGTAGGGGGAAGACGCAGCGATTAATTACCGTTATCCATGTAATATTCATCCCCATTAACCAGCGCCGGAGTAAATACGGCACCACTAAGCGGAGCGGGACACCCCCACCCAACCCGTTCCGTCTGCCCCCTCGGCGATCCGCCATTTATAACTGTCGTGGCCGCCGCGTCTCGGTAAAAGGTGGATCGAGAGGCTGGCTAAGTGGAACGGGAAACAATGGTGACCGATAAGGCGATGGAAGTGGTGATAGATGGGGAGAGAAGTCAGCGGGCGGGGTGTGTATTAGTGATATGGCAGGTGGATAAGGCAAGGGTGATAAGCCACTGCGAAAGGAGGTGCATAAACTCAAGCTCCCATCGATTCGCGGACCCAGTCCTAACTGGTAACTGGGTATTCATATTGTTTTCCATCAAATTATTTTACGGACTCCCTGCTGATATTGTTATCTAGATATCAATATTTATATACAATTTTTTTAAACTGGATCCAAGCTGAACGCGAGATATTTATATATTTCTCTTTATCATCGTTTCATTGTTTGACTTACATACCTAGGACAGGGTAGTTGTTTTGCCACTAAAATGTCTTTTCTAAATTTCAATGAAGGCATATTAGCCAAGCTTGACCATAATCATGAGTTTTATATTCAAAATAAGAACTGTATATACTTATGGATCTATATCTGTACAACTCTATACTCGTTGATTAGCATATCGGTCTATATCAAAAGTTATCCAAGTTATATATATATTTCTTGATAGTCAAAACTTCTTGGTATTACGTTTCCTTCAGTTACGACATGGTGTCTCCACTGAGAGATCATTCATTGTTACAAATCTCTCCACGTTGCCACTCCGTCTATAAGCCCTCCATGGGTCACTCTCACGCCAGTCTCTACCTCCACTCACCAAGTTCCACAGTCATTAGGCTTTATTAACACATTCTCTCCGGCGTTGAAAACAACACGGGCGCGTGCACCAGGTCGTGGCGACGGTTGGCGGAGAGGCGGCGGGCCAGTTGTTGGCCAGATTGGTGTTTGACTTGGTCTTGTCCGTCAGGAAATTGATGTGGGGGGTCGGGGAGGTGCGTCGCGGCACTCCCCCATCCCCCATGACGCCTCCCTTCACGTCCTCCTCCTCCAGATCACTGATCGGGAAGCTATTGTTTGCGCGGCGGGCGCTGATTGGCTGGCCGATGACGTGCTTATTAAACTACGGGCGGCGAGCTGGTCCGAGTGGCTCTCACTTGTTGCTCGATTTATGATGTGTGTGTTGGTTGAGCTGCTCGGGGAGTTACTCAGAGCTTTGATCCGCTCGGCACACCTCATACGCCCCACCACACACACACACAAACACACACCTTAGTTCTAACCACCTAGACTCCCACCCACCCTCATCTCCTTCCCCACTCCTACCCCACGTTCTCTCACACGCCTTATTGGCCTCGACAGACCACCACAATATTGGCGTCGGCCACAAGTGCTGCGAATACTCAATAAATTTGGCCACAATAAGCGGCGCTTGGCGGGCGTGTTGAAGTCGCCTGAGCGGGCGGGAGACGGAGGGGACTTTACTCAACCTCCTCGGCCGCGGTGTTCGGCAAATCAGTGTTAGCCATGCAAATAGCAATTGACGGACTGGCTTCCACCCCCTGCCGCCCGCCCGCCGCCCGCCGCCCGGCCCTGTCTCCTCCTCGAGGGCCACATTGTCCCATTATTTAAGGCGACCGTGTTTCCATGGGGTCTTCAACGCCCATTTTGAAAAGAAAATTAGCAATCAAATCACCCCGCGCTATATTCAGTGGGCATGCGATTGCATACTTAATCTCCTGTGATCTCGCACAGAGCAGGCCTTAAGGAGAGGGATCTTCTGTGACTGTGTGTCTGAGACTGAGTTGGGAGGGGGGTAGGGAAACCTCCCTGCTCCTCCCCCCTCCCCCCCCCCCCCACTCCCATTCTCCGCACACACTGACGACTTACTCACAAGAAAACCCTTAACCACTGCATTAAGCACAGGAGGGTCTTGTCAGGCTCGGGTCAATGTGAAAGCAAAGATCATGACGTTTATTAGAAACATTTATAAACAAAGATGTGGAGAGTTGGAGGCGGGGGGGGGGGGGTGACTAGAAACAATACGACGGTTTAGCCAAGTGCGCGGCAAACAGTGGTAATTTCCCCAGGTAAACACTGGTGGGATTGTCTCAGCCGTGGACATGACCCGACCCCCTGCCCCACGACACCTGTCGTCAACAAACGTCACAGCCACCTGCCAGTCAAGGTCACCCGCAAGGTCAAGTCGGTCAGCTGACTTAAGGTCAAGGTCAGCCACCCTGGGTACTATCCGCTGGGTTCATATGACGGAGGTAGACAATGCGCGGCGGAAAGAGGAAGGGTCTTGGGAGAGGGGTTTTACGAGCTTGAGTCGCTCCCTGTCCTGGAGTGACCTTGGGTCGACCTTGGCTCCTTAGGAGCTGACCGGTGGTCAGTGGTCGTGGCCTCGGGGCTCGCGACCGGACGCCCGGTCCACCTGTCCCCGGTCCGGCCGACGGATGGTGCCCTGCAGCTGGCCAGGGCGGTCTGCACCCAGCCCTCAGGGCAGGAGAGCGTGGGGGAAGGGGTGGATTAACCATACAAACACAGGGCCCCGGCTGTTTACTGATGTACGGATAGCATGTCATGTCAAGCGTGCCCTTCCCCCCATACACACACCCTGCCCCTTCCAGGCTCTCACGCCGTGTAGAACCTCTACCCGACCCTACGACCCAACCGCCCTACTCTCAGTGTCAGGGATTAAGGACCTTCTTACGGGGCTCTTATAACAGGGTGTGTAAGGGAGTCCATGTCTAGCCTGTAAAATAAACCTTAGGGTTATACTGATCCTCTGTGAGTGTCAGCTCTGTCAACATCTGTCATTAAACTTGTCGACTTAGAAAAGCGTCAACAATGATTTATGTTTAAAGAAAAAAAAATTAAAACAGCTTATTTTCTTTGGTTTGTATTTTAAAAATATGTCCCTCAATGTCTATTCACTTCTTTTGGGGTGAGTGTTTGTAAGAACACGTCAATAAGCAGTTTCGCCCTTTTTTCAAAAGATGTGCAGATTTGAAGAGAAGCATTCATTTAGATATAGTCATATGGGAATATTGTATTTTCTGGTTTGTGGGTTTAAAAAAAAAAATCTATAAATATTTAAGATCCCGGAATTTATCCATCATTTGTATCATCATATATATAGAGAGAACCATCTTTGTTTAGAGATGTGCATGAGAGTAGGGACTGTGAAGAGGGACAGTCTGCTGTATAATGGACATCTTTCCTGGAACCTAGAATTTTATCTTGTTTCATTCGATATTACTCATACATTAAGCTTTTATCGCAGGTCTTTCCGCTGCACTTGAGCTGTCAGTACAATGTGTGCTGTCGTCAGTTACCCTGATTTTGTCCGTTGTTGCTGTCAGGCCTCTAAAGCCCTTTTAATGTCATTCCCCTAACCCCTAAACCCGACATTGTCATTTCCGGTCAGCCGATTACCTGTGTGACTGGTCAAAACCGGAGTCGACACTGCCCGGCACCCGCTCGCCGATGTCCGCCCAATCTATACGTGCTCGCCCTCTGCCCGCTGCTCTCTTCCCATCGCTGCATCTAGAGCTGCCCACTGCCCACTATCACTGCTTTCTGTATTTCACGAAGGTTCCTCGCCCATCGCCCCCTGCCATCAAAGCATTGTTTCCTACCTATACCCCTCCGCCCGCTTCCCAATGCCGGCCATACGCCCACCAGACTGACTGGACATCACCATTCGTCTCATCATTCGCCTCTAGATCCGAGACTCACTGTCCACTGACCTTTGACCCGCGGGGCTGACCTTTGACCCCGCCACCTCCTAGCTCTGTGTGATTGTCAGGGACCACACCAGAGGGCGCTGTCGGGGGAGCGGTACACTTCCGGTGGGCGCTTCCGCCATGCGCGGTCAGGTGCTTGAATCACCATGGCAACGCGAGTGAGGATCAGGGACTGCCTGATAAGGTGATCTTATCAGATAACGTTAGGCGGCGCCTGCTGTCCCTGAAGCCGGACAGACGGGGAAAGGGTAACCCACGGGGTTTGGGCTTCTTTCAATGTCGAAGCCAATTTGCAAACTTTAAAAACGGTTCAGATTTTCTCAGAATAATTAGACTTTCTCCAATATTCCACAGAAGAAACAAAGAAAAACCTTCTACTATTTCTATATTATCGACCTGGAAATAAATTTCTTATAGATATAGATATCATAATGTTCCTGTAAGAAAAGAAAACACATTTATAATCATTTTTGAATTAATATGGCATATTAATGGGATCAACCGGTTGAGTGAAAGATAACCAAAATATGATCTGGCGATGCTTTTATGATCATGTTTCTATCTCCAGGGAAGGAGATGCGGCGCTGAGAATAGCCCGACCCGCTATTGATCCGCCTTAATAAATAAGTGGACATTATCTGTTTGCGCGAACATGATCTGCGATAATATTGCCTCAGTGGTCGCCTCCAACCCTCGTACCTCAAACACACACACAAATAGGTCACCCTTATGGCGGCGACGCCTCCCACGCCACCTCCACCACCAACAAAGCAAACTCCCCAGCCATCCACCCACGCGCCGGCCTCGTCTTGGCCGCAACATGGACTTCCGGTCCACATTTGTCCAGCCTCGCTTTGATCGGCATTTCCGGTGGTCTTTGATGATGCCGCCAGATGACGCGGCGACCTAAGGGATCAATACTTCCCCAATCCCTTTCCTCCCCCTCACCACCCCACTTCTACCCGTCTTTCTGATACTCTTTCTCTCCTCTTTTCCATCCTTACACGCTCATATCAGTCTTATCTGATGGGGATCAGAAATCATATTTTTGATAAATGTATTTTGTTTTGTGCCAGCGGTTCGAAAGTTGTATCATCAGAAGGCTTTGGAATTAAAAGAAAGAATTATTCCATAAGGAGAATTCTACACTGATGCACTTGGTTGTGTAGATAAAATATGGAAAGAAGACAATATTGATATTGGAATAAATCTTCATAAACAATATATTCTATACATGTGTTGTTACATTTTCCCTCTCTACATTTATTTTTTTCTTCTCGCTTCATCTCTCTTTTGACCTTCCACAATGCTGTCCTCGCTCCTTGCTAAAGTTCCCTCATCCTACCATCTCTTCCCTACCTCTCCCTCCTCACTCCTTTCATATTCCAATCCTCCTGGCCACGCCGCCTCCTTGTCCTTCAATTTGATTACTTCTTCCCTTCCTGCGTTCCTAATCACTCATTGCCTGCCCTGCTCTCTTTCTCCCTCCCTCCCTCTCTCCCAGGTGCTAGGATCGGCTTATCCCTCCTCAGACCCACCATGTCCCACGGGCGACCGTCGAGCGGGGCATGTTTTATTTCCATCTCAGACGAATTGTTTTAATGCTGGCCCGGATTAACCCTTGTTGACTCAGCGCCAGGTGCAGTAGACGTCATGACGCTGATGGACGCTCTGACGTCACAGCTGGCTCAGTACTGGAGCTCAGTGGCGGTGGTCAAGGTACGAAGAGGTTAGATGGGTTGGGAGGGGTCTCTCGGGGTCGTGGTCAACCCTCCTGCCAGTGCATACTGACCCCGTCCACAGAGAAGATGACACACAAAGCCAGAGCTTATAGGGTTAATGTTACCCACCACGGGGATTGGAGGGTTAATGCGAGTGACCACATCACAGGTTACTCTCCGGATACTTCAAAGTTCATAGATCTCTCCTATCACATTGCCCTCTGGCCCAGAAAGGCTTATTTAGCCTGGCGGTTCTATATCATCCATCACTATTTATATGATCAAGCCGAAATTCTACGACGGCCAGAATACCCAACTCAATCATCACCAGAAACAGACACAGAAACGCCTACCATCTGCACTACCACCACTACCTTAACTAGAATACAATCTTATTATACCACCACGGCCAAAATAATAACATGACTTAAAAGTTGATATCATCAATGAAACCCTGATCCAGATTACTAGATGCGAGTCCCACTCCAAAAATATAACCAATACTTCCGAAACTCCTAAACCATACATGGCTATAGTTTAATCTCATAGAACTTTTAAGAGAATCTTATCCTTCTATAAGATTACATTCCTGCATAAACATCGGTCTTTTTCTACACGTCTGTAGCTTACTCATACATGCAATGTAAGTGTCCTTTTATATATTAGTAGTTTACCTCTACCTACTTCCCCTCGTAACTGAGACAATTCATTACTGTAACTGTCTCTTGAGAGGTAAGTAGTATGTTCAGTTGGGGCTATAGCGATGGCGACACTACCAGTCTCTGACGCTAATGAAGGCCACACTAATCACACATGTACATCACCTATACACCACACACTCCACATTGACGTAACTAAACACCACATACAACAACTAAACGGCCTCAAAGTGGCCCTCCTTTAAGTTGTGAGCTGCTGAATTAACCAGTGTCTCCATTAGTGTCGCCAATTAAGACCGCGTAACAGGGCAGTATGTGGGGGTGGTGTGTTTAAAGTGAGTCCGATTAAAACAGATGGCGATCAGGTGGGACTTAAGTGGGACTGACAGGTGTGTCTGTAGCACGACTAGGTGTGATCCACGTGGGGACAGCGCACGTCGGATGTGTGACAGCGGGGTAGGAGAAGGGGTAATGGTTAGTCGTAGGAATCAGCAATTACTATACCATCTGTCAGTATCAGCAGGAGTACTGAAAGTCAAGGCCGTCTAGAGCTATTGTTGATAAACAGCCGTTACTCACTGTCCACCACTGACGCTTATCTGCTACCCACCACACACCATTCCTCTTCATTCATTACCACATATATCTTTTGACCAGTCTCAATTTTCCAGTTTATAATCAGCTATTATCAACTCGACAATTTGACAGCATATCGCACTGTGAATTATTGTGAGTTTGCTCTCCGAATGTAGACATATTGCAGTGCCTGTTTTTCATCCTGATCTCACATACTAGATATGCAGTGATATTGCCGTGGCTATTGTTCTAGGGGAGAATAACAGATAACACAAACTGTCAAGCATCCTTTGACCATCAGAGTATTACAATACCCTTGACCATGCAGTTACCAAATGCCCTTGACCAGTCATCCAATACACTTGATATTCACAGTTACCAAATAACCATGACCGTCCCTGTCACCAAAGTCCACTGATCATAACCAAATGTTTATCTCCAACCAGAGAAACTAAAATTCTAGTCTTTGTTCTCGAGCAGAAACTTCGCAGACGCATTTCTTTCAGCACTCATTGCCACCACATCCAGAAACTCTCAACACCCCCACCCCCACCAAACCCCCACCCGCCATGCAGATTTACGTAAAGCCAGTCGGGGGTGATTGGTGGCGACGTGATTTGATTTAATCAACAATCACATCACTTTTCACTTTGTTAGCGGCGGGCGTGACGCAGATAAAGCCTCGGCTGCTTGCTGGTTTGCGCCTCCATTGTGGCCTAGCATCAGCTTGTGTGAGGACGGCATCAGCGGATAACGAGGATGTGTGAGGGTGGGTCGGCGGGGTACGGGGCCTGAGGGCACCCCGCCCTGCGCACCATATGTAGGGTTATCTCAGTCCGCCGCGGGGGGGAGAGCCACCAACTGCCGGCCGGAGTCTGTCAGAGTCCCGCAGTAATTAGGCACGGTCAGCAGGCGGCCGGGAGGGGGCTACGTCTGTCTGCTGGGAGAGTGTGCAGTATGGGTATAGGCCAAGCATAAGCGCCTATTCTATATCCTACACAGAGACGAAGCCTGACCGTAATAATGATCAGACTAGAGACCCAGCCTGGACCTCTTTGTATGTCC
This sequence comes from Alentia gelatinosa, assembly GCA_950022655.1. NCBI lineage: Eukaryota > Metazoa > Annelida > Polychaeta > Phyllodocida > Polynoidae > Alentia > Alentia gelatinosa. The sequence continues at coordinate 48,509,789 of OX465583.1, read as the reverse complement.
TACACGGGAACAATGCCAAAACTTTGATATATCAGGCCAAGTCTCACACTGACAAAACCCCCTGCATTGTGAATTATAAGACTGCATGTGCGATTAAGCTCAACCCCAGCGATCTACTCTGCATATTGATTAACAGAGGCTAGGTGCTAATATGTGATTACCTCGTTACTTCTATGGACAATGCCTAAAAGTGCGAAATCCGGTCGATCCCCCTGCCATACCATACACACAAGCAGCACCTAAATTCGGGGGAGGGGAAGGTTAATATTCAATTAGATCCCATTCAATAATAATGCCTAACTTCTTATGAATTACCCAACCTACCTGCCTATCGTCATATTTAAATATATTCATTTACATGGATTACACACATCCTGAGAGGCAATGTTGAATGAACATGTTTCAGACCAACTTGAATGTTCTCTAGTTGTTTGTTGCAAGTTTGGAAATTGGCATTGATGAACGCACGGGGGTGGGGAGTTAGCTCAGTGGTCAGAGCACCAGACTTGTAACCCCAAGTTTGTAGGACTTTGTGGGTTCGAGTCCCAATCCTTCTTATACTCTCACCTCGGTAAATGTGTAGGGGTGAGATTTCTACCTGAATTCATCACATAGATTCAATCACCACCCTCGTGGTGCAAAAGAACCTTGAAAAAGTCTGGTAAGAACCTATAATGGTTGACTGGACGTTAGATCAAACCAAACAAACAAACAAAGATGAACGTACTGAAAGGTTTAAAATGATATCACATCGAACTATCGAGTAATATCTCGTAACTGAACGAAGAGATTTAGGTTTATTATGATATACCCTCTTCCAATGCTTCAAAAATTATCAATGGCCATGCTAGTGCAATAACTAGATGGCAGTTATTGGGAGGGCTCAAATTGAATAGCTAGGAGAGTTTATGGCTCCCTCGGCGTATGGGATAAAGAAGGGAGGGGAGTCAGAATTGTTTCTGTTCGGCTTCGTTCCAGGCCCTGTCATTGGTTGTCTCTAGGCGTGTTGCGTCTCGCTGGGTCGCTGACTTTCCGCGCAGGCCCAGAGCAGACCTGATGCTGGCTTCCGGCGGCGTCTGTCGAGGGATTCTGGCTTTGCCCGTGCCCTCTAATTAAGGCTAGCTAATCGGGATGGAGGGGTGGAGTGGGGACGTACCTGTATACGCTTGATTGGCCGCAGCCCAGCAGGGCATCTGTGCGCCCTGCCCCCACCCACGCGCCCACCGCGCCCCCGTGCGGTGATAAAATGATAAAGTGATAACAGAGTCGGGGCGTTCCCTAGGTGTCCCTCAGGCATTCACTGTGTGTTCCCTATTTATTTATTCAGGGTTCACTCAGCTTACCGCATACATTTTTCTCACGTAAACAAACAGAATTTCACTGATTTCACATTTGCCTTCTCTCCAACGTTTGATAGACAAATTACCCGCATAGTTTTCACAGAATCCCATGAAGGTTTCGCCAGCGTTCATCCAACTGTCAGCCAGGGTTAACCCACCATTCTCCTAATATTCACTCAGCTTCCCCGCGCATCCATCAAGCGTTCACCCAGCGTCCGCGCGCTAACCGCAGAGACCCGATCCTTGCGCCCGGCGTCCCCGCGTCACAGCGTCTCGCCGTCCTCGGCGACGTCACCGACGTCGTTTACATTGTCAGCGCACGTCAGCGTGACGTTTTACTCTGTCAGCAACGCTGACAGGACGCCGCCCGCGATTAGCCCGTGCCCCCTGGTGGCCGCTGACAGCGCCACAATGCGGCGTCAGGTGGAACCAGAGCCGAGCGCCCGCTGATTGGCCGTGTACGTTAACCCGCCGGGGAGCAGCGGGGCGCGTACCGGCTGCGCCCTGCCCCCGCTGCCGCTAGGGGGCGGTAGTGAGGCACACCTGGGGCACCTGTCGGGGCCCCAATCAGGGTGGGACTTAATTAAGCCTCGCCGGCGGGGGCGTGGGCGGGGGCGGCGGAGATGGGTGGAGGCACCACACAATCCATACACTGCGCGCCCATAAGGCACTGCGGGGGATAGCGGAGGCTAGGAGGGGAAATTCATACCAAGTCAAAAGTTATTTTCATTACGGTAAACAAGTAAAGTTGTTGGATGGGTGTTATAGTGTGCTCAGGTAGAGAGTGAAGGCGATACGTGGTGGAGAGAGCAAGGTCGATCTTCACATTGGTGTGTTACTCTATGTTTCGTGTCTTATTCAATTACAGTGCAATATGGTAGACTCTACTCTGCCGTGTCGTACTCTGTACCATTCTCCTAATGGTTCATTGTGATGCAGTGCTCTATATCATGGTGAGATACGGTATAGTGTATCAACGCACAATGGCGCCGGTCCCAGCAGTGAAGCAAAGTTGCCATGGGCAATGTTTTCCTCACATTTCCCCGTCACACAGCCCTCTTCCAAAATACAACACTGTCCGGATTAGCCTCACCAATCCCTCCACCACATCTGAGGGGCGCTCCGGGGACCAACCTCCGGCCCGAGGGTAGGGGTGCTACCCCTGACCTCGCCCCATGTCCCGCACCCCACACCCAACCCCAGCGGGCCCTGCTGCCCTGTAATCTGCCCGGTGTCGTGCTGGGGGCCCGTGCCGCCTCCTGTCTCATAGCAGCCTGGAGTCACCCAACATTGGCCGTCTGCTGTCCCATCCGCCGTCGCCGCCCCTCCCCCTTTCCCAGTGCTGAAAGGTGACTTTTACCATGCGCACACAGGCACCTTTACACTGAACGCGAGCTATGTGGGTAACTTCTTAAAGCTCTATGGCTGAACGTGGCACCAAGTTACCCCTTTCACGACACGACCACTTCTCGAGAGAATTCCCTATGAGATGTGCGCATTTTCGCGCCATTTTTGTGTCCTAAACCTGGTAGGAGGCTCCCCATTGGTTTATTCTACCCTGTAGTTTTGTAAGATCGTTTTCGATTTGTTGTGCAAAAAAGTAAATTTCCAACATTTTGTTCAAAAGACGCTTCAACGTGAAGAAAGAATTTTAAACAATAACTTCTAAAAGCTCGTTTTATTTGGTGAAAAAGCACAGTTGATACTTTCAGCAGGTCCCTCTCTGGCGATTTATTATGTCTAATTCACAGGTTAAGTATTCATGAAAGTGTGTAAAGCGGGTTGGTCTCTTAAGTAGGTTTGTCACACCTAGTTATATATATCATAAAGGTAAATAAATGCATATCTAATTTGTCGAAATACCAGAAGCATGGATTAGGATCAGCATTTTCTATATTGCGATAAAGGTATTTGATGTTGTTATTCTCTGATTTCAGGGAATGCCAGTAGAGGTAGAACGTTGCTGATAATGTTTGATACTAACAGTACATATGTACCCTTACCATTGCTGTTAAACAGCTTCCTCTACATTTATATGTGTAGAACAGGCTAAACGCGTTCAATATCTATGAATACAATTACAGGCCCATGACAGGTGTGGCATACTTCACCATTAGTTGATTGATGACATGGTGTTACAGGTCATTAGGACGCTGTTGCTGTTGCTGTATGGCGCTGTTGTCTTGGACGGTCAGGTAATAGTTGTCGTTGTCTGTCACGAGTACAGACGGACCACCCACTGTCAACCATCCTTGTCAATGTCAGACTCCAAATGTCGTCTGCTTCCCGTCATACATCATTATGTACAAGAACCACCATTTTTTGTCATTATCGCCCAGAAATGTAATCAATAATCTGATAACAATAAAGAGACTATGATAAACTTCTTAAGATATATAGCTTTGTTTCTTAAATAAAACATTTTGGAGAAAATATTGATAAAGATTTAAAGAAACTCATAGAATAGATTTAAAGAAACGGATAGAAAGACACACAAATGAGGGAATAACATGGAAGGGGTAATCTTAAAACTGTGTCTATGTTATAAGAATTCCTTAACAGGGTCAATTTTAAATGGAAGATCATTGCCAAATATCATAGCAAAATCATCGTCAATACATATTCACACATTGGGGTCATACTCGTAAAGCTGTGGTCACACTCACATGGTGTGGTTTGTTCTACCACTGACACGGCCAAGCACCTGGAGCTGGATAGGTTACAAATTAGCCGAACAAAAGCCTCATGGTAAACCGTTATTAAAAACATCGACCTTCGCCCAACAGTCGCGGGTTCACTTCCTCTACGTGGGTGTGGGGATCCCAGCAGACCACCTGGCCTGTGTTGTCACTCAGAACCTCCATGGTTTCCACGAATAGCTACCAACACCAGGCCTCCCGGCAGCTATATACCGAGGAGCAGAAGGTAGTTCATGAAGTTAGAACCAGGTGGATACCAGATTTAGGTGTAGTGATAAAGGCATGTATCACTTCCGGTGTCATGGAAGAATATTTATGTTCTGGGTTTTTATATACTCTAAGGATGTACACTAATCGGCCTGTGCTTAGCAGGTATTCCGGCCAGTTATAACTAACATGTAGGATTAACTCTTACAGGGACGTTGACATGTCTACTACAGTATATAGTATTTACAGGGGATTGAGTAAACAAGATTGTGTGATGGGGAATGAGAAATAACAATCATAAGTACATAGTACAGGCAGCTAAATTAGCAATATTGCCTAGTTATTATAAGTCAGTTACATATATATCTACATGAATAACTTAAAACGATTTTTGAACTGATACATTGACCAGTTTTGTATATCTAGAGGTAGATTATTCCAGGGGGATATATGCCAATGTGCAACATGTTCCTTATGTAAAAAAAAAAAAGGTCTGTGGCTTATGATATATAGAGAACTGATAAAAACGCAAATAACATTTAATCAACCTGAGGCATTAGGAACTGATTGTTATTCAGAATCTAGGCCATCATGAGATGTAATACCCAATAGCATTCAACTTTAATCGGCTTTATTCGTCTAGGGCATGCCTCTGCCATAGAGTACTTCCTTCTTTTTCAGTTGCATATCTTGTCAAATATTTACATCTGTTTCTGCATCTCGACTCAATATTTACATCTGTTTCTGCATCTCGACTCAATGGCCGCCCTGTGTTATAAAGTCTTGGGAATACCCCATAGTCTACAAATCTGCGCATGTGTCGCTATTCGCGTCAAGGCCGGGGAATCTATAACAATAAGTATGCTGAGCATGTTAAACATGTCATGTCATTACATCAAAAGCCAGTTTTACATGTCTATTACTGACTGCCAGGTTTCTGACTCAGACATCTCTCTGACGTCGCTAACCCCCGCTCTTCTTTTTACTCAATTTTCTGACTGACGTCTCCTAAATGATGTGTGACGTAACCTACGTCAGGATGACGTCATACTCAGGTGGAAGGCCATGGGTGTATATCCAGGCCCCGACGACCTTATGTGAGGGGGTTCATGTTATAACCTAGTTCTAGTCCCGCTGGCGGGTAGATGCATGTCGAGAAACGTAACGTACTCAATTTAATACAAAGCCTGAAGTGAACAGGCCTATACTATAACCGCCACTGCAGAGACTCTAGAGATACTTTCACCTCACCCCTCTGCACCTTGTGTCCGGTGCCCGGTGCCTAGCAGGGCATTGTCTGCATGGCGACAGCATGTCCATGCCTCATCTAGCGGTCATTGTCGTTAAATGAGCAGCTATGTGTCATACATGCTGATTAATGCATGTGTCACACATACAAACACAGCAGTGGTTTGATTGATACATGTGTCGTACATACAAACACACCAACGAGCAGGCTATATAGGATATGGAGATCTATTTGTCTGACAAGTGTCACTGTGGGTTTTAGCCAGATTCTATTTACATAACACATAATAAGACACTTTGACTTATTCATAAGTTCAGCGGCGTAATGTATTCGCCATCCCGCCGCTCCAGATGGCGTCAATGCCAGCGTGACGAAACGATAAATTCTGAGGCTGATAACTTTATACACGACGCGAGTCCCGTAACGAACTAGAACAGAGAAAGATTCTTTGTTTGAATCGTGTGAGATCCCAGGGGATATGTTACATGGAGACTTATATTGGTTAATTCTAAGGACATGATTAAAGTTACCCTCATCCATCCGCTATGGAAGTAAATTCACAAACTATTAGATCAACACGAAATATACAGCACCAGAATAATGAATGATGGTTGGGAATTGTTCCGTTCATAACGGTCGATATTATACTATTGGTGAAAATGGCAATTCGAAGTACAATTTGGAAAATTAAACCTCAATATGCAAATGTATGTACACAGTCTTTTGCATAGGTTCCTCAGATAAACAAGAGCGGTAGAAATCTTCAGGAAATAGTGGGAATGATACATTTATTTTTCACCCTACACGTACCTCTATTAGTGTTTTACTGCTACTCCCTATACCATCTGCATGTTCTTATATAGAACCGGACCGGGAATCGTATAAATACACAATACTCTACGAGTTTGGATGGGCTGCAATCGTCGGCCTTGTTGAAAGTGATGATCGCATCGCATCCAAACGAGTGGAGTATTGTGTATTTATACAATTTGAGTATGGTTCTGGATTTATCTCACCCCTTTCAATGGCATTAAATAGCATCGCAAATATCAGAATAATTCAAATTACTTCGCAAATCCAGTCGATGTCTTGTCTTTTCTCTGAAACCCTGGCCGATGATTGGTCAGTCGCATAAGACGTCATCTCACTTTCACTCTGCCACGACCGTGGCATAGTATTATCACTTAACAAGGGTGATCGTTGAGTAGTCTAAGTCTTTTCTAACGTTATTCCTATGGTTAAACTTGTACCAGGGGTAAGATAATATGCATGTACATTGTGTTTTTGAACTACGGCATCGTAGTATTGTACACTGTTATACAACTAGGTAACTTTGCTTCTACATCTATACCGACTTGATCTTATGTCCATGAGATGAGATGTATTTTCAAATTATTTGTTATGTAATACTAATGCCAACTATGCTGGTAAGGAGCCTTGAGAGATGTCATTGATAGGGGCCGGATAGAACAAATAAGTCAACTAGGTAAACATTGTGAGGGCAGGGGCAGAATACGAAAACCAGGCTTATAAGGCCTGATATTCACCCCACTTTATTGTTAATCATGATGATTGTCCATTTTATATCTGACAGAAATGGTGCAGAAATGATACAGAAAACTATGGAAATGTTAAAATGACATTATTTACAACAATATGTTTGTCTACTGTACGTTTACTGTACCAAAGACTAATTTGATGACAATTAAGAAACTGTTCTGAAATAAAAATCTATTTATGATATGGTATCATTTTGGGTGCATGATATAGATAGAGTGGTATTAGGTATTAAGAAATAAATTGATGAGTGTCTGTGTCCCCGTTCGCCATCAAGTTTCGAGTGCACAGTAATATGAACGAGACGATAGCCAAGTGAACAGGGACACAGACCAAGCACAAATATGCAGGGACTCAGACCAAGCACAAATATCCTAGCCTGAAAATATTCATATGTTTATCACCCATTGATTATGAGTTGCGTAGTGATGATAACTCAATACCATGGAAATATGTCCCTCAACCTGACGGTCTCTGGTATTTTCTATATATATAGCCTGCAAAGGGAATTTCGTTTTTTTCATCACTGTAGTATACGATATACCTCAGTATCCCCCCCCCCCCCAAATAGTAACAACAGCTGATAAACTATTGTTGAAGAAAGAGTTTCACCAACAAAGATATGTACGAAAGATATGTAATGGAAAAAGGCGATAAAGTGATCCCAAAACAATGTTGACAGATGTGTCATCTCATAAGAGAACCAGAGAAATGCACCCACAGTAACGTCAACGTTTGTGCTTTATACAAGGTCTGAGACATTTAGACTGTATGGTTCAGAACGAAGAAATATTTGTGGATCTTTGGTTGCTAGGTAGGGGGGTTGGGGAGGCCCATGACCCCCCCCCCCCCCCCCCCCCCCGTTACCCCACCGACGAGGTGTTGAAAAGGCAGCCGTTAGTCCATGGCCTGGCACCGCGTCACTGTTGTTTTTACCCAGGTCTGCTGTCAGGGCTGGTTGGCGACCTGTCATCCCTTCCTCTGACAGTGGAAAAGGAGACTCCGACACGTTTTTCTTACTCGTTACTTTCACCAAGGAAAGTGGGGAAAAGTACCAAAAAAAAAGGTGCCCGTGCTCATTGGTAGGTATGGGTGCAGCCTGAGGGATGGGCTGAACATGGGTCATGGAGTTTACTTAGTGCACTCACAGAAAGAAGACAGAGACACACTCGTATCATTTCTTTTCCTGTTTGGTGTCCATTTTCTACAGCCTTTGTTCTACGTTTTCACAGTTCTGTGTGACGCCTTTTATACACCAATCCCGAATAGATATGTATATGTAGGGTTATCCTAATGGCATGCTTTACGATATTTATTTTCTTTCATTTCCTGTCAATTTGTTTTCATGTTGTGGATCAAAACAGATTGTGTTCTTTATTTCACTCTATTTTGTTTCCCTTGCTTTTCCTCACATGCTCTTGCACTGAACAGTCGTAGTTTGATATCGTATTGTTCAGAAAATGCATCTGGTCTTTGATGTTTAAAAAAAAAGATGAAATTTTAGCAAAAGTCGCTTCTAACACCAAATATGAATTACCTTGTACTTATCAATGTGGATATATTTCTCTGTAGGTGGGGTGAAAATCAGCGGAGTGGGTGAGGGGGTTATTTGAGGTTACTACCCCTCGTCATAGAGCGTGAAAGGCACGGTTCTCCCTGAAACATAAACCCTCCCTCACAATATACCTCCCATTTCACTGCCAGTCCCATAAAAGAGAATAGTTTTTTTTTTTAAGGAAGAAAACTAAAAGGCCATGCCTATTGATACCCGGAGAGATGGCTATCTGGAGTGGATAGTGAAACGTGGTAGGTAGGGTTTCGCCGGGGCTGGGGTTAGAGGCCCCTGACTGAGTCACCTTGTTAACCTTTGTTTTGTCTGCAGGGCTGGTTTGGCTGTTTGTAGGCGGGCAGGAGCCTAAAGCGCGCCTAGGGTTGGCGTACAGGACTCGCCACCGCCGCTGTTTCCGCCGGCGTCTCGGTTGTCATGGCGACCCACCCTGTCACGCGTTATCGCGTAACCTTGACAACGGAGACGGTAGCGTCACTGACGCCACGTCACGGCTGTCATGGGCAGGCGACAGGTTAATGCGGTCCCGCTCGCAACAATCCATTCCGCTTTAAAAGTGGTAGGAAAAAATATAATAAAGACTTAAAGAAAGAGAAAATGGCAGAGGACTTAAAAAAAGAAAGGCGTTGACGAACGGGTGGATGGACGGGAGTTAGCGCACCATTGTCACTTTAGATCCGTCACGGATTAACTGCCACCGCTAAGCATGCTGGGATGCTCACCTGGCGTTGGTGACGCCACCTGGTTGTAACCTAAGGAATCTGTATCAGATAAGAGTGTGATACAGGCCGGTGTTATGTCACAGATGAGGTAAAAGCGAACGCACAAAAACCTAACGTTCCGGTAATCTGTGGGAGTTAGAAAGCGCCACCCCGTGCCCCTCGTAGAGATACGGCGCACTGCCATTAGTTGATATGTAACCTTAGAGCATAACCTCCGTGCCAGAGCCATTGCGGTCAGTATTGCGCATGCTCCGCCAGGTGGCGCGCCACGCGACGCCTGTCATGGCGTCCCGAACTGAGAGTGAGGCTGGTTGGGGGGAGAGAAAGCATGGTTGATGGGCGAGTAGGGGGTGAGTGAGAGAAGAGAGAGAGAAAAAATACACGCAAACCGCAAGTCTGTTATCCCTACCTGGGTGTAAGGTTGCCCGTTCGGTGGCAGTCCCAGACACTCTATGCCTGTCTTGTGCCGTAATGGGGAGGGGGAGCATACTCCCACATGGAGCAATTAGTATGAGCAGTGGTTGGATGCTGAAACCCGGGAATGATACCGAGAGGTGGTGTACAGTGGCCGCTGCTCATGTAAACGCATTGGTTACTTAACATGATGTGGGTGTCAGGTACAAGCGCACGCCAGGTGAAGGGCATTGCCATTATCAGCCACCGAAACGAGGCACCTAAAAACACAACAAATCATTCTCATTTCTTCTTTTTTTTTGAAACAACAAAAGAAGTTCAATTTTGAAAAGGCGGAGAACCTACGCGGATATTTAATATAGGGGACGAAAATGTGTTAAAAGCCACACAGAAATGCACTTATAGAAAGAGGCAGTGGTTTCATAGGGGTATGAATTAACTGCATTATTTGTGTACTTTCTCGCCTTACGCCAGCCAATAACTTGAATTTATTATGAAAGTGAAGATGGCGGGTGATAGGCCAGAATGCAGATTCCCACACCGTTGAGGAAGCCTTTGTCACCATACAGCAAAGTATTGTATTTGGTCTTAGTAAAATTCTACGTAATATGGGGTAATTGCAGTTTTGATGCCAGTCGGTAAACACAGGGGAACGTTATAATGTATTTCATATTGGTGGGTGGGGGGGGGGGGGGGGGGGTAGTTTTACAAAAGATATACATGACACGTACATGAATTCTATGGATCTTGAACGTCCCATCCCGTACATCCGCAATGCAATTCTTAAAATCGACAAATATTAACACATGTCTGTATGCCAATTCTATGGATTTCTTTTTAAATTTTGACCAATAAATCCCGGACACTTTATGCACACAAACCGAGTCATTGACAAGATAACAATGTTATAAAAAGACGAACTACCGTTTCACTTCACGCTAGAACAATTTGAAATATTGATTTACGCATATAGATTTCTGGCCGGTTAAGGTTTTGATTTATGTCTACAAAATGTCACGCTGGGTCTGTGTTTGATTGGTAGTCGACTTTTATTCTCAAAGATAGTACACACTATGTTGGCGCCAGTCTCACCACGGCCTACAATTTATAGACGTGTACATGTTGCCTCGCAGCTGCTTATCAACTTGTGTGCTGAATACTAGATTTTTCTCTGCTTATTTATGACCTCATTTTTGGCGCAATATTTTCTGGGGTGCGTAAAGGTTTCCAAAACGTGGCATCTGTCGTGTGTCAAACACTGCCTACGGTCATCGTAGATCTTGTGTAGTTTTCATTGTATCTGTATGGCTTGTATAGAAAATATTATTTTACAGGGCGAATTAAGCGTGAATTCACACCTGGCTCGGGAATCTACAAAAAAAATCCAAAGGAGACTAGAGCCATATTCATGATTAACTAATGCATGGCATATGGTATGTGTTTCAGCAATATGTCAATAGAGGCTACTATAGAAGTAAACATCATGATCTTGGTTTTCATACGGACGGCATATCGATATACTTGTAAACCTTTGAAATTTTAATTCCTTTGGGCCAGAATGAAGTCTTGATGGAGGATACATTATACATGGATCTTTGCTAGTAACACCTATAAAGGCCCGGCCCCATTGGTGAGATGCGATTGTCGCAAACGTTTTATTGTCCATCGGCGGCATATCGACGACATTTCAGTGCACCAACTGCGGTGGATTTACAGCAACCCATCGCAAATCAAATCCAGGGTATGTCCCACTGGTGCGATGGATTCGTCGCAATTTTTTTTTTTTTTTGGTTATAGTCTTTTATTCATTCTGCCTACTGCTTGTGGTACCACCTATGTAAAGGCCTAGGTGTACACTTCATTATTAATATTATTAGATATACACAACTAATTGTAATTGTATTACCTCTTGTGTGCGATGCGATGGGCGGCGCCGTTTTTACTACCTCGTCCTGCGTTTATTACCTTTTATCGGCTTGCGACAATGCCGTCACACTAGTGGGGCTGGGCCTTGAGACAACATTTTCTCTGGCGACGTGATGCGACGCGACCTGTCTCTCGTCGTCTGGTGTCGCGTACAGGCCTAGAGACGTGCAAGTGGTGACGCGACCAGACACGATAACTCTCTCTCTCTAAAAAAAATCAAATCTCTGAGAGACAGGTGGATACTCATTTTTCTTAGTCTAATATACAAAATAAATGTACCAGGAGACACGCCCTGACGGCACAGTTTGTGTTGCGTTGCGTCACTGCAAGAGGACTCATGTCTCTTATGCTAAAAGTCACACACTACTTGTTAGAACAGACCCCATGTCTAATCTTAGAACAGCAGTCTCAATGAGCAGCACAACAGGTGGTCAGTCATTGATTACCCCTCCCGCTTCTCTGTCTGTACGGAAAATCAAACACCTGTAATCCCCTGGTGGATTTAAAATGCACTACCCTTCCACTACCAGGGGGAAAAGGACACAAAGCCAGGCAAATCACGAAAAGAAAATAACAGTAACAGGCGATGGCTTGGGCTTTAGAACCGCCAGCTTTTTAGAGATATATGATCGAAAGCCCAGGACCCGTTCTCAATCCTGTTGATTCTTAACCCTCAACTTGAGTGACCACTCCAGATTGTAGTGTTGAGTGTGCGAGTGTATGTGTGTGCATTCGCTATTGGCCAGGCGGGGCGGGCTCGAAGGCGATCTTTGATCCCGCTGCCATGCCGCTAGGCGGCGCTACCGTCTCGAGTGCGTGTCGTTGGGGCACGGCGAGTGTAGGGCCAGGTAAAGCTGGAGCCTTAAGCCCCGACAAGTACTTGACAAAACAGCCGGGCGGTGGCCGGTTATGCTTTGAACCAGAGCGGGTGAGCCTGGTATTGTACCCTATGTAAACGTCCTGCCCTGACCACTGGTCAACCCCTAAACCCCCACCCTCACCCTATATACACATACGCACCCCACACCATACCACACCCCACTCCTTTCCTGCCACTGCTCCCGGTCACCGCGCCACGACCCCCCACCAAAGAAAACACTACTGAGTTAGCGGTCACTTTGAATGGCAGTGAATGGCAGAGTGGACGACAGTATAGGTTGGTTCCTGTAGTATGCACAAAATAAGAACGGTGCCAGCGTAAACTGCCACCGGCGGGGCCCGTGCGGCAGCCATCTTTGTTGGTCCAGCGCAATTATTTGGATGGCAGTATCAACCCAGCAAATTGACAGAGGGTAAAATGAAAATTATCCCCTGTTTGCTAATCGGTTAAATAGTTTCTATAGCCCGGACCTCCTTTCCCCTCTCCGGGACACTGGGTGATAATAAGGGTGTATGTCAAACTGGCGAGGGGCTACACCAGCACCACCAAACACGCAGCGGCCGAGGGGTATTGAAATCGCCTAATACCTTGAAACGCGGGAGCAACACGGACGCTCAGCCGGCGGGGAGATTGAGTCAAGGCGTGCATTTTGATCGGTACCCCTCCAGTCAATATATACACACACTTATGTGTGTGCTCCAGGCGAGAGTGCAATTCATACTCCGGTAGTGCTTTTAGGCGGAGGGGCGGTTTTACTAAGCTGTCAACTCACCCTCCTCCCTGCGCGAGCCATACGAGTGAACTCTTTTTAGATTTCTTTTTGGATGTGTGATTAGTGTGTGGTACGAATTCGCAGCAATATTGTCGAGGATAGACTTTTATAAAGATAGGCTCAGGTGTATAGTAGGTGTCGAGTAGGCTTTTAAAATGGAGTGCTACTAAAGCCATGTATTTTGGAGAATGTTTGCATTTGGTACAAAAGCCACTCACAGAACCATAATTTGATTTCTGTACGAATGCCGCCCATGTCAAGCTTTGACTCCTGTGGTCACCAAATGCACATTTGACCTTGTACATGGTTCGCATTATCAGGTGATTCCCCAAAGACCCCATCTTTAATATGGAGGATGGAATCGCATGCAATCGTATTAAGTGCTGATTTTGTCAGCCTAAGATTTCATCAGAAAGTTCCTGGTCTCTTTAGAATAGATAGAAGAATATTGTATATCTTTACATGGTAAATGAACTCGTGAAACAAATCACATTAGCGCCCGAAAGTATCAGAAAAAAAATTGGTGCTTCCACCGCCAGCTATGCTTATAATTCTTTCCGATTCCATTTCGGTAGATTCGGCATAGATCGGTCACTCAATGGAATTCACACTTTAGCGGGAGTTATTGCTTGTGAATACACGTTACAACAGTATATCTCTTTCTCAAATCCTATAAAGTATTTCATTTAGTGTCGAACACTATGGAGTCATGTTGAGCAAAATATCGTGCATTGATGCTTGAGTGGTTGGATCCTTTACTTCCAAGCTTTCATGAGTGAATACATGATGAGCCGTGCTGGTTTTTATATCTTATTTTAACGATATTCTGTATTTTCGTATTTCTTTCATCCAGTCGTTGTTTATGTATTGTCGGATATGTCGAACAACTCGACTCCAGGGTGTGACAGTGGCAGGGATATGGGACGGCCGCACGTTCTCAGGGATCCCACACTGACCCGTGTAGCCTTCCTGACCTTAGCCTGGAGGAGACTGACATAGTCATAATACGGGCGGCCAGTGGCGCCTGGGTCCCCGGCCACTGCCGCCCCTCCGCCCCTCTCCAACCCCTTCTCCACAGAGGATCTTCCCACGATCTATAAATGTTACCTGCCTCTATTCTTAATCCACACACACCCTATATAGACACTTCTATGAAAAACACATATGCATATTCCCTGCTTTAACATTCGGCAGTTTTGATCGAGTAGCATAATATGCCCTTCTAATGGTCTAGCTTGGAATAGCGCTGTGGTAAGTATGATGCTAAGAATATGTGCTTCATCTAAAATAACCCCTACAACTATTACCATGAGTGCATGCAATTATATGTAAATTATGTGTTATACGGCGTACACATTTCTATTGAATAGTTCATCATTGAGATTGTACTTACATAATACCCCCGAATCGATATAGTAATAGTGAGAATGCATGCTTCACCATGAATCGATACACCGTTATTTTGTCTATTAAAGCCCTCCACCTATCTCAAAGTTTATTATGCATTCGCGACTTGAAAAAGTATCTATTTCGGGAGGACCTTTAGTGGCGCCCGACTTTCGCCGGGTTTATACAGACTCAATGAACATGTTGTCGCTGGTTTGACGGGTCCCGGGCCTGGACACGGGGTGTCAGGACGGTGTTTGTTGTGAGCAGACTCCCTGTACACACACTAACCAGAACGAGTTACTCCCTGTATTCACACAGAACAGGCTGAGTTACTCGCTCTCACTGTGCCTGTGGCTAGGATCCTATTGCAAAACACCAAGAATCGAGTGGAATCAGCAGCCGCATGCCCATCGTACCACCGTCACCCCCTTTTCCCTGACTTCCTCCTATTCCTTAAGCACTTACTCTGGATTTCCTTTCACATCCCTTCTAACTACTTTCTCCGATCGACCTCCTTACCCATTTCATTATTTCAACTATGCCTCTAACTAACTGGACCCCCCTTTTAGAAATTTAGTTTTTAGTCATAATTTGACACAATGGTCGGTTTTCAATCGTGGCCTCCTCTCGACATCAAAAGTCCATTCCCTTCATATCATTTCCCTTTGATTCTCTCTTATCCCTTCCCTTTTCTTAGCTAACCCCACCCCCATTTCATTTTCTTCCATCCTCCCCCCTTCTTTCTCTAGCATCTCCTTTCTTTTTCTATATGCACATATTCTCCTCCTTTGCTCCTATCTTCTCCTCGCCTCTCCCTTCCCTCTCCTCACGCCATCTCTTTTATCACTTTCCCATTATCTTTCCCATATGCCTTCTTTACACTAGGCCTATACTCCTTTCACAGGTATCTTTTTCACAATAGCAGTTAAATATAGCCCGTGTTATATGGCAATGATTTAACATGGCTCATTTACAGATTCATTTCTACCATTCATAGAGGATCCTACCTCCCCTCCCCCTTCACCCCAACAGCACGTTTCCTTCTACTTGACCTCCCTTCATTTCAGCCTTTAGTTAGGGAAGTACACCCTTGGAATTCCAACCACCATGACCACAGAACGACCATAGACTTACCACCACCGTTAGCACCAGGGCGGTTATATAGTTGACACATAACAGAGATCTGACTCAGCCCACTCCGAGACTGGGCCCTCTCTTACTGTAGGTGACTGTCTCAAGTACCCACAGCCATCCTCATCCCGTCCCCGCCAAAGTCGACAATTTAAACCCTGTGGTACTTTTTATTGGGACTTAAATCTGCTTTAAATTTGTTCTCCATGCTACTCTCAGCATGCCATGCGTCTCTCAGGAGATATAGCCATGCCCTAATGGATAAGGGGTGACATGGGTATCTAACTCGTATCTTCTCAGATATCTGCTATCAATGTACATGTTGAAATTGCTTGAATATTCAGCGTAGTTCCCGTTTTTGAAAGAGTCATTTTCGTATACATATAATATCATAGTTATCGGTTCGGGTCGCTTGCGTCATTCATATTTTTAATTTTTAGGTTTTAAAGTTTTAAAAGTAACCTCAACCCTTTTGTAACATGTGTGATTAATGGTTAAAGAGAAATGAACAGTTCATTGTTAAGGCCCAGCTTTTGTCCTCTGTCTCTAGCGTCTGGCCCCAGACAAAAAAAGAATGAAAACGACGAAGAAAAAGTTCTCGATCTTTATCTTGATAGGAAACTCACGTTGACACCAGGTCTGGAGTCATTGGCAAGGGTCACTGTGGTGTCAGTGTCCTGGGGTGGGTTAACCCCTTATTCATGTTGTTTATGTTTTACGGACAGAGTCTTGTATTAGGTGTATTTTGTATCCTGCTTGTTTTTTAAACTGGAACGTGGGACTACGTTCACCTGCAGGGTTGTAAATCACACTAACTAGCATAGACAACTGAATGAATGCTAATAATTGGATTTCCCTATGAAACTATATTGAATGTACAGAGGCACTGAAGGTGTTAGCTTGTATCCTACACGAGTCAGGTCATATATTTACTGCATTCCACGTATCCAAATAATCAAATAAATCAATCTACAGTGCGTATAGAGAAAAAAATTGATATCTGTCACTTCCATTACCCTTTGACGTAGAACTACACTACGTACGAGGGTATTGTTATAGAATAAAGTACGACTGATGTCCCTACACTGCTGCAATAATATATTCCATATTCATTTTATTCACGATCAAAAACAATAATAATAATATAGCCTCTAAATTATTGATTAAAACCTCATGATTTCTGCTAGGGGCCATCCATAAAGTATGTACGCAGAATTTCTAAAAATATTCACACACACACACACACCACCCCTCTCAATTTTGTACGCAATAGGCCAAAGAAGGAGCAAATTTTCTTGCCCCTCCCCCATCACTACCCCCTCAGTGTGTGCGTACTTCATGAATGGCCCCTGGGATATCCTTGGCGATTATATCATTGTATATCTCAGTAATGCTGTATAAACACCATCTCCTCTTTTCAATGAAGATGCTTATATTTTATCTCCATTTCCCCCCTCGTCTATATTTTGAGGTTGCAATCGTTTCATAATAAGGTAAATTGCTAATGTTAGTTGATTGTGTGAATATCTACAGTAGCAATATAACTCCATCCAGATCGAGTGGTATTTTTGAAACTTCACAAATTTTATTACGAATTTGAGTTCATCTCAAGTGAGTAATCCCGCGTCATCATTCAAATATCTTTGTGTCACAGAGAACGTTTGTTGTAGCAAGGAAAAAATACAGAACGAGCGGCCATGTAGCGCGCGGGAAAGAAAGAGGAACTGAGGGGTGTTAAGGGGTTATGCGCATGACTGGTCATGTTGGTCTTAGCTTTAGCCTTAGCCTCTGGGCTGTTGCTTTTCGCACCCAGACCTCCTCTTACCAGTCCCAGGCTGTTGCCTTTCGCGCCCACACCCCCTCTACACCCTGGGGACACGTCACCATCTCCGGTATTATCGCCCTTATCTTCTCGGTGCCCTCTTTTATCACCCATCTGACCTGAGGTGCTGGTGCGAGACTGCCTTGGGTAGTGAGAGGGTACGTTAGAGTAGACACAGGGTGGCTTGTTGTACGTCTACACTTTTCTCTTCATGGATAAGACTTGTCTTTCAGGGTGTAAATATACCTCCTTTTCAGTTAAGAAATGCTAACGGGAGTTTTGTGGCTGAGATGTATGTTCCCCTAAGAAAAACATTCCCGGTTTCTTATATGTTTTATACACTCCTGCGCATATTGAGAATAGTATTTGGCGATGGATGAAGTCTGGTGAGAGACATTAGAACTTTCAAAAATTTGGTTGGGGAATCGCCCACTAATGGTCGAGACGTCTGTTCTGGAATAAACACCCATATAATTCTGATGCCAAACTGGCTTCTTCTTTTTTCTTTTTACTTAAAATACTAATAATTCAAATGATATTAGTTATTTGTAATAATTGTCGCTAGAGTCCCACAAACATATCGCAGATATATCTTGAACAATTCTCTGTGGACTTCGAATTTAGTTGATTAGTCCACTCAGGGAGAATACAGTGTTCTACTTTATACTTGAGTCATGTCCTGGATCCTAAACCCAGAGTATATCATGCTATTCTCTGTCGGCTGTCAAAATAGACGAAATGGGCATTCTCCACAAGGACATAGATATGAATAGAGAAATTATCTCGGCGGTAGGCTGTATTTGAAACAGTCTGCCAGTGGTGAATGGGCCATGGACTTGTTTCTACATAGACTAGGATTGTGGGAAGGAAATGGCGACGCCCCTTGTTCTGGCTGGACAGCAGTGGCCGCCATTGTTCGCCCGATGAAAAGCCGGCAGCAGTGAAAGGACTTCCTCTGCCATGTCGGGAACAAGCTGCAGGAAGCCCGCGCTGCTGGTGGTCTAATAGAGGAAGACAAGAGCCGGCTCTATTCCTTTCACAACCCCAGCCCCACCCACAAACAACCCCAAACCCCTCCCCTTATCCGGATCTCCATTTGACAATTCTATTCTCCCACATCTCTCATCTCCAACATATATCATACTCCCTCAGGGCTGGCGTGGCACAGTTGTTGGGCATTTTGGTGTGAGGTATGTAGTTTCGTGCTGGGTCGTTAGCATTGCGCCCCATTGCCTCAGAGGAGGACCCAGGGATAGGGCGAAGCGTGGTGCAGTGGGTATGCGGATAGAATGAAAGTTGCGGACTCAAGTATTATATTCCATCCTTTCGCCATGATACATTAAATATATGCCATCCTCATCCCACAGGTTAGTGATAATACCGTGGCATAAAACCATGAATCCCGCACATAATAGCAACCCCACGACACGGTTATCAGATGCCCCCTCCCCACCGACGACACCCCCACCTGCCCGCTGTCACTGACGTAAATCTATACCGTTGACGTGTTACCTGTAGCCAATAGGCAACCCCCTCCCACCCTGCCCCACTCATCACACGCTCACCCCCTCCAGACACACTCTCACACATGCATACCGCAGGCCAAAGCGGAAGTCGCGCTAGACGAGCACCATGCTGGTCAGGAAGTCGGGTTTAGACGTGCCGTGACGTAAGCAGGGTCACGTGACGTAAGGGCGGGACGTGTGACGTAAGCGGGCGGGTGTTTTGTGAGGGGATCTAGGAGTATGCTGGGGGCGGGGGGCGTCAACATGCCTTTCCGTGCGGTTGACAATGCTACCCCACCTGGGTAGAGTTTATACAGGTGTGCGGCCTGCAGGTACACACGGGCCCGGCCCCCGCCTGGAGGAGGGTCAGGTGAGAGGATTATCTACTACACCTCACCTACAGCCTACCCCTCCTCACACCTGCCTCCATGTTCCATACATGCAGGTACCTGTCTCTATCCGATGACTATATAGAACCTTGCCTCCGATTTATAAGAAATATCTATCAAATATATGATAACTGAAAATCAAATGGGGCTCTACTTCATAGAATACATGTACCTATAAAAAGAAGGCTACGTCGTATTGAGCTTGTATTTTCTCAAGATCTAGGTCTTAAGCGATTTATTTGGCTATCTCAATATAGTAAGTGCCATTGTAAGGTGTAGAGAAGACTATTGTATCGTCATAAGCTATAGTCTACCCATATTCATTATATGATATAGGGTAGTCCATCGGAGACAAAAGACATAGATGTCTCTATGTATATCTTATTATATAATAGGTACCCTGTTGGATGTCATTTGCCTAAAACCCAGAGGAATTATATTGGGATGTATATATGATTATTATTCCATGATCATATATCATGGTGAGAAGGCTACTCGCTGTTATCGGCATATATAATAGACAGGGTCACAATATGCATGTAAAGGTTTTACAGGATGCACCTTTTCGTATACTACATTTACACACATAGTGTATGCTTATGGAGGGATCATTTATACATTAGAGGCTGGTCTATAGAATTTTTACGAATTTTGCCGCCGGTGACTTTGTGAGATGAAAATAGCAATCAAAAATGGAGGAGTCCTGAACCGTCAAATATCTGTCATATTTTTTAGTCAAATAACAATTCATCGCTGATCTCAGTTTGAGAGAATTGTCCCTGATCTTGAGAACAATCTTTTCCCAGCTCCCACTCTCTACCATGTCGTGGAAGCCGTGCTTGTGGCAGTTGGCGTGGAAATCCTGAAAGGCTCCCCAACTCCCTCATTGCTCTCCTGGAAACTCACAGTGCCTCACAACCACTCATTGTCCCTTTCCTTTACCTTCTATATTCTGTTCCTCTGCTCACATTTCTCTTTCCCTTTCTTTTCCTCTTTTTCTCCACGTGTCTCACCCTTCCATTCTTATCTTCTCAATGCCCTAACAGTCCCTCTCTCCGTTTCCCCCTCCCCACCGTGTCTGACTAGGAAAATATCATGATACATTCCGCTGCCCTCTCTCACATTGCTGCCCGACCTGCAGGCATCTATCTAGCTAGGGATATTCTAATCTGTAACACCGTTTATCCACGGTCTGCCCTGGAGGATATTTACAACCTAATGCTCTGTCCAAATGTTGTTCCTGTCCTGATCACTGCCCTCCGGCTGCACACTGGTAGAGGTGAGAGGGTTCATGGTGGTGGACTGATGGGGGGAGGGGAGGCTAGGACGTATGGCACTGAGATTGAAACAGCTCACAGACAGAGAACTTGATCTTTGTAGTCGCCGATCTGTTGACCCTGTGAACGGCTAACCAGTTCTAGTGGTTAGTTAATACCCACTGCCACACTGACTGGGTACCCTACCGTCCAGGCCACCAACAACAGGCCTGGGCATATGGATCCAGACTGTGTTTACTATACGCCCTACAATACATGGGTCAATGAATAGCGGCTCTAAGAGCTTCCCAAAAGATTTTACTTGTTGTATAGAGAGTAAAATATCGCACCAGGATGGTATTTATTTTTCGGCATACCTGTTCACTTCAATCATTATAGATGCTCTCTTGATCATGCTACTGTATATGACGTTATCTGTAGTTGTATTATGTGGATTTTATGTATTGAATTTGTTGTTTGTCACCCTTATGAATAAGCTAGAAACATAAAAAGGGGCTAGACTCTGGGGTGTTGATAATTGAATAATATTATTCAGAATGCTTCGAAAGGAACTTTTCAAAACAAATATCACTCTCCTTTGCGAAATAGGTTTGTTATATTTCGGGTGTAATGTGACGTGAGCTCTACGTCTTCTTTGATTGTTGTCATACCTAGTCATTGCTCATTAGAGTTTAGGATTCAGTAACTCAATGTAACATTACATAGGTTTGTCATAATCGTTCAGATGATGAATATGTTATCAGAACATTAGTTGATGATGTATTCATATGCTATTTCCGTTGTATTTTTCAGACAAAGAAGTTGAGAGAATGTCCCTTCGAGCAAGGTTCCCCATTGCTGAGTGGGACAATGCCAAGGAATATTTCAAAATGAAGACTGAAGACAAATGACAAATGACAATAGCGAAATCGCACGGGTCTACCAATGTAGTAAATACGTTAACAACATGACAGAATTCACATAAAGTCTATACAAAGTGAATTCTCAACTTAGAAATGTTTTAGATGAAATGTCCTCAAAGAATACGTTAAGGTAAAACAAAGAACAGTGACAGAAAGGAAACTTGACATTCATAGATTGAAACCCATGAAGAGATATGAAAAGAAATACTGGGATACGCGTAACTCGCATAGAAAGGATAACCGTTGCTTGAAATTACCTAAACAAATCCATATATAAGAAGATAGTTACACACAAAAAAGTACAACCATTTTAGTGAAACAATGAAAAAATAAAAAGCTCTTCCTCCTTCTGGAAAACCCCCCTTGTATGATAGGTAGAATCCAAGCACCATGTGTAATTTTTGTTATTTCGTAGACTAACAATATTGAGTTGTCTCCTGTGAATGTATAGTGTTAAGAATAGTTCTATTGGAATCGTTAGGGGTATTTTTACCGATGAAATGTAGAACAGAAATCGCCATTCCCTCAGCAATAATGTTGATGTTACCTCAAGGGATATGATAAACAAAACTGTGTACCCAATGCCGCCAATATTATGTTACGGAATCTCATAATACTAGTGCCATTCACTGCTGGATAAAATCTGCCAGTCAAATAAGGCAAAGATTTAAGTTGTAAACCACATATTTCATCCTGGAATATAAAGTCATACGTTCTGACGGAGGTTCTTTAACGAGCAACAAAAGCATTGCCTAGTCTAGGTATAATCACTGTTAATTGTCTCAATATACCTGTTATACTTGTAAAAGTAACCACTTGTCCTGGCATGTTATGTTATGGTATGACTTGTTGATGTTTGTGTATGATGAGAGTATGAGAAATATACCGTGTATTGTATAACATGATAGTCACCTATACAGGGTATATACACAAAGACCTTATATATGTTGGATTCTATTCAGTAGATGGACATTAAATCGCAACGTCGCAGGTTAAAGGTGCAACAGACTGAACAAACCACTGTATTCTAACCGATACAAGGGGGTGGTTTCCAATTATTTAATTTTCAATACCTTGGGAAATATTGCTATACTATTCAAACCTTTGCCTGATAGGTAGACATCATTATCATATCATCTTATTGTGTGAGTTTTCGATAACCTCTTGTGCCAAACTATTCTAACTTCGTCTTTACTAATGACTTATATAAGTAACCAAGGCATTAAATTCCGCTTGCAGTCTTATGGAACGCAAACAAAAATTGCTCTCTTTCCTTATTCTATACCATCGGAAATTATCCTTTTAATTCATACGACATAAACTATCAAAGTCAGTAGCTAACGAATGTAAACCTGTTAATAAACATATTACACTCTCTGATAGCCATTCCATCAAATATCTAGAGAAGCCTTTATCAGCTGCATATATTTATTGGAAGTCCACACACACATTACTATATAAAGACGGATTTGGCAATCATTCGATAGCATTCTGTGGCTGTATACACAGTGTAATCTATATTAAGTGTAATACTATTTGTACGATGCATTCTGTGCACCTTTGAAATGTGACGAATCCGCGTTTCTAGTCAGCCTTTCTTTGAGCCTTTCCATGTGCCTGAACACGACGTACTTTCATGCACTTTTTTGTACTTGTCACCACGTGGTCCCCGATACCTTGCTATCAGTCTATCATCGCTGCATAAATATTTAACAACCAGAACAAGAGAAGGGTGCTATACTACAAATGTCATATCAGAACATGTAACTCCTCTGTTGTAACTGGGATGTCATTAAGAAACCAGGAAGGTCATGTTGACCACAGCTGGGCCACGACCAGAATCAATGCCACCAACAAATCTTTATTTTTAGAGAAGGACCGTCTCAGTATTTTAGCTGAAGGGGCATGTGGTGGTGGGGGGGGGGGGGGGGGGGTGGGAGGGGAGAATTCTGTTTAAAAGCTGCTGCAAATGAGACATTTTGAATTTACCGATAAATCAATTCGGTGCTGTGTTTTAATTGTGATGTAGTGTACATGCGCCTAAATCTTTCTATTCCTCCAATACAGAGGTAGGGAAATGGGGAATTGTTTTGTTTGGCGTCGGTGCAACTGAAGCTATTACAGGTTGTGCAAGTTTGCATGGTCTAGAAAGACATCTGTCCGGTTGTTCTGCTTTGGCACAAGTCATATTGCCTGGACACCCCATACGTGATCAAAACTCATACAGTTTGTTGTCTTCAGATCCCAAACAATTTGATTTTCTACAAACTAAATCATCGTGTTCCTTGTGGATTCAATGAAACAGAGAATGAATTTTTGTAACACCTCTTGAGAGTGGTCTTGGGCACAGCATGCATCGACATATATTTCGAATCTGGAGCGAACAATTTTGCAACAATGTGGATGGCGATTGACACGCCGAGATGTCAGTGGGAGGGTGCCTTGTCTTGTTTTGTACAATAACATTGCGCCGCCTGTCGTGGGCGTCACGGTGGAGGGTGCTGTGGAGTTGGTCAGATGCTCACCGGTACGGAGACATGGGGGTAAACTGTCGGGGAGCAACTCGATGGCCATCTGTGAATAATGCAGTGATGTTGATGGACTGGAACGTGGGGGGACGGCCAGCCTGTTTCAATATGCAAAAAGCTCGTGCTGTTCTATCGATTTTGCCATCGTGTCTGACAGTTCTTTTTACCGATGCACTAATTATGAATTTCCACCCCGAGCCAAGAGCAATTTGTCGGCAGTGAATTATGGATGATGCCGACTACTTTAGGTAAAGAGTAACATACGCTGTGGTCGCTGGCAGTGTGGTATAGCGGGATACGGTTCGATCCTCTGTCCTCTCTCCCTCTCTCTCTCGACCACTCCTTCCTTCTCTCGACCTCTCTTGACCCTCTATGTCTCTTTTAAATTAATTTTTTTTCTCGCCCACCCTCTCTCCTCCAATGCCTCTCATCTGGTCCCCAGACCTTTCCTACACTCTCCTCTAAACTCAAAGTCGTCTTAAAGTTCTTGCCTTAACAGTCTAATACCTACTGAAGAGACTTTTGTGATAGCTCATTTGCCCTTCTGTTGCCTTTAAACCAAGACCCGTTGGTTTATTTTCGCACGGCCTGGTTTCCAGGATAGTACAATCTGTATTTTATGTAGACCATTTACACGCAAGACAAATGGTTTATTTTGATGAGGATAACGATGCATATCATCGTTCTTGACTAGTGAAAGCTTATAGCATTCCGCTAAGAGTGTTAGATCTGTCTGTAGCTTTTATTCTTAGATGATATTTTTTCCGTATTTCACATTTTATTTTCACGTGGTAAAGAGAAGCTAATCAGAATTATACTTGAAGAAGCCCTCGTATGCAATTGGACCAAGTATGGTATATTTTTAATTAACATAATTTTCAGGGATATCTACTAAACCCAAACTATTTCACCTTCTTCGCCGCTACTTATGAATGGCTTTTGCACCTTCATCAGATTTTCCTAAACACGTCAGTGATTAATGTTATGATAATTATTCCAAGATTGATACGCATATGGAGTGTATATATGTATGTTTCTGAGCACTATTAGTGATGTGTGTTTTCTGCACCCACATTGCAGTGGATTGTTTAAACGTCACTCTTCCCTCTGAATGTGTCGTTGATGTTCTGCTCGTAATAAACGACAAATCAGGCGTCGTGAACTACGATACACGCCTCTTCCGAGGTCTGTATCGCACGCTCAGAAACCTTAGGGGAATTTCCGATTTGTTTTATCTCGAATTATAGTTAACTACATGTGTATAGAATACAGAAATGAGGGATGTAATAGATAAGAAATTACCCATGGGTCTAAAGAGTAGGCGTGTAAACATCCCTGTCATGGAATCCAGTGTGCAGCGTGCCTTTCTTTGTTGCTGTCTAGAAATATGTGTGAGTGTATATTTACCAACCTTGTGGTGTTAGACCAGACCCACAACTATATCAGCTAATATGTACAATATGTCGTAGCATTCCTAAACCATACGCATAATAAACGAGGCGACTGTTCACGACCGGTACGATGTAGCTCAGTCGCGTTCTATTTTATCCAGTAGACTACATACTGCTGATGCGAGTTATTACCTTATCATTTGTCGTAGTCGTGAAGAATCACTTCGTATAGCGTGTGCTGGGCCTTCAATTCACGGGGTGTGTGATGTACAACTCCTATCCATATAACCGAAGGTTTTGCGGTGGTATTTTGGCCCCACCTATTGTGTCGAGTGGGCGAAGTCTGCTTCTTCTGTGTAACAAGTTTCTATCGAAATAAAATATCTTTCCCAGAAAGAAATGGAGCTATTGGTCTCGTTCTTATACTCATATAGAAATTGGTATTAAAGCAGTATTTCATTGACGATGACAAAACGTGTGTTAAAGGGATCTGAGAAGTATTATCTTTTACTTCGCATATTTAGAGAGATGATACATACATCTAAATATCGTTCTCACTGAATTGACAATAATGGTATCACCCATAGAAATATCAGTAGCTGTATTAGTAATGGCTATCGTCATTTCTAACCCCTTGGCCTTGTATATGGCGATGATCAATGATTCTGAGCTCAGGGTGGTCTACTACTAAGGTCTCTACGCTCTGTCTTTACTATTACCCCTCCCCAATCACTGACTTAAATTGTATATGCTTTTATATATTTCTCCCTGTAATTTATGTCGGGGTCAAAATCAATATATTACCTGGATTCCCTACCTCCAACTCTATCTTACACCCCCTAGTCAAATTCAGTATAATGTTCATCCCTGATATTTAATCTATCTTACATCTCTGAGACAATATACCATCTTGATGATCCACCAAGGACACCGATAGTTCATACGCGCATACAAGTATGTCCTGCTCTATGATTATCGTCAATTGTTAAATTACGACAGTATACAGAGTATGCACCTAGGTTGCCTGGAAACGGCACCCCAGACTGGTGCAGCAGAAAGAAAGCGTGCCAAATTTTGAAGTGTTTGTGCCAAGTAAGTATTTTAGGCAGTAGCATCAAAGTGATACCCCACCCTATGTGGCACATTTAAAAAGGTCTGTGGCTGCTTTGGTGTAGGGGTGAAGCGAGGCTTCGCTCGAAGATTCCCCTCTGTGGTCGTTAGATTCTTCAGAGCTGTGCTTTTGAAGTGCTTTGTGTATTTTCATGTTTGGGCGTGCACACAAATT
This sequence comes from Alentia gelatinosa, assembly GCA_950022655.1. Lineage (NCBI taxonomy): Eukaryota > Metazoa > Annelida > Polychaeta > Phyllodocida > Polynoidae > Alentia > Alentia gelatinosa. The sequence continues at coordinate 48,482,837 of OX465583.1, read as the reverse complement.
GGGAAATTCAATATATAAAAACATACAATGATCCTGAGAAAGAAAAGGAATTGGGCTGGCGTTTTGTGCTCCCTGTTCCAGGGTATTTCTTCTTTGTGACTAAAATATTACATGTCGTGCTTTATGCAGGTATAATAATAGCGAATAAGTGAAAGATAATTTGGCGGGTTTAGGTGTTTTAGCATGAAGTAACAGCCACCCGTTTATTACAGCGATGTCAAACACATAAGATGTCACATTAAAATGAAATATATTGAAGCTGAAGAAGAAACCGTAGAAACCTAACAAAGATGAAGTACGAGAAGTTGACATGAAATAGAACAAAACTAAAAACAAACATCAATACATCGATAAACTCTCCAGCTTGACCATCAATATTATGTATTTCAACCACCAAGTACCAGATGGTGCCGTCTATCAAGAAAAGGCCTGATATCGTCCCCTGGAGATAACCATATTCTCCCTGGCTTGGTAATTATTGGCGCTTGATGCCCAAACCTAGCTGGGCATGCTACCACGAGGCATTCAAAATAGCGTCAAGGTCATTGGAATACTGCCAAGGTCACAATGCCTGCCTGAGGGACAGCGGCAGAGCCTCGCTTTGGCCTCAGTACACACTAACCCACTTAGGACTGACCACGTGACGTGCCCACGTGATCAGTTAATCACGTGACTGCCCAATTAGTCGGTACTAGTTCATGCCCCATTAATCACCACCATTAGAACATGGTATGAACACTTACAGCAACAGTAGTTGTATATACTGTACTTGTTTGTGTGTGTGTGTTTTAAATACGTCTCATTTTTGGAAAGCGGTTTCTATGTATTAATGAATCGTGTTGTTTGAATTTGTACTATCTGCAATCTTTATGATACTGGCAGTTACCATGATCGGCTCATTTGTTTAAATCTACGCGTATACTCATCAGATCTGAGTCATTACAGAAAGTGGTTGTCATACCCTGCTATTTAGTGCACAATAAAAGTATGTATAATCATGAATAATTGTTATATCTGCACCCATTTACTAGGGCATTTGTCAGTGTCACCCTAATCCATAAAACCAATAGCCTTAGGGTAGATAGGGATGACGAGTAAATTACAACTGTGCATGAGTAGTATATGGACCTGTCGGATATACAAAGGCAGGTTTTTTTTCTTCTTTTACTTTCCAAACATTTGTGTGAAGATAACTAACAGCTTGCGTCCGCTTAACTTGGCTCTACTAATAAGTTGTATGTAGTGTATGGAGGGCAGTTTTATTTCCTCAAGTGTCTGGTATTGCTAAGAGTGGAAGGAGTACAGTTACACAAAGAGCAATAACCCGGCGACTAGCAATAAAGAAAAGGCAAGAGGTATGGAGAATGATTAGCTGTTTGTGACTACGTCAAGGTTCTGCAGAAGTACCCTGTATAGATATATTAGGAAGATGATGGAGATTTAAGTGGGCCAACAGCCACTTACAAGCCGTCAACTGTCCACCAATGCCATGATCTATCCATCTATCCCTTTACTGCCTTTAAATCAAGCACAGCTATCATCACTACATCGACCACTCATCCATCAAGTATAAATCATCAATCCACTCCACCCACTTTCATCACTCAACTATTTAGCATATAGCATATATAGCACGTACATCTGCTCGCCATCTCGGCAAATGTGTGATCTTAGTTGGAATCATAGAACCCGGAGACCAAACATCTGTATATCAAATAACTGTATAACTGTAAGAATTGCATGCCGATAAAAGTCCAGGCTCTTTTGAAATCCGTCGTCATTGAAAATACCAGTTCGATATACATCCGAGCAAGTGAATGCAGTACTAAAATCACATAGAAAACAATATTTATCTAGATGGCGTGGCTTCCGCTGTAGGTCTGAGAGCAAAATAACTACGATTATATTTTGTCCTGCCTGTAAATCTATTTGTATGTCTGTGTATATCATATGCTATTTGTTTGTCAAATGTATTCTATATTATGGACAATTAAAGGAAGAATGCCTGTCATTGGGTGATCGTGATATCGTACAAATCACCACCCACAAGTCAGTTCATGCCCACACACCACCCATACATCACCTATCCACCAACCTTCTACTAATCACATACCGCCCACCCAGCACCCACCCCTGCGCCAGCTCAGCTGCCAGCCTTGATTGGACAGGAAGCACACCTGACTGGTTCTACTGCACCTATCCTCCCAGGTAAGCAGGTTAAGTCACAGGGGAATGGGTCCGAAGGGAGCCGGCGAGGGACAATTAAGGATTTTTCCGATTGCATGTCTCATTTTGGCTGTGGAGGTATCTTCACTAGATCCGTTATAGGCGCCAAAGGTGGGGCTAGTCGCATGAAAAGGCTGCTATAGTGTGGATGGGTGGAGGGAGTCAATGTGGGCGTGTTTGATACACGCATTTGGTTCCACTGTTCTCCTTCTTTATCTGGTCACTGAAGCCCACGATTGTACTAGGGAGAGTAGTAGTAGCAATAGTAGAAATAGTTCTACAAGTTGTGCGATACAAAGACGACAATGTTACGTGCTATGAAATACACTACCAATGCTACAAATGCTGAATAGATCAACTATTCAGTCTATTCAATGTGTAGTGAGTAATTGATAGACACTTTCTGTAAATCACCTTCAGATATAGGTTTCTTCCTGATTAACCACTTTACTGATTGGCATTACTGGACTGATTATTAACAATGAAATCGAGAATTGTGAACAATAACCAATCTTTGGGTTATTTGTGATTTTATCTATGATACTAATCTGGCAATTACGTTAAACCACTGAATACTGATATAAATGTACTAAAAATGTTTTTCTTTACCCCGGTTGGCCCTCTTATGGTAAGAGGAGCAGTCCATTGGCAAGCGATTACCTGATGGGATGAGCTCCACCCTCACCTCTTCCCAGTCTGAATTGTACAACATAAACAGACTTACATTCACATACAGCAACACTTAATGGTAGACATATTACACTAAAACCTTTAAATTACAAAGTCCAACTCTCACAGTGTCCCTATATACTTCTAATATCCCACCATCTACATTCAGTACCTCAATACTACATTCGGACACTTTCCTTTCTCATAACACCACCCAGCTCCCCAGAAGCCTGCGTACCGCTCTTTCATTTCACCCCTGGCTCTATTCCTGTCCTCCTCGCAATCCAGCCTTTGATACTCCAACTCTTATCGCCAATACCTGTACACCCCATAACTAATTCCTCCTACCCTACACGTCTTCTCACGAATACGTGTCCCAACACGGCCCACTCAGCTATTTCTCCTAAATTTCTATAAACCATCCCTCCACCTATCAACCTACCAATAACCTGCAAACAATTCCCTACCTACTTTTCGTAATAATCCTGCCACCCGTTAGGATACCGACCCGACCGACAACATGGTTCTGACCACCCTTTCATCAACACCTCGAAGCTTCTCCGCCCCACTCCTACCAACGCCCGCTGTCAACATACGCTGCTGCTGCCAGCTATCATTTGCTACATACCCTTACTGGTAACTGCTGCTGCGGTTCTGCAAGTTGTAACCAGCCCCTCTCTGAGACTTCTCCCTCCTGCCTGCTACTCACTAAAAGTTACCCCCTGCGTTACGTTTTCCTGTCCTGCTGGTCATGTTCAGGTGCCTCACACTGTCTACGAACACCGTTTGATGTCACTAGCTCACTTCCTGTGACACACACCTTGATCTCTGACATGCATTGTACCTTCTGCCACCCACCTTCTGCAACTTGATTCCGACTGCTACCCACTCTCTCCCACCTAATGGATGACCCCTGGCGCCCTCTGATGGCAGTATGGGCTGTTTGGCGCAGTTCGCGGCGGGTAGTCTGAATAATTGAGGGCCGCCATTAAATTTGTAGACCATAGCTGGAGCAGCGCTGGTGCCGTGCTACGTCTGTACTCTAGCGTCCGGGTCGTGCGGGCAACAGGCGAAGAGACCTAGATGACTTCTATGTCAGTTCTGGGATCAAATGAGTAGTTCCTACCGACAAAAAAATTAGAATCTCATTGGGTGTTTTTCACTGAAACAGTTTGTTATTTCAAATTCAAATGTTAGAATTAAGCCATTTTAGACAACACATAGGGTGATCTTCATCAGATCCATCTAGATCCATCTGAAAAGTACACCTTATATAAACAGGATTTTCCTTCTCGCTTTAACGCCTGATATGTAATATATTGTGAAAGCAATGCTTCGTGTTGCTTTCTGTAAATAATTCTGTTGCAGATTTTCATTTTGATTCAAAACAAGTTTTAACAGATACCTAATTATAGACTGTTTACTAACACCAATTCTGAAACTGTATGATAGTCACTTGGCCTACAGATGCCAAGATTAGTCTGATGTCGCTTGAACACGCGCTGTTTTAAAGTTATAGAGGCAGTCATACAAATCTGAATTAAGAATTACTTTAAAAAAATGAAGAGTCACTCAATATGCTAACTAATGATGAAACCCTTACCCATTCAATCGTGTCCGATATTCCCAGGAATGGTCTCTATTCACAATAATGGGGCCTACTTTCTCCACAGGCGATTGATCAGGGTGCGTGACCTGCGTTCATCTGTTTGACGTGTGGGTCGTTACTACTGAGCTGCTCCTCAACACGACACCGTTATACTGGCCATTGAACATCTCAACCAAGGTAGGTTTCAACCAACGTAAGTATCAGTTAGTTAAACACAACATCCTTACACTGACTAAAAAGGTACCTTACTGACCATACACCAAGTTAAGTATCAATAATCCTTGTCTGGCCTTTAGTTATTATACTTACCACACAGCTTAGTGGAGGGGATTATACGGAATATCCTTGTACTGGCTTTGATTCTTTTCACTAACTACATACTTCAGTATATAGCAGAACATTATTACACATAACATCTTTATATTTCTAATGTGTCATTTTGCTGCCAATGCAACAGGGAAAGTATCAGTAGGCCAGACAAGACATCCCTAAACTGACCTCGGGTCACCCGGATTCATTTTCTCTAAACATAATGATACGTCGGCCTACTGGCTATTGATATGATTCGCAGGTAATTACCCATAAAGCTTCGATGCATTCCTCATTGCCCCCCCCCCCCCCCCTTACTCCTCCCCCTCCTGCTAACTGACCGCGCCTCTAGCGGACAATACGGGTCTAACTGACCGGTACCCGCACACACGTGCAGTGAATGAGCACTCTCTCTGCGCGTCACCTCTAACTACAGGTAATTTGTACAATGGGTCTGTTTCCCCGTCAACCAGCGTGACCACTCAGGGACAAACACAGTCACTGACCCTCCCCGTAACTCCCATCGCCTCAGGCTCATGCACCCCTTTCTCTGCTCCAACGTTATGGTTTCAGCGACTGTTCCGTCCCCACACCCATATCTACTCCTACTCTGCCCTATCCCTGTTATTTATCCTACCCCTAATATAAAATCCCATAGGCTTAACATTGAGTTTCCGTATCCCACGCTGACGGAGTTTTATACGGAGTTTTATATGCCACTAGTGGCATACAGAATTGTTATCACGTAATATTCCAAAATTGAGGAGACGGGGTAGGATAAAATCGAAACCTGAGTTGTTTTAATCTTGGTCACCGCATGCCACTCCTGGAGTTTTGCCTCCGCACGTCACTATGCCAAACTCAGGTCGTGGCATACGGTTGCCAAGATTAAAACTCATCCAGTTTGACGATACTACTAGCAACCTAGTTTGCCATACATAGATATGCACACAAAAAACACATCAAAGCCACCCCACCGTAAAGATCCTCAACCTGCCATGCCCTCCATATTCTGTAGCTTATCCTCACAAAATTGATATGAAGTCATGCCTCAAGTCAGTCAACGTAGCGGGTCCCTATTCGATCGAGCATCACTATACTCTCTTACATCGTGGCGAGTGTCTGATGATCTCATGTTATATTTCTCTGAATAACAAAAAGAATCATGGTTTCTTTCCATTGTGCTGGCTGTAAGTGGCATGTATGATGTATTTTCAAGGAGGGATTATACTTTTCCTGATGAAGAGATGGAATTTTATCCCTGCTTGTACCTTATAGTCATTGTGTGTTTTCTATAGGAGTATCTGCTGCCATCATGGGAACTTTCCCAGGAAATGTCCGGAGGCATCAAAGTCATTCTCCCTTGGATTTCCCCCAAGCACTACAGCACAGGGAAAGGGTTAAAGCCTGATCGGCGTAGTATCGATCCCTGCCGCTAGGAGGTCGGTTTCCCGTCATGCAGTGCGGCTTGGCCCTAATCCTCGGATGACGACACGGACCGGCGACGCGGCGCGACGTCGGCAGCGACTTGTGGACCCCATATTTGTCGCACCGGAAGCGGCGTGGCGGCGTCCGGAAGCCTGGCATTATGACGTCACCTGTGGCCTCAGGGGACGCCTCGAGGACACAATGAAGGGTGGCGCATTGATTCACTGAGAGGGGAGGGGACTACTTTACCCGGCGCAGTGTATTCCAGCGGGCAAGAGGTGATCAAAAAGCAATGGTGACGCGGAAAGCTATGCCCTCCCCCACTCTCTCTCCCACCCCCGCCAAACCCCCACTTCACTGGATCACAAAGGATCTCCACAGCTTTCTACCCCATCTTCAACGCATGGGTTAATATTACGTCGACCTGTGTCCAACACACATATTTACTTCAATAATATTAATACGCAGGTGCCAGCTTGTATCTATTTACTCTTGTCTCCATTAAGGGGAGCTAACTTGGAAAAGCGGGGACTTAAATCTAACGAAACCTAATGTTGATTAACATGTTCCTGCATACTTTGCATACGACTCTTTGATTTATAAGGGTTGCTTTTTTGTGTGTAATTATGCGGTGTTTCGAAAAATCAGTAAAAATGTATCTTATGTAAGTGATTGATATCATTGTAAAGGTTTCGAGAAATAGAAATGCGATGAAGGAATATGAACATCAGTTGTAGATGTGAACTCGGGGAACAGAATAAAAAGACTTGTCTAGACGAGGAAGAATTAACTGCTAAGTTGATGATTATAAACTTAAATAAATGCGATTCCATTGCTTAGCTGATAAGTATGAGCTGATAAGAATAAACCAATGAGGATGGCCTGATTATACAGTGGGTCAGAGCTGAGTGAAAAGAGGAGTAGGAGAATGGCGACTGCTGCCGGGGATGGGGGATTAGAGGGGACAGAAGGAAGCAGTGAGGGATGGAGATGAGGCTGCATATGGTCGCCACACACAAGGTGGGGAGCAGTCTAAGGTTACGAGAGGGTGGACGGGGAGAATGGGGTTAGAGGTCTAAGAGGGGGTGCACGTGGCAGGATCGTCCACGCTGGTCGCCGGCGATCCTGTCCTCCCGTTATTGTAGCCGCCGGTCACGCCCCACTCTCCACCATTGAGCGCTGCGTCCCTTTCCCGAGTCCCGCTACGCAGCGCGGGAAGCACGCCCGGCCGCCGCCGGACAATTGTCGTCTGTTGGTCAGTCAATCTTTTCCCGCACTTTCCCTGGGCTGAACCACAGGGGAAGGTACAATGAGGAAGGCTGTTAGCTCGCCACCCCCTCCCACCGTCTCCGCCCTAACTCCAGGGTAATCTGCACGTAGGGTGGGACATTCACCCCGCTCCACCCCGTACCCTCTGCGGGGGAAAAGGCCGTGTGAGTAGGATACAATAAGCCTGTTAATGCAGGCGCCTCCCTAGTGTTCAGCTGCTAAATGAGTTCGGTTCCTCGGCATTTCGGTCCAGCACCTCATCCCCTGATTTTGTCATCCCATTCCTATACCCTTTTTGTGTTACATTGGCACGTCTTTTTTTCAAAATCTCTTTGAACCAATACCTTGTTGCATGAGAATGTATCCCATTCATCCAAACAAGACCTTCATCATTCTCATCGCTGTATGCCTTTCAATGGAATAAAAATATTGAAAGCGCTATGCAATAGATGTCTCTGTCCGAGACAAGATCTACAAATGTACCATTGATTAGTGAGTCTTAAGAATATATTTCATATATAGCTATACACTTCAATATCTAAATGTACCTTATTGAAACAAAATCGGTTGCATAGGGGAATTCTACTTCTTTTAAAACACATCTGAGATACTAAGCTGACCCACTTGCCCCACCGAACCACCTATCAGCTCAAATCCAGCTCGCAGAGTCTAATCCGTCGGCCATATTTGATCCGGAGATGAGTGGACGGTGGGTGTGGAGGGCTGACTGGCGGGCCGGGATGAGAGAAGAGCGGCCGTGAATGCGGGGCAGCGGTGGTTAGGACGAGGGGGCGGGGAGGAAAGCACAGGGCTGGGTTAGAGAGTGGAGAGACAGAGTGGGAGGATTGGATAGGGTTGGGGGTGTTTGATCAATGTGAACCCTGTGGTCGTCCCGGTGATTATAGACCGGCTGCCTCCTCTTGGCGGGTGATTACCCTCCCGACATAATGCTCCCCGGGCCCGGCAAACAGAACCCCCTGCTCGCTCCTCGCCGCTGGCTCTATCATTATTACGTAATGTTCTAATCAATGCGCGCCACTTCATATGACAAATGATACATAATTGGTCCCGACTCAAAAGGCTCCCTTGGCCGTTCTTACGCGCAGTTAGGTAACGTTGTGAGGCCATGGTGTTTATTTCCGAGCCCTTAAAATCGGCCCCGTACAAATTCCCCACCTCCACCAACTCCCTTCATGACCAATACGCAGGCTCACAGGATTTCGGCAACGGAACTAACCAAGTAATACTCCAATGGCGATTTATTTCCAAAGAACCCTTTTTCCTGACCATTCTTTCCGGGTTTGGGCGCATGCCTTTCCTTCGTGATGGAATTAACGACAATTCGCCGATTATGACCTTTTACGACGTGACGTAACTCGACATGAGGACTGTTGCATATATAGGCAGAGAAAAAGCTAATCATACACAACCTATAGCTCTTGTGGATGGTTGGAGTTGGTGAGTATTGACAGCGCCAGGGGTGGATACAAAATGATAAAATAGACTATAACTACTTTTATAAAAAGTTAATTATAGCTCTGATATGAACTGCCTCTAGGTAACCTATTTAGGTTTGCCTTTGTAGTCAGGACACATATAGGTGGTGATAGCTGAAAGTAGATGAAGCTAGCGTTGGGAGTCTTTCTGGAATAATAACAGTTTATGAATATTCCATATTCATTCACCTTTCATCTTGTGCTGAAAACCCACAAATCCAAACTCCGATCTGAACCAACGTTATTCAAAATGCATTTATGTTATAATCGTATAAATCATTAACCGCTCATATTCCCCATATTATTTACTGCATCACCACTTCTTCATAACATGTAAGTCAAAGAAGTAGCCAGAGTAATTGCTTAAACATCCTTTAATACAACCTTTTTTGAAAGGTAAAGAACCTACCATACACCTATTATTCAACTTCTGGTAACTGTAAATGGTCAATATTAGTCTTAGCTTTGTTGTACAGGGATCTTGACATGGGAAGTGTGTAGTTTGTAATCCCGATGTATAATCTTACCCGAATAAGCCGGATTCTTAAAGATCTTGCACCAGTTGCACCCGTCGCGTATTTCTTTTTAAAAGGTTAAACTTGCATTATGCATATATATATATTAATCCATGTATCTATGGAGTTCGGACTCTCCTTGGCCTTAAACAATAGCTTTGGGAACATGAATTCTACCCTTTGGAAAGCCTACAGCTATAGATCAACGTTGCATCGGTCACTTGGGATACCTTTATACCAATACTGCCTGCTCGTATCTCCCTTCCTACATCCTTCTCCTTCCTACAATTCTGCCCGGGGCCCCTTTAAGACCCCCTGGGGAGGGAAGCTAATGCTCTATTAAAAGTAAGGAAAGTACGTAAAAAGTTGCCTTCTGAAAGACTCCATGCCGTATTCATAACGCGCATGCGGTACCTCACGAAAGCCGACTCTCGTTATTATTTTGATATCACCCTCCCGGGAGATCTATATCCGCCGCCATTATGCCCGTAAGTACAAGCTAAACGGTGCAATATGCAGAGGTCACCTATAGACCGTTTCCATGTTGCGGTTACCCTGTGTGGGCTTCAGGTTAATATGCTTGTGAATGAACTTACAGAATTACATTTTGGCACTTTAATGCTGCGCGATTCTCTCACTTTCCTGATATATACACAATATTGACTGGTTTCAGATACAAACATCCGTATGCTCTGAGGAGTTGACACACAGTAATATCCGAGCGTATGCAAGGATATTGCGTAGAGTCAACTCCGAGGAGCATACGACCGCTTTTATCTGGAACTAGTCTATATTGTATGTATTATCAACGAGTATAGAGAACTTTCTCTATACTGGTTGGTATTATCCACCTTTTCCTGACAAGTGGGCTGCCGATATTTGTTCATTTTTGGTACACAGTCTATATTGTATTTATTTTCCACCTTTTCTGGACAAGTGGCATGTCAATATCAGTTCGTTTTAGTTATGCACTATTTTTCCATACTTATAATTTTTGCGTATTGCGCCCCCGGATCATACAACATATCCTTATGCGCTGGGCATGTCCTAAACACTCCCTTTGTGTTTTCTATGGAAGCTATGTATTAGATGGATGATGAATATATATATGGCATGAGACATGGGCCTGTTCTTATGTGCTGCTCTTAGGTGGGTACTGACCATGTGTGTATTTACCATATTGTACTTTATCATTCACCCGTGCACAGACTTCTACGGGTTATTTCAAGTTCTCGGGTATACAGTATAAATCTTGTCAAACCAAGATTATAATCCTGGTAAATACAAGTATGTTACAATGACCATGCGTTGGATTGTAGGTACATGAAGTCGAGCGATGTGCGTAAGGACAGAGAGAGCTGAAGGTAGGGGGTCCTTATTAGGAAGACCACGCAGGGAGATTCCTGTCCCCAGCCTCATGATGGTATAAAATATGTAGGGATCGTTTACCGGACTCCCTACCACGCATCACCCGGAATCCACCCGGAGGTGGTCCGGAGCCGGGATGAGTTGTGACCAGGGACACAGCCTGCCTCTCACCTGTTTCGTTTCTAAAAACGGTTTAAACATACATGTACATATGAAATATGAAATCAACAACCTCCATCCAGCGTCATTGTACAATCCCTCTTCCCGTATACTACTCACATTCCTTCATATTGACTTTTGATCAAACAGGAACAGAAGTACTATCAAAGGTTTGATCCGCATTAGAAACAAAAAAATAGATGTTATATTTCCATCATGGGCCCGTCCATGAAGTTTATACGCAGAAGTTCCAAAATTTTGGACCCACCCCCACCCCTACTCCCGCGTACGTACTTTGTGGATGGCCCCCATAACTATGTTCTATAACGAAATGTGACTTTCAGATTTTTACGGTTGTAGTTTACGTCATATCAACTGTGGAAATCATAACTTGTGGAAATAGGTGTACCGATTGCAGCATAAAGGCCTTGCTTCTTCAACAGAGATGCTTTGTTGAGGTTAAGAAAGAAATGTTATTGATGGTATATACATGTCTGATCGCGTAGAGTTGTAGGTAGATATACCTGTAAAGACATATGTAACCAAGTGAGGTTTAAGTATTTATTATTTCAAAGTTTTGAGATATGTTCAATCTGTTGGTTGTTAATTCTAAAAGAGAACTGACACACACACACACACACACACACACACACACACACACACACACACACACACATACACACACACACACACACACACACACACACACACACACACACACACACACACACACACACACAGAGTAGAAATAAAAAATCAGACACAAATCACTCAATTTTTTTTTAGGGCATTAACAGAACTCAATTCGATCCATGCCCCAGAAAAATTGGAAATACAAATCGCTCAAATTTTTTTAATTCTTTTTTTATTCAGGAAAAAAGAAGACGATACAGTTCACCTTAGATAGGCGTTTTTAAATTTATGTCTATACGAGCAGACAACAATATGAGCGCTCTCCAAAAAAGAGTGCTATGGACCTTGGTCAAGGTCAATGTTTATCATTTGATTATTCGGTCTAGAATAGTGTTTATCACAGAGCAAGACATTACAGTACAATACAGGACATTCAGAACAATACATTTCGCTATGTACAAAACATACAAGACGGAAACAAGGACAAAAGGAAAAGAAAAAGAGATAGTGGTGGTGGTTGGCAGTAGAAATGTTCCAATAACTTATAACCAAAAATCTGGATGTTCGTCCAAAAAGACTTTTATATGCTGTTTATAGTTACTTATTGCAATTTCCGATTGAATTTCGGTTGGTAGCTTTTCCCATATTTTTACCCCTAGATATAGTGGTGAATTTTGATATTTCATTGTTCTGGGTCTATCTAATTATCTGACACTTGATATATCTAAAACAGAATATCAGAGAAATAAGATTTAGAAAGTCCGAGGTGTACCTGATCAGCCAGAAGATGGCGAATCTGCACAACTTTGAATAGAGTTTAGGCTGAAAACAATATTTACAATCCCCAATTACAAAGTTCAGGGGTCAAGGTATGGCGGGAAGGGTCACTTCCTTTACCTCCACCAATCAGGAGGCCTAAACAACACTGTGTACATGTAACCAGAGAAAACACACCTAAACAATGATAAATAGGTGGGAAAGCGGAAATGCGCATAAAGCGTGAACATCTGTGGCTCAAATCACCTTTCTGGTCACTTGTGGAGTCTCATACGCCTCGTCCCACACTACTGAAAGTTTAGATATTTATTCACGCTTTAAGGTAGGTGAGGATTGTATGAGCAGGGTTGATGGCAGCCATGGCATGGAGAGGAATGATCTTAATCAAGCAGAAAATAGATAGGAGGGTGGATAGTAAGAGGAATATGTTGATAGGAGGTAGGGAGACAGAAAAACATAGCTTGATCGGGATTGAAGGTGAAGGTCATAGTTGCGTGATAGAGCACAGGGAGAATTAGATAGTACACTGGAGGTACATCCGGACAGATTGACAAACAAGGCAAGGTGCCATAAACTACCACGCCAATAGATACACTAACCACCTCCACTACCGCTACACGCGCACACATCACGGGCAATGCACGTGCGGCCAGAACAGACACATTTAGACTAATGCGCGTGCATTGTGAACCTCCGACCACAGGGTGGGACGGCGCCTAATGTGACCCTTTGTCGCCAACAAGGTTGATCAGTGTTGTGGGTGAGGGTGGGGGTGGATCGCCGCACCACAATGCCCTCTGGGATCATAGCTTGCCGCCCGACTCCAGGCGGATCCAAATTGACCGCGCATTGTCCCACACGGCCACCGGGACAAAGTGTCTCTTGTCCTCCGGGCGGGATACTCCAGGGCGCCGAGGTTGGCTCCGGGTCGTCCGCGCCTAGATTGGTCAACAACGGAGGCAGTCGTCGGGAGGGGAGGGGAGGGGGCATTTGTAGAGCGTGCACCGGGTGAACCGGAGAGCACCAAGGTACGTTACCTGCCATTGGGGGTAAAGAGGGAACGGTATATGGGGTGGGGTGGGGACGGGTGTCAGCGAGGACATATTTTGTTTCGTGGGATCCAATCTCATTTACCTGGATGGATGCCTTTCTGAATTCAACCTATATCTGTCTCTCTATCTCTATGTCTCAGTCATTGCCTATTCGGTCATCTCTCTTTAGTTCTTTGTATATATGGCACTAAATATGTATGGCTGTCGTTGATCTCTGTCTATACTGAACTGCTGCTTATGTATCTCAGATTTGTCTGAGGGGGGAGGGGATTCTGGCTGATGATCCGGTTCAAATTATAAAAGTTTGGATATTCAGAAATTCGTATAGAGTGCTAGTTGATCTTGAATTACGTTTAAATAGTTCCGAAAGTTGACATTTCCAGTTTATAATGGGTCATCACAGATACTCGCTAATGCATAGTAACACTACAAGTCAATGTTACATAGTATTGGCATGTCTTTTCATACCTTCACTCTCTCACTCCTCCCCTTGTGTAATTACTGTCCGTATAATTCTATATTCAAATTCATTCTATAATAAACATACGCCCTTCACCAATATGCTGTATAATCTACAAGTTCAAACATTTCTTTCTTCCGGTCTTCTACTTATATTTACATCTTTTAATACTGTAGATCTTGCAATCTATGCATTTCCTAGTGGTTCTCACGTTTCACATTCTGACAGCGAAAGGTCAGGCTATCTTCATGAATTTATATTAGACATCTGTGAGAACAATACATACGTAGCCCACTATAACTATATTTTACAGAAAATAACGATTTTCTGTTTGAACTGTAATCATGCTGAGACATGACGATTTGGGTGACTATTCACTAGGCAAGTCTTCTCCACACTAAGTGGTAATAAGGCCTGATGTACTTTTCCAGTTTGGAGAAATGGACTCGCCAGGGCTACAGCTACCATGCACAAATAGCGGCCAATTGACGCTGTGCTTTGGAGTCCCAACCAACAAACCCTTATCCCTGCGGCAAGTCAGTTATCCCTACATAAAAAAAACTTGAATTTTGTTTGCTTACATGTGAACAAACAGGGGGCCTTATGTACAGGGACTTTAGCCACACCCTACCCCACCCCCACCGTTAGGCTACAACCTACCACGCCTACCTACTTTCCCTGGCGAACTGCGACACAATCCAACGCCATTAACCCCTCACCCTGCGTTCAGAATGGAAACGAGGCTGCTTTTGTGCCGCCGTGTTATGTTTGTATGTGACCAGCGCAGCGCCCTTATGCTCTCTACCGGCGCGGGAGGGCACTATCGTGGGGACCTCAGGGTCGGTGTGGCCGGCGTGCGGGTGTGGCAGGGTGAGACCACCTGGGAGAGGGTGGACGTGGGCGTATAGAGGTCACACTCTGGAGAAGGGCGTTCTCCAGCGAGCATGGATGCGGGACAATGCCCCCACTCAGCGTCCAGTCCCGCCCCTCCATATACCCCGTATTAGCGGCCTTGGTCTGAGCGGGAGGCCTTTGTTGGAGGGGCATGGACGGAATATGATGGGAAAAAATGGAAAATTAGCGAAGGGGATGTGCCGCACTGAGCATGCTTTTAGCGCGCTATGATGCAGTGAATAGGGGTGGGAGGAGGGGGGTGATTGACGGAGGAACCTGCGTGGTGTTGTGTAGGGTGTGGCTATGGCTGGTATGGGGGGTGTAGGTGGTGTGCATGGGTCAGGGGCTGTTTCTCTATGGTGGTACTTCCTGTTTGACTCCACTCACTTCTACACTAAAGGACAACGCCCATAGCCACACCCACCTACTCACAACGCACACGGCATAGACACATACAGATCAACGTCACAAACCCACCTATGCACAGCGAAACTCACACAAATATTGATAAATATGTCCCTTAGTATTTTGACCATACTAATAGAACATACTCTATTATCTCTTCTGTAGTATTTCAACCCCCCCCCCCCCATAGACTTAACATTGAGAACTCGTACTCAATGCCCATGAAGTAGTTTAAAAATACTCAATGAGCGATGATGTCACAAAGGTTTGCCCATCAGCCAGTGATATGGATGAGATCAAATCTGAACAACGCTTCATCCATAGCCATTGGAAATACACTATTTGTTTGGTTTGCAATTTAGTCCCACTTGGCTTTGCCTTATAAGATTACTCTGCTACCAAAACTCATGGCGTATTTTCAGCATTTACGGATCTCAATGCAGTTCCTTCTTAATCTTTGCTCTACTTGAACCAAGTAATACACACCAAAGCCATGCGTTTAGTTATACCTGCCTCTTACGATCGTGCTATTTCATTTTGAAAATGCAAGTGTTTAGTATATCTTATCTTGCCTTCGAATGCCTGTCCCCTCCCTAATCCCTCCGTATCCCCTCCTTGCCCTTCCCTGAGCCTCTCCTCACTCCCATCCTATCCTCAAGTCTCACTGACTGTCTGTACGTCAGAATGTTGGCAGTTCTCTGACGTTAGTATCCGACCACTTAATCTACACGCAAGTATTCATATTTCTCAATTTCTAAACACTCTGAACAGTACTTCGGCCTACGGCATCGGGATGTATGTGATCAATAATTTCACCGCGTATTCTTGAAGTACGAAGACAGTAAGCCAGTTTCCGTATAATATGATTCATTCCTAGCCATGCTGAAAACAAAGTCTGGCACAGGAGTTTCCTGATCTCCTTATGAGATCAGCCTCGGAGATCACGACCCTATATGTTAGTGCACATAGCACATACATGGACATTTGCTCAATGATGCCACTTACCAACTCATGTACCTGTGTCACACCAAATAATAGCCCGTTTATCTGCTGTCACACCAAATATATGATTTTGTGATGGTCCCCGGTCATCAGCTAGGTGGCTCAGCAAAATTAGAACGTAAGTAGGGGATCATGATGTAAATAATGGGGGAGTGGGCAGCTAACTACGATGGGACGAAGTCGCTAGTACAGTGAACATAACGCACTTCTTCCTGTTTTTGTGGTACCTGGTAAAGCGTCTTAGAATACTTTCTTTTGTAGAATACGCCTCATGGCAGTGGAATCAACCTCGGATGCCTACTTTACTTGCTTACCTTTCTGATATGTGACGTTACGGCTTGGCAAAGAAACAAGTAAGGCCAATCGACCTGAAGATCTGCTTGGAGACCGATATTGTTAGGAATCTTTCACAAGACCCGTGTCAACTGATCTGTCTGTCAACCTCTGTCTGTTTCCACCCTGAAATGTCTTCAGCTATCTGATTACCTATCAGTTTATGCTTCTGTACTTCTATTAGCCTGTTTTTCACGACCCGCCACTCTCTTTTCTCATCTGCCTCTTTTACCTGTTTATCACGCTCTATGCCTGCCTGTCCGTCCACATTTGCCTGTCTGTGTGTCTGTCTCCCCGACTCTGTGTGTCTTCTTTTCTACATGTCTGCATCTCTGGCAATAAATAACTTGCCTCGGTCTTCATAACTAGATAAGAATAGAAATTCGACTGGTCAGCCAGGATAAGTGAACTCACAGTTGCTTTTTTCTCAGAAAGTTTATAATGGATAATTAATTATTCTCAGACTCACATGAAGTGTTATCTAACACGGTTAATTATAGAAGTGCTGCAGAATTTCCCACTTAAAGCCTGAAGCCTCACCCTCACACAATAGGGTATAACTTTCAAACAAACTCAGCCTTCTTGATATTTGGATAAGAGACACCTTAGAACATAATATAAAAGTAATCTACCAAATGGGATTAAGGCTTTCAAATGTATCGTAGCTCACGGACAACAATAGATAACAGAGAATAACCCTTTGACAAATAAGATTATTAACATGAGGGATATCATTGCTGATAGAACCATAAAAGACTAGCCTTTGTGCCAAAAAGCTCTCTATCAGTGAGAGTTAGACCCTGAGGTTCTTATATAAGTCTTCTGATTTTTCATTTTCCTAACGGCTATACACTGTACTCCAACAAAGAACATTTCACTGATTACCACACATCTTATTTATGTGTATACATCATATTTGCAATTGGTTAGTCCAGCCATTTCAATAAAAATCATTATCATGAATGTTACCAACTACCAATGAATACAAGTATTTGCTCGAGGATTCATGTTGACTACCAACATTTCATCAAGCCTTATCTTTATAAAGACTATAGAGAAATAATTTTCTAAGGATGGAACAATAATACAACTACCAAAGATACCTTTATGTGAAAATATAACTGATATAACAAGAAAATATTTTCTGTATCCTTTCCAGACGTGTTTACCCCCACAGGCATCTGAGTGAATATTAGGTGGGTATTACCACGCCCACACGAAATCACACCCTCCCACCTGGTGTCGTTATGCCTCCCATCTACCACCCCTGCCCTCAGGGTTATTGATCACCGGGCAGACAGCTCTATACCCCATATGCTGTGAGTTGGATCGACCTGGCCCCCGCACACACATCCCCCCGATTGGCGTGATCTGACACCTCTTCACACCTAGTCCATCACTCGCCGTCGACCCTGCCACCAATTTCAATTTAGCAACGAGATGTCAAGTCACCCCCCGCAGGCTGGAATCATTTTAATATCATTTCGGGCCGAGTTCTCGACTTAATCCTGCAGGTAGGGAGAAACCGACGCACCACCTGATACGCGGAACTCCTCGGCATTTCACCTGAAGCTTGTTGAGAGGGAGTGGGTGGGCTGAGAGGAAGAACGGCTATGTCGTATTAGAATTGGTTTGAAGAAAAAGAAGTACTTTTTGGTGGAGATTACTGCATGGACTATTTAGAGGTATTTAAAGGTAAGAGGACCAGAGGGATGGAACACATCAACAAGAGAGAGAGAGAGAGAGAGAGAGAGAGAGAGAGAGAGAGGGGGGGGGGGGGAGAGAGAGAGAAAGAAAGAGAGAGAGAGAGACCCCGGGATACAGATAGAGAGAAATGCAGAGGGAATGTGGGAGCCAAGAGATCGAGCCCGAAGCATTAAATAAAGAAAATAGAACGAGAAAAGGGCAAAAATATGCGGCGATAGAAAGAGGTAACAGCATTGGGTGGGGGGGGGGGGGGGGCGGGGGAGCAAGAAGCATAAAAAATAGGACAGAGAGAAGGGATAGAAAGTGAGCTGGAGAAGCAATTGGGGTAAGAAACAGAGAAAGAAGATGTAGATTGCAGAGGAACATATGAAAAACAAAGGGAAAGAGGTATAGAGAAAAGAAGACAACAGAGAAACGCCGGGAGGTGCAAGGAGATAGAGAGTGGGAGAGAAAAGAGAGAAAAACACTGAGAGACTAAGAGAGATAAATGTTAAGGGACAGACTAGTGAAAAGGTGGGTGTGGAAGGTCACCTATTCCCTCCATTGCCATCATTGTCGAGTGGGATATCACGTTCATTATTGCCCATCGAAACTTTATCAATTAAATGAAGTTGCTAGCTGTTCATAGTCGCAGCCAGCTTTTTGTCCACTCTGCAGATTGGAAATCGCCATGGCAGAAGAGGGTGTGGAGACTAGCCTGATAAAATCACTGGTACTTATTTATTTTATTGTATTCTCTGCTGGCAGGTCAGGGGTGGCTGATAAGACTGCCTTGATAAGTTGACGTTTGATTAGCATTGATTGAGGGAGTAGACCGATGAGTCGTAGGTGTAGATGGGAGAGAGCAGAGGGAGCAATGGGAGATGAAACGACCAATCGAAATGTGATATGGCCCGACGAACGATACGGTACGTTCGGAGTAGGGGCCGCTCCCTGGGGGTGTATTGTGTGGGTGTCAGTGGCACGGGGCACTCCCTGTAACTAGATCAGGGCATCTCCGCGGGTAGATTAACTACCCCGCCCACTCAGTGTTCCACCCCTGTCTGGCTCCCTGACCCCTTCACGCCTCCTACATTTACTACAATACTATTATAACTTTCCCATTCCTGAAATTATCATAATCAATATTCACAAATGAACCAAGTAGCTATCTTAAAGAAAGAACATATAAAACGTAACTTTTTTTAAATGGTATATACTATGCTAGAAGTTACTTGTGGAGTGCCTCAAGGCTCAGTTCTTGGGGCACTTTGTTTATTATGTTCATAGATAATCTATGTGAAGAAATTAGTCATAGTAAGATAATAATGTGTGTGGATGACTGAGTATTATTGGTCAGTGGGAGAGACCAAAGTGAGGTACAGAGAAAAATAGAAAGTGACTTACTAGCAGTAGATAAATTGCTTAGAGCAAATAAAATTTATATAAATCATAATAAAACTAAAATAATGTGGATAGAGAATAGAATAGGATTAGGTATAACAATGGAAATACAAATGGGTAATGTTGAACTTAAAGCTGTTACTGGATATAAATATTTATGTGTATGGATTAATAATAAATTACGATATGATGATCAAACTGAACGTATTGTAAATGATGTACAACATGTAAACATAAAACTGTATACATTTAGAAAAATACGTTTTTTTATTGATGAGGAAAGCTAGTATTCAAGGATAGCAAAACAGATGATTGTTCCGATTGTTGAGTATGTGGATTTCATTTACTACTGCACCTCACAGAGAAATCGTACACACCTCCAAACTATAGTAAATAGGGCATTAAGGATTGCTTTAGGAGTGTATAAAGACAGGGAAGTGAGAACCAAAGAGATACATGAGAAATGTACGATAAGATCCTTCGAGATTTGAAGGGCAGGATATTTGTTATGCCTTCTAAACTGTGGACAATGCATAAAAGGCACATTTTTAGCAGGAAAACTCCAGAACACGGGGAGATGTAAAAATCAAGCTAGAAATGTAAAATTGGAAGAGGAGAGTTATTATAAGATGAAAGTCAAGGAGGAAGTACAGAATGTTATGAGTACTTAAAATTTCAGTAGAGAAATGTCATTATTTATGTTAAAAATGGTCAGAAGGCTGTTATATATTTTGTATATTCCTTTTTTATTGGTACATTATATTGAAGGATAAATGGTGAAAAGTTAATTTTGTCATCCAGTATTGTCCTGTAACATGTATATATTTGTAACGCCGTTAAATATGTTGAATAAAAAAATACCCAATACCTATGTCCTGAGCGTTTAATATCGGACGCAAATCTAATTTTTTCAGAGGTGACAAAAGAAATGTCGTCTAGTGAATTTCTGATTGAATGAAAGCATATATATGTTGCAAGGAAACGAGAGATGTCCTATAAACTAAAGAACCATTATGACAATTTTCAAATTTCTGAAAGGCAATAGCATGTGAGTTTCGTGACATTGTGTATATTGACATGAATCAGAAAAGTTCAAACATATATTACATAACATACCAAATGATTTCCTTGTGTCCTTATCTATACATGTCTTTATTGGGCGCTTCTACATTCATTATTGGCTGAGCATTGATATAAGAAAGATCAAGTTGTGTTTGTTTACTTATGATGCCAGTTTCTCAATTACAAATATGGCGTCAGTGCCAAAATTGCCATCAGGCGGCATCGGACCATCTCACTCTCCTAGCAGAGATGCCATAGCACAGGTAAGCCCATGATGAATGTCTCCAGAGCCTGCAATATTGTTTACCTGCAAGAAGGCTGCAAGACATACAAACCAGATTCTCGCAACTCTTTCCAATCCTGGGGGCTGACCCGAAGACAACAAAAAAGGATCACAGCGTACAAAGTAAACTACGAATCTCTATCCTACTTCAAGTACACTGCTGTTGCAAAGTATCTGAGCAAGTGACTGCGTTCAAAATCTATTACAAGTTATCTGGGCCCATTAAAACTACTCTAAACGATGACCTTCAGTATAAGTATTGCAAGTGCTCGAATTATAACTCTATCAAACATCTCTTTTCATTGCCTACTAGCATTTATTTCCTTAAAATCACTTCTACTGCTATCGTTCTTCCTGTTGTGTCTCTAAAACGACTGCATTTGTTCCCGAGGTGAAACTTTCAGACCAACTTACAACTACTATGTCTCTACACCCTACCTACACCCAGGTAACCAAATTATACTCTCAATCGCTTCACATATTCTCTGAAAGATTTCCTATATCCACACAAATTCTGAAGGGTAAAGGTTTGACTCCTGATATAACACTACATCTATCAACCCCTCTATCCCTACAGCCTCTACAAATCCTATACATCTGGACTGTTGGCCTACCTGCCCTACATCCTAGCCCAAGAAACCTCTACATCTCCCCGGTAGGATAATATCAACCCCCTATCTAGCATTTCCCCCCGCCCCACACACCCTACACACACTCACCTACACATACACGTGTGCGAGGGGAAATTGGCAGCGACGTCAGCGAACCGTGACGTCACGCGTGGTCAGTGACGCGTGACGGTGAGCGCGCCCCCTGACGCATACAGATGGAGGAGGGGGTAGCAGCGTCAGCAGCGGGCACATTCAGGGCGCCCCAGTGCCGGCCACGCATCATTAAACACACCTGCCCGCCCGCCTCACCTGAGGGCCGGAGTGCGGGAAGGGGAGGGGGAGGGATACCGTGTCTCCAAAACACCCCCAGCAAGCGCAGAAATCCCCTCATTTAATACAAACCCCTGCCCCCCCTTCCCGAGGTCTCGGAGTGAAAGATGTCGACCGGTTCTGCTCTGCATATTCATGTAAAATATTCTTGAATCATTTTGCTGTACTTTTTTCTGAGTTTTCTGTTGATTGCTTTATACTTATTTGCAAGTTGATGTTCGGCAATCAGCCTGGGGGCAAGGTATGGTGCTTTGAATCATCCCCACCCCAGTCACCTTTTTTTCAACCAATGTCACTCCCGCCTTCGTGCCGCCATTCACCGCTAGAGGGGGCGGTGGTGGAGCGGCGGGCAGACTTTTCTATTTCCGGTTCCTCGTCACGGTTTGGTCGGTCTTCGATCCCAGCCTTCCCCGCGGCAATTCATGACGTAGAGAAGTCTGTAATCAAACCTTCACAAAAGGGATAGCCTGGAACTGAAGCCTTACAGAAACCTTGACACCTATGATAATTCTCGAACCACAGCCCTGCTCAACAGTATCTATGACACATGAACCTGTAGCCTAAATGATGGCAGGTTTGGCTCAAGTGACCTCAAGGAGCGTTAGAAACCAGTTGTCAATTATTGATAGGCAACTTTAGGATGTACTGAATTCGAAGCCAAAACCAAGAGTGGTTGATTCATATAAACTTTTAGTCTCGACATTGAGCAGATGAGGATCTGGGTTCAAGTCTCGGATGGGATAAGCATCTCTCTTAAATTAGTCCTGGAATAAGGAGTTTGGTGTCTGAACTCTAGGATCGTCATTGCATTTGTTTGGGAATATCAATGATACTCCATTTGCTTAATGAAGTAACAGTATTGTTTCTATAACCATCAAGAACCTAATTGAGAGAAATGCATGTTCATTCTTATCAAAATTGGAAATAGTTCGCTTACAATGTTGTCGCATCTTTCATCATCCGTTTCTCATACCTTGCTTGAGTACACGAGCTGTGAATTTTATTGGCACCATAGTATGAGTTCTGAAAGAATTTGGCATCATAGAGTTCCATTAATTCTTCAAAACCTTGGCACGATAAAGTGTCCTCTGCAAAGGCCTTTCATTATTATGATCTGCATAATCTTTCTAAAGCAAGAAACTGCTAATATGATTTTGTAAGGCAGATTGATGACACCAGGGGACATGACATTATTAGATAGCAAAGACTTTGCAAGAAGACATTCTCAATCCTCCATTTGTCTACGTTCTTCTGGTAAAAAAAAGCAGCTGGTTATTTTCAAGCAACAGAACTGGCATACACCGAGTCGATACTTTTGTCGGGCTACCTCCCTCGATCTCCCCCCGGCGGCGTTTCACACCAATGGGAAAATAAACCTGTCCAGTACTAACTTGGCCCATGCCAAGTCCTCCGTGATAAGCATCATTCCATTTTTATCTCCGTTTAAAATGTGCTCGGGCCGATCTTATCTGTGCCGTTTCGCACGGAAACTGACGATTGACGGCGAGCTCGACACGAACGCCGGGTTTCGCTTGATGAGCCCATCGTGCGGGTCCAAGTCGTCAGTGCGCAGGCCCAAGCCCGCGTGACGGCAGTCGTAAAAGTCCAGATTGGATGTCGCAAAAATCTGCGGACGGACGGCAAACGCCAGCAATTATAAGTCAATAAAGAATCCCTCTGCCGACCGGCCTCCTTCACCGTCCCCCGCCCTGCGTATGAATACACAGAAAAGACGCGTGTTCCGGTTCAAATTAGCCGGACTACCGCGCGGATGGATGTTTTACGTGACGGAGGGTTTTCGGAGGAAGTCTGAGTCGTAAGTCGGCTACGGCCATTGTTCGTCTGGGACGCTGATGTGGATCGCCGCAGGGTTTACCACCTAGTGGGAAAAAATCACAGGAACACAAAGGAACCAAGACGCTAAAAGGGCAAGTGAGACACAGGGGAGCTGGCGTAAAATAGAGAAATCAGTTGTTCTTCGTTACTTTACGAGAGTATATTTTGAAATACCTATGTTAGTAGCGTTCTACATATGTGATACACCGGAATGACCGTTATTCCTGGCGAAGAAAACATGAGAAAACGTACCTTTGTATAATGTGTTCCAATAGGACATCAGAAGCAACTATCTTGCTCAAGCTATACGATTTTGTAGTAAAAATTTACCCTTTTGGTTTCTCCTCCCATATATATATGCAGACCCCAAGTACTAATCACAAAAATACACCTTCACGTGGTTACATCATATGGTTATCTCTTTGGCATTAACATCATATGTGATATCGGAAGCAATAGGCTTGAAAATGTTATACTTCCTAGTACATGTATATCAAGAACAAATGAACTGAAATATAACGAGGGACATTTCGGTACTATGTATGAGTAAGCCCCTTGCTATGTGTATTTATAGTACTGTGCATGTAGGGATAGAGGGTCATTTTTATAGTGAAATAAAAAGGAATGCCATGTACAATCAATACTCTCAGTATCAAACACCAGGAGAAAGTCGTCTGCTTTATTGTGTTTTCATATAAGATAAGCGTACGACATAACCTAGTTTACTCGATCACTGATGGCGTTCATCTTACCCATGATAGTACGCATGCGTGTCGAGATCGATCCAACAACAGCGCCCCCTACACGTGCGCGTCCGGAACTTTACCCTGACCACACGCGGTCGCTTGTCCCTGGCGATCGTCGACCACGTGTGTGTTTACCTTTCATAATTCCCGAGAAGGAACCGGGTCGACGCATGCGTGCGTGTGTGCCACCGCTAAACCTGCAAACGACCAGGCTCAGGCAAACGTCCGATTTAATGTTGGGTCATAAACAAGGCGGGGCCAGCCTTTTATGACTAGCATGGGAGAGAGTGGGGGCAGAGCTCGTGATTCTCTGGTCCCTCCTCCACTAGGCTGCAGGTCTCTCGATGTATGGAGAGGGTGGGTGGGTGTTAGACTGAAGGGCATCATCCTGAGTGGCTACAGTATTGCCCCCCCCCCGATGGCACACAAGAAAGGTCATTGGATCACAGAGAAGCTCATGAATAAATGAGCAGTACCCATACGGTTTGTGTTCCGGAGAAAGACTCAGTAGTCCCTCAACTAACACTAGGTTGCTGAAACATGTGAAACATATGATACCACTTAACTGCTGTACCACTCTGCTTAGACAAACCAAGGCTTTTCTGAAAAATTCACAAATAATATACGGAAACTGGCTTACTCTCTTCGTACGTCAAAAATACCCGTTGAAATTATTGATCAGATACATCCCGAGGCAGAGGGATATATCTGATTGATAATTTTACCAAGTATTTTGACGTAGGAAGACAGTCAGCCCGTTTTCGTATTATCATATACCTAAAAATGGTGAAATTATAGCTAGTCACGAGATCACATACCCCGTACGTCACAGTGTGACGTACGGCTATACATACGTCATGGGTAGCAGCGGGCAGCATGTGTGGTTCATACGGCCATAGGTATATAATAATATCTATTTCCCTGAACCTCCTGCTGATATTATTCTAGCATCTTAGTATTTACTTTTTTCGCTTGCATTTACAGAGTGCATAGATCTGTGAAAGTGTTGGTATTACACCCACGTTGTATACATGCGATTTGCTATAGCTGACGTAGTCAACAGCATGGTCGGAAAGGTCATACCAAAAGAAATCTGACTTGGTAAAAAACATTAATACCTCGTTGGAGGCTTAAACACCCCCATTTGCTTATTTGTGCGAACTTGACAAGCCCTTTTGTCCTTTGTCCATTATGAAATATACACCTAAATGCAAAGACAAATATACATGTTCATATATACATATATAACGCGTAACTGCAGTATCAATCGGATCCCACGGAGGGATGAGAAATATTTTTGATTCTAATCATGTTTGATATGTAAGGTTTTAAAATGATTTACTCTTCTGGAATCATAGACGGTTCATCATTTTGCAAGATGACAAGAACAAGAAAAATACCTCCTTATCATAGCATGGGTACCTTCTCGCTCTAGTTGAAACCTGGCTATCGATATGGTATAAAACACTGAGGACCCTAAACATACATCTTGAAGGTTAACACGATGAGAAAGTACCCTGATTAAATCCTCCTTTTTCTAGTACTACTACCTTCAACAGCTATTTCTGAGATAGCTTATTTGCCTGCTGTGCCACTCAGACCAAACCGTCGTTGTTAGTAGATAGTTAATGCCTAAGTTCCAATAATAGGCGGGGTGGTCTTGGGTTAGAGTTAACAGACACAAGTACCTAACTAAATAAACCACCCCTAGCCCCTCCCTAACCGACTCCCTCACCTTCACGTACCTAATCCCTACCCTCCCACCTACACCATCTGGGGTCGAGGCTCATGGTTGGGGGCCAAGTCAGCTGATTGCGGTACAGTCAGGCCGGTGGCTAGCTAATGTTTTCTTAATGCCTGCCTCTGGGTTTAACGTTCAAATCACTGCCTTGTCACGCCTAGCACCATGGAGCATTAACTTTTAAACCGTCTTATTCCCCCAGGTTGATTGCCTGGTGTCGTGACAGAAACTGATTCGCAGGGAGGCATTCTAAGGTAGGCAATCTTCTCACTTACGTGCGACTACGACGAGTCAGTTCGCGCCCACAGAGAACCTCAGAAAAACAATGGAAAAAATACCACCTAAAGAAAGCAGCACCCCATCAACGAAACAAGGTGAGGGTGGACTGGATTTACACCCCAGGTGATCGTGTGTAAAGAAAAGGGGTGAGATTAAGGGGTGGGGAGGAACTTACCCACGAACCCCACCTCCTCCATAACCCCGCGAAGGAGTTACCTGGCCAATTCACGCATGCGCAACTGTGGTTGGCCAGACATTGTATTAGAAACCAGGGTTGTTAATTAAACTCTCTTTAAATCAGATGAGGCACTTACCTGGTGATTTTGATAAGAGGGGTGCTACAAACGATGGGAGGGCGATAATAAAATGTGGCCAGGGCCAAGCTCAATAAATCTCCTGCTACCAATTGAAAAGCGATCAATGTTCAAGGAACACTTGTAGGATTGCCCCACTAGTTTGACCTTCCAGCAAGTAGTAGGAAAGTGTAATTTGGAAAAAGAATCATCTATACGGCAATTGAATATGCATGTACCTGTGTACTCTGTATGTACAGTATGTAGTTTGAATGGCCACATGTACGAGATATATACCTTCATGTTTCGAGTTTTTATTGATGATATGATGATTTATCATATTATATTGCACAGTGTACTGTAGATATTCATGGTCACACCATATCAAATATGCAATTCTAATATCTTTAATTTATTGCACTACGTTTGTCTTCAATACCTGTTACTGAATTACTGAAGGGACACTTGACAAATCAATTGCCAAACTGATACCGTTAACTCCCCCACTGTACCTGTATGCTTAGTCTACATCTAACATATTACTGTATTTTGTATCCTATTCGTTTGGACTTGTCTGTCTTTCATATATATTTCACCATCAATACTAATTGATGTGCTAGTCATAACCGGGGAGCATACAGTGGTAATGCGAAATAATGGACACCTTTGGGAATGGGCCTGACTGTCATCTATTGTGAGTTGTCCACTATTCATCCCGGGTTCGACAATAGAGCAATTGGAAAGTTATATACATGTAGATATATATTTAGCAGGGTGCTGTCAGAGGAAAGGGACCACGCTATAGAATTATCATTGAATTACCTCCATTCATCAAGCCATGGGTTTTGCAATTTTTAATTGCGATCAGTTACAAAAGGGTAGTTAGCAATTATCTGGTATTTGTTGATATTCACAAAGAATTGGTACATATATACATAGGTTTAAGAGATGGCTTGACGTGTTTTACCTAAAGCCCGTATCTTTTCATAGAGACTATGATACAGGTTCATGTGGCTTGGATACGATATAATATACTTTCCCTTCACCTCACTTCATAGATTGGACATTTGCCTTGACGTGACACTGACAGTGGCTCCAGAGTAAAACGTCAAACACTACAGTCAGCCACAGCAAAGCAATGTGATTATGAATAGACAAGCTTGACATGTTTTTGGAACCATGAAGAGGTGAACTGTAGCATACTATGGTGAATAGTGGTGGTGGGTGTCCGGTACGAGGACTGGGAATGGGTAGGTGGGGGAACTCCCGCCCCTTCAACCCTGGAGGCAGCAGTAGGTGGGGCGGAGTGGGGGTAATGAGGGGCCCCTGCTCGGTCTGTACCGGTCGACCAGACAACCCCGCCTGGCACCTGACATTATGACCGACCGCCGCTGGTCCCCCGGCTACAACACGGTAAGCCCAGGTCTCGTTGGCACCCAGCATCCCGTTGCAGGCTGGTCCCGGCGTACCACATAATACAACAGCATAGCGGACTGTGGCATGACTGGTACAGACCTAGCTCTGCCATTATGACGTCTAAATCTGGGTTAGACACTGACTAGGTGTTATTTTCAGGTTAGAGTTGGGTAACTATCGGTAGAGCACCCTACGCTCATGGGGTTTCCTTTACCCATATGTATACATCTGGGGATTTACTATGTTTATGTTTTATCCTTTTGTCATTATCAGAACATACATTAAGCCTAATTGAAAAATATGCTAGCTGTCGAGTCTTATCACGGATTCATGCATTCTACATATGAATTAAAAATGGTTCAGTTGCAGAAATCAAATTTTAGGCTGAATAATCTAAGAGAGATATATCACAACGATAATAGAATATGCATGAAATGCGATTTAATTCATCATTTGATGCAATACGGGGATATCCAAATGCTAGACTGCCAATCAATGAGTTGATACAAAACGCTTTAGGGAGGCATTGCCCAACCTGCAATGGCCTAAACTGATATAAATTGCCTGGAGTTTGCCTGAGAAGCCGTAAATTGGCAGATAAGCCTGGCCATGATGTAATGATCCAAAAATCGTTGGCCAGAACAAGATTACTTGAAATTGTCTACGGTGACCTTGAGGTAGTCATGGTTAGCTTAATGCTCTCCCAATATCGAAAGTACCTCCATTGGTATCAGATGACGTTATTTCTTTAATCTTGCCTTGTCTGACCTAAACTGGCTGACCTGAGCTGGTCAGAATATAGTAAGTCCAACTACTGTGTTCACTCACACCTGCTCGCCTGCCTCAACACCACCACCACAGAATGCCCCACTGTGAACGAGGTCGATAGTCACGCCTGACCAATCATGCGTGGTGTATCATTAGCGTGTACAAAGTACCCGTATTAGACGAGTGCCGTTAGGTGGTGTGACAGTGGCCGCAATACGTCAATACGTCACGGCGTGTGAGTGTTGGTGGCGGGAAGGGGTCGGAGTCCGGGGTTATTAGTGAGTGGATGACTGGAGTTTGTCGGTTCATTGTAAGCTTGCCAAGGTTGTGCGCAATCATAGGAACTCAAGGAAGAAAGGTCAATCCATTTGGTCCTAACTGTATTATATGTCCATAACATGCCCGATAAGGGTATTGAAATCTTTGAGATTCTACTTTGATTTATCGGAAATACTTTGTATATATGCATGCACACAAAAGGCCCTTTTCCATTGGCCGACAAACAAGGTGTAGATGTTTTGTGTTCTCCTGATAGCCTATTTCCATTGGCCATCACCGATACACAGTCAGGAACAATAGACAGACCTTAGCACTGCTGAGCAAAATGTAAATAGGCTATTAGGAGAACACAAAAATCTACACCTTGTTTGTCGGCCAATGGAAACGGGACTTATGAGAGCTTACCATTAGATCAGGGATGCCACTGCAAGGTTTATGTATGTTCATATCTGACAGACTATTGGCGCGCCTGGCTGAGATTCTTGTATTGTTATAGGACAGCAATGAAAAGGGAGAGTAAAAAGCAAACTGGAGGTTGGTCTATGGCTTTGTGGCCAGTGATTCTTGGGGGAGAATCCATCATGGCCGATCGATCACGGCCACCCAAAAACAAAGTCCGTGATTCATGATCGGTTGCTATGACAATACAGGTGATCAAACACCTCACAGTGTGCGCTCGCCGGTAGCAAGCGGGGACACACTCACCACCACAGGCCCGTGGTGCAGCCAGCCAGACTGACTGTGGGGGAGATTGAAGATAAAAGACAACACTTAGCGGGAAAAGCACCGGGAAAGCAGGGGGGATTTTCCGCCTGGACGCCCTTGGTCCCGGCATCACCCCCATCTTCTACTTCCCGTACTCGCCTCCATCCCGAGTACCTCAAAGCATGGTTGTAGTGGCGGGCAGAAGGGTGGATGGACGGACAGAGAGTCGAGGTGTACTATGAGAAGAACAGACGTCAGGAAAAGCCCAAGGACAGATAGATGAGGTGAAGCACGGGTATGAAGACAAGGGGGTCTACATAGAAACGAAACTCTTTTTAGAGATATAGGTCTTCCTAGAGATATAGGAGATATATCTATTCTGTCAGGGGGGCAGCCATCTTGAAGCCGATGTCAAAACAAAAAACAGCAAGTGACGGGTATAGTCATCTTTCTCGGCTTGCTTGCCAGAGAGTGGTTTAGCCTCGTCTCACGATTATAAATGGATTAAAACAACTGATAACAACAGGGTCAAAGAAAGAGGGTCAGATGGAGTTACTATACTGGTCGTAATAAGCGTTAGTGAGACACAGAAGGTTGGGCTGGAGTTTGGGACAAAAGGAATCCGTATGTTCATCTATATATCTTTGTACTTCTCTAATTTTTCATCAAGACCTCTGGATCCAACACAAACCTCATAAAGAATAGGAAAACTGTATATCTTAAGAAATGGGAGAAAAACGAGGAGGTGGTTGGAGAGTTAGCTGAATATTGAAAGTCAGTGGAGGCATTTGATATGAAACTAAGCAGAGGGGTAAGAATGAAGGCGATGGTTTAAGACTGAGGAAAAGACCAAGGTTCCACAGAAATTCAGTCATGTATCAGAGACAATCAGGGGTATATGGGCCATTACAAATGGACGACTATGGAAAAATTGGAAGTATACGAATAGAGGAAATATTGACAGCGGTAGGGCAGGTTCATTGACAGAGGACAGATTTACAAATGGTCTATAGTACCGTCCATTCGAGTAGAATCGCGCACGTTCACACTGTTATCACCCACTTCGCTCTTTCCCTTCATTATTTTTCCCAACACGCGTGCGCGCGCAACAACGGCGTATCGATCGTAACGGCACAGTGCGGTGGGCGCAGGTATCCGGCGGTGATTAGGCCTGTGCCAAGTAGTCCCGGGATGGGCTGGGCACGGCTACCCGAGGGACTACATCGCATGAAGTTTGATCTTTTGTTTGCGCTGCCGATATTTAGAAAGTCCGCGGCTGGAAACACGCGAGTTTTGTTGTTGTCTGTGCCACATGCTAGCAGCGCTAAATTCATGGCGCCATGGACTTGCGCAGACATAGGCAAACTGCAATCTTTTTTTACACAGGGATTTGGACGGGCTTAGAACTGAGTAGCGCTCGTGCGTCTTTTTTTATATGACGGCGGCGCATTCGGCATCGCATGTTTCCATTTGCAGGCTGTGAAGGCAGTAAATTAAGCATGTCTTTGCAGAGGATGTGCTGGCCTGGCGCGGAGCAGGAGTCGTTGGAGCATAAGTCAGCAATGATCAGGGAATCCATCCTTTTTTGTGATGAACAAACAAGAAAGGAAACACAGCTCGGTAGCCTACCTTGTGTTTGTGACCTACATTACAGTTTTACACGTGGTATAGAACACGAAGCGTTGAGAATATTTGGTTCTGATATTATTGACTTGAATCTGACGAGTGGTGAGGACAGGGTACCAGTGCGTTACTGTCACATTATGAAGTTATAATCCACGTTACGATGTAATCATAATGGCAAGAATTTGTGTCAAATTACTGGAGTAGTCATTTATCCATGAATGCACATATCTTTCAACACAGCTGAATGGCATATTACACACCAGTATATTCCAAATATGTTGTATTACACAGAGGTAAGCCAACTATTCTTTGCCACTCATACTGGCGTTAGTTAGTTGCTATCTACAGCCATCTACAAACACTAAAGTTATTTTTTGTGATCGTATAACAACATGAAATAAACATCCATTATTTACACACAAATACAAAAATATATACTATAAAGATATTACAATACAAAGTTTCTATCGCATTCTATTCTCGTAATAGAAAATAAACTCCAATTTTGATAATTGTTATTTTATTTAGAATATCTCCTTTTCCTAAGGCCATTGTTATGTTGACAATCTCACAATGTAATTTGTATGAAATCTCATGTAAATTAAATATATGAACCGAGTTACAAAGCCAGGTTCAATTCATTTTATCTTAGTATTAAAATAATTGATTTTTTCATACTTATGTCATGTTCATACATAGAAAATGGAAATTATCCGTGTTAGAAAAAAACATAGTGAACTGAAAGCTAGACATCATAATCCACCCTTTTCGCAAGATTCTCTGTGTACGTCTTCTCAAGCTAACCCCAGCCTCTCGCCATGGCACACCACTCCTTACTGCTGCCACCCCTTAACCCCCTGCCCGGCCAGATACACACTCAGTCCCGCCACCCTCCTGACTCCCTGATCCAACTGGGCGATGTCCTGATAACCACGAGACTGGCACGGACAGGGGGCACCACCCTACCCCTCCACCACCCGCTCCTTGTACGTGGGCACTGTATACACCACTTCATCTCCCCTCCCACCTCAACCCCTCCTACCACCCGACCCCACAACCATACTCTCCTATCAGATTCCCCCTGGTACTGGTACTCTTTGTTGCTTGTGCCACAGACTGCAGACTATTTCCATCAGAGTACTCTGATTAAACTTGAACACTAACTCGAATTGGACTCTAAGTAAATGTGACCAAATTCTCCTTGGTACGAAGTTTTATCATTTCATTGTATCGATACGTGAACTGATTTATAAGTATCCGTTTATATTTGCACGATAACAAGGTATTGGTCATGGGTACGGTCATCCGTATGTCTAATTTAGAATAGATATTTAAGTAATAAATCGAATGATGAATCTACAGTCTCTGATATCCATACCTTATATCTGGACACCAAAGAGATCTTAATTTGACCTGCCCAGTCACGAGGAAACAATAAAGTTCTCTACAGATTATTCCACAATTCAGATTATTTAGATCTTATTCTTATATATCTCCTATATACATTAGTGGGATGTGCAAGTGAACTTAAATTCCATTACCGTTGTCCTAAATATAACAATGACATGCAGAATTCACATGAATATGTTTCTAGTGATAAAGAAAGATTGTATTCCTAGAAATAGTCAATTGACAGAGGTTCTTCACAGGCTTCGCCTAAATCTATGGAATATCTGCTGGGAGGGTGAAACCTCCCCCCCCCCCCCCTCCCCGCATCCGCCACTCAACCACCCCGCCGAGCCCGTCCAGGCCACGGTCCTTAGCCTCACAAGTAAACTGGTGCTACGTCCCGCTATTATCGCCCACCTATCTGGTTCCGCCGGAAGTGCTTCCGGTGGCAGGGAACTCTTGATTGGGTTTCTATCGGGATCTGGTTGCCATGCCTGACTCCGGGGTAGGGGTGTTTTCTGAGGACTCACTGGAGGAGCAGGAAGGACTGGAGGAGGGCTGACTTGTGCGGTAGTCTGGGGTGGTGGGTTAAATTTCTTGTAGAGCCTTTGAAGATCAGATTTAAATGGACTCTAGACGTAGCTATGGACACACGGCAATGATGGTAGCCCTCTGGGTGTGGTCCGGATGGTTGTGGTTTTAAGTGGATAGAGACGATGTAAACATTTTAGCATTCGTCAATATTTCTCATATCATTAGCAACCTTCGGCAATCTAATATTGCACCCTATAGATGCATGGTGCTCTTGTTCTAAAATGGATCTACACTTGTAACAGCCCTTAATATATATACACGCTGGTATTTGTGAATTAGGTAATGGTCCCCGAAGTATGTTAAGCTTACTTTTTAGTTATTTTCTAAAAGATACCTTTAGAATTTCTTAAGCTAATATGCGTAGGATGTTTATGGTACAGCTGGATTAACACATTCCGTTCGGCTTCATATTCAGAATAGAAGAAAACGTTGCTCCTGCAGATGCCGCACGTGGTACAATAGTCTTTACTCTTTAATTATTACTTCAATCTGAAATCACACCAATGGTGAGATCATGATGGAACTAAGTAACACATTGATTTAAAAGCAAAACCTATTGTTGACTCCTCCATACATAATAACACTATTTTCAGAAATAATCTCTGTATGTAAACATCATGTATCTAAATATTATTTGCATGCATATATTAAATATATAATTATCATTTATACGGTGATATTTTATAGTCTAAGACAGATTTTCATTCTTTCCTGAAAATATTTTATCATACATTGTACTTGATTCCTCTTGAATATACGAGCAGACAATGTCACCGCTGGACAAGGCAGCTGCTAAATGATGGGGGAGGGGCATGAGAAGGCATGCGCAGTTACTATACACAGCCACCATGCGCACAAGTGTCACGTGGGTCACGATATCCCCAAATCACGCGATAGACGAGATTCATTCTATACAGAACCCGAGATAAAGAATAACAGGAGTTTAGAAAAAATATCCCCGGGACACCAGCCTTGTGGTTGTGGCTACCATGACAATTATTCCCTCCCCATTGAGTGGCATTGAGCTGGTGTAAGGATGATGCCTATTGGTAATTGAGAGTCGCTCATGCTTATCGTGAGGAGAAGGAAGAGGATACAGAAACTGACAGAGCGTTACTTGTTGTTGCGTATGCTTTGCGCTCCCCGAGTGACCCCCTGACCCTATTCCTATACAACCCACATACACAAAGACTCCCTTACAAGCATCATGGTAGCGCCTGTCAACACATGGAGAACGATACAATACTGTGTCACTGTTTTAAGGGTCCATGCCACAGGGCCATTTAGTGTTGATCATGCGCATCCGAGTGTGGCCACTGGTTCCAGTCGGTGGAGCATTGTCTGAGGTAGGACTCGGAGCGACGTGCATGACGTCATTCAGACGTGTCGTCATGACATTCATGTGGCACGTAGCTGTAGTGACAACACGTGAAAAATGAGCCACTGACATGTGCACGTTTTGTCATGTCGTAAAATGCATAAGTTGTTGTGTACATATACAATTGGTTATGTTTAGTGTAATTCTAAAAAAAAGGCACTGTCGAAACAGGGAGGGTTATCAAGATGAGGGTGAATTTATGGGATGATAAAACGCCAAAGATAGCGGAAACACGCGGGGTTGAATACGGATAGCAAATTTTAGTCGCAGGGCTTCGAAGCTTTTTATGTTGTCTCACATAGTTCGAGATATGGGGGTATCTTGTATATAGATACATTTATTCAACATAAGGTCGAAAATGCCTCATGTGTATCATACTTGCTATTTGCATATCGCAATAATCATTACAGTCTGTTTTCTGGAATATACATTTTTTAATAGTAGGCGAGTGCATTATGAAAAAAAAAACCACTACAGATTCCTAGATTTATACATTGCTCAGGTACAGGAAACCAATTCCCTGATTCAAAGTGTCTATATATAAATTGCATATAATGAATTGTGCGAATTCCTCAAGAAATGAGCAACAGATGTCATAAAAAAGGTAATGTTGATTCACAGACGTGGATTGTGACTTATATCACACACTAATACATTTATTAATACACTGTATCCATCCTAAACCAATACGGAAAATACAATGAGAAAAGATTGCATTAATGCAGCCATTTGCTGGAAGCACTGCTACGCCAACAGGGGCGTGGAAAAATGGGTCGTTTGAATTGGAAATTCTGAAAGGTTTCTCTTAAGCGGACTGGTAAGGGTACCACATGGGAAGGTAGGGTCATAGGATGGAGCTATGCATGTTAACAATAAGAATAACCAATGCTATCTGAATGAGACGAAACTGTTTTTAGTTCCTGCATATATTGCACTGGTTTCTTTGTAAAATGAGCAATAAATCTGAAAGCGAAAGGCCCTGTTCTGTACTAATTGGCCTTAAGGCACAATACTAAGGAGGCAGTAAATCTAACAAACTGACAGAAACATATTATATGTGAGTAGGAGAACTGTTAGACTTTGAAATCAATTAGAATGCAACAAGTGATAGATAGTTATATTTCATAAGAGACCCAAGCCTTTTATGAAAAAAAACCACCTAGCCGGCTATGGTGAAAACCACACTGGTAGACCACTGTAAGCAGCTCCTCCTACCTAGTGCCAGCTTGGTGACCACCACTGAGTGCACACCGGGCGGCTAGACTGTATTTGATCAGCCAGCATGAGTAACGAGGATTTGTCTGCCTGGGCTGAGCGCTTTCTTCTCGGGGCCAAGACAACCTGCCAACAATCAAACCACGCCATGAGCAACTGCCGACCAACTCACCAGCCACATCAACTCACAAACAGGAAGAGGCCAACGGACTGAAGGCAACACCAAGCAGACTCTTTGTCTTGCCTCGCGTATCTGAGAAATCCTCTAATAAGCTTGGGTACGAAGGTAAAGATTCGGCTTGGAGACATCGCGTGCAGACGCATCGATGTAAGCGGCCTCCTGATTGGTCCGTGTAGGATTGCATGTTACAGGCGCGCTGATTTGGTGACACGTCGCAGTGAGTGCTAATGACATGATTTATTGAAGGGATTGACATGGTTGTGGTTGGCGTGGAAAGGGGCAGACTAGACAAAGCACCCCATCAGACCTATAGACCGCGTAACCACAGCCATCCCTACTCGTAGCATTTTGTGTATGGGTCTGTGTCATTCTCCTTTTTTATAATTCTGAAACAAATAACTACCATTGCCACCCATCCCTTCACCCATTTCGGCCCCAAATTACATACTAATTGTCTACACTAAAGATGTAATAAGTTATTCATCAGCTCTGATTAGCAACTATTTGTTGTGAAACTGTAGTGGAACAAAAACTAAATCAGACATTGATTGCGATTCCAGCGACCTCTACCTTGTTGCATGTATCATAGGATGGACTCTGAACAAAAGCCATAGGAAAGATGTCATTTACTGAAAGAACAATCATGTCATACACATAAGTGGCCGGGTATTTAGTGAATGACCCTGACACGGCCTATCGTAGCCTTTATTTACACTTAATATTTGTTATACGATTGAAGATCACTTTAGTAATCGTAAATTATATGTCCAAAGACTTTGGAAACATAAAAGGAATTCACTGGTATATCCTCTCCAGAATATTTCCTCCAAGTTTGACAATTAGATATTTTTATTTTTATCATATATCTTTTAGGTTATGGGAAATAAGACCACAACGTATGATAAGCTGCGACCCTGTCTGATGATATATACAGACATTTGGTATAAATCGGAAAATAATCATGGCTGGGCCTTGTTACATTTATGGAAGGTATAATAAGGCTATGGTTCATTTGAAATGTCATTAGTCTTTCCGTCTATTTTTCAGGTCCATTGTGAACATTTTTGAGAAGCTCAACCCAATGAAATAAACAGTTCAGGTATGCACGTAAATAGAAATAAATAGAAACATTGAAATACATTCTGCTGCCGCAGTTAGATGGTACACATATATTATATATCTAGCTCTAATAGAGAGTACTTTTTGGCCCTGTGCAAACCCTGAATAATTTAGTAACTATGCCTAGTGATCCCCCGGTAAAGAGTCCATGTGAGCTGCTCGTATTCAACGGCAAAAAAGCGTATACGTATACTGTTCATCAACAATACGGTACCACCCTTCAGAAGATCCCCATATGGGACCCAAAGCTGTAGTCAGTTGATGGGCAACTGGTCTCCGTTTTCACTTAAATATCTCATATCTCAGACCTCATTAACTTGAAGGGTTGCAGCGAATCGACACAATACTGATATCTATCCTCATTAATAATAAGATAGGATTATAGTTGAGGATCGCGTTTTAGTCATTGAATAGTAAATGACTTAATTTATGTATATATCATTGTAATACACATTTCCAATACTATAGTACTTTACCCAGGTTATGACCATCCCAACACTGACCTTAGCACCTGCGAGCATGACCCTTAACACCTTGGCGCCCGAGGCCCTAGCAGACCACCTTGTACCTTCACACCTGGCAGGAATACGGACTCCATGTCACTTTTTACGAGGGCCCCGGGTGAATGTTTAATGTAGTTTGTCTAATTAAAGGCCAATGTGGGGCTGATCTTTGGGGCTGATATAGGCCACCCTGCCATCCAGCACCCCACCCCGCAACAACCAGAAAACACTCCGCGAGACAGAAACACAACAGGGGCGGGGCGCTCAGGCTCATCAAGCAGGCATCACTGAGACGGAATGCTGGTTGTGTATGGACTGGACGACATTCTCCATAGACAACAGGCACGTTGTACCATTTTTAGTTTTGTAGAAGCATGACATGTGTATTTGCTTTCTAAAAGAGAGAGTGAGGTTACCAATAGACCGTTCAACACTTAATAGACTAAAATAGTCATGTATATGATATTGTAGACAGTGCACCTCTAGGTGTTATATGTTCAGGAATCATGCTTATAGATCTATAAACACTGCGATATGCCTGTTCAGGATTTATGTTGATATCTAGCAGAAATACATGTATAGTGAGGTAATGATAAGGCATACGTACAAATGATGGAATTCTCGAATAAAAGATATTATATACATATATGTATACATGACATCCGATTCGAACAACAAGAAACAATCGATTTGACAAAGTAGAAACTATACCGGTCACCTTCCCTGACTAGATAATAACTCCCTGCCCAGCTGACAAAATATCTGTTGTTTTTTAAGTGTAACGTGATAGCATACAATTGACATAATTACTACTGCCCTATTTGTTAATACGCCTTATTAAAGCACTCACCACCACTCTCTACCGTAATCCCCGTAATAGTAGCAGACCAGGTACATGTGTGTTGTTGATGACATGTAGCACTAGGGTGATGGTTCAGTGACGACACGTAATGCCTCGTGGCCTGACACTGGACGTGTGTCAGTGTCATGATATGGCAGGTGCCCATAGCTGTATGCCTCCAGGACAGGTGGGGGCAAGGTTTATGAATACTTCCTCCCCGAGGTTTATTACGCTTATTAGGGTATCCATTTGTATGGAGGTTAACGTTGATAAGGTGATAGGGTACGGATGTCATCGTTGGTACATCATGTTCAAGTAGTATGTGAATTACAGCGTCAACAATAAACAAGACACTAAATGACCAGACACACATCCGAACACATACCAAATACACGCAATATAACGACACATATTTTATTTCCCACCTGATTTCTCATACTTTATGACAAACAAAAATATGACATATTGAACTATATTTGCTTTGAAAAAATCAAATTCGCCTCACATATTTCGTACGGTCCCCGTGATATTATGTTTTGTGACCTAAGGCCCCTCACAGCCTGCCACACGCCCCCTTCACCCCCGACCCCTCAACAGTCAGCCCCGCCTTACCATCTATCACGTCTAATGACGACCTAGACTACTGCAAATTACCCCTCTAACCCAGAAAGGGCAGGGGGAAGGCAAGGGAGTTTAAGCCAACCCCCCCTCAGTTACCCGCACATTTTCTTGCCTCACCTTCTCGTCGAACTTTTCCCAATTTTTCTTTTTCGCTCGCTTTCTACCTGACCCACATGGTGCCTCCTTTATTTGATTAGCGTATCAGAGTTTCTGTTGCTTATAGTAATCGTGAATTGTCTTGCACCTGTACCAATGTATCTGTCCCAAGATTGTCGTTTCTCGTCTACATGTGTCTACAAGTGTTAAGAATATATATGGAAGAGCATCATGAATATAATTGTCTGAAATGAATAAAGAAAGAATCAGTTGTGGTTGTTGTTGTTACAGGGTAAAGGACCATCAACTAACTAGCAAGTCAGCCAACCAGCAAGGCAACTAATAATGAAGCCAATAAGCCAAAACCCCAAAACAAACGAGCATCTAACCAACCAAGCAGTCGACCAACCAACTAGCCAGCAAACCCAGCAAATAACCACCTAATCAATCAATCAGCCAGCGATGCAAGCAAACAAGCACACAACCATACTGCCTCCAGCCAGCCGACTGAACAACCGAGCAACCAAGGAACTATCCAGTCAGACAAGCAAACTTCAAACTTACTCTAAGAGAGGGGGTGAATTTCTGCAGTGCTCCAGTGAGGAGGTAGAGGTAGTGAAGGGTTATCAGGGGTCATGAGGGGAACACAGGGTAGTTTGAATTTGACAGACCTGATAATTACTCCGACATCGATCCATCATACACACGGACATTACGACGCCACTTATGGCGAGCAGCTCTGAGCCTTTCCCAGCGACCCGCGGTTCTCACGGGCTTTGTCCAGCGTTGAGGGCCTTGGGTTCGGGCCACGCGTCACCAATTATTTCATTAGATGTCGCCCTGTAGTGCTCTCAACGAGCTGCTCGGCTTATCGCTATGATAACTCAATAGTAGCTCATGGGGAAAGAGAAGATGGTGATTTATGTGTGCAAAATAGACTGTAAGGATAATTCGGGTCAGAATCATATAATTTCTAAATACTAAGATATCAACAAAGCAATGGTTAGCGCTGGCCACGAATTATGCATCCTGAAAGTCTACTGTGCCAATCCACTATAAGGTTTATATCAGGGGCTGGTTGTGATGTTCATGTCTTCAACATACTTTCACCTTATCATTAGTAAATAGTGTGTTGGCCAAAAAGCTCAAAAAGGGGTGCCTTGGAAAAAAATACCATACAATAAGGTCTCGCTGATTTAGGGAAATACCATGTGCTGATTCCAAATTCTTCGGGTGCAAAGCCGTAAGCCTTGAGCGTTTTGAGAAATCCAAGATGGCCACCTATATCAATCACGGGAAGATGATATGTAAAAAAAAGGAGCAAAACAACATCGAGCCGAATGCTGGACCTCTTTATTCATATCTCATGATCAATGACATTGAGAAATAGAAACATGAGGGGAAGAAAGATGCAGGGGGAGATAGCTGGAACTGCCATGCAACACAAAATAGATAGATTATAGGAAGGCAGGGCAGGGATACCCGGGAAAAAAGGGGACTGACTCAGGTGAAAATAGAGGAAGGCTAGGAAACTCCGCGATGAGGAGGGGATGACAGGGTCGTAAGATAAAGAGAGGGACTCTGAAGAGAGCAATTTCAAAGAGCAAATTAAGGAAAGTACAGTAGAAGGTATGTGAGGCGAGGGAGTCTAAAGAGAGGTCGGAAGCAAGCATAGGAGATGGAACAGCCACAGAAAGAGACTACAGAGATAGAGGCTGAATAATAGGCTGATTCAATGGAAGAACAGAACCATAACGAAGAGAAACAACGAGGAAATCAAACAGAAGTGTCGGGCAACATTGATGATTAGAAAGTGGAAGACAATGATGGAAAGAAAGGAAAGGAAGAAAAACTCGCAAAGAGGGGTGAATGGCTGAATGAGGAGGAAAATACTAACAGACACTGAGACAGGGAAGAAGGGCTTACGGGGGAGAGAACAGGCTGAGTCGGTGGTAGGGTTCAGGGACTGGGTGGTTCAGGGAGAGCAAGTTAAGTGTAGGGTTTCATCGCGGCACTTCATCACTGGGGCTCGGGTTAACGATTTTAGAGCGGCTCAATCAATAACGAACAGCTCATAAAAAGCTGTTGTAAATCTGCATTGTGTCTCGTAGGTCAGGCGGCGAGCCGGGGGGGGGGGGGGGGGTGTTGCGGGAGGGAGGCATGGGTGGTTTTTACAGGGTATGGGAGTGAGTGTAAGATAAATGGCGGAGGAGACACAGGAGAGGACAATATCATCTGGTGGGTCACTGTGTAAGAACCAGTGCATCGAACGAGTGTTTACGTGTGCTTTTTTTGCAGTGCCTTATTAATTTATAGGGAAACTCGAGTACTTACGTGATCATTAGACAATATACCATTTTACACAAGATAATCAGAGTATGATTTTGTATATTACATGTCATATAGAAAAGAGTGGTTTACACCATTTGTCGTACACACTACAAATATCTTGTTATTCACCACATGGAGTATACATTTCACATTACTTTCATCAACCAACTCGTTTCTAAATCTATACAGAAATTGTCTTTTGTTTTATGCAGGTCGAAAAGAGGTAATGGTTGATATCTAGAGGGTATGAGTGACGTTGGTTGGCTATGGAGTGTGGGCGTGGGTGGGCGGTGTTAGCCGTTGATCCCTACAAGATTTCATTGATCCATACCCTTCCATGATCCTCAACCCTTGTATCCCCTCCCCCTACACCCACAACCTCCCCGAAACCCTCACCCCACGCAGACACCAGAGTTCAGGTGTCACAAATGAGAATCCATCAATAGATCCTGGCCGGCTGCGCTGAGCTAATGAAGCGTGACGGGGAGAAGGCAGCCGTTCTGCCCCACTGCACGCAGAGCCTCACTCGCCCCAATACTCCCGTAGGACCACCCGCCCTCGGCCCCAGGCCCGGGC
This sequence comes from Alentia gelatinosa, assembly GCA_950022655.1. Classification (NCBI taxonomy): domain Eukaryota; kingdom Metazoa; phylum Annelida; class Polychaeta; order Phyllodocida; family Polynoidae; genus Alentia; species Alentia gelatinosa. The sequence continues at coordinate 48,440,324 of OX465583.1, read as the reverse complement.
ATGCCCCGGAGAAGACCCCCGTTGTCACCCGCCCTTCCCACACCATTGTTTTAATTACCCGTGCCTCCGTATGTGCAATGGTCGTCGTTTGTCATGTCTGCCTGGTGAGAGTCCTCGTTAAAGCCATGGCTTGTCTCTTCTTATGCGAGAGAATTAAGATCTTAATTGATTACGTTGTGTCGGGTCAGGGCAGATACTATGCTTCAATCCTCTTGAGTGTGCTCTTCTGCTTGACCTATCCCCCTGTTTATCATGAATTTCTCCCAAAGGCAGGGCCATAATTCTACCCTAATTAATTAAATCTATTACTCTATTACCTAGATTACGAAGCGGAATGCTTACATAACATCTTCCCTTCTATAAAACTACCACTAGGATTATACTATGCATAACGTGTAAAATCAGTGATACACATGTATACAAGAGGTGTATCTGTAGTGCATAGTTCTCTTTTGCAAGGGCCTATGCATTAATTCTCTCTCAATCGCCTGGTGAAAGTGCTACTGATATGGCCTTGTCTTTCCTGATAATTAAGATAATAATTCATTTCATTATATTGAGTCAGATCAGCTCCTAACTGAGTTTTTATGCTTGACCTCCTTTGGGTTTGTTACTTTGAAATGAACTTGTCCTAAAGGCACATTCATTATTTTTTCCTACTTAATTAAGCATATAATTGAATTGTTAGAACAGAGTATTTCAGCATCAAAATATTTGGGAATAGATACCTCTTCATGTATATTACAAAATATAGTGGTATAGATGCTGTATTGGTGTAGAGGAGCGCCGAGTGCAGTGTGTGTATTGCAGGGGAGTATGTTTCGTGTAGAGGAGTTATTTGTTAGAAACATTCATACATCCCATGTTTATATTTGTGTATTGTAGAGTCCTAAAGAAGAAACCAACAAGTTTTGGTCAAAGTCGTCATTCTTCACGAGTTTGATGCGGTTTGATATGAACGAGGCGACAGACGAGTGAATATCATATAGCATTCAAACGAGTTGGAGAGTGACTTCTTTGACCAAAATGAGTTACTTTCTGTATTTATCTTACCCCTGTACACACTAAAAGAATGACCAACACTGCAATAATATTGGAGAACAGACTGCACTACTTCCCAATGTTAAGCCTATGGACATTTATTCCAGGGGTGAGAAAAAGTGTAAGATGGGTATGTGTGTTGTGAATGAATGTGTATAGAATGGAGGGATATGTCGTAGGCGGGATATTTGTAATATGAAATAGGCATCGATGGTCTAAATGAGAGCGGTATGAGGGGGCGGGCAACCTGAAGACGTTGGGTGTAGTAACTGAAGTACGTGCCGTGTTCCTCTAAGTAGCTGGGATTATTAGTGGGCGGATTAATCTCTCCATCAGCCATGTGATCTGCCCGCCCTGCTGCCACGCCACCCGCCTACCGGACAATAGGATCCAGGCCTCCCTCCACCACCCCAACAACTGGATCCCAGGCCACCTGGGCGCTGACCCCCTGCAACCCACAACCCCGCCCTATGTCTTATTCAGTGTGGGCTATTGTGGTGGCCTCCTGTGGTTAACAACCCGTACTAACACAGGGTGAGCTGCGCATGCTCAATCACTACGCGGTGGTGGTAGTGACAGTGGCGGCAGCGGTGCTGCTGCGGCTTGTGTTTGAGTGATGGAGGTGTGGTGTGTAGAAGTGATGCTGAATGCAGTGAGAGGGCTAGAGCTGTCGGTATGGAGTTGTGTGTAGTGCCACTGGCAGTTGGTAGAGAGGTCTCCCTTTACAAAAATAACTTTAAACATAATTCTATAGTGGTGCTGGTCATACTGCTGCTTGCTGCTGATTATTGATAACGGCGATGGCGACAACGACATCAATGATGATGAAGTTAGTAGTATAGGGTACATAGCTATTGTGTTATGGAGGCGGCCACCCCCCTCCCCCTGACGCCAAATAAGTCACCAGGTGGCAGGTTCAGTTATAGGTGGATTATATGATCATTTTTATTATGGCTTGCCATAGACAAGTCTTAGCCTTGTCTCATGATTATCAATGGATTATAACAACTGATAACAATGGTTGTCCCCCGACTGCAGTGGCGCTATCTTACAATTTCCTGGCGGACGATGACAGAACAGGCAATCACTCTGTGCCCTACAGGTAGTGGGTATGTTGGTTGTGTTGATGGGTGACTGGTCAACTCGTCCCTTAGTCAACTCGTCCCTTAGTCAACTCGTCCTTTTCCCTAGTCAACTCGTCCTTTTTGTTTTCCAATTGTCTTACACTTATATATAACTGAATTATATAATAGATAACAACTATATGATGTTAGATAGCAATTGTTTACCTGAATTTGATATTAGTATGAGTACATTCCATTTTCATTTCATAAACATATGAGTACATTCCAATTTCATTTCATAAATTTCAATCATGAAAATACATTTGCACCTGAGTCGCGGCAACTTCTAGCTAACGGTACACGCTAATACTTAGCAGTATGCATGAATAAAAGCTTTATTTGTGTTCAGCGCATGTTTCCGAACATTTTGATGTATATACATCCAGGATTACTCCCTGTTCAATGAAAAAGGACGAGTTGACCAGAAAAAGGACGAAAAACCCGAATTGACTAAGGTACGAGTTGACTAAGGCACGAGTTGACTAGCATTCTGTTGATGTTGGTGTAGATGGTCATGGTTGTGGTGAGGCCGGATGGTGTAAGTGATGATATTGGTGGTGGTGCAGATAATGATGACAATAATGATAGTAGCCAGAACGGGTGATGAAAGTAACTGATTGTAGTACAGTTGATGAAGATGGTATCAATGGTGGAGGTCATGATAATGGGAGTGATTATATGGTAGGTAGAAGTGATCCTTGTGGAGATAACTATAATTGTTGTACTGGTAATTGTACTGTACTACACATTACCTAATCTATGTATATACGTATAATACCAAATTAGGCACTAATGTTAGGCACCGACTACATATATAAGACCATGAGAATGATATTAGGATGTTTGGCAGAATAAGTAACAAGAAAAGGCACTCAGAGGTTTAAGACTATCTATCAGCAGTCTCCTTGGGTATTTCCCTCTAGGAGAGCACATACACTATACATTATTAAACAACTGTGTATAATTTTAATCGTTATAATTGAAGCATGCCCACCCCCTGCGTGCTCTAACAGCCCCGGGTAGTAAGTTATTCATCGCCAGGCCGTGGAGCGAATCGTCCGTGTCGTCCCTGAGCACGTGTCACCCTGCTCGACTTCCACAATAATGCATAATGCAGCGTGTATTTCTCAATAATGCAGCCCTACTAAACTCCCAGCCGCCAACATGCAAATTAGGCAGAACCGTCCACCTGCGAAATAGTTTTCCAGAAAATGAACTCAAAGTGTGGGGTTGGAAGGGGATATGAATAATAAATGATACTGCAGGGGAGGCGGCGGGCGGATAGGAATATGGCTGGCGGAGATCGGCGTGGCACTTGTTCCGGTAGGTTGGATGTCATAGACCCGTCAGAACAATACATGTCAAAGTGATAGTTTATTGTCTGTTCGTTTGAAAAAAAAGAACGTGTCGTAATTGAGCATTATCAGGTCATCCAAGGATCACAATTTTACAGTCATGACCATATGATTAGATAGGGACTGGGTAATGGGCCAAGAGTGTTTGATATAGAGGACATGGGTCAGGAATCCTTATAGATGTACAAATGATACCAGAGTAGACAGTGTGAACTTGGAATGTATGCTCTAGCATCTTCCAGATTCAAAATGATGATGAAGACCCATGATCAAATATATATTCAATATGTCGATATGCATGATCGTAACGCAAGTGCACACGATCAAGGGCCTGAAGTGCTGACAAATCCAAGGGCTGATGGAGGCAAAGACTGAGTCTCTAAACGCACAAAGAGACGACGGCAATATTACGCTGGTAGTTGCTACGACGTTAAACACCAAGACACCACCCCACCACCAGCGCAGCTGCCAGAAATGTGTATGGTGCAGTGTATGTCTGTGGGCAGTTGGGGTGAGGCCAGGCCGGCTGAGGTGTTGCTTGGCCGGGTTGCCTTTCCGGACCCCAGGGGGCGTGGTTGTTGTTGTCGCCGTTGTTGTTATGCGGGTGTACTCAGTCTCGTCTGAGGAGTGTCCTCCCACACAAGCCCCCGGCTTCACAGGGGGCGGGGGCGGGGACGAGACGATGCACGCGGCGACATGTCATACCCACCCTCGTGCACGTGTCCAGCGCGTGACGCGTGCCAGACGACCGACTGCAACAACAGCCGTCGCCAGCGCCCCCTACATGGGACGCACGTGCACGACGCCCGGTGACGTCGCCCGGCCGCGACGTCCACAAAAACATACGTCATGCGGCGGGCTATTGTCTGACGGCACCCCCGCCTCGCTTCCACCGCCAGGCGCGCGCCAGTACCACTAGCCGCCTCACCGCCCAGCCGGAACTACTTCCGCCGGGGGAAAAGTAGTGCGGCCCGGAGCGTCGTCGACTAATTATGGGCGGACAGGGGGAGCTTGTTGATGAAAAATAAGGATATCAGTTCCCCCGATAATTAACCCTCCCCCACCCAACTCCCCACGTAAAATTAGCGACCGTGGAAAAATTAGCCACCGTCGCCGCCGCTGGGTGATTTATAGTCTGAGTCGTCTGTCTTTCAATTGGCCGTCCAGGGAATGCTATATTCTAATTACAGTTCGCCCAAAGTGTTTTTAAGCAATTTTGCCCAGTGTCGATTTCGCGGGGCCCAGGAAGTGGGCTCCTCAATTGGGGCCATTATAAAGGATCATGTGCATTACCTGGAAACTGCCCGTCCGACCATCGCTACTATCTTCTCCTCTGTGTGTGTGTGAGGGGTGTGTGTGTGGGCGGGGGGGGGGGGGGGAGCTTGTAGGAGGGCGGAACTGCGTATGTGGACGTGTGTATGCGATATAAGTACATGTTCAAATGTATGCAGTATGTATCTGTTGTATTTATTTCTGACTTTTTTTAATAGGTTTTTATGTGTGTTTTTGTTGCATTCACTTCACTGAGATGACAATTTTATCAAGGCAAATTACAAGTGCTATTGTGGCGACCATGGACATGGTCATAAAACAGCATTATGGAATACGGGTAAATGGGGTAAAGATTTCAGCTAATACAGCGGCACAGCCAAGTCCCGACTGACTATCCATGTATGTTGACGTGTCTGTCGCGTGTGTATGTAACTTTAAAAAATCTTTCCTTTAGCAAAGCGTAGATCCAATACCTTTTCTGAAAATTTTAAATGATTCACCTTCATACATTCAGAAATACTAGAAAGATCCCAATTATGGCAACTGTGATCTTAGAAAACTGTCAATGATAACGAGTGTCATAATCATTGATGTTAAAGTCTGATTTCTGTGAACAGAAGAATTGCATAGTGATATCTATAAATTACAGTTGGGGTATTATGGTATACATTATTTGGCTTAGTCATGGCCTCTTCCGGGAACCTTTCATTGAATAATCTTATTTAGATCACAATTAAATACATTAATTGCAAACATTTCAATGATTACCAACATATTTTTGCTTTACAATTATGCCAACTTGGCAGTGTCTTTCAGCCTGCCACAATCTTAAAGAGCAATCTACTGGGTTTCAATTCATTTAATCTTCATACAAGTATCACATACATACATAGTTTAGTGGGCATTTAGTGTATACGATCTTAAGGCGTACCTACCCTAAGGGGTCCTCCACATGGATAAATCATAATGGATTTTACATACAGGAATACATATTCATATATATATATTCTGCATACAAAAGATACATAGCTGAATTGATATGCAGAAGAGAGGTGTGATTAGAACCTGTGTGATATATCATTATACCAAATGTGTTAGAATTATCAATATTACTAAACTAGGTATTTAAAGTGACTAAAAGGACAATCGATTGACATAAGGAAATGGAAAAAAATAAAATGTATGATCTTAATCATCATGTTGTAAAGATCTTGCCATTCTACGGATGCACGATAAAACAAGCATTCTCATGAAGATTATGTCCTATGAAAATGAAGCTCTCTTATTTCAAACATCTGAGGATTTGTAAAAATACAGACCAACACTTGCTTAGAGTGCTATGCTATTTATGCTAATCCTGGTGTGGATTTAAGACTACAGCTAGCATGAAATACAGACCTAAAAGCATATCAAGGCCAATGTAACAACTGGTGTATACTCCTATGGGTGTGTAGTGTTCTCTATACATTATACACATTCACTGCGGAACTCTTTCTGATCCTATTAAAAACCTTTGAGAATAGAAGATCTTTGATAACAACGTGTGTAAATATATCTGGCTGCATGGTATGGGGTGTTTACCTGTGTTTGTGTGGACAGGTGAGTGGTTTGGTGGTGGTGTTAGCACCCCGTTGCCCCTACCTTTACACCTACATCAACCGACATCAAAGTGACCACCTCCACCTTGCCGCACACAGGTGGGTTTAGCACTTCGTCGCCAATTCTAAACGTGTTTATATCCGAGAGGAGCGTGCAACACACCAAGGCCTACACGGCTAATTACTATATTGAAATATTTGCTGTCCGAATCAGCTAATTAAGTATGTTTGCTTAGAGGCTAGCAAAGCGTGTCTTTAATGTTTGGAAATCAATGATACGGCCAATAAGTATCACATCTGCGCGCTACAATGTGTCTTTTGTTTTGGCAGCTTGAAGACTAATTTGTTGTCCTGGGAGCTAGAACCTTGTACCACCTCGAAAGTTACACACTGCTTGTAGTAGGGTTTGTATCCATGATGAAACACTGTAAATACTAAGAGCAAATAGTAAGTTCATCATTGATGAATGAGCGTGCAATTTTAAGTGAATAAGAACTAAAAGGTTTGAGTTACATTCAGTCTATGGATCGTTTTCTGTAACCCACTTGCACCCAGTCAACTTGTCATTTCTCTAAGTGCCTGAGTCTAGGATCAAAACATATCAAGCAACAGTGGGTCAATGAGGTATTACGGTCTTAAGTGATTGGTCATGGTCAGCTGGGCATTCCTCTAAGACCCTCAGACTCTGGCACCTTGCTCCTTGTCCAATAGCACAGCGAATAGCACTCTGAAAGTGAAGGGGTAGATTTTTCTCAGCACGCTGAAAGTGTATGTGACCTTTCTAACCTTTTGTAAGCAACGTATATAGGGCGTCGGAGCACGCTCTACAAAGCTCTGATAAACCATATGTTGAATCCTTGTTTCCTCCATCTGTTATTGAGCGTGGGTCACACGCTCATATACCCTTCCTAAGGTTGTGATGGTCACATAGACTTTGAGCTTGCTGTAAAAACCTTCACTATCTGCATGCTCAGACTGTGACTTTGGGAAATGAGCAAATGGCCAGTGTCTCAGGGTCTTAGAGGCATGTCGAACTGACGATGACCAATCACTATAGACCGAAATACCTCATTGACCTACTAGTGCTTGAAACATTTGGATCTTCGATTGCTATTGTAGATGCAAGTTGATTTGGTGCAGGTGGGCTATAAAAAATGACCAATGGACTGCATACACCCAAACCATTTAATTGTTATCTTTTTATAATTCCAGGCTGATTCATCAATGATAAAAATACCATTTGCTCCTAGTATATAGTAAGGTGCCACGTGAACTCTCATATTGTGTCCATGTTGAAACATCGCCCACAGCAGAGTCTGACCTGAACAGAGACATGAATAAATGTGTTGCAAATAGTTGTGTTTGGTGTATTCCTGTCTCTTGGTACATGAGCATGGCTGTTGGGTATGGGCCATCCATAAAGTATGTACACACCGGGGGGGGGGGGGGGGGGAGGGGGTGTTAAAATAATTGGAATTTTTGCGTATGCCCCTTCTTTGTTCTCTTGCGTACAAGCTTGAGAGTGGGGTGGTTGTGAGGGTGGTTGTTGGGGTGGGGATCCAGAATTTTGGAAATTATGTGTATGCTTCATGGACGGCCTCTATTCTGGAAGATATAGGTAGTCACTAGTTATCATATACCTGTGCACATGCTTTAACAGCTACATTCGTCTACATACCGTACCATATGTGGTGTTACTGTATATCTGCTTTACCATACATTGTTTTTTTTAAATGAGCAACGCTCTTTTATTAATCATTCATCGACTTTTGAAGATTTGAACATGTGACCTTCCATCGACGTAAATATGACTATCACACGACGCACATGTGACCTATCCGCGTTGACCGTACAGTGTTATACCGAACACGCACAGATATCGGCGGAATGTGGACTTCGCTTTACATGTCTTTTACAAAAATTTACGATCAAATATTCCCACACCGTAGCCGTTTTGGGAGGTTGAAATAAAATCTGTGTCGTAGTGTGTCGGCAGCGTGTCGGAAAGCTTGTCAGAGTGTGTCGGGGCCCTGACTTGGTCAGATTGGTGTTATTCACGGAACTCTCCTTCGTGCCTTATTTTTAATTGGATTTTATCAGGTATCAAGAACATACATAAATCACCGAACTCGGCTTAGAGCCGTTCTCCCGTTCGGGCCCTCTCATGCAATGGTGACACAGTGTTGGTTGTAATATATACACAATATAGTCATATTTTCAGCACAACCTCGTTCATCAGGAATTATACAGAACAAAAATATAAGATGAGGCGTAAATATCGTCAAGCGTCCTCTCATATTGTATAATGCACGACCATGATAAGGTTGTTCTATATAATACCAAGAACCAAATCCATAGATTATATATACCATGTATTGTGAAAGGAATGCAGTCTAGCATAAATAAACAGAATAGACCTTGGGTGTAGTTCTTATGCATGAGACTCAGAGTCACATGTCTACAAAGCGGTCAATAGTTGTATCATTGGTTTCGTCAGGAAGAGTTCCCCTTTCACAAAATGTGATCCCCATCTGCTGGCTGGATAATATGGTGCAGCTCATTTACTCTTTTTTTTTAATTTGAAGTGGGATATGTAGAATGTTCCGCCCAATATTATTAATAAAGAATGGTGCTTGAACATTTTGGCCAGAATTCATAGAAGCTTATTTGCAATGAAAATTGTCAGAAATAAAAAGATGTCACAAATCATTGCTAAACTTAATCAAATTTTGTTTTGGCTGTATACATCATTATGTGTATAAAGGACTATATTTTGGCATGACCATTTGCCTTTTTCAGTTTTATTTTCACCGACAAATATTTTCCTCTGCTGCACTTAAAAAAAGATTTGCGTTAATCAAGGTTTAATCCTTTATACAGGAATAATATTGCATATAACAGTATTTCATTTCTCCTTTCATATTCATTTCTACTCAGTATTTGAGCCATCTTTTCCAATATCTGTATGTCACTCAAAATCAATCCCTTTCAGTATTTCAGGAAATTGCCTGTGTTAACTACCGTAGTCAAAATTACTCTTTATCACCTACATTGTCCACCAATTAGTCCTCATTTATTACTATGGTTAGGAATTTGGACCACAGGTGTGACTTGCAATGTTGTGCATAGATTATGCATGTGTATGTGAGAGTTGGTGCGGGCAGGTGCAGCGGTGTAAATGTCCACTCTCCAAGCACTGGTCACCTCTTTCAAACACCCCACACACCTGTGTGGACAGCACGGAGTGTATCTAAAGTCTGAGGCGGATGATCGGCCTGTGGAGTGACGATGATTGTTCTAAGGGCTCCCGTCACGGGCCCGGGCCTGTTTTCACTCGCCCGAGGCTGTGTTTGACCTCTAAGCCGGGCCGAGATGCACGGCCACCAACTGCAAACACGGTGCCCGAGACCTGAGGGTCGACGCGGGCAAGTAAAATTCTTCACTTCTCCACTTTATTTTTGCTGTGTGTATTCCAATCCTGACTCTTAAAATCGAGAATATGCCATAAATTTGCAATTTCTGATATTGAAATAATGCTAAATTGTTTCACAGTTGTGAAATCTGATCCTACTATTTATGATATGAAAAGCATATTACGAATCATCAGAAATATTATTTTCCTTTTCAGAAAAACCCAACTGAACGCTGTGCAAATAAACAAAGAAATGATTTATAAGATACAAACGTATATACAAATGATTAAAAATACACGGTGAATAGTCATCAAATCCGATGATATTCCCTAGTTTCTTCCGGATCACCCGTAGACATATAGATGTATGTATACATACAACCATACACATATAGGCACTGACCACTAGCGGCGCCCTCCATGGCCATAAACAAGCACATGCGCGCGCATATTGGGGGCATTTTCAGAAAGTCGCCACCAGCCAAAGTTTGCCCGCGTCCTTGACTGCGTTCCGGAATCCGGCGCCGCGTCCGGAGCACCGTCCACCGGACACAATACCGACCGGCGTGCATTGGCTGGTTGGTGCTTGTCGGCCGGGGGCTGTTTCCAGTGCCCCCTGGCGGGAGTTGGGTCACAGCGCTTCCGTCCGGAGCAAGGTGGAGGAAGGGGCGCTACTGGGAGCTGGGGGTTGGGTGGGGGACGGTGCCAGCGACCAGTAGCCACCACCCCTTCCTCGGACGTATTGGCTTTTCAGATTTGGCTGCTGTTGATGGTGGAGATCAACCCAAGCGGCCGGGGCACCGCCCTCAGGCCTGGACTGCGGAATGAGTGTGGTGTGTGTTGGGAGGGGTGGGGGTGGTCACTGTGGTCTCTGGCGACTTTGGACAGGACCATTCGGGGCTCTGGTGTTAGTAACGCAACACAAATAGCGACCGGAGTTATGTTGGCACAGGTGCGTGGTCACGTGATTCAATGAAGGCATCGTGGAGGGGAAGGCCAGGAGGGGGGTTGACGTAAAATATTTGCCGCCAGTGAATAACCAGGAGGGGAGTGGGAGGGGGCAGGGAAACAACACTAGGAGAAGAAATGGTGGGGTGGGGAGTGGTGCTAGTACTGGTCAGCGGGTGACATGCCGACGGAAAATACCTAAAACAACCCCCACGCCAAACTCTCCCCACCACGCCACCTATCCATCCGTACGAAGGCGCTTTCACCCCAACCCCCACCCTCACAAGTACACACAGACTAGCACACAGGAGGAAGTGAGCTGCAGGACTGTATTGTTTGACGATTAAGTCTTTTGGACACTGAATAATGCTGAGGATAAGGAGAAAAGCAAGCAGCGCCCTGAAAAGACTGAGGCCTTGCCAGGAACCAACCTGCTGCCGCGCCCCGCGCCAGCGTCGAGGTGCTAAACCCCAGAACAACAGACCCGGGTGACAGAAAACTCTCCTGTGGTTTTGTTGGATCATTGGACACAAGTGGTGGTGAGAGGGCTGACAGGGCTGCAAGCTTTATCAATATTTTCATATTATTTCCCTGCACCGATATTTGAATTCTCTTTCTTAAATCTGATTTTTAACGAACCAGTTTGATATCTCTTAGGAACTATAAAAACATGTATGATAGTGTTAACCACACAAAACCAGACTCCTTCCGTTTCAATTGAAAATCCAATTTTATTGATGATAATATATAAGTACAGACAAGCTGGTGAGATGAGTGATAGATAGATAAAAACTCGACGTTTCGATAAACTTAATTTATCTTCGTCATGAAAAAAAAACAAAAAAAAACATTTTGGCCATAATCTAAGTAGGGCGCATTTTTCTGTATGGTCTGGGCCTACATACATATCGATATATATCATTAATGATTTATTTCTGAACATCAACAGACAAATATTCTGTGTCGATCTGTAAATACATTTTTTTTTACAGATTCAGATAACTCTTTAATGGGGAAAAATTAAGTGCTGAATTACATAAACTATGAGGGGAAAGGCGGTCGGATAAAGACGGTAGCGGAATCCATTCGCGGGTCAAACTGTGCACACTACTTTTTCATTCGTGGCTTTCTTTGCTCTCTTCTAAAGTGTCAACATTGCGCTGGTCCCCAGCCTGCCGCGCACGGACGCCAGCTATTACCCACGTCAGTAACCCAATTTCATAAGTGGCTTACCTGCCGGAAACCAGCGGCTACGAGAAGGAATGGATGGGTGGATGGCACCTTCCTGCCCCCTCCCACCCTCCCGCCCTCCCACCTCCGCTACTCAGCACACACCTGATGCAACTCTTGTTGAAGTAACGCAGCCGCCGGCGTGCAGGAATGCGACCAGGCCCAACCACCGGGGATAAGCTCTCGCGATTTAGACGCTTGTCTTGACATCTGGCGGGAGAATTGTGCATTTACAGCCTCAGGTCCCGTCAACTCAGCCACAATCCCAGTCAGTCAACAAGGCGGGAAGGAGGTTTGTGGGGAGTTGTATGCACGTGTGTTGTCCCACCGTGAGGTTTAAACCCTGGAGGTGTTGAACCCCTTCTTCCACCTCCTGGCGATCAGGACTCCGTCAACAGAACTTACATTTAAACATAAGTAGGGGTGGATTACGGACCCCACTCCTGTAATGAGATGGGGTGAGAGGGTGGGTAACTAATTTAAAAGAAAAAAACCAGAAAGCCTTATAGTTATGACGATGGTGATAATAATAATTTGCTTTTAATTTGTCCGTTTGTGGTGTGAAATGTGTAAGGGGAAAGTCCGGACCCCTTGAATATTCACATCACTCACGGTATCATATGTTCTACAGAAAGTGGAGGAATGGATTGGCATCTGCATAAAGTGGACGCTGTGTCAGAGAGAGATAATTTTCCAATGGATGGATAATTAAGACAAATCACTAGGTTTGAAGTCTGGTGACGAGGTGTACGGTTATTTTCCATATAGGAATAAAATTGAGATACCACTGTGTCTCAATATGTTATGAGTAGGGTAGAGCTCTAGATGATAAAATACTTCGTTTTGACCCGTAGGTCTGCATATGCCTTTGACTGGACAACTTTATGTATTTCAGGCCAAAGCGTAACGGCCCCAAAGGTAGACGAATCGTCTTCGATGAAAAGGTCATGCAGATTATTGCAGGATTGTGACCTATGACAATTGTAAGACGTATCCTTGGAAAGGTGAATACACATCATGATAAACATACACCAATTAAAACAGCTATTTATAGTTAAAGGAGGGCTTCCCAAGCATACCGAGATGTATCACACTAATAAACTGTTCTACGACGAGCAGAAAGACTCCACGGGGTCTCATGGCTTTAACTCTGTTTTCTTTTGTTGCGTTTGATTGATAACAATTGCATACACTTATCAACCCAAAATATTTTTAACCTGCCCAATATGTATACTTACATCTATCTATGTGGCCAGATGCAATATACTGGCCCTACTTTTATTTTCTCATATAGCAAAGTGAGGATAGCCAAAATATAAAAAATACCTTTACTTTTCTAGGGTTCAAGGAACAAGTAAATGAACCGATATATTCTGTCCGGGTTATACTGTGATTACTAATATCCTTACACCTTTGATACTGAATGAACCAATATAGATGCCATTATGCAATGCATACATATTACATGCATGAACGATGATTAACTTCATATATCCATCCACATACACTCATACATTCAATTACATTTCTCAAAGTAGACACATCTGCACAGGCGTACTTGAGACACGAAATATCATGACACTTCTTTCCAATTCATTGTGCCATGGGAGAATCACAAGGAGCAGAGTTTTCAGGCATAGGGGAGCGGCATTCTTGTACATCTTCCTCACATCCGCTGAAGTCAGAGACAGAGACAGATCCACGCCAGCAATGTCTTAAATGTTCCATGTCGGAGCTCCCTACCTTCACTCTTGTGTATCTTAGCAAGAACATATGGGGCCCATCCGTGGCACCCCCTGGAGACAAAGCGGCGGCCAAGACGTCGGGCGGGCGCAGGGGCAGTGCCCCGACCCTATTGGGTAGATGGGTGGGGTGTCGGGCAAAAATCCATCCTACCCCCCGCTCCGGGGACAGACACGCTGTTGCTCCCGTTGTTGTCGGCTGGAGGTCGAGTTACGTCCCGAATACTCCTACCATTCCCCCCCACCAGAATACACACTTGACGTACCTATGTACGTCCTTCCATACTTCCGCTCGCACATGCGCCAGTCCTCCAAAAAGCCTCCTCCCCTTTAACCCTCAACCTCCCCACCCCTGACTCTTGGCGCTGGGCGACCCGATCCTAGCTCATCTGGAAGACACCTGCCAGACACCAGTGTTTTCCCGCCAAAAAAAAGGATCGCTCCCGGAATCTTCCGAACGTCGCCGGAATCTCCTCGGAAAATACACCGAGGAACGTGCCATGGGGAGGGCCTGGGGTGGGTTCTGTTCGGAGGAGTTCCACTCGGAGCAGGAGCACAGATCTATTTATTTTGCCAGGTCTGTGCCCCAACAACGCCGTATTTTGCGAGTCACGCGTCGTGGCTGCAGCACACCCATTTAATGTATCGTGTTACGTCATGTGCCACAAATGATCCTGGGAGGACACCTGCGTTCGTGTATATGGACGCCACCCGGTGTGGACATGATGGACTACCTAGACATCTAATTGTATTTTCACAACAACCTTGTTTTAACCAATTAATCATTGGTCGAGGGACCATTATTTGTTTATGTTTCCAGAGTTTTCTATGCTTGTCCTCATTATGGCAGAGATCATGTGCATGTATTCTCATATGAGGATTCCATGTCATTAAATTGTAGTCTATTTATCGAGAAAAATTGTAAAGCTTTTTCCTCAAATTAACACAGATTCTAACGCTACTGAATTTGAACAAACAGCTAGAGCAGCTCTCATCTACAGCTCAATAGCTATATAAAATGAATTAGTTACTTGCACAGGGGAATCAAAAATCTACGAGTAGGGTATCAGATATAGGTAGACATGCCGATGCAAGACAAAACCAGATTTTTTGTGTTAACAGACTAATAGAGATGGTGATGGAATAAAAGGGTCGGTGAGAAATAAGGTCCCTATATACTTTTTATGACCATAACATAATTGCCAACCTTACACCGTGCAAAGCTTAAAACCAGGTAAGATTAATTCAACATATGGGGATAACCACCAGATACAGATAGATAGTGAAAGGAAGTTACTCTTATGCAGATGAGACAATATCTTAGTCATGCTTTATAATTGACAACCGAATATCAATGATTAGGCTATAAGCAATCAGACAAGAGCAAGCAAATACGGTTATAAGCTGTAAAACATACATAGGTAGCTCACCCAGCCAAGATAATCAGGGAGCTAAAAAATTCAGATATACGTGTTCACATATATATATAAGTTTCTGCATAGAAAAATTAATGACAACGGAAAGCGAATGAGATTCCCTCTTATAAAACAGCATGGGCTGAGATAGCAATGCAGCCAGGAGATTGCAAACATATAGAAGATGCATGAGCAGTGTAAGACAAGTTGCTCCAGAGACAGACAGGCAGTTCTCGGCATCCAGATGTAGATGGACAGAAAAAGAGGCATATAACACCCAGCAGGGGTGCGTTCAAACAGACAAACAAAGCAAATCATAAACACAAGGCAGGGCCGTGTGCAGGCGGCAGGGAAACGGCTTAGGCCAGGCCCAATAAAACAATGATGCATCTACTATGGCCTCTACTCAACAAAGAGAAATAAATACTGAACTCAGCGCAAGAGAAAGACCTCTGCTTTGTGCTTCCATGCATCATTAATGAGCCTACATGAGGTGCCAAAGTAGCATCATCTTGATTCAATCCCCTTGACCATGGATACCAATCATAGTACTAGCCACAACTTATGACCCCTTACCCTCTGGTAGATTTAATGCCACATGATGTATAGACTCCTGCAAAAGCAATCCAATATAGTTTTAAGTGGTGGCATTATGATACGTTCACACCTGTTTCCCGGCAGCCACAGCAGCCACAGCAGGTCACCACCGGGGACCACTTGGACCACCTTAGGGACCGTAAGTCACCGGGGTTGTGAATTACTCAGCCACACCATCGGGGCGCCGCCGGCATGTGCGAAGCTCTGTAAAAATATATCTGCCACGGCAGTCCTGGAAGTAGCCCATGAATGAGAACTGGGACTGCTGGGACTGACCGCAGTGGGTCGCTGTGCACCGTAATTCACCGGGCCGTGATACTGGGGCTCACCCGGAACTTCTTGTTGGCACTATGGCCCATGGGAACTTGTGCCGGCCTTCCTCGACATGGCGCACCGGGATAATCATTCAACCTCCAACAGTCACAGCGAAAGCATGAGTTCAATAAGATACATGTAAATCCCCGGAGACGGTAAACAACTGTAAACGGTTTTGAACATCTATGTGTCATGAATGTTGTTGTTGTTGTTGTTTTTTCATCAAACTTTATTCACTTCTGTTTTACAACAGTGAATCATGGGTAGGTGTTCAAGTAGATTTCATATCATATATGTATGTATGTATGTATGTATCTGTCTATCTCTCTCTATCTCGGTGCATACTTGTATCACCAAAGCACACTGGGACTGCACCAGAAACGTAGCAGGCCCTTAGAGACCCTGGGTCATCCGGGCACCACTGGGACACCTCTGGGATGACCGTAAGGCACCACACTAGGCCAGCCTGGGACGGGGATCAATCCGTAGCCGACCCTCCCAGTATCTCGGTGCATTAAGGGTGGCGTCCACCAACCACGACAAGGTTATGACAAGAGCCGACAAGAAAGTTCCAATCGGCGCTTGTCGCAGCCTTGTCGTACACGACAAGGCTACGACAATGGCTTTCCGACAAGGTCCACGACAGCTCTACGATTGGAAGCCTTGTCGTAGCCTTGTTGTGGTTGGTGGACCACAGTTCCCGACAAGAGGCTACGACAAGGCCACGACAGGCTGCGACATGAAGCTTGTCGGGGGCCTGTCGGGGGCCTTCCGACAAGGTTACGACAAAATCGAACATGTTCGATTTTGGAGCCGTGTCGTGTCGTGTCGTGGCGTGTCGGGAGGTTGTCGCAGAGGTCTACGATAGAATATTTAGGTGGAGCGTGCACTTCCCGACAGGCTGCGACAAGGGCTCACGACAACTCCCCTCCTCACGACAATGCTGCGACAAGGCACCGATTGGAACTTTCTTGTCTGCTCTTGTCATAGCCTTGTCGTGGTTGGTGGACACCCCCTCTTACAACAGTATTGTCGGGGCGTGTCGGCAAGTGCACGCTCCACCAAAATTTCCTATCGTAGACCTCTGCGACACGCTCCTGACACGCCATGACACTCCATGACAAGGGTCCAGTCGTGGGGAAAATTGAACATGTTCGGGACCGCCGGGATCACCGGGACACAGGTGTAAACGTAGCATTAGTAGACTAGTCGCTTTAACGAGACGAATAAACATTTAGAAGGAGTTCATTGAATACTTAACTTAGAGTGTGGCTATGTGTCTATATGTGTGCTTGAGGAGGGAGGCATATATACCTAATCTGTTATTGCTCCTGCTATCCAAGTGACGATAATATGACATGATGAAGGGTTTGTTTTTATAGGCTCTCATAATCCGAGATGGGAATTGGCCTAATACATGGTACAAAATCACCTGTACACAAATATATATATATATATATATATATATATATATATATATATATATATATATATATGTATATATATGACAGTGTATCAGTAAGGCCCACGTTGTGGTAGCCCTCTGAGATGAACTCAATACCCCAGTGTAGTTTGTAGCCTATACGTAAGACAACAATGCCATGGCTCTACCCTCGTGGTTCCACCTGAGGCAACAGTGTTTGCAGTGTTTGATCGCAATCAAGACAATTGCATGTAGACCACACATCCAGGCTTCCCGTGGAGCAGGGCCCCACTTCATTGTATTGTCGGTAGCAGGTTGTAGACGCCACCGACTCCTCATCTCCTCAGTCCCGGGACCCCTGCTGATCAATTTGGCATTCACTTTGCACGACTGCCTCTTGGATCCCATCCGGCGGGTCGCGCCCACCACCCGGTCACGCCAATAAAACAATGCGCGCCCCGGAGAATCTTTCATATCACGTTCAATCTTGGTAGGGCTATGCCAAGAGATGAAGCGGGGGATATGATTGTGGGCGCTGACAATGCACTTCTTTGTGACCGCCCGCCCCGGCCTCGGTGGTCTACTGTCCCGACAACTCCCACTGTGCAATATTATCAATAATGCACGTGCTTCGTGACCTGGTGTGGGCCGGAGTGCCTGCCAGAAATCTGTAGGATGGTCTCGACTATAGCAGTGATGAGTAACTCCATTGTGTTGTCCACGCCCACTCCAATGCCATTTTTATTCCGGCGCGAGCAGTATAGAAAGTAGACGGCTTTTTAACTTTCGCATCCCCTCCCCTCGACCCTCGCAAATCACAGCCTCGCACGCCGAGTTTTGATTCAGAGAGAAGGGAGAGGAACTACTTTCTGAGTGGAGTGATTGTCTGATGTATTAAAATATACACGACGTGCCTCGATGTCGTCCAGCGCCCGTACTTAGATGTTAGTCACGGATAGTGGTGATTTATGACCATACGTATACATGGTGTGCAACATCTCCCTATCGTTACTAAGAGCTACAATGAGCTCGTCTGAGCTACACCTGTCTGTCAGACACACCATGAGGTATACACTATATAGAGAAATGTAGTTAAAGTGACTGAATGGAATCTGTTCAGAGACATTTTGATCAGAAATACTCACCTCGTTCTTCGAGGAACAGATGGAATTCAGTTACACTCGCTGTGTCTCTTTATCATTATATACCTAGAAATAATCAGAAATGCCATTCTACAACGCACTAAACAGTAGAATGAGTGGTCACGTGGTACAGAGGGACGTATGGATATTCTTTTATCACTCAGTGACGAACAGAATTTTTACTACTGGTCAGTAAAAGTAAGACATTCTCCTATAGGTATATAGTGATACACCCGAGGACGTGTGGCATACTACTCACGGCCACAATCGGGTCAGTATGACCCCGTTTGTTCTGTATGTAGCCATTCCTTTTCCCCCATTCATTCTGTCCAAATCATGTCTTCATCTCCCGCCTTCCCTTCTTCTGCCTGTCTCTACCTCCATTCTCCGCTTCGACCTTCACCGCTGTTCACATCAGCCCCCATAAATTGAATTCTTCTAGGTGTTCAGAGGGAGATTCCAGATGATCAAATTTAAACGGGAAAAAGCTTCAGGGAGTGAAAAAAGGTTGTTTTATATATTTATCTGTATCCATCAGTAAATTGCTAGGGACAACGATCGCATACTATCGAAGGCAATACAACCTTGAAAAAAATCTCTATTTTCCTCTGCGAATGTTTTTCATTGTATTTCTGCTTTATGGTCTTTGCCTCTATAATCGGTAAAACTGCAGATCCAGGGCCTCTATCTTATAACATAGGAATTCCCCGTCTCATTTAACTTTATGATATATAACAAACAAGAACCTTTCTACAACATACACAAATGTTCCTTTCAATCATAGAAGTGTTTCTTGTCCGCTTATCATACCCATGTAGCCTTGTTTAAGGAAGTTTAAATTGCAAAGCTTGGTAAAACTTTCTCTTCCTGGTGTTGCCTTTACACAAGTATATTTGGAGTCGCTGGGAGCGGCTCAGTGAGTGACTCAGTGCCTGTCGCCCGTCCCGGAGCCCCTCTAAGCCCCGGGCGGCGGGCCGTAAACACCGGTCCGGGTCAGGTGTCGGCCCGCCCCGCGCCCACAATGAACCCCTTCTCCGTCGCGAGCTGCTCCGAGCAGGTCGGGAGCGCCTTGAGCAGCTCACATGTGGCGTGCGCCAAGCCCGACATAAACAAACGCCGCAGCCGCCGCGACGTCGGCGCCATGCTGGGAGACACTCGCCCTGCTCGTAACCTCTGCCACCGGCGTCAACACACTGAGGAGGAGGGCCGACCCACTCACAGCCGAAACGTCGTTACCGATACGAGGTCTTCACCAACCCCGACGCGATCCCGACCCGACCGCAACTCAAACCAGAGGACGACGGCCATTCCACCCAGACTTAACGCACATCTTGGACTTGGCAGAGACCACCTCTGCCAAATACTGACCATGGATCTTTTTGTGGAACCTTCCATATCCATTCTGATAGCTGCCATACCATTGCCATGGGTTGCCACTCGGTAGAACTGAGCACTACGAATCCCCAGTGGTCCTGTATTTATCACAGATCTCTCAGAACCAGGGATCTGTTGAACAACTTATGCCTTAGAAAGTGCAGGGTACAAGGAGATCTCATATATGGGTTATTATTAAATAATATTCAAGCTCGTTTGTTAAGACAGTCCTAGCCGACGCAAGGTCTGTGTTGAATATATTTGACCCACGTTGTACCTGGTTCCCATTGGTGTACCGAAAGAGAAGCCTAACTTATTCAACATGCCCCTGTGCTACCTTCATCAATTATCATTCTCTGATACATATCGTTCTATACACTTGCAGCTATAAGGAGACCTCTTATTGCCTTGCGCACAGTGTCAACAACTTTCAACACCTGCTCACATTATATCAAGCTATTGTTTACCATCCGTTGCCTTCATCAGTCAAAACAAGCCATCGGTCACCAAATAAGAACACTCTGACAATTCATTCCTTGTGAATCAATTCCGATTTTTGCCAATTGCAACCTTGCTGTGCTGCCCATTGTAAATCATGATTGATACCAGCTACCCATATATAGATAATTGATCATGTACCCTGTCCAAAGTAGCTCTCACCGCTTTCCTCTTAGAATTTGTCAATCGGAAAGCACCACGCAGTACCACTTGGGACGCTTGTTTTCCACTACCGGGAAAGGATATTTGTATTTATAGGTTTTAAGGCCAGAACTCGGACCCGAACCAAATTAATATCTTCATTCATTTCTACCATTTTTATAATCACACTGCATTGGGACCTCATAAAACTTCTGGTTCTATATTCATCCAATACCATACTCCAAGACATATGTCTCAACATCTCCAATCCAAGTTACTCGTAAATGTATATGAAGTTACAATTAACATTACAGACACAAATTAGTGAATAAGTTACTGATATTGGAGAGGGTTTAGATAAAAAGCGGCTTTCCATGACTGATGATAGAGTGTCAGAGGAAGACCCTGGAGGTATATAACTGAACTGTTGCAGGAGCCCGGGGCAAGTAGTAAAGGGCCAAATGTCGTCTGCTTTTTATAAAGTCTAGGAAACATCCTCAAAATCAACTTGAACAAACAAACGTCGCCTGCGATAGTCCAAGTAGTTTACATACTTGGAAGGCGTCGGGATAAATAAAACTACGCTTGCCGATATAGCCAAGATGAAGAAAAAACACAACAAAAGTGAAGTGGTACCTAGGACAATAGGGAAACCCCCCTACTCTAGAGTCTGGTCATGGTTTATACAAGTATGGGTGGTGATAGTAAATACTTCTAAGTGTGGCTTCATAAATATGTCGTTCTTATGGGTAGATATCCTTATATGTCCTCGTATGCAGTATGGTATAGTAGTCCTGGATTATATCTGTGTTGAAGCTTATAGGATACAGAGAATTCGTGACTATAAAAGAGTTGCTGTTATAGATCACGAGATACATCAGTTCGAGAACCTACTTTTCATAGGCTCCCTTAAGAAGGATGGGGCATTCCTTTCTCCAGCTGTTAAACCTAAACTCCTTCTTTCACTTGAGAAACCATGAATCCATAGAAAATGTACTTGCTGCGTCAGTAAGAACAAAGCTGCTCCAGGGCCCCGGCGATACAGCGTCTCCAGGTCGGAATACGCCCGAGCAGACGACCAGGCCACCCAACACGCCTGTCCATACCTTCCAAACACACACCGACGTCACTCATGTTCCTCTTTTTCCTTCCCATAACATTTTCTTCCCTCCTTTTATTAAACAAAAAGAAAGAGAACCCCAGGAACCCGAAAAACCGCGGGAAACTCCCTTCCATTCTCACCAAGCGTCCGATTGTCTTCTGCTTTTCCCGGAAGCAAAGCTCCCGAATTCCCGCTCCTTTTTCTTTCCAGCTCAATCCCCTCCACCACCGCCCTCCGGCACTCATTGTTCGCCGGACGACGGTCGTCTGACCACGTGACCAAATCCTTTTGCTGTGATTGCAGCAGACGACATCGTGTGATCGGTTGGGAGCGTCGGAAGGGAAAGGAGGGGGGAGGGGGCTGGTGGTTATCATGGAGGCAGGAAACTCTTCACACCTTCTTCCATTACATCCTTTAAGTAGGGCGACAAGGCGATACTGACAAAGATGAGCAGACGAGAATGAGCCTTTTGTTTTCCTGCCAATGACGCAGCGCTCAAATCCGCCACAAATACAATAGTGTTTATGTGTTTGCTTCCAGCCTCACATCAAAAGGAGCTATCCTAAGAAACAACAGAAAGCCACGTCACGTCACTGCGCAGAATATAGAAAAATACGTGACACCAAGCGACATAGATGGATATTCATTTTAATGGTGCATCTACGTGATACTGTAATTTGTGATATAAGATCAGCGACAAGTGATTACTCCCAATATCGCCCACAGCCACCTGTTACCCAAATTCATCCGGGCATCCGGTCTGCGCACGCAATTCTTTAGAGACGCTGGGGCGCATTCCCAACCTAACCGGAACCGTAAAATAGTCTACCTGGCCACTGCGCATGCGTGACGGCCGGAAGTCTGTCACCGGACGTGGATCGACGTTCGGTATATGTGCCGCCGGCCCATGTAGAAGTCATAGAGTGCAGATCGATGGCGGTGGGGCCTGTGCATAGTGTATATATAGTGGGATGTTGAGTAACAGCGCCACCGTGCGAGGGTGCCCCCATTCACACTGTCACGTGACTGTGATAGTAGGCTGATAGCCTTATCTGTAACCACGGAGATCTAACTGGCAGATTATGACGTTCGCCTCTTATCACAAGGAAGGCCCTGCACGCAAAACTACAATTCACTCCACGCATTTGACTTTTGTTGCTCAGATCGCGCTTAGAGATTCGTTATTCAATTGTTGGATAGAAACTCCATACTTGGAATACATGCTTTGTTGTGACCTTATTGCCTAGCGCTCCACGTAAATATGGGTTGTTTCAACGACGTAGGCTAGCTGCAGGTATCCCTCCACGCTGCAGTTATCACACTCCGAGTGTATAAACGCAAATACATCAATGCAACATATTTCACAGCACATCTCATACAAGAAAACTATGAGTTTCAAATATTCATAATAAACATGAAATAGAATAAATTCTTTATATATGGTTATGGAATGTAACAAAGTCATTAAATTAGCGCATCATGATAAAAGACATATAATCCCATGCGCATTAAGAGTTACACATAATTCGCTATTTTTGGGTTGGGGTATGTGTAGATTTATATGTAATCCATGGTCCCCAGCCATGTTGCCCACCATTTTTGCATCATTCACGTTTATCAGTGAGTATACACAATATTACCATGATTTCGATCTGAGTGGCCGTATTCTCCGCATAGTTGACGCGTAGTAACTCTCTGAGCGATAGCGATGAGTATTACGTAGTGTAAATTACAAGGAGAATACGGACACATATTGTATTTATTACTCGCCTTTCGAGTAATTATTCGGAAAAAAATATTGTATATGATTAGAAATTCGGACCTAGCGCCGTGCTTTGTTTGTATGAATTAGTTCCTAAAATACCCGTCAGGTGGCCGAAAAAGCCGTATTCTCCTAGGAGATTACGGAGGTCCATATTCTACTCAGTAGCGATCTGTTTGCTCTTTAAGCTTAGCATGGAGACTCCGTACTAGGTGGGTAATAAAGGACAACCTATCATCAATCAATCATGCAATGCTCCTGCCACAAATGTTACATTATAATGCGGTGAGTTGGTGTTTTATTGCAATGAATGTCAACCTATAGCAGGGGAACGATAAAGATTACCATGCATATTTACCCATTGATATATCTATAACACGGTGTCTTAGTTACCAGAGGGGCATTCCTAGCACTAAGCCTATTGCCACACTGTCTGTATCCACCGACCAGATACCATGGAGTATGATTGCATGACAACGCAATATTTCATCGTTGTTGCCCCTGGTACTACAAATATCCATTAATGAAGAAGGGCAATTTGTCATTGGATGGAAGGAGCAGAAAATGCCAGCCTTGTGCGATCAGCTGCCTGCTGTTATGAGACACTCAGCACCCCCAGGTAGAGAGAAGAAACTGCACATGTTAAACAATGCCTGATCAAACAGGAGATTAAGGTTAATCCCACCCTGAGCCATTGACACGTTCTAGATGCAGCTCGTTACATCAAGGTCCTAGCCAGGGGGGAATCTCCACCCCCGTCCACACCCCTATCTCCCCTCAAACGTGTCAATCTCATCTCAGCCCTTTCGTCGAGCCATCTGTTTGTGACCCCACAGATCTACCCGGGCTTTTTGAAAAGACTATGTAGAGAGTTTGCTGTGGCAGCGGATTAGCGAATTGTTTGATATAAACTTTCCACAAAACTAAAATAATTAATACAATTTCTGTGGCCAATGGAAACTAGCCTCAAGTCTGTTGGATGAATCTGTTTTTTTAAAAGGTTTTCATATATACTGGCGATAAGGTTAGGTAACAGAAACAGTAACAGCAACAGTACACGGAGGCATGAGAAAATTCTATAAAGAATCACAAACAAGTGAGTTAGAAACAATACACATTCACCTATATGCAGTGGACATAATAAACATCATCCGTCAATTTAAATGGGATATAAATATGATAAACATGTATTACACGTTAGCCATGTTTGAGATACTTCATTTATGTGGGTAAGCATGAAGTCATTCTTATATTGACGAGGCGGTTGATAAACTGGTTATCACTGCCAGACTATATGCTATCTATTACTTACATTCGTGATCTACCAGGTAAGTATTGGTATGCCTGTACAGCAGATCTATGAACGTGTAGTCGGGTAGATCTACTTTTAACTCACCCCTAGTATTTTTCCCCATAGACTAAACATGGGGAATTCGTTCTTAATCCCTCTCGTTTGAATCACTACGTAATACATGCGGCTTTGCCTTGTGAATTACTATGCTATTCAAACTCGATGGGATACGAGTTCTGACCATAAACTTTCATAGGTTCCCTCTATAGGATTCATCAGGATCCAAATGAGAGTGATAAGTTTTGTGAGAGAGAGTGAGAACGATGAGGTGACAAGAGGGATGTTGTTAGGATGTGGGCTTTGTGAGAGGATGTGAAATGTGACAAGACGTGAGAGGCAGTGATATAGTATGAGATTTGAGGTAATTGCATTGATTATGAGATGATGTGAGGGTGGTGAGATGATGTGAGGACATATGAGATGATTTGACAAGAAATGAGATAATGACAGAGGTGGTGAGATGATGTAAGGGGTGGTAGGATTGCCTGAAGGGTTAGAAGATGATGAGAAGAAGGTGTGAGGGGTAGCGACATCATATGAGGGGTGGTGAGATTATTTGAGAAGGGTGAAAAGATATGAGGAATGGGGGGGGGGGGTGTGAGGGGTGGTAAGATGATGTGAGGGATACTGAGATGAGGTGAGATGTATGGAGTGGCGCGATGAGGTAAGAGGTGGTAAAGTGATATGAGGGATGGTTGTTGATATGAGGGTGGTTAGGTTATGTGAGAGGTGGTGTGATGATGTGAGTGGGGACAGTATGATGTGAAGGATGGCTAGATGATGTGAAGGTGGTTAGATGATGTGAAGGGTGTTGATATATGATATGAGGCTGGTACGATTCCATGTGGGGGTGTTTTGATGATGTGATGGGTTGGTGACATGTTGCGACTAAACCTCAAAGAATAGTATCAGTACTTGTATTTGAAGATTCCATACTAAGGTTCGGATAATTGATTACATTTGGATTTGCACTGGATTTACCAAATTTAATCTGATTCTTACAATAAATAGTCAGTGAACAACCCTCAGTCATTGCAACTACATTGGATCTACTTTGGGATCCTGCATATTCAAATGATTGATAATACATCAGACTCTGAATATACATAGCGTAAATGAATATCAGTATTCAAACAAAAATCCGTAGAGGAAGGTTTCAAGTTCATTTATAGAACTTCATTTATATCCAATCGGTGTTCCACTTTGCGAGGCCCGTGCGATATGCACCCACGACAGGAGACGCCGTTACCAACATATGGAAAGCACGTATCTAGCAGTTGTTCCAATGGTTGCCATGTATTGTTAGGGGAAGTCGGTTGTGGGGAGGGGAGTAGTAGAAAAGTTCTCTCCTAGATTTAGGGATTTAGGGAGTCCGGCCTCACCAGTACGGGCCTCAGGTGCTCTATTGGCGTGGCGCTGCGGATTACCGTGCGGATTAAGGCGGTTCTCGCGGGAATCACACAGGGTGTGGGGACCCGACTGGCACCCCCGATGGGAGAGATCAAAGAGAAGGGGTGACTGGGGAAGGTCACACCATCACTGAACAAACAACGGAGTATTGTTTGTGGTGGGACGTGAGCTGAACTAACCACATTCTGTGATGTCCTTGTTCCCTGGTCGTAGCACGAGGCCTGCCTTCCGCTCTTAAACCCCCTCCGGGACCCCCGCCATCCTCACCATGCACGCTGGGTCACTCAAGGTAACACGCAACGGGTTATATTTGTTCACTGATAATGGTATTATAATCCGTCCGCACTGCCCCATCACAACCACCGTTAGCTTATTTATCTGTTATTTACTTGCGATTGGTGGCCACAAATGTAAGCCACATACACTCAGATTCAAATAAACATGCATAGAAACATTCACACATATCTGTAGAGATGGTTAGATAGATCCACACGTACTCACAGATATATCTAGAAAAACCCACAACAAATGAGCCACGGACATTACAAAAACATATACCTACATATAGCATGCAGAGTGCTCCATTTTAATTCAGCATACATGTATATCGCATAGATTGATTGATAGAAATGCTCTCATCGCCAGGACATTGGACGATAGCGCCACTGTTATCAGTTGTTATAATCTATAGATAATGTTAAGACGAGGCTAAAATTCCTCCATGGCGAGTCTAAAAAAACACTTTTGATAAAATCCATGGTCCCCCCACATGGTGTTTAAGATGATGTCGCGGGCAAGATGACCGCCTCCATAATATAATAGCTATGTGCCCTATAATGGGGTGAACATTGGAAAGCAAGATTGGTTTAAGTCGATGTAGCATTCTCAGCGACCAGACTGTAGTCGGGCATGCTCGTTTATTACCAGCAAGCAAGTATTCAACGATTAGTCATCTGGATTTAACAGAATCAGATCTGTGGTTTATGTCAAGGGACCAGAATCAGGCAGATCCGAAGAAATGGTCACTCACATTCTAAATCCTGTTGATTGATGATATCATCGTTTCATGGGTTTTATCCACACCAATAATTACAAAAGCAGCTTCTCACTAAACCTATTCACCTGGTCTAAGACCTTGCTTTGACATATGCTATACTTGTCTTCTGTATTGCTTTTATGGATAACATGCATATAGGTTCTGTATACTACTTGACTGTATGCACAGGTGACATCATTTCCATCTGAAATAAAGTTGTCAAAAATATACAACAAACGTGTCTCAAACACACATATCAAAACACACCATGACACCTATGAAACCTACACCTAAATGCCTCTATGCACACACATCAAAACTCAAATACAACGCAGCCCCTCCCCCTCCACCCAGCCCAAACACAGACACCCACATCCCTGCTCTCGTAAAGGCCGTTGGTCGGGCTGTCAATATTGAGGTAAATAGAGCCCGGGCCAGAACCCCCTCGCTGTGCACTACTCGCGGCGGGCGGGCGGGCCTGTCGTGCGTCCCGCCGATTACCTCGCCGAGCCGCTCACAGAGCAGCTCACAGAGCAGCTCACCACCACCTACTCGCTGTTGTTTTATTCACGCGAACCCAGACGCTGCAACAATTATCGGCGATTATACCGATAGGGGGTCGGCTTGGATCGGGGGTGGGGTGCTGACCCCCTTTTTTCTCTCTCTCCCTTTCCGCACTGCAGTACCCCTACCCCGACGCTTGATTATGGTTCTAGGCATGGGATTCGGGATGGATAAGGCCAGGGGGGTGGCCCCTGTTTTTGTCCTCAGCCCCCCTGTAGTTCATATAATCAGATGGAAAATTGGAGCAGACGAAAATGACTGACGGTGGGGCGTCAGTCCAAGGGCCACCAGCGAAAATCGTCCAATTTTCTCGCGACTTTCTCCACCCCACCCCCTCCCAGAGTTTACAGTCTGAGTTTGACTGCACGTGCCGAGATGTTTGGGACGGCGAACGGACACCGCGACACCGCCGGAAGTGGCGCGCGGAGTAATTACCGTGATTTCTCGCGCAGAACGAGAGCACCATTGTTCCCCGTTCTAACAGCGGGAGGGCGCATGCGCGGGGAAGGGGCTGGGCGATAATTGGGAGGGATTAAAGGGACGACAGATTGTGCGTTACTCGATGGTCGGGTGACTATGGCAAAACGCTTTATTTCTTATATCGTACATTTGTGTTACTCTTCAGATATTAGAAATCACCTTTGAATCTCTCTCCTTTGATTCCTGTTTCAGAATATTATAGCACAGCAATTTCTAAGCAAATCTAAATCTCCTAAGAATTCAGGAATAATTGATTCGAATCCAACGCCAATGAAACATTTTTTAAATGTCCTTCATCTGACTTTTAGGATGATTTTAAACTGGGTACCCATATACATGTATATATATTTCTGATTGTATTATTATATATCCAAGTGAGAAATAATGACATTATTTTGAGGAGCAACGTTGTTCAACTATTCAGTTGTCACAATGTTTCTGAAGTCAGTACGTATAATGAACGCATGTAACATTTACTTTCTAAAACCATTCTGATGGCTCCTTTATTAAATGAACAGATGTTGACTTATATCGACATAGCTCTGGATAGAATGACTTTCGAACATTTTCTCTGATTAGAGAGGGAGATAAAGTCTAAAAGGAATATAAAGACACTGAAAAGAGAATGAGAGATAATTACCTTAAACTATTCCAATTCCTACTTTGGGAGCATATAATAACTATCAAGAGGTAAAATGTAGCCTTTTAGTAGTGATGTTTTAACAAAATTTAGATTCTGCCAGACTCTTTTAGATGTCATTCATGAAAAGTTTGATTTCGAATAACTATAGGCAGTGTGCTGCCTATGGTTCTTTGACTTTGAATATTTGTCATTTATGGTCATTGAGTTTTGAATTTGTCGATATTGAAAGTTCAGACACTGATATTTCCAACTCAAATTCATTCTAAATACCTCCTTTTATTGTTCTTGAGGATGACAAAAAATCCTCTAAAAGCCCTAGCGATAAGTTACAAATAGCAGTCGGTACTTTAAACACTTATCATTTGTCACGGTAACAGACATGCAGATTGTCATCGCGACAACTGCAACAGATCTAATTTCACGTCTAAAACCCTCAGCGCGCACGCGCACGCATACACCAACTCGCATCAACAAAGCGTATGACCACTCCCAACCACACCCCCACCCACCACCTCCACACCGCAGAAATACGGGACGAGACTGACCAGATAAGGGCTGCTGTGTGGGAGCAAGGTCCCCAAACCGGCGACGGTACTGTGACGTCACCAATGCGTTGCCAGGTGCGTCGTCATGGTCCGGTGAGCAGCGGGGAAAACAATGGGAACGCCGCCACGCGGACGCTGGGCTAGCCTCACACTGAGATGAAGGAGCCGTTGATTGATAAGGGCGCAGAGGACCTGCCGAGTGCTAATGGAGAACCCAAACTCCCCAGTGGGGCATGGGGTCTGAGACTGAGGCCCCAAAGCGCGATGCTGGTCGGCACTAGGGAAGCAGAGAGGTCCCTCCCAGCGCTCAATTTAACACAACTGAATTTTCCCCGCCGTGCTGACTAACTACATGTCCAGTCGACCGTGACCGCGGCTTTTCTGAGGTTAGACTCGCCTGGGTTCATCTCTTGTACCGGGCAGGGTTGGGGTGACTTTGTGCTGATCAGTGGTGAATAAACAGCTCATCTGTCTGTTGTTGTGGATGAAGGGTACGTTCTGCTAAATGCCAAATATGAAGAGTTCAGTGACAGAGGTTCATTACGTTCTCAGTAGCACCCAGAGTTACTTGATCTAGATTTGAGGTGCTGGGCAACGCCTCTTCCTCCATGTTTTTGGATACTGTAATCTATAAGTTATTTTATCTAGGATACATTTATTTTGCCAATTTTTCAAAGGAACTGAAAATTGAATCTAGGTGCATAATTTCTTTTCATCGTTAATCAGTGTTTGCTTTCAATCTTCAATCTTACATTTTGATTGATTGCAATAATCCAGGGATTTGCAATAAAAGACATCTTTGAAAATATACATTTATTCTATATATATATATATATGTAATTCCTGTTTAACGCTTATTACGGAAGGTAACACTATACCCTTTACAGATATAGCGAACTCTAATATTAGTACATGTACTTAAGTTTCAACCCAAGACTTGCACAAATTACTTAAGGAACAGATAACTACCAATATCGACATAACTTCCTGGCGGTTACAATTCATGACGAGGAAAAGCAGCACAGCTACCAATTCATCTATAAACTCATGGATTTGGAAACACAACATATGAAAACAATCATCGTGTGTTACAAAATAACAAAAAAACAAGAGCACCCATCTACACAGCGACCAGAGCGGAACATCAATTGGAGTCAACCGTCCGGCACCAATTGCTGACTTGACTGTTGGTTTTACCCTGAGCCAGGTAACCAAGCAGAGAGCGATATCTTGGCAGAGGGATTCCTAATAACAGGGTGTCCACATTTAAACAGGTGCTACCAGCTCCTGATTACAGACCTCCATCCTTCAATAGTTCCATCTGTGGACCATTATCCAGTTTTGCCTGAAATTAAACCGATGAAATCCAACTAATGAATTGAAAACTTAATGTTAGATGGGTATATTTTTATTAATGGTGCCTCACAGGTAAAATTTGAACCAACTGTTGGGGTTGCCTCGTATTCTGGCATCGACAATCTATTAGATGTTTGATTATTCATGCTGTTGTTGTCAGTTTTGCAGATTGTTATCAAAGGGATTGTTCATGGGGAACAAATTAAGGCACATCAAACATCGCTGAGCCCATCTGTATCGAATAAATGAACCAGTCCCGGAAAATAGGAGAGGGGTTGACATTGTTCGTTTAACAGGTGGAATTTTAATATAAGGCCACATCCACAAAACACGACCCAAATCCGGCAACCCAAAACCCCAAATTAAATTGAAAAATATTGGATGTGTGCCAAGTAAACTATAGATGACTCTGATCCAGTATATCTTTGTTAGGTTGAATGATATGGGTGCAGTAAGATATCACTTTTCATTGGCATAAATATTGCTGCCATCATGGTAGCATGTGAACAGCAATCCACCATTAACTTCTGCAGTTAAGCATATTGAATATTACGTAAAAAAGATCACCTGAGAAATATTACTAGCACCAGATATTATATATACATTTTTTGTATCTTTTAACCTGGAAGCCTGGCCTATGTGCTCACTCACTTATTAGGCCAGGCATCGCCCACCATTTTTATAGTGCATTTCAGGATTGCATTCAGCGGGTACCTGACCCATACTTTTTGGATTTTACGCTGGTTCTCTGCTAGAGGACGCGGCGAAATCTGTTAGTCTTTAGAGAAACATTCTGCTATTTTATTTTGTCTTTTGAAAGGTTGTCATTACTTTATTTTGTATTGTCGGTCGTTTTAAATAAGTGCAAATGAGTCGTTTGGGGAATATCATGAAGGAGAGAGGTTGTGCTGGTTCTCCCCTCCGCTGTGAATGGCCGTGAAACCAGTGTAAGTTCAAGGTCGTTTCAAATCGTGCGTTACCTGTCCCATTGTTTATTTGGACAGGTAACCCGTCTATATAGGTGCCTGTAAACTAGTGACCTCGGAGGTTGGTTTGCAAGTACACATATTTGAAAATGAAGGTACCCAACAATATGAAGAATATCGTGAACTCTGTCATAAAACTAAAAATGTCTTTTGGAAATGATATGATTTCCCAGTCAAAGGTGTTGTTTCAATGGTCGGGGCGTTTAAAAGGTCATGGTGTATCGTTCTTGGTGTCACGATAGCTAGAATTCGCCATGACGCTCATCATTTCCAGTCAATACCACAAGCGAGCACCGCGATGGTGCTGTCAGCCACATATCCTCCTCACTGTGGGTTATTAACGCTCATTATTCTTTTATCCCCCCCTCCCCCTCCCTCTGTCCTGGTCACTCTCCTGGAACACTCATCAGACTTGCAGATGTACCAGTCACGTGGCCCCGTGACGTAAGCATTGCCAGGGCGTCTGTGACGTCACGCCAATAAAACAATAACATATTCAAGTTTCCGGTCGCGCCTGCGCATGGCACGTGCAGGGGATGGTCACCTGCGCGCCAGCGGGAATGAGGGGCGGGGTTGGGAAGGGGGTTAAGTTGAGGGGGATTCTACCCCCTTCCCCCATCCTCATCCCCGATGAATTAATAAAACGGCCATTTAACGAACGCTTACCGCTGGTAGCCGGCGATTATATATGTATGGCTTTTCCGCTGGTGATTGTTTACGGCAGGTTGGCGGACAAAGCCGCGGGCTCCCGGGGAGTATGCGACGAGCGCAGACGACAAATACGTCGCTGCGACGCGGCTGGAGCGCGGCCAAATCCAGTTTCATGGTCTCCGTGGCGGGAATAATGGTGCGGATCGCGCGCCGCGTACACTCTGATTAATTTAGGAGGTTTACCCGCATCCCGCACTGGCTGAGAGTGGTTGTGTGTGAGTATTGTTGGATGATGCCAAGGGGAGGGGGAGCAGGAGGGGTGATTGGGGAAGAGGTTATTTAGTACCCCATTGGACCAAGATAACAACATACATGTACATATACATGTATACAGGACCCTACCATAATGGGCCTACCTTTGAGTAAGAACATATAGGATTAAGATATACCAACGAGCACTCTATACTTGCTGGATATACTAGTTATGCAGCTGGATCTATGGGTGTCGCCTTGATAGAGCTGTACATGTTCGTGTATATACCTTCTGTTTAATGGTTTAAAGGTCCTCAGGGTCCTTGATAAATTGTACTAATGTATGATTTTATATGCCTTACTGCGCGCAGCTGAAGAAACCCTCGTGGAAATACCCTTAGTAAAATCGCTGCATTGAAGGTTATTCCTCCGATCAGCATACTCAAGCATAAGTTTGAATCCACATAGGGTTCAGTGGAGAAAGATGCCCCTCCCTTCTGTAGCGTGGACAGAGGCATGAATGTATAGGGCACATAGCTATTGTGCTATGGAAACGGCCATCCTACCTCCCGATGCCATCCGACACCAGGTGGCAGGACCAATTATCAATGGATTTGATAAAAAATATCTTTTTGGGCTTGTCAAAGAGGGAATGTTAGCCTCGTCTCGACATTATCTATAGATTATGACAGCTGATGACAGCGGTTGCCGACTAAAGTAGCGCTAGTTCACAATTCCCTGGCGGATGATGGCAGAACTAACAGTCACTGAATAAACATAGGAAATAATCGAAATGAAAGTCTGACTGGTGATATACACGGGATCGCCCTTAAGAAGTCAAAGTTTTAGTACAAAGTTCACTGGCAGCTGCTGTTGTAAGGGATTATTGATTAAAAAATATATATCGTAGTTATCACCATTCCCAATTCATATAAATTGGTGACGACAGTTATGTATTAAGGGGTACAGACGCAATAAACGAATTGCAAACTACTATTTTTGAAATATTCCATTCTTGAAAGTGACGGAATATGAAACGGAAAGTCACTTAATGATTTTTATGTGTGGGCATCAAAGAGGTGATTGACTGAACTTGCAATGAAATGTATTGAAAGTAAAATGAGCACCAACAACTTTTCTTGGGAAAAATCCGGATGTAAAACTTTTCATGAAATCATTTCCGGCAAAGGTAAAGTTATTAGATGAATGTCATCAATCCTATATTTTACCTAACATAACTGATAGATTTAAAAAATCCTCTGACAAATTTGAAAACGTATGAAGTGCAAAATTAAGGGGTGTATTTATACCCCTCTCTCGTGGCCCGTTTTGAGTAGTATTCATTTTGACATTGATACATAAAACTTGCCGACAACTTCAACCATTACAGGTGATTTAGGGTAAAAGTTGATTCTGACAGAAATCAAATGGAACAACAATACGAGTGGAAGTGGGAATATGACGAACCTTTGACTGGAGGGAGTTCTGAGGGGTGTGGGTGTATAAAGGCACTCAACAAGTGGAGGAAGTTACGAGTTATTTGTACAGTCCCCCCTCCCTCTGTCTCCCGCCTTCCTTCCCTACCACCCTCCATTACGGCAGCCCTGTGTATTAGGGATTGCCACTTCTCACATTACCTGACCACACCCGATTCACACCTTTTTCACACCTCCACAGATCGATGTATTGACGTGCATACTGACAACTCGATCCCCGTCAGCCTCGTTCCCAGCCAAAGAACCGCGCCGGCTGCGCACGCAAGCGGAAGTAGGCGTTTTAAGTCGTGCGCATCTGTAAGGCAATAAGAGTGAGAGTAGGGGTAAGGGATTCTCCGAGAGTGGGGAAAAACGGCCGGATCGAGCTTCAGCATCGGATCCGTTGTTTTTACATGCAAATCTGCACCGGGCTGGCAAACAATATGCATGGTGAAAATATGCTTCGGGTTCCACTCGCACCCTCGCCCACCGCCCACCCTTCCTGCGACCATTAAAGACTGAGTAAAAGTTGGTGCATGGCAAGTGGTGGTAAAATTTGTTAAATTTGTTTTTTCACGCGAGCTTTTGGATACGCTTTATTTCTGGTTTCTCAATGTTATTTCTGAATAGAAACAGGTAGCAATTGGTTTGAAAAACATAGACTGGGAAAATGTACGAGGAATTCCCGTTTCGATTTACCTTCTTTTTCCCCCCATCCTATTTCAGTGTTTGTTTACTGACTTATTTCGCTGTGTTAATTCACTTACTTAAGTACACATTCGAACCGATATTCAACTTTCAGGTGCCCTTCATTCAGACATTCATTCAAACTAGTCCAAACTTTACTGTATCTATATATGTATAAAGAGGTGACTGGGGGATAACCAAACTACGGCACTGAAAACATGGTCAACAAAAGACAACTTCCCCAATGGTAAACAACGCTATTACCAGTGGTTGTCCAGTGGCACTTTTTCTGCCATTAACTTGTTTCTAGTTCCATCATATGGCTACTCGATATAAACTACTTGAAGTGTCAATCTGGCTCAACCATTGCTGACCAAGCGGACACAATGTGGGCCACTTCATTGTCGCCTTGCGCCTAGTGTTTACCTGACAATTGAGCTTAGCGGGACTGTAGAGGCTTGGTCATGCTTCATTTACCATGAAAAGGGAGCCCTAAATATGTACCCAAACACCATATCACCTAGGTGGTGGACCGGGTGCGAGAACCAGCGGGCGTGAAATTCGACATAATCGCTGTGGTCCTAGCCAGCCCTTCGTTTCGTTCTCACCTTCAGGGATATGCGTTAATGATGTAACCGTGACATGCACCCGCGCATTTTATTTGAAACAAACTATGAATAGTTCCCGTTAAATTTTAGTTTCAATCTTCTTTTCAATCCAGCCCCCCCCCCCAATATATTTCACTGATATCCGACCCAAATTCAGCTGAAATCGAAACGTATCATTACCTATTGTCTACAAATTAGATTTCGGGAGCTTTCAGTGAAATGAATCGTTACGTAAGGTCTAGCAGACGACATTCGAACAATTGGACGACATTTGACAGGCGGCGTCTGGGCTTTGCGCATTTTCCCGCCTTTAGGTGCTGGCATCTCTCACTTAGGTGTGGATTATTGACGTAACCAGCAGACAGATGTGTCCGGGACTTACATAAATCCCATCAGCTGTGGGACTCTCTCACGCATCTTATATCTCTGCCACACCTCTGATGTCATCAGGAGAAGTTCGACTAAATATCACCGTTACCCACAATACCAGCAATGTAATCGCCAACCGCAAAAGGTAGAATTGGACTTTGATTAAAAATAAGGGTATGGATAAAATGAGTTATTGTTTTAGCGTGAGAAATTATCGAATGTTCACAGTAAGGTAAACATGACATAAAATACAATAAATGTATTATACCTAGCTTTAGAAATAATAAATTTTACTGGAACAATTTCTTTTGGGATCATTTAAATTTTGGTAAAGTGGACAAGATATGTGGTAGAAGAAACGGTCTTAAACCAGTGAAATTTCTTTTACTCAATAAATTTCTAATTTCACCAGTGCCACAATCTAGCTAACCTCACCCAAATTCCATAAATTCTCTAGCCTCTGCTCTTTCTAGGTGTGAGGGCCATCACGCCGAGGAACTACACCCTCACCCCGCGATCTATATTCCATTGTTCTTCTAACCCACTACCTCCACCACCATTAACGAGTTAGCCTCAGGCACATACAACATCTCAGTCCATCACCACTTACCTACACTCCCCAGCACCAGTCCACTTCATGAAGGCCCATTGGTTGGCAGGTGGTTGTGGGCAATAAGGCGAATTGTTATTGCATGTAGTTACTTTTAGGGGTTTAGGGGTAATGTTTGTACTTTGGATGCCATGGAGACCCTTCAAGTCACAGGAAAAGTGCCCCTTCACCACTCCTTCCCTGTCCTCGTCCACCACTCATAGTGGTGGCATAGCCCCCCCCCCCCCCCCGGCAGTATGAGGCCTCATTCCCGGACGGCTGAGTAGAAGTTCCACATAATGAGCATCTACTATTCCATGAAGAGGAAGAAGGTGCAAGAAGACTGCTTGAAATAAACCATGAAGTAGAAATTCAATACTCTGTTGAACATCTATATATTGTTTATAAAATCTATAATGATACTCATTGCACGAACACGCAGCACTCTTTGTCATATGATTGTCACGAGGAAATATTCCTAAAGACAAATGAATAAGATAATCAGGAAGACAAAGCGGTGGGTATTGAATTCGGTAATACATGTAATTATGAAGGTGGTGTCACTTCGGTCAGGAGGAAGTACCTTTAATGGACTAGGTAATTGTTCCCAAGGGATCCTGCCAATCATCTGCAAACGCATACATATATTTTATATAGCGTCGTTGGCCTCATTTAGAAATACAAGTGTTTGTGCATATATATATATATATATATATATATATATATATATATATATATATATATATATATATATATATATATATATATATTAAAGAGGAAACCCATGAAAGTTTAGGGTCTGAGCTCGTTTCCCATCGAGTTTGAATCGCGTAGTAATTCACAAGGCGAAGCCGCGTGAATTATGTAGCGATTCAAACGAGATGGGATTGAGCTCTGCCCCTAAACTTGAATGGGTTTCTGAATTTATCTCATCCTTTACATTGACTAATGGGCTAACATTTGTGACATTATCCCCCATTGGATATTTTTCCTAAATACCTAATGGGTGTTAGATACGAGTTTCCAATGTTAAGTCTATGGAGAAAAAATATCTGGGGTGAGATAAATCCCTTTTCACTCTAATATTTTCTTTTCTAAACCAGTTCGTCTGTCCCAGAGAGACATATATATGCTCTGTTGAGTCTTTAAAGCAAATGTCAGCTGGGTTTCCGCCAGTGTAATATTAGTCCCACTTGACAGTCATACATTGAAGAGATTGTGTGGAAGTAGCACTGTGATAGCCTGAAATAGAAATAGAGTAGACAACATATTTATCACTATATGAGATAATTTCAATAATGGATAAGTCTACACTTGGAGGAAGCATTAGGCCCGGCGTCCACCTACTACGATATGGCACCGATATGGTCTACGATGCACCTCCCGATACAAAATCAAAATCGCGTCGGAAGGTCACCTAATATCGGGGCAGTTGACCACGTTTCTGCGATTAGACACCGATAAAAACCCCATACAATGCGTGGTGAATTGGCATGTCTAGACATATGTCTACGATTTTGTACCTTCCCGATATGTCTCCGATATTTGCTTTTTGTATCGGTGCCATATCGGTAGGTCTAAATTTTTATCGTAGTAGGTGGACGCCAGGCCTAAATCTTCCGAAAGTGACAAACGCCTATTTGATTCCCCTTTATCATTAGAAGTGATGTATTACGCCATTATTATTGCAATTGTTCCTCAAGGCACTCCCGTGGCTAGAGCAAATGATTCCTCAGGGCTCTCCCGTAGTCAGCACAAATGATGCCTTGAGGCATCATTTTCCATTTTTATTGAAATTTCATTTATCTCAGCTAATTCAACATGGGTCTTTATAATTTTTCAGAGATCATGTAAAATGCCTTCATAGTGATAGTTAATAAATAATCTTATAGTTATCACCATAGAAACATTGACTGAAAACTTAAAATATGATGGAAAAGAATAAATTTTCTCAACAATTGTAACATAGGCCTGCCCTAAAGAGATAGTCCAGTGTCAGGCATGTAGCATTTAAAGACATGCACCTGCAACCAGGGCCGGTAAGGAAAGGGTTAAAATCATTATCATTTAGTTTGTATTGCAGTCATCATTCAGTGGATATATTGTTTCTGTGATGTCATCAGTGATATTGTGGTATTTCATGCCCCTTGAAGGTGGCAACGCAAATGAGGCCCAGACAGTTGAAAAGTATTTAGTTATGCTATTCCAATCATTAAGTAGGTTTTTCATGCATATTTTCAAATCAATATCAGATTTACAAATTGCATATTTTTTTTATAACTTATTGCACCGTGGAGTGTGTGGAGGCGAATAATAATAGTCAGGTACATGGCGAGTGGTCTTGTGAAAGCAAAGGTTACAAGGAGTAGATGCCATACATATATTTTAGAAGTGGGCATAGGGAATTGAGGGTCATATGGATAGATACCAATGATAAAAGGTTTGTGGACCTTACAACGAGGTGTAGCTTAGTGTACCCAGTGGGAATTCAAGTCCTAAATTGACAGCGGACTTAAAAGACAGAGACCCAAGTTCATAAATGTCCGAGTAGGTAGAGCTTCTGGTGAAGAGAAGAACACACAGATGTGGACTGTGCTCACAGTAAATAGTCCTTAGAATGGGTCACGCAAGTCTCTGCGTGTAAAAATGCACACCGTGTCAGCTTGCGTAACAATAGCCAGACTGTGTTAGAGAAGCAAACAGTAACGGATCAAAATTACAATCACCGTATCGCAGACTTAAACTTTAGGTAAAAACAGCAACATCAATCTGACCGGAGAAAATCTGGGAATAAACAATACCCACAAGGCATTGCAAGCAGTAGAAGTACTTTTGGCCTTCAGAGAAACTATGATTCCAAGTCGACCAATCCGGACTATTTCATGTTGATTTATCCAAATTTGCAGTACAGTGTAAATGGCCTAACTCATGCAAACAATCCGTTCAAATCTAATTGGTTCCCCTTAGTGAAATATGTGTGCTATTGTCAATGTACTGAGGCCTTGAGGCATCCCCCATGTTTGTTGTTTATGCCTTTGGGCATCAACCCTGTTTGCACCATAATGCAATAAAAGGGACAAATAGTTTTGAAAGGTTATATACTTTTTTTAGAAAAGGAAATCCCTGACGACAGATAATAGTAAGGACGATGTGATCATCATTTTCAATGAGCGGCATATTTTGAAAGATTGTTAACTCTGACACAAGAGTGAGGGCAGTAGTTCGCGATGGAAATTGCTGTACCTGAAGCTGAGTAAAATTCATCCGGGAGACACCAGTTGACGTCGTTTGTCAATTTGATATTAACCTACCCCTAATATAAAATCCCATAGGCTTAACATTGAGTTTCCATGTGCCACGCTGACTGGCATATGGAGTTTTATATGCCACAAATGGCATACAGAATATTCCAAAATCGAGGAGACGGGGTAGGATAAAATCAAAACCTGATTCGTTTTAATCGTTTAAAAGTTTTTGCTCCGGATTTCACTCGGCTTCACCTTATGAAATCACTATGCCAAACTCAAGTCGTGGCATACGGTGGCCAAGATTAAAACTCATCCACTTTTACGATAATATTACAGATGCAAAAATTGAATGTGACCACAATAGCAAGATGCCAGGAATCCCTTGGGAAGAAAATTCATGAGCCACTTCGTTGCGAAGTATGCAGAGAAATTTTATAGATTCTAAGATCAGAGTCAGGTAAGTCTCACAATAGCAGAAATACCCTTGGTTTCTGGGATCATTTAGACAGCTGGACAGGGAGGCAGGACGGGACAGATGGACAGAGCGGGCAGGAGAAGGATGGCGTGTTGTCCATGTACACAAGAATGTCATGATCGCCACCCTGACCACCGCAGCCCCGATCCACCGTCCCCCGCCCGCTCCCGCCCGCCATCCCCGGTCTACCCCGCTCCTCACCCCGCCCCGCCTCAGAGCCCCGGGTCTGAACCAATATTTATACAAGTGGCCCACTAAATGAAAATATTTTCGCTGACTTTTGTCACGGCGTAACGCGATACTAGTGACTACCCGTGTTTTCTGAGTTCGCTTCACTCTCTCTCTCTCTCCCACTCTCAATCTTTTTTACAACTCCCCTACCCACCGCCTATGAAGAAGTGCCTTCAAAGAGAAGGGAGCCCTCGAGGGACAACACCACCACAGAACACTAGTTGGGGCCGGGGTGGGCGAGTGCAGCGCCACCCCGGTGTGGGTGAGGTCCATAAGATTCGTGCCCTGCCCCTGGACCCCGGTACCAGTCCAAACCTGGCGGTCTATTGTGGCCCTTGTTGATTTCTCCCGGTACCCCGCCGACTTGCCCACCCCTGGTTGAAGGTTGTCTCGCCGACGCCGGTGGGCGATAATAGGCCCAGTGCCATCTCTACAGAGGATCCAAAGTCGCGCTCTTGGATCTCGTCGGGATATCGTGTCATGGGGCGCCGGGCAGGACCATGGCCCTGGT
Organism: Alentia gelatinosa; assembly: GCA_950022655.1. Classification (NCBI taxonomy): domain Eukaryota; kingdom Metazoa; phylum Annelida; class Polychaeta; order Phyllodocida; family Polynoidae; genus Alentia; species Alentia gelatinosa. The sequence continues at coordinate 48,399,366 of OX465583.1, read as the reverse complement.
TGGGAGTGTTGACTCGACGGTGTGCCCGGGCAGGGTCGACCGGGTGCAGCTTATGAAAGGATTTTGCAGATCTGCCTAATCCTGATGGGGTCGTATGTACCGCGAAATAAAGCCCAGTCAACCTGGGATGGTGGATCATAAAGGTTTAGATTTTAACCCTTTCCTTACAGCGATCCAGGCACTCGCACTTGGAGCTTTCAGACATCCATAAGGAATGTCTCTCATGGAACTCTTATTCCATTGGCATGATTTAATCTAGGAATACAGAGAAAGAGGCAACCTTAAAAATCATCTTAATCTCTGTTCCCGTGTTCTTCTAAAGAGGTTAACACTCAAGCAATTTGAATTTGAATATAGTAGTACCATGTATTTCATAAAACTACCAGGTGAAAGACTGAAAGCATTCTAGTAGTTTCCACATGTAACTGTAAGCATCATAGTGGTTTTCACCTGTTACTGACTGTAAGCATAATGGTGGTTTTCACCTGTGAGTGTAAATATCATGGTGATTTTACCTGTGAGTGACAATGCATCATAGTGGTTTTCATCTGTGAGTAAGTATAAGCAGCATGGTGGTTTTCACCTGCAACTGGTTATAAGCATTATACTCATTTTCACCTGTGATTGATTGAAAACATCATGGTGGTTTTCACCAGTCATCAATTGAAAGCATCTTGGTAATTTTGATCTGTGAGTGCAGATAGGACTCATGATGGTTTTCACCTGTCTCCAACTGTAAGTATTATGGTGGTTTTCACCTGTGACTATAAGCATCATGGTGATTTCCACCTGGAAGTATGAACATCATGGTGGTTTTCACTGGTCACTTACTGTAAGCATCATGGTAGGTTTCACCTGTGGGTGAAGGTAGGTCTCATGGTGGTTTTCACCTGTGATTGACTGTAAACATCATAATGGTTTTTACCTGTGATTGATTGTAATCATCATGGTGGTTCCCACCTGTGACTGACTGTAAATACCATGGTGGTTCATACCTGTGACTACTGACTGTAGGCATTATGGTGGTTTTCAGCTGTGAGTGATAGGGCTTTCATATCAGTTTTCACATATAATCGGAGACCCACTTGTCTTCAATTGTGAGTGATCGAGGGATAATATCAAGACACAGTGAAATGGAGAGAAATGATGAGATCCGTTTTGACCTTCATAGAACTCGAGAGATGATATCTTTAGAGGTATCTGAAGATATCTGAAGGCGTCTGAGCCTTATATGCACATAAAGGTTTTCACGAATTTGTGTCTTTAAGACAATGTGTGATTGGACTCGGTGGAGCGCCTTCTGCAGGTGAACAAGCTGGGTGCCGCTTGGTGTGTAACGTCATTTTAGGTGTAGTTTTTGGAGAGACTGCTAGACGCTGTAACAGGTCACTGTTCTATATCAGTGATATAAGATGATATTTTTTTCTAATTCATGAAAAGAGGATAAAGTACAATCACTCACTTAGGATGCTCTTCCTTGTTCCAGTCCAAACTAAACATGTTGAACGGGGACATACTTCAGTTCTTACAGAAAATATATACTCAGCTCATAATTCACAAGCGATGGCAACAACACATTATGTTTCTCGAATGCAGGTCATTTGACTCTGTACTTGTTATGTATTTATTAGGTACCTGAAGATATCCGAGCCGAATTTGGATATATCAGTAGGCTCTCACATACCCACCATCAATTGATTATTTTGTTTGCATGTATTTAATTTAATTTTAATAATTTCCAGACTTTCTCAAGGTTCAGCTTTTTATCACTGCCACAGGGGTGGTGACAGAAATGATTAGATGAATCTAGCTAGAAATATCAACCCCACACATTTACCAAGGTGAGAGCTCTCTTAGTTCCCACATCACATAGACATGGTGTGTGAATGATTGGACTTTGATATAGAATTAAGTCTACCACTGCTGGGGATGAAGAAGAAAGATGGCTGCAGTGGGACTTGAACCCCCAACCTTAGGATTACCAGTGCAGTCCCTTAAGACTAAGGTAACTCACCATCCCCACCCCCCAATTACCCCTTGAGTACTACACTGGCATGCTGATACTGAGAGGCAGGCACCAAAGGGGCAACTCATGTTCAAATAGTAGGAGCGGTAACTGCCCTTATGGATAGGCAAGTCATGGGAGTCAACCCGTAGTTTGCAATAGGCACTTTTCAGATTGGCCTTCAACACCAAAGTCCTGCGAGCCGCCTCCCAGAGCCTGTCTGTCATATCAGTTACCAAGGGCAAGGTGTATGATTTTGCATAAGTGAAACGAGTGTTCACAGTAAGACCAGCATTCATACCTTCACTAGGTGGGAAACACACATCAATAATGATGCGAGGTTGATGTGTGACCCTCTTGTAGTGCACCATCAGGGTATAAGAGTTGGTGTTGATGAAGGTGACCGTGAGTACACATGTCACTGACTGGCCAGCCATATTCCAAAATGTCGATGATGCAGGTCAGAGAAATACCAGAGATGTACAGCACCATTATGATCGTCTGGCATCTATTGGGTATGGACAAGCAGGGTATAATTCTTCAGACGGCTACAACCGTCATGGAAGATTAAGAGAAAACAGAATGGTAGGTGGTGCTAGCAGTGATGAAGACTGTGGCGGTACCATTAACAGGCTGTTGGATACTGAGATATTCTCCACTTCTACAGGGGTGTGCCCTGAACTTGTATCATATATACATGGTTAATATCACGATAACCAGAAACATCATCATCATCTGTGGTCGTTGCAATACAGTCTGCTTGTGGCAGGTTCACTACAGGGATATTGCATGTGGCGTCAGTGGACCTTAGCTATGGATCCAAACGGTGTCATTACAGCCTTCTCCCAAGTGCACCTTCCACCAATCCAAACAACTACTCTGGCCATCTTCTACCATGAAAAGATTCATAATTACATGAGTCTTGAAGGACACAGTAAAGGATTCAACACATTAGAAAGGCTAGGTCGTCTATGGTACATAGCCCAGGCATACTCAGCTGTGGTCAGTTCACCCAAGCCTAACTTAACTCACGCTGGGCCCCTCTCTACATAATCTCTTGGAAATATAGCTGTCTGACCGTTGTCATATAAACATGTGGACGTCGCTTGTAAGAAGTCCGAAATTGCTCCCTAATGTATCTGTATGCTGTGAATGTTTCAGTGAAGTACGGATAGTTAGGCTGACAGTCGTTTTGTTCCTTCAAAACTACGGCCTGAAATCTGGACCCTGGGGACAGTTCAATTATCTAGAATCCTACATGTAGACCCTTTTCTGTATGTCATAGAGACCCAGGGACGATGTGGGTTAAGTTTATTCAACGCTTATGGCTAACCTAATGGATGGCTTATATGGTCTTACCGAACAGACGGGAAAAATCTTTAAATGATAACCCTTGTATGAGGTACCGAATGGGGTATTAAAGTACGACCCTAGAGTATTAAACAGGCCCCTAGACTTGCCGCTTCTACGGTGTCTGTAGCCTAGGCAATGGAGGTCTAGTTCAGAAAACCAGAGTGGGCATAAGGCCCGTTTCCATTGGCCGAATTCCCGTCACCGATCTACACTCGGGAACCACCGAAGGACTTTGGGTACTGCTGACCCAAAATCGGTCAATGGAAACGAACCAGCACGTGAAATGACCCACGACTTTTTCTGCTTAGATTATACAATGTGGCATCACCGACCACTGAGTGAAAGCTTGGTCACTGAGTGAAATCTATTGCCCTCACAGATACTTTATTATCGACTCACAGTCAGTGGCAACACCGACAGACTTTCTGGGTAACTAAAAATATCTACACCCTTTTAGTCGGCCAATGGAAACAGGCCTTTATGATAAGTTTGGTAGGAAGTGTGGGTGCAATGGTTGGGCTTGTAGCAACGGCATTTATGGAGCCCACTACTGCTCAATTAATAACGGGTGCACTAACTGTCTCTTGTACCAAAGATTATTTGGTGCCCTAGTGAGGATGAGAGGGTGCTTTTCCAGCTGCTTCTGCATCTTTGTCATGTTTTTTAGCCTCATCACTATGATGTGTCATCTTGTTGGTTTCAATATCGGTGGATTTACCATTACCTTTGTGTTTTCCTTGGCGTAGTTTAAAGCCACCATAAAGTATTTTCTGTCGGTGAACGAACCGATAGTCTTCACCTGTGAGTGACTGCAGGCATAATCATTTAGGAATGTCTGTAGGCATCATGTTAAAGTTACTTTGGAGTTCTGTAATTCAACACACTTGATTTTCCACGGAGTATGAACATGAGGTCATATCCTTATTCTCACTTCAATTTCCAGGGATAATTCCTGGACCATATTGGTGGTTTAACCCGGAGGCGTATGAAAGTACAATTGAAATATTCCCCGGGGGGTTTCCCGAAAACCGAATTAATTTTCCTTTCTAGGTTTCATTTTATGATAATTACTGGAATGGCAAACGTTTTCATACACTGATTGGTAATTGCATTGTCATGTTGCTACGCCCACACGAATGTTATCAATGGTAAGGAACCGTCAAGAGTTACAATGGTTTTAAGGTTTTCGTATAGGTCTACCCTCATCAATGCTGAGACTCTTTGAAGTTTATATCACATGATGTTTGTGAAAACGGGCTATGTTCTCCATCTTGTCTTGTTAACATTTCGATTTCTTGCAGTTTATAAAGGCATCCCTAATCAGGATCAAGATATCTGATTCTGTAGCCTTGAACATTACTGAGGCTCGTATTCAAAGGCTTGGACCCCGGTTGCTCATCTGGTCGCTTACAAACTAGTCAAACCCAGCAAGGACGAAAAATGAGAAATTACCGAGTAAATAAAAAACAGTACAGAGGAACGTAAACAAACGAACATAAAAAAAAATATCTTGACTGCATAGTTGCAGTGCGTGGTGGATTGCTAGCTGACCCACATGTTAGGACAGAATTACACCGAGTTGAGCTGCTCGTACCTGGCACGAAACCCTAACGAATGGCTCACACAGGGGACCAGGAGGCGTGGCGGAGGGATAAAGGGGCGGGGTGGCAGGTGCTGGGCTGGGCTGGTCCGTGTTATTGTATTGTCTGCCGGGCGAGCGGCGGGCGGGCGGCGGGTGGCAGCGGGCCGCGGACGCCGAGACCTGGAGGAGCCGACGCTCCCCGGGACGCGCGCGTCGTCTAAACACCGCAAATTGCCTCCATGCGTCGTCCTGCCGTGGAAAATCCCGGCGCAGGCCAGACAATACCACAGACGTCCGGCGTACGCCGCCACACTAAGGAGAACCTCGGCGTACGCCACGAAGGGTCTTGTGTGTGTCCAGAGACACTGCTCGAGATCGGCGATATCCACCGTACAGTTCATGTTGGACACCGAGCAAATCCCACCATGTAGGAAACAGGTGGGTCTTGTGGAAAACGGGACTCTGACGCCACCCGATTCCGCCTTTGCGAAAGGCTTGTTCTTAGTACACAAACATCTCTACCAAAATCATATATCAGTAGTACATATGTATACATATATAGTATTCTACTAACCCGTCAGTCTCCAACTTGTTGGTGGTAATGTGAGCGGGAGAGGTTTCACTCTCCCCCCAGAATCTCTGCGAACCATGTGACTACCACTACCATGTGAGTCACTCTCCAACCCCCAACGGAGTTTCTGGAAATATGTTACCATCCACCCACCCTACAAACTCTACTACTTCACTCCTTCATATCTTCACTCGCGGGGCTTTCTCTTCAATAACCAGACTTTTAATACATATATCTTAATAGATTTTCAATATATACTGTATATTGATAATGTCAACAGTTAAATAAATTCATCTACTCTCCTAAGCTCTCGCCGCTTTATCATTAACAATTATTTCCACTACCAAAATCATCTCGACTGCCCTTACTAGTACGAACTCCACCACTATGCTAAGATGTCTAAGGTGAAGGAATCTGTCATTAGGAATAAACTTCTAATAAGTAGAATTAATAGATTCCTCGAAATTCACTTTACAAATATTACATGAATTCACAGACATTGAAGACCGCTAGTACTGATGTCTGGTCCAGCAGAAATTCATGTTCAGAGTCCTTTGAATCACCAACCTCATACCTACGTGAGTAAACTACTGAAGTTTTTAATGAAATGTGATGTTTGGTTTATATTACATTCTCTAGTTCTCTTTTGGCACGGCATGCACCCAGGGGCAGATTTAGACAGGTTTTCTCCCTGTGCGACACGTTGGGGTACTCCGGGAGTATCTGCTGGGGAAATATTGCGATTTCATTTCATGGAAGCGTAGGCGTATGTTTTCTTACATGTGGGTGATCGTCGTACCACATTGTAATGTCGCTGCTGTTTGTGTTTGCACCAAGTCGACGTTGCCATGTGCCCACGTCATAGTTTCTCACGTCATTGTTGCTCACGTCGTGCAGGTCTGAGTTATGGTCAGCACATGTTCAGAAAATTGAGATAACATGTCGACTTTCTTTATTTTTGTGACTCTTCATCGGCATGCATCAGTGTTGTTTTGGAGGATTAACTGGCAGGATGTAGCTAGATGTATAGAGGGGCAGGGGGGGGGGCATACAGATGGGAAATAATATAAGAGGAATAAGGACATATAATAGGTGAAAAAGTGCAAGAGTAATAGTGTTATGGATGATTGCAATTGGGTGAAATATGAACTATAACACGAGTTAATGAATGCGGAAGCTCATAGTATTAAGAGAGGAAAAAGATTGGCAATAGAAACTGAAGTCCTTATATATTTATATTCATGTGTGTGTGTGTGTATATATATATATATATATACATGTTACTGGGAAATTATGGTAGTTTTGAAATAGTCACTTCAATCGAACCATCCTTATCCTTACACGATCGTTCCCTTTTCGGCTCTCTTCCCTTGTCAAACCTCCAGTTCAAAGAATCCGCAATTCTGAAGAAGGTCATTAGACCTATAATGAGATCACCTCCAATGACTTCATAAATACGGGCGTAATTCGAGAGAGGAATGAGAGGAAGGGCGGGTTCGTGGTATGAAGACCCCACCCGGACCACGCTCTGATCACAGTGGGTGGGCCGGAGGGTGACCGCCCCCTCCCCCGCCCTCTCCCCGGCGAGCCCGACAGGTATGGCGCCAGGGGCGGGGTGAGGTACCTACTCGCGGCGGCATGATCAAAGGGCACAGGTATATAGGGGCAATGTGGACGTCTTTATCCGCCCTGCTATGCCGCTAACGAGGTCTTAATTACACCTTTTCGAGTCGCATTCAGGATAGGATTCCATGCTCTAAAACATTCTTTTCAACTGCTGGCACTAAGTTGTGATATGCTTAAATAGTGTAACCGGGGAAATTGTCGGGGCGTTCCTGGCACTAGCAAAAGCAGTTTCAGGTAACTGAAAGAAGACAAAAACGTCTGGGTACATATGTTCCCAATATGAGAGCGATGAGAGAATTATAATACGTAGCTTTTCTTATTTTGAGCTTTAAAAAGAGGACAGGAGATGACTACAATTGTCTAACGAAAGTTGGTCAGACCATGGCACACATCGTGCTGCATACCAGATTCTTAGATTAACATAATAAGATCTATCGATTTCTGTCGGTATGACATCATTTTCAGTGCAAATTCAGCAAAAATTAACTATTTCATCTCTTTCCAAATAAAGACATTTCATTTAATACATGTACCTATAATAATACTTTGGTGCACTTCTATGTCAGTTCACATTTCTTTCACATCACAATCAGCAGCTGATAAATACACACTAGCTTCATTTGCGTTCTTATTAAATAATAATAGGATAAAGGCAGACATTCCCGAGCGCCATATTTGTCGAGGTCACGTCCTGGCTCGGCCCACAACCGGTGCTCGGTCGTGCGACCTCCCAATCGTGCCCACAGTCCAGTGACCGACGTGGGGAGCATTGTCGTCTGCGCGTCGCTAATGACATATTTACCGCGGGAATCACGTCCGCGCCTGCGCGTGGAAGCCCTGTTCGGTCATAGCCCTCGTTGCGCATGCCTGACCTGCACCATCCGGGTTAAGAGTAGGTCACGCAGACGCCGCTTTTGCTGGTGCTCGGTGGTTTTCTTCTCTTCACCTTCGCCAGTTATTGAGCTAATTCGTGTGGCAGTGGATACTGCCAAGGTGACCGACTAAGTGGCCACATTTCCCCGATCTCATGGCTGGCCATGCTTTGGACAACCGGTACCCAAGCTGCCCTCTTCACATTGGGCAAAGGGCCCTTTACCCAGACACAGTTAACTAGTTGTGTACTTGGAGCGTTAGTTATAATATAGATGTGCATTGAAGGAGCACGCACGCATGTTTCTGAAAAAAAATCACTCCTTATATCATCTCCCTTTTACGGAGGGCCACATTGATGTAGATCTACTTAGTTAAGTGCAATATATGAATGAACTAGTAATATATCTATGCAGAATTTTCTGAAATATGATAGGTACTAGATATTTTTCTGAGAACTAGAAAATCACTCAAACTATATCTTTCAGTCAGGAAAACGCGGAAAGTGATACAAGGGAACTTTCAGTCTGAACAAGTGATGGTAAATACAATAAGATATGTTCAGATTTTAAGGTATCACTCATCTCGCGGTTAGGAATATAATACACTGATGATAAAACTGATCTTTGATTCAAAACGGAGATTAATTCTGCTACTAGGATGTCCCTGTCCAAAACATTGTACCAGCTGAACGATATCGATAAGGATCATGGGAACTCTGAATTTATCAGCTTTTACATGAATGACAGATGTAAACATCAGGGATTACAATAAGACAACATAGCAAAGTGGCCTAGCCTGACCTCCTACCTTTTAAACTATCACTAGGACGCCTCTGTATGTTATTGTATCTCTCACCTATGAAGCACTTATCTCATTGTACAATAGATAGCTTCGGTATCCATTTTATGAAGTATCTTTCACCCTATCATTAGGGCGCCTTTGTGCGTCATTGTATCTTTAACCTATGAAGCACTTGTCTCAAGTGTACATTAGATAGCTTCGGTATCCATTTTGCGAAGTATAAAGCAAACAGTGGATACACTTGTCAGTCGTGATACGGGACGCTTCGAGATCATTTCTGTATCAATTCATAATCCCTGATAGGTCCATGTCCGGTGCACGTTTATTAGCTAACATCTACCCCTTGCGCTGGGGAAAGCTTCAACTTTGTTCTGCTCTACAAACGGATTACCATAATCTCTCAACGGAAATGATATGTTGGAATCTGTAAGTGTAGAGTGGTAGCATAATTCTCACATATAACGATCCCTTCAGTTAAGTCAAGTTGCATTCAGCTGGGAACATCATATGGTGACATATGTCAACAAACTGCATTCAACATATTATTAATGACAAAATGTAAAAGGAGTACCTTTTCTTCAGAATATTTATTTCGAACAACCGTAGTCCATACGCAAACTTGCGGGGACGTATAGGAAACATATACATATACCCCAAAAAATACTGTCAATAAAAAATGGGAATATAGTTGAACGTGGTAGCTACCGCGACCATTGGGAATAAAAAAAATAGGAATATGTTTGTAGTAGTCAAAAATACAAACATGGTAAAGTTATAGAGATATACATTTCAAGATATGAATTAATATTCACAAGAGGTCTAGTCCACTTGATGGACCATTACGATGCACGATCCAGTATTGGTTTGACGATAAGCTCATTTCTGAATGGCTTACAGTACGCATTAGACGGGCATTTTTGACGTAAGTGCTCTGAAAGTGACAGGGAGCCAGTTAAAATCAGTTATCAGACATATCGAAGCTCTTGAAGAACACTTAAAGTGTTACTTGAACCATTAAATAAGAGTTTGTTCCTGTGTTGAACAGCTTAGTAGATTGAAATTGACCCTCCTTTTTAAACAAAAAGGGTGGATAATAGAATTATGGTGTGCGACAAATAGTTTATGAACCTGATCAGGGACCAGTTTCACTAGTTTCGTGACATGTCTAGATGGCGTGTCCGGTTTGTCCGGTTTCATAAGAACTAGACATTAGACTTCGTTTTTTCCGTTCTTGCTTGCACTGTTGGTGCCACTTTTGTCACGAAACTAGTGAAACAGGTCCAAGATGTGTAAATTTATCTAATTCCCATGTCTGAGGTCTGTCTTTTCCTAAGGGCAGCTACTTGTGATATCATGAAACTAGACAACCCCAATGTCTGTATGGTGTCACACGAAACTAGTGAAACAGGTCCCAGATGTGCATCCCTTCAGTTTTAACATCAATGTTGCTGATACGGTAACGAATTCTAGATTCATCAATACCCGAAATACACATTAGATACGCCATAGTAATGCCTATTTCCATGATAAAAGGAACGTGTACTGCAATACGCATTTCAATGATACAAATATATATATATATATATATATATATATATATATATATATATATATATATATATATATATATATATAACGGTAAACCCTTTGCTCGTTATAGGTGTGATGAGCACATCTAGAACCAGTTTGGAAATAGGGGCTCATGAAAAGCCGGGTCAACTCTACAGGGCAAAGATCAAATAGATAGAAAAAGATGCCCTTTTATTCACCCTCATCGAGAAAAAAACTTATCACTCTCCGAGATCCGTTTGATAGCGCTCTGAGTTCACAGTGGACTGTGAGCTCTCTGCACTCTCCCCCCACAGGTCGGCTTCTTTGACCAGGTGGTCTGTGATCAACGAACGGTGACCGTGACCACGGCCTTGACCCCGTGTCCTGGTCGTGATTTAGCACCTGTCAACTGACCGGTAGACTGGTGGCGCCATCTACATACCTTAGTGACGTGACGTCACCGGAACCACCGGCCCATGCAATCTGGAGGAAAAACCTCACAACGTGCCTAGAAACGATAATTCTTTTGTTAGGTTTCTGATAACTGCAATTTTTGTCAATTGCCAGCTATTCTGCTAACACGGTAGAGTATTAAGAGTAAAGGTGAAAACACATCAAGCGAGTGAAGGAGGCGATGGCGTGTATGTGAGCTATTATTTCATATTTCATTTGATTATTGCTTTTGAAATGCTGGGAGATATTCCTATGAAATGAAATCTCACATACACGCTTCTTTAAATCGCTGCGTTTCTTGCTTGATGTGTCTTCGGCTTTCCTTTACGAGATGGGAGGTTTTTCACTCGCAAAATTAGCGAGAAAAATTGGCGATTTTTTTAAGCTTGTCCAGAAATCTCTTGCCTCACTCGCTTGGTGTGTTTCGGCCTTTACTTCTTAGGCCTGGCATTTCAATTAATAATGTTTAGATCTTTGCGAATCCCGACTTCAACTTGGATAATGTATCACATGATCAGGGCAACATTTATTGATTAATGATGGACTTCAATCTAAATATTCCCTTTTAACATTACATAACACACCAAAAACTCGAAACTAATGCTAGTTGTCCAAGAAATGTGTTACCTAATCTGAACAGGGAAAGTCAAACACTTACCGGCAATATATAGTCAACATACAAGATTAAGCTTTTGAGAAGATGGTTGTGTTTTTATACATGCATTAGCAATCAAGGTCTATAATCTTAAAACCACTATACATTCACACAAAATTGATAACATATATGGGGAGTATCAGAAGAAAATAGAAATACCTGATAAAAAAATTCCTACCATGATGATTGCAAATCATATAAATCACTTATGAAAATTATAGTATGAAAATTGACAAATACCAAAATGAACATAAATCACGCCATATTGCTCTAGTGGCTTGCATAAGAGAAACTCCAGTCCCCTCCAATACCTTTAAGTGGCACACAGATGCTCTTTTAGCCTCTACCCATCCCCTGCCATGCCCCACCCTTCCTGGGGACACAAAGACACCCCTGCTGCCACCTGACGAGTAGGGTCCTCCTGCTAATCCGGGCCCTATTCAATGGCCCTTAGCCCCCCTCCAGAAGGTCCTAGAGACAATGGAGGGTCGTCCTTTTGTCCTGCCACCTAACGTCATGGGGGAGTTGACCGCCAGAGGGCACTGGCTAGGAGGTGTGGGCAAGCCTCATTCTCGTGGAGGATACGGTCATTGTCTCTGACTGCCACAAGCTGTTGGCTGGGCGGGAGAGTTGGGGCAGGGTGGGTAGGTCCGGGTGTGTTACAAAAGCAGGGGTTTTACTCACATCTATGTGTCATGCATTTGATGAGGATGCTGCTAAAGGATTTCATCCTCAATGTATAGAGACCCACAAACCCTAAATGGTCATCTTGTAAAATGCCACTGGAAGCAGGTATTATAAAAAATCTCAATGCATGAATTGCTTACAAAATGAATGTTCCATGAGATCTCTACCGAAGTAAAACGGAACTTCGATAAATAAATTGTCTTAGACACGAATTCATGGTAGTTCGGGCAGGCACAATACCGTCCTAGTATTAGATTTTGCAAGGGAAAAAAATTACGACATCACACATGTTCAAACACATGTATGTTAAATATAATATATATATCATATATATATACATGTTCACATGCATCTAGCATCTCTGTCTACCTTACAATTCATACATTGACCCACATCCTCCCACAGCTGAACCCCAACCCCTGGCGAACTGCCTGCCCCACCCGCTATACCACCCCAACACCCTCCCCTCACACCTTCACACCATGGCGTGACCACCTACCACCAGGGGGCGCGTCGGAGGCGGCGGTCAGCGTTCGTCGCGTGATGTCAGCCTGGTCAGAGCGCCAAATTATGAAATTCCTCGCTGTGGGTTTGGCATGATCCGTGAAATAGTGTGTGAGCTGCAGGGAGGGGTGGGAAGGGTAGTGGAAACAATAGCAGGTAGTAGTCAAAGGGTAGCAGTGGCAGGAAGCGGGGGGATCGTCATGCAGTAGGTGATGAGCTGCAGGTAGCAGTTAGCGGAACTGGGAGGCAAATGTTAGGCAGCTTTGTACCGAGAACATTGGAGACTAAAGCGCGGATTCCATTGAGTGACCAGACTATGCCGAATCCTGCCAGAACTGGCGGGATCGTAAAAAAATCGTAAAAAAATCATAATGGTAGCTGACGGTGGATAGTTTCGGCTGCTAATCATAGTCCACTCGCCATATCGGAAAAATGTGTGTCACTATGATACCATGATATTCTCCAGTATATCACAAGGAAACCGGAAACTTTCCGATGAACACGCCCTTGATAGTGGGAGAAAGGAAGTAAGATGGTGGAGCAAAAGGAGATGGATCCCTTGGCTCCCTGGATCCCTGGATGGAGATAAGCTGCGGAAGGCATGTCGGTTTCCGTCTGTCTGCATGGGGAGATTGACTCCAGGAAGAGGAGCTATGCGGCAGGAAACTAGGACTCCGGGGTGGGGTCATGGGTGGGCATGGGAAGTGAGGAGGGAGGAGGGAGGAGGGGGTGAGAGGTGTGTGACCTCCTGTGAGAGAAGCGTGATTGAATGCCGGACCCTATGGAATGATTCGGAACGAGCAGCCAGGAGAATCATCCATAGAAATCAATGAAAGCAACATTGCAGGAACGTGCTAAGAACTTCTTTATAACCCTGGGTATCTTAATGTGTAATAAATCTATTGCAATCTATTTATTGAAAGTAGTAATATCACTGCGAGAAAGAGTTCACGTATAAAATTAGCTTTAAAAAAAAAAGTATACACAAATGTATATAAAAAAAGGCATTGTAAAAGAGACAACAGTTTTCAGTTCCTATCATCATGATGTAGGTGTTGTTGACACCAGGACAGAGTGAACTGATAAATTGCTCGCATTGGATATCTAAATATATGAATCATAGACTGGCACACTTGATGGATTATGAATTAAAGACTGTTATTTGGAGACGAACTGACAATTAATGTTCAAGCCAATTGATGCATGTGCCTCTCTATTTATCAGAAATCTCCTACAAATAATTTGCTACAAACTATTGCCAGTAGATACTCATAGTTGCAGTATACTACTTACAACAATGAAGCCTCCTGGAAGCACTAAATAACCAGTTTGTTGATTTGGAAGTAGTTACCTTACATTGAATGCTGAGTAAATGCAAGGATACAATTCATCCGTTATATCCAGAAGGTTACCAAGTTATAGGATAGGTACGTCATAATTAGAGTCAAGCGATGTATTCGCCAAAATAAAGTTGCTGTCATTGAAGTACATGTACAGTAAAATGGGAGTATGCTGCACTCATTACATGGACGTTTATAAATGCCAAGGGGAGGTGTAACGCTTCTATGCGAGTATAATGGTTGTTCCAGTAGTCCTGGTTTGTTCATCGTCTGGGATTATCATCTCTTGTCTCTAGTCTATCAATTCACGCCAGAATAAAAGGGTTTAACCATGAATATTGTGTGGCTCAAGTATATTTGGAGTAAAGAATCATCAGAAATGACGTGTGTCGATTTACAGTAACCGGTAGCTTGGGTAAATAGAGTCTAAGCCAAAATGTATAGTGCAATAAATAACATAGAATCTATGTAGAAGAGGGCGTGCGTCCCACATAGAGGGGGAGAAACGAGTTGCTGATGGAACTTAAGTTAATTATCCACTTAGATATAACAAACTATAAAACTAAAACAAAATGATGAAAACAATTGATATAGGTGACCTAGAACTTGGTAAAGGGAGCCTTTCGATCCTCCCTAATTGAGGAGTCCTGTTTGTGGTCGTCGTCTTCCCACGTGACGTATCGTGTTACAGGCGGCACGCATGCGCTCGCGCCACCGGAAGTCGCCCGCAATAATCCGCCAAAACTCTCGTAGATTGATTTTTTATTATGAATTCCGATATTCCCTTGGCCGCCGCAGCTCTCGCATAATCCCACGAGAATCACGTGGTCTTTTATAGCTCCACATCCGGGAGACTTTTCAAAGATGGCGCCTGTAGGGGGGTGTCTCGCCTTGCGCCTGCGCGCTAGACACCTTCAATTTCCCGTAGGGCTTTGCCGGGTAAACAGTAGGCATATTGCCCTTCCGGGTGCCCCCGTTTATCGCCCAACGAGTCGTGGTGTGGCTGGGCGCTATTTAAGCGTCGCCCAGATAACTTAATATCCTGCGACAAATGAATGTCGGGCGTGGCGGCGTGTGCAGCGCCGGTTTGCGGGCAAACACTGGGTGATTCGGTCTCGGTCCGGTTTCACTGTTTTCTTTTTTTATTTGTGCCGCGCTGAGTTCGGATTAATCCCAACCTCATCCTGTGGTCTCGGCGACGGGTGCCGGCATCCCCCCGGGAGTCACGTGCCGTGGTCACGTGGTACTTGTCACGTGACCACAGGAGGACCACAGTCTGGGTCCTGTAGGGGATTGGCTGTGGGAACTTCAGGTCGTCTGATATAGAGGGAGCATAGATTGAAATGACCAATAGATGCTCCGCTTGGAGAGACATTATTCATCAGCCACAGCACCTTGAGATTTCTTTATTCAAAATTACATCAAAATGGATACCAAATAGTTAATATTCAGACCAATCACCACCGGCTGTTATCAATCGTTTCCAGTTTTATACACAACTTCATTTATCAATCAGGTAGAGAAAATCCAAGTATTGCAAAATCTTGCTCTCAGAATATGTTTGAAAGCCCCTCAGTTCACGTATTTCATTTACATAAAATGGATAATGCTACCCTACTATCATCTAGAAGAGAAGCCTATGTTTTGAATTATATTTATAGGAGGAGTCAAAACGAAATGTTTATAACGAGGCCTAATCTCTCAACTAGATTGTACAATGCACCAGTGTTAAGAACGGTTAAGCCTAACTGTAATGCATATATATGAAATCATTAGAGTAATATGGATCTACTTTATTGAACTCACAGCCGGATAATATTAGAAACATTGAAACGTACGAAGAATTTAAATCGCTCTTAGTAAAAGAAAGATTTTTTTATTATTGAATCGAACCCCCCATGGTGTCCGAGTAAATGACCTTGTCTTGTTCTGTATTGATGTTATCTATTAAGAGCTAACGATTATGACTTTATAGTACAGAGGAGGCAAAATTGTATCTTTGCTCCAAAAGAGAAGCAATTTGATGGAGGAAGAAAATTTAATGTGATATAAATCAAATATAGCCTAGATTGCATTTGTTTTTTCAAGGAGATTTATTAAAGAAAAGACCCAATAAAGAAATCATACATAAAAAGAAAAGGTTACTTAATAGCATGGGCCTCCTTTAAACAGACCCACAGAACAGATGTACTAAACTTTAAGATGCTCTAGAATTAAATTTATATACATCTTGTATTCAATTTGTTCTCGTGTTAATAACGTGCAGCTGACTTACAAGTCACATAACGCAAAGCCGATAATTGTTGACAATTCATCTCCTACTCCTCCTCCTCCTCCTCCTCCTCCTCCTCCTCCTCCTCCTCAACAAAAAACATCCAGGAAAGGCGAATTAATTATTGATCATTCTAATTTCTTATATAAATTGAATGATACTATTACAGGCATTAATACATTGCAGTCACAAATCTGATAAATTGGCGATATATGCCATATGAAATCGTTATTTTCCATCAATTCATATATTATTGAAAACAAATCAATAATTAAATCTTGCCGGAAATAGATCGGACTTTGATGCTTGAATACATTTTATATTATGCAATGTAATTCCTTTCGAAACGCATGTATGGACACTGCAATTGTTGTCTAGAAAGCTGGCATAAGGGAAAATACCATCATGTTAGTTAGTACACTTCTACACTTTTTATCTTGTGACACCTGGCATGTTTAAGAGAAAAAATTATATCCAGGAGACATCTGATTATAGGCATCTTATTGGAAACAATGCAAACAACTGTTAAATATCCATAGCGAAGCATTTACCAGGAATATAAACATTTCCGCTGCCTTAACCCATTGTCGTTACTTAGTCAGCCTATGTCATACAGCATAAAACTGTTTTTAAGAAATCTCATCGGCCGTTGAGCAAAGGATACAATTGTAATTTAACTACCATCGAAGCATGCTTCCTCTTTTTGCGTCACTCATCTGACACACACAAATAAGTATAAATCGCATACCCCGCGGGCTGGTCGAGGTCTTCCGGGTGTTTTCAACACCCTCAAACGAGCCTCCTACGTACGTGCGAACAATATGAATACCTGGAAGAAAAACAGTGTCAGACCTGAGCGCTGTGACAATATTGACATAACTTGCCGTGTCTTACGTAATCAACGTGACGACAGTTTTCCGTCATAACGCTAACGACCTGACATCTAGCGGCAGAACCCCGCGCTACTGCTAGGCCCTGTGTACACAAAGGTCAAGGACAAACACAACGCGCACTACCGGAAGGTCGTTACGCTGCTGTGCGCATGCACTGACCCGCCCAGCGGGCAAAGCCTAAAAGTCTCATCTGCTACTCAAGGCCAGTGACAAGCAGGTGGTTTAGGAACTTGGGAGAAGGCTACAAATATGGACTGTATGCGCAAGGTGGGAGTACATCCGTTATGCCTATGGCCCACCTGAAGGTATTAGCCCTGCAGTCATGGAACCTAGGTGACAGGCACTGGGGAGGGGGTTGCATAGGCCTCGAGGAACAGTGCCCCGGGGGATGTTACAGGTGACACTAGGCTTGTTTAGGCTTGTCATGGACACGAAAACGCCCGCCTAGAATATAGGTGAATACAAATAGGTGACAGAGAGGGAAAGCGCGCCTGCGTAGGAGTGTGGGGGAGATTAGAACGGGGAAGTGAAGAGTAAGGCCCAAGGAAAATAGATGACAAACTAAATGAGAAGTGGCTGCAGTAGGCGATGTTAAAAGAGAGCACGACTAATAGCGAAATTCGAAATGAAGATTCGGAAAAATAATCACGGGAGAGATTGATATACATGGTCATTTGTATATACGCATGATATAATTTTTACACAGAATTAGTAGGGTTCAATAGTACCCGAGAACTTGCTATTTTTCCAAAGTTGTATCTCCTTAGAATGATACATTTTGAAATTCTCCAGATATTTCTATATTAGAGTGAATAGAAAGCCGGGGTCTGACAAACATCAATAACCACAGACTCTTAAGACTTGGTAATTATAATTAAAATCATCTATAGAGTAAAGACAAAGTAAAATCAACTGTTAAAAACAATGCTAATGTCTTTCATAGGTATTGAAATATACATGTAATGTGATGGACTATGTATTGTTCTGATATCTTCAATTTGTTTTGGTTAAGTACTCATGAGCTTGATGAGCTCAAATGATGATGTATGTTTCAGTAATGAAAGGTTCAGTGAGGAGTGACTCAGTATGATTCAGCAATAAAAAGCTAAGATCAGTATCGCTTGGTGTGATTCAATAATTATGGGCTTTGTAAGACCAAATCTTGGTTTGATCAGTTCAATTATGAAGGTAAATGTAGTGAATGTACATGTGTAGGTGTGAATTCACTCTGAAACCGTAAATCTTTCGAAAGTGACAAACGCCTATTTGATTCCCCTTTATCAGTAGAAGTGATGTTTATTTCCAGGTTTTATTGACCTGTCTATCCTGAGTTTGTTGATGTATTAAGTCGATTCCAGTAGTGATATTGAACTTGGGATTATTCATTATGGGCTTGAAAAGAATCTGTACATCTTTCAATGATAATTTAATCACTGAGTGTCTATAGTTATGTATCTAGTTATAGGCTGTAATGTTAAATTCAGTAATATTTGAATGATACTTGATGACTCAGTCCGGTTCTGTAAAGTTAAATAATGATGGACTCACAGGAAAGGATTCTTAATGATGATCTAGGTATGGCGCAGCAATTATGATCTTACCAAGATCGAGTAATAATGAGATCCATGCGGTTCAACAATGATAAGTCTGGGATAAAGCTCCGATTCGTGTTACTCCTGTGAGGGGTCTTACCCCTAACAGGGCTTCTTGTCAACCCCCAGCTCCAAAGCAGACCCACTGTCACCGCTACAACACAAGAAACCATCCAACACCCCCTCCGCGACCCCCAAACACAACAAATCCCCACTATCTGCAGTCCTTCCGGCCGACTTGACGCCGTCTGCTAATTGGCCGATCCGGTCGCGTCGACGTCAGAGCGTCTCTTTGGAGACGTCACTCACGTCGTCCTTCGTCACTAATTGAACCCGAACGTCACACAGAAGAGCCCGGGCGCCGCTGGTCCCCCGGCGTCCCGTGTGATGCGGCGTTAACATGAGGCCGGGTACCGGAGAGCGCAGACGGGCGGCCATCTTGGCGCCACCGGTGACAGTGTCTGTGTGTGTTGGTTTGTGGGTGACTAACATCCGCCGTCTGTCGCGCATGCATCCACGTGAATACGTCATGGGGCTCACGTGGGTCATGGCTAATTGTGAAGAGGGATCGGTTTTAATAAGCATTCGCGGGGTTCTTTTACAGTGTATCTAGGCGTTCACTACTTGGGGACCGTTACATTGAACTAAGTCGCGATAACACTATTGAATGAGTTCGGTAAAACTGGGAGCTATGGCCACTGATCCGTTTCCACTTTGAAGTCTAGCAAATAAGGCCTACTGGGATCATATTCCAGTAGTTAATGAGAGGAAAGTAACATGAAAATAGGTTTTACGTTTCTTGGTGGATCACCTTTAATCACCCGTATTTCAATTCTGGTGTCCACAGGATTACCGGAGAGGGGAAGTCAGAAACCTTTATTTTCAAAGCACTATACGTTTAAAAGAACTAACGTTACATAGACTAGTGGTTTAGAAATAATTCACTTTGAAAAAACAAGACACCGAAAAAGGACCCAAAGCCACCAAGGTTTATTTTATTCTCTAAAGAAAGGCTAAAGACAGGATAGAAAGATTGTATGTTATGATAGTTCTGGTATGATTTGATATTTTGATAAAGAGAAATAAATAAATACCACTTGTCATTTGAGACAGCAAAAGTGGATTGCATTATGCCAGATCCGTCGGCCTCCCTTCATCTAAAAGCTCATTATGATTTGAGAAAAAAAAGTTACATATTTGTTTTGAGTGATTTTGTTAGATATTGTATAATACTCCTGACAAATTCCATTACGATGAGGCAATATTACCCTCTGGAGATAATACTGGTTTTCTAATCAAATCGCTCCTTCCAGATACGTAGAATATTCTCCCTCACTGAATATCCAAGTAGAAACCACACAGAGATGTACTAATAATTGTATATGTCTATCAACGATAGGAGTACATAAGACTACGACAAAGGCCTACTGTATGTACAAACAGTGTATGTAATTCTTTATTTACCGTATACGTCATCGTTCTTGGTGTTTACGTCATCAATGGCGGGAGCAGTGTCCGACCTGTCTGCTGACTAAGATCTTACGTCGGTAGCGGCCTAGGTTGGTGGTTATGTTACAAGCGGGGAATGTGAGGCACACAAGGAGGGAGGGGGGGGGGGGGGGGCTAAAATCAACAATGGGTCATTCCTACAGGCATTTAGGTTAAATAGATTTGGTAGCTGTTGTAGTCCAAGATGAAACATTGCGGTAATACAGGGCTGATCAGAAAGATGCACTAATACCAGGAGACAGCAACTTGTACTAGTTTTTGTACTTGATTTATTGAATTTCACAGGAAGAGAAATACTATTGGTATTAGCGACAGGCTAATATCAAGAAAATATTAATGCACGATGACCATGACTGTTGCCAAGTCAGGGCCTCCTAGAAATCCCTATGCATGTTTCTATCTGAAAGAGCAAAGATATTTTGATGTTAATCTAAGGACCTGTCACAAGTCACAATGAAAGATAATATCAAACAACAAGGCCCTTCACATTTTAAGCACCTATACATATGTTGTCCTTTTTCAAAATTACTTTCTTTCTTCTTACTACGATGCCATGTTCTCCCCCATTCTTTCCAGCCATGTTTTCCTTTTGCATACACTTAATATACAAATACGAGTTAGTAGGTTCACCCCCCCCCCCCCCCCCCCCCCACGCCCACCGTCTTTTATGTCATTTTTTAAATTGATTAAATCAATCACGTTATAATGCCTTGTACACAGACATACCTCTCCACAGAGGCATACAGGGAGCTAAAGGTAGAAAATCCCTAAGTTTCTCCCTATTCCTTTCACTACATTTTCCCTAACGTTAGACGCTTTCTGGATGAAACTAAACTGCTCAGTTGTGTGGGGCTGTAGTCCGTCCATTACGCTCTGGAGTAAATGGCTCTGGTATGTTCCTCCCAACGTCTGTTGTGTAACTGGGATGTCTAGGGGATAGACGCGGGGGGTGAGAGGGGTCTAGACAGCCCTCCCTCTATATACTCCAGGACACCCGAACCCCTCACCCCTCCTGCGACCTGGTCACCTTGCCCCCAGGAATTTCTCCATGTCAAATAATTTTATCGAGATTCCGGGATCGATTTTCATGGATATGCAATATCGGATTCAGCCGAAGAATTCGGGAGGCATGTTATTGAGAGACGGCTTAGCTAAGATGACTGGGGATTGGAGCATATATGGTGTGCCTTTTGTGGTATATAGTAAACTGCCACTAAAAAGACAGATAGACCACTTTAGCGAGTCGGTAGATTTAAGCACATTTTGAGTAGTATATTTACTTTCCATTGATAATAATTTTCGTTGCTTTGCAGTGGAAACAGACTTTATGACAAACTAAAATGTTTGCAGTCTTATAGAATAGTATAGTTAGAACTGGATTCTCTATAGGACCTGGCCACTAATATGATGACTTATATTTTGTATGTTGTATTACGTTCATTTTGCAAATTCTAAGGTAGCTTGTTTAAATGAAGACTGGAGGATTTCCTGAAGTAAGTGTCTTTAATCAACGGTGTGACGTGAGTGTACTAATCTTGACTGCTCGGTGTGTAGCCTGAATCATTATACAAGATGTACTCTAGAGGTGGAAAATATGATAAACTAGGGAATCTCACAATGTGAATTGATATAAACAGCATTTACTCAACAAAGATACAATTCTCACCTTTCATCCATATCTCCTTGTTACATTTTTTATACGTTATAGCAGTATATTATTACTACAAAAAAGGAACATCGCAGATACATGTATTTCATATTCTCATCTCGTATATTTTGATATGCTACGTCTTCATAAGACTTGAACATATGGACTGACAGTGGATGCTGAATACAAGTTAGAGATCATCATTCCTGGTTCTAAATCTCTCACTTCCCACACTCAATTGCATTTCGTCATAGCAGACGACATTGCCTCAAATCTTGAGGCTAATACCCGGTGCTCATTGTGAAGCGCATATACTGTATTGTGCGAGGTTACAGAAGAGGGCGTGATCTCGCACTAATTTCCTATTGGCCAGCTGGGCACCTGTCACTCTTCTCAATAGGACACCAACCGAGCACCAGCAACGTCTGTACAGATGTTCATCGATTGTGGGGCAGCTCGCTTCTTCTACGTCATTTCCTGTCCAATCACGGACAAATCAAGGCGGGTGACAACAATGACCACTTCATCACGACCTCTCAATTGATTCTCAGATCTAGTCAAGGGCACCGATAAAAGTTAATAATTTCCGAACGTGCCGTCGCATCCGTGTGCGCGCTGAGAACCAGCGGCGACGAGAGTACTTCAAAAGCGGCAACGCCCCCTGGTGACTGACTAGTCCGCCCGACGTGGTCGCCATGCCGTGACTGTTCCATTATAGATTGGAATATTCATATTTGCCCTCGTGGCCATTTTGATAGATGGAGTCAGCATCGCCGTGACAAGCCCCGCGATGGTGTGTGTGTGTGTGGGGGGGGGGGGGGGGGGTGGGGGGGGGGGGGGGGGTTAAAGAGGGAGGGAGGGTTATTAATTAACGAACACTGAGGGAAAAGTCCACCGGCGTCAAATGCTGGGTTAGCTGATCAAACATTCCCGGCCCGCCACAGGCATCCTTCCAGAACACGGCGGTCACCGGAGACAAGCGCATGCACGGCGGCTGCGCGCGCAATCTGTGAGCGTTCTGCTCGGATGGAGGCTGTGATTGGTGGAAGTCCATTAGGAACGCCAGTCGTGATTATATCTGAAGCCCTCACAAGAGACTAGCCGATATCTGATTTATTTATCTTGTGTTGTTGAACTCCTAATCAATAAACAGAAGTACACGAAACTAAGAACCAGTGGTGGATAAAAGACTAATTTGATCTGACAAATTTCAGAATAATCTTTTCAGGATTAAGGTCAAGGGATGTGATTAGAGATTTTCTTGTTTAGTTATAGATACATAGTTATATTACTAAGAAGCTTCGCCAAAATATACATCAGTGCTATCAGTGACGAGAATGGTCGATTCAAATTGGAATCTGGAATGATAATTTGTTTCCACTAAGAAGCGGCGAATAAGATAATACGATTACGAATAAGGTACATCTTATTATGATCATCGCTGTTACTAAAGCGTAAAATCAACTACCAACCACCATGAACCACAGAAATTATAGAGTATAGAAGTCAAAGCCAATCTAAGGAACAAATAGGATTGGTCCCATATATCAGCGAAAAGTTATTGAGTTAGTCCACGCTGTCCAGAAAGTCCAATCATTGATCTCATACTCACAAATTATGAAACAATACACTCACAACATTCCAGCTCCGTCTAGAGTTACGTACAGTGTGTATGTTCCTGATTTTGATCTCGGAGTCTGACAAGCTGTAGGGCGTGTACAGTTAGGGCCAGGAGTCTTGGTAATATCATAAAAACCCTGGTGGGTACATTACACCGACAAGGGGCATTAGCCATTTCCCCGGCATCGACCCAGTCACCATGTTTCATATGCTATAACAGATACACCTAGGTTAAAAGCCACACCGCGGATATAACATTGGCTATATAGTCCCCCAACACACACACACACACACAACGACGGCAAGCACAGAAAGCCCCTGGCCATTAGCTTCATGGCCGATACCACCCCATATCAAATTGCCCACTTCGAGTAGGACCAATATGGTCGATTGGTCACCGCCAGCAAATCGATGTCAGAGATTGTGTACAGTCGCTACCAGGGCAAACTTCCCTTTTATATCAATTACCCTAAGTGGACAGGCCGGCCCATTAATTACCCCGAGGTTGACATGCGCAAGGACCCCCCCCCCCCCCCCCCCCTCGCCCACTCTGTAGAGCGGGGGTCGTAGTCCGGCTTCCCGGCAAGGATGGTTATCTGGATTCTGGCTTTCTGGTTCCGGATTCTGACAACTGCCTGTAGGGACTTTGTTGCAGTAGTCCAAGGACGCTCATGGACTTTGACAGTCAACAGTTGATGCTGCTGCTGCTGAATGTGCTTCAGTAGCCTCCTTCATATTCACAACAAAATACGTCAGTCCTGTAATCTATAAACCAATAGATATGACGCTCAATAGTACCCTCTGGAAATTAGCGTTATATCCATGTACAGTATTGGCGTTAATTACATTTGTTATATGTATATCGCTCCATAGACATTGACGCACATTATATATGAGTCAATGCAAGTTTTATAGATTCTTTATTGTACTCCTAATTTCAGCTCATATACTATGTAATTTTATTAATTCTGATGCGATCGAGCACTCTCAATTAGTTTATCGAAGGAATAACACAATGTCTGTCAATCGTGCCTAGCACGTCGGCCGGAAAGTAGTACTGGGGGTGCAATTTCATATGTATGGTATGTATGGCACTGCTGTTGTAGAACACATATATATTATCCAATAACATACAATATGTACCTAATATCATAGATTATTTACAACGCTCCTCTGAACCATAGCAAGAGATTGAACTCCATAGGAAAAAGTCAGCAACGCTATAGCAGCACATAGTCATCAACGAAACGCATGCATAATATTGTTTATTTTTAGATCTAGATGTGTTAATCGAACACCTTATATGCCGAGAGGAATATGATTTAGTTTGTATTTCTGGAATGATCTGAAACCTGAATATACAGAGGTTGCTCCCCACAAAGGCTGTAAAAGAATGACAAAGAAGAACTATCCTAAGTGAATTATCGTCCTTGAAGTACAGCCTGTAATTGCAACTGCTACAATTCCTATACTTTATCGGTACTAGACATTATTCTCTTTACCAGGATCTACCTGTATTTATACCTATATCTGTATCCATAGCCGTATTTGTTACCTATACCTCACACATAACTAGTTGCAATTCTAAAGACAGAGGGACAAAACCGAAGAACGGCTACACGCCGACTTCGACAGCATCCTCTATGCTAATACCTGAATAAAGTTTTCAAAAAAAGAGAAAAGAACTTTAAGTACGTGTTTGTAAAATCGAGGTTTTTCATCATCTATCTTTATTCAATGAATTAGATTAATTATCATTGCCTTCTTTGCAAATGTTTTGTGCTCTAATATACACAGACACAACCACACACACAATGGTATTAACTGATATCGGATTAACATAAAAACGAGAATACATTGCATAGATGCAAAAATCTACAAGAACACAGCCAAGTAGGGCTACTCAATAACATCCGGCAGTTGTTTAGGAGCGGAAAAATTAACCTTCTTGAAGTAAAGTGAGACTACATATACATGAACAAGAGAACAAGAGCCAGAGATTAAATATCTGCAGGTACAAAATCTATAGCTGCAGCAGACGACACACACATACAGAAACTCGCTCCTACATATAGGTTATGTCACCAACAATACTAATTGGTGCGACACGAGGCCGGGAAACCCAACGCCACAACCAACAGTCACTAAAAGCCGCCTCTTTCTCTTCCAGGTAACGCGAGACGTCGCGAGACAGCGCCCGGGTGCACGAGACTCCGCGAGAGTTGGGGCGCTCTGGCTTTTTCCCTGGTACGAGGACAATACCCGCGAAAACGGATTTAGAGACAGTAGTGCCCTCTGGTGGGGGTACGATAAAGCCCTTCCGCTCGTGCAGGGTAAAGGAGAACCATCAATTAGAACCCCAGGAGCCTGTTGCCTAAATAAACCGCCATCACCCTCAGCGTCCATTGGAAAGATCCTTTAGGATAGTTCCCGACCGATGGCGCCTGTGCGTGTGTTGGTAAGGATAGGAGAAGGGGAGTCTGACAAGATAGACAGTAATCCATCTACACTTCCTTGATAGGCGCCCTGATATTTCTCATTCGACATGGTTTAAGGTTGCTCCTGCCCCGGGGCTACAGGGAGCAGGTATCAGAATAGGTATATATGCGGCTGGTAGGCAGGTGTGGTGAGGTAGGGTTTAGGGAGCAGGGCTGGGGCGCTTTGAGGGGCGCCAGCGAGACCACTTAGCTCACCTATTCCCAGTGACACCTGGACAAGTTGATAAAGACCTGAATATTAAGTAGTCCACAAATTGGCGGCGGATGGATTTCAGTAGGGAATCAATTGTCGTATACTTGTATGTCGTCCTGTACATTCTGTCTCCATCACTTACTGAAGTTTAAATATAAATCTAGGTCTGTATCCCTAATCACATGGAATACTGACTTCTGAACTAATTTTTGGTGTTCTCTCAATGTCTTGTTTCAATAATAAAAAAAAGAAGCAATATTGAAGCTGTGGAGGGAAAGTTCTGACTTATTCTGTTTTAAGGTATAGCTTTGTAGACACCGAATAGAGAATAGCAAAATTATCGTTCTGGAATATATAACAGTTGTTGCACGCTCATAAAACATGACCATAGTTGTTGTAGTAAACAATATACCGACTGTAAAACAATGGATTAAACTTATATTCTAGTTTTGGTATTTGAAAATACAAAAAAAAAGTTGTTTTAGAAAACGGTGGATAATATTGCTATATATAAACCTAACAAAAGTAGGCAATATAACCAAGTTACATGGTTATGACCGCGAACAAGGTTATGATTTCATTGTCTTAGTGAAATTTATCATTAGAATTTATATCTATATCTACTATGATATCAGTTGTTGTATGACTCAAAATTAAAAACGCCAGTTAAATAAAGATAAAAGATTAGTTAAAAACAATCACGATGATGCTTGTTTGAATTAAAGTCGTAAATTTGTGTATTCACAGTTTCATTGTTTAGAGAAACAGTTTAGATATGTATACAACATGAATGTCTTTATTACTGGAATAGTGGTGGGACGAGAATAAGGCCCGGCGTCCACCTACCACGATATGGCACCGATATGGTCTACGATGCACCTTCCGATGCAAAATCAAAATCGCGTCGGAAGGACACCTAATATCGGGGCAGTTGACCACGTTTCTGCGATTAGACACCGATAAAAACCCCATACAATGCATGGTGAATTGGCATGTCTAGACATATGTCTACGATTTTGCACCTTCCCGATATGGCACCGATTTTGACATTTTGTATCGGTGCCATATCGGGAGGTCTACGATTCTATCGTAGTAGGTGGACGCCGGGCCTTAAATGTTCACCAGTATATCAATTATCTTAGATTTTATCAATTAAGCGACAGCTAGTTTTATGTGTTGAAGCATCTTGCATTTTAACAATGTCATTCCACGCGCGGGTCCTGCTCTATCGGGCACAGAGTGCATGTGGAAATTCCGCCAGGAGACTGGTGCAGTTCCAGTGCAATCCGTCAAGATGACGACACTGTAGTTGGGGGCCAAACGCAACTATAATCCATTGATTAAACCTCACCCGTCACTATAGTTACGAATTATCTACCTTCATGGTTACCTTCCTGATTACCTTCCCGGTGTTTTGTTTAGCGTAGGGGGCTAGATAGCGGCGCGTTCGCGGCGTTCGCTATGTGCCCTATACATAAACAGTTACAATTAATGATACATATGCTATTTGTGTTATTTTGACAAGGCAATATTTTTTCTCACGCCCATTTTAGTTGCTTCATCTTTTTGCCGCATTCATAAACCCTTCAGATGTATTCATTTGAAAATGAAACTTATTGTGATGCATACTCACTTTATAAAGGGATGAAGCTTTTTCTCATGGAAATTTAGACATGATGTGAGTGTGAATCAATGTCTCATCAAAGACTTTCATCCACAATGCATATTATAATGTGGATAGTCAGTGTCTCTTTGAACTTGCTCTATTTGTCTTAGACATAGGCAACCATACCCTGCTATAGATCCCAATGTGTTAGCGCTAACAATAGGCCACATTCCTGCACCTGTACCGCTAGGAGGCAGCTTTACCCGATCCCTTTCACTGTCCCACTTTCCTGTTGCTTATCTGTAAATCTCCAGCCGGCCCTGGAGTCCCCCTGGGGGTAAACCTTTTTACTTCCAGACCATGCAGAGGTAATTACTGCAGCCAAAACAATAACCCATTCCACCGAGGAAGAGGTGGGCACGAAGCAGGGGGCATCATAATAGCGGCTAATCTGGCCCGCTGCTCCGGCAAGGACATACGAGGACTTCCCACCTCGGCAGACACTCGGACACCGTATGTATGGTGGTGGGAGGGGCGTGGGCAGGTGAGCGACAGTAGAGCATACCTGAACCAATTAGACCCCCGTGCAGGAGGGCATTGTCTCCATGGTTGCTTAATTGGCCTGGAGGTTTTAGAGACGCTATCGGCTGACATCAAACGGAAGGAAAGTGGTGATAGGGATCGGGAGGGTGGTGTCAATCGTTGGCCACTTTGATTGCGTGCTAGGGGTCTGAAGGAAACAGAAGCGTCATGCATGGTTAGGTCTAAACCATGAGAAAGACATTCGGTATTCGCACATGGATAAACGTAGGCAAAAATAGATACAGGTGTATTTCTATACGCAGTGATAAATGTATATATATATATATATATATAGTTCTAATTACAAGTAATCGTCAACTGATAGATTCACATACATGTACATGTATATGAATCCATGGGCCGCCTGAGAAAAGAAGGCTAAAAAATAACTATAATTTTCTCTTTTAACCTTATGTACTGATATCGGATAATGGAATATACTTCTATCAATACAACCTTTAACCTGTTCGATTTATAAATATATAAGTGACTGAAACAAATACTGTGATACGAATCTATCCCCGTGGTGTGTATTTAAATTACAAATGCTGAGGTCAAATCAATAGCACCTGCAGCTCTTTCACAATAAATTTCTCCACCTGACGGAGTTGGACAAATGCTACACATTAGAACGTTACGCGTCAGATATACGACTATAGCCACAGAAATCACCTTAGCTAAAAAGCTTTGAACCGAAGTGGTCTTCTCAGGTTTGATGAAACACGATCTTGTTGCCGTGGATATAAGGCCATCATCATACCCATTATCAAGGATCAGGATGCGCCTAGTTCCATGTCGACAAGCCTCGTTTTCAAAGTCGTCTGCATTTGGGCCTGGGGCAAACCAGCGTAACATGCAGCGTATCTTTGTCCCACCGGTGACCAGCGTCGTGCGAGGTGCGTTGTGCGTCTCCATTTAGCGACATTGATATCAGGATATCCAAGCCTGCGGGTTGCGCTATTAAGAGCAAACTTAAGTGGCAGTAGCGTTGGCATCAGTCGCTAAACAGTTAACCTGATCCTAACAGCCAGTGTTTGATCCCAGAGAGGTGGTCGAAGGCGGCAGCTTTCTGGAGAAGTTGGAAGCCAGTGACAGCCGTGTGCTGGTTTCTGTGAAGCGCGGTTGTTTTTCAGAGAGCCCATTTATGGCGGGAACGCGGCCCTCATATGCTTTCTTCTGTCGTCTGCCTTTCTGCCTTTCCTCTGGCGTCTGCTACTTTGAGATCTGGATCACGATGTTAGTGGTCTTCCCTGCCCACCCCCTCCTCCTCCCCATTCTGCAGCTCACACAACCACTACCTGAGACGTAAACCCCTTCCATCTTCTGAACATGTCACGCAACGACGTCATTTCCGCTATTCCCTCCATCAAATCGATAAAAAGACTAGAATGGTAACCCCCACGTACAACGGGCAAAATCGATAAAAATTCTCTTGGGTTAGTTCAGACGACTTCAAAATGATTGCCTGGATTTATCTGACACAGAGAAACCTTCATTAACCTAATACATGTACATGTACAATGAATTCGATAACCCTGTGGAGGTTCTACGAAGCAGTTTGAGCCAGATATTGTCAGGTTCCCCCTGAATGTTAACTGATACATATCTTGAAAACAATGAAATTAAGCAGAAAGCAATGATATCCAAAGAACATTTCGATGCATCCCCTCATACATTTGTGTACTTTATTGTTTGTAAATCAGGGGTGTGACAATGAAACCTCATGCTGTGTAATGACTTGCATGGTGACAGACTAATGTCTCCTCCCTAGGGTCCAGCTACCAAACCGCTCTCTAACGTTGACGCAGTAGGACGGGGAAAAGGGGAAATAAGATAATTTCTTCATTAAAGTGTAATAAAGAAATTGATCTCCTCCTGTTATACTTATACTTACCTGTATACCTAAAGTCAACCCACAGTAGTGTTAACATATTTCCTGGTAGTCCTGCCCATTCCTATACCTACCCAGCAACCAATATTGAATATAGACCTACCCACCAAGACACTACCCGAAACCACCTGACATACCATGCTATAAGGGGTACATTCCTGTGCTCGTACCTTCCAGACGACAGGTGTTTCTCCAGAGCCTCTTGATTAGTGCCTGGGCTTGTCTGTATGCGTTAGTACAGGATATTTACATACTGCGGTCTACAGAACATGCAATCCTATTTCTGTTTATATATATATATATATATATATATATATATATATATATATATATATATATATATATAAATATGTGTGTGTGTGTGTGTGTGTATGGGTACTTCTCTCAAGGCTACATATATTCTACCAACCCTTTCCTTACATGTTGTCCAAATATCTATAACCATCTCACTAATAGTTCTATTAACACTCAAATAATGGCAGCCCTCTCACTGCATCTCAACATAAATCATCAACGCCCCAAACTTCTCATTATATTTCGTCAACACCTGACCACTTCCTCACTATATCTCATGAAGACCAACTCTCATAACATTTTCACTATATTTCAATAGCATCCCAACCCTGACAGCCCTCTCACAACTTTTCTCTATATATCCATATAATCAACACCAACATCTTAACATCCTCCTCACTATACATGTATATCATCAAATATAACTCTAACAACATTTTCACTGTATTTCCTCCATAGACCAACCTTGATAACCCTACTATTATCTCCCTATCTTCCGTCTCACACAATACTCTCAGCATAAAGCACTTTCTACGCTATCTCTATCACCAGGGACGTACAATTTCAGGTATTTGAATACAAAATATTGATCAATTGATTCTTATTGATTCTTGAGCCAATTTGACTACAAAACCAGATGGAGGAATTTTCCTTTAATACTTTAAAAAAAAATCATATTTTTCTGGTATTGTTATACAGTATAACTAGCATCTACCTTCCAGTGAAGCGGTATGCATAAGCTATAATATACATCCTCTAATTGTCTGGCACTACAAGGTATGGCAGAGGTATATGTGGCATATACATTTATAATGAATTCACCACATGGAAACCTTTTTGTTAGCCATACCTTATACCCTCCAGAATTTTCTTCATATACACTCCCCTCTGTGAGCTCAGTACCGTCGTGTCGGTGCCCCCCTTGCGCTGTGCTGCTGGGGGATCCAGTAGGCGCCTGGTGGGCGTCGCCATGCCTCAGACAGGGATCCAAAGAGATCCAAGTTGGATCCCTTCCTGCGGATCACTTCAAACGCCGCCACACCGGTCCGCTGATCCAGGGGGGATCACCGGGTTGATCCCGCTGCCGATCCCCGGGATTCGGTCCCGCAGGGCCCGGGTATCCGACGTTGACAGTGGCGGGCCTGTGGCCGTCACCCGTCCGTGTACGGAGGGCGGGGGGAGGAGTACTTGACATGCTGGCGGCTGCCGTTGAAGCGGGCCACGGGTAAGATTGTTTGCTAGCTGTGATCCTCCCTGGAGCCCTTCCTATCCGCCCCCCTCCACCACCCCCAACCATTTTTCCCTCCCTCCCCCGACCCTTACAGCAGTAGGCTCCTGGAGGTGTTTGTCGCTGGGCTGTATGACTGACCGCACCCCGCCACAGGTGTCAGTCTGTGCCTCTGTGCCCGAGGACAGGGAGCTGTGCGGGTTGGAGGGGAGGCAGACCTGAGGAGGGTGGGGGTCTCTCGTCGGTGACTGCAGCGACACGCTCGGTATTGTGGCCGTAATCCAGTGTTTGGTGAGAGAAACTTGTAGAGGATCGCCTGGGGACTCCTAAAGGGTTGTCTGTGAGGCTTGACTATATCTATACATCCGCCTTCACATACCCACTGACATCAAACAGGCTGATCCCACCTGTCAATCTAACACACAATCTAGGCGCATGGGCGCAGGACCTAAAATGAATCTCGTCAATTTCCTCCACTCAGCTTTAGATCATCGCAACTGCAAAAAGCCCACCTCATCCACGTATTTCAGATCATATCGATGTGAATTGATGCCATTTTTTTCGTTCTAGGCAGTATAAATATTAATCTAGGACAGTCTGACATCATCACATTCAACACGTTAACTTCTCGACACAAGTTTTAGGAACTTACCCCTGGTCAGGTGGGAATGCACGTGAGGCGAGATAAAGGTGTTGCAGACAAAATAAACCACAGGAGGCGTCATGTAGTCGCCATAGAAAGGTTTGTTGTAGCTGAGTGTCTCTTTTCTTTAAGGTCTATGTTACTTTCTCTGCCACATTGGAGACTTTCCTGTGACACTATAGCTGATCAATAATAGCTTTCATCATACATGTGCAGTTCCATAGTATCCAATTCCAACCATGTCAGCATAAATGTATGTGAATTGTTTCGAGAATCTGTGCGATATTTCGTGTTTCCTCCACTTCAGTGTGGATAGGAAAGTACATTCGCTTCCCAATGATCTCCTCTGGTGAATACTCTATGAGTAGTGATTTTCTTCTATCTCTGCTAAATATTTGCCTTTCATATTAATGTCTTAAGCATTACGTACCTTACCAAAACAAGTTATAACAATACAAACACACGTACATTGAAATCCAATTAATCGAGCAAGGGGCATAAGGACGTATACAAATGTAATTAGTTTGGAGTTGGACAGGCACTAGAGAAAGAAGTCAATGAGCAGTAAACGATTAACTGTTTCAGTGTTATCATCCAGAAGTATTTTAAGTTTTTTCTAAAAAAATAATAAGGGCCTCTGTGATACCTTCCACAGTGTCACACTGTTTCACTCACTAAGAATGGATAAACGTTGACCATATATGTTTATGGCATATATATAGTGTGCCTCCAAATACAAGTTGGACCAGTGAGTATGCCTGACAGTGATAAAGTACCTCTGTAATGTACGTTTCGAAAGTAAATGTAAATAACGTCTCATGATTTGAGAGGGAGATATCCACGGGCACCACTTGTTGATGTCACCTATCAGTGAGTGAAACCAAGCTTCTGCACAACAGAGCCTGGGCCCAGTCCCTAAATCAGCCTTCAAAGATTCTTGAGATGAGTAGTGTTCCTGGCAAATCCCAAGGCTAAAACTTTTCACCACTCACAACTGAGGCTAATGTCTCAAATTCACTGTCCGATGTGTTGATATTCAATTAACCGTATTGTATTTTGTTCTGGCCAGGTGATTAGCTTTTAGATTAGAATATTATCTAAGTCTGAGTGAAACAATTTCCAATGCTGATTTTAGGGGCATTGCCCTGGGGGTAATCGTAGGACTCATCACTAGCTCGTATCTCTACAATAGCAAACGTCGACGGACGTGAAAACAGACGGGAATTGTGCTTGCCTGCCCCCGAAAATCAACATTTTATCCTGTAAAAACAATCAGACGACCATGCACCCCACCAGCGCCATGTTGACGGAAAACAAACATGGCGACGCCTTTTTGCAACAGGGAGCCGGCCATACCAAATAGCCCGCGGTCGGGGCAAACCCATCCCCCCCGTACACACACCATCTCCCCACCAAGCTAATCAAATGTCCTCGGGGCGAGAGACAATGGTAGCCATTCACACAAGGCGAGAAATGCAGGCCATATGGACCCCTCAACTTCTCGCTGACAGCTCTCGCGGCCACGAGAGTTGAACGTGCCAAGTTAGGGATTGTCATGCAAATTTGTCGCCACTTGTAGTTCGACCCCGCGGAGGAGACAGGGGGCCCCTCGTCAGGCTCCCAGAAAACTATTGTCTTTTGGACGTACAGTGGCGACGGAGGGGTAGGTTGTTGACAGTGTTGTTGTAATGATGTATACTTGCAGCAAAGTGAGATAGACACTGTGACAGTGTACTGGAAAGCAAACGCTGGTTTAGTGAAACTTTTACAATGTAGACGTCTTCCAGGGCAGATCTTTCACTACTTTCCGGTTAAAAACACAAGGTCTGTGGCATTTCGTGTATATACAAAGGGGATGATATGGTAAAAATTTGCATCTGTTCAATCAAGAATACCATCGCTTTAGTCGTGGTTTATTTATCTGACAACCCACAAGAGATCTGCAACCCATAACGTTTAGATTGGATCTCCGTCGGGGGAAACAAAGACCTATTCCTGGCAGACGACAGCTTTATTTTTATATCGCTCAATGTTTTCATGTTGTAAAATCCTTAAATTGCTAAGTTTTCCTTTCGAGTGTAAGAATACATTACCGAAACATACATATAATGCACAGAGCTGTGTTTGGTATACCCGCCACTAACCTACATCCAGACATATGGTCTTGGAACCGAATTACTGTGTAGACACCCTGAAGCCATATCAACTGAGCTTTACTCTATAAGTATGTGTCTATGTATTAATATAGATCTATAGAATCATGAAATACATATAATAGGGTCAAATAAGGGGATTTTCATTCTGTCGACACAAGAATATTAGGCTAGTTGGTTATATTAATAGAAAAAGCTCACTCCATAAAAACATACTGCTTAGGTTGTTTGCACTATAGTCAAGCATTTGTCATTCTTCTTGACCGGTATTATACTAAATCAGTGTGAATTCAGGGATCCAAGACAGGAAGACGCTCTGCACAGGCGCGTGACGCATGGGGCAGCAGTTGGCTTACCAGGACTGCCATATGGCGTCTCGGCGGGGAACACAATCTATGTGACACCGCTAGTTCCCGCAACGTCCGCCAGGTGACCCGTTGCCTGACATCTGCCGACATGGTGGCCGCTGTTTTCCGGCGGCACTGACTAGCTCTTACATGTCGGATCGGCTTACACCAGTCGACAACAAGCGTGGCGAATCGGCCCATCAATGGAAAGCGTGTCGTCGGGGGCGTCCAAACTCAGGAACCAGCGCAAGCAGACGACAAATAAAAGCGCGGGAAAGAGAAGAGTGAGTGGGAGGCGTCGGGGTCGCGACCCGGGCTGGATCCAAGTCTCGCTTTTGTTGACGAGAGTCGACGAGAGTCTCGGCACCAGTGAGGCTTACGGCGTGTTTGTCGTACGTTCTCGGGACAATACGAGATGCGACGAGAGGCGGCGAGAGGAGGTCCGTTATGGCGAGCGGCGTCTCAGAAATGGGGAAAAAGACGGCGGCGGGCGACCAACATCCGGTAATCTGCGCCCTGTACACACTGGACCCCCTTGCAACGCCAAACCCGAGACACGTCCGCGGCATGGAAGCTCAGACGGGAGGAATTTTGCCCTTGCTGCGTCGCCGGCGTCAGTGCCAACAAAGGAGGGCAGAACACAACAAGTACAGACCCTGGCATCTATGTCTCTATGTGCATGAGAGTCAACATCGAACTAGTGAGAGCATACCGACAGAAAGAAGTACACTTCGGTGTATTCATACAAGGACCGTCAAAGGTCACTCGAAGGACGAGAATCAAAAGCTTTGCACTTGATAGACCCAGTAACATCAATGACTGCACAGAACGTAAACATTACAGCAATGGAGTGAGCATCTATGTTTAGGTAAACACAAGCCGTAAATATTCCCCTGAATAAACCACGAATATGGTATGGATTTCAGTGTATAGTAGAACAGCTCTGATATAGAAAAATGTCCGTAGTATTTTACCACCAGTCTATCCCAGCGATGGACAGAAGATTCGCATTAGATGACCTCGACATGCCTTCCATCTCCCCGTACCCTGCTGTACAGTCATGCTTAGACTTGCTCAAGCCTTTGATTACGAACATTCATTAAATAGTTGAATGGGGAGATTCACTACAATATGTAACTTTCCTTTCGTAGGTACTTAAACTGTGAGGTAGAGTGCAGTGGGAGGGTAAGGGAGGCGATGGCCGCAAACAGGGGAGCAGAGGCGGAGGGGTAGGACACTCAGACTATGGCCAGTCTATGTCATGCTAGACGTTCGATAGTGCCTATCTAAAGAATGCACAGTAAATATATATATTCTAAACACTTGTAATAATCAAACTTTATATCAATCCTACATAGGGGATTTGAGTTTTCCTCCAATATTTATGCCCGCTGTGCTGAATGGTATGATTTCTTCCTCGGTCAGAACGTAAATAGGCCTGCCCAATCTCAACACATATTAACCTTAACTCTATCATTCCTATGTCAGGGAAAATAAAACTGCAATAATGAGTACTTTTGTCAATCTATGGGCATATTAATATATGTATGTTCCTTTAAATCAACAATGAAGTAATATATCAAATCTCCCTCTCGTATGTTTCAGTCTTGAAAAGTGGTTTACGCTTCTTGCGATATATTCACTTTCAACAATAATGTTGGATTGTACACCTGGCTATTAGCATTCAGACAAACTGTGGACCTTATTTCTCCCACCATTTGATGTGCTGAAGGTGATCTATTTTATAATAAGAAACATGTTCCGATGCCTTAATCTCCGGTCTGATCCTTTCGAATGAAAATCCAAAGATGAATAATTCGCTACACCCTGCAGGCAACTAAAGGGACGTGCAGTCTGTTTCCAACGTGACAAAATCATGCGACCATTACTCTAAGGACTTCTCCCCTCAGACACGATGCAGGGCCAAGCTCTCTTTGTAATTCACGCGCACCGCGTGGTGATGCGAGATTTCGCTGTCGAGCCAACATGGCTACTCGGGCGCGCGTTCGTGTCGTCACGGAAGTGGCCCTGAGTTAATCGTGCCAGTTGGCGCCGATTGTTTTGGCTAATGAGCACTGCACGCCCTCTAATTGTTTGTTTACTTTTAATTTGGACCGCACGCGAGCGGAGGTTGCTTAATTAGGCATATTTCATAATTCATACCGAGGAGTATGCACTACCTGTCGGATGAGATGGGTGTGTCAATATTGACCCGTGCCTATCAGAGTATATCATGTGCACAGACGAACAACACCCAACCTCCTGACTCCCTACTTCATGGCGCAGTCATTCATTTCGAGGAGAGGTATTTAGTGTGGCACTAAGCTACACTACTAAGAGCCATATGAACCAAGGCGGTTGTGTTTTTTTTACAGTGTTTAGATATCGAGACACACGGTATTCCCTTGATTTTCACAGCAAGTCTTCATCGCTCATCACTTTCATGCAGCGTCCCTGTATCCTTTTCAGGATTGTCCGTGTTGCGGAATGGATGCCAATCATACAACATTGAATGGATTTACCATGAGAGCAATGGCACAATACCCAGATTGTTTCTTGTCTGTAAATTCTCTTAAACACTACTTTCAGGAAAGGGATTATGGGTATGATTATATTCAAGAACACCATGAACCACGTGAGATGATTTTATTTATGAGAGCTATTTCATTGAAAGATATCTAGGCACCAATTTATTTAATCCACGTTCTAACGGTAGATGTTGAGTAAAGCGTATACATGTACACGTATATAATGTGAATGGAATTAGGAGGTAAATAGCTCCTCTCTAAATTTGATGTTAATTCATACCCAACCTAAAATTAAGAGATCAACAAAGATTTCCACAAGAATACCTTCCTTGTACATAATCAGTATAGTTGCGATAGTATTTTTCATCAATTGGTTGTGGACAGAGTCTGTCTGTCTGAACCACTGACAACAGGTCGGTATACCTGGCTCCAGCATGATGAATTACAACTCCAGTCTGACTGCACTTTATAAGAGTGTGAAACAGACATAAACATATCAAAGGCTACCCTGGCACACCGGCTGAATTCCCCGACTCGCGAGATCCCGCGATTTAACGCCAGATCCTGGGGCCTTTCGCAGAACTCTTTACTGTAGCGGAGGGCGCGGTGGATCACAGGGCGGAGTGATATACCCTGACCACGGAGGTGAGTGGTACCGGATCACATTTTTACAATGGCGACTTTGATCTAGGGATCCTAAACAAGTTGACACGGCCATGAGACATGGCTTTGTTGAGTATACCGCTAGGCCGGCAGGGATATCGAGTATATTATATTGGCTGTGGTTACAAACTTCCTGTGTCCGCTCCTACCTTATAGACAGTTTGCACATATATAATACGGTCAACTTTTCTTCTTGACAGAACACTTGGAGAGACCACTTGCAAACTCCTGATTGTAAACGAAAGCCATACAAGTGATATGCATATTGATAGCAACTATACCTACTAAGGAAACAAACTTAATTCTAGAGATTGAATGTGTTTTCTAACCTGAACAAATTTGAAATATTATGAGCTTAACAATACTGCTAAACTATTAGTACAGAGTAGTAGTAAAACTGATGGTGATTCAAATAAACATGTTCTGTTCCCTTTTCTCACGTGGCATGGTTTATATATGGACTATACAAAGTCGGTAGTGACAGCATATTTTATGGACATAGGTACAGAGGTCTGGGGCCGGAGGTCACTAGAGACAAAATAGGGTCATATTCCCTCACGGAAATTGTGAAAATGTGCTGTAATTTCCTCTGGTAATTTAGTTAAATTGAACCGTCAGTGAGGATGGAGCTTGGGGTTGAGGGTTCAAGGCCATGATAAGATCTCTAAAACCCCCAGATAAAGGATGGACCGAGTTAGTCTAGGCCTGTGCAGGTTAAATTATTGGTGCTCTTTTGTGAACAAATACCTTCAGGCAAAGTAATGTCATCTCAAATATAATATACTGTCTTATACCCACATCACGAGGATTTACCAGATACACATGGATGCTATTTTGTTCGCTAATTCTATATGTGCTTTATTTTTCCTATGACTAAATCTAGTGTTGTAGTTGGATTGGTGTCTATAATGGGAGTGGAGGTTAACTCCATGCCTCTCTTATATATGTAGTGCTAAATATGGGTAGAAATATGATCCGACCTAAATCTTTTCAACTTAATTATGTTATCAAATCGACAAAAAAGGAAAGGCTTTATCCATCTTATTTTCTGAGGGAAATACCTCATCAGTGTATAACTCTGTATGAATTCTCATAAATTATACTTACCGATAGTTCACAAAACGCTGCATTGTATATCCTTCCATGTCTTGTTTTCAACGACTTCTGATTGATTTGTATTTAAAGCAATTGTATAACATTTACATAAACGAAGGCCGAGTAAAATGGATTTGTTTACATATATAACAATGTATATATATATATACACATGTAAATCGTCTGAAATAATAGAGTTCTAGTTATAACACACGTGCTATGTATGATTACAATGTCGAAAGCAATATACATGTACCACAACTGAAACATTAAAAACGAAAACAAACAACATAAACCTTTTGGGGTTTATTTGCGGTGTGTCACTCCTCTCCCAGGGAAAAGTAAGTGCCACCTTGAGTACTATAAATAAACTTAATAGAATTACAACGGCTTAAGAAAGAAGGATGCTGCAACCCCTTCCCCCATCCCTAAAATGAGGTAACACCTGGAGACGTGCAGGCGACAGGTGAGAGAACCTCGGGACGTGGTTTACCTGGGGGTCCTGGACAAGTATACCACACTGCCCACCTCACCTGGTCACCTTATCAGTACATGACGTCACCGCAGGTAACTGTGAGTGGTCTAAGAGTACTAATAAGCCGGTCAGGGGCCTGGAATCTGATTACATATCTTATTAGTGTCTTTTCTCCTGGACCCATTTTCCCCACGCCGTGGAAAGCTTCTTAGTTGCGCTACCTGGCAGTGTTACGGGGAGTTAGGCAGCGGGTGGGGAGGAGGTGGGGCGATGCGGGTGGGCGAGGGTGGAGGCATATTGTGACTGTCGATGTCAGTGGCAGGCATCGAGACACTGACGACTCGTGTCGAGATAGGCAATCAGGCACATTTTCCCGGCCGTTTCCTGACAGGAAATGTCAGGAGATCTTTGGCACCTATATGACAACCCATTATCGTTTCCGTCTAACATTTTACAAATTCTCCTTCTCCTGCATGTCTGTGCTTGTGGAATAAACAAAATAAACAGTGAAATCACTTGTTTGGATGAATTTGTAGTCACGTACCACGTTTCTATTACCATGCCCTCTTCATTCATTATGTGCATTGAATACAATATGATACTGTATATAGACACCACTTTAGGGCGGCGCTAGCTAGGTAGCGTGCTGGCTTGCGGATCATGGTTTCCGAAATTCGAGGCCCGGCCGTGCCGCTGTATTTCATGCTTGACTGGCCTCTTCACTTTATAATTCGATCTCGCTGTGATATGCCCTTAGAAGTTACTACGGCGTGAAAGACCATCAACCAACTAACCACTTACATGTGACTTGGACAATATGTTTCAAAAAGTGTACCTGAGAGGTAACCCAATTACCTATCTTATCTTAGAAATAATAAAATCCATTTGAAATGACGAATAATAATGACAGAGTCGCTTTCACTATTTCTTGGTCTCATACTTATTAAATTGCTTGTGCATACAATACAGATGTAAAGAGCCAAACCCACCGAGCATCCGGAACACACCGATGCGCCCAACGACGCGTTCTACGACCCACAATTACATGTACATCGGAATGAATGAGCATCGTAGTACATCGGGGGTCTGAACTCTGAGTCGGTATAGGTGGGTTCTAGGCCTTAGTATGTTATCTTTTTGTCGTGAATCTTCCTGGTATTCTTCATTAACAACATTCTTTTTGTGTGAATCCCGATGCTCATTCTTCCATCATGGACAGTGATTGGGGAAATACAGTCTAGGTTTTCCTTGGAAAGGTAAAGGATAACGGCAGTAAGATAAAGTGCGCTGGAGGGGTGGTAGGGGCGAGGGGTAGGACAGAGGTGTCCCGCGTGACACCCAGGTAGATAATCATCAGGTAAGTACGTCGTAAGATTACGTCACTGCGACACTATTATGCGTGGGAAAAAAGGTAAGATGTCTTCCCTGTTGCATCCCCCGTATAACCCGATACACCACGCCTCAGTGGTGAATCTTTTTGTGTGCCCTAGGGGGAGATTTAGTAGGGGGAGGGGCGTCTACTTCACCAGCCTCATCACTCATTTGTGCTTTAAAGTGTACATGTTATTGGTGTTTTCCCGCTAGAATTGGATAGAATGACAGAACATATATGATGAGGTATTTCACTTGATACTTGCACTATAGAGGGGAACATATATATTTTTTATTCCTTGAATGAATAGATAATATAAGAATTTATGATAAGAATTTATGAGTGGATGAATATCAGTGGCAGATGAAAATAGAAGGTAAGGAGAGTACAGTGGTGGTAAAAGGTCTGAAAACAGATTACAACAGGAGAAGTAAAATGTTTTATAGGTTAGATTGCAGTGTGTAGATGTTATTAAGGGGTGGGTAGGAAATGTTAAGGGGAGAGTGAAAAGTGGTAAACAAATGATGGATGTTGTACAGCGATGAGTGTGAAAAATAGAACAGTTGGCATTTGGTAGTTGCAGTGGCAAACAGCAAACGGTAAATTGTAAACTATATACAGTGATCTATAGGTAGAGGGGAGTAAATGGCAGGTAGTAAACATCGATGAACAGATGGCATTTGGCAGCAAGTGATAAAAAGTAATTAGTAGACCCCCAACTCTAGAGAGAGAGATCACATTGTGTGGTAAACAGCAAACGGGGGATATGAAGGTGCTTCATAGGAGATGGCAAAGGAAAACCTTGAGGTGGCGGGTGGCAAATTATTGTGCGATAGTGAGTGGCAAACAAAGTTGGGTCGCTATGGGTAGCAAAGGGCAAACTTGAAGAGGTGGGTGGAAAACTGTTCGGTGATATAGCTGATAATATAAGTAATAATAACTGAATGCAGGAAACATTAAAGTTTATGCATTAAACAGCAAATGGGGGATCTAAAGGTGCTTCATAGCGGATGGCAAAGGAAAACCCTGAGGTGGCGGGTGGCAAATTTTTGTTCGATAGTGAGTGGCAAACAAAGTTGGGTCGCTATGGATAGCAAAGGGCAAACTTGAAGAGGTGGGTGGAAAACTGTTCGGTGATATAGCTGATAATATAACTAATAATAACTGAATGCAGGTAACATTAAAGTTTATGTATAGACCCCTCAAAGGGTGGGGATGGGAAGGGATGGCGGGTGTTGGGTGGTGCGTGTTGGGTGTTGGGTGTTGGGTAGTGGGTGGTGCGTGGTGGGTGCAGGATAGTGGGTGGAGGGTAGTGGGTGGTGGGTTGTGGGTTGTGGGTGGAGGGTAGTGGGGGGTCGGTGGTGGTTGGTGTTGTGGTGGGTGGTGGGCGGTGGGTTGTGGGTGGAGGGTAGTGGGTGATGGGTGGTGGTTGGTGGTTGGTGGTTGGTGGGTGGCGGGTGGTGGGTGGTAGGTGGTGGGTAGTGGTTGGTGGGTGGTGGTTGGTGGTTGGTGGTTGGTGGGTGGTGGGTGGTGCGTGGAGGGTAGTGGGTGGTGGGTGGTGGGTGGCGGGCATTGGGAGGCAGACGTTGGGTTGCGCACAGCGCTCAGGACGCACAGTGGATGTACACACGTCGATCCACCTTAAAGCATTGCGGGCTGGTGGCAGTGGCGGCGGCGGTGGTGAATGGCTGAGGATGTCGGGCGGTGGCGGCGCAGGACGACGACGATGCCGGGCGATAAGACGTCGCCGCCAGCCGTCTAGACGACCGGCTGGCAGGTGGCGGGGCGCCGGACACGGAGACACGGGGAGGAGGGCGCTACCCCCCACCCGACCCAGCCTCCCCGCCTGACCCGCCACCTCAGCAGACACTCAGGTGATGGTCTCCGCACCCTGCCAGGCCTGTCACCACGTTACCAAGAGATGCGTGTGTCCGGGCAGCATGTTTGTGTGAAGGAGAGAGAGGGTTACTCTTAGACCATAGGAAATCGTCAGTCAGCAGCGTTAAGGTCGCAAGAAGTAAGATAAAGCCACATCTTGTAAAATCTATTTTTATCAATGGGAAATACCTCATAGACATAAAGTCACTGCCTACTTCCTTAAATATCTATTTCGACTTGTTTAAGAGAAAATCGTGATCCCAGCCTTTCATGGTTGTACATAGCATCTAATCAATTCCCATCCTATCCTCAGAAAAAAATCAAGATATTCACAGGAAAAGGCACGGACATACCCTATAGCACTATATCGCATTGCTTTATGTCTGTAGTATTCGTTTTCAAACTATATAAAACCAAGGCCTGACTTGTTAGTAGTGATGCGGGATCAAGGGATACAGATATCGGAATGAAACATTACCTATTGCCAGCCCATCAAATAGATAGCGTTCATTCAATTATACCTCACACAAAAAACTCGAGTCCTCTCCTATCATGAACTCATGTATCAGCTAAAGTTCTAGCCTTGTTTTCAGACGTCGCCAGGGAGTTTTACCACTGAGTACGTGCACAGATGCCACGGGTCGAGGCTATCGGACCGCAGCACGAACTGATATAGCCTCGAACCAGGTTTCTAGCACCTCATAGACCTGTCGACGAGCGGTGAGGGTTGGAGAAGGAACATTCTGCAGATCTGCCTAGCAGCCTGAATCTATCGAAAAGGTTCGGGCCATGCTTGGCTAAATCAGTGGCTACTTTTAATGTCTACTTTGGATAAGGAATGTCCATTAAAGAGAATAAAATCGGTTCTTTGTGTCTCGGCACAATACCTAGAACGTAAAAGCTCCCATCTGTCCTCTGTCTAGAAACCATGGTTCGGCCCAAGTGAGGAATATATATGATCCCTCTATGCAAAGTTTCCACGAAAATGTATGACAGGGTAGAACACTGTAGTCATATAGATATATATTATCAAATAATATTACAGAAAATAACATAAGTTGACAACCTTGGCCTTTGCACAGGTATTTGAATATATTTGCTACTATTTCGCATAATGATTAAGTATGCTTTTTGTAATTCTATGACCCAATCCACCACAACCCCTAGACGAATATGAACTTAAAACAGTTTGATTAAGAATACTTTCTTTAGAGTTTCGAATCTGGTACTCCTAACAAAATTTACAAAGTGAAAAATCCTTTTCTTAATTGCAAATTCTTCTTCAAGAGCAACCTTGTCCAATGCTAAATCAGTTATCTATAAGAAAGGGTATTTCACAAAATCACTATGGCATGCCCTATTAAATAAGGAATATCTAACCCAGCGGTAGAAAGGGCAAGGTTGAAAATAAAGAAGTGATTGTAACACTAAACTGGTTTAGGACTGGTAACAGTGTAGGCGGTCTTAGTAATAGGACTTGGCGGACTCTTACCACCCCCTGTCCGTCCGTCGGCTCACTCCTCCCGGGCCTGGCGCCGGGCTCAGAGGGCGCCGACTCCCGCGGGCGCCCGCA
Organism: Alentia gelatinosa; assembly: GCA_950022655.1. Taxonomy (NCBI): domain Eukaryota; kingdom Metazoa; phylum Annelida; class Polychaeta; order Phyllodocida; family Polynoidae; genus Alentia; species Alentia gelatinosa. The sequence goes on along the minus strand of OX465583.1, from coordinate 48,354,812 downwards.
GGCGAGGGGCGGCGGAATGCCCGGCGCGATGTTGTGTATTGTTGTAACACGGCCACGCGTCAACACGGGCATCTGGGCTGCACTTGTCCTCCGCCCGCCTCCAAGGTCAAATGCCACGCGTTCCCGCCATGTCTCCTCCCACCACCACCGCCATACCAGCACCACCTCACACCCATCACCACCACCTCCACCACCACCACCAGCACCACCCAGAGACCCACCGGCCCGTGCCAGGACTGCCTGGTATGAGTCCATCTTAGCCTCCTTCCGGATACCAGCAGGAAGGTCACGTGACTTCCGGGTATGGACCATAGTGATGTAAAAACTCTTGAATCTAGTTTTAAGTAATTTGTCCTCACAACAGGTACGGTGTTTAATATTTCTGAACTACAGTAGAAGCCCATCTAACGGACACCCCGCGTAAGCGGTCACCCCGCGTAAACGTATACTTTTGCTCGGTACGGAGATTTTCCCTCTGTTAATCGTAAGCGGACAGTAATTTCGATACGAAAATGCCTAAAGCTCCATGTAAGCGACAGACATCCTATCAAAGATAGATTAGTTTGTGTTCTTTTATGAATGTATGAGTATATTCATAGAAAATATATTCTTTTATTCAAAGTTGAATAACTTCAGATCCAATTGAGATATTGGGAAATGGATTTCAGATCCATCATCTCCCCTACATATCGGTAGATGACACTTGCTTATTACACCGGAGGAAAACGGACACTTTGGCCTTGAACGGAGGGACTTCCGCTAACGTGAAATTTTACTTTATTATGATAATGAATGCCACTGCTAATGTTCGTATTTCATAGTATTCTATATGAATGGATGCAAAGAAGCTCTGATTTGATGACATTTCCGTTAATAGCTAATATAAATGCATAACCTCTGGAAATTTTACCTCTGAATTCCATATACCATCTGATCATTTTAAAGATTGATTTTTACTCCAAAGGCGAAAGGGCCGACATGGACTTGGTCTATACGGTAAGAAGATCTGGATGTCGGCTCCTGGGTGATATATACAGAGGTTAAATGGTTGCGTCAGCAGGTGTACCGTGGAGGAGAACCAGCAGGAGGGACACCGGAGGGCTTGTCTGTGTGTCTGGAGAGGTGTTACCACAGCGGCCAGAGGATCGAAGTGTGGTATGGTAGCTATGGATACATACCCTAGCAGCAGGGCTGGATCCCGTCTGTGTGGTCACGGCACTGGCAGACTCTATATACACACACCGCCCTGGAGAATCCTTGCTTGGTTAGACATCTGTGTGTACGTGTATATGCCCTGGCTGACGCCCACTACCTCCAGCCAGCCAGGACAAGCCGCGCCTAAGCTGGGCCGGTCGGTGTGTTCGTCTGGTATACAGATGGTATAATCTAGCGGCACGTGTATATATTGGTTACCACGGCGTTACGCTATTGTAATTTGGTATAGCCTGGTGATAAACAAGGTCTGTGAGCTGGTGTGATTGGATAGGACGTGAACAACGCGCGTATTGACATATTTCTGAAACAGTTGGAAGACATACTCTCCTGCTTGGTATTTTGAAGTCTATTGGTCTTCTTTTTTATCGATGACTTATATTTTGAAATAAATACAGGTATATGAGGGCAGATTCAATGATATTTTGACGCGAAATACGTATGAATACGTGGATGTTTATATTATAGTGTCATTTATGGTGCAATTTAGGGGTGATTGAAAAGGTCGGAGGGAGTGAAAGTGGATAGCTTCAACAGCTATTAATTCCTATTTAAGGTAACATACATAATCATATAAAATGCATATGTATATAATTTTGCTCATTCACACACAGCTATGTATGTATATGTGCTGACTGTGTAATACATATGTACAAAGTACGTTGCATACATTTCTGTTTTTATATATAATGGTGGGTTACATATTAGGCCTACATGTATATGTACATGTAACCTGGTAAGAGCATATGTGCATTATTTAGCTTGGAACAAGTTAAAAACATGTTTTTTCCATCAGTAATATAACCGTACTCTTAAGTCATGTCAAAAACATATTCCCCTCAGTTCTAACCTCACGATATTGAATACACTCAGAAATAAATAAACCGCCTCATTAACAGAGAAGAGCGCCTACAACCATAGAAGTACGGTAGGTTTCCTGTAAATCTAACGGCTTCCTGTACAACATACCCCCAAAACAATATTTAACCCACTTCTCTGTCCAGTCACACAACAACCTCACACTCTGTTGTCATTGCAGATATCAACCAAACGTTCCCTGTTTCCTCCTTACTAGTAAAGAGGCAAAAACACATAGCTCTTTCCCTTCGTCAATATTTACCCACCACAACGCTACGTCCTTCTTAGTCCTGTAATGTTGTGTGGGGAAGGGTTGAATGGACTTACCCCAAGGTCAGGGATAGGGGGCGGGGTATAGGGAGGGTGTGAACAGTGGCGCCGGCTTCACAACAAAGTAACAGTATTCGTGTTGGCATCAGCTGGGCAGGGTTGAGGGGGCTTTTGCTGAGAGGGTTGAAGGTGTTGGGGGCATACTGGGGTGTGAGGGGTGAGGGGCAGGGGGTGAGGCGTGTAACGGGCGTGACACGAACACCTACCTCCGGTCTTACTTGCCCGCGGGGTTGACCACTCTGACCAGCTTAATGAAGGCTTTAAATAGGTGAGTCTCCAATCAGACCAACAGCACAGCAACAGGAAGGAAAAGGAAGGGGATAGGGGTATTGGGACTGAAAGAAAGAACCGATGCTTGTGCATAGAGGTATCCACATATACATGTACGTATATAATGTACATGATGTTGACAAAAATATCAGCCAACCGGACAATCTGTTAGTTCGATGACTTGATTTGATATACGTGTGCGTATGTCTGCATGTATGTATGTATGTATGTATGTATGTATGTATGTATGTATGTATGAATTTACTGTATATATATATATATATATATATATATATATATATATATAATATATATATATATATATATATATATATATATATATATATATATATATATATATATATACATGTGACCAATGGTATAATTGAATTGTTCATCTTACTACAACAACTTCAGAACTTGACATATTCTTGACACCAACTTCTTATTCCTGTCAGTATTCAAATTCACCGTTTTATTGAGATTCAATCCTTCCCACAACCACTAGTAATTTACTTTAACTCAAGTGAAATTGATTTGGGAGAACATCGCATAAAGACCATAGAACTTGATTGAATCTAAGAGCAGTGCCTGAACCAATGGGGCTAGTAGATTATTCTTATCAGAATCTCCAAATGATTTTTATGCAGGTTGAAACAATCTTCATATATCAAGCTGTTTTTACAGACATGTTTCATATTATGTTAAATTTCATGGGGCCACATGTTTTGAGTCTATTAGTAAGCCTGATTTGTTTCGCGCTAGATTGATCCATTGATATTGAAATAATCATGCAACCAGTAGAACAGGTCTTCTCCGAATAGGAACATTTGCACTTTTGCTTTCCAGCACATTTACCGTTAAAAATCATTATTTGACACAAAGGACACGCGACACAATCGGTCTTTATTGGATCATATCGACTCTGTTCACAGAGGCAATCATCCCGTGGTGGGTCCGCCGAGGCAAGCAGCTCGGAACGCCAATTATCGCTCACCACCGCGCCGGGTCGGCGGCGCCAGAGACCCAGCGGCGGACAGATGTGTAACCGGAGCCGAACGAGGGGGAAGCCGTCAGTTGTCGTTCCCTCCGTCCGGTCACCGACCTCGACGACAGCCGTTATTAAATGAAACACCAGCGAGATTATTAAATTTTCTAATAATTGAAATCATCGCAAGAGAGAGCGCCGCGGGGCGGGCGGCGTGTAAACAATGTCGGCCGAGTCATCGTGGGCGATAATTGGTGCCGGTTACAAAGCGGTAATCATCGTAGATGGATGGCGATTGGCCGTGACCAATATTGTGCACCTTTTGGGCCAAATTATAGGCAGCTTTTTGTGTGTTTCATTGCCGACCCGTCTGTTCGCCTGTCAAACCTGGGCATGGCGATGGGGGCAGAGATGCAATTGTGGGGGAATAGGGGATGGGATGTTAGTTATGCTTTTGTTGTTCGTTTTTTTATCTTCCCATCTTTCACACTTCTGTAGATAAACTCTTGTGACCACCTTACATGAACATAAAAGGAAAAAAGCGTAGCATCGTATTCAAAACAGCTTTGATAAAGGGTCTATACAATGTAGTTTATGGCATTTTTAATAACCACTCGGCAGTGCTCCATTATCCGAGTTCGCGGTAGCTTACCAACCTCATGCGGAATAGAAGGTCAGTAGTCAGGTCAATACTTTAACATCCGGCAACACACAATGTGTGACCTACTTACAAGGGAGCAACTCTGTAACAACTGGTGTGGCCAAATCTCGCACTGAGCGAGGCACTGAGGAACCCTTGTCCACAGAGAAGGTTCCCAAGTCTGTTGGTAGCAGCCAGGCCAGCTTCTAGGCACGAGTAAAGGAGCCTTCGACTTTCTTAGCAAACTAATTAGCTTTCGGAACTTTCTGGAGCCTGACTTTTATCAATGGTTAAGGGAGATGTGAGTCTGTCATTGATTCAAACTGATAGTAAAGCATTTGTGCAAAAAAAAACATTATTAGGGGTTGTATGTATTTAGTAATATGCTTTTGCCACCCCGCAAATACATTTTGACTTATTTTTTCAGGGTTTGTAACCTCATGACCTCTCCACTTGACTTTCCCAGTAAATACATTTGTGGCAACTCAATATGACTTGGTGTAGCTGTATCAGCTGCCAGACTTTATCTGCTGAAAACCTACCTTCGCTTAGTCTCTAGATTTGTCTTGCATATAAAATCGTATAATTATGCCCAAGACTTTATCTGTAGTTCTATAAGTTCTATAGGCATCTGAGCTTGATTTTGTTATCAGTGGCATCGGCTGTCAGACTGTATCTTTCACAGGTTTAATGTGACTTTGTATCTGTTGGTGACTACTGTGACCGAGTCGCTGACGAGTCACTGCGAGCAGGTCTGAGTTAGTACATTCTGCTCGCGGGTCGTTCCGTGGACGTTAGGAGGATCGATGGAGCTAATGGTGGCTGGAGGCTGACTAAGTGCCGCTTTTTTTTATTCTCCCCGCGGCTTCCTTTTCAGTCCTGTTCGACTGTGAGCTGTGTGCCGTATCCTTGAGCTACTCACAGACCTAGACTTGTTTCTAGGTCAATCCGTGTCCCATCCTGCTACACACCACCTCTTAATGCCAATAACTGTCTCTTTACAACGGATATGTTAAACTCTCTCTGGGCAATCATTGCTTTTCAGGCTACATCATTCAATTGTTGTGGCGAGCCATTGTTTTTAACTTGTGAATTCAGATGACATAATGTAAATAAAAGCAAAATAACATCAACAAATTACTTATTTTTTCAACATTTACTGAACAGAATAAATAAACCTCTACGCTTCCTAATACTCGGACCTCTGTTTTTATATAATGTTCTTAATTTGGAATTTCTTGTCTTTCTCTTTTTATAAAATCGACTTCAATCTACACTCTACATGCATAGTCTTACATACTGAAGTTCAGCATTGTGTGGCGTGCTTCCATTTGAACGGGGAACCCTCATCACCATGCTCGGTTTGAAACAGACAGTTAAAAGACACATTTTCACAAATGACCTTTCAATCTTGAAATAACAGAGGACGTCCATATACTTTTATATATTTCTGAATTATATTCTTATACCCTCTATGTTATCTACATACAGAGTCACAATTGCAATGAGTTCTTGTCAGTAAAATTGATAGAAATACCACCATAACTTCATTGAATAGTTTGATAATTTTGCTGAAATGAAGTAGAATGTCAGCTACATTATCACTTTCTCAAATACGACTCATATTACACAGATTCCGCTCGCTTTATGATGGATCCGCAATGTTGACTTTCAAATGTTTGCCTGACCTTTTGACCCGCATCGGGAGTTAGGCGTTTGTCGTATCCACGCTTGGCTTGGCCCATTACCCAGCCGACACACGATACGATGTCTGCCATGATTATCAATTCAAATGCCTACATTCCAATTTTATGTGGCGTGAATTTGAACTCACGCCTGTTTCAGAAGTTCAATTAGCTGTAAGACAATTGGGACAATAGCAGTCTTTGACACATTTTAACGTGTGGTTTGAAGCGAGTGTTTGGACCTGAGCGTTGTAGGACATTAACGGTGTTTGCCAGCATCGATTCCCACTTTCTATATACTACTCACGATATGTTCAGACTACGAAACAAAAGAGGTTTGGAAGGGGGGTTGAAACCTTTCTTACGTGCACTAAAACTGTATTCTAGAGACTATGATTATGATTATGATTACTGTTAAAATCGAAATCATTGTGAAATTTCCACTTTTACTGGGTAGACTTCTATATCATAGATTAAGGTAGAGACATGTATTTTGATATTATGATTCTCCCAAAGGGAGAGACATGAGGCTTTCTATTCATGTACACGTACAAGTAAAATTTACATATACATGGGCTCTCCTTAATATATCCATGCCTACAGGACTTTGCTGCTGTTGATCTGTTGGTTTGTGCTGCATGTTTTTTATGTGTTTTTCTGGTATAGGTGGTTTCGGTTCAGGGTCTGAAGTAGGAGGGCATTTGAATTTTAGATATATGAAACCTTTGCTGATTTTGACTTGGGTAGGACTACTTTATGTGAGGGAACATTGTCAAACATTTATAGCATCCAGGAGAATGTAGCTTTTTATATGTTGACTGAGAGTGAGAGACAGACTCACTTGTGTCAGGTGTTTCTAGGTTGATTACCACATTCTGTTCACTGACAGTGTCGGTTGTCGTGGAGAGTGTATTAGCTTGATACACCAAATATATGTATGATTATATGCATATGAACAGATTTTATATTCCACCCATCCATACATAGATATTTCCATGTATATGTTGTACATTCAAGTATGTGTATGTGTATATATATATATACTCTGACATACATACATACATAAATATATACAATGTACATACAGTGTTTATACTAACACATGCTGGATGCAATGCTGATAACCCTGTCATGCTACCCCCTAGCGGCCTATCATGCAGCCCTCAGAGCTTTGGGGTCAGTGTTCCGTGTCCGGGCTGAAGTGAACCGTGTTCATACACTTCAGCCGACCGTGGCCGGTCTCGTGCCCGTTGATCCGGTCGGCAAACGGCATTAACGGCCGGTCTTGGCCGTGCTCACGTCCCGTGCGAATCGGCTTACCTTGGACGGGCCCCGCGGGCACCGACCACCGGTAGGCCCGACAGCGAGGGCTTAGGGCCCCGGTCACCCACCGTACCCACCCCGCCGCCACCACCGCCGGCGGCGCGCCACAAACGCTGCAGGGATGATCCTATTAGGTCAAAATGGGGACTTACAAAGAGCGGTGGGCAGTGGCAGGGGGCTGTGTGTGGAAGGGGGGAGGCTGGAGGGGACAGAGTGGGCCTTTGCGGTTGGGGTTTTAATGTTGGGTAAATTTGAGGCGGCGGGGATTGGGACGAAGAAGCCTAATCCCATGCAGGGGGTCCCTCGCACCTGCTACTGGGAGGGCGTGAGGGGATATGGGGAATGTGGGGTGGGGTCGCGGTGTGGATGCGGAGGTGGCGGTTTGCATTGGTGTGGGGGTAAGATAGGGGGAACTAGAAGGGCAGCATACTGGTGATGGGAAGAATACCCAAGTAATATAGTTACATACATGTATACATTTTATTTGGAACCAATACTTCTAGCATATTTCACTTTGAAAAAGCGATGGTGGTTGGATAATGCACATTTGAGATGGTAGAGTGGCACAAAGTGGGAAATCCGTAATTTCAAACTCCAATTTCTGTTCAAAGGATAGGTACAAATGATTCATAGGGGTCGGGTCCTGACATTTAATGTTACATTAAGCCATGCAATGCTTCCGTCGTCCTCATCTCACAGATCAGATATCTCTGTGATATGACCCTCTTGTTTGTATACCAAAATATTCCACGATAAATATCTACCAGTAGCATAATTCATTCTGGTGATTGTAGAGATAAAATCATGTAAAAGAAAGTACGTCCTCCACTGTGCTCCATGAGTAGAGCCTGGATCTATGATGTTGGTTCTACTAGCAGGTAAAAATAAAGAGGCCTAAAGGACTCTGTATACAACAATACTCTGCGATGTATTCCTTTGCCATTGACTGCTGAAGAGAGCCTCCAGTCTACAAACACTCCGTCATAAAGCAGTCCTAATTTAAAAGCCCAACACCCCTAACCCAAACAAGGATCCAGATAGAGACACTAAAAGCACCCAAGACAATATATACCACTTCCCCTGGGGGCCAGGCGCAACAAACACTTTTAGGCCTAGAATAGACCTAATCAGGGCGCCTTCAGGCTGACCAGTGGCGGCCGAGAGCTTAGACAAAAGACGCAGGACCGGTGTATTGTGGATGGGAGGAAGTTGAGACCTGGGGACCCGACTGAGGTGAGGAGGGGAATGGGGGGTGGGGGTAGTGTTTGGAATAGCCAAAGGAGGAAGAGAGGTGAGTTCAAAACCGCGGTTCGGCCAGCGTTCCGGGAGACAATATGGCCACTCGGTACCAATGTGGGGCCTGCCCCCTCACCCCCCCCCCCCCCAACGGAGCCCCCCAAACTTTAGGCTCTGCGGACGGTGGCCAAGCCTATCAGTGTGCCCCATCGAGGCCCGACGAGGCGCGACCACCGCCTTACTGCCGCCCCTAACTCAATTCCCGACCCGCCCGGCCCGCCAATTAACGGCCCATAATCAATGTGGTAGGGGGCCCCTTTTAAAGCAAAACCCCGCGTCTCTGGGCCGGGGTCCCCTTGTGTCGTCAATAACCGCGGCGATGGCGGGTAATTTAATTACCACCCGGGCGACAAAAGCCCCCCGAGCTCGCGGCCCGGCGCGAATAAATACGGTCCCCGCGACAGACGGCTACGGGCCGCCCTTTGAAATGTCGTCTGCTCGCAACGATCGCTCAATTGTGGAGGCGCGAATAGGGGACAGAGATAGGAATCCGAGGCGCGGTGTTGGCGGCCGCGACGGCGACGGTGACGGCAGTGTGTCGTCCCTGGGTCGGCCTGTAAAAGGGACGTCGGCTGTCACCGACGCCAAGTCGGCGTTTGAAACGCCGGCGACATGTCTGTGGTGGCCCGGGCTCCTCTGTCTTGTCAGCGCCGGCCCGCCCCTCGCTCGTGCCCGGGTCGTAACCGTAAATCGTCGCCGTCCTCCTCCTCCCGTCACCCCTGGATAAATGTCGTCTGATGCCGTTTTATGTTGACCAGGGTCCTGCGACAGCATCTGTATCACCACACCACCCACACATCCCCCATTCTCCGCCTTTTACCCTCACCCAACCTACCCCTTTACACGACCTAGTAAACCCAATTCTTCTCTCACCCGGCCTCCTGTTCTCCGTCCTTTGACCTTCTACTATAACCCCCCCCCCCCCCATCACTATCCCTCGCCTTTCAGAGAAAAACAGAGTTCTACCTCCACGCATCATCAATTCTCCCTACTCTCCTACCTCTCCACTACCCAGCTACCTCTCCCAATACCCTGCTTTATCTGCTTTCCAACTTTTTGTCATCACGCCTTACCTTCTTCCCACATCCTAACCCTCTTCTCAGCCAAGTCTTCTGTGCTGCTTCACTCAGTTCTCCAGTGACCCAATCACCCCTTCACCACACCCATGTCCCTGTTTCACCACCTTTCATTCCTTCCAGGGCTCTATCCCCCTCCTTGTACCAGCCATGCATGTTCGTGGTCCATACCCTGGCTCCAGGCCTCATGCGTTATATTCTTTCAAAACTTTATGCTTTCACGGTATGCTCCTAAAGTTCATCCGCATTAAAATGATTGATGCATAGTTCTTCTCCTGTTCCAGTATTCAACTAACGACATCCTACTCTCAATCAACACTCATACACCACAATCGCTCCAGTTCCTCAACCAACACTACCCTTCGATTCCTTCCATCCCCCTTTCCGTCAATCCTGCACGTGTGTCACTCCATTTCTCTCCATTTCTCATCCCTCATATCCCACTACCCCTCCTTCACGCCCCCTACCTCTGCGCTCCAATATTGGCTTTCCCAACTCCATATCTCCCGCCCTCTCGTTCATCACTCCCTCATCTACTGCCCTTCCATCCCCTCCACCGCCCCTCCCTCCCTTGTGCCTGACAGTCACTCCCTTCTTCGCCACTGCTCCTCCCACCTACTCCACACACGCATCGACCTTTCAATTGGGACCCCTTTGTATCCACCTATCTATGTGTAAGCACATAGGTATGCGGGGGCCATGGTCCCTTTCATGCTAGTCTGGGGAATTTACCTGCCTTTAAATCCTCCCAGGCCCTCATGCCCCGTCCCTACCCAACCCAACCCCCCTCCAAGCAGTTGGTAATAGAGTGACTGGTACACAGTCCCAGCTGGATTTCCTCACAGGAGACATTCACCATGTCAAGTCGTGAATCCCTGGTCCTTGCTAAAGCACGTCTGATACTCTACATTCCTAAACCTTGAGTTCCATGTGGAACCTGCTGTCTGCTGTGTTTGGAGGTGTTTCTAATTGGCTCTCAGATTGGTTGTTAGGCTAACCTTGAAAAACATGAGTGTCGGAATAATCTGGATGGAGGGAGGCAGGTCTACTTGACTCAAACACTCAGTGAGTTCGGAAGTAGTTAAAGGTACCAATAACCAAGAAAGATCCCAAGTTTGGATCCTTTATCTGGCCAAAAGGATAGTTGTATACAGGCTATCAATATTTTCAAAAGAAAAACCGTCACGAATTGCCGTTATTTCAGGGTCTTTATTGATTGACGGCTAACACAGATTCCATCAGTTGTTGACGTGACTAGATTTAGACGATAAGTTTCTGCAAGTTTTGGTAATAATTTCTGTAATCATTTTTGACTTGTTAGATTATTCAGCGCATTAACAGGATGTTTTTGATATTGCCCTATCGGTACATACCTAGCTATTTCAATGGCAATAATGTAATGCTGTCTTTGTCCTCGTTATTTATAAACATACAGTAACCGTAAATCTCACTCGTCCCCCATTCCACTGAAATGATGTAGGACGTTTAAGATTTAAATAACATTTACGGTTCTACTTTTATAGTGATGTCTAGCGAAGCCATTCTGCTCTGATGGTTATCGGATATAAGAAACAGATTTATAGAAATAATAAAATGTGAGACAGACGAACTGGCTGGAGATTTCCATATCTTCACAAATGAGTACTAGGAATCTTGCTAGGCGAATTCCTCAACCGGTTCAAACGGTGAGATCCATTTTCAATTTTCGGTATACATAATGCTAACAATTATGATGAACATTTCTTACCATTGTCATTACACTGGCCATACCCCCAAGAGTTTTATCACCTTGAACGGGTTTTCGAAGAGTTCTGAAATAATATGGATATGAAGTTTTCTTCTGTCGTTTGATTTCTTTTTTCCTATAGGTAATAGCTTGTAAATAGGTGAATAATATGGATATGAAGTTTTCTTCTGTCGTTTGATTTCTTTTTTCCTATAGGTAATAGCTTGTAAATAGGTGAGTTATGATAGCTTTTAAACACATTTGAATGTGAAAGGCAAGAAGTACCAGAACTGATACTAATGTCCCATGACATATAAGAACATTTTCTGAATGACATATGTAATTATCTTTCTGAATGAGTAAAATCACCTGGATCCATGACAATATGTTTACTTCAGGTCAAAATTCATGATATAGATGTTCGTTATTATTTGTGTGGTAGTAGTTCAGGGTATGCGAATTGAATAATAGTGGTATTTTCGATATAAAAGAAATGCACCATTCAAACATTGAATAGTTGTAGATTAGGGGTCATAACCCTTTATGTCCAATGGCGAAATAAATGGTGCCACGGGGAACTTAATCATAGCTTGTATTAATTGTGATTGCTTTCATGGGTGTGTTTTCATATGTGTGTGTCAGTTTGATCTAAAGAGCTTATAGCAATCATTGGTGTGTGCTTCTGGTGAATGTGTCTGCATTGTATAGTTTCATCTATGTATATTGGAATTAACTTTGGGTAATTCATCGTTTTAGTTTCAGTTAATCACAGTCTTTAGGTCTCTAACTGTGATGATGTGTGATGATGGTGCATGGGGAGGGACGTTGTGTGTCTATGATAAAGAACACGGGCGGGGACGGGGTCAGGGAAGGTTAAGGTTGTGGCTACACATCTGACACTTACCTGCCGAGCCATATTCAGTCCCAGCGAGGCAGAAAACAGTCGCCTGAGGCGGTCTCCACCACCTCACTCCATCATCACCACCTCCGCCAGCCCCACCGTTACCCTTCATACAACGTCAGTACTCTCATCTCTAGTGTAATTGTCGTCGTACTCTTTAAAGGGATGTTTCTTAGACTGAGTAGCAGTAGCTGCTTGGCCATATTTTAATCAAAATAAAATTCAATCAATAGTTGTGGCCCCAATATCTTGTTTTATATTCCAAATGCTTATCTACATATCTTATTTACCTATCTCTATATTTATCTGCCTTAAATTCTGATGATTTGTTCGTCTATGCTTTATAGGGAAAACATTCTAGTCTATATATGTTATGGTTGAGACCTGTTATCCTGTAAAACGTTATATCACTATCGTGAATAGACGATCGATTTTCAGAACGTGCTCATGAGGATCTGAGGTCAGTCTTCAAATTTCTCATGTTTAATCAAATGTTTTGACTTATATTGACGAAATCTGTAGTATTACACGGAAAATATTTCTCACACAATTAATTACCTACTTTTAAAAGCATTTTAAGTTTTATTTTGTTTTTCAAAGAAATAAATATCAAATTCTGTAATGTAATCACATAGTCGTCCAGATAACGTGGAAAACTGATAAGATTATTATCCTCTTCAATATCACGATGAATAATGGTAGATGGTGCATTGAGGTAACATATTGAAATGTTATATCTTTTTCTTGTTATTTGTGCCATATTGTTACTTTTACAATTAGTCTTTTTTTGATATGATATATTTATGTTAAAATCAATCTATTCAATCTTAAAAGAAATGCAATGTGTTGCTTTAAAATATTGCATGTATTGTGTGTAATATAAATGCACACGAAAGGCTAGAAAAGGTCAACAATGAGACAATGATATATTTTTCAAATATTTTAATGTTCATTTTTTCTCATTAAGTCAATCCAGTAAAGTCCATCGGATGAATATGTTATCCATATAGCAATCTTGTCCTGATAAATTATGATAATGATGAAAATAATGATCGCCAATGATTGGGGATGAGTTGAAGTATTGAACACATAAGTTAGTACGATGGGATGAACTATACATACAAATGGTGGTTGTCATGGCGACCACAAATAACTGTGGTCTCACAATGATGAATGTCATAAATAGAAACAAATGAACTCATTTTTTTCATTACAAGGGAGATATTTCACCCCCATACAGTTCAACTAGCTTCCAGCTAGCTATGTAAGCTCATCTGCATGTATGAGTCTGTATGACGTAATAGGCCTACAGCGGAAATGACGTTGGATTTACGTCAGGAGACGTTGTTTTTATAAAGAAGTCCGATCTGTCCATCGCAATTTGTTTGGAGCTACCGTTCATGGTAGGCAATAAAACACATTTAAACAGCTTTTATACAGAGAGTACGCCACATGCGCAGACAACTTGCCTCTAACACACCACGACATACAGAGAAACGTTTGACAGCTATCAGAGAGTTTGTCATGTTAATACACGAGAAGAGAGGCCAGAGATTCCTCTTATACAGTCAATCATAGTCGAAGCTTAACTCAGCAATGCTGACTGTTTCCATTTTCGATAAAACAAAAGGGAAAAAACTAAAAATAAGACAAAAAAATGAAATCAATTGAAGAGATCAGCGCTGCTATTTCCTTTTTGCCACCTGCAGCCGACGATACAAGTATTTCTCAATATGAGACTGTACACAATTACTTAGTCTTATTTATCTAATCATTGTCTAGGAGTCGATCCTCACATCCAAGTGTCACATGATCAAAGTGGAGTTGTCTGAGGAGATAACATGAGTTTTATTTTTGTAAGTCTGCGCATGCGCAAGTCCGTCCATAGAATGCGCGCGCAGTACAGGCTGGGAGTCGAATGAGAACACAGGAAGTAGGTCACAGAAGTGATGTCATACTCGTTGGGAATCACAACCCATCGATATTTACGTCACGTATTTAGGTCGTGTGCGTGTTCCTGTGTCATAACTGTCTTAAGTTATCATTGTTACTGTTGTCAATTATATCGCACTCAATGATCTCAGAAAACGGTAGATATTCAGTTGATAATCAAAAATGTATTCCTGGCCGGGATATTTTGTTGTTTATGCTTTCACCGTCGAGTAAGTCGTCACGTACGTGAGCCCGATCGACGATGTGCACATGCCCTGAAGATGAGTTCCGGTCACGTGGTCTGGTCTCGTGGTCAGGTCACGTGATCGGGTAGGTTGAAGCTGGTCGATCGAAGCGCCACCACTCGTCAGCGTCAAACCCTAGGTGAGAAGAGTGGGTGTGATCTAGCTGCTCCGACGCCGCCATCTTGGCTATTGGCTCATGGGACTTCTCGTCCGCCATCTTGGCTATTGACTCATGGGACTGCCCATCTCGGAGGGTGTGCCGGGCATGTCGGTGGAGACGGAGGTGGGCGGGTGTGAGAGGGCATCGTAGGCGGCCTCGTTCATGTAACACGACGATTCATTCGACAGGTTGTCCATCTGATCAAAAGAGTTGACCTGTTTGGGGAAAACAAAAAATAGCTAATTAGACACTGCTGAATGGTAACAAGTATGGTGAGTCAAAAAGAGGAAACGCTACTGTGTTGTATTGACCAGGTGGGGTTCGGTGGGTCGGGGATGGGTGACACTATCCCCGGGCTTGTTTGTCAAGAACAGTTTAGTGTTTGTAATGAACAGTCAGAGTCCACAGACCACTGACGGGGAGGAGTGTAGGGGGATGGCAGGGAATCAATGCCGTGTAAGGGAAACTGGCGCCTGAATAATGCATCGTCGTCAGTATCAGCCATTCACTGCGGAGCCATACTTCCGCCACACAGCGATACCAAGTGACAGGAGCGCATGCGTCGGAACATCCGGCGAGCGGTGGGGAGAATACTGGCATGAAAGTAGATCGGACGTCTCACACACTCGCGCAGTCATCTGAGTACTTCACACAAAGAGCCCGAGCACGAGCTTCCGGTGTGGTGTATTTAAGAACGTCCGACCAAAAGTAAAATGTATTTTCCAGCGTCTGACTGATTTGCATAAAATATCGTTTAGAAGTATCCAGTTTACTATCGCCTCTAAGCTCCTATAATTGTGTGTCTGTTTGTCTTTTTATATAACCGTTGCTTATAAGGCATTTCAAGACCGCATACTCTTTTTGAATATCTAGCCCCGTTACTTCTTAATTAACCTTCATTGACTATCTACTCCGGAAACAATATTTATCTACATGTCCAACATTCTGTTAAAATGATAATCAGAGTTGGATTATTCCATGTCAAATTTTCGGGTGATATTGAACCACACACCGTTGCGAAGCTATGAATAAAAATCAGTTCTCTGATACAAGACATGCCAGGCTGCTTAAATATTAGTCCTTTATCGATTTACTTTCCAGACAAAGAAAGCATTGTTTACAAGTTTCAACCTCGATCGATGGATTTGCCTCATTTACAGACAAAGGTAGTAGCTAGCGAAGAGAAGTGAAAATGAAAACGAGGAAAAGGGAGTAATTTTAATGTCTTACTATGAAATATCGGCCTTGTAGACGTTCGTCATTGATAACGCCTCCAGGAATCTATGTCAATAACAATAACAAGGAGGCCATGGTAAATTTCATTTGAGTTTTGGTTTTATCATCGATAGTATCATCAGGCTACCAAGCTATGGGTACAATGTGCATGGATTTGATTGGATATAGGTCAAAAAGGGACAGAATGTAGTACAGGGGCACAGACTGGAATACGATTGGAGTATCAGACAGTGTGGCTGGTAAACAAATCCAGGAACGCTGTCTGTTCGATTGACAGTCTGACATTCAAGTTGTATAACTAACAGACGGAGGGCCCTTGGAATGATAGACCGGCTGACAATCCAACTAGTTAACTGACAGAGCAACCGATTGGGGTTTGAAAACCGGTAGATTAGAAAAGTGACAGTCTCCTTGCTGATCTGACGCACTATCAGTGCTAGGCTGATAGGCACTCCAGCAGAATGACATTTCAGCTGGTGAACTGACACACTGACAGTCTATTAGTGACATAGAGACATACTAACAGAGAGACAGTCGAGCTGATGATCTAACACTATGCACTGTCTCTGAACTGACAGACAAGCAGACGAACAGCCAGCTGGTTTTCTGACACACTGACAGCTCTATTCACAGACACACATTCTATAGTCGCACAGATGACACAGAGGATTTACTATGAATGCAGAGAACCTGGCTACACACTCTCCCAGCCCTCTCTACTTCGCCTCTCCTCTCACCCAGTTCCCTATCTCGGCAGCGGGAAGCAATGCCTTGAGCCCCGCCTGAGGCAGGGCTCAGGTCGGCCCCGGCTTTCGGTCCTCGGGCCGGAGAGTGTCTAATCTTACACATCCAAAAGCGGACCTCACCACCCCTCCACCCCGCCGCCTGCCGGCCGCAACACTAAACTAGGCCCTGTTGTCTTCCGCAGGCTAAGCACATTAAAGACGCTTTGCACTGGGTCAGAGGATCGCGTTTGCAGCCGCGGGCCATGCGCTAAGCAGCCTTCAGCTGGGCGTCAGTCGGCGGCAGTGTTTCCACAGAGATCACAGATTCACAGAGCATAGCGCCCCAACATTCAACCCCCTCCTTCCCCACACTTCTGCTTTAACCATCGCCAATCCTTGCTTTCTCTCTCAGTACCACAAGCAGCAGCCTTTTTTTCATGGGGTAGCGGTGGGGTGAGGGTTAGGGCGTGTGTGGAGGTTGGCGTGTGTGTTTGTAGGCCTGGGAAGGTGGGTGAAGGGTAGGCCATGAATGGATGTTCTGGGGGCTGCTGAACGCCCACAGCAGGGACTTTTGTCAAAACTTCTACTCTGGACAACAAAGGGTAGGTCCCGATCCCCTAATCCCAATGAACACAAGGCCAAATGGACTTGGTTAGATACAAAGTCTAGACAGACTAAGTCCGTTTTCATGAGCCGAAGATTCCTATCTTATTTACTCATAAGTCACAGTTGTGGGAAATGTACGTCATTTTAATCTGTATTGACCCAAATTTGCTCCCTGATTATTTATATCATGTTCTTCAACCCCTAATTTATAAATCATTATGACTCCTCTCCTCTATGATAGAACAGTTTCCCTTACATGCTTCGGTCAGATCATGAAATATCCAGCACATTTAGTTTTCCGTAACCTACCAAAAGACACACAGTTCTGGAGTGATAAGAATCACTTCTCCCTCACAGAAACTACTTTTCTTTCTTCTTTTAGAATTCTAGACTCGTATTTGTATGGTCATATCAGAGACTACATTGAGGTACAGCAGAGCTGGGCGGGCTGGTTACGGCCCAGACTCTTCTCTCGCCCACACACGTGGGATATCCGATCCTTAATCTGAATCCCCCGGATTCAGATTCGCTGAGTGGCGTGTGGTGCACTTGTTATCAGCTTCCGTTCAGGTTCAGCGCCAAGAAATCCCCCACTCAGAGAGATAACAATGATATGATCACGCGTACCCACGGCCACTGGACATGCTGAGTGACAGATAGGTGGTCTCTCCTCACAGATATAAACTAATACATACTTTGGTCTGTTTGTGTTTGGCACCCACCCTCCCTCCTTCACTTCTCCAAACCCATACTCTATGTGTACTTTTAGGGTCTCTAAATCCCTACAATATTGATATATGCATGGGCCTGTCACTGGTGTTTGTGGTTGTGTTCGTGCACGTATACCATCCAGTGCTGTGTTTCATTCTTATTGTATGCTATGTCAATGATATATAGCATGATGATATATTCAGAAATAACCTCCATATTCATATACATGTACAAAACATTAGTGTTGTTATAAGGGGGTCTGCCTAGAATTATTATTGTTGGGACACTCCTGGAATGGGGATGTTGGGAATGAGCAATGTTTTAAGGAAGGTCTGATGAAGGATATATTGTACTACATTGGATGGTTTGGGTTTGAGCATTAAAACATACTGCTAAATGAGCACTGTCTTGAAATATCTGCTTAGGGTGTACATGATGTATATGAAATGACTGGCATACATTACTACAAAATGCAATTCTCCACACATACAAATCCATATTATAACTCAATTCAGTTGGTATAAACTGTTATGCGTAGCTGTTTCAGGAAAATTATTCAAATAACTTAATCTTACATAGTATCGGGAACAAATAAAAACAAAACTACATTGGGATGACAACTGGGTATTCATTTCATACAGTTACGGACACACAGAAATGAAGTTTCTGGACTAAATATCTTATGGAATTGATATATGGAATGGAGAAGACTTGCAATGATATACGTACATCTGAGGGGAAGCGTTTGTATGCCTCATTATCCAAATCCAGAATGCTATCGTTTCCTTCGTATATCTGGGAAATTCAGCAAAAAGAACATGATTTAGATGCAATGATTCATCCATATACTCAGAGGTTTCCTGATTATCAAGACAAAAGCGAGTAGAATGGATACAAACACAGATGGTGCGAGAATTACTATATTACTCTGTCATTCATCATTAATGTAAACACTCAATGTAATTACTTCATTTTCAATCTTGTCAACTACAATTACGATGCTACAACAACAATGATATGAACCAAGTAAGTAAATACGTTTCATTCGCAAATCACATGTTATATGAATTTATTCTTTTTACAAACGTGATTATTATTCATTCCGATAATGTACATTCACGATTCATGTTCAGGGCCGACAGAATGCCATTTCATTAAACAGTTATTGTGCACGGGAAGGAAGACACGTATAAGTAAGCAGTTCTCGGTGGCGTAGCTCACTTATGGCAGACACGTTTTGACAGGTTGGGGATTACAAGGCAGTACATAGTGGCGGTGACTAGAGTATGGAGATAGTGAGAGAGAGAGACAGAGAGATAGAGACAGCGAGAGAATGAGAGACAAAGAGAGGAAGGACGGGTCATGTCCCAAGGACACATATTTTGTCGAGCAGTCTCCATTGAAATGGATTTAGAACGGAAAGGCCAACAGGCCTATCCTTAAATCACACTTCAATGTTGTCAACTCTGAATGACAATGTAAATTAGGAATTGACCCATGTGAGAGGGAAGCGGGACGAGACTGGTGAACTTCAATTTGAGTGAATTTTCTTATATTAAACATTACATATTTTTTTATCTCTTAATTGATTCTATATCGAACACAGAGGTGACCAGATTGTAAAGAGAAATCTAATGAGAAAAAAAAACAATTAGATATTCAAGGCAGAACACAAACTATAAAAAATATGAAAATAAAAACAAAGAAAATAACGTTTCTTTTCAAATGATAAGTAAAGCGATGAAAGAATTTAAAAAAAGATAAAACTAATTAAAATAAAAAGTGACACGACTAAAAATAATAGTTGCAATCTCAATCAATGAAGATGGCTTTTGAAGGCCGGTTGAACGGGGGCCGGGGAAGAAAGTTAACTGCCTTTTACCGTGGAGGTAATCGCTTTGTGAGGAGTGCAATATGGAGAGCGATGGACGGTGTCTTAAGTCAAGCGAAGACCACGGCATCATCCTCGTCATCAGTGGAAGAGGAGGAGGCGTGCTGTGGGTGATGTGGGGTAAAGCTGCTCACCAGTTGTTGGTAGGGCGGCTGATCGAGCTCCGACTGCATTGCAAAGTCCGAAAGGGCTTTCCAGGGCGGCTGGTATGAGGTCACCTCCACGGGGTTAGCCTGCAGGTGTTGCTCATGACGCACAGGAGAGCTGGCTACCATAGGAACCCCACTGATGGGACGCTGAAGCTGACCAGACTGAAACACACATACAAGGGGAATAGGGGTTAGTCTGTTGTTCATCGGTACCTCGTGAAACATGAAGTCGCTATGTGTTTTAGTATCATGCCGTAAGTAAATAGGTCCCCATAGAATCTATCAACGGTTAGTATGTTGGTCATTGGAGAGCAGTGGAACCTGAACATAATCAAGTTTAAATTGTATGAATAGTGTGAACCTTTAACATATGCCAATATTATGCCATATCTGTATAGGTAGATATCTAATACAATACGGCATATTTATTATATTGATGGCATTTAGAAGTAAAAAAACTCAATCTTTCACGAATTGCACATATTGATGATACAATCAGCATAGGGAGAAAAAGCATTTTCATGACGTAAATTACATCAACAATGTAAAAACACTCGCAAATGAAGACGACACAATGAAAACAATGAAGGAGACACGACAGTCACTGAACCTTTTGTGAGCCTTTCGTTTCTGTGACACCAATCAGGGCAACTCGTGGTAGCCACCAACCACAAGCTGCACCCAATGCCCTATCACACCCCCTCCCACCCGTATAACACCCACACAGCTGCCTGCAGGTGGTTACCATTGACATGCTTGACGCCCCTGGGTATGGATGTCTGTTAAGACGTTCAGAATACGACACTTGAGTTAGATCAAGTAAACCATCGCCTTGACCCGTGCCTTCCAAATATTTCCTCAGCCACCTCTGTGTGACAAAACACCCCCAAGCTCCCTTTCCCTGCGCACCCAGGTCCAATGGTATCTTCTCTATCGTGTAGTTTTTACCTTCCCTTCCCTTCCCCCACCTCCTGCCAGCATGGGAGCAGAGCTTGGGTTGGGTGTCCATTGCGCTGCTATTGTTTCTTTTGTCCCGTTTCTTTTTCATTCTGTGTGGCGTGCAGTGGTTGACTCTGGGTAAATAGGGCCCAAGGGGTGGTCAACAGTGTGGTGTATGAACACCACCCCTACACCCCTGACAGGGTACGTGCAGGTATATATGTATATCCATACTCGCAGTCTCCCTCGCCCTACCTGTCCCACGATATGTATGCAAGTATGTTTTAGTCGTCTGTCATTCCTAACCTATTCAAACCTTATACGTGTATGAATATATACCACTCCCCACTAGCCCATCCCCACCCCCCAGGCTCGAGTTACCTATAGAGGCGAATGCATATAAAGATGTTGATAATAAAGGTTTTAATCCCACTAGAATGCATGGGCATCATATACTGTAGAAAGTCATAATTCACATAAGACAACTGCAGAGTGTATATACATGTAGATATCTACTCCAGTCCTTGGTTCGTAGCTCTTATCTCGCTCTCTACCTCGCCTCCTTCCAGGACCCCTCTCCTGTCCTGCACTCACCCAAGGTCTCGCCGTCCGTGTACAGAGGAACACGATAAGGGCAATGATTGTGAGTGCAATCCTCGGAGAGCACAGCAACCAATTATATACAATGGCCACTGCCTCCCCTACTCGCATGTTGTCACCTGGACCACGAGGACGGCCCATCCAGGTGCGCTGGCTCTAAAGAGGGTGGGTTGGGGGTTATGTTTGTGCTTTGGGTACTGGCCGGGGTAGCAGTTGGACGGGGCAGACAGATCAAATACGCGTTGGCCAGGGATCGGTACTGGGAAGAGGGAGAGGATGGATGGGTGGGGAGGGGTTTGGTGGACAGAATATGTGTACGTACACCTAGATGCTTCATCTTGGGTGTGCGTGCGTGACCTGTGCGTCAATGCTGTACAAACATATCACAGCATAATACGTATGTATACTACAATGAGCATTCCGAATGCGCCAGCACCTCCGCCACCACTGACTCACGTTAACCCAGTACAGATTTGGGGAATCTCTACTTATCCAAGGTCATTTTAAGGAATAACTCTTCAAACCTATTCATGTGTTTAGTAATGAAAACAAAGTGTCCCGAAACCATCCACGATAAAAGATGAGATAGTGGACAAGGTACACCACGCTGTGGTAACGAGTGTTGTCGTGGTGTTGCATGCAGGATGCTCTGTTGATTTCATATACTACTAACAAGTCTGTGGTCGCCTGTGCTTTCCCATTATCTGCCACAGTGTCACTCACAAAAGTTCATGTATGCAAGATTCACCCCACCCTATTTTCTTTTTCCTTCCTCGTGCCTTATTTATTCTCATCTCTTATTATTATTATTATTATTCTTTTTTGCCCATTTTACCCTTTCATTCCTTCATTATTAAACAGAATATTCTCCTTAGTCTGTAGAGGTTGACCCCGTGGGCTTCAGAGGTATTCTGACCCCGGCACCGGACTTCCTGGACTCTGATGCCGGCTGATTGTTTGCATGCAGCTTCCATGTGCACGTAAAGGGGGTGGGTGAAGTCTGGAGGCAGGGACACGGGGTGGAGACTGTGGTTTGGAAGCACCCCTCGCTCACCCTACGCCCCAGCCACCAGAGATGGCGGTCTGCGCCAGATGGGCGGCCGGTGGCGGGTGTGGCCAGCTGGCTTACCTGGCGACGCACCTGACCGCTGCCCACCTGCCTACATGATGCATACACAACCGTCTCCTACACACTGCAGTCTGCCAGCAGGCGATGGAGAGGTCAACATGGACCGGTACTGATTACTGTGATCTGGAGGGAAGCCATCGCGGAAATCTGTATTGGAACTGCAGCAGCCATGAATGGTTCAGAACAATTGTTTTTTAAACTGCGAGGGCAATGTGGACTTAACCTATACCTTGTGTATATGTAAAAATATGTTTAAATACTTAATCAGTTCGATTATATAAATGTAGAGCTACCTACTGTGAACTATGCATTAGCTCAGGTAATGTTCACCAGGCACCCCCTCCCCATCCATTCAGTTGATAAACTGGGTCAGTGGGAGTGGATACTGAGAGAACTGTGTTCTCCCTGTACTGAGTGGTGGGTAACAACCTCCCCCCCTCCCCACCGTGTGCCGTGCAATGGCGGCCCTGGAGTAGAGGCCCTCCGGGCAAACAGTCCCCGGTGGCCGGCCATCACTGATGACCGCCTGGAGGGGTGTACGGATCAATGAGAGGGGTGTGTGAGTGGGGGTGTGGTGGCTTAGAATACTCCTGCCATTCTACTCTCTGTCATTCCACTACACTATATACACTTCGTTCTGTCTGTCTATTTACCTGCCTTTCTTTATGGCCCTGACACTATGGTTATGCCTGTCTATAGCCTATCTTTCTCTTACTTCCGCTATTCCCTTTACTCTACCGACAGCCATAGTCTACTTTTCTGATTCTGGTTCTGATTTATTGCCACCATGACAAAAAACAACAAAACAAAGCAAATATCATCAAGAAGAATTTTCAAAAAGAAACCCAATAAAGCATAGGTTCTTTTATCAGTGGACCAGTCCATCATGTCAAGCCTTATCCACAAAGGGAGCAGCCGGATTAAAGCCAGTAATCTCAGGGGTTATAGTGTATTGATTATATATGTATACACACATGGATGGGACTCTTTCACATATCCAAGAGGGGAATGGAGAGGCAAGCTATCTGGGCGTGGTCGGCATAGAGAATGTGTAAAGCGAACGTATAATTTAAGGTGTGTGTAGTATGAGGTTTTACGGAGTGGTTTGTAGGTTGATGTCTACGGCTGAGGAAGGTACATGGAACCCTGGTGGATTAGATCAGGATTCCGCAGGTATTCTTATGGAACGCACGTGCGTCTGGCCAACACGTGTCTATGGCAGCACGTGGCACACGTGCGACAAGTATTTATCTCCTGGCGGTCTGCAGGAGGTCAGAGTGTAGGTACACAACATGTACACCTTCACACCCCTTCTGCACGCCTCCCCGTCCATCACCACTGAACACGCCAATCACCCTTGTACACCTTCACAAGGGGCACCTGCTCTTGTAGCCTTTGTTATTTCTTATTCCTAGTGCCCTGGTGCGTCAATGTGCAGGTTGGTTATAAGTGAGGTATAAGGTCAGGGAGTGTTTAGGATCGGGGCTTTTGTAAAAGCTTTTGTAAAAATCTACTAGATATCAGTAATTCTAACTAGGTTAATCGACAATAAAATATTGTTTTGCAAGATTATCCAAACGGTAGTTAAGGATATAAAACAGAAAGGAATTAAAAATTAGCAATGTAAGATTTTTTTTATCATCACCTTTTTTCCTGGGAATGTCTGAGCTAGGTGGTGTCTTTTGGCGAGGAGGAGGAGAGGGGTAGGGTGAAGTGAGTTCATGGAAGTTTCTGTGTGTAGTGGGGTTAAGCCGCAGAAGCAGTGCGTGCGGAGCCTTGATCCCCACCCTGTATGTAGGTTACCCCCATCCCATCCTTACCCCCTCCTTAGTGCCACTCTCCCTGGAGCCGACTTGGTTAGGACCAACCCCTCCAGCCCAGAAACACCCTCCAGTGTTTGTTAGCCATGTCAACCAGCGACATCTCCAGTTTGAGGTTTTAGATTTTTTGAGTTCTCAGGAAAATGAATCGCAAAGAAAAAACAATAAAAGGAGCAGAATAAATGATAAAATCAGAGAAATAACTTCCACAGTTTTTTTTACATGTGATTCTGCTGCACTCTCGAAGAGGTTAGTGGGAGAGACTAGATTTGTATCCGTCTGAAGGGTTTAATTACACAAAGCCTACCTCCTCATGCGAAGCTCCACCTCCCTCCCCTCCACTCCCCACAGGACCAGCCCCTTGCATAAATCCTTTTTACAGGGCGGTAGACTACACAAAACAATCAAATTTCCTGCATCAAAATGTCAGCCCTGTCACGAAGTTGCACGTTTTAATCAATAATTTTCTGCACGGCGGATGTTAGACGCAGAGGCCCCAGTGTCAAAATGGCCGCCAGCAATAGAACAAAACGGTGAGAGAGGGGGTGTTGGAAAGGGTTGGAGGGAGGTATCGCCCACCCCACTCCCTAGCGCCCTGCGTCGCGCCGCCTACGGTAACCTTGAACCCATCAATCCCAGTTTACATCACGTCTCATTTAACCGCAATCCCTACGCACTATGGGGATTATTCCACCCCCTCCCCTACCCCCACCTCCAATCTCTCCACACCGCCTCCTACCAAACAGTCTAAGCCAGCGCTGGCCCTCGTCCAAGCCTCATCTACCACACTAAACACACACGACCCTTCACCCCCAACCTTGTGTTACCACTCATCCTACTATATTGGGAAGAAGGACATCAATATCTTTGTAATGAGCGACTCAAATGGTTCTGAAATGCTACATTTCCAGAGGGCAATCCGATGTTTGTTATTAAGGTTTTATTGATCATCTCTTAAATCTGTATATATTATTTCTCCAATTCTGTCCAGTGTTTTACCGAAGCCTAAATCATAATATGAACGATATAATTATTATGGTTTCATTCCTTGAACTTTGACTTCATCTTGCCCTCTGGCATTTGAGTTGCCAATCCTCACTGTCCATGTGGTCAAGGAGAAGAGAAATTGAAAGCAAAAATCTTTGTTTTAAATACGCTCAGGAGGCCTATATTTCGTTGAGCTCATTTGGTCGTGACGTAAACTACTCTGAGCTGGTATTCGGCGTGTCAGATGTCAGGAACCGCCTTGCGCCATGCTGGTACCTGGCGGTCCGTGTCAGCAGGCAGCAGGCGAGGTGTCAGTTGCGTCAGAGCTGGTGGGCCGGGCATTGATTTCCACCATCGATCGGCACTGAACAATGCTCTGACATGTCACGATAATTGCCGCCCTGCACACACTCTCAGTATCGATCTCCCCTTCAGGGCCGATCACCACAACCACCTCAACCGATGGTCAATCCTCGAGTCACCAAGAATCAGAATAGAGATCGACCTTATAATTCCAATGTATATAGTGCCTTATTGACTGGTCGTCTGTCTGAAATAAGAGCCATGCTTAAGTCATGGAAAGTCAGGAGGGTCTGACGCTATGTCTATGTCTGACGTGCTATATTCATGTTCTGAAACTGATGTATGTGTCCCGTTTACAATACGTCGCACAAATGCAATTTATCAGCGCCATGTATGTATATATGACATGGCCCTGTTAGGATGATTTCTCTTCGTATGAATTATAACGCCAGGTGTCAAGCGGTGTCCTGAAACACCGAGGGTGAGAGTCGATGGTAGAGGGGTGCGGGGGTTTAGTGTCATGTGTCGGATTAAGACGTGGTAACTCACACCTTCAAATCCCATGACGAAGGATTATCATATACATTCCCATTTAGAATCCCTCTGGAATCCTGGATGATGGGATGTGGACGGGATTGTAAATCTGTATTACTTGAACGACTACCAATGTAGGGATTTGGAACATATTACAAAACATTGCGTGCTGCACGTTGACATATTTTTACGTGTGATGCATAAAAAACATAGATCCAGCCTGAAACTGGCCATCGAAAGCACGTGGCCATTTCTACCTGACTGCCCCACTACAGTCCTCATATTATAATCCATACCTCATCCCCACAATACATAATCCACTCAGCTAGGACGATTAATCCTCAGGGTGCTTGATTGTGGGAATAATCTGTGTCCACAATGGGGTCTGTTGGGTCTGACGCTAATCGCCGTAATCCGTGTGGTGTGTAGTGGGTGTCCACCCGCCGGGCTTTGTTTACAAACCTCGCCATTAGAACCCTACCCATCCCCCCACCCTCTGCACTTCCCCGTCCTCAAGCCGTGCCCTACAGGTACGCCGCACACCTGGGCCTCTCACGGGCGCCCGACACCAGGGATAGGCAGGTGGGTGTTAATTAGCTTCAGGTGGGCTGTTCTCACGGAGGGTGGGCAGGGAGAAGCTCGATCCCCGGGAAATGTCCAGCTTGTAGGGGTGTTCTATAGCTCAGAGTGGCTCCCTGACTGTGGCGATATTTGCTGCATATCACCCGTGTATAATAGACCTTGTAAGGTTTACATGAGAATTATACATGTAGTATGAAATTTAGAATTAACATGTATCATACCTAACATTAGGGTGTTATTTGGAATTTGAGCACTGCTCTCTACCCTTTCACTCTCTGTATGTAGCGAGCTGCTCAATGCCTGCCCGAAACTGCTGGGAACCTGTAGAACTGAGTCTGATGGGTGACTCACAGAGACTCATGGTCAGACCCGGTAGTAACTGAGCAGGTCACTTACCTGCTTTATTGCCTTAGCCAGATGGGCGGTCAGCCAAAGAGCAATGTCATCCCCAACCTCCAACCTTAACCCTCCAACCTCTTCCAAACACCAAACAATCTTGGCATATCGTGATAGGATGGGCATGGAAAGGGAGGGGCTGAACCCATATGTTTTAATCATAGTTCCAAGCAGCAAATTTATCTTTCGCATGAGAGAATAACAATAGGCACAATAGGTCATTACAGACACTACCAGTCTGGTTTGGGGTTGGTCAATACCGATAAATTATTAGGTATAATGTGTCAATGTCTAGATGATATTGTGTGCTGTGATGATAAAGCAGGCTTATATACTTTCTTCGGGGACAGTGAATACAATCATACATATTTCAAATAAACAGGAATCATATATGATCGTATATTTCCAGTGTACGACCATGCTGCTTTGCTGTGTGCGGTTGTCGCTTTCTTAACACTGTTGGTTCCAATCCTATCAGCGTGCACAATCGCTTACTCGAGTAACAATATCACATTTTCCTTACTAGTGTCCAGTAAATTCGAGACTGTTCCATGTATATATATATATATATATATATATATATATATATATATATATATATATATATATATATATATATATATTCGTGATCCCCTACCCTGTTTTTGAGGTCCAAAGAGGAATTATAAAGGATCATGAGATCCAAATTCAAGGATGCGAATCCCGAGGGATCCGTGGCACCAACCGAGAAAACTCGCTGAGATAGGGGCAGCCGGTGGTCCACGGATCAAAGCACAGGAGGAGCAGATTACTATACTTGTTATATAGAACGTTCACAGTTCGAAGGCGATATGTATACTTGGAGAATAGTTGAAGGTCAAATTCTATCTGAAATTAAGATTTTTTCCCACAAATTTCCACAGTTTTTTTTCCCATTGGCGGCGGTGTTGTTTGGCTTGTATTCTCCGGGTAGGCAGAGAACGGGCGAGTGGGAGTTGGGGTCGGGTGTAGGGATGGAGGGGGGCGGTGGAAGACGGGGTGAGGCGGGCGTGTTTGTTGTTGTGCGCCCCGTGTTCATACTCTGGCTCAATGCCAACAGCCCCACACGGTCACGGAGGAAGGCCAGGTGTCTGTGTGAATGTAGGAGGGGGCGGGGTGGTTGAACTCATGTGTGGAGATGGTTGTGCGCCACACACCTTCATCAAAGCCTCAGAGGAACATCCTGGCCTCATCCGCGACCCCAACACCCCACCCACTAGTGTCTGCCTACGAGCAGCTTGACAAAGCCATGGCTAGAGTAGCTCACAGCTATCAAATATAGCCTACACCTTTTAGCCCGTCCTTCATGCTACACGACCATCACAAAGCCTATACCGTGTATAGCCAGGCTCCATATTTATACTCTGCAGTCGACCTCTGAAAACGTACAAAATGTGATATCACTGTGCACCGTGATGGGAAGACGAAAATACCAAAACACAACAATCTGCAGGTAAAGTGCTGCCTCCACCCTCTACCCTCCACCTCCTGCCCCCTCCTCATCTCGACTCCTGCTGGTAGTTTCATTGCATGTTTCGCCGGTAGGGGGCGATTTCCTGCACCACCAGGCATCGCCCCTGAACGGCGCCGGAAGTGGGGGCAATTGTAGCGATGGCGTGAGAGTGTGGCAAGCGTGAAATCGCCAAATCTAGGTCGGGTAGATGGCTAATTCGAGGCCGTGTTTGGATCATTTATGACGGCCGGCAGTGGCGGCGGCAGTGGCGGCGAAGCTGACTGCTTCTATTGGTTTTTTGTTTTAACCCTTGCCTCTCCGACCGTTTTTAGTGTATCAGACCGTGTTTATCGCGCTCTGTCATAGTGTTTCTCTTTTTCACCCGCAATTCCTCCCCTCATCCACGCTGCGTTCTCCTACGACCAGTACCTTTATAATGACTATTACTACGCCCCACTGTGCCATAGAGCATTGCCTATGGGTCGGCACACAGTGCCCCCTCTGGGGATTAAACACGGCTGTACAGACGGCACTCTTCTCACACAAAGGCAGACAGATTGTCAGGGCGGCAGATCCACGGGGTCCAAATGATCCAAAAGGCGCCGTGCGTAAATAATGCACCGACCTGGGCGGCCCGGATCAGCTGATTGCCGCCGCCCTGCATCCATTATACATCCCCGGCGTGGAAAGGCGCCGCCGCGCACTGCTGCCTGCCGTCCCCCGCATGCTGTCTCTCGCTCCCCAACCATATATATACTTCCCCCATTGCGTGATTCCTTGTCACCCGCTGTCCTTTGCCTGCTGCCCACAGTCAGTCAGTCACTCATTGCATGCTCCCCTGTTACTGGCTGTCCTTTGCCTACTGCCCACAGTCAGTCAGTCAGTCAGTCAGTCAGTCAGTCAGTCACACATTGCATGGTTCCCTGTTACTGGCTGTCCTTTGCCTACTGCCCACAGTCAGTCAGTCAGTCAGTCAGTCAGTCAGTCACACATTGCATGGTTCCCTGTTACTGGCTGTCCTTTGCCTACTGCCCACAGTCAGTCAGTCAGTCAGTCAGTCACACATTGCATGGTTCCCTGTTATCGGCTGTCTTTGCCTGCTGCCCACAGTCAGTCAGTCACTCATTGCATGGTTCCCTGTTACTGGCTGTCCTTTGCCTGCTGCCCACAGTCAGTCTCTCATTGCATGCTTAACTACCCATTGAATGTTGCCCACAGTCAGTCATTTAGGTATTGCCTGTTTCCCTGTCATCTGCTGTCCATTGCCTGTTACCCCAACACTCAGTAACTCATGAGCTGCTTCTCCATTGCCTTCCGTCCATTGTGGCCACAACCCATAGTACATTGCCTCCCCCCTCTTGTCTTTCTCATAAGACCCATCTACTCCCTGTGCACAAATACCACAGGTCTGCGACACCCACGACTTCCCACACCAAAAATGGGAATTTCATGTGTGTACATCTGTGCAGTTGTCCATTCAGGATTTTCTCAGCCCACTGGACGAACAACCCATTAATTGGTGCTTGCCGTGGGTGAGTGAATAACCTCAACAGGTTTAGGCGTCCTGGCGCCAGTCTGACGGCGGCGTTTATCCGGGCAGCGGGGCCAGGAGACACAGCGTCCGGGACATCGGCGCCGGGACGCCGGGCCCGCGTCCCGTAGCCGTGCCTTTTTCTCCGGGTTCCACAGCCAGCCTGTGTTTGGTGATGTGAGTGAGTGTGTGTTTGTTTTCGGATCCGTTTCCGTACAAACTCTGAGGTGTGTTTAACAAACTCCCTCGAGAGCAGAGAAGGGGTGTGGGGAGGACGGAGTAAGTGGTGGGTGGGAGGGTTCAACGGAGGTCTTCACTGAACCTGCACAGAAGCAGGGTAGGAAACAGAGCTGAGGGGGCATGGCTGAGTAGAAAAACTGAAAATTGTCTGGGAGGGGCAGTCATATTAAAGGCACAGGGCGGAGTCTAGGGAAATAGGGGTAGACTAAGTCGCCTCAAAATGGGTGAATGGAGTTCTCAGGGTTCTGACATTATATTCTCTTGCATTGTGACCTATACCCACTCGTGGTCCACGCATCCGACCACGTCGCCGAATAATAAGGCATGACCTGTCTGCATGTAGGGTGTGTGTCGGTGGGGAGACAGTGGGAAGGTGTCGGGGGGTTGTGTTGTATGGTGACGAGGAGGGACGGGTTCTGACCAAACCGTCATGTTTGCGCCAGGAACGACCCCTGGTGGGCCCTCAGCACGTCAATGGGGCTGAGGTTGGCTTCCTAGGCGGCGTCGGGCGGGGCTGAGGGCACCGAAGTGTGTACCTGAGGTAAACATGGCGACAGGCGGAGGGTGGACACCTACACGTCTTCCACTCCTCTCTCTCTCTCTCCATATGAATCCCCCCTCCTCTTTCAATCTCTGCTGTGAAGGGTGAAAGGGACAAAGCAATGGCGCTTTCCTGATCACACCTCTTTCTGCCCCTCTGTGACACAGACCATGGTAGTGCGGGGTTAGTATCAGGGGTGATACAATTCAATGTTGTGAGCAGAAGTACAAATTAGGGTAATCTCCAGGGATGACGAGATTGTCGCCTTTTCTACAACATAATCTGCTCGTAGTTTTAACAGGAAACTTAGCTACATGCATATCAAAGTTTGATATAATTTGCTTTGGTCTATTCACAGTTACTAAGCTGTACGGGGATACGAATCACCGGTAAGGCAACAAGTGTTGACTTAATGAATCACCTTCTGGCTTCCATTATACAAAGAACATGAACACAAGACCTTCCCACTTGTGTGGTTGACAATTCACCAGCAGGTGAACTTCACAGGTAATCGCCACGCCAAAACCCTTCCTCCCAACTCAGCCCCTGTTTAACCCGATCCCCCCACTTCAAATCACACCTCCCTCAGACCATGTAACCCACACAGTCTTCATTATCCCATTCCCTATGTACCATTACTTGTACGCCCTATGCTTTTTTTTATCAACATAACAAAATTGTATTCAATCATCCTGTGCTATCCGCCCACCCTCTCCGTGTTTCCCTATTCCCAACCTCGGAGCAACCCAGCCCCGACCCCCATCAGCATACCGTGACCCCATCGGCCCATCCGGGGGTAAGGGGTCATTTCAAATTGCCCCAGGATGGCCAATCACCATCATGGAGGCCATAGGGGTCGTCCCAAAGCTCACGACAACTTGACGTGCGTCGGCCGTCTTATCTCATGACGTCATAGGACACGCTGACAGGAGTCAAAAGCGCCGATACGTTGACGTGACGCCCAATTTGAAGTCGTTACGACGCTGCCTTCACTCTTTCCCGATTCTATCGACAGAAATAGTGGATTTGCCAGGCCAGGCGAAGTTCTATTGAGGCGTTCTATTACTATAATGGATGAGTGTATGTGTGGGAGAGGAACACCAAGTGAACGTTGCTCATGTGCATGTAGCTATCACGTGACTGTCTACTCAAAGATCACGTGTCATTGTGAATAGAGCACAATGTACGTGCATTTCATTCTCTATCACGTGTAAAGTTACTTGGGCGTCTTTCTCTCGGCTATTCATCCTTAACCCTTCAAGAGCCACACATAATTCACCATGTACCCATACTACAGCAGGCACCAGACCCAATTGTGGACTTTGTATGGCCGGCTTTTGTAGTCAATATTATTAAGAGAAATTTAAAATCTAAAATTTCCAGTAAATCTGTATTTTTTATTAGAACTTTCCGATATTTCAAAGACATACTGGCGACATTTAGCATAATATCTCATACCATTTTTATGATTCTGCGATAATTTTTCAAAAAGTTACAAAGGAACAAATACAGAGTGGTTCATCAATTCCATATGTGAATGCCATATGGCATTGTCCGGCCCTGGCCAGGGGAATGCCATATGGCATTGTCCTGCGATGGCCAGGGGAATGCCATATGGCATTGCCCTGCCAGAAAGGGTTAATCTCCCCTCCACGTTTTTCTTGCGGCCAACGACAGTAGCTATCATCTACGCATCCAATATTAATGAAGAATACATTTGTCTATGTATCCTAACAAGTACTTGTGTATCTTTTTCATATGAAGTACCGTTTCTTGATAGTGACCTTGTTTCTCTTGACATTTTACATTGAATGTAGTCTGCGAACAGCACATAGTAGAATTGGTACAACTATTGATGATCTCAAGGTTTTGTTAGTATTTGGCCCCAAGTTTTTGCATGGCACCTCCAACTGTGTCCTATAGGCCTTTAAGTATGTCATGCCTATAAAAGGCTGAGAGGGCTAGAAAGCCACTCGAGGTACCCCAAAAGGCCCCACCTCACCACACACATACATGCAGACATTACTATCGTTCTCAAAGGCTTTCGGAAGGCAAGGCTAGGCAAAGCAAAGCGGCGCGTTACAAAATACAATGCGCACCTTCAATACCCTCCCCACTCCCCTTTTCACTACGCCGGGAAAATTCATGAGCTTAAGGTCTCCAGCTTGATGGGATTATGATTGTTCTTTTAATGAGATTAATTAATGCTGCTCGTCGGCGTAGGAGGGAATCCACACCTCTTTTTCCTCCAGTGTTTTGTCTGGGATGGGGTTGGGGGGTAGTGCCAGGGCAGCCGTGTATTCGTCTACGACCGATCTACTGCCAGGGTGCTTTATTATGGGTGCGTAGCGGCGTGCTAAACAAATCCGTTTAGCATGAATACCTGCTTGTACTGACACTAATATCGTAAAGGCCGCCACCGCCGCCAGGCCAACGGGAAATCTTATTTCCGACAAAAGCCCCAGTGACAACACCGAGGTGGTTGTAATTAAATTGACTCGACGCCACTGGTGGGCCCGCCAACGCGCTGCCGTTGCCCCCGGGGTGGACCACTCATTAAGATACCCCCGACCCCCACCATGCATGCGGCATCCAGCCCAACCCGACAGGATGCCAGGATGAGCCCCAAACATGGGGATCGGGGACCACGAAGGAAGCACTCACTGTAGATGGAGATTCTTCCATGGAGCCTCTATGCGGGTGTCAATGCTCCAGGGTGAATAACATCCCAATCGCCCAGTCAGCCACTGCCCCACGGTCGTTTATATTCCGGATTTGGAAGTGACACCCACTAAAATCAATAAATCGTCGACACTTCCACCCAGCGGTCCCCGACACCAGCAAGCAAACCCTCTTTATCACTGATGCTGTCTCATTAGCTCATTATAGGTCCACCAATGGAGTGAGCTGCTCGCATATTGGTAACTGAAGAGCTCACATATCACACAGAGCAGATCTCAACACCTACCTACCCCGCCTGCCTCCCCGGCCCCCAACCAATTTCTACACCCACACTCCGCCCCTCTGCACTGCAAACTGTATTATTCAAGAAATGTGCAATAAAATCGGCGGCGATTGGATTATGAGAAGTGTGCTCAGGGACAAATGAGGTAATGATTCGGGCAGGGCTTGGGGTGATCCCTCAACGAGCCCCCAATTTGTATTCAGCACTGGGACGGTGGGCGGAGAGTGGAGGAAGGAGACGAATGAAATAGGCATGGAGAAGGGGGAGGGAGAAGACTGAATGAGAATGAGGAACGGTGGGGAGTGAGAAAGAGAGATTGGGGGAAGGGGGAGTGGGAGGGAGCAAAAGGATGGGTGGGTGGGAGAGAACAGAATGCGGAGAGGAGAGGAGGACAGAGGGCAAAATGGAGGTGGATGGAAGAACGGGGAGAGGGGTAAGAGTAAGGGCTATTGATGAGGAAAGTGTTGGGATTGACCAATGAGAATGCATGGACTACAGGACATAGGGAATGGCAGTAGTGTATACAGAGATAAGCAGGGGACGTAATGCCACCCCTGTACTTCATTCCGTACAGTTCAACCTCCCCATGTCCACTTAGTCGACATAGTGGTTGTTATGCCGAGTGAGTAGGAGTCTTGATTAGAAAGCACTTAATTGATTTTATGTCTCGAAGGACATCCCCTAGCAGACAGTAAAATATCACACTATGTTTCATACAACACCCTTACCCTGTGCACTTCCACCGCTCCCCACCTATCAGCTTCATTGAGAAATTAAAATACTGGAGCGTTAGGCAAATTCGTAGATGCAGGGTTCACTCTAATTTCGTTCGTTGTGAACACATGATATAGACTTTAACTTGACTTGAAACTTGAGGCGTCCGTAATGGGCCGCTGTCCCTGCAACTCAGGAACCTATACACTATATGCAAGAAAACCGTCCTCAACTGCCCTGACTGAATTTATATGTGTTGAAGGTTGCTTGTGAGTTGTAGTCCTCTTTGTCAAGTGGCATACAGCCCACATATCTCTTGCCAATCTATTCAATTTGACGCCAGATTTCCTCCACCAAACTTCAGCACCAGTGGGAATTTATCTGTCCGCTTTATGGAATAAACTTGAGCTGGAGTTGGCAAAGCCGGTGAGATTTCTGAATGGGATAAAAGGAAAAAAAGAAACAGAGACTGACACGAAACGGCCAGACCAGGTTGTCAGGATTGAAACATTGAAACCGTCTGTCAGGGGCCTCTGTATGTGTACGGGTGACTGGCGTCAGGCCCCGGCCGCGGTGGAGCCTGAGAACTGGGGACGAGGCGCCTACAGTCCGCGACCCGTTCATCACTCACGCTCCACCGCCCGCCCACCTCTCCTCACCCGCCGCCCGTCCGTCGCCGCCGTCCGGTCGCTGATAGGTCATGGCCGATCTTGTTATAGGCGCTGATCAGATCACGATAACGCCCCTGTGGATCCCGAGCTGTCAGATATAGAAGATCAAAACCTAGCCCGGACCCCTCGCCATCTATAGCCACCTCCACAACCACCCTCCCGCCCTGACTTCCTTTACCTGGCGCCCTCCCAGCGGCGGGACCGGGAGGCGCCGGGCCGTGAGGCGGCGAGGCCGGCTGGTCGGGGATAGTCTACAGTGGCGTCGCCTGTCTCGCCGGGCGCTGAATACGGCGCGGCGGGCGCGGGTACAGGGTCTCCCCGCCTGACGCCCGATTAGATCGGCGCCGTCTCCTCCCGGCCGGCGGCGGCATAAATCAGGGACGACGATGACAGCGCCCGCGCGTGCGAGCCCACCACCCTCTCACCGTCCTCCCGCCCCGCCTCGTCCTCCCCCGGAGACGGTCCCCGGACTCAAGGACCGAGGTCCTATACAAGCGTCAGCGGCGCCCTCTCTAAGTGCTGTGTCGTCACCGCTCCGTCCGCCCGTCCGTCATCGTCCAGGGGGCTCTTAATAGGGGTGTGATGTATGGAGGGAGGGGTGTGAGTCACAGGGCGCGGGGGCGGCGCTAAGGAACGCGGGGGGAGGAGGACGTGACAGTTACCAGGCGGCCGCCCTCTATACTCACTGGCGTCGGCGTGGCGGGGCGGGGAGGAGTGGTAGACCGCCACTGGGAGTGTTCACCGCCGGGACTTGGGAGCGCCAAGCGCCGCCCACCTCCGCCCGCCCGCCCGTTCCCGGGCTCCGAGTAAGACATACCTCAGTATACCTATATGTCAGTAGCTGACTGACAGGTGAGGTATTTATATATATATATATATATATATATATATATATATATATATAGCCACTTCCCATCACTCACACCCTCTGCCATTACCCCACTAGTCTCGAGTTTTGCCAATATTTCTCTCAACCTTATCGCTGTTCAGTTGAAACTTCACGTATCAATGCACTCGTGATTCTTTGCACAATTCAGGAGCACGATTCTGCAGATTATCAACTCAACTGTTGCCTGTCATCACAATAAATGGACAGCAGACACGAAAGAGGCGCGATAGATAATAACTCTTTACTGTTGATAATGATATGCTGTCTACTCACTAGTTTTCCAGATTAGATTATGACAAGGACAACGTAGGGGCAGCAGACTACGGGGATGTAGGCGTCTGTTCTAGTATAGTAATACAGTATACATGTAAAAATTGTATATGATCAGAGCAGCTATTCAAGCTATCTTACCCGATATACAAACTGGGCTACCATTCCTACAACTTTATTCAATTCACCATGGCATAGAAGAATGTATGCAAAGGTCATCTTGTCAGACCAATATAACGAATAAACAAGCAATAGTTTTAAAGGTGTGGGTAAAAAGTTATAGAAGTAGCTGCAGTGCTTAGAAATAATGAAAGCCCTAGGAGTGAATATTGGAGATTCTCCAATTCCTGAGGCAATCTGCTCTCCTCCCAGTGCTACGACTACAGCGGCCCCTAACTCTACCTGGTCAACATTTTCCCCAAATTACACTATGGAATATGTTGAGGTAAAGTCGCGATTTGCGTCACGCTGTGCCGCGAGTCGTGGAAAGAATTGGTAGCCACAGAAAGGAAAGATCTCCTTGTATACAAGAGACACCAGAAACTTTATGTTGCACATATAACCTTATGGATGCATGAGGTGGTATTGAACTGATCACGCGCTTTAGGCATTTATACTGAAATATGCGTTTTATTTCGATATAAAAACATATAAAATGTAGTAATACGAAATATTTGACATTCTTTAGGATGGATATCATACGGACATAGTAAAGAAATATGGATTACTTATTCGCCCCTGGTTAATCTCAGAGAGCTCACTGTTGCTTATTGGAACCTTGAGTCCCACACAATATGAGACCATAATCAATGCCCACGTTAATCTATCGCGTCAATACTGGCCTTTGTCGATAGAGGGGCTTAACTTTAGCCGTTGTAAATACTTAGTGTATGGACTGTGGTAGCTGGCTGAATCGCATGTATGTATAAGTGCCGTTTATCAAGTCACAGTGCATTCCATGAACTCGCAGTAAATATTTTTTTCTGTCTGATTTTATCGATCCTATTTTTTTCCCTTTTTCCCCATTTTTATCATATATATCCAATAGTCACATGAATACAATGAATAACCAATAATATGCAGTGTATAAAGATGTATTTACGGAAAATGCATGCTGTGAATTAACCTTAATTAGAATTCAGTAATTGCCAATTCCATATTATGAACATATCTAATTGTTGATCAAATCTGCCAACACATACTTTCTTCGAAAAGAATGAAACAATAGATCAGTATACGTGATAACTATTTCAATATGTGCTTGCAATAGGTAGTGTACTGAATATGTTGCATAGCCATAAATACTTTCCACACTTCCTTCATGGATCTATATTGATGTGGATACCGCGATAGGAATCTCAGCCATACACCATACACACAATGTCAGCTGTCACTACTAAGTTCCTCCAGGGCAGGGTTATATAGGTGGCATAGACCGTGCGAGGGGAGGTGGGGGGGGGGGGGGGGGGAGGCAGGGCTTCCTACAGAATTGTGCCTCACCCGGGATACCGTGCTAGTATCAACATGGGCACCGCCCGCTCACCCACCCACCAGGGAGCGCTGATGTAAGGGGTCACTTCCGGAATCCAACCGGAAGTTATCGATTGGCGGGGAGAGCAGGGCGCGGGCTGGCGCTAATGGCAAAGCGCTGTATTGCGGCGTAATGTTTTCTATGGCAGGCCTGGTGGGTGACCGCCTGGGCAGGCATTGTGGCCAGCCTTGCTGTTTGAGCCGCACTGGCCCAGTCAGCAGTCCCCCATCCCACCACTACCCCTCCCCGGACACACTGCTCGTCTACGGCGGGGCACCAACATAGTAGGCCCCGTGGAACTGGCCCGTCTAGCTCACTGGAGGTTTCTTCCAATAAATCCTACGTATTGTGTGAGACCAGCCATTGACACTCGCCTCTCTCATATTTAGTCACCCGTTGATATTTATGTTCGAAATAACAGTTTTATATGTATTGCAACCGGCAAACATACTGATGGTGACTGAAATTACAAATAAGAATACGCGTAGTATATATGGTGAAGGTCTATAGATATAAGTCGCACTGCCATATATGTATAAATACGGGGAAATACCTTGAAGTCCTATGAATACCAGCACAATAGCAGTATCAACTCTATTTCGCCAGACATGTGAATGTCATTTGCCCAATTTCTAACCTGCCAGAAACTATAAAACTCCGTGTGACCCATATATACATTCAAAGACTCCATTTTGTTCCTGGCTGTTTTTTTATCGCTGTCAGTGATGAAAAAAAAAGTCAACTTTTGTACGAGAACTGAGTAGACCGATGAGGAGGGAGTGGCGATGTGTGTGTGTGTGTGTGTGTGTGTGTGTGTGTGTGTGTGGGATATGGGGGTAAAGCTGCTTAGTCTCTCGCATTGAGTCACTCACACTGTATCATTGTCCGCCAGGCAGACTGAAGCTGGAGCTAAAATCGACCGGTTGAATTATAATCTTTACCGGCTTGGTGCAGGGATGGGGGTGTGCCCGCTGGTGGGCCCGCCCCGTGTAATTTGCCGCGCGGTGTCAGGGGCAGCGCGCGGCACGGCGCGGTGTTAGACGACCCGCGAAAATGACAGGAAATGGATTCCAAGGTCATCTACCTGGATTAAACACCGCGACTATAATTAGAGAAGCATAGTGGGTGGTGGTTAGGAGGGGGTGTCTGAGGAACACAGGGGATCCATGGGGGAAGTAGAATGGCAGTAGAAGCCAGCGGGGTAAGATGGGGAAGGGGGTAGTCCAGGAGGTGGGACACTTGGAACAGCGACGCGGCATTTACGCGCGGCAAAATTGACGCGCGCGGCTTTTAGCGCGGCATTGTGCTTGTCCCCAGGGGTCGGAGTGACCGGGCCGGGACCAGCAGTGCAGGGCGGCCGGTCGAGGAAGGGGACGGGAAATTGGACCAAATTGGAGGCTCCGTTTCAGTGGTAGGGGTAGGAGGCGGACCAAAGGGGGACTGGAGGTTAGGCTTGGGATCTCGGAGGGTAATGCAAGGCACTGGAGCCCTGCTTAAATTTCCTGCCTGCGGAGTGGGAGGAGTCTGGAGAGACAGGCGAATGAGACGCAGAGGGATATTAAGGGACATTCTTTGTGCCACAGAAACCACCTCTATCCCTCCCGCCCTCAAGCAAACACACACAGGAGCCACAACGTGTAAACCAATACCAGCCAGCTGCTAAACCGCCATTCTGTATTTCGTAGTACTAGTAGAACAGAACTAGATCATCAGTACGATATCCGTGGCATTATCAGATACATTAAATACATCCAGAATTACAAAATTATTTTGTTATTAAGTGATACTTGAAGTCGGTGTTGCAATCAACAGAAAAAGAGAATGGTCCGGTCAGAGAGAGACAGGCAGATATAGCGTGTGGATGCACGGCTGCTGGCAGATGGTTTCACACACAGATCCCACGCTTGTACTTCCTGGTAAATGTCGTCTGTTCGGAGCAACGCCTTGCCAGCGTCCGTCGACGTAAATCAGGGTTTGTTTACACCCTGGAGGGTGTCGGGCACGCGTCTCCCTGTGCCTTAGTGGTTAACCTTCCCCACCCTTTGAATCTGTACTCCCCACTAGTCACAGGCTCTCCGCCTGAACCTGCTACAAGCCTCCTGCCTTCACTCTATATATCATAGAGCTATTTAAAGCCTCATCAGCAAGTCGGTCTTTGCTGATCCAAGGAACCCTAACTTTCACGAGATCAACCCGTCATTGCAGGTGCTGCAGGCAGCCTTTACCTATTCACAAAGGGCAGTGTTAAGAGGGTAAAACTCCTGGCCTACATAATATTCGGGCATGTTCAGATTCTACTGAGCAACAGCATCATTCCTCCCCTACAAACAACTCACAGGCTCACCTTATGGGATGGCCGCCACATCGGTAGCTATGCAGCCACCTCAAAAGAACAACATGAGCATCAACAGAACCAACCCCCTCCCACCCTCCCACCCGGTTTTAAAAGCATCGCCCGTGCAGGCGTGGTAGCGTTCCTCCCTGATTAAAGAATACAAAGCATCTTCGTCGTTCGCTAAGTGATTGTTAAATCCCCCGAGGCATATTAGCGGACGCCCGACATGAAATTTTAATTAACCCCTGGACGACGAGGGGGACCATTTGTTTGCGCCGGTATCGGTTCTGTTTGTGTGTGTGCGGGGATGTGTGGGTGTGTTTTTACACAGGGAGATTTTTGTCTGTGTGCTTGTCTATACACCCCAGTCTGGTCGCTTCATTGCTGAAATGCTGCTTGAGTTTTTGACCGGCTATGGAGCGCCCCCCCCCCCCCCCCGCCGAACCCACCCACCCGCCCCCCTCCCACACTCCCTACCAGTTCAATCCCTCCTAGGGTCGACCTGACACAGTTAATCCTCTTTGGTCATACAAATCTCAACTTTCATATGAATTGTAGGTAGGTCACCCTCTCCCCTGTATCTTACTTGGTTATCAAGGCCAGGTTACATGAGGCGTCGCTCGTGGCATATGGTGTTCATGAAAGAACCATTCAAGCCAAACATGGATCTGCCATGACAGTTTGTATCCTTTGACCAGGGGGTCTGCCATTCACTGTCTTTGAATTCAATGCGGATTAATTTTTAAGCCATGCTATCTTCTTGGTTTACATGCAGATCCCTCAGACCAAAGCCATGAAGTCAAGCCACCAGACTTAAACAAACTCTATGTGGAATTCTGCCTGCATAATATACATCCTTGTACTTAAATCTGCAGTTATTCATAATCTTAATTTCATACAAGTCAAACCTTGGTGGCTATGTATTGGTGGGTACAGATTTTATCCGATACATTGACTTGACGCTGGGGAATGACACATACCACACACACCCGAACATACACCAATAATAGAACAAAATAGACACAGAATAACCTTGAAATAGGTCGGTCAGTAAATCGCTAGAAATCAAGAGGACATATAGCGTGAAGAAATTGATAGTGGTATCAAACAAGAGACACTCACCTTTTCCATCTGTTGCTGCATCTGCTTCATAGCCAGAGACCTCTTTTTGTCTTTGCAGCGCTTATTCTGGAACCACACCCGGATGACCCGAGGGGAGAGTGAGGTCATTTCGACCAACTGTTCCTTCATGAGCGCATCCGGGCGTGGGTTCGCATTATAACATGTCCGTAGTGTATGCAGTTGTTTCTCGTTTAGAACCGTCCGAACCCGCGTTGGCTTGTGCTCCTTATGCACTTGTCGTCGTTCTTTGGTGGTACCGGATGAGGAGACCTGTTCAGCGTGTCCTGCAATAAACCACATACATGAAAAACAAACAAATAAACAAACAGCAATATGAAAAGTGTCAAATGCCAACCATTAGTGTTACTTCAATCCCGCATTATATATGGTGAATTCCGAATATTATCTAACTTCAACATGATATAGAAATATCATCGTTCTAAATTGTTCACAAAGCTTTTTCATGTGAAGTTCAGTTCTTGATACGTCAGAAAGATCTCACTTACAAAATGAAAAATGAAACCTGTTATCACCTTCCCCTCTCCTGGCCTATCGAAGGTGAGACTGGTTCGCTTTTGTTCTACTGATATAAGGAATTATCAATACCGGGATTGATATTCAATAGGTCAGACCTGACTGAGGTGTTCGGGAGGGTAAGGGTTAATGCACGAATGAAAACATATACTTGGTGAAGGAAAAGACAGCTACAAGCTTGAACAGACGCCCTAGCTTCATGTTAGCAGACTAATACCCTGAACCCTATTTAAAGTATTCTATATATGTTAGTGATTGTATATAGATATAGACATATATGCATATACATATCATATACATGTGTATACATATGATTAGTAATTGTAAGAGAAATGTATAAGCTAAATAATCATGATATAATGCCACACCTCTGTCTCCAAAGCGTGTTGTTCCATTTGGCCTGTGCTACTAGCATAGGCACATGCCTTTGTCCTCTTCTGTGACCTCTTATAGCATAGGCATAGGTCCCAAGAGCTAGGGTCAGGATTATGATGGGTTCCCTCCTGGAGCAATGCTTATCCCAGACTCGGGTCTCTAAACATTTCACAGGGTCCTTTGGTGTCTCCTTACTTTAGCCGTCAACCGTAACAACGATAATATCATAGAGCTTCCACAACTCCTGCAGATGTCAGCGTTTCTGGTAATCTTTCCGCATTCATTGCCATCGCAGCCACAACTCCTGGAATCTCCTTACATCAGGTGTGACTCTAGTTCTCTTAAGTTAATCCTTTTTTTATTTTTCTAGAGTTAATACGCAGTTGAATGTTTATTGCCTGTCAGAATGGATCTCAGCTCTGGATGATCTCTGAGCATGTAACCCTAACGTGACCTTAACATGAACATCAGCTCCAATTCTATGACAAAAGAAGTATAAATGAATCAAGCCAAAAAAAAACTAAGACTTGGGTCTCTGAATTACTGTCATTGTTCCGTCCTTTGTAATATCATCGGTGGTTTGAGCAAATAGTGTGCGCACATATTCAAACTA
Organism: Alentia gelatinosa; assembly: GCA_950022655.1. Taxonomy (NCBI): domain Eukaryota; kingdom Metazoa; phylum Annelida; class Polychaeta; order Phyllodocida; family Polynoidae; genus Alentia; species Alentia gelatinosa. Next base: position 48,311,760 of record OX465583.1, on the reverse strand, counting down.
ATAGGAATCATAGCACCAGCCACAAGAGTAACTCACGGGTTTTTTGTTGGTCTATTGTTAGCGCACGAGTTCAGAATGAGCCATTTATGAGGATGAACACTCCACATGTGTTTTAGAGTGGGTGGGTTTGAGTCAGTAATGAGCAGGAGAGAGATATATATGATCGGTGAGAGTGTGGTGAGATGAAGTATTCACAGACAAAGAAAAACAACAACGAAATAATTAATGGCAGATATCATTAAATAGTCTCTCTCGAATCGGTGACCAAGTCGAAAGTTGAGGCATGTGTGTTGCTGCTATGCTGGGACGTTAGCTTCATCATCTTATCAATGTAATCCAGAGGTGGTGCGAGCAAGCTCCATGTACACTTTTAGCTGTAAATGAGCTGCTCGTATGGGAATACAGAAGGTCGCTCATTACATAGCACTAGCGACGCTGCCGTCCCCAGCTCCATCAACCAGGAGTCACTTACACACATACACTCCATATGTTTAAGGCGATAGGTTGTCTATGTGTTTCCTCTTGTCTTTACAGCGTTTATTGATAAACCAGGTGCGAATCACTTTGATCGGTAGGTTGGTCATTTCTACTAGTTGTTCACTGAGAAGGGCGTCGGGGCGGGGGTTCGCACTATAACAGGCCTCTAACATTCGTAACTGTCTATCGTTGAGCACGGTTCGCGTTCGCGTCCCTTTTTTATTCCTTTGTTTGTGGGCGTATTCGCGATGGGCCTTCTTCTCCCGACACGAGGTGGCTGTCATCATTTCAGCATGGCCTGAAATGGACATATGGTTTGGAATAGATTTGTTGCCATGGTATACATTCTGAGTTTGTTCTTTTGTTTTGTTTACTGTACGGAGGAAGTATACTCAGTGGTAGTTCATAGTTTGGGAGGGAGAAGGGACAGTTCGAAAATTGAAAATGTTTCTCAGAATTTTCTCGGTTTTATGGGGTTCGGTAGGCCTATATATAACACAGAATGGAGCTGTTCTCGTTCTGATGTCATTGTGAGACGTAGTGCGCGTGCGTGCGTTCGACGTAGTGACGTTGTGGCGTAAGCAACACCGTTCGAGCCATGTCAATAAGTCTCTCTCGCTCTCTCTTTCGCGACCTGCATATTAAACAAGGTATAGGATGTAATATGGGAATGAGTTCTACATAAATCATCACAGATCCGCCGGTTGTATATGTCTGTCTAGGATATGATATATATGGGAGGTGAGTAGGTGGGGTACCGCCAAGGCTCACCCGCGAATTAAACACGACATGAACTGTGGAGCAACTCACACGTTTCGCATCACCTAACGAGTTGCTCGGCATGCTGCGCCGCCATTCCCATACGGCCCTCACTAACACTCCCACTAGTCAACGATTGGGTTTTCCGTTTGTCCTTGTAACGTTTATTCTGGAACCAGACGCGTATAGAACGGAGAGAAAGCCCGGTCATTTCAGCTAATTGCTCATTGAGCTGTGTACTGGGCCGTGGCGTGGCTGCATAACAAGTCTTGAGCAAGTACAGCTGGTTTTCTGTGAGAACTGTGCGCACGCGGGAGGATTTCATCCCGCCGTGCCTCCCGCTGGCCTTCTCCTGGCGGCGGGTCAGATCGTGCACGCTACTCGTCACGCCTGAAACAGACACACACGGAATAAATGGCTCGAGACTACATATATATAGTTATATATGTTTTGCGTAGATATATATATAAGATGTAGAGAGAGGGAATACTTTTTACAATCAACCTTCTCTTTTTTCATTTGTTCTTGTCACATCTTTTTCCATCTGGTCTAATCCAGGGACCTGCACATTGAGCAGGTCCCTTTATTTTCCATCAAATTTAAATATTTTTACTATCATTGCTATCATTTGTCATTTGGCAAAATATCGATTGGTCGTATCACCTACAACGGCCATAGTCATCATCATTATGGATTATTTCTACATTGCGTTTGGTGTTGCTGTAATATTTTCGGCTTCTATATCTAATTGGTGTATATAAATACCACTATATTACAATAATGGCAATAAAATATTGACCACTACGGCTATCGATCCCATCAGCCAAACATTAGTAAGACTCAATGAAATGTCTTTACAAAACAGATCGTCATTGCTCTGCCCACTCCCCGTATGGAAGGACCATCTACTTGTAAAAACACTACGCGGGTTCCTGCTCTTTCTTTAATAAAATTCTCTAAATTCATTCTACAACGGGAACCTATAGTCATGCAAGTACCACTGCCCTTTCCCTGGCAATAGGGTTAATGTAGCTACTCGACGAACGTCTAGTAATGATCCCTTTTGTTTATAGTGTGAGAGCATATGCCACAAGGTTGACAGCGGTTGTGTGGCTGGTGACTTGAGAGATGCTCGGAGCTGCTCGATCAGCCTGGCAGAGAGATATACTTGGCGACGGCGGCGACAGCGGGTGTATTAACGACCGCCTCCTTATTTCAGTCAGTTACTAGATTTAGAATGGCAACAAAAGAGTGCAGGAGGTTTTATTGGGATTAAAAGAGGTTCTATGTTTGGGAGGAGGGAGGGCAGCATATACCACGGTCGGCGCATGTCTACGTTGCCAAGTTTTCACGCCTGAATATAAGTATTCAGTATTTGTTTATTTCTTCATGTTTTTCAGTAGGCCATCCGATCTAACCATGCAGAATGAAGGACATTTTCTAGTTCAGGTCCGGTACAACGCAATTGGGACAGTATGACAGTCTTGGGGTATGTTTATTATGTACGTTGCTTAGACAATACATGTACATGTATATCGAACAGCTAGATACATTACATAACCTAATATGATTCCTGAGTATACGTTTTACTTCTCCTTACAAATTGCAAATTAAATATCACTACGAAGGAATGTAGAAGTTTATATTGATGCAGAAATCTAGGGCAAAGAGGACATGCTATGAGGACTCTACGATAAATATTCAACAGGTGACTTGGTATATGACTAGGCATATAATGCAAAACTAGTCTCTTCATGGAAATCCAATGAAAAATAAAACCATGTAAAAATTAAGCATCTATAATTGATATACATCTACTTATATCAGTAAGATTGCATGTACATGTATGTACATATAAGATAGGCTTTACCGCTACGTAAAAGATTTACGTTTTATTGCTCAGTATTATCTTTTAAAATACATTCAATATATAATTATGTAATATCTAAATAGCCTTCCTTTATTTTTTCTAGGGTATCATCAAAATAACGATGTAAAGATTAATAAGTTTTATATATGAAGTCACCAAGCTTCTCCTTATGAAGCCACTCGTGAAGCCACATCCCATAGATGGAAAGCCATGCCAGAAACGCATCATTGTAAGACACGAATACGTCTGAATCTTCACCCCATACCCTACCCTCTTATGTTGAACTAGCAGTAACTATAGGGCTTATAGCGAAAATGTTCCCGACCAGGGTACAGACACTACAGAAACGTGTTCCTTACTGCCCAGATGACTAACTAATCATCCGTACCCTTGAGGATCTACCGTCTCATCGAGTGTGCCCCCTAATTAAAAGTCTCATGGTGTTCTCACACAAACCAAAATTAATAGCTCCATCACCCAGGGGACACCCCTCCCCTTCTCCGTAAATCCCACAGAGAACTGTGGGCAGGGGCGCGGGGCAGCTGGGAATTCAAGAGTGTGAGGAAAAATTCATCAAATTTAATTGTGTGGAAAGTGCGTGCGCGTGCGTTAAAATAATATCATTTGCAGAAAATGATAACTAATTTGAATAATTAAGAGTTCTGTATGATTTTGCTTTCTAGGTAACGATATTTGAGCCATATTGTGTAGCGCATAGGTAGGTGTGGCTGAATTCTTGTTCTGTATCACTATCAGAGTCAGGAATGGAGTTGTGTGATAGTTTAGTAGTTTTTCATAGCTATTATGTCTTTTCTGGGTAACGTTCAGGATGGGCTCAGCAGCCTTAGTTCCCGCATCAAAACCCTCCAAGACTTTCGGATAAAGTAACGAACAAGCACTTACAGTGACATGAGGGAGAGGGGTAGCGGAAAGGGATGTTGGGGAGGGGAGAAACCCGACGGAACAGTGACAGCTTGTCAACAACAATGGAGAAGTTGGCAACAATAGCATTAGGTTCCCGCGACAATGGGTTGTTTCTACGGGATTCCTAAACTGCTTGTGATGCGCATATTTTCTGGGCGATGCAGTGGAGCTAGTCGATTGCAGTGACCGTTGTAATGAAATAAAATTCTTATTAAAAATGGCTCGGTATTTTCCGCCTTCCCCTCCTCCATCAGAAGCCTCAGGGGTGCAGCGACTAGGTAATGGCCTGTGGGTCTCGTAAGCTCCGAGCTTAATGGGCGAACTTATTGTTTCGAGAGGAGAGCTTTACGATGACGCCAGAATCTAATCGGCGCGTCCTCCCTTCTTCTTGCGTTAGCTGCTGACAGGCTGGCCGTGAATTGCGCGCCAATTCGGCAGGAAACCGAAATAACGCTAGGCAGACGACATTTTAAACAGAAGCGCGCATTGTTCCTGCGCTGTGGCCGACACCACGTCCCTAGAGACAACAGGAAATGCGCTGGAACCTAGACTACATCGTTTGACGCATACAGATCGGTAGGCGTCGGCGTCTGTAATGAAGATGAAAGCGAGGCTCTCGAGGCGCCGAGGCGGATGCCGAGTTTGTGTAAGTTTGGGCGGGAAGTTTAGGCTCGGGACGACGCGCAAGCTGATGGACGATGATGAACTACAGTTATCTAATCGCCGAGAACCACAAGCCGGCAAGCGGCGGTGCCTGGCGTGCCGGGGGACATGTGGCTTATGTCGGCCGGCACCCGCTATCTAAACACCTCGGACCTGTCCGTCGACAAGCCGCCATGTTTCCTTGTCTGCCCGCGTCGACCTTGACAACTTCACCTCAGCTTCCCCCACACCAAAACTACATCCTAACTATTTCCCTCCTTACCTCATGTTTTCCCCTCTTTTTCTTATATTCGCCAACATCGTTTTACTACAGAGCTTAGAATCGCGTTAAATTCACCACGTGCATTATTTATTCTGAATTATTTCGCAGGATGGATAAAGTCTTGTTGTGAGGACTTTGTGTCAAAACAGCAACCACGTTGGCTGAAGGGTGCGTCTCAAGATTTAAACCTGGGCATGTCACGCATCTTCTTCTAAAGAGTTTTTATTTTCCTTTTCACGCCGTTCGAGAAAGTGTGTCGGGCAGACAGGAGGAAAACTGATACTGAAATAAGGATGGGGGAACTATTTCAGAATGTACCGTTAGTTGCCATGTATATATCGCCCTCTTTCCCCCCAAGAACAGATACATGTAGGCTACCTATAACATATCCCATGCCTTGAACTTGTACTCGCTGCACAAGTTTTGGTCTGAACGTGGGACATGTGAAGACCCACAGAGAGACAAATAACGTGTACATGGAGTCCTGCACATGCTAAACTAATTCAACTTTAGATACATTGCCCTACCACAAAGGACCTATAATAACCCTAATGAGGTATAGCTAGGGGTAATCAGCCTGCTTTTCATTCAGTCTAGAATTCTTTCCAGTAATAAATGGGGATCAGAGGCAAGATGAATTATCCTCAACAGTAATTTGTCAGTATTCACAGAAAAGATTACCTAGACCAAGTTAAGCTTCAACATACACGTTTGGATGCGGTAGTTTGAGTGAATTCGGTGTATTTGGTTTGAAGGATGTATTTTTCACCTATACCTATTTCCTGCACAATGTGTTTGTTTATATGTACAGAGAAGCATGGAGTGTATAACAGATATTTAGTATTATTTGTGTGGTGTGCTCACAGACAAGACTCGAGCCATGGCGGCTAGGACTGTGTGCTCATCGTATCATATTTCTCAGTGCACTGTGCCACCCCACTCTCAAAAGTCCCAGAAGCGCGATATTGCTTGCCTTATGGGATGACCTCGTAAAGGCAGAATATGCATACTATGATATATGTCTGTCTGTATACACAGGTGCTTACATATACACTTATGCATGTGTATGTATATGTGGTCACAAGCACATTCAAATGTGCGTGCATGTGTAGGGCCTATATGACAGAGGCCATAAGCCTCTTTATGGACAAATGGTTCATGGTTTCTTTTGTTATAATCATAGGGACCGATAAAACATGCATATCATTCCTCTAAAATAATCTATACGTGATAAATACATATGTACATGTACATGTATAATACGCCTAAGACACAGCTGTATTCATAGACGTAATGGGGTCAAGAACATATAGGCAGTAAGGGGGTGGGTAAAACAAATTGGGAATTTTGCGAACGTTTAACTCTATCAAGATTGAATACGTACTTTATGGATGGCCCCAATGGTTTAAATGCTCATATTATCATAGACCACTAGCTTCTATAATGAAAATGGTTTCGCTATCACTAAACCAATGCCCGGGAAGGATAATGGTAGAGGGGCTCTACTAGGCACCCTCAATGTATACTACAACAGGAATCATGAGGAAAGCTTACGACCCGATGTAAAACAGAGGACAGCTGCTTTGACCACACCTGTGTATCTAGCTCGGGGTGGGTATGACCGTCATATTTTATGCGGGGGTATGCGCCAGGGAATCCGGCAAGGTGTCCCTCAACTCCCGGGAGTCACACTGACATGTGATGTGATACTCATACATGTACAAGATACATGTACGAGGTCATGACTGGAAAGTTATGCCGTGAGCTATGGAGGCTGGTGTGTATGATGGGAGGAACTTAAATCTTCAGGATATGACGCTAGCTGGGAATACATTTCACGAAAACTATTCTTGAAAAAAATGTGAGACACTTTAAAGATATGCAAGATATATCCGGGAGTTGTTGCTTGATGTGGCTCACTGTGAGGTGATATTTGTATATCATCACAATGATTGGTCATTCTTATTGGTGAAACGGAAGGTATGAATGGAACAGAAAGACCGACAGAATTTATTGTGAGAATATGGTGAACAAGTATTGATGTAGAAATAAGGCTTAGAGGTCCACAAGAGCATTTCTATGCGGTGTGTTTGTGTGTTGTGCGTTTTGAAGATATGCTAACATTAAGTGTATTATATCGTGAGATACGATTCCCTAGCGTATACTTGCACAATATATGCTCCCAACATCGTAACGGTATTATCGGGTGGTGGTAGGGCATATCGGCAACGGTGGAGGGATACCTGCAACCCCACCATCAGTAACCTTTTTAACACCTCACCCTGCCAGTTCCCTGCGTGTTAAATCTACCTGTGCCTTTGTCGCTGAGTGGTGGCACTACTGGCGGGACGATGTGGGGTGAAGGGCTGGGGTGCTGGATAGGGTGACGCCAATGGGTGACTGGTTGGGTGGGAGTAAAGATAACCTCTTTGTTCTCGACCCACCTGGGCAATGGTGGCTCATCATTGGTTTATTGCGCAGTGAATCAATGCATCCCACCTTTCCCTGACACCGTAACGGAGGGCCCCCTTACCTGATTTACCTGTACAGTATCCATCTACGTCATACCCCGTCCACTCTCACTCACCCCTTCCCCTCCCCCGAATACGTTCTACATTAGCCACCATTTATTTCCAAAACGCCTCTTTCAGCTCCGCGTTTCCTGATTTAAACTGCAATCTGCCCATCGTGACAATTAAATTAATTCTAATTTAATGTCGCATTATATTGGGCGGGTATGGAGGAGAAGGGAGAAACCGACTAGTGAAATGAGAGGAGAGGGACAATTGATCGTCTTTGTGAAAGACATCCCCGTCCCAGAACTCCTTCTTAATACACATTACGATTCACCATCTCAAAATTATAAATACAATTAATCAATATATTTTTTATTTAGTAAGGGGAACTGATAAATGATTTATGTTCACTTAACAATGTCTATTTCTGTACGTAAATTTACAGATTATTCTAACTTAAGTTTATATTGTCATACTTAAGAGTATAATTACATATCTATGTATGATGTAGTCATGCGGCTTACCTGCGCGGTGTAAGTTCGGCTTCTTCTCATCTTTGTTGTTGTTGTTATTGTTGAGCTCGCCGTTAAAGTTGTTATTGTCGGCATCACTGCCATTGCCGCTACCATTGGTGACGGCTCGCTCGACCACTTCATGGTCAGCCTTACAGAACAGTCCGTCGTCCCGTAAGGCAAATTCATCTCCGGGAATGAGTTGCCGGCTACAAGCTACACACCGGAAGCAGTCAATATGGTACACCTTATTGCGCGCACGCATGACGAAGTCGTTCTTGCTAAAGCCGACCTGGCACTTCGCACACTTGGCGCCGAATAACCTGTTAGGGAGAAAGCAAAAGGAACGTTTCTATCAGTATATGATATTCTCATCATGTTTTTTAAAAGGAAATTACAGTTCGGTATGAAAGGTCTCATTCGGGGTACAGTTTGTTATTGATATTTCTATTTTCGAACAGTTCATATTATTAAACTCAGAATAAGCTCTATTGGTTATACAATATACATATATATGTACACACACATATATATATATATACATGATATATATTACGTAAAGCATATCACTACATACATGTAGAATGATACATTATTACATTGCGTTGGCCTATAAGTATACTGTGAAGCACGTACATTTACAAAAAAATGCCACAGAATATTCAGACTGTTCCTAAATAGTTGACCTTGTATAACTCAAGGCTGAGAATCATTTGTGATGTTCTTCTACAATGTAATAATTATTTGAAATGTTGCACTTTACGAGGTGTCATTCTATGAATCAATGTCACCTATGGAGATTCCGATATGTGATCACGCGAAGTAGTGGTAATTCTGGCATTTATGAATCATGTATGATTACTCGACTACAGTAACACTGACCTATTGCGCACTAATAGTTGCACATTTCATATTGACATTGCAATGGTATTCATTATTATTACACATCTGGGGTGATTGTGGTTATATGAAGGCGGGGTATCGGTGCTTAAAACAGAAACTGAGAAAGGTCAATGGGTATGGTGGCAAACACAATTGTAACACACGATAAGTGAAAGTGATTACTGAAAAGGTGTAGAATGTGATATGAGTATTGAGTACCAGTACAGATTCCATTCCCACCCTGTGTGTGCGTGTGCATGTGTGTCCCAGGGAGGGGGGAGGGGGGTGGAACGACTATCTATAGCTCTCAATGACGCTAATTATTTCACGGCTTATTGGAAGCCAGAGTGAAAATCGCTAATTTAAATCGTTCGGGTATCTACCCGTTGTAAACACTGTAACCACTGAGCGACGTCATGGCAAGTATTGTGCCAGCGGCGAGTGTCGAACGCACGGGTGGGGAGGATGAGACCGACACAGCGCAGGATCTTGTGACGGCAGGTGCGGCGGTGTTTGCCGGGAGGACCCTGACCGGTATCTACGGTCTCTCACCTGCCGCCTACACGGCACCAACGACCGGGGATCGTCGCCGCGAAGATCGTGGTGCCGATCTCCAGAGCGACCAGTGGCCGCGTGGCCTCCCGCCCGCCTCTCCCCTGTCGCCGGCACGCCTGTCCCCGGTCCCCTCGCCTCCACGGTCCCCCTGAAGAGGCGGTCCGACTGAGTAGCTAGGGTTGGGGGGTGCTCTGAGAGCAGAGGGGCGGGGTAGGTCTCGGGGGGTAGGGTATTGACAGAGCACCCCGCATCACCTGTTTGCTGTGGGTGTGGGGTATTTACCCTCACCATCTGTGCCTTGACGAGCATGCTGATCCTTTCTCTATGAACGCCCGTGTGAAATTCATTAAAACGCAAAGCTGTGATCAAACCCCCACCCCATCCCCACCCCAGAATCCTCCCCAGGTAATTCACCCGATCCAGCGTCCAATAATAAGGTACACCAGTTGGACATGTACACAACACATGTTGGGGTAAAGGATTCAGACTGGGGAAAGAAATCACGGCCATAATTACTCCAATACCACATCCTGACTAATTATACATCGTAATTACCCAAAATACGCATTTTGGAATAGCAGTGCGTTTCAATATTGACACATGCTTTGTAGATCCCGTTCCACATTTGAGAGAAAAAAAAAGAGATTGTAGAATAAGGAGATCCTCGGACGATACAAATATGTCCCCTTTTGTGTATGTATGATGCTAAATTTAGACGCATAGGCAGGGGGCGATATTCCCTGTACCCTCTTACCATAGTCCTCTTTACAAAACATGGATGTCTATGTCTGTCGGCATTCTATGTATATCTCATCTATCCCCTTTTCCTATGCGGCTCTATATATTGGAGTTTTGGGATCTTTTAATCATTTCTAACAAGACTTGTCATGATTATGATTGAAATAAATATACAAAATATCTGACAATAAATTACCTTTTATATTTATCCCCCAACCCCGGCTTTCCCGTGTTTCCTGTCTCTTTCTTGTGTTTTTCTCAATCCAGCCATAATCAACTTACATCGAGTCTCTATGAAATTTACCCTGGCCGTAAGGATGGATGGTGGTGGATAGAGATAGGGGGTGTGGTAGTGGTCGCTGCTTCTCAGGCTGTCAATGGCAACTGACAATCACCAGCGTTTATGAAGCGAAGCTGACGACTGATTCAATTTAGTATCAATGACACCATTTACCATGATATGGGAGGGCGGCAACAATGGACTATGGCCAGTGAGTATAGCCGTTGAACAAGGGGCAGCAGGCTACGGGCACATAACGGGCAGCGGGGTAACTCGTAACGGGCAGAGGGCGGCAGGCAACTGGCAGCAATTTGCGGGCAAAAGACGGTGGGCAATGGAATTGCAAGAGGCGGGAAGAAATAGGCAGTGGGAGGGTTGGGATGGATAATGGGCGGAGGGTACTGAACTCGGCCCGGGCAGTTTATCACAGTGACTAGATGCCCCGGACATTACGCGGTGAGGCACAGGCGGAAGGTATTGGGCGGCGGTAGCGGGTATATATGGGCACCGGGGAGTGAGGAGCGGACCGTGTGCGGGTCGTGGACGAGAGAAGGGACCAGTCCATACACCGGGACGCTCGCGTTGCCGACCCGGGCCCGACGCGGTGCCTGACGCTGCCCAGCCGCCCGCTATCAGCTCGCCGTCTCTGGCCAATGTCACCCGGCGAGGACTGCGGGGCCTGGTGCCAATCCATCCACCCCACTGCCTCCCTATCCCCTGGTCCCATTCTATATACATACAGCCCGTCTTAACTGTGCCCCATTGTAAGAGGACCAGCCATATATACATTCCAGGCCTCAACTCCATGGCCCCTCCAAATCCACACACAGAGCCAACTACAGCAATCCCAAAGTGTAAATGTTTGAATGAACTTCCTTACTGAGAAGTGGCATTCTCCGATTAAAAACGTCATTAAAATGGAGACAATTTCAGTGTGATTCTCTCTTTCCTCCGCCCTCTTCATCTCCCTTCTTTGCCTTGAAACTGCGTCGGTGTCATTTATCTGTGATTCTCTATTTTTGCACCCTCCTCACACTCCCCTCTCTCCCCGCGTCCCCTTCTGTGAAGTCAGTTATTAAAACATATCAGACAGGTTTTTCCCTCCGATGTGTCTTTTTTTGCATCAGTCCGTCCTTCGATTTTTACTTGGCAACAGTTGGGAGCATGGTGTTCATTTGAAAACAAACCGTGCTTTATTTACAGAACCCCTCCCCTTCCCGATTGGCCCTGAGGCCTGGGAAGCAAAGCGTCCTGCTTCGAGCACTGTATGACTGTGTGACTCGCTGTTTTATCACACTTATAAGTATAACACCTACATGTTCTCTTGGTGCCTGCCTTCCCCACACTCGTTTTAAAAGAGGCATTTTCTTTGACATTCATACTGAACCCATCTTGGGCTAATTCTCCTCACCGAGAGTAATTGTTCCTGGATATTTTATGCCACTCGGCCAAAATTGCAATCATATTGAAGTATCACAGTGCTTGCAATAGCAAAGGATCAAAATGAGTTTTCTCTCAGTTTCTCTTCACAAAATCGTCACTTGAAATCTTATAAGAACCGACGATATAGAAGACAGGCTCAAGGCTTGAAATGGAAAAAGAACACCATATCGGTTGTGTGGGTCGTAGAGCAAGGTACGGTGAATAACTTTGTCCACTGAACGCATGCACCCCACGCGCTCTGCGTGTCTCACTGACTCATACCACACACAACACACATTGAAAGAGGGTTCTTGCTGCCGTCCCTTTAAGAGATAACTCAGTTATCTGGGCACCCGTGCCAGCTATCAGCACGGCGGAAGCCAGGCCGCTTCCCGAGGCTAGTTCAAAGACTCTACGTGTGTTTGTGTTAATCGTGGGACTGCTGGTTACAGTTCTAAACTCGTAGTGGGTCTATGTATGTATTGTGGCTATAAAGGGTATGTTTCAGAGCGGGGAGGAGTGTGGGAAGAGTTATACACTTCACACCAGTCAGTCTCTGTCCGTCGCACGCGCTACCCATCAATGCCCGTGCTAGTAGTATAGAGAAAGGGTTTTGGGGCGCGGGTGTAACAGAGGGGTGCGCGCAATAGCACGCAATTCGCACGTGACACAGGTAACGAGGCTGCGGGGCCGGGAGGGGAATGGGCCGAGTGCCAGAGAGCACCGGCCCGGTGGACGGTACGTAAGGCCGGGGCAGGCGGCAGCGGGTGGCGTGTTGACACTTGGGCTCGGCACGTCTGATCCGCGGATCCCGGTGCAGGGGGCACGGCTTACCGGCACAGCTCGGCCGGCGTGTGGGACGGGTGGTAGCCGGGGAGCAGGTGAACCTCAGTCGGTCACAGTGTGGGCTTTGTCCTGGGCGGAGGGCGCGTGGGACGATAGAGTAACGGATGGACGGGCTGGAAGAAGGATGTGCTCTGCACGGTAGACTGACAGCTTTGTCATGGATGGCTTCTAGGGACGTGAGAGCTTTCAGCGACTGAAAGATGGACCCACTCCACTCGCCAGACTATGATAACGCAAAACATCCACGTACGAGTCTGAACGCCTACCATTCAGATACAAGCACAATGTATTTAAAGCGGCAATACGCCTCCCCTTTCTTTGGTCTAGTGCTCAAAACTAGCGACTTAATTCTTCAAGGAACTGACGTTGTTCATATTGTATATATTCAAGTTTATATTCATTCTGCGAAAGTTTTGGCCACATAGATAATATGCTAGTTTTGACCTGTCGAATGAGGAGTGGTGGTTTGTTTTGAGTATGTGTTGGGTGGGAGGAGACGGGGGAGATAACACCTACCAGTAGTACGTCACTCACGTTAATCTATCACTGTCACTATCTCTCCACTGTACGTTAATCTGTGGTGGCCAAGCCTACCGGGTTGGAGAGTGTGGTCACCTCCAGGGTCATCCCCCTATACACCCTAACATTGACTGTGCTGAGAGTCCACGTCCACAACTCCTGTACCCCAATCTCTACCCCTTTGGCCATGCAGGGTGAAGAACGCAGCCCGCGGGGTAACCGTCGAGTGTGGCGCCACCACGTAGCGGCAAGCGGCATCGTCACGTCCGCTTACCCCCCGTTTCTACCACCACCGCCGGTCGGCCATCAACCCACAGCAAGGTCCCGGTAGCCTATCCAGGTGATATACCAACCCTTTTCTGCAATCACTTTTTCTCACTCAAACTGCCTTAGTTTCCTCCATATCCCTTTGTCCTTGTCTTCAGGAAGTGTTAGGATGAGTTAATGTTTCGAGTCTCATGCTTGAAAACAACTCTTCGGAAGTTCAATACTTAAGGCCCCATTTACATTTACGCATGAATATGAGTCGGATTATGAAATGATGCAATAAAGGATATGAGGGAAAAAGTTTCATCAACTGTAATATGATTGCAATTATGCTTCTCCTCCTGAGTAGGTCCGAGGAGGGCTGCGCCATTTTGAATTGGTGAATGATTGTCTAGATGGAAACATGAGATCCTTGAGAAACAATCAGTAGCCCAATAAAGTCTCGAATCACTTTCGCCTCAGAAAATGTATCCTCCTGCAATGTCCATCGCATTGCTTTCAATTTCATATCCGGAATAATGGAGAAATCATGTCACACTGGTACTTTGCACCCTCGCGCTACATGTATGTCAACACATCAAAACCCTGGCCAAATTACGCAATAAAGGACTCAATAGTGCCCAAGAACCCGACGAATATGCCAAATTGGGTTGTGGGGGTATGGTTATCCATGCCAACTAACTGCATATCATTGAATCTGTGACGCCGATAGTAGATATGTGGAACAGGTAGAGAGATATGAAGTATTGTAATTTGTATGTGTGTGTATGTGTGTGCATAGGTGTGAACATGAGAAGTAAACATAGTATACTTGTACAGAGAGGGGAGGGGAGATAGAACGAGATACTGCATGTGTATGATTGGTATATTGGTAGTAGGTACTTACCGCACGTAGTCTCGCCGACAGTACGTTTTCCCATCACGTACAAAACACGTACACGTCTCATCTAGGTACTGGTTACAGTCGGCACACTTAAGACACGCCGCATGCCACTCCAGGTCCGGCGCCACGCGCAGGATAAACTGATCCTGGATCTGTCCACCGCACCCCACGCACATTGAAACTCGCCTGGGCTCGGCTGCAGAGGCAGCGAGATCCAAACGCACGGCCAAACAGGATCCACCACACGTACGGGTTGTATAAGGATCCAAGGCGAAGTGGGGAGAATCCAATGGTTTATTGTTGTCATTGTTGTTGTTGGTGGTGGTGTTGATGTAGATCACAAGGCCAATGAAGTGTCCGTAGGTTGTTGTTGGAGGTGATTGGTGGTGATGAGGACGCCCAGGGAGAAGACGATGTTGCAGGTCAATGAAGAGTTGGTTGGTAGATGAGGAGTTGGGGAGGGGAGAAGAAGGAGAGGAAGCAATGTTATTATCAATTATCTTCATCACATGTCAAAATCATTAAACATTAGGAAAAAAACTCAAATAGTTTAACAGTTGAAAACATCACTATGACAACACAGTCTGTGCTTAGTGGTAACCCCATACTGAACGATAGTGTTCACCATGAAGAGAGGGGCAGCGAACTCTGCTGCTACAAGTAATCAATGACTACACCTTAATCACACCCAACTCGAAGTGTTACAGTGGAGACACAATGTTGTCACATCATTCCCCTAGAGCAAAGTCCAAATATGAAAGTCCCTAATAAATCTAATGATAAGAGTTCACAAACCAGAGACTATGTCTATTTTAGAAAAAAAAAAGAAATAAATAACAAAGTATCATGACAACCATGGAAATGAGTATGACAAGTTTGCAAAACAGTTTTAAAAGGTCCAGCGTGAGAGCGACAGAGCAATTGCTATGACATTTTTTTCTATTTTTTCTCTCTGCTCTCTCTGTCCTCTCCCCTCTCTCTCTCCACGGTCGAACACTCAGTGACAACAGCGTAAACAAGGCGAGAAAACACGAAACATTACTTACTTTTCGGCTGAGTCTCGGCCGTCATATCGTCTGCCTTTGAGGGCGAAATTTTGACGGTTTTGTGTGTACACTTCCACAGAGAAAAGAAGCAAAGAGACGGGATATGCGAAAGCCTTGTACTCCGCTAGGCTCCTTGCGTACTCCTCGGCCGTTCACCACTCGTGTTATGGACCCAGCACGGAATACGCCTATAAATTCCGACCTACTGAGCCGCCGCCTTCTCATTGGCCAGCGCCTCATTTGCATATTCACGTCGGGCACCGCGAGAGGTCGAATGAGAGCGCGGCTCTGGCGGAGTGGTGGTGGTGGAGGTGGTGGCGTTGCGGGGCTGCGATGACTAACCCGGCAGACGACAGCCGTGTGCGGGCCTGGCAGGCAGGCAGGCCGTGTGAGGGTTGGTGGGTTGGTCTGACATGACAGCCATAACATAAATACGCGCACCCCCAACCCGGACCGTGCGTCTGCCCGAGGCTTGTTCTGTGACTTCACAGACTTCCTGGCGGGTTCATAGTACCAGCACTTGCAGCGTGTCAGTAGGATACTGTAGCGGCGATAGGTTGGGGGATAGAACCCGGGAAGCAAGGTATCGTTCTCTCCGGTGTGAGACTGGCAGGTTAACGGTGTGTGGGGCTGTGAGGGGCCGGGGGCCTGTAGTCCTGGCGGGGAGGGGCGAGTAGTGCACGGTATGGGGGTTTGGGGCGGACGGTAGGTGCATCAGACTGACACACCCAGCACGTGCATGGCATGAGAGGCGGCCGACGGCACTGTTGTGCTGGACCTAGAAGGGTATGAAGTACAAGATGTATGGTGTGCTGCAATGTATCGGGTGTGGACATCTCCTATGCATGTAAACATTGCTGGTGTACGAGTCGATAAGAAAAATGATAATAATTGAATGAAACGGAGCAAGTAGAGAGATAGAGGGAGAGAGAGAGAGGGAGAGAGAGAGAGAGAGAGAGAGAGAGAGAGAGAGAGAGAGAGAATCAGAGAGATGGTCATAGGGGGTATTATAATTGGGTTAGAGGTCTATGTGAGGAAGGTTTATGTAGGTATATAGCTTGTATGTATTTTTTATGTTTGTGCACTGCTTTTCTTAGATGGAGGAGAGGGAAGGAGAAATGTTAATTTGGTACTGGTATAGAAAGGCAGAAAAGAGAGTGGTAGACATCGGGATAAAGATCAAGGGAAAATAGACAGAACGCGGATATTGAATAGATACGATACAATCAATGATACAAATTTGTTCGGACAGTTGGCAACTAATTAATTAAACACCCAATACGTTGAAGTAGACGACATATTCTGCAATATCCTCGCGATACGAAATTATTTTCATCTGTGATTATACCTATTCTTACAAAGAAAACCAAATAGATAGAATATCCTATTCGATCATACAGCCTAGACAGGTTTCACTCATGTCATTGTCATGACACTTGCAGAGTGGTATATAGGCTACATCCTGATATATGATCTCTCATATTGGGATTCTTCTGTCATCAATTCTAACCGCAGACCACTCTATGGGCAGTTATATAAACTTATCCACACATGGTCGCCAATGTTCCTATCTGTTGATAAACTACTGTCACTCTGAACCCACAGGTCTCGGTGCTGCTCCACGAGTATAGACTGATTCACAGTGTGAACACTATAGATATTTTACCATATCAAACCACACACACACGTGTAGGCTACACGTATGCATACATATATATATACTGTACATATATACATGCAAACATATAAATCATCATCATCATATATATATATATATATTCGACTCTCAATTAAGGACCACCTCGCTGCCCTCTACGGACAATTTGAGTCGGTCCCAAACCTTTTCCCTCTATAGAAAATGCTTAGTAATACGACCACCTCGCCAATGCGACCACCTCGCCTGACGACCACTATTTTGAAGACCCAATTGTCAAATTCACTTTCACTAATGCGACCAGATGCAAGTCGGTGGCCAGACATTTTGTGTGGTAGGGGGGATTAAGCAATAAGATTGGAGATGACAAACAGCTAATGAGTGTGAAGGATTTGATGGCCTGATAATATACTTTTGATTGTCATACTCTTTGAAATACGTTATGCCTGTAAAGATGTATTTATCAGTAATAATTTGTAAAACAATCTCGAGTATGATACAGTGCACTCTCAGTAAAGCAACTACCTTACCAATGCGACCATTTTGGCTCAATCCCTAAAGTGGTCGTAATAGCGGGAGTCTACTCTCTCTATTTCTCTCTCTCTCTCTCTCTCTCTCTCTCTCTCTATATATATATATATATATATATATATATATATATATATATATGTGTGTGTGTGTGTGTGTGTGTGTGTGTGTGTGTGTGTAGGTGTGTGTGCATGTGTCTGTAAAGAGAGAGAGAGAATGTGTATCAGTGAATTTAGGTTTGTGAGAAAGACATGACGAGTTTAAGATTGAGATATAGAAAGAAACAGAGACATAGGGCAAGAAATGAGAACAAGATAGAGGTAGAGAAGAGGTGAAAAGAAAGGTAGAAAAAGAGAGGTTAAGGGACAGAGAGATGAAGCGATATTTATAAATATATACACACATAATTATATATAGATGTAGAGGATACAGAGATCATTGCGCACCGGCTATTGATTTTATCTCGGCGGCATCAATCATCGACGTCAACCTCTACACAGGCAGGCACTACCTGGCGACTGGACATTCAATGAGTCGTCCAGGGTATCAATACCGCCCTGGCTACCAGTCTGCCACATCCTGGACTCAACTCACACATGTTTACTCAGTCTGGTGCCTGATAGTCTGCTTTATAAGTTAATTAATGATGCTAGTCGATGCGCGAATCGGTTGGTATGGCCCTTTGTGGTGTGACTGTATGTAGGAATGTGGTCCCCAGTTGAAGCTCTCATAGCTGTGTCATTAGATTCTTGTGGAAAACATACGTATAACGATTTATGTCTTATATATCTCATATGTGTTATGATTGTACATATTATGTAGATATATGTGTATATGGTATGACAAACGCTACATTGTATACATAGTCTAAAGTGCAAATATCAGATATTGCATACAAATATTTCTATTGAGGATTTACTATTTCTCATATCATCATATTACGGATCTGTGCAGATGTATCTGTCAAGCATTTCATAGTTTCATATATTTGTAAAACAGATACGTCTTCATGGTAAATGTTAAAACACATAGAAATTAATACACCCGCTGACTGTAGTACGTTGGCTATATCGATTGTACTCCGAATTACTGTACTGTATTATCACTGTATTATCATCATCTCAATTCTTTATATACACAAATTGATGTAATGATGCTCTGCTCAGCTACATGTTATTCATGGAAGACCTGCCAAAAGGCAGAATGAATAAACGTGTCTTTAAAACAACAACAGAACAAAATACAGCCAGACAAAGAAAACAAACAAGATTACACAGAGGTTTACAATGTATCTATATTCTACGCATACAAATATGATCTTGTTCATCGTCTTAAACAGTAATGCATTAAAGATTGAATACAAAATACATAGAACGTGTTGCTTCACAAATAGAGCTAAAGGCACCCTATCGTGAGCCTTCTTTCATACATACAGACGACAACTCATTGGCGAATGAACTTTTTTTCGTCTGCTCATTTGTGACGCCTTACCTAAATCTGCATCAGACATCACACAGCAGGTAGGCAGCTGAAATTTAGGCCACCAAACACAAGAAAGCTTTCCAAACTCTGGTTTATTAAGGTCCTGCTGGGGCAGACAGCAGGGAGGGTGTTTTTAATAAGCACATTTCTCGTCAGGGTCCTATTGGGGAGAGTTCGACCACCTTCCCGCCTCTTTATTCCGGACACTGGTGGTAGAGTGAGTAGGGAGGAGGAGTGGGGAGCATCCTACCCACCCACAATCCACATACACACACAAGCTTTGAGAGGCCAAACCATGAAAGACAGAGTCCTCCCTACACGTTTTCAATGACGCCCCATGGCCCGGGCCTTGCGTCCAGTGGGGGACCGTGGTCTTTGCCCGACCACCAGTCCCCACCCGCCGAGCTGGCGGCCCTCACGCCGTCAGTAGCAAACACGCCGCATACAATGGGCGCTTTCGGCGGGCCAGGGCTGGGTGGGGTACGGGGGGTGAACAAGTGGCCCTGCCCACCTGGATTGTCTATCTCCCCGGGATGGGGCTCGAGTCGTGGGGTGGGGCGGGTCGGGGGATGTTGTGTGAGTGTGTGTAGGTTGGGGTGGGGGTGGGGTGGGGAGAGCGTCGTACAAAAATGAACCAGCAAGCGCGTAGAAACGATAATGAAGAGGAGTCTGTTAAATACAGTGTGTGTGTGTGTGTGTGTGAAGGGGGGGGGGGGGGCTATGTGTGTGTGTGTGGGGGGGGGGGGGGTGAGGTACAGCAGCATCCATACTCTTTCTGCTCTCAGTGGGCACTTGTCGCCACGCCACCCGCGAAATGTGGTCAACATCACCCTCTCCTCGACCCCTGCTCTAGTGCCCCTCCCACTATTCCCCTCACTACGCCTCTTTAGCCTGGTCTTCATCCTCCATGGGACTCCGACTGACACCCTTCCCTGCCTCTGTATAACAGGCCTTTAATTAGACTCACCGCTAGTTTACTCACAGGTCTGTTTGGATGAAGACAGTACCAGAGCAAGGCAACAACTCAGACACAAATCGTACTGCATATAGTCTTATATATTAGTAACTGTCTCTTAGTTAATTTTATTGAATACATGTCCATAGTTATCATGATGTGCCTTTGTGGTTACATAATGTATGAAACAATATTCAATTCTTCTTCAAGAAAATGTGCCTACCGCTGTATAATCGTGACGTTATGCATAATTGATATATTCTACTTCGAGGTCCTGCCAATTGTAGTACATGAACATTCGATAAAGTGGAGCAGATAATGAGTTATGGCAATGAGGATGAAGGTATCCCCACACAGTAAGAAGGCAGCTTATCCAAAATAAGAATTGCAATTGATTTGATGTACAATTATACACCCGTTAAATACCGTTAAGTAAAAGTACTTAAAATCCTCGACAGGGTTGAATACCTTCCCTATAGGTGCCTAAATCATGCACTTCCCATACTTTATTCAAGTATGCATGGTATGCCTGATTATTCACTGATTCTGAATATTAATCTAATCTAACAATGTCCAAAATCTAATAAAATAAACCATGATGTATAGACACCAATACTTACACAACAAGTGCCACTACGCTCAAACATAACCGCACGACGCCAAGGTCATTGCTACTAACATTTAATTGAAACTCGATACAGGGCCAAAATAGCCTCATTTAATCCCTATCCTGAAGCTGTATCAACCTTCCCCGAATATCCGATTTCCGAACATAGGTTTCGGCAAACGTACATACAAGTCTCTCGGACTGAACACAAGGCGGGAAGCTTTGCCGCCCGTCGCCAGCCTCAATCGCGCCAACAATTGCGCTGTCCCTCCTTTTTGGCGTAAACCTCAGAAATCAACTTAAGTTGTGGAGTATTAGGCCAACTTAAAAGGGCAGTGGGCCTGCCCGTTTCGATCATCGTCCCTGATAACGTTAGCCTGCCTTATTGTGTGTGACAAAAGGCGCTGACTCGAGCCAGCAATTTATACCTATTAGAGCTACGACTGGTGCCCCCCACCCTTCCCTTCGAGGCCCCCTGCGACACCTATTGGCGACCTCGCGGCCGCTATCGGGCCATCTCCCCGCCGTCCGCGCCGACCCAGGGGTATAAACTAGATCTACGTGCTGAACCTCCGCGCAGACGACATTTGCCGACTCTCGCTAGGAATGGTGAACGTCCCATGTCTGTCTCTGTGCAGATACAGTCCCAGAGGACTGTGGGTTTTAAGTACGTCTTAAAAACTATGGTTCGGAGTTGTTCTAACGTCTTTTCGCCCAGCCAGCCTCTTCTATTGTCTCCGGTATTAAAGTGGTCCTAACTGTCGCCGGGTCTGAAAGGAAGGAGGATGTCTGTTTATCGTTCATTGTTAGTTGTTTCCACATATATTTGATTGTGATCACATCTATACATTGACTATGCATCATATGTTTGTTTTATATGTTCGTGCATATACAAGTAGATATACTGTCTCCGGCCCGTTAGATTCACTCCTCATGCCCTAGGGTCGCCGAAATGTAAACAGCGTAGTACATAGAATGTATAAACATTATTGCATTGTGCAATTGCCGTTAATCATTTGGATATGATACTGACAAGTTAAAGGCTGGTCTAATAGTGTGCGGACCAACTGGCAGAATTTGTTCTTACCTGCACAGGTGTAGATCCTTTCCTTTGTTCATCTCTCATGCAGTTAATGGCATTGTCGTGTGTGAGAGGAGAATGCCCATGAATATACAGTTGAGTATATATATGCATGTATATCCATGTATATATAACCTTGTACATAGTTTAAGATATAAAAGCGGATGTATATTACAAATACAACCATATATGTATACACGTGTATGTATATATATTCCGATCATATGTTATAACTATATATGTGCATCATACAGATTTTTTCATAGCTGAGTCGTCGAATATGTAATACCATGTTCAAAAATATGTATATTTCTTCCATCGGCATTTGTGTAAAAGAAAAAATAACAAAGGCAGGTAAAACGAATAATGGCCTTGTTCTTCTTTTCTCGGTTTTAATCCTGCTATGGGGTATGTTAAAAAGACGTAAATTATCTAATTGTCCCCGTACTGTTGTTTGATCTTCACACATCTCTCATCAAAATTGAACCGGTCTGAATATAGAGGAACTTTGTCAGAGAATTGTATACAAGGCATAGGGCGGGAGGAAAGGAAGACATGATACTCAGTGCCTACAACCTAAACCATAGACAAGTTTACATATACTTATATACGATTACCGCTTTAGAAACAGAAGAAATATAAATAAATAAGGGAATTCAGTATTCGGGTTGACAAAGTTGTTGCTCCTATATCAGATTCATGTTATCGGGAATCTCCTGTATGTACCCAAACCTTTTCGGCAGACTGGCTACACTCGACACTGAACCACAAGTTCTCTCAGGACTACGCACGTTCTCCC
The DNA here is from genome assembly GCA_950022655.1 of Alentia gelatinosa. Lineage (NCBI taxonomy): Eukaryota > Metazoa > Annelida > Polychaeta > Phyllodocida > Polynoidae > Alentia > Alentia gelatinosa. The sequence goes on along the minus strand of OX465583.1, from coordinate 48,289,233 downwards.
AACATATGCTCTGTCCTGCGATGGCCCGAGCAACCCGACCGCAGCCTTCACTTACTTCTAGGAATGTCCTTATCGTTAACTAAATAATCGGCCGAGGTTTTGTAGACAAACCCATAAACCTCCACTTACGTCTCGCCATGCGCCCCCATCGCTGCACCTCTCCGGCCATAGCCCCCTCATGTTTCACCCCCAGCTCTTTACCCACATACACGCGGATGTTCTGTCTGTGGTATGCCGCATAGACGACGACGCCGATGGCCGGGGAGACGGTCCGAGAGACCGGCGGAGCGGACGTCCTTCTTCCTTTCCATGTGTTATCCCCAAGTTTAACCCTTTAAGGATGGGTGCTTGTGGCCGAGCAACTCCCGTCAGGGTGGGTTTGGGCAAACTGGTGGCAGTGTATACCATTAGGGGACGGGCACATAATAGCAAAAACTTATAATTCGAGTGTTTAATCATTTGATACAATAAATAATCCTTATTATTTTATCTCTTCTGAGTGAAAATACTAAATATGAAGTCATACCTATATTCTGTGAAGATTTATTGAACATTACTCTATTATTTCCTTGTTAAAACAATTGTGTAAGTATTGGCATCCTTCTCGTCTCCAGCCTTTTTTATTCTTATAACATATTGTTTCATTTCTAAAAAGAAACATTATACATCTATACATTGCTTGAACGACTCATATAGATACTTACATGTATAGGGGTATCCCCTCCCCCTCAAATAAACAAGTAGAAACAAACTGGGATATAGACCAGTCTTTACTACTTTTTCCAGAAACATGTCAATATTGTATTCCTATGTATGCAGACACGTTTGGTGTGCAACTAAGTTCCTTCATAGTAATAGACGTCTTCTGCAACGAGGAATTGTACTTTGTTATGGGATAATTGGTTTGATTATAGGGATAAATGGCTGCACCACAGCGCAATGGTTTCTATTATATGGTTATTGTCTGTTGTCATTGGTGGCTGCTATATGATAACACATGGTTCTTATTGGGCTGAAAGGTAATGGTATATGTCTGCTGTGATGGGTTAAACAATCTTCATATGGTAAATCCATGATGCTATATGATAGAGCTGCACTATGCCAGTGAGTAATGGTTCAGTGTCGAAGGTTGATGGTGTTGGACTATATTTAGACAACTTCAAACTTCTAGTGGTCGCAATATAGCCGTAGTAAAATATGGACATTGGACAACAATGAGAAGCCACTGCTGGCAAATATATCATCATAACTCACACAATAAATACTGAAATGAAGATAGACAATAACGATCATGTAACTGCGTACTGAGTCTCTTTTATTGATCAATGGAGAGCAGTTGCGATATATTAACCACTTATTTTACTACTCTTAACCCTGAGGTAGTCCCTTGCTTGTTACACATCATGAAGTAGGTTTATCCTTACACTGCTGTCTCCAGGGCCGCCCCCTCAGACGTCCTGGCGACGAGACGAATTCCAACCTCCTCCATGGCGAAACCCAACTCCAGCTCAACGCACGGCTCCCTCCTCCTATCTCGTGTCTTTCTGAGATTATTTCCCACCGTGTATTTGTTTGGTTTGCCTTGGGTCGATAAAGTAGTGGTTATACTAATAACACCCTCCGGGTAGAAGTATGACTGGGAGATATGTGTGTGAGAGGAGGACAGGAGACCTCTCCTGTGTCCCCTTTAGTGTGAGTTGCCGCCACGAAAAAAATATCGTCTGCCATCCAACGTTAACTGCAGTGCTTCGTGTGACGAACATTGAGAGCCCTCGTGGGTCGCCGCGCGCCTTTCAGAGAAACGGAGCACAGAGGTGACCTCTGGTGAGAAACATCAGAACTAAATTCACTCTTTTCGCGATCGGTTCAGGAACCTCATCCTTTGCTCTATTCCAATATCAGGTCCTTCAACAAATTAAATGATTATTTTACTTCTAAAATGTAATGAATCAAGGGGAAAATCACAAAAACACATTTGACATTTGTCTTCATTCAGATTCGAATGATTTTAATTGCTTTTAATAGGCGTCTTCCCAGCAAATATTATTGAATTAATTCTCAAATATGAAAACATGAGTCGATACCTTTGGTCTCCATTAATGAGAAATGTGAATATGTATTTATCATATAACATAAGAAGTTTTGAAGGCTAGAAAACCGACATTACAGTGACACTGATTAAAATGATATCGTGTATAACAGTTTCTGTTTAGAATTCTTTATTCACTGGTAGAACAGGATTTCTTAACATTTTGAGATATAGTTTTGTATACCAAATACTGTACGTACAAATCCATATATCTAAAGCATAGAACAACATTTCATGGCAGCACTTATATTTTGGGCCGATGTTGAATCAATTTAATGTACCTAACTATAGAGAGTCTAGTTTTCTCTCCAGTACCTCCGTGTTCATTTCGTTTTGGAGGTAACTCAGAGAACTTCATATCCATGGCCTGGACAAGAAAGGGACACAAGATTCCAGTGTAGTACGAGACCCCGAAATATTTCATAAGAGGGTGTGTATGATTTATGCTTGAGTTATAAGATTGTGCGTTATGTAAACCCTTTCGCAATATTAAGATATCAAACAAGTACATGTACTTGCCAAGTGATATTGCAAATACTTTTTACTCCATACAAAAATTATAAAATACAATTCTAAATATACGTCATAAGGGACTTGTAGGCACTGTAGAATTGGGTTCAAAACTAAATAGGTATGCATATGGGGATCTTGTCTGACATTTGGTGTGAAACGCATTTCTCATATAAGAGAGACTATCAATGATATGTGACGCGAGATGGTAACTTACCAGACATAGAAATTAAAGTTCCCAGTCTTCAGGTCTAACGTCATATTCATACGGACATACAAATAGCTATTTTGTTTTATTTGGTACTGACGTCAAGGGTCATTATAGAGAATAGTGAAATTTTGCGATTTGAAAAAGAAACACATTTCAAATCCGTGAAGGGTGTGTGTGTGTATGTAGCGGGATATAATAAGAAGTATATGTTGGAGAAATTCGCCGCGGGCCACGCTTCACACGTTAAGTGCAGGGAGGGGCTGACCTCCAATGCTCAAGTGGTGTGTCTCAGGGAGAAGGAGGGCAAGGTGTACAGAGCGGGTTGACACTTTAAATCACACAACACATTCAGGGTGGGTGGGCGACAATAGGTGCCATGTCCAGCCATTAACGCCGCCTTGACCTCAGTCCGCGACACGTGGGCACTGACCACTGGGAAGTAATGGTCAGGTAGAGGAGGGGGGGGGGGGCTGCCACATACCTGGAAACACCTGGAGACGGGGTGCACACTGATAACTAGGGGCGCGGCTTGGAGGGTGGGAGGGAGGTGAGGGTTTGGTGTTGGTAAGGGGGGGGGAAGTATGTTTAGAAATGGGTTTTAGAAAGACTCATTTCACCACAGAATCTTTTATACATGGATAATGATGCCAGACTGGGGGATAAATGTGGTTTGTGAGGGAGGCAGGGGGAGGGGAGAGAGGGAAGGGGAGAAGCAAGGAGGAGAGGGTTGAGAAAAAGGTTGAGTTTCTAATAAATTCCTTGTTATCTGCCTCTACGTAAACCTATTGACGTTTTGCTATGCACACATCAGACATATGAATTATCAGAGGATTTAAACAATACTTTTAAAATATTGGTTAGTCAGGCTTATCAACTTATCAATGTACATTCACACTTGAAGCTTGCTCGACGCCCCCCCCCCCCCGCCACCTCTAAAAAAGAATACAATCTAAAGATTAACATAAATGCAGCCAACTGTGTCATTTTCCCCATCACCTGATTAAATTTCTACAGAGGACAAGAAATGTCTCAAGACAAATGTGAAATTTCTTTTCATGGCAGTGGATTTTAGTAGAAATTGAGAATTTGCCATCTAATCACAATTCACTACTTTTGATTATCACTATCCATGGGCTGATTATTTATACGAAGAATCCATTAATTGCAGAATGACTCTGTAGCCTCATATACAAAACACATTCATTAACTCGGAGACACTAACCGTTTCAAGAATGAAAAGAGAAATAATGATATCATTTTGTATACTTTTTTTTATAACTTCTAGTCTGTAGAATTGAATATTTCATATCTTACCACATTTATTGGTCACAGATTGAAATATAGATTAAAAGTACACAGTAAAGAGATTCCAGTCTCAGAGTCGTAGAATATTGCGGTTCTGCACCTGATTTTCCGCTTCCCGCAAAGTTGTGTAAACATTGGATCCCAGTTGACCTCCCCCACCCCCACTCCCCTCCACACACACCAGGCATGCGGACAGAGTGTGACGTCCAGGGTCGACAGATGCCAGGATGGCAGGGCGGGGAAATTATTAAGTGGTCGCAGTAAATGTAACGAATCAGACGATCGACCGAGTCAGTCGTTCGCTCCGCGGGTCCTTTAATAGAGACTTTATGCGGGGGAAATTCAGCGTGGTTGGGCGGTCGCAGGGGCCCCTCCCCCCGCTCCGAGGGGCCCAACACCCCCGGGGCTGAAATCATCACCCTGGCCCCAGGGGGTGAGAGAGCAGAACGAACTCCCCGAGGACGCGTCAACGTAAAGAAGTGGCGGACCCCCGCAGCTATTGAAAGGGAAGGACCGCCAGAGGTGCATTCTGGGAGCTTGTTTGACAGGCGTTAAAGAGTGACGCTCAATGAGAGCCGGTTGGCTGCGCGCGCACGCACGGTGTTGCCGAGTGGGGTGCTCGGCAACTGTCGGGAATCTCCGTCAAAACGTTGCGGCGTGAACCCCGGTTGAGGAGACGCTGGTAGGAGAATTAGAAACCTGTTGAGGACCAAGAGTCTATTCAATGGAGGCCCCATTGGCGATGTTTACCTTCTCATTAAAGTGCTAAAGTTTGAGGCGCTCTCTATACACAGGAACACTTGGAGGAGGTCTCGAGGGCAATTAATATAACCCCTGAGTAGCAGACGACAATTTGCAAATAACATATAGGGAGTGATTACGTTTTCTATGAGGGACTTGTTAAAACGAAGCCAACACTGACAAGTTAAAATTAGCCAGCCGTGTTGTGCTGCGTCTGGTTGTATTGTTTGTTTGTCCACACTTCGCCTTAGAAACGCTTCTCAGTCTACTTTTCATTGACAGAACGTTAGCCAAAGATTATGAACGTCCACATACTGAAGGTTTTTCCTTAGATTCTCTCAAGTGGACCTTTACTCCTCCCTCTGAACCTCCCCTATACCAGTGCTGGCCGCCCACAAGAAAAAGTGTTTTTGTTAACCGAATTATTCAATTGAATAGTTACATAATTCATATTATACTTGAACACACCTTCACTGGTCCCTCCCCTTTCACCTGCCGATGTAGGAAGGATTCTAATGAGTCAACTTTAGAGAATATACCAGTTCCCTGGTTACAGGAGTAGGTTTAACGGTCCTCGTGTAATAATACGCAGACGACTTGAAAACATTTCTCTCGCTAAAGATCCTACTGTAGATACAAGTCTAAGGTAACTTCCAAAACACATACTCTTTAATTCGGTCTATCGTGCGGGCATTCTATCCTATCTCTGATTCGTATCATCTGACAATTGTAACCACATACAACGCATGCACAGCCGTTTGGCGATAATGAAGGTCAGAAACTCTCTGATGTCCAGCGGAAAACAAGATGTTCAATGTTGATATGGGCGAGTGGATGCAGCTAACAATGCTGAGTTGAGCTTTTTTGCGGCTTGCGACGTCGGTGTCCGGTTGGTAGGTTACGCAAGTGTTTATATCTCTGGAATTCACCAGCGAAGGTTCATGAAACAAGAACTGCTTGAATAGACATTTTGACGCCCGAGGTGTAAGGCTGACGTTAGGCCGATGTTAGGCCTGCAAGAAATCAATTGACGGGCCTGAATGCTTCGTTAATCACGCTCACCTGACCTCCCGCCCGACACCTCTTTGACCGGCGTGGTAATGGAAAAATGTCGTCTGCCCGGCGCCTGATTTCGCCTGAAGGTGGCGCTGCGGCTGCTCATCTGACTTGTAAATTAAAGAGCGTAGCCGACCCTTATCGTTCCCCTTTCTCAATGTACAGGACATGTGGGCCATCAGGGCCACCTTACAGAAATCAATTTACCAACCAAACAATTAAGATGTGGGTTAAGTATGAAAGGTGCGCTCCAGGATGTCTTTGACGCTGCTTTATTTGACAACCAGGGTGCATGCAGATTTCTCCACAGGTATTTTAAATATGCGATGGAATGAGAGACATGAGATAAACTGTTCAGTATTATGAAGAGACGTCACGAGTTTGAGTATGAGTTTATTTATGTTACGCATTTTGTAGGTTCCATAATCTCACGTGTCAAAGACGAGTGAGATTACGGAGCCAATACAATAAGTGACATAAATAAACTCAAACACAAAAGAGTGACTTCTATAGTTTTTATGGATCCTACCCCGTTTATACGATTTTTGAATATTAGAAAGTAGTGACATAAACAACACTTCATGTCACATCCTTGACATAAACAAATCCAATGTTAAGTCTATGTCGTTTTTTTATTAGGGTAGGATAAACAAATTTATGTAGGCAAGACTGTTTTTGCAGAGTTTCTATTGTTATTTTCCGGGATATTTCAGTGAGTTATGTGATAGTTATGGGGAAGGCCCATTTGTTCTCAACGCACAAGTTGATACTATGATATGCTCCATGTGCAGGAGAACAATAATACAAGAAAGAAGAAGAGCTGTAAGTGTAAGAAAATCGCTGCAAAGTCGTGGTGTGTATAGGTGTGTAACAAATCGTTGGATGAAAATCTGGCCAACTTATACTAATAAGTAAGTTATGTTGCTTTTATGATAGCGCACGAAAGTGATATAGGACCACTCCATTTACTTATATTCGGACCTGGTCCTAACGAGATTTCTTTATTGGTGGTATATCATCAAATCTTGAATAAATAGATATTGGCTTTTGGTCCGGGTTGCCTGAGTTAGAGTGGAGCAGAGTCCTCGTGGGACCATCTTCGGAAGACTCGGGTCATTGATTATTATCATATCACTGTATGGCGGGATCACAAAGAAATGAGGAGACGCTGTTGATAGATCCATTAGTAATATCAGGACTCGTCTTTCTCCATATCCAGTATATCACACAGATTCATCATCAGGATTTCGGACTGATCCCTGCTTGAAATCAAATAAAGATAGTTATTTGCTATCTGTATCTGTCTCGAAGGAAACAGCCCTGGTACAGTGTCCCAGCGTGAAACACGCTCTATGAAAATGGCTCGTTTTACCTTCCTATTAGCGATTATTGTAATTAATATCAATCTTTATCACGAGTCTGGCAAAGGTCATTTCAATAATATATGTATATTGTCATACGTACGAAAGCAATCTCTGTGAAAGAGGGTTAGTGCAAGTCACTATAAAAGTTCAAGACGTAATTTACTCAAAGTTGAGAGAATCTAAAGGTAGCGGAGGTACTTCCGGTCTCGTGCGGACCCCTGTGTCGTTCATCTTCCTTTATCTCACCGCTATGACCCCTGGGTGACCTTCGCCCGGCGTCTGAAGTGGCCACCTGGACTGGCACTGCTGTGCGCATGCGTGATCGACAGGGCGGTAAAAGCGCGCCAACTGGCCTCCTGTCGTCTGTTCGTCACCTGATCACGTAAACAGACGAGTCTTCCCGCCATTATCGGCGAAATGTCGTCTGGTAATAGATTATCTCTTTAAATCCTCCAATTTACTGAAAGTTGTGTCATCAGTGCTTTTGGGTCTGCAAAGTGGGATGGCTCCAAGACATTTTTTTCCAGATGAACATTGTACATATACCCTTTCTACAATTGGCATCAGCGTATTCTTTTTAGGAATCTCGTTCTTTCAGTATTATTGTCTACGATTGGAAGCCTCGGTTTTCGTAACGGGGTTAATTAACAAATGTCCAGAGAAAATTGGGCGAGAAGGTTTTGAAGTTGAACGTAAATGGAGGGGAGGGGGTGAAAATGGAAGGAGTGGATGCCGCCTCTCCCCCAATTACTGACAACACGGGTAATTATCTCATTGAAGTGTAACCAAGATTGACAGGTCCCGATCCTCTGACAGCCGCCTAACGACAGCACGCCCTTTCTCTAGGTACTGACGTAATGTTGTGACGTCAAATATCTACCTAGACACGTCATCCAACGGTTATATGCTTTTGTAATTGGCAACTTGATTCGGATAAAGAATTCCTCACTGCGTAAGAGAAAGAGGACATATGAACTAAATACTATTCATATAATCATGAGTTAAGCACACTAAACTCCCTCTTTAGTGCGTTAAGGCCAAATTGCTTTACTACATTTTAAAAGGTTGGGAGGATAGCATAGGCACATCTAGTATATAAGTTGCCTACACATGTATACATATATGGCTTCCTAATGCTAATTACATGTATTTTATTTCTAATGAGGTGCATATTATGACATACACGGTCAAGTCTGTAATCGCGTGTTGTACATGATATTAGTTGCAATTGAGATAGTGAGATGATATTATGCCTTTTTAAACTTCTTTCACGTTTCTCTTTCGTTTGAAAATTGATTGATTGCAATACAGAATTCTTGTCATTAAATTGTCATCTCCCTGTACATTCGTCATAGCACATCACTTAAACCGGAAGTTCCTTCTCGGTTCATGCGCATTGTGCATAAAGCCGTCCTCTTCCATTCGAGCAGACACTTTTGGAGATGACTCCCAGAGTACATCGCAAACGGAAGTCATGGTTGGGTCTGTGAGGTCATCGATCTCTCGCTAGATGGCGCCGCGTCCCTGAAAGCTCGGAGGGTGTCTGTGGGGGGAGAGGTAGGTGAGGGGAGGCGTCAGTGGCGTCTCTTTCTCCGGACACTCGTCTCTCGGCTATCCATAGCGCCCTCCAGTGTGGGGCGACCAGTCATTCTGCATGCCCTTCTTTTTCCCCTCAGCTCCACCCACCCTGTGTCGCTGTTAGCCCGCCGCCCACTCTGCCCGCCAACCACATCGCACCGGGAACAAGCTGAGATCGACCCGACTGGAGAAGGGTCCCACGCCGACGCCCACCGGACTTTCACGAAGCCTCTCGACCATTGATCCGACCGTCGGAGGAAATGGCCGAAGCACAATGAACGGTTGACGATGGGCGTGGAGGGGTGGCCATGGCTGGGTAGATGGTGGAAGATGGGGTGGGAGAGAGAGAGGGGGGGGCAGTAGTTGGTCGGGGGCAGGGTGCCTCAACTCCCACAAACGCCATCCACCCGTCCTTTTGAAGAGGCGGTGACGGGAGGCCGGGCTACCACCACCCACCCTTCGGACCATTCCAGTCGCCCTCTCATTTTGACCATCCTCCACTCTCCACCGCCGGCCCTCTCCTTCTCCCATTCTCCTCCACAACGCCCTGCCTGCACTTAGAGGCCTGGCTGTCCGTGGCACGCTTGTCATTTTCAAATTAAACCTTTTGTCGGCGCGCGGGGTCGATGCCCAGGCGTCTCGTATTAACCGGGTTCCCCGTCGAGACTTGCCCGCCGATCCTTTTTAAAGACGCCGTCTCAGCTCCGGGCGGGAATCAATGCTCCTGACGATCATTGATTGCGTCAGAATGCCTCGGGTGTGTCGTCTTGGTCGCGCTGCTTATGGTGTAGGAGGTATGGTGAGGCAATGCATGGAGAAACCTGGTCGGCAATGGAACTGAAACCCTGCACTTTAAAGGATCATACTAAACTATGTTAACATCCCCATTGATATAAAGAATTCTGGAAAACATAGTTCATCCTGGCCACACGCAGGAGGCTAACATGTATTAGGATCACAATGTATAGGTAGGCCAATATATGCGTTAATTCCACTTCATTGCAATTTGGGAATCATTTGATATGCACCCACTTGTATATTATCATAAATTTTAAGAAACAGTGAATGAACACGAATATTAATTTCTTGTTATCTAAAGATAACGTCATCAGAGGATATGCATATTGAATGTATGAAGCCTCTTATGAACACAACCCAATGTCCCACGTTTACAGGATATAAAAACTGCTTTCGAAAAAAAAGACTGAAAATGCAATTGCAAAGTTTTATTAGAACCTTTGCAAATTATCTCAAAACTGTACCTGTAAGTAGCCTTTTTCTCGGAATATTGATAGATGACACATGTAAAGTGGATAGTGTGTCTCATTTCTGCTGAGGCTGCTTGCACAAGCAGTCTCAGATGCAAAAGCTTTTGGTCTACATATGATAACAGGAAATAGTCTTCATAGCTACTCTTGTGTGTCCTAGGTACAGATTGTCGAATCATGCATGACATCATTAGTATTAATTCGAACGATACGGTATGCCTGACTGCCTCCTCCTTATCATATACATTTGTAATCTAAGAACGTAGGCCTAACTTGTAGACTGTGAATGTAAGAAGTACAAAATTGAATTAATAAAAACAAATCTCATTATTGGAAAGTACTGGGCCAGTCAAAACTCTATAATCTTATTACGACACAAAAGGATTTTCAGTCATTAGCGCTGATTAATAGGTACTCCGGTTTCATATTCTATTCACGATTTCACGATGTACAATAAGCACATGTCTTTACATGGACTAGGTGTCAGTATCTCAGTTTTAAACCATCATGAGATCGGTTTTAGCAGTACGCAACTCTGCGGGATATGGTTATATAAAGGGATAGTAGTATATGAAAAGACAGAAATGATTCAGATTCACTAGTTCTGTGGTAAATCATGGTTTTATGTTTCTCAAAATGTTTCTTTATTGAAATGACGGTGGGGTTCATATATAAGAATAAACTTCAGAATACTTGAATCTTGATGTCACAATTAGATTTACCCTTTAAGGACGAATGATGCATTGAGGCATCAACCAGCCCAGGCCGAATGATGCCTTGAGGCATCAACCAGCCCAGGCCGAATGATGCCTTGAGGCATCAACCGGCCCAGACCGAATAATGCCTCAAGGCATAATTTGACTTAAACCTATAAAATCGTTTTTGACAAGCAAATAATTTATCAATTTACATGAAATCTTCAGAAAATGTAGGTATAATATCAAAAGTAATATTAGTAAGCTAAAATAAGTGAAATATTATTGATTACCAATAATATCACGTGATGGAACATCAAATTAGGACTTTATGCAAAATGTGTTCGTCCTTTAGGGATATACACAATCACTAGGACCCGTCCTTATGGTGACAGCTCTGCCACAGGTGGCCGTCCTTAAAGGGTTAAAGAAATTCATTGCCTTCTTTGTGACGTTATTTTGCTCAACCTTTGCCAGGTGAACAACAAGCATGCGATAACCAATCTTCTTGGTACATATTCTCTTCTTTCCAAGGAAGGTTCGGTATGATCTAATCTGTAATGTACCAAAAATTTAGCATGCTGTAGGTCCTGTCCCCTGCTCAAGGCTGATAATTCATTCCCGCTTGTTTATTACATATGTTGTTAAATGCTTTCTTATTCTAAATGACCTCAACAGACTGTTCCAGCTATTGGCCATTTGCCATATTGCCCCGATTATCAATAGTTGTTGAAACTATTAATCACTTGTAGCAATACTGAAAGGGAATGGTTACAAAGAGATATCATTACAAATGTAGGCCCTATTTAGAAAGATGAGTTCAATGAGGACAGATGATTTAGACTATCTAGGAATGAGGTGCCGTTTGGTATAGTGCCCCAACAAGCTTTCTGTAACGATTTATCTTCATTCGGCCCAGCTCTATAACCTAAAGAATTATCAAATTGTGCTACTACATATTTATGTGAATTCTGTTCAGTATCTTCTCTGTTCGTCCTGCCCCAACCTAAGCATCACTCCAACTATACACCCTTTCCAGTTACCTCCCCACCAGTCCCACCCCGGTGCCATTACCCATGTGGATCACGCTCACCCCACGGCCGGGGCAATCCCGCCCATCCCGAACAATCCGGCGTAATTGCGGCGTCCGGGCGGCGTCCTGGCAGCGTCCGAGCCTAATTCGCCCTCGCGAGCAGCTCGGTCTGACCTAATTACCGCCCTGAGCAGCTCCCCACGAGCAGCTCTTGTTTTCCAATCAGCAACCATTGCCTGTGATTACCTGTAGGCGGCACAGCGCTCACATCGTCCTCTTCTCTTTGCATCCCTCCCCCTCTCCCCTTCCTCACCCATTGCCCTCACTTGCCTCACGCCCCCCGCCCGCTCACCCGTGCCCCCTTAATCAGACCACTGATGAAAGTCTCACGGAGATGCTCCCCTAATCCAAAAGGATTAATTATTTGCCGGCGTTATTCTTGTTATACCCCGGCGTAATTTCATTAGGTGAGGAGTGGATTGGGTTAGGACCGGCCCCCCCACAAAGGTGGAAGCCAGCGTATTATTCCAATATTAGCGCCACACCTTGGACCAAGGGGCTTGGCGCCTCAACCATTGTCGGGCTAGATTACATTTGAATTAGTCTATTGACCGGTTTTGTTATCACCATTATCAGATTATCTGATTGATTAAGCTTGTTAGGTTAACTGATTACAATTAATATGGTGTCCCTCCAGCACCTGCCCCGCCCGTAGAGCGTGGCTGTGCGGGGAGAGTGCAGGGTGCGCCGGGCAGAACGCAATCGGCGCGCGCCCATTGGACAATATTTTGAAGCCACCTCGGGGCTTAATTCGGCAAACTCGGGGGATAATGAAGGCAGGCCTCTCGATCAGACCAGTGATTGATTCGTGCCGAGCGCTGTGTGGACGGCTTGATTGCTGTCTTGTGCCCCTCCTCAGACGCCCTGCTCTCCTGGGTCCAACCCCCACCCCGTCCACCCCCGTCCTTCCCTGCAACGCCGGCCTACGTCTCTCAATTGCAAACAAAATTCTAAAGTCCTGGAACTACTGGTAGCCAGCCGGAGATAGGGCTATAGTACACTGCTTTCCGGTCAAAGTCAGCAAAGGGGTGAGGCTGTTTGTGGAAATAACAAGTAAACCATGTTAGTTACAAATATATAGATGTGTTTAGATCTTCCTCAAATTATACTGGTATATCCTAGGAACCAAAAAGTGTTTATTCACGGTGGGGGCAAGTTTTTTTTATAATAGAGGCATTGGAGAGACATTTCATAAACACTTAATCAGAAAGAATAATTATTTAGGTACATATAATATACATATACCTACTTGTTGCTTTAGATATTATTTTGGTAGAATAACTATATGATGACTCATTCTATTGTATACATTCCATAGTATGATATCATTTACTTTGCTCTTAAAGGATGTGAATATGAAGTCTTGAGTCGAGCAGGCTTGTCATGGGATATGCTGGTGTTTGTAGACCTTGAAGTCACGCTGGTTCCCGTGCCCTTCCTGTCCCGTACGATTAGCGCAGATACAGTACTCTAGGACTTCTGAAGGAGTTGTAACGCCAAAGTTTTTTTTATTTTTTTATTTTTATTTTTTTATTTAGCAAACAATCATATTGACAAATGATTCGCCGAAACAACGACGTTCTTCCATCATTAGCCCAAGACAGTACAGAACACTTACAGGACATACCACAATAAGCAAAGAAAAAAAACCAACAAAACATACACACCGACTACATGTAGTTCATAATGAACTGCATTAATTGAAATTCAGTTTCATGCAACTATAACTGGCAGGGAAAAAAAGATCAATCCATTACATATTTAGATTTACTGATCCACTTTAAAACTAACATCAACCATCTATAGATATCATACTTTCTAGAATAATAGTGATTAATCAATACCCGTTATCCATTTTTTCGTTGCTACTTTGAATGCATCATTCTTATCAATATGCTGAATCACACTTGGGAGTCGATCCCAGATTAACTTTCCCCTGTACAGCGGTGAGTAAATATATTTCTGCGTATTCACACGCTTAACTTTTAATTTGATTTAACACTATTTCTAAGGTCTCTTACTTCATCAGTATATACATTATCCTTGTTCTGGACCCACCACCATATCATTTGCAATAACTGCAGAGATCTACGAGTGTTCAAATCCCTTATCTTACACCTTTCCAAAAGCTGAACATTGTTTACTTCCTAATTTCTGTTAACTCTGCATACTATCCTTAATGATTTGTTAACAAGAACTTGCAATTTATCCCGATTCCGCTGTGAAGTACAGGCATAGATAATACTTGAATACTCAACAATTGGTATAATCATATGTTTCACGAGATGCAAACAGTTTTCCTCATTTAGTAAATAACGGATTTTTCTGAGTTTGAACAATCTATTATGGTATTCGGAAACTACCTTGTTTACTTGTTTCAAAAACCTAAGTCTATAATCAAAAATAATACCAAGATATTTATAACTTTCAACCGCTTCTATATTATTGTTTACGAACATTATAGTCAAATTCCGATCTATGTTTCGTTTGTTACCATACCACATAATTTTAGTCTTTTTATAGTTAATTTGTATTTTGTTAGCTTTTGTCCAATTCTGAATGTAAATGACATCAGGCTTTATTCTTCTTATAATATCCTGCTGGCTTCCACCAACCCCCGTGAGAACAAGGTCATCCGCGTAATTCCTTTCATAAAAGTTAACTTATCAAGTATATCATTAATAAATATAACGAATAATAGGGGCCCCAGGACCGAGCCCTGGGGCACCCCAACAACAACCCTTTCATCCCGACATACTATTCCCTATTTTTGTAGCTTGGGTTCTATTATTGAGATAACTATTCACTAAATTTATCAAATTATCACTAATATAGAAAGACATGGTTAGTGTGACTGAATGGAATCTGTTCAGAGATATTTTGATCAAAAATACTCACCGAATTCGAAGAATGAGGTGAGTATTTTTGATCAAAATATCGAGGAACAGATGTAATTCAGACACACTCACTATGTCTTTTTATTACTATATGCCAAAATTCGATTAAAATGCCATTTATGTACTTCAGTTATCAACCTATTTCAACGTCCGAAATAAGCAAGGCAGGTATGAATCACCGAACATTCACCTTGATGGATAGTTCACGGGTGATCACGTGGTACGGTGTGGCGTAAAAATATTTTACGCCACGGTGCGGCCGAACGGTATCTTTTCTCCTATTGCATAAAAGTGAGACATTCGTGCACCGGTATATAGTAATACCATATTTTCTCAATTTATCTAAAAGTAATTTGTGGTTTACGCTGTCAAAGGCTTTACGAAAATCAATAAATAAGGTCAAAACTATGTTCCTATTATCCTTGTTATATAAAATATCATTAGTCAAAGTAAAGATTGCTTGGGACGTGGATCTGTTCGGTAAAAAACCAAATTGTAATTGTGACAGTAGATTATTGGTAGTCATATGATTCAAGATAATGGCGCGAATAACTTTCTCGATTAACTTAGAAAATAACGGAATAACCGTAATTGGGTGCCAATTACCAGGGTCGCTAAGGTCACCGTCTTTAGGAATCAGGGTTATAATTCCTTTTTTTTTAAACGTTCGGAAAAGTTTCATTTTTAAAACTATTATTGATAGCCGAAGTTAAAAAATCTATATGCTCAAGTAAACATTTTTTCATATAATAACTTTTTAGATGTTGAATCCCAGAGCTCTTATGATTATCTAGTTGTTTCACAAATTTTTTTACCTTATTTTCACTCGCGATGACATCTTGTGGGAGCAGAGGAAATGTGATCATCCGATTGCAAAGATCTTCGCTATCATCTAAACTTTCATCATTTTGCATTAGCCTATTGATTACATTTGCATAATAATTATTCATGTATTCTTCTATTGATACATCTTCAGTTGCAACCATATTTGGTTTCTTGGGGTTGTTATCATTTGGATTCCAAACTGAAGACAGTTTATTCCAAAATATTTTAGATGTTCTAATATTGTCATCTAGATTCTGTTGAATCACTCTAGCTCTAAATCTTTTTATGTTCCATGTAATAGTTTGCCTTAAGGTTCTCACCCTACCCAAAAGTTCCCTATACGTTTCATTAAATATGGTGGTTTTGTTCAGCCTCTAAAGAATTTTTCTCCTTTCCTCAATTTGTTTTAGTATACTTTTTTATATTTAACACATTTTCTCTTAATCGGGTGCTCATGTTCGAAGTAATCCTGGATAATATCCACATATCTTGACACCATATCAGAATTTCCAATGGTTTCTTCTAATTTTGGATTTATGTTTAGCTTATATGTATTCAAATTAAAATTATGTACTAGAATTGATTTCAATTTTTGTGTATTTTTCTTTGTCTTTTTTTCCGTATTCCATATATCATTACGTGATCCGAAATATAATAGTTGATGTTGCCCGACTCACTTACGAATTTAGAATTTGTATAAATATGATCTATAGTCGACTTACCCCTGGAATGGAGAAAGGTTTCATTCGTGGAGAGCATACTTAATCCATTGCAGCCAAGAATGTTTTTTAAAGACACAAATTTTTAAAGACACCAATATTGAAGTCACCAAGAATCCATCCCTCAAACTTACTAAACTGTTCTTCAGATATTACATTTTCCAGAAACTCCAGACAGGTTTTAACATTATCTCCAGGTGACCTATAAACACTCAAGATAAAAAACCTTTTCCTATTAGGGGGAGAAACTGAACAGGTTAAATACTCTATCTCTTTAGTAGATATACAAAAGTTCTCATGAACTGTCACATAATTGCTAAATTCATTAACATACAATGCAACTCCACCACCTATTTTCTCATCAGGGTAATTACGATCATTTCTGTATAGACTTATATTATTAAGATTTAACATATTGGAAGCATATTTATCAGTGTTAGACTAGGAGCAATGGTATGTTCATTATTTATGAATGAGCGTGGGATTATAAATAGATTATATTAATTAACAGTTTCTGGATGTTTTGAGTCTATGGGTCGTTTTCTGTAACCCATTTGCACCCGTACCCAGTCAACTTGCTACTTCTACAACTGCCTTTCTAGGATCCAAATATATCAAGTACCAGTGGGTCTTGAAGTATTTCGGTCCCGAGTGATTGGCCTCTAAGACCCTGAGACACTGGCACTCTGCTCCTTTCCCAATATTGCAGTGAATAGCACACAGATAGTGAAGAATGTTTTTTGCAGCAGGCTGGTAGTTTATGTCCACTAGCGGATCACTGGCGAACCAGCACACTAGACCTTAACCTGCACTAATCGTAGGCTCGCAGTTAGCGAGAGAACCAGCGTGTCTTTAAGTGTACCGAGGGGACTGAGCTAATGTTAGATCATCAAGTAGTCACCAGGCGGCCGACTGTACGATCCGTCACATGGCGTCCCAAGTCAGTGGACGCTGCCTGCACTCTGATTCTTTTGTGATTCTTTTCACCATGAACCCTTGTTTATAAACATAAACACCCTTCCTAGTGTTAATTGTTTCACCTACAGCGGTATAGTGAAGAACACCTCTAGTGTTACACCTGTAATGGCGCCACCAAGCGAAAAAAAATCTTCCTTAAAACATCATGAATCAGAGGCAGAAAGAGGTATCCTGAAAGACCTAAAGTCTATAAGGGTCAATACAGCTCCCGATTCTCTCTGATCCGATGGTCGGATCCCCGATTCCCACCGATCCGACGACTTCGTCGGAAAGAGGCGCATTGGTAACAATCGGCGTTTCGATGTCATATAAATATGCTTTAGACATAGAGAGAGGTGAGAGAGAGAGAGAGAGAGAGAGAGAGAGAGAGAGAGAGAGAGAGAGAGAGAGAGAGAGAGAGAGACAGACAGACAGACAGACAGAGACAGAGACAGAGACAGAGACAGACAGAGAGAGAGAGAGCAAGGAAGTGTGGAGAGATGACAGCCGTGGCATAGGCCTCTTCTCCTTCTCCTCACCCTCCTTCTCTGCCCCATCCTCATTCCTCCGGGCGGTAAGGCCATGGAGGAGAGGACTGACTACAGGGGTGGAGCTGGGGTTTTGGTGGTTGGCCTCCGGGTGTCCTGCTCTGTGTACTCGGACACCGATTGAGGGCTCTCCACTTTCTGGCCGTCCATCCAAGCGTCCCGCCCGCCCACTTCGCCCACGTCGCACGCGGCGTCGCGTCGCCAAGACGACGTGTCACGTAGTAATCAGCCCACGAGGAGGGAGCCAGGGCCTGGGGCGACGTTGGGAAGACGCCCGACGTCGGTGTCCCTTCTAATTACCCCACGAGCGACGTTAAACGATGGTAAACACTGAGTGAAATGGGAGCTCACTCCACACGCCGCCCCGCGCCGCCCTCAGGGGGTGGGAGGGGGTGGGACGCTGGTGGACAGGCAGCAAACACATCAAGCTAAGCGCCGGCCCAGGATCAGCGTCTACTTTTCCACCTGCTCGTCCCCTGGTGCTAATTATTCTAATTACACGCCGCGTTAAGACAATATCATCTGAGGGTTCTGCGGCGTTCCGCGGTGTGGCGCTGCCGGCGGCGGGGTGTAACGAAGGGGAAGGTTCGGGTTACGTATGGAAACTCACTTTCACTTAGAAGTGGGGACATCGAGTCTCAAAGATGGTACATGAAACAATGCAGACGACTTGGATTTCCCTATACTTTCTTGGATTTTTACCTTAACATGTTCAGGATGTATTCTAAAGCTTGTTAGGATCAATTTCTAATGCGACTTATGCGATACACACATATATGTATACATATTCAATGATCATCTAGGTGCCACATAGATCCTTTTACACTGGACTATCCTTATCATTGACATAAATGAAGTGGGTTGGGCCTTTGTCATATATCAACAGCTGTTCATAGTTAATGCTATATTCGTGATTGGAACGACATTCTATATAACGTGCCAAGAAAGTGCATGTCATAAATTGCATATATAGCTTCATGGGTACATCTGACTTGAAACCAGAGTTCCTTGTTGTATTTTTTTCCCTTCAGAATATGTGCTGGTTAGGCCTATTTTTTTTTTTCTATTATCTTTATGGTTAGGGTTTCAGAAGTACCAACTCCTATGGTCAAATATATGATGGGAGTTAATTTTCTTCTATTAGAACAAAGTTTTAAATAGTTCAAATAATGACTGTGACGGTAAGTGATATATATGTTCATCATCTTACCCACATTAAAGCATTACAAGTACCACCATTTGAAGTTTGATTTAGATTCGAATTGTTAAATAATGTCTTTGAAAATAATGTGATAAACCATCCTATCCGATATGATTGAACACCATACGGCCATAAGATTGTTTTCCTTTGTTTCTGGTTAAAGTCAGGGTAGCGTCGGCCATAGAAGATATATGTTTCCACCTTGTTTTGTGTCTTGGTTTCCTCTTACCTACGAGTATAGAGAAACTTTCTCTATACTCGTTGCTCTTACCAATATGTTATTAAAAAAAAGGATGATTTCGGTCGGACACAGTTCACAAGTAGGCCTAGGTACACGTGGTCTTCTAATGAATCCGCCATATGACATAGCACGGGACAGTACATCACATTCACTTAGTTGCACCTAGCGGAAGTGACATCATGTGGACCTCTTGCCGGTAGCCAGTCGCACCTAGCTTCCGGGTTATGTCGTGATGAGGCGTTACCGGTTCAATCTCCTAGCAGGTCTCGTGAAGTATTACAATAAAGAAAGAGAGGTTATCACCAATCGGAGAATGTGATCTAGTGCTTCCAGTGTCGCTTTTGGACAGGTGTCGCCACCCTCGGGGCAGGAGATCCGCGGACGGTAATATCCGGGCGGAGGAGATTAGACGGCGGGATTAGGACGGGAACCAACGAGTTTTACTGAAGGTCGTGTCAATTGGGAAGATGGCGAGGGGAGATGAGGCGATGGAAGACCAGACAGCTGCATGTAAATCCTGAATTGGGAGCGCCACCGGTGCAACACGCCATCGGGGATAGAAATCAGGGAAATAGTCTGCGCGGGAAGCAGGCGGTATTTGGACGTCCGCTGGTTCCCGGTTGTTTGGGAATTAAATTCTTGAAATACGAATTAAAACATGGAAAAGCAAGAACCTGCCAAGTAAAGTACAACATTAAGAAAGTATCTAGATGACTGACTTCCCCTATCTTAGTGTTAAATGGAGAAAATGCGCCAGACCACCTAAAAGCATTAAAAACGGATAGCAGTCCACACAGCTTGGCATAGGATAGTAGAAAGGGAGCATTTAGCACATGAGTGCGGTGCTTAACTCAGAGGAAAATGATGCGGGTGAAACCATTTGGGTCCAGTTCTTCGGTGATTAGGAGACACGAATGATTTTAACTTTGGCTATGAATCTGGGGGCTGTTGACCGTTCGTTTCTGGTACTGGTGTTGGACGATACCATTGATAATTTAAAAGCTAAACGACATCCTGCATGATTTTCTCAATTCAGTGTTGTATGACAAACGAGAAGATATGAGACCTTTAGGTTACTCTTATCGTTAAATAGCTTATGCTTACGACACATCATTTTATATAACACTATGGCCCAAGAGACAATTCTATAATTACGTTTTGTCATTCATAGTTTATCCAATGGCCCCTTGCGGCTTGTTGCACGAATGTTGGACGGCTTTGGCCAAAACTGTTTCTTATATCAATTCATTACCTTTTTCCTAATTCAGTGTAAATCAAGATTCAAAACCACCATTAGAGGCCATCATTGCTCAAAGTACGACCCTGTTAGAACTCACTTAGATTGTCTCAGAAGAGTGGGTGACTCTTTTCCCCAAGAAATTCATTTATGTACGTAATGCATGGCATTAGCGATATAGATTATTTCTAACATATGCTATACATAATATCCTATTCTACTTTAGAATTTGGTTTCACCCTTTGGGATTATGGATATTGCTCTGTAACATACTACATTAAATTCAAACCAATTAGTATCTATAACAATTTTCATATTCAGCATTAAATATATCATTGAGAATATGATCTCCCCTCCAAGTTATAACAAAGATACCAAGAGTTAAATGAGAAGAATCCCAGTTGGTCATTTCCATTCAGGCGCGTCCTAATCCGCAATTGGCCATGGCGGTCCTATCGCAGGTTGACCCCGTGACCTCGGTCGGCAGACGCTGATTGGGACGGTCGCGCGTCGGCTGTCTGGTCGGCGAAGATGGATGATCGGGGGTCGGCGGCGGGCTGGCCGACTGTCCACACCTCTTTGTGTCCCCGTCTGGGACACGCCCGTATGTCCCGGGACGCAAGGGACACGGGAGGACCACTGTGTCGCCACCTCGCGGCCCCGCGGAATAATCGGCTCTGGCAACCAAATCACCGCCACCGACAGCAGTGCAAATATATCATTACGCGCTGTGCTCCTCCTGCCCTGTGGAACACAAAAAAATAGAAATAGATCTAATCACGTTGGGGGTCAGCATCGCCGGAAGCGGAAGCGGGTGGCGCCCTCTGTTGACCGGCGGACAACGTCGTGGCCTCGGTTGTGTCGCCCAAATATTAGCCGGCGATGCCTGATTAGGTTTTGAATGGATTCCAAAGCCAATCGCGACGAACGCGACGAAACCGATCGGAAAATTTATTTGAGATTGGTTACACCCCTGCCCCGCGTCCTGTGAATGAGAGCGGGCCGATTGGGCGACGACCGAGGGGCCCTCTTGGAGGTACTTATGGTGAGGTAAGGGCCCGCGCTGTCCCTCAGTCCCCTGACCGTGGATCCCCTCTGATCCCTCTGCCCCCGCACGCTGGATCGTTGTCCAGTGTTTACCCTCATCCCGCGGCTCTTATCATCACCTCATCGTTCTAGGCCGACCACGGACTCCAAAATTTCCAGCCCTTGCCGCGTTCAAATAACGACAGGGGAATTCCCCCAATCCCTAGAATTTATCTCACCCCTGGAATAAATGTCCATATATAGGCCTAACATTGGGAAATCGTTCTCCATGCCCCTACGAGTATTGAAGTCCGTTCTCCATGGTCTATATCCTGTGTGTTGTCCATTCTTTTAGGGTGTACAGGGGTGAGGTAAATACAGAAAGCAACTCGTTTTGGTCAAAGAAGTCATTCTCTGACTCGTTTGATTGCTCTGTGATATTCACTCGGCTGTCGCCTCGTTCATATTACACCGCATCAAACTCGTGGAGAACGACGATTTTGACCAAAACTTGTTGGTTTCTTCTTTAATACTCCATTAAAACTAGACCGATATCATATTCTTCATCTAACACAATACATGTATACGTTTTAGGAGTTATTAATATGTGGTATTATCATAACATGCCCTGTCGGATATCAATGTCATGAGGGGATTGCACTAGCATTTTTTTACCTCTCCAGTGGAAGCTCATACAATCTTCAGAAAAATCATACAATCTTTAGAATTGAGTACAGCATCTACTAATGTCATCTATCATATGACTGAAACAGCAATTTTAAATATTAAGCTGTCAAAATAAGAGTAAAAATATAAAATGCTCTCTGTGAAATATGAGACTAAATTTTGAGAGTTAAGGTCCATACTCTGCCATATACATGTATCCATTTTCTCCCTTCCTCTGTCGCGCGTTGCAAACTCTGGTGAAGAAACAAAAAAAAAAGGTAGGGAAAGGCTTTGTTGCACAGGGGTGTTAACCAGAAACACACCTATTATTTGTGTGAGCCTGTTGAGATATACAACATACTCCTCATATGATAAATATGTATGATATGCATATTCATGCAATATACATGAAGAAGTTACATCTACATGTACAATGTACATGTACTTCACTGTACATGCCTGCTTACAAACACAAAGAATCAAGGGGTTTCAATAGACTCAAACCCTGGGGTCAATAATCTAACAAGGAGAGCACGTGACTTATTGATCTGACCACGTCTGTTCAAGAATAACCCTACATTTCATTTGCCTGGGCCCCTCCCCTTGGCACCTCCCCTGGGACAAAACGCATCTATTGCAAAGATGAGTCTACAGCCTTGTTTCCCGACATTTTCCAGGTTTCTGGTCAATTTATGACCCTCCGATATTACAAGCCCGGACCACACACAGGGCCATGCGTTTGAGGGGCGCCCGGTCGCGAGACATCGCCGCTTCCGGAAGTATCCGACCGGAAGTATCGCGATGACCTAGCTGGTGTCCGGCATGCGGAGGCGGGCCCGTTGGCTACGCGCCGCTGACCAGCAATCACTGACACTTGATTTGGGATTCGCGCGCGGGGCCGGCAGTCATTGAGGCGTGACGTCAGACCAGCCACCCGGCCACGATCTGCGCATGCGTCAGATTGGGACGCTGACACCTGCATGAGGATGGCCAGTGGGGCATGTGCAAAGGGCATCAGGGAGGCGACGCTACTTGCTGACCAGACATATTTGAGGGGATTCTTTCTCAAACCAAGGGTGGGTATAGTTAATCAAAAATGAACAGAACACAGTTATACCTCGAAGGAGCTGCATTTAACGTTATTGTATCGAGTGGCGGCTATTGCATCACAGCCAAGATGACCATATCCCTGTGAGAAATTTGCCTAAATAAGAACTGAAAGAAGGAAGAAAACTAAAGAAATGAGTACATTAATAGTTATTACCAAGAGAGAGTCAGAAACAAGCCAATGTAATAGATAGGCTATCTAGAGAATTTTGGAACCAAGCAACCAAAATTTCAATTAACGTTCTTTTACCTAAAAACTGATTACGATGCGTGCAATGAAAGTGATATCGGCGTCATGTTACGGGCAGTTTTGCAGATTTACAAACAATCTAAGGTATATAATGATATAACAGCAGTGATGATAATACGCACATACTTCTTTTACTGTCTCTGATTTAACAAATTGATGAGGCATGTTTGAGATATAACAAATGAGTTTTAAGACAAGCAGAGCATTTCTGAGATTGATGCTACGTTGTTATAGTGATAGCTGATTGTCATAAAACAATATATGAAACTTTGCATGCGCTTGGGGGTAGTTGTTGATACTTGCTCAGTTAGAACACATTTTGGTAACATCGAGATCAAAGTTCCAGTCAAAAACTTGTAGTAATCATTTATGCACCGTTGTCCAAAATTGTCTACCACAGAAGTACTATCACTGCATGGCTGTATATCAATCCATTAGTCACTAGAAATGTACTGAAGATTCTTGACTGCAAAAATATACCTGATGGATACTGTAACCCTCAATATGGAACATAAAAGCTGCTAATAAAAAACCCTTAAAATAACATATCGACGCCAAAGCGAGGTTCACTCTAAAATCGGCATCGGCTACCAAACTATAACTCCCACTAATTTTATTATCCCCCCCCCCCAACTTTTTCCAACAATATAGTAACAATTTCTGTTTTTCTTTCTGATATCACTGTGATCCATCTATGTTCTGATCTCCCTAATAAGTAAACTAGCTTCCTTTCTCAAAGTCTTCCGCCAGCCATTCAGATACCCAAGAAAGTGGTAATACAACATAATGGTGTTCCTCAGCATATATTATCAGCTAGACAGTAATGATTAAGCTACTTGTATCCTACAGCGTATTGTACAGACATCAAAGGCCTTTAATAATTTAGTCTCCAATCAGCTAAATGGGTCTTTTCATATGCCATACATGAATAAGTTTCTTATGGGTTATGTATGTTCAGCAACTTTGATATGAATAGATGATAGAACTGACCCATCAAACTCATACATGCAAATCCTCAATTTTGTGAACAATTACAATAGGCTTGCTTGCTTTATTAGTCGACTTTCTTGCAGCATGAATATTTCATACAGATTTTCCTGTATACAATAGCGGCAATTGGCTGTGACGGAGGAATGTGAAAGGAGAGAAGTATGATACTTGAAAGAAACCAATGTTGAAGAAGCCAATAAATCAAGCATGGGACTAGGTAATTATATAGGGACTAGGGCCTAGGGACAGTGCCTCATGTATGGGCCCAGGGGATGAAGCCCCCCCCCCCCCCCCCCCCCCCCCCGAGGAAGCTGCAGTGTTTGAGCTATTTCAAGTGAATTCCTGGGAGGATTGCATGTAGTGTGCAAAAAGAGGATTATGTTTAAAGATACGGTTCTTGCATGTCTATATGTACATGGACTTGAATAAATAGGTTTCTGTCAGATCTCACCCCAACTACTGCTAAAAGATGGAACAACATTGATTTCCAAGACAGAAGTATCATTTACTATTATTGAGCGCAGGAAAACACCCTCATATACATCATCTAGAGGTTAGAATGCTCACAGAGGCTTCCAGCTTACTGCAGAGAATCTAACACTTCACTATCAATGTCCCAACTATAAAAGCCTGGTTAAATGAGCAGGGGTCCAGTATCAAGTCTTACCATACCCCTTGCCCCACTACTGACTTGGTTCCTAAAAATAGACATTTTTATTTCTAGTCTTTTTGAAGACAAAAGGATTTACTTTGTTAATACTTTCATGGAATGATAAAAACTTAGTTATGGCTGCTGTAAACTGCTACTAGAAAAGGAACCTATTAGGTGATATATTGTCTAAATGTGGTACTTGCATTTCAAATCTGATGGGACAGATCTAAATACACTGTATTCAGAGAGTCAGATCTGATGGAACAGATCTAAATAAACTGTATTCAGACCCACTTTATACAGACCTGACAACCCAATTTTACCCCCTTCAACCCTGTCATCAAGCCTTGCACCTGAGACTGGATCATAGAATTGCTGAAACCCTTGCTCATCTATTTTCATGAAGACAGAGAGAGAGACACAGAAAGACAGATAATGATGCAGATGATGACAGAGATAGAAGGGAGACTCACACAGGGACAAGTAAACAGACAGAGAGTCAAACATATATACAGATAGGGACAGAGACAATGAGACAGAAATGCAGAATGACTCATACAAAGAGGAATAGTCACATGTATATGCCAACCAACAGGGACAGAGACAAAGATATAGTATGGCATATGGACAGACAGGGACAGAGACAAAGATATAAACAGAGACATTTATATATATATATATATATATATTATATATATATAGTATATAGACAGGGACAGTGCCAGGGAGACAGACAGAGAAGCAGATAGCTGGAGAAAGAGAAATATTTACTAACAGACATGGAGAGATGAATATTTAGCTATAACACTCTGGACCTGAAACCTCTCTACAGTCATGCCATAATAGCCCTCACCCCCTCCCCCTCCCACAACCACTCCATCTACTTTACTGACCCGCTAGCTACACTCAAGAGCCTGTTTGTTCTGGTTCACTGCACTCCTACCACTTTACGATGCATGTACATTTCAAATCTGATGGGACACACCTGACTGTATAGCATTGAAACTTCCATATCTGATGGGACAGACCATTCACTATGCTCTTCAAAGAAACACAGACCCAGCAAGTAGGTATGGGATTGGTGGAAGGGTAGGCATATGGTCTGCCGGGGTGGACAGCAATTACCAATCTGTTCACCCTCTTGGTCGCCTCGCCTCCTCGTGGTGCAGACTGGATATGCTGGCACGCAAGCATAACTAAACTGACTGGGTGGGGAGTTAGCTCAGTGGTAAATAGTGGACTTTGTTGATTCAAGTCCCACTTCAGCCACTTTTCTCCTTCACCTCCAGCTCTGGTAGATTTACTGCTATATCAAAGGCCAATCCTTCTCATACCATGACCAATGCGGTCTGGGAAGTTAAAAGAACTCACACCTCAGTAAATGTGTAATTTCTACCTTCATTCATCTCATAGATTGGGTCAAACCCAAAGTAAGTCTAATTGAACAAATTGGACGTTAAACTACCCAAACAAACAAACAAGGGTAGGCATATGACTCTATCTGAACCCAGTCAGTCCATATTAGCACCTCTCCCCAACTTCCACACACACACTCCTTACCTTCATCCACTGACTAGGTTATTGCACCTGTCTTACTAAGATCTATATAGGACTCGATTCAGAGATATTTGTAATGCATTAGGATGTATACACTGATTTTAATACCAGAAATTAGTTTCATTAATTAATCAGTTTCCATTTGTTTAAACATATATATTTCTTAAACTTGATTGATATTCCTTTTATGACACTTAAGAACAACTATAAAATCAATTCTCTAGGTTTATTGAAACACCCTTGGTACTTGATTCTCGATCAAGTACAGATGGCTCAATTACATAATTTCTTCTGATATTCTCTTATTTTTATTTCTTGAGGTAATTTAGGTATGCCACGCTCTTCCATTGTAAACGGAAATAACAATAGCTTCTAGTTAGAGCGTGCATGCACGCGCTATATACATCATCTAGAAGTTAGAGGGGTCCATATAGACTTTCAGGGTACTGCATACAAACTATCCCTTCACTATCTGTGTGCTATGCACTGTGATATTGAGAACAGAGCAGGGAGCCAGTGTCTCAGTGTCTTAGAGGCGTGCCCAGCTGACCATGACCAATCACTCAAGACCAAAATACCTCATTGACCCACTGGTTGTAGAAATGGCAAGTTGATTGGGTACAAGTGGGATACAGAAAACTATCCATAGGCTCAATCTAACTCAATTTAATTGTTATTCATTTATAGGGGACAGAGCCATTGTTAGTTCATAAAGCAGTCACAAGGTGGCCAGCAGTATGGTGGGCCCCTTGGGGGGACAGAAGCTGCATTCTGCTCTTTGTTCTTACAAAATTCAACTGCCTTTCAATATTTTACCGTGGTTCCCTTGACTATCTACACCCATCTCAGAGCAAGATAGCATAATGATTAAACCAAGGACATGATGTTTTTCATATCTGAGTATGGCGTAATGGCGGGAGAAAGGTAGGAGCGGTGTGAGTGAGGCAGCAGCATTTTGGTAAATTATACGAGTTTGATAGGGATTGTATTACTGTACTAAGAGACAACTTACCTATGATTGAACTGTGAACATGTACATATCATTGTTGTGATAAGAAATCCGTGTGATTGTGTATATTGTTGAAGTGTACCGGTGACAGGTGTATCGATAGAAGAGAAGGCGCTAGCCATTTTGAAATCAAAACAAAGGCATGGAGAGTGAGGTTACGAAAAGTAATACGGGCAGTAAGGAAAGCCAGGTAGGGGTAAATAAACAAAGTCAATCGGGAGATATACTTTGTGATATAAAGGAAAGTGAAATGATAGTTGATACACAGGATGAGAAAAAGAATGTGGAAGAAAGTAAACACGATAGGGTACCAGCAGAGGGTGACGCTACTGAGGCGGAGGGAGCAGTAGGGACGACAATAGGGGAAAATGACAAGGTAAAACCGGCTGTTGTTTACAACTGTAGACTACGGAGAGTGAAACGGACTAGGTCATACAGTATGGAACAAACTGCATACAATACTCAGAAAAACAATAGATCTCCAGGAGAAGAACATCTGTACAACTGTAGACTACGGAGAGTGAAACGGACTAGGTCATACAGTATGGAACAAACTGCATACAATACTCAGAAAAACAATAGATCTCCAGGAGAAGAACCCCAAAAAAAGAAAGCAGCAAATAAGAGGAAAACAGTAGGTAGGAAAAAGGCAGATTTTGGAAATGTAAACCAAAGTGTTTTCGATAATTTGTTGAGCAAATTAAATGAATCGGTAGAGGGGATAACGAGTAGAATGGAAGAAGGCTTTGAGAGAACAGACACACACATGAAAGAGTCAATAGCAGGGGTTCAACAACACTTAAAGAAGACAAGCGACACAATAGATAAAAGGTTGAGTAAAGTGGAAAACAATGGAACCAAATTAACAAAGAAAATAGGCGATGAAACTGGAACACTGAAATCCTCGATAAAAGGTGTGGAAAAGAACTTGAAAAAGACTTGTGATTCAATTGAAGAAAGGCTAGATAGGGTTGAATGACTCAACACGACACAAAATAAATCTCTGGGAAATGTAAATGAAAGCCTAGAAACTACAGAAGGCTGAAAAAGGTGGATAAGACAATGAGTGACTTGAAAGAAGATATGGACAGTAAACATACAGAAATGCATGAAACGCAAACAGAAACAAATACAAGTCTATCTAAGCTAAGAGACACGGTAGAAAAACTACAAAAAACAAGTGAGGAGAGAGATAAAAAGATAGAAAGTGATATAGATGACTTGAGAGAGAAAATGAAAAAGGCACTAACGTTAGCTCAAGCAGACTTAATATCCATGACAGAGACAGTTACTACACATGCAGCGGACATAGAAAGCCTAAAAAACAGGAGTAACAACGACACAGGAGATGGTCGATATAACTCACATAGAAGAATGAATATTTATAAAGAGGGAGTTCCTGAACAAATGAATGAAGACACATATAAGACTGTACTTGCAGTGTTGGGAAAAGTAGTGCCTGAAATAACTATGCAAGATCTAAATCTAGTTCAGCGTAGTCGTAAACGGGAAAACTACAAACAAGATCACCCAGCTATTTTTGTATGTTTTACATCCATTTGTATGCGTGATATAGTGCTGAGAGCAAAGCGACACCTGAAAAACATAGAAGGGTATAGATACGTATACATCAACGCAGATGAACCCCCAGAAGTGAGACAATCGAAGGCGAGAGCTAGGGCGATAGCCACGTATTGTAGGAAACAGGGGTTGTCTACACAGTTGAGGGGAGAAGAAGTTTGTATTGTAGGCACGTGGTACAACAGCAATCACCTAGAATACATACCTGATAGGTTTATACCATGGAATGACACGCATTCACAAAATACGTACACCTCATACAAAACAAACAGAGACAGGTCAGAAGACCGAATGAAAAAAAACTAAAGAGTTGAAACAAATGCAAAAACTTACCCAAGCACACCAAGCACAACACCGATGGTAATCACTGAGGACACTACAACAACTGACACCAATAAAAAGGTAGCGGGACAAGAAGGGTCAGTAATGCCCCAAGCGGACTGTGCACCAAAGATCAATCCAGATATAAATAGTAACCCATGCGCTGCTAAACAAGGTAACGAGGTCAGGACTATCTATGGACTTAGGCGACTAAATAAAGCAGTGGTGTTCAAGGGTGAAGGGGCTTACTTGAGTAATTTCTTTCCTGTTGAAGTGTCATACAATGGGTTGATATACAAGTCAGCTGAACACGTCTACCAGGCTGAGAAGTGCCGACTCAATGACAGACCAAATCTGGTAATTGAAATCCTAAAAATGAAAAATGGATATGCGGCAAAACGAGTGGGGGATACGTGTGAAGTGAATAGTAGTTGAGAAAGAAGGAAGTTTGAGGTAATGGCGTTCGTACTGGAAGAGAAATTCAGACAAAATGAAATACTGCAAAATGAATTAGTCAATAGTTTTCCGTTGCAACTCATAGAAGGCACGAGGGATCGACTATGGGGAGGGGGTATTGACATAACTGCTGATGAATATCCCGTAGGGACATTACCAGGACAAAATAGACTTGGAACTATGTTGATGAGATTACGGGAGGAAGTGAGACGAGAGAAGATAGCAGAAATGATGAAAGAGCAGGCACATTCTAATGTAAAATGAATGAAAAATGAGATGTAAAATAACTGATGTATTGATACTATGTATATGCTAAAGAAATGGAAGTGTTGATATTTATTTGTTAAATGATAGTTGTATTTTGATTCAAATGAATTATAAAGTTAATAAGTATAATGAAAGTGATGAAACGGAAATGTGGCATGAACTAAGCGAGTTAAATAAGACTAAATGTGATATATTATAAGCATATGATGTATGTTGGGCAAAAGTGAACTATGTCAAAATGAGATATACATTCTAAATAATAAATGTTTTGTGATTTATACATAAGGTAATAGAGATTTACAACATTTGACGAGAGATGGCGATGCCGTGGCCGAGATACCTGATAGTCGGTGATTCTAGAGCCAAGTATGCCCAGGAAATATTGGACAATATCAGGAACTATGACTGTTAGGTGTGCTACCATGGAGGAGCGACTATAGATCAGATGACGGTAATGGCGGTGGAGGAGATGAAACGAGTAAAGGACATGTATCATCGGTATAATGCGGTTTATACCATCGGAGGGATGAATACCATAACAACCAAGTCGTACAACCCGGTAAAAATAGGACTGATGGAAGGAACTGTTAATGCCCTGGTAAACGTGACACTGGAAGGGTTCGAGGACATGAAACT
Organism: Alentia gelatinosa; assembly: GCA_950022655.1. Classification (NCBI taxonomy): domain Eukaryota; kingdom Metazoa; phylum Annelida; class Polychaeta; order Phyllodocida; family Polynoidae; genus Alentia; species Alentia gelatinosa. Next base: position 48,258,180 of record OX465583.1, on the reverse strand, counting down.
AGCGATTAACGCCATGGACGGGAACTGTGCGGTTGTGATAGGTTCAATGTATGGACTGCAACTGAACATATCCAATGGGATGTATACGGGTCAGCATAAACATCAAGCTAAACTGGATATTGCAATCAAAGAGATAAATGAAGGTATCTCAATGATTAACATGAACAATCGAGTACTTACGCCCTATATGGGACGAGTAGTGCACAAGAATATGCCAGGAGGACCAACGAATCATCAATATCATAAACTGTCAGATGGTATCCACCCGAGGTATGATACATAGTGTAAAATGATGGAGTTAATGAAACAATGTATAACCAAGAATGTCACAAGAGGAATGCATTTCTAGAAGAAATGTTATACATGTGAAATGTATTATTGTTGATGGTCATAAGACCCAAAAAGGTTGTAATTGCAGGTGCGATAAACGATATATGTTATATGAATATTATATTATGATCATTATGCAGAACAATATTATATGGATGTAACTCTGGTGATAGTAAAAACATGAGATTTTGAAATTAAGCTTCATTGGTTTGAATGATTAAGACTGCTGCCTCACACATATTCTCCTATATTTATATATATATTAAGATAAATATCTATGGTGCAACAAGTTCAAAAACTACTCTTTATAAACTTTTCTTGTACAAATTACATATTTCTTTCAGCACCCACGAAAACTATGCCACTGGTAGTGTATTTATCGCTACTAGGGCTCTGTTGGTTAGCATTATCAGTTCTTGCCAACAGTGTGATTGCACCTCCTGCCATTACGTGTTTGTATGAAAGGGTGAAAATGTATTATTGTATTTTGGTATACTACTATATATATATTAATGTTTATAACACCTAAACAACTAAAAGAAGCCAAAGGTATGAAATTTGCGGCAGCGAATGTATGAAGTTTATACTCAAAGATAATGGATTTTAGATATAATTTTTCAAATATTGATTTTTTGGCACTGAGCGAGACATGGCTAAATGAACGATATTCCCCAAATATGTTAGATTTACCAAATATGACATTAATAAGGAAAGATAGGAATTATACTGATACAAATATTGGAGGAGGAGTGTGTTTATATATAGCAAATTATCTAAGTAGTTATACTAAATTTATTGAAGAATTCAGTATATCCAGCAAAGAGATAGAATGTGTAGCAGTAGAAGTAGTGCAACCAAATCATAAAAAGAAAATTATAGTATCTGTTTATAGGCCATCGGGTGATAATGTTGAGGGTTGTTATAATCATTTATCTAGCTTATTGAAATGTAGAAATTATAGAAGACATGAAATATGGATAATGGGGGATTTGAATATTAATTTAAATGCAAAAAGGAGTGATAAATACAAAATAATGAAAGAATTCTTACTAGAAAATAATTTGGATGTGTTAGAGACTAAAGATACATTTATTTATCAGGGGGGTTCTAGTTGGATAGATCACATATATACAAATAGTAGGTATGTAAATGGGGCGGGAAATATTAATTATTATTTGTCTGATCATATAATGATATATGCGATACGAAAACAAAAGAAAGTAAATAAGGAGAGGAAAATTATTAAGTATAAAGATTTAAAGAAGTTGGATAAGAAAAAACTAGATGAAATCCTAAGAGATTTTAAGAGAAATGATAGAGATGATAATGTTGAACCGTGTGAAGGTTTTATAGGATATATACAAACACAACTAGACCGTGAATGCCCTGTTAAGAGTAGGGGAGTGAGAGTAAAAGATGACTTTTGTTTACCGAAAAACGTTGCAGTTAAAATAGAAAAAAGAAGAACACTAATAAAACAAATCATGAAGCTAGATGATCATGATATAGCTAGAGCAGATATTTTAAATAAGATACGCCAGTTAAGAAAACAAATAACAATGGGCATCAAGAGATGCCATGCAGCAAAGATTCAGGAGAGTCTACAACAAAATCAGAAAAACTCAAAGCGTTTTTGGCGAAATCTTAACAAAGTATGGGATAATGGGCAGAGCAATGTGGTAACATATCCAATACAGATAGATGAAGATGAAGAAAGTATAAGAGAGAGTATGAATAAACATTTTTCCAAGATAGGGGTATACAATAAAGAACAAGTAAATGGGGAAGGTAAGTGGGAATTTAAAAATCAAGAGTTAACTAAAAACAAAACTAGAAATGTAAATGAAGAGTATGAAACAAATAAGGAAAGTATAATACGAATTATTAAGAAATTAGATAATGGTAAAAGTACAGGAATAAATTATTTACACTCAGAGTATTTAAAGCAACTATTACTAGCAAAACCAATGATATTAGTAGATTTAATAAATCATAGTTTAAGAAATGAATATTTACCAGACGTTTTAAAGCATGGGATAATCACTCCGTTACCAAAGGAAGGAAATCTGCGACTATTTAATAATTGGAGACCAATTACCGTATTGATTTTAATTTCAAAAATATATGAGAAGGTATTACATCATATAATATTAAATCATATAATACTGAATGAGTGGATAACAGATATACAATTTGGCTTTTTACCAAAACGTTCCACGGCTCAAGCGATTTTTTCGTTAGTACAAGAACTTCATGCTCAACTAAATAAGAAACAAATTACATTAATTACCTTTTTGGATTATAGGAAGGCTTCTTGACAGCGTAAACCATAGTATATTATTAAAAAAGTTATTAAATATCAGAATTGGGGAAAATATGGTAGAAATGTTGAGGAGTTATCTTAGTAATAGAACCTGTAGTACAAAACTTTTCGGAAATGTTTCTCAAAATTCAAAAGTAATTTGTGGAGTACCACAGGGATCGGTCCTGGGACCACTTTTATTCATTATATTTATTAACGACCTATATAAAGTAATAAATTATGGAAAAATTATTATGTACGCTGATGACTGTATATTAATGGTCAGTGGAAAAAATCAAGAGGAACTTAAAGAAAAAATGGAAATAGACTTACTAGCAGTAGATAAATGGACACGAGCAAACAAGATTAGAATAAATTACAGTAAAACCAAAATTATGTGGGTAGGAAACAAAAGGGGAATAAACACAGAAATGAACATAAAAATGGGAGACACATATTTGAATGCTGTGGAGAAGTATAAATATCTAGGGGTGTGGTTAGATCGAAAGGTAATATTTAATGAACAAGTTGAAAAAATAACTCAGGATGTAAATTTAAAACTCTTTAGGTTTAGGAAAATCAGATATTTATTAACGGAAGACGCCAGTATTAAGATAGCAAAGCAAATGATCATACCAACGATAGAATATGCAGATTTCATTTATTACAGTACATCACAAAAAAATAGAAAAAGACTACAAATACTAGTAAATAAAACATTGAGAATAGCTATAGGGTACCATAGAGCAAGGGATATGAGTACAAATGATATAAGGGAGAGATGTAAAATGAGGGATAATATGACTAGAAGAGCAGGACATTTATTATCTATGATTAAATGGTGGGCAATAACAAAAGATAATATATTTGAACAGGATATTTGTAGAACTAGAGGAAATTGTAAAATAAAACTTAAAATAGATAGGCCAAGCATTGAGAAGTATAGGCATTCGCCATTATATATAGGGGCATTATTTTGGGATAAACTTAAAGTGGATACACAAATATTAGAAGGTGATAATTATAAAATGAAAGTAAAAGAGGAAATCCTAGCTATTATGAAAGGTCAATAAGACCGACTAAGCACTGGTCAGAAGACTAAAACTGATGGTAATACTATGGAGAGGTGTGTATATATATGAATAAATAATCAGGGTGCATGAGTGAGTGAATGATTTATTTGTATTGTCCTGTCTTGTATTCTGTCTTGTAAATTACCAATGTCCTGTCCGAAATGACGCCAGCGTGGAAGATCGTCTGGAAACAGATGAACGTATGTAACGTCTATAAATAAGTTTGAATAAAAAAAAAAAACTAAAAAAAACATGGAACACTTTATAAACAGTTGTCAGCCAGGCTAGAGTTGTGACACTTCCCAATTATCACTCACTTTTTTCACACCTCCTTTAGTGAAGAACACTTACATTTCACCTCCATTAGTGAAGAACACCTACTCGGGGGGCGTCATGGCCGCCCCCATGGCTCATAGGCTATATGCCGTATAATTGCACGCTCATTCATCTATGATGAACATACTATTTGCTCCTAGTATACATATATGTGAATGTCTCACACTTGTACGTTAGCTGTGTGGATTTCATTCTGCCCACTCTGCATGAACGAAGAACGGTAGCATTCTAATTTCAGGCCTCTGTCCTTACCAGTCGAATTCATGGTTAATACAGATCTCTTAGTCCAACGGTTTTCTCATGGACATTGTATTTCAACAAGGCGGCAGAAACAAGTCCTAGTCTGCCATTAGAGCAGGAAGAACTCTCCATGATGGGAGGTGCTAACACTCTATAATCGCGTGCGCCAATCAAATAACAGGTTATCAGGAAGTAGGAAGTGAAGCTTGCTGACATGATGCAGAGAGAACAATTCCTATTGGTGCATACAGAACCGGTGTTAAACATAACCGGCTGCAACTCGTAAAGTTACAACCCATCAACCCTCAGCTGACGGACGCAGACAAAACAAAACACTCTAAAAGTCTTCCTGATCAAAGGGCATAGAGTGGTTTGAAATTTGACCAGACTGGGGCCTGTGGTTATACTGCTGCCGTCATTCTGTGAGAGGAGAATGAGGTTGACAGGGACGGCAAAGTAAGTTCATCACAAGTGGGCAGTGTCACTGCCCTCCTCCGACAGACACCGACTGACTCCGCTTCCTTTACTGTTTACACCACTGAGTTCTGCCTTCATAACTCATTAACTGAGACTGACACTACAGTTACAGTAATTAAGGTATTCCTAAAAACTGGGTAGCGGTTCAAGACAAGAGGGCTAAACGCGCCCACTTGACTTGACGTGTGAGTGACGAGTGGTTGCTCCAAGAGGCTCCGACTGTCAAGCGCCAAGCCGGGCAAGCGGTGTCCATAGTAAGACATAGTTTGATTTTTAGTGCGAATCGGCTGGTGCGAATCATCCGAGTAGCAGTGCGAATCGTCGTACATTCTTCGCGGACAGGTGTAGGCGGCCGAGCGTTGACGGGGGAGAACATGACCGAGTGATTGTGGGGTGGGTGATAGCGGCGCGTACAATCAAACTTTGAATAAAGTTAACATTTATAAAATAATATAGCTGTTCATAATGTTGTGCATAGTCTAACAGAATTTCAGATTTTTCTGAAGAGTATATGCATTTACAATCACGGATAAAAAGCTGTGAATGCGTGAGCGGGTGCGCGAAAAATGCGGGGGGGGGGGCCGGTCGCGCCCGGGGGCCGTTAACGCTCGGGGGCCGGTCGCGCCTAGAGGACGGTAACGCTCGGGGGCCGGAATAGCCTAGAGGCCGGTAAGACTAGGAATCTGTCCAGAGGGGGCCAGCACTATCTTGCTATTTACGTAGGGGGCAAACAGCTTTCTTCAGTATTGAGGGGGGGGTGGTGGTTAATTTTTTTTGGTATTTCCAAGCAGTGCCAATCTTTTTTTTGTGATTGGGGGGGGGGGGGGGGTTGACAGACTTTATATGTGATAAATATAGTTTACACATTGTTGTTTACAGGTGTGTTGTCGACGTTTGGACGGGCGGGGGAGAAGCCGGCCTGGCCCGTCAACTTGCTGGCAGACTTCGCAGGCGGTGGGCTGACATGTGCACTCGGCATTGCACTGGCACTGTACGAACGCACACATTCCGGCAAAGGCCAGGTCATTGATGCCAACATGGTGGAAGGTGCTGCCTACATTGGTCAGTAAATATAAGTGTTTAAAGATCTCTGTGGAAGACTTTTTCTTCTTACAGTTAAAGGCATATCATTCAACACACTGATTTTCAAATACCGATAATCATCAATTCAAACTGGTTCCTTTGATTTATTCTAATGATAAATGTGTAAAGGTAAAGGGTATTATCGAGTTTGACCTAACTGATATGTAAATTATGCAAATTTGCATTTTACAAATTTATCTTGGAAATGTACTGAAAAATATAGTTTTCTTCAATTGTCTCAAAAACAAGAATTGTGCCTATTATTTTAAAGCCTTAAATGTGTTGTACTATACATTTACTACATTCTGTGAGAGTTTGAAGAAAATGGGTTTTAATATGTGGAAAGCGACTTTTTAGAGTTTCTATATATTCTATAATAAAACTATCATAATATTTATCTCTTAATCCAAAAGTAGCATGCTGACCCCAGTTTTAAAATGAGCAATATGTTCTATACCACTTTGAGATCATCATATTAGATTTGTAGGTAATTGACATGGGTTTGCTTTTCACAGTAAATTTTTCGATGTGCCTGTAATTATTTAACCCAGATGAACAGGACAGTTTTTTCGGGTTCTTAGGATGTCTGCTTACACAGGGTGCTTGTTGTGTTCTATTGTACACAAAATGGAGGGTGGACCCATAAGCAGGGTTATACTGTAAATAGTCAGCATCAATTTTTAAAACTCTCTCAGCTATGTGGTTGTCAGTTTATGTGACATATATTCTTGTTTTTGTATCTACCTTGTAGTTTGTAGTTAGCTGGAAAAAACCCTGTTGGCTTTGAACATCAGTTTACGCTATGTTTGTTAATTTTCTTTGTTTCCAGGCAGTTGGCTGAGAACATCGGGTCAGTTTACTCTACTTTTGTTAATTTTTCTTTGTTTCCAGGCAGTTGGCTGAGAACATCGGGTCGGTTTACGCTTCTTTTGTTAATCTTTCTTTGTCTCCAGGCAGTTGGCTGAGAACATCGGGTCGGTTTACGCTACTTTTGTTAATTTTTATTTGTTTCCAGGCAGTTGGTTGTGGAAATCTCGTGACCTGTACATGTGGAATGGCGGTGAGAGGGGTAAGAATATACTGGACGGTGGAGCACATATCAAACCTCCGATGGCAAATACATGTCTGTGGGTGCACTGGAGCCTCAGTTCTATGCCCTCTTACTGAAAGGTGAGACAGTTTCCTAACCAATAAACTCATCCTAAGTTGTTGAACAATTCATGCAACTTCAACATTTGAACTGATTATGGTCAATATTTGTACAAGTTGGGAATGGCAAATAACAACTGAATCCCAAGTAGACATACATAGTAGTTATCTAATAGTTGTAGAGAAGTTTCTCTGTTCTCCACAACACCATGATTTTACACAACCTTTGGGTTTAATTTTCCAGGACTAGGCTTGTCTCTGGACGACTACCCACAATTCACAGACGAAGAAACAACACAAGCAAAATTCACAGCGGTTTTCACCACCAAGACACAGGCCGAGTGGACGGCAGTGTTTGACAGAGTCGACGCATGCGTGCTGCCGGTGCTGAGTCTGGACGAGGCCCCCCACCACCCTCACAACCGCAAGATCGACGCCTTCATGCGGGAAGGTGTCGTCTCACAAAGCAGCAGCAGCAGCAGCAGCAAACTCTAGTCAGTCCTGGAGGATGCTCCACATGCAGGTCACAATCCTTATCCCGGATAAGGAGTGACATTGACCTATATGTATATACACAAATTTTTTATCATATATTTTTTTTATATGAGGTCGAAAATCACGAAATTGCAGCAAATGGGCTATATTTTGAATATTTTAAAAAATCTTTCTTGGAAAATAGTTTCAATGGTTTTCACACATCTAGGGCATTGTATGGCACAGTCCAGGACCTTAAAACCACACCTAACTCCAATATTTATACAAAATATCGCTAAAAATGTGAGGGCGTCACGCTACGACACCTGCATAAAATCGTGCATAAAATAAAATAAAAAATTGCCAGAAGGCAATGAGTTTCACTGTTTTTAATAGCTCACATATATGCATCTTCCCACCATAAAAGAATAGACCTATATAGCTTCCTTCATACTAAACTCAATTTGTGCTATTTTGGTGTAGTTTAGGCAGTCACGTTACGACACCCACTAAACTATTAATAGTTCCGGTTCCCTATGATATTAGTAATAGTTTTGCTATCAAAGGGTAGATATATAGCTACACAATGGCGAAAAAATGCAGTCTCTATCATTATTAGAGAAAAAGTTATCAGCCCCAACGTATTTTTTCGTCACGACACCATTACGTTACGATACCATCACATTACGACCCCATCACGTTATGACCCACAGTGGGTCACATAGGGTCAGGAAAAAGGTAAAAATTGTGGTTATGTGTTGGGTACATATATACCTATGAAATGGCAAACGAATTAAGTCATTATCTTTATTAGAAAAAATGTTATGAGGCCCTACAGATTTTTGCGTCACGTTACGGCCCCCGTCATGTTACGACCACCCCCTTCCCCCCCCCCCCCCCCCCCCCCCGTAGATATAAGACCAGGGTAAAAAACAATAGAAATATATTTTCTAGTTATGTTTTTATTCATACATATTGTGCAGCTGTATCATAACATGAGAGGGACAAAAATTGTTTCCAACCAATTGGGGGGGGGGGGGGGTCGTAACGTGACGTTTTTTGTTTCATATCAGCCCTGTGCTAATGCTAATTATGGTAGTTAGCATTCCCAATTTGGCACACAAGTCTTTTAATATATAGAGATGATATTTGCAAAAGGAATTAATGATTTTTTGGGCAGTTGCTGCAAGTTCGTGATTTTCGACCATATATGTAGAGGTGGCCTTGGGGTTAGGTGCATTTTGACATGTATTAAACAGACAAAAGACGTGAATAGGAATGTGTGGAATTTGTTATCAACATTAAAAATCAAAAACAAAATATTAAAAATTGAGGACAGAGCGGGCGTGAGCTCATGTTACCAGGTCAGCAGGTGAATCCGAGTCACCGGTAACTGCCGCCTGGTGCTCCTTTTCCACAAACTCACAATACTTCCCAAAAGGCGGCTCATGCCTTCCTGCATGCCCTTTACAATTGACACAGGTTTCCTCGGTGTCCAACTTCACTCCACCAGTAGCCGTTGTTGCAAATGATACCAGAGAAAAAGTACAGAGAAAATTGAAGACAGCGGGCGTGAGTGCATGTCACCAGGTGGGCTGCTGAGCGATAACTGGTTAGTCAGCAGTGCTAGCGTGCTGCAGTATTTGTCGAGTCAGCCTGGAAGTAGGTGGCGCAATATGGCGGACAATGTCCGTTGTCAGGGAAATTTGCATAAATCGGAGGGTATTTTAAACTGGAAGTTACCAGATGACTCGGAGAATTTGGTTACCCTGCCATATACCGGAATTATCACCCACCCAATACGCACATGCGTCTGGCATGTTCTTCTGTTCAGCTAGCACAGACTATTGGACATACTCTAGCCTTTTTAATTTTGGCAAATTGCACCAAAACTCCTAATAGAGATTACGCTAAATTTGCTAAGTGTGCATGAACAAACTAGGGCATGAAGCGGCGATAAATTGTAACTCTCCAATCGTGGACTTCAACACTGTGCATGTTCGCGCATGCACACCAGATACTAGTGGGCGATAATTACGGTATATGGCAGGGTAACCAGATATTGCATCACACGGGCACCTGCTTCTCCTGGTAGTACCACCTGGTAAGGAAACGCAGAATTGAACTAGAGGAATATGCATTAATAGTCTAAATACGGTCCCCTTATTTACAACAATTAAACATACATTAACAAAAGACGTGAGTGGGAACTAGGGGAGTATCACCAAACCCAATACAGTGAAACCCCTCTTAAGGTGACACCCTCCGTTCCGGGCCAAGTGTCCCCTTAAGTGGGGTGGCCCCTTAAGCGGGGTTTTCAGTCTGCCAATGGTTATACAATAGAGAATACCTACATAAAGGAAGGAAACGATGGTTATTAGGTTAAAAGGTTTATTAATAACACATGAATAAGCAAATAGATATAAATTATACAATATAAATGAATATAGATGTACAAAAAATATAAAAATGAAAAATAGAGGTGGAAGTTGGATATGCCTTCCTTGTGAAATTCGCTCCTTTTTATACCCCCAGTCAATGTCCCCCCATCCCCCGGTAACTTCTGAGGGAAATCAGCAGTCCTATAAGGGACTCACCGTGAGCCGCCCAACGCCGCGACGGCTCACTGAATACCGCACCTTCAAAGCCTCCAGCCCGCCCTGAACCGCTCACCGCAAACCTGTTAGCGGGCCTCTTACCTGACACCTTCAGTGGGTGCGAGCCTCACTGGTACTGATATCCACTTACTGTGGCCCGCCCAGACCCGCTAGAGATGTGGTTATCAACATGAAAAAAAACCCACTCCGGCCGCCCGGGCCCGCACAGGAATGCTCAGTCTACTGTTCTGGTTGCAACAACTGTCTGTCCCGTACAAACCGGCACCATAAACTTGGATTTTCAGTGTTTTTGATATATTGTCCCTCCAAACTGGCCCCTGAAGCGGGGTGTCCCCTTAAGCGGGGTGCCCCCTTAAGCAGGGTTAAAATAAACTCTTAATAGTGGGGACAATTTCCGTTCTGAGCAAATTGTCCCCTGAAGCGGGGTGTCCCCTTAAGCGGGGTGTCCCGGAAGAGGGGTTTTACTGTATATGTGATAATATTAATAGTAATGAAGTTATGATAAAGAAGGTAAACACTATGATAAAACTGCTTTTCTAATCTCCTGTCTGCCTTCTATCCTCTAGGGGAATGCCACAGGCGTGCCTTCTATCTAGGGGAATGCCACAGGCATGCCTTCTATCTAGGGGAATGCCACAGGCATGCATTCTATCTAGGGGAATGCCACAGGCATGCCTTCTATCTAGGGGAATGCCACAGGCGTGCATTCTATCTAGGGGAATGCCACAGGCGTGCATTCTATCCTCTGGGGGAATGCCACAGGCGTGCCTTCTATCCTCTAGGGGAATGCCACAGGCGTGCCTTCTATCCTCTAGGGGAATGCCACAGGCTTGCCATCTATCTAGGGGAATGCCACAGGCGTGCCTTCTATCTAGGGGAATGCCACAGGCGTGCCTTCTATCTAGGGGAATGCCACAGGCGTGCCTTCTATCTAGGGGAATGCCACAGGCGTGCATTCTATCTAGGGGAATGCCACAGGCGTGCATTCTATCCTCTAGGGGAATGCCACAGGCGTGCCTTCTATCCTCTAGGGGAATGCCACAGGCGTGCCTTCTATCTAGGGGAATGCCACAGGCGTGCCTTCTATCTAGGGGAATGCCACAGGCATGCCTTCTATCTAGGGGAATGCCACAGGCGTGCATTCTATCTAGGGGAATGCCACAGGCGTGCATTCTATCCTCTAGGGGAATGCCACAGGCGTGCCTTCTATCCTCTAGGGGAATGCCACAGGCGTGTATTCTATCCTCTAGGGGAATGTCACAGGCATGCATTCTATCTAGGAGAATGTCACAGGCGTGCATTCTATTCTCTAGGGGAATGCCACAAGCGTGCATTCTATCTAGGGGAATGCCACAGGCATGCATTCTATCCTCTAGGGGAATGTCACAGGCGTGCATTCTATCTAGGGGAATGTCACAGGCATGCATTCTATCTAGGGGAATGTCACAGGCATGCATTCTATATAGGGGAATGTCACAAGCGTGCATTATATCTAGGGGAATGCCATAGGCGTGCATTCTATCCTCTAGGGAATGCCACAGGCGTGCCTTCTATCCTCTAGGGGAATGCCACAGGCGTGCATTCTATCTAGGGGAATGCCACAGGCGTGCATTCTATCCTCTAGGGGAATGCCACAGGCATGCCTTATATCCTCTAGGGGAATGTCACAGGCGTGCCTTCTATCCTCTAGGAGAATGCCACAGGCGTGCCTTATCCCTTCTCTGAGAATAAACTCCACAACTCGCCTTTTCTACGCCTTTTTTTTTGAGTAGATACTTTAGACATTGTAAGAGTTTCCTGGAACACGATGGTGAGTAACCAGAGGATCCTCGTCAGTCGACGGAATCTCTCGTAGGTGAGACTTTAACCACGAGACTGCACACAATGCTTTATCTAAGGTATAAATCACTGGTATCTGGTGAAATCTATCCTTGAACTGAATTTCTCTGCAACAGAAAATCATTTCTAGAATAGGTTTAGAAGAGGGAATGCTCAAAACCATTCTCCACTCAGAAAAATTCCTCAAGCAATGAGAAAAATCTGAAGTGTCTTCTACCACCAAATTGCCCTTCTGCAATAAAGACCTAAAACTTGTAATTATACAAAACCACTTTGCTCTCTCATTCAAAGAGGCTCGAGCCCTCCACGTGTTTTTCGCCCATACATGAGCATGAACTACGGTGTCCTTCCTGTCCAACTCCTGCTGATATTTCAATATCTCTGCAACAGAAATCATTTCTCGGTGACTCAGTGTTACCCAGATTGTACCCTTGTTCTGGTATTGGTATATGATTAATTGCATATATTAATTAATAAAGGTAAAGATAGGCTAATACCTATATGTAGGGAGGATGTACTCGTATCCACTAAGTCAAGTCAGGTATAGACATCTAGTGGATTACGGTTAAACTGCGGAATGTGGGCTGAGGACATCTAGTGGAGAATATCTGAACTACTGAATCACATTCTATTGGTTTACAGAAACTTAGTGGTTAATACTTGAACTATTGAAACGTCTAATTAAACATATTTTCTTAATATCAGTGTAGACACCTAGCGGAAAATCCTCAAACCATTGAACAGAATTTACGTTGGGAGTGCGTTCCTAACCTCAACGATTAATTAATATCTATATGAAAATATTAAGATTGGATGCCCACATATCCATATGATAAATATGTGGGGTATGATCTTCTTTCATTGTTCTTGTATATAATGAATAAATACTGCTGCTCCCTATACAGTATAAATTCATTGCTGCAACCTGTGCAGTACACTGTTATACAGAACACATTGAAACATTGACGGTGTTTAGACTTTCAATTCAACAGGTTTTATATGCCAATTAATGGTAAAATTTATCAATTCTAATTTCCTTGGGTGTGTATAATTCTTTTTATCAGAATAGTGTTTCTGATGCCATGGGCTGGTTGCATAAATCACTCGCAATATTCTGGTATTCATGCTAGAAAAAATGTGACGTGTCAGCCGCCATGGCTGATAACAGTAAGTTTTTAAATGGAGCTGGAAATATTTTCTTAGTTGATCACATTGTGCCACATGTTTTTTAACTTTTTATATCCACATGGCATATAAACATAGAGTATAGAGTCACGCCATGCGAAGTCTATGGAGTTTCTTTTATTTATTTATTTTATTTCAAAAAGCAGCTCTAACACAGGGTTTGTTCTTCCACTGCAATGAGAGGTGTAGGATAAAACTGAAATCACTCATGGCATGGTCTATATCCTCAGTATATCTGATATTTGCACCTGTTGTCAAGTGTAAAGGGCAAAAGCCAAACTGCTTTTCAGACAATAGCTTGGTCCTTGTACAACAGCTCATCAGTAGAACTACCTTCTCTGGAATCAATATTGAAATATCAGAAAATAAGCAATTTATGCCTTTCCATAAGTTCATTTCAGTTGTAGAAACACCTGTGGGACGGAAAGAGCAGCATGCTTGTGATTTTTTTCCTTCAAAATCCTTTCTTTATTGGGTCCGTTTCTTATACAAAGTATGATCGTTTCATACTTTTTTATCCCTATTAAATACAAAGTAACAGGCCCAACAAAGGGGCAGTAGCCTCAATAGCAACACTATTGGTTTTCATGGCCTTGCCAACGAGTCAACTTAAGGTACTGGGGGTATTAGTTTACAATTTCGTATAAATTTGTCGACACATATCGAAAAATGCCATACAGAGTGGTATTTGAAATTTAATGATTTGTAAGACCAAAACCATATATAAATCAAGAAGGTCCTATAGGCAGGTAAAGATGGTATTTCCTTTATCCAATTCATCTGTATCTCAGCTCACTATTGTTATATATCCAACACCTGCAACTCTACGTGTGCAGTACTTGCCAGTTTATCAAAAATTTTCTTTTTTGTTAAATATTTAAACATTTTGTACGTTGTAGTATTTCTGACAATAACAGGCTGCTGATTCCAAGACTTGCTACCTTGATAGTGTAACGGTCTCATATATGCGGAACAGTTAGGTTTGTTGCCTAAAAGTACAAGAGCATCAAATAACCTCGTTGGTAGATAATTATGATTTACATATTCATCATTTCTACTGTGTTTATACATCTAATTCAAAACATGGGTCTCTCTTCTATCAGACAGGAAAGTTACATTAGCTAGTACAGTAAAACCCCTCTTCCGGGACACCCCGCTTAAGGGGACACCCCGCTTAAGGGGACAATTTGCTCGGAACGGAAATTTTTCCCACTAATAAGAGTTTATTTTAACCCCGCTTAAAGGGACACCCCGCTTAAGGGGACACCCCGCTGACACCCCGCTTTAGGGGACAGTTTTTCGGTATAGAAATGCTTAAAAACCCCGCTTAAGGGGACAGTTTGGAAGGACATCATATCAAAAACACTGAAAATCCAAGTTTATGGTGCCCGTTTGTACGGGACAGACAGAACAATATGAACGTGGATATACCTCCCTTGTGAAATTCGCTCCTTTTTATACCCCCGGTCAATGCCGATACTTAATTATGTGTTAATGATAAACATTTTAACCTAATAACCATCGTTTCCTTCATTTATGTAGACCTGTATTCTCTATTGTATAACCATTGACAGACTGAAAAGCCCGCTTAAGGGGACACCCCATTTAAGGGGACACTTGGCCCGGAACGGAGGGTGTCCCCTTAAGAGGGGTTTTACTGTATGTGTAGATTTATGCTAAGAGTTAGAATTGGCATTTTTAAACATATCCTTAAAGTTTTATTTTGAATTTTCTATAGTTTATCTAGGTATTTTTGATAACTATGAGTATACAGCATGTCACCATAGTCCATGTACGGTAAGATAGGAATTTTATAAATTTTCAATGCAGCCGAATTCGGGATAAATGGCCTCATTTTAGACAATTGGTATAATTCATAGGATACGTTTTTTATAATATTATTATAACGGGTCAAGCACAACACCCAGGTATTTATAAGATACAACTTTTGATCAGTCTTCAGTTGCTGTTTTCTATTCAAAGAACCAAAAACCATGTATCTAGTTTTCTTAATATTAATTGATAACTTATTTCGAAGGCACCATGTAGAGATTACATCTAGATCACTTTGCAGCATTTGAAATAACTGAGGATCTGCATACAATATAATTTTAGAGTGAGATACAAGATTGGATAAATCATTAATGAAAAGGAGAAACAGGAGAGGACCAAGCACAGATCCTTCTGGGACACTGTGGGTCACAGTAAGCTCATGCGAAAATATATTATTTACTTTAACCTTTTGAGTTCCACCAGACAGATAATTTTGAAACCATTCTAAATTATCTCAAGAAATTCCACATCTTAGTAATTTTTGCAATAATATACTGTGATCCACGGTGTCAAACGCTTTCGTAAAATCAATGTAAACCGCAACTGTGTCCTTTCCAACTTTTCTTCCCAACTGGTATTGATTGGTATTATACGTACTAACAGCCTGAAGTTTACCAAAATATCACATATCGCTCAGACACAAAGTTAGGTAACTGGTCCCATCCTCCATGGATTTGGCTTCACACTTACTTCTTATATATATCTAAATAGTATATTGTAATGGTAATTTAAAACACTACACTGTATTTTGGTGTCCAAGCATTTATTCAGTGTATTGCAGTTAAAATACATGCACCAATAGCTGTTCTTCAAATGCCTTATCTATTCTCAGTCTAAATCATTGCTTGGGTGCAGGAGCTCTACAAGGTCGAAGATATCTACACTTGAAAAGCCAGGATGACGACACTGGGCCAGACTTTTCATATCTATAGGCAAAAAAACTATAAGAGCCCGCCCAGCTTCAACCGTTGTTGTTATTCTGTTCAATTGAAAACAACAAATCAGTTCAAGCATTGGAATGTGGCAAAACCTGTTGGAAACAAAAGCCTAAATTCATTCAATCATAGCATCATGGTATATACTTTGTGTATGATTGTATCATGCATAACACCACTATATCTGTCAGTTATGAAAAAGTCAATCCCACTTTTGGGATTGAAAATCAAAGAATATTCATAGAATATTGTTTCCTAGTTGAATCATGAGCTTCATATACATGATAATTCTCCAAAGAGTAACTGTAGCTTTGCAGTTTTCTGTTTAACATTACTGAAACATCTTGGTAAACCTGCTATCCTCATATAGCTCTGTTGCATTGATCAGTACGGTGAAATTTCTACAGGCTTTGTACATATTGGTTGGTATGTTTACAAGTACTTGGTTCACACCAGTAAAGATGGTCAAGAGTACATATCCAATATTGACTGGTTTCAGATACAAGCAGCTTTTTATTCTATGTAGTAATATCTGGCTGCATACATGTATATCTGTATGTTGATACATACCCAGCACGTTTTCTATGACAACTTAACTTTATTTGGTGGATGATATACTTCAAAGTGGATTTGTTTTCATGTTTGTATTCCTTTTGACATTGAAATGCACACTAACATGACCAAGATCTATGTTAAATGTAAGTTCAATATTCAACTCATTAACTGAATACACACCATTGCTCTCATGATGATATAACTTTGAGTTTTCTTTGTAAAGCAATTATTGCCTTTGACAGGATAGTCGTTTTTCCATACAACAAGTAATCGGAACATAACATTGATGGTGATGAATACAGATTATTGAGTACAAGTATCATATTTTTGCTTAATGACATAAAGTAAAACCCTGTGTAAGTGGACACCCTTCGTTCTGGACCAAAGTGTCTGCTTACATGGGGTGCCCGCTTACATGGGGTTAAAAAAAACATCTAATACAGTGAACCATTCTGAAGAAACGAATGCTAGCTGCTTCCACAGGATTTCTGTTAGGTGGGGTTCTACTGTATCATATTCCCTCATAATATACATTGTACTAGTTCTGAGTATAAGATATTGATGTTTACAGTCTTGTATCTATTCAGTGCCATCTCTGAGGCAATATATACATATGTAGTGGATGGGTGTTGGGTACAGCCGAAGCTCCTCCCGAGCACCACTACAGTTTTTGGTCCAAGATGCCATCTCGGTGCTGGTCCCACCCGCTAACCCGCAGCTGTGTTTTACCACAACCACCCAGCACCGTAGCCCTGCCTTTGAGGATCACAGGGCTGGTAAGAGCCACCTCCTGGAGGGAGTACCTCATACCTCCCTCCGGCCAGTGGACACCACCACCCTGCTTCACCTCTCGGGACCCCTGAACTCTATCCAGAGAGGGGACCCACTGGTCCGACCCTCTCCTCCTAGAGAACCGGGATACTCTGACTCCACCATCTAGGGAACCCGAATCGGTCAACAGCTAGTCTGGAGAGCTAGCTCCCATCAGTGGAGCACAGACACAGAGCCCTGCAGAGAGACCGCACATAGTCTCTCCACACCCCAGTGTGTCTCAGTAAGCCACAGCAGGCTGCTTATATACAGCCGATGTCCTCACTGAGCATGTGCAAGAACTTTGCTGGTTCTCCACAGGGTATTCTGAGTCAGCCTGGTCACTAGCAACCCAGTGGTTCCCGCTAGTTCCCTGCCCAACTCCCCAGGATCAATCCTCACTACCGGTCTACGGCTTTCTTGACTGAGTCAATACTAACCAACAACCCAAGTCGTGCAATAGATATCCACTGGGGTATTCTACTGCGGAACTTGGGACCAACTTCTGGACCCAGCTAGACGAGCTGGTGTCCTCTGCCAGTGGCTGAGGTATCCTGCCTGTCTCACGGACCAGATCCACTTGTCTTACCCAGCTTAGACTCGGAACTTCTCTGCCCTGCGAGTGAGTTTCGCTGAAAGCGGTACCTGCCGGGGCTGAGACTCCACGCTATCAGTCTAAGCTGGGCTCTCTATGGCAGACACCCTGGTGTCGGCCAAAGCTTTCACCAGGGATTTTCCACCCGTTTCTATGGCAGACACCCTGGTGTCGGCCGAAGCTTTCACCAGGGATTTTCCACCCGTTTCTATCTCCTCCTCCCGTCCTAGACTCGGAGAGTCTAGAGCCGCGGAATCGTCGGAGCCATGCTCCCGGGGGAGCCCATACCCAGACCGGTGAAGCGAGCTCCACTTTCTGGGCCATGGGGAATTACCGAAGTATTCCCCCCCATCTCTGAAGGAGGGCAGGGGCCCAACCTTCTCTGTCGTGCTGGTGGTCACCGGGTCGACCTTGGTAACCCGAGACCTTCCGCAAGGCTTCTGGCGGCTCGGGACCGATCCATTAGAGGTTGTTCAGCACCAAGGTATTCAGCACCATGTTCGCACCCAATGCCTCGTACCCCGAACAACTTTTCCCTGGGTATCCGAAACAATATTGGGCCCCAGGCCTTCACTTGACACCTGAATGTGTCCCAGACTTTTTCTCGTATTTCCCGTACTTTTTTTCTGTACACCGTACACTGTACACCATCTACTGACACCATCTACCGTACTCCATCTGCCTACCGCAGCGCCTGGGGGACCGAGGCTCTGACACCACCGGGGTGTCATGGCACCGTCCGAAGACGTGGTAAGCCGAACGGTCGGGCACTCGACTGGCCATTGTGCAGCCTCTGGAGGGCCCTCTACAGGAATTCCCTTCGAGCAACGTCGGGACTGTCGCCATATACCAAGATATGACACAAGGTCAACAAGGTACGACCGAGTCCCTGGCCGAACGGCTAAAACCATCCATGATACCAAGGGGGCATCATACACCTCAGCTCACTGGTGCCGGGTGCCGAAACGGACATCCTGGTCACGGCACCAATGTAGCGTATCCCCCAGTCGCTGGAAGTGTCTTACCACTTTCCACGATCTACAGCCGACCAGGGGTTCCGAGACTCAGTCGCTACCCTGTACTTACCATGCCAGTACAGGTGGGTTTGGCTTTTACCCGCTGGAAAGGGCAGGGAGATGCAGAATCTTTAACTACGAAGACAAAACCAGACTCCGGACTGTTTCAGTGTACCAAGTTTTATTCAGGTACTTCTATTACAATCGGTTGGTGCTTTGGAGCACCAACTAGCGCGGGAAGAGATACGGGTCTCTTCAACTTTGAAAGGTGTCCAATGCAACCTTACCAACACGTGAGGCTCCAGGCGTTCACTCTGTAGAGAGGCACCACGAGAAGTCCTGTCAACCCGCCGTTGACTCAGCCTTATATAGTGACTGAGTTACATAATGCGGGTGACCCCGTAGCATTTACATACCAAGGTTCCACCGGCCTTACCGCACAGCAGGGATCGGCACTCGCGCCACCTAGCGTGAAGTGAAACAACGCTGCTCTACTACCCTGACCCCTACATTTTCTAAATAAAAACCCAGTAGTGCGTTAGAAGATCGGCTGCCATTTTCTCCTTTTTATGATGTAAATTTGCAATATTGAATAATACATCTTATCTTATTATCCACCTAATACAAAATGTCCGTAGAAAACACATAGGGAGTTGGTATGGACATGCCCAGCGCATACGGATATGTTGTATGCTCCGGGTGGTGCACAGGAAAAAATAGTGCATAGGGAAAAATAGTGCATAACTAAAATGATCTGATGATATCGACATGCCACTTGTCCAGAAAAGGTGGATGATAAATATAATAAAGACTCTGCGCAATATCCTCGCATACGCTCGGATATTAATACACGTCAACTCCTGGGAGCACACGGCCGCTTGTATCTGAAACCAGTCAATATTGTGTATATGGTCTAAGTGGTTCTCCGCGTCGTTAACACAACGCAATATTCTCCCATTTGCTCGGATATTACTGTGTGTCAACTATGTGGAGAATAGGACCATGCGAATCATGGGCATGGGGTGTATTCATATTTAAAATGGAAATACCCCTGATAAAGTGGACGATTCACATCTCCGACACTTACTGGGAAATTAGCACTGAACAACTCAAGACGCATTGTACTTGATTTCCTTTATTTACTTTTAATTCTTTATTTCTGATTGGTATAAAATCGGTGAAAGTTATGATACATGTTCATGTGTTACATATATACATATATACAGCAGTGTCAGCAGAGCATGAGTGAAGGGTACATACCAGAGATACTGTGACTGTTTCCATGACAATCTCTAATGACCCAACCCTTAAGGTCAAGCAAGTTTTCAATGCTCTATTTATACAAGTCTTTACAAACCTTTTCACCTCACTCTCAATTCGCTCAGAAGATTCAGTCAGATCTATTTGAAATATTACACATTTATTATTCATCCTTTCCGTTCCATGCTGGATGGATGAATTGTGTACATGTATTCTAAACTTGTTTCATATACATGCCTGTCCTTAAATGTTACCAAAGTCCATTCAATACTGGATTAATGTCATTTTCCGTTTATGATCATAGGCAAAAAGCAACATGGTACAAATGTAACTGAGTGACAGGTAGAGGGAAAGACAGAGAGGCAGACAGAGACAGAGATAGAGAGACAGACAGACTGGTAGACAGACAGACAGATAGAGAGGGGGATTATAGATAGACACAGACATATAGACACAGATATGGATACAGAGAGAGAGAAAGAGAGAGAGGGACAGAGACAGACAGAGAGGGGCAGAGACAGACAGAGGTATGGATACAGAGAGACAGAGAGGGACAGAGACAGACAGAGGTATGGATACAGAGAGACAGAGAGGGACAGAGAGAGACAGAGGTATGGTTACAGAGAGAGACAGAGAGAGCAGGAGAGAGAGAGGGAGACAGACAGACACAGGGAGAGAGGGACAGAGACAGGGAGGGAGAGAGAGAGAGTAAGGAGAGACAGAGACAGAGTTAGGGAGATGCTCCTTAATTACACCTGCACACATACACATTTTCAGGAGCAAACCTCAGTTGGTGCGGACGACACTAACCGCCAGCGAACCAGGGGGCTGTTTCACTAGGAGCTACAAGTCTCGCTGTTTGTAACAGTGGCAGCAAAGCGGCAGTTTGCATTTCATTATAAGGTGCAGTCAAGCGTGAACAGCACCTGGGACACAAGCGGCACCAACAGTGGCAGTGACCGTTTCACTAATAAATTGGGTCTCGCTGTTAGTGCCACTGTGGAGCTGCTGTAAGCGAGAGGGTCTACCCTCTCGTTTGTTACGCGTATAGAATAATCTCACCCACTTCCCATGAGAATTAAGCAATGAAATTTTTACACGAGTAAGGTATACATATAACCTATAATCGTACCAAATATGAAGAAAATCAGCCACGCCGTTATGAAGTTATCGGCGATTGAATTTTGTTGTCCCTCCGTGCGATTGCGTTAGTCGTTGTTCTTTTTCAATCCCTCCGTAGTGCGGCGGGGTTTCGGCGGTTCTTTTTGTCTGCCCCTGGAGGCCGGTGGGAAGTGCAGTATTTGCCATGACAAAATCCAAACGCCGATAACTTCGGAACGGCGTGGCCGATTTTCTTCATATGTGGTACGATTATAGGTTATATATATACCCTACTCGTGTGAAAATTTCATTGCTTAATTCCTATGGGAAGGGGTGACATTCCACGTCATACCGGCCAGTCGACGAAAAAATTTGAATGTCAAACGCGTGTGCATAGCGAGACCTGTGCCAACAGTGAGAGTTGGTCTCACCTCAACAGCGAGACCACTGATGAAACGCAAATTTGGGATTGACACTGTTGGTGCCACTGTTAGAGCCGCTGTTGCGGTCTCACCTCTCGCTTTCACTCCACTACTAGTGAAACAGCTCCCAGATTTAGCATCAGCGTGTTCTCCAGCGGCGATGTACTGTTAGCAGACACAGGCGACCTCATGTTAGTGAAAAACAGAGGGGATATTCTTCATGTGGAGTTTACTGCCTCAGTGAGACTGAGAGAACATGGGAAACACATAGTTATTCGCCATGAAATGTAGCTGGGGTGTGTGTGGGAGGTTTGAACCACCGTTTATTGGTGTGAATGAGGACCAATTTATAAGATTTTTGTTTTACACAAGAAAAAAAGAATTTAATAAACTGAAAATGAAAACAAGGATTTCCTTGGAAAGGAGGAAAACTGCCATCCCTGGACCTCACAAAGTCAAAGTGTAGACTGATGTCAGTAGGCCAGACCCATTCCGTATTCACTAACAGCGACATAATGTTAGCAGACAGAGAGACCTCACAAAGTCAAAGTGTAGACTGATGTCAGTAGGCCAGACCCATTCTGTATTCTGTGTCTGTTCACTAACAGCGACATAATGTTAGCAGACAGAGAGACCCCACAAAGTCAAAGTGTAGACTGATGTCAGTAGTACAGACCCATTCCGTATGCTGTGTCTGTTCACTAACAGCGACATAATGTTAGCAGCCTCATGAAAGCTCATAAAGTCAAAGTTTATCTCACCCCTGGTACAAGGTTAGTCATAGGAATAAAAAATACTCAATAATCATCCCGTAAAGTGACAATACATGGCCATGGCGACGTGAATGTTAGATGATATTATACACTATTTAACAACTCGATTTGCGAAGTAATTTGAATTACTCTGATATTGTGATGCTATACAAAGTTAGTGAAAGGGGCGAGATAAATCCAGAACCGCATTCGAATCATAAAATACAGTTCTATAAAAGTAGCAGATAGGCAGACGTCAGTAAGCTAGACCCATTCCTGTATTCTATACCTGTTGAATAATTCAAACTCTAAATGTAGCTCAGCACACAGTACACACAGAACACTGCAGTGTGATGGAAATACAACATGAAGTCCATGTTGTGTGCAGTCTGCTACCACACAGGACACAATGGTCGCACTTTGCGAGCTACAATCAGGGAGCTGTTTCAAAAGTCGGGAGGGTGCTAAACGAGAGTACTCATTGCCAAAGCGAGAGCTAACAATGGCACTTGAAGCTTCGCTGTTGAGGTGGAGGTGCCGCTCACTATATATATATTGGGTATAGGTAGTGGTTTTTCTGCCGCTTTGATTCAAAGTGCTGCTCGCTGTTGCCGGCCTGTCGCTTTGAAATGCGACGTGCGGCTGGCGAGACCTCACTCGACTTTTGAAACAGCTCCCTGTTTTGTCCCTTGTAATCCTGGGGCCCGTTTAATAATCTAGAATCCTACTTGTAGACCCTTTTCTGTACACCAAGGAGATGTGGGTCAACTTTGTTCAACACTTTGTGAGCTATTATTTCATATTTCACCTGATTGTTGATTCTAAGATGATAAATCATGGGCGGGAGATATTCCTATGCAATAATATCTCACATACACGCTATTTTGTGTTGGCGATTCTGAAAATCTCAAAATGATGTAGATATATATGAGCTATTCTTTTCATATTTCATTTGATTATTGCTTCTGAGACACTAAAGTATCCGTGGGAGATATTCCTATCAAATAATCACTGTGAGTCTGTGAGAAGATCGGTCAGTGGTGGCCTTATTACATAATCTATATCTGTTAAATCGGGGAGCATTTCTACTCACCAATCTTACATTGGTTTACAAAATAATCAATGGTATACAAAGACCTCATCCAAACTCTATGGGAACTCAGTACACCACTACCAATATTTAAAAACCTGTCAGATACCATAACTGTGATATACGGAATCAAATCTGTGGTATACAGCCCCAAAGCCATGGTATACAGGAAAATAATCCCTTTGCGCTATAAAGTAAAGAAATAGTCCTTATTGTTATACCCTTTAATATGACAACTACTGGGTTTGATTTATTTGAAAAGATAATAAATGCAACAAACGATGGTTATGTGGACAGGCGGCTCGTGAACCACTCGAGGTTGACGTTGTAATATCTCTTGTGTTTTACGGCCGCCTGTCCACAAAACCAACATTTATGTCTATGTATACACTCTAGTTTTTGAGACTACATGTTTACGGGACCACAAAAGATTGTAAACAAATGACTGGTGGTACATGAAAACCAGCAATACCATTGAGAGTACCGTCAGTACAAATAAAAAATGTTTAAAACAATAATCGACTGTTTCCAGTCACTGATCTTGGATTGTTGTATCAAATATTTCATGGGTGGTTGTCAACTGCAGATCGGTGCTAAACAATCGGCCAATGGAAAGTGGATTTAGGGTGTTGAGAGGCCTGTACTAAGTAGGCCAGGGATAAGCCCGAGACGATGTAAAGTGGCCTTTAGGGTGTTGAGGGCGAGGCCTGTACTAAGTAGGCCAGGGACACGCCTGAGACGATGGAAATGATGAAAACTATTGCCAGGATTCCTCCCAATGCCTCCGGCCACTTAGACAGATCTGCAGACAAACAGAACATATGAATTACTAAAATGTAAAAAAAGAAAAAGCCGAATATTTCAAATATCAGAAACTTATTATCATCCTTATCATGATGTTATTATGGGCTGGATTGGGATTGGGTGTTGTGGACAGGAGTGGGTGGGTGTTAATTGTGTTTCCTGTCCGTGTAAAAGCCTCAACCCAACGCTGGTTTCACTGGATATTCACTGAGGACAGGGGGAGCCAGCCAAAAGTTCAGATTCAAAACAAGGCAACGTCAAAATTCATGAAACTCAAACAATTCATATATCATGAGTTGTGAAATACTGGAATTGTTAGAAGAGCTTCACAGACAATCTTTTTTTTTAGCTTTATACTACAGGCAGTCATTGGTCAATTGGTACTGTATTCTTATTGGTCAATTAGTGAGCCAATGACTGCGCAGTAGAGCCAAGTTTACTGTTCCTACCACCACCTCATATTTATATATTAGTGGGTGATTTATATGTAAATAAATAACCTGGGGCCTGTTTTTTAGTCGTGACCATTTCCTATAGTGACCAGTTAGTGAACGTTTGGAGACCTTTGGGTTCCAGAGATAAGTCGTCATAACATGTGTGACCATTTAGAGGGGTAAACTGTCATGGTCACTGTTTTGGGTTCCAGAGTTGTGACCAGTTGGTGACCATTTAGCCCAAATGGTGGCATATTTCATTTCATACACTTCCACTGTATCAAATGAAACAATATTTACTGCGATGAATTATCTATATCTGTTTTATCTAATTCACAAATTTCACAATTTTCTGTTGAGTAATATACATGTGAGACATGCTTTTATTTTTGAATGGGCCTTGGACCAACAGTGATCATAACAGCTGAACAGTGACCGGGTTTGAGGAACACTTTTTGGTCATGATCACTGGTTTGGTCACCCAACTGGTCACTCTTTTGTGATCACTACAAATAAAGACATCGCTGTCTGAAAAACAGGCCCCTGATCTAGACCTTGTAACTATACCTCAAGTGTTCTAGTTGATTTCTTAAGGTTCTGCACCAGGGCCCTGTTTTTTAGTCACAACATTCGTAACTTACGACACGTATCTGCCGTCAGTGTGCTAGAGAACTACGATCGTAGAGCGGGTACGACACTTAGTGAAGATACGACACTTAGGGAGCTAAAAGGTGTGCTATAGTCACAACAGTCAGTGGCCAATGGAGCGGAAACAGGGGCCATACGTGTCGGATATCTAAGACCACTCTGGACATGTCGTAGCGAATGTGCAACTTCACTTCCCGTTTAACACGAGTAAGGAATACATATAACCTATAATCGTACCAAATATGAAGAGAATCAGCCGCACCGTTCCGAAGATATTGGCGTTTGAATTTCATCATAGCAATCGTCTGCTCTGGTGGCCAGGGTATTTTCCCGACGCCTCCGCTAATTTATGCAGCGACTTGCCTATCCGGAGGTGGGAGGGTGACTGGCCACCAGAGCAGATGATTGCTATGACAAACATCAAACGCCGATAACTTTGGAACGGTGAGGCCGATTTTCTTCATATTTGGTACGATTATAGGTTCTATGTACCCCGTACTCATGTTAAAATTTCATTGCTAAATTTGTATGGGAAGCACAAGAAATCTACAGTGACGTTTTATAGAACCTAAGACAGTTCTATACTTGTCTTAACTTCCACCAAGATCGTTTGATTCACCTACGACACTGTCTATAGCACACCCGCCATCTTGTGTCTTGAAAAAACGTGTAAAATCTTGATCCGATCTCAGGCGATCATAGACTTGCGATGTCGTGACAAAAAAACAGGGCCCAGGCTATGATAGCTCCAGTTCTTTAGAATGTAGTGGCAGTACTAGTGCATGCGGCGACTACTTGATACTCTTTTGTGGTCATGCAGTCACTCAAAAGGAGCACCAACTTAACTTATCTGCATTTGTGGCAGATTTCACCAACATTGTGAGTTGCCTTAACTTAGCAACATGTCAAGCAGATCCTGAATGAACTTAACAGTTCATATCTATTTTGTTATCAACATGTAATGTAAACATTAATGTAAAGGATACTTACTTCATTCTGAATGTAGGGTGTATGGAGTGTGAAGGGCTCTTCATCCTGACTGTAGGGTGTATGGAGTGTGAAGGGTTCTTCATTCTGACTGTAGGGTGTATAGAGTGTGAAGGGTTCTTCATCCTGACTGTAGGGTGTATGGAGTGTGAAGGGTTCTTACTTCATACTGACTGTAGGGTGTATGGAGTGTCAAGGGTTCTTCATTCTGACTGTAGGGTGTATGGAGTGTGAAGGGTACTTCATTCTGACTGTAGGGTGTATGGATGTGAAGGGTCCTTACTTCATACTGACTGTAGGGTGTATGGAGTGTGAATGGTTCTTACTTCATTCTGACTGTAGGATGTATGGATGTGAAGGGTTCTTACTTCATACTGACTGTAGAGTGTATGGAGTGTGAAGGGTTCTTCATTCTGTCTGTAGGGTGTATGGAGTGTGAAGGGTACTTCATTCTGACTGTAGGGTGTATGGAGTGTGAAGGGTTCTTACTTCATACTGACTGTAGGGTGTATGGAGGGTACTTACTTCATCCTAGTAGGAGGGAGGCACAGAGGGCCGCTGGGAGAAGTGCCATTGTAGTAAAGGCTGCGTTGCCTAGAGAAGAAGAAGAAGAAGGGAGAGTTTACAAAGTGCCACCTGAGGTTAGAGTTTAAAATAAAAGACCAATAGAAATAAGATTGTTACAGGATGAAAGCTGAAGTTTCCTCATATATAATTTCGGTGTGAATACAGCACCGTAGGGGTTCATATCATCCAAACTTTTAATCGTCATATATACGTCATAATAGATTTATTCTATTTATTTAGTATTATGTTGATGCGCTGTATATGTCAGGCTGATTATATATGACCCTTACATCATATATGCAGGCAGACAATATCGGGGTATGTATTAGAGGGAAACTATGTTCCGGTGAGCAAAAGTCAAAGTTACTCGGTGAGGATCGGGAAAATTACTGCCCAAGGCGTCAGCCACGGGCAGTAATTTTCCCGATCCTCACCGAGTAACTTTGACTTTTGCTTACCGGTACTTGGTTTCCCTATTCCTATATACCTTCAAATGTCGATAAAAATGCTTAATTCTTTACCTAAAACACTCCCAAAGAAAATGGCGACCCTTATCGAGTAACCACAACAGCTATTGTTTCGTCCCGCTCCTCGTCAGAGCAGGACGAAAACATGAGAGCGGGACGAAACTGTCAACCTCGACACATATCATATTTAATGCACCCCCCAGCAGCGGTATGTAACTCTAGTTAGTTTGCTAATGGGTATATAGGAATATCAGGAAACGTCAAGACATTTCATATGATCTTTGATATGGCGTGAGTTGTCTTCACTGGGTGATATCACAAAGCAGAGTCATATCCATAGCAGAAAGCAGGGGCCTGTTTTTTAGTCGTGACCATTTCCTATAGTGACCAGTTAGTGACCATTTGGAGACCTTTGGGTTCCAAATATAAGTCGTCATAACATGTGCGACCATTTAGAGGGGTAAACTGTCATGGTCACTGTTTTGGGTTCCAGAGTTGTGACCATTTAGCCCAAATGGTGGCATATTTCATTTTATACACTTCCACTGTATCAAATGAAACAATATTTACTGCGATGAATTATCTATATCTGTTTTATCTAATTCACAAATTTCACAATTTTCTGTTGAGTAATATACATGTGAGACATGCTTTTGTTTTTGAATGGGCCTTGGACCAACAGTGAACATAACAGCTGAATAGTGACCGGGTCTGTGGAACACTTTTTGGTCATGATCACTGGTTTGGTTGCCCAACTGGTCATTCTTTTGTGATCACTACAAATAAAGATGTCGCTGTCTGAAAAAAAGGCCCCAGGGTTTTTTTGTTTATGAATTAGAATGACATTTTGATTTTATCCTACCCCGTCACATGTTTTTAATTGCATATGTCATGCGTGGCATATAAATATTTTATGGCATAACGGTGCCATACAGTGGTGCCATGTTAAGTACATAAGATTGATACGAGTGGTAGGAATAAAGTCAATACGCATCTTTCAGTGGTTTAATGGCAGATATGTCAAGACAGATCAATGAATAAACTCCAAGTTTCACCCTGCGCTTCTCATCATGGTCTTTGTGGTGTTTCAGTTCTTTACACATTGTTACAAGACAATCATGGATAGCTCCTAATAATATCTATATACAATTATAAAAATAGATATATAAAAGTTCTATATACAAATACAAAAATAGATGAATAAAAGTTCTATATACAAACATAAAAATAGATAAATAAAAGTTCTATATATAAATATACATATTGTTATTAGGATATTCTGAGCAGTAAATGATAATTAGGAAATATGACTACTGAGCCCGTAGTGATGGCTCTTTTAACCCATCAAACTATGGTCTTGTTTGTAGAAGTGTTGTAGAATAACAATAAGATATGATATGTCTTACATACTAGAGCATAAATATTAAAATCGACATAATTACATCAAAAGAACATGAATATATCTATAGTTATAGTTATGTAGTCATGGGACAAAGGACCAAGAATGATCGTAGCTATGGTCTCAGTAAATGCATTTCCTTATATTAGTTGGTCACTCGCCAAAGGGCCCAACTATTTTAAACCTCTCATCGGAGGGTGTCATCAGAGGGACATTACTCTATATGCATGTTAAACAAGTTACCCACATCACAGGTTGGAGGTCCCCCCAACCCCGTATTAGAGTGTGGGAGACTTTCCAGAACCCCAGCCAACACTTATATAGAACTGGATCGAGAATCATATCAATAAACAATACTCCACGAGTTTGGATGCCCTACAATCGTTATGGAGGCAAAGCTGAGTGATGATAACGGTGCATCCAAACAAGTGGAGTATTGTGTATTTTACGATTTGAGTGCAGTTCTGGATTTATCTCACACCATTGATGGCATGAAATAACATCACAATATCAGAAAAATCCAAATTATGTTGCAAACTTAGTTGGTCAATAGTGTATGACATCATCTCACATTCTCTCCACCATGGCCGGTGTAGTATTGTCACTTTACAGGGGTGATCGTTGAGTATTTTTCTCCTATGACTAAACTTGTACCAGGGGTGAGATAAAGACACTCATCAGTTTCCTTCTTAATACAGCCCTAAGAAGTCAGAACCCATAACCATTGATTTTGGGCCCCAAAGCCCTATTGTACATGGAGAACAAAAAATAGTCGCTACTGAGAGACCCTATAATATGGAAAGCCCTGTTTTTAATTCATTCATGAAGATGAAAAATGAATTCACCAAACGATGGTTTTGTGGACAGGCGACTCTGTATACAACTCAAAGGTTGACACTATATTAAACTTATTATATCAATGCTTGTGTATTACTACGCGTAAACCTCTCGTGATTTGCAGCCACCTGTCCAAATTTAAACCTCCTGAAAGACCTTTTATCCTACCCCTAATAAAAAAACTCCATAGGCTTAACATTAGCAGACTGTATTTGGTCTACGGTGCAGGAAAATGAAATTCATTGCTCTAGTGGGATACAGTTGTCAAATGACGTCATTTGAAAAGTGACCAATGATTATCACTGATTATCGGTGAGTTTTATGTTATTTCTTAATTTGCTGAAGTAATTTGGACGATGTAGGATAAATTCTAAAGCAAACTCGAGTTAGTCATATTGTTTATTGCACTCCTGCATTGTCGCATATCACTGAACTCGGCTTCGCCTCGAGCAGTAATACATGACATAGCCATCGTGTGATAAACATCAACACGACTAACTCAAGTTTGGTTTCTCCTAAGTACTGAGTAACAGTTTGATGCTTCGTACCTGAATTGTTGGGCGTTGTACCTTGATGATAAATGACAGAAAGAGAGAATTTAATAATCGTACACTCAGAATAACAAAGAAAGGCTAGAATATTACCTTTATACCGTCTCAACCAAGAAACTATAGTTTACAACCATATTGTAATAAACTAGAATAAAAACTAAATTTTTCCAGGGCAATGAGGCAGACAAGGAAGAATTCAAATGTTCAAATGAAGCCAACCTGCATGACATTGCCTGTTGGACAGCTAGAGTAAATACTTGGTCTGCATTATTGGCCAAGTTTAACTCCTGAAACTGTGATAACATGTAGGAAACCTAGTCTCATGATATAAAATCGCTCTCTGTAGCTGGCATTGAAAGGCATAAGGTAGAGATTACAAATCTGTTTATAAATACAATATAATTTGTCCATGGTTACCATCAAATTATTATAGAAAAGGCGTAAATGTGTGTTCAATCTTATGAATAGTTTGTTCCTGCCGTTTGGGCAGGGTGACTCACTGCTGACGTCTGGTGGTTGAAAGCGTCATCACATACCCCACCCCACCACACACTCTCAACACATCCAATTGCCTCCACTTCATCGTCTCCCCTCAACCACTACACACATATTCATTTCACAATTCTCTATTCTACGCACTCTTTCACGATTGCAAAGGCCGATTTCGATTGCGAGAAAAAAACACAACAGGGCCGCCAAATGGCTCCAAAGACCAGAGGGAGTATGAGGAGGGAGAGAGACATGAGAAGCGAGAAAAATGACGAAACGGGCTCGGAGGACGCAGTTGACTCAGGCAGTGAATCCGAGCGGGAAGTATACATTCGCCAACCCTATGGCCGGTCAGGCTATGAGACGGTGGACGAGGCCAGCTCAAGCGCCAGCGAGGGATCTGGTGGAAGGGTCGACCGTCTAGAGGCCGAGGTCAGAGGACTAGACCGGAAAATGGATCTACTGCTGAAAGCCATGCTGAATCAACGAGACCCCCCAACAGACCGACGCCGGTGCCATGACACCCGCTTGGACAGGCCGTCTGAAGCGTGGGAAAGTGGTGGCAGCCATTACAACACAGATTGGGAGGAACCTACCCCGAGGAACAACCAGAGGCAGCCGAGGATGCGCGGACCTCGTGAGCTCAGGAGACAACAAGGATACAATGATTACCTGGAGGAGGAATATTCCAGGGAGTTTATGCGCCCCCTGAGGAGCGAAGGTAAAGTCACTTTATCATCTGATATTTTCATTGATAGATATATCTCTAAACCATTCATGTACTTGGACTGAGAGGGAACGGATAGTTCGAAGAAGAAGCTCGAGGTCTGTAAAGATTGCCGGAGCGACCAGGAAAATAATCCACACATCATGGAGCACCTCCAGGCCATTGTGGACGACGCCATGGTGCGACCTTGGTCCTCAGTCCGTAGGTTTTCCCAGCATATCTTTGACGAAGTGGAAAAGGGGAGGATCAGCTGGACCGATTGGCATATAATACAACACGAGCGTGTGAGGCTATGCCTCATAGATAGGAACCCAGTGACCCAGTTTTTTTGTTCGTTTGTTTTGGTAGTTTAACGTCCAATATACTACGCTCACGTGACCCTAATTTATGCAGTGACCTCGACATTCACTGCGCAGAGGGAGGTGGGGGTATGCAATGGCCACCAAACCAGTATTTGCTATGACAAAATTCAAACAGCCATATCTTTTGGACGCTATGGCTGTTTTTCTTCATATTTAAAACGATCATAGGTTATATGTATCCCTTACTCGTATAAAAATTTCATGGCTAAATTCCGTGGGGAAGTGGAAAAATCCTCTATATACGCACAGTGATGTGTATAGAACCTAAGACAGTTCTATACTTGTCGTTACGGCCGACACTTTTAGCTGCGATCGTCCGTGGCGCCCTACGATCGTGTCTATAGAACACCGGCCATCTTCCAAAGTGTCGTACATTCGCTGTACGATCTTAGGGTATCGGTTATAACGATTGTCGTGACTGAAAAACAGGGCCCTGGTGAAGTGTATCACCACTGACGTCCAGGCCCAAGGGTGACTCGGAGGAGAGGCGGGTCATATCCGACCTTACTTTCCCGAGGCTGGTATGGTGTTCAGCGCCAGGTGCTCCAGTTGCCATATGCAACGAGTTGCCAATGCAATTGTAGAGATTCTACAATGACGCGATATAAAGGCATGGATGTATCTCGATGACGTTATCTTGTCTCGCTCCAGGGCACAGGCTACAGAGGACGCAGCAGTTGTGACAGCTCTCCTGGCCAAACTCGGGCTCCCAGAGGCCGCCAAGAAACGACAGGCCCGGCACGCAGTGTGAAATGGCTAGGAATTATCATTGATGCCGAGAACAAGACTCTCTCGGTCCCTTAGGAAAAACTTGAGGACATATGCTCGAAGGTGAGTGCGATGAGTAAAAAATGGTCCATGACTAGAAAGCAGATAGAGTCCCTGGTGAGTCGACTCGTACACATTTGAAAATGCATCCGACCGGCCCAAGGCTACTCGAGACATTACAGGGAAAAAGGAAGAGGTTTATTAACATCTCGGCCGAGGTTTGCGCAGATCTCCGCTGGTTTGAGGAATTTGCGAGAGACTGGAACGGAGTGGCACTAATCCCCGCTAAGACGCCCACTCACTTTATTGGCATCGATGCCTGCCTCTTGGGCATTGGAGGAAATGATGAACATTGGGCCTATGCCGGTCAAGTTACCCCCATCGATGACGGGGCCGCGAATATCACGGAGTTGGCGGCACTCAATGTGGTCGTGGCACTCCAGTCCGAGGGCGATCTACGACGATCGGAGGTGGCACCGCCCACCGTACGAGGCTTCGACCCACGACGACATCTCACGAGGGCAGGCATCGAACCGTTCCAAGGGGGAATGAGGGTGTGAATAAAACATGCCAAGAACGCACAACAATAGGACCAGGTTCAAGAAAGGATCATACTTCCATCTGCCGAGGCTACACTTTGCCTGTGTATGGCCCTGGCTACAACGATGTCTCGGAACTCGCAATGCGACGGAACACACCCATTGTTTGTGTTCCACGGGACCCATCGGGCCCAGCGGGCCTCGTACTTGGCACGCCAGTGGTCCCTCGCGGTCCGGCTGGCAGGCACGGACCCAAAAACATTCACACTCCACTCTCTAAGGAAAGCCGCAGCAACTGAGGCATTCAAAGCAGGCCATTCGGAGCATGAGGTCCAAAGGTTTGGCCAATGGTCCTCGAACGCCTACAAGGGATACATACAAGTCAACACAGCCAAAAAGATTGCCTCA
Source organism: Alentia gelatinosa (assembly GCA_950022655.1). Classification (NCBI taxonomy): domain Eukaryota; kingdom Metazoa; phylum Annelida; class Polychaeta; order Phyllodocida; family Polynoidae; genus Alentia; species Alentia gelatinosa. Next base: position 48,224,718 of record OX465583.1, on the reverse strand, counting down.
ACACTTTTTTTAAAACTCACAAACAATCATTTCACCCCCCCCCCCCATCCTCCCCACCAACAACCATTCATATCAAACCTTCACCACATTATTGGCAGTCTTGGCATATTCTCTTATATATAAATAGTATCTACATATTTATATATTTATCTTACCAACAATGTCCTATCACTCCATGTATTATTTTATACTCTCTTAACATACTACAATGTCTTATCAATTTCATTCAATGTATTTATTTACAATCATAATTTAACTTATTTATTATTATCATTTTATTGTTATCATATCATCAATAATAATAAATATTATTTCTCCAAGCTGCCTCTTCTCTTTTACTTTCACCCTAGCTCAGCAGTGAATGTATATATGTCTATAGATGCATGATAACTAACTTTTTCTCTATCTGCTCTTTCATGAAATATAGTGATTGAATTGCTAAATGGTAAATTTGTTTTCATTGAGTTTTGCTTGCCATGGTAACCATGGCCATGGTAATCATGGTTATCAGAATAACAGCTGTAGAACAATTATCGGTGTTAGAAGTGAGAAATAATCACAATGTCAGCTGTGGAACAATTATTGGTGTTAGAAGTGAGAAGTATTCACAATGACAGCTGTGGAACGATCATTGACATGAGCAGTAGTGCGGTGAGGTGACTTACCCGCGCTGACCGTGGTGCTGGTGGAGGCCGTTGTGCCGTCTGGCGCGGTGGCTGTACACGTGACCTGTGTGCTGGCTGTGATTGGCTGGCTGGGCAAGCCGGTGCTGGCCTGGTTGTAGGTACAGCTGTTGGTGAGAGTCTTCTCGGAGGCGGCGTTGGAGTAACTGCTGCTCCAGCTCAGACTCAGCTCTGGAAGAGCGCCCTCCACTGAACACCGGAGCTGGTGACTGGAGTTTGTAGCGAAATGCAGCTGCCGCTGGTCGTCGACCGTCCTCTCCTCACAGGTATCCACGCAGCTGATGGTCGGCCGGGGCACGTCTGAATAACACCAACAATCTCACTTTTTTCTTCTTCTTTTTTTGCAACAAAATTCGCCAAGATTGGTGGTTTTCCATTTTGCTTCCTTATACATGTGTACTCGTAGGATATAGAGCCTACATCTGATTTCAGAATTTCAAAATACCTTGTAGCCAGATAATTACACATAAATACATTACAAAATTACATAAATGTAAATCATAAATTGTGAATTATTAATTTGTATGATGGGATGATAATGAGATGAATAAATAGGTGTATACTCTCCCTCCGCCTACTGATTGAATTATCTTACACCACATAAAGCCTTGGAAAAGATTTTTCTCTATTTTGCTTATCCTTATACAGTTCTTCTGGTGAGTGCTGGGGCTGTGAGGTGTGGTGAGTAATGGGGCTGTGAGGTGTGGTGAGTACTGGGGCTGTGAGGTGTGGTGAGTGCTGGGGCTGTGAGGTGTGGTGAGTGCTGGGGCTGTGAGGTGTGGTGAGTACTGGGGATGTGAGGTGTGGTGAGTACCGGGGCTGTGAGGTGTGGTGAGTGCTGGGCTGTGAGGTGTGGTGAGTAATGGGGCTGTGAGGTGTGGTGAGTACCGGGCTGTGAGGTGTGGTGAGTACTAGGGCTGTGAGGTGTGGTGAGTAATGGGGCTGTGGTGTGTGGTGAGTAATGGGGCTGTGAGGTGTGGTGAGTACCGGGGCTGTGAGGTAACTCTCGGGGGTTGTCAGGCAGGATGAGGTCAGTCCGTCTCTCACAGAGAGACAGGCAGGTCGTAAACCAGTCATAAACACTTGACGCACTTCACTCACGAGTGTTTTGTCCTCTGTGTATCTGGGCCCTGTTTTTCAGTCACGATATCGCAAGTATACGATAGCCTGAGATCAGCCAGAGAATCCATGTCAGTCTCGACGACAAAAGATGGCGGGTGTTCTATAGACAGTGTCGTAGGCCGAAATAAGCGATCGTGACGATAAGTGTCGGAAGTTAAGACAAGTATAGAATTGTCGTAGTTTATATAGGCGAATTGGAAAGGTCGATCTCCTTCATATTTGGTACGATTATAGGTTCTATGTATCCCTTACTCGTGTTAAAGTTTCATAGAGGGATTGCCAGTACTCGCGCATGCGCGGCCACTCGGGAGTTCCGGCCTGCACGACTAATGTAAACAACACGGCCGCGAGTACGAGCGGTAGCTTTGCCGTTTTATAGATTGATGGTTTATGGGTTAGAAATACATATCTAAGAGTTACATTTGATGTGGATCATGAACCTGGGCCCTGTTTTTCAGTCACGACTTTCGTATCTTGCGACACGCATTTGCTGTCAGTGTGCTATAGAGATACGATGGTAGAGTAGTTGCGACAGTTTTTGAAGATACGACACGTAGGGAGGTTAAAGGTGTGCTATAGTCACGACACTCGGTGGCCAATGGAGCGGAAATAGTGGCCATAAGTGTTGTATGTCTAAGACCACTCTGGATATGTCGTAACAAACGCGGAACTTAACTTCCCGTAAGAATTAAGCAATGAAATTTAACACGAGTAAGGTATACATATAACCTATAATAGTACCAAATATGAAGACAATCGTCCTGACCGTTATGAAGATATCGGCGTTTAAATCTTGTCATAGCAAATACTGCTCTGATGGCCAGTGTACCCCTAGCACCACGTGTACCATCCACCAGACGACGTGTTCATGCCTACGCTGGTTCGCGGGTCATCCGCTAGGGGGCACGGCGGAATTAGATCCGATCGATAGCCCGATGTTTCAAATTCAAACGTGGATATCTTCATGACGGTGGGTCCGATCGTCTTCATATTTGGTACGATTATGGTTTATATGTATCCTTTACTCGTGTTAAAATTTCATTGCTTAATTCGTAGGGGAAGCATAGAAAATACACAGTGACGTATTATAGAACCTAGGACAGTTCTATACTTGTCTTAACTTCCGATACATCTCGCCAAGATAGTTCGATTCAACTTACGACCGTGTCTATAGCACACCCGCCATCTTGTGTCTTGAAAACACGCGTAAATTCTTGATCCGATCTCAGCCGATCGTAGACTTGCGATGTCGTGACTAAAAAACAGGGCCCTGGACATCAGGAATAAGATATTTGTAAAAGATTACCCAAACACTGCTAGGAAATGTGGGTTGTATCCCATGATCTAGACTGACAGGTGGCTCTTGACAAAACAAAGCTACAACGTTACATTTACAATACATCGATCGGCCGTTTTTATGTTGTTTGTGGGTTTTATTTTCATTAGCTAGAGTTACATTTGGTGTGGAATATGTAACAACTGATCAAGAATTAGGAAATTGTAAATAAATAATAAAGATACTGCTGTAAAGATGGGTTTTGTCACATGGTCAAGACTGACATTTGCTCCTGGCAGCTACTGCACTGACAAGACGACTATCTAGATGGTTTCATCTAGATTTAGAGGGTTACCAGTCAAAGTACCATCCAGAGTCAAAGTACCAGAGTGGTCTTAGACCTACAACACGTAAGGCGACACTTTCCGCTCCAGTGAGGACATTCTATATAAATACTTCGAGCAGATGCAAGTGGCACAATCCACAGGACGAGGCTAGTTAAAAGATGGCGGCAAAGTAAACCAGCTAATGCTGATGGCCTGCCAATTTATTGACAATTATGTAAAAATTTATGAATAATTCATGTATCACCAACAGTATATTAGGCCAATAAAAGCTATAAAAAAAACCTATTATATATATCCGTATACCTATATCTAACTGTATACCACTGCTGGGGATGAAGGAGAAAGGTGACTGTACACATAGACATATGGGAATTATCGAACTTTGATATTGCAGGAAGTCTACCACTGTTGTCAATTAAAAAGAAAGGCCATTGTAGTGAGGTCCAAACCAACTACTACGTGGCTATGAGTCTAGTGCTCTAACTCGAAACAGATCTCTGAGGCCCTGTGTAAGTAAGGAAAGCGGGAGAGGGGGCAGAAACAGAGTGGAGGTTGGTGCAGTGGACCTCGAGCCCACAACCTTGTGATTACTAGTCCAGTGCATGGATTCCCTGTGAGCTAGTGGTGGGACATAACGAGAGTAATGAACAGAAAGACACAGATACACAGACACAGATAGGAAGATCTCACACTACATCCATAAAATCACGTTAGGATGTCTGGCTCATCAGGTTATACCCAGCAAGCACATGTGCATGCTGAGTTTCCAACAAGCAAGCCAGACTGGCAAGAAGTAACACAAACTGTTGATCCTTAAACACTTTTAAGATCTTTTAAATACACTGATAATGTAGATCTAACTTTGTGTCAAGTTAACTCCTAAACTTTCCTCAGTGGGAAGCAACTCATGTGTTGCAGGGTTTTGTTGGTCAACATAACACATGTGCTCGTTCGAAGGGGCAGTCTAATCAAGTGTGGATTCCCATTATAAAGGTTTAAAGCTGAAAAAGGAAACAGCTGGATTGTCTATGAAGCTCGTTCAACAATTCCTATATTTCCCTTATTATTTATAAGTTGTTTGAGTTCCATAACTTTTGACAGTTGCTCTGTTTTGAATCCAAAATGTTAACTGTAAGGAACATGTAATGTAAGGAACAGAATCTCATGAGATTCTGAACCCTGTGAGGTACATGAATCTCACCATGTGAATTCTACTGAACAAGGAACAGAATCTCATGAGATTCTGAACCCTGTGAGGTACATAAATCCCACCGTGTGAATTCCACTTATCAAGGAACAGAATCTCATGAGATTCTGAACCCTGTGAGGTACATAAATCCCACCGTGTGAATTCTACTTAACAAGGAACACAATCTCATGAGATTCTGAACCCTGTGAGGTACATGAATCTCACTCTGTGAATTTCACTTAACAAGGAACAGATCCTCATGAGATTTTGAACCCTGTGAGGTACATGAATCTCCCTCTGTGAATTCCACTTATCTCACCACCACTGACCAGTAGTATAGTCTGAGGATCTAGAAGCCCCCGTGACCGACCTAGTTTTCGAGTGACCCCGGAACTAGGTCACTTCCGGTTGACCTAGTGACCTAGATACATAATTAATGAGGTCGTGGCCTAGTTTCGAAATAGGCCACGCCCCTTGACCTAGATACATAATTAATGAGGTGACATAGGCCACGCCCCTTGACCTAGATACATAATTAATGAGGTCATGACCTGGTTTTGAAAATAGGCCACGCCCCTTGACCTAGTTGCATAATTAATTAGGTGTGTGTGACCTACTTACATAATGAACATGACCGTTAAAAATGGCGCCAAGATTTGAAAATAAACAAATGGCCCTGATTGGTCAATATTTGATGCAGTAACCATGGCAACCAGAGTGACTCATAACGAATGACGTCTTCCACAATAGAACAAAGGCAATTATCTCATAAAGGTCATGACTGTTAAAAATAGCGCCAATATTTGAAAATAAACAAACAGCCCTGATTGGTCAACTTTTGATGCAGGTGACTCATAAGGAATGACGTCATACACTATAGAACAAAGGCAATTATCTCATAAAGGTCATCAAGACCATTAAAAATGGCGCCAAGATTTGAAAATAAACAAGTGGCCCTGATTGGTCAACTTTTGATGCAGTAGACCTACTTACATAATTAATGAGGTGTGTGACCTACTTACATGATTAACATGACTGTTAAAAATGGCGCCAAAATTTGAAAATAAACAAATGGCCCTGATTGGTCCACTTTTGATGCAGTGACCATTGCAACCAGAGAGACTCATTATGTTTGAAGTCATCCACTATAGAACAAAGGCAATTATCTCATAAAGGTCATGACCGTTAAAAATGGCGCCAAGATTTGAAAATAAACAAATGTCCCTGATTGGTCAACTTTGGAGGGGGAGGGGGTGCAGTAACCACGGCAACCAGAGTGACTCATGCTGGCTGAGCAGAAAGGAGACAATGGATGATGGAAATTAGATTGATTATGATGCTGACAGAGAACTATGTTATATGAATATGGGTGCTGGTGGGGTGTGGATGCCTTTATGAAGAGAGGAAATATTACTCTACTATTTACCCATAATAATAGTTTAACATATGTTTTATTGTGTTAAATTGAGCAGAGCATATTCTACCCAGTGGAGAGATTTTAAAGCTATACTAGCATATGGAAACTGAATTAATTGGAACAAGCGTAGTCAATGTCAAGGTCGCCGTATAAATTAGCGGATGCTTGAGTAGGCCTACACTGGCCACCAGAGCAGCATTTGCTACAACAAGATTCAAACGTAATTATTGGCAGGTTGGAGTGGCCGATCTGGTTCATATTTTGGGTGATTATAAGGTATATGTGTCTCTAACTGGTGATAAAGTTTCATTGCTTAATTTCTACGGGAAGTGAATTTCTGCATTCGGTACGACTTGTCCATAGATGTCTTAGTACGGATGATATTTTTGCCCTCAGGGTGAGAGAATATTCATCTATTCACCCGGGAGGATCTGTGAGTCAACCTGATACAGTGTCAGCGCCAAACAAAAGTAATGTTATATTTCATCATTCAACAGCTGGTGAAGCAGCACCCACACTATCAACGTAGGTTCCTCTTCTTTTTTCTTTTTTTCCCTTTTTTTTCTCCTCGGAACATGCCCGGGCATGCCCGGGCATGAGGGCCAAATGCGGCCGCACGCCCGCCTGCACGCCCGCACGCACGCCCGCCCGCCCACGCGCCCACCCGCGGGCCTGCCTGTCCACCCATTTATTGAGGCTCAATTAATACTATCTTGCTTTACAACAGAAAAATCAAAGCAGAGATTTTCATATAAAAGTGGAAAACGAGCATATCTGTTCTGGTAGGAGGTCTTAGGGAAAATGATTAAGACATACAGAATAGTCAGCATGCATAAAAAAACCCAGGATATTTCTATAGCGTAATGGTTCCAAATGATGTTAAAGTGTTGGGAAATTCTCTGTGTATAGAGAACAAAATTATATCAAAGACGTTATGGGTGAATTAAAATGTCCTAAGGGGTATATGACATAGGGAAAGCAGCCATCATTGATACATTTTCCCTATAATCTCAGGTGGATGGACTGAATGTGTGAATAACTGTGATATATGAAGATATTCACAGTTTTGTTTGTTTCAGAAAGCAGCCTGGATATACTTCTCATGGAGTATCAAAGAAATAAAAGTGTATTTCTTTGAGAAGATTTTTATCGATGACATTTGTAGAGGTATTGGTTTCTCCACGGCTTGCCATGCTATTTATATATTCTTTATATATATCATTGATATTCATGAGTTGACATCTGGATGGAAATTCTGTTTGGGCATCATTTTGGGCTTCATTTACTTGATATTAGGAGTTGGTTTCAAAACCAATACCAAAATGAATTCAGCACTGAAAATGCTGGCTCCAGCAAATAAATTTATCCGGTATGCTTTAAGAATTATCCGGTAAGACAACATAGACATGGAGAACTGAAACTTTATCTGGTGGAAGTTGTCCACAATATTTTAATGGTTGCTTAAAGCCTAAATAGTAATTGGATATAATTGATATTTGTATTAATTAGGTGAGAATTACTTATGTGAAAAGATTAGAGTGCATTGTAATTAGTTAATATGTGTAAGAAGTTTATTAGTTAACCCTTTCTTTCCTAATGATACCACAGGGGAATGATGCGAAATGGCATGCTATGGTGGTATGACAGACTTATTGAAGGATATGCTACCTCCCTTCTATTGCTCACACCCGTTTACAATCTCTGAGGATGTCATAAAAGGTGCCGTCTTAGCAGGAACCCTTACTGGACTTGTAGAGGTGGACATTCATGTACCAGACGAGTGGCCAACAGGTCGGAAAAAATCTGAGACAATGAAGCCGAAAGAGTTCTTTGCAGAGATGTCTCCCATATTTTGTAATATGAGTGTTCACTACAATGAGTGGGGAGAGACCATGCAGCAATATACGCATGAAGCAGGGATAGATATGGCAGAACGCAAGCTCTTAGTTGGTGGAATGGCAGCAAAACACATCTTTTTAGCAACAAACTTGCTGCAATGGTATCTCGAGATGGGACTGGAGGTGACCAAAGTGCATCAAGTGATAGAGTACAAGTTGTCTGCATGTTTCAGCTCCTTCTGTCAAGACATTGCAAATGCACGACGTGAAGGAGACATTGACCCATCTAAGGAGATCCTGGCAGACACGTGTAAAGTCATAGGAAATGCATCCTATGGATCTTAGCTCATGGATAAGATGAAGCATGTTAATGTCAAATACATAGCAGACACACAGGAAGCTCACATGGCAGTCAATGATGTCCGATTCAAATCACTGACTGAACTACCTGGAGACATGTACGAGATTGAAATGTTGAGGTATCGCATTAACATGGATGTTCCAATACAGCTTGCTTTCTGTATTTTACAAACAGCAAAGCTGATGTTGTTGAGATTCTATTACCAGTGTCTGGACTACTTCATGGACAGAAGTAAATTTGAACTATCACATGCAGACACAGACAGTCTGTACTTTGCTTTGTCCACCCCAACATTGAGAGATGCAGTCCGTGCTGAAAAACTGGAGGAATTTGATCAAAACATATATGGTAGGTGTTATGATCTATATCAAAAAGATCATGACTCTCCATGTGTCAGGCGAGAATCTATTGCGAATGCAGATCTCGGTTCCTACCACTTGAAATCCCCAGCTGAGTGGTTTCCTCGAGAATGTTGTACTAGACACAAAAAGTTTGATAAGAGGGAACCTGGACTCTTTAAATTGGAAGCATCTGGTAATGAGATCATCGCATTGGCTTCAAAGACTTATCACTTGGAGCGTGGGGAAGACCGACCTCCGGCAGTTAAAGCAAAGGGTGTCAACAAACGTAGTCTGACAGGCGGATCCAAGGAGCTCTATCATGCTGCATTGTTTGATCGAGTCTCAGGCTCAGCGACCAACTGAGGATTCAGAGCTCACAACAACACAGTCCAGACTTACACTCAGTCTAGAGCAGGCTTTACTTTCTTTTACATAAAAAGGAGAGTTCTTTCAAATGGTATAGACACTGAACCTTTGACTATTGACTTGTGTCCTTATACGGACTACAACACATCTGTCATATGTCCTCATACAAATGTGCTTTCTAACGACTATTTTCACTCTATGACAGAAAATGGAATTTCATTTAGAAATGCCACTCAGATGTACCGATACAAGAAGGCAATATTCAACGACTACCCAGCTTTAGCTGTGAGACTTCTGAAGTGTCGAAAGGTGACTGCTATGCGAAGGATAGTCTCCTTCATAAAGTGTAAAAATGAATGGTTCCTTGAGAGAGAGAGAGCGATGATATATGTACTGAACTTGAAGTTGAAAGATTTAAGACCCATCATAATGGTAGCTATCAATCATACCGAGGGTAAGAACTTAGTTCATCCAGGAGACAAACATGATCTATACTGGTCTAGTGGAATGGATGCTGCACTTTCCTCTATAACTAATCCAACTGATTACCCAGGTGCTAACTCTTTGGGATCTCTCTGGAGTAAATGGTACATCGATCCGCAAATATTTGAGGATATCTAAATGTCTCACCATCATCATCATCATAGCTATAACAGAGAGAGTATCTACAGAACTCATCATTAACCACTCAGACCTATCACAAGGCAGAGATGACGTCCAAGCACACAGAAAGTTTAAATGACGACGAGACTCCATTTCCCAAACTTCATGCACCATCCAGTACTATGGTGTCTGGGGTCAGCGGGTCAGGCAAGACCTCGCTCGTTTTCAGGATACTAAGTCATGCAGATGACTTGTATAAGGAACCAGTTAAAAATATACTTTACTGCTATGCCATGGAGCAGCCATTATATGCCGACATGCGAGTCAACATAGATGACATCGAGTTTCATGAAGGCCTTCCAGACAAGGATAAACTGTACTCTTTTATTAAGTAAAACGGTGTAGGAAAAGACTAAAACGTGAGGCATCAGTCAGAATCTTGGAGGGAAATCCCCATGATGTTCTAGTGGAGGAAATAACAGAAATAAAACAGTAAGTATATTGACACACACACACTATACTTAATTAACGGTCAAAATATAAAATTTGTGTATGTTGTATAGAGTTGATATAATATGTAATGATATATAACACATATTAACTAGTTCTTATATAATATTGCTTACATTTATTGTGAATATAACATCTAAGGATGGTAAAGCTATATATTAAGTCATAAGGGTGGTAAACTAGTATTAATATTAATACTAATATCAATTTCAGAGACGAGATTGAGACCATGGTGTTAAGGATGCATCAAAACCAGAAAAGGCTGATAAAAGAATAGAAGTGTACCAACCAACCCTTCACATGCGACGCAGCCCCTTCCCCACCGCCACAGCCCCCACCGCCAGCATTAGTTTTTGCAGTGGTTGGGTGGAGATGCCGTCACCGTTGTCCTAGGTATCAGCGATGCCTTATGTTTAGTGAGTGCTTCTCTCCGCATATAAAACTGTTATATCAGTTTTATTTGAGAGTTATATGGTTATATATTTCTCTTGTTGAGCTTTGTGTTTTATTCCTTGTTGACTTGATCTGATTGCATTGTTACTATATAGGGTGTATATAATATTAAACTTAGAGTAGTATGAAATAACTTTATAAATATGTGAGTATATAATTATACTATATAATGTAACAGCATCATATAACATGGACTAACATTACAATAAGATACTAGACTAGTTAGATTAACATATCATTGTAACAAGTATAATCAATTTCAACATGTGTTTGTAAGTTGACATTTTATTGAAACATTCAAAGTACACTAGCTTGGTTTATGTTTCTCATGTCACTTATCAGTTTCACACCTTCATATATAATATCTAACTCACTAAAACGACAAACACAGTCATAAAGTAACTATTTTACAACATTAACCTTACAATATGAAACTAATATCAATCATATATTGAAAATAACATGTTAGTCAAAATTACAATACATCTTATCCTACTGTCTACACAACACACATGTATATTATCTAATGTTTATATTTTTCAGTTTACTCTCTGACTCCATAAGGACGTCATCAACAGACAGTTGTCAATGCGATGAACCAGATGCTGGATCTTGCAGACATAGACGACGATCCCGATCAAACCGTTGAGAAAGTGAGTTACATTCTCATTATTACTACTCAATGCATCAAGATGTAATTAGTCAGTATATCTATGTCACACATAACAACAAAAATCATACAGCTCAACAACAAGATTATAATATTAATAAACATATATCAAACTCTATTCTATTCCTCATGTAATGTCACATCTTGAAATTCAATATTCCACTTCAATGTTCCGCATCTCAGTAATCCTGTACATAGCTGGTAGAGTCATATAAAGTATACCCGTCACTCCCTCTGTTAACGCCTCTTTGAACGTTAAGTCAAGGGTCGTAAATCCTTTAGCTATGACAGGATATATCCCAGCATTCATGTCAATATGATGATCAACATTGAAGACGATGACAGTGTTTCCCTTTCCAAATGCTGTGTGGGACACGCTATTTCCCCGTCCTCTTGTGAGAGCCAAGAAAGCTGCGTATTCCTCAGCGTATTTATTCTTGGTAAAGTCAGGCCTGAACTCTGCTTGCGGCACTACCTGGTTGTCTACAGCAAACTTGGCAGAGGAGAGGTTGCAATGCTGCAGGTCGTATTGATTTTTATTATACTTCCCTGCAAAATTTTCGCTCTTTACAAGACACATTAATATGAGTGAAGGCACCCTGTCAGACATGACTCGATTCAGAGTGAAAGAACTGTCCCCAGCTGGTATGTTGAATGACCTCATTACTGTCCTTGGGAAGGGGTATGTGGCTTTCTTCCCCTCTGCCAGAAGCTGAGTATGTCGGATAAGCATTTCACTTCTTATTTTTGCTATACACACAGTAATGTAGAGATTAGTGATTCTAAGACTGTACTTTTTCGTGATGTCGGCAGCTAAGAGACGCAGACAATCCCTCTGTTGGAACAGCTCGAAACGGATGTTGCACCCATTCAGAATTAATTTCCCTGATCGTTCCAGCCAATCGACTCCTGTACTTCCTTTAAAAACTACAACGCTTCCAGTCTTGGAGAATGCATATCGTTCAGACAATCCAACATTCACAGGTGGGGCTGAGGGTTTTGGATCAGTCACAGCAGTTGCTCCTTCAGAGTCTGAGAAGTATCCTTTCTGATGACCTATAGAGTTCTTGGACTCTTCTGACTTGAAGCATAGTGTCTCCAAATAGTTTTTGTAACCAAACAGAGTTCCTACATTAGGATTTATCTGAACATCGTTCATTTTCACTATGACATCGCTGAAGAAAGTATGTAGTCCTTGATTGGCAAACGTCACCTTATCAGCCTGAGTCACGGCTGTCCCTTTGTCGTCTACTATCTTAGCTTCCACCGTCAATTCTGTCTTGGCACCATCAATATACCCACCAGAGTTACCATCTATTTCTACAACGATGGGAGCATCTGGATCATTAGAAATTTTGTCTGGATAGAACCTCACTTTCTTGTGGTTGAGAATAGCCACTTCTTGCATAGGTCCATCAAACAGCATGAGCTTGTCTGAGAAAGAGTCCACAGCATCGGAAAATCTAAACTCTTGCATGATGACAGTGTTTGTAGTAACAGTAGGTTTGTTTCAGTCCAACCTCTGATTCTTCTTTGTGAGATGCTAGTTGATGATGATATTCGTCCACAATTACTTCCAATCTATAAACACAAGCCGAGATGTCTTGCTTCTCTGAGGGTGTAACCGAGTCTGACTTCCTCAATGTAGTATACTGAACTATATACTGCTCTTTGTCTGAGGGGATAAGTTCTTGCTGTTGTTGTTGCCATCCATGTCATGGTAATGAGCAACATAATCATTATCATCATCATCATCGTCATCATCACTATCACCATCATCAGTAACATTAAGATAGATAACATAGTAATAATCCATATGTTTGTGAACACAATAAATGTTGTTATCATTTCCTTTGATTCTTTTTCTTAGAGTGAGTCATGTTATTGTGTTGTCTGTTCCGGGCTATGGTCAGCTTCTGAATACGACTTAACTGCTTCTTCTTCTTCTGCTTCTTACTATTGGTCTTTCTCACTTGATTTTTTATCTTTTTCTTCTTCTTAGACACACTAGAGTCATGTTGAGCCTTTCTTTTCCTTTTCGATTTGATTTTAGGTGTTATGGAAACTGCACCTATGTCAAGTGACTCATTACCTAGAACTGGTAGTTCTGGGTTTTGTTTTCTCTCCTTCTCTCTTTGAATGAACTCTGCTGTTTCTGTCACCATCTTGTTCTCTACTTTGACTCCAGTTGGTTTACCTCCTCCTTCTTTGTCTGTCCCTTGTCTAACAGGATGAAACCCACGCTTTTTGTCACTGGCTCTCTGGGATATGACCATCATCCCTGGTTTATATCCGGATATGCTGGATTTACCAGGATTAATAGCATTTGTCCAGATCTTAGGTTCTATTCCTAGAGGTACTATAGCTGCCATTCTAGAGCGGATCAAGTCAGACGTGGTCGTATATGCAGAGTTCCTTTCGTAACCAGACCTGAGACTGACGGCACCTCGTTGGTTTCTGTTCTTATATACACTCGAAAGTAGTGCCTACGGTCACCCATAGTTTGAATGTAGAAAGGATTCACAAACTGTGTTACACCAGTTCGGATCATTTCCCTCATGTATATTCTTCTTAGACATGGCTTCATCTGATTTCCTACAGACGACGACTCAACCAGATCACAGAAAACCTGTAGAACCTTTGACTTGATGGAGGATGGTGGAGTCTCTGTTAATGGATTTGTTACGCTTAACTCAACTAGCGCACACTCAAATTGATACTTGTTGATCAGGTAGAGAGGAACTGGAAGATCTATGGTGAAGTCGCTCCATGTATTAGACACATGTATCTCCTTGCAGTTCTCCGATGAAAAGTAAACAAACATTTTTCTTGTGATTTGTGTCCACTTACATCAAGTCCACAATGCTGTCTGCAGGTATCCAACTATTGTAAGATTTATTATAGCCCATCCAACTGACAAAGGCTTCACGTTGTCTAGCATTCCTTGATCCCACAGTACGATACTTCAGAACTTTGTCTATGTCAAATTGATCTGGATTCTCCACATTGACTAGTTGAAGTTCATGATGGGAAAACTCCCCAAGCACAGGCTGGTTGTCATATGATTTCAACTTATACATCTGATATCCTTGATACAGACGCCGTGACGTTATAGTATATATGCTCCTACTCCATTTTTCGTCGTAATTTCTTTCGAAGGCTTTGCTCTGATATGACAGTCTGACACGATCATCAGTCTGAAACTTGAACTCGTCGTTGGGTCCAGTTCTAGAGACTGTATCATTCCGTAGATACTGCCAGTGCCACAACTTAGTCTTGTCTTCTGTACACATGGCTTTAAGAGGTGACATATTTATGGATCTGTGATAAGTTTCATTATAAGCTTGAGTTATTGATTTCAGATGATCCACCCAGTTGAAGTTTCTCTTTCCTTTCATTAGTCTTTCTATACGCAGTCTAATAGTCTTTATGAGTCTTTCTGCATGTGATGTTTTGATTTCATTATTAGTCAGAAAATGATTGATGCTGTTCTTTTTGAAGAAGCCCTTCATCTCGCTGTTTACAAACTCACTGCCTCGATCGGTCCGTATGGCTCTGGGTTTATCGTTGTAGGAAAATATTTCATGGAAGGCTTCTTTCACGGAAGCACCACGTAGTGACAAAAGAGGTCTGGTGTATGCGTATCGTGTGAACACATCGACACATACTAAAATATATGAAAAATCACGGTTCCACTTCTTGTACCACCCCATAGAGAGTGAATCACAGTCCCACTGACCATTCTTTTCACTGACTATAACTCTAGGGCGAGGAAATCATCTCTTAACTGTCTGAAATGCACTATATGCCTCCTGAGATTGTAACCATCGTGTTATTTCTTTTAATGTAATCCAATACCTTCCTTTCCTCTTAACAGCATTGTATAGGTCGCGGGGAGTAGAATATCCTGCAGATGAAACTTCGTCGTAGTATATGTCTTTCAAGTAGTTATTCAACTGTTTGACATCTAACCTAGGAAGACGACGGTTGACTAAGGTATCTCCCATTCTCCTAGCCACGATTCTTTCCAAGATGGTTTTTTAGCTCTGTTCTTTATCCTCAGACTTCGACGGTTTGAATCTTCAACTTCATCCACTGATACTTTCTTCTTCTTTTTTTCAGGTTGTCCTGGAGGGGGAAACTGGGAGCCACGAGAGCTGCTAATTATTGAGGTTGTCGGAGGAAGAAGATCTCGAACTGGGGGAGTTGATGTTGCTACCGCCAGCCGTTTCCCATACGGAGATGGAGACTTCGTTCTCCCCTCCAGAGAAGAATGAGGAGGAGAAGAAGACGAAGAAGAAGAAGAAGAAAAAGAAGAAGAAGACGGAGGAACCTCGGGAGTATGCTTTGAGGAGTCTTGAGAAGTAGTTGGTAAGGCAGGTTTATGTTTGTTTTCCTGTCTCTGTGTAGTATGAGAATCTGTATCTCTGTCTCTTACCTCCTCCTCCTCCTCCTTTTTCTTCTCGGTATTGGTAAGCGTATTGGGTCCTCTGTCATTTTTCTTTATTGTAGACGCCTGCTTTAATGACTTTTCATAATCGTCATACAATATAGTAATGTATTTTCTCATGATAACTTATTGATGTAATCAATATTTGTATTGGAGAGTCATACGATGTACTGTATAAACAGATGTCCCTTACTTCTGTAATAATGTCAAGAGTCGCTGCTTCACTGCCATAAAGATAAGAACGATTCGTTTCACGTGTTTCTGTAGAATAGTCAACCGCTTCTTGACAGACACCCCTAAATCAGCCAGTATACCAAGTATCTTTTTGTATTTCATCACCAGTTTCTTGGCCTTTCTTCCTAGAGGTAGGCGTAGCAGATTAAGTGTTATTTCTGAGATGCAGTCCACTTGCTTTTCTGAGGCTGTCACTATAAGAGCCTCCGATTGAATTTGGTTGGTAGAGAGCAAGACACGTAAGAACGATGAACAGTTATTCAGACGAGGTGACATCACGATGATAAGCAGCAGGAGCAGCAGCACATGTAGGTCTGCAGTGGTAAAATGCAAAGGAAGTCGATATCTTTTCCACAAATAGTAGTATCAGCTTCCTGCAGGCTTTTGCTATGGTCAATAGGAAGCTTGTGTTGAACATCACGTTGTTGAACCTACTACACCCTTTGCCATCCAACTCTAGAATGATATGTCCATCTGCTTTACAAGAATATTTATAGATATGAGATCATGTTTTCTCCTGGGAAGATGTTACTGTGGATCTTAGCCTTGAGTCGGGGTGAATCTTGGGGATCAGTCACGTGAGAAGGATGAAGTAGCACCACCAGATAACCATAACGTTTCCTGGCGACACAGTCTTTGTAACTGGATGTCAAGGTTTCTCCCAAATCTGTTTGACTTGCTAAAGTGTTAATTTGTCTGACGTCTCTCGGATTGCACATGATAAAGAAGTAATGTGAGTTCAAGCTAACGTTCCTCGAGCAAACACCTTGCATGAATATGTTTTGGGTCAGATAGATTACAGAAATGCAGCGGTGGTGAGATATTTGTGTGAACAGCTTCTGCATTTCAACAGATTTTACCACATCTTGCATGAGGTCATCCAACACTATAATGCAGTGTGCTGTGGGATCACTAAAAGAGTACAGTTTATCCTTGTCTGGAAGGCCTTCATGAAACTCGATGTCATCTATGTTGACTCGCATGTCGGCATATAATGGCTGCTCCATGGCATAGCAGTAAAGTATATTTTTAACTGGTTCCTTATACAAGTCATCTGCATGACTTAGTATCCTGAAAACGAGCGAGGTCTTGCCTGACCCGCTGACCCCAGACACCATAGTACTGGATGGTGCATGAAGTTTGGGAAATGGAGTCTCGTCGTCATTAAAACTTTCTGTGTGCTTGGACGTCATCTCTGCCTTGTGATAGGTCTGAGTGGTTAATGACGAGTTCTGTAGATACTCTCTCTGTTATAGCTATGATGATGATGATGGTGAGACATTTAGATATCCTCAAATATTTGCGGATCGATGTACCATTTACTCCAGAGAGATCCCAAAGAGTTAGCACCTGGGTAATCAGTTGGATTAGTTATAGAGGAAAGTGCAGCATCCATTCCACTAGACCAGTATAGATCATGTTTGTCTCCTGGATGAACTAAGTTCTTACCCTCGGTATGATTGATAGCTACCATTATGATGGGTCTTAAAACTTTCAACTTCAAGTTCAGTACATATATCATCGCTCTCTCTCTCTCAAGGAACCATTCATTTTTACACTTTATGAAGAAGGCTATCCTTCGCATAGCAGTCACCTTTCGACACTTCAGAAGTCTCGCAGCTAAAGCTGGGTAGTCGTTGAATATTGCCTTCTTGTATCGGTACATCTGAGTGGCATTTCTAAATGAAATTCCATTTTCTGTCATAGAGTGAAAATAGTCGTTAGAAAGCACATTTGTATGAGGACATATGACAGATGTGTTGTAGTCCGTATAAGGACACAAGTCAATAGTCAAAGGTTCAGTGTCTATACCATTTGGAAGAACTCTCCTTTTTATGTAAAAGAAAGTAAAGCCTGCTCTAGACTGAGTGTAAGTCTGGACTGTGTGGTTGTGAGCTCTGAATCCTCGGTTGGTCGCTGAGCCTGAGACTCGATCAAACAATGCAGCATGATAGAGCTCCTTGGATCCGCCTGTCAGACTACGTTTGTTGACACCCTTTGCTTTAACTGCCGGAGGTCGGTCTTCCCCACGCTCCAAGTGATAAGTCTTTGAAGCCAATGCAATGATCTCATTACCAGATGCTTCCAATTTAAAGAGTCCAGGTTCCCTCTTATCAAACTTTTTGTGTCTAGTACAACATTCTCGAGGAAACCACTCAGCTGGGGATTTCAAGTGGTAGGAACTGAGATCTGCATTCGCAATAGATTCTCGCCTGACACATGGAGAGTCATGATCTTTTTGATATAGATCATAACACCTACCATATATGTTTTGATCAAATTCCTCCAGTTTTTCAGCACGGACTGCATCTCTCAATGTTGGGGTGGACAAAGCAAAGTACAGACTGTCTGTGTCTGCAAGTGATAGTTCAAATTTACTTCTGTCCATGAAGTAGTCCAGACACTGGTAATAGAATCTCAACAACATCAGCTTTGCTGTTTGTAAAATACAGAAAGCAAGCTGTATTGGAACATCCATGTTAATGAGATACCTCAACATTTCAATCTCGTACATGTCTCCAGGTAGTTCAGTCAGTGATTTGAATCGGACATCATTGACTGCCATGTGAGCTTCCTGTGTGTCTGCTATGTATTTGACATTAACATGCTTCGTCTTATCCATGAGCAAAGATCCATAGGATGCATTTCCTATGACTTTACACATGTCTGCCAGGATCTCCTTAGATGGGTCAATGTCTCCTTCACGTCGTGCATTTGCAATGTCTTGACAGAAGGAGCTGAAACATGCAGACAACTTGTACTCTATCACTTGATGCACTTTGGTCACCTCCAGTCCCATCTCGAGATACCATTGCAGCAAGTTTGTTGCTAAAAAGATGTGTTTTGCTGCCATTCCACCAACTAAGAGCTTGCGTTCTGCCATATCTATCCCTGCTTCATGCGTATATTGCTGCATGGTCTCTCCCCACTCATTGTAGTGAACACTCATATTACAAAATATGGGAGACATCTCTGCAAAGAACTCTTTCGGCTTCATTGTCTCAGATTTTTTCCGACCTGTTGGCCACTCGTCTGGTACATGAATGTCCACCTCTACAAGTCCAGTAAGGGTTCCTGCTAAGACGGCACCTTTTATGACATCCTCAGAGATTGTAAACGGGTGTGAGCAATAGAAGGGAGGTAGCATATCCTTCAATAAGTCTGTCATACCACCATAGCATGCCATTTCGCATCATTCCCCTGTGGTATCATTAGGAAAGAAAGGGTTAACTAATAAACTTCTTACACATATTAACTAATTACAATGCACTCTAATCTTTTCACATAAGTAATTCTCACCTAATTAATACAAATATCAATTATATCGAATTACTATTTAGGCTTTAAGCAACCATTAAAATATTGTGGACAACTTCCACCAGATAAAGTTTCAGTTCTCCATGTCTATGTTGTCTTACCGGATAATTCTTAAAGCATACCGGATAAATTTATTTGCTGGAGCCAGCATTTTCAGTGCTGAGTTCATTTTGGTATTGGTTTTGAAACCAACTCCTAATATCAAGTAAATGAAGCCCAAAATGATGCCCAAACAGAATTTCCATCCAGATGTCAACTCATGAATATCAATGATATATATAAAGAATATATAAATAGCATGGCATAGAGTGATCTTCACCGCCAAGCCGTGGAGAAACCAATACCTCTACAAATGTCATCGATAAAAATCTTCTCAAAGAAATACACTTTTATTTCTTTGATACTCCATGAGAAGTATATCCAGGCTGCTTTCTGAAACAAACAAAACTGTGAATATCTTCATATATCACAGTTATTCACACATTCAGTCCATCCACCTGAGATTATAGGGAAAATGTATCAATGATGGCTGCTTTCCCTATGTCATATACCCCTTAGGACATTTTAATTCACCCATAACGTCTTTGATATAATTTTGTTCTCTATACACAGAGAATTTCCCAACACTTTAACATCATTTGGAACCATTACGCTATAGAAATATCCTGTTGTTTTTTTATGCATGCTGACTATTCTGTATGTCTTAATCATTTTCCCTAAGACCTCCTACCAGAACAGATATGCTCATTTTCCACTTTTATATGAAAATCTCTGCTTTGATTTTTCTGTTGTAAAGCAAGATAGTATTAATTGAGCCTCAATAAATGGGCGGACAGGCAGGCCCGCGGGTGGGCGCGTGGGCGGGCGGGCGTGCGGGCGGGCGTGCGTGCGGGCGTGCGGCCGCATTTGGCCCTCATGCTCGGGCATGCCCGGGCATGTTCCGAGGAGAAAAAAAAGGGAAAAAAAGAAAAAAGAAGACGAACCTACGTTGATAGTGTGGGTGCTGCTTCACCAGCTGTTGAATGATGAAATATATCATTACTTTTGTTTGGCGCTGACACTGTATCAGGTTGACTCACGGATCCTCCCGGGTGAATAGATGAATATTCTCTCACCCTGAGGGCAAAAATATCATCCGTACTAAGACATCTATGGACAAGTCGTACCGAATGCAGAAATTCACTTCCCGTAGAAATTAAGCAATGAAACTTTATCACCAGTTAGAGACACATATACCTTATAATCACCCGAAATATGAACCAGATCGGCCACTCCAACCTGCCAATAATTACGTTTGAATCTTGTCGTAGCAAATGCTGCTCTGGTGGCCAGTGTAGGCCTACTCAAGCATCTGCTAATTTATACGGCGACCTTGACATTGACTACGCTTGTTCCAATTAATTCAGTTTCCATATGCTAGTATAGCTTTAAAATCTCTCCACTGGGTAGAATATGCTCTGCTCAATTTAACACAATACAACATATGTTAAACTACTATTATGGGTAAATAGTAGAGTAATATTTCCTCTCTTCATAAAGGCATCCACACCCCACCAGCACCCATATTCATATAACATAGTTCTCTGTCAGCATCATAATCAATCTAATTTCCATCATCCATTGTCTCCTTTCTGCTCAGCCAGGATGAGTCACTCTGGTTGCCGTGGTTACTGCACCCCCTCCCCCTCCAAAGTTGACCAATAAGGGCCATTTGTTTATTTTCAAATCTTGGCGCCATTTTTAACGGTCATGACCTTTATGAGATAATTGCCTTTGTTCTATAGTGGATGACTTCAAACATAATGGGTCTCTCTGGTTGCCATGGTCACTGCATCAAAAGTGGACCAATCAGGGCCATTTGTTTATTTTCAAATTTTGGCGCCATTTTTAACAGTCATGTTAATCATGTAAGTAGGTCACACACCTCATTAATTATGTAAGTAGGTCTACTGCATCAAAAGTTGACCAATCAGGGCCACTTGTTTATTTTCAAATCTTGGCGCCATTTTTAATGGTCTTGATGACCTTTATGAGATAATTGCCTTTGTTCTATAGTGTATGACGTCATTCCTTATGAGTCACCTGCATCAAAAGTTGACCAATCAGGGCTGTTTGTTTATTTTCAAATATTGGCGCCATTTTTAACAGTCATGACCTTTATGAGATAATTGCCTTTGTTCTATTGTGGAAGACGTCATTCGTTATGAGTCACTCTGGTTGCCATGGTTACTGCATCAAATATTGACCAATCAGGGCCATTTGTTTATTTTCAAATCTTGGCGCCATTTTTAACGGTCATGTTCATTATGTAAGTAGGTCACACACACCTAATTAATTATGCAACTAGGTCAAGGGGCGTGGCCTATTTCAAAAGCAGGTCATGACCTCATTAATTATGTATCTAGGTCAAGGGGCGTGGCCTATTTCACCTCATTAATTATGTATCTAGGTCAAGGGGCGTGGCCTATTTTCGAAACTAGGTCATGACCTCATTAATTATGTAACTAGGTCACTAGGTCAACCGGAAGTGACCTAGTTCCGGGGTCACTCGAAAACTAGGTCGGTCACGGGGGCTTCTAGATCCTCAGACTATACTACTCTGACCCTGTGGGAAACTTACTTTGTAAGATGATGTCTTTTTCGGCGCTTTTCGGCCTGGCTGCCGTGTCTGTCACCTCACAGGTGATCTTGTTCAGTGTGGAACAGGTCTGTAGTTGTAGTAGAATCCACGCCACTCCCGGCTGCTGCTGGCTGTAGCCTGTATCCAGCACCTGAAACAGTTTACCATAATATTCCCAATTCATGAAAGTGTCTAGAAGCACCTCTATGGCGAGTCGAGCTACCTTGAAACAACATATTAAAAAGAAGCTTTTATAGTGGTATTTTTTAAAGAATTTTTACCAAATAATTTCTACAAATGAGAAATAGATACACAAAGATGAAATGAATCTGATAATAAGTAAAATATATACCATATGGATAAATGATTGTCGTGGAACACATTTCTGATTTTTAAAAAATGGATATCACTAGTTTTTATTCCAATCATATTCCAATAGAATATCTAGAAAATTTCTGAAAAGTTTGATTTTACATTGTAAAACAGTAACGTATGGATTCGCTGCAGTAAGAATCAGGTTGTGGTGCCAGAGTCTATAATTGGTGGTCAGAATCGGTAGGTGTAAACTTACAGATTCGTTGTAGTAATAATCGGTATGCGGTGGTTAGAATCGGCTGGTGTAAACTTACATATTCGTTGTAGTAATAATCGGTATGCGGTGGTCAGAATCGGCTAGTGTAAACTTACAGATTCGTTGTAGTAATAATCAGTATGCGGTGGTCAGAATCGGCTGGTGTAAACTTACAGAATCGTTGTAGTAATAATCGGTATGCGGCTTACATATTCGTTGTAGTAATAATCACTATGCGGTGGTCAGAATCCGCTGGTGTAAACTTACATATTTGTGGTAGTAATAATCAGTATGCGGTGGTCAGAATCGGCTTGTGTAAACTAACATAATCGTTGTAGTAATAATCAGTATGCGGTGGTCAGAATCGGCTGGTGTAAACTTACAGAAGCGTTGTAGGGCGGTGGACAGCGGACGGTGCCTCCACTGACAGGGAAGAAGCAGATAACTTCTGACTGCTCGTAGAAGGCCACTTGGTGAGTCTCGCTGTGCGCGAGAGTAAACAGGCACGTGACGTTCACCTGGTCACGTGGTTTGGGTGTGGCGGGAGACAGGTTGATGCTGACGTTAAAATCTGCCCCTACAGCCAGCACACCTAGAACGAGCAACAAACCGCTTTTGTATTGGAGCATTGAGCTACTAAGTGGCATACACAACTATTTACGTCATTTTGCCCCTGGTTCTCTATGTTAACAACCAACACAACTGGAATAAATGAGCAACAAAGTTTTTATTATATTATGAGTAAAATTCTTTCTACTGTGTGCATACGGTGATCTGGTGGGATCTGTGTCGAGTTCCCAGCGGAAAGAATTTACAAATAAGAGGAAACAGTAGGGAGTCCCAAGGAGTTTTGGCGGGAACTCAGGCATATTCTAAAACCCAAATAATTATCCCACCATTGAGAATACCGAGTATGAATCACTAGCGGGCCCATCAGAATCCCTGATTATCTGAGATTCTTTTCTAAAATTGGGAGTTTCGTCGGATAACCTAGAATGCAACAGCGGAGCAGCGCTAGACTGGCTTCAGTCCCTTTTCTACCCCTGCGCTTATGATACCATAGACTGTTTCGCTGCCCAAATGAACAATGGGACAGGTAACACCCGATTTGAAACGACCTTGAACTTTCACTGGTTTTCTGGTTGTTTTCAGCAGTAGCGGGAACCAGCACAACCTCTATCACTTACGAGATTCCCCCAAATAAATTATTTACAATGAACGACAATATAAACTACAGTAATGGCAACCTTTCAAAAGATAACTTATTAGAATGTTTCTTTAAAAAACAGATTTCGCCGCGCCTTCTAGCGGGGAACCAGCTTAAAATCCAACAAGCGGTTGTGTGCTCCTCGGAGTTGAGCATACACTCGGATATTACTACACGCGTCAACTTTTTGGAGCATACGGCCGCTTGTATCTGAAACCAGTCCACATTGTGTATGTATGCCCATAAGACTTGAGGGGGCCATTTCACTAGTAGAGCGGTAAGAGCAAGAGGTAGGACCGCAACAGTGACACCAACAGTGATAAGGCCAAAATCCTGGGGGGCCGTTTCACTAGTGGGGTGGTATAAGCGAGAGCTAGGCCCGCAACAGTGCCAGCAACAGCAATACCAACAGTGACAATGACAAGTTCCCGTTTCATCAGTGCTCTCACTGTTGAGGTGGCACCAACTCTCACATAGTTTACAGCATAGTGCACTTAGTGAGCACAGGGTCTCGCTATGCTGTCAAACCTCACTGTGTGTATATAGAGGATTTCCCCTGCTTCCCATAGGAATTAAGCGATGACACGAGTAAGATATACATATCACCTATAATCATACCAAATATGAAGAAAATCGGCTGCACCGTTCCCAAGATATCTACCCTGTCACTAATAGCGCCGCCACAGCGCCGCTTACAGCGATAACGTCTTTTCTGATGAAACGTGTACTCTCACTGTTGGTGTCGCCCCTTCAAAGAAAGACTTTTATGCTTGACTGCACTTTCTAATGAAATGAACACTATCGCTGTGGTGGCACAATTCGAAACAAGGAGACTTAGCGCTGCTAGTGAAACGGCCCCCAGGATTCTAACTTCCCTGATAGGACAGATGTACCACTAGTGTTAACAGAGAGAAACAGGCCATTGTGAAAACAGAGTGGGCTTTGTTTCTGTCTATGACTACAAACTCTTGAAATTGGTGGTCCAAGTACATCTTGTCAATTAAACTTTCTCTTCCCAGACTTTACTATACTTTCTTTATATTTACTTAATATACCTTTCTAGTTGTCCCGTTGCCTATATAGAGTGGTTTATATCGACCATGGCCTTGTAAGGTAATATTCGAGTGTCACTTCGAAACTTTGGAATTCTTCAACCCTGATTCAGTTTCCCTATAGCCTCGTCTGTATATAACATATAGAACCAGTTTCCCTATAATACAGCATCGTTTATATATAACATAGAGAACCAGTTTCCCTATAGAACAGCATTGTCTGTATATAACATAGAGAACCAGTTTCCCTATAGGACAGCATCGTCTATATATAACATAGAGAACCAGTTTCCCTATAGGACAGCATCGTCTGTATATAACATAGAGAACCAGTTACCCTATAGGACAGCATCGTCTATATATAACTTTTTTTTTTAATGTCTTTATTGCACTTGACATGTTACAGTGTCGTTCTTCCTTGCAAATTGACAACTTACTTACTTGAAAATAATCATTTAGAATCAGTCATAATAAT
This sequence comes from Alentia gelatinosa, assembly GCA_950022655.1. NCBI lineage: Eukaryota > Metazoa > Annelida > Polychaeta > Phyllodocida > Polynoidae > Alentia > Alentia gelatinosa. The sequence goes on along the minus strand of OX465583.1, from coordinate 48,199,615 downwards.
AATCTTGCTTATCTTGTTTGGCGGGGGAGAGAGGGAAAATCGGTGTGTGTGGTGGGGACGAGAGGGAAAATCGGTGTGTGTGGTGGGGACGAGAGGGAGAATCGGTGTGTGTGGTGGGGACGAGAGGGAAAATTGGTATGTGTGGTGGGGGCGAGAGGGACTATTTTTAGTGCTAAGAAACTCCACTCTCTCAGCGGAGGTTGGGTTTCACTGGACCCTGCTGTTTGTGCTCACTCTCACCGCATATGACTTACAGCTCCACCTGTTATTTCGGCATCTCTCTTTTTATAAACGTTAATGTTTTTAACTAAGCTTGCTCTAGTTTCTTGATGGTGGCCCCTCCCTCTCGCCTACTGCCCTGCGGTAGAAGGAAGCTACCCAGTTCCCCACTCAGTATCAATATGGGACTGTATGATTATTCTCCAGTCCCCCACTCAGTATCAATATGGGACTGTATGATCATTCACCAGTTCCCCACTCAGTATCAATATGGGACTGTATGATCATTCCCCAGTCCCCCACTCAGTATCAATATGGGACTGTATGATCATTCCCCAGTCCCCCACTCAGTATCAATATGGGACTGTATGATCATTCCCTAGTCCCCCACTCAGTATCAATATGGGACTGTATGACCATTCCCCAGTCCACCACTCAATATCAATATGAGACTGTACGATCATTCCCCAGTTTCCCACTCAGTATCAATATGGCACTGTATGATTGTTCCCCAGTCCCCCACTCAGTATCAATATGGGACTGTATGATCATTCCGCAGTCCCCCACTCAGTATCAATATGGGACTGTACGACCATTCCCCAGTCTCCCACTCAGTATCAATATGGGACTGTATGATCGTTCCCCAGTCTCCCCACTCAGTATCAATATGGGACTGTATGATCATTCCCCAGTCTCCCACTCAGTATCAATATGGGACTGTATGATCATTCCCCAGTCCCCCACTTAGTATCAATATGGGACTGTATGATCATTCCCCAGTCCCCCACTCGGTATCAATATGGGACGGTATGATCATTCCCTAGTCCCCCACTCAGTATCAATATGGAACTGTATGGTCATTCCCCAGTCCCCCCACCGCTTACATGGGGTTAAAATAAACATCTAATAGAGGGATCCGTTCCCAGCGAAACGTTTCGTTAAAGCGGGGTGTCCGCTAGCGCGGGCCGTGCGTTAGGCGGGGTCCTACTGTATTCCTACAACTCCTCATTTTGTTGGCAGGTGGAAATAGGCCTTATCAGTGTTCTGTGCCCAAACCACAAGCACATTATCAACCAAGTCAGCACTCTGTTATCTTCGTCGTTATTATCAATGTCGTTGTTGTTGTGATCAAGATTCTTGTCATTATTATCTTTACCATCTTTTTACATCGGCGTTGTTATTACTGCTATCATGAATAGGCCTGTTTACTTTTATTCATTTTTTTTGTGTTTTGGGGGATTTTTGTGTGTGTATGTTTTTGTTTTTCTTATAATAATTAATAACACCCACACTTACACCAAAGTGGACTGTGGTAAACTGTACATATTGTTCTTGATCATCCTATGGAGGCCATGTAATCCTATCGCAGTCTGTTGTTCTCTGATCCCAGGGCCCTGTTTTTTAGTCACGATACCGTAGATCCACGATGGCCTAAGATCGTCCCTTGAGACCAAGACACTTTTTGGTGATACAAAATGGCCGCTGTGCTATAGACGGTGTCGTAGCCTGCCGCATACGATCGGAGCTCAAAGTGTCGGCGCTAACGACAAGTATAGAACTTTATTATATACCGATGCACATATATCTTACAATTACTAACCTCTGCTAAGCAAATAGTAATTGTGAAATATTCACAGAGTGTGCAGTAAATTGCCATACTGCACAGTGTGCAGTAAGTACCATCCTCTGAGGCTCCGGACCACGTGACTTGTTGACATTAGGAGCAAAAGTTATTGTGTGAGGTCGCGATATTGCAATAGAATGCGGCCGTGACATTCTCGCATAGCAACCTGCATAGCAACACTTGTTGTTGCATAGAAACTGGCGGGAAGAGTGATTGCTTCCGGGGCATTGACCTAAGGGTTAGTGAAATAAAAGCGTGCAGGACTGGCACATCTCTACGTGTTTGTTATGAACTGATAATGATTAATTTAACTAATTAGAGGCTAATAAGGTAAAATATATACATTTTATTGATAATATCAGGTATATAATAAAGGGAATACTAATATAGTGTACCAAGATTTTGGAGCAGAACTCGTTAGTTTACTATAAACCCGTACTAAACGAGCCGTTAGGCGAGTTTAGTACGGGTTTAGTAAACTAACTTGTTCTGCTCCTACATCTTGATACACTATCCTAGTATTCCCTAATTATTAGGTTCTATAACACATCACTGTGCGTGTATAGAGGATTTCTCCACTTCCCGATGGAACTAAGCAATGAAATTTTAACACGAGTAAGGGATACATATAGACCATAATCGTTCCAAAGATGAAGAAGATCGGACGTAGCCTTCTGAAGTTATCGGCGTTTGAATTTCGTCATTGCAAACGTCTGCTCTGATGGCCATAACACCCTCCCACCTCCCGTGCGCAGTGAATACGCCCTCCAGAGGTTACTCGTCTCCCGATCATCGCCCCGGGTAAACACAAGTTCCGCTCGCGAGTGCCTGGCCACACTACGATCGCATGAACCACAGTTTTCCTATTTATATTTGAGTAACCTGAATATAATTTCGGGTTTACATGTAGAAATAGCTGAAATTTCCATTTCTGACACCGGATTTCCCATTTGAAGATTTATAAAAACCGTTAGAAAGCAATGATTGTGGGTTACGGGTCAAGGGTCTATCACCATAGAACGTCGGTAATCAGCGCACACCGGGAACTGTAAACAGACTGAATTCTGGGATACCTCAATAGGGTCTATGTCGAAGTCACTACATAAATAAGGGTCACGTGAGCATAGGGCTACACTGGCCACCAGAGCAGACGATTGCTATGACGAAATTCAATCGCCGATTTCTCCAGGACGGTGCGACCGATTTTCTTCATATTTAGTACGATTATAGGTCATATGTATACCTTACTCGTGTTAAAATTTCATTGCTTAATTCCTACAGGAAGTGAAGTTGTGCATTCGGTACGCAAGTCCAAAATGGTCTTAGACCTACGACATAGTTCGCGACACTTTCCGCTTGGCTAGACTGTCGTGACTAAAAAATACATTTGAGCTCTCTAGGTGTCGTAGGCCCACGCCATTTGTCGTTGGTTCTACGATCGTAGCTCTCTAGCACACTGCCGCCTGGAAGATATCGCCGATAACGATTGTCGTGACTAAATAACAGGGCCCAGAGATCTCAGAGTTCTGGAGCCCGTTTAATAATCTAGGCTTGTACATGAAGTCCCTTTTCTGTACTCCAACGAGACACATGTACAAAGTGGGTCAACTTTATTCAACACTCATGGACGACCTTATGGACGGCTAAGACTGTCTTAGCGAACAGACTTAAATATTATTAAAGATAACCCTTGTAGGAGGTACAGATTTATTCAATGGGTCCTAGTGCTCCCAATTCGCATAATGCAAATAATAACAGATCTATACTCGCACATATTCCGGCATTATTGAAGGGTCTGCATTCATTCCTATACAATATATATACAGTAAAACCCTGCTTCCGGGACACCCTGCTTAAGGGACACCCCGCTTATTTTTCATGTATTTGCTTAGAATTTGTTTATTTAATAAACCTTTCATCTAAGAGCTGGATATTAGTACCAGTGATTTTCGCGCCTGCTGAAGGTGCCAGGTAAGAGGTCCGCTTACAGGTTAGCGGTGGGCGACACAGGGGGGGCTGGGGGCTTTGAAGGTGCGGTATTCAGTGAGCCGTTGCGGCTCTGGGCGGCTCACGGTGAGTCTCTTATAGGGCTGCTGAATTCTCTCAGAAGTTACAAGGGGGGGGGGGGGGGGGGGGCATTGACTGGGGGTATAAAATGGAGTGAATTTCACAATGAAGGCATATCCACTTTCAACCTCTATTATCTTTTTGTACATTTATATTCATTTAAATTATATAATTTATATTTATTTGCTTATTTATGTATTAGCGATAAACCTTTTAACCTAATAACCTCTATTCTCTATTGTATAACCATTGGCAGACTGAAAACCCCGCTTATGGGGACACCCCGCTTAAGGGGGTACTTGGCCCAGAACGGAGGGTGTCCCCTTAAGAGAGGTTTTACTGTACCTCATGATAAAACCATCGACAGTCTGAAAACCCTGCTTAAGGGGCCCCAAGCCTTAAGGGGACACCCCGCTTAAGGGTCCACTTGGCCCGGAATGGAGGGTGTCCCCTTAAGCAGGGTTTTACTGTACTTGTATTATACAATCATATTACTATATATATATATCATATATCTTTTGTATTGGGGGCTATTCCTGTATCGTTAATAGTACTAAGTATGTGCACAAATTATAATGATTAAAATACTTTTCTATAATAAGTGGCTTGGTATCTAAGTGTGGTTTCCTACCTGTCGGTCTTCAGAACAGACATAAGGACATGTAATTACTCGGTAAAAAGTCTCTCCACGGACCTATACAGATGTCATGTAGGGTGGCTCTAGGCGGGAGTGTGTCTGTGTCTGTGTTTGTGTGTGTATGTGTGTGTGTGTGGGGGGGGGGGGAGGGGGGGGGTTGTTTGTTGGTTGGTTTGATTTAACGTCCAGTCAACCATTACAGGTCCTAACCAGACTTTCTCAAGGTTCCTCTACACCACGAGGGTGGTGATCGAATCTATGTGATGAATTCAGGTAAAAATCTCACCCCTACACATTTACCGAGGTGAGAGTTCTTTTACTTCCCACACCACATAGACATGGTATGAGAAGGACTAGTCTTTGATATAGCTGTAAATCTACCACTGCTGGGGATGAAGGAGAAAGGTGGCTGTACACCACACCACATAGACATGGTTTGAGATGGACTGGCCTTTGATATAGCAGTAAATCTACCACTGCTGGTGATGAAGGAGAAAGGTGGCTGTACACCACACCACATAGACATGGTATGAGAAGGAATGGCCTTTGATATAGTAGTAAATCTACCAATGCTAGGGATGAAGGAGAAAGGTCGCTGTACACCACACCACACAGACATGGTATGAGAAGGACTGGCCTTTGATATAGTAGTAAGTCTACCACTGCTGGGGATGAAGTAGAAAGGTGGCTGTACACCATACCACATAGACATGGTGTGAGAAGGACTGGCCTTTGATATAACAGTAAATCTACCACTTCTGGGGATGAAGGAGAAAGGTGGCTGTACACCACACCACACAGACATGGTATGAGAAGGACTGGCCTAAATCTTACACCATCACATTACACCAGACTACACCAGGTCACACCACACCACACTACACCATGTCATATTACACCAAATTTTACCACCTCACATTACACTACACTACAATATATATATATAAGACTAATCATGTCACACTACACTACACTAGTCACACTACACCACACTACACCATGTCATACTATACCACACTGCATCACCTCACACTTTTCCATACACCACATGATATTACACCACCTCACATTACTGAACTCTCAACTGAAATACTCACTCACTGGGTATATGGTAGGTAACCTCACATTACACCATGTCATACTACACCACACTACAAATCTCATAATACACCACACCACCTCATAATACGCTACACTGCACCACCTCATATTACACCACACTACACCATGTCACACTATACCATACTACACGATCTCATAATACACCACACTACACCAGCTCATACAAAATCACACTGTGCTATCTCATATTAAGAGAAAACGTGGTTACTGAGCCCGAAGGGATGACCGTTCGAGGTCTTTTGATGCCATAAATACGTCCCGACGCCGCAGGCGGAGGGACATATTCATGGCATCAAAAGACCGAGAATGGCATCTCTTCGGGCTCAGTCACTATGTTTTCTTATTAATACATACCTAAATATCAAGAAAAACGCCAATCTAAATGGTTATTTTAAGTACCTTTTGACCTGATAAATTCACTATGACCACAGTGCGCCCGAATATTCACAGTGCGCCCGAACATTATTTATACTGCACCCATAGCAGCGGTTAGTATTTCATAGATGTTCGGCCATAGGTATGTAATAATACACCACACTATACCATCTCATAACACCACCACCCCCACTACATATTACACCACACCATGTCACACTAAATTATTCTACACTACCTTACATTACACCACGCTACATGTCAGACTACATTATAATATACCACCTCACATTACACCATGTGACACTACACCACACTACACCCTTCCACTATACACCACATTGCACCCTGTCAATCTATACCGGTACCACACTACACTATATCACTCTACACCACACTATACCATACTGCATCACCTTACACTATCAGGGATGTCAGTTGGGGTCAGAAAAAAACAAGGAACTATTTCCCATGACAATTCAGAATTTAAACCTGACATATATACACCAAAAATCACCGGAAATATATTAGATGTATTAGATACAAGTAATTACTCACCCTGATGAAGGAGTGAATAACTCCGAAACATGTCGGTAATCCAAACAGAAATATAATTGCCTCTTTATTTTTTCAAGGGATCAGCCCATCCCCGAGTTAGTGGGAATATTTCCCTCTCTTCCCTTATTATTACTAAAGATATGCTTCTAGGTAGAGTCCGTGGGCAGATAGAGTTTAGAATTAAGGCTTGTTGTATCTCTCTATTCTGTGTTGATTTATGTTCATTTTACACAAGGAAAGGCATTTCACTTTTCAAAAATTAAAACACGGATTTCCGCGGAAACAAGGAAAACTGACATCCCTGCACTATACCATGCACCACATGACATGACTCTACTTCACTGAACTGAACTGTCAACTGAAATACTGGTAGTTTAAATATGATTTTCAGGCAATGACATTCATAAAACAAACAATACCTTTACTCAATAGAGTATTAGGAATATGATGGCACCATACTTTATATTATAATTCCCTTCAAAACATGTGGAAAACGTATTTGTTGCCAGCTGCTTGCATTCAAATACAGGAGTTTGTAGTGTGTTGTTATGGTTCACACCCCTCACAGTGTTTTGGCTGGTATCCGCCTGTGTACGATGCCCTAACATATATCTCCACCGAGCCCCCTAGCGGATACCCCGGGAACCAGCGTACACAGTGTTTGGCTCAGGCCTCAGGTCTGTGCCTGGCGTGTGTGTGAGTCACTGATGGTATTCAGGTCATCAAACTCTCCAAGCTGATATCCTTACTAACCTTACCCTCTGAAAGTAGGTTAAATGTCCTAAACCAGGAGAGTGATAAAGTAGCCTACTCTTGATTCTAGCTCCTTTAAAATGCCCCGTTCACACTGTGCAACTGGGTGTACCTTCAGTCGGTGACTATAGTGGTACCTGCCAGCAACTAGCCTAAAATTAAACAATCGCAAGTCCTCTAGTCGGACACTGTGAATGGTCTTATCAAGTATACACCAACGAGTGGAAGCACTGTAAGCATGAAGTATTATAAGTACAACGAGTAGACAGTAAAGTATACATCCTGATAGTAATTAGATGTTTTACCGGTCTGTGTCACAGTCTGTTTTTATACACCAAACACACACAAAGGGTTAACTTGATCAAGGCTAGAATTGTTTTCTACCACATCTAAAGAAACACATGCTATTCTGTGTGAACCGCTTGGAGTATCTCCCGCACATAGAAACAGAATGAACCAGACCTAAGCCTGGAGACTGAAGGGCTACGAGAGTGAGAGTCCGGTGAAGTAATAAACTCAAAACGGCTATTCTTTATTTTTTGTATTTCTCTACTGAAATGTAGGCCTACTTCTATCCTTAGGATTTATTTCTTGTGTGCGTTATCAAAACGTCGTGTGAAACTCACCCAAAACGAGGCTTGTCACTGCTAGCGTCCAGCGTTCGCCCACTCGGATTCCAACTCCCATTTCTCCAATTCCAGTGTGTACAGCTAATAAACGGCGGAAAATACCCTCAAATGTCAGCGTACCTCAACGACACAACCAGGAAGACTCGACGACTGAGTTTATGACTCGTATCCACTGTCACCTCGATACTGGGGCAGCGAATAACGTTTGGTTGTGGGTGGTATCACTTCACAGGCTGCCCTTTGCTCCGACGTTTACGTAATTCGCTGATAGCAGCTGGACCCACATAGATCTACCTCCTAAAACTGGGGCTATCTGTGTCACAACTCCAGGTATGTGTTTGTGTTTAGATCACACGGCCCATCAAGTCCCATCTTTGTTGTCGCCAAGTCAGACATACTTGTTACTGATCCACAAAAACTATACAGAGCAGACGTCACGCTCACTCCCACACGACATCGCTCGACCATCCTGCGGAATATAGGTTTTACCGAGCGGCGTACAGAATGCGCAACTTCACTTCCCGGGAATTAAGTGATGAAATTTTAACACGAGTAAGCTATATATAGAACCTATAAACGTACCAATTTTGAAGAAAATCGGCAGCACGATTTCGAAGTTATGGGCATCTGAATTTTGTCATAGCAAATACTGCAGTGTACGCCTACCATTCCCGCCGGCCTCCGGGGGGAGACAAAAAGAACAGCCGAAACCCGCCGCAATACGGAGGGAGTGAAAATTAGTAGAAACCGAACGAGAGGTAGACTTGACAATGTTTTTGCCACGACGGGAAGTTCGTGAATTACTACACGAGGCGCAGCCGAGTGTAGTGAGGAGCAGACCTGACCAGAGTGGCATAGACATTGACCAGGGACCTGTTTCACTAGTCTTGTGACATGTCTGTGACATCTAGTTTCGTGACACCACAAGTAGCTGGCCTTAGGAAATACAGACCCCAAACATAAGAATTGGATAACTCTAGACACATCATTGACCTGTTTCACTAGTTCTGTGACAAAAGTGTTAGACAGATATGAAAAGCGGCACCAACACAACAGTGCAAGCAAGAACGGACAAAACGAAGTCTAATGTCTAGTTCTTATGAAACCGGACACACCATCTAGACGCCATCTAGACATGTCGCTGTCTAGTGAAACAGGTCCCAGGTCTAAATCGAGTTCGGTTTCGTATTTATCCTACCCAGTCTATGCTTTTGTATTACTAAAAGATGAATATTGAGTTAAGGACCAACAGAACTTTTTTTTCATAGTAGCTGACATTCTGCTCTCTGATTGGTCAATATTGTTATTACTCTAGTGGCATAAAAAACACTTTATGTCACAGCTTGCCACATAATATTTCCCTATGTTAAGTCTATGGCCGTTTTTTAATAGGTGTAGGATTTAAAGAACAGCGACCAACGCTAACGCACGGTGGGAGTGAAAAATTCAAACGCCCATATCTTTGGAACGCTACAGCCGATTTTCTTCATATTTGGAACGATTATAGGTTATATGTAGCACGTCGTAGTGCGTCGGAAGGTTAAGGGGCCCCTCCCACCTACTACGACGCACTACGACGCACTACGATTAAGTCTGCGATTAACCTTCCGACGCACTACGACGCACACCGACGCACTACGAAATTCAAACATGTTTGAATATCGTAGAGCCTTTAGATTAACGTTTTTTTGTTGTAGTGCGTCGGTGCGGAGCTAGTTCGTCGGCGACAAAACCTGACTAATTGACAAGTTCGTCGGCGACACCTCCACGATTTTTTCAGTTTGTCGCCGACGCGGCCAAAGGGTTAATCGTAGACTTAATCGTAGTCGGTGGGAGGGGCCCCTAATCGCGGAGCGTAGCGGTTTGTCCCTGCAATTGGGCCCTCCCACCTACTACGACGCACTACTATTAAGTCTGCGACGGCAGCGCTTGTCGGCGACACCATCGGCGACACGTGCTGCCCTCGCAGATTTAATCGTTGTGCGTCGTAGTGCGTGGTAGTAGGTGGGAGGGCCCCCTAAGGGATACGAAATTCAAACATGTTTGAATATCGTAGAGCCTCTACGATTAACGTTTTTTTGTTGTAGTGCGTCGGCGCGGAGCTAGTGTGTCGGCGACAAAAGCTGACTAATTGAGGAGTTCGTCGGCGACATCTCCACGATTTTTTCAGTTTGTCGCCGACGCGGCCAAAGGGTTAATTGTAGACTTAATCGTAATAGGTGGGAGGGGCCCCTATTATCATATACCTGTGTCCGAATGTCTATGAAATACTGCCCACTGCTAGGGGTTCAGTAATAATAATGTTCGTGCCCGCTGTGAGAGTGACATAATAAGTCATTGATATGTCGCTTTTTCATTGATTTAAGGTATATGATAATAAGCAAACGTCTTGACTGTAGACGAAACGATTCTCATTCTTGGTCAGTCGTCAATATCATACTTTATCCTACCCCTAATATAAAATCCCATAGGCTTAACATTGGTTTCCGTATGCCACGCTGACTGGCATACGGAGTTTTATATGCCACTAGTGGCATACAGCATTATTATCACGTAATATTCCAAAATCGAGGAGATAGGGTAGGATAAAATCAAAACCTGATTCGTTTTAATCTTGGCCACTGCATTCCACTCCTGAAGTTTTGGCTCCGGACTTCACTCGGCTTTGCCTCATGAAGTCACTTTGCCAAACTCCAGTCGTGGAATACGGTGGACAAGACTAAACCTCATCCAGTTTTACGATAGTCTTCCGCCTATGGCGTCAGGCAGTATGATATCGACGACTGACCTCGAACAGGAACCGTTTCATCCACAGTAAGGACGTTTCCTAATAATACCTGTATATAAGGAGAATTGGCGCATTTATGTTGAACTTAGCTCAATAAGAGCAGACAAGGAAGTTTCAGCTTGTGTTGCACACTTATAAAAAAGATTTGTACAAATATCAGAGTCATAGATAAAACTAGAACTAGAAGTCGCTCCACTGAAACGTATCTAAGTTAGATTTAATGGATTGCCAACAGAAAAAGGACCTTTGAGAGGTTGATGTAATACGCATACTGAATGCCGGTAATAACAGAAAACGTGGTTACTTAGCCTGCACGGGTGGCTGTTCAAGGTCATTTGATGTAAAAATACATATTTTTTCATCAATGACCGGGAACGGACACTGTACGGACTCAGTCGCTACGTTTTCTTATTACTATATACCTCCTACTCGTTTAAAAAAGTCATCAAAGTGTCGTTTTTTTTCGATTTAAGGTATATAATAATAAGCAAACGTCCTGACTGTGGACTAAACGGTTCCTCTTCCAAGTCAGTCGTCGATTTCATGCTACCTTCCGCCTATGTCGTCAGGCAGTATTAAATAGACGTCTGACCTCGAACAGGAACCGTTTTGTCCACAGAAAGGACGTTTCCTTATAATACTTGAGTGTTCAGATCTCTAAACACAGATTTTGTTTCTGGTTAGGCACCCCTGGACTATCTAAGCCCACGTTTTCCTCTTTTCCAAGAAAATATCTGATAATATTTCTCAGTTCATTAAAAAACATTGTCTTGTGTAAAACAAAGAGAGAAGAAATTGGGGCTCATTCACAGCAATGAACAGTGGTTCAGACCTCATTATACACCCCAGCCCGAATGGAATAGGCGTGATCCAATCGGGAGAACTAGAAAACCTCATCGGTCCCCGGACAGTAGGGGCCGTCCATAAAGTTCTGAGGGGGGGGGGGGGGGGGGCGTAAGATATGTTGGAGATTTTCATATGCTCCTTCTGTGTTGTATTGTGTGCTATTTTTTCGGGTTTTGGGGTGTTTTTTTTTCAAACAATCATGTCCGCTGTACATCGTCGCTCTTCCACATGAGGTCTGCTGGGGTGGACAGCAATTACTAATCTGTTCACCCTCTTGGTCGCCTCGCCTCCTTGTGGTGCAAACCGGATATGCTTGCAAGCTTGCAAGCATAACTAAAGCGACCGGGGTGGGGAGTTAGTTCAGTGATAAAGAGCACTGGACTTGTAACCCCATAGTTGCCATACTTTCTGGGGTTGAGTCCTACTGTAGCCACTTTTCTCCTTCATCCCCAGCAGTGGTAGATTAACTGCTATGTCAAAGGCCAATCCTTCTCATACCATGTCTATGTGGTGTGGTGTGCAGCCACCTTTCTCCTTCACACCCAGCAGTGGTAGATTTACTGCTATATCAAAGACCAGTCCTTCTTATACAATGTCTATGTGGTGTGGTGTACAGCCACCTTTCTCCTTCATCCCCAGCAGTGGTAGATTTACTGCTATGTCAAAGGCCAATCCTTCTCATACCATGTCTATGTGGTGTGGGAAATAAAAGAACTCTCACCTTAGTAAATGTGTATGGGTGAGATTTCTACCTCAATGCAAGTCACAGATTCAGTCAAACCCAAAGTAAGTCTAATTAAACACATTGGACGTTAAACTACCCAAACAAAAAAACAAACTTCCACACAACGGTTCATTGTGTATACATTATTTTCATGTATGCATTTCTTGTAGGATTACCCTAGTTTACAGAATATATACACAGTTGTGTGATGATGACTTCAGTAAGTGCAAACCTTTATCTTTGTTGACAATACCAAGTATATGATGATGATGATGTACGGACCATTTTTGTCCAGAGCAGAGATTGAGAGGATTGGCGAACGATCTTAAATATTATTAAAAGATAATCCTTATACGAGGTACAGAATTTAAGATTCTTCATGCACAGGCCTAGATAGTGAATTATTTAACAGAACCCTAGATTATTAAACAGGGCCCTGGTTCCCTGTGTAGGCGTTATCTGTAGTGTTCTAAGTCCCACACTCCAGTCTGCCTGTCATAAAACGGTCAGACTCGAGGATGGCGTCATCCCCACGCAGGGCCCACACCTCACGACTATAGGTGGGGTCTATGTACGATGAATCCGCTACCACTATGAGCTCGGTACCGGTGAATCGCTACCACTACGAGTTCAGTACCGGTGAATTCACTACCACTACGAGTTCGGTACCGGTGAATCCGCTACCACTACGAGTTCGGTACCGATGAATTCTCTACCGCTACGAGTTCGGTACCGGTGAATCCGCTACCACTACGAGTTCGGTACCGGTGAATTCGCGACCGCTACGAGTTCAGTACTGGTAAATTCACTACCACTATGAGTTCAGTACCAGTGAATCCGCTACTACTCTGAGTTCGGTACCGGTGAATTCACTACCACTACGAGTTCGGTACCGGTGAATTCACTACCACTATGAGTTCGGTACCGGTGAATTCACTATCACTACGAGCTCGGTACCGGTGAATTCTCTATCGCTACGAGTTTGGTATCGGTGAATCCGCTACCACTACGAGCTCGGTACCAGTGAATTCGCTACCACTACGAGTTCGGTATCGGTGAATTCTCTATTGCTACGAGTTCGGTACCGGTGAATTCTCTATCGCTACTAGTTCGGTACCGGTGAATCCGCTACCACTACGAGTTCGGTACCGGTGAATTCGCGACCGCTAAGAGTTCGGTACCGGTGAATCCACTACCACTAGGAGTTCGGTACCGGTGACTTCACTATCATTACGAGTTCGGTACCGACCAATTCACTACCACTACGAGTTCGGTACCGGTGAATTCACTATCGCTACGAGCTCGGTACCGGGGAATTTGCTACCACTACGAGTTCAGTACCGGTGAATTCTCTATCGCTACGAGTTCGGTACCGGTGAATTCTCTATCGCTACGAGTTCGGTAACGGTGAATTCTCTATCGCTACAAGATTGGTACCAGTGAATTCACTACCGGTACATTCCCGGTGTGATGCGAGATTTGGTTACCCTGCGAAAAGACGTTATTATGACCCACTAGTATCTGGTGCGCATGCGCGAACATGTGCAGTGTTGAAGTCCATGATTGGAGAGTGAAAAATTCATTGGCGCTCGATTCCCTAGATTGTCACGATTTAGCGTAATCTCTCTCATGAGTTTTAGTGCAATTTGCCGAAATTAGGAACATAATAATGAACACAATAATATAATTCTACGACATTTAAGAGCCTATGATAGGAAAAATAAAACATATTTCCAACTAACTTCTATAGTGGAAAACTAATAAGTCCAATAGTCTGTGAAATCTGACCGGAAGAGCGTGTCCAGACGCATGCGTGTATTGAGTGGGCGATAATAACATCTTTTCGCAGGGTAACCAAATCTCGCATCACACCCAGTCCACCATCTGTTTGGTGGTCAGGTGGGCCTGGTCTACCGGGCTATGCGGCCGGGTGGGCGGGCTTACTCAGCCGATGTTTTGACCAATAAAAAAAAAAAGGAAAAAATTCAAGATATAATGTTATTTGTGTTCAGACGGAAAACATCTACCTATATGCCTTTACCTTGTTATGTTAATGTATCAGAAAATAATGTTATTTATCTGACTTGGAATTGGGGGGGGGGGGCAACCGTTCCTAATTGAGAGACTAATACACCCTTGAGTTTGTCGCCTATTTTCTTTGAGACTTTCCTTGAGATTTTTGAATGAAGCATGTTTCATTTTTTCCCTTGAGATTTGTCCCTTTTGGACGCAACCTCCCGCTGGGAGGGCTGCTGGACCTCTCCCAGCCCCTTTTGGGAATATGTAAATACACCTGATACCACCTCGAATGCATCCCGTACATCAGGAGCTTTAATTTGATACTAAATACACATACCTTTCATAATTTCTATCAAGGTTCACCTTATTAGAATTTTAAAAATTCTAATAACATTTTTGCTGATGCTTGCAGTTGTAGTGGGGTGGGAATCCAGCAGTGTTCGGACGTTCTATGGAAGATGGCGCGGAGAGTCAATCCCTACTGTGTAGTGCTTCCGCCAACGCTGCACACGAGAGTGGCGCGGTGGAGACCGGGATTACGTAACGCTGGGTATATACTCAGCGGTCACAGTGGGTCGACAGGCTGTCCTCGCGCCTCTCTCCTCGAGAGCGGACCCTTGGACCCTCACTTTGCAGGCAGGTTCTCGTAACCTTCCTGGTGGTTAGGCGAGTCTTCCAGATTAGCCTCTCCAGCGATACCCGGCACCCTGTGCTGGGGTACTGTACTTGTGGGAAAGATCTTCCAGATCTTTCCGGGAAGTATTATTGTTAATAAACATTCCTGTTTAAAAACCTCGTGAGTTGTGTTCTCTGTGACTAGGTTTGTGCAAACTTACCAAAAACCGAGCCAACCTATGTGGAGTGCGTAGGGTGGGATCCTGCCTGGAACTAGCATTCTGGATTGGGGTCATCCAACCTGCTAGACAGGCGGCGACCACCACACAGAAATGAGAAAAGGGTGGCTATTTTTAAGTGTTTATTTAGTTCTACACCAGGTGATCCCTTGTTGAGATTTCTTTCTCAGTACAAAGAGGGAAATCCCAAGGTGTGTACAGATAGGCCTAGAGATATTCCACCAAACTCCTGCTCGGGTGACCGACTCCTGCAGATTTTGTTGCCGACTTTTACCACACCCTGTTGGGTTGGCAGCATCCCCTTGCGATATTTTTGGTACAAAATCTCAGGCATATGTTAAGGAAAAAAGTCGCAAAGTGTGCAATGCCCTTTACTCTCCCACCAGATCTTTCATACTGCTTGGAGAGTGTGTTATGTCATAACCTCAAAGCTAAATTACCATTTTCATATTTCCTTCCCTTTGTATTTTTTCAAAATATTATGAACATAAATCTTGGTTTCTTTATCTTTTTTTGCTATGGATATTTCATATTATGTATGTCTGCTTTTAGAGTATACAGTCTCAGTATTTGGATCGAAAGGGACCCCGAGTGATCCCGTGTGTGATTTAACCCGATCTACCCCTGTATCGTAGACAGGGGGTGGTTGCCAACTCTGGTGACTGTAAGACCTTCCGTCCTTCCTTCCACCAGTGGTGGCGCCACCGTTCACAATGAAATAAACATGTAGTGACATCTGGTGGACAAATGTATCACTAATAAAACTGTACTCATATAAATGGACATTTATATATCTTATAGGTTTCAGCATGGACATACTGTCCATGAAACACACACTGCCTCTTGTCGACGAGTGCCGCACTTTAGTACATAGATACACCGTCAGAAGGTGCCACCGTTTTGCAGATAGTTCCGCGAGGTGCCACTAGATGGTGGTCCAGTAATATATACTCAATGTGTTAGTTATTACAGGCCTTTCTTTAACACTTTTGAAATGGGTTATATCTTTTATCTAAGTATTTTCGGAAGATAATTGAAAGATGTAATGAATGGTTTATTATGAGGCTTGGTTGTTTAAAAGTTTATCAAATCAGGTGCTAATTTTCACAATTCTGTTTACTCTGGGTCACTCTAAGATAAGGCTGAGACATTTTTAGGATTTTCATGTCAGTGGATACTTTCGGTGATTCATCCTGCCGGGTCACTACTTCAGATACTGTAAGTCTGATGTGACGAAAAGTTTCCCATTTTTCTTAAGTACTTAGAATGAAGATAGAAACACAATTCAAAGTGTCACAGAAAGGCCTATAATAATTCAAAGGTGAGCAGCAGGTATCATAAGGTTGCGACATGTTATGGGATACTTGCTTAATTGTACTTTTATATGCAATTTGAAATTTGTAATTTGATATTGTTCCTTTCATAACATACCCCTAACGATTGAAAATCATTTTGTAGTTTCTGTGAAGTAATATGTGCACACTTACCCAATCTTTACAACACAGTAACATTTGCGTATAACAAGCATTTTTTTTAGTTACGTCCATATCAGGAAATCAATGCACAAGATCATTCACGTAGACAATAAACAATAGGAGTCCTAGAATTGACCCCTGGGGCACACCATGGGCGATTGCACCAGGGTCTGATAGTGATCTGTTTCCTAATACTTTTTGAGTCCTGTTACTGAAATAACTTTTAAGCCATAAAGTTCCGTCACGGACATGGAAGACCTGGATAAGAAACCCACCCGTGTTGGCCTACTTATGATTGCCTCGCTATTGTTCTCGAGTTCACACCTTTGCTGCAAGGCGGGGCAACATTAACACCTTAGTTTAACACCTTATCCACTAGATGGCATGTAGAGCATGCAACATTCTATGGTGTAATTAGGTATAAGAACACCATGCCTCTGGTGCAATGAGACTGAAGCATCCTACATATCATTATCATATATTCATATATCATTTGATTATAAAGATCAGTTAAAATAATGTGAACAGAAATAATTATATTTATTTCACTATGAAAATAAAAAAATTAAATTAACCATAATTTCAACTGTTCTATTTAGGAAGTGTCTTGAGACTTTTGTCATGGACTTCATAGGGCTCTATGTTCAAGTGAGGCCATTGTTTTAAAATGATACAAACATGATCAATTATACATAATTATCATATTTGACCTGAACTTCACCAAGGAAAATGCCATAAATCGTAAATAAACTGGGGGAGAGGGTCTTCTAGAGATAAGTGAAAATATGCATGCCAAATATATCCATGATACTTATTACCTACTATATCTAAAAAACTACGATTCTGGTAGTATCTGCTTGGACTTCTGCCCGCACATAAGGACAGAGTGAACCAGACTTAGGCTTGGAGAGTAAGGGGCCACCAGATTGAGAATCTCGTGGAGGAAAACATTAGAATCTGTTCTTCTTTTTTGTAGATCTATTGGCAGAAATATCTTTTCTCTTATGATTTATTTCCAGCCATGCCGAAATCAATGTTTAGTAGTGTATTTTTCTTATCTACTTTTCTCGTGAGAATCCAATGAGATCTCAACTTTCGCTGGTCGCCCCACTTTTAAAACTCCACTGATTCCCTCCACCCAGCAACAGCCTAAGTATTTGACCCTATTAGAGCATCTGACTTTGTGGAGTAGTGAGCAGGGTGTTTCCCTGGCAATGCGAATGTCGGGTGTTCGAACCCAGCATTAGGCAGCCCATAATTTCATTTTTCAATATTCTCCCCTTAACTCGGACTCCATGAAGTCGCTTAATATATCCATGATATTTATGAAAGATAGATAAAAGAAGCAAAAGGAACCAAACTGATTTGTTCCTGCTATATTTTGAGAGTACCAATCTCTGATCACTTTAAAGTTTGCCTATAATGGATGGATAGCAAACCATTCCTGTTGAGGAAGCATTTGTTTCACACCGTCTCCACCAGGTGGCAAGCCTGTACCATGACTTGACCAGTCTCTCCTCACTGGTAGGGTTCCCTACACAGCATGTTGCAGGGTTTGCCCTGTAGAGGAATCATGTGCATCTTGTCCTGTATAACAAATTCAGAATACTCTCATCAGCAATGTTTAGCAAGACACATACTGATATTACATTATCTACCAATGACAAAGGGTTGGAGGGTTTCAATGTGATTTTTCTTGAGAAATCCTACATTGAAGAACGTCCCTGTGAACTAAATGCTTTTTCATAGAGGTAAATTAATTGCTCTTGAATGCTATTCCAGTGAGGGATTATGATATCAGTATATGGTAGTATTGTGGAGCAGCTTATAGGACTTTTTCTTGTATATTAAAAAAGCATAATTGAGACTTTTGTCATGGACTTCATAGGGCTCTATGTTCAAGTGAGGCCATTGTTTTAAAATGATACAAACATGATCAATTATACATAATTATCATATTTGACATGAACTTCACCAAGGAAAATGCCATAAATCGTAAATAAACTTGGCGAGAGGGTCTTCTAGAGATAAGTGAAAATATGCATGTCAAATATATCCATGATACTTATTACCTACTATATCCAAAAAACTACGATTCTGGTAGTATCTGCTTGGACTTCTGCCCGCACATAAGGACAGAGTTAACCAGACTTAGGCTTGGAGAGTGAGGAGCCACCAGAGTGAGAATCTCGTGGATGAAAATATTAGAATCTGTATTTCTTTTTTGTAGATCTATTTGCAGAAATATCTTTTCTCTTATGATTTATTTCCAGCCATGCCGAAATCAATGTCTAGTAGTGTAGTTTTCTTATCTACTTTTCTCGTGAGAAACCAATGAGATCTCAACTTTCGCTGGTCGCCCCACTTTCAAAACTCCGCTGATTCCCTCCACTCAGCAACAGCCTAAGTATTTGACCCTATTAGAGCATCTGACTTTGTTGTATAGTCGGCAGGATGTTTCCCTGGCAATGCGAGTGTCGGGTGTTCGAACCCAGCAATAGGCAGCCCATAATTTCATTTTTCAATATTCTCTCCTTAACCCTTTTAGGACGCAAGATGTCTGGAGGCATCACCGCGGTAAAGAAGCATGATGCCTGGAGGCATCACCCCACTAAAGACGCATGATGCCTTGAGGCATCATTGTCCCAATATTAAGAAAAATGTTTTAACAAAGAAATAATAGAGCAATATTCATAAAATCTTCAGAAAATGTAGATATAATATCATATTTAGTATGTCTATTAAAAAGAAATAAAACATTTATGATTATGTATCATATTGCATAATTACAAACTTGGATGTCAGTTTTAACTATTATGTGGCCGTCCTGTAGCCAGACAGACTGCCACCAGTATCCGTCCTTATGGGAGTAGCTGGACCCCTGGCAGCTGTCCTTAAAGGGTTAACTCGGATTCGACGAAGTCGCTAAATATATCCATGATATTTATGAAAGATAGATAAAAGAAGCAAAAGGAACCAAACTGATTTGTTCCTGCTATATTTTGAGAGTACCAATCTCTGATCACTTTAAAGTTTGCCTATAATGGATGGATAGCAAACCATTCCTGTTGAGGAAGCATTTGTTTCACACCGTCTCCACCAGGTGGCAAGCCTGTACCATGACTTGACCAGTCTCTCCTCACTGGTAGGGTTCCCTACACAGCATGTTGCAGGGCTTGCCCTGTAGAGGAATCATGTGCATCTTGTCCTGTATAACAAATTCAGAATACTCTCATCAGCAATGTTTAGCAAGACACATACTGATATTACATTATCTACCAATGACAAAGGGTTGGAGGGTTTCAATGTGATTTTTCTTGAGAAATCCTACATTGAAAAACGTCCCTGTGAACTAAATGCTTTTTCATAGAGGTAAATTAATTGCTCTTGAATGCTATTCCAGTGAGGGATTATAATATCAGTATATGGTAGTATTGTAGAGCAGCTTATAGGACTATTTCTTGGATTCTAAAAAAGCATAATTGAGACTTTTGTCATGGACTTCATAGGGCTCTATGTTCAAGTGAGGCCATTGTTTTAAAATGATACAAACATGATCAATTATACATAATTATCATATTTGACCTGAACTTCACCAAGGAAAATGCCATAAATCGTAAATAAACTGGGGGAGAGGGTCTTCTAGAGATAAGTGAAAATATGCATGTCAAATATATCCATGATACTTATTACCTACTATATCTAAAAAACTACGATTCTGGTAGTATCTGCTTGGACTTCTGCCCGCACATAAGGACAGAGTGAACCAGACTTAGGCTTGGAGAGTGAGGAGCCACTAGAATGAGAATCTCGTGGAGGAAAATATTAGAATCTGTTCTTCTTTTTTGTAGATCTATTTGCAGAAATATCTTTTCTCTTATGATTTATTTTCGAGCCATACCGAAATCAATGTTTAGTAGTGTAGTTTTCTTATCTACTTTTCTCGTGAGAAACCAATGAGATCTCAACTTTCGCTGGTCGCCCCACTTTCAAAACTCCACTGATTCCCTCCACCCAGCAACATCCTAAGTATTTGACCCTATTAGAGCATCTGACTTTGTGGAGTAGTGGGCAGGGTGTTTCCCTGGCAATGCGAGTGTCGGGTATTCGAACCGTGCAATAGGCAGCCCATAATTTCATTTTTTAATATTCTCCCCTTAACTCGGACTCGACAAAGTCGCTAAATATATCCATGATATTTATGAAAGATAGATAAAAGAAGCAAAAGGAACCAAACTGATTTGTTCCTGCTATATTTTGAGAGTACCAATCTCTGATCACTTTAAAGTTTGCCTATAATGGATGGATAGCAAACCATTCCTGTTGAGGAAGCATTTGTTTCACACCGTCTCCACCAGGTGGCAAGCCTGTACCATGACTTGACCAGTCTCTCCTCACTGCTAGGGTTACCTACACAGCATGTTGCAGGGTTTGCCCTGTAGAGGAATCATGTGCATCTTGTCCTGTATAACAAATTCAGAATACTCTCATCAGCAATGTTTAGCAAGACACATACTGATATTACATTATCTACCAATGACAAAGGGTTGGAGGGTTTCAATGTGATTTTTCTTGAGAAATCCTACGATGAAAAACGTCCCTGTGAACTAAATGCTTTTTCATAGAAGTAAATGAATTGCTCTTGAATGCTATTCCAGTGAGGGATTATGATATCAGTATATGGTAGTATTGTGGAGCAGCTTATAGGACTATTTCTTGGATTCTAAAAAAGCATAATTGAGACTTTTGTCATGGACTTCATAGGGCTCTATGTTCAAGTGAGGCCATTGTTTTAAAATGATACAAACATGATCAATTATACATAATTATCATATTTGACCTGAACTTCACCAAGGAAAATGCCATAAATCGTAAATAAACTGGGGGAGAGGGTCTTCTAGAGATAAGTGAAAATATGCATGTCAAATATATCCATGATACTTATTACCTACTATATCTAAAAAACTACGATTCTGGTAGTATCTGCTTGGACTTCTGCCCGCACATAAGGACAGAGTGAACCAGACTTAGGCTTGGAGAGTGAGGGGCCACCAGAGTGAGAATCTCGTGGAGGAAAATATTAGAATCTGTATTTCTTTTTTGTAGATCTATTTGCAGAAATATCTTTTCTCTTATGATTTATTTTCGAGCCATGCTGAAATCAATGTTTAGTAGTGTAGTTTTCTTATCTACTTTTCTCGTGAGAAACCAATGAGATCTCAACTTTCGCTGGTCGCCCCACTTTCAAAACTCCGCTGATTCCCTCCACCCAACAACAGCCTAAGTATTTGACCCTAAAGTCGCTATATATATCCATGATATTTATGAAAGATAGATAAAAGAAGCAAAAGGAACCAAACTGATTTGTTCCTGCTATATTTTGAGCGTACCAATCTCTGATCACTTTAAAGTTTGCCTATAATGGATGGATAGCAAACCATTCCTGTTGAGGAAGCATTTGTTTCACACCGTCTCCACCAGGTGGCAAGCCTGTACCATGACTTGACCAGTCTCTCCTCACTGGTAGGGTTCCCTACACAGCATGTTGCAGGGCTTGCCCTGTAGAGGAATCATGTGCATCTTGTCCTGTATAACAAATTCAGAATACTCTCATCAGCAATGTTTAGCAAGACACATACTGATATTACATTATCTACCAATGACAAAGGGTTGGAGGGTTTCAATGTGATTTTTCTTGAGAAATCCTACATTGAAAAACGTCCCTGTGAACTAAATGCTTTTTCATAGAAGTAAATTAATTGCTCTTGAATGCTATTCCAGTGAGGGATTATGATATCAGTATATGGTAGTATTGTGGAGCAGCTTATAGGACTATTTCTTGGATTCTAAAAAAGCATAATTGAGACTTTTGTCATGGACCTCATAGGGCTCTATGTTCAAGTGAGGCCATTGTTTTAAAATGATACAAACATGATCAATTATACATAATTATCATATTTGACCTGAACTTCACCAAGGAAAATGCCATAAATCGTAAATAAACTGGGGGAGAGGGTCTTCTAGAGATAAGTGAAAATATGCATGTCAAATATATCCATGATACTTATTACCTACTATATCTAAAAAACTACGAATCTGGTAGTATCTGCTTGGACTTCTGCCCGCACATAAGGACAGAGTGAACCAGACTTAGGCTTGGAGAGTGAGGGGCCACCAGAGTGAGAATCTCGTGGAGGAAAATATTAGAATCTGTATTTCTTTTTTGTAGATCTATTTGCAGAAATATCTTTTCTCTTATGATTTATTTTCGAGCCATGCTGAAATCAATGTTTAGTAGTGTAGTTTTCTTATCTACTTTTCTCGTGAGAAACCAATGAGATCTCAACTTTCGCTGGTCGCCCCACTTTCAAAACTCCGCTGATTCCCTCCACCCAGCAACAGCCTAAGTATTTGACCCTATTAGAGCATCTGACTTTTTTGTATAGTCGGCAGGATGTTTCCCTGGCAATGCGAGTGTCGGGTGTTTGAACCCAGCAATAGGCAGCCCATAATTTCATTTTTCAATATTCTCTCCTTAACTCGGACTCCAGGAAGTCGCTTAATATATCCATGATATTTATGAAAGACAGATAAAAGAAGCAAAAGGAACCAAACTGATTTGTTCCTGCTATATTTTGAGCGTACCAATCTCTGATCACTTTAAAGTTTGCCTATAATGGATGAATAGCAAACCATTCCTGTTGAGGAAGCATTTGTTTCACACCGTCTCCACCAGGTGGCAAGCCTGTACCATGACTTGACCAGTCTCTCCTCACTGGTAGGGTTCCCTACACAGCATGTTGCAGGGCTTGCCCTGTAGAGGAATCATGTGCATCTTGTCCTGTATAACAAATTCAGAATACTCTCATCAGCAATGTTTAGCAAGACACATACTGATATTACATTTTTTTTTTTTTTTTTTTTTATTCAGATGGAACAAAATACAATCACCAACGCGGCGTTCTTCCTTGTACAGTTCAACAAGACAGATACAGTAGCACAAGTTAACAAATCTGAGCTTATTTGCTTTTAGTAGAAAATTATGTGACATATGTGTAAACATATATGTATATCTGGTCATGTGACTCAGAATCTAAAAATTCAATATTTCATATTTTCAGTCCTTTATCTACTTCTCAAAAAATAACAATTTGACTAGTATAATATTAAATACAGATTTGATACTCAAACACAAAGACAATTACAAGTTATCTACCAATAACAAAGGGTTGGAGGGTTTCAATGTGATTTTTCTTGAGAAATCCTACATTGAAAAACGTCCCTGTGAACTAAATGCTTTTTCATAGAGGTAAATTAATTGCTCTTGAATGCTATTCCAGTGAGGGATTATGATATCAGTATATGGTAGTATTGTGGAGCAGCTTATAGGACTATTTCTTGGATTCTAAAAAAGCATAATTGAGACTTTTGTCATGGACTTCATAGGGCTCTATGTTCAAGTGAGGCCATTGTTTTAAAATGATACAAACATGATCAATTATACATAATTATCATATTTGACCTGAACTTCACCAAGGAAAATACCATAAATCGTAAATAAACTTGGGGAGAGGGTCTTCTAGAGATAAGTGAAAATATGCATGTCAAATATATCCATGATACTTATTACCTACTATATCTAAAAAACTACGATTCTGGTAGTATCTGCTTGGACTTCTGCCCGCACATAAGGACAGAGTGAACCAGACTTAGGCTTGGAGAGTGAGGGGCCACCAGAGCGAGAATCTCGTGGAGGAAAATATTAGAATCTGTTCTTCTTTTTTGTAGATCTATTGGCAGAAATATCTTTTCTCTTATGATTTATTTCCAGCCATGCCGAAATCAATGTTTAGTAGTGTAGTTTTCTTATCTACTTTTCTCGTGAGAAACCAATGAGATCTCAACTTTCGCTGGTCGCCCCACTTTCAAAACTCCGCTGATTCCCTCCACTCAGCAACAGCCTAAGTATTTGACCCTATTAGAGCATCTGACTTTGTTGTATAGTCGGCAGGATGTTTCCCTGGCAATGCGAGTGTCGGGTGTTCGAACCCAGCAATAGGCAGCCCATAATTTCATTTTTCAATATTCTCTCCTTAACCCTTTTAGGACGCAAGATGCCTGGAGGCATCACCGCGGTAAAGAAGCATGATGCCTGGAGGCATCACCCCACTAAAGACGCATGATGCCTTGAGGCATCATTGTCCAAATATTAAGAAAAATGTTTTAACAAAGAAATAATAGAGCAATATTCATAAAATCTTCAGAAAATGTAGATATAATATCATATTTAGTATGTCTATTTAAAAGAAATAAAACATTTATGATTATGTATCATATTGCATAATTACAAACTTGGATGTCAGTTTTAACTATTATGTGGCCGTCCTGTAGCCAGACAGACTGCCACCAGTATCCGTCCTTATGGGAGTAGCTGGACCCCTGGCAGCCGTCCTTAAAGGGTTAACTCGGATTCGACGAAGTCGCTAAATATATCCATGATATTTATGAAAGATAGATAAAAGAAGCAAAAGGAACCAAACTGATTTGTTCCTGCTATATTTTGAGAGTACCAATCTCTGATCACTTTAAAGTTTGCCTATAATGGATGGATAGCAAACCATTCCTGTTGAGGAAGCATTTGTTTCACACCGTCTCCACCAGGTGGCAAGCCTGTACCATGACTTGACCAGTCTCTCCTCACTGGTAGGGTTCCCTACACAGCATGTTGCAGGGCTTGCCCTGTAGAGGAATCATGTGCATCTTGTCCTGTATAACAAATTCAGAATACTCTCATCAGCAATGTTTAGCAAGACACATACTGATATTACATTATCTACCCATGACAAAGGGTTGGAGGGTTTCAATGTGATTTTTCTTGAGAAATCCTACATTGAAAAACGTCCCTGTGAACTAAATGCTTTTTCATAGAGGTAAATTAATTGCTCTTGAATGCTATTCCAGTGAGGGATTATGATATCAGTATATGGTAGTATTGTGGAGCAGCTTATAGGACTATTTCTTGGATTCTAAAAAAGCATAATTGAGACTTTTGTCATGGACTTCATAGGGCTCTATGTTCAAGTGAGGCCATTGTTTTAAAATGATACAAACATGATCAATTATACATAATTATCATATTTGACCTGAACTTCACCAAGGAAAATGCCATAAATCGTAAATAAACTGGGGGAGAGGGTCTTCTAGAGATAAGTGAAAATATGCATGTCAAATATATCCATGATTCTTATTACCTACTATATCTAAAAAACTACGATTCTGGTAGTATCTGCTTGGACTTCTGCCCGCACATAAGGACAGAGTGAACCAGACTTAGGCTTGGAGAGTGAGGAGCCACCAGAGTGAGAATCTTGTGGAGGAAAATATTAGAATCTGTTCTTCTTTTTTGTAGATCTATTGGCAGAAATATCTTTTCTCTTATGATTTATTTCCAGCCATGCCGAAATCAATGTTTAGTAGTGTAGTTTTCTTATCTACTTTTCTCGTGAGAAACAATGAGATCTCAACTTTCGCTGGTCGCCCCACTTTAAAAACTCCACTGATTCCCTCCACTCAACAACAGCCTAAGTATTTGACCCTATTAGAGCATCTGACTTTGTGGAATAGTGGGCAGGGTGTTTCCCTGGCAATGCGAGTGTCGGGTGTTCAAACCCAGCAATAGGCAGCCCATAATTTCATTTTTCAATATTCTCCCCTTAACTCAGACTCCATGAAGTCGCTTAATATATCCATGATATTTATGAAAGATAGATGAAAGAAGCAAAAGGAACCAAACTGATTTGTTCCTGCTATATTTTGAGCGTACCAATCTCTGATCACTTTAAAGTTTGCCTATAATGGATGGATAGCAAACCATTCCTGTTGAGGAAGCATTTGTTTCACACCGTCTCCACCAGGTGGCAAGCCTGTACCATGACTTGACCAGTCTCTCCTCACTGGTAGGGTTCCCTACACAGCATGTTGCAGGGCTTGCCCTGTAGAGGAATCATGTGCATCTTGTCCTGTATAACAAATTCAGAATACTCTCATCAGCAATGTTTAGCAAGACACATACTGATATTACATTATCTACCAATGACAAAGGGTTGGAGGGTTTCAATGTGATTTTTCTTGAGAAATCCTACATTGAAAAACGTCCCTGTGAACTAAATGCTTTTTCATAGAGATAAATTAATTGCTCTTGAATGCTATTCCAGTGAGGGATTATGATATCAGTATATGGTAGTATTGTGGAGCAGCTTATAGGACTATTTCTTGGATTCTAAAAAAGCATAATTGAGACTTTGGTCATGGACTTCATAGGGCTCTATGTTCAAGTGAGGCCATTGTTTTAAAATGATATAAACATGATCAATTATACATAATTATCATATTTGACCTGAACTTCACCAAGGAAAATACCATAAATCGTAAATAAACTTGGGGAGAGGGTCTTCTAGAGATAAGTGAAAATATGCATGTCAAATATATCCATGATACTTATTACCTACTATATCTAAAAAACTACGATTCTGGTAGTATCTGCTTGGACTTCTGCCCGCACATAAGGACAGAGTGAACCAGACTTAGGCTTGGAGAGTGAGGGGCCACCAGAGCGAGAATCTCGTGGAGGAAAATATTAGAATCTGTTCTTCTTTTTTGTAGATCTATTGGCAGAAATATCTTTTCTCTTATGATTTATTTCCAGCCATGCCGAAATCAATGTTTAGTAGTGTAGTTTTCTTATCTATTTTTCTCGTGAGAAACAATGAGATCTCAACTTTCGCTAGTCGCCCCACTTTAAAAACTCCACTGATTCCCTCCACCCAGCAACAGCCTAAGTATTTGACCCTATTAGAGCATCTGACTTTGTGGAGTAGTGGGCAGGGTGTTTCCCTGGCAATGCGAGTGTCGGGTGTTCGAACCCAGCATTAGGCAGCCCATAATTTCATTTTTCAATATTCTCCCCTTAACTCGGACTCCAGGAAGTCGCTTAATATATCCATGATATTTATGAAAGACAGATAAAAGAAGCAAAAGGAACCAAACTGATTTGTTCCTGCTATATTTTGAGCGTACCAATCTCTGATCACTTTAAAGTTTGCCTATAATGGATGAATAGCAAACCATTCCTGTTGAGGAAGCATTTGTTTCACACCGTCTCCACCAGGTGGCAAGCCTGTACCATGACTTGACCAGTCTCTCCTCACTGGTAGGGTTCCCTACACAGCATGTTGCAGGGCTTGCCCTGTAGAGGAATCATGTGCATCTTGTCCTGTATAACAAATTCAGAATACTCTCATCAGCAATGTTTAGCAAGACACATACTGATATTACATTTTTTTTTTTTTTTTTTTTTATTCAGATGGAACAAAATACAATCACCAACGCGGCGTTCTTCCTTGTACAGTTCAACAAGACAGATACAGTAGCACAAGTTAACAAATCTGAGCTTATTTGCTTTTAGTAGAAAATTATGTGACATATGTGTAAACATATATGTATATCTGGTCATGTGACTCAGAATCTAAAAATTCAATATTTCATATTTTCAGTCCTTTATCTACTTCTCAAAAAATAACAATTTGACTAGTATAATATTAAATACAGATTTGATACTCAAACACAAAGACAATTACAAGTTATCTACCAATAACAAAGGGTTGGAGGGTTTCAATGTGATTTTTCTTGAGAAATCCTACATTGAAAAACGTCCCTGTGAACTAAATGCTTTTTCATAGAGGTAAATTAATTGCTCTTGAATGCTATTCCAGTGAGGGATTATGATATCAGTATATGGTAGTATTGTGGAGCAGCTTATAGGACTATTTCTTGGATTCTAAAAAAGCATAATTGAGACTTTTGTCATGGACTTCATAGGGCTCTATGTTCAAGTGAGGCCATTGTTTTAAAATGATACAAACATGATCAATTATACATAATTATCATATTTGACCTGAACTTCACCAAGGAAAATACCATAAATCGTAAATAAACTTGGGGAGAGGGTCTTCTAGAGATAAGTGAAAATATGCATGTCAAATATATCCATGATACTTATTACCTACTATATCTAAAAAACTACGATTCTGGTAGTATCTGCTTGGACTTCTGCCCGCACATAAGGACAGAGTGAACCAGACTTAGGCTTGGAGAGTGAGGGGCCACCAGAGCGAGAATCTCGTGGAGGAAAATATTAGAATCTGTTCTTCTTTTTTGTAGATCTATTGGCAGAAATATCTTTTCTCTTATGATTTATTTCCAGCCATGCCGAAATCAATGTTTAGTAGTGTAGTTTTCTTATCTATTTTTCTCGTGAGAAACAATGAGATCTCAACTTTCGCTGGTCGCCCCACTTTAAAAACTCCACTGATTCCCTCCACCCAGCAACAGCCTAAGTATTTGACCCTATTAGAGCATCTGACTTTGTGGAGTAGTGGGCAGGGTGTTTCCCTGGCAATGCGAGTGTCGGGTGTTCGAACCCAGCATTAGGCAGCCCATAATTTCATTTTTCAATATTCTCCCCTTAACTCGGACTCCAGGAAGTCGCTTAATATATCCATGATATTTATGAAAGACAGATAAAAGAAGCAAAAGGAACCAAACTGATTTGTTCCTGCTATATTTTGAGCGTACCAATCTCTGATCACTTTAAAGTTTGCCTATAATGGATGAATAGCAAACCATTCCTGTTGAGGAAGCATTTGTTTCACACCGTCTCCACCAGGTGGCAAGCCTGTACCATGACTTGACCAGTCTCTCCTCACTGGTAGGGTTCCCTACACAGCATGTTGCAGGGCTTGCCCTGTAGAGGAATCATGTGCATCTTGTCCTGTATAACAAATTCAGAATACTCTCATCAGCAATGTTTAGCAAGACACATACTGATATTACATTATCTACTAATAACAAAGGGTTGGAGGGTTTCAATGTGATTTTTCTTGAGAAATCCTACATTGAAAAACGTCCCTGTGAACTAAATGCTTTTTCATAGAGGTAAATTAATTGCTCTTGAATGCTATTCCAGTGAGGGATTATGATATCAGTATATGGTAGTATTGTGGAGCAGCTTATAGGACTATTTCTTGGATTCTAAAAAAGCATAATTGAGACTTTTGTCATGGACTTCATAGGGCTCTATGTTCAAGTGAGGCCATTGTTTTAAAATGATACAAACATGATCAATTATACATAATTATCATATTTGACATGAACTTCACCAAGGAAAATGCCATAAATCGTAAATAAACTGGGGGAGAGGGTCTTCTAGAGATAAGTGAAAATATGCATGTCAAATATATCCATGATACTTATTACCTACTATATCTAAAAAACTACGATTCTGGTAGTATCTGCTTGGACTTCTGCCCGCACATAAGGACAGAGTGAACCAGACTTAGGCTTGGAGAGTGAGGGGCCACCAGAGTGAGAATCTCGTGGAGGAAAATATTAGAATCTGTTCTTCTTTTTTGTAGATCTATTGGCAGAAATATCTTTTCTCTTATGATTTATTTCCAGCCATGCCGAAATCAATGTTTAGTAGTGTAGTTTTCTTATCTACTTTTCTCGTGAGAAACCAATGAGATCTCAACTTTCGCTGGTCGCCCCACTTTCAAAACTCCGCTGATTTCCTCCACCCAGCAACAGCCTAAGTATTTGACCCTATTAGAGCATCTGACTTTGTGGAGTAGTGGGCAGGGTGTTTCCCTGGCAATGCGAGTGTCAGGTGTTCGAACCCAGCAATAGGCAGCCCATAATTTCATTTTTCAATATTCTCCCCTTTACTCGGACTCGATGAAGTCGCTAAATATATCTATGATATTTATGAAAGATAGATAAAAGAAGCAAAAAGAACCAAACTGATTTGTTCCTGCTATATTTTGAGCGTACCAATCTCTGATCACTTTAAAGTTTGCCTATAATGGATGGATAGCAAACCATTCCTGTTGAGGAAGCATTTGTTTCACACCGTCTCCACCAGGTGGCAAGCCTGTACCATGACTTGACCAGTCTCTCCTCACTGGTAGGGTTCCCTACACAGCATGTTGCAGGGCTTGCCCTGTAGAGGAATCATGTGCATCTTGTCCTGTATAACAAATTCAGAATACTCTCATCAGCAATGTTTAGCAAGACACATACTGATATTACATTATCTACCAATGACAAAGGGTTGGAGGGTTTCAATGTGATTTTTCTTGAGAAATCCTACATTGAAAAACGTCACTGTGAACTGAATGCTTTTTCATAGAGGTTAATTGATTGCTCTTGAATGCTATTCCAGTGAGGGATTATGATATCAGTATATGGTAGTATTGTGGAGCAGCTTATAGGACTATTTCTTGGATTCTAAAAAAGCATAATTGAGACTTTGGTCATTGACTTCATAGGGCTCTATGTTCAAGTGAGGCCATTGTTTTAAAATGATACAAACATGATCAATTATACATAATTATCATATTTGACCTGAACTTCACCAAGGAAAATGCCATAAATCGTAAATAAACTGGGGGAGAGGGTCTCCTAGAGATAAGTGAAAATATGCAGGTCAAATATATCCATGATACATATTACCTACTATATCTAAAAAACTACGATTCTGGTAGTATCTGCTTGGACTTCTGCCCGCATATAAGGACAGAGTGAACCAGACTTAGGCTTGGAGAGTGAGGGGCCACGAGAATGAGAATCTCGTGGAGGAAAATATTAGAATCTGTCCTTCTTTTTTGTAGATCTATTGGCAGAAATATCTTTTCTCTTATGATTTATTTCCAGCCATGCCGAAATCAATGTTTAGTAGTGTAGTTTTCTTATCTACTTTTCTAGTGAGAAACAATGAGATCTCAACTTTCGCTGGTCGCCCCACTTTAAAAACTCCACTGATTCCCTCCACCCAGCAACAGCCTAAGTATTTGACCCTGTTAGAGCATCTGACTTTGTGGAGTAGTGGGCAGGGTGTTTCCCTGGCAATGCGAATGTCGGGTGTTCGAACCAAGCATTAGGCAGCCCATAATTTCATTTTTCAATATTCTCCCCTTAACTCGGACTCCATGAAGTCGCTTAATATATCCATGATATTTATGAAAGATAGATAAAAGAAGCAAAAGGAACCAAACTGATTTGTTCCTGCTATATTTTGAGCGTACCAATCTCTGATCACTTTAAAGTTTGCCTATAATGGATGGATAGCAAACCATTCCTGTTGAGGAAGCATTTGTTTCACACCGTCTCCACCAGGTGGCAAGCCTGTACCATGACTTGACCAGTCTCTCCTCACTGGTAGGGTTCCCTACACAGCATGTTGCAGGGCTTGCCCTGTAGAGGAATCATGTGCATCTTGTCCTGTATAACAAATTCAGAATACTCTCATCAGCAATGTTTAGCAAGACACATACTGATATTACATTATCTACCAATGACAAAGGGTTGGAGGGTTTCAATGTGATTTTTCTTGAGAAATCCTACATTGAAAAACGTCCCTGTGAACTAAATGCTTTTTCATAGAAGTAAATGAATTGCTCTTGAATGCTATTCCAGTGAGGGATTATGATATCAGTATATGGTAGTATTGTGGAGCAGCTTATAGGACTATTTCTTGGATTCTAAAAAAGCATAATTGAGACTTTTGTCATGGACTTCATACGGCTCTATGTTCAAGTGAGGCCATTGTTTTAAAATGATACAAACATGATCAATTATACATAATTATCATATTTGACCTGAACTTCACCAAGGAAAATGCCATAAATCGTAAATAAACTGGGGGAGAGGGTCTTCTAGAGATAAGTGAAAATATGCATGTCAAATATATCCATGATACTTATTACCTACTATATCTAAAAAACTACGGTTCTGGTAGTATCTGCTTGGACTTCTGCCCGCACATAAGGACAGAGTGAACCAGACTTAGGCTTGGAGAGTGAGGGGCCACCAGAGTGAGAATCTCGTGGAGGAAAATATTAGAATCTGTTCTTCTTTTTTGTAGATCTATTTGCAGAAATATCTTTTCTCTTATGATTTATTTCCAGCCATGCCGAAATCAATGTTTAGTAGTGTAGTTTTCTTATCTACTTTTCTCGTAAGAAACCAATGAGATCTCAACTTTCGCTGGTCGCCCCACTTTCAAAACTCCGCTGATTCCTTCCACCAAGCAACAGCCTAAGTATTTGACCCTATTAGAGCATCTGACTTTGTGGAATAGTGGGCAGGGTGTTTCCCTGGCAATGCGAGTGTCAGGTGTTCGAACCCAGCAATAGGCAGCCCATAATTTCATTTTTCAATATTCTCCCCTTTACTCGGACTCCATGAAGTCGCTAAATATATCTATGATATTTATGAAAGATAGATAAAAGAAGCAAAAGGAACCAAACTGATTTGTTCCTGCTATATTTTGAGCGTACCAATGTCTGATCACTTTAAAGTTTGTCTATAATGGATGGATAGCAAACCATTCCTGTTGAGGAAGCATTTGTTTCACACCGTCTCCACCAGGTGGCAAGCCTGTACCATGACTTGACCAGTCTCTCCTCACTGGTAGGGTTCCCTACACAGCATGTTGCAGGGCTTGCCCTGTAGAGGAATCATGTGCATCTTGTCCTGTATAAAAAATTCAGAATACTCTCATCAGCAATGTTTAGCAAGACACATACTGATATTACATTATCTACCAATGACCAAGGGTTGGAGGGTTTCAATGTGATTTTTCTTGAGAAATCCTACATTGAAAAACGTCCCTGTGAACTAAATGCTTTTTCATAGAAGTAAATGAATTGCTCTTGAATGCTATTCCAGTGAGGGATTATGATATCAGTATATGGTAGTATTGTGGAGCAGCTTATAGGACTATTTCTTGGATTCTAAAAAAGCATAATTGAGACTTTTGTCATGGACTTCATACGGCTCTATGTTCAAGTGAGGCCATTGTTTTAAAATGATACAAACATGATCAATTATACATAATTATCATATTTGACCTGAACTTCACCAAGGAAAATGCCATAAATCGTAAATAAACTGGGGGAGAGGGTCTTCTAGAGATAAGTGAAAATATGCATGTCAAATATATCCATGATACTTATTACCTACTATATCTAAAAAACTACGGTTCTGGTAGTATCTGCTTGGACTTCTGCCCGCACATAAGGACAGAGTGAACCAGACTTAGGCTTGGAGAGTGAGGGGCCACCAGAGTGAGAATCTCGTGGAGGAAAATATTAGAATCTGTTCTTCTTTTTTGTAGATCTATTTGCAGAAATATCTTTTCTCTTATGATTTATTTCCAGCCATGCCGAAATCAATGTTTAGTAGTGTAGTTTTCTTATCTACTTTTCTCGTAAGAAACCAATGAGATCTCAACTTTCGCTGGTCGCCCCACTTTCAAAACTCCGCTGATTCCTTCCACCAAGCAACAGCCTAAGTATTTGACCCTATTAGAGCATCTGACTTTGTGGAATAGTGGGCAGGGTGTTTCCCTGGCAATGCGAGTGTCAGGTGTTCGAACCCAGCAATAGGCAGCCCATAATTTCATTTTTCAATATTCTCCCCTTTACTCGGACTCCATGAAGTCGCTAAATATATCTATGATATTTATGAAAGATAGATAAAAGAAGCAAAAGGAACCAAACTGATTTGTTCCTGCTATATTTTGAGCGTACCAATGTCTGATCACTTTAAAGTTTGTCTATAATGGATGGATAGCAAACCATTCCTGTTGAGGAAGCATTTGTTTCACAACGTCTCCACCAGGTGGCAAGCCTGTACCATGACTTGACCAGTCTCTCCTCACTGGTAGGGTTCCCTACACAGCATGTTGCAGGGCTTGCCCTGTAGAGGAATCATGTGCATCTTGTCCTGTATAAAAAATTCAGAATACTCTCATCAGCAATGTTTAGCAAGACACATACTGATATTACATTATCTACCAATGACCAAGGGTTGGAGGGTTTCAATGTGATTTTTCTTGAGAAATCCTACATTGAAAAACGTCCCTGTGAACTAAATGCTTTTTCATAGAGGTAAATTAATTGCTCTTGAATGCTATTCCAGTGAGGGATTATGATATCAGTATATGGTAGTATTGTGGAGCAGCTTATAGGACTATTTGTTGGATTCTAATAAAGCATAATTGAGACTTTTGTCATGGACTTCATACGGCTCTATGTTCAAGTGAGGCCATTGTTTTAAAATGATACAAACATGATCAATTATACATAATTATCATATTTGACATGAACTTCACCAAGGAAAATGCCATAAATCGTAAATAAACTTGGGGAGAGGGTCTTCTAGAGATAAGTGAAAATATGCATGTCAAATATATCCATGATACTTATTACCTACTATATCTAAAAAACTACGATTCTGGTAGTATCTGCTTGGACTTCTGCCCGCACATAAGGACAGAGTGAACCAGACTTAGGCTTGGAGAGTGAGGGGCCACCAGAGTGAGAATCTCGTGGAGGAAAATATTAGAATCTGTATTTCTTTTTTGTAGATCTATTTGCAGAAATATCTTTTCTCTTATGATTTATTTTCGAGCCATGCTGAAATCAATGTTTAGTAGTGTAGTTTTCTTATCTACTTTTCTCGTGAGAAACCAATGAGATCTCAACTTTCGCTGGTCGCCCCACTTTCAAAACTCCGCTGATTCCCTCCACCCAGCAACAGCCTAAGTATTTGACCCTATTAGAGCATCTGACTTTGTTGTATAGTCGGCAGGATGTTTCCCTAGCAATGCGAGTGTCGGGTGTTTGAACCCAGCAATAGGCAGCCCATAATTTCATTTTTCAATATTCTCTCCTTAACCCTTTTAGGACGCATGATGCCTGGAGGCATCACCGCGGTAAAGATGCATGATGCCTGGAGGCATCACCCCACTAAAGACACATGATGCCTTGAGGCATCATTGTCCCAATATTAAAAAAAATGTTTTAACAAAGAAATAATAGAGCAATATTCATAAAATCTTCAGAAAATGTAGATATAATATCATATTTAGTATGTCTATTAAAAGGAAATAAAACATTTATGATTATGTATCATATTGCATAATTACAAACTTGGATGTCAGTTTTAACTATTATGTGGCCGTCCTGTAGCCAGACAGACTGCCACCAGTATCCGTCCTTATGGGAGTAGCTGGACCCCTGGCAGCCTTCCTTAAAGGGTTAACTCGGATTCGACGAAGTCGCTAAATATATCCATGATATTTATGAAAGATAGATAAAAGAAGCAAAAGGAACCAAACTGATTTGTTCCTGCTATATTTTGAGCGTACCAATCTCTGATCACTTTAAAGTTTGCCTATAATGGATGGATAGCAAACCATTCCTGTTGAGGAAGCATTTGTTTCACACCGTCTCCACCAGGTGGCAAGCCTGTACCATGACTTGACCAGTCTCTCCTCACTGGTAGGGTTCCCTACACAGCATGTTGCAGGGCTTGCCCTGTAGAGGAATCATGTGCATCTTGTCCTGTATAACAAATTCAGAATACTCTCATCAGCAATGTTTAGCAAGACACATACCGATATTACATTATCTACCAATGACAAAGGGTTGGAAGGTTTAAATGTGATTTTTCTTTAGAAATCCTACATTGAAAAACGTCCCTGTGAACTAAATGCTTTTTCATAGAGGTAAATGAATTGCTCTTGAATGCTATTCCAGTGAGGGATTATGATATCAGTATATGGTAGTATTGTGGAGCAGCTTATAGGACTATTTCTTGGATTCTAAAAAAGCATAATTGAGACTTTTGTCATGGACTTCATAGGGCTCTATGTTCAAGTGAGGCCATTGTTTTAAAATGATACAAACATGATCAATTATACATAATTATCATATTTGACATGAACTTCACCAAGGAAAATGCCATAAATCGTAAATAAACTTGGGGAGAGGGTCTTCTAGAGATAAGTGAAAATATGCATGTCAAATATATCCATGATACTTATTACCTACTATATCTAAAAAACTACGATTCTGGTAGTATCTGCTTGGACTTCTGCCCGCACATAAGGACAGAGTGAACCAGACTTAGGCTTGGAGAGTGAGGGGCCACCAGAGTGAGAATCTCGTGGAGGAAAATATTAGAATCTGTTCTTCTTTTTTGTAGATCTATTGGCAGAAATATCTTTTCTCTTATGATTTATTTCCAGCCATGCCGAAATCAATGTTTAGTAGTGTAGTTTTCTTATCTACTTTTCTCGTGAGAAACAATGAGATCTCAACTTTCGCTGGTCGCCCCACTTTAAAAACTCCACTGATTCCCTCCACCCAGCAACAGCCTAAGTATTTGACCCTGTTAGAGCATCTGACTTTGTGGAGTAGTGGGCAGGGTGTTTCCCTGGCAATGCGAGTGTCGGGTGTTCGAACTCAGCATTAGGCAGCCCATAATTTCATTTTTCAATATTCTCCCCTTAACTCGGACTCCATGAAGTCGCTTAATATATCCATGATATTTAGGAAAGATAGATAAAAGAAGCAAAAGGAACCAAACTGATTTGTTCCTGCTATATTTTGAGCGTACCAATCTCTGATCACTTTAAAGTTTGCCTATAATGGATGAATAGCAAACCATTCCTGTTGAGGAAGCATTTGTTTCACACCGTCTCCACCAGGTGGCAAGCCTGTACCATGACTTGACCAGTCTCTCCTCACTGGTAGGGTTCCCTACACAGCATGTTGCAGGGCTTGCCCTGTAGAGGAATCATGTGCATCTTGTCCTGTATAACAAATTCAGAATACTCTCATCAGCAATGTTTAGCAAGACACATACTGATATTACATTATCTACCAATAACAAAGGGTTGGAGGGTTTCAATGTGATTTTTCTTGAGAAATCCTACATTGAAAAACGTCCCTGTG
This sequence comes from Alentia gelatinosa, assembly GCA_950022655.1. Lineage (NCBI taxonomy): Eukaryota > Metazoa > Annelida > Polychaeta > Phyllodocida > Polynoidae > Alentia > Alentia gelatinosa. Next base: position 48,162,064 of record OX465583.1, on the reverse strand, counting down.
AACTAAATGCTTTTTCATAGAGGTAAATTAATTGCTCTTGAATGCTATTCCAGTGAGGGATTATGATATCAGTATATGGTAGTATTGTGGAGCAGCTTATAGGACTATTTGTTGGATTCTAATAAAGCATAATTGAGACTTTTGTCATGGACTTCATACGGCCCTATGTTCAAGTGAGGCCATTGTTTTAAAATGATACAAACATGATCAATTATACATAATTATCATATTTGACATGAACTTCACCAAGGAAAATGCCATAAATCGTAAATAAACTGGGGGAGAGGGTCTTCTAGAGATAAGTGAAAATATGCATGTCAAATATATCCATGATACTTTTTACCTACTATATCTAAAAAACTACGATTCTGGTAGTATCTGCTTGGACTTCTGCCCGCACATAAGGACAGAGTGAACCAGACTTAGGCTTGGAGAGTGAGGGGCCACCAGAGTGAGAATCTCGTGGAGGAAAATATTAGAATCTGTTCTTCTTTTTTGTAGATCTATTGGCAGAAATATCTTTTCTCTTATGATTTATTTCCAGCCATGCCGAAATCAATGTTTAGTAGTGTAGTTTTCTTATCTACTTTTCTCGTGAGAAACAATGAGATCTCAACTTTCGCTGGTCGCCCCACTTTAAAAACTCCACTGATTCCCTCCACCCAGCAACAGCCTAAGTATTTGACCCTGTTAGAGCATCTGACTTTGTGGAGTAGTGGGCAGGGTGTTTCCCTGGCAATGCGAATGTCGGGTGTTCGAACCAAGCATTAGGCAGCCCATAATTTCATTTTTCAATATTCTCCCCTTAACTCGGACTCCATGAAGTCGCTTAATATATCCATGATATTTATGAAAGATAGATAAAAGAAGCAAAAGGAACCAAACTGATTTGTTCCTGCTATATTTTGAGCGTACCAATCTCTGATCACTTTAAAGTTTGCCTATAATGGATGGATAGCAAACCATTCCTGTTGAGGAAGCATTTGTTTCACACCGTCTCCACCAGGTGGCAAGCCTGTACCATGACATGACCAGTCTCTCCTCACTGGTAGGGTTCCCTCCACAGCATGTTGCAGGGCTTGCCCTGTAGAGGAATCATGTGCATCTTGTCCTGTATAACAAATTCAGAATACTCTCATCAGCAATGTTTAGCAAGACACATACTGATATTACATTATCTATCAATAACAAAGGGTTGGAGGGTTTCAATGTGAATTTTCTTGAGAAATCCTACATTGAAAAACGTCCCTGTGAACTAAATGCTTTTTCATAGAGGTAAATGAATTGCTCTTGAATGCTATTCCAGTGAGGGATTATGATATCAGTATATGGTAGTATTGTGGAGCAGCTTACAGGACTATTTCTTGGATTCTAAAAAAGCATAATTGAGACTTTTGTCATGGACTTCATACGGCTCTATGTTCAAGTGAGGCCATTGTTTTAAATTGATACAAACATGATCAATTATACATAATTATCATATTTGACCTGTACTTCACCAAGGAAAATTCCATAAATCGTAAATAAACTGGGGGAGAGGGTCTTCTAGAGATAAGTGAAAATATGCAGGTCAAATATATCCATGATACTTATTACCTACTATATCTAAAAAACTACGATTCTGGTAGTATCTGCTTGGACTTCTGCCCGCACATAAGGACAGAGTGAACCAGACTTAGGCTTGGAGAGTAAGGGGCCACCAGATTGAGAATCTCGTGGAGGAAAACATTAGAATCTGTTCTTCTTTTTTGTAGATCTATTGGCAGAAATATCTTTTCTCTTATGATTTATTTCCAGCCATGCCGAAATCAATGTTTAGTAGTGTAGTTTTCTTTTCTACTTTTCTCGTGAGAAACAATGAGATCTCAACTTTCGCTGGTCGCCCCGATGAAGTCGCTAAATATATCTATGATATTTATGAAAGATAGATAAAAGAAGCAAAAGGAACCAAACTGATTTGTTCCTGCTATATTTTGAGCGTACCAATCTCTGATCACTTTAAAGTTTGCCTATAATGGATGGATAGCAAACCATTCCTGTTGAGGAAGCATTTGTTTCACACCGTCTCCACCAGGTGGCAAGCCTGTACCATGACTTGACCAGTCTCTCCTCACTGGTAGGGTTCCCTACACAGCATGTTGCAGGGTTTGCCCTGTAGAGGAATCATGTGCATCTTGTCCTGTATAACAAATTCAGAATACTCTCATCAGCAATGTTTAGCAAGACACATACTGATATTACATTATCTACCAATGACAAAGGGTTGGAGGGTTTCAAAGTGATTTTTCTTGAGAAATCCTACATTGAAAAACGTCACTGTGAACTAAATGCTTTTTCATAGAGGTTAATTAATTGCTCTTGAATGCTATTCCAGTGAGGGATTATGATATCAGTATATGGTAGTATTGTGGAGCAGCTTACAGGACTATTTCTTGGATTCTAAAAAAGCATAATTGAGACTTTTGTCATGGACTTCATACGGCTCTATGTTCAAGTGAGGCCATTGTTTTAAAATGATACAAACATGATCAATTATACATAATTATCATATTTGACCTGTACTTCACCAAGGAAAATGCCATAAATCGTAAATAAACTGGGGGAGAGGGTCTTCTAGAGATAAGTGAAAATATGCAGGTCAAATATATCCATGATACTTATTACCTACTATATCTAAAAAACTACGAATCTGGTAGTATCTGCTTGGACTTCTGCCCGCACATAAGGACAGAGTGAACCAGACTTAGGCTTGGAGAGTGAGGGGCCACCAGAGTGAGAATCTCGTGGAGGAAAATATTAGAATCTGTTTTTATTTTTTGTAGATCTATTGGCAGAAATATCTTTTCTCTTATGATTTATTTCCAGCCATGCCGAAATCAATGTTTAGTAGTGTAGTTTTCTTATCTACTTTTCTCGTAAGAAACCAATGAGATCTCAACTTTCGCTGGTCGCCCCACTTTCAAAACTCCGCTGATTCCTTCCACCAAGCAACAGCCTAAGTATTTGACCCTATTAGAGCATCTGACTTTGTGGAGTAGTGGGCAGGGTGTTTCCCTGGCAATGCGAGTGTCGGGTGTTCGAACCCAGCATTAGGCAGCCCATAATTTCATTTTTCAATATTCTCCCCTTAACTCGGACTCCATGAAGTCGCTTAATATATCCATGATATTTATGAAAGATAGATAAAAGAAGCAAAAGGAACCAAACTGATTTGTTCCTGCTATATTTTGAGCGTACCAATCTCTGATCACTTTAAAGTTTGCCTATAATGGATGGATAGCAAACCATTCCTGTCGAGGAAGCATTTGTTTCACGCCGTCTCCACCAGGTGGCAAGCCTGTACCATGACATGACCAGTCTCTCCTCACTGGTAGGGTTCCCTCCACAGCATGTTGCAGGGCTTGCCCTGTAGAGGAATCATGTGCATCTTGTCCTGTATAACAAATTCAGAATACTCTCATCAGCAATGTTTAGCAAGACACATACTGATATTACATTATCTACCAATAACAAAGGGTTGGAGGGTTTCAATGTGATTTTTCTTGAGAAATCCTACATTGAAAAACGTCCCTGTGAACTAAATGCTTTTTCATAGAGGTAAATTAATTGCTCTTGAATGCTATTCCAGTGAGGGATTATGATATCAGTATATGGTAGTATTGTGGAGCAGCTTACAGGACTATTTCTTGGATTCTAAAAAAGCATAATTGAGACTTTTGTCATGGACTTCATACGGCTCTATGTTCAAGTGAGGCCATTGTTTTAAATTGATACAAACATGATCAATTATACATAATTATCATATTTGACCTGTACTTCACCAAGGAAAATTCCATAAATCGTAAATAAACTGGGGGAGAGGGTCTTCTAGAGATAAGTGAAAATATGCAGGTCAAATATATCCATGATACTTATTACCTACTATATCTAAAAAACTACGATTCTGGTAGTATCTGCTTGGACTTCTGCCCGCACATAAGGACAGAGTGAACCAGACTTAGGCTTGGAGAGTAAGGGGCCACCAGATTGAGAATCTCGTGGAGGAAAACATTAGAATCTGTTCTTCTTTTTTGTAGATCTATTGGCAGAAATATCTTTTCTCTTATGATTTATTTCCAGCCATGCCGAAATCAATGTTTAGTAGTGTAGTTTTCTTTTCTACTTTTCTCGTGAGAAACAATGAGATCTCAACTTTCGCTGGTCGCCCCGATGAAGTCGCTAAATATATCTATGATATTTATGAAAGATAGATAAAAGAAGCAAAAGGAACCAAACTGATTTGTTCCTGCTATATTTTGAGCGTACCAATCTCTGATCACTTTAAAGTTTGCCTATAATGGATGGATAGCAAACCATTCCTGTTGAGGAAGCATTTGTTTCACACCGTCTCCACCAGGTGGCAAGCCTGTACCATGACTTGACCAGTCTCTCCTCACTGGTAGGGTTCCCTACACAGCATGTTGCAGGGTTTGCCCTGTAGAGGAATCATGTGCATCTTGTCCTGTATAACAAATTCAGAATACTCTCATCAGCAATGTTTAGCAAGACACATACTGATATTACATTATCTACCAATGACAAAGGGTTGGAGGGTTTCAAAGTGATTTTTCTTGAGAAATCCTACATTGAAAAACGTCACTGTGAACTAAATGCTTTTTCATAGAGGTTAATTAATTGCTCTTGAATGCTATTCCAGTGAGGGATTATGATATCAGTATATGGTAGTATTGTGGAGCAGCTTACAGGACTATTTCTTGGATTCTAAAAAAGCATAATTGAGACTTTTGTCATGGACTTCATACGGCTCTATGTTCAAGTGAGGCCATTGTTTTAAAATGATACAAACATGATCAATTATACATAATTATCATATTTGACCTGTACTTCACCAAGGAAAATGCCATAAATCGTAAATAAACTGGCGGAGAGGGTCTTCTAGAGATAAGTGAAAATATGCAGGTCAAATATATCCATGATACTTATTACCTACTATATCTAAAAAACTACGATTCTGGTAGTATCTGCTTGGACTTCTGCCCGCACATAAGGACAGAGTGAACCAGACTTAGGCTTGGAGAGTGAGGGGCCACCAGAGTGAGAATCTCGTGGAGGAAAATATTAGAATCTGTTCTTCTCTTTTGTAGATCTATTGGCAGAAATATCTTTTCTCTTATGATTTATTTCCAGCCATGCCGAAATCAATGTTTAGTAGTGTAGTTTTCTTATCTACTTTTCTCGTAAGAAACCAATGAGATCTCAACTTTCGCTGGTCGCCCCACTTTCAAAACTCCGCTGATTCCTTCCACCAAGCAACAGCCTAAGTATTTGACCCTATTAGAGCATCTGACTTTGTGGAGTAGTGGGCAGGGTGTTTCCCTGGCAATGCGAGTGTCGGGTGTTCGAACCCAGCATTAGGCAGCCCATAATTTCATTTTTCAATATTCTCCCCTTAACTCGGACTCCATGAAGTCGCTTAATATATCCATGATATTTATGAAAGATAGATAAAAGAAGCAAAAGGAACCAAACTGATTTGTTCCTGCTATATTTTGAGCGTACCAATCTCTGATCACTTTAAAGTTTGCCTATAATGGATGGATAGCAAACCATTCCTGTCGAGGAAGCATTTGTTTCACGCCGTCTCCACCAGGTGGCAAGCCTGTACCATGACATGACCAGTCTCTCCTCACTGGTAGGGTTCCCTCCACAGCATGTTGCAGGGCTTGCCCTGTAGAGGAATCATGTGCATCTTGTCCTGTATAACAAATTCAGAATACTCTCATCAGCAATGTTTAGCAAGACACATACTGATATTACATTATCTACCAATAACAAAGGGTTGGAGGGTTTCAATGTGATTTTTCTTGAGAAATCCTACATTGAAAAACGTCCCTGTGAACTAAATGCTTTTTCATAGAGGTAAATTAATTGCTCTTGAATGCTATTCCAGTGAGGGATTATGATATCAGTATATGGTAGTATTGTGGAGCAGCTTACAGGACTATTTCTTGGATTCTAAAAAAGCATAATTGAGACTTTTGTCATGGACTTCATACGGCTCTATGTTCAAGTGAGGCCATTGTTTTAAATTGATACAAACATGATCAATTATACATAATTATCATATTTGACCTGTACTTCACCAAGGAAAATTCCATAAATCGTAAATAAACTGGGGGAGAGGGTCTTCTAGAGATAAGTGAAAATATGCAGGTCAAATATATCCATGATACTTATTACCTACTATATCTAAAAAACTACGATTCTGGTAGTATCTGCTTGGACTTCTGCCCGCACATAAGGACAGAGTGAACCAGACTTAGGCTTGGAGAGTAAGGGGCCACCAGATTGAGAATCTCGTGGAGGAAAACATTAGAATCTGTTCTTCTTTTTTGTAGATCTATTGGCAGAAATATCTTTTCTCTTATGATTTATTTCCAGCCATGCCGAAATCAATGTTTAGTAGTGTAGTTTTCTTTTCTACTTTTCTCGTGAGAAACAATGAGATCTCAACTTTCGCTGGTCGCCCCGATGAAGTCGCTAAATATATCTATGATATTTATGAAAGATAGATAAAAGAAGCAAAAGGAACCAAACTGATTTGTTCCTGCTATATTTTGAGCGTACCAATCTCTGATCACTTTAAAGTTTGCCTATAATGGATGGATAGCAAACCATTCCTGTTGAGGAAGCATTTGTTTCACACCGTCTCCACCAGGTGGCAAGCCTGTACCATGACTTGACCAGTCTCTCCTCACTGGTAGGGTTCCCTACACAGCATGTTGCAGGGTTTGCCCTGTAGAGGAATCATGTGCATCTTGTCCTGTATAACAAATTCAGAATACTCTCATCAGCAATGTTTAGCAAGACACATACTGATATTACATTATCTACCAATGACAAAGGGTTGGAGGGTTTCAAAGTGATTTTTCTTGAGAAATCCTACATTGAAAAACGTCACTGTGAACTAAATGCTTTTTCATAGAGGTTAATTAATTGCTCTTGAATGCTATTCCAGTGAGGGATTATGATATCAGTATATGGTAGTATTGTGGAGCAGCTTACAGGACTATTTCTTGGATTCTAAAAAAGCATAATTGAGACTTTTGTCATGGACTTCATACGGCTCTATGTTCAAGTGAGGCCATTGTTTTAAAATGATACAAACATGATCAATTATACATAATTATCATATTTGACCTGTACTTCACCAAGGAAAATGCCATAAATCGTAAATAAACTGGCGGAGAGGGTCTTCTAGAGATAAGTGAAAATATGCAGGTCAAATATATCCATGATACTTATTACCTACTATATCTAAAAAACTACGATTCTGGTAGTATCTGCTTGGACTTCTGCCCGCACATAAGGACAGAGTGAACCAGACTTAGGCTTGGAGAGTGAGGGGCCACCAGAGTGAGAATCTCGTGGAGGAAAATATTAGAATCTGTTCTTCTCTTTTGTAGATCTATTGGCAGAAATATCTTTTCTCTTATGATTTATTTCCAGCCATGCCGAAATCAATGTTTAATAGTGTAGTTTTCTTATCTACTTTTCTCGTGAGAAACCAATGAGATCTCAACTTTCGCTGGTCGCCCCACTTTCAAAACTCCGCTGATTCCTTCCACCAAGCAACAGCCTAAGTATTTGACCCTATTAGAGCATCTGACTTTGTGGAATAGTGGGCAGGGTGTTTCCCTGGCAATGCGAGTGTCAGGTGTTCGAACCCAGCAATAGGCAGCCCATAATTTCATTTTTCAATATTCTCCCCTTTACTCGGACTCCATGAAGTCGCTAAATATATCTATGATATTTATGAAAGATAGATAAAAGAAGCAAAAGGAACCAAACTGATTTGTTCCTGCTATATTTTGAGCGTACCAATGTCTGATCACTTTAAAGTTTGTCTATAATGGATGGATAGCAAACCATTCCTGTTGAGGAAGCATTTGTTTCACACCGTCTCCACCAGGTGGCAAGCCTGTACCATGACTTGACCAGTCTCTCCTCACTGGTAGGGTTCCCTACACAGCATGTTGCAGGGCTTGCCCTGTAGAGGAATCATGTGCATCTTGTCCTGTATAAAAAATTCAGAATACTCTCATCAGCAATGTTTAGCAAGACACATACTGATATTACATTATCTACCAATGACCAAGGGTTGGAGGGTTTCAATGTGATTTTTCTTGAGAAATCCTACATTGAAAAACGTCCCTGTGAACTAAATGCTTTTTCATAGAGGTAAATTAATTGCTCTTGAATGCTATTCCAGTGAGGGATTATGATATCAGTATATGGTAGTATTGTGGAGCAGCTTATAGGACTATTTGTTGGATTCTAATAAAGCATAATTGAGACTTTTGTCATGGACTTCATACGGCTCTATGTTCAAGTGAGGCCATTGTTTTAAAATGATACAAACATGATCAATTATACATAATTATCATATTTGACATGAACTTCACCAAGGAAAATGCCATAAATCGTAAATAAACTTGGGGAGAGGGTCTTCTAGAGATAAGTGAAAATATGCATGTCAAATATATCCATGATACTTATTACCTACTATATCTAAAAAACTACGATTCTGGTAGTATCTGCTTGGACTTCTGCCCGCACATAAGGACAGAGTGAACCAGACTTAGGCTTGGAGAGTGAGGGGCCACCAGAGTGAGAATCTCGTGGAGGAAAATATTAGAATCTGTATTTCTTTTTTGTAGATCTATTTGCAGAAATATCTTTTCTCTTATGATTTATTTTCGAGCCATGCTGAAATCAATGTTTAGTAGTGTAGTTTTCTTATCTACTTTTCTCGTGAGAAACCAATGAGATCTCAACTTTCGCTGGTCGCCCCACTTTCAAAACTCCGCTGATTCCCTCCACCCAGCAACAGCCTAAGTATTTGACCCTATTAGAGCATCTGACTTTGTTGTATAGTCGGCAGGATGTTTCCCTGGCAATGCGAGTGTCGGGTGTTTGAACCCAGCAATAGGCAGCCCATAATTTCATTTTTCAATATTCTCTCCTTAACCCTTTTAGGACGCATGATGCCTGGAGGCATCACCGCGGTAAAGATGCATGATGCCTGGAGGCATCACCCCACTAAAGACGCATGATGCCTTGAGGCATCATTGTCCCAATATTAAAAAAAATGTTTTAACAAAGAAATAATAGAGCAATATTCATAAAATCTTCAGAAAATGTAGATATAATATCATATTTAGTATGTCTATTAAAAGGAAATAAAACATTTATGATTATGTATCATATTGCATAATTACAAACTTGGATGTCAGTTTTAACTATTATGTGGCCGTCCTGTAGCCAGACAGACTGCCACCAGTATCCGTCCTTATGGGAGTAGCTGGACCCCTGGCAGCCTTCCTTAAAGGGTTAACTCGGATTCGACGAAGTCGCTAAATATATCCATGATATTTATGAAAGATAGATAAAAGAAGCAAAAGGAACCAAACTGATTTGTTCCTGCTATATTTTGAGCGTACCAATCTCTGATCACTTTAAAGTTTGCCTATAATGGATGGATAGCAAACCATTCCTGTTGAGGAAGCATTTGTTTCACACCGTCTCCACCAGGTGGCAAGCCTGTACCATGACTTGACCAGTCTCTCCTCACTGGTAGGGTTCCCTACACAGCATGTTGCAGGGCTTGCCCTGTAGAGGAATCATGTGCATCTTGTCCTGTATAACAAATTCAGAATACTCTCATCAGCAATGTTTAGCAAGACACATACCGATATTACATTATCTACCAATGACAAAGGGTTGGAAGGTTTAAATGTGATTTTTCTTTAGAAATCCTACATTGAAAAACGTCCCTGTGAACTAAATGCTTTTTCATAGAGGTAAATGAATTGCTCTTGAATGCTATTCCAGTGAGGGATTATGATATCAGTATATGGTAGTATTGTGGAGCAGCTTATAGGACTATTTCTTGGATTCTAAAAAAGCATAATTGAGACTTTTGTCATGGACTTCATAGGGCTCTATGTTCAAGTGAGGCCATTGTTTTAAAATGATACAAACATGATCAATTATACATAATTATCATATTTGACATGAACTTCACCAAGGAAAATGCCATAAATCGTAAATAAACTTGGGGAGAGGGTCTTCTAGAGATAAGTGAAAATATGCATGTCAAATATATCCATGATACTTATTACCTACTATATCTAAAAAACTACGATTCTGGTAGTATCTGCTTGGACTTCTGCCCGCACATAAGGACAGAGTGAACCAGACTTAGGCTTGGAGAGTGAGGGGCCACCAGAGTGAGAATCTCGTGGAGGAAAATATTAGAATCTGTTCTTCTTTTTTGTAGATCTATTGGCAGAAATATCTTTTCTCTTATGATTTATTTCCAGCCATGCCGAAATCAATGTTTAGTAGTGTAGTTTTCTTATCTACTTTTCTCGTGAGAAACAATGAGATCTCAACTTTCGCTGGTCGCCCCACTTTAAAAACTCCACTGATTCCCTCCACCCAGCAACAGCCTAAGTATTTGACCCTGTTAGAGCATCTGACTTTGTGGAGTAGTGGGCAGGGTGTTTCCCTGGCAATGCGAGTGTCGGGTGTTCGAACTCAGCATTAGGCAGCCCATAATTTCATTTTTCAATATTCTCCCCTTAACTCGGACTCCATGAAGTCGCTTAATATATCCATGATATTTAGGAAAGATAGATAAAAGAAGCAAAAGGAACCAAACTGATTTGTTCCTGCTATATTTTGAGCGTACCAATCTCTGATCACTTTAAAGTTTGCCTATAATGGATGAATAGCAAACCATTCCTGTTGAGGAAGCATTTGTTTCACACCGTCTCCACCAGGTGGCAAGCCTGTACCATGACTTGACCAGTCTCTCCTCACTGGTAGGGTTCCCTACACAGCATGTTGCAGGGCTTGCCCTGTAGAGGAATCATGTGCATCTTGTCCTGTATAACAAATTCAGAATACTCTCATCAGCAATGTTTAGCAAGACACATACTGATATTACATTATCTACCAATAACAAAGGGTTGGAGGGTTTCAATGTGATTTTTCTTGAGAAATCCTACATTGAAAAACGTCCCTGTGAACTAAATGCTTTTTCATAGAGGTAAATTAATTGCTCTTGAATGCTATTCCAGTGAGGGATTATGATATCAGTATATGGTAGTATTGTGGAGCAGCTTATAGGACTATTTGTTGGATTCTAATAAAGCATAATTGAGACTTTTGTCATGGACTTCATACGGCCCTATGTTCAAGTGAGGCCATTGTTTTAAAATGATACAAACATGATCAATTATACATAATTATCATATTTGACATGAACTTCACCAAGGAAAATGCCATAAATCGTAAATAAACTGGGGGAGAGGGTCTTCTAGAGATAAGTGAAAATATGCATGTCAAATATATCCATGATACTTTTTACCTACTATATCTAAAAAACTACGATTCTGGTAGTATCTGCTTGGACTTCTGCCCGCACATAAGGACAGAGTGAACCAGACTTAGGCTTGGAGAGTGAGGGGCCACCAGAGTGAGAATCTCGTGGAGGAAAATATTAGAATCTGTTCTTCTTTTTTGTAGATCTATTGGCAGAAATATCTTTTCTCTTATGATTTATTTCCAGCCATGCCGAAATCAATGTTTAGTAGTGTAGTTTTCTTATCTACTTTTCTCGTGAGAAACAATGAGATCTCAACTTTCGCTGGTCGCCCCACTTTAAAAACTCCACTGATTCCCTCCACCCAGCAACAGCCTAAGTATTTGACCCTGTTAGAGCATCTGACTTTGTGGAGTAGTGGGCAGGGTGTTTCCCTGGCAATGCGAATGTCGGGTGTTCGAACCAAGCATTAGGCAGCCCATAATTTCATTTTTCAATATTCTCCCCTTAACTCGGACTCCATGAAGTCGCTTAATATATCCATGATATTTATGAAAGATAGATAAAAGAAGCAAAAGGAACCAAACTGATTTGTTCCTGCTATATTTTGAGCGTACCAATCTCTGATCACTTTAAAGTTTGCCTATAATGGATGGATAGCAAACCATTCCTGTTGAGGAAGCATTTGTTTCACACCGTCTCCACCAGGTGGCAAGCCTGTACCATGACATGACCAGTCTCTCCTCACTGGTAGGGTTCCCTCCACAGCATGTTGCAGGGCTTGCCCTGTAGAGGAATCATGTGCATCTTGTCCTGTATAACAAATTCAGAATACTCTCATCAGCAATGTTTAGCAAGACACATACTGATATTACATTATCTATCAATAACAAAGGGTTGGAGGGTTTCAATGTGAATTTTCTTGAGAAATCCTACATTGAAAAACGTCCCTGTGAACTAAATGCTTTTTCATAGAGGTAAATGAATTGCTCTTGAATGCTATTCCAGTGAGGGATTATGATATCAGTATATGGTAGTATTGTGGAGCAGCTTACAGGACTATTTCTTGGATTCTAAAAAAGCATAATTGAGACTTTTGTCATGGACTTCATACGGCTCTATGTTCAAGTGAGGCCATTGTTTTAAATTGATACAAACATGATCAATTATACATAATTATCATATTTGACCTGTACTTCACCAAGGAAAATTCCATAAATCGTAAATAAACTGGGGGAGAGGGTCTTCTAGAGATAAGTGAAAATATGCAGGTCAAATATATCCATGATACTTATTACCTACTATATCTAAAAAACTACGATTCTGGTAGTATCTGCTTGGACTTCTGCCCGCACATAAGGACAGAGTGAACCAGACTTAGGCTTGGAGAGTAAGGGGCCACCAGATTGAGAATCTCGTGGAGGAAAACATTAGAATCTGTTCTTCTTTTTTGTAGATCTATTGGCAGAAATATCTTTTCTCTTATGATTTATTTCCAGCCATGCCGAAATCAATGTTTAGTAGTGTAGTTTTCTTTTCTACTTTTCTCGTGAGAAACAATGAGATCTCAACTTTCGCTGGTCGCCCCGATGAAGTCGCTAAATATATCTATGATATTTATGAAAGATAGATAAAAGAAGCAAAAGGAACCAAACTGATTTGTTCCTGCTATATTTTGAGCGTACCAATCTCTGATCACTTTAAAGTTTGCCTATAATGGATGGATAGCAAACCATTCCTGTTGAGGAAGCATTTGTTTCACACCGTCTCCACCAGGTGGCAAGCCTGTACCATGACTTGACCAGTCTCTCCTCACTGGTAGGGTTCCCTACACAGCATGTTGCAGGGTTTGCCCTGTAGAGGAATCATGTGCATCTTGTCCTGTATAACAAATTCAGAATACTCTCATCAGCAATGTTTAGCAAGACACATACTGATATTACATTATCTACCAATGACAAAGGGTTGGAGGGTTTCAAAGTGATTTTTCTTGAGAAATCCTACATTGAAAAACGTCACTGTGAACTAAATGCTTTTTCATAGAGGTTAATTAATTGCTCTTGAATGCTATTCCAGTGAGGGATTATGATATCAGTATATGGTAGTATTGTGGAGCAGCTTACAGGACTATTTCTTGGATTCTAAAAAAGCATAATTGAGACTTTTGTCATGGACTTCATACGGCTCTATGTTCAAGTGAGGCCATTGTTTTAAAATGATACAAACATGATCAATTATACATAATTATCATATTTGACCTGTACTTCACCAAGGAAAATGCCATAAATCGTAAATAAACTGGGGGAGAGGGTCTTCTAGAGATAAGTGAAAATATGCAGGTCAAATATATCCATGATACTTATTACCTACTATATCTAAAAAACTACGAATCTGGTAGTATCTGCTTGGACTTCTGCCCGCACATAAGGACAGAGTGAACCAGACTTAGGCTTGGAGAGTGAGGGGCCACCAGAGTGAGAATCTCGTGGAGGAAAATATTAGAATCTGTTTTTATTTTTTGTAGATCTATTGGCAGAAATATCTTTTCTCTTATGATTTATTTCCAGCCATGCCGAAATCAATGTTTAGTAGTGTAGTTTTCTTATCTACTTTTCTCGTAAGAAACCAATGAGATCTCAACTTTCGCTGGTCGCCCCACTTTCAAAACTCCGCTGATTCCTTCCACCAAGCAACAGCCTAAGTATTTGACCCTATTAGAGCATCTGACTTTGTGGAGTAGTGGGCAGGGTGTTTCCCTGGCAATGCGAGTGTCGGGTGTTCGAACCCAGCATTAGGCAGCCCATAATTTCATTTTTCAATATTCTCCCCTTAACTCGGACTCCATGAAGTCGCTTAATATATCCATGATATTTATGAAAGATAGATAAAAGAAGCAAAAGGAACCAAACTGATTTGTTCCTGCTATATTTTGAGCGTACCAATCTCTGATCACTTTAAAGTTTGCCTATAATGGATGGATAGCAAACCATTCCTGTCGAGGAAGCATTTGTTTCACGCCGTCTCCACCAGGTGGCAAGCCTGTACCATGACATGACCAGTCTCTCCTCACTGGTAGGGTTCCCTCCACAGCATGTTGCAGGGCTTGCCCTGTAGAGGAATCATGTGCATCTTGTCCTGTATAACAAATTCAGAATACTCTCATCAGCAATGTTTAGCAAGACACATACTGATATTACATTATCTACCAATAACAAAGGGTTGGAGGGTTTCAATGTGATTTTTCTTGAGAAATCCTACATTGAAAAACGTCCCTGTGAACTAAATGCTTTTTCATAGAGGTAAATTAATTGCTCTTGAATGCTATTCCAGTGAGGGATTATGATATCAGTATATGGTAGTATTGTGGAGCAGCTTACAGGACTATTTCTTGGATTCTAAAAAAGCATAATTGAGACTTTTGTCATGGACTTCATACGGCTCTATGTTCAAGTGAGGCCATTGTTTTAAATTGATACAAACATGATCAATTATACATAATTATCATATTTGACCTGTACTTCACCAAGGAAAATTCCATAAATCGTAAATAAACTGGGGGAGAGGGTCTTCTAGAGATAAGTGAAAATATGCAGGTCAAATATATCCATGATACTTATTACCTACTATATCTAAAAAACTACGATTCTGGTAGTATCTGCTTGGACTTCTGCCCGCACATAAGGACAGAGTGAACCAGACTTAGGCTTGGAGAGTAAGGGGCCACCAGATTGAGAATCTCGTGGAGGAAAACATTAGAATCTGTTCTTCTTTTTTGTAGATCTATTGGCAGAAATATCTTTTCTCTTATGATTTATTTCCAGCCATGCCGAAATCAATGTTTAGTAGTGTAGTTTTCTTTTCTACTTTTCTCGTGAGAAACAATGAGATCTCAACTTTCGCTGGTCGCCCCGATGAAGTCGCTAAATATATCTATGATATTTATGAAAGATAGATAAAAGAAGCAAAAGGAACCAAACTGATTTGTTCCTGCTATATTTTGAGCGTACCAATCTCTGATCACTTTAAAGTTTGCCTATAATGGATGGATAGCAAACCATTCCTGTTGAGGAAGCATTTGTTTCACACCGTCTCCACCAGGTGGCAAGCCTGTACCATGACTTGACCAGTCTCTCCTCACTGGTAGGGTTCCCTACACAGCATGTTGCAGGGTTTGCCCTGTAGAGGAATCATGTGCATCTTGTCCTGTATAACAAATTCAGAATACTCTCATCAGCAATGTTTAGCAAGACACATACTGATATTACATTATCTACCAATGACAAAGGGTTGGAGGGTTTCAAAGTGATTTTTCTTGAGAAATCCTACATTGAAAAACGTCACTGTGAACTAAATGCTTTTTCATAGAGGTTAATTAATTGCTCTTGAATGCTATTCCAGTGAGGGATTATGATATCAGTATATGGTAGTATTGTGGAGCAGCTTACAGGACTATTTCTTGGATTCTAAAAAAGCATAATTGAGACTTTTGTCATGGACTTCATACGGCTCTATGTTCAAGTGAGGCCATTGTTTTAAAATGATACAAACATGATCAATTATACATAATTATCATATTTGACCTGTACTTCACCAAGGAAAATGCCATAAATCGTAAATAAACTGGCGGAGAGGGTCTTCTAGAGATAAGTGAAAATATGCAGGTCAAATATATCCATGATACTTATTACCTACTATATCTAAAAAACTACGATTCTGGTAGTATCTGCTTGGACTTCTGCCCGCACATAAGGACAGAGTGAACCAGACTTAGGCTTGGAGAGTGAGGGGCCACCAGAGTGAGAATCTCGTGGAGGAAAATATTAGAATCTGTTCTTCTCTTTTGTAGATCTATTGGCAGAAATATCTTTTCTCTTATGATTTATTTCCAGCCATGCCGAAATCAATGTTTAGTAGTGTAGTTTTCTTATCTACTTTTCTCGTAAGAAACCAATGAGATCTCAACTTTCGCTGGTCGCCCCACTTTCAAAACTCCGCTGATTCCTTCCACCAAGCAACAGCCTAAGTATTTGACCCTATTAGAGCATCTGACTTTGTGGAGTAGTGGGCAGGGTGTTTCCCTGGCAATGCGAGTGTCGGGTGTTCGAACCCAGCATTAGGCAGCCCATAATTTCATTTTTCAATATTCTCCCCTTAACTCGGACTCCATGAAGTCGCTTAATATATCCATGATATTTATGAAAGATAGATAAAAGAAGCAAAAGGAACCAAACTGATTTGTTCCTGCTATATTTTGAGCGTACCAATCTCTGATCACTTTAAAGTTTGCCTATAATGGATGGATAGCAAACCATTCCTGTCGAGGAAGCATTTGTTTCACGCCGTCTCCACCAGGTGGCAAGCCTGTACCATGACATGACCAGTCTCTCCTCACTGGTAGGGTTCCCTCCACAGCATGTTGCAGGGCTTGCCCTGTAGAGGAATCATGTGCATCTTGTCCTGTATAACAAATTCAGAATACTCTCATCAGCAATGTTTAGCAAGACACATACTGATATTACATTATCTACCAATAACAAAGGGTTGGAGGGTTTCAATGTGATTTTTCTTGAGAAATCCTACATTGAAAAACGTCCCTGTGAACTAAATGCTTTTTCATAGAGGTAAATTAATTGCTCTTGAATGCTATTCCAGTGAGGGATTATGATATCAGTATATGGTAGTATTGTGGAGCAGCTTACAGGACTATTTCTTGGATTCTAAAAAAGCATAATTGAGACTTTTGTCATGGACTTCATACGGCTCTATGTTCAAGTGAGGCCATTGTTTTAAATTGATACAAACATGATCAATTATACATAATTATCATATTTGACCTGTACTTCACCAAGGAAAATTCCATAAATCGTAAATAAACTGGGGGAGAGGGTCTTCTAGAGATAAGTGAAAATATGCAGGTCAAATATATCCATGATACTTATTACCTACTATATCTAAAAAACTACGATTCTGGTAGTATCTGCTTGGACTTCTGCCCGCACATAAGGACAGAGTGAACCAGACTTAGGCTTGGAGAGTAAGGGGCCACCAGATTGAGAATCTCGTGGAGGAAAACATTAGAATCTGTTCTTCTTTTTTGTAGATCTATTGGCAGAAATATCTTTTCTCTTATGATTTATTTCCAGCCATGCCGAAATCAATGTTTAGTAGTGTAGTTTTCTTTTCTACTTTTCTCGTGAGAAACAATGAGATCTCAACTTTCGCTGGTCGCCCCGATGAAGTCGCTAAATATATCTATGATATTTATGAAAGATAGATAAAAGAAGCAAAAGGAACCAAACTGATTTGTTCCTGCTATATTTTGAGCGTACCAATCTCTGATCACTTTAAAGTTTGCCTATAATGGATGGATAGCAAACCATTCCTGTTGAGGAAGCATTTGTTTCACACCGTCTCCACCAGGTGGCAAGCCTGTACCATGACTTGACCAGTCTCTCCTCACTGGTAGGGTTCCCTACACAGCATGTTGCAGGGTTTGCCCTGTAGAGGAATCATGTGCATCTTGTCCTGTATAACAAATTCAGAATACTCTCATCAGCAATGTTTAGCAAGACACATACTGATATTACATTATCTACCAATGACAAAGGGTTGGAGGGTTTCAAAGTGATTTTTCTTGAGAAATCCTACATTGAAAAACGTCACTGTGAACTAAATGCTTTTTCATAGAGGTTAATTAATTGCTCTTGAATGCTATTCCAGTGAGGGATTATGATATCAGTATATGGTAGTATTGTGGAGCAGCTTACAGGACTATTTCTTGGATTCTAAAAAAGCATAATTGAGACTTTTGTCATGGACTTCATACGGCTCTATGTTCAAGTGAGGCCATTGTTTTAAAATGATACAAACATGATCAATTATACATAATTATCATATTTGACCTGTACTTCACCAAGGAAAATGCCATAAATCGTAAATAAACTGGCGGAGAGGGTCTTCTAGAGATAAGTGAAAATATGCAGGTCAAATATATCCATGATACTTATTACCTACTATATCTAAAAAACTACGATTCTGGTAGTATCTGCTTGGACTTCTGCCCGCACATAAGGACAGAGTGAACCAGACTTAGGCTTGGAGAGTGAGGGGCCACCAGAGTGAGAATCTCGTGGAGGAAAATATTAGAATCTGTTCTTCTCTTTTGTAGATCTATTGGCAGAAATATCTTTTCTCTTATGATTTATTTCCAGCCATGCCGAAATCAATGTTTAATAGTGTAGTTTTCTTATCTACTTTTCTCGTGAGAAACCAATGAGATCTCAACTTTCGCTGGTCGCCCCACTTTAAAAACTCCACTGATTCCCTCCACCCAGCAACAGCCTAAGTATTTGACCCTATTAGAGCATCTGACTTTGTGGAGTAGTGGGCAGGGTGTTTCCCTGGCAATGCGAGTGTCAGGTGTTCGAACCCAGCAATAGGCAGCCCATAATTTCATTTTTCAATATTCTCCCCTTTACTCGGACTCCATGAAGTCGCTAAATATATCTATGATATTTATGAAAGATAGATAAAAGAAGCAAAAGGAACCAAACTGATTTGTTCCTGCTATATTTTGAGCGTACCAATCTCTGATCACTTTAAAGTTTGCCTATAATGGATGGATAGCAAACCATTCCTGTTGAGGAAGCATTTGTTTCACACCGTCTCCACCAGGTGGCAAGCCTGTACCATGACTTGACCAGTCTCTCCTCACTGGTAGGGTTCCCTACACAGCATGTTGCAGGGCTTGCCCTGTAGAGGAATCATGTGCATCTTGTCCTGTATAACAAATTCAGAATACTCTCATCAGCAATGTTTAGCAAGACACATACTGATATTACATTATCTACCAATGACAAAGGGTTGGAGGGTTTCAATGTGATTTTTCTTGAGAAATCCTACATTGAAAAACGTCCCTGTGAACTAAATGCTTTTTCATAGAAGTAAATTAATTGCTCTTGAATGCTATTCCAGTGAGGGATTATGATATCAGTATATGGTAGTATTGTGGAGCAGCTTATAGGACTATTTCTTGGATTCTAAAAAAGCATAATTGAGACTTTTGTCATGGACTTCATACGGCTCTATGTTCAAGTGAGGCCATTGTTTTAAAATGATACAAACATGATCAATTATACATAATTATCATATTTGACCTGAACTTCACCAAGGAAAATGCCATAAATCGTAAATAAACTGGGGGAGAGGGTCTTCTAGAGATAAGTGAAAATATGCATGTCAAATATATCCATGATACTTATTACCTACTATATCTAAAAAACTACGGTTCTGGTAGTATCTGCTTGGACTTCTGCCCGCACATAAGGACAGAGTGAACCAGACTTAGGCTTGGAGAGTGAGGGGCCACCAGAGTGAGAATCTCGTGGAGGAAAATATTAGAATCTGTTCTTCTTTTTTGTAGATCTATTTGCAGAAATATCTTTTCTCTTATGATTTATTTCCAGCCATGCCGAAATCAATGTTTAGTAGTGTAGTTTTCTTATCTACTTTTCTCATAAGAAACCAATGAGATCTCAACTTTCGCTGGTCGCCCCACTTTCAAAACTCCGCTGATTCCTTCCACCAAGCAACAGCCTAAGTATTTGACCCTATTAGAGCATCTGACTTTGTGGAATAGTGGGCAGGGTGTTTCCCTGGCAATGCGAGTGTCAGGTGTTCGAACCCAGCAATAGGCAGCCCATAATTTCATTTTTCAATATTCTCCCCTTTACTCGGACTCGATGAAGTCGCTTAATATATCTATGATATTTATGAAAGATAGATAAAAGAAGCAAAAGGAACCAAACTGATTTGTTCCTGCTATATTTTGAGCGTACCAATGTCTGATCACTTTAAAGTTTGTCTATAATGGATGGATAGCAAACCATTCCTGTTGAGGAAGCATTTGTTTCACACCGTCTCCACCAGGTGGCAAGCCTGTACCATGACTTGACCAGTCTCTCCTCACTGGTAGGGTTCCCTACACAGCATGTTGCAGGGCTTGCCCTGTAGAGGAATCATGTGCATCTTGTCCTGTATAACAAATTCAGAATACTCTCATCAGCAATGTTTAGCAAGACACATACTGATATTACATTATCTACCAATGACCAAGGGTTGGAGGGTTTCAATGTGATTTTTCTTGAGAAATCCTACATTGAAAAACGTCCCTGTGAACTAAATGCTTTTTCATAGAGGTAAATTAATTGCTCTTGAATGCTATTCCAGTGAGGGATTATGATATCAGTATATGGTAGTATTGTGGAGCAGCTTATAGGACTATTTGTTGGATTCTAATAAAGCATAATTGAGACTTTTGTCATGGACTTCATACGGCTCTATGTTCAAGTGAGGCCATTGTTTTAAAATGATACAAACATGATCAATTATACATAATTATCATATTTGACATGAACTTCACCAAGGAAAATGCCATAAATCGTAAATAAACTTGGGGAGAGGGTCTTCTAGAGATAAGTGAAAATATGCATGTCAAATATATCCATGATACTTATTACCTACTATATCTAAAAAACTACGATTCTGGTAGTATCTGCTTGGACTTCTGCCCGCACATAAGGACAGAGTGAACCAGACTTAGGCTTGGAGAGTGAGGGGCCACCAGAGTGAGAATCTCGTGGAGGAAAATATTAGAATCTGTATTTCTTTCTTGTAGATCTATTTGCAGAAATATCTTTTCTCTTATGATTTATTTTCGAGCCATGCTGAAATCAATGTTTAGTAGTGTAGTTTTCTTATCTACTTTTCTCGTGAGAAACCAATGAGATCTCAACTTTCGCTGGTCGCCCCACTTTCAAAACTCCGCTGATTCCCTCCACCCAGCAACAGCCTAAGTATTTGACCCTATTAGAGCATCTGACTTTGTTGTATAGTCGGCAGGATGTTTCCCTGGCAATGCGAGTGTCGGGTGTTTGAACCCAGCAATAGGCAGCCCATAATTTCATTTTTCAATATTCTCTCCTTAACCCTTTTAGGACGCATGATGCCTGGAGGCATCACCGCGGTAAAGATGCATGATGCCTGGAGGCATCACCCCACTAAAGACGCATGATGCCTTGAGGCATCATTGTCCCAATATTAAAAAAAATGTTTTAACAAAGAAATAATAGAGCAATATTCATAAAATCTTCAGAAAATGTAGATATAATATCATATTTAGTATGTCTATTAAAAGGAAATAAAACATTTATGATTATGTATCATATTGCATAATTACAAACTTGGATGTCAGTTTTAACTATTATGTGGCCGTCCTGTAGCCAGACAGACTGCCACCAGTATCCGTCCTTATGGGAGTAGCTGGACCCCTGGCAGCCTTCCTTAAAGGGTTAACTCGGATTCGACGAAGTCGCTAAATATATCCATGATATTTATGAAAGATAGATAAAAGAAGCAAAAGGAACCAAACTGATTTGTTCCTGCTATATTTTGAGCGTACCAATCTCTGATCACTTTAAAGTTTGCCTATAATGGATGGATAGCAAACCATTCCTGTTGAGGAAGCATTTGTTTCACACCGTCTCCACCAGGTGGCAAGCCTGTACCATGACTTGACCAGTCTCTCCTCACTGGTAGGGTTCCCTACACAGCATGTTGCAGGGCTTGCCCTGTAGAGGAATCATGTGCATCTTGTCCTGTATAACAAATTCAGAATACTCTCATCAGCAATGTTTAGCAAGACACATACCGATATTACATTATCTACCAATGACAAAGGGTTGGAAGGTTTAAATGTGATTTTTCTTTAGAAATCCTACATTGAAAAACGTCCCTGTGAACTAAATGCTTTTTCATAGAGGTAAATGAATTGCTCTTGAATGCTATTCCAGTGAGGGATTATGATATCAGTATATGGTAGTATTGTGGAGCAGCTTATAGGACTATTTCTTGGATTCTAAAAAAGCATAATTGAGACTTTTGTCATGGACTTCATAGGGCTCTATGTTCAAGTGAGGCCATTGTTTTAAAATGATACAAACATGATCAATTATACATAATTATCATATTTGACATGAACTTCACCAAGGAAAATGCCATAAATCGTAAATAAACTTGGGGAGAGGGTCTTCTAGAGATAAGTGAAAATATGCATGTCAAATATATCCATGATACTTATTACCTACTATATCTAAAAAACTACGATTCTGGTAGTATCTGCTTGGACTTCTGCCCGCACATAAGGACAGAGTGAACCAGACTTAGGCTTGGAGAGTGAGGGGCCACCAGAGTGAGAATCTCGTGGAGGAAAATATTAGAATCTGTTCTTCTTTTTTGTAGATCTATTGGCAGAAATATCTTTTCTCTTATGATTTATTTCCAGCCATGCCGAAATCAATGTTTAGTAGTGTAGTTTTCTTATCTACTTTTCTCGTGAGAAACAATGAGATCTCAACTTTCGCTGGTCGCCCCACTTTAAAAACTCCACTGATTCCCTCCACCCAGCAACAGCCTAAGTATTTGACCCTGTTAGAGCATCTGACTTTGTGGAGTAGTGGGCAGGGTGTTTCCCTGGCAATGCGAATGTCGGGTGTTCGAACCAAGCATTAGGCAGCCCATAATTTCATTTTTCAATATTCTCCCCTTAACTCGGACTCCATGAAGTCGCTTAATATATCCATGATATTTATGAAGGATAGATAAAAGAAGCAAAAGGAACCAAACTGATTTGTTCCTGCTATATTTTGAGCGTACCAATCTCTGATCACTTTAAAGTTTGCCTATAATGGATGGATAGCAAACCATTCCTGTTGAGGAAGCATTTGTTTCACACCGTCTCCACCAGGTGGCAAGCCTGTACCATGACATGACCAGTCTCTCCTCACTGGTAGGGTTCCCTCCACAGCATGTTGCAGGGCTTGCCCTGTAGAGGAATCATGTGCATCTTGTCCTGTATAACAAATTCAGAATACTCTCATCAGCAATGTTTAGCAAGACACATACTGATATTACATTATCTATCAATAACAAAGGGTTGGAGGGTTTCAATGTGAATTTTCTTGAGAAATCCTACATTGAAAAACGTCCCTGTGAACTAAATGCTTTTTCATAGAGGTAAATGAATTGCTCTTGAATGCTATTCCAGTGAGGGATTATGATATCAGTATATGGTAGTATTGTGGAGCAGCTTACAGGACTATTTCTTGGATTCTAAAAAAGCATAATTGAGACTTTTGTCATGGACTTCATACGGCTCTATGTTCAAGTGAGGCCATTGTTTTAAATTGATACAAACATGATCAATTATACATAATTATCATATTTGACCTGTACTTCACCAAGGAAAATTCCATAAATCGTAAATAAACTGGGGGAGAGGGTCTTCTAGAGATAAGTGAAAATATGCAGGTCAAATATATCCATGATACTTATTACCTACTATATCTAAAAAACTACGATTCTGGTAGTATCTGCTTGGACTTCTGCCCGCACATAAGGACAGAGTGAACCAGACTTAGGCTTGGAGAGTAAGGGGCCACCAGATTGAGAATCTCGTGGAGGAAAACATTAGAATCTGTTCTTCTTTTTTGTAGATCTATTGGCAGAAATATCTTTTCTCTTATGATTTATTTCCAGCCATGCCGAAATCAATGTTTAGTAGTGTAGTTTTCTTTTCTACTTTTCTCGTGAGAAACAATGAGATCTCAACTTTCGCTGGTCGCCCCGATGAAGTCGCTAAATATATCTATGATATTTATGAAAGATAGATAAAAGAAGCAAAAGGAACCAAACTGATTTGTTCCTGCTATATTTTGAGCGTACCAATCTCTGATCACTTTAAAGTTTGCCTATAATGGATGGATAGCAAACCATTCCTGTTGAGGAAGCATTTGTTTCACACCGTCTCCACCAGGTGGCAAGCCTGTACCATGACTTGACCAGTCTCTCCTCACTGGTAGGGTTCCCTACACAGCATGTTGCAGGGTTTGCCCTGTAGAGGAATCATGTGCATCTTGTCCTGTATAACAAATTCAGAATACTCTCATCAGCAATGTTTAGCAAGACACATACTGATATTACATTATCTACCAATGACAAAGGGTTGGAGGGTTTCAAAGTGATTTTTCTTGAGAAATCCTACATTGAAAAACGTCACTGTGAACTAAATGCTTTTTCATAGAGGTTAATTAATTGCTCTTGAATGCTATTCCAGTGAGGGATTATGATATCAGTATATGGTAGTATTGTGGAGCAGCTTACAGGACTATTTCTTGGATTCTAAAAAAGCATAATTGAGACTTTTGTCATGGACTTCATACGGCTCTATGTTCAAGTGAGGCCATTGTTTTAAAATGATACAAACATGATCAATTATACATAATTATCATATTTGACCTGTACTTCACCAAGGAAAATGCCATAAATCGTAAATAAACTGGGGGAGAGGGTCTTCTAGAGATAAGTGAAAATATGCAGGTCAAATATATCCATGATACTTATTACCTACTATATCTAAAAAACTACGAATCTGGTAGTATCTGCTTGGACTTCTGCCCGCACATAAGGACAGAGTGAACCAGACTTAGGCTTGGAGAGTGAGGGGCCACCAGAGTGAGAATCTCGTGGAGGAAAATATTAGAATCTGTTTTTATTTTTTGTAGATCTATTGGCAGAAATATCTTTTCTCTTATGATTTATTTCCAGCCATGCCGAAATCAATGTTTAGTAGTGTAGTTTTCTTATCTACTTTTCTCGTAAGAAACCAATGAGATCTCAACTTTCGCTGGTCGCCCCACTTTCAAAACTCCGCTGATTCCTTCCACCAAGCAACAGCCTAAGTATTTGACCCTATTAGAGCATCTGACTTTGTGGAGTAGTGGGCAGGGTGTTTCCCTGGCAATGCGAGTGTCGGGTGTTCGAACCCAGCATTAGGCAGCCCATAATTTCATTTTTCAATATTCTCCCCTTAACTCGGACTCCATGAAGTCGCTTAATATATCCATGATATTTATGAAAGATAGATAAAAGAAGCAAAAGGAACCAAACTGATTTGTTCCTGCTATATTTTGAGCGTACCAATCTCTGATCACTTTAAAGTTTGCCTATAATGGATGGATAGCAAACCATTCCTGTCGAGGAAGCATTTGTTTCACGCCGTCTCCACCAGGTGGCAAGCCTGTACCATGACATGACCAGTCTCTCCTCACTGGTAGGGTTCCCTCCACAGCATGTTGCAGGGCTTGCCCTGTAGAGGAATCATGTGCATCTTGTCCTGTATAACAAATTCAGAATACTCTCATCAGCAATGTTTAGCAAGACACATACTGATATTACATTATCTACCAATAACAAAGGGTTGGAGGGTTTCAATGTGATTTTTCTTGAGAAATCCTACATTGAAAAACGTCCCTGTGAACTAAATGCTTTTTCATAGAGGTAAATTAATTGCTCTTGAATGCTATTCCAGTGAGGGATTATGATATCAGTATATGGTAGTATTGTGGAGCAGCTTACAGGACTATTTCTTGGATTCTAAAAAAGCATAATTGAGACTTTTGTCATGGACTTCATACGGCTCTATGTTCAAGTGAGGCCATTGTTTTAAATTGATACAAACATGATCAATTATACATAATTATCATATTTGACCTGTACTTCACCAAGGAAAATTCCATAAATCGTAAATAAACTGGGGGAGAGGGTCTTCTAGAGATAAGTGAAAATATGCAGGTCAAATATATCCATGATACTTATTACCTACTATATCTAAAAAACTACGATTCTGGTAGTATCTGCTTGGACTTCTGCCCGCACATAAGGACAGAGTGAACCAGACTTAGGCTTGGAGAGTAAGGGGCCACCAGATTGAGAATCTCGTGGAGGAAAACATTAGAATCTGTTCTTCTTTTTTGTAGATCTATTGGCAGAAATATCTTTTCTCTTATGATTTATTTCCAGCCATGCCGAAATCAATGTTTAGTAGTGTAGTTTTCTTTTCTACTTTTCTCGTGAGAAACAATGAGATCTCAACTTTCGCTGGTCGCCCCGATGAAGTCGCTAAATATATCTATGATATTTATGAAAGATAGATAAAAGAAGCAAAAGGAACCAAACTGATTTGTTCCTGCTATATTTTGAGCGTACCAATCTCTGATCACTTTAAAGTTTGCCTATAATGGATGGATAGCAAACCATTCCTGTTGAGGAAGCATTTGTTTCACACCGTCTCCACCAGGTGGCAAGCCTGTACCATGACTTGACCAGTCTCTCCTCACTGGTAGGGTTCCCTACACAGCATGTTGCAGGGTTTGCCCTGTAGAGGAATCATGTGCATCTTGTCCTGTATAACAAATTCAGAATACTCTCATCAGCAATGTTTAGCAAGACACATACTGATATTACATTATCTACCAATGACAAAGGGTTGGAGGGTTTCAAAGTGATTTTTCTTGAGAAATCCTACATTGAAAAACGTCACTGTGAACTAAATGCTTTTTCATAGAGGTTAATTAATTGCTCTTGAATGCTATTCCAGTGAGGGATTATGATATCAGTATATGGTAGTATTGTGGAGCAGCTTACAGGACTATTTCTTGGATTCTAAAAAAGCATAATTGAGACTTTTGTCATGGACTTCATACGGCTCTATGTTCAAGTGAGGCCATTGTTTTAAAATGATACAAACATGATCAATTATACATAATTATCATATTTGACCTGTACTTCACCAAGGAAAATGCCATAAATCGTAAATAAACTGGCGGAGAGGGTCTTCTAGAGATAAGTGAAAATATGCAGGTCAAATATATCCATGATACTTATTACCTACTATATCTAAAAAACTACGATTCTGGTAGTATCTGCTTGGACTTCTGCCCGCACATAAGGACAGAGTGAACCAGACTTAGGCTTGGAGAGTGAGGGGCCACCAGAGTGAGAATCTCGTGGAGGAAAATATTAGAATCTGTTCTTCTCTTTTGTAGATCTATTGGCAGAAATATCTTTTCTCTTATGATTTATTTCCAGCCATGCCGAAATCAATGTTTAGTAGTGTAGTTTTCTTATCTACTTTTCTCGTAAGAAACCAATGAGATCTCAACTTTCGCTGGTCGCCCCACTTTCAAAACTCCGCTGATTCCTTCCACCAAGCAACAGCCTAAGTATTTGACCCTATTAGAGCATCTGACTTTGTGGAGTAGTGGGCAGGGTGTTTCCCTGGCAATGCGAGTGTCGGGTGTTCGAACCCAGCATTAGGCAGCCCATAATTTCATTTTTCAATATTCTCCCCTTAACTCGGACTCCATGAAGTCGCTTAATATATCCATGATATTTATGAAAGATAGATAAAAGAAGCAAAAGGAACCAAACTGATTTGTTCCTGCTATATTTTGAGCGTACCAATCTCTGATCACTTTAAAGTTTGCCTATAATGGATGGATAGCAAACCATTCCTGTCGAGGAAGCATTTGTTTCACGCCGTCTCCACCAGGTGGCAAGCCTGTACCATGACATGACCAGTCTCTCCTCACTGGTAGGGTTCCCTCCACAGCATGTTGCAGGGCTTGCCCTGTAGAGGAATCATGTGCATCTTGTCCTGTATAACAAATTCAGAATACTCTCATCAGCAATGTTTAGCAAGACACATACTGATATTACATTATCTACCAATAACAAAGGGTTGGAGGGTTTCAATGTGATTTTTCTTGAGAAATCCTACATTGAAAAACGTCCCTGTGAACTAAATGCTTTTTCATAGAGGTAAATTAATTGCTCTTGAATGCTATTCCAGTGAGGGATTATGATATCAGTATATGGTAGTATTGTGGAGCAGCTTACAGGACTATTTCTTGGATTCTAAAAAAGCATAATTGAGACTTTTGTCATGGACTTCATACGGCTCTATGTTCAAGTGAGGCCATTGTTTTAAATTGATACAAACATGATCAATTATACATAATTATCATATTTGACCTGTACTTCACCAAGGAAAATTCCATAAATCGTAAATAAACTGGGGGAGAGGGTCTTCTAGAGATAAGTGAAAATATGCAGGTCAAATATATCCATGATACTTATTACCTACTATATCTAAAAAACTACGATTCTGGTAGTATCTGCTTGGACTTCTGCCCGCACATAAGGACAGAGTGAACCAGACTTAGGCTTGGAGAGTAAGGGGCCACCAGATTGAGAATCTCGTGGAGGAAAACATTAGAATCTGTTCTTCTTTTTTGTAGATCTATTGGCAGAAATATCTTTTCTCTTATGATTTATTTCCAGCCATGCCGAAATCAATGTTTAGTAGTGTAGTTTTCTTTTCTACTTTTCTCGTGAGAAACAATGAGATCTCAACTTTCGCTGGTCGCCCCGATGAAGTCGCTAAATATATCTATGATATTTATGAAAGATAGATAAAAGAAGCAAAAGGAACCAAACTGATTTGTTCCTGCTATATTTTGAGCGTACCAATCTCTGATCACTTTAAAGTTTGCCTATAATGGATGGATAGCAAACCATTCCTGTTGAGGAAGCATTTGTTTCACACCGTCTCCACCAGGTGGCAAGCCTGTACCATGACTTGACCAGTCTCTCCTCACTGGTAGGGTTCCCTACACAGCATGTTGCAGGGTTTGCCCTGTAGAGGAATCATGTGCATCTTGTCCTGTATAACAAATTCAGAATACTCTCATCAGCAATGTTTAGCAAGACACATACTGATATTACATTATCTACCAATGACAAAGGGTTGGAGGGTTTCAAAGTGATTTTTCTTGAGAAATCCTACATTGAAAAACGTCACTGTGAACTAAATGCTTTTTCATAGAGGTTAATTAATTGCTCTTGAATGCTATTCCAGTGAGGGATTATGATATCAGTATATGGTAGTATTGTGGAGCAGCTTACAGGACTATTTCTTGGATTCTAAAAAAGCATAATTGAGACTTTTGTCATGGACTTCATACGGCTCTATGTTCAAGTGAGGCCATTGTTTTAAAATGATACAAACATGATCAATTATACATAATTATCATATTTGACCTGTACTTCACCAAGGAAAATGCCATAAATCGTAAATAAACTGGCGGAGAGGGTCTTCTAGAGATAAGTGAAAATATGCAGGTCAAATATATCCATGATACTTATTACCTACTATATCTAAAAAACTACGATTCTGGTAGTATCTGCTTGGACTTCTGCCCGCACATAAGGACAGAGTGAACCAGACTTAGGCTTGGAGAGTGAGGGGCCACCAGAGTGAGAATCTCGTGGAGGAAAATATTAGAATCTGTTCTTCTCTTTTGTAGATCTATTGGCAGAAATATCTTTTCTCTTATGATTTATTTCCAGCCATGCCGAAATCAATGTTTAATAGTGTAGTTTTCTTATCTACTTTTCTCGTGAGAAACCAATGAGATCTCAACTTTCGCTGGTCGCCCCACTTTAAAAACTCCACTGATTCCCTCCACCCAGCAACAGCCTAAGTATTTGACCCTATTAGAGCATCTGACTTTGTGGAGTAGTGGGCAGGGTGTTTCCCTGGCAATGCGAGTGTCAGGTGTTCGAACCCAGCAATAGGCAGCCCATAATTTCATTTTTCAATATTCTCCCCTTTACTCGGACTCCATGAAGTCGCTAAATATATCTATGATATTTATGAAAGATAGATAAAAGAAGCAAAAGGAACCAAACTGATTTGTTCCTGCTATATTTTGAGCGTACCAATCTCTGATCACTTTAAAGTTTGCCTATAATGGATGGATAGCAAACCATTCCTGTTGAGGAAGCATTTGTTTCACACCGTCTCCACCAGGTGGCAAGCCTGTACCATGACTTGACCAGTCTCTCCTCACTGGTAGGGTTCCCTACACAGCATGTTGCAGGGCTTGCCCTGTAGAGGAATCATGTGCATCTTGTCCTGTATAACAAATTCAGAATACTCTCATCAGCAATGTTTAGCAAGACACATACTGATATTACATTATCTACCAATGACAAAGGGTTGGAGGGTTTCAATGTGATTTTTCTTGAGAAATCCTACATTGAAAAACGTCCCTGTGAACTAAATGCTTTTTCATAGAAGTAAATTAATTGCTCTTGAATGCTATTCCAGTGAGGGATTATGATATCAGTATATGGTAGTATTGTGGAGCAGCTTATAGGACTATTTCTTGGATTCTAAAAAAGCATAATTGAGACTTTTGTCATGGACTTCATACGGCTCTATGTTCAAGTGAGGCCATTGTTTTAAAATGATACAAACATGATCAATTATACATAATTATCATATTTGACCTGTACTTCACCAAGGAAAATGCCATAAATCGTAAATAAACTGGGGGAGAGGGTCTTCTAGAGATAAGTGAAAATATGCATGTCAAATATATCCATGATACTTATTACCTACTATATCTAAAAAACTACGGTTCTGGTAGTATCTGCTTGGACTTCTGCCCGCACATAAGGACAGAGTGAACCAGACTTAGGCTTGGAGAGTGAGGGGCCACCAGAGTGAGAATCTCGTGGAGGAAAATATTAGAATCTGTTCTTCTTTTTTGTAGATCTATTTGCAGAAATATCTTTTCTCTTATGATTTATTTCCAGCCATGCCGAAATCAATGTTTAGTAGTGTAGTTTTCTTATCTACTTTTCTCGTAAGAAACCAATGAGATCTCAACTTTCGCTGGTCGCCCCACTTTCAAAACTCCGCTGATTCCTTCCACCAAGCAACAGCCTAAGTATTTGACCCTATTAGAGCATCTGACTTTGTGGAATAGTGGGCAGGGTGTTTCCCTGGCAATGCGAGTGTCAGGTGTTCGAACCCAGCAATAGGCAGCCCATAATTTCATTTTTCAATATTCTCCCCTTTACTCGGACTCGATGAAGTCGCTTAATATATCTATGATATTTATGAAAGATAGATAAAAGAAGCAAAAGGAACCAAACTGATTTGTTCCTGCTATATTTTGAGCGTACCAATGTCTGATCACTTTAAAGTTTGTCTATAATGGATGGATAGCAAACCATTCCTGTTGAGGAAGCATTTGTTTCACACCGTCTCCACCAGGTGGCAAGCCTGTACCATGACTTGACCAGTCTCTCCTCACTGGTAGGGTTCCCTACACAGCATGTTGCAGGGCTTGCCCTGTAGAGGAATCATGTGCATCTTGTCCTGTATAACAAATTCAGAATACTCTCATCAGCAATGTTTAGCAAGACACATACTGATATTACATTATCTACCAATGACCAAGGGTTGGAGGGTTTCAATGTGATTTTTCTTGAGAAATCCTACATTGAAAAACGTCCCTGTGAACTAAATGCTTTTTCATAGAGGTAAATTAATTGCTCTTGAATGCTATTCCAGTGAGGGATTATGATATCAGTATATGGTAGTATTGTGGAGCAGCTTATAGGACTATTTGTTGGATTCTAATAAAGCATAATTGAGACTTTTGTCATGGACTTCATACGGCTCTATGTTCAAGTGAGGCCATTGTTTTAAAATGATACAAACATGATCAATTATACATAATTATCATATTTGACATGAACTTCACCAAGGAAAATGCCATAAATCGTAAATAAACTTGGGGAGAGGGTCTTCTAGAGATAAGTGAAAATATGCATGTCAAATATATCCATGATACTTATTACCTACTATATCTAAAAAACTACGATTCTGGTAGTATCTGCTTGGACTTCTGCCCGCACATAAGGACAGAGTGAACCAGACTTAGGCTTGGAGAGTGAGGGGCCACCAGAGTGAGAATCTCGTGGAGGAAAATATTAGAATCTGTATTTCTTTCTTGTAGATCTATTTGCAGAAATATCTTTTCTCTTATGATTTATTTTCGAGCCATGCTGAAATCAATGTTTAGTAGTGTAGTTTTCTTATCTACTTTTCTCGTGAGAAACCAATGAGATCTCAACTTTCGCTGGTCGCCCCACTTTCAAAACTCCGCTGATTCCCTCCACCCAGCAACAGCCTAAGTATTTGACCCTATTAGAGCATCTGACTTTGTTGTATAGTCGGCAGGATGTTTCCCTGGCAATGCGAGTGTCGGGTGTTTGAACCCAGCAATAGGCAGCCCATAATTTCATTTTTCAATATTCTCTCCTTAACCCTTTTAGGACGCATGATGCCTGGAGGCATCACCGCGGTAAAGATGCATGATGCCTGGAGGCATCACCCCACTAAAGACGCATGATGCCTTGAGGCATCATTGTCCCAATATTAAAAAAAATGTTTTAACAAAGAAATAATAGAGCAATATTCGTAAAATCTTCAGAAAATGTAGATATAATATCATATTTAGTATGTCTATTAAAAGGAAATAAAACATTTATGATTATGTATCATATTGCATAATTACAAACTTGGATGTCAGTTTTAACTATTATGTGGCCGTCCTGTAGCCAGACAGACTGCCACCAGTATCCGTCCTTATGGGAGTAGCTGGACCCCTGGCAGCCTTCCTTAAAGGGTTAACTCGGATTCGACGAAGTCGCTAAATATATCCATGATATTTATGAAAGATAGATAAAAGAAGCAAAAGGAACCAAACTGATTTGTTCCTGCTATATTTTGAGCGTACCAATCTCTGATCACTTTAAAGTTTGCCTATAATGGATGGATAGCAAACCATTCCTGTTGAGGAAGCATTTGTTTCACACCGTCTCCACCAGGTGGCAAGCCTGTACCATGACTTGACCAGTCTCTCCTCACTGGTAGGGTTCCCTACACAGCATGTTGCAGGGCTTGCCCTGTAGAGGAATCATGTGCATCTTGTCCTGTATAACAAATTCAGAATACTCTCATCAGCAATGTTTAGCAAGACACATACTGATATTACATTATCTACCAATGACAAAGGGTTGGAGGGTTTCAATGTGATTTTTCTTGAGAAATCCTACATTGAAAAACGTCCCTGTGAACTAAATGCTTTTTCATAGAAGTAAATTAATTGCTCTTGAATGCTATTCCAGTGAGGGATTATGATATCAGTATATGGTAGTATTGTGGAGCAGCTTATAGGACTATTTCTTGGATTCTAAAAAAGCATAATTGAGACTTTTGTCATGGACTTCATAGGGCTCTATGTTCAAGTGAGGCCATTGTTTTAAAATGATACAAACATGATCAATTATACATAATTATCATATTTGACCTGAACTTCACCAAGGAAAATGCCATAAATCGTAAATAAACTGGGGGAGAGGGTCTTCTAGAGATAAGTGAAAATATGCATGTCAAATATATCCATGATACTTATAACCTACTATATCTAAAAAACTACGGTTCTGGTAGTATCTGCTTGGACTTCTGCCCGCACATAAGGACAGAGTGAACCAGACTTAGGCTTGGAGAGTGAGGGGCCACCAGAGTGAGAATCTCGTGGAGGAAAATATTAGAATCTGTTCTTCTTTTTTGTAGATCTATTGGCAGAAATATCTTTTCTCTTATGATTTATTTCCAGCCATGCCGAAATCAATGTTTAGTAGTGTAGTTTTCTTATCTACTTTTCTCGTAAGAAACCAATGAGATCTCAACTTTCGCTGGTCGCCCCACTTTCAAAACTCCGCTGATTCCTTCCACCAAGCAACAGCCTAAGTATTTGACCCTATTAGAGCATCTGACTTTGTGGAGTAGTGGGCAGGGTGTTTCCCTGGCAATGCGAGTGTCGGGTGTTCGAACCCAGCATTAGGCAGCCCATAATTTCATTTTTCAATATTCTCCCCTTAACTCGGACTCCATGAAGTCGCTTAATATATCCATGATATTTATGAAAGATAGATAAAAGAAGCAAAAGGAACCAAACTGATTTGTTCCTGCTATATTTTGAGCGTACCAATCTCTGATCACTTTAAAGTTTGCCTATAATGGATGGATAGCAAACCATTCCTGTCGAGGAAGCATTTGTTTCACGCCGTCTCCACCAGGTGGCAAGCCTGTACCATGACATGACCAGTCTCTCCTCACTGGTAGGGTTCCCTCCACAGCATGTTGCAGGGCTTGCCCTGTAGAGGAATCATGTGCATCTTGTCCTGTATAACAAATTCAGAATACTCTCATCAGCAATGTTTAGCAAGACACATACTGATATTACATTATCTACCAATAACAAAGGGTTGGAGGGTTTCAATGTGATTTTTCTTGAGAAATCCTACATTGAAAAACGTCCCTGTGAACTAAATGCTTTTTCATAGAGGTAAATTAATTGCTCTTGAATGCTATTCCAGTGAGGGATTATGATATCAGTATATGGTAGTATTGTGGAGCAGCTTACAGGACTATTTCTTGGATTCTAAAAAAGCATAATTGAGACTTTTGTCATGGACTTCATACGGCTCTATGTTCAAGTGAGGCCATTGTTTTAAATTGATACAAACATGATCAATTATACATAATTATCATATTTGACCTGTACTTCACCAAGGAAAATTCCATAAATCGTAAATAAACTGGGGGAGAGGGTCTTCTAGAGATAAGTGAAAATATGCAGGTCAAATATATCCATGATACTTATTACCTACTATATCTAAAAAACTACGATTCTGGTAGTATCTGCTTGGACTTCTGCCCGCACATAAGGACAGAGTGAACCAGACTTAGGCTTGGAGAGTAAGGGGCCACCAGATTGAGAATCTCGTGGAGGAAAACATTAGAATCTGTTCTTCTTTTTTGTAGATCTATTGGCAGAAATATCTTTTCTCTTATGATTTATTTCCAGCCATGCCGAAATCAATGTTTAGTAGTGTAGTTTTCTTTTCTACTTTTCTCGTGAGAAACAATGAGATCTCAACTTTCGCTGGTCGCCCCGATGAAGTCGCTAAATATATCTATGATATTTATGAAAGATAGATAAAAGAAGCAAAAGGAACCAAACTGATTTGTTCCTGCTATATTTTGAGCGTACCAATCTCTGATCACTTTAAAGTTTGCCTATAATGGATGGATAGCAAACCATTCCTGTTGAGGAAGCATTTGTTTCACACCGTCTCCACCAGGTGGCAAGCCTGTACCATGACTTGACCAGTCTCTCCTCACTGGTAGGGTTCCCTACACAGCATGTTGCAGGGTTTGCCCTGTAGAGGAATCATGTGCATCTTGTCCTGTATAACAAATTCAGAATACTCTCATCAGCAATGTTTAGCAAGACACATACTGATATTACATTATCTACCAATGACAAAGGGTTGGAGGGTTTCAAAGTGATTTTTCTTGAGAAATCCTACATTGAAAAACGTCACTGTGAACTAAATGCTTTTTCTATAGAGGTTAATTAATTGCTCTTGAATGCTATTCCAGTGAGGGATTATGATATCAGTATATGGTAGTATTGTGGAGCAGCTTACAGGACTATTTCTTGGATTCTAAAAAAGCATAATTGAGACTTTTGTCATGGACTTCATACGGCTCTATGTTCAAGTGAGGCCATTGTTTTAAAATGATACAAACATGATCAATTATACATAATTATCATATTTGACCTGAACTTCACCAAGGAAAATGCCATAAATCGTAAATAAACTGGGGGAGAGGGTCTTCTAGAGATAAGTGAAAATATGCATGTCAAATATATCCATGATACTTATAACCTACTATATCTAAAAAACTACGGTTCTGGTAGTATCTGCTTGGACTTCTGCCCGCACATAAGGACAGAGTGAACCAGACTTAGGCTTGGAGAGTGAGGGGCCACCAGAGTGAGAATCTCGTGGAGGAAAATATTAGAATCTGTTCTTCTTTTTTGTAGATCTATTTGCAGAAATATCTTTTCTCTTATGATTTATTTCCAGCCATGCCGAAATCAATATTTAGTAGTGTAGTTTTCTTATCTACTTTTCTCGTAAGAAACCAATGAGATCTCAACTTTCGCTGGTCGCCCCACTTTCAAAACTCCGCTGATTCCTTCCACCAAGCAACAGCCTAAGTATTTGACCCTATTAGAGCATCTGACTTTGTGGAATAGTGGGCAGGGTGTTTCCCTGGCAATGCGAGTGTCAGGTGTTCGAACCCAGCAATAGGCAGCCCATAATTTCATTTTTCAATATTCTCCCCTTTACTCGGACTCGATGAAGTCGCTAAATATATCTATGATATTTATGAAAGATAGATAAAAGAAGCAAAAGGAACCAAACTGATTTGTTCCTGCTATATTTTGAGCGTACCAATGTCTGATCACTTTAAAGTTTGTCTATAATGGATGGATAGCAAACCATTCCTGTTGAGGAAGCATTTGTTTCACACCGTCTCCACCAGGTGGCAAGCCTGTACCATGACTTGACCAGTCTCTCCTCACTGGTAGGGTTCCCTACACAGCATGTTGCAGGGCTTGCCCTGTAGAGGAATCATGTGCATCTTGTCCTGTATAACAAATTCAGAATACTCTCATCAGCAATGTTTAGCAAGACACATACTGATATTACATTATCTACCAATGACCAAGGGTTGGAGGGTTTCAATGTGATTTTTCTTGAGAAATCCTACATTGAAAAACGTCCCTCTGAACTAAATGCTTTTTCATAGAGGTAAATTAATTGCTCTTGAATGCTATTCCAGTGAGGGATTATGATATCAGTATATGGTAGTATTGTGGAGCAGCTTATAGGACTATTTGTTGGATTCTAATAAAGCATAATTGAGACTTTTGTCATGGACTTCATACGGCTCTATGTTCAAGTGAGGCCATTGTTTTAAAATGATACAAACATGATCAATTATACATAATTATCATATTTGACATGAACTTCACCAAGGAAAATGCCATAAATCGTAAATAAACTTGGGGAGAGGGTCTTCTAGAGATAAGTGAAAATATGCATGTCAAATATATCCATGATACTTATTACCTACTATATCTAAAAAACTACGATTCTGGTAGTATCTGCTTGGACTTCTGCCCGCACATAAGGACAGAGTGAACCAGACTTAGGCTTGGAGAGTGAGGGGCCACCAGAGTGAGAATCTCGTGGAGGAAAATATTAGAATCTGTATTTCTTTTTTGTAGATCTATTTGCAGAAATATCTTTTCTCTTATGATTTATTTTCGAGCCATGCTGAAATCAATGTTTAGTAGTGTAGTTTTCTTATCTACTTTTCTCGTGAGAAACCAATGAGATCTCAACTTTCGCTGGTCGCCCCACTTTCAAAACTCCGCTGATTCCCTCCACCCAGCAACAGCCTAAGTATTTGACCCTATTAGAGCATCTGACTTTTTTGTATAGTCGGCAGGATGTTTCCCTGGCAATGCGAGTGTCGGGTGTTTGAACCCAGCAATAGGCAGCCCATAATTTCATTTTTCAATATTCTCTCCTTAACCCTTTTAGGACGCATGATGCCTGGAGGCATCACCGCGGTAAAGATGCATGATGCCTGGAGGCATCACCCCACTAAAGACGCATGATGCCTTGAGGCATCATTGTCCCAATATTAAAAAAAATGTTTTAACAAAGAAATAATAGAGCAATATTCATAAAATCTTCAGAAAATGTAGATATAATATCATATTTAGTATGTCTATTAAAAGGAAATAAAACATTTATGATTATGTATCATATTGCATAATTACAAACTTGGATGTCAGTTTTAACTATTATGTGGCCGTCCTGTAGCCAGACAGACTGCCACCAGTATCCGTCCTTATGGGAGTAGCTGGACCCCTGGCAGCCTTCCTTAAAGGGTTAACTCGGATTCGACGAAGTCGCTAAATATATCCATGATATTTATGAAAGATAGATAAAAGAAGCAAAAGGAACCAAACTGATTTGTTCCTGCTATATTTTGAGCGTACCAATCTCTGATCACTTTAAAGTTTGCCTATAATGGATGGATAGCAAACCATTCCTGTTGAGGAAGCATTTGTTTCACACCGTCTCCACCAGGTGGCAAGCCTGTACCATGACTTGACCAGTCTCTCCTCACTGGTAGGGTTCCCTACACAGCATGTTGCAGGGCTTGCCCTGTAGAGGAATCATGTGCATCTTGTCCTGTATAACAAATTCAGAATACTCTCATCAGCAATGTTTAGCAAGACACATACCGATATTACATTATCTACCAATGACAAAGGGTTGGAAGGTTTAAATGTGATTTTTCTTTAGAAATCCTACATTGAAAAACGTCCCTGTGAACTAAATGCTTTTTCATAGAGGTAAATGAATTGCTCTTGAATGCTATTCCAGTGAGGGATTATGATATCAGTATATGGTAGTATTGTGGAGCAGCTTATAGGACTATTTGTTGGATTCTAATAAAGCATAATTGAGACTTTTGTCATGGACTTCATAGGGCTCTATGTTCAAGTGAAGCCATTGTTTTAAAATGATACAAACATGATCAATTATACCTAATTATCATATTTGACATGAACTTCACCAAGGAAAATGCCATAAATCGTAAATAAACTTGGGGAGAGGGTCTTCTAGAGATAAGTGAAAATATGCATGTCAAATATATCCATGATACTTATTACCTACTATATCTAAAAAACTACGATTCTGGTAGTATCTGCTTGGACTTCTGCCCGCACATAAGGACAGAGTGAACCAGACTTAGGCTTGGAGAGTGAGGGGCCACCAGAGTGAGAATCTCGTGGAGGAAAATATTAGAATCTGTTCTTCTTTTTTGTAGATCTATTGGCAGAAATATCTTTTCTCTTATGATTTATTTCCAGCCATGCCGAAATCAATGTTTAATAGTGTAGTTTTCTTATCTACTTTTCTCGTGAGAAACCAATGAGATCTCAACTTTCGCTGGTCGCCCCACTTTAAAAACTCCACTGATTCCCTCCACCCAGCAACAGCCTAAGTATTTGACCCTATTAGAGCATCTGACTTTGTGGAGTAGTGGGCAGGGTGTTTCCCTGGCAATGCGAGTGTCAGGTGTTCGAACCCAGCAATAGGCAGCCCATAATTTCATTTTTCAATATTCTCCCCTTTACTCGGACTCCATGAAGTCGCTAAATATATCTATGATATTTATGAAAGATAGATAAAAGAAGCAAAAGGAACCAAACTGATTTGTTCCTGCTATATTTTGAGCGTACCAATCTCTGATCACTTTAAAGTTTGCCTATAATGGATGGATAGCAAACCATTCCTGTTGAGGAAGCATTTGTTTCACACCGTCTCCACCAGGTGGCAAGCCTGTACCATGACTTGACCAGTCTTTCCTCACTGGTAGGGTTCCCTACACAGCATGTTGCAGGGCTTGCCCTGTAGAGGAATCATGTGCATCTTGTCCTGTATAACAAATTCAGAATACTCTCATCAGCAATGTTTAGCAAGACACATACTGATATTACATTATCTACCAATGACAAAGGGTTGGAGGGTTTCAATGTGATTTTTCTTGAGAAATCCTACATTGAAAAACGTCCCTGTGAACTAAATGCTTTTTCATAGAAGTAAATTAATTGCTCTTGAATGCTATTCCAGTGAGGGATTATGATATCAGTATATGGTAGTATTGTGGAGCAGCTGATAGGACTATTTCTTGGATTCTAAAAAAGCATAATTGAGACTTTTGTCATGGACTTCATAGGGCTCTATGTTCAAGTGAGGCCATTGTTTTAAAATGATACAAACATGATCAATTATACATAATTATCATATTTGACATGAACTTCACCAAGGAAAATGCCATAAATCGTAAATAAACTGGGGGAGAGGGTCTTCTAGAGATAAGTGAAAATATGCATGTCAAATATATCCATGATACTTATTACCTACTATATCTAAAAAACTACGGTTCTGGTAGTATCTGCTTGGACTTCTGCCCGCACATAAGGACAGAGTGAACCAGACTTAGGCTTGGAGAGTGAGGGGCCACCAGAGTGAGAATCTCGTGGAGGAAAATATTAGAATCTGTTCTTCTTTTTTGTAGATCTATTGGCAGAAATATCTTTTCTCTTATGATTTATTTCCAGCCATGCCGAAATCAATGTTTAGTAGTGTAGTTTTCTTATCTACTTTTCTCGTAAGAAACCAATGAGATCTCAACTTTCGCTGGTCGCCCCACTTTCAAAACTCCGCTGATTCCTTCCACCAAGCAACAGCCTAAGTTTTTGATCCTATTAGAGCATCTGACTTTGTGGAGTAGTGGGCAGGGTGTTTCCCTGGCAATGTGAGTGTCAGGTGTTCGAACCCAGCAACAGGCAGGCCAAAATTTCATTTTTCAATATTCTCCCCTTTACTCGGACTCCATGAAGTCGCTAAATATATCTATGATATTTATGAAAGATAGATAAAAGAAGCAAAAGAACCAAACTGATTTGTTCCTGCTATATTTTGAGCGTACCAATCTCTGATCACTTTAAAATTTGCTTATAATGGATGGATAGCAAACCATTCCTGTTGAGGAAGCATTTGTTTCACACCGTCTCCACCAGGTGGCAAGCCTGTACCATGACTTGACCAGTCTCTCCTCACTGGTAGGGTTCCCTACACAGCATGTTGCAGGGCTTGCCCTGTAGAGGAATCATGTGCATCTTGTCCTGTATAACAAATTCAGAATACTCTCATCAGCAATGTTTAGCAAGACACATACTGATATTACATTATCTACCAATGACAAAGGGTTGGAGGGTTTCAATGTGATTTTTCTTGAGAAATCCTACATTGAAAAACGTCCCTGTGAACTAAATGCTTTTTCATAGAAGTAAATTAATTGCTCTTGAATGCTATTCCAGTGAGGGATTATGATATCAGTATATGGTAGTCTTGTGGAGCAACTTATAGGACTATTTCTTGGATTCTAAAAAAGCATAATTGAGACTTTGTCATGGACTTCATAGGGCTCTATGTTCAAGTGAGGCCATTGTTTTAAAATGATACAAACATGATCAATTATACATAATTATCATATTTGACATGAACTTCACCAAGGAAAATGCCATAAATCGTAAATAAACTTGGGGAGAGGGTCTTCTAGAGATAAGTGAAAATATGCATGTCAAATATATCCATGATACTTATTACCTACTATATCTAAAAAACTACGATTCTGGTAGTATCTGCTTGGACTTCTGCCCGCACATAAGGACAGAGTGAACCAGACTTAGGCTTTGAGAGTGAGGGGCCACCAGAGTGAGAATCTCGTGGAGGAAAAAATTAGAATCTGTTCTTCTTTTTTGTAGATCTATTGGCAGAAATATCTTTTCTCTTATGATTTATTTCGAGCCATGCCGAAATCAATGTTTAATAGTGTAGTTTTCTTATCTACTTTTCTCGTGAGAAACCAATGAGATCTCAACTTTCGCTGGTCGCCCCACTTTAAAAACTCCACTGATTCCCTCCACCCAGCAACAGCCTAAGTATTTGACCCTGTTAGAGCATCTGACTTTGTGGAGTAGTGGGCAGGGTGTTTCCCTGGCAATGCGAGTCTCGGGTGTTCAAACCCAGCATTAGGCAGCTCATAATTTCATTTTTCAATATTCTCCCCTTAACTCGGACTCCATGAAGTCGCTTAATATATCCATGATATTTATGAAAGATAGATAAAAGAAGCAAAAGGAACCAAACTGATTTGTTCCTGCTATATTTTGAGCGTACCAATCTCTGATCACTTTAAAGTTTGCCTATAATGGATGGATAGCAAACCATTCCTGTTGAGGAAGCATTTGTTTCACACCGTCTCCACCAGGTGGCAAGCCTGTACCATGACTTGACCAGTCTTTCCTCACTGGTAGGGTTCCCTACACA
Source organism: Alentia gelatinosa (assembly GCA_950022655.1). NCBI lineage: Eukaryota > Metazoa > Annelida > Polychaeta > Phyllodocida > Polynoidae > Alentia > Alentia gelatinosa. The sequence continues at coordinate 48,120,009 of OX465583.1, read as the reverse complement.
GCATGTTGCAGGGCTTGCCCTGTAGAGGAATCATGTGCATCTTGTCCTGTATAACAAATTCAGAATACTCTCATCAGCAATGTTTAGCAAGACACATACTGATATTACATTATCTACCAATGACAAAGGGTTGGAGGGTTTCAATGTGATTCTTCTTGAGAAATCCTACATTGAAAAACGTCCCTGTGAACTAAATGCTTTTTCATAGAAGTAAATTAATTGCTCTTGAATGCTATTCCAGTGAGGGATTATGATATCAGTATATGGTAGTATTGTGGAGCAGCTTATAGGACTATTTCTTGGATTCTAAAAAAGCATAATTGAGACTTTTGTCATGGACTTCATACGGCTCTATGTTCAAGTGAGGCCATTGTTTTAAAATGATACAAACATGATCAATTATACATAATTATCATATTTGACCTGAACTTCACCAAGGAAAATGCCATAAATCGTAAATAAACTGGGGGAGAGGGTCTTCTAGAGATAAGTGAAAATATGCATGTCAAATATATCCATGATACTTATTACCTACTATATCTAAAAAACTACGGTTCTGGTAGTATCTGCTTGGACTTCTGCCCGCACATAAGGACAGAGTGAACCAGACTTAGGCTTGGAGAGTGAGGGGCCACCAGAGTGAGAATCTCGTGGAGGAAAATATTAGAATCTGTTCTTCTTTTTTGTAGATCTATTTGCAGAAATATCTTTTCTCTTATGATTTATTTCCAGCCATGCCGAAATCAATGTTTAGTAGTGTAGTTTTCTTATCTACTTTTCTCGTAAGAAACCAATGAGATCTCAACTTTCGCTGGTCGCCCCACTTTCAAAACTCCGCTGATTCCTTCCACCAAGCAACAGCCTAAGTATTTGACCCTATTAGAGCATCTGACTTTGTGGAATAGTGGGCAGGGTGTTTCCCTGGCAATGCGAGTGTCAGGTGTTCGAACCCAGCAATAGGCAGCCCATAATTTCATTTTTCAATATTCTCCCCTTTACTCGGACTCGATGAAGTCGCTAAATATATCTATGATATTTATGAAAGATAGATAAAAGAAGCAAAAGGAACCAAACTGATTTGTTCCTGCTATATTTTGAGCGTACCAATGTCTGATCACTTTAAAGTTTGTCTATAATGGATGGATAGCAAACCATTCCTGTTGAGGAAGCATTTGTTTCACACCGTCTCCACCAGGTGGCAAGCCTGTACCATGACTTGACCAGTCTCTCCTCACTGGTAGGGTTCCCTACACAGCATGTTGCAGGGCTTGCCCTGTAGAGGAATCATGTGCATCTTGTCCTGTATAACAAATTCAGAATACTCTCATCAGCAATGTTTAGCAAGACACATACTGATATTACATTATCTACCAATGACCAAGGGTTGGAGGGTTTCAATGTGATTTTTCTTGAGAAATCCTACATTGAAAAACGTCCCTGTGAACTAAATGCTTTTTCATAGAGGTAAATTAATTGCTCTTGAATGCTATTCCAGTGAGGGATTATGATATCAGTATATGGTAGTATTGTGGAGCAGCTTATAGGACTATTTGTTGGATTCTAATAAAGCATAATTGAGACTTTTGTCATGGACTTCATACGGCTCTATGTTCAAGTGAGGCCATTGTTTTAAAATGATACAAACATGATCAATTATACATAATTATCATATTTGACATGAACTTCACCAAGGAAAATGCCATAAATCGTAAATAAACTTGGGGAGAGGGTCTTCTAGAGATAAGTGAAAATATGCATGTCAAATATATCCATGATACTTATTACCTACTATATCTAAAAAACTACGATTCTGGTAGTATCTGCTTGGACTTCTGCCCGCACATAAGGACAGAGTGAACCAGACTTAGGCTTGGAGAGTGAGGGGCCACCAGAGTGAGAATCTCGTGGAGGAAAATATTAGAATCTGTATTTCTTTTTTGTAGATCTATTTGCAGAAATATCTTTTCTCTTATGATTTATTTTCGAGCCATGCTGAAATCAATGTTTAGTAGTGTAGTTTTCTTATCTACTTTTCTCGTGAGAAACCAATGAGATCTCAACTTTCGCTGGTCGCCCCACTTTCAAAACTCCGCTGATTCCCTCCACCCAGCAACAGCCTAAGTATTTGACCCTATTAGAGCATCTGACTTTGTTGTATAGTCGGCAGGATGTTTCCCTGGCAATGCGAGTGTCGGGTGTTTGAACCCAGCAATAGGCAGCCCATAATTTCATTTTTCAATATTCTCTCCTTAACCCTTTTAGGACGCATGATGCCTGGAGGCATCACCGCGGTAAAGATGCATGATGCCTGGAGGCATCACCCCACTAAAGACGCATGATGCCTTGAGGCATCATTGTCCCAATATTAAAAAAAATGTTTTAACAAAGAAATAATAGAGCAATATTCATAAAATCTTCAGAAAATGTAGATATAATATCATATTTAGTATGTCTATTAAAAGGAAATAAAACATTTATGATTATGTATCATATTGCATAATTACAAACTTGGATGTCAGTTTTAACTATTATGTGGCCGTCCTGTAGCCAGACAGACTGCCACCAGTATCCGTCCTTATGGGAGTAGCTGGACCCCTGGCAGCCTTCCTTAAAGGGTTAACTCGGATTCGACGAAGTCGCTAAATATATCCATGATATTTATGAAAGATAGATAAAAGAAGCAAAAGGAACCAAACTGATTTGTTCCTGCTATATTTTGAGCGTACCAATCTCTGATCACTTTAAAGTTTGCCTATAATGGATGGATAGCAAACCATTCCTGTTGAGGAAGCATTTGTTTCACACCGTCTCCACCAGGTGGCAAGCCTGTACCATGACTTGACCAGTCTCTCCTCACTGGTAGGGTTCCCTACACAGCATGTTGCAGGGCTTGCCCTGTAGAGGAATCATGTGCATCTTGTCCTGTATAACAAATTCAGAATACTCTCATCAGCAATGTTTAGCAAGACACATACTGATATTACATTATCTACCAATGACAAAGGGTTGGAGGGTTTCAATGTGATTTTTCTTGAGAAATCCTACATTGAAAAACGTCCCTGTGAACTAAATGCTTTTTCATAGAAGTAAATTAATTGCTCTTGAATGCTATTCCAGTGAGGGATTATGATATCAGTATATGGTAGTATTGTGGAGCAGCTTATAGGACTATTTCTTGGATTCTAAAAAAGCATAATTGAGACTTTTGTCATGGACTTCATAGGGCTCTATGTTCAAGTGAGGCCATTGTTTTAAAATGATACAAACATGATCAATTATACATAATTATCATATTTGACCTGAACTTCACCAAGGAAAATGCCATAAATCGTAAATAAACTGGGGGAGAGGGTCTTCTAGAGATAAGTGAAAATATGCATGTCAAATATATCCATGATACTTATAACCTACTATATCTAAAAAACTACGGTTCTGGTAGTATCTGCTTGGACTTCTGCCCGCACATAAGGACAGAGTGAACCAGACTTAGGCTTGGAGAGTGAGGGGCCACCAGAGTGAGAATCTCGTGGAGGAAAATATTAGAATCTGTTCTTCTTTTTTGTAGATCTATTGGCAGAAATATCTTTTCTCTTATGATTTATTTCCAGCCATGCCGAAATCAATGTTTAGTAGTGTAGTTTTCTTATCTACTTTTCTCGTAAGAAACCAATGAGATCTCAACTTTCGCTGGTCGCCCCACTTTCAAAACTCCGCTGATTCCTTCCACCAAGCAACAGCCTAAGTATTTGACCCTATTAGAGCATCTGACTTTGTGGAGTAGTGGGCAGGGTGTTTCCCTGGCAATGCGAGTGTCGGGTGTTCGAACCCAGCATTAGGCAGCCCATAATTTCATTTTTCAATATTCTCCCCTTAACTCGGACTCCATGAAGTCGCTTAATATATCCATGATATTTATGAAAGATAGATAAAAGAAGCAAAAGGAACCAAACTGATTTGTTCCTGCTATATTTTGAGCGTACCAATCTCTGATCACTTTAAAGTTTGCCTATAATGGATGGATAGCAAACCATTCCTGTCGAGGAAGCATTTGTTTCACGCCGTCTCCACCAGGTGGCAAGCCTGTACCATGACATGACCAGTCTCTCCTCACTGGTAGGGTTCCCTCCACAGCATGTTGCAGGGCTTGCCCTGTAGAGGAATCATGTGCATCTTGTCCTGTATAACAAATTCAGAATACTCTCATCAGCAATGTTTAGCAAGACACATACTGATATTACATTATCTACCAATAACAAAGGGTTGGAGGGTTTCAATGTGATTTTTCTTGAGAAATCCTACATTGAAAAACGTCCCTGTGAACTAAATGCTTTTTCATAGAGGTAAATTAATTGCTCTTGAATGCTATTCCAGTGAGGGATTATGATATCAGTATATGGTAGTATTGTGGAGCAGCTTACAGGACTATTTCTTGGATTCTAAAAAAGCATAATTGAGACTTTTGTCATGGACTTCATACGGCTCTATGTTCAAGTGAGGCCATTGTTTTAAATTGATACAAACATGATCAATTATACATAATTATCATATTTGACCTGTACTTCACCAAGGAAAATTCCATAAATCGTAAATAAACTGGGGGAGAGGGTCTTCTAGAGATAAGTGAAAATATGCAGGTCAAATATATCCATGATACTTATTACCTACTATATCTAAAAAACTACGATTCTGGTAGTATCTGCTTGGACTTCTGCCCGCACATAAGGACAGAGTGAACCAGACTTAGGCTTGGAGAGTAAGGGGCCACCAGATTGAGAATCTCGTGGAGGAAAACATTAGAATCTGTTCTTCTTTTTTGTAGATCTATTGGCAGAAATATCTTTTCTCTTATGATTTATTTCCAGCCATGCCGAAATCAATGTTTAGTAGTGTAGTTTTCTTTTCTACTTTTCTCGTGAGAAACAATGAGATCTCAACTTTCGCTGGTCGCCCCGATGAAGTCGCTAAATATATCTATGATATTTATGAAAGATAGATAAAAGAAGCAAAAGGAACCAAACTGATTTGTTCCTGCTATATTTTGAGCGTACCAATCTCTGATCACTTTAAAGTTTGCCTATAATGGATGGATAGCAAACCATTCCTGTTGAGGAAGCATTTGTTTCACACCGTCTCCACCAGGTGGCAAGCCTGTACCATGACTTGACCAGTCTCTCCTCACTGGTAGGGTTCCCTACACAGCATGTTGCAGGGTTTGCCCTGTAGAGGAATCATGTGCATCTTGTCCTGTATAACAAATTCAGAATACTCTCATCAGCAATGTTTAGCAAGACACATACTGATATTACATTATCTACCAATGACAAAGGGTTGGAGGGTTTCAAAGTGATTTTTCTTGAGAAATCCTACATTGAAAAACGTCACTGTGAACTAAATGCTTTTTCATAGAGGTTAATTAATTGCTCTTGAATGCTATTCCAGTGAGGGATTATGATATCAGTATATGGTAGTATTGTGGAGCAGCTTACAGGACTATTTCTTGGATTCTAAAAAAGCATAATTGAGACTTTTGTCATGGACTTCATACGGCTCTATGTTCAAGTGAGGCCATTGTTTTAAAATGATACAAACATGATCAATTATACATAATTATCATATTTGACCTGAACTTCACCAAGGAAAATGCCATAAATCGTAAATAAACTGGGGGAGAGGGTCTTCTAGAGATAAGTGAAAATATGCATGTCAAATATATCCATGATACTTATTACCTACTATATCTAAAAAACTACGGTTCTGGTAGTATCTGCTTGGACTTCTGCCCGCACATAAGGACAGAGTGAACCAGACTTAGGCTTGGAGAGTGAGGGGCCACCAGAGTGAGAATCTCGTGGAGGAAAATATTAGAATCTGTTCTTCTTTTTTGTAGATCTATTTGCAGAAATATCTTTTCTCTTATGATTTATTTCCAGCCATGCCGAAATCAATGTTTAGTAGTGTAGTTTTCTTATCTACTTTTCTCGTAAGAAACCAATGAGATCTCAACTTTCGCTGGTCGCCCCACTTTCAAAACTCCGCTGATTCCTTCCACCAAGCAACAGCCTAAGTATTTGACCCTATTAGAGCATCTGACTTTGTGGAATAGTGGGCAGGGTGTTTCCCTGGCAATGCGAGTGTCAGGTGTTCGAACCCAGCAATAGGCAGCCCATAATTTCATTTTTCAATATTCTCCCCTTTACTCGGACTCGATGAAGTCGCTAAATATATCTATGATATTTATGAAAGATAGATAAAAGAAGCAAAAGGAACCAAACTGATTTGTTCCTGCTATATTTTGAGCGTACCAATGTCTGATCACTTTAAAGTTTGTCTATAATGGATGGATAGCAAACCATTCCTGTTGAGGAAGCATTTGTTTCACACCGTCTCCACCAGGTGGCAAGCCTGTACCATGACTTGACCAGTCTCTCCTCACTGGTAGGGTTCCCTACACAGCATGTTGCAGGGCTTGCCCTGTAGAGGAATCATGTGCATCTTGTCCTGTATAACAAATTCAGAATACTCTCATCAGCAATGTTTAGCAAGACACATACTGATATTACATTATCTACCAATGACCAAGGGTTGGAGGGTTTCAATGTGATTTTTCTTGAGAAATCCTACATTGAAAAACGTCCCTGTGAACTAAATGCTTTTTCATAGAGGTAAATTAATTGCTCTTGAATGCTATTCCAGTGAGGGATTATGATATCAGTATATGGTAGTATTGTGGAGCAGCTTATAGGACTATTTGTTGGATTCTAATAAAGCATAATTGAGACTTTTGTCATGGACTTCATACGGCTCTATGTTCAAGTGAGGCCATTGTTTTAAAATGATACAAACATGATCAATTATACATAATTATCATATTTGACATGAACTTCACCAAGGAAAATGCCATAAATCGTAAATAAACTTGGGGAGAGGGTCTTCTAGAGATAAGTGAAAATATGCATGTCAAATATATCCATGATACTTATTACCTACTATATCTAAAAAACTACGATTCTGGTAGTATCTGCTTGGACTTCTGCCCGCACATAAGGACAGAGTGAACCAGACTTAGGCTTGGAGAGTGAGGGGCCACCAGAGTGAGAATCTCGTGGAGGAAAATATTAGAATCTGTATTTCTTTTTTGTAGATCTATTTGCAGAAATATCTTTTCTCTTATGATTTATTTTCGAGCCATGCTGAAATCAATGTTTAGTAGTGTAGTTTTCTTATCTACTTTTCTCGTGAGAAACCAATGAGATCTCAACTTTCGCTGGTCGCCCCACTTTCAAAACTCCGCTGATTCCCTCCACCCAGCAACAGCCTAAGTATTTGACCCTATTAGAGCATCTGACTTTTTTGTATAGTCGGCAGGATGTTTCCCTGGCAATGCGAGTGTCGGGTGTTTGAACCCAGCAATAGGCAGCCCATAATTTCATTTTTCAATATTCTCTCCTTAACCCTTTTAGGACGCATGATGCCTGGAGGCATCACCGCGGTAAAGATGCATGATGCCTGGAGGCATCACCCCACTAAAGACGCATGATGCCTTGAGGCATCATTGTCCCAATATTAAAAAAAATGTTTTAACAAAGAAATAATAGAGCAATATTCATAAAATCTTCAGAAAATGTAGATATAATATCATATTTAGTATGTCTATTAAAAGGAAATAAAACATTTATGATTATGTATCATATTGCATAATTACAAACTTGGATGTCAGTTTTAACTATTATGTGGCCGTCCTGTAGCCAGACAGACTGCCACCAGTATCCGTCCTTATGGGAGTAGCTGGACCCCTGGCAGCCTTCCTTAAAGGGTTAACTCGGATTCGACGAAGTCGCTAAATATATCCATGATATTTATGAAAGATAGATAAAAGAAGCAAAAGGAACCAAACTGATTTGTTCCTGCTATATTTTGAGCGTACCAATCTCTGATCACTTTAAAGTTTGCCTATAATGGATGGATAGCAAACCATTCCTGTTGAGGAAGCATTTGTTTCACACCGTCTCCACCAGGTGGCAAGCCTGTACCATGACTTGACCAGTCTCTCCTCACTGGTAGGGTTCCCTACACAGCATGTTGCAGGGCTTGCCCTGTAGAGGAATCATGTGCATCTTGTCCTGTATAACAAATTCAGAATACTCTCATCAGCAATGTTTAGCAAGACACATACCGATATTACATTATCTACCAATGACAAAGGGTTGGAAGGTTTAAATGTGATTTTTCTTTAGAAATCCTACATTGAAAAACGTCCCTGTGAACTAAATGCTTTTTCATAGAGGTAAATGAATTGCTCTTGAATGCTATTCCAGTGAGGGATTATGATATCAGTATATGGTAGTATTGTGGAGCAGCTTATAGGACTATTTCTTGGATTCTAAAAAAGCATAATTGAGACTTTTGTCATGGACTTCATAGGGCTCTATGTTCAAGTGAGGCCATTGTTTTAAAATGATACAAACATGATCAATTATACATAATTATCATATTTGACATGAACTTCACCAAGGAAAATGCCATAAATCGTAAATAAACTTGGGGAGAGGGTCTTCTAGAGATAAGTGAAAATATGCATGTCAAATATATCCATGATACTTATTACCTACTATATCTAAAAAACTACGATTCTGGTAGTATCTGCTTGGACTTCTGCCCGCACATAAGGACAGAGTGAACCAGACTTAGGCTTGGAGAGTGAGGGGCCACCAGAGTGAGAATCTCGTGGAGGAAAATATTAGAATCTGTTCTTCTTTTTTGTAGATCTATTGGCAGAAATATCTTTTCTCTTATGATTTATTTCCAGCCATGCCGAAATCAATGTTTAATAGTGTAGTTTTCTTATCTACTTTTCTCGTGAGAAACCAATGAGATCTCAACTTTCGCTGGTCGCCCCACTTTAAAAACTCCACTGATTCCCTCCACCCAGCAACAGCCTAAGTATTTGACCCTATTAGAGCATCTGACTTTGTGGAGTAGTGGGCAGGGTGTTTCCCTGGCAATGCGAGTGTCAGGTGTTCGAACCCAGCAATAGGCAGCCCATAATTTCATTTTTCAATATTCTCCCCTTTACTCGGACTCCATGAAGTCGCTAAATATATCTATGATATTTATGAAAGATAGATAAAAGAAGCAAAAGGAACCAAACTGATTTGTTCCTGCTATATTTTGAGCGTACCAATCTCTGATCACTTTAAAGTTTGCCTATAATGGATGGATAGCAAACCATTCCTGTTGAGGAAGCATTTGTTTCACACCGTCTCCACCAGGTGGCAAGCCTGTACCATGACTTGACCAGTCTTTCCTCACTGGTAGGGTTCCCTACACAGCATGTTGCAGGGCTTGCCCTGTAGAGGAATCATGTGCATCTTGTCCTGTATAACAAATTCAGAATACTCTCATCAGCAATGTTTAGCAAGACACATACTGATATTACATTATCTACCAATGACAAAGGGTTGGAGGGTTTCAATGTGATTTTTCTTGAGAAATCCTACATTGAAAAACGTCCCTGTGAACTAAATGCTTTTTCATAGAAGTAAATTAATTGCTCTTGAATGCTATTCCAGTGAGGGATTATGATATCAGTATATGGTAGTATTGTGGAGCAGCTGATAGGACTATTTCTTGGATTCTAAAAAAGCATAATTGAGACTTTTGTCATGGACTTCATAGGGCTCTATGTTCAAGTGAGGCCATTGTTTTAAAATGATACAAACATGATCAATTATACATAATTATCATATTTGACATGAACTTCACCAAGGAAAATGCCATAAATCGTAAATAAACTGGGGGAGAGGGTCTTCTAGAGATAAGTGAAAATATGCATGTCAAATATATCCATGATACTTATTACCTACTATATCTAAAAAACTACGGTTCTGGTAGTATCTGCTTGGACTTCTGCCCGCACATAAGGACAGAGTGAACCAGACTTAGGCTTGGAGAGTGAGGGGCCACCAGAGTGAGAATCTCGTGGAGGAAAATATTAGAATCTGATCTTCTTTTTTGTAGATCTATTGGCAGAAATATCTTTTCTCTTATGATTTATTTCCAGCCATGCCGAAATCAATGTTTAGTAGTGTAGTTTTCTTATCTACTTTTCTCGTAAGAAACCAATGAGATCTCAACTTTCGCTGGTCGCCCCACTTTCAAAACTCCGCTGATTCCTTCCACCAAGCAACAGCCTAAGTTTTTGATCCTATTAGAGCATCTGACTTTGTGGAGTAGTGGGCAGGGTGTTTCCCTGGCAATGTGAGTGTCAGGTGTTCGAACCCAGCAACAGGCAGGCCAAAATTTCATTTTTCAATATTCTCCCCTTTACTCGGACTCCATGAAGTCGCTAAATATATCTATGATATTTATGAAAGATAGATAAAAGAAGCAAAAGAACCAAACTGATTTGTTCCTGCTATATTTTGAGCGTACCAATCTCTGATCACTTTAAAATTTGCTTATAATGGATGGATAGCAAACCATTCCTGTTGAGGAAGCATTTGTTTCACACCGTCTCCACCAGGTGGCAAGCCTGTACCATGACTTGACCAGTCTCTCCTCACTGGTAGGGTTCCCTACACAGCATGTTGCAGGGCTTGCCCTGTAGAGGAATCATGTGCATCTTGTCCTGTATAACAAATTCAGAATACTCTCATCAGCAATGTTTAGCAAGACACATACTGATATTACATTATCTACCAATGACAAAGGGTTGGAGGGTTTCAATGTGATTTTTCTTGAGAAATCCTACATTGAAAAACGTCCCTGTGAACTAAATGCTTTTTCATAGAAGTAAATTAATTGCTCTTGAATGCTATTCCAGTGAGGGATTATGATATCAGTATATGGTAGTCTTGTGGAGCAACTTATAGGACTATTTCTTGGATTCTAAAAAAGCATAATTGAGACTTTGTCATGGACTTCATAGGGCTCTATGTTCAAGTGAGGCCATTGTTTTAAAATGATACAAACATGATCAATTATACATAATTATCATATTTGACATGAACTTCACCAAGGAAAATGCCATAAATCGTAAATAAACTTGGGGAGAGGGTCTTCTAGAGATAAGTGAAAATATGCATGTCAAATATATCCATGATACTTATTACCTACTATATCTAAAAAACTACGATTCTGGTAGTATCTGCTTGGACTTCTGCCCGCACATAAGGACAGAGTGAACCAGACTTAGGCTTTGAGAGTGAGGGGCCACCAGAGTGAGAATCTCGTGGAGGAAAAAATTAGAATCTGTTCTTCTTTTTTGTAGATCTATTGGCAGAAATATCTTTTCTCTTATGATTTATTTCAAGCCATGCCGAAATCAATGTTTAATAGTGTAGTTTTCTTATCTACTTTTCTCGTGAGAAACCAATGAGATCTCAACTTTCGCTGGTCGCCCCACTTTAAAAACTCCACTGATTCCCTCCACCCAGCAACAGCCTAAGTATTTGACCCTGTTAGAGCATCTGACTTTGTGGAGTAGTGGGCAGGGTGTTTCCCTGGCAATGCGAGTCTCGGGTGTTCAAACCCAGCATTAGGCAGCTCATAATTTCATTTTTCAATATTCTCCCCTTAACTCGGACTCCATGAAGTCGCTTAATATATCCATGATATTTATGAAAGATAGATAAAAGAAGCAAAAGGAACCAAACTGATTTGTTCCTGCTATATTTTGAGCGTACCAATCTCTGATCACTTTAAAGTTTGCCTATAATGGATGGATAGCAAACCATTCCTGTTGAGGAAGCATTTGTTTCACACCGTCTCCACCAGGTGGCAAGCCTGTACCATGACTTGACCAGTCTCTCCTCACTGGTAGGGTTCCCTACACAGCATGTTGCAGGGTTTGCCCTGTAGAGGAATCATGTGCATCTTGTCCTGTATAACAAATTCAGAATACTCTCATCAGCAATGTTTAGCAAGACACATACTGATATTACATTATCTACCAATGACAAAGGGTTGGAGGGTTTCAATGTGATTCTTCTTGAGAAATCCTACATTGAAAAACGTCCCTGTGAACTAAATGCTTTTTCATAGAAGTAAATTAATTGCTCTTGAATGCTATTCCAGTGAGGGATTATGATATCAGTATATGGTAGTATTGTGGAGCAGCTTACAGGACTATTTCTTGATTTCTAAAAAAGCATAATTGAGACTTTTGTCATGGACTTCATACGGCTCTATGTTCAAGTGAGGCCATTGTTTTAAAATGATACAAACATGATCAATTATACATAATTATCATATTTGACCTGAACTTCACCAAGGAAAATGCCATAAATCGTAAATAAACTGGGGGAGAGGGTCTTCTAGAGATAAGTGAAAATATGCATGTCAAATATATCCATGATACTTATTACCTACTATATCTAAAAAACTACGGTTCTGGTAGTATCTGCTTGGACTTCTGCCCGCACATAAGGACAGAGTGAACCAGACTTAGGCTTGGAGAGTGAGGGGCCACCAGAGTGAGAATCTCGTGGAGGAAAATATTAGAATCTGTTCTTCTTTTTTGTAGATCTATTTGCAGAAATATCTTTTCTCTTATGATTTATTTCCAGCCATGCCGAAATCAATGTTTAGTAGTGTAGTTTTCTTATCTACTTTTCTCGTAAGAAACCAATGAGATCTCAACTTTCGCTGGTCGCCCCACTTTCAAAACTCCGCTGATTCCTTCCACCAAGCAACAGCCTAAGTATTTGACCCTATTAGAGCATCTGACTTTGTGGAATAGTGGGCAGGGTGTTTCCCTGGCAATGCGAGTGTCAGGTGTTCGAACCCAGCAATAGGCAGCCCATAATTTCATTTTTCAATATTCTCCCCTTTACTCGGACTCGATGAAGTCGCTAAATATATCTATGATATTTATGAAAGATAGATAAAAGAAGCAAAAGGAACCAAACTGATTTGTTCCTGCTATATTTTGAGCGTACCAATGTCTGATCACTTTAAAGTTTGTCTATAATGGATGGATAGCAAACCATTCCTGTTGAGGAAGCATTTGTTTCACACCGTCTCCACCAGGTGGCAAGCCTGTACCATGACTTGACCAGTCTCTCCTCACTGGTAGGGTTCCCTACACAGCATGTTGCAGGGCTTGCCCTGTAGAGGAATCATGTGCATCTTGTCCTGTATAACAAATTCAGAATACTCTCATCAGCAATGTTTAGCAAGACACATACTGATATTACATTATCTACCAATGACCAAGGGTTGGAGGGTTTCAATGTGATTTTTCTTGAGAAATCCTACATTGAAAAACGTCCCTGTGAACTAAATGCTTTTTCATAGAGGTAAATTAATTGCTCTTGAATGCTATTCCAGTGAGGGATTATGATATCAGTATATGGTAGTATTGTGGAGCAGCTTATAGGACTATTTGTTGGATTCTAATAAAGCATAATTGAGACTTTTGTCATGGACTTCATACGGCTCTATGTTCAAGTGAGGCCATTGTTTTAAAATGATACAAACATGATCAATTATACATAATTATCATATTTGACATGAACTTCACCAAGGAAAATGCCATAAATCGTAAATAAACTTGGGGAGAGGGTCTTCTAGAGATAAGTGAAAATATGCATGTCAAATATATCCATGATACTTATTACCTACTATATCTAAAAAACTACGATTCTGGTAGTATCTGCTTGGACTTCTGCCCGCACATAAGGACAGAGTGAACCAGACTTAGGCTTGGAGAGTGAGGGGCCACCAGAGTGAGAATCTCGTGGAGGAAAATATTAGAATCTGTATTTCTTTTTTGTAGATCTATTTGCAGAAATATCTTTTCTCTTATGATTTATTTTCGAGCCATGCTGAAATCAATGTTTAGTAGTGTAGTTTTCTTATCTACTTTTCTCGTGAGAAACCAATGAGATCTCAACTTTCGCTGGTCGCCCCACTTTCAAAACTCCGCTGATTCCCTCCACCCAGCAACAGCCTAAGTATTTGACCCTATTAGAGCATCTGACTTTGTTGTATAGTCGGCAGGATGTTTCCCTGGCAATGCGAGTGTCGGGTGTTTGAACCCAGCAATAGGCAGCCCATAATTTCATTTTTCAATATTCTCTCCTTAACCCTTTTAGGACGCATGATGCCTGGAGGCATCACCGCGGTAAAGATGCATGATGCCTGGAGGCATCACCCCACTAAAGACGCATGATGCCTTGAGGCATCATTGTCCCAATATTAAAAAAAATGTTTTAACAAAGAAATAATAGAGCAATATTCATAAAATCTTCAGAAAATGTAGATATAATATCATATTTAGTATGTCTATTAAAAGGAAATAAAACATTTATGATTATGTATCATATTGCATAATTACAAACTTGGATGTCAGTTTTAACTATTATGTGGCCGTCCTGTAGCCAGACAGACTGCCACCAGTATCCGTCCTTATGGGAGTAGCTGGACCCCTGGCAGCCTTCCTTAAAGGGTTAACTCGGATTCGACGAAGTCGCTAAATATATCCATGATATTTATGAAAGATAGATAAAAGAAGCAAAAGGAACCAAACTGATTTGTTCCTGCTATATTTTGAGCGTACCAATCTCTGATCACTTTAAAGTTTGCCTATAATGGATGGATAGCAAACCATTCCTGTTGAGGAAGCATTTGTTTCACACCGTCTCCACCAGGTGGCAAGCCTGTACCATGACTTGACCAGTCTCTCCTCACTGGTAGGGTTCCCTACACAGCATGTTGCAGGGCTTGCCCTGTAGAGGAATCATGTGCATCTTGTCCTGTATAACAAATTCAGAATACTCTCATCAGCAATGTTTAGCAAGACACATACTGATATTACATTATCTACCAATGACAAAGGGTTGGAGGGTTTCAATGTGATTTTTCTTGAGAAATCCTACATTGAAAAACGTCCCTGTGAACTAAATGCTTTTTCATAGAAGTAAATTAATTGCTCTTGAATGCTATTCCAGTGAGGGATTATGATATCAGTATATGGTAGTATTGTGGAGCAGCTTATAGGACTATTTCTTGGATTCTAAAAAAGCATAATTGAGACTTTTGTCATGGACTTCATAGGGCTCTATGTTCAAGTGAGGCCATTGTTTTAAAATGATACAAACATGATCAATTATACATAATTATCATATTTGACCTGAACTTCACCAAGGAAAATGCCATAAATCGTAAATAAACTGGGGGAGAGGGTCTTCTAGAGATAAGTGAAAATATGCATGTCAAATATATCCATGATACTTATAACCTACTATATCTAAAAAACTACGGTTCTGGTAGTATCTGCTTGGACTTCTGCCCGCACATAAGGACAGAGTGAACCAGACTTAGGCTTGGAGAGTGAGGGGCCACCAGAGTGAGAATCTCGTGGAGGAAAATATTAGAATCTGTTCTTCTTTTTTGTAGATCTATTGGCAGAAATATCTTTTCTCTTATGATTTATTTCCAGCCATGCCGAAATCAATGTTTAGTAGTGTAGTTTTCTTATCTACTTTTCTCGTAAGAAACCAATGAGATCTCAACTTTCGCTGGTCGCCCCACTTTCAAAACTCCGCTGATTCCTTCCACCAAGCAACAGCCTAAGTATTTGACCCTATTAGAGCATCTGACTTTGTGGAGTAGTGGGCAGGGTGTTTCCCTGGCAATGCGAGTGTCGGGTGTTCGAACCCAGCATTAGGCAGCCCATAATTTCATTTTTCAATATTCTCCCCTTAACTCGGACTCCATGAAGTCGCTTAATATATCCATGATATTTATGAAAGATAGATAAAAGAAGCAAAAGGAACCAAACTGATTTGTTCCTGCTATATTTTGAGCGTACCAATCTCTGATCACTTTAAAGTTTGCCTATAATGGATGGATAGCAAACCATTCCTGTCGAGGAAGCATTTGTTTCACGCCGTCTCCACCAGGTGGCAAGCCTGTACCATGACATGACCAGTCTCTCCTCACTGGTAGGGTTCCCTCCACAGCATGTTGCAGGGCTTGCCCTGTAGAGGAATCATGTGCATCTTGTCCTGTATAACAAATTCAGAATACTCTCATCAGCAATGTTTAGCAAGACACATACTGATATTACATTATCTACCAATAACAAAGGGTTGGAGGGTTTCAATGTGATTTTTCTTGAGAAATCCTACATTGAAAAACGTCCCTGTGAACTAAATGCTTTTTCATAGAGGTAAATTAATTGCTCTTGAATGCTATTCCAGTGAGGGATTATGATATCAGTATATGGTAGTATTGTGGAGCAGCTTACAGGACTATTTCTTGGATTCTAAAAAAGCATAATTGAGACTTTTGTCATGGACTTCATACGGCTCTATGTTCAAGTGAGGCCATTGTTTTAAATTGATACAAACATGATCAATTATACATAATTATCATATTTGACCTGTACTTCACCAAGGAAAATTCCATAAATCGTAAATAAACTGGGGGAGAGGGTCTTCTAGAGATAAGTGAAAATATGCAGGTCAAATATATCCATGATACTTATTACCTACTATATCTAAAAAACTACGATTCTGGTAGTATCTGCTTGGACTTCTGCCCGCACATAAGGACAGAGTGAACCAGACTTAGGCTTGGAGAGTAAGGGGCCACCAGATTGAGAATCTCGTGGAGGAAAACATTAGAATCTGTTCTTCTTTTTTGTAGATCTATTGGCAGAAATATCTTTTCTCTTATGATTTATTTCCAGCCATGCCGAAATCAATGTTTAGTAGTGTAGTTTTCTTTTCTACTTTTCTCGTGAGAAACAATGAGATCTCAACTTTCGCTGGTCGCCCCGATGAAGTCGCTAAATATATCTATGATATTTATGAAAGATAGATAAAAGAAGCAAAAGGAACCAAACTGATTTGTTCCTGCTATATTTTGAGCGTACCAATCTCTGATCACTTTAAAGTTTGCCTATAATGGATGGATAGCAAACCATTCCTGTTGAGGAAGCATTTGTTTCACACCGTCTCCACCAGGTGGCAAGCCTGTACCATGACTTGACCAGTCTCTCCTCACTGGTAGGGTTCCCTACACAGCATGTTGCAGGGTTTGCCCTGTAGAGGAATCATGTGCATCTTGTCCTGTATAACAAATTCAGAATACTCTCATCAGCAATGTTTAGCAAGACACATACTGATATTACATTATCTACCAATGACAAAGGGTTGGAGGGTTTCAAAGTGATTTTTCTTGAGAAATCCTACATTGAAAAACGTCACTGTGAACTAAATGCTTTTTCATAGAGGTTAATTAATTGCTCTTGAATGCTATTCCAGTGAGGGATTATGATATCAGTATATGGTAGTATTGTGGAGCAGCTTACAGGACTATTTCTTGATTTCTAAAAAAGCATAATTGAGACTTTTGTCATGGACTTCATACGGCTCTATGTTCAAGTGAGGCCATTGTTTTAAAATGATACAAACATGATCAATTATACATAATTATCATATTTGACCTGAACTTCACCAAGGAAAATGCCATAAATCGTAAATAAACTGGGGGAGAGGGTCTTCTAGAGATAAGTGAAAATATGCATGTCAAATATATCCATGATACTTATTACCTACTATATCTAAAAAACTACGGTTCTGGTAGTATCTGCTTGGACTTCTGCCCGCACATAAGGACAGAGTGAACCAGACTTAGGCTTGGAGAGTGAGGGGCCACCAGAGTGAGAATCTCGTGGAGGAAAATATTAGAATCTGTTCTTCTTTTTTGTAGATCTATTTGCAGAAATATCTTTTCTCTTATGATTTATTTCCAGCCATGCCGAAATCAATGTTTAGTAGTGTAGTTTTCTTATCTACTTTTCTCGTAAGAAACCAATGAGATCTCAACTTTCGCTGGTCGCCCCACTTTCAAAACTCCGCTGATTCCTTCCACCAAGCAACAGCCTAAGTATTTGACCCTATTTGAGCATCTGACTTT
Source organism: Alentia gelatinosa (assembly GCA_950022655.1). NCBI lineage: Eukaryota > Metazoa > Annelida > Polychaeta > Phyllodocida > Polynoidae > Alentia > Alentia gelatinosa. Next base: position 48,102,081 of record OX465583.1, on the reverse strand, counting down.
GTGGAATAGTGGGCAGGGTGTTTCCCTGGCAATGCGAGTGTCAGGTGTTCGAACCCAGCAATAGGCAGCCCATAATTTCATTTTTCAATATTCTCCCCTTTACTCGGACTCGATGAAGTCGCTAAATATATCTATGATATTTATGAAAGATAGATAAAAGAAGCAAAAGGAACCAAACTGATTTGTTCCTGCTATATTTTGAGCGTACCAATGTCTGATCACTTTAAAGTTTGTCTATAATGGATGGATAGCAAACCATTCCTGTTGAGGAAGCATTTGTTTCACACCGTCTCCACCAGGTGGCAAGCCTGTACCATGACTTGACCAGTCTCTCCTCACTGGTAGGGTTCCCTCCACAGCATGTTGCAGGGCTTGCCCTGTAGAGGAATCATGTGCATCTTGTCCTGTATAACAAATTCAGAATACTCTCATCAGCAATGTTTAGCAAGACACATACTGATATTACATTATCTACCAATGACCAAGGGTTGGAGGGTTTCAATGTGATTTTTCTTGAGAAATCCTACATTGAAAAACGTCCCTGTGAACTAAATGCTTTTTCATAGAGGTAAATTAATTGCTCTTGAATGCTATTCCAGTGAGGGATTATGATATCAGTATATGGTAGTATTGTGGAGCAGCTTATAGGACTATTTGTTGGATTCTAATAAAGCATAATTGAGACTTTTGTCATGGACTTCATACGGCTCTATGTTCAAGTGAGGCCATTGTTTTAAAATGATACAAACATGATCAATTATACATAATTATCATATTTGACATGAACTTCACCAAGGAAAATGCCATAAATCGTAAATAAACTTGGGGAGAGGGTCTTCTAGAGATAAGTGAAAATATGCATGTCAAATATATCCATGATACTTATTACCTACTATATCTAAAAAACTACGATTCTGGTAGTATCTGCTTGGACTTCTGCCCGCACATAAGGACAGAGTGAACCAGACTTAGGCTTGGAGAGTGAGGGGCCACCAGAGTGAGAATCTCGTGGAGGAAAATATTAGAATCTGTATTTCTTTTTTGTAGATCTATTTGCAGAAATATCTTTTCTCTTATGATTTATTTTCGAGCCATGCTGAAATCAATGTTTAGTAGTGTAGTTTTCTTATCTACTTTTCTCGTGAGAAACCAATGAGATCTCAACTTTCGCTGGTCGCCCCACTTTCAAAACTCCGCTGATTCCCTCCACCCAGCAACAGCCTAAGTATTTGACCCTATTAGAGCATCTGACTTTTTTGTATAGTCGGCAGGATGTTTCCCTGGCAATGCGAGTGTCGGGTGTTTGAACCCAGCAATAGGCAGCCCATAATTTCATTTTTCAATATTCTCTCCTTAACCCTTTTAGGACGCATGATGCCTGGAGGCATCACCGCGGTAAAGATGCATGATGCCTGGAGGCATCACCCCACTAAAGACGCATGATGCCTTGAGGCATCATTGTCCCAATATTAAAAAAAATGTTTTAACAAAGAAATAATAGAGCAATATTCATAAAATCTTCAGAAAATGTAGATATAATATCATATTTAGTATGTCTATTAAAAGGAAATAAAACATTTATGATTATGTATCATATTGCATAATTACAAACTTGGATGTCAGTTTTAACTATTATGTGGCCGTCCTGTAGCCAGACAGACTGCCACCAGTATCCGTCCTTATGGGAGTAGCTGGACCCCTGGCAGCCTTCCTTAAAGGGTTAACTCGGATTCGACGAAGTCGCTAAATATATCCATGATATTTATGAAAGATAGATAAAAGAAGCAAAAGGAACCAAACTGATTTGTTTCTGCTATATTTTGAGCGTACCAATCTCTGATCACTTTAAAGTTTGCCTATAATGGATGGATAGCAAACCATTCCTGTTGAGGAAGCATTTGTTTCACACCGTCTCCACCAGGTGGCAAGCCTGTACCATGACTTGACCAGTCTCTCCTCACTGGTAGGGTTCCCTACACAGCATGTTGCAGGGCTTGCCCTGTAGAGGAATCATGTGCATCTTGTCCTGTATAACAAATTCAGAATACTCTCATCAGCAATGTTTAGCAAGACACATACCGATATTACATTATCTACCAATGACAAAGGGTTGGAAGGTTTAAATGTGATTTTTCTTTAGAAATCCTACATTGAAAAACGTCCCTGTGAACTAAATGCTTTTTCATAGAGGTAAATGAATTGCTCTTGAATGCTATTCCAGTGAGGGATTATGATATCAGTATATGGTAGTATTGTGGAGCAGCTTATAGGACTATTTCTTGGATTCTAAAAAAGCATAATTGAGACTTTTGTCATGGACTTCATAGGGCTCTATGTTCAAGTGAGGCCATTGTTTTAAAATGATACAAACATGATCAATTATACATAATTATCATATTTGACATGAACTTCACCAAGGAAAATGCCATAAATCGTAAATAAACTTGGGGAGAGGGTCTTCTAGAGATAAGTGAAAATATGCATGTCAAATATATCCATGATACTTATTACCTACTATATCTAAAAAACTACGATTCTGGTAGTATCTGCTTGGACTTCTGCCCGCACATAAGGACAGAGTGAACCAGACTTAGGCTTGGAGAGTGAGGGGCCACCAGAGTGAGAATCTCGTGGAGGAAAATATTAGAATCTGTTCTTCTTTTTTGTAGATCTATTGGCAGAAATATCTTTTCTCTTATGATTTATTTCCAGCCATGCCGAAATCAATGTTTAATAGTGTAGTTTTCTTATCTACTTTTCTCGTGAGAAACCAATGAGATCTCAACTTTCGCTGGTCGCCCCACTTTAAAAACTCCACTGATTCCCTCCACCCAGCAACAGCCTAAGTATTTGACCCTATTAGAGCATCTGACTTTGTGGAGTAGTGGGCAGGGTGTTTCCCTGGCAATGCGAGTGTCAGGTGTTCGAACCCAGCAATAGGCAGCCCATAATTTCATTTTTCAATATTCTCCCCTTTACTCGGACTCCATGAAGTCGCTAAATATATCTATGATATTTATGAAAGATAGATAAAAGAAGCAAAAGGAACCAAACTGATTTGTTCCTGCTATATTTTGAGCGTACCAATCTCTGATCACTTTAAAGTTTGCCTATAATGGATGGATAGCAAACCATTCCTGTTGAGGAAGCATTTGTTTCACACCGTCTCCACCAGGTGGCAAGCCTGTACCATGACTTGACCAGTCTTTCCTCACTGGTAGGGTTCCCTACACAGCATGTTGCAGGGCTTGCCCTGTAGAGGAATCATGTGCATCTTGTCCTGTATAACAAATTCAGAATACTCTCATCAGCAATGTTTAGCAAGACACATACTGATATTACATTATCTACCAATGACAAAGGGTTGGAGGGTTTCAATGTGATTTTTCTTGAGAAATCCTACATTGAAAAACGTCCCTGTGAACTAAATGCTTTTTCATAGAAGTAAATTAATTGCTCTTGAATGCTATTCCAGTGAGGGATTATGATATCAGTATATGGTAGTATTGTGGAGCAGCTGATAGGACTATTTCTTGGATTCTAAAAAAGCATAATTGAGACTTTTGTCATGGACTTCATAGGGCTCTATGTTCAAGTGAGGCCATTGTTTTAAAATGATACAAACATGATCAATTATACATAATTATCATATTTGACATGAACTTCACCAAGGAAAATGCCATAAATCGTAAATAAACTGGGGGAGAGGGTCTTCTAGAGATAAGTGAAAATATGCATGTCAAATATATCCATGATACTTATTACCTACTATATCTAAAAAACTACGGTTCTGGTAGTATCTGCTTGGACTTCTGCCCGCACATAAGGACAGAGTGAACCAGACTTAGGCTTGGAGAGTGAGGGGCCACCAGAGTGAGAATCTCGTGGAGGAAAATATTAGAATCTGTTCTTCTTTTTTGTAGATCTATTGGCAGAAATATCTTTTCTCTTATGATTTATTTCCAGCCATGCCGAAATCAATGTTTAGTAGTGTAGTTTTCTTATCTACTTTTCTCGTAAGAAACCAATGAGATCTCAACTTTCGCTGGTCGCCCCACTTTCAAAACTCCGCTGATTCCTTCCACCAAGCAACAGCCTAAGTTTTTGATCCTATTAGAGCATCTGACTTTGTGGAGTAGTGGGCAGGGTGTTTCCCTGGCAATGTGAGTGTCAGGTGTTCGAACCCAGCAACAGGCAGGCCAAAATTTCATTTTTCAATATTCTCCCCTTTACTCGGACTCCATGAAGTCGCTAAATATATCTATGATATTTATGAAAGATAGATAAAAGAAGCAAAAGAACCAAACTGATTTGTTCCTGCTATATTTTGAGCGTACCAATCTCTGATCACTTCAAAATTTGCTTATAATGGATGGATAGCAAACCATTCCTGTTGAGGAAGCATTTGTTTCACACCGTCTCCACCAGGTGGCAAGCCTGTACCATGACTTGACCAGTCTCTCCTCACTGGTAGGGTTCCCTACACAGCATGTTGCAGGGCTTGCCCTGTAGAGGAATCATGTGCATCTTGTCCTGTATAACAAATTCAGAATACTCTCATCAGCAATGTTTAGCAAGACACATACTGATATTACATTATCTACCAATGACAAAGGGTTGGAGGGTTTCAATGTGATTTTTCTTGAGAAATCCTACATTGAAAAACGTCCCTGTGAACTAAATGCTTTTTCATAGAAGTAAATTAATTGCTCTTGAATGCTATTCCAGTGAGGGATTATGATATCAGTATATGGTAGTCTTGTGGAGCAACTTATAGGACTATTTCTTGGATTCTAAAAAAGCATAATTGAGACTTTGTCATGGACTTCATAGGGCTCTATGTTCAAGTGAGGCCATTGTTTTAAAATGATACAAACATGATCAATTATACATAATTATCATATTTGACATGAACTTCACCAAGGAAAATGCCATAAATCGTAAATAAACTTGGGGAGAGGGTCTTCTAGAGATAAGTGAAAATATGCATGTCAAATATATCCATGATACTTATTACCTACTATATCTAAAAAACTACGATTCTGGTAGTATCTGCTTGGACTTCTGCCCGCACATAAGGACAGAGTGAACCAGACTTAGGCTTTGAGAGTGAGGGGCCACCAGAGTGAGAATCTCGTGGAGGAAAAAATTAGAATCTGTTCTTCTTTTTTGTAGATCTATTGGCAGAAATATCTTTTCTCTTATGATTTATTTCGAGCCATGCCGAAATCAATGTTTAATAGTGTAGTTTTCTTATCTACTTTTCTCGTGAGAAACCAATGAGATCTCAACTTTCGCTGGTCGCCCCACTTTAAAAACTCCACTGATTCCCTCCACCCAGCAACAGCCTAAGTATTTGACCCTGTTAGAGCATCTGACTTTGTGGAGTAGTGGGCAGGGTGTTTCCCTGGCAATGCGAGTCTCGGGTGTTCAAACCCAGCATTAGGCAGCTCATAATTTCATTTTTCAATATTCTCCCCTTAACTCGGACTCCATGAAGTCGCTTAATATATCCATGATATTTATGAAAGATAGATAAAAGAAGCAAAAGGAACCAAACTGATTTGTTCCTGCTATATTTTGAGCGTACCAATCTCTGATCACTTTAAAGTTTGCCTATAATGGATGGATAGCAAACCATTCCTGTTGAGGAAGCATTTGTTTCACACCGTCTCCACCAGGTGGCAAGCCTGTACCATGACTTGACCAGTCTTTCCTCACTGGTAGGGTTCCCTACACAGCATGTTGCAGGGCTTGCCCTGTAGAGGAATCATGTGCATCTTGTCCTGTATAACAAATTCAGAATACTCTCATCAGCAATGTTTAGCAAGACACATACTGATATTACATTATCTACCAATGACAAAGGGTTGGAGGGTTTCAATGTGATTCTTCTTGAGAAATCCTACATTGAAAAACGTCCCTGTGAACTAAATGCTTTTTCATAGAAGTAAATTAATTGCTCTTGAATGCTATTCCAGTGAGGGATTATGATATCAGTATATGGTAGTATTGTGGAGCAGCTTATAGGACTATTTGTTGGATTCTAAAAAAGCATAATTGAGACTTTTGTCATGGACTTCATAGGGCTCTATGTTCAAGTGAGGCCATTGTTTTAAAATGATACAAACATGATCAATTATACATAATTATCATATTTCACCTGAACTTCACCAAGGAAAATGCCATAAATCCTAAATAAACTGGGGGAGAGGGTCTTCTAGAGATAAGTGAAAATATGCAGGTCAAATATATCCATGATACTTATTACCTACTATATCTAAAAAACTACGATTCTGGTAGTATCTGCTTGGACTTCTGCCCGCACATAAGGACAGAGTGAACCAGACTTAGGCTTGGAGAGTGAGGGGCCACCAGAGTGAGAATCTCGTGGAGGAAAATATTAGAATCTGTTCTTCTTTTTTGTAGATCTATTGGCAGAAATATCTTTTCTCTTATGATTTATTTCCAGCCATGCCGAAATCAATGTTTAATAGTGTAGTTTTCTTATCTACTTTTCTCGTGAGAAACCAATGAGATCTCAACTTTCGCTGGTCGCCCCACTTTAAAAACTCCACTGATTCCCTCCACCCAGCAACAGCCTAAGTATTTGACCCTATTAGAGCATCTGACTTTGTGGAGTAGTGGGCAGGGTGTTTCCCTGGCAATGCGAGTGTCAGGTGTTCGAACCCAGCAATAGGCAGCCCATAATTTCATTTTTCAATATTCTCCCCTTTACTCGGACTCCATGAAGTCGCTAAATATATCTATGATATTTATGAAAGATAGATAAAAGAAGCAAAAGGAACCAAACTGATTTGTTCCTGCTATATTTTGAGCGTACCAATCTCTGATCACTTTAAAGTTTGCCTATAATGGATGGATAGCAAACCATTCCTGTTGAGGAAGCATTTGTTTCACACCGTCTCCACCAGGTGGCAAGCCTGTACCATGACTTGACCAGTCTTTCCTCACTGGTAGGGTTCCCTACACAGCATGTTGCAGGGCTTGCCCTGTAGAGGAATCATGTGCATCTTGTCCTGTATAACAAATTCAGAATACTCTCATCAGCAATGTTTAGCAAGACACATACTGATATTACATTATCTACCAATGACAAAGGGTTGGAGGGTTTCAATGTGATTTTTCTTGAGAAATCCTACATTGAAAAACGTCCCTGTGAACTAAATGCTTTTTCATAGAAGTAAATTAATTGCTCTTGAATGCTATTCCAGTGAGGGATTATGATATCAGTATATGGTAGTATTGTGGAGCAGCTGATAGGACTATTTCTTGGATTCTAAAAAAGCATAATTGAGACTTTTGTCATGGACTTCATAGGGCTCTATGTTCAAGTGAGGCCATTGTTTTAAAATGATACAAACATGATCAATTATACATAATTATCATATTTGACATGAACTTCACCAAGGAAAATGCCATAAATCGTAAATAAACTGGGGGAGAGGGTCTTCTAGAGATAAGTGAAAATATGCATGTCAAATATATCCATGATACTTATTACCTACTATATCTAAAAAACTACGGTTCTGGTAGTATCTGCTTGGACTTCTGCCCGCACATAAGGACAGAGTGAACCAGACTTAGGCTTGGAGAGTGAGGGGCCACCAGAGTGAGAATCTCGTGGAGGAAAATATTAGAATCTGATCTTCTTTTTTGTAGATCTATTGGCAGAAATATCTTTTCTCTTATGATTTATTTCCAGCCATGCCGAAATCAATGTTTAGTAGTGTAGTTTTCTTATCTACTTTTCTCGTAAGAAACCAATGAGATCTCAACTTTCGCTGGTCGCCCCACTTTCAAAACTCCGCTGATTCCTTCCACCAAGCAACAGCCTAAGTTTTTGATCCTATTAGAGCATCTGACTTTGTGGAGTAGTGGGCAGGGTGTTTCCCTGGCAATGTGAGTGTCAGGTGTTCGAACCCAGCAACAGGCAGGCCAAAATTTCATTTTTCAATATTCTCCCCTTTACTCGGACTCCATGAAGTCGCTAAATATATCTATGATATTTATGAAAGATAGATAAAAGAAGCAAAAGAACCAAACTGATTTGTTCCTGCTATATTTTGAGCGTACCAATCTCTGATCACTTTAAAATTTGCTTATAATGGATGGATAGCAAACCATTCCTGTTGAGGAAGCATTTGTTTCACACCGTCTCCACCAGGTGGCAAGCCTGTACCATGACTTGACCAGTCTCTCCTCACTGGTAGGGTTCCCTACACAGCATGTTGCAGGGCTTGCCCTGTAGAGGAATCATGTGCATCTTGTCCTGTATAACAAATTCAGAATACTCTCATCAGCAATGTTTAGCAAGACACATACTGATATTACATTATCTACCAATGACAAAGGGTTGGAGGGTTTCAATGTGATTTTTCTTGAGAAATCCTACATTGAAAAACGTCCCTGTGAACTAAATGCTTTTTCATAGAAGTAAATTAATTGCTCTTGAATGCTATTCCAGTGAGGGATTATGATATCAGTATATGGTAGTCTTGTGGAGCAACTTATAGGACTATTTCTTGGATTCTAAAAAAGCATAATTGAGACTTTGTCATGGACTTCATAGGGCTCTATGTTCAAGTGAGGCCATTGTTTTAAAATGATACAAACATGATCAATTATACATAATTATCATATTTGACATGAACTTCACCAAGGAAAATGCCATAAATCGTAAATAAACTTGGGGAGAGGGTCTTCTAGAGATAAGTGAAAATATGCATGTCAAATATATCCATGATACTTATTACCTACTATATCTAAAAAACTACGATTCTGGTAGTATCTGCTTGGACTTCTGCCCGCACATAAGGACAGAGTGAACCAGACTTAGGCTTTGAGAGTGAGGGGCCACCAGAGTGAGAATCTCGTGGAGGAAAAAATTAGAATCTGTTCTTCTTTTTTGTAGATCTATTGGCAGAAATATCTTTTCTCTTATGATTTATTTCAAGCCATGCCGAAATCAATGTTTAATAGTGTAGTTTTCTTATCTACTTTTCTCGTGAGAAACCAATGAGATCTCAACTTTCGCTGGTCGCCCCACTTTAAAAACTCCACTGATTCCCTCCACCCAGCAACAGCCTAAGTATTTGACCCTGTTAGAGCATCTGACTTTGTGGAGTAGTGGGCAGGGTGTTTCCCTGGCAATGCGAGTCTCGGGTGTTCAAACCCAGCATTAGGCAGCTCATAATTTCATTTTTCAATATTCTCCCCTTAACTCGGACTCCATGAAGTCGCTTAATATATCCATGATATTTATGAAAGATAGATAAAAGAAGCAAAAGGAACCAAACTGATTTGTTCCTGCTATATTTTGAGCGTACCAATCTCTGATCACTTTAAAGTTTGCCTATAATGGATGGATAGCAAACCATTCCTGTTGAGGAAGCATTTGTTTCACACCGTCTCCACCAGGTGGCAAGCCTGTACCATGACTTGACCAGTCTTTCCTCACTGGTAGGGTTCCCTACACAGCATGTTGCAGGGCTTGCCCTGTAGAGGAATCATGTGCATCTTGTCCTGTATAACAAATTCAGAATACTCTCATCAGCAATGTTTAGCAAGACACATACCGATATTACATTATCTACCAATGACAAAGGGTTGGAGGGTTTCAATGTGATTCTTCTTGAGAAATCCTACATTGAAAAACGTCCCTGTGAACTAAATGCTTTTTCATAGAAGTAAATTAATTGCTCTTGAATGCTATTCCAGTGAGGGATTATGATATCAGTATATGGTAGTATTGTGGAGCAGCTGATAGGACTATTTCTTGGATTCTAAAAAAGCATAATTGAGACTTTTGTCATGGACTTCATACGGCTCTATGTTCAAGTGAGGCCATTGTTTTAAAATGATACAAACATGATCAATTATACATAATTATCATATTTGACCTGAACTTCACCAAGGAAAATGCCATAAATCGTAAATAAACTGGGGGAGAGGGTCTTCTAGAGATAAGTGAAAATATGCATGTCAAATATATCCATGATACTTATTACCTACTATATCTAAAAAACTACGGTTCTGGTAGTATCTGCTTGGACTTCTGCCCGCACATAAGGACAGAGTGAACCAGACTTAGGCTTGGAGAGTGAGGGGCCACCAGAGTGAGAATCTCGTGGAGGAAAATATTAGAATCTGTTCTTCTTTTTTGTAGATCTATTTGCAGAAATATCTTTTCTCTTATGATTTATTTCCAGCCATGCCGAAATCAATGTTTAGTAGTGTAGTTTTCTTATCTACTTTTCTCGTAAGAAACCAATGAGATCTCAACTTTCGCTGGTCGCCCCACTTTCAAAACTCCGCTGATTCCTTCCACCAAGCAACAGCCTAAGTATTTGACCCTATTAGAGCATCTGACTTTGTGGAATAGTGGGCAGGGTGTTTCCCTGGCAATGCGAGTGTCAGGTGTTCGAACCCAGCAATAGGCAGCCCATAATTTCATTTTTCAATATTCTCCCCTTTACTCGGACTCGATGAAGTCGCTAAATATATCTATGATATTTATGAAAGATAGATAAAAGAAGCAAAAGGAACCAAACTGATTTGTTCCTGCTATATTTTGAGCGTACCAATGTCTGATCACTTTAAAGTTTGTCTATAATGGATGGATAGCAAACCATTCCTGTTGAGGAAGCATTTGTTTCACACCGTCTCCACCAGGTGGCAAGCCTGTACCATGACTTGACCAGTCTCTCCTCACTGGTAGGGTTCCCTACACAGCATGTTGCAGGGCTTGCCCTGTAGAGGAATCATGTGCATCTTGTCCTGTATAACAAATTCAGAATACTCTCATCAGCAATGTTTAGCAAGACACATACTGATATTACATTATCTACCAATGACCAAGGGTTGGAGGGTTTCAATGTGATTTTTCTTGAGAAATCCTACATTGAAAAACGTCCCTGTGAACTAAATGCTTTTTCATAGAGGTAAATTAATTGCTCTTGAATGCTATTCCAGTGAGGGATTATGATATCAGTATATGGTAGTATTGTGGAGCAGCTTATAGGACTATTTGTTGGATTCTAATAAAGCATAATTGAGACTTTTGTCATGGACTTCATACGGCTCTATGTTCAAGTGAGGCCATTGTTTTAAAATGATACAAACATGATCAATTATACATAATTATCATATTTGACCTGAACTTCACCAAGGAAAATGCCATAAATCGTAAATAAACTTGGGGAGAGGGTCTTCTAGAGATAAGTGAAAATATGCATGTCAAATATATCCATGATACTTATTACCTACTATATCTAAAAAACTACGATTCTGGTAGTATCTGCTTGGACTTCTGCCCGCACATAAGGACAGAGTGAACCAGACTTAGGCTTGGAGAGTGAGGGGCCACCAGAGTGAGAATCTCGTGGAGGAAAATATTAGAATCTGTATTTCTTTTTTGTAGATCTATTTGCAGAAATATCTTTTCTCTTATGATTTATTTTCGAGCCATGCTGAAATCAATGTTTAGTAGTGTAGTTTTCTTATCTACTTTTCTCGTGAGAAACCAATGAGATCTCAACTTTCGCTGGTCGCCCCACTTTCAAAACTCCGCTGATTCCCTCCACCCAGCAACAGCCTAAGTATTTGACCCTATTAGAGCATCTGACTTTGTTGTATAGTCGGCAGGATGTTTCCCTGGCAATGCGAGTGTCGGGTGTTTGAACCCAGCAATAGGCAGCCCATAATTTCATTTTTCAATATTCTCTCCTTAACCCTTTTAGGACGCATGATGCCTGGAGGCATCACCGCGGTAAAGATGCATGATGCCTGGAGGCATCACCCCACTAAAGACGCATGATGCCTTGAGGCATCATTGTCCCAATATTAAAAAAAATGTTTTAACAAAGAAATAATAGAGCAATATTCATAAAATCTTCAGAAAATGTAGATATAATATCATATTTAGTATGTCTATTAAAAGGAAATAAAACATTTATGATTATGTATCATATTGCATAATTACAAACTTGGATGTCAGTTTTAACTATTATGTGGCCGTCCTGTAGCCAGACAGACTGCCACCAGTATCCGTCCTTATGGGAGTAGCTGGACCCCTGGCAGCCTTCCTTAAAGGGTTAACTCGGATTCGACGAAGTCGCTAAATATATCCATGATATTTATGAAAGATAGATAAAAGAAGCAAAAGGAACCAAACTGATTTGTTCCTGCTATATTTTGAGCGTACCAATCTCTGATCACTTTAAAGTTTGCCTATAATGGATGGATAGCAAACCATTCCTGTTGAGGAAGCATTTGTTTCACACCGTCTCCACCAGGTGGCAAGCCTGTACCATGACTTGACCAGTCTCTCCTCACTGGTAGGGTTCCCTACACAGCATGTTGCAGGGCTTGCCCTGTAGAGGAATCATGTGCATCTTGTCCTGTATAACAAATTCAGAATACTCTCATCAGCAATGTTTAGCAAGACACATACTGATATTACATTATCTACCAATGACAAAGGGTTGGAGGGTTTCAATGTGATTTTTCTTGAGAAATCCTACATTGAAAAACGTCCCTGTGAACTAAATGCTTTTTCATAGAAGTAAATTAATTGCTCTTGAATGCTATTCCAGTGAGGGATTATGATATCAGTATATGGTAGTATTGTGGAGCAGCTTATAGGACTATTTCTTGGATTCTAAAAAAGCATAATTGAGACTTTTGTCATGGACTTCATAGGGCTCTATGTTCAAGTGAGGCCATTGTTTTAAAATGATACAAACATGATCAATTATACATAATTATCATATTTGACCTGAACTTCACCAAGGAAAATGCCATAAATCGTAAATAAACTGGGGGAGAGGGTCTTCTAGAGATAAGTGAAAATATGCATGTCAAATATATCCATGATACTTATAACCTACTATATCTAAAAAACTACGGTTCTGGTAGTATCTGCTTGGACTTCTGCCCGCACATAAGGACAGAGTGAACCAGACTTAGGCTTGGAGAGTGAGGGGCCACCAGAGTGAGAATCTCGTGGAGGAAAATATTAGAATCTGTTCTTCTTTTTTGTAGATCTATTGGCAGAAATATCTTTTCTCTTATGATTTATTTCCAGCCATGCCGAAATCAATGTTTAGTAGTGTAGTTTTCTTATCTACTTTTCTCGTAAGAAACCAATGAGATCTCAACTTTCGCTGGTCGCCCCACTTTCAAAACTCCGCTGATTCCTTCCACCAAGCAACAGCCTAAGTATTTGACCCTATTAGAGCATCTGACTTTGTGGAGTAGTGGGCAGGGTGTTTCCCTGGCAATGCGAGTGTCGGGTGTTCGAACCCAGCATTAGGCAGCCCATAATTTCATTTTTCAATATTCTCCCCTTAACTCGGACTCCATGAAGTCGCTTAATATATCCATGATATTTATGAAAGATAGATAAAAGAAGCAAAAGGAACCAAACTGATTTGTTCCTGCTATATTTTGAGCGTACCAATCTCTGATCACTTTAAAGTTTGCCTATAATGGATGGATAGCAAACCATTCCTGTCGAGGAAGCATTTGTTTCACGCCGTCTCCACCAGGTGGCAAGCCTGTACCATGACATGACCAGTCTCTCCTCACTGGTAGGGTTCCCTCCACAGCATGTTGCAGGGCTTGCCCTGTAGAGGAATCATGTGCATCTTGTCCTGTATAACAAATTCAGAATACTCTCATCAGCAATGTTTAGCAAGACACATACTGATATTACATTATCTACCAATAACAAAGGGTTGGAGGGTTTCAATGTGATTTTTCTTGAGAAATCCTACATTGAAAAACGTCCCTGTGAACTAAATGCTTTTTCATAGAGGTAAATTAATTGCTCTTGAATGCTATTCCAGTGAGGGATTATGATATCAGTATATGGTAGTATTGTGGAGCAGCTTACAGGACTATTTCTTGGATTCTAAAAAAGCATAATTGAGACTTTTGTCATGGACTTCATACGGCTCTATGTTCAAGTGAGGCCATTGTTTTAAATTGATACAAACATGATCAATTATACATAATTATCATATTTGACCTGTACTTCACCAAGGAAAATTCCATAAATCGTAAATAAACTGGGGGAGAGGGTCTTCTAGAGATAAGTGAAAATATGCAGGTCAAATATATCCATGATACTTATTACCTACTATATCTAAAAAACTACGATTCTGGTAGTATCTGCTTGGACTTCTGCCCGCACATAAGGACAGAGTGAACCAGACTTAGGCTTGGAGAGTAAGGGGCCACCAGATTGAGAATCTCGTGGAGGAAAACATTAGAATCTGTTCTTCTTTTTTGTAGATCTATTGGCAGAAATATCTTTTCTCTTATGATTTATTTCCAGCCATGCCGAAATCAATGTTTAGTAGTGTAGTTTTCTTTTCTACTTTTCTCGTGAGAAACAATGAGATCTCAACTTTCGCTGGTCGCCCCGATGAAGTCGCTAAATATATCTATGATATTTATGAAAGATAGATAAAAGAAGCAAAAGGAACCAAACTGATTTGTTCCTGCTATATTTTGAGCGTACCAATCTCTGATCACTTTAAAGTTTGCCTATAATGGATGGATAGCAAACCATTCCTGTTGAGGAAGCATTTGTTTCACACCGTCTCCACCAGGTGGCAAGCCTGTACCATGACTTGACCAGTCTCTCCTCACTGGTAGGGTTCCCTACACAGCATGTTGCAGGGTTTGCCCTGTAGAGGAATCATGTGCATCTTGTCCTGTATAACAAATTCAGAATACTCTCATCAGCAATGTTTAGCAAGACACATACTGATATTACATTATCTACCAATGACAAAGGGTTGGAGGGTTTCAAAGTGATTTTTCTTGAGAAATCCTACATTGAAAAACGTCACTGTGAACTAAATGCTTTTTCATAGAGGTTAATTAATTGCTCTTGAATGCTATTCCAGTGAGGGATTATGATATCAGTATATGGTAGTATTGTGGAGCAGCTTACAGGACTATTTCTTGGATTCTAAAAAAGCATAATTGAGACTTTTGTCATGGACTTCATACGGCTCTATGTTCAAGTGAGGCCATTGTTTTAAAATGATACAAACATGATCAATTATACATAATTATCATATTTGACCTGAACTTCACCAAGGAAAATGCCATAAATCGTAAATAAACTGGGGGAGAGGGTCTTCTAGAGATAAGTGAAAATATGCATGTCAAATATATCCATGATACTTATTACCTACTATATCTAAAAAACTACGGTTCTGGTAGTATCTGCTTGGACTTCTGCCCGCACATAAGGACAGAGTGAACCAGACTTAGGCTTGGAGAGTGAGGGGCCACCAGAGTGAGAATCTCGTGGAGGAAAATATTAGAATCTGTTCTTCTTTTTTGTAGATCTATTTGCAGAAATATCTTTTCTCTTATGATTTATTTCCAGCCATGCCGAAATCAATGTTTAGTAGTGTAGTTTTCTTATCTACTTTTCTCGTAAGAAACCAATGAGATCTCAACTTTCGCTGGTCGCCCCACTTTCAAAACTCCGCTGATTCCTTCCACCAAGCAACAGCCTAAGTATTTGACCCTATTAGAGCATCTGACTTTGTGGAATAGTGGGCAGGGTGTTTCCCTGGCAATGCGAGTGTCAGGTGTTCGAACCCAGCAATAGGCAGCCCATAATTTCATTTTTCAATATTCTCCCCTTTACTCGGACTCGATGAAGTCGCTAAATATATCTATGATATTTATGAAAGATAGATAAAAGAAGCAAAAGGAACCAAACTGATTTGTTCCTGCTATATTTTGAGCGTACCAATGTCTGATCACTTTAAAGTTTGTCTATAATGGATGGATAGCAAACCATTCCTGTTGAGGAAGCATTTGTTTCACACCGTCTCCACCAGGTGGCAAGCCTGTACCATGACTTGACCAGTCTCTCCTCACTGGTAGGGTTCCCTACACAGCATGTTGCAGGGCTTGCCCTGTAGAGGAATCATGTGCATCTTGTCCTGTATAACAAATTCAGAATACTCTCATCAGCAATGTTTAGCAAGACACATACTGATATTACATTATCTACCAATGACCAAGGGTTGGAGGGTTTCAATGTGATTTTTCTTGAGAAATCCTACATTGAAAAACGTCCCTGTGAACTAAATGCTTTTTCATAGAGGTAAATTAATTGCTCTTGAATGCTATTCCAGTGAGGGATTATGATATCAGTATATGGTAGTATTGTGGAGCAGCTTATAGGACTATTTGTTGGATTCTAATAAAGCATAATTGAGACTTTTGTCATGGACTTCATACGGCTCTATGTTCAAGTGAGGCCATTGTTTTAAAATGATACAAACATGATCAATTATACATAATTATCATATTTGACATGAACTTCACCAAGGAAAATGCCATAAATCGTAAATAAACTTGGGGAGAGGGTCTTCTAGAGATAAGTGAAAATATGCATGTCAAATATATCCATGATACTTATTACCTACTATATCTAAAAAACTACGATTCTGGTAGTATCTGCTTGGACTTCTGCCCGCACATAAGGACAGAGTGAACCAGACTTAGGCTTGGAGAGTGAGGGGCCACCAGAGTGAGAATCTCGTGGAGGAAAATATTAGAATCTGTATTTCTTTTTTGTAGATCTATTTGCAGAAATATCTTTTCTCTTATGATTTATTTTCGAGCCATGCTGAAATCAATGTTTAGTAGTGTAGTTTTCTTATCTACTTTTCTCGTGAGAAACCAATGAGATCTCAACTTTCGCTGGTCGCCCCACTTTCAAAACTCCGCTGATTCCCTCCACCCAGCAACAGCCTAAGTATTTGACCCTATTAGAGCATCTGACTTTTTTGTATAGTCGGCAGGATGTTTCCCTGGCAATGCGAGTGTCGGGTGTTTGAACCCAGCAATAGGCAGCCCATAATTTCATTTTTCAATATTCTCTCCTTAACCCTTTTAGGACGCATGATGCCTGGAGGCATCACCGCGGTAAAGATGCATGATGCCTGGAGGCATCACCCCACTAAAGACGCATGATGCCTTGAGGCATCATTGTCCCAATATTAAAAAAAATGTTTTAACAAAGAAATAATAGAGCAATATTCATAAAATCTTCAGAAAATGTAGATATAATATCATATTTAGTATGTCTATTAAAAGGAAATAAAACATTTATGATTATGTATCATATTGCATAATTACAAACTTGGATGTCAGTTTTAACTATTATGTGGCCGTCCTGTAGCCAGACAGACTGCCACCAGTATCCGTCCTTATGGGAGTAGCTGGACCCCTGGCAGCCTTCCTTAAAGGGTTAACTCGGATTCGACGAAGTCGCTAAATATATCCATGATATTTATGAAAGATAGATAAAAGAAGCAAAAGGAACCAAACTGATTTGTTCCTGCTATATTTTGAGCGTACCAATCTCTGATCACTTTAAAGTTTGCCTATAATGGATGGATAGCAAACCATTCCTGTTGAGGAAGCATTTGTTTCACACCGTCTCCACCAGGTGGCAAGCCTGTACCATGACTTGACCAGTCTCTCCTCACTGGTAGGGTTCCCTACACAGCATGTTGCAGGGCTTGCCCTGTAGAGGAATCATGTGCATCTTGTCCTGTATAACAAATTCAGAATACTCTCATCAGCAATGTTTAGCAAGACACATACCGATATTACATTATCTACCAATGACAAAGGGTTGGAAGGTTTAAATGTGATTTTTCTTTAGAAATCCTACATTGAAAAACGTCCCTGTGAACTAAATGCTTTTTCATAGAGGTAAATGAATTGCTCTTGAATGCTATTCCAGTGAGGGATTATGATATCAGTATATGGTAGTATTGTGGAGCAGCTTATAGGACTATTTCTTGGATTCTAAAAAAGCATAATTGAGACTTTTGTCATGGACTTCATAGGGCTCTATGTTCAAGTGAGGCCATTGTTTTAAAATGATACAAACATGATCAATTATACATAATTATCATATTTGACATGAACTTCACCAAGGAAAATGCCATAAATCGTAAATAAACTTGGGGAGAGGGTCTTCTAGAGATAAGTGAAAATATGCATGTCAAATATATCCATGATACTTATTACCTACTATATCTAAAAAACTACGATTCTGGTAGTATCTGCTTGGACTTCTGCCCGCACATAAGGACAGAGTGAACCAGACTTAGGCTTGGAGAGTGAGGGGCCACCAGAGTGAGAATCTCGTGGAGGAAAATATTAGAATCTGTTCTTCTTTTTTGTAGATCTATTGGCAGAAATATCTTTTCTCTTATGATTTATTTCCAGCCATGCCGAAATCAATGTTTAATAGTGTAGTTTTCTTATCTACTTTTCTCGTGAGAAACCAATGAGATCTCAACTTTCGCTGGTCGCCCCACTTTAAAAACTCCACTGATTCCCTCCACCCAGCAACAGCCTAAGTATTTGACCCTATTAGAGCATCTGACTTTGTGGAGTAGTGGGCAGGGTGTTTCCCTGGCAATGCGAGTGTCAGGTGTTCGAACCCAGCAATAGGCAGCCCATAATTTCATTTTTCAATATTCTCCCCTTTACTCGGACTCCATGAAGTCGCTAAATATATCTATGATATTTATGAAAGATAGATAAAAGAAGCAAAAGGAACCAAACTGATTTGTTCCTGCTATATTTTGAGCGTACCAATCTCTGATCACTTTAAAGTTTGCCTATAATGGATGGATAGCAAACCATTCCTGTTGAGGAAGCATTTGTTTCACACCGTCTCCACCAGGTGGCAAGCCTGTACCATGACTTGACCAGTCTTTCCTCACTGGTAGGGTTCCCTACACAGCATGTTGCAGGGCTTGCCCTGTAGAGGAATCATGTGCATCTTGTCCTGTATAACAAATTCAGAATACTCTCATCAGCAATGTTTAGCAAGACACATACTGATATTACATTATCTACCAATGACAAAGGGTTGGAGGGTTTCAATGTGATTTTTCTTGAGAAATCCTACATTGAAAAACGTCCCTGTGAACTAAATGCTTTTTCATAGAAGTAAATTAATTGCTCTTGAATGCTATTCCAGTGAGGGATTATGATATCAGTATATGGTAGTATTGTGGAGCAGCTGATAGGACTATTTCTTGGATTCTAAAAAAGCATAATTGAGACTTTTGTCATGGACTTCATAGGGCTCTATGTTCAAGTGAGGCCATTGTTTTAAAATGATACAAACATGATCAATTATACATAATTATCATATTTGACATGAACTTCACCAAGGAAAATGCCATAAATCGTAAATAAACTGGGGGAGAGGGTCTTCTAGAGATAAGTGAAAATATGCATGTCAAATATATCCATGATACTTATTACCTACTATATCTAAAAAACTACGGTTCTGGTAGTATCTGCTTGGACTTCTGCCCGCACATAAGGACAGAGTGAACCAGACTTAGGCTTGGAGAGTGAGGGGCCACCAGAGTGAGAATCTCGTGGAGGAAAATATTAGAATCTGATCTTCTTTTTTGTAGATCTATTGGCAGAAATATCTTTTCTCTTATGATTTATTTCCAGCCATGCCGAAATCAATGTTTAGTAGTGTAGTTTTCTTATCTACTTTTCTCGTAAGAAACCAATGAGATCTCAACTTTCGCTGGTCGCCCCACTTTCAAAACTCCGCTGATTCCTTCCACCAAGCAACAGCCTAAGTTTTTGATCCTATTAGAGCATCTGACTTTGTGGAGTAGTGGGCAGGGTGTTTCCCTGGCAATGTGAGTGTCAGGTGTTCGAACCCAGCAACAGGCAGGCCAAAATTTCATTTTTCAATATTCTCCCCTTTACTCGGACTCGATGAAGTCGCTAAATATATCTATGATATTTATGAAAGATAGATAAAAGAAGCAAAAGGAACCAAACTGATTTGTTCCTGCTATATTTTGAGCGTACCAATGTCTGATCACTTTAAAGTTTGTCTATAATGGATGGATAGCAAACCATTCCTGTTGAGGAAGCATTTGTTTCACACCGTCTCCACCAGGTGGCAAGCCTGTACCATGACTTGACCAGTCTCTCCTCACTGGTAGGGTTCCCTCCACAGCATGTTGCAGGGCTTGCCCTGTAGAGGAATCATGTGCATCTTGTCCTGTATAACAAATTCAGAATACTCTCATCAGCAATGTTTAGCAAGACACATACTGATATTACATTATCTACCAATGACCAAGGGTTGGAGGGTTTCAATGTGATTTTTCTTGAGAAATCCTACATTGAAAAACGTCCCTGTGAACTAAATGCTTTTTCATAGAGGTAAATTAATTGCTCTTGAATGCTATTCCAGTGAGGGATTATGATATCAGTATATGGTAGTATTGTGGAGCAGCTTATAGGACTATTTGTTGGATTCTAATAAAGCATAATTGAGACTTTTGTCATGGACTTCATACGGCTCTATGTTCAAGTGAGGCCATTGTTTTAAAATGATACAAACATGATCAATTATACATAATTATCATATTTGACATGAACTTCACCAAGGAAAATGCCATAAATCGTAAATAAACTTGGGGAGAGGGTCTTCTAGAGATAAGTGAAAATATGCATGTCAAATATATCCATGATACTTATTACCTACTATATCTAAAAAACTACGATTCTGGTAGTATCTGCTTGGACTTCTGCCCGCACATAAGGACAGAGTGAACCAGACTTAGGCTTGGAGAGTGAGGGGCCACCAGAGTGAGAATCTCGTGGAGGAAAATATTAGAATCTGTATTTCTTTTTTGTAGATCTATTTGCAGAAATATCTTTTCTCTTATGATTTATTTTCGAGCCATGCTGAAATCAATGTTTAGTAGTGTAGTTTTCTTATCTACTTTTCTCGTGAGAAACCAATGAGATCTCAACTTTCGCTGGTCGCCCCACTTTCAAAACTCCGCTGATTCCCTCCACCCAGCAACAGCCTAAGTATTTGACCCTATTAGAGCATCTGACTTTTTTGTATAGTCGGCAGGATGTTTCCCTGGCAATGCGAGTGTCGGGTGTTTGAACCCAGCAATAGGCAGCCCATAATTTCATTTTTCAATATTCTCTCCTTAACCCTTTTAGGACGCATGATGCCTGGAGGCATCACCGCGGTAAAGATGCATGATGCCTGGAGGCATCACCCCACTAAAGACGCATGATGCCTTGAGGCATCATTGTCCCAATATTAAAAAAAATGTTTTAACAAAGAAATAATAGAGCAATATTCATAAAATCTTCAGAAAATGTAGATATAATATCATATTTAGTATGTCTATTAAAAGGAAATAAAACATTTATGATTATGTATCATATTGCATAATTACAAACTTGGATGTCAGTTTTAACTATTATGTGGCCGTCCTGTAGCCAGACAGACTGCCACCAGTATCCGTCCTTATGGGAGTAGCTGGACCCCTGGCAGCCTTCCTTAAAGGGTTAACTCGGATTCGACGAAGTCGCTAAATATATCCATGATATTTATGAAAGATAGATAAAAGAAGCAAAAGGAACCAAACTGATTTGTTCCTGCTATATTTTGAGCGTACCAATCTCTGATCACTTTAAAGTTTGCCTATAATGGATGGATAGCAAACCATTCCTGTTGAGGAAGCATTTGTTTCACACCGTCTCCACCAGGTGGCAAGCCTGTACCATGACTTGACCAGTCTCTCCTCACTGGTAGGGTTCCCTACACAGCATGTTGCAGGGCTTGCCCTGTAGAGGAATCATGTGCATCTTGTCCTGTATAACAAATTCAGAATACTCTCATCAGCAATGTTTAGCAAGACACATACCGATATTACATTATCTACCAATGACAAAGGGTTGGAAGGTTTAAATGTGATTTTTCTTTAGAAATCCTACATTGAAAAACGTCCCTGTGAACTAAATGCTTTTTCATAGAGGTAAATGAATTGCTCTTGAATGCTATTCCAGTGAGGGATTATGATATCAGTATATGGTAGTATTGTGGAGCAGCTTATAGGACTATTTCTTGGATTCTAAAAAAGCATAATTGAGACTTTTGTCATGGACTTCATAGGGCTCTATGTTCAAGTGAGGCCATTGTTTTAAAATGATACAAACATGATCAATTATACATAATTATCATATTTGACATGAACTTCACCAAGGAAAATGCCATAAATCGTAAATAAACTTGGGGAGAGGGTCTTCTAGAGATAAGTGAAAATATGCATGTCAAATATATCCATGATACTTATTACCTACTATATCTAAAAAACTACGATTCTGGTAGTATCTGCTTGGACTTCTGCCCGCACATAAGGACAGAGTGAACCAGACTTAGGCTTGGAGAGTGAGGGGCCACCAGAGTGAGAATCTCGTGGAGGAAAATATTAGAATCTGTTCTTCTTTTTTGTAGATCTATTGGCAGAAATATCTTTTCTCTTATGATTTATTTCCAGCCATGCCGAAATCAATGTTTAATAGTGTAGTTTTCTTATCTACTTTTCTCGTGAGAAACCAATGAGATCTCAACTTTCGCTGGTCGCCCCACTTTAAAAACTCCACTGATTCCCTCCACCCAGCAACAGCCTAAGTATTTGACCCTATTAGAGCATCTGACTTTGTGGAGTAGTGGGCAGGGTGTTTCCCTGGCAATGCGAGTGTCAGGTGTTCGAACCCAGCAATAGGCAGCCCATAATTTCATTTTTCAATATTCTCCCCTTTACTCGGACTCCATGAAGTCGCTAAATATATCTATGATATTTATGAAAGATAGATAAAAGAAGCAAAAGGAACCAAACTGATTTGTTCCTGCTATATTTTGAGCGTACCAATCTCTGATCACTTTAAAGTTTGCCTATAATGGATGGATAGCAAACCATTCCTGTTGAGGAAGCATTTGTTTCACACCGTCTCCACCAGGTGGCAAGCCTGTACCATGACTTGACCAGTCTTTCCTCACTGGTAGGGTTCCCTACACAGCATGTTGCAGGGCTTGCCCTGTAGAGGAATCATGTGCATCTTGTCCTGTATAACAAATTCAGAATACTCTCATCAGCAATGTTTAGCAAGACACATACTGATATTACATTATCTACCAATGACAAAGGGTTGGAGGGTTTCAAT
This sequence comes from Alentia gelatinosa, assembly GCA_950022655.1. Lineage (NCBI taxonomy): Eukaryota > Metazoa > Annelida > Polychaeta > Phyllodocida > Polynoidae > Alentia > Alentia gelatinosa. Next base: position 48,078,978 of record OX465583.1, on the reverse strand, counting down.
GTGATTTTTCTTGAGAAATCCTACATTGAAAAACGTCCCTGTGAACTAAATGCTTTTTCATAGAAGTAAATTAATTGCTCTTGAATGCTATTCCAGTGAGGGATTATGATATCAGTATATGGTAGTATTGTGGAGCAGCTGATAGGACTATTTCTTGGATTCTAAAAAAGCATAATTGAGACTTTTGTCATGGACTTCATAGGGCTCTATGTTCAAGTGAGGCCATTGTTTTAAAATGATACAAACATGATCAATTATACATAATTATCATATTTGACATGAACTTCACCAAGGAAAATGCCATAAATCGTAAATAAACTGGGGGAGAGGGTCTTCTAGAGATAAGTGAAAATATGCATGTCAAATATATCCATGATACTTATTACCTACTATATCTAAAAAACTACGGTTCTGGTAGTATCTGCTTGGACTTCTGCCCGCACATAAGGACAGAGTGAACCAGACTTAGGCTTGGAGAGTGAGGGGCCACCAGAGTGAGAATCTCGTGGAGGAAAATATTAGAATCTGTTCTTCTTTTTTGTAGATCTATTGGCAGAAATATCTTTTCTCTTATGATTTATTTCCAGCCATGCCGAAATCAATGTTTAGTAGTGTAGTTTTCTTATCTACTTTTCTCGTAAGAAACCAATGAGATCTCAACTTTCGCTGGTCGCCCCACTTTCAAAACTCCGCTGATTCCTTCCACCAAGCAACAGCCTAAGTTTTTGATCCTATTAGAGCATCTGACTTTGTGGAGTAGTGGGCAGGGTGTTTCCCTGGCAATGTGAGTGTCAGGTGTTCGAACCCAGCAACAGGCAGGCCAAAATTTCATTTTTCAATATTCTCCCCTTTACTCGGACTCCATGAAGTCGCTAAATATATCTATGATATTTATGAAAGATAGATAAAAGAAGCAAAAGAACCAAACTGATTTGTTCCTGCTATATTTTGAGCGTACCAATCTCTGATCACTTCAAAATTTGCTTATAATGGATGGATAGCAAACCATTCCTGTTGAGGAAGCATTTGTTTCACACCGTCTCCACCAGGTGGCAAGCCTGTACCATGACTTGACCAGTCTCTCCTCACTGGTAGGGTTCCCTACACAGCATGTTGCAGGGCTTGCCCTGTAGAGGAATCATGTGCATCTTGTCCTGTATAACAAATTCAGAATACTCTCATCAGCAATGTTTAGCAAGACACATACTGATATTACATTATCTACCAATGACAAAGGGTTGGAGGGTTTCAATGTGATTTTTCTTGAGAAATCCTACATTGAAAAACGTCCCTGTGAACTAAATGCTTTTTCATAGAAGTAAATTAATTGCTCTTGAATGCTATTCCAGTGAGGGATTATGATATCAGTATATGGTAGTCTTGTGGAGCAACTTATAGGACTATTTCTTGGATTCTAAAAAAGCATAATTGAGACTTTGTCATGGACTTCATAGGGCTCTATGTTCAAGTGAGGCCATTGTTTTAAAATGATACAAACATGATCAATTATACATAATTATCATATTTGACATGAACTTCACCAAGGAAAATGCCATAAATCGTAAATAAACTTGGGGAGAGGGTCTTCTAGAGATAAGTGAAAATATGCATGTCAAATATATCCATGATACTTATTACCTACTATATCTAAAAAACTACGATTCTGGTAGTATCTGCTTGGACTTCTGCCCGCACATAAGGACAGAGTGAACCAGACTTAGGCTTTGAGAGTGAGGGGCCACCAGAGTGAGAATCTCGTGGAGGAAAAAATTAGAATCTGTTCTTCTTTTTTGTAGATCTATTGGCAGAAATATCTTTTCTCTTATGATTTATTTCGAGCCATGCCGAAATCAATGTTTAATAGTGTAGTTTTCTTATCTACTTTTCTCGTGAGAAACCAATGAGATCTCAACTTTCGCTGGTCGCCCCACTTTAAAAACTCCACTGATTCCCTCCACCCAGCAACAGCCTAAGTATTTGACCCTGTTAGAGCATCTGACTTTGTGGAGTAGTGGGCAGGGTGTTTCCCTGGCAATGCGAGTCTCGGGTGTTCAAACCCAGCATTAGGCAGCTCATAATTTCATTTTTCAATATTCTCCCCTTAACTCGGACTCCATGAAGTCGCTTAATATATCCATGATATTTATGAAAGATAGATAAAAGAAGCAAAAGGAACCAAACTGATTTGTTCCTGCTATATTTTGAGCGTACCAATCTCTGATCACTTTAAAGTTTGCCTATAATGGATGGATAGCAAACCATTCCTGTTGAGGAAGCATTTGTTTCACACCGTCTCCACCAGGTGGCAAGCCTGTACCATGACTTGACCAGTCTTTCCTCACTGGTAGGGTTCCCTACACAGCATGTTGCAGGGCTTGCCCTGTAGAGGAATCATGTGCATCTTGTCCTGTATAACAAATTCAGAATACTCTCATCAGCAATGTTTAGCAAGACACATACTGATATTACATTATCTACCAATGACAAAGGGTTGGAGGGTTTCAATGTGATTCTTCTTGAGAAATCCTACATTGAAAAACGTCCCTGTGAACTAAATGCTTTTTCATAGAAGTAAATTAATTGCTCTTGAATGCTATTCCAGTGAGGGATTATGATATCAGTATATGGTAGTATTGTGGAGCAGCTTATAGGACTATTTCTTGGATTCTAAAAAAGCATAATTGAGACTTTTGTCATGGACTTCATAGGGCTCTATGTTCAAGTGAGGCCATTGTTTTAAAATGATACAAACATGATCAATTATACATAATTATCATATTTCACCTGAACTTCACCAAGGAAAATGCCATAAATCCTAAATAAACTGGGGGAGAGGGTCTTCTAGAGATAAGTGAAAATATGCAGGTCAAATATATCCATGATACTTATTACCTACTATATCTAAAAAACTACGGTTCTGGTAGTATCTGCTTGGACTTCTGCCCGCACATAAGGACAGAGTGAACCAGACTTAGGCTTGGAGAGTGAGGGGCCACCAGAGTGAGAATCTCGTGGAGGAAAATATTAGAATCTGTTCTTCTTTTTTGTAGATCTATTTGCAGAAATATCTTTTCTCTTATGATTTATTTCCAGCCATGCCGAAATCAATGTTTAGTAGTGTAGTTTTCTTATCTACTTTTCTCGTAAGAAACCAATGAGATCTCAACTTTCGCTGGTCGCCCCACTTTAAAAGCTCCGCTGATTCCTTCCACAAAGCAACAGCCTAAGTATTTGACCCTATTAGAGCATCTGACTTTGTGGAATAGTGGGCAGGGTGTTTCCCTGGCAATGCGAGTGTCAGGTGTTCGAACCCAGCAATAGGCAGCCCATAATTTCATTTTTCAATATTCTCCCCTTTACTCGGACTCCATGAAGTCGCTAAATATATCTATGATATTTATGAAAGATAGATAAAAGAAGCAAAAGAACCAAACTGATTTGTTCCTGCTATATTTTGAGCGTACCAATCTCTGATCACTTTAAAATTTGCTTATAATGGATGGATAGCAAACCATTCCTGTTGAGGAAGCATTTGTTTCACACCGTCTCCACCAGGTGGCAAGCCTGTACCATGACTTGACCAGTCTCTCCTCACTGGTAGGGTTCCCTACACAGCATGTTGCAGGGCTTGCCCTGTAGAGGAATCATGTGCATCTTGTCCTGTATAACAAATTCAGAATACTCTCATCAGCAATGTTTAGCAAGACACATACTGATATTACATTATCTACCAATAACAAAGGGTTGGAGGGTTTCAATGTGATTTTTCTTGAGAAATCCTACATTGAAAAACGTCCCTGTGAACTAAATGCTTTTTCATAGAGGTAAATTAATTGCTCTTGAGTGCTATTCCAGTGAGGGATTATGATATCAGTATATGGTAGTATTGTGGAGCAGCTTATAGGACTATTTCTTGGATTCTAAAAAAGCATAATTGAGACTTTTGTCATGGACTTCATACGGCTCTATGTTCAAGTGAGGCCATTGTTTTAAAATGATACAAACATGATCAATTATACATAATTATCATATTTGACATGAACTTCACCAAGGAAAATGCCATAAATCATAAATAAATTTGGGGAGAGGGTCCTCTAGAGATAAGTGAAAATATGCATGTCAAATATATCCATGATACTTATTACCTACTATATCTAAAAAACTACGAATCTGGTAGTATCTGCTTGGACTTCTGCCCGCACATAAGGACAGAGTGAACCAGACTTAGGCTTGGAGAGTGAGGGGCCACCAGAGTGAGAATCTCGTGGAGGAAAATATTAGAATCTGTTCTTCTTTTTTGTAGATCTATTGGCAGAAATATCTTTTCTCTTATGATTTATTTCCAGCCATGCCGAAATCAATGTTTAGTAGTGTAGTTTTCTTATCTACTTTTCTCGTGAGAAACAATGAGATCTCAACTTTCGCTGGTCGCCCCACTTTAAAAACTCCACTGATTCCCTCCACCCAGCAACAGCCTAAGTATTTGACCCTGTTAGAGCATCTGACTTTGTGGAGTAGTGGGCAGGGTGTTTCCCTGGCAATGCGAGTGTCGGGTGTTCGAAACCCAGCATTAGGCAGCCCATAATTTCATTTTTCAATATTCTCCCCTTAACTCGGACTCCATGAAGTCGCTTAATATATCCATGATATTTAGGAAAGATAGATAAAAGAAGCAAAAGGAACCAAACTGATTTGTTCCTGCTATATTTTGAGCGTACCAATCTCTGATCACTTTAAAGTTTGCCTATAATGGATGAATAGCAAACCATTCCTGTTGAGGAAGCATTTGTTTCACACCGTCTCCACCAGGTGGCAAGCCTGTACCATGACTTGCCCAGTCTCTCCTCACTGGTAGGGTTCCCTACACAGCATGTTGCAGGGCTTGCCCTGTAGAGGAATCATGTGCATCTTGTCCTGTATAACAAATTCAGAATACTCTCATCAGCAATGTTTAGCAAGACACATACTGATATTACATTATCTACCAATGACAAAGGGTTGGAGGGTTTCAATGTGATTTTTCTTGAGAAATCCTACATTGAAAAACGTCCCTGTGAACTAAATGCTTTTTCATAGAGGTAAATTAATTGCTCTTGAATGCTATTCCAGTGAGGGATTATGATATCAGTATATGGTAGTATTGTGGAGCAGCTTATAGGACTATTTCTTGGATTCTAAAAAAGCATAATTGAGACTTTTGTCATGGACTTCATAGGGCTCTATGTTCAAGTGAGGCCATTGTTTTAAAATGATACAAACATGATCAATTATACATAATTATCATATTTGACATGAACTTCACCAAGGAAAATGCCATAAATCGTAAATAAACTTGGGGAGAGGGTCTTCTAGAGATAAGTGAAAATATGCATGTCAGATCCATGATACTTATTACCTACTATATCTAAAAAACCATGATACTTGTTACCTACTATATCTAAAAAACTACGATTCTGGTAGTATCTGCTTGGACTTCTGCCCGCACATAAGGACAGAGTGAACCAGACTTAGGCTTGGAGAGGGAGGGGCCACCAGAGTGAGAATCTCGTGGAGGAAAATATTAGAATCTGTTCTTCTTTTTTGTAGATCTATTGGCAGAAATATCTTTTCTCTTATGATTTATTTCCAGCCATGCCGAAATCAATGTTTAGTAGTGTAGTTTTCTTATCTACTTTTCTCGTGAGAAACCAATGAGATCTCAACTTTCGCTGGTCGCCCCACTTTAAAAACTCCACTGATTCCCTCCACCCAGCAACAGCCTAAGTATTTGACCCTGTTAGAGCATATGACTTTGTGGAGTAGTGGGCAGGGTGTTTCCCTGGCAATGCGAGTGTCGGGTGTTCGAACCCAGCATTAGGCAGCCCATAATTTCATTTTTCAATATTCTCCCCTTAACTCGGACTCCATGAAGTCGCTTAATATATCCATGATATTTAGGAAAGATAGATAAAAGAAGCAAAAGGAACCAAACTGATTTGTTCCTGCTATATTTTGAGCGTACCAATCTTTGATCACTTTAAAGTTTGCCTATAATGGATGAATAGCAAACCATTCCTGTTGAGGAAGCATTTGTTTCACACCGTCTCCACCAGGTGGCAAGCCTGTACCATGACTTGACCAGTCTCTCCTCACTGGTAGGGTTCCCTACACAGCATGTTGCAGGGCTTGCCCTGTAGAGGAATCATGTGCATCTTGTCCTGTATAACAAATTCAGAATACTCTCATCAGCAATGTTTAGCAAGACACATACTGATATTACATTATCTACCAATGACAAAGGGTTGGAGGGTTTCAATGTGATTTTTCTTGAGAAATCCTACATTGAAAAACGTCCCTGTGAACTAAATGCTTTTTCATAGAGGTAAATTAATTGCTCTTGAATGCTATTCCAGTGAGGGATTATGATATCAGTATATGGTAGTATTGTGGAGCAGCTTATAGGACTATTTCTTGGATTCTAAAAAAGCATAATTGAGACTTTTGTCATGGACTTCATAGGGCTCTATGTTCAAGTGAGGCCATTGTTTTAAAATGATACAAACATGATCAATTATACCTAATTATCATATTTGACATGAACTTCACCAAGGAAAATGCCATAAATCGTAAATAAACTTGGGGAGAGGGTCTTCTAGAGATAAGTGAAAATATGCATGTCAAATATATCCATGATACTTTTTACCTACTATATCTAAAAAACTACGATTCTGGTAGTATCTGCTTGGACTTCTGCCCGCACATAAGGACAGAGTGAACCAGACTTAGGCTTGGAGAGTGAGGGGCCACCAGAGTGAGAATCTCGTGGAGGAAAATATTAGAATCTGTTCTTCTTTTTTGTAGATCTATTGGCAGAAATATCTTTTCTCTTATGATTTATTTCCAGCCATGCCGAAATCAATGTTTAGTAGTGTAGTTTTCTTATCTACTTTTCTCGTGAGAAACAATGAGATCTCAACTTTCGCTGGTCGCCCCACTTTAAAAACTCCACTGATTCCCTCCACCCAGCAACAGCCTAAGTATTTGACCCTGTTAGAGCATCTGACTTTGTGGAGTAGTGGGCAGGGTGTTCCCTGGCAATGCGAGTGTCGGGTGTTCGAACCCAGCATTAGGCAGCCCATAATTTCATTTTTCAATATTCTCCCCTTAACTCGGACTCCATGAAGTCGCTTAATATATCCATGATATTTAGGAAAGATAGATAAAAGAAGCAAAAGGAACCAAACTGATTTGTTCCTGCTATATTTTGAGCGTACCAATCTCTGATCACTTTAAAGTTTGCCTATAATGGATGGATAGCAAACCATTCCTGTTGAGGAAGCATTTGTTTCACACCGTCTCCACCAGGTGGCAAGCCTGTACCATGACTTGACCAGTCTCTCCTCACTGGTAGGGTTCCCTACACAGCATGTTGCAGGGCTTGCCCTGTAGAGGAATCATGTGCATCTTGTCCTGTATAACAAATTCAGAATACTCTCATCAGCAATGTTTAGCAAGACACATACTGATATTACATTATCTACCAATGACAAAGGGTTGGAGGGTTTCAATGTGATTTTTCTTGAGAAATCCTACATTGAAAAACGTCCCTGTGAACTAAATGCTTTTTCATAGAGGTAAATTAATTGCTCTTGAATGCTATTCCAGTGAGGGATTATGATATCAGTATATGGTAGTATTGTGGAGCAGCTTATAGGACTATTTCTTGGATTCTAAAAAAGCATAATTGAGACTTTTGTCATGGACTTCATAGGGCTCTATGTTCAAGTGAGGCCATTGTTTTAAAATGATACAAACATGATCAATTATACATAATTATCATATTTGACATGAACTTCACCAAGGAAAATGCCATAAATCGTAAATAAACTTGGGGAGAGGGTCTTCTAGAGATAAGTGAAAATATGCATGTCAAATATATCCATGATACTTTTTACCTACTATATCTAAAAAACTACGATTCTGGTAGTATCTGCTTGGACTTCTGCCCGCACATAAGGACAGAGTGAACCAGACTTAGGCTTGGAGAGTGAGGGGCCACCAGAGTGAGAATCTCGTGGAGGAAAATATTAGAATCTGTTCTTCTTTTTTGTAGATCTATTGGCAGAAATATCTTTTCTCTTATGATTTATTTCCAGCCATGCCGAAATCAATGTTTAGTAGTGTAGTTTTCTTATCTACTTTTCTCGTGAGAAACAATGAGATCTCAACTTTCGCTGGTCGCCCCACTTTAAAAACTCCACTGATTCCCTCCACCCAGCAACAGCCTAAGTATTTGACCCTGTTAGAGCATCTGACTTTGTGGAGTAGTGGGCAGGGTGTTTCCCTGGCAATGCGAGTGTCGGGTGTTCGAACCCAGCATTAGGCAGCCCATAATTTCATTTTTCAATATTCTCCCCTTAACTCGGACTCCATGAAGTCGCTTAATATATCCATGATATTTAGGAAAGATAGATAAAAGAAGCAAAAGGAACCAAACTGATTTGTTCCTGCTATATTTTGAGCGTACCAATCTCTGATCACTTTAAAGTTTGCCTATAATGGATGAATAGTAAACCATTCCTGTTGAGGAAGCATTTGTTTCACACCGTCTCCACCAGGTGGCAAGCCTGTACCATGACTTGACCAGTCTCTCCTCACTGGTAGGGTTCCCTACACAGCATGTTGCAGGGCTTGCCCTGTAGAGGAATCATGTGCATCTTGTCCTGTATAACAAATTCAGAATACTCTCATCAGCAATGTTTAGCAAGACACATACTGATATTACATTATCTACCAATGACAAAGGGTTGGAGGGTTTCAATGTGATTTTTCTTGAGAAATCCTACATTGAAAAACGTCCCTGTGAACTAAATGCTTTTTCATAGAGGTAAATTAATTGCTCTTGAATGCTATTCCAGTGAGGGATTATGATATCAGTATATGGTAGTATTGTGGAGCAGCTTATAGGACTATTTCTTGGATTCTAAAAAAGCATAATTGAGACTTTTGTCATGGACTTCATACGGCTCTATGTTCAAGTGAGGCCATTGTTTTAAAATGATACAAACATGATCAATTATACATAATTATCATATTTGACATGAACTTCACCAAGGAAAATGCCATAAATCGTAAATAAACTTGGGGAGAGGGTCTTCTAGAGATAAGTGAAAATATGCATGTCAAATATATCCATGATACTTATTACCTACTATATCTAAAAAACCATGATACTTATTACCTACTATATCTAAAAAACTACGATTCTGGTAGTATCTGCTTGGACTTCTGCCCGCACATAAGGACAGAGTGAACCAGACTTAGGCTTGGAGAGTGAGGGGCCACCAGAGTGAGAATCTCGTGGAGGAAAATATTAGAATCTGTTCTTCTTTTTTGTAGATCTATTGGCAGAAATATCTTTTCTCTTATGATTTATTTCCAGCCATGCCGAAATCAATGTTTAGTAGTGTAGTTTTCTTATCTACTTTTCTCGTGAGAAACCAATGAGATCTCAACTTTCGCTGGTCGCCCCACTTTCAAAACTCCGCTGATTTCCTCCACCCAGCAACAGCCTAAGTATTTGACCCTATTAGAGCATCTGACTTTGTGGAGTAGTGGGCAGGGTGTTTCCCTGGCAATGCGAGTGTCAGGTGTTCGAACCCAGCAATAGGCAGCCCATAATTTCATTTTTCAATATTCTCCCCTTTACTCGGACTCGATGAAGTCGCTAAATATATCTATGATATTTATGAAAGATAGATAAAAGAAGCAAAAAGAACCAAACTGATTTGTTCCTGCTATATTTTGAGCGTACCAATCTCTGATCACTTTGAATTTTGCCTATAATGGATGGATAGCAAACCATTCCTGTTGAGGAAGCATTTGTTTCACACCGTCTCCACCAGGTGGCAAGCCTGTACCATGACTTGACCAGTCTCTCCTCACTGGTAGGGTTCCCTACACAGCATGTTGCAGGGCTTGCCCCGTAGAGGAATCATGTGCATCTTGTCCTGTATAACAAATTCAGAATACTCTCATCAGCAATGTTTAGCAAGACACATACCGATATTACATTATCTACCAATGACAAAGGGTTGGAAGGTTTAAATGTGATTTTTCTTTAGAAATCCTACATTGAAAAACGTCCCTATGAACTAAATGCTTTTTCATAGAGGTAAATTAATTGCTCTTGAATGCTATTCCAGTGAGGGATTATGATATCAGTATATGGTAGTATTGTGGAGCAGCTTATAGGACTATTTCTTGGATTCTAAAAAAGCATAATTGAGACTTTTGTCATGGACTTCATAGGGCTCTATGTTCAAGTGAGGCCATTGTTTTAAAATGATACAAACATGATGAATTATACATAATTATCATATTTGACCTGAACTTCACCAAGGAAAATGCCATAAATCGTAAATAAACTTGGGGAGAGGGTCTTCTAGAGATAAGTGAAAATATGCATGTCAAATATATCCATGATACTTATTTCCTACTATATCTAAAAAACTACGATTCTGGTAGTATCTGCTTGGACTTCTGCCCGCACATAAGGACAGAGTGAACCAGACTTAGGCTTGGAGAGTGAGGGGCCACCAGAGTGAGAATCTCGTGGAGGAAAATATTAGAATCTGTATTTCTTTTTTGTAGATCTATTTGCAGAAATATCTTTTCTCTTATGATTTATTTTCGAGCCATGCTGAAATCAATGTTTAGTAGTGTAGTTTTCTTATCTACTTTTCTCGTGAGAAACCAATGAGATCTCAACTTTCGCTGGTCGCCCCACTTTCAAAACTCCACTGATTCCCTCCACCCAGCAACAGCCTAAGTATTTGACCCTATTAGAGCATCTGACTTTGTTGTATAGTCGGCAGGATGTTTCCCTGGCAATGCGAGTGTCGGGTGTTTGAACCCAGCAATAGGCAGCCCATAATTTCATTTTTCAATATTCTCCCCTTAACTCGGACTCCATGAAGTCGCTAAATATATCCATGATATTTATGAAAGATAGATAAAAGAAGCAAAAGGAACCAAACTGATTTGTTCCTGCTATATTTTGAGCGTACCAATCTCTGATCACTTTAAAGTTTGCCTATAATGGATGGATAGCAAACCATTCCTGTTGAGGAAGCATTTGCCACCTGGTGTTAATAGTGGGATGAAAGCCGTTGTAAGCTCAATGGTGGGAGCCATAGAAACTACTCTCCACTCTCCCCCAAATTTGTGGTTCAGAGGCATGGGATTGGGAAATTAGACAGAAATCCGGAAAAATCGGCAGGGGGTTGGGGACCGCCTACGGGTCGAGGGACAGTGCCATGAAGGAGGCTACTTCAAGTGAGTTCACACATGTGCACATGTGTTACCATATTTTAAGTTTTATTTTGACCCCCCCCCCCCCCCCCCCCCACACACACACACACAAACCAAAGGGTTCACCTCGGATTTTCATTGATCTCAAGAATGACCTTTGGCAAGTCAAAAGATTCTTGAAATTGGGAAAAATGCGATGCCGGATATTGTATACACTTCCAGCAGGCCATCCAAAGCGGAAAAACACAAACAAATTGAGAAGACAACCTACGTTAAACTTCATTCAAATTTTATTTTCTGAATACTGGCATGCAAAACTTTCAGTATCCAAGTACAAAAATAAGGATAGGAATTGAACAACTAGATTTAGATCTACATGCCTCATTTCTGAGATTTAAACTTAATATACGGGAAATGCAGGCGTGACATATCTAATCATATTAGTTAGTTGGTTTCTAACATGGTGATTGTCACGAATCGGTCGGGACTAGGAAGGCTTAACAATAATGATTCCTTAATTTCATTTCATTTCCCCTCTATGATATCAGCTTTCCGTGTACTGTTTTGTTTTACTCTATATAGACAAAATCTCTTCTACTTGTCAGGTGCTCATCAAACTGCATTACCACAGTACCACATCCACTCTAATATCAGTAACGGTTGACACAACCTGCTTGTGAACGTTCTTCAATATATCCACCAATAATTCTAAATACAGGTATGACAAGCAAGGGCCCTATTAAACTGGCTCGTGAAGCTCATTACAATCTGAGTGACAAGTAGGTAAGTTATGTGCTTATTTGACTAGCCACGGTGAGTTACTCATCAAACTGCTTGACCACGCCCACAATCTGAGCGACAGGGTCAACTGGTGAGCTGCTTATCAACGCGTCTGACCACGCCCACAATCTGAGTGATAGGCGTGAGGAAAATGTTTGACCACGCCCACAATCTGAGTGATAGGCGTGAGGAAACTGTTTGACCACGCCCACAATCTGAGTGATAGGCGTGAGGAAACTGTTTGACCACGCCCAGTCTGAGTGATAGGCGTGATGAAACTGTTTGACCACGCCCAGTCTGAGTGATAGGCGTGATGAAACTGTTTGACCACGCCCAGTCTGAGTGATAGACGTGATGAAACTGTTTGACCACGCCCAGTCTGAGTGATAGGCGTGATGATACTGTTTGACCACGCCCAGTCTGAGTGATAGGCGTGATGAAACTGTTTGACCACGCCCAGTCTGAGTGATGGGCGTGATGAAACTGTTTGACCACGCCCACAGACTGATGAGTAATAGGCATGGTTAAAGTGTTTAACCACGCCCAGAATCTGAGAGGCAGGTAAAAGTTTCTCACCAGGCTTTCCACCCATGTCTACTCCCTTCATGCTTGACCGCGGTAGCTCGCACTGTGCTGTTCCTCAAGCTCTAGATATACAGCATCCATAATGACAGATACAACTCGTGAGCTGTTCATCAAACTGTCTGATATCCATGGAGGACGCCTGAGCTGCTGAGTCATTTCCATATCTATTGGCAGGTAAGTCAATCAGTACAACACTGAATGGTTTTGTTTCTTTTAATCAGAATCTATCAATGTCTAGATCATGAAGAGTACCCTTGTCGACATGTAATGTGTGTTTGGAACTTTCTGTTAGGTATAAAGACATTTCTACTTCGCTCTGAAGTCCAATAGATCTAGACCTGGACGGTCGAAATAAATCCATCTCATCACACTTAATCTCTCACTGAAAACACTAACACGCCTACACCAATCGGTGAGATGGCACCATAAGTTAACTCCTTAAAATACTTTCTAAAGTGATCCACAATGCTCCTAATACTGCAGCGCAACGTATTACCCGAATCACCTATCACTGTGTAATTCTACTGTTACTGGCCTTTTATGGGATAATTACAACTTACCTCAGAGGTACATTATGCAACGATCACCAAGGAAAATGTGTCAGTTCTAATATATATATATATATGTGCAAGTCTTTTTTCCAGCTGAAGCACCATACATAAAGTATCTGTGGAATTATTTTTTTCATTCGAATCATTTTTCAATTAACGTTACAATCAATACAAATCACGAAATATCAAAATGACGGTAAACCTGTAACATACAACTAATTTGATCTAACGCAAACATGTCAGACATATGAAGTGATTATAACATGGCCGCGAATGCTTTACCAGATGAACGCGCCAACATTATGGCACCTTGGGTTGGTAAAGTCACTATTATTGGACCCCACCTGGTCATAAAGAGTATAAAAGACAACGAGCTGAGGTGGTCGTTATTGGTTTCTTAATCTTTAACATTCTCTCTTCGTGTTTCTTCCAGTTCTGCCTTCAAATCTGCCAACACGCGTTGATAGGTTAGCTCCCTAGAATCCATGCCATCAAGGTATACTGAAAAATATACAACGGTATACATATCGTACTCATTTTTAAGTTGCAGATTGAAGTTATATAGGGAAACCATATACCTACCCTACTACTTTTAGTTTTGTATTGAAAGAATAAAGGGGGTGCAAATTTTTAGTCATAAAAGGCGACCTGAGAAATAATATCAGGACTAGAAGTCTGACTTGACCAATTCAATTTTGCCAATAACTTTTAAAACAACCAGTATAAAAAGAACAAATAACCATTTTCTTCAGATTTCCACTATAAGCAAGGACTGCTCAACAATTGTGTTAATTCCAGTGTCCACTCATCTTTACATACCTATGTCTTGTTGGTCTCTCAGCTGCGCTTTGTTCTTCAAATACATCGGCCAAACCACCAAGTCAAAATAGTTGGGCGGGTCTGGCGGATCATATTTGCGGTGCCTAAAAAACACACAAAAAGTGTTATTACCATTACTGTTGGCTGACAAGGATACATTAATTGACAAAAAAGTAATCACTAATTCCGTTATTAAGAAAACCAAATCGTTTATAATACAACAAATTACCCAATAGTAGAAAAGTTAATTGCCCGATCAGTTGTTGATGTTCCGAACATAATACATTCTTCGGTCACTGTTTCAATTGACTAACTTTTGCTTCGAAATAACCGAACATGCATCTAAGCGATTAAAAATTACATGGAATTGTAGATCTTATTTCACTTATCCGTGGACAAAATTGCTCTCTGGTTGATTTAACAAACAGATCATACACAAATGAAATGTTTGGGGTAATAGATAATTCCGTGACTGTTTTACTCTCCGTGTGATATATTAATTATTGTACCATAACGATGGCTCTGACTAAAACACCCCACTCAGATATTCAACTTACTTTCGTCGGTCCCAGCACTGATCTTTCGTCAAAGTGAGGAAGTACTTCAGGGAATAGTAAGGCACAAGTGGCCTAAAAAGAAAGTAACACATACATCGGGATAAACAGCTGTTATTTTATTATTTACTGTTAAAAAAACTACAGATCAATAAAGGTATAAAGCAATCAATACAGCTAATTACTAATATTATGACGTCAACTGGGGTCAACAAGAATTTTATTGAAGGATAATACAACCATATCTATAAATGTTCTTTATTATTCGTCTCATAAAAGCAAAGGTAAGTGAGTTTAATTATAAGTCTGTTATGACATACAATGACTGAATAATCAGATCAGGCTTTTGGTTTGATCATAACTGATGTTGTGCAGTCATTTGTGAAGTGGAAATATTTTTTTATGTAGATCGACTGCCTCTGAGAGGCTTAGAAAACATGGGAAATAGGGCGTTGTCAGCCACGACATCATGACTGAGGGTCTGTTGTGGAGGTTCAATTTTTAGGGCGAATGAGGTCATTGTCAATTAATATCATTGTTGTTTAACACAAGGAATTTGTTTTTATATATTTTAAATGAAAAGTGTGTTTCCATTGAAAGATGGAAAGCTGCCATATCAGTCATACATACTATTAAAAAAAAATACACGAGGACAAGCCAACATCTCAAATCATCTGAGACATTCACTGCTTACTTGTGATTGAAAATTAAGATGCCTTCAAGAAACAGGATCTGTGGTTCTCCGTCAACAGACTTTTCTGCTGCCTCTGTCACCCACCGGTCCACATCCTTCACCATCTGGTCAAAGTTGATAGCTCGCAGATCTTCAAATTAGGTAAATATTAAAAAGAGCTAAGTTTTATTTCAAAACAGTTTTATTGTCCATTTAAGGCCAAACTGGCAGATGGACTGTTCAATTCTGAATCCACTTTAACAAACTTAATCCTAAGGCAACGCCCCCCCCCCCCCCCCCCAACCCAACACCAAAAGAAATTACATTCCGAAAACAATTTGTTTGGCTCGCGAATCTTCAAATTAGATCGCACGGGCGCACGCAAGACGGCCTCTAATAGATCTGGATGTTCGCAATAAATAACGTAAGATATTGTTTGCTACGTAAGTCCTAGCCGACGATCTATGGAAGGTCGTCCGTAAGTGTTGAATAAAGTCCCACTTTCTAGCACCAGTGACCACCTGCATTTCAACCATATTGTGATGATATTGAACCAGTTTTAAGCGTTCTTAAAAATGAGAACGTGACAATGTCAAAATACCAAATATAAAAAGCGTAGTATAGTATGTTGGCATAAAACCTTCTGATCAAAATAGAAATCATATTCCTATCTGTACTTAGATAGCTGCAAAAAGCAAAATTGTGCTCAGCTCACCTACTGACACAGCAAGCAGGTGTACTACAGTAAGCCATAGCAATATACACCGAGAGCAACGGTCTACCTGCTGGTAATGATGTGTTTGATTCATTACGTGGCATGGAACAACTTGTGATTAGTCTGAGGCCAATGTCTGAGTAGTTATGCAGGGTAAGGTGGGGAGAATAGTTCAAACAAATACTACAAGTGTCAGCATCGAAATATACTCGTTCTTTCAATATTAAACGAACTCTGTCATACTCTCTCATGGGTGTTATCTCCTCTAGGGGTGTTGGACGAATGATTCTTAGATATATGAAACGATATCTGCTCTAGAACAGCCGTACGACCATTATTATTGTCGTTCATAGAATATTAAAGGGACCGCGGTTTGCGATCATTTTACAACCATTGTTGGGAACAAAGTTTGATAATTACATTATCCCAAACATAAATCTCTTAAACGTTATTGTAAGTTCAGGGACTCACCTTCGTAGTTTCCATGATTAAGTTCCTCGACCAATGGAATCTGGCCGCTTTCAGAGTCCTATACAAAACAAATGGTCAAATCACACCCTGAATGCAATTGTACATCACCACCCCTTTCGGTTTGTCTTTTAATCTTGTATTTATACATAGGAACACCATGTACTTAGTTTGATACAAGTTTGATATTGCTTTTGTGAAAATTATTCAGAATCTCGACGACTGCCACACCATAGGACATTACCAGTGATTGTCATATTAAAAAAAAAGAGAGAGAGAAAAAAAGAAAACACTCAGCCAAACTTTTATCCTTTCAATTACATGACATGTATGATCAATGTTTAAAAAGATTTGTATCTTAATGTCATTTTTCATAAATCATCCAAAGAACTTTAGAACCTTCCTCTTCCTATACTTGGGATGTATCAATTCGAGCACGTATTTACATTTCACGATATGTTTTTTTTTTTCGTTCCAGCTCCAATATTAAGGTTGTGATAAAGATAGAAATTAAAATAAATGTAGAGATTCTAGGTAAGTGAGCCCGGCCAATATGGGGTTATAGCATTTACTGTGACCATGGCCAACTGTGGTACCGCCAGGCCACAGAGTATGACATCAAATCCAGGAATGGAAAATTGAAAATGAAGCCACGTTGATACTCTTTCAGATATTGATAAAAATCCCCCGATGTACTTAATGAAGGGGAACTGGAGTTCTAACGAGCCTAGGAACTATAATGTGCCTTAGGATACAGGAATATGTGTAGTGATGGTGCATGTCAACAACTGGCAAACAGACAAAAAAGGTAATTAAGTTAGACTAAATCAAATCTTTAATTTTATCTAATATGTTGACTTACATGAAAATAATGGTCCATGTTGATGTGAGTTGCCATAGGTAAATCTCGTTCCAGCTGTTCACAAAGGGTGGTCTTTCCCCCATTGGTGACACTGTAATCAATAAAAATCGGTAAAAAAAACATAAAAAGGGAATATTCAAAGAAATTAAAAGAAAGCGGGAGAAAACTTCGAAAATAAGGTAATGACCTCCTTTGTTTGATCTGCTGTCACTTTTAGACAATGGTGGTCATCTTTTGAGAATGTCAATTTGTTAATGTGTTTAGTTATCCAGTGTATATTGAAATATGAGATCAGCAATCATTGCTTCTTGACTTTCTAATCTGAATAATGACGAACACTTACGATGACTAAAATTATGGACGCCATTATAATAGTCTCTTCAGTGGCTACTGGTACAAAAAGCTTTGCGACTACTTCAAGTGTAGGTTGATGGAATTGTTCCTGACTCCCTGGTGGCTCCCTCTAGTAGTTACTGTATTGCTAAATTTACCCCTATTAAGACTCACGTCACTTAAGGTTCCCTTAAATGGGGCTTACTATATTTTTTCCCATCTGGCATACCTAGAAAACTTGATTCATTATAAGTACAACACTTGTTACAATATCAAGAGTTTTCGATGAATTACAGAGTGCAGAGAACGTGGCGAACCTAATCCATAGGAACATTTTCGGTACATAATATTGATCTAGACAAATTATACGGAATGCCGTAGGCTACCAAGATATATCACAACAAATCACCATGTTGGTGGAAACAGCCCTTTATGCCTTTAAGGGCTGATTCCAGGAACATGATGGATTTGCTGTGGTATGTCTTGGTGTATCTTGTTATATCTTACAGTGTCGCGATGTGTTGTACCTCCGTTGTCGCAAAACGCAGCCGTGTGGTGTCATGTGTATATTTTGGTGCTCCACCACTGCGATACCCCAAGACACATCGTGACAAATAGGCACACGATTATTCAAACCTAGCCCTATCTAGCAAAACGGCTGAATCGTGACCATTCTCACTGTATCTTGTGTGCCGGTGGAATCACTTTACCTTGCCCCAGTGGTCTTGTAATTCCAAGCACAGACTGGTGTAGTGGTGGGACTGGTTCATGGATGCCTTGAGCCCAGGACGATTCGAGCCCTGGACGCCTTGAGCCTTCCTGTGGACACATTGAGCCTACCCTGTGGACACCTTGAGCCTACCCCATTTTGGTTTCCTTGAGCACCTAGATGTAAAAAACTTTGAAAAGTGTACTTATACTGGTTTAAAGTCATATATACTCAACTGTAACCCTTACCCAACGCTTTTCTAACCCTAACCTGCTAATCGGAACTAAAATGAGGTAGGCCCAAAGCGTCCACGGGGTAGGCTCAAGGCGTCCACGTTTTCGCGCTGACAGGAGGCTCAAACGGTAAAAGGCTCAAAGCGTCCAATTCCCGGTGGGACTCGGGAGTGGTAAGTTGTATCATACGGTTGAGGACTGACCTAGGTAAAGTATCCACCCCTAATCTGTTTGTTCTCTCCATTTAGGGGTGGACAGCTGTGCTATGTAAACCATCCCGGTTTTGCAAAGTTCGCCAAACTTACCTAAATTTTGGTCAGTTGAGTGAAATTGTGGGTTCTTAAGTTGAAGAACTAATATATATCACTAAATTCATTGTCTACAAGTGCTGTTATTCCAATATAAAAGGTAAATTTCCAGTGATTTTACTCCCAGGTGAGGCAACACAATTCGTCGAGTCAGCCTTGAAGAAGGTGGCGCTACGAACCCGTCTTTTGACAGGGGAACGGCCACCTTGGGGAAGCAACTATGCAATGCTAGGCCTATGGAGCCGTTCAAACGTTCATTTACAATATTATCTGATATGTGAGGATATTTAAAGTGCTACTGAGTCCCTTCCCTTGATAAAATCAAAGTTCCCTGAAATTTTCAGATCAAATGAGAATTCTCCGATCCAGCCTGGAAGTAGGGGGCGCTACGAACCGCCTTGGCGGCCATTTTGGAGACACACCTCCGCAGTGCTAAGCCTATGAGCCGTTTGGACGTCCATTTATGCTACTTTTATAAGTGTGAGGATGTTTAAAGTACTTCTGAGGAATATCTCCTGACAAAATCAGACTTCCCTTGCAATTTCAGATCAAATGACTATGTGGTAGCCCCAGTTCGACTACAAAAGCGATGTCAACAAATCGTCGAAACAAGTGATTTTCTTCGGGTTGGCACTTTTAAATTATGTCTGACCAATGTAAATAATCCTGTTTTAACTATTACACGTATAAAATGCACAAGAGAAGGTCGATTAATACAGTTTTTCGCCATTTTAGACTCTGACAGCGCTTTGTATTCACCAGGCAAGATGGCGGATCGATCCGTTGTCAGGTGAATTTGCATGATTTGGAGGGTATTTTGAACCGGAAGTGTCAAGCCGGATCGGAGAATGTGATGGCCCCAGTTTAGACCATAGACGCGATGCCAACAAATCGTCGAAACAACCGTTTTCTTTGAGTTGGCACATTTAAATCATGTCTGGATAAAGAAAATAATCCTATTTTAACAATACATGTAAACATTGCACATAAAAGTGTTGAAAGCAGCTCTTTTTCACCATTCTACACTCTGACAGCGGTTTGTGGTCACCAGCAAGATGGCGGAAATACCCGTTGTTAAGGGAATTTGGAGGGGATTTTAAACCGGAAGTCGCCAGATGACCCGGAGAATTCTGCAGCTGAACTTTGGCTACTTCCAGTCACTGCTGGTAACTGGTGATTTATTCAATTATCCAATTAGATAGCATGACATCCTGTACAGAGCTGGTAACTGGTGTGTCATAGTGTGTAGTGAGATGACCAGTGACAAACATGGCTGAACTGAGAAGAAGGGAACCTCCACTGGAAAACTACCTCTAAATACACAGTTGTAAAGCAACAGACACCTATTTTGAAGGTCGGCAAACACAAATTGGTATATTTATTCATTCACACTTTTTTCATACATGGCACTGGCAGTAGGCGGCCAGTATGCAAACACACTGGAATGGCAAAGCGTGGGAGAGCTACATGTATTGAAAACCCGGCCCTGTACTGGCTAGGAGTAGTAGGACTGACCTAGACGAACCATCTAGGCTACTCATGTTAGGTCCACGTGTGTCAGATGATAAGTGATTGATAAAAACCAAAGTTTGCTTCGTTGATTTCGGAAATGCATTTAATTAATTTGAACTAACATATTATTATGATGTCCTTACCCTGAGATTCCAATAACAACACATTTCTTCGCCCTTAGGGCAGCCATAACTGCACTGCTACTGTTCCGAGAACACCGACTTGCCAATTGAAATTGACTTCGGATTGTCCTTATCTGACAAATGCATCGATAAGGTAGATGTGTAATCTGATTACTTGTCCGGGCACATACTGTCGCCACTGTTGTCGGTAACTTCAACAGGGGAGTTGGTATACTCAAAGTCAAGATCGGCCTCCGGGTCAGAAGTGTCGATCCGCTCCACAACAGGGAAGCCGCCCGAGGCATCCAACTGGTTCAGTCGGTCTAAGAATGAAGACAAAAGTTGTTTGTTTAAGTGATCTGTCTGCGTTAATTTGGCCTCTTTTTCTTCTTGTTCTTCACCTTCTACCGGATTTAATCCGTTTTCCGGTTTAGGAAACCCGTTTTTGGGAGAGTCATCTGCAGGGTCTTTGTGACCCAGCGTGTTTTCGTCAGCCATGACAGTTTACATCTCGTCCTAAATCTCGGAGCTTCTGACAATGTCATACTGATCTACTTAAAATTTGGAAGAATTAGCCTCCAAAATAACCATAAAACAAAAAAAGATGTTCTAATTCACTATTTTGTTTCATTTACACATGTCTTTACAAAATAATGCATCGTGTTTGAGACTATTTTTATCTACATCCGGTGAAGTACTGTCGCGCCCTCTAGTGACTTTAAAGTGTCAGTATATCGGGTAAACTCCGACGCGTTTTGCACAATTTTTCCAAAAACCACAGCAGACAAGCTGGAAATGAGAATATCAGTAAGGTAGTGCCTCTACCTATTGTGAGGAGGCCCTTACCCATTGTAATCATCATAGGACACGTGTTTTCAGTTAATCAGGTATTTATGTTCTTTTTATAGTAACTTACGAGTTGATCTAGGCAGTGTATGTAGCCCTGCCACGACAATGGAGATGAGGGCTCAAATATTTTACTAACCGGGGTAGTACCGTACGTTCCCGTATTTATCCAATACTCGTCTGACTACCGGGGTAGGTAAAATGTTCACACCCTCATCTCTATTGTGGATATATATGTTGTGGACAGGGCTGGTTACAATGGCTTCAACCGGAGTAGCTCGACAGTAGTCCGAGAAGCTCTGAGTGGCTGTCTCTCGGACTTATTATCCAGTAAGAGCATCTCGGACAACTCGAGAGATGCTCAATTCAGTGTAGTTTTGCCTGCCTGGCAAACAGTGTCACTCACTGAGTCAGTGGGTGTGAACCGTCACCAGTCAGTCAGAACCTCGGTGTCCAGATACCGATGTAATAACTGAATCTCTCTGAATCCTCTTAAGTCTTCAAAACACTTGCTTACTTCACAGCAACAGCAATTCGAACTTTAAAGTAAAAAAGGTTTGCTTGTTTCACAGATGTGTGAATGTTTGTGCATCCCAGGCTAAGGTGCACCAACTCCATCTTTGATGGGTCAAAGGCCCCAGAGCAATGGGGTCTCTGGTATATTTTTTTTTAATGAGGTATACATTCATATGATATATTATAGGGATCACACGGACGGCGCCTACTCGTGCGCGTCCGTATCTGTCTCTGTGCTAGACTGGCCTCACTGCTCTTATTGATATTAAGTATTAAATATTGTTAGGAAAATTACAATCAGACTCATAACAAGCAGAAACCTATTCTGATCATTTATGTTGCATCAAAATTCTGATACGATGCATAGAAAAGGTGATCCGACCTTGTTTCTGAGCTGCCCTAACTCCATATTAAATGGATTTTCTTATGCAATTTTTGAACATTCAGCATCAATGGATTTATTGTGATATATCTTGGAATATATTACAGTGTCGCACTATGTTGTACCTCCATTATTGCAAAACGTAGCCGTGAGGTGTCAGGTGTGTGTTTTGGTGCTCCACCACCACGACACATCGCGACAAATAGGTACGCGATTATTCAAACCTAGCCTGATTTAGCAAGACAACCAAATCGTGACCAATCTAGATGTATCGTGTGTGTCAGTTGAATCAGTTCTTTATACTTACCATGGCTGTATCCCCACTCTCCAAAGACAGCAAAAAGAAGTGGCAAAATCAAACAGGTTTTTGAAAAACGAGCATTATTTTCTGTCTGAAAAGTCAACTAGCCCCAACGAGATTTGCTGAGAGTAGCCGGTGTATAGAGATACCACTCTAAAATTCAATATTCACCTAACTTTAATTACGCATACATTTCCTGAAAGCTTAGTTCATGGTAAAGACAAATCTGTTTTTCTTAGGTGTCCATCACCAATCAATGGTAGACCTCAAATTTATGGTAGTTAGAACTGGAGTTGGGTCAAAACAATATATTTACTCTTAGAGACTAGGTGGCCTGAATCGAATATTTAGGAAATATATACATGCGTGCCACGGGTAACTTACCGATCTGCATTTATAAGCCTATCGGTCGATGCCTTCCCAGGTGAAATCTAATATGGATATTTCGGATTTGCTTGGTATGAAAGGAGGTGCTTGCAGGCATATCGTTTTCCATACGGAGCTTAAACAATTGATGATCATCAATATTTCTGGTGGATGGGTTCAAGGCATCCCAGTAACAAGCTCCCCTGTAAAATACACTCGCTCTATAATTTCCATCTTGTGGCTTTCAGGAGTACACATGTATACGACCAGCAGCCCTGGTGTGCATAATCGTGTTATCCTGGATGAAATTATGTATTTACCTCATTTGAAAGGAAATAGAAAATAGTAGTCGCTAGGAAGTAGAATTTTCTAGGTATATTCTATATCATAGATATTAAAGTATTTGTCAAAACTGGGGGGGGGGGGGGGGGGGGATTGGCATACTAAAACAGATGTTCACACAATATTGATGTACAGTGAGCATTGATGTTACATTTACAATCCGCAGCCCTCCGCCTACCCCACCCCTCCTCTCTTCGATACAGGGACTGGTCAAATCGGTAATGGTGTCCTATTTCTGGTGCTGTTTAACGCCAGGCCTGTCCAGCACTCTCTATGCAGAGTTCCTTGTTACTGGTCAGGATATCTGCTTGAAGATTGATATCTGGAAGGTTCTAGGTTTACCTCTGGCTTCAGTCCCTCTACCCCTCCACCTACTCCTCACAGGGGTTTTAATTGTTCACACAGTCCAAAGGTCGTCCATAGGCGGGATTTATTGCTCTGATAACATAGCACCCATGGAACTGGAGGAGGGAGAGGGGGAGGTGTAGGAGGAGATGTAGGATTACAGGGAGCGGTTAGGGTTGAAATCTACAGGAGGTTTCGTTCCTAATGTGCAAGTCTTCGATTCCTGGACCAGTCGCACCGCAACATACTTTATCGTAATTTCGTTTAATCATGAATGTCCATAATCTAAGACTTTAGCAAGTCTACCAACTTCCACCAGTGGACTCTTTGGTTCCTCTCACTCTCCAAGCATTGGCTTGGTTCCTCTCACTTTATCTGGTTGGAGCTCAGCCTCGCTTTGAATATAGAACCTATAGTATGGCCAACCGACACCATATGGTGCCTTAACTTAGGCTTAGACTTGCATATGTATTGAGTTTTAAATGCATCCATCCGCTAATTTCACCCTCCGCTCCGGGCCAAAGTCTCCGCTTACGCGGGGTGTCCGCTTACTCGGGGTCTTCAAGTTTCCTCCAGCCCAATATAAATGTGTTATATACCGATGAATAGGGGAGACAGAAGTGATAATAGACCTGAAATCCATTTTCTCATATCTTAATTGGGTCCGAAGCTATTAAACATTGAATTACAAAAAAGATTTTCTATGAATATACTCACACACACTGATAAAAAGGACAGATTAATCTATTTTTGGTAGGGTGTCAGTCGGAGGTGTCCGCTTACACGGGGTTTTAGGCCTTTTAGTACCGATATAACTGTCCGCTTACGCTGGGTGTCCGCTTACGCGAGGTGTCTTACGCGAGGTTAAAGTAAACATCTAATAGAGGGAAAAAAATTCCGTTCCGAGCAAAAGTGTTCGCTTACGCGGGGTGTCCGTTGGGCGGGGTTCTACTGTATGTCTCTTTCTATAATTTTGTAATTCGAACATGTGTTTTGTATGTTAAGCTCTAATGACTGTACTTAGTAGTTATGGACCCTATTGACGACATACCATTGCGATTAATCCGAGCATGAACTTGTACCACCAGGCGCACTGATGGGTTCGCATGAATGCCATGCAGTTAACAGCTGTCATACGGGTAGCGATTGGTACAGTTCAGCCCTCCACCCAGTCTGAAAGATATGTGTGGTTAACATCTCGTGGGGGGGGGGGGGGGGGGGAAATGTTTTGACAGTGTGGCGTACATAGCGACTCAGGGCGGTGAGAGGTGTGTGAGGAAATGGGGTGTCAAAATCTTGGGATGTATTCCTACATGTATATCATAACCTGAAATTTCAAAAACCCCGAGTGAGGGGATACCCCACGGTAACAGACACTGCATGTATAAAACACACACGAACAGCATGTACAAGCAATAAAATGATAGTGTTTACGGGAGATCGTGTTTTTATATGATGACAAAAGTCATAACATAGATTTGGCCCTGTAGGCAACAACATGGATAAGAATGGAGGGGCCTGGAAAATAAGTTGTAACTCGAAAATTCATATTATGAAATTCTAATAGTGATACACAGATTTGAATCTATTACATCTAAACGTTTCATAATTTTTCATTAATTCAAAGAAATGCTATGAGCACTGAGATAGGGGTTGAGTAAACCAGCCACAAGAATAGCAAAAGCCTACTATGATGAATAGGAAACAAAACTAGAAGTTGAGATACTGCAGTCAGAGCAGAGTATGTTGTGTAGGGAAATATCCATATTCTAAGGGAGCATTCATGACGTTAATTACGGCTGAAGAGGGGACAGAACCTGCAACACAAATCGGTCAATAAAAGTTGCCCGCCCCCCTCTTGCAATGCCAAAGAATTGTCAACACTACATAACACTGTTCCATATGGGAAAATATGGAACATCTTTCCATACACATTGACTGAAATATTAGTTGTTAGGCCAAATGAATCAATGAACTCTATAATAATTTATGATTTGTACGGAACTCAGCGAAAACGCCTCGTTCCGTAAGAATCGTAAATTATCATCTTGTTTTGTAGCATGCACAGCATTGTCAGGACGTTCTATAAAAGTATGTTGACAATTGATTGTAAATGGGTAAAAACGGAAAGCTTTATCGAAAAATTCCATATTATTTTAGCCTCAGTTATCCTTTTACCCTATTCCTAAGGGGGCAGGGTACATTATATGGCGAAACGGTGCATGTTTCATTTCATCAAACAGAAGGTGCCACAACCCTGTCAAACCAAGGCTGTTGTTGGCAGCTAACAGACATGCTAGAAGCCTGCACCTCTCCAGTTCCCATATGATTAATCATAAAACTTGACTAGAGAGGTGTGGGCTTCCAGCCTGGCTAGTGGGCAGCCCTGCCTAGCTGGCACCCCTGGTAGCTAGCAGAGTGTGGATACTGACTGCCTCTAAAATCTTCTGATCTTTTTGGATGGCACCCGCTTGGGTGCACTGGCCACCAGGGCAAATGCTTGATAAGGTTAGGCTTTGGATTTTTTATTTCCAACTTTTTCTCCAGATCCAACTTTCATCTCTGCTAAATACTGCATTTATATTAATGGAACATTCCTATAGTTATGATTACCATTCATATCTAGAGAATAAAAGTGATGATAAGAAACTCCCAAAGCATCAGTTCTGGCCAAAACGTTATGCCAATATTAGTGATTGTTGTCGACTCCTTACAGGAGTTCCCTGCCCTTTCTGACATTCAGCAATCTTCGTCTGCTTTCGTTAAGGAATATTTAATCTATTTCCAACATGGTATCAATGGGCTGTCAGTGCATATAACGAGAGCAGCCTGTATTTATGCATTATAACATTTAACAAAGGAGAATAATAAACGTTTCATGTGTGTATGATAATCAACCTGCGGCTGGCTTGCAGAGTTTGTGCAGCGTACAGTGCACCAGCTAACAGCCTTCAGATTAGGAAATGTTGGTGAAGAGCGATTTACATCCAACGTTCCTAAGATACAGTCATCTGATCGTTTTCCTACTTTGTATGATTTAATACATCGGGGGGTACCTTTTAAATAGCTTCGAGTTACTCGACATCTTCAGGAAATAGGGCCATTGATTAATGTCTACTACAACTGGACACCCGTTGGTCAATACGATGGATTGACCTGGGAGAGTGTGACTGCTATGTGTATGTCCACGAGGTGATACAGCTGAGTGGTTCGACGTTTGCTGATATAGAGCTGTTTAACCCATTCCTGGCGGATATGCCCAACATTTCCCAGCGTAGGGCGAATGATGCCTCAAGGATGCTAGCTGGTGGTTCGCATAGGTTCCATAGATATTTGGTTTCAAGTTATTTCTGGTTATTAAAGCAAGAAAGAAAAATCAATGCTGTTATGTAAAATCCTAATATAAAGTTAGTCTTCTGTGCTACACTGTATGATATATAGAAATAAAATGACATTCTGCACTATCTGAGGGTGATAAAGGGCACTCTTAAGAGCCCGTCTTTGCACATTCCTCCGTGTGTAAGGTGGATAGGTCTGCAGCCAACAGATTTAAGCAACTCTGCATACAACTCACCAGAGGATCTACGGTTGTTTTTGTTTGTAAATTAAGATTTACTTACGAGAGTATCTATAAAACTGCAAAGTAGGACACAACGGTGTAATACAGGGTAGGCCTTCTTCACACTTTTGTGTCTTGATAGCACATGGGTAGAACGTATACATGTATATCGATACACGAGCCAATGAAGGGGTTAAGTATATATTGGTGCACATGTTGGTAAATAGATCGATGCTCATGTTGGTGTATTTGTTCGAACATAGATCTATTGTTAAATAGGTCAGTCCACAACAAGGTACATTGGGAGAACGCTTATAGTTAGGGGTAGGCACAGGCGTAGGCATGGCGTAGATTCAGGTTAAGGGAGACGTTAACGTGATGGCACTGTGAGGAATGGGGCAGTGTATTACAGGGCAGGGCACTACATGGAAGAGCAGATTATCCCAATGTAGATTACTGAACAGACATGGCGGTACTGCGGCGTTGGCTGGGATTGTAGGGTATTAAACAAAAGGCCATGGTAGTGTAAATGATCATAGCTAAAAAAAAAAAGACTTCAAATTCAGGGGAGCGTATCTGGTGCTCTTTCAATCAGACTTAAAGACTTTCTGCAGACTTTTTCTTTTCTTCGGGCAGCACTCGTGATGGCGAAACTCGATTACCACACGGGAATTACACGGAAACACTGCTTCATAGTTTGTCGCAATGTGATTATGTGCAAAAAGGCCAACTGACAATTTTGCATGAGGCTCAGCACAGTGGAGAGATCATCTCTCATTGGTATGTCTTGTAGTGTCCTACAGTGTCATGATATGTTGTACCTCCTTTGTCGCGATATGTAGCATGCGATGTCGTGTGTGTGTTTTGGTGCTCCACCACCGCGACACCTCAAGACACATCGCGGCAAATGTGCATGCGCTTATTCAAAGTCCTAGCAAGATTTAGCAAGACAACCAGATTGTGACTAATCTCGCTATGTCTTGTGTGTTGGTGGAATCAGCACTTTACTCTGCAATAGGATAGAACCTGGGTATTTCATCTGCAGACCAAGTTATATGATGGTGAAGCCTCGTTTGCTTGGCCAAAAAGTCCTACCTACTCTGCTGTCCCTCCCTCACAATCCCTGTATCACATTGGAAATCTCTCTAAAGTAGACCCTGTAGCATGTTTTGAATTAGCATTAGTTCTTAATGTGAACCTTGAATTTGCAAATCCTTAAACTAGATATGACGAAACATAAGTTGGTAAACACAAATGTTTTTTTAAAAGTACTCTACATCCCATCTGCTGGGATACCTTAGAGTTTTGGAAGCATCATCATTGTCATAACCAGTACGCGAGCCATGGCAATGGTGATTATTGTAAGGGTTCTATTCCCATTTATAAGCAGCATCGTGCTGGGGGTGGACCTATTATAAGCCTCCTCAGTGGCATATTCACATAGAATCGAACGGGTGATAGTTAGAATTCACGATGCAGTATGTTTTATAATAATGTTTTGTGGGCGTGTAATATCTGTCGAGTCGATCAAGTTTCACTTAAACTTAAAGGGCCGAACCCACCGGGAAACGATGCACACCGACGCGCCATGCGACGCGCTCTACGATGCACATTTACATTGAATTGAATGGGCGTCGGGGTGCATCGCAGATAGTGGGTTCCAGGCTTTCGAGGTCCAATTAAATTATTGCACGAGTAGCACTATGAGAAAACGTTGTTCTTTTTCCTGATTGAGCGTCACAGATACGATTATCTAATTATAGCGTAGAATTGCTCCAATCATATTCATAGGTAATCGTAAGACGAAAGTGAGCTAAACCCTATGTGTGGTTAGTGATTGCGTTGTGTGCCTCTCCTCTCCCCGTCCGTCCGTTTTCACATATATAATGCAACAGAGTGTGAATGAACGTGGATAGCTGTAGATGGCACCCTAGGAAAACTCTCGATCCGAAGCTTGTATGAGTGTAATATAGACTTCTCTTTCTACAATTCTTTGAGACCGAGAGCACTTCTTTCTGTGCCCAAGGGACAGTAGGGTGACACCGCCAGGAGTAGTCAATACGTCGCGAACACCCTTACGAGTAGGACGTGTTGGTGACAGAGCAAGTATACTTTAACCATCACAATCTGTACACTGTATTATAGAGCAAACATAATGGCAGTTCGGGACCCGAGTGACGGCTGGTTGATATTCTGATTGGATTGAATTATCATTTACCCATCATTTTCCCGAGTCGTACAATCAACGCAATTGTTGTACTCAGAACCGGAGCCGATTCCCTGCGTACAGATGCTTTTCGGGAATCTAACAGATGGAAGTTAGACCAAACTTTTTTTTAGATTAATTCAGTGAGGTGTTTTTCAGTCACGGCAATCGTTGATTATGATCAGATCGTTTCCAGGCGTCAGTGTCCTATAGACGTATGATCGTAGAAGATCGGCCAACGATCGTTTGGCTATGACACGTAGGTTGGTTGCAGGTGTACTATAATATTGACCATCGTAGGGTATCGTAGGAGAATTTATAGGCCAAAGTATCGCAACCAACGACAATGTTAAACATTTTATAAGGGGGCAATGGGTGGTTTGCGCTCTCTTTTTACAGATATTAAAACTTATTGAAATTGAAAAATATTTGGAGGAAGTGGTTCTATACATGTTGTACCTATGTCTCAAATTTCATAATTTTCTTGTGGTTAACTTGATCCCGAGAAATATTTTACTTTAAAATGTGGAAAATGCAGGCACTGCACCACTCAGCCGCTTTGTGTGTGTCATACTGCAATACTCGGCGATTTTTATTTGTCGCTTATAACGATTGTCTTGTCTATAAAACGCCATGCCTACTACTACAGTTTTATAAGACAATCGTTCCAAACGACTGTTTTGGCCCCGATTTTCCGTGGCGTGATACGATTGGGTCTATAGAATCTGTCATATTTTGTCGTCGAAACTGTCGTACATTCGTTGGACGATCTTTACGAAATCGTTACCTGCGATTGTCGTCACTGAAAAACACCCCTCAGGTGCGAGCTAGACAAAACAATTAAGTGATTGATTCTGATAAAATCAAAGCATGAGACAGAGTCAACAGAGGGCCACCTTTAAAGTATTACGCAAAATTTCAGATATATTTGATCCCACCCCAACCCCTATCCCCATCATGTACACAAATTTTTAAAATTTTTTTTTTATCAAAGACGTGTTTATTCAAGAGAAAAAGGAGTCAACAGTGTTCGCCTAACTCAACAGGCGATCTTCCACACTATGTCCCGTGCAAGACAATACAGGACGATACAAAACAATACAAGACAATTCATCATTCATTTATACCTTCATCCATAATTACAAATTCAGTATTTCGTCATTTTCCAATACTAGATATTCTTTAACATATGTTTTAAATTGGTCACCGTATCGCTTTAGCTGTACTTCTTTCGGTAATTTATTCCACAACTTAATACCAATAGAAAGCGCTGATTTTTTATATTTTTCAGTATTAGGTTTCCTAGTTTTAAGGCAGATTTTTTCAAAACTACGAGTTTCCTTTACAGGTTTAACTTCACAGTTCAGTTCATCCAAGCTCCACCATTTTATTAGAGACAGAAGATGACATGCTCTACGATATTTTAGTGGTCTAATCTTACAATATTCAAGTAGATCAGTCGTAGATATTCTGTCTCTGAGTTTCTTTCCAATGGCCACTCTTAAACTCTTATTGATTAATACTTGTAATTTGTTTAGGCAGTGCTTATTCATTAAAGAAAAAATTATATCACTGTATTCTAGGGTCGGGAGTAGAATTTGTTTCACTATTTTTATCCTTGTGGTCTCATTTGATAAGGAACTCAATTTTTTCAATTTGAATAATTTCAATGAAAAATCGTTATAAATTTTATCAAAATGTATATTAAGATTTAGTTGATTATCTAATAGCACTCCCAAATATCTATAGTGATTTACTACTCCAAGTTTATTTTCCCCTAAATTTATATCTATGGCCACTTAAAAAAACAAACTTGTTTCTCATTACCGCGCGCGTCAGCTAAAACGTTTTTTAGAAGATTTTTTTTTTTTTTTTTTTTAATAGATAAGATGAAAATTTGATAGAAATCATGAAAAATATGAGTATTTGGTATCAAATTAAAGCTCCTGATGTAAGGAATGCATTTAATGTGGTTATATGGTTGGCAAAAGTGATGCATAAAGTGGTGTCATGTAACCAATTAAGGGGGGCATCCACCAACCATGACAAGACTACGACAATGGCTTTCCGACAAGGTCCACGACAGCTCTACGATTGGAAGCCTTGTCATAACCTTGTCGTGGTTGGTGGACCCCAGTTCCCGACAAGAGGCTACAACAAGGCCATGACAGGCTGCGACATGAAGCTTGTCGGGGGCCTTCCGACAAGGCTACGACAATATTGAACATGTTCGATTTTTGCTACGACTAGACCTTTGTCGTGGAGTGTTGTGGATTCCTCGATATCACTGTTGTAGTGTGTCGGGCGCCTTTTTTATGGCAACCAGCAACGTCTACGACATGCCACGACACCGCTGTCCCTACCCTGCTCTTCTCACGACAAGGCTGCGACAAGGCTGTGATTGGAACTTTCATGTTGGCACTTGTCGTAGCCTTGTCGGGGTTGGTGGATGCCCCCCTTTAGAGTAAAACCCCGCTCCTGGGACACCCCACATGCTCCCGACACGCCAGGACACTGCTGTGTTGGTGGACCCCAGTTCCCGACACTACAACAAGGCCATGACAGGCAGCGATTTTTGCTACGACTAGACCTTTGTCGTGGAGTGTTGTGGATTCCTCGATATCACTGTCGTAGTGTGTCGGAACCATGGGCGACTTTTTAATAGCAACGTCTACAACACCCCAGGACACCGCTGTCCCGACCCTGCTCTTCTCACGACAAGGCTGCGATTGGAACTTTCATGTTGGCAGCCTTGTCGTGGTTGGTGGACCCCCCCTTTAGAGTAATACCCCGCTCCTGGGACACCCCACATGCTCCTGACATGCCATGCACTCCACGACAAAGGTCCAGTTGTAGGAAAAATCGAACATGTTCGATTTTGTCGTAGCCTTGTCGGAAGGCCCACGACCCAGCAAAAAAAAAAAAAAAAAAAAAAAAAAAAGCGCCCTTGTCATATTTTTCATGGCTTGGTGATGAGAAACAATTTTTTTTTTTTTGAGTGGCCTATACTAAGGTCTATTTTATTTCTAGAATTATAATGCCACATTACTTTCGTCTTATAGTTTATTCTCAATTTATGTTCAGATATCCATAGTTCTAGATGTTTTAGATCATATTCTACTTTTTCTTTTACCTCTTCTTGATTTTTCCCTTGTGTTACAAGCGCTATATCATCCGCATACATTATGATATCACTATTCTTTACAGATTGTGGTAGGTCATTAACAAAAATTATAAATAATAATGGCCCTAATATAGATCCTTGCGGAACACCAGTATCAGTAGATGTCCAACTAGAGTAAACATTATTTAATTTTGTTTTATGCTGTCTATTTAGGAGATAGTTATTTATTATTTCAATTAAATGTACAGGTAGATTTATTTTCCTCAGGATTTTTATTAATAAAAAGTGATTTACGCTATCAAAAGCTTTTTTTAGATCTATATAAGTGCAAATTACGTATTTTCTTTCATCCATGTAGGTCAATATTGATTGTGTTAATTTAAAAATTGCTTGTGCAGTAGATCTTTCTGGTAAAAAGCCATATTGATTAATTGATAAGATATTATTTTCTTGGCAGTAACCCAGTAATTCAATATGTAGTATTTTTTCAAACACTTTCGAGAGGAACGGTAGAACTGAGATAGGTCTCCAGTTACCAAATTCTTTCAAATTTCCTTCTTTTGGAAGTGGTTTGATAAAGAAGGGATTTACGCAAAATGTCCGGTATTCACATCCCTATGAGTTCTCTATCCAATGTATAGACTCGTCACGGACCAATAAGTTAGATGGCCATGACAGCAAATGGATAGGAGCTTTAGACGTTTCTGTTCAGTGGTAAAAGGAAAGATCATATGGGAATCCTAGCTAGTTTACTGTGTCACAGTCGTGTTGAACAGACCGTAACAGGTCGCGTTGTTCGACCTGCCTATATAAGTATGCTATAACAGTTTATGGCCCCTTTCCATTTTTATTGTTTTTATAAGTGTACTTACTGACCTATAATGTGTATCACAGTTAACCCTTTAAGGACGGGCACTGGTGTCCGTATATGATGCTAGAGGACGAGCTTATTATTGCCTGAGCATCAAATTAACTAATCTATCACGTGATAATACACTGTCCTCAAAATTATTTTATTTCTGATTAGAAATATCAAATACAATGCTATGTCGACATTCTGTGAACATTTTATGTTTATTGATCCAATATTTCTTCGTTAAAACAATTTTGTCATTTTTTCAATCTTGAAAGGGGAGCCACACCAATAAATCCCCAAGGGAAAGTGAGGTGAAGGAACCACAATGAGAGAAAAAATATGCCATACCATTTTATGTTTATTGATCCAATATTTCTTCGTTAAAACAATTTTGTAATTTTTTGACAAATGATACATTGAGGCATCATTCGGCCAGGGCCGGTTGATGCCTCAAGGTATCATTCGTCCTTAAAGGGTTAAACTGGCCACGTCTCAAAACATTCCGGACTGTAATATTGGTTTTCTTTTGATAGGCCAAGATAAAGTTGATGCAGGTACCAAACCTATATTGTAGTTTATATTCCTTTAGATCTATATCAGTCTGTCATTCTTTAAATTAGATACGCCTTTATAAGTCCTTATCACTGAGATATAAGCTGCTAGATATTCACAGGTCCATTTGGTAATGAAATTGCCTTTATAGGATTCTCCCAAAGTAGGGGAGCGTCTTATACGCAAGATGCGTTATATATGCGGGAATGTACGATAGTTGAAAATTGGAAAAATTTTATTAACGGAAGCAACGTGTCATAGTTCTTGGTAAGATGAAAAGAACTAGCTACCAATTCTCATTAGTCCCTACATACCCTAAGGGTCCCCTGAGACATTAAACCACAAAAAAAACCCACAAAAAAACAATTCTCATGTTTCTCATGCGGAGAAGATCCCAGGTCTCCAATTTGCTAGGTTGCAATGTAATCATATATATATATATACGTCTTGGATTCAAATATCCTCGGTAATGTCAGACTTTTAACAATCATCATATCTCACAATGGCAGAAATAATTGTTACATTTTTGCTTAAGCTAATAATTTCCATTATTCTTCATGCTAATATAATTAGTTTATTTGCAAATTAAGCCAATTAGGAAAAATCTACACTTGATGTGAGTTTGTAGGTCATTTACTCGCATTCTTGCTTGAGTTTGTCTCTTATCTAACACCTCGGCTTATCTTCCTCAGCTTTCGGATGGTATGACTTATCAGAACTACAAGAGATGAGTTCCTCAAAACCTGGCAGTGCTGATGTAAAGTTAGAAACAGAGGTAATTCAGCACGTTTACACTGATATGGGACTTTTTTTTCTTAAATGCTTGATATGGCTGCCTTTACATAAATCAAGGTCAGGGAAATGCATGTAAATACTTCACCCCTGACTACATGGGATATCTTGCCTTTTTTGCTTATTGGCTTACTGGTGTAGGGGTCGGATCAGTTGGGCGGTGGTGTGTTCGGTTCACGCCTGCTATATGGTGATCCCAGTGAGCCTGTGCACGGAAGTGCTACAGGTTCGTCTGGATTACGTAACTTGGTCTGTATATTACCCTGTGTATTCCTCCATGAAGAGCGAACCCTTTGGAGCCTCATGATAGTGGTAGTAGGCTTTCCAAACCCTCTCAGTGGTTGAATAAGGAAATGGCTTCGGCTTGTGACATACTCCCTCGGCTTTACTTAGTATTCTGTTACCAAGGTACTGTATAGAAGGTATCAATAAAGATTGTTTACATGAGATACGGAGTCTGGTCCTTGAACCTACCCATAATAAAAAAACCGCCATAGGCTTAACATCGGATTTGTTTATGTCACTACTTTCTAATACTGAAAAAAAAGTGGAAACGGGGTAGGATAAAATCTAGAAGCCACTCGTTTGAGTTTGAGTTCATTTACGTCACACATTTTGTTGGCTCCATAATGTCACTCGTCTTTGACTCGTGAAATTATGGAGCCAACAAAATGCGTGATATAAATAAACTCAGACTCAAACTCGTGACGTCTCTTGATAGTATTAACAGGGATATGTAGACATCACCCGAAGATTGACTACAAACCAGGAAGCATCCATTGGGACAGAGCTGGTCTCACCCCTGGGTAGGGATCCTGGAAGTAACAGAACCAGCGGACTGTTATACTTGTTTAATCACAGTCCTGTATCAAATCTCTTTAGACATGCAGATGTCCTTTGAAGCAGTCCAATAGGCGATTATATGTCTGGCCCACATATTGGATCTTTGGTAGTTTGCAAGTGATATTGTAGATTAAGTTAAACCTCTTGCAGCTCACGTTTGATTTATAAATGTAGTCTTTTTTTTGCAAGGTAACTTGTGAGAAGGGTTTTTGATGGGCTAGTATTCGAAAGTATATAGACTATATGTGAGTTTGAATAGGAGACGATAAGGGGCACCAGGGCGGTTACTGTGAGTGTTTGTACCTGACCCATATCAGGGCTGTCATTTGCCTGCACGCGCCCACTCTCTTATCATTTTCTTCTTTTTTGAATTCAAATAAATTTCACGACGTTACACGTTCGCCAGTTGCCTGGCGATCTTCCACGCTGCAGTCTGTACAACACAATTATATCAATAACAGTAATAAAACAATAGACAAGTACATACATATAACATTCAACTATCATACTCCACACAATTTACCTTTTTTTTTCATAGCAAACTATGATTTACTATATACCCATGCCGTATATATTGTAAATACACACCGTTTCGGCATATGACATAAGAATACTGTACGGACTGCTGGTCCGTACACTAAAATACGGACCACCTTGCCATACACGTTTATTAAGAAATTGGTTGTTATACCAAATGAAATTGATTTTTTTTTAAATTTCGGTGATATAGTAAATATATCACGTCCAACCTTGCTTGTACAAGTCACAGAACTCGATGATAATTTACCATTTGTATGGAACTCGGCATAAATGCCTCGGTCCATACAAACCATAAATTAGCATCTCGTTCTGTGACTTGTACAGCATGGTCAGGACGTTCTATATACAGAGATGCCAGTCTGTAGGATTTTGCCAACATGTCGGATTTTCATTTTAGTCTCAAAGAGATGAAAATTTCAAGAAATTGTATGCTGTGAGAACATACACACTCCAGGTTCCCTAAAATCTAAATCTTAGATAAACCTGTTCTGTAATCTTTCAAAATTCTGAATTCAGCTACCCCCAGCACACTCAGTTACAGGGCTTATG
The DNA here is from genome assembly GCA_950022655.1 of Alentia gelatinosa. Taxonomy (NCBI): domain Eukaryota; kingdom Metazoa; phylum Annelida; class Polychaeta; order Phyllodocida; family Polynoidae; genus Alentia; species Alentia gelatinosa. The sequence goes on along the minus strand of OX465583.1, from coordinate 48,042,343 downwards.
GATCCCAGTGCTCCAACCTACAGCTGTAGGATGGTCGGATTCTTGTGGGAAATGCTCCTACGGATAAGGGCAAACTTGTATACTGACATCTGATTGGCTTAAAATATGTCCTGTGAGAATAGCATTATTAAAGCATTGCAAAGTCTAAAAGAAAATATCAGAGGAATGCCTAATGAACTTGTAAAGATATTCTGCAGAATATAAAACTTATAGTGTGTTGAAATCTTTCTTAAATGATTTTCTTTCAAGAGTACCCCATTTAGTGCAGAACTACACATGTACCCACTCTCATAGCAGGCACCTAGATATCCTATACTGCCAGTCTATGCCCAAGGATCTGCAAGAAGAGTAATGGGGATTCCCCACACACTATGTGCGTTTTGGGTGATACATAGACTGGCCTCAGTCTCCATGTAGGAATTTTTCCTGACCCCCACTGGCATCCCTGTATATAAGTATATATCGTCTTTTGACAATTGTATACCAACTTGTATTCGGTCTTTTGACCTCTTTTAATCATCTATTATCTCACTGATTTCACTTTTTACCTTATTTTTAAATATATATCCCTCTTGAATCATTTGCGTATCTCTATTCAACCTATTCCAAAGATTCTCTCCTATATATATAACGGTGTGTGTCTGAATTTCTCAATTTTCGGTTTGGGAATTTTGAGTCTTATCTTTTGAGCTCCTCTGGTTTTTTTGTCATCTGTTTCAAAAATATGGTCGCAATTTGTCGCCCACCACTTGATCATCATAAGCAAATGTTATCATGGTTGGCAAAAGAGATGAAGCTGACCACAAGTTAGCATAGGATTTCTATAACCCTATATTTACTGAGATATTTAGGTATTTGTTAAAAGAGGGGGGATTTGTGGTGAAATGGGCATTCAGCATTGGTGTAACATTTACCATCTCCATATGTGGCACTGACAGTTGCTTACACCCTAGGAAGTGTCATTATTAAGGTGAAATGTATGTCTGCTGTGCTATTCATGTATTTTTGCCAAATTTCATAATGGGAGGGGGGGAGGCAGAAGGGGTATGAGAAGATATTTTATTCATCATATCTACACACAAACAGAAGTCAAAATGGTTCATAACGGTTTTTGTTAGACCACATGGGCAGGCAGCATGCAGACAGGTCTGTGTGCACTCATCCATGAGGCAAAAACGTTTTGTATGTAGGCATTGCTGATTGCCAATTGAATCCCCTATGTGTGCATTGATCCATGAACTACTGTGTTCACAGAGGAATAGGCCTTTAAATAGCCAATCAATGCAGGTCCTTCCCTATTCATGGATTCCCTCTCTCCCTCCCTCCCAAAACATAATTTAAATACTAGGACAAGGTAAAGGAGTAATGACAACTAAATTTGAACATAATTATATAGTTTGCACAATGTCTACGACATGAGACTGATACGATTTGGGTAATGTGGTGGGCAATCACACCTCCTCAACCTCTTCAACATTTCCCTTTTTCAAGAGTGCCTTTAACCTTTCTCTATTTTTCACATGATGCATACTCAGGGGCAAAGCATCCCATGGTAGCTTACCACTGTACAGTGGAGATTTCCTAAACAGCTCGGTATTAGGCCTTTTTAGTTTCAGTTTAACTTTTCCAGTATTTCTGGTAGTTTGAACACTTTCTTGGGCCACATTATCCTCCTTATTACCCACCAATGTATGAGCGATAGAACCTGGATCCTACGTCTCTCCTCCATTGTGTCAATGTTAGCTTTTGTGAGCATCGTCTCAGTACTCATCCGATGATTTCAATTATTTTTGAAACAGGTGCGCAAAGCATCATTCAACATGGTTTGTTATTTCCTTTTTTGGTCCTCCCTGAGATCAGAGCAGACAAAGCTGCAGTATTCAAGTTTAGAAAGCATCATTGTTTTGAAGATGGCAATTGATGCGGTAGTATCAATAAAAAAAAACGGAGTTTCTGAAGTTTGAATAACATTAACTGAAAGTCTCTGATAAGTTTGTCAAAATATGGTGTAAAAGTTAGGCGGTCATCTATCACAACACCAAGATACGAAAAGGAACTCACTCGCCGAAGTGCTACCCCATCCAAATGAACTGGACAGTCGATTAGCTGCTTTCTCCTGTTTCCCACACACCATAGAACCTTCGATTTTTATTAGATTAATCTTGAGGCTTTTGCCCCGCAACCATTCATTTAAACTACATAGGTCTTCCTGGATCAGTGTGGACATTATTCCTTCATCCTTTCCCGTGACAGTAAGGACTATATCGTCCGAGTACATAATACACTGACTGTGCTTTAGGACATCAGTACAGTTATTTGAATACAAAACAAACAACATGGGACCCAGGACTGAGCCCTGTGGGACACCAGCCCTGACACCAACAGAGCTGGACAACAAATCACCCACTCTGGTCGCATGTGACCTACCAATGAAATATGACTTGAACAACTTAAAAACAGCATCAGAGCATCCCGCATTGGTCAGACAATCCAGCAACAAAACATGAAACACACAAAGGCCTTAGACAGGTCCACAAAGACACAAAGAGTATTAGAACGTCGGTCAACACTATCAAATAAAATTGAAAGTAATTTAAAGACAGCTTGGCCTGTGGCCTGTTACGTGATGCAAAGATAAAATTATCATAAATAGGCCTTTATACCGGCCTCTAGCGGTATTAACTGACACTATTACCCGGGCCCATACCTGTGCTATTGCCGTGGGCACCCGGCATGATAGGGTTAATTGAGAGACTAGTTGTTTGTGCAACTCGCATTCTAACAATTTTGACATCACTGGTAGAGTAGTAATCGGTAGTACATCAGGGAGCTGTTTCAAAACGTGGGTTAAGTCTATGGTTTTGAAACAGCTCCCTGGGCGTAAGTTGAAGGACCTTTTTACAAAAGACTTATTGGATTTTACCTGTTTCACCAGCTCTCTTGTCCGTTCTAGTTCAACCTGCCCTACATCAATTTGACCTTTTTGGGGCGAGTGTTGTATCGTAAGTCGATAAACTTAAGTCTGACACAATTGACGAATAGTAATTGTTTAAGAAGTCAGGAAGATCTTCCTCCAATACAACATTCCCATCTAATTGCTCGATGACAAACGCACCCTTCATATCTGGTGGGGACCTCATTAACACATCCCCAAATTTGTTTAGAGTTATTGACATTCTTTTTCACTAACTTAGCCTTTTGCTCACGATAAACAGGAGAGTCCTGCATCTATGCTTATCCCAGTTGTTACCATTGCGATGACAGATTTTCAGTAGTTTAGCACGCTCCGTTATCAGTCGTTGAACATCAATCAGCAAATCAATCCCATCTCTCTGCTTTACTTTAACTATCTTAACTGGGCACACACACCGTAATAGTCAATTGCTGGTATTGTTGGCGCTACATCTGGGTTAAAGATTCTGACATGTTCTCTCAATCCCTCTATTGTGAGATTAGCATAGACCTACCATTTTATATCCATTTTCTTTGTGTTAACACCGTAGACCTTTTCTCACAGGCCGAGAGTGATACTTATCTATTTGGTTACACAATGCTTTCGGGCAAGCAATCACATAGCAACGTATTAAGTGTATAAGCGTAATACGACTAAGGTGCCCGTTTAGATTGTCTGAGAAAATTTAGTGATTGCATCATATTCTATGGTATTTCAGCTCCAATTCGGTGGGTTAAACATGCACATTAACACACTGGCAGGCCTAGCCAACATGTACCTAACTTTATCATTGTGAAACCGAGACGGTTATCAATTAGACACGCCACACGCTATTACAGCACTATACCTTTCCCGAGAATCATATGTAAAATGCAGCCTCAGGCGGACAACCTCAAGCGGGATTCACACTGAGCGATGAATGCCCTTAATATTTCCACCCCTCAGAGTACGCAATAAAACAAAGTAGGAGCATTTGCAAAATTAAAAAAAAAATGTTTACCCCCAACCCCCAACCCCCTCGGTGCGTGCGTGCTTTATGGATGCCCCAGGGTGATTAAAGATGTTTGCCTCATTAAGCGTACGGTGGTCACGGTTTATATTTCCATCGATGTTGCTAGGTGACATCTTGACTCCTACTTCAACTTCCCCAGCATTGGTGAAATCCGATACCTTGGTTTAAGGAGCAGGAGGTTACTTTCCGTTCCCTAAACTGTGGCTGCCAGACTTAATCATTTTAATTAGTGCATTTATAGGGATGTCATTAATCTGCCCCCTGAGACATAGTTCCTCTAATGAGCAGTGTGAGAATGGGTAAAACAAAGAGAAAATAAGAGAAAAGAGAGTGTACATGTATATCAACAAATATATACGTCAAAAGTAGGCAGGATGAATTAGAACAGAATAATAACCAAGGTGTTCAGACTTGATAACCATGTTTTGGGGTTTTTTTGTGAAATTGCTCAGCACCAATAAGCGATTTAGAGTTTAACTTGGTGAAGATTCATTATTTAACACAGTCCAGTCTATACTTTGTCACCGGATTTGGTTGTGATTGATTCCTTTTGGGTGAATACCCACCGAAGGTGTCAGCCTACTTTAGTCTTCTCAACCTAAGCCTGCTACCCTAGTATCTATCTTTCAAACATAGTTGCAGCATGATTTAAATGATTCAATGCCCAGTTCCACTAGCTTTTTTGGTTTTCATATCAGCCGGCTATTAAATGCTATGGTCTATTAGGTTTATAGCATGACTGCATGGTACTCAAAAACAACCGCAGTATAAGACAAATTATATGTCGAAGTGTAACTATATTTCATAAAACGTGGTATAACTATTTAAACGATCATGATAAAAAAATAGTTTTTGTAATGGATTTTCTCTTAGAAACTTCCGTAACATGGTCATTCTTGAGAACAATGTAGATCCGTGGAGAAAATTATATTGGAAAAAAGGCCATTTTATCTATCCGCTGGGGCCATAATTCACTTAGAATATCTAAAAAAAAAAAAAAAAAAAGAGGACCTCTAAGCCTCTCGGCACCCATTTTCCTGATTTGTTATTTCCAAATCCCATGGTGTTATTAAAGGAGAAATATGGCTTCAATTTTTATCAACGGGAAACAATCCAGCAGCGGTTGATATTGGTGCTTGTTAATTTTGCTCAGGTGTATTTGGCTCCTTTGCGACTGATTGGGACTGTGTGTTGATAAACTTTTTTTTCATTTAGGAAGCAGTGAAGATGGTCAAACAACACGATGATATGGAGCGAGGTGGGAAACTGCACGGCAGTGGTCTGGTCGACCCGACACCCGAGAAGAGACCTATGCATCCCCTTACCTGGAACCTGCTGCTGCTTGTTGGGTTAGTAGCACAGGCTGTATTAGTTTTACCGTAAAGTCTGTTTATTTAATCCACCTGAGTTACAATATCCACCAATACTGAATTGGACATTAAACTACACAAGCAAACACATACAAACAAACATTACTGCTCCAAATTGTTCCTTTACTCATAACTATAATGTTACTTTGTGTATTTATACCAAGAGTTTCAAGTCTGTCACAGGTAAGCTGTGTAGGTTGTGTCATCCCAGTCCAACTCTGCGGTAAATCCTGGTTCCATCCCTAGTCGAAACAAGCATATTGCTAGTTCTCGTTTGGACGTGTGATCTGCTCTAGCGACTGCTGGTATCAGGGGGGATGGCAAATGCTAGGAAAGAGTTTTTCCCATACATATTGCTAGTTCTGTTGCAAGTTTTTTTTTCTTTACTTAGCATCCACTTTTTTTCGTGTCCAAAACACAGAATTCTTTTTAACCTAAAGCTATAGTGTTGGAAAATGAATTTCTCAGAAAAGCAGCTGCCAAAAATCTATGATATATGAAATCGTTAAGCAAATAAATCGACCTCGTTTTGCAAGCAGAATCTGGCTTGTATAAACAATATGATTTAAAAACGGTCAATAACGCCAGAGTGACAATGCATAGTGATGCTACGATTGAATGCAGCTCTGTAATGTACACTTTGCTGTACGTCCATTTCATATGCAATATGGTTCAGATGCATTACGATACTCATACAGTCAAGTCTAGCGTGCAATAAGCGGAACAACTTTAATAACCTACTCAAAAGTAATTAGCGTACTGTAAATCAAATGTAGCTTGAAATCACCGTAATTCCATGTAGGTTGTGTGGATATTTAGATATCTAATGAGTGTTGTTATTGCGAACGAATGTGACTAAAAATAGGATATACGCAACCACATGTATACAAAGTGCACAGAGCCTGCCCTGGTTCCATAGAGTTTGGCAGGGAGAATGGGAAAGTTCAAGTGCGACACTTGAGATGGCGCCACCTATCGGGGGATAAACTGTGGTCTATTCAACTATTAATAATTCAGAGCCAAACCAGACAGGAATGTTCAGCATTGGGGGACAAATTGCGGCCCGACAGTAGAATTCCTATATCTCCTAGAGGATTGTAGTCAATCATTGACTGCAGTACCGGCTCGTGTTAACTATCCGCGGTGATGATTTAGTACATATTCTAACAGCCATGGCTCTCCATTTAGGGTTAGTATATACGGAGCCTACACCATCCTGGTACATCTCTGTGAAATCGACGGGAAAATCCCCTTCTCCTCCGCCTCCTTCGTCCTCATCACTGAAGTCACAAAGGTAAGACTGCACGGTACTTGATATCCGACTACACGCCCTAAAAAACCCCACTGAAATCGCAAATAGAATCCAATGTCAGAAAAGACGATGCGATAACCAGCGAGGCTTCCTCTATTTTTAAGTGGCGTTTTTTTGGAAAACGCTCCTAACCATGCTTCAACGTCATCAATATTTGTGTTTTAAAAAAGTATGTCAAACTCCTTGTAAACTTCCAAGAGCGGATCTTACAGAAGGGGATATAATAGTAGGTAAGGCATTGGGGAAATCTTTGTGAAAACTTCTTCGGCATGGGGATAATTTGTTAAATATTCACATCTAAACTTTCAATGAAATGTAGTTGAGAAAGCACTTTATCTCACCCCTGGTACAAGTTTAGCCATAGGAATAACATTAGAAATTTTCAAAAATATACTCAACGATCGCCCTGGTAAAGTGACAATACTATGCCACGGCCGTGGCGTAGTGAATTTGCTAAGTATATTCTGATTATTCTGAAGTTTCTATGATATTTAATGTCATAGAAAGGGGTAAGATAAATCCAGAACCTCACTTGAATTGTAAAATAGACAATACCCCACTCGTTTGGCTGTGCCATAATCGTCACTCGGCTTCGCCTCGATGAAGATCGCGGCCCATCCAAACTCGTGGAGTATTGTCTATTTATACGATTCTCGATGCAGTTCTATATAAGTACTGTATATCTCCCAACAGAGAAACACTTAGATCTCTATACTTATAATGTCAGAAAGAGTTTAGGGAACTGAGGCTGCCGTGTACTAAAACTGCGCTTTTTATTTTCAGTTATTGATATCAATAAGTATGTTCATACCTGAAGTGCGGCAGAAAGGGTTCACAATGCCGACCATGTGGTTCGCCTTGCCGTTCGCTGTGCCTGCTGTCCTCTACTGTCTCAACAACAACATCGCTGTACACATGCAAACACAGATGGACCCTGCCACATATCAGGTACATATGATATCACACTTAAAAAATGGATTATTTAATTTTTCCATGGACGGCTCCCATTCATATGCCCCTTGACATTTACTAAACCGCTGATCCCAGAATTTTTGTTTGTTTAAAAGTTATTTAAAAGTGATACTCGCTGTATTGAATTATAATGATAATAAAGATAAAGAGTGGAAATAATTTCTAAAATGATGTCTTCGAGTAGAAATATACAGGGTTCGGAAAATGTTCGTTTTGTTCAAACCTCACTGGCTTCTTTGAAGAAACAATAAATGTCACGATTTAGGGTTATTCAGTAGATTATTAATAATTTCGACACTTCACGGTTATTGAAACATATACTATTGATCTGTATTTGGATTTACATGTTGTACTTCTTTGTTGATAAGTTTGTCACGAAGTTATATATGGACTTTGTCACGTTTAAGATGTAATAAGATCTACTGACATCTATATTTCACGTTCGATGCTAATGACATGCAGAGACTGATGATATATTAATCTTCATTGCAGGTTTTAGGGAACCTAAAGATTTTATCCACAGCTTTCCTTTATCGTCTTATAATAAAAAAGTGAGTATCTTTCTTCTATGTTGGGGTAAAGTAAATTAGTATACCATTTATAAATATAATGCTTTTTCCTAATCTAAATTATGACTGCGATGTAGTTTCGCTATTTACCTGCAGCGAGAGTCGTGTTCTGTAGAGGTCTTATCATCACCATTTAAAGCAAATGACAAAATATTTCCTCTTCATTGCGTCCATTAATTATACAAACAAGAGTTGCGAAATTTGTCCAATGAGAATTCACATAATCATTGACCTTGCTTGCAGACCCATCACCAGCATCCAATGGGTAGCGCTAGGTATGCTTGCCATGGCTGGAGCAGCTAACAGGTGCGTACACAGCTTCGGAACCTTCTTCAATCTATTATCTTCCTCTGAATATATCGTGAGATTGATTTTAGGCATATACAATCATTTTCAATTTTTTACTTCTTATATTTACATCCTCTCGGGTGAAAAACAAAAGAGAAAAAGCTTGAAGCGAGGAGAACAGTGACCAAAGGAGTTCGACTTAACTCCGATGCTAGATACTCTATTTTATTCGTGACAGTACTGTTTCAGCTGAGGCACACTAGACTTTGTTTGATATGCCGATTTTTTTTATCATGTTGAGAAACGTAGGATAAACTATTTAATGATGATATGGTTCCAGTTATCAGTTTATACAAATTTGTTTTTTATTTGATTCAAATATAATTCAAATATATTTATTCTAAACAAAATTTCAGACTTTCCCAGAAGGTAAAGCAAAGAATGAAGTTCTTGTTCATGTTCATTAAGTCTTGTAAATATCCTGATATATAGTCCTACCCGGGAAGTAGACCATCCACATCATCAAGTAGACCACCTCTGCTGGGAACGGACTCCTCTATGTGATGCATATTTTTACTCTGGTAAGTGGACCACCCGCAGCACCGACCACTTTAGTTCGGAGCGGGGGTATGGTCCACTTACTGGGGTTCTACTATATTTATTAGCTTAGACAACCCAAATCCTTTTCACAATCAGTGATGCCATTTCTAGCAGGTTATTTCCTTCTTCTTTTTTTTTAATTCAGTTGAAAGTACAGCTAATTCGTTGGCAAGTCCCCTGAGTACTACCTTGGTGCCGGGACCTTCATGGCCGCCCAGTCCCCTATTCCTATCCCTATCCCTGTGGATCCATTACATGGCTACAAAGGGCAATCTGAATGTGAGTCTCAATCACCGAAATCATGGCTGCGCTCCTGTGAACTGAACTCCACTGATGGAGATTGTGAACTGCTTCAGTAAATGAAAATAAAAAAGACGTATACACCCTTGGGAAGGTTGGAACAGACTGACTTTATTCAGATGGGTCTGACTGGTCGGCCCCTGCAGGCCCAAATGTTTTACATGCGGACTCCTGGGTGTCCATGTCAACCACTAGGGTCACTCCTGACCTCTGATCCTAACTACGATTCTCATGTATACATATCTTAATGCAAAATAGGTTAAGCTACCAACGTATTCAAACCATCATAATGAATACAATGACTAATGCTTATGATCAATTTATATGGATACATAGAATAAATACATGTATACATTATCAATACTCTATTTAAGTTTACAATGTGACTATCAGGGAACAATAATGATTAAAATGTATGAGTAAGAGGTCGGTTTTTAATTTCTCCAGGCCTCATTGGCATCTTTGCACTTTAAGTCCCTACTACTACATGTAGTCCATAGCCAGGTGACCGCTCAGACTGTATCGGCGGTCACAGCTCAGGGGCCAGGCTGTACCTCCGTCCTACACATTTCACTGTCTCAGCTTCAGTGGTCTGCCGGGCAGCCTGATGCGTCGGAGTTCTGAGCTCCATACAGATGGTTTGCTACAAAACAGTTATTGCTAATTATACCATCACTGATCGACCAATTATTAGCTGGTTAAGAGCTGTTAGTCATGAGGATTTTCGGCGTAATATCTCCTATAAATCTAGAGAGCAAAACCAAAGCTCCCTAGGGTTTCATAGGATCTTGCACAGCTGTGTCAATCTGGATCGACAGGCTTAAAATCCGTTGGTTTTTTTTAATGTTATATTCCCAATATTTTCAGCAGTCCCAATATGTTTTATTTGAAGAGAGCCAACTATGCAGAGTTGAAGTACTTATCAAAGTTGATAGTTCATTCCTGGAAAGCATTGCTCGATCCCCTCATACCAATGTGCGATATACTCATGTATCCAAAATACATTCACCTATTTTATATCAACAAGCAGCCATCCTACCACTTAATCAAATATATAACTAAGCACAAACAGAAAAAAAATCTGGAATTGTTTACTGTGTTTTTTTAAAACGTTGAAAAGGTTTTAGATTGTATAAGGACCAAAAACTGGAACAAATGATGTAAACAAATGAAAAATAAAAACTGATTGCAAAAAAACAACAAAAAAAAGAAGGAAAAAAAATCTAAATCTAAAAAAGAAAAAAAAAAGAAATTATCATATTTTCCAGAGTCTGGATATGGGATATATTTAAATATCCTGATCTGATACCAAAAGCTTAATGCTTGGAGCTTCGACCGTTTGTGCCATGCGTGTAATGGTATAATGGATAATGCTTATATTTCAGCTACGGGGGACTGCATGCTGACCCTTCCAAGACATCGGCAGGTACGATACACATCACTCTCAAGGGCCTCTTGATGATCGGCACCTACTGCATTATCTCAGGACTATCAGGAGTCTACACTGAATACATTCTCAAAAAGAAATATGAGGTAGTGTATTACTATTTAAACAGCCTAAAATGATTAGGTTACTTTGTTTATATAATTTTTCCTTGCAGAGATTTCAGTAGATGCAGGATTTCTTCCATTTGTTTAGATTTTCTCTTGTATTTCGTTCTTTTCTTTCTCCTTTTCAAGATTTAGTTTGATTTTGCTTTGCATAGGTGGTATCTAAGATTCTTCGTTCGTCCGTATTCGATTCCCAGACCCGCTTTGTGTATTTTCTCTGCAACCCCGGGGTCTGATTAATAACGATGCCTGTGAAAGCACAGTGTACAAGGAGACCTCGTACGAGGGTGATCGTTTAATGATATTCAAGCTCGCTCAGCTAAGGTCGTCCATAAGTTCTGAATAAAGTTGACCCATATCGTCCCTGGTTCTCGTTAGAGTACAGATAAGTGTCTTCATCACAAGTGCTGGTCCTCGCGTCTAGTCTTCACTTACTTAACACATGAATGTACATGTATATGAAGTCTCTGTAGTTAAAGGTTCGAACTGTTACAGCTCACTCCTTGTGTGTAGCATGTAGATGATCATCCAAATTATTTCCCTTTTGTATTCATTAACTAAGTTAACTCTGCAATAACATGCATTCTCTTGTCTTTAGGCCTCCCTTCATCTGCAAAACAGTTTGCTCTACATATTTGGGATCTTCCTAAATGCCGGAGGATTCTTGTTGGGTGCTTTGCAGTCCGATGATCCATCAGGTAAATCATGAACTGCAGAATATCTCATCATCTTCTTTGTTTTTCATATGACTTCTGTTTTGTTATAATAAATTTAAGAAGAAAAAATTGCATTTAGAGCTGGCAGCTTATGAGTCTTCCACTTGAAGTCGATAAACTTCTTTTGTTCATGTAAAACAAAAATAATACAATTTTCACGCCAATTAAACTGGTTTATACCCTCCCACAGACCCAGAGAATCAGACTATGGCTGACTCGTTTTCTCGGCCGGTATGAGGCAACAAATTCCATAAGCAAAATATTTCCACTTTAGTTTATGACCTCAAATAACATCTCCGCTCATTTTAGAAGTTTTCAAAGGGCGCTTACTGAACTTCAGTGGGAATTGCACTAGAGAGAGTGCGCCACTGCCAAGCACTACTGAGGCAGATCTACACATTTAACCTAAATTTTGAATTGAGTCTAACAAATATGAATACGTAAAATAGCTGTGAGAACTGAGCAAATGATACACTTTTCTATGTATCTGTAGTTTTTGCTCATGCTAATTAGTCTATTTCGTTGAGTTATATAAATAGAAACATTCAGAATTTGACTCAGGTCTACATTTGTCCCTATTTCTTCGTTATCTAATTCATAGTTTGGCCATCGCAAAAAACGAGGCTATTGGATGTTTTATGAATACATAGATTGATGAATTCTAACTATACTTTTTATTTCCAGCGTTCGACCTTTTCCATGGATATTCATGGTACACATGGATTCTTGTATTTTCCCAAGTAAGTATTCCTGGTCAATTCAGCACTTATACCACGTTGGTTTATAATGTATACACGATTAGAAATATTGACTTTATTTTCAGAATATCATGTAGCATGGAGGTGACCACATATATGTAAGATTTATTACCAATAATGACGCCACTGTTCATATAGCTGAACAGTGGGCGTTATTTCTTTTCTTGTTGCTAGTAACATGCACAGTTTCTTTGCTACAGAGCCCCGCAAACCCTTATTTTGATAACTACACATAGCCTTAGATGATTATGTCCATGTCCGAGATCAATAAAGGAATGTCAAATCGAATACATTATCTATTCTGTATAAGCATCGAATATGATACACCAATATCCATTTTACAATTATCAGAAATTACAAGATGTATGTATCGACTTTGGAAGGTGCTCCCTAATATTCTATGTGAACATGGCTGAAACAATACATGGAAATTATTTTAGCTACACTAAATTTGAGCAGTGCCATTGACCCCGTCAATGACCTAAACTAGCGACTCTGAAAATACAACAATGTAATAACCAATAAAAGTATAGATCAGCTTTGATTCATGCTCATCCGGTGATTTATTTATTTATTGTTTTTATTATGTCCCTTTTGCCTCCCTCAGGCGACGTGTGGTCTCATCATGTCGGCCATCTTCAAACATGGCAACAACATTACGCGCCTCTTCCTCATCTCGTGCGCCATGCTCGTCACCACCGTTCTCTCCATGTTGATCTTCAATCTCCAACTCAACGCCTACTTCTGTGCGGCCTTTGTCCTTGTGGTCTTCGCGCTGGGACTATACTACAAAAACTAGTCGCATTCACTACGTTTTCTCCAAGACTTATGCATCTCTTATGCATGTAACCAATCGTGTTTCTTTTCTTTTGTTTGCCCCGGTTCCATACATGTTTCTTATCTAAGTAAGTCTTAGGCGGCCTCACTGGCATCTGCCGTAACATAATCTGAGCCGGTGAATACACGGACAGGTAAACTCGTTTTTTCCAGTTCTGTAATTTACACATTTCTTAATACAGTGATGTACCTGCTATAACAGTATCGATATATTCAACGAGTGTTAGGAAAGCTATGGTAGAACGACATACTCTGTCTTTTACTTCAGATAATATGGACCAGTGAACGTGAACAAGGAATATCAGGCAACTGAATGAGAGTGGTCACTTTTACCAGTATATATAGGTACAAAATAATCGAATCTGGAATTATAAAAGTGTTGTGACATTACCGATCAACTAACGAACATATCCATCTTTAGATTGTAATCTTGTCTTGGATCTGACGATTGCTCATGTGCTACCTTCTATATTGTATTATCCTCTGGTGTACGATCGAAGTATAGTGTTCTCAAAGGGATGCTGACTTTGCCTATTTTGTGTCGTAGTTTGAAGTCTAAATTATAGACAACTTGATGTCTAATCGTGATGCTTGGATGAAGTTGAGTTTATTCATGTTAAGCTTGAAGCAGGTGAAGCCTCTGTTCCAATGGAAAGGGAGAAAAATAGCCCTTGTATACAGATATTATAAATTTCAGAATGCGAGGACTTCAGCAGAATTTGACTCCAAATGACATTTCGATTGATGTGTAAACCGGTAGCACCAGACGCCATGGTTGAAGTTCGTCATAGTGAATTAAGAAGTCGAAAAACTTGTAGTCCCAGCGGTGTGTGAAAACCAGGGTTAGTCGTTCATAATCGCCTCATTCCAGTTCAAAGAACATAATCAGATACACACTTATTAAATTTTTTGTTATTTTCTGAGGAGAATTTTAGTGCATAAGTATATAAAAACTCCAAGCAGTAGGTCGACCTTGTTGTCCTCTGGTGCGAAAAGCAAAGCTCATGTTGGAATTCCCTTGTAATTAAGAGGCGTTTCTATATGGTACATATATACATGTACATTTGTCATTGAGCGAATATATTCATAGTTCTGATACATTCTATGGGCCACTTGTGGTCAGTTGTATTTGAAAGATGTTAGTACAAGGGATTTATTAGATAAGGATTTGCTAGCAAATGTACATATGCAGTACCAATGAAGACTATAGGAAAATATACATGTATATTCTACGGCCAGTCTTCTGTAATTACGGGATTATTCATGTACAATATCTGTAAACTTCTTCTCCATAAGAGTAACAAGCTTCTATGACGAATAAGGAGACTGAGTAAATCGCTGTGTCTGGTTGAGATCATTTCCTATACTTGAACAAAAATCCATACTAGGATGTAGGAGTTCTTCCTGCTGTGAAGAGAAGATTTTTTTTGTTTTGTTTATATAACTCCGTAGAAATTTTAATTGAAATGGGCGTGTTAGCTATCTTTATGTAACTTATTTGGCTTATTGCTATTAAGATGAGGTTTTGCGATGATATTTATTCTGAACGTACAATACACTTACAGCATGATTGGCTTTGTTTTATGTGTTGAGGAATATAGTTATTAGGGGTACAACACTGACTAGTGTTAAGTTAAAGGCCTACGCGCTGTTGAGATTATATTCATGTTACATTGTGCTGTCTATATCTGGACTTTCCCTCGCAGAATTCTTCTTTTATGCAACGCAAAATATGGTTCACCTCTGGTAACATACAGGTTTTCATGAGGAAACGTTAGAATACAATTTGTTGATGATAAATGTATTGATATAGAATGATTAACATGAAAGTGCAGGAGCGTTCGCCTTTATGATCAACTTTCTGACTTAGGAATTAAGAAATTTCAGTGGTTGTTGGTAAAACATTGCATTGAAATCGCCTTCCTGTGAAGAGACGATAAGCAGGATATTAACCAATACTAACATCCAAAGTACTTCTGTTTACATGTATTTATCCTACCCCTCATATAAATCTCCATAGACTTAACATGGTGTAACTGTATGCCACGGCTATGGCATAAAATATTTATATGCCACTGGTGACATATGAAGTTAGAAACATGTAATAGGGTAGGATAAAATCTAAACATCACTCAATTTCAGAGAATTATTTATATGCCATTCGTTGTCTTCCGCTACAGATACCACTCAGCTCCGCTTCGTGATATCATGCCGCGAAGACAACTTATGCCATATAAACAATCATATGAAATTTTGTGATGTTTTATGATATTATTATCATGGTTGGGATTCACAAAGTAAAGTCCCATCCCCTCCAGGAGCTTGAATATGAATAAAGGGCAGTACACATGGACAGTTTCTCTGTCAAATACGTCAGACTGGTGAAATAGGGTGTGTGAAATGACACCGCCATTTGAAAAGCAGTATGTGTCAGCCGCTGTGCCTAGCTGCTACCTGGTGTCCAACGCCCGAACCGAAATTCATTTTTTTTTCTTCTTTTTTGTTTATTAAGAACTGGCAGAACCTAAATTCTTAGAAAAGCCTTTGTGAGGTTTAAATCCTGGATTGTGAGTTTATCCCTGATTATCCCTCGCCCAAAGAGTGCGTCAGTTATGTTACCAGTTGTTTGCCTATCTATTGTACTCTTGTTAAATACAGTGCGTTATGATGGTATATGTTTTCCAACGTGTCAAATTGTAATGTTGGCAATGAAATATTGATTGTGCATGACCTAATGGTCTTGTTTCTCCCTTCTTTTGTGGTTAAAGTTAAAGCCTTAATAGATATTCCAGGGTATCTGAGCGTTGAATGTCATATTGATTTCAACGAGACTCCAGCCATGTTAGATATAATCCCTCTGCAAGTGGCACCATCAAGAGGCAAGGGTGGTGTATGAGGTTGAATGTTCCAGATGAATCTGATTTACGTGTTCGGGAAGGGTTATGAAGCTTTTTATACAAGTCTCATTCCACAAATATATATGATAGCTTAACCGAATGTTGAAATATGCATGATATAAGTAGTCCGGTTGGTCTATGTACATTTATTTAATTGCATCTGTACAGATTCCATTCACATATCTATAAAACAAAATATAGTTGGGTGAACTGAAACAGACTGGACCGCTTTCTTTTTTACATTGGCATTTTTAGGTGATTTGGTGTGATAAAGAAAGGCTTATTTAGCGGAGTGCA
Source organism: Alentia gelatinosa (assembly GCA_950022655.1). Classification (NCBI taxonomy): domain Eukaryota; kingdom Metazoa; phylum Annelida; class Polychaeta; order Phyllodocida; family Polynoidae; genus Alentia; species Alentia gelatinosa. Next base: position 48,025,911 of record OX465583.1, on the reverse strand, counting down.
ATAAAACAGAACTAAAATCACTTGTCTAAAGAAAAGGTAAGTATACCCTGATCTACTTATCTGTGCTTCCATTGATCGACTTACATTATGGTAACTCAGGTAAATTTAGCTTTCTTAGTTCTAATATTGATATAAATAATATGATACTGAAAGAGGACAAGACTTGGATTTTCGTGCTGTTTTTCTCATAAAATGGCATACTTTTTTTAAATTATTCTCAATGCCAAAATATAGTGTGCTTGTATCAACGCTTGAGGGGTGTGAGGTCCTGTATTATGTATTACTGCCGCTTCATGGACTTTGTATAAAGTAACGCCATGTTATATCACTGAGGTTTAGGCATGTATGGCTGCCTTGGTATATTTTATATAGATTTTCATTTTTGAGTGGAACGGATTCGGATTTATATTTATTTACGTCACCAAGTATATTCATCTCTGTATATTTGTCTGTGACTAAAACAGCAATAATCTACGGATATTCTCTTCTGGTGATTATTTAGTTATATTTGATACCATGCATTGAAGGGTACAGACAGTTAGGATTGCACGGTTGTGTAAAACAGAAAACATTACCCCTGTTGTTATATATTCAATAGACTGTTGGGAGAAATTTCAGTGGTGTGATGATAAAGAAGATTTCATTTGTTATTCACTGAAATTGCCTACAATGATTGGTGTCGAAATCTTTAACATTGTTATCTTGTATGATGTTTCCTAGATGTTGCAAGTGGCATGTCTGACATGTTTGAAATATACAAAGGTCCGACGGTGTTTTAGTAATAGATAGGTATCCAGATAAGGTCTTTTGAAATTAATCAGCAATTTAGTCGAGTGAACGTAAAGACCTTTTTGGTAAAAGTGGAAGAGTACCAACGACTGGTGTTCTTAATAAAATCAAATGGTACCTTTGCTCTATAAGTGTATCAATTCGTGTGAAATACCACTATAGTGGCTTCATACAGTGTTATTTAAAGTGGCAATGCCTAAAGTACTATTAAAGGCAAAGTATCCACCTGTTGAGATTAGGATTCTTTCGAATTGACCATTTGTTCTTTCTTCATTTTGTCTGTATTCGATATAGCAAAGCCTTTCTGATAAATCAAACTTTCAGATATATCAAACAATGCACTTTACCATAAGAGTACAAGAGTATATTTGTCAGGATTTCATTGATAAGTTTTCGTTTAGATGTGATATTGAATTATTGGTGCTGACTTTATCGCAAAAGATATAGATATATATATATGGTCTGGTCGGATATATTGTCACAATATTGTAGAAGTTTTTCACATGTTAAAGATAAGGCAATCTCTGCTTTATAGTGTTTTTCAAACATAAGTTTCCTTCAAGGTTTTATTTGAAACCTAGTATAGTTTCCTATTGAGATCCATCGGCAAGCTTGGGCTTGCCATAATCCTGTTGAGATCCGTGTCGGACATTACTGACGTTTTAACGAGATTGGCTATAATTGCATAATTCCTCCTTTGATTGTTTTGGGGTTGTTTTCTTTGTGGAAGTGGGATCAATAAGAAATACTTAGTTGCATCTTTGGGAACGTTTTAGGAGTCATTTAGAGTATGCAAAAACAATAAAAACAAATGGTAACGTTGTATTTATTGAGTACTTTCCTTTACAGATCCCTCACTTTATAAAGACCTGGCAGAATCAACTCGGGAGGTCACTTATATAGAACAACTTTACCTTGACCGTACATCACACAAGATGAGATGAGGCTTTACCTTATTTATGTAACGAGCCATTAGGCAGAGTTCCATGACTAACGTCAACCTCATCAAGTCTTCTATGATGTATGACTGATATATTACACTATATTTATTGTATACCCCAAATTCATAACATAACACAAGTTGGTAAAGAATCCATGTCGATTGAATGTCCACACTCCGCACCGTATCACAATGTACGGTACACTGTGCCATACGGAATTAATACAATATTGGGAGCAGCGGTACGTACATGTATATCTATTAAAGGTACATATATGTGCACGGGTATATGATAGTGTGTGTAATGTTGAATGTCTTGCCCCAGCTCACTCTATGCACCTGCTTATCCAAGCAGCAAGAATTCTCCACATTGTCTCCCTATGTTTTATGAATAGCTATTTGTACTTAAGCATTTGTATAATTTTCAATTGTGTTTTAATGTGTGTCAGGTTAGGTTACAAAGGGAATGCTTCGTCGTATTGTACGTTTATTCGGTCATTAACACCCGTGGGGATATGTTTTATGTACAAATAAACAGTGGAATATACATAACAAATGATTATATATGTTGTGATTTCTTTCAATGAGAACCAAGTTAATGCAAACAATGTAGATCCAGAGGCCCCTTTTCTGTACTTAAATTTCACTATTTTCAATAGATCCATGTCATTCAACCTGGTCATATTTTCACAGTAAAGTTTTTTTTCTGGGTAATTTGGAATAAAACGGCTAGAAGTGCCGGGGTCAAAGCAGTTGCTGGAACTGGAAAGACTCCTGGTATGGTCCTGAAACTGGCACATTTCCTTCTCATCAGCTTCTAGTTCAGGGTTCAGTAGTGTCGGTGCATTGTTGACCTGAGGCACAACCTTGATGTTCTTTGGCTGAAATGTTATATCTTTTTTTAATCCACTTTACGGACCACATGTCTATCTACTAACAGAATCCTCCTAAAGTAAAACCAATGGCATGCCGAAATCCTATGAACCTCATGGGTATTTTCAGAGGAACTAGATTCATATTTCTATTTTTTCATGATGCCTAATCAGCCGTTTGTCAGCGCAACCTTGTACACACCCATCAAGCAAGGATACCCTTGTAAAAACTAGGCCATTAATTCCTCATATACAGTACACGTCAATTTGTTGACAATTGCTGTAATATCCTGGTTACTGGGATACAGTGGAGTTTTTGTAGTGTTGGCTGTTGTCATACAGCAGTGATGTCACTGCCATGAGCACACCATAGTTACGGCGATGGTTGAGAATGTTCAACCTCTCACTTCAAGGTAACATCTTACTGCATACAGACGTTTGTCTCGTATTCTAAACAACACTGAAATATTACCTAATTTTTCTAATTTCATGGAAATCCACTTTTTCATTTTCAATATATATATATATATTTTTTTTTTCTCAAGGTAGCATCGGCTGTGTGAGGAAGTGTTCCTGCCCCGTATTCTAAACATTTTCAATATTTATAATTGCTTTCCCTTGTGTCAAACAAAGAAAATATTGACTTTGCCTCATTTATGCCATTAGACAAGTGATTTGAACCTCACCCAAAGACCCTTGGCCTTATGCCATGCCCGACACGAAAGTATTGTCCATGCTTTCCTGGTCTCTCTGAGGCAGAAAAATCTACTTGAAAAATGTGTCCACATTTTTACCTGGCTATAACTGACATCCCTGATATTATACTTGCTGGACTGCGTTCTGATTCCGCCTGTTGTTATCATAGCGAGGGATGCCAGTTTGTAGGATTTTGCCGACATGTAGGATTTTCATTTTAGTCTCAAAGTGATGAAAATTTCAAGAAATTATATGTTTTGAGAACCAAATAGACTCCAGATTTCCTAAAATCTAAATCTTAGATCAACTTGTTCTGTAATCTTTCAAAATTCCGAATTTAGCTACCCCAAGCACACTCAGTTAGAGGCCCTCTGGATCTAAGTGCTCCAACTTAGAGCTGTAGGATGGTAGGATTCCTGTAGGAAATGTTCCTACGGATAAGGGCAAACTTGAATACTGACATCTGATTGGCTTAAAATATGTCATGTGAGAATGAAATTATTGAAGCCTCAGCAAGTGTAAACAAAATATCAGAGGAATGCCTAATGAATTTGTAAAGATATTCTACAGAATATAGAACTTATAGTGTGTGGTAATCTTTCTTAAATGATTTTCTTTGAGGATTATCCCATTTAGTGCAGAACTACAGATATACCCACTCTCATAGCAGATATCTAGATATCCTATACTGGCCATCCAGGCCCAAGGATCTGCTAGGAGGGTGATGGTGATTCCCCTGAACCATGTGCGTTTTCAGTAATACATAGACTGGCCTCAGTCCCCATGTAGGGATGTTTTCTGACCCCAACTGGCATCCCTGCCGGATAGCGAGGCGTTAGACTGCGAACATTCATGGCATTCATTATCGGCTGACTCGCTAATATAGGTGACTATGTTACTAGTCGGTATCGATTTCTCTGAAGACCGACAGTCTAGACGATATTGACGAACTGTCATTATGTTTCTGATAAGAACCAATCACTCTGTGCATTATACCCTGATGGTGCAGAACGTGCTTAGTGTCGGCATGGGAACGTCCAGAAATGAAGTCATACAGCAGGGGGAAGGTGTGAGGTGGGGGTCCAACCTTCCATTTAATAATGATCAGGATTGTATGATAAGGCATGACAAATGGTGAGGGGGAGGGGTCAAAATGCTAAAACAAATAGCATGTCATTTATGGACAGCCCCTATAACATATATAGTCGAACACAATCCGCGTGCTTGGTGTTAAAGCCCGGCCCCACTGGTGCGATGGTCGCAAGTAAATAAAGGGTAATAAACGGCCGGCAAGGGTAATGAAAGACAGTGGCGACCGTCGCATCGCACACAATCACACCAGTGGGACTGGGCTTCCACCCGTGTGCGATAGTTTGCTATGTGTCAGAACTGTCGGATCACAAATCATGAAACTACAAGATGTGCAATGGATTCGTCTCCAGAGTATGGTTACTTTCTATAGAACTTTAATAGAAAAATATATGCTGCACAAGGGGGGTCTTCTACAATCAAGGACTAGCAAACCGTCTCCAATCATGTACCATGCCTCAAGAGGTGCGAAAGCAAAGCAAACCCTGGAAGTTGTGGCTGTAAATCATAATGTCAGTCTGTGCTTTACACCACAAGCTAGATATCAGTCTGACAGTTTCTTGCCATTACAATTTGTCTCTCTAACAGCTTGGAGATCGGTTAATGTATTAAACAGTATGTCAATATCCTCTGTCGAGCACATTTTGACAAGGGTTTAATGGTTTACCCGATTCTTTTCCTTATAATGTGGACAAGGTAGTCCCATACCACCATCAGGGAGGACGCACCTTTCTACATTAAGTGGGAAATGAATTTTTTCTCACAAATTAAACGATTTTCAGCCTCAAGCTCTGAATGCTCGGGATCGGACTTAGACAAGGCAAGATCCATTATCCAGAGATCTGTACACTGGTCGGCCAGAAGCTGAACCGTCTGATAAGTCTTCGGGCAATATGCATATGGATCCGCACCGTGCGCCAACAGTGAGTAAATTATGTCAACTTTCCCGTCGATCACATCAGAAAAAAGGATTGCCCACATCAAGGGTGTGAAGTGATAACTGTCTGTGCCATCTGATTCATAGAAGCTGGTGCTTTGCTGATTCACGTCTGCGCCAGCATCGAGAAGGATCTCCAGACCTTCGAGCCAGCCGTGGAAGATGGTATGATGGATCGCTGAGTAAGATCCAACGTCCACTGTACGGTCGCCGATTCCTGACAGCCGAGGTTGTAAGCCCAAAGGGAAGTAACTGTTAATGTCCCAAGCACTCTCCTTCAGTCTCTTAAGCCACTCCAAGTCATGTTGCTCGATTATAGTCCTTATCCTGTCAAACCGATGGTATTCCAGCTCAGTCTGTTTCACATTATTTTGTGATTCAGAGTTTGATTCTGCAGTGTCCATACTCTCAGTGGTGTCAGACTCATCGCATTCCATTTTAGTCTCTTTCACAGTCTGTGATTTCGTAGTTTCATCTTTAGTGTTATTTAGTGATTCACAGGAAGGTTCTGTGGTGGTCATGCTCCCAGTGGGGTCAGACTTCTGATATTCCAGTTCAGTCTGTTTCACAGTCTGTGGTTTCGTAGTTTCATCTTCTGTGTTCACCAGTGATTTACAGGCCATCTCTTCTATGTCCATGCTCTCGGTGGTTTTAGAATTATGGTATGCCAACTTCTATGTAAAGTTTTAACAGGTGTTTCCACACTGAAGATGCGTCTAACCTTAGTGTTCGTCACTTCGAGTAGTATAATTTGTAAACCAAACCGGGAAGATAATGTTCTCAAATTTCTGCCTGGCAACACAGATGTACTATTCAGGAAAGCCCCATGACCTCAGCCATTCACCAGATATATATAATAATGTTCAGTATGTGATATCGTATATAGAGGTGCCGGCAAAACAACTTCCTTATTGCACGGTGAATTCCCGTCCCGTGCTGACCTATATCTAGTAAATGTGCCTCAGACTGAAAAAAAGAACAGGCTGGTAGAAAGACAATACTGCGTTAGCTACTATAATGGAAATAAATACATTACTGCCCAGTAGACTAGCCAATACAGTTATGAAGATTTATAAGGGTTCCCATGGAAATCCTGATGCAGAATTCCATGACTTTTCTAGGTCATTTGCCATGTCCTAGGTACCACATATGGCGAGCCAATCCTTTTTTTATACATGGCTTAGTTATAAGCAAGAGGAGGTAGATCCGCCTATTGAAAACATCAAGTCATTTTTTTTCTGACGAATTTAATACCGCGGTCTGAATATTGTGAGTGCCCTATGGTTAATACTGAAAGTAGAACGGTGTTTGGCACACTCACGCATTCGAGATGCTCTACCACAAAATAAGTCAGAAATGCCTCCTACTTTGTCAGTCGAGTTGAAAATCAATAAAGAATTCATACACATATCAACATTAATTGAGTTTAGGAAGACGTTGCCAGCGGCCTGTATATCGATATTTAATGGGCTAGAAAGCTTATGGCATGCCCTAACCGCTTCTAAGGGTCTCATGTTACCAAATAAATGAATTCCCACTGATTCATGCGGTCCTCTCAATCCCCAGTGGGAGAGTGGCGTAGCTGAGAAAGATGATGCAAATGCGGCTTTACATCAAGTGCCAACAGGCTTTCATATCACAGACACGGGCTTTATAAACTTATTTGCTAAAGAAAACGATGATAAAAAAACCCAGAAATGTAGGATATTTATTCTACGATAAGGTTTTTTTTCAAGAGGGCAAAATAAAAATCGCAGTTATTAAATATCGCAATAAGGTAAAAAAAAAAAATAATAACAGCGCAGAGGAAACACGTTTGAATATCTACAGTGTGATAAACACGAAATCCTGATTTAATGATGATAATATGTTTATTATTTTTATACAGAAATATACATTTGTTTTCGTTATGTTTGTGTCCTAATTTGTCACGTTGTTGAGGCTGACTCTTCTGTCTGTGTGTGAGACTCGGAGCTTTTATCTTTCAATTTCTTGCCTTTTCTTTTGCCGAATCGTTTTCGTTTCTTTGACTTGGATTCTGCATCGGGGTCCTATGAAAATAAAAGTTGTAACAGACCAGATTCAGTTTCTATTGAAACTTTTTCATTGACATTAACAATCATTAAAGTGATAGTACAGTATGAAAAGATCTAAAGTACGTCCTTGGTCACCATCGTAGTAAGAGCTCCATTGAATATTTCCAAAGTATCAACAATATCTATGGCCAGATTTTAGATATTCAAAATCATCATGAGGTAAATAGAAAAGTAATATTTCCAGTTAAAAAGAACTGCTAGAAAATCTATTCATACAGAATTACTATACGTTCGCTCAAATACGGCAAATACAAAACAACGCAAGGTGAAATAGCCTTTAATTAGAAGGCAATTATGTAAACAATTAGGGAGTACATGTATGTTAACCAACCATACATCTTAATAGTAGGGTGAATCAAATTGTACTATTTCAATTAAAGATAGCTTAATTGACCAAACTAGTTTGAGCCATAAAAGTGGTCTTCATTAGGGCTGGAGAACAACTCCAATGAATTATTTGTACAATTTCCCTTAGTTTTCTTATGTTTTGTGTACATGTTACCCTAATACTGAGCATCACAGAAGCACGTTACAAATTATCATATACCTGTGTGTAATCTTTCTATTAGTCACTCTCGATGCACGGTCGCATTCCTCTCACTAGAACGTACAAAGTTGCTAAATAAGTACCAAATCAATTTGTTCACCCTAACCCAGATTTCCGATGGTAATATGCTCGCTTCTCCACGCGATTGAGCCATAACAAAAACTATGACCAGTATCAAATATTCTAGATACTTTAATAACAGAAAACAACCTTAGATGAAATTTCTGCTATTACCTTTCCCTCCATGATAAGGCGTTTTCTGTTGTTCACCTCCTTCCTTTCGCCAAAGTCCTGTTCATCCAAGATCTTGGAAATATGGAAATGATACATTAAACAACAGACAAAAAGACAACTGTGTTTGGCGTTTAGCCATTCATGCTATTTTTCGCGGTAGTTTGAACAATAGATTTAAAAAACATGATAATGTTGAATAATTCCACGTCTGATTATTATGTGTAATACTAATATTTTTATAATCTATCTTACGATATGAGTTCAAGGTATAATGTTCAACTGGTGACTTTATCCTCAGTATCTTTCCATGTGGACGATTTTACAATGTATAGATCGAGTTCTGACAGCCTATGCCAAAATGCAGATAATTTTGTGGTGCAGAAAGAAACTCACGATTTCAGCCTCCCGCTTTGCTACCGATACTTCTGTCACAATTTTAGTTACTTCCATCTCCTTGATCTTGTATTCTTCAAGTTTAGTATCTGGAAAGAGAATAGAGACATATGGGGTACACAACATAAATCACAGGAGAAACTTAGTTCTCCCCTTAATAGGTCAATAGTAGTATCTAATGACTGCACTGGCTTGCTCTTGCACCTACTTAACAATATAATGTGGAATGGTAACAGTGCTCACTGTAATTTGAAAAGTCTTTCGTCGCTACATTAATGAGTAGGATTTTAGAATCAGTTACCAATAATCTTCCACAAAATATCAAATTTTCTAAGCACAATAGATTTGAAACACTCTTTTTGAAAAAAAAATCAATCTCTTCTCGAGATTTTGATCAAACGTCATTGGTACATTCACTAGCTCCTGTGTTAAACTTGCATTTCGTGAATTCCAATGGGAAATAAGATACTGTATTCCTGCAGAAGTGTACGTAAGTAGTGATTATACTTACTGATATTTTCCTCTATGGCATGGACGAGTTTGACGTCAAACTGCGTGACGAGTGTGATGGCCTGCCCACATCGTCCTGCAAAAAAAAGGTTGTATTGCATCTCTCAGGCTCACTTTTCCAAGACGGAAATAAGGAATGTTCAGGTACTAGGGAAGGAGAAGGACGGTAGTACAGAAGAGGAGTAAGACGTTCAAACACTTTCAACCAACTCTGTGGAGGTCTACGGTCTATGGTTGAGTCTAGGATTCTATCTGAATCTGGTATAAATAAACAGCTGGAGACGTAGAGTATGAGACCGGAATTAATGAATGCTGATAGATGAGATGGGTGATAAACGGAGTCTACGAGCAGCTCAAGTTCTGGTTCAACTGACAGTTGGGTTGGTAGAGGCAGAGAGGGAAGTGCAATGCGGCTAAGAGAAAGGTAAGTGCATCAGGACATGGCGAGGACTGAAATAGGCAAGAGTTGGCGAAGTCACGAATAGATTTAGTTTTTTGTGTGTGTAGAAGTGTCTCAGCCTCGTATTATTAACGAATAGATTTCGGGGCACGTAAGTTTACATGCGTTCGAGAGATGGAGGAGAGGGAAATGAAGCAGGCAGACAAGGATGGAGAGAGGTTTAACTAATGATGTAAGTGTTACAATAAGCAAGTAAAGAAATGAAGGGACAAGGAGAAGGAGATAAATGGACGAATTAGTGGCAGTGTCAATAGAGGGGCATTTCGTGGGTTGATATATGGTTGCCTACCTGCCCGGGCCGTGCGCCCTACACGGTGAATGTAGTCCTTGGGTCGTGAGGGGACGTTGTGATTTATCACCAAATCAACGGTCGGGATATCCAAACCTCTGTCAAAACATAACAATGACCCTTCATCAACATGCATACAAAACACTTAGTTTATTTTGATCATAAACACTCTGACAATCAAAGTCTTCTTTGGTATCTTGTTAAATCCACTGAGGTTGCTAAACCGATCGCAACTTACTATACCCTGCACAGACATGTTTTCACCTGCTGATATATAAACACCACGTGCTTAGACACTATTACCTGAAAAATGCTTGGTAATACACTAAAACAAACGGCACTGTGTTTGGAGAGTGTGGACCAGATCTAGGATCCGTTTCCATGGTTGGGTTATGCGTTGTCAACTTGGTACAATAAGATCCTAAGACACTAATAGCAAGATGGTTCAAAAACTGACATGAAGTTGTAAATAATCAAGGTAGCATCGGCTTGCTATAGAGGTGGCTTTGCCACGTTTTGGTAAAGAAGAGATTTCACCAGGACGTGCGATATATGCCGATCATGGCCCATTTATTGATTCACTAGGTCGGGATGAATCGTGTGCGAAAATTTGGTTGAATCGCTGTGCTGGAACAGTCCCCTTTGAGCGATAATAGGTTCTCCACATTCAAGGGTAATGCTCTTACATGATTTATCCTCATTCATCAATATGCAGCAAGGTGCTACAAGACACAGGCCGACCTTGCCAGGCCAAAAAGTTGCGCTGGTGGAACCAGCCCTTAAAACAGACGCTATTAAAGGGGTGTTCCACTAGACCGACGGTCACTGATTTGGTAGCAAGTCAATCGCCGATCCTTAGTGGAGCCCTAGAGTTTCTCAAGTCTTTGGTTATGAACATTCATCGATCAATTATCATCAGAATTAAACACATTACAACATGTAACCTTCCTCTTAAAGGCCCAGGAACAATCTTTCGGGTGAGAATTCGGCTCGGTGGAGCACCCGCTTTACCAGGACAGACGTAAACCCACCTGCTGGCGACGTCAGTGGCGACGAGGATGCGCACCTGGTGGGACTTGAACTTGGCGAGTGCGGCCAGTCGCTGCCTCTGTGGAATCATCGAGTGGAGTGTGACGGCATCGAGGCCCACCTCGGCAAACACCATGCTCAGAATCTGTGCGTACCTTGTGATACAAAACAGTGAGCATCAAATATACTAGCGTTACAATCAAAGCAAACACGTGATTGTGCATTATCTGGAAGACTCCAGCGTATAAAGGGAAAACACTACAGGTACATTCTTTTTATAACAACTTTGAATCAAATTGATATAAATCCTTAAAATCTCTTTTCGTGATAAATCATAGATGTCTTCAGCATTTGTGCATATTTTAAAAACTATTCCTCTTTATTTTCTCCAATGGAGCTCATTTGAATTTGACGGTAATCTTGCCAAGTACATTTTAGGATAGGATTTAGTGTAAAAATATGGAGACTTTTACGAAGAGAATCCATGCAATTTTCACACACAAGAAATGTATATTCATGTGATATGAAAAAGAGGCTTACTTGCAGGTATGTGAGAATATCATGACGAGACTTTTCTCGTGTTCTGTGGTGAATTTATTGAGGATGTGGACAAGGTAGGCGTCCTTAACATCAGCAGGCATCAAGACGTACCGCTGATCGAGCTGCTCCACTGTTGCCACGCTGTACGGAAACATAACCGAGGGTACCCAAAAATGATGACGTTCTCATTAGGTTTATTTTGTGACTGTTGCTATGTCACGATTCCTTAACCAAATGGTCATTCACAGCTGTAGCATAGTGCTAACCAGTTATACTCTACTTAGCTCCGTGAAAAATTACCTCAAACCATTACGACGAACCTACGCGGCTTGCGAATGACCCCAAATTGCGGACCATTAAGTATCTATAGGTAAATTGAGGCTAATGATGTATTTGTATATGTTGTACTTCGCCATCTTTCTCTCTGATAATTATGACGTATATGTTTGCCAATAAATAGGAATGGGAAAATAGCACTAAGCCTTAAAATGGGATTCTGATTAGCGGTTAAAGAGAAAATTGAAATTAGTTCATCGATTTTTTTCAGCGTTTTCACAATCACCGGTCCACAATACATTGTATATCGCAAAGTAAACGGCTCACAACTCCATGTTTATCTTGGAATGTCTTCCCTTCTCTAAATGTCTTAAATTAGGCATTCCTGGCTAGTATGAATACTAGCCAGGAATGCCTAGAAGAACCATGGAATTTTATGAATCATGGGGCTTCAGATTGATGGTACTTACGCCGCACTTGAGACCCAATAGAAGGGTCTGTTCATGGCCACACACTCCAGCTGCTTCAGGGTATCTGTCAGGGTGGCTGAGAACAGCAGCGTCTGTCTCTTTGAACTGACGGCACCGAAGATAGTTTGCAGCTGTTCCCCGAAGTTGTCCTCCAATAGGCGGTCTGCTTCATCAAGCACCTATGAAAATATCAATTGTACAATATATTCTCATTTCTCTTGATTACACTTAAACTTGATTATTTGCAAGGGTGTGAAACTAAACATTGAGGGTGCTGCCGGCGTGTAGGAAATCTTAGATTTTCGTCATTTTTCGGCAGATTTGCTTCTCTGATATTATGGTTGAACCAGTTTTAGGGGGTGGAAATACGTACATAAAGGAGTTCTTAAAAATGGATCTGTGTCTCAAAAAGTCCCCCCCCCCCGATGAAATGTCACTTTAAAAAAAAAAATCCATGTCAAAATACTAAAACTGTAAGATATTGTATGGGCAAAGAACCTTCTGGCCATAACAGAAATTATATTATCTGTAGTTAGTTAGCTAGAAAACGTGGTCAGGTCACCTAGTGACATTACAAGCAGGTGTTCTACAGTAGGCTATAGCCATAACCTACAAGATCAACCGTCCACCCACTAATATAGAAACCCACCAGGAATCGTATTTTCTTCAGATTGAAGTTAGTGCCGCTTTCAATGTGATCAGCCAGACGACCAGGCGTTGCTATGACAACGTGAGGCTTTTCAGCTAATTCTAGCCCTTGCTGTAACATATCTGCAAAGACAAATTTTTGGAGAATATGATTAGGGTACGTAAAATAATTGAGTGCTGGATTTCAAGAGATACTCGTCTTTGGTTAGAACAAATTAGTCAACTCATTACGAATGCTAAATCTCTGAGAAAATTATTGTACGTTGTATGAAGTATAATACCAAGCTTCATGTATTTATTTATTTCTTGAAGTTATTCTCTTCAATGAAATATTTTCGAGTAATTTTTTCCAGTGAAATCAAAATTGTGACAGACATTTATTGAACGCAAACTTACCTCGCCCGCCTGTTATAACTATTTGACGAAGTCCTATAGGTTTTCCCAATACGGAAAACTGTTCTGAAATCTGAAAGGCCAGTTCTCTGGAAACAAAAAATATTGTCTTTTCAATTCTACTATTTCAATCCTTATCAAGACATTTAATGAGTATTAAACTTAGGCAGTGACATTGAAGATAGGTGATTTACACATATAAGGGGGTTTCCCAAGAAAATATATATGAGGGTGCAGGGGCGGACTTGCATGAGTCGAGTGGTAATTATCACTTAATGACATAAATCGTCATATATGGCCGAGCGATGATGAAAACTGAGCTTCTCTCGAAAACATTCCTAAACAGTCGTGAACAAGACATAGGATAGATCTCATGAAGATGGCCGGAGATATACTAAACCCCAAAGAAGAAGAATTTCTTTTTACCCATCACATGAATGAAAGTCAGGAGTGAGGAAAATGTTGGAAATTAAAATCTTTTGAATAGAAAGAATAGCAACGTATTTAGGGCAGGAGGAATGGGGGCAGGTGCTCCCACCCCTCGAAAATAATGGTAAAGAATATTCAGTTCCACCTGAAATCCTGAAAAATGGTGTTTGTATTGTTTATACATAAAGACATATAAATCGGACAAATCATTTTGCTGAAAATTGAATGCGATGATTTCAAAGTGGTGTAGGACACATATCTAACTTGAAAATGGGGGGTTACCTACTAGTTTTTGATCTAAACATGACATTATGATAGAATATATGGACATTCTAAATTGTTGGTTTTTACATGGTAATGGCTCAGTCACACCGGGAAACGGAAGAGTTACGTAAGAGAACGGACGTGTCGAGCGTGATCCGGTGGCCTCCGTAGGCAAAAGTTGAACGGAAGGAGGCCCCCGATGCAACGCACCGGAGGAGAAACGGTCAAGTTGCGTACAAATACGGAAGAGTTGCGGAAGAGTAACGGACAATTACGGAAAGTGGTACGGAAGAGTAACGGACGCCAACGGACGCCAACAGAGGATTAACGTTAAATTGCGGAAGAGTTACGGATATTTAGGGAAGAGTAACGGAAAGGTTGCGGAAACTTTACGGAAGCATATATCCTACATCCCTACACCCTACATCCTACACCCCTACATCCCTACATCTGTATATCCCTACATCATACATCCCTACATCATTAGATCCTACATCCCAACATCCTACATCACTACATCCCAACATCCTACATCACTACATCCTACATCACTACATCCTACATCACTACATCCTACATCACTACATCCTACATCACTAGGCTACATCCTACATCATTACATCACTGCATCACTACATCCAACATCCACACATCACTACATCCTACATCACTACATCCTACATCACTACATCCTACATCCTACATCCTACATCACTACATCCTACATCCTACCTTCTACATCACTACATCCTACATCACTACATCCTACATCACTACATCCTACCTCCTACATCCCACATCACTACATCCTACATCACTGCATCACTACATCCAACATCCACACATCACTACATCCTACATCACTACATCCTACATCACTACATCCTACATCACTACATCCTACATCACTAGGCTACATCCTACATCGTTACATCACTGCATCCAACATCCACACATCCGACATCACTACATCCTACATCCCCACATCCTACATCACTACATCCTACATCACTACATCCTACATCACTACATCCTACATCACTAGGCTACATCCTACATCGTTACATCACTATATCCAACATCCACACATCCTACATTCTACCTCCTACATCACTACATCCTACATAACTACATCCTACATCCAACATCCCTACATCCTACATCCTACCTCCTACATCACTATGTGGATGTACTGATGTAGTGATGTAGGATGTAGGGATGTAGGGATGTAGGATGTAGTGATGTCGGATGTAGCCTAGTGATGTAGGATGTAGGATGTAGTGATGTAGGATCTGGGGATGTAGGATATAGTGATGTAGGATGTAGTGATGTAGGATTTAGTGATGTAGGATGTAGTGATGTAGGATTTAGTGATGTAGGATGTGGGGATGTAAGATGTAGGGATGTGGGGATGTAGGGATGTGGGGATGTAAGGATGTAGGGATGTAGGATGTAGTAATGTAGGATGTAGGATGTGGGGATGTAGGGATGTAGGATGTTGGGATGTAGGATGTAGTGATGTAGAATTTAGGGATGTAAGATGTGGGATGTAGGATGTAGTGATGTAGGATGTAGGGAAGTAGGATGTAGTGATGTAGGATGTAGGAGGTAGCACATCCCTACCTATATATCTAGTGAGAAAGCTCTCCGTAATGCTTCCGTAACACAACCGTAACACAACCGTACCACAAGAAATACCTCCGTTCCTTTACCGTTATTCTGCCGTTTATATCCGTTTGTATCCGCAAGTCTTACGTTTCTCTTCCGTTATACATCCGCAATGCTTCCGTAAGCATCCGTTAGGCTTCCGTTGACATACGTTGCCATCCGTATACATCCGTAACGTGTCCGTTAGAAAAAAAAACCACGGCTGAGAAACGGAAGAAAAAGGAAAGAAAACGGAAAGAAACGGAAAGAAACGGAAGAGTAACGGAAGAGTAACGGAAGAGTAACGGAAAATGTATCAGTGTTCTTCCGTAACCTCTCCGTTCAAAGTTTTCAACATGTTGAAAACTTTGACGGACCTCTTCCGGACCCCTGCGGATGTGTACGGATGCGAACGGAGCGATACGGAGGTCTAACGAAAGAGTTGCGTAAGAAAGCGGATGTCAACGGATGACCATTTTTTTCTTCCGTTTCTTTCCGGTAGGCTTCCGTAACCCCGGTGTGACTGAGCCATAACACCCGTCATTTTCTTGACACTTTCACAGAACATAATACATGAGTGTTACTACACATTTGAATATGGCGAAGACAATAGGTCACTCTCCGTATTTTTGATAGAAGTATTGCAATATAAGTCGTACATGCATATTGTGAACACCAATATAACCTAATACTGGTGACCAATTACAACTACCATAGTTCAGACTCACCGTGTTGGCGTGATAACAAGAGCAAATATTCCGTATGGGTCCTCGCATAACTTTTGTAGGATAGGCAGTGCAAACGCAGCAGTTTTCCCGCTTCCCGTTTTAGCACAACCAATACAGTCCCGACCTATTCATATAAAAAGGAGCGTGTATTAGCAAAAACGCTTCACTACATGAGGTAACGAATTCACTCACAGAGAGATGGTTTTTGGTGATGGGGACAATATGAATAGACAATATGCATTATAACAAAACAATATAGTTTCTTGCCTCCGTACGATACGACTTGTTGTCCAAGTGGTAAGATAGTCTTTTTATATGATATTTGAGGCGTGGTTAAGTTGTTGATTCCTTAGTATTTTAAAATGATATTCAGGTATATAATAGTAAGGAGACAAGATGAGGGGAGCTGAAAGGAGTCTGTTCCTTGACAGGAATGTCAGGGTTCAGGGGAGTCCCTGAAATCAGAGTTTGTCCTTTCAAATAGCTTCAGGTATATTTTTTTCAAGGGGTGCTGACATTCCTGTGTTTAGATTTATTGAGTTCGAAGAACAAGGACCTACACCCCTAAATATTTCTTAACAGGATTCTTTTAGCCCCACTCTCCATATATCATATAATTTTATGTAAACAAATGTTCTATAACACATTGATGCTGTTTATACATGGTGTGAGAACCTACTTTACTTAAATGTGTTTTCTTTAAATGAGTAATCAATAATTTGAGGATTATTGGGTGACCGGACTGAAACTTTAATCAACAAAGACATGGACACTTGATACCAACAAACTATATAAACAATGAGAGTGCCACTCTGATCCAAATAAGATTTATTGTAATGTTGTGTTGATGTCACAGTTTCTAACACATAGTGACATACTACATAGGCACTCATTTCTCATACTCATTGTCATACTACTACTAGTCTATATCTAGTCATAGTCGTACTCAATGCCCATGGAGGATTAGAAAAAATACTCAATGGGGTAATATATCATCAATGTTAGCCAATTGGTTAAGAGATAAATTCAGAAACCAATTCGTTTGAATCCCTACGTAATTCACGCGGCTTCGCCCTGTAAATTACGTATTTGGATGCTAGAGTCTAATATGATGGCGAATTTTGTACCCCAAGTGGCCCAACACAGCAATCTACTTCCACTTTAAGAGAGAAATCATTTTACCTTTTATAATTTCTGGCACGCAGTTTACTTGAATGGGTGTCGGTTGCTTCATTCCCATCACCTGACATTGTTTGGACAGCCATTCATTTAGTCCCAGTTCTGAAAAGCTATGCGAAGTGACACCATGCTGCTCTTCGTCCGCCATGTTGGTCTACTGCTTCCGGTTCGTTACAACCCTCTCCCGGAGGTGTCGCCACTGGCCGTTTGCTTCGCTGGTTTTCAACTAAACATGGGGAATCAGCTACAGGTAGGCGATGATTGGGGTTACTTTGAAGCTCTCAAAAGGGGAACATTCAACAAAGGGAAAAGAAAAGTTTACATTTTCTCCATAGTGTAAAATGTCGTATATATCATACCAGTGGAGGTAGCTAGGCTGGAGATGCAGTGATTTACAAGTGTTGACGTTTTCATTGTTACTAAATGTCTAGTTGTAGAATTGTTCCGGTAGAGATCAATCCTCAGAAATCTTCTCAAGTTAAAACTTGAGTTAAACTGTATTGCCACTATCGCTACCCATCGCAAGTATCGGGCAAGAGTGAAAGGAAGGTTGATTAAGTGAGGTGGAGCTACACAAAGTCACCCAGAATGAGCCAGGCCACACCAACTCGCCCAGCTTCCACACCCAACAGCCGGCCAGGAACAGGGTCGGGCTTCGAGATTCCAGCTTTTATATTCGACGATCTCTGTAGGTTCGTAAACTACACTCAGTACTATAGCATAGTATAATTACAATCGAATGCTGGACGATAAGCTTTGTAGCCGGCACGCCTCGGTTTACAGGGCGTGAGCGACGGACCATACGCTTTTTCGCGGGTGGACGATACGATTTTTCTTTCGAATTTATGTCAGAACTCTGTGAATAATTGGCGTAGAAACACCAAATAAAGACTAATAGATAGCAAAATACATTCAGGAAACGATGGGTAAGTTTATAGTTTAATTCTCGAAAGGGAACTTATGTTAATTTGCCGTTTTTTGTTACGGAGTTTGTCGCTAGCGCAAGATCGCGGGCCACCCAAGGTAAACATGCTACGTGAGTGAATATTATTCAAATGATTTATAGAACTGGGTAGACTTATTTGATAGTGGAAAATACAAATATGATATTTATCCTGTATTCTCAAGGGGGGCGGGACAACTGACCAAAATCTCAACTGACACAAGACAAGTGACACACGTGAAAACAGTGTGTCAATTGACTCACTGGTCAGTTGTCTCACCCATGTGTCAGTCTTTTTATATGGCAAAATCTAAAGCAAACAAGCATAATAAGATTATGAAAGTTGGTGAAAATGCATGCCATACATATAGAAATTATATCCTCAAATATCTTTTAATTTGATAATGTTTTTCTATCTGAAAAATCCAATTTTGTGATAAAGAGTTATCGAAATTGGAATGATACATGGGCGCCCAGAATGTCGGACATTCCTGTCAAGGACCGCACCTGTCCATGTGATTTCACCCACTTCCCGTAGGAATTAAGGCATGGAACTTTAACATCAGGTAGGGAAATATATAACCTACAATCGTTTAAAATATGAAGAAGATCGGCCTCTGTGATTTGCCGATATTCGAAAACAAAGCGTATCGTCCGAGGCGGCCACCGCGGCAACTTCCGAAAAAAAATCGTATCGTCCAATTCACAAAGCTTATGGTCCCAAGCGTAAAGGCTACCAAGCGTATGGTCCAAGTACCTTACAATCAGACGTCACGTTGTCCTCATCCCACATTGGTAGACATATCCTTCACTTATATGAAAAGAGCGTGAAATAGTGATGGGTTTTGGCCTCCATACAGTAGTGTATATGGACATGGAATTGAATGACAAACCGGCCCCTTGCCCTGCCGCGATCCTACACTCTCCTACCCTCTCTCCCCCTCCTCCCCCCCCCCCCCTCACACACACACACACACACACCGAACCTACCCCCTGTCGTATTCACACTCATCAGGTACGGAGTATTGCCGAAAAGAATGCTGCTGATAGACTGAGACTGATAGGAATCATTGTGATACGTGTGATTGGAGGGAGAGACAATGAACCCACATCTCCCAATTCCTGGGAGAAGAGCCGGTCATTACTTCAGGCAGGGATGATTGACTTTATAAATAGTACAATTGATAATGTATATAGTTGATATATGGTGGTTAAGTTAGAATTTGGTTGATGAAATTGTAATGAAATAGTTGACTCTGAGTTTCGTCAAAGAAATTTCACAATGAGTAGATGTTTTGAGTACCGGTAAATAATCGGAATTGAAGATTTCAATAAAAACTAGAAACAACCAAATATCACGAATCAAGCATTTAACAATTATACTAATAATAGTAATATAATGTATTCCAAAAATTAGGGTAGTTCCCGGTTCACGGAGAGCTACGAGGTACGAGGGGGCGGTTTCGCGACCAGGGGTGTGAAAGCTGTGAAAACAGGGGGCCTGTTTGGTAACGGGGCCGGTTTCTCTTGTATTCATTGTTATCAGTTCCCAATTTCGCCACAAGAGCCGCCACTCGTGGCAATTGGTTTCCTATCTAAAAGTTCAGAAACCCCCAGCACATCTATGGTCAGAAATTCATCTGGTCCATGTAGGCATGGAAACCACCACTAAATAGTTTACTAAGGCCTGGCGGCATGGGAATTATTTTGAAACTTTGACTTTCTATGTGACAGTGAAAATCAATGATTCTGAGAAGCGTTGTCTGTTAAAGTCACCCAATTGGTGCAAATTGTCTGATGTGTGTTGCCTATGAAGCGCGCAGTGTCTTTTATTCCAAACTTTAATCAAATACGAATAACGAGAAAGTTTGTGATCATTTACAGTCGATTCATCATCAACATCCCAGAAGAAGAACGACAAGATCTCATCCGAATATTTTTCCAAATAGAACTTGCTCACTGGTTCTACCTCGACTTCTACTGCCAAGAAAATCCCGAACTGAAAGCATGTGGTATCAAGGATTTTTCCGCACAAAGTATCCTTTTAATTTCAATTTCCTTCATGTGAACATTTCCGTTGTTCTGTGAGTAGGATCATGGATGATAGAGGTCTTGCACAATCTTGGGTATTTATATTCCACTAAGGCACTACCCTGTTTAACTCCTCCTCATATATCTTCTTTTCTTTTTTTTCCAGCCTCGTTTAGTAAATACATACTCATATATCTTCCAAATGGAAAGATGTTACTTTCCGTGATACAGTTACATCGTATTGGGTTGATATTTTCACACTAAATTGCAATATCGTCACCCCTCCTAATCCGGAGTCGCTTTGAGCTTTATCAGTCAAGGTACCACCTTACTGGTTACAGCGAAGTGCAAGTGCTCGTATATGCTAACGCCTGTATGTCCTTTGTTAATTCCATATACAAAACGTTTATACTACACTTCAAATTACGCATGTACACGCATCAGTCAATTGTGACCTTTGTGTAGCAGTCAGGCTATTTCCCAGCTTAATTTTGTGTATAGCAACCAACTTACACACACTACACCATCTTGCGTTGGGGAAACCCGCATGGTAACAGGCCTGTTTTCATACATAGACAGGTTTCTCCTAGCTGTTCAGTGCTATAGTCGCAGTATTTTCAATAGAAAATTGACATAAACAATTTTGATTATGCCACCTTAACCTGTGCAGTATTCAGGCACTGCCCCACACTCATTGTGCATGCCGACAACGTCGACAAGATCCTCGAGTCATGGAGAGGCTACAAAATGGCCGTCCCGACGTATGGAGCAATCATGCTGGACCCGACCTTACAATATGTAAGTTGCCTTTAGCTTTTATTCATTAGTTTCATTCAGTGAAAAAGGGACAACATGCAATCGTCTTTTAGTAGGCGCTCTTCCATGTCCCGGTCAACGAACATAAGTCTTTGTTTGATGCACAATTCATATGAACATTTAAAAGGTTTCATGCGGCAAATCATATTCTAATACTCAATATCCAGCAATTTCATAGTTATAACGGGTCATGTTACACTATTACACTGCTGAACTGGGAGTATGTTGAAACTAATCCTCGGACTGAGTACTACCCAGTATAAAAATCTATTTAAAAAAGACAAATACATGTATATACGATATCTCCATTTCAAGGTCATTCACGTCTGATCAACCGAGGATAGAATAATAAAGGTTCAAACTGGACAGTGCTTATCTATGCATCACAAGCAGTAAATATCAATTTGTAAATATTACGTTGTGTTTCAGTGTCTCCTTGTCCAAGGGTTCTGGTCTAAAGCTAACTGGGGCTTCCCAAAAGGCAAAGTGAATGAGGATGAGGAAGCTGCAGACTGTGCGATTCGAGAGGTAAGTACTTATATAGACCGACCTGACCATGCTGTACAAGCTACAAAACGAGATGATAATTTACGGTTCGTACGGAACGAGGCATTTATGTCGAGTTCCGTACAAACCTTTAGTTTGTTTTTTATCTTACACTTCAGTTAGCTTTGGAGTATTTTCGTACTGCCGTCTTAAAGATTTAGATTAGTGAGACGTGGCTATAACACCTCTGTAATAAGCCGATGTTACCTTGATTTAAAAAAAAAAGTCTTAACGATTTAAGATGTTATTTTGTTAGTCTGGGTGAATAGAGTGTGGAGCATTTTTTGTTGAAAAGTTATTCCGACATGGCGTGTGCCAGTAAGGAAATTTTTTTTGACGTGGCATTCATTTGCTCTATCATCTGTACCGATTTTCCATTGTATTGAAACTCTATGAGGCTTAGCTCTTCAGTCTGTGGATCCAATTGAACCCTGATTTGTTCCATAGTGATCCTGCC
The DNA here is from genome assembly GCA_950022655.1 of Alentia gelatinosa. Taxonomy (NCBI): domain Eukaryota; kingdom Metazoa; phylum Annelida; class Polychaeta; order Phyllodocida; family Polynoidae; genus Alentia; species Alentia gelatinosa. Next base: position 48,003,663 of record OX465583.1, on the reverse strand, counting down.
CTATACTTTCCAGGTGACTGAATATCAAGTCCAATATGTGGACTTACACATCTTCCTTTCCCTTGTGATCAGACTCATTGAAGTGTGTGGGGACATCGTTTTGGTTGTTATCAAAAAAGAAGTTTTTTTCCTTACTGGCACACACCATGTTGGAATAATTTTTAATCAAATAAGTAAAAAAAAATTACTTTAACCTTTTATACCATTACTAAAGCTTCCAATGAATTTACATAAAAATCTATGCGGAACCCTCCCACACTACGCAAAAGCCTAGTATGTGCCAAACTAGACTACCACCCGGACACAAAAACAGTACACAAACTAGCCGGTAAAGGCCGCACATACAACGTCTGCAGTAGGACTAACTGCCGATATTGTATGCGACTGGATTCTTCCGGCAACATCAAATCAATGACCACAGGTCGAGATTACATCACAAAACACAATGTATCATGCCAGAGTTCTAATCTGATATACTGCATCACATGTGCCAAATGTGGCATCCAATACGTGGGCCAGACGAAACGATGCCTCATGGATCGTTTCCAAGACCACTTCCATAAGGTATCATACCGGAGGATGGACACCGATATTGTTTACCATTTCAATTCCCAGGGCCATTCGGGCCTGGACGACCAACGAATCCACATTGTGGACTTCATACATTCATACCCTGAGAGCATACGCGCTCAAAGCTTGAGAAACAAAATCGAGAAAAATTGGATACATCGCCTCTGGACTCAGATACCGGAGGGCCTTAACCTCATAGACACACCAGTCTACCCCACGGTCGCTCGTTGAAGAGTGAGATCAATTCCCTTTGCCTCGTCAAATTTTTTTTATGTATACGGGAGATCAATAAATCCTACACAACGACCGTTTTTCGATCGGTTCCCGAATACGGGAATCTGTAACCTCCGCACTTCTCTGTCTCACACGGGCCGATACAATTATCAATACCCCTTGTTTTAAACATCTGTTTACAACACATAAATGACAGTCCAAGTCCAGGTAATACACCTGGCACCTTGACAAAACCCTACAAAGCTGATTACGATGCCTGATGAGCCGAGCACGGCGAAACCTTGATTCTTTTTTCCCCCTAGTTTGATCTTCAAACACTTCACATTTCGATATGTGATCATACACAGTAATACACTGTTGTGTCCATATAGCTCACTATAGAGACACCGGGGAGACGGTTGTTGACACTATGATGTCACACCTGACAGTGCGCCATGGTTACGGTGGTTAGGTGCAGTTCTAAAAACTGCCACTCAAGGTAGCATCGCTTAGGGAGCAGGACGTCGCCACGTCTTATACAAAAATCTATTTTAAAACATCTTCTATCCAGAGTATATTATATATGCACATGTACACATACATGTATATATGTCAAGGGTATCCCTACCTTACCAAACATTTTCGTGAATTCCATTGTTTTATTATATATTTCCCTAAGTCGTAAACAGGTATGCCACACAAATTGCCATTTGTTCCATTTGGTATGGAATACATCTGAAAATTTCTCAATATATTTACAAGCATTATGTTCCTCCTTGATGTGTATGTATTAGGTTTAAAGTATTCCATAAGATATAACTTTTACAACTTTTAGTCTATCAGCTTCAAGATATATATCCTCGTTTTCATGTGAACATGTATTTAATTTTGTGATTTCAGGTTTACGAAGAGACTGGGTTCGATATTGACGGCCTCCTTCAGAAAGACGCATTTCTCGAGTTTAAGATGAATGAACAGATCAGTAGACTGTACATCATCCCTGGTGTACCCATGGACACACAGTTCGCCCCCAGAACTAGGAAGGAAATCAGGGTGAGTCATACTTCATAATCATTATCGAGTGCGTAGTTTGAACTGGAGTCCTACTATACATTCCACATATACCTAGAACTTATAGCCTTTATTAGGCCGTGGTCCAATAAAGACTGTTACTTCAAATCAGACCACAACCAAACCCTCAGACCCAACCTATTGTACAAGTATTGATAAAAGCTTGTTCAATTTTGTTCATGTTGGTGGAAACGAAATATATTAGGAAGACTGCTATGCATTGAAATAGAAAGAGAAATTATAGTAAAACGATGAAAAATCGATATTTCATTTCACGTGACTTCTTTTTACGATTTCAGAAACTCGACTGGTTCCGGATTGACCAAATTCCCGCCCACAAAAAAGACATTGCGTGTAAAACTCACTACGGCCTTCAACCTAACGCCTTCTTCATGGTCATACCCTTCGTAAAGTAAGTCTTTCTATCCAGAAATGAAATTGTGTCTTTTTTTGGCATACATTTTGTGTGTGTGGATATTTCTTTTCAAACAGAACCATGTTTTGCTTTCTGGCTCTTAAACAGCAGAAGTGGTCGGCCTAATGTCAATTGTGTTTGTATAGTATTTACATTTTTCCGATAGGACAATTAGAAAATATTAACCACAGGAATACTAACATTAAGATATTTTCAATCATTAAAATTTCAATATTTCTGTACGCCCGACCTAATACTTTGCGAGATCTAGTTTCGGAGCTGAAAGGGGACAACAACCCTATTTCTCTACTTTGGAAAGAGGAATTAAGTCATACTGACCGTTTTTAAGTTAAAGTAATTGTTCAAGTCTAAGGGGTTTCATTTGGCATGCCGTTATATACCTCTATCATAATACATGTACCGCAAGAAGTCACACTCTTGATTCCTAAACACTTATGATCTCTTAAATAATCTGATAATGTGGATTTCTTGTCATTTGACGATAACTTTGCGTGAAGTTAACTTCTAAAATTACCTGTACACATCAATCTGCATGGTAGTGAAAATATAGGTTTTTATAGGTTATATAGATTCCTTTGACAAAATAAAGGTTCATGAATCAAAATATAAGTTTTATAAGTTTTTAAGGTTTCACTGGGAGGCCTGTACCTCCTTCCATACATTCAGTCTCATGTAGGTGGAGACATTATCTACCCTGGTGGCGAAAGTAATTTATCGGTGTTCTGTGTTAAGTGGTGATTCCAACAGCACAATTTTTTTAACTGATAGTATCTGGCAGTGTCTCACAGTACCTTGCTCGATTGTACTATATCTTGTAAGATTTGCTTGCCGCATTGCGCCTATGTATAGAACCCCTATCATCGCTTACGTGGGGCTCTTCCACCAGCCAGTCACTCATTCACGTCTCACCCTGACCTAGCAAGTCAACAAATCACCCTGGATTGGCTTAGATTGCGCATCCTGGTATCCTTCTTATAACGATATAATGAGATGGTGATGGTTTATCAACAGAATCTTGATAATAAAGGAATTTTTCACAAATTTTTGGACAATGTTAATGAGCTACAATTTAAATTTCATCAACTGTAAACTAACCGTGTACACGTTGGTTGTTGCAGACCCCTGCGGAAGTGGGTGGCGCGTAGACTGAACAAAACGCCCGACTCCGGTGGAGGAGACACTGATACGCCCTCTAGCGGGCACCGGCCGCGTCACAAGAGCGGCTGCGCGGACCCGGAGCCGAGTCATCATGGCCGCCGCCAGCGTTCCAAGTCCCAGTGTGGTGGTGACCAGAACGAGTCTGCCGCACCAATCACTGACAAGCAACGTCAGAAACAGAAACTGTTCTTCCAGCAACAGGTAAGGACCAACTCTCACTCTCATTTTGAATGTGGTTATTTGAAACGGACTGCAATTGAGATGTAAAATGTGTCTTTCATTACCATGATCTCTCCTACACATCAAATTAAGATACTTTCAGATTGGACAGGGGGGTGCACACACTTGAGTTCTACTTCACACAGATAATCGGGCACAGACAGTGAAAGTGAATAGATCTCAAGGTCGGGAGAGTCGGTCATTACCCCACCCTACTAATGCCCGATTCCTGTCGGGAAGTTGTGATTGGTTCGGTGAAGTGCATACATTGATGAAATTCCTTCGATTCTCACTGACGCTATGGAGTAGACGGGCAGAGGTGTAATCGGGAAAAATCAGCGTATTGATGTCTTAGGGAGCCTTCATTAATTATGGCCAATGGAGGGGGCACAGTTTTTCGAACAACAATTGGTCAAAAAAAAAGGTGCCCCCTCCCCATGGGAATACCCCCCCCCCCCCCCAAAAAAAACACAACTAATGTGGCATTTTTTATCATAAGGCTTTCCTTCTTTACATGAGAAAAAACCCAGTTACATTCAGTCATTTGACAAAATTTTGACCAAACTCGGTGGCTAAGTGGTAGGGGTGTTTACCTCCAGTATGGGAGGTCATGGGTTATACCAAGGATTTACACAAAAATGGTACCCACTGCTCATTCAGCTTAATACCTGCCATTAGAATGAGATGTAGGGGGCTAGGGCCGAGTGGAAGAATGGCTGTACTGCCAAATTTGATGATTGTACACACAATATTCCCTTCTTAAAAATTGCTTGAAAATTAAAAAAAGAAACCAGTAGCAAATAAACATCTGTTTTCGACAGAACAGCGCAGATGCAAAAAAGATGGGGGAGTCTGGAGCAGTCAATTTCAGTCATTGCACAATCAATCGATAGTGGATGATGTCAGCCTTAGGTATTCCTTGGCCAGTTTTACAGGAAAGTCCGTGGAGAGCCTATATATGAGAGGTTCCTGTGTACTGTTGTTAACATATGAATTTGAATCATATATATGATTTGAATGATGAAATAACCTTGCAACTGACAGCAATGATTTTAAAATGTTGCTGTAAAAAGTATATGGTAATGGTTACACTTCTGATGGTACATACTGATATGTCTAATGATAATTGAAATTTGTTCTTTCGGAACACTGCCCAGATCTTGTCATTTGATATGTTATTTGTAGTATAAACACACTCTTTTCATCTGATGAGGAATAATCATCTTCTGAAGATATTTCTTGTATGAGTTATAGATAACTTCTAGTGTTCCAAGTATATGTAGACAGTACTGCTACCAAAAGTGGAGTAATGCTCCAATATCTGTGAAACTGTGTTGCACAGATGTTTAAAATGAGATGTTTAGACCAGGTTTTAAACATCAGGAAAAACAGGTGAGGAATTAGAACATTATAAACTTAGATTTCCAGGTTTCGCATTACCATATACCTCAAAACATTAAGATATTTACCTTATTCCAGCAGTTGGTGCCATTGCAAATCTAATTTGGGCAAACACTTGTCATAGCCTCATGTGAGTATTGCCAACAAGTTTCAAAGTTCAGCACGAAGCCTTTCCTACTGCCACTTTTTTTATTCCCCACTTCCAAGTTCAAAGCAAGGCTGGTGTGTGATGTCATATTTAACTCTTCAACCCTATACTTAGTTATGATATGAGGTTCTACATACTGGCACAGGCAAATGCTTGAAGTGTGATAGCATCAAGCATAATGCCAACTGGTTGAAGTTGGCTGCACTACCATACGATGCTATGATGACAGTTTGAGTTGATGCTCGTAGTCTCTATAGTTGTAAGATTCTGCTAATGTTCTAACCCAAAATCAGGGATGCAACCACTGCCAAATTGATGCTATAGTTGGCAGCTAGCAGACATGCTGGGAGCTCCCATCTCTCCTGTATCCATATAATCAATCATAAAGCTTGACTACCTAGAACCTAATTCCCAAGGAAGTCACTTATTGAGACTTGGTTGTTTACATTCAAATATCTAGCAGCAACTGCTTTCTTGATTTGTGCCATCAGTTGGTAGTCATCAGGCTCCATTGCAGGATCTTAAAGGACCTTCACTATTTCTTGTAGCAGTATCATTGACATGCAAATACGGATGTTCTGGCAATTTGTTATAGTCTGGCATGGTGTGTGGGATCCTTGGTATGAGTGGATTAATCCCTAGTGTCGCACTACAGAAGGAAGACAAAGTCCCTTTTTTGTACGTAGAACCCCTTTAAATAGTCAATGTAGAGTTCTCAATGAAGAGTTCTCTTTGCTCATAGTGCTCACAAATAGAATATATTGGACGTTAACCTACCCAAACAAACAAAACCAGACACCTAGCAAACTTGTGCGCCTATAAGTACAAGTCTCCTATGAGCTTGTAATGAGGAGATCAATGAGTTGACCATGTCATACCGGTTTGAATGCTGGATCAAAGTTTGCTGTTTTCCCTTGACTAGATGCAGAACGAGTATCAGGAGTACGCCAACTACAAGTCACCCAAGACGCCCAAGCCGAGCCGTGACCAGCGGACCCGGTCTGCGTCGCCACTGTCTCAGCCTCAGAAGGGCTCGGGCCGCCACCAAACCTCCTCCCCCAAACACAAGAAACACGTGCAGATCTTAAAGCGGGACGGCACCGTGTCCGGAACGCCGTCCAGGAAGTGTCTCACTGCGCAGTTCCAAAGTATGTCGTCTGCTTCCGTTTTTTTGTAGAAGTGTAGGGAATCAAAATGAATTAAGCGAGGAAAGTCATGAAAGGCTTGTCAGCAAGATCAGAAATTATTCTTTGTAATCTAGAAAAAAAATCAAAATTTGAATTTTCTTCCCATCATCTCCAAATGAAATATGAGATATTTGCCATCTCCTCCTTTTTTATCCTTAATGATTTTTCAAAAGTTTGTTTTAGTCATAGCAGATTTCCATAGTTACGATAGCACCCCAATACTATTTCTGTATACGAGTGACAATAGTGTGACTCCAGATACCCACGTGTACATGAGACTTTGGTTCCCCATACTTTGTTATCGTTTAGTGGGGATGACATCTAGACATGTCCCCTATTATCTTAGCCTGGAATAAACGTCCATAGGCTTAACATTAGGGACTCGTCCTCAATAGGCTTGCGAGTACGGTAACTCATTCTCAACGGGTGATAAAAAGGCTAAGATAAAATCAGAAACATTCTCGTGCTTGGTCTGAGTCCCCATTCGCCATCTCGATGGCGAATGAGGACACAGACTAAACACTCATCAGTTTCTTTCTTAGTACACAGCTTGTTTCCCCATCCCCATCTCATAGTTTTAAGGAATACAGAACACTACGCTATGTAGCCGCCACACTACGAACGCTACGAATCATTTTAAGAATATCTGTGATATCACATAGAAGGTTGGCATTAATGTATTTCATATTAGTAACTTTCGACCTATGAAAAAAATTAACTTGCGAGTTTATGCAACGTAGCGTAGTGTCTACCATTTACCCCGTGAGAAACGTACTGTTGTGGCAATGTAGCAGTGTCCAGATACCGTATCAAGCTATATTTAGGTACATTTAATTTATTCTAACAACGAGTATGCGCTGTCTTAACATCAGAGTTGAGAACTGTCTCTTTATCTCACCCCGGTATTTTTCTCCATAGGCTTAACATTAGGAACTCGTACTCCACGGCCGTGAGGTTCGTGTAACCAATACTCAATGGCTAATTTGGTGATTCATTTCATCAATAAACCATGTTATACGGGGTGAGATAAAATCAGAAACCCACTCGATGAAAATAACTTGGTCTGCACTCCACCTCGTTTGACCACAGAGTAATTCACTCGGCTTCGCTTCGTGAATTACTCTGTGGTAAAACTCGGTGGAGTACGGACCAAGCTATTTTCACCTCGTGGGTTTCCTTCTAAATACTTCCGTATCAAAGATAAGCCTATGATGCCCATTCCTGCGCCAGTGAAACTCTACTAAATGCTTGTGTTTCTCTCAGATTCAGGTGAAAATCCCGGTCATGGCAGAGGGAAGGCGAACTGGAAGCGAAAAGACAATCCATTCACGTCAGAATCCTGGTTGAATTTTACACTAGACATCGAGGCAGTGATGTCTGCTTATGCTTCATGATCTAGCGATGTATTTTTCTATTTCTTTTCAGTATATTAATCATGTGGCAGCAATTGACAAGTGAGCATGTTTTATGATCAAGACCACGTTACTCTTCTGAATTCGTGTTATTCTTGGACTCATCATTGTTTTATAAGAAAAAAAACCCTCAAGAGATGGTAGAAACGCGTTGAAGTTGATACTATCTTATTACAGTGTTCATGGATTTCTGAAGGCTTAGTGCTGTATTTGGTTTGCTCATATATGGAAATGACTATTTATTGTAGCATTTAACTGTGTACAAAATGTAAGTGCAAACTTCTAAGTCACTATATTGACTATGTTGTGATACACTACGATTGAAGAAGAAGGTCTTGTATGCAGTGATTGGGTGTAGTAATTCATTTTTAGCAATGATGTTTTATAGGTTTTACTTTATAGATGGCAAAGGAATTGTTGAACGTTTCTGAACCATCCATCGTTTAAGTTTTTCAGGATACTTAGCCCCGATAATGATATATCCTTTTAAAATGTTTACATTTAGCGTGCCCCCTATTTTTATAGTAAATATAAAGTTTCACTTGGTCACAACACACCACACGTGTTCACCTTGTGATCAAACAAGTGTATTTAATTACTAGCGTTGTTGATGATTATAATTTCAATGTCCGTAGCCGCGGCTATGGTTGAGGGTCACAGTTCTCAGTTTATATTGAATTGTAAACCAAGAGAGACACCCAGCGATTTCCGGAACCACCTACACAAAATGGCGTTTATGTGAGGTATAATTTCATAGGAATATCTCCCACTGATGATTTAACATCTCCGAAGCAATAATTAGATGAGATAGGAAATAAAAGCCCACATACACGCCATTTTCTGTTGGAGATTCTGGAGATTGCTGCATTTCTCACTTGGTGTGTCGCTGGCTTCATCAATATCCAATAGTACAATGTATACTAGGACAGAAGACCCACCAGGGAGTGTTTAGAATCGTGCAAAGAGTTCCTTTTACCATGAAAGTGATTTATACAATGATAGATTTGTTAGAGGCAGAGCGACTGTATTTAGTCTGGAGTATGAATGCCGGCAGATAGCTGCTGATCTGAGGTCCATAATGCTGGGGACCACCCCATGTCGGCGTTCGGTCACTTTTGATTTAAAACAAAATCAATAAATCAGAAAACAAATCTATTCTTATATCACAACCCCCTGTATTTATGCATTTTCAAGCTTTATTTATCGTTAACGCTAGCTACTTAGACATGCTCCCAAGGAAGAATCACGACTAAGTCGATTCTTTTGTTTAGGCCGGTCGAATGTAGCGCTGACTTGAGTTGTTCTCAGTATAAGAGCACAGCGACCGAAATTTAAATAAATCATGAGTCTGTACATTCAAAATAAAAACTAACGGAAATGGCCAAGTATACTTTGTCTTTTCATTATGAAAATATTGCAGTTTCCCATTACACATTTCTCATTTGTATATGTTCCTAACTATCAGAATTGAGAATTATCTTAAGATAGCAATAGAACAGCAGTGTCATCTAGCCACAGTCATAATATTGCAGTTTCCCATAGACACCAATAGTTTTATGCACTTATCTTTCCAGATGGCCTTCCCAGAGAAGTTACCATGGTGACATGCCTTTTTTTATGCATTTTCTATATGCTAATATATGAGACTTATATTATCCAGAGTTATTTGCCAAAATCATTCGAATTTAGAAATCACCCAACTACCAACATTTGTCTTTAAGAGGTTATCAGGCAGTGTTGCATCTTTGAAATAATGCCTCTTGTGTAGGCTCGAATGTAGTCCATCCTTGTTATATCCATTGTTTTATATCTAACGGATAATTATTTGGTTTTTAGCAAGCAACATCTCTGTTCCACATCCACATCAAGTTCTAACAAAAGGTTGGAGTGAGTAACCCCAGAGGAGAATAGTGGGCCCCCTACGTTCTCTTCTGCTGGAGTATTCCGAGTATACGTTCTGTATTGTAGCACATGGCTGAAAACTGCATGTGCACACCTCTTCCTCATGAGGGGCCCAGCTGGGTCGGCACTACGCTACGGTAACAAATATGGTCGAGAACGCTAGCGAGGTAGATACAGCACATAATTGTGCATTCAATAAAACAAACTATATTTTAGTACATAACTAAGGGAGCCCCTACTGATTTTTTTTTTTTAGATCGGCGGCCATTGCATATAGGTCCCAGGAGTGAAGTGTCAAATCTCAGTTGTATAATATATCATACATTCACGGTCTGCTCCGGGAACTGCTCAAATTAATCTATAACATCAAATGCAATATTGACATTTCATATTTTTATTTGATTACACACGTTCATACTACAAAGGCCAGGTAAGTTACGGGCATATGAGGAATGGATACTTTTTCCGTATCTTGAATATATAATATATACGCATCTCTGTGTACATACATTGTACAGACAAGGCGAATGTGTATAAATCAATATAATAAAAAAGCACCCTTAGAAACCATCTTAAAACATGATATGGGGGTTTAGATGAGGAACAATTCCTGGAACTATCATTTTTAGATCGTTAATCGGTGTATAATTTCTCCTTCAAGATCATTCTGCTTGAAAATATAAATTTATGAGATAATTATTCTACCTTTCATACATTCACAGCGTTGTCAGTACTTATGCTTTACTTCGACATTCTACAAATTAGAAAGTATATATAGATATGTTAAGCAATATCCAATAGTATACCATGTTCTACGGCTTGGAATTCGTTCATAATTACATTTCGTGATATATTTCACAGTTGGTTGTTGTTTCTTTTTTCAAATCGTTTCAACTTAACCTAGGGGGATGGTACAAATGTGCAGTTAATCAGCTCGATAGTAAAGTACTGAGTAATTGTACCATTTCATATTTTTGACAATCTTTTATAACTTCAAATACATGTGGATGTAAAGAAACGGGCAATTGATTAGATCTATTTTTGAAATTATAAAGATTCGATTGCGTTATTACTGATCGTAAAAAGGTGTGTAATATTTGTTCAGTACGTACTTAAAATTAATCTAATCACACATATCGCAATTAGTCTTTGAGTATCTATAAAGATATAAACCAAGATCAAATCGTGTTTCATCTGAATCTTCTATGTTTTATTTAGTTACTTTTGTCGTTGATCAGTCTCACAATAGGCTTTGGCAGTACCACACACATCTTATCTGTTATATACATAATAGTCATTAATATCGCATACTCGTATGCAAACTAATTGTATCCTAGTGTCATCCCTACAAAACCAGCCTGATACTAATACAATATAGACATAATTCGCATGAAGCTCGACCTCTCATGTCAAGTACACGTACTTTAAATCAAGTTTATTAATGTAAATGTCAAGTACATTCACAGTAATCAAACTGTCAAACCAATAGAATAGAAGCATGTACCTTACATTTAATCCATTTTATGGAAAACAGGTTTTAAAAATGAGTCAAATTTTGAATAAAAATCTATTGGAATCTTTCAAATAGTTCAATTTGTTGAATCTACAGGAGCAAGTATGATAGTTTTCTATGCAATTAGCCGACCGTGAAAGGCAGACTTGACACGTGATAATTTCCTCTCTGCAAACGGTACATATCTGTAGCTACGACGTTATTACCCTCTGGGATGGTTCCGTCAAATGGAACCCGGTATTTCTCAAGTAAACATTACTTGGGTAGACAATGCCTTTAGAACGTCGGCTTGTATTACTAGGAACCTCAATATGAAGTATTCATCTCTAAATACGATGCACGTCCAACAATAAAGAGAAGACTGAAAAGCCATTACAGATTATTCAACATTTTGTTCATTTTTTGGAGTCAGGGAAACTAACAGATGTCGAGTAAAAAATAATATTTTTATGTCTGGGAATGTCTTCCTTCTATGACAATGCCCACTAAAGAGAACCAGCTGAACCGAGACAGATCTCAAGTGTCAGATCTATTCACCCTAAGATACACTTTTGGTAAAAACGAGGCGTTAGACGTCCGTTTACTGAGATTTGTTGGGGAGACACACACCCCAAAACAAAACACAAAACAAACATACAAGCATCACACTCACATCAATAATAACTGTCATTGCTTTCCTCCAACACTTAGTCTATGACTAACATCCACACCAGACTCAGCTGAATAATTAATTTGGGAATATTCACATCAGTAGGTGTATCACACCTGTAGGTTTATATTTCACACCTGCACTACATTCACTTCACTCATAGGGACGGTCTCGTAGGGCCCATTCTCGGGCTGCAGTGTACCGGCGCAGGGCGCGTGTCCGTTGGCGGCGGGCGACGGGCTCTCCCCGGAGTCCCGCCGGCGGCGACAACAGGTACGCGGCGGCAGCTCGTCAAGGAGCGGCATATTCAACGTCTCCGGGAGAAACAGTGTGAGTATGCCGCCTAGCAGAGCCAGGCCACCAAACACTATGAACGGTAACGGCTGAGACACTTTATTCTGTAAGCCAAAGAATATGAATAGTTCTCAGATGCATCTCATTTCGTATATCAATACATAAAAGTACATGTATATAGCTAAGGCAATAACTTTTAAAAAGCAATGACAAAACTGAGAGGTTATGATTTTAGCACCTCATTTGGCTACATTTATGAATAGATTTTATTCATAAATGTAACCAAAATGAGGTGACATTTATTAAATGTATACAATTTATGGATCATTGTGTCCACTGATATCAATAATTTTAAATGGCGAGTTTCACCTCTAAAATCCCATTTGCAAAGTAAGTAAAATTATGCAGTTTTAACCCAGAGCTGTCATTCAGAAAATTAGAATACGTAACTATGTATGATATTCATGGAGGGTATACGTCATTTTGTTAACGTAGAAATGAGTATTCTTACCAGTGAGACCATGTGTGGAGCAATGATTCCCCCAATACGACTAGACATTGAGCATGAACCAACACCAATGTTCCTGTAAAACAATCAGGGCACATATTTCACTGTCTTAAGATGCACTTCATTTCCATAATACAAACATGTAATCCACATACTGTACTTTCTTTTATTCGTGCTTTATTTCAAAAGGAATACATTAGATAATCGTTAGAATAACCCTGATGCTTGGTTACAATATATTCTCAGTTACAAGAAAATATGTCTGCTTTATCAATTCTCTTAATAATAAGAACACCAATTTGAATAATGGAACTTCCCTGACGCACAGCGTTATTGTGAATGATACAGGTAATCAAGCTGAATATTTAGCAGTCCCGTCAATTTCACTCCTAAGAAGCAGATTAAATCTGAGTGATTTACCTGATAACGGTGGGGAAAAGTTCAGCAGAAAAGATCTGTGCTGCGGCCCAGCTGCCAGCTATTCCGGCACGCCCTAACATGAAGAGAGCTACGGTCAGCACCGGAACACCTTCTGCTCTCCCTGCAATTAACAGATTGTTTGAAGCTACAGTAATGTAGAGTAATTTAACATGAAACAGTTAATAAGGGATATTTTAAGAACTGACATAGTGCGTATGCCGCTCCCCGACCGCCGCTACAATATTGTAGCGTTCGACAAGTGATATATGATATTGTAAGGACGGGGAAAGTGACGTAAGGTATTCTAGTAATAGGGGCACGTTATGTATGATACTGTAGGGATGTGGCTATTGATGTACATTTACTATGCTGTAGGGATGGGTCAGTGAAGCATTATATATTATGGATGAGAAAGTAAATACATATTGTGGGGACAGTGGTGTTATACGATATTGTAGTGATGGGTAATATATTCTAGAGTAAAGTAGGTATGAAAACAGAGTAGATAGGTAGCATAGTTAATCAATATTTTGTAAATTATAGATAGCTTTATATTTGCCATGGTCTATATCAGGTTGTAGAAAAAATGCGACTGACCTGCTAAATAGATAACGACTACTGACAGCATGGAGCAGCCGGCCACTAACATCAAGAAAAACAAGGTTTTACGCCTCCCGAACCTGAAAACACGGAGGCATCACAGCTGTAACTTTCATTTTCTGAACAGGGTTTTTATCGCACCTAGACTGAATTTCCCTTATAGCTACACACGGAATGATGTAAAATGAAGTGGTCTAGACTACTTAAAGAATATATTTTATCTTATTAAACATCTATTTATCTATAAGATACTATTCTGTGTATTTGTATAGTACAGCAGCTACCGCATTTATGACTTGACGTAACAGTGTCAAGTTACCTCCTCATATATCAAATTCGAAGATGTCTTGATGAAAAAAAGTATAAGATAACATTCTGTATCTACAAAATAGTATACCTATTCATTAGTTGATTCCTACTGAAAAAACGTTTGCATATATAAATTTATATATATAAAGCCTGGGAAACAAAATGCCATTTAAAGTAAGGGGGCTGGTGTATCGTAAAAAATCAGAAATATGCCTGCCTACCTATTATTGACAAGCACTACAAACAGTAAAGGTGGGATCTCCACGAGACCTGACAGGAAGAAGTTGATGTATCTGTTTCCTGAGAGGTTTCCTACGTTCAGCGAGGAGCCATAATACACGGAGCTACACACGAACCTGCGGACGGGAAATTCGTAGATGTAAACACCATTCCAGCTTAGCTGAAGTTGATTTTCTTTGCAGGTTTATAATACTTTATGGATATGGATGAGTATCCACAATCACGTTGATGAATATACTACTGCTATTTTCTGTAAGTCCCACTGATATATTATATTTTCTAAATGCCATGAGAACTTCAGAATATATAAGTAGACATTGTTTTTATTGCTAAAATATAATCTGGAAGTTCAAACTTCTATCTATAAGCCACAGCACACAGATATTTAAAGATTTTGCGAGATACGTGTTCAGATAATAAGCTAAAATGTTACATTCTTATAGAAAATATAATTGCAGTAACCTTTTTAAAGTACATGCATATGGCTGATCTTACCAGGCATAAAGTAAAATTAGAGTATTTTTGACCATGCTCCAGCTCCTGAATAGGTCAAGGTAAGTGTATCTCTTCTCTTCAGCCGGGAATGTTTCCATGTCCTGAAGTATGAGAAAAACCTGAGAGCTTTAGTTCAGAGTAAGAAGTTCTAATAAGAGCATACATGCATAGTTACCAATTATACGTTGCATTTATGTATAGGTTTCTCGTTACACTGACAGTGTCAGCAGAGCACAGGGGTAAAATATTAATTAATATCATAACGATTTATAGAAAAAATGACAAGATTTTCTAACAAATATCATTACATTTTCTAATTAGTGCATCCCATTGAACAAAAAATGCTACAGTTCTATGTTTATGCATTAGAATAGTATTCAAAATACTGTGAATATACTTTCAACTAATGATCATGCTCTAAGACAATACATGTATATCATTTTCAGAGGAATATAGCCTTTTTAATCAAGTGGTTAATCAAGGGGAAGAAAATGTTCCAATCGTTTTAAGCGCAAGTACAATAAAGCGTATCGCCCAACCTCAGGTTTCCTCCTGATATCTTATATCAAATTTATTCATAGGCTTGTTGATATTCATTAGCGGATCTTAGACTCACCGTCGTGAAGGCAAAGAACTTGGAGAAGTCAGGGACTGGTTTCTTGTTGAACTCGGCGATGCGGGTGAGAATATGCGTCGCCTCTTCATACCTGCCTTTCTGCACCAACCATCGTGGGCTCTCAGGAACAAACCTTTAGGAGCATGTAAATTGTTTGTGACAGTCACAAAATTTGAACTTGTAATTGTGTTAGCCAACTCAAAAAGTAACCGTTATTTGATTAGTCTGTATTATATGTCCATTTGTGGATTTTTGAGAACAAGATCTATTCCTATATTATCGATGGTCTTTTGGTTTCACTTCAAAGTGAAATCTTAAATAAATGGCGATAAAAACTAAACATTAAAGCATAATCCTTCCTTTGAAATTAATATTTCTTAATCAATTCACGAGATATGTTTTCAAGTTATGTTAAATTGTTTTTAAAAGAACGTGTAAGTACAACCTTTCCTTTACAATCAATATATTCCTGACTGAATTCATGATATATGTTTTCAAGTTATACTAAAATGTTTAGAACAAATAAAGGCAGCAGATCCTCAGTAGGAACAGCCCTTGGGAACCCGAATTGGATTTATGCAACAAGGCCAGGGTGTGCAGTCATCTTCACGAAGTGGTAGCCCAGCGAAGACAGTAGCAGTACAGGAAAAGTTGCTTAAATCCAAATTGATTCTAGCGGAGGGTAGTTTAGTATTTATCCTATTCTATTTCCACGATTTTAGATTGAATATAGTCACTCAATGTTCTTGACTATTACTGTTGATATTCATGGGATTGTCCTTAAGGCTGAAAACAGAATTTCCCTATCTGATATATTGCCTATGATACCTTTGTATTACTTACCACCAGGTGAGAAGGAGTGGCACACCTCCCACAGAGGTGGCGATGGCCAGGTGGCGCCAGTCTCGGATGAGGAAGGCGATCAGTGACAGTGACATCACTCCGCACGCCCAGAACCCGATACAACCACAGAACGTGCGCCACCGCCGGCCCACGAACTCTAACGGGAGGACGAAGTTCACCAGGAGTGTGCCTGCCACGAGAAGTCACTGTGATACCTACGACTGAGCTCTACACTGGGCAAAACGTATTATCATCTCATTTAACGCTATGTAGAGTATTACACTCAGAACTACCAACGTAAAACGTATTTATTGATTTGTTCCGCTTATTCAATTTCTTTTATAGAATATTAAAGAACAAAAAATTGAATTAGTTTAAACCAGGTACAAACCCAGACTTGTTCCAATTTCTTTTAAAGAAATTAAAAAAACGAAAAATCGTTGGAATCGTGACAAAATCATATCATATTTCTTTCTAAAGATATAAAAATACTGGTCTTATAATATCTCACCATAAAGGGCAATTTACCCGAAGCAATTTTTAAAAAAAAACTGATGGGTAAACAATGTTCCATCGAATCTAAGCACGTAAAACATGTGCCATTTGTAGTCTTGCTTGTGATGAAAACGCTAATAACAACGTACCTCCAAAGAATGCGCCGACAAGGAACTTGACAGTGGCGTAAAGCTGCCATGAGTTGGCGAAGGACGACAGGAAGCCGGAGAGGAGCAGCAGACTGTAGACGATGTAGAAGACGCGACGTCGACCCCACGTGTCCGCCAACTGACCCGTCACGCATGCGCCAACCAGCACGCCCGCCATCTGTGACGTCATGATCCACGTACGGATCGAGTCCCGGCCGCAGACCAAATCCCACTGCAAACATCAAGCCTCGTGTCTTATTCATATTTTCCGGTATATTCTTTATATGGCCACCTCTTGTCAATACTACATCAGTAGATGCAAAGTTTTATGAATAGGTATACAGATATCGGATTGATATTTAATAATGTAGCTGTGTGGTTAGGGAAAGTTATGGTTGAACACTCATACACAAAGACCGCGGATCCATTTCCATACATGGGGAACTATATTAAATGGGTACATTCGTGCTTTAGAATTTACAAGTCACACTCTCAATACAAATGTTATTGGGTGATGTGAAAGGATTTAGAATAATATACATATATGTACATCCAATTAACCCTTTTCTTTTGTCATGGTAGCTTACGGTACTGTCCCCAGTACAATTCTGTTTTCATTGTGCAAAAGCAAGGTGTCATCTGCTGACGCAGGTATATCGATCACCTCTAAATACAGAGGTCTTCACTTACAAAATGCGCATCACTACCTTTTTCTTCTCCTAAGCACCTTAAATGTCAAAATTTATATCACTACCTTTTCTAATCACAATTTTTTTTTTTTTCAGAACATTCATTTTATTGCCAAAGAGAAAAATACAGTCATCTCTCCTTGTTGTGCGCTGGAGAAGTAATCAGTACAACTCAAGATATTACAGATGTAGTTTAGTTTTGCAACTCACAAGTCCATAAATAAAGGTCTAACCAATTAGGCAATAAAATTGGGGTGAGCTTCAGGCCTTATAAGCCTGGTTTTCAAACTCTTCCCCTTTAGTATATATAATATATGTAAAACTGATTGTCATGTATTTATAAACTGACTAGATCTCACCTCGGTGACGACAGACGTGTACTGCGAGTCGTACACCCTGCCGGGGCAGACCGTTCCCTGTGCCGTGCACACCGTAGAGTTAACACGGCTCTCACTCGCGGTCATGTTCAGTATACTGGAGGCGTTAGAGCCGGCCATGTCCAGTACCCTGGAGGCGTTATAGCCGGCCTCCTCCGGGCAGACCCAGGAGGGGGATGCGGCTGTGAAGACGTGCTGGAGGAGCATCCAGGCGGCGGGAACCTCGAAGGCGCTCACAAGGAGAAACACTCGCACCTGGAAGGGTCCGAAGGTCCCGACCTGAGCGTAGATGTCCTCAAAGTCAAACTTCCCCGTCCGCGCCATTTTGGTGGAATCTTTTGTATGTAAATTATCTTAAAGAAATTGCTTCAAATTTCTTCTTGGTAGACTTGTGCCGTGGCAGTATCGGTTGTTGATCGCCAAACGTGACTTGAGTTGTTAGTCTGTAGGTATGGATGGTGTTGGGATGGGCTGAGTGGTAGGAGGGGCTGAGGTTGGCAGAGCGTACTGGAGGTATGCCCGGGAGGGGATCCACCCCCTCCCCGCCATGCCCGCCCGGTGTCCACCTGCTAATCGGCCTGAAACAAGACGACACTCGTTAATCAAAGCAGCAGTACACAAAGGTGAATACGAGATTAGGGGCGGCTGGGAATCTGAGACTTCCACTTTAATGTATTCAGGTGGTTTGGGGAGGGTGTTTAAAGTGCGTGAATAAATACATAAATCTATACGTGTGAGACGCATACATATACTTCTAAGGTATAGTTAATGATGCTTGCCAGTTGCTGTTAGTGGAGTATAAGGTAGACCATGTCCCCAGAATTTTACAGTGAAGAAAATGTTCGAATTGGGAGAAACGCTTATCCCCGTAAATGGATAAAATGTGATGAGAGGAAATATTTTTTAATTCATATATAAATCTACGTAACCAACTTCTTGGGTCTTTTTTTTTTTTTTTTTTTTTTTTTTTCCGTTGATTATCCTGCAAGGACATCGGCTAACCGCCGGTATGACTTGTCCTTACAGTACATGGTACAATCAATAGTGAACTTACTGGTCGCTCTATCCAATAAGAACCTCCATAGCCTAAACTATAATTAGGAGTGATAGTTTTACACAAGTCAGTGACTAGTACACATTGATACAGTACAAAGTATGTGCTTTACCAAATATTTCTAGAATTAGTCTCATGAAATTTGGCGTGAGGATACACCTCATTGAGTTCTTGTCAGTATGAGATATGTACTCTGTATCTTTGTTACTACATTTAAAGGACATAATTCAGTATCAATTTTTTGCCGTGTAGTCCTTTCAATGCATACTAGTGCATTTCTCAATAATCAAAGTAACAAACAGAGATTCCATAATACATCAAGATAATTCATGTAATGTAAGGGTAGTCATCACTAGAGTAACTATACTGTGCCTGGAAGCCTGCAGAGGTCAGTTTATAGAAATCTAGAACTCCTTTTCTTAGACGCAGCCTTAAATGATGCATACTTATCAATACTCACATATATATTACTCAACAGAAAATTGTGATTATATTGAATCTTGTGTGATTCGAATATGTCGTGATGCCCATAGCGTGAAATTCCGCATACTATGAGAAGTTCTCACTGTGTGTATACATGACCCTTGGACACCAACACCAACAGATATCAACAATTGTAACATAATTATACAGGAACAGGAGACAACGCATCACCGTCATGGAATCCCATATGATGTAGTTCTTTGGTGGAATCTGGGTTAGCTCTATCGAGGACATGCATACAAAAACGGGACACTGAAAATAGACTGTCGACAACAGCTTTAAACAAGAGTAGCACAAAACGCCTATAGGACACGTATCCGTGGACGAGGGTCAGAGCTCCTGCTGTCGTGAGTGTGCCGGGAAAGGTTACACGATCCATGCAGTATACATGTACATGAGACATCTACTCGGTGTGATCAAATGTTAATAAAGTGTGGACGATTATACGTGTATTTATATAACTGATAACTCTAAAACATTAACCAACCTTCATATACGTGTAGATGTCAAATGCATATAATTGATGAGGATTTTCAGAAATTGTTTTGTAGCCAGGTGCATCGAACATAGTGTCAACTAATTTCAGCTACACTAATTACAAAACCTCAGGTGTGATACATGAAATAACACCACAGTGCTGATATATTAATTACAGCCGACTCTCATCCCCAGCTGTCGATTCTGGAAGTGTTCTAGCGTGTGGTTTGTTGTAACAGGTAAAAGAAATCTTAATCATCACCGTCCTAAAGGGGCTAAGGTGGCATAAGCCCGTTGCTGGGTATTTTGATAAGTCGGTAAATGTATGTAGTAAAGTGGTTCTGATAGAAACTGGGGCCTGTTGAATAATTAAGACTCGTACACGTACAGACCCTTTTCTGTACGCCAACGAGACCAAGGGATGATGTGGGTCAACTTTATTCAATACTTATTGACGACCTTGTGGAGAATTATGTCTGTCTTAGCGAACGAACTTGAACGTTAGAAAAAGATAACCCTTGTACGAGATACAGAAAAGGATCTTCATATACGAGCCTAGATTATTAAACAGACCCCTGGTTATTTAATCGGAATGACACTTAATTAACCTCTTAAAAACCTTCACCGACTACAGATCGACGTTTTGAGTCCATCTATATTTGCGCATAAATGAATATATAGGTGATGGCAAGATCTGGTAAGTGAAAATAGAACGCGGTTTGGGCGCAATGATGCTGTTTTAGAGCCTGTTAAAACTATCATTAAATGTTAAAGGTGAGTGTCTTAATCATAATTTGGGTTTCTAAATGACTGTAATCCAGATGTCAGATGAAAATACCATGCATAAACGGGAGTTTAAACCTGAATATCTTCAAAGAGCTGGAAATTTGCCAAATATGGCGTGACACTAAATTTCTGAAACAAGCAGGTAATCGCAGGTAATTGCTTGCCTGTGAAAGGTGATCCCCTACTAGTACTAGAGGTTTACCTAAGGTAAGTTGATACTTGTCGAGTCCAGAATCTTTTCTTTACATGATGCATCAAGGAGACTGACATTCATCCTTGAGGACACACATTGGAATTAGTTAGATATTATGGTGTAGCTGAAATATCATGACCTATCAGCCATCTTGTATCTATAAATACATCAACTGTACTTGATATTCATTTTAGCTCATTAAATATACGCTGTATGTGTAGTCCTCTACACTTCTATAAATCCCTTTTCAATGAGGTACAGTCATAATTGACATAGTCATTTTAACCTTTTAAGGGTAAATGATACCTTGAGGCATCAACCAGCCTAGAGCAAATTATGCCTTGGGAATGCCTGAAATGTTGTCTTTAGACATCATCTGTTATAGTTTGGTTGTTGTCTAAAGGCATCATTTCCTAGATTATAATGTTTTTTTGGTAATGAAATAAGATATAAGATTGATAAATATGAATTACAAATTATTGTCTCCACATGCAATTCATTTAGATTTCAGGCTAAAACATTCCATTTAGTGACCTTGACCTTGGTAAAGGTCAATAGCACCGAAAAATATTGATCTTTTGGTCAAATATGGAAGGGTTCAACATCATATATTATTGAAGATATCTTAGGACGTTCTCAATTTCGATTTCATTTCTTATCAGATTTGGTGTATTCGTGATTTTCTATAGAATCTTACCTTGACCTTTGACCTTGTTCTCGCTTAATGATGCATGATGGGAAAACAATTTCACAACATTGTGAGGTCCTGATATCATTTTTAGAAATATGTGATGCAAGTTAAATTACAGGTATTTTGATTCAATTTATAGAAACTCCTACAATTTGTAATTGGATATTTGGTCAAATTCTGAGAAAAACATTCCTTTTAGTGACCTTGACCTTGTAAAAATGTTTGATAGTTGTAGAATCTTAGAGTATCATGGAATATTAATCTTTGTCTCAAATATCTAAGAGATCGGTGAAATATTCTTAAAGATATGACAAAATATGTTTCAATATCAGTGGCCTATGTATGAGCAGATACCTTGACCTTTGACCTGACTGTGGCTTATTGACCAGTGCATGATGGGAAGACTTGCTTTAGGACATTGCTAGGGTATGGTGCTGGGTATCCAAATATATCATTCAAGTTGAAAAACAGTTATATTAGAACAAGTTATAGAAACTATTGTAAATCATTATAGGAAATATTGTGAAATTTTGGAAGGAAACATTCCATTTAGTGACCTTGACCTTGGAAAAAAATCAAGATGGTGACAAAAGCTGATGAATCTATGGTGTCTTAATAAATTTTCCAAATATCTAAGAAATCAACTGAATACTCTTGGATAAATGACAAAATATGTCTCAATTTCAAAACCCTCTGAAATTTGATGACCTTTGACTTTTGACCTCCAATAAAAGGCCAAATGGACACATTTACAAAAAAATGGCTACCCTATCTGGAATGGCCAAAGTCTTAGCTTACATTTAATACAATAAAATTTCTGCTATACTTTCATGGAACAAAAAGCCACTTTTTCAGGGGGTGGCCCCATAACTTGTGCAAGTTAAAACCTACAATAGGCATTTTGAGTGATTCTAATGTAATGTTGGATTTATGCAGATTAGACATATTTCCCCAAGGTGGATTTTGGCGGATTTTTAATATGGTGTTCTTGGGACCTTCCTGAGATGTATTGTGAAGAAAAAAATTGTATTGCAATTTGTGGTGGGTTAGGCCCAAAAATGTCATAGATTGACTAGACTATTGTACTCCCTATCCAATCCAAGTGCTTCTGGGCGGTTCGCCCCTTGAACTACCAGGAGGAGCTTTGCTGCAGGACCCCAAGCGATCTTCAGTCCCAGGTGCGCACTCCCCCGCCCCCAAAAAGCTCCTATATCCGCCCCTACTGCTATTGATATGTTGATACCTCTATAGTAATTGTACGATTATGTTGACTGTGCATCATATCCCTTATATAGCTGAGATGTGTCACCCACTATACCACAGCATGATGCAACCTCAACATACCATACATCACAATACAACCACTAATGATTCATGTTAGAAGTAATGGATATGGAATACCCTTGGAGTGAGCCTATGTAAACTGTAGAAACAATTGCCTAAAACGCAGCTGGATGGCGCAAGATTCCAGTAGGCACGATGCACATGCAATTTCTTTTACTAATATTTGATTGTGATCTACTTGACATCACACTAGACACTTCACTGGAAGACTCCAATATTCTTCTGATAATTCCATATTTATATATAAACTCATATGAAAGATGTAAAAGACATATCGGTTCTACCCTTCCCAGGCGCTCATGTCTATGAGGTCTTTTGAAATAGTGAAAACAATATTTCAGTTAATCATGGTTAACTCTGACCACGTGGCTTTTGAACGTACTTGCCAACTGAGCACCACTCCCGTCCGCCTCGCTTGGCTACTCTCCTGCTTCAAGCAGATCCTCTGGCCAGGCGCGTCTCGTGATATGCTTGGAGAGTGAAGCGCTCGGTGTGCGGCCCAAGGCGTCCTTACTCAACGATGGCGGCGTTTACTCTGACTGCCTCCCGGTGTTTGCCGCACGGACGCCCGGGTCCGCCAACATGAGCTGACGTCACGCCACTGTATCGTGTGACCGGTTCTGGGAAACCCCATCGCACGTCAGTTACCTTAGTGGAGTAA
Organism: Alentia gelatinosa; assembly: GCA_950022655.1. Taxonomy (NCBI): domain Eukaryota; kingdom Metazoa; phylum Annelida; class Polychaeta; order Phyllodocida; family Polynoidae; genus Alentia; species Alentia gelatinosa. The sequence goes on along the minus strand of OX465583.1, from coordinate 47,980,060 downwards.
GTGCCACTGAAGTGCGCCACGCGTTTTACAATCGTACTCACTGTCATATATGCATACTATCTATGAGAAACATAGAATTGGATTAAGAACTTCAACTCTAATGTCTCCAGGAATCATAATAATGGGAAGTGAATTGTATGAATTGTATCAAGCCTAAATTTAACACATTGTATATCTAAAGCTCTTTTTGGATATACAGATGTACTTTAGAATTGGTGATGGATACGTGCCTAGGGGTTTCATTAGTGGCCGCTGAACCAAAAAAATAGACACCGGATCTCAGCAGTGTGGCCTAGCATCTATCTCACAGAGAAGCAATTTAAACCACTGACTGGATCCCTATCGATCAATTGTGCAGTAAGCCGTGCTGCATACATTAGGGCGTGTGTCAATCAATCTCTGTGTGTGGCCAAGGTATGCGCTGCTTAAGAGGAGGGCACCTCTGTACGTACCTCTAACAACAGAAATTAGGGTTCCGAGAGTCTCACCCTTTGTATAAACACAACGTGAAAAGACTCGTCATCAATTATGATAATGTAAGTTCATTACTTCGCCAACTTCCGTCGTTTTGAAAAGCACTGAAGGGACTGAATAGCTACAGAAATAAAATATGTTTTAAGAAAAATACCATTTAGGGTGAATCAAGGCCTGTACAAGGATATTCCGGGACATGTAGAGCATCCGAATCCTGATACTTTCACTGGAGTGACACTGACAGCTTCGTTCTTATTCAGAACAAATGCCCCTCGTGTTGAAGCCCGACGAGTGAGCATGGTATATTCTCGGAGATTCTGGACTGGGTAAACCATTATACGAAGCTGAAGGATTGATTTTTTCTCTCTCACTTTTCAAAGGACAGTGCAATGGCTGGGTCTTTTTCTTCTAGAATTGGCTAGACATCAAATGCTGTAGTAGATAAGATAAAAGCCTTATCTGTGAGAATATAAGACTCTGCAAAGATAGTATGAGGTGGTCTGGGATAGGTGTGGAGATACTTCAAAGCTTCCGGGTCAATTGCCAACACATTTCCTTATCATTGTGGCACAACTCCAACCACAGGGTATATGTGACGCGGAAGAGCCTTACTTCACTGAGTCGCCGTAATTGTACGCCATTTCAGCAAAATTAATGGCATGAAAACGAGGATATGTTTTGTGTGAGATAAAATATAGATTATTCAGAGTCAGATAGTCAAGTACAACTTCCCAATTTTGTTTTGGTAATTGGCTTTAATTGATGCAGCAGGTCACAATGTTTCGGCGTAGAGTCACCTTTGTCAAATATAGATTATCTTTTAGATAGAAAAAAATTAGAAAGATTTATTGACATTTTGCTAGAAGAGATCCTCAGATTCGACAAACAATTTACTATGGCTATCCTCATTCTCTACTTCCACTCCTGTGTCTACATGAACCAGTTTGCAGTAATTGCTCTCACACTATCACGAGAAATCCACATTACTCAAGAGCTTAATAGCAGGCTGATGTCTAATGTATTACAGGATTTGATCATAGACACTTAACATTTGCACACAAGAAACACTCCTACATATATATATATATATATATATTTGAGTAGACGCGGGCTCAGTACATCGATGACATACCATCAACACGACACATACATTTTTTTCGATAACGAGAGAAGGACATTGTCTAACTTCAAGTTAAACGGAAAAATCAACAACAATTTCCAAAATATATATAGTTTATGCATAAATAAATGTACCAGTATATCAGAGAGAATTGATTTAAGGTTGGGGCGGGGTTTGGGGGATGGACAACAGGGTTTGTTTGTTTGGGTAGTTGAACATCCAATATGTTCTATTAAACTTACTTTGGGTTTTGACCAAATCTATGAGATGGATTTAGGTAGAAATCTCACCCCTACAAATTTACTGAGGTGAGAGTTCCTTTACTCCCCACACCACATACACATGGTATGAAAATGATTGGCCTTTGACATAGCAGTAAATCTACCACTGCTGGGGGTTAAGGAGAAAAGTGGCTGCAGTGGGACTCAAACCCATAATGTCCCACAACCTTGGGGTTATAAGTCCAACACTGAGCTAACTCCCCACCCTGATTGTATAGGTCTGCTACGGAGAAAATATTATGCTTATTCGATGGGCTAGACATAAACTCATTTCACCGCACATATATCAAGAAAAGTAAATACCCTTATATAATCATTATCATGTGTCAGTTCAAATTAATTTGTGAGTTGCACGAATTTAGAGTCCGTGATGAAATTATACTTTATAGATCATTGCTGTGCATCTCAAGTACCACTACCTTGGGATTACGCGTCTAGTATTCTTTACTGCTGAGCTCCTCACCCAGGTCCCATGCAAGCATATCCAGTCTGCACCATGGGGGGACAAGGTGACCAAGGGGGTAAACAGATTGATCATTGCTATCCATCCCAGCAGGCCAATCAGCTGGAAATTTGGCGCATGGGAGGGGGGGGGGGGCATGGGGGGGGGGGGGGCTGTCCATAAAGGGTGTCATGCTATTTTTGACGATTTTTGCCCCCCCCCCTCCCTTGTCATGCTTTGTAATTTATCATAGTTGGTCATGAAGACTGAACCTCACCCACTCCTCCCTACTGTTTGACGTCAATAGGCCTTTTTCCACTGGCCGGTGTCGCACCTTATCTGCTTAGTTACGCCAAGGCTGAAGCCAAACATTCACCTGGCAACGTATTCTTTACCATTGAATCTCTGAGTGTATGAGTGTTTTACGTTCAAAATACCTGTGTACATTATTTACAGAGGAATAAAAATAATTACACTGTATTCTATGGTATTCCAGCTACAATTTGGTATGTCATCATTGCATATCACCTCTATGATACCATAGATATACCTTAGATAACACAGGGACACCTAAGCTGCATACACACTAATACATTGGCATGCCTAGCTATAATATGCTTATCTTTTTCCAAGTTAAAACCAAGATAATTATCAACTATAAAGTTTAGACAGCTCAGACTTGTTGATACAATATCCTAGTTTGCTTCAACAATTTAATCTGTCAAAAAACAACACCCCTGTAATTACACCCACCGTTCACACTTTAGGTGTGATTGCTGTGTGGCTCTATGGGCATGTGGCCGGACTCGGACGTGTTTGTCCGAGCGGCTGCGTTACTACACAGTGGGCCATTAGGTGGCGCTGAACGGCAACACCTGTATTATGGACGGCCCCTCTCGGAGTATTCCCAATGGGGTCGGGGTTGCATCATATACAAGGATTCACTGAGGGAAGCATCACCCCTCCCTGCTATAAATATTAGGCGTTCCCATGCTAATAAGAAAATGCTGATTCAATGATTAATTGTTATTCAAGGGGTCTAGTATTAGGGAAATACGAGAACGTACTGTTTGGGTCCTACTCTATAGGGGACAGAGCAATTGTTAGTTCATAAAGCAGTCACTAGTTGGCTAGCAGTATGGCAAACCTCTTGGGGGGGGGGGGGACAGATCCATATTCTGGCTCTTTGTTCTTATGAAATTCAACTGCCTTTTAATATTTTACCATGGTCCCCTTGACTCTACGCCCATCACAGACCAGGATGAGATAATGATGAGACCTAGGACATAATGTTTTTCGCATGGAACCTTTTAAATACATATCCGTCATATGTGAGCAAGGGTAGAGTTGTGACACTTCCCAATTATCACTCACTTCTTTTGCACCTCCATTAGTGAAGAACACCTTTTTCACCTCCATTACTAGGCATTAGTGAAGAACACATACTCGGGGTTGGGGGTGGGGGGGGGGGGGGGGGTGGGGGGCGTCATGGCAGCCCCCATGGCTCATAGGCTATATGCTGTATACTCCTTGCTAGAGCCTAGTAGAGGTTACAGCGTTGTAGCCTATTGTGTTTATTGACTCAGACTGTGTTACAAACAGCTTGGAGCATAGTAATGACAGTAGAAGATGAGTTCAATATAAAGCTATAGTTGTCCTTGTCAACTACAATGCAATATGTAAATAGGCCTACATGAAAATACAATATATAACTACAATGCATTATATAACTACAATGTAACATGTAAATACATGAAAATACAACTCAGATCTTTACTTAAAGTAGGGGTAGTGTCCTCCTAAGGAATTGGCTTACACTATGCAATAATTTGTAGTCAGTTGATTGTAGCCATGTTATAAGTGTATACATACTTGGGTTCATGCTGTGATCTCTTAAAAATTTCTGACGGTATTGTACTATTTTCACATTTTGGCATTCAAACATTAGGTGGTATTCGTCACCAATCACACCAAGTTCACACATATGACATAGCAGTAGCTCTTTTTCTGTAGCTTTACCTTTCTTGATATACCTTGCCCTTATTTTTGGCAGTCTGTTGTTACCTGTGCGCAGCTTTGTTAAAGCTACTCTGTTCGCTTCTGGTAGTTCTATTAAGTATTTTTCAAGTTTAAAATCATCTTTGAATTCCTTGTACAAAATGCAGGATCTATGTTCAGCAACATCACTATGCCATTGTTGTGTGAACTGGTCTTTTAAACATAGTTCTACTGATTTTTTTAACCATTCAATTCTGCTATTTGTTTTTTCTGAAAATATTTGTTGCTGATCATGCCATACATGGGTCATCCCACACTCATTGAGAATTTGTTTTACATGAGTGAGCCACTTGAACTCTGTTTTCACATGTTGTAGCAAACTCATGTGAAAACGTAGAGTTCAAGTGGCTCACTCATGTAAAACAAATTCTCTACTACTAGTACTACGTTACTACGTATATTAAACTACTAGGTCGCCACGACTATATTCGTTTTACCCTATATTCCCAAAAATAAAGCCTCCGGTATGATCTAAACAGGCTACAGTATAAATAAAAGATGGGAGGGTACTGACATCATGAGGCAGCAGTGGGACACTCCTAATATACTCATCTCATAAATGAAATCACACTGTTTAAACACTGTTTGTTTTCCCCTTTGCCTTATTCATGGTTGCCAAGGGCGCCAAGGTTCAAGCACAAATCGTGAAAACTCTGGCCGTCTTCGTTGTATATTTTCAAGTAGCATGTGCGAGGCAGATGGAAATTTACTCTAGTAACCGAGTAATATGATACTATAAACCAAAATCACTTACCTGAACTGCAAAACGGACAAAACCTTCGAACATAATTCTCTCATTTCACGTGCCCATGGAGGCTACCATATTGGATTTGCTTGTATCTGAGGTGTGGATTGATTGCCCTGATGGCCATTCGAAAACCAGCGGGTTCACTAAACCGACTGGGTTCGCGTCTGCTTTGAAATGCTCATGGTTCCCCGGTCATTCGACTGTAGTACTAGTTCTACTCACCAGGGGTTAAAAATCTACGCTGATTCCGCGGTCTTCCGCTAGATGGCGTGGCAATAACTAAGGGATATAATGAGAAAGGTCTTGTCAATAGTTTGTTTGAACTTTTAAAGTCATTGGAGACATTCCCTGTATGATATATCTTCAAAAAGACAAAAACAGAGCCACCCGGATAAGATGAATTGGATTTGATTCTCAAAGGGTAAACAGGAAGAACCATCCTTTGACAATAATACAATGAAATAATCACCCTCTGTCCATTGTTCACACCTAAATTATTTAGGGTTGACAATAGATAGGAAGTTAACTTTTAACGAGCATCGTAAATTAGCGATGAAAAGGGTAAGAAACTAATTACATGTAGCCTATATGTAATAGGTCTACAAAGAGTCCAACATCTAATTACAGAGGAAATAACGTTAAGAAAGTATACAAAACTAAGATTCTCCCATATCTAAATCACTGTGACTGGGCCTATATGCCTATTTCTAATCCAAGAACACAATATGGTAGGCCTACTACGGAAATACAGCTATTACAGAAAAAAGCTTTAAGAATTATTTATGAAATTAAACTTGGCCCAACCCCAACCTTTAAGACCTACGCACACCAAATCTTTGGCCTAAAAACCTTCACAGATTGTAAGATAACCCATCTGATTCATTTTGCTTCTCACTCTTCTCACATCTCTCTCTCATCCAGACACCTGAATTGATAGACCATAGGGATCTGCCGCCCCGTAGACACAGAAGACTTCGTCTTATTGTAGGCCTACCAGTTTCAAAGCATCCGGACCGGTATTTCTTTAATCCTTTTACTTAAACGGGTTTAACACACCACAACACGTAACTACCCAGATTGTCTTTACGAACAACATAAACGATACGATAGGAAAACGTTCCCAAAAAGAATTTTAAATTCCAGTCGGGAAACCTATTGGGAAGTTTATTGGGGACCTTATCGGAATTGGTGGGTTCCTGCTCTTACAGTACTTGACTAGCTCGTGACTACAACTAGCAAGTAACTTTATGCTCACTGGATGTTCAACCTTAGGTTCCTCAGGTAGGGGACAATCAGGGCGATCTACATAGCTTTTGCTGCCCCCCCCCCCCCCCCCGCACTACTATCTGCTAGACTGTGACTGCAACTAGCTAAGATAACTACAAATACCAAATACTGGCCAACTTGGTTAGATGATACGATATTCACAGATGATCAACAGCTGCTACAACTGGCGAAATTAGCACTGCCTTACCGACGGACTGTGTTACCATTTACCTAGAACTGTTTTAGTGATCCTAATCCCAAACGTTTCCAATAATGAACGTATGTCTATTGATCCTTTACTGATTTTCAACCTGGACCTAGTAATACCATTTATTACCAAGTAATCCTTCTGTTGAAGATAGGAAGCATTCCTTCACTAAAAATGCATCTCTTCTTACACCTCCAGGGCATAATCAACAACCTACCGGTATATTAGTTCACTTTTGACCCATTATCACCAACCTCATCTCATAAAAATGACAGCAAGATATCAGGGTGAAAATGGAAATTACACATATTTTCGTATCTATTTGATGTTCAACTTTACTTGTATTTTAAAGCGGTTATTCAGTTGTACCCTAAAAATTGTTTTAAAAAAAAGTTATACGGCATATAGATCTCCAATTATAGAGGTGTTTATTTTGCCTTCGATGCCAAATAAAGCCCAACCTGGTTTTTTTTTTTTTTTTTTTTTTTATTAGCAAGTAATTCACCTAGGATAGGTGGTCTTCCATCACAGCGTACTACGGTCCGGGTGAATACAGTCAAGAGATTTCATAATCATACAATCATTTACATATAATTATATGGGTTTCTATAGTATGTATTATAACAAAGCTAGACTACTGTAAAAGACCTCAGTCAATGAGACTGTGATAATGTACTATGTATAAAGCGGTCTTCTAGCGATTTACAAATAGATAGTAAGAATGATTGAGTCTGATGGGATGAGATGAGAATGATATATCTCATATGATGATTAAGATATTACAATACATCAAGCTTGGCTACAGCATGCTTAAAAGAAGCTTTGCTTGGCAATGTCTGTACTTCCATCGGTAAGGAGTTCCATGCCTTTTCAGCACGATATTTTGGGGATTTTTTAAGGAATTCGCTTCTTGGGCGGGGAAGTTTAAACAGGAGTTTTGATTGTGCCGTAAAGCAGCATGCCCAGCATTTCTAACTTGGCTTGGTGTGTGCGTTTGGGATAAGTCTTGCGTTTGTGTCTGATGACAGGCAGCAAAGCTGGTTGATGTTTAATTAATGTCTTATACTTTACCGGCAGGCTAGGTGATGAAAACCAGCTCAACTGTGTCTCTACTGTAGAGCTGACACAACAGCCACTTTGTTGATACCAATCTTTATGAAATGTAAAAAACGACGATTTTGTATGACCATGAGTATCAATAAAGAATTTAAAAAAAAAAGAAAAAAAGAATCATGGGCCTTATTGAAGTTGGCCCCGACTGTATAGTGGCACCCTCGTCATTGACCAGTTGTGCTGAAATTCCGATAATGTACAAATTGTGACAGAATCAGAACTAACGTATGCTCCACGCCTATAAAGGAGGCGGAGATTGTCAATAAAAATGAAAGGATTGTAAAATATGTGGTGTAAATAAACAATATTAAATGATATTAGATACAAGCGGTCGTAGTAATAGCCGAACGAATGTGAGGATATCATGCAGAATAACACACTAAAAACAGGGAAACCAGGGAATTAACAAACATAGGTCATTACAAGTGTTTTTTATTGTTGTGTACTGTATTAAATTTGTCGGATGTTATGGTCTAATCACACACGAGATATCATATCAATGAAGTTGTCTAAGGCAAGTTAATTTTTTGTTAGAAAAGTCATCCTCTTGAATTATAAATCCTAATGTAGAGAAATCGGGTATGGAAAAGAAACATTTTATTTTCAACTTTTTTGTATCTATAACAATCCTTTTTAAAGGGAGAGGTCAATGCGACTACTTTTTGTAACAAGGCATTTCATACATCACAACGGATATGAAGACAAGAAAGCTTTCTGTGCCCTTTTCCTTTTGACTTTACAATATGTACCCTCCTCAACAAACAAAAGGCAATCAAGAAGCATTTCTACAGAAATTTGTCCATTAGAAGAACTTTATGGAGAGTTGAAGGTACATACCAGCCAGTGGTCAGGTTATGAAAACCAGCCTACATGGGGCTTATAACTGCCCGATCTATTGGAGAAAAATGTATTATTAGACAAACTATGGAAACTTTCAAGAAATATCATGCTGGTTTATTTCTAATGTATGGCATGATGTATGTACATGCGGCACCGTGTCGTGGTAGATATCCATATGTACAAATAGTAGACTTGTAAACCTTGTTTGAATAATTCTACGTAGTTTGCATCGTAGGTGTATAGCAAGGGGTTCGCATACATGTGTACACGTGTGTGTTTGCGCGTATGAGTTATGATTAGGTTTGCTATTGCCAACTGTTGTTTGTAGACTTGTTTTCAAACTTTGCCAACCTCTCCCATCTGGTCATGTCATCAGTTTGTATCCATATCGGTGTCCATGACGCGTGAAACTTCAGCCAACCCTCAAACTGTAGCCGAGTTTCTCCAGGTTTTCTCCGGGATCTAGGGTGGATGACCCACGATCAGTTTGGTCTTTCACATCGGTTTGACCGGCGCGTGTCTACAACCAAACATGGGAGTTAGTGTGAAAACCTCACAGGTTCTCAGCCCGGTCATTTCTTCTCACCCCCTCCCCTCACCCCGCCTCCTCCCCGCCCCTCCCCGCCACGTGCTACGCCCCTTCTGCCTGGCCACGTGTCAAACTCACACCTTTGACTAACTTTCCCAAGTTTGAGAGTTACACCTCGTCTACAATGGCGTGAAATAGTGTATGAACATAGTTGGTTCTTTTACATGTAGATGTAACGTTATATGTGTGTTCAAATATATATACATGTATGCACATGCTATTCGTCTCCTCCAACTAACCTTGTATAAATGCAATGCCCGAATTCATAATTTATGAACTGTGATGGTGGTGGTCTATTTCTCTGAAGGTGTCAGAAGATACATACTCCCAGTATCTCTCATGTATCCGACGTCATTTATTTAATATTGTTTGGGAAGGAAAATAACTATGTACGTGAGTTCAAAACCAATCTTTTTTAAGACTTTCTATGGAGGCGGCGCCTTAATCATAGTTAGGCAGCGAGGGGTGCCAGTCCTATAGCCTTTGCTCCATGCATAAAGTGACAGTCCCGTGTACTACTTGCGACTCACACGCGACTCTGACACGGGTACATCACAGGGAGACAACATCACTTATATAGTACAAATGTAGTTCAAAAACTCATGGATAATAGAAAGAAGAATCGTTTGTAGCCTTCATACATTGCTTATCTGCAATTCACACTTCCATTGACATGTGTGGAAAATCATTTATCGGGGTAGTATTCAAATGATTTTTTTTGTCAATAAATGGGCTGTAGTAACAATCAATTTACCAGAGGCAAAACCAAATTTTGACATCGTTATTCAAACGCTGTGCGTTTCCAGTCCGATAAGCGCGGGTTTTTATCGGATCAGTATTTCCGGTGGCCGACCTCGTAAATAGTGCTTCCACTTAAAATTCCCTTACTAGATTTTGATGTTTTTGTAGACAAAACGAAATAAATCTTTTAATAAGAAGAAGGTTATTATTACCGAAACGTTGACAGGTGCACATACCTAAATGTTCAATTTGTGATTAATCATCTTATACAATAAATATACAGTAAACATCAACCTGCTTGGAGTTGTGGCATTTTTTACACTTACTTGTATTTTAATAAGATACATACATCTCAAAATGTGTCCTAAGGAGACGTTAAAATGTTATAGAGGGAATACGTCTCTATCACCTTACTTTTAAGAATGGAGCGCTCGGTCGCGCTCCATTATTATAGTGGGACCCCAAAAGCCCTGCTTCCTAAAAACCCATAGAGATATAAAAGTCACAAACTATCTTTTATGAAATATGCCGAATTCTCACCAGTTACGACTAATTGCAATAGTATAAGAATGTTATCTCTCCGCACATGCATGCATTACACATATATCAATAGAATGTGATTCGTTATTAATTTGATATAAAAATGTTTATATAACGTAGTAAAATGTAGGGGTCGAGTCTCTAAGTCTAATGCACTGATTGTAATATCAATAGCGATTGATTAAAACGCAACCAAACACGAGTGTCACCCTTCCCGCCTCTGGGCACCCCCTATCATTCGTGGTAGTAAAAATGTAGGTCTTCCTTGTCTAGCTTTGAAGGCCCTACACATATTATGAAACATATAATTTTGACAAACATGTCGTTCGAGATCTGTATCCGGTGCGTGCAACAAAACGTCGTAGTGAGAACTGAGTACAACAGAGTAGAATCCGAGGATGCATTTAATTGATCAGTGGGCTTACGCTTCGCCGTACTCACGGGTATAAACACTCACTGACCGGCTTGGCTAGTAGCCTGGGTGTCAGCGACGGTGTTGCCCCAGTACTCCTCCCGTGTTTGCCCACTCCCGCCGCGCCCTTTTGTCACCTATGACAGACCACCGAGGTGTTGCCTCCCCCCGAAAAAGTGGCCAACCCGGGGGCGCCCGGCCCCTCGCGCGCGACCCGCCCCCCGGCGCGCTGCCTCAATGACCCCGCAGGGTCGCGCTGCGGCAGTGGCAGGTTAATCAAATCAATTTGTGCGCGACAATTGACCAAATTGAGACAAACACCGACAGTGCTGATTGTGCAAGCCTGGCATGGGGGCCGACGGGGGGTGCGTTCTCCCCTCCTGCCTGATCATCGGCGAGCAGGAGGAGTGGTGGTCAGTGAGTGGTCAAGCAATGCCCGCCTACCACGGCCCGTCATACATATAGACCCCGTGTTCCCTCTAGTCCATCATCAGAACGCACAGTTTGGTCTCACGTAGCACATCTTGACCTGACCTACCGTGGAGAGTCAGCCAAACTGGGTTCCTTCCTCTCACCTCGGACTGTTTACCTGGAGAAATAACGAGTGCAAGCTTTGTTAACGGATCCTTCAGCTAAAGCAAACTTGGTCATTTTCTCACTGCATCTTGCTTGACCTTCGACTTCCCGCCCTCAGTTTGCTCTACGTATCATTTATCTCCATCTACAAGCCACACGTCTTCAATTTCCCGTAAGTTAAAAAACATTATTTATCTTTTCTCATGTATGTGTTCCTCTCTGGCACTTGATCTTCATAGCATGAATCTCATAGAGACGCGGTATGCTAAATACATGCATTTGTTTTGTGCAGATAATTTCAAACGACAGAACTTGTAATCTCGATTTAATTTCGGTCTGAGTATTGCACGTTTCTTAGCTTTATATATATTCAGTATAAGGAACATCAGGTACTAAATTATCTCTATTAGAGAACCAACTCCATTTAGACCTACTCATGGAGGAATACGCTGTGAGGTACATGTCGTTGAACCGATCCCATGGGACGGCAGGTGACCGCATTATAGCGGGAGTCTTATGTATCAAATCCCATTTAAAGTAGATATGATTTTTTTTAAATAATACATATATCATAGAATAATATTCATCCTAACGAATTTACTATAAAAGATACAGCTATGTATTCATTTTAATGAACTAATATTCTAATAAGTTTACAGAGATTTCATTTAAAACACGATAGACATGATACTTATATTGCTCATTGTTGTTTTTACAGGGTTCCACGCGCCGGTCCTACATCTACATAATTCTGCATACCTGGATGAATGTCTTCTAATACTTCACTCATTAGCCCCAACATGGTGTCCTTCAGTGTGGAATATCTTAGTACCCCCTCAAGGTATAACCGTGAGGGAGAAGGTACCGACCCCGATACAGACTCCTCGTCTCCAGGTACGCTGATGCTCTTAGTTATCTATTTAACCTCCCGTGCTTACATGTATACAACAATTTTATTTACATTCATGTAAAAATCTATAATCATCGTTCAGTTTACTGTCAAATATCAATGCAATAATCGAAATAAGACCATACTGTGTTAGAAGATAAATCCAAAGCTCTTATATGTACCTGTGGTATACGTCACACTCTACAAAATAAATATTCCCAATTTACCTTTCAACTTTATAGAGGGTATTTTTTTTTTTTTTAAACCGAAAACAAATGTATCAAAGATAGAGGATAGATGATCAATACTAAAATCCAGATTTTTCGGGGGGAAACTTTTTTTCTTTATAATGTCTGTATCATATATTTCGGAGTTTCATAGTCTAATACATTATTTTTCTTTCCATAGGTAACAACACCTCTGGCGGCTCCCCGAACTTGCTGCATGCCCTGTCCGGAGAGGACGCCGTCGAGTCGCCGCCTCTGAAGGCCCGCACGCCGGCAGTCTCCCGCCGTCCGCCCGTGTCCAGTCCCAGCGACCCGGAGGAAGACACAGCAGTGCCCAACCCCCTCAGCACTCCCACCTCCTCCACCTCTGACGACAAGCCTGGTCAGAGCTACATCGCCCTCATCTCCATGGCCATCCTCCAGCACCCACAGAAGAAGATGCTGCTGGGCGACATCTACCAGTTCATCATGGATAAATTCCCACACTACCGCAACACCACCGACAAAGCCTGGAGGAACTCCATCCGCCACAACCTCAGCATCAACGAATGTTTCATCAAATCTGGGCGCGCCGATAACGGCAAGGGCAACTACTGGGCCATCCATCCGGCCTGCGAGGAGGACTTCGCAAAGGGCGACTTCCGACGACGACAGGCTCGCAGGAGGGCGCGCAGATCGCAGCAGGTCAATGTCAGTAAGATGCCGCTCACGTATCGCTACAGCCTTGGATATGTGCCCATGAAAAGCACCCCAGCGTCCGGGGTCGCGGGCGGAGCGTCCGGCGCCGGCATCCCGGCACGCTCAGCCCCGCGCGGCGGGTATGGCGGCGCCCGGGCGCATCCTTACGCCACGGTGCCAGCGCCGCACCACCAGCAGCTCCACGGCAGCGGGATGTACGGTATGGGCGGTCACCTGGACGCCGTTAGCACGACGTACAACCATCACCAGCATCACCAGCAGCTCACACAGCAAGCCGGGGCTGGACTCTCTGACTACACTAATTCACAGTACTACGGTGCCCTCACCAACGCCTGCCTCAGTCTGAACTACGCGCCCAGCAGCACTGCATCCTCCTACACCTCCAGCCCCAGCTCCAGGCTCAGTCCCATCCATAGTTACCCCGGGTCGGCCACCGCCTCCGGGCAGGGCATGCACAACACCAGCGTGTCGCCCACGATGCTCTCCGGGTCCTACCTCCACACCGCGCCTTCTCCTGTGTCCTCAGACTCCTCCAGTAACCTGCTTGACATCGGGAGTTCCTATCACCGCCGAGGGTCTCTCCAGCAACAACAGCAGCACGCCTCCAGTACCCCAAGCTCAACCTCGACTACCTTCTCCACACCGTCCTCCTCCTGTGTGTACCAGAACCAGGGTGTCAGTCCGACCGGGTACGGTGCATCCCCTCCATGCACCACCACCACCTCCCCAGTCACACTGTCCCCGCCTGGAGGACTATACGGCAGCAGTTTCTCCAGTGGATTGCCCATGTGCTTTTCCGATATGCCTGCCCTGCGCGATGCCATCAATGGACTAGCAGGTATCTCAAGTTAAAAAAGATTTCTTCCCGAAACAGAAATGAACCCGAAACTGGGCAGGACATTTCCATATTCAACATGTGATAAGTAAACTTATATAGAGTATGGTTAAGAACTTGTTGTAACTTAAATCTAATATTAAGACATCTGATTGGTTGTCATAAGACGTCAAGTGATCTACCATTATCATAATATGCCATATTCTTATATCTACAAAATGGAGCTTCTCGACTCAGCAGTGTCTGAAATTATATGGGAGAATTTAAATTGATCAGCCAGTGAGAACTATGGACTTAAACTTGAGCTGACATTTATTAGCCTTTCCGGACATTGGCACCAACAGACGCCATTTGAGGTTGTCAGCATCTACACAGGGGGCAGCACTGTGCGAGAAAAGACTGAACACGATTAGCGACCGATGCGTCTGGCTCGGGTTAACAAATCCACTGTGAACCCTATCTGTACATCAGGTGTCAAAGTCTGGTCACTGTCTCTTCACTACTGGTCCACACAATAGCTTGTCATTTTGAACAATAGTCTCCATGAGCCTAGCTTTAAAAAGAGACTCTTCAATGAGAGCAACGCGAATTTTCTTTGAACTGACACATAGATACCGCGAATGGTACATAGGTTTAAAATCCTGTTGACCTCCGAGAGATAACTTTTACATTTGCTTTCCATTCATTTTGTTCCGAAACTGGGCGTTTAAGGTACACAACAAGAGGCCACCCTGGGTTCTCTGTCCGGTGAGCGGGCAGGTGATAATGTGGCCAATACCTCGCTAATAGGGCACTTTCTACCTCGCCCAGTTGGAAGGCATCTCTGGGTACCACAAGGTTGTCGTGTCACCTTTTGTATATCACTTACAAAGGGTCAGATTCACAAAGCGCACTGACAAACGTCTGGTCTCAACCCTCACATTTCAACGGATGTAGCATTGGTTGGCTGTATTGTTGGGTAAATTATTTGAATACTTTCACCAATAGGCCCCTGCGCTTGATTATAGTGTGTAAATATGTTGAAGCGAAGCAACCACGTGCATTAATTCCGATTGCCTGACTAAGTCAACTCTCTTTACTAATGACAAAGAGATCTCATGTATATATTTATTTAAGATTTGAGAGAGTCCCATCTCCAGTATCATTGTACATATTTGTTTTGTTGATAAATAAATGTTTGAAAAAGTATTGAAATACGTTGTATTTGTGTGTATCTTCACAAGTGACTTTAAAATAGAACAAGATCATTAATTTGGAAGAATGAACGAACCAAGGTTTACGATTCACCCTTACAGAAACTTTTGAGAATTTCTGTCGGAAAAGAGTTTGTGTGAACTTTTCGACCGTTAGACCATATCATGATATAAGAAAATTAAAATTTAGGATTGCCTGATTTAAATGTTGAGAGAAATACATCAGTACATTGCCGAGGTAACAAGGGCATACTGCTTTGTCATCACTTTGATAAGTCTGGAGAGATAGGACTACCATGTTGCAAGCCTCAAAGTTGTTCGATTAATGAATTTCCATTAAGATAAAACAACCTCATATTACAACTTCTCGAATTTGTATTAAAAATAATTGGAATTGATTGCGCATTCATATTAAAGATTGCTTTTCTGCAACGAAAATGGTTCTCTGTACATGTGTTTCTTTCCCTAGTGAATCATCAGCACCGAGGATAAAATGTTCACAAAATGCTAACAAACTGTCAAACCACTCCATGTGATGCAATCTCGATAGGTGGAGCTACAATGGCCCTCCCACATAGGTCTCTCTGGGTCGGGCTAATTTGTATAATGGGTCCCCGGTAGGGGGCACTCCACTACCCTGATTGCATGACGTCATAGGGAACACCCCATTTCTTTGGTAGATCATATGGGATTCTGATGAAGCAGAATTATTTAGGGTTTTGATGAGTTATAGAAATGTAACTCTAGCACTGGCCACACGTAGGAAAACTGATAGTGGCAAAGATCTTGATTGAAATTAACTGGCTAAAGTAGTCATCCTACATTTGATGCGATCTAAGTTACACAAGTCAGTTTGGAATGAGAAACTTAGATGACTGATACGATGAGGATTGAGCTCACATCAATATGTATCCATATCATGAGGGAGTTTAACTCATACATGGATTGAACTGGGGCTCTAGGTGCATATCTAAAGACCCAAGCACGCGACTTTTATCAGTGGTATACAGGAACTCTATTCTTCTATATATTTGATGGAGCTGATGTATTTGAACACCACGAGTTACATAGGTTATTTTTGGGCCAACTAAAATCATGTGGGTATTGAGGGTGCCATAAGGATATCCAGAACTTGTTATCACTTCAACATAACCGAGACCCATTTCATAAAATAATCGGCATAGATCAGTTCATCTTACATCTCACTCTTGAAAATATTCTATGCATAATCCTGCTAGATAACCCATTTGTATCCATGTTTTTGCTGAATTTGATCATTTCGTTGAAACGCCCTGATATAATTCAGTCTCCTTACCAGGAATGTTGCCAAGAATTCCCAAGAAAATCCACGAGGTGGCGATATAGTGGCACGTATAGCATCCACATTGGTAGCTGATCCAACGACTGACTGCACAGCAGACCAGTGTACTACGTGGTATAAAATTCCTCCAAATGTGACAATAATTCCCAGAGCAGAGGAAAAGAGATGATCAAAACTTTTGCTAAGATAGTGTACCAATTGTTATCGCGATCTCAAAGTTTCTGATTAGAGTGTGATGGATCTATCGTTTTTAATTAACCCGAATTATACATTTTATGATCAATGGCATGGTCCAACTATGTAACTTCTTCAACGATGCCTCTAATGATCACAGTCGGTCTATTGTACATGGAATATCAACCCCTATTGTGCTTCCAATATAATCGTCCTAGAAATCATCTGCAAATACCCCACATGTAAACAAAAGATTGTGATTCGTATCTTTAGGAACCCTCATGTGTAACATGACCCGCGTTTGTCAGAACGATGTTTCTCGTCTTGCTGGTGCTTTTATCCTGGACACACAAAATCGTGCACTGCCAAATATACTTCCTACTTATGCAAGAAATTGTGAATTGATAATTTGTTTAGATATGACAACGAAACATCGATTCATATATGCAGTTCTAATTGTGTGTGTGTGTGGGGGGGGGGGGGGGGGAGGGGGGTATATTCAAGATACAACAATATACCAATTACAATATTTTGTATAGATTTAACTGTTAGCAGTTCCGACATTACGCACATGTGGCCTAGAACATGTGTAAGTAGCCATAAAGATAGAGACCACCACAGACAATGTGTAACTTCTCAGTCCAGGAAGATGGACTTATGCATTGGTCTTCACAGTAAAATCATTGTTTTGATCAGTACCCTCTTTCTATTTGGGCTTCCACCCATTGATTGTGAAGGTAAGTAAACTAATGACATTTACTATTTTTTAAGTGAGTTTTTGTCTTATTTTAGACATTAAGTAATGGGAATGTATACTTGAAAACCATATACATGCTGATACGGAATTTATAGTTGTTTTGTTGCAGGAGACATACCAAAGATGGAAGAGAGTGGATGTATACGTACGAAAGAATCAAGCATAAAAGAATTTAATTCTGAAAAATATTGTGCAAAAAGTGAGGGAAGTAAGATATTTTGTTCGAATTCCACAGAGAACACGGTGTGCCTTTATCTAAAGGATGAGCCATTGTCTAGAGAAACAAGAACATGGCCGTGGGGTAAGTCTTTAATTATTCTACATCAATGTTACGGTGAACACCCCGAATGATAAGTATTTTGCATGAACAACGACAAGAACAGATTCCCAAGCACTGAAATTCTTACTAAGAGCATCGAGATAACATTCTTTGCTAACAGCTAGAACCATTGCTAATTGGACATAGACACTTCCCCGCGACGCGACCGACCGCAACTTGTCTCAACTAGTCATAATCAATAGGGCCATGTTGGCCCATATTGGATAAGTATTGAGATATATGGTACCACGACGAGAAGAATCAGTCTCCTTGCATTTTCAAACTCATCTTGAAAACTGCATACATTTGGAAAGTGTTGGAGACTCAACGATTTTCCAAGTATGAGACACTAAACAGACGAGACGACACGGGTGGGATTTAGTCGAGTACTGTCGCGTCGCGGTATGAAACACTCCGTGTGATAGGTTATACACTTAAAATGTCAATAAGCAATCTTTCCGATAAAGAACAGAAATGGTACAGCAACAACTAGATAGTAGTTCAGGATTTATTTTCTGGTTATTCATTACATATGGCATACCTAAGTATTAATGTTTTCTGTTTACTATACCACCTGAACTTCCCAATGAAAATCAATATTTGCCATTTATGTGAAAGGTTCAAGTCTATAGATTCATTCTCAACTTTTACTTTTTTTCATTTTGGAAGTTATGGTCCAATTACATGTTTGGTAAGACGTCGATCGGTGACTATTGGTGACATTTCCTTCGGTGTACGCACGTCACCAATCGGATTTTATAGATCCACCGACGGCCATCGGTCATTACCCACACGTGGGATATCACTGTCTAGACCGACTGGTTGCGGCACCCTTTATTCCCAATCCGGTCTCTGTCCAATATATCGTACATAGAATATAACATCACAGATTGTTTCCGATCATTGGATCTGTGAGAATCGGTGATCAGTATCGATGGTTTTTTGTTTGTTTTATGGGTATTTAAACCCACAGATGAACATTGTTTATTTGTGTGTTGACACAGTGGCAGTGACGTGCGGGCTGGTCCTCTTTATCGTGCTCATCATAGTGGTCATCTTCTGCACGATCAAGTGGAAGAGAACTCGCACGGGACAGTATCTCGTGACTAGCAACGTGTCGCACATGTCCACGCAGACCAGTCTGAAGAATTGAGGGACAAAGGACACCAACAGTGATGCGTATATGACATTTCGAACACATGGCTGGCCTAAATTTAGACCTATATTTTAAGTCCTTGTTCAGCATTCGTCGAGGAGGGGTGACAGCAAGAGAATGGACAACCAACACCAGAGCACTTTTGCCGACATGATCAAAGCACTTTCGCTGATGGGAACTAGTCTTGCTCAGAGAACCGCTATACATATTGTTGCAACACCCAATAGCGTACGATATGCTTGTAGAAATGGTACCGGGTACATAGACTGGTATTCTTCCAAGAAAAGTTAATCCCTTTCTGCATTTGAGCCACCACAATACTAATATATTTGATATTGGCCAATGGGAGAGCTATAAAAGTTATGCATGAGGCTTGGACAGGTGGTCACACACAAAACAGGATAATACGTTCCTTTCTATGATGTAGGGGTAAAATATACTAGTATGAAGGGATAGCACTGCAGCTCAGGATGAAAAAGGGCCCTATTTTAGGGTTTACCTCGCGCGTCAATTGAACCAGACAAATCATATACCAAAATGAAATTCAAAACGTCCCCTGTTTGAATCAACTTCATGAGAGGTCAAATTTTTGTAATATTTTGATAATTTCGGTTTTCATGGCAGTGTAGTAATTACATCCGATGAGGCATCTCATG
Source organism: Alentia gelatinosa (assembly GCA_950022655.1). Classification (NCBI taxonomy): domain Eukaryota; kingdom Metazoa; phylum Annelida; class Polychaeta; order Phyllodocida; family Polynoidae; genus Alentia; species Alentia gelatinosa. The sequence continues at coordinate 47,960,426 of OX465583.1, read as the reverse complement.
CCAGGCTTATAATTGAGTGCAGATATTTACATTAATTCTCCCTGGATTGGGAATTGCATGATGATAGTCATTGTACAATGTATTAGCATAGCCTAGTCTCAGTACCCGGTATATGTATTTCTACAAGATCATAACTTCCATTATGATATTGATATTTGTAAAAAAAAATAACGATGCTGATATATATTTCTTGAAAATGTCTGTCAACAATCATTTCATTCCATGGCCATGATGACATGGATATTAGTAACATACCCATCCCATCATGCTGCAACTAAATGCAGTGGCTCTGTTGTCGCTATAAAATATTACCGTCGCAAGAAATATGTATATCGATATATATTGGTTCCCTTTTACATCAAGTGATACTTCTAACTCGAGTCTATTAATGACTTCTGGTGTATGTGCATATGCATGCGGGGTATGCTGAAATTATCCGTGCATTGGAGTAATCTGCTAGTTCCATACTACATGAACATAACGCATCTTTTTTCTTTTCTTTTTGTTTGCAACTTTCTTTATTGTATTCCATTGTTTTTTTACATATACGAACCTCATTCTGAAATTCCGTTCGATACAACAAAGCAGGGAGTGTCGTCAGCAAGGTATATTTTGTTGGTTTCAATCGGTTCCCTGTGAAACTTTTTCCCCCCTCATGGTTGGGTCAACATGCATGGGGTTACATAACATCCATCGACCTTCATTTTGAATGAATATAGGACATACATTAAATTACATGATTAAACAATAAGGTTGTAAGTATGAATATCTATAGTGAAGTCAGTCTTTTGATGAGAAAATGTCCCACTGACATTCAGTCCAAGGTTGGTATAGTATTTAACATCACAGTTTTGGTATAGTGCTTAAACTCTTTTAAGGTAGGGGTTAGACGTGTCACAGCAGGTAATCTATTCCATATTACTATATACCGGTGCACGAATGTCTCACTTTTACGCAATAGGAGAAAAAATACCGTTCGGCCGCACCATGGGGTAAAATATTTTTACACCACACTGTACCATGTGATCTGTTGACATACCTGCCTTGCTTATTTCGGAGGTTGAAATAGGTTGATAACTTAAGTACATAAATGGCATTTTAATCGAATTGTGGCATATAGTAATAAAAAGACATAGTGAGTGTGGCCGAATTCCATCTGTTCCTCGATATTTTGGTCAGACATACTCACCTCAGTCTACGACTTCGGTGAGTATTTCCGACCAAAATATCTCTGAACAGATTCCATTCGGCCACACTAACCATGTCTTTCTATAGTATACCACAGGTATACTCCACACTTCTCATATAGGCGTCGGTATTTGGCGTCAACCCTCTCAGTGTTGGTGCACTCCCCTGCCTTGTGCGCTTTGGGCGCAAGTCAAGATTGTCATTCAAGGATGCTCTCCAATATGCAAGATTCATAAGGTGTCTTTCTCGTCTGTCTTTTAATAAAGGCATCTTGGTTATTGTATGAATACATACAGTGCTTGTTCTTTGATTCAAACCCATCGTTATTTTGAGATATTTATTTTGCATTACTTGTAACTTTGCAATTAGAAATTCTGAAACTCCTTGGAATAACACATCTCCGTAATCCATATAGGGAATTATTGTGGATTTGTAGAAAAACAAAGCAGCTTTTCTTGTTAAATATGGTTTCATTTGACGCAACAAGTACATTCTATAGGTTACTTTGTTCAGAGTATCATTATATGGCGGGAGTATGTTAAGGAAGAGTCTAAAGTTATTCCTAGGTATTTGTAATTTGTTGTTTGTTTCAATTCTATATTATTCAGTTGTAAGTCTGGTAGTTTTTGATGTTTTATATTAAATTTTGAGCCAAAGTTCATCACCTTCGTTTTAGATGCATTTACACTAAGTTTATTTATCATCTATAAAAATAAAGATTAAAGCATGGCAACAATGAGGTTATATTCAATGACAAACATTATCTAAACAAACCGACGGCAATAAAGAACAAAGCGCTATGTGTAATGAATAATAGATTTATTACCAAATCCGTTTAACAGTAAATGTTAAGAACTAAGCACCGAATAAACAAGACAGTTGTTACCACTCACTCGTAGCGAGTAGGTTTTGAGAGACTAATTGACAGGTGGCAGAATATGCCCACACTCCTTAGCATCATAGCCCTAGAATATGATATACATGTACGATATAACATTTTATCAAGGGATATACCCTGTATGTATAACCATACTAAGATATAATCAAGAGAGCGTTGTATCAACAAGATGAAACTCGAATAAAAGCATTTGTATAACTGCAGCCTCTCGTCCACCCGTCAAACTTTATTTGAACCCCCGCTTTAGTGGGCAATATCAACATATAAGTACACATAAAGGCAATAAATATCATTTTAGTCACAATCGCGACGGTCATGGGAAGAAATCAGTCGTAGACTGGCCTGAAACTGGACCCGGAGGTCGGGGGCCTGAAGGGGGTACTGTTGCCGGGCTCAGGGAGGGCGCGAGCCGGGGGAACGTCCCCGGGGCCGGCGGAGTAGGGCCCCGGGTTTATCGCCATGTAGGACATATCCCCGTCGTCCTCTCCGGTCAGCACCATGTTCCGCAGTGAGGGGATCTCAGCGAAGGGCAGGTAGTCGGCGCCTGCAGAGGAGAGACAGGAACGCAGGTAAGCAGTTTTACTTAATAGACAATTGGATTCTATTATTGTTCATAAAGAGGAAAGGCTTGATAAAATAGCAAAATATAATGTGAAGATGTAGCTAACTGGAATGGGGCCATAGATGTTGAAATCTACTTCCAATCTTCCAATATCACATGAAAAACCCTGAATATATGATTAATTTAGGCATATGCTGATGTCAAAACTTTTGGGGCCTTGTTGACACGTACCCTATCCTACAAATAATACAACATGCATACCTAAAGTCCCGACTCCACTGGTGCGACGGGATCGTCGCAAGTCAATAAAAGGTAATACATGCCGGGCAATGACCATAAAAACGGCGGCACCCTTGTTCATGATTTGCATCAGTGTGTATTTTTCTCGCGATTGAACTTGATGGATTCGTCGCATTTCAGGGAATAAAAAATCCACAGGGCCATAAAATGTGTGCGACAATCGCATCGCACCAGTAGAGCTGTGACGAAACCTTTAAATGTTCCCCCTCGTTTTTGAGAACACGACTCACGCATCACGCGACTGTTAATACGTCACCTTGTTTTATGTTTTTATCTGTTCTCACCTGTGGGCAGTCCGTTTTGTCGCCGCTCGTCGGCCGTTTCAAAGAATGTTTGGTGCTCCTCCCAGTGTTTGTCGCAGGCTGCGCACAGGAAATTTGAGTTAAAAGCTCCACATCCACAAGCTGCAAAAAGAATCAATATGACCCCAAATCAGTAAACTCCCGAGTATCACGTTATCGTGTAAACTGGCCAAGACGAGTACGGGTTATTTACTGTATGGATCCCGTACTGCATCTTCATATTTGTAGAGTAACAATTTTGTTAGGTAAAGTATTCACCCCTGATCTCCATTCAGGGGTGAACAGCTGCTCTATGTAAATAGACGAGGCCCTTTGCAGTTAGGGAACCAGCGAGGAAGACTGAACAAAATGGCAGAATATAAGAATCAGCGAAGATCTAACGGAAAACTACCCCTAAAACATAGTTATAAAGTAAGCGACAGCTATTTTGAACGTTGGCGAAGACAAATGGGTATATATTTATCGATTCAATTTTTTTTTCATATATGTCAGACTGCGGCCAGTCGTGAATGACAAGGCAGGGTTTGGGTGTATGGAGTCGGCACCCGGCCCTGTTTGGGGACAGGGCCGGGTATACTGGCTACAATTTTGTATGGAACTATCATTTCAAAAGAAAGTGTGTTCTATGTTACGTCATAAAAGCATATTATAGAGAGACATAGTCAGGGTGGCTGAATGGGATCTGTTCCGATTTGGTTTGTGTTGAAAATACTCTCTGATTTCGAAGAACGAGGTGCGTATTTTCGACCAAAACAAGAAGGAATGAATCAAATTGAGCCACCCTCACTATACCTCCTCATTATTATAAATCTGCAAATAATCAGAAACGCATTTTTTCATCTTCTCAACAAGCCACGTGGTCCACAGGGTAGTATCAACCATAGTTCGTCGCACTTTGCCGAATGATTAATTGTGTCAATGGTTTTATTACCCACCAAATACGTAGTCTCCATATGGAAACAGCTACCCGGAGATTGCGGAAAAAAGAGTACCATCCATGATAAAGTCAAATCATCATTTACTTCGAAACAAGTTTCATGGATATTCATTCAATATAAATTATTTACAATTAGTACTAGTAATCTCATTTACCACCAGATCTCACTGTCATAAAACGTTTTGCATGCTCAATTCACAGGTTAATGGGGAACTATATTATTGGTGTAAGTCTACACAGAATTACTGCCACGCTTGACAGTGCTGTGGTGTCTGGGACTAAATGGCTTACAGAAACTTTTTAATTGCAATAAATTTGTTATCAATCTTGTAGGTGGGTAATAAATACAATAACGACTGTTTTTTTATATGAATGATTGTAATCTCCTCGTAGTTGACGACGTAATATCCTCGCTAATTTCTCGGATATTACTACGCGTCAACTATTCGGAGATTACGGCCACTCGTACACAAAACCAGTCATTATTCTGTATATATTTTTTGAGTTGCTGACCTTTGGCTCGACATCTCCTCAGCCCGGTGGGATCATGGTCCTCGTGGCTGTGTTTACATCGACACTTGGCTCGCCACGTGGACGGGTCGAAGTTTCGTCTTCTCTGAAACCAGAACTCGCCCACCTCCTCCGGCCGGGATGGAATCCAGGCAAACCCTTTACACCCGCATCTCTGCTTGCACGGCACGAGTACAGTGCGAGCTTTCGCCAAGCAGAACAGACAATCATATATAAAAATCCAACCATGAAGAGGAAAAAAATGCGTTTTCATTATGCAATTTAAAAGAAAATCAACGAGGAAGAAATACCTGATAACAACAATGGTAAGATAGCGTTTGTAAACACAGCTGACCTGTGGATGATTGATTTATCTAATTTTTAACTTCAAGTTGTGTGGGTGTTCTTAGACTCCAATGTAAGGTAATGCATTTTGGGATATACATTTTTACTTATTGTATAAATATTCTTGAGACCCACCTATACAACACCCATGACTGGCCAACTCACAGCATGTTCTATGACATAGCCTCAGTATTCCATACACGTATTCGTAGTTGTTAGAATTCATGATTCGTATGGATTTATATTACCAGTCTTCACTGAAGATTTAACAACAATTATTTGGTTCAAAGTAACTCACCATGGACCATGGGCAGGCCATTGTGACATGTATCTTTGACATTTGGAATATAATAGGGATGCCTATATAAGAGAGGTGAAATGACATAAAAGTAGGATGCGTAATATATTCAGTGAATTTTGAATAAAAGCTTGTCTCACTGTCTTTGACATAGGCAGTAAATACACATGTACATAGGGTATTTATGAGCCCAGATGAGGGCGTATTTCCGAAATGTAACTGAGTTATCAATGCATGTTGATATTGACAAGAACAAATGTTATCGGCCTCATAAACCGGCAGATAGTGTTGTGCGTGTTTGCTCTATCACTGTAGAGTTCGAAGCTCACACTAGACTGTAAAAATGGCAGCTCACCGTTGTAGTTCCCATGTTCCGAGAGTAAGTGTCCACAGAAACACTTGCCGCTATCCCCGACGCGCTGACAGTCGTGTTTGAACTGCGGACATCGCCAGCCGATATAAATACCTGCAATAGACACACGGCTTATAGCGATCCAGTTATGGAAGAGGCCATTAGCCCAATCGCGCCGCACAATAAAACACCAGGTGGCAGTTGTATTCATGTGTGAAATCGTGAACGATATTTTTTTTGAAAGTTTCAGACGAATAACAGTTCACAGCAAATAAACAGTGATATTCCACCGTTTCCATCCACATAGACATACATAAAGGTAACCACATGTAAAAGTACCAGTACCAGGTAAGTAGTTATTTGTAGCTAATACAGGTAAGTATACTGTCTCATATAATTCATATAGTTTTCGTCTAACAATATACTGTCCATGATGAAATAAAACAGGTTGTTCCCCGAATAGTGGCGCCATCCTCAAGAATCACACAGCTATCCCCGTAAGCCTACCAACGGCCATCCAGGAAAACATATATGTATAAATCCTTCTGACGTTTTAGGGCATCGCTTCTGTACTCCTGTTTAAAGTTTGCGCATGCAAACTAAACAAGCATATAGTAGGAGCGCTGATTCATTGGCACCATATAAACAGATAGCATAACAAAAAGTCACAGTGGGTTTGGTTAGCATGGCTTGACGTGGTTTTACGCCACGGCAACTGCCAAGGTCACCTCATGGAAAGATTATGACTAAGAAACTAGGGCGAGAGAAAAGATCGACTGCGCAATGATAAGTATCACGCGATTTAAAAGTGTATGTTTGGCTGAGCTACACTTCTCCAACTACGACGGGATGTTTTAAAATGCATCATTCCGAACTCAGCATATACCCCGGTGGCGCCCTCTAGTAGCTGGTGAATGAACGAATGCTGCCTCTTGATCGAGTTTCTGAGATGCTCTACATTCATATATCGAGGGTATGACTTTTTTGTGTGCAATTTGTAAACGCCTTTCATCTATCCAGCCGATTAGAAATCAACGCTGTTACAAATACAGCTATTGCAAAACTCCCACCGTTATTTTAAAACGAGTAAAAGCCTTGCAGCCTCCACCCACCACTACCCGAGTATACCTCCATCTCTGTGCCGACTACTTTACCTTTTCTGATGCAATTCAATATTGAAAGATAAATTACAGCTATCGTCATTGTCAGGTCAAAATGTCCAGAGTAGAGTATGCTATTGTTTTGTCTACTTTTTCCACAGCATCTACATTTAAACTTTTTTCTCGTATCTGGTGCTGATATACAAATTAGAAATATCAATTGGGATTTGTACTTTTGTACCTGGTTAACATTTATCCATACTTAAATGCTTATCATAGTTAGTCTCCCTCCATTATAGATGTCTTATTAAAAAGACAGAGGGTCATCTTAAGGGAAATTGAGAGAATAAACCTTTTAGCTGAGTTGAATTCCATTGTCAGACCTACCTGTCTGTTGGGCCAGCAGGGCTGCCTCTCTCTCAGGATCGAAAAGTTTTTTCACCCGGTGTCCAAAGTCATCATTCATGGTGCGTGCGAACGACACCACGTCATAGTTCTTGGCTGGTTGAACTGCTCGCACACGGTAACCTGGAAAACCAGTCATGAGTTCAGCATATTTTGACCAGGTCGTAGTCGAAACTCACTCCAGATCGTGAAAATTAGAAAAAAATATGAACAAAAACGAGTTTAAGGACTTATTGAATTGAATTATTAAATAATGCAAAAGTAGATCTGGTGTGCATAGTATGCCCAATGGACAAAGTAATCAAAATTAGAGCTCATTGCGACTATTACCTCCTTCAAATTGTTGCTAAATTTCTGCGCCTTTTTTTACTTCATCCTTCATCATTATGTAATCACTAGTATAAAGTGAAACTACAACGGCACTGTGTTCAGGATGTTATTCATTTGACATTAATTGAACAGAAATTAATAAAATGCTTAAACTATTAAAAAGAATTGATCCTATGATATTGGACATGAGGTTCTAAAGTTATCACAGCGACGATGGGAAATCATCGCTGTTAATTGCAGGAGGAATTCAAAATCGTTCAAAATCGTCCCGGCATGTTATATGTAGAGGACTTGAGAGGGACTTCGCGGCATGCCAATTCTTCAACTGAATTGCTGAGCACTGACATAAGCTTTTAGGTGTTTCTGGAAGTTATGCCATCTACCGCTGCTACTTCGTAAATTCAGAGATGTTTTACAAAGTGAAAGCGGTAGCTGGGTGTGCGCCGGGTGCCGTGTTGGCCCTTTGTGGTACTTTTGTGAGACATTGATATATCCCCCCACCATCTTGCTTTGGCACTGTTCCGTCAACGATGTTTATCTGCTAGTTGTTCTTTATACTCATTGCGTCATACTTAATCGGTAAAAGCCACAAGCCATGAACTCCAATGACATGATACTTTATCAAAAACTTGTTCAATGAATCATCTATAATTTGTATAACACTGAATCATGTGCGTAGTTCGGCAAGTTACAGATCCCTTTTTCTGCGACATTTTCAAAAAACTGTGGAATGTGGCTATAGGGACTTAGTGGCCAGCTACCGCGTGAATGGCCAGATCCCTTACACTAAGACTAATAGCAGGAAGGTTTACAGTATTATTGTTTTGGCCACTTCTGAAGTAAGTGTCCCAGTTGTCTTATTTTTAAAACCAATATCCTCGATTTTTTATTCCTGAAATGTACAGAGCGTTTCTTGGTAGGTGCTTTTGTAATTGGAATGAAGGTAATTGTTAGTCCTAGAACCATATCAAGAACATCCGAAAAAAGATCATTGCAAAGACAGGAAATGGGTTTTGACGAGAGGTTTAGAGGTGGCATACTGCTAGTTTGTTTCTATACCCATATCAACAATATCCTTCACAGAGGTTAAGTTTCAGTCTATGAACCCAGTATACTGGTAATTTATATGGAGATTTCAGTGAAGATTTATCGTAATGAGACTTACCTTCTGGGACGATCATTGACTGAGATGCCCCAGTAGGATTCCTTGTGGCAACTTCCCTCCTTGCCGGTACTACGGCCCGCGAGGTAGAAGGCTGCAAATGCAGTTATAGAGTTAAGTAAAAAAGATAGACATGTATGCAACATATCCGGCCAAGAAATGATACAGAAATGATATCACAAAGCTGATTTAAATTAATGGGACGGATGGCCATGCGAAGTTGTTTATTGATTATTTTACTAATCGAGTTTACAAAGCAACTTTTGTAATAGTATACAAACAAGGTATTGACTGGAATCCAGGAAAACCAAGTAGCTTTCCTTTTGATTATATACCTCCAAACGTCGATTAACTAATAAGAATTTTATCTAATCACAATGTTCAATGTTTTGCTGATGCTTTCCAGGTTGAAACGCAGACACCCTTAAGCCACTTTTTTAATGTTAATGTTTTCCGTACGTAGTGCATATCCTGAATAAAACAATTATAAAACAAATGGGTGACCAAATTATAACGTCCCAGACAATTACGTTTGTTTATGGAAGAATCATACTGAAAGGCTCAATGTTTATGAAACACATACCTGTTTGGGCCTGGCAGATTTGCCGGCCGACTTCGCCGCCTGCTGGCGCGGCTTTCCACTCATCTTGCAATTCTCTTTAGAGTATTCTATGCTGATTCTACCTGGAAAATATAAACACATAAGTATATATATTATTTATATTTTCACTTGAGTGTTTATTGAAGAGGTAAGAACATCTAGTGGTAAATATTATTTCTGAATACGTGCATAAGGCTAGTAATGGTCAATCAGGAAAGTGGATATAATATCTGTACATCTAGAATCCAGGTGGTTTTTTTTGCCATTTCATCATAATAGACCTGTCTATACAAGTATAGATGCCGAAAAGAAAGTTGCCGACCCCCTTAAAATTGTAGCCCCCCCTCCCCCCGGCCATAATTAATGAACGCTCCCTAAATATATATCATATCTATACAGTTTTGCAATTTTATATTTACGGGTTACACGGTATATTAAAGTTAGGAAATACGGGAATTTTTTAAAGTGTGCCTATTATTGGCTTGCCTGCCTGTTGGTCGCTCGCCTGTTAGCGGTCTAATAAACTGCCATTGACTGTAGACGTCTACGCTGAGGTCCATCATTACGGCTACTGGCCGGGGGGAGGGGGGGGGGGGCTACAGTTTTAAGGGGGGGGGGCAACTTTCTTTTGGGCATTCCAAGGTGGGGGGAACTTCTTTTTTTGTATTCCAAGGGGGGGGGGGCCAACTTTTTTGGGGGTATCCCCATGTGGTGGCCGAAATTTCTTTCACTTTCTGCCGGGGTCTACGTTTTTAGCTTAACAATGAGCCAGACTCCCATATTTGTGTTCAATGAAAAGAATTTATATTTGTAATGAAATGCATTCATGTCATATCACAAGAAATCAGCTTAGTTGTACTACCATAGTAATGATTAACACACAAGCTAACCATAGTTGTACCACTTCCTGAAGTTCAGTGTCTATGGTTACAGTCCCGTTTCTCTACTGGGAGATGGGTGTACACCCTCCCTTAGTCTGTTAGACTGATGTGGAGGGAGACAACAATGGACAAATACTAGTGCATTTGTCCCAGAATTAATGCAGTCTCACAAGATCATTAGGTATTTCTTCAACATTGATTAAATAGGGGCATTTACTGCAACATCAAGTGCTACAAAATGTCCCTGTTGCTGCTTATTTAAAAAAGATTACCATATTTATGGAAGAGCACTATGAGCAAAGAAAACTCTTCATTGAGAGCTCTACATTGAGTACTTTGAGGTTCTACATGCAAAAAATGGGACTTCCTTCTGTATTGACACACCATGGATTGAGTCACTCATACCACTGATCCCTCCCGCCATGCCAGACTATAACAAATTGCCTGACATCCATATTTGCATGTCAATGATACTGATACAAGAAACAGTGAAGGGCTGTTAAGGTCCTGCAATGGAGCCTGATAACTACCAACTGATGGCACAAATCAAGAAAGCAGTTGCTGCTGGATATTTGAATGTGAACAACCAAGTCTCAATAGGTGATTTCATTGAGAATTAGGTTTTAGGTAGTCAAGCTTTATGATTGATTATATGGGTACAGGAGAGATGGGGGCTTCTGGCATGTCTGCTAGCTGCCAACTACAGCCTCAATTTGGCAGGGGTTACATCTCTGCTTTTGAATTAGAACATTAGCAGAATCTTACAACTATAGAGACTAGGAGAATCAACTCAAACTGCCATCATAGTGCACTGGACCTGAGCCAAGCACAAATATTGAAATATATAAGAAAGGTATAACAAATGTATAAGTAAAACTGTGAGCTCTTGTATAGCAGAAGTTTAGGCATATATCCCATATGAAACGCCCTGAGAGCTGTATCTAGGCCAGTGTGTCAGCACACAAGCACCCAAGGTGAAGGCCAGTAGGATGGAGCATTAGGGCCAGTGGGTCAGCGCCAGCACACCCACTGTCCCACTTAGAAGGGAAGGATCATTTGGGCCAGTAGGTCAGCGCCTGCACACCTACTGCCCCACTCAGCCTGGGTCAGTAGGACAGGTCATTTGGGTTAGTAGGACAGAGTGTTGGAGTGAGCATTTGGGACAACGACCTTGACACTTTAATGCATGCAACATCAATACTAGCTATATAAGCCAGCTACACCCATCATTCTGGGTTCTTAGACTGGCGTGTGAGGAACCTGTAACTGTGGAAATTACCAATAAAAAGAAGCATTTCAAAATACCTCTGAGCAGACCTTATCTGTGAAGGGCTGACGCAGCCAAGAAGAAGTTCTCTACCCACTACATCCCATGGACTTAAAACTACAGTATTCTAGTGATAAGTTACACCAGTGTTTGTGACATATTCTAGGACTTTACCAACTACAGTCCACATACACTACACAGCTCTCCCCATCTACCACATACTTCTCATCTCTACAACCCACCATCGTATCACTGTAGACCAGTGCTGCATGCTGGTCTACAGTTCAGCCCAATAGCATCGCATAGTAGGTCAGCTTACTTCAACCAGTTAGCATTGTGCTTGATGCTATCACACTTCAAGTATTTGCCTCTGCCTGTGTTTCAGTCCTGCTCCAGACTCACCCATCTTTTTTCATTGGCGCTAATTCTGTCAACAACAGATGTTTATTTGCTACTTGTTACTTTTTTTTTCATTTTCAAGCAATTTTTATGAAGGGAATATTGTGTGTACAATCATCAAATTTGGCAGTACAGCCATTCCTTCACTAGGGCCCTAGCACCTTACTCCTCATTCTAATGGCAGGTGTTAAGCCTAATGGGCAGTGGGCACCATATTTGTGTAAGTCTTTGGTATTAGGGTTTCAACCCATGACCTCCCATGCTCGACCACTTAGCCACCGAGCTTTTTGTCAAAATTTTGACAAATGACTGAATGTAACTGGGTTTGTTCTAAGGTAAAGAAGGAAAGCCTTATGATAAAAAAGGCCACATCAGTTTAGCCTCCCTGTGCTTTTAGCGTATTCCGATTGGGGGGGGGGGGACATTTTTTGGGGTATTCCAAGAGGGGGCCAACTTTTTTTTGACCGGTCGGTGTTAAAAAACTGTGCCCCCCCCCCCCCCGCCATAATTAATGAAGGCTCCCTTAGAGAGCAGTGATTGCCATGCAAAATCCCCCCATCCTCTGACAAAGACTACCATGGGGAAACAAAAACAGTACACAAATTGGCCTTAGCTGGCCGCACATACAACGTCTATGACAGTAACAACTGTCAATACTGTACACGACTGGACACCTCCGGTCATATAAAATCAACAACCACTGGTCGCCAGTACATCACCAAATACAATGTATCTTGCCAAAGCTACAATTTGATATACTGCGTTACTTGTGCCAAATGCAGTATACAGTATGTGGGCCAGATGAAGTGACATCTAATGAATTGCTTCCAAGACCACTTCCACAAGGTGTCACATCGGCGTATGGACACTGACATTGGTAGACACTTTAACTCCCAGGACACACAATAGCCTGGTAGACCTACAGGGAGCTGTTTCAAAAGTTGAGTGAAGTCTATGGTTTTGAAACAGCTCCCTGTAGAGATCCACATCTTGGGCTTCATGCACTCCAATTCTGACAGCACAGACCAATAGAGACAAATTGAAACCATAATAGACACTCCTATCTACCCCTCGGCCGCACCTTGAGGAGTGTGATCAAAACCCTTTGCCTTGTCAAAAATCTTTTAAGTATATGGGTGATCAAAAGATCCAAAATATGGCTACCAAATACTTGATCGGTTCCCGAACATAGGAATCTGTAACCTCTGCACTTCCCTGTCATCTAAAATATGGAGTAATCTTTTATTACACGGACACACATAACTAAAACATCAGTTAACATAGTAAAGATGACAGCAGAAGCCAAGATCTTCTGATCTCGCACCTTGACTTAACCCTAGAAAGCTGATTACGATGCCTGATGAGCCGAGTACGGCGAAACCTTGATGCAATCCCCCAGAGTTTGACATTCCAAACCTTCCACAATCCTCTATTGTGTTTTAACACATTATCTCACCCCAGATATTTTTTCTCCATAGACTTAACATTGGAAACTCATATCTAACACCCATTAGATATTTAGTAAAAATATCCAATGGGGAATAATGTCATAAATGTTAGCCCATTAGTCAATATTAAGGGTGAGATAAATTCAGAAACCCATTCAAGTTTAGGGTCAGAGCTTGATCCCATCTCATTTGAATCACATAGCAATTCACGCGGCTTCGCCTTGTAAATTACTACGTGATTCAAACTCGATGGGATACGAGCTCAGACCCTAAACTTTCATGGGTTTCCTCTATAGTATCTCAGTGTCCTGTCTCGATAGCTCACTATAGAGACACTGGGGCGACAGTTGTTGATGCTATGATGTCACAGCTGACAGTGCACTATGGTTACAGTGTTTAGGGGCAGTTCCAATAACTGTCAGTCAAGGTAGCATTGCTTAGGGAGTAGGACGTTGCCACATCCTATTTAGATCTTAATGTAGTAGTGGTTGGCTAATCATATTGGCAATCATTGTGATCAATGTTATTTCAACATCTATTTTTTTTTTCAACTCTTATTTAGTCAGTGCAGACTATATCATATGACTAGTGATAAGAATCTTGACAAGTTTCTATTTTATATGGTAGAATAAAGTCAATTCTTCTTATTTTTATAAATGTCTCATGAAAGTGGTGTTTAATCCTCTGAATGTTACAATAATGTTATTTAAACTTGAAGACAAATATATTTTTAATGGCAGACACTTTATAGAAGATAAATGAATATCTTTTACACATTTTCATGAAGTTAACTTATGGATTTACTCTTCACACCTTAGATTTTTTGCTGATGCTAGAATAATTCTGAGTGTATCTAACGTATCCCTATCTACTGTTCCATACTGTAGACTGACCGTAGATTGTATTGCTTACAGTACTGAATACATTTACGGTACAATACCGTTTTCTGATACCAAAAATATGGTATGAAACTGTAGATATGATTACGGTAATATACCGTCCATGTTTATGATAGTTTCCAGTATATTTTACTGAACTTCTTTACAGTGCAGGCCACTGATGTGCTGGCCAGCATGAGACAGGGCATTGACAGTTTAGTCACTGACAGGTAGCCTACAGGAGATTGAAGTAGCCTACCTCGGTGATCCACTGGGGCTTAACACATTTGGACCCTCCAGTGGCAGGCATTTGTAAAAGTAGCTGGTTGCCATGATAGTTACGTCAAATGACCCACAAACTCTATGGAACTTAAAAGCCACACCTTTTGATTGTTCTTTCTTTAATTCCATGCTTAACATACCATCTGTTCCTATAGAGGAAACCCATGAAAGTTTAGGGTCTGAGGCCGTATCCCATCGAGTTTGAATCACGTAGTAATTCACAAGGCGAAGCCGAGTGAATTACTACCGTACATGATTCAAATGAGATGTCTCTATTGTTATACCCTTTAATAAGGCAATAAGTGGGTTTGGTTTATTCAAAAAGCACTCGTGTGTTACTACGCGTCAACCCCTCGTGGTTTACGACAGCCTGTCCACAAAAACCATCTATTATTGTCTATTTGGCCAAGATGTAGCCTGCAACACACCCACCACTTTACATACATAGCGAACCCTTCATGGTGTCCACCATTTGTCCTCCAACGCATAACTCTCCTCGCAGAGCCAGTGGTAAGTCCCATGCCAAAGTGGCACTCTCCTAACAGATTGTCCGTCCAACCTGGCTTGGACGTGGGACAAATAATGTGATTGGAGACCCTTTGGCCCTCTAACGGATGACAAAAGAATCAGAGTAGGCCTACAACACAGAGCACCTGGCACTACACTCGACCCGCGATATGACTGGATAGGTGCAGGCAACCATCGTGAGGGAAGGGGGACCACTGAACTAGAAATGAAGTTCGAGCAAGGCAAAGGACAAGGCAACAATTAGGAAATCGGAGATTTGATAGTGCTAGTGCTAGTGCTAGTTCTAATAACAAATTACAAACTCACGTGTAATTCTTTAATACGTAGGCCTACTGTTGGAACCAGGACAGTCACACACTTCTCTATTAGTCCGTGATTATCAAGAAGGCATAGCTAGTTTAGCACGTAGCCGGGACTGGTTAAATCCAATGTTTACATTCTGTATAGGCCGTGGCCACAGCTGAAGTTGTCATGGCGACAACCAAACAAGTTCCTACAGACTACACTGGCTACCTTTGCTACTTTTCTAGAGCTACAGATACACCACAGGCGACAGCTCGCAGCGCCACCTAATGCTAGTAAAAGTATCCCCCGCAACATTGATAAAACGAAACAACAGATGGCGACAGGGGTACGGTACACAGAAGCTAAACTCATAGATATAGAGGGGACAATATATATGTATGCCAAACTCAAGAGGATATGGTTTGATCATGGCTGGTCGTGTGAAAGTTTGCTCTATCTTAGTGACTCAATTTGTCTAAGCACCGAGAAAGGCCAGGCAATTAAAACCAGCTGACTCAAATACCAGCTAATGCCAACGGCCCCTTTATCCTACCCCTCATATAAATCTCCATAGACTTAACATGGTGTGACTGTATGCCACGGTTATGCCATATAAGATTTATATGCCACGGATGACATATGCAATTAAAAACATTTGAAAGGGTAGGATAAAATCTAAACGTCACGAAATTTCATATAATTGTTTACATGGCGTTCATTGTCTTCTGCTACAGATATCACTCAGCTTCGCTTCATGATATCATTCCGCAAAGACAACTCACGCCATATAAACAATCATATGAAATTTCGTGACGTTTCTTGATATTATTGACGCTGTATAGATAAACCTTGTCATATTTGAAAGTTGCAAAACTGTACTAACTTTAGTCTAGTACAGCTCTATGCTTTGGTCAATAAAGAAATAATCTAGAAAAAAAAGGTTGGGGAGAAAAAGGATTAGAGTTAAATTGGTTTGATTAAGAAATCATGTTTCAGTTAACGACTCCACCTATGCTGTATTCTATTCATTTTATTTTTATCAGCAGCATGCCTATAGGCATAGTTATACGTAATACAAGGCTGTGTCCGCTATCACTCCCCACAATCATATACTACGTCTGACTATATAGGCATACCCTGTGTGTGATTTGAGGTGTTAATATGTCATGATACTTGATAGTTGGTCATCTAGCCAAGTCACTGAGGCTCAGTTAACATGTTTTTTTCTTCTGTTTTACAGCCAGAAAATAGGCATTCATACTAGAGAACATAAAAAGTGGATTTTGCGCAAAGAACTCCTTTCTCCCTGGCTTTGGAACATGACATCACTGTGTGACAGAAGGGGCAAGTGATATAGATCTAGTGGCAAGCCGTTTGTGGGCTATCAAATCCGCTATCAAATTTGGTATAATCTCCAATACTAGGCTATTAATGCCCAGCTCATTAATGATGCTTTGTATGTTCAATGTTCGATCACACAGACGACATATAGGACATCTTTTACTTTATATTTCTCTTTCACTGTTGCAATATGTGGTGAGTCTTATCCACTGTAATTTGTTACAAACGTACTTGTTCAGCAGGTAATCCGAAGCATAAAAGATTCTACGAAAACTTAAAACCAAGTTGAAAATAAATGACACAAAAAAGCCGACGAGTTGACTTTATAATTCAGTGGTTTTATTGGGGGTTGTGGTATATCGAAGTAGGGGGGGGGGGGTGAATATCTTGGTCGCAACTTTTCGTCTCAGTTAATGAGACTTCTTCAGGCAGTATCAGAAAAATTAAAAGGTGACTTAAGAAGTAATTATATAGAACGTCCTGACCATGCTGTACAAGTCACAGAACGAGATGCTAATTTACGGACCGAGGCATTTATGCCGAGTTCCGTACAAACCGTAAATTATCATCGAGTTCTGTGACTTGTACAAGCATGGTTGGACGTTATATATTTACTATATACCCAAAATTTAAAAATAAAATCAATTTCATTTGGCTTAACAACCAATTTTTTAATAAACGTGTATGGCAAGGTGGTCCGTATTTTAGTGTACGGACCGGCGGTCCGTACAGTATTTTTACGTCATATGCCGCAACGGTGCGTATTTACAGTAAATGTATATATATACGGCATGGGTATATAGTAAATAGGCCTATGATCATCTGTAGATTACATATGGCCTAGTTTTCCATATACGGGGAAATTATATTATCTCTTGTAAACTCCCGATAGAGCCAGTTTTTGAAAACGAAAAGTAATTGAAAATTCAGAATTGTTATTTAGGACTTTTTTTGTTATTACACCACAATTGTATTGACCTGCCTTATATTCTAAAATAATTTCATAAGATCCTATTCATCTGGTATTTACGTGTTAATCATAAATAATACTAACATGATATAAAGGCCACATAGACTTTGTAAAGGCATGTTTTAAAGCGCATTTTATCAACACCATAGGCCCGTGGGCTAAATCTCAATGATGTTCAACCATAAAGATATCTTGTGTATAGAAAATAGACCATACCTGACAACCCTAATTATCAACAGGGATGATCTGTTGACTCTTGAGGATTCCCACATTAGGGAAATTTGTGCTTGACATTTGGTGTTGTCACTAAATTTTATTTGATCTTGTATTGTTTAATGCGTGACTAGAACTTGTTCTGCGATAAGGTAGGCTATGCATGTACACTAAGAAGATACTCTGTACTGGAAGATGAGACTTGAAATGAAATAAAGAAAGAGCTTGCTCAATTTAAAAAAAGAAGACTGTTATACAGGTGTATATATATATATATATATATATATATATATATATATATATATATATATATATATATATATATATATATATATATATGTATATCCTATTTCTATCAAACGAGGCATGACATGATAATTAGAATAATGACATCCATTACAGCTATGCCATGGAAACCTCCCAAACTCTTTCCCATTTATATCATTATGTTCAGTGTACATATAGGCGTAAAGAATTAAGACTTCAAACGTTAGGTTGGATGTGAAGAGGTATGACCAAGATGGAAGGCTGATGAAGGGACCTTACAAAACAGCCATACTTTGGACGTGTCATTGTTGGGTGGGGTCCAAGAACAACGCAGGACGGCGCTATTTAAGCTGCCAAAGTGGCTTGGTCTAAGTGGAGGTCAGAGTAGCAGGGTAAATAAGACACGGTGCTATGTTACAGTAAGCCTCCTCTGTGTGGACACACAGGTCTTGCATTGGCAATTAAGCTCTGGCTTGATGTGAGATATGACTAAAAGAGAGATATACATGTATATTCATTTTCGGAGGATCACCGTATGCATACAAATTTCACATTATTACAAACACACCAAATAAAGGTATTAGTTAAATAAATATCAGAAAATCTCCCAGTGCACAATCTAAGAGCATTTCTGTGATCTTCAAATTCATTAGCAAGACCTGGAAGGATTTTCGTGGAGATGAAATATCCGTTCCTAGATTATCTTTTCCAGTTGAAGCTATTTCTATATTTTCAAATAGATATATGCTGAGGTAATTAATGAATGCTCTGCTAGAAATCATTAGGTTCTCTAGTATGAATGCCTTTTGCTAAATTTGTCGATAATGTATTGACCTACACGGCAGCTAACTTATCGGATGATATATACAGTAAAACCCCGAAAATTTCTGTTCCGAGCAAAGTGCCCCCTTAAGCGAGGCGTCCCCTCAAGCGGGGTGTCCCAGAAGCGGGGTTTTACTGTATTTGACGGGACAGTCTTAGCTATATATGACATTCAAACTGCTGCACTGGAGCAGATCCATGCACAAGTCAAATATATCTGTGTGCTGATAATAACTATAGGTATAAGTATATCACGAGGCCCAAGGGCACAGAGAGTCATAGGCCAAATATGGGCATCTAGCCCATCACAATGGGTGTGAGCATTGAGTATCCTTCACCCTTCAAAGGGTACATGCTAGGTAGCTACACATAAGGAAATGGTATTTGGGACAAGCAACCTTGACATTGTAATGTATTCAGCTTTGAGGTTTCCTATATTTAAGCTAGTTGTAACCATCACTCGAGATTCTCAGACCTGACAATATCGCATTCAAACTGTCATATTTGATGGGACAGACTACAAACAATTGAAACTGCTGTATCTAAGGACATGTGGTCTTAAACGATCCAAATCAATATTACAGGCCCTGCACAATAAGTCCATAGAATATTTCAACGCACGAATACAGCATATCTCTCTGAGATGGCCGTCTCTAGTGGAAAAACAAAATATCTCCTTATAAGGCATCTCGTACTTAGAAGTAATGACAACATTGATAGCCTCCTCTGACTTTTGGAACATTTTGCTCATTTATCATTAATAGATATAATATTTGTTGATAATTTGTGATTTGCAACGGAGAGCTATGCATGTATGATATGTCGCCTATTACTAATATGCAACTTATTTTCCGATAACAGCGAGGCTTGATTAACAGATCTTCACCTCGTCGAACTGCCATTATTCACGCTCTGTTCCCACCCCGAACCTCGAAGGCGACAGTAAAGGCTCGCAGTCAACATTGCGCTGTGTGAGGAGGATTGTCATGACCTGTGTGTCTGAATTGTGGGTGGCCCTGAGTGGTTTGTGTTGGTGGACCGTGCTTTGTCATACATGTGGGTTTATATAACTATTAGACTCTCTAACTAACTCTAAGATCTGGCCGCGCGATACCAACCTCAGAATAGTCTGACCCTGGTCAAGCTTGAGTAGAAATACCCTTGGAGTCTTCAGACCTGATAAAGTAAGATTTTATGTGGATGTGTGTTAACAGTTTCGTTTCTTATAGAAAGGGCATGTTCTTGAGTGCACACTTAGGCTATTTAAACAATTTGCTAAGGCATACTACTTGTGATGGATACATACAGGGTGTCTGAATATTCTGTGGAGCGATGCGCATACATGTTTCGGTTTTATTAGAGTGTGCTTGTACGCACTAAATACATTGTCTAGAGGTTAGAGTGGTCGCATTGAACTTTCAGTGTGCTTCCAGAAAATTATCCCTTTACTGTCTACAGGCTGTTCACTGTGATAATGAGAACAGAGCAGGGAGCCAGTGTCTCAGGGTCTTATTAAAGGTATGCCCAGCTGACCATGACCAATCACTTGAGACCAAAATACCTCAGGACCCACTGGTGCTTGATGTGTTTGGATCCTAGAGTCAGGCACTTGCAGAAATGGCAAATTGACTGGCTGCAAGTTGGTTACAGAAAAGTATCAATAGGCTCAATCTAACTCAAATCTTTTAATTGCTATTCATTTATAATTGCACACTCATTCATCTGTGATGAACATACTTTTGACTCCTAGTTGTAGTTTGTGATGTAGCAATAACCAGTGTCATGTTAGTGATATTTCCTCTACGGTTTTGGTTGGTTGATGGTTTTTTAGACCATGGCAACAGCCAGGGTCATAAGCCTATGTAATATGGGAGGTGTTTTATTGTCATGCATGGAATGTGTGGTCGGATAAGAAAAAAAGACGAGCTTGCTATAGTGCCATTTATGAATAGGTGTGCATCATTAAAACAGGTGCATGAAATGAGGACGTACATCATAAGTGATATACATCTTAACCTTTCCGACTAAGCACATACATACCAATAGCTATATTGCTGTTATTATCCCATGGATATTTTATCACACACTTGTCTCAGGAATCTCATAGTATATATATATAGACCGTGTTTGCTGGGGCTGTGGATGGCGGGGTCATGTGCGCTCAGTCTGTGTCTCGTCAATTCAGGCTGAGTTTAGGCCTGATCGGCAGGTCAACGAATATACTCGTTAGTCAGGTTGATTTAATAATGGACTTATACTTAGTGGTAAGGCCATGTACACTCAGTCTATTTTTTGAGCATGGGATACTTACGCTGAGATATATATACTGCCTAAAGGTTACAAAGGTTGGTGAGGTTAACATAACCCTTCACTATCTATGTCCTACTGAGGTGAATCGGCAACAGTGACCAAAACCAGCCACCAGATACCGAAATACCTCGTTGCAATTTGATATATTTGAACCCTATAAAGGCAGATGTAGAAATAGTAGGTTGGGTGGGTGCCATGTAGGTTATAGAAATTGACCCATAGACTGAATTAAACCCAAACTGTTTAACTGTTTTTTTTTATTTATAGAGAGCGCTGTTTATTAACATTCTCGATACATGATTTCAATTAAGAAATATGAAGCATATAATACAAATGTTCAAAACATGATTTAACAGTTGTTGATGATATTCATGGTAGTCTGTTTTCAAGCTCTTCTCTTTTTGTTGTTGTAAGTGTAATCAATGAGTATCAGAGTGAAAAGTTTGGAATCTCCATTGGACTACACTAGTTGCCATCCTTTCTATCATCAGTCATTTAATCATAATAGTCATTTGCCTCCATATGTTCATACCACCTGGAGTAGCCGAGGTGGATAGTCAGAGCAACGTTTTTCAATATCGTTGACTTCTGGGTGCAGAAAAGGAAGAAAACTTAATAAAGACATTGACAGTAACCAGACAGGACATTTAAACAAACAATATGGAAAAGGGAGACCCATCCGAGTTGTCCCATGATACTCTCCAGTGCATTTTGTCATGTACTTTTCCATTCACAAACCTTTTTCCAAGTCTTCCAAAAAACAAAACTTATACAACTGGCCAAGATTCACACAGGCCGCTTTTTCTATCCTAATTATCTAATTTTCTAATCCTTTTTAGTTCACATAGAAATTGAGTTTAACTGTTCTTTAGTTAAATGACCCCACACTCATTCATCAATGATGAACATACCATTTATTCTTAGTTGTTTCAGGATGTCTTTCCCAAGGCCCTGTGTTCAGACCACCTGTGATCAGAACACTTGATTTGAACTGCTCCGGCCTTGTGTGTTCAGGCCCTGTGCGTTTAGACCTTGTGTGTTCAGGTCCTGTGTGTTCAGACATTGTGGGATCAATGCACCTGATTTGAACTGCTCTATGATCAGGCCTTATATGTTCAGGCCATGTGTGTTCAGACCTTGTGTGTTTATATTACTTGGTTTGAAATGCTCTATTTGATGTTCAGGCCCCGTGTATTCAGGCCTTGTGTGTTCAGACCCCATGTCTTCAGATCCTGTGTGTTTAGGCTTCATGTGTCTAGACCCCTACCCTTGAATCCCTGGGCGTCCAGGCTTTATATGTGTCCGGTAGCAAGTGTTCAGACTCCATGTGTTCAGACGTTCTGTGTTCAGGCCCCATGTATTCAGGCCCCATCTGTGAATTCAGGCGGTGTGTGGACACGCCGTTTCTGGCCACGATGTGTGTGGGTACCTACGTAACCGGGATTAGTGGACGGACCTTTTGAAGTGGACGAGCCATCGATCGAAAGGGTGGAGGCGGCGGGCAGCACCGATGGCGAACCTCGCCCACCACAGCATGCACTCCACCGCGCCGCCCGACGATATAGGGTTGGACTGTTCACGGTAACAGCTCCGAGCAGCTCGACCGTGCACTGAAACCCACCATCCAAAGCATGCACACCCCCTGCCAACACAGAGAAGGCCTTGCCCCCCCCCGCGGGCCGTGTTAGAGAGTTCTACACCTGCACACACCAGTCACACGCAGCACGCAGGCCTCCGACCAGGCAGACAACAACCAGTAATGAGGTATCACTGTTTTAAGTGGTGCATTAGTAGGGACTGGCGGTGCCTCGCACTTACTACAACCACTGAACGGGGGTGGGGTGAAGTGCGTGACGATGTAGCCACAGTCCCGCTGCTTTAACCCACCCGACGCCAGGTCCTCCTGCCAGGCCAGCATTGCACCCTGTCACCACCTGCGTGCTCATATACCCCAGCACTCTTCTCCACAAAAACACTTAAGGATTATTCTCTTGAAAAAAATCCACCTACCCATAAGCTTCTAACGTATATGCTGAGATGCAGATATAACGACATTGGTACCTAATTTCGTCTTCATATTTGGTTCGAAAATACATCAAAATTCTCCTAGTGTTAGAGCGTTCGATCATGTATAAGATACTCTCCTTTCGGGTAAGGTATACGATAGAGTGCAGTGCAAGCACTCTGCGCTATGATTAGCGAGGTGTAATTCTAGTGTATGTGTGAGATAAAAGGGTGGAGGGATACAGAACATCTCATCAGCCATTCAGGCTTCACGGCTGAGTGCGTGAGGCACAAAAAACATATCCTATTACGTCATGGAAATTGATTTCAACTGAATTATTGAATAATTCTATATATACTCCGGTCTATGAATATATAAACAGCATATGTTCTGATGGATATTTAGTCAGGGATATCACCGAGGATTCATCTCAGTGGACACGATGTCGTTTGTGTGAATAGAAACTGGTGGTTAGTTGTACAACTGGCCCATATATAGTACACTGCTCATGACTAATTCCCCAAACTCCTCCTAACCAGCTCATACTCGGAGCAGCTCATACTCTCTCTCGCCCTGTGCCCCATTCTGCATACGACAACGCCCCCGGCCCGCCCCTACATCCCCACTCCTCGACCGACATGGGGGCCATGTCTTGTTAAGGACTAAAGCCAACCGTAGGGCTGGTGGTACGGGGACGCCGGAATCGCTGGTGTTTGTATGTGAGTTGGAACCAGGAGCAACTCTGAATATGCTCAGGGCACAATGAGCGAACAAAACAGTGAATTCGTGCTAAGGATGTTCAGCGGATGATCATTTTTGTTAAGGAAATGTGACTTGGTGACGAATCATTCCGAAATATATTTGGGGTTCTTCTGGTGGGAGGATTGATATATCCATGAATTGATCTTAATACGTATATCATAAGTATTCCACCTGCCATTAGCATATATCTCAGTCTCCGACATGCCACATACAGGCGTGGGGAACGATGTCCACACATAATTAAGTGGTTTCTAATCGCCGCTTAGTTTAATTGATTTATGGCGAACTAATTGAGCGCATCGACATGGCGCGAGGCGACCAGCACCGACAATTTCCCTCGCCTACCGAGTCGAGATCATTTCGCTTTCACTCGCTCAACTCTATGACGGGTAGAGACGAGGGTGCCGCCGCCTCGCTCCCTCCCCACCGTGTATTGGGACAGGGTCCAACCCCTCACCCTATTGGCGCTCAACCCCGCACTGGACGCCCTATACAGACCTGCTATCAATATGTAAAGGCGGATGGGGAATGAGGGGCTGGGGCGGTAGTGGTAGGGCTGCGAATCGGGTGGGGGTGCTTGTTCCCCGTGCCTGCCTGCGGTGCAAGCAAAGCAAAGCGATCATTGCATTGCATACAGCAGCATAAAAAAGGAGAGGAGAGGGTTGGCGCTTATAATAGCAGGCGCCTGGTGTGTTTGGCTACACGGCTGGCATTGTGTGTAGTTGTGTACAGTGAATCACGGCGATCAGTGACGGCAATGTCCGCCAGTCCCTGCCCGGCTTATACTTGAGACGCGGGAGTCCCGTGGAGTGCCGTGGCACGCAGGCGGACAGGCAGACGGGCCTGTATCGAAACAGCACGCACTTATAATAAGACAGCGAGCCGGAAGACCCCCTCCTTCCAGACTTGGGAGTCGGTATGAGCAGTTCTAACCGCTGGGAGAAGAGCGATTCCGGGAGCGCCGGACACTGGGCGGCGCCAACAGCGGGCAGCTCTCGTGGACCGTGTCCAAGCGGCGGCGGGGTGTAACTGGCATTGGATGGTGGGGCCTATACACAGGAACAGGGGGTGTGGAGGAGTAGGCGGCCATAGCTTCGCCGCCCACCACTAGCGCGACGACTGTCAGTTGTAGTAGCAGGAGGAGGGAAAGCGCCGTTTGCCACCAGCGCGGCCAGCGTCAGACTCAACAAACAGCCATAGAGAGAGAGAGGGGAGTAGGCGGGAGAGCCAACTGCAAGACCGCGCTGCGGACAACCCAGGCGGCAGTCAGTCAGCCAGCCAGACCAGCCAGTGGGAGGCAGTCAGACAGACAGATCTACACAGGAGGTAGACAGGAGGAGGAGTTGGAGGAGTACAGACGACTGGCAGTGAGGTGTAGCATCAGCGAGCACGAGCAGGGAGAGGAGGAGTAGATGCCGCCTCGATGCGGCAGCGCGGGCGGCCGGAGCTTCAGGAGTACGAAGTAGTAGTAGTAGTTGCGCCCGGTCCCCTGTGCTGGCCAGTGTCTACATGTACCACGCAGCGCGCGGCGCCGGCACTCGCTGTAGGCCTGTATGGTTGGGCGGCGCCGCGTCGCGTCTGCTTGCCGCACAGCCATACTCCCAGCTGCGCCCGCCCGGCGCCACGCCACTAGCCGCCTTGGGTCTGGCGGCGGCAGCGCTGCTTCGTGCCCGTTTCTGCTGCGTTGCGCGCCGCCCGCTTGTAGTGCACGTGCGATAGGCCCACGCCCCACCCCGGCGAAAACCAACTCGGATCCTCCTACTGTATCTTCTCCACGGCCTCAGCGCCTAAGGGATTACCAATGTGTGACCGGGTGGCCTCCATGATGGTGGTCAAAGGTAGGCTATGTTACATCATGTACTTCTCCCTACCCCAACCCCACCCTCCCCAATAACTCAATAACACCCTCCAATCATCCCCATTCCGGTATCTATTGCATGGACACATCCCTATTGCATCTATTTATAGACCACAGAGTCTAGCACGCCTCTCTTCCAATTAACGTCTAATTAGGCTGTAACTATCTTTACTTAAATTGCTCCCATTGAAGAGCATCACAAGTGCAATTAAACACTGTAGTGCTTGTCTTTTGAGATGTGATCAATACTCACATAGCTACTGTTCTCTCCTTTTTTCACTTGCTGGAAACATGCAATACGGAAATTGATATGTGCATGCAATGCAATCTTTGAACTATGTACATGTATCAGAGCCATACAATTTGCAGCGCGATGTGAATCTGGGTGATTGGATGCAGAGAGTGGCTTTATGCTATTGCGATATGGTCAATTATTTTGGTGGGTAATTACGATTGATGGGTGCCATACAGTATATATGATTGCAGGTATATATATGCAAGTGTGTATATATATATATATATATATATATATATATATATATATATATATATATATATATATATAGAGAGAGAGAGAGAGAGAGAGAGAGAGAGAGAGAGAGAGAGAGAGAGATCATTGTGCAAAGGTGTATAACAGGGAAGTGCATTTATCTCAACTTTAGTGATATGCTTTCCCCACCCTCACTCCCGGACCTCCCGTGAGCACTGTGCGGTTGTGGAGGGCATCGTGTATTTGTACCAATATTGGGTACCGGTTGGCCAGTGTACGCTTCACGCTCCACTAATGGGGTGTGTCAAGCACGCTCTCCGTTGTGCTATCCTCTCCTAACCCGTGAACATCATCAATGCCTACCTGCAGGGACAGAAGCTATAGTTTCAGCAGTCTTGCCTGACAATTAAAAATAGAGATTTCATTATGTACGGCGTTGACAGTAACAGAGCGATTTTGCATTGCCAAAGAGAAGCATAAAAAGTTTGGTTACACTCAGGACAAAACAAAATACAAAATACGATTTCCTAGTCGTGGTTATCACGTGGTATGGATATCTTAAATCTAAAAAAGATAATTCATAACATAACTCTCAAACCTTTATAAAATTGTAGGGCTACAATTGAAAATTCGTGAAGTCTAAAATTGTTTCTATTAAACGACTACTGATACATATATCGTTCTAATATCTCATACAATAGGAAAATAGCATGTATTTTTTTTGGGGGTGGGGGGGGGGGTGGGGGGGGGGGGGGAGTCAAGTTTTATGCCAATTGGCCAGTGAACCCGCTTTGCATTTTGCCATCTTTTCAATCCCCCCCCCCCCCCCACCATCTACCCCAACCCCTCCATCTACGTGAATGATAATATCGTATTTGTCGAATTTCCCTTTTATCTTTGCCTCATACATGTACATGTACTTACTTGATGGATTTGTGTCCTCGCATCTGATGTGGGTCTCTGTGTCAAGTTTTACCATTACTTTACCTATGATCGGACACTCTATAGTTACATATCGCTGCCGGGTGGAGTAATTGTAGTTTTCTATCAAGGCTGATGTTTTCGTACCCAGGGTGACATGTTCATACAAAGGTCGACCACGTGACGCCGTCTACACCAATATGATCGAAGCTTGGGGTGTGAAGAAAACCTGCAAGTTGAAGTTACTATTATGTAAGGTTCGACATGGGTACCCCACCGATAGGATGTCAACGAATTGCCTTTTTTTATTATCAATACTTGAAGGTATATAGCAATATTGAAACAAGTCTTGGGAGAAAGAGTATCAAAATTACTCGGTATGGATCTAAAAAGTTACTTACCTTGTCCAAGGCCTCGTTAAGTAAGTTTTTAGATCCTTACCTCATAACTCTGATATTCTCTCACCTGAGACCAGTTTCCCTCTATTACCTACTTGTATCACAGAGAGGTAATTTAATGCATTTCCCTAATTGTGGCCATTTCAGATGGCTTCGTGTTGGCATTCGTCTTGGTCGTTATGAAGCTGGGGTAAAAGGGTCAAGAACTATGCTTTTCAGGCGTGCCTAGTTGGTGCTTTGCTGTGTGCCAAATAGGCGTGACGCCAAAGAATGGGTCAAAGGCGAGGTGAGCTGTTTGTCTCGATACGACGCACATGCCCGTCTACTTTCAGAAATTCTAATGACCATTGGCATCTATGCACCCGGGTCGTGATATACATGTACATGCATATGGGTAGACTGTTTACAATGGAAACTAAGCTGGCCAAGGCTACTTAAGCTCAATCCACACAAAGCTATTGCCCCCTAGAGAATACTGGTTTACTCACTGCATTTGTAATCTATAGTATTCCATCTATACGTGTTGAGGAAAACATGTTTTGGTTCTAATCTTACTGGTCTTAGATTATACTCCTATAGAATACATACAGGGGTGCTCTCTCATGCGATATTCTAAAGCGAAGATAGTTGAATAACATTGCAGAAATCTTCAGGGTAAAGAATTGGTGGATTGAACCAAGTTGAATTGGTCAGGCGACAAATTCAATCTACAGAATGTATTTGGACCCTCTTCTGCCGGCAAATAAAAATAGTTAACATACAGAAAATATCAACGAACTATCTAAAGGACGCGGCATGATCATGAGAATCTTGATGTACATCTATCTCACCCCTGGTATTTTTTCTCCATAGACCTGACATTGAGAACTCGTATCCAACGCCCATGAGATATTTAGGAAAAATATCCAATGGGGTATTATGTCACAAATGTTAGCCCATTAGTCATTGTGAAGGGTGAGATAAATTCAGAAACCCTTTCAAGTTTACGGTCGGAGCTCGATCCCATCTCGTTTGAATCGCTACATAATTCACGCGGCTTCACCTTATGAATTACTATGTGATTCAAACTCGATGGGATATGGGCTCTGACCCTAAACTTTCATAGGTTTTCTCTATAGTATATATGATTGTACGTACTTGTACTTGAACTTCATATACATATACGAGAGTAATATAGCTAAGCTAGTAGAGCAGTGAAATCTAGGATCCAAGGCTGGAAGGTCTACCGTCAATCCATGCTCCATTTCTATCATAACACTCCATTAGATGAATATCATCTCAGTAAAATATAACCCCTGCTTTGACTAACATGTAAGACATCTATCAAGACAAATTAAGGTTGAAACTATCTTTATGGGAATCATCAAACATCGATGAGATATACATTTTGGCAATCCTGAACTGAAAATAATGCGTTCTGTTTCTCCATAAGTCACTGCCGTCGTGATGAAGAACATAGAACATGTTCTCATACACCGCTCATGGGACTCTAAGACGGGGTATGTGTATTCTGATGAAATCCCATCTTAACTCTCTGTATACAATTCGAGTTTAATTGAAGAGTTTAGATCGACCCGCGTATTTCTTTTTTCTTTCGGATACCGCGTACTATTTCTCATTAAAAATCATGTCAATTCAACGGCCGTCACTTCCGAATGTTGTTTTTGCTACATGCCGCGGATTGCCTTAACATTGTCTCTGATGGCTGAGATTGCGTCAGATGGTCAGCCTTTGTATGGAAACATCAGCTTTGGCATGAAAACGTCAGCCTTGGTATGCAAACTGTGGTTATTACATCCCCAGCTGTTTGTAAATATAGACTGCTCGGCAATGAGTATATGATAATAGTGATTATCGGTCATCTCACCATGTTATAGTCTTGCCATGTTAGGCAAAGCACAAGGCTTGTTAAACAATTCTTCCCTGTAGGTTTATGCAATTACCCATTATACGTTTCAAAGAACGATGTGATCCGACTATATCAAAGATAAAACACCATCATTATAGAATCATAGGTAGGATGGATTCTCATGAGGACGAGGACATAACTTCAAGTACTTCATGTACTGGTATGGTTTTTTCTAAAGTAGCAACATTTTTTACTGATTGACGTTTCGCTATCGATCTAAGGTATTTGTTGCTTAACAAAACCTATTTCCTAATTTAGTTCAAAACAATTTATTTCTTGGGGTTATGCAGTAAACACTGTGCGGGTACACTGTCCCACAACGAGATGCGAACTTCCGACAATGTACAGGTTCCATTGCTATGAATATTTACCATTTGGTGACAAAGCAGTCATTTACGTCTTTTGTAAATGGGAGCGCTGTTTGACGCCGGCCATAATGGCTAGATATGGCCGACAAACAACCAATATCGTGAAGGTGAAGGGTTGGCATATTCCGCTGATGGTTTCCTGCACCTAGTGACAACTAGATTATAATATTTCCTGGATACAGACTGATCAAGAATACCTTTAATGAATGTGGGTAGAACATTATAGGCAACTGACATTCATCAGATACCTATTGCGGTTATTTAAACAGATGTATTACCCACCTAATACGGAGTCTCCATACTAAGCCTATGGAGCCTACAGATCGCTACTGAGTAGAATACGGGAAGCGTCGGATTTTTCGGCCACCTGGCGGGCATTATAGGAACTATTTCATATAAACAATGCACGGCGCTTGTGTTAAATTTCTAATTATTTACAAGATTTTTCCTAATAATTAGTCAAAAGGTGAGTAATAAATACAGCATTACCATGGTTTCAATCTATGTGTCCATATTCTCCTTGTAGTTGAAACTACGCAATGCTCCTCACTATCGCTCGGAGTATTACTATGCGTCAACTACGTGGAGAATACGGCCACTAAGATCGAAATCATGGTAATATTGTGTATACATCATATAGCCGTATTCCCCTGCAAAACATCATTCAAATGTCTCATTAACACAACTTTCAGTTGCCTCCTTGGCAAAATACAGGACTCACTGACTTTGAAATATGGGTGTAACCGCTGCTGCTCGCTCTTGGAAACGTGCAGCTGGAACCAAAAGATAAAAAGCTGGTTTCCTTCCTACATATTTTCGTCTGGCTCTCTATTTTCTAACAAAATAAGCTTTGAGATCATAAATCCAATGCCGCGTTTGAGTTAATGCACAAGTCAAAAGATAAGGATGCTATTACTATATCTTGCTTTGTAAAGTGGTGATTCCACCAGCACGATGTTTTTTGTCTCGCAAGGTCGGGCTGTGTCTTGTAGCACTTTGCTGCATCTTAATGATTCGGGATAAATCTAGTAAGATCGGCTAGTGCACTTATCCTTATGTGTATAGCCCATATTATCGTTCAAAGGGGGTTATTCCACTGCCACGATTCAACTGGATATTCGTGCGTGATTCATCCTGACCTAGCGAGTCATCAAATTGGGCATGATCGCTCGGTCCGGTGGAATCACCCCTTAAGTATATAGATACAGAACAAATGGCCGATATTCAAAATAGAACGGAGGATGAGTAATTTTGCGCATATTTCTTTGACGATCAGCTCACAATAAGTTACAGGATGACACTATTGCCCCCTAGTGAGAGGTTATAGTTGGGACCATCTCGGGGAAAATCGGGCCTCCGATTTTTCGTAAATCGGGCCTCGATTTAGTCGAATTTTTTTTAAATTTAAAATACGGCGGGAGTTCACTCGTGGTCGCAAACTCAAAGCTACATCTACGTCTACATAAACATCCCCTAGTGAGAGGTTTTCTGAAATTACAGAATAAGATTTAAGTACCCGTACGAGTCCTTTTCCTTTTCATGGAAAGATTCACAACTCGAAGTTACATGACGATCCGCTGTTTGGTGACAACAACTACCACTTTTAAATGAAATACATTTGCGAAGCTTTTAATTTCATTTAATGCTTATATTGCTCAACCAG
This sequence comes from Alentia gelatinosa, assembly GCA_950022655.1. Lineage (NCBI taxonomy): Eukaryota > Metazoa > Annelida > Polychaeta > Phyllodocida > Polynoidae > Alentia > Alentia gelatinosa. The sequence goes on along the minus strand of OX465583.1, from coordinate 47,928,871 downwards.
AACAACACTTGCGCTTCGATGTTCATTTAAGTAATAACTGAATGGAAAAAAATCAAAACAATTGGTCTTCCGTAATGTGTAATAGATGTGTCTTATGATTTTTATTAAGGCAATATCAACATGCTTTGAAAACTAACGATGTCTGAAGACTTGTCGCGACTGCATGAGAAGGAGACAAAAATAACACATGAGAAGATAAGGTAGAGGCAATCTGTTTTGCCCCGGGTAACATCTATGATAAACCTGAAGTTATACAAGGTTATTTCATGTTACTGACTACATGTAATGTAATATATTTACAAGTCTGAATCAGGAATAAAATCTCTTTCCTTCTCCAAGTTTGGCCTAACGAGGCTAGTAGGTAGGTTACGTAGGCTGCCATGTTTGTTTACTCTGTTTTGTGTCCAAAGAATGGGGAGGAACATTGGCCGTCATTGATTGGCACACCTGTACATCAACAAAGTCCTTCATTACCTCGCCAACTTCACCTTATGTACCCAAGGCATTAAAAATAGATCTATGCTTATAGCCACATAGCTTTCGGATATATATAGACTGTTCCAGCAAGTGCTAACTTGCATAAACTTTCAACTTTCTAAAAATGTATGCGTGTATATACTTGAATTGAAAGAACATGAATACAACTCAATAGCATTTACTTAATTGATTACCCTAAGTGCCTTCATGAGGACCATGCCATTTCAAAATATAAAACACATATCTAATGGCAACGATATGTCCGTACTTTGTCAAGTAATACTTTAAATCCATGTCCGTAGCGTTTATGGTATTACCGTGCCCACTATGGGTGCTAGTATTCTTGTTAACAAATGTATTCAATGTGTTACCTAATTGGCAAGCCATGGTACACGTCACAGGAATTATCCAAAGTTGCTTTACCCTATTCCATTCACATATTTAATCCATGGTTCGTGATGTAAGCTCTGTTGTTACGGCTAGACCGTGACATTCAAGATAACTGACTTACCACCCCGCTAGGTGACTCTTTTGTTAAATGGCTATTTCACGAATATAAAGTTCAATAATGGTAATGATAGAATATGATTATTCGTCCTGTTTTCAGTAAACATCTCATGGTATAATGTAATCAACAACGATGGACATTTCACTAATGCTGGAGACCTACAGTTTATGTAATATGTTCCTTGCAAATTTATTTCAGCACAACCTTTTTGAAGGAGTGTGCTTACTATGTATTATTCAAATGATTTATATATTACATATATATTTCAACACTTCGACAAAGGAGGAGGTAGTGTGTGTCAAACACCTTAAGTAATTTACATAACGTTGGAAGCCATGGCAGACCTACTCTTAGCAACGTAATAAATTGCATCTATATTTATTGATGACTAGCATTGCGGAAAGGTGATAAATGCATGTTAAATATTTAGTCCAATATACATTTGACTGTGGTGACAATCACTTTCATATGGCTTGGCGTCAGGTACTTTCATTTCAAGCTTACGCCATACAAATGGCTTCCTCTAGCCTCATGTCAGTCTGTTGCTGTAGGTATGCCTTGCCTGACCCCTGGATTGTTGCATAAATATCAGAGTGTAAATGGGACCAGGGAATGTCAATCCATTGATAGCTGCCCAACACCGCAAACATTTACATGTTTAAATAGCTTTTCATGCAGCTATACAAACACGATGATATAGGACAAGGTCCAACTGTTGATTAATATCTGATCAAAGAAATGTGCAGCCTATAAAGGATTGTCCCGTCTATTTATCCATGTTTGCCTGAACATATATCCCTATGACAACTGCTTCCTCCCTGCCCATGAAGTATGACCAATGAGCCAACAATACTTTCCACGTACTGGATGTCTGTCATGCCGGCCATATTGGCAGAGGAAATGAATTTAATTGACGGTGGCATAGTTCTAGTATTACAACAGAACAAATCCATCCCAGAGTGCCTAAGTGTTTCCCTGGACGTCTATATACCCCCGAGTACTTCAGGTGGCCATCTGTTCCTTTGGGCGTCTCTCTGACCGAACGCAGTGTGCGCATGAGCACCAAACCAACGCAAATCTAGCCCTGTCGCACTCGATCGACGCGCGTTTTGTGTCAATATTAAGTTTTAATTATTCATAACCTTCGACAAATCCTCTCCGTTGTCCTTCGCTGGATAGAGAGGACGTGGTGTGTATAGATTGACAGCCAGCGTTCGGTGCGTCTGTAATGTATGCGGGAACGCGTGCACCAAGTTGTATACACGAGGCGGGAGACGTCGGCAATGTGATGTAGTCGTCGAATCAGAGTGGGACAGACCAGTCTGTGATATACAATAGATCACACTCTACTTCCACATGCGTGCTTCAGAGCGGATATTTTGCAGTTACCGACGAGTTAATACGACCCTCTATGAAAGAGGTGCAAGTGTCCAGTATTTGTCTTCTCCAAAGAATACTTGAACAAAAAGGGAAAGTTTATGTGGGTATACAGAATGACAGAGTGCTTGCGAGTACCGGCAGGACTTGAACGTCCGTAAATATTGGATATTTGCTCCTAGATTGCGACCTGCTGTTAGTATAGGTCGTGTGCAGACACCCCACCCCATCCTCACTTACACAATACGACGCCTCTGTTTATCCAGTTCCAGGCATTCAATACTTCTAAAACTTGTTCCAAATTATAATACGAATAAAAATAAGACTAAAAAAGAGTGGAGACAGATTCAAACAACGTCGCTTATCGCAGCCGAACAATGCTAATACTACTTCCACCCATGCAAGCGTTTCACTAACAAATGTTGACAGAGTAGCTCCCAACAGGGTAAACCCAGCCCTGCGAGATACAACTTCACCACGTCTGGTTGCGTCTAGACACTGCCAGGACTGACCATGCAGTTCCGGGCCTCAGCCAGGCAGTCAAGCGGATGCCACTGGACCGCCTATAGTGGGGTGCTGGAAGAGGAGCGGGCAGAGGGCTGATCGTTAGGATGGGGAGGATGGGGAGGGGAGAGGGGGCTACTGGAGCTGAGGAAAGGGTGACGTGAGGGGGGACAAGAGGAGGATGGGAGGGATATAGCGGGCCGTCAGCTGTCACGATTACACCCCACTATTAAACGTCACCCGTCAGCCTTCTCCTGGCGGCAATGCAGTCAGTCGCAGGCCCAACGCTGCCGCGAGAGGTGCTGGCAGTGCTGGGACCGTTCAGTGGTGGGGTCCTCATTGCCGATGATGCTGCTGCTGCTGCCGCTGCTGCTGCTGCTGCTGCCTCTCCTATACGGGAAAGATAGGGGATAGGGGTTGTAGTTTAACGACATGGTCGAGGGAGCTGGACATAAATTGGCATGAGTTTTGCTTTCTTTTTTACGGTAATGGCAACGGAGTCGTCGAAGGGGGTACCTCCATCCGACGGAATATCCCGGACAGAGCGATGAGGCGAGACAGTTAAGACAAGATGAGACAGGACGGGACAAGACGATGGTCTCAGTCATACTTTATCAGGTTTCAGTAGATATTTAATGATGTCCGGTTTCTGTATCTCTGAGGTGGATACGGAGTTGCTCGACGATTTTCTGAGGGACTCGACTCGCATACTGAGATACGCAGAGAAATACATCCTACAAAACGATCTTGTTTTACTTTGCTAGTCGGGATGAAGATTTAATGAAGCATTTTTTATTGGGACCTGCAAATTCATAGTCTTTTCTTATCATTCTTTTTTTTTATCAACTTCAGATGAGAACATTCATCAGTAAGTTGACGTACTTCGCGTCATTGTTCTCATATACCTTGCCCAGGGGATTAAATTTGATCGGGGCATGGGTCAGAAAACAAAACGTGAATGAGTAGGCTACCTAACTGAACGAAGAGATGAAAACCTGAGACGAAGGAGGGTGGGCAGAGAACGAAAGATGTATGGCGATACGGGCGAGAAGAGCATTTGGCAAAGAGACACGGGGGAGGTATGAGGATCAGGGGGAAGGGAGGGAGGCATTGGGAGATGGAGGGGTGAGGGAAGGGAGTGTGGGACCAGGGTGGATAGGGAGACACACAGAGAGCATCTAGCCGAGTGGTTGAGCGCTGGCCTATAGTAACGGTCGCATACATCAAACTTCAGTGTATGCTAGGCTGCCTCCCGGCCGACCGCTGCGCTCCCCAGCGGCGGCAACTCCTGCAGACACCAACCTACACACCCGTCTCTTTGGTGGATGGCGCGCGCCTTGAATATCAAACACTGGCCGTATGATCTACACCTCCGGGCACGCCGGGAGACGCGCCGGGGGGCAAGTAGCAGCCCTCAGTGGTGCGCATCCCCCCGGGAGTGGACGCATTCACATCCGACTAGAATCGCAGACTAATAAATGAGGCTATATTTATATGCATAACCTCTACATGCGAGGGGGGAGGGGTAAGAGCGTACAACGATTAGGCTTCGGTATACTACTATGTAAGTGATATCTAACATCGTTTTGTTATACCTCTTATTCTCACAGTACGTCTTTACAAGCATATGAATGCTTTCATGGGTATTTAAAAAAATAATTCTTCCATAAGTGACTTCAAGTTGGGATTGCTCTAATAACATCTCGTATACATATCCTTCGCAGACTGCAGAGACAACATAGATTGGAGTGTGGGTAGTACATAGGGTATGTAGGTTAACCTTTCAAATCAGTCCGATAAAACCAAAGAGTCACGTTCCTAGATATACATAGATATTCCACAGATACACAGGCTGCAAATAATATGTACCCCAGATAAAAGGCAGACCCTTGACAAAATGAGAAAACTGAATACATGTAGTAAGGAAAGTACTAAAGAGGAGACAGCATGGCAGGGATCGTCGACAGGTTCGATACTCGAGACGGCAAGGACCACAATACGGCCCCATAGCGCATCGAACATTTCTGCCCCTGACTACCGGAGCGGGTAGTATAGGACAAGCGGGAATCGATGCGGGCGTAGCCGCTTGCTGGCTGGGGATGGGAAGGGGGAGCGAGAGGGTGATGGCCAGTACTCACGGCCCGCAATTCTCTAATCCGCCACGTTTATCTCCCAAGATTTAGCTCAGCCTAATAACAGACGTGCACCCTATTGCCATACCAGTTCTCTGACGGCTCTCCGGATGGTCTGGGAGTTGAGGAGGTGGGGTGAGAGTGGGTGGGGAGTGGGGTCGGCTGGTTGCAGGCTATCCCGAGTAGTCCAGCTGGTACGTGGTCGGCTTGGCAAGAATCCGCCTGGCTATATATTCATGAGAGCGTCGTCTTATCGCTCTGTCCAAATGATGAAGCATAATGGGCTTTATTCACGGTCCCGACATGGGTGGTGTTGCTGATGGGTATAGTGTTAAGAATGGTAAGGGCGCGGGAGGCAATGAAGTGGGAGGAAAGAGCTGGCACCAGCTGGGTATTGGCAATAGGTTGGTCGGGAGAAAGTCACGATGCGGGGTCATATTTGATGCCAGATGAAATAGCGATACCACCTTTGAATTTCAAAGAGCAGTACACTAGTGTTAACTCGGTAAACTAACAAGGGTAAGCAGACACTACGGGCTGGTAGCTATGATGCAGGGATGTCAGTTGGGGTCACGGAAAAAATAGGAAATATTTTCATGTGGAATTTACTGCCTCAGAGAGACTGAGAAAACATGGAAAACACTTCGTTCTTGGCCATGGAATGGGGCTGGGGTATGTCGGGAAGCTTGAACAATTGTTCATTGGTGTAGTAAATAAGGCCCACGTATTCCCCCTTTGATTTACACATGAAAAATAGAATTTATACCCTGAAAATGAAAACAAGGATTTTCTTGGAAAAGAGGATAACTGTTATCTCTGATGATGTAAAGCTACAGAACTGAATAGAAGTTATGTAGAAATATTAGGTTACTATGAGAGGTGTCGTTGGTCAATTGTTTAAATAATTGGTTGGCTTAGTGGTTAGTTGCTGCTGTTTTGCTCTGTAAAAAACACGACTGTCTTACGGTAGGATTTAACCTATGAAATAGGGATGGCAGGAACGTGGTTTAGCATAGGGATTTAAATCTGGTTCTGTCTATTAGATGCAGAGGGAAATTTGAGGTTGAGATTGATGGAGGAGGTATAGTTTATCACTAGAGACTGGAATAAAATACATATGTTCCATTTCGAGCTTGAGATACGGAGAATGCCACTTTCTTGTTTTGTAATCTGGTACCAGGTAAGGCCTATCTACAGCAGAAATTCCAAAACTAAGCGAACTTTGACGCCTGAAAAGCTATAATGAACTCCACATCTACAAGACTATTCAATGTTTTCTTCTGCTTGTTTCATACTTCACACAGTGAGCACATATCTTACTGAAAACGTGATTCAGACTCTAGTGTACCTAATGGATACCGACCTTATTTCATTTCTTTGTGTGTCTGTTCAGGTAATTAATCCAGAATCCGTCTGAAAGTCCTGTCTCCATACAAAAGGCATAACTTATGTCGCGTAGTCTAGGTGGGGGGAGTGTTTTACTGTTGAGGTGATATAGGTGAGAGCTGGCTAAGGAAGGAGTATGTAAAATAATGCAAATACAAGAATGTCAAGATAGTGAGTGTTAAATAACAATAGGCACCCGTTTGAATATGAATGAGGGTAAGTTTGTGGTAGTAAGTACGGATAACGGAACTGGTGAAATACTGACACACGGACAGCTGTTTCTGATCACAGTAGTAGCCAGTCAGCACCAGAAATGCCAACACGTCCACCCAAGACTGCGCTCAATGCTAGTCTCGATTAGTATCGTATGAGGTGTTGATGAATATGACACCTGGAACACTGGAATACCCAGAAACCCTGGAGCAGGGCTGCCAGCCACAGGCGGCCTTTAACCCAATGATGCCCCGCGGTGTCACCGAAGTAGAAACACGGTTGGGTTGAGGTGTTCGGCCAGCGACCCCCATCATGTATTAACCTGCGCTCGACATGGACTTACTTTCCTCGCAAGATAGCCATAGTAGACGAATAGAAATGTGTAACCAATTTCAGATCAAAGAAATTGGTCGACATCGTTAAGCACCAGCGCTGTATGATACTACACGAACGGCTCCACCAATCAGTTACAGATCTAAATCTCCATCTGAAAGTCACTCAATATCACGAGGGTCACCGTGGACCTGTTCCCATGGCAGCTTGGACAGCGTTCTTATGGGCTATGTTCGTACATTAGGCTGTGTCAGAGCTAAGAGCACGAGTTGAGGGGGAGGGGGAGGGGAGTGATAAGTAGAACCACTCAGGGTACATTTTTGTGGGCCGCGCCGACCGGCAGACCGAATGGTCATTTATATTCCGTTCAGTGGATGGTCGCGGCCGTCCACCGACCACTCGTCCGCGCCCGCCCTGCCGCAGTCATTAGCCGTTCTGAAGGAACAAGTGACATTAGACGGTCAATGGGTGTGACAGTTTGCAGATAGCCAGCGGCCCGGCAGGGTAATGGGCAGGGAGGGGCAGCGAAGAGGACAGGGGGGGGGGGGGGGCTATAGAAAGAAGCTGGGGAGGTGGGGGCTGACAGGGTCTGCCCAGTGGGGCCTGGCTTGATCATGTCTTCCAGAGGGCACCGCTCAGTATTGGCGATCTTGGAGGGTATTGCCGTTGGATAGACTGTGAAATAATGGTCCATGCTTCATAATCAAAATCCCGTCCCAATGGACCCATACTGCCCACTGCTGTATACGTTCTTATCAGTGCTTTATCCAAGATTCATAACTTAGATTGAGGAGCAGTATATGAAGTGCTCAGCTCGCAATCTCCGTAGTCTCTACCAACAATTTATAGTAATTCTACTGTACCTTTTTTCCTCACTGATGACACTTTTCCATATATACCTTGCTCTCCCTTTCGTCACTAGCTATTGGATTAAAAATGTAATTGTGGTTAGAGCTCAATCTTATAGTATCTTATCACATAAGTAACATGTTATCGACTTTAGATCTCAATAATGTCTCGAGAGGAGTTGGCGACCTTTAGTATCACATATATGATGACCAGCTTGGATTTATTATCACAGCAAAAATACTTTATCAGACTAAGTTATGATAGAGTGCCCGCTTTTAAAACATCGGTACACAAAAAGTGCTTTACAGATACATTATGAGGGGTTATGAGGGCGCACATATAGACATTATTTTAATCACGGATAATTGTTCTAATGCGCACTGTAGCTTAATCTATTGGCAAATAGTGCATTATTACAGGCACCATGTCTAAATAGACATTATATCCAATGCGATGTTTAAAAAAAGTTCTTTGAAAATGTAAATTTCAAGGTTGAAAATAATTTTTCCGTTGCTAAATTTTCTTTTTTCTAAATACCATTCTCATAATCATTTGTCAATTGAAATATAATTGTGTTACATAGCTGTTTGGCTATTTTGGGAGAAGTTTCTCCGCAGCCCAACTTTGAAGAGGTATATTTTCGGAGATGGAGATTGAAGGGAACACCTGGGAAAGCATAAATTACCTTTTAAAAACGTAGGAGCAACAAAACCCCATTCACTGCAGTATTAATTATCATATAGTACAATTATCTGGAATGCTTATTTAGCCAAAAGAAAGAAAATAACTGTGGAGTGTAATTATTGTTCAAAGAAGGATGACTTGGTCCACCTCTTTACTGGCTGCCCAGATGTTAAATTCCTCTGGTCATCTGTTTGGAGATGGCATGGTGCAGTACTATTGTAAGATATATGAAAAATAACCACGAATTCATGATTTGAATCTTGATGCCATAACAACTCAAATAACCTACCATCTTAAAATTCCTATTATAAGATATGAAAATGTATAATCTATTACTACTTTATCTCTAAGCAAGGTGTCTTCCTACAAAACTAGACATATAGAAATGAATTTTCGTTAAAAACTTTCTACTTCTTGGATAGTTTGGATCGTAAACGGTAAAAGGCAAGGCGTTAAACATCAGACTGATGCACCATCTCGAGATGCATTCTTTGAGACACCATAATGTCGTATCTGCTAATGATAAATACATTAATACGTGATAACCATTGACGTACGTGTTTCTACAATACCACTAAGCTGTTTCTTCAAACATGACTACGCATAAGAATGAATTTTGATCAATACATTTCTACTTCTCGATAAACGTGTGTTGCCTAAGGCCAAATAAGAGCATGTAAGTAAAATAGATGACGAAATGAATGGGAGGATTTGTTTATTACACTTGACATCATATTGTTTGCTGTTGGTGTTGCCGACTTACATTATCTTCTTATTAATTAGAAGAAAAGAATATCTTTCAATCCGCCGTTCAGATGATGGATATCTCATATTCAGCTTATTCTACCTATTGGATATGGGAACTACTGTGACCTAAAATATATATTGTGCGTATATTCAAAACCCAAATGTTTGAAATGTATTCAATTCCATAACAATTTCTGACAGATTCTCTTGAACCCAAGCCATAGCTGGTATAATAGCACTCGACAATTAATTAAAACGATCCGATACGGAGCTTTCCAATACCGCCTAATTAATCCGCTATTATTTAAAGTAATTACAAATTGACCATAATGAAATGTGCATACGTTTATATCCAATAAACCTCAATGCACTAAATTCTCCATAGACTTTATAATAGAGATGAATAGTGTGGCCTTCTGCAATCGTATCAGATACATGAATATCTATAATAGCCTTATCATCACCGCTTGAATCTACTTCTCCGTTTATATGCGGCTAGAAATTATGATGGTGCGACAATAGCCATAATTCTATCATAATATTGATCTACCTAACACACAATAACAATGCTAGAAGTGAGGAACATTAGAAGTGCCGCACACGGAGCCAACATAATGAGGCTATGATCCTATCCTGTCCCGAGTCATTTTCCCACAATACTGCATTCAAGCTAGACCTAATATCTGGAGGCTTACACATACTAGATTCAATTCTGAATCACTTTCATACTGTAATGTGAAACGTGATACGTAGTTCTGTAACACGGCAAAACCTAAACTTCTGTATGTTATAATGGAAGCCACGCAATCACCTTATCAGTGAGATACCATGGGATAAACCTTTCAGAAACTGCGCGGCGGTGGTCCTGTGTTTGCTGTACTGATAGTGGATTGGTCCCCTCTCCGCGGAGCCCACTGACCCCTCTAAATTTGACTTTCAATAAAATGCACCCCATGTGGACCACGCGTCAAACACAATTTGCAGTAAAGCACGATAGGATCTCAGTTTCCTGATGAGTGTTGAGTTATGAAACCACGCGGGCTTTCTTTCTAACAGCGAGGCGAAATTGTGTACTACCGGGCTGAGATTAACACCGGTGCACAGGGGGTACCCAGGGTACACACGTCTGCATTACAGACTGTGCACATGCGCAGGACTCAGTTTACTCTCGCCACCAGGCGGGACGTCTATCGCACGATGGCGGGATGTGGGTGGATGGCAAGGGGATAGCGTATCAATGCGATAAGTGCACGAAGTAAGAATGAAATGCGATGGCCAAACGTCGGGATCAGTGGTGTTGGAATGGATAGGGGCGGGAGAGGAAGTGGTCAGATGGTGCTGTTCTATGAGGTGGTATAACATAAAGTGGCGGGGTGGCTATTGATGTAATGGTGTGTTTTGCTTTGAACTCTCGTCGTCTGTCAGGAAAAATGGGGGGAAAGTTGGATGAGATGGGGGTGAGATGTGGTATAGATTTTTATTATTCTTGATTGTCAGTGCCTCTCAAATAAATCGAGTTCTTCAGGCACGTCATAGATCAACATTACAAGCAACAATACTAATTACCACCAACCATATACCAACAATAAAATATATGTAGTGAGGAACTGTTGAAAGAAGGAAATAAAATAAAATAACGAGATGTAAGTTGTTACACAATGGTTAACCACCAGTCCTTAAATGTAAGTAGTGGTAATGTAAAAAATATATAATACAGTCACAATATGAAATTTGACGACAGAGTATATACCAACTTAAGCTTTTACTTACTCAGTACCCCAGGCCTGGTCTCTATATTCGATACATTTGGTAATATGTACGTCTTTTACTGCGTTGTAGAATGATATAAGATTCGGGATCTTTGTTGATTAGCGTGTTGGATGCACACTGAGCAGTAGGCTCCGCCATGTCGTGGTTTGGAAAACATTGAAGTCATGGATTGGAGTCCGAGACACATCCTGATAGGTTGTTAACTAACAGAACGTCGTGTGGGGAGATAGTGTTCAGAGGCTAGAAGCAATACAACGGGTAGATGTGTTGTCGCCGAGATTAGGATAGCATAGATCCATCCGAGGCAAGGATAGCCCAACAATTAGAAGCTTCACCATGGACGGCACCAGCAATTGGGAAAGAGGTGGACGGGTGCCAAAAATGATCAAATCAATGGCTGCAAATCTAGGGCAACTTGCATAAGATATTTCCACTTTTTGCAGAGGATTCATGGCAAAGAACATATTGATCGTTTATATGATTTTGTAGATTATATATATGTCCGCACACCTTAATACTATTGAATTTCAGAGATGAACGATAATAGCATCAATACAGTATGCTATACATATTCTGACATCATTTTTCTCTGTGAGATTCAATATGGTAGCTCTCATGGCCCTTCATAGAAAGGCTGTGTAAGGGGATGGCAATTGGAAGTGTCTAATGAGAATGGGGATCGGCGAGGGGAGGTGACGTCCACTACAGACATCTGTTGGACCAGTCTGATTGTGATTTGATTGCTAATTAGATGAATAACATGACCTTTATTTGGAAACTTGCTGATCCCCTTAGCTGAGACCGGTCAAGATCATCTTTAGTATGGATTTAGTACAATTTGTTTAAGAAGCAAAACACCGGTGAGGAATAAAATATTCATGAGCTCTCCTTACTTAGTTGCAAAGGACGAGACAAAACGGCATCATAAACTCTCAGTGGTCTGGAAATAGATAGAAAATATACCATTCACTGGCGCGACATCAAATGCATTTTTACCTCAACCTAATCAGGTGCCACTACCTTTCCTGGCTTTCAGTCCAGTCACACTTAATCAATAGGACCCATGTCTGAGTCGTATGATAAAACGCCTATAATATGTTCAAAGGACTATCGGGTGTGAGATGTACACCCCCACCAATATTACATACCAGCACTGATTAACCACTAGCTTTAATGAGTATTATTCTATATATACATAGAGTAATTATTCTTACAAGGTAATGAACGGACTAATTCAAGTAGGTAAAATTGCAGTAATTTCATTCATTAGCAATTTTAATTCCAATGGAAGAATGATAGTTGTACAATGGTGTCACTAGCGATAATATAACAAAATTTGGATGGATTCGCTGATTTATTGTTGAACCATGTATTCCATCCCAACCCTCTCCAACCATCATCTATAAAAGGAAAATACTGATTTTGCCGTGGATCTGTTTTCTTTCCGAATTTTAATGACTTTTAGATATTTTTTTTATATCCTTTGCCTCAGTGCCTTTAGCTTGCCGTCTTAGTCACTGAAGATCTCACGGCCTTTGCCGTCCTCCCTGATGGTAACATATAGTCTTAATCAAAACATTGATGTTGGTTATGTGGGCGTGGTACAGAGAAGGCTTCTTACCATCTGATGTGTCAGACGGCGAAATCATTACCCGACCTGAATATGCCCCGCCGCCACTGCCGGTGCTGTGGAGTATGGTTGGCGCCCTCCTTTACAAATGGCCACAATCTGGTCTGCCATAATCATACAGGTCTTGCAGTCGAAACGCAATAAGCAACAACTCTAATCATGTGCAAATACCATCTCCACCATCGCCGCGGGAAGCAGGGTGCGCGAGGGGGCTGCCCGACCTCGCGGTCAATAATCACGACTCCTGCCCCTAGATGCCTGGATTTCTTGAATAATCTGACCACTCCAGGCCCCGCATATACAAAGAGTGTCAGCGAGAGAGAGAGAGAGAGAGAGAGAGAGAGAGAGAGAGAGAGAGAGAGAGAGAGAGAGAGGGAGGGAGGGAGGAAGAAGACAGAGGTTCAGTACTGTCTCTAGTTTGTTGTTTAAGAAGAAGGTTAGACTACCCTGGAACTGTACTATCATACACTACTGCTCCTTTCTTCAGGAGGGGCTGTTTTGATATATACCGTATCTACCTTTCCGCCCTTTTCTATAAAATTGCAGATAGTGTGTCTCGCCAAATAGACCTGTATGTGTTAAGTAAATAGAAGTAGCCCCTATCTTCTTTTTTATATCGAAAGTAACCCTGCGTTGCCTCTAGCAATTCCCTGGTGAAACCTCAGTATTTTGCGTTTACAAATCCTTGATATAAAAAGGATTACATCCATCGATCTACCATGGAAAGGCTTATACACATACAACTTATTCAGATATCTGATATCAATAGAGCCTACCTGTTAAGTACGTTCTATGTATAATCTAAGTTAGGGATGTTGTCCGTGTTCTATTATTATATGTTAAACGCAGCAGAGTGGTTATAAGTCATCGCTGACTGCACACATTACCAGCATCCGTCCAAACCCCCTATTTCCTTTATTACATGTGTCTGACTGCCTTGTTCTTATCAAATAAACATTCTCGAACTCAGGAATTTTTAACTGTGAAAGCATGCAATGCGAGGCAAAAAGGAGCTGGGTTCGACATGCCATCAGCTGCAGGTCGTGGGCCTGCCTACCGGCCGCTCTCACCACATCCTCCAATGACGAGCTCATTAACCTTTCGTTAACTGGAGGGTCGGTGTGGACACTGCGACGAGCAGCTCACCGCCAGAGGCGACCCCAGTGAGCAGCTCACAACTCACCGTCGCCTGCTTCTAGCATATACACAAACGTGTTCACTTGGTTCTCAGTATATACCCGACAATAGTCCTTCAGTATAGACGGTTCCAATAGGATTGGTTTATGTTAGAAAGGGGTATCAGTTTCACCGCGATCTGAACTGCCTAAATCTCTGCCTGCTTCCATCTGTCCTCAGTCTCAGTGTTATTGCGTATATTATATTAATAAGATTTGCTTGGAGCGATATTCCCGGTTGAGTCATTTATTCATTGGCTTTCCCTTGGTTGATTCACTCCGCATCTATCCATATTCTTCCTTTAGCTGAAGATACCTCTTTGCAATGTCTCCATTCCGATCGTTGAAGCGAGTAACTGCGCAGTCAGTGATTTTACTTTCTTCTCTCTGAACAATACATATTCTCGTCTCACTCTTAGATGTGCAGAATCCTTCCCCGGTAGGGTATATGGTCACACATGAACAGGTCACCTCTATCATTATCAGCATTATCAAAGCATCGACAGCAGTATGCCTCGGACCATTAACCTCACACTCCTTCTGTTAGTTTATCCACCATATTTGCAAAGCTATAGCAAGACTAATATCTTAAAAGGTTCTTATGCACACATTACAGTGCTACTGATTTTATGTCACGCTATACGGGTATTGAATCGAGACTTAAAATATCACTCCCCTGCCTTCTCTGAAATTATATTTATGTTTGCTTTCTAAGGAGCATTGCAGGAGTGAACAAGATTTCTTAAAAGATATTTTTACAGTACCTCACACTGCTGGCGAAATGATTTTCGGATACGATAGAGTGAATTATTCGGGTATTAGATGAATAACAGTTTTACAAATACATCTACACATATACACAAATATGTACATGCAGTTCATGATTATGTACAAACATACCATTCGTTATTTTGACTGATGGTTGACATATTGGGTGTATAGGCTATTGATTCAATTCCCCTTATCTGTAGTTTCATAATCACGCAAGAGTTGCGTCATTTCGTTCTTGAACAGAGTTCACTTATGTAAACACTTAGGCAGCATCGCAAAGCACTTTTATTAAAAGGAATATATTGAGACATAGTTCATGTGACTGAATAGAATATGTTCAGAGATATTTTGATCAGAAATACTCACCGAGTTCGAAGAACCAAAATATCGAGGAAGAGATGGAATTCAGTCACACTCACTGTGTCTCTTTATTATTATATACCTAGAAATCATTAAAAAATACCATTCTACAACTCACTAAATAGTAGAATGAGTGGTCACGTCGTACAGAGGGACTTATGGATATTCTTTTAGTGACGAACGGAATTTGTACTATTGGTCAGTAAAAGTGAGACATTCGCCTATAGGTACATAGTAATACTTGTATTCTCTGACTATGTGCATGTGCATTGTAGGGTACATGACTATTATGCAAATTTCTAAATTTTTAAAATATCAAACATTGTGTTAGGCACCTTAGTTTCCATGTTTGCAGTAGACTGTATGATTGAAGTTAACTCCAGGATATGTGCATATCTTAATGAAACCTACACTAGCTCCATTTATTAAGTCATTTGGATAATGCACGTGACGTTTTTACGTCTTTTCTGCTTTGCTATTACTAATTGTCAATTGATTTTTACATGTCCGTTTACCCAGGCCCTCCATATTGGCCATACCTTTTTCATGAATTATATTGATAAATGTCTCGGATATTACGATTGCTGCTTCATAAATGGTGTGTCTGTCTGTCCCGTACATCCTTTATTGCGCACGTAGTGAAGTAAAGCCGTTTCCGATGGTTTATAATAGCGCTGCCTAAGAGTATGCCTGGGGCGCCCCCAACATTAACAGCATGGCATTTATCAAACGGTTGATACGAAAAATACTACGAGTGTGTGCAGTCAGCGAAGCATCCTGTTGCAACGCAAGTCTTGGCTTAGATTATCATTCAAACTCATAGATTATCTGCTTGATAATCAAGAGATCTTGTAGTTGGTTATTCCCTTTCAACGTTCACATTGTCGTCTGCTGGAGAAGTTGGTTTCATTCGGGGAGCTGTGGGTGGCCAAGCTTGTTTGATTTCATTTTCAACAATCAATATATTGACGCAGTGACCATGACCCATGTGCAGTATCGCCCAAGGTCAGGATAGAAGCGGGAGAATAAGAGAACAGGGAAAGCTAACTCAAAGGAAATACTTCCGCTACTAAGCAGTTGCCACAGACTACCCGACAACATAGCGCCAAGGGTGGCGACTAGCGACTTTGATTAGAAATCTACTGGAAAACAGGATGGCGGTGTGATTATGTGCACCGAATTGAACAGACATCGCAGTCAATTGATTCTTGCTTTCAGGCTTAAAGGTGCACTCTCTAAGCTAAAGCGAGCCGTTTATAGAGCAACGGGGCTGACAACGCTAGACCTAGGATAGCTGAATAATGTAGGCGATTCGCATTACTGCCATTGCTTTCAAAATCAAAGATCTCATTGCCTGTCTCAAGGTAACACGCCCTAACTGGATAAACTGCTGATGTTGCTCATAGGAAGTCCTTTGGCGCCATCCCAGGAGGGGCCCGATATATAATACTGCACGGAAATTCCCTAAGAAACCTCTAATACCTCTTTAGATAGTGCAGGCTGCACAGGCTGCTTAAGCATAGATTCCCATGAAGGAACGGAAATCGGATTGGAATAAACATAGCAGACATTTCTTACACGAATGGTATTCATTGGCTTATCCCTGGAATATATTTTATCTATACTGTTGAATTTAAAATAATTAAATCAGTTATAATGCGGCTGTTCTTTGGTGTCGTCGCCGCTGCAGAGGGTTAATGTAGCGGTGCTTCACAGTTAACGAAGCAGCAGGAGGAGCCGTGTTGGCCCAGCCCATCAGTATCCATCAAGTGTAACATAACAGACACACAGCTCTACCCCGAGCGAGGTACCTCCCCACCTCCCCCTCCCACCCCCACCCCCACCCTGGAGAAGCAGCCCTGATCGTACGTCCCATCAGTCGATCCCCTTCTTCCTCCAGTGTGAGGTCGATAACGACTGGCAAGGGATCTGCGACATTTTCTTCAATTTTCCTTTATGACCAAGAGGCACGAGGTACTGCTCATTCCGCTCAGTGGAAGGATGAGCTGCTCAAATAGCTTAAGCCAAGCGTGGTGATGTATCTGTCTATGGTCGCCACTCTTTGACGGCGCTGTCCGCAGTTTTACGTCATCCTATCACTGGTTGGATTGCTTTCCGAAAAGTCACCAGTGTTATCCATGTTTTATGCCAGCCGTATATATATATATACACGTATAAGATAGGAAGATGAATAGATTCGACAGAAGGCTCTTGTGTTGTATGGTTAGGAGATTGCAGGTATAATGTAGTTACTAGACTAGAGAGATGCCTATGTTTGTGGTATGGTCTGACAGCATCGGTCACGTGTCCTGGGCATTGAGAGTCGAATGTGAATCATCATTGGCTTGTTCAATGAAATTGTCAGATATCTTGTGTTTAGCACTTGAGAATATCTTACTGAGAATCAATAAGATGCCAGTCTTTTATATCAGATTAAATATGATTACCTTTGAATTGAACATGTTCTATTCATCACATAGAGGCCCTCGTTTTAATTCACCATCATAAATCTGTAATCCTTTAACTTGATTTTTGTAAAAGCAAGCAACGCAGGGATTTCGCATGGAGGTAAGGAAGGGACGCACCAGCGGTGACGATTACTGGTCGTGCAAGCTATGTGGGAGAAGCCGTGACATCCTGAAGAGGAAACCAACAAGTTCTGGTCAAAAGCATCGTTCCCCAAGAGTTTGATGCGGAGTGAAACAAACGAGGCGATAGCATGAAGCATTCAAATGAGTTGGAGAATGATAACTTTGACCGAAACAAGTTGCTTTCTATATTTATCTCATCCCTGTATTCACACTAACAGAATGTACGATACACAAGATATAGACCATGGAGAATGAACCGCAATACTCGTAGGGGCAGGGAGAACGAGTTTCCAATGTTAAGCCTTTGGGAATAAAAATACCAGGGGTGAGATAAATACTTGGCGTCAATATCATATCTAAATGTGGGAGCAGGGACCAGCCGGTCGGGTCACGGCCAGCGGGCGAAGTTACCCGCCCTCTATTGATCTCTGATCGTCATCAGCTGTTTGATGGTCGGCAAACAGCTCGACCAACAAACGCAAGCGTTACGAAACGGACCGCGTTATTGGGCCAAGTTGTCGGTTCTACACGGTGACACGTACACATACGTGAGTACAGTTTCCCGCCGGATGTCGTCGGGATCGGAAAGTCGTCTGCTTCTTCGTCATTATTCACAACATGCTCTGACACCCCATATCACAGCAGCTAGATTTCGATATCACGTAGACCTTAAAGGATATCCCCCCATTAAGGTATATACATATACAATGCTGAGGAACGTATTGGGGGTTATATAGTCATACCCTTCAGGATAGTTATCAATATATAATTTTGATGTACATGTATGCTGACCCTCGGTCGCTAAACATATCTCTATCGCGTGGCTAATCTTCATTTTTATCATGCTTGCTTGACATTTGCTATAGAGGAGCGAAGTGACACTCATGATAACAAGTTCTTGTGATATCCATCTGCCTATCCTCCCTTCTCAGTTACCGGACAAAGCACAACCAAGAGGTTCTATTATGATATCAACAAAGCAGAAAACGATATCCAAGCGTACATAAGGCTCGTTCAATATTTGTAAGCAGCAGAGACTATAAAATATGCATATACCACCCAACCCCCTATGTATATTGATCTAAACTAGGACTACTATAATTTATAGACTCACTGACACTAAATGCCTGGAATCGCCTGTTTCCATATAGGTGCGGCTGTGTACATACAGTTCATCATATGCGTTATAGAGTCCTAACATATTTTCGAAGATGTATCAGTAAACACATCTTGAGAGCCAAGTTCCTAGAGCGAGGTGTGTATGCAACAAAAGAAAAGATTGCGTGAAGAATTGATAGAACTGTTTCGCTAATCATAAGTAATTTGCAATGACCCATTTATCACAGATTTGCCGGAGTTAAACTACTTTTTGCATATTACAAAACGTGTATGACAGATGACAATATTCCCTTCGCAACTGATATTTGGATAGTCGGGGTGGGGTGGGGAAGTTTCTTGCATCGACTTTCCATACACAGCTGGGATCATTAACCATCTGTTTGACCACTCTCGAGGAAGCGATCTCAGGAACTGATGTTCGATATTCTCATCACGACTGCGCTGACCCGCCAAGACACAGCTCCCATAACCCCTTCACCCATTTTGTTCTTCGCCCAGCACCCTTCCCCACACACAGCACCACTACCCCCACCCCCACCCCCAAACAACCGCCCGATGGGTAGGTAGACCTATTGACTTGTCTCACGGCCCAAGTGAGAGCTAGAAATATATCACGTGACCCATTGATCGGCCTGCAATAGGGACTCGCCCGGGGGTCTGGTGATATTCACGGCAGCCCTCCCGGACTACACGTACCCCAACGCTCCCACCCACCCACCCTCCCACTGCCGGCCCCACCCTCCCAACCCCGCCGACGGCCAGGCGGGACAGGCGGCCCTGCCCTGGCTGGCCCGGTATACACCGAGACGTTCCCCGATCGATGTTCTAAATCAATGGCATGTATTATACATGGGGTGACAGTGACTACCCCTTCTCCTCAACCCCACCCCACCCCGGCACTGCCGACTCTGATTGCCACGATCAACAGGGGAGGTTTTGTGGGGGGGGGGGGGGGGAAGCTCCGCCCGACGGCCGTTTAATGAAGTATGTTGTAAGCAAACCGGGGCCCCTACAACACCTGTGGAATCTCCCTCCTCCAGGGTTCTGTGATCCTCTGTACCCATACCGATAATTGATGTACACGTGTACATGTTGTACATTTCTCTATATATCGGGACATGTATATATGCGCAGATTCTCGCTCTACCAGAACTAAAGTTTGGTAATAGTTAGACAGAGGTGTAAATATTTTTTTAATCTTTAAACGCAACTTGCGATGATACTAGACTCCTCTCTTTCTGGCATACATCTCTCCGCCGCCTGCGATAAACCCTTCAATTAGAAAAAGCGACATTCAACTTCGCAGAGCTGTCTAAGAAATATTACCTTTCTCTGCCATTTTATATCAGATTTACTTACACCTTTATAAATGTGTTAATTTTCAACATTACTCGAGATATCATTCGTACTGTCTATATCTATTTCTGTGTCGGCGTTAACTATTACCACCTGCATAATCATGTAAACAGTGATCAGTTACGGTAACCATACCAAATCTCCGTTGTCGTTCAATGGTTTACTGCTACAAGGTCCCTTCTTAGTATTTCAAGCGAGTATATTCCTTCGCTACATTTGTGTCATTGCTTTAGCATTGTTTTACTTTAGCTTGCCACCAAATGTGCACTACAACCTAAAAAGGTGAATGGGATTTAGCTATGAACTGGATATCCGTAGGATAGCTATTAGCAAGAGGGCAGTGACGATCCTGGGGGTATTTATATGTGGCTTTCTATATCTGCCAAAGTTGGGTATCATTCCACTGGACTGAGGCGACTGAGAATACGAGCTTGTTTTGGAGGTGAGCTTATAGAGAGTAGCTCATAGTGTAATTTTCACGACCTTTATTTTTTTTATATACTGTTAGGAATTCACAATTACCCATCTTTCTTCAGTGGGCTATTATCCGTATAATGAGACTTGTCCTTATTTAGGTAACAGGCAGGTCAGTTTTAGTCGTTTTATATACGTATTTAAATATTATATATTTCTAAATTATAATAAAAAGTATTATCTTAGGTATATAACACTAACAGGGTATTTATAGGTTTTTTGTCTGTATAGGATTGAGATATCCGGAATAAAAGAAAGATTGAAAGAAAGAAAAGGAAAATCATATTGGCGCATATCAAAAATAATTAACAAAGGATCATGGCATAGATCTATGACAACTATATAGCATCGAGAAAACATCCTTTCTGGATGAATGGTAAGTCCAGAATTGATAGTTAAAAACACCCAGAAACATTCAAAAAGACTGCTAGAATGGGGACTTTTCAAAATTCAACCAGTGCCCCGTATTCCTTTGTGGCATGCCTAACAAAATAGACTTCTCTCTGATAATAGTAAGGGCTGCGTTTACGGTAAAAGCAGGAGGGGATTTTTTTATCCTGGTCATACCGATATTGATTGAACATCCTAACTTATCCATTATCTGCTTTCTGCTAGCTGCGTGTACTGTCTATGGCTGGTTGGAAATGAGATTTTATCTACTTCCGCGGTGACCAGTTATGAAATAGCACCGCTATGCTTCGATTACGCACCTTGGTGCGAGGGTAGGTTAGGAGGAAATTGGACAGGCTATATGCTATAGATATTGGTGAGCGTTTGGGGCTTTCCTCCACAACACTGTACAAGCCAGCGCTCGGCTACCGATGATAGATGGCAGACGGCTGATCGCTTATATAGAAATGAGTGGAGAGCATGTTGGGGCCGACTGTATGCCACAAGTCTGAGGGGAGAACCAATCTGCTAGAGGCTGAGGGGTAATCTACAGCACTCCTCCGTGGACCATCCCCCAACCAACCTCACATTAGGGGAGTCTAGTTTTTGCTTGCCATTGAAAGATCTGGTTGTGAAACTGGATTTTTGTAGTAAATTCCCTACAAAAATGTAACTGTTATAGAACTCCATCGAGAAACTAATAATGGGAATTCATTCGAAGGCTGGTGTTCTCAATGGCAGTGTAAAAACCAAGCATATTGTCACAAGTCGAAACAGGGGGTGTCAGGAAAGCATTTGGCTGCAGTATCAATGGACCAGCAATAAAGCTTCCAGTACATGAAGTACCAAATACTAAAGAAATCGTATTTTAAAGTACAAACAAGCGTGAGTGTATTGTGATAGTGATAATTTCTGCATAATAATCGACCGGTATAATGATGGCAACCTAATGAATTAGATGGTCTTCATCTAGAGCTTCCCTACAAGTGATTCCATCACTTCATGTTTATCTGTAAACTTTAAGGTGCAATTATCTTAGAGAGTGAAGAATGTTCCCGATAAAATCACAAGATTTTCGTAAGATATAAAATAGTGAGTCGCCGTGTCTCGAATAACATCAATGTCATTTGCTTCTGACATCTCATCGCCACTATTCTTTGATTGGCAATAACAGAATAAATGAGTGGCCGTGCCTTGCATGCATGTAACAGCTAGACAGGTGAGCTTGTGTTAAGAAAAGCTAATTAGATAAGGATTCCTGACCAGTGTGTTCGCCACGATTGAAAGGTATTTAATATACATCTATCATATTAGACCCTTGAGGTTAGGGGAGTGAAAAACATATGATCCTGCTTGCTGGCTTCCTATTGGTTAGGTTGGGTACTTACTCGGTGACTCAACAGTGGGTACATTTGCCTTACCAAAATGGCTCTATAAATTTCTCTATTATGTCTCTATAAAAATCGTCTTTAAATGGAATAGACAAAAGAGGCCTTGTGAAAGTCAGTTGAATTTCATAAAAACAAAGAGCAATAGTACAGGAACTGTCCACCGAATGGTGGCGTCATACTGCCGGCCACCTGATGACTGTTTCACGAACTCAAAATGGCTCTGTACCCTATACCCTCAAATCTTTATCATTTCAATATCCTGTACTTCCTCACCCATTACCCACTCTTCCCTGTTCCACTAGCCCCCAAAATCTGACTCACTTCCTCCCCCATATATATGCTTCATATACCGGTCGGAGGTGGCCCTTTTCCAGGCCGTCCCTGGTCTGCACCCTGCCAACAACCAGGACCCAAGTCGCAGGCGGCAGCGGGGAGAAGCCACTTTGCCGCGACTGGTGAAATACCGGGCTGTGATCCATCGGGCTGCTACGAACACAAAGAAGCAACGGATGCATTTTCGGTGTCGCGGTGCTCGCCATACCACCAGCCTGGGCGCCGAGCTGCTCTCAGTGGAACCTCCTCAGAAAGCACGAGTGGCTCGCTGAGGGCGCCACTGCTCAGGGGGTAGCGAGGAGCTAGTGGGGGAAGCTCCTTCGAAACCCCTGCTGAAAACAGTTGCGACTGATGGGGGTGAGGTGGGATTCCGCCCCCGCCAACAGCGAAAAGCAGAAATGATTTCCACTCTCTGACATAGCATCAGAGTTCTGCCAGGGAGCGTGTTTTTGTGTGTCTGTTACTTATGTTACTCATACCTTTTATAACTGCTTGAGAAACTTTAGGGTTTTGTGGTGTTCCCCTTCTCACAAAGCCATTGAAATGTATGGAAACAAAAGTCAAATACATATTGCCCCTTCTCCCCCACAGCACATTTGTTGCATGCTAGGTTAATAAAATCAGAGATAGTAGCAGGGGTCGTATTAATATCAGTGGAAGTACAGCATGTAATGGTGCTAGTGTTAGTGGTGTCAGTATTGGTGGTGGAAGTATCAGTTCTGGTGTTCGAAGGGGTAATAAAAGTAGTAGTAGTAGTATCAATGGCAATAGTAACATTAGTGCTAGCGTCATAGTAACAGAGGCAGTTGTAGTAGGCCTACTAGTGTCATAGCATCAGTAGCATTATTACTAGTCTTTATATACGCTATTTGTTGATAGGGTTCTGAAAACAATTATTTTGGTAAGGCAAATTTCAGATACCAGATAGACAATTGGAATTCACCCTGAGCTCCAATATCAGAAACGGATATTATATTAACATATAATCGCCGCACTGCCTTATGAGCACTTCAGACTCTCAGCACAGGCAATCACAATCCAGTCCTCCTCACTCAGGTGTACTGCGTACTTGCAGTGCAATATGCACTCGAGCAGAGCGGGACGGTCCTCTGTGGAAAGGCTCGAAGCTCAGTTCAGAGCGTCAATGTTGAGGTCTAATGTGGCGAGGTCAGGGCTTGATGGAGGACCAGTCCCTGTCCCGGCCACACAGGTCGCACTGTCCAGCCGACCAGAAGATGACCTGCTCGACCGTCTTATTGCCGGTCCACTCGGCTGGAATTGCCGTCAACAAATCAGCGCAGGCGGCCTCGACACCAAATTACACGCACAACTTCTGAAAAGGCTGTTAAGATTTTACCAAGACGGAATAATTGGTGTTATCGCCCCCGCCAGAAAAATAATACCGACCGCTGAGGATGGGATTAAATGTCGCAGCAGCAAGAGTGGATGCTTAAAATATTCATTAAACAACAGTGTGTGTGCTGCTGTTTTTGGGTGGGACACGGTGGTCTGATTGATTGCTTGTTGTCTGGATGATTAAATGATAGTGGCCTCATAACATTCTCACGGCTAAAATGCATGCTGCTAGTTTTCCAACTCTAGCTGTTTCCACATTGCTGCCAAGTTACGAGCAGAAAGAAAGGAAACGTCTGCCCATGTTCCCTAAAATAGCAGACGTTCATGCAAGCAAATATATATACCACCAGGAGTCTGGTTATCTGTCAAACCTTGCGTGCATGCATGATCTCCTGTACCTGTAAGGTGAGCATGCAAGCGTGGGCTGCGTCTGGTGTGCACATGTCCTATTCTATGGATTTTACCTGCACGTTGCAAAGTGTTTATATATATTATATATATACATGTATATATATATATATATATATATATATATATATATATATATATATATATATATATATATTATAGAGGAAACCCATGAGAGTTTAGGACCTGAGCTCGTATCCCATCTCATTTGAATCACGTAGTAATTCACAAGGCGAAGCCGCGTGAATTGCTATGTGATTCAAATGAGATGGGATCGAGCTCTGACCCTAAACTTGAATGGGTTTCTGAATTTATCTCACCCTTAATATTGACTAATGGGCTAACATTTGTCACATTATCCCCCATTGGATACTTTTCCTAAATATCTAATGGGTGTTAGATACGAGTTCCCGATGTTAAGTCTATGGAGAAAAAATATCTGGGGTGAGATAAGTATATATATATATATATTATTATATATGTTAATATATAAATATAAATACCGAATGGAATGTCTCATATTATTCACCTCGGATATCTCCTACTTCCGTCGTCTAGGCGGTTGCTATTGTTAATGCTATAACTACGGTAATAATTCCTAACGCGTGGCGGTGAGCAGCTCTCAACCGTTATTTACTCACTCTTCATCTGCTCACCGACCGCGACACATGTATTTTTCCTCACTGAGGTGGGAAATTTTAAATTTTAAATTCGATCAGTTCTATAGGCCCGTTTAATAATCTAGGACCGTAGATGAAGACCCTTTTCTGTACCTCGTACAAGGGTTATCGTTTAATGATATTTAAGTTTGTTTGCTAAGACAGTATTAACCGTCCATAAGGTCGTCCATAGATGTTGAATAAAGTTAACCCACATGGTCCATGGGTCCACATGGCATACAGGAAATGGCCTACATGTGTGATCCTAGATTATTAAACTGGCCCCAGGTTTATAGTAATAAACTGATTTTGATCGACATGAGAAGTGTGGCTGACTGGAATAACAGTTTTTCACACAGACATGCTGATATGTTCTCATTGTCTTATATGCCATATTTATAACAATATAAAGACATTGCTTACAAGTTAACAGGAACAAGTTATGTGACATCTAGCAATTTTCCTTTCTAGAAGAGACAGCATGTCGTGAGAGTATTGAATGCTTCTTACATTATATACGTGTACAGCTCTTCCTTAGTGAATGATCTCTATATGCCTATGGAATGTTCATCTACTCCTACTACCGAACTTTATATTTTTTTATGGTAGAAAAGATTCTCCCAGTACCATTGTTACCGATATCAAAGTGTAGGTTCCTTTAAGAAAAACCTATGCGTTGTGTCCGTACGTGTATAGGCAGACTGAGAGATCAGGGACTAGGTAATGGGATGACTGTATGATATACAGCAGAATCTGCATACAGATTCCAGTTACAGACAGGTACTGCGACATGGACACAATGGTACGCACAGACATATCAAGAAAAGAGCCGTCACAGTTGTACCTGGATACCTAGACTCGCTCAATACATCAATGCACTGCCTCCACCGGCCATTGTAGGTATTTAGTGAAAAATATGTATTGTTAGTTTCATGTGGTCGTAGATATAACATCCAGGGTATTTAATCATTTATCCCTGAGTCAACAATCTATATGTCCTGCGTTTTACTTCTGAGGGGAACAAGGGCGCATTGTATATATGGGTCTAAGTGTGATGTGATATTGTGTAGGAAAAAAGGCAAGGGATCAATATTACAGTTGAAAACGAAGCAAGATAACAAAAGCATCATCGGTAGAAGACGGGATATACCATACTCACGCTTAGCGTCGTCTATCTCGTGAAATTAATACGGCGATGTATTTCAGTCAAGCTATACAACTCATACATGAAGCACTCCTTTTAGAGCCATTTATGAAATACCCCTACTCACCTCTCGCCATACTCCTCCTTATAGCCCTTCCAGAAGATGACACCACAATACACTTTAATACGACTATAAATGTATCGATGAATATAAGATCTCTGTTGCATAGTCAAAACCTTTATGCTTGTATCAGCGGTTTATTGTACAAGGAGTATTTTCCTGCGAGAGAACAATAACTATTTTATCGGACAATTTCATCAATATCATTGGCTGTGTATGAGCTTATCGCTGCACTATAATTCAATCAAAAGCACCGTGTTTTAGCTAAATAAAAATTGGGAACCTAATCAAATGCAGAAAGTAACTTCACAATATATATATATATATATATATATATATATATATATATATATATATATATATATATATATATATACAATGTATGTAGATAGATATATTACGTGCAATGACTCAGGGTACGATTCACAAATGTCACCTTCCAAAAGACGCAAACCTAGAAGTGGGCATCTCTACATCTAGAGCCTGATTTTCACAATCGTTGGTAATTGGGCTACCACTGGTAATAATGCCAAAACTATAATGAAAGCATGTGCGCATCTGGGCTTCATTTTTTTTCCATATTAATGATCATGTCTTGATGGATATAATTTCAATAATAAATCCCTCTATATAAATCTTGTTAGATTATTGCTGAAATACAAAATGTACCATAAACATAGTTGTCACAATGGAACATTTTACCAGTGATAGAATTGTAACACTATAGATCTGACTAAAGAACAACTGACAATGCACTTCTGAGGTTCAACATATAACCAAATTGTACCGACAACTCGCTTATTCTGTGGTATGTTTTCACACATATCGAATGTAAATAACCATGTGGTAACCAAAGGGGAAAGTAATGTGAATGTATTTTCTGTTCCGTTGTATGTGTTGTGCGGAAGTACCTATAGTGGGAGGGGGTGGTAGGAGAGCGGGCAGGTCGACGACAGGAACATAGATAAGCTGGGTTAGGGATGGGGCCATGACGGGTCGCATGGCGGGGGAGATGGGAGGGGGGGGGGGTAGACAGGTTAATTGGCCAGTCATGTATGACTTAATGACAGTCCCTCAGTATACACCGATCTCCGCTCCCCTCTTCAAACCTAACTCCTGATATGACGTCATGGCTGATATACCGCTAATATGATCTGATTCTTTTACACTTAGCAAAAAATCTTTATTAGATATAGTTCACCATTGATGCACATTAAGCGGTCTACTTCTATACCCATTTTGCATATACATGTAGTTATACATGCATACCCATTTGTTTTATATCAAATAAAAGAGGTCCATCGAGAAATCCTCTTGTCCATTGATTATATCTGTTGGTTAAAAAACTAACAAAAACACTGTATTAGCAAAACAGGAGGCACAGCCCCAGAGCCCTGCTTTTTACTCTGATCTAAGATATATCCTATACTGCTTGGTACTGCAAGAGGTTATGCATTAAGTACAATCACAGTGTCCAGAAACACACTGTGACCACGCCTTTTTCCGTATTATATTTCAGAGTAGCGCTCTAAAATCTATGTATATCACTGAGGCCTGTCTATTTTAATCTAAATAAAAATAGAAATATACGGAGGGTAAAAGGTATACCTATAATGTTCTAGGTGCAATGAATCTCATTCGTAGAGCTTCCCCTCTTCCGCAATATGAGGAGGGTAGATTTAATGCAGTCTGGGTTCAAATTCTATCAACAGCACCTGATAATATGTGTCTTAAGTCCTGAACACTTTTTGTCCCTGTATGATAACCAGAGGTGACTGTCATGGAAGACGTACATGTAGCCTCATGTATGCTGATCAAGATGATGTCAGGTTTCAATATCCCCCATACAGATCTATAAAATATCATTAGGGTCTTTTGGGTCAACAAGTTGGTTTCAGGGTTGGCTTTAGCAACTCAGGAGTTTACACCTGAGTACACTTGTCTTATACATGTATATCGTGCTATATGAATTGTCAAAGGATTTTGTTGCAAATGCCGGTCCGGGGCTTACCCAGGTTTCAAACCCACTTTCAGGTATATTAGTGGATTCTCTTTGGTATCAAGTACAGTAGAACCTCGCCTAATGGACACCCCGCGTAAGCGGGCATCCCGCGTTAGCGGGCACTTTTGCCCGGAATGGAAATTTTCCCCTCTATTACATGTTTAATTTCACCCCGCGTAAGCGGCCACCCCGTGTTAGCAGACACCCCGCGTAAGCGGTCAGTTATTTCGGTACGAAAAGGCCTAAAACCCTGTGTAAGCAGCACCTCTGACGGACACCCTAACAAAAATAGATTACTTCTTTTTTTTATGAATGTGCGTGAGTATATTAAAAAAAAAATTGTAATTCAAAGTTTAATAACTTCGGACCCAATTAAAATATTGAAAAAATGATTTAAGATCTACCATCGCTTCTATCTCCCCTACAATGGCTACATATTGATATAGAACACTTGCCTGTTAGACCGGCGGAAACTTGAAAACCCCGCGTAAGCGTACATTTTGGCCCGGAACGGAGAGTAATTGCTTACGCGGGGTTTACTGTATTGTTCTTTATTTATTTTCCTTTTATATCGGGACGGAGTTACATGCACTGATATGCTAAGTTCGTGTACTGGCTTACTATTTTTGTCTAATATTTGCTATAACAGGATGGAGATACATCCATTAAGTGCAAGTTACCTCATTGTACAGCATTGATCCTAAGAGACTGATGGTGGATACACTTATCTGGAAGACTATCTGACTTCCCTATCTGCTTTTTGTACATCTTATAACGCTCATAAGATGCCCGTGAATAAAACTTGGCAAGCATATTGCATGTGAATCTCCTGGCCTGGAGCCACTTGGAAATAGGCAAACCATGCCTAAGTTGACCTGCAACTAAAATAGAAGTCTTAAAGTAACACTATTGAGAATTGACCACGTATATTACTGTATCACTATTGAAAATGGATACGCTTCTCCCCTTCCAGAGAACAAGTGTCTATGGGTCAGTACATTTGGAAATTCAGAGTATCACCAAATATCAATACGCACACAATTGACTTTGTGCAACTCATAGAACTCTCTGTGAATAGCAGATAAGCAGTACGTAACCCTATCCGGAACCACGTGCACCGCACTGGAAACGCGTTCTGTTACGTATGAGTATTCATCCGAATGACTATAGAGGACGCCACTGCGTACCGTAAGATAACATTTAGTTCGCATTCTTGCCGCTAGATCAGGTCATATATACGCCAACCGTGGCCTGAATCAATACTTCGCTGTTGCCTCTTGATACTCTCACGTTATGGGAATAAATCATGACCCGTTAACTGGCTCTTGAACAAATTCTTATTCAATCGTTTTGAAAGAAGAATATGGATCATAAGCGGGTTTTTTTTTTCACAAATAGGCCAATGTTTTAATCTGATATAAAAATTGAAATAGCGCAGAGCCTAATAAATGCAAAATATGCCTCACCATTGATTAGTTGTTTTTAATTGTTTAATATTCATTATTGGTGTTTTGTTCTGTGTTGATGTTTACTTAGATTGTACATTTAGAAAAATACCTAAATTATATAGGTGTGTATGTATGTGTATGTGCACCAAGAACAACATCATATTAGAATATACGTGACTAAATGTACTGACGATATGTAGACCATGGAGAAATGTACGTAGACGAGACAGGGGCCCGTTTAATAATCTATGATCGTATATGAAGACCCTTCTCTGTTCCTTGTACAAGAGTTATCGTTTATCAATATCTAAGTTCGCTCGCTAAGACAGTCTTAGCCGTCCATAAGGTCGTCCATAAGTGTTGAATAAAATTGACCCATATCATCCCTGGGTCTCTTTGGCGTACAGAAAACGGTCTTCCAGTACAAGCCCAGATAAATCAACGCGCTCCAGGTCTCGCAAGTACTTGTAATTAACGGTTATGTGCCTGGGTATCGCGTGCATTTCTATGCACTACTCATCCCCACTCTCAGCTTCTCTATATTCACGACTTCATATTGATTCTTTTCTGGAAGGGTGAGACCTTCATAGTACACTTGAGTGCATTGGCTGCAGTTATCATCTCTGAAACCACTGTGACTTGGGGTATGCTATGTAAAGGACACCACGGTGGGGGCGGTAGCCTGACCAGGAGGCACAACGGCTAGCACATGCTAGCCTGAGAGCAGTGTGTTTTCATGACACCAGATGGCGTCCTCGTTTCTTCACACTGCTATGTCAAATGAGAGGATGCTACTAATGATTGTATAGCGTTAACAGTAACCACCCGTACTTGATATGTGTATATCTACCTGAACAAAATCTATGCAGGCCTTCCGGAATTGGTCTAGTGCTAGCCGAACGACTATGAACTACGTCAATAACATTATCCACCTCATGCGATAACACGATATGCGATAATCTAGATCCTGATGTATATCTCTATAATCATATAGAATATATTTAATGATTGTGGTATTAGTTTTTTTTTACATAAGTCATATTTGATAACAACATGGTATGGTTGCCATTACCAAATTTGATTCGGAACTGAATAGGAATTCGATACTATTCTATAACAATGAAAGTAGGAACGTCAATATATGTTTGATATTTACTCAGGTTAGGAATGGTACTATCTTAGACCGTTTGGATTGAACCTCAAAAAAAAAAAAATTTTAGGCAAACACATGATATTAAACGTTGATCAGCGAGTGGCCACTACAATTGCTTTCACACACGAGTCGTCGGAAGACATCCTTCTGATATTGGCAACGCAGTCACTCACTCTAGCCATAATGAGTTTTATATCGCCACAAACTAAAAGCCTCTCTAGCCCAGTAGTTATTACATCTATTATTAGATGCACCATGGGAGGACCGGCCATTAAATTACATGCAAATGTAGATCTAATATATAGGGAAGACACCAGATCGCGCACCTGTCCGCAAGCCCACCTGTCCGGTGGGATCACATGGGACAGACAAAGAGAGCCAGTGTGTGTGTGTGTGGGGGGGGGGGGGGGGGGGCTTCGTTTAAGCAACATTCTACATCCATCTTAACTGACATAGTGACCGATGAAAACAATTCTCTATGTTCTCTCACGTCTGTAAGCCAATAAACAATCCCTGGCAACCGGACGTTGTGATGTATTGGTGAATATATAGGAGACGCATGTGACATAAATGGAACATATATATATATATACTAGATTATATATATATCCTAGGCCTATATCTCCTGCCCCATATCCGCATGTCGCTTGGCACTAATCTGTATATGGGCTACACTTTGGGCCAAGAGATTTAGACAGTGGTTGTACAAGAATTCAGCTTAGCTCTGGTAGGCTGTATAAATATGGAGATTCAGCCTACTTACAAAAGTTATATTTCGTACTTGTAACCCTCATGCGTTATAGGAAATGATAGATATCACACAATCCCCGAAATATTCCAAAGCCGGTAAAGGATTACAGATGAACCAAAAAACAAGAATTAACAGAGGCCAAGTTAGAATATATGCTAATTATACCGACCCCTGATTAAACAACATATAGAATCAATTAGATTTTACCGAAGGTTTTCTTTCTGCATATATTTTTCCCTCCCAGCATATATATTTGTGCGGTCCTCCAATTGGAAACTTAAAATTGATTAATTGACGATCGTCCCATGTATCGGCCGAGGTCTAAACATACTTGAGTCTATCTCTGAATGGTTCTATTGCCTGGTATATGGCCACTCAAAACTCACCTTTAACTTACCTCCAGAGTGGGTCTAAAGGGAAAAACATGATTGAAATGCCGTGGATAGCCTATACATGTACAGTGTCGGTAAACAAAGCAAGCATCTACCCACGCGCAGCAAACAATAAACCACAGGCCAACGGCCCACCGCATGCTGCTTTTATACTTATCACGATTCATAATCAACATTCTTGATAACGCTTCATTCATAAACGAGGCAACATAGGCCAACGACTACGGGTCGTTGTCCAGTCACCTCACCACTTTCCGGCACCAGTGCGCTTGGCACGGTGAATTATTTGCTAATTAATATTTATGTTGATAAGTCTATGTTGTTGTGACGTCACGCGCCGACCGACCTTCCAAAATGGCGACCGCGGTTACTTGGGCAGGATGAACGGTGGGGATGTAAGGCGCCGCACTGCCTGGCAGGGCCCAGGATACGGGGATTCTTACCGGCCAAGGTTTCTCATGTGCCAGGATTCTACGTAAACTCAGTGAAAATGTCTTTGTTGTGCGTGTGCGGTGAGTAGATTCGATAATAATTCAGGTTTACATCGAGCGCTCGGCGACCACCTGACTGCGGTGCGTGTGTGTGTTGTGGCGGTAGTACGGACCAAGCTTGCTGACATTGCTTTGCCTGCCAGTGTCAGCACAGCCACTGAACGCTAGACGCATCCAGGAAACCCCTGGCTTGTCTAGATCAATTCGCTTCCATTGCTTCTACCTACAGATGCTGTAAAGTAAAAACCCATCAACCTTTCAGTGTTTATTCATTCATTCATCGATTGTAACCGATCTCTTTTCTTTTTTTGCAGTGAAAAAAGCACGCTTGACCGCCCCTCCTGGTAAGTACCTACTACATCGCTGCCGCTTTGACATTCGGGGTTTTCGCTGTGGCGTCAGAACCGTGATGTTTGTTTTGGAAGCAGGTCACGGTTGGTCGCACTTGACAGCGGCCACCCTGGGCCAGTGGGACGGTCTTCAATGAGGGGAATGGGCGGGTTGGCGAGGTACACGTGCGCGCTAGTGTTTGTAAATAAACCTTAGTTGAGTCAGGTGGAAGACAGAGGACACGTCGGTCTAGATTTTACAGGTATTACCTACTCAGACTGAGCTGACAGACGCGTCAGGTGGACTTCCCTTACCCATGGCATGCCTCCACGTGAAGCCATAAAGAATACGCTTGTAGCCTTTACAATAATGACCGTGCCGGTGTCCACGTTGCTAGGGTGTATTTGGCACATAGTCATTGGTATATTAGCGACGGCTACATAGAAATAACGAATTACATGTATAGCATTATCCGGTTTGAGGTGGTCGTGGGCTAGACTACAATACTATATATGATGCTTATGTACTGAACTCTACTATTCTATCTCTGACATAATGGATTAGAATAGTACAGATTTACCTGCATGTCCATGAACCAGAATATCAATCCTAGTCTATATGTCTATTTAAATTGTTTCACTCAATACATATAGCATTGCACAAGTGGGTTCAAACATATCTGTCATATCCAGTCTTATTTCTACTCATTTCGTGACGCCGAAATAAAAAAAATAAGGTACAAGTATTTGGGTTCTTATATATTGTTGTGGGAAGCATACATATAGCATATTACCAGATTGCACCAATACACTCTGGGGGATCCGTACACAGTATGAATATAGCATGTATTATATAAGTCCATGCCAATAAAGGGTTTTACCATATTATCCTACCCCTAATATAAAATTCCATAGGCTTAACATTGAGTTTCCGTATGCCACGCTGATTGGCATACAGAGTTTTATATGCCACTAGTGGCATACAGAATTTTTATCGCGTAATATTCCAAAATCGAGGAGAAGGGGTAGGATAAAATCAAAACCTGATTCGTTTTAATCTTGGCCATCACATGCAACTCCTGGAGTTTTGGCTCTGGACTTCACTCGGCTTAGCCTCATGAAGTCACTTTGCCAAACTCCAGTCATGGCATACGGTGGCCAAGATTAAAACTCATCCAGTTTTACGATAGTACAGAGTTATAGCTCACTATATATATATACCCATATTCTACTGTGCCTCTGTCTGTTGCTATGACACACTCATTGTTGATACTCGGTCGTGGCCGGTCCAACCATAGATCAAACAATACCGTCCGGCAACTATGGAAACGGGGTCATGTCCCCGTGGACCCGTCAAGTAGCTCCGAGCGGGTCCTCTAGAGAATTAGGCCACCCGCCTTGATGGCATCTGCCGCCTATTTCCCGTGCTCAATTCCACAAGACAGGAATGCAGGTATGCAGGCCTCAATCCAGGTGAATGCAACCCGACGAGGACCCGCTATTTAAGAGCTGCTCGGGGATCTATTCCTGTGCACCTGCCTATGATGACCAATTTGCGTTGCTTGTCGGAATGCGTGCTGACCAGGCGGGAGCTACCGTTAGACAGCAGAAAGATGAAAAAACTAGGTCGACTCAGGAGCTGCTCAACTGCAAGAAAACACGAGCAATCTGCTCGCGCCAATGTGCGCGTAGCAATCGGCTCAATCCCGGGGGAGCACCGTTGTAGCGGGCCCATTGAATGACGACCAACTTAGTAATGTATGTAGAAATGTGTGCAAAAATCCACATGCATAGCTGTATATTTGTATGCTGTAATCAAGAGTGCCTCCCTCATTTATAGAAAGTTACTGCATGTCCAGCAGAAAATGACGCCGTCACTCGCCTCTGACATTTACGATTAGGGCCCAGATTATAACTGTCCTTGTAGCTATTTTTGTAGGTCTGGGGAAGATTTATGCTTACCTTGTCAGCTTTAGATCCTTGTTTATTTACATAAACAATGTTTAATTCAAGAGGGAATACCAAGTTAATGGTCTCCAGTTGGTTGGTAGCAGTTATATAATTAGAGGGGTATTATAGACATAAATGTGTACAGTACATGCGAAAGTTTGCTAACCATCCTGGTCCTCGGTGATTGCATGCTTACTAGTTGACTTTTCATATAAAGAGGGACATAACGTTCATGTATTTTGCAACAGTAAGCATGGTATCTATATCTAAATCGGAGAGAGCTACGTCTTAGTCCTGCCATCCATTGGATTCAAAGGTAGATATGTGTTTTACAACAATCTAGGATTATCATATTCAACGTCTAGGAAAGCGACATGGGTTTTAGATTTCTATGGTGAATTATAGTAACCATATGCCTTTAGCAATGGTCTCATGGTCATCACTTGCTCTTTATTCATAAATTTGTGATTCTGTTAGTTCTAGCAAATCGAAGGGTAAGATCTCAACAAATAAATGCACATGTATATATAAGTCATTCTCAAATTCACTATGCATTATTCTGAAGCGAATCAAAACTTTTGGTCCCAGAAATCTAGCAAGACGAAAGGTTCAATTATGGAGACTTTTCATATGTTGGGGTTGACATCATAACACCACGTCTGTATATATTTAACATATCTTACTAACATTGAGGCTAATAAATTGTTCTATACTCTTTACAACAAATACAACAGAAACATTTGCAGCTGCTGGGCTTACTTAATCACTCAGATAAGGCAAGATATTCTTACATCAAACGGAGATAATATATGACCTCTTTTTGAGATAAGATGGTTTGATCTAAATTTTTGATAAAAAATAATCCAAGCAGTTGGGGTTTTGACCAATTATGTGCTAATGCCACCTCTTGGGTAGGGCCTTAACGACTATCCATAAATAGCGAAATATCTTGATGGGATGATTAGAGAATGTTATAAATGTGTCCTGCAAACTACAATTCCAAGTCATATAATACATTGAAAAAGGAAAAGAGCTCAGACAGAATCCAGCAGGATGATAGATGCATGCAATGGATCTTTGGTTAATAGTATTATCGGTAAATAATGATCGGTAGAGAAATCCCATCCGCCAGATACACTTTCTAAGAATTGCTTTAAGGCAGTCGAAATTGCGGTCTTTTGAAGGAGATATTCATGAAAACTGCTAGTTATTTTCCTAATGGAAATTTGGTAGCAATTTTAAAACGAATGAATAGATACGTCAATTGGACCGTGGTCGTTTATCAAATATATCTTAAAAAAGTATAACATGTCAGAAAATCAATAGTAGCACACCACAAATTTATGCCTCCGACATTGAGTATATGTCTAAAGTTCATTAGATTGCTTCATCTTGAATAACCTTATGTGAAAGTGTTTTTTTTCTCAAATGGTTGATAACAACTTCAGCGTCGGTTCTTCACGCTATAATTTCAAGAACATATGTATTAATCCAAACATCTCAAGAAAAACGCTCATATAAAACAGATAATAGGAATGTTTATGCCAAGGAACAATTGATTAAAAGAGCTTCAAAGCAATGTTTAAGCCCTCCTCGCCTTCCGCGTGGACAGTTAATACTGCTTCCGCGAACTCTGGGAATGAAGGTGATTGGTAGCTCGGGTATCCTTAACATCACCAGAACCGCTACCTTGGTGACTAACTGAGCTACTCTATGAGCCGCAGGGGTGACTCACTCAGACGTCTACTGAATCACAGCTATGGCGGCATTCTCCCATGTTTTAGAGTACGTAGCATGGATACGGTTGTAGTGTTCGTTCCGAGACCACCAGATCCTACCGTGACGGCGGTAATTACTGGGTGCGATCAAGAGGCCTGCCTGTGGTAGCAGCTTGCAACATGTACTAGTAGGCTTCATGACTCACCTGTCAAACATAACACTGGTCCCAAGCGTTATATTCTCTTGACGCCGTAATTTTCTTTGAAAATACTATTCTTTGAACTCTGCTACCTTTTTCATGGATACTGGCTTTCTTCTTCCTTCTGAAAATGTATTGCGTCACCACGACATAAAGTGTTTCCCCAAGGGTTAATTGTTCATTTACTAAAATATTAGTTTTCTATAGAGTGAACATCGTTTATGAAATTTTCACTTGAATGTCATGACAAACTCATTTATCATGTCTGAAATCAACTTTCCATTCAATGTTAAGACGGTTAATTCAAAATTGCATATGAAATAACATTTCTACCGTTCTTTTGATCATGCTCTAAACAACTCCTTTATGACCAAACAGGAGATATAAAACATGAAGATATATTGCCCTCAATACTTGAGTTTCCGATAATTATTCTAACCTTTTTCTACATTTCTCCAGTACTCTATGCTATTTTATGATGATATACGTAACGCGAAGCGAAGTCAAAATACATAGGATCGGATTTCTTGATTGTAGACTACAAAACGTTCGGCATTTCTTCCACTAAACGTCCCAGTTCTCTAGTTCAGAAGGATTAGCAGGAGACAGTTCTGGGAACGTAGAGACTTAGTTTTACCTTACTCTGCAGGACCCAATACTGGCACAGGTCAAGATCTCATACATATAATGGCTCGCAATACTAGAGGTCTGTGTTTCTGCCAGAGGGAAATCCGAAACAAATTCATCCATAGAGTGTCCGATTGCCATTGCCAAGTATGGAAATTGGATACAGATTCGACTGCGCCGAAGGGCAAATTTAGCCCTCCCCCCTCCCACTCCGTATGTATTTCACTTCAAGGGAGGTTTGACAAAGTACGTGGCAATGTAGATCTTCACTGACCTCTCTCGAACTGCCGTGCATGCCCAATTAAACAAATGAGCCAGTTCTAATAATAATATCTCAATACCACAAAATATGTGGTGAAAGTGAGACTGGTAATACAAGTGGACCACTTACCTGGGTCACTTACATTAAACCAATGCACGGTAGTTTAATATATATATGAAAATGTTCAGAAATGGTGTCCCTCCATTGGGCCGCTGTGGCACAGTCGGCAGCATATATATATGTGGATAGCAGTGTATGTGGTTCCATTCACTACCATCCACACATTACCTTTCTGTCACTATGGTAATAGATAGATAGGATTTAACGTGAAGAATGTTGGTTCCCCTGTCATCCGCTCGGGGGCTCGGCGGAATAAGACCGCAGAGACAGCCTGATGGAGTTCATCAGGATTAGCTCGATGAGCGCATGTGCGGTCAAGTATGAGTTACGCCTATTATCGCTCATGGCCACGGCGATGTGTTCTTAATTTGAATTCAATCATTATTTTATAAGAAGTGTAAAATTAGGTCTTTCAAACTCACCAGATCACATTGACGTACTCCCACGTGATTTAATACCTGGTTTATTGGGCCTGGGTTATACGCTCATATTATATACTCTGTCTAAAGAGTGGTCACATAGACTTTGAGTTTACAGCAAAAATCTATCTTCACTGTCTGCGTGCTAAAAATGTGACTTTGAGAACGGAGCAGAGAGCCAGTGTCTCAGGGTCTTAGAGGCATGCACAGCTGACCATGGCCAATCACTGGAGGCCGAAATACCTCATTCACCTACTGGTGCTTGATACATTTGGATCCTTGACAGGTAGCTGTAGAAGCAAGTTGGCTGGTTGCACCAATGGGCTTCAGAAAATGATCCATAGACTAAATAAACCCAAGCCTTGAATTGTTTTAAAAAAAAATTCCATGCTCATTCATCAATGATGAACGTATTATTTCTTCTAGTTTTCTACATCAAGCGAACATCCATTGTAATGTTTTCAAAACTGAGCTTGTTACCGACGCAACCAACAGCGATCAAACAATTTTGGCATTCCTTTTATCCGCCTCTGTACGTATTAAAGTCTGAGGCGGGCCACCAGCCAACCCGTGAAATACCAGGCTTTGGGAGAGAAGGCATATACACATTTTGGCAACTACTAAAGTCATGATACGTTATTAACACCTACCCTCTAACTCTACCATAGTTAAACGTTTACTAAACCACTAATTGTCTCTTCATGTAAGGCAGCTACTAATTGGGGGAAACCGCTATCACCTAAATGGTTGTTCATGGTTGGTTGGTGGCGTATTACACTATGACAACTGGCAGGGTTATATCACGGCGAGATCGAATCTATTAAACGAAGAAAGTAGACAGGTAAGAAACACCGCGGTACAGCTGAGACTCGAACCCCGACCCCGTGATCCGAAGACCAATATCACCTCAATGTGAAGACTGACCATAGAAGTCGTTCCGTTGTGTCTGGCTGATGTATGAATGTAGTTCTGGACCAATCATCTACAGTCAGAAAGCGAGATAAAGTCTATACGAGCTGACACAAATTGTGATTGCAGTGTCACATATAATTTCTACCACGTATAAGGATAGTATACTTTTTTTGTAACTTTTATTTTGACCGGGGGATAGAGTAGGCTATTAGGATGTGCCTATAAACATCTAGCTTCAGTGGCTTGGTAATCATTCGTGCATTTCTTTATAGTGTTTAAAAGGCATGGGTGTATCAGACAGACTTTAACTGAATGGAACAACTCCTTGGTGTCCATGATGAGCCCAACACACAGCCCGAGAATCACCCGTCCAGTGCCCACATCCAGATTGTCTATAAACTAGAATTGTTTAAGTGGAATCGCTTAAAACTATGTTTATAAATGCATTCAAAATTGAACTTAAGATATTCTCTCTCCATCTACAACCACGCATAGAATGTGGCGTCTGGAACTAGGGACTGGAATATGGGTTAATTGTTGAGCGCTTCTGTGGGAAGAGTGATATGGTAACTTTCCTCAGGATTAATTTAAGGAAACGGCTACTGTTTTGGCATGCCCTGTATTGACCTGAAACTTTGTATATTATA
Organism: Alentia gelatinosa; assembly: GCA_950022655.1. NCBI lineage: Eukaryota > Metazoa > Annelida > Polychaeta > Phyllodocida > Polynoidae > Alentia > Alentia gelatinosa. Next base: position 47,889,192 of record OX465583.1, on the reverse strand, counting down.
GGGTGACATAGTTAGTGTGGCTGAATGGAATCTGTTCCGGGATATGTTGTGTAGAAAATATTCACCTCGTTATACGAAGTTGGTGAATATTTCCGACAGATGTAAATCAGGCAACACTCACTACGTCTCCTTATTATTATCACCATATACCTGGAATTTCTTAAGGGCATTTTACAACAAGTCACGTGTTACAGGGTACACGAACGGAATCCGCACAGCTGGGTGCATCCGTACGTACGTTTACGTGCCAAATCTATCCGTAGAGAGATAGGGGTGATTCTTATCCCTCACACCAACCCTGCCAGGGAGCTGTTTCAAAACCATAGACTTAACCCACGTTTTGTAACAGCTCCCTGGACTCTGTCTTCCTAGTAGGGTGATGAACCCCTTGTGCAACACCTATCGTGCCCGACACAGCAGGGGTCCACACTGGACAATGTATTCAGGGACTCTGTAATTTAAGTCTATGTATAGCAGTGCTCCTCACGCCGCCAGCGCCGTGGGAAGGGGGCTCAGTCGGTCAGCTGTGTGTGTCATTAATAACATGGGAAAAGGGAGACGAAGCAGGGCTGAGGGTGTCTAGGGTTAGCGCCTATGAACATAACGGTGGACGTTTTGGGTGTTTTTTGGCATGCGTCCATAGTGACATGTATTTATGGCGGTAATGTGTGAGGTAATACATGATGTTTACGCTCTCTATACCACATGCAATGTGCCGTGTGACTGACCATTGACAATACCCACCCAGGGCTGCAAGACAGAGAGGAAGCAGTCCCCAGGACACAGTAGTGGTCGCCATTGAGACCCTGTTAGCTTCTCTGTACAAGTACCCCACACTGAGTTTAACAAGCAGTGTTTTTATCCATGTGTGCTCGGGAATCTATGTCTTCAAATACACGTCGTACACACATGCCTTGTACACACAGGTGTCGACCGCTACGCCCGCGGGACAAGCCGAGTCCCCAAGACTGCCATGAACGTGGCCCCTGATACATGCCGCTAAGTTGTTGACGCTGTTGGCATAGCGCCATGTATACGGGTAATACTCAGATAACCCAAATATAGAGCATGCACAACCTCATAGAAAACGCACTAGTTATTATTATATATTTGTGCACGAACTACCATGAAATAATACTGACAGCTATCATTGACGTATAAATAATGATAGGTCTTCTAAAGTTTTCGATAGGTTGAGTAACTAGGAGTAAATGGTATGTTCATCATAGATGAATGAGCATGCAATTATAAATGAATAACAATTAAGATTAGTTAGATTGAGCCTAGGGATAGATTTTTGTAACCCACTTGCACCCAGTCAACTTGCCATTTTTATAACTGCCTATCATTAGGTCAATAAGGTATTTTGGTCTTGAGTGATTGGTCATAGTCAGCTGGGCACGCCTCTAAGACCCTGAGACACTGGCACCCTGCTCTGTTCTCATTATCACAGTGAATAGCACACAGATAGTGAGGTGGTAGTACATGTATGTATGCAGTACCCTGAAAGTCTATATGGACCCCTCTAAATTCTAGATGATGTATATAGCGCATGCAAGCATGCTCTAAGAAACTAAAAAGAAGTCGTATGACGACAAATAGAATAATCGTATTCCATAATTCATTCCCTAGCAAAAAGCCAGAGACACAATAACAGTTTAATGAGTAAACAATATTCACAGAGATTAACAGAAGGCAGTGTAATGTACGTCTCAATCACACAAAGGGATTTACCTTGAACCAACTTATTCTACGTTAAGTATGGCTTAAGGCAACCAGACGAATAATCCATATGTGTATGTTTCCATAAATAGAAATACCAACCAATAAGCAGATTTGTACCAGATACAGATATAATCTCAACAAGTGGCTTTCTGACTTTAAAATCTCTGTGGTTAATTTTATCGTCGTCTTCCCAGAGTGTTGCAAGGCCCTGTAAACAGGGAATCTTATATAATTAAGTTACACATAACGTCTACGGTATATGTGATGGCATAACCATCCCCTTCCCTCCCACAAATCTATACGGGTATTGTGACAGAATTTAACACCTAATATGCACGAACCCGAAGACGGCCACACGAGAGGTTCCTAATAGCTTCCCATAGCAATATTTATCAATGCTAGATCCTGTGAAAAACGCAATCATTATATATAGGATTAAAGGGGTCCAAAAGGTCGGAATGGATATGGAAATCTTTTCCCCCGGTACCCAAAGTAGATCAAGATTGATTTTTTTTTAATTCAGGAAAAAAACCCACAAACCCAGACAATACAGTTCGCCTTATGTTGGCGTTTTTAAATGATTGTCTCATGAAGTAAAATAAAGTAAAGTACAAGTGTATAAATTGTACACAGTATAAATTGTACACAGTATCAATCATATGGCGATTGAACTTCGCATTATTTTCTATCGAAAAATACCCGTGTACAGATTCACAATCTCATGTCTTGGAAAAAAACAAATATGATTTCAAAGGTGTGAAGATGTCATTGCGGGGGAGGGGGGAGTCTTCACAAGACACTCATGAAGTCCCCTCAGTCGGGCATCGCTCACCATACGGACAGATATTGAATATCATGAATTAATCAAACGAATTTGACGGTCATAATTGGATGTCATTAACATGACTGTTTCCCGGCAATGAGTAGAGCTCCCATGCGGCCCAATTCACTCTAACTATGCCAATCAAATCTGCCAGGCCGGTGCGGGCTTCCCATTTCAAATTCGAGCCGTTTTCGAACACTTCTGGCACTGCCCTTATTATCCTAATTCCTGCTAATTGACCTGCTGTTGATTAGTTTATTTGAGTTAATCCAGATATTCTTCGAAACGGGAAGTATGGGCACATCGATGGTCATAGGGGTTTAACCATTTCATGGTCACCCTAATAGCGATTATCGGAGATTATTTGACTATACATCATTGGAATAGAGCGTATTCAGTTAGGGTGTTTTATTAAGTGGGTATCATTTACAGAGCTCCGTTTTCACCACCTAAATTTGATTTATACCAGAATAATAGTCTATCAAATCCAAAATGTTGAGCTCCTATACAACATTCTCTGGTATATGCAGAATAACTGTAAGCCCTACCATCGTATGAGAAGTAATACCTCTGGTCATGATCCGGCATCAATTGTTGATCAGCCATACAGAAGTAGGTTTCATCATATTCAAAATCCTCGGGTCGAAATAACCCCTCGTTCAGGCACTCTGTCCCTCTTTCCCGCCAGACTAAATGTCGTTTGCTGGTGATGTCGCAGTGGATAGCTCGGTATCATAGAGCTATTTGCTCTAATAGTGCTATTATAGGCAGTGGCTAGAGATACATATCCTTGCCGTTTTTAACCTGGCAGCGGCTGCTCTGACCTCTCTCTCTTCTCTCCCTGTATCCCTCCCTCATTCTCACACCCCCTCTCTCATCTCTCTCCCCTTTCATTCCTACCTCACCCTCCCCAATTAGGGAAGACAGGAACAATGCTCCAACATATGAAACTACATTAATATTGCATTATTTATACATAGATAATTTCATTAATACTTGCACAGGTGATGAACTTCGTGTCCACTAGAAAGATATTTCCCCCCCCCTATATTTTCCACTTCTCCCGGGATTAACGCGCTGTTAATTCAAGGTTATTGTTGTTATATACTTAGGGTGTTTTGATGAATAGCAATGTTACTCTACCAGCAAGTCTGATATCATTGGTAGTTGACCGTAGTAAGTATGAAGAATACAGCAAGAAGTAATAGCATTGTGAAAGATATGGCTTTATTTTGAGTAGGTAATTAGGAGCATCTAGAGTACACAGAGTTAGAAAACGTATTTAAGCATTTTGATGAATCGAGGCATTTTCATTTGAAGGCGATATTGTTTGGGTCATTAGCGTCCAATGCTGTAGCAGCTGCTAGGATAATATATATAGCAATGAACTGAATCTACACTGATAGGAGCATAGCAGGCAGTGGCTAGTCCGAGCCTTTAACTTGATACCTTAAGATCCATGGGAGAAAGCATTTGCAATGTATAAGCACACTTCAATGTGGGTACTACTTAGCCTACACATGGTATTGCAAGGGACTAAACCTGAAACATTACTGGAACCTAAGACAGGATAAAGGATCAAGTGGGTATAGGTATTTGCCTTGCATCACACCATGCGATATTTTGACTGCATTTAACATTGGTGCATGTACAATATAGATAATTACATGTACACTTAATTGTCACTTGGTAATCCGCAATTACTGAACATTGAAATGAGCCAGTCATCTATTTGATTGCTTATGTACCAATAATTTATAACCCATTGAGACCTTACTCCCCCCACCTATGAAAACCTGTACATGAGTATACCTAAATAACGAGCATTGCAAAACCACGGGTCGCATAAATATACATGTACATGGAAAATGGACAGCAAAGATATGGTGTTCAATGGATTAGCCTGCATCTTGTACCCATTATGTGATAGCTTGGTATGTGAATAGTACTAGCTGCACATAGAACGGAATGCTATGGGGGCTCGTACATTTGTGATATAGATATATATGGGACATAGTCATTATTTTACTCGTTATACAATCTCAGATTGTTCCTGCTTGCCGACTGGATAACTTGTAGATGTTCAGTGGAGCGAAGCGTAACGCCATCATGACTCCTATTGCTTCCCAGTGTGGGACTTGCACAGATGCACTGACCAGGTTAGGAAGAGATTATATAGACACAACCAGCATGTTGCAAACATTATCTGCGTACTATCTGCATGCCAACTCTGGAACATGTGCTATTGTCCCACTCAGAGGAGTGGCCCAACTGACCATAACCAATCACTACAGGGTGGGATTTTTAAAACCTGCTAAATTGCCAAAATAAGCTTATTCAAGGTTCATGTTGTATAAACGTATCTCATGAATGTAAAAATGAAATTATTTGGTGTATCTTTTGATAATCTTTCTTTCCAACATAGGGTTTTGTAGAGCTCAGAGGAATTTTTCCTTCCGAAAATCAACAAAAACTGTGTTTTTCTATTGATTTTTGCTTTGTTCAAAATCTGGGAGACACAATTTCGAGCACATTGTATTTATTAACATGTTTAAAGCATATGTCATGAGAAGTGTAGACAATATAATTTTGAAAATTGGTAAAAGATTGAAAAAATCTTAAAATGGTCAAAACTATCCAGGACCTTCAAATTTTCCAACATAGAGACCCATAGAGTATGTTGTTCAAGACCCCGACTTTCAGAGGAAAATACTAATGAGATATATAGTGAGAAATTAATTTTTCTTTATTGTACAATGTTGACCAGAATCCTGACTGTGATACCTGAAAGTTTCAACACAATCGGATTATCCATCCTGATATCAGAACATTATGATCCCATGATGATATTTTTCCAAAAACATGGGTTGTTGGACAACACACCTCTAAAGGATGTGTAAAAGAAAAAATAATCATAATAGAATAACAAATATCATTGGTTATGTTAAGTACCCCTACCACTCATGAATACCCAGGTTGGTTTTTTTCTAAATAAAAAAATATACTTTTTATTGTTCAAAAACTGAACACGTGTTGTCCGACACCCCGGGGTGTCGGACAACACGCTGTTTTACAAGTTATGATTTTGGGGTTGTTTTTTATCAGTAATTGAGTGGTTTGCTTTGTGAAATATAGCTTATTATCATTTCATTATAAATATAAAGTATTATAGCCTCAAATATTATTTTTCTCATTGTTCTGAGTATTTCTATTAACGTGTTGTCCGACACCCCTCGTGTTGTCCGACACCCCTGTGTTGCCCAACACCCCAAATATGGTTTAGAGCTTTTCTTTTAAATCTAATATATGAAAAAGGTATTTTGGATAAAATATAATGTGTGTCACCGTATAATATTAGTCATTCTTAAGTTATAAGCATTTATAACATTTCTTGAAATTTCAGATATTTAGGGGGTTGGACAACATGCAGTATTATACACAACTTCAAAAGGCTCTCAAATCTAAACCATTTATCTGATTTTGTTGGAATAATATTTTTCTGGAACGTACTTAGTAGGTAAGTAACATAAAATATAAAAAGAAGTATTATTCAGAAATTTTTTTTTGCGTGTTTTATCCCAGGTTCAAAGCTGAATTTAGCAGGTTTCAAAAATCCGACCCTACAGACTACCTGATTGACACACTGGTGCTTGAGATATCTGGACTGGCAGGTATAGACTTGGCTGGTTTGATGGGTACCAAGTGGGTTACAACAAATGATCCCCTGACTGGATAAACCCAACACATTTAGATATTTACTTTTGTGTATATTCCCGCTCTCATTCATCAATAATGAACTTACAGTTTGGTTATAATCATGTAGGTTAACGTACACATGCCTTTGAGAACCCTTTTCTGGTTTACACTAAGCTCTGCGCTGGCTTAATGTATGCCCAAAGTGTGCACTTGGAAAGGGGCAGATATCTGTAGTTATACCATTTGCTCATGTCCATATACTGAGGTTTTAAATCACCTTGTGCAGGGGTCTTTGGTTTAGCGCCTACTTACAGGTGATTATTGAAACCAAAAGGCTACTGCATGTATTACCATAGAAACCACCCACTTCCTTTCTAAAGGGATTGTGTTTCAGTAGACCTTAGTAAGCATAACATGTTGAAATGTTTACATAACTGTATAAAGAAACGACTCTTATCAGTCATGTACTGATATATATCTGATATATTTCTCAACTTGGTTCTCTTTAGGGAATAATGATCAATCACTATGGCGCCATAACGGATTTTTTTTAATTATATCTATATGGGTATTACGTACACCACGTTTTACCACCTAGATGTGTAAAGGGCGCAGTAGAAGAATTCACAAGTACTGGGCAGTACTCAGGGACAGGAGGAGTATGGGTGTCGGTGCGGGCGGTGCCTGTCTGGAGATATCAGTGAAAACCGGGGCCCTGGAGGAGAGCTATGTCTACGGAGCTTACCCGGCCGCCGCCTGGAGCACCGCGGTGCGCGGCATTGATCTCCCAATACACTGGAGAAGACATCTGGGTACCTGGAGCTGGGCCGGCGATATGGATAAGAAAGAGGGATGGTGGAAGGGGATGCAGACAGGGTTTGGAGACTGGTTAGCGGGAGGGTTAGCAGGATAGATACCGGAACCTCAGAAGCAGTTCCACAAGTTAACTGTATCAACTCGACATTTCAGGATGGAGGTATATATTAGCAATGGATGCAGATTTCTTTTCTTTTCGACTGTCATCTATTGAGAGCTTGATTCATATTCACAGTGACGTATCATTGCGCCTAGGGACAGGGGAGGTGTAGTGAGATGCTTCCTTGGGAACTTCAAGGTTGTTGGTTCACAGTAAAGGAACCAATCTGGCATGCTCCATTGTATGTATATATGTGCCATATATCCGGGAAGTAATTTAATCAGTACTTCATGGGCAGCATAGCGGAACGTCATTGATGTAACCGTTTGTACCATGACTATACATCTGATTTATTTTACACACACTATGTGACTTTAGATTATTATGTGCCTAAAGAACATGATATTTTCTGTAAACGTGGCAAAACACACAGATCGAGGTACCGATCGAATAAAAGGGAAGAACATAGTAAAGGATGTCTATGTGATTGACATAAATTGTCACAATTTCCTGAGCGTATGAAACACACTCAGATAGACTCATGCCAACTCAGAGACATTGGTAAGGTGCAGAGTACCAGTGTCCTAGAGCGGTGTTCCGCTGACAAATCGCCTCAGACCGAAGTACTTTAGTATCCCCTGGTGGTTGATACATTTAGACCTTACAGAGGGAGGTCTGGTTGGCTTGATGCCGAGTGGGTTACAACAATGACCCACTGACTGGATAAAACCCAAATCTTCCAATTGTTGATGAACATACTATTTGTTCCTAGTTTCTTTAGAAAAATGTAAAATCTTGGCTTCCATTTATTGTAACTCTACTGCAAATAACCAACAATGAATTATAACAAAAGTAAATATGCTTGATATAAATAAATGCCATTATTCTGCTGTTTGGAATCAGAGTCCTTGTAATGAATGAGATAGATCACCCGAGACCTTGCTCGTTACGTTTCCTAAAATGAATACAGTTATGGGGACGAATGAATATAACATGTAAAGGCATGGTATTATCTATAAATGTCTGCATAACACATAAAGCAGCAATTTTATTAGCTTGCGCATGCCTACTCTGGCTGGCCTAGGTCTATTGTTCTCTGCACTTCCACCTACACTCGCGGCTCCGCCCTCTGCCATTAGTACAGACTGGGCTGAACGGAAAGACTTCCTGGCCACTTAAATGATGCGCGCGACCTGCTCATATTACGCCGGAAGTGACGAGCAGCCTCTGGTTGTAGATTTCACAGAGTCTGATCGACTTGCACAGGTCCCTTAATGTGTAAATCTAATAATGACTTGGTTGTCTGCTACTACTTCTGTTTACATATCGTGATTCGCAGTCTGTCCAAATAATGTCAACATATACATTTCGGAATTCGGTCTACCAGTATGTTCAAGCGCCCGATATATATCGTTCTCATGTATTCCTGGTGGTTCAATGACTTTATTATGAAAGCCATAATATGATTAAGTTGGTGCTGGGCAAAGGAGATTCACACAAGGTTAAGGCTTGGCCGGGACACAGTGTATGGATGGATCCTGGGAAACATTTTCATCTATTGGGAGTCTTGCCGATCGAACAAAATACCTACAGTTCATGTGTTAACTTCATTTACTAATATGATACAAAAATACGCTTATATCCCATAGCAGATTGGTTCTCAGTAACATATATATTGTGCAACACAAATACCTTATATATTCGTTGACATAATGAAATTACCATTCGCCTATCACTAAACTTCTTTACTTGACATTTTCATGCCAACAGAAGGTAAGAATTTTGTCCTTAAATATGGACATCTTGCATGGTGGTTCGTAGCTAGTAGCCACATTTGAAAAGTAGTCACCGTATCTTTCATTCCACTCTTGTATTTACAAAGTCATGGGTACTTTTGAAATTAGCCACTTCCTACGGGAATTTCACCACGAGCTTTTCACGAGCAACTCATTATCGGCAGTTTATCTCATGGAGCTCGGCAAGAACTCGACAAGCTGCAGTACCAGTGGCCCACAGATCAGCGACAATTGCCGACCCTTCTGTCGAATGCACTTTCTACTATATCTAATCTGTGCACCATTCTTTCAACTGAACTTTGTGACACTCATAACTACGCCTCCTATTATCGTTTGAATGACATCGATGAAATCACTGCCATTCATTTTCGATAAAATAGTTAGCTCTGTGTTGTTTTACATTAAGTTCGCACAGTTCCAGGAAAAATGATTGCACGCTTCCACGACACACATTATCTTGACTTGTGAGTGCCTTTTCCTGACCAACAGAAACACCGAGCATTTCACTTAATATAGATGTGACATTCTTTCTGATCACAATTGAACACCTCTCACTCATGGAGAAATGTATGATTGCAGTTGTTCTGGTTGTTGTTTTCCACTTTCTCACATCTTTTTAATGCTGTATAGAAATTTATGTTGTATAGAGATAAGCTTGCCTACCGTCTTGATATTACGTTAAAATTCTCTCTACATTTCATTACATAAAATCCCACCAAATATTTACATATCATAGACATGTTAGTATCCAGCAAAATATTCATAATGAACTCATCACACATCTTCTAGTAACAGATTGACACCTTATATTGTTCTTATCATAGATGTTATAATTCCAATTGTAAACACCTTAGTATTCACCATATAGAGACATGTAATTATAACATAGACATAAATATCTGTTGTCAATTATCACGTCGCATTCCGGTCTCATGAGGTCCCCGGTCTCATAAGCACCCTCTACATTTTATATAATTACACAAACTGTTTTCTCGTCATGAACAATATTAAATCGCCGCTCTATTCTAAAACACATTTTATATTCTTACATTCACTTTCACAAAACAGATGGACCCAGCTTAGGTACGTACAACATATATAATAGTTCCTTTTTCTTCCAAATCTCCAACTTCTCTGTACACCGTACGGACAGGGCTGGGTTGTCCCTCACTGCATGTTCACAATTTCTCAAACTGCACGTTTTGCAGATCTAGCTCCCAAAAAGTTTTCTCCTTGCTCAGTAGAATTTCGCATATATTACTATATGTGCACAAAACTAAACCAAAGTGCCCTTGAATGAATCCCTACCCTTTTTATGAGTATGGAACCCGAGTGTTCTATAGCATGTACGAACATTCCAGGTCTATCCAAATCAATAATCCACAACCAAAATATCTTAATATATAACTTCTAGATGTGCAACTTATGCAAATCACCTTAGTGCCAGGTACACAATTTGAAATCGAAAACCTAATAAAACCTCCCTCTCAGCACATTGAAATGCCACATCTCATTGCATCTAAAAGGTTCCATTAGCTTCACTCCTCGTTGGCAATAGATTGCATATAATATATGATATGTAATTTTTCCATTTCCTATGTTACTTGCAACTAAGTGGATACATTCCTCCAATTGTTTACCCAATTTACAAGTAAAAGAGACCTTTTTCTTCCGCAATGATGTAACTCGGAATTTAAACACCTTTTCTCACCGGTGCAGTCTTGCTATTCACCTGGTAATATACAATATACATTTAAACATGTCTAACAACTATGTCAACCACAGAATTTGCAACATACAGTTAAAAACTTATATCATGTTTTTATATTATCCTCTATACACTTTAGTAAGTCACGTATTATGCACGACATGAAATTACGGAAAAGATGCCAACATTTGTATAACTATGGCCTTTTTTTGGTTTCATTGTGCTACATAATAACTGCTGTCCCTCTGTTTGATCTACAGCCATTGAAGGATTCACTCTTATATAGCAATATATCAGAATTACAAAACAGTTATGGAATATTCTGGTATGAAGTAAATGTTACAATGCGTATGGGAAGTAAATGCTACAAAGCATTGCCTACAAAATTACCAATGGAATTAGTCGGGAATATTTTGTCCTTTCGTAAGGACGCAATTTATTAGTCAATACATCAGTGTTTCATTCATATTGTATGACATTGTGTTGTCTCTGTTCTAGAGCTTAGAAGGCTGCGCCGTTGGTCGCACGCCTCTGCGACCCGGAGCAGTATAAACTGCTCCAGGCCAGTAATGGGCACTATAATCTGACCCGGACGAGCCAAGCTCGTACCGCGGTGAGTAACGAGACGCATTCTGACTCGGTCAATACACCTGTATGATATTGAATACCCTGACGCTGATTGATGGGTTAGTTTACACACAACCGAACACCGCCGGTCCTGTACATAACCTGTTCATATTCCATCTACGGACGAATGCTTTTCAAGTACCGTCTTTTTAGTAGTGGAATATAGACTTACTTTAAAATGACAACTGCAATTTCAGAATAGAAGCCTTTGGTACTGACCTTTATAAAATAATCTGAAGTATTACTGCTCCGCTATTGGTCATGTATCTGTTCTCTACAAAAATAGTCTTTGGGCGGCCTCTGTTACTGATTACCAGTGTATGTGGCTATTTTAGAATCATAGCAAAATTTCCCTGGTTGTCACTCTTGCTGGTATGTACAGAAATACACCTACGAAGCCGGACTAAGACTTTAATTTGATGGACCGTCGAAATCAAGTTAGCAGACGACTATTCCTGTCTCCTTATCTAACTTTCTCAATCTTCGTCCATCATTAGTGTCAGCTGAACTGCGTCATCTCTAAATGATGTGCTAATAATTAGGTAGACTATTATGAAGCTTAAGTCCATGCGTGCCTCGATCGCTAAATTCTTTCAATTATATGTTTATAGCAGGCAAATTGTACGTCTTCTTCTTCGGATTAATCTTGGATTATAGGTTATATTTAACCTACTTTAATACATTTTGAATTTTAATAGATAACATGGATTATCCATGGCTGATTTAAAACAATATAAACAAAGGGAATTTAGAAAGTTTGAAGGAGAATCAAATCACCATGAACACAGAAGAAATATCAGGTTGTGAGTTGCATTTAAACACAACACTCAATGCAGTATGCGAGAGGCGCATAGTCAATCATTGAGCTTATTGTTCTTGGCAACAATTCCCCAACCTGTGAAGTTCTGCTGTGCAGCTTATGCTCCCGGAAAAACATAATTCGTTGAGACATGTAAACGCCCCTGGTGTCATGACTAATGACGTGTAACACAAAAGGCAAGCAATTGGAACGTATTAGACAATATTTCATTATCCTGACGTTGAAGTCTTATAGTACACTCCAACCACGAGGATTATCAGTTTATCTTAGCCTAGTATAAGCGTCCATAGGCTTAACATTAAGAACTTATAGTATATACTTAACTTGCAAGAAACTCATACTCACACTCAATGGGCGATAAACCGATAAAAATTTCCAGATAAAATCAGAAACATATTCGTGTTTGGTCTGAGTCCCCCTCCACCATCTCGTTTCGAGCGCTTCTGAATATTCACTCGGCTATCGCCTCGTTCATATTACTGCGCTCCCAAACTCGATGGCAAATGGGACACAGACCAAACATTCATCAATTTCTTGTTAAATATTTCATACCTATACGTAAGAAAACAATAGAGTTAATTGTTTTGGTAGTCTTATGATAGAGCAAAGCACGTCAAACGAAAAGACCGATTAACGACATTTTTTAAAGACTTTTATTTAGACTGGCGAGTCCTCAACGTCAACGGCCTCAACGGTCTCAACGGACCACCAGTTTACAACACGATGGGATTACATATATGTCGTATTCATATGATCGTGCGTAATAACGCAACACATATACAATGGTTATGGTCAAACCAACTGACAATTATGCTAATAGATTAGATATTAAAACATAATGTAATGTCGTCTTCTTCATTGTCGTGACACACAACTTATAATCCGTCGTTCTGTTTGAGAAGTTTCAAAATCAGACCTGCCGAACAGCCATACTTGTAAAAGGCGATACACAATGAAAAATAAGACTTAGATAGTTACAGTATAGTCACTGTACGATTTGCTAATTTTTTAAGTTAATTACAGGATTAATTACAAATTAATGTTGTGAAAAGATTTAAGGAAACACATCTGAACCTGATGCCATCAGCAGGCATCTAAACGCATTTTCTGTTGAAAATAGGTATCAAGCGAATTTCATATATTTCATGAAATATAGAAAATAGTGTATGAGACCAATACGTGAACAGTGATGTCAGGTGGTTTTGAATTGGCGTTTTGTTATGAAACGTGTCATGAACACATAGAATGGCCAAGAAGAGGCAAACCTGTGAGAGCTCTTATTTTAGCACTAACAAGGTGTGTTTGTTCTGTGTGTTGCCTGCAGCCACATAGGAATGTGATAGCTATTTCACAATGAGCAGTCCCGATCTTGAAGCTCTGGACACTCAAAGGCATGGTTAATTATTAGACCTGTCGCTGACCAGTCCACATGCACCCTGTACCATGCCGTCGCCATATAAACAGTATTACCGTGCAAGCTGGCATAAATCAAAACAAAACATATCAGTGATGTGATAGTATGTTCCAAAGCTCTGTCGCTTAAAGGCAAGACTTATAAAGTAGATATGAGAGAGGTGAGTTGTAGACGGTCTAGATTCTTCTGCACAAATTATTTCCTTTATTTACCATCGACCAAGCTGTTTTACATTTTTTCTACATCGCACTACATCACTTAAGGCTGATTCCTAAAATTTATTTTGGAAATCGTCTGCACGGTCTGATACCAAAACATTCCTCTGACGGTAAAACATGTTACGAACATGAATGTGCATGTTGCAAGACAGCGGAAAATTAGATTTAGGAAAAGCATAGATTACAAAATTATGGGAAACATGCGTGAAGACTGATTTTTGGAACAGATGTAATTTTCTTTTTTTTTGTATCAGCAGTGTTGATTTCTGAAAGTTGTACATCAATGCATCCTTGATGGAGAGAGGACATAAAAGACAAATTTAAACAGATCCTGAAGTCGTGAAAATACGTACATGTATGTAGTACAGTTATTTCTTCTAGTAGTCAGTGTTGGGCTGCTAGGTTTCTGGGGACCTTTAATAGGTCTTGTAAGTAGGAGTAGAATAAGCTAGAGCTTTAACAGGTTGATTTTGCTACCGTAACGATTCTGCCAATCCTGATAGCATACTTTCAAGCCGTCTTACTTTAGGCCTGTGCCCCCTAGAGTTGACAAGTAAGCCACTTGTATAAGTTGCAAACCTCCCTATTACACCGAAGTGAGTGTGTTACTAATTTTCTGAATTCATCCTATCCCCTGAAATAATGTTTAAAAAAAGCTATTTCAGTGAGATTTCCGTTAGAAATGACACCCCTTGTCTTGTTTGTGGGTGCGTTGACTTGGCGTTCGCCGTTGTTCCCGACAGCGCTTATTTATAATGAGTCGGGACTACTTTCGAATCCTGGTCCCTGATTGGCTAACATTTTGTGACGCCATGAATACTAAATACATTGTTTAGTATGTTAAATGGGGCTTAGGGCTTTCTTGCTATGTTCAGTGAATGAAATGAAGTATCAAGGATGGAATAAAGTCCTATGTTCCTGTGTCCGTTACATCTAATCGCCCACCCATATTCATTCTGCTGCACAGGTCAAAGATACCATTCCGATGAGAAAGGCAGACGATCTTTGTGCATGCCTGGTTGAGGCTATCTATGAGACACACACAGAGTGGTTTTTATGGTCCATTACAGATATGTCCCATCCAAGAGCAAGTACTAAATGCAGTTTGTGTCATCTCTCCTACTAGACAAATGGTCCTTTAAACAGTGCTTCTCGTCCATTTTCAATACAGGTTACTTTCAAAAGGGCAATATGAATCCAATCTTCTATTCCTTAGGGCGACTGGAAATGCCAATTTATAAAGGAGTCGTGTAGAAATGCGAGTAAGTGTTCTAACATTTGAAACACTTTATTCGAATGACCATAAAATAATATTTCTTAACATGATTTTAGTTGGTTAAGAAAACCAGACTAAACCCTTTAGGTACAATTATATATTATATTAAGATTTGCAATTGCAGCGGGACAATTTTGGTTCCCTTCAGAAAGACCATGTGCAGAATTCATACGCACTTCTTTCCCGTTAATGACATACTCGTGAATTTTCTTTTAAAGTTTAATATCGTCGAAGGATAGAAGACGTCTGACTGGGCATACCCAATGGGTTTCAAATGTCATTAAAGAAGTCATATCCGGAATTCATATATAACCTTCTTATATTCATTAATATTTCTTTTGCAAATATCCTTTTCCATATACATGTATTTGTATATTCTAATGAGCATAAGACTTATCGCATTTATACTATTTCAATGAATTATTCCTTCTCATGAGTGGCAAAAAACTACATGTATACCAAGCACACAGTGTAAAAGAGGCACCATCCCACTTACTAGCTGCATAGAAAGCCCTTATTAAATGCATGGAGAGAGTTAAATGTTGACGTTGGCATGGTGGGAACGTCGCGCCGCGGGCTTAAGGGCGACGCCCGTGTGGCGTACTGGTTGGCACGTCTGAGACGGTGTTTGGCACCCAGTGTTTCTCACTGTTACTATACGTACACCTTATGCATCCACAACCACCCACCACTCCTTCCAGTTCCACTCCGTCCTCAGAGGAGGTTTTACGCAAAAGCACCCGGCCTGCCCGAGCCATGTCTCTCGTGGCTGAGCAGAGAGCTTCTCATGAGCTGCTCAGAATATGAGGTCACTGCATCAGTCATCGAGTAGTGAAGCTAGTTTTAATTAATTTACACAAACATACACACCATATATTCAAATTCAAGACATCGTGAATTGGGTTAGTTCAATTCGAAATAAATGGTTCAGCAGCTTATGAGGTAAACCTACTGGAACTGCCAGAAAAGGATTGCCACATAGCACATAGGTATACTTTTTTCTGTTTTTACTTTCTTTCGCTTTGGCCCCGTCACTGTTGCCGGGTTGGCACTGATTCGTGGTGTACCCCCTATCCTTGTGGTACCCCATTGGCATGGTATATGGGGGAGTGTTCACAGATATCTAAAGGTGAGGCCTGTTCCATGCTCTAGTCTTGGACTTGTGACTCCTTTGTTGTTGGCTGTAGAGGCCATGCTGCAATGTATGTGTCACTGGTTTTCGTACTCCATTACCGGTTGTGTGCACGCAATCAACTGGTTTTGGTATAGGCAGACTCTCTGCATTCTATTTTTAGACCAGCTCTACTACATCATGGAGGTGTTTCCAACTGGTTCTTGGGTCGTGACCTGCATAGAGTAAAGGGAAATCAAGACTGACGTTTCATAGATGTTTATTCTGGAGACTAGAGAGAATAACTATATTTAGTATCAGTATGCAGAGACTCAGGCAGAAC
Organism: Alentia gelatinosa; assembly: GCA_950022655.1. NCBI lineage: Eukaryota > Metazoa > Annelida > Polychaeta > Phyllodocida > Polynoidae > Alentia > Alentia gelatinosa. The sequence goes on along the minus strand of OX465583.1, from coordinate 47,872,719 downwards.
TAATCGCCTTGTGACACAGTTCTCAATACAGAATGGGCGACGTTCTAGCCACGCTATAACCAGAACTGTGAGATTATCTAATTAAGGCTGGGCTCCCACTGCTTTCGACACACTCCGACACGGCTACGATAAGGCTACGACATACATTTTCAAATCACATCCCTGTTGGAAGGGCTGTATCGCAGTGTGTTGGAATGGATTTTGTGGACATAAAAAAGTGGCCGCGGTACCTACACGGTACCGGTGCATAGCTTGCACATAGTAGAGAATGCTCCCAGCACGGATTGGTCTCTACGATAGATAGAACACGTTGGACCTTTTCGGGAGGCTTGCGACGTGTCACCTGGGTGGGAATGTGTTGGAGTATCTTTATTCATGTCGAAAACAAGTTGTATATACACTCCACTGGAAAACTACCTCTAAATACACAGTTGTAACACAAGAGACACTGTTTTGAAGGTGGGCAAAGACAAATGGGTATATATTCATCTATTCGATTTTTTTCATATATGTCAGAGTGTGCGCAGTATGAAATGACGACCTCGGTGGAGGGCTCCATGGCAGAGGAACCGGACCCTGTATGGGACAGGGCCGGTTACACTGGATAAGTGATAACCAGACTGGATCAATGGTAAATGATTACCAGTGACAATGTGTCAATTTACTATTACACGATCTTTTATATATCCCCCACCTATTGTACACCATACCCAATGGATTCCTCAAAGCGAATCGAATTACTGTTGATTATATCTTCTATGGCCCATCCCATACAAAACTAATGGCAAAGTACAGTTTGTAAACACTTACATGTATATATAACAAAGAGGAGACAAATACGTATTCACGCTGTCTTAACTCAGGTATTAGGTTCCCTATTTCACTGCGTGGGTACTCTAAAGAGACTGCCTATTATTCATGTTCCGGCTGGCTCCCATGACACCGGAAGTCGGGTGGGTGTCGACCACAATAAAGGTCTGCCAGAACAAAACCCGTTTATGGACGAGTACAAAGCGTCTTCCGAGTGGGCTCCAGGCTCGAGGAGGCGCGTCCACATGGCAGTGTTTGAGGGGCCTTGTTTTTGACGACGGCTCGACAGAATGTAAACACAGTGGCCGTCTTGTGGCGGAGACTGTGACTCCACCACTGATGTGTTCTCCCGTGTCTAATCAACACGGCGGCACGTTGTGGTAGCCGCCAGCCCACTGCCGCCCGCCATAGGTGTGTGTGTCCGGAACATGGGAATCAAGGCCAGCAGGGGGAGGCTCTGGTTGTAAACGTGATGTCTCTATGAAAACACCACCAGAATTAGAACGCGACTGGCAGACCCTGGCACTAGGTTAACCATGTGCGCAGAAAAGGCACATGCATGGTTCTAATAGATAAGCCGGGCACCCACTGCTTGCGATATAGCTCCGATATGGCTACGCCGTGGCTATGAATCAAAATTCCTGCATCTTAGCCTCAGAATGTTGAAAAATTCGGTTTTATAGAATTTCAGAGCACGAAAATAAATTACCATATAGTCGCTGTGTCAGGAGGTTGAACAATTTTGTGTCGTAGTATGTAGGAACGCTTGTAGTGTATCGGAAGGTCAGGGGTTCCTGGCTTTAAGCTCAGAGAGGCAGGAAAGCAGGGGAAATATGTTCATCATATTTTTTTGTCCGGATATTCCAATTATAATATATGCTAGATTATGGGAGAAATTGAGCTTTGCATATTTTCCAATGCGCTCAATGGACCATGGATCTTACCCCTCTCCTCCCCTTTGAAAGGTCAATAAAGTTGGGGGTGTCATATTGGTGGGGCGATAGAATATAAATCAAGCTAACTTAGATGGGGTTCTCCGCAGATAGCCTTTCTCTTGCTTCACTCTATATTTTCAGTCTCTCGCTAATCTGAATTTTAGCTCTTGCTAGGACGTAAATCCCATATGAAACGAAACCTCAGGATTGACATTCAACAGAAAATTGCTTGATATAAACAATTCGCTTGACAAGGAATGGCTGCCCTTGTATTGCATCACAAATATCACTTGTCACTTTAGGTTCGCAAGTCACGGATAGATACTCATGCTACACCAAGCACTGGTCAGACTTAGACATTTGGTGAACTTGCTGTGAACCTGACATTTGGCCTGCGATGCGCGTGGCGGTTATCTGATAATTCGTAATTTGTGTTACTCGGCTGGGACTGCTCTCAGCACGCGTAAGGCAAGGGATGAGGGTATTATCTGTGAGTCTCATCTCATCATAACGACATGCCACCCGGCACACGCCCACCCTCTCCGTCCCCCGCCACACCGCAAATCCGGCTATCCCGGAACAGGGCACAAACACATGACACTTGTCATTAACTCTGGTCATCGCTGTCAGCTAATCTGTTTGCTGGAGGAGATAAGCTGCCAGCATCAGTCACGATCAGAGTAGCCGCCTAGCGGAGACACCGCGGACTACCTATGTAGTTGGAACTGTCTTTTACCAATTGCATCCACCTTCCGGGATAGGGATCTGGTGGTTCCGGTAAAGATATATCAATACAAGTGATTTCTGTGTGGGTTACAATCTCATCACTGATATCAGGAAGGACATATTTATACCTTCCTAGTTATGAAGTCATGAAGCGATACTCTTGAGTGCTTATTCCAACAGCACGATTATTTCTTTGCCTTATCATGTTGAATTGTATCTTGTACTACCTTGCTGCATCCGGTTGGGTCTTCCCAAATGTTGTAAGATCTGCTAGCCTGATTACTCTGTGTGTGCCACCTCCTATTCACTATCACTCCAGCCACCGATTGGGGGATCTTCCACCGGAGCGATCCAACCAGGCCTACTCACACGATTCAGTCCGATCTAGCAAATCAACAAATCGGCCAGGATCTGCTTAGATCGCGGGTCCTGGAGGAACAACCGCTTTAGTCATTAGGTCAAAATTAAAGTTTCCCTTGGATCCTGTTAACGAATCGCTACTCTGCAACTGCATGGTCTTTTGGGAGAGTATCGCAGAGGTTCCGGTGGAAGACCCCCCATTATACAATGCCGGAAAGAAACGTAAAATCGAAGTCTACAATGGATACCAATGCACTAGGATGACCTCCTGATAGAAAATATGCATCGGAGGCTGCACTATGTCAATCTACATCAGAGTGTAATAGCACGTCTTGAATTTCTATGGCAGTAGGTGGACACCCCCTTTACTTGCCATAATTGTAGTGGGTGGACACCCCCCTTTAAATTAATTAGCTGTGCCTTATTGTTGGAATAGCAACAATGCACTGACAATGTGACGAGATGACGCAAGTGTTTCTGATTAATAAGACATGGCGAATCAACATAGATGGGAACCATGGTTCTGTTTAATAATCTGATCGTACACGAAGATTCTTTTCTGGATGCCATAGAGACCCACGGACGATGTGGGTCAACTTAATTCAGCTCTTATGGACGACCTTATGAACAGCTAAGACTGTCTTGGCGAACAGACTTGAATGTCATGAAACGATAACCATTACAAGTATGAGGTACTGACAAGAGTAAGATTCTAAATGATCACACGGGCCCCAGTCTCACCACGTCGCTAAAGGTGGGTGTGTTGGGTACCAATGGCTTGAACAGAGCGACATGACCATCATGTCCTAGTAAACCGGCCTATGTATCTGGCAATTCATAAAAGTAATATAGTGGCCGATGCCTGTATAGACTTACACAAGGAGTGTATATCACTGCGGATGCTTTATACACCGTGTAAAGTCACTTCTATGCAGCACTGCATTTTTATTGGTAAAGTGCGAAACACCTAGATAAGGCCCTCTTGATAATACGGTTCGACAGCCCATACATCAACTGAACACAGTTAGATAACACTGCCTGTGATCACGATGAGTGACTTTATTTACTTTTAAGAAGATCTACTTTGTATTTCCGTGACCTCCATAGACCCCTCACCCATCCCCACACCTGCTAGTATTCCAGGGGCCTCTTCTACTTCCGACAGGTAGATAACAGTGTTATCGGCTTGTGACACGATCACCTGTGGTCATCCAGAGCGAGGTAGACGCGTGCCACTTGTAAAGCACCTGGTTAACTTATCTACCCAGGTATGCCCTGATAAACACTAACCCTGAGCTCGTCGATACGGGAATCTACGTGGTAACCTATACTCTGATCCCGAATTGTTAGCTCATTCAGGTCCCACTACATGGTCATATAGCGTTGTGCTTTTGGTTCCGTATGGGGAGTTCTTACTGAACCAACTCGGAACAGGTGTGAGCATTTTATGGTTTTTTTTAATTAGGCAATTTTCGATGCACGCAAAGTATTTTCTTCTTCTTTAATAGCAGCGTTTATACAAGGATACAATTACAACGAAATATCCTGAGAAGACGTTAAAGGAGGAACAGATAGTAACAATTACCACATTCCAGTTCAAACAAGAAAGAGTTAAGATGACATCATCGCTGCTTATTTTTTATGGATACTTAGATCCTTCACTGACCTAAATTGTAGTTATGTGTTGTTATGTCAGCATGTAAAAATGCCCTCTGAGTGAATGTTGTCTTTATACTGAATAAAAAAACAAAAAAACTACATTATTAAGCATGGGTGTTACAGAGCTAAATCATTTCAGCTGTTTATATGAAGTTGTGTACATTGTCAATGTTGTTATAAAAATACACGGAAACTAATTATTTCTGACACGTCGGCCTCATGGGAAAGACTTGCATGGACTGTTGCCTTTAGAATTTGCCCGACTGCCCAAAGAGTATACTTTTTGGATTCGCCAATCTCGCGTTTCTCGTCTTTATGAGACCTCAAGTCCCTTAATGTTCTTCCCCAGACATTGGAGATTGCCTGTAGAGCCTATTCTAATAAACCTCCACCTTTCTGATCTGTAGTCTACGGGCCCAATGTCCATCTCTTTGGTATTTTATTTTATGTTCTAGTTTCCTTTCACTGGTCGCAGCCAACGGACATTGTGCCACCGATGACTATGTTCCGAAAGTCCCTTGATCCTTGTCATTGGGTTATATAAACAGGAACATAATGGTCATTGTTGTTAACCAAGTGTACATTCTTCCCACGCAACAAGTGTTCCTCCCTCTCCTACAGATATCCCACACCCGTCAACTCCCTCATCTATCGCAGTTGTACACCAACGCACTGAGTATGAAGCTCCGGACATGGAGCCTGGAACTTGGACGGCGGGCCAGAGATCCTCGGACAGCGGGGCCCTGTCGTCCAGGCAGTCTCGTTTGCCCCGGCCTCATTTGTAGTTGTAATGACGAAGCCGTTCAACCCCTGCCGCCCCGTTACACACCACTTCCGCCCGTCCGCGTCGCTGATTGGTTCATTTCGGGCGCATGCGCGCGGTTGGTTGCCACCCTAGAAGCAAATGATGGATGCTGATGTCGGGTTATTTCTGTTGATTACAGCATGTATCTACTGTCGCTGGTCAAATTAATGCTATTTTACCTCTGGTGAATTAGTTATTAGTTATGTACTACCATGGTCACCGAGGTTTTATATCAGACCCGTTATAGTGAGATAGACTCCGTATACATCTGCCACAAACTTTTGCTTCTGAATAATACTAATGATAAATATTTCCCCAAGACAGGGAGGCCCTGGACACTCAAATGCTAGCTACAGAGAAAAATTCGTCCTTCAAAAGAGGTCTTGGTGATAATCCGTATCCTACTCAGTAACATTCATCTGATATAGGTACCAGTAGAATGGGACATAATACTTTCATAACATTGGATACCAGTGAATGGACTGCTTAACGTCAGTGACAGTACATGTAATTGTAGGGTTTGTGGACGCATTGGGCACCCCTGTGTAACGACTCCTCTACATTCGGCCAATAAAGGATAATAGGATCCAGTAATAGCCAATGACATTTGTTCTTTATCAGCATACCCGAAACTATCAGATCGAGTCTGATTTCTTATTCATAATAGATAACATAGGAAATTGTTCTTGCGTATTAAACCCCATTATACGGGGAAGATCTTTATGTCCAAACATATAGAATACTTATTCTCCCATTTCTACCACGCTCCTACCATATCTTCGGTAACTTAAAGCACCACTCCTATAGAGTCGCGCTCTCATAACGCCCACTACTCAGACCACCTCACATCTTGTCTGCTACTTGAGGTCATATGATGACGGTCTTTATCGACTACTACAGGCTCGTGTGTCGGGACCTGGCCTTTAGGGAAGGGCAGAATTAATCAGACACATGCATGTTTACCTGGCGATAAGAGAGGAAGCCGCCACCAATAACCCCCTCCTCTCCCCCCCCCCCCCCAGGTATCAGGGCCCTCGCACGTCGAGATGGTCGCCATGATCCATACGTCCCTGTCTGTGGAACTGTGATGTTGGACACTGGTTACCTTGGGTTGACCTCCCTGTCGCGACCTGTCGGTACAGGTAGATGCATTCAGTGCTGCGCATCTCGTTTCACACGCCCAACAGTTGGTGTGTACTCTCACCTGTTAGGCCTCTCCTTACCAGAGATATTGGTCTTATACACCTAATACAAAGTATCCATAGAAAACACACATGGAGTGTGTATCACCATACCCGGAGCATACAGATGTATTGTATGCTCCGGGCTGAAAAAACTGGAGCATACAGAAAAAAAGTGCGTATGAAGATATAGTGCATACCTAAATGAACTGATATCAGTACGCCACTTGTTAGGAAAAGGTGGATAATAGATACAATATTGACTGGTTTTAGAAAAAGCTGTTGCATGCTCCTCGGAGATGACTCTGCGCAATATGTTTGCATGCGCTCGGATATTACTACGCGTCAACTACTCGGAGCATACAGCTGCTTGTATATGAACCGGTCAATAGTGTGCATATCACAATGGAAATGGTACAACAAATGCATTTTGATCCACCTTGTTGTTGATAATTGGTTGAGTGAACTAAACAACTGGAATTAAAAGGTGGCCGACCGTTCCAAAGTTCTATACTTGGCAATTAGACAATGTTTGGTTGATGAGGTCTCAGGCGATATTAATTGCCAGGTTTGAACCAAACAAATACAGATGACTGAAATATAACAGAGCGGACTGAGCTGTAGCTGAAAGCAATTTTCACATGTTACCCCCCGAGCCAACCCACCTGCGCAGGACCAGGTATACATACACATACTTCCAGTATACTTTACAGTAGAATCAATCCCGCTGTTGTACGAGGGCATCGTACATCTGAAAGAATGTCACCGATTTACACCGACCATCGGATCGGTGAGAATTTCATAGGTGACAATATCGTATAGGCCTAAGTATATCAGGCAGTAGGTTCGAAAAAGTGGCATGAGCCTAGTGATAGGTGACAGCCAGGATATCACATGCTGTATGCAGCATGTAGTGGGGAGCATTTGGCAAGGCGAAGTCGGCGGCAAGCAGCATGTGACAAGCTGCAGGTGGTAAGGAAGCAAGCGGCAAACAGCAGGCAGAAGTGAGCATGTGAGTGCTAAGTTGGAGGGGAGTGAGCAGCATGCCGAGAGTTGGTACTACACTTAGTGGCCAAGCAGCATGTGGCAAGGTAGCATTGGATACCATGTGGCAAGTTGTAAGCACCATGTGGCAAATTGCCGGCGGTACTGTGCACCATATGGCCATTTTAAGAAAATATTACATCTCGCATACATATATACTCTCAAATACAGGCGCAGTCTGGCTCGAATGGGCATATATATGAGTGATGAGGCTCGATATGGCATTGATCCCGGCTGCCATACATCATCAACAACGATGATAAAGCTCGGCGGGGCTAAAAGCGCCCCATCAACAACCAACAAGTGACCGTGGACGTCAAGCCACATTTACCAAAGACGAAAGGATAAAACAGGGAAATCTGAGAAAATAAGAATGTAAACACGTGAGGCAGCTTGCGTGAAGGAGTTAGAGGTATCTGGGGAGTGGAGAAAATGGGAACAGGTGCTTGGGTTGTTGAGGAATGGGAGGAGGTGGTGAGCTTGATGGCATCTTTATTCGGCCGCTGGCTACGTCACCTGCCTCGTTACCCAGTGATTAAAGTGTATCAGTGCTGATCACCGCCCACCGCTAGCAGTCTCTGGTATCGACTAGAAGACTCACCACTCACACTCACGCCGCTAAGCCACGCTTTGTTTCATTTACCACTCACACTGACGCTCCTATGATGCGTTATCTGTGCTATTTACCACGCAGACTTAAGGCCACTATATCGCGCTGTGTGTTTGATTTACCACTCACATTCACACCGCTATGCCGCGCTGTGTGTGTCAGTAACTGGCCTTAACCCTTTAACACATCATCCACCGTGGACATAAATGCCAAGTCCGGCAGCGTAACCATTTTGGACCTTTGTATGGCCCAGCTCTGTTGTCTTTATTGTTAAAAGATGCAGTGATTTAATGGTACCAGTAATTCATAAATCTTTATCTGAACTTTTTGATATTATACATGCTTTCAAGCAGTACCCAGTCGAATATATACAGTATTTCTTTTATTCTGTGACAATTATTCGAAAAACTGAAAAGGAACAAAAAATACGACAGCATTGTCCTGGAATATGCACAGAAATACCAGATGGCATTGCCTGCTATGAAAGGTTTAATAGAGATGTCGATCAGCTCTGGGGATCCTTTACAGCTATGGGCACAGATCTTAAATCGTGAAGAATTCTTGAAAAAATATAGATACCTAAGCTCCTTCCCCGCGCATGTATGGAGCTCAGGGACATCAGATTTCATCGGTATCTGTTAGAGTAAGGCATGCATCATCGTATTCTAAATGCATGTTCAAATATAGATACGGACATAATGTTCAGCCTCTCCTTTTCAAAGCGAACAAAACATGGGATTCTCCAAGTCCCCCACAGGGGCATCAGACCACACACTCATGATATGCGTGCAGTCGATGCTGCTATAACAGATACATTATCCTATTATCAAAACGGACTTCTATGATAAGATCTGGAAACAACACACCTCACATGCTGTTATCGACACACTAAAATGGGCTGGAGAGAGGAGGATCTTCGCTAGAATAAATCATGATAACGATGTAGCTAGATCTTGATCTTCATCTTATAAATCATATCGATATAAAAGTAATCATAGACACTGAACGTAAATCTAATGGTGATGATTTGCCTGTCATATAAAAACACTGCCTTGAATTTCGAGTCATTTCATGAGGAGCCCCACATACTGCTATCAGTCTAACTGATAATAAAATAGGGCAGTATTTTAATTTTTGTCATTGAACAGTTTACTTTATATGAACTTGTCTTCTACTAGTCAGACGAACAAACTCGCATTCTTGCATCCAATTTAAGGTTTTCGAAAATACTATCGTGTTTAGGCATCGATTCCCTTGAATATAGTCATCATCATTTCAGCACAAAGGAAACACGCATGCCATATTTGGGTTAAAATATGACCGGCACCCTGATGCAAGTGAAAGAAATCTTAGCACTGTTTTCTTTTGAAGAAGTGAATTCGGTAAAAATAACTATGAAGAATACAAGGCTCATAGAGTGTTTGAATTTTTGATAACGCGCTCTAGTTCATATTGAGGTGCTCTTTTAATACTGCAAACAACGGTGCATTTTCTTTCAAAAAATAGAAATTACATGTATACAATGGAGACATAGAGGGAGGTATCGTACTCCGAGACGGGAGGAAAACCTTTACTTTTTTCCAAACCACGACATTTGTTTAATCATTAGGCTTATGCGGTTGAAGGTGGACATTTCAATTGATGCAATTTGTAATCCTATTCATAAGCGCATAGTCTTAAAGAAACTTTATTTGATATTTAGATCTCCTTTACTAGCTATTGGAAGGCTACTGTATACATAGTTCTGGACTCCTTTTGTAATATCATATGGGTCACGAGTTTAGAAAATATTAAAATATGTCTTTTCCTCTGGAAATCGATGAAATGCCACAAAATCTAAGCCTTGATATTGAGGGCACACGGAAAGAATAACGACGCATTGTTTATGGTCATAGACACTTCAGATGCTACTCTGCCAGGTGTTTGGTCTAAACCTCTACGCACGACTATTTGGTGATTTGTTGGTCGATGTGCATTCACAGCTAGTAGTTTTACACAGTCACTCACTGTATTCCTATGGCTTTCCACAAGAGCTATTCGCAGTCTTTTTGCATCCATATCTCATCCTGTTACCATGGTTAGTGAAGGTTGTGAGTGGGCCATTATTTTTTTTAAAAATTTACACTGACCTAGCGTGTTTCTGCCTTCGTTGTTTTGGTCACGTCTCCTTTTTCAGTAACCTTACACCATCATTGTTATTCAGAGTGTCTTCCAAATCACATTCACAACATCAGTTCTATGTAGAATGTAATGGTTTGGCATACCATTCTCTATGTATTTTATTCCCCATCTATACCCAACAGAGAGTATTGTGAAAAAGAACCAATCAGAACAAAGAGTCCTTCTCTCCGGCGTTAATGGACCAACATAAATGGTTGATAGTCAAAATGCCTTAGATACAGCTTCGCTTCTTCTCACTTTTGTTCGCGAGGAAAGGTGAGTGGGGTGCACATGTATTTTTTTCCCAAACGTACACCGCTGATGCTATATCAAACGTCCTGCGGCAGTTTTCACTACCACACCTGTACTTCACGCTGTGATGTACCTGTCATCAACTCAACGCTCTGTCTTACAGATTGGTTTTGTTAAATCATACGAATTTCCAGATAAATGATAACTCGTTTTAAGTCATTCCCTCTGTTAACAAGTACTTATACACAGTTTAGAAAATACACTCTGTGTACTCTGTAAAGTGTCTTTTACTGATGATTTTCGTATAACGTGATGATGAACCCGCACGTGTTTTTTCATTATTAATTTGTTCTAGAAAATATCAGACAAGAGACATAGGTGATATTTAGTTCTGTTGTCGTAGTACATAGATGATTAAACTCATCCTGTTTGATAAGTGCAGATGGCTACAATTCAAATCCTTTTTTGTCTGGAAATCGAGATATTATCTTTCATTATCCAAGGATTCAGAAGCAGAGTATTATTGAAGCATGAGGTGCCTGTTATCGCAAAGGATGATTATTGTTTCGTGGTTATTCGGTGTGTTCCCTCAAAGTGAACGCAGATACCTATATTTCTTATGGTGTTAAGACCTATGTAGTCCACGACAGGGAGAGACTGAGTCTAATAATCAATACATTTACACCTGCTTAACTGTCATTCCCATCATTGTTACTAGTATCAGGTTGGTTGTATAGACACGGAATAACACGAGTTCCATATATATATCTACTTTTAGATATACAAATATCACTATAGATTGTGATAGAAGTATCATACACCTCCTTACTGCTGGAATGATAAAAAATATTGAGGAAAAGCATGGTAGGGTAATGTTCAAGTTAGTGATAATCCACAATCTTGCAAGCCTCCATTAAAAGACTGATTTTGGACCTCGCGAAATAGCTTGTAAGATCGCTGGCGAAGACAAAAATCCATGCAGAATTTCCATTTTACACTGAAGGGAAACATTGAAGGAGAGCATTACCTGCTCTCCTCCTCAAACACACATCAGCAGTATCCTTCTCAACAATGACCCATTTAGCGTTCTGCAAACACCGGGGGATGTAGAATGCATTATCCATGCTACACCGCAAAGAGGATCACCACTTTATCCTACCCTCACAAATGCGACAGTGCATTATCCTCCAAACACCGGGGGACGGTATTGATCATATCCGGAGGTGTTTTTTTATTGGGTTGTAAAAGATAGCGGTTGATGCAGCATAAACCGGCGACGTACGTCAACTGCTACGTCGGCGTAGGCCAGAAAGTCCCAGTCTGCGTGCGCCCCACGGCCACGTGGACGATTGACAGTCGCGCGACCCCAGCGCCCCCTGGCTTCCCGTCATGCAGCGAGATGGATGGGGCCAGGGTCACGTGCTGTAATGACATGTCCCACGTGATCGAGGGCGCCTTGGGAGGGGGCTCGGATGTGGTCTGCATGTGAGTGGGGTTGGGGGGTTGGGAGAGGGGGGCATGGCCCCTTGGAGATATGGTCATTCAGTGGACACACTGGACGTGAGGTGCGGGTGGGCGCGGGTGCTTAGAGGAATTGGCTCATGTACACGGTCACACCCGGATCTGGGAATCATCCAACTGAGACATATGACCCCGTTGTAGAGAGCAGCTCATATCGTGTCTAAGCTACGCGCCTCATTGCTCTTACACAAGGGTGAGCCTTACCCCGAGATAAGGACTGATCGCTTTTGCCCATCTAATCCACGTAGAAGAAATGCTATTATCTGAACAGGTTTTATGTGTAGGTGGCTTTAATACGTTGAGCCTTTGAAGGTTGGGCTTCTCCAGACTATCGCGGGCTTATTAAGAAGGCACTCACTGAGTGAGATTTATGGGGCTTGTGCTTTCTTCCTAAATAACGGTCCTCCAATTAGTCGAAGAGAATAATCGATGTTACTTCCCCTGCGTATTTACACTTGTAATATCAAACTAGCTCTCTGCCTCACTCCCCCACCCCCAATGCGAGTACGCTGGCGACCTGTGCCTCCCTACTAAAGACGGGTTGGCGGAGAATTCTCGAGCAATCGTTATCGCTTAGTGACAACACATCGTCAATTATGCAAGTTTTTACTCTGGGTAAAGTTTGCCTGGGTGGGAATGCCATTTAGTACCATTCGCCCATGGGTGGGGAATGCCATTTACCATAGTAAGGAAATGGGATCTCATAACCCCCAACCTTGATGCGAATGTCCTAAAGCGTGTGTCTATTGATATTACCTCCCTGCTCTGTAACACCCACGTAAGAGGTAATACATATCCGTAATGAAATACTTTGGCAGTGCATCAGGTATACACTGTTACATAAGCACCGGCGTATGATGATGTGCACAATGGCTAATGTCACCGTGAATGTATTCACCGCCATAGCAATATTAATCAACTAACACCATCTCCCCCCATTGGTTAATCATCCTGTGGTGTGAAAGGGATGGGAGTTGGAGTCCAAAATGTCCATGTGGAGCCTTGTGAGTGGTATACAGAATCGGTTACCTGTGTCAGGTGATCAGTGGGATGAAGGTGACGGCTCGTCTACTCGGTAGCACACAGTGTGCATATCTTTCTCCATCGCGTTGGCTGACTATAGATTCGGAGATAAGCATCATCATCACACACACAGGGCGTGACAGGGTACCCAGATGCGCACATGCCAACTGGGACATTGCCAAGGTACCCCGAGATACAGATCAGAGTTGGCCTAAAGGGGTTCTGACCTGTGTCTGCTGTACGTTATCTATGGATTCAACCATTGCCTTAATGATATTTTACCGATATCCATGAGATCTTTACCTATTCCCCATTCTCACATAGTTATGACAATATATGCATTCTCTGTTAGCATTTTCCTGAGAACGTATATATTATAGTCGTTGGATATAATCCAACATTGTAGATGAATCATAGTAACTGAATATTGCATTGTACTGATCCTACTCATGCTGAGTCATTAGAGTAAAGCGTATTACAGTCAACCTGAACAAAGATATTCTTTTATTATAGTCTATCAATTTCAAGAATTACAGGAGGTGAGAGAGTAGCTCAAAAATCATTTATATATGGGAAAAACGTATAAAAGGCACTATTTAAGGCAATCTATGATAACATCATATTGTCAATGAATGCACCTGCTGCAACAGTCCAAAATATGCAAACAATACCCTACTTTACTTAGACAAATTAGACAAGATGGTTTGATTGGTATAGTCCACCTAAGTGATGACGGGGATATACTTGATATTTCCTTTCTCATTAATATCAAACATTGTACAGCTACTTTAAACCTGTCTTTTGACTTTGCTGTTCCTTATCATACCAGCTGGACACGAATCATATATTACTGTGAATTATCGAATTCCTCTGGAGAAGTCTGCATAACTCTGGTTATCTGTGACCAAAAACCCTGGAATGCACCTTTAGACTTGATGTCGGAAATGATTGATTTAATCAATCATGGGAACAATACCATCCTATTGGTAATGATGCTAAGACACTGGCCCGGGTCTGGGAGGTTGCAGATCCTTTGAGCAGCTCAACTCTCCCACATAACAGCATTGTGAGCAGGTGGTTGACCCTAGCGTCGCTCATATAACTAGAAGTCACAATAACATTAGTGTTAACAATATACGGGACTCGAAGTTTAAGAAAATATCACCATTCCTCTTCATGTTTACTTACGTAACCAGGGCTTTCATTTTGAGCGTGTGCGTCATAGAAATAAGCGTCCTTCGTCCAAGGTTATGTATGCAGTATTATACACTGATGGCTGAGATTGATTGTCTGCCCCCTCGTGCTTTGCAGAACGTTGGTATCATAATGCTGCCGCGTAATCGCATTACATCCCTTACAAACAAGATAGACCGAATGTTCTATCATAGCAAAAACAGGCAAATGTAATAACAGGATCAACAGATTGGAATAGAATATGTCTTCAACATTTTCATGGGCTTCCCTAATCGGGCAATAGGGCGTGGTATTGATGTACACTGTACGTGATACCCAGATTAGGACGAGCTCTGGCAATCTATGAAGACAGATCTGAGTCATGCTGGTCTCACCACTAGCATATTACTACAAATAATCTGTAAGGATATTATGCAGAGACAGTAATATATCATTTGCAATACACAGTTTTCCTCAACTATTGAGTAATGCTGACCTTCCACGCAAAAGTGTTTTATTTATCATTTGCTTCACACGCTGGGAAATTCATTCAAAAGGTATTACCTCTCAATGATTGTAAATGCAATAAGGTTTACCTCGCTCTCATGGTTTCGTTGTTAGCAACAGATTCGAGAGAATTTGGTTCTATTTCATATAACACAACCCATTTTACAGCAAAATAAACCATACCACAAAAGCATTTCAGATTCGGTGACATCAGAGAAACACCACAGTATCATTTTTCGAATAAAAGAATCGGTGCTTTAACATTTCTCAGTTAAAAATGACATAATGGTAAAATTTGATTTGACTACCATAATACATTCAAATACATACATGTATACATCCACGCAAAGATTTCTTTCTTGATCAATGACGAACGCACAGAACAAGGATGAACATAGAGTGCAAATGTAGAGTCCTATTGTATTCCATTGCCATGTAGCGCTCGCATGTGCCATGGCCATGTTGTGTATTGAATATTGCGCTGTTTAGTACATAGTAGCACTCTTTCAATTCCCGGGAAGATAAATACATTGTGGCTTGCATGCCGGGGGCCATTTCCGAGAAACAGAATATGCAGCAGTAAACCCGTTATTGTAAAAAACAGAGCAGAACATAATGTCTCTATGGGACTAGCTTGGAAAAAGAGAGACAAAGGGACAGTGGTGCCAAATCAGTCGCGACATTCGAGTACATGTATGTATATTTATTACCCACCTAATACGGAGTCTCCATGCTAAGCCTATGAAGCCTACAGATCGCTACTGAGTAGAATACAGACCTCCGGAATCTCTTAGGAAAATACGGCGTTTTGGGCCACCTGACGGGCACTATAGGAACTAATTTATATAAACAATGCACGGTACTTGGGTAGAATTTCTAATTATTTAAAAGAATTTTTCCCTAATAATTACTCGAAAGGTGAGTAATAAATACAACATTACCATGATTTCGATCTATGTGGCCGTATTCTCCTTGTAGTTGACACTACGAAATACTCAATTTCGCGGAGAATGCGGCCACTCAGCTCGAAATCATGGTAATATTGTGTATGTATACATGTATGCATGTACATGATGTATACATAAATCAAATTTTATATGTATACATCTGTATACCCGTGTGAGTTGTCTTTTTTTGTAGCTTGGACACGCCACATATTTTGATTGTATAGTAAAACATGAGGTGAAGCCGAGTGAAACCTTAAATAATTCTGGATTCCTTCACTATTTTTTTGTTTCTTTTAAATATTTTGGAGTCAACCAAAAATGTTAAGAAAACAACTGACCTTAAATTTAGGTAACTACAGAGAATAATTAGAATTGAATTATAAAATACAAAGTATGTAGGTAGTTTAAACTCGGCATGCGGTTCGTGACCTATTTACGGATCCACTGATTGGCTAGCGTTTCAGGACGTGGGTATACCCAACAGCAGTTGGCTATATTGCATGCTACGCGAAACAGTGTAATCTGCATAGGTATACATGAGTTCCCTTTGATAAGTCTGTGAGAAAAATACCAGGGCTGAGATGAATATGGGGGCGTCTCGTGCTGCTGCATTGTGGCCTACATAATTGAAGTAACATTGTCCTGTTCATCCCCAACTGAACCTCGGTTCCACCCCCTAGGGGGGTTCAGGGACGGGGTGGGGTTGAGGGTTGGGGGCGGGCCGGGGGTTTGAACACATGCTCTAGGGTCTACACAACACTGTATAGTGGGCGCTTGCTTATGCAGGAAATTGATCCTTTGTGGAATGATATCGGCGCCTTGTGTAACCGCCGGCCACCAGTGACGATGACGCAATGCCCGCGGGGCACACACGCCCGTGCACATTCACAGCGTGTAGCCACCCCTCCCTCCCTCCCTCCCTCCCTCCCACCCCTCCCTCCCTCTCTCACACCCACCCCGTGACGCTGTGTGTATACATGGCGCTACAACCATCCCGCTACTGGAGGTGTCCTCATCGACGTCTCGTCTGTGGGAAAGAGGCCTCCGCACGCCCTCCTTCACTTCCACACACCACCTCGCTAATACGGCATAGATATATATATATATATATATGTCCATTCTCCTAGCATAGATCCTGTGCTTTGCTTCGTGTGGGGCAAAATCTGGCCCATAAGCCAGTTTAAAAATATGACTTCTGATGCCTTTGAGCAATCTTTTGTTTTATTTCATCATGACTGGAGTACAAACCTGGATTTAGCAACCATTACTTTGGTTTGTGACTTGAAATCTTGCCTCATATCTATGACTATTTTTTTGTATGGTGAACACCATAAGTGATAGGGTCTTTTTGTAAACAAATTCATATGCTCATTTGGCTTCAGTTTTGGATGCTCACTACCCTAGTATACAACCTAAGGACAAACAACTTGACTACTTGAAACTTATTTATGATGATAGGGAGGATGTTGTAGGGAACATTGCTACAAGTTATGGAAAGAACATTATATACCATCTGCTTCCAGGACTCATGAAGCACAAGTTGTTTACAAACAGATCTATACAGAATGTAGTCCTGATTCCTGTTACGCTGGGACGTCATTGGGTTGAGGCAGAGCACTACGAAAGATCTGCTGGGAGTGTGCTATATGTGTTGGTCAGAACAGCCCGTCTTGCACCAACACACATAGACAGGATTATCTTGTTGTAAAAAAATATCAACGGCATAGAAGGTGTGCAGCACAGTAGTGGAGGGCTGTACTGGAAATCATAGGGTCTAGGGTCCGGTTGTCGCT
The DNA here is from genome assembly GCA_950022655.1 of Alentia gelatinosa. Classification (NCBI taxonomy): domain Eukaryota; kingdom Metazoa; phylum Annelida; class Polychaeta; order Phyllodocida; family Polynoidae; genus Alentia; species Alentia gelatinosa. Next base: position 47,855,213 of record OX465583.1, on the reverse strand, counting down.
TATTTTGCCGCATCAAAATACAAGTACATGTAATATCACATGACATTAACATCCCTTATTTTCTGTTATCTCAGGGGTGTGCGTGTGTCTTTTATCTGATGATCAAGTTGTAATAGAGTCGTATTAGGATATCTATATATTTTGTAAATGAAAACAAGCCATTTGGAATCGTGCCAGGAGATCGAGTACAAGCAATCACAGGTCCTATCCTTAAATGACAAACAGAAGAGAGCTGTATACAAGAAATCGTACAAGGCTCAGTCCAGGCCCACTGTTTTTGGCACGTTCAGAACATGTTCTACACTTTATTATGAGAGTACTTTATGAAGTGTCACAATGCACGCAAAACACCCGGCTCCAGCTGGCAAGTGATCTACCAGGACTATTATCTAGACACGTTAATATATTAGCAATAGGCGCGGGCAAATATATGGCAGGCATACATGTATGGTTTATGACTGGACTGAGGTCAGAGAACGTACTTATGGTCACCAATATCTGGAGCTCATTTCCACCTCTATCATTGCCGTATTCCATCATAGTGAACGGGGAAGTCTCTAAAAGCCATTTAGCAATCTGATTGTCCTTTCACAAAGGTACGGGGTGCTGGCACATTAGAATAGGCCTTATATTGCTTCATGTACATACGATGTCTACATTGTTCAATGGAAGCGATTAAAAGTATCAGAGTGGGAGGATAGGTCAGCCTCATTGTCTTATGTTTTTAGGAAGTGTTAATTTAGAAACAATGTGAGGTCAATCATACGGTCTATAGCGGTCTATAGGTGCATAGCCATCCAATAGCATTGATGAGACAGTTGACTTGATGCCTTACCGCAGGCTAAAGATATCATCATTCTGTCTTAAACCCTTTTTATGACTTGCTCATATATGAACGATAGCAATAAAAATATTCGTAACTGAAAAGAGTCTAAAGTATATGGTATTTAGAGCAGACATGTGTGGTGTGAGCAGCTCTATCTGTGTCAATGCACGTGCCTTAAGTACATATTGTGCGCCGATCTCTGGCCCAGAAACGTTACGGTGTTTATGATACCTATGTCGCGACGTCACGATATGACTCTCGTAGTATGCACATCGTAGCCCAGATGTCGGTATACTGGATACCGACCCAAATAAATATGACCAGTAACGGGTAACACTCACGACCTTGAACTTTGCTAATCACGATTTCTCTTCCCCACTGACAATATCCTGAAATAACTTATTAACATCAGTTTGGGAATACTAAAAAAAAAGTAAACCTTCAGAAAATGATGGACAGTATCTGGCCTAGTATGTGTTGACGCTATAGCCCATACGTGGAGGCTACCTTCTACCTGGCCTTATATGTGGTCCCGCTTATAGGCCAGGATTCCAGGCTAACAAACACACAGAGGACCTGCCACAATGTACACTGGTTCACCTCCGCACCTGGTGTCCCGCTAATCTGAAGCCAGGCACCAGCTAAGACAAAATGGCGGCCAGTACCTGGCCTACAGTGTTGACACAATAGGCCAGGCTTCCACCCTTACCTCGTCGTTCTTCCGACTAACCGCTCTCCTCGTTCCTTGGGCTACTGCTCTCATTTGGGGGACACAGGCCGAGTTCGAAGACGGGTTTTGTAGATTCCAGTCACGATTAACCTTGATTGAATGGGTACAGTTAGTTTTTCCTGACCAAGGAAGAATGTCGAACACTGATCAAGGACATGCGAAGTGGCAAAGAACCGCCTCTACTGATATATTGACTCTTCTCCATCAAATTGTTTTAAAAATATGCTTATATAATTTGTTTCAAGGGACACACTAGAAAGTCAATCATGAAAACGGACCGTCTTAGGGGTAGTTGTTGAGAAAACATTATCCGAATTGTTCAAACATGGTTTACTTTAGTGGGACAGTTATATCGATGCTTCGATTTGTTAAATATCTAGATAAAAAAATTACACCGCAATCTTAACTTAAAGAGTAGAATCCATTTTTCCCCTTTTGCTATACTTGTATGACACTAACTGAGAGCCAACTGAAGTTTTTGCTTTTGGTAACTTTGGGGCACATGTAGTAACAGGTCTATGTGCCTCACAGTGGAACGCAATGGAGGCTTACCATGTTACGCCTGTACATAACCATGTCGTTATCATTATGACAGAAATATGTTTATGTGATCTATTAAATCAATGAACTGCAAGCTGCAGAACAGATTGAGAAATCCTTTCTATTATTGTATATTTTGAGGCGATATACAATTGCCCAACACATGATGCTCACCTATTGAAGGTAAAAAAATGTCTCATAAACGTGAAAGTTACCTTTTTACCACAATAGGACATAAGACCAGTCTCTAAGCAAATGTTGTAATGTATTGACTATTGGATGACACCTATACCGCTGACGTTGCTATTATAGCCCATCAGAAGATGTTTTCTAGATCTCTGGGAAATGAAAAAATCAGAAAAACATTCTTGACAACCACAAGGTGCATATGAAGGTGGGGAGTATGAATATAGGCGGCATCGCCTCGGGCTGTTTACTATTATGCAACCCTGTACATCCTCCAACTGGCGACCTTCAAAGCGGTGCGCTGCATAGCCTCTGGGGGCATCTAGCATGTGCGATATAAAGGGTTTATCTTGACGGGATCCACATGCGCTCGACATAGGCCGACATAGGATGTACCGACTCCTCTCCCGCTCCCACTCTGATGAAAATAAACATATCTGACAAAGCCCTAGATCCCACCATGGACTTGCGAGTCACTGAACCTTATGGTCAGCAACTCATATTAGGAGACGCGAGGGGTTGATAATGAAGTGTGGGCTGGGTTAAAAGGCCCCGCACCGACCAACCCATTGGCGTGCCTCTACCACCTGAGACCCCAGTGCCTCCCCAGGCTGCCTCCTTGCTCACAGCCACAGCTGGATCTGGTCAACCCCTTCCCTCTCCAGTCACACTCAGGAATGGCGGAATGGGTCATGAGAGGATACGTTTATTCACAGTTGAACTACGGGGAAATATATGAAGAGGAGAACGATCTATAAAGAAATCACTCCCGATTTTAGAAGTATGTCCACTCAAACAGTAGATGGATATCTCTTGTTTTTACTTTGCTTTGAAAAAGAAAATTTGAAAACCGAGCTTTGCACTATGCTAATACTGTTTTCCTAAGAACTTGGTACACATTAATGTTTTTATTATCTCAAGTTGTATAAAATACACCTGCATACTAGTGCCAAAGTAAACTGGATATCTTCTTCACTGAGTTTTCCGCCTAAACATCTGTAACATCTGTAGATATAAATGCATCTATAATGATTGATATTTCTGGAATCAACTCATTTTATAACTTGTGGGGTGGACTAGGCGAAGAAAGTGTAGGTTGGTCATGACAGAGCATACTGCGATTGCGACGGTTGGAAGATGTATTCCAAACGCCATCTACTCCCGTTGCCATAGTGTAATAAACATATCAAACCTGATTTGGCAAAAGAATTGTGATTTCATAATCTGTTCCATGCAATTTGCTCTTCGAGAATCATTTCTAGGCGATTAAACTTTAAAATATAAAGTCTTTGAATTTTAAAGTCATCCGTATCGAATTAGTCAAATTGTTTATATCGTCATCACTCAACCAACTGTGTTCTAGAATAGATAACCTTTGCCTTATTTTCATTTCTCGGTTAAAAAAACACCCCTAACCCACTATGTATAACAAAATGAAGTTAATTGATTATTTCATGGTATACCGTAGTCAAATCCAACTCAGCAGACAGTGTACTGCATTGGTTAAGAATTGGAAGGCCTTCTTTCCGTCCAGATGTAAATACTATCAGGACCACTCGACATTGTTACACCCAGTGAAGCCTTGGCTTCCCATCAGAGTTCAACAAATAACAAGCTGGAGCCTTTCCATTAAGTGATTAAGTCAAGTTCCTCGTCGGCCCTAGTTGTTTCTTTTCAAAGAAATACCCCAAAGATAACATCCATTAAGCGAAACTAGCGTAATGAGACACAAAGAAAGGGTACTTTTTTAGAGGTTCTTGTCGACAAAAGTAGGTCACTGGGAATCGTTCAGAAGTTTCTACAACTTCACGAGTTGTTCAGTATCGCTCATAGATGCTGAAGTCAGCCTAATATAACTAACATTGATCTAAAAATTTTGAGATTTTATTATTATGTCATAAATTACTAGTTAGCTCTTGATGCAGCTACATCCAACACGTTCATTTAATCAACTGCAGACAGGTAACCCTATTGGTTACCACTTGTGCCAAAAATAGATCGGAAGTGAATAGTGAAATAGCATTATCGTGCATTCCTAATGGACGATAAAAGCTATTTCAAAATAATTTCTTCTAGTTATCATGCTATTTACGAGTATGCAATGTACTAAAGTATTGCTTGGAACAATCTGCACCCTTCATTTACGTTTCTATTGGCAGTTATACATAACTTATATGAATAACTGCTGTTTGCATGATATCATCTCCGTTTTCCATCTACACTTTCCGTAATTATTCCCTTCTGCTTGTGTCTGGATCCAGCATCGATTATTTCGAATACTTTGTATTGATTTCCTGCCGCCAACAAACTCCCTCCCCTCCCCCGATTAGAACCTCTCATTTCGGTCCATTGATGACGTCACTGAGATACATCTACCGAATGGCATAATTACCAGCGGTGCTCCTGATGTGACGTCACATGTTTTCTCTCAAGTCCGGAGGTACTCTATCAACAACCGGGAGGCAGCCAATTGTGTCCTTTTGTCCTGTACGTAAATAACCGCCTGTACTAGCACAGCGACTAAAATGCAGTGGCTTGCAACCACCTTTCATGTTATAATGCTGAGTAAGAATGGAAAACGGAAAAAAATATTCCCAATGTATTTCTTCCTTTTTTTTAATTTAAAGAAGAGTTTAGGATCCATAGGCACTGAAAATACGCCATGAGTTTTGGTTGCGGCAAAGCCAAGTGATATTATGTAGCATACCAAAATGAATGACATAATTTCAGCGGCTACAGATTGAGATTTTATTTCACTGCTATCACTGAATGATTGGGTAATGTTTGTGACATCATCGCCCATTGAGTATTTTTTATAATACTGAATGGTCGTTGAGTACGAGTTCCCAATTTTCAGTTGTTGAGATAAAATACCAAGGGTGAGGTAAATGTACATCTGAGACAGGGCATCACACATCAACCACACATGATTCATACGTTTTCCCTTTCCTTATGCTCGCTACTCTCATCTTCTGATCCCTATTTAGAATCTTTCGATTTTCTAATTTAGTAGTACTTACTATAAGATCATATGATCCATTACCTTCTTCGAATTGAATCTTATGATGAATTCATATCTTATTGCTTTCTGGTGTAGTACACCCTACTCTCATACTCCAAACGGGATTTCAATGTGGCACACTTGATTGGATTGCCATCCTAGTGGATCTATTTATACAAAGGTACCATCTTCTAAATTTAGTTTAGCCATATTACATGTACTATGATTTTGCTACAATGTAGATGAACGTAACACATGCTGGTGAATCTAACACTTTTCTAATCCAGTTCCATTTCTTCTTATTTCAGACAAGTTCCACACGTATGTGACTCTCAAGCTTCAAAATGTGAAATCCACAACTATTGCCGTAAAAGGCAATACTCCCAGCTGGGAACAGGATTTCATGTTGTAAGTACACTTTTGCTATACATTTCATCCAGGTTCCCCTTACGCATCATTGGCTGATGCAGGAGAAATCAATGGAAGTGTCTTTCATTAGGTCACGTTTACATTTCCATTAACCACCTACCATGAGACGACAGGACAGACTGTAGTTTAGGGAAACATGTCGATAGTTATATGACATTATTTTGATATGTAGCTTCTGATTCTGCTGATTAGGTTAAAATTATACCGATTGCAGAAATTCTAAGATTGAGGGCCATTCTGTATAGATATTTCGATGAAGTTGCAAACAAAAAACATGTATATTATTGTCAGATCCATTCTAGGCTTGGCATGAAACGAACTATTTTGTCATTAATGATGAGGAGAGTGGGAGTATAATATTCAGTAGAATTGAATTTAATATGCATAGTCGCCTTTGTTAGAGTAGGAAATGATATCTGGTCATGAAACTGGATATGACAAATGGAAAATTTATGATGGAGCGAAGAGTTCTTAATGGAATAGCAAGTTTGTACGGTAAAGCCATAAGTGGTAGGGTAACCATAATAACGTAATAGAAATAACCATAGTTCAAGGTAACATAGCCATACAAATTTAGACTAGAATTACTGAGTAAAACGGATAGGGAGTATCTTTATCAAAGACTATATCGTCAGTACACTGTCAGTGTGCAGTAAACCTTTATTGAGCGTGGGATACATACTCTCGGATACGCTGCCTAAGGTTAAAGAGGTTGGAGGGGTTTCATAGACTCTGAGCTTCCTGCAGAAACTCTTCACTATCTGCGTGCCAACTCTGTGACATTAGTAAGGTCCAAGCTGACTATGAACTATGACCAGTCACAAGAAACCAAAATACCTAATTGAACCACTGTTGATTGATACATTTAGACCCTACAAAGGCAGCTGAGGAAATGGCAGGTTGGCTAGGTGCCAAATGGGTTACAGAACATGACCCATAGACTGAATAAAACCTGAACCTTTAATTGTTATAGAAAGAATATTCCGCACTCATTCATCCATGATGAACATATCATTTGTCCCTAGTTACTAAAATGATGGAATCACATGTCCAATTTGGATTTGGGGACTACTATTGTCACCACAGCTATCAGATGATCTAGGTGCTGGCTACTATGCTATTCTCCCTCGTAATGCATTTTTTTACGCTGTAATCCAGCTTACTGGCCTTACACGAGCAAACGTACGTCAATACTGGATTATGTTAACCAGATCTACAACTGGGTCGTAGGTTATAGATACTGTGTCTCAGTGCGCACACCTAGCCATCAGCGTGCGGCCGCGCCAGCATGCTACAAGTCAATCGATAAGTAAATGTGTAGGTGGACTCGCTAACAAGCACTAAGAATAGGGTTGGATGAACTACTCCCCGCCTCCCTCTTGTAGGCATTCAATAACAACTTGCCACAACACACAAACAAGAGTATAGACCCATTGTTCCCAGCGATTTGGCCGGTAGAGTATTAGCAGTGTAGACAAAAGGATATATCAAATGTCTTAATGTCTGCAGGGATTATGTAATAAGCGATATTTTGACTGGTGTGACCGTTGACATTAGGATCTTACAGGAGTAACTCTTTTGTGGGGACAGAGCAGTGTTTATTCCTTCTCACTGATTCTTTGCATCTTCAATATTCTCCTTTGGGCATTTACGACATGAACATGTGCATAAGATTCCGCGGTCTTTGGTTGGTGCTCCATTGATTTATTGGGGAGGATTCCTTGGACGTTGGTTGTTTAGTTGCAATTTCTCACTTGCTACAAACTCTGGTTGATGTACTCAGCTGATGAAGCCAGAACTGCGCTAAAACATATGGCATGAAGCGAGCTTATCACCACACTATCGAATCTGGTGACACCAACTCCTAAAAGCCGTGATGCCTAGAGCAGCTCATTCCATCCGCTGGATAATCAGGGACACTTCCCACATAAAACCTACAGATTGCCGTGGATTTTTTTAAGACGTCCAACTTAATGAGACCGTCTTGAATTACTACACCCACGCCTCTCTTTCCAATTGCACTTTACAAATGGTTTGCAGCAGTCTTAGGTGAAACCAGTCCCTTCAATCTTTCATTTAAATAAGAGGGAGCCTCGTGCAGTGAGAAAGTTACCCATTAATATGGATTATTTCTGGTGGTGAGAGTTGAGAAGTGAAGGGTATGGCGGTGGGCGGAGCGAGCTAGTTGTATTAAAGAGGTGTATTTCGGTGTCTTCTTTTGCCTATTCAACTCGCCCTTTGTCAATGTACAAGAGAGTGATCTGAGTTTGAGCCACCACTCAATAGTGCGGTAATTACCTCAGAATGGCGGCAACAGAGGCTTGAAATCCTATCCCTGTGTGTGCTTCTGCTCTCAAGCTGCTCAGGAATACCCCTGACCTCCAGGTGACGTATAGAGTTGAAAGGTGTTTGCAACAGATTATCTGTATCTACTTCTCAATGAAACGCAACGATCATATATGATGTACATTCATCCCCTGGATATGGACATATGTTATGGAGTATTCTGTTTTTATATTTTACCCAACTTCTTTGAGATGAATATTTCTGTTTAGAACATGCCACTTGTCAGGTATGCATGTCTAAATCTCACCCATATGTGATCATATCATGCGGTATGATTACCCTAACCCCTATCACTGGCGATTACAATTCATTTATTTAAAGTAAATGATTTATCAAATCGTATATTAGAATGGACGAGTCACGCCCCTATCCACTCATCAAGTCCAACTGCGTAGTGATGTCTGATAACTGTGTTATGTCTACCGCGACAGTGCTGCACAACATGCAATGTGTGATAATAAAACTGACCCAATCCCAGCGCAATAAAAGTTAGCAAACTCGTACAAGCATAGTCAGATAACCTGATTTTGTATAGATGCATGTGTGTTGCCTCACCGCGTATCTTGTCGCTGATAACCCACAATACTGGATACCACCTGTATTTCCAAAACACGCCCCTATATTGTTCTCTATGGTGAATTTATATCCATGCGATATCAGTGCCACGGTTATGACTAAAAAGATAAATAGGTGAATTGATTTTGACTCCTTTGTTGGACATTTTAATCTTTGCACGAGAATAATCATTCTGAAACCGTTTCACACAGGATTATGGCAGAGACAATGTTACTTGTTGATTGAATGTAAACATGCAAAGTAGCGCGCAGCTAAAACCACTCAATTTAGTGCTCAGCATGGACGCAGCAGCGGGCAAACTATTGATGCGTCCCGTGGACATCGCAAACAGCAGTGTCACTGAACTTCCTGATTAATTCTGTCTGCCAAGAAGAAGCTTCATTAGCTCATAAGGGCAAACCTATACATAAAGCGATTCCTCCGCTGTCATATCGCGTCTGAACGTCAACATAATGAAAGCGGTAATACCAAACTGACACGTTTAACTCGGGGGATCTGAGGGGTAGGCAGACCCTCCGCCTTTCTCGTTTATGCAAACATCAGAATTGTGTTCCGAATGGGAACGGGGACATAAACGCAGCCAGGTCACCCGGCAGAAAGAGTGCAGGGTTAAAGCTGTTACAAAATGTACACGCCTGCTTGTCTTTTTTTAACTCTTCATCCTATTCAAAGGATTATGCGAGTTACTCACTCCTTAAAAATTGTTAATTAATCAGTGCCAGGGAAGACAGTTGAAAAAGTTCATATTGGCAGCTCAAGGTAATATTACCATGAGAAAAAGGAACACCAGTATTCTACATCGGCCCCATCCTACCTCCACTCCACCGTCTGCCCTTTTAAGTACACGACAATAGGTAATAGTATAGGATGCCTGATATACACCGATTGCCTATTGTAACGGTGTCTATGGGAGTTGAAGGAATCAATGCAGGGGCTTCAAATGGTAATAAATCTAGAATAGGTCAGGATTCTCAACAGTGGCGCAGTTTAGTCCCGGCCCTACGTTTACCTTGAGGCAAAAACCTGTTCTGAACAATGATATAGAAGTGAGAGAGAATTGGTCCCTGTTGGATATCCCTGGAGTTCGATGTCATTTTGACTATAAAATGTGATTTAAGGAATAGCAGAAGTCGCTCATTCGCTAATCAATTCAGGAAGCGGTTCTGGACTGGTGACACGTGAGCGTACAGGTGGGAGAAGATATGTAATGTCAGTATTAAAGAGGTGGTGTAGTTTTACACATCTGCAGGTTTATCAATGTGATGGTCTTTCTATCGTTCCTCTAGTTCCAACACCATGCATTACTTATGGTGGGAATATCACTGCAGTTTCTCGCAGTGATACCGCATGCCGCATGTTTTAAATTGATTAAATATACGCATATTCATCATCGGAAAAAGCAATGGTAAGAAATCAACGCAGACTATTTACGCGACCAGTCTGGCTTTTTTCGGCCTGTTGGCGTCTATCACACCTTCCTTCGTGAATTCTGCTGTGTCTTCAACTCACCTTAAAGATAGGATTTCCCAAAAAGGCAGCAGTAAAATTATCTTTATGGACAAAAATGATTTAAATTGGTACAATTTTACTCCAATACTATAAAAACCGGTTTGCTGATTTTACCACATTATTTTCACGTCGCATTAGGAATGCTGACACCAGAGTGTAGCAGTTTTCTTCTCCACTGGCCTCAGGAATTCGTTATTGAACACCTGACGACGTTTTTGATGCAGTATTTGCAGTGTGGAGGTGAAGACACCGATATGGAGGGCACGCGGGGTCTCCAATGACAGGAGACTGCGATATTATTTTTCTCCTTAAATCATTAGCGTGGACAGTTTGAAGAGGTATCATCTGCTCACATCCAAATATGCGTTCACAAGTTGATCGGCGTTTTTTTATGCCACCTCACGAATTGCAGCGGCACGTATTTTCATTACCAGTAGCCACGTCAAAGTGGCATCAACTGAAAACAACCCGTGCTCACGCCACTTAAATTGGAGTACTCATCAGTAGGCTCGGTGCCTGGTCCACTGTACCGCTTATACCCGAATCAGGCAGCCTATATGATGCACCAATGACTTTCATATACGAACCACACCCAAACTAGTCGTACCGATCTAAATCCATCCAAGGGGAACTATTCCATTTACCCAAATCCTCAGTATCGGAGACTGACACACACCTGTGATGTACCATTTCTGCACCCATCACCAAACGTGTCAGCTGTACCCCCGACATGTGAAAGCTCGCCTCTCTGGAGCTCCACCTTTACCCACTCACGCAAATCCAACCCACATAAAGCGCATTCAGAAGAGTGCCATTATTCCAAGGGTCGCTTGCCTAAGGTCACGGGACAGCAATGTCATACACACGTGCAGTACATATACTTAAAACACAAGGCGCTTTCTGAGAGATTGTCTAATTATGCTAGAGAAAATATAGCCTACCTGACATGGCCCGGTTCAGCTAACACTTCACATTTGTTCTGTTGCAGTTGATTCATTTAAGAATTTGCTACACTAGACATAAGTTGCAATATGCCGCACTTTGTTTAATTTCAGAATACAGTAGAACCAATATGAGTAGACTCTTTGGTAAAACCTTGCAGACTAGTTGGTCTGCCAGCCCATGAAGTGGGAGCACCCAGCAACTTGGGGTACTTTTCATCTTTATTCCAGACTGTTATGCAGGGCACCATCAACTCAGGGCAAACCCTTCACAGTATTCATAGCAATATACATTGTATAAAAATCTATATCTTTGTGGTTAAAAGAAATGATCAAGCAGTGTTAATGGGTGTTATTATTCTGCTCGATCCACATGCAGGTTGCCTCCTTCGTCAAGAGACAGAAAAGTCTATATGATGTAGTTATCAATAGAAAAATGGGTCTATGCTACATTCTAGCTCAATCTCTCCTGGTGTTAAATATGCATCTTTGAGTTTCGTTACTGTCAGCGTTACCTTGCCTTTCCTATTCGCTCTTTATGAGTCAACACCTTTCCCTCGGCTCTGATAGATGAGGCTCCACTATGCATTTCCGGAAATGGCACAGGATGCATAATTCTAACTAAGTGCGTTAAATTCTGCCCGTACTCACATTGAGAATTCACCAGTACACATTGGTTTCTCCAATAGCACATCATTCATGCTAACAAAAAAAAACAATACTTGTCAAACGGTGTGGTGGGGGTAAGGAATATGGTCGATCGTCTTGTCTATGTGTAGACTGGCGCCAAAGATTTCTTATTTTATATATGTCTTCCTCAACGTGTGAACGTTTCATTCACACTACAGCTGATGGTAGAAGTGAATCTAATTGCCTCTGCAGCTCTTGCCTATATTATGGGTGTCGCACGCGGCCTGGGCACCGTTTTGCCTTGCGCCTCGCGCCCGTTGAACGCCACTCCAGTATAGACAGTGCCGGCCAGGGCCTCTGGTGGTGGCGCCAGTGCTGCCTGGCGCTGCCACCAGGCCCTGCCGAGCCACTCCCACTCGATGGCAGAGCGCCTCGTCTAGTCCTCAGCCGAAGTAGGTCAGCCTCGGCGTGCCGCCATTGATTTTTAGGGTGCGGAAGCAACACTGGTGGGGGGCGGGCGGGCGGGCGGGCGGGCGGGCGGGTGAGTTGGCCGGCCGGCGGACGGACGGACGCAGGAACGGGGTGCTGGTACTGGGATACGGGCGGGCGAGGTGGGGCGGCGGAGAGGAGGGTGTGTGGGGTGCAGGCTGCCATGGGAGGTTAAATGGATGGACCTTGTCGACGGGCGGTGGGCGCGGGCAGATTGCCTGGTGGGGGCAGATTTCGGCTCGCCCGGCGCTATTGGTGGTGATCTCCTGTGCAGTAGTGGGTGGAGAGCCGTGGCCGACGCGGTAGGGGTGGGGAGATAGATGTGTAGCCACGTGTGGGGGAGGGGGTGGACGGATGGGTCGGCAGGTATGCATCGTGGATCATACATCCTCAAGCGGTGCCCACCTATCCCTCTATACTGGCAACACGGCGCCCAGATCACCATGGAGTGTCTTCCCACCCCATACCACCCCTTTCTTTCTGCACGACAGTACCCCCCCCCCACCCCTTTTTCCCTACACCCAATAGCACCACTCCAATGGCACCCAGATGATGGGAATACCCCCGCCTACATATTTTCGACGCCTGTGAATTATTAAACCCCTCCCGTCGCAAGGCGTAATTTTCGGCGCGTCGATGATTGTTGGTTACATGGCAGCCTGCTGGCGGTTGGGGTGGGGTGGTGGTATAGCGCTGAGGGCCAGTGTTAGGTGTGGGGGGAGTCTGGTGTGCAGGTCGGTTACTGACAGTGTCACACGTTGTACCAGAGTTACCTGATGTATCAAGACAGCTACAGACCCAATCGATGGGCTACAAGAAATTCTGCATCTGTTTTATATCATGTGCATTTGGGATATTCCTAACGCTTTCCCCCACTCTAAATTAATTGATGCATTTCAATTGGAGGCTTAAAGGATTCAATTCATCTTGTGCGAATTTGTGCTAAGGACAGGTCGAAAGGGTATAAAGTCAAACTTAAAAATGATTCAGGTACCAAGACCGACAATATATTTGCATATCAAATATTCTCATGTAACTTGTGTTTACAGTTAAACGTTTTGGACCGTCCGATTGTAGTAGATAGGAATACAGATTATTTCTCAGTTGCTTTTTTACAATGCTTCAAATAATAGGTGGCATTTGAAGGATTTTTATGAATACTTCACTGTGGATATAAACGCTCACGTTCTCAGTGATTTGAACGTTACTTGTATGTCACTATAAATCATGCTCGAATATAAAACATTCTGTGACTATGTATTTACATATAATCTATATATATATATATATATATATATATATATATATATATATATATATATATATATATATATATATGCTAACGGTTTGTGCTAATTAGTTCAAATACTTTAATCTGCTGCTGAACTCTATGAACTAGAAATTAAATCTTTACATACATGTTGTTAGATATTTTTTCGACCAGGAAAAGCTCAGCATTAATTGAATTAAATAAGCTTTCCTTACATGCAAATACATGTACATGCGTCATAGGGGTTTTAGAATGACGCAGTATCAATGATACACTGATGGACAAACTTTGCCCCTCTCCTTGTTTTGTACGGTTATGTGATAATGCGCTAGAGCTACACAGACAGATGATCTGTTAGAGTACCATAACAGTTCTGTCATCTGGCCCTACGTCACGACCGAATACCACCCCCTCCTAATACATGCGTCCCTACTCCAGGGACTCGAATCCGCGCTGGAGAGCCCCCTAACCAGGTCGCACATAGCGCCAGTCGCACAGTTCGCCCTACTCGGTCATCCTGCTAACGGTAATGTCACTCACAATGGTCGTACATGAGAGCATATCTGAGCAACTATCTATCTAGCCCTAATAGTCCCACTGCGGTTGCTTAATAGGCGACGCTGATATGAGGCCGGGTCTCGTGCTGCTTTATGATCGTCCTAAAAAGGCATGCATGTTTCAGAGGGGTTCTCCTTTGAATGGAGGTCTAATAGGTACTTAAGGTCATATGACATTTTGCTATAAAAATTGTAATAGATTGATATAAACGCCTGAAGTGTTTTAATCGTGTTTATAAGGAAGGGGGTACAGGGCAGCAGACAGACTTTTGTTCAACCGGTGGATAGGTGCATGGAAGATATACGGATGGAAACTATAAATGTAGATAGAGATATATTTAGTAATTAAGTTAGCAGTGAGACGTGATCATATACATATCGGTTGTCTGGATGTGATGATTCTATTGTTAGACATAAAGTTGTGCGATATTTAAGTGTTGGTTGATAGGGATAGTTAAAATCAATACGTTCTCTGATATATATATTTTCTGTGATCCGATTTGAAGCGTAAAACCAGATTCATAGATTGAATGAGTTATCTAAAACAAAATATCAAAAAGTATTTGTAATCTGGGCTACCAGAAATTTGATCGCCAGTGCTTTATACAAAGAACGTCATTCCTTCAATGATCCAGCAGATGTATACGTCCACAAGGAAAAAGGTAGAATAGTTGTGATCATGCGGATATAAAGGCTCTTTAGTGTTGATGGTTGGTGGAGAGTAGGGATGACAGGCCCAAGTGACAAATCCTGAACCAGTTACGTGTCGCCATGGTGCATTTGGCCTAGTCTGTAAAAAGGCCCACTAAAAGTAGCGAACAGCTAACGCGTGACTAGCATAATTGTGACCAATAACTGAGTTGGGCTAGAACGGAGAGTTTATGCTGGTAGATCATTCTCTACCTACTCTGTCCTGCCTGCGACTTCGCTAGTATATCTAACCCTGCTCAATCACCCCCACCCTCAAGGCATACACATCCCGCTCTGTCTCCAATCTTACCCATATATATTCAACCCCCCCCATTTTCCTGCCTCCCTCATACTTTTTACCACATGCGAATATAAATATGTCACAAGATTATCAGAATGATACTGTAGCTGAAATTCTTTTAGCGATTTTCACATGCTCCATTTTTGTGATTGTCTCTATATCTGCATTATGAATGTACTATCATTCCATTTTGAAATGATATATGATAGTGTTGGTGATGACCGTTGGCGTTTCAGTTCACACAATGTAAAGCCTCCTCATAATAGAGTTTAGTTTCTTGAAGCGTCATATTGCCATCGCTAGCTTCTTCTCTGAGGTCAATTGCAATTGGCGTGTTTAGACGTATCATATATGACCCACATCTGTTTACACTGCCATCCTGCATACTAGCCCCACCCTCACCTCCTGGCCACACCTACACATAGTTTCTCCATCCCTGCTAAACCTCCCTCCAGAACTCTACAATATGATCTTCACCTTTTGCACTAAATACAATAACAAAGCTCCCGTCCGCTTACAGTAATAGGTCCATATTAGGAAGGATAACTGTCATTGTATGCTTCCTGTCACACGCCAAAGACTTCCGTAGGTTGAGATAAGAGCACAGATGAAAGAAAATACCCAACCAAATGCCTCTGGAGCTACCCCTATGCCAAATGCCCATCAACAGACTGACATGCAACTTTTGCCTGGAGGGATTTCTGTGAGGATCGGTCAGGTTACCGTAAACGTCGAGGAAAAAGAGTTTACCCACCGGTTACACTGGCCTTGTTTTTGCGATGTTGGGAAGGGGTTTTATGCTCGGATGGCGTTCATTGACAGGTAGCTGATGGACCATGACGCGTAGATCCATCAAGGACACGTCTCAGATAACATACTGATAATAATCATTTAGCTACCTTTTATATTTGATTTTACGCCCATTTATGGGTTCCTGTGAATTATCAGAATTAGTAAAATAACACATATTGCTGATATTGCTTTGAAGAGGCATTTCAGACGTCTTTAGGTTTTTTTTATTATTTGTACGAGTAAGGTACAATAATGGCCTTTACCAGAGCAGGTATTCTGGCCATTCCAATAACAAATCAATGGCAAGACGATAACAAGCTCCATCAGAATTACTTTTATAAAGTATGCACAAAAATGATGAGGGAAATGATGATAATTGAAGAGGAAGAAATACTAGTAATATCTCTCAAAGTTTCTCAACTTTGATGGGTTTGATTCTTAAGTTTTAAGCATGTAATACAAATTCTATTAGCGGTGGTAGAGCATCCTTGAGGAATGCTTGCGCATTTGATATGTACACAATAATAACTTGCTTTGTGTACGAGTGACCTTAATCGTAATTGGATATTTATATATAGAAACTCTGGTAAGTGAATTCCAGGCAACTTTGTAATAGGTGAATAATGAATTGTTAGACATATATAGAAGATACGAGATATAAAGGTGCTATGCCTCACCTTAGTAATTATGACGTCTGGAACCTTGCGCCATCCCTAATTCCAATTTCAGGAATTTCTTAATGAGAGGGGAGAAGTCAACTATTTCAAAACAACCTTTGGTTGCTCAGTATATATTGTTAGTAGCATTGAATCATATCAGCAGACTGTATAACTTCACAGAATGGAGATTTCCTGTCAGGAAGGTCCCTAGTTTACTTTGGAGGAGGAGAATTCCCGAAATTGACGTGTTTTTTTGTTTAAAAAAAACTTTGTTAGGAGCCTGGAATTTGATTATGGCGCCATCTGAAATATATAACGGGTAAATAATTCGTATTAGAGAATAGTTTGTTATCAGTTAAAAAAGATTAAGTTTATGACAAGAGAATATTTTCTTGTGGTTCGTCAAAAGTGCTCCCCTAAAAATCCACTAGAGCATAGCAAAAAAAAGTATTTTTATCCACTTCAAATACAAAATCTGTACTTTCGTTTTTTTGGTGTATATTTTAAAGGAAATTTATAAAGGACAGGTGTACATGTATGCATTCGCTCAAATACATTAGCATTCTTCCACGAACAAGTCCTAACAGTGAGTTCGGACAAATAATTACAGGTGCAAACAAAAAAGACATGTGACGTCAAGTGATTTCAGGTTCATCTCTGATCTAGAGTCATGAGTTTTGTAAAGGTAATAACACAATGTACTTTCCTCTATCATCAGACTGTGTTATCAGTATATGTTCCCAGAACCATTCCATTACTCGCATACTATATTTGAGTCACAGTCGATATATTCGGTCATATTTATAAAGAAGTTGGTATACATATATGGCTGTCCTCATATGATCATTGATCAGGTCCCAGACATGAATACTAATCATGGGCCCTTTAGATCCTAGTGGCACAAATGTGAATGGCTCGCCTGCCGATGGAATTCTAGAACATTGGAGGAGTAGATAGCATTGGGTGAATTTCGTTTTTCAGTTTGCATCGGCTCAGACTGTCACTAATACAGTAGATCATTGATCCATGCCAATGCTCTCCTAATCATTGTGAACATCTGGCTTATATGAGGATATGAAGGATGACCTGAATGCCACATCGAGTTAGATGCATGTCGGACAATGGCCCATGATACCACCATTGAGAGTCATAAAGGGGCTTTCATATTGCGGTTTCTTTTATATGGAAACAATGATGCGGGATACAAAATGTTAGATGCATTTTGATTTAGTCGGTGTGTCATTTCTGAAATAGCCCTGATTAGCACATTTCTTTAGAATTGTGTAATAAAGTGAATCGTTTCGAAAATTTGAAATGCATCAATCTGTAATAAAGACCCTCTTGATAATCTCTTTTTCATTCTAATTTGAAGTGGCATTTTCATCAACTGTGGATACATATGTGGTATATAGACTACTCCTCATACATTTAGCAGTGTTAAGACAAGTGTTCGGAAATGTGGGGTTTCGTCCGGTGTTTCTTTTCTTAACATTGAGGAATTGTACTAGGCCATGTCCTGATTAAACTTATTAAGAAAAATGGATAAAGGGTAATATTACATACATATGATAACATACGATAGCCGTTAGATTTTCATATTATCTGTATGTGTCAGGACATGAACTGGGAGAGGTACATATGCCTTCTGATACAATGCAAGAGGCATTATCCTACCCCTAATAAAAAACGCCATAGGTTTAACATTGACTCAATGTATTTGACATAGCGTTGGATAAAGTGTTATTTATGCACCGAGGTGAATAAAAAAACGGACCAATCAGGGACCAGATAACGAAAGTAGATCCGGCAGCATTGATAACTACTAACATAGATAATAACAAATATTCTCTGTATATCGGTGAGATGGGGTAGGATAAATATGAAACCGAACTCGAGTTAGCCTTGTCAATGTTTATACCACTCTGGTCAGGTCTGCTACTCACTAAACTCGGCTAACGCCTCGTGTAGTAATACACAACCTGCCCATCGTGGCATAAACATTGACAAGGCTAACTCTCGTTTGGTTTCTACTAATTATGGCCAACTTGTTGGCAGTAATGCGGCAGACGAGGCACTATTAGACTCCCCCTCCCTCCTCCTCCCCTCCCCCTCAACCGACCCCCACCTGACCTCCTTTCAACCCTCAATCTCCCTCACTCACTCCCGGACTCCCGTCGGATTAAGAACCACCTCCACGCCGCTCTCCTGCCTCATTCGGTCTTTACCTCGGATTCCCCTCAAAACATCACGGGAACCGGGTGAAACGATGAGAGCGAGTTTACACAAACTCGCACCGTAGGCAGGGACCCGGGAACGAGCAACAATGGGAAAATTTAACCATCCAAACTCGGACCCCGTCAGACAACGCACCCCTGAGCCGCTCCCTATAAAATCTGGACACTGGCATATGCAATATAATGAGCTGAATAAATGTCCATGACCAGAGGGCCATCAGTCTACTCGTGGACTGATTAATCAGTGCAGAATGACACTCCTACCGTGAAAGCAAACCGACCGTGCATGGTAAGGCCGAGCGACAAAACTGGTCAGAGAAGGCGCCTCTCATCTACTTTCCAGATACCATGCACAATATTGGTTGAGACACCATTCACTCAGGGCCTGGAGAAGATGTGTTTAGAGAGAAAATCCCATCTTCATTCTCCAATCACTTACTGTTGTTGTAGCTGCGGTTACGTTGTTTTTAGGCCTGTTGCATTTTGCTTGATGCTTCTCGTTACCGTGCGGCATTACGCCGCATAACCTAAGATAGCCTGTGTTGTTGGTTGATTATGTGCTGAAAAAAACAACCCGAGATATTACTGTTTCTTTTGTCTAATTATAAATGAGGTAATGTCGTGTTTTCTGAATTTAACACACAGTAGTCCTGTTAGAAGGAACTGTTTCTGCGGACCGTTAATGATAGTGCTTCATCTTTTACTTCTATCATACAATAAGACCTGTGTAAGACAGAAATAACAGTTTTCCTATTTTCCAAGGAAAGCCTTGTTTTTATTTTCAGTTTACGAATTTTTTATCTTGTGTTGAACAAGGCGAGAATAGATTGGGCATTATTCGCACCAATGAAAAGTAGTTCAAACCTCCCCACACACCAAAGTCCCATTCCACGGCCAATAGCGATGTGTTTTCCATGTTTTCTCAGTCTCTGTGAGGCAGGGTATTCCACATGAAAAGATTCCCTTCCTTTTTTCATGACCCAACTGACATGTCTGAACTAAGAGATTCTATTAGGTCTCCTGTTATTATGAGGGCCACGTTCTTAGACAGATTTAAGAGATGCATGAACCCCGCTTACAAATAGAGATGTACTTTAAAAGGCTGCACGAACGATCCCCTACAGCCAAGCCCCGGGTAAACACAGTTTGTAAAACCAAACAAAACTCATGCTGAATGCTCTTCAGGAGTCCTAGCGCCGCCGTCAGAGTGTGCATATCACGTCACGTGACGCGTATCGTGCGCTGTTATTGGCTGGCGGCGAAGTTTTGCATGCGAGGTGCTCAAGACGTCGTGCCATCACACTATGTCCCCTGGCAACGGTTTCTTCTTCTCACTGTCAGTATTGGAGGGTGGGAAGACATGTGCGCATGTTTTATATGGCGCGCCGTACGGGTTGAGATACTTCTCCTGGGACGGCTTTACACCCATGGAACGCCGTACAGGCGCCGGATCAGCAGCATCGGGACGCGTCTCTTAAACATGCCCGCCTCGAGACCTTCCCGAGGTCACGCCTCACATCGCTCTTAAAGACTCAACGACTAATACAATGTGAGAAGGAATTCCCAATGGGGCAATTTTGATATTTAAGTGATCCCCCCCCTCCCAATCATGTTACACGCAATCTACAGAAAGTATACGTCTGAATTGTACCCAGAAATCCACAGGAAGTATTTAATGTCATAGACGTCTAAATTGTACCCAGAAATCATGAAGCCAAAGAAATAGCACGGAAGAAAGGTGCATATGGACGCCACCAGGGCCTGTTCTGAGAAGACGCCAAAAGCAATGTGAGAATAGAAAAAAAGATCCAGCCCAGTCACGGGAAAGGGGAAAATTCCAACCTACAATATAAGAATAGAAGCCTGCTGTGGCAGCTTGATGAGACGGATAGTTCAACTCCACACGGGCCGGTTTCTGGGTCTGTGTGGCGCCGTGCTGTTCTCTGTAGTGATTGTTGAAGGTGGTGGGCAGGAGGGTGGGTTTTAGCTGGCACGTCGCCCCGTCTGAACACCCTGCACCCCCGGTAATGGGGGTTAGTGGCCTGGGTTGAAGGCACGCTATTCACTGAGACAAGTCCTCTAGTAGAGCATACAAGTACATCTCTGCATGGTAGTCGCTGTGAAAATGTATGGTATTCAGTTTATCAGTTTTAGTCTCTTGTGAAACGAGAAATTTGTGTGAATCTAGGATAAACGAAAAGAGGAATTAAGTACAGTTCTGTATTGTGACATGAAAATATTATGCAAAGTGAATAGAAGAATGATCATGTCTAAGTTTATACATGTAGTAAATTAGAATAATAATTAGGATATTGATAAATGAAGCGTTGGTGTTGCTCAGAGGAGGTGGATTTATTATTGTAAAAAACTAAGCCACAGTTCGATTCAGATGAGAAAGTGAATATATTATCATAGGTAGATGAAATGTTAATAAGGTGAGAGTTTGAGTGAGAACTCGTTCGAGAAGTTGGTGTAATATAAGGCGTTACACAGCCAGAGAGAAGGGCTCTAAGTCAGGCTTTGACCAACTGCACCAGGGTTATTGCATGAGACAATGTATCTACACAAGCCACTTCTTTCTTATCCACGGATATATTGTGCGAACGGTTATCAAGAAGCAGAAATCCAGGAAGAAGCACTTACTCAGAAGCCACATCAAACTTAGTTTGAGACTTTCATTTTATATTGATTCACCTTAATAAACTCAGAGTGTCGTATGATTTTGGACTTGAGCATTCATCATCTAGTTTACTGAAATTGAAATTATTTGTAGTACGACATGATATTCAACTTATGTTAATGAAATATTCCGGATTGAGATACGCCTCGACCAATTCAGTCAAAAACCATTTTTATCCCTTAAACAAAACCGTAGAGAGCGTTGTGTATTCTGATATTCATAAACATGATATAAAGCAGAACTGACTTAATATATTAGCCATTTAGTGACCTACAAATATTAAGCGAATTTACCGTTGTTGTCATTGAGGGGGGAAGTTAGAAATGTTTTATATAACATTTTCTTCCATTATCATATAATCTTTGCAATCTGCTGTACTGTGCGTCACAGTCTTTCGATGATATTTGAATGGTAAAGATGGTTGGAGTCATAGACAGTGCAATTGGTGGGAACTTGGATCCTTCAGATCTGTTGAAGACGTCAGGATCTTCTTGCATGTTCCAGAGGCGGAGTCAGCATGCAATGCAAAATCAGGCCCTGAAGGAAGAATTCCTCCCATCAAGAGACGACTATCACTCAATGTCTCGCACTCTAGATCCTAAATTCGTCAGATCGCCGCACAGGGGAGTCACTTCTTGTTAGTTTCCATAAGAGGGCTGGTTTTTTTAATGCTACCAAAGGGGACAACTTTTGGGCGCTGTATCTCCTTCTGGCACACGCCGCTGCTTGGTCTGGTGCGCGCCGAACTCACGCAAGTTCTCCATTAAAAACACTGAAACAAAGTCCTCGGCACGCTGTCCCATGAGGATTCACGCCATCCAAACCATAAGAGAGAAGGGGTAGGATAGAATGAGCAAGGGCAGGCAAAACAAGGAAAGAGAAAACACCTGCACCCACCGCCGCCTCCTCCCACCGCCGACCGCCGACCGCCGCCCGCATGCTTCTCTGTTTTACCTTTCATTAAGGTTTCTCAGATGTGCGTTGGAGTTGAGAAGCACCAGGGTGCTTGTGACCGTCCTGGCTGAGCAGCAGCATTGCGTTTATTCCTCTACAAAATGTTGAAACTCTGCCGTTCCTAGGATTAGAGTTTCAGTCACGACTCCGAGTTTTGATTACCTGCTTGGATCACTATCTGTACTTCAGACTCTCTTCAAGTGAGACTTCATCCTTTCTCACCACCGGAAAAGTTGAAAAAAACCTCAAAGAAGCAGTGCGGTTGATAGCAGAAAGATCCATAGGCGTGAGTTGTGTTTTTATAGTGGCGTTTGGGGTGGGAGGATTCTCTGAACAGTCGGAAAATACGTTTAAATATATGAGGTACCTACCCAGATTAAAACATATCTATTGCATGAGACTGAGACTAGGAAGCGTGACATCCATCACGCGATGCTGTAAGAGTAGGTATTGCACCCATTTATAGATGAAATTGCTGCGTGGTAAGTGGATAAGACTCATTGATTGCGACTTGTAAACCACGGGCACTTGATTCCGTAATATTCGTAAACTCTGATATCAAAGCCGCCAATCCTGCTTTAAGTACTTTGGGAGTTATCACTCTTGTCCGATTGGTTCGTGTTTTATTCTTCGTTTATAAATCATGTTATCATATATCTTTGGCCTAACCCTCCTAAGTAACACAGTGCTGCTAAGCAAATACCAAGTACATATATCGCATTGAAGGAGGTTGTTTCATTATCAAGGGTTGTTATTCCGTTATCCTCTATTGTACTGCTTCTTAATAGTGTGGAATATTGTGTTACTCTGTATAATATTTCATGGTAAATCTTCACTAACCGAGGACGAGTTGGTGAATTATGATTAAAGTAAAAAGTTATATGTGAATATTGATTTATCTCACCCCTTGTGTTTCTCCCCATAGACTTAACATTGGGAACTCGTACTCAATGCCCATGGAGTATTTAGAAAAAAATACTCAGTGGTGGATTATATCACAAATGCTAGCCAAATACTCAATGCGAGGGACGCTTTTCGTTTTGAATTACTGCGCTATTCAAACTCGATGGGATACGAGCTTTGACCGTAAACTTCCATAGGTTTCCTCTACAATGTATGTTTATAGTTATATATAGTTGTTGTGCGCCGGATACCTTGGGCATCGCCATATATGCTGGGTATTAAGAAAGAAACTAATGAGTGTTTGGTCTGAGTCCCCATTCGCCATCTCGAGTGGAGTGCTTCAGAATATTCACTCGGCTATCGCCTCGTTCATATTACTGCGCACTCCAGACTCGATGGGGAATAGGGACTCAGACCAAGCACGAACATGTTCCTGATATTATCATAGCCTGGAAATATTAATTTCTTTATCACCCGTTGAGTATGAGTTACTATACTCGCAAGCCTGTTGAGTACGAGTTCTTAATGCTAAGCTTATGGACGATTATACCAGGCTAAAATAACACCGGGTAGTCCATGACCCGCGGTCTCCAGGCGACGCACGCACCTCACGCCTGGCGCCTGTCGCTTCTTCCTGGATCGGCCCTGGAGGAGCTCGGGGTGACGCGGGACCGCGTATACTTAGTGCGGCTGTTATGCAAGAGTTGGCGCGGGGTGGGGGTACCGTGAAGAGCAGGAGGTAATACGCACCTGATATGAGTAATAATTCTGTAGGAAGGACGTAGGCGGATCTAGAATGTACACTTATCACGCTTCCGGTAATGCAAATAGGGCCTTACCACAGACTGTTCCAGGCATATATGCATTAGTGGCACTTGGTAAAAGTAGATGGAACGGGTGGAGGCTATAGCACGGTGTGTGGGTTCACTTTAGGTGGACTCGCTGAAAGTCTAGCGGTGTCTGATGTGACTGAAAAGAATATAATGGTATATGTATATGCGTTAATGAACCAGTTCTTGTCTCAGGCCCCCGAAGGCTTAATAGTAGAGGAGCAAATGACCTAAAAAATGGGTCACAATGACACCCGAGAGTCTCCTGGCTGAAACTTGCCATGTTGGTCAATTATGACCTCAGGAATCTGAATCTGATGCTCGTTTGTTCCAAAAAGTGTAGCATCATGCTCGTTTCCATGGTAACATAAGAAAAACATATTTTAACAATTACTGATGCATATTAAATACTTTGATATAAAAAGGTAAAAATATGCATTTTTCTGTGATGAAAATCATTTATTCTTTTGTCAAAAGTATACACTATGAAAATCTGCCCTTTTCCATTCTCATGGAAGAATTGTTGCCATGGTAACATTCCAATTCCTAGGAGAACCCTTATTTTCGTTTTTCTTATGGTACTTTATGGTACTTGATGTTGAATAAAAAGGGTTATTTTATGAACAACACATAAGAATTGATGATTATAGCAAAAGTACACAGCAATAATGGGCAGCGCCATTTTTTGAAGTCATTAGATTGTTCCCATGGCAACCCTCACAAGGTAGTTTCTATGACCATATTTGCCAAATAATGATAAATTAACTGGACTTTTGTTTGATGAGTCCTATTGACATGGCAACTAGTAGAAGAGTAGAGTATAAAAATGGTCATTACAGAGTCTCCTGCATGAAACCTGCCATTTTTGTCAATTATTACATGGGGAATCTGATTCTGCCACTCTCTTGGCCAAAAGAATGTAGCATCACTTCCGTTTCCATGACAACATACATGCATAATGATTTACTCAGAAATCCCTATTTTCCTATACATATGAATAGTAAGTGTAAGAAAAACAACAAAACATCTGCTCACAAGCTTTCATTTTCATTTTTATATGTATACCTTTGGAACATAATGGAGGATTGTTATTTACATGCCCTTAAAATGTGATTGCCATGGCAACCTATGCAGCCCAAAACATCCACTGCAGGAAGTAACTCTGAATGTATGGGAAGCTAACTGCTATACCTTTAGCCACTGAATATAGAGACTTTTTCTGGTACTTTGAGAGTCTACTGCATGAAACTTGGCATGTTTGTCAATTATTACATGGTGATTATAATTCTGCCACTCTTTTGGCCAAAAGAATGTAGCATTACTTCTGTTTCCATGACAACCTAAAAGCATGATGATGTACTCAGAAACCACTATTTCCCTATACATATGAATAGTTAATGTAAGAAAAACGGTGAATCATCTGCTTATGAGATTACATTTGCAATTTTTTAAAGCATACATTTGGAACATAATGAGGGATTGTTATTTCCATGTCCTTAGAATTTGGTTGCCATGGCAACCTATGCAGAATAAAACATCCATTGAAGTAACAATCTCTGACTGTCATCTAAATAAATTGCAATAACTTTGTAGCCACTGAAGATAGAGATCTAATGGAAGTATCTATTCGGGTATATTAAAGCATGTAGAATCCAATGGGAAGCAGCAGCAATCCCAGAATGCAATATTTAGGTTGCCATATTAAATCTGAACACTTTCAAATAAATATGCATATACATACATGTATATAGACATAGGGTATAACACCATTTAGTACAAGTTTTTATATTTGATTTTATAAAAGAATAATATCTCATCAAGAATATCTATCAAATTGTGATATAATACAGATGGGCAAGAAATGTCTATAGTTTATAGAATGAAAATACACAGAGAAAGACATAGCAGCTCTAGAAAGGTGTCAAAACATAAACAACTTATCTCATTCTGGAGATTATTACAGTTAGCTTAGTGGTAAAAACTGGGGATGTCAGAACTAATCTCAGTATAACACATCAGCAAAGATGTCATCAGCATGGTCACTTTAACCCTGTTTGGTATTAGCCACCTTAGGCTCTCATTTCTAATCCCT
This sequence comes from Alentia gelatinosa, assembly GCA_950022655.1. NCBI lineage: Eukaryota > Metazoa > Annelida > Polychaeta > Phyllodocida > Polynoidae > Alentia > Alentia gelatinosa. Next base: position 47,829,048 of record OX465583.1, on the reverse strand, counting down.
GTTCCTATTTGGCCTGACCATTTAAAGTCAGCCTGGGAGGCAGTGTGGTGTTCATTTTGTCACTTTGTAATGGGCTGTTCTTATATGCAGTTTAGCAGTCTGAACACTCAAAATTTGAGGGATTTCTGGTGATTAGTGATTTCAAATCTTCTACAGATTCTCTACAGGCATGGTAAGAGCTTACTCATCACTCTATTTTGGGTTTCTGGAACCTGTAATGTGAATAACATGGGGAAACATATTTCTGAATGAAATCACATAACATTCGAAAGTAAATGGTTTCGTTATTCAAAAACCTGCTTGTATGATTGGTTACACATTAGTTTTCATGAACATGCCTCTTGCCTGTATGTATCTGCCATGTTACATAAGAGCTCTTGCTATTACCAGTAACTATGGTTTCAAATTGTGGCCCACTCTTGCTGGCTCTCTGACCCGTATTGTGAAATTATGTGGCCTTGTTGTCAGTACCCCTAGTGCCCTAGGGCATACCCTCACCATAATGTCTCTGTTTGAGTGCGGCCACCTTTTATTCCCCAGTTGGGAAGCCAGGCCAGTGACAGCACAGAGGAGAGCCTAAGACACAGGAAGAGGAGACCATCTCTGAACTAGAGAAGCAGGAATGGGAGGGGTAGATCCTAGACTGTTTTCCTGAGTAAGAATGCTCACCAACTGAAGGAGCCCTACATCACTGACTCTGCCTGACAGGGCCATGGAGGAAATATCCCTGGAGAATCCCCCACAGAGCATATCTGAAAGGCAATACAGGAGACAACCAGATGGATTATTGCAAGTGCTGACCTCTATTTAATACGCTTCCCTGATCTGACCGCTATTCGAGCCGATATACACCCGGAATTTGTTGGGAGGCGTCTTCCATACACCTGGGAGGTATGCTCCATACACCCGGGCCAATCCAGCACTCCCAAATACCATCACTGAGTACCCTGTTAGCCTAGCCCCACCAGCCCCCTTACCTCTCCCCCAGGTCAGGGTGGCAGTTTATCTAGGACAGCATGAATAGGTTCAAGTGTGCCTTGAATAGCACCAGGGTGCCTCACCTCTAGACATGCTCCAGGGAGTAGAATTTTCAGTTTAGTTTTTATATTCTTATTTAATTTCTTTTTTTATTGAACAAAGATCATGTCCAATATATTTTCTTTTTTATTTGATCACAAAACATTTAACGGTACGTGTCGTTCTTCCACACTCGTGAGTAATACCTTACAATTTTTTGGGCTTGGAAAGGCAAAGGATTTGTTTTCTCCAAATTAAAGCAAAATAGGTAAAAAAAATATTTAATTGTTTTTATTATACCAGGCCTGCTGGGTGAAACCAATTGGGAGGCAAGGCAATGGGAATTTGGTGGGTTTTTGCTGGGTTTATGCTGGAGGAGTGCTACTTATACCCAGGTTAGATAACTTTTGCCAGAATGAGGGTGGCCAGGGTCCATAAATCAGCCCCTTTACAGCCCCAGGAAGTCAGGACTAAGTCCTGTTACAGGCCAGATGGTGACTGTAAGGGGTCCCAGCCTATGGGCTGATGTGGAAAAAGGTTTTTCACTACTACATCATTGGTCCATCAAAGGCCGCTTCAAGGCCCGATATAAGGCCAGGTATAGGCCTGGTGAGCTATGTGGAATAATTACAACTTATTTAATATGGCCCTGTGCCCAATACAGGCGAAAAAGGAAGGGGCAGAGTTGAAACATTGTAACTCTATCACTTAAGAATGGTACATTTTAGGTGTTATGGGGTTAGCAGTGGCAGTAGTCTCAGTAGGAGACAGCCCATGATTGGTGCAAGAAATCAACAGAGCTACCCTTGATGAAAGTAGTGATCTGGAGTGGTTATAGTTGAAGGCAAACTGGGCCTTAATGACTCATATTGCTAGAATATGCCCTGATGGTCAGACTGTCTAGTAGGATATCATTAAATGGACATTTATAGATGGATATAGAAATTAAAGAGGCTCAACATTAAGTCAGGTTCTCATTTTGAGCCATGTATAACTACTTTTCTCTAGGTTCTCAGTCCTAGCCCTCTTCACATTCTTGAACTGCCCTTCTATTAGGCCTCAGGCAGGGTAGGCTGCATTATCCCAAGGTGATCAGTAAGTCACATTTGCACCGTAACCTTCTGAAGAGAGGTTTTTTCTTGTTATTACCCCTCTTACAGGACCACCTCAAATGGGATATTCCTCAGGTAATTAGTAGGACACCTTTTTTAACAGGACTTCAAGGTGTGGGGAGTGTTGTGAGGGGAACCACAGAGGACAAAAGCACTGGAATGGTGGCAGTGCCTCTGGGAGACTTGTAGGGTTATAACACCAGCAAGTGCATGGATGACACCATATGACACCATATGGTGACAGCATATGGTGCCCCATTTTCTCCTTAGTAAGAGCATGCATCACCCCATTCTGACATTCTGAGCTACCTTGGTCAGCTCTGATCCCAGCATTTACCTACTCAGCCTTAGTGCTTAGTACATTCACTAAATATATATCATGCCGACCAGGATTATGGCATCACTTTTGTATAACATCCATTATATTAAATAGTGTTATACCCTAGATATCATATCTAATTATGATATCCATTCTACCAAATGGTGTTAGACCCTAAGTATCATATCTTTATTAATTTGAAATTATCAGGATTCAAAATAACAACCAAGATATTGCATTCTGGGATTGCTGATGCATCCCATTGGATTCTGCATACTTTAATTTACCAGAATAGATACTTCCATTAGATCTCTATCTTCAGTGGCTACAAAGTTATTGCAATTTATTTAGATGACAGATGTTTTATTCTGCATAGGTTGCCATGGCAACCAAATTCTAAGGACATGGAAATAACAATCCCTCATTGTGTTCCAAATGTATGCTTTAAGAAATGCAAGTTTAATTTCATGCTTTAAAAATTGCAAATGTAATCTCATAAGCAGAGGATTCACCGTTTTTCTTACACTAACTATTCATATGTATAGGGAAATAGTGGTTTCTGAGTACATCACCATGCTTTTAGGTTGTCATGGAAACAGAAGTAATGCTACATTCTTTTGGCCAAAAGAGTGGCAGAATCATAATCCCCATGTAATAATTGACAAACATGCCATGTTTCATGCAGGAGACTCATCTTCAGTGACTATAAAGGTACAGCAGTTAGTTTCCCATACATTCAGAGTTGCTTCCTGCAGTGGATGTTCTGGTCTGCATTGGTTGCCATGGCAATAAAATTCTAAGGGAATGTAAATAACAATCCTCCATTATGTTCCAAAGGTATACATATAAAAATGAAAATGAGAGCTTGTGAGCAGATGTTTTGTTGTTTTTCTTACATTTACTATTCATATGTATAGGAAAATAGGGATTTCTGAGTAAATCATTATGCATGTATGTTGTCATGGAAACGGAAGTGATGCTACATTCTTTTGGCCAAGAGAGTGGCAGAATCAGATTCCCCATGTTATAATTGATAAATATGGCAGATTTCATGCAGGAGACTCTCTAATGACCATTTTTATACTATACTCCTCTACTAGTTGCCATGTCATTAGGACTCACCAAACAAAAGTCCAGTTAAATTATCATTATTTGGCAGATATGGTCATAGAAACTACCTTGCGATGGTTGCCATGGGAACAATCTAATGACTTTAAAAAATGGCCCTGCCCATTATTGCTTTGTATTTTTGCTATATTCATCAATTTTTATGTGTTGTTCATAAAATAACTCTTTTTATTCAACATCAAGAACCATAAAGTACCATAAGAAAAACGAAAATAAGGGTTCTCCTAGATATTGGAATGTTACCATGGCAACAAATCTTCCATGAGAATGGAAAAGGGCATATTTTCATAGTGTATACTTTTGACAAAAGAATCAATGATTTTCTTCACAGAAAAATTGCATATTTTTATCTTTTTATATCAAAGTATTTAATATATATCTGTAATTATTAAAATATGTTTTCCTTCTGTTACCATGGAAACGAGCATGATGCTACACTTTTTGGAACAAACGAGGATCAGATTCAGATTCCTGAGGTCATAATTGACCAACATGGCAAGTTTCAGCCAGGAGACTCTCGGGTGTCATTGTGACCCCTTTTTAAGGCTCTTTTTGACACTTTGCTCCCCTACTATAAATAGGCTATTAGATCCAACCAGTCAATTAGGGAAGTTCTTGTCATCCGACTGTTTTGATTTTAATTCGTACAAACGAGCTGCTGTAGTCTTCGTCATTCTGCATGGATAGCAGATTGGTAATTAGATGGGTTCCCATTTCTGACTCTCCGGATGCCGTCAATTACCTGGTGGGCAGCAGTTGAGATCGCCTCTGTCCCGTTCGGCACCACTTGGCACCGTTAGTGGCGTTGGAATTGTAACTGAAGTAGTGGCAAGCTCCTGGCGCCCTCTGTGGGCATTTATGTGACGCTGGACATCCCTTCCCTCGTTCCGCCCTCCCTGTCTCCCCGCCCACACACACACATACACTTCATCCCCACCGCCCACGGCTGTGTTTACCTGGAGGCATTGGGCGCCACGTGATTTAATCATGGCAATGGATCACACGTCCTTGGCAAATGGGAGTAGGGGTCATTGTGGCCATGCGGCGCCATAATTACAGGTGACAGTCGCCGTGCTGTAGGCGGTAGTGGCCGGAATAGCAGGGGGCCCGGGTGAGGCGCGAGGAAGTGTGGATTGTGGAGGAAGGGGTCTGCTCGGATGCAAACTGAAAGAACCAAGTGGGAAGAAGGGAAGGGACAGGGTGAGGGAGATGGTTGTCTTGGAGGGGAGAGGGGAGTAGGGGCGGGGCGGAAGAAGATGGGATAGCAGAAGCAGGTGTGACGGCTCGCTGCTTACTAGGATCTAGATTTGTGGATTTTGACTGATCCCTTATTTGATCCATAGACAGATCCTTCCCTCCTCCCCAAAATAGTCATAGAGGAGACGATCGATGCAATCACCCGCTGCTTTTCTCTCTCTCAATCTTACCGTCTCCCATTTCTACGGTCCCTTCCTCCATTCCTTCAGTCGCTCTCTAACCCTTCATCCTTCTCCACACCTTCCCTTTCCTCCAAGTTCTCCACCTTCATCCCGCATCCCCGGTCAGAAGCACTGTACTCCCCCTCGGCCCTCTTCCCAACCAGGCACCAGGTGTGATGGGGAAGGGGTTCAAGACAAGTGTGTCTGATTACACCATTAAAAAAGGGTGGGTGCGCGCCCAAGCCATCGACCCGCTTCGTGCGCCCGTCCCCCCCTTTCCCGTCCGCCCCCCCCCCTCGTGCAAAAGCCGCTTCACCATTGACGATTGCGCATGCGCACTTCGATTGTGCGGCCGGCCGGAACGCATTGCGCGGCAAAGCGAAGCACTGCGGCTCCTACCGGCAACAGGCGCACTTGTAAAGCTGGCCGGAAAGTCGTCTGCCGCGGCCTCTCAATCGATGGCTGAACACCTGGTAGACATTGCCTCGGATATGGTCGGGCAGGTCTTACTGGCTCTTGGTCCCTTTGATGTACCAGCGTGGCACATTGGGGGCTAGGGTGAAGATAGTGCACACGTTCCCTGCAAGTAAAAGTCCCCCGGTGACATACTGCGACTATATACTGATAAGAAATTCACTGCGACCCTTAGACAATTTTGCCTACGACATAATACCTCTGCGACACACAGTGTTTGCCTGCTCTGATGACACAGAAGACCACTGGAATTATGCAGTTTCAACGTTTTATGTGCATACATGTATACTCTTTTCCTACTTGTAACTTTGCCCTATCTGTTTCAAACTCTAGGCAGTGCACCGAGTCCCTAGACATGTTTTAAGCTTTACATCATAGTCAGGATAGATCGATGTGGCACAATCATAAAATTGTTTAAACTTTTAGTACATGTATATCGTATGTTCGGGAGTTCAACCTTTAGCTAGATGGTTTTAGTATAAAAGTAATTTTCTTCTGCCCTTCCCCATAGGCTAGATAGATTGGCAGACATATCCCAAACTTGGTTATAGAAATCGTTGTGGAACTACTTGATGTTCTGAGAAGGTTTGTAGATGAGCAAAGGAAACGTTTACTGTAAAAAGTGTGTATAGACTTAATACTTTACCATCAGCAACAAGGTTGCTACTTATCGCTCTCTAGAGATGAGATCACTATTGGGATTGGCGAGATCTAACATCAGACTGAAATGATCATAAACTTAACTACTTTGTATAAGAAACTATAGTGCATCGGACTTCGATTAATTTAGATTACGTTCGCATGTACTTTAACTCACAGTACTCTGCTTGTAAAGCTATGGAGTTCCTTATGGTGATAAGAAATATGTGATCATCTGAAATGTTATTGCTATTTGGATAGTGTAATCATCCTCAGAGCCTGGGTATGAGAAGTTGTACCATAGCTGGAGCTTCTATATTTAGTACCGGTGGGGGTTCTAGCTAATCACAGGCAAGTGATTGATTGTATGTCTGCTCTACCCTAGGCTCTGCCAATTAAACTTTTGTTGATACTTCATTAGTATAAAAAAAATACCTGGTAAAGTACTAGTAGGTTATAGCATCATCTATACACTGAATTGTAAGATATGGGTTTTTCTTGAATACTTGTATATGCGACATTTTACTCAATTATTGCACTTTCTAGTCATATATGTTCATATACGTGTTGCTATAAGATTTACGTTTTAGATATACGTTTTCTTTTCAAGTTTATTTGATTAACTATCCTGTTTTTCCCTAGTATTCCAGTGTTTCTATTAATCGGTATCACTTTACAAAAAAACCCGCTGTGTATTTAGCAGAAAAAGGAGAGACAGACCACAGAATCAATGAGGGCTAACGGAGGTTGGTGGTAATGCGAAACAGAAGAGAACCCGTAACCAAGGACGCCCCGCTCACGTGGCCGCAACGGTCACGTGCGCGTCACGTGAGCAGGCACGTTCAGACCGCCCCCCCCTACACTCGCCGATTTCTCTCCCGACCACCAGCCAATTCATATATAACCCATCCACTATACAAGAACTTTTCTTTTACCTCACATTATATACTCAACTATGTAGGGCTATCTCAATAGCTCGTGACAATTGTTCCTCACTCGTAATTATTCCTAAATTTCTATCGTTGTTTCTCTACAGTAAAAAGGTAAATCAATACAGTTTCTCTTCTGTGTTGGTCATTATTAGCTACCATCTATAGGACGTATTTTACAAAGAGCAGGCGACTGAAGGTACCATATATGTAAGGCAGATGATCGATATCTTGCACCTTGTAAACTGGTCCAAATTGTTTGTTGCGACATTCCCGGTTCCTGCTCTGACCACGTCAGGCAGTGATATACACGTGTCACGCTAGTGTGGTACAATAAGGAAAAGGGCTTCTGCCTATCTTATCATTTTAGGAACTCTACTGGAAATGGACATTTTCAATGCTAGGTAATTGCATTGTAGCTCATACATAAAATCTGCGCAAAACATAGATGTTAATGTGCATGTTATTCCTGTGGGAGGAGCCATCAGTCCATGTGTTTTCTCACTGCGAAGGTGGCGCCATCTGCAACATGCCGGACTTTTACAGGTGTTCTCACTATGATGAGGCAGATTTCTTTAATTTGTGGTTTTTGACCTTTGTGTTTTTTCTGCGAATTCCATTCATCATTAATGGAAGGGAAAAACCGCAATATCTGACCTTCACTCGTTTTAACTATGAATGCATTCCACCCGCATATTGTGTTAGAAAAATCAAACTATCAGTTTGGCCTTTCGTAAGTGTAACCTACTTCCCTCGGAATGCATTTAGCTGATCTTAGAATTCGCCAAGTCATGGTAATCTTGAACTGCTTCAACAAAGCGGATTTGCACAGACACTCCATTGGTAACTTTTCAGGTCGGCATTTTTCTGACCTTTATGAAATTGGAAACGATAGAAAATAGTTTTTCCTATAATCACTTTTTGTCCCCCATTTGGTATTTAAACGTGAAAAGTCGGCCTGATAGAATAGCTGGCAGTTCTGATAGAAAGCCATATTGACCGCATCATGTTGATTCCCCGTATTTAGTTTTCACCTAGATGACTTAAATGTTGATTAGCAACCTGAATTTCCCAATCTATGCATAATGAATGTTCTATCTCAATATAACACTGCTGCAGCTACTTTGTCGAAATTATTTTTACATGCTACCTTTTTGAGAACACGGTCCAGCGAGCACAATAATATAGTTGCATACATATAAATAGACAATAATCGATGGTTTTGTGTACAGACGGTCATAAACTACGAGTGGTTCATGCGGAGTAATACACGAACACACGACCATCGTTTCTTGCATTCATTATTCATCTTTTCGAATTGATTAAACCCAGTTATTGCCATATTGAAGGGTATAGCAATAGGGACTAATTATTTTGCTCTATAGCACAAGGGACTATCTTCCCATATACCATGTTTCAGAGGCAGTATAACATGGATTTGAATCCCCTATACCACAGTTATGGTATGTGACAGGTTTCATATAATTGGTCGTGGTTTACTGAGCTATACATTTGCAATGCAGACTTTGTATGTACGATGGATAATAAAATAAGTTATTTGACATCCTCCTAGGCCAACATACTATAGCTATCTATATTATGACTTCCTATCAGCCACGTTATTATGTTATGATCTAGCTCCCGAGCGTAATTGTAATCGTACAGATGAAATAAATTCCGCTACTTAGGATAGGGGGAAATTTCATATTATCGGAGGAGAAAACATTTGGGCATTCGCTCTATAAAAACGATATGCCTGTGAAACTGAAGTAGAGTATTACATAGTTTACACAATCTGTCCCTATTGGTGTGTGGTGCGTTCCCCTGGGGATGTGCGTCTCTACTACACAATAGGAAATGGTTTTTTACAGCAGTCGCTAAAGCAGATTGCACGTCTTACCACGAAGTAAAGTATTATTTACAAGGCCTCGTATAATACATGCGCCCTCGAGCTCTGATTCAGAGCGAGGTTTTGACAATAACGAGAAACATATGTACACTCTATGAGATAAAACACACCGCACATTCCCCATACATATTCCATGCCACATTTCTCGTTCACTTCGGTGTCAGATACATAGGAAGTGGCTGCTTTTTATCATATGGAATAGAGATGATATATGATAACAATAATACAACAAGCCTCAATGCGTATTGGTGCAGAAGTCTTTCATCCCTGTAAGTGCTATAATCGAGATACACACTACACTGTGCACCACCGCGCCACCTGTAGATGGGCTGTCTGTATTGTTGCCCTCTCTTATCCCAAATCCACCATGATGGCGTCACTAAGAGCCGTGTACAGATGATAAATCCAGAACATTGTGTGGCTTCCCTCAGTCCTCACTGTATGATTTATGTATATATGTATGTATATGTTTATCCTACCCCTCATATAAATCTCCATAGACTCAACATAGTGGGCCTGTATGCCACGGTTATGCCATAAATATTTATACGCCACTGGTGAAATATGAAGTTTAAAACATGTGCCAGGGTAGGATAAAATCAAAACATCACTCAATTTCATATAATTGTTCACATGCCATTCATTGTCTTCCGCTACAGATATCACTCAGCTCCGCCTCGTTATATCCGTAGCGGAAGACAACTCATGCCATATAAACAATCATATGAAATTTCGTGATGTTTTATGATAGTATGTATATGTACGTATATATGTATGTATTTATATGTATGCATACATTTGCATATATGTATATATAGATATATATATATAGATAAATATATATATAAATCGTTATACACGGCCCACTCCCTTAAAACCATACCACTGTCTCGCATGCCCGCCCAGGCACCTCGTGCTGCTATCTTGAGGCGTTGCCGTCGACGCCGTCATCTTCATACCACCATCAGCACCGCCGCCGCCGCCGACAGCTGCAACAGCAGCAGCAGTGGCCACACGCGCCACCAGTGTAAGCGCCCCTGGCGATAGAAGCAGGAGGAACCCAGTCTAGATAGGTGTCCACATCAACGCCGCTGTCCTGTTCTCTGGCGCCTGCCAGCAAGAACTCTGTAAACGCAGACCTCTGTACGTCCGACTAAGTGCTAACAGTCTGCCACGAGCGGCGGGCGAAAAGGTTAGCCGCCATTATATTTAGGACTTCCCGAGACGAAAGATCGGAGGCAACGTATTCATTCGTACTGTGCAGTAAGAAATAACCGTTTCATATAGATTATGCATTGAAAAGTGAACCGAGAAAAACGTTACGTTTCATGCGTCATAGAATCTCTCTCCTGTCATTCGGGGAAATGTTATTGAGCTGGTCGATCTCACAGTTCAATTCACCTGAGCACGTCTTGAATAATTATTTTTGGTGTTTTTTGTTTGTTTAGCCTTCCATATACCACCCATCTTCTGATGGTTATTGAATAAAGGCGAAAACATCGAAAAATACATGTATTTAGAGTCTCTGAGGAGAGCTGGTCATTTCGATATCCTGAGAGATCACGCAATGTACACATACATGGGAGGCAAGGAATAGCAGTAGTAGACAGCAAACGTACGTGCATAGAGAATTGCGTGACTAAAATAGCTGTTGTGATTTATAAAGAGGTGGTGGTGGGAACATGCAAGGGCAATACTTTAGTGTAACGGATGTAGATGGAACCCATAGTGTGTGACGATCTGGCACTGGGTGGGGAGGGGCATGGGGATTGTTGAGCTGGGCAAGAAGGTGCTGAGTAGGCCTGGGAAGGGAGACGGAGCCATGCTGTGGATGACGTGATGTGGCGTAGATTGGAAGGATATAGCATGATGCAGGGAGGGATAAGTAATACTCTGTTCGGTGTTAGGGTGCAGGGAAGGACCAGAAGTAGGCTGAACAGTAATAGGGTGCAGGGTTGAACCAGCAGTGGGATGTACAGTGACAGGTTGCGGGGTTGGACCAGTAGTGGGCTGTACAGTTGACAAATTGACTGGGTGTATAATTTGATAATTGTTACGAACTCCCCGATCGGCAAATACTTGCTCCAACGTCGTTAGGCGGGAGCAGCGTATTTACGAATCCAGGAGTGAGTAATATTATCCGATTAAATGCCTAGTCGTTGTTCCCTTTATTATACACTTTAAAATACTTTATATTAATAAGAAATCACCTTCAATTGCCATTTGAAATACAATTTAGACATTCAGAGCTGGACCGTACAACAGATAGATTAATCAAATGTGACGCATTTGATTAATCTATCTTTTAAAAATGAGTGTATGCCAAATGCCTGGAAAGAAGCACGTGTTGTGCCGTTACTTAAACAAAAGGGACTAAGGACATTGTCAAACCTTCGGCCGATTTCGGTGTTACCAGTCATGAGCAAAATAATTGAACGGATAGTTCATAGTCGTTTACATGCTTATACTGAGGAGAACCATTTGTTGACAAATCTTCAGGGAGGTTTTTGACCGGGGCACTCCACTATTGACACTACAACAAGACTAATAGAGGATATATTAAACGGAATTAATCAAAATAAATTAACAATAGCTACTTTTATAGATCAATCCAAAGCTTTTGACACAGTTAATCATAAAATATTACTAGAAAAATTATCAAAATTGGGAATTGGAGGTAGATTTTTATCTTGGATTAAAAATTATTTAACAAATAGAAAACAAGCAACTGAGGTAAATCAATCAATGTCTGGTCTGGGAAATATTATATGTGGAGTGCCTCAGGGCTTTATATTAGGTCCTTTTTTCTTTTTAATTAATATCAACGACTTGGTTTGTACTGTTGGATCTCAGGACATATATCTATATGCGGATGATACTGTTTTGTTTGCTCAAGGTGAAGATTGTAATCATATCGAAAATATTATGAACGATAAGTTAAAGTATATAAACCAGTGGTGTAAGCAAAACAAACTTACTGTAAATACGGCCAAATCTAAGTATATGGTTTTCGGAACAGGTAGAAAACTGTCAAATGTCCGTGATTGTTGTATTAAATTGGATGATAAAGACTTAGAGAGAGTCCAAAGTTATAAATATCTAGGTATCACACTAGATCCTGTATTATCTTTTAATCGACATATTGACACAACTATCCAGATAAGCTCACATAAATTGTTTCTTTTGTCAAAAATTAGAAGTTTGATAGATAAGCATACTGCACTCTGTATCGTGAAATCTGTAATCATGCCTTATTTGGATTATGGCGATGTGTTTTATGGTCGTTCATCTATTGTAAAATTAAATAAGTTGCAGGCAATACAAACAAGGGCCTTGAAGATAGCCTGTATGTCTCCAAGATTTGCTAATAATTTGGTGGTTCATAAAAAAGCGAAAATGTATTATTTAGACAAAAGACGTGACCTTCATCTACTAAATTATATGTATAAACGACAGGGAGATCAAACTATCATAGCTAAGAGTAAAAGAAACACAAGGCAATCTTCAGCAATTTCATTTATGGTAAAACATCCACGTTTGGAAATGTATAAGAAAAGTGTCATCTATAGGGGTGCTTCTTTATGGAATAGTCTCTCTGTATCTGAAAGAAATATTGACAATTATTCACAGTTTAAACGAAGAATGGCTTTGCAGGAACTGCTACGATTTTAGGTTTGGTTTGACTCTGAAATTCTATTCATATGGTGTAAAAACTAATTCTCGAGATATCAGTATTCGAGGGTTTGAAAAGATGATTGTAAGTATGGTTATTTTCCATACAAGTCCATACAAACACCCCGTATTACAACAATTGGCTAGTGTCTCAACACCTTTATTTATTGTTATCTTGGGGTTATATAAATTGATGTAATAGATCAACAGCTATGGCTGTTGACAAAATCAGAGTTGCTCTATTGGACCTACTTATTCTGTATAACATAAAATGATACAAAACTGATGTTATATTGGAAATGAACAACTCGCCTATTGTATAGGGTATACCATGTGTTGCTGTAAGAGTACAAAATACCGGCCTACCCAGGCTGAATACTTTTACAGTTTAAATAAAGAAGAAAAAAAAGAAAAAAATTATATGGCACACTGTGCCGTACATGATTTTTACGATTAGGAAGCAGAGACCACTAAGTATAAGAACAATATACACAGGTGTATCATAAAGTGATAAGGGTGATATTTGATAAAGGGCATATTCGGACCAGTAGCGGGATGTACAGTGATAAGGAGCAGGGTTAAAGAAACCAACTCGTTTTGGTCAAAGTCGTCGTTTTCCACGAGTTTGATGGGGAGTAATATTCACTCCCCATCAAACTCGTGGAAAACGACTTCTCTGACCAAAACGAGTTGCTTTCTGTATTTATCTCATTCCTGTGCACACTAAAGGAATGGACACAGGATATAGACCATGGAGAACGGTATGCAATACTTGTAGGGGCATGGAGACCGAGGTGCCAATGTTAAGCCTACGGACATTTATTCCAGGGGTGAGATAAAGGACCAGTAATGGGCTGTGCAGTGATAGGATCCAGGGTAGGACCAACAGTGGTATACATAGTGATTGCGTGCAGCAAGGGGGGGGGGGGGCGATGGGTTGTACAGTGATAGAGTTTAGGTATGGTCCGGCAATGGCGTCTATCGTGACAGGACCAGCAGTGGTATACAGTGATAGGGTGCAAGGTGGACCAGCAATGACATGCTTGCACCAGAAGGAGGCCTGCTTCAGCGTTAGAGGGCAGGATAAGATATTGGGCCATGTCCCTCGTGGTCATGGGGTTAGGGGGGGGGGGGGGGCAGGTAACAGAAACAGGGATGATCGGCCGTAGCCTCCGAGCTTCTACCCACGCGACCCTGAGGACAGTAATCGCCCTGTCCGCGTGACCGGTGCTGCTAGACATTGCACCGTTGCCCAAGGTGAGGGTGGAAGGGATCATTTGACAAGCCCCTCGTCTGCAAATTCAAGTGCCATCCAGGGAACCTGGCCTCGAGACCATGTTAAAATTTAATGTGGGTGTCACAGAGAGGAATACGATGGCGAAGGATAAGGTAGGAAGGGGCGATGGTATTATCGAACAGAATAAGAAGGCAATGCATTTCTTCCAGAGGAGCTTCGAGTGAGAAGCTCAATGGAACACATTCTCAGTATTAAAACAGCTCCACAATTCTGCTTGCGTCACTTCCACCAGATGTGCCATAGAACTCTGAGTCATAAAATCTGCCTCCCGGTTTCTGTCTATGTGGAAATGCCATTTGGTTTTATACGATCATTTTACTGACGTAAAGAACAACCAAAAAATGCTGAAATGCAATGCTGCCTCGATGGCCTTCAATTACATCTATACTTGTATATTATGAACGTTTAACATTCACTGCTTTTTATGTAGTTGACACTTAGCGCATCCTGTATGTTGAGTGAAACAGAGTAGTTACCTTTTTACATAGGCATCTCCTGTTAAATGAGCACTACAGCGTACCTCACACTCTAGACAAAGGAGGACGGAGGGGTCTGACACCCCCCACAGCCTTCCCCACCCGTCCTCCAGGGACTAATGTGGGACTGGGACATAGACGGCTGTAGGTACTCTATCAACATGGGCTTGTCGGCCAGGGACGTTTTCCTCGCCTCTCCAGGGCGGATGGTATTGATCACAGAACCAGGAGGAGATACTGTACATATGTGCACACTGCCCTCCTCCAGAAGGCGTGGTGACAGGCTCCTCCGACCCCCTTCCGTCCTCCCCACCCTCCACACTCATCACCACCACCTTCCTTATGTCCACCTTTCACCCCTGTTTACCTATGATACTGGTCTGAACTCCACAGCATATCTCACCAAGCGAAGTAATCACATGATAGGAAATTCATATGCTTCGATGGCAAGTAATGTCAATGCAGAAATGCTAATTTATACACTGCGTTCTGCAACAATATCGTCCTGACCACAATTAAGGAAAGGAAGTGATATCCATGAGTAAGAGTTAAAATAATTTTACTCTAGATTTTAGAATATAGTCAGTTTTGAGATGAATTTGGATGGACTTTAATCGAAACTCTCTGCTTTATAGATTCTTTGCTATTCAAATGAATAGCAAGACCCTCCACGATATGTACCCACATAGTTTTCCCTTAATTGTCTCTTAAAGTACTTTCCCATAATTCCTATGATTTACAGTTTTCATGTAATTACCCAGATTTATCGTGTTCTACACAATACCGGAAAAGGGGATATCCAGATAACTTTGCAAGAAGAAATTACGTTTACATGTCTCCAATTTTCGACATCTAATTTCCTTACAACCCGGAATTCATGTCTCAGCTGTACAAATAGGACTACTGCGACGTTGTTATTATTGCGACGAGTTGCAGTCCTCTATTACGGCGAACGTCAAACTGGGAATGCAATCGGAGGCTGAGAACCATGAACATAGCGTGATTTGACTTCATTGTCTGGTGTGCGAATGCAATAATGCCAGGCGCGTGCAGAGGCACGTACCCATTGAAGGCCCACTGGGTGGGAGGCCATGAACAAATAAGAGCACATGTATAGATCTCCTCGCAACCTGGGGTAAGGAAGCCATTGTAAATGGTGGTTGCATTTTTTCAGATTATATATCTATGGTTTCCCTATAGCTTGGGAAGCCACCCCAATTATTTGGTGAAACGTCTATATTCGAAGTGGATGCAAAGTAAGTGGCCCGCTTGAAAGGCACAGGCAGGGAGGGAATAACAGCTTTGGTTATTAAATGTTTATACCCATTTTCTGTTTTGAAATTCAAGGTGCATGGTGACCTCCGTTATAAAATACAAATATACCTCCGTTATGAAATACATATATAAATACATTCACTCGCACGTACATGAAAATGTTCCATAACGGCTGGCTGGTGGCTGCGCTCAACCTTTGGCTGTCTTGTGGAAACGCACGAGTTATAGGTGAGCTCTCCTGCCCACCAGACAAATGCCTCAGTGTGGTCACCGCCTAAACAAATAGGCCGCGCGCCGTTACCATGGTGGTGGTGAGTGGAGGTGGTTTACATTAGGAAGGGAAGGGAATATTTTTACCAGTTGTCATGGAGATTATATGTTTGATCTAGCATGCATTTTCGAGGTACCCCCGAGTGAGGCTCAGCTCCTGGGCTACGCATGTAATATCTTAAGTTAATAAGATATGGGCAGAAAAAGTATGCAAAGTGGATCATGGTATCAGCACCTGAGGACATATATGTATATAACATGAGTTGACCTCTGGTAGAAATGATAACTGAGACATTGTCATGATGAGAAGGGATCAAGTAACCTAACAGTCTCTTTATATGTCCATCGGTATTATGTAGTTGCAGTGGTTGGGTCAGTCAAGCAGGGGTGTGTTCAGTTTATGCTAAAGGATGCGGTGCCGATCCCTGTTGTGTGGTGATTCCGGTGGGCCCATGTACAAGAGTGTTATGGGTTTTCCCGGCTTACGTAACTTGGTCTGTATATTGGTCCACAGCAGGTTGACAGGTTATTCTGCATGTTGCTCCGCATTGAATAAATAGACAATAATCGATGGTTTTGTGGATAGGCGGCCGTAAACCACGAGAG
This sequence comes from Alentia gelatinosa, assembly GCA_950022655.1. Classification (NCBI taxonomy): domain Eukaryota; kingdom Metazoa; phylum Annelida; class Polychaeta; order Phyllodocida; family Polynoidae; genus Alentia; species Alentia gelatinosa. The sequence continues at coordinate 47,812,507 of OX465583.1, read as the reverse complement.
GTTGACGCGTAGTAATACACGAGCGCTAGCGAGTGTATTGCTCGAGTTGTTCACAGACCCGCCTATCCACATAATCATCGTTTGTTGTATTTATTTTCCATCATTTCGAATAAATTAAACCCAGTAATTGCCATATTAAAGGTTAAATCAATAGGGACTATTTCTTTGCTCTATAGCACAAAGGGACTATTTTTCCCGTATACCATGGTTTTGAGGCCGTATACCACAGGTTTGAATCCGTATACCACAGTTATGGTATCTAGTAGGTTTTATACAATGGGTGGTGGTTTACTGAGACCCCATACATTTTCAATGGGCACTTTGTATACGATGGATAATAAACCCCTTGGATCCTCACGGTTGGAAGGGTTTCTCCAAACCCTTTCGGTGGTTGAGTGAGGGAACTTGCTTCGGCTTGTGACTCACTCACCCTGCTTTACTTGGCACTCCGGTGCCAAGGTACTGTATATGGAAAAGCATGATTAAGATCATAAACCTAAGATCTCAGAATCAGGTTTTGTGACCAGAAGGAAGAGTAGTAGTTGATTTGTCACCTTGTTAGTTACCGAAAGATAACCGAACCAACCTATGTAGTACAGCATAGGGTAGCAGAGTCTCACTCCGTCGGAATAGATATTCTAATCTAGTCCGTGGAAAGAGATCCGAGAAACGACAGAACCGGAGGCCCACTACATAGTAATAAATGATGCAGAGGACGGGTTAAGGTCTAAGTATCTAGGATTCTCTTAGAATACAAGCTCAAGATTAATACACTGTTTCTATGATAGTTGCTTGCATCAGAATGATACCTATTCCAAATGATTGAATTCTAGAATGCTATTGGTCCTCGATTACCCTGAAATATAGATCTGGTAATACATGCTAGCTCAGTTACGTTACACGTTCGGATAATTATAAGGTAGGGTTAGCCTTTTCGACAATCTCTGTATCAGGAATCATGGATATCTGTTCAGAAATAATAACGAATAGATCTACATGTTTCAGTTTTGACCTGTTTCTAGACAGTACCACTGTGCTATACGTTGAGGACATGCTCCATAACGCATATCAGTGTGTTCCATTGACAGTCCCTCTATTGGCTACGCAGGATCAAGTGCTTAAAGAATAAATACATGCACGAACACAAAGTTAAACGCGATCACTGGGTGCGCATACCAACCGCTGCACTGTTCTTTGTTGTCCGTTTTACCTGCTGTTTGACCTCATGTAGGTGTTTTGTAATCGACACAACTTGATATTCTCGCAGTATAGGTAGTATTCAGTTTTAATGAGAGCTTGACCGATTCTCTGCATAGGCGTGTCTGACATTAATGGAAGAATATGATCTTCTCAGTTTCCATATTGCGGACAAAAACGCATGCAAATATCAAATTTCAGATGTTTGCAGATAAGACAAATTGGTGAACATGTTTGTACAGAGTACAGTCAGCATCTGCTTTGGAATCTGGGTGGAGGTGAGATGTGTTGTTCCGTATTAACTTAGGCTGAGAAGTTGAGGGTATCTGTTTGATGATGGGTCGGATATCAACAGAATGTATTTACACTGAAATCGCGCTGAGTATTGATTACAGCATCCCTTTCACCCAAACCCATTCCTAATGCTAGAATAGTATCATTTAGACTGCAACCGGATCCTTACCCATCACGTCCCCTTGTTGTTCTGGCCCAATAAAAAAGGGACGAACAGGTAGAATTGGAACCAGCCGTGACAGAACACATATTACAGATGCCATAAAGGAATTGCCACCGGGCCGGCTGTTATGTTATGATTTATGTTCACAGTTATTATAGCGTTTTATTGGTCTCAAATGGAATCGCCTGATTTTTGACGAGTATTCATTAGCGCGGTCGTCTGGAATAAAACATTTCCTGCAGAATGTATCACATCCCGGATGGCAATTATGTTTGCACTACAAAAGCGGCTGTATAATTGGACGGGCTGTGGGACGGGAAGATGTGATGGGTTAGGCCGTCACAGATAGAAGTATGGGATCTTCTATATGGACAGACTGTGTGAAGAGATGAATCGTATTGAATATAAAGTGAGGCGTGTGAAAGGGCATACTTTTGAATTTTTTTCTATTACCACATTTGTATGATACAGGTCTTCCATATGGATAGTATTAATTAGGCCTCATTCACGCCAATACAACTGTGGTTTAAACCGCCACAGAGATCATCTGTCACCTCGCAATGGCAGACGTGTTTTCCACGCTTTCTCGGTCGTTCTGAGGCAACAAATTCCACACGAAAAATAGGCCCCAGTATATGAAATGGAGGGCTGGGTGAAGGGAGTACTATGTGAAACAATGGGATGTATGACGGGGTATGATATATATGCGAGGGGACGGGCTAGGTGAAGGATAATGGTATGTGACGGGATGGGTTATAAGACGGGCTGTGATATTTATCCTACCCCTAATAAAAAACTCAATAGGCTTAACATTGGGTCGCTGTATTCGGTCTGGAGTTCAGAAAAAAATCAAAAATATCGCTCGAGTGGAATACGCTTGACAAATGACGTCATTTGTTAATGTAGAAGTAATTTAGATGGGCAGGGTAGAATAAATTCTAAACCAAACTCGAGTTAGTCGTGTTATTGTTCATCGCACTCCGGCATGATCACATATTACTGCTCTTGCCTTCGCCTCGCGCAGTATTACGCGATCTTGCCGTCGTACGATAAACAACAACACGACTAACTCTTGTTTGGTTTCTCTATAATATTTGACGGGACAGGCTGGATAAAAAAGAGTGGTATGTGACGGGACGCGTTGTATGCTGGGGTGTGATGGGACAGGCTGGGTGAAAGAGAGTGGTAAGTGAAGGGATGGGTTGTATGATGGGGTGTGATATATATTTGAAGTGATGGGCTGGGTGAAGGGGAGTGATATGTGAAGGGACGGATGTATGCTGGGGTGTGATACATATGTGAGGGGACGGGCTGGGTGAAGAAGAGGATGTGGAGGGTGGAGGGCCGGATTGTATGACGCGGTGTGATATATATACGTGAAGGGACGGGCTGGGTGAAGGGGAGTGATATGTGAAGGGACGGGTATATGACGGGGTGTGGTACATATGTGAGGGGACGGGCTGAGTGAATGAGAGGATGTGGAGGGTGGAGGGCCGGGTTGTATGACGCGGTGTGATATATATACGTGAAGGGACGGGCTGGGTGAAGGGGAGTGATATGTGAAGGGACGGGTGTATGACGCGGTGTGATATATATATGTGAGGGGACGGGCTGGGTGATGGGGAGTGGTATCTAAAGGGCCGGGTTGTATGATGGGGTGTGATATATACGTGAAGGGACGGGCTGGGTGAAGGGGAGTGATATGTGAAGGGACGGGTGCTGTTCTCGGGCGTGCTGTGGGACGGGATAGGCTGCGTAACTGGTTTACAACCTTTGACAGGAAGGGCTTTATGATGGAGCTGGTCCCCGATTCACGGATGGAGCAGCAGTGACACCCCGGGAAATTGGCAAATATCAGAATATGACAGCCTTCCATAATTTCCAATCCAACGTCCACTCTCCATGCAAGCCATCAATAACAAAGCAGTATAATACAGTTACGGCCCTCACCACTGCCTCCTGCACATAAAACTTGGACCCTCACATAGGATAGCCCTCTTACTCGAGGCACCTATTTCTTATTGCCTAGAATGGTATAGTAACATTTACAAATGCCAAATGAGTACATGTCTTATTCAGCTATTCCCCAAATCTATAGAAGGTGCAGCCTACGCTTCACTGGGAATCACAAGTGTTAAATACAGATATAGGAGTATATCTTTATTGATATATTGCCACATATCTTTGGGGGTTACCTGAGCTCATTCATAAATATGCATGTATTCCGTGTAATGGCTGAAAGGCAGCTCTGGTAGGAGCGGCCTGTAGCCAATACATGTACAACCACCCTCCTCTAGAGACCGTTACAATAGATCTGAACTTCATATAAGATTACATGGATACTTCTTTATTTCTTATTATCTATAAGCCTGTTACAACATGACGAACAAACATGTACAAATCGTTCATAGCACGTATTTTCGACCATTGTGGGTACTTTATTAATGGGGCGTCAAAATAGCCACTAGGAAAATTACAAAAAAAATCATAATAGGGTATTAAGAATCTGTATAAAAACTAAATCATGTGACCTAAGCATATCCGATCTACACAAGAGATGCGATATAGATCGAGATATAGGATCGAAACGCATTTACCTCAAATTTGTGTATATATATGCGACGTTATGCTAGAAATATAAAAAGAGAGACACAACCAAAAACTAGGGGGCAATCAAAAAGGATTGTAAAACTGAAAAGACCTAGGTCAAATTTTTTCAGAAAAAATCCTTTGTATGAAGGAATCTTGTATTGGAATGATCTCCCGCTAGAGATCCAGGACTCGCAGACAATATATGCATACAAGAAATTTGTAATACTAAAAAGTAAAGTTATCTTTGGTAACCTAAAGACGTAAAAAGTGATGGTGAAGGCTGCGCATGTAACAACCTCATTTCACCATATGTAACACCTTGTAAATATGTACACAAGCACGCGACCTGTATTGTTCTTGATATATGGACTTTGTATCTATTCTAATGAAGGCACAAAAAACCTGCAATTAGCAGACTGCCTTGTAATGCTTGCTTTCCTGAAATTAAAAAAAACAACATTTAAATAAATTGATAAATTCTACCTAATAGCAGTACCTGAAAACAGCTGAGTTTAGGATTGATGATCTATCTGAACGCACGAATCCGGTCTAAACGGAGGTGTTCATTGTCCTAGTAGACCATATTTCAGGTAGTTTAATCAAATGGTATTAGTTCAGCTGCCTCTTGATCACCCTGAGATTAAAGAACAACTTCAAGTACATCAACCATCTGCGGCTGAATACATGCATCAAAGAATGAAAGTATGAAATAGGGAAATGAGAACCATGTGAGGGTACTATCATAACGATTTTCCATATCGATATCAAATGTTCTATTCATTTTCTAACGATGGCGTGTCAGCCAATCGAACATCAGGTATTGCTAGTCCATGGACATTTGTTTGGGATGCTAACTGCCGTCCAACCAAAACCGCTGTTGGAACCTCCGCTTTACTGGTTGGTGTCGGGTGTGTGATACGAATGTTTGATGAAGTGAAAGGTTGATGATAGAAATTACCTTTTCACTGTCCAGCAAAAAACCCACTAAAACGTTGTAGGTGCACAAATAATTCCTCATTAATGTGCTCAAATTTAACGTGATGGGCTGAGTAAATTTGACAGCTTTGATTTCGGCCAGAAAGAAAAGTTTCTCCTCATTTAAAATTCCTGCATGAAGGGACATGTTTCAGGATACAAGATACAAAGTATCATTTTTTTAAATATCCTGGATACATTTATTCATCATTACTTTTTGCGCTGTTCTACCTATCTGCAGGTTCTATGTAGCCGATGCCAGAAAGTTCACCGAGTGCACAGTGGTGAAGGGGAGCCGAGTAGCGTTGTAAAAAGAGAACTGATTAGATGAGCGCTCACGGGCGGGTGGGCGGGCAGACAGCAGAGTTGTCATGGTCATAATTAGGAGATGTGTTTACAAACGTGGATCAAATGACCTTTCGCCGGACCAGAATGAAACATGATCGGAAGCAAGCCGAAATTGAAGGACGACTTAAAAACAGCGCAGCCAGGGGAAAAACGAGGCAAAGTCATGTGACCACTCACTCCAGTGATTGGCTTGTTTCTTGTTCATAATCCCTGAATGTTGATCACATTGTGGAGATGGCAGTAGGGGTGCGTGCTGGGGTCATAGCAGAACGAATATACCGGGGATCATATGGCACACCGTCCGAGGCTGGCTGACGTGCTCACTTACCGCTGACTCCGTATAATAGTGTGGTAGTGGATACGGGAGGGGGTGTCAGCCTGGTGGCCGGAATGCTGAGAGCAGGATCAACTAATTAACACTGCTAATCAAGCGATGTCCATCAGCCAGTGGAGAGGAATGCGGTTTGTGTCGCAATGCCAAACACGGACTCGTTGCCGATATCCACTGAGCTGCTCAGTTTGGCGCGCCTCACATCACCTTTTGCTACCTCCTCCCGCCCTTCGATTTCTTCATTATATTCGAGTCATCCGGGGGAAACATTCCTACATATACTTTACCACCTTCCCCGATACAGCCCCACCTACCATCACCTGTTTCTCTAACCACGACCTCCTTCCCTAAGCTGCTCTTAACCAAACTCCGCCTACAGGAGCTGCTCGCCTAATGCCGGCTCAGTGAGCCTCTTCCTCCTGGTATGACAAACCTAATCTGCGCAGCTCCCCGCAGTGATTATCCACGCCAGTCAGAGTGGACGCTGTTGGGCAGAGGGCGGTATGCGCCATAATTGACATGTTTTACCCCACCCCCAACCCCGGATCCCGCCAAGATATTGGGGTAAATAAGGCGTGAAGTCGTCTTGGTTACATGAGGCAAAGTACGGTGAACCAGAGGAACATGTCCCCTTCGCTGACAATGTAATACCTGTGATTTACTAAACTACCAAACTCGTATTGTTACATTCATCCTATGCTATGGTTTTATTTTGAGATCCAAGAGAAATCGTATTTGCAGAATCGGTAATTAAAACCTCTTATCATGAGACCATTTACAGACCATAAATGGGCCACATATATTTATATATAATATGTACATGTTTACACATCGACTTGTACAGTAACTAACTTCCTGTTTTCTCTTTTCTAGGTAAGTACTTCTTCACTTCTACTGCACTCAACAATGTTGGTAAGTTAGCTAAGACAATGTACGATGTCGTCATATACACGTGAAAAATGGAGGTAAACCAGCTGACTCAGCATTATCAACATACCCATATATCGTCGGTAACAACCTGGTTAAGGGCACAAGCCCTCTGACCTCTGAAATCTACCCCACCAGCAGGCCGCCCGGTTACTCTCATAGAGGGGTATCGCTTTAGAGGGATCAACGTCAGGATTAAGGAGAACTTAGCTTGGAACGCAGGGGCTTTCCATGGGTGGGATTAAGGTGTATGACAATGTGCCATATTCTAGAGATAGGGACGTTAGTGGCGGTGTACAAAATAGTTCGGTAGGTGAGAGTGTACTTTTAGATTGGACATACTGTCTCGTAGCTTGCTGCGGTAATACCTGGCCCTCGGTCTTTGATCGATGATTCGAGTGAAAGGGGGCTACACGGACTTAGGTTTTATCTCACCCCTGATATTTCCCCCCATAGACTTAACATTGGGAACTCATACTCAATGTCCATGATGTACTGTTAAAAATACTCAATGTGCAAATATGTCACAAACTGAAGCCAATTAGTCAGTGAAAGTGGTGAGATAAAGTCTGAACTGCAGTCGATCCATAGCCACTGAAAATATGCCATTAATCTGGGTTTGCTAGCTATCTCACTGGGCTTTGCCTCAAGAGATTACTCTGCAACCATAGCACAGTTTCAGTGCCTATGGATCTCTATACAGTTCCTTCTTAGAACTCATTGTGAACTAGAAAAGATAAGAGGCGCACGTCAAAACTGGACTAGAATCTATTGGATGAAAACTCAACACTACCGAGTAAGTGGGCTTTATGCCAGATAATTTCAAAACCTGTAAAGGTGCCGACCTCATCGAGTAGGTCATCAGATATCCTACTGATGCAGGGAAGCGTTTACCACTCAATATAAGTTCAGATAATATAACGCCCATTTTTATCTATATACGGGAAAGGGCCATTTGGAGGTAGGCTTCCACTGTGTAGGGGTAAGAGAGCTCAGATTAGCACGTTTTACTGACATGGTATCAAGATGGTTTTAGGGGCTAACTGGGATTATCATTGCCGATCACAGACGATTGTCGATACTTTGTTGAGGGTTCACATTTTGACAGGGCTTTGCTATAGAAGCTCAGAGGCGGTAGGCTGCGTAGGAAGGCGGGGGATTTGTGGATAATCCCAACGTTTGTACAGTGGATGCGATAGGGGACGAGGTAGGCGTTGTGCTTGGCGTGATAACTGGTCGTGTTTGACCGCGGTGTGTTAATACACTGTGTGTGGTTTACGGGGCATAGGGCACGGTGGAGGTTGACTGAGGTGGAAGGGTGCTCCGATGGATCATCCCACAGGGGGAGAGGCCGGGTAAAGCGGGCCCCTCCCTCCCGTCCCCGCCCTGGAGTACCTGATTGACGGCGTCCTCCAGGGTCTCCGGGGTGACGGCGAGTTGGATTAGCCCCTGAGCACATGCTGTTTGCATACCATCATCAGCAGCTGATTAAACGCACTCACCACCCCACTCCGGTCCTGTCCCGTTACGCCCCTCCACGACCTACCCACCCCGTCACAGACCACCCCGTTACAGAACACCCCGTTACAGACAACCCCGTCACAGACTACCCCGCCACAAACCACCCCGTCACAGACCACCCCGTCACAGACCACCCCGTCACAGACCACCCCGCCACAGACTACCCCGCCACAAACCACCCCACCACAGACCAGCAGGTCACAGACTACCCCGCCACAAACCACCCCGCCACAAACCGCCCCGTCACAGACCACCCCGTCACAACCCCCCCCCCCCCCCGTCACAAACCACCCCGTCACAAACCACCCCGTCACAGACCACCCCGTTTCAGACCATCCCGCCATAGACCACCCCGCCACAGATCACCCCATCACAACCATCATAATCAGTGAAAGTGCAAGATAAGAGCTAAATTAGTATGTCTCAAGCCCATTTTATGACACTTCAAAAGCCATCTTTGATCCAGTAAAAAAAGAGCGCCCTCGTCATATTTTGCATTGCTGATGAGAAACAAGTTATTTTTTTAGTGGCCTGAGGTTTAAGGTTTTGGATAGAGTTAGGGTTAGGGTTAGGCTAGGGTTATGGTTATGGTTTGGGTTAGGGTAAGGATGCAATAGCGAATTCACCGGCTTCGCGGTATCAAGTCCGCAGCGGTAGCGAGTTCACCCGCGGACTGAATCTGCCGCGGTAGCGAGTCCACTTGTATTTGCCTGCCCCGTCCTGTCACAAATACCCACCTACCCCCTCCCCAAACCCGGCCTGACAGACCACGCTCGTATGGACCCGTCCTTCCCTCCACCCTGTCACGACCCACCCGGGCACGGCTAGCGCCCCGAACACTGCCCGGACACCGAAACACACAGACCCGTCGAATGTCTCGATGGGTGGTGTTGAGATTATGTCATGAGGGCGAAGAGGAAATCAAATAATTACACCATGAACAAGAAATTTTCGGAGTCTTAACTTAACTCAACTCTTGATTAGCAGGCACAAACCGAAGCACCAATCGAGAAATCCGGGTTACGGCATCCTTCTAATCAGATTTTAAAGAGTATGGTTTCTGGTAGAATAATTAAGCAAATAATGTTGTAAATCTGCAAACACATGGTAAATTCAAACACGTGGTTATCATATCTGAAAAGTTGAGAAAAAATGATAAAATGAAGGGATGTATTGAAGGGAAACATGTCGGTATATGCCCCACGTCAGCTTCACCCCAAAACGATCATATTGTCGAAGGGTCATTTCATAATGTCCCTGAAGGCTCATTCCCAAATACTGTGAGTCATCTACGAGCTCGCGCTAGGACATAACAGCTATTCACGTATGACGTATGTCTGTGTTCCCGTAATGTGGGGTTTGGTGGCACTGTAGCTCACAGAATATGTCCGGCCAGGTCATTTATAATAGCGCGGGTCAACGACCCACTTCATGATTGCGGGGCTAAACGCAAGCAGGGCGCCCCCACCCCCCGACCCCCCACCCTCGCCCCGCACCACCATACGGAGGCATTTATTCACATTAGTCTTAGCCGAGACGTACTCTTTTCCGTGAAAAACAAATCACACTGGATCTGCCAACTCGAACGGAAGCACATGTACTTATAAGTTCTTCAATCACGTCCCATAATCCAAGCTTATATTTCCTGAAATGCCTATTTGGTGTAACGGACAAGTATGTATAAATCTAATAGAACATATTGGACGTTAAAGTACCCATACAACAAGTATGTATTGGAATATATATATATATATATATATATATATATATATATATATATATATATATATATATATATATATATACATATTTATATCAATTTAAACATATTAGAATACAATGTACATCCAACGGATGTGTTAAAGGTCCTACCCTATGCAGACCCTTCATGTATGAAGCATACGCAGATATGTATGTAATTGTAAGGCTACTGCCTTGTAGCTCTGCCTTATTCTATAGAACTGCGATGAAGCATACCTACTGAGATAGAAATCCACACTTACTCTCCTCTCACACACACCACTTCACATGGCGGCACCATTCTTCCCCCTTGCAATAACCCTTCACCCTCCACATACCCCAATCCCACGTCATCTGCTGATCAAGTGCCCGTCATAACATAATTTACTTCGCTAATTCCCAGCTCGCTCTTGTTTGCATGTGAGCTAGTCATGATCAGCGAGTGTTGTATCGAGCGTGGGTCCGAACTGCTCAGGCGGCCTGCAGAGACTGATTAATCAATGGGCCTCAGTGTTTATGCTGCTGTGTAATAATGGGGAGGCCGGCAAATAGGCATTTAGTCTTAGCTCATCCCGAGCTGGCTGCGGTTAAAATAACCCCGAGCTGCTCACTGTATCGATTTGGAGCTGCTCCATCTATGATTACCACTGGCTAGGGGCATCGAGGCATATGAAGTGTGTGTTGGTACTGTCTATAGCACTATTATAGGGGCGGTCTGTGTGTACTACCTAACTTTAACACTAGCTTTATTCCTGTCTTTTGTGTGAGTGTGCGTCTTGTGTGTAAGTGTGTTCTTGTGTGTAATTGTGCTGGCACAATTATGCCTGTTTCTAAAAAGTCTTAGAATGAAAAGAATAGCTATGGGTTAGGTTGCAGAAATTCTAAATATAACAAGAAGGAGGATGAGAGAGACTGGTATATCTACTACACAGCTTAGTAAGAAGCCTAAATGAGATGACGTCCTCGCTGAGTGAGGGTCACAATGTCGATGTAAACATGAGTACAAAAATAACAAGATCAAGTGATAAGGAAAACATCGACTTATCCAAACCCAAGAACGAAAAGTTCAGGAAATCACAGATATATTCATGAATAGCATTTCCAAAAGGGATACAAAAAATTCAGTCAAACAAACTATCAAAAGAGGGAAGTCTACAGAAAAAGACGTGAAACATTCGGTATATGATATGTAGGCTATATAACGCGTTGTTATATTACTATTTTTGCTTGCTATGATGGAAACTGCAACTATGATCGGCCAGAATACTACCTCTATCATACTTGTACATAATCCATAACGTTTATATAAACTAGATATGAGGAATCATAAGTACTGAGCTAAACGGAGCAGGGAACTCTACCTAAAAGACAATTAATATTATGATATGGAAAATGTTATTTTGTCATCGTAACTGTACACGCTCTAGGTCGTAACTGTACACACTAGTGTTTGTTGATTGTTAATATTGTTATACATCACACAATACAAGTGGTTGGTATCAAAAGAACCCACAACATCTAAACTGCCGATGAGTTTGAGCACAGGACCGAGTGAGCTTTATCTTGCAGCATGATGTTATTCTCAGTAAAAAAATTGAAAGTGTGACAATAGTTTGACCTGGTGTGTAATTTTGTTAGTGTACATTTTCTGACAACCCAGATGAGTTTATTTCATTCTTGAAGGTTCGGCCCGCATTGGTCAATTTGCAGCGCATATTGTGGCCCTCCAGGCACCCTCTTTTCTTACATTGAATTATATAGAAAGCCGTAAATACATGTTGGTTCCGTATTCCTATTCCGCGGAACCGCAATAGGGAGGATTAACGCTAGAGGTTGTGCTGTAGAAATGGCTGTTCCAACGGGATAATCCCTAAAAGAAGGTTAAAACATGAATAAGCCTTTAATTAACCGCTGTTCATGGACCACCACGCCCCCGCAAGCTACCTAGATCCCACTCTCCAGGTCCAAACCCTTTGTGAGAGTACTGAAAGTATCATCTGCCCTATGTATCATTCTAACACTACCACCAGTGGTAGAATAAACCCGCGATTTACCGAATATAAGACCCACCAGAAGAAGACTTCAACGTGCATTTTGATCAGGTGTCCTGGCTGGGCGGAGTCCCGCCCCATGTAAGGGTAATCCTACAGTGGCCGAGGTCAGCACCTCGAGGCCCTCACCTAACCCAACCTGTCGCTGCCTCCAGGCCATTCTCCCACGGTCCTCCCGAGTGGCGCCGGCAAGCGGCAGAATCCCCCGCGGGAATGTCGGTCAGTAAAACCGAATCTGGCCACGCTGAAATGGCCAGTTAGCGGCTGGGCCACTGGAGACGGCCAGGGCTTTAACCGGAGAGGGAGCTTAAGGGGGTGACTGGGGGCAGCGTGCGGGAGGGTGACTGGGGGCAAGGCCGGGTGGGAGGCGAAGGGCGTCCGGCGGATGTCGGACGTCTGCTGGCTAAGAGCACTCACCAGCGCTGGGCTGAGCGATGGCCCAGCCGGGGAAAGGGGAATGGGGATAAGGAAAAAATAGACATAACGGGGAGGGGGCGAGGAGTAGGTTGGTGTATATATGGCGGGCGAGGTTGAGGACACGAAATATGCAGAAGCAATGATGAGAGGGCATGGTTGGTGGAGCATGGGTGCAATGCTAGGTGTATGGAGAGTTATGGCTGTTGGCATGTAGCTGTGCAGGGTAGAGGGGGATTTAGCGGGGGCGGACGTAGGGACGTAACGGGAGAAGGTAGCGTATGGGGCCCGGAGCGGGACCAGGAGCGTCATGGTCGTGTGAGTAGTATAGAAGTGGGAGATTGCGCCAGGCCCTCTCTGACAGGTGGTGGAGGGGGTTAGGAGACATGACGTTTAGATGTGCAATAAGCATCCCGGTGCCAACTCCACTGGACGGTCAGTTTGTGTGCTATGCGTTGCCCGTTTCGTCGCCTCCAATGAGCCGTGTCTAAGTCAAGTCACAGCCTGATTTACCACCGCCGATCATCATGTCTTCAATTTATAAATGTTGTATTATGTAATAACAGGGCATTCAATGACGAACATGTATTACCTGAATTACATAATGCTGCATTACTCATCTATTTTATTGATTATGTCAGTAAAAGGCTATTTCATATCATATCTTTTGTGGCCCATATATCATCAGGTTATTTTCTCATTGCATAAGAATAATTCCACCTACTTAAAGAATATCTGAGGTAAGTGAAAATGCGTGGGGGGGGGATTGCAATATTATCATACATAGATGTACAATTCAGACTATTTCAGCATTTCTAATCGCCTACAAATAGGTAACCACTTGGAGGAATATAATGAAAGAAAGCCTAAAATACTTTGCATATAAATAACCACATTTACCCATGGAATAGCTCATGTAAGTGGATACCTTGTGCACAGGTTTGTATCATCCTACACAGACATGCAATTAAGAATGCCTCAGCCTTCTAATTGCCTGCCAAGAGGTAAAATGAAACCTCTGCTATCAATACACTATTTCGTAGGCGTACAGAAATAGGCATTCAGTGCAGATTGTTAGAGGCCAGCCTCATAGTCTATGAAACGTTTTATCGGTGTGTCCGTACGGGTGCGTGGGAGAAAGGGTGTGATAGGTGTCGGTGTGACCGTAAGTCTAATTCAGTAAGAATGTATAGCAATGTTTAGCTCGCTCCGTGAGGGGAATGGAAGAGTAACCTCAGTGTGTGCAGGGAGAGAGGCCACGGCCGGGAATGAGGGCGGCGCGGTACCGGGGCCGGGTGAAGATCCCACCCCAGGGGGCCGCACCTCCATCCCTTTCCCCATACACCCCCGGCTTTCCCGGACGCCGTACCCTCTCTGGGGCGGTTTATGAGCAGGCTCAGTGGGATCCTTCACTACCATGCCATTGACGACGGAGTGTTAAAAAACAGGGGGAACGACCATCGTGCGTGAGTGGGGGAATAGATGGGGGTTAGTTCAAGGCTCCCGTTGAGCGCATTTACCGGAGATTCCCAGAATCCATGAAATATCCGCGCTTTATTACTCTTTCCGCGAAAGCCAGCGCAGGTTTGGTGCGAGCTGTAACGTAACGTGAAATCGACACGGTTAATAGGCAGCCGCGCTATCAGGGGAGAAGAAAGTGGGGAGGAAGTAGACCTTCCTGCCTGATGTAAGCGCGTGTACATATATTCAGCATTTCCTATCTTATCTATATGCTATCCTCATACATTCTATTTCATTAACGAGACAAAGAGCGTGCGCTGTGTGTGCTGGTCTTGCCTCATACACTCCTACAAATACACACACAGGAGGGATCCCCGCAATTTACACAATGAATACATACACATACATATACACAGGGCATATATATATATTTATGCAGATTTAGCTTATTACATGATAGTATCAACACCGCGGCAAATAAAGGCGAATCACGGGCTGCGGAAGGAAGAACCCGGTCATGAATATGTATGGCGGGCACAGGACTCCTACATGGAGGCGCTGTTTGTGTGTGAGGGAAAGGGGCTGATGGCAATCGGGAGGCCGGGTGTATGAAGCTGGACCACGGGTGCACGGCTTGCTAGGTGGACGCAGTTGATATTTGCCCCAGGCTTGGTGAGTCGGACAGGCTGGGTATTGGAGATCTTGGGTTTTATTAGAGATGCTGGAGTGTGGTTAGTTTCTGCTTGGTATAGTGATGGGGGAATAGGTACTCAGAAGGGGCAGGATGGCAGCATGAACATTAGGATCGAGATTACAAGATTGATATTGGGCTAGCATAGATTCAGACGGGCAGTTTGTTTCTGGGTGATGTTTCGAAGATACTAGCCGACTTGTGCATGAGTGGTAGGATCTGCAGTGAGTGGCAGAGATTGGGAAGTACTCGTAAGGTCTGGTGTAAGTGGTAGCAAGCGTGAAAAAAAATGTGTTGGGGTATGCTGGATGTATGCTGGATGCGTGGGATGTTAAAGGTAGACGCAGTGTGTCAGTATTGGGTTTAAATTGTGTAGGATAGGTGTGAGTGCTGCAGTCTGAGGACAGGTGACAGAGACTCTGCGAAAGGGACGTTGGGTATGACTGGCGTGATTTAGCTGTGAATGCCAAAATCTGAGTGTAAGGGACGTGAATATTGATGTGAATGACAGCGGTTAGCCGTGAGTGGCAGGGGTTAGATGTAGGTTGAAGGACTATGGAGGATATGGTAGGGCGAGCTGCCTGTAGGTGGGACATACGTCGATGCCTCGTTCCAGTTTGTGGGCTAGATGTGGGGCAGCTGTCAGGGCGCCCATAACTCATCCATGTCTATTGACAAAACGTCCGCCCCTGTATGGCATATTTCTTATATATATGGCCCGGGAGGCTGGCATATCCGCCTTGACACCATCTCTGGTGCCTCTACCATCATTACCATCACCACAGCCACTATCCCTATCTAAACCGCATGAAATTGCCTGGTACATCAACCACTTAGGTATCGGCACCGCGTCAGACTGGCACTGTTTTCAAGCCCAAAGGTACCACAACCATGTTACAATATGATAAATTACACATTGTAACATCGTTTTGAAACACCATTTCCTGTTATATTCTTTCAGGTAGTACCACTACTGTGTTCGGTTGTATATAACATTTGACCACACCATCCGTTACCTCCACCACATCACACGAGAAATGTGTGTCATATATATTCTGTTCATGCTTTTTCCGGAAGCTTTTTGATCTTGATCGAAAGAAATTTAATTGAACTATATGAGTAATAGAAAGTTTAGATCATATATATATAGATAAATTTCAAATTTCATATCCCCGATTATGTACTGGGAAGAAAATAGCATGTTGTTAGTCCAACTGATATTCAAATGATAAATTTCAGAGGGTATGTAGCACCATGCATTTTGCTTACATATGTAAGAGTATTTGAAAACACGCAACTGGAACCATGTAATTCAGTCTGTGCTTGCCAAATCGACATGGAAATAAATATCCGCCGGTGTCAGTGAAAAGCCGCGACCTCTGATACCACCTGCCATTGTTAATGTCAGTATCTGTCACTGCTGTCCAGTATTGTCAGGCAACACCCACACCTGTCATCCCCCTACGCGCTGCCTTCGTGTGTTGCCTTTACATATGATTCAATTGACACTGCTAACTATCATAGTCACTACCCGCGTTTGCCAACTGGCAGAGGCATCCAGAATATTGATACTGGCGTATCCCACATTCAGGTTACATAAGGGTGCAATTTTATCTATTAAATTAGCCCTATGAGTGATGACTGGAGGCACCCCAATAAGGATACCGAATGATGCCTTGAGGTATCCTTTTCCGATACTTACAAAATCATTATTTGTATGTGAGAAAGAAACGATTAATGGGTCAATAAACATAAAGAAATTCACAGAATGTAGGAATAAAACCATACTTACGGTTTTAAGAGAAAAAAAAGAATGATATTAAGGATCACGTGTCATATCACATGTCATAGCAATGTATTACAAGCGGCCCATCCCTAGCGGTTTGCAATGACACTAATATCCGGTCTCACGCTCGGTGCAATGGGGTTAACACTACCCAAAATTATTACCTGTGACAACGTGGCACTAAATACTGCTGCTCAGCTCTGACGATCAGAGTAATAGTGGAAGTAGGCATTTCGCAATAGTAGCTATTACCACTGTCTATTTCTAATGGTTCCCGGCCCTCGTTCACCACAGTCCTTACCCGAGGTCTCCCATCCCGTCGCCACCCAGGTCCCGAGGCTAGCCATGTGGATATGATGGGCCGGACCTACTAGAGGGGATCAAGGAATTGTCATTAAACACAGAATGGAAGACCGTTATGCAAATACCAATTTTGGTGTTTCTGGCGTAAATCCCGCTTGATGTGGCCTCGATAAGACTTAATGCCAGAGACTGGTCGTAAATTCTGCACCGGTAGAGCTCTGTATTCTGATTCTCTACCCAGGGTCCGGCTAGACGGCGGTAGAGAACATGGCAGAGGCATCCGTGGATAGTAACAGGCGAGGCTTTATGTTTATCCGATATTTTCGCTCAAATATATTAGAAATTGAGGAAATAGAACCATTCGATAGAAATAACTAAGTATTATGTGTGTCTATATATATGTATATATATATATGCCCACTATCAGAATAACCGTCTTAAAATACATGCCCAGTGTGATTAAGATGGCAAATATACAGAGGATTTACTCCGATCAAATTACTTTCCCTATTCGGAGCACTGATTCCTATTCTCACGAGGTATGTCTGTGTCCGAGCAGTTTAGCATGGTGGGTGAGTCACGACAAATTACCCTGGCTGACGTGTGTATGTCTACAGTAAATAGGCGTGGACCAGACATGGTACCAGACACATCCTATGGTGCAGGGAGTCCCGCTGGGCTTTCTAGAACCCACTCAATATTGTTATAGTGATAACCCCGGGTATGCTAACACAGTAACAGGTGGCTCCTTAGACGGAACGACGTAATCAACACTGCCCAGTAAACGGTCCCTTTGGTGCTGTATGTATACATCCATGATGCTACCTGAAGGGGTCTTCAGTGCCAGGCTGGTCATTCTTTCAAAAGGTCTATTTGTTTACACATATCTTTCCATCAATATGAAGTACTCTAGCTTACTGGGAATATATCAATTGCTGTTTAACAAACAAAATACTTCTTTCCTTATGTTTTGAATATTGAGTACATAGTGAAATGCCTTATATTTTCCTTATGGCCAAATAGCGAAGTTCATTCTTTGATAGATGCTTTCAAAGCTTATCTCAGCTCTGTGACTTTCATGATCTTTAAGGTATGGGACGCTTTGACACTATTTCCCGCTGTTGAGCTTTTTTTTTTACAGGAAAGAGGGGTGCTTCCTCCAAGACATTTATCTTAGCAGGATCCTGACCTAGTCTCGGGACGTTGACCTAGCTCT
Source organism: Alentia gelatinosa (assembly GCA_950022655.1). Classification (NCBI taxonomy): domain Eukaryota; kingdom Metazoa; phylum Annelida; class Polychaeta; order Phyllodocida; family Polynoidae; genus Alentia; species Alentia gelatinosa. The sequence continues at coordinate 47,794,497 of OX465583.1, read as the reverse complement.
AAGGTGCCTTTCCCTCTGTGCACGTTGAACAGTGCCTTATTCAATGCCTCTCGTACACTGACAATAACCTCAAAGTCGACTCCCGCGGCTGAGTGAAAGCGTAACTGACGTGCTAAATGTCGGGCTCATTGTCAAATGATGAATGATAAAAAAAGCCTTTTAAAGTAAAGGACATTATACAGTTACCGACCATAGACGAGAGACATTCCAGAGTCAGCAACAGTGTGAGGCATCACAAGACTCCAGTTTCAAGTAGCAAGTACATCCCCCACTGCCAACTAAGAGGGGCATCGCCTACAATACAGTGCAGTACATATACCATTCATCAAAGGGGTGAGAAGTGGTAATACATAGACATAATCTATTGAATTTGGACTTTTTACAAAGTGGAGACTGCACTGTTGGGTAGGGTTCGGATAATATCTGACCTATTTACATGACATGCACGTTACATGCACGTTCTATGCTCTTTGAGTTTAGTGTGACTATGCAAAAAGACAGTGCTGAAAATGGGGGTATATTGTGGATATAAAAGCCAGGGGTCACTGCAAGAACTAAGATTAATTTCAAATGTTAATAATTAGAAACAGGTCACATTAGATGTTTTAGCACCAGGCATTTAGTTATAGTAAGAGACTGTAGGTAATACAGAAGCGAAAACTGGGGGGAAGGACGATACGGATCCGTTCCTAGATCCAGCATGAGTTCCTCCGTTCTCCATGAGCAGCTATAATCCCAACTAATACCCAGTCACGAAATTCCCGCTCTTTGACCACAATGGCAGTGATGAATTATGCATGTTAGCAATGCCCCGGTGTTCAATGTAATATTAAGCCCGCGCTCAATTATGCCTCATTAATTCTCGACTCTCTCATTCACGCGGCTTAATTGAAGCTCTTCCATTCGCCGCGCTGCTATCGTTGTAATTTCCAATTACTCGACCCGTCTCAAGACGATATAGAGCTGCTCACTCTGCCCTGCAAGTCTGTACATTATCGCCACTTGTATTTCTTACGCCCTGCGTATCACGACCCGCGCCACACCCTGCAGCCTTCCACAGTGTGGTTAGACACTCTGCTTTGAGTAGCAGGAAACTGCTCAGTTCTGCGGAGCAGCTCTGACCAGTTCGCCGCCCTCCTTTGAGGCAGACACTAGCCACGTGCAGGCTTCCCACAGACTCCTCACACCTGCGAACAGATGTTCTTCACAATAACACCACCGGAGTTCCGTGCTGCTATTCCACTGAAAGGCGGCCACTGTAGCAAGCCGTCACTACCAATTCCTCAGCTTAAACTTCCCACATCCAGTTGCCATACGTACTTTTTGTACTACTTGAAAGGACCTTCAAATTTATGTTCTCTGCCAGATACGTATGACCACTGCTAAATATTTTTTCTGAAAAAAAGAGATAGATATTCAGTTATTACTTGTTTCATTTAGAGATAACATTTTAGTTTCCTTTTATATTAGTCTAGATATAAATGCCTCGGTCCGTATAAACTGTAAAATAGCATCTCGTTCTGTGACTTGTACAGCATGGTCAGGACGTTATATATGTACTATATACCCGAAATTAAAAAAAAAATCAATTTCATTTTTCTTAACAACCAAAATTTTAATAAATTTGTATGGCTAGGTGGTCCGTATTTTAGTGTACGGACCGGCGGTCCGTACAGTATTTTTACGTCATATGCCAAAACGGTGCGTATTTACAGTATATACGGCATGGGTATATAGTAATATACTATAATGTGTAGACAGGATCAGGACTTTTCTAGTTTAGAAATATACTCAGGAAAATATACAGAAATCTTACGGTTTGTAATTCAGTCTAAAACAATAAAGTATTGATTCACGCTCTGTAGATGAGAAAGTCAACGATTTCAATATATTAAGTACCTTATGTTCCTTCCTTGTATCATCATGCCATCAATATATTAAAACATAACCTTACCACACATTCGCTGGAGTAAACAAACTGTCAAGTGAATGCGTTGTTTACCTACCTGACTTGATAAACTCAGATAGACACCCCTCGACCGCACAGCATCCAGTTTCGTAGTAATCTCACTAATGGCAGATGGAAGGAACTGAATTAACAGCTCTTAATGCTCCAAACGGCATCGTTCCTCGCTCTACTTGGAAAATAGTAGAAGAGAGAGTTTGAAGAGGATTGCTGAGGCGACAAGTTCCCCACAAAGCTCATGGTGATTACAGGTATAACAAGCAATGACACATTCTAGATTCTTAATGCAATACGACTCTGTGTGTCGTGTCGAGGGGTGAACTAAGGTAAGGAACATTCATATGATCAACTCTGCCTACCAGAAGTATAGTGCTCCCCACAGTGAAGGACTGTTGATGGATGAAAGTATGCACTAATTGTCAATTGGTAAAGGTGTGTGAACCTTTGCTCGATGAAATTGTGGACTGTTGCTGATGAAGATAAACATGGATTATTGCTTGAAGGTACACTTAAATTGGATTGTTGCCTGATTTAAGAAAAGTGTGTAATATTGATTGATAAAGGTAAACGTGAGGCAGCTCAATACAAGAGACGCCTCATTATGAAATCACCACCACACAGGACAGACGGAAATGACTGGCATGAGCACCAAGTCTTCGTCGTAAATCCCCTTTTATACTATTATTATGTTTTGACACAATTTAGTTGAAAGCAATCAGCCGGGCTGGCTTCAGGGCGCTGGTGGTCCATACGGCAGTCATGTCGGGCTCACACGGAAGTTTCAGCTTGTTTACTGCTGCAGTAAACATAATTCACAATGTGGCAACCGGCCTTGAGAATAAGTCATCAGGCTGGACTGGTGGGCCTACACTGATGGAATGCAGGAAGAAAAGTATGACCAACACTGGTTTAATTATTGCGGACGATAAGGGTCAACTGTTGGCTGGGCTATGATCACCAGCCTTCCAAGTTGACATCGGGTTGAGGACATTTTACTGGCCGTGTACTTGTTATTGGTGTGTAACATGCAACACAATCTGCACATCTTCACATGCAAAAATGTACCAGACCTACGGGCAAGCATCGCATTGGAAACAATGTCCTAGGAGTAAACCCGCAATCTTCGTTCTATTTGAAAATGCGATATTTGCTGGTAGAGGATATATTATGTACTCAAGAATAGGAAGTCAGACTTCATTTGGACACGTGGCTACAAAGCGATGCGTTGCCGGGATCAAGGGACCTGACATAAGGAGAATGTAATATACTCTACATATCCTGTTTGAGGTGCATTCCAGTACTCAACAGAATGGTTGCTGGAGAGGGAAGTGCTAAGGTTGTGGGGGAGGGGGGAGGATACAGGGGATTGCCGGTTCGCCTGTAGAGTGAGACGTGCGGATGGATGGGTGGTAGGAGTTCCGGAACACCGGCAAGCCAGCTGGTCGTGCATTGTAGTTCAGCTCAGGTTCCTATTGTGCGGGAAAAGCGTGGATTTCCGCCGATTTCACGTCCACGGCCGCCAGCCCCCGGCCTCCCCGGCCTTCCCGCCTATATTAGCCCGGATTCTGAAACTGGAGCGCGGCCCGCGGGAAGTTCGGGCCCTGGGCGAATAGAGGGGACGATATGGGATGCGACCGACTTGCAGGGAGGGTAGGGGTTAGCGGAGAGGGGTGGATCCGTCTGAGTTGCAGGGAGGGAAGCAGGCATCCATATTGGATGTTGATACCTGTAGCTGAGACACAGCTGTGTTTGTACTGAAGTGCTCGACGACTCTCCTCCTACACATGTGAACGAGTATCTGACTCCTCCCTTTCACTTCACCAAGACTGTAATTTTCTATGAGTGGGTATAACTGCAATCGCCAATAGTACAGTAGGTGCTTGTCCTTTAACAGCCCTAGACAATCAAAGACTAAACAGGATAACACAGGTGGTCAAGAAATAGCAGAGTTGATATTCCAAGGCGGGTTTTCATACATTTAATACACAAGGCACATGACTCTGTGTTCTCATATATTTACTCTTCTGCTCTTCAATCATCATTCAATCTCTGTGCTAGTGCAAAAGCAAAGAATTGACAAATATGATCTCTACCATGAGTGGGATGAATGTTCATGACGTAATTAAAGACATCGTGAAGCTGGTTTTCGAATCCCCCAGGACATCAACACCGATTGGGCTGCGGAGACAAAACCCTGTCAAGTTCCAGTCCCATTTTGTATATTTGCCAGAAACGAGTATCTGTGCACCTCTCTGCATTCGGATTACTGTCATTATCTCTGTCAGGAAATCATTCTCAGCCCCGATCTGCCCGGCTTACATTGCCGACCCATACGCGTGTTTCCTATGTCGCCTGTCTTCGTGTTACTATTAGTATTGTCAATCAGTAACTCGCTGGTAGGTTAGGTGATGCGTTCCATTCGTAAATCCAGTCGAACTGTTTAGCCTAACACAGAGAGAAACACCCACCTTCTATACACCCCTCATGAACCAGCAGGCGCCAGCATGGGCATGTGGGGGCGGGGCAGGGGTGAGGAGGGAGGGGGTGACACAGGGGGCAGTTTGTGTGGAAAGACACCATCAGGGGAGACTCCGTCGGGAGCCTGGGTGTGTACAGATATGTCCCATAGTTTACCCTACACATCTCAGAGAGAGCACAGCTCCATCAGAGACCTTGTCACCCTCCTCTCGGGAGCTCCTTCCACTCTTACGGGAGCTGCCTCGAGCCCCCAGTTCCACCCCTATTTCCTCCACCCTCCCCAGGGCTATTGGGGTGTCTGGCGTAAAGCGCGCTTTAGACTTGAGAGGAAGTCCACGTCAGGCTCGACCAACTCCCTGCAGTTAGTTTTGAGTTCCCCGATAGACTTCACTCCAGTCAACTAACGCTAAGCCTCAGTTCGTTTTTAATTCTGTTATCAGGAGGCAAAGAACTCTTAAATAGCAGCATACAGGACATAGTCTATAGTCAATTTTTAGAGCAACAAAGAATTAATTGTAGCTTACCATAGTGATACAATACACTATATTGTATATCAGGGGTGTGGTGATCTTATATTATTAAGTGTGTAGAAGAAGATGGGGAAATAATCTCTTTCATTATAATATATAGACCTAGTCTGATATAGGCTATGGAGTAGAGCATAATATCAGGTTTGTTTCTGACTCAATATCTGATGGTTTAATATCTGATGGCATTCCATATCTGATGACTGTCGGGTTACACATGAATGTCCTTCATGAATGTAGCTATTAAATTTCGACCGACTCAGCATTTATGAGAACATTACTTTTCCAAAAGCAAAGCTGACTAACCATGAAAGTATTGTAGCCACCTCCCGGGCAAATGAAAATATGAAGATGGAGTAGGATGTGGAGAATAGAGATGAACAGGAGAGAGGATTCGTTGTCATAATCAGCTGCTTCAGCAAAAATACACTGCAGTTGCTGTAAGATGACTTTGGTACCTAACCAATCGCTGTCGGTCACCAAGAAACCCTTGCCGGCAGGTGCGCACAGAAGCTGCGCGGAGTAGGGAAGGTCCTTTGAGTTATAAGTAAAGTAGATGAAACGGAGCTGCTGTAGGTAGTGGTAAAAGGAGTAAGAGTGAGGCCGCCCTGATCGGAGGGTGGGGGTGAGGTTCGGGGTTGCGGAGAAGGTGGGGTAGGGTGATCATTCAAGCAATGTTAACCGAGGGAAGCCATGTTTTATGGCGTCTTGTCGGAGCGGCGTGCGATGTCCGAGTGGGCGGGCACGTTAGCCGACTGGAGGCCGCCCGTATTGACTTATGTCCCATTCATCAAGGAAAAGGATACCCCGTCGGTTGTGGCGGGAAATTAGAAAATTGTCGGCCCAATCTGGTTTCATATGCATGACGCCCAGAGGCACCTGGGGCCCTGAATCGGGCCCGCTGATGTGGTTGCGCGCCGCCGTGGAGGACGAGTCACTTGGAGCGACTGGTGTAAATTGATGTATTGCTCAGGTAACAATGGGCAGGCGGTGCAGTCGGTGGCAGCGCCCAGTCAGTCTGATCGGCTATTCTGTACCCACATAACGCTGGTTACCGTCTGGTACACATTCCCACCTCCCCCACGCCTCCATGTGTCTGTCTCCCTCTCCCAACCCACCCGTCAGTGTCCGCCACGGAAATGACTTTATGCATGTGTCTGCAGGTTAGGCAGACTTGCTGAGATAGCTGGCAGAGGGGATTTTCCAGGGTGACTTTTACTATACAACGGTGGACCAGGCTACTGGAAAGGCTGGATGTTACACGTGACGCAAAACTAGATATTACAAATTCAGAAGTAGCATTTTATGTATAGCCTTTCAATCATTACTTTAATTATCTATCATATATTTACTTGACCGACCTGATTCGTAGTCTTTACATAATAATCACAATTTATGTAATTCTCGAGGCAGTGCTTTTATGATTAGAGATAGATAGAGTAATAAATATCAATTATCTCTGCTGTGTTACACCTCTCAGCACACTCGAGAATCGAGACTATATTCACTACTGAAACTAAACAAAGACGGATTATTAATAAATTTCAGAAGTCTCCAATTCATTATAGCCAAACTCAAATAAGTTGCGACCACAGAAATTGAAAAAAATAACTTTGTGAAAACTATCATCTAAAGAAACCTCATAAACAGAAACGATTTTCTAAATTAATTAAACGACGTGAAGGCCCTTTGTCGAGTGTTTTGTATGTGGACAGTGAGTGGTACTTACGACCAGTGACAAGCATGGGACAGAGTCCAGGAGGACGATGGGTCGGCCATTTATCAGTATTTTGTGACTTCACTCACGTACGCGATTCAGCAGATCCGTCTGTCTGGTGTCCATGAGCATACATGAATAATCATTACCCCCACCCCTACCCTCACCCCTGCCCCATTATCCCCTGCTCTGATGACCACTCAGCATAATGAAGTGTCCATTAGGCAGGCACTAGCCACGCCGCCACTATTGTGACACTCGTGTCCGGTGACCGGTATGAGTGTCCTGCAGGACAAACCGCACAACAGCCGAGTCCTACCATTGACCTTCACTGACCTTCTCAGGGTGGATTTCAGGAGTCCATGCAGTCTGGAGATGCTGGGGTAAACTCTGAAACAGTTTTAGCGCAAGGACCCCCGAGCATTATACATTCCTAAAAGGACCAGATTAGTGCCTAAAGTTGTTAAGGAGCTGCATCGAGAGGGGACGGCTTCCCCACTGCATGAGTTACTCAGTGTTGGGATATAAGGGATTCAGCGGAAGAGCAGCTCATTCAAGGACAATAGACTTAAAGGGGAGGGGTCTTTTACTGCCCCCTTAAAGTGAAGAGTAATAGTAGTAGTTACCACAATGGCGTGTTCTCCATTACGACATGAAAAGACTATCTGCACAACTCATTCTCTTCCACCTTTTCCTCTGCCAACGGACTGAATGGAAACGATTACAAACTTTTAGAAACCTTAATTTCAGTGAAACTTTTTCCAGACAAACCTCATTCCCTGGGGTGGGTCTGGGTGATTACAGGGTTTATGGAAAAAACCTTAAGTTTGGGCTCCACACGACTTAATTTTTATTGCCACACATATATGTGTAAATAGACGTTCGTAAAAATTATTAGGATTCACAATTAGATAAATGCTGTGTGGAAAATGTGAGAGCCCATTAGAAATTTACTTACTACTTTACGCCGTTGAATTACAATCGAATGTGTCTTTTAGATATAAATAAATTCAACATTCTCATTTAGGTCTACGGGCTACAGTGTGAGTGGTTTATTGACTTGTACTTGTCCTTCTTATACATACGTCATGTGGGGACGATCTTGTAAGTTGTATATTTTATGGCACAGTTTTTAGCTCGTACAGTCCCTAAAGTACTCAATATACGGACAGGCGAGGTTTGGCCTGGCTGTTCCAGGAGTTTGAGACGCAGTAGTATATCTCCCCGAGGCAGGCCTGGACATAGGGATAATCACAGGGGCGGATGGTCAGTCTCTAAGAACCCTCCCAGTCCCTCTACCCTCTCACCTGTCAAGGCTGGAGCTACTGCAGCCTACACCCATGTCTATTTATAGTCCTGAGCAGCTCATAGGGCGAGCTGGTATATGAGGGGGCTGGAGTTGGGCATGCCCTATTCCAGGGTAGCGGGTAGAGGTGAGTGGGGATTTGTTCGGGGAAAATGTCAACTCCCTGGAGCAAGCAGACGCTGGCCCGCGCTGATGACGGTCGTGTAGGAGCCACCCACCACCGTCCCGCCCTGGAGAAGGCCAAAGCACGCGCCCGGGGCGTCTTGGTCCCCATGTCCCTAGCATTTCCCTCCTGTAGTGAACAACTTTAAGGTGGGAGGAGAACATTAGCAAATAACATCTGATCTCTGTACCAGATACTGTTCCATCGCGAGCTCCTGACATTACCCTATAGCGACCGCCTCTAGTGTAACAAGCATAAGGTGTTCTTCTTTTTCTCGGGGGGTTCCTCTCGTAGGTCCCACGCCCGTCAGCTGGAGGATTGGTGCACTGTACCTTCCATGACCTCCAGTATTCAGGAAGAGAGAGAGGGGCACTATGGGGTATATATGAAGATGGTAACGATGGGTTGAGGAGGTGCAGTGTTGGCAGCGGTGGGGGAGGTGGTGCTGAATTTGGCCCTCATCCACGAATATAACTGAATTCTATTTCGGTCAGCTGGATTGATTTCGTCCTAACGTGCTCCCCTTAAAAACCGCACACACAACAACGGCCCCTGCCGGCTCCGCTACTTGAAAATGTTTGGCCTTCCGCCGACGATGAATTTTGACAGTATCCGGCGAGAGCATTAAGCAGCTTAATGAAAGGCTGTTCACAAAAAATAGGCAATGCGCCTCTGCCGCCAAAACGGGCCGGCCGTAATCAAATGATTTCTCTTTTTCTCAAACGCATTCGCTGGCAGGAGAGCGGAGAGGAGAGGGATAGAAGGCCTGGATACGGACACTGGGGAGTTCAGTGATACGGGGGTGCGGGTTTACTGATAAGCGAGGCCCAGGTCGTTCTGTGCATGTAAGATTAGAATCCTTGTAAACCCTCTGTACATATATTGTGCCTCTCTTCTCTCTCTTGTGGGGTCGGGTTGGCGGCACATCAAAAGATCCCGCCTCGACTTGCCCTTTGTTTCTGCTAGGCACCGGTTCACAGGGGGTGGGGCACAGTTGATCCCGTCAGTGGCGCACAGAGGGACCTATAGACCTCTTTTAGGTTACGGCTGGTACCAGCCACTAGAAAAATACAAATCAGTGTTGAATAAAGAGGTACTGTTCAGTACCGTACCTGTGTCTTTATCACCACATCCCTACGACTAACTGCGCACGCCCGCGGGGTCCCATGTCTCTTTCTGACATGCAAGATGGCGGCGCCTAGGCTCTAACCCCGGAGGGGTCTTTAGGGTGTGCTCCTCAGGGCGGACCGTGGAGGAAGCGGGGGTGTCTGTGATGCTGCGGCTAAAGGAAGGGGCTCAGTGGGCGTGGAGCTGGGACAGGTTGTGGCGCCAGGGATGAGGGTGGAAAAGGGAGGCACAATAGGATCAGGATCCAACAGGGAGCCAACACACCGCAACATAACAGGACAGATACCGACTTACCTCTGACGCAATTACCCCGCCACCCCCTTTATCCCTCCTCCTACCCTCCTAGACATGAAGATCCATCCATTCCGTGCTGGGCCACACGCCCAGGGCTTACCCCTGACCCCTCCCAACCTCTGCGTGGGCCTTGCCTTTACGGTCCTTTTACGGGATCTGGGGAGGATTGTGCAGTCGAGTCATTGTCTGGCCAGACTAGGGATGAGGGTAGGTGGGGGACCGGCAGGGCTTGTGTGAGAGGGTGAACGACCGGCCTGTGAGGGCCAATGGTCGCCAGTGGGCACATGACACAAGGCGGGAAGGGGGAGGACAAATCGGCTGGTCCCACTCACCGACACGTCTCACCGCCAACTTTCTGCTATCAATGTGCCACCATCATCAACCCCAAGCCATCAACGCAGTGCCATCAAAGTACATTTATCAACATGCCATTGACAGTGTGTGCCGTTAATGTCCAGCATTCACCATCAATATAACACCTTCGTGCATACCAACTGCTGTCCTGGGTAATTGGGAATTACTGCTTGTATATAGTGTGTAGCCACCAATTTAAAGAAATGATCGTCTTTAGCCTCATATGATATTTTGGGCAACAAATACAGAGCTTTATGATTAATGGGTAGCAACGGTATGTGCTAGAAAAAAATGATTTTGAATGAGTTTTAGCCAAAAGAAAAGGATTGGCTTGAGATTCTGTATATTACATCTGAGACCATACTAGGACATATCTACTGCAGCAATAGTTCGGGATATTGCATAGTATTTTAGTCGCCTGTTCTTCTGCAAACGATCTTGGTTAGTCTGAGGAAACAGTTGCTTTAAAATACTAGATAGCGAGACACAGTATTGCATAAATGGCAAAAAGTGTGACATATTCGTTTTCCATGGTGCTGCTAAGGCAAACATGCATTAGTATTCCGAATGATTTGGCTGTGAAGATTGCTGAGCTTATTACTTCCTGCTCGGCCAGTGATATCTACTGCTTCCAACTAATCAACCACCGGAAAGAGTTAGCAATCAAGGAACTACTCCAGACGTAGACCTGGGGGTACAGAAAGGTTACATCCCTGCCGCCCACTGATCCTGCTCAATGAGCTCGATTGATGCATTAACACTGCTCTTCATAATTTGTTTCCTGGAAATGTCAAGTCGAACAGGTGACTTACGCCAACATAATAAGGCAGACCTATTGACACCAACGACACCACTTCCCCTTCCTGTCCGGTCCCATATCCACCCCTCCCACACTGCCCCCTCGGAGGCCCCGCCTCCACCCCCATGCACTCTTTACCCTGACCTTGCCTTCCGCCTTCATTCTTCATCCCTGCCTTTGTCGTCCTCCTGTGTGGACCCGTCCTCACTCCCACAACCCCGGGGTTCTGCTCGTTCATTCTTTTATGCCGGGCCAGCCTCAGCACACCGCCCATTCCCGTTTATTTTATGTATGCCCCTTTACCCCAGCCCGCCTCCCCTCTGGTTCAGCCCTCTTTTCTATCCCTTTTCTTCTATCCTTTCCTTGCTTTGCCCCAGGCTATTTCTCTTATCTATCCCTCTATGTCCCGTGCTCTACCTCCTTTTCAGCCCTTCCCTTGCTCCACCATAGACAGCGCCTGCTAGGCATCCGTCAGTAAACCCACAGCCCCAGCCTTCCCCTTCGCCGGCCCTTACTTCCGCGCGCCGCCCCCTGCAGAGTGGACCGTCAGTCAAACACCGCCGTCGTCTTCGTCGTGTTTGACATTTGAAAGAGTCTCAGTAAGCCTCACATCTCGTGGTGAGTACCCTGCGGACAGAGCACGTACATGTGTGGATGGATGGCGCGCGGGGGAGGCTGCGGGCTGGTGTGGACGGTGAAGGTCGAGCGTCCTCATTAGTGCCCCTCACTCACCACCCTCACAGGTGTGTACAAGTAGCTCCATGCGTGGGCGGCGATAAGGTATAATACGGCCGATAGTCTCTTGAGTTGCTCACTGACGTATTCTCTTTGTATCTATAGACGTGGTGTTTACCAGCCGCTGAGGAGCTGCTCTATGGTGAGGTTAGACCGGCCCGTGTGGGTAATGGTCCCCTTCCTGCTTGGCGTTTTCAATTATAGCCAACGTCACCCAAACAACCCCCCCCCCCCCCCCACACACACAAAGAACAGAATAAAAGCGTACATTCCAGCTTCAGATTCTGTTACCTTGATCACAAGGCACCCTTATAATTGTTCTCGAAAAACAGTTTAACCATCACTCCTTTTCGGCGTCAATTAATCTGATGGAAACCAGGGAACGGTTTTCAATATGTGTCTCAGGAATTTCTTTAGGGAGGCAGAGATGCCAGCCATTTCTAGGAGACCATTTTTCATTGTTTAGAATAGAGGTGAACAACTTTGAGTCACCTGTCGATGTGTCAAAATGATAATCAAGGAGGTTGTCTCAGTTTAGAAGAGAATGTATCCATAGTGAAACTGAAAAATCGAATTTTGTATCCGAGAGTAGAAAACCAATCAATCACAGTTGTTTTAGCAACCGGGACTTGTTTCCTACACTTCGCTGCTGCGGTTTTCCGGTAAATTCCCTTTCGTTATCAACTTCAAGACGATGCTCCAATTTCCAATATAGTTTGTTATTTCCGGGTAGCATTATTCGCAGCTTTAGGTATCGAGGCTCATAATGCAAAGTTATACTGAGGCAAATGCAAGATTTGTTGGCATATGGAAAGCAGATTGGGCTTGGGGTGAATGATAAGACAACTGGGACCTATAGGAACTGGGGTAAGGGTTGTATATCAGGGGACTAGGAAGCTCAGGGAGTGAGGGTACGCGTGCGAAAGAAGTTGGGGTTGAGCCGTCTGTTGGGTGATGTATTGTCGGGAGGTTTTTGGGGGGTTCCCCGGGGAATTGAGCGGGTCAGAGGCCGTGATTGAACCGAAGACGTTCGGCTCGCGGAGAATCACCTCCTCACCGTGACCTACGTTCCTCGGACGTTCGAATGTGCGAACCCTTCTAACTTCCAAATTAACCAATCGCGAATTCCTCAATGGCGACAATGAAATTAAGTGGTTTAATTCATAAGGTGGTAATTTTCTTGTTGGTCTCCAGGGACGCGGGATATGTCACATTACTTCAGTCAATGAATAGCGAATTACATCAGGAAGGATATCCTGACAAAAAGATGTGATAGACATCATTTCCTGATTTTGAAGAACGTATTAGGGAGTTCCCCATAACTATGGCGGATCTTATTTTGTTAGACCCATACGATTACATACACAATATCCAGTGGTTTCAGATACAAGCGGAAGTAATATCCGAGGAGCAGACGCGTAGTAATCTCCGAGGGATAGCGAGGGGATTACTACGCGTCTGGTCCGAGGAAATTACGGTCGCTTTTATCTGAAAGCAGTTTGTATTGTATTTATCAACTACTGTTTATCGCTAATGATTTCGGTGCCCTTCCATTGCTAAACGTTCAAAGAGTTTTTCAGTTCAGTTCTCGGGCCAATCGTATGTCGTTGCTACATCATCAATTGAAAAAGACTATGTTCATTCAGATTTATTATACAGCTGAATGCTAGAGCTAAAGTAAGACAATGAACGGTTGATGCACACAGGGATATATCTTAGTATTTTGTGCTAGAAACTTGTATACTGTATCTGAAACTTTAGGAGGAAAACTGTAAATGCGCATTTTTCAGTGTTGCATGTTTTGTGATGGACTATACATACAGAGACTTCAAATGTTGATTGACTTTGTCAATCACAAAACATTTGCGACAGTTTCAAGTAACCAGACACGTCTCAAGAATGCGAGTCCCTCAACATATAGATTTACATTCTTACCATTATCTTTGATGTGTTAACAGAAAGGCAGTAACTTAAAAGATACCTCCTACGTGGCATTGTGCGTATGCAGGCCCCTCAGATAGGGAGGTCTCAAGGTACATGGAGGGGGGTAATTTAATCAGGATAACGGACTGAGGTGGGGAGGAGGTCATTGTACCCTTCCTTTGTACCCAGTCGGTACATCCTGCTGTCGCAAAGGAACATGGAGCCCGGGTTTCTTATAGGCTCTTCCCAGGTTAGTCTGAGAAGCCGCCATCGTGAATCTAGAATGCCGTTCTAAGACACCACTCATGCCAGCTACGTGATACATATTCTTTAATTGCATGTACATTGGTCAGGATATTTGAGACAATCTATGTTGAACTGATGTGATCACATCCATCTCAACGTAAATTTCATGTACACGAATAGAAAATATGAGCAGTTTGATTGATAATTCCTGGCCCACATGCAGAGATTCCTATAGACAACTTTGCCTTCACCGCCGTTCACTAGAGACAGGCTACTGGTGCGTCATTCAGTGCGTTACCAGCCGAAACCTTGGAGTGGTCTATAGGTACTTCTGTTCGGATGCTAATTACCTCCATGAGGTGAGTGGTAAACTGCTCCACCGGTGTGGAAGGACTCTCCTGGAGGTATGGAACAAGGCCCTGGAGGAGGCATTCGTAATGACGTGAGAAAGGTTAGGAGATGGTGCTACTTCCTGCCTATGCTCTTGTCACACCCTCACCACCCTCCAATACGTGTATTTCCGCTTAGGCAGGTCAACACGTAACATGCGTAAAAAAACTTTTCCATATACTGCTTACTGACGGAGCATCGCCAAAGCTAGGGTAAAAACGAGATTATATAATAACAATGCCTGATTAATGGAAATTCTTTAGTGCACCGTGAATAGTATCAGCTACCAATACAATTATGTTTTAACTATGCTCGAATAGTGATAGGGGTCCACTTTCGGTCGATCATTAATATGGCGCTTATCAAGATCTAATTATCCAATACATTGTGTCGTTGTTGATGCCGGTGGGTGTGATCGATTTATCTGTTTCATTTGTGAGATTGGTTATTGATATTGGCTGGTTTGATAAAGATGTATGGTTATAACGAAGACAAACTTATTACTGTATATGCCTAAAGTCTCCTCCATCTCTGGAATAATAAGAAAGATTCATCAGAACGAACATCATTTCCAGAGGCATGACGCTACCCTAATTAAAAACATCTTTAAAGCGAGACAAGTATTGGGGTGGTACATCAAGATATACTTTTATCGTATACTCTATATCCTCGCACCTGTTGTAACTCGCTGCAACTCCGCCAATACCGTTAACGGCTCCATACAAATGAGTATTCTGTACTGGCGTATTTGACATAGCGCACGCCGTACTGTTTCCACCATATCTACTTCGCATGACGGTGCAAGAACATGAAAGACTTGCCCAACCCTGCTATACTATAACAGAACTGCTTCAGGTTTACAAGATGGAAGTTAGGATAAATTCTGTGGGGCATTGCGGCAGTATCTACCGTAACTTAAAGAGAGTCGGTGGAGAGCGATGCAAATCAATCACCAAGCAGATCGTGCCTTAATCTTTAACGTTGTACATATGGAGAAAAGTAATAATGGATATACTAGAGGAGTGTATTGGCTGTATGTTGTTGGCCAGCGGCTTCGTCGTCTTTTATAGGGATTATTTTCTTTTGAAATTTTATCGATTATCTACTGATATGCATAGAAAAAGAACAGTCATTATTTATGCACATCATGTTTCAGGAAAGGAGCAGTACACCAGTGATGTTTCGCAGCGATGTGCCGACTGCGTTTGTGTTACAAAATGTCACTTCTGGTTCTTTCCAGCTGGTCAAAATCTGGCCAAAGAACTAACCAATGAGAGCGTGCCGTACAAACAGGGTTTTCCCGCTTTGCCAACCGTACAGAATCGTGTTCCGTATGGGTAGCCACAAGAGCGCATCGCGTTCCATATGGCGATTTACAGCACGCTTATTGTGAAGGTTTTATTTACAATTTATGTAGCAGTAGTACAAATCTACCAGCAATACGTGTACGGGTATGTAATACACGTCGATGTATAGGAGAGTGGAGTCGGTCTAATGATGGAAACTTCAAAGCTTGATTTACCGCCCTGTTCTAATCCTCAGAAGATCTATCATCAATAGTATAACCTGCCTGTAGATAATTACGGCTAAAAGGCCTCCTCTTGATCATCTACACAGTATACATAGGTATAACTTTCATATCCCAGATACCTGGAGCTGGTCGATAAACCAGTCAAACCCCGGCTGTGTGTAATGAGCGGCGTCCTACAAGCGATTCTCTGATGTGAAACTTCCCTAATAGGGGCCTAATTAAGATGCGGAAAGGAACAAAGAGTTGCCAGACAGATCTACATCTCTCGTCGTATACACACGGCTAAACGGCGCCTCCTCTATTTCCAGACAATATGGGTACAAAAAGTGCCCCACCCACCACTGCTCTCTGTGGAGACTTACCTCATATTTATAGCTAGATATACAGTTTTATGTGTACAGAAATGGTCAATAAATATTCATATGTGGTGCAGAAATTCTCACATAAACCAGACCGTGCAGTGGAAATGTGTCGTATAGCCTTAGCGCAAGTATTCCAAGGAAGATACCATTGAAACAAGTAGGTAATATCTTTTGCTCCCCACGTATGTTTGACGCTTTCGACGTTGAAATGATGTTGATTGATGACGTGCGGAGGGCTCGAAGTAGTTGTAAAACCTATCAGTTACCACGTCACTTGTGACGCAAGGGTTCTTACAGTTCAAACACTACGACCAGGCCCTCTCCTTAACCATCAGCCATTTTATGGTCACAGTGATTGCAGTGACAAACACTCGGAAACAAGGATAATCATTCAGAAAATGTTCCCCGGTTATTACACCAAAAAGCCAAATGCTGGTTTTATTCAAAGGAAATATTCGCAGTAGGACATTGAGAACAACGTGGCGCAGCTATTGTGTTGGCAGTTCAGACAGGGATAAAATTTCATTAATGTCCGCAGGCACTCCATAAAGAAAATAACTCCACCATAAATCCTGAAAATGAAAGAGCATATTCTGTAAAGAATTATCAATCTTCATATATACGTACGCAGTTTCAATCATTTTAGTTCAGAGGCATGTTGCGAATTTGAAAATGTTATGAAAACATAAATCATCAGATGGTTGAATTTAATTTCCATTATAAAACCAGGCTATCCAAGCAACAAGATAAACGGATATGGAAATCCGGACAATGGTGCATGGCACCCCTTTACCTGGATTACAAGCACCTTGGCATGCATGTCATGCCCACACACCGCCTGCTGAAATTATCCTTTAAGAAGACCTGGGCCCTAAATGAGTTCCCGTTGGACCGGGCACGTAGATTGTACCGGATGACCCGAGCACGGAGGGCGGCTGAATCGCTCGCTGCGTGGTCGCTGTCTGTGTTCGGAGATTGAGCGATGAGGAAAGGGCCCTTACTACGAACATAAAATCATCCTCCCATAGAATTGTCCGTATTCCAGATTTGTAGGCGGACGTAGAGTCAGCCCCACAAAAACATAAATTTCCCGAAATAGAGCCCTTCGTTTCCGCACTATTCCGTTTAAGCCTTTTCAGTTACAGAAAATCTATATTAAATGAGTATCAAAACTCAAGTATTGTTCAGATAATTGATGAACAATTAAGAAAACTAATGGGTATTTGCCTAAATATCTAGAAATGCCTTCATGCCTCCATTATAGGTTAAACATGTATCATTGTTTTGTTATGCATGTGACTGAAAAAATATGTTTGGCGGATATGTACAGCCGAATACCATGTGGAAAGTTACACATATCCCTAGTAAAACAACAAGATGGCACAAGTCCATGAA
This sequence comes from Alentia gelatinosa, assembly GCA_950022655.1. Taxonomy (NCBI): domain Eukaryota; kingdom Metazoa; phylum Annelida; class Polychaeta; order Phyllodocida; family Polynoidae; genus Alentia; species Alentia gelatinosa. The sequence continues at coordinate 47,777,183 of OX465583.1, read as the reverse complement.
ATTCATATATTTCCAAACATGGTCATTCCTATTACTTTACCTCGCCTTGAAGAATACAAAATAGATTACATAGATAGCATATATACTCTTAGATGTTTCTTTGAAGTTATAAAACACAATAATAAACATATAATATCTAATCTGTCTGCGTGTCAGGAACTTATCGTATATAGAGACTGAATTACCGTGGCGGTAGCCCCCAATAATAGGGTAGACACATCGATCGGTAACTTTGTTCTCAGATGTAATTATGACTGGGACCTTTGTAGTAGTGAAGCGGGGAGGGGTCATTGGCGGACACTCATGTGACACACAGTGAGCTGCTCGCCTGGTGAGCTGCTCGCCCACTGATCCTATAACGACCCCTGTGGGAGAGACCGGGGCTGAGGGGACGTGCATGGCGACTGGCAGAGTGGTGTGATCCTAGGTTCTGATGTCAATTACCAACTGGCCTGCTGTGTACCAGTGAGGCCTTACTCCTAATCCTAATGTCCTATGTACAATGACAGGGCACTACAGGAACGCGACAATACCCTGGTATGCGTGATGTTTAGAGAGACCGAAAATATGGTCAGGTAGACATGGTACTGTGTGGGAAGACTCGGAAATATATGTTTCCATTTCCCGAAAATATGCGCTTTCACAAAAAAAAACCATTATTATACTATCGTTGATGCATTTTCTTCACAAAGTTTCTTTTATTATGTCTGGTAAAAGGTGTTCACTAGATGAATATCACGTAACTAATATCCAAATGTTTGTGAAAGTTTACATTCAAATAAACTCCAACACTACAAGTTTGTATCTGAAATACAGTACTAACTCTATTCACTAAAACACATTTATTTTTAAACTTTACTTGGTATGGCGTATTCCGAAACCAAACTATACGTGTATAAAATAAATGCAAACATATCTATAAGAGCAATGTGATATCAAGGAAAACTAGATAATATTTTGACATTAATCAGTCAAAGGAAAACTTCGTTCTGTATCATGGTATCACAGGCATATTGATCTAATGAATTCTACACTTCTTGTTCGGTGTATTTGTTTTGAGTACCTCATTAATGGAGTCACTTAGTCTACAGATACAAATATAGCCAAAGAGCAAGTGCTGAGCGGTTTATGGGGTTCTGGCACCACGGCTTGACACTTTGGTCAGTTGAGTTGCTCGTCAGTCGTGCTCGAAGTCTCCTCCTGGCGCCGGGCGTTACGCAACGTCTGTCAGCGTTCGTCATCCGGGCACCGCTCCCCGCACCCAGTGCTGCCACCACGCGGCGGCCGGGCGTACTAATCTTGTTCTTATCGCGGCGCTCCCAGACGCCATGTTTACTTTTTCTCCCTATATTGGCCTGGAGAGCTGCCATAGGACGTGTAGATCATGCCGTATCTACGGGAGACGGGGTACTCCTCCTACCTTCGTCCCTGTCTACTTTGCCCCTGACGACCTGCAGGCCAGATAGAGCCGAATGACGCTGAAAATAGGCAATGGAATCGTCTTCTAGAGCTTCGCGGTCCGTTTCATTGCGCTGCCCAAGCGTTCTGGTTATTGACCTCGAGACGTAAGCAATTGGAAAGGAAAAAAACCACCAAAAAAAATTCGCCGTCTTGAGGTCTGCAAGCACCATAAATCTGTATAGACGCCTGACTGGTAGTGGGTGAGCGTGCGCGCGTAATGCTGTTTGTATAGGACGCAGTCATTACACTCAATGAATACCTCGGATATTTCTATATTGGCAATAACTTTGTGTACGATAACGTACCGATGGCTGTGCACATACTGGTGTTATTCTAGCTGCTCATTTGTTGGCCATTGGCCGTCCAGAGAGTGGAATTGTACCAGAGTGCTCCTGTTCGAGCAGTCGGTTGAGCCATAGTATCATGTGCAGTACCTGTTATCCCGAATGCCCCCATTGGATAAAGTAAGAGGCTAATAGTTATATCATATATTTATATAAATATGTCCCGCAGTGTACAGTAGTGTACAGGTCTATTCATAATTTCATTTATTGATCTATACTTGGAAACAATAGGGGAGGTTGGGGGTGACACAGCATGCAATCCTGGTCCTTGGATGATAGCCTAGAGCTAATCCTTCCCTTTGATTTGTCAGCTTTAAGCCAGACAGTCGTCTCCATAGTGGGACAACAGCATTGGTCTAGACGGAGGCGTTGTGATCAATACTAAGCGATTGAGAGTAGCCACACAAAAGGAAGACCTATATACAAAAATTCTAGTTTTAGGGTGTGCCGCTGGTATATATGTTGCATATTAGCGGGAGGATGAAATATATATATATATATATATATATATATATATATATATATATATATATATATATATATATATATATATATACATATATAGATAATGAGATTTATAGATACAGGCATATCAAACCCATTTTGGGTGCCACGATAAATCATCAGTATGAGGAAAACAAACACACACATGGAAGTACATACGGAATTACGGATAACCTCCTAATTTTAAGAAAGTTTTATGGGAAAGAGCAAATTCACAATTTGCAACTTTTCAGATAACCAATATTAGGGTAGGAAATACCAGTGCACAGTTGCATCTGATTCTCATGCCCATATGGTATAAATAAGCCACTCTCCGCTATTGATTCTTAACCTCTCACACCTAAATACAGTGTGATTGCTTAAGCATCGCACTCATCGACTTGCTCAGACTCTCCTCGCCAAAAACATTAGATAATGAGTCTCGAGGCGATCGTTGTGACGCGCCTCGGAGCGGAGGAAAGCGGTCAGGTTCCGATAGCATTGATGCTCACTTCTTTTGTCCTCCTTTACCCCAATTGCATGCAGGTACCTGTGTAGATGTCTGCTGGTCGTACCGGCTGCGCACCCTGCCAATGGCGTTTTGATCAGAGTAGCACTTAGAGAAGACCAGCCTCCGGTATAGGGGAGCGGGTAGTGCGTGTTGAGGAGCGAGGTAAGGGCATCGACCCCAACCCTCACAGCGTTCGTTCAACCCCCCAACCCTACTACTTCACACGGACAAACCCCTCCACCGTCCTATTGATCCGACCAACACCAGTTTGCTTCGACTAGCCTACAATGTCTATCATGTTACTAGTAAATTGAAGACAAATGGGAATGTCTGTATTTACTCGGCGATTCCTTCTCTCACCAACACATAGGAAGTTTTAAGTTGTAGCTTAAAGTGCTCCCAACAATAGCGAGTCACTCGTCGTCGGCCTAGATCTCTACGCCCCACTTTTCTTCCCCTTTTCCCTATCCACGTGGACCCCTTAGGGCCTGGTGCTGGGCCCCCTTGACGTAACATATCGCCCTACTTAGTGTTGCCATGGTTACTAGTGTAAGGGGGAGAGGGGGTTTCGCCTGGCGTCTACCGTAGCATATGGTATAATAGGATTAGAGTAAGTATAGCTTGGTTGCTCTCTCCTGGGAGCCGGTGTTACCGGGGCCCTTCGATCAATCAATAGCCAATGGCTGAGTGCCATTGACGAGACTGCGGGACTGCGCCCGGGGGTGTCGGCGCTGCTTCTCGGCGTGCCCGTACTAGGGTGTGTTCGCACTACCAGCACAGCCTGGTACCGGTGTCTTGGATCGATAACCAATACATGACTGTCGATATATTTAGTGCGGGGTGATTTCCCTTCGCCGGTTGGTTCAATACGCATTATCCAGTTGACTGAGCCGGTACTAAGCATGTTTTCGACCTCCGTTTTTTCCTGTACCGTATCGCACCTTGTCGGACTCTGATTTGATTGTGGCAGACCGAGAGGGTGGAAATGAGATTCGTTGGTTCTTAACAACGCCCGAAGGAAACTTGTTTCTTGGGCGAGGACTTTTAGGGCACCATCCAAAACACGGGTCAAGAGCATTGCCACGTAGTGTCTGAAGACCGTTTCACGAGTTAACCCCAATTATCGTCTCGTTCCTGGTAGACACCAAACACAGTGTCTCACATAGAGTACACGTCTCCTCATGACTAATGGTTTCCCCGTGACTGATTTCTACAAGTGACTCACAGAATTTGATCTCCTTAACTTGACATCCGTCAACCAAACAAGAGCCTGACATTCCCCGTGGGTTGTCCCCGCTGCAGGCCCGTGGAGCATGTCCCACCGCCAGGTGCCTGTAGTGGCCTCTCGTTAGGGTACACCTCATCAGTTCCTTCCCTGTCCACCAAGTTATTGCGTCGTGACGCGTCATTAACATCGTTTGGTTCGTTGCCGTCAAAGGCATAAAACAATTAGCAGTTATTACGATTTTCACGCACCCCTTAAAATGGAAACATATGTAGGGCTCGTGCCTCTAAGTAAAAGACCCATATGACAACCCGGCAAGTCCAACCCGTAACTCCATGTCCATATAGGATAATCTTCAGGAAGCAATGGCTGTAACCACTGAGCATACCTTGTGTTCATGACAGTAGGGCAGAACAAACGTAAACTGGCTCTCTACACAGGGTTCGTATCGAGCCTGGAAAACCTGGAAAAGCCTGGAATTATGCTTTTAGGTTTTCCAGGCCTGGAAAAGCCTAGAATTCTTACAGTAAGCCTGGAAAATTTAATTTTTTAGTCTGAAATTCTGGTCATTATCCGCTTTCCTTAACTATGTTATCTGACTGCCTATGAAACTTCAGTGGCTTGGATTAAATATTGTTTTAAAAACAGTGACCAGATATGCTAAGCACCCTTCAGAAAGCAAACAATGACTTTTCATTCACTAGCAAGATGGCATTGATTCACATTGTTATGTGGCTGGAAAAAGGATACTAGTGCCTGGAAAAGCCTGGAAAAAGCCTGGAACTTTATTGTGCTGTCTAGGTACGAATCCTGTCTACAGTGATGAGAATTCTAGGAATGCATTTGATAGCGCTGCGCACGACTTCTCTTGGTGCAAAGGATGTTTATTTGGTCCAGGTGGTATTCGGATTGTTTGTCCTACCCGGAGGGCAGGTTATAAAGCTGCCCTACCACTAGAGGTGGGAGGTGAGGGGGGGGGGGGGGGGGGGTGGCAGAAACTAGTCAGAAGGGTTGAGGTCCACCCAGAGTAGCAACTGTCACTTTCTGCCACTGCCTTCAGTCCACTCTGGCCTGACCCTTGCCTTTTAGATTCATGGGTGCATGATGGGGAAAACTATATGCCGAGTGAAAATGTGGCAGTATGTGGGTTATTGACACCGTAGTGTAGCCTGCTACTAAATGATAAACATCGCATATTAGAATATTTCTTGAATTGTTTTTGAAGACTACAGAGGCAGGCGCGTTGTTGTTTACATGTTAGATCATGTATTTTCCTATGTAAAACAATACAATCAGTAACAAATCACATGTTTATGTGATCTTCGTCAATTGGACTTGTAGCATCCTGGCTTTGAGTACATCAGCCCTTGAGACCTACCTAGATGACGTCAGGCTCGTTCAGAAAAAATACCATCCAGGATGAACTGGTTCTTATTAATACCAAAGCATGCGTTCTTTCTAATGAACCATGCCATGACCGTGCGTGCGGGTTCAGCTGGCACGTGGAGATCTGTCCGGTACCTACATGAGCAACTGGCATTTCATCTGGAACATGTAATTGTGTAGAGCTATACGGGCGTAAAATACCCGCTGGGGATGTTTTTGTGCTTGGTGATGGGTGTTGTTTTCGTTTGGAGGCGGTGAATGTTTGATGTACAGTCGTTGTAATATTAACGGTGCTGCTGTCTGTGTCCCGGCCTCAACAGACAGATCCCATGCCAACATGTCATTCTGGTGAATCGTGTTCGGTCTCTCCACTGTGTTTTTTTTCTAAAGTGAAAAAACAAGCCCTGGTGTAATGTTATACTGTTAGATTGTTTAAACAGAGACAAGCCAGGGCAAATTCCATCATACAGGTATACCCATACCACTGCTGCATAAAATGTATGTTATCTAATACAAAGGAATGATAAAGTTTAAACACTCATACATACACACACATATATATGTGTGTACATATATATTCACGTATCGGCTCCAAACCATAAAAGAATGTATCATAGTGTCTACTTTGTACTTCAATAAATTTGGTATTCATAGCAGTCATACATAATCTTTCTGTGTCAGTCAATGAATTTATAAATCACTCAGTAGGCATGTAAGGTGTCACATCGAAGCCTTGCCAGATCCGTCTTCCTGAAGGCTACTCAGATACATGTATATCGTTTTCATTTCTTTCAGTATATAGATGGAATATTCATAAGGGTGTCCATGTTTCATTTACTTAATGAAAGATAAGTAGCATCATGAAAAATCATAGATTACATCAGGGACCTTTACGACCGGGCCTGAAGTCTGCAAATCGACCGCGAGGCGAAATGAGGACCAGGGTCATACCCTGGAGGAGGCACCAGTGTCCAGGGCGTGGCGTGACCCCACATCCCAGCACCCGCTCCCACTTCTCCAGCACCCTCCTCGCCAGAATCCTTGCCAGGGCAGGCGCCAGGTTTTACTTATTCAACCTCTCGACCCACCAGCCGCACAACACAGAGAAATCCATAGGGTGCAAGAGGAGGTCAGGGCGCAGGAGGGCGCTGCGATCGCCAATGGGTATTGGGGCTAGATATAATGGGGGTGACGGAGAGGAGGGAATGTGGTCGAGGCTGAACTGCGGCGGGAAGCTTTGTTTGGAGTTATCAGCAATGCAACATGGCTCGTGTTAGTGTCAGTAAGGAGTGGGGCGAGCGAGGGCCTGCTTGTGGGTGGGGCAACTATTGGCCAATGAGTATGCATGGTGATTGGGTAGAGGTGCCTGATGGGACTTGGATGGGTGGGGTGGGTAAGGGCGGGGCTAACAGGAGGGGTACGCCCACGCCGCGTCAACACCCATTGTCGTATCGTGTTTCCGTCCTTATCATCGGGCGCCACTCTTTCAGTACCACTAATTAGTATCTCTCCTGATGAGCAGTGTGGATACGACGCTGATAAGGTGGGGAATCACCCTGAGTGATATTACATGAGAGATATCACCCCTCCCCCTTACTCACACTTCTATCCACTCACCCACAATTTGCACCCTGCCTCCCCCACCCTCACCCTATCCACGGACGGGGTTGCGGCTTACAAGGGTAATCCTGACAACGGGTGCCCTTCCTGATAGTATGGAGCCAGGCTAGCGAGTCATTAGCGCTAATTGAAATAACAGGATCCATTGTCTCATGCTAATAGACGGATCCAAGCGGTTGACAGTGCCCTGCGCATATAATGACGTCATTGCTGGGCCCCGAGTCCGTAATCAGTGTCTGTAGAGAGATCCACAAAGCCCGGTGAACGAAGGACGATATCATCACCCGCCTGGCACAAAGACGACGCCGCCGTCACGCATGCATTATAGATGAACAGCTTGTAGTTGCCGCGTGCGTGGAATACCCCCAGCAAGAAACACTGCATTCACACCTTCTATTATCGCTCAAAATGCACTACCCTTCCACCAGATCTGTCATCCGGGGGGGGGGGGGGGGGGTAAACTATTTGATTTAGCGGACGTCTAGTGTGTTTAGATGAAATATTCATCGTGAATCATATTTTTCTGACAGGTGTGGTGTCCTGTATTAACTACTGAGTATACCCTCAGTCCCCGTTGAACCTCATTACCACTCTGTGACGAGGGTCTTAATTAAGAGTTGTTTCCATACAATACTCACAGAGAGGCATGTCAGGTTGGCGATGGCCTAGAGATCTGTAAGTGACATACCGCCATGTGAAACAGATGTGGATGACACTCCCCATGCGTGCCACCGTTTAATCATCTTAGCCGGGCTGGGGTGTTGCACAAAATCACTATTGTGCAACAACCATCCGGATCATGGCCAGATAGGCGGCGGATACTAATACGTATTCTCTTTACCGAGAGAAGTTGATGAGCGACATGTGATCTGGGGTTTTTTTGTCTCCTAGGAACATGCATATGACACTTATTCATATCGAGTTCGCACATTCACAGTCGTCCCGACACCTGCACAGCTTCTGGTATAGTTTATTGTCCATGATCTAGTTCTAGGAGTTCAGGAGGTCTAAGAAAACTTACAAGATTTCTCAGAACCTACAGGTACATGTACACAGATGATGTCCTATATTGTGTTGAAATGTGGGGTGCTCTATAAAGTACGTACGCATTGAGGGGTGGGGTTGGGGGGTCTTTGAAAACTTCGCCCCGAAGTACTATTGCGTACAATATTGGCAGTAGGGGTGAGGGGGGGGGGGGGCGGTCCATACTTACTTTATAGGTGACCCATAATTTTTAATGCACACTCAGACCTCATCATATTAAGAAAGGCGTGACTAGCTACAGTGACTCAGATTAGTATTAGTCACAAAATTGTGACAAAATAGTATCATCATCCTCTCTGAAACTGGCCTTACAGAACAGCATTCAATTCTAGGCAGCAGCGAGCATATCATGCAGTTGTCTTTAACCACTAATGGTCAATATAATTTGTCAATCATGTGCAAAGATGTATAGGTGGAATTACCGTTGAGGACCAAAACTTCCTTATAAATAGGTTCCATCCATTTAACGCAAACCGTTGAATAGGGCCCTACTTCTGTAGAAAAAAAATAGGCCATGGAACATAACAGAGCCCTTTCATAACACGAAATGGGACTGTGATGTAACCTTTAGCGTCTCTGTACAGTGTGTACATCAGTTGATTTTAAAACATTGACAAGGCCAATCATAGAATTAGAAGTAGTTAGATACCCAAACATATATTCTTCACAGAAAAGACCGAGAAGGACGGTCTGGACATGTTGGTTAGAAAAAGAAGTATCAGTTAGAGGTTACCTATCACTAGATGCTAATGAACACTGTGATCTATCTTAACTTTAGTATATGAACATGTGTGCATATGTGTCACGTGAATGGTAGGCAGGTTGCAGAGTGAGTTTCTGGTAAGCTGTATAAAGGTATGTATAAAGGTATGAAAATATGGATTATATGGATTATGGGAATGCTCGGTGTACATTGCATATTGGTGGAACGGGAATGACGCTAGGGAGAGAGGTAGGTCTGGGGATTCGAACTGAGCCCTTGTGTGCCTTTAGGTGCTAGGGGGTATGAGGGGTTCGTGTCAGCACCAGGTGTGGAGCTCAGATTAAGGGGTATCGGGGACTGGGGCTTCCTGCTTCTCTCCACTGCTGGACGGGATAGGAGAGGGAGGTTGGAGGGCTCCGAGGGGCTACTCCAGGGACTGACCGTCCAGGGGGAGGGCGTATAACGGGCAATAGGGGGTGCTAGCACTGGTAGAGGATCAATACCAATCTAGGTCAAGCCCTAATGGTGCGAGGTGTGCAGTCTCAAGGCCCTCCTGGAGGAGGGGAGTGGAGGGGTGTAGAGTACCGGGATCTTCAGTAGGTCTGGATCATCGTCATAATCAGAGAGGTAGAGGCTATGAATATTAAAAAGGTACCTGGAGGGATCGAGGGTTATGGGGAATTATCACTGTACACTGTTGTGCATACAGGATATTCAAATTAGGGTTTACGCTGTTAATTATGGCACTCGATCACGGGTGCGTATGACGATACTGGCGTCGGTTTAGAACGATAGTATGTGTAGGTATGGGTCTTCAAACTGTGTTGACAGCGTGCGGCGACAGAATTGGTCATCAGGATACAGTGTCGACGGTAGACGTCAGTCCGTGGGGTGAGGCGCCGTTCGTAGGACCGGTTGATATCAGGTCGGGGCGTCACATGGGTTGTCAATCGGATGAGGGGCGGGCGTCAGGCTGCCTGTCTGGGCATCGGGCGGACAGAAGTAGCAGCAGTGGTGTTGGTACCCGAGCCAACAGTGGTGGGAAGTGGTGTTGATGTGGTGGCGGTGGCAGGGGCATATATTATGCAGTAGGCATGCTCCTATCCACTCTCTAGCCCCCCTCCCCGTCCTTCCCCTCCCTGCGACGCCCGGGCCGCCTGGAGGGGCGCCCGTGTACTAGAGAGGTGGCGGATCAGGTCTATGGCTGCAGACTAGACTCGGCTGTGTTGGGGTGTAAGCTGTGGGTGCGGTGTCTTGTTAGACACAATGGAGTGTCTGGTAGGGTTCATATCGTCTTTGCGCACGGGCTGTGCACGTCCGTCTTTCTTACTCTAGCACATTGATACATCGCTGAGGGGAGGTCTGAGTGGTAAGAGAGACACTGACAGAGACAAATAGACGAAGACGCATACAAATATGCTGCTTTCTTTGCGTCAAAATGAACATAGATGATCAATACATATATACATGTATACACGTGTGGGATACACTCTGCAGTTAGTATCGTTTGCAAGTTGCTTTTGAAGTTTGCAATAAAAACTTACAATGGACATCCTAGACCAAGATGATCATACAAAGTACATTCCATTCGATGGGATGTCAAATGTAGATCTAGGCTCAGTCACTTTACGGCTGTGAATTAACCCGATGAATGCTGCATAAACACTGTTTTGTCTTCACCCTTTATCTGGGGATGGTGGTGGGGTTCGGGGGTTACCCGGTGGGGATTCTGCTCAGTAGTAAAGGCCCTAGACTCATCATCCCAAGGTTGTTGGCCCGAGTCCTACTGCAGCCACCTTTCACCTTAATCCCTACCAGTGGTAGACTTACTGCTATATCAAAAGTCAGTCTTTCTCATGTCATGTCTGTGTGGTGTGGGAACTAAAAGAACTCTCACCTGGTAACTGTCTATGGGTGAGATTTCTTCCAAAATTCATCTTATAGATTCGATTACCACCCATGTCGTGTAAAGTCAGTGAGAAAAGCTCAAGATCCCTTGGGACGTTAAAATAGACAAGCAGACAAACATACCAAATCGACCATTATCTAGCGACGCTTTTGTGGGGATATGGAGTCGAGACAATGTAGTCTCAGGGTAGACCAGATACCAAACCGTACATAGAAGATAGATACAGTAAATTTCATAAGCGTTAAACTATTCTGTAATTTTGTTATTGTTAATGATTTAGAATATTTAAAGTTAACTGTACACTTAAAGGTCACGAATGCCCCATATATACGATCCACACATTAAGTTGGATGGGCTTAACACCTCCGACCTTTATCCCCACCTCACTCTACCACTCCAGAGGGCGGCCTGTCCCCTACTAACTTGTAGTACTAGCCCTACGCACCAGGGGCTGATGTAGGGATTGTGGAGTCTAGTAGCTGAGGTACCCGGAAGCAGTATGGCGGATGGATATGAGGACACATAATCAGTACAGGGGCAAGGCAGAACCAAAGAAGCATTTCGGTCAGAAATCACACATTTTCGAAAGTTTAATTTTCCTCATGAATAATAGATGTTAAATCATGTCAATAGAGTATGTATGCTGAAGAATATATATAACACATAAAAAAACATTCATAAACACTTAACAGGTAGCACGTGAAGGGTTGTTTGGCATTCCCTGGTTTTGAATATGTTCTATTTTAGCACGGCCACTCAGAAAATCCCCTTCACCAGCCAATCAGGACCTAGATCTGCGGGACTCGAAAATACCCTATGAAAGATAATATCCCCCTACCTGAACGTGTTTTAGTGTGTTGAAGTGTAACATAAGATGCTGAACGTAGGCGTCCCGTGGCGTATTTCATACGAAGTAGGGCAGCGAATTGCGCCCCCTACCCGCGTGCATCGAAATTATTCAACATCATACATCGCTCTACTTTCATACCTTCATTGCTACATTGTATCTGTGTTAGTATGATATGGGGGGGGGGGGAGTGCATATTGGATGATGGTTGTATCATTCTCATCGCTGACAACTTGCGTTAAACCAGTTTAGATGCCTATTGTAGGATAATTCCTTCAGCATCAGCAACAGTAAGGGGCTTGCCTTGCTATCGTGATTTCTTGCTTTGAATATTTAACGACATCCGGGGAAGGGCGGTGTATTTCCAAGTCGCCATGATTAATATATGTCGACTAGGAATATCGAGACTGCTTGTAACATTTATAGCAGTGGCATTCCATTGAAACAATAGTAGTGTTCCCATCGGGCTCATGTAATCCCTTCTCGTGAATCTTTAAGGATAAAGAATGATCAAGATAGGGTTTGTGCCAAAGAGATCTGTGAAAGCCCTTGACAATAGATTATTCCCGAGAAGTACCCAACCTAATTAAACAGGGCAAATTTACAAAGAATATTATTCTTTATGAATAACCATCTTAAACACTTGAAAAAGCGAAACGAACAAAATGTGAATTTAAGATGGTTTTGTTTGCGATTGATGAACATACAAGAATAGAAACAGTCTATTTCAAAAAGAGCTTCTCAAGTTTCTCATTGTTTTTGTATCATATCATGAATCCTATACGCAAGTCATACAATATTATTAGTGAATGGAGATACTTTAATCTTTTCACATATGATTTCCTGTCATGACAAACTCAAAGCCTGCGGAAATCCGACGTCTTTATATACTACTTTGTCAAGGCAGCAATTTGTAACTTCCCGGTAAAATCAACCCTTTCGCTATACTTCTCACATTGGCCCAACCCTCACCTACTCGGGGTGGAACGATGATAGACTCTATCTCTTTTAACATTTGGTCTGTGTGGACATTAAACTGCATATAAAGGCGGGCGACAGGCAGGCCTGCCGGGCGACTCGGGCCTATACCCGGGATAATTGGATAATGTATATCTCTACCAGTTGAGCCATTAAGGAGGAGGAGCAGGGGTATGCTGCGAGCGCCGCCTGGGAAACTGTAACATGTGGTCTGTGAGATACCCGCCAGTGGTGCCAACAGAGGTCGGGGGGAAGGGCGATGGGAGGACGACAGTAGGATGTGTTCTGAGCCCTGTGGCGTGAGGAAAGTGCTTCAATGACCGTGATGTTCAACAGTAAAAGGCGGCTTAAAAAGTATGGAAAATGTTAAGTGAAGGAGAATCTCTTCTTTTGTACTGTACATCTATTTGCGTTGTTTTATGAGACCTATTTCCATGTGTAAATTGTCACTGGTATCCTTGTGTATCATATGTCTATGCAGGAAAATACTACAGATACCAACCTCTGCTGTAGTTTTGGTATCTTATCCATCCCAGCATACTGTGCTGGTATGGAAAAATGCCAGCAGTCCGTAAATGTACATTCTGATTGGTTAAGAAAAATAACTGACCTAGCTTTGACATAATAAGGACTTTCGATTTATACCAAATACTTTAGAATGATATTATGAGTATCAAAATTGAAAAGAAAATTGAAAGCATTCTAATTTTCATACAAAACTAATGTATAAATCATGGTGCTATGGAATCACAGATCTCTAGAGTAAAGTGCCCTCCCAACACACTTTGAATAGTCGTTCAACATCGTCATGTTCTGGTAGATATCAAGTTATTATCAATAATCATTGGTATATGATACAAGTGAATTATGGATATTTACCTTGTCGGGAGGCCTTTCATATCTTGTTTCTTTCGGTGCAAATATTTTTATCGAGAGAAACGCGGTACGAGAGGACGTCCCAACAAAGTGAGTACGTTTTACTAAATCCCCAGTGAAAGCCTGCACTCACGAGCGTCGCGGAATTCGTTCACAGAGTAGGTGAATAATGAGGCCTTGCAATCCGTTATTTACACTGCTGATTTTCATTCCCTGACCTTTGTTAATTCGGAGTGCTCTTTCTTATTCAACCCTTAAATATTTGAACCACTGGAACAAAATGGCGGCATGTGTTTACAAGTCGAGGAATCGGAATGCATTACTTTTGTCTTTGACTGTTTCCTCCTGTTAGTTAATTACTTTATTATAATTTCCTGTGATGTAAGTTTTACTCTACCTGTTCCATCTGTAAACGTGTGTGTCATGCGCACCTACTTCATTTAATGGTAGAAAAAAGCAAGGGTGTGGGAAAAAGAGAATGGCAGAGCGTCGACATTTAACACCTGCTTCGACAACGACTTTTCACATTACCCTGTTCCTGTTCGTTCCTTTTATACCCTGCTCAACCTATTCCGAGACTCCTTCTTTGCCATCCCAATTCTATAACGCTTTCCCAGGCCCCGACCAGGCCTTTAATTCACAGCTTATTTTTTCCCTAGACTGCCGAAGGAGCCCCTGAACCAATGGCATTGCAAAAATAAAACGACCCTCAAAGTAGGGGCTTCTTGGGTTTTATTATGAAGTGCAGGTCAACGACCGAAGGTGGCAGCTGGTAAGCAGAGGCTGACATAACCTCAGCCAGAGGGTCGTTTGCAACAGTTAGAGCATGGTACATAGTAGTCAATGGGTGTCACACAGACATCAATTGCTGTCATATAGGGGACAGAGCCATTGTTAGTTCATAAAGCAGTCACAAGGTGGCCAGCAGTATGGTGGGCCCCTTGGGGGGGGGGGGGGGGGGGCAGAAGCTGCGTTATGCTCTTTGCTCTTACAAAATTCAACTGCCTTTCAATATTTTACCGTGGTTTCCTTGACTGTCTACACCCATCCCAGAGCAAGATAACATAATGATTAAACCAAGGACATGATGTTTTTCACATGGAACACTTTATAAACATTTGTCAGCAAGGCTAGAGTCGTGACACTTCCCAATTATCACTCACTTCTTTTGCACCTCCATTAGTGAAGAACACCTACTTTTTCACCTCCATTAGTGAAGAACACCTACTCGGGGGCTGCCCCCATGGCTCATAGCTATATGCCGTATATCGCAGACTGACATACTGGAGGCAGATGGTGTAGAAAGGGCATCACATATTGGGCAGATGATTGACATACAGTTGGCAAAGGGTTGGCATATGATGGAAAGAGGGGCAGTGTATGGGCAGAGGAGCAGCATGAGGGCAGAGGGGCAGAATGTGGTGGGCACAAGGAATTTGTAAAGTGGGCATAGGGATATCATGTGAAGGGCAGAGGGACATCCTGTAGTGGGCAGAGGACGGCATATGCTGGGCAGAGGGGTAGCATATGCTGAGTAGGGGGATGTTCCATAGTAGGCAGAGGAAGTCATGTTGTTGGGCAAAGGGGTGGGAGAGAACTGACTTCTAGCGACATGTCACGGGGTGGCAGCTGAGTTGTGGATAAGGCGGCCGCTCGTTTATCTCTCTCCTACCAACCGCTACGCAGCCAGGGGCGGTTAGTCGACAGGACAGGACAACGAGAGCATATCATCCTAAAAACTCTACCCACTTACAGACGATGGCGTTGCTCAATACCTTTCCAGCCGTAAAATACCTCGGCCAATTTAGCAGCAGGCCTCGCAGTACAAGCCTGAACTGTCTGAATGATTCCTGTCCATTAATTCCCAATTCAAGTATAGGACTTGACGTCCCCACACGTGTTCTTAGCCACATTGAGCAGCTCAGAGCACGGTGGCGGTCCTTTCCCATCAGCTCTAAACTTTGTCTACCGTTGCCCTGGCAGATCCATCAAATCTCCATCCGCTCATGTTCCGCTATCGGTGTCTGCACTGCGTATACAATCCGATCCGGTGTATTAGAGAGATGTGTTTCGTACTAGTACACAAATTCATTAATATATACTAACAAGTAGTAGAGTGACTGTATGATAATGAATTTAAGAATAGGTAAATTAACCTTTTCCTTACCGGACCCGACAGCAGGCGCATGTCGTTAACTGCCACACGCCTAACGCCAAGTGCTGGTCTGTATTATAACTTTTGAGAAAATAGATTATTCTTCCTGTAGAATGAATCACGTCAGAAGGTAAACACTGTTGACTTTGCTTTGGCTTATGGTTCTTCAGTTCTTATCAAGTTGCATGCCACGGCAGTCAGTTATATGAGGCATCATTCTGTCTTCCCCCCGTCTTTTGTAGGTGGTTTCTATTGGGAGATTTTTTGTAAGGATACCCACGTCATGACCGTAGATACAGATAGTGCATTGACCGTCATATCTGTCACTCGGCATTGTCACGTACTATACCCGTCCAGACGGAATGGCCGTGTGTGGCGCGGCAGTGCAAAGCGGATGCTGCCGGTCGCCCGCAGCCCCAGCCCGGGAACGAGTGATGGAGGCGGCTGCGACATGCCATCCCGACATCGCCGCGGATAAAATCAATTCCAGTAATAAGTCGGACATGCAGGTGGCATCCCTACCACCATCCGTCTTCATCTGCCTACCCCCCACCTTCCCGCACCCGGCCCCACCGGGTACGATGAGGGTAAAGGCTTTTCGCGGGGTACGGGAGCAGAAATCTAGGATATAAGATGTGATGACAGTTGATCTTTCTCGCTTGTCGACGTATGATCTTTGGGGAAAGGGAAATGTTAGTTGACCACTTCAGGCCGTAGGATATTGCTGGAGTTTAGTGGATGGGAATGAAAGGCACGTGTGTTTTTAGGTATATGTTCGTGGGATGTGTGATTTGGGTGAGAGGCACATGTCTGTAAATAGGCGCATCAATAACCTCAGACCCCGAACTTCATCGTGGCCCACTGATAATTAAAAGGGGTGTTAATCAGTTTAACTTGGGTGTAATCTGCTTAGTTTGCAGGTTTTGACATTGAACACAAGTACCCAAGGGTCATGAACCCGTTTAGAGGAATGAACCTTCCTTGCTGATAGTTTAGCCTCCTGTGTATACATACCCATGTCTGGTTTGTGTAACCGGTCATAAAGGTTCTGCTACTTTATCAAGGTAAATCTCTCTATATTATGTTTTATGTTTGGTGGGTTAGGGCTAAACAGATTTCGATATACATGGTGAAATCAGGTTGCGTCGATATCAAATTAAGATAATGGGCGTTAATACAGATGCTACCCCAAAAAGTCTCCACTGTAATTCCGGACCTTTACCAAATATAGTGCTTTCTCTCCTGCTCTGTGTTTTTGTTGCACCTCGATTCCCCGAATGCCATTTGTCATTGCGGGTATCAGGCTGTTAAGAGGCACCCGGCTGCCGGTCTCTCGCTACCACAACACACAGCTAGCCTTGAGCTGCTCATTACCTAACTCCAGTACCATTGTACACCTCCTATTTCTATTGATTATCTGACCAAACAAAGACCTCCAGGTGAAGCACACACACTTCTTATGTCATCACCTCATTGAGCACCGACCTCTCGAGTGCCTCTTCCCTCTAACCCGCTCCAGCCAACTCCCATTGAGCTGCTTACATTCATACAATGCATCCCTCTACATTTCCTTCGTCATTAGTATCCTCCCCTCCCACATCCATTTCCCTTTTCCCTATTGTCTAAACTCAATTCGCCGCTTATTCCCTCCTCAAGCTACGCAAACAGTTTTACCTGCCGACCCAGCTGCTTGTGACCACACTTCTCCCTCCCCCATCCCTCCCCTTATCTAACCCGCTCACCTAGAACCCCGCCCGCCCTCCCGCCGCCCGCCCTCCCCGCCGCCCGCCCGGCCACACCTCGCCTAATTCGGGCGGCGATTACCCGGCGGGCCGCGCCATGGTGAGCAGATCCGAGGCAATTAGGCGAGCTGCTCGTCTGGCCGCTGACCTCACGTCCCGGCCATTTGTCTCCAGCCCTGGTGACGCCTATAGCTGCCACCGATCCCAACGTCCGTAAGGCCCTGCTTTATCACACATGTGTGTGTCGGTGGTGAGGAGTCGGGGGGGAGGGGGGGGGCGGTGGCAGTGGCCGTGTACGCCGTGGAGAGGGTGTTTAAATGTTCATGGGAAGGATGTGAAGGCGAATCGGCAGCAAACTATACCGCAGGCGAAGAATCTCAGTGATAGAATATTCTGATTTCATACATTAGGGAATGAGTCTCAAACTATGAAAAATGTTGCAATTGAATATAGGCATGCACTAAGAACTGTGTTGATAATTAGATAACCCAAGGATGGGTAAGATTTGCATGCTGAGTGTAAGATATTAAGTCTTGATGATAGACGTACATGTCACACGTGGCAGGTCATAAAACGGTTGGTTTCTTATGAAACAAATGTGGAAAATAAAGGGAAACAAACTACTAGAGCATCTGAAAAAATAGTACTTAAACAAAAGAGGTTAAAATCGGAACCTTATAAAAGCACACCTTTCTATGTGGGTGTAAAATGCTGGAATCTACATAACTCAATCTATGCAACAAGACGAAATTTTTAAGGAAAGAGTGAACAAAATAAGTTAAAAAAATCCTAAGCAACGACTATGCTGGTAGTTAGTACTTATGATCTGTATGTGTTATGTAGATGGGAAGAACGTCCATAGGCCAGGAAGGCATACTAGGGATTATGTTAGGATCCGGATTCAAATAGTGTTTCCCTAGAAGATCTTATAGATTGACTTGTGCTGCATATCTAATTACTTTAAGTCAGCATTTGTTTATAAATAATATGTAGAGGGAAAACATTCTCTGACATCTTTACAACAAAAGTCAAGGTATCAAAAAGATTATGAAGGACATCTCTGCTAGATTAACTGGATTTTGATTTTGGTTCCCTATAGAATCTTATGGAATCTACACTTATATTCTAGAAAGCAAACATTCTGCCTAACTGTTAACATGATTTCTGAGAAAATATGTCAAGAATGTAAACAGATTGATTATCTAGATAAATTCAAATCACATATGACAATAGAGCCCATAATCTCTCGTTTAATATAGCACCTTTTGCAAATCTGTATCTTTGAGTATTTTAGTATTTTAAGTCCAAAATAACTAGTTTTCAGTCCCCAATATTGTTGTGTATCCTATAGAGCCGACACTTGTATGTCTATGAACTTAAGGTGAATGATAAAAAAGAAACATACTGAAACCTACATCAGGAAAAGTGGTTTCACTGTAAATTATACTGAGTGGTTCATATTGCAAAAATTGTTGATATCAAGGGCAAACTTCGGACAGGTTATAGAATAGATAATAGTGGTTGATGGCATATTATCAATTATCACCATTATATTGGCTACATGGTTTTTGTTTGCTTACGCATTCTTTCATTATCAGTTTTTAATAGTACCTAGATTCTTCATATCTTCAGTGAGGTACATCATTAACACACTATTACGAATGTAGAAATCGACAAAAAGGGAAATCTGGAAATGATTAAGTCTTACTAACATGGCACAATGACCGTCTTATTCCGTTGGGTTTCGTATCAGAGATTCCCATAAGAATTTTCAATATTCCCAACATAACGATTACTTGGATGGAAGCATCCCTATAGTCAATGATAATTGTATTATGCTTTTCTTCCATTATCCTCACAGTGATTTAATACTGATTATTCTAATTGCATGTCGTTTTTGCTAGTGAGTGGCCCGTTGTGGGATTAATTGCTCCAACTAAGTCATCGGCGGCAGGCATTGACTTATGAAGGCAGTCGGCCATTTTGGTCATTGTTTTGTGAGAGTCTGCTGTTGGAGGGATTGCTCTGATGGTTTCTGTCTATTTTTTGCTGACGGTGCTGTTTTATTGGTTTCAGCGAGACGATGCGGTTGGATGCCGGGTTAATCATAGAGCTGTGGAACAAGGGCATGCTGTGGGACAAGCTAATCGGCACCCACTGGCTTCCCCTGATGAGCATTAAACACTCCAACCAGGTAAGTGGCTTGATTTTACACCTCTTGTACCAGCCCTCCGTCCTGTACTCGCGGGGTAACCATGCGGAACCGTTTTGCGTCTCCAAGGACACCCTCACACGTCCACTCGTATGGTGGCAAACAACTAAAAGAAAATTTGGTTTAATTGTCTTGTTGTTGCCATCGCTCTCAACAGGAATCGAAGTTGCCGACTGGTTTTGGCAATTTCTGATTGAAAAGCCCCGGCATCAGGAGCATGCGCAAAAAGAGATATTGTTTCCTGTCGGGGTGGCACTGGATAATAACAAGCGACTGGGTGCGTTTTAAGCAGAAAGTACGTTTGCTTGCGCCGCCCTACCGGAGAAATGGCATGGTGCCTGGTACTGCATCAAATAGGTCTATTTACTGAATTCCTGCGGTGATTTGTGTGCAGGCAAAACATTCACCGGTTGGTCGGGCTTGGAAACCGCAGTGTACGACAGGTAGTCAGGAACACCCCTATTACTGTGGACTGAGCTACTCGCATCTCCACTGAGCGGTTCAAGCCTTTTCGTGCTGCCATCTCCCGGCAAATGGGAGAACTACTGTTTGAGCACGTAATGACCAGTCACCGAGTTTAAGGTGGCGCCATCTCTTTGCTACGTCAATGTGAGACATTTTACGAAGTGCTACAGATTTCTGGCAAAATAGGGGTTTGAAAGAAACACACACAGAATTATAACTTGTGAAAATTAACTAGTCTTATTTCATATACATCTTCCTAATTCCATTTACTGATTTTAATATTTTCTCGAGAAATCTCTTTTGATGTAGTAGTTAAGGCTAAAAAAAGTTTCTGCAAATTAGCTATGTTATGGAATATATATGATTCATTACTTTTATAGTAATTCATCTCTTAAAAAGCGTAGTTAATTTTGTCGCGTTCAGACTTGGGATAGATCAGTTCATTGGCCACACAATCAATGTCTTTTCTCAATTAGCTTCGTTGAGTACACAAATCATACGGTCTTTCAGCCAGACCAGACCTGGTAATATCGGAAGAGTAAATAGTTTTCTGCCAGAAAAACAATAACAGCCTCTTGCTAAATGTAACCATTGGGAAAAGGGAGCTTTGATGTATTTATATGATGCTAGATGTTTATTTTTGCAATACGATTTCTTAATGATGTTTCAGGGACGATATGAGTCAATAAGTTTGATTTATGAAATATTTCGGTAAACACTCCCAGAATAAAACAGGCTGATGAACAATTGGGTAATAGACAGATGCGGTTGTTGAGGTTTCCTGCATTACAACTGACTGAATCATGGCTTACCTATTTGCACAGGAAGGGGACGGCAAGTGGTTGTCGTTGGACTCGGAGCTAATCATGCGGAACGGCGAAGTGATCGGCACTCAGACTCCAACCGGCCACAGTGTGCTCATCGATGCTCGGTTCGAACTGCCCTATGGTGAGTTAGTCGCTGATGCCCGACTCTATCCTGAGCATACTCTTTTCTCTTACCCCCGTACAGATCTCCAAATTGCCACCTCCCTATCATGATCTTTTCATCCCGCATATTCCTTGTGAGTGTGTGACTTTTTTACTCTGCTGACTATGATGAATCACATTCATTGTTGTAGAAACTATATTCCGATACCCCGAATCACCCTATTGATACATAAGTAAAATTATTTCTTTATTGTATAAAAATATGTTTGCTCCTGTTCACAGTACAGGATGTAGTTCTCGTTGTTATTATCCGTTTTGCCCACATGTGAAGACGATGGAAATAGAAAACTTTTCATTTGGATTATTAATATCTTTTAGTGCAGATTCATTGAAATACTAATCAAAATAATGTGTGAAATAGTAGAAATGAACCTCTAAGAAGTGGAAATGGTGATGTCTGCGGAAATATCCAATGTCTTTCAAAGAACCCATCCAGTAAAATTTGAAAAAATTGATACCAGTTGCCTCATCAATATGTATGTACATACATTTTTGATGATCGACAAAAACATTTGTGTAAGATAGAGGATATGGTTATTGGACTCCTAGATTTTATCCGTATTTCACGCATGGTAATAATTTGATTACACTAAATCATAATTACATATTTTCAGGACGTCTTGCTAGACAAGGGATATACTTATTCGCTTAGAGAATCTCTCTCGATCCTTGTCTGTTATCAGGGGAATAGTATCACTTTCATTTGTAGGATTTTAAAATTCTTTGAGGGATAAGAGCGCCTTTGATCTTACTTTCAAAGTCTGGCTGTCCTTTTTTTGTTCACCAGTCACAAAGTTAGTATGTGTTATTTTCAGAAATTAAAATTCATAATTTTACAAGAATTGTTCCACACAGTAATTAGTTTGTTCTAAAATCAGTACGACTCATAATATGGATGGGTATCTTTTTCTAAAGCGCTGACGAATGACAATCCATCGGCAGGATATATAAGTTCCTGATATTAAGTATAGGGTTTACAGTCATGATGTGGGGAATGTATTTTTGAGCATTTTTCTCATTGAAGTGGAACTAAACGAATGTTAATGAAGAAATCATATAAAATAATATACTGGGTCAAAATATGTAAAGTATTTGCTACTAATTTGCGATATCCATGTTCCAATGGCTGCGAAGTCACGTTTAAAAATATATTCTTAGCAATTTCCTTAAATCAGTAGTGTGTGATCTCCACAGAATGGTATCAGAGGTCATGGCTCTCAGATTGAAGTCTGAGGTACAAACATAAATAAGTCATAAGTCATAATAACTCTGTATCTAACTATCATAGTCGTGAATTACATCACCTCCAGAGGGTAAGCTGGGGAATGAATCATTGGATGATCCCTTTAATATTTTGCCCCGATCGCTTCATTCATTTCCACCCGTTTCTTGAATACCCCTGACGATGTTTCTCCTCCGTCATGCTTGTTGACCTGAGGCTGTGGACTTTGTCTGACGTGTTTTGTCTCTGCTGATAGGTGAAACAGGACCCCGAGGTAGGTGGAGGCGCTGTACTCAGTCCTCAGACCAATTAGAGCCTTGTGTCCTCCATGGATGCTGCTTGCCGTCACCGTACCCCCGCCCAGTCTCACACCCCCCTCTCCGCCCGTACATTTATCGCTAATGATGTTGTCTGGCTGACGGATGGCACGTTGGGCAGAACGCCATTGCTGTGTTTCTCGGCCCGCCGCCGTTACCGCCGCCGCTACCCCACCAGTCACAGCACACGCCTCCTTCCCAGTCTGAATAATCCATTTGAGAATATACGGTAACGCCCACCACCCTATTCTAACCGGAAGTAAATAGACTTATTAATATCCAGTTACCAAAAGGCTTTCAGAATGGTAGGCGGAACTTCCCTATGATTCTCTCCTTTGCGAATGTTGCCTGGGATAGATTGAAACGAGCGTTGCTGTTTGGTGTGGTAGTGTGCTGTATTTGTTGGTAAGAGTCATTAGCTTCCACATAAAGTGGTGTCGATAACCATCTGGTGTCTCACGGTAATAAGTAGCTCGAAACGATAGATGTGAAAATATTATATCAGCTTGTATAATATTTTGTTAAACGTTATATCGGCACTGGAACATTAGATATCAAGTATCAATATGGATAGACAGAGTGATTATCCTAATCCCCACAAGACATTCAATTATACTAATAAACGGGTCTGCACTAAATTCTAAATGTACTGTGTTGTAATATGCATACAAATATACAGGTTCGAAGTAGGGAAGGGAAAGGGAATAAGATATCAGGAGGAAGCAAAAATTTGAATACCAGTGTCAGCTTTAAAATGAGTACAGTTTTAGGAACAACAAAACAAGGTAGCAACAAAGAAAATACACTATTGATAGGAAAAACTCTCATTTGTCAACCAGTATTCAAAAGTATTGTTTATTGTTAATTCCACAACACTTTATGTAACGTAAATAAGATCTTCAAAAATATTTCATAGTCCTTGAAGTTGAAAGAAAATCGGTTTTACCTCCCCATATCAGAGTGCTATAGTGGCACATGTTTATCTGTATTTTATCACCCACCCCAAGAAATCCTTTAAACGCCAGATAGAATAGGGACATGTTAGACAAGGAAAAGGATAACAACTGTCTACGCACCTGGTTAGCTGTGCAAAGCATGGCAGGTATAGGCTTTGGTCACCGGATCCAAAACGAACTTCTAACCAGAAGTTCATTTTGGTCTGTGCCTGTTTGATATCTGCAAACCTTGTCATCGATAGCTTAACGGCACAGAAATTCCTCTGTAGTCTGGTAGACTAGTCTCAATATGAGTAGAAGAGGTGGAATGCTCTCAGGTCACAGTATGTTTAGAGTAGAGATTTCTTCTCAGCACCTGTATGCTGTATGATCTTTTCTTGTTTATTTCCTTAAATGCAAACATCGATATTGCTACAGCTACGCTATCTAGAGGATTCGGCGCTGACTGACATGGAGTGGCATGCGGAAGGAATTTCTCCGATTGAATTATATTTTCCTCTCGCTGTTCTCTCAGGTTACTTCTCGAAGTATTTATCTACATAAGTCATTTCATCCTACACCTGCATCTTGTTTTCAATCAGCACAATTTGTTACTCATCTTCAGTTCTCGTCATTCGTAATTGCTGATCAATCGTATTGGGATCAATGGCGAAAAGCCCTTAAAAACTAGCCGGAATGTTTTAATCAAATAAGAAGAGAAATTCACTATTGAATTCCTAATTTAATATCAAAGGGAATTCTGAGAGCAGGAAATATATGCGACAATACAATCTGTGTTATATAGAAGAAAGGAAAATATAAGCGGAATAAAACTGGCTATTTATAAATGGTCTAAAGCCAGTTGACTGGCCTCGCCTCTGAAAAGTATCATCTCTTAATTTATCTTCATCATGAAGAGGAAGGTGCGTTACATCAGCAGTCTGAAGTAAACTAACCCCATTTCCTCCGGTGTCACTGGTCACTCCGGGGTCACGTGTCACTCCAGGGTCACGCGTCACTCCGGGGTTATGAGTCACTCCGGGGTCACGCGTCACTCTGGGGTCACTGGTCACTCTGGGGTTATGAGTCACTCCAGGGTCATGATTCACTCCAGGGTCATGAGTCACTCCGGGGTCATGCATCACTCTAAGGTCACAGGTCACTCTGGGGTCAAGTGTCACTCCGGGGTAACTGGTCACTCCGGGGTCACGCATCACTCTGGGATCACGTGTCATCACTCTGGGGTAACACGTCACTCTGAGGTCACGCGTCACTCCGGGGTCACGCGTCACTCCGGGGTCACGCGTCACTCCGGGGTCACTGCGTATTTAGAGAAGATGTGCTAAAAAGGTAAAAGATGATGAAGATAGAGAGTGAAAATGTGGTGGACTGGAATGGGTTTAGTAGCAGTATTAATGGGCAGAGGTACTGGCTGGGGTGTGATGGGGAGGGATAGGGTGGATAACTTGTCTCACGGCTGGCATGGATGAGGTGAATGGTGAGCTGAATGGTGGCAGAGGGCAGCCAGGATCCTCCCACGCTCCCTGCTCGTGCAGGAAACGCCGGCCACCGTCAGTCACCGTGGGCGGCGTTGGTGACCGTGAGGGTGGACAGGTGACCACCCCGCCCCCGCCGTCTCCACAGTGCACCGCCCTGCCCGAACACTCACGACCCCAGCTCTTAATTTAAACGTCGTTCCCAAGACAAGCCTGGAGACAGCTGGTGTCCTACTTAATACAATTAGGCATTCCTATGTGTTTGTTCCGACTGGCTTCTTATTCAGGCTTTTTCGGCTCATTTGAATTTCTTTCACGGGCGACTTTCTCCAGGAACTAATTATTTTGACGCGTTTGTTTTCTCAGTAAAAGTCAACAATTGGTAATTACAACACGCTACTCTCCTCTAGCTGAGCGACGCAAAGGAAAATGTTGATCATCGATTCAAAATTGAAATACTTGGACTCGTGATTAGATATATACTTTGCTCATTCCAACGCCCTAAATATCATGCTAATTCTTCCTAAATAAAAGCTGCTCACGTAAGCAATTAAACGTCAGGCACCTGATGAATATTGAGAAATGTGTATACATAATATAGCCATTCCTCTGCTTCCCTGTTCCATCTGCTCTTCCCCTTTTATTCCGATGGCTAGAAATAATAGAATAAAATACAGATTCCTCAGAAACGAAGCATACCACACACAAGACCCGAAGTGTCAGGCACGAAACGTTGTCTCGTTGTTGTGGGCGATAATAGGAGCAGCTCGGGCAAAGGTATTGTGACACCTGCCGCGATGGCTGACATGGTCGGCATCAGTAGAACAGGGAGCCGGGAGCAACAGCGAGTGCCTGCTGAGCGGCCCATGCAGTGGCGAGCTGCTCGCTGTGAAGTAGTGCTGACTGCCTGAGCCGTTTAGTGTGAGCCACTCACCCACTCCCACGGTGAACCCAGAACGACGTCTTCACACCTCGCTAAATAGCGTAAAAAGCATGGCGTCGAGCAGCTCCATTCTCACCTCATTGTTGTGTTTTCTGCCCCGACCTTGCAGACCTACCCGAGTCGGAAGCGTATGAACTACAGAACAAGCTGGAGGTGCTCAATAACATCATGGACCAGGAGGTAAGTCAGGGGGCTGCAGCTCACAGAGCTGCCTGCATAGAGCGCCTGTCGCAGAGGTCAGTCTTTGTGCTCGCTCGCTGTAAGTCAGTAGACTCCCTGATTGGTGTAAGTGATCATTAAGAAGCTACAAGCTTACATCTTCCCTTCCGTATATGATAAGCCGGTATCTTGTAACTCAGATAAGTATGAAACATGATCTAACGTTAGCTTGCCTCATTCTGTCAGCAACCAAAAGTTAAGCTCTCCGAAATTTTAACCTCAACTTCAAAAATAGGAGTCTCTATATATAGTTTTTATAAACAAGCTCTATCCAGAATGCAAATTAATCCTTTATCCTGTTCATTCAGAGCGATGTGTAAATAATTGAAAACTACTGTACATCCGGAGAAAAAAAATCATGAGGTTGTTATAAAATGTACATCGATCAGCATTCACTTCCACAGAGACTGAATAGTCTTTTTTCTGTTTTTCTCATTGCAGCAGATCATGACAATGAAAGACCCACAGAGACGAGGTACATATTCACAATGTGAGTAGTCTGTCACCGAATCTGTTGATTCAGCAGGTCTGTTTGACACGATAAAGCCAAGTTCAGCTGGAGTTTTATACTATTATTATTTTACTTGTTGTAACTAGGATTACACTTACCAGTTAATGAATCCGAACACAATATGATTTAACTACAAATAGAAATAAATTAGTGAAAAAACTGATTGTGTATATCATAGCATTGTTTCAAGAGTATTATAGGTCCAAGTTGAATCATATGTAGGGACAATATACGATTAAAGTCTATTTCGCCTATAATTTACTGACTTCAGTAGACATCTGAAAACAACAGATACGTTTTCAAGTTTAGACGGGATTAAATGTTGTGCACGTCCGTACTACTATAGAGAACATATCTTGCAATTGTCTCTAAAGCTATCCCTCAACGTCATATATGTTATGTACAAATCCAGAGCCTCCAGGAATTTCAGACGTTCAGATAGCACACATTGGGCGTGTCCTTACAGGTCATGTCTGGATTTCGTTTAGCAATTAACATTGATCTTGTAACGTTATATGATAATCACAACATCAACCGATCAATAAATCCAGGTGATGGTCTGATATATAATTCCGGAATACAATGGCCCCAAAACAATCCTTTTTGTACATTCCTAAGTCAGTAAATGCTCGTATGGCTATTATTGATAGAATGCTAGACAAAATCACTGGTAATTTTGATTTTAATTTTGGTCTCATCGATCCTAGGTGCTTCGTTCTGACTAAATAGTTGCTAATTAGTAATTAGTATATGTTATTCATATAATTGGGAAAGTCATTAGTAACATGCATACTCCGTGTCTTTCACTTCCCTCCAATTGATTTGCCAAGGTGAGAATTGTTGCATTAATTTTGTCCGCAGTAACTGGTAGATATTGTATCAAACTTTTCGTGTAGCCTGGCATGGCCTGCCTACGTCAGATGTAGAGACCATCTCTGCTTTCGATATCATGATCTAAAACACTGTAGCCGAACATTTTTGGGAGAGGATATTCGTTTATTCATCGTGGTAGAACAATTTCTTGATCAAATCCCAGTTATTCACTTTAATGGTTGTATTTCCATTGTAACACTTCATCGTAACTATCAGTTCTCATTGTAGTCACGAACACTTGTCGAGCAAAGAAAGGCGCAATACATTTAGTGCCTTTTGCATGCTTCAGGTGTTTTTTTTTCGTAGCTTCCTATACCTTTTCCGCCCGTGATCATTTCGTAGAATCTATACCACAATCATGATTTCATCTTTTCGTTGATAGTGTATTGTCACCTTCACGCCTTTAAAGCAAAAGAGTACAAGTTAACATTTCTATCGGCCTAATTGGAGAATGCGGTATTGTCCGCACTGGCTCCAGCCGACTTTGCACACTGCGGGGTTATTCATATTTTGGCCGCATTTTATAACAAGAAGACACCCAAACAGCAAGTAATTAGTAGAAACTAAACGAGAGTTAGTAGTGTTAGTGTGTATTGCATAACGGAAAGGTCAGTGAGTAGCCGACCTGACCGGAGTGCGATAAACACTCACACTACTAACTCGAGTTCAGTTTAGTATTTATCCTACCTTTTCTCCACGACTTTAGAATAATAATTTTAGTTCCTCCAAGTTGCTGGAGCGAGTGAAATTTGTGGCTGCCGCATTGCCAAGTAAGACCATACGTCGTCAACATTTCATAGACCGCATTAGTGTGACGTCGCTCATGTTCTGGCCGCTGATTGGTCAATTACCTCCGTGCAATAAATAACACTTTACTGCACGCTCGCCCGAACATAGTGACCCAATGTTAAGCTAATGGTTTTTTTCTAGGGGTAGGATAAAGAAACCAATATGAAATATAAGTAAGATCAGCAAGGACACTGACTACAATGTTTATTATATAGTGACTATAATAGATAACACATCTATCATATTACCATTATGAACATTGGAGACGTCGTCCAATAATAGCATCTCAACTATAAGCTTTGGAGAGAAGGTAGCGAGGCATAATATGGACAAGACAGTAGAGAGTCGAATCAGAAAAAAGGCTTTAGTGCTGTGTATCTCTACTTGCGGTATTAGGAAGGTTTACCATCGTCAGCGAGGTGGTAATACTGAAATCCAACCTGGCTGCTGAGGTAGCGTCATTAGTTTGGCGTTCTCTATGCTGTTTACCGAGCTGTTTCCAGGCGGCTCAAGGCCCTCCACCCTGCCCTGCGCTTTTAGCCATCCTTCATCCCCCACTCCACCTTTATATAACACCAGCCTTTATATAGCGCCCATCCTCTATCAACTGTGTGGTGCCCACCCATTCTTCAGAGTTTACACAACTCTCAGCTGCACTTCACTCTCTCTGCACCACTTACCTCCACTCATTTCATGGTATCCACCAACCACTAACCCCCACCTGTCCCTCGTTCTCCATCCCTCAGTTCTCTGCCCTATCCTTAACTCTCTAACCCTTACTAACCTCCTCCTATCCCTCTCTCTATAACCCTTACTTACCTCCTCCTGTCCATCACTCTCCACCCACTATTCATCTCTACCCACCCCTTACCTCCACCCACCTCTCACTGCCCATCTACCAGGTAACAACACTGATTTCTGCCCACCTGCCCCTTACCTCCTACCCACAGCTTACCCATTCCCATAACACTCCATCCGCCACCTATCTTCATCCGCCACTACTTCTACCAACCCCTCACTCCCCCAAAGACCCGAGTTCAAGACTAACTTTCACCCTCCTAAATCAAGATTGGAGCACCCAAAGTCGGTGACCATGGTGCCCGGGTGAGGGACGACGAGTCTGAGGCGTCCTCGTAGTCGCCAATACCGGGATGGCCCGTGGAGGGTCGGAGCGTGTGGCCTCGAGTAGACTCGTATGTGGGAGAGTGGAGGGAGAGTGAAGGGAGAGTGCAGGGAGAGTGGGAGTCATGCGCACGCACGCTGCAAGCGTGGGCGGCTCCCATTAGTTGCTAGGTCTCGCGGTAAGATCGGCCGCCCACGTAAGTGCTGATCTTCAAGGAAAGATAACAAATGACAGGGAGGGTGCGCGTGATAGCCCACCAAAGGGCAGTGAGATAACAGTGTCTCTGCCCGATAAGCATGAAGGGGTTCCCCTTTGGCCGAAACCCTTTCTCTGATATAACTCCCCACCCACGCCTTGCAGTGTCCACCTGTTGACTGAGCGAGAAATCACGGAATGACTAGAATGAGCTCACCACCTTCCATCAAGAGATGACCGGAAACATTTACAGCATTGGTTGAATCGACAGATTGAACGCTAGTGTACATTCTAGAACAATATAATGGCAGAAATCAGCCATTGTAGGCACATTCGTAACATACCAGACCTTAACGAGTTTGTTTTCGATGCAGTTTGACCCACCAAGGAAGCTACTCGTCCATAGTTCGTGAAAGTGGGTTAAAAACTGTCTGAAGGGCGATGCACTGATGGCAATGAAGGTATCCGCGTGCCTACCAGCCTTTATAGTGTGCGAGTGATGTGGTGGGAGCTGCTCAAATTTACCAATTAGATGAGAAGCTCCAGCGACAATAGAGCGTGAGCAAGTCTATGCTTGGAGATCCCTACCATTGGAGACAGTACTTGCTGTACATGTATTAGCATGGATAACGCAGCGCGAGTGAGAAAAGACAGACTCTCAAACATATGTGTATTATATGTGCGTTATCAGCAAGTTGGTCAATATATCGACGTTTTTATAACATGATGTCTGAGCGAACCAGACCCTAATCAGTTCACGATTCAGCGGGTATACATTTCACATATGGTACCTATGAATCACCCTTGAGTAGATCCACATTCTGAAATTGTTAACTTCCACGTATTTTATTTGTCCCAGTGGCTGACCGTCTTTTTAAAGAAGATGGAGATATCTTTGGCATGTACGCGATAAATATTCGTGCAATGGATGTCTAAAAATGCTGATCGCTTACTTTTCTGTTATAGACCTGGTTACACATATTACATGAAGATCATTACCCAGTAAAAACAATTACGTGTATGGTATCCTATATATGCGCATTATTTAAAATGATAGACTTGCCAATAGCAGATGAGAGAAAAAAGGTCTTCAGCCAACTAGAAAATCCCAAAACATCTTTGCTGGATAAGCAACATAATACATTATTGAATGTTACGGAAATTGTGGATGAATTTCGAGCACCAGCATAGATTAGACTAGAGAAATGGTTCGGAGACTTTAGGAAAGATATTGTGACAGGAATTTAATGGGATTTGCCTATCGGTATCATTGTGCAACGACCCGGAGCTCCTTCGCTGAAATATGACCGCTGTGGTCACCGTGGGGCGCCACGGGTTCTTGCAACCCGATCGCAGCGCCACCACAAGGCACATTCCTGCCCCTCACCCACCACCTGGTGGTTAATGGGCGAACTAGAGGCGCTCCGAGCAGCTCGGTCCAAAAACGCGCACAGGTGATGCAGGGTCTTCCGGCCTGCGCTGTGAGAGAATCCTTAATTCATCAGAGGTGCACGCCTATTACGGCGCGCGGCATGTAGGTGCGCTGCTCTTTTATATTGTTTTAGGTGATTTTTCTCTATTGTGATGATGATCATTAAGAGCTGGCGATGTAGTGCCGGAACTGGCGGTGTAAGGCGGAGTGGTTTAACATCCGCGTCGCCCGTGCCGAGCACTACGCACCAGACACATAGCGGCGCGCGGCGAGCGGCTTAAAGAGCACCTCTTTATTTATAGAGGGCTGGTGTCTCCCAGGGACGCGCGGCCCGCTGCAGCTAATTGACGAAGCTTTCATTCCTGTTATCATTCTCGGCGAGCATCTGATATGTCTGCTCTCCTTCTTGTTGCGATGCCACCTGGATGCGCTCCTGATTTTACTCTCTCCACCGTCGCCGACGGTGGAGGACATTTAGAAGTGGTTGTTGTGATATTTGGTGAGACAGGAGGGGAGGAAAGGCAATCTGCGGTGAAGACCTACAGTGTGAAATAGGAGGGGAGGAATCCAGGCCAGCACTATACGTGTGCCACGCTGCAGGAGCTGATTAATCTATAGCAATGTTGACACACAGATATTTAGCTGTCTACGCCTTTTACCTGCGTTCTTGTACGTTTTTTCCCTCAGACTGTGCGGTTTGTCTCAAATGATGTGGATTCTTACCACTTACTTTTGTCAAGCATTACATCTATAGTTTACTTAATTACGGATTAAAGCTTAGCATAGGCTCTTTGATGTCAAGGAATGTTGGGCGGTTAATATAAAATTGTGTATGTGAACCTCCCAGTCAGACAGAGCCTCAAACTAGCTTTGGCATCTTTATGGATACTGAAAAAGCTCTGTATGCATACAAATTAGTCATGAACATTGGCGATAGGTCTAATTTCGCTGGTTCTATAAAGAAAGTCCCAGACAAATAGATCAAATGTACCAATGTGGGTACTAATATCCGAGGGATATCCTCTCATTGAAAGAGTCCCTGAACTGATATCTGAATATGATCTAAAACACTAGATGATTGATTGGTAGGGAAGTACAGGACGATAAATCATCTCACCTGCACCACAGAGATCAATCATCTAACTCCCTGTAACTGAGTCTATCTATCCAAGAGATGGTCCAAATTACGATAGGATTTAGAAATAAGAACTCATATTTATTTGACTGCGACCAAAAGGTACAACAGGAATACATCATTAGAGACCCTTTCATATCGTGTAGAACAAAAAAGAATTGGCAGTTATTGAAAAGTCTATAACATATATTTTAACACAGGATTGATCATTTTCCCTTGAGCTACGTAATTACCCGTCTGCGACCAACTAGTAAAACGAATTGGAAATGACCATGGTGTCAAAGAACAAAACTTAAAGTGAATTCATGGAAAGATATAAGATATAAGTTACAGGAGAGGGATTGTAGCATTAAGCCTATAAGGCGACCAGATGCTGGCTGAACCAGATGGCAGTCGTCAGCGGGCGCCACGTTCGATAAAACGTGTCAACATGTTGGATACATAGCTTATATAAGTGTTCGATGTTGTTAATGAATTGCGCCGTGTTGCTCGGGCCCGACGCTGCATGATCACATCGCGGTGTAATCCTCTCACTGCTTGGGGTTCCTCTGTTCATGGATGTTTAGCCTAGACGCCAGATTCTATTCCCACATAATCCCCGCCCCTCATCTTCCCATTCACGTGTGTGGAGAATGGAGGCTTGTTGTTAAAATCTTTCTTTTTAATCGGTCAGTTATGCTCGACATATTCACCGAGCTGTATCATCCGAAGCAGGGTCATTGATTACTACGTAGATACTATTATACATAGAAAAAACCTACATAGATCTATGCTATGGAGTCGATGTTATACCAACAATATATTCTTCAGCAGAGTCCTAATATGATAGTCCATGTCCTTTTATACATATTGTGTTCATCTGGATACTCTACAATGACCAGCTTGGGTTAAAGATATACTTATACAAAAAACACTTTTCTTGGTTTGGAAGTGCTCCATACTAACAGTCTCTTCCACTTTTTTTTGTTCTTTACGCTTTGCAGCAGGGATGTCGGAGGATAGCGACTACACAAGTGACATCAACTACCCCCTCCAGCACCAACACAACAGTTCAGCGCACCAGTTCCGCAGTGACCACCCTTACCCACATCGGCGCGAGGACAGCCACGAGGGCCAGCATACGCAAGACCCCCCCGGGGACCGCGACTTCTACGGTAGTCCGCGCGGCGTAGGAGGCGGCGGCGGCGGCGGCGGCGGCGGCGGAGGCGGTTACCGCGGCGGCGGCGGCTACTACCAGGATTCCTTCGACCGGAGCGGCTCGTTCGACCATGACCCGCAGGAGGTGGACTACCCAGACCGAGGGTACGATCCCCCGCCCAGCGAGCGGGATTATTACCCGCCGTACACGGAGAACCCCTACCATACCGGGCGGAGTGACACGGACTCCGAACCCCTCTACTATAACAGTAGGCCTATCTCTAGACCACAGTCTTTCCTTCATGATAGGTGAGTGCCACGCTTTGCGCTAACTACCTCTGGTTCCAGTCTGCCCGAGCCTCTCTCCACCCCATCCAGTCCTACCCCCATCTCTCTCCTACTACTGTGCCTCGCCTCCGCCCATTTACTCTCACTAACCTTTCATCCTGTGAACACGCAATTAACAAAATCTAACCCTCGTTTTAACTACTAAAACCCCGAATCTGTACTCCTTTCCCCCAGGCAGATGGTCAGTTAAGATGTATGGATATCTGACCTCATCCCTATAGAGCCTTGGTCCGTACTGTGGCCACCCCTGCATTAGCTAAACTCAAGGACTTTTGATTAGTGCAGTCTTCTCTCTGTGGTCTGATGAAGGGGAGATCAAATGTCAGAAAAGAAATTACAGAGAAAGACCCTGATTTGAGAATGAGAGATTTTGCAGTACCCAAACTCAACAATGTGCTATAAAGCCAGTCGAACTCACATTCAAATGAAATGAGGATTTTCGTCGACCTTCACCGACATTGCCTTTCTATAGCTAAATGACCCATGTTCCCAGTTATGTAACAACTACAATTACACATCCACAGACTGAGCATTGCAGCGCAGTGGCCTCCACAACAAGCTTTGCCAATGGCAGACCCTCCTGCATGAGACAGCAGCCTTTGTTTGACCCTTCCTGCCCGTGCCACCTGTATTTCATTCTACTCACACGTAAGAGTGGTCCCTACCTCTCTCCTGGCTGCTTCACGAAGGCGCTTTCTGGTGCACTGGCCCTTTGAGAACGCCACACCTTCTACTACAACTACCTATAACTTTCCCTTAAGGTCTACCAATCATTATTGCACGTTCTTTCACCAATGTTATGATAATTATTGGATATACAATTTTTGCATCCATGTGTATGACATCTGGAATGTGTTAATCAACCATTCCTGTAGCTCCACGTTCACTAATCTCATGTCCCCTCAGTATTTTCACTATACCACCGTATGCCAATGTTTATTCTTATTATGACGAGTTCTACCCTACGTTGTAATAACCATTGCCTATTTCGCATACTCAAAACAACGCACAGTATATCTATTGCCAGAAGCACAAGAGCTACTTTCTCTGAAAATATATACTTTTATGGCGTTGGTAATTTGGAGCAACTTTTAATACGTCAGCGATGCCTCTTTGTGTGTGTTTTATATTGTAGTTTACTTCATTATTCTTGCAAACACAACTTCTCCAAAGAAGAATTTGGATGCTAGAGCCGAAAATATTGAATTTATCAATGAAATTTTGGAAGCACGACATCCCTGTCATAGTTCAGAGCTGGAGATATTTTGAAAAGATGACAGAAAAGACAAAACCTCGAGATCAAACTTGGGAATGAACCTGCAGTAGATCTTTTTAAATCGATGATTAAATTCACTGCACATATACAAATCCCTAATTAATAAAGTAGTTCACATCACTTTACTGCATGTTCTTTCCTGCTAAACGGACATGGTAACATAGGCACAGGGCATCTCAACAGAAACCTTAACAGTACTAACATGAATGAGAGGCATGCGAACTAAACCTTTCCGCTCTTAAGTAACTGTGGGTTAGGGATATCTGAATGCTTTACTAGCGCCTTGAGTTAAGAAGCCTAATATCCCTTGAGATAGTAATTGACTAAGACCCTAGTATTCAAGATCTGTGTCACATCCCCAGGTAAGGTAAGCTCTCAGGGTACGATGTACGTTTTTTTTGTTATCATTTGGCCTTTTTAAAAGTTTGCTTTACAACATTCATTATATTCTATTCATATTTGTTCTATTCTTTTTCGAAATTTAATTTATACACTTGATTAATCCGTTAAATGTTATGTTCAATGTTTCTCGTTTTTGTTATCACCTTCTTCATTAGCAGGCATTTTACTCTGTCTTTTCAATCTTTTTTTCACTTAGAGTTCTGAGAATTGACGATCCCTTTTCATCAATGAGGAGAGTCTTAAAACATCCTCTATTGATAATGAAACATGCGTTCTACAGTACTCGACCACATACGACCAATCAAATATGCATCTCTCACTACATTACACATATGGTCTAGTTTTCATCGGATAACAAAGTATTCAAAAATATCTCCACATAATACACATCTCTCTGAATCTATATAGTCCTGTGTTTAAGGAATACTAGACATAATACATTGCCTGTGACACAGGTACCAGGTTATGAAACAGCTAGATGTATCAGCTGAGATTCTGAAGGAGCTGCATGATCTGACGCAGCTGCTCACATATGAGAAGGATCATAGCAGTAAGTAGATGTAACCCAGCTGTAGGTCTGCTAATTAAAATAGCTTTTTAGAGGCGTTAACAGAAAGCTGACTCTTCTTGGATATCCTCAATATGGTCTCCTGCTTTTTATTTGATTTGTAATTGAAAATAGAGGGCGATTTTACTGCCATAGTCAAAAACTGAATAAGCAGACGGAGTATAGGTTTGAAGATGGACATTTCTACATGTATATGATATACTTAATATTTACATCGCCCGCGAACAACATTGAATCAGTCCTTAGTTATCTCTCTCTGAAATATTTGCAAATAAATCCGATAATATTTAGGAAAAACACAAAAGAGTGTGCTGTTGACTTAATGGTAACCATATGTTTAACGGTTACAATTGTCCTATCATTAATCGTAATGCTACAGATAGTGCAGCCGCGATATAACTATTGCTGACGCACAAAGAAAACTGACTTATAACTTTATTCCTTTATATCTCAAGACACACTTCAAATAGTTTGACCACACATAACAAATCACGGCTGATCACTTCCAATTTTCCAATCCACACCTGGCCGGCATCGAGCTCCTTTCATTTCTCACTGCATTTCTTTGCGCTTGGAATTTCTTGGTTGGCTGATTCCACCAGCTCCCTGCGGAACGCCTCTGAGCTGCTCGGTGTTTCTTGTTTGAGCACGGTGTCTGCCCGAGACGCACCTCAACGCTCACAGCTGGCCACCTAATAAGCACCGGTTTGCCTTAACCGATCATCAGGAAAGACTGGGGCCAATACAAATCTGAAGTCTGAACGAGGTCTAGTAGATTTCTCAGTGTGACGAGATATGGATATGGATATGTAGATGTCTACATGTTTATATGCATGAGAAATATATGAATATGTATCTCATCGGCGGTAGGCGACAGTGGTGTACCTTAGATGACATATATCCACTCTTCTTCCCACCGGAACGGATGCGTTTACGGGACCCTGGTAGTTGAACCTTTACGAGAGAGCGCTCAATTTGCAGGATCCGCATGTCTCGACGTTCTTGTATAGCATTACATAGCTTGCGAGGGTACCTTCATGTCCAGTCAATTGATTATCTATCCCATGCTAGTGTATATATATATAGAGTTGCATAATAGTCACAATAGGATGAATTCTAGATATTTTACTTGTAAGACCCTATTCCGAAGAACTACAGCTGTTCCGCTGATTGTGAGTGTTTTGGTTATGGATGTGATATTTTTCATCGGACCTGTGTAAGTTAAAGGAGGTCTGTCAGGTCGTTTTAGAGGAAGATCCTTGAGTGAACTAATCCGCGTGCTTCCTTGATCGTTGACGGGAAGACTGACCACTGGTCGGTGTGTTTTCTGTGTCTTTCAGGGGTCTGCCCATGGATCCGTACGTAACCCCCCCAGACAGTCCCGTCGACAGCCTAGGAAGGCAAGCCACTCTCCTCACTATCTTGTTACTTCTTCATTTGTTTCCCCTCCGCATTCTTCCACTGAATTACATTATATCCATTCAACCACATGAAATTTCAACCACTTAGACACCCTTTCTAGTAAATGTCGTGCTAAATCTGCCATCTGTTCATGTTCCCCATCATTTTCTTTTTCCTTTTGGGGATTTTCTTATTCTATATAGGGTATATGTTCTCCTATCCGCTTCTTATTTTCTACTAGTGGGAGACTTGTTTTCTGTGATTTGTAAGAAGGCATGTGGTTCACTTTATGGAGTTCAGTGGAAATTTTCATCGTCATTATGTTCATTAGATAAGGATGGTGTTCCTAATCTAATGTCAAAATCTCAAACCGTTTTGGTAACTAACTATGACAGTCTTCGTTTTTAAATATTTTGAATGTTCGGGGTGTCACCATAAACACAGTCAATGACGTCACTGTGGATGACGCAATACATTGTACGTGATTAACTTGTGACGTTTCCTTCACTCTTGTTTTTTTTTTTTACTTATGTGTTATATATGCATGACAAAGAGACTAGGTGTAGCTAGAGGGATTTTTGGTTGTATTGTCACACTTCTCAGATTTATTCTTTGTCCACTGCATGCTCAGTGACTTTACGCGCACGTGACGTACATGGCTCAACCACGACACAAGTGTGACGTCACTGCCGTCTACTGCATTATCAGAATATGACGTGTCTTTCCTTCATTTATATCAAAGCACTAATAGTGCGAACTCATAACAGAAATATTGTATTTAGCTTCTCTAAAGCGGCATATATTCCTTAACCTTCAGAAAAAAAACAGGTTTTAAAGTTAAAGTTGGCTTATCATTAGAAAAACAGTAACATCATGCCCATTTCACCACAAATAAAGCAGTCCGTTAGGAGATTTTTGTAAGAGATCTTTACATCTGACATGTAATATGCAGTGAGATGATGACCGTATGGACAACTTTAGGTCATGTACTTGTGCTATACACTTTGAGATGATTTGCTCACTGATGCTCATTTATAACTGTGTATTGAGCTTACTTTTCATGTTCTTTGTGCACTCAGCAGTATTGATACGCTCAGGTCAGTGGCTTATTCAACATTGGTGTCGTTGTGACATACAATGGGGCTACACAGCGGGGTTATGTAGCTGGAGTTATATACCTTGGCTTATGTAACATAGGTTATGTAACAAGTTATATAACACAGGTTATGTAACAGGGGCGCACTATCTTTTTCTCAGTCTGTAACGTGTGACCACTCTCAACGAACGAATCACCGTAAAACTAACTGAAATCTCAATTGATATATTAATATGTGGCTATTAAATTCTACTAATCATCTTATCAAGATGTAATGCGGATGCTATTGGAATATGACTTCTCATAATTCATTTCACCGATTTAAGGATGGGAATTTGGAGTAGGAGGTTGTTCAGTTTCAAAGATTCTGATGCTGTTTTGCGCCCCATTCAGGTTTTTTCCTCACGAGGGACGAATGTAAGTTGGAGTTGTTCTAAGCCACTCTTGCTGCCATAGCATCTCCCATTACCAAACAAATATAGTTTGATGTTGGTGGAACAGACGCTCCAGTAACATTTTATGCATCTCTTTGCAACTGGTTAGACCATTGAATGAAACTCACATGGACACCTAAAACAATAGACAACGGGCCACAAGGCTGTCTTACTAAGGTGTACACATAAATGGTCCTAAGATGTTGCTTCACTCAACAGTACGTGTTGTGCTCAAACCCTTTTAGTTCTCACCTCTTTCTCCCTTTCCGGACTCAGTAACTGAGGCCGTATACTACTTACAGTGAATAACTCTGGATGGCTGTCAAGTCTCCAGTCTTTGTGTAGTTAGATCGTTATAGGTTGTAGCTATTTCTTTCCATGAGAAACTAAATTTCAGTTTCATATAATGCATCGTAGTCAACCGCCGTGATGAAAGCCTTTGTACTGTGAACATTTCGTAAAGTTTATGCAAACCTTTTCTTTGATCTTTCCTATTAGATATTTCCTGAATTACATTTATTCATTATTTTCATTTCAGAATAATATGCCTTTAATGTGTTGCTGCTGGATGCATTTTGTATATATTCACTGTTAGATTGATATGGAAAAGATACGTTTGCATTCCAGGCTGGTCAATTAGTATACACTTCTTAAATTTCACTTGTCATCGGCCACCAACGGAAGCATAAACCTACTTTCCTTTCAGAGTTCATCTCCACTGATAGACTCTTATTAAACGATAGAGTGTTAAAACCAAATAACATCAATCTGACGAAGGTGTTTGATTTGTTGGAAACCATAAATGTTGTAGACTCCAAGTAATATTTTTACTCCCCGAGAGAAGCATGTATTTCCATGCGAAGAGCTAAATTGTGTGTGACCTTTCAACCCTTTCAGAGGTCATGGAATGCCCATCGTTGACCCCTACGTGACCCCGGGGTCAAGCCCAGTAGACAGTAGGGTGTCCTCTCTCGGCAGGCAAGCTACCATTACCCATGATAATCTTACCCTTACTAACCTTACCCGTTATCCGTACCCTCTGAGTCAGGCCTCTGTTGCTCGGAGCTCCTCTGATTAGACAGGCACAGATATTACAACCTATCTATAAAGGGGTAATCATTGTCCAATAAAGTTACCGAGTGAAAAGTAGGAAAATTCAATTTAGCAAGCTGAAAACTTACCAAAATTATCATTCAGTCTATACCATTAAGTCAGCAATATATCAGTTATTTCAATGAAACGGTGAGTTCTCCTGGTTTCTTTTTTATTCTTTTACAGGATGGAAATTGATAGGGATTTCAGTGTGAAAAGATTCCGAAAATTTCTAGAGACGAATAGAGAGATGAACGATATCAGAAAAATAAACGAAACAGTTACAGTCCAGTTATCATGGATTTCATATAGAACGAATCTATATAAGCCTAATACTAAATCACCACAGACAGTGTACTATATTGCTACCTAAGTCGAATCGACTTTACCTGAACCTTTTGGTAGACGGTACATGATGAATAGTCCTAGGGATACAGAGCGAGCAATTCAGTACTGGCTGATGTTGTGTTCTTGGCATGAGTTTCCATATAAATTTTCTCAAGGCCTTTCTTTGGATGTCACTTCATGCTTATGTCCGGTGTTTGTACCGTGGAATCATGTCTGTCTCACCTACAGTTTATTTCATGACCTTCGACTAAAAGTGGCTTCTAAAGGCTACTATTGTCTCACACACTTCCCGGCTTATTTGCGGTTGGTGAGTGGCTACAGAACTAACCTAGATTCTGAAATTTCTAATCGCCTAGTAAAACAAGAAATTTGGCTCACGGTATAAAGTATTAGAATAAGCAGAGCAAATTGTCAATAACCATATCCCCACATTAGCACACTCACACGCACACACTGAAGATAAACGATAAACTCAGGTCATGAAATACTAGTAAGGAATGTCATAGTGTAGTTTCCTCGATGGAATGTAGCTGTCTCCCCTTCATCTACTGTCCTTGGGATTCTACACTATTACTTTCTGATTATAAAAACAAGAACGTCAAATCTTTATTCACGTCGGTGAACGGTGCACCAAGTTGTCACCTGTTGTTTGTGGTTTGCATTTTCAACTTTTTCATATAGTAGTGTTACGCATTAACCTTTTGATAAAACCAGGCAATTTCAAGCGATATTCCACCAAATACATAAAAAAAACGGCAGTGTGATTTCATAAAAGTCCAACGCTAGGAAATCTATAAATGGAAGTAAAGAATTAACAGTGTCATTTTTTTCATTACAATTCCTCCAGGTCAATTGCAATCGATCGCCCAAATAGAAAAAAAGGAATAAAAAACGTATACAGATGGTTCACAGAGGTCACCGCTTTGGGTGATCGACTGTCAATTGAAGTGAATTCTTCCCATTGGTAGATACCGCTTTGACTCCTCTCGTTGAATATCCTTGAACTGAGCATGAGATTTTGCCATCTGTGTTGTGATACCCTCATCTGAACGAGACAGGACCTTAAGATGTGTCCAGCTAATTGGTTCTGATATTGAGTGCCATGTGTCTTTTTGTCACTCCCTCATTGCAGCCCCAACCGGGATATGTACACCTACCAGAACAGAAACTACCGCGATTACAACGACCGAGACTACGACGGTCGGGACCGGTCTTACGATCGTGACTACGACAGTCAGGACCGTGAAAATGGCCCGGACTTCGACGGTCGAGATCGGTATTATGATCAAGATTATGACAGTCAGGATCGTGACTACGGTCGAGACTATGATAATCGAGAAAAAGAATATGGTCGGGATATTGATAGTCGAGATCAGGATTACTATGGTCGTGATGATAGAGATCGCTACTTCGACAAAGTACCCGACCCTTATGGCCGCGAATCGCCGGGGTATGGCAAAACAGATCGCAGTTACGATGATCGGGACTCCCCGACGTACGACCGAAACTACCAGGGCTACGACAAAGACTACCACTATGATAGTCGCGGATATGACTACAGTAGTCAAGGACATGAATATGATAGTCGCAGTAATGACTATGATAATCGGAGCCATGACTATGATAGTCGAAACCATGATTATGACAGTCGGCCTCAGGACTACGAGCCCAGGACCCCTGACCAGTACGAGCGGGAGTCCATCAGAGACTACGATAACAGGGAGTCTGAATATAGCTACCCGTACGACGACCGAGACAACCAACGACCAGCCACCAACTCGGCCCATAACAACCAGTACAAGGAGCCCTTCCCGAGGGAAGACTTCCAACCGCACCGTGACTCGAGAGACCGCGAGTTGTACAAGTAAGTATGGGCGCTTCCAATAAGCACAGCCCCCGGTGTTGTAGTAGACCCTGCCCAGGTGTTAACTTCGAAGCCCACCTCCTTGTTTTAGTAGCGAGGTGTCCGCATCTAGTTGTGAACACTCTACTTTGATGTCCACTCCAATGCCTGCTTCTGTGGTCCTTTTATGTGAGATTTACTTCAGTTTGGTGGCGAGATTCGGACCGTCTGGTTATTGCATGACTGTCAAAGATTTTAAGTGGTACTTCAAGTTAATTTGTTGGTTTCGGCAACAGGTCGTAAAAATCACCATTGTGATGCACCGGTAGAACCGTTGGTTATCGATTGATCAATGTTATCTCCGAACCCGGTGTTTACTGTTGTCTTCCTGGTATTTAGAATTCGGTTTCGTTATATTTATTTCGTGCTTGTAGGTTGGTCTCTGCATGCTTCCAGTCTATTCCTCCCCCAGTGGTGTACGTCATTCCTGGTCGTATTGCTGGTACCTTGTTCTGTTTTACCCTTTATGTTGTTTAGTTACTTCATAGTGTTGGTTTGTGTCGGCGTGTGGGGCATTTCTCCTGTTTGCACTGTTCAGGGCCCATCGTGTGGTTTCCGTCTTTGCCCAGAGCACTCTACGCTGCGGCCTTCAAAGGGTACCTGTACCCAACTACTGTTAGTGAATAATCACTTTCTCTTTTTCCTCCTTACAGAAACGGTGGCATCAATGAGTATGTATCTCAAGCATCCAGTCCAATGGACAGTCGTGTTTCTTCAGTTAACGTGAGCCGGCAAAGTACCCAAGACTATAGGTGAGATCTTGATCTACCCGAGCCCTGCATGATACCTACCTTCACCAGACCAGCTGTCCCCAGACGTCAGTCAACATTACCTTAACCAGGCCCAATTTTGTCCCCAATAAGTAGTTCGTTCTCTTCCTTTATCCAAGACATGAAGGTTTTAATCATCCAGATTTTTTTACATTTGTTGTATGATCGAGCCCAGTACGAATGTCGCCTTTGGTGTTAAAATGATTAGAAGTTCCTATTAAGTTGTTTAAAATTTTATTTAGAGTATCCCAAACGATATTCCCCCAACACCAGTAGGTAGTTCCCTTAGCCAATAAATAATTACTGATGAGATTCGCAATTCCAGTCGCAATTTTTGCTGAAATTATATAAAAAGGTATTTTAACAACACAAAACAGTAGCTGTTTTCAGCGACAGAAGAACTTAACCACAAAACCCTGTGATAATACCCCAATTTGCAGCATGCATTTTTACATATTTTTCCATTTTGATTTTAATTACTATTCTAGAAGTAGATCTAACTTTTTTTTCACTATCTCAATTTTATTCTTTGCACAATAAATTGTATCCAGCACATACATTGCGGACTCTACCTGACCTAGATAGGTTTGCCAATGTATAACTTGACTTTAAACATTCCTATATAAAGCAAGACAGAGGACTGTGTGTAAGAAAAAGTGAAAAATGAAAGCATATGGATTTCTAGCAACACAACATGATGATAATACTTATCACTAGACCAACAATGTATGCTCTGTGTCCCACCAGACCTAACTC
The DNA here is from genome assembly GCA_950022655.1 of Alentia gelatinosa. NCBI lineage: Eukaryota > Metazoa > Annelida > Polychaeta > Phyllodocida > Polynoidae > Alentia > Alentia gelatinosa. The sequence goes on along the minus strand of OX465583.1, from coordinate 47,733,512 downwards.
TCACAAAGAGGACCCAAATCAAACTGACAAGGAGAACAATGCCAGTCCTCAGAGATCAGTCAGATTCGAAAGGTCAGACTTTCTATTTCAAAACATGCATATATGTATATTTCATCTTCGCATCCTTTTCTATACCGTCCACCAACTTTTTGTCTATGTCTCATATATTATAGACACTTTTATTCGTTATATATAATGGGCTCTCTTCAGCTCGATTTGTGCTTTTCTACTACTACCACCACTACTACTGTACTGTTACTACCTTAGATGACTTTGTTCACGATAGGAATCTTCAAATATTATGAGACTTCCAAGCATGGAGAAATTTAAAGAATCTTCATTCAGTAGAGTTATAAATTATATTCAGATTGGTCTCTTAGATACAAACCAGTGCAAACTGATACTAATAGAAGGTCATTGAAAGTCAAGACCACAAAAAAAGTAAATATAAAACAACCTAACTAGAAATAGAGTAGAATAGAAACAAAATAGAAACAAAGTAAGCAATAACTGTACTCTTAACTATACTGAATATATTTATGGCATTGAAAGACGTTAATACAACAAAAACAGGCCAATTAAATTTGTATATCATATGAACAAAACGTCCATGACCTTCTATTCTGAGGATTCCAATTTGTCAGCTCCATTTTAGATTAACTGCTATTTTTCTAATTTCTAGTGATCGAATTAGGCAGGCATTATTTTATGTATTACTTTCGGCTAATGAAGAAGCCTTAAGCTGTCTAGAAATGTATAATTTTGAGGAAATGCTTTTATACCTTAAGTATATAAAGTGTCGCATGTTTTGAACTGAAATGCGTCAGTTATGTATCTGTGTTCCTGTCAGAAGTAACAAGGACCGAATGTATTTATTAAGTAGCAACCGTTCTTATGTTGAGGCCAGGGAATTAGCATTAACTTTTTTTCATGAAAATGGAAACATTTCCCACCAACATTCCCCACTATAATTAAGTATTAAACTTTCCACTAAACCTTAAATAAGAAAATTATCCTATTCGCCAAATTATATATTAAGGACCCCCATTTCCCAGAGCGCAATAACTATAATGGACGTTGACGTATAATAACTCACTCGCATGACTGGATTTCTAACACATAATGACCGGACTCAGACCACCCATCAACTGAATCTTCCCGTTGCACCTACAACCTAATAACGTAACTTTTCTGACCTATAAAAAGGAAGGACAGTGGGATATGGAACATTTCCTGATTTCTGTTGAATGTCGACACACACACGCACCCTGACATATTGCAGTTTTTACCTTTTTTATATTATTATCATTAAATTAACACTTAGCTGGTAACTCGCACACCTTCAGCCTCCTATGCCGCCGTGCCCTTTTTACCCACCCTCATGCACCTGTATTCCCCTCATTCATAGCACAATTTTCCCATCTGTTCTCGATCGATTCTAAGGGGACGGTATTTCATTGAGAATCCCACACTGGGTCGACCTAAGTCTACAGTCATTAACGCGGCCGCCTGGTGCCTCTCTCATCAGCACAAACTGTAGTATATTCATACCATGGCACTGTAATAGTAATACTTTCTAATTAGAGGTCACCAACTTCTCACCCTTGGATTCTTTTCTTCTGGTCAAAGTACAGTTATCCTACTAGTACAGTATATTCTAGGTTTCTGGGTGTACCTACATACTTCTTGCTGCCAAACACTGAGTGGACCGATCTTCGGTATTTTGTGAAATCGAGACGATGTAGATCAGACATTTTTGTACATCTTTTGTAGTGATGTCCATCTTTTGTCGCTGTATTTTTGCTGATATGCATCTACATCCAGCGTTTTGTTCTATAGAATCATGGTGAAAGGAATTGATAAATGTGATTGCTTGAGTAATGCTTAACTTACCTGGAAGTGCCGATAATAATAATTTTTATATCCATATCAAAATTTATTTTGTACTTGTTCATATCAGGCAGACCAGTCTCACACATACATGTATTCAGTTTATCATATAACCCCCACAGTAGATTCTTTACATATGTACCACGAAAAGCTATGCTGGAGCGGTGGTAATATTATACACAACGAGAACATGATACGGCCCTATCTATATCTCAATGATTAAAAAATGACGATATCGCAAAATTAAATTTTTGCGAATTTGTCATTTTTTCAACTTTTCGCCTGCATGTTTATAGCTACGCTGCAAAAGTTAGAAACCTTAACATGAAATTTCTATATATGCAACTAAAAATCCTGTTTCCGCGAATTGATACAATTCGTGGTAGAGCTAGATGCAAACAATGAATTTCATGTTAAAATGACCGATCATAGAGTCGTGATAGTGGTGTGGGTGTGGGTAGGCTGGAGTGTCATCTCAAGGAGTGGGGTGTTTTCGGAGTCATGATAGTCACTTTATACACCTGTCCTTCTCCTACAGCCCACATGGGAGCAGCCAGGTATCACATCAGAGTCAACAGGAGTACAACGCCGACGCCAATGAGCGCGGAATGTATGACGTCATGGTCAACCCGGAAATGCCGTCACCCGCACGAATCCGGTGGATCGGCGCCTTCCAGAAGGTTTGCGCTCAGCTTAATGAGGTAAGTCGGCCTTGTTCATAATACCATCAGTCGTTGTCACAAACGAGACTGTTGTTATTGTCTAAAATTAGGGTGTTATTATGAGAGTAAATGAAACACTCTTTCTAGCATGCCATTGTACCTTAACAACCTTACCTTAGCTCCTCGGAAATTTTAAGACAGGAATTTGAAACGAAAATTATTTCGCTAATTTTAAAAAGCGAACATACCATGGGGGAGTGCCTTCCGAATGATGATTTGTATGGGTGGGTTCAAGATGCAAAATCCTGATCATCTCCTGGTTGAAAAATAATGGCAAATTAGAGGGAGTTGTGTTGACAAAGAATTAAACGGTTATTAAGATTAGTCGAACAGTGAGGACGCTTTGTTGCTATAGGGACATTCAATTGTTTCAGTATTGTGTTTATGATGTATCGGTTCTCCTTCTTTTGTGGAACCTGTTTACCGTATTTCATATGCATTTGTTCATGATGCATTTTTATTTGTTTTTATTCACAATACTTCTTAAGGTGAAATTACGTTTACCTGTCCTACATAATACATGTTTTGATATACCTCTTCCTGAGAACCAAGGAAATGTCGATCGTCAACGACATAATATGAAGGGCAATTGTGGGACTTTAAAGGAACTTTGGACAAATAGTATAATTATCTTTCTATACATATTATTTTATGTGGTATGAATATAAATCGACAAATCTTGGGAGTCCTTTGACAATTGTGGGATTTATATAGTACATAGTGACTTTGGATAAGCGATAACATTATGAAATGATTCTGAATGGGGTTATTTACGATAAAACTACAAAGTGTATAGCGTACACCACCATACTTAGAAGGCAGTATCTTATGAAATTGTTTTGGTTGCTGGATATGATATTTCATATGATATTTCAAGCATCATCAAGGTATTATATGCCCTACAACACACTTTAGGCTGTATCCATTGATGGCATGGCAAACCACAAATAGTCGATGCTAAGGAGATTTCTACCGTGACGTATCTAAATATAGACCTCGTCCACGGCCAATCTGGCGACACAGTCTGAGTCCTACACTCAATCCTCACACCTCAAAAAGTGATCAAAGCACACGGCTAGACTCTAGTGGATAAGCAGGCGAGTCGATGCAGCCTCTAAACATAAATACCGAACACAGAATCGCAAGTACCGGAACGTGCATCTATCTATGTGCTCGGAGGGTATCATTAACACATAGACACGGATAAAAAGGGGTCATTGATGTCAAGTATTACTTTGCGCAAGTCTAAGCCGCCTGCATGTGCACTGCTGTTGTTTTGCGATGCTGCTTCTTGCCGGGCTACCGGGTCCGTCCCCCTCCCTCCCGGCATGGGACACCCACACGCATTGCCAGGGGGCTCTCACCTGGCTCACTGCTCGTCGCAGCTACACACTACTCACCTGGACGGCGGACGCCCGGCTGGGAGCAGCAGCCGCATCGGAGGCGGGGACTGCGGTAGGTCGACAGGTCAGCGCCTGCAACGAGTTCAGCCCGAGCAGCACGGAGTTAGTTATACAGCGAGGATACATACAGGGTGCTCAGCACCTGTTTCCTGTAGTTAGAGGTATATGCACCAGGATCCTCAGTTGAAGTTCTTCAAAGCTGCAATCTGTATTAAGAAGAGATAGGGGACCGTATGCTTGGGGCCTACTGCCAGCTTGATCTGAAGGCCTAATACCTATTGAAGATCACACCGGATCCATTCAGGCACCTTCAAGGTGAGCCCTTGGATATAAGAACAAGGGTGTCAATATCAGGTATCAAAGTCTATTCTCCAAAGATGCAAGATTTATTCTAATCACCTTAGTTGTGTTCCTGCCTATGCGGTCGCAGTTGGTCCCTTTACAACTAGTTTATGTAAACCGGACATAGGAGCTGCAGTTCTGGTGAGCTACTCAGTAGATGACATCTGCGATTACAAATCTGATATTGCTCCAATGGACCCTCGTGCTGCTACTTCACTCACTACGCATCAGTAAACAAACCACACTATGGCTGGCATCATGAACATCCCAGTCACAGGGGCGGTAGCCCTGGGCTTGGTGCCCCCGATGAAGGTAGGCATGTACCCGGGTAAGCCGTCGCCGACCCAACCCTGCCATGAGCGCGCGAGCAGTAGCTGCTGGGAGACCCGGACCCGGACGCGACCGGACGGCTCGGAGCAGCTCGCCGAGAAGGAGCAGCTCCGGGGGCGACGGACGAGCATCCTGGAGATCAACATGGCGGGTTTATCAGAGCACGACCAACTGCCCATCATCCGTGAGTGGCTGGAGCGTCGGCGCATGCGGAGGTGCCAACAGGTTAGATGAGATACCCTCCATTTTCCTTGTAGCCCCTCTCTACATTGCTCACTAGATGTATCCGTAAACAGGTGTCTACAGCCTCGCGAGTTGCTCGTTAAGGTTCAGGCGTCTTGGAGATAGACACAGCTTTCCTGTATGCATCATTTGCCAATACAGAAAAAACACCCAGTCATTAACCTTCTGGAAAGGGCAGTTAGTAATATTAAGAACACCTGCAGCTTTAAAGAGTGTGCTAGATTTTAAACCAGTCTTATGACGAGACCATCATTATTTGCAACATCTTCTATAGCAAAACTGATGATTGCACCAAATGAGTAATTGGTGGCCAAATTTATTTACTTGGTATGATCTATTTCTATTTTCTGCTGCAAGTATTGTTTGTGCCCTATAAGTGCTATTTGCATCGCTTGTAATGGTGTATCGGATAAATGTTATCAGAACATGTGTCCACATTAATGATCTCTCTTAATGAGACTGCTGCCAGGGACGAAGTAGAGGCATTGTTTGCCCACCTGTACACGGGCGGAAGTCGACGGTAATAACCCAATACAGAGCCACATGCGACTCTGTGCTATTCTGTCGTTCTACAGCGATGTTGTGGCATTGGTGCCAACTATTTACTGTCAGCCATCTGAAATACATGTATGTAAGGATGAAAAATATTCGTCAGCTCTATATTACAGTTAAATTGAAGAAATGTTGGACCAGAACGCTTGGGTTGCTTAGTGTGGGGACTTAGTTAAGGCGTCGGCCTTGATTGATTCACATGATTCTGTCTAAAATAATCATCTTACTCAAATATCTACCGACATAGGGTCGAAGAGTCCTTAACCAAATAGGATAGAAATTAGAGGATGAGGCTTAAACACCTCCACTGCGGCCGACGCTACCTTAAATTTGACCAGAATTCGATCTGATAAAAAAACCCAAAAAAAAACCCAAATAGGATAGAAAACCATGTATATCCTGTATCATCTTCAAATGAACGAATATTATATCATGCAAAATCACATGGGGGAACCTCTGAAGTTTGCGAATTGTGGTCACTCCGAATAGATAAGAACAAATTAGTGCCCCAAATAAGTTCCCTATGAATTAGAAAGAACTGATAGTGCTGGATTGGGCTGTGTTTATATCATATGAATCTAATATTCTCCTGGTATACTCGCTTAGTTCGGGCACGGTCTCTTGATGTCATCAGCTCTTATATCCACAACAGCTCGACTGACTGATACTGAGACCCGCTATTCAAAGAGCTGCCACCTTCACCAGACTCAAACGGCGAATCCTGCCATTCTTCATCAATAATTTCCGAATGCATTACCATTATGTTACTGAAATTAATTTAGAGGCAAAGGAGGCTCGCGATGAGTTAAGAAGATGAAATAAATTACTCAAGAATAGATTAAGGCCTATCTAAGTGTGAAAGAGGATTCTTAGAAAATGCTGCAATTGCATCCGTAACCCTCGTGAAATCCATCAACACTTACCCCTACATGTACGACCATAATTATTATTCTTGCTCATCAGTCATCATCTATACACGTTGACATGAAGTACTTCTTGAGGATAAAGATTTACAGGAACTTCATAAATTTATATAGTTAATCCGTTTGCTTGCATATATGTATCTGACTGTGTGCAACTGCGACTGACTGGCCATCACAACTTAGCAAATGGCCAACAGAGTGTCTCTAGGACATGTTATCAAATGCGCATAGGGAGGCAATTCTCGAATGCACAAAGAGAGGCAATTCGAAACACCGCCAATTCCCATTGTGAGACGTCCCAAAGTCACCTTCCGGCCACGCCTTATTAGGAGAAAAATAATCGGCCGTGGTCCGAGGTCATTGGCGTTGTGATGAAAATATAAAGATGAAGAGCCAACCTTCATCTCAGGACCCGTGGACGAGGATATCTTTCAATAGGTAATCGGTAAAGATGAACATTCATTTCTATGTAATTATTTTGTGTGGATATGACATTTTCGGCGTACTAGTTGCGGCAGATATAAGTAAAATATCGAAATGTCATCACGCCGCTTCTTAATTAATAGATATGGCAGAGTGTCGTGATATTATTGGAAAACTTTAGTCATTATCGTCCAGATGATATACGATGATTCAGTAGTCTCTGACTCAAGAATATACCTGAAACTCCTGAAATGTCAGTGATTTCAGGATATGTAATATAAGCGCTATCGGCAGGACTATCCGGAAGAAAGCAACATATATCAGATAGAGGTAGTTTCAGGTTACAAAAGACTTCTTTCATACATATCTGCCTTCCTTTTCATTTCTAAAAGAAGAAAAAAACACAAAAAACCTGAAAGTACCCTGAAAAAAACATGATCGAAACAAAGTATCCAATCTATATAACCAACTACAAAGTAGAGTGATTACATTTCGTACGTCGGGAAACGGGGACGCATCATTTTTTTCCGCTCTTGATGAAGAAATAACTTTTAATGCAAGTAAAACGGAACACAGGTTTTGACTTTATTTGCAATTTGGAAGTGGCACTTTATTTGCAATTTGGAAGTGGCAAGCTTGTGAATTCGCTCTGCCACTGCCCATTGTGGTCTATTTCCCCTCTCAAATTAACCAGGCACCTTTTCACGATATTACTGCAGATCTTGTAGACAACTATTCATTAACACTACCACCTTTAAAATGGCGTTTATCCATGAAAAGCGAAGTTCAATGAAGAAAGATTAACTGTCAGATGTATCTCCAGTTTGAACCAGCATTGCGCATAACGATATATGTTGGCCATTGGTATTGGATAGGTAATATCGCCAATAATTATTGACCAGTAATTAATATATGCCAAGACAATCATATTACCATACATAACCTTATAAAAGAGACACGTTCTTTGCAAAAGACCAGAGATCAAGGTGATAGAATCTACCAATAATAATATCTGCGCAATAACATTCATTAAAAGAGGGAAATATATGATAATATGATAATAACCAATATAACAAATAAAACGAATAAATTACGTCAAATCTTACTTGCACTATACTACTTACAGATACGATATCTAATTGCCCAGGTCTAAATTCACAATCGTATACTACTTACTATATCCACCTTCAGGTACCATGTAACGCAACCCGTTCAATATCTATCTCAAACCGTTTGTTAGATCACGAACAAGTTTAATTACTGCATTCTGCTAGGAATTGATGTATCGGGAAAAGCGCCCAATTCATCCAGCTGTCATGAATAACCTCCACCATCAAGTAACTGATTACCAAACAAAGCACTGATGGTGTGGTTGGATTTGGATTCAGGATCATACATATTTCATAATAGTGATTTGACCTTCTCATCACTTAAGATGCAGATCTTCGACGCAAAACTCCTATGAGCGCCTGCATAACAGACGTCCCATAAATCCATCGTCGGGTGCGTGCCTATCGTTAAGGTTATATTCACTTGGGGTATACACAGAGACTGGACGCCTCCAATGCGGCACTTAAGATGGCGCCACTGTTGAATTAGCCACAGAACAACTGTTGCCACCTAGTGGTCGAAACAGGAAGGTGGCGCCTGAAAGCTACTGGAGGTGTAGAGGCTGAGAAGCGCGACCACTGAGCCTGCAGGTCATTCCTACGCCGCAAGCCCTCGCAGGTGCTGTGCAAAGCACACAGAAGTATTGACGTTGTCTAGGATGTATACTCTTCGCACACCATCGACAAATAGCTTGTGGGTGACCCTTGAACCTTCCAAATGACACAATGGTGTGCCTGCTTAACCTCATTCATGGGGGACTGGTTACCATAGTAACAGACATCGGCACAGCCTCCTGCATGCAGCGAGGGGTCATACCGCCAGCTATATTCATTTCGCTTCTCTGCATCCAACCTCAACCCCCACCAGCAATACTCCCCCGCCAACCCCCAAAACACCAGCCCGTTCTTCTTCGCGTCAGGGCGCAGAAAGAGGGCGTAGTTCCTCTATGATATTGGCGGCTCTTTTCCTGTGACCCGGAGACGGTTGTCATGGCGAGTTACTCACCTGGATAGAGCAGTGCAGAGCAGCTTACAGAGCAATGTGCCGAGCAGCTCTTTGAAGGGCGGAATATGCCACAGAAGGAGGCAGTCAGGACGCCTTACGAACCTTTGAAGTTCAGTGCCTTCTTATGCCCGCGATCCTGCAATGTTTCGCAGTAGAAAGTACGAGATGTAGTGCGTGTCACCTCGGACTGGACTGGGAGGGGGCGTTTTGGAGTATCTCTGCTCGTATATATGATATCCATTTATAGTTATGTAGTCATATTGATTTCTACTGATTTATGTTTTGTACCATATATATATACATAAGTTTCTTTGTTGTGTATATTTGTTCCTGCTATGGACCCGAGTGGAGGAAGTGTCTCTTTCCTTGTAACTCTGTATAATTCAAACTTTCAGGGGAAGTGAAATAACCTTATGAATATAATCGATGTTGGAGACAGGTATTTAAAGGATCACGTCCTATCCTAAATGAATTGAGAGCGATGGATTAAGGCATTTCGATTCGATAGGATGTTTTTTTCAGTAAGCACCGGAACGGTTGTCACAGTGTCTGATATAATCATCTGATCGTCATGCTCTGTTGATTTCTCCATGGTCAATGATATCGACCTTTTACTTTGTCAACTATTAAATTCGATTGCTGCTCGTAAATGGAATGATGTTGTTGTGTCACATCCAGGGATATGTAACACTATATAATGTCTGTGGGCATCAGTAGTATAATATATCATCATAACAGAGGGTAAAGACTTCCCGTATGGGAATATGTGGCATTGATAATCTACGATAATAGACTTAATATATGTCCCTTAGATTAGAAAAAATGTATTTCAACACCTGAGATAACGGCATGATGTAAACTCAACTATAGCCTGGCTTCGTCAGAGCCACAACTCGAAGCAATCAGCAGGAAACGTGAGGCGGTGCCTGTACCTATGGGAGCAGGCTTGCTGAGGTCAGCTCTGATGGATTGAAGCTGCCCACATATATGGCAATATTGCGTGAAGCCTTTTACGACCGCGAGTGATATGAATGTGACAAATTGTGGTTTCTGAGGCCAATATGGGACCAGTGCTAGGGCTGAGTGGGCAGTAGTAACACCAATATCTGATTGGCAATATGAGATACTCACAGGCAAACTCCATACATTAACTCATTCACCTCTGGGTGGGAGAGTGCGGTCCCTGAGTGTAATCAGGAAGCGGTCACTTAATGGGTATAGAACGGGAGTTAGGCCCGCTTCAGCCACCGTTTAGGATTGGATGATATACGCTGAGATGGGGGATATGATGTGTGAGCAGGGCGGGGAGCGGCCACAGTGAATTCCTCCTGATGGCTGACGAGTGGCTGCCGTATGGGGTAATACCGCCAATAGTTGCCTCGTAGTGGGTAATGCAATTCATTAGCGCCGCTATGTGGCGTCAGGAGGCTGTCTGACCCGGGCCCTATATATATACATCGGGAGATGGGGAGGGGAGGGGAGGTGCCAATATATGCCCACATACCCGCTGAGAGGCGAGCCACTTCCAATTGCCGCCTAATCTCCATAGAATGGCGCAGGGGAGGGGGCTTCTTCAGCTTTCTGAGGAACGCTTAATACTTGATCACATTAAGTCTGGGACGTTGGATCGTATTAGATTAAAGCGATGGTATTTGCAGCGATCAAAATTGGCATCTGCACCGGGTTCTCCGGCTTAAATCCGTATTTGCATTATACATGGGGATTAGAGGATGGCCTAAAGTGAATGTCTTGGTCTCACTAATTACTTCTGCGTATAGAAAGAAGCAGCCGGGAACCAGGAGATAGGCAGACAGAGGGGCTCTCGTGGAACTGTCACACGGAAATTTCCGATGTGTGAATGGCTTTTCCTTCTGAAATGTATATACCAGAGCCCTGGAATCCGGTCAGTGCATAATGACCATGTGCTTGATTGCTTTTCTGATACTGTTTCCATCATTTCATCTCAGGGGGACAATTAAGCAGAGATCGCGGCGGCCAGGGGCCGGGCGCGTCTTCCAGCGCCGTACTAGTGGCCGGTCTACTGTCTGGTATTTCGCTCACTACCTCTAATTACTATCTTCGATTTCACAGCGTCCGGAAAGCCAGCGAAAGGCAATTACTTTGGGTGACGAGGCGGCACCACGGGTGGGGGCCAGGCCTGGGTGATTAAGGCGACGGCCCAGGCAAAGTCCACCGCAAAGGGCTTTGCATTTTGCATGCACCGGGGCGGGCGAGGGGGACACGGGTGGTCGCCGAGCTTAACGTATGGAGGCAATTAGGGGTGGCCAAGTCTACGTCCGGATGTCTGATGGGTGGCACACCCAGGAGACTGGTCCGTGACCGTCTGTAAGTGACGACCGCCTACCTGAGGGTGCGTGACTGTCCACCTTACCCGGAGTGAACGGTCAACTTATACCGTGTGAAGTGATGGCGTATCGGAGGTAATGTAGATTGGACTGTGACGTAAGCATAGGGCATGGTGTCAATTGATGTATACAATATACATATATATGCATTAATTTACGTCCACAATGAGGCATGTGCTAGCATGTCCCCTTGGTGTTTATGCGTCATCGGGTTAGAGTGAGAAGGAGGAATCGTGGGTTTGGGAGGTAGAAGACCAGCTCTAGCTGGAGAGTACCCTATGGTGATAACGAGGCCTGAGCGTCCCCGTTGAGTGATGGTCCATACGGAGTCTCCCCTACTCATCCCCGGCCTACGCCCCACTCCGCCACCCGTTCCCTTAACGGGCGGTCTTCGTGCGGGAAGATGAAGGAGGCACGATGATAGGCCATCTCCAGGGCATGCCTCGTTGATGCCTCCCCATACTCTTACACGCTGAACACACACGTCTCCTCCAGGTCATGGCGCTTCCACCTCACGTACACCATTCCCCAAACGCCTCCCGTGCTCGATGACGACCCAGGCTTCCCAAGCAAACACTCCCCGGAGGAGGGTAGCTGCAGGCACGCACCCGCCCTCCTCCTCGGGGTCCCAGGCGCCCCCCTCTCCGGGTGTTCTGATCAGGTTCATCACCAGGACTCCGGAGGAGATCCACGCCACATCATGTCCTCCACACTGTCACGTGACCCCAACCCGTGACGTACGAGCCGGAGGACCCGGAAGGTTAGGCCCGTTCCCCGGATGGGCCTTACGGGACATTGTCGCAGGTCCGGGAAATCCGGCTGAGTCCTGGACAGATTGGGGAGATTAGGGTGGATCGTAGGGGGCGGGGGTAATGCCTCCCGAGTAGCGATTATCGCATTGGGTGATTAGTGGGTTGGTCTTACTCCGCTAATAACTTGTACGTGTTATGATAGGGAGGGGGGATTAGGTGCTACTTCTCCCCCTTCGCCCTACTATACACCCGCCTTCTTTCGAGTACTCCCACCGTGGTTATGCTAGGTTTCACGACGCTCTAGAGTCTATAGCGATGGAGAAGCGGCTTGAATGGAGGGGGGGGGGAGGTATGGTTAGGTTATGGACGGGCCATTCGTCCTCTGTCACTGGTCCAATGATTAGCACTGGAGGAACGCTTGGGGAGAGATCAACCTGCCGTGAACATCGTAAATGAAATGGAATTAGGACGCGTTCCCGCGAGAACCGGCGAGAATTGGACATGGCGTTTCCGGAGGGTAAGGTGAAAGGGGTGTAGATTCTGAAGGAAGGGAGGGTGGTTGTCGCGACCTCCCTTACCCTCCTCAACGAGCGGGACACGCATTGCCAACGTCGGCACCCGGAAACAGGACCAAACGTCATTCCCCGTCGGGGGTCGTGACGCTTCCGCTGGCGCTGGTTGCCAGTGTCACCTGGCGTGATTTAGTCGGCGCTGCTGGACCGGTCGACCGGAGGTTTGTTAGCGCGCATGGCTGACCCATGGTGCGCGCGCATCCTTGGAGACGCTGAGGGTTCGCATGCCTGATGCGGTGCCGCATGTAGACACGTCTAACCTATGACATTGCCCTTCGCAAAGGTCAATGTTTACTTTGGTGACTTTTCGGCCTGGCGTCATCTGTTTCACGGAAGTAGGCGGCCAGTCACGTGTTTATATTCTATGTTGATATCAACCAACATATAGGATTTTACGTACAAAACTGAAGTGTTGGAGTGAGAAGTTAAAAGTAGTATCTTCATTGATGCTCTAACAGTTTTCAATTCAATGAAATTATGAAGATATGAACACAGTATTATTTATATAAACTATTAATTCAAATCTGATTCGTGTATAAGTTACTGTATAGCACCAAGTATTTCAAAATAAAACTCTAGTATAAATCTGAAAATGAAAATGTCTGATATTGTTAATTTTTTGAATTATCTTCTCTAGAATATAATTTCAAATCATAATCCAGTACATAGGTTCATATTGTGATTTCCATCCTTTCAATTCTATATTTCCCCCTCTAATCGTTAGGTAGGGACCTGTCATCATAGTTGGTTATCACAAGTTGCGATATTATGATAGCTTGGATATCAACTTCCCGGTCTTACAAACAGGTTTGGTGATATGGCGCAGTTAAAATATGCTTTTCTTTCGCCATTTTTATGACAATCATATGACCACACTAAGAAGTGTTATTGAAAAGGAGACACGTTCGAATTATTTCATAGCAGGTGACCTTAGCCTGGGGCAAGGGCCACCGAGGCATGCCAATGACGTCATAGATGTCTGAGCTGAGAAGGATACTTATCAAACATCTTGTAATTTTTGAAGGAGAACATGAATTGATCAGGTATCGATTGAAAATGTGCCAATAATAAAACAGATGTATACTTGTATTTGTTGTCTGTAGGACCAGGTCTTCTTTGTCCATATCCGTCTTCCCGGTTATTCTTGATCACAACGCACGAGACAAACAGACCTCGTCTCCTTTCAACATCTCCCCACCTTTACTCCTTTCTCCAAAGAATGATTTCCCATGGTTCGCCCGTTCACGTATTCTGCACCGCACTGCCCAGACCCCCCAGACGTGCCAGGCGGCCGTCGCACATGTGGGATTCTTCTCCGTGCGCCCCCGACCACTAGACTCGTGATAGCGGCGGCAGTTGGCGCCTGCGTGGCGCAGACGGTTACCTGTGTGGCTTTGTTCCTGTAACACCACACGTGCCTGTAGCGTACTTCTCGTGTCACCTGCCTCTCGCCACCCCTGGCCAACCCCTCCTACTCCTCCAAACTCCCACCCCTCTTGCCTCTGTTGTGTCTTCCACCCACACGTCTTGCAAACACGCCACACCTGTTCCCCCTCTAAAAGTCCCATAGACACCTTTCTATAAAACCATACATGGTCCGTCCCCATTTGCTACCTGACCGTCTATTCCCCAAGACCCCTCACGCTGGTCAGAGCCACTGAAGCTGACCAGGGTGCCGTTGCTAGGCAACAAACAGCCCTCCCCTACCCCTATCTGGACGACAGACCGGGACGCCATAATGTCATCACGACGTGAGTGAGACGTTCTGGCACCAGGGGACGCCAGCGACATCTGTGAGATAGAGAAGAGCTCTCTAATTTAATAATGAGCATGCCGGTAAAAAGCTAATGAGACTGACAAAGGCAAATCGAAGCCGCATTCACCAAATTATAAGCTATATCTAATTAATACCGGAGTCTGCAGCGAAACGAGACAACGCTTTCCATTGTTACCAGTGATCTACGACGCCGAGCATGGTATAAAGGATGGCGCTACACGCTCATGCGCCATAGCACGGGACATGCCGTAAGAATCGGAATGCCGACCTCTCCAGTGTTTGCACGTGAATAAATAACAATATCCTAGCTATCTGATAGGGCGGATGTTGTCGTTTGAGGATAATGTTTCATGCATATTGTGATAGTCAATGATCGGTCTGGCAGTATCAAATGGGATATCAATCCGCACTGATTGGATTTATTCCGAAATTTAAAACACGAGCAAACGCAATCAAGACCCGGACTCACCGGAGGACCCCGCCATTGAAGGCCCATTAAGGGTTTTATTAGAGCGAAAACAAAATAAAACCATCATAAAGAAAACACACAACAGCCGTGGAATAGTTCAAATCTGGATGCCATGAGATGCTGGTGGTATGGCCATGCTGAAATGCTTCTGGTGTTTGCATCTGTACTTCTACATGTAGAATAAATGGGGATGGACAAGAAATGGAGGGTGGGGGCTGATTAATTCGCGAGTCGGCGCCCTTTTGTTGGGGTTCTGTTGGCTAGAAGCGCCTCTAGCGGCGGGGTGGGGGTAGTCTTATCCTCCGGTTCCAGATTAATCTGCAGCGATAGACAGGCGTGGACCTGGCGTCGCCCTTTCCCTTTTTATATCATGCTGGGATGAAATGAAGACGTTGTCGCAGCAAAGTGCCCCCACCGCTTGTTTGCGCACGCGCACTGGTGTCCCGCGTCATTGTCTTCTGCACCATATGACAGCAGGGTACCGACCGTCAACCGGAAGTGATTGCAGCATCCTGCCGCACGTGACGTATTCAGGAAAAGCTGATTGGTCGAGAATCCATGCGTGGGGTTGCGCACGCTCAATACATGCGCAGTGGAAGTGAAGAAAGGGAGGCTAAGCACAATCGCATTGCCTTTTGTCTTATACCTACTTACCATATGTGATGACTAATATGACAATGCACAGTACGAAGCATGCGGTGGCACGAAATTAGGTGCTCCGAGTATTCTAGCTGTAGCTACTTCATCTTTCCAATTCTTTCCTATGCATTCCCAGTAGTCATGGTCTTCTCGTATCCCCTAGCTTCTCCAGTAAGGGAATAGATGAGCGCAGGCGTGCCCCACCGTGTGCCAGAACCCCGGAGGAAATAAGAACGTGCAGTCTCCAGATAGCGGCTCCCAATCAGAAGAGGCCTACCGGATGCATTCAGGCTTGGTCCCGGGTTGGGGCGGCCTCCGGGTGGCAGGGGACGTGGGTCTCCCTCAGCTGATACAGGCCGGGGCTGATAAATGCATGCCGTCCCCTCCCCCACCTCAGCCGGCAAGCCGCGGGGGATTTGCTCCGTCGGCGACTTCTTAGCGCACATCTAACGTTTTTCTGCCGGTGGAGCCATATATCACACCCGCTGACTCAAGCTGGTTAATCTGATATTAGTCCGTCAGCCCATAGTGGTGCGAAATTCTAATGTCACGCTAGTTAGTTACCTGCAGTTGATGGTGAACTAGGAGAAAAGGCAGTTGCCCTAGATGGCACCCTCATTTCTTCCGTCGGTAAACGCGCAGCTAGAGGACGTGGTAGATTCCAGCTGTGATCGGCCCCACCGAGGACGGATGGAGATAACAGCGATACGGAGACAGCTATTGGAGATAAGAAAATGAACCCGCCTAGCATTTACTCCCGATAGGCATCGCTTTTGCCTGCACTTCTGTTAAGGAAGTTAAGTAGCCCTGCTCCTATGCTGGCACTGGGCGTACGGGAGAATGGATGGCAGGGTAGTGGTGGGCGTGGTCGGTAGAGGTGCGACCATGGCAGCACGTGCCTCTCCATGGAGCAGGCACCGGAAGGAACATATAGAACGCTATAGTAGCGGGCACTGAGTCCTAGTTATCTCCTGATTGGCTGTCTGCTACCACCCCCACCCACTCCCCTACACACAATACTCTATTCCCAATCGCCATCAACTCACAGAAAAAAACAGATGAAAATTACAGGGACTCATCAGAACCCAGCGCTCGGCCCCTGTATGTGAAAGTGGGAGAGGTGCAGAGGGAGAGGGCAGAGGTTAGTATCATGAAGGTGGAAGTAGGGGTACATTGCGGCGACTGGATGACCACGCAGGTAACGGGCCGGGCGCCGAGTCCCCGGATAAGCCCACGAGAAGCTGGTGGTCCCGGAAATGAAGCCGCTATAGAAGTCGAGATAAGCCTGGGAGTATAATGGCGCCTCTGAGCTGGCCGAGCTGATATATAGACCCTCATGGATAAAGTGGGTGGCTAAGGTGAGGGGAGGGTTGGGGCTGAGGCCCTGCACAACGCTATAACATGGAGGTCATCTCTCAGTCTCGGCCTATATCATTAACTCGGGTATCCTATTGTGTAGCTGCCCCCCTCCATAATCTTCCCTCCACATACACTGGCACCAGAAAATGGCTACTCTGTTACCATAGGCTTTTATCAGTAGAGACATGCCATATTAAAGCGCCATAACCCTGCTGGCCGCCCACACCCAGCCCAGCCTTTTCCTCCCTGCACACCTCCTAGAATCTCCACACTTCTAAAACCATATATCAAACTACCCTTTTCATTTACGGTACAATCGCCCAGGACATAGGCGGCGATGGACGGCGACTCCTTAGAAAGCGGTAAATTACAATGGATTTTGTCATCAGATGCTTAGAACAAAGCGGTCTACTGAGGCGAGAATTGAAAGGGAGGAGGTGGGGTACCGCCTGCCCCCGTGTGAGACCAGACACGCCCTGTGTGAGTCCTTCCCATGCATGTGTGGGCACGTGGGTGGATGGGAAGGTTGAGTGTGTAGAACGGAGAGAGCTGGAGATGGACGGGGTCTAAAATAGGGGGATCGGCGGGGACAGGCAGGTTATCGATCACTGGGGTAGGGGCTGGGCCGCACTGTGTCGTGACGGCTCAGCCCGCTGAGCCGGGCACGCACAGGGAAGCACGAGAAACATGCGTTTTTACCAGAGCGCCTATATATATATATATATATATATATATATATATATATATATATATATATATATATATAAGGTTTACGGTAGAAACAGCCCTACCTACGTGTGCTATACAGCCAATGTCAGCCAATGCTTTGCTACAAGAGTTGATACTGGACAGTCTATAGAATAACAGGTGATGATGGGCAACCTGTAAAATGACAGCTCATCCCATTGCTGTTACTGAATAATATGCCAAACAGTAGCCAATACTGATCAATCTGTGCTAAAATAGTCGGGGCAGGCCAATATGACTGAAACTGTCATTAAATGATTTCTGAAATATCTTTATTCTATGAGTATCTAATCACCAGTCATTGCTTGCTGTAAAAAGTATGACAGTGCCCTATAGCATTTATACATGGTTCTAAAACGAGATAGATCTAGTTTTTAACCATCAAATAAATGATCGATAAAAAATACAGATTGGTTGCAAGAAAAAACACCAGAATCCACGTGAACAGTTGTCTCTCACACAAGGCCCGACGTGGTCTTAGGGGAGCATCTGGAGCTTTGGGTACAAAGACCGAAGCGGGCTTTGATTCAATCCTTCTTTTTGGTAACTGTAGCAGTGCCAGAGACTACACCTGATGTATTGGGAGTCCTTGTATATAAAGTTATTTGAAGTATGAATGAGAATGAAAAACATTATATTAGATTTTGTACGAAATCGCATGCAATAGCATGGTTAAAACCTCCAGATTGCTCTCCAAATAAGCGTATGTGTAGACTTTGACAAGACTGACAGGTTACGGTTTCTCTGGATGACATGTACATGGTCATGCCAACTTGAAAAGCTCGTGATGATTGTAATCGGAAATATAGGACATCGGTGGTTATAAGCAAAAACAAGATCCATTTGGAATAAAAGAGCCGAGGCCTACGGGACCGTGTTTATAGCTATACCGACTTACCATCGTTTTTATTGGATTAGAATACATGTACACATGTACTACACCTGAGATAACATTAGAACAAATGACCTGGCTTCAGCATTGGCCTAGTCTGACACATCTGCCAGCATGATTTTCAACGCACATGAGATAAGCAATGACGAAGTGAGTCGCGAGTTATCATAAAGAGCTGACCATCCTCGATTGTTGAGAATCACAGAAAGTTCCGGAAAATGGTAGTAGAACTTTATCTGTTAACGTACATAGCGCAAACTCAGCCATCATGGTGTTCAGTCAAATCTTTATTCCGCGATCTGTCTTGCAATGTATTCGCACATATGGTGGCAACGAACGGCAAAAAAGCAATAGCACGGGTCCCTCCCTAAAGAGGTTTTCACAGAGATAATTCACCTAATCATCTTGGAACGCTGGGATTCTAGCTTATTCTTCACTCTACCCCGCATATACCGGATATTGGATACTGACACTCATGGTGCAAGGTCTGTGCAATCCGGATTCGCGCGAATAGTCACAAGCGTTATAACCCGTCCTCATATCGTCCTACTCTCCCATCCCCCACCACCGAGGTGCAGGGAACCATGAATCTAAGGTGTGTAATGGCGGATGTCCCCAGCGGAGAGTAACACAGGGGATTCGTATTGCCCAGGGATGGCTGTCAAACAAATTGACCATTTTGACGGACCTTTTCAACGGGCGGTGAAGTGTAAATTGGATCGCGCAGGGGGTGCGGCTGACCCCTGCACCTGGGCTACGTGACTGGCGTCCGCCGGCCCATACCGCGCCTGACCAGTGTCTCTGAGTGACCACTCTGACGTCAGAGTCGGCCCGGGAGCACTGGTTGGAAGCAGTTACTGCCATTGACACGTCTTTGTATACAGTAGAAGCCAAGCGGACATTGAATTGGTAAGGGTGAAGGGTGGGGGGTATCGAGTGAAGTGCAACGTATGTGAGATGAAATAGATTGCGATTCTTTCTGGTAGTTGTGGTCAGTTTGTGGTTATTCAATAGTCCGAATTAGCGCAGAGCTGCAATGCTCCACCATTGGCAGCTAAACTAGCATATTGTATAACCAGAGGGGAATGGAAATTCACTCATATTAAGAAAAGGTCTGAACAGGAGCTCTAGTCTCTTCCTGTAAATAAGATTCGATATGAAGCCATTAATCCCATTTAACCTATTTGCAAAAATCATACACTGATTTTTCCGCCTTTAAAGCGGAGTATTGCAACATAGATATGGTAAAATCTATTTTCTTTTGGATATATATATATGATATCATTTGAGATTAAAAATACAATGATTTGTGGAAATGCTACGTAAAGATGCCACTTGCAGAGATGGATAACTGCCGACTAAATGAAGCCAATGACTTCTATGTACTGCACCAGAAGTTGAAACCAGTGTCCAGTGCCCAAATAAATAGTGCCAGGACGGGTGAAGCCACTTTCTACTGTCGTTCCCCGCACACATTACGGCGTAGGGCCTTCACGCGGAACCAGTGGGTAGTCAGTCAGGACCGACGAGTTTGGTGTATATTTTACAGGATGGTCTGGCTGCAGTACTCTCATGGGGAGGTGGGGTGGGGGAGAGGGGTGAATTGGGGAGGTCTGGGCAAGCGGTGAGGGTGGTGGACAGGGGTAGGCATTCCCACCCTGCCTGATGCCACTATGACAGCTAGCGCCGACCATACTGCTTTTGTCTCGCCGCCACCCACACACCCACCCACTTCCAACCATCCACATCACCCCTCACCAAAGAGCCCTGCCCCCACTATCCCTACCAGCAACCCCTCCTCAATAGCAAGCTGGCATCCAGTGGCGCTGTCCGGAACGGCAGGACACGATCCGGAACTGTCCAGCACCGCCCGGCAATGTCCAGCTCTGGCATCAGGAGACCCCACCCCACCTTTACCCCCGTCCCCACCAACATCACACACAAACACTGCCCGCCTGATATATGAAATCGATCCCCCCGGTCATGTGACACCATCCACGATACCAACGGCCTCATAGCGAGCCCTTTGAAAACACACTCCTGGAGTATGGGAGTCGGGGGAGGGCCGGCCGAACTATATGCCCGGCCTCTAATACTGATGAGAGTTTAGACTACCAGAGTCAAACCTTGGCTTAATTAGTGTGCTCGACAGGCCCACCGATACCCCGTCCATAAATTAGCCCCGTGTGGAGCAGCTCGCCATTGTTGTGCCTACTCGACGCTCATGTGCAACTCGTTTATTTATTGACGAGCAAGTAAGAGGATCTTGTCGGTGCCAGACAGGATAATTGAAATGCAGGCCACTTTAGAATATAGACTACGCCACCACGTCTTGAATAAGTCATAGGAGCAATGCATATTTGTTCATTGTGTCTTTGCATCAATGATGGGTAGAGTTTATATGTAAGGATTGTCGAGTCTTCATTGTTATTGAGGTCATTAGTGATAGAGTTTTTCTAGTGTGAGACAGTCGAAGGTATAGTTGACACGTCCAAGAACTTGAATGTGTGCATTTCTGCTTATTTCAAAGTCCTCAAGTAGACCAAGGATTTAAGGCTGGAGCATAAAAAAGACCCATATACATACATACATACATACATACATACATACATACATACATACATACATACATACATACATACATACATACATACATACATACATACATACATATATACATACATATATATATACATATATATATAAAGAGAGAGATTAGATCTTCAAGCTCCAGCCAGGTTTAGATTGTCTTTTCTACCTCTGCGAACGGACTGGGTGTTTCATGCTCATTTCATCACCACCAGAACATCGACTGTGGAAAGTTATATAAATCCTCTGTCATAATGAGGCTTGTTAGAGCGGCTGGGCTGTCAGGGTCGGAGCGGCAATACGGATTCATCCTGAGACGCCTGCCGCTGCCTGCCTCCGGGCCCAGCAATATGGATGTTGATATGGTCCTCGACAGGCATCGATAAACGCAAATATAACCTGCTAAAAGATGCCCACCCGTGACTCGATTACGGCCGCCTTGCGTTTTTATCGACCCTTGCCAAGGTTGTCAATGTCTATTTTTCTCTGTCCTTCTGCAGATCTATTAGTTTGAGCACCTGAACTATCCCGAGCAGCTCCGATCTGTACTGGCCCGTGCGTTAATGCCCTCACCCAGCAACGACTGGTGCTGCACCCGCCCACCCACCCTCCCTCAAACACCATGACACTCCTCTGATACTGTATCACAACCGCATTGGTAGCCGTTCGTATTCCCCACCCCAGACAGCAGAGTTAGAACCTAGGGGGCAGCACCGGCTGCGAGCTGCTCAATGAGCTGCTCCCGCCACGCCTCGCCTACCTGCCCGCCACTGGGCGGCCCGCCTTTTGACCCAGAAAGCAGGCGGCGTGAGGGACGGTGCCGAGCCGGGAAGACGGAGCAGTAGTGGGGTGGAGGTGGCGCACCGCCGCAGGTGATTACATCTCGCTCGGGCCCACCTTTAACACGGGCTGTTGGGCTGAGGTGGTGCCAAGGGAGTCCAGCAAGCAGGAGGAGGGTGTGGAGGGAAGGAAGCCAAGGGGAAACCTCCAGGGAGGGAAGTCTCCCTCTAGATGTCGTAGGGCAGCGTATTTCCGGTTTGACGCCTGGGGTGGGTGTGTTACCCTCTGTCCATTCCATGCCTTCTCCCTGATAGTATAACCCTTTCACTGCCCCGAATGCCACGATCCATCACTGTGAAATTACGGCGCGATGCCTGGAGGCGTCACTACTGAAATACCCCGCTCACCTCTAGTACTTCCAATATCTGAAAATCAATTCAAACTCTTGAACACTTGTGAAAAATGGGATATATTCACGGAAGTCGTGAAACTGCTCGTATGTATTAATTCTGGTATCATAGAGGAATTTACTAGGACAAAATTGGCTTATTGATTTGAGAAATGGCATCGAGGTTTGGTTTCCCTAGGGAAACCCATACGGGATTATGTTGCCTAAAAACGTATCGAGGCATAGAGCAGAGAGCGGCCAATCTCAGATCTGTTATACCTTTGATCATTACAAAACTTCTCAGTATTCTATGCTATATCGTGGTAAGCTTAATCTCGGAATACCCTTGGTCATCTCTGTGATCATCACCTGGGAATACCCAAAGAGATTTACCACAAGTAGGAGGCCGTAAAGCTAAGGTGTCCTCCACTGATCTACACGGGGCTGGGCGCTGTCTAGATGTCTGTCTATCTTTAAGGTCGTCAGGCTCAGCGGGTGGGCGGCAGTGGGGCGCCCTCCAAGGCCTTGAAGGCCGGGCTGAGGGGCAATTGGTGCAGATTTAACGTCGACGAGGAATCTGTGCCCAGTGATCAAGACGCGTTATGTCGGGTTAGCACGGCCCGCTCCACCCTCTACGACCCAGCCGGCCCTCATCCCCTTTCGATCACTTTGTGGTGTGACGAGTAGGTAGATGTGGAGGCATATTATAGATGCGGTACACGAGTGGGCGACTAGTGTTGATATTTTATGCCGTATAAACCATATTACTCCTGGTGCACATTTATGAGATGGAAGTCAGGGGACAGATGTAGCCATGCCTGGTGCTACGGTCTCCGGTGGAGTGGGCAGGTATGTGCTTACTAGGGCCTATGGGCAAGGGGGTAAGCACATATGCTATGGCCAACTGGGCATGGTGTGTAGTAGGCACTGGGGTCTATTGGACAGGGTGATTGGTTAGAATGTTTTATCTAACGAAGTTAAGAAGTAGGTTCAAAGGCCAATCAGTATTTGTAGCTCGGTAGACTCTGGGGTGTACTAGGTGGACAGATTAGGTAGACACTGAGGTACACTGAACAAGGTGATCAGGCAGGAGACACTGGAGAAAGCTCAATGGAGACATTATGAATGACTGGGCATGAGTAGCGGTATGCGTTGGGGTTTAATGGGGTTCTTGGTGAACGCAAGCTGGTAGACGCCATGGCCTACTATATGGGATGAATAGGCATACGATGCGGTCTACATGGTTGGCGACCTATGTCTACTTTCCGGCATCAATTCAATGTCCGTTCATCCTCTCCAATCTCATGGTGGTCACGAAGGTGTGCCTGCAAGCCACGAGTAGTATAAAGACGAGGTGGTTTGCCCCAGGCTTCGTGTGCCGTAGCCACAGCCACTTCCACCACTACCGCCACTAGCTCACGGATGACCAACAGGGTAACAGGACGGTGTAACAGGCAGGAGCTCTCTGCTGACTAGATGAATTATGCAGACATGTGAATGGCCTGCCACAAGTCCTACCCGAGCTAATGAGGCGTGGCAATGGTCTTACACAACGGGGCCCTCAGCCCCCCACAAATAGCCCGGGTTTACTTAGCCGCGCAGGGACCCAGAGGAGGGGGAGGCCCAGAGCTGCGAGTATTGTCCCCATAAACCTTCCCGTCATAGATCAGACGCAAATTACCCGGGAGGTGGAAGGCCCAGCCGCCATCGGCCCAGTCAGTGGTGCCGATCTATGCCCTGGAGGCGGGTGGTTAATCAAGCCCCAGTCGACCGAATACGCCGCACCCTCACATCCACACGTCCCCCACCTACCACCAAGCGTCATCGCCACCACGGCCACTGGCGGTCTCCAGAGGCGGGAGGTTGTGGGGGGAGACCAGATATTTGCATTTAAATGTTTGGCCTTCAGTGCGCCACAACTATCTCCTGCATCAACAATCCATTATAAAAATTACACGGTGATATTTAATTGGATTTTTTTTTACGTTCGTGTGTGCGGCCATAGTGAAGGCTTATCATAACATGAGGTCTAGGCAGTGGCCGGCCTAGGGGCGTAATGAATAATCCATGTAGAACGTATCGACCGGTGAAGGATGTGATGTGGCCTTGTTCCCGATGTTCACCCAGCGTGAGGCCCCAGTGAGGCAGTCCCCAAGTCACCAAGCCAACGCTATCTCCACCGTGTAACTCCTGTCCCATCTCCACCACCACACCCCCACACCCCCAACGTCAACTACAACACGGTGATATAACCACGCAGTGCTAACTATCACATTTCAACCTACCAGCTGCGATAACTCTATCATTACCCTACCTGCCACGGCCACGCTCGGTATTATTTACTGGCATGATTCTAGTGCATTACCGTTACCCACACGGCGCTTATCCTTGTAATATCGCTCATCGGCCATTAACAGGCCCTATGCTCCCCAGCCCATACGTATTGATTCGTTTGAAAAAGGGGTTGAATTACCATAAAACATTAGGCATCAATAATTGATTTGTTGTTCAAATAATGATAGATAACGGCATTTTTGTTTTTTAACATTCTCTTTGTTATTGTGATCCCTTGCGGCCACCTTCCATCACGTACCCGTTAAGCCTCCATGCGCAGAAGAAAATGACTGACGCACTTCCGCAACACTCCAGCTTATTTGCTGACCTAGATTAGATCGAGGAGCCGTTCAGGGGCACGTGATGGATTGGTGCCTGAATTCTCACGACAATAGCTTGTCTGATGGCAGACAGAACGGGAATCTGTGTATGCTATTCGCGTTTCTACTCCCCCTCACACCTTCCTCTATCCGGTTTCTAACCATGGAGGACAGTATTATAATCCTGGCGGACTTCAATCACCCAGAGGGCCGTCATGCTCTAATAGCAACCACGTCTGACGTAAATAACGTTACAAGGTGCCGTCATATACTCGTTGGTGCACGCCTCGTAAACTCTCGCGAGAAGTGCAGGTGCTTGGCTGTGGTGTCCGTTTCCGGGCTACTTACTTAATGTGCGCATACATCCTAGAAACCATGGCATGCGTGAAAGTACCTATTCACACAGTCAAAAGCAATTATTGTAGTTTCTATCGATACGTCATCACTTTCATAGTGAACACTTTCGCATACCAAGAAGCCCAAAGAAGAGACCAATTGCTCCACTCGTGTTAAGATTTCAGAGGCTGCATATCCAGGCTGTGTCATGAGATCTGCTAGTAAAATACTGTTTGTGGAATGAATTTCAATGTAACTAGATTACAACACGTCTGTTTTTAACAAAAAGAATTCACCAAATTGGCATACTTCATGGAACTTCCTGAGTGTTTGTGTGTTGAAACATTGTGATCTGTGCTTGACTTCATGACAGATAAAATTGATACTCAAGGTTGTACCAATATTTATTCAATTAATACATCAAAACAAAACACAAACGTGACCGTACAAGGCTCAGTATCATGCGCAAAAGGAGAACTGTTTATAAGCTATTGATCTGCTTTAAAAGGTTGAATCAAGGTCTTTTGCGTACGGTTAATTTGTTTATTATAGAAACGACACCAGTCGCCTCTTCTACCAGATATCCCCAGCGGCATTAAGATACCGGTACTGGAACGTCGTTAGTGTGAGTGACCTCCCAGTCCAACCCTCCTGTGTGTCTGGGATGGAGGTGGGTGGGGAACTCTTGGGGGTCGGTAGCAGGTAAAATTATATTTAACACTTTCAGTACGACCTCCTAACAGAAGGCCCAAGTGCCAAGTCCTATACATATATGTAACAATATTCCCCCAGTGGACGATGCTCCTATGGCAATGGTACCGGACGTTACTCACCAGGTGCATTTGATATGCATTGGCTTAGTTGAATATGGAACACCTACACTGAATAATGATGCCTATAGTGCTTTTCAATTATTATGAATAATTTAAGAAAGTCACATACATTTTTGTCACATAAAATACCATTTGTAGTAATGGCCCCAAAGGATGCCTGGAGGCATTCTTCGTCCCCTGTATGGGAGTGCCTCAAGGCATTCATCGTCCCCTGCCTGGGAGTGCCTCAAGGCATTCATCGTCCCCTGCCTGGGAGTGCCTCAAGGCATTACTCGGACTGATAGGGTAAAAACATAAATTCCCATTGTTATCCCATCGGAGAAGGAGACACGCAAGGCGGCGGGAGGTGTGCGGTCCCACAGGTCCCTGGTCGTGGCAGGCGGGTGGTGCTCTGCTCCAGAGGGCCTCCTCCACGGCCCCCTGGTTTGATATGACAGTCTGGGTGGACAGGGTGGCGCCTTTCCAGACGGGGGCCCGCCAAGTCGTCATCACCCGTCCCCCCTCGTCATCCACACAGACGCTCCCGTCAGTACACACTCATTCTCTGTGAAGATAACATTTATTCTGGAAGGTTCCCAAGGTAGCATACATCACGTTGATCGGCTACAGTAACCCTGTACCGTACCCCTCCCCATATCCACCTCCCAATCTCCCACCCACACCCGCCATTGAAGCCACCACAGACTGGCTTCTTTCATCGCCTGCAGCGTCATGTTAAGACAGAGAAGAACATTGATATTTTCCCTCGCCTGTGTCTCTGATATTTTGACAATATCGATCCACTCCCAGCTCATCCGTCAACCCCATTCACCTCCAATCCCGCAAACTCCAAACTACCATCGGTGGGGGGTTCTCATGGTGGATGCTTCAACGAGCCCGCGGATGGAGGTCACGCGGCGTGGGGAAGATGGCTTGTGAGGCGGCACAAGATAAGGGGATTACCATTGGAAAAGATTGTAGCCAGGTTGGGCATTGTGCTCGTGGCAAGGTGACAGTTTGGTAAAGGGTGGCAGGGGTCGACGCTAGGCTTTCTCAGTCAAGTACACTAAGCAAGCAAGCTGGGGGTAGGGTCACTAGGGCGCGGTCACTAGGGCGTGGCGAGTAGGGCGTAGTCAGTGGGACAAGTATCTCGATTTACGAGTTCCTACAAAACTAGGATCCTATGGAAACACATTTTATACCAGTGACTGACTGTGAGCTGCCTGGATGACATGTTCACCATGCCTGTGATTGATTGTGCCAGAGAAGTCTCTGTTTAGCTGTCAATATCATTGTCAGTGTCTGTACAGCTGTCACTGTCAGTGTTTGTCGAGTGCCTGACCAGCTGTCACTGTGACTTGACAGTGCACTTAAATATTGGAAGGTGGCTGAGGCAGTCTTTCCGTCCTGTGTGGTTCTTTGATATTGACATTATGGCCGGTAGATGGTTGATTAGTCAAAACATGTTGTCATTAATCTCCACATTTACAGAGCACTTCAGCAAGCGCCTGGTGATAAGAAAGGTTGTAGAACGAGTCTTTGTGTATCTAGTCACGAGTAAGTAATGCTAGATGAGTCAAGGGGCATGAGTCAATGCCGTCAAAGATGAGTCAAAACCCTGCTGGCTACTTTGTACTGAATACTGACACCACCCTATATACATACATGTACATGTATGCTGACATGGACAATACCCCGTTCCTCTCTACACCTTTTATTCCCTCTCTAGCAGCGGCCTCCCTAGGGTATGGTCGGGTTCTCACAGGCCCCATACCACCCTCTCCCACCCCCTGCCTAATGACCTTCTAAGGTATACACGCCAAACCCTTCTCTGAGCAGACATCCTCTCCCGATGATTGCCTTTCCCGGTTGTGCTCCTTTTTAGGGCCTTCATTAAAATCTTGTCACGGCGATTTCTTAATCAGAAAAGGATGAAGGGCGTGATGAGGGAGGGGTTTAGTGATTGCGTATGGCTATTACCGATCTGATGGCTACTGTAATAGTGATTTCACAGCCGGGACACACACAACAGTGCCACTATAAGGAGTGCTTGGTGAGTTAATGTAGTAGAGAATTTCTATGCCGAATACGCCAAAAACATGGAAGCGAATAAGGCCAGGTATTTCTGCTATGGAATTTAACCTATGAGAATACTTACAAGTCATGTCAGCTTCCCATGGGAGCGACTTTATGGGGAAAAAGACTTAGTTACGATAATCCAATGAACTACTGTGCCGTTGAACGTTACATTGATTTTAGTTGCAGTTTAGTAATTTTTAGACGGGGAATTAATTTCATAACTTCCCCTTTAATGACAACTTCTGGCGAATCAAACCTGACAAAGCGTAGAATCCTAGTATTTTCACTATTTTTTCGTTTCTTCAAATCTCGACATCTTAAGTAATTAAAGGAATTTGACAGCCGACAATAGAATTATTCGGTATTACGCCATCTTTGCCAAACCATGGCAAATTTCTGACGGAGATAACATTGCGATCTCAGATTATTTCCACTTCAAGTAGCATGCTCTCCAGTAGAGCCATACGCCCCAGCCAAAGCCCGTCCTGGGGGGGATATCACGTTAATGAGGTATTGATAAATCCTAACTACAAGCCGGAACTCATCAAGCCGTCGTACTTGACACCCACACTCAACCCTCGACGCCGTGTATAAACCATTTGCGTGCGCCATGAATATTCGGGCGTAAACGTGTAATTTGGCCGAGTCCATTTATTATGGATTAAGGCGCGTTTGTCCCTTGATAGGAGATGACAGGGGCGGCCAGCAGACAGAAGCGCGGCCCTGGAAGCCATGCCGGGTGCAATGTCAGGTTGACGGGATGAGGACGCTCTCTGTCCGTCAACCTCCGACCTTCTGGGTCTGTTTGTGAGGCGGTCGCTAGCCACTGGCTCTCCCGTACTCTGCCTAATTGGACAATTATGTATACGTTTGCGGTTGCCCCGGGCAGTGTTGTGTTTAGTGATTGCTGCCACGCGGGCGACCGCCGTCCACTAACTGCAGTCCCGCGTCTTTGGTGTCCCTGCACGTACCTGCCCTCTCCCGTGACCCGCCTTGCCGGGGTCCACGTGCAAAGCGGTGGACATAGGATCAGGTCGGGTCTTAAAGGGAACTCAAATATCTCACATTACCCCTAATAAGTATTTTGGTGAGCTGCTTATGCAATGCCTATCAGCAGACATCGTGGCAACGAAAATACTTGTTTCCCGTCTTTTCGTGAGGGTGTAGGATTGCGAGGACA
Source organism: Alentia gelatinosa (assembly GCA_950022655.1). Lineage (NCBI taxonomy): Eukaryota > Metazoa > Annelida > Polychaeta > Phyllodocida > Polynoidae > Alentia > Alentia gelatinosa. The sequence goes on along the minus strand of OX465583.1, from coordinate 47,704,178 downwards.
CTCAGGAACTGTTGTACAAAGTAGCATAGGGAAATAATGGTTCTCAGCAGGTACTGATATCTTATTCATAAGAGTACATGTAGATATATCAGATTCCTCGCTAACGGGACCTCGACCATCGGTATTTTGGGAAGACTAATTAGTGTGAATTAGGAGACTACTGAAAGAATCTTTTTCTTTATAGATATTATATCAAGCAAGATGTAAAGGACTTCGTTTAGAAATTTAGCATTCATTCGCCTTTAGATTTTCGGTCAGCAATTTCTTGTCCTCCAGATTTTCACTTGCCTGTTTAGATTACCATCTTTGATAAGTATCGATAGGCCGCCATATACATAAAGTAAAGAGGTTGTTCTTTGACTTGCTTATCTTGCAAAAGAAGAAGGTAAGAAGATACATCAAGTGTTTTTAGTTAAGAGATTGCCTCACGCTACACCAAGTCTGAACATAGGATACTTGATAGAACATCAATGAACAATTTTTATTGGGAACGGCATGCTCTGACATGTATGAAATACCTTTACCATAGCAAGTGGTGTTTCTCCGCGTACTGCCTTGTCTAATGTATCACTTAGGTTCGGCCTCAATCATCTCGCAGCAATGGTTTTAGGAAAATACAAGTAACGGAAATACCGCAGAATTAATTCTAAAAAGTATCGCTTTTTATAACAATTGTTCTGATTTGTTGATATAAATAAAAAATAAGTGTAGGATTGAATATAATTTCTCACCAGTGACCGGAATACCTATTCATATGCATTTTTGAAATAACGAGTGATTTCAACCCGTATAGCGTTTCATAATGAGAGCGTTACATTACTAAATGCCCCAGAGACGCGGCACTTAGTTCCCATCTGGCTAATACTACAGCCAAACCTTGTACATTACCCTCTACAGGCTTTAAACAGGTCCCTGCAGGCCTAGTGTTGCTTTCTGTTATGGTTTCTATAAACAGCGGCGTCTCTCTGAGCGCTTTACTCTGCGCCAAAACGGCAGAGATAATGCCGAGGCCTCCGTATATATGCGCATTGAAAACAACCACCTTAAGCTGTTGGAGTGTGGATGTATGTCTGTGGATAACGCAGGTGAGCCCTGCTGGTGCGGGGTCTTAACGGTGGTTATGGGGGTGACGGTGCTCGTGGTGGAGGTGTGCGGGCCATGCACCCCAATAAGAGACAGCGTGTTGGATGTGTTGTCTTTTGGGCCTCCGGCTGCCGTCGAACAAGCCTTTCCCGCCACAGCGTGTGGATCAATATGAAATACGACAGCTAGCGAGCGCGAGTTTTCTCTCTTTTCTCTCAGTCTCCCTCTACAACTATCACTATTCCTCTTCTCTCTCACTCTCTCTACATCTCTCAGTATCCGTCCCTCCCTCTCTCTGAATGAAGGGTCGCTGCTGCCAGCGCCACTGCAGCGCCATTGCCGCCGCTAGCTGGGCTATACGGCAATCCTCATTATGTATGTGAGCGCGTCGGAGCGCTGCAGGCGCCCCACAACACGACGCCAATCAATGCGAAAAGATGAAAGCTCGTCCCGCCCACCTTAAAATCCCTCCCTGTCTTGGTCCACATTTCGCGAATTCCTGGCCCTGGACATCATATTCTACTGGGCACTTTCGTTAACGGGTGCCGCCTTAGAGGCGTGCATATGGTGTGCGGGGCCTCTTTGGGGGATGTAGGTAGTGTTGACTGACGCGGAGGGCGGGATGCATTGGCTGCTGCTGGTCTGTGCTGCTGCTGCTGCTGCTTCTGCTGTTACTGCTTCTGCTGGTGCTGCTGCTGTTTCAGCCGCTACAGCCACTGCTGCTGCTGCTGGAAGCACCAGTATTATCATCAGAGCTGGCTGAACCACAGCCTGGATACATGCGCCGGGCTCCAGAGCAGCTCACAGGGTGTTATTCTATGGGACAGGCGGCCATGCACTGGCATGCGAGCAGCCCAGCAGGAGCCCCGAACAGCTGAGGGTGAGGAAAGGCCCGCGCGCAGTGGTAAGCAGATCCAGGCCAGTAAGCAAGGTGCGTCTGAGCTGCTCCAACCATGCTTCTGGAGGATGGGTCACCACAACAACAGTGGTAGTCCGAACCACTACAACGACCACCTCCACCACCACCACCACCACCACTACCACCACAACCAGCCGCAGCAAGCGGGAGGAGTAGGCGGAGTAGGAGGAAGAGGCGTGGGAGCCAAACCTCAGGAGCAGGAGGAGAGGACAGTAGAGGTAGCAGCATCAGCGGGCGTTACCGGGTCGGCGGCCGGGACGTGCGTCAGGTCCCCCCTGGTGTCTCCTCCAGGGCGCCCGTCCTCTGGGTGTGTAGCACCCGCCGCACCGCCAACTGTTGGTTGTCCGACCGCCGTGTACTGACATACGCACGGCACGGGCGCCCATCATCAGATGCGGATATCATTACCTTTCTCTCAGTCTCCCCAACCACCACTGCCCACCCGCCAACACCGACTGACGCTGCAGCAGTTCTACTCTGTAAGCGGTAAAGCTGCAGGAACCAACGTCGCAGGCAGCATCCTCAACGTTTACTACTCGACCTGGGTAGTGCCAACCACACCGCTTGACGCGACCTGCCCGAGCTGGCGATGGGTGCTCAGCCTGGACTGAGTACATGCCGCGTCTCCCAGCCCTCCCTGTGCGTATAGCTGTATATATATATTTATACATACAGCCACTGGAGAACACACTACCCCTGTGAGGACAGGACCTGCTTACGGACAGGTGAGGTGACGGTACCGTGCGGTCAGAGTCCCCCCGCCGTCGATGCTGATTGATGGGTGTGTGTCAGGCAGTAATCGTGGGTGGTGACACCAGTGCGGTGCCCAGTATCGTCCCCCTACACTGTAAGTGTGGGTGAGCGACAGTCGCTGCTGTGGCCCACCGAGACTCAGCCTACCACACTCCTCTCAGCCAACAGCTTGCTGCTCCCTCTAACTTCCGTTCAACCACCTTCATTGACTACCTTCACACACCTGCACACACAGACAGGCACACACGAGCGCGGCATAGAAGCATAAATACGGTCAGCTTGCATGCAACATCCGCCGCCCGCGGGCCCAACGCACCCCCACGCTCTATAATTCATGGCTCATACAGCCCATTGACAATATGAAGGGGTTGAGGCTAGCTAGTGGCCACCAGGTAGCTGCTTCCTGTTGCGGAGATTGTTTAGTCCAGTGTGGTGGGCCCTGCACCTGACTGCTACCCTCCGCCGCACACAGCAGCGGATGTTAACAGGGTACGACAACAGCACTAAGACCTTCGTCACGGGCGCGAAACGTGCAGCCTCAGCCAACCACAAAGGACCTTCAGCCTGAGCTGTACGGACGTGGTGTAATTGGATCAGTCGGGGGGTAATAGCAGGTGCCCCTAGTCCGACCAGGTTGTGAATAAAATATTACCTCAGGGACCTTATAGTATATATGGACCATTTATTACGTGTTGTTACAACAGTCGTCCATATACATGTAAGTACGACCACATCATCGCACACAGAACCCAATAAAGTCTGTAATTGGGGAAATATCTGGCGCTCAGGTAGCAACCTTGATGGGGCAGACTGCAGCCTAGAGGTGCTGCGTGTGAACCGGGTGACTCCAGGCGCCAGGGACGGACGCTAATGACAGGGGGATTAAGTGGCCAGGTTGGCAGCGAACTGATCAGCTTCAATCCCTCACGCCATCCCCGGATTCAAGGACCTTCCACGAATCCAAACTGTATCCTGTGGCCATTCCTGTAGGCTACACTGGTATCGTGTACAGTGTTTCTATTACGAGTAACACGAGTGGAATTGCTGTTTTATTGGGCCTGCTCCCTTCGTGACCGTTTTGTATCAACTGGTTCCCTACATAAGAGAGGTCCACGTACGAGTGCAAGTCAGGCCTTAATAAACATCACAGAGCTGCACTGGGTTTCTCCCCGGGAACCCCTTTCGGCAACTGGAGTTCAGACCTGACGGGCACTCAGCGGAACTTTCTCTGGAGGAGCTCCAAGGTTGGCGGAGGGGACTCTGGCGGGATCAAAGCTGTGCCCCGGAGGGCCCTGTCCCCAGCCCGCCCACCGTCACATGGACTGGTGTTTGCACAGCGACCGCCTTTCATCCAGTTTTAGAGGCGCGGGCGTTGCCTTATCGCTGCGTTAGTGGTTGGTATCCACCCCTACGGCCGAACAGGGGCCAAAAAGGGGGCCACCTGGGACGGTCCGATCGGCTCACAGTCTACGGCCGGTTCTGTTTTATGCACGGCTGATAAATCAAAGATTTGAGCGATTCATCATCGTGATCGTGGTTGAGGATGACAGGGACATGAGACCCGTGTAGGCTGGCGAGCTGCTCCGTGCTGCTGCTCGGAGATGGATTCATCCAAACGGGTTGACAGCGAGTAGCCTTTCCTGCAAGGCATTAGTCACTCCTGCATCTGGACCACCACCCACGAGTCGGCGTCACCAGGTAGCGGCGGTGGGTCAAGGAGGAAATGTCCACAGCAGGATTCTTGGCATCGCGCCAAGACGGTGAAGATTAAAACGGGAGCGGACGTCGTCAATTATTAGCAGCCGTCGTTTCTAATTAACCCTTTCTAGGACAGCATCACAGCCTGCTGGGAAGCCCGTCGGCACGCGGGCCATGCCAAATGTCACGCGCGCTTCGGGGAGGAGAGGGAATCTGCCCAAGTCTTAATGGGTATGTCAACCTGGTGAGGCGCTAGTGACGGATAGACGGAGCAGTCTGTCTGCGGCCTGCCTCCCTGCAAGCTGCTCGGCCGATATCACCGCCCCCACATCACGGCGCCCTTACCATCGGTGTAGCGTCATCCATCAATGATCGAAATCGATCGAGTTTCACAAAAAGGGAGGGCCAGGAGGTGCTAAGGACAACTCCCGCCTCTCGTTTCTCTATTTTTCCGTGTGGGATACTCGGTATTGGGACGGGCTTTTCACTGTAGTGCCATCCATCTGGAGTTGGTGTAACACGTGTGGCAGTGGTGGATGTGTAGGACCAGATCACCAGACATACTATAAATCACTGATCCTCGATAACGATGCCAACTGGCCGAGATGCCCAGTAAGCCCCTGTGACCACAGCCACCACGACCATCGACCGGCCCAGAACTCATTGCTTTTAATTTGCCTTCGTCATTTATGACTTGACCTCGAGGCTGTGATAAGCAACATTACTGTCGCCGTCAACAAGCTGTCAAAGCAGGCGGTGGCTTTCCCCGGGCCTCAACCCCCTCCCCTCCTGAGTACTGACCGTAATTGGCGATATCCCTCGCCGTGGATACAGATCTGATTGCTTGCGACCGGTCAGGGAGCACGTACATAGCAGCTGCTGACCGCCTACCTATTGCAATCGGTGACTGCTGCTACACCGACTCACTATTGGCAGCTGGCTAATGGACCCTGGCCTTATGGACGAGCTGTGGGCGCTGGAGCAACCCAAAGGCCCGCCGTGATATTTCCCCCAACAAAAGCTGGCCCTAATGCATCTATTGTAGCCAACAACAACTGGTCAGCGCTGCCGCCAGCGAACTCCCTCCATGTGCTCCCCGCCATGCCGTTATCATTGTAGGACAAGAGCATCTCCATAGTGGAGGCGAGCTGCTCACAGCGCAGCAGGAGAGTTCTATCACCTCATCCGCTCCCCGCGTCGTGATACACAGCCAGGATAATCTGGGTATATCATCCAACACAAGCTCCATCACCCATCCACGTACTTGCTTCCTGCCTCTCCCTCAACCCAATATTATTACCCGCCAACCCCCAAGCACTCCCCCGCCCCCAAATAAACACACGCATCTACCTGAGTGACTGATTCGTGCCAACACAACTGACTTGGTAAAGCATAAAATAAACAGAGACAGCCCCCTAGACTTCTCAGCGCGTGCTGAAACCTCCATCGAGCCACTCGAGTGAGGCACTCTCTGTGTTGGATATAGAAATTCGATCCGAGGTATATTCTGGAGTATTTGCGGATAGGTGAGCCTGGTGTATAACCCATCGACCTGGCGTTGAATAGGCCGTGTGCTCCAGTGTTCAGACGGCCTAGCGCCAGCTCCCCTTGTCACAGCCATGCCCGGCGAGCTGCTTGTTGTATGCCCAACAACCTAGCCTCAGCATCATGATCCCTCCCGACGTCAATGGCCGCTGACAGCCCCGCGGTCAGCCATCAGGATCTATTACATACTGACCACTAGAGGCCACCCCAGTTGACCACTGCACTTAAATGACCGTGAGAACGAACATGATGGTGTGCTTAGAACTCCGAATCTAACATTGATATGCTTTCGTCAGTGTAATTCCCTGCATGCAAATTATGAGATTCATCTTTATTACCTTCGTACTGAGGGAAAGGTAGGGTCACATAAAGGCCCCCATTGTATAGCGCACAAGATGTGTTCAGGTCCTGCCTTCGAAACTCGGCGTTTATCATTGCTCACCAGTTGACCAATGGCGGCCTGTCTCTCTCCAATATCAGAAAGACGAACGTTCATCAATGGCTCATAAGTCTACAGCCGCTATTAATTGTTAGATAATTGGTCGTACGATACCGGCTTTGTGTCTAGACCGTCGTGGATTTACACAGGTAACGCACTGTAAGAGGGAGAGTGCACGTAAATGTCCCCTCCAGATTGAGTCCACAGTCAGGGCAGTCATATTCAGCATCACACAAAAACCAGGCTATGTTTAACTGTGCTACTCGAATGGGTGTTTGAAAGAACTCATTGTTAGGATACAACGGAGGATCGAGCTCCATCTCTCCCAGTGCACTAAAGACGTACATTGTGTGTGCCAGATTCACTGACGTGGGAGGAAAGTTAGCAAGTCTTTGACCTTGTGACTGTACCTTGGGAGAGATCGAAGGTTCTGACCAATAAAAGAGTATTCAGTAAAGGTTTCATACCTGTTGTGGTCACCTTCGAAGGTCTAAAGGGTGTTCGGATGTACATGGAAAACCCTATTTGTATACAGTGACATTGACCTTATTTCTCTGAGCCGGGGACACCGGTGCCCTTTTAAGGCATTGTGTCGGGGACAGACAGCTGCCCAATGGCTATGAATATTATATACGGCGTATACATCTAGCAGCCTCCTCATATTTGCGCAAGCAAAACCCATTTTCTCCCGACTGACACATACGTAAACTGCATGGATCACATCGCCTGAAGTTTCGTTGTTTATTTCATGTGTGCAGACAACCGAGAACAATAATTGATTTGTAAAAGAGAAAAAGAAAATAACGTGTTGCGTGATCCCGGGGAGATCAAAGGAGTTGTGTAGATAGAGCTCATGGTGTTGGATAAACACAGGCGGCTGTTGTAAAGAAAGTGTCAATCCATGCTGGCGGGGGGCACTCATTGCACTGAGCTGCTCACAACATCTCCTTTGAGCTGCTCCCGTCCTATAACCAAACCCCAAGCACACGTGTCGGTGGCAGCTGTTCTGTCGTCGCCGATGAGGGACCGTATCTCGCGTCTCGTACATTTCTATTGATTTTGCCATGTCCTTAGCCTGGGCGAATATTTAACACATCCTAGACCCACCGCTGGACTGCCGTGAGCAATTGGCGGAGCAGCAGCCAATAGCTCGGCTGGAGACATATTGGACAGCCGAGCGGTGCAGACGCTCGGCCGGAAAATTGTGACCACACCTGCTGGTTGTTCTATCTAACACTGGTGCCCCTCGGAGGTGTTTTTTCCTGGCTGTATCTCACGATACCAATACTGACACCTGGCCAGGAAAGCCCGATCTGCCAACGCAAAAGGCTTGGTGTCGTTATCAGTCCTGCCAGCCCCATTCCCCTTCTGCGCTCCCCGCACACTCCACCTGGTAGCGTGTAGATGGTCTTGTATCGATCGGATTGCCTCATGATTACATGGCATGAAACCGGACTCCTACCACCAAGCGACAAAAACTGAATAAATGAAAATACAACCACGGTCACTGCAGACTGTATGGCAAGAGAGAGAAAAATAAAAAGGAATGAATTGGGGAGATGTCAAACCCAAACAAATGAGTATAATATGTGTTTACGGGCCTCTATGGGTCTGAGGCATGGATGCTGTGCCATGCTAGCACGTAACTAGCTCTATTAGAATCGATCCACGTGAGCTGGAGGCGTCGTGAAGGGGGTGATTCGCATTCCGATCGGCAACAGAGACAGGGGAGAGGAGATGGCCCGGATGGTCCCAACACACCAGTAGCGGGCTGATGCTAACAGCACACCACACACAAACCTCCTCCGTCTCCAGGGGCACCCGGAGGCTCGTGTTCGCCTAACGGGCACCCTTGTCCATCCCCCTCTTAACGGAGCCGAGTGGCCAGTCAGGGAGGTCCTCCTCCTATAACCCTGGATCCCCGATCAGCCCCACCCCCATCAGCTGACCCACTAGCCGATGACCTGTGACCCGCAGCTGGCAGGAAACAACTCCCATGAGGCTGTGCGTCTGGCTGGACCTTCCTCTGAAGTCATCAGTGGCAATTCCGGTCACGTGGTGTGAGAAGGCGTAGTTGTGTTTATCTTGAGAGCTCCATTTTACCAGCGCTCCCACTCATTCCTTCCTTCCTTCCCATCCGTTTGCAAGCATGTCGTTTGGAGGAATCCATTGACGTCGCCTGTGTACCATTCCGGATACAGTTTATACGCGTGCGGCCGCGGACACGTGATGAACCCATTGATCATTAATACGATATAGCAATCGGCGTGCGAGGGGGAGTGTGTGAAAATAGCGAGATAGAACCGGATATAGAGGGGAGGAAATAAACAACATCATTAAAAAGGGAACCGCTTATGGTATTAACACTGCTAAATGAGGACACGTTAAAGGCCACTTTGAGCAGTTCGTGTCTTACATTCCCGGCTTGTTGAGTTACTCCTGCGCGAAGGCGTTAGCTCAGAGCGAGTCGCGTCACCAAGGGAACGCTCCACCATCATCATCATCGACATGTAATCGCAGGCCAGTCAAGGCGGCCTCACATCCTGCTGGTGGGGGCGTTGTGCTGCTCACGAATTGCTCGCGACGAGGAGCTGGCGTCGCCGGATGTTTGTGGCAACTCCTGGCGGTGTGTGGCGGAGGTGGGTATTGGAGGAGAAGGAGGTGGGGCGGTGGCCGGCCACACCTGGCAGTTTGCACCTATCACCATTCCCCCCTAGTTGTGTACACATGAGCCACGGCCGCCGCGCCAATCAAGGCCAGGTGTGTGAATGTCCACCACCCTCCACATCCCACCCCCCAAGCCAGGTACCACTTTAATGTGTGTACATTGCCCACCACTTCGCTATAGGCACGGGTTGGGAGTACTACGATAGACTCAGGTGTAATCGCCCGATAGATAGGTCAGTGCGGAAATCTGTGGGGTTAGAGGATGACCACATTTAATAACCGTGAAGTGTAAGGACCCTAAACGAGGAGTACGCGACTCACAGCTGTTATTCAGCTCCAGGACTTGATATTGGAAATAACTTTCTCAGACACGGAGTGTTAAGGTTACAAGAAGTCTAACGCTCAGAGTATGTATCCATGAGGGAACAGGCGGACGCGATGGATAAAGTTAAACCATTAGCCACATTAGTGTCCGCATATACCACAGACTGCAACAATTAACTGTTCACACCCACACGTTGACATTATCATAAGCTCGGATATCGTATTTTTGGGAAATACATTACCAGGAACAAATTGCATAGTGGTGTATTGCTATGCATCCTGTTATAGATCAGTGACCTTTGGACTGGAATCTCGATTTGGATATCTCGTGATATTCCGAGCAACTCAGTGAAACCTCTGATATGCGGCTGCCGTATAAGCGGACAAAAAGACCGGAGAGGCTTTTATTTATGTGAGCATTGCTCAGCCCGATAGGGACTGATTTAAACCATCGCTCTTGCAGTATCCAGGGACGTGGCTGTGAGTATGGGTAGCAGTAAGGGGCATCAGTAAACGTGCTACTTTGACCACGAGGCCGGCAAAGACTAACCACTGACCCTCATTGGTATTCACCGGGGTGTCTGCCGATCCCTGTGTTGGGGACACCTAGCGCCACGTGCCGGTGGCCTTTTCAGTCATGACCTGTCAGCACCCACACCCTACATACACGCCCCCATACTGCTAGCATCGGCCCCCAGCCATCCATCTCTCTATAGATGGTCATACTCACACCTCGTGGCCGAACTAGCAGCACCATCGCCAAGCCGTACAGCCACCCCCTCCGCTCCCCGCTTGTCGCGGACGCCTGCAAATCACAGTGGATTGGGGCGGCGGAAGTTGTATGCATTGAGCAATCAGAGCTGGGGCCCATTGGACCTGCTCGCAGACTCATCACGGCCGACACGCAGCCGCGAGTAGGTTAACTGTGTGGCTACCGCTCGTAGAGATTTGCGGGATACCCAGGTCCTACAGCGGGACTCATTCTGGTTACTTCTGCGTGGCTTGGTTATATACGTTGAGAGCACGCGTATTGGATTTATGAATTGAGAGCAAAGAACTGGAATGCAGCTGAGTGGGTATAGTCTATGTTGTCATACTAACATGTGACGTCGCTGTTGGCGTTACATACCGATACAAGACCAAGATAAAACGTCAACTATATCTACATTATGAAATAAGCTTTCCATCTTATATTTGATAGATTCAAATGAACTAATCCTCGAAACGCATATTACAAAGTGACCAACGGCGTATATAGTGAGGTGTTCTACGTTCATCTGGTCTCAATAAGATATAGAGTCGGAGACGGGAAAGAGCACGTGTCGAGATGAGGATCACCACGACTGTGAACTTTAACCAGGTGGATGTGAATTATGTGAGCTGCTCCCGTCGCATGCCGTGACAGCGGCAGTGCCGATTAACAAGCCGCCTCATCCATCGTCAAGCAGCTCGTGGACAGACATCCCCTGCTCAAGCACCCTCCATGCTAATTGGAATTTATATGTCCCTACCGATGTTCTAACGAGCGTAATAGGTTGGAGGATTTTGTCGGTATGCTTTGAGGCAGCTCTGCTGTATACCACCGCGGGATATCGAATTGCTGAGCTGCTCCCAGACCGAATATTTCTACCCATAAGCATCGCCAGGGAGCGATTAGACGAGCTGCTTGAGTAGTGGCCCAAAGTGAACTGTGAGCTATAGGAGGGAGATCTCAGTCTGAACGTCAAACGATGAACAGAGAAGGTTTTACGATGGCAGCTTTTTGTGTTCTCTATAAGTGCAGAGTGGTGTGATCTAAGAGACTCATCAACATTTTATTTCCAGTCACACCGGCTGCAGGCATCAAGGCCCTTAACGGGTTCATTACAGCACGCTAAGCACTAACCCCATGTAATAGCACATCAAACGTGGGGCTATTAGCGACAGGTCATACTTCTATTGTGAGATGTACATGCCTCTCAAAGGACATCGATCAGCAGGGAAGGAGCAGGACTGTTTCACATAGGGAAAAACTTAGATCTGTCGTCAATCGTATGGAAAACCTTCCGTACTAAGATATATGATAGCAACATATGTGACGATATAACCTTTAAAATGCGAGTCTTCTGATTCCCATAGGAGTGATAGTGAAGCTATGAGACTGGAGGCAATTAGATTGTAATAAGGAGGAAAACAGTACACTAACTATAAAGGCCCATAGAAAGCGTGAAACAAGGATTGTATAAATATTAGACTGCCTGGATACATAGGGAGACAAAACGTTAACATGACAAGGAGACACATCGGCTGCGGCATTGTACTTAAGTGCAGCATCTGTCTGTAGACCGAGTTGCCAGGCTTCTCTTCTCAAAGTGATCGAGTCTGATTTAATGCATTTTTGTCTGTGGCGTAAAACCAGTGATCTGTCAGCATCACTCAGCCAGCCAACCGCCAAGTGGGCGACGCCTGGTTATTTAGGCATTTATTAAAGTGTACATTGACGGCCACCCAATGGGTTGGTATCTCAACATCAACAAAAATCACTGATTGACATACATCGTCGGAACATCAGTAAAAATCACAGGTTGACTAACATCATCAGGAGGCAGAGCAAAGATTGGAAAGGGAATCGGAGAAGAGACTACAGCTCTCTGTGTCCGTGTCAGCGGCTATTGTTACTCCTCCAGGGAAACCCTGGAAGGAAGCGACGCGTGCAGTGCACTGGGGAAGGAGGCTTTGCTGTTGATTCCACTCTCCAAGCCTAGTCTTAGTGTTGGGGGTGGAGAGTAAACATCCATTACCAGCTTCGAAGCCAGGCGAGAACTGCGGCTGTATTGCTCTGTAAACTGTTTCCTGTATGGCAAGCAGCTCTCACCACAGGAGACGGGTCACAGTGATCTATTCATTACCACGGCGGTGACGCAGGATTTAAAAGGAGCAGCTCAGTGGTGACACCCTGTAGGCGTGCTTAGGCCCCGTGTCATTGTATTCTTAATCACCCACGGGAGGACCGACATAACGACACAAGCGGTTACTTCTGCGACTTGTAAACCCATTAGTGGTTGGTGCACGGAATTACAGAAATCCCTTGTGGTATAGCGTGAAGTGCATTAATGAAGCCATTCAGAGGCGTTCTGTGAAGATATTGTTATGTAATGCGCTTGTGACGTGAGGTTAACTAAGTGACCCAGTTCTCACTGTCCTATCACCATATGGCAGGTAGTAAGAAGCATACTCATAAACCTATAGTCTCATCATCATCTCCACTAGCCAGTGCAAGGAGTGAGGGTTTGATGTTATGACAGGAATGAACTGCTATTGCTGCCAGTAGCTTTTCAACTCTGCCAGTTCATGTCACAGTGGGTTGAACTATTGACACTGGTGGCATGAAAGGGGCTTTCATGCACCCACTGCCTCCTCCCATCAATAATTAGAGGATCTTATTAATAACTCCTTCCTCACCTTGAGAGGTGTCCCTTACCATAGCTCTCCGGGTTCACGCCAGGTGTACCTGAAGCTAGCAGGAGGAGTGATTGCTTAAAAGACTGTGGCCAGTGGCATACCAGAACAGCAGGGCCTGGAGGAGTAGGCGTCCCCCGGGAGGCGTGGGAACCGTGTTACCTGTCCAAGTGTACTTGTACCTCCTGGGCTGTCCCTTCACTGCGCCGCATCTATTATTACACCCTGGAGGAGTTGACCGGCAACAGCGCCACTGTCGAGTGCTCTGTCTGTAATAAGGAGTTCGTCGTGACTGAAGCGCAGTGACCGGATTAACCGAGAGACAGTGTGTTATAGTTCGTGAACTCTCACCTGATGATATATTAGAGATAATAATGCAAACGGATTTCGTTGTTACTCAATGGGATACTCATTATCTGAACTGTCCAAGATAGACACATGCAACTGGATTCATAAATGGCATTGATTTAGGAAATGATACACGATTCCTAGCTTGGGTTATCATTGATAACTCTTGTAGTCTAGTGTACACGTCGTGAGAAGTGTGAAGGTGAAAGTGGCGTGTCAAACCTGATGGTTTACCAGCCCTAGTCTGGACGGGTGCCGGTCAATACGCCCATCAGTGCCAGACCCATTGGGGATCTGCACCCAACCCCCTCCCTTGCAGTAGTCCATCAGCACTCTCCCATAGAGACTCCGATCTCCATTGACAAGTCTTCCAGTGTGGAGCAGGGTCCCACTTTTAGGGAGGCTACATAGGAGTTGGTTGTATCACAAGGATTTAGACAACATTACGGCAGTCTAAGGATCATCCGTGAAGGCTGCCTCGCAGATAAGAGGACATGTCTCTTCTGAGAAGCTCAGCTTTTCTCCTGGGAGGAATAAACCTTCAGAACTGTTAAAGGACTGTCTATTTTATTTCACTCAGGGTAATATCTGTATTTCCTCTCTGTGCTACTACCAGCTAAAGGTCTATGGATAGGGATTCGAGTAGCCTCCAATAAAGGCATTATAGCAGTGGAGCATTACACATGTATCATCGTGAATGAGTGGCCAGTGCTATTGCCCAGCAACTGAAGTGAACCATATCACATATATACTTTGACATTATACCCTGGATTATAAGCCTGTCTGTGTCATAAAGAACTCTTAAACGACTAGAGGAGTCAGTCAATGAGGGATACACTTCATTTGAGTACGAGCTGGTTCTGGCATACCTATACCAGGCACCAGAAGTTCAACCACCAGTGAGCAGGACAAGGTCATTCTGAAATAGATGGATAATGACCTCTTTTTCAGAGAGCCACTCATTGTGTATGTACTTTTAAATGACAACTGCTCTTGACAGCTGGTGGTTCATTGGGCTTACTGCCAAACCCACATCCCCTGCGCTGTACTAACTTCAAAGGTCGGGGTCTTTCATCTGACTTCAAGGTGCACGTTGCAGAGGGGTAGGAGATCAGTCGTACAAAGTGTGCCATCGGCTTAAGGAGTGTGTACCCGGTCTTTCAACTCACCGCCACTACACAAAGCCCCAATCAACGCACCCAGCCCCCCTCTACTCGTACAAAGCGGGCATTGTGCTACACATGTTACAGAGACAGGCATACTGATCCGTACCTTACATACACCTCCAACACCAGCTCACCTTGTGACTGGCACCTCCGGGTGGTGGGTGTACGGTACTGTGACGTCATCACAGGACCCAGGAGGAGAGGCGCATGTCGGCCATTGATCGGTCATCGACGGCGTCGCACCACAGGTGCGGCCTGAAACAAACGCCGCTCATCAATAAGTGTAATGACAAATCGATACCAGTCACAAAAACGAGCAAAAAGGGGACAGCGCACCGCGGTGCGACCAACTCAACACCGACAGAGCAGCTCATACTGGCCAGTCGATACGGCCGCATGTGCGCAAATAGACTATGGAGTATAGTAAGATTTTGTTGACGGTGGCCTGTTGACACTCGCCCGTCAACGTATGCACCCGGCTTCAGAGATCACGTTTCGCCGTCTAATCCAGGCTCACCACACAGGACGCGACAATAGGCCTGTGATTGGATTGAGCCACTTCTCCATGGCTCAAGCAGCTCGTCAAGCTTAAACATTGTGAGCGACTCAATAAGAGAACTGATGAGAAGAGCGTGTTAAATGCCTGCAGGGTGTGACCGCGCTCGGAGGAGTGACCGAACGCCATCTTCTAATCCACTCTGCACTGATCACCTAATCTAATTATCATCGGGATATTGATCTGTTTTATGTGATTAGCAATCACCTATTCTCTGCCAAGTGCAGTGGCGCCACGACTACTCCCCACCCCCCAACCACTGGCCCTGTGTGTTATGTGGTCCAGCATAGACGCGGGCTGGGCCTTGTAAGTATATTAGGCTGGCCAGTGCAGGCGATGCCCGGTAATTCAGTCCAAATGCTCCAATTATAAGAACAATAACAGAGTGGGCACCGACTGATAAATGCGTTACCTGTCCTGATAAGAAGGCAAAGAAAACAGTCCTAAGACTGGAGCATCTGGAGGCCAGAGCAGTAGGCCTCTCACCGTCTGTCTCAGATGGCTTCCGCTTGTGTACATTCCCCCACTGGCCCCTTTCAGCCAGTAAGGAGATGGACTAGTAGTCTTTGATCAGCTCCAGGCAGGTCTAGGAGAGAGAGAGAGAGGACGGCAGCATAAATGTTGACCGTCCTAACAACTGCCTTTATTTATGAGGATGACAAGGACAATGAATGCTGAGATCGTTAGTGAACACAGAGCCAGCAGAGGACCTAATTGCAAGCCTTATATCACAGGGCGATAGCAATGGTGCATGATTGAAACACACAATATCGGAAAGTGCTAGATGACAATCGTGTACAATTATACTGACCATAAAAGGGAATCAATGAAATATATATATATATATATATATATATATATATATGTATATTTGGTGCATTTCATTACACAAACAGCAAATATCACGCACAAGGTTAATCGAGCCAAATAAGAATTCTATTTCAAATCTATTGTCGTGATTAAATTATCAATATCTTTGGAGAGCCAGACTTAGCATGACGAAATGCACATTCCTTATACTCGTTAAGAGTCAACAGATATGAACAGCATAATGGACGTTTGTTTTGCTTCATCTAGTATATAACCATTGTCAAAAATGTAGCAGTTCTGAGGTTTTTGATATACCATATGATCGTCTATTTTCATACATGCATGAGAATGCTAAAAATGAAAAATACCCCTAAAGTCGTAGTGGTTGTGATCTAAAAATAACCAGCAGTAACCATGGGCAATACATACAGCGTGCTCTGCCCGGGTATGCTGCCCTCCTACCTCATCCCCGGCTTCGTCAAAAACTCGTCCAACTCGCCCTTCCCGGAGCGGGCGGACGGGTCGGAGCCGTATCCGGCCGTCGGCGCCGCCGCCGCCGCCGCTGCCACCTACGGCACCCAGGGCCGGAAGTGGCAGGAATGGGACTCGAGCGACGAGGACCAATCGGCGCGGCCGGCGACCGGCGGGCCGTCTGCCTCCGTCTCCGAGACCACGGGTCGGATGAGCAGCAGCGGCCTGCCCACAGACCGCGAGACGACCGACAGCAGCCTCAACTTCAAGTACGACGAGGACGAGCTGCACTGGGGCAGCGACGACAGTGACGTCAGCTGCATGGAGCTGCCGCCGCGCATGACGGTGGAGGCTGATATCTCGCCGGAAATGCAGCAGAGATTGCACGCCCGGCGCAGCCCGAGTTTACCCGAGTCGGAGAGCGCTGGCAATGGCAACAGCAGCCGTAATAGGGAGCGTCATGCTAAGGACAACAAGGGCGCCAAGCCCAAGACCACCCACTCTCGGCGCGGCCAGAGCTACTCGCGTGGGTCCTCTTCGGAGACGGCGACTAGCAGTCGCTCGCACAAGACTTACTACGGGCACAGTGACGAGAGTTTCGACTACGACGATGAGAGTGACCGCAGCCTTATGTTCAACCCCTCGTACCTGGACTCGGGGGACATCCGCGAGACGGCAATACTCGATGATGAGTACGACGACGACCTGGCGCTCAAGGCGCACACACGCGCCTGTCAGCAGCGCCGGGAGCGCGGCTACTACGGTGGGGCCCACTACAGGCGGCTCGACCAGGAAGCCCACCAGGACGACGACCACCAGTCCACACGGACTAGTAGTGATGTGGACGATAGGCGGTCTATACGCACCATTAGCGATCAGGAGATCGCGCCGTCGGTGCGTACGTTAACCAGTGACGAGGACTTACCTTCTGTGCGCACTATAACCAGTGAGGAGGACCTCCCCTCAGGGCTCATGACCACTAGTGACACGGACGAGCATCCGTGGGTACGCAGTGCCAGTGACGAGCAACGAACGTCGCCCAGTGACCGTAGCAGCAGTCGGCGCTCTTACCACTCGTTAAGTGACCGCAGTCACAGCAGCAGCCGCAGCAGGTCGCCGAGTTACAGCGACGAGGACGAGCGGTCCATACAAACTGTACGCGATATGGACGACCAACACTCCTTCCTTAGTCTAAGTGACAGGGAGGACCAACGATCAGTATTAACTCTTAGTGACTATGATGACGACCAGCGGTCAGTGATATCGTTAAGTGACGACCAGAGATCGTTCCGGACGAGCAGCCGCTCCATTAGCCGCTCGGCCAGTCTGCAGGACGATCGGTCGCTACGGACAGACAGTGAGGAGGATGCACATTCTGTGATCACCACAAGTGATATGGAGGAGGACAGGTCTGTCAAAAGTGAGGACCAATGGACGATAAAACGTAGACCTCGCCGCAAGGAGGACCCAGACCGGTTAGAGGACTATGACAGGTCTGCCAAAAGTGAGGAACAATGGCCGACTGTAACGACTAGTCCCTCTGAGAAATCAGAACCGGGTAGTTCACTCAAAGACAATGAACCTGAATCGGGTTTGAACGAGTGGGCTGTTCAACAAAGGCCTCCTTCGAAAGAGAAACTACAGGGACAAGACGTTGTTGACAGGTCTGAAATAAATAGTGAGGAACAATGGACACTAAAACACAGACCTCGATCTAAGGAGGATTTAAATTGGCCTGACGAAGATGACAGATCTGTTAAAAGTGAGGACCAATGGACTATTAAGAGGAGACCACCACCCAATGAACCAAAAGTGGTCCTCTCCCAACCAAACAAGCCAACAGAGGAGCCTAGATCTGGCAGTGACAGTGGTTCTGAAGTTGACAGTACGGTGCTAGTACACGGCAGTAGTGCAGACGATGACAGTAGTGATAGTGAGTGGGAGTGCCGAGGTCTTGACCTACAACAGTACTCTCACTCGAATGAGGAGGAACCAAAAGCTACACTTGAGCCCCAAAAACCTGATACAAAACTTGAATCTGAGCCAGATGTCCAGGCTGCACTTGTTCTTCATCATGCACAGCATACAGAGTCTCAACATGAACATTCTCTGCCAGCAGGTGACACACACCAACAACAACACTCTTTCCCTCTTCTTCAACAATCTCACGCTGAAGTGCAGTGTGACACGCACACAATGGGAGAAAGGAGACTTAAACAGGGTACATCAGCATTATCAGTGGAAGGAGTAGATTCAGCAGCAGTTGCAACTGCAAAAGGCGTAGAAGCAAATCCAGCATCAGCAGCAGATATACAAGAGGTTGTTAGGAGACCTCAACCTCAGACTGGATCCTCAGACATTCGCAGGCAATCTCAGCCAATACCACAGGAGCCGAGAAAACCAATGCCTGTACAGAGGAGACAGTCTGAACCCCCGCAGCCCCATCAACCGGCACAAACCCCTACACCTCAGGCTAGACCTCAAGCCCGGCCCCAGCCCCAACCAGAACCAGAACCCCAGTCGTGGGGGGCGTTCTTTAAGGATAAACTACGTAAAGGCAGCGATCCCATACTAGAGGCCACGACCAGTTGGACGTACATGTTCACAGGAGGTCGTCCTGAGCCGGAGCCTGCACAAGAACCACCACCGGCAGTCTCCCGCCAGGAGAGTGAAGCCACCATGTCAGTGGCTTCACGTCAGGACAGCATCACCTCCTCCAGGAGGGAGAGTGAGGCCAGCCTCCAGTCCCGGCATAGTACACCTGCCAGGAAATCCTATTCCCAGGATAGTCAGCAAGGCCGGAGGTCTTCGTCTGAATCCTCGGGGCAGCCGGCAGAAGCCAAGACCTGGGGTAGTATGTTTAAAGAGAAGATGAGCTTCGTGGCCGCTCCTCTGGGTCTCTTGGCCGGCTTTGAGTCTGAGCCGGAGCCCAGTGCAGAGCCTCAGTACCAACCTGAACCGGAAATAGACGGAGGCTTCGAGCAGTCCGAGGTAGCACCCTTGGCGTCCCGGATGGACCAGGTGTCTGAAGAAATTATACCTGAACCCCAACTCTCTGATGGGGAAAGGTCTGATGTTCAAGGTGCCAGTTCAGCAGAACCTTCACCAGAAAAGCTGGCTATAAAGAGGGTACGCATACAGGATAGTTCCGATGCGGAATCCTTCGAGGCGGATTCGGATGGCTCCGAGGCGCCGCCGCCGGTGGCCGCCGCCGCCGCCGCAGAAGGTGGCGCAGCGGCAGCAGGAGCCCCGAGTCCCGGCATACCTAGAAAGGGCAAATCTCTATGGAGTACGATTGTCGCCAAGAAGATCAAGGAGAAGAGCGACGCTGATAAGGTAGGGTGTAAGGTTACTTTCTCCAGCAGACACGACAAGCCTTCCGGCTGTTTGCTATGTGTACTGCCATTAACTAATAGGACCAATACACGCTTGTATGGCCCACAGTGGGTAAAACTCGCATCCGACCACATTAGTCGCTCCTAACTGTTACCGGAGCCATAGCATTTATTCTCTTTAAGTATACAGATACTATGCGGGAAGAAACGGGCTAATTTCTACCAAACGCTGAGGGAATATCATAAACTATTTAATAACGGTAGTGGTTTAAATGTAAACAACGACCAATCACTCAAATGTCACGGAAGCTACAATGAGCTTGGTCTATGAATAAGTAAAGTAGCCTGAGGGAATTCAATTGATTAAATATTAGAAGACTCAACACGTACAACTTTAGATAGGAACAGTAAACTTGCATGAAATTCAAAGCGATCAATAAGCGATGTATTTCCAAATACGCATTTGATGCAATAAGCGAAGTTTTTCAAAATACTCATTTGATGCGAGAAACTGAATATGCAGGTAAATGGAAATCAAAGTGATATTTAGTACAATTATGTTTTCTAAGTCAATTTTACCTTCATGTGTCAATTGCATGATAACCAACCTTGCCATTCCCCCTATTCAATATCATATTTTCATCTACTCCATTTCACTCATACTGGGATATCGTCACATATCATTCAGGTCCTGTGGCTTATACTTATGGGAGATATGAATAAGTCAAGACAACCCTTTCTGCGAAGGTAGTGCATAACTGTTATCAATTGTAAGAGTTCTGGTAAGTCTACACTGATGTGAAAGCCATATTACAACCTAAGATTTGTCCACCAATATCGAACGGTTATTATACAAATAGTACGTGAGTATTTTCCATCATAATATGTAGGCCCATACGTATGTGTTGGGGTGTAGATATTCATTTATCTAAATAACAAAAAAAGCGCTCGGGAGCAGAAAAATAATTGGCAACCTATGTATTGCTGTAACTGTAATATCAAGTAGATATGGCACATGATCATGAACTATCAGTATCTAATCTTACTGTTGTGTAAATATATTGGATGGGGTCTTATAGAACCAAGGAATCCTGCAAGGATCTCTACGGATGATATTCGATCACTTAACCAACCAGGTGTATGAACGATATACAATATAATGATTGGAACACTGTAATAATGTCAGTCTGTTGATATTTATATTCAGGTTTATTAATTTCAACTGGCCAGTCAATCACTAGCATATCCACTTTCATATACCCGGGGAAGACGTTTTAGTACACATTGTGTTGGAGGTAAAGCGGGGCGTGCTCCATCTGCCTTTATAGAAGTATGCCATTAATGGCACTTTAGTAGGGTGAGGTATTAATTAGCATCAGAAGGCGGATACATAAAAGCACACATAAAGATCACAAAACTTCAGTAGTATCGGTATCACGTGGGAAGTGTTTTTAATTTAAATCAGACGTAAGAAGTTTCCTCGATATGCCCTGTGTATTTTTCTTACACAAATGGAGATGCGCCGGACTATGAAATGCGTTCCTGCATGAGTTTCGTTGTGGTCATTAAACTTTCATGCATGATCGGCACATATTTTTAGCCGGTCTGAATTCCCGTGTCTCGTTAAAACTGGCCAATGTGCGGTGAAGCTCGCTAGACTTTGTCTTGGGACTTTCATGTTCACAGCTCTGGTAGAATCTCTACACTACACCTGCCGCGTTAGGCCGATTAGGGTGGGAAAGTGATGGGGAAAGGGGGATGTCTGCAGCAAATTAGAGTTATAACACGTAAGGCAATGAAGCCTCATTTGTTTGGTGCAGTCAATAATCACCAAAGGGGATCAGTGTGAATAAAAAACAGCTTCAAAGAAACGTTCCTTGTAAACACAAAAAGCCGCTAGGTACTCTGCTCAACAATGTAGCCTGTGGGTCGCATGTAAGATTCAATTCTCTTTTTCGTCTTCTTTTTTCTCCTCTTTTGTTGGTTACTATTTATTAACTGTAAACTCCGGCACTGATTGATGGTAGACTCGGTCGATAATGCACGCAGTGCCTGTGATAAGCTGCGATTCGCCGGGTGAGTGTGCAAAGATGCGCCCTGAACTGCTCTCCGGGCGAGCTGCTCCCCCAGGTAAATGAGATCACAGGCCGGGCTCCGCCTTCCTGACCCGCCGTCTGTGCTCTGTCAGGGTCTCCCGGCCTCTGTCGGCACGCCTTTGATATTTCACCGCCGGCTGTGCAAGATGGAGTGCGTCGGGCAGGCGATGAGAGTGTTCACAGTGAGTGGGGAGTATGAGGCAAGCTGCTGAGCTCGCTGAAAACACCGAGTATATAAACAAGAGCAGCTCCATTTATAAATCACAGCACTGAAACTGAGGCACAGGAAGAGTACCTTTCTCTGGAATGTACACTCTCTCATTTCCCTTATATGAATAATGTTGTATTAGGGGCGTGTGCATTGTGGTGTGATAAGTGTACGTAGACCACCTGCAGGCTGTTGTGGAGGGCAGCCCACAACTTCAATCTCTACACTAATGTGTCTCAGTCTTTCTCTTATCTCGCTCTCTCTGACTCTCATTCTCTCTCCTTATATTTTCATTTTCTCAGACGTGGCGTTTCTCTCCCACCCCATCTTTCGCACCTTCTATTTCTCTCTTTGCCTCTCTGTTTCTGCATCTATAGTTCCCTGACTCCCCTATACTATTTCTCTCTTTGCTTCTCTGTTTCTGCCTCTATAGTTCGCTGACTCCCCTATTCTCCTACACTAGTCCCTGGTACGCCTCGCTTGCCATCTCATGAACAACATCGATCAGGTGGCCCGACCAGACGACCTGGCTGTATAAGTCATACATATGCTAGGCACAAAAAGCTCACTGTTCTCCGCCTGGAGCCACCATGTCGAGTAGCTCAGCGTGCAGAGCGCCTCACCCCCGACCACCCGAGCTATAGCCGGCTGTGCCCTCCTACTCAAGGATTTACCCCGCAGCAGCTTGCTAGCCTCAGACGTACTTATAAGCCCAGACTTTCCCATGCTGAACTGCCAGCACCGAGCCGCTCGTCCTTCCTATGCTCGAGGTACTCACCTGCCGCTCTTCATGACATATTCGCCACTATGGGTAACTTACCTTAAATGTTGCGTCGTTCAGTGGTTTTGAACGGGTATGAGACAATAAAACGGGTACAAGGAATATTAAGTGGGATTCACACGGTGGGATTCATGTACCTCACAGGGTGTTCATCTGAGATAAATCCTGCAGAGATTCTGTACGCGAACATAATTTCTTCATCTAAATTCCAGGGTTCCATTTCCCTGAGACATGTGTTTACCCCTGCGATTGTTGGTGACACTTACCCCTAAAAAGTAACAGAATCTTATGAGATTTTGATCCCTGTGAGGTACATGAATCCCACCGTGTACGAATTCCACTTTATTGCCAAGTTCATAATTGGTGAACGCCCTGACAATAGAGGTGGAGGGGCTGGAGTGGGCTATTCATGGCTCCGGCCTTGTTACCATTACTGCATTAATGGCTTCTGATTTCCCATCGCACAACGTCCCAGGTCCCTTGTGTTCTCTTATGAAACTAGCCATAGTGGTGAGAGTACAAGTAATTGCGTAAGAAATGTCGGGCCACTTGTGTGGCGTTCTAGCTCCCTGCTAATACCATCACCACTATACCCCCGCACAAACAAACACTACACATTCTCCTGTGTAATTTCATGAACGATCTATATTCAATCTTTTGATATCTGGCTTTGCGATATGGGAGGCTGTGCGGAACATTGTCATTTGCTTTGTGAGTGCTGATGGACGGTATTATTCATCACGGCTGATGATGGTGGTTGGGATTCGGATGGCAAGTCCACCTCGGCCCGTTAGGATCACGCTGCATTACCTTTAATCAGCGCAGTAATTGTTAGAAATGAACAAATGGGTCATGTAGGATGGGCGGCGGGCGCCGGGCAATAGGATTAGAGGCGGGCCCCGCTGCAAACACTCCAGGGTTACGCTGCTCGTAGAGAGGAAGGGGAGGCACGGAATGGGAGAGACCCTTGTTGTACCTTGAGGTGCTTCCTAACATGGGGATTTCTTCATCACCATTGCCGCCGAACGCATCTCGTTCAAAAAAGGCCTGGAAAACAAGAACTGCGTCCCGAGCCAAAGTGCCCCTGGAAATGCTCCAATGGGACACAGAATGCGCAGTGAGGTGGATCATTGGCTGAGCACTGCGGGCTAGCAGGACAATTTCATTGATAACATCAGTCCCTATAGTATGACAGGCACTCTCGTGGGCAAATATTCTGGTTGGATTGTATTTTCAACTTACAAACGTTATACTGACAGCTGACCTTGGAGAGAGAGAGGCTTGAGTATGGTGGTTTTCCTGTTGGAAGGGGAACACTCGGTTGCGCATATTTAGTGACCAATTCTATAAGGTCAATGCTCATTATAGAGTTTGACATTGTTGGATGGGTGGGTTGTGTTGTAGTGCAGAGTATGAGGCACTCATGAAGAGGGCTGGGGCGGGAATGGGTGGGTGGCGCCCAAACGTCATTATCTTCAGCCGGCTGCCTCTTGGTTGGTGATGAAGCCAGGAACGAACAGAAATTACCTGAGGCTGCTCCATCATAGCTGATGGCTCGCTTGGTCATGCAGTTAGACCGCAAGGCGCTACACCTTTAATATGGAGCAGGCCGGTTATGGGAGCTACTCGAGAAACAAGGCCATAGCCGATAAGTCTGGCCAGATCAGCTCAGTCACCTGTTTCTCCTGCCCTGCCATTTGATGCAAAGAGTTTGGCCGATATGGCAGTGATTAAGCGTGCTGCTAGCCGGGAATATTTAGTTGCTACGAATGGTAATAGTGGGCAAGACTGTGACTATGAAGAGTTATATGATAGGACATATCAGGGGTATAGGTGGATGTAATTTGAAGATGATAGGATAGGTATCATGGAAATGATGGATTGTTTCCTTTTTCCTTCTGGCTTTTGGCGTGTGTAAGACGCATAGTTTATTTACTCTGTTCAAGTAACTACCACACTGTTGAAATAGAATTACTGAGCATTGCTCAGAATTTGAATAAATACTTCTAAATCTACAAAAAAAGCCAAAGTCTGTAGATGGTGTACCACAATTTGGCGATTGGGATAGGGGTGATGTTAGTAGTACATGGTGGTTTGTAGTGATCTTGGGTAGATTGGCATCGTATGGGGGCGTTGGTAACGTTGTTTTGGTTTGGGCAGTCATCGCCCTATGAATCCCACCGCCAAGCCTCGACTCCCAATTTTCAAAGCTTTCTCGACCACGACTAGACTCCAGTCCCATGTTTTACCCGTTCCCCGGGGTAGGTTCACTCCCGTCTTTTTTGTGTCGGTTGTGTCTGCACACAGACAGTGTGTACAGGTCGCTGTTTGTTGTACAGCTGGATGCTAAGGCTGCACTCATGTACACAACGCCACTGTGTGCTACAATAACACACTATTAGCCGTGTTACATTAAGGCGCTGATGTCCTCCTTTATGAGAGCAGTTCAGTGTTTCCTGAACAAGCACAACCTCCCCTCCTCATCATTGATTGACCGCTAGGTCTCCGCAAACCAACCACGACACACACGAAGAGGAATGAATGCCCCCGACCATTCAGTTTGAAAGTAGGAAGGTGTTATGTGTTTATCGCGCGTACTGGAGATGCAAGTGGCACACTGCCTGCACCCGCACATTTAGTGTATCAGCTCCAGGGGTAACAGGTAAAACCTAACCAGGCGTGCCCGACGTGACGGAACGAGCCTCAGGTCTTTTATAGAGCAGTTTGCATTTGTTGACGTCATTTAGGGTATGCACACAAACCCCTCACTCTCCCATCCATCTCTGCCTCTCATCTCGCCCTTATTTTCTCCACACATGCGCGTGCACGCAATCCCTCCGTGGTTCTGCCTCACCTGTCATCGCTCAGACAGGGCACAGAATCAGCAGTATTCGTATTTCTATGTTAACAACGGAGAGCTGAGATGGTGACATTTACCGACTGCGACTTATGATCGATAATCTGAAGTACTCTACCAACCTGCCTACGAAACCCTTTGCATGCACACACGCAAGCATGTGTGTATGTATATGTATATATATATATATATATATATATATATATATATATATATATATATATATATATATATATATACATACATATCCAATATTAACATGTTCGATATTGAGATACGATCCTATTTATAGTATAAAGCTCCAACATGAACGTCCCCTGCTGCGGAGTACCATGCCTAGGGTTATTTCTGTTATTGTGGGTTACGTTCCACAAACAGTACCTGAGGTCACGCGCACCTTCTCACATTGAATTGTTATTATGGTTGATATAGCATTAGCGTTATTGTCCTGGACAACCAGACCGCTACATGTCGTGAGGTATTCTTATTATTCAACCTTCACCATTGCACTCCACCCAGCCTGAACTTCTCCCTTCACTTCGCCGGATGAAATGCTGGCAGAACAACTATGTTGATCTTCCCAACCCCAGAAAATCCTCTCGTCAGATCCATATCCTACGCTCTCAAATATCGTCCTGTTGGCAGTCAAGAAGCGCCTGGTTTATTTTTGCTATCTAATTTCCTCGACACAGTTTCTACGGGCCCTAGTCATTTCCTGTCAGCACGTTATTGTTTTTTGCCGAATGCCAGCTATATAAAACTATTGCAAGCATCACCGTAGTTGAAAAACCTCAAGATAACAGCTCTAGTTCTCGAAAGTAGTATGTGGGAGGGGTTTCTTACCGGTTCCCTTCTCGGAATTATTTACCGGAACGTAGGGCCGAATCACGACATTCCCTATGACTCATGTTAGTAAATATTTACCTGATGGCGGAAATTAATTGAAACTATAGCAGCATCTTCATCTGTTATCTTCTGAAACTGGAGTCGGACCTTGTACCATGCCAGACTAATTTACGTAAGTCAACATCAACCAACATATCGATCAATCGAACAAGCATACTGGCTCTGGACTAATATTAGTATGCTACTGAACACCAGACGCGATATGTTGTTTTAATCATTTTATGTTTCTAATCATCTTCTTTTAACTAGGTTCTTATTTCGTCTTACTACTGTTTCAATCACTCTAGAGCGCCATGTAATGGTGCACAACGTTTTGAAAATCTCAGTCGATGTTTATACAACGACTTTCCGATAGAGAAGAAAAACGAGTTCCCATGCTGTTACACCAGCACAGGCGTTGACAATAAATACCTTCTGCTCTGCTTTACATTTTGATGCATGAGGCATGGCCATTTTAGTCACACTGGAGTCGAGGTAGTGTGCGTGTGGACTTACAAAAACCAGTTAAGCGTATAACTTTTACCCGGGGCCCTAGCTAGAAGAGCATTAATCACCGCACTGATAGTCAAGCTGGCTTAGGACCTGTTCCCCGTGGACCCAGTGACAGTGTACCAATAAGACCTAACCGTTATATATTGGTCTTCAGTGACGAGGCTGCTATTTGCAACGCTCGTTATATCTTATTATCTAAACACACAGAACCTCTTAAGCCTTTGGTGCAAAATGCACTAGTGCGGCTTTCCCACTTTTTATCCAAAATGTTGCGTACGCGTGACCCACATCATAGAGAATGTGAGCACGGCGGCGCATTACCTTAGGGAGGTATATAGAGCCCAGGCATGTTTTACCATGACATTCAATATGATCCATTACGGCGGCATATATGGGTGGGATTTTTAAAACCTGCTAAATTGCCAAAATAAGCTTATTCAAGGTTCATGTTGTATAAACGTATCTCATGAATGTAAAAATGAAATTATTTGGTGTATCTTTTGATAATCTTTCTTTCCAACATAGGGTTTTGTAGAGCTCTGAGGAATTTTTCCTTCCGAAAATCAACAAAAACTGTGATTTTCTATTGATTTTTGCTTTGTTCAAAATCTGGGAGACACAATTTCGAGCAAATTGTATTTATTAACATGTTTAAAGCATATGTCATGAGAAGTGTAGACAATATAATTTTGAAAATTGGTAAAAGATTGAAAAAATATTAAAATGGTAAAAACTATCCAGGACCTTCAAATTTTCCAACATAGAGACCCATAGAGTATGTTGTTCAAGACCCCGACTTTCAGAGGAAAATACTAATGAGATATATAGTGAGAAATTAATTTTTCTTTATTGTACAATGTTGACCAGAATCCTGACTGTGATACCTGAAAGTTTCAACACAATCGGATTATCCATCCTGATATCAGAACATTATGATCCCATGATGATATTTTTCCAAAAACATGGGTTGTTGGACAACACACCTCTAAAGGATGTGTAAAAGAAAAAATAATCATAATAGAATAACAAATATCATTGGTTATGTTAAGTACCCCTACCACTCTTGAATACCCAGGTTGTTTTTTTCTAAATAAAAAAATATACTTTTTATTGTTCAAAAACTGAACACGTGTTGTCCGACACCCCGGGGTGTCGGACAACACGCTGTTTTACAAGTTATGATTTTGGGGTTGTTTTTTATCAGTAATTGAGTGGTTTGCTTTGTGAAATATAGCTTATCATCATTTCATTAAAAATATAAAGTATTATAGCCTCAAATATTATTTTTCTCATTGTTCTGAGTAATTCTATTAACGTGTTGTCCGACACCCCTCGTGTTGTCCGACACCCCTGTGTTGCCCAACACCCCAAATATGGTTCAGAGCTTTTCTTTTAAATCTAATATATGAAAAAGGTATTTTGGATAAAATATAATGTATGTCACCGTATAATATTAGTCATTCTTAAGTTATAAGTATTTATAACATTTCTTGAAATTTCAGATATTTAGGGGGTTGGACAACATGCAGTATTATTCACAACTTCAAAAGGCTCTCAAATCTAAACCATTGATCTGATTTTGTTGGAATAATATTTTTCTAGAACGTACTTAGTAGGTGAGTAACATAAAATATAAAAAGAAGTATTATTCGGAACTTTTTTTTTGCGTGTTTTATCCCAGGTTCAAAGCTGAATTTAGCAGGTTTCAAAAATCCGACCCATATCTGCGTTAACTTTGTATAGCATGGCGCTACGCTTGTGATACTACCGATGTTACCTTCAGGTGGTAGTAGTTTAGGTTAATGGCTTTCCTGCAATCAGTTCACTTCTGCACTCTCATTTTGGACATGTGGGTCTGTCAGCTCTCAGTAGTATACAGATTTGGGCGTTAGCCTCAGGCTGACAGTTTACAACAGTAATATATCTCAGCGACCTTGACCACTACCACCCAGTATCACTGCTACAACCAACTATTACAACCCCGCCCTCTACCATTAGCAGTGGCACTACAACCACAATTTGCCGTAATCTAAATACTCTACCTGACACCCATGAGAGCCGGTTATAACAGCAACACCACATGGTATATAATCAATACGCAGATACACTCTGCTGTGGTACTCTGGTAGGTGACTGTACGTACATTGCAGAGTTGTTCTTACCCTTCATAAGTAGATCTGGGCCACCGGTGAACCTGGTTACAGCTTAGGCCATTAATCTAATGCTATCGCGGAATGGAGTAAGCGCAGATAAATAGTAGCTGGAGTAATTGGGAGCTACTCCTGGGTATAATTCTCAGGACTCTAGGGCCGGGCGACTGGCGTTACTATATGAGTGGATGGGAGAGGGCAGACTACAAACATCTCTGTCAATACAAGTCAGTGTCTGCGGCTTGAATGTGTCGCTGTGGCTTTTGTTGGAGAGCCGCTTATATTGAATTCCCCATCATAAAGCTGCAGAGGGCCAAAGGCTAGTGCAGCTCACAGCTGTAGTCGTAAATATTGTCTTTTATCAGACAGGAGCGGGGAACCTCTCCCGAGCATCTGGCGACCACGTCCCTGCTACTGGCTAGCGGATATTTTTATATTTTACTCTGCACTGAAGGTCCGTTCCAGATGAGGGCCTCCCGAACCAGTCTACCCTTAGAGGTGGCGGGGCGGAGAGTTGCTCCTTCAGAGCTGATATTACGCCAGACTGGCATGGTAAGCAGCGCCGAGCTGCTCGTGTCGCCGGAACTGATGGACCTGGCTGGTGACGAGTGTGTCGTCCCAGAAAGCCAGACTTCTCCTACAGGGCAGGCGTCGCCGAGACGCCGCTCAACAAATAGCATTTAATGAAAGCTGCCACCCTGCAGGGCCTGCTTGTAAATTGAACCGCTGGAAATTAGCCTACACTCCTGTGGATATTCGCAGGGGCGTGAAACAGGCGGCACTGTTTTATTTTGTAAGGCGGGGTTCTTTGGTAGGTATCCAGAACTCTGAGGAGGGGATGGCGCAGATCAAGCTGAATGTAGATAAAATCTACCACACGGAAGCAGCTCTAGAATGATAAATAGCATTGGACGGAGTCGATCTATAGCAGGGAGACCGGATCTAGTATGGAGAGCACAGCTCTAGCATGGACGCTCTGTCAGGGTTAAAAACAAATCTAACAGCGCAAGGATCAGCCACACCCAAGAGGAATAGGTCTGTGGGGGTGGGGAGCATCCCAAAGCTCTACTTTTAGTGCTAGAACATGTTACGTTTGCATTGGTCAATTAGCTAACCAGAATAATCAAACTGACTCATGTAACTTATTTTCCTCGTTATCGCCCTCGGAATAAAATGATCAAATCTCCAATATCCAAGAATTGTCCAGATCCCAAGCGATCCTTAATCGTTCCGAGTATTACATTTAGTTGTTCTTTTCAAACCTTTGATTTTATTAGGATAAATTCGTCAGTATAGGGCCGCGCTCTGCCATCTAGGGAGAGGTTATCTATGGTTTGTAAAGAAGAGGTGGGAGGTGTGGAGCATAGTGAAGCTCATAATGTGGAAGGGCTGCTGGTAATTCCCGCCTTGGAGAGGGATAATATACAGGACCCATGGGGTAATAATGACAACCACATTAAACCGTCACCCACAGAACACCCCTCAGCCTGGCACATTAACGTTCCCCATGTCAAAGCCGGTTCTTTCTTCAGAGGTTTCCCGCTAAAATATAACTGCCATTTACGACGTCGTCAATGGGGGCCCAGTTGATCAGTCACGTGGGGTTCTATCGTCTATCGTTAATGCATGCCTCTCCATTCATCCTTCCTCTACCTTTTCCTCCTCCACCCACACCTGGATTGGAGATCTGGACACTTACTCAGTGATCCAGAAATCCATATTACCTGTTTTCCCGGCTTCCTGCATTGTGTGGGAGTGGTTCAGTCTACACGAAGGCAGTGCTGGGCCCGGAAAAGGATGGTGGGGTATTATTGATTTTTCCCCTCTTGGCTTAATGATAGGCTGATAGCTAGCGGATTAGGGTTAGATTGGCCTCGCATGCTGTGATTACAACACCAAGCCGATGTTTCCTCCCCAAAACCACCCGGGGTTGAGTTGAAATGGCAAGCTCATAGAAACTCAGCCATGCCAGGAAAGCACTCGATTTGGATGCGGGGCATGCAGTTAGCTCGAGTGTACAGCAATCTGGGGAGAGTGCGGCAGGGAAAAGGACGGGGCAGTGCTGGGTAAATAGCATTACTCGGGGCTAGATGTAGATGGTTATATTCATCAGAGAAAACGCCCAGATTACCAGTAATCAGGATCACTTAGGACTCCTAAAACAGAGGAGAAAGTGATCAATCTTGGCTACTGCCCCTCCCCCTGGGCCGATTTCAAAACAGGCAGGAGACTCCTCCATCACATTAAAGAGACCGACCCTGCAATTCATAGGATTGGCCGACTCCCAGAGTCTGTGTATTCTGAGGCAATGATGCTACAGATCCAATAAGACCTCTCTCTAGGTGATCATTTGGGCCCGGTTCCTAGCAGAAGTCTTGGGAATTTTCTTAGGTTCGGTTCTCATCTATCTTTAAGCATCTGCTCTGATTCGTGATATCCGGAGCAGCTTATTGAATCATGACTGATGCGGTGTGATTGTGTGTCAATCAATTCTATCAGATAGAGTGAAAATGAAATCTTTCAGAAGTTGGGTGAGTCCTCTCCTGCAAAATTTCTCGAGAGCTGACCTTAGTTTGGGACTACTTACCAACCGGGGCCCATCCAAATGGGTTCTCTCACCGCCTACGTAAGATAAGCTGAAACTTAATAGAAGGCAAGGCGATGGGTTAAGGTTGTGAACAAAGCGGTGGGTTAAGGCTGTGTTCCTGATACGCCCTGTCAAGCATCCATCCTGAAACTCAATAGAATATTCTCTAGTATAATCTTTAACTCTTTTCGGAATATTGCCTCAACATCGATAGAAACAAGTTCGTATATTCCACCTATACATGGTGGGAGACGCGCTTTAAAGTGCGGAATACCAATAACCCTAACAGAGAACTGTTAAATATAAATGCACACTGCTTAAGTGTAAGAAAGAGTAATAGCCGTTATTTTAGGCCTTTAAGATGTGACCCCACGCTTTGTAAAGCACTACCACCTCCCCATCGTACCACAAGCTACACCGGAAACATAGGAAATGACCCACGCCTCAGCATGTGCAGCCACCCACTACCGCTTCCGTTCCGCCAAGCCGCTCTGGTCTCCAGGGTGCGGGCAGAGTCTATATAGATTATCGTGGTTCACTAATTGTCGTCTCACAGTAATAGTGAGGGGGTGTTGGCGGCTATACAGAATAAAAGGCTCCTTTATGGTGAAGGTGAGGAGGTGCAAGAAAGGTGTCCGTCAGCCTTGACCCCTTCCCCCGCCCACTCACACGCTCAGTGCCTCCTACGTTGCCACCATCGCACCTGTACACTCATACAGGTCTAGTGCTGGAGGCCTTCCCATCCTACTTCAGTATAGCGTTGGCTGCTCTTCCAAAACTGCTCCCACCTGCCAGGCCTAGCCTCCCATGATGGATGGGTGGGACACCTACCGGTCGTGGCTGAAATAGCAGCGATTCTGCCTGCCCCGCCTGGATGGCATGCAAGGCTGGGGTTACGGTAATGTGTTGACTCGCCGCAAATAGCACGAGGGCGCTGGCAGCGGTGTGGGTAGGGAGGGGTGTTGCCTCGGAGGCATAGGACATGTATGTCCGCCGGCATAGGCCTCGTAATGAATGTAAATTATCGGAGCTTATAGACCACTGGCATCCAACCCGGATATTTTCCATATTTCATTAGTTTATTGCGCTTGTGTTAGGGACGTAAGTGGCTATCGGTAACGAAAGAGTTTGTGTCAAACTATAGGTGTCATTTATGATACCCGTACAAGGTATTCTAGCTCCATCGTTCCAATGACGTTTATCAAGTATTCATTGATATCATGAGGCGATTCAAATGGACTTATGATCGCTCCTACCTTTCTTGCATAAACCTCTCAAATGCCACAATTTGTGAAGCTTACTTCTCAGCTTAACCACCGCTCGTTCACCGTAGCCACCTTACGGCGGGCTGGAGTGATCGTTATGTATAGACCTTCACCACTGCTGACACAAAATGCGGAGAATGATGATGTCGGACGTTCGGCGGCTCATCCGCAGATCGCATGTCACGTGACGGTAAATCAAACGCGAAACCCATCCGGATAAAGGCATGGAACTGTGCGTCGAGTCAGGCAAGGAGACACGCCCCCACCCTCTCTCTGCACCCCCCACCCCAACCATGCAGGTTGATCCTCAACCTGCTTAGCAATGTCATCTCAACACTCACTGACTGGTCACCCACACAGTATCTGTGCGCACTGTGTAAGGTACCCTGTCGCTCATTGGATCATTCCTGTCATGTATTCATAAAGAAGATCCTGAAGAAAAATGAGAAGTTTTATACTTTATCTCTACATACAGGGTGCACTTCTTGACAACTAGGGACCATGCCTCCTGTGTTTTGGAGAATGACAAAACTTGCTCTGCCATTGATGACTAGCGTCGTGTGTCAAAAACCGTTTTATGATGGATAGCCGTTCTCATTTTTGACATTGTTCGTTTTGATTTAGGTCTGTTTGGTTTACAGTGAGTTGTTCATCTTTTCCGAACAGACGGCGATCATTGTGGAACCAGCTTTGTTCCCCCTAGAATTGTGTCCGCAGTTCTCGCCAGATCGATGGGTGCCGTGTGCGTGTTGGTGCCATCGGTGGTCGCCTCTCTTGTCAGTGTTATGTCCATGTATTCACAAGATGAGTTATTTGGGATCTCCCTGGCCGATTGTGTGCATTGCAGTGTGAGGTCCCGTGCAAAGATGTTTATTTACTTGGTTGGTGTGCATCCCACTAGTGTATGGGGAAAAATCATTTTACCTTAAGTGAAAAACATTGGCAATGCCTTTAGATTTCACAATTACACGGTGTGTATTCAATTTGGCATACAAGAGAATGAAAGAAAAAGAGGCCGACCACAGAAATCAGAGAACAATTTAAACACTCAGCAATTTTTTTTCTCGCCATTAATGTTCAGTAGGCATTGTGAAAAAATCTAATTCCTTTAGGTATTGGAAAACGTCCGTCTTTGTTTTACCTTTTCTGACGAGTTTTCATCAGGGCGTCTTGCTTATCTTAATAATTGGACAACAAAAAGTTGTAGTTAACCACATGAAAGATGATGGTCATTACATGCCTGGATTCAATACAACTGTTGTTTGTATGAGCCGTCCATCAGTGTAGGTTTCTTCGTCAATAAGTAAGCGTCGAGCCTCATAACATAAACCAACCACTTCCCAGTGTCGTCACTCCTCATGAATATTCAGAGCCTCGAATTTATGGAAAGGCAACTGCGACATTTACGGTCACCGAGGTGATCACAATTCATTTGGGTAGAAAATCCAATATGACGGCAGGGGCATTGGCGGGTGACACGAGAAAGACGGTGGGTGGGGGACTTTCCTGCACCATGTACATAATTCAGCACATTCAGGAAGGGTGTGTCGGTGGTTAGATCCTAGGAACTATAACTGGTAGCAGTATGGGGGTTGGGGTGGGGTATGGTTCAAGCGGCCCGCCTATCGTCCATACCTGGTGAGGCGGCGTCAGGCGGCTTATGGTGACCCGAAGCTGGTGAGGCGGCAGGCTTACCGTCAGCCACCCATGATGACCGATGTGACAAGCACCCCTTGAAGTCAACGTCTTGTAATCCTCTATTTTTTTTCTAATTCATTTTCCTTATCTTGCACTTTTTTTACAACCTCCTCCTCCCCACTCACACACGCACAATTCAACCGCAGGTATAAATAATGATAGGAAACAGTTTTAACTGGCAAGCTTTAGGAACCACCTATATCCGCGGATAACTGACCAACGACCACGCCCTCCAATAAACATCCCAACAACCTTAACCCTGTCTGCTGTAATGGAAACGGGCCGGAGAAAGGGCAGGAATGTCCTGACTAACATCCCAACATTATCAACCCTAATAGCCATTATAGCCATATAGATGGTCCACTAAGCAGGGGCGGTTGGCTTTGTCATGATTCTGGCACACGCCACAACCTAGTGCTGGCCAGTGCGGCGGTTGCCACTGTCCTGCTGAACGGTTTGACCGGAGGTTTGGTTGTGTGCAGCAAGTCGGGTGAGGAGATACCCGACCCCATTGTCTTCTCGTGCAAAGTGGCCTTTTCCCTGCGGGAACCCTGCCCGGGGCGTGGAAATCCGGCCCCTGGGCGAGGCAAAGGGAGGGGATGGGGTGGAGACGGGTGAGCAGCCCTGCCTCCCTCCAACCCCACCAACAAATACATCCTCTCCCTTCCTTCTCTTTGACTTTGTTAAAGAAAAGTAAAATAACCTATGGTTGCCGCAGTCCCTCCTGCGCTGCCTGACTGGGTGCGCCCGGCCTGACTGGACAAAAGTGATCAGTTTAAAAGGTGGTGAGCTCTTTTATCCAATTTAGCGGTGCTGATGAGATGCTGTGGCACAGGTGCCCCTGCTGATGAATTAATGCCGCCCATCGATATGCACTGACCGGCGTCAGTAAACACGATAAGAGCTGCACATATTGTACGTATAACAGAGCCCGGGTTTATGACCAGCTTTCAAAGTGATCCCTCGCCAGAACCACTCCAAGGTGGTGATCCCAATGTCCCCACCTTCCTTGGCTTTTCCATACTCTACCTCCTCCTCCCACTGCGCGCCCACAAGTTCCTGTTGGCTCATCCTACAGTGACCTATGACGATGGCAAATATAGCGCTTAACGCCCTAAACCATTGTCATTGACATTACCTTCCCAGCGCCATCGAGCAAGATATGGACTGGATCTATAACAAGTACCGGTGTATAAATGTATGACAATCACCTTCACCCTTCTTTCCTACCATATACTCTACCTCCTCCTCCCACAGCGCGCCAACAAGTTCCTGTTGGCTCATCCTACAGTGACCTATGACGATGGCAAATATAGCGCTTAACACCCTAAACCATTGTCATTGATATTACCTTCCCAGCGCCATCGAGCAATATAGCCTAAAGATATGGACTGGATCTATAACAAGTACCGGTGTATAAATGTATGACAATCATCTTCACCTTTCTTTCCTACCATATAGGGGTTAACCTATCGTTTGCGCACGGTAAGTTATGGTTAGAAGCTTGGCTGTTGGTGAATGTCACCAGCCAGAAACGGCTATTGTAAGCCGGCTGGCGGAGGTGGCCAGTGTTCACATTGTGTTCGGCCTTTGCCGACCCGGGGCAGGGGCGGCAGGCATTTACTAGTGACCCAAATGGCGATCGGCAGTAGCCTGCGCTAATGTATGTTTGTCCTGCAAATGTCCTACCTCGCAGCTAGAGAGAAAAGCTTCCACGGGGGGTGTTGTGAAAAATGAGTGAGTGGGATTCTGCTGCCTCTGTCATGAGCCAACTGGGGATAATAACGTTTGGTAGTTTGGTTGATTAAAAGGCTGGTTTGTAAGCACGATTGTTGATTTGTTGAATAACATCACTGGGGATTGCGATGTTTATATCAAAGCCAATGCAGTATGTCGCGGTTCGTAATCCATTTAGCCTATAAAACATGTGACAAGGATTCCACAGAAACAGTTACAACAGGTACACATGCCCGAGATCAGTGAGTCCAACGTTGCGATGTTGTGTGCCCTCTAAATTGATAGCAAACAATAATCGACTGATTCTACAGACTCACTGCGGGCTTGCTGGTCCATTAGCTTGTGTTTATCAGTAATACAAATGGATGTTTGATACAACCCACTGTTTGTATGATTGTGTTTCCATACGAGACACTGTAAACACTATATAATAGGGCAGTTCCAATTGGCGTAGGAAGTATCGGGCTGTGTGTGAAGATATCGTGTTGTCGTGTAACTGGATGACGGTCAACACGTTGTGTCTATCCCCATGGGTGGTGTTTGGTGCTCACATGGTTTACCCAGCATGTGGTAGACATGCATACTAAATGAGACCGGTTTGGTCGTTCAACTAAGGTTAAAGTTCACCTTCTCCTTTTTATATGAGCTGCTCAGCGTGTTTTGCTTCCCTGGGGAGGCCGTCTAACTCTGGGAGAGCGCAGTTCATGGCCAGCTCCCCTTGATGCATTATCAGCACTCCTTGCCCCACCGCCCCCTAACACGGCTGCACAACCCCCCAACCCCCGGCTCTCAACGGTTACTATTCCTGGGACTCAGTCTGGAAAGGTTTGGAAATGAGGTTAGATATTCTACCCGTCCCCTTTTCCCAAGTGACCCAGGAAGAACGAAAAAGGTCGGCCTGGAACAATAGCCGACCTCTTAGCAAATAGTCAAGCTGGCTGAATGATGAATGCGTCAAGGTCAGATTACTTTCCGAGAATGGATTTCTTCTACTCCCCACCGACAATAGCGGCATAACTTCATAGAGGGTATTTGTGACAGACAGGGAAAGGCAATTTTAGATGTGAATGTGTCGATGAGCAGTAGTTAGGGATAAATAGAAATCGGATGCATCATGTTTAAAGCCTTTTTAAGCAAGTTCTGTGACTTGCATAAAGACAACCTACTCTCTGAATTAAGATGAGGATGGGTGGTGTGCGTCTGTGTGAACTACAGGTAAATTTGGGAAATGAGATCTAATAATTCGGTATTTGATAGTTTCAACCGAAACGTAATGCGAACCCGAGAAGCGGACTTGCAAGAAGACGGCATGGAAACCTCAACCGTGATAGGCTTCTTCCTGACGGTGCCAAACAGAAACCCAACGAGAATTCTAAAAAAAGAAATTAGTCCCTGCAGTATCTTTTTAACAGGGGTTTATTCATAATTACAGGTTTTGTGTTTTGAGTCAATTATTGTTAATGGTGAATATTGACCATCATTAAAGTTCATTGATCGAGATTCGCATAAGCTTTGATAACCGATACAAAGAGATCAAAATGAGTGTGATCACAGGGATGATTTATTCTGACCTTCTATATCATATGTGTAAAATGACGCCTCAAATGCAGGATTGTCGTAGAATAAATGTAAGATAAATACCCGGGGTATGGAAGTAGTATATCTTAATGGAAAGTGGCGTATGTACCAGGCAACGTTAAAGGATTTACGTGCAAGTAGTTTTTCTATTCGAAGCAAGATGGTATCCAGTAGGTATTGAATAGGAACGTTTGACTTGAATATAAGCATAAACCAGAAAGAGGTGGTACTGATATGATACTTCTTTATATGTTTGGACGTTTGATTTATGTGTCTCCGTAGAAAAAGGTCTGACCGTCGCATATAAACGCGCCACATCGCTATCGATTATGACAGGAGCCTATGGGACATTTGGTCATAAAGTGGGAGGGGGTTGAGGAACTTATCATCCTTCTTACTCACTGGGTTCAGTGCCAACCACTGATGTCTCCACCAAGACCCTCATGGATAATGGGGTCGCATGGGGTCAGTCAGGCCTCCTGCTTTTTCTTGGGTCTAAGGCAGGAGAAACCGACAAATATTGACCGGAGTGTCGCCCGCCATGGCCGGGCAGTCGACCCTACCTTCCCCAGGGTCCCGGCCCCCTACCCACCGGTGGCTCCAGGTGTTTTGCATGTAATATTCTTGTCCTCAAGCCTATGAAATTTGATAGTGGGGCATTGAAAGGCTGCCTGCTACTGACTAGGTGGGCGCCGGCTGTGTCGAGCTGCTGAATCGAATCTGCTCTTAAGATAGCTCAGTCAGTCTGCCATGGGACGAGGTGAAAGACATTGGGGCTAGAAAAAATATGAGTGAGGGAAAATACGGCGTGTGGTAGGAAAAAAGGCCCACATAAGTAATGCTGGAAAAGGGGGAAATCCACTTTGTGGGAGCCAGGCAAAGCCATAGGCAGCTGTAGCAACCTCCGCTTCCCCTCCAAGATCCGATATATCTACACATTCGCCCACTGCTGCCCACCCTGGCCTTATAGCTGCCAATGCTATCTAGAGATCCCTGCCCTACGCAGTGGGCCTGGGATAGTGGCTCCGCGAACACCTGTCACGTCACCTATAATAAAACAGATTCCCACGAACTAGACTCTTCTTCCTTCTACATGGGAAGGACGGGCGTGTGGGCTGGGGAAGGCTGCTGGTATGAGCGGGCAGGTGGTGGAGGGAGACAGTGGACGGGTGGTAATGTGCCACCCGCTCGCGGGAAATGCAGTCCAAGTAAGTGCTGATGAGATTATAATGCCCGCTAGTGGTTATTGATGGCGTGGTAATGGCTCGTCAGCCACACATACCACTCGTGATAAGTCCTTCTAATCTGAACGTAGATGGACTCACAGTAGCCTTGAGATACCAAGGGTGGAGCTAAAAATAGCTCCACCTGCTGTAAATGGGTCAATGACACGTCTACTGATCATACTTTATTCGTCTTTGTTTATTATGAATGGATCTTGTAACGAGATGTCAAAACCTTTTGAAATGCTCTTTTCGTACAGACATATATAATCATGATTTCATCGATTCCAATCCCCAAGTGTATCTTTTTAGGTAGCTGTGGTACCATCAGTCTGTTAGCACTCATAAATCCCCGCGATGTGTGATAATCTCTCCAAAACCTGCACTGTTGCAGTCCCATCTCTGTGAAGGGGGTGACCTTGTAGTGACAAGGTCAGGCACACTGTATTGACGGGAGGACCTGACAACGCAGGGGTACTTGGCAGGTCTTGTAACTAGCAGCCTGGATGGTGGCCACTCTGAGGGACTAGGCGACATTGTGGGGGCCCAAGACGGTGATAACCAATAAAGAAAGGGGTCAGCTATGCAGAAACCGCACCCACCCCTACCCACCCCGACCTGCCCACACCTCTAGCCAGGCGGGCCAGGCATTGATGTCCCCCGCAGGAGTCCGGTG
Organism: Alentia gelatinosa; assembly: GCA_950022655.1. Classification (NCBI taxonomy): domain Eukaryota; kingdom Metazoa; phylum Annelida; class Polychaeta; order Phyllodocida; family Polynoidae; genus Alentia; species Alentia gelatinosa. Next base: position 47,664,372 of record OX465583.1, on the reverse strand, counting down.
GAAGTAACAGCAATTTCTTAGCGGTGTGTCTCCAGCACCGATATGGCCAAAGGTCAGCGCGCCTGGCAAAGTGACAGGGCGCCTCTCTGTGCTTGAGGCGATGGCCAGCAGACACGGCAATAGGAGCCAGGCACTTGTCTGCAAGAGTTTTGTCTCGAAGAGATAGATAAAGCCTCCTTCATCGCGTCTACATATCCTCCTTCTGAAACAATACTGTGAACTTTTGATTCATTTCCTCTCCTAAGGGCTATAACCGGGCAGGAATCATGAAATAATGTATGTCTTTGTGCTGGTGTTTTACTGTCAGTAACACAGGGTATTTCATATCAACCTCTTTCTTGTAGTGCGTTAGTCCATTGTTCAACAGCCATCCAGGTTCGTCATAGATAACTATAGCACTCAGCTACCATGGTGCTCCATTTAATGACTGCGGATATTCTCACCCGGGGTCCTTTACCATAGCACGCTGGCGGGTTGTGTATGGCCATAAAGAGCAGTTCCCTCGGCAGTGGTCATGACAGGGTAATGCCCCGATGCATTGCTCAGTCTGGAGGAAATACAGAGACTCTCACAGTTAGAGGCAAACGGTATCCTACCATGATTTCCCCCAAGTGTTACCTTCCGTTAATTGTCTGCCAAGTTGGGCGGCTAATCTGAGCCGGAAATTAGCAGCCAAGGCAGACCGGTGATGCAGGCTCATTCTGAGCTGCCTCTAGGGCTGCTATTTTACCCATGCCGGTAGTGACTCGAAAACAGACTACCCTTCGTCTCCTGAACTGTACTTTAACGTACACTTCAGTGAGTTGGTTGGTCAATGTAGTTTAGTTCACTCCAGGGCAGGGAAGGATGGTTAGAAATACCTATTCCGGTGGTGGTTCTTCGCTTCCTTTCCTAAGCAGCAACGGATCTAAGTAGAAGAAACTCCCTTCATCGGTTCCTTGGCAATGCTCCCTCCCCTTTTCTATTGCCTCCAACTCTCAGGGGAAATCGCGGTCGGGTTTGATACGCGTTTCATCATTGGCTCTGTCTGATTGTCAGCAGGCCTTCTGAAACCTGTTCGCTGGGGAGGTGACAAGCACGCCCCCTGCACCCAGTCCTTCCTTCTGCTTCCCCGGTCTGCCCTCATGCGGTGCCCGGGAGGAAGCGGCCCCACAGGCTTGAGGAGGGTTGGGGGGAAGGAAGAGGGGGGTCGTAATTGGAGGCCTTGTTGCGCGATCCGCCCGGAACATGTTGGGAAGACATCCCGCAGACGATATCAATCAAGCCTCCGGGAGGAAAGTGAAGTTGCATGTTGCTCACGCCCGGTTTTATGTCTTGTTATGTCTCACGCTGACCCTTATCAGTCTCCAATATTGCCGTCCTCTATATAGTGTTAAAGATAACGATCGCTTGCAGATTGAGCCGTCACTGCCTGATATTGCTGGTGATGAAATACTAGATGGCAGAAATAAGTTTACACTACCTTTTATGTAACTGTCGCAAAAAGCCGGTTGCCTTTAAGCAGTAAATTGGGCTGACAGCAGGGGGTATTTTATAGGAAAGTAGATGTCATTTGGTCTCTCTTTTTAATGCTCCTTAAATCACGGCCATCTTGGCGTAGTCAATTGCAATTACCTCATCTTCCAAAGTGCTGCTATCCATTTATTCCTGTCTATAATGTTATTCCCTTCAAATCAAATATAAAGAAAAGCACCACTCCACCCCACAGCGCCGTCCGTCCTGGCAGTCCATGTGTCTGTATAAACGCGTCGGGCTTTGTCGGGGTGAAGCCCGTGAATCCAGACCCTTCAGTCGCCACGTAAAGTCCAGGTCCTCCCGATGACAAGTTATTTGAGGGACCCTCTCCGTCGCCTCATTTAATATGGCTTCGCGACTTGCCGAGGAAAAAGGAGCTGCTCGGATTGACAGCGCGGACGGTGATGGAGGAGCACCTCATAGCGTTGCGACCTCGAGGTGGGCGCCAATATCACACTGGCTAAAAACGGTCGATAACCCGTTACATCTACGGCCTGAAGACCCCCTGTCCTTGTTGCGTTCTGAGCGTGTGAAGTAAAATCGGCGGGGTTCTTTTGGCGGCGATAGGCAGAAAAGGACTAAAGTGTCTGAGTTTGGTAGGTGAAGAAAGAAAGGAGGGTGAAAAGAAAACGTCAGGAAGATCGATGAGATATCAAGGAAGGGTTGGTTTGAGATGCATGTAAGAGTATAAAGAAATAGACAGGATGGACGGTAGAAGCTAGGAGATATATTTATGCATATTTTAGTATGGGAATTAAAGGAAAATGAATACGGGATCGGGCGACGCTGAATACATTGTCTGTGAGAAACCCCGACATATGGTGGCAAGGCAATGTCGGATTTGGTGCGTTTGGGAAAGCGAGGGCAGTGGGAGTGGAGACTGAGGAGAGAGCCGTTAGAGTGGAGAATGAGTGGTAAAAGAAGAGAGCGTTGTGGGAGAGGAGGGTGAAGGAGGGTGGGAGGGAATAGTTTGAGTGGACAGTGAGTGAGGATGGAAGTATCCCGTAGGATTGGAGATAAAACAAGGTTGGAGCGAGTGCTATAAGAGTGGAGGTTGACGGAGAAGAGAGGTTGGAATAGACAGATGGTGGGGACAAATACGGTAGGAGTGGAGAGTGAAGGAGGATGGGAGACAGTGGTTGATGCGGACAGTGAGTAAGAATGAGAGTGAGTACTGTGGGAGCGGAGAGTAAATGAGGTGGGAAAGAGAGCAGTTCTTTAGAAACACTTACAAACAAAATGCGAAAAAAGAATTGAATGGACAGTGCTATAGGGCGTGAGTAGGGTGGCTGACTGCCGGGCATACAGATTGCAGCTGGCGCACTGCGGTTTCCGTGGCGAGTAGGCAGACATAGTTGGTGCGGAGGATGAGATCGACATCGACCTAAATGTTTCCGACTGTTTAATCACCGTTTTATCTACTGCAGCTTTTTGTGCTGTTGGCCGCTACGGAAACTAATCGACACCAGCCTATTTTGATGAGCAGGGAAAGCGACGCTAGGTTGCGATTCTCGGTTAAAGGAAAGAGCGCAGATAGATCTAACATACCCTCCCTCTCCCTCCCCCAATCCACCCTTACGTCACTCTCCCCATCCCACCCTTTTCCCATCCCCTGTACTCTATCTATTACGACTCGGCAGAGCTCCCCTGATCACTGCCACCCACCCCTATCCCTGGCGTACCCATCGCCTCCCCGGATCAAACCCCATCCTCGACGCTCTGGTCTCTTGGATCACCAGTTGCAGTGTGGGGGAGGCTAGAGAAAGGGGTGGATAGAGTCTGCTGATGTCAGGCAGACACAACAACAGACACACCCACTACCAGCCCCCACCCCTACCTCCCTACCATAATACACAAAAAGCCAACCAACGCCTATGGCGGTGTGTTCTTTCTGGCGGCTGGATCATTTTATTGATCTGGGTATGTAGGTCAGACATTGTAATGAAAAGCCCGTTAGGTAAGCGATGGGGTTGACTGTGCAATGCGCCGCAGGCATCACACAAAGGGCCTGTATTGTCCAGGGAATAGGGTGAATGTCGGATTTATCCCCGAACCCTCACAGCCCCGATCCTGTAGATATCCAACGCGATCGGATGTAAAGGGACGCGTTAGCATGACTATATTTCGTGATATGTAAGCGACTAGTGGAATGATTTTACCGGGCTGGATGGATAGAACAGCTGAAAGTATTTCATAGCCATAGTCGTATGAAGACATGCTATATGACAGTGTATGCTTCACCTTGCCCTTTAATGGCTATATATATATATATATATATATATATATATATATATATATATATATATATATATATATATATATATATATATACATGTATATATATATATATACACACACACATATAGAAGACCTATCATCAGCATTCTATTACGTCATTTGAGATCCGATTGGGTAGTAAGGTGTAGTGTGCAGGTTTTGTTTAATTCGTAATCACACGTGCTATGTTCAATCATATTATCTGCGGACTATAGTGAGCTAAGCTCTGGTCCGTTGTTACCCATTTCACAGGTATGATATAACTCGATAGAGTTACATCATGGTGTAACACCCGCTGCTACAGCCACTATATGATAACTGGTTCATTGTCCATTATCACCGCCCACTCTACTGACCACCATCCACTATCGATCTACTAAATCCCCCACCAATTCAGCTACCTCATCATCTTCAGCCTCCGCCTTACAAGCTCCCTCCATTCATGCTACTGCTTACTATCTACCATCAATTACCCATCGACTGTAGTGTCACTTGCGGCAACCAGTATTACTACCTACTACGTAACTGACAACACTACCCATGCGATAAAATAGTTTCATCCAATGCCACAACAGTATGTCACTGCCAATCAACTACTATCTCCAAATCACCTGTAGCTCTCGAGATATATAATACCACCAGCTACCAGGATTTTCCTATATCCATACCTATGTCTTTGTTTTTCACATAGTCTGCTATACCTATGCCCAGATTACCCGCTATATGTGCTATATCTCCGTACAGTCGACTCTCGGCCCCCAATAACGAGCATCCCAGCTTGCTGGAAGTACGGCCTCGCGCCCGGCGTCAATGGCCATATCCGGTGAACATAGTGTACGTGCCAAAACGAGCTGTACGCCTTGGTCGCGGGGTCCCGGCTGAGAGCGGGCGGCCAGGGCGTGGATGGGAAACAGGAGCTGCTGCTCCCTGCAGAGGAAATCGCTGGGCGAGCATCTCGGCGCGCTTCCGAGCACCTCGTTTACCGCACACAGACACACAACAGGCCGGCCCTCCTCACGCCGCCCGCCGTCGCGTCTGGCGCCGGCTCGCGCTGACCCATCCCGCACTGGTAAATAATTGAGGGCGCTCAGAGCCAATCTCTATTGCTCTGTATTACTCGTAGAACACACACTGCGCACTAGAGAAGCAATATCAATAAGACCTCCCGGATCTATAGGGTGTGCGATTAACCTGGGAGCATGGCACCCGGGGGCCGCCCGTCCTCCCATGACCTACCCTGATGGCCACTCGAGGAGGAAGCTTTGTTGAATGGAACCAGAGCGAAGTGAATGTGGGTGTGGGTGGTTGGGGAATCGAAGGAAAGGGATGGGCGAGATGGGTGTCTGGAGGTGGGTGTGGAATTTGAACTGGAGGACGCAGGATGTTTTTTTACCCAGGTGTGGCTCCCCTGCTGTCAACTCCAGGGCTGCTTGGCCTGCCAACAGCACGGCCCTTGACGGGGAGGGGTGAGGGGTGGGAAGAGATGTGAGGGTGGTTTACGGTGACAGGTGAGACTGGAGTGTCTCGTCCAACGGATGAGGGTCATCGGTCAGCACACAAGGAGGAAGGGTTTGTATGGATCACTATAGAGGACGTAGGGATGGAGGTGAGAGACGAGGGTAAAGGAGGTGCTTCGGGATGGGGCAGAGGACACCCCTCCGTCAGACTCCACACCCCCGTGTCGGAGGAGCGGGCCCCGGGCGACCAATTTCCTGGCGCGATAAAAGGCGAGGGGGTCAATTAGACAGCGATAACGCATTAATGCCGTCCTGCCGCCGAACGGCGTCAACGTTTGCCCCTCTCCGTCTTTGGTGCTTTTAAGGTCGGGACGGTATTGCCTGGCGTCGAAGGCCCAGCGGCAAGGCCTATACTTCGTCAATCATTTGAGTGCGGTGCACAATAGCGCACCCGTCACCTTCATGCCCACCCCCATGAGTCCCTCTCCAATACTCTTAGTTCACCTCGTTATGAGCTCCGGTCTCCGAGTCGAAGTGGAAGATGAATTCTGCGCCAGACAGATATCATCACCGGATACGAGAAGCGCACTGCGCCGGAAGCGGAAGTGAGCGCTGACGACCTGTGAAGGGGTGGTGGGTTCGGGGCGCGGGAAGATTTCCTCTTGGGACGTGAAGTGTCTGTGTGTATATATATCACCTTGCTGAAGTGCTTCTACCAGCGACGCGTTGGTATAATGGGATTATATATGACACGTTAGCTATAGCCACAGCGCCTCAATACTGACCTCTGACAGACGATAAGCAATATACCCAGTGTGTAGCAATCTAAATGTCAGAGGTGTTACTGAGGCTATGGCAAGTGTCAATGCTATTCAATTTTACTTTTCGTGTCATTTACCTCTGATTTTATTACAAGAAAATACATGTATATCAATACCGATTATGAGTACATGATCGCATCTCCCTTAAGGTACATTATTGACACCGATCTCCATCATCATATACTGTTGAGAAAGAGAGAGAGAGAGAGAGAGAGTTATCACAATATGACCCCCCATCAATTCTGTCCATGCTGTCTCATTGATTATCGGCACCTTTGCTTCAGCCCTTGACGACGTGTCATTCTCAGTATAACAAGGCGATGCCTTCCTGCCGATGAGCAGCTTGGCTCCCTGCAACCTCTATCAGGTAGCGCGCGAACTGATGTCACAGGGCACGGGAAAGCACCATGTAGGTGTAATGGTCCGGCAGTTAGGGTGCGGGTGTTCAGAATGAGGAGACATTAACTCTCTCACCGAACAGCCTGCTTGTGCGGACTCCTTGGATGGATACCAGCCAAATATACGATCAGTTCATTTTGAGAGGCGAGAAGCTCAGGTCTTAAGTAGCGAAACAACGTCGCCGTCAATTCTTGACAAATGCTACCATATATCATCCAACTTTTAATTCATGTTTGCCAAATTGACATATGTTTCACAAGTAAGATGGCATCAAATGATGACGTGGTTAACCACGTACTGAAATCCATTACATTCTGCTGTAAGTAATTGGATATGAGACTAGAATAGATGATATTATCTGACTGAGCAGGAAAGGTTAGGCATTGCTCAAGACAACAAGGTATATATTTTGATAAATGTAATAGAATAAAACTAGCCCGGGGAAATATAATGAGTGACGGCCAGAGAAAGACCTGATGAAAATGTGTCCTTCTCATGTATCTTTCCCTTCATAGAGAGAGCCTGATTAGATATTCTCATTACATGTCAGCGCAGATACGTGAATTATTATTACCTGGCCAAGTATCGCTACTGCCAGCGTTGTGGTCATGATTTTGTATTATTATCTGTAGACCAGTCAATGTGTGGGCGATAACCAATTACCTCATAGGCTTCTGGATGATAGCTCATTAATCATGGTACCATTTACTTGTCCTCACGCTAATTGCGATAATTATCTCTATATCAGTAGGATGTGCAGGTATAAGGTTACCTGTTTGCAGATCCTATTAATCATAGGAGTGCAGGGTCTCAGGGGTGGCCATCCTCCAGTTTGCACTTAATAAAGGCCAGTATAATGTCAGTCGCCACATACAAATAGTGCCTGCTCTTGTGAGGGTTTGTATAGGTCCTTGCTTGCGTTTGGGAATAAAGACCAATTCAGGCAATCAGTAGACCCCTACCAAGATCCCACTAGAGAAGTGCAGATTGCTATGCCCTGAGCATCTTGGTGCACCCCTTGCGTTAGGCTCAGGTGAGCGTATCTAGATAAGCGCCGTGTATGTTGGACAGGGGATGCTCTGGATGGATTTGCTTTAGTATCATGGTCGATCCATCAGCCCGCTCCAGGGCCTAGGATCCATACAGGGAGATAATGTATAAGCGCCCTTGGCTATATATAGATCAGCCTCGAGGGTGGAGAAGTGCGCTGGGTGGGACTTGCTATGGTACTGCGCACACCGAGCTGTATTTGCCCTTAAGGAACCTGCCCGCTCAGGGATCCAATCTGCCGAGCCTTGCAGGTAGCGACGTGCCTCTCAGAGACACTGGGGTGTAGAGGTCGGCAGACCAGTGTGCTGCCACCTAGTGGCAGGATATAACGTTTGGCATTAATGCAGATTTGTTTCATTTTCGCATTTTACAATATTTGTACACCTTTCCTTTTCAGTTGTTCATTTCTTTCACTTTGTTCATCAAATTTCTAGGTTTGTTTTAGCATAAAAGCGTCCAAACTGTTCATAGATAAAAGGGTAAAAGATCTTAGGGATTTTGTTGTGCGTATGCTGAAATGAGAATGTTGTTTGCTGTCTTTTAAATACGATTATGATTTTCAGACTGTAGAGTGTCTTCGACCTTCGTTCTCGTTAATTTCTCTTCCTTTTCAGTTGCCAGTGTTTTATTACATGTAGAACCAAATTTGTGTCTGTGTTTATTTTGATATGAAAGCGTCTGAACTGTTCAATGGTAAAACGGTAAATGAAGATCTCACAGGAGGAGGTCGGGTACATGCTGAAATTCTTCTTGAAAAGAAAATCATACCACAAAGACAGAACCAAAGGATTGACAGGCAATTTATTCTTTCTCCTTCCCTCTTTATGTGTATTTTACAGAAGAGACGACTAGTAAGTAGCCCGACGAGCGCTCTAGCTTTTCCATCTTTCAAACTTGCCTTCTCATTCTTACACGTGTGTTTGCAACTTGTCTCTAGCCGGGTTCTACATTCAGTCGGGGGCATGATGGCTGGGCGTCCTTCTCCTGTTACGGGAGGAACTGTTGGGCCGACCCAGTCATCACGCACCCGTGCTCTTTTTCCCGCGTTTCCTTACACACAGCGTGTGTCTCTGTTAATTACTCCTGCACATCAGTTTTCCATTTTCCGAGACTTTTGGGGAGTGTGAGGCTGCATTAAATTAATACTGCACGGCTCAGTTTGCCATTTGCATCCTTTGTCATTAGCACTAGGTCTTAAATGTTTAGCATCATTCTCTTAAGATTTTGTATCACACACCGGGAGATTAATCATTTCGCCTAATTTGATGGTTCATGGGTTTTCTAATCGGTTTGGTTTTAAGACTTGACAAGGCTCATGCACGATAGTTCTTCTTCTTTTATATTCTTTTATCACAGATAAGTTAGAGTTAACTGGCACATTTATTGTACACTTGCACCCATACTCACCTAACTTTGATAATAATCTTTAACCTTTCAAAGTAATTTGCAGAATTCTACATCAATACTTTTCATGATCACAATTCGAATACGTTCAAGTACTATTTAAATAATTTCATTACTTTATATGACATTGTAAACTACGTTATAACTTTCTGCTTCCGTAACTTAGATATAAAATCCACTCTTTTTTTTCAGTAGATACTAGCTGTTAATATGTAATTCGTTTAGTCGTATTGCATGGTGCTGAAAACAAGGGATGGCTTCTTAAGCCTTTTGTGAGTTAATGAGATTTGAGTGTCTAGCGTCGCCCAGAATTCTGCTGGCGATATAATAATTTCAACAAATGTTTTTCATTAAAATCTTTTCCTGATAATCTTTTGCGTTTATGCATAGAAAAGCTAGGCATTGCACATTTCTGACAAATTAATGCACGAGATCCCTCTTGTTTCCCTGAATATGTACAATGTCAAAATGGAAAATGATACTGCTCTTGATAATAGACGATGTCCGTTGTCTTCAATGTCTTACCAACAATAAGGAGGTGTTACTAAATCAACCCAGGTTTAAATAAAACCGTAGATACACACATACCCGTATCTGCCGACCTCTGCTGGATACGGATCTGTGCAGCTACGTAATGTGATACTGGGGATATTATAACCATCAAAGTTTAATACTATACTATTGTCGTCCTAAAAGGACAATAATATGCGCTGAATATTATATTTCAATTATAATGCGAGACAAATAATGAATAAAAAATATATCCTTATATATAGTTCTATAGCTTTGGGGTCTTTAAGATCTTTTCAGTAAGCGTGTTCTCTGAGTTGCGTCTTCCACCTGAAGGTTATCTTTTTGTGCACAGGTTTATTTTTACCGCGGGATCAAAGGTTAAGACGGGCACGCTGCGAAGGGGAACTAGAGATAGGTCGGGTGGAGATATCAGTAAGCTCCTATTGCTGGCCGAGTAGATCTTTTTATATCGTCAAGACATCGGAAGAGGAAAGCGGTGTTTCTGTGAGACATTCCTGATGCATGGCCCTGATCTCATGATCGAATATACGAACCCCTCTGGTGGACCAGCGGGCAATGACATCAGAGGATCACGTAACCAGGGGTGGTTTTGGGTACGGTCACGCACCTGGCTGGGTAGGCTAGCTCTGCAGGAGTGTAGCAGAGACAACGCACGGGGGATCGTATGTGGCTGGCTGACATGGAGGCAGAGCACGTGGCTCAGCATGCCGGCGCGTGTCAAGGTGATTACCTCTGCCACGTTCCTTGTTGAGCATCGATCGTGCTACAACATGGCCTCCCACCTTGTGGCTTCCCATGTGGCTTCCTAAGTGGCTTCAGCCATTGCGCAGCTAGAAGGGCGCCCACTGATTGAGGTCCCCTGTAACCTGGTAGTGATCTGGTTTTAGAGGTCAGATGTTGGTCAAATGCACGTAATAGGGTTATTGGATCATTCGTAGAGGTTCTTGGGATGCGGATCTTCCATGCCGAATGAGAGAATTCAGTCTTCCTTGATCGACACGGTATATTTTGAAGAGATGACATCTGCAAAATTATCACCACGACTCGGGCGGACTTCTCTAATATTAAGGCATGAGTCAAGGGTGTACCGTCAATCCAGTCTTGTTTCTGATACTGCCACTTTAGCCTGATCCCACATGTAAGATGAAACCCACTTCTTCCTGATGTATTGAGGGCAGCCACCACTAAGATACACATTTATTACCTCACTTCTTTCCGCCAGAGGCCCGCAACATAACCCTATACGTCATTATTCATAACCTGTTATTGTGTTGTGTGGGGCGAAGAAACGGCTATGGGCCTGAGCATCTGCTACCATGTACTAATGATAGGAGCCTAAAATAATCTTGGATGGTGCCCGTATAAGCATGTCTAGATCAAAATGATCAGATGACGAACACCGTCTACTGCATACATACTTTATAAGCAAACAGGTCTTGGATTATTTGCAACACCCCACATAGTGTTGTGATTATATAGTTTGGAAAAAATATTTTATGAATAAACATAAAGGGGTCATCAGTAGTAGAATAACCAGGTATTGTATATCAATACAATTAATGTTGTAATATGTGATATAGCTTCTAGACCCAGTGCGTTACCACTATGAGCTATAATCCATTTCAAAAGTTTCCATCACTGTAATGATATCAAAGAGTTATTCTGTGAATATCTGGGTGTGCGAACAAACACAACAGGCCGGGGAAAGGACTAAGGATTAAGTGCCGCGAGGCAGTTAGCCTAAGGCTTGGAGTTCATAGAGTAAAATGATCTACTGAGCCTGATCACTGCCGTGATTGCTCGAGTGCCTCCCTGATGAAGATTGGAACGAGCCACCTGCCACGCGCGTAGCTCGCGCCTCATAAAGGACGATTATACTAGGCGCGCGAGGCTCGTGACTCTTCGGTAGAGCAGCAGGTAGTGGGACCCCGAAGGAAAACGGCGGAGTCCCCTGCAGTTGTAAATTCAAAGACGGGTGTTCAGAAGGTCGGGCTGCCGAGTAGCACCAGGCGATGAGGAAGTCTGTGAGGAGGCGGCAGGGAGGTGTGGTTTGTTAGAGTCGGCACGTGATAGTGGGGCAGACCGGCAAGCAAGCAGCCGTGAGCCGCGTGGCGAAACGCTCCACTGAAATGAGAAGCAATCTCATAAACCAACACGTGGTGTAAAAATAAAACACTGGAAGGAGGCACGTGATGCTGGACGCCACATTCTGATTTGTGAGCCCCTTCTAATAGCCCGGGTCCGACCTAGTATGCTTTCCCCCTTATCATTGGAGTGGATGCTAGACAAAGTGAATATTGTTCTCTTTTTTCATCACTACCGTTAAAAAGGATTCATTCATATCCAGAATCCAGTTTGTAAATAATTTTTTTCAGAAAATAGATAAATTCAGCACCTCCATACAACTCGAGAACCTATTGGACCAAATATTATTTTTCATAAACTATTTACTCTCCTCGATGTTGGGCATACAGTGACTAAAACCGGTCACAGTAGTACAGCGCTGGATGAAACCATGATGGTTCTAAGGCTATTTTCGATGCCTATATATACGCTATTAGGCGGTCGTTAATAATTTACTGTCTTATTTTTATGCGTGCACCAGGAAGCAATCGCTTGTTAGTGAACGATTCTGCGCCGACCCTAGTCTTTGATAGGAACATGTAAAAGGTGGATTTGTTTGACTGGCTAGCGTTTTGTGGGCAGACCCAATCTTCCATTCGCATGTCCATTGACTTTGGTAGATAAAACCCAAGGGTGCTCAGTCAGCCAATCGGATTATAGATTGTTTTGGAAACAGACAGCCCATCGCTAAATCTGTTACGGCTGTTACATAATACTCGCCCCTCATGGTAGCCAATTCTTGTGCCCTTATTATGCGGTGACCTAATTATGGATGCCCTTCACTGTGTAAGGAAGTTCTTGCGCCATCCCAGAATATTGACCCTGTTGAGCCCCGTAAAAATATAAAACGTTTTCTGTTATACGATAGACACTTACATGTATATAGTTATATCATTTGACCCGTTGTATATATCTAAAGGAGTAACGTTCTGACCCAATCTGTGTTGGCTCAGAAATGAAGTCTGCATGGGCCGACAAGGACTACATGTGAACCCCCTGTGTCATGGATTATTCACAACCTATAGAAACATGTGGACTGTGGCTGCAGTATATATACATATTCATCTATTAAGCTCACACACACTCCCTTCATACTGTTGATCCTTGCTGGAGCGTATCGGGCTTTAATAACCCATATACCTCTGGAGATGTAATAGTGTATCTCATCTTAGTGACAATAATGGTAGGCCTCTCCTATTAACCATACACGATGCCCCTCCACATTATACAACAAGAGGATGTGCAGATATAGCCGGTACATCTCAGTATATATACCCAGTATTTGAGAATTACGAAACTACCGCACGCCAAATATCAATATGTCTGGTTATGTGCTATCCAGGCTGGGGACTGGTACTCAATATAGTCGGATTGTGTGACCGGTTGGTGTGTATGGGGTGTTCAAGGTGTATCTCTAGAGAGATACATCCTACCTACCTCCCTGGCACTCCACAGGCTGGACTAACAATAAAACTTACGACGCCCGGAACAAAGGATTTAGGAAGATGTCCTGGGCGCCTTGGATAGGAAATGTTCATGGTTCCCATGAATTGATAGTTGGCCTCTTTTCTCTAACAATCCCAGTGTAATTGAAGCTAATTGAAAATTGGCAAGTAATTATACGAGAAATGCCAATCCGTCTCGCGGAAGCGCGGGAAACATCGCGGCCCCGAGTGGCGCCCTCTCTCGGGAACACCATCCGATCCAGACGCCCGGACGACATTTGAACCCGCCCACCAACACCAACACAATCGTCTCATTCTAGGGATCGAACCATGCCATGGCTCGGAATTATTCCTCAACTCGGAATCGTATCATAAACAATTACCATGTTAATAGATTCTATCTTCCAATCAATATCCAGTTACAATTTATTCTCAGAATAATAAATCCACGTGTTATTATATATGTATATTTTGTATGTAGAACGCAGTAATTATAAAGGTGCGATGCCCCGGTTGACAACACGACTACGCCGACCTTGGTGGCCGATAGGTGGCGCATGGATCTTACGTAGAGGGCGCTCTAGCGGAGGTGATATAAACATGGGGTCAGTAGGTGGACGGAGAGACGAGTGTGCCATGGCCTCATACAGCGGAAGTGATCAGACCCCGTGCTAACGCTAGCACCTCCTAGTGGCCTAAAGGGGTAGGAGAAAAAGGGTGGTTAATGCTTTGCCCGGGTAGGTGGATCATGCGCACGGACAGGTAGGAGGCAGCTGGATCCATTCTGTACAGCCCATGGGCGCCTGATCTCTTGGTTCTCAACAATTAGCAGTAGAGTATATCAGGTCCTTCTAACCAGATAGGTATTACGGAGGGTTTTATGAACAAAATAGATCACCTCAGGTCAGATAACCTCTCCCTAATAGAATCACATAGGACATAAGATCTGAGTCTAGCGTGGGAACTGCCTATTGTACGAGTAGTATTTCCCGGTCGGATTTTTTATATGGTATACGAGAGGAGATTGGTCATGGTTTGGGCGTAGCGTATAGGGTCTTTTGTTATACGCAGTATGGTTGATAAAAAGTTTGTGTATGAATATTATATAACGGAATACAATACGTCAGTGAGACAATTCATTCAATTTATATTTAGTATAGTATTTGTACGAGCAAATCATGCGTGACTCACTCGTTGTGATAGGTGGACGTCAGGTGTGCAGTTGTGAATGGATGCACAACACCGTGCACCGAATCCAGTCGGTCCAACCAGCGAGCAGCGAGCAGCTCCCGGCTCTATTCAGCAGAGTCGGATTAGCCAAGTCATTGTATCGAGCATGAATGGGGTCGGGCCGAGCAAATCGATGTTTTGTTGTTGATGAGGGTGTGTGCCCGGTCCACCCGGGGGCCAGACCGCAACCACCAGCGGCTACCAGTAGTTACATGCAGACCTATCCCGAAAAACAGACACACCTATGCGTTATTCATGGTGATACGAGTAGGTACAAATCTTAGCTGGCTATCACTCTCTAATGTGGTGTGAAATCAGATTTTTAAAACTGAATCTTTTCAAATGTTTGAAAATTGGTAAGACTGTATGAATTCAGGTGATTTCTGTCCGGATTGATGGTCCGTTTCTCCAGATATTATTCATTTTATCTCACCAAGTCTAGAACATGAATAGACGAAACCTTTGCTTCAGCCTGAGCGCCCACATTTATGTCTAGCTCCAGTGACTGTCTATTGGCTGTGTCCTGGCGACGCTCGAGTAAAGGCTCGTTTGTCTTGGCCAGCCGGGCATTGTGATCGAGACGGGCGATATAAGCAGGGACAGGCTGCAATCGTCCCGACCGGGCGCCGGGAGAATGTAATAGAGATGTGAACCTCTGATAGGACACGGTAGGCGCGCATGGCTGCCTGCCTGCTGACCCTCAAGACAGCCTCAGCGTTATCAGCGCCCGGTCACAGGAGCCGAATTTGCATACTAATACGGTGCCACTGTCGCCGCCGCAGTGATTCCAATCAGTCGGTGTTCTATCCTCTGCCATTTCCCCTCCTCGAGCGCATAACGATAGAAAATTCTCACGATCTTGGAACATAAATCAACCATGGTTTTGATCTTTATTGAAAGCGGAAAACATATTCAGGAAAACATATCTGTTATCAGTGAGACATTTTATGGCCAATGGACTATTAGAGAGACACTATTTTACTGATTATTTTTAATGAGCATCTCACACGACAAAGCCGCTTACCTTGTCTTTACAATGTATTGCTCTGCTGGCTTAAATGCTAATTGGATCACAGGGTGTGGGAATCACATATAGAGGAGATGGTAATTGAATCGCCCAGTAGCAGAGGATGGGGCATATATAATCAGGTTCGCTGGAGATACGGCTTAGATATATGGCCAATCAATGGAATACCTCGTGTTATCCCACATGCCAACCCCTGCGAAGTTGATACACGCGCTTTGAACCGCCACGCCAAAGTCTGGCCACGATTTGGAGACGTTCCCGACACCGCTTTGAAGCCACATGCGAAGCCACCACCGGCTTCAAAATGAGCAAACGTGTGCGTGGTTGGGGAAGGTGGGTGGGGAGCCCTGGCTGAATATGATCCTCGAACACGGGGCGGGGAAACAGCACGCATGAGGAAGCCGATATCATGGAACCTGAATGGGAATCCTAGTATGGTTTCGGATTTTCCTGCATTCTTATATATATCTCTTTTTGTGTGGCTCGTGATGGGAATAATTCGTCATGCAGGCACTGTTCAGGACCCTTTATGTTGGGTATTGGAGAATACCATACTGGTCGTAATTTCCTCCGGTCATGGAACATAGACGACAGAAAAAAAGTCAGGGAGTGGGTAGACGAGTAGCCTGCCAGTGAGGGGGCGGGGGATGTCATTGTAGGTCTGATTGTGTAACATTAGTAATAAGCAATTACGTGATGTGGCGCAGCAAGTCTTGGCGGGCCGGCTTTCCCGCGCCGTCGAACAGACGGCGAACTCCTACTTGGTGAATCAATGTCATCGAATCTGGACATTCAGCCCGACAATAGCACGCCAAGCCTCCTACTATAATGTCAGTATATCAGCCGGAAAATATTCCATATCACCGCCAGAGCCTTACGCCCGGGCTAGAAATTAGCCCGAAGGAGAGGCGGTGACAGAGACAGACTAGGCACTGGAGGCTTTCAAATTCATTTGAAAGTCAATACCATCGATTTTTTCACCATCGTCAAATGACTTTAAATGATGTCGGGCGTGTAGAATGGTAGCTGGGAGTCTCCCCAGCGGCACACACTTATATCACTAGAGAATGCCTCGTTATCTGATTAAAATGCAAAGCAGGGACCTGATATCTCGCAGGAAAATATACATAAAAAGAGAACAAACATGCATGTTTGGCTTTTTTTATTAGGACAGAATAAGGGATGGCTTCTTTATAGTGGCAATATTTGATATTCTGGCCGGCTGCCTTCGCATCCATTTCATTACAAGCACATTAAGTGGTGTTCTGGACGTGGGACCTCATGTATGGGACAAGCCAGCGCATTTTGTCTTGGGCTGGGAAACAACAACGGACGGGCCTTAGTTGGGCAACGTGGGCTGACAGGACCCATTGCCCGTCCCGCAGGCGTCCCACAATGAAACGTCCCTGGCCGTTAGCCCATGATGATCGAGGAGTGTAGGCATTTTGCGTCTGGCGACGCGCCAGTCATAGCCAGCATCTCAAGACAAATAGGCACTTTCCTTGTGTGCTCGTCGCTCGCTATTCATTAGAAAAACGGAGCCCGATGTGTGACAGCCAACGTGCAGTCCATATTAGGATAGGCAGCCTGGGCTCGCTGCGCGGTCAGGGCTGTGTGCGTCATCTATCAACCCCATCCAGCGTCCTATGACAGGGTGTCTATACAACATTCCAAACTATAAAAAAAAAAGTACATAAAACTTTAGTCTCATCCCAAACTATTGGCGATATGTCCCACCTTTGCCCATCGACAACCGAACCACACTTGCGCCATGACGGTAATGAACGAATGGAGGAGAAGGGGTGGATGGTGGACGTAATTCTTCCAGTATCGATCATGTTCCGATGCCATCAATAGGGTCCAGGCATAGCACGGTAGACGACAGTCTTGATATATAACGCGGGAAATGTATCCGTGTTCAGAGGTGCTTTGCGAGAAATGTCGTCTGCAGCACCACGAATCAGATTGTCGATGGCGCCGACTTGATGTCATCTCATTTGCATACATAACGCCAAGCGCACTGACAACGAAAGAAGTATTTGCCGATGGTAGATGGAAGACTGGAATTTATGTGTGAGTGAGTGAAGTGAACATGGTCGTCATATCATATTACAAAACTGGCAGGTAGGACCTTAACTGATTCTACACCCGAAAAACAAATAAAAAGTAATAACCAAGGCCCATGTTCCGTCTGTACGTCTAATTATCTCCGTATTTGCTCGGGTATTTGTTCGATAAACACTGACAGCATGTTCCCGCTTTGCCATTTCCGACATGAATAGCTGGTTCCAGGAGTCTGAATCGATTTGGGGAACAACCCCCCTTTCCACCACACACACCTGATCCTGGGATGCAACAGAAGCGTGAGGCGTTTAAAGGTAAATAAAGTCTGGGTGTCCGCGTAATATGATTAACGTTCTCGGGAGAGGGAACAAAAGTGGCGCTGATAACACACAGATCAGTGGGCTGGCCGTAATTATGTTTCGGCATTTTTTACTTCTGTATATATACGTCCTATGTGTCACGTGAGTAAGAGGTCAGGCGGTGCAACAAGTGAGGACGCGGCCCAGATCGTTCTGGGCATCTAACTGTCAGCGTGTCGCACTCACCTGTTCACGATCCTCTCAGCAATCGATGCAACAGTCATGAAATCCGAGTTAGTGGCGCAATGTAAACGCGGCCAGTGGTGAGGAAATTGGATATGCCTTGGCGAAATGGCTGCCACTGTGGCTGACCAAACCAACCGGCTCCGGTCCAGTGTATAGGTGTTAGAATATGAGCCAGACAGACAAATACGTGTCCTGCGCCTTTTCAGCCGGGCCTACCGCCGGATAGTCGGGGAAAAATTCCAATAAGACTGGAGTGGCTCCAACCGGCCGTCACCGGGAAAAGACGAGCGAGCCAATAGCACCAGGCGCGGATACGTTATTGCTGATTGAACGGGCAAATAAATTGGGAGATTGCTCGGGGTGTTCATGGGAGGGGTCTGTAGAGAGTGGGGGGGGGGGGGGCTAGAGTGGTAAGTCCAGAATCGAATAGCCGGCCTGGCAATTGTCCCAACTCTAGGCCGCAAGGCATGGTGCTGGGACATTGTCTTGTACTCAAGCCGAGGGTGGGTATGGGAGGGGGTTGTATGGCAGTGTGAGAGAAAGGTGGGGTGTGCTAGCTTGGTTTGGTTTTAGTGATACACATCCGGAGTGTAGCTAGGGCAGAGACCCGTGCAGGTCTCATATCCATCACCTCCCTTCTCCTGCAGTCCCTCCCTCCCCACCTGCCTCCTCCTCTTCTCTGTGTCTTCCTCGTCTCTGTATGTATAGATCGGGCACGGCAGTATGCTGATACCCCTTTCCTCATGTATAATCACCCACCGAGCCACATAAGGCTGTCTTTCCGGTAGCCTCCCCCTGCTGCCCCTACCGCCCATCCCGATCGACCCACACATTCCATGCGCTGCCGCTGTAAGTAACCATCCCCCGTTGTACACCTGCCTATATCCACTGCCTTGGTTTTACTCATAGAAGACGACTTACTTCTTGAACCTTAGTCCTTTAGCTTTTGATGGTATACTTTGTATAGCAACATGTCTACCTAGTCGTTGCTTACCTTAATATTAGCAGTGCGACCCCAGATAAAAATAGAGACTATCACGGATGGATATATTTCTTCACGGGTAAAATAAGGTATTCTTGTATCCCCCTGTCTCTTTTACAACGTTATATTCCAGAGGTAGGGAGCTCCATATATATCACAAAGGAGTACTGATAAAGCTGATTTACTCCCGCTTTCTCCCCTTTACATGATTCATGATAGCACTTTGCATGGCGCCCCTCTTCATATATGACTTTGAGATTTATGGCATTCCTCTCTATTAGGTTTGGAGACAAACATCCTGGTAACCGTTGCCTCAGTATGCACCATGTATAACTCATAATCGAGCCTCATGCAAACCCCACGCGACCCCACATCCAATACGCCTCACATACGCCACCGATACATGGAGATCAAGACAGAGACCCTCGGTCATTCTAACGTATTCTACCCTTTCCTTTCGGGACCAGGGCACTCCCTTAAGTATGACCCCTACGCTTGGGACTGCACCCTTACCCCGCCAGAACCACCGTCTAACCTCTACACCCTCCCCCCACCCACCCACCCACCCACCCACCCACGCCGCCCCGTGAAAGGTGGAGGCGAAGATGGATGAGACTCCAGTGTGGATGGTCAGAGAACAGAGCATTTGTCTCGGCGGACATCGGGCTTTGCCCGTGGTCGTCGCTTGTAGGGCCGTCCTCGGGCCCATCGAGTGCAAACATAAATCACTCCACGGTGCATCCTGGTACGATTAGCATAGCATAGCATATCCTGCTGCCACGCCACCTACTTCTCCACCTTCACTTCCTGCATGCCCCAATTCTCCCTCAGAAAATTACATTTTCATCTACTGCATGTTTTCTGTCATCGAGACAGAGATAAGGAGGCTGGAAATGGAGGACGTAGACACACTGGATGCGGGATGGCTTCATGATATATGAGTAAACGACCAGCACCCCCGCTCTGCCCACTGCCCCACGTCCCACGTAATACACAGTTACTATGCGCCTCGTCGCATGGCGTGTCAGACTTAGCTTCTATCGATGGCCCCGCACCATGCTTACATCTCATACTACGCAATCAACCGCAACAAAAAGTGGCATGTTTTATTGCATCTTGAAGCTGACATCATTGATATATGACTCTGCCAGTGGATCGTTTACAGGCAATCGATAAAGACATTTGTTTTAGAGGAAGGCGTCAATCACTGATACCTCCAGTGATTCAAAAAGACAGCTAATATCATTTGTACTTCGTCGTGGCAAAAAACCAGTAGCAGTACAAGAAATAAAGCGTCGAGAAATGCCCTTAATCGTAGTCATCTGCCAGTTATATGCAGTAGGACTAACTAGAGCATCGTTTTGTCATTTTGCCCTTTGTACTTTTGTCAGCAGATTATAGAGTAAGGTTTTTCGCTAAATAGTTCTATTGTCAGAAACACTTTAGTCAGCAATTCTCTGTCAATAATAAGATAATTAGCATACTTCCTGACAGAGAATTTCGTGACCGGTAATACTGTGCTGCCTATAGGCCAAGTTGAATTTCGAATTCTTTGTGATTGTATGGTGTTTTAACTATTCTTTCATATCGTATATAGAGGTATTGTTATTGCAAACGTAAGCAACGTCATGCATAGTGCTGCCACACTCAGCAGTGCTGCGAGAGGGTTTTTTTTAGTTTCTGATGCCGTGTATCATCACATAGAGAGCAAGTCTATGAGTTGGGAATGACAGGCAATGACCACAACACAGCATCACGACGGGGACCCTCACCACACACTACTAAAAAAGAGATTGATGAGTGTTTGGTCTGCGTCCATTTTCGCCATCGAGTTTGGAGCGTGCAGTAATATGAAACCGGAGAAGACTTCAGTAGAGAAAAAAAAGAGAGGATAGGGATCCCTTTAAACCTAAAACCAGTTGCAAATTCCAATGAATGAAACACAAGGGGCGTTACCTATAATCAGTCTTCAGAAACGTCTCCATTACGCTAGCCCTTCCTCTCATAGAAAATAGATACATTCTTCTGTAAAATGTATATAAGGTGATTGCGTCTAATGGAAAACAGTGTGATTGGATGGAACACTGCCTTTTCTGGTCATGCAGATACGAGTATCTTAGACCCGTATTTTCCTTGAGAATCTCTACGAACTGATCGTAGGAACCAATCCAGCGCTGAAATTATTTACACCACGGATTCTTAAGTGAGTACTATCTAAAATCACAGTAACGACGCCAATACAGACTCCCTTTTAGAGTTGGTTACCATGAATTCGTTCAGAACGAGGTCTTAGTACAGAATCTTTTACGAATTCATCGTATCCAACAAAAACAGCAGGTTTGGGTGGACAACTGTACGGCACACTACAAGACGCAGTGCTACAGTATAGCACGATGTAGGGAGGATGCATCAATAGGGGGCGTGACAGGATAAGGGTGGCGCACGTGCTGTCTACCCGTCTAAGCGCAGGTCGCGTCCCCGAGTCACCGGATGTGCGCGGTGATTGGCCACAACCTGTCACGTGACCGCGCCCTGACAGGAGGTGGATTTGGGCGGGAAGTGGGCGGCGAATTGTTTTCCTAGCGCGTGCCATCTGTTATCCCCCCTACTCCGCCATCCCTCCAACCCTATCCTACTCTTCCTGCTATCTCAGTTCCTCGCTCTTTCTCCGTGCCACATCCAGCTCATGTCCGCGTATATGTGATAAGCCCCTGGTTATGTTCCCTCTGAAGAAGCAAAAGAAAAATACTCCGAGTCTTGCATAAAATGCTATTTAATAACTGCCGGTATGTGAGGGGTGTTAAATGAATTCTCTTTGTTTTAAGCCATCGGCGGCAGCCAGTTGTTTATCACAGAAAGCCATCCGTTAAGTGAAGTTGATGGTGTTTTCTTCAGACGGGTGTCTTTTTGTGCCCGTCAGGAGGGCCCGGTCTTCGTGCGAGCAGATAAGGATCCCAGCACGCCCCCTCCCCCACCTCCTACCTCCCGTTTCACCCGGGCCCACATTACCACCACCTCATGATGTCGTTTGTATGCGCCCGTCGGTGTCTGGCCAGTCTGGGTGACGTCCCATCACATGGCCCATCCTAAAGCGCGCGGGTCGGTGCCGGGCCTCGGGCCTTTTACAACTCCCCACAGTGAGGGAAACGAGCGCCATGGAGGCAGTCCCGAGCTGCTCCGAGCAGTTGATTTACGCCCTGTTGTATTTGACCAAAGGAGATGGGGTCCGGAGATTTGGGAGGTGAGGGCGGTGCTGGGTTTGGACCCTGTAGAACGGCTACACCTCCTGTGTGTTTATTGTATGATGGCCGTGCCCCGCCACCAATGGTGTGGACCGAGCTCTC
Source organism: Alentia gelatinosa (assembly GCA_950022655.1). NCBI lineage: Eukaryota > Metazoa > Annelida > Polychaeta > Phyllodocida > Polynoidae > Alentia > Alentia gelatinosa. The sequence goes on along the minus strand of OX465583.1, from coordinate 47,642,154 downwards.
GGTTCACGTCAAGGTTATGGCCATGGGACTTCCTAGTGAGGTCTCTGAATCTCCACCAAGTAGTAATCCCAGCTAGATCTACCCACCTACGGAGCCAGGACCCGCCCGCACCATGTCATGGTAGTACGGTTAGAACAGTCTGTTTGAGGATCCCCAGCGCCATGCCTTCATCCTATATACATTTACAAGTTCCCCATCATCTACGCCATTATTCTTGCCTCTGCCATCACTCTATAGATGTCTCTGTGTAGTGAACCGGATATTCCTTAACTTTGAGTGCGTATTTTCATACAGTTATTTATAATACCCAATAAGGATTATCCATGTCCCTATTACGTTCCTGGAGTATATAAGGAAAATAGATTTAAAAAAAACACCAGTTCATTTGTGAAACTTTTCCATCTATATTCTGTATGCTCTTTGTACCCTCTTACTCTCTTATTTATGTGAAGGGTTGGTATTCATAAATAGTCGCCTTCATAGCTCCTTACATCCCCCAGAATGAGTCTTGCTTTCCTTCCGAACAATAAGTCAAGGAGGTTCCCTAATTGTGGTACTGGAAATCACAGCCGTCTCATATTTCACCTTGCCCCTGCTTTTGGCACATAAAGTATGGTACCCCAAGCGTATCAGGCTAAACTAGACTGCGCTATGTATTCAGAGACCTACAGCTCTTCCGTGAAACTATAGTCGATCCAGATACAGAAAAACCAGTCTGCCCCGCCATTCATAACGTACACATGGTGTCTTCTATCTTTTTGTCCTTCAAAGGAATCAATATCATATACCCAGGATGGTCTTATAATAATGCAAAGAGTAGCTTTCAGTCCACTTCACCCTTCCTACCCACAAACCACCAGCATACCCTTGTCCTATTTAGTGCACACACCCTTCATTGGCTGAACCCACAGAGGGCTTATTTCAGTCATTAGGCCACTCTCCAAGCTCCCTTGGCAGTGCCTAAAACACATATGAAGAGGATTTTTTGTCCTCCAGACAACGGTACCAGAGAGTCAAATATGTCTCGGGCGGGGGAACTCGTGTGGAGTGGCTGTGGGTGGGGGTTGTTGGGTACGCTGTCAGACCACTGTAGTTCGGTCTCCGATATAGTTAGATCATCCCCGTCCCAAGTGAATCGGCGCTTTTGTTGTAAATATGATTACAGCGCGCCAGTCTCTTGGGCACAATTTGTGTGGTTGTTTTATGAAGATTCTCGAGGCCTAGCCCGATAGTAATGGAATTAGATCCTCTCTTTGCTGGATGCCGAAGAAACACCGACGGATACATTGTAGCGCCGCCCCACACCCGTCGGAATCGTCTCCTACTGAGGAGTACCGCTTCCGACGTGGCCGGCGGGTTTTTTCCTCGGGTCACCCACGCACCTGTCACCGGGCAGTGTTAATCTGCACCCGACCTCTTTTTCCCCCTCCACGTCTCCGCCCAAGTCAGACAGAATTCAGCCCGGCCATGCCAGAGCTGCTGGGGCGGAAACGAATCGGCGTTGTAAGTAATTGAGCAGCCTCGAGGATAAAACGAAGCTGAGGTGTCTTTCCTCTCTTTGGGGATCGGTGAGAAATACGTTGTCTATAACGAAATCGTACGTTTTGTACATCACTGAATATCAGAGCTGGTTTTTTTTCTTTTCGTCATTCAAACAACATTATGATAATATCATACACACTGAAAGGGTTTGGATCAAATGGGTTTTTTTCTGGAATCGTTATAGTGTACATATCTCTTTATGTTCTCGTTATGATCTGTCACACTCAAAGTTGGTGAGACGTGAGTTAACAATTCATTGCATTGTTATTAAAGTTTCTTAATTATATAAGATATGCATTAAATCACTGAACTAGGAATCCCAAGATTGTGGGTTGCAGCCACCTTTCTCCTTCATCCCCAATAGTGGTGGACGTACTGCTATATCAAAGGCCAGTCCTTTATGTATGTTGTGTTGGAAGTAAAATTACTCGTTAATGTATAGGTAAATGTATAGGGCTAAGATTTCTGCCTTAATTTATCTCATAGAGTCCATCACCCCTCTTGTGATGTAAAACCAGTGAAAACAAATGCTGAACATAGATGAAGTCTGGAAAGGACCTATAATGGCCGACCGGACATGAAATTAAACAAACTATTCTTATCTATCCGGAGATAGGAAATACTCTGTAGTAGTGGTTCTTGGCTTTGAGTGTGATAATACGGAAATATATTCAGAGTGATTCCGTTAGGTGTCTAAGCGCTGATGAACCATGGCGAGGCCCAAAGGGTAACTGGAAAATAGGTTATGAGATATGATATAATATATAGTCCCGCCTGGCCATAGAATGTAGTGCCACATGAATAAATGAACACCCTCAACCGACTCGAATGGCGTTGGAGTGCCCCACCCAGGCTCTGATTATATGTACTAACGTGTTTATATGAATAATCAGCAGAGCTCACAAGGAAGCAGACTGGTGTCCAACGTTTGCAATCAAGAGCTGACTAGTGGTTGCAATTGATTGGACGTAAATCAATAACACCACGGGTTGGCTCAGCCCTTTGGTCATATTTTCGAGGACATTTATCTAGGATGGGTCCCAAAAGGGTTAAGACAATGTCATCTTGGCTTCCTGTGAATCTTCATCCTTCTCGAGAGGGATGATCAGGCACTTAAGGGGTTTTTGATGTGGTTATACAGAAATATGAATTAGTTTTATTATATATATTTCCACCAAAGACGGATTTATTCACTTACGAATTTCTCAAGTTGGCATTGATGTGAGCGTCGTGCGTGGCTCCTAATGTGCTTCACCCGTGGCTTCACACAGGGATTCTCATCACTCTCTCGTGACTTGGCTTCTGACTTAACGTACGACTCGAGGTGTGAGATCAGAGCTGGCCTCTCAATTGGACTGCCTACGTCCAGCAAATTGCATGGCGCGTGTAGGAGTCAGGGGCAAAATAGAGGAGGGTTCTTGGGTGTGAAATATTGATATGGGTCTAACGGTTAACGAGCCTTTTGCGGGGAACGGGGTATCCCAAAGCTGGCTACCCTGCCTGTGCACGCCACATAGAGCCGCGAATCAGCCAACCTGGGTCTACCAAACCAGAACCTTAATGAACGAAAGGTCACCTTTGATGTTTCCATCACTCGCTATTGTCTCCTTTGTCCAACCGCTCTCTCGTCTTACTCATCAAACCACTTCACCATCAGAACCACCACGAATGCTAGCTCCGTGGCGGCAGCCGATACCAGCCGCAGTTTGCCGGCTAAAAGTGGCTTCTTAGCTGGGAAGGAGATCCTGTCACCCCCATCTCCGGAATGCCAGTCACCAGGTTTAATTCCCCGGCGAGGATAAGCGAGCCTTTTATTTAGAGCGCCGACGTAAAACACGACTGCCGCCAATCACCGCGGCGTTTACGACTTGAACATCGGGAAATATGCCGCCATCATCCTGCGGGGCCATCTCATTCAAGAGGCGTTTTCCCCGGGAATCAGTTGTCGTGACAAACGGCTGGCAGGCTTTGAAGTTTGATCCCGTCAAGATTCAGGATCCAAAGGCGGCGGGTTCGCAGACAGAAGCTGGGGCAATTAGTGGACAAAGAGCTGCAATGTGCACTGATCCCACAGCTCCGATTATTTGCACTCTCTGGTGTGATGTGTTATTATCTGCTTCGCCGGGCCTCCATGCTATCGGCCAGATAAGCCTCTCGCAGCCAAACACAAATCCGGATAGCTTAGAGCGGGCCGCCCTCCCCATCCTCCCGTGCACAGTGCGTGTTTCCATTTCACATCCACTGCGCGAATCGCTAATACCCTGCACCTATAGGGAAATATTGTGACAGCGGCTCATCCCAGATTTCACGATAAAACCAATCCACCCATCCCCTACCAGGACTCAGCAGAATACCTTGTCGAGTTTCAGATGGGAGAGACGAACACGTATAATTCTGGGCACAGCGTCATTTAATATTCTGATTTGAGCGGAGTTGAGAAGTCTGTCAAATGAAAACCGTCGAGATGAGTGCGAACTCGATACCCGTGAATGCAATTTTCTCATCTCATGTTTGTGGACAGAGACATAGAGGATGCAAAAGTTTGGCTTTTCATTAATAACAATCCTTTTTCGCGAACGTTTCTTTCCTTCTTCATTTGAATTCCGTATTACGTCTGCCTGAAATACGAGAGCTATCACTGTCATAAATGTTTATGCTTATTGTATGTCCGAATTTAAATACGAGTTATATGTACCTATTGACTGATTTGGTGTGGTACAATTTCCTCCATACCAGAGTGAATCGATCAACATCAAATTGCATATTCTACTGAATATAATATGTTACAGTCTATGGTATACGTAACCATTAATACATGGACCAACAATGCTGTGCTATCCGAAAATATGATAGGATACCTGACTCTGACGCCCAATGTCTAGATATGCCAATGCAGCAGTTGCCATCAATGCTATTTGTGGCAAGTCAATTTTGCTTGACTGGGAATCATCAAGTTTTGAACGTTGTAGCTCTCTACTTTAAGTGTTGACTTTCCATGCTATTTCTTCAGTTTATATTAGTTTCAGCTAGAATGAGGATGGATAAAATATACTGTGCAAATTTGTCCGCAACAGCTTATTGCTCTATAAGTAGTACATCTGTTTATACATGTATAGTACACCATCCACAGTGCCATGAGATGTCACCATCTATATGCGGTATTATACAATGCTATATAGCTATCACCATGTCTATGCTCTTGGTGTTGTGCAGCTAACGGTGCTACCCATGTTGAAGCCACCACGAGGTGGCCAGCCATCGACCCGTATTGACCTGGGGGTGGCGCTTCCACCTCCCACGCCGCAGAGAGCGGAGCATGTAGTCTAGCGGTTTACAATGTGAATAGTTGATGGCCCATAGACAGCAGGACTAGTGTAGTTAAATTGAGGCCAGCCGTGGAAAGGGCAATGCAACCGCACGGCACCCCCATCCCTTCCTCTCCTTCCTTCTGATCCCCCTGCCTGCCACGCTTGTCAGCCCGCACTACCACCACGAGACAGACGAATGTCACATACACTCGGAGTAGGACCGGCAGGCACTGCAGGGTCACGCGCCGCTATGTCGGCAGACCCTGGAGGAAGGCGGATAGGGGGCGGGGGATGGGCTTTGACGGTGTGATGAAGGTGAAAGAAAGCATTGTATGACGAATTGGCTCTCAACTAGCATTGCGAACCTTCTTCTTTAGATCATGGTATTTTCCCCCTTTAGCTTGAGCTACTCAGTAATTACGGGACGCGAGGAGGCATGCCATCCCGTGACTACACACAGGGGTCTATATCACAGTGAATGAGCGCCCTTTTCTCCCGTCTTTGTGCCGATTTATCCGCAGCACCATCTGAATGTTAATTGGTCATCACCACAGACGCTCAGGTGCCAGTGCTTATTTTATCAGAGACTTTGAGGCCTTTTATTCTGTTCCCAATGTGTCAAAATTATAGCCAGGCGGAATCTCGCCCACAAAAAACATACTCAGTCGCGAACTGTTCATATCTACTCGATCTGTAGAGGAGAGACACAGAGAGGAGTAGTAATTCAAATCAGCATGCTATTAGATGGCAATACATTAGGTTACAGAGAACCATTCGTCATGCTTAGATGAGAGGAGACACTTTAAATTTGTCCATGCATTATGCAGTACTTCACAGAGCATTATACATGACAACGGTAATACCCACTCCACTTATGAGCTGTCAATAATTTATGGTAGTCTTGGATTCTCCGCAATATGGTTGAAAGTACCAGGTCCTTTGTGTTGTCTTCAGTAAGCCATTCGCCCTATGGAAATGGCAAACACATTTGCTGAACGTAGACTAGACTGTTTTACTGCTTTTTAGAATTACATTCAACTGTTTGCCTCCCATCAATTTAAGGAGGACAGTAAGTGGGAACAACGGATGTCTCGGCTGTGTACACGTACACGTGTGCAGAATGGGTGCTGATCGCTATGCTGTGATAGGAGAGTGAGAGGCGCCCTTTCTGTGGTTGCAGACGGGGGGCCGTCAAGATCGCGCAAAGCACTTAATCAAATTAAGTGGCGAGATGTGCATTAAGCTTATAATCAAGCTCCTAAATGGGGCGTGCATTATCACGGCGCGCGTGCCTCTAGTCCTAGATGTGTGCCGGCTTGGCGAGCAGCTAAATGCTTTAAGACCAGCTCAACGGCACTCAAAGTAGGTCACTGTTAGGAGAACAGAACATGACGATCATGGCAGGGGATAATTCACAAGTAGAGTCCGGCGCGATAATCTAATGACTGATATCTAATGTAGATCAGTTTGTTGTCGGGGTAGATCGTTGTAGAGCAGATGTGAGCTGCTCCCCAAAATGTATTTTACAGATATATCCCTTCTTAATATATCATCAGCACCCATCTACTTCTTTTATGAATATGTATCACTATAGAGAGTATGGTCGATTCTATCTTGCATACTATCATAATTAAATAGATATTCAATCTGAGGTACATTGTAGTACAAACACACACCCACAATGCTATACTTGCATACATATGGCCTCGAGGATGAAATTCCTATAAGGTCAAGGTATTATAGGTTGAGGACCACAACCACAGAATTAGGTTCTTAATCGACATGGCTTAGACATAATACTGTGATTAGAGAACCAATTATCCCATGTGCTCAAGTACCGAGCAGTGTCCGATTCCCATTACAGATGGACATGGAGATGCAACATAAATCCGAGTTAAATAGAGATATATCCGAGGTGAAACGATGCCATTGTCTGCCCTCTTAATATAAAGGTGGTCGCGCTAGAGGCTGGCCTTAAGGGGTATTAGAGACACCGATACAGGGTGATCCTATGGCCATTGCTCTTGTGTGTTAATTACTGACAGATTAGGAGAATACTATAATTGGCCGGCAACAGTGTTGTCGACATAATTGGGAAATGACCGTGAGATAAGGTCGCGAAGAAGGGATTAGCGGCGCAGTAAATGAGTAGGTGATCGTTAAGAATGAGAAGGGATATGCACATTCGAGGACCATGGTTTCAATAAAAACCTCGACACACACAGGTAAATAGATTGCCGATTACAGGTTATAAATCAGATACCCCTACCACACCCACACCCTATATTAATCTCCCCTGGCCCGTTGCCTTCACGCTGCCTGCCAACGGCGCCAATTCATCTTACCAGTAAACCATTTGGAGCAAAACCCAGAGCAGGAAATCAAACGAGGTAGAGGCCAAGGTTGGGAATGTCATTCCAAGTATTGGTGATCTATCTTAGCGCCATGCTAATTATACATGAGTCACTCTGTAATAATGGCCTTCCTCCCATCTGACTTTGAGATGTAATCGGAAGTAATTGCATCCACTGACGAATTGGTGTGCTTATACGGTACAAGGGCTGAAAATGAGCACCTGCGGGTTTATACAGCCGGACCTTATATTGATCAATTACTAGGGTAAAGAGTTGTAATTTCGACCGCTTTTCACGGCTGCAATGCAATCCCTGAATGTGTTAATTGCTAATTGCGTGCAATCAACCTGGTGGTAATTGAGTAGCTATTGATCCTACAATTATACCTGTGTGTTTGCGTTGTGTATATTTTGGCCTGTTGCCTCTCCCCCCACATCAAGGAGTCACAAGACTCTGTTTGTAATGTTAATGACTAAGATAGAGGGTGGGGGATATTGAGGTTTATTGAAATATTATCAGGAGAAAGGATTACGACTGAAGTTCGTGTAGTAGTTCGATGTCGTGTATTACTAAAATTAGGTCCCCACGAGCGAGTGTAGGGAGAGAGTTGCGAAGAAAGTTTTTTTTTAAATTGTAGATGGGTGGAATATTTTCCTGGTCCGTTAGTCTCTTGAAGCGTGAAGGGAGAGTGAGGAGCACGTGACCTATCCGGAAAGTGGTGGAGAGGGACAGTGGTTGGAGAGTGTAAGCCTCTCCCGCGTGCATAACCACCAACACGTTAGCCACAATGGCATACCTTCACTTCAAGTACTTCGGCTGTCAGTATGCGAGAATCTGTCAAAGTTTGCAATTTATTCCCTGCGATTGAAGTGGATATCAAAGGGTGTTGGACCAGGCGTGTGTTTACTCTGTGTCCTAAAATATGTTTAGAATGAAACACCTGTGTGACATATAAATTGAAATAATGAAATATTCTAAGGGAAAGTCCTAGAAATGCCAAAGTTCAAAACTCAACATTTGTGCATTCGTGTTCCAAAGAGGTCAATTGGACCCACTCGGGAATGGTCGGGACTGGTGATCAGTGGGAGAGGCCCCTCCTCCATCCACCTATGGCGGTCGGCGGTGCCCGCAAGGGACAAGAGGGCTGACATGGAGGAGAGCACCACTGGAGTGCCCTCATCAAGACCTGCCTCCAGGGCGCCTTACAGACGTCACATCTGGTCTTGTGTTGTAGCAATGACGTAGGAAGTTGATGGATACTTTGTGGTATATCGTGGTACAGAATATACACAATCCATTTATACATAACGCCTGTGTCACCCTAACGTATAGCTTAATGTGCCCGTGCATGTTTCAGTGTCACTGATTACTGGATAACATGTCATGTGTTCCACTATGATCATGAATCAGTCAGTTATGAATTTATCTATAATAATAAAATCTCGAGCGACATCTATCCAGGTTTTAACCACACTGCTACCTCCCTGCGTATACATGCAAACGCATGCCACGTCGGGCGACCATCAACGCCCGTAATACCAGCTTTGATTTGATTAGAGCGTACACGTGATCGAATACCCATGCTATGTGCCATGCACTACTCCTATTCGTTTAAAACACCACGTGACCCAACAGTTACACTATCGCATGGTGAATCAACATTTCGCTATGGTTTTATTTTTTGTTGTAAATTGTAAAAAAGCCTAATAGGGTAACTATTAATTGATCACAATCGCTAATTATGAAGTAAAATAACACATGGTATCGGTTTGTATGTGTTCCTTCCCAGCCTTTCATTCATTTAGGCCCGTCAAGGGGAAAATAAGGTACTTAAATTAGCCTGGACTCGCATTCACATAGACAGCAAGCCTCTGCCTAGAAAAACAGTGTCCAACGTAAAATAATTATATATATATATATTAAATATATATATATCCCTCAGCAGGCAAGATACAAGTTGGACATAAGGTACCGCGCGATTCTCAAATGACGTAACCTATGACGTATCGCATGACAAAAAATTAAATCTACTTCCTACCGCTCGTGATTACCCCTGGGTCCGACCCCCTTCTCTCTCCGTCATTAGGAGTATGCCCGCGCCTAATATTGCCTCCCCTTTTGCCCTTTCACCGAAAGTCGTCTGCGGGCATCTTCCACTGGTTACTGACGTCAGGAGAAGTTTTTCGATGTTAGGAGAACTTGGGGCAGGTGGGCACGAGCTCGAAGACTCAGCCATCACTAACCTTTCACGTAATATGGGGGCTTGTCCTTCTCCCTGTACGTGAGTTCCATTGTATCCCCCTTCTTTGTCAACAAATGACCCAGTACCATGAGATCACGGAGACGTTTCATTCAAGCATGTGGGGAATGAAGCATCACGTGCCTATGGAAGTAATCACAAACACGTATATAGCGTGGGTCCTTAAAGTTTAGATTGTATGGCTTTCCATAGTTAGCGCATTTGACCCATATATTAAACATGTACATGTATTAAATTTAGTTCCCATCACTTCTATTGGGGCCATATCGTTGTCACATAGAATGAACAATCCTGAACATACCTGTCCGTTTTAAGCAATATAAAGATACTATGTATCAATCGTCATTGGGCAAATACGAGAATGACCAGTCAGTATCGTTCATATTTTATGGAAGTCATCTATTTTAATGGCGTTAGATTGCCAGACCAATATTGATATCTTGGGTCGTGATAATGCTCGGTAATCCGGCGCTCTTCAGGGTTAGTAGCCTCCTCTAAGTCAATAATGTCAGTCTTTCCATCCATTTCGGGGACTTTGTGAACAGAAAGCCAGATAAAAACGTCACACGGCTCCAAACTTGTGCACACAAAACTGGCCCTCAACGGGAGTGAGTTCATATTTGCCCTCATTCCATTTCATCATCTCATTGCAGTAGCGTGTGGATTTTGTCATGGGTGTTTTTTTTCCATCCTGACACACACTCCCTGGTTGATCCCATTCGTGTTTCTCCTCACGTGCTGTAATATCCCGCCGCAGTCCCGGCCTTGGTAGGGGGAGCCTCTCCCGACACCTCGGCCGATCCCGGGCTCTGTGTCCATCACGCTGGGGCTTTCTCTCTCTTCCCCCATCGCCGCTCCTCTGTTCTCCACCGACCGCCCTCTTTGGTGTCCCACCAGCTGCCAGCCGCCTGCCCGCCACCACAGGCCGTCAGTACGACCTCGACCACCGATAATCACAATTAGCCATCAACTACCTTTATCCCAGCGCTAACGAATATAAGGATGACCTGAAAGATGTCTTATAGTTTCAATTCTCGCCTTTGAGAACTTGAGTTGATATCACTTATATAGAATCACAGTTTCAAGCAGAGTTTGATTCTCCAATGTATGGGGTGGGCCAGGGGTTTGATGCCGTTCAGCGACCTCTTCAACGATTGTAAGCTAAATTCTATATACTGCCGTCCGCACCATAAGATTTTAGTATAGCCCTCTACATACTCATTATTCATCTCCATTATCTGTGACAGTACATTCATTATCAACAAATATGATCTTTCACCATAAATATTTCCCAGGCCCAGAACCTAAACGACACCTGTCTTGCAAGTGACTTATGGTAAATGCTGATTTAGGAGCCTTTTATTCTGCATCTAAACAGAATTGATTCCTCCCAAGACACCACACTGACAAATAAACCTCACTTTGTGTTTGAATGGATTGCCAGGCACAGCTCCGCTAGATATACTAATCACTGTATTTTTTCTCGTGTTTCAGGAGATGGCAAATGGTGATATTGGTGATGGGGATGGATCCCGCTACCAGTGGCACGCCAATGGCGGGTGAGTACTGATTTATACCCTAATATCGCTCACGACTCCCTGAACACCGGATGATAATTGTCCCACCCTCTGACCTCCGGTCTCATGGGCGGCAGTCTCTTATCTTTCCCTGATTTATTACCGTATCAAGTCCTTCTGATAAGTCAGACACCAATGTATGGCTCTTATCGAAGCAGTGGGCAAGATAGTTAATCTTTATGCGTCGAAGTTTTAGTCGCGTGTGGCGATAACAATATCCTGTCAATGTTATTACAGAGTACTGCTGAATGAGTTGCTCAGCCATGATCGTCAACAAATAGTCTAGGCATGAGCCAAATGTGAAAATGAACTAACATAGGGGTTGGTTGCTAGTATCAAAAGTCTCATATCGACCTATACGCAAAGATGCGCCTCTTTTTTGCCGTCTACTAACCCCCCCCCCCCCTCGATCTAAGTTCAGCTTAACAAGCTCAAATCTAGTTCGGCCATTAGGCAGGTGAGTAGAACTCTAGGAGTTACTGGTCGCAGCAGCTACTTCCACTCAACATGGGAAAATAACAGGAAGGTGACCGCGGTGGCTTAAAGGAGGCCTGTCATATATCTAACTCTTTGCTTATCAGTATTTCTCAGAGAATGATAGTATTGTAGCACAGACTTCCGGGTTTGTTAAGGGCATATAAAGACTGGGCAATCTAGAAAATCTTGAATGAAAATTATGAAAGATGTAATCGGGTCCAACATGCATTCATTTGTCATAAAGCAGTTTTCTTGCAACAGTCATAGAACAATGGATAAGAAACATTTTCCACAGGTAATATCTGTAAGTATCACTGGAGACTTGCCGGGGATGTGACTATAGTGCATATAGCGTACATTACTAAAAGGGTTGGTAAGACTCACAGGTTTGATGTCCCTCAGCCTAATGGACCTGTAAGTAAAAGGACACGGTAAGAAGTGACTGTTGTGTACTGGTGTGAGGTGGTCTTAGAGGTCCTAGCAGATTTAACATGCGAGTCTTCCGTAAAGAAGCCAAAGAGGCGTTGGGGTAGACTGGAATATTGGGCCGGGAGATATCGTGTTGGGAGACAGAGAAAAAACAGGTCATGGGAAGTGTGTTTTTTCTGACTGATGGTGCATACATGCAACAACAGGTGTGGGCCTGAAGGTTTGGAACTGAAGGGTGAGGACTGCAGTCCCTGCCATTACTGGCGTACCTGTGGCTGGCATGGAAGACGTGCAGGTGAATGGAAGTGGCTATCTAATCTGGATCCATCCTCCCGTCGATAGTTCAGATAAGGAATAGGGTAGCGGTGATGAGGAAGGTTGAGGTGGTGGGGTACTGGCTAATCCCTGGAACTGCTGACCAATACAATATCATTCTGGCCTTACCAACCAGCCTCACAGCTAATCCTTTGACCCCGTGTCTCATCTAACCACCCTTTACCATAGCTTTAGCTCACCAACAGTCCCTGGTATTTCTCCTCGGAGTATCATCCACCACAGCTGGGATATCTGTTGAGGAAAAACGTCCTCGTGATCTGCAAAGCATCACCGGCTTCTCACCAGGGAAATTTGATTTAATCTATGCAAATGCAAATTTATTTCAACTCACGTTACGAGAGAATCGGCAAAGAGTTGTGTTTTGCTAGGGGGATTATTGATGATCCACGGATGTGTTTGATCAGGTCCAATGCCCATTCATAATCCATCATAATCCATGTGTTTTATATAATTTTTTCCCATTCTTACTCGGGGGAACATATCCGTTACCGAGCTCGGTTTTCGCGGACTGAAGCCAGGTGAGAGATACACCAGCAGCCGTTGCTGAGAGGCTTCCGGTGCACGACCGTCCACAGACGACTACCGGGCTCAGAATAGATGACCTCAGCCAGCAGTTCACCGCCGACCCACTCCTAACAGACTTCTAAACTAATTCGATTTCCATTGTGTGGAATGCGACCGGGAATTAAAGGGGGGGGGGGGGCGGATCCATCACGAGGGTGCTGCCGACGTGGTAGTGGTGGGGGGGGGGGGGGGGGAGCACAACCTAGATTAGCGCTAGCATAGGTCAGGCTAAGCTTGATCCTTCTCGCCCGTTCCTCAGCCACCACTCGCCGCACCAACACAACAATGACTACGAATATCGATACTGGCCCATTTCTAACAGCCATACAATTTAGATTACCTCCCCGTCCATGAATAATTCAAGCATGCTAATTCCAAATGATCACAACCGTTATAATGTGCTCTAAACAGGTTTGTCTGTATGTCATAAAATTACGTAGTATCTAGAAATACTATCCCAAGGGTAGAAAGACGACCCACACATTTAAATGGCCTCATAAATGTCCCGACAGTATGATGCCAAATAGATAACATAGCAACATCCGCCCAGTAGAAACACATCAATCATTTGCATCAAGAGCACAGAGTATGTTTGTACTAACACCGCCGTTTCAAATATCAATCAATGCCCATCGGGGACATCCTGTAAGTGTCAAAGCAGGTATCAACATCAGCAACACGAGTGTCAGCCCAGGCCAGTGCAAATACACATCAGAGACCGCACATCCCAAACACAGCATCAAAGGTACACACAGAAATACACACATAGAGGGAAGTGCCAACAACAAAACCCTCTAAAACCAATAGAGACCGCCACCCCGTAGCACCTCGAACACCCACACACACACCCGCCCGCACACCCTGGGCAGAGAGGGTTCAGACAGAAGGGCGGGCGCCGGTGGGGCCGATCACCGATTGCTGTTGGCGCTGGCGTCAGTGGGCTGAGGTCGGGTGCAGTGGCACGCCAAAACAAGCATGATAGATGTCATATGCTGTTTGCCTTGCTGGGTCGGCTTGTGGTGCGGAGGACGACTTGGCTTCCTGCCGCCGTCAGCTCTCAGAAGCTCAGCCATGCAGTCACGACCATATCGCCGTCTCCTCTCCCCCAAGTGCAGCATACTATTTATCTAGTACGACCAAATCGCGTTTGCTATTTATTAGGATTCCCTGAGGCTGGTGGCCCCTGAGACAAACTCGTCCGAGATGCTTCGGTAAAACCCGACAATTTAGTAAAATATGTAATTACAAGAAAAGGTAGAATTAGACAGGCATTTGCAATTTGTTGCGTGATTGTTACTCTATGCCAGAATGCTCGTTCATCTATCTCATTGATATTGTATACTTCCTATATCATTACTCAATGGAACGAAAGATGGAGGTGACCAGTAACAGCACAATTTTGCCAGCTTTGATGAGGAGCCAGGAATCTCTTGACGAGAGGCCGCATCTGAGAGAAGGCTGGGTTTATAAATTCAATACTGAATATAGAGTTGAATGTGATAAGTGAAGTGATAGCTGCTTTTACGATATTAACAATATCGATATTTTTCAGAAGGAAATATTGGATAAATAACCATAAAACTTGCAAAGAATATTACAGCTGTGAATGAAAGTCTCAATTAGGTAAATAAGTAAGGCGACAGCTGTGAATGAAGGACTACATTAGGTCAATCAGTAAGGTTACAGCTGTGAATGTTGGACTAGATTAGGTCAATCAGTAAGGTTACAGTTGTGAATATCGGACTAACTTAGGTCAATCAGTAAGGTTACAGCTGTGAATGTCGGACTAACTCAGGTCAATCAGTAAGGCTACAGCTGTGAATGTAGGACTGTTTTCAACAGGGGAGGTAATGGCTTTTAATCTCGACCAGGGAGGTGATATCTGTTAATGTATAGAGTGAGCCAGATCAGTAAGCTGCAGGAGAGATGTGATTGTAAGTTTTAATCAGGTCAATCAGTATGACAGTCATGATTGTAGCTGTGAGTTTGGTCTGTCAGAGAAGCGGCAGCTGTTGACAATGAGTATGATTTGAGATATCTACAGTGCCTATCTGTGACATTTCTGTCCTTATTGAACCCGCGTATAGCGGTCTGTGGCTACTGTTGTGACGTACTGTATGAGAGATGTCTGGGACTGTGCGGAGCTGGCGTCACAGAGGCGAGAACGACACTGGACATGGCATGGATAGATTTATTTTTGCTTTATTAGTGGTCTAGGTCACAAGATCGGCACCAGTCTGACACCCTGGTAACATATGGGTGATGGGTGGCGTGATGCCAGCCCATTCCAGAACAACCGCTCAGTATTACCACATAGCCACCTCTCTGCGATGACCAGCGCTTCAACACCTCCTCCTGCATTGATTCCCATATCCTCATGACACATCCAGATCCCATCCAATCTTACTCAACTTTGCTCGCCACAATCGCCAGTCCCCTACCAATCCCCTGTCAGTTACACAAAGCTCCATTCATTCCTCCTCGTCCTCCCCGTACCCCCTCCTTTCCTATTGATTAAAAACCCCTACCAGCCCCGACTGTGCTGTGCTGACCCGACTAAACCCGCTACTGTGTTAACCCCTCAACCCACCACAAACCTCACCCTTCAACTCACACCTTTTAACCCTCCGCAGACCCCGGAACGTCCCCGCAGTGGTTCCCACCGTTCCTCTTCTCTCCCTACCCGGCCCCTCCTCTCCCGGTCGTATTTGACCCTCAACACCGTACCCCCGTTGCAACCCCCTGACACGGCTACCCCGTTGCAGTGCGGGCGGTGGGGCCCCCACAGCTCTCGGCCACTAGATCATCTGAGTGCCGCCAGATATGACACCCTTGCCGTGCTCATAATGTATGGAGGGGGTGCGCACTGGGGCACCGTGGAGCTAGGGGTTGTGGTGGTGATGGTGGTGTCGATAGTGGTTCCTGCAGCAGCAGCACCAACCCAGGAGAGCAAGGGTTGGTCAAAGTCGCGCGGACATTCGCTCAAATAGAAACGTTTATCATATCATCGAAACAGGCACTCATCTGATCAAATCAGATTAGGATTTAGGAGACATACCAAATTGTAAGGCTCCAAATACTACTGAAGGAGAGGCAATAGGAAAAGATGGTTAGGGTAGATATTTCCCTCCGCGAAAAATAAAGATTAATCTTAGCGTTGAAAGGCTACGTGTACCTGCATGCTGAGAGTAACACGAACTGACCTACTTGTAAGGACGTTACGGGCACTGCGTGTGGGGGACTGCAACGCAGTGAAGGGTTACAAGACAGGTGAAGGGGTCACAGGAGGAGACTGGAAGGTCTACTGCAGGGTTAGCATGCTTAGCGCGTGTAGCCTCCTGGGGTGACCCCAGTCACCTATAAGTAGGCAAGCGCCAGGCAGGTAAATGGACGGGCATTAAGGTACCAACTTGTGTTAGTTAAGCGGGATCGGCTGAGAAGCTGCTCTGGAGTCACTTAACGCTAGCTAGATCATGCACATGGCCAATGTTGTTGTTATTCTTTTAATTAATCGAACAAAAGAACAGTTCTGCATGTTGCTGGTTAACGCCATGGAGTGTGCCTAGGTACCCGCCCACTGAAGAGTTCTGTGTGAGAAGTATAAGGAAATTGGACGTTGACGAAGGCTATTATATAACCGTCATAATTGGCGTTACGTGGGAATAAAATGAGAAGCACTTCAGCCTGTGGCCGAGAAACAAGCTGGCATGTAAAACACCCGTGATGTTAACCGAGCCCGTGCCTTCTTCCGTTCCTGAGAGTTCTCTGTGTGTCCCAATTTGAATTCTTAGTCTTCAAGTACCGTATTTACAGGGTTGTTGTTTTTTAAACCCGGTAGTTGGGGCGGATAGAAATCAATGTTGTCACCGCTTTCCTGATGTGCACAGAACGTGATGTTCAGCCCAAAACGGAGTGTCGTCGAAGTGGGTGGGAGAAGGGGGTCGTGTATCGAGACCTGCTTGGCGGATAATTGTATGTCGTGATTGGCACTCGACATTTGGCGGCGGGCACGCACGCCCCTCCAGCCCGCAGCCCGCCGCCCGCAGCCCGCAGCCCGGCCGATGTTCTCCGGCCCTGGCAACGGGCCGCCCACCAAATGGAGTCGTATCGACCAGGCTATCAGGGAAAATACCTCTAGCTGTATCATTATTATGATTTAAGATAGACGACTTAGTTGCTGGAAGGAAAACAATCAGCTTGCTGTAGAGAGGGATGAATATTGAAACTACCTGGTAATGCCTACAGGAAGTTGTATACGTGGGATCTTCTGTGAGTCTAATATCAGCCTCGAGAAATAACTGATTAAAGTAGGGATTTCAGCTATACTGGAAGGCACACGTGTCTTACCCAAAGCTTACTTTATAATAGGAATTTACTTTCCGAGTTTGATGTCCAGTCTGAGATGAGAATTATAGGAATTCAGGGTTAAGTAACAAAATAACCGTATGGAATAGGTGTCGGGGCTTTACCGGTAGCATATTCGGTAAATAGTCATGCTTCACTCTTTATGTGACATACCTGTGCATACAGCACGCCCCCTTCCTCATGTATTCATTCTCACTGACTTCTCAGTTACGCGCTTGTTCCCCGATTCCATATCGATATTCTACTTTCTTCCGTCAGTCTCTGATTCGCCTGTTATTTGCTCTATCTTTCCCTCTCTTTGACTCTTTCCGTCCATACCTTAACGGTGTCTATACAGGTTGGACTCTCCCTTTACAACGTGTGCTTTGTCCCCGCACCATCACCATTATCGGGCGTCACATAGTTCTCCCAAGTCCGTAACAACTACTCTAGTATCCCCAAGAAGATGACGTGCCTTACAAAGATATGGGAAATAGAATTCGCTTTATCAGAGAAGAAATGTTTAAAGCGTGTCAGAAGGCTATGTGTCTTCCTGTGCATTGTCCAGTAATGTTTTAATGCGGTGTATTTAACGTGTAAACAATTACATAATTCCATTTACTCGCTTCTTGCAATCCGTAAAGTATTGGCCCCTGGCAATTCTCCTTATACAATATTGCAAACACTAATATTTGATGATAAAAAATGTCTGAATGTTGCCCATAAGTTGCAGTGGTCATGAAACCCAGTGCCCCGTAGATGACATCATAGATATCAATTTAGACTATTAAACTAAATTTACTTTCGTTTATACTGTATAGTTTAGTTTATTGCTTAGTGGTAATGAGGAATGGTATCAAAGACATAAACCTACTTGTACTTTAAGAAGGAAATAACTTCTGCCAACCATCTTGTTGGGTCTCCGACTCAAATTGACTCAAAACATGTATGTCGCTGCTGACTCTTTTAGTTAAATTATGTCAATATAGATCCTAGTGTCTTGCACAAAAAATTTAAACCTTGTAGTTTGTCTCAACAAATCCGATATTTTACTTTTTCCTGATAAAAAAAGTTTGCCTCACGTTACAGATTTCGATGTGGATAAGACCTAATAGCACGTTGTACAAACACTAGTGGTTGTGTGCAAAGTTGCTGTTTGGCACAAGGCACACCATTTAGTGTGTTCCCTGAGCTTCTGATATAAAGCTCGGGTTTAGGTCGTCACAACAAACGGTTCTTGCCAGGTCTAGGTCAACTCCCCATGCCTGCCCCATTCAGGAACTCTGATTGATCCATTGGCAGTCTAGACCCTTCCCTCCACCTTCCTCTACCTCCCAGCACGACGCGCTATGTACTCAGATGTGTTTGCCCTAGAAAGTAGATGTAGCGAGCCCCGGGGGTGTATATTTATAGATGGCTTCTAGACGGCCGCAGGGGATTCTGCCGTGGCGGAGGAAAATCGATCTGTGTCTGAAGTTGGCCCCCAAAATGTGTCACGGACAACAGGATGCTGAGCAGTGATTTTTAGGCCTTGTGATCGGCTACCGCGTCTTACCTAGTCCA
Organism: Alentia gelatinosa; assembly: GCA_950022655.1. Lineage (NCBI taxonomy): Eukaryota > Metazoa > Annelida > Polychaeta > Phyllodocida > Polynoidae > Alentia > Alentia gelatinosa. The sequence goes on along the minus strand of OX465583.1, from coordinate 47,623,400 downwards.
CCACCCGCTATGCGTACATACTGGAAACCCAGAACTCAGTGATGGTATCTGCCACTTCTTACCTATTCTCCCTATAGGCAGACCAACACCCACTATGTATACATACATGAGACTCAGATCTCAGTGATGGTATCTGCTACATCTTACCTATTCTCCCTATAGGCAGACCACCACCCACTATGTATACATACATGAGACTCAGATCTCAGTGATGGTATCTGCTACATCTTACCTATTCTTCCTATAGGCAGACCAGCACCCACTATGTATACATACATGAGACTCAGACCTCATTGATGGTATCTGCCACTTCTTACCTATTCTCCCTATAGGCAGACCACCACCCACTATGCATACATACATGAGACTCAGGCATCAGTAAAAGTGCCTGTTATGCATTTCCTCGCCACCCACTTACACACATACTCGGATGTCAATGACATACACACATATATGAACCAGGCCTGTCACAGTGCCTGCTGCTTCTAAAGTGTCCCGTTCACGCCCACCGCGAAGCCCTTCTATCTTTATAGATATTAAAATCCCGCTTTCGGGTGACCTCACTTCAGGGGACATCCCGCTTAAGGGGGCATCCCACTTAAAGGGACAGTTATTTCGGTACAAAATTCCTCTTAATCCTGCTTAAGGGGGGACACTTTGGAGGGACACCGTATCAAATCTGATGAGTCAGTGTGGTGACAACACTCCAGATCATCTTGTTTACTTGTTTATGGTGTGTGATTGATGCGGGTAGACTGGTGTCTAGACAATCAGACACCAATCAATGGCCTATATAAGCTCCGGGGGGGGGGGGACGTCTCTGTGATTATAACAATATATGATGTGTATTTATATAAGTATGCATTTATATATATAGCCATACACGCGACATCAAACCGGAGAAAAACACAGCATACGTCATAGCCACCACATAACCTCCGGCCCCAACACAAAGCCGTATTGATAGGCTGTCCCAGGCCTTGTCACCCTATGTTTTATGTTTAGCCACACCTACCATGCACCTGGTTACTCCCACATTCAGCTTAGGTATAAGAAAGGCGGTATGCCCTGGATGGTTATGGTTTATCGATGGTATCATGCACAAGCTCCTTGTCCCTTTCATCGTTGTATAAATACTTGTACATGTAGAAGGCTACAACATATACTTCCAGACACATTGACGTCAGTATATAGGTATTTTTGTTATAGCTCAGGTCAAAGTGTGCCTTTGTTTCTGTATCTTATGCAGGATGGATAACCAGGGGGCTGTTGAATAAACTACGAACGAGAAAGAAGTCTCCCAGAATTGTCTTGGGGGCCATAGTCTTGTATAAAATAATGTGCTGTAAACAGAAGATGTTTTGACAATAAGAGCAGTCTAAACCTCTTACAAGGTGTTAAATACAAGTACGTTCATTTAGCAAATATCTTCTCTTCTGTCATACAACACGGACTTCTAGCATGTCGTTTATCGTTGGAGTTACCGTTTCGTCCAGCACAGCACCAGAAACGAACGAACTTTATTCAACAACCCCCAGCTTAGTTACACAAACAGGAGAAGTTCCTTAATTTTTGACCAACAGAAATCGAAGTTTTCCCCGATTTTGATGATCTCTGCCGTTCCTGAAATCACATGACCTCTAGTCTACTATTTGACTTTTGGGGTTGTTGTTTTTATAAAAGCACGTAATTCACCGTTACAGATGTTTTTTTTATTATGGCTGCTTTTAGTCACCAGATCGCGGACAGATAAGCCATCAGAGATTGTCCATGTACCACTGGGAGGTATATTCTATATTGGATTAATACTGGCTGTGTGGAAAGGGGCCGGAGGGGAGTGTCGGAGATACATAGGAGCTAACGGTGGAATGAGTGGAGACAGTAATCTGGATCCAGTGGGACGTTCCTTTATAGCCGGGATGTAAAATCGGTTGTAGATAGCGTGGCTGATTACGATGCAGTAGAGGCCACTGTTTGATAATACTGTGTTAATATTTGCCCTGACGCTGGTCCAGTCGCACGAGAAGGTTTTATTGTAATGGTCCTGCCTGTGTGGCCCTGTGGATGAGGCTGCGGCCCGTGGACCCGACCATCCCTGATCTACCTTAGTGCCTTCGAGCCCTCTGTATGTCAAGTAAAGGCGGGATAGGCAGTATTTTTTGCCAGATACTCAGCTCTGCTCTTCCCACACAGAGACCTGCCCCCATCCTCCATACTGTTCACCTCTAGGACTTACTGAACGGCTTAAAGCATGGGAATAACGCTGAGCATGGCCAACAGGCCAACCTTTCTAGCACTGTGGTCAAACGGCCAGCTTTGCTCTCATAGCCAAGCCCGCCCACTCACTTGTCGGTTGCCCTGTTGACCTTCCCGCACCCTCCGCCTACTCTGTGTGTGCCCATCATGCCCTTTCTCGTACCAGATGGTCACTGTGGTCAGCAGCAGAGCGCCATCAAGCGGTGCGGCCTTATCTACGCTGACCACTGTATTCGGTACGGTTCCACTGGGCATTAGACGGTGTGCCTTATGGAATCATTCAGCATATATTCCTCGCCTTGTGTGTTGACAAGGCTCCCGTGTGGGGTGCGTTCACTTCGCACATTCCCTCCAATACATTTACCTCCCTCTAGAGAGATCATTCATGACACGGCGGCTGGTGTCTATGCTGGTCGTGTGTACCGAGGATGTCAAGGCGTCAAATTTGTCTTATACACATTAATCATAGAACAATAGCTCTAGCCAAACAATAGGCGCTGCTAGCTTGTGTGGCTTGTGGTAGTAATACGACATCGCCACAAGCCTTTCACGTGATCTTTCCCCCATCCCCGCATATGTCTCTTCCCTATTGCTTTGGGGAAGGATTTCCATCGTCTTCTCTTGACTAAGCCCACACACGTCTCCTGACAGGCATGCTATTATCCCACGATATAAGGCTAGTCTAGACCTTCACCAAACAACATATCAAAACTGCTGCTGTGTATTAGCGCAGATACATTAATTATCGTAAAGGAAACTGAAGTTGTAACAATCAAGCGCTACATTCCCAGAGGACAGCATTAATGTGGAACACATAAAGAACCACTGTAAGTCCTTTGATATTGATTCTGTATTAGATACAAAATGGCAGTACTCAAGCGTAGGAAATATTTAACGTCAGAGAGAGCGAGATAATCTAGGACTGGCAGAGATGATGACTGTCTGAGAACAAGGAGGATTAGGTGGTTGACGGATTACGCGGACAAGACGGACCTTTAGTCTAGCTGGTGGTGGGGGCGCGCGGTTGAGCCTGCAGCGTTAGGAACATGTTGCAACCGAGATATCGTTTGGATTTTAGGCAAAAGGGATGAAAGGCTTAGAACCGAAGGCACCTCGCGATGAGGATAATCCATGCATCCTTAATTAAAGTCATATCAGGTGCTGAGAATATGTGGCTTGGACGACAGTAGGTTTGCAACATACCAAACAGGCAATATGCACCATGAATAGTAGACAGGACAAGAGTATGGTACAAGTATAATTACTAATGATCCCTGGCAATGTCAGTTGACTGACGTTAATTTCTAGTATTTGTCAATGTAAATGCTCACCATTTTTATAATTACTCTATAGAATAATACGGGAACTGCATACTGCGAAATCAAATTTAACACTGAAACACTCCTACAGTGAGAGTTGGTCCTACAGCCAATTAACAGTGCGCCCAGGGTATCAATGACAACTTCATTACTGTTTTACGGGTGTCACCAATGTGTATTAACGACAGAGCTCGCCCAGTTACAGAATATCTGGGTGTAAGGAGTACAGGTGCATTGTACAGGTTTGGGTTGAGCCACGTAGCTATTCGTAGTAGCGTGAATATGCTACATTCATTGTAAATGGAATTAATGAGACATGATTATGGGTTGGAATTATATATCATATTCTAGGCATAACGGTGTGAAACATTAGTATTTAATTGTATGATATTTAAAATACGATTGTAATTTTGATGTAATGAAGTGTAATGGTCATTAAGAAAGTGTTGCCTTTGATTCATGGGTATAATTACAAGCAATGTTGTTATTAGGTTGTGGTTTAATTATATTCGTCATTTTAGAGGTCACTAGGTTATAGTTGTAAAGAGAACAAAATGTCATTATTTGGGAACTAAAATGTAATTGCAGGGTGATAATTGAGTCACTAGGATTTTTTTCTCTCTACGGCGAAGCATCCATTTAAGGGGTGAGAGAAAGGTAGCAGACAGACTCAGTCAGTGAGAGGGCAGTGGAAGTGGAGGCTTCAAAGTGATAAGTTAACTGTAGACAGATTTGTCACCGCTGAGAGCCCCATCCATCACACCCGCCCCTGTGACGTCACACCGTCTACCAGATCACGAGACTGGAGGCGGAGATTAATTGGGTCATGGCTGGGGAGGGGTAAGGGGTGGTGTAAGCGTCCTCCTCCTCCTCCTCCTGCTACCGGCGGCCTCCTCCAGGGAAGGCAGGGCGCGGGGCAGACAGATAAAGCACTGTGCGCATCCAGTGAAATATACATGCCGAGTGACACTTGATGAAGGGCGTACTCTACTAATTATTGTAAGACGATAGAAAACCTGCTACCACTCACCATCCCCCTCACCTCGACCCACAGAAAAAAAAGGGCATTTGGTGTGTTTGTGTGTGTGTGCGTTTTAATCAGAGAGGTACTGGTTGGAGAATCAGTTCTGGCGGTTTGAGATAAACCATCCATTAGTTGGGTTTAATTGTGCTGCGCGCGTGGGTTTACATTCTTGATGAGCCGTGACGCTGGAGGAGATGGGGGGGGGGGCGGGTGTTGGATGGGAGTGGCGGGGGAGGTGGGGGTGCACCGACGGTGCGCCTGAGGGCTGTGCAAGGCAAGGTGCTGTGTTTTTAATGAGGCTGCCTGACAGTGCATTGTGTTGTAGTCTAGATATCGACCATCTGCAGGTGTGACCAGAGTACGGTGAAGATGACCCTGCCATTGTTTTTCTCATCAAGGTGTAGCTGTAGTTATATTATACTAAGGATTTGGTGGATGGCCGAGTGAGATGATGCTATTGCCTTTAATTGTTTATTTGTATGGCACAGACCGGTAGGAACAGGCTGTTGAACCGTATATAATTGGGTTTTGTGTAGGGCTGAAAGTAATAAGTCATATATATGTACATATACATACAGAGAGATATGATAAAAGTATGTTGCTCAGGTGCTAGGGGTTATTTTAAGTAGCTGAAGGCGTGATAAGAGTACGATATTATAAAGGTGGTTCAGGTAAACCATAGTGAAGGCTATTATTCCGACGTGTTCCCCGTATGTACTCGCTCTCTGCAATCAGTAGTAAAATCCCACATCCACACAAATACACCACCTACTAGATAGGATCTTACTCCTTCGGGAGCCAGTGGATCATTATAATCCACTGCCTATTCGTCTCCTATAACACCAGCCCCTTCCGTGCCAGGCGGGGAGCTACTTGCCAAGGCGGGATCCATAAGAGTGTTTAGTCTAGTGTGTCATTAACAGACCGTTCTCTGTTGGTTTTTATATTATCTAAATCACCATCACATTGGCGGAATGGTCATTACAAGTATCTATAGTCATACACATGGGGTGTGTTCATTTTCTGTGCTTTTATAGGGACCTTGATGCATCCAACTTAAGATTCAAGTCTTAAATCTCGTTCATATATGTCGGTGTCACATGGAGCATAACTCAAGGTTATGGTTTTCGTGTAATTTACATGTAAATATGTAAAATACGTTTAAAGAGAGCCATATATTCGTTTCTTAACAGGTGCTCATGATTTAAGCTGAGTCTATATACAGTTTTGTATTGTTTCTATGATGCACATCCACAATATATTTAATCCGTCGTAACCTACTTCCACATATTGTATTAGCCTCCAACAATAGGAGATGCCAGTAGACCTATTTCATGGTGTTACTTTGAGTTTTTCTTTTAACTAGCTCGGTAAATAATTGAGCAGGTGGTTTTCATTGAGTACCTGTTGTACGCTACCGTAACATTGGTTCTAGCGACACGCCCTCCTTTTAAACATCCCCCCATACCTCCCCTTTCAGACCCGTGTACTGGGTACGGCTATCATCTGATGCACCCAGAGAATCACTCATATCCATTATAACGAAAGGTGAATCACAGGCTATTAAGGACTCGTTTCATGAAATCCCAAGAGGATACCCACCATTAAAATCTGAAGTGTAGCATGTGATACCTTTTGTACACGTGAAGCTGAAAAGTATATCGTTGGGAGAGGGTGTTGCGTACGGGTGTGTGGGTGTTATGCACTGCACATGCATGCCTTCCAGCGACTTGACTAAGGTACACCTGTCTTTTTCTCACACACGTGGGATCTATGCTCGACCTTGTTCCATCACACTAAAAAAAACAAAAAAACTCCTGGTTCATGGTCCTGAATTTCCTGCAGAGAAATTTCATCTATGGAATTAAAAAAAAGTTCAATATCCCAGTGAGAACAATCCTTTACCCTATTGGGGATTCTGGGAATGAATTTCATTCAGAATTTTGGATGTTTTATCTTCTTCGAAAAGACTCCATTTGGGCTGGTCCCATGGGGTAATTACTTAAATTCCCGCCCTTTCCCCTACCCCGCCATGCCAGACGCCATGTTTCTTAGGCTGGTCAGGGTGGGCTGATCAGTGGAGCTCCATTTGGCATATTTACAGTGGTGCGTGTTTTCAATCATTGAGGCAGTGTGAAGCACGCTTTGCCTTCGAATGCGGCATACCTGGTCACGTGGCCCAATGCCAAGCACGGCTCGCTGTGTGGGATATCTGTCATTTCTCACGGACCTAGCCCTTTTTACATTATATCACTGTTTATCTCTGCCTCTTGTGTTTACCCAGTTGATCCTGGGGCTTCTGTCCGATTTGTATTACTTAGATGACCATAGGTTAGCTGCATATTCTTACTCGTTCCTATTTTGCACTCCAATGTATCTTTATATTTTTCACCTCAAAAAACAAAACCCAATATTATGTGCAAATGACTAACACAGAAGAGTTAAATATGGATACATTTATTGACTGAAGTTTACTGGATAAATTTGGTGAGAGAAATTTACAGGAGTAATTAGGAGATAATGGAGTAATTAGGCACGAGCTATTGAAGTAGCCCTACAGAGTATAGTATGATTTAGTGAGTTTACTAAAGTGAGTTTCTTGTAGGGTGTGTGGATGGTATCCGAAATGTCTTGTCGTCTGGGAGGGAGTAGCCAACCTCGCTGGTTAGCCCTAATGGAAGATTATCTATCTGATACGTATGAATAGTTCTTGGAGTGAGAGCCGATTTAGACTGTGCAGGAAAAATATGTTGGTTGGCTCGATTGTCAGACTAAGTAGTTACAATTGGTGCAAATTCCATTTCAGCAATGTTATCTGGTGACTCTGTATAGTGTTCCAAGTCACTTAGATAAACATAATCTAACATGCCGGGAAGCCAATAAAATCCGAGAAATCTTTTCGCTCTCTCTCCCCATGCCCTTGTTCCTTCTCACTAGCCCCCGCCTTTGCCGTGTCCTTTCCTGCCTACTTCCCTACCGACGGCGTTTCATCACAGACTTAATGACGCAACCTTTACAGCGCAAATTAAGCTACCCGTCGGGCTGAGAAAACTTGAACACACCTAATCTCGATGAAATTGATAGATACGACTCATGAACACACACGCACACACACGCACACACACGTGAGTAACCAGCGCAGGTAACCGTGACAGCGACGCTTCTTTCCCATAGTATCCCAGGTTACCATAGCAACCGTTCCTAAAAGGGGCATAGATATTTAGGCTACAACGAAGCCCTGTTGAAATATAGCTTTTGATTCGAAAGACTAAAAATAACGACAAGAGTACCCGACACCACTATGTGATATTGCGCGGGGACTATTAATATACCTGGTAGGGAGGGGATGATAATTAAACATTTTTTGCTATTCAACGAGATTGGCTACAGTGATAAATGTTTATTGGCGAAGGCGCATGCAACTCCTAGGACTGGGCATGAGAGCGAAGATTTTTGCACCTTGATTTACTGTTATTGAATAATGCACTCGTTTGCGTCTTTACTTCAGCTGTATCTACCAGCCATGTCGTTCACCCTTGGGGCCTGTTGCCCTCTATTCTGGGTCCCTAGACGGTCAATGACAAGTCTGACTTGCTGGCGGTCTATGCCGTGCCACCATCACCCGGTGCTATTTCAACTGCCCGATGGTCGGTGCAGCGGCTGGTTATTCACCTCAGGCCCCATTAAACATGTTCCCCAGCTCCCGACTGGCTATGGAGGCTCTTACCAAGATAACGACAGTACAGAATACACTTCATATCACTAGAGATTGTGGGGCGGTAGGTGGGAGTATTTGTTGCCCCCTCCTAATATACCCCACCCTGGAGGACAGTGAGGCACATCTGGGCGTAAAGCCCGCCCCAATGTCCCAATCCTATGTACTACTTAGGTGCCGCCTCGCGCGTCGGAGCCTGGGACCTGGAGGCGGTACTCCCGGGGGCGGGCGGCCTGTCGCGGCCGGACAAAGAGCCCTCCACCCGGCCCGCTGTTAGCAGGCACGCACCGGCGCACTTCATTTTAGATGCTGGAGGAGGTGGTGAGGGGTGCGCACGCCCGTCACGTGAATATAACATTAGACCCAGGAGGAGGATGGTGGAGGGGGAGGGGAGTCTGGCGGTAGCCTCTCTGGGAGCCATCGCTGTTTGACGACGTCGGCATCCGAGAGTCACCCAGCCCATGAAAATAAAACAAAAGACCAGCCTTTAGTGATTGGAAACGCCGAGCGTGCAGGGATTGTGTTTCCCAATGGAGGAAAAATGTTGGGATTGCTCGAGGGAGTTGCTCCCTGTGCCCTCGAGTTTCTCGTTGACGAGGTATTGAAAGTTGGGAGCCAGAGCTCGTTGCCGGAGACGTGACAGCCAGCCTAGATCAGAATAGTAACAGAAGAAAGGCACGAGGTGCAACAGGCGAGTTGCTCCAGCCCCTGCCATTCCCCCACCATCCCATGGAGACTCTCTCTTTAGTAGTAGCTGAACAGGGACCGGCATATTGATGCTATTTCTCCAAGACTTTGTGACAGGTAGCCGGGATCCCCACTCAACCGATTCCATCAATGCTACAACCCAGAACTTTCATAGCATTCCTTGTGCCCCCAGCCTTACACAAACCCCTATCGTGATCTGCAAACTGCACAAAGATATCGAATTCATCTGCGAATGATAACCGGACATTTATCAGTGCGGTTGGCCGCCTCGGAGGGATTGGGGTCAGTGCCAGTGTCTTAGACCTAGTTAGCAGTGGTCAATAAAGGCGTGAGAATGGACGGGAGTAGACGGGTCTATGCTGACCGTGGACCGGCCTATGACCGTCCTATAATGAGTACGCCCGGCCCATATCCCGTCCGATTCCAATTTCCCCAAAGCCCGGCCGGCTTGCACCTATTGCAGCGCGGACTCTCGTAAATGGCAATCGGGTTAGAATTTTCCTCCGGCGACGGTTGGTGCGGCCGGTTGTGATATTGCCTGTTAGGTGCGCCTTGTGTTGAGCAATTACTACCGAGTGGTTTCTATGTATATGTATGGATGGAACTGATGGAGTTATTCAGATATTTTAGATATATTCCCTCGTATTTCCATATAACGTATACTGAGGTCATGTTATTGTGTATCAGAGATCACTAGATCACCTCATAAAGCGAGGAACGAGAGGTTGAGAAACACTAGTGTGATACTGTAAACGCTGTAATGCAAAATATGGTGCACACTGTCTTTTCCGCTGGATGTTAGGTCCTGAGGCTGATGTTGTTCTGTGATGGGAAACGGTAGACGACACTGACACTCATCATATGAAATATATCATATCCGAAACTGTATATTGCGAACTATGAAAACAACACTAACTGACACTAGTCAGATTACCAGGATGATTAAATACTATATTTATACTTTATACAGGTAAGGGGACTACTCAGAACGCAGGTTCGATATAATGTCATATTTTAAGAGATTATCATCCTCCCGTATTATATTTCCTGTATTTTATTCTATATGAATCATGTGCCTTTCTGTATTGCCAGCGGAATGGATAACAGTGCACTGAAGGCTTAGATCTGCCCTGTATTGTTGATACGGTCGACGCTATATTTAAGATGCTGTCATTTTACCGAGATTCTTAAGCAAAAACACTCTTGACAGTTGGCAGAAGAGTATGGGATTTGCTCTGAAATGTGAGCGGCAATGCGATTGAGAGAGTATAAAAGGCCAGAGATTCGGCTTGGATCGTAAGCAGCACTTCGGATGCCAGCCTATCTGCCTAGCCTGCCATTAACAACGCAACTATGTCGGTGATGGGAATTGGAACTTGAAAATTGTTAACAAAACGCGTGCCGATGATCCTGGCTTCGCCGTGCGTACCCCGGAGAGATTAAAGGGGCAGGTTGAAGCGCACAATCCAGCCGGCTTCATGGCGGATGAAACACCGATAACTTCTGGACATTCTTTCCCGGCTACTTGGGCAGAAAGTCGATTTTCTCACGCCTTGTTGCCGCGGCTTCCCATATAACTCTTAAAGGCACCTCTGCGGTTCCCCTCCATCTTTTGTTTCCCTTATTTCCGCACGTTGTCGTCCCTTTCATTTGCCCCGCCGAGGTGTTGCTGGTTGCATTGCCTCTAACGAGCGTCTCTCTGTGGCCAGGTTCACACAGCCGGATGCGACGTGACCCGACTGTCGTATTAGATCGCAGTTGTGCTGGGACTGAGAGGTAGTCTAATGCGAGCCTCTCTAACGTGGTTCCTGACTTGGTTTCTGATTCGGGTGAGATTGTGTGAAGTTGGGGTGTCTGGGGAGAAACTAGGTCATGAGCAGCCTGGAGCAGCTCCTCCCGGCGGCACCTGTCACGCCTCTGTGCCCGGGCGATATTAAGCTCCCTCTGTAACGAAATAATACGATTATGAAGACTGTGTGTGTACACAGCTCCCAATCCATCTCCCTGTCATGCAAAGCAAGCCTTACTAGAAACAGTGAGATAAGCGTGCTGCACGTCAGTGTAAGTCTGAAAAGAAATAACTATTTTTCTTGGGATAGGTTTTATCGAAGTCTTTTAATGCATCATTTAAAAAATGCTTTTATTGGGGCCCATTAATACTTTTTATCCAGAGGTTGCAGTATTTCTACTATCTTCTCGTAAACAATGTAGTATCTTGAAATCATAGGACATACACATATAGAAAATGACATGGCCTACACTAATTTGCACTTGTAACTGGTACATCTTGATAAAACCTTTATCAAGTACTTGAATCACAGTAGAGCCCTAAACAACGATAGATAGACATTAATGGGTCCAGTTTACATGAGATACCATATCACTTGTGAACTGACTCAGGCTTGTGACGGAGAGATAGACGGGTTTTCAATGCAAGATAATCAGAGGTCTACTTGCGAGAGATGTCAAATCTACGGCAAACTAAATCGGAAGGGTTAGTCGATGTTCTATACATGATAAGTATCATTCTAGAGTTAAATTTGTCTATATAACTGTAGCAATTAATTCTTTGTATCATGCTCTAATTTCCCTAATATTTGGGCGCTATATCCTTGCTGCACTCGAAGTATTTCATATACATAGATTGTGTGATACTTTTCCATAAAAATATTAAATGTAATTTAATTTATATAAAAGCTATCTTGAAACCTGTTGAAGAATACAGGTCAGGTGCAGTCAGAAATGTATGGCAAGCGGGTCAGCATGCAGGTTGTATGTAGCCAGTACGCGTGTTACCAGCGGGTTCACTCATGTCAAATCCCCACAAGTCTTAAGATAGCACTCTTAACCAACTAAACATTGTGTGTTGAGGATGTGGGGATAACATTGAGAGATACAGAGGGGGTGTCGATTGAAATAAATAGAAATGTGTCTTGATCTAGCTAAATATGTAAGAGCAGTTACTACAATGGAGCAGGCTTTTCCGAACCAGGGAGCTGTTTCAAAACCATAGACTTAACCCACATTTTGAAACAGCTCCCAGCTGCCAAATGGAATTATCTTGCTGCTACCTCTCTTTATAGTCCACCTGGTACAAAGTCGTCATAGAAAAGCAGATGGAGTAAAACATCGGTGTATCCTTCTCGGAGGATACATGATAAATCCCTGAAACATCGCCTAGCCTGCAAAGTAGTGCGTGAAAAGATCGTGGGCCATTTTGTATTTCCTTCGATAGATTAAATTTGTAAGGCTGAATAACAAATACAATATTAATATATTTCTGATACTGATACTGATACTGGTACCCTCTGCGAAGTTGACGCTTTGAAATATCTGAACGTGAATTTTTGTATCAGAAACGGGTTGATATTGTTAAATGCATCTGATGGTGCGACTCTACGTCGCTTCATATATATATATATCGCCTTTCCGGGATTAGGATATGTCATCTTATCGATCAGAATGAACGTATAGTGAAGTACAGGGCCCAGCTCCTAATTGTCAAACTCTAGACATTCTTGTGTAAAGTGATCCCCCCATCCTAACGGATTAATGCCAAGAATGATAGTGTCTGTTTGATCCTGAAACCAATGATAGACGGATCTTAGAACGAAACAACTCAGGCTATTTCTTGTTATCATATACGGCAAGTCAACCTGCTTCCTCTTGCTTTCAAAGATGTTAGAGATCTTTGGGACAAGTCAGGATAACTGAAGTTATAGGACGAGAGATATCATACATACACAATATTGGCTGGTTTCAGATACAAGCGGCAGTTGTATGCTCTGAACAGTTGACACGTAGTAATATCAGAGCGCATGCAAAGATATTGCGCAGAGGCAACTCGGAGGACCATATTCCCGCTTTTATCTGAAACGTGTCACTATTGTATTCACTATCCACCTTTTCTTGACAAGTGGTGTATTGATATTAGTTCAATTAGGTACGCACTATCTTTTCATACGCACTATTTTTCCGTATACGCCGGCTATTGCAACTCGGAGCATACAACATATATGTATGCTCTGGGTATGTCGATACTCGCTGCCATGGATGTGTTTTCTATGGATATTATGTATCAACCAAGTGGATAATAAATAAATATAAGTGACACTCCATTCCTGTATGGATCTGTCTCATCCTGGATCATCTTTAGAGGATGTCTAGAATGAGCCTAAGCTGTGTATAGACAGTAATGAAATAGAAAAACAGATGCCTATCTCCTGATATTAGAACGTTTACATTTCGCCACAGGTGTTCCCGCTCTCATCTTTCTCAATTTACTCGGGATTAGTTGATTCGTTTTCCTGATACGGCTCTACTAATACCTCAACAGAACCTATAATGCCAAGCTTTGACTGGTTACTAGCCTTTTGTGAACCACGAAGAGGATATCTATTTTAAGAGAGCATTTATTGGCGGCAGAGCGGCGTCCTTGATTGGGTATTTACCCGCCCTGTCCACAATAACGGTAGATATTGCCTGCGACACTCGTTGGAATATCACCGTGACACAGCAATAATTACATTCAGCGCCATCGCCCACGAGCGGGCGAAAAATTAATTACCAAAGCCAGCGTTTTTACGTCTGTAGAAAGAGGTAGAGCCTCAACAGGCGGGGATTGGGGAGTAGACTCGAATGTTATTCAGTCAGTGAAATAGAGGTGGGGAATTGGCCATTTTGTAGTCTCTAAAGGGAATCATGGTTCTTTAGTCGTTATCCAGGCAGTATCACTTTTAAATGGGTTTCTGTTTCTGTTGTGTTTTGCGCCCTTGAAATAGTCGGATATATCACGTCATTTTCGAATCTTTAGATGACATTCAGAGAATGACATAGAATTAATGGACTACTTGCTGCTGCATAGTGCCACATAAAGTACTATAGACGAGCTAAGATAGTGACAAGAAAGGAGAATTTGGAATATCTTCTATTGTTGATGGAGAAGGCAAATAACCATGCATATTTTTTTAATTCTTTTTATATCTTTCAGTTCAATAAATAGAGCGAAGCTCGATATTTAAAAAAAAAGAAAGATATGTATTTAAAAGATATATTCTGAATAAGAAAGTGCACAGTTACTTAACAATTCTCAATTACATACAATCACATTCACTTCTGTGAAGTCATATGATATAAGTCCTCTTGGTTACAGCTGAACTCACCCTCTATCTATCAGTCTATAGAGTGTGATTCTCGTGTAGAGAAAAACTCAAAGCTTTTGTAGACATGTCTGCTGTTTTTGGGGGTATATCTTGATTGAGATATACTTTTCCTCCTCTGGTTTATCTCTAGTCATGCTTAACACAGGATTTAGCCATCTAGGTTTCTGATCTCTGTACCTTGAGCTGAGCCTCTAGATTCTCAAAATGTTAGGCCTTTCGCTGGTATAACAATATATTGTAGTCCAAGATTACTAAGGTAATCGACATTGGGCCACCAGCTATATACAATCCTTTCAGCCAATCGCAACCTTGTTAACGTATTTGGCTGGTGGGGATATCGGATGGTATTGGAAACAGTATATGATGGCGCAGTCCCCTTAACAGACACTTTGAAGCGCAAAGGTTAGCGATAAAGTCGCTAGTAAAAATATGACTAGTCCACAGATTTCTCTGCATATTTAGGTGTGGTCCCTGAGGACCAGCACTAACACGTTTTTGTCCTTCCGGTGACCTAGTTTCTCTAAAAGATCTCAATCGATACCTTTGTTTTGAGAGGTGTTTGAGGTTTGACAGAAGTGACACTCGCATCGGCGGTTGATGGTGAAATCTTTGCATCTGGGGCCCTGACCTCTTCTCGCTGTAGCGCCGTATGTGCCTTTGCGCCTCACTCAATTGATCGCAGCACCATCCTTGAATGACATGCTGGGGCTTTGAATTCGATGGCAGGAGTGATAATTCAAAAGGCTTGGGTGTGACTTTGGTGGAGATCGATTGTCGTCTATGGGGAAAGACGCATATAGTTCCCCACAGAAAGATGGATGGTAATTGAATTCGGCCTTTGTGAATGCTGTGTATATCACCCAGTGACTATAGTTGTACCTTTAACTAGAGATATTTGTTATTCACAAGCAATGTCTCTCGCCGCTGAAATGTTTAGCTAACCCCTCGCAATAACTCATTTGAAGATGCTATACGGACTAAAACTCTGCCATGAATCTTATCCTCACTAAAGGGAAATCCAATATCCGTTTGTCATGGTGTATAGATTTGCACCTTAAGAGTATAGTTTACCCAATAAGGTAGGGCATCTATTGTACTGTACAGCGGCAATAAAAATTTTGATCCGATTCATGTCTATATTTAGACGTACAGCTCTCTCGTGTCTCGAGGGATATTGGATCTGGGTCCGATACCTAAATTCAGTCCTGACAAACTCCCGGGCAATGCGGTGGTATCTGGTTTCTCCAAATGTGTTATTGCACAGCTCATACGAATAGGAATAGATCTTAAAGTTTGAATCCAAAACAGCTTTCTGCTCGCATAGGAATACGTCTCACCGATACATGTTATCTCTTTGCAGCCCGCCCGAACACAACCCTTTCTACACCAGCATAGACAGTATGCCGGAGATAAAGCCCAGGAGGAAATCGATCCCTCTTGTCAGCGATTTGGTGAGTATATCTTTTATCTGTGAGCTGCTTCAGCTTAGATATGTAATGAATATAAACATGTTCCCAATGATAGCTTAGGTTGAATATTATTAAGAGCAAAGGGGATTTGCAGTATTCGGGAAATAATCATTTTCTTCATGAACCAGCTATTTTTCTTTAAATTTCACATTCAGTGAAAAAGAAATCATATCAGTAAAAAATAACCTTTTACTTACATATTTCGGATACTTAAGAGTCCATGTCTAATCATTAAGTGAATAAACCAAGATACTAAAGTGAGATGATATATAACCATTATGTGACGTATCAAGAGAGTAGTAAAATCAGCTGATAAAGGCATCATCTAACGGTCAATTACCCTTTGTAGATATATGCGTCAGGACTTGTAAACGTCATGGTAATATCTCATGCTTGGTTGCCTTCTCTCTAAAGATCTGGAACTGGGCTTTCCTATAAGTGTCAGTCTCTTGCAGAAGCTACAACTCTCAAACTGAAGCATACTGAGCACCTTTGTTATCAACAGTTGATAATGCCATGATAGCCTAGGATGATTGCCTGTAGTCATAGATACTAAGGCCGTGTATTGAAAGTGCTAACATATTTTCCTTCCTCCTTCCTCTTCCCACGCACAATAGGTGATGAAGGTAAAGAACTTTGGTTTGTTCTTTGTAACGTTACTGTGTCCGTCGTCCTGTGCTGTTCAATATCACTGTGTTTCCAATTGGTGATCGTTGGTGGCGTTCCTGGTTCCGTTCTACTTGGTGGTTTGAATGGCACCAGGATGTCACACCATACTTATTGTTCACCAGAGGCATACTATATCATAATCCAGATCATGTACATTCCACATGTTTTGAAAGTTTATCTTTTTCTGCGTTTTATAAAAGCCAATATTGAAGTACATCATATATCTAAAGGTCGCTATGTAACTTCATTTTAGACATACTTTACTGAAATTACATGTATTTACGTTCAAGTTAATGATGATAATACTTGTTATGACTATGATGCCCCTGGTGACATACCATGTGTATATAAGATTATGCCACTGTTCTTCGGAACTTTTGTGATTCAGAGATAAGCTTCTAACTGCTGCTAACCAAGCGTTTCTAAATGGCAAACGAAAAGAGTTCTATTCACGGATAATGCAACTATTCATCAGCTATAACTCATAGTCAGCATGTATATTTATGGTGTGTCTTATTTGAACCACAGCTGATGTTATATAATAGAATAACAATTCTCACTTCAATTCAAACCACGTCTTTCCAACTTTGTAACGAGTATGATTTGAAATGGCTACACGGTATTCACGTTCTACTAGCTCCTATTCTACTCTGCCATGCCAGTAACGATATATACCCAGATTGTGTGTTCAAGTACTAACAAGTTGTGATTCACCATTCACGTGTATTACTGGCAGCCTAGATGTTCGTTGACACTAGCATTATATAGATGTAGAGCGTATCTTTTGCTTGGTCTTTGATAGATGATTAAACTATGTCTCCGGAAACTTTGGACAAAGTTTGAATTTTCCAACGTTGCATTTTTCAGTGGTCACATCATACAAGAGTGGGTTGTCCTTCTCTCCTCCCACACAGAATTGCTTTTAGACTTTCTCGTTCATTGTTAGATTAATGCATGAGAGAATGGTCAAAGTCCTTCCATCCCCATGCTATATGCAACGCACTGAAGACCGATCACTTTTTACCAAATGATCCTCCTTTGTTTAGATATGACATCAGCAGCAAAGTGAACGTAATCCAAATAAAGGAGGGTTCGCTGTGCTCATCGCTCGCTCTTCCAGTGTGTTTGAGATTTCCCTTTGTATCTCTATACATCGGTCGTTTCTATTGAAAGAGCGAGGATGTGTGAGAATCACCATCAAGTGCTTCTGACCAGAAATCGATAGCTCCAGTCAAGCGGAGAAGTCCAGCGCTCGGCCGTGCCCGGCGAGGTTGCGTAACTATTTATGTAGCCTCGGCGAATTCAGACACGAAGTTTGAAAAAAAACCTGCTTGACGCAATGCTCCGTGAACGGGAGCGGAAGAGAATTAGTTCAATAAATGCAAGGGTGTTGGAAGGTCTTTGGCCCTCTCTATTGATTGGGTGTGCACTGTGTCTACAGCATTATACCGCTCTCTCATTCCTCAGTGGAGGGGTCCATCTATGACTCGAACCTCTTTCGCCCGACCTCGGGTGTCCATCTTCGACCAGGGGTGATGACTTTGCACCCTTTTGACTCTTGCCTTTTATCTCCCCTCGGGATTATGTAAAATAAAAAATAGTATATATACAATTTAAAACTATAGATCCATAGGAAAATCTTGGGAATCTTCATCTTACTTTTTTTATCCAGTTATATACTAGCTCTCCCTGTTATGATATTGGGAGTCCCACACACGCAAGAGCATGGTGTGCTGATTTTCAGTCTAATCCATTTGAACACGTTGATAATCATCATACCGTCCTAATTGGCTGAATTTGCCAGGCTAGATGGCACAAGTAATACGGCATGAAATGGCTGCGCATAATAGATAATGTGTACAGTATTTTTTCCCTAGATTTCTCTCCTTTATTAAACTAAACACAGCAGTATCTGTCAGCTTACACACTCCCCATGGCGTAAGTAGATTTCTGAGTAGTGAGAAAGAAGCAGTTTATGCCATTTGCGACACAGTCGGCACTGTATACCGCCGTGTCTCAAAGCAGTCCCTCACTCATGTTCACTCTTTTCACTCTCAACACTTATTCACGTTATATTTTAGTGCCAGCAAATATCGTTACAATAACCCGTAATCCAGTATAATACCAGAACACACACAGTATCATTATCATAGATTCTGTCACGTCCTTTCGGCCTTTACTTCTCTGAAAAGTCTATACTTGAACCGTGTTCTCTTAGAGTAGATGTGAAGTGCAGTTTTATAGAACTATTGTATCACTGAGTCACTCCTTTTTCGGACTGATTAAAATCAATGATTTAATCTGTATCTGTAGTGTATTGTACTCTCTATTCGTTATCAAATAAAGTGATGTATGTTTGCTAAAGGAATTATATTGGTGTGCATGAGACTAAAGGAGGTTGGGTGCCATCTCTCCTTAGTCGGCCGTGGATGTATGCCCACGTCTGTATAGAGAAACATGCATATAGAAAGGCTGAATGCCATTGACAAAGCCATTACTTCTTTTTTGCCCTAAAAAGAATGCATTTGTCATATTTTTGAGTCCGTGACAATATTGATTTCAGAACGTCAGTTCGCGTTTGGCCGTTGCTACTGAAACTGTATTTATATTTTGGTACCGGTTGTGACTGTTTAATGTCATTGTTGTGAGATAAAATCGTTTTATACAGATAAATTTTAATTGATTAACAAATTAATAAAAGACTCATTGCACTAAAATGTCGATAGAGCGACTAATAATGATTTGCGACTTCATAATTACCGACACTACGCTATAGAAGGCATTTCCAGATGAAGAAGACCGTTTCCTTTTGAGAATTTCAGGTGCTCCAGAGACGGTTTGTGATTTGCCAATAGAGCAGTATGTAGTGTAGAAACCAAATGAAAATACACCGTCACTTAAAACACAGTTACTACTGCGAAGGACAGAATGAAAGCAAAAAAATTGGTCTTCACAATTGTAGCTATATTGTCTCTACACGAGGGAAGGCAGACGTATGAGCAGGATTTGCAGTTTTGTATCGTATTATGTCTTCCCCCGAACCTACTGTGCCTCGCTAACATTCTTAACCCACAGCCGTGAAATACAGCGACAATAGGCAGTGTTCATTGTCTAATCTCTCGTAATGGCACTTTGCAGACGATGGCAGCGTCGAAGCGGAACGCCGGGGTACCCTCGGCTCTTGCTGCTCGACAGTCTCTTAACGACGAGGAACTGGTGAGTCCGGCCACTGTTCAAGTGCCTATTCCCCATTCAGTACCACGTTAAGGTGGCCCCGCCTCCACCGAGTCTCGAGCACGCCCTGAATTATGTATACAGCGGGCACACATGTCGACTACGCCAGCCTTGAGCGTTTTGTGAGAACCACAATGAAATGGGTTTTCAATGTGGCACATGGGTAAATACGACAATTAAGTAAGGAGAGTGCTGTCTAGTTTGGCTTATGAAGTTTTAATATTATAGTATGTAGAAGCAGATTTTATCACTCACATCGTTTGAGAATCATCAGATGTACAGCTACTGCATCGCAGAATATTCGATATCCATACTCGAAATTTTGATTGATAATATCTAGCAATTACCATAACACTAGTATTAATTTATTAATACAGGCATTTCAAAATTTTATGGAAATTGAAATGGGAAATGAGACTACTTTAGACCTGGGTTCATGCATTTAAATGAATCTCGGATCTGCGAGGAACTCGCTTAGCACAAATTACAACAGAATTAAAATGAAATTCATTATGAAAAAAAAAAGGATTTTAGTGAATAAATCATTTTCCTATCGGGACCGGATCTATTTTTAATCTCATAAGAAAACTATGTATCCCCCTTAAAGCTAACCAATATCTCAAACATTGATCTTGAATGAATATTAGATTTTGGTATCGTTTGAATTTATCATGTCCAATAAACGTTAATATTGTCTCTACAGAAAACCCACGTCTACAAGAAAACGCTGCAAGCACTCATCTACCCTATCTCATCGACGACACCTCACAACTTTGTCGTCTGGACGGCCACGTCGCCCACGTATTGCTTTGAGTGTGAGGGGCTGCTGTGGGGACTCGCCCGCCAGGGGGTACGCTGTACCGAGTGCGGCGTCAAGTGCCATGAGAAGTGCAAGGATTTGCTCAACGCCGATTGCTTGCAACGTAAGTCTGTCGATTAAATCGCTTTAAAGCGGGATTCACACGGTGGGGTTCAGTACCTCACAGGATGTTTTTCCTGAGACATGAGATTCTGAACTCTTCGTCTGAATTGTAGGGTTCCATTTCCCTGAGATAAATCGTATTTACGAGGCGTAGCGGTTCACTTCTTTACCTAGCGCTTCGCGACCACGGAATCTTTTCCTACCCAAGGATCTCAATATAGACCCTAGCGGAACGAAAAAATACACAAAATTTCAATTTCCCTGAGACATCTTGTTTTCCCCTGTAATTGTTGGCGAAATTTTCCCCTAAAATGAAATGGGATTTTGAACTCTGTGAGGTACATGAATCTCACCGTGTGAATTCCACTTTAAGGAACAGAAAAAATCCGCAACTTAGTAGTATAAAAAAATATGCATAGATTTAATATAGGTATTTCATGTAGAGAAATTATTCCCGGTATTTAGCGTCTGATATCTTTGAAATTTACGCAGAAATCCGTGTTAACCCTATGTGCTTTAATATCAGTGCTTAGGAGGATTAGGTATTATGTTAATTTGGATTAAGTGATTTGTACCTTCTATGAATTATCTTATATTGCTTTTTGCATTTGAATATTAAATGTCATTGTTCCGTAATTGCACCAAAGTGCCCTTGTGGGGAGACTAAGATGCTGCCACTGAAGGGAACTGAGGAAGAAAGTTGATCACAAAACTCATTCTTTTCTCGTCGTGCTCATTGTGTCCCACTACCAGGGCCCTAGGGACGTCACCATTCTCCCACCAAAAGAGAATCCCACAAGAAAAGTAATAAATCTGCCTTTAAGGACAGACTTCTCTGATTTCTTTTCGGTGCTTTAGGTGGAGAATGCTTTCTTTCAGGTGCTGCTGAGAAAAGCTCCAAACATGGAGCAGAGGACAAGACACACACAATTATCATGGCAATGAAAGATCGCATGAAAATCAGGGAAAGGAATAAACCTGAAATCTTCGAGCTTATTCGGTAGGTCTATCTGATAATTCATTGTTTACTCATGTAAGGACGAACGAAGTAACGAATTTGAAATTATTCTCATCCAATATATAATAATATTAGACGTTGTAGATACTCTGAATATGTCATCAGATGAGAAGCAGAAATACAATTGCATATAAAAGAATGACACTACTATTATAGTCTCAAACAGTAAGGTTGTGAAACCTGTAGTAAACTGGAGCAAATATATTGAGCAATGTAACAGTAATATTGTCAAACATCTTCCTGGTGGATATGCCAGGTATCTTACAGCAAAAAAAATAGATATTGTTGTTATCAAGTTAGTTTGAATTCTTCTTAAGAATCTGACAAAGGTAGAGGTGACAAATGCTGGGATCGGTGACGTTTACGGTAACGTTTTTACTACGTTGTCAGTTAGTGCAGTTTTTCAAGTGAATTGAGCTGTCTTTAGGGAGGCATTCATTCCCACTGCTGGTATTCCATGCCTCCCAAATGGGTTAGCGATAGAGAACACACATCTTTCCCAAGGGAAAATTAATTTCATTTTCAGCTCAGACAGAGCAAACGAGCGGAACCCTGCATGGAAACTAGCAATCGTAATGCCCATCCACAGGAAGAAATTGTCTCTCAAATCTTCAGGTTTATTACTCAACTGTTATCCATTCATGTATTTTACAAGATGTAACATTTTATGTTTCAAATAACATTCCACTTTGTATGAGTACACATTATTTGATTTGTCTTTTTCGGACTCCGGTGTTTGATTTTCCCACGTTGATTTGGGCGTTATTTGATCTGATGTTTTCTGGCGTTACTAACCGTTCTTGGTTTGCGGTTTGGCGCGGCTGCAGTCAAGTGTTCAGTGTTAACCAGAAGTCGCACTCTGGTCACATGAAGGCAGTCAAACAGAGCGTGTTGGACGGAACGTCCAAGTGGTCAGCCAAGCTCGCCATCACAGGTAACACACCCCCTGCCGCACCCCGACGCGGCCCGTCCTGGCTGGACACCCTACCTACCTGCCTCCTACACCCACCGTCGTCACTCCCCCTGTAGGCACCCCCGCCATACACCGAGCAACAACCACGTCCTCAAACCCACATCTCTCAGCCATCGAAACATTCAATGGATCTGGATTCATATTACTCACCTTGTGGATAATATATTATGAAATTAATAAGATTATTAGTTTTTTTTATGCAGGTTTTATTTTCGAAATTCTTACACAGAAAATCTGCAATTAGAATCTATACGGAAAAAAAATTCTAAGATGAGTCGTACCTTTTACAGTACAATTTTTTTTTTAAGTTAAAAAAATTAGATGGACAATGGGTTGGTTTTATTCTACCTGAGGACTTGGTGGTTGTATGGCGCAGTCTGCCTTTTCATCGATGTCAACATTTCGTGATCTGTAGCCCCGTGCTAGATGGCTGTGTTCCCCCTGCTACAACCCGCTGCCCGTAGTCTCTGCTACCGTGTCACACTAAGAGCTCCGTCCTGGCGTAGACCGTGAATGTGGCAACCCGTTTAAGTGCTAGCTACGGGGCGTATACGTCGGACCCGCCGAATGGACAGGTTGACCTGTGTACTGCTACTCCTGGTGATATGGCTCCTCACTGTCCATATGGATCAGCTGGAACCTTGGCTTAAAGTCCTATTCAAACTTTTATCACAGTTATATGACACCGATAACCTTCTTTTGGGCACCTTTTCAGTACATATTCTATATAATCGGTGTGTAGATGCGTTTGGTCATACTAAAACAATCAAAATTCCTTTGCTTCCCAGAAATAATACCGGACATTTGAATACTCTATTCAGAGTGCATGGAACTCATTTTCGCTTTGCGTAAAGGTAATAATTATTCTGCTATTAATATGCATTTATGCAGTGGAAATTTAGAGAGTTTTCAAGTGCTCAATAAAGAAGGACATGGTTTCTTTCCGGAGAATACCTATTAGTAATTGCCTGAGCCTTGGAACTTAATACAAGCACTGGCAGGCCACCCTAAAAGGGCTCCTCTACCTGTCAGATGACAGGGGACGTGGTCACACAGTTTGATGGTCAGGTCACTTGGACCTTGTGTCATGCTACCGTAAACATTTACTTCGTAGTAAATACATATATTTGAAAGGGATTATACTTACCGCATGACAGACTGACGGGTTCCACTCACCATGAGTAAAGTGACGACCCTCGTTATCTCCGTAAACGGGTAAATGCCACGCAAGTTCAATAACGTAAACGCCCTGTAGCTCTGTATGCTTTGGACAACATTTCCATGATAACAGTGCTACCACCTACTTTCGCGTTAATTTAATTTCGCTGTGGAATGTCGAAGGCCCTCCACACATACTATACCTTAGCAATTACTCAAGTTGGTTTTACCGGACATCAGAACTAGAAGCAAAGCTTGGTTTTACAAACTGAATCAATTTAAAAGAAACCTCTACACATAAAAGTAGAAAGCGTAATCATTCACACGCAAAAAAAAAAAGAAAAAAAGAAGGTAAGATGTCGATAGAGTAATCAGGATGAATGGAGTGGGCAGCCTTCGAACATTCTGTCTTCCTCTAGCCCTGCCTAGACGTCCTGACACACCCTGTGACTCCACCTCCTAACCCCCCTACTTCCGGTCCCATCACCCACTTCCCACAAGCATCACGCCGGCGCGACGCCTGGTGACAGGCAGCGGAACTACTCTTGGTGGACCTTCTCTCCAACCTGGCCCCGACACTGGCTCCCTGCGCCGAATATGATCCTCCCGTCCTAGCCCTACATCTGTCGGCGTCTTGTCAATCTTGGTGAACCGAATATACATTGTATACTTTTTACCCGTTTGCTTCGTGACTGTGCGCTACTTGCATGCGATATACTTTACTCATGTTTTGCAGAAATGTGTTTAATATCGGCTGCGATGTCCATATAGATACTCTGGCGGTGATGAAAAGCAACATACTTGAAGGCACCTCCAACTGGGGGGCTAAGATTGCGATAACAGGTAGACCCTAGTCTGACAGCTTAGTGCTGTTACAAGCTTGAAGCGAGTGTTTATTCCCACCTTCCAGTATTTTTTTTGAAAACTTAACATCCATTATCAACTTACATTTCCTAGAAAGTGCACTGGTTTCCTTATTTGGTTTTCTGTTTTTTTTCTCTGTATGATAAGCATACTTGTACGATAAGGGTGGTGGTTCTTGATCCTTATCCCGAATTCTTCTAGTTTCACCAACTTGCCGGTTGATCACTGCACAGTTACTAATGGACGCTAGCGGGGCACGGGATGTCACTAAAAGAGCCGAAGAATATCTTGTTTCTGGTTGCACATTCATTTTTGTATGATCAAGAGGGTGGTCTCCTAATTGTATGGAATCTGCATCTGCACTTCTCTGGACTATTTAAATCCTCTCTTACTCTGAATTGATAATGTGCTCCATGAGCTATAAAACTTAAGAATCTGCTGCATTTATTTTCACCTTTCATTGCTTGTGATTGATTTCTTTCTGATTTATTGGGATTTGATCACAGTTTGGAATGGTTTTGAGCACCTAGATTAATTGATGCAATACTGATCATTGTCTTATCGAATTCACTTTTGATTTATGCATTTCGATTGAGACTTCTGAATCTGTATTATTCACATCTGCATTTTGAATGCTACAATCAGTAAATATCAATTTCGTATATTAGTTGCGTTTAATTTTTTAGTTATGTGGCTAACAACCAATGTAAAATCATTTTAGTCTTTTCTAACCTATCAGTATTTTATTTAACATATTTTGCACAACTGTACTAACAAAGTGTCCACAAAATTAAGGTAGAATGTATGAGATTCCAGGTGTATCATAATCACTGAATAACCCTTTAACTAAAACAGGCAAATTCATTCATAAATCTCTCTGTAATATAAACGAAAGAATCAGTCCAAGGTGTTATTATTACAGAATAATTGACGAGGGTACACTAAAATAATCATTTCTTTACTTCAAATATCCAACCTCTGGAAAGTATATATATAAAAAAAAGAAAACCTGCTGCGTATATAATCTAAAACCTAAAACCAAATAAAGATAGCTATCAACAAAGCCCGATAAATGAGATTGCCCCCAGTGAATGGAATCGAATGCAGCACATTTTCTGCAAGCATGCTTTTTTTAATCTTGGTGGTGATATTGTCCTAACATTTAGCTCCTACCATGTCCTGTGTGTATTTCTCAATGTAAAGTGTAGAATCGATAAGAGCTTGGCCAGGTATTGATAACGTGGGGGCCGGGCGTGTGCCCATTCACCTGCAGGTACCCGCGCGGCCCCCACTACCGCTTATCAAAGGCCTCAGGCTTTTAAGTCAAGAGCGACCGATAACTTGGTAAATGTATAGTGTTTGATCTCCTTGTGTCTAGGACCGTTCTCAGACCATAACTTCGCATTACCAAACCCCGTAAAAGGCCTGATCAATGCCAACTTATACACACTGGGCAGGATTTATCTAATGAAATAAGAGGAATTTATTCATGGCTCCCTTTGTCCATGCGGTCCTCTCTCTGTGCCGCAGTAAAAGCTACAGCTACTCGAATATCGTAATCTATGACAGTACCCATGTGTTTGGCCCTATCATCGACTTCATCTCTAGATTATCGCAATTATATGTTCTGCTACAATGCCTCATGTCTGGTATATGTCGGTGGTGAGTACCTCTCGTAAGCATTGTGATGACCATTTTTTTCTTTTTGGTCAGTAATTTGTGCGCAGGGCTTAATTGGCAAGGATAAGACCGGAACCAGTGACCCATACGTTACAGTACAAGTAGGAAAGGCGAAGAAACGCACCAAGACGGTGCCCCAGGACCTCAACCCAGTCTGGAATGAAAAATTCTACTTGTAAGTAGCGCCATAGACCCCAATCCACGGTCAGAAATGGGAAAGCATTTAGTGTCTAATCATACACTATTGTATTTTTGTGTCAACACGGAAAAACGTATTTATAGAATTATATATCCTGGTTTGAAAAAGCTGATATTAGCTTTCCGTACAAAGCAAAGCTATGGACATGCCAACTGTTAGACTATCATTTCGGATGAATAGAAGTTTCAAACATTCTTAAGTGGCTTTAGCTGTCATTTGCGATTGAATATTCATCACATCATACAGGCAATGGTTGTTGCTTGTTTTGCTTTGATAAGGGATTTATCAGTAATGGAAAGGATATTTTCTTTGCATATTAATGAGATTACAACCTCTACAGTGTTCTTTTTTTATTACAGTGAGTGCCATAATTCTACAGATAGAATCAAAGTTCGAGTCTGGTAAGTGTTGACTTTGTCATTCCTTCCATTTCCAGTTAGTTTATATCAAACAAAACGTGCGATTTCAATCTACTTCATTGTGCCTGAACTGACCTTAATAGAAAATATAATGCCAGTTTCTTATGTTTTATAATGCTAGCTCGAACCGCACACGCGGAGTATATTAAATCTGGTGGATAAGAGTGTATTAGTATCATGTACAGGTAATTTTTCTGTAACAAAATTGATTCAGCTCTAAAAACGCCTGTTATTGTCCTGCGTTACATTCATAATTGGATTATCGCATCAATACTCCCCATGGATGGTCATTATCACGCTATTAACATGCATCCAGACCTAGCCTTCCCTCCTAATTCCCATGCCTCATTAGACCCGTACATCAACCTGTAGTCCACAATTTACATAGATATCCTCCACCCATGAATATTTACAGGATATTAAATGCATGTCGTTTTTTGTCATAACTAATATCATAATTCTTTTTGCAATGAAGCAGAATGGCATTTAGAACTCAAAAGCAATTCCTTTCCTTTTTTTCTCTCAGAAATTCATAAAAACTGAAACTAATCCATTGATCTCGTTTTTTTTTCTGAAAGTTTCAAATATTGGTATAATCTAATATCACACACTCGAAGCGATCCTTTATAATGCATTAAAGCAAAAGGAGGTATAGAAAGGAAACCAAAGAACTTCCTGTGCTTATTCATGAGCACTGCAGAAAAGGAGCTACTCTATCGATTGATCTTGTGTTTTGCTGAAAGTTTCAAATCATTGGTTTTTCTTCTCTAGGGATGAGGATAATGATTTGAAGTCCAAGTTACGTCAGAAGTTGACACGAGAATCGGACGACTTTCTTGGGCAGACAATCATTGAAGTCCGAACTCTCTCCGGAGAGATGGACGTGTGGTATAACTTAGGTAAGTTTTGTTTGATGTCCAAGATGGAACTCATCCTTTTCTTTACTGTCACATCAATATGCTTGACCGTGATGTAAATTATTTTGATCCAGGATTCATTAAAGTTTTTTTTTACCTCAACGAAGGCAATCTCGTATCTTTATTGAATCCAGGCAAAATCAATCTCACCAAGCTATCCAAAAACAAATCTGGACTTCGATATTTCTGAAAGCTGAGAAGGAGCAAAGGTCGGGAAAATTAATCAGGAAATGGGTATCCATGGATTTCCCCTAACTTCTATTAAATACGAATGAATACTGCAAAAAGATACAGCGGATGTCATCCTCTAAGTTTACCAAGTCATTGTGTGTCAATAGATGCTCATTTTCCTATTGCAAAGCCTTATAATTATATTCATGGACAGGGATTAATTTCAGCTCCAACGGAAGTTCTCAAAATTCTTACTGAATCATCGGCTGTCCATTATTCACCCATCGCTCTCTATATTGATCCTTGTCGGTGTTACAGAACCCTTGATAAACTTCTCATACTCGACATATTTTAAGAAAAAATCACCTGAAATGCACTTAAGACTCTTCCTAATGGCATAGGTTTAAGGGAGACATTGCCATTACACTGTCTTCAGTACTATACACACTGGCTTTGATATGAAGTTGGTGGTATAAGGGAGGGGCATTTATCTTTAGTTTTCTTCACAGTTGTTCTTGAAATAATCAACACGTTGGAGTAAAATCAGGAGCTGTGAGGTTCTGCATGGTGATATGATACCTAGTCTGATTAAGAAATTATCTAGAATGTGTAAGTGTTCTACTTATAACCGTTGCCGGAGGAAAAGTCAACATTTATCATCCAAATGATGATGATTGTAAGTCGTTCAATTATGTTTCATGATTTCGTTCCATCTATATTTCTATATCATGAAAACACTAAATCACGACCGACACTTGACAAATAATTTTTCTAGATCACACAAAATGTGAGTAAGATTACATTTACACTCTTCCAAAGTCGTAATAAAGTATTAAATATTTCTATAAACAAATTGAATCGTCTAACCTTTGAACTCTATTATCACAGAAAAACGAACTGACAAGTCGGCAGTGTCTGGTGCTATCCGCCTACACATCTCAGTAGAGATCAAGGGTGAGGAGAAGGTGGCTCCTTACCACGTACAATACACGTGTCTACACGAAAACCTCTTCCATTACCTGTGCGAGCAGTCCGGCGGACAAGTCAAACTCCCAGATGCCAAAGGGGTGAGTAGCTCAGAGTGTAATCAGCAGCATTAGTGCTGCGATCAAAGAACCAAGAGACTATTTAGAGGAACTCTTAAATACACTGGGAATCTACAACCGTAGATCGTCTGGTCGTGGCAGAGATGCACAGCTTCTGTTCTTGGCAAGAGTGCAATGTCAGCGTGGCCGATTTAAGATTGATGCCGCTGTGCACCTTGTGCCCAAGCTGTATGCTGACCTTGGAGAATAGATTCATTAAAAGGAGATGATAGGACTGACCAATCGTGGTTATAATACTTTTAATTGCTAATCAATACTCCAACATATATGTACCTAACTCCAGAGTAATTTAACAATTATTCATTTATAGAGTATCACATGGAGTTGATTGTAACTCAGGTTAGCCTTGATGAAGGTTCTATGGTGCATCTTCCTGGTTGATGAGCTAATCTCGACTATTCTAGAGTATTACAGTTGGGCACCAGAAGCCGTGTACACCATTTATAGCTCAGAGAATAGACTCCCAGAGCTTAAGTTATACTTTTTTACAGTTGCTTGTTGTAGAAGACTCCAGTCCCACAATGAGACATGAAACTAAGGTATTGTGATTACTAGACGGTGATGTGAGAAAGTATATGTTTGCAGAACGGTAGAATGGTTAAATCATGTCGGCTATTTTAACCTTAACTGGTAAGGAGATTATATGGCAGTCCAATTCTCTCTTATTGAGCAGATTACTAATCCACCCCAATCATAAAAATACGTGCTTACTGAAGGGTATGCGATTACTCTACTTTCAATGCGACCATAGCTATACAAGTGTTTGTAGTGGAAAATTATATATAAATACCAAAATATTATTGGTAAGTTTCAGCAATCTACAAAATAATAGACTGCATATGAATATGTATGATTGTGGCACGAAATCTGTAGGGCAGGAAGAAAAGCAATACTGTCCCGTGTGGGTGACGTACCTCTCCGTATAGTGACAGGCCATACATCTCCAGCGCCTCCTTTTACTGTACAAAGGCAGGGCTCTAGCCGAGCAGCTATACAGGCTTTGAGTCTGGTTTCTTCTGTCTTCCCGTCAAGATATGCCCTTCACCCCCAATACGGCCTTCGGCTGCTCTCTGAAACATTAGGAATTTATGCCGGGCACATCCGGCCATCCAGAATGTACGTCATAGTACCATATACGCAGAAAGGAGTGTAGTGGCTGATCTGCTGGGCGACAGGCGTAATTTCGGCCGTATTGAAATCTGTCATTCAGAATGGTTGACTATATTCCATAGATCCCTCCTACAATCCATCAGTAAACTAACATATGTTATATATATGCATGTAGTTATTTAATCTCCATATCTGTCACACCTGAGTTGATCAATGTAGAACAGCTTTAGGACAAATGTAATTATTGGGGGGTAATGGGGGGTGGGAAGATTTAAATTGGATAATAGAAAATATTAAAGTGAAAACTGCCTCGCAAGTTAAATAATTAGAGGAATATATTGGTCAAAGTATCAAGGTTATGGTACTGCCATAATGGGCATGACAAATGGAGGTGGAAAGATATAAATTGGAATAGTAAATATCAAAGCGAAAACGGCCTCGCAAGTTAAATATGATAAGAGGAATGTATTTGTCGTATTATTAAGATTATGGTACCGCCATCAAGGGGGATGGCAATGTTTATAAAGAATAAAACGAGTTCACACGTACTGGTTTAAGCGGCATACCTAATGTCCATACCTGCTGCCTAGAGCTGTACGTATTGCCTTGTCAGTTCCATGTCGCTCTGGAGAATAATCCTACCTTTCCTGGAAATGTCAGCTATCTGTTGAATTCCATTTAAAAAATCCCTATGGGCAATGTGACGCTGCCACCTGAAGGTATTTCTATTTGTCCACCTGCCATCGCTGCATCAGCTGGTTGTCAACCTTGAAATGTAAATCGTGGTGTCATGAGATGGACTTGTCAGTATGGGTGATGGCATGCTTTTTTAACTCGCTGCAGGTGAATGTAATGTGATGGTGTTTTTCCCATTTACCATGATTTCAGGACGAATCTTGGAAAGTTTACTTCGACGAACCCGCCCAAGAGATAGTGGATGAGTTTGCCATGCGTTATGGCATAGAATCAATATACCAAGCAATGACGTGAGTATATGAACATTGATATGCTTACTCGTGAATGATCACAAAGGCAGACGACATTTCTTATGATTAAATGATTAGGATCGAGAGAAACCTGAGGCTACATCTGAATATGTCTGGTAGTAATGTGAAGGGGGAGTAACACTCCATATCACAGTGGTTAGAGTCGCAATAATCATATTCAATGAGTTTCAGAAACAAAATGTTCTTATGCAATATATACCCATGTATTATTACTTAAAGCATTGATATGGGCAAAAGCCTATTTTTGAGCGCCACAGCTTGCCTGTTACATTTTAAGACGGAGTAGAAATATCTGAGTCTTAAAGCATCATGATGGTACTCCAAAACGTTCATAAAACCCTCATTGCAAATCATTTTAGAGAGCGTGGTCTTGCGTCACAAATGATTCCGTTATTATATCTAACATTTAAAATTAAAAAAGACTATTGTAATAATACCATTTGATTTGATTGCTTCCCTGGTCCTCTGAGTTTAACCTTTCATAAGTTCACATATAAAGAAATCCATGTACTAGATATTGCCTAATGTAGATTTAGTAAAAGGATGTCTAATAAATATAATCGCGTCGTATAAAGTTGGTATAAAACCAATTTTTACATCGATAATAGATAGCACATAGTAATCATGGAGGGCATAGTGATTCGAGTACGTGGTATGGTAAATGGCTCGTTTTGACAGCTCTCCCTTCACTTCCAGACATTTCTCGTGCCTGTCGACCAAATACATGTCACCCGGGGTGCCCGCCGTGATGAGCACCCTACTCGCCAACATCAACGCCTTCTATGCACACACTACCACCTCGGCCGCCGTGTCAGCTAGTGACCGGTTCGCCGCTTCTAATTTTGGTGTAAGTAGCTAGTTGGCACCGATACATTGCATTATCTCACCCCAGATAATTTTTCTCCATAGACTTAACATTGGAAACTCGTATCTAACACCTATTAGATATTTAGGAAATATATCCAATGGGGGATAATGTTAGCCCATTAGACTATATTAAGGGTGAGATAAATTCAGAAACCCATTCAAGTTTAGGGTCAGAGCTCGATCCCATCTCATTTGAATCACATAGCAATTCACGCGGCTTCGCCTTGTGAATATAATATAATAATATAATATACCTATATATGATTTCTAAGACTCATAATGATATTTGCTGCTTAATACACTTTGGTTGTATTCCATTGTGCTGAAAGAAAATTGCCCGGCAAGATGTTCAATAAAGATTTTTTTAATTTAGAACTCATCAATATCACTTTTCTTATACTGCAACCG
Source organism: Alentia gelatinosa (assembly GCA_950022655.1). NCBI lineage: Eukaryota > Metazoa > Annelida > Polychaeta > Phyllodocida > Polynoidae > Alentia > Alentia gelatinosa. Next base: position 47,591,025 of record OX465583.1, on the reverse strand, counting down.
GCTATGATGTCCTGTCTTGCCGCTGTGTTTACTCGGGCCACTGATTTTATTGTCAGCGTAAAGGAAGCAGTTGAGATGTGTACATGTATACGTATACCCGTTCTCACCTTTTAAAAAAAAAATATTTATTTAACAGAAAGAGAAGTTCGTAAAGCTATTGGATCAATTGCACAACTCTCTGCGGATAGACCTGTCCGTATACAGAGTAAGTATTTACATCAATCTTTTTACCTGTCTCAAGGCCTCAATCTTTTGATACTAAAGTTATTATCAATCCCTGGAGAATTATTCGCATGATATATCAAAGTGTATATATATCTAATAAATGTGATCTTATATCTATTACATGTATGATCTATGGAAGATCACCTGTATTTCCAAGTAATAAAACAACTTGCTGGAGACAAGAAGACGTAACAATGGTCTCTGATTGCAATTTTCTTCATACCAGTAGACAAACTGTAGAGATAAGTCTATTTCTTGTCTCACGGAATTTTTCTTCTCCCCAAACCAGAATACCTTCCCTGCTTCCGACTCAACACGACTACAGGATCTGAAGTCGACCGTCGACCTTCTCACCAGTATTACGTTCTTCAGGATGAAGGTGAGCGAACTCAGAGCTAAGGTAGACACTTGAGGAATCAATTTGTGCATGGCCTATCTTGGTGGTGAAGTTATTTGATTGCCTAAAAAGTTGGGATGGCTATTATTTCCCCAGCATGAAGAGATAGATTCATTCCCAGTGAGCATTGGATAAAACTGAGTGGGGATCAAATGGAAAATTTAAGAGTAGATTGGCTGAAGTCATATCATCTGAAACATTTGAGTCTACATGTATATCATCATTCCTTTCTTTAGAACCAGGTTCCCCCTTCTCTGGACCCCATCAAAGATTTCCAAGGCTTTGTCGCCTGAAGGTGCCGTCAGAGTGACTGATGTGTACAAGCTTTATCTTCATGCCACCCCTATCCCTTTGCTGCCATTTATCAGCAGTTCATTGACATCCACCTGTCATTAAAGAGCATGCCTGTAAACATCTTTTTTCTTTTCATTAGTATACATTATAGTTTTTAATCTGTAAATATATCGCCATATATGTAAGTTCGTATAGCTGCCAGGTGACTGTTTTATTTCTTTGGTATATTCTGTAAGATTAGAACGGTTGTGTTGTTGGTGATGTTTTTGCATGTTCATGCCAGAATATATTCTAAGGGTTTATTGGTTTTTACATAAAGCATTTTAGAGATAAGGACAATTTGGACGGTTTCGGTAAAATTTCTTTTTCACTAATAATCTTTGGTATCGTATACATACATGTTCCTTTTCATAAACGAACCTATACCTAAATCTGTATGCATCTCATTGTACCAGGTTCAAGTTTATTTAGGCGGACACACTTCGCCCTGCATGTTTGATAATAGATTTCCCTATTTTCCCTTAAAAGACGAAGTCAAGTGATGACTCGGAGAAGGTACCTGGACTAATTCAAACACTTTTCTAACTTAGAGTGGGTTGACTACAAGAGAGGGATCACGGTGACTTTGTATAACTAACCTGGCCTAACTAACATAAAACCCGACTCGGATGCCGTGACTGTATGGACCCGAGTATGTGCACCTAGAACCCTAAAAACACAAATCACAAAGCGTGTTTATAATTTGGTGAAAATAACACTCACATCATAGACAACAAAATTAAATCGTAATCGTTGATGTATGTAAGAGAAGTTGTTTTGTCTTTTTCTTCCTTAAGGTTTGCTATCCTAAAAAAACACGATGAAACTTCGTCGACAGGCTAATCAATGATAGTAATAGCGCTGTAGTTTGTTGCGCTTTGATTTCAATGTGTGTTTGCTCAAAGCTGCTTTTATTTAAATCTTATTTTTGGATTTTACCAAATCTATTCCCGATCGATTGTGTAAGCAGACTAAAAATAAGCTAATGGGCGTGCGGTGGCAATAGAGAACGATATATTCTTGATCAGTTTCACCATTAATTTCATCTATGATTGGAATTATATGATTTTGTATTCGAGTATATCCCGAGTGCTATCAATTTATAAAAGGTTGATCTAAAAGATGCTTTTCGTGTGTCTTTACATCAACGCCGATTATTCTCAATATAAATATGGAGTGTAACGACTGTTCAATGAAGCAGCCTTAGATCTCACCATCTACACAAACGAGAAATAAATACCAGCTTCCTACACTTCACACATTGGTATTTGTCTCCGTATATTCTCTCATGTCGATTATACAGATATCTATAGCTCTGCTTCTTAATATCCACAGGTACAAGAGTTGTCGAGCCCGCCTCGAGCGGGCACAGTGGTGAAGGACTGTGTGAAGGCTTGCATGAAGTCTACATACCAGTTCCTCTTTGACAACTGCTATGAGCTCTATAACCGAGAGTTCCAGACAGACCCCAATGAGCAACAGACAGATGAGTCTGAAAAAGGCCCTAACGCTCGCAGTCTTGAATTCTGGCATAAACTTATAGCTCTTATAGTGTCCGTTATCGAGGAGGATAAGAACAGCTACACCCCAGTTCTAAATCAGTGAGTACCTTTTTTCATTGTTTAAATACTTGTTTTGTGGGCAGTAGATTCTTGGTATACAATGTTGCTTTTATAATGGAAAATAAGAAAGAAAGAAACACGAATACAGTAACAGTATACTGCCCTCCTCCTATTAAGTCATTACTGTCCATGTGGTGTATTTATGTATTCAAACATATTCGATGTGCCCACAGTATGTAAAGTTTTAACCTATAATACAATGCTCTAATTATAATTATACATTTCATTGTTAGTGATTACAGCCCTTTATTAAGTATACTACACATTTCGCTGAATGTAGAATGGGTATACAACTTCGTTGTCTTCTGCTACAGATATCACTCAGCTCCGCTTCGTGATATCATTCCGCGAATACAACTCATGCCATATAAACAATTGTATGAAATTTCGTGACGTTTCTTAATAGTACTCTGATATCTATAAATGGGTATATAGGTATCTTATCTGACTGTTAAGTATTTGCTGTCATTCCGTGGGTATTCTATATGCCCCATGCTTGGTTTACATAATCCCTACCATCTTCAGAAGAACATAATGTATGTCATTTTTGCTATACATTCATGGAAGTGGTTTGTTTAACGTATGCTCCGCGACAACAATACGGAATAATGAGAAATACTAAGCGTGATCATTAAACTATTCACTGCAAATATACTTTCCCTACGACGAACAACAGCTCTTAGTGTAAAACAAAACTGAATGCCATCTTTTCTTGAGAAAATCAAAGTTTTATGGCGAGGATTACGAAATGCAGATATACACAATATTACCACGATTTCGATCTGATTGGCTGTATTCTCCGCGTAGTTCACGCGTAGTATTACGTAGTGTCAACTACAAGGAGAATAGGGCCACACAGATCGAAATCATGGTAATGTTGTATTTATTACTCACCGTTCGAGTAATTTTTAGGAAAAAATTCTTGTAAATGATTAAAAATTCGACATGCATTGTATATATAAATTAGTTCCCATAATGCCCGTCAGGTGGCTGAAAAAGCCGTATTCTCCTAGGAGATTCCGGAGGTCTGTATTCTACTCAGTAGCGATCTGTAGGCTCCATAGGCTTAGCATGGAGACTCCGTATTAGGTGGGCAATAAAACAGTTACTGGTAGTTATGAAGTTTCAGAATGCTTTCCAATAGGATGTGCTCAAAAGCTCATTTCCTAGGAAAACTGTTTGTCAGCAGTTTCACGTAATACCAGTTTCGCGTAACACAGGAGCCCTCAGCTCTGTGATATAAGTAAGGACTCCCACAGAGTCAGGTAGATGCTTGTGAAATTTAGTTTATGTCGGAATTTTCCCTGCTATCCGAGCTGCTCGCACTATGAATAAGAGCAGCTGGTATTATTTATAACACGAGTGCCCGTCACGGTAAGTGTTTCTCATCCAACGACCGAATGAGCCGCAGAAAGATGACACCTTGCCGGCACAAACACCCCCCACCCGTCCCACACCTCGCGTGGAGTAGGGTAGTTTGTAACATAAGCAGGTCATTTTAAAATGCGAGGGAAACGGCCCCCGGGCGAAATGGCTCGAAGTTCCTGGAGCACTCAATTTGTCACAGACAACCAGAATAGAAAACGACACACTGTTCTCTCCCCATTCTCAATGCAATTCAACCTGAGCTATTTATAATGTACTCCCAATCAGTATCTATTCACCCCACCCCTCCTCCTCACCGATATTGCTCTCCGGAGCTACGTTGGTCCATGCAATTGAATACGATGGGCCGTCGGATTAGAGTTTAATGTTGCATTGTGAATTAGACAAGGATTAATATCTTTTTCTTTCCACCTTTTACAGGTTCCCCCAGGAGCTGAATGTTGGTCAGGTCAGTGCATCTTCCATGTGGAGTCTCTTTGCCCAGGACATGAAATATGCACTCGAAGGTAAGTTACCGTCCTCGTATGACCCGGCTAATTAGTTAATGAGGTATGCTTCCATCCTGCACATACATAACGGGCGGAACCGTCAGTAATGGACATACTCCATTTTACAAAGATGATTTAATGGGACATGCTTTCAAACTCACGTTAATTGTATTTTACGACGCGGCTATTGGCTCTGAATTATTGAATTCATGATCGATGCCAAAAAGATATATTTTATGACATCATTATCAGTTTCGAATTACAGCCCTATCTTTACTTCCTGTGATCAATGACCGCTATAATTTCCATTAGTTGGTAAATCTATTATCTGCCAGTTTTTGTTTCAATGCTAGGCATGACTAAGGAATGGTCTATTTGTTGTTTTTGTCTATGTTACAACAACAGCTGCAAGGTATAACCTCTGTGCTAAGCTTCCCTCTTTGGTTTATATATAACGTGTAGTCCTGGCTTTATGGCACCAGATAATGCATTCTTCGGGTGCTTTGATTCTTGTGTATTTTAGAACATGAGAAGGAACGGCACTGCAAGAGCTCTGAGTACATGAACCTTCACTTCAAAGTCAAGTGGCTCTACAACAAGTACATCGTCGATGTGCCTCCGTACAAAGGCGAAGTGGCTGAATACCCTCTGTGAGTGATGCAATCCTTATTATCGCTATGCCTAAAAAAAACCTATTGTTATTATCTCCAATCACAAGGAATCATAAGCCACTATTAGCATTGCTCTCTCCAGTTGTAAAGACTTACTATCTGCCCCTGTGGTTATTATCTGCAGTTATAAAGAATCGTAGGCTGTCCCTATCAATAGCATCTCCAGTTATAAAGAATCACAAGCCCCTCATTTTCGTATTATCTCCAGTCTTAAAGACCATGAGCTTCTCTTATTCATATTTACAGTTATAAAGAATCACAGGCAGTCCCACTCATTATTATCTCCAGTTATGATTAATCAGATGTCGCTCCTCTCCCTATTTTCTATGTTTTAAAGACTCATGAACTGTTCCTATTGTTATAATCTCCAGTTATAAAGAATCACAAGCTGTTCCTTTTCTTGTGATCTCAAATTGTAAAGAATCATGGGCTGTTTTTATTGTTATCATCTCCTCTAATACATAGTCACGGTCACTCCTGCGATCCACGTGCTTCTTCACTCTATCAAGTATTCACATTCCTTTATCAATGTTTGACACAGGGTCCATTATTGGAACCTTCCGTGCGACTAGAGCGCAGCACATGGAATGTACTAAAGATCCATCTGTGCTGATGATATAGATCTGTATGTGATTTACTTAATGGGGTCACTTGACACACATCAGCAGAAAATATCTAACTATAAGGGGCCATCCATAAAGTATGTGCTCAAAATTTCTGAAATGTTTGACCCCCCTCCCGCCCCCAACATTTTCTTTCCCCCACCCCACCCCACCCCCACACCTCAGAGTGTACGTACTACATGTGTTTGGATGGCCCTGAAGAGAGATGTCCCTTACAATATCATTTCGTTCCATGTTTGGATTTCTATATAAACTCGGCAAGGCAGCTTTGCCAGTTTAATCCATCCAGTTATTTCTTATGCACTTTGAAGGGGAGATTGTAACATCACAAATCTGTTTGTATAACCATACTTATTACTGAATCTGTCCCCAGCCAATGGAATTGGTTACTCTGTCTATGCATTGCTTTACATGTCACAGACACATTTCGAACCTCACTTACCCCCTCCTGTAATCATTTTTGTCAGTTCTATGCATTTTCCCGAATTTGTAGGTTTGCAGGGAAACTGAAGGTAGTGATAGTAGGGAAACTGGATCAAGTGTGTTCTAAAATAGTAAAACGTGTCCCGCAAGCCGTGTCAGTTTTTGCCTGTGAACTCCCAGTGAAGTCAGGACCCCTTCTCTGTAAGCCCAACACGCCGACTGCGTCCGCTAATTGGGTCTGAAATTACTTGATGGAAAAATCAAAGGTGCCTCTGTGGGGTTTTAGAGTAATTCCATTTTCTCCCCCGATGGAGGGCTATTTAGGTCAACACCTGTCAAATTCACAGGATATTGTTCTTGGTAAAGTGTGCACTGATTGACAAAGGAAGTGCTAATTGATAATTCAGTGGCACGGAAACTCATCACAGCTTATAAGCTAGTCTTTTTGTATTCACCAAATGAGGTTTATCGTCCATTTTAACGTACCGTTAAGTTCCGAATGTAGTGACATACATATAAAGTTGATTAGTGTATTGAATAGATCAGAACCGATTCCAAAGTTGGTTCTGATCTATTCGTCGGTTGCTTCCATTGAATATCTACAGGCTATACTGTAATATAACGCACATACCAAAGCGCACATAGAGGTCAATGCAGTCAACGATAATGCCTCTGTGATGCCAATGCATTTGAAAAGGAGTAGAGGATATATTGGTCTTATCTGTAAATTTATGTATCCGAGCGAATGCGTGGATATTGCGTAGTGAACTACGAGGAGAATTTTACCATACAGATCAAAATTATAGAAATGTTATATTTATCATACAGCATTCCAAATAAAAGTTATCAAAGGAAACACAAAATCCCTGCCAATATTCTCACGCACTACACGCTAGGGACCTATTTTCCGTACTCTATTCTACTGAGTAGAATACAGCTTTCCGTATTCTACTAAAGTAGCGATCTGTAGGCTCCATATGTTCAGTATGGAGACTCCGTATTACGGGGATGATAAAATATATATTGATGGCCATAAGAATACAAAGTGCTATAGGAATACAAAGCTTACGTATGTACTGAGGCATTATCGTCTTTTTATTACCTGAACAAAAGATTATATTTGGCCCAAACACCAGGTTTGTAACCCTGTATTGTATATATTCCCGAATAGTATTATCGCCCGACTGTTCTGACCTGTGCTTCCCCCTACAGGTGGTTCGAGCCATTCGTCATGCAGTGGTTGAATGAAAATGATGATGTGTCGATGGACTATCTACACGGTGCATATGAAAGAGACAGGAAGGATGGGGTATGTGTTTTCATGAAAGATAATCTCCATATTCGTCTTCGTTGACGTTGTAAAGTGAATTTCGTTGTTTAACGCGATAGGTCAATCATGTTAGAATAGATGGGAAATAGTCACAAGAAAAGAGATTAACTGCCCTACCAAGTGATCTTGGAATATAAGAGACAACCAAGAGTCAGAGAAACTCACCAGGATGTATGTCTGATAATTGTTGTATCTAAATTCTCTACAGTACATTGTACTTATACATTTGAACAAAACTTTAATACATTGTCCACCATCGTATGTATGGTCATCTCTCCGTTGATTTTAAGGTAGCATATACCGTTTAACACTTTCACATTGCACCATGATCTGAACGATTCTTACTCTTCGACATTTTATCACAACAGAAAATGTGTCATAAGTTGTAAGTCCCTTCACGAATATGTGTTTCCGACTACCTCCATACACCCCAATTCCTTCTGGTTCCCAAGGGTTTTGCTTTATAAAATATGCTTCTTTATCATAGATCAGTTTATCGTAGAAATATTTATTTGTGTATTCTCTCACACAGGTGTACAATGCCTTGCTTCCATTATATTTCCGTTTGAAAGGATATACCCGTATTTCCTCCTGCCCCATGCTGTACTGGCATCACATCCCCCTATTCTTAAGGTGAAGGGCTATTACCGATTTTCAATATTTTATTCTCATTTAATGGAAGGATGTTCATTTCACAGGTGCCTGCCGTGTGCAGCATATGGTATACAGGTTTCGTTAGGTTTATCAATACAATTTAAACAATTATCCTTTAGTTGTATGAATTTAAGAGGAACGGGGAATTCGGTATCTCGTAATACAACATACACATTAATGTATTCTTCTGATCAGTCACTTAACAACAATTTTAGCATTAAGAAATGTGTCATATTACAAATACCGAATGTCTACACCTGAGAAGAAGATCGCCAGTGGCATTTACCCTGTGTTAGGCAACGTGTCAACTAAACACCCTGCAGGACCGTCATGCCTATCAGATGTCTGTTTGTCGCGCTTTTTAAGAGGTTACTCACGCGGTCTGCTTAATGTCGTCTGCTTTTCCTACAGTTCCAAAAGGCATCTGAGCACGCGCTCTTCTCGTGCTCCGTAACAGACGTCTTCACGCAACTCAACCAATGCTTTGATGTCATCAGGAAACTTGAGTGTCCACACCCCGAAGTCGTCAAGAGATACATGAAACGCTTCTCAACGGTCAGCAACCTTTCATCCACTCCAAATACAAATTAATAAACTCAGTCATCAGTGGACATTGTCCAAGTGAATGTTAAGGCATGATAAACTGACATTTAATGCCCGATTGTCTTGTGCTCTGTTTCATATGAAAGACAATTCTTCAGTAAAATTGAGAGATCCGATACTTTAGAAATCTTGCTGATTCCTGCTGTTAATTAGTTAGGTCATGATATTTCATAGAAGTCTTAGAAGTACGCCTAAGTACATTCAGGTAATTGATATTTACCAATTGAAGCACTCCAAATGTTTTTTTACATGACTTCTACTGAGAATTGTTGTTAGTACTTGTTAAAGATTTAATATAAAATATTTCTCTTCCATTTTCAGACGGTTAACAAGGTTCTGCTGGCGTATGCAGACTTGGTGAGACGTGATTTTGAGAAGTACACAGGAAAACATAGTGTTGTAAGTAACAACAACTTTTCCTTATTGTACAACTAACTACATCTGAAACTTGCGTTCCCGAAAGCAAATCTGAAACTGTTCTAGAGAAAAGAATTTCTAAAATGAAAAAAAAGGTGCATAAAGCCCAGATGTATGAAGTATTCCTGCTACTTCAGTCCTGGGTTCTTTCACCTATGAAGTTCTTTATACCCATAATCTTTTGTTACACATTCACATTGAAAGCTGGGCTTTGTAGCGAATCAAGAGGAGATTGGGGTGCATCTGGGTCTCCCCAGAACATACAGTGGGGGACGCGCACGGGGGAAATCCTCCTGTGCGTTGCCTATAGACGGAGGTAAAGATGAGAGACACAGGGATGAGCTCTGTCGTCTGCCTCCAGGGGGTGCGCTGAGTGGCAGGGTCGTCTTTCAGGTGGTAAATGTGCTTGGCGACCCCAACGCTCACCAGGAGCAGCTGTCGGAGCAGCTCAGAGCGGTTCAGTGCCGCCCACATTTGTTCAGTGCCTGCTGAACCCTCAGTGTACAGGCACCTTCAGCATCGGAGACCAATATCCAGGCTGCCTTGATGATCAAAGATCTTTCTTAAAGACCAGCTCTAGATGACCCAGCACGGTTTTGACTGTGGAAAATGTGCTTAGGCAGTAACATGAATTTCTTAAGGAGCTGCGAGTGATTGTTAACTCGAAAAAACAGCGTGATTTTGGTGTTCTGCTGCCGTAGCAACTCTGGCCCCCATTATGTGTTCTTTGAGCCGTGATTGGGGTCTGTGAACTCTGCTGGTCATTCACGCGTATGTAATCATTTATGTCACCATGATCCTATTCACATCATACATAGATCATCAATGCATCTCTCTTTTTATTGGTATTTATATAGAACAACATGACCATGCTGTACATGCTACAAAACGAGATGAGGAATTGTTGTCTTTTACTGAAAGAGGTCCCAGGCCGAGTTCTGTAAAAAAAAAAATCAATTCTCATCGAGTTTTGTAGCATGTACAAAGCATGGTAGGTCGTTATATAATTATCATTTACCCAAAATTTATAAAAGTTTACCATATATTGCCATAGAAGACATATCTAATGAAAGCCCACACACTGCTGATGTTTCAACGTGTTCAGTATAACAGTGTGCTGCGCAGGGTTCAGTATGCAATTTATGCTGCACAGGGAGCAGCAGTACGTAATTATCAAATATACTGCATGGGTATAATAAAATGCTTTCGATAATATTGAACCCTGTTTGAAATTAATTTGATGAACACATCATACTGATCTTGTTTATGCTAGCTTAATTCCTTTTTATATGGAGCCAGTGGTAATACAGTGCTTGGGTTATCAAACTGCTTGGGCATTACTTCTTATATCCCTAGCCACTGAATCATCTATCATTTGGTGTAATTTTTGTGTTGCAGGCATGTATCCTGATGAACAACATCCAGCAACTCCGCGTCCAGTTGGAAAAAGTATTTGAGGCTATGGGGGGTGACAAGGTAAGCTCTTGCCTTCCTAGACTTAAGAAATATCCCCGATATAAGATCCCCTGCCTTTCTGTAGTGCATAAAACCCAGTGTCACTTGAGAGATCCAGTTTCCTCCTAATGATGGACTTACACAATCATGCTTATCTCATTACAGTTGGATCCTGATGCAGCAGATGTGCTGAACGAGTTGCAACAAAAATTGAATACGGTCCTAGATGAGCTCAGTATAATCTTCGCAAATAGGTAAGTGGATGCCCGCCTCCTGCAAATTACCATCAGTGCCACCCAGCAAGCGAAAATAACCTTTTGACGACAGATACAATGACTAATCTAGCTCGGGAGTTGAAATTACCTGAAGCTCTCATTATCTCATGGCATTGTCATGATCCTCAGTTAAACTCTTAAAAAATGCAAAGACGTTATGAGCGATACCGTTCCTGATTGATGAGTTCCCCTTTACTGGCATACTTAATTAATTACCGTTATGCCATTCTGCATGATTGATTGATATCATTAACTAATAAAATGTTGCCGTGATCTGTCAGAAGGTGGGGTTGTGAACAGGCAGCTCGAATTACCATGCTCTTGGAAAGTCGTATTGTTAAAGCTACTTTTCCGATTTGAATAAAATGAACAGGAAAGGGTTTCAGTTTTTCACAAGAAGTTATTGTTCAGCAATCAATTTTGTGGTTTGAACTCTGTGTGCAGCAAATATTCCAAATACTAATCAGACAAGCGTAATGCTCGATCCCTAAATGAGGGGAAGGGGTGATATAACGAATAGCACTATTGACTGGAATTATATATATAGATTGCTCGATTTGTCCAATTTGTGAATGCCGTTGTCGATACAGATAAGTTGTCGAGATATTGCTCTCCATTACAACACAACAACAGTGATAGATGATAGAAATAACTAGCTTGTTGAAGGAACTAATCACAGCCTAGAACAAAGATGATGTCGTTATATATGACACTCGTTTTGCAGCCTTGAGGACCAGGTCCGTGCGTCAATCCAGGAATTAGGTTCGCTCCTCGCCAAGGTGAAGGGCGGTGGCCAGGTGTCGTTGTCGCAGCCATCGCAGCGCAACAACATCCAGCAGGAATCGGACCTAGTACTTAGCCCGCTCATGGATCTCCTCGACGGAAGGTGAGTGCCCCTCTCCACGCTAGGTGTCGCCAGGGTGCACTGGTGACAGACTCGCATGATTTAGTATATTTATATGCAATTCTATTCAATGAAATGTTACATGTGGTTCTCTTCTTGTAAGACGAGGCAACTACTGATGACCAATAATTCGTAAGAGGTTTTGGTATGAGATTCATTAATGCAGTAAACAAGGAAAGCTGCCCAAGTGGACTTTCGACAAAACAGAATTGTATTATAAATAGAGATTCAATCTGAATTTGTGTCTCATTTCCATTTTTTATTCATATTTGCAATCAACTATACATCATCCTTCTTCCATGCAGAATTTGGGCATGACCTGAACCGCAATAAATTGTGTATACAATGTAACCTTTTCATCCTATGAATTTAACAATCTGTTCATATTGGCTTTCTACTACGTTGAGATATGATACATACACATGTGTATAATTTGTCCCCGCTATTGCCTGAGAGAACGATTGTGACAATATTCAGAAATGACGTTAAGAATTTTTTTTTTTTTTAATCTTATTTTACAATAATGCAAATTATGTTACAACGATGTAAATCATGCTAATTATGTTACAATGATAGAAATCAATGATAGATTACCGTATAGCGACGGGAAGTAAAAATAACACACCAACCCGCTAATACATTATGTATGATTACCTTTCAGTTTGTCTATGTTCGCTCAAGTGTGTGAGAAGACCGTGCTGAAGCGGCTTCTCAAGGAGTTATGGCGAATTACTATGAATACGATGGAGAAAACAGTAGTATTACCGCCGCTGTCTGACCCGCGACAGGTGAGTCCCACGACCATGATCTGTTGTTGTAAATCTGACCCAGCTTTCTCCATGCATATAAGGACCTCGTGTTCTGCAAGCCACTGGTATAGCTGCAATATGAAACATCATGCAACTTGACAAGCAGAAGCCATGTGATCAGTGGCTTCACCGCAGAAGCCACACATGCAGTGGCTTCCCTCATTAACACAGACTATTTCTGCTAAGGATGCGGATATTTAGTGTCATGCTACTTCAAAAGCTTCACGACCAAGTGATTTGTGGCTCGTATCCACATGAATAGCGTAATTTTGTGGAGTGGTGGATGATGTCTCTCGCCCCTCATCCAGCCCCACCTTTCCAGCGTAACGATGCGCGGTTCCCGACGGGGGTCGATGATCTCCGGGGAAAGGCGCCCGCGGCAAGTGCGAGGTTTGCCGTGTCGCTGTGTCATTACGCGGGCCGACACCCCCTTGGCGGCCGCTAATAATTGATCCCTGTTCGCTGGCGTTGTGTTTCCTCCACCGCCCCAACCCCTACAAGCTCTCAGATAAGGTTCCACGCCTTCACAAAATTAGGCCAACTACTACTTTTGTCCAGGATCGTGAGGGGAAGAAAACGACCCCCGCACCTCAAACCGTGAAGCATACCTTTATTCTACCCTCATTAAACCCCAAATTTATGCAGGAATATTTAGTTTATGGTTCAGTATTATGATACCAATATTGAGTTCTCTTTGTTATGTATTATTATATCCTAATTTTGTATATTGAATGGCATAACAAAATGGGGGTTTATTGGGTCTGCCCGTCAGTCAAAGATTGATGCTAATTGCGATACTACCCACAGCGGCCCAGGTGGCCAGTCAGAGAACTAATGGCTGGTCACGTGACCTCCTCCCCTTGTTTTCCTCCAGTTTCTCGGCGCTCATATCCGTAGTACAGTCACGAAGAGGTTTTCCTTTGGCAAGGGCGGAGACAGTTCATCGACATCCCAGGTTTGGATTGTTTCCCCAGCCGTTTTGAAATTTCATTTCTGGTTGCCGATAATTGATATATAACCCACTATAATACCAAGTGTATTGTGTTGTGTGACTCTCTGCTGTCCCACTTTCTCTTTGTCGAGTAACCTGTAATGAAATATCTTAGTAGCAGCGTTTAGATTGCCACGATTGCAGCACTTTTGTGAAGTGAACCAAAATAAAAGAGAAAATAGATCGGTTGTCCTATGGTGCTTCTACCTTCCCCTTCGCCTCCCGAACTGTAGTGGATTGTTCGTGGCTTATTGTATTATACACCAATCGAAGGTTTGAACGGTTTGATCTGTCGGTGAATTGCTTGTCAAGATTGAACTTGCTCAACGTCATAATGTGAGGGTTACGTGCCAGTGAGCTAATACTGAGATGTACGTAGTGTTTCTATGTCAGCTTCAAGTACGTGGCCTTACTAAGTTACAGTGTAAATGTGGCAATATGTCTGTACCAGTTAAAAGATGCATTCTCCACCATTGGTATAAAGCAAAGTAAAGTTACAACGTGGTGTTTGGTGTGGTCTCATTACCTACACTAACCGTTTGGGTGCGCTGCTCAGTTTCAGGCCCTTCAGGTAGCGGATTAACTCATTGTGGACAACCAGTGAGAGCAAGTAACACTCTGAGTGGCTCGCTGGTGTCCACTCCCGTAGGTCCTATCTAGGTCTTTGTTGTCGGCTTCTTGTGTGTCCATCATTATGTCTAGAGAAGCGATGGCTGTGATGATATGTCATGTACGTACTGAATATCATGTTGTCATCGATAACGAGATAATCTGTCCAACCCTCCTGGCGCTATTCTCGGGTAGATTTCTGCGCTGAGAGCCCTATTTATATTCTGTTTACCATGATTGCAATTGGCCGATATCAGATTTTAACCCTTGCTTATTTTACTTCACTCTGACCTTTGGTAGTAGTTGGGCCCACTCTGCAGGTGACGTTTGAGTGATCTTTGGGTGACTTTGCAATGACCTCTTGAGATGTAACCCTGAGCTTTGCCTGTCAAGAGTTATTATCATACTCCTGGTCGGCCATTTTGAATGTTATAGTGCAGTAATCAGCGTTCAATACCATCCTGTGAAGTTCAGCTTTCGGATAATTAATAGGAGTCACCTCCCGCCTCTGTCTGAGACGCTATGGTTATGTATCGCTGCCCAGAATTCGTTTAGTTCTTTTAGTTGATCTCATAGGGTAGTAGTAGAGTGACACACGTGATGGTATACATGCCAATCGTATGTATGTCCATCCATCATCACATACACATCCATGATTGTTTTCTCAGTAGGTAGGTCGCATTTACACCAAATGAATGTGACGTAAATGCACATTATTTCATACTTGATTTTACATTGTTCAAGTTTAGGTCGTGACTCACGTGATAAATCTTTATAGCGGCGCCGCGAACGGATGATCTCGTCAGTTACCAAAGAGTTAAATGAAGAAATGAAATGAGATAAAACTCACTGATGAAATCTTTGTCTTTAACCCTAGATATGATGATATTTTCTTTGCTTACAGACTAATGTTACCTTTACGGTATCTGTCTTAAGTTGGATTGGTCTTGCTTTAAGTTAGGATGCAGCACGTATGATATTAACAATGGCTTTTTCATTAACCTCTTACTACAGATTACTAACCCTTCTCTCCTCTGCTCTGTCTCTCCTTCATACATGCAGCTGCTGCCATTGCCGGGCAATGCGCAGGCTAAAATAGAGGACATGTCCAGGCTTCTGCTCAACCATGTAAGCCAGATGCCCAGCAAAATGCCCATGGCCGTCATACAGGTGACTGAATCTAGTAGCCAACCCCTAGCCGGAGTAACCCAGCGGATAGCCGTACGTCCTAGTCGTCCACGTGGTGACACTCAGATACTTCCTCTCTGCATCTCATCTGCGCCACCTGGCCGCGCGCTCCCCAATCTCTGTCTCCTGATTGGACAGCGCAGGGCCACGTGACCGTCATCCTCCACCAATCACCTGGTGTTTCGATCACCACCTCTTTCCGAAACTGTGTCATTTCGGTTATTATAGTTAAAAGGCGTATTGCGCAGGACGTATATCTAAGCATGCGCATATCGGTGATTAACTATTACATGAGCTGTCAAAAAGATAGTGAAAAACTGAACGAATTTCAAGAATCAAAATTCGAGATCATACACAGTTTAGATAATTTTATCCCTTCAACAGGCCTTTACGTCTCTGACCACCCCTTAAACTGCCGCATGGCTTCCCACGGAGTATCTGTAGCTCGTAGACCTCGTCAATCTGTTGTGATGTGTGCATGATCAATGTTGTTCTTCTATCCATCTACAATCCATAAAACAGTGAAGGAATCCCTAGAAGTAACCCTGTATAACGTTAATTGTGCCTAGCCAAACAAATATTTGTTTACAAACAACTAGCAGCCGAAATCGTATAGGAATCTTGATTTTGCATTCGGCATTGAAATGTGATAATCTAGTAGGCCAAAGAGAAATTTTGATTTCTTGTAGTCAGTTGGTAGCTCTTGATGGTTATTCGTCTTAGCTGCCCTAATGTTCTGCGTAAAGCTAGAGTTGTCAGTGGCATCTATGCTCGTCGGCTAACCTGATTTAAATGTTTCATTAGTCATGTACAGTGCATAGCCAAAACATAGAATGTTGCAGAAATATCAACATGGATTGTGTATATCTACCATCAGAAACGTGGCGCTCCTTTTTTGATATTTTGTCATGATTGGTAGGCACAGCTTTAGACCATTGGTGATTCAAAAAGAGAATTTATGTTATGCCCATGCCGATTTATTTTTCACCATCCGTTTTTAAGATTATCATGATTTTAATCACCAAGCCATCACTCATTTCCTCATGAATCTTCAAATCATTAGGTGTTGTTTTGTGAATTATCATCTGGAAAAGAAACACAAATTTGGTTGTTTCTGATTGCTATCTATTACAACATTATGAATTCGATGAAATGATGCACTAGTATTACTTCATATTATTGGCACCTTTCCCTTCCACGATAATTTTGTTAATAAATAGCTTCATATCACGACACACGCAGAAATTTACCGCCTAAAATATTCTTCTCTGAATATTAAAATCTGATTTAATCCTTCGATATTTACCGTCCTTCTTTATGCACTTTATGTCAAAAATTCATAATCAGGACGCAACTTTCCTTCCTGCACATGGATCCACCAAATTTATTTTATCCCACAAAATATACATGAATATGGACCACGATGTACATACTTTAATATGTATAGTTTTCTGGCGTACAGCTGTTGTATTATTACAATATACCTGTGTCTATATTTTCCACCTTTTCTTGACAATAATTGCCTCAGGTGAGTCTTAATCTGTGACGTTTGTATTGAGAGGTTTCTATCTTCAAATACATTTTAAGTATAGTGATCCACGAGAGAAATGAGGAACTCATATATATTGCTAAAACTATTGAACAGTATAGATAAGGTTCAACAGCAGTGACAATGGTGGAAAAATAAAGGAGGTTTGAACCTACCCTCAGCAGCTTCCATAAGAGGAAATCCTTATGACAAGTCGGAAATCGCCACACCGTCAAGATTAAATCTGTCATTAGTAGCATAATGGTAACTTTGCTTTGGCAGTTAGATATTTTGAAGACTCGAGCAGTGGTTTGATATTCAGCTATATTAAACACATGAATATTTTGGTGGGGTTAACTTACTGAAGGTTTTATAGCAGTATACAATTTTGTTGTATACGTGACCTAGCGGTCTTTGACAGTTTTTTCCAACTCACGTTTGCACACAGCAGGACCGGACGGTAGGTTTATTTTCGCACTATACCCTTTTGGCCCCTGGTAAATCCGACTGTAAAGTAACTTCAATATTTCCACCCTGTGTAGGACATGTCCAAGGAGATGGAAAAGAACCTATCCCCCCGTCAGTGTGCCGTGCTTGACATGGCCCTCGACACCATCAAGCAATATTTCCACGCTAGCGGCAGTGGTCTGAAGAAAGCCTTCCTGGACAAGAGCCCGGAGCTACAGTCCCTGCGCTATGCACTCTCGCTGTACACGCAGACCACCGACTCCCTCATCAAAACCTTCGTCAGTACACAAACGTCGCAAGGTCAGTCAGTCATGGCTTCCTCTGGGAGGTACTCGAACACTCCAAGTGTTTGGGGAGGGGGGACGAGTTATTGTGACCAATTTCAGAGTTGGTTATTTCTGGTCGCTGTTCATGTATGCCATGCGGCGATATTGTTCTCGTAATCAAATGCTGATTTGAACATGTATATTCGTTTCTACCATAATCACTGAATCGCTTCAGTGGTCTCTTGTAACTCTTGACATTTATCACCAATCCACAGGTCATTTTCGTGGAATAAGCGCCAGGGTGTTTCTGTTCCAGACTTTTTTGTAAATGAATGTTGTTGTCATTACCTGTTTTAAGCATCTGTTTACCAAGCTAACCTGAGAAGGTATCTGCTATCTTTTTCCTCTTCATGCCATAGCGAAACTAGGAAATACGTCAGAGCCAGCTAGCTCCTTGTAGGATACAGCGCAATGCTAAATAGCAATGTATACAATGAATGCAGACTAAATAAAACAATGAAATTAGCACAGGATGATAGTTTAATCCCTACTGCCTGTTATCACAGCATGTGCGAAAACAAATTCACTCCCACTATTTTGAATAAGCCAACAATAGTTCATTGTCAAAAAAGAAATGCTGCTTTGATTCACTCATATTGCTTCCATTAGACCCCATTCTTTAGCATCTGAATCGGATTAGTGTGAATTATTTCAACAATTAAGTAAAAGCCGTAGCAATTCAATGAAAGAACTGATTTATAGTGGCACATCCTTTGTTCAGTTCTAATTAGTTAATAAGTAATAGGTCTGCCTAGAAGGATAAACGCCATATTCTAAAATTCCTGTTGTAATTAAGTTTTCCGCTACTTCTTTTAACAGTTCCATCTCTTTGATCTTCAAAGCACTATACTTGAAATAAAATTATTCACTTTCATATATGGCCATTTCCTTCAAGGTAAACATCTGCATCATGCTCTGTAGGTTGACATTTAACGCAACATGACCTTTTTGTTACACCTTGTAACGCAACGAGGCAATCTTCAGAGAAGATCCTCTTGTATTTCTCCCTGTTCTCCTTTTGATCCACCGTGTTCTAGCTGCTCATTTGTCGTCTGCTCGGTGACTACAGTCACCTTTCCAGAACGACCGGCTGGAGAAGAAACGGTCGGAGAGGTGTCCATACAGGTGGACCTCTTCACGCACCCTGGGACTGGAGAACACAAGGTCACCGTGAAGGGTCAGTGTCCTTATGAGCAACTCACTCACACAGGATATGCTCAAAAACTCATTATAGTTTTTGGATTAAGACCAACTACTGGATAGATAGCTAACTGCATCACTGCAAATGACTATGATAAGTTCTGTTTCAACATTAGAAAATGCCAATCGGCAATTCTAGCCCAGTCACCTATCTGTCCATATTCCATAAAAAAATTACTGAGCTGAATTTGATTTTGCATTAAGATTCCTCATTCATTAACATTCTTTAGAAACTGAGGTCTGTGAAGTCCTCTGCTAATACGACTTCTATATGTGCATGTAGTTGGTGCATATACATAGACTCATTATTTGTCACTGGTGATCACGATATACGGAAAATACTCTTGTTGGACAGTTCATATTAATATTTCATAATCATTTATTTAGATCAAAATATCTCTCAGTAACCCTGAGTTTTTCAGATGCAGTATAATGGACAGATATTACAGTAATACTTCCAGTTAACATCGAGATCAAATGGTGATAGGTTGTCATCAAATGTTATTTCAAATAGGTATTTCTGGCCTACCTTTCTCAAACGAAATGTGTTCCTATCGTTATGAAAACTCGCAAATTTCTGGATAACAATGTCTACTTGACGTTTACATTACAGTTGTGGCCGCCAATGATTTGAAGTGGCGGACGACAGGTATGTTCCGGCCATTTGTGGAGGTGCACATGATCGGACCACACCTGGCCGACAAGAAGAGGAAACACGCGACGAAATCCAAGAGCAACAACTGGTCGCCCAAGTTCAATGAAACATTCCATTTGTAAGTGAAATGCATACTCCGAAACGTTGCTTTCTAGTCATACACAGGGACTCCATTTTTTAAAATTTATTTTTAGTTCATAGTCACGGTAAAAGTGGATTTTCTACAGATTCAAGACGATGATAAAGAATTTATCAGTCTATAATTTACTCAAATTGTTAAATCCATTTTTAATAATTTGAAATCCCCGAGTGGATGGGATCAGAAAACAACATTTATTTTGGCTAATGCGTCTCTCCCTCTGTCCATGTTCGGTGGAAATTTTAGATAATCTGAAATTGAAATCCTAGTGGGGGCGGGCATCGCGTATTATTTTCTAATGTGTTACAATGTGCGTCAGTTGTCCCAGACTCTTTCGTATTAACTGCTCTGATGAGTATTTGTGGTGATAATACATACCTGAGCGTACTGCCAATCCTGTTATTTAAGATATTTTAATAAAGGTTAAGGAATGGCTGGAACATCTTGCCTGTGGTGTTTTTTCTGGGGTAAATTGGTAATATTGTTAACGGCATCTTTTTTTTACGAATGTAATATGATGATGGTTGGTCGGAAGTCTGGTAGTGCATGTCACCGCATCATACCAATGAGACTTGCCTCGAGTTTCCCTACTCTCTTTTTACCCTGAAGACGACACCCCGTTGTTAAAAATGAAAGGCTGACGCCAGAAATCATTTTGCCGAAAATGAATTGCACATGCTGAAAACTAGCTTGGGAAGTTCCTCATGCAATAAGGAGGTAGATGGAAGACGATTACGGATTTAGTGGAGAAAATAAATGGAGTTGTTCAGTGATGAAATGATTAGTCAGGAACGTCCAACACGAACTAACAGAAAGCAATATGATAATGTATTTTTGTCGGCTTATGTAGAGTGCCCGATAGTAATTGATGCACAAGGTAGTTATGATATTCACCGAACATCAAGACCTGTAATAAATATTGGATCTTTCTAATCCTTTTTTTCCCGATTTTTTAAATCCTGGTAGATCTCCCTAATGTGTTCCGTAATTGACCAATTCCATTGCTTACCAATTTTTACACCACTCTTTGAATCAAATGTTGAAAAATATACACCTGCTCACACCTTTTTTTCTCATCGAGATGCCGTAGTGCTAGTGTCACTTAAGTGTGCTTTCTCCGTAAGTAAGCTGCTCTTCAACCACTCGCGCTGGGTTGCTCCCTATCTGACCATGGCAGATTAGTGGAATACTATGGTTTTCTATGGTTGTAGCATGATCCCTAGGAATGCTGGAACGAAAGACGTAATATTTTCTAATTCAGTTCGCCCTAAATGATAAATATTTACGTTGATTTTTTACGAATCATGTTTTCACGCTGTCCCCTTTTTCAAGGTCTCATCGTCAGCAAGTACTGATCGGATCTACCCTTATTCTGTCATACATTGTTACTAACTCTAGACTTAACCATCTGGAATATTTGTATTAATCACCAGCTGGCTGCCCTCTGTTGACTCATTTTACCTGTAGGGGAAGAACTTATGAATTGGATGTAATTGCAAATTGCAAAGTAATTCTGCTGGACTGAGAAATACAAAATCGCTATCTTTCGCATTGAGTAGTAACTACCAACTACATCCGGGCACCTGAGCTTCAAAAACGAAAAGATTTACCTACCCACCCACACCTATATTTTGCGTATGCTCCTTCTTTGTTCTATTGCATACAAAATAGGGAGGCGGTGGCGGGATGTCCAAAATGTCGGAAATTCTGCCTACGTACTTTATGGATCATGTGACATTGTGGTATTTACAAAGACCTCTTCATGTTAAATGGTTCAACAAATTTACAACCTTAATAAATCTTGATAAAACCAGCCCGTTTTGAATTGAGAGTTGTGAATGATTCCAATCAATAAGGACTATAAATTTCTTCCTCTCTTTTACAGCATACTCGGGAACGAGGACGAGCCAGACTCCTACGAGCTGCACATATGCATGAAGGACTACTGCTTCGCGCGGGAGGACCGACTGCTTGGCACGGCCGTCATGCAGTTGCGTGACATCGCCGAGCAGGGATCGTGTGCCTGCTGGTGCTCTCTGGGCAGGCGGATCCACCTCGACGAGACCGGGTGGACCGTGCTGCGCATTCTGTCCCAGCGAACGAACGACGAAGTGGCCAAAGAGTTCGTCAAGCTCAAGTCCGAGTGCAGACATCCCGAAGAGGTCAGCTGAAACTGTGAGCCATATGCACCTCGGCTCCGTATACAAGAGTTTCGTTTCTGGCCCTCCTGCGGCTCGGAGGATGATGATAACACTGTTGGTGGTGGCGCGGTGCCGACCTCTGCCCACACACCCACACTACCCTTTAGCGGGGTCGGCTCGCACCCACCACCACTACCCCTGGGCTCGTCCTACGCCCCGATCTACGTACCCCTCTATGGGAAGCCTCAGAGCAACAATAACAGTGTATACCAAGACAACACAGACAGCATACCGACTCACACAGGCTGTGACTCGGAAAGACTGGGGCTTCCTCCCAGTTGTGGTTGTGGCATTTTATATAGCCTCCCTAGGAAATGGGGTTGAAGTATATAAATATTATATATATGTATGTATATGTATACAACAAACCCGCCCCTATCCGGTTCTCGTGGCTGTCAAACCATAGTCCAGTAGAGCTAGGTGCCGCGAGTGATTTGTTATGAGCTTTATTTGATGAGGTCTGCTTAACATGTCACTGTGCCTTTGTTAAGAAGAAGGTGCGGATCAGTTCAGCCCCCCCCAGTTCTTTTTGTTCCAAATATGCAAATTTTGGTGCCACCTGTGTACAGTATAACGTAGTTAAACCAAAGGACAGTTGGGTACACAAAATAGGTAAATATAATAAATTACACCCGGTGTATAAATTAAGGGGAACTGACATGAAATGCTCGATATACACATTCCCTCTGTTGTAAAGTCAGCGGTGCCCTAGAATTCCAAGCTGAACTGATCGTGTTCTTAGTCTGAGACGTCCTCAGACTTCCCAAAAAGGCAGAAGTCATTATTGTTACTTTGTGTACAGAATGTTGACCAACAAACCGTGTGCAGCGTTACTTTGTTATGTATATATATAATATTTAGCAGCTGAAGCTGATGAAGACCAAAATTGAAGTTGCCATAGACACAGAATGGGTCCGATGAGGTTTCAGCAAATTCCTGATGCACAAAAAGAAAAATTTCAAGAACTCAGAGGCTCGCCAGGGGCCCCGGGCTGGCTCGAGTGTCGGTGTGTAGTAGTCTACATGCGACCTTTAGAGTCCGCAAGTGGTATATAGAGCCTACACAGGCATGGTGTCTAGACGTAGAGAACCTACCTGACCACAACGGGGCTCCCGACTGTGTAGAGCAGTGGTGCTTTCAGATCAAGGATTGCAGGGCCTAACTCGATTGTGCCAACCATAGAACCAATCACCTTATTGATATAACTTATGATTCCCCCTACCGCTCACCGCCACCTACCTACTCTCCAATAAGGAACCATCTATACCCGGGACATGTAGCGTACTTACCTGAGGGAGTTAGACGTTAACCATACCTACCATGTACAGGTGTACATAGACTGGTAACTGACTACAGTTATATTATTGATCCTTCTCAGTCCCCAACGGTCTGCTGCCTCCCCTCAGAACCAGGGGAGTTATTAAAGACTGGGTCGGGTGGCTAGACTTGTCAGACGATATATTATACCAATGACGAGCATGTTATATTACTACGTATTAAACAATTGAGTCCCGATTATGGTGGCCGCAGCAGCGTAATGTAGTGCCCCCCTCTTCCCCCTAACCCGACCCCATCCAACCTATACTCGACTTTGGCTCACTCGGGGGCTTGAATCTCCTTCCAGCAGAGCCCTCTGGCGGAGAGGTGTAGCGGAGTAATGCCCCCTCTCCTCTACTCGCTCCGACCAAAGCATAAATATATATATATATACCATAGCGGTGAATATATACACTACACAAGGGATGTACCTGGTTAGTCAGTAGGCGGTGACATTAACATTGATCTCCGCTAGTTCCCTTTCACTAACGGTATGCCCACCAACCTTCGTAATGAATGGCAGTTTGCGTGATGTCCCGAGTGGTAGCGCCACCGGCCATTCACAGCGCTGAGCCTCCATGGCCTGTGTTCCTTAATTTCTCGTCTTCAACTTTCTATATTATTCAAATATCACGTGTAATGATAATCATGATAATGTGTAGTGGAGAAGAAAAAAAATCATGTACGTATGTGTATATCTACGACAATCATGCCGCTATATATAATAATTATATAATATAAAGTATATATATATTATATGTATATGAAATGAAGGGGGAAGGACAGCGCGACTTTTATATCTACAGTAATATATATATATGTATACAAAATATACCCCGAAATATATGGTCAAAGTACTTTTCTAAAATGATATATGTATATTATTTCTTATATGTAAGTATACTGTATACTAGTTTCAATTCATCATTTTTATACGGAGATAAATTTGAGATTCTGATTATTTGCACGTATTCGTCTCAGTAAGTCCGATTTTCGCTCCTCAGGTGTCTGTACACTGTTGGCTATCGGTTCTATACTGTTGAGTTGTGGATGCTAGGAAAAGAAGCCGCACTGACGCATAGATGGCATTGTCCTTAGTCCCAATAGCTATACAAGTGAGAATATTTTTGGCAGTGACACGAGTCTTCGTCAGCGCAGGAGTTTTAATCTTACCATTCCATCAAAGATCTTACTCTTACTACTATTCCTATACGAATTTGCTCCTTTACCTCTTCATACGAACCATACAGATGTCTCTATCTATTTTTCTATCTAGATTGGGATATTTTAGATTTCCAGTGGCATCGAGTGAAGGATCGCCAGAATTTGGCTGGACAAAACATAAGCAAGTGTGCACCGGACCTACCCGCTCGTGGCCCCGGCCAGGTTCTCGCCAAGTCTGCCCGCCGAGATCAGTGCCTGTTGCATGGCGTGGCATCTCCAACACGATGGGCAAAGAGTGCTTGGAGACGCGCCTTTGGTTGTCATGTCAACGGGACGCTTCCTTCTGGAAGTGGCTCTTCCCGCCTTTTTCCCCTGAACTTCCATTAAGGTCAAGTCCTCCGTGCGGCCGGTCACTGGTTCAGCATCCTCTGGTGAAGATGGAGTCGGTGGCGGCCCGGGGGACGACCTGCGGGAGAGATAATCGAACTTGGTGGCGCATGCTCGACCGGACGTACCTGTGCTGTCTGTATCCGTGCTCGTGTCAGGATCACCCACAGTGTACGTCAAGGTCGCATGGAGACGTTGGCGAGGACCTCCAAGGTCACGTGCAAGGTTATGCCAAGGTCATAAAAGGTCACCTTGTGAGTTCTGCCCGTGCTCGATCCTCACAATGAGGAAGAAAATCAAAACAAGAAATCTGTGCATTTTATCACTTGGCCCTCTTACATGGGTATGTGAGTTGGTTTCTACTCTTTACAGACCTGTTGGCGACCAACTGAACACCTTACCTCTATACGTAGTTGATAAGCCTATAGACGGAGAGCAATGGGGCCAACCCAATAGGGTATGCCACCAGATGTACAGATTATACCCTGTTTTGCCAAGACTTAATCTACAAGTGAAGGGCGCCGTCGAGATTGTCTTCCTGAAAGCGTTATACAAGTGTATGGTAATCCACACATACTATAGATCTCCCTTGTTATAATTACCATACAGAAACGGTGCTTCTATAAAAGTTGTCATGCCAGAAATATTTTCACTTAAACACAGAAAACACTGTCCTAAGAAACAACAGTACGAGGAGTCTTCTTATAAATATAGTTAAGAGAGAAGTTTGCCAGTCCTTGGCGTATAGTGTCTGTAGCATCCGCCAGGGGTAGTCCCTACAACGTGGCGCACCCTGGTGAGACGCGCGCAGACTAAAAGTAGTCGTTCCTGTCCGATTTCTGTATCAATGGCGGACCCACCAGGATCCGCTGGAACATGGTAGATAATATGCAAGCTGTCTACGTTTGGTCGTTCGGTCTGTGTACTAAAAAAGACGGAATATATTTAACTTATACCTTTGTACTCAATGTCCTAGCTAGTCTACAAGAGGTGAAGACGTTAACCTTGTACATGTGATGGGTGTCGTACCGTTTGTGACCGTTTGGCACGGACTTCATCAGTGATACCACATAATGATCATCTGCTCATAAGAAGACAAACATGCGTTGTTGTTGAATTACATTCCATTTACACTTGTTGATCTTTTCTGTTATAACCTTTATATATGTAAAGGGGAGGTTTTCCTGGTTATAAGCTCTCAATGTACAGTGTAAATGACAACCCAGTTGACCACAGTCTGAAGAGTTCGGTTTGTTTGGTACGTTATTTATTAACCTCAATTGTGGCCTTCTGACATGATGAAACAGACAAAAACAAAAACCATTGCTCATGAGACAACAACTTACTGAAACTACTCCACAGTTTAGAGGCTATGTAGTGACGCTATGGTTGTAGCCCTCTGTAGTTATTCTGGTGATGAGGGGCAGTGTGGACCAATCAGAGTAGAGATTGTTTCTGCTTCGGGTCAATCATTCTTTTGTTTGTGTTTGGATAAAGGGCGGGTCTCTACGTTGACCTCTCCGCTCACGGCAACACACGGTGCTCCCTGTGACATTTGATTCTGATCCCATCAAAATCAAATTCTCAAAAATCTCAAAAGTCATTCCAGTGGAAAAAAAGAAAAAGATAAAAAAAGACACTAAAAATACATTGGTATAAGGATTGCCGCTATCATGAATTTTAGACACAAAAAAAATATCAAAAGAATTGATTATCATTGACTAAAAACAACGCTAAGATATTCCATGTAGGTCTTTCCTTTTCCCATCTGTTTGCGTGCTGTTACTGTCCCTTGTAGAATACCTTTATTGGTAGTTGGCCATGTCCCTCTTTGCTTTTGGTTGTGTTCAACTGTGATAAAAGTCAAGTTTGCTTCAGAGTGGTGGTATCAGATTTGAAAGGCATGTAACACGTGATGAGCTCAGTCCAATGTTTAGAAAATAAACTGTTGACAGAAAAAATATCCACAGCTTTAGAGAACGATTTTAAAGACAGGAGAAATAGAATTCCCGTAAGATGCAAAATTGTCAACTATTACATTGTAAAACCATATCAATAGCTATAAAGAATAAAATACGTTCAGTATACTTAATATCATAAAAGGAATGCCATAGATAAAGTCATGCCAAATGGATTCTGTATTTCATGTAGTGTACTTTAATTCGGAAGACCTTCCCCTAAGATTTAAACGTAAGCTCGAGCAGATGTCTTTTCACCAATGTGATTGGCTTGTGAAGTGAGGGTATTCGCCTATGTGTAGAACGTGGTTCCTAAGTTCCAGCCTTCACTCCAACCAGCTGACCAGAGTGTGACTTCCCAGGCGTTTCCTTGAAGGATTTGTCAACCAAGACATGCCTTGAAACGACAAGCAATAATTTCAAATAGGTGGTGATTCCATTGATCTCCCTTAACTTGTAAACCAGTCGCGCATCACAGGTCTTCACACACTACACAATCCTCACTGAATGATGACGACATTTTGGCCCTTGTTGATGCAAAGAAAATATACTTCCAAAGCACACTGCGCTACGCAGTATTCATTCTGCTAAGCAGGGGGCACGAAATTCCATGGTTAGAAATCATCCCAGGTGTGGCCAGTGACTGCCATGTATTTTCAAGTTGTTTATTTTACGGTGGATTTTCTTTTTCCTATTCTCTCGAGGCGTGACCTTGCTGATTTGTGCTAACATGAGACTGGTTGTGGTGTGCGTCATTTTTTCTCTGTTCACCCTAGTTTTTTATGCTTCAAACTGTTTTTTCTGTGGAGTGGTTACCTCTATACAACTGTACACCCATAGCCTCCTTGGTTTGTTAACTGGTTGACCATGTAGGTATAATACGTGGGGGGAAAATTCACGACATAATGGCTACCCAGACTGGGTGAGTCCCAAGTGCTAGGTACGCACTGAAACATATATCTCATGTAAACAAATAACGCCTAGCTCTGGATGTCCTCAAGTTGATTATTGTATGTAGCTCACATAAAAAGGCATCACCAATGGCTGGGGCCATTCCTGTGCTGTGTGTAACCTAACTGCAGCCTCCCCTAGCAGCAGTTGTTACATCTTATCTGAGAACACATATATTCCTCAGTGATGGCGGACATTATGGAGCACAGCCCATCCGCAGTGAACCTCCAAAGGTACCACGCGATTGGCTACTCCTAGGTTATTGGCTGTATGAAGCAAGCTTTTGATGTCAAACTGGTGTGTATATATCCAGTGCGCTTCTCCTAACTAGGTCCGCATGTACCTATAGAGGCGTATATAGAGCCACGGCGTATACCCATCACGGTGAAAATGTGTTTCTACAGTACTGATAATACCAACATGTCCGTCACATTAAGTGCATCATCTGGAGGAATGGAAATGCAACTAAAACTAGAAGCCCAATGTATACGTAAGACGAAATACAACGTAATTCATGTATGTCTACTGTAGTGACGCCGTCACCGTCTGACACTATACATTACGGATGACAGAGTCCCAGTTATACTAGAACGTCACACAGTGACAGGAATTTGGTCATGTGCCTTTGGTTTTCAGTGCTAACAGTGCAAGGTGCCCATCTTTTTTTTTTAATAATTGAATTCAATTCTCCAGACTGCGTCTTGTTTGAATTTCTTTTCTTTTCAATGTAATTTATTCCCCCTCCCTTACGGATGCTTTCCCTAATGAGGTGTACATATGCTTGTGACGCGCTGCCTGATCCCTTACCCATTGATGCAGACAAACGTTACGTCACCATGGTAACTATAACCCCCTGGAGTAAACCTTCTTCACGATGGAGAGTTAGACCTGTATATTGATGATATTAATAATGATAATACTAATAATAGTAGACCAATGTGACATTGCCCTGTATGGATATGATTGTACCTATCACCCGACCACTTGTATATTCCATATTTTGCTACTGTGACAATAGAACTATTCTCGTGCATACTTATTATGATAATAAACATACCACGATGACCAGACTCAGTGCAGTCAAGAACCAGACGTCCCAACCACATTGGTCTTTACACTAGGCCACAGTTTCTCTACGTGGGCTCGGTTCCTTGGTTGGGTTTTGGTTCGACCGCTGTTTTCTTTGCATAAAATGAAATAAAACATATATGATAAATAACTACGCCGGTTGTGTGCATTGTTTTTGTCTGGGATCATCACTTCTGGAGGTTTTCCTCTCCTTTTCCTTTTTTCAACCCTCTTTGGGGGGTTGGGGTGGGGTCTGGGGGAGTTAAGTCAGTTAACATGAAGCAGACTATGTTCTGCCTGAGAAGTGTCTTATATAATGTTTATTTATGTCGCAGACTGGGTAGATGAAAGCTGACGCTGCCTCTGATGATAAACTAGCGTCACTTGAGGCTGACGAACAATATATTAACGTGTAGGATGCTTAGAATCTTCTCTATGGGCGGAGATTCCCAAATATCGCCCACCCTCCATGTACTACGTGTAGACGTCACGCTGACACGTTTGCTTTCACTTTTCCATCATAAACTGACACCCCCTCTATGCATCCTCCCGCATGGTAGTTTACACACAGCTTGAAAACAGCTCGCAGATTTCTGAGTAAACCCAACTTTTTTTTCTCCAAATAAACCCACCCTAGTGGGGATAAGGTAAAAAGGTCTGGGTAGTTTTTGGCGGCAAAATATGAGACCGTTTGTTTCCCAGTTAGTAAAACATTGTACTTCGATAGAGATACATACGGATAAACCAACTATTCACAATCCTAGCATGACTTCAAAAGGAAGGTATACAGCATACTCAGAGTGACAAATTTACTTCAAATTTACAATAATCAGAAATAGACCCAGTGTCACTTGACGCGATACCTTTCATGATATGTCTTATTACTACATTTGTTTAGCTGGATAATGAAATAAACATTATGAGTATTTTTCTTTATACGCCTCTGAATCAATCAGTTGCGACCACACAAAATATATGCTATACATTATAGGTATCTACTACAGCATCAGAAAAATCACTGACACTATTTAGATAGCATATGAGTGACAAATCTGTATAATCCTCTTTAGTGTTGTTTATATATCTAACGCTTATTAAGACATCATGCAAATCTAATCCAGGGTACCCAAGATCCTTTTGAAATGGTCTGTTTCGTGTCTGATTTAATGTGGTAAAAACAAGAAACAAATGTGAAGATCCGATCAAAGGAGGCAAGGCACGTTGGGGAGGGATAAAAATACCAACCCCTCCACAGGCTGATTATGATCTGTCCAATCAATCTACTCACACACTCTGTGTGACGAACCACTGGGAAAGTATTGGAGGGCGGCACCTAAAATCAGTGGGGAATTTTCTGTTTTCTGTCCCAAATGGTATGGACAGTGCATCTTACACCCAAGCTACATTCTATAAAATAACAACTTGGTTTGATGCCTATTCACCTATAATCTATATAAAAACTGTAAATGAGGCTTGGAGAATACTTGAGACCCCTAATTTTCTCTAAACATCTCTCGAGACTGATTTAAGGAGTCGACCATTATAAATGAACTGCAGAAGAAAGGAAATTGAAATAACTTTTCTCACAAAAAGAGAAATCAGCCGTCGCTATGCTCTTTGATTACCTATCTATCATTTCTTGACTGAATTAAACAAAACTGCAAAACTGATGCTGATAACCCCGATACAAAGCAAAGCTCGGCTCAAATTACACATATCTCCATTGTTTCGAAATTTGTTTGGTGGCTTTGTGTACTGAGTTGGATAGAAGAGTGCAGACGAGGGACTGTTGAGGCACGATCCGAACCCTTGTGTCTATTCGTCTACAAGCTGGGATTTGTCTCGCCTATTGGCATGTTTACGCTGAGAGGAAGTCTAGCCATCCACCATAGGGCGCCACCAGTGACCAAACGTGGGCAACCAATTTCCGGAACAAAATGGCCCCCATAGAACACTTCCTGTTGCAAGGAGGGTATCTCTTCATTCGACATGTAGGTTGCAGATTCAGCATGTCCAAATCAACGGTTTCCAAAATTGGGGTAATTCAAGTAACATAACGAGTGTAACTTGGTGTGGGAGAGGACAGCCATTTCATCAACAAAACCCGAGCCAATTTGCATCACAATTACAGTTTCATCGATTCCAGGCCATTTGGAGATGTTATTATTTTTTGTGGAGGAGACAATGGGGCTATTTATTGCAAAGTAGGGAAAGCTCAACTTTCTCCAGTATCTTGCTTAAAGTTAGGGCGAAGAGGATTTTATTTGATGGAACCCGACTTGATTTTTACAGTTTTCCGAGTGGATAATCACTGACGAATGATTCAGAGGATGGTTGTGCATATTGGATAAAGACGGAGCCGTTCACAGTTAGTGTTGGTCTTACTGGTTGCCATGCCTTTTTACTAAGACGGCTGCTCGGGAAAACATCGCTTCGGGATGATACTATAAAACCGCTTTTTAACCGATGTCATGGAATGTCCATCCCTTTCTATGTTAGATAAACATGATGGATCTCATTTCATGTTATTCCACGCCATTAAAAAAGGCCCGCCATCATATGATGAGGCTAGACTGCTTGGCATTCATACCCGGTTAGTATGTTTTAGGATCCAGTGGATCCGATGCTTAAAAATGGATTCACACCCGCAACCCTGTGCCTCTCCTATGTATGCTCCGGGCTTGGACGATGGACGATGCTGTTCACGTTTACACATAGAACCAATGTCACTGAGCGTGCTGTAAAGCCTCCATGTCAACTGCACTAAAAACGTCCCCATCTCTCAAAGACCCCACATATCTGTCCGTCCATACAGCCAATTCACACCCCCATTGGGTTTAATCTCTCTGCGTCTGTGGGCTGTACTTACAGAGGCATTTTCTCTTTTTTCTACTTATCCTATAGGAGAAAGGATGAAGAAAGGAAACCGGTGCCTAGATATTCCCCTGCACGGCCGACATCAAAGCCATCCATGAATGGCTCTCTGAGGTCCATGTTCAGTAGGTTTGTACATGTCAGCTTAGCCAGGCGCTTTAGATCACAGCCGAGTCGGGAATGCTTTACTGAATAAAGCACCTAAGACCAGGCAACTTGCAGAGAGACTCCACATATTGGTCACTGAAAGGGATCGACACTGCTGAGTCATTGCCTTGGGTGGAATGTCGACCGTTTACGTCGTGAACGATAACGAAGAGTAAAGTGGAAGTACTTAGCAGGAAACCCACGAGATGAAAACAGCTTGGTCCGTACTCCACCGAGTTTGACTGCAGAGTAATTCAGTGAGGCTGAGTGAATTACTCTGCGGTCAAACGAGGTGGAGTGCGGACCAAGTTATTTTCGGTGAGTGGGTTTCTGATTTTATCTCACCCCGTCAAACATTATTTATTGATAAAATGAATCACCCAATTAGCCATTAGGTATTGGGTACCCGAACTTCACAGCCGTGGAGTACGAGTTCCTAATGTTAAGCCTATGGAGAAAAATACCGGGGTGAGATAAATTTTTTCTCGCGAAGAAGTGACTTTCTCAACCTCCAAAAAAGAAGAGAACCTCACTTTGTGTCCGACCACCCCCAACAGGGATGCCGGACATGATGGGAAAACTTTTTTCCAATAAATACATGTATATAGTTTGGGAAGTGCAAGTCCGAGGCCATATATCTGGACCTTTCCTGTGTGAATAGGAATCTCTAACATTCCAATTGAATGATACCTTTAGGTACTAGCGTACTTCGTGACCTCCCTTCTAACCCCTAGTTAATCCTATGTGGGAACGTGGTGGAGTTATTGGGAGTATGCAATCAATGTCAATAGCAAATGTACAGAGGGACCGAGTGTGATAACATGGTGGGTATTGACAGGGGGATCGGGGAGGATTAGGAATAGGATAGCTTATGAGAAAACTCTTGGAAGTGGAGAATTCATATTGGGAGGATTGAGGAAAGGGAGAGTGATTAGGAAGACGGTGAAGCGGGATGACAGAGGGACAGAGATTCAGAGAGAGAAGGAGTGGGAGCTTTTGGGATGACAGGGGGAGGCAGCGTCAGCTAGCTAAGGGGTATGCCGACCCCTCCTAGATGTGTAAACACATGGCCTGGGACAAGACACCAGAACCATGTGTACATCCCAGCGCATCCAGGGTCCGCCGTTCTGTAGATTCCTCTTGTCTGGAGGAAGGAGAAGGGTCCTACCACTGGGCTCACAGATAGCACCCGCTTCACGACCCTGAGTCTATTAAGGCACATGTCAAGGGGCAACCCTGGGGCGACCCATGCATGCATCGACGTTATCTTTCTCCAGGTACGTATAAGTATATTCTAAATAATCTCTCAAATGTGCTGTTGTTCCAATTTGTATTGAAAAGGTGTTTCTGCCCCTCAACAAAGTGTCTGTTAGTATGAAGTTTATGGTGATGTAAAGCTATTTAAAGCATTTCTGTCATTTTGAATTACTTGATAATTATGAAAAAATCTAAAATACACACAACATTTTATATATTTCCCCCTCTTGGTAGTTCCTCCGTCTCTAATACCTCTTTTATGTGCATGTTTTGATAGTCGTCTACAGACTTTGGGAAAATGTCATTAAACTGTCATAACACCTGAACATCCATAAAAACCTCATTTACGAGTAGAAAACACAAACGCAATAGGGCCTACTATGAACTTCTGCATTTCGGACTATTTCCACTAATTTCCTTATTTTTGCGACAACCAATATTGTTTTCCATGGGCAAAATGATAAGTGCAAAGCAATAAAGACAGAGAAATGCATTAGTAAAGATAATTCTGTTTCACAAATGAGCTGGCTCCGGCTGACAGTAATAAATTATATTAATTATTTTTTTGCCTCATCATTTCCAAAAATCTTTGCATTTTCCCTGCAACTGAAACCAAAGAAAACATATCACCATGGACACAAACTGGTCCGGCACCCTTCTACCAGTCAATGCTTCCGACCATTAAACCCTGGTAACGGTCATTACTCGCAATAAGAGGCGCATCAGCTGTCATTGCTGGGAGCGCCTATACCAAAATATGTTATCAGTGCGAGTCACTCGTGTTTGCTCATATCTCCTCTGTGTGATGTACGGCCGACAAGGAGTGCCAGTCCTCGTTTATACCACTGGGCAGATAAGGGCGGCGTATGGACGTGACGTGTCGCCGCTGTGAGGGCGTCTTTTATCCTCCAGGAGCACGCTCCATGTCTCACGTCCACGACGGGCGACACGGGCGGGGCGAGCAGTTATCGTATGGGGCATCAAGCGTCACCGACTCCTAATATAGGTAGGGTATGGGGGGGGATCAAGCATCACTGACTTGGAAGATGGGTGGGGCGTGGGATAAATGTACGGGCGATCAAATGCCACCGTCTCAAAAATATGGGTGTGTCATGGAAGGAATGGGGAATAAAGTGTCAAAGACTGGAAACACAGGTGGGGCGTGGGGCGTGGGGCATTGTGCATTACGTCTCACCTAGTCATAATATGGGTGGGCCATGGGAAATAGGGTGCAGCATCAAACATCACCAGCTTATGTTATGGGTGGTCCGGTGAATGTTTAGGACATCAAGCATCACCGACTCGTAATATTGGTGAGGCGGAGGGTAAGGAATGCAGCTTCAAGTGCCTCAGAAACAGATGGGAGAAACAGTGATGGTATAGATATGTTGTGTAGTAGACATTAGCAAAGGTGAAACAAGTAAGGCAGGGAATATATGCATGGGATATCAAGCATGAGAGATGTACCATTGGAAGATCTAGAAAATTCAATTTTGAAAAAATGTGGAAAGCTGATGATGTGTGGGGATTGATGAAAATAAAAGGGTCATATTGTAGATCTAAAAGAACCAACATGGTCTTATGAACAAGGTAGGACTATGCAAACATGAATTGGGTAAATCTGTGTGGTTGTTCATGTGTGATACTTCCTGTAACGTCTTGTTGTATTTCATACTTTAAGACACATGTAACGATGACCGGCAATATTCGAATACATGATAACTAGTCGTTAAAAACATCCTTGGTTGAATATTGAAAAAGTGTGTCAATGAGCAGCAACAAAGAGAAACAAATAGATAATATTAGAGGTAAAAACGTGCATTCAAGAACATTCTCAATATTACAGGTTTTCTCTATTACAACTACATTCGTAAGCAATTATCTAGACGGGCCTATGGAAATGATTTGTGGATGGGATAATAAACTTACATTAGGAGCCCCATACAGGAGGGACTGGAATGACGACCAGTGCTGACTGGAATGTGGTGGGTCTTGCCGGGATGTTTCAATGATAACAGACAGATTCATCTGTGTTTCTACGGAATGGTTCCAACACAGGCACGGCAGGCCGCCGTTTGTCGCTGGCGAAGCTGGAGATAGGTTATTGGTGAAGGAGTGTGAATCACAGGCCTGGCTCTTGAGTGTTTGTATCGCGACACTCGGCCAGACAACTAACGACCCTACTTGAATATCTGGATAAAAGGTTTTCAGTAGAATATATGTATTTGCCCGCAGAGCGCAATCACTTTTGGGATAAAGCATGTCATGTTTGATGTTTGGCATAATATAAACAGAGAACCTGCACAATGTGCTGCTTTCTGAAAAAGGTGATGGGATGACAAGTTTTTGAAGCTATATATAATAACATTTATTATCAAAGTGCTTGGATGCTCCTCTATTGTGATGATTGAAGTCCGCCTTTTGCCTAGAAAACATTTCACCCTTCTTTGGTATTTGTTTAATACATATTTTTGTCTCAGCCGTGACATGATCCACGTGTCAAATAATATTTGTATTGAATATATCCACTCTGAGTGCTTGGCATAGCATACATTGTACATATGGCATCCACGCATAAAAAAGATCCTCTTAAGGTAACAAACACCACCTGACACAATAGAACGGGGTGCATTCATTCATCATCTTTCCACAATAGATCATTCCTCTTGCCTATTGGGAAACATCGCGAAAAGGATATCATCAGACTAATAGATCATAATTATATGATAAAATCTCCAACATGACAATGGTTATATCTACACCGGTACCAGAGATAAGTCAGAGATGCACTCCTCCTGGCGTTTTCCTTTTTCTTTTAGGATGGTAGGTCGTACAGGAATTGTTCCTAACCGGAGGCATGTACTTGTGCCCTGTCACAGAAGATGACAACATCTAAGGGCCCTGCGCCAAGTCAACAATAAGGTCATTTGTGAATGGAAATGATAACCACGGACGCCCATTATACGAGGCATCACTATTCCTGATCCTTGTCGTCCAATTACAGACCAGCTGATATACACGTGAAAGGGTCTCTATTCATGTAACGGCAGTAGCCATCTGCAATATATCCCATAAAACCTCAGCTGAACAAACGTAGCTTGATGGAGACTAAAGTGGAGAATGAGATGATGAAGCAGCCAATCAGGCTGTCAGTTATAATGGTGTCAGTAGGGAGTGGTAGCTCGCAGCAATTCCCTGACAGCGGCCAACATAAACCGCCATACCTGGCCGGTCAGTCAAATGAGCCCCCATCTCGTCACTCGTGTGTTGTTCCCGGGGAGCAGAGGGAGGACAGGCCCGCCCACTGACGCTCCCTCCTCCTGGCAGGAGGGCCTGATGCTGAATGTGCCGGGAGGGCACGGGTCAGCCGGGGCGTGGGTATTTTGAATCTGGATCCTGCCACCTCCTGCTGGTCAATGGGGTCGCATCAGGTGCATCAGGTCGGGATCTGAGTGTTGGAAGGTCTCACCTGTTAGCGGAGATTAATGAGTTGTCATTGCTAATACAGTGGTGCCATTCAGAGGGGAAGAATTATAGCGCGAGGCACGGGGAAAAGCCACGCGTGAAAGAGGAAAGCGCTGATAAAGGAAGGGGGCTAACTATTTTTAGTTAGAGAGTGATAGATGGGTAGAAGGGAAACATTAGTGTCCGACAGGGGTGGGGGTGTCTATATATATATATATATATATATATATATATATATATATATATATATATATATATATATATATATATATATATATATATGGGGACGGACATTAGATTAAGGTAGAAAATTAAGATTGAATAGACAAGCAACTGAAACGGAAAAGATATTGCAGGTGGTGACTTGGAGGTAGACCATGGGCAGAGACTTTCATCTAGTGCTTCTGTAGGCTATGGAGTTACGGTTTATATCTTTGCAAAGTGAGTCGTTGTGGATATTGCGCAAGGCGAAAGGGAAAGCAGTAGATGTATGGAAGGAGGGCTATCGGATGGTGAAGGACAGAGCAGAAAGACACGGGGATGCATACATATGTTAAGATGAATAGATGTATGAGGTATGTTTATCACAGATGAATGAGCGGCAATCATGAATGAATAACAGTCTAATAACAATCAAAAAGTTTGGGTTACGTTCAGTCTATGGGTAGTTTCCTATAATTCACTTACACCGACAGTCAACTTGCCAGTTCCGCAACTGCCCGAGTCTAGGATACAAACATATCAAGTACCAGTGGGTCCTGAGGTATTTCGGTCTTGATTGATTAGTTATAGTCAGCTAGGCATCCCTTTAAGACCCTGCGACACTGGCAGATAGTGAACGGATAGTTTTCCACAGCACGCTGGAGGTCTATGTGACCACTTAAACCTCCAGGCAATGTATATAGGGCATGCGATCACGCTCTAACAAATAACTTCACTGAGCTCCATTAACTCCCGTATTTCAATAGTAACTTTCTCAGTTGTGATAATATCAAATCCCTTTAATGTTCTCGGGAAGGCCCAGTACAAATGGACAAATAATGTCGATTGCATTTCCTGCAGACAGGCAACGCCAGCTGAATGTGAATACATATCCAGACCGCATGTATACACACACAGAGTAGACTCTAGA
Source organism: Alentia gelatinosa (assembly GCA_950022655.1). Classification (NCBI taxonomy): domain Eukaryota; kingdom Metazoa; phylum Annelida; class Polychaeta; order Phyllodocida; family Polynoidae; genus Alentia; species Alentia gelatinosa. The sequence continues at coordinate 47,553,385 of OX465583.1, read as the reverse complement.
TATTTCGACCACCTTTGGGACTGTGCGAATATAGTCGCATTAGCGAGGTTGTCGCTTTACTGAGAGAAGAGTGTAAAAAAACGAATATTTCATACAATATCATTACTAATAAAAACAGGATTACAAATATTGAACATTGAATGGCATATGGTTAGAAAAATTGTGGCATTCCTTAAAATCCTCCAAGGTCATTGTATGTTACAGTATCCCTCTCTCAGTGGTGTTCACTCGCTAAGTGAGATCAAATTTGACATTTGTGTGTTCAAAAACGTGGTCAGTAGACGAGTTGGTGGCAATAGCGCGGTTGTTGTAATACTGAACGCTTTGTAAACATAAATTGTATAGCGGCGAAAAATTTGCCACTGACTCAAAATGTCTGTAATGACGAGGTGGTCGTATTAGCGAAGCGGTCGTTAGGTGAGGGTCTACGTACTGTATATATATATTCCGTTATAATACAAACAAGACGTGACTTCTGTAATAAGCTACATACAGCAATAGAGGTAGAGTCACGAACACTTTAAAGGTGAAACCTAGGCACGTGCAGAAAAGACGGGTTTCAGATACTCCTGGATAACCCTAAAGCAGTCCACAAACACTACACGAAACAGGAGATACAACTAAACTGAGAAACAAACAAGAGGACGTCGATCTAGACCGTGAATCTGGCCCCTGTGGCGCCCAGGACGAGGGTTGAGCTGTGAAATGTGAAACAAGAATTCGCCTTATGCAGACACCCAGAATGATGTACGAGAAGAGGCCACGAGTGTGGGCAAGTGGTGGATAGCGCCGCCTGAACCCGAGATCCAACTGTATAGTGGGATCAATTGCTTCCCAAACACACATACACCAAATGATCAGATTGTCTGCATGCCACAAGCCCATAAATCGCAACCCCTATATATCCCCTGAGCTCCCCTGAATCAACGCCAAATCGACATATATGTCCCCATAACCAATGATTAGCCATGGTCTCTCTCGACAACATAAAAAATTCATATAGTAGGATAAGGGAAATCCGTCAGTGCATTATTATGGATCACCAGCGATACTAGCCTTGTGATGCACAGATCCGTCAGTTGGATCAGTTGGTTGATGTATGGGATCGATGGTGGGGTCCTTTTATCTCTACCAAATCCAATGTAGTGTTGCAATGAGAATGATATCGAGTAGCAAGACCGATGTCATTGGATCAAGACCTTATAAACGGGTCTGCGCATGGTGACGGGGGTGGCTGTGCCGTGTGGGGGATGATGGTGGAGATCATGCAGGGGATCCAGTCGGCAGAAGGGCGACCAGACACGGCCTATCACCACTTTGTAGACCGCACACACACCCAGTTAGACAAGGCAGGCAAAACATCAACCGCCGCCGTCCCCTCCCCCCTCCCCATATCCCGCCCTCCACCCTCTTCTCCCCCCACTCCTCGCTACAGTCACTGTGCGACCACAGCAGTGGTGGTGATGGTGGTGCTTCAAATGGTGGAGGTACTGGAGGAGCATCCACGGTCCCACGCTGGCCATCTGCAGACCGCAAAGACAAGTGACAGTCCACAGGACCCAGGAGGAGTTGTGTGGTGGGACTGGCTTGTATTGTAACTAGGGAGGTGACCCTTTACGGGCCTTTACCCCCGCGTCCTTCTTAAGCGGGCCGCGGTGTATGTGCATCTTCAGTGACGTCTCAAGTCACTGTGTAAAACTACCGGCCCTATTCACCTATTATCGCCCATATAGCCCTCGTGTGACGTACGTATTAATATCCTGCAGTGAGCATCACGCCGTCTATCGGACGCTGCCGCGCATGCCGACACATGCGGGAATCTTACAGGTGAGTCGCAAGGTAATCCCGCCTCCATCCCCACCCCGTCAGTACCCCCAGCGCCCCTCCCGCGCTGGAAGTAGATGGGACGTGAAGAGGTAGAGCGCCCGGACGTATGTATATTCCGTTACGTCCTTCTTTCACTCCCAAACACGCGTGCATGATAACAGTCCTAGTGACATCGCCGGTCCACTGACCATCACCCGTCCCCTCCTCCAAACACGACACGCTCCGGGGCGGGCCACACTGAACGTTACCCGCTCGACCGACTCGGGCCCGCGCCTCAGCGAGCAGAGATCCGCGCTAGGGATCCAATTAATCGGTTGGCCAGAGACCGTCATCTCCGTACGTGGGGATCTAGTAAGGACAACCATAGGTCGTAACATATGCCCGGGGATCCCAGCGATCCTAACTTACATATATATATACAGAAGGCAAGCCCAACTATAGAGCTGGTATTTTGTGATGGCAGGCGTTCCATCAACTGGGTAAAATTCATTTACGCCTACCCCAACAACCAGTGACATAACTAGACAATAACCAATCACCGACCATTTAGAAAACCCAGGAACCAATCAAGCGAGGGGAGAGTCAGACAACAAGACGGACCATTGATCAATCATTTTATGAGACTGCATTTCAAACCGCACCCAGAAAGCAAACTTGGTTTCAAGTGTCAACCAGGAGCCCATTTAACCGACCTGAGATCCAAATAGGCAACCAAGGATCCAAACAGGGATCCAGTGAGACTGTCGACCCACCAGCATCGTATACAAGCTCGGGCATATTTGGCGGCCGATCCTACGGAGGTGAGTGCTGTATTTACATTGAGTTACTTTTTTCTCTATAGCAGCGTGGAAGCTGTACAAACAGAAAACACACACGGACACACACGGTATACTGTCGAGACAAGACTGCCAATCCCCTACACCCCTCTCTCTTGTCTAAAAGGAATTTGGGGTTCAAGGATTATTGAGAAATCGTTTATAGTCGCACCATTTAAACCTAAACTGAGCAGTGTCATACGAGGTGGCGACGGGGTTGTTTTATGATGAGCTTGTTGCCCCAGACAAGTAGGGCTTATTTCATAAATATGCCTTAATGTGTAATCCTTTCTGTACACTTCATAAGCGGATTCAGAGCGGGCTGAGGCGGCTGGCCTATGGCACACACACTTCCGGATCAAAAGAGTCAGAAGCTTATATATACATCCCTTCGTGCTGTTAAATCTGTTTTTATATTTCAATACTTCAGACAAATACCATTAGTATATCATCATTGTTTAGAAATAAAGGCGACGTCAACGTAAAGCGATTCAAAGGGAAGGTACCATTCCTATGAATCCCTAGAGTAAACGGAAATCACCTCTACAAATCTAACTAACGAGTTTTCTACGGGCTTTTAGAATGGCCGTGATGGCCGTATGTGAGCCTATGTGCTTTAAGGGAGTTGAGACTCTTCTGGGACCGCGAAAGTCACAAATTTGAGGGCTTCATTACTACATAGCAAAGCAAAACAGAGAAGATACAAGGCTTTAAGACCCTGAGGATTGTAATTATCCTAGGGGTTTGATGACGGTTGGATAACAGAGTCACCAATGCTTCGAAGTATATGAGAATATGAGGAAGGCAAGTGCACTCTAAAGTACAAGAGAAGATTAATGGCTGGCCATAACGACCATTAGAAGTTGGAGAATATTAGCGAACGGCCTATTTTTGCAAGGACAAGGGTAGCAAGCAAGGAGTATGGATGACTGATACAACTGGCCATAGGGGCCTAATTAAAGTGTGTTAGTCCGCTCATGGCTTTGTGTTGAAAGTGTTGATAGTTGGTCCATGAGAGCAATTACGAAAATAGAAAGCCATTAAATTCGCTGGCAGTGCCATTAGGGGCTTGGTGTATATTAGGATACTGAACGCTGAGCATAGCAAGAGGGTAGGAGGAGCATTGTATTTGCTGGCAGTACTATGAGGGACTTGGTGTATATTAGGGTACTCAACACTTAGGATAGCAAGAGACATTGACAAGATAATTGCTGGTGATTATAGTCTCAGGAAGGATAGGAGAGCTGTGACTATCGAGAGAATTGTAAGAAGCTTATACTATCATTTTATAGGGTGATAAAGTCCTCATTATATATGAGAGTTGTACCACATTTGAATATGGCAGAAGCAATAGGGAAAGTGATGACCAGCTTTGAAGTCCATGGGAACTTTTTTAACTGTGAGATCTGCGTTTTCTGTAAATAGCGTCTATGGAAAAATGAGGTCTTTTAAAAAGGTTCTTCAGTCAAATTATGAAAATATTTATGCGTAGGGAAAGTACCCACTTTCAAGTCCACCAAGACTTTATTGGCATGTTCTGTGAGAACTGTAGCTATTCTGCAGATAGCGATGAGGAAAGTAAGGGCTTACTTTCAGTTCGATCAAAGAGCTTAAAGTCTATTGTAAACTCTTAACTTTGATGTAGGCTATTTATGGTATGATAACCGTGACTATTGTGGGGACAGTAAAGAGAGGGTTTGCGTATTCGTGAGAAGAAAATGCAATATGATTGGTGAGGGATATTAGGGAAGTAACGGGCGATGGGTTTTATAGGCAGATGACGTGTTCATAAGGATTCCTATATAACGCCATGCTATGGGTTCCGTAACTTGGTTCCCGCCCGGCACCCCTATGGGCCAGATTGACAGCCTGCAGTAAAGCAGAGACAGGTTATGTGAAATCCGACATGCCTATAGCCTGCCCACCATCAGGCCTCCACCAGGTGGGTGTCGACTGACAGGGATTGACTACATCCCCACCCCACACCTCCGTTGTTCTCTTAAAGCGTTCCGTCACGACGACTTAGGGTAGGTGTGGGAACGCTATTAGGCAGGAGGATTATATGGATAATGCTCAGGAACACTGCCTTTTGGAGGTGCATGGGGTACTCAAGGCTTTGGTTATGTGGCATATACATGTGTATAAGGGTTGATTGTAGATGAGTGCCATGAGGTTGATGCCGTTACACAAGTGTCACACATCTGACCGGGGTGCCGGCAGGGAGGCCCGGCCTGGCGGGTATCCGTTTACCTGTGGGATGGACCCCTGCTCACCTGGACGCCATTCACTACTGACAGGCGAGTCGGGGTTTATGCCGACTAAGTTAGCGTCGCACTGTTCCCTCATCCATCAGACACCCAAGCCACTACGACCTTATACATGCATACTAAGATATACCTATACCCGATCTCATTCCCCCTCACACACCACCACCACCACCACCACCACCACGACAGGCTCCCCGGGTCATTTCTGATTACCTCTACCGATGACAACATTTTTGCGCAACCCGAGCCTCCAGTTCCCGCCCTTCGCCATGTCGGCGGGTCCAGTGTCCGGTTATTACCAGATAAATGTCGTCTGCTCCCACGATTATTCTATGTTAATAGCAGTCAGGTCCGGTAAAGTCCTCACCTCGGGTATGATTGCCGCGATGCCCACCATTCTGGCAGTCAACACCCCCAGTGGGAATGCTATGAGCATTTTTATGTGATCGTCATTTTTCATTTATCAAGTGATTTTTCTCATAGAATCAGGATCGGATTAATGGATGGAATACCCATCCATTCTACCTATCGCAAGAGCTTCTAGAGGTGTATGAATAAGTGGTATTGCGTACTCTCTCCTGAGGGAATTTTATTTTATGTTTCTTCATAAACATATTTTTCTTCCTGCCATCCGTAATTTACGTGCCATTCCATTGGAGGATGACTGGGGTTGATTTTATTTCCACCTGGGTGTTTATTTCACATTGCTCAGAGATGTGCAAGTCGACAAGGGACGAGGTTAAAGATTGCTCCTACCTGGTATACACACACACTAACGTGAGGAATTAGCGATGGCACTCGACTCCCCATCTGTTATGCCACTCTTGCGGAGAGATCACCTCAAACCTGGGGAACGTACGCACTATGCAAGGTATGCAGAACGCCGCCCTGGCTTATTATATCCACAACTGCCAATTTTAAATCTCTGAAAAACCCGTGGGTATGTTAAGTGGACTCGGGCGGTATGCAAGCGTATTCAGAGTCATACGTTGACGCTGCCAGGGTCGGACCTCCTCGGGAGAGCATTTATCGAATAATTCCCATTCAGAGCAGACGACATTTTCTTCCCGCCCTTTAGTTATCGCACCGTGAGGAAACCTGATATGATATTCCATACAGCCTATACATGGATGGGTACGATGAAGGGATCCAGGGGCACCTGATGTTAACGCCATCTTAAATCGCCCTCCCTATACACTCCCACTTCTCCATCAATGATCCTGCCCCCTGCCCCCCCCCCCCCCCACACACACCTTATACCACTCCCCAACAGCATAGCCTTCTAATGATAGAGCCACATACATAATCCAACCACTTTATAAAGTATACCTCTCGACACCCCCGCGGCGTCCGTCTAGCCGTGAAACAAAGTTCAATTGAGCAAAGTGAGTAATATTTATTTGCTACCAGGACTCCCCCTGGTGACAGAGCGTCATGAAGGGGGCTTGAGGAGAGGGCAACTCCACACCCCTCCAGGCGAGGACGCTTTCCTTTTCAACAGCTACAATTATTAGAGATATTTTATGCGGTGAGCGAGGAGTGACAACAATGGTCCCGCCTGACGACATGGTAGCGATAATCAAAACACGTCTGTGGTGGTGATCCTTTGATGCTAAAGTGTGTAGAAGGCTTCAGTACACGAGGCTGGTCGTAGATTATCCCCCTGCTGTCCGGCTTACCTGTACCTAGCATATCTTCCGCGTGCGACCTACCGTATGGAAGATAAATGACCTGCAGCTTTATTTCTTTAACACCTTGTCGTGTTTCGAAATCCGACGCCCTTTGAGGATTTAAAAATGACGGGAAAATAGCAAATGGAATTCATTTGGGGATTAATGCTGTTTGTCTCGATGTTGATGTAGTTGAGTAATGGCGGCCACGGGGTTGGATCCCTCTTTGGACCCTGGCTGCGGGGTGCATAGAAAGCCCTGCGGACGTATAGAGCGTAGTAGTGGCGGCAAAGTTCCGGTCTGGGGTGCTCAGGTATGTGACACTGTGGGAGAGATGAGGAGGGTGGTTGGTGGGCTCCGTGACGCGATAACATCGGGATCGTGCATCTCCCAATGCCCTCCAGGATATCTGCGGTGAAGTGGCCTGGGAGAGTTTGGATAATGGGCAGATGATTCTTCCTAATCCCGAAATGTGGCTAACCTCTTCTCCAAGCGTGTATTCCGATATGCGTCTCACGCGGTCCTCGCCTTCTCTCACACGAAGCCGTTTGTCTTCTCCAATACGTTGCAGTTCCATTGACACTGATCAATATGTCGTGTGGATATCCCACGCAAACTGAATTACCATCCCATTATTCACACCACTAGCTCTCTCTCTCTCTCTCTCTCTCTCTCTCTCTCTCTCTCTCTCTCTCTCTCTCTCTCTCTCTCTCTTTCTCTCTCTTTCTCTCTCTTTCTCTCTCTTTCTTCTCTTTGTCTTGTTATAAGTCTCGCTTTCCGCGTACATACCATGTTCTTCCAAACATTGGTCAATCTTATAAACATTGGTAATTTGTTGTAATTCCGTTAATTAGTGACTGATGGACTGAGTAACTTGCTGACTCACTGACTGACTGCCTGACCCGCCTGTCTATCCAGGAGAGTTATATACGATTTCATAGGTGAGGAGGAAATGGCCAAGGGGAGATATCCGGGAGGAGCTTTCACATCATCCTGGTCGAGAGAATTCCCTACATTCAGGCTGATTTCGATTTTTCAACTACTTCGAATAACAATGCGAGCGAAATGCAATTAAGGCCTGTTTGGTGAACATGCTATTTGCAAAGAATTGAAGGTAAATTTGTGAATCGTGAATGCTGCTACTTATTGAAAATATTTGAGTGCTACAGTTAGGAGGCAATCCCAGTCTTTCTATATCTTTTTTTCTCGCGCAACGTCATAGTCACCTCCTCTCTTGTTTGTACATATATATTTCTTTTTTTTCTCTCTCATTCCCCTGAACTCTCCCTCTATCCTCCCTCTCTCTCGGCCCACTCGTCAGTGGCTCTTTTCTTGGCCGGTTGACGAGGTGACAAATTCTTCTTACATCAGAAACATGGCCATGCCAAGACCGATTGACAGCTTGTCAGCGGTGCGTAGATCACCCAGCTCCCGCTGTCATCGAGGTCATAGTCAATGACAGCATGTAGGTCGGCAAGAGACCACAGGTACGAATCACCTGCGGAAAATAGATGTGTGTTTTGTCTGTATATAAAACTGTAAACCGGATGCCAACGGGTCTTCTCTAAGTGCACCGCCGGGAGACCACTTAAAGAAAAGAATTCCCACAGGGACGGGTTTAAAAACACCGTTTAAAGACGTCAGAGATGTTTTATAACTGCATCTTGCAGAGGTATATACGGGAGAGAATTATCAGTTTCATTCTATGGCTTTTGTTAGCGACCCTATAATATATATACAGGGCATATATAATGTGAACCTGGTGTTGCGATTGTAGAGCACTGGAAGAAATTATAGGGTGCATCACTTGTAGGGTCTCTCGTATAAAACTACCTGCAGGGTATTAATTTTTTTTTCCCTGATAGAGTTCATAAAGTATGAGTGAACAGGTTTTGGGAACGTGATTTGACAGAGAGCCAATACACCTCACATACACTGACATCCTCTTGTCCGGGGTCTTCAGAACTAAATACACACAGGTGGTAATTTGATTTGTTCCATAGAACAGAAATAAGCAGTCCGTTGATTGACTACAAACCGCCACGGTAGCCGCCATGAAATGCGGCTAATACAAGAAGCATGCTCCACCACCGGCGACGGGGAGACACTCCTGTTTGCCAGGTGCTGGCAAACTGGATAGCCACACAAAAACCTCTTAGGCTGACGCGCCGCGGGGGTATATTGGCTGGATTACTACCCCACAGGATGCGGTAAGGATTTCAATTTCAACCGAGCTTGTTCCAATAGCGGCACATTACAGTTTAATCAAGGTAAACAATTGTTGTCCTAAAACATTAGCTGGGATTGCTAGTGTTGCTCAAGCTCCTCGGGTTGCGGCTGGTGAGTGGAGGGGTGGGGGTTGGGGAGAAGTCGGTGGTCTGACGTCCTGTGTGTACGGGCTGTGACGCCATTGTTTACACTACCTCCCGACGAGGTATACGGGCGTTATGGAGGAGTTTATACTTGAGTTTCCTGTAGTTGTCTTGTTTTGTCTTGAATGCCAATGCAGCAGCTAATTGCCGAGTCGGCATGAGTTCATCTTGCACTAGAAGTGGGCTCATTCCGCAGGTGCCTATCCGTGGGGGGCGGGGGGGGGGGGGGCAGAAATGCACTGCCGGCTCTTTCAATTCTTTATTTGTTATCTACGTCTACATTTATCCTTCGTTGGATCACGGACTTGTCACCATTGTCCGTAGTTCGCTGCTAATGTTCAGGGATAGGAATACAGTAGATACCAATTTGTTATATTTAGTATTGCTAATGTTTCCCAATTCCTGATAGAAATAATATAGAATGCAACAAATTGATTCTCTGCAAATTGGTTCTCCAGAAGGGTCCTACAGAGAATATTCGAATGTATTAGAATGAAATCTTTAATCGTTCTTCTCGTGCATTTATATTGTCTCTTTTTAGTGCGTGCTTGCACGCGCTAAATATACCATCTAGAGGTTAGAGGGCCATATAGACCTTCAGGGTACTACATACAAACTATCCCTTCACTAGCTGTGTGCTATTCACTGTGATATTGAGAACAGAGCAGGGAGCCAGTGTCTCAGGGACTTCGAGGCGTGCCCAGCTGACCATGATCAATCAGTCAACACCAAAATACCTCAAGACCCATTGATGCTTGATGTGTTTGGATCATAGATAGGTAGTTGCAGAAGTGGCAAGTTGACTGGGTGCAAGTGGGTTACAGAAAACTATCCATAAGCTCAAACTAACTCAAACCTTTTAATTGTTATTCTTTATAATTGTACGCTCATTCATCTATGATGAACATACTATTTGCCCCCAGTTCAATAAAATACCATTTTGTTAGCATCTAATTTTGACAATATAAGGGTTTCATCTTGGCAGGTGGGGTATTGGCACCTTTCTCTGGGTTACGTCATGATAGTTTAGAACATGTACGTTATATCACGAGGGTGATATGTATTGGTATTCAGTGTACCACTAACTCGAGCCTGTCATTACTAGCTCTTCCCCTGCCATTACTAGGTGCAACGAAGTTTCCAAGTACGTTTTTTTTCGGTGACCTTAGGCAATTGATCTTTGACTGTGCTTTTTTCCCCAGCTGTCGTCTTACTTCAATTGTTTTGGTTTCTGTTGACAAGTTGATGTTTGGTGTTGTAGATCATACAGATTTCTACTGGACAGTGTTCCACAAGATAATTTTCTGTATTTCTACAGCCAAACCCAATCGTTCCGCTTTTCAAATCTAAACCATTTCATTTTATTTATCCTTTTTTTGCAATAAACAGGTCATTTCCACTGTCCCGGGTGAACTTTAGAGCGAAATCTTACATCTGTACTACGTATTTTACCTTACGCTATCCTTCACTTCATGGAACACTTTCCTCCTGACTTCCATTTATTCCTTCGCCTCTGAAGCCGCTCTTCTTTCCCCTATAGTGCTTCTTACATAGCCCTCTCACCACCGCTTACTCAGCCCCGTCTCTGTGTCCGACCTGTAGACCGTGTTTGTATTCGTGTCGAGGATGGGGCACCTTTAAGATCATCCAACAGGGCGCCGGCGCGCGCACCTTCCACCACTTACATCTCGATATTGATTGACACTGAGTACGTGCGTGGGGGGAGGGGTATCCTTCCGTCCGTCGCCTCTGGCTAATGGTGGTTTCTTTTGTCAACAAGGATACCGCACTCACCATCGCACATCAGGCCCCGCGGGAACACAGTCCCTATACTCTCTGCCTCCTTACCCCATAGCTATAGCTTTCACTCCCACCCCATCCCATCTCTACCACCCCCTATCTTCTATCATACACACCCTTTGCATCTACTTGTGAATGTTCCTATTATTCAACATGGATGTATCTTTCCCCCCACACGAAACCCTTCATCCATGGGCATCCTCTCTGAAGTTTGGAACAACTGAAGTACTCTTTTCTAACCTCTTTTCCCTCTTCTCTTGTTATGTTTTTTTAACCATATTCTTTTTTTTGCGGGGTATTTTTTTCGCACTTGTCCTACATGTTCCTTCAGCAGGGGGCCCACACAGTGGTGTCATGTGCCCACTTGGGGCACCGGGCGCCCTCCGTCAGCCCGCCGATGTCGCCCTCCATCCGGCAGCTTTGATTCCTCGGACCCTTTCTCCGGTAGGTACACAGGTTAGAGTGTATCGTCTTTTATAGCATCAAAAAGCCCCCTGTTTACACTGCTCTTTGGTGTCAGGGATCTACCCGCTACGCACGGGAAATGAAGCCGCACGAAACCCTACCGATTTGACTACCGGGAGAGGATCAGGACCAGATGGCAAAATCGGATGAGAGTCATGAAATGAAGGGCGCAAAATGTCGTCTTGATTTTTGGCTTCGTCTCACACAGAACACATTAAAAAAAGACACTCAGTGCGCAGGAAACGAGACGTCAATCATTCTAAAAATCAATTCAAGGTTTCTGACGCATCATGTCCTCTTACTACTCTCTCACACCGCCAACTGGTGGGATAGTAAATCTCGATTTATCAAAGTCAAATGTGGGGATTATATTTTTCTTTAAAAGAGAGTGCACTTTGAGACGAGACGTAGCCACAGTGTAAACCCATCAGTGAACTAGAGGCGAGCAGATAGCAGGGTAGACACTTGAGTGGAGGAGATCAGGTGGCGCTAGGAGCTCCTAAATGTGGATACTTTATAGGAACGTCAGGAGGAAGAATTAGATTTTGGAGCTGGGTCATTCACACATATCTGGACTGAGAACTGAGCGGCGACACACGACCAGAGTAGGTCCCTAAATCCTCCCGTATCTATGATAAAACGCGGGTTTGAATTCTATTCAGGGTTTTGGGCCAGGGTATAATGACTGGGAGGGGTGAATGTAGGTGTGAGGACAAGGGGAGATGTAGATGACCAGGGGGCGTGTTCATTATGTGAGAGGCACGTGTTTAAATGTACACAGGGGCCGGATATAGGGGTGATTGTAGGTAGACACCCCTGGTTGCCCCCTGGTGGACAGGTAAGCGAGATGGTATGTGAAAAGGTCGGCGGTCATGTTGTTTTTTCTTTGATAATTCAGATTTGCAGTGCTAAATAATAAATTCAATATAAACTGGTTTCAGATAACAGCAGTCGTAATCTCGTCAGGCTAGACTTACGAAATATCTTCGCATACGCTCGGATATCACTATGCGTCTAGTCCCCGGAGGATATTGTCGCTTGTATCTGAGACCAGTTTATATATTGTGTGTGTGTGAGTGTATATATATATATATATATATATATATATATATATATATATATATATATATATATATATATATATATATATACACATGTATACCACATTAATGAACATGCAACACACATCTGAGCATTGAACATGATGCTCCATTGTCAGCTAACAAAGAAGTGCAGGGAAAAATTCCTGAAGAATATAATGTCATTTCGCAGTGCATTCCACAGCACTGGTAGAAAAGAGCTTCTTGAATTCCTAAGAGAATCCAAGATATTTGAACAAATATAAGTTTTACATAACTTGAAACATGGATGTCCAGGCAGACCACCCTATCTAAGCAATGGGTGAAAGTAGAAAAGTTCTTAAGGAATAGTAAAGTCTGGAAAGAGAATTTCTAAACTGAATGGACGTAAAATCAAGCAAACCAAACCAGACCATTAATGGACTGGTCCTTGTTGATAGAAATGGAATAAAGCTTGGTGGTTTCAATTGGTTGGTAGTCACATGACAGAGCTAGTCGTTCCGGGGTGGTCTACTCCCATATATTTTATGCCTACTAATAGAACTATGAAATTGTTGGTGACATTGGAGATGAACTGAATCTACATAATGTAGGACATTTTATTACTATTGAAATGTTAAATATAGCAGTAGCCATACCCTTGCCTCTGTAAGGCCCCAATGTAACCTACACACAGACATGGTTGGGGATTCAACTTTGACCTTGTTAACCACCTTCAAACACGATAACATTTGAATCGCAAAACGTGGTTCTCTTTGGTCACACTCGGCCACAGGCTGTAGGACTTACAACTACCAATTTAATCTTTAAAATGAGGATAGAATGGCCAGAATGTCCTCACGAACTACCAAAAACGGCAGTAAAGCGCCACTTCTCCCTCTTTCTGTAAACCAGTGACCCGGGTCAACATAGAAAACCCGCCTTTGAAATTGTCATTTTATGTAGATTTAATGGCCAGAGTCTTTAGAAAGAAACGGAACGTTTAGTAAAAGCTGATAGCGACCACACGTTTAGTAGGTGAGGGAACATACTACCAGAATCCATTAAACAGGAACCGGCTCACTGATCTAAACAAGCCAAAACATGAATTGGCATGTTCAACAACCCATGTGCCCAATGCGGTGTTGTGTTGCCCTAGTATGTCCTCACCTTTCTTGTTTCGTGGAAATTGATTTACATGTTGTGCTAATGTAAATAAACACGTGGCTAGCTTTGATATGCTCAGTATAACCCGTGTGACGAAGATACACCCTCTGATGATCTGAAACTATGTCTTCAAATACTGCAATTGAATGTATGCATTTGTAAATACATTAAGGTGACGTGGGAATATAGGGAAGCGCACAGGGTAAGTGTAATACGGTTAGGAATTTTTCTCTCAATTCCCACAAGCAATTTCCACGAAAACAATGGCTTTTTAATCATATTACATTATTATTATTCAGACAATTACGTGTGTAATCTATTTTTCTTGAGTATAGCCTTAATGCTACAGTTATGAGATTCAGACTGGTTTAGGTCGCCGCCCAATTTATCACTTCTATGAAAACCGTCAATGTAGAACAACATCAGGGTGAAGATCATCAGCTATTCATCCCTCAGCGTCAGTCATACGTTTTAATGGAGACACTCGGGGTGTATTCAAATGTGACTTCTGTCGTATGATCACTGAAAGGAAGGGATTACTGCTGAGGAAATTTAAACATAACTCCTAAATGTAGTAGCTAGATAATTGTCCATTAAATAAGACCAAAGATTGTCCATCATGCATGCCCAATATTAAGATACAAGAGCCTCCATAGGGAGCACTTTTATTATAAGCAGATGTCAGGTCTGCTAGAACTGTCACTGGATCGTTTTACCAGACTGAACAACTATACGATTGTATTTTGTAAAGTTAGTTTCTATTGGTTAACCGCATTTATTTACACTTTGATCGACTGAACACATTAGCAGCTAGTCAGGAATCTTTAGCTAATACACATGTATTTTGATAAAAACAGAATCAAAGGCACGGTGACAGTAAACTGAAGAGACGTCCACATACGAGCATTATCATCTCTCTTTACGCAGCGTCTTTGCCAAATGTCACTATTATGTCCATAAGAAAGATAAAGAGCCCTTCTCAGCAACAGGATAGGACTATTTCAAAAGATACTTCTTGGCCTGAGGGTGCTGACACTCCGTTATCAACAGAGTCTGTTTGGGCTTGGCGGGTAACCCTAACGTCCAGGGTGATATTACCCCAAAATCCCTGTCGAGGAAGATCTCATATTCACTCCTCTGACGTCAGTTCTGGTAGAAAAGAGAAGAACCTGGACTTCTCTCTAGCTATCAGATTTTACCCGTCGACAACTTCAGTGCATGCTCTCAAGTCGGGCTCCTTTATTTAGCAGAGGAATTCTCATCACCTTGAGTAGAGCTGTTCACAGGTACGAAACTAAATAATGAACTTCATGGGCGAAGGCTACGCCTACTTGACACCCTAATGCATGATGGACAAACTGGTGTTTTCCCTCATACAGTAGGCATGCATTACATCTTGTGTGGGTTATTTTATGGAGGCGTCTGTGAGTATACTTTTTGGTAATGTAGCTACTCTTGCCTGAGGCAGTTTCTTATCTCGGTGATTCATTGTGCTTAGCCCCAACCTATTCCCATACACATCATAGTCAAGGCAATAGATCGAGCAAACAATTTTATATTATAGGTCACAATTGTGTATACTGCCTGTAGCACATATACAAATTACTCTGTATTAGTGGTTCTAGCTAGGGGCTGATGAAATGGTCGGGATTCACCTTACCTTAATGACTTCATAAAAGACACGTGAAATAGCGAATTATATCTGTGGAACTCAAGTGTTTCATGTTTAACAATATCCTTTTTAGAGCGGTGTTCATAGTCGACAGAAATGACTTCATCATTAAACTACCTGAGGCTATAATTACATAGCCAGGAGGCTTTCCGGAGTTACAACAATTATGTCACTGTAGAATGATGCTCTGTAAAGAGTAGTTTGGTTACTTCTCCCAGGAGGAGCCTTAAATTTGAAGCCATCGCCCTTTCCCTAAGTTTTTATCCGATCGATGTTTATGTTGAATTTAAGTCTAACACTAAGTATCAACTGAGAACAAACATTTTCTTGACAGTTTACAGTTGTTAAGACAGCATTGTCACATAAACAAATTCCCACTCTCTAATGTCCGCTTTAGGTGGCGTTTACGTTATTTGCCTACGAACTTGGATATTTGAACCAGCAAATAAAATACTGTTCAGTAACTGGCAAGGATATGATTGTATCATGGAACATTTTAATGAAGTTAAAAACAGTGGGATAGAGATATGGATGTCCATGGACACCATACAGATGATTGGATTCTTTCTTTTTTTAATTCTCACAACGTGAGCATGACCACAACCTGTATTCTTTTTTCAGCAAATGGTTCTTCTGCAGACGAAAATATGAGAAACATCATTCTCCCCCTTGGTGGTTGTGTCAATCATAGCAGCTGCCAGTGTCCACAAAAATGAAGCACATATGTTTGGTCACATAAACATTATATTCCATGTCTGAGATTGTGTCGCTATAATAGCAAACAGCGTTGTTTCTGACGGGTATAAAGAATACAAAATAATATTTGAAGCATACATCAGATTCAAGTTTCAAAGTTTCAAGTAACCTGGTGTCAAAGCTTGTAGTTCAACGGACATTTCCCACATCACTGCCACTGATCTGATAAATATCTACTAAAAGAAATTTTTAAAAAGAAATTCAAGACATCTTCAGGTCCTTGAACATGTGAAATATCATCACATCAGTAATTAGAATTATGTTTCTCCATGCTTACGCACTTTACAATTTATTTTGTTTATAATACGCTATAGGTAGAAAAAAAACTGTGTTAAAAATAGAAATAGTCCATGGACGTGCGTCAGTATGATATGACCTCGTGGTACGACAATTACAACCCCCTGACGAGTAGAACTTTTGTTCTTTCCGCCTGGGAAACGCTCTGCTTAGTGCAGCTGTACCTTATCATTGCCAACCAGGGTACAACAACACATCTGTGGGAGGAATTCATTCACAAGTCAGAGGACTGTGAAAAGAGCTATTACATTTCCATCATATTGCCTTCATTTTTACACCTCATGTCATCCTGCACACGTCTGGGACAATCCTCAATGACTACAACATGTTCTTGTAATGCTCTCAGGTAACCATATTTAAGTAATTAGCGGACCACCTCCATGTCTGTCCCCAGTGGCTGCCCGCGCCAAAACTTGACAGACACATTTATATCAGGGTGCGTTGATGTCCGCAATATCTAACTCCGCTCCTGCATGAAGACTAGACGAGATAACCACCGTGGATAAGGTGCCTTTTTTCCACCTTTTTCTCCTATCAACATATTCCTAAGTGTCTCTTTCTCTCTGTTGGTCTCAGTCTATCTCCACAGAAGATCACCAATTCACCTTCCTATCCGTTAAGCAAGGGGTTCTGTGAAAAAAATATCAGACATGAATCTCTTGCTCAGGTGTATTTGTGGGCTGCTTTTCGGGTCTGTCTCCAGTAGGCTCTGTGTAAATCAGCAGGCTACTTTATATCCCCTGCATCTTCCCCCATCCCCACGCCCCATCCCCACCCCTGGCACAGCCGTGCTCAGTAGATTTCAACAGGTCCGTAAATACCTGGTGGATACTGCTCACCTATTGCTCTTGGAGATGCTCGTGGACCCTTATCAGTGTCTGTCTGTGTTTTCCTAGGGCTTGCTCCTATGGGGACTCTGGGCACTGACAGTGGTCTATCCAAACAGCCTTCTCTCGCCTGTAAGTACCAGCCATCTGCTCGTCTCTCCCGATAGCATGAGCTGCTCAACAAACGTCTTCCAACAGGAGTACTGACCAGTTCAATAGCTGCTCAATGGATTGAGATCTCCAGTACGGCCCCTCTGCTAGCTCCCTATACAACCAGACATGAAAATTGGGCTCTAAACGCCAAGCCCGAGTAAGTGCGTGATTTATATAGGAAGGGCAACTAACAAACAAGTATCAAGAAAATAGAACGTACAATAACCTTTGATTTGATAGAGGCAACTGGGAATGGTTTTCCAACCCATTTCTGACTTCATATCTCCTTGGCCTTATTGTATAGTACACACAGATTACACTGCGTTAGCCTACATTCAGTATTTTGTGCAGTAGCTTAGGCTGAGGCATTACACTTGAATAGCAATGACTGCAATCAGAATTGGTCTATACTACTTTGCATGGTATCAGGTGACCATAAGCGAATCTAGAATTACGAAAAAGGGGATGTTTCACAGATTAAAGACTAATCTACACAATAGATCTCATCTGTTACTGATATCCCATCCACACGTGGATCACCTGCGTTATGGATTATATAAACTGCTCACACGGTCGTGAGCGGCTCCGGGGATCCGCCTTCACCATGAGCAGCTCACAACCCTATATCCCAGGTGCGGCGACTGGACGCCAGACCCACAACACCTGGCTCCCCTACAGCATTGTTAGTAGACATAGGACCCCCGGGCAAGGGAAATTAGGTGAGTATCTTTCCAACCCGATTCCCGTGCACGAAATAACTCAAGGCCTTACGACCTGGCCTACTCCGAGTATGGGGTAGAGTAGTTGCACACCTGGTTTCTTCGCGGGGCTCTTTTGTTTAACATGGTCGTATACATGTCGCAACAGGAACCTGCTGGTCCAACCTAATATCTGCTCGCTCGTCTCGTCTGAACTCACAAGAAACAGATCAGAGGACATTATGACAAGTGAAGAAGCGCCTGTGAAGTTGGGGGATCGCTGGCCTACGTTACGTTTTGCCAAAACACAGGGAACCCGAACGATGGACATAAAACGTACTCTGTTCCTTCTGTATCCCATTACTGGAGTGGGACAAAAACACGACGAGTTTTTAAAAGAATATCATCTCAGCGCATCCGAAAGCGTGCGAGGAGAAAGTAAACAGTTATTAATCTCATCGGTCTCCTCTGAGACCTGCCTCGCATAGCCTTTACCATCTCTCTACTTCTGCTCTATCTCTTGTCTTCTATTTTCTCTGCCTCTCTTTGTTTCTCTTTCTCCCCTCACCCCCATCTTCCCATCGGTATCTATATAATTCCATCACTCCAGCTTCACTTCTCCATATGCCTCTACTTCACTCTGGCAGTTATGTTGAAAGTCGTTCCGCCCGACTTTAGGTCATTCTGGTCATCAGATGTACCTTGGCTAGTGTCAACATGGCTCACGCTTTTTATCCTCCATCTTACGCGGCTGTGTCTCATCTATTTAACATCGGAGGAGCCCCCCTCAGGGAGCCACCTCACCCCTCCCGATGCACACACGGCCATCTCAACACCCCTTAGCCCGAAGGAAACACCCTTTTTCACACAGGTATACGCTTGTACCGCGCCGACTGACAACCTTCTGTGGGATTGCTCCAGCCTCGCGCCGCAAACCAGCGCCGATGGACGGAAATGACGTTGACGTGTGGTTGCTGATAGCTAGCTGGTTCCTAGCGTGCCTAATTCACAGTATTTACACGCTGGTACCCTAAAGTGCCCAAATGTAAGACACCCTAACTCTGCTATCATGTCATAATCTTGGAGGCGGAATGCCTATGCCCAAGGTATATTACAACACAGATTATACCCGTGCAAAGGGGATCTAAGTTATTTTTCCTAATCGACTGAGAGCCATAAATCTAGCGGAGAGGCGTGGTGGTGAGGGTGGGGGGTGGGGGTGGGGGGCTGTCTAGGGCTGGAGATGCAGAATCCCCGGTGTGGGAACTCCCCCAGGAGTGATGAGCAGCTCAGTATGTCAGCAGACCACATCATCCGGAATCCAGTGTGGATAGAGCCTGGATGAACGTTAAGTGAATGACATTTCCTTCGTTCGACATGCTTGCCCGATAAAGGCGATTTAGTTCTGATCATTTCCACCCGTTCTATCAAAGTTATATGGCTGAGCGTATATACATGCATTGTATGTTTTCACAGTTTCGTCTGTTTTCACTGCTCTGGAAATCTTTGACGGACATTGGTAGAGTGAAACAGAATGACCCAAGGGAATTCGAAGAACCATGAAGAGTAGATACAAATGGATAAACTGCCTGAGGATTTAGCCATAGCCTTACCTCATACCCATGGCATTACAACGCCTGTCGAATGTCTGTGAACTCTGCCCATCTATTCTAAGAGGTTTTTACAACTTGCTGATTGGTCCCATATTCACTCGTGTTAACCCCATATATATTTTCTTTAAGAATGGTATGAGAACAATTATGCAAAGCGTGAAAATCTGGCGAGGATTTCTAAAAATCTTTTTCATTCTATCATCCCATAACCCAGGGTACCCTTCTCCTATAAAACCAAAGTATAGGCCATATTGTGATATTCTACTTTGATTACCATTTGATGTTCGGTCGTTGGTATACTATATTTAAAACACCGCCAAAGTTCAGATGCTAATACATACATGTGGCTTTGATGCAGTATATTCTCATCCGTATCATGGTGGTAAATACTTGACTTTTTTGCGGAAACCACCAGAGATGAAAAATATTAAGTCACCCGCACCTACATGTATTTGTAGAGAAGGCTAATTCTACTGGAAATGTCCTCATAATTCATTTTGAGGGTGCAATGCTCCAGACTCTGGGGCATCTTCAGTTTATGTTGTTGGTAAGGGTCAGAATCGTATGCCCAACTCCAGGATATGTCGATGCTTTATGGGCGCTATATAGCTACTCTCTCTCTGCCCTATAAACACGAGATCATTATGATCTATAACCCGGGGGTCCTATGGAGTCCACTAAAGCATTCAAGTGGGGAAAAAAACGTTCCATCAATGGGCGTTGCAATAAAAAGCACACTGGATGGAGTCCTATATGTGAGGCAGCCGCTCCACCGAGAGAGGGCGTCTCGTTTGTCAGCGTTGCCAGTGCTAAATCAGCCAGCGTCCCTGGCAAGATGGCGGCGATAACGTCCGCGGTCCCCAGACTAATCCGCCGTGGCAGTTTTTGTTGTTCCACCATCAGAGGGCAGCACAAGCGGGACGCGGTGCACTATGGGTCTCGCTGGTGGACGGGCGCCAATGGAGCCTCCGTGAGAGGTTAATAGAGTGGGGTTAAAAGGTCCTACCGCGAACCTGCGCCAGACGGTGAGAGGATGTAATACTCTCAGACAAACGTCATTCGCTGACATTTCTTGTCCTACCGAAGGTACTGCTGGTAAGGGAAGGGGATGCAGCATTGGCAAACCTCTCTGACTTTACAGGTGGCATTATCCCTGGTAATATAATGAACAATCACGATAAAAGAAGATGCTTACTAAGGATGGTCCTAAACAGAGGCTACATGTATGTGCATCCTGCCATCCGATTTTCAAATCGGAAGAACGTCTGGCTGCTCCAAGCTTGCATGAAGGAGGTGCTGGCTTCAGTAGAAGAGTTCAATCTGGAGTCAGAGAGGGTCGGATTGATTTCCTATCAGGTTGTACAAGCAGCACATAATATGGTTTACTGTGTATGAACACCTACACGTTTGTTTACGTAGATCCGAATTTAAGATGGCGCCCTCTCAATCATAACCCTGGAAATGTCAACAGCTGATCGAGCGACGCACTTATCGCTTGGTTGCTCGTCTGTTAGGCGACAGGCATTTTATCAGGGATTGGATCGGAGCGGTTTGATGACACTGATCTCACGGTATCTGTACAAATAATGTCACCCTGTCAACTTGGGGTCTACATTAAAAGCCCCAGTACTTTCCTCGGTTCCTAATGCCGCCACCGTGATGCTGATTCACATGGGAATTTTGTTGTCGAATGGATTAGTTGTTAGATGGCCACATGCCAGCAGATCACATGATGCGAAGCCGGTCATATTTACCACGGTAGAAAGACAAGTACGTATCATGGACCTGTCTTGTGATGACTTCCACTAGAATTACTTTTTTTCAAAAGGAGACAGATGTGCCTGATTTAGTCTGGATAATGTCAATGGGACACTTCTCAGTTATACAAGTTTTATGTCTCAACAGCAGTGAGATTAGAATTTACGAGGTACATTCCTCAGTGTTAGACGTCCACCAGCTATCACACCAGCAATCTGACAACTTCTTCCCATAACCCAAATAATACTACATGATACCCTCCAGCAGCAAGTACCTGTTATGGACGTTATAAATGCTAAAACATTAGGTTTCCTGACAACATGTTCAGCAATATACTCAATAATTAACAAAAATATTGTGAGAATAAAGAACAAATGTGCTGCAGAGTAAATCTTCATTCACTTCATCAAATGCTGTGGTCGTGTATACTTGGAATAAATCAGATGTCAAGTTGACGTTTGTGCTTTCCCAGAGGAGTGCAAAGACAAGGTCAGGTGCCCCTCTCCTTCTCGTCCAATCCTGGGGGTGCAGGTTCATGTCTGATATATCCAATCAGATGAGGTGACATGTTAGAACTCGCAATTTTTCACAAACGTAACGTGTATCATATGAGAAACAGATAAACGTGTCAACTGAGGTTAGGAACGGAAGCAGCGTGAGCTTTTCAAGTCCACCATGGCTGTACCGGCACCAGCCTCTATACCGCGACCTCATGTGCCTGAGGCAAATGCGATAATCCGCTACCTATACGTAGACAACGAGGCACGCTTTTTAACAGTTAGTCATTTGAGGTGAACCTGCTGCCTAAAGATTCAGGCGAAGACCACGGCTAAGGGAATGAGGACAACTTAGATACGGAAATTTTTAAAAAAGAGTTAGAATCTGAATAATACGGATTCAAGGTGAAGGATCTCTGCGGCCCCTTCCAGGGAACGAAAACTGAGTAAACGGGTAAAGTAGGATTCACACATAAAGATTAATGTACCTGAGACGGGTGGACTTCACACCTTTCCTGTAGTCTCAGACGATTCTCCTTTGCCATGAGAATACACAATTCTCATGGCAAGGTGTTTTACCAGTACCAAGGAAAAATGGCGAATTTGGTTCGCCTGTTACATAGTTTCAGACATAGTCACAGTGGGCACTCACCCTGGGACTCAAGCACCCTTGAGTAAAATGGTGTTAAAAACACGTGACCCTGATTGCTGGCCTCCTATTGGCTAGGTTAGTTGGAGACTCGGCAGTGGGTCCATTTGTCTCACCAAAATGGCCCTGTAAATTTTTAATGTGTTTAAAATCAAAATCTCATGGGATTCTGTACCTTTTTAGGGGTCATTACCCCTATCCCTGAACACAAAGAAGGAGTCGATAGTTGGGAATAATAAAATTTATTTTAATTTTATATACCTATACCGACATGAATATTAATATGTAAATATGAATATGACATAAGGTAGATAAAGTAATTGACAGAGGTATAAAGAGGTCAATTACGTATAATATACATAGTTGTAAATGACATGTATAATGGTATGTCAATTATGTATATGGTTGTATAACAGATAGTATGGTTATACAATATGAGGTATAATGGTTATACAATATGATGTATAAAAAACGCCCTACGGAGTAGGAGATAAGAAAGAGGTGAGGGTGGGTGGGAAAAGAAAATACGTGTGAACGCAGTGGAGTACAGGAGCAGAATGAGGCGGAGGTCAGAGACGCGGTGGGCCACGTGACCGCGGGGTTCACGTGACCGACACCAGGGGGGAGTGCGCAGGGTGCGCGAGGGGGCGTGTCAGGGGGAGCAATGACCACCCCTGACCAACGGCCATGGGTTACCCATTACCCCTATCCCTGAACACAAAGAAGGAGTCGATAGTTGGGAATAATAAAATTTATTTTAATTTTATATACCTATACCGACATGAATATTAATATGTAAATATGAATATGACATAAGGTAGATAAAGTAATTGACAGAGGTATAAAGAGGTCAATTACGTATAATATACATAGTTGTAAATGACATGTATAATGGTATGTCAATTATGTATATGGTTGTATAACAGATAGTATGGTTATACAATATGAGGTATAATGGTTATACAATATGATGTATAAAAAACGCCAAGACCATAAAAATGAGGCGAGGTGGGAGGGAGAAAAGTTTGTGAGGGATGAGAGTCACTGGTTGAGGGACTGTATGAGGGACGCATTCACCTCTTGTGAGTTGGAGTCCCTAATGTATCCCCTGTGAGCATTAGAACGCCACCCCCCGTATCGTTGAATGGAGAGTTCAGCGACCCCGGCCTGGAAGGCCTGAGTGGCGGCGGCCTTTCTCAGGCTGTGTAGAGTGTAGGTCTTAGGGGGGTGGCCTGCTGTGGTGTTGAGCCGCTCCCACTCCTTTGACAGCGACCGCGTCGTTATTAGCGACCTGTCAGCGTGGAGCAGGAACGGATCCGTTGGTGTCAGCGTGGGGACCGCGGCGATCATATTCCTCACGGCCGTCACCGGGCACGACCTCGGGTCCGGGGAGGATTGGAGCCGCACGTGTTTCTCCTCCCCCACGCACTGGAGGTTCTTGGCGGCCTTGATGCGTACCTCCACGTGATTTGCCGTGAGGACCACGTCCCCACGTGAGAGGTGTCGCACCGGGTCGAATGCCCTGGCCGTAGGGGGGGCGACCTCGCTCTGCCGCAGTGCGGCGTAGTACAGGAGGAGGAACGCGGCCCGTAGGGTCAGGTCGAGGGGCGTGTCCGACAGTAGCTCGAGGATCCCCTGGAGGGCGGCCATGGGGATCGGAGGCTTGACGTTTGGTGTGTATGCCTTGTTCCTCCTCATGGCGTCGAGGGCCCTCCTGACCCTCACGTCCTCTGTGGCCGTTACGTCTCCGCCCGAGAGCCGTAGGTGTGTCCTCACGTGCGAGAGCTGGTTGGCCACGGTCGCCGGCGAGGGGGCGTGGTCCGCGAGGTACTCGAGGAAGGCCGTGATGAAACTCACGGACGGTGCCTGCGGGTCGGTCCTCGTCCGTCGACAGAAGGCGAGGTAGGTGGACACGGCGCTCTTCTGGTTCGCGACCGTGCCTGGGGCACGTGCCTCGGCCTGCCGCGCAGATGCCTTCCGTTGGAGAGAGCGTAGCGCCGGATCTGCAGGACAGGCGAAGCACAGGCACGAATGAAGCATGAGTACAAGGCACCACCGACCACAGATCATGATATGTCATCAGGCATGCAGAATTGTTAAAATCCCTCGAGGACAGGTGGGCCCTACTGAGTGCGTCGGCGACCGTGTTGAGGACCCCGGGGACGTGTGTGTAGACCAGGTCGACTTGCAGCTTGGCCTGGACCATCCAGGCCTGTCGGGCACACTCGGCGAGGACGCGGTTGCGTGCCCGCCCCGACGTGAGTGCCTGGACGGTCCCCATGTTGTCACAGAAGACTTCGATCCTGGTCCCACGATCACGGTCCCCGAGGAACGTGTGGAGAGCATATATTGTGTTCAGTGCCTCGAGCTCAGAGATGCAGTCCACGGGGTCATTGATGGGACAAACCTGGCACGCGTAGGCCGCACGGCCGTCTGTGCCCCCCACGCCCGAGAGGCAGGCGTCGACCGTGATGCACTTTGTCGCCGGCCCTCGAGGGATGAGGGCGTGCCCATTCCACCCGACGGCAAACCGTAGGAACCACTGGAGGTCCTGCCGCATGTCCGAGCTCACGTTGATGTAGAACCCGTCCATCGACCGTAGGGCCTCCAGTAGTTTGCTGACGAAGGGCCTCGCCGGGCGGATGCATTTCGCGACGTGCAGGATTTTGCCGAGGACGGATTGAAGCTGTCGCTTGGTCAGCGACCGCTTCCTGGCGACCGCCCCAACGTGCTCCCGCACGTCCTCCAACTTGTCCCGGGGGATGGTGAGGGACATCTCGGCGGCATTGATGTCGATGCCCAGCCAGCGCACGGTCTGACTAGGGGCCTGCGCCTTTTCCCGGGCCTCGGGGAGGCCGAGCTCAGCGAATAGGTCTCGGGCTATGGTAAAGTCCGAGGCAGCTTTCTCCCGTGAGGGCGACAGTATGATGAGGTCGTCCAGATACATGGCGGCCTCGACACCCTTACCGGCGAGCATCCCCACGATGGCCTCGGCCACACACTGCATGTGATACGAGGACGCGCGGGCGCCGAACGGCATGGCCGTATCACAATAATACCCGCCGTCCCACATGAAGCACAGCAGAGGCCAGTCGAGGGGGTCGCACCTAAAGTTCTTATAGGCGCGCGAGATGTCGATGGTCGCCATGTAGCTCCCGGGCCCCGAGGCCACCAGGCGGGTGACGAAACCGTCGACCGTAGGGAGGCTGTGCTCACGCTCTTCTCCGTAGACCGCGTTCTTCATCACGTACGCGTTGACGCTACGGTCCCGGGGGAAGGTCATATCCGTTATGACGCGGCGGGCCTCGGACCCGCGCTTCTCCCGGGACATCAACGGCGAAACGTGGCACCACGGCTCGAAGGGAGCCTCCGAGAACGGTCCCATCAGGTTTGAGAATCCACTTTCCTTTCTGATAAAATCACCTACTTGCTTCGGGAATCCGGTGGCGCTCGGATGGTTGGGGACGTCCCGAGTGTCGCTGGCCGGCCCGAGGTAGCCGAGGGGGAAGCCGTATCTTATGAAACCGAGGAGTTCCCCCTTGCCCTCCATTCCCGTCAGGTACTGCTCCCACGCCCGTAGTTTGAGGTCCGTCGGCAGTGTGATCTTTGTGCACAGGGCGTTGGGCAGGCCCGAGGCCCGGACCGCCTCGTAGATGTGACCGTGCGCCGGGGGGCCGGCCTCGGTGAAGCGGGGCCACTCGGCCCGCCTGTGCTCCATGAAGGCCTCCGGGTCCGTCCGGAGTCCGGGCGACGGAATTCCGGTCCGGCAGACTTCCTTTAGTCCGCCGAAATCCGGAGTGTTAGTTGGATCCTCAGCCGGCGCGGTAACACTAACACTCCTGCTACCGCTGTGGGTTGGCGGTGGCCGCCCGGTGAACCTGTCCTCCACGTGGCGGGTCCCGCCCCCTTCGTTGTTGTTGTTTATGTTCGGGGCCCGGCCACGTGGGCCGGCGGCCTTCGTGTTGACGTCACGTGGACCCCCCGTGCGGTCCCCCCTCCACGTGAGGGGGTGGGGGCCCGGAGTGGTCACCGGGCCGCTTCCTTTTACGACCCCCGCCCACGTCCGGTCACCGGAAATCCTGTTGGGGGTGGTGGAGATCACAGGGCCCGCTGGTGTTACATCACGTGGATTGCACCCCACGACCCCGGGCCCGGGGGCGGAGGCACGTGTTGTGACTGTGTGAGGGTGCGCTCCGCTCACTCGCGGGGCGCACCGTAGCCGTTTTTTGCCCCGTGTCCGTGTTGGGGGAGCACATCCGCTCTGGGGTCGACCGCCCGGGGCGTGTGTCCGGCCTGGGGTGCGTGTCCGGCCTGGGGTGCTCGCCGGGGTGCCGGTGTGGGTGCAGCCTGGCCGTTATCATAGCCCATTGTGTAACCGAGTTTCCGGTTGCACGCGTGTAACGAGTGCCCGCATTGTCTCCCCACGGAGTCGCAATACGAGCACACGTGCAGCCATCTCACGGGCCCGTCATCGTGACCGCTCCTATGGCGGCACCCCCTCTCCGAATTGTATTGCCGGCATGGCAACTCCCGGCCTCGGGCCTTCCCGGTGTCGGCGCCGCTGGTGAGGGTCCCGGTCGTCATCGCGAGTCGGACTCGCTCCTCCTGGATCCTCGAATAGTCGCACCACGAGAGCCTCCCGGCCTCGATCTGGTCGAACACGTGGTTAGACCATCTCCTGACTCCGGCCCACGGCCGGCTCTGGGCGTCGATTGACACTTGGTGTAAGTGCCGGAACATGGCCTCACGGTCCACGGGGTCGACCGCACGGTCGTCTCCGAGCAAGCCAATAAAGGCACTCAGATACTCAAGGGGGCCCAGGCTTCCCCTCAGTTCCAGTTTCTGGGACAAAGTGTAAACACCCTCCCTATCCACAAACATGTACGGTTTACTTATTAAACGGGTAACATGGATATCTGACTGCAGCTTACCAGCCGTCTTGTCGTGGCGGATGGCCTCACGGTCGAGCTCGCGTTGTATGTACGGGTCCCCTGCGTAGCGGTCTCGTAGCTGGCGGGGTGGAGGCATGGCGCGGCCGGCTTGATCCTCGGCCCAGTCCCGAGTCCTTACTTCGGCGACTGAGCGAACCGTAGGTGGAGATGCTTGTCCCGTCGACCGTTGGGTCTGCAGCTGGATTAGAGCGTCGAGTTTCCTACTCATGTCCGAGAGTCCGGTCTCTACGGCCACGAGGCGGGCCGACCGGAGGCTTCCGGCCTGAGACGCGGAGTCCACGTGGTCGCTCTCCCTCACGGTTGACTCCGAGGCCTGGTCCGTGGTCGTGGAGGCGCTCGCTTGAGCGCGTGTCGTTGGTGGTGCCATCCTAGCTTTCCTGTAATTCACGTGAACTTTACCCGTATTCAGACACTGTCTCTGCACGGTCAGATACTCGGGGAGTATCGAAGACGGCGTGGAGAGTAGGCCAAAAGTGAGGGAAAAGAAAATACGTGTGAACGCAGTGGAGTACAGGAGCAGAATGAGGCGGAGGTCAGAGACGCGGTGGGCCACGTGACCGCGGGGTTCACGTGACCGACACCAGGGGGGAGTGCGCAGGGTGCGCGAGGGGGCGTGTCAGGGGGAGCAATGACCACCCCTGACCAACGGCCATGGGTTACCAATTGTCGCTTACAATTACAGGGGAAAGATGTGTCTCATGGAAGTGGAACCCTACAATCTAGACAAAGGGATTGTGTTCGAGTATAGAATCCCAGCAGGATTTGTATCAGACAAACACCCTGTGAGGTACATGAATCCCACCGTGTGAATTCCACTTAACGTGCGATCTACAACAAGGAGCTTTAATGGTATCATATCCACTAAAGTACTTGGAATACTGCCATGATCACGCTTCTGACCACATTAAGTCGTATACAATGAGTCCAAAATGTTATGGATTGCAATTCCATATCTATGTGACATATAAGTCAAAATATATTTAAAGAGTTGGACTTCTTGTGATTTGTATTTGTGATACGTCAAGCTGTCCATGGACCAATGATAAATCATGCAGGCAGAGAAAGCCGTGTACGTTAACTCTGTCTCAAAGGCCCCGTCGCAGACCCGAGCCGGTAAATACCTTTGATAAATAGCGCTGAGCCGCGCATATCCCACGCTCCCCTTGTGGGTGCTTTTCCCTTTTTTATATTTCAGAATGGTTGTCAGACTCTTTAAAGGGTCTTTGCGGGAGTTTTGACGTAATGAAAGCACAGCACACGTAGGGACTGCGAAGTGGCTCTACAAAGGGGACAAATCTCGACAGAAAGGGAATCAGACACAATTTGTGAACTCATCAGAGGTGTATAGAAGATACTAACTGCCCTGTATGGTGGGCGCGCGAGACTAGCCTTGTGGGGTTATACTGTCTTTCACAACCTGCACCGGTGATATTAAAGGAAAACATTGGGTCTGTTCTGTCTTTATGACCGAGTTATTAAAGTGGCATTAGTTAGATGAAAATGTGTAATGACATCTGAGAGGTGCGTTGTCTTTCTTAACGTTTTTCTTGTGGATTCTGACATGTTATCGGAGTGCTGGTGTTTTCCTCTGGAACAGATTATGAAGTGTTGTCGAGAATAGGACAGCGAACGGTATAGATAAAAATGAAATTGTTGTATAAAAGAAACGTCAACCTGCTTAAGGTCTTATTCATAGATTTCCTTTCAGGAATAATAAAGCTTTTGGGAGGCCACAGCTGACTGATAAAGCACGGGAACAATTCGTCAACTGATCTTGAATCAATCCTATGCGTCATTCAATCCTATGGGGAAAAGATAGACCTAGGATAATGTCAAAAGGCTTCTCAGGGGGGCTAGAGTCGCAATGTATTATCGCCAGTTGAATCGTGTCCCCCTGGAGAGGCTGAGTAGCTCAGGCAGAGGGCACCACGGTCAGTCTTTTTTTTTCTTTTTTTTTTTAATATCGAGCTTTGCTCTATTTATTGAACCGAAAGAGTTACAGTAAGTTTGGGTAGAAAATACATGTGAACTTCCCATCGGTGCATAATGAACCATCCAAAGGGCTACAAGTGATCACTCCAACGAAAAACAATGTCTGAAATCAAAGATTGTACATAGGAAACTCTGAAAACCTTATCTAACCCGGTCCGTCTTTTTAAAATGAATTTTTCAGCTACAGAATGTGTTTGTGTATATATAACACTTTAGCACGTCGGTTCGTATGGTACTCTAATTCCTTGGAAAATTTACATGTAGCTGTAACTGCCAGAAGTTTCTCCAGACATGTTACTTAGGGGATTTCTGATGGATAGAGAAATGGAAAACACCATCAGCATCTTTGGAAACCGTGGCCTGATCCTGTATTCCAACTATGGGCATTGGAGCGGGGGAGGTAGTGTTAAGCGATTGGTGCATGGTTAACATAAAACCTGGGTATAAAGACGGAGTGCATATTGAATGACTTTGCAGTTTACGGTTTACAGCAGAATTCTAAGAAGGCAGCCACCAAAATGACCACTGGAATATTTGAACTTGAATAGGTCTTAAACTATTCAGACATAAGCGGGTTGAAAGTATATGCCCCCAGGCCTCCGAAGTTCTAGTGTCCCTGACCCAGATGGTGTCCAATGACCAGTGGTGGAAACTTAGTTCATCAATACTCCCCATCCCCACCCTCACACTATGACATTTTTCTCCTGCTGCCATCGTGACGCTGTCGATTTTTCGTCCCGTCCAAATTTTGATGCTGGATTTGATGAAGTTAGACATACGGAATAGTCGCTAATGCCAACCATGTGACTGTCCCTTATTTGTTTTGGTTTCATCCAAGACCTCTCAGGAGTGCGCAGCTCAATTCACCCGAGACATCCGGCTGACAACTGGCGAGTTATTTTTCCAATGGGACCTTTCTCACACATCACCCACAACGGACCAACCGACCGCACCGCAGCCAGCATGGAAATATTTTGCGAATTTTACAAACCCTGAAAGATGTATAATTTAAGTTGCACGTGATATACATTTAATGCCGATCGAATGTCCCCCAAGGAGATATAAAGTCTGACGCGGTTGGTTTGGCACCTATTAGGTACTAACGGTTTCAGCACGCGGTACTGGAGGGAGAAATCTGCTTCGTGTATCATTGGCAGAATCCGTGACTGGCCAGGGAGTGAAATATGGCCATTTTCTTCGGCCGTCCCATGCATACTTCCCCGGCGGGGATAAGAACAAATCGTCGGCTTGGGTATACATGAGCGCCGGCAAATTCGCCACATCGCGGCTACAGCCCCAACCCCAACATGGGCACGAATCTGGAACTGAAAACAAGTGTTGATTTAAAACAGAATGTCAGTTAAGTAACAGGCATCTGAAATCGATTAAATCGACGGTCCCTTTTTTGTGTATGCTGAGCAGGAGTTGGGGATAAAGGGCTGCCCCACAAACTTTTTCCCTCTCCAAGGATTAGCGTTTTGACGTTGTTGTGGTTTGTTCCGATCTGTAAGGACGGAGACGCCATGGGTTCTCCAGCACACATGTGTAAATGTATATCAGTATTACTATAGAATTGCGTAGTACCTCTCCGTAGAGTATACTTTCTCCACATGTCTTTAAGAAAAGAAAAAATACGATTGACTCATGAAAGTCGATGAGGCAATAGTATCTAGCACCGGATATTAACCAGGCTAATTAAACGATTTTTAATTAAGGCATACTAACGAGGCAGTATTTACTTTCAGAATCCTGGCGTTGGATCAGGAATCGTTGTGCCTGCCTACTCCAGTCTGTAGTTCACGGACTGTCCGCGTGGCGGCGTGGCGGTGAGTTGGGGGTGTGTAACAGGCAGTAAGGGTTGGTGAGATACCGGCTCAGCGTGGTGACAGATAGGAGAGATAACGACCCTGCTCACAACCCTCCACTACCTACTGGATCGCCTCACTCCGCCTACACCAGAACACGGACGGGACTTTACTCCAGTGGCCCGCGCCAGACACCCACTACCTCCTCCTCTCCACCTCCTCCAGCGCCCCATACACCCTGGAGACGGGGACATGTGCGGCGGCCAACACCTCCACAGGACCTACTCCACGCCCAGCCGCCGACCGACCAGCCCAGCAAGCGCACCTTGAGGGGGTAGGTACACAACTTACGGTCATCATCATCATAATAACCCTGTCAGAGGCGAGCCCCACCCCTTACTCATCCCTCCCCTCCCTACCGCACCCCCCGTATATTCACACACACGCCACTACTCTCCCTGGCCGGAGTTCTGAGTATGTGACACTTTGCTTGTGTAAATGAGTGTCCGGGGTTAAGGAACCATGTAGAAGCCATGTATGTATAGCGTGGACTGTGAGTGGGCAAGAGGATGGCTGGGGATGCTTTATGGACGACTTGGCATCCCGCGGCGCCGCGCAACACCATCAAGAACCAATGATGCGCGGAGAATGATGTCTGGACCCGGCGCTGGGCAGTCGTGCCAACCCCCTGCAGGGGAGGGCCGAGACACGTGTGGCCGGGATCCCGGGGATCAAAGCCGGGGACGTGGGGGACGGGGTCGCGGGCGCCTGGGGCAGCCACTTACTGGAGAGAGCAGCCACTTACAATAGGAGATTATTGAAACCCGTTGTCTTAACTATGGATGCCACATGTATATCTGCCTCGAGTCATCGACATGTTTCTGGCCTTGCACAAGGAGTTGCTCTTATTGAACCGCTCATCAATTACTGATGTTTTAATATTTTACCACATAGAAAGGAAGCTATGTTATAACTAATGTATGGAAATTCCGTTTGTGGTAGTCTTCCCCTAAGAGTTCACATACTCACACACATACCCAGGCACACACACAAACACACACACACAGATGAGAAATGTGCTCTTCAAGGCAACCTAAGTAGATCGTATTTCTTTATGAGATAGCATAAGTTTGGACACTTGTTTAAAATTACCCGGGGCTATACTTAGTCTGTGATGTGTGGGGTCATAAAATCGACTGGGAGGACACGACAAAAAGTCAATGTTTTCATTCTTTTTATGAAAGAGAACTATGGTGTGAAATTACACTGTGTGTAGTTATATACATCACGCATGGGACCCCCTATCCTCCGGTTTATGTGGAGTATTATGACGTTTGTTTTGTGAGTTTAAGCCCTGGATGAATCACACTTTAAGTGTTTCCTGCCCACAAAGGCCCTCTTATCCCATCACGACCTGGAGGCATTGAGTCATATCCACGGCCACTGTATACCATGACTGAGTCATGTACAACTGTTGTTTGAAGCACGAGTTCAAGATGGTTTGAGTGCTATTAATGAGTATTAGTGTTGCCCTCTTGGAATCGGTGAGAGAGTTCGGAGTAGCCTTGAGGAGACCTTTGGCCTTACTCGTGAATATGGGGTTAATCTTGTCTGAAAGGATTTGCTGAATATGAAATATGTGTATCATATACATATTGGCGGGATAACACACCTGTTATGCAGGTAAAATCCCACGAGCCGCCATTATGTTCACATTCTTCATTCCAACGGAAACTCAATGCAATGTCCTCGCTCAAGCTCGGATATCA
This sequence comes from Alentia gelatinosa, assembly GCA_950022655.1. Taxonomy (NCBI): domain Eukaryota; kingdom Metazoa; phylum Annelida; class Polychaeta; order Phyllodocida; family Polynoidae; genus Alentia; species Alentia gelatinosa. The sequence continues at coordinate 47,520,506 of OX465583.1, read as the reverse complement.
CTACGCGTCAAGTATAACGGCAATACGCACATACTTATTGAGGTGTATCCGATTAAGCCCAATACGCATCTACTGATTTCGGAACTTTTATGTACCTCTATCGGCGACAAACGGACGGTAATTTGTCTCAGGTGATGCTTCCTAAAATGGGATTCACACGGTGGTATTCATGTACCTCACAGAGGGCTTGTCTGAGACAATTCCTGTTGAGATTTGGTAATGGAACACAATCTGCTCGTCCAAATGACAGGTTTCCATTTTGCTGAGACAAGTTCTCTTCCTTGCAATTGTCGGCGACAATCACCTCTAACAAGGAACAGAATCTCATGAGATTTTGAATATAAACAGGTTTAAAATTTAGAGGGGCATTTTGGAGAGACAAATTTACTTCACACGTTCTCCCCAGTCTCTGAGTCCCAGTGGTCCGAAATTACACCTATTTACACAGGGAAGTGCCCTGAGTCGGCGACTGTGTACCGCGTATACCCTGTGTAGGAGTGTAGGGGTGAGACTAAGTACCTTGTAAGTCTTCCCATGTGAATTGAATCTTACCCTGAGACTGTATAACATCCCAATCTGTGAAGCCATTTGTCCTACCGTGTGAATCCCACTTAACGGAGTCGGCTGCAGTCGCTAGATTTAGCACAGCTAGGCAAGGGTCAGGCAATGATTAGTGAACCACCTCCTTCAGATGTTATTTGTCGCTGACCAGTTGTGGTTTCTATGTTCCTAAATCGGTGGCCAAAAGTTTATCAACATGTTGATACATCTATTCGCCGACAACGGAACGTTGATAAATGGCACTTGATTGGGTGGCCGACATGGGCCGAGGTATTACCTAATTCGCCTGGGACAAGTTCACCGACTTCTATACGATTTTGGAACTAATCGTTCAATCCTGAATCGGTAGATCTGTATTGGGCTTTAATTAGGACTCTCCAAGGTGATTGCACCATAGGCAATCCTAATTAAATGGATACACCGAAATAAGTATGTTCTTATTGTCATCATCACTAGGTTTTCTATATCATTTTCTAACTTAAATTGTTTGTAAATCGGCAAAAATACAGTCATTTGATGTACGGCACTATCACTGTCCGACAGTCCGGTGTGTATATTACTTGGAAGGCTAACCTGGAAGTCAAATATGCATGTGCAGGTCATCTACACTCTCCGAACAGATCTCCAGTCATAACCTTTGTGTTACGCTCCTGAATGCATAAACCAATAATTGGTTCAAAGATTGTTGCCGCATTGCTCGCTATTCACACATAGTCTCTGTGAAATGTTCCACTATTCAGTAAGCGTACGTCAATGAAACATCGGTTCGGAGAGTGAACCAGCTGCATAGTCATGGTTACACCGACTTCCAGTTGTTATTGATTCTATTTCGCATTTTTAAGCTATCTGAATTGTATTATACGAATGCTCCACGTAAGATACCCCGATATCTCGTCATTACGTATTCTAAAATATCTCGGAACACATGAAGCGGTAGCAAGGTTTTTGCTCAGACATGTGCTTCTGCCTCTCAGCCAATCATATTGCGTTATTTATATATGTATATGGGTACTAAGCTACACTGCGTACTATTCGGTATGTTCAGAATTAGTACACCCCCAGCAGCAGCGTGTATTCACACTAACTTTGTGCATCGGTATATAATAGAGACAGAATAATATTGTGTGTGTGTATTTCATCATTATGTCTTATAATTGTCAGTAATATATATATATATATATATATATATATATATATATATATATATATATATATATATATCGATTATGCCGCCAAACACTTACTCTCTTGATCATTTTCGATGATTATATATAAAGTAATTGCAAATAGCCACACGCACTCTCTCTCTCTATCACTCTCTCTCTCTCTCTCTCTCTCTCTTCGGAATAAGAACGCTCTTTCGATACAAAGTGTCTTTGGTTGACTCCCGTTGGTTTTGTGGAAAGACAATAGTTTTGGGTGATTGACAATTCCAAAACGACGTCGACGTACGGCTATTTGAGATGCCTCCTTTGCCCACCCAAAAACACTAAAAGAGATGGAATATCAAACCCGGGCAGACCTAAATTGCATTCTTACTCTAGATGTTGTGAGGAATTCCTTACGATGTCTCCACTGAAAAACAATCACCTCTGAAGCGCACATAGATAGTTTTGGGGATTTCTTCTTCGGTTGTCTGTTTTAAGCGTCATTTTTATGTATGTTGCTGTGCCTAGTATCCTTGATAAGGATCATTAAATCACTCAAAACATGCCAAACTTAAGTACGCTTTTACAGTCTGTAAAGCCAAAGGTCTACAAGTAATCACCTCAGTTCACATCAAGCCTGACGGATAATCGTCTGTGATCCCTGCTTCTAAGGAATTCTTGTAAACCATGCATAAACCCAACCGTATTGTCTTGTTGAACTGTTTCCGTTTTATTCTCCATTCTGCTAGTTTGTGTTTATAGAACGTCCACTTGAAAAAAGCCTTGTCATTGGTTCGGTTGGTACACTTAAATCAGAAGTAGTTCTCAACTTTATGGGCGCACTGCACAAGTGTGGAGAGGTGGGAAAGTAATGTATATACACATGGTGAGATGGTGTGTGGGTGGGATGGTATTCAGGGCTGTTGGAATGAGGTATCTTGATTTATGTGATCTGTATGCTCGCTCTTATCGGCTACAAATTCAGGGTTCGCTTTGTAGCCCTGAGACGGAATCCACAACACCAACGCTGCACCACAAGAAACCTTTGAGTCATGGATTGAGCGCCAACAGTGCACCAAGGCTCGAGGAGTGTACGCTGCCCGGCTGTTGTAGCCGAAATGTTGGATGGCCAGTCTAAACCCCCCATAGGATTAGAAGGAAAACGATATGCGTTAATTCTTCCTATGTTAAAATAAGGTGTGACTCGTGTTTTAAAGAGTTCGAATGCTATGTAAAAATACAATGTGTATGTTTTACACACAAAAAATGAATGGAAAACAGATCACACAAAATGAGACTCAGTGAAGTTAATTGAACGGGGGGCTTTTTTGGTTTACGAAAAGGTAAATTGATGGTCCTTATTTTTATTCAATAGCGTTTCATGACAACAGTATTCACTAGCATTTGGTGTTCTTCCATTGTACCATCACATTGGATGGTATAATTGATGGTACCTGTTAATCAAACGGTGTCATATTTCCAATTGCAACGTTTGATCAAATCGACTCCCCTTCATCAGACGTAAAAATGTAATGGGAATCCTGCCACATAAGTATTCAGCAATAATTAAAAGAAGCAATCATACCATAAGATCCTCCCAAATGCTTCAACTTATTTTTAGATTTCTTAATTCTGTATCTGTTCAGAATTTGGACTTTGAAAGTTCCCTTAGATTCCTACAGATGTAGGTCTGCACCACAAAAAAAAATTCAGACGGTCGTCATTACAAATAACAGAGTGCAGCTGTGTATTTAAAAAATACACACCCCAGATTTTATCGTGTGTTGTGTTTTCACAAACCCAGAAACTGGACCTGGGCGCCGAGTGTGGCCTGCCATCAGTAGCACCCTGTCTCCCAAACCTCTTCCATCTCCCTTTTTTCACCTGCGCCCGTTAGTGATTACATACATTTGTATTCCGATCACAAGGGTGATCTTTCTACCCTGCTTGGTGCAGGGGGTGTGGGAACGTGTAGGTGGCAGCACCAGCATGTGGAGACCACTCATTGTGTGTGGGGTTTGTGCTCTAGTGAGGGGTGGGGGTGAGATACGGGAGGCGGAGTCGGAGTACACCTGGAGGAACCGTCGAGAGGTGGCGTAAAGGGATATTGGGTTGGGGTGGGATGGGTATTCGCCCACGAAGTGACCTTTGGTTAAGTGACCCGAAACCAAGGTCAACCCTAGGTTGTCTACGCTCTGCATATTGCCCCTGGGTACCTAGAATCCGGGTTATAAATGACGAGAGCAGCTCATTGAGCTGATCGAGTACAAATTGCTCATATCTTCACCAGTTTGCCCAGCCTCAGCTGGGAAAGCATGTATGAACCACCTCTTCAGGTTCAGGTATGACTGATGGCGAGACATGTCGCGACCTACATAAATGACCAATACCTGGCTACATTCCTAGGCTGAGATGGGGATTCCTGAAGAAATGACCAGATTCGTATACAATGTATCTCCTAAGAAAATGAGATTGGCCCGGCTTTCCTATTCACCATTCGTGTCCTGAACCAGGGTCATTCAGTGAGGAGTTGTGTTACAGAGCATGGGTAACCTCTAGAGTTTTCAATAGTTTATAATTGCAAGCCCAACCAGAATATATGATTCCATGGTTAAGCTAACACTTCTGCATGTTTATCCAGGACTCCTACTTAAAGGACACCATACAATGAAGAACTGTGAAATATATCCCCCGTCGTATCCCATGAGGTCGACACAGTATGCGTAGATGTATGGTGTGTAGGAAGGGCATGCATGTGGGTCGATGTCCTTATGGTAGCCAACTGGAAAGATAATTTCTCTTGAGGATTTTCTGTCTTAATTGATATATATATATATATATATATATGTATATGAAGCATGTACGGCCATTATGAAAAGAGATTATCCTGCCGATTGGAATATTGTTGTTGGGCATCCATATGTAGTTTAAGCTTTACATCGGTAGCAATAACCAGACTGAGCAGCAGCCATTTTTCATAAAGGGAGAGAATCCCAGTTTTATCAGATGTTGGTTGCTAGATACAGTGATAAAGATTTTTTTTTTTAAAGTCCATTTACACTTAAGTGTTATTCGTGGGGGTAATGACCATTTAAGTATGTCTTACTCCTACTAAAAGAATCGTTTAAAATACATTATTTGAGCTAAAAAGCATTGTCGCATTGTTGGAGATAAAGAGTGTTTCCTGTCCAAAGTCTAAATACAGTAAACTGGTTATTTTTGTATATATGCTGGTTGTCCAATGTATACCTGGGACATTTGTCACGACTCATTTTATGAAAGGATATATAACACTATGAATAGACTGTTATTCCAGTTCATACAATTCGAACACTATCAAAGTTCATCTGTTTACCATCTGGTCTACAACCACAACTCTCTAGTAGCATTTCTTATGGAATACCTGCGTAATTCATTACGTGCAGAATCAACGATTGGAGTAGGATAGGAAAGCTGCTGACACTACATTCCTACACTGTCAACGGTCGAAGGTGTCTTTTTTCTCCCTCACTTTATACGTGTTACATTATAACAGGTGAAAGGAGCGATTTATCTACACAGGCATTTTTAGTATGTAGGGCTACTTCATGAAAGCTTTGGGTAGAGTCTCGATAAAATCAAGCTACCACCCATCAGTCATGAATACTTTGAAGACATATGTAAGAGCCAGTATTTGATATAAAATACAACTGGGTTCTGAAGATTAATAGCATGCTTACACTATTCACCCACCGGCAAATATGTCCAATTGTCAGCGGAGCAGGGTAAGAGTGTAAATCTGTCATTTTTACTGAATATGATGAGAGGCACATTTGGTCAGGCCAATTTACCTACACCAGTAGATTCAAAGAACCAAGTGCTGCAAGCGTATCAACTTCAAAACCTTTAATCCTGAGGTTGTCAATAACGATGGCGGGAGGAGATCGCTCGACAGAGTAAAGCCATTAAAAAGCGCAGGTTGTCATATGGAGTCTACCCCGTCAGACTGCGGCGTCTCAATTGTTTCTTAACGCCGACGGCCAGGCTTTACGCCCTGGGCTTTGATTGATGCAACTGTCCTGTTAGGTTAGATGCGAATGGGTGTTTTGGCCCGGAGCCGGCCAGGCTGCTGCCGCTGGCGATGACTATCACGGGGAGTAAAGAGACGGTGGTATAGAGGGAGAGGAGGATGTTGTGGGCATGTTCTGCGCCCTTCGACGCCCCTCGACCTTCCAGTCTCCCGGGCAGCTGGTGCAAATCCTTGCGCCTATCAAAGCCGGCGTTATTATCTGTGCGTTATCAAACGTGTCAGGGCGCATGGCCATCTTAGTTCCTCACCTGGCCGCACGTGGCGCGTCGTCGGGTTGCCCTACCTGGCGCGGCTCCAGGGTTCTAGTTTTGTTTCTGAGGATTTTTATCTTCTCAGTGGCAAGGATCCCCATAACCCCGTCTGCTTCTTTACGTCAGCTTTATGGGGCCAATGGCAGTGTTATGTGTTTGCAACACCATGAATAGTTAAAGCTGAACACGCTTATGAACATCCTGCCCGAGAAGTCCCTCTGATGCTAACATTGATACCCATTACAAAAGAAAAGTACTACAGTTTGTTCTCATCCTGAAAATACCGTACTCCGTTATATTACTACAGATATTTCCCTTACTTCGAGGACTTATCTTTTGCGATAGTTCAGCTTTAGGAAGGGGATGGGAGGATGCGTTAGTAGGGGAGGGGGTGTGAGGGGTGAGAGCGGTAAAAGGTGAGTTATCACGGCGTTACTGCCTCATCCTAGATCTGGAGATGCTGCAGTCGTCTGAGGTGTCCCGATAAGAGGACATCTCACGTGGTGTGATTTGCCGATCCAGACAGATAGACAGGGCAGAGAGACCTATGGACGGGGCGGAGACTGGGGCGGAGGGAACCGCTCCCCTCCATCTTACTTCCTCCCCGCCCCTCTACGTGCCCTCTGTTTCAAACTAGACCACAGCCTCACTTGCCATGCCCCACATTAAATGGGGTGACATATGTTAAAAGAGCAGTGAATATGACATCAATCATTCCGCATAAAATATGTATGCGATGTTGATTTTGTATTCTAAAAGGTTATATTTGGTGCAGTTTAACCAGGGATATCGAATTCTGAAATTGAATCACCTGGAAAAAAAATTGAACACAGTGATTGCCGCCTTGCTATTGGATCATCTACTAAAAATGAAAAAGTACATTTTTGACACTTTCCACCCCATACATATTCACTGCTAGTACCCAGCATGTGTTTATTGCGCTATGACAGTCACAGGCCGGGGTGGAGACGGGAGCTGGATGTTGCGGGGTACGGGCGCCGCGGCCACGGCTCGGCAAGTATAACAAATGCTCTAGGCTATGGACACCTGAGCAGCACCTGGAGCAGCTCACACCTGACTGACCTGACATTTAAGTACCCATGGGTTCCCGCACCTGTGTGCTTCACCCCATCTCCCGCCAAGGGGACAGGGTCAGGTGGACTGTAAAAACATTTACAGAGTGGGGAGGTTGTTCTTTATCAGTATACGAGTGTAATTGAAATGTGCTTTTGTACGGCTTGCTTTCTACGTAGTGTTGGTAAGAACATGAATTTTTAGAGCGGTAGGATGAGTGATTTAAATTTTCATATGACCAGAAGGATAAGAGTTAAAGGGCAGTGTGGTAAGGTGTCTTCATCATGGTTAGGTTGAATCCACATGTGGTTTCCATGTAACAAAATAATGATGTAGGGGATGTAAATAGGATAATGCTGCTCCTAAAGCATAGGTAATTGAATAATATAGTTCAACATAGTTCGCACGACTGCTATTTTAAATAAACCATTTAAAATCATCTGAAGTTACTTTGTCCATATGTACCTATTATCCCATAGCAGTTTCCCATTACAAAAAAAATCAAGCAAGTTGGAGAAATGAATATATAATTCAGTTCTAAAAATATGTTTGTTTATGGTATACATGTGTATCAAATGTTCATGTCTAATGTGGGATTAATTGATACGGCGTTTTTCTAGCTGAGGCGAGGCGAAACCTGAAAAAAAGAGAAATGGGGAAATATGATAAGTTTTTACAGACTAGATTTTAGGAACAATTATATATTTTAGCCACTTTTTCATTTCGATCAAATTAAAAATAGGATACTACTGGTAATTGGAAACTAGAAGCCTGAGTGGGCAGGTTTGTGGGTGGGACTCTGTTGTATATTATTATAATACCCTGTGTATTGAGTACTCCCAGGGACTCTACAGCGAGGAATGTGGGTTTGACTCAGCAAAAGGACAGTATGTGCCCAGCAGTTATTTATTCTTTGGAGGAACACACTTGCGAGTGTTGTCTTTATTGTATTCTGGGGCCAGGCCTGATCTAATACACGTGGGTGTGTATGATGAGGGACGAGGTTATAAGGGGCCCTTCGAGTAACTTGAGACATTGCACTTGAATCGTTCGATAGTGATCCTTAAAACTGCTAAATATTTAGGCGTTGCTCAATTATGATATAATAGTAGTCATTATATGTACTATTCATAAAAGAGGCGGGAGGCGGTGGCTCTGTGTGTGAAAGTCCTAATATTCTTAGTCTTAATCTACATGTAATTATCTAGTGGTACATTCCCATTGTCAACCTTATCCATCAAATATGATTAGTTTCGCCAAATGATATGCTGTGACCCCAAATATTGCTTCCTTTGAGAATCGTCATAGATATATCGATTAAGCGGAGAATTGCATGGTAGTTAGATTTACAAGCATGGCTCCTTTTCTCGAACTACCTAAGCTATCTGATTAATAGTATATGTACAGATTATATGATATATATCTCTGAACGGAGCCAATCGTGGTGGTAGTAGTATGAACATGGTTAGTCCGAAGAGGACAAAAATAAAATAAAGCGGTTAACAGCCATCCTCCTCTGTCAGTGAGTTTCTCGATGAACCTACCCAAGGATATTTTACAAAAATAAAACTCCCATGGTTTTTAGTTAACAATATCAAGCTGATGCTACACATCTCCTACACGACATTCATGTTCGTAAAGGAGCCTTATGTCGATTCATAGCACCCGTACTTCTATACGACAGCTCCGTAAAATGGTTCGGCAAATTGCCTATACATTCAAGCCGCAACCTAAAGCATCTTCTAGTGCTCTCCAACTGGCAGAGATTGGTGATTTAGTTGGCTGGCCGCTCGGGTGAGTAATGGCTGAGGCCTCTTGTGGTAGCAGGTAATCCTCACAGGTGTGGGGGCTGGATCTCTGTGACCATACATCACCCCTGCTTCCCAATTCTAGCGTTTACAGTTAGAATGTGAATCCTGCAATGCATCTTGGGCATACATTTGTCCTCATATACCCTGAGACAAGAATATAAACCTATTTATGTTCATCATAGGGAGTATATAAGATACAGATGGTTTACTGTCCTGCTGAAGAATGTACATAATATGCATGTGAGCAATGGGAGGGAACAGAACAAAATACTGATAGTTGATGGTTGAGGATGGGTAATGTATACATACTATTTTCTTCGTCTAGAACAAAAGGCACCATCATATTCTCTGCAGAACATATACAATTTAGGATACAATGCCATCTTTGAAAAGTCGATCATATCTGATTCAATTGAAATAGAGCAAGGAATAGAAAAACAGAATATCCGATTGGAATGTCTATGTTCCGATCTGAGGAATAACATGCATAATTTATGTGTTTGCTCTAGCGAAACAGGAAGAAAAACGAACATTTCTTTGCAAGAGGTCGGTCCTTTCTTCACCACATCGTCCACGCGTCAACGACATTGCCGGTTTGTGTCGTCACCAATTTGGAGTCACGTCACAAGGTGGAGGGGTTGCCTAGTAACACAGTATCCAAGCGGATGCTACAGACAGAGATTACAGACAACGTCGACACTATACACGGTGAAGAGTCGTTACAACTGTACTTACGACTCACCGTCGATATTACAGGTTGTAGGTCCGTCACCACTGACAAGTCAACGCAAACGTGCTTGCTAAAAAGAGACACACGTAGCGGATGGAGCTATGGCACTACTGTCACTTGTGACGTGACAGAGGGACAAACACTGACATTGCAACATAACCACTGTGGACATGTTGGGGACGGGATAAATGTGACACCCCATGGAGTGACACCTCCTACAGAGCAGGAAACAGCGTCTCGACTGGGGGGAGTTGTAGGACAAGTTGTAATTCTGTCACACGCTGACGAGAGGTGCTAACAGGGCGGAGGAGAGAGGTATGGGTGGAGGGGAAGACAGGAGCAAAGCCACCCACATGTTGCTGTGGAGAGAGGGGAAGGTAACTTGATGACAATTCTAACAAAAACGCCTTCCCGATGATAACATGTCCTTTACGTTTATGTTAAAGAAGCTCTGGGTAAATGCCACAGAAACGTCACTTGTATTCTGCCACCATTGCAGGAGATTAGTGAACATGTCAGGCTTTCAAATCTTTCAAAGGAGGAGAGGTTGCTATAGGCTTTTGAACAGATTCCTACTTGATGGAATTTTAATCCTTCTTGAACTCTTCACCAGAATTGTTCAACCATAATTTAAACCTTAATTTTTCACTATTGTGTCGGTCTCTTGTATGATATGGAGGTACAGGTACTTCAACCATCCCCGTTCCGACCTACCGCTTTTGGCCCTCGAGGGTAAACGAATAGGGTTATCAGTAAGTGTTCATCTAAAGAACCTTAAATATGCCACCGGATTAGTTCTAGCCTATTTAAACTTGGTCAATCATTCAAGGCCAATTTCCTATTGTGCTCCTATCGCCATAGAAGTATGTCCCAGAAATGTCTCCGAAAGCCTCTACTCATGTCCGACAGATTTGAGGATCGTAATCTACGAAGAGGTATTTACCGATAGATAGAATACTCCTAAATAACCCAGGAGTGGCAGCTGGGAGTTTGGTGATGTAGCGGAGATTGCGCTTAAAGATTTGACACAACTCGAAAAACGCGTTTAAAGGATGTCAGGGACACCATATTGTCAACCAGCCCGAATGGTACGTGGGAAATGGTAATTAGGTATGAAAGCACATAATGGCCAGTCAGCGTAGAGATACAGAGGGCTATGAACAAAACGACATAACCTGTCATAAGAAAGGCGCAATTTACGTCAGTAATATATGGCGGTCATCCAGCTTTATCATGGTATGTCTTCAGGAATGTTAGTGACATACATAAGTGGTCAGCGTTCGGGAGAGTCTAGGAGTAAGGATTTTCACTTATGTCTATGATTTATAACATAAGATATGAATTTTGTATCACAACCAGGGGAAAGTGTTTGAGGCATGTAAAGGTCATGATGTGCATGACCAGCATTAGGATAATTTAGAATATCCGGAACACGACATGTGCAGTAGGGAACGTCAGTGCAGGACGTCACGAGATCTCATATGGGCCAAAAGACGACGTATCTAGATGAAGGGCCTCTTGCTTTCCTGCGAAAGTAAACTCCCTCGCTTCATTTCTTTCCCCATACCATAGATAGGTCTCTCTTACCTCTAAACATAATGATAGCTGCCTTTCCACCCAAAAACTGAAAAAAGACAGACAACAACGAATACAAGAAACCTTAATCTCTGGTAGTAACTGTGATGTGATGTAGGCAATGCCTGACCCTCCCCGATAGTGCTCGTCTACTTCGATGGTGATAATAAAACAGAGATGTATGGACGCGTAGTCACATACAAGGTACAGCAATCTGTAATACATTCCCAGTATACATAGTGATAGGAACAACGAGGCGATATTGCGAGGGCAGAACGGAAGGGGGCAGTTTGACATCATCGATCAGAAACAAGACAACCGCCATCGGCCTCCCGCGTGTTTTTATGTCGGAGATGTTTGGGAGTGGGATCCTGAGGAGAGAGAGAGTATATATAATTGTCGGCGGTTAGAGGTCTACCGGACTGCTCCGTCTGGGGGGAAGAAATGGGCGCGGGATCGAGGCAGGGCGTGGGAGGGTGGTAATGGTATTGATCGGAGGGGTAGACTACTCAGCCGACCCCATCTGTCTGTGGAGACTAGAGGTTCGTATACCTAGACGTAACAGTCGTAGCTCTTTCTCTGTGCTACTGTGTACCGTCTCGACCAGAAATCCCACCATCTCCTCCCACACGATGCACATTTATATTTCTGTGTGCCGAATTATCAGTCTTTGGCTGCATGGCACGGATAGGAGACACTGGGGCAAAGAGGAGGAAGTCGATTCGATCAGAAATGTATCATTCACATGTGTCCAAAAGAAGCCTTACATTTCTATATGTAGGTATCAAAGTTTTAAAGTTTCTTTAAAGTTAACGTTCATGTGTGCCTCTGATTTAAATTGATTTGATATAATTTTCAAAAGAATGTCAGATTATATGTATTTCGACCATAACAATTGGATCACTTTATTCTATTTGTACACACTTTGGGATTACATATGTTACTCCCGCTGCGCCCTCTACCGTATTCATTGTGAACGGCACGCGGTGCTGTACATTGTTAAACGGAACACCTTCAGCTTTCGGCGCAGTGTGACAATCACTTTGAAATATACACCGAATTACCATAAAATATTTCTAATTTAAGGTATATAATAAATAGAACAGCATACCATGGTCATACCTCATACAAGACTCGATGAGGTCAATGTTATTCCCGGAACTCGGCCTCACAGCTTCATGCCGTGAATACCATCACGCCTCCTCTCGTCTTGTACGCTGTACTTGGTAAGATTATATATATATTATATATATATATATATATATATATATATATATATATATATATATATATATATATATATATACTAAAATATATATGTACTAAAACACTTTTAGTTTCATTAACCACAATGCACATACTTCTCACATATTCTTTCCTGCAGTCTAAATCCCTTAGCCCCTGCCTCCCTCGTCCTTACCTCCTGCCTGGCACATTCGGACGCTATCCGAGCCGCCTTAAACCAGTGGGGACAGGTGTTTGGGACATTTCCGACGGGAATGTCCGCCACTGAGGCCGGTCCGGACCGGGCCCTCGCACCCGCTCAGGGCGATTCCTTTGAAGTTGGCCGCTTTGATGGCGCGCCTGCGTTATGTCACACATACCACTAGTTCCAGTGTGTGGTATCAGACATGCAAGCCTGGTCTTCTCAACTCAGCACGCTCTTTATTTCCTTTTCTCCGTTTTCCATTTCCCACTGGCCCGTCTTCTATTTTACTCGATGCTTCTCTTAATTCCCTCTACCATGAAGTCATCGCGTCTTCTATTCCAGATTCTCATTCTGATTCACTTTTGTCTCCTACTACACTTCTATCCTTTTCTTATTCTGCATGCATGAATCAGAATCATTCTCGATGTTTTCCATCCCTCTTCTTATCACCGACCTTCTATCTCCCCTTCCTTCCCATTGCCTATTTCTCATTACGTTCTCCTTAGCGTTCCTCCCTGCATCGTTCTCTCGATGTGTCTGTATCTGCCTATTCCCCACAATCTAATTTACTTTTTTCCCCTGGGCTACCAAGATTGAATCTGTATACATGCACTTTGAACTCCTCTTTACTTCTGACCCTCCCTCCATGATTCCCTCTTCTCAACATTTTTGCCGCACTTTTTTCCTGTTATACTCTGATTTTCTGTATAGGCTTTCCACCCGCGTATTAACGTGCCCCTCTTTTCTTTCCCGTCATCTCTCGTCCCTCTGATCTATCCCTATAGCTTTTCCCGCTCTCATTTAAGGTTACATAATTCTTCCCTCCTCAATCCTCTATCTATCCAGTTTAACACTCTCTTCTCTCCTGCTCTTCGCTAGATAAGTCCTAACTACTCCAGCTTTTACTCCTGTATCCCTGCTTGAGTAATTCTTTGGTTTACTCAGTTTTGTTTTTACTTTGCGTCTTGCTGCCTGTTAAACCTCTGTCCTTCTTAAAGTCACATAGCACTATCCCGTCACATCATTCCTTCTGCCTACATGTAGCCTCCCTACACCCATCTACCCATCGCTCTCTCCCTTTGCCTTCCTTGTTCCTCTGGAATGCTGCTCCATTCCTTTCTTCTATCTCGGCATCAGGTCGTCTCTCTCTCTCCTCCCAACTCTGGCCCTCCTCTTAATTCTGCTACTTTCCTCCCTCTCCTCTTGCCATGCTGTTGCCCCACCTCTCCTTTCTACCCCCCTAGTATCCGAATTCCATTTCCTTTTGTAATTATGCCAAGCTGGAGTGAAAGATGGAGTAGCTAAAGACTTATCTAGTGAAGAGCAGGAGAGAAGAGAGTCTAAAACTGGATAGACAGAGATTTTCCCTCCATCTCTTCTTCCCATCTCTCTAGCAACCTAACTCCCTTTGCCCTCGTAATGATGCCATGCTGTTGTACTCTCCATCCATCTCTTTTTCCTATCCACTAGTATCCTAACTTCCTTAACTCTTGTAATGATGCTATGCTGTTTCTCTTTCCCTCCATCTCTCCCTCCTATCCCCCTTGTGTCCTAACTCCCTTTCACCTCGCAATGATGCCATGCCGTTGCTGTCTCTCTCCACTTCTCCTGCCTATTCCTAGTATCCTAACTTCCTTCTCTCTCGTTTTGACGTTATGCCTTCTCTCTCACTCACCCTGTTGGCTCTTCTCTCTCGGCAGAATGCACCAACTCGAGGCGTCGGCGCTGACACAGCGCGCTCTTCACCCGGCGAAGGAGGTGTCCGGGAAGGCCGACAGAAATCCGTGCTCAGGGGAGATGGCTGCATGGTTAATCGTATCAGGCTGAGCACCATGCCAACACCGCTCCTCATCACCTCGTTCCTTGTGTCCGTGGTAAGCAGTAAAAATATATACATATGTACAAAAATAAACCGGGTTACCCCTATTTTCCCACTCAACACTAACTTTTCTTGCCTCATCCTTTCTGATAGAAACTATGACGAGAAGTAAAAATCTTTTAAAAACTTACAAATTTCTCAGTCACGTTCGTGCTTCAACTAACATTCCATGGACCTTTGGAGATCATTCTACGGGATGTTGAAGGCTTTTATTTTCTCTTTTTCTCAGATTCATTTATTTATTGTTCCTCCGTGAGTCGTGCGCGGCGGCCTCACGAAGCAGTCATTTCCATCCACTAGCCACTCCAAGTCCCGCCATCCTGCTCATTCATCAGCTGACGCCTGTTTTCACCGACTTGAGTGTCCCATCTATGACGAGGTTGTCGAGCTCTCCTCCCTGCCATCTTCACTTTCACAACACAACTACACGACGCTGTGAGGCCAGAGGGAGAGACAAAGAGAGCCAGTGTGCTGTGGTCCCCTTTTTTCCTTTTTTTTCAAGCAATGTAAACCAGAGATGTTCTTTTCCAGTCCCAATGTCAGCTATGAAAGCGAGGCGTCAATAGAAGCTTTGTGGATATTTCTCAGTTCGCCCGAAACCCAAAACAAATGCGCTCGATTTTACTTTTTTATACCGCAGAACGACTTTGCAGAGGGTTAGGAAAGTTATCAAATTTTATCACCCAATTTTAATCAAATCCTGTCACCCAAACTGCAATCAATATAGCATTTTCCTAATACCACATCATTATTTGCCTGAAAAATTTATAATTCCGAAACCAAACACAAGAATTTGTATCCCAACATAATTGTATTCGAGGTAATGCAATTTGAATCCAGAAAAATAATGAAAACGTTATTGCTATTTATGGGAGATTCTAAATGCTAAAACAAGGCCAAGGACATTGGGCGGCAGGAGAAAGCGCTCCTCAAGCAGGTTTTTACAGTGGTATAGCGGTGAACAGTGTAGGGTGGGTGGCGGGATGTGGCAGTCTGAAGATCCCCCATCCATCTGTCTGGTAGCACCCCTGGGGAATTACACGAGATTGGCGGCTTATCTTCCCCTTGCCGACCGTTGACAATCATTCTGACTCACATTCCGGTCATTCAGGACACTTCTACAGAGCCCTACCCCTCCTTCCCACACCTTCATCAGCCTGCATTCTCACCCATGGGGCTTCGTGTAGCTGCATGTTTACCACGTCTATCTTACGC
The DNA here is from genome assembly GCA_950022655.1 of Alentia gelatinosa. Lineage (NCBI taxonomy): Eukaryota > Metazoa > Annelida > Polychaeta > Phyllodocida > Polynoidae > Alentia > Alentia gelatinosa. The sequence continues at coordinate 47,504,764 of OX465583.1, read as the reverse complement.
ACGTTACATTTAGCCGAGACAAATTTCTATTTGCTCGAAGAACGGATTACCGTCCTCTTTCTATGTTCCGTTTTCATTCCGAGATGCTTGCAATGGTTGCTTATTATGCCGCCTAAGCAGCGCAACCAGGAGTGTGGCTCTTAAACCTCTCATAGTCTGATATGAATGGCTATGCAATGTATGAAGTGTAAGTTACACGAAAGATAATTTACTATATACCCATGCCGTATATACTGTAAATACGCACCGTTTCGGCATATGACGTAAACAAACTGTACGGACCGCTGGTCCGTACACTAAAATACGGACCACCTTGCCATACATGTTTATTAAGATATCGGTTGTTAAAATCTTTTTTCTTTCTGTGACTTGTACAGCATCGATGGTCAGGACGTTCTATATGATTACTCATTACTCATCATGCCAATGAGTGAGCTTTACCTTGAAATAAGAAATATCAAGGTATCAAGTTAGTATTTATGGAATATCCGACATAATTCATCTTTACTTTCCAATACTCTTCAACTTGAATTATCTTTTGATTTTTCTAGTATCGCTCCTACTATGCTCGTCGTATTCCCAATTACGTGCCTCTCAAACGTAACCTAGATAAACCACTTAAGTCCTTGGATATACCTTGGTTCCTCTCTACATCCCTTCGGGTTAGAATGAGCTTATCGAAGAGTGACGTCCCAGATGTCCAGGCGAGCCCTTCTGTGTACATTCCCGTCCAGGCCCCACTTCTCTTGTCTGTCCACTTGTTCCCCCTATATACCTACTTCCTAATGCAGCCTAGGGGTATGTGCCTTCTCTGGCGTGGAATCCTAATCCCGACCGATTGGTGAAAGCCACTGCGATAAGCCCTAGATAGGCATCTTAACGAAGTTTTATCTGAGCATGTCCGAGCAGATTAATCTCAGGAGAGCCGCCTCTTCCGAGTCAATTGGGACTGTGCCGATAAGCGGCGCCTTGTTGACACTCCGGCTGAACGAGCAGACCGCCCACAGAAAGAGAGCAATATTCTAACTGCGTGTTTCTTGGCGCCTCGTCTGACAGAGCATTAACGATTTGTAGCTTGTCTGTAATGGCAGTCGAGCAAGTCACGACCAGTTGGCAGAACTAGGAGGGGTTCGTCTGGGGACGCATGCTGTGGGGGCTTTATGTTGGTATTGGATGTTGTCATTATACGGCTGAGGGTCTTTTACGAAAATCATCCCATGTCATAACATTTTGAGTTGGTCTGCGTGTGAGCAGCTCATCGCTATTGACCTCGTCCGTCAGGAGGCTCACAAGTCACCCAGCGGCCATGCACAAGCCTCTCGTACCATCTTTTAGATCTGCATGCCGCACCTGTGGGAACGAGAAGAACGAGGTTCACAGGCTCTCACATCCAGCAGCTCCCTGATGTATGGTGTAAAAAATGTTTCGGTTATTGTTATTGCAAAAAAAGTAAAAACCCATCCACCTTTGTGGCCAAGGCTTCAGTCACCATCCATGATGGAGCCGTGTCATTGGGAAGCAGCAAGTTGTCGTAAACATGGCGGCGGCGAAGCTGCTCGCCACCACAAGGTTATCATGTCGTGACCTAAGATCAGAGCAACTCAAATTTAAGTGTCAGACTACGGGGACCACCGGCAGAGGAGTCGCTCTGAACCGCTCCAAGTCCCCTTGAGCCCCGAGGCGCATGAACCGCGCTGAGCTGCTCGCACGAGTTGGGGCTCCTTTGGGGATTTGTTTTGCGTCGTTGAGAAGTCCGACACTTGATAACAGCCCGAGGGAATACAGACTTATCGACCCTTATTATCGTCTCCAGCCCTTGAGCGACTTTATCCGTGCGACATTTACTATTCACATGATAAATGGGTGCTCACCAATCTTGCTATTCTCGACTATTCATCCTTCAGTATTTTTCGGCGAATTCTCAAAATATTTTCATGAGTTTGTCTTTCCCTTAAGGAAAAGAAACATACCAACAACGGAAGCCTCACTGTCATTCCCAGTCACTATAATGTTGTCCTTTCATATGTCCTCTTACAACTGATACTCTATTCTCCCACGACCACAGTAATTTGCTCACAGTCCCAATACTCATTGTATGTAACTAAACGATGTATCGGCGATAAGTTAAGTTCTATGCATACATATCCTGCACCACAAACATATTGAACCAAATGGTAATATTCTAGTACAGTATATCTTTACCAACATATTTGTTCAGGAAAAGATACACATCAATAGTTTAGGGAAAAAGGTATATCATCAGTAGACTGGACTAGGAATAGTGGATAACTGTACTTCTAGCTACCTGTTTCAATGAGGTGAAGGAACGACCGGCACCTGGACAATTACCTGAATTCATATTAAAAGCCCCACATCGTTGTTGCTCTTAGAATCCTCTCAGGAATTTAGTCCTCGGGCCCATCTTGATTCATAAGGACATCATATCAGTTAAAGCTGAACCTACATTAAAACCTTAGCAGTGTGAATGGCTTCACGCTACACATCCCCTCTCGACGATACACCATATGGAGAGTGCTTATTATGTTTTATGGGAACAATAAAGGCAATTTGAAAATGTCACTTGACAATTTTCTGTTACGGGTTTTACCATTCAGAAAGTATAATGTAGGGGGTGAACTACAGACACGCTCTCACATAAAAAGGTAGCGGCAATCATAGGGACAGTGATATATAGTGCACCATGGAGGAAATTGTCAGAGGAAAGAAGCACAGGTCCACGTGCAACGCATCTACCCAGATGTTAACCTGGAGAACAAGGCGTGCTGATCTACCACCATAGAGACACCACTAATGACACAACACAAAAGCTTCCTCCAAGTTTGTATTTTAATACGTCAAGAAAAATTGACAAAAGAAGTAAGGTTAGACAATCTGCAGACATCTGGAAGCGCTCATAGTCGTAATATTTCCCGTGGAAGTGCGTTTCCCGAGCCACGCCTCTGACAACAGGCTGAGGTCATTCTTTGAAGGGCACAAACCTGACACCTCCGCGCTCAGTTTGCGCCTTTGTTTTCTGACGATCGCCGTATGCCTTGTATTACCCAGGCTGGCCATAACGCCCACCAATAGCACAGGGTGCCTATGGTTCATAATGAAACCAGATGAGGCTTGTTATGACATCGGACTTCTTGGAGAAATAAATCATGGTGGCAGAGTAAGTTTTGGGTGTCTGTATAGGTCGTGATGGTAGTGGTGTTAGATTCGATGGTTTGGTGGCGATGGGGGATTGAATGTTATAGGACTTCCAGTTTTGAAAATGAAATTATTTGTATAGAGGAGGGTACAATTGGGAATGAGTATTTTATTGACAGAATAGCAAGGACAGGGCACGCTTTATCATCCTTCTGCTCAGACTCTTCCTAATTACATGTGCAAGAATAGATACAACTCATGTCCGTTTCACTATCATGATACTAAGACAGGAAATGCCCGCTCGTAATCGGATCATGTTTATTACTAGCAACTTCCAACTTTCCTATTCACCCAAGAGGAACAGCATGGATTTTGAGGAGGGGGTTGGATGTTAAGTAAATGAATACCTGCCCAAACCAGACTACATACAAGCCCATGAAAAAACGAGGCTAATTCCAGTTACCTTGCACATGTATACATAATTCTAGGTTGCGACACTCCAGATCTCATTCTCAATATCTTAGGTTACTACCCTCCCCGGACTGACTTTGAAAATCACATATGTATTAGTATCGAAATTCTCTTTTGCCATAAAATGACCGTTTGGCTAAAATTAAACACTAGTATCCATAACCTCGAACTGCATATTTATACTATCACGGCATGAGCCTCATTTTCAGAAGTCTCTGCAGAGACGTGTTTGTAAACGGCCACCTCAGTTCTGTATCCGGTTCCGGTTTGCCTCTACATCACACGACCAATACAAGTTGGGGGAAGTGGGGTGATCATACACATGTGTGACGTCAAAGACAGCTTGGGTTATAATCTTAGGGCTAAGGATGTAGAGGTAGGGGCTGTGAGAATTATGAAGACACATGTATATCATGGATTGGGAAGAGGCTGAGGTACATCGACTGGCGGAACATCTCCAACCTGAAACATTAGATAATCACTCATAGATGTGTTCCTCTACGTAAACTCAATTTTCCTCTGAGGAGTCCATTGGTAATCCTCACAAGTTCTCCTCTAATGCACTTTCCCAGAGTAACATCCCATACGTCTTCATATGGCAATGATGGGTATTAATATCGATATACTTTATATTCCCCCATCATCACATTTTATCAAAGAAGTCATAAATGATATTTAACATATTTGTTCAAAACACACCGATTTCCTCTTTCCTGTTCATGGTCCGATGAGTTATGTCTGGAGGGTCGACATGGATATTTTCTCACATCAAGGTGACTTTAGAAGCCATAAATCCATCTTCAGCAAGATCAGAGGCCAGTGTGCTATCCTCTCCTAAAGGGTCGATTCAGATAGTGACAGGGAACTGTCCAGTCTATTCTATTCAGGCAATGAGTATGTGTTAGCAGTCTTCGTCAGATATCTCGTTTCACATCTTATCTCACCCTGGTATTTTTCTCCATAGGCTTAACATTAGGAACTCGTACTCCACGGCCGTGAGGTTCATGTACTCAATACTTAACGGGTAAATCGGTGACTCATTTCATCAATAAATGGTGTTATACAGGGTGAGAAACCCACTCGATGAAAATAACTTAGTCTGCACTCCAACTCGTTTGACCACATAGTAATTACTCTGCTGTCAAACTCGGTGGAGTACGGACCAAGCTATTTTCATCTCGTGGGTTTCCTTCTAATTACTCCTCAGCCAGTAGATTTATATGATTTGCTTGTATCTATTTTCTGACAGTTGCTGCTGCAGGTGGCACACGTCTGCGCCTGGACTGACTGGTCAGCATGGAGCGAGTGCTCACGGACCTGCGACGGTGGCGCCTCCTACCAGCTCCGGAAGTGCCCGGGCACACAGCGCTGTGAGGGCGAAAGTATCCGGTACAAGACCTGTAACAGAACTGTAAGCAATGCTTTGAAATACTTTCATAAAAAAACAATAGGATATTGATATCCCAATCTACCTCATGATAAGAGGGTGTAGACGTCAGACAAATGAGCAAAGTATGCGGAAAAGTGTTGTATGTAAGAGTAACTGAAAAGTTTTTGTGACAAGAAAGTAACTAGCATCATGTTACCATCATTCAACTTTTATGTATATATACTCATTAATTTCTACATAAGCTTAAGGAAATCGTAAAATGATAAACTTTATTTAGTTCACACACCGCAAAAGAGAACCTTCCATGGCAGATTGCATATTTACATAGAACTAGATCGAGATTTATATAAATAATACTCCACAAGTTTGGATGCACAGTTATCGTCATCGAGGCGAACCCAAGTGACTATCACAGTACATCTAAATGAGTAGAGTATTGTTTCTTTTACAGACTGAGTGCAGTTCTGAATTTATCTCACCCCTTTAACAGATATTAAATAGCATTACGATGCTATTTATCCTTCTGTATCTGAACAGCATCGTTCATGAAGCAGCATAACCAGCAGAAATTATTACAGCGTACATAGTGTTAAATCGCGTGGGTGTCCAACCATCCATCTGTGAGGCCTGCAAGCCAACACGGACCGCCGCTAAATAGCATCGTGCAACACTGTCAAGCCCACAATTAAGGCTGGTGACTTCTCTATAGTGTATCTCTTCACGATTTACAAACGTCTGTATTGAGTTACCTAACAACTTTAAACGTGTGGACAGAAGCCCATTCAATTTTATTCGCTGAGCTTTTGATCGAGCACAGTCAGGATTTCGCCCTGAGCTGCATTCCAAGTTTCACCTCGACAAAGCGCACCTGTGTAACGATTAGCTCGCCATATCAGCTAATTTTCATCTTGCCGTTTACACAGTTACCGCTATTTGATATTTTTAATCCCTTTTCGTTTGAAGCTGTGTTGAGGAGTCATGCGAAGCACGGTTGAAATATTCACCCTTTTTATCAAAGTCAAGCAGTCAAACAGAAATATATCCGTCAGTTGGGCCTCTTGGTCCAATTTGACTGCTTACTATTTATCTTACAGCACACGTAGGTGCCCTCTACACCAATGTGAAAAAGAAACAACAGCGCAGTGTTGCGTTGAGGAGGCACTAGTGTTTGGAGGGCGGGGAAGGACCACCTCGTCTGGGGGGCAGGGACGCCATCATTTCAAATGGCACTCATTTTTCTCATATTTAACCACCACCAGTTTACAGCAACCCTGGGTGACCAATCCAGAATGAAGACATTGAGAAAAAGTTCTCCCCACTAGAAACACGCTCAATGGATGCAGACGGGCGGTGGTTTTGTTAGGAGCACTGTGTAACCAAAAAAATATAAATACACAACCGAATTCTCAGTCGAGTAGGACTGGGTGGAGCTAGTCATAGAAAATGATTGTAGGCGGTACCTTTGTGACCTTATGGTTAGATGTGTCCTATGCAAGCAGTAAAGTTTTATGTTTACCGATTCCTGGTGTTTCATTTATAATAATTCGACCCATGGACTCACAGTGTAGGGTGATATTTTGGAAGAGGTATATAAATATAAATCAAACGATTTGGATATATGTAACCGTAGACATTTACTTTTTCATATATTTTCATATATGTATCCACCGTATATTATCCTACTGAAATGGCACATTCATGTGTTACAGATCTCCAGAAAATGTCAGAATCCGTTACTATTTTATTTCCAATTATTCAGCCAAAGTGCCAATCTCATACACAATTTTCGTTCAATCCACCACTGGTAATTGTTTAAACATTATTATTTCTCGAACTTATTAAGGGCTATGCTGGGCATATACTCGGGAGGTATTACGAATTAATAGCCGTAGACTCACCCTGATGAATCATATAGAAATACTTACAAAGGATAAGACAGTGAGTTCACCGAGACAATAACCTCACAGAATCTCGCTTGCTTTCATTTTTAGCAAATACGGATTAATTAGGATTATTTTTCATGTGTATCTCTCTTCTCATTTCACTTCTGAGGATATAAGGCTACGCGTATATGAGAAATATAGAAAACACGATGATTCCCATTTTATTGAAGATGTTCCTTATGATATATTTCCAGCCATGCCCAGAGGGCAGCGTTGACTTCCGGGCTCAGCAGTGTGCGGCCTACAATGACGTCATCTACGAGAGCCGCCTATACGAGTGGGTTCCCATCTCCGAGCCTCGCGACCCCTGCTCCCTGCGCTGCCGGGCCACCAGCCACGCCTTCTCCGTGATGCTCGCCCCGAAGGTGCTGGACGGCACGCGCTGTGACGATAGTAGCATTGACATCTGTATCAACGGTCTGTGTCGGGTAAGGTCCTTGGGTTATCGCCCATACGTTAGCGCTGGACACCTGGGTGTGTGTGTGGAGTTATGGGGTTCATGGGTGGGGGTAGACTTGCTCAAGTCTTTGATTATGAACATTCGTCAAATGATTAAACACAATCAGAAAAATGTTCATTATAATATTATCTTTCTCTGACTGGCCCATGAATCAAGCGGGTGGAGGGGTAGGGGCGGTGCGGTGGCGGTAGGATACAGGGACTGAGGCCAGTCTAGGGTGGGGGTGGTGTATGGATGCCCAGGAGGAGGGCACGATGGGCACGCGAGGGGGACAGGTGCAGACCCAGACGCACGTGCACTATATTGTAAATCATCCTCGTAATGCAGCATCCCAGTAGGGGTCAGTACCAGTCAAAGTCAGCATCTACATGTGATGATTTATTTTTTTAACCCATTCTCTTGTTTCTTTTTTGTTCTTGAGTACATATAGGTGTTATCGTCGGGGTTCGTTTACGCGCCTTGAAGGGGTGTCTTGGGTGCCTGTGAGGTGTTTATATACAAAAAGGGGTGTGGATATAAGCGGGGGGTGAAGGGTGTGTTCAGATGATGTAGATAGGTGGATTTTTGTTCGGTCAAGTGTAACACGACGTGCATATTTTGGGTTGGGCCGGCATAGGTCGGCGGTAATACGGCGTGTGCTGACAGACAGGTATTGAGAGCCCGCGGGTTACCTTTCCACTGCAGTCATAAATCACCGGGATCCTCACACGGCAGAAGCGCTCCGCTAACTTCAAATTGCCCAACAGGCTATTTCAGCCTTTACTGGTAGATCTATGTACCCTAATATCATCTTACTGTATGTACACTTTGCTATGCGTTCTTAATGGTACGTGTTTTCCCATTTATTGTGGTTACATCACCATAATGTATACTTTCCTGAAGGACTGGAGACTTAAGGTGCGACTGAATCACGTCATACAATACATATGAAAGCGTCATGCGAACCAGAAATATACTTACCATATAACTGGTTTTGTGTGTATAAGAACGTCGCCAAGAGCAGTAATTTGATTTACAACACCCAATAAAACCTTATAATGAATACACAGCAGAAAGGTATCACGTAAAAGCAGACGTTTGGAAACATAAGGTCTGCCCCTGTGGGCTTGTGTAAATTCAGGTGGGCGAGATTCCAACTATACATCACAGAGTGAGCTTACGTTGAAATATAACGCAGTTTACTGCCTTCAGTTTACTAGTATTTGTCCGGAACAAATACATATTACAGAATCTATTCAATCGCAATTCTGCGGTATTGCGTGAATTGGAAACGGAAATTGCAGGTATGGAATCACCCGTCTTCCCACATCAACTCTGTTTTTAATTGAGAACACAAAAGCACAAAGGCTCATTCGCCCACGTCCTTCACATATAAGACGAGGTACAGAATTGACAATGAAACATTTTTGTTGTTGAGCAAACTCGTTTATTTATTCCTTATGTTACACAGGTTTCTAATGCATCTCAGTACTTCAACATAGTTTTGCTAGTTTATTTGCATTACATAGACATTCAATCATGCATGGTGCTTGTGGTTGTTCTCCATTTTTGTGTGGTTTTTTTTAATGATTTTTATGAGACTATAGACAATGAAACTTTGACTGACATTAACAAAGGGCGTCCTGCTTGTATCACCATGGCCATCTCCCTCTATTTCTGATAGTAGTCCCTATTGCAGAAGCAGGTTTAGGGACCGCCCGGTCAGGTAGCTTGTATTTGTATATGGCCACAGTGATGGTCATACCATTGGTGTCTCGTTCCTGTCCTATCGAGTACACAATTTACGTAATTATACACTTCACAGAGAATTGAGCCCCTATATCTAACCCAGCCTTGCATAGCACACGCAACACCTGCAGGTCTGCCCCTATGCTTGGCCAATGGTATCTGTGTGATATCACCCCACATAGAAGTATAAACACGAATAATTTTGACACTTCTTCCCTCAGAATGGATCATAGCGGTCTGAGATTGGCTGCTGGCGATGGCCACCTGACAGCTGCAGCTTTTACAACCAGGCATTATTGTCACCCATAAACCGGTTAGCAAACTGTTCCTATGCCCTGACTCATTCTCATACTCTTTCCGTTCAACAGTAAAAAGGCAACGGAAATAGTCCTTTGTCTGAGATGCTGTCAGTGTGTCTGAGTGCAGGGATGTGCCCCTATTAGATGTCCTCATGTGGGGCAGGGACCACAGTGCTCTCCGGTGAAATGATTTTACGTGTACGCCCTGTGAATACCACAAAAAATTATCAGTATTTCTGAATAAATTCAATATAGCGCGAACTCCGGGTTACTCACTGACAAGCTCTTGGTAGCTCTAAAAAGAATCTTGACTTATTGAATGTGTCCCTCGACACAATTTTTTCGTCTAATTTCTTTTTGCTCACCATACCATCAACATGCCGGCACAGTTCCAGCACCATACGAACTCCACATGTGGTTACATTGTGGATGTACGGCCTATGGTTTGGGAAATGAGGATGTTCAGCTACGGAATCTGGGCCAGTAACTCACTCCCCATGTAGAGTACTTCCCCCATTACAAATAGACAATGTTGGGATACAATCACCCTTTAGTATAGCTATTCTCTACAGATGCTAGATAATGGGATATGGCTGGAAGACGGGCGGTGTGTAGATTTTGGATGGTAGGCCGGTGAGATGATTGGTAAAGGTAGGTTACCTGGGGGATGGATGTTGAGAATTTGGAGAAGGCAAGGTGGTAGGTGGTGGGTAGATGCTGGATGGTGGGTCGAGGCAAGGTGTTAGGTATAGGCTGGATGGTGGATGGATGTTGGGTGGTAGGCTGAGTTCAGATCATGGGTGTATAGGCTGAGTGGTGGATGGATGCAAGGTAGAGGGCCGAGGCCAGGTTGTGGGTATGGGCTGAGTGGTGGATGGATGCCGGATGGTGAGTTAGGCCCGGCGTCCACCTACCACGATATGGCTCCGATATGGCCTACGATGGACCTCCCGATAAAATATAAAAATCGCGTCGGAAGGTCGCCTATGATCGGGGCAGTTGATCAGCACTCTGCAATTAGACTCCATTGCAAAAGGGCGTCTAAGATTTGGCCCCAATGAAAAACATGTATCGTAGGGTGTCTACGATTTTGACTTTTGGTATCGGACCCATATCGGGAGGTTTAAATTTCTATCGTAGTAGGTGGACGCCGGGCCTTAAGGTCAGAATATGGGTATGGGCTGAGCAATGACGGGATGCTGAGTAGACGCCAAATACCAGGTTGTAGGTATGGGTTGGGTGGTAGTTGTGGTGGATGGTTTGGTGAGGTGAGATTGTAGGTTAAGATTGGATGTTGGATATAGGTAAGGGCATGTGTAGATGGTAGGTGCAGTTTGTAGATAGGTGGTGGTTGGGTAGTGTGCACAGGCCTGATGATTACTAGGAGCTGAGTGGTGGATATAAGATAAATGGAGAATGGAGGGTCGGAGATATGTAGCGGATTGATAGAGGCAAGATGACAGGCGTAGAGAAGCTGGATGATGCGTGAAGGCAATAGATAATGAGGCCAGAGGACACAACGTAACCGGAGTCGGGATGATGGATAGGGGCTTCATAAAACGACAGATGAAGTTCTAGAGAAAGATAAGCCATAATTGGCTGCCAGATGGATGATCACAATGCACATTGAGTGATTCGCAGTGGAGACAGAGGACTACAGGCATCACTCAGCACCCTGAATGTATATATATATACACGAATAAAATCATGTTAGGCTACGGTCTAACTGAACAGATGTAGTTTTTAGGTAGCAGTTAGCAATGGGCGATCTGTGGTGAAAATGGGTTCGGGTTGTATCCAGAGAACGAGCGGCCGCCTGCTAAAACAGCGGAAAGAAGCGGAGTGTATACATAGTAGTGAGCGAAGCACACATGTGTCTAGCAGCCACCAAACCAGATGAGGCAATCTGCGTGCCGGCCCCGTGATGCGATCCAGCTGCTGTTCACAATAGACTGAAATAGGCAATTTGGCCGCGGAGGATCATGGAAAGATCCACCGAATCTACCCGCCGCACGTGGTCCGTATTTCCATCGTAGAACACCCCCTAAATCCACCCAGACTATTCTCACCCCGGAGGAACTCCATATTTAGGACCTTGACTAAGGTCTCCCCTCGAATCCGTCCTTAATCTAGTAGGTTCCATTAATATGTAGTATTTAGGAGTTCTATCCCCATCCAGAGTAGAGTGTGTCTGGTGGTAAGTTCTCCTCCTCCTAGACTCTGTCTGATCCGTCAGACAGGGCACCGCGTGTATCGGATTATCTCCAGACTGGTGAGGATTATCGCCCGACGGGGGATACATACAGTAGCGTATTTATATACATTCAGTACAAGTAGCAGGATCATTCTAGGGACTGCCTCGTCCTTTTCGGATCTACATATAAATCCGGTCTATATGCACACCAATTGGTGTTATTGTAAGACTATATCAAAATGTATTTTAAATGATTACACCATCTTGTTTTAAGTCGTGTACCTTGAAGGTTGTAGCCCACGTGCAAAGCCTATATGCATTGTATTATGGTACCTCTTTAATATCATGAGCAATATTTATTCCATCACTCATTTGCATTTTGATCCTACCCCTAATATAAAATCCCATAGGCTTAACATTGGGTTTCCGTATGCCACGCTGACTGGCATACGGAGTTTTATATGCCACTAGTGGCATACAGCATTGTTATCACATAATATTCCAAAATCGAGGAGATAGGGTAGGATAAAATCAAAACCTGATTCGTTTTAATCTAAGCCACCACATTCCACTCCTGGAGTTTTGGCTGCGGACTTCACTCTGCTTCGCCTCATGAAGTCACTTTGCCAAACTCCAGACGTGGAATACGGTGGTCAAGATTAAACCTCATCCAGTTTTACGATAGTGTGCATCGTGATTTCTACTACAACTATTCAAGAGCGGCGTGCCTGTGCACTGCGAGTATAATCAACATTGCATACGACTAGAGAAATAGTGTTCTCATGATCTCAATTAGATGCCACCAATGCCCAATGCCGAACAACTGGTAAGTAACGTATATTACGCTGTTGTGCTTTATTATATTGTCTGATATTGACATCACATTTTCCAAAACACAAAGCTCATAGGCTGACACAAGAACCTGAAAACTCTTCAGTTGGAAAGCAATTGAATAAACTATCTATTCCTTTTCACAATACTTACTTTATGATGAGACCGGAAAAGTTCCTGTATCCGTCAGATTGCTTCATCAGTATAGACTGATGGTGTTTGCAGTCGCTGATATAGAAGGGAGATATACCATTACAGACCAGCTGCAGGTCGTGTTTGAGGGCTTCTGTTTCTCTGCCCCTCACGTGGTCTGCTGCGTACCTACTGCGTACGTAATCCGGTTGATCTCAATCCCATATCAGCATTTGTTTATTTCTCTACGAAGATTACTGACGATTAGGACGCCCTGGTATCAGATATATAACCCTTCCTAGAAATCCGAAAGACACTTGTTATTGATTTGTTTTATCTCTAGTCTTTGATAAATTACATACACTGGCAGATTATTCATATTTCATTTCATTATCCACACTATTCGTTCTTAGGGACTCCTGAGAGTGCCCGTGGATTGCACACAAACGTGTGGATGTATTTTTGTATGAAATCCGAGGGATAACGTGAAAGAGGAATGGACAAAAAGCAGCTATAAAATATTCTAAGAAATAAAGAGGTGTATGCTGATATAAAGTACCAGGTTTAGTTGTATTGCTTTAGGATTCATGGTATCAGGACCCTTCACTTTACCCTACCTCTATTCTAATCTGATGGAATCTGAAGGGTTTCTTTCTCTGCCGTCTCAAAGTCTGGTATCTCAGACTGAAAGACCTATTTGTGCTAAGCCCTAAGGCTGTCTGAGCTGCTCCTTTACGATCCTTGAACTGCTCAGACCTGAGAGGTCACAGGCCCGGTTATCACCGGTAACTACTGCGTATCGGATGAGCAGCTCACACACAAAATATACAGGCAATCATAGGCTGCTCGGCTGGAGAGAGCTACTCCTCCCACCTATCCATGTCGCACCCTACCTCCACCACCCACCGTGCTGCCTACTGATTCACAACGATGGAGCACCGTTACAACACCATGAGCAGCTCAAGGCAGTTGATATGGGGCGCCAAGTGGCAATCAGGATGTCTGCGGATCTTTCAATGTACATCTATTATCGATATCTTGCTGAATAGAAAATATGTAATTTCCACTGTGGGTAGTTTCGCATAAAGAGCATGCATTTATGTACTTCTGTAAAACACTGTATGGTAAGGAGAGTATTGTACAGGCTTTTAGCTAACAGACACCCCCTTCAAATGTAAGTGATTATAGCAGTTGGATTCACCAGGAACACTTAGCAGTAGCCAAGCGAGAAATTATGTAAGTAATGTTCACACTTAACGCGACTGAGGCGAAAAGATGTTAACTATTCAGGTAACAGCTGGTTGAAGGACCATTTACACTCCATGGAGCTAGAGAGCTGCATGTTCTCATTAGCCATGTCTCGAAGGTCTGCTGCTGGTATCAAAGTTAATCACTGGCGCATAGCTCGTGTCTAATGTAAATGCCCCTTAAGCCGTGACGACTACCAGCCGCATGGCGGCGCTCACGATAGTTGGTATCACGTGACCATGTCCGCCCGAGTCACTCGTTCGCATTTCATGGATCTATCTCAGCCCGGTGGTCCCTCTACCCCCACCTTCTTCCCCCTCGCCACTTAGCCCTCCGGTGTATAGGGAATACTCCCCCTTCCTCCTGTGGGGCCGTGGAGGACCAGGCGGTGGGTGGTCTGAGAGGTCCCTCCCATGACTCCAGGCCGGTCATAATGTATGTCCTCGGAAACCAGCTGTGCCGGTCCCGCCACAGGGACTTCTGCTGAGGCCAGAAATTGAGAGAAAAAAGGAAAGTTGAAGAGACTTTTTACTCCCAAACCCAACCTATAATTTACTTATTTCTGTAGCTGCAAGCGCAGCCACCAAAGATAGTCATTACCTTTTGGAGGCAACGACTATAAAAGAAAGGACATAAGAGAAGGGGGTCTTGTTTGGTTTAGCCATTTGAGTGTTTCATGTACTTACATCTGGGACAAGCATCCCTAGGCTAAACTCTAACCTGATTATTCAAAATACAGAAGTAGCTTGTCTTCCAGGCAAAGGACACGCGGAGATAGTTTGCGATATAAAGATAGCTGAAAGGGATACTGTAGGAATGCGAGCAAAATGTTTTTGCTTTTGTTCAGGATGTTGAATGACACTTCAATACTTTGCAACAGAAGTGTTGTGGATGTCCGCAGGAAACTTCTACAATGGTCTCGAGTGGCACATCATCACATAGCTCTAGCCATCATTGTTTTAGCATCCACATCTGCAATAGGGAAACAATTAAAAGCATCACTCAACAACCTTGAACTTTACAAATCACACAAACTCTGGCATTACATTCCCACATTCTGCTACTCTACATCGTGCTTTGTGCACATGCGTCAAATGTATTTTAACTATTTCCGGTAAGCGGTGTTCTTTTAGCCCCTAAAAGTCACTCAGACATAGGACGTGAAACAATAATATTAGTGATTGAACCCTGAGCTGTGACTCCGCTGACAGTCGCCTGCCATTTCACATAGACATACTGTGAAATTCTCCTTTGAGTATTAAGTCTGTAGAGTAAACCAAGGACACCACTCTCTATCTGATCTGGAACTACATTATTGTCCAGGGAAAGACCGATGTGCTTGATAAGGTCCGAAGCCGAAGTTCTCGTCTTTTCCCCCCTGAATATATATCCTTCATATCTCTCAACTTAAAATGAAGAAAATGTGATCTATTGTGTTTCGCTTGGTACCAAAGCCAAGCAGAAACAGCTGAAAACAATTTTGGAACTAGGGAATAGAAAACCCCATAGAAGCCTATCGTCCAGATAATAGATTTATCCCGCTAGGCTAGTACCGAGGTTAACATGGACTCACGCAAGGCCCGGTCTCGAGCAGGACGCGACATTGGGTTATTTCACTGTCAATTACCTAAAATAGAGGTCCTCTACTGAAAGTATAGAATACTAATTACACGCTACCGTACTCTTCCATTACAAATGGAAATCACTCTTGCTCCTAGTTTCTCAGGGGGAATTACCTAGAAACCTTTCTATTGTGCAATCATTCGGCAAAAATGATAGTAGATTTAACACTGTTGTCAGAAGTTAACGTATGTAACACAGAGGCTCGCAGAGATGTTGTACTTCCCTACCATATATCCACTGGCTAGTGTACATAAACTAGGCATTTGTGAGAACCCTCGAAGCCTACTCGTCCAGACAACCCATAGCAGTGACTGGGTAAATTTACCCACAGTCTTGTCAGTGTTCGTAATCTGTCTGTGTTTTGCGTGATACTGTCTAGCGTACATTATATTTTGGAGAGCAGTGCACTCTATGATTCTTGTCAGGTTGGTAATGAGTAATGATCCCATTAAAAGACCAAATAGAAGCACCAAAGAGGCTACTGCTCACTGCAAACAATAGTAACCAATAGTAACAACTGTTATAAAGGGCCAACTTTTAGGTTGATATATCCACGACACACTTGATAGCGACAGAGGGCATTCCTTACCCTTAGAACAATCCTTGCAAAAAAAAACATGTTGCGGTTCACTCTCTATACTCGTTAATTGTATCCAAACGCTGGCCAGTATCATGAGCATTTAAGACTTTAAGGAAGAAATGGATAACCAAGTAGCAACCACCTATTTTATTTTGGTACATATTCAGCAAGATCAGTTCTCCTCATGCGATCAAGGAATTGTATACATTCATTGATCAGTCCATCATGCGACCAGAGTTAGTGTTCGAAGCTAATCCAAGTTTATTGTTAATAGTGTTAGTATCGCTGATAATTCATATCATCCATGTTTCATCAATATCATTGAGGATGCTTCCTAGATTTCCCTCGTTTACTCTGACTACACCTGTAATGACTTGCAAGTACATGCACAGTTCTCTATGAACCACATCCATCAGAACTACATATACCATAATGTCCTTTTAACACACATTATGTTACTCTTACACGCTCCAGCCTTGATTATCATGGTATAGAAGCAACAATACAATGCGGCGGCACTTTGCACGGTATTGTCTTTCAGACGAGACCTTTTTAAAACAGACAGACGTTGTTTTCTCAAGTACCTCCAGACTGATCATGTTAATTAAACAACCACAGAGTGTAGCCTTGCTGTTTGCCTCTTATCAAGGAAGGGGTATAATATAATGGGGTTTCCAGCAAATGGAAGGCAGACCATTGGTAGATTCCCAAAGATGAGATGTATAGTGATAGAGTAAGCAGGGGGTTAGAAAGACCCAACGCAGTGTATTCCCTATCCCACTGGTTCATTTCGATCATCAATATTTATCTTTATATCAAATAAATTGCTTCTTGTGCCTTGCGGAGATATCTGCGGTGTCCTATTTGATTAGTTAATTGCGAACCAGAGGACTCGTTGCTTTGCATGCAGACTCCGTCCTGATTCATACAGACACGAGTGGGACTGAGGTAGGGGGAGGGGGCTGAGGCTTGACGGACTAGAGAAGACTGGCTGTTATAGTGGCAACATGACACTGACACCTCATAATCGACATAACACATCCCCCAGGCCTCCACTGACAGCGCCCTTACTCCATGTTGACACATACCCGCGCACCCCTAGCGGCAATGCTGGCGGTAAGATCCAATTATGCATTCATGGCAGAAAATACCTCTTTGTATTTTTTAAGCTGGTGAGGCTGTAATGAATCTATATAACAGACGGGATTTATCACTTGACAAATAGGACCCATTGACGCCAAACACGCAGTCTCTTTTGACAATGACACATGGAAGCCCTCTGGTAGAGACTGTCCTTGTTTTCATTGCTATTCACCGGGCCCTAGAATCACCGCTTTTAAGAAAAAGTCGGAAATAAAGAAGGCGACCACGGCACCGTGATTAATGAACACTGCTGTGGGAGAGGGAAGAGTGGGGTTCGCTGCGTTCCCTCCTCTGAGTTCTTTTTCTTTTTGGTCACATCTAAGCGAAAGGACAGGCCTAGCATAGACAGGCCTGACAGGCCAGAACGTGCCCCCAGTTTAGGCCTGGGGCTCGGATAGCATTGTGGATCCCCGCCAAACTTCATCAAGTCCGGCCTGGAGATCGGCAGGCATCGTGCCCCGGGGTCTTAATCTCTTCAAGACCCCGGCGTTAATAAAGGACCCCATTGTGGGCGTCGGCACGACCGCCAGGGGCGGGGCGAGACGTTACACGTTGACATTGAGGGCGTGTCGGCGGGGGCTCTCTGCCACCACTCCGCTATATATAATGACCTTGTTCTGATGGACAAAGTGTGCCTGTGTGCAATCAGGCTGGTACCAAGTGCGATACGTTTCCATGTAGAGTGTTCTCCTGAATGCATATTACCTTTGCCTTGATAGTTGTATGATCTGTTGACAGCAAATACATGTATCTCCTTGTCGAGATGTTAAGAAAAGCTTCAGGTCAGCCTGATATATCTATGGAACGACAATATGCCGCCTAGTATATAATACTCGATTTTCAGACCACAATAATTTTTCTAAAATCATTATGAATATAATAAATTAGTTTTGCCGTTTGTACTTTCTTGTTGTTTTTTTTCTATTGGTGTGTGGTTTTCTTTACAGTATTTCTGATGATGCTGGAATGCGACATTGTTATCAGCTGGTTTTCATTGATTATATGCTATAACATGTACACATCAGCCAAAGAAAACCATAACAATGAAGTCACCGGTAGCAGAAAAAAAAACTGTTTGTTAAAAGTGTGTAAAGTTACTGTTTCAAGAGGGACCAGACGGAAGAACGGCACCGGCCGAGTCTGGGTTATCTGTATGATTCGACCCTAATAAAATTTTTCAAAAAAAAAAAAAAAAAAAATTATTATCGATCCCCTTTGTTACACTTCTTTTTATTTACCTAAATCACTAGGAATTAGAACCTACACAAAAGGTACATATATCTATTATTCATTTTGCAATATTTTCCTGGTTAATCTAACAACATTTCCTCATTTTCTCACAGAAAGTGGGCTGCGACGGGATGCTGGGGTCGACCATGGCCTATGACCGCTGCGGCGTCTGTGGAGGCGACGGCAGGACATGCATACGTAGGGGGAGCCACGGTCGCCATCGCGAGCTCTTCCGGTGGGTCGAGACCGAGGCTGGGCCGTGTTCTGTCACCTGCGGTGTAGGTAACTCATCTCCGCCAATCATCTATATATATGCTCTGAACAAAGATCGTAGATCATATTAGAAAGACCATATTACATGGATATCCGTTACCATAAAGTCCTACTGTAATCTGCAATGATATACCACACAATATGTGTTCTTTCTACTGTGTACTGGAGTCTTAAAGCCTTCAGTATGCCTGTCTTGCCTATGGAATTAGGCTTTACATAAAGATGTCGAAATGTTAATATCGCTCCGAAATGGTGTTGAGTAGAAGTTTTAGGAGAAAAATGTTGATCCTTTTACAAAAAGATAGCATGCTGACGTTATAGTCCTCTTTGGTCTCCCTAATCCGTGTATCTATTAGATTTTGACGACGAGAAGGAAACAATATTTGAATAAAGCACATTTAATATGGATGCCGTATACTCGGGGCCAAGGGTCTCCCACGTGTTGAGCCTTTCAAGAAGGAATCTTTTGAAAAACCTCCACTTTTATATTTTAGAATAGGAAAAAGTTAATATAACGGTAAATTCCCATATCTACGCCCAGAACCTGGTGTCTAATCCAAAGGGGCCAACTGTTTCCTCTCCTATATGTTGGCAGGGGTAGCGAAGACTTCCGTGGTCTGTAAGGACCAGAGAAACAACCAAGTTGTTTACAATACCTACTGTAGCCATCTGCCCAAGCCACGCCCAGCTCACAGGGAGTGTTCCACGCCCGCCTGCGCCCCTGTGTAAGTATTTATTTTACTATTGGTTTTTACTTTTATTGAAAATATTTACTCTGACTGTATGTCGGAATGACAGTCATTCCTCAACTGCGAACAGCCACGCTACAGGGGAGGAGATGGACCTGTAGCAAGAGGTGGTGTAATGGATATAGTAAAATAGGGGTGGAGACTGGAGGGGAGCGGGGCATTCTCCAGCAGGCAATATCTTCCCTCTAGCATTCCGAAACGTATATTTTGTCAAATACTTGGCACATGGCTTATTTAATGTATCGGGAATGTCCCAAGATATATCAGATAGTTAAGCGTTCAGTCAAAGTCATCTTTATAAAACTGTATGCAATATTGCAGCCAACACCATAAACATAGAGGTTATAAATTATCCCTTGGGAGAAGATTGAGTAAAGCAGGCATTCTAGCCATCCAGTTAGTATTCGATCTGGTGAGATATGTCAACTGTAGCGACGCCTAGCGATAACAGCTGTTAACCACTCAAGTGACAGAACTTTCCATCAGTGAAACAAAACCAGACAAAACCTATATACCAAGCAAGAAGGGGACACTAATAAGTCAAAGACATAGTTATCAGTGGACAGCCATATGACAAGTGATGGTGTGTAGAGTCGTCGGGCTGCCAGATCCCGTCATTTTGTCGGCTCGAGGGGGATCGGGCTAAGCGGATCACCGGTGTCGACTTGCGGGCAGGGCCTGAGGTCAGACATAGAATAGGAATGAGAGCTTCATTGTGATTTCTCAGTCAGACCCAGCTCCCCGGTCACCTCCGAGGTGAAACTTCTGAGTCGGGAAAAAGACCCGCGGCATGTATTAGTATCCCTGGGCAGATTGAGATTCATGCCTGCTGTTGTGTTCTGCGAGAGAATTCGGATATAAAATGACGTCATTATAAACAATTTGGTTTCTTATTGAAGGTGTGTGTCAGAAGACTACACATGTTAGCTATAAGCTTAGATTTCATATCCAATATCACTGATTTCATTTATGTAAGTCCATGGTTTGCTTCAGAATATAAGGACAATACACACACAAAAATCCAACTTAAGAAACACTTTTCAACGGGAAGGAAGAAGTGTGCACAATCAGGACAATAGGCTACTCCTATTTCTTACAAAGATCTGAAACTGAACTGCCTTCAAGTAAATCTTATATAGATTAACATTTAGGCTATACCAAGATACTTTCCTCATTTTAAGTTTTATGGCTCGTGATTATCATATAATCTTGAAAAGTGGTCATTATCAATCGTCTTGCGGCTTGTTTTTTCGTCGTTTGCCTTAAATCTTTTCGGAGACTATAATACCTATATATTAGCATACAAATACAGAGCTGCCATAAATGACCCTGTCTTGTACTGAATACCCTCTCCCTGTATAGGTGGATCACAGGACAATGGCAGGCATGTTCTAAATCATGTGGCGGAGGGACATCCAGGCGCCATGTTTATTGCGTGAAAGAGCTGCTGGACGGAAGTTTCCGGAATACTTTTTCTCACCTGTGTCTCTCTCCGCGACCGGTCATTGAGAGGCGCTGTAATGATCACGTGTGTCCCAAATGGTACGCCGGCTCATGGTCCCCGGTAAGTTTGCATGGTAACAAGGAGGTAAAAACTTTATTCTTAACCGTTCAGTATCCCAAGGTAAAATAAATAGCAGATGAGTCAGTGTATAAGGTATGTTTATGTAAATAGAAAGATTACAGAATCTAATCATATCACAGAATAAGTCATGTTTGTATATACATTCATGACCCCCAATTGCATTTACGGAGAATGTACGTGTATTAACAGATATTCGATTTCATAATAGGCTAATATCATACATTATATAGCAATAGTATTTTTCTGGTGTTATACTCTGGTACTTCTGATGTACATGCAAATGAGTGACATTTAACTGGCTAATGCAAGTACATGTACTACCCCAAGACAGAGCACTGCTATATAGATATGCATTCTCTTTAGCTGATTTTCTGTGTCGTGGTCGCAGATATTTGAATTCTATATTAATGTCTGTATACATCATCGAGTTTTGAGACCTGATTGGCTGAGAATAGATGAACTCTCCCTATAAACTGAATTCTGATTGGCTGATTGGTTCTCTCTGCAGTGCTCGGTGACGTGTGCAAAGGGCGTACAGCACCGGGAGGTGATATGCCGCCGTACACAGCAGCATGGGTGCCGGCTGTCAGACCGACCCTCCACACGCCGGCCTTGTGACACCTACGTCACCTGTATGGGCCAGAAAGGTGAGCATATGCATCTTAAACCCTCTATAGCCAGTGCAATGACCACCAACAGTATCATCTGTACGGATACCAGGGAACAACACCGTAAAACCTTGAAGCAAAAGAGTTATGCCACAACGGGTTTTTTTTATAACATAAAGAATAACTATGGCGAGGTGTTTCAGTAAAAGCATGGCAAGCAGCAGAAAACAAGCTTTTATAAAAGCTGCAAAATGTTACTTGGGAATATAACTGAGTCAATTAAAAGCAATTATGGCAAGGAAATTAAATTTGAATGAAACGGTCTAACTTATCACAAATGTTCAAATGAAAACATTATCATTGACAATCTCTGTAGTGTTATATGATCTAATCAACATATTTACAGGTTGATAATGGAGAGTAAGGAGAAGACTATAGAAAATGACCACTGTAAACACTTAATACACCAGGTATGCAATAGCGATGAATATTACCCAGCTTACAATATCCAGCTTTTTAGTACCATTCAACTGTACTCCCTCATGGAACACGTGAAGGCTACTTTTAAATCACATCACGATTCAATTGTGCAGGGATTATGTCCTCATATTGTGTAGATGTAATTCCAAATGACAGAACGTCTCACATGAAAGACGTGCCGTGCCCACATTGATCCTGTGGCGCGTTTTCAATATGGAGCATCCTTTGTCGGCATAGCTTATAAAAGTTATCAAGACATCAACATGTATGTTTTCATACTAAAAGAATCAACACCATGTCTATGACTATTTGAATTGCATGTTTGTCAACTGGTGATTACGGGCGAGACTTTTTTCTCATAAACAGATTAGAGAATGTCTTTCAATAATGATGTATGAGATAACAGGAAACACCAGGAGGCTCAGTCAAAACTTGAACTTGAGATATCTGCTCGTTTTGAGTCAATTTCAATCCATTACAACTAATAAAACCACAACTATTATCTGACGTGTAAATATCTCTAACTCACAAATAAACCCAATTTCAGCATTTCAGAGAACAAAGAGGCTGTTTTGTACATATATGTTATAACTTGTTTCCCTTTACAAAGCGGAGGCACAAAGAAATGGCACGGGTAAGTCAGCTACGGGGTGGTCCCGCCACTTGCTTTTGGTGCCCGCCTCGCCCCTGTGGTCGACGACCAGTAGTTCACGTGGCGCCAACACGTAAGGGAATGTTGTGAGGCCATATGTGACACGCCGTATACAGACAGGGTTATACTGCCGTCTCCTATGCGGTGCCAGTATTAATACAGGGCCTGCCTCTGCCACAAGCCACACAACATTGTTGATGACGTTTGTATATAGCGTCGTAAATGTGAAGAAAATCGGGGTTTTTTTGTCTTGAGATTCTGGTGAGAATATCGCTTACGATCCTGAAGATGTTTCCATGATGGTTTACTCTGAATTTATGAATTAAAGCGATCTGATAGTATCAACGTGATGACATCAGAGTCATCGAATTTTCTGGCGTCCCTGTATTGAAAAAAGTACACTTATTGTATATTGTATTTTATTCGAGGGTGAGCGGAGCATGTATATTGTTGAGTGGCATCTGGTATATCATTCTGACCACTTGACACTGAACCATAACCAGGCAGTTGTAAATTCACCACTGGAAAGCACAAATCCCGGAGGTTCGCTGGTTAAGCCATGTAATAAGACAGCAGCGAGAATAAATAACTGTGTGTAGTTCAGAAGGCCGGACAAGGTTTACAGAGCGCTTTTTTGGTTCCTCATCGATCATACTATAAAAACCTTAGTTCCGGCAGGAACTGAGGGCGGCGACCCCGCAACGGCGCAATATGCAAATCCGTTTACCGTAGAGTGTGTAAGGCTTAGTGTGTGAATCCGTATCAGCTTCTAGACCCATCTCTCTACACTTAACATCTGGCAGCGTTATTGCGGGAAGGAAAAATGAACATACATCAGATGCAGGTACAATACTGCATAATCTGCCACATTAGGTGTAGGATTAACGTGTAATGTACAATACTCAGATATACATTATGGCATAGGAGACCGGACAAAAAGTAATTCGAAAACCGCTTCCCGATCTTCTAGAAAACGACGTATCTTTTTTTCGGACCGGTGACCTTGGTAGATGAATATCTCGAGACCAATTTGGCTGGATCAGCAAAAGTAGCGGTATTCTCACTGGATACCTACCCGAGCAGCACAATAAATTTTCCAAATTTCTTTGTGATAGAGGCAGTATATGATCGGCAGTCTCCAACCACTGGCACCGTTTGGAGTGTGATTCGTTGCTTCATACTGTTTCTAAATGATCATCTTATCAATTGCTTGTTAGTTCGTACCGTGCTTCCAAGTATTATTCCAAAGACCGCTTTACTTATCACTGTTATTTGGTGATGTCATCATTCATGTATCATTGTGTGTGTCCCCAAGCAGCCTCCCCTGGCAGAGTCCTGTGTATCAGTTGTCATAGTTACACTAAATTATCCTTGTCTTCATTTCAGTACACATGTTTACTATTCATCGAACTCATTCCCTCCGTCCGTCCGCCCTGTGTCATTGTTCCTAAGGGGAGGTGCTGAGTTTTCAGTGTTAAAACGGCTTGGCTAATGTGGCTTTTTGACGAGCGCCTTAAGGCAGTGTGGCGTCATGGCATGCTCCCTGGTGTTAAACAAAGCACACAGGCCGCGGTAACCTGACCCTGGAGGCGGCCCCGGGCCACACGTACGACCTCCGGGGTACTGGAGCATCATTATGGCTCCGCTTCGCTTCCATTTTTCTCATCTCTTTCCACCCCTAAAATTAGGAAACTTCCTTTTGTGTTGAAACACCAATATAGTTGCTTTATATTGACGATACATATAGTGTATTTTTACACAACTTTAAGCTTGTTTCCACGGAATTCCGTGATTGCTAAATCATATATGTACATACATATATATATAAATATAATGTAAACCTTTACTATTGTCTTCCTGGGTTGCTCTTCCTGGTAGATGATAAGGAACATTTGAATTTAATCAAGTTCAACATGCCTTTAAAAAGTCCTCCTCTAGTATGAAATGGAAGGGATTGAGTAGTTTGATGTTGTTTTGTTTCAGCATCGTCGCAAGTGGGGGACGAGAGAGAACACGTGTGGAAAAATAAGCCGGGTGGGGACGCTGGCGAAGACACTGTGGAAATAAACACAACTGTAAGGGAAGACGAAGAACTTAATAGCGTACCGCTCTCCTCCCATAGCGACGGCGAAATAAGTGACTTCCTAAACAAAATACTGCAAGGAAGTACGACAAGTTCTCCGCCGGGTTCCTCTGAAGACCAGCCGGGACAGCACGCCGCCCACGCCCTCCTCAGCTCGACCCCTGGTGCCCAGGTCGGGATCTCCTCCACTGTTGCGCCACCTGGTATCACTTCTGGGAACCAGGCGACGGTAGCGCCACCGCGGCGAGTGAAGGTGAAGATACTGAAGGAGAAGCCTGATGACGTAGCATCTACGTCACACTTCATCCCGGAGTCACACATGGGACAGGAGACGTACTTCATGCACGCCTCGGGCCGTAAAACCTCCTTCCTCGACCCGTACCTGGAGAAGCGGCTCGGAGACGGCAGCGGGGAACGCACCGCAGACGACCAGGTGCTGACACCTGACGGCGATCAGGAGAGTGAGGCGTATCCCGGCAACGCGGCGCAGAACGCGCTCAGTGCAGGCGTCTCCATCGAGCCGCGGTAGGTGGAGCTCGGGGCTACGAGCCCGGGGAAATATAACCAAGATGCATCTAATAAGTTCGTTGAGAATCAGAGAGATTGGGACGTTGTGAAAACAGCTTGCTGTTTCTACGCAATGTGCATGCTATTTTGTGTCTTGTTGTTCTTAAACCATATAAAGTAATCACCCTTTCTGTTCATAAGAGTAATCTTACCAGGGCAGGGGTGTCAGAACATTTTGAAAGTGGGGGGGGGGGGGGGGGGGGTAAACTGAATGATTGCTGAGTTAGGTCTTAGCCTTCGTAACATGTAAAAAAGTCAGACTTTGACATTTCTTCCACTGTGAAAAGTCAAGGCTTAGCCATCATTGCATGCTAAAAAGTCAGACTTTGACATTTTTCCATGGTGAAAGATCAGGGCTTAGCCATCATTGCACGGTAAAAAGTCAGACTTTGACATTTTTCCACAGTGAAAAGTCAGGGCTTAGCCATCATTGCATGGTAAAAAAATAGATATAGACATTTATCGATGTTGAAAAATAAAGACACTGCAGGGGTAGTGAATTTGGTACATGTATAAAGTACATCTATTTTACATAAAATGCCTAAGATAAATAACTCTGGAATATGATCGGATTGTTCACGCAGGTAGATAAATAGGAGCTTGAATGGTGTACTCACAAGAGACTGAACGGAACGTATATTAAGAGTATACTTGCTATCCCCATAGTTTCCACCAAATATAAACAAGCAGAAATTGATTATGCATTTTGCTGATTCCATTGGGGCATATCATATTCCATTCTGTTATGCTGATTTTGTCTCAAAAAGGTAGTAAAAGTTAATACATCAACTAGATCAAAACATTATGATACGGCGTAAAAATCTAACTGCATTATTCTACTCATAAATTGTCTTTGCACTGTTGGAGGCATGGCCTAAAATACACAGTGGCACCACCTGCTAACTTTAAAATACTGACAATTATCAATTTAAACCAGCTCTGTTGACTTATTCTTATACCAAATCAGTAATTGATAACATATTATTTAGTTTGACCTAACCCATAGTTAAGTAGGCAAATTTGCATTTGACTGAGTTATATGGGAAATCTAATGAAAAATATAGTTTCTTAAATTCTTTCAAAAACAAGGAATGTGAACTACGATTTTTCAAACCTTAATATGTAGTACTATGTGTATTCTATATTCTGTGAAAATTTGGAGAAAATCACAAGGGTTTTACTATGTCAAAAACAACTTTTATCGTTTCTAAATATTCTATTGTCATATCATCATAATATTGATCTCTAACTCAAAACTAGAACGGGGACCCCATTGTTAAATTAGATAAGTGTTTCACAGCACCTGAAGATTATCATATTGAATTTCCAGCAACCTGACATGGGTTTTACTTTTCAAGGGAAATTGTCTCTAAGATGATACCTTGGTTGACGTCTATATTTCTATTACTGATCCATTCTGCTGTTTCTCCCCTACCTGGTTCCAGGTTTATCACATCGGAGTGGGGAGAATGCAGCGCCACCTGCGGGTTCGGTATCAGAACGAGGCTGGTTATTTGTAAGGTTTATCTCAAGTTCTCCCAAACCGTTCAGGACCTGCCCGATGGAGACTGTAGGGGTAAGTGAGATCCGGGGTTAGTTTATGCGGATACATTTTTACGGAGTAGCAACTATCAGGGTTATTATTTATTCCGTTATATCGAGGCTCGTGTTTATTTTATTAATAAGGGTTATTCACCAAGACACGTCATACAAAAAAAACACTAGGCCTATGTACATGTAGAATCCTTTAAAATCAAAGGTTGGTTTCAATAACACTTACCATAATAGTGGTGAACAT
This sequence comes from Alentia gelatinosa, assembly GCA_950022655.1. NCBI lineage: Eukaryota > Metazoa > Annelida > Polychaeta > Phyllodocida > Polynoidae > Alentia > Alentia gelatinosa. The sequence continues at coordinate 47,477,544 of OX465583.1, read as the reverse complement.
ATAGTGCTCTGTTTGTATAACCCTTGAGAATAAGGCCATGCCATTCCATCGCATAATATCGTTCACCCAAACGTTTTCAGTAACAGTTATGACAAGCCCCTGAACTAAATTAGGTATAACCCCCTTCATACATTTACGATTTATGAGTGCACATTTATGTAAGTGTATACGTTACTCAACCGTTAAAGCGCCAGATCCACTAAGGCGACCAAGCGAATGCGTCTGCGATCCGTACGACTGTGCGAATCACATGCGATAATATTCAATATATTAGATATTGTCGCAAGGCATTCGCATGTCCATGCGAACATCTGCGAACGTCTGCAGACGTCTGCGAACGTCTGCAAACCCAAATTCGCATGGAAAATCGCCTTAGTGGATCTGGCGCTTTATTATTAACTTTCCCCTCTCTCTCTACCTTTTTAAAATTACATTTGCAGTTCAGTACAAATATTCACATTCACTCAGATTTTGTGACTGGGAATCTAACCTATCAAAGGCAGGTATGGCAAAGTCGTGTAGTCTCAAGAAGTCGTTTGATTCGCTCTTTATCATATTTGCAAATGTTTGATTAACTCAACCTACACAGAGCTCTATCAATATGCCCTCAGGTCTCAGTGAGCGGTGGGTTTGTGTATTTAAGTGGGGCGGTCAGGACGCAAAGCAATGCTAATTGACCTTAAAGCTATAATTAATACACATTATTGACACTGTGAGTTTTATTTCTGTCAGGGGACAAGCCGCAGGAGGTGGAACAATGTCATCTTCATGAGTGTCAACAGACCTCTGACGTCAGGTCAGGGCCGGCACACGCCTACAGGTGGCGCCACGACAGCTATAACCCGTGTAACGTCTCCTGTCTTGGAGGTGCGTAACGTCCAGCCTTTTTGAAACTACAATTCTTATAATGAACGAGTTGGCACCGCAAGCGCCACACACTAACATGCAATGCAGTGTGGGAACACATTTACTCATACATGTCCTCTATAGCCCATGAGTTAGTAGGCCATATCACTGACACAAAAGTGTAATTTCACAATGTAAACAAAATGAGTATATATTGATACATGTACATTTTCTTATCTATATGCAGTATATGTTAATATTACAGAAGGGGGTTAATGCACAACTGAAATATCATGAAATATGAAGACCTAGATGGGCAGGATTGCATTGTTTGCACAATGTGCGGATCTGAAAGATATTTTATGAAGATTTTGATAATTCAGAGGAAGCCTTTAACCCAAAATGTTGTGCATACGGGAGGATTCCTGGTTCTTGTAGAAAGCGACAGGAAAGGGGTTTTCTGTACATCTATATAAACAGGATCCGGGTAATAGATTCCATCCATTTCATAAGATACCTTAATGGAAACGTCTACCATTGAGTTTCTCTTACAATCAATGAATTTATCCGACTACCAGGTGTCCAAACACCGACCTACAAGTGCCTCGACCTGCCGACTGGCCGTGAGGTTGACACCAGTTTCTGCATCGGGCTCGCCAAGCCTCTTGTTGAACGTATCCGCTGTAACGAGGTGCCATGCCCACCCAGGTAAGGGCGCGATCTCAGCACCTCTCTCAATTATGATCACACCTGTATAGGTACATCAACTTCCCTGTTTTAAATCGTACCTAGTAAAATTGTTTGTCAGTAACTCACCGTGAAAGCAAGATATGGCTTATGATTGGAAAATTACATTTGCAGTTGAATAAAATCAGTACACATATCCACTTTCACTCAGATTTAGTGAAGGAAATCTAACCTATCATAAGGTAGGTATGGCAAAGTCGTGTAGTTTGAAGTTGTCTTATGAGTGTAAATGAACATATTACTATTATGTCGGAGAACGTCTCAAGGAAATGAATAGCGTTACTATTGTTAATACTCTACTACCCTTTCATTAGAGAACGTGTTTGTAATTGTAGCGTCTCTATATTCTCTATACTAAGCTAATTATACCAGAATATTTGTATGTTAAACATGCGTGTAGACTCTTAACCCAAAACTCCCCCCTTACATTGTGACCACTGGTAATAAGAAATACCATGCTAGAATTTATTTGGGTGTAATTATGGGTATATATTAAAAAGGATTGACTCAAAGTGAGTCAAATAAGCGGTGTTAATGTGTCTAGTTTGCCTATGCTAATCCAGATGGCGCATGGACCAGTTCCGGCCGTGCTCGGCGCTGTGTGGGGGCGGGTACCGGCGCCGCAGGGTGGAGTGTATCCAGGAGCTGGCCCGGGGTGAGCAGAATGTGGCGGTGCTGCCGGACGGGGACTGCCCGCCGCCCATTCCTCCACGGTCCATCCTGTGTAACCTGTTAGACTGCCCTCCCTCCTGGGTCGTCGTTGGAGAGTGGTCTCAGGTTGGTATACGTGTATGTGATTGGTGAATCATATTGATACGTGACACTCTGGAAAACGATGTTTTTTGGAGATCGAATAGTTCAAAAATAAATGTATAACTTATTTCAGAACATTATAAACTGATTTGTGAATGATTTGGGACGAAATATTCACTATATATATGAGTTGTGTTTGCTTTGTAGTATTAAGTGTGTGTTCCACCGGAGAGGCCGGATTGCGACACCGTGTGCCGTCTGCCAAACTTTCTTAGGGTGTACAAACCTACGGGCCCGTCCCACGGCTTCCACGGCTTAATTAGGTTTTAGCGGCATTTGGCCGCACTACCACCGTACGGCTGCCACCCTTGAGCATGTGGCCTGCTCCATCGCACATATCTTAATATATATGGTGGCCATGCGGCGCCGTTCAGTAAGCCCATAGCATGATATATAATGAGAGAATTAGTGATATATACACATAACCAATACTCTCAATACTTGATGAGATGATTGATATGCATGTGTTATATTACCATGTGGATATCATAAATTACTGTATAAAAAGGTGAGTTATTTGATATTCACGTTCTGTTTTACTTGTAATAAGTGATATAACCTGAACACATCTTATATTCTCTTCTTGGTATAACGCAGTGCTCGATGACGTGCGGGGAGGGTATCAGCACGCGTCTCGTGCTCTGTCAACAGGTGGTGGCCCCCGGACGCGTGCAGAACGTCTCTGACCCGTCCATCTGCCCGCAGGACCGACCCGACGCCCGCCGGCCCTGCTACAGCGACGCCTGCCCCGAGATGCCCACCGCCGGCCACGTGGCCATAGAGACGGACTCCACGCGCTACCTGATGCTGGCGCGTGCACGGCGCGTGCAGCTGGTGGTGGGCGGGCAGGCCGTGCTCCTCCCGGGCGTCAACGTCGTCGTGCGCTGCCCGGCGCGACACTACAACCGCACGCTGGTGTACTGGAGGAAAAACGACGCTTTACTTCCGCGCCGCGGGCGTATCAAGGTCTCCCGCCACGGCGCGCTGCACATCAAACGCACGTCGGCGCGCGACGCGGGTACCTACACGTGCGTGGTGGACGCCAACAGCGCCAACATCTCCGTCAGCTTCCAGTCCACGCAGGAGGCGGAGAGGCTGCTCCAGCAGCGGCTCAACTACCTGACGTACAACTACAAGGACCTGCTGAGTCGGCGGCGAGCAGACGAGAACCGCGTCATCCCCATACACCAGCCCGAGCAGCTCGGCGCCGCGCCGCCCGACCGCTTCCAGCAGCTGCTCGCCACCATCAACGGCGCGGGACGTAACGTCAGCGGCCTGCCCTACGTCTACGTCAGCGGGCCGTGGTCGCCGTGCTCCCAGTCGTGCGGCTACCGCGGCGTGCAGTGGAGGAACGTCACCTGCGAGCTCATCACAGAGAGGTACATCAGGGTCGTCGACAACTATCACTGCCGCCGCCAAGGCCTGGCCGAGCCGCTCGCCAGTCAGGACTGCGGCATGCACGAGTGTCCGCACTGGGAGGTCGGGCCCTGGAGTCGGGTAAGTCCACAGTGTTGTGCTGAGGGCTGACAGGTTTTCCTTCTGAATTTGTAATACTTCTCCGCAAATTGGTAATCAGGATACTGTTTTCGCATAATCATATATCATCGTATTGTCTCTCTAGAATATCTAACATCAAATTTGTGGAGATCTACGCTGTTTTCTTATTACATTGCTGTGTAGTCATATATAAATCTATCATTCTTTAACAAAATACATCATTCTTTATTTCGTGATTTCGTTTCAGCAAATTATAGGTTATATCAATAACAAATGCGGAAGGAAATGATATCCATGAGATGGGTTGTTAAATTAACACGCTACGATTTTAATACAATACATACACAATATTGACTGGTTTCAGATACAAGCGGCTGTATGCTCCGAGGAGTTGACGCGTAGTAACATCCGAGCGTACGCGAGGGTATTGCGCAGAGTAAACTCCTCGGAGCATACAGCCGCTTGTATCTTAAACCAGTCAATATTGCATTTATTATCCACCTTTTCTGGGCAAGTGGCATGTCGATATCGGTTCATTTTAGTTATGCACTATTTTTCCGTACGCACTACTTTCCCTATGCGCTACCCGGAGCATACAACATCCGTATGCACCAGGTATTTCCATACAAACTCCCTATGTGTTTTCTATGGACACTTTCTATTAGGTGGATAATAAATATTATGTCGCGTATATTACCATAAAATTAATATGGCCTATCCCTGTAGTGACCTGCATACAGACATACATAATATCATTTCTAAAGTTAGTCTTACCTATAGCAAATCCATCTATACTTATATCTGGAACCAGAACAAAAAAGACTGCATGATAAGAATTGCTGTTGAAGTTACGTTTACACTGGCTACACTGGCCTCACAACAAGCATATATTACGGTGTCGTTTACCCACATTGACCACCCGGGTTCAGTTAATACATGTATAAAGTGTTGAAGTCCACTTGAAACACTGGAGCAGTTGTCAACGGGTCAGTTCACGTCCAGTCTATAGGCGGGGGAATTATAGAACACATAAGGTGTAGTAACGCATGTCTACTAAGAGGAATTTCAATATTTACCCGCCCGCTCACAAGCATAACCAACCTCCGTCTTGTTATTTCAACTTATGGAGAGAGTATCGACTATCGATAACAAAAACCTCCTTGAGGTAAAGCTGATGGAGCAATGTTTTGTTCAAACACTACAAGTATCCAGTCTAAATACTTATCTATGTATCACTCTGTGGGGTGTTTCCACAATCGAGTCTTCATTTTGATTGGCATATCGATTGAAATATCGGTGGTCATAATAACCTAGGTTATAAAGTAGAATTTTGTTTGCATTACAAATTGAAAATCCAAAGTCAATGTGAATCTTGATATTGGATGAAGTTTCGACAGGGTTCACCCTCCGTTCCGAGTTAAGTGTTCCTTAAGCGGGGTAACCCTCTTAAGCGGGGTGACCCCCTTAGCGGGGTTAAAATTGACTAAATAAGAATTTCTGTTCCGAGCAAATTTACCCCTAAGTGGGGTGACCCCTTAAGCGAGGTGTTCCAGAAGCGGGGTTTTGCTGTAGGTCATTACAGGTATACAAACGATAATGCTTCAGAGTCTTCCTTTTTCAGCAAAGGCATAGAATTCAAATTTGAAAATATAATCGTTTAACTAATTATAGATGAGATTATATATTAAAATGACAAAGAAGGCTCAGGAGCAACAATCCAATACTATGAACAGAGATAAATGATTAAAACCGAAATTGTCTTTGGGTGAAACCATGTGTACCGTGACCCCGAAGTCACAACAGGGGACTCACTGTCACCGTCATGCATGAGTGAACTGTGTGACTCGTGTCCGGACCGGCTCCGCACATTCCACGGGAGAGATTTAAAGCCAATATTTAAGCCTAATCACTTAGATCCACTCAACGAATGTCTAATTAGTGTAATCCAGTCGGATTTCGGGCTTTAATCCAAGTAGAGTACATCTCATACAACTTTGTAATCGTGCAACAAACATTATTATTGACTTAAGTAGCATTTTGAGTTTTAGAGTTGCCGGAGGATTTCTTATAATGGCACATGGAAAGCCTACATTTATATTTCTGTCATGAACCTTAAAGTACATAAAACGCTTACCCTACCCCTATTGAGATGGATTAATGCACACCTGTAACAATATGTTTGTGTATGAATAAAGGAACACTATTGCCTTTTTCATTTTTCCTGAAACCACTCTTAATAAAAACAATTTGATAGCCTCATCGTGCTGTGAAAGTAGGTCTTTTGTGATCATATACTATTGACTAAAATAGATGATACTAAAAAATAATAATCGCCATTTATGTTAGTGAGAGTATCTGACGACATCTGCTTACAATGGCAAATCGTGTACAATGTTGCTAACAATTACAAATTACTTCAGATTTCTCCTGGGCAATTTTTCATTCTTTCTGTACCTTGAAACATTTTGTATGTACCTTGAAATATCATACTTACCGATGTACACACCGTTACCCCGTGATATGAGCCTGTGTATTTTTCTAAAGTTAAGTAGCAAGTACACATTGTCATCAGAGAAACACCCTCTTCCATGTATGGTTGCTCTCTTGTCGCAGTGCTCAGACCAGAAGTGCAGTCGAAAGGGCGTGGGGACGAGTACCCGACTTCTCTACTGCGTCCATGAGAACGGAACAACGACAGATCGCGACGCGTGTGACGACACCCAGCGTCCGCTCGCCTCGCGCGAGTGTCGTCATGACCAATGCAAACCCCAGTGGCGACCTTCAGCCTGGTCCAAGGTCAGAGCAACTATCATTCAAACAATCGGCAAACTTGACGCAGGTTCCCTATTTCACAAGTGGCTGAACTATGTATACGACATGAAAGGAAATGGACAGGGAAATCCGAAAATCCTAGCAGCAAATTTATTTTATGTGTAATAATTTTCATATATGATAACGCACTCTCACTTGAGTATTTTGGTTATGTTGTACTTTCTAATGTAGCACATCACAGGGTACAATTCAGACTAAGAAAATAGCAAACTGTACTTTTTTCATTGTTCTGATATACATCAACTGTGCACAACCCCACCAATTTGACGTTTACCATATCCTAGTATATTTTAATCAGACTAATTCCCTGAGCATTTTTACCTCTGGCAAAGTTAAACCAATAGTTCACTTAAAACACTTGGTACTTCTGAAATCATATATTTCCCCTCTATCGTCTGGCAGTGTTCTCGGAGCTGTGGCGGGCTGGGCATGAAGAGACGGACTCTCAGCTGTGTGTGGATGAACAACGAGGGTCCGGCAGGACGTCACTGTAAAGGCCTCGTCAAGCCACCCACCGACCGCGCATGCAGGGTGCCCGACTGTAGTCACGTTGGTCAGTCTCTCTCTTTTTCTTGAATTATGTTTATTTGCATCTCTCGCATTGGGCGAGTTATTCCGATACAAGTATGCTCATATATCTTACAATTCAGGGTATTCATACATATATATCATTGGCAATGCTTTACCAGAAAAAAAAGAATATAAAAAATGTAACAATAATTCTTTACCTTTCTCCTTTTTACTTATCAATAATGATGCCTGCACAAGTCTCCTCTCAATGAAATATCTCCAAAAATGGAAGTTCACCATACATATCTATGTAAACAAGGGTGATATATAAGGGCGATGCAGATAAAAACGCTTTCTCCCTCTGCCCATTCACAGGGAATATGTTTATTCAATATCCAATGTATCTGTCAAATCTAGCTGTCCAGTTGTCAGTGATTATCGTCTCCTGGATCTCAATTCATCAATAGGAATAGGACAGTATCTGGCCTGCTTTTCCAGTTAAACCTCCAAATGTGTTGCATGCAATAACTTCTTGTTAAGGATCTAAGTGTCCATCAAAAACAACCACCAATAATTTCATCATTGGATTACTCCTTATTGTTTGAACTGGTATATCGTAGTTGTTATTTGCTGTTCTTCCTTTAACATCTTGCCATAAAACTTGTATTTAATCTTAAGTAACTTGAATAAATCTTAATCCATTGATAATAAATTTCCGGTGTTTGTTCGATGTGTGAGATCTCTACCTAGATCTTGCTTAAATGTTATCATGATATCTCATTGTAATTGAATTTTCTTGATTTCAATAAATGCTGCTATTTGAAAAATAAATCTTATGAACTTTAAATTTACCCCATGTATAACGACTACTCCTGAGCTGCTCCTCTTGGTGTACTTTCAGCCTGTGTTGACAAGTCGTCGACGTGTAGTATGATCCCACGGCTCAAACTGTGCCATGTCTGGTACGGCGAGTGTTGCTGGTCCTGCCATGCCAGGGTGGGCTGATTGTGAGCAGCTCCACGTCTCCAGGTGTGAGTAGCTCCAGGTGGGGAAGGGGCAGGTGTCGTACACAGTGTGGGCCTCACTGAACAGAGACCTGTCTATACACCGAGCCACCAACTTACCTCACCAGCTGCTCTCTCGCCGCTCCAGCACCTGGATACTTTGAGTTGTGCACAGGATTATTCTTCACACTAACGTCTGCAGGATGGATAGCCCCATCTCGTCTACACACCCAATAGGTACATGGGTGTCCCCAATACGGTCAAGTTGTACCATACATATTTAAACCTTCACTCAACTTTGAAAGTGGAGGAGCGGTTGGGACGAGTACCAGCTCACTGAACTTTGAAAGTGGTGTACCAACCACAGGACTTGGATATATGGTGTGTAGGTGAAGCATAATGGGCTTCACACTTCTAGGATAATGAAATTTGAATATATGAACAGTGTGTGACACTGTGCGTCTGTATATACCATTTTGAAAGTATTATTTAATTAGGCAACATGGCCGTAATCTGTACAATAGTTTAGTAGCAAGTTTATACAATATTAGAAGAAATAGCTGTTTTTAGCAGCTTGATACAGGGTTGGTTTCTTGGGACAATGTGATATTCTCCAAACCATCATGTCAATTGACCGAACTTCATTTTAAGTAGATTCTGTATACGAGTGTTTAATAAGAAGCTGCCACACACTAGGCAGATAAATGTATGCGAACATCAATAGAATTATTCTGATCATATTTGGCATAGATTATATCATACGTATCGCTAGAGCTAGACCATTTACTGAAACTTATGTCAACCATATAATACTGTTCTAGGAACGGGCGTGTGAGGTACATTGCAGATGTGTACAAGTTTATAGCATGTATGCACTATTACCTGTACATTTTACGCATTATATCATGCACATACATACATTGAGAACGTGTATATATGATATAGATATAGCAGGGAGTACGCATCGGTATCATCCCCACATACTTTAGTCATAATGAACCAGAAGCAGACCCCAAAGTGTTCACACCAAGCAACGCAGGTTCACAGAAGCAGCTCAATGACGTACATCTGCACCCAATAGATACACACTGTAGCGAACCTACCTGCCAGCATTAAGATATACCAAAGCTATGATACACCCATGCATGTGTAGACACAAATACAAGATCACATGATCTTCGATCTCTCGATGTAGATAAGCAATATTTAAAGCTGAATCTGAGGCTGACAAATAAATACTCGGACGAGGATATACAGAAATGTGTGTTCAAATAGGAATGGCCCGGAATCGCTTAATTATTTATAGGCCCACCTAGATGCTATAATCATGTTTATTTGCTATACATACCCAAACACAAGGTATATTTTCTTTATTTATATATATATGTTATAGGAGGTATATTATGGAAAAGAGGCTACCAACGCATAACAACAGTGCTGATTATATACGTTCACCAGTATGTTTCTTTCGTCAGCTTTGTATTTCGTTCCGTATGATTTTCTGGAGCTAAACCGGACCAATAATATTTCTAATTATTTTCTATGATAATTAACATTTAAATCATCTTATCAACAGCCGACGTGTATTTGACATGAAAGAAAAATACCACATAACATGACAAGTAACTAATGATATTCCATTCATATTCCATCAATATAAAACGTTGAGTTATTCCTCCCCGTATGGTAAAATATTGGGGCACAAGAAACATGAATGTAAGCTTCTATGCTGTAATGTTTGCGAAGCTACCTAACATGAATTCTGTCTACTGCTGATTGTTGAGTATATCGTTTCCTAGTCACAGTAAACTATCTAATAGTACTTAAATGTCTTCTCTGTGTCCTTGGCCATGTTCCCCGTACTACATGTTCTGTATGTTGGCAATTTACATGGATTAAAGTGCATTTGATCAGCCTTGCAGCGCTGCCAAGCTTTCTTTATTATTCTGCTATATATCTGCAATGCCTGGAAAGAATGAGCATCTTGCATTTACAGGTACAAGACAATTTCATTTGCTTGAACATGCTGGAAACAATAATCTGTTTAACTAGTACAATCACAAAAGTATAATGAGACATCATGGATAAATATAACCTTCACAAGTTCGAAATACAGGGTAATCGCAAGGCATATATAATACATGTATATGAAGCTGTCGCTGGGTTATATCTTCCTTAAGCCTGGATGATCGTAATGACTAACACAGAAGAGTCTACTATTGGCATAATTTATTGAGTTACCTTTTAGTGTAAAATATTGAGAGAAATCATAAAGTAATTCTGACAGAGGAAGAATTATCACGAGCTATTGTAATAGCCCTACGTAGTTGGATAGTATATGAGAAAACAGAAAGTATTTTTAGAGTGGGTGGGTGGTCTCAGAGTCGGCTGGCGGTCCGGGAGCAAATGGCCGAGTAGACCGGGTTGAGAGTGCGAGGTCATGTCATGCGGTCTCACGTGATCAGTGGTCGCACAGGGCGGAGGCTTCCATAGCTACGATAGTTCAGGACGCATCCAACCCTTTGTTACCCCTGATGATATGTCCGGCGATTACCTGCAGGTTGGTTTAAATACTGAGTGAACAAGGTTGATCCGGTAACCCCTATTCACAGCAAAAATATACAGAGAAATACAACAAAATAAGGATTTACTTGCAGTTTCTATGTACAGATGAATCTAAGAGGAGAGCCGAAGTTCTATCCCGAAACTCTTACACTCGCACTGCAGTTAACTTGAGTTGAGCCCGAACTCAACCACTGAGAGGGTACGGAAGACCTTATTAAAAGTGAAATCCCAAGGGGTTCCATCTTCACAGAAAAATTCCATTTGGGAAAAGGAGAAATTTACCCGAAACACTTTCCACACTCGTGTTCATTCTTTTTCACAGAGGACAGACCCCTTCTTTGACTCGTTATTTCTTTTCATGACTACGGGATTAGTCATTGGTGGATGAATGGCACATCCAGGAGAACTAAGCTGATGTAGTTTCATGCAACTGCCTTAAAAGTGAAAATTCTTTCTGACTAATTTCTGGGGCTAATTTGACCCCCCCCCCCCCCCCCTTAAAGATATGGTTGATCATCATCAACCTGCAGGACCTTTTCACTTAATACTTGTTGGATTATGCGTGTTTTAAATCAAGGCTACATGCTCTTCAAGGTGAAATTTAACGTATGGACTATTAATGGCAGGGCAGCATCACATGATGAGTGTTCGTGTCACTTGGTGTCAATTGTTTTGCCATACACAAACAATACCTTGTTGTGTTTTGCCTCGTAGATTTCACCTCGTTGACCCTTCGGGAGCGCACCCCAGGCCAAGGAATGTTAAAGGCCAATTGAAACATTGGCTTATTTTGTTTTGATTTAAAGATAGCAACTGCGTATTACTGGTTCAAAGAATATTCAAGAGAATACGACAAGACATTGATGCACAAATATCCTCATAGACCATGCGTTGCCACCCATTGGAGAGTTGCGCTCAGAACTACCAGGTGACGCCTTCTAGATAATCTGAATACAATACAATATACACTTTAATGAAAAGATGAAGCAGTATTGTTCTGTTTGGATTGTGTTTTTTATCAAGTCTGTCAACGTTAGATGATATCAAATCCTGGCATTGATATTGAAAAAAAATTTATGGAGGATTTATTGAGTATAGTGTATAGGAGATGCAAGAAAATGTCTCCATGGAGGGTAAATTGTAGAATGTTTCAGCTCAATTTTAATTCTTTAAATATCCATGTATGGTTACACCATGAGTTCAAAATTATATCAGTGTTTTGTTTATATTCAATAATTTCAAAGTAAAGTCGGAGTTCTGGTTTCATGTACATAACGCTAATGGCTATAAATATATGTGACAACGCTTGGAAACCAGACTCCTTTTTTAATCATATAGGTCATGATATGACCGCTATAAATGCTTAAAATACTGCGCCTTTATGAGTAGAATACAAAGAGTTGAGAGGGACCCATCGCCTGCCGCGAGAGTTGGCTCGATAAGGAGACGAACGGAATGACACAAATGAGAGGGCAATTATGTAAGAACAATGCAACCATTGGGGTGTAAATTGCTCAAGGCCATTCCAACTTAGCCACATGCGGGTATGGAGCACGACCCTCAGGTAAAAATACAAGACTGGACCAAATCCTAAACCCCATGTCCTCCTATACCCGCTGCTGTTAGGAGATGGTTTGAGAAATAAGATTCTCTGACCTAGAAACAGGGACCAGTTAATAAGGAAATAAGTCTTGGGAATATTCACAAGTCACTTTCGAACTAGATATGATATAAACCTATTAAAAACTGTAATTCATAAAGATCAATCATCGAATCCTGACCTATAATTAGATTCCGTATAGCTTCGTTATAGAAGTGGGAAAAGCAATCTATTAATTTGGTGAAATTTCTTCCTCGGGAATTTCTTGGAATTGATCCTGGGAGCAGGCCCTGTGTTGAAGGCAGCTGCCTAGGAACGTATACTGAGGACATCTCCAATGTCTCGCAGCCACTACAGGCACCTTATAGAGGAATACTATTCACACGAGGGATCATCGAACAGCATACGTAACGCAGAACAGAACTGAAATTGCTCTGCCTGTCGTGAATTTCACCCCAGAAAACACCTAGGCTTATAAGGACACTAGAGTATCCAGCAGTAGGCCATATGAAGTACCAGGAAATGTGAACCGACGGTGTTGAGTGGGATCAAACATACAGCATGTGAGTCAAGACCCATAATGGAATAATGACATGCGATGTCAAGTTATTGACGTGCCTTAATTATTCATTTGTTTTACAGCTATCTGTACATGTCAATATTCTGGTTGATATATTACTACAATACAGTACCTGCATGGTATGTATCGTGAATTGATCATCAACAAGGCTATACAGCCAATATTACCCACGTCAGTCGGTCTCACTTCAGAGGCGGACGTGTGCCTATTTACACAGGCTATTTGATCTGGTCATTTGAAGGAAACATTTATAGTCCCCCTACTGCAAAGGCTTGTTGACATTTCTTTGGGTTAGCCGCTGGCTCTGGCGGAACAGGCAGGGGACCAGTGCATTCCACCCTCCCCGGACCCCCACGGGTCACCGGCGAACTAGTGAACTTGGATCTGTAGGGAGAGAGAACACAACGGCTTACAAACCGGCATTGCTTGAATTAACTCGCTCCACTCTCACCCTATTGTCAACGTCTGGCAGGCAAAACAAGCACCCTGCTGGGACCCTCTGAAGCCGGACTAATACCGTAATCCCGCCCGTCCAGGAGGCGTACAGAATCCCCGAAGACCCGCCTGTGGTTATGGAGTTAGCAATGATCAGAATCAGAGGATCTTTGTTCTGGGACGTATTGGTTGCCTTATTGGATCATTACACAAACCTTTTTCCCTATTCACCGCTGGATGAGCTAGGAATGGGAAAGCAAGGATTAGGGGAGCGTGGACTCCCTGTCCTAGAATACCTTACCAAGGGTAGTTCAAAGGAATACCTGTATTGATACACTGCATGTCTGGCAGACGACATGCAGTTATCAATAGCATTGCTTGTGCGAGGAATTATCTATGTGTACCTCTCTGTAGCTCATGGGGCACTATCTAAACCCAGGCACTATACCCACATTAGTCACACTTAGGAACGTGTTAAGGTAGGATTTGTTGACTAGTTTTGTATGCACAGCGAGTGTACGCGGCTATCTGAATATTGGCACACCTATTCAGGTAAGACTTCCATCTGGCACCTAAGCTACAAGGATATCACGGACAGAGGCAATGGGCTGAAGGTGAAGGGTCACACTGTATCCGTTCTCAGAGGGCAGAGGTAGGTGTCCAGGAGAGCAGATGCCTGAATCAATTGACCATAATCCGCGTAAACAAAGGGCGAAGATTTGTTTACGCGAGGTTCATCGGGAGGTGTTTTATGACCAAAAACCTGTAGGAGACGCTAACAACATGAGATTAGAATCTCTGGAAGACAATGCCTCAGTCGATGGTAGGTGTGAATACAAAGGTCACTACGACAAACCCGCGGGTGCTGATGTAGACCCCTCGTGCGGCCTCCAGGCTGGCCGGGGTCCCGCCAACAACAACATTTCTCCGAGAAAGGGATCCGTGGAAATTAACAGCACAACAGGTCCTGAGCAACAAGGCTTTGCACACAGCAAAAATGTCCCAGTGCGCTCGCAGATCGAGACGGGGTTACTGGATGAAATCTGCCGCTCCCGCTACACTGTGGACCCCCTACCCGGCCTGTTTGCGAGGCACAAGAGGAAGTCTGCAACACTGGAGTCAATGAGGTGTGATGCAGGCCCTATTCCCTATGAACTGCCTTCTGATGAGGGCGTCTCAGTCGAGGGGCCCTTTGCAAACGGCAGCTATCAGGATGTGCCTGTGGCCGCTGAGTTGGATATCACCAAAGCGTCCTGCGTGAATATGCCTGTGACCGAAGCTCATCCTGCACAGGGAACTATTGAAGCAGCACCCTCCAGTACGTCACTTTGTGGTGCGAAGCCCTCACATGACGACATCACTACGTCCCCCTTTATCACCAAGATCAACGGGAGCTTCAGGAGATGGGGCAGCATCGAGTCTGAAGACGGGGATAATGAAAACAAACTCCAGGCGCTGCATCCACACCGGAAGAGGCGTGGGAAGAAGAAAAGAAGACCACCACCTCCGCGTTGTGAATTAGAAGACCCCCCGTGGATGGGAACAAAGGGTGCTGTGACTGTCACGGGCTTTGAGCACAGGAGGCGTTTAACGGGTATAACCCCTGGAGGACAGGTTGTAGTCAGGACTGCTCCACTGGAGGATCCACTTGAGGCGAGGTCACATGTATATGAAAACATACGTCCCCGTAGTCTTCCCGGCGATGGATATGAAAGTACTGATGGTTGCTATTCCTCCTGTGGGGAGGAAAACCTGGAGGGAGTCATGCGACGAATTAACACCTATAACCGCGGCATGGGAGCCTTTCACATGGAGGCCACGCCTGGGGTAAGCCATCAATCATTATACAGTAGTACATGTGGATACATATGTACAGTAAAACCCTACTTCTGGGACACTTCGCTTCAGGGGACAGCCCACTTAAGGGGTTAATTTGTTCGGAGCAGACATTTTTATTTAGTTTATTCTTACCCCGCTTAAGGGGACACCCCCGCTTAGGGAGCCACTTTGCTCGGAACAGCGGGTGTCCCTTAAGTGGGGTTTTACTGTTTATGGAAATACTTAATGTACATGTATAAGATAGACAGCAGCACTCCGCTTAAAGACATAGCTTCCAGTCAGAAGGTCTCCCCTTCCGGGGGGTATTCCTTATACGGGGAAGTCCTGAAAGGGATGCGGGGGGGGGGGGGGGGAGAGAGGAATCTGCATACAGAAGAACCCTGGATTGGCCCCTTAAGCGGGGGTTTCAGTCTGCCGATGGCTATATAGTATCTTATACCTATGTAGATAATAGAATCAATAATTATTATATAAAGGCTTCGTAAAATACTTGATTGCAAGAAACTCCATAAATAGATTGTACCTAAAACTATAGAATAGATTGATCAATTAAATCAATCAATAGCTAAATAGTATACCGTGGTTAAAATAAACACATGATAGAGAAAACAATTTTTCGTCCGAGCAAATTGTCCGTTAACGCGGGGTGGGCCCTTGAGCGGGGTGCCCAGGGTTTCACTGTATATGCATACGGTGTTTTATGACATATCAGAATAATTCTCTATTTTGATTTATCCATTTGGGATACTTTTCTGTCTTACATAATGTAAGTGAGATAATCAATATTGTTGTTGATAAAGCTAAGTATAAGTTTACCGTACATTTGGGGATACAAATTATAGGTTTCAAAAGGGTTTATTCTAGTTGCACTGATTTCCCGATTTTAAACGTTCTTATTCACTTTGGATGTAGGAATTACCAGAGTATGGTGAACTAAATAGTCATGTCTATAGATAAAGATGGGAGACACTGACGCTAATACTGAATTTTACTCTAAGGATTGCAAGGCCGAATTCCAAGGAGTTCTCCGCTTCTATCACTTGGACGGACCTCACGCTGTCTCCAAAGCTCTCAAACTGAAGAATACAACGACCGTCAGCCAGCTGCGCCCCCTGCTGCTCGAAAAGTTCAATCTGTCGCGCCACCTGGAGACTTGTAACGAAACTACACATACGATAACGCTGCTCCAAAAACGGTTTGACGGTAAGTGTCATCTTCAATTTAGAGATCTTTATAATTTCTCGTCTGTATGGAAAGGCTATAGATCTAAGCGAGTGCATTCACTCCTTGTACTAATATAAGCTATAAAATTGGAGTACCGGTATTTAAGAAATAATCACAGTCGTTGAAGAGGGAGTCATATGATTCTTTCGAGACATCATGTTGGACTATTATAAAAAGAAGAAATAACATAGATTAGATACCTAACGCATCACATATTTATATTTCGTGCGTATAGGTATTATCCACATTAATTTGTTCAGTATGTGGGTTGATGGGAACCATATCATCGTGAAAAGGGAATTGATCTAGCAAATATATGGGTGGGAATGATTCGATATATATTTCTTTCGAAACCCGTGAGGTAGAAGCCCCGTCTACAAACCAATAATTTGGTACATACATGTATATGGTTTACTGCAGAAAGAGGCATTTTGAACATCGATTGCCGTAAGAAGCCTCTGTGTCAATATCACATTGCACTTTAACTATACCGTTGATATAACTTAAACGTTCCAGTGGTAGGCAAGGCGTATTCAACAGATAGGGGAGTTCATCTATGCCATATTCTATTAGTTGTCTCTTCCTAACAAACGTAACGGATCACAGAAAGGCATGTTTATTCAGCAAAGCGGCTTTTTGCCGACACAAAGGACATGTCTGGAAGAGACAAACTGTGCCTGACTTATACAACTGACCACTTCATTCAAAGCATTCCGGTAGCTTATGTGGTATTATCCTCGCCTTCATGGCAACTCCTACCTATTGTATCTTTATCACCACAAGGCCCATAGCAATGGGTATACCTTTACGTCTTTAGTGGTTTTTGAGCTGACGCGTCCGTGCCGCAAAGTATCTGCCCCGTCGGGGAATGTTCATTGGGAGGCAATGGGGTGTGATAATGGGTAATGTGACATGAATAGAGCCTGTGTGAAGGGACGTGGTCGCCAATTGTATTCTGAATGAACCTCAGCTTGGCAAGTGGCGGCCTGTCCCCGCCCCCCTAGTCCGTCTCTCGTACGATACGTAATGCGGCTCTGAACCGCTCATTGCAGCCGGGAGATACGAAGCCTTTGCCATACACCACGCCGTTTCACTCTTCCCACTGAGAAAAAAACACACTTTTAACCTTAAGGAAAAAGAAATTAAAAAAAGATATATTTATATATATATATATATATAAACGCATTAGACATTAAATTCTAGAGAAAGAGATAGGTGCAGAGTTCAGTTGGTAATGTTGTAAGGTTAGGACGATATGAGTTAAGCGTGGTCCGGGCGGAGGATCACCAGACCGTGCCGGTTGTATAAGAGGAATCCGTATGTTGTATGTCTGGTCAAAAAGCACGATCAACAGGTAACTGTCGGCACGTAATGGAAGGAGAGCGCCCCATAAAGTATTGAAAGTTTCCTCCACTCAGTCGAAAACTAAACTCTTCTCTGGTCATGATAAACCTATTCCAACTATAAATATGCATGGGGAATCATTGATTTCCTAGAGATTATCGTCACAATTGGATTTCATTCATCTTCATTCTGGTCAGTGGAAAGGTTGAATTTGGAATAGCTGGGGTCCGTACTTTGTGGCAAGAATTTTTAAGTCTAATTTAGGAACTGGCCCCTGGACTGTACTTTAAACACTTCTAATGCCCCCGGTCATGGCCTTTACATAAAAGGCGTGTTTGCCCTGGGTGAAGAATCCAGAAGCAAAACAATGCTCCGGGCAGAGATTAACATCTCATTTGGGAGATTTAGATGGGCTGATCCCTTGGGATCTTCAGAAATGCGGAATCCTGAGGGTTGAAATAGTTTCTTGTGGTCATCCGTGCAGACATGTATGCACATGCGTACCTGTCTGTAGAAATATCTACTCGTGAAATATTAAACAAGAGGAAGAGCTCAAGGGCCCCTGGTGGGAGAGAGAAAGAGAGAGTGATAAATAAAAAAGCGAGACGAAGGGGGAGAGGCAGAAGAGATTATCAAGAAAAAGGCACTTGACACTATCTCGTATTAAATGAACTACTGGACACCCATTTTTTTCTTACCTTTTCGAAAGTATATACATACTTACCTATAAATATTGGAGAAGGGACACAAGTTTGTAACCAATAACTGTTTAGTATTACAATTTTAAGTGCACCTGACTCGACCTGCATTCATGTGTGAATCTCAAAATCTCACGCAAAAACTGGCATCGTCTTTTGATTAAGATGATAAACTTTACAGTCGTCTGACTCAATTATATTCTGTATTTTCCTCATCACTGTACAATATTGCTTTATGCATGGATGGTTAAATCACATTAAAACTACTTGACTATTTGCCAACGTTCCCTAGATTAAATACGTCATGTTGAACCTCTACTCCGCTAGAGGGAATTCCTCTTTGCCCATAGCTTCCTTCACTTTGAATCCGATCCAAAATATCTTCAATTAGATTTCTACTTGCTTTGCCTCTCCTTTGGCGCAACACTGCATAACGTTAAATATACCTGGGTGATTACTGTTCGCACCGGGGCTTCTACCCAAACCTGCCTACCTTTCTCTAGTACACCGACCCTCAAGGAGGACAAGTAGCGGCCAACTGTTCCAACATCTACTATACCTTGTCAAGCAACTCGCCCATTTTTACTCATACGAAGAGTAAGGATACCACCCTGCTTGTTCAGATTTATCACGTCGCTTTTGCTTATATATCCACCCCCTCAGGACGTGGGAACAGACCCCCTCCCCACACCCGTCTTGGCGTAACCCCCTAGAGTACCAGGATAATTTATCTGGATCCTCAAAGGATGGTGTAGAAAGGGGTGGCGCAGTGTTGGTATAATTCCGGAGTGTCTTTCATCTAACCACATTACGGTGGTGGCATGATACTACCAACACGAGCCTTGTGACTGGAATAAGGAGTGGCCAGCGTTGGATGTGACCACGACGAGCAGTGAGCCGCGCTGTGAGTGTCTCTGTTACTGTATTCTCAGCAAATTTAGTAAATTAGTGATCTCCCCAGCGTGCTGGCCAGCATGTTTGTTCCAGTCTACTTAGAAACCCGCCTGGTACATCGTGGGACTGAAACTGAGTTTGTGCATATTGACAATGAGGAGGTTGGCTGTGTGGAGACTATTCTCTGTACTTGTAGATTTATAAGGCAAGGCGGATGACATTTCAGAATGGGGTACAGCAATTGCCATATACAAGTGCATGCTGAATGTATACACAAAAAAAACATAGGCCTTCTTTGATATCATGAAACGAGGATAGCTCATCGATATATCATATGCATGGTGGATGGATGAGAGATATAGTATGATATCAATTTAATCTGGGGTCTACAACTTCCACATTGTTTTAATTTTCTGTAGATATTCTATCTCAAAAGTCCGTGCAACTGAGATGCCCTATCTTAAATGTATATTTGAAACATGGCTTGCCGATCATATACCCAATATGCTCGAAAGACATGGCTGGGGATCATATATAAAGTTACAATATACAGGCTGAGGTCATATTGGAATACACATGCATCAACACTACCCCTATAACCAGTGTCATTACATATGGTTCTATTGAGACCCCCTGCCTCCACAGGGATGTTTTACCATCCATATACTTCAAAAAAGAACCGTTAGAGAAAACGAGCGGCCCATGCTTCCAGGCACACCCCCTGATGTGATCAGACCATGATAGTTCCCTTGTTGGTGCCGCTTCTTTCGTGTGGGCTAGACACGCATGGGTGCGGATGCCGAGGGGGTGGTCACAAACTCAATCCTTGCGTTTCACCTGTGAAAGCCGACGGGCACAATGGCACTCCCGCTATACTTTGGCGGTTTGCCTCTCTATTGAAAGCAGTGAACGGGAATAGCGGCTTTGTGAATCTATTACTCCAGCCGTCCCCCATGACCGCCACCACAGGTCGGGGTCAGTATACGGCGACCGACACGGCGCAGGGCCACACCACACGTGGCTGGACTCTCACCTCCCGTGTTACATGTTATACAGGGTTGGTTCCACTTGGGTATTTCCCTTCGGCGGTTCATTAATGACCTGGAGATATGAGGGCGGATTTCGCTGGGCAGGAGTAGCGTCTGGAGGCTCAAGGAATACGTGACTGACCGTGTTTGTTTAAGCTCTCCTGATCGGAACTTAATGAGTGATCAATAGCAAGGTATACCCGGAACTGTACATTCAGCAGGTAAGAATATATCAGTATTAGTAAAATATGAAATATGATATCTGCATTTTGGATGTCATTATATTGCAAGTGTGATACATGTTATCTTTGGACCTACAAGGTATTCGGAGAATGTACGACGCAAACAACGTAGAGGTCATTATTCACAATATTATCTAATGCAGAAAAGAAATACTTCTAATTCTGAAATTTTCACACAAGTCGTTATTGTTTGAAACATCCACGTCACAAGAGAGTATACCATATGGTAACTAAAAAAAGAGGAAGAAAGAAGCTATAATTTACATATTGTACCGTTGTGAATGTATTAGCAAGGTTGTGAAGGTATTAGCAAGACTATTCTTGGTATCCCAGACACTGTGGGAACGTTTCTAATAGCAGACAAAATATTATTAACATTGAAAATGCTTTTATCAGCATGTACTGCATGTTATGAATACCTCTGGCGAATTCTAAAACAATGAGAGGTGATATCACATTCCCCTGCTGCAGTCTTATCTGATGATATGTAAACATTAACTGCTCATGCGCATTGGCCCATTTTCTATGTGGAGACTTGAATATATACTGGAATAAAGAGGAGGCTCTTGGTCTTCGGATGTGAATGGGACTAGATGTGTCTTGTCTTCTTAAACTCGGGTTTTATGTCACCCCTACCGGCTACCATAATGACGGCGGGACATATTTTTGGCGACCACGACGAGACATCTAAATAAAAGGACAACACCTCAAATGGAGGAAACACCTGAATGTAGGACAGGCATGTCTGATTTAGTTGTCAATTCTGGGCACTGATATAACTGTTTTGGGCGCTGCAGTATCGAGTTTTGATACTCCCATGAATTAGTTATTCAGTTAAACAGAACTGACAAGATGGATGGGCAAAATCCACAAGATGGGATTGATGGTCGGGCCATACAAAAGCTAATGGAACATCATGCTAAACGTATCGGTGTACAGGATGGTGTAAACAAGACTGCCCTACGGGAATGGGTAGAGGAAATATCCAGCGCTAAGGAATGGTGTGCTGCTAACCATCAGGTAACATTAGCCACAGTTGGTTATTTGGTGAAAGGAAGGTTGGATGTGGCAGTGCGCAGATGGATAAGAGAATATGATGAAGAAAATGGGCGCCGACAACCAGCTGACCAGGAACCCATTACATGGGAGCGCATTAGGAAACGAATCGAGCAAGAGTTTCTGGGTGCTGACGAAAATGAATATCTCAGGAAAGCCGTAGATGAAATGAAACAGGGGGTCCTGCAAGATGTACGAGAATATGCCCGCGACTTCGACCAAGCAGTACATCGGGCATATACGGATGCGGAGTTAGGGGTGGAGGTGGTTTTGGAAAGACTGACTCGTACCTTCATTGCTGGTATTCAGTCAAGTGAAACTCGCATCCAGGTTCATGCTACCAGACCACTCACTCTGGAGGCAGCTTACGAACGTGCCATGACCATGGATAGGGCACGAAACCTTGCCGGTGTGACGCGAAAGGAGGAGCCAATGGAAATAGGTGCCCTGAAAAATCCGGTGAGTGTAAATCAAGTAGCTTCCAGTACTGGTCTCCAGCAAATGATGGATACTGTACAGAAGTTAGAGAGTCAAATGGCTGAGATGCAGAAACAGCTGGATACGAAACGCCGAGGTCGCGGTAAAGGGCCACAAAAATTAAAGGAAAAGGGGATTCCTGCCTGGACAACAGACGGCCAACCTGTCTGTTATAATTGTTGCCAAGCCGGACACATGGCCAAGGATAAGGCTTGTAGCCAGTACAAAGCTTCTGGTAAGGGAAACGGCCAGTAGCCGTACTCGATGGCCGACTTCGAGTAGTGGTAGATGTCAGCGGAAAAGAAGCCACTGCTCTGGTTGACACGGGTGCGGCGTGTACCCTGATGAGACAATCATTCTGGCTAGCATTGTGTGACAAAACTAGACGAGTTCCTTTGCTAGAACCAGTTGTTGAAAATCTGGTTACCCTATCAGGTGAGAGTCTCCCTGTGAAAGGCAGAACTGTTGTTAACTTGATGGAGGAAAGAATTGATGTCATTATAACGGACAACATTAAACACGATCTGTTACTAGGCCAGGACACGTTGAAGAAACTAAAGGCGGTGATAGACTGTGAAAAAGGGAAAGTATTCTTTAATGGTGTACTATATGAGAGTTCCTTGCCAGAAGTAAGTGACCTTGAACTTGGTGAGACTGAACTCTCTAGATGGACAAAGGCATTTCCTAAGGTGTTTCAAAGTGAAATAGGGTGTTCTAATGGAGTACACATCAACATTGATACCGGTGATCATCCTCCTATCCGTCAGAGGGCATATCGTTTGCCACTGACCAAGAGAAAAGTGGTAGAAGAAGAAATCCAAAAGATGTTAGAAAAAGGCGTGATACGTCCATCCCAATCACCCTGGGCATCACCTGTGACTCTAGTTCCCAAGAAGGACGGAAGTATTCGCTTTTGCATAGATTATCGCAAATTAAATAGTATAACTCGCAAAGACGCCCATCCTTTGCCGCGAATACAAGATATATTCGATAACCTCACAGGAGCATCATGGTTCACCACCCTCGACCTAAAATCTGGATATTGGCAAATTCCGGTAGAGGAATGTGATATTCCAAAGACTGCTTTTGTTACACACAATGGCCTGTACGAGTGGGTACGTATGCCCTTTGGACTTACAAATGCGCCCGCTGTGTTTCAACGAGAAATGCAAAGGGTTTTGGGAAATGCTATAGGTCGCTGCGCAATGGTATATATTGATGACATAGTGATTTACAGCAAGACACAGGAAGAACATGAGGAACATGTCCAGGAAGTGCTAGCCCGTCTGGAGGCGGAAGGACTAGTTGTTAAAAAGGAGAAATGTCAATTCAAACAGCGGCAGCTACCTCTGCTAGGATATATAGTGTCTGGGGATGGTATTGCTGCCGATCCCGAGAAGACATGTGCCATCAATGATCTACACCCTCCAACCAATGTGTCTGAGTTGCGCCGGTTCCTAGGAATGGCTGGGTACTATCGTCAATTGATCTGTCAGTATGCTGCCATTGCAGAACCGTTGCAGTACCTGACGAAGAAAGGTGTACCCTGGATTTGGACAGAACAATGCCAGGAGGCCTTCAATCAACTAAAAATGGCACTAGTTTCGAGTGATGTTATGGCACATCCATCTATTGGGGACCCATATATTCTCTACACTGATGCCTCGGACAAGGCAATAGGAGCCATATTAGTGCAAAAAGACAGCAACGGTGTAGAGAGGCCTATCCAATATGTATCACGCACTTTGCGAGGTTCTGAACTCAAGTGGAGTACCATTGAGAAAGAGGCCTATGCTATTGTTCATGCATTAAAGACTCTTAGGCCTTATCTTTATGGGGCAGAACTGGTTATCGTGACAGATCAAAAGCCCCTTAAGGCCCTGTTTTTAGGTGAGGTCAAGAATACAAAGGTACAACGTTGGGCCTCCCTGATTGCCGAGTATGGAGCACCCATACTGCACCGAGCTGGAAAAAACAATGTAAGGGCTGATATGCTCTCACGGATTGTACCCTCAACTCAGGATGAGGAATGGTATGAGGTAGGTGCATATATGCTCGCCCGTAACCCATGCCTTGAAGTAGGAGAATGCAATACAACAGACTGGGTTGACATTGAAGCTAATCCCGCGCAGGAAGTGCCCTGGCGTTGGGATGGACTGAACAAAGATGAGTGGGACTTGGCAGATAATGAAGGTAGTTACTATCATCGGCATGATGGTTTATTGTGGTGTACAAAAGAATTACCTGATCAATTGCCATACCCACGGCTTGTGCTGCCAATAGACTACCGTCGTGACATCACTGTGAAGGCTCATATGGAGGTGGGACATCAAGGACAAACAAAAACCTTGCAACGGATCCGAGAGTTATATTATTGGCCGAAACAAAGAGATACAGTAAGGTCAGCAATATTTCACTGTCCAACGTGTCGAATGAACGAATCACGTACGACACGGCCAGCACCAGTAGGTATGCCTACTGCGACTTATGCTGGAGAAATAGTTGGAATAGATCTGGTTGGTCCACTGGCTAAATCGGTAGAGGGCAATGTGTACCTATTAACTTTAATAGATCACGCAACAGGGTGGGCTGAGGCCTATCCCATTTCAAACAGAACTGGAGAAGCGGTTGTACAAAAACTCTCCCGGGATTATATTCCTAGACATGGTGTTCCTGCCATTATTATCCACGATAACGGTACTGAGTTCACCAATGCCACGTTGCAGGACTATTTACATCAATTAGGAGTGGAAGTGCGACGTACAACACCATATCATCCACAAACTAATGGGAAATTGGAGAGATGGCATCGCAGTCTAAAGGACATTTTGCGGAAGTTGGTAAACAATAACATATCAACATGGGAGGAGCATCTTGGGTCTGCGTTGTTAGCATACCGACAGTCTGTGTCTGAAACTACAGGTTATTCGCCATTCTACCTCCTATATGGTAGACGGGCTCGGTATCCTTCCAATCGAGCTCCTGAATCAACAACTGTCTTAGGTCAACGGCTCGAGAGGATGGGAGATGCTTTGCATGATGCCTGTAAAAACACACAAAAATCAAAAGAACGTTATATCACTGAAGCTACGAAACGGGCTAATGCATTACCACTTAAGGTAGGAGATCGAGTGTTACCAAAGGCGTATGAGCGGGCACCTTTCGACTCCAAATGGGATATGCCGAAAGAGGTAACAAGAATACGAGGAAATGTGGTGTGGTGCAAGTCTATCAGTGGGGGAGAAAGAACAAAGGTATACAATCGTGACAAACTACAGCATGTTGACACAGACGGTGACTGGATATCAATTAGACCAAGAGTCACACGGTACTACAGAACTCGACCCCAGAAATTAAAAACAGCTCCTAAACCAGCCCCATCAACAAAGGAGCCTCAGACAAAACATTCCGACGCAGTGACACCGCCTGCTTCAGATGCGCCACCGCCAACTATTGCGCATTTACCTACTCCTGTTGCACCATCCACTCATGACACCACTCAGTTGACAGACGGTATTGAGGAGTCAATGGACATTGATGTGCCAGCTGAGTCTGAGAGTCACGGAATTCGGAGGTCTAATAGGAAAAGACCTTGGGCTATTGATTATACTGGTCCTAAACGACCAAGATGTACGCAGCTATAGGACTTACCTTGTACATGCTTGTCTCTGTTGAAGCTGATGTTATACGGAAACCGATTACGAATGGAGTCATTGCTGAAAAGATTGGTGAGGCTGGAGTTATGAAAGCGGAATGGACGGCAGTCATTACTATCCATGCGCCAGTACAACCCCCCATGCCGGCGTGGGTTCAGGAGGTCCGAACGCATGTTAGTTCTGACAGGAAGTGGTTGGCTGAAGGTGATCTCAACCACACTATGGGAAGACTTGATCGACTTGACATCAACTTTAGTGGCCATAAAGTTGAGTTGTCAACATCTACAACATCTTATATTGGTGGAAATAGGAAACTTCTCGGTCTCATCGATCTAATTGGTGATGTAGGACACTCATTGTTTGGGCTCGCTACTGATGCTGAAGTGGACGCACTGAAGGCTGAGGTGGACGAGGCAGTGAAGAGTGTTGACACTGTATATCATAATCAACAGGAGCTGTTGAGTGTTGTGAACTTAACTCGTAAGTACTCCATAGAAAATCGTCAGGACATTAAGCGACTTCAGAAGCATGCAGAGAAAGTGACTGGACGGTTAAACCAAATGACTGAAAACACGGACCATCTTCGTAGAGCAGTAATCCAGGTCAGAGTGGCGCGTCACTTTGATCGGTGGATTTCCGCATTGGAGTTAGCTGCAGATAAATATGACAAGGAACACTCACACTTTAAGCTTGCTAGGAGAGTGTTGGAGTATGGTCAGTTATCAGAGGACATACTATCTACCACTCATCTAAGTGAAATATTGCATCACTTGTCTAAACATGGTAGAGTTCAGGATCTGGTTTGGTATTATCAGAATACTAATGTGGAATTAGTAGTTGCTGAACCACGTAGACTTATCTATAAAGTATGTTTATGGGCTTCTGAACCTTCTATTTACTACTTATGGCGGTTTGTAACATTTCCAATAGTTAAGCATGGTTATGCTGAAAAACTTTTGCCACGAATTGAAGTAGCTATAAACACTCAACGGACACAAATGTTTATACCTGAAAAGTGTAAAGGTAGATCTTTCAAAATATGTGAAGTTAGAGTGTTGGAACAAAATGGATGTGAACTTGATTTATTAGGTGAGTCGGTTTCCGCTTGTCCTATTGAAGTTACTAAAGTAGCACGTAACCTTGTTGTTCATCCCTGGGCTAGAAATAAGTATATTATGCAATCTCTAGTTACAAATAGTGTTAAGGTTTATTGTAATAGTGGTAAGACTTTCTCGTATACTATTCAAGGAATTGAATTATGGCACTTGAGAGAAGGGTGTAACCTGCATTCTTCAGATATTATTACATATCAAGCTCGTACCTTTACTTCTAAGCTAGACCAGCGTTATCATGTCATAACGTTCCCAAATGTGACTTACCGAATACCACATGAATTTCATAGCAAGTTACTGGAACATCTGAAGGTAGTTGATCGTGCTACTATCCATTCAGTGAAGATGACACTTGACCCACTGCCTACTCGTACAGTTTGGCACCAAACTTATAGACAGTCATTGATGTGGGGTATGATTTTTATTGTTGGAATCTTGAGTATAATTGTGTGCTATGCACGGAAGTTCATTATAGGAAAATGCCGGAAACTTAAGATTAAGAGAAACAATGATATTGAAGTAGGAACGAAGGACTGTAAGGAAGAAGTTCCGAGACCTGTTGAAGTGGGTATGAAGAGAACAGCGTTCCAAAGTTTTGCAGAATGTGGTTAAGGTATTGATCAATGAGATAATTTCTAACTTTTATATAATAAAAGTTAAAATAAGTTGGTGGGGTAATGTACCGTTGTGAATGTATTAGCAAGGTTGTGAAGGTATTAGCAAGACTATTCTTGGTATCCCAGACACTGTGGGAACGTTTCTAATAGCAGACAAAATATTATTAACATTGAAAATGCTTTTATCAGCATGTACTGCATGTTATGAATACCTCTGGCGAATTCTAAAACAATGAGAGGTGATATCACATTCCCCTGCTGCAGTCTTATCTGATGATATGTAAACATTAACTGCTCATGCGCATTGGCCCATTTTCTATGTGGAGACTTGAATATATACTGGAATAAAGAGGAGGCTCTTGGTCTTCGGATGTGAATGGGACTAGATGTGTCTTGTCTTCTTAAACTCGGGTTTTATGTCACCCCTACCGGCTACCATAATGACGGCGGGACAATATGTATACTATGCCTACTTTCTCCCATCTTCCCACATGCTCCCAACTCCCAGTTTATAAGGAAGTATATTTTATAGGAAGCATAGGATAAGAAAAATAGAGGAGATAATGTATACCGATTCTATCTTTTGCCCTATATTCCCATGGGTATAACCATGCCCTTTTGATCTTCGACATCCACACACAAAACTGATACATTTGTCCATCTTCACCTTGCACATCTCTGTGTTTGGGTACTAATTTATGCCATTCATATTTAGATTGCCCTTTTCTATGAAAAGTTCCAGGGACATTTGAATCTACATATTTACAAATATTCACAAGTAAATATCTCCATTCACCCCTATCTCCTGGAACGATTAAATTGCGGTCTCTGAGTTAATTTTCTTATTTGAAAAACGTTGCAGGTAATTTCCAAAATATTTTGATTCATTTACTCAATTCTATTCGGGGAAGTTCATGTTTGCTTGCACCTTTTAAAAGTCATCTAGCTCAAGGTGAAACGAAGAGAAGCTTGAGTAAGGTGCACAAAGACCATTCAATAACACTTCTCCAATCAAGACGGCCAGTAGGAGTCTGCTTTTCTCCGTCTTGTAGTCACTGGCTGCACCAAACAAAAATAATTGACACATTACGAAATGACAGCCACTTGGCTGCTACTTCGCGTGGGTCTTATTTTCTGAGGCACTTTCCAAGTCAAGTAACACGTCGGGAGAAATGCAGCGGCTTTTGGATTCCTGTTATGTTTCCAAACACTCGCGCGGTACTACAACTCACTCACTTTTCATGGGACCCGGGTATTATATGTGTTAATCCTCAGATCAGGATAATCCCACGCCCTCCTATGGGGCGTAATGGTTGGTCCGCAGAACCGCCGGCTTGCGGGTAGAGATATGTGGGCGAGAGGGTGGCCTATACCCCACCTGGAGAACGATTGGAGCTACATGAGGTAGTAGGTGGTATATTAGAAGCACATTCATAGGAAATACCTGCAACGTTCACACTTTTATCTGTCTCCACTGAATAGCACCCCCGTAAGTATACATCAAGTCCGGCGTATTAATACATTATATTGACAGTAATTACGTGATGACTTCTTGTGAATTCTTGCTGTCTTTTTGTACACCACGGAAAAAATCTACATACATAGATATTGTAAGGCATATCACTTCAAGCTATGATATTTGTAGAGAAAGATAACTGACACACAAAGGGGTTTCCACACAGTGTAGCACATGTGATATTTTCACATAACAATTAATATTATTAATTACTATATGGTATCATGTGTGATTCATACTCGTAATATACGTCATGAAATTTATTCGTAATGTTATAGAGGACTTTATGTTGTGGCAACGCACATATTATGAGCAGAAATGTCATTTTGACAGATCAGGTATGACATACATTGAGAAGGCATTAGAAAACGTTTTTCCATGTTTTTGCATGTGTATGACATTTGACAGTACAGTATATGTAATGGCATACATGTGAGTCATATGTCAAGCGAAATGCACCTTCTTGGAATATCTTAATTATAAAGCAACGCGATACTAATTGTATTTGATATGTACATTATAATCTACAATACCCAGCTGTATGCCAAACAGAATTCGGTCATTATATGTGCACTCAACTTAAGTTTTATCGATCAGAAGCAGCCAACAGTAAGTCAGGCTATGGGTGGGATTTGTTGAGACTATGGGGGCTAAGGTAAGAGAAATTGGTGATGTGCAGCGATGTGAGGGACAGGGGGTTCGCAATAGTTTCAAAACTCAAAAATATAATCAAGTATATATCGGGACGGTGAAAGATGAGAGATGGTGACCCAACTGGAGGAGGGGAAATAGTATCCCACAAAGTAACGGAGGAAATGTGTGAGTGTGACGAGAGATGAAAACAGGGAGGAGACCGACAGATAGGAGACCAAAGTGTTTCAGGGGTCAGCTGGTGTGGTGCTGGTGATAGGGAATGAAAATTTTGTAGGTAAACTAAAATCTCAGCGACCGATTCCAAAACCACTATGTAAAACAGATTGCTAACGGCTATTCAGATTGTACCCTCAACCATCATAGATAGACGCTCTCTAACGGTAAGCTAATACAGTCTTGCTGGGTGCTGAATGGTGTTTAGGTCATATTGTGGGATCCCCCCGGGCTCAGCAATGGAGGGCTTGGCGGAAGGAGACTGCCCTCAGTCCCTGAGCAGCCACACCGTATCCTCGCTCCCTCAACATCCCTCTCCATGACTTTATTTCCCAATACAGTGGGATGATACAGGCAGAGAGAGATTGTAGAAAAAGGCTTCTGTTCTGAACGGAGACTCAATCAAAGACTCGAGAAAGTCTAGCAGAGGGCTAACCCAATGTTGTACCCCATGTTGGGGACGGGCCAGGGCAGGGGGTGGCATCAGTATCGACGCGTCCTTATTAAAGGCAGAAAAGCCAAATCCGGCCCAGCTTAACCCGCAGGAAGTC
Source organism: Alentia gelatinosa (assembly GCA_950022655.1). Classification (NCBI taxonomy): domain Eukaryota; kingdom Metazoa; phylum Annelida; class Polychaeta; order Phyllodocida; family Polynoidae; genus Alentia; species Alentia gelatinosa. The sequence goes on along the minus strand of OX465583.1, from coordinate 47,446,994 downwards.
GGTATAAACACCAAGCTTAGCCGGTGTTGTGCCCCACATGGTTTAGCCTACTGCGGCGGCCACGCACTGTTAAACAAAAGCCACTGATTGGAACAACATCGTCAATAAGAGTTTAAACTTACTATAGCTACGTCTACGTGTACCCACCCGCAGTGGCCCAGAGGTAGTAGGCAAGGCAACTGTTGCTTGCACAATACAATGGAGTCACGGCTGGTGGGCCTGGGTGGACAGGTATCTGTTGGACGTTTTCACCATTTTAGGTACAGACATGTATTCCGACTCACAATATATCAGTTTCGCAAGGTTTCCATTCAAAGTGACTACTTACGGATTCTAGGATAATATATATCACATTTAAAGATAGAATAGGTCTCCCTCAATATGATTTGTACAGTTACAGAAACTTAAACTTCTCTATGACATTGTATTTCTTTGCTATGTTTGTATAAAATTTACAACTTCAGAAAGATTTAAGCCAATTATATGATTGAATATTTTACTACATACTACAATAGATTGTGTCTTAAATCACATCAAATATATCTTTAATTCTTGCATATTTGAAATCTACTAGACAATACGCATGGACATCAGAAGAAAATTATATTCTTGTAAGAAGTATGTATCAAGATCAATACCGTAGATTGGGAGATGGAAGGGATTGTCATCAAATGATACATGTATGAATATTCATCTTATTTTGAGAAAAATGATTTAAGTTTCCTTTCTTATTGCCCTATTACTCTTATTGAGACCTGCTATCGTCTGATTGCACATATGTGTATACTTCTTAACCGTTGCTAATTTTGCTCTGTACTTGCTTCAGGGGAGCTTCTACTGGAGGATGCTGACCGGCCCCTGGAGTTGGCCCTGACGTCACGCTGTCGGTCGCGTTTCGTTGTTCGCGTCAGTGGGACGGACCCGGAAGTAGCCTGCCCCGATATGCATCCCCCGGCTTCCGGTGACGACGACGCCGACACCCGGGCGGCGGGCGACGTCCATGTCTCCAGGAGGAGTAAACGCGCACACCACAGGAGGAGATCGAAGCGCCATGGGACGGACGGCGCCGTGTCTGACTGTGGCTGTGGGGGTGACTCGGAGCACACAGTTGGCGGGGGTCACAGGTGTTATGAGAGTGACACGGGGGTCGATAATGTGATGAATATTACCACCAGGAGGGGGGTGGAGGATGCTGAGTCGAGGGCCTCCTCCAGGCGCGGCCGGAGACGACGAGAAAAGAGGGAAGGACAGCAACATGTGAGTAAACGAGAGAGCAGTCTGGAGCGGATTTCCAGCCAGCTCTCCTTACGAAAGGGCAGTTTGAGACTCACTCGGTCTATGACAAACCTCGTCCAGAAGACCTTCTCCCTGAGACAGCGAGAGAACCCGTTCCCGCCCCGCCCAGAGCTCTCCACGGAGGAGTCGGCTCCGGGGGTCCTCAAGATCTTCGGCGGCAGCATCAGCCCCGGGGCCGAGTACAAGAGCGTGTTGTCTACGCCCTCCTCCACGGGCCGCGAGCTGGTCAAGGAAGCCCTGGAGCGCTACCAGATCTCACGACGTCACGCCAGACATTACGTCCTCTGTGACGTCATCGGGCGTTTTATCAAGGCGGAAACGCCACTTCCGGTGGAGTCAGACCGGCACAGACGTAGTGCGGCCCGGAGGGCGTTGAGGAAAACGGAAGTAGTATGGGTGGAGGAATGCGTGCGCGTCATTGGTGACCATGAACGTCCGCTTACTATGCAGGCCTTCTGGAAGCCCTCCGAGGAGTGCTCGCGCCGTTTCGAACTGCGCAAGCGCGCTGACCTTGTCGCTAACGTCGACACAGTGACTTCCGGTATCAACGCCAACGCACGCCGGATGTTGGTGACCAAAGCGAGGCTGCGTCCTTTACCAGGAACAGACACGTGGCCTCGTAATCAAGGAGACGATGGTTCAATCATGGCCAACGATGAAGTCAACTCAGTTTCTCGTGACGATAGCCACGACAATATAAATCAGGTTCCCGGCCCTGGAGACCAGCACCATTCCCGGGAGAACTCGTTGGTGACTGCACTGCCGTCCCACCCGTATCTAGTTCTGTTACGGGGCTACGACGCGCGCTGTGACAGAATGGTGTACGTGATGCGCGAGCGTGTGACGATGGTGGGCGGCGGTCAGCGCCCCCACAAGGCCTCCCACGTGGACATCTGTCTGCAGGCGCCGGACATTCTGCCCGAGCACTGCTGGCTGAGCCGATCGATGGCGGCTGACGGCAGCGAGGCGGAGTGCGCGGCCCTGGACCCGATGCCCGACGCGGCGGTCAGCGTGAACGGGCGGCGGGCGGAGAGCACGCTGACACTGCGGGGCGGGGATGTGGTGGAGATTGGCGACCACTACGCCTTCCTCTATAAACCCCCGCCGCGCGCCGATCAGAGCGTCGATCTGACGCACATCCACCACACCCTGGAGGCCCGCCACACGACGGAGACCGGCGCTGACCGGGGCGTCGACCCTGAGCGCCCGGGCGCCGAGATGCTCAAGTGGCGCCGGACTCGCTCGGACCAGTTCGAGGTGGAGCCTGGCAGGATGAGGCTGGGATATGTGCGGGAGAAGGAGGATGAGTTACTGGACAGGATACTTAGCATCATGGAGAAATACCCCCAGGCTCCCAAACTGACCACCGCCTACCTCACCTGTATGTGTGTAGAACACTCACTGGCTAAGTTTGGGGCCTCAGCCACCCGAGACTTGCTGTCCAAGTTATCCAGTTTGATACAAGTAACTGTGTGGGTAAGGAGAATTAAAAACTATCCTCGTCACTGAGTTATCCAATATCCCCCTATTTACTTCGCTTAATCTCATGTTTTATTTTGTAAATGTGTTTTGCTCCTTTATTTTCAGAATGCATCCATTGTAGTTTGTTGTTTACATCATTATATGCTCATCCATAACCAGAAGTATTCGTCTGGCTCGAAAAAGACCAATATGATCAAAAGCATCAATCTTCGATAAATCAATTATTTTCCTTCATTGCTGATGCAATTCAAATCTTACTCATTTTCATCCTTAGCATTAAATACCCTGCTTAATCATGGCATCCATAAACACATTTAGGCAGCTTAGTGATACTATGTATTTCCCCCAAGAAGGTACCGTGAAATTTTGAAACACTACTGAAGTACAGTATCATCCTTCTCTAGCATGAGTAGATCAAAAGATCACTAGCCACTAACAAAAAGTATTACCTACGTAATCGTTAGCTGTGAAGGGTTTGTATTGTTTGTTTACTGGCGGAATATTGTCTGAAGCATTATGCCCTCAATATCCTTTTGAGGTAAGCGGGGTTTTTTTTCTAAATACCAACTATCGCCAGAATATAGGATACTCTTTTCAAAACTCTATACTAATTAATAGTGGGCCTTGCTTATTATAGAAAAATGATGGGGCATAATCAGTCGTATCACTTCGGTGCTCTCTTCTACTGAATAATATATTGGCTATAAGTGGTGTACTAACGTTGTGATATGCTTTATATTGTTGTCGTGGTGTATGGACTGCGCCTTTAAGAAAAACAGTTATTTGGTTGTTGAGAAATGTATGTCACCATAGGGTATTTAAATGTTACCATCTTATGGTCAATCTATCCTTTTTCCCAGGAAGCGACAAAGTTGTTAGCTGACAAGCAAGGAATTGGGTGAGTACAGTGTCTTGAAATAGCAGTAATTACCGTATCGTAGTTCTGATTGTGTGTAATTGAAGTCCGCCTTCTCTTTGATATCATATCTTGAAGCCAGCGCTATTTACTGTGGCTATTCATTTTGTCTTATACCTTTCTGTGTTGTGTTAGCGATATTTAGAAGTGAACTATATGCATATATTTTACCAGTGGTTTACCTTCTGGAAGCTTCCAGTTTGTGTTTTCTTTGTACATGTATATGTAAACAGGACCCTCAATGGTCAAAAAGTCCCTATATATATGTACCCTTCAATATGGCAATTCTTGGGTTTTATTCATTGCAAAAGATGGATAATAGATACAACAAACAAACAGAGATTACTGAGGCCCTTAAACTCCTGTTTCTAAAATCAGGAGATAACTGGAAATAGTTCCAAAAATGTTATCGGGCTCGAGCGAAACACATACCAATTAACTTATTAACGATAGGAGGCGCATGAATCAAGTTTCAAATCTTTGGAAATTGAAGAGCACCGTAATTATTAGCAAGGAACTCTACGTAATCACCTCGCTATCGCTCGGAGATTACTAAGTGTCTGGTCCACAGAGATTACTGCCCCTTGTATCTGAAACCAGTTAATATTGTGTATGTAAACCACTCGAGGGTAACGTCGTTATACACTCACTAACGCTCCTGTATTACTATACGTCAACCTCTCGTGGTTTTTGACCGCCTGTCCGCAAAACCATCAATTATCGTCTATCTATATGTTCTAACACTGATCACAGGACCGGGGACAGAACGACACACATAAGAGACCTCCTTCCGGACCTGCAACCGGTCATCCTGTGGTTATGCAATGCCGTAGAACTCCACCGCTTCTTTCGGAAGAGCGTGAGAGACGCATTGCGCAAGTCTGAAACAATTGAAAAACAAGATGGCGACGAGGGACCTCCCGAGGATGAAATGGTGGTCATTCTTGAGGATGTTGTCAAGTACACGTTTCAACAAACAGTCTATTATTTGACTAAAGTGAGTATCCACATCTTTCGTACCGATGTAGCATCAATAAGGAGTTGTAGTTTTCAAGTATTCCCACTTACCTTCCACACATTCGCTTAACATTTAATATATTTGTGTTTATTTGCAAAAGTCTAGGTGTATGCATATCAGCATTTTCTACCCTTTATAATTACAACTACCCCTTTCTTTGTCTGCCTATCTTACCTTATTTTGATCATTTCAAATTCGCCGAAAAAAACATCAACAGAAATTATGAGGACATGTTTTCAACTTGCAGGCACTTTATCCCCACTTACCTGCCATTCTGGAGAGAAACCCGTTCAGCACTGAAGACCCCAATATTTCCTGCAATGAGCGACTCACAGAAGCTGCTCCTACCGTGGAGGAGCTTATCGCCGTCCTAGACAAGACCCTAGCCGCACTCAAAGATCTGGGCCTCCATCCTGAGATCCTCTCACAGCTATTTTGTTATCTCTTCTTCTTCACCAGCACTAACCTCTTCAACATGCTCATGGCCAGGGGTGAGTTCATACTCAGAATATATATCCTTTAAAGAAATAGATAAAATGAGGAAAGGAGAGGGTGTCGTTATGGTGAAGGTTTAGAGGATATTGGAGGGGGCCCTGGATGTTTGCAAATGAGGTGGTGGGAATTGAAACAAAGAGGGGAACTAGGTATACAGATGAAACCAGAAGATTAAGCATATGAGTGAGGAATATCTGTAATGATGAAAACTATGGTAATAATACATAATGCGGGGAAATATTAGATAAATAGAACAAAGAGGGGCATATGGGAATTTCCTTAAGTTGTTACCTCCCCCTCCCCCACCCTCATTGCGTACGTACTTTATGGATGACACCATGATTTGAATGACGGGGATAAAACTGTCATTGAAACTATGAGCATATAAATTTACTGTAATCATGATATGATATGTATATTACAAATAATCAATCATACAATATGGAACTATGTTATCGGGGAATATACGCTAATATCAATATTGATAATAACAATAATAATAATAATAATAAAATATAAACGCATGGTATTATGGCACCCTCTATGGTGAAATACTGTAAGAAATGTTTCAAAAGTGTGTTCGGCCGAAGGAGGACTACGTTACTTATTTGTACCATAGCATTATATATTCTTTAACGAATTCCCCAGTCATTATTTCCAATTATATTTTGCACTATTTCAGATGCAGGTACAAAGTATTACCGCTGGTCTAAAGGGGCGCAAGTGCGGGGCAACCTAGACGCCCTGGAGGCGTGGGCCGCGTCAGCAGGTCTAGCTCAGGAAGCAATCACCTACCTCAGCAAGATCAACACTCTGACGAACCTGCTGGCCACGCCCCGATTACAGCTCCTCACGGTAAGGGCAACACCCCGCAGATTATACGCCAGGATCGATGATCAAAGCAGGGATCATCCCCCATATCATCTATACTCTAGCCCTGACCTTATATACTATACACGTATGCTGTAATATAACTTAACGACCGATCATATTGCGTATCTCACACCATACGCTATTTTGATAGAGAACTTCGTTTAATATTGTTATTTTGAATATTTGATAATATGATACTCACTTTGTCAGAGCAGCAATGTTATCGTTCTATGACCACATGGAACTTACAAGAAAAAAATTGTTGCATTGTCGCACAGAAACGGTTTTGAAGACTGTAGTATGCAGATTCCATTAATCTGTATGAAGTGTAATTAAGGGCACCAACCCAGTGTATTACAACTTATTTAGTTCCTATAGTCGACGTTTTGTCATGTTAGGGCCTTCATCTGGACGGAATATAGGTTACAATGATTCAAATAGCCCTATAATGGTCTGGACATCTCAATAGAGTCGTCCTATTCCTGTGAGTTCAGTGGCGGTCACCAAGTGACAAGGTGTCCATTCTCACCAGAAATAGTTTTGGTATAGCTACAGGGTGTAGATAAATATGGTGACTGACCTGTACATTCCTCATTCCTACTTTGATTAAGCACGGTAGTTTGCTAATTTATTCAGCCAGGTTTTGGTACACTTTTAATCGAGAAACCATATGGCGGATCACACTTGCCAATATATTCGTCTTGGATCCATTAGAATACATGTATCTGATGTTCCTGTGGTCGGAGACTATCTGATCACACTACATATAAACTCGCCATCTTGAAACCGTCCTCTCTATATATGACTAAGCTTATAAGCTGTTTAGGTCTAATGCGTTAGTTTCACGCCTCGCTCTTATAGTAAAGCTGTGTTTGATACACAAGAGCATGAGCCCCCTTTAGACACACTAAAAGGGATAGAAATGATTTTGATACCAAATACCGTCGCCTTTCATCAGTTCCATGATCCCCCGACTGATGTCTAAGGGTCAACGGATCAGAAATATATTTTTATTCTGCCGTATTGTTCGATCCCTTCCAGGTCACATCAGTCCAACATATCCATTTTTCATGGCCTCGATCAAATCAAGAGAAAGAGAGAAATACAGCTAACAGCCCCACCTGCTTAGTTGGTTTTTGGCACATTGTTTTTTCACCTTATTCATGTGTAGTTGAATGTATGCCATACCTTAGAATTAAAACTATGTCTTCAGAAGTTTGGGATTGACAGTTTCAAGGATAAAAGGCCTTAAGTGTTTATGCTTTCAATCTATTAGCTTCTGTTCAACGCATCACATATCAGCATACATCTTCAACAACATTCTAGGAATATTTTCATGAACACGTTCTGTGACAAACAATTGACAGCCACTGAGGTTGAACTTATTTAGCAATGTCCTCTTATCGTTTAAGACTGAGTAGTCTGGTGTTATCTCACCAGGGTTTGAACTTGGTATGATATTTTACATAAACGGTGATATTTGACAAGTGTATTACAGGCGATGTACATTGTACTAGATGTACCACAATCGATGCACATAGCCAACGATCGATGGTCTTGTGGACAGGAGGCTGTAAACCGCGAACGATTGACAGGTATTACGTTAACCTCAAGTGGTTTACAGAGCTGCTTGCCCACAAAAACATCGGTTGTTGCATTTATTATCCATCTTCTCGAAATTAATTAAACCCAGGAATTGACATACTAAAGGGTATATCAATAGGGACTATTTTTTGCTCTATAGCAGAAAAGGACTTTTTCCCCATTAACAATGGCTTTAAGGTGGTATACCACGGATTTGGATCCGTATACCACGGATTTGAATCCGTATACCATGGGTATGGTATCTGACAGTTTTTTAAGTTATGGGTAGTGTTTTAATGAGTCCCCATACATGTATTCTCAATGGGCACTATGTATACCATACATAATATAACCTAATCTTTACGGCCAATCCCACCTTTCATCTCACCAGGCGAACTGGCACGGATTACAGAGGGACTTTCCGCGGCTGAACAACGAGCAGCTCCTCAAGGTGCTCACGGAGTACGACCTCGGGCCGGGCCAGGAGCAGCCCGAGGCCTGGGTGCCGCCCGACGGCGCCATCGACCCGGTCACCTGGAGCAGTCACCTCACAGAGGGCTTCAGCGACCACCCTCCTCTCCGTCTGCCCAAGACTGGCTTCGTCGTCGACCTGTGTAACTCCAGCCCCGAACATGGCCTCTGTGACGTTCTGCTCCATCTGTCGTCAGAGTTCGGAGTCTCCGATGGTGAGTCCGTGCTTCGTATACATATACATATATATATATATATATATATATATATATATATATATATATATATATATATATATATATATATAGATGCATGTCCATCTCTAATCTTATTGATCTATTTCATTATCTCACCCTAGTATTATTCCCCATAGGTTAAATGTTAGGGACTCATACTCCACGGCCATGAACGTACATGTATTGTACCCAATACTCAATGGCTAATTTGATTTTTGTTTTGCTCAGACGGAGCATCGGCCTGCCATAGAGGTGTTTTGACAATGTCTTGATGAAACTCAATAGCTAATTTGGTGCATTATTTTATTAATTGATAATGCTATACGGGGTTGGATAAAATCAGAAAACCACTTGCTGAAAATAAGATGGTCGGCTCTCAACCTCATTTGACCACTACATAATTCACTCAGCTTCACTTCGTGAAATACTCTACAGTAAAATTTGGTGGATTACGGACCAAGTTATTTTCATCTCGTGAGTTTCCTTCTCATTATCTCATAGTAAACACAAGGCCTCTGTAGTATACCAACGTTGTGATTCTGAAAAAAAATATATTAAGATAAACACGAATGGCTGAATAAATGAGAACAAAATAACGTTAATAATTTTGACCAGCTAGCTGGTCGGCGGTAATTAGTATCGGATCAGTCACTACTGGACACTCAATGTGCACGTAATTGTTTCACAGATGACGGAGACAGCGGACTCAGTGTCAGTCAGACTCTACCTGTGTTCACCGACATTCCCCAGTCTCCCGTGTACATCGCCGGCGGAACTGACCTCACGGACCCGGGCCCGGACTTCAGCATCTCCGCCGACACCCGATCCCCGACCGCCGCCCCGCCGCCGTACCCGCCCCTCCCCGGCCCCGCCTCCTGTCACCCCGCCCCCAGCGCCCCGTGTTCCAGCGCTCCGTGCCCGATTCCGCCGAAGCGACGGAGCAAGCAAGAGCGCCAGAAGCCGACCGGGAGCTGTGCGGACACGTCCACCGGCACGCCGCCCTGCAGAGGCCGGGAACCGGATCTCGGCGACAGCGGAATCAGCATGTCGGCCGACCGGAAGGAGGTGCACTCTCCAAGCACAGACGCCCCGCGCCTGGTGACGTGGTCTGACGCTAACAACATCAGAGACTCCGGGGAGACGAGTCCACCTGTGAGAACAGACAATAAGTGTAACGCTAGTCAGGCGCATTCCACGGCATCGAACAAGAGGTCCAGTACGAGACATGTGAAGTCAACTAGTCCCAATAGAAGAACCCGGGGTGAGAGCAGGAGCCCGCCGCGGTATAGGGTGCAGCAGGTGAAGGTGGAGACTCTACCGTCACCCACAGACTATACGTGCACGGGACCCCTGGCCGTGTCCTCCCCGGTGAGCTCAGACAGCACGCCCTGCCCCTCCCCCGTCGATGTCCTCTCCAGCATCCCACCACAACCAAAAACCCCGGCGCCCACCCTGGACCGAGCCTCGATCCGACGCTCTCCTCGTATGAGCAGCCGGAAGACTCGACCGCTGGTGGGCGACGGAGAGGACAGCAACAAGGTGGTGGAGGTGCCTTACCTTCACGTGACGACACCAGATGGCATGGTGAACGGTCTACGCGTGCTGCCACTGGCGGGAAACCAGTCAACGACCGTGTCGACCAAAGCAGAGTTAACATCAGGTTTGTATCTCACGTTTTCTGACGAATACAAAAACCCGTAATTTCATGTATTAAGCTATATGATAATGATTTTCTTACATTCAGAATATTTCAATACGTGAATCAATACATCGGTATTTAGTACTCCTTTCACAAAAAGATTACTAGTACATTATCTGAACTTCTTCCGCTCTGTCCACCTCCTGAACACAATCACAATCTCCATAGCCGACAGTAGCATATATATAACCCAGCATTTTGTTGCAGACTCCTCACTGAAGGCCAGCCTGCTGCACACCCTCGACTACGGTGTGGAGAAGGAGAGTTCTGTAGACGAGGGACCTGTCCCTCAGGACCAGGAGGACGAGGAGGAGGAGCAGGAGGACGTGTACATTGTCGATCTGGTCAAGGGCGAACGGGGGCTCGGACTCGGGCTTATCGACGGACTCGTGAGTTTTCCATTCATGCCATTCTCACCGGGAACATGACCCTAAACTTTTTAGATGCTTAAGATTGCTCTGGGCGCCACTCCAGGACCTTGTATAGAATGGTGGCCCACGGTACTAGGTTATGTTAGGGAAGACTGAGGAGTGTGCTGATAACCTTTTTATCGGTAATAATTTTGACGTCTGAAAAGATACAAATTCCTTTAGAATTATTTACTTTCTTTTTCTTTAGTGACATTTCCAGCCATGCTAAAAGCACGTATAGTGTTGTAGTTTGCTGATCTCCTTACCATGAAAGAGCCTCGGATTGCCTCCGCCATTTTAAAATGTCGAACCCTTCGCTGGTTGCTAGATTGTGATTAGATTTGGATTTATCATAGGCAACAAGTTAAGCTGGACTGAAGTGCGGCCATCTTCCACCAGATGGCATGTTCAAGTTGGTCAGGCTGTAGTGACGAAGACGCTAGTCTCTAGCTTAACAAATCAAAGAACTATAACCCAAGAAGTGCAACTCTAGGGAACTTCCGGATATTCCACTGGGTCGTGGCGCCTCACAGTGGTTCTGAAAATGCATATTAAAGGTCCTTTGTATTCAATCAATCTGAAATCATATTCTTTGTTCCTCAGTATGATTTTGTTTCTGTTTCCGCTTTGCGCTGGTCACTGCAGTTCACACCTCTGCGCAGGCCCGGCATATACGTGCGCACGCTTGTTCCCGGCGAGCCGGCAGAGCGGGACGGTCGTCTGCAGATTGGAGACCGCATCCTGGCCGTGAATGGACAGAGTGTGGTCGGCTCCGACTACCGCAGGTCAGCGCATAGCTTTCTCCTCGGGTTGGTCTGGAATGTGTAGTCTCAGTCCGTGGTAACATCCATGGTTATATTACAGCATGATAGAATTATGAGGGGAGAATGACAGATAAGTAACGTTCAGTCTAGTGGCGTTGTCGAGACTCGGACCACGGACCCCATGAACCCGGGACCCGTTTAATAATGTATGATCGTACGTTTAGACCCTTTCTCTATGCCATAGAGACCCAGAGACAATGTGGGTTAACTTTATTCAACGAGCTTATGGACGGCGAATACTGTCTTAGCGGACAGACTTAAATATTATTAAATGATAATCCTTGCACGACGTACAGCAAAAGGTCTTCATGTAAGATCCTATGTTATCAAACGGACCCCTGATTCTAGAGCGTCATCGACTTAAACACACTTTAATCCTTCGGATTTAGGAAGATATCTAATGATAGGTGAACAAGAAAAGAGAAGATGATGACCTATAATAAAGTCATTTGTTTATTCTAATGAATATAAATGAAAAAAGGGACGATTTTCTATCTTATCTTTTTGCACGTTGCTGTGGGAATTCTTGCAATTGTGCGGTGCTGATCTTTTGTAGTGCGGTGCTGATCTTAAGTAGTATATTGCAACTGAAATATTTGCTTGGCTTATTGACGATACATATGTGTTCATTACTATATAGTTAACGGACTGTTCTTTCAGATAATGACATATATCAATGTTTTGACTAGAATGTATAATCCATCCTATCAGGTGATTTCGACTGGGAATTCTTTAGTAGTTCATTGTTTACCCTGGAGTTTACTGTTAGGGTAATACAGCCCCTATCTTCCACAGGCTTCAGCAAATGATCAACCCACGCAGTTTATGCCCAGTTGATGGGCTTACAATAGGGATTGCATAATTCCAAGAAGATAAGACACATGATGGAGACATCTTTGTTACAGCTCTTGAAAATTGACTTGACATTTCTATTTCCTCTTGTTGCAGTGCTATGAACACAATCCGTGACGGGGGTCAGTTTCTCCAGTTCCTGGTGGCCCAGGGGACACGCATCATCACGATGCAAATTACAGCTTCGTCTTGTTAGGACTCTCTATTTATAATTGTTGGTATTTTGTTAATAAATTTAATATATCACTGAAAACTGCATTGTCCTATTTTCCTTCTTTCTATTGTTCCAAAGGCCGCCAGATGATTTTGGTCTATATCTCAATTAGACCAAATATCACATGAATTCCACTGTGATGGAATTATAAAAGTACACCAGATAGGCAGATTCAAGTCCAGATATCACAATATAAATAGAAAGGGGCATGGGAAATGTGTGTTTAGGATATTTTCGTATAGTTTTAGTTTTGCATTTCTGAACACTTTTTAGTACACTTTTTATTTCTCTCACGCGAAGACATTATATGTCAACAAAAACCATCTGTCCTAATGAAGAAGACAACAAACAGTCTAGAAATGGCTAGGACTAGCAATATATCAATGGATTTTTGAAGAGCCACAGCCCAGGAGGCCATTGACCCCTTGTAATTCTGTCACGTTTTGGAATTTCACTTGCTGTATTTTGTTAATTTGCGCATGCGCAGCACTACAGCAACTATGCAATTTGGAATGGCAATAGCACAATTGGTCAAAAAGAAATTCAAAGTACAAGAAAATGTAAGCATATGTAATATATTTAGAAGATTTTGACTGGCTGCTTGTGTCATGTTTACCGTGGAATTCATGATCACTGCAGCTGAAGTATCTACTCATCTCTACCTCCATAGTGTTAGCTCTCTGGATGACCTTGATCATTCTTTAAGATAGGTTTGCTGATATAAAATCAGGTCATACACTAGATAAAAAGCTTCCACCGAGCTGGCTATCGTACATTGCGATCCCTTTGACCTGAGACTGAAACAGGTGGTTGCTCTTGCAAGTGATAAACTTACACCACAGGTACCACCAATATGGTGAATCATGACATATTCACCAGTTCGTGCACGATCTTGGCCTTTTGGGACTATTTGTCGGCATCAAGCTTAATATGCTGCCTGGTACTAAGGATCATATAACTTTTCGGTTTTGGCGATCCAGCGCCATGTTGCACAGATATAAAAAAAAAAATACATCGCCTGAGTGTATGTAGTTTTAATCAAGGTTTGACAACAGCATTATTTCAATCGAAGCCAGACACCAAGGTTTAGATAAACACGCCAAGAATCCCGGCCACGTACACATGACATTACATCTTTTCTCAAAATTTCACGGTAAATCTGTTTTAGTGTTTGAGTGTTGGAAACTTGTAAAACAGAATGTTGTGCTGCCACATTATTTTCATGATTTTGGGGTGGCCTACATTGGTACCTATGTTGTCAGAAGGGGCACTAATGAAGTCAGTACCCAACCTCTATATGGCACCACGTTGCAAATGGTGATCATTCTCGAATTTCTGGAGCTTATCTAGCCTTTGATGCTATGTATTACATACCTGCCGAAACAAGTCTGTGCTTGTAAATAGTTAAAATGGTTTAATATTTGTGGTGAACTCTTACATGAAAAATAAATAGATTATTCGTGATTATCCTACCGTAGTGCACTTAAAATTTCGCTACATATGTCCTGAAGATGCCTTCATTTTTTGCAATAGAAAACAATGTCATGATTTAAGTTCACTGTGGGTTAGAATATAGTGGTCAAGAAAACAAGGGTACAGTGGTAATATTTGGTAAGTGTATACGATACTTTTTTATCGTATGCAGGCTTCTAGCAGGTCACTTCAAAATTCTGCCCAGGATTGAGGCCCCTACAACCTCTTTACTCGGGTAGTTAGGCGGCTGTTGCTAGTTCAGGGACAATGTGGGGGCGGGATAAAGGCTTTTTGGTAGAGATGGCGACCACTGATAGACCGGAAATCTCTTTTTTTTGTCATTGGATAGAATAGAAATTAATTATACTTTACAGCAATAGTTCTCTGTCCTCTATACCAGGATCTATGTAAATAAGCCTGAATGAAACGTATCTATATAGATGGCCTCCTAGTGATGACTCGGGAAAACACTCCCTCATGCCTGTGGAGACAGCCACTACATGGTCATCTATTTTTCCCAGGCAACAATGTGCATTAAATTACAATGAAAGATTTTTCTGGATTAAGGAAAGAAGATCTCTTATAAAGGAAGATAGTGATTAAGAACGAATAGAGATAAATGAAATATTAAGAAATTTGTGTTGGAAAGTGTAGGCTAGTTCTGTTGGAGTAAGGCAGATGGCGATAGCGTATTAGGATGGGGTTGGGAATATCAGGGCAGCGAAGACTTCTAAGTGCCAAACGATGCATCAATGGAATTGCCGTGTTTGAAACGCTGGTGTTTGCTCTCTTTCAAGTTGGATATGGTTGCTCTAGATATAATAAGTGATACTGGTAATGGTGATTTTAAAACCTTTACAATCTTATGCTAGATTTATTATCTTCTCTATCTTTCATATTACAAAAAAAGAACCAACATCTATCCTAGTCATCCCATTGCCGTTTTGCCACTATATTGATACTAAAGGCGGGCGTCCACCAACCACGACAAGGCCACGACAAGAGCCGACAAGAAAGTTCCAATCGGCACCTTGTCGCAGCCTTGTCGTAAGAATGCCAGCGTTGTCGGGGGTGTCGTAGGTCTACGTCGCTGATTCCCGCAAAAAAGACGTCCATGGTACACTACGACAGTGATATCGAGGAAACCACGATACTCCACGACAAGGCTACAGTCGTGGGAAAAATCGAACATGTTCGATATTGTCGTAGCCTTGTCGGAAGACTCCCGACAAGCTCTCAATTGTGGCCTTGTCGTAGCCTTGTCGTAGAATCTTGCCGGAAACTGGGGTCCACCAACCACGGCAAGGCCTCCAATCGTAGGCCAATCGTGGGCCTTGTCGGGAAGCCATTGTCGTAGCCTTGTCGTGGTTGGTGGACGCCCCCCTTAACACTAGATGGAGCTCCGCCATTGCAGATTCACTATTAGATTATTTTTATGAAAAGAAGGAGTACAATCATGTTTTAGATGGCTTAAATGGCATCAATTTAGGAGTGCTTTTGTCTTAAAGAATGTTTTATGATATGTACGGGTCATTCTGTATTAATTTTGTTTGCTGGCAAAATATTCAATGAATTTAGTTTGAATAAGTATCTCTGGTCTATAAGACATATGCTGTGTGGCTAATAAGGAATGTTAGGAATACAGCTTGTTTATCCAATTTTATATATATTTATTCTGAACCTCGGAATGGCGCACAAATAGTCGTTATTCCAACAATTACATGCTTGCACGGTCTTCCTCATATCTGCTTGATCACATAATTTGTGAACCAGAAGTGGAATGTCATCTTTGTAGCAACTCATTTAGTGAGACCAGGGAAATAGTTTCCACGATAGTTTGCTTATAAACTAAATAAATGTAAGTATTTCTGTAGCTGGGTTTTTTTACGGCGAAAACCGGGAGAAGAATTCAAAACTATTTCTATAACTATATTCTGTTTCTATTCGTATTCTTATATGAAATGATCGATTACCTTCACATTCCTTTCCCACAGTCATGTCTTGCATTGAGGATTTTCATGTTATATATGTAGCTAACGAGGAATTAACAAACGCCGAATCCTAGATCTAAAACACATTTATTGCAATCATCTTTGGTGTACAAATGCGAATAATTTAGTTCTCGCCAACCTGGTTTTCATCAACGTGTTGAAAATGTCGAACAATCAGGAACGTTTTACTAAATCATTTGTCTGATTAGTAGAGTTCTTAATTTATAATGGTGTTACTCTTTTTAATTTGTTTCATCGAGTTTTACCTCCGCTGAGAAGAAATGCATGTTTTACTGTTACGGTGCCATCATATTCGCAGACAGAAATGTTTGTACATACGTGTCACCCAAACTTCTACTTTGTAGGGTTGTTTCCGTCACATTTCAACGTGTTGTGGTACTTTACTTGTATTTAAGTGATCCTTCCCAAGAAGGAGAATTGGTATTGGAACCTTGATACTACTATCTATATAACAAACAGCATTTTCGTTGAGATCAAATCACTGTATACACATTGTGAAACATCTAGAACTGCACCAATAGAATGCGGAACAAACTTTCCTCCATGCCTTTCATGAACTTAATGACCAATATTGTTTTCATATTTATTTGATCAACTTAGACCTCACAAACAACGCTCTACAGAATCTTCCCTAGTTTTTTACATATGATGATGCCATTCAAGGTCCACAGATAAGCCGAAGCCCGGTTGTCCAACATAAAAACATAAAAATCAGAAAGCACGACTGTCCAGCGTTACAATTCATGATTTGAACATTACCGTTTGTGGAATATTTAACTGATTTCCAGAAATGATGCAGAAATAATGAGAAGGTAACATATTAAAATGACTCTATACACATCTAAAGAATGGCACAGGTGGAGTATACAATGGCCCTATGATCGCAGGGCTGTGGTGGCCCCAGTTCCATGCCTATCGTGTCTGTGTGTCGGGGTAGGGTGCTGCGGCTATGATCGTCTGAGTCCAGTCTGCATCCTGCCCCGCAGAGCCGCCTGCAAGTACTGAACTTGAGCCTCCTCCAAAGGACCTGTGATGGGCGGGTATTCCTCTACCTCCAGGCTGGAGTCAGGGAACTTGGTGATCGAGTCCTTCTGCAATGGTATACGATTATTGTCATACAGTTGGGAATGCGCTTTGGGTACTTCGCATGCTGAGTTCAGAGTTGGGTATTCTTAAAACAACTCATAACCTCAACGAACCAGCACCTTCTGTAAGGGTAGTTCCTAACAGCAGGAGTAGCTCATGGGGTTGCTCACCTGCCTACCTCGCGCACTATGAGTTTATATTGAAACTAGCCACTTCGTCGTGTTGTACATTTGTATTTGGCGCCATAGTGGCTTAGTGGCGCCCCCTACCACTAATACAGGTCTGGAACTATCATTTAGCAAACTGTTGTGATCTAAAGACTACAGGACTAAACTAAACTTTTGTTGTGACATGGCTCGAAATAAACCATAAGAGAAAAAGCATATATCTGTATCGATCTACAAAAAAGAAGAGCAGGTTAAAGTTTTTCTCATCACGAGATTCTCACCCTTGTGGCTTTTCAGTCTCCAAGCCTAAGTCTGGATCACTATGTCCCTATGTACGGGAGAAATTCCAAACAGATCCTACCACAATCATAGGTAGGAAACCAGCGAAATGTTGAGGTCTCATTGGTTTCTCACGAGAAAAGTTAATCAGAAAACTACATTAGTAAACTTTGATTTCGGCATGGTTCGAAATGAATCATAGGAGAAAAAGCAGGTCTAGATCTAGAAAAGAGAAGAGCAGGTTCGGATTTAATATTACACGAGAATCCCACTCTCGTGGCTCTTCAGTCTCCAGGTCTAGGTCTGGTTCACTATGTCTCTATGTACGGTAGAAACTCCAAGCGGATTCGACAAAATTCTAACGTTTTATATGTGGTAGGTAAACAGCATTTATGTACTGTATAGCTCTTGAGATGTAACTCGGTAATTCAAATGTCTAGCAGCCCAGTGTTTCCCTGTACTGTCAAAGGTTAACACGAAGGACGAAAGTGGATCTTACTGATTTCCTAATCATCTGATAGGTATATATAATGAAGCAGTACCATGCATACACGTACTGCTGTATCGCTAGTCATGCTTGGGTGCGTGAAGCAGTTCACGAAATCTTGGTAAGATGCCAAAGATTGGTTTCAATGAACATGCCCTCAGTCGTAACCTCGCATACCACAATCAATTCAAGTATCGATTTTCAGCGTGAATTCCTCATGTTTGCAGCGCCTCTATTGATCAAAGTGCGGCTATTTTGTGGTCAGTATGTATATATAACCATACATTGATATAGGTATCCTTTACCCTCGTGTTTCAGGGTATCCCTCTTATAGTCTTAGTATGTCATATTTAACATTATTCCTCGAGGGAAATTCATCAGATCAAAGAATTACCAATTAACACATTTCATTAATTACATACATTGTTTTATGATTGACCATTATACCTAGTGAAAAGGTATTGATTACACTTTGCTTGTTTCACGTCTGATATTGCGATTGTCACTCAATATGATATGGCTCGGAAAGTAATTTTTAATCATTTTCCCACCTCACTTTACTTTCTAACGGAAGACGCCTTTAAACAAGTGAACGATATGAACGCCAGCGCTTGTGTACCATTATTGAATTATGATGGGTATCATTTTGTGTGGAAAGCATTCATTCTAGTCGATTGAAATGTTAGTTTGGGAATAGAATTACACCTGACAAAAGGAAAACTAACATTAATGAAATTTCCCCCTTCATTAGTACGTATTCGACCGACAACATTTGGAGTTTCCCGAACTCCTACCTAATGATATTAGCATCTACTATGTGATTTATAGTGGCACCACAAACGACCAAAACAATTGGAATCAAATGGATAATAAACCTCAAGACTCAAATCATGCATGCTAATAATGTGACTTGATTTATCTAAATCGTACATGAATGGTGTCAAATGGTAATTACCTTAAATAAAAGCACCCGAGTATAGCACTGACCGGTAGCGTATCAGCTACAAAGTAGGCTATCTATTCTTTGACTTCTTGGTGGATGAAATTAATTGATAGTAGCACGTTCAGTCAGTTCCCCTAAAGGACTCCCTCTTAATCTCGACAGGGATATGTTTTAGCAACATTACTGATCAGATGGCTCCATACTCTCAATGCATATGGTAACACTCTCTGGTAAAACCATTTAGAGATGAAAAAAGTAATCAGGGAGTGATTCTTTGCCAAGTAAATCTGGTTCTGGTCTCAGTTATGCCACCTTATTTTGAGTTTTTCTTTCTGGGCTGGACTATGCTGATATATCCAGCTTTATTGCAGGGGATCTGGTAGCACAATATAACTTGCATGCACTTATGATCATGAATTAAGTGATTTTTACGGATTCAGCGATCCCTGACGCAAAATTACCAGTGCAACCGTAATACACACATAATAAACATCTAAGCGGGACCCATATAAGGTTTCCAGTATCTCTTCATAAACATAGTTTCTCTACAAAGAACGCTAACGAGAACTTACTCTTTGACATGATATATAAAGAATCAAAATAAATACTAATGCTCTCTTTCATGTGATATATTCAATCTGACAGTGATATAGCTGTTTTTACACACCAACTAACCAACCTACCAGTGCAACGAACATGCAATGCAGTGGCTAAAGCTGTGAGAATCTAGAGGTATACTAACCAATCTCTTGTCAATGTTGGCGATCTGACTTTGGACATCCAGTTTCCAGTTCTGAAACAAAAATCACAGTTGAAACGGTCAAACCTTTAACGAAGAGTACAGGTACTTGAATTCTCCTAAAATATCTAGAATCCGAAGCTGATGCTACGAGCAGATTGGAGAAAGAGGATAGCAATCATAGGTAAGAGGAAGGTGAATCTATGTTGAAATCACTGACATTACCAGTGAATCATAGAGATGATACTACTAAAGCTAGAGCCCGAACTTTCCAAAATTCGCTTCGAAAGGTTCATCAAGCAAACCCAATTACCAATATGATAATTAAATCGCTCGTAGAGCATCCCCAGATACCTCTTTATAAATGCTCAGCATTTAGGGAAGGAATGTATGAAATATAGAATCAAAAGCTGACAGATCTCATAAATTTTGAAATCTGTGATTTAGTAAATTGCTCCATATTCTCTGACCGTGATACATCCTCCGTATCATACGGTGCCACGATTATAATTAAGTACTTTGGAATGCAGCTATATGTTAATGTTATTTGTAATATATCGTATTTACCTCTAATTAATCTTTAGCAATGTACCATGAGTGCCAGATTACGCAATTATTCATATATATTCGACGCTTGTATTCAGAGAGCTTATAAAGGAAAGGGAAAATAGTAGTTGAAAGCTTGTAATTTGGTGGCAGCAATACTTGCTTATTGGGCCACGCGCGTTCTCTGTTTGAACAACATAACAAAACCAATACAGGTACAAGTGACTGGCGAAAGATCGCCCCTGAACTGAACATGGTACACTTGCAGTAGATCATTTGGCTGAATCCATTTAGGCCTCTTTATTGTAAAAATACAGGCGTCCATTGAATATAATAAAGGAAAACTCTTAAAGATCATACACATGCGGGATTAAAATTAGTCTAGACTTAGACAAATAAGATTGATATATAAGAACTCCAAATCAACCTA
The DNA here is from genome assembly GCA_950022655.1 of Alentia gelatinosa. Classification (NCBI taxonomy): domain Eukaryota; kingdom Metazoa; phylum Annelida; class Polychaeta; order Phyllodocida; family Polynoidae; genus Alentia; species Alentia gelatinosa. The sequence continues at coordinate 47,426,462 of OX465583.1, read as the reverse complement.
TATAAGTGGACTTCCCCCTTTCATGTTCCGTTGTGTCAATATCTGGATGTATACACAATGCAGAGGAACTGGTGAAAAACTAATCCTTCGCCTAACAACTATTGGCATATGATCAATTGACACGGACGCACTGAACAGTCTGTGTCACGATAGTCAATAATCTACAGCACAAGTTGCACCTTGATCGTATTTCTCCATGCTTTTGCACTTATGCACGGACACACACACCTATATATATATATATATTTATATATATATATATATATATATATATATATATATATATATATATATATAAAGGCAACTACTGATTAACGTGATATTTTATAATTTCTTCTTTCCAAAATGAACATATCAGAACTCAAAAGTTTGCCTATCTTGGCACTCACTATTCAGAAATTATAATCCCAGGTCCTATAAGTAATCTAATCCTAATTCCTTACCAAGGTTCCTGTAGTATATATATAACATGCCTTTATCGAATGTTTAAGGTAGTATTGTCGTTAAGAGAAATTATTCTGATGGAAAAGATAAAGATACAAAAAAAGAGGCTTACCATATAGAGCTCCCTCTTTTCAATGTTCCATTCTCCAGGCAAGGTCCACTGCTCAGGTAAATTGGATCCTTTGATGAGGTTGATACTGGGTAGACCCCCAGAGGCAGTGGATCCGGCATCATCTGAGCTGTGAGCCATGGCGACACTGGAGACTCTGAGACTGGATGGAGACTGTTCTGCCTTCTAAACACTTCTCAGGTCTCTGGGTTGCTCAGATCTTGAACCTCACTGCTCAGCTGTAGGTCAGAGTCCGGTGCCGACCGCCCGCAAAGGCCTCCAGTCAGTTACTCTGGGCCAATAGGATCATACACACATACATACCCGCATGTATGAACATACATATATATGAGTGTGTAGGTGTAGATGTCTGTACACCAGCCCGCTAAGGTAGACGAACCTATAGCCCTGGCCCACCACAGAGCTCACTGAGCACTATTAAATATTAGCATGCCAAGAGTGGATTAAGTCCCTATCCCCCCAGGCCGCCCTGTATGGTGCCCGGCCAGTGATCCCCGACCCACTACCGTTACCGGCTGCACCCGACCCCCCTCCGGCTGGGCAACAATATAACTCCGTCCGACCTCCAGCGCGCCCTCCTCCAGGTGTGATCTCTGGCGTGGCTAGATCTGTTGTTGTTGCCTCTGGTTGTGTGGCTGTGAGAGCACACAGGAGGCCTCGCCCGCTATGCCTGTCTTCCCCCGCAGGTGGTTTCTAAAGGTCGGCTGCGGTCCACCTACATCAAGTATTGATTGGAAACCGGTGCGGCAGCCATATAACTTTTTGATGTGGAAAAGGGAGGTACGAGTGGAATCGACTGCTTTTCCATGGCAGGTTTAAATGGACCAGGAAGTGATAGGAGTATTTCAATTTTAATGATGAAATAATTACCCAATGGATTATCCTCACCTGCATTTGTAGACTATGCCTTTGCAATAAAGTTCCTGAATAATTGACATGGTCAGCATTATATTTTCTCATTCAAGGCTACGCGTCGATCTCTACTTGGAAATACCACTGTTCACATTTTATGGGAGTCAGGCCTGAGTGTAAAAGTGTGTTAAATATTTCATAATGCCAGACGTTTTCTCTGGTTTGTGCATTGATCTAGACCTGTTCCGCTACACCAGGAGTGCCATATTTATTTAACTTATTCAAGATGCTGGATTATGTAATAATAGAGACTTTCTGCTTTGAAGATTGGTGTTTTTCTGCTCGTGAAAATGATTATCATTGGCACAGTGGCACTAAAGAGAAGTTCCAAAGTAGATGAAGCAGATTAATCTTAGTTTGGGGACTTAATCTCTATTAGAAAGTTGTCACATTGTTGGAGGAATGTTATGTAACATTATGCACTTAATTATTATATGACCTTCCATCTATGGATATACTAGGAAATCAACTGTTAAAAGAACAGAAAATTTAATTCCTACTCTTGGAATTCCCAATGGCTTAGTATAGGAAATACATATGTAGGTGATCGATTCAAGTCAATTAGGTTAATATTATCGTTACCTAAACACTAGTGCAGGTTATATAAGTTCATGTATCTCCACATATTAGATAAGTGCATCAATTCTCTTTACGCTTAGTCCCCCTGACAGATTAGTCTGGTAAATCCGTCTATTTAGGATTTCGGTGCTTGTAAAACTTTGATCAATTTTTAACGCCAGGAATCAACCAAAATTAAATTTCTTTCCTCGATGAAAATCGATAGTTCATGATATTTTACAACAGCAGTAGCTTTCTTTCAGATTCAATTATCTTATTTTTCACTGATGCAACTATATAACTTGCCAATGCTAGAATTATTGCTCTATCATTATTTTCTTGACTTTGCTGTGTTCTTGCAGCATAGGAAATATATTTACCATTTAAATTCACTTTCTTATTTATCTTAAAGAAAGGTATACGGGTATTAGGGTAGAAAAATATCTGAAAGTTTATTTCATAACACTTCCAGCTATAAAACAATATCAATCCAGCCTCAGAGGTTAACCTTCACTCACAGTTCTATGAACCATTGTTGAGGGAAGTATTGGAATGGCGGTGACAGTATATTTTGTAAACTTGCTTTTAGTGTTTTTATTTATCAGGGAATATCGACTAGGGTATACATGTAACCCTATGCTCGGTAGGCTCCAGTGGCCAACGCAAGTTCCATTTGGTCTAATTGAAGTAAGATGCAACATATATTCAGGTTATGGACGTTTCAGATAGAAGTCCGAGCTTAGTTCCAATACAGTTTAATAGGAATGATTTTACAATATATGATATTAGCAATGAGGTGATGACGTGATGTAAGTCTTATACAGCTCTCAATGTATCCAGTGTATAGGCATGATGTAATGATAACGTATTTTCATTGAGACCTCTCTGAGGCAACTTATCTCCACTAGAATGAAACATATGATTTGATATTATATTGTTTATACAAGAGATCAACAGTCACATTATTTACTATTATTGTATCCCTACACATTTTAAATATGAAATTCCTGTCTTTCATAGTCAATGATGGATTTCGCAGATTCTTGTGTGCTTGATGTGATTTGCATGGAAAACATTTACACGTAACATGTTTTTCTTCTTTCCGTGCAATCATACTTCGGCTGTGAGAATAGAATGCACCATTGTTATCATAAAGAACACAGTCAGCCAGGGCCACATGTACTGAAGAGCCCATGGGTATTTGCGCATGGTTCGGGCCCACACTAGAACAAAAGCTAAGAATACTTTAATGACCATGATTAAAGCACATCCAACTATTAAAATAAGCACAATGCTCACATCAAGCACAAGGAGAACAATCATGGACGCCGGTTTTTCGTGAAAATGCAGGTGTCGCCACCCGTGTGTGAACACGTGATCAACCCAGAATGCAACACTCTCCTCCCCGCTTGGGATGCTATTGAGAATGCCCTTACATAACCTAGCGGAGGTTGTGTAGGACTCGTCGTGCAATAGAGTCCACAACGCCTCACGAAGCGTGTGCTTGGAGAACGTCCTCCTGTCAATGGCCAGCCCCCATCCATGCTGGGCGGCTCTTTTGGCATTGTATGTCTGGTCGGCCAGGAAGGGGATCACCAGTAGAGGTACGCCATGGAGGACTGCCTCGTTCATACTGACCGCCCCGCTCTGAGTGACCAGCACCCGGGTGTTGCGGTGTGTCAGCAGCTCATCCAGTGGCACCCACTCCATGGCGAAGACGTTATCCGGCAGCGCCGACGTGTTGAACGTAGCGTCAGGACTGTGTTTCAGAACGAACCTCTGCTGTGGGAACGACTTGAATGTCTCTATGAAGATCTCCCGGATCTCTGCTGGGAGAGCTCCATCGGAGATCAGACACCCAAAGGTAACCACCACTAGACCCTGGTGAGCGCCGTCGGCGAAGGCCTGGAGGTGAGTGTTCACTTGGGTGGCATCGTAGAAGGGCGTGGGTACGCTGACCTCCACGTAATGCGGCGCCGTGGAGCGCGGGTAATCAAGGCAGGTGGGCTGCGTGATTGTCATCCACAGCACAGAGTGATGCAGCACCTGAGATATGGTCTGGTGAGGCCCGTCAGGCACTAGTTCCCGCACCAAGCGGTCTTCGTTCTTCCCCATCAAGGGGAAGAAGATCTCGGCGATGATATAGATGATCATATTGAAGAAGCGCTGGAAGAAGTTCATCTCGCTTGTGAAAGGACTGAATTGATGCGGCTCTACAGAGGGCAGGGAGGGGACCCCGGCCTGCCAGGCGTGATGTTGGATGGATAGGCTCATGTAAGAGATGTTGAGTATGTAAGGCAGTATGCTGATGCATTGATACACATGGATGCCATCGTAGATGGCCAGACTGAAGTTCATTGCTCTGAGCTCACCAAGAAGGGTGGTGTTAGTCAAAATGCTCTTACAATGACCGAACGATAGCTGTTTTGTATCACTGAATAATATCTTATAGCTCTCCCTGGAGTCCGTCACGCAGGACACATTGGACATGAGGCCCTTCATGGATGGAAGGTCCACCTGGAGCCAGTGGATCTGTCCGAAGGATGTGTTGTGACGGGTCGGCGGGAGGCTGGAGAGCATCCACACCTGATGGCCAGCTCTCAGTAATTGCACACTGGACAAAGTCATGAGTTTAACGTGGGAGTAGGTGTTGAACGGTAGGACTAGAATGCGGGAAGAGGATGTAGGTGTTCCACAGATGCAGAGGGAAATCAGTAGGAAGAGGCTCCACTCTCGGACACCTGCCCATTCCATATCGCAGACTGGTTAGTCAGCTCGTACATTGATCGTTTTCTGTATAATCACGCCTTGCATCCATCAGCCCCTGAAAATAGCAAGTACAGCGATGAGTTTCATTGTTTCCTACTTCTTAAGGGCGGGTGATGCCTCAAGGCATTATTTTTCTGAGATTTAACAACGGATTGTTATGATGAAGTATTCAATCAATAAACATTAATATTGTCCATAATGTAGTTGATATAATAATCATATAAGGGGCAACAAGTGATGATTTTAAGGATGAGGTGTAATGTCGCTAGGTGAAATAATCTGATTTTGAATTCAGACGGCAGTATATATCAAAAGAACAACTGTCTTGAAAGTGATAAAGCCCACACAAACTGCGTTGATAGATGTATGAATACCCTCGACCTCGTGAAGGCAGTACCTTACATTGCCTACAAATCAACACAGGCTCTAATATGCTAAGAAGTGCATTTGGTCTTGTTTCACAAATCCGCTTCAATAATCACTCACTCCCCTTCATAGCACATATTCCTAAGTACAAGAGATCATTTTATCGCGTGTGTCAGTGCTACATTAAGATTAACAAAGGGCATACCAAGTAAAATCACCCATAGTCATGGTTCACCAGAATGAGGTAGTTCTACGAACCTCGCTTCATCCATAGGAGGCCGTGATGCTCCAATTCATGTCTGGTCGTTGGACCGTAGTCTCAACCTATTTTTAGTACCTCTAGCAGAGGTTGAGAATAGTTTAAGCTCGGAGGTGTTCACTTGGATACGATATCATATGATGTAAATCTATTTTGGGAATTCAAAGTATTAGTTTCGTTCCAATATCGTATATAACTTAGGGGCGCAGAAAATTGATATGTTAAAAGACTATATGCTCGATTGAGAGTCTGCTATCAGTGCTGAACTATCGCCCTGTCCACCATGGCATAAGATGCCTCAATGTAACTTGTATGTCTTTCTACAAGATGTACTAAGTAAATGTACTCTCTGGCTATAGAAATCAAGTGCTGAAAACGTCTGGCCTTAAGTCACCTTAGAGAAAGGTCTTTCAAACAACTGCAATTGCAACACAAAGTCTCGCAATTCAATCTGGTATTGAATAGTTAACATCGCTGCTCCAGTTTTTATTGAGGTATCACCTTTATAAAAGATGGGAACACTCTCCATGAAACTACACCTTAGCAAAGTTACCGTGTTAAAGTCTGAAACGAGGCGTGAAGGCCTGCTTCCTTTGGATATATATGTGTGTATATATATATATATGTTTTTGTGTGTGTATAAGTTCCAAGAACCAGACGTAATAAAATACTAGGAACAGACACCTCATGACTCATAAAATACTTTATGATATACGAGGTCTATACTTTATGATATAACCGACCGTTATTGTAATAGACCTACAGGGTAGGATAGTTTAGAAGAACAGATACAGTGTTTTTGTAGGGTGGGTGGATCCGAGTTCGTTGGCATGCCAGGGGGGAGTGGCCATATTCAGGGGAGGCCAGTTTGAAATGTGCGTGGCCACATTATTGTGTGCTTGATGTGATTTGCATGGAAAACGTTTACACGTAACATGTTTTTCTTCTTTCCGTGCAATCATATTTCGGCTGTGAGAATAGAATGCACCATTGTTATCATAAAGAACACAGTCAGCCAGGGCCACATGTACTGAAGAGCCCATGGGTATTTGCGCATGGTTCGGGCCCACACTAGAACAAAAGCTAAGAATACTTTAATGACCATGATTAAAGCATGATTGTCCAGCTCCCCCAGAGCAACTTTTCTTCCTTTAAATGATGCACATTCCGTTCTCTTCCACCATGACCAGCCATTTTGATAAAAAAAAACATTTAAAAAAAACATCACTGAATACAATCAAAATAACAACTTATTATACTGTAAAAACAAGCTAAATGTATGACAGCCTTATAGGTGTCCTTGGTGTAGGAGCATTTTAGACGACTTAGGACGATTTGGAGGACAAAGGAGAGTTGTACGATACATTTATACAACAACATTTTTAAGGCTGCATGAGATCGTATCCTTGAACTCTCCTAGCTCAAAGACCAAATGGCTTATACAACGACATTGGCCTTAGGACGATCAGAGGACAATTTCTATGATTTACCCTGGATTATTAAACGGCCCACAGGAGGGCTTGGCAATCCAAGTGAGCAGGGGCAGCCCGTGGTGGCCGGAAGGATGAGGAGAGCATCGAGGAGCTGGTGTTGGGCCGACGTGAGCGTGAAGGGCCAGACGGGTCAACAGCAGCTATGAGGGGTTTGATGGTTTACGAGGCAAGAGATGCCAAGCCCCCCAAGAGGGCTGATGTGTAGGGACACATGAGGATGACCCCACCCAGCATTGTGGTCCCCGCAACCAGGGTGGTGAAGAGGAGTTTATAGGCATAACATAGGCAAATTTAATGCGGCATGCCATGACATAAAGTGCGATTTATGCCTCTAGGGCCATAAAAAAATTGACCAATCAGCGACTAGATTGTAAGCTGCCCCGAAAGAAGTTCCGGTTGGACTTTGGTTGGTCGTTCAATCGATATTTATATTTTAGTAATCCAAAAGCGTAAAAAGGGGGTAGGATAAATACGAAACCGAACTCGAGTTAGACTTGTTAGTGTCTATGCCACTCTGGTCAGGTCTGTTCCTCACTACGCTCAGCTAACGCTTCGCGTAGTAATACACGACCTTCACATCGTGGCATAAACACTGACAAGTCTAATTCTCGTTCAGTTTCTACTAAGACCAGAGAGCAGTAGTGCGTAGCAGGGCCCCTGAGGGAGCAGAGAGCATGCCTCTGGCCGCAGTTGGATGAGACTCAACCTTGTGCGGAAGTGACGAGAGGGTTTTATTCTCCAGAATATCTTCCTGGGGCAATGGCAGGAGCAATTAAGCAGGATTGAGTCGCAGAACCATGGGGGAAGTAGAAGACAGAGAGCCCCTTGTTGATGAGGGCTGGAGAGTAATCGGGTGTAGACAACTGATATCAAAAATATTGAAGAGAAAGAAATACCAACAAGACAGAACATGGCTAAACTGTTAAGAACAAATAGACCTAAGCTAGAAATGTACAAGAAAAGTGTCGAATACAAAACAGCCTCGACATGGAATCTATTATCCCCAATTCTTAGATCAACACCGACTTGTAACGAATTTAAAAAATTAACAAAAAAGATAATGATGGAGTCAATACCCTCCATGTAATAATTGTACTGTCTATGTATTATCATCAATTATAGATTTTTTAAATACCATGTATTCAGATAAAAACAAAAAACTGTTTCAAGATTCAAAAAGGAAAACGCGTTGGAGGTCATCTAGTCTCAGGTATAACCCATGGACCTTATACATGATTGTACAACCTGAAATATTTAAAAGGGAGCTGATGGAAACCAGCGATGTTTCGCTGATCAGCGAACCCTCTTTACATTGTACCTTGTACGTGTTATATTACCTAAAGTGGATTGTCAAATGTATCATGAAACTAGTACAAATAAAGAAAGTTTAAAAAAACAACAGTTCTTTTGTCAAGGTGACGGGGCGTCCATTCTGTCTCGATTGTTCTCTGGTAGTCCAACTCACCCCGGATCTGTCAGGGTAAACCCAAGGCAAGTCGGAAAGCCCTAGAGAGATGCAAGTTTGTTGGAATGCTGGGGGAGAGTGGCCGCATGCAGGGGTGGCTGGTTTGAAATGTGCGTGGCCACATGGCCGAACTGTGCACACGACCAAGCGGACATGTGAGGGCGTCTTCAGTTACTTGGTCACTTCTGTCTTCGCGTTACCGCCAACTCCAGTTAGCCACTAAGCCAAACCTATATCTAATTGAGTACCTGTATTTTCAATCCCAGGTTTTGCCTGTTTTTATTCATGGTTTTCCCTCCAAGTTTTGTATACTGGCATCCACCCTGCCTCTCCCCTACACACAAATCCAATCCTACAATGTGGCTACCACAATTTAGCCCTGCCGATTTGCCAGTTCTGATATGACACTTGCCTCCCCCGAATGCGCCATTCGACTAAAGGCCAAAGGCAACTGAATAGATGAAGAATCAAGCAAAACAAATGAATTCCATTAATTGATATAGTGTTGGCTCATTCAACAAAAAGACAACTGGAAAAAGCGCCAGAAGGAAAAATGATGCCCCTAAAGAACCCAGGTTGGGAGATGGACGAACATATCCACCATAATAAGACCCAAGACCATCAAATCCAAAGATGAGTGCTAGATGAAATCTTACACAACAACACAATAAGGTCTTTATGCAATCTAACCCTTACATAAAATGAAATACAAAAATATATAGATAAATATTATAAGCAAGGGATAACACTGTAAAAACAACCCAAGAAATAAGAATAGGAAAATGGATATAATGCTTGATCCAAACTCGGAAAACAGTCTAACCAAAAAGGCACCCCATACACCCACCTCTAACACACTTGATGCCTAATAAAACAAGACAGAGGTGACAGCATAACACCAAGCGCACATGACAACAAGCTGAACCATTCTGAACACTGAACCATCTCTGAATAACTAATGAATAATGGGAATAAAGGAAATGGGAATAATGGAAATGGTTGTGTTAGCGATAGGGGTAAGTTAACTGCCTCATTGACCCTCAATTTATATATATTATATATATATATATATTATATATCAAGGGTGGATATAGATTGCCCATATACATGTAGTTTAGTACTTTATCCATGCCCTTTTATTGTTGATGGTTAAATATCTATGAAAATTTCCTTAAAAGTTATGTACATACATGTACATGTATATAGAATGAAGAATTGACTCCTCAATTACATGTATACTTTTCAGGCTGCCTCACTAGTTGTCCATTGAATTTTGCCATGATATTTCGTAATTGTGATTACTAATACCACCGCTGTATAGTAAAATTGTAAACAAGCAACATAACGGTGCACATCTTCTTAAAAGATATTCCCAGTATTCACTTTGGTTCTGTCTAGTTCCTTGTATGATCATGTATTAAACCAAAACGGCCAATCACTTGGTGTCATATGATTTCTTAATATTTAGCAAAAGGGAAGGTATTATAGATAATGCGTTTTCTTATACTTTTGAGTGTGTTATTCTGTTTGCTGTTTCATTATTAACTCCTTATCAGTGTGGGTTTTTCTTTAGATCAGGGAGATACAAACATGATAAACAAGTAGGTTTATCGATATCTGGGATAAGAAATGTCCTTCTATAGTATAGGGTTTCTTTGTATGAGCTATAGTGTTAAAACGTAAATAATGCCTGACCTAAATCGAACATCTTCAGTTAAACAATAATCCTCCTATTATATAGAAATAACTTCTTTATGGCATACCAATAAAAACAACCAAGCCATTTGACATATCTTGAATATGTTTTTCCTCATAGGAATATCACAATTAACAGTCTCTAGAGAAGACTGCAGCACAGGCAGTAGGCTGCGTGGCTCTAAAGTGCCCGAAAAGGGTTCAAGTTCTAGTGATTTCTTTATGTTATATATTTAACTGACAATTTAATTGTATCATCCTGAACTTATTGTGATGTCACCTGGCATATGCGATGACCTAAAACCGTCAATCCAATCAAATTTCTGGGTTAAAACTCATATGGTAAGAGATGTTCATCTGAAACCCAAATAATTTCCTTTATCAATCTTGTCTTATCTAGCAAAGCCTAGAATTGTCCACAAGCGCCAATAAGCATGCATGGGACCCATGTGCTTAGAATGCATACTGAGTGGCTTTAACAAATATCTGGATAACAATCGGACTCGTGGAAGTTGTATGCATGTCCTATAGACGTAGCACTTACCTAGAGGTGACGATCCTGTAGCATTTTGTCATTGTGTGTAGCTATGCGGGCTTCGCATAATTCCAGACTTTCCTATGCTCCGAGTGGGTTCCGGCGACTTAAACCTCCAAAAGTTCTCTTGTTCTTTGTGTTTGTGCGTTCTATAAGCGTGGATGAACAATGGGCAGTAACGTGTTCTGGTAAGAGGCAGTAATGCACATATACGTGTATTTGGTACTGGCTGTGTACGTGTATATCTGCTGCGGGTGAAAGACCTTGCGTTGATGGTGCCCGCTGCAGATTGGGAATCCCTCTACTCGCGCCTCCCAGGCCTTGTGGCCATGCTTGGCTGCCCACACTTCGTCTGTTTCTGCACTGGTTCTCCGTAGCCATTGGGGGCGAAGTCGTCTAGTTTTCCGGGAATTCTCTTGATGATAGAATACTACTAATCCACCTTTCCCACTCCCAATTTTCCTTGGCCGGAAACTAGGCTACTGTGAACGTATATATTATAGTAATTGAGTTTCCAAGAATGACAATTACTCCATACATTACTCTAATCAAATCATTTTATATAAACAGTGATACGATATACGATTAGCCTAGACTGGTTCCAGTCCCTGCATCCTATGACTACCCTCCTCGTAGGGATTCATGGGCTAGTCAGAGAAGGATACATGCTATAATGAACTTTATTTTAATTGTGTTTAATCAGTTTATGAATGTTCATAATCGTGAGCATGTGAGCAAGGCGTGAGCAAGTCTACGATTAACCATGTCAAGACAGGAGAAATATATTGCCCATTGATAATGATATGAGATACATTTGATTCTGATCTATTGCTATCCCATGCCGATCATTCACGAATCGATGACTTTCCTAGCATTAAGATATATTCGTCTTCAATTGAATTATGCCTGAATTTTGTGTATTCGTTGTACTCTACAAAATATTTCCTTTTTGTAGAATCTTATTTTTTCTCTTTAGTGTGACATGCATAGTCACTTATTGTGTGTGTTTACATTAGATCTGGTTTATTGTTGCATAGTTTTTTGGTTTTTTTTATTGACAGTGTCTCTCAACTATAGTCGTTATATTCCATTAACATACCTGTGGTCATCTTTTTTGCACCCATGATTTTCCTTCTGTCTTTAGAAACTTCTTTTGGGATTTTAAATAATGGCTTTTTTCACAGTCAGAATTCTCAGGTTCTATGAATCTGAGCCATGATATCAAAGATCTGAGTGACGAGAGATCCAGGAAAGATAGCTACGCTCCATACTTATTATTTATTTCCAAATGAGACATGAGTACCTCTTTTTCAAGAGGTGTTTTATCTGGTATATACCAGCTTTCTTTAAGTACATATGTAATTGGCTAGAGATTTCTTGAGACTTTATATAAAATCGCTCATTATTGCAGCGTGTTCTGACTACTGGATCAATATGATTATATTGTGGATATGTGCCAGCTGATAATGTCATCATAGCCCTAGAGCCTGAAGCTGACTACCACTAAGTAGCTTTTATCTTCAGGATCAAATTCACAGCAGAGATACAGTAGAATTCCAAATAAGGGGACACCCCAATTTTGAGCTAAAGTGTCCATTTAAGTTGGTGACTCTTACACGGGGTAATAATCAACAATCTAAAATTAGATGGAACCGTCCCGAGCAAACGTGACCTCTTGTGTGAGGTATCCCTTATGTGAAGTTCTACTGTACATGTATTTGGAAAGCTGAAACGCCTTTGTATTGGTTTTTGTCTTGGTTACTTTGTCTTGACACCGTTGTTGTGTATCATGATCATGTAGTAAAAATTGAAGTTGAAATAAAAGCTGCTTTATAAAGAATTAAAAAATAAAAATTGCGATCCAAAACACCGCTGGCCTAATAAAACATTGTCTATCAAAAGAATTATTTAACTCGTATGACAAAATAACTATTCATCATTCATAAAGGCGTCTATAGTGGAGAATCCTTGTTTAGTCGAATAGATTTAGCAATAAAAGAGAAACTGCAAATGATAAACACTGCCATTCAGCCTACACAATGATTGATAAAAATAGAATTACCATATCTGCCAAGTCAGCGTCAGCTGTCACCATTTATATATGAAATATCTCCAGTAACTGTACAATAAAATTAAGACTTGTGAATATCATCTGGTTTAAAGGGAATGGGTATAAGCTTCTCGATCTAACCCCTGCATTTGACTTTCTGATATCAAGTTAAAAGCATATGTACAATCAGCCAGAAAATAAACAATCACTTTCATCGCACCATTGAACATACAGGCTAGATGCTAATTATATTTCTCAATACATGTCATCCACACTGTTTACTGAGTTATCAAGTCTTTATTATTTTTGAATAGTGTACAACAGAAACCTTCGTGTTCTCCAGTATCTCTCCCCTATAGTACAGCCCTTCGCTGTGCTTGGTGGTTAGAAGCCGGCCACGCGGACTGACGACGTCTTGAGACACTTGGCCCTCGTGTCGGGACGCTGGTTGTGCTGGTCGCGTACGTAGAAGAAGAATGTGCCGAACTGGTCATTGCGCCGGTTCACGTTCCACACGGACGCGTAGAACCTGCCGATCGTGCCCGAGTTGGTCCAGATACGGTTCCCGATGTCGCAGTCGCTCGTCAGGCGCTCGGCCACGCAGCGGATCTTTGTGAAGAGTTCGGTCGGCGGAACGCTCACCTCGGCTTTTCCGACGAAGAAATCACTAAGGGCAACGTAACCTGCACAAAAGTGGGAGCAAAGGGAGGTTTACTTGCCGTGCTGTCACGATAAGAGATACATAAGCTCGGGTGATATTTGCAGGTCACTTGCAAGATGCATTGGTAAGATATATTTTACACTCACTTGGACGTTATTACAACAACTTTGTTGGTGTATATATACATAATAATGACTGGTCTTGTATACGAGTGGCCGTAGTATCCGAGTAGTTTACGCGTAATAATATCCGAGCCACATCTAGGATAATGCGCCGTCAACTACGAGGGGCTTATAACCTCTTTTTATGACTGTGATTTATTATGGAAAATACGATCGCTATAACTGATCATGGATATTTTGAAGTACATGATGATTCTGACTCATTTTGGATAAACTAGACAAAATATTAGATTTACTCAATTGGCAATAGAATGAATCTTAAGGAACCAGTTTTAATTGATAATTGGCAATATTCAAAAATCACCAGTTGGGGCCACCATAAATTGTAGGATATGCCTATAAATTGGTTGGACAAGATAGTTTTTCCTAGAGTCACGCTGCACAATATCTTTAACGAATCCGTGATAGGTGGTTAATAAAAGAGGTAACTGACGATTCCCTAAACTGGAGTGGAATTCGGTTAATGAGTTATCCATGTCTGTAAACCAGCGTTGGTGCCAAACGGACTGAGGATAGGAGACCACATAATCTTCATATATCATATAATTATTCGCTAGTTTGACAGTTTGCAACACCGGGTGTTTATATAGCGATTGCTACGGGGAACCAGATAAAGACACCCTTACCTTTGGGACAGACGGGGCGCCAGGCAGACACATCGTCAAAGTACGTACTATCACGATTGTCGTACACAAAGCGGAAACCCTCCGGACGGGCCAGAGCGTCCTGCTTACTACTGCTATCTCTGTAAGGAAACAAACACATGAATCTGACGGAGGGTGTCTCAGGTGTGTCAATATAGGTAACGGCAGCTGCAGACTTTACACAGAGGCAATTACAGTATAAGCTTATAAATAACAGTAAAAAGGTACAGATTTTATACAATCGTTGGTACATTTGGTGGATATTAAACCGAAACTCAGATCCAAGATGGTGTTAGAATGGAAGTCTTGTTTGTAGGGAAATCACACACGAAGTCTGATGTCTAAAGTGACTTGGAATAAACTATACTTTGAAACGTGAAAGATGAACCGTGTTCAAGCCAGATTTCTTTAAAGATATGTGATTATATAGAACTGATTCGTGAATAATATAATTAGACAACAACCCATGATTTTGAATGCGCTGTAACCAGCATCGAGGCAAAGCCAAGTGGCAATTACTGTGCATCCATAAGAGTGGCATATTGTTTATTTTACGATTCGAGTATGGCTCTGTATTTATCTCACCCCTTTCACAGACATTATAATAGCATCACACTATCAGAATGCTTCAAATTATTTATGCAAATCTAGTTAGGAACATGTAAATCTCCATTTTGTTGGCTCGCTGCTCACAATACGCTGTTCCAGTTTCTTCCTAGTGAATACATGTTGATTGGCTAGACGTTTATGATGTCATATCACATCACTCGCCATCATATAGTATTGTCACTTTATATGGTTGATCATTGAGTTTAAGCTTTTAATGTTATTCCTATGGCTAAACCTGTGCCAGGGGTAAGATAAATACGTTTACAGAACATCTAGACTCCAGATTTTCTGCATTAACACAGGGAATCAGAGCACAGTGCTGAGTACAAATGCGGGACGACTTACATGAAGGAGTAGAGCACCCTGTTGAGGTCATTGTAGTTGGGCTGAGCACGCTGGCCCAGGATGAAGAAACGGCTCCCGGAGCGAACGGGCTCGTAGACGGTCAGGTCGTTGCCGCTCGTTCCTCCACGGTCCCTCCATATCTTCACACCATTTCTGTCACTGACCGCGCTCAGATCCTGGGCCCCTGTCTGCAGAAAAGACCATTTATATTTTTTTGTTATTGATCACCTTAGCTCTCGACTGTACAGAAGTAGTTTTTTCAGTCAAATACAACAAAACGAAGCAAACAATTGGGTGACCTACGGCCAACAATGGGAAATTCCAGATGTTCTCTGTCTTTCGTATGATCAGTGGATTATGTACATATTCCTCGTCACTTAGATAGACTAAGCCGATGTTATCTGGGATTCCATAATAGCTAGCATGAAATTACTAAATGATCATATTCATAATGAAATAATTCTCCTTAGCATCCAGGCGTTATGTCACCCCGATGCATCAGACCAGGTGTGTATTTTGTAACCTTGATATTGTTATCCTGATTGACATCAATTTGCAGTCTATGGATATGACGTATACATAGAGTATAAGATCAAAATCCATTTGTATATTGATGGAGAATTGCGTATTTATCTCTGAGGGTAGGCTGTAGGTATCTGCTCATAAAAACACGTTACTTACAATTTTTTCCGACGGAATGATGCCGACCCAACACGCTGATAAGCAGCTGAGGATTGGAGTCCCATCCGACGGTAGAATTTTACATACTAACTTTTACATTGAACCGTACGTAGAATTGAATCACTATTGTTCGGATTATGTATCGATCTATCAAGGCTAAATTATCTTCTGAAAGTAATTACATAGTCCACTGACTTTATGCTCTGGGAATCCATGAACATGGAATTAGCTGAATTCACCTAAATCTACTACTCTGTTATTTGTTTAATCAGAAACACAGAAGAAAGTAATATTCCTCTTTTATGAACAACCTATTGGCATCTGCATATATAATATATATAATGATGAATTATCTCACTTACTGAGGCCACCAAGGCCAAACCGAGGAAGACGACAGATGCGATCATATCTGCAGGTTACCAAGGATCCCTGCCGTTCTAAAGGCACAGTATGCTATGTTGGATGACACCCGTGACCTATCTGGACACTATATAACGTCCTGGGCAGTGCTGACGTTGTACAATGCATGATAATGTTATCTCCCTGGAAGGATACCCATATCTGACTCATGTATTGGCGACCAGGTCCATCAGAACTCGATGTCACCAACCAAAAGGATGTCTGATCTATCAAATCTTACAATCGTTTCCCTTTTCTATAGTGGCAGACAACTTCAGAATGTGCAATTTGAAGATTTTATATGGAACGAAGGCTTTGAAGGAGTTGGTCCATGCAGTTAAAGTATGGTGGACGTATTCATGCCTTAATATTCTGTGAAGAAATACAAGAAATAAGGTAGTTAGAACCAGATGCAAATTGGTACATTCGACCGTTTACTCTAGTCTCCAGTTAAAACACAGTTACAACATAATCATTTCTAAAAATGAAATTGAGGTATATGGCCGACATATTGCGCGACAAAGACAATTTATGCAGCTGTACATTGGATTTAGATAGGTCTCTGACTATAGCTGATTGCGCCAAAACCACGCTTGGAAAACAATCAGAATCATAAAGTAAGAGTTACCTTATATCAAATACTTATATCCTTTGAATATTCATACATTGACTATTGCCATGTTATGCTATTCATCTCTCGTATTACTGACATGCTAATTCATGTAATTCCTCTTGGTCTAGCCTGAACCTGATATGGGTAATATCTACAGTTTTTGCCTGATTCTTGAGTATAATTATTATGGTAAACCACAGTTTTGACAAGACATATTGCTAGTTAAAGATTATGATAAAAAAAACATTTCCTCCCCTTTTTACAACAAGATAAACTTGTATGATTGAAATCTGTAGTAAAGATTGGTACCGGGATAATGACATGACAAAGCTATAGAGTACATATCATGTACAATTTGTGTAATGAGAGGAGAGGAAAATGTGCTGCCCCTATGTCTAAAATTGCATAAAGGTAACTGATGATATCGGGTATGCTTGAAACAGCATACACTCTCTAAATGGATATGCTTGTTCTCAGTCTATATTTTAGGGCATCCCTTGCCTGTTGAAAAACATATACAGTAGGTCTGACTGACGGACTATTCTGTGGGACAGTATTAAGTAAAAACATAATCATGACGCCTATACGATGATACTTGTTTGAGGTGTAGGACAGAATTAATTCAGAACTCGTTCTTTGAACTTGTTCTGAATGGATTCTGCCCTCACCGAGAATACATATCATCATATTGGCGTCATTACTATGTTTCTTTTTAGTAATATATGCCTTAGATTGGTTATGATCTCCCGAAATTGACAGAGACTTGTCTTCATTGACACTGTCAGTCTCACCCAATGCAGGAAGTACATTACAAGACTAATAGGAAGTCAGATACACTCTCCCAGTAGAGGTTGGATTTGCTCAAGCTTGCCGATGGCCACAGAGACTACAATTAGAGGAGTGAACATCATATACATATTTTCGTGCATTTGAAACGGGCAATATCGGACCCTGTTGTTACCTAGGCGCCTAGTTTCGCAGTGTCTCACTTCACAAGTTGCGAGGCATCTGACAAAGTGCCCTGGAATGAGTTATCATGACTATTTACCAAATATTGAGGCATCTTACGTGGGGAATGCACACGCTACCGTTTAAATAGCTTGAATATGCGAAATCGATCGATACCAACACGGACACTCGCCGAGTGGGTGTCACACAGATGGCAACAAATGGTGGCACCACTGTCAGTCGGCGTAACCTGGCAGCGAGTGTTGGTATCGATCAGTTTTGCATATTTAAGCTATTTAAACGGTATTGTGTGTATGCCCCAAGTAAGATACCTCGATCTTTGCTAAATATGCATGTTAACTCATACCGGGATGTTTGTCAGATGCCTCGAAACTCGCGAAGTGATGGGATCTGCCATTTTTAAATCTTCCGCCCAGACCTGTGTTGTCGGCCTCTCAGCCAATCAGAATGTGTTGTATTTCAAAGCACGCAATATGTTATTTCAGTACAAAAATACACAGCATATCACACAATATGCAACAAATTATTATACCCGAGCAGCGGTGAGTATTTACACTGAGTTTGTGCATAGGTATATAATAAAGAATCATTCCAATAGATTTCCCCACTCTCCATTTCCCTAACCAAAATTCAATAAAGGGATTGTACAAGGTGTTGAACTTAACTGATTTATACATTTTAAGAAGACATTCATCTGCTGTGGTGGATTTGTATCTGTCCGTATTCATTCTTCCTTTCATTTCTTTTCTTAGCAATAACTATAAAATACTAGCCTGCCTTAGTGGATGTGCTGGTTGAACACTCAGACTTCAACAGTTGTTTAAATAGCCCCCAGCTTTTTCATTATTTTTCACCATCACACACTTTGTTAGAGCGTGCTCGCACGCGCTATATACGTTGCCTATAAAAGGTTAGAGTGGTCACATACACTTTCAGCGTGCTGAGAAAAAATCTATCCCTTCACTATCTGCTTGCTATTCGCTGTGATATTGGATAGGGAGCAGGGTGCCAGTGTCTGATGCCCAGCTTACCATGACCAATCACTTAAGACCGAAATACCTGATTGGCCTACTGGTGTTTGATATGTTTGAATCCTATAGATAGAATCAGGCAGTTACAGAAATGGCAAGTTTACTAGGTGCAAGTGGTTACAGAAAACGATCCATAGACAGTAGTAACCCAAACCATTTAGTTGTTATTCACCTGAAGCTGCACGCTCATTCATCAATGATGAACATTCTATTTGCTCCTAGTTATATCGTTTATTACCTTTATGAGTATCAGTGAATGAATGTAATAAACGAATTAAAAATGAAACAAACTGAATAGGAAACGAAACCCCTGTAGTTTATTTTATAGATACATTTATTTGTCACTGTCTCTATGTTTCGCGGACAGCCCTGTTCTTGAGGCACCAAGGCCGTACATTGGGCTGCTCATTATGCTGGTTGTTTGCGTAGAAGAAGCCACTGTCAAAGCTTCCCCCCCGTGCGTTCGCAGGCCACATGGAGATGTAGTAGCTGCCGGAGGTGCCGGAGTTGCTCCAGACCTTGCTGCCATATTCACAGCCATCTACGAGATCGTCCGCCACGCAGCGAACTTTCTCAAAGAGCTGTGAAGGAGGCTGACTTACACGGTTCTTCAAGGCGAGGAAATCTCCCAGGGCCACGTAGCCTGAAACGTATACAAAATCATGGCCGTTAGACAAAACTACATAGGTGTAAGGGTGAGACAGCTGAGATTTAATTGCCAAAGCAAGAAACCGAATGATCTCTAGGGTATGTATTAGCTGTATCAATTGTATTGCTGTTAGCAGATATATAGCAGATATATCTAGTATTATTTAGCCGAATCGAGGAAGCTGCATAAGGTATTGGTCATTTTGTCGTTGAAATCACTGTAACGAAGTGAGCTGCTAAAGTAGTGCGAGTTCGGGAATGTCGACGGAGGTACACACTTAGATTTTGATGTAATGAGAAACACAAGTTTGGTCTAACCAAACGCCTTAATTCTATCAGGGGTATTATTGAGCATTCATCACTTAATCTACTACTGAAAAGAATGGACCAAAAACCTTATATTTTCAAAGAAGGAGTACCGTAAGGAGCTTGGTTGTCCTCTAATGCCATCTCCGCTACAATATCTGGGGCAGCGAAAGGAGGACAGATTTTCAGTGTCGAATTAGACGAATACTTGTATAGTATCTGTAAAGTATTTAGAGTAATATGAATAACCTCGTGGGCAGAGTGGTCTCCAGACAGATGCATCATCGAAGTAGGTGCTGCCACGATCATCCCAGATGAAAGAAAACCCAACTGGGCTCGTCAGACTGTCGCGGCGCCTGCTTTCATCCCTGAAAACAAAACAGACTAGTCTTTATAAGGTTGAAAGAGAAGTCTCACTAAGATATATCTCAGGGCTTTTTTTTAAATTGAAAGATTTACATGAGCATATGGTTCGTACAATGAAATGATAGGTAAACAATGATATGAAGTTGACAAGTTGAACAACCAGTGTTCTCTTTACAACAATGGACTATTGGAAAGCCTAATCAGTGTCTAACTACATGCATCAATTTCAATGTTAAGCTGATAAGTCCGGCTCCTAAATGTCATAGATGTTAGGGAACTTATTGCTTTCTTAAAAGAGTCTTCGGTGTCCAATGCTTTCATATTTTCAGATAGAGCGTTCCCTCAACTCAGTGATGACACTTGATTTACTGATGGCCACTCAATAGAAATATCGTATTTCCTGTTGTGTATTGGTGGTCACCTGCATGTTCATGTGTGAGGAATAGAAAATAACTCTGTTTGCATAGAGTAGATGAAAACTATTAGACAGGTCATTGATATAAAAGAAAAAGAAAAGGGAACCACGACGGATCCCTGGGGGACACCTTATAGTATATCTTTCCAAGTTTATACACCTTTTTCGACCGGTCAAGTAAGATTCCACCCAATTGTAGTTATTTTCTGTCAGCTCTAACTTCTAAAGCTTTCGCATGAGTAATCCACAGTGCAAACGCCGAATACCTTCTTTAGATCTTGATAGCATTATACCCCTACGGTCCCTGCCTCCATGTGATTTATTCGCACATTCAAACGTCGCATCTATGGCAATTTTATTCTTTCTATAGCCAAATCGCTTTGGGGTTAATTCGCCCTTTTCCTCCAATATGGTAATTTGCTATCAATCTCTCCAGGAACTAGGGGGGAAGGAGGTTGGCCAGATTTCGGTAGTGGTGTTATTAATCTCGCCCCAGTATTTTTCTCCATAGGTTTAACATTAGGAACTCGTAGTCCACGGCCGTGAAGTTCGTGTACCCAATACTCAATAGCTAATTGGGTGATTCATTTTATCAATAAATAATGTTTTACAGGGTCAGATAAAATCAGATCTAAGTATGCCATTTTCCTGGTATCTGGATATCCCCATATCAAAATAGGTCTGGTTTAGGTTAATTTTCGGCGTTATAGTGTTACAAATATTCAATATCACGGAAGATCTTGTTACTTCTATATCTTTAATCAAAGATAGTGCCTAGTCCGTCAATATGAAGACCTATCTTGCACAGGTGTTCGGTGATCTCTACAGGTTCTGTCTACTAGGTTTTGTTCATCATGTGAAATGAGTGTAGGTCATTTTATGTTAGCATATGCAATATTAATTGAAGAATTATTTACAATAACATGATTGTAATATAGATCATTTGTACTGTGGCTTGGGCCATTGAGTACAAGAAAATTGAACTTATAATCCCAACTGACTTTTTTTTCTTACTTGCAGCCACATACATATATACTCTTTAAAAATAATGACGTAATAAACATGGCTGAAGTTTTTAGGTCAGAGATAGAATAGTAAAGAAATAATTCAATAACTGAATTCACCCACACCCCGTTAACAATGACAAATTGCACATAAGTTTATAAGATCAACGAGTACTTTCTCTATACTCCTGATAAGATATAAGTGGCTTAAAGCTAGGCCTGATTATCCTATGTACCTGAAGGAGTGCACTGCCCTGTCCATATTGTAGTAGTTAGGCTGCGCCCTCTGGCCCAGGAGGTAGTAATTACTTCCGGGGCGGACGGGCTCATAGATAGTCAGATCCCGGCCACTAGTGCCTCCACGATCTCTCCATAGTTTGTTTCCCTTGCGGTCAGAGACAGCGTTCAGGTCCTGGCCAAGAGCCTGCATAACAAATTTCATTAACCTTAGTCTGTGTGAAAAGCCACATACTTCAAAGTGCAATTAACATTAATTAATCGGGACCTCTATGATGAGATACAGATGTCCCTTCAAATTCTAAGCGAAATGATGCTATAATTGGACAATATGAAATTGGACATGTTAGGGTCACTACGTATCACTAAGCTAGGATAAGGTGTGCTGCGAGTCACATACGCTTAATCTGGCTTATTTGTTAGATAGCTGATATCAATATTGCTGACGATTGATTAGCTGCTGGCACTTACCACTGTGGCCAAGACAAGGAGGAGGAATACTTTGATCATGTTTGCTGATTGAGTGTGCCTAATGCAACTAATAGTCTACTTCTCTGGATGATCTCTATATACTCAGTGTTATCGCAAAACTACCCAATGTCCCAGACCCTATTCTCACCAGGCACACAAAGGCCTATTTCAGCCAAAGTGACGTCAGCCTCACAAGCTGACTGTAGGTCATGATGCGTCGTTATCACATGATGCAATAGTCAGGTGTTGGTTCTCATAACTTTTGAGAACCTATGAGGTGTTTAATAGATAACATACGATAATTGGGCTACGATCACCCGACAATCTCTTCTCGAAGGACATCACGAACGAACAGAGGTCAATTGTGTTGCTTTTATTGATTCTTTGGTAGGTGTTCAAATCTGTTGTAATTTCAGTCGTGGTTGTGATCGATATCCAAACAGATGGCAGGCAATTCCAAGCCATACCAGGCCTGGTAAATGTGTACAAATAATATTTCATACCAATTAAGACGTGATACATGTCATATATATGAAGAGGACAAATGCCTTAATGAACTTAAATTAGCTGTATCATGCTATTTTCAATTTGTTTTAAAATCGATTCGTCCATGATGAATAAATTCTATGTAGAACTGAATTATCCCGAGGTCATATGACCCGAAACATGAAAGTGTAAACACGTTTTGTTCAATTTTCATGTATATAGTGTTAAATAAACAAAATTATATCAAGTTTATCATATTGTAACTGTTGTTATAGACAAAGAGCACAATACTAAAGCGGGTGGTCTAAGATAATCTGAGAGCCACAAATGTCTTGTCCTGTAGTTTTCTTGTGTTAATTGGTCCCTGTATTTGTGCATAGCTTGCTACAAAAAGTCCTTAATCATAATATTAACAGTAGGTGCCACCACATGGACTACTATGCTATACATTATAAGAGATAACTGTCAGAAAAAGATCTTAGATGAGAGGCATTGGGGTCACTGCGTTGTAGTGGACGAAATAATTAATAGAGAATTTTTCATCTTTGAATTGGATATGACATACATTTGTGGATACAATATATAGAATCCCTGGCTGTAATTTTGGTTAAAACATTGACTTTGAAGAGTATTAGTAGGCAATGAGCTTAATAACACATAAAAGTTGTCAAATCCTCCAACAATGTCTTGAAGCCGAAGGTCATAACTATTGTCAACATTTTATGATACATCATAACTCACATGGCAAAATTCAGTATATAACACTTGATACAATACTTGATGAATCGTTTATGAAAATATGGAAGATGGAATTCCCTGAAGTATCAGATATTTATAAGGATACCATGTCAAGTTAAATCTAGAATATTTCATCCGGAAATGGCTAGAAAAAGTAATGATAAGTACATTTATAGACTTTTCAACAATATTGTATTTCCACTCAATCTAGCAAAATAAGGAGAAAAGGGGGGAAGTTTGGGTAAATAAAATTCATTGGATGTGTAGCAGTCCGCCAATTCTAGCCTTTCTGGATCCCTACAGATTAGATTCTATCTATCCCAGTAGTGATACTATGCTACCCTATGTGGTGCTACATTCATATAGAACTGCATCAAGAATCGTATATATAGACAATACTCCACGAGTTTGGCTGGGCCGCAATCGTCATCGAGGCGAAGCCGAGTAACAATTATGGCACAGCCAAACGAGTGGAGTATTGTCTATTTTTTTATTCGAGTTCTATGACATTAAACATCATCACTTAACTTCAGAATAATCAGAATATACTTAACAAATCCACTACGCCAGAGTATAGTATTGTAGCTTTATCAGGGTGATCGTTGAGCATATTTTTCTAATGTTATTCCTATGGCTAAACCTGTACCAGGGGTGAGATAAAGGTTGGTTTGAATGTTACCCGGTTTGTCTTCAGATGACTCTTACAGATCCCTGTTAACACAAAACCAGATTCTGTGTCTTAGGTAAACAATCTTTAATGATACCTTTCTATACAGTACCTTGGTGCTGGAATGCCAAGATAAGCTGAGGGAGTAAGTCCACAAACCGAAGCAATTTCCCTTACTCAACCACGAGAAGGTTTGGAAAAAAACCACTACCACTGTCTTGAGGCTCAAAAGGGTTTATTCTGCATGGAGGAACACTCAAAGTAACCTGTTGACCTACTGCAGACCAGGTCTTGTATACAGACCAAGTTACCTAACCCGGCCGAATTTGTAGCACTTCCATGTACGGGCCCACCAGAATCACCACACAGCAGGGATCGGCACCTGCGTCCTCTAGTGTAAACCAAACACACCACTGCTCGACTGACCCGACCCCTTCAGATGTAATCAATTTTAGAAAACCGATACTCATCTCAGTGTCCTTGTACATTTTATACGAAGAAATGTCTTTTTGTTCTTCATATTATATATGAAGTATGATGATGATATACGACAGATGTATGTGTGTGGGTAGAATTTGTATAAGATACTTTCTATATGTAGTGGTTAACGATTTCAGAAGAAGGAGGAAATGGGTTAGGAGTGTTGTAGGTATACGTAGGAGATATTTGTGATTGTTATTAGGTAGAGTGAATGTGAATATGATCTCAATGCCCAAATGATCGTGTTGAAACTAATATGAAAGTTTAAGCTAATACATTTCACGAAACATAAGTCACCATAGTAGATCTACTAGCCATATACCCCAAGAGAAACTGTGTGATAAAATAAGCATCTGACTCCATTCTACTTCGTGAACTCTAATCCTTTATTTTCAAGTTCTCATAAGTCTCTGACGTTGACTTTCCTTAGGCAGCGTGGTATGATATTGGGCCGTATGTTGTGCTCAGTGTTTGCGTACAGAAAGCTGAGCTGCTTGCCCGTGGAGCTGCTCGCCTCGGTCGTCCACACTGAGGCCCGCTTGTCGGCGAACGCTCCGGCGTTGTCCCACACCTTAGGCTTCCACCCCGCGCACCGCTCTGTCAGCTCCTCGCGCACACACCTCGACTTCCGGTAGAGTTCAGAAGGAGGCTCGGATAGCCTCGCGTCCCGGTGGAAGAAGTCTCCCAATGCCACAAATCCTGAAGGAGACATTTAAAATCACTATCAAAACCTCACTGACTTCAGGGAAATATACTTTTAATGTTTGCGATGAAACGAAGGATTGTGTCTTAGGGACTGGGTGTTAATGGACCAGAGTGTTTTCCGGTGTAGGCTTTCCGTGAATGTGAGCAAATTCAATAGTTTACATCGAGAGGGAGTTGATGATAGGTACATATTATCATGTAGTTTTTGTTCTTCCGCCACTTGGTAATAAACGATTTCTGGTCAATTTCTTCTTTGCTTTGCGCCAGATACGCTGTCGCTGCAAATATAAACCGCCTTTTCCTTTACAATGGGATTAACTACCACACCTGGAAAGGTCTAAATTTAATAATTTTCTGACCTTGCTATTGTAGGCGTATTCACATATTTTTCATGAGAAAATATATAGAATTGAAAACTAAGATACATTCAGGAATTAATCCGGAGTGCATATGTGTATTATTCCAGAAGTGATATTAGACTATGTTCTGTGTAGATGTGTATGTTCTAGAATGTTTGTGTCGAGTGTAGTACACAACTTTCTAGAAAACTCATAGATATACAGCAATGGAAAATAATAAGGTAACTAGGTCGACCTTCTTACGTTTCAAGGAGTCGCCCAGGTTTGTATTAGGAACATTTAATAAACAGATTCCAGTCATCTACGATTTCAAAGAAACCAACGAATCCCTGGAATAGTTTCTTTTGGTTTATGTCTTTCCAGGAAGTTCGTGTCTGACGGGGAATTACATACAAATGGGCACGTGTGACATCAAGTGTGACCAAACCGAGTGCAATTACCATTTGACAATGTATGAATTGAAGATGTAGCCAACAAATTCCACGGATATACTATGTGTGTACAAGCTTATGTTTGCAATCTTGAAAGACAATCAGTGATTGTCAAGTGTTCATTAGATACATTTAAGTCTTATTTAATACAGTCGAGTCAAAACATCTCGGGCACTGCCCTACATAGCTGGCAGACTGTGTCTACCAAGTGAATCCAGTTACCCTGCTGGGACATAGACACTCGACCGCATATAGGGTGAAAATATAGGACGCGTACACTCATTGTGACCATCATGATTTGGAGACAAGGCATGACAAGGGGTAAAAATGTATACATAACATGTCAGAGGAGTTAAAAGTATGATAGGAATGACTAGTGTCTACTAATAACTCCGTGTCGTGATAGGTAATCATCACTCTTGACAGTTTTTTTAATAATGGCCTTTATGTAGGTCGTTCCGTCGTTCACCCCTGAGGGGACATTCCTTAACCGAAGAACACATAAACTCTACTCTACCGAATATGTTCGTGCGGTCGTTTAACCCTTTCCATGCAGCACCCAGTTCCCTTGCACAGCACAAGGCCCTGCACCCGCCCACGCTTATTCTGAGCCAGATAGACTTCTCCATTTGAATCAGAATTCCATCGAGAGGTCAGTCAAAATCGTAGCAGTGGACCACACTTCTACGATTGACTAATAGATAGGCCACGATTGGCTACCGACATGCCACGATTGGAAAGGCCAATCTCAGGCTTCGCAAAAAATCAAACCTGTTGGATATTTCGCAGCCTATCAGTGTGTATTGGGCGAATATTTGACGGAGAAAGATCTCTTGCATGTGAAATACTGGGCGGAAAGTTATGAAATTCCGGAATCAGGTAGACCGCATATAGCCATATGATCTGTGTAAATATGATATCATTTGATCAAGTCTAATTGTCTGAAAATAATAGTTTTATATCGGAATCATAATTCTACCACAGGTATTTTTTTTTACAATTTGATTGTTTCAATGTCTGAAAAATAATATCATATATGTTGTTAAGTTGAAAATGGCCACTAAGATGCCGAAACGTTGTAATGAGATTATTCAATAAAGCCTACATCAAACCGAATTGGGCAGCAGTCGGGTTGTATTTTTTGTGGATATCTCTAAGAAATATTCAGATTTATTCAATACGTCCAAAATTATAAATATTCTAATATTAATATCATGTCTGAGATCTAATTTGCTACCCGTACACCGATAGCATCGTGGGCGAATCGTTACTACGGTTTACTTTTTGTACCTCCAAAGGCGTTCCAACGGCCTACGATAGACACCAATGTTTATGATTAGAATTTTCGGGGACCTCCCGATAGACTACGAGTTTACTCTTTCTAATCGAAATGTATCGGGAGGTCAATCGTGGTATATCGGCGTTTGTGGGTGCAGGAATTGCCTGCAGAAACAGCCCTCATGCACAGCAGGCACCTCATTTGGGAAATAGCAATTTTCCTTGATATGTCACTCGATTTGAATGATTTACCATGGGAACTGATGGTACTTTGTTACACCAAATTAAAGTGTAATGCCCCTTGTACTTTGTCGAAATTTCTTTTAATTCAAACAATTACCTTTTACATTTATTGAATTTTGTATATAAGTATCAATGCGGCATTGATCAAGGAGGCATCATGCTGTCAAAGCCAGAGGAATGTCTAGAGGCATCATGCTGCCGTAGCTAGGAGGCATCATGCTTCAGTCATAGGGTTATTTATCGAAGGTGCTGTCTGCCATTTGAGGTTAGAAAACATCTCCAATCTTCATTATATGGACTGCCCCAAGCCTATATGCCGATGATTTGACGTCCGGGAATACCTGTTATGAATTGGGGTTATTTGTTATCTAAGTAATAGCTTATTATTCTGAGAAAGATGTGTACATTCTACGAATCGGAATATTTAGTGTCTCCTAACGTATATTGAGATCCTATCCCCTCATTACACTTGTTTTTTACGCTTTATATCAGTGGGAACTTTCCTCTATTCTCATTGACTAGATGTATGAATCTAAGACACTATTGATCTAGCATTACTGATGTGTAGGACTTCATTTATGTATGCTTAAATCATTACCCCTGATCCCCAATGAAACAGAAAGGAGGCCGTAGTGGGCTTATAAAATTTTATTTAATTTTATGAGTCTT
Organism: Alentia gelatinosa; assembly: GCA_950022655.1. Lineage (NCBI taxonomy): Eukaryota > Metazoa > Annelida > Polychaeta > Phyllodocida > Polynoidae > Alentia > Alentia gelatinosa. The sequence goes on along the minus strand of OX465583.1, from coordinate 47,398,149 downwards.
ATTGATATGAATAAGAGGAATACATGAGTATCAATAATAAGACAAATATAGAAATTGACATAGATATGTGTTTGTCAATTGTGATAAGATTTGTGATAACATGACAAATATTGAAATTGACATAGATATGTGTTTGTCAATTATGATAATATTTGAGATAAGAAAAATGGAGATTATGTGATATTACATAGTTAAACATAACATGTAATAATAAAATAATAGAAATAGCCCTACGAGTGTAAGGAGTAGGAGAGAAAAAGGAGTGGGTGGGTGGGTAGAAAAAATAGGTGTTGAGTGTAGGAGACCAGTGAAGCGAATGAGACAGAGGACAGTGTCTTACTCGCGCACTTTGATGTCTAGTGCGGCCGAGTGTGGAGAGGTGGCGCAGGAGTGCGCGAGTGCAGAGTGTTTTCACCAGGGGGGGCAATGACCACCCCTGACCATAGGCCATGGGCAACCCATTACCCCTGATCCCCAATGAAACAGAAAGGAGGCCGTAGTGGGCTTATAAAATTTTATTTAATTTTATGAGTCTTATTGATATGAATAAGAGGAATACATGAGTATCAATAATAAGACAAATATAGAAATTGACATAGATATGTGTTTGTCAATTGTGATAAGATTTGTGATAACATGACAAATATTGAAATTGACATAGATATGTGTTTGTCAATTATGATAATATTTGAGATAAGAAAAATGGAGATTATGTGATATTACATAGTTAAACATAACATGTAATAATAAAATAATAGAAATAGCCAAGAAGCCAATAGTTAAGGGAAGAGGAGGGTGGGAAAGTTTTTTATAGTCACTTTTTGAGGGAGAGAGACTCAATGAGAGACTTGTTGACAGTCTCTTGGTCTGAGACTTTGATGTAGTCCCTGTGAGCCTGGGACCTCCACCCTCCATACCTCTGGATGTTAAGTTCAGGTATCCCGGCCTGAAAGGCCTGAGTGGCGGCGGCCTTCCTGAGGCTGTGGAGGGTGTACTTCTTCACAGTTTGGCCTGTGGCCTGTAGGAGGCGGTCCCATTCGTTTGTCATGACCCGTGATGTGATGGTCGTCCCGTCGGGCAGAGTCAAAAAAGGGTCCCGCAGTGAAGCCGTAGGGGCCGCCCGTAGTAGGCCTCGGACCGCGTCTACCGGGCACACCCGGATATCGTCCGCGGCCTCGAGGCGCATCACTTTCTGTTGCCCCACGTATTGTAGATTTTTGGCCGCCTTGATGGTGATAGTCACGTGCCGTCGGCCGAGGACCACGTCCCCCCGAGTGAGATTCCGAGCCGGGTCGAATGCCCGAGCCGACTGCGGCGCCACCTCCCCCTGCCGTAGGGCCGCGTAGAAGATGAGCAGCATGCCCGCTCTCATCGCCGTATGGAGGGGCGACGCCGTTAGGGCATCGAGAACCGCCCGGAACACATCCATAGGTATAGGTGCCTTCACGTTTGGGACGTAAAGCTTGTTTCTCCTCATGCCCTCGAGGGCACGCTTCACCCGGTGATCCTCTGTTGGCCGCACGTCCCCCCCCGTCAGTCGGAGGTGTGCCCGGACGTGCGATAACTGGTTGGCGACCGTGGCCGGCGAGGGGGCGTGGTCGGCCACGTATTCCAGGTAAGACGTGATCAGGCTCACGGTCGGTGCCCGGGGGTCCGTTCTCATCCGGTTGCAGAACGCCAGGTAGGTGGTGACTGCGGATCGCTGGTTGGCGAGCGTACCTGGGGCACGCGCCTCTGACTGCCTCGCAGATGCCTTCGCCTGGAGTAAGAGAAGCGCCCGATCTGCAGAAGAGACGGAGGACGGGTACAAATGAGGCATGGGTACATGGTACGATAGGGTACAACTCATGAAGGTGAATGAGGGAAGTGGCCTTATCGTATTCCGTCCTCGACAGATGGGCTCTGCTCAGGGCATCTGCGATGACGTTTTGCACCCCGGGGATATGGCTGAAGACCAGTTCCACCTGCAGACGTGCCTGCACCATCCATGCCTGGCGGGCACACTCCGCCAGGACTGGGTTACGGGCACGCCCACTATTGAGGGTCTGTACTGTGCCGAGGTTATCACAGAACACCTCAATCCGTGATCCCCGATCCCTGTCGGTGATGAATGTGTGGAGTGCGTATATGGTATTCAGGGCCTCGAGCTCCGAGATGCACTCCACGGGATCGAGGACGGGGCAGACCTGGCCGGAGTACGAGAAGCGGCCGTCCGTCCCTCCTACGCCCGACAGGCAGGCATCCACTGTGATCCTCCGCGTCGGGGGACCTCGAGGGATGAGAGCGCGGCCGTTCCAGCCTTGAGCAAACTGCACGAACCAGTCCAGGTCCTGGCGCATCTCAGAATTGATGTTCATGTAGAATCCTCTCATCCCCCTAAGGGCCTCGAGTAACTTCGAGACGAATGCCCGGGCCGGGCGTACACACCTCGCGACGTGCAATATCCTCCCGAGCACCGACTGGAGCTGTCGTTTCGTCAACGTCCGGCGCCTCGCTACGGCCGACACGTGACCACGGATGTCCTCGAGCTTGGCCGTGGGGATCGATAGAGTCATAGTACGGGCGTCTATCTCGATCCCCAACCACGTGACGCACTGGCTTGGCTCCTGAGCTTTATCACGTGCCTCGGGGAGGCCCAGCTCCGAAAACAGCTCTCGCGCGATCCTGAAGTCCTCGGCCGCCTTACCTCGGTCCTCGGAGAGGATGATGAGGTCGTCGAGGTACATCGCGGCCGTGACTCCCTTCGATGACAGTATCCCCACGATTGCCTCCGCCACACACTGCATGTGGTAGGAGGAGGCGCGGGCACCGAAAGGCATTGCAGTATCGCAGTAGTGCCCGCCCTCCCACGTGAAACATAACAGAGGCCAATCGAGGGGATCGCACCTAAAGTTCTTGTAGGCACGCGACACGTCGATGGACGACATGTAGGCCGACGTGCCTGCCCTGACGAGTTTGGCCACAAACTCGTCCACCGTTGGGAGGCCGTGTTCTCGCTCCAGTCCGTAGACCGAGTTCTTAATGATGAACGAGTTCACGCTGCACTCCCGCGGGAAAGTCATATCGGTAATGATGCGCCGGTCGTCCGTCCCACGCTTTTCCCGTGTCATGAGCGGCGACACGTGACACCACGGGCTAAAAGGCGGTTCGGCGAACGGGCCCATCATATTGTTGAAGCCTGCCTCCTTGCTGAGAAACTTCTCTACCTGCACGGGATGAGAGGTTGCGCTGGGGTGGTTGGCCACCCCCCTGGTATCACTCTCCGGTCCCAGGTATCCCAGGGGAAAACCGTATCGCAGGAAGCCTAGGAGCTCCTGCGCCTCCTCCACGTGTCCTAGGTAATGCTCCCACGCAGGTAAGTTAAGGTCGGAAGGCACCTCGACCCTAGCGCCGAGTGCGTTGGGGATTCCCGTGTCGCGCACGGCTCGGTATATCTCCGCGTGCCTGGCGGGCCCCACGGCCGTGAAGTCCGGCCATGTCTCCCGGCGATGTTCCTTGAATGCTAACGGGTCTGTCCTCACTCCCTCCCGGTGGACACCTGTTTCGCAGACGTCCCTAAGGGCATTGAAGTCGGGAGTGTTAGATTCCGGCGCACTAACACTAACACCCGGCAAGCGACTGAGACCATCGTCCTTCACCGGGCCGGGGGCGACCGCCGCCGGGAGAAAGGGGCGTTCCTCCTCCGGGAGTGTATTCCCCCTGTCCTTGTTGTTGTTTATCACTACCCCTCGGCCACGTGCCGGGGGGGTCACGTGATCGGTGACGTCACGTGGGGGAGCCGGCTTCGTTACATAACACTCCGTGCCGCCGGCCCCCCTTTCATCTTTCCTTCGCGCCTCGTCTACTGGCGGGGCGCGGCCTGCCCGTTTTTTTAAGTCGCCTGAGGTTGGTGTACCATGCTCTGGGCTGCCGCCGGCCGCGTAGTCGGCTGGAGTTGGTACCCGGCCTGTGGTACCCGCCGTGGTGTGGGTACAGGGGGAGCCGCCTTGTTCTCATAACCGTGGCCGTAGGTGAGCTTTCGGTTGCAGGCGTGCACCGAGTGACCGCACTTCCTGCCGACCGAGTCGCAAAACGTGCACACGTGCAACCACCGGATGCCCCCCTCTGTGTGGTCGCTGCGGTGGCGGCACCCCCTCTCTCCATTGAAGTCCCGGCACGGGGCCTCGCTCCCCCGGGCACGTCCGGTCTCCGTGTTTTGACTGTTGTTAGACGTGTGGGCAGTGGTCATCGCGAGCCGGACACGTTCTTCCTGTATCCGGCCGTGATCCGACCACCGCATCCTGCCAGACTCGACCTGGTCGAAAACGTAGTTTGACCAGCGTCTGACGCCGGCCCACGGCCGTGCCTGCGCGTCAACCGTCACCTGGTATAGATGTTTGAACATATGCTCCTTGTCCTCAGGGTGCAAGGCGCGTTCATCATTTAATAAGGCCACAAAACATGAAATATATTCCAGAGGCCCGAGGCTCGCCCGTAGGTCCAGTTTCTGGTGTAGCGTATACACCCCATCCCTGTCCATAAACATGTACGGCTTCGCCGTCGGCCTCCGGGCATTAATATCAGAAAGTAGGCTCTTACCCGTTGTGCGGTTGTGTCGCATGGCCTCACGGCCGAATTCGCGCTGCAGGTGTTCCTCGCTTGTATATGCCTCTCGGAGAGCCCTGGGTGCGGGGAGTAGGCGTTCGTTTTGATCCTGGGCCCAGTCTCTTGTCCGTTCGGCCGCTGAGGAAGCCCGTGAGCCGGCCCGGCGCGAGGCCGGCCTGGAGATTTGCATGATGGCGTCCATCATGCCGTCCATCTGGCGCGATATCTTCGTCATATCCGTCCTTACTTCCCCGACATCCGTCTTCACCTCGTTCACATCCGTCCTGACCCCTCCGAGGTTGGCCTCCAGGGCTGTGATGCGCGATGCCCGGGTCCGTGCGCTTGCACTCGTCCCCTGTTGAGACACCGAGTCCACGTGGTCGCTCTCGGCCGCCGGCTGGCGTATCGTTATTTCCGAGTCCGTCTCGGCCTCCGCCGGTGCGGATGCCGCCACAGCGCTTCTGGTCAACATAACTATACTATAATTCCTTAAAACACTGAATCGCTTGGTAGCGCTGACCTCGTCTGCCGATATTCAGGGGAATACGGAGACCGAAGGCACGGAGGGCGATAGGCCAAGGAGCGTAGAAAAAATAGGTGTTGAGTGTAGGAGACCAGTGAAGCGAATGAGACAGAGGACAGTGTCTTACTCGCGCACTTTGATGTCTAGTGCGGCCGAGTGTGGAGAGGTGGCGCAGGAGTGCGCGAGTGCAGAGTGTTTTCACCAGGGGGGGCAATGACCACCCCTGACCATAGGCCATGGGCAACCAATAAGACCCCGTTTAATGGGACTTCCAGTATTCTGGACAAAAATGTTCTCTTCAGCGAGGTTTCCGTTCTGACCACAATTACCTCCCGGGGAAACCTTAAGCGGGGTTCTATGTATACATGCGTATGCAAATCACATGCATGTATATCCTCTAGATCATGCTTATTCTATGAAACTCTAAAAATCGTTTTGGGTTTGTCATTTACATGGGTTATACACCGTTTATGTCAACTCTTTTTGCCAATCTGTTCAATTGTGTTTTGCTCCGACTAGAAAATAGTGCTACGTTCGTGAGGCACAAAACGCGATAGACATATTGTGTGTATAGTGGTTGTTTAATACTGTGAACCACCATATCTCTCGCCCATGTAAAAGAAACAGTATGCCATGTGTATTGCGCTTGGCTACTGGTGGAGCAAGTTTGGGTTCAATTCGGAGACTTTCAAACCAATTCTATTAAAATCGATATTTTGAAGGAGGTATTTCAGGTGTAATACCCCCTTTCCAGAGGAACAAGGTAACCTACCTGGGGGGCATGTGAGTCTCCAGACTGAGCCGGGCTCATAGGTGCTGCCACCACGCGAGTCCCAGATGAAACTGAATCCTGTTGGTGCCACGAGAAGATTCTCCTTTAGCGTAGCATTTCTAAAAGTCCTGCAAGAAAACCATTCTGTGTGAATATATAACACCTGCGACCCCTGTACATTACCGTAATTTAGAGTATATTTGAGATCGGTGATGCAGCTAAACAAGATACCACGATGAATTGATTATAAACGCGGACATGCAAATGCAATCAAACACGTACATAATGCGGGATTAGCAATCATACTTAGCATCCTTATCGGACATGAGGAGAATCGGGTCTCTTAATCACACAGATTCCTTTCAGGTATTTTTTTTACTTGTTATTTTTACAGTTCCTAGCTGTTACAGTTTACAAAAGCTGCCCTCGGTTACATTGCTGTTACTGTACCTATTGGTACCTATCAAGGCACTGCTCTCCTAATAAAGCTTTGTCTACTTACTTGAAGGAAAAGGTAGGCGACTGGAGATCCTTATAGTTCGACTGGGCGCGTTGGCCCAGCAAGTACCAGTCGTTAGGAGGTGCGCTGGCCTCCCACACGATGATGCTATACCTGCCCACACTGCCTTTGTCGTCCCATACTCTATACCCTCTCTTGTCAGGTATGGCAAGAAGGATCGGCTCCTTGTTTGATGTTGCCTCTGAGATATCCTTTTCAAAGTATTATAAAAGAGCCAAGGAGAGATGTTAACAGTGATTGTACTGTATCGGTTTATACAATTTCATATAGTAATGAAAACAATAAGGAATGATGAAGTGGTATGTGTACATATTTTGTTATCAAATAACTACTAATCCTCTCGTAGCAAATCAAAGTGTTTTTCCTATAAATAATAGCAATAAATAACTTTGGACGCTATACCTATCAACATTAGGGTACCATCAATGTTAGTGCCTATTTTACAAAAGTAGTGAAAGTTATTACCTTTTTCCCAGCACAGAAGCATACATATAGACACAGTACATTACGTTCAGAACTTGATATGTTGTGAAAAAAGATAATCCCGTTTTTCAAAACAACAAATTATGGGGCCGCTTCGTAGAATAACGGGCCGTTTTGTAGAATGACATAGAAGTATTTAGCCGGTTTACAGTTTATACAAGTGAAATCTTTAAGTATATTACCTTGTAATGGATTGTCCATCAAAGTAGACATGGTTACAAATGTTTAAATAATCTTTCTCTCACTAATGCATACAAATTGAAACACAACAGGCCTTTTAATATGTCATTTCGTAGAATGACAGATAATACAATAGTTGCATGTGTTTAACTCTTTCTGTTTTCATGTTTAACAAGTAACAGAAGATTATTTGGTGGTTACCCTGTTTTGTAGCATAGAGTCTTAACTTTGATTATATACTATCATGGAAATTGAATTACATCCTTTAAACGTTGTCTGAGTGTTTAAAATATGTCGTTCCGTAGAATGACACAATATCTGAGATATTCCTTCCTCAACTATACATAACCAACCCATTACTGGATATTTACATATTTGAGACATTGGTTCCGTAATAAATGCTACCTTACATCTTTTACCTATCAGACTTGTAGCCGTGTGGTCCGCTACCGCACAGAGATTTATGCTCTATATGTTCTTGGAGGTTCAAGCTCCTAAGAACGTCAACATACAGGTATGTTAATTTCAGGGACTTCCCACAACATTAGTATCCTAATCTCCTAAATTGATAAAGCTTTTCTTTTGTAAATGAGCATAGCTCTTTATTTTCAGAATGTTTATAACGCATTTTCACTTCTGAATATGGCTCTCAATATCTGTATTCAAGAGCATCAGTATATAAAGAAAGGGAATTAAGCTTCCTTTCATATCTATATGTTACAATCAAAGTATAAATATATAAAACTATACTATGTGTTAGCAATGAAAATTAAATCTATACACACAGTATCATTTGTACACATGATGGTATACCTTTAGACCTAGTTTCTAATAGATCTACAGACTGAACCAAAGATATACTTAAAGCATGTTTTTTCGTCAGTAAAATGTTGACTTTGCCATCCTTATTCATTCATCCAACTGCTTATAATACGGTTTCATGTTAGCTATTGAACCTTGCTGTTAGCATGACCTTATGGTATTACAGCCTGGATGTTTCAATACCAACGTTGTGATATTGAAGTATAGTAAGGACGTATACCCATATCAGAGAAGGTCTTCTTATAATCATTTCTAGTAGGTATTGTTAGTACATCTGTTAAACATTGGTAAGCAGTAAATACAATGGACAATTGCAAGGTTCTCAAAATCTTACTTACCCCAGCGACGAGAGTCGAGAATAGTGAGATGAAAAACAAAGGTAGTATAGCCATCTCGTTGGGGACATCAGCCCCTCATAGGATAGAAGACTAGTTGTTGACCCTTGTCTGTGGAAAGCCCACACGATAATATGGGGCCAGCAACAGGTGCAGTACGCAGATAGCGAAGGCAACAGAGTTACCTCTGGGCCATTATCTATAGAGGGAAGGTTAACAAAGTTTGATTATTCTAATAAGAAACGTCGCAGGAAATTAGTGGTATAAAGGTTTTCATTACACTTTGTAGGTACACTGACAATCTTGGATAAATCCTTGGTTCAACTGCAGAGCGTTCTATCCATATGATACAGGTATTTGACGAATTCAATGAACATAAGGTGTAATTATGAAATTCTAATAGGCCCTACATATCCATGAATGATAAGTCACGTACATTGCCAATCAAGTGGCACCGAGGCATCGGACTTCTACAAAACCCAACAAAACAACCTGTGTATATGCACGATCCCATTTATATAGGGATTTAAAACCTGAAACATCTTGCTCCCTGTTCTAACAATTGTCTATGTCCAAAAATGACTTCAAGTACCAAATACTCATGTTCCACCAAAATATGTTTATTTAGCGTAACAAGTGGTTCCCCGAAGGCCGCGTTGCTCATCCCCATAATGTTTCTATACATGTAAATACTACTACCACAATAATATCTGCTATCTTTATGCAAATTATGGAAGATTAACTTTCTAATTACCACTTTCTGATAGAGCACTGCTGAAATCATATGCACTATGTACCTTCACGTAGAGTTCTTTTCACATTTCAAGCCCGAATGATAATGAGACAGAAATAAGGCATTTGGTATTTTTATTTTCTCAATTTGATTTGGTGGATGGATCTCCATGAATAATCTGTTGATCTTCGTTCACTTCTGCTGGACACGGAAGGCAGTGGTCTTCAGACACCTTGGCTGAATCTTTGGTCGCTCGCTGTGCCTGTTATTACCATAGAAATATCCAGCATACACTGCACTCTCTTTTCTGGGATCTTTACGCCAAATAGAGCCATCGAATGCACCGACAGACCCCTTATTGTCCCAAATCTGAAAGAATGATTTTTGTTATTGTTTCTGAATTATGTCAAACTAATAAAAGAGAAATTCGTTAGAATCGCAGGAATGTATTGATTTATGTATAGACACAACGAGTCTATTACATATCTAAGGTATAGGATAGATATATGATATATGAAACCATTATATTAGCTGCATTCTTTACGTCCATGCATATTTAAAGGGTCTTTACACTAAAAGATTAATCGATGGGGTTTTCTGTTATTTGTTTTTGAAACATTCTCTGCTAAGGTTCACTGGATGTGAGGAAGGTGTCCACCTTGATTATGGGCACTTACCTTGACACCCCAAGAGGCACATGGTTCTGTGAGACTCTCCTTGACACACCTGACTTTATTGAAGAGTTCTTGTGGGGGTGGGTCAACCCCTACATCCTTGTGGAAGAAGTCCCCAAGCGCCACATAACCTGTTCACAACGTAAATGATAGCCTTGAACAGTAAATTTTCAAATGTGTTACTATGTATGTAGATTGGTGCCTCTATTCGGGAAAACATTTACTCCTTGATAGAAAGACAATTATGCATAGAGAAGTAAAATGGGTATGTAATTAGTTATACTAAAATATCCACGCACCACAGGGTTGCTAGTCTTCTACATTCATTTTCTTGATACTCATGATTATAAAAATCATTGGGTAACTACATTTTAGTCTTAATGATTTATCGCTGTTTTAAGGAGATATTGACCTTCGAAATTAACATAATGGAGGTGTGAAAAATGAAATACGTTTCTGTACATATCTTCTACCTGTACAAATAAAACTTGCATAAATGAATTTACCTCTTGGGCATTGTGGCCTCCACAGCGTACTACCCTCATAGTAGAGTGCCTTCTTTGAACTCCAAATAAATCGGAAAGCCTCTGGTCTGGCGAGGGAATCTTTGTTAGCGCTGATGTCTCTATATGGTAGGTTAAGTTGCCAATATAAGCTGATGATAAAACGCAATAATGTGACAATAACACTGTGACAATGTGAATGCAATTTCACGCATTTATAAACCAACCGAAGTAATTCTTCTTTAAAATATTTGTAATTAAAGTAATACGATATATATTTGGTACACAGGTGTTGATTAGATATGGATTGTTGTTAGTGTGAATGTTTTTGTTGGTATGATTGTAGGTATTATCCTGTATTTGTTCCCAACCATTACTGGGAAGAACGTCCTCGGACGACAGTTTGTGTCTGTTTATGTTTTCCTCTGAATAAAAGAAAAAATGTATATGAAGTATACAAGTACATGTACACGTCTGAATTAGGTTCAGCATCGCCCTGTATGGAGCTAGGCTGGCTCAGTCAGGCCACCTATCGTACACCCTCTCAACTATCACACAACTCCACCTCCAACTTACTCTGGCCTCCAGGGCACACTGACGTTAGCTCTGGTGAGGTCCGATCTGCTGCCACCTTGAATGGCACTCTCCCACTGAAGTTCTTACTAACAGTGATTCTTAATACCAGAACCAGAACCTCTGATAAACGAGTGAATTATATAGCTTATTCCCCCATCGGATGTTGGAGATTGTGTTACTCTCGAAGCCCCTTATCCATATCATTTTCCTTTTTTTTGTGTCCCTTGACAAAGAGATATCAAGTTAGACTATTTTTATCAATTGGTTATGCAAATAATGCTTTGTAGTGAGTATTCATAATTTGTATTCCACGATGTCCTAAAAGTATACTCTGCTTCAAGATATTTGTATTGAGCTCCCTGGCCAGAAACCGATCGGACCTGACCAACTTCTAAGACGGAGACAGAGGTGGTGGCCAATCTACCCACAACTCACCACCTCACCTTACTTCCCCTTCATTCCATTTCGCCGATATCACAATCCACACCATATTATGTATTCTGCTAAAATCAATTTGATAAATCAATTTCATTTCGCAAGCCAGACGTCTCTCTTGCTATTTTCGTTGGGTGTTAGCATCAGTTATCCGCCAGTTATTGCCAAATTAACATTGCATGCAATTCAGAACTTTAAATCTTGCTATGTTCATAGTTGATACTGTTATCAGTATTTTCCTTAACAAACAGTGGTGGAAAGAATATTTCAAAGTTCAGCATCAGACGGGAATCATCTTAAGTCACCCTTATGGCATAATGCATGAAGGTACATTTCAATTCATTTACTGCTTCCTAACTCAAATTCACAACGTCTCAATAACCTCATGAAGGATAAGTGAGTCCACATGTTTATAACTGACCAAAACAAGGCACTTCTACCTTGTACCCCATTACCGCCCCCTGTTTAGCTCGAAAATCCCCCACCCCCTTCCCAAAACTACTGACTAGTACAATAAATTTCTCACTATCTGTCTAGTCTTGATATGTCTAAGACCACGAGAAGCTCGAACTATCCCCCTCCCCACCACCTGCCCCAAACTCCCCCCCCCCCCCCCTTCCTAAAACATTCCCCAAAGACAACTCAAAATCCGATACTAACTGATCGTCAACTCTAGCGTTATCGGTTTATGGTCACCTTGAGCCCAGGACGATTGGAGCCCTGGACGCCTTGATCCTTTCTGTGCACGCCTTGAGTCTACCCTGTAGATGCCTTGAGCCCACCCTTTTTGGTGCTCTTGAGCCTCTAGGTGTAAAAACTTTGAAAAGTGCTCTTAGAATGGGTTATTGTCACAACCTTAGCCCTTACCCAACCCTATTCTAACCCTTACCCGCCAATCGGAACTAAAATAGGGGTAGGCTCAAGGCGTCCATGGGGTGGGCTCAAGGCGTCCACGTTTTCGCGCTGACAGAGGGCTCAAACGGTATGCCAATATGCGAAGTAAGGATTAGTGAATATCAAAGAATGATTTCACTCGAGCTGTTCAAGCTATAGGTTAAGGATTAGGGGGAGGGGTTGGGGATCTTTCAGAGGTAGATCCCAGGATTGCTAACACAACCGGGTTTACCTCCAGGCGTGAGTGGGCTGTCTGAGACTGGCCCAGTTGTCCTGCGCGGCCTGGCCTAGCACCTTGGCGTCAGACTGACGTCTCCTTGCCTCGAACACTTTCACTTGGATGCGGTCAAGTCCGCCCTCATTCCTCCACATCTCGTCCCCGACATCGTCAGGTATGGCCACCAGAGGCGCTACCAGTCCAGACGTAGGCTTCGCCGAGACCCAACTCGCAACCTAGAACAGTGCTCTCAATATATTTATTATCCACCTAATACAAAGTGTCCATAGAAAACACACAGGGAGTTTGTATGGACATACCCGGCGCATACAGATATGTTGTATGCTCCGGGTGGCGCATACGGAAAAAAAAGTGCGTACAGGAAAATAGTGCAATACCAAAACAAATTGATATCGACATGCCACTTGTCCAGAAAAGGTGGATGATAAATACAATATAGACTGGTTTCAGATAAAAGCGGTTGTATGCTCCTCGGGGTTGCCTCGCATACGCTCGAATATTACTACGCGTCAACTCCTCGGAGCATAGGGCCGCTTGTATCTGAAACCAGTCAATATTGTGTAAATATATACAATACACTTACAGCATACATCTACTACATTTCTATTTCTATAGGTAAATAAAGATATTTGCGGCACTTGAATTGTAGTTGGATACGTTGCAAAATTCTGGAGAAACTGCCATCTATCGCCTATTCTCCGGTTGTACTTCCTATTAAATTGCCTATGATACTACTGCAGACCTAGGAAACCATGTTTATGGTGCAAGGGATGTCAACAATGTACTACATGTATTTTGAAATTACCAATGGTTTTAGTGGGAAGTAAATCCATATTAAAGTTAATCCTCCAATGGGGAACCTCGTAACCAATATGTTAAAACTAATATAGGATATACATATACTTAAATGTCCTGTAAATGGAAGATTTAATTTCCTAAATGTCATTTTACGTTACAAGTGATATACTTGCCAATGCAGAGAAGACGGCTACACGGAAGCTGGCACCCTGTGAACACAGCATGTTGTTGATGACTTAGTCGCGCCTTAATGCCGCATATACACAGCTGTAGTCCTTATCCTCGTGTCACAGTGATATATTATCTACCAGAGGATGGTCCCTATATGCACCAAATGAGGTCGAATTGGCATATGACTGTAACGCGTTTATCTACAGTTCCTTTTAGAGAGAGATTACGTCTGTTTTTCGTAAAGCATAGACAGTCATATGATAACAGGAACCTACTGTTTTCATTGCAATTTTGAGCCCAATCATACATTCTGTGTAGTTGACCTTTGTTCCGATCTTTTATCAATCTTTTTCTGTGCCATGACGATTATAAATTGAATGATTAGGTCATAATCTTATAATTGCTTAGAATAGGTGGTTTTAGAAAGAATCTTAATAGAACTGATAAAGAATCACAAGAAAATAAGACGAAACCCTCAAATGTTGCTTTCTCATATGTATTTTAGTAATATAAAGAGAATTCCTTGCCACACATTCTCCAGTAAATTGTCAGTTTTCAAATAGTTGTCATCATATATTTACTCCGTGTGATTCCCTACTCAAGGTAAAATTTTACAGTCCTTTTCCCCTACTATGCGATGACGTCTTATTATTCACCTTAATCGAGCTGAAATTTGTGCTGGGGGAATCCAGGGAATATGCATCTCAATTTTCCCTAGAGTCATATTCCTATTACCAAAAACCATAAAGTATCAGAATCTAATCGTCTTCCATACAGATCCCGTGGAGTTATACATGGGTTGAACCTTACTAAATGCTGGTCACATCTGAATGATGACTTCAGTTCCTAGGTTTTTAGTCAAATCAATCGAGTTCCTAAGATCAGCCCTGACGCCCTGAAATGCCTCAGACGGATTCACTTAGATTAAGTTGAGAAAGTTCTCAAGGTCATAGTGCTTATTCGTCCTAGTCTTTATCATTTTTTTATGACCTTTATAGGGTTGACTAGTACACCATAGGCCAGCTCTAACCTGAACATAATGGCTAATTTGAGATCCCTTGTACCTGGCATATGGAAAATATGCATTTATCTTACATCACCCTCGAACATATTTTAGTCAATCGGAAATCCACCCAACATTCATTGAAACAACTATTACCTTGATATATGCAACTTAATACGAATTGATTTTTGAAAGCATGGCGCTAAAATGGTTTATTAGATCTTTCTGAATGCTCCCTTTTTGAAGCATCTAGGTTGAATTCTGGGGCGTTCGTTGTGTTCACTGTTGCCATAGAACAAGTCTGTATCTTCCCCGTCACTGCCCACCTTCACCTTCCAGAGGGACGCGTAGTTCTTTCCAAACGCACCCGCATTGTCCCACAACTGCAATAAGAAGAATTCAAGTATCTGGATAAAAAGGAATGACTGGTTGATACATACACAATATTGACTGGTTTCCTATACAAGCGGCCGTATGCTCCGAGGAGTTGACGCGTAATAATATCCGAGCGTATGCGAGGATATTGCGTAGAGTCATCTCCGAGGAGTATACCACCGCTTTTATCTGAAACCAGTCTATAATGTATTTATTATCCACCTTTTCTGGACAAGTGACATGTCTATATTAGTTCGTTTTAGTTATGCATTATTTTTCCATACGTACTATTATTCCGTATGCGCCACCCGGAGCATACAACATATCCGTATGCGCCGGGTATGTTCATACACACTCCCCATGTGTTTTCTATGGACACTTTGTATTAGGTGGATAATAAAAGGCCATATCTGGATATCATGGAAGTTGTAAGATATCATTATGATTATCTAAAAAAGGGTCTTCATCCTGTAAACCAAGGAATAACCGTCCTTCAAAAAGCATCAGATTGCTCTGAGACGGCCTATGGACATGGCTGGCCATAAACTGAGCCTACTGAATACGTGGGTGCATAAAACGTTCTACTTCTTTATCATAATATGTATGTATTTCATCAGTTATTTGCTGTATATTCAATCCAATGACATCAAAGTATACTGATTCAATGAAGTACCCATTGAAGAAGATATATTATCTATTAAAAGAAGTTTTCTATGAAAATCGTTGACATCGTAACGTGTATTGTCATACGTGCCTGCTATTGAGCATAGAGTGATTGCTAGATGCGCCATCACCCACCAAAAAGAAAAAAACCCATTGATATCTGCACCCACCACCCGGCGTTTTTAGGCGTGAGGGGCAAGATGACACCCTCCAAAACACAATAGCTATATTCTCTATTAAGACATCTGACCAAAAACCAACATTGGTATAACGTAAGCCGTTAAGTACGCGTTTATCAACAATTGTTTGAATACAAGTCTATCATGCGACAGTTGGTGAGAAATATCTTTAGAGATATGATTACTGAAACCTTGTTATTCATATACCACAAATCAGGATGAGGGGTAGGATCATTACAGTCCTCTATGTTTACCTTGCTTCCCAGGTTGCAGGAGACGGTTAGATCCTCACGTACACATCTCACTTTGTTAAATAACTGGGGCGGCGGTGTGGTCAGCATCTCAGCAGGGTAGAAGAAATCGCCAAGTCCTACGTAACCTACAGGAAAACCAGACCTACATAACCTGTCATTTGACCTGAAATACTCTCCATTTTAATATAAGATATCAGTAGTACCTTAAACACCCTCAAAGAGAACAAGTAGACAAATTCCCAGTTTTGACGTCCACTTCCGGTTTATGTTTTGATAATCGTACCAACGTTATTTCGTTTATTTTTCTATTACCACTTTTTAACTATCTCCGATAGGATATTCTTCTAAGTAATAAATCGATGTATAAAACATAACTCTACTGCTACTCCTTGTATGACCCCAAATATATAGTATTTTGAAGTCATACAAAAGACTAGTATCACACCACATGTTTGGCACCAGATAATTAATCCTGTATTCTGGTAGTAGGTCATCTGAGCTTGGAAGTTTACAAACCTTACCAGGCTTTACCCACGTAAATTCATAATGCCATAATATATGTAAATGTGTATAGATACATACGTAGATGGCTAGATAGAGCATCCTTACCGGTCTCGCACAGTGGCCGCCAGAGAGAGGACTTTACAACAGAGGTTCCGCCTCGACTGTCATAGATCATTGCGAACCCAATAGGTTTAGAAAAGCCGTTCGTATTGTTATGTTCTCGATTATATCTGTGAATAAACAGGAATCACGTAGTAATGAGTGAATACCCGGTAATAGTGAATGCATTAAAATATGGATGTTAACATCACTAGTGCAAAAGGGTAAAGTGTATTAGGGACCTGCTATAGTTGTAGTTCATAGTTGCTAGAGGCTAAAGGGTGTCTAAAGGGGCTATACCATCAAGACGAAATCTCAGCCGAAAAATGATTCCCGATCGTCTTTTATGTGTCTACTTTGATTCGACAATGTCTCATTTACTATTCCGCTACCATTGGTACAATAGAACAGCACCATAAGAAGGACTCGATGCACCCTATAAGGACGACCGCCTGTGTCCGTTTAAGAAAAATAGTTATTGTTGATATGGTCTCTCTCAGTCTTTTACTCTTAATACATAGAATGTATAATTAATGATAGATACCACAATAGTCGCCGTAGAATATTAATGACGCACGAACTACAACAAATAGATGACACTTACTTGAAAGCCATGACACTCTTTTGGAGATCGTCGAAGTTTGCTTGGCCTCGTTGGCCCACTATGAACCAATCCGGGGAGGGGCGCACGGATTCGTAAACCCTGAGTGCGTAGCGGCCGAATGATCCCTCATTGGTCCATTGTAGGACGCCCCGAGTATCAGAGAAGGCGAGCAACTCGGGCCTCGCCCCCTGAATCCATATTGTAGTAGATCAAATCAGAGGGGTCTTAATACGTATATATTCTCGTCATTAACCGACACGATATTCTCGTGATCCCATGCCTCATTGTGATTTTATAATAAGTTATATGTGATACCAAGGGAACGATCTTTTTCACAAAACAGTTTCATTGAGAGGGCTCATGTCTATGGGAGGCGGGTTAGCAAGGTAAATATGGGAAGAGTTCTAAAAGAACAGAACCGATTCTTATAGAATTCTGAAGGACGTCCCAATTAAAAATAAATAAGTTTGCATATCAACAATGTGAAAGAAATACCCTAACCAGTCCCCATTATGTTGGATCTACCTCGTCCGTACGATTCGAATAGCCAAGATCATGGAACAATAACAGATTTTTTAAATTTACAGAGTCCCATATATCTGTCACAGTGATGGGCACAACTAATACAATGTGGGGGATATATGAATCACAAAAGGCAGTGTTTGTGGACTTACAGCGGCAATTACAGGCAGAAGCAAGGCGATCCATAACGAGCTGAGTGTCATGTTGGACCGTCTCGTAAGCATCAGCTCTAAGCGATGACAAGGCTCAGCCTATAAAGCAGAGGAAGTACTTGAAGTGGGCCACCATAGAGGTCATGCGATATGACGAACTGCTGATATCAGTTCCCTTAAAAGAAATACGAAATATCCAGATATTGTAAAATATACATGGATGGACAAAAGATGGAGGCTATCTCATAGTTAACCATAGCAGAACTAGAACAGTAGATAAGGGAAAAAACTGAGTTAAAAACCCCAATACTGAACGTTACCGTAAAAGCCCTTTATATATAGGATAGCTACTCTGCGAGAAAGTACCTGGCATGATTAACACAATGTATAACAGATAGCTTTAGAATGGCTATAAAGGGCTTTCATTTATGTTGGGTGACCTAGGTATATAATGAACCAGAAGGATAACATATGACCCCTACAGGCTATAAACAGATGACACGATCGTTTGTAAATGTCTTTACATTACAAAACCTATTACATTATACAATTAAATAGGAAGAACGAGAACTGCATAATTGGACATAGAGCCCACCCGTACCACATGAAAATCCTGCAAATGGTCACACGACCTACAATTGGAAACAACTTAAAAACTTCTATAACTGATTAAATGATTCATATGAATAAAAAAAACAATTTAACAAAGAGTTTGATATCCCTCCTAATCATAATCAAAACAGGTAATCCAACAGGTAATCTATACTTACAGCCAACTGTCTGATAAAAAAAAATATGCAAGCTTCAAAATCTAAAGAAAGAGAGACCATCTAGTGACATATTGTAAAGAGAAAGGGATGACACTGTTGACTTCTTTTTCCATCACATAATAACCCAAATCTTGGGTGAATTGCGTAATCACTCATGTGACATTCCTTAGCGTAACATTTAAAGGCCTACCAGGGTGAACGTAAATGTTGATTATCTGAATGAAACAATTTGAAGAAATGGCCTTTTCAAGGTCATAAGAACTTTGATTAGTAATTAATATCATATTTCCTACTGTAGAATATTTAATATTTTCTCATGTCTGTGCATCTCGTTAGATATATTTAGACATTTTTAGTATGTATGTTTATTCATATATTAATAGAAATATTGGTCAGTTTTGGGGAAAAGTACACCGAGAACGACCCAGAGAGCTCCCCATCCTTCCACTTTCCTGGGTAACAACCCTCCTGAACTGCGAAGGAGGGTTGGCAGGGTTAGAAGGAGGCCGCAACATCACAGGACAACAGGAGACTGATTCCATGTATTTGAAATCTCAGGCTCAACCGTACTTAGACTGCCTTGAGAAGATAGACCTATTCTAAACAATCAGAATTGAAAACACTAAAAGGTCGGCAGATATCAATCTGGAAAGGAATTTACTTAAACTACAGTCTACAGTCCCATCAATATATACTACAAAGGCAGTACGTATGATTTAGAAATGTATCTACTTATTCTTCAAATACAATTTCACCTGATAAGTAGGCTCTATCAAAGAAAAGCGTGTCTTGAGATTTAATGACGTAAAGGAGAACAAAACTCGATTTGGATATGTACTCTCGCCATTGAATAATTACGTTAGATGAATATATAAAGTTGCTTCTACAATATTAGTTAGCCATACCTCAGGAATGTGAAGAAATGGAAATATAGGGACGGTCATTCTTTTCCCAAACTGTGTATATCTGTTTTGAGCACATGGTTCTCTCCCAGGTTATATAATCTCCATCATCCCTGCCTTCTACCGAACCCCACCACATTATCTCTGTGAATATTTTCCATATGTCATCACACAACCAGGCTAGTCAATGGCCGCTATCTCTCATAGATAAGCACTTCATCAGATATCCGTGGTATAACCAACGTATACTGTGGAGTCAGCAGAAAATAGAAGTGGCCAAAGTTCATCCTGGGCCTACAAAAGGCTGGATTCTTGAGGTGAGGGTCGCAGTCAACAGTCAGCCAACATGTTCATCAAACTAGCAACCTTCTGCCTGCTCGTGGCCTGCGCCACGGCCGTGAGTATACGTTATTATTCGGCATCCCACATACCCACCAATCATAGACGCATAGTTCTATCCTGATGTCTTATTATTTCTCAAATCTACACAGTCGTAATGATGGAATCAATACAAAATATATATATATATGCTTTGGCACACAAGGCTAATATCAGTCATGGATCTTGAGAGTACCATGCTTTTAAATTAGTCATATTGGGTATGCTTTGTTTGGAGACGGACCTCCTACAGTATCACAGTCTGGAAATAATGTACTTGGGCTATGTATTTCCCCTTTGGTAGGTTCCCTTGAAGTTATTACTGACAGGAATCTAATGTGAAAGCAATGGGAGCAGCTCAGAGATCAATATAGCACTGGAAGCGGACTCCTTTAATATATGCATCAATAATCCAATTAACAAATCCTTGGTAAGCTAGGTTATCATCTTTTATGGAACCATCTGTAAACGTAATAGTATAGGTTTCCTTAACGCATAAAGTTTATTATAGATGAGACATTCACCTTCCAGAGGTTTACCACACCGCGTTACACCACCCGCAACGCGGAGCGCCCTCTGAAGGCGTTGGCCGACCGTAACGGGGTCAAGATCTGGAATGACAAGGGAAGTTTCGGCGGAAAGGACCTGACCATCTACGAGGCCACCCGTCCCTCTGGAACCTGGTACATCCTGGGACAGCGCGCCCAGAACAACTACGAGCGTATGGCCAACCCCATCCACGCCTTCAAGTGAGTACTCTAACCTTCTAATGGGCGCTATTCGGTGGGACATTCTGAGGACATTTGAGATAAGGGTTAAAGTTGGCGTGTTAATTGATAACTTGCGAAGTCTTCAGGGATCACACTTCTCAATGTATGGCCAGATACCAATCTTCACGGGTTTGATTAAATATCAATTTTATAGCATATTGCTATGGGGTGGTAAGTCATACGATGGCAAGATGGATATTTCTATCCTCAGAGGATTGCTAACATTTTTATTCTAAAACCACCAATCTGGATTTCGGTATTGAATGTCCAGTTACTTTCGACTGATAGAATATCATACGGGGGTTCATCTTGGCATCGATTCAACAATGCCTCAATTTAGGCAATATGACCCTCAGAAGAGGTGTTAATTGGACAACATGCTTCACCCTGACAAGAATGTAATATTTTGATATGGATCTGCTCTACACTCCTTGTTCAATCGGTACCGGAATAGCAGCTGGGTGCACGGACTGTAGCTAGATTTTACTTGAGAAAACATGTACTGAGGGTCGCTTTGCTTCCTTCTAGGGCCAGTGATAACTCCCGCTACGCCCTCGCCCGCCCTGCGGCCTTCACTTTCCTGTGGGACGACAGGGGTGGCACGACCAAGGACGGCTCTGCCTGGCGCCCCGTGTGCAGCCGTGGTGAGTATCTGTGACCAGCATACTATTAGTATCTATAAGAGATTATCTGTGGATAGTGATTATCTATGATACACAACTGTATACATGTATGTATATGTAGTCGCGGGGAATGTGGAAGGTGAAAATGATGGAATTTTCCCATGGCGAAAGGTTCATTTCCATGTACTACTTACAGTGGTTTGTTGTGGGAATACGAGTTACATAAATTGAGAGAGAGAGAGAGAGAGAGAGAGAGAGAGAGAGAGAGAGAGAGAGAGAGAGAGAGAGAGGGAGGGAGAGAGAGAAAACATCGATTCTGATGCCTGATACACAATATATGGCCATAGCTAGTTCAGACCCATGTTTATTCTTTCTCAATAACAATGGATTGTATTGCCAAAAAAAAGTCCGACCTCAAGGAAAACCAAATACCACATGCCATTCTGTAATAAATTCCCTAAATTATACTAATACCTTCCTTTGCGCGCACACAGGCTACGTGTCTATCGGTGATGTCTTCATCAACAAGAACCGTCAAAGCTCTGCTCCCCGTGAGCTCTTCGACAAGGTGAGGTGCGTCAGTGAGAGGTTGGCTGAGCGCTGTGACGGACTTAGCAACAAGATCTGGGACAACGCCGGTGCCTGGGGCAAATACTACATCTCCGTGTGGGCCACCCGCCCCAGGAGATCAACCCTGGAGGGCTACTTCTACGCCAACAACCAGCACAACTCCCAGCCCAACGTCACCCCCTACTGTCTGCGTAACGACGCCTTCGAGGTGCTGTAAATATCGCCTGCCAATATATTATTACAACTTGTATAATTCATGTTTGAATAAAGATTTGTATGATATAATGTTCAGTTGAGCGTTTTGAAATCATATATGATATGAGAATACATAACATGGGTATATGTTTGAAAAGATATTGAACACTTTATTCCGAAAGGTACATTATGTAATCCAGAATTCAGGACACAATTATTCGCCTACAATGGTGGCGATACTTAGACAAATGCAACGGTATGTTTAGAAAACTACCTCTCAATCGATTTTATATACATGAACGTCGAGAACTCTAAAATGAGCTTAAAGGATCTGATACACTACTTCCAAGCTAGGGTATTTTCTAGGTAGTCCAAAACCTTGTACCCTTGATTATATAAGTCTGGCAAAAGTATAAAAAAAGATGAAAGAAGCTACTTTGTTCAACTTCATCCAGTTCATCGCATCTCATCTACATTACCCGTTATGTTCTTTCGGGTACTGGTGGCTGGTATTTTTATCATCTAATATCATATTATATCATACAAGAATTCAAAGATTGTAACAGATAAGCACACGAAGAACTGGAAGTTTACCATAAATGTCCAAATAATGGAGGACCGCCCTCTACATCTCCTCACATTCTGCTGAGCACCAATCGCAATATATTTTGTTTTGATGCGGAACATGCCTCCGGTCAATTATGGCAATTAATCAGAATCAACTAGTATACAGCAGCGACTGTATCCGTCCCCCTTTTCTATCACTGGAGAGGTACCATTGCGATTGTAATGGGCTACATGTATTGTAGGTTAGACAACAGGAATAGCAGCTTCAGAACGGCAAAGATATAAGGCGAATACAAATATAGCATACTAGCGTCATGTGGCTTAGTTGAGCGCGGTGTCCTACGCTCAGATACGCTGCCCAGAGGTTAGAGGTTGGAGAGGTTACATAGAATCTGAGCTTGATGCAAAAAACCATCCTTTCACTCTCCATGTGCCAACCCATGAAAGCCTGTTGAAAGGGCCAGGGGCCCAAGGCGTGGCTTGACTATATCCCTTACCCTATTAACCTTGTACCTAGAATAGAGGTGGGTCAGAGAATGAATACTTTTATTGATAGTCTTATTGAAGAAAATGAAATAACTCTGCCATCCCTTTGCTCATAGTTAGGTATGGATATTGCACTCTCCCACTAGAAATGGAGATTAGCAGTTGTCAATAATGACTGAAAGTGGTAATCGGCCAAATCTGGTGGAACGGAATAACCACATAAATTCAAACTGCCCCATCTGATGGAATGCATCATAACCTAGTACATAGCAGCAACGTAACCCGGGTTATCATATAATGGCCCTTTCTCTCTTAGTAGACATAGATTCTGTAGTAATTATTAACGTAATTTTCCTGACATTAGTCAATAGCAAACTGATACACTGAGACAGATAAATAGATCCATACAGATTCATTTCACTCTAAATATGTTTACAAATGACCTGTGGGAGCCTCGTGCAAGGCTGTTTGTCATGGCTCACCGCTCTGCTACCAATCTAACTTGACAATGTACGGACATCTCAAACCACCAGATATGATGGGACAGACCTGAACTGTATAGCATTAAAGTTGTTTTATCTCACCCCTGGTATTTCTTCTTCATAGACTTAACATTGGGAACTTGTATCTAACGCCCATTAGATATTTAGGATAAATATCCAATGGGGGATTATGTGACAAATGATAGCCAATTAGTTAATGTTAAGGGTGAGATAAATTCAGAAACCCATTCCAGTTTAGGGTTAGAGATCAATCCCATCTCGTTCGAATACCTACGTAATTCACGTGGCTTCGCCTTGTGAATAACTACGTGATTCAAACTCAATGGGATATGAGCTCAGACCCTAAGCTCTCATAGGTTTCCTCTACAATATCTTACCCCCTTCTATATGATATTCAAGCGGATATATCCTAATCAGATAGCATCCTTGGAAGCCATATCCATTCCAGAGACAGAGAAAGAGAACCTACATAATCAGCTCCTCCAAATTGCCGATGTCAGACATGCATTCATACCGATAGGGGAAGAGACAGTGAAATAGACTGACAGACAGACAGAGAGTCAGATATATTTGGAGTTGTTAAGGAGGGGATGTTTATCAATGAAGGGGTTAAATAAAAAAAAGCGTTTGGCTAGCCAAGATAGCACACTAGATATATACTGAATCCTAAGAACAGCAGTCAAAGGCAAACAAGACGTGGGATACTCAAACAATTTTTTTTCTGCCACCTCCTGTTCTTACTGAATGATTGTTCTTGACACTTTTGATGCTGGCAAGCAGTTCTGACTGCTTGTATTTGCTTATCGAACTTTGTTTGTCTATTTACCATATACCGCACCTCTGATACAGTATGTAGAAAATACAGTAAAATGAATGGTGATATTGTATTGTCCTGTGATATTTCCTATTTGTCACCTGTACCTGTAATGTATTATATACTGTTCTGCGTAATATGTACTTCTGTTGAGTTTTATAATTGATGGGTATGAATGATAATTAACTAGTAAATGATGAATGATATCAAGACCACAAAAGGACTTCTGAAAGGAGCCGAGTCAAAAACCAGCTCACAAACAATCAATATCTCATTGACATTAGCATAATATACCTAAGATATAATCGTGAAACTCCTGTTTTTGTTTTTCCCCTGTTGGGGCATGTGCAAGGAAGAACGCCTCTGTATGGAAGCGATTGTACAACGTCCTCAAAACCTTCTTTGAACAATAAGAAATAAAAAAATACATCGTTTTACCTGTGTCCTGACTCTACCTATATGCTCTACTATTCATCTCATTGTGTTTAGCTCATATTTTCTCAGAACCACAGTCGGGATAGTAAGATGCAGCTACATATATCTATACATCACTCAGAACATGATCATCCATCAGTAAGTAAAGGTAATAGGAGCATGGAAAACATCTTATTATCATCGATCCACGATAAGGCACAGTACAGGATAGAAGCATTGAGGAGACGTCTGGGATACTTCTCACATCTATCGGATCACAAAAAGATATTACCAGATAACTGTAACAAGGTAACAACAACCTACATTGAGGACATCAGAAGCTACCAAAAATGGCCAGCCTACATCTTCTCCTTCTTCTTCTTCTCCCTGTGATCTCAACTGTATGTATATTTTACCAAATTTAGAATGTTTCTTTGATCTTGATATTTCAAGCCCTTAAATCAATCAGAAGGACTGGCATAATACTTTACTGACATACACTGCCTATGGAACCGTGCAATATATAGAATATTTTCACATCGATCCCTCTATTTACCTGTATGCATACACAATATAGAACCTTTGAACATCTGATTCACTATCTGTATTCAACATATTTGATTGATATGTATGTGTATTTCGTCTAGGGGGTGTTCACATGTTTAATGTGTGCTTATTTGAATAATCTTGCTGAAGTTTGATGGTTGGTTTTATGGTGCTGTTCAAGGCCAAGTTCCTGTCGGCCGTGGCTGATAGCGATGGCGAGTGGGTGTGGTCAGACGAGGGCAGTTTCGCACGCTTCGACCTGACAGTCTTTGAGCCAAAACGACCAACAAATACCTGGTTTGTTGTCGGACAGCGTGCTCAGAACAACTACAACGACCTAGCAAGTCCCATCTATGCCATCAAGTAAATACGATTTCCAATCATTTTAAGTAACCGGGGGCTATTCATAAGTACACACTGAGGGTGGTGGGGGGGGGGGGGGGTCAAACGTTTTGGAAATTGTGCGTATGCTCCTTCTTTATTCTATTGCCTACAAGATTGGATGGGGGGTGGAGGTGGGTCAAAGATTTTGGAAATTCTGGGTACATACTCTATGGATGCCCCTCCACCAGAATCATCGTTCAATATAAATTAAAGCCATGGACCAAAACGGATGCTACTCCTACGGAACGTACCATTCGGTCATAATAACAATAAGTGCCTTCTATGATCTTGAAACAACAACATGATTATTAGTCAGTGATGACAATTTTTCTTTCTGTTTTCAGGGATGACACACCTGATCAAAAGGCGCTCATCCAGCCCACCAAGTTCATATTCGTCTGGGACGACAGGGGAAGCACCGCCTTCAATGATGCTTCCATATGGCGGGCTGTCTGTCCAACAGGTTTCACAATTTTATAAATTAATTATATATAATTATAAATATTAATTCAGTGGCAAACGGGCCCCAGTTACCATGGCTAGATTAGCGGAGAGGTAAAATCGTTTTGACTTAAAATCAGTAGTCAATAGTATATTGGCAGCGCCTACATTAGTTATCATAAATGCAACAGGGGACTCAACGCCAAATCAATATTTTCTTATTACAAACAGGCATATAAACCAAATTTTGATGTGTGCCGTTTCGAAGTAAGGCCACTTATATTTTCTAAAATGTGAATCAGAGTGAACAATAAAACACTAGTTCATTCTAGAAATACTCTGGTGAAATAAAGGTTGAACAGGGTTCAACTAAAACTATTGCAGTGCATGAAGAAGTAATTCCTTATGCAGTATTCCATCTGTCCTGGTCAAATACTTGACATGATCATTCAACCTTTTCGTTTCTGCAGGCTACGTGCCACTCGGTGACTTCTTCTTGAACCAGAACCGCATATCGGAGGCACCGGAGAGCATGTTGTCTAAGATCCGCTGCGTGCAGGAGAAGTTGACGGAGCCGTGCGCCGGGTGGGCGGCCAAGGTGTGGGACACGGACGGCATGGCTGGCGACTACCAGGCCTCCTTGTGGCCGCTCACCCCGCTCGCCAGCACCGGACTCGGCGGCTTCTTCTTCGCCAACAACGGCGTCAACCGTCCTCCAGCCGTCGAGCCGAGGTGCCTGAAGCTCTCCGCCATCAAGTTTGTGTAATGGTTTTGCTTCATGTATCTTTTTCTCAGACATTAGGTCTTATGTTATGTCCTCAATATTTCTCAAACAAAGAGAATATAAATAAATGTTGTTTGACCAAAGGCAAGGTACGTAGATATACATGAATCTAATAAAACACTATTACAAAAAGGTTTGTGTGGTGTTTGTGGTACTTGAAACTTCTTTTTTAATTTTATTTAACGAACAAAATACGCCCAGAACGGCGGTTTTATATTTCGCTCCTTGTGCACTCAAAGCGTTACAATCTCTCAAGACGCTTCTGAACATGGCGTACATCGGGTATGCTCCAATAACATGTCAGGAAAGAAGCAATCGTATAAATGTATACTGGGCATTGAGCAACATTTCAGGTGTTTTCCCTCACGATGATACTGTTGAGACAAGGCTTCATCCTCCAAGCCTAGTTGATAACCAATAGGAATTAGTATAATGATTACCACGAGAGAGCTCTGGAGAGCATTTGATATACACACACAGAAGCAGATTAGTACCTTCAAAAAATAATCTAGCAACAGTGGCTGTAAAATGTTATTATCATATATCTATGCACTAAGTAACTCACCATACTTTTTGCTGCTGGGGGGTTCATTCGTAACGTACATATTGCGTGATAAGCCATGTAGCAGCGTACCTACATACAGATTGCGTGCTTTGAACCATATATATAGTATGGCATGCTTTGACCATAGTACAGCGTGCTTTGAACAAATAACGCATTCTGATTTGCTGAGGGGCCAGAAGAACGGATATGGGCAGAAGATTAAAAAATGGCGGACCCCTTCACTTTGTGAGTTCCGAAGCGTATGACATGCCACAGAACGTGTTATCGTGTATATCGACCAAATATTGAGGTGTGGGGTGTTCACCTGATTGTGTTTAAATAGCTTAAATACACGAAATAGCATGATAACAACACTCGCTAAGAAGTCCCACCGACTCGACCATATGTGTGTGACGTCATTAACAGGGTTTCCCTACGCTCTTGGAAATCCCGATAATGACATCATCGGTGGCTCCCGTGTCAGTCTGCGGAACTTTGCGGCGAGTGTTGTTATCGTTCGATCTCGCATATTTAAGCTATTTGAACGGTATTGTGTGCATTTGCATGTTAACTCGTTACAGGAGGCATGTCAGATGCCTCGAAAATCCCGAAGTGAGACACTACGAACCAAGGCGCCATGGTAACAAGTAGGGCCGGATGTGACTGTTGCGCATGCGCGAAACATGCAAATCAGCATCACTCTCCATATTGTAGTCTCTGTGGCCATAGGCTTGAACAAACCTAACCTCTGCTCGGAGAGTGTATGTGACTTCCGATTAGTCTTGTAATGTACATCCCGCGCTGGTTTGGAGTGACAGTGGCAACAGAGTCAAGTTTCGGTGATTACGGCGAATTATAACCAATCTAAGGTATATAATAAAAAAAGAACCATAGTGTTAATGCCAATACAGCGATACTTGTTCTCGGAGTCGACGATAAATCATTCTGAATTTGAATAAGTATTGCCGCATTGGTGTCATAACCATGTTTTTCTATGATATATTTCATACATTGAGTATTTCTAAGTACGAAATCATATGAAAATATTGTAAAACTAGAACATTCAATACAAATTACAGTCATTATCTTTGTAAAGCCTCTATTATCATGTACCTAAGACCGAACCCTCCTTAGTTACATAACGCTGCTCGGGGTGTAGTGAAATATATTTCGTATTGAGGGTCCTGATTCGA
The DNA here is from genome assembly GCA_950022655.1 of Alentia gelatinosa. Lineage (NCBI taxonomy): Eukaryota > Metazoa > Annelida > Polychaeta > Phyllodocida > Polynoidae > Alentia > Alentia gelatinosa. Next base: position 47,369,669 of record OX465583.1, on the reverse strand, counting down.
TATAGGGGTTGCTTGTTTTGTTATTGAGAGTATGACGTGATCTCGGATACAACCTCAATATGTAACTTTAAGCAGCCTGACCTCGTCACTTTGGGATTCTTTCACCCTGAACCAGTCTTTTTTATGGTCCCGAAGAGCGAGGTATACTGAACTTATGCGCAATTCTGTTTAACATCATTGGGCAATATGTTCCAATAGAACAAGGAGTGAAAAATGTGGTAGCAAGCACGATCTTAAAACAGACACACTGTAGGTTAATTACCTTTTTCAACTGGAATAGAAACATGTACATGTATGTTTGAAATTGATAACCTTGAACTTTGGTCCCGAATTTGCCACCCCCTCCACCCTCATTACCTGAAGGGAGATGATTAGTACTATCAGTGATAGTGCAGATGGGTCCGCTATCAGCAGGGCACGTCACCCCATCATGGACGCACACCGCCACATCACGCTGCGTCATATCCTTTTTTATACATGAATTACCATTTATCTCCAGACATGGCTGCTGCGAAAGTGACAATTGTGTTCGCAATCATCGTGAGTATAATTGATTGTTAGAACATTATACTTGATTACATCTGCCTGTTATGTGACGCAGAAACTTTACATATGCTATCCCAAGACTTCACCAGTAAAGACGGCCTTCATTCACAGTTAATCTTATCTGCTGTATTTAATGATTTGACAATGACATCTAGCATGCACCTACCCCCCAGTTCACCAATGTTATACCGTACTTATTATCTCTCCTCTAGGGCGTGGCTTTGGGGGCAAACAAACCTCTGACAGCATTTGGGAACAACAAGGGTGTTTTCGTGTGGTCCAGTCTGGGTAGTGTGGCCCGTTTCCAGATCTCAGTCTACGAGGCTCCGCGCATCAGTGACAAATGGAAGCTGCTGGGAAACCTCGCACAGGGCAAGTGGGACAAGCTCGACGGGGAGATACACGCATTCAGGTATTCGTCAGGGTTACTGGAGAATTCGCCCCGAAACGAAATCGGCCGTATGTCACAGGAGAACTCTCCCCGTTTTGGAGAACTTGTCCAGCGAAGTCGCCTCGTATTCTAAGGGAGAACGCCACCGTTTTGAAGAATTTCTGTCGTTGCTTTTCCCGGTAAATAAAACCTGTCCAGTGTTGGGGGAAAGTCCATATGGTCCCCTTGGAAATCTCTGAGGGATGATAAAAGCCATTACTTGCGTTCTATCAGAGATGCCGTTCATCCTTTGATGTATATCAAGGGCACTTGTTCATATTTATCCGTATATGTTTTCATAACGATGTCGGAAGATTTTGGGGCGGCTTCGTGTCAGGACGAGTTCCGTAAACGGGACGAGTAAAACCCGAAGGGACATAATTTCAGTATTCCTTGTCAAAATCCGCCCTCTCCGTGGACAGCGTCCCCACATCCTCAAGTGATGAGAGGGGAGTGGGAATGAAGGATGTGAAGCTGATTGACGACCGCATCTATATATCCACCCGCATGGGGAGAACCATGAACTCCTCATCAATTCCTCACCCACAACAAATGCTGCAATTATTAGAATTAGTTTGATTTTAAAAAGCTTATATGATGAAAGAGCCTGTGCTTCCACCAGGAGAAGTTTGGTTTCCATTGTTTTCTATCCACCAAGAAAACTAAATAAAAAGAAGCAATTCCGACATAGATAAAGCAAATTAGATAGGCTAGATGATATGCTTCTACTTAGGATTAGCAGCTACATGCATTTAATCGCATCTGCTTCTTGTAAACAGAGGATATGTTTCTAATGTCATCTGCCAGGCACAGCTTCTATTTCTAGTTGTCGCTTGAGGGTAAGAATTCACATGCACCTTCTCTTTTTCCAGAGATAATACACAAAATCAAACTGCCTTCGCAAAGCCAGTCAACTTTAACCAGATCTGGAACTGTCAGGGAGACAGTACATGGCTCAAAGGGTCCTTCTGGAGGATGGAATGCCCCGAAGGTAATAACTTCATGGATGTGCTAATCATTATAATTTATCGATGTCTTACTGGTATTGTAGACTTATCAAAGATAGTTTTAATGCCGAATAGCATGGTCCTTATTGTGACAGCTTTTTAGATTATAAATAAGACTTGATAGGATTTTCTCGAATCTCCAATGGATACATTGCATCTTGAAAATATTGAACCTACATTGTTATGCTGCTCTTGGTATATAACAATACAAAACGTTAATATTCTGTGCATATCACCTTCTGGTTGGAAAGCTTACAGGAGTACTGTGAAACGTCAGGTTTCTACTAACCAGAGAATACAAAAATAATAACATTATTGCACCATAATTCTTGAGTAACAATGGAGGATTGACGAAAGCCTTATAACCAAAGGGAGAGTGCAAAGGTAGAACTACGGAAGCCCCTGAAATACGTTTTGTAGCGTTTTTGCACTCTTATTCTTAAAAAGAATGCTTCAAAAAACATCAAAGAATCCATGAAGCTAAGCAGGCAAGACCTGAATGATTATCAGTCAGCAAGAGAGGGACTCAAATGCCTATTACTATCAAGTGTTATGCCATACATTATGAAGGTACCCCTCTTCTCTATGCAGGGTATGTATCCGTGGGAGACGTTGTGTATCCTAGCAACAAGCTGACGGCACCGCCTGCCGTCTTGTTCAAGAAGTTCCGCTGCCTGCGTGCCGACCTGACTGAGCGGTGCCGTGGATGGGGTTACAAGATCTGGGACAACGGCAACAGCATCGCCCGCTTCTCAGCCTCCGTGTGGCCGCCCACCCCCGAAACCACCGCCTTCTCCGAGTTCTTCTACACCCACACGGAACTAGATGCCACCCCCAAAGTGCAACCATACTGCATCAAGAAGAAGGTGTTCAACATTCTTTAGATGGTTTTAATCCGGGTATTTGCATAAAAACTGTCCGTTGATTTCATCTGTGATAACTTGACCTCGTTTTAAGGAAAAATGTAATTTTGCTGAGAATGCATACAGCTTTGGTTATAAAGGTAATGTTGAACCTATATATGCATGCTCTGCATTAATGTATCAAAGAAGACAATGTACCATAAACGTCTGTGGTAATATACTTTCTCTTAGTGTAGATCTATATCAGTGGAAGATCTGCCACTTTATTGCCTTAATTGACCTCTATTAATGCAAGTCGTCCTTTCATATACTGACCCTTGATAATATAGTATCCTCAGAATACAATCCATTGAATTATTAGGACTACAAATTTGATATTATTATTTTGGTAGTTTATTGACTCTATTCTTCACGGAGGTGTGTGAGCAAGAATTGCTACGAAGAAATACCACCTATTCACGTAAACATAACTCCCAACAATTACACAAATACCTGGAAAACAGCATGGAAATGAAATTAATGGGATGAGGTTATACAAAGCTAAATGATACCGTTAACAATTGCTGAATAGACAACTTCAACATTCTTAACAGTATATATCTAAGAAGGGACGCCCCAATCCATCTAGGTTCAAAGTTCCCATTCTACTGGCTTGGCAACATGGAATATTCGGATAAAAGTCAATTCCATGCATTCGCGACACATTGATGTTATTTCAGGTTATTGGTTCAGATTTGTCCAGAAATGTTTATTGAAGTAACTTTTCGTATACAAGAGACAGGTTAGAGTCATGTCAGTGCTGGAAATATTCATGTTCTGAATGCGGGGATACTGCTGATATACCATATGTATAGATACATGTATTATATGCAACCATTACATGTGTGCCTACCTCTAAAGCTTCAAATGTACATCAGGGACATTCTGCCTTGGAAAGATACCCTCTTCGTCTTGCAATGAAGAGATTTATTATTCGATCAATGTTGTTCGTTGATGATATTGAAACAGGTGTCATCAAAGAAGTACAAGTTTAAGTATGCTTGTGTAATATGGGAAATTCATTATCTTTGACTTACTCTGACTTAGATCCACAATCCCCAAAAAGGTAGTTCTAGCACTTGGTTATGACAACACAATGCAACTAAACCTAACTATGACACCAATACTACTAGAACCTATTTATGACACAAAATAATCTTGAACGTTTTAGGCATAGACCTGGTTCTCTGAGGCCTTGCCTCGCACGTAGCCTTCTGACTCTCAGTTGAAGGTGAGTCACAGAAGATTTAACCTCAACATCCATATTTGTTTCATTAGACAAACTTGTGACTCCTGGAGTGATTTTAGGGGTGTGCAATTTGATGTGAGAACTATTCAGATCATATCTCTTTACTCATAACCCTCACCGTACTGCCCATTTTACCTACAACTTCATATGGTTCCAGATAGAACAGAACCTGGAATTTATGTTTTGTTTTAGTGACACCTTGTCTCACACATCAACACTAGACTCTGTACAGCTCATCTCTGTCCATCAGCTATTAATTTTGCTAGATCTTTCCTTTCAGTATTTCGGTCCTAACCTCTTGATCTACAATGTCAGGCAATATTTTCCTACCTAACAGCAACTCTGACAGGCTTTACCCATTGTTGAATGAGGGATAGCCTTGTAGGCGGCTGTGTACTTCAGCATCTCCCTTCTCCAGTCTGGCTGTTGGCATGTGCAACACGCATGCATATCGCCTGTCCATGTTGACCGTCTCATTTGTTCGCTCTTTACCATAGGGCGTGGGGAGCCGGTCCCTGCTGTGTGGTAGTTTGGACGAGCCTGTGCACATAAGTGCCACAGGTGCGCCCAGATTATGTAACTTGGTCTGTATATAAGGTCGAGTCCGCAGCAGGTGGACAGGTTGTTCTGTGCATTCCCTCTGTAGAGAGCACATCCTATAGAGCCTCAACAAGGTAGTAGGTTTTTTCCAAACCCCCTCTCAGGTTTTGAACAAGTCTATTGGCTTCGGCTCATAGATTATTTCCTTCGGCTTTACCTGACATCCCAGTGTCATGGAAATGTACAGGATGGTAATTCTTGTATGGAATTTTAGCTTTCTGGATTGCTGAGAAATGTTAATAAATGTTGTTTATTAAAGTTGACGTGTCTGGTTTTGTGTCGTTAGGATATTGTTCGTCATTTGGCTGAATATATACCGAGAACAACAAATCCAACCAACCTATGTGAGTTTTAATAGGGTAGCATTAAACATTGCTGTATTAGATACAATCTATCTCAAGGTGGGTAATCAAATCTTAGGGGCCCAGAGCCAGCGACCGCTACAACAGTACAGCTTTTGACAACAGAGACAGAGCCATTGTTAGTTCATAAAGCACTCACTAGGTGGCTAGCAGTATGGAAGGCCCTTGGGGGACAGACCTCTGGCTCTTTGTTCTTACGAAATTTAACTGTCTTTTAATGTTTTACCAGTGTCCCCTTGACTCTCTACATCCAACCCAGAGCAGGGTGAGATAATGATTAAACCCAGGACATAATGTTTTTGACATGGAACTTTTTACATACATATGTGAGCAAGGCTAGAGTTGTGACACTTCCCAATTATCACTCACTTCTTTTGCACTGCCATTAGTGAAGAACACCTACTTTTTCACCTCCATTAGTGAAGAACACATACTCCGGGGGCGTCATGGCATCCCCCATGGCTCATAGGCTATATGCCGTATAGGCTGGGGAGCAGTCAATGCGGGTGCTGGGAAAGCTCATTTGAATGGCACCACATCTGAAATTTCTAATGAAGCCTGAAGCAATTCTTCCCTGCATCCTAAAGGGTAAAACGATCCAAGTGCGCTCTGAGTGGACATCTGTTGCTTATATACCCTCTAGGGGGGTCAATCCAACAAAGACAGGGGGCGGTTCAAATGCTGGGGCTGACAGTGCAAACAGTTGGGCCTTGACCACTATCTGGAGTGAGGACCTGTGAGGAAGCACCCTATGTTATTTTCAATACACACAACAATAAGTCAATCATAATAAAATATATGAAATATATGATATAAAGGTTGAGGAATGTGACTGATGATTGTATTGGGGTTGGGTGAGTGGGTGAAAATAAATATGTGTGAGTGGTGTAGGTGGTGAAGCCTGAATGGCCATGCAGGTGCAGATGCACGTGCAGGCAGGTGAGGTGTAGGCTTTTGACACCAGGGGGTGCAATGACCAGCCCTGACCATGAGCCATGGATAACCTTTACTACCTTCTTTAACTTTTCCCCCCCTAATATTTCAATGAATCGATATAAATGTAATTTTTTTGCTACTATAATTTTCTAACTTGATGAATAAAACAATATCTAGATCATTTAACTAGAATAATCTCTGCCTGTGAATGAATCATTTGGCCTGGAGAAGAATAAAATTGGTTAATTTAGCCAGAGGACATTGAACTGAATCATATGCCTCAGTAGACCCAGCCTGCCTAACCTGGCCCAGTCCACCCGGTCTCTCTGCCCCAGCAGATCCCCCCCCCCCCCCCCCAATCTGTTTCCACTGCTATTATCTGACTTATTCCCTCTCACCTTGGAGGCTACTTTGTGCCCTAGGATATATCCTTGGGCACTTTGAAGTGCCCTAGGCTCGTGGGAACATCAATTCCCCTTCAGTACTAAGTAAGTTCCTCGAGTAATTAACTATAGGGGGAAACTATGTTCCGGTGAGAGAAAGTCAAAGTTACGAGATAAGGCTCAGAGAAATCGCCGCCCAAGGCCTTGACCGCGGGCAGGACTTTTTCCAAGCCTTACCAAGTAAATTCCTATATACCTTCAAATGTGGTTTAAATTAATAACGATAATTAGCATTATTTGCTCATCCACCATGAAACCCAAAGCCAGATCCAACCTTATCTGGTAACTTAACACTATGTTTCTCCCCACTATGCATTTCATATGAATTTTGAAAGAGACGATCTGATTGGTGTAAATGTTAACCTTGGGTTGTATACAGCAACCTTGCGTAGTATACAGTAACCTTGGGTAGTATACATAAGTCACTCCACCCCCCAGAATGTGGTGTAAGCATAGAGTGTACAGCCATGGGTATATAGGAATATCAGTATCTGTGTGACTGTGCTATCTATGTGTATATTATATACAAGTTGCGTTTTGGCATGGAGAGGGCGCTGCTTTACCTACACCTCACAGGCACCTACCAGGACGACTGCTTTTCTGTGACTGATTGTATTGACACCATACATACACATCATACACAAACAATTTAGACATTCCGGCATGTTATCCCAAACACAGTCCCCTTATGTTTGACATGGTGTGTCTTCAATGGTTCATCTTACACATGGTAAAGAAGCGAAAAAATACTATCATCTGATGCTGGGTGTTTAATGCGAGGTTAAAACAAAATCTACACAGGGGAAAATTTCCGTACCCATAAAAACTTACCCATAACACAAGGTATCAACCTACACAGGTTGTCCCTTTTTACAATTTCGTCAAAATACAAATGTAATGAATTTAAGGACCCCCTTGACCCGTTCTAGGCGAAAGCTAATTCAGCCAGTATGTCAGTGCGATAATACCTTTAAACATTCTTCAAGAGCTCTTATGGAAGCCAATATTTCGACAGTGTACACCATGGGATCCAGCTTAACAAACTAGCTGAACTAGGACTAGATAAACGTAATCTGTTGTGGCTAAATAACTACCTAAAAAGAAGGAGACAACGTGCTCCCTTTGGGGATACCTACTCAGGTTTGGCAGATCTGACCTATGGGGTGCCCCAGGGCTCTGTCCTCGGTCCCCTATTGGTTTTATTTACTTTGACTCAATTGGCAGCACCCTAGATGACCATGACCTATCATACAAGCTTTATGCTGATGACATGGTCATCTATAAATCTTCAGGAGACATCAATGGCCTGGCTGCACAAGTGCAACAGGGCCTGGATGCCTTCTGTAAATGGAGCAAAAGACACTACCAGACCATAAACTGTGATAAAACCAAGGTGGTTTGGTATGCCATTAATGCAAAATTGTCTCGCTATATGCGAACGGATCTGTACATAGGGCCATATAAGCTATCGGTACAGACTGAATACACATACTTTGGGGTCATCATCGACGCACAGTTAAGATTTGAAAAGAATTTAAGATTGGTCGTAAAGAAGCTGAACAGAAAGATATATCTCCTAAACAAAATTAGGTGCCTGCTCAACCAGAATGCTGCTTGTAGAATATTCAAACAGATGATCACCCCTACAGTTGATTATGCAAGTATCTTGCATGAGTGTTGCTCAAAAAAGCTCCTGGACAAACTGCAGACAACTTAAAACAGTGGTCTTTGCACCGTGCTGGGTATGGGCCCCATGGTGGACACTGTTGAAGAGCTGCATGCCCAGTCGGGCGTGGCAAAGCTATCGAATAGGAGGAAAGAGCTTACTCTCGGCTATATGAGAAGAGAGGCTCTCTCTCGTGGGATTATGGCACTTGATGAGAATGGCGTCATGAAAGGGGTGAGAGACATTGCGACTATTAAACACACTAGGAATACCCGGCAGGCATGCGAGGTGTGATTTGCATTGCCTTGCCCAAAAACAGAACTTCTAAAAAAAAAACCTTTATAGAGGAATGTCCATCTGGAACTCCCTTCCAGAGGAAATAAAGCTTAGTGTGACAAAACAAACTTTCAAAAGGTGATTAAAAGGGTACTTATAAAATCCAGGTTTAACCAACTGAATCGAAAGCTAATCGATCCACATATAACCTATCGATTCTCATGTGCTCATGCAAGATGTGTAGTTATGTACTCTCTATACCATCCAATCATCCTTCATCCCCAGCCCAAAATAGGGCATTTCCTGTTACTGTGATCCCTTGTCAATGTAAGTTGCATTATCGCTAGATGTTTGTAATTTTCATGTTTGTTGCACTTTGTAATTTTCATGTGTTGTTGCACTTCTGTGCTCGTCAAAATTAATACAGTGATACTTAGTATTTTTCACTATTAAACTGTATGATTACTTAAGCAGAACTGTCTTTAGAAACGTATTTTGAACCACTACGCCACGAGTTTGTATGCGTAGTAATCGTCACGAGGCGTAGCCGAGTGATGATACGGAGCATCCAAACGAGTGAGCGTAGTGGTTCAAAATACATTTCGAAAGCGGTTCTGTTTTTATCTCACCCCCAACACTGACCTTACAGTCGATTTTAAGCAATAATATAATCATGTATTGAATTGTTCAAACAATAGCGTCGGAACTATTGTTGCTGCAGCTGCGGTTCAAACAATGGCACCGGAACTATTTTCTTTTCCGCGACGTTCATTGGTCGCACCATACATAGATTCTCCGCCACTGCAATGGCAGAGAATTGACACTCTACGTAGGTGAGCATGGCGTATTTTATTTCAACGTTAACTCAATGGCACAACCTGTACCAGGGGTGGGATAAAACCTAAGGCTGTGATATGGGCAAGTGGTAGACCACGATGTATTTTCTGTATGCGAACTTCCTGTAATAAAAAAGAAATTTAAATTTTTTTAAATGAAGCTATCCAGGGCAGTGATGACGTCGCTGATGAGGTCATGTGTCAAGTAGGTTTGTACTTAACGCTAGCTGGGGGGTGTTTAACAATGTGGTCCTAGGAGAGTTATGCCTGTAAGAGAAATCCTAGGACAGTTTGCGTTTAACTATAAAGACCTTAGCGAGGGATTGTCTTAGCCAAGGTCCAAAAGTGTTTAACAAGTTTGACCCACATCTTACAAACTGTCCTCCACATACCCAAAAGGGTCCTAGATGGAGGACACCTATATAGGTGTCTTAGATGATTTAAATTCACAAAGAAAACCTTATTTATCAGTTTAACTAGAGGAAATGTGTATGTCATGGTATGTAATACAAAATGGCAGTGTCAGAGGCGAAATATCTTAAATATTCAGTTAGATTATAAATTATAAAATTAGTTAGCACAACTCCCACTATGTGGCACTAACTACAGTTCTTAGGAATTCTCCTCAATAGGGATCCCACAGCTCTCTTACAGCCTGTTTTGTCCCAGACCGAATTCAGTCCTAGGAGACTAACTATGCAGGATTTTCCTCCCTACGGGGGACACCACTTGTTAAACAGGATGTGGATCAACTTTATTCAACACTTATGGACGACCTTATGGTTGTCTGATACTGTCTTAGCAAACAAACTTAAATATTATCAAAAGATAACCCTTGTACAAAGGTACGGAAAAGATTTTTGGAAGATCCTAAATTATTCAACAGCCATGAAGCCCTTGGGCCACTACTATACCACATCCTCCTCTCCTTACCAAAAGTACGTTCCCAGACGGGGAATCGAACCCCGGCCGCGGCGGTGAGAGCGCCGAATCCTAACCACTAGACCACCTGGGAAGGCTCAGGGATGTTTAAGTACGGCCTAACAAAAATGAGAGAACAGTTACACAATATCAGTGTCTGAATCATCAAAGCATTTCATATCATTGACATGTAATTGTTATCAGGACATTATTCTGACATGAATATGATATCTAACGCATGCTAACCAGTACTAACAACCGTGTGATAAAATCATTTCTCATGAAATGCCTCGTTGCAGTCAATCCTCAAAGGTTCTAGCGAAATATTTAATGTCATTAGCACTTTGTTTCGATTGTGCCGAGTATGCAGGTCAATGATTACGTAATTTCTAGGAAGCGAATAGGCTAAAGCGATTATGATAACTAATCTATGGTGGCATGCAGAAGATACAGGCGGTTGCGTTAGATAAAGCATTGAGGCTGGATTTGGTTCGAAATAATCAGGAAAATTGTTTTGATGTACTGTTTTAGAGTATTTTCCAGTTAGATTCTTATTCTGTTTCTAAAATAATGACGGACTGCATGCAGTGATAAGTTTATTACTATACCTCTAATGTTGCACCCTGAAATGAAATCATCTTTATAATATCGTTTGACTAGAATCTCGAAGTGGCTCCTCCAAGTCGTTGACTGGAGATTGACGCATGATGTTCCAAAGATCGTTCTGTGAGATTCTAGTGCCTCCGCTGCACCTCGTATCAACAACAACATAACTATCCATATTTAATTCTTTATTTACTGACAAACACTCTTATACAACAACCAACTCTCACTGCACCAATGGTGCATGGAATAAAGAAGAGCCCTTCATATTTAAAAGCATATAAGTTCACTATCTAATGACGACCAACGTTTCCATAGATGACACAACATATATATAACGGCATACCTTAAAAAGGCATGTTTTAATTAATCCCCTGATACTTATGTTTGTACTGTGTTGTTTCAAGTTGATCTATTTTTTTTTAATAACTGTCTTCAATGAATCTTGCCCCTGTATAGAACTTCTCTAATCATGAAGAAGAACCAACTGAACATAGGAAAGGTTTGATGAGTATGGAAGTTCAAGTTTCGCAACCTAATGTGTACTGTACAACCTGAATGAATGTCTTCCCGGTCTACTTTCCAAATTATATATTGTTTCCGTACCTTGTCCATTTACTGTCTTTGTCTTCACCCCCTATTCACGTTCTTTATGAGTAAGTATTTCATTTAACGCATCGTGGTACATCGGGTATAGTGCAATCAATAATTAGCACACTTCCCAGCCTCCACCCAGGTGCCAGGTCTCAGAAGGTTTGATATTAAAGCAAACTGTGGCTGTGAATTCAACCCTATATCTACAGGCTCACGCCAAGAACAGATACACCACAGGAATCACAGAGATTACCACAGAGTAATAAATATGTTCCTATTGTAGTGAAGGTGAACGGGGCGTATCTTCTCTCACGTCTGTCTGTCTGTTTTTTTCCGAACTATGGGGCTAACACCCTAACGGAACAGCAAAAAAATTACACTCATCATGTTCCTATTGTAGGCTGTTGACAAAATTATTTTACCATAGGTGGTGCGACACACATTGCGACGAATACATCGCATCAATGGGGCATACCCTGGATTCCCCTTGCGATTGAGTGCGATGAATCCATCGCAATAATTAGGGGTCACAAATCCCGCCGAGGGGCGTTTATGAGGTAATAAAACGTGTACGACGATCGGGTCGCATCTGTGGGGCCGGGCCAATACAGGCCTTCTATACGCTTACTATGGCAACTTCTTAAAAGGTGGATAATAAAAGCAAGGTATTACGCAAGGTATGCAATATATTATATGACAATCCCAAATATCAAAGGCAGAAGAGAAGGCTCATGATAAACGAAGGAGGTTTCACTATCGATGAACATATTAGCTGGTCTCATTTCTTCTCCCTTGTAAATAACGTATTTTGCCATTTGAGGTAACAGCAGAGTTATGGTCAAACAACCCACCATCTCACTATACACCTGGGGAGTTGCGTCATATTCCCATTAGCCATTAAATCCATCATTAAACCCATCCCCCTTTTCTTACCTCTCCTATTAGTAATACAAAGCATTTGGTATCGCTCCCAGATAAGGATTACGTGAGAGCACATTGTCTTCACTACTTCTAGATAACCATTGGCTTGTTTTCTGACCAACCGAGGTCATTAAGTGTGGCGCGTATGCAAGTAGTATATAAGGCGAAGACAAGAAGACCTGCCATCACATTTCACGAACACGGTCAAACTACAAGGATGTTGCGGGCTCTCGTCCTCCTGTCGCTCTGTGTGAGTGGTTTATATTCTAGTATGGTTTGTGTCACTGACTGTGAACTCCTATAGAGATTCTTCTTCTTTTTTATTGAGTTTATTCAGAATGATCTTTTCATCATTCTCTTTTTTAAATTAACTTTTATTGGAGCGTGCTCCTAAGCTCTATATATCCTATGCATAGTTGTGCTTCCACGAGGTAACCCTGCGTTCACATGTTCAATAGATTATAATGGATGGCACAGAATGCCAGCGTCACTGTTTTAGTTGAATCTTCCGCCGACGTTGTCAATTGGCCAGTGAGTGTCGAGTAGCAGTTGGGTATAAGTGTAGAGGCCAAGTCCCTGCCAGCCCTTTTACTAATCTTGCCTACACGCTCTTTCCCTTGAAAGTGGAAGTAATTTTAGTTGCTCCTGACAATAGAAACGTGTCTCTGGTAGAACAGGGTACAATTGCTAAGGGCAACCTACAGTATTTTCTGTAATGAAAACTGACCAATAGTTTATGGCCTTACTTATACATCACCCAAGGAGATTCTTCATGTGTCCGCCTGCAGGTAAAGTTATGGGAAATAAGTCTAGAATAACCTGAGCAGGCGACTAGTATTTTTTATCATCCCCTCTGCTATGCTGTGATATCTTATTTCACCATTCATCCAAAATTCAATTCATTTAGGAGATAATATTATTTATTAGTAGGGCTATCATTCTAGTTCTTTTATCAAGGCTCCTACTAGGACTGTCTTCCATGCGTTGCAGTACATCCTCTATGAAAAATGTATGATTGTAGGCTGCAGCCTCCGCGGCGTCGCTGCTGGCGCTTGGAGATAAACGTGGAAACAAGGTTTGGGACGACTTTGGCAGCATTGCTCGCTACGAAATCTCAGTCTTCGAGGCCAACATCCCCAGTGAGAGATGGAACTCTCTTGGACACCACGCACAGTCTGACTGGGATCCCCTGAAGACCACCATCCACTCATTCAGGTAGTTATCCCATGATGGGAACTTGCCATATGTGCTTGTGGTATTCCCCCGATGTTATCTCATTGTTGGAATGAGATCAGAGGTGGCCGTGGATTTGATAAGGTATTATGTATGCATAAACCAAGGTCTAAGAAAGTAGAAAGCTGCACAAAATATTAACGTGTTTGAATATAGCTCGTAAATGTATTCCCATTCCCAAGGGGCATTCAATAAGTAACCTACATGATAGACTTGGTATTGACCCACTCTTGAAAAGACGTAAAAACAGCTTGCGGTTATAATGTATAAGAATAGGTTGGACCCGGAATGGTCTGAGCCCACACGTAGAAAGACCTGACTATCTGACAAAATTGCATTTTGAAATATATCGAACTAAAAGTAATCCCATTATGCGTAATTCAAACCTAAGGGGAGCAAGACTATGGAATTATCTGCCCCAAAATGCCATCTGATTCCAAATGTTGATGAGCTTAAGAATCAGGTTATAGAATTCCTTTAAGATAAAGCGGCTTATATTGGGATACCGCATACGTGTATACAACACCCTATCTCATTGCATTAGACGTTTTTCACCACTAATTCTCCATTTATCTTGGTACTGTGTACTTTTCTTATCATCAACTCAAGTGTGTGCTGTATAGTGATATTGATATATTGTCAATTCTGAATTGTATCTGAAAAACTTGTGCAAACGAGAGATACAATAAAGAAACTAAAAATACTAGAACAAAAAGCCTAAGATTTGAAAAACTGCAGCAAAACCATACACTAACAACCAAAGATGTGCTTGGAGAATGTCTTCTTCTGACAAAATGACCTCTGGGTCAGTGAGTTCAAAGCAGACATGACAGTGTTTGTAATGAATTATCTAGATTTATGATTAACAGGTGATTAAGATAAATTTGTACACTATATTGCTAATAATAGGTATATAATAAAAGGAATATTGATATAATGTGCCAAGATTACGCACTCGTTAGTATACTAGACCCATACTTAACTATTTTGTTCGGCTCCTTCATCTCAGCACACTAAATTAGTATTCCCTAATTCTTTACCACTTGAATCTATCCTCTAAATGCAGTTTCAACATCCAAATGTATAGTATAGATATAAATGTTAACATATCATGCTATTCTGCATGGACTTTAAATGCCTAACATCGCCTGTTATTCTCTTCATTTACTAAGAGACGAGACACCGAATAAGACCGCCTTAGCTGTGCCCACCAACTTTACGCAGATCTGGAACAGCGACGGAGATACGATCTGGCAGGCAGGTTCCTTATGGCGCATGGAATGCCCTGACGGTACGTGTATGATGTTTTCCTTGACGGATAGTATATGTCGATGGTGGACTTAATACCATCTACATCGAGTATGTTTTCTTCACAGAGTGCTCGCACTCCAAGACATACGAGGTGTCACAAGGGAAGTCTTCTAAAATGGCTTTGCATAAAATTACCAATACCATAGAACATGTACATTATTCTCAGAATAGTTCATTCAGTCTTTAAGAAATACACGGAGGTTCGATGAATAAGTGTTGGTTATAATCCATGTATCGTAATAAGTCTTTCAAGTCGAATTATAAAGATAATGCAATGAGAACTTATAAGAGGGGGTGGGTGTAGACAATAACCTATCTTTAACGTGGGATTAGCTGGGATGACTTGTTTTTCACGATACACCTCATTACAGTGTCAAATATGTACCCTAATTCAGTGTTAATGGGTATAATAAAATATTGCTGCAATGCTGCCGTTGATAAAAAGCGCGAATACCCACAGCGATAGACCTACCCTTTACATACTCCTATTGTTTTCATCCAAATCAAACAGATTTCGTTTCGCTGGGAGACTTTGCCTACCCAAGCAAGGATTTGAAAGCGCCCCCTAAGGATATGTTCACCAAGTTCCGTTGCGTGAGTACCGCTCTGACTGAGCCTTGCCGTGGCTGGGGGATCAAGATCTGGGACAACGACAACAGCATCGCCCGTAAGGACGCCTCCGTGTGGCCCACCCTGGCGGAGTCCTCAGGATTCACTGAGTTCTTCTTCTCCCACACCGCACACAACGACAGGCCTAAGATCACACCTATGTGTCTTAAGAAGTCGTCCTTCAACATTGTTTAAAATATCAATAAAAAAACCTGTTTCCACTCAAATTGATTGACCTATGCGTTTATATTTTCGTCAGTGTGGATTGAATATTACCTGTGACAAAGGGGAGTGAAGCATTAGCGGGGTCGTCACTCACATAGGTGGGAGATATGATTTATTCAAAATAATGCATTTCTATAATAACAGTAACAGCCTTGGACCTGTTTCAGTAGTCTCGTGACATTAGGCCTAGACAGACATCAACAGCGGCACCAACAGTGCAAGCAACAGCAGAAAAAGACTAGCAAATATCAGAGGGTCGGAGTGGCCAATCTTCTTCATATTTGAAACGATTACAGGTTATATGTATCCCCTACTCATGTTAAAGTGTCATTGCTTAATTCCTACGAGAAGTGAGTGAAACTCTGTGTGTCATCGATTGCAATCTTGTGATCTGTCCGTATGGTGTCACAGACGCCATCTAGACATGTCACTAAACTACTCAAACAGGTCCCTGGTCTTCAAAATCTCCAGACAGATGAGTCTCAACTCTGTTCTGAAGTAGTCTCTACTTGAAGTTGGCGGGTTGATAATGAGTGAGGCGCGACAACAAGCAAATTATAATTTGGTCTAAAATCATTTACCTCCTACATACATTGGTATATAGATTGGGGTAATATCAAGAGACGTCACGAGTTTGAGTTTATTTATGCCACGCATTTTGTTGGCTCCATAATTCCACGAGTCGAAGACGAGTGACATTACGGAGCCAACAAAATGAGTGGCATAAATAAGCTCAAACTCAAACGAGTGGTGTCTAGATTTTATCCTACCCCGTTTCCGTATTTTGTCAGTATCAGAAAGTAGTGGCATAAACAACACTTTATGTCACTACCCGTGACATAAACAAATCCCCTGTTAAGCCTATGGCGTTTTTTAATAGGGTAGGATAAATTCTGGTATATGTAGAGTTAACCCTGAACATTAAGCATGAAAATTGTAACAGATCACTTAACACAACAATTTAAGACTTTCGAGACCAAGATTAGGGCCTATCAGTTGAAAGTTGTTTATGAAAGGGTGGGTGGGAGGTAAACATGTCCTTGATGACGGTTATATGTTCAAGAGGTCACAGAGGATTGTGGGTAATAGTGCTCTGATAAAGCAGTAGGTGGTGCTGAGTCTGTAGTTGTCCCACCACAACATTACTGCCAACTTTCAGTTAGCCTCAATGATTACACGTTATCAACTATGCTACACCAACCCAGCATGAAATGGCAAACGCATCTATATTTGCAGTCTCAGGACCGAATGATTATATGAAGCGAAATTTGTGCTACACCTTTCCACCAGCACTAGTTAGCTTTGATGACCCGTTGGCATTGGGTCAGTATGTGTGAAGTGTAAGCAGCATTTAGAAAGCGGCCATGTTTGCCATGGGCAATGTGATGATGTATGATGCTAGTGTCAATCAGCCTGTTTGGACATGCAGTTGCTACTAATAACGTTTGACATTTATGTGGAATACATGCAAGCCAAGATTTGCCTATAACATGATCATTGCGGTGCTACTATTATTTTCATTTTCCATCAGACTTGAAGCGGATTGAAAATATGTGGGTAATTTGAAGAGAGAAGAACAACACAACCGCCTCTTAGCGTATGTGAGAATATTGTATATCTCCCAATACAAATGTGACCAATTCTTAAAGTCTTATACTGTGGTTATACATGTTTAAACAGAGTAGGAAAAACGTGAGGTATTGTGAATAGATTTATTCATATATGTTGTATTGAGATGTATGGACAGGTCTATTGGTTGTATCTGTTACTTATGAGTCAATTGTTATATTGGTCTTGCTACATATTCTTTTATATTTCTGTTGTGAAGGGATATCACTCATGCCCGAAGGGATTGGTCATAGTTTATAATAAAAATCTTTTTGCTTCAACTTGGTATTTCTCACTGCTTTATCTGTCTTAGACGTTATAGCCTATTTGGTAGTTTGTTTTACACTCCTAGGCCAGCATAGCTCCCAAGTATAACTTAACTAGACACAACAATATTTTAACATAAGACTGAAGGGCTTAGCCAGACTGGCGGCCGCAACAAGAGCTAACCAACCTCTATATACCTCTCAAAAATTTAAATCCTCCCACCCACACCTTTCTTAAAATCATTGTCCTCTTAGGGCTTTGAATCAATCATGTCCATTGGGCATTATTCCTCATAGGAATATTCATTAAATTTTCAGGTTAATAAATGTTCTTAAATTCCAAATTTTATAGTGTATATTACAGCATATAAAAGGTTAGCCTTATTGATTTCCGACGTATGTTTTCAATTCAGATGTTAAGATTGAACTTGGATAGAATAGTATCTGTATGAGTACAAATCCAAACCACTTTTTGTCTAAGTTTTGGTCGCCATACCAATATTTCATTCTTTTCATAATCCTGGGACTCTAGTAGAATTCTACATTATAAAATGTACTTCTGGTTCACTGACCCAGTTTTTCGTCAAGAGCAGTGATCAAGAGGATTCTATTTGCTAACACATGATCATTGCAGAAATAGTAGTATTCCGATGAGAAACATTGTCAGGGCATTCACAGATGATATCTATGAGACACACTCTTACTCCTACAATACCATATCCAGAGCCAAGCTATATGTGATTAGTTCCGAAAGAAAATACACAGTAATACCTTGCCGATCGTGGTCGCTTTTCCTACCAAGGATATTCGTTATGGATAAGAAAAACGGTAGAATTTTATGTAATTGTTTGCCATTTATTTATAATGGGTCGGATTTTTGAAACCTGCTAAATTCCGCTTTGATCATGGGATAAAACATGCAAATTTTTATTTTAGAATAATTCTTCTTTTTATATTTTATGTTATCCACCTACTAAGTACCTTCCAGAAAAACATTATTCCAACAAAATCAGATCAATGGTTTAGATTTGAGAGCCTTTTGAAGTTGTGTATAATACTGCAGTTTGTCCAGCCCCCTAAATATTTGAAATTTCAAGAAATGTTATAAATGCTTATAACTTAAGAAAGACTAATATTATATGGTGAAACACATCATATTTTACCCAGAATACCTTTTCATATATTAGATTTAAAAGAAAATTTCTGAACCATATTTGGGGTGTTGGGCAACACAGGGGTGTCGGACAACACGAGGGGTGTCGGACAACACGTTAATAGAATTGCTCAGAACAATGAGAAAAATAAAATTTGAGGCTATAATCCTTTATATCTTTAATGATGTGATAATAAGCTATATTTAACAAAGCACACCACTTAATTACTGAAAAAAAACAACCCCAAAATCATAACTTATATCACAGCATGTTGTCCGACACCCCGGGGTGTCGGACAACACGTTTTCAGTTTTTGAACCATAAAAAGTAAATTCTTTTTATTTAGAAAAAAATCAACCTGGGTATTCATGAGTGGTCGGGGTTCTTAACATAATCAGGGATATTTGTTATTCCATTATGATTATTAGTTCTTTTATACATCCTTTAGAGATGTGTGGTCCAACACACCATTTTTTGGAAAAATATCACCATGGAATCATAATGTTCTGATATCAGAATGGAAAATCCGATTGTGTTGTAACTTTCAGGTATCACAGCCAGGATTCTTGTCAGCATTGTACAATAAAGGAAAATTGATTTCTCTCAATATATTTCATTAGTATTGTCCACTGAATGTCGGGGTGTTGAACAACATGCTCTATGGGTCTCTATGTTGGAAAATTTGAAGGTCCTAGATATTTTTCACCATTTTAATATTTTTTCAATCTTCTACCAATTTTCAAAATTATATTGTCTACACTTCTCATGACATATGCTTTAAACATGTTAATAAATGCAATTGGCTCAAAATTGTGTCTCCCAGATTTTGAACAAAGTGAAAATCACTAGAAGATCACAGTTTTTGTTGATTTTCGGAAGGAAAAATTCCTCAGAGCTCTACAAAACCCTATGTTGGAAAGAAAGCCTATCAAAAGATGCACCAAATAATTTCATTTTTACATTGATGAGATACGTTTATACAACATGAACCTTGAATAAGCTTATTTTGGCAATTTAGCAGGTTTCAAAAATCCGACCCTTATGGGCATGGTTTTAGGACCAAACTGAAACCATGCACCCACTGCAGCCGATTCACCACATTATACCTCCTGATACACTATGGCTAGATAAATCTACACTTTGGCGACAGAATCAATTTTTTTATTTGAATCGGAAGGTCCATCGTAAGGCGTCTATCGGAAGTGGATGCACGGTTTAAAGCTTTAAAGCTAGGGGGGTGGGTGTCCACCTACCACGATCCTTCCAATGACATGACATCTAAAAGTAGGCCTACCTATCTTTCCAAGTGTCGAAATGGGAAATAAAGACGAATTCTAACTGATGATTCTTAGCCTGCAAAATAATGCAAACAAAACAAGTTCTATCGGTAAGACATGAGTCTTTGATCTGTCATTATGTCTGTTAGCTTTATCAGAAATCCTATTAATGTTATCTAATTATCGTGACATACTGCTGCAGGCTGGTCTCTCTCATGTGCCACACCCGAAGAGGTTAACGCTCAGCTATTTAAGTCATCTCCGTGAGAATATAATCGTCAGAACGTCTGCAGTAGTCATCTGCTCAGCTTTCCATTATAACAGCATGTTTATTTCCATGCTTCTCGTCTCCTGTCTGGTAAGTGTGATCTATGTGCCTCGCCACTATTCCTCAGTGAACATGACTATTTAGAGTTAATAATTATGTCCTTTAAGTGTTTATGCCTATTACGTTACTCTTGCACATTTCCTTTTGACGCGTTTTTACGATCCAGCGAAAGGACAGTGTAGAATGAGACCATGTACGAAGGTTATTGTTTAACAATATTCAAGCTCGTTTGGCTAAGACTGTTCTAAAACAAAGTTAAGCCACATCGTCCCTAGGTTTCATTGGCGTACATAACAGGGTCTTCATGTACAAGCCTAAATTATACAACAGGCCTAGGGGCTCGTTTTCTTTCGTACTTACGTAGAGGATAATAGTCCGGACGAAGGAGACTTCCATGGGCGACATTTTTGGCGAGAGCTCGTCAATCGCTGTAATGGACGAGACAACTGTCATTTATCACGATAAACAGAATCATTGGACAGGAACCCTCGTACGACCTATCCTTGAACCTTATGCTCTTGGTGTATAAAATAATACGAGCCCCAAGAATGATCACGTTAAAATTCCTTGTACTTTCCGTATATTATAGCATTTGTTGGGTGTATCTCAAATGATATACAGAACATATAGCAAAAGGGTATTGGAATATATATATTGTACAGTTTCCCAAGTTGATCAAACCTAGGTGGTGAGGAGGAATGCCAGGCATGTTTCCTGTTTCATGAACACAGTCTATCGTTAAGCTCCCTCAGGATCTGTCCACGGATTTTCATGAGACTTTTGTGATCTTGCCATGTATACATGCTGGCCACAGCACCGATTAGCAAAAATTGCCTGTCTTCAATATCGTATTTGACCTATACAGCTCTGTCAGACAAGTTTTGTGGTTGCCTACAAGCCGCTGGTGGCGTTTGGTGACCCCCGGGGAAACAGTGTGTGGTCAGACTTCGGGAGTCTCGCCCGTTACGAGATCACCATTCACGAGGCTAACATCCCAAGCCCCAAGTGGAATGTCCTCGGCCACCACGCACAGAACGACTGGGAGAATCTCAAGACTACCATCCACGTATTCCAGTGAGTAGTTATTGAGGAATTGTCGGTACCACTAGATATTCAATTAATCGCAAAAGGAACCCCTAAATGGCTTTCTGTCGAAATATTGCGTTGCTATTTTGCTTTTGAATACTGGGCTTCTTTCTGCAAATAATGTGTAGCCAATCAAACGGGCATTATAACACGATATTTCCTATATTGGGGTATAATTGTCCTGTCTATTGTCTTTTTGCCAAATTGGGTTTCACTGTGAAGTATCCGTTTGTTATTACAGAGACAAGACACCAAAACTGGATGGGTTGAAGGCACCTGTCAACTTCACACAAATATGGAACTGCGACGGAGATACAACATGGCAGAAGGGATCTATCTGGAGACCTGTATGTCCGACTGGTAAGTCTTCCGCTCAACTAGAATCCCGAGTGTTACTTCAGGGTAGTTAAAAGTTGAAATATGTTACCTGGAAACACCACCTCAAATATTCTTGCTGCAACGTTATCTGGTACATTCGTAACATATTGAAAAGCAATAAAACCCACGCAATTTGATTGACTTTGTGTGACTTGCAGTTTTTGGTATCGTCATAAAACAAACGACTTTGAAGTTATTTAAGCTATTTTTGTAGGGAAGTAGTGTGGTAAAGTCCCTTTATCAGTGTGACTTTGAATGTCCTATGAATTGATTGCATTGATAACGGACCGATGCTCTCGGAATACGGTAGGTATGGGAAAGTTACAATAGTGTATGGTATTATCCTTGACTAAGGTTAATTAAAGAAATAAACCTCCAAAGGGTTTACGTTGATGTAAGGCATTTCCCTAATGTTACTTTACTGTGTCATTGCATCGACTATTTTCAGGGTACGTTTTTGTTGGTGACGTTGCTGTGGACGGCAATGACCTTAAAGAGCCCCCTAAGGAGCTTTACAATAAGGTGCGGTGTGTGAGACAAGACTTGACCGAAGACTGCAAGACTTGGGGAGTCAAGATCTGGGATAACAGTAACAGTGTGGCCCGTAAAGATGGCTCTGTGTGGGCGGTGGAACCAACTGAAAACGGATTCAGTGAATTCTTCTTTAGTGGCACTGATTTTAATGCCTGGCCCAAGTTCACCCCAAAGTGCCTCCTCAAGAGTTCATTTGAGGTTGTATCTTACTGATCTAATCTTCGGTAAAAGCTGGTTTCGGATAGGTCTTTATCCGCAACGCTGGAGGGTTCTTGTATCAACTTATTTTCGAGAGATCTCTCGTTTGACCTCAAGTTATGTCTAGAAAGCAAAGCTTTTACCTTTGCGAATACTGATATCGTACTTTTGTCCTGTGGTTATATAAAAGAGCATAGATACCGTTATTGAAACAAGCCAAGTAATTGAGAAAAGACTGTGAGGGGTTCCATGTGATGATATTACTTGATATCGTCTCATATGCAAATCCCTCACTGGCCATTGGGAGTAGTTATATACTGCAGCAAATCATATTTAGGATATTTGGTATCTGCAGTCACCTTTAGGCATTGAGTCAAAACACGATAGAAATTAACTAATATCCGTAATCGCTAGTGGAAGAACATAGATATGTGTGTGGAGCTTTCCTCGCAATGTTTAATACCCACCTATGTTTCTCAGCTTTGATATTAGGGCTGGTATTTAGGCTCTGCACTCGTCATTGTTGTTCAGACACAAATCCCAACTGATACCAGGTAGGGAGGGGGAAACCTACCATTGCCTTAAGCCATTGTATTTACATAATTGTCTTGCAAGATCGTACGATTTATACTATTCTTAACAATCTCTCAAAGAAGAATTGCAACATATAACTTATTCACTGATGTTATAATATTACAATGACTTAGGTTATCCTTTTTTCCTTGTCTTGCTATTTGAAAAGTGAATAAATGCTAATGTCTCATATTTTAGCCCCCATGATGTGAAAAATACTTATCTGTAAACTATCGCTGTATCAATGGAGTGTCGTGTTTAAAGAATCTTTTCAAGTTGAAATCATATTTGTCACTTCTCTAGCAAGTCGCATCTCTACTCCAAATAGGAGTAATATTTTAAAAATACGATGACAAGGTAATGTCCATTTCAGCAATCCTGGACCTATGTCTTCTACGTAACCTTCGAATATCAGGTATTGTGTGCTGTCCAATGTATTAACTACCAGTTAACTGTAATCAAGCTTAACCTGTCATGTAATGTCTTTCATCTGTACCATATTTAGCATTAGGTTTAATATCAAGCTAGACCACTCGTTCAGAGCATTTCAGATTTATCGGATCCTATACTTGTTATATACCACAAAACAGCCCATTTTATAAAAAAAAAAAAAAGACAACAAAACAAACAGCTTGATATTCTGGTTTTAAAGAACATTTTGTATATTTGTCAATTTGGCGATGGTCACTTGTGGCAAATGATTGTTGAGAATGACTGTATAGAAAGACTTGTTGAATAAAAACTGCTTACATAAAAAAGGTTTTATATACCGATTTACTTCGACAGTAGAATACTTCGACATTAAGAATATATTCGTTTTCCGCGGAAGATATTCGACACAATTTCATCTAATCTAAACCCAAAACCAAATCGTTAGTATATTTTCCTGATGCCAACTATCCCTGTAACGTATTACATTAGTATTAGTTAGCACATTGCGATTATTCAACATAATACAAAAAAATATGTCTGACTCTAAGTGACAAAATCGGCGTCTCCTATCATGTTAAAATGCTTTCCCAATTAAGCCGGAGACACACCAAGCGAGAAACGCAGCGATTTCCAGAATCGCCAACACAAAATGGCCTATAAGTGAGCTATTATTTCATAATATACCTGACTATTGCTTCAGAGATGCTAAATTATGGGCAGGAGAAATAATATCTCACATACATGCTATTTTGTATTGGCGATTCTCTAGATCGCTGCCTTCTCGAGATCGCTGCCTTGACTCGGTTGGTGTGTCCCCGGCATTAGGGATAGATTGATTAACTATAGGTCTGGGATTGGTTAATGGTTATTTGGTTTGAGTTCATTTGTTGATGACTAGAGCATAGGTTCATAGTTGTAATCAAATGAGGATGTAATCAAATTTATTAAGAATTCAAATATTATATCTAAAATGCATAATCAACTCCTTAGCAGATCATAATTTGTAAAATAAAATAAAAAAGAGAAACAAAAAGGTTTTCTATGTGGAGTATATCTAATGATATTTCTGATCCAGTATTTGATATGTTAGGTTTGGTCGATACGGTGGACAGAGACGAAATATCTCCCTGCACATAATGATATTATCATGATGTGTCCGTATATACAGTACAAATAACATATGTCTGTTATCATTCATTGCGAAACGATGCATGGTTTATTGTTCTAATGTATCACATGCATTGGTAAGTTGTTAATTAAATGAACTAAAACTATGCATCACACTGTTAGCGATGTGAGTCCCATCATTGTGCACACTGGTCTACTTCAATCCTGGAAGAAGAAAAGGTACCGTTAATTACTACACCAATCATTTTAGGAGTGCAAAGTATCCTATCCCAGTACCCTATAGCTTGCCTTGTTTGAGGAATGTTAGTATTCAACCAATGATTGAGTTCTCATACGTCGTCTGCCAGAGCACCAAAACAGTATCTTCTTCAAACATATATAAGATATCTGATTACCCTCAAGAACTATTAGACCTAAATTTGGTTTGAAGAAGCACAAAATGGTTCGCAACTTTACATTCAAGTCATATGATTTATATGCTCTTCATGGAAAACCACCTCAGACATTACTGGAATGGGATCAAGAAAGTGTAATTTTCCTAAATTGCAGTGCATCGTAGTGCGATATTTAGACACGTTGTGCATTTTGACTTTCTACTCCTTTTAAAGATTACACTCAGCGTGTGACCCAGTTACCGATAACTGAGCTATCAAGAGGTATGAAGAAGAGCTTCTTTATCTTAAGTCTATCAAGTGGCCCAAGGTGCCTATAAATAAAATCAATTTTCCTGGCAGTTGTAACTGACCTCCCGTACTGAGTTTCCATTTAGATTTCCAAAATTACAAAGACTTTTATCTAATTCATATATTTAGTATAATTTATTATGGGATTGTATTTGACTATATGTAAAATGTCCTACCTACTATATGTTATTTGCTAGGGCTACACTCCTCACATGCACATTACATCTACTTCATAATCAAACTTATTTCTACTTAAATTAACTATCGTCGGCTCTGTATGAAATACAATGGTGAATGCAGCAATGAGTTCTATTCGGAAGACATGATGAAAGCAAATCGTTCTTGCAGATGATCAGAAACAATCCAAATCGTTCAAGATTAGGTGGAATGTCCCATGAAGTTGCGTTTAGATAAACAGAACTTTCACCAACAAGGAAGGTATTATAACCTTGTGACGTTCTGCAACGACCCTGAGAAGGCTGGGTTCACGTGACCGTTCGATGATGACGTCACAACGTCAGCCTTTTCAGGCTTGGAATCCGAGGAAACGGCGGCGGCGATTTGAGCCTTTTTCTCTTCCTCGGCTATTTCCCTCTCTACATCAGCCCTGGTGCGGGTTAGTGACCATGCAGCTATCTCCGCCACTGTGACCGGCAGTCGTCGCCCCAGTGTCTCCGGGTTGAGAAGCGCCATGAAAGCAGCCAGGATGGAGAGGACACCGAATATGACTCCAGGTAGCCACATGTAGCGTCGGAACTGCAAGATATAGAGGATCCATGCATTTAAAGAGGGCGCCTATCCGTCCACGATTTACCTAAACGTGGACCAGAGGACCAAGGAGCATTACTGATGTGGGGATATTTTTCCACTCTAAATTCTGCGTTATAAAATGTGGCGATTCTTATGATATTCATAGAGTACCGTGCAAACTTAATAGAAAAGTGTATTTATCATATTTCTCTTCTGGAAGAGTGGTCTTTCTTTATTTCTTCTTGGATTTTGATGGCTAACGTCCTCATAATGTACTCTATCTTTTATAATATTTTTTTTCTTTTTCTTTCTCTACTGTATGATGTACGGAAGATCGCCTCGGTGACGAGACGAGTGCACATGCTTGATGTATCTAAAAAACACATCTGGATATAAAACAATAATGAGCCTCTTTTGATCATCAATTACCCAATAACTACAGAAGGAATTCTCTCGACCGGATTTGATATTTGCTTTGATGCTGGGGGTTCACAGAGGTTTAGCACACTGAAAGCATACCAAGATGTCTGCAGAATATCTCTACTTACCAAGAATACCGTGTACGGGGCGAGAATGGCACCAACAAACCCGAAGCCTGCTGTTATTCCCAGACCGGTACTCCTACATTGGTGATTAAAAATACAAATTATCAATTTGTGAAACTCACACAAACATCTTAATATGTAATAATAAAGCACTCTGATTTTTATTTTGACTTACGATAGGAACTATCATCCTTTATCTAATTGATTAAAACACATGTGCTTACAGCAATAGTGGGATCATTCCCAGATTAAATCTAAGTTCTATTTTGGTAGTGTGTGAACGTCTCCTCATATATTCAACACATCTCATATATAATGTTCAGTATAAAGTAGATTGTAAATATCTATTTACCACTCTTTCTAAGAATAACCATATGGCGTATACCTGATCAAGGTGGGGTAGATCTCCTGGGCGTAAATAAGCTCAATACTCCATGCACCTGACACTCCGAATTTGGCTGTTAGAGCCCAGATGGCTACCATCATGCCCATGGAAATCCCTGAGACTGTTGACGGAGGTACAGAAAAGTAAAACTTTGTGATGCACACATCATAATCAGGCAGTAGTTAGAACAATACATTGTACAGTCAGGTACATGTATTTTACTTTTATAGAAAGTATATTATGCCATCAGCAATGTGATACCTCATCAATAGGTGTTTAACAGGGAATATGTCGATGAAGAAATGATAAAATCATTTGAAATTTCTTTTTTTTTCTGTCGTGAACAATACTATTATCTGGTGATTTCGGTGATAATTTCTATATGGTTGCACAATGTCAACATTGCCTGGCAACCTCTATATCAAGTAAAGTAAACCTATTTCTGGGTTATTTATAATCGTTAAAAAATCCTTCCTAACTTTGAATAAACAATCATTTACCCAGGCTTATATTACAGCAATTGACGGGAGTAGTTATTCCTAAGCTCATGTAGACCATTAATAGTTTAGGAAAAGAGAAACATAGATGTGGAGAAGCAGAAAACGTATCTTGAGGAAGTAAACATGTTTTCTATTCACATAACATAGGGTCTAGGATGCAAGCACATTACCGCAATACAAATGACATCCCGCTTAATATAGAGGCCAAGCACAAATACCCTACATGCATATCAGTATATCTACAAGTCACAAATCCTAATGAAACAAATACGTTATAGTTTATTAACATAGTTCCCATAGCAATATTCCGTTGGTGAAAAAAGACTTACCCGGTACAACGGCGAAAACAGCCGATATTCCCATGGCGACCCCGGCAAAAGAATGGAAAAAGAAGAGTGGATATCGGCGGCCAAATCTGGATGGATAAATGTTGTAAAATGATGTCTCGGGTAGTTGTCTTTCGGCTGAGGGTGTCGTCGAGAGTTTAAAGCGAATCAATCATTTATATCTGATTTGTTTAAGCTGCCTTGGATGTGATCATTGCCTCTATCAGAGTGTGACTATTGATGGAAATCTTCTGTGGACAGTTGCAGCTTTATGCCCCGATTGGCTTGCATAAATTTCAAATTTCATATACAGAACAATGACAAAGTAGGAAGGAATTTGATTAGGTTTTCGCTTTGAAATGGTTCTATGATATATATTGGAATTCATCTAAGATATATATATATATATTGCAAATGGTTTAAACTGGTACAACAAGACCCTTAATTACACTACGACATATAAATTGAAAAACAATACCCTTACCTGTTACTTAATAGAATCGCAACGAAGGTACCTGGCACTTCGAGAATTGAATTGATAAAAAAGTTCAAGTATCGATCACCCTCCATGGCAGCAGTCATTAAGGAAATCCCGAAGTACATCAGGTTATTTGCCAACCTGGAAGAGGGGAGAAATACAAAGCATGAGGTACCTGGCTGGGTCTATGAGGGAACAGCGAAGTGCAGCTATATATGGAAGACTTTCTTATGCACCGCGGCAATCCCACTAAGAGGGCAATAACCTAGTCAGGCTTACTAGTGAATAAAGATAGAGGTAGAAGATTTAGAAAATAGCAATTTTATTGATTTATCAAATTGTAAAACTATGTCTTTATTGAAGTTGTAGAATAACAATGTGATAGAAGATAGAATATATGATGTGTAATATGCAAAGAAAGATGAGAGGTACGGGAGGGGATTGAGAACTGAATATATAGGTATCATATGTACGATAACAATGTGATACACTTTATCAAGAGTGTTTGAAATTTGCACATGAGCAGTGGGAGAGCATTGTGTACAATGTCCTACCAGTATCAGAAGATACTACCAAGAGGGAGTAATACTCACACTAAGAAGAGCATGATGAACATGTAGCGCCGGGGGCGGGGGGATTTGAGCATGCCCAGGATAGTGGGCTTCTCGTAACCCTCTTTGCTGCTGTCTGGGGTTCCCTGGGTGAGCACGCCTTCAGGTAGAGGCTTCTTGTTGATATTGGCGCCTTTCGCCAGGATGGCCTCCATCTCCTCTACACGGCCCTGCGCCTCGAGCCAGCGCAGTGACTCCGGGCACCACCTGGAGGCAATTAATCTGCAGGTGTTAATCTAATAACGGTTGCAGTGTATAGTGTAATTTACTATATACCCATGCCGTATGTACTGTAAATACGCACTGTTTCGCCATATAACGTAAAAAAAAAAACTTTTAAAAAAACGTACGGAACACCGTACGAACACCGGGGCCCCTAATAGGTCATACATGCAAGAAAATCTTTAGTTTTCCTAAACTAGATAGAACACTCTCCAGTCATATTTTTAATACCAATAAACATTTATGAATATAAGGAAAACAAAGACTTAATTTGTTTCCTCTTCAGGGGCTCCGTAGATTTCAAATTGTTAGAACTGCACAACAACACTTAAATCTCTTCAGATGTCTGCTCTGTCTGTTGTTGAGTGAATGGCACAACAAATATACTATATCCCAACATCCCTACACATAAAGCCACGTGACGGGAAAAAATGAACTGCCTGGGTCATTATAATTCCAACAGAATTTACGAAGAAAATATCAGTTTTCTTTCCATCACACTGCTCCTTCATGGAGACGTTTACGTACCACCAGAGCAGCATGCAGGCGAAGGGTGGGATGGAGATAGCGAACTGGAACCAGCGCCACTGGCGGATGAAGTAGGCGAACCCTGTGAGGGTGACCATGCCAATGGCGGTGAAAAAGTAGGCGGATTGTGCCGTCACCGTCCGGTACCGCGTCGGGAAAAGTTCACAGGCGATCACAAAGCCGGTCATCAGAAGTCCCTGCAATAGCACCAAGAGGTATTGAGTCATAAACTGACTCTATTTGGATCTCTATATCTGCATTTCGGCCAGAGAACTTAAATGACGATCTGAATTTAAGATAAACTGTAATTCGGAATCTAGTGGAGTAAATCGGAAAAATCTTGTACAGTTTTATCTCTTCAATGGTTTTTCCTGATTTATCTGAAAGGGATGATGGAGGTATGAAATTATGAGCAAGCATGGCAGCTAAGATTGTGCTTTGTTTAGATAATGATTATTGCGCAGGCAGCGGGAAACATTTCTGTAACCCCCTCCTATATAGAGATACTTTACACATCATAGTATCCTATTTATTTCAAAAGTTATCTGACAATTTAAAGATTGATTTCAGCTGAAGGATGTTTTATTGGACTTTGCACCAGCAAGAACGTTATTATCATTTTATCATTACCAAGTGAATGGCTATGTGGTAAGTTTTAATATTTCAGGCGAACATGTCTATGCAATTACATGAATGCAATCAGAGCATTTCCACTGAGATTTACCATTTAGCTGACACACCTATTATGAGCTGCTGTTGTGGACCTTACACCAAATCACGTCAGAGTAAATATATTAACCTGGTTCAGGACGATTATGTCATAGTGGAAGGGTATCTTTGGAAATAGAAAGTGTCAATATTTGCACCTGTCATGACCTATATCCTCATCTAAAGGCTGCAATCACGAAACCATGAATGGATTTAGGACTCCGTAGTGATTGGTACCCAACTCGAACTCTACCAGAATAATTATTATCTATATTTGGCGATATAAAGATTGATATGAGCACCACTACTGGAGCCTGTGGAAGGCAGGTGTACTACACCTAACAGACTACCCCAGTCTAATAAAAAAAAGTTAAAATTTATAGAAAAGGTGACACGAATTTATATTCTACAGATATTTCAGGAACTTTCCTCAGACGATGCACTGCTTCAGGCAAAGAAACAAGTGTTTGACTTTGGTATAGGAAATCAAGTCTATTTACCGGGAAATAAGTCTCTTTAAAAGCAATAAGCTGAATCTGATTGTTCCATGTTTAATCATGTTCATGGGTATCGGCGTGCACTTCTTCCGCTATACGAGAGCTCTTCACAATTTGAATCACGCTCAGCTTACCTGTGAAAAGGCACCTGTGAGGAACTGGAAGGTGCAGAAGAGCTCAAAGTTGGGTGACCAGGCCATGGCCACACCGAATACGTTCATCAGGAACTGCGAGATGAAGAACAGCTTCTTTCGGCCAAACTTATCGGCGAACGGGGTGAAGATGAGGGCACCAACACACACCCCCACGTTAAAAATAGTCTGGGATAGCTCCACCAGCCCGTCTTTATCACACACCAGGTCCCACTGAAAGTAACATCAATATGTATGTTTGATTGTCAGATGTCAAGAGAAACGTATGGAAAATATAATGACTGTTTAGGAAAATGAAAAATACTGTCAGATGATAATTTCATGAACACTATCATATTCTTTTGCGGCCGTGTTATTCATCATAACTAACTTTATGTATGGAAATAGAAGTTCGATAGCGTCAATTAGGTTCTAAACATTTGTATCACGATATTTCCTTGATTTGGAGAAGGGCTATTACTTTATTATGATCCAATGTTACGAAGTTTTATCTGTTTTGACGCACCAGCATGTGGCTGACATAAAGTACCAAAGAGTAGTATCTAAACTATCGGATGACATGAATGGAATTGCAGTTGATCCATTTCGTCTAGGACAGGTTACATAGATTTTACTGTTAATGTCTACATGTTAGTGAGATGCAAACCTCGGTGGTCATAGTGCCTCCAGTAGGGCTGAAGTCGAGCGTGTCGTACGTCCAGCCTGTATTGCAGGTGGTGGTGGTGTTGTCAACCCCCGGATTGGCGTACTGAAGACATGCGGCCCGCCCGTTGTACCCTATGCCCGGAGGAACCCATTCCTCTACCGTCTTGTTGGCTGGCGCTTTGCAGTGATGGGGGTTTATAACACCTGTGACAAAGCGGAGCATTATTGTCAATTAATAAGAGATATTACTCACGTTTTACTCTCATTCAAGAGGGTATATCAAAAGGTGTTAGTCTGTTGTTAGCAGAACCAGCTTGTGCACAGCTGGCAATTCTCTAGTTTGGATCAGCTCACTACGAACCAATTGAGTAGCTCGCCAAGAGCAAGGCTTATTCTCACCAAAATCAGGAGGCTTGATTCTAAACCTTCTTATCTTTTATTTGGATATGATACTTTTAGAAGGAAACCCGCGAGATGAAAATAGCTTGGTCCGTACTCCACCGAGTCTGACTGCAAAGTAATTCACGAAGCGAAGATCCTAATGTTAAGCCTATGAAGAAAAATACCGGGGTGAGATAATAGCAAGTACCTGTAGGCCTATATAAAATATGTTTGTGCGAGATCGATGGAGCAAATTAAGACCCCTCGTGAAATCACCAAGTACTTATTGCCGAATGAATACACTGTAGCGCGTCTAAGATTGAACTTAGGAGAAATTAAATGGAGATCCCAAGGTAGACTATGAGGCAACAAAATGAAATGATATATCCTTTGATACTCAACAAGTGGTGAAATGCCATATCTTTTTACCAAAGAATGGATCCCAAGGTAATGTGCAATTGTCCTCGAAACATGCACAGAACCTTTGCTCATATATTATGGGGAAACAACCTAGACTGGGAGCAAATTTTTTAAAGGTCATTAGAGCATGATACACTTACTTTCTCCTCTTGTCCTTTTTACATAACTCTATTAGTTTGGGTACAGAAAGGGTAAGGATCATACCCGACATCTAAAGCCATATGCCCGGATTCTTCAGTGTTTAACCTGGCCGACAGTTTATGTGTCTAGTACTCACGAATCATCATCTGACGAATTCTATGTATGCTCTACCTGGTGTAGTACCTTGGAAGTCCAGGCAGACAAAGTACTTCATGGGACACAATATTGACACTTGTGCTAAAGTAACCAAAGGTCTATATCGACTTAGCAGTCAATACCTCCTCTTACATGCAGATTGATTAAATGGTGATACACATATATCTGATGAACGGTGCTTGCATACAAGAGCTCCATATGTATCAATTCGACCGCGCCCTGTCAAACAAGACCAGCGATTATATAGGACGATTTGAGGAGACATCAACATATTGGGTGATGTCAGGGGATTTCTATGAATTTATGGATTCCTCTGCCACAAGCAGTGGCTTTAGATATAGGTTGATCATAATAGTTTTGATATGAGTCGGTATTAACGGTATATGCGTACACAAACTTATTATGATTTTGTAGTAGTAGTAGTAGTAGTAGTAGTAGTAGTAGTAGTATTCTCCGCATACTTGACGCGTAGTAATATCCGAAAGAATGCGAGGTTATTGCCTGTTGTCAACTACGGGGAGAATACGACCATGCAGATCAAGATCATAGTAATGTTGTATTTATTATCCAGCGTTCCAAATATAAGTTATCAAAGGAAAGACAAAATAGCCGCCGATCTTCTCAAATACTACATTGCATGTTTGGACCTGTTTCCGTATTCTTCTAGGAGAATAGAGGGAAACTATGTTCCGGTGAGCAAAAGTTCAAAGTTACGAGGTAAGGCTTGGAAAAATTACTGCCCAAGGCGTCAGCCGTGGGCAGCAATTTTTCCAAGCCTGACCGAGTAACTTTGACTTTTGCTTACCGGTACTTGGTTTCCCTATTCCTATATACCTTTAAATATCGATAAAAATACTTAATTCTTTACCTGAAACACTTCCGAAGAAAATGGCCACCCTTATTGAGTAACCACAACAGCTATTGTTTCGTCCCGCTGCTGTATTGTATCACGTGATCAGAGCGGGACGAAAACGTCAGAGCGGGACGAAAACATGAGAGCGGGACGAAAACGTCAACCTCGACTCATAACTTATTTTTAATGCACCCCTAGCAGCGGTATGTAACTCTAGTTAGTTCAATAATGTGTATATAGGAATACGGCTTTCCGTATCCCTTTTATTACCGATGTGTAGGCTCTATGGGTTTAGTATGGAGACTCCATATTAGGTGGGTGATAAAAGCATATAGACAATGAATAGTCAATATCGTGATATGTATTTAGACACATGATCTCCATCGCCTCATTACTTTGCCTTTCCCATCCTTCGATCATTCGGACACCTCTGCCCGTATACATATCGGTGTGTCGGTGATATACTTTTCAGGGTGTAAAGTGGGATTCACACAATGGGATTCATGTACCTTACATGGTGTTTGTCTGAGACGAATCCTGCTGAGATTCTCTGCTCAAACGCAATTTCTTTTTCTAAACTGTAGGGTTTCATTTCCCTGGCATGTTTCTCCGCTGTAACTGTTGGAGACATTTACCACTAAAGAGGAACAGAATCTCATGAGATTTTGAAAGCTGTGAGGTACACGTACATGAATCCCACCGTGTGAATTTCACTTTACCTCCCTCTCTCTCAAACCCTGTTTACACCGCCACAAGTTCGACATGACGTTTACTGATCACGCAGCTCAGAATACCTGACCGTGTACTTTGGTCTTGAGCCTCATGTGAATACACGCGAATACTTTGCTGTTCGGTAACCGAGATGGTAGAGCACACCGGAAGGATAAACTCCACAGCATTTGGCCAGAAAGTTAAACCATAGACATAAATCGCGTACAAATATATGTCTATGGGAAAACGATATCCAAAGCCATGGCGTGAGAACATGCAAACTATTATCATACACCTATAGCCGAACGTCTATGAAATACCAACTAACCCCTGCTAGGGGTACAGTATAGGTAACGTTCGGGCTCACTGACAAGTAGTGTATGAGCTATGAATCGATGACTTATCGGTTTAATATAATGGCGCCTTTCCTTTTTTTAGGTATATAATAATAGATAAACGTAGTTAGTGAATCTGTAGCGATTCCGTCCTCGGCCTTTCGCCCTATAGCTACGGTCCTCCGTTCTGGAGTCAGGCAGTAGTTATAGGACAAAATACATTGAAAGGCAATCGCTACAGGTTCACTAGATACGTTTTTTTTTATTATGAATACATTTGGAGCAATGCAACTTACAATGTGCTTTTTGAGGCATTAGTACATACTTGATATTATACTTGTAATCATAACTTTATTCTAGTTTTGCAATCTTACAAAGATATAAGATGGGGCTTTAATTAAATACACTACCTCGCTGCTACCTACAATTCTCCTAAGGTAACTGTAAAAATGTCTCCTTAAGAAAGAACACAGCAGACACCTACCAATGAAGACGATAGCAAAGAGCTGCCATGTTGCTGGTATGCAGAACGAGACACAGGTGAGCACGTAGGTGATGATCTGCCACCTGCCGAGAGCCCCGATAGCATTGAGGGCGTCGTCAACGCCCATCCTGTCCCGTTGACCGTCACCAGCCTAGCCCTGGTCAGTCAACAGTGGTGAGCGTTTAGAGGGCTTCTTAATGTTTATAGTCTCTAACATATGGGAAGCAGGAGAATTGTTTTCTTAATATTTATCGTCTCTAATATATGGGAAGCAGGAGAATTATTTTGTAGGCGACAGTGCTAGATTCTAAATCTAGCGCTTCCCAATGTACAAAGTGTTGATTGCAATATACTAGGAGACAGGCACTTTAAATCTAAGACTTTCTTTTTTTCAGATATATTCTTCTTTTTATTTTCTCTTTAATTCCAGCAATATGCCAACAAGTATTGGCATAACGTCAATTGACATCGAGTGTTTTCTTTAATTTGTATTATATTTGTTGTTGGTTTTTTTAAAGCACTCAATACACTGCAGATATTGGGGAAGCATCTATGTGTACGTTCCCATTAGAAAGCATAAGAACAAAAATGGAACTTTACCTCTTTGAAGATCTTTTTGGTAATTGCCCGTCAACTGAACAAACATAAATTCCTCGGTCTCCAAGATAGAATCCTTTTGGAAAAATCAGGATGTTTCTCTTAAAACTTAGAAATCCGGATCGGGCTTGGTTTTTCTGGACTTCTCCTTGTGACCACCGAGGCAGTGTCCAGCCAACCTATTATTCAATTGACCAACATGCGCCCTGCCCATCTGTATCGTCCACTGACCCGCCAACAAATTCACCCGCTAAACCAGCACCGCTCCGGTTACCCACTCACTGATCCGGCATTTACAAACAACCAGAAATCGATCGCTTGGGCATACATACGGGTCCTGTCCCCCGCCCCTCCTTTGAACCATTCCGTCAACTTGGTGGGGCGCCATCTTTTATTGGCCATGTTTGCGGCCGCACTCTCCGCTCGTTTCTCTGACGCCGTCCAGTGTCTCTGGGGTGGGGTGGCGGTGGGGGTGTCACGTTGGGAGATTCAGAGTGGGAACGGTGTTAGGGGTGTGCTGTACAGACTGAGTGTTAATTGCTAAAAGGGTTTACTTTTAGAACACGCACAGTGAATTTTAGTAGAATGGTTAAACCCGGATGCGACAGATATTAAGGTTCTTCAATGAACTGGCCTGTAGTTGGCAAAAACAACGACAAAGATATAAATAACCGAAACAACAAACCCTAATAGAATAGGCAATCTATGAAAAATCGTAATAGTTTGCATTTATATAACGGTAACGACATGTTAACACCTATGTAGACATTTTTCTATTGATCAATTGTAATCGCTGTGGTGAGGACCAGTTTATTGCACAGATTGCAGTTACACGCAATATGTAGACCTATATGTTATGCATATAACATCAACCAAGACTTTGAGTCCACTCAGTCTATAGTGCAGAGGCTCCCCCCATTTAATTTGCATATTACATAGTCTCACCTGGGCGCTAATTAAGGCACATGGACTACCCACCTGTCCGGTGGACTCCAAAGGTACCAAATAACCTCCAGTGATCCTGTTTGCATTCTCTCCCCTCCAGTACTAAACTTCCCCAACTCCATTTACTCTAAGGTTGTCGTTGTATAAACTGCGTATTAGGCCCGGCGTCCACCTACTACGATATGGCTCCGATATGGTCTACGATACACCTCCCGATAAAAAGTCAAAATCGCGTCGGAGGGTCACCTAATATCGGGGCAGTTGACCACGTTTCTGCGATCAGACACCGATAAAAAACCTATACAATGCGTGTTGGGTTGGCATGTCTAGAGATATGTCTACGATTTTGAACCTTCACGATATGTCTCCGATATTTGCTTTTTGTATCGGTGCCATATATATACATTTGTATAACCGAATATTATCAATTTCAAGAGTAAATCATTTTATCAATTTTACAAAGAATTGTTTTGGAAGTATGAAGCCATATATTCAAAGGTGTAATGACCGAGAAGATACAGAAAACAAACCTCAAGATCGTTTGTTTATTTAAACTTTTACTAACACATTGTAAAAAGTAATCACAGGCCTCCTTCTGCCATACCGTTCAAACCTAATCCATCCGCCGGAAATGAGTATTTTTACAACCTTCGACACAAACTCTTCCTGCTTAGCGATCCCCCGATGACCCTGCCTTGCCCGTCACCCATGAGGAGGGAAAGACCTGTGGGGTTTGTTTGCAAACACTACACCTGGACCCTGGTCACGATCCCTGATTCTAATGCGAACGTATCCGGGAATAAAACTCTTACCTGGCACAGGGCGGTACGGTAAAGGGGGTAAATCAAAGTGCATCTACGTGGAATTAGATCATAAGTATATGTATAAAAAGTTTATATTTACCAGGATTAAGCAAACCAGGCTTTATGGTATATTATTTATAAACACTTATAATATATTCTTTATTCACATGTAAAACATTCCAATTAGAGTACCAACTATACTCCTCAGCTTGATTGGGCATTTTTCACATGGTTATGCGGCTATGTGCGTTCACCGCTTGAGCGACTGCTGGTATAATTTTTTCGACTGAAAGCGCTCACAGTTCCCACCAGATCACGTAATGCACACGGGAGAGAGAATTTTACCTAAATTTTTCATATGGTTTACTGGTCGCTAAAAGAATATAGAATTAATAGTTTCTGAATTGTTCAAAATCGTTTGTGGGACATGCAAAGTCGTCATCTAATTTTCTTGTTTTGCAAAAGTATAACATAGTAATTTTCTTGATCCAAGGTAAAAAGTATTTTGCCCGGGTCAAATCATTAAAATTAAGAATCTCCTTTCTTGTAATTGATCACATTACACAAACACATTCCAGATTTATGCCTTATCAACTGAGTCAAATGACCAGTGAAAACCTTATAAACGTACCATTGGATGGTGAGAGAACTATTGATTCATTGAATGAGTACTACATTGACATTGGAACTAAAGTGACAGAAGGATGTTTACAACAAAATAGTATAAATGTATGCTATGAGGAGACTTTACACAACGGTGAATTTCACTTTAAGGATACTGATACAGACACTGGCACTCCCAGGCAGGGGACGAGGAATACTTTCAGGCATCTTTTGGGGCCATTATTACAAACGGAAGTTTAAGTGACAAAATGCATAGACTTTGTTATATTTTTATAATTGAAAAAACAATATAGGCATCATTATTCATTGTTAATGTTATATATGTATCTAAGGCACTGCAAGCATATCTGTGATACCTGTTGAATAACTTCCGGTACCAGTGTCATAAGAACATCGCAGTTCAGTTATCATTCCTTCACTATCAGGTGTTATTCTAGAACACATCCAACCTTCTCTTTTTTACATGTTGCCTCAGGACTATACATGTATACAGGGTCTGGAGTCATCATGTTATAGCATTTCCGATGGCATTCTGTCAAGAATCTGTTCTCTTTTATGCTCCAAGAGTCGCTGTGTAAGTTAAGTACTTGTTTGGCCATTGCATTATACCCCAACATAATGATCCCTACTGCCTTAGCTTGCGACATGTTAACTTCGTCACGCACGAAGTCCTAGGGTAGGACACATGTTTGCAGTACCCTGGATTATTTGTGCTGACCAAACCCTGCCATATGTTAGATTACATAAGTCTGGTGTATTTGTGATTATTTTGTGCCTAACGTAGGCTACGGTAGAATGGCCCTCTTCGAAGTTTCCTGATCAGTGACTTTAAAAATAAATACCTTTATATTGATCGTTGTACACCTGGTTATTCGAGCACCTCTCAGTTGAATGGCCCTTTATTCAAGGTGTACATATCAGTGATGATTCGACGTTGCTGTCTTGATGATGTCTTTATTACATTACTAGGGTTAGGATTGCATTGATGGTTCCCCATTCCCACATATGTCTTCCTACCTACCATCCATTCACCCCGCATCCCTTTAATATTCTGGACAGATTCGTATACTATTTTTCTATAATGTCTATAGCGGGATTTCGAGCGGACTATAGCGGAGATTCCACACCAGAGGGCAATACTGTCAATGTACCGGAATACTCGGCCTCCTTAGATCACCCCCACCCCACCTCATACTACTTATAATTTATACATAGAAAAATCTACAAAGTAAAATAACTTTCTGCTTAAGTTAAGATATCGAGGAATGGTGTTCAAATGTACCCTTGCCTTTGTGTCCGCTTAAATGCAATGCATGCAGATTACACAGATTTCAAACATTGTCATAGCTTTTTCCGGAGTTAGACGGAGCCATTGATAGTTTTCGGGAACATTAAACCTTTATACTCACGTACATATATCATCTATGTACCAACAAAGAATGCGAAGTAAATAAAAATACCACTGCTAGATACTTCACGATGGTTAAGGACCTTAACGATGGTAAGATAAAATCAAAATGTGACACGAAGGTATAACGGTATGCACAGAGCTAGGCATTTGCGTCGCGTCCTAATGTTGGCACAACATTCTTTTCATTCTCTGTATATTTTGTATATATGTGGCAGGATAGTGTACAGGGAAAAAAGTCTCAGAGGTAGTAAATACAATAGTAATATTCCCTTCCCAAAATATGGAACATATTTATTTTGCTTTGCATTTTTCACTGTATATTAAATTTCTCATTTGAATATAGCTTTGAAAAGCTAGTCATCTGATAGTCACCCTTAAAGGCCTAAAGCACCCCACAGAGAGTTGACCCTGGCAACGACCCGACCCTATCCATATTGTCTATTTATAGACACAGGGAACCCTAAACTCCCCTTAAAAGAATTATTGTGTGTGCAGCGAGAAACAGGTAAATTTTCTGCGTTCATACTTGCTATTAGTCCTCTGTAAACTTCAACTTGAACCTCAATCAATTTACAGTGTATATAGCTTGTAAAGTTTAACGTTGATCAATAGATGAAACTGTAGCAATGACGAGGTTGTAACTTGGAGGTTTCGGGGTGATTTACAACCAGCTGTCATGGATGACCGTGCACACCTGTAAACCACAGGGGCTTCTCTAATGTAAACACCATCGCACCTTTAGTGAGCATCCAAAGGAGAGCCCTCCGACCCAAGACTCCATCTCATTAACTTGTGCAATATTGTGTACGTTGCAGCTAACACTATTTGTTTAACGGGATTAAGTGACCACTATGCAGTAGGTCACCAAACTCAAGGGATTGTATTTGAATGCAGGTCATCAGAGCGTCCCCCAGGTTGTGTCGCTACCAGCAGTGTCTGGTTATCGGAAGTATCTGTAACAGAGAAGATATAAGCACGGACACAGTATAGTTCCGCAGATTATAGGGATTATTACAGTCTACACCTTTCGTTCAAACAAATCGTATTAATCACCAACAGCTTCTCTTTTCTAGTCTTAAACGTATATCCAATATGAGTATCATTTGTCTCTGAAGTTGGTGATCTTGATATTTTCCCCAAATGAGCCAGACGATTTGAAGGTCATAAATTATGTTCTTATATATAAGAAAGGGTAGGTAATCAAAAATAATACAGCATACCTTGACTATGTTTCGTACACCATATATCTTCCGTTTTTCATAGAAAAATATCTTACTATAAGATGGTATGACAAGCCTTTGAGCTCTGTCGTGTTAAAGATCGTAAAGGGGCTTTAACAGGGAAATGGACCACTTAAATTTGTTGTTGTTGTTCTTGTTCTTGTTTCCATTTCCTTTATTGCAGTATAGGTAGTTCTTTCCTTGCGTACATTGTTTTCAAATAGTTACCTTAGAGCAAGTCCGGCTGGACACAGTTCAAATTCTGATAACCTAGTTTTCTAATCCTGCCCAGTCATACAAAATATCAGTATTGTTTTATAATTGCCTGGTTTTGAGAACATCAAGTATTCAGAAAACCGTCAGCATGGCTGCCTAATATCATCACCATGTCAATCTTATATTAGAAACAATGGTAGTCTTATTGGACAAGTTCCCTAACATTATGGTAACACAAAAGAGATCTCAGAGATATCTCTTGTCCCAGCTGAGGGGAGCTGGTTCCAACCTGGTGAAAATGGTGTAAGCAGTGATTGCCTGATCCAGATTGAGGCAATGTTTATACAAGCAGATCTATCGGCAAGGTGTCAAGCTTACCCATTAATCGCTCATCTCTAGTCATATCATATCACCAAAGGCTTAGACGGCATGAATCATAGAGGCAAATCGCGTCTACTTCATGCAGTGTTATATAAAGTTATGGTTGTTATATATGGTCAAACATCATGTTGCTATAACATGTCAATATGCCAGAGACATTAGATCATGATCTATTTTTGCAGTATTAATTACAAGAGTAACCATTCAGATTTAGAATTTCTAACACATCTAACGTATTGTTGGGTGAAAGTACAACGTCCAATTACTTTTTTCCCTGAATAAATAAAAAGAAACTTCAATTTCACAAAACTGTGTAATTGTTATACAATTCATATTCAATTTTCTATTTTATTTTCGAACGCAGCCACAACTCCAGATCATTTTCTGTAGCAGGCTGTCTCAAATTCACTAAGTTATGCCATCATCAATTGCGTTGTTTTCTGTATGTTCTCTACACACCAAGACGTCTTGTATTGGAGAAACTTTCTATTTGCAGAGTTGAGACGACAGAATGGGGGTTGACGAG
The DNA here is from genome assembly GCA_950022655.1 of Alentia gelatinosa. Classification (NCBI taxonomy): domain Eukaryota; kingdom Metazoa; phylum Annelida; class Polychaeta; order Phyllodocida; family Polynoidae; genus Alentia; species Alentia gelatinosa. Next base: position 47,327,803 of record OX465583.1, on the reverse strand, counting down.
GCGCTTCAAAGTCTGGGACGCTGGGGAAGATGGCAGACAATCCATTATTTCCTCATCTGCGTCGTGTTTGCCCTTCCAGCAACATGGCAATTGTTCGCCATAGTTTTCATAGGTAGCAACATCATGATTACCCTTAGAATAGCGTTCATTTTACCTCGGATTACTGTATAATTATGTAGACTATAATCGGTGGTATTTTTGGGCAGGCGACCGGAAACCACGAGTGGTTGACGCGTGATTATAAAGTGTTAACGATTTTATTACGAAATCAACCTCGAAAAAATACAAGGGCATCAGTTAGCTTGGTCCCAGTCGGTTATGACGTCACAGTTAGGATAGTTCCCAGATGCCAGGATAGGTGGCGTGGTGGATAATATCGTCGAATTACAATATAATTAAAAAATGATCTCCAAATCAAACCTGCATAGAAACACATTTTAGTAAATGGGATTCCTTCAATCTTTGGAATGCACTGATATAGGTGTCAGTATATGTATAGGTTTTTGGTAATTAAAGATCAAGCACAATACCTTTAATAATCAAATGCACTTATCCACTAGGTTTCCCAAATGACCATCACTGCCTGCCTGCACCCAACTCCACTCTCCAGCAGTCCGTTCCCCTGGAGATGGACTCTGCCGGTCAGTCCAGGTGGTCTCGGTGCTCTATGTATGCTGAGAGTCCTCCTGGGGACTTGGGTAGCCATGACAACACAACTGTGGAGTGCGCCCGAGGCTGGTGGTATGACAGTGCCGGGTTTGCACCTGGATATGGAACAATAACTATGGAGGTAAGTCCAATAGTGTAATATATTTCATTAATGTAGAATCTCTTGTTTAACTTTAGACATAAAATGTGTCACCAATATACCAAGGGATAAAAAATGCATTTGTTAAAATATAATAACTTGTATTTATCTTGTAGTTACAGTTAGGGTTAAAGGACACCTCTCATTGACTCCAGCCCAGTAGATTACACTCGATTGAATATGCCCAGATTATGGGCTTGTACATGCGTTATGATAGGTATGATATAAGGTATAGCAGAGATATACATATAGTTCCGCTTTATGATCTATGTTATGAAAGTTTAAAAAATCCGTTGACATTATGTATACCATGGACCTATATCTATGTCCGTATGTATACTAAGGAGAGTATGAGAATCAGGATTATAGATAACATCAGGGTTTCTGATGTACATTTGGTGGCGTACAACAATAGTATGACAGTGTAAATATTACATATTACAGAACGTTGTGTCTAGTATCTTCAAAACCCGCTATATCCTCTCTTCCTAAGACATATGGAAACCCCAAAAGTTTGATTAGTGGTAAAATCTTAAATCCTTTCTCTCATATTAAATACCAGAAATAATCTGTAATCAGAACACGGGGATCTATCCTAGTCGATATACCAAATCATCATCGACTCCTATGAGCCTCAGCCTGTAACATTTCATTCTCGCCCCCACTGTCCAGTGGGATCTGGTGTGCTCCCGGTCGGCGTACACAGAGCACGCACAGACCATCTTCGTGCTTGGCGTCTGTCTCGGTGCGCTCCTATTTTCGCCCATGGCCGACAGGTGGGGTCGAAGACGTACCATGTTTGCCTGCCAGGTGGCGCTGGATGTCCTCGGAGCCGCCATGGCCTTCTCCCCCAACTACGTCACGCTCTGCGTCCTCCAGTTCTGCACTGGAGCACTAGCACAGGTAAGTTCGTTTTTCAGTAATCTCATTCTGCACGGGTTAATTTGCGTACTTGTACATAGTTGACAATACAGTGCGAGTGACTTCAAGCAGTGATTAGAAAATAAAAGCAACTTATGTTCAGCCTTTTTCTGGAAAATTCATCTGAGATCTCATCAATACAAACAATCAGCTCAGAATTTTTTTTGTTGTATTCCAATATTTATCTGTAATGTAGCATGTTCTATTTAGAAAGCTTATATTTCGCATATCCAAGTGTTTTCATTGTTCATTCTGATCATTTTATAGGCGTCTGTAAAATTCTATTCTTCCGAAATTTTAGTGATGCCGCCATTCATCTGACGCCATATAACTAGAATCACAATCACCTTGTACCTTAAATCCTGAAGTAAGAATTATGCATTGCTGTCAGACGCGCGCATCATTTACAGACGTGTATAGAACAATAACACAGATACATATATGCTTATACATGTATATATGATGGATTGAACTTGATTAGGTTAGATGCGGACTAAAGACATTACTATTGCTTCGAAGAATAGTGGGGCAATAAAAATGTAAAGCAATATACCCATGCACATACTTCAAATAGATGAAGAGCAACATACCGGTTTATTTACTGAACTCGGCCTCACGACGTTTTGCCGTGAATAATATCAACGCCCCCCCCCCCCCTTATGTATGATGTACGACCATGGTATGTTGTTCTATTTAAGTACATATTCACAGATGAAAACCTCCTAAGCATGTATCCAGGATTTCCGAAAGTGTGGGGGCGCTATATGGTAGGTGGTCAAAAGGGAAGTGCTGGCTATTTTTCTGTGCCCCAAACCGCCTAAATGGATATCTTCACCATATAAACCCATGGGTCAGGACCCGTATTGTGTGTGTGCATGCCCTTGACCCACGACCGCCCCAAACTTCCGCTGTTACCTAACGTAATGACCTGCAAAAATCATTCCTCGTTGATTATTTCACCTTTATTCACAGGGACTGTATATGGCTGGCATGGTGCTAACTTGTGAGATGTGGCCTTCTTCTGTGAGGACAGTACTGGCACCTGGTATCTATATCATCACCTCCACCTTCACCGCCCTCCTCGCCCCTCTCGCCGCCTGGGCTCGACAATGGCGCCACCTGCAGTTGGCCATATCAGTGTCTCCAATCGTCACTTTGCTTTACTACAAGTACGTTTCAAGAATAGAGTAGCCTACCCTTTTCGTTAACAATTCTAAACAAGATTGAAAAAAATCCTCTCCTCGCATGACTGTGTGGGCGCGCTGAGGAAAGTTTCAACCCCAGTAAAACATAAATGCTATGGTGGTATGTGCAGAGGAGTGGCCATCAAACCGGAAGTTGTGATATCCAAATAGTGAAGGTTGTGAAAGACTCCTTTGCCAAGATTCGCCCCTGTTTGTATCATTGATTGCTCAATTAGTGAAGCATTTCTACATATATTCGACATTTCACGCAACTCTTCAATAAAAAGGGTAAAAGAGGATGATATGGGTTGCCTCTGTTGAATGGGAAGATATAATGGGTGAACAGATACGTGTTTCATGGTTTGTATGTAGAGCTGTCTATCTTTCTATAAAACAAAAAAAATCAAAGCCCAGGTTGTTTTTTTAAACGCTGCTGTAGATTAATTGATAAATCAATTTAGTATTAAATGCATTTGTAGTCTGTTTGCTTGCCTGTCAGCCACTTGGGGAAAATATTTCCAATAGAAAATATGTCAAAATAGGGCAATCCGATGCAATGGCTTCTTTATTCATTAACGCATAGTTTGTCAAGGAATACTCAGAAGTGTGTTGTTTTTTTCTTTTTTTGTTTTACAGGTTCTGCCCTGAGTCTCTTTTGTGGCTTGTGTCCAAAGGCCGTCACACTGAAGCAAAGGAACTCCTGCGGGTAGCAGCGCGTTGTAACGGGGTGCGCGTTCCAACCATTGACCTTGAGACGCGTCACCATGTGGCGCGTTCCAGAACTTCAATTAAAGAATTTCGCAATAGTTCATTAACAAAAGTAGAAGATTCAAATATGCAAATCAAGAACAGCAACGGGTCTTATACATCGGAAGAGAACGTTGAAGAGAATGAAAAGCGGGAGACTTTAATCCAACTTTTCAAGCAGCCTAAACCAAGACGATATGCATTAATCATGTTTTACCTTGTGTAAGTTTCCCTTCAACCTTTTTTTTCTGTTTTGGTTTATTGACGACATAATAAATATGGGGGGGGGTCTTTTTTGTAAGCAGTTTATTGGTTCTATTCAAGTTTTACACCGAGATCTTCTCTAGGCATGATGATCGTACATTTGGAAAGTTCACTATCAGATAGCATTTTTACAAATTAACCAGAAACGGATACTACTTTTTCTTCTTTTTTTGTCATCTATCTGCATAGTGTCTTTGTAATTAGAGCAGTTTTATTTTATCGCTACTAGTAAGCTAGGGAAAGAATTTTCTATCCAAAGACGGTAGGAGGAAACAATAAAGTGTTTCATTTGCAACCTTAACATATAAGTGTAGATTTTACATATGATAAGTATTAATTCTACAAAGTTCATAAAGTCGCATTAATTCGATCTATCAGATTTAGATATAATAACACCATGTACATTCTGGTGTCACAGAATTGTGTGCATATCTCACTTCCAGGTCGATGGTTATAAATACCTGATAAGGAAATACAAAACACAATAGCTTTCTAACATATCTATGGTAAAAGTTGCTCTAATAAATCCGACCAGTGCATACCTAGACTGCAACTGCAGTGAAAGCTGCATGTCCACTGTTGTGTCTTTACGTAACCATCCTCGGGATTGTTCTGTAGAACACCTGAATCATGTTGTCCATATTTCCTGTTTCTAAAGAACAAGTCACCCATTAGTAAAACATGTTTACCATGGTATCTGTTTATACCTCAGTCTATGAACTTAACGGTGTATACTGTGAGTTATTGGTATACCTTAAAAAAACGGGTTTTTTTTAATTGTAGGAACATGTTCGTAATTACAACAAATGTGATTTTCAACATATACCGCCCAGGATGTAAAACATACCATAATCAGGACATATTGAACACAAACATGCATTCATTAAAATAAAGTGGTACAAACGCAGAGTTTAGAGTTTAGACTTGTATCCAGTTGGTTCACTTTAAACACCCCAGTGGTATGAATATTGGATAGCATGATTTAATGGTTTATGGCATCACAGCTCTCACAATAGAGCGACAGAATGCATTAATGCAAACCAATCTTCATGATAGTTACTCTCTTCGTCCATATCCCCCAATTGATATTACTCAGTAATATACAATATACAACAGGGACACGATTCATGGAGTAGCATAAATGTATACGTTAATATTTAGGTCACCAAGTCAGTTGAATAAAGAGGCGTTTGTAGCAATGAATTGTATGGGCGGAAACAAAGACATTTATGACAAGACGAAGGTAAGGACAGAACAGTCAAACACAAGTGAATACATGTATTTCGTTTTGTTTTTGTTATGCAGATTCGTGAATAATTTGATGTACTTCGGATTGACGTTAGTACCAAGCGCTTTACCTGGTGATCTCTTCCTAAACTTTACTCTGATGGCGTTGTTGGATATCCCGGGAACAGTATTAGCCATGGCTTTATCTCACTGGTGAGTCATCCTAGATATATTTATTTTCTTCGGTTTGTGGTTATCATTGTTTGAAATTCTGTGATAAGTTCTCTCATTGTATTACCATAGATGCAAATTCAATTGTATTTCTCAGATTATACAACAGTCACCGTGATATGAACGCTTGCAATATGTAAATTCAGTTCCAGATTTTTCTTTGTTTTGCTATTTTTATTCAGAATCTTTGAACAGATCTGCTATATAGAGGTACTTTTCATGATTTTCTTTGTTTCTCATCATCGACCTCTTGACAACAATCTGTTATACAACTTTTACATTAATTCTTCCATCGTGTTTATAGAGTTGTCAACTCAGGGCATTTTATGCATCAGTTCAGTATTCATACAATTTAACTGTATTTATCATCTTGAAAATTAATGCTTTGGCATTTTCACAAGCCTTTATATCTTTAACAAATATATTTTTGGACCAGCAATCATATTTTCTGTTCAACCTGTATACTTGTTGCCATTATTCTAGTCTATTCGTGTAACAAATGAGACAGGCAATGACTTGAATGGATAATATCTATTTGGAAGTATTGGATAGATTCTATGTTAGTGATAAGATGTTATTGACTTATCTATAGAATTTTATGATAATTGTTAAGATAAATTAATGAGAAATAAGATTTTGGTGAAGGTGGTACATAGTTTGGTACATATTGACTTCAGTGGCAACTTCATCTCATATTGTTTAATGGTCCTGATAGGATATTGTTTGTACAGCGTGGGCTTTACAATCGTGAGTTTACTTTTACAGGACAGAATTTTAAAATATAGCTTTTTTGAGTCTGGCTTTAATAATCCGTTCAAAATTCTATTATTTACATGGAGATACGAAGAACAAAACAACCTATATATCTTGCTGGTTATTCCCATGAGAAACACGATACAACATTTTAATTCGTAAAACCCAATCATAACCAAAATTCCGTTATTGCGTAGTGGTTGGTTTGCTAGACCGCAATTTCTGTAAAGCCACGACACGATATTTTCCATCCTTCAATCGTACTTTTACTTTGTTAAACTTTGTTTATATTGGTTCAATCACCTCATACTGTCGGAAATATTTCTATTTCCAATTTAAACATTGTTGTTTCAGTTGGGGGCGCCGCAAACCATTGTGCATATTTCATATAATTTCTGGTATATCTTTCCTCATCGGATCCATCATTGTATCTTTTCCTGGTACGTACTTTGCTTAACTATACATTGCTCGACAGACTAAATCCCTTAACTCTACTTAATTGACAATCTTGGATACACTCGATACACTGATTCAATCCTTTATTTACAAACTTTCTTTTCTATTTGTTTATACTTTTTATAATTACTACTACCATGCCATTGTGCCTAACACTTTTAGTACCTTCAAAGATTCTTTCTAAACCTGGCCTATATCTTTCATTTCCCTTTCAGGACACAATTTGGCTGTGACTGTTATTTTCCTGACCGCTAAAGTAGGAGTGTCTTCCGCTTGGGCTGTGGAACTTGTCTATGCACAGGAGATATTTCCAACGAGCATGAGGTACAGAGATTAGAGTGAATGTGAGAGTTAGTCAGTACCACAGCAACAGGAAAATCTATCAATTCTACCAATATTCCACAAAGGAATACTATTTATTACATCACTATAGTTATATTTCCCTCAGCTGCTTTGACTCTGAAACAATACATTACAAAAATGGTGTTTAAATATTTCAACAAGTTGGAGTTTAGATGAAAAAGAATTCGTCTGGTGCATCAGAACACAACTGTGTTCAGAAATACCTTGAATCCTACCAGGTGATGAATTCTATATGTAACGCCTTAATATGAAACTTTAAATAATCAGTAGAACAATTCTTTAGATAACATTTAAGTCGAACATAGGCGTCACCTTTAAAAGTTTGATGATTAAGACTTCCATCACTGATATATCTTTCACATAGATGTATAATAGCCAAATTCCATATTGCTGTTGATGTTGTTAAAGTGGATTGGAGCTGATAGATCCCATCTAGCAGTGGGGATCTCCTCAATGAATTGTTAACTGACTACAAGGTCATTCCATAAATGGGAGAAAGGGTCCCCATTTATAGAAACATGTTTCAAGTCAGCACTGCTAGTATTGATTGACAAACCCTGGGCTCTAGCACTGATTATGGACCATTCATCAGTTAAATTACAACCGCACTCTGATGTAAGTTCTCATAAGTTTTGTATTCCCATATTAGGTCTGAAAAGTGTGTTATATTTATTCTTTTAAATGTTCTCTTGATTTCTATCTACTTAATTTTCGAAAATATCATCTTTTACCAATGCTGCATATGATTGAACTAGATAGTGTCATTTTACCCATATTAAACGCTCAGGACTATAGTTCTGGTTCAGTCCGATATGGGAATTTTCACCTCCTCGTGAGCACCATTAGTACTACATTTGTTAATGCCCAATATCATACTTTTCTAAATGCTTTAAATGTTGTAGCCACAGTGTGCGATGCACAACGCGGAAGACATTTCATGAAATTATAGAATCCACCTATTAGACCAATATCAATTACCAAATAAATGAGATATATAAATCGGTTGGTGCCTTACTGTATAAAACATATTTCAGAATTACTTAATCTTTCATGAAGGTCCTTGTATGTGTATTACGATCAGTATCAGTGTGGTAGGTCTTATGTCCAAAGCAGCATGGTACAGCAATGCTATATACCAAATCAGTTGATTGACCAAAGCCAAGTGTACATAAGAAGAACACATTGCTTACTTCTTCTAGGAGCACAAGTCTTGGAGTAACATCTGGTATTGGCCTCGTTGGGAGTATCTTCGCACCATATGCTGTTTATTTGGTAAGATTTCTATAGACCTGTTAGGTCACACTTATTTAGTCTTAGAATAATTGTCAAATAGCAAATTGGCTTTTGAGCAGTGTCGGGGACTGAGGCGGACATGAATCTGTGGCTTTCAAACCAGGTCCATACTATTCTGCTAATATATTTAGCTGTACACCTACCAGCCCGCTCCTATATGATCATTGAAAACCTGGAAATCCCGTATGATGCTGTTGCCTCCTTGCACGAGTTTCTACAATACTCTATTCTCGTTGATCTTCTTGTTGTAACTACAAAGACATGTGCAGTCTATGCACTGTGAAAAACGTATTGAGCCGATTCAAGTTCTCTTTTTTCAGGTTCGTACAATGGCATATATTCCATGCATCATCTTTGCCGTCCTCTCATTGGTTGGAGCAATCTTAGTTCTATTTGAAGTTGAAACTCACAGCCGGGCGCTTCCCTCGACTATAGAGGAGGTATGCTTACTGCACGAGGCCAGGCAGGGCCCTCCAGACAGACAGCTTGATAGAGACATGGAGCAATCATGCAATGTTAAAAAGACTACATCAAGCCCAGATATATCAGTTACTGCAAAGTACAATCTGAATTCGTGCCCAGTAAATGCATATCAAAACTTTGCGTATGAACCGACTGACGTTAGCTCGTCGACAGGATCTCAGCGGCAGTTTGAGATTGTCTTAAATCCCAATACCTTACTGGGAATATACCATGAAACTTCGGTCTAAAATGCACCATGACCAATGATAAATGTTACGTGATATGCTTATGTTCATTCGTTTGACATTGTTATTTATTCGACTAAAAACCCGATGAAAGCTAAAGAGTCACTGCAAGAAGTAGTAGATCACCTGGCAGAATGGTCAAGGGATAATGTACTAATGATTAACAAGAATAGATCGAAGATAATAATTTGGTATGCCCTACCAAATAGAATTAGACAATTACCAAAACTTGACATATTTATAGGTGAGAACGTACTGCTACCAGGGCATTCATATCGATTCATGTTTGAGCTTTGCCCGCCACAATAGGGATGTTATCAAGAAAGCAAACAACAGAATATCTGAACTATCACTCATTTTCAAGTACATATGCCATGACATAGCAGTCACGATTGATTTATAAATCTAATATTCAACCAAAATTTGAATAGTGTAACTTTGTCCATGAATGTGCCAATTCATGTAACAAATGTACCCACTCTGTAACTGAACTCCATAACACTCGATGGAACACGGGATGATCATTCACTTTTGTCTCACAGATGTTTCGTTTCTGCCCCCCCCCCCCCCCCTCCGTGTCTGTCCTATTAGTTATCCTTAGAATCAGTACTTCTGGATCTATTATAACCATACTGAAGATGTACACTACCTCTTACAAACACTTAAAATGAAGCAGTTATGTTCCACCGATGTTCAAACTGTATTCTATCAGGTGAGGGATCTAAGTATCCAGCAAAAACAAGCAGCAATGATTTCATCATTGTATAACTCTTTATTGATTGAACTGGTATATGGTAATTGTTCTCAACTGTTCATCCTTTAACATCTTGAAGAAGCAATATCATGGATATCTTGTATTTAAATCTTCTATAAGTCAATAAATGCCGGGGGAAAAGGGAAAAAAATCAATCTGTGATATAAATGGATGCAATTACTGGTCATGCAATGGCCAAATCAACAAGAGTCATACCAAATCAACAAGAAAACTATCAGAAAGATCACCACGATTGACAGAATTATTGCTAGACCTTTGAGAACCCTAGATGGTGATTTGATGATAGCGAGATTAGCATTTTCGTAGGTGGTTTTCAGTAGGCAGTCTATCATCGCATACTGTCTCTCTGCTTCATAGGCTGTGTCGCAGTTGTTGTCGATGGCCATAACTCTCTGTTTTGCCATGTCATACATGATAAGGTCGTACAGAGGGTCTCCCCGGATCTCTTGAAGATAATCTTCAAGGCTCATTCCCCGAAGAGCATCACTAGCATGGGTCAAAAGGAGTATGCAGCGTTTTGACTTCACAATGTTGTTGTAATCCTAGAGTAAATGAGAAAGGGTGTATATGATATACGATACTGATAAAGCGATGGTAGTTTGTTCTTTCGGTGTTTACAGCGACAAACCTCTAACGCAATTTGCTAAATAAGTTCATGTGTACATCAAAAAGGGTAACATATTCCGAAACGCTGTAAATGTATTATTCAACAAGAAATATCACTGAACTCTCATTAGCTCATCCAACATTGAGTGTCTATGGACAAAAATTGAACAAGACAATCAATGCACAATTATACTTGGAACTATTTTCCATTCACCAGACGCAAACGTTCAAGTTACTATAGAGGAAACCTATGACATTTTAGGGTCTGAGCTCGTATCCCATCGAGTTTGAATCATGTAGTAATTCACAAAGCGAAGCCGCGTGAATTACGTAGTGATTCAAACGAGATGGGATCGAGGTCTGACACTAAACTTGAATGGGTTTCTGTATTTATCTCACCCTTAACATTGACTAATTGGCTATCATTTGTGACATAATCCCCCATTGGATATTTTTCCTAAATATCTAATGGGTGTTAGATACGAGTTGCCAATGTTAAGTCTTTGGAGAAAAAAAACCAGGGGTGAGATAAAGTTGATTACTTATCAGAATCAGTAGAATCAATTAACGATAGACATCTAAACTCGGATGTAGTCCTTATCGGTGACTTCAATGTAAATTACTCAGACCCCAATGATAGAGAACCCCAAAAACTTAGCTAATGTCTTGGGTCTAAATCAACACATAAATGAACCAACAAGATTCAGCAACACAATAGATTTAGCATTTTCCTCACAAATATACATTACCAACAGCGAGACCTTTAGCTATAAAGGTATTTTCATTACCAAGAGAATAAAATCCAGAAAAATATCAAACCAAGCAAAATTTAGGTCGACCTTATCCAAATTAAAACAGAAAGTCTCTCAACAAACATAACTGCATAAGAGAAAATAAGACGCAGACCCCAAACCATTCTGGAAAAAATGAAGGAAATCACTCCAGTACAAATTCCGAGATAGAATTAATCGACCAAGAAAGTAGTAAGTAGATTGAACCCAATAAAATACCCCGCTATATCAATGGATATTTTACTACGATAGAGAAAACCCTTGCTTCTACTGTTATACATGAATGGGATGATAGCCTACCCGAAGCACCGTTTAGGCAAAAAGAAATCTTTTTGAGTGAGGCGGAGGTGACAGATATTGTAAAGGACATATATATACTTCCACAAATCCTTATCCATAGAATTTTACTCTACGAGGATACTCAAGGATAGCTTCTCGGTGCTGATTCCCCAATTAACATATTTATTCAACCTCTCAATAAATAATTAGGAGAAACCAAACGTGAGTTAGTTATGTTGCTGTTTATCGCACGACGGCAATGTCATGTTTACTGCACGAGGCAAAGCCGAGTGCAGTGATACGTAACATTGCCGGAGTGCGATAAACGCCACGACTAACTGGAGTTTGGTTTAGAATTTATCCTACCCCGTCTAAATTACTTCAGCAAATTAAGAAATAACATAAAACTCACCGATAATCAGTGATAATCATTGGTCACTTTTCAAATGACGTCATTTGACATCCCCCTAGAGCGATAAATTTCATTTTCCTGCACCGTAGACCAAATACAGCCCACTAATGTTATGCCTATGGAGTTTTTTATTAGGGGTAGGCATCTTCCCTGGCCTTTGGAAAAATGGGCAAATCACAACAATCCTGAAATAGATTTTTTTGATATTTCAGACTTAAAACTGATCCCTCAATTACCTCTACCTGGCAAACTACTAGAAAAACTCGTCCATCATAAAATGACCCAACATCTTGAAGAAAATAATCTTTTGAGTGATTAAGCAGATATTGGAAAACATACATCAACTATCCTAACTACAGCATATATAACTGACGATATTCTATTAAACACCACCAGGCTTGAATTCACCACTGCCATTTTCATCGACTACACCAAGGCTTTTGACACAGAAGACCACAAATACTAAATCTTAAATTAAAAGGTTCCGCTTCACCCAAAACTACGTAAATAGATGTCAAATTATCTCTCAAATAGAAAGCCATACGCAAAAACAAATAACCTAGCCACACACAACTCTAACACATCGCTGACAATGTTTACAAAACAAAGCTCTCAAAATATGTCTAAAAACTCTAAAGAACCAATACTAATTTGATCTGACTTCGCTCTATAAACTGGAAGTATTCTTCAGGTTTTATCGGAATTTAACTTCATAGTTGAATCACTTTCTTCAAATGATTCTTCATATATCAAGAGATGATACTATGTGATCCTGTTAATAGCGGTATAGTATGACCGAGAAGAATAACAAACAGAAAAATATTTACTGGATGGATCAGATATCCCTTGTTCATTTAAAATAGAAATATGTATGAGGGTTGATGTTCAATCTAAACAGGGAACAACTTTATGAATCTACATCAGCCATTGTTAGGAATTTATAAGTTGGCTTTTCTGATCCTTGCATATAATATTGAAGATATACAATACTAGTACTGTTACATTCTGAATAATATTTCTGTGATTTACCTCCAGGGTCCGTATCTTCTTCAAATCATCCCTACTGAATCGTACACTGGCCATATTGACGACGAATACGTAGAGATCTATGCGATCATGGTTATGACCAACCTGTAAGAGTACATATTAATGAGTATGGAAAATATAATATAAATATTTAGGATGTAGAGAATATCAGGGCCTTAAGACATATCTGTGCGAGGTCAATACCCACACATCGCATAAAGCAAAAAGGAATGAATCCAGAATTGAAGAGGTCCGTACTCACATACGCCTACACATGTGACCTGCTTACATAGAGCAATTTTGCTTACCTCATAGGATGAGTTAAGCAAAATAAATCCCATGGCTCCTACTATTATTGTTGTGTAGAACGTGAGTATAGATAGAAGATTTAACAAGTTTTCTGCCTCTTGCCTATTGTTACTTTTGTATATGTTACATGTTTCAATTACACATCTCTGATACAATTGAGGGACATGACTATGAAGGGCATATCTTGAGATACATTGCCGAGAAAGTCCTGATTGTTAATCTGCATGGAGACGAGTTTTTGGACAATAAGCAATTCTCATGGGAACAATGTCTCATAAAAACTAGAAGCCTTTACACACAACAGTTACAGAACAAACCTTTGGGAGTGTCCATGAACCCGATGTGTCCACAACGGTCAATAAGGGATCGTGTGTTGATTGAATAGCGTCTTCTGTCACAGGTCTACACACAGTGCCTGTGTTCTCGTTGAAACGTTTTTTTTGTAGTAAGGTATTTCCAGTCGCACTTTTCCCTGAGCCACTTGTTCCGATGACAGCCACCTTCAGTTGTGGACGTCCGGCAGGGTCTATATCAAGGGCCACTATTTCGCCAAGAGTATGATTGTTAAGCCTGTTGTCAATCTCCTCCTTACCAGCTGAGTTTGCCCTGTCCAACTGCTCTTCATTGGCCCCAATATTTACAAGCTCGTCCAATCTTTCGATGGAAATGTAGGGATACTTCTGAAAATATCAATGAAACTTGTTTGACAGGGTTCAGTGTTTTTTCCACTATAGTTTCAAATTCAATGCTATTTCATTTATATTCTATTCAAAGGCAAGCGGGTCATTGATATGGCATCTGCATCTTAAGGATTTGTGTGTGCGCGAAAATCGAAAAAGTATTATTCTATAAAGGCGAATACCGGAAATATAATCAGTGTAAAGCACTTATAATGCGCAATTATCTTTCCTCTGTTAAGTAGGACTATCTATTGCAACTAGTTCCAATTGGAATACTTCGTCGGACGGTTAAAAGGACTCCATAGCCGATTCCACTCCCGATGTGGTCAAGATGTACTCCAGTTTCAGTCCTGCCACCAAAACTGGCCTAAGTCTGTGTAATGATAACACATACATACATTGTTATTATCTATTAGTTGTTGCTGCAATGGCTTGCCATAGCTCCCCACGCCTGTAGTTTCACATCCCTACACTTCTATGGTTTTGGTTTCGTTTCTGCTTCACACCACCATCTTGTAAGACACTACTGTGCACAACTGTGAGTATTAAACTCTAAGTACTCAATCAAACTGATTCCCATGTTCACTTCAGTCTGGTCTTTGTACGGAGGCCATCGGCGTAATCGAATAGGGTACCTGTGTGGCAGCACCAAAACTGGCCAATCAGGTGTCATGACTCTCAACACACTTTCCCTTTCTGAGCGAGAAACCTCCAGGAAGTGAGTCTTTAGCATTGAGGCACTCTCCCCCCAGATCTTTCGCGGCGCTAGCGCTGGCTTAATCTCTGCCCCAACCCAGTGACGTCATACGCTGGTTCTCAGAGTATCAACTAAGAACAGGGGGAACCAGCCAATATTTCAGATTCAAAACAAGGCAGCTGTTAAAAGTTATACGAGTCAAACAGCTCACATATCATGAGTATGGAAATATGGGAATTATTAAAGGAGCTTCACAGACAATCCAGCTGTTTCTTTTTCAGGCTAAAACCATTTTATAATGGGAATTCACAGTTGATTAGACTGCTCCTTCAGAGGAGCACATGGCATTGTTGACAAAACAAAGCCCTGCAACACATGAGGTGCTTTCCACTGCAGAAAGTAATCCCAGACACTGTGTCTGGTTTGCCATAAATAATAATAGAATTGAGAGTATTTTATTTACCATATAAATATGTGCATTTCTATTTACATGTAGAACACAAAATACCCTGGAAATCTCTCAGAATTTAGGATTATTGAAAAACTGGCGTATGGGCCAGATTTGAGCCCAAACAGGCAGGTTGGGGTAGAGATACAAAGCGACCACAGGAAGTAGAGCGCAGGATATCTGCTGGGAGAGTGGCATTGAGGCATTCTGTCTCGCTGAAATATGAGCTGTTTTCGTCCTCTGCGTATACGACGATCACATGAACTTACTATTCATTATGAACTGTATGCATACGAAGTCTATACTGCACAAATTAAGTCACATGAACCTACCCTCATTCTGTCCCTAGCGATCATTTCACGGTCCATTATATCCTGTGGCCACGGGTAACGACTGGTTCTATTCTGTACCTCTTTGTATCTCCCGGTGGGCCTTATCTACAAATATCTTATCGACCACTAAACACTGTGATATTTACACAGTATTCAAGTACATTTCTTTTTAGTATATCAAGTGTCTGGCTATCAAGTGTCTGGCGAGTATCTGTGATTCAACCGTTCTTTCTGATTCTAAATTCTAGGTCAGCCTCTGACAGCCTGTGTAGTCTTTAAAGCCAAGTCATATACAATTAGCTTTATTCGTAACAATAAAGCCAAGTCCTATATGACCATATATCCATATACACTGTTTGTCACAGCGCAATTTCTTTATACAATAATTCGCTATTATACATGATTGGGGATGATACCACCATCAATACGAATTGCTATAAACCCGGACTCCCAATTAAAAGTTTTATTTCAACTGATAAAAGTTTTATAATCAGTGACAAAAACATAAAATAGTAGCGAATAAACATTAATTAAGAGGCACTATAGAATACAATGAGGGCAGTATGAGCACATTGGATATAGCAAAATAAAATTTAGTAAAAGTATTATATCAGAGATATTACAAGAATTTGGGGATGTGGTGGTAGGGTGTCACAAATTTTCAGGTCTAGCCTGTAGTACGGTACATGGGAAAACGAAGTGGAAGAGTTGGGGGGTCACGTGAGATCTAAATGAAATAATCGGTGACACAGCACCGGATAGTTAGTGTAGATGATTAAAGGTAGGTGGCAGTCCAGGTTCAGAATTAAACTCAATTTACAATTAAGCACTGGTATTAACTAAATGCCTGTTGCAATACCAGATTGCTCCTACTGCAATAAACCATAAAGAGACTTATTTTGGGCCAGTTAGTTAGCGTCAAGGACCTTATAATCTTCATACAAAGCCACACACATTTCAATGGTGGCGCTACCTGTAGGTCCAACCACACACTAGTTGGCCATAAAGGGAGTTAAGCAGAACTGTCTTTAGAAACGTATTTTGAACCACTATGCCACGAGTTTGGATGCGTAGTAATCGTCACTCGGCTACGCCTCGTGACGATACGGAGCATCCAAACGAGTGAGCGTAGTGGTTCAAAATACGTTTCGAAAGCGGTTCTGTTTTTATCTCACCCCCAACACGGACCTTACAGTCGATTTTAAGCAATAATATAATCCTGTATTAAATTGTTCAAACAATAGCGTCGGAACTATTGTTGCTGCAGCTGCGGTTCAAACAATGGCGCAAGAACTATTTTCTTTTCCACGACGTTCATTGGTCGCACCATACATAGATTCTCCGCCACTGCAATGGCAGAGAATTGACACTCTACGTAGGTGAGCGTGGCGTATTTTATTTCAACGTTAACTCAATGGCACAACCTGTACCAGGGGTGGGATAATAGATTGGCCGCCACCTCTGTTTACACTGTGTTCCATCTTAGAGGTTGGTATTGTAAATCCTGGTCGTGTCCACGAAGTGTCACTCTCAGGCCAAGTAGCTTTCTTTATTTTGGGATTTTTAGAGGTGAGATACTCATTACTAAATATTCATAGCTGAAAAGATTGATAATAAAGTCTACATTTATGGTTATTCGATTAAAAATATACACAAAAGGAAATATAAACTAGTTAGTTCGATAATGGGTATATAGGAATATGAATGTTTTGGAGGCATATAGTAAAGATAAAACGTTGTACCTGTAAACGTACAAATTTTGATCCTCACTCTGGCCCCTGGGACGTTTACAACTCGGTGTAAATACCTCGTTGTAAACGTCCCAGGGCCAGAGTTCGGATCGAAATTTGTACGTTTACAGGAACATCGTTTTATTACTATAATAGTCAGATACTAACATTTTAACTGTAAATACCAAAATACTAAGTACTGTTGGTTTGTACCAAAGAACAAATTATATAAAACAAAAATGTTAAACTTGTTTATGGATTTGGAAAAACTGGAAATAAACTAACTTTATATCAGAATTTAGGTGCGCATCTCGACTCGAACTTGACATTGGAAAAACAGTGTAGACATACGATTACAATCATAAATTGTTTGTGCTGCAACATATTCGATATTTGATAACTAGGAAAATACCTATAAAGATTTATAAGCTGGCAGTCTTACCACTATTGACTACAAAGACTGCAGAACCATGCCCTGTGGATAATACTTACAAACCGAGCCATGGTGCACACTATCGAACAGCTCCATGCTTTAACAGATGTCAAAATGTTGACCAGGAGAGGACAGGAGTTGTCATTGTCATACATGAGAAAAAAATATATATTAAGACATACGGTCGCGACTATAGTACACTGACAGCAGAAACATGTCGCCCGTAACGATGGTCGTCACTAAAAAACAAGGCCCTGGATTGTACCACCCTCTGCAACACATATATATGGATATATATTCCGACCCACTGCTCTCTTTACCGGTCACGGTTGGTAGCCAGACATGGCAAGAGAGGGCCTGCAGGCCTGACATTACAGGAATTAGGAGCAGGCAAGTGGTGAGAACAGACAAGACTAAAATAGGTCAGTATAAAGACATAAAATTACTATTCTGAATTCTCTAACAAGATTGGACATATGAAGCATTTGTGGTGGTGACAGATGTAGTTGTATTCTTAAGTTATTTTGTATTCTATGTTCCTAGCCAGTGTTGTCTATCTTCTACAATATTCCTCTGTTACAGCTCTTAGAGATCCGTACTTCAATCCCACTCGTCTACCAGGTATTATAGTAACCTTGATATAACATAAGCAACCAAGTTAGTTTAGATTGAATCAGTGACTAGATGAGTAATATTGAGGATGAATCATTAACCATATCAATATTATCGAAATATAATGATTACCACATAGGATTAGAGAAGGACAACAAAGGTAGGTGTTGACAATAAACATAAGAGCACAATATGTATTGTAATTGTTACAACAACACATCATAATATTGCTATTTTGTCTGCTTAAAGGCGACGTATGGATCTAAAAAGAATCTTAACTGGTTTCAGATACAAGCAGAGGACTAGACGTATAGTAATATCCAAGCCAATGCGACATACTATGTACAATCTAGTCTGAGGAGATTACGACTGCATTTATCTGAAAGCAGCTTATGTTATTATTCAATATTGTGATTTACACAGTCCAAATATGTTTAGTATGTCAGTACCTTTCAGTAGTCGTTTTTTAATGACCATGTTACCTATATAGGACAAGGCTAATTGTCTTCCCCTTTGTCAAGTCACAACCAATGACACCTTTTTCATATGTTTCTCTTTGCAGGGCCTGACTTGCATTGACCTGGTCTCCATCCCGGAAACACTCCCAATTGGTTCGTTCAGTGGTGAACAATGAGAGACACAATGGATTTAATGGAAAACTTGAAATTGGTAAGTTATATTGCTGGATTAATCCCATACCCTGAAGTCAGATATTTTGTCCATGATATACAGGCCTGGTGTAGAAAACATCGAATTTAGATTGATGTTTATGTCTGCTGTAAAATATTTTCTATCTGTGTAAATATCATTGTTTAGATATCCTGACAGTGAAACCGAAAGTACTAATGTGTGTCATGTTATATTCCGAGGTAAAACCTCTAAGAACAGAATATCTTTTCTAAAACAAACGATCTGTTCTTGCTAGGGGATTTCAATGTTGACTACTTATCTACAAATACACCTGAGTATAGAGAAATGAAGTTACTTGAGTCAACCCTTGGCTTTAAACAGTTGATAAAGAACGTAACCATATATGGCAAGACTAAAAATAGCTGTCTAGACTGGATCTGGACCAATAACCAAAACTACTCAAGTGCAGGATTAACAGATGAGCATGTAAGCGATCATATGGGCACTTATGTTGTGAACAATGGATCTCAAATGAACTTATGGAAATTATAAAGGATAAAGATAGACAAATGAAAAAAGCACATAGAACAAACCTTGCCACTGACTGGGATATTACCAGACAGTTTCGTAATAGAACAAATATACTAATAAAACAAGCAAAAGGTAACTTTATTAAAGATTTACTTGAAGAAAACCTGAGTAATAACAAAAGATTTTGGAGTATTCTTTCGAAATTCACTAAAGGGGACTCATCTAAAACTAACTCTTTCTTGCTAAAAAACGAAGTGTACAAGTTGATCATAAGGCAACTGCAGACTATATAAACAATTTTTTTATAAACATCGGGCCAACCTTGGCAGAGAACTTCAATGATGAATGGATAAATGACTTGAATCAAAATGAAGAAAAGTTAGATAAAATTATTACGGATGAAGATGAAACCATGACATTCTTGAAAGAGATTGTAATAACAAAATCCTCGGCCATAGAAGGTCTGACTGCACCCTACTTGAAGGATGCATTAATTGCTCTAATATCACAGTTTACATACTTAATGAATGTTTCTTTCCGAACTGGTACCTTTCCGGAGGAGTGGAAGAGGGCTTTAGTGGTGCCACTAAAAAAGGAAGGGAATAGCGCAGATGTCAATAATCTGAGGCCTATATCGCTCCTACCACTCCCCGGCAAGATCATGGAAAAAATTGCACACAAACATCTCTACAGTTTTCTTAATGGTAACAAAATTATAAATGAAAAACAAAATGGATTTAGACCGGAACATTCAACCATCTCTACCATATCGAAACTTGTTGGAGACATATCGGAGGCAGTCAATAATAGCCAACTGACCCTTTGTGTATACATAGACTTCCGCAAAGCTTTTGATACTATAAATCATCAAATCTTACTGTCTAAACTAGGAAGCATGGGGGTTTGCGGAAGTCTATTCCGGTGGATGACCAGTTACTTGTCCAAGAGATCACAACTTACAATGGTAAATGGAACTAAATCAACTCTGGGGCTAATTTCTTGTGGAGTGCCCCAAGGTTCAATCCTGGGGCCTCTATTGTTTATTTTATACATTAACGATTTACATCAAGTTATTAACAAAGCTATGTGTTTACATTATGGGGACGACACTGTCCTATATTATAGTCACAAATCTATCGATGTAGCAAAAGAAGTAATGCAAGACGAATTAAATAAACTAGTGACTTGGTGCAATCGAAATTGCTTGACAATCAATGTTAAAAAAACCAAAGCAGTACTGTATAGTTCAACAAAGAAATCCACTATGTTGGCAAATATACAATGTAATCTTATGATGAACAATGAAACTATACAGCTTGTGCACTCCTACAAATATTTGGGTATGATTCTTGATCAAAATTTAAACTTCAAACAGCATCTACATAACTTGATGAAAATAATCTCGCACAAAATTTATTTGTTAAAAAAAATCCGGAATTACATAACAACCAAAGCAGCTTTAAAGATATATAAATGCATGATGTTACCACTATTGGACTATGGAGACATACTTTTTGGTGGGTCTGGTAAGTGTCTTATGGACAAGTTACAATTAATACAAAATAAAGCTTTACGTGTGGTCTACATAGCTAACCATGAGGTATCCAGGAGTTTGCTGCATAGGAGTGCACAATTACCCTTTTTGTGTTATCGAAGAGACTTCCATGTTATTTGTTATATATATAGAATGAGCTACGATCAAACAACTCATTTTACTTCAATCCGACAAACTAGGTCGGGTGGTGCAGTCAAGATGAAGCAAAACTTTCCTCGATGTACCTTTTATTTGAATAGTTTAAACTATTATGGGCCACATAAATGGAATGAACTGCATCCAAAAATCAGAAATCTACCTGATTACACGACCTTCAAAACACAAATGAAGATCTGGATGAATAACCAAATCAACTGATGAATGTATTATCACTGTGACTCCCCGTCCTTTTGTGTATTAATCATAAGATGTACTTGCCTATACCCGTTACGCCGGTGGTCTGTGATTTTTGAGAGAGCTTGTACTGGGATATTTATTGTTTATATGACTGTATTGTGATATTTTTTGTTTATATGACTACATCTTGTTTCTAATTTCGCCATAGAATGTATGAACAAATGCTTGACTGGAGATACATGGAAACCAGTAATACTATTATTGAGTACCTTCAGTATAAATAAACGATTTAAAAAAAACAAAAACAAAAAAACCATTTTATTTTCAGGATCTATTGAAAGAACAATATCCTGCGCTCTCTGAAGAGGCCATAGAGAACCTCCAAGCCATCGACGCCAGTCTGGAACAGATGCAATCGGCATGTGAATCTTCAAAACTAGAAATAAATGAGAGGCTTTCAAAGTATGTTATAGAATATGCCCCGGGAAGCCAAAGTTATCATGGGCCAAACATTAAGGTGGCTGTTATTGGTACAACTGGATCTGGCAAGAGTGCCACCGGGAATACTTTACTCATGAGCAAAGGATTCCCAACAAGTGCTGGGACCTCAAGTGAAACTAAGCAAGATGCAGTGATTCGGTCTGCTCGTAATCGGCGACTCCTGGTGGTTGACACTACAGGTTCTTGGCAACTCCCCCAGGTAGAAACACTCTTTCTATCTACCTATTCATGTAAAAAGTGAAGATCTCTCTAGAAAGGTAATTCCTACGAAACAATGTGAATCATGTCAAGTATTCTTTCTACATATTTTGTCCGTGTACAGTGTATTACTACCTATTTAAATCTATATGTAAATGTATAGGTATTACGGTGATCATTTCTTAAGATTGTGGTGATTGTTTCATATATATTGCGGAATCAATGAAATAAGGGCATTGGATTATCAATTCCCCTCCCAGTTCTGAAAAGCACATAGTGTAGTTTTACAAGATATAGGTCCGTTATTACTTATTTCTGAATGCCAAAGGACATGATGATTTAACATCGCAGCCCTCTATGAAATTGAAAACAATGTTGGGGTTAATAAAGGTGCTGTCAGATACCTGGCCTGGTTTTCTTTTAGAGAGCTATTTCTACCTTACTGATTTCCAACATTTCATTTGTAACATTTCTGTAGCAGTGACACCACCTAACACTTCTCATCTGATCAGAAGGCTGTGCTTTAGTTTTGAAGTGATTTTCTTTGTTTGATATTAACCAATTCTTTTTATGTGTCCATCTGCAAACTTGATAATGGTATTTATACAATAATTCAATGATTATAGATTGTTACACTTATTTCATCAACTTTTTAAGTTGATTTGGTATAAAATGTTGACAGGCAACTTGATAACCATTATATCGTTTGTGTTAATGTATCACTATCATGTCAGATTCGCAGTGGAGAAGATGCTGTTGACATTTATGTTATGATCCTGAATCTTGCAAGTCCAAGATTCTCCAGCGATGATCTGAGGAACTTACGAAGCCTAAAGGTAAGAACTTGTCACAGTAGGAGGCTGTGTAATCATGTAGTGATAGGTCCATTTCTTGACACATCTCATAAACAGCTATTGAAAATAATCCAACTTTGTCATAATACGAAGTTTTCTAGATAAACAGGTTGCTGACTTGCCAGTTATTACGAAAGTCTGTCACAGAGTTTAACTATATTTAATGAACAATTGCTTTTAAAATCTCTTTATACAGAAAGTATCGGTCACCAATTAATGATAAGACCTATGTGTCCTATGTCCAACATAGTATAGACCTTGTTCGAATCAAGGAGAATCTTTAGAATCTTGAACCTGTCAATATGCATAAGGGGACTATCCAAAAAGTATGTACGCAGAAATTTTGAAAAAATTTACCCTCCACCCTCCACCCACCCTCTCAATCTCGCGGCAATAGAACAAAGAAGGAGCATGTATGCAAATTGTCAAAAATTGTTAAAAGGACACTTATTGATCAGAGAGTCATGGGTCATCTGACTCCAGCTGTGGATACTTTATGTGCAGTAGGCATCTTTGCCCTCTGTATGTAACCCAAATTTATTTATTTTTAGTCTTTCTCAGTGAGCTGAAGCGGGTCTGGGTGTCCTATCCTTTGTGCACGAGCATTTAGCAGGCGTTTGAGGGGATTTAGTAATTTATCCAGCCCATCAAAAGCTACTTTCCTTAAATAATTTAGCACATGTATATTCTCTCATTCATATCTCTCATTTCATGCAAAACCATTGTAAATAATGGAGGAGTCACTGTGACAATGCCTATAGGTCTGCAGACATGACCGGAACACTTCTTTTTTGAAAAGAGTCTTTATTGCATTCGATGTATTGCAATCACTCTTCCTTGCAATTTCGACAATGTTGGAACAATGATGATATTTACAATGTGTCAATACAAATATGGGTGAACGTCACCTAATTACGCTATAATTATGACACTGAGGCATACTGGAATTGAAAATTTATTATTTCACAGGTATTATAAGTTCGTGAAATTTTCAAGTTTAATGTGTGTGAATTTAAAGCATGTTAAATGTTGATAAAACATTTGAAAGTTTACAAGTCATTTTTGATGAGGATTTGTCCCTCTAATTGAAAATACATGCTTTTAGGGAGATGTTAATTAACAACGTGGAATACGAATCATTTGTAGTCGTAATTAATTCCCAAGTGGAGTTATGCCATAAGAGGTAGTACAGACTTTATATGCCAGAACGTGGCTTGCTGAGAGGGGGACGACGTCCCTCTCGGTGGAGAAGGTACGGGATCATGCCAGTGTTGGTTGACCAAGAGCTGTGTCGCTGGACCTCCCCCTAGGGGGTCTCCAGAGCAAGTGCATCTCAAGGGGTCGCCCTCCAGCCCTCGGGACCATGAGGGGCTAGGGCCGAGCGCATCCCAGAAACGACGACCCGGGCAGTGAGGGGGGGGGGGGCATTCCGGAGACGAAATGCTGGAACATCCGAGATGTGAGGGCGTGTACTTGCGTAGTTCTCGTAAACGCGCACCGCGCATAACTCCGCGTCTGCCAAGTGCAGTATGTTAAACCGAAGAGGTGGTCCGGAGGCGTGTCGGGTCTTGTTGGCAGACTCGAGGGTATGTGGGCCGCCCCATGATGTTGGCAATGGGGAGAGGATGTTGGACCCTCTCAAAAAGGTGTAGTATGTTGTGAGGATAGCAGATCGCAGGACCATCAGCTGGGAGCCTGCTTGGAGGAGGTAGGAGTTGATGATCCGGATCTGAGGAAGGCGTATGGGGGGCGCCGGAGCTGGAACGTGGGGGGGAGAGGCGTCTGACCCCTTTAAGGACCGCATGGACCTCGGGTGTGTCAAACGAGGCCGGGTCCCTTCCATGTCGTCTGATCCAAGTCTAGGCACCCGCGAGATAATTCGCTACGGTGGCTGGGCTGGCAAAGGTATTCGCTAAACACTGGACATACAGCGCCAAGTGAGTGACAGAGGGTCGACGGTATGGAACCGTTGCCCGTGTGCAGAACTTTAGGTAAGCTGCTGCCTGGACTTGATGATTTTTCATGGTCGACGGGGCCTCAGCTGCCACGAGCAAGTCCATCATCTGGGCATGGAGGAGCGTCCCTGTCCCTGCAATACATAGCGACAAAGTCCTTGAGATCAACAGCAGGAGGGACTGCTGGGGAGCCCCCGGCGTCGGCGACTTGAGCGGCTGAGGAGGCAGCGTTAACTAGCGAATTGGACATCTGCACTCAGGAGAGCCGTGACCATCCACATTTCCCTAGCGACAGCAGCGTATAGAGGATTGCGAGTTCGACCCATGGCGATGTCCCCGACGGGGCCCGAACGATCCGAGCAGACTAGGATGCGGGCCCCAGGGGGGGCCGAGGGGCCGAGGGTCGCCACGGCCTGGAGTATTGCAGCTACCCAAGCTGCGTTGAGTGTAAGGCATGTCTGCCACGTCCTTGGCATAGGCCACCGGTGATAACTGTCCTGACAAATGCACAGTGGATCTCATACACAGTTATGGGGGGTCCTGGAGGACCATGCCGTTTGCCGCATCTGTGTAGCGAGCAAACAACTGGAGGTCTTTCTTTACTGCCGCTGGGATGATATCCGCCCTGTGGTCCGGGACCTTGGCGAGGAATGCGAGGGAGCGTGCGAGGTGGTGCGCTGGCAGGCCAAGGCAGATAGACGAGCCCCGAAGGGGCAGCAGACGTCGAGTAGGCAGTAGGCCACAGTAGGCAGGGTGCACGGCCGAGCATAGTCCAAGTGGGGCCTTCGAAGGGGCCGATGAGGGCTCCCAAGGAGAGTTCTTTTTCAACAAAGCGGTCCACGTGAGCCATGTGGTTGGTGGCCAACGCGTATATGGCCTCGGTGGTGCCCGGAGGACTTGTGCCCGTATAACCCGTAGGCCAGCCAAATTCCAGAAGGTCCACTAAGGTTGCGTCGTGGTAGCCTATGAGGCGGCAACACCGCTCTAATATGACGAGGCCCGACAGGATAGCGATGCGGGTCTCCCTGTAGTTTGTTAGGCCCATGGTCCTTAACACCTTCTAAGCAAAGACCATGCACTTATTGTACACTTTTTATGTGCAAAACAAATACCTCATAGGCCTTACTGATTTCATGTTATTTGATTTAATCTAGGATTACAACAATATTGTGAAATCAATACGCTGCATCCTCCTCTTGACACACGCTAGGTCTGCCCTCCGAGAAAAGAGTCTTGGTGAATACGTCAGAGAAATTCATGGAGATGCTTTATATTATCTCATTGTTGAAGACATGTAGAGATGGAGAGTTATGGCCATCGACAACAACTGTAGCACCACATATGAAGCAGGCCCGTGGCGATGATGCTTGCATACACCTCCTTGTAGAATGTGTAGGCATTCCAGGCCTGGCCGACCTGGGCCGGCAGATGGCCTGGATGGCTTCTGCTATGGCTCCTACGTGCCAACGGGCAACGGCGCACGCGGACCCGCCCGGGGCGCTGAGACTAGATTGGCCACCACCTCTGTCTACACTACGTTCCAACTAAGAGGTTGGTAACGTTAAACCCTTGACATGTCCACGGATTCTCACTCTCGAACCAAATAAGTATGTTCTACATGGATTCTGATATCCCAAATACTTGCAAAGAAATCTCCACATATTAATAGATTGAATAAGAACCTTATCTCTGTGGCCATTTCATTGAAAATACACATTAAAATAAGATGAGAACATTGAAAAGTGACTTCCAGGGTAAGAACATGGGTCATGGCAGGGTCAAGGGGGCATGGCCAGAGAGTGGTCGGACCACACAGTAAAAATAGATACACAGAGTAAAAATAGATACCAACCCCTAACAAACCTCTCTAACTCACTGCAATGGCATGATATACCCGCTACCACGCCAGGTCAAGGCCCTTCTCAATTTAACGTGACCAGAGCTAACGTAGTGTAGCTCGGGTGGCCAGTGTACGCTGAGACCAGCATAGCCCGCCAAAACCGGGATGGTATTCGTACTAACTTACGGAGCTGCTGAATCTATAATCCTTATGAATTTGTTATCCTCGCCACCCGGAGGAGATTACTGGCCTTTGGGTGTGTCTTTTGCGCATCCCTGGCCTTATCCTTACCCATGCTAGAGGTTATTTTCACTAGAGTGTGTGTAGGCATTTGAAAAGTCTTTGAAGTGCTGAGCGGCTGTCTGGTACCTGACTTTGCCGCTAGTTGTGTCCTGGGTTGCGCGGTTGCCGCTAGGTGAAGCCTGTTGTCCGCCTCTTCAAAATTACTGTGGATTTTCAATTCACCTCAATACCAATGAGTATAGATAACTCGTTGATAATACACATCTAATGTAAAGCATACCAAGCTCATACGATATCTTCATCTTATGATACAGTTCTTTGATATATCCCTTAGACTATGACGGTAACATTTTCCTGTTTATTGTCCCTTAATTCTAAATATATATCGTACTAAGTCGATTTCAGTAATAACCCTTAGGTTCCTTAACACCTTCTAAGCAAAGACCATGCACTTATTGTACACTTTTTATGTGCAAAACAAATACCTCATAGGCCTTACTGATTTCATGTTATTTGATTTAATCTAGGATTACAACAATATTGTGAAGTCAAAACGCTGCATCCTCCTCTTGACACACGCTAGGTCTGCCCTCCGAGAAAAGAGTCTTGATGAATACGTCAGAGAAATTCATGGAGATGCTTTATATCATCTCATTGTTGAAGACATGCAGAGATGGAGAGTTATGGCCATCGACAACAACTGTAGCACCACATATGAAGCAGACAGACAATATCAGATGATTGGTAATATCTTGAAACATGCATACATGAAGGCCAACTTCCAAAGAGAGTCATGGTGGAAAAGAAACAAAATCGCTGTAGGGATTGGAGTGGCGGTGGTGATTGGTATTTTCATTGTGGTCATTGTTTTAGTATTTCATCACATCAAATCGTAAACTTCAAAAGAGAGTCATGGTGGGAAAGAAACATAATCGCTGTAGGGGTTTCAGCGGCAGTGGTGATTTCGCCTTCTATTTCAAGTTTGCAAAATGTCCGGTATAACGACCACCTCGATATTGCAACCACCTTGCCTACCGACTTCTATTTTGAAGACCCAAATGGTATATTTTCTCTCACTAATATGACCAATTGCATGCCCATGGCCTGTATTTTTGCCAGATAGTGGGTGAACCAATGAGAGGGGAAAATGACAACAGCCAATGAGTGTGCAGGATTTGATGGTATGATACAACATTAATAATCATCCTACAATGTTTATGATTGTGCAACAATATTTTCATTAGTAATGATGTGTCAAAAGTGTATCTGTTGTTTCACACCCTACTCTCAGTAAAACGACCACCTCGCTAATGTGACAATTTTGATCCAGTCCCTAAGGTGGTCGTAATAGCGGGAGTCTACTGCATTTGTCTAATAGACCAATGATGATGATTGATGTATATGATGATATCACATCTGGGATTGAAGCACATTATTTTTTTTTGTATTCTTTACGGAGATATTTAATTTGTTACTGTGTAATTAATCATTCATTATACTGCTCTACTCGTTTGCGCCACTTGAATATTCAGGGTGTGTAATTGTTGTCATAACAACATACTCCATCAGAACATGCTGGTATGACCAGAATTCCAATACCTTAAAGCTGATATTCAGAAATTATTCTAGATGATAATTTCATTAGAAATATAGACCTGCCCCTCACACAGTGAGAGAACGAGCTGGCGTGTGTATCAGTGGTCGTAATCAGTCAGGTCAGCAAGACCAGTCAGTGGGGGTATATATGGTGGGAGGGTGGCCTACACCTCATTTACATGCAGCGACCACAACAGGTCAGAGCTGGGCCAGACTTTATTCCCTGTGAGTGTACCTTTTTAATTTAGTGTGAAGAATGGTCAGACATAAACCAGATTAGGCAGACAGGCAATGATACAGAGATACATATACAGATACATAGATACATATTACACACAGAGTTTCATGTATACTTCCCCCACACACACACACTAGTACTACCTTGACCTCAGCTGTCATGCCTCAGTACACCTTTCTCTCACCTGGCCTTGTAAATTCATTAGAAACCATGCAGATACAGATACAGAGACTACAGATACAGAGACACAGATACACATATAGAAATATAGGGGCTTATTTTTTTGGATTAATTAACTGAGCTTAATTGCTTTATATAAGCTTTAACAGAGGTTGGTATCTGTGTAACATACCAGCATAGATATACATATATGTTATAATGATATAGATCAAAGACATCAAAAAGGAGAACATAATATAACAGGCAACTACTCCATAACTTGTGTAAGTATGAGATCAGATTGATTTAGATATACCCTTGTTGAACATATATGGTTATGGCTATATTTAAGAACAATGTAGAGGAACTAACTAATATATTCAGTAAAGTTAACATATTCCAGGACCTGATAATGTAAACAGTAATAGATACTGATCTATATATGAAATACATAACAAAGGTGAAAGGAGAAATTACTTAGAAATCCTATGGTTTTAACACTTTATAATCCCACAGTATATAAGAGTTATAAAGTTCAAACACCGCTTTAAAGAATGAAAATATTGAAACATTGGTGTAACAAACATGTCAAATATATTATTGAACGCGGGAAAACGCGCTCATATACGTCATCTAGAGGTTAGAATGCTCACACATGCTTTCAGCTTACTGCAGAGAATCCTACCGCACATGACTGAGTGCGCCCGCTTCACACTGGCGCCATCTTGTAATGGTCGCCTAAGTAGATCGTACGAAAATGAGGCGAGCCCTCTCCACTCAGTCTAGATTGGCCACCACCTCTGTCTACATTACGTTCCAACTAAGAGGTTGGTAACGTTAACCCATGGACGTGTCCACGGAGACTCACTCTCGGACCAAACATGTTTGCTCTACATAGATTCTGAGATCCTAAATACTTGCAAAGAAATATCCATATGTTAATGAATTGATAAAGAACCTTATCTCTGTGGCCATTTTATTAAAAATACACATTGAAAGAAAATGATTACATGGAAAAGTGACTTACAGGGTAAGAATTAGGGTCATGGCAGGGTCAAGGGGACGTGGCTAGAGAGTTGTCGGACCACAGACTAAAAATAGATACCAACCCTGTACCAACCCCTAACAAACCTCCCAATCGAAAAATAGTTAAAGTGGAGTACCTTTACCCACTGCAATGGCATGACATACCCGATACCACGCCAGGTCAAGGCCCCTGTCAATTCAACGTGACCAGAGCTTACGTAGTAGCTCGGGTGGCCAGTGTACACTCAGTCCAGACTATTGATAAAAACCTAGTGTTTTTGTAACTTGAAAGATGGAAATCGCTCTCACGTAATAAATAATCGGCCGATTTTCATATATAAAATACTTGTGATATGAATAGGATTTTCAATCAGAGATTAAACATCGCAATTGTTTATGTAAAAAACACTAAAATATTTTACTTTCCTGTTTTCACAGTGATTTAATGAAAAATCTATCGCGATGACCTATAGAAATAAATGTCCTATCTTATTAGGCATTTCAAGATGATTAAAATGATACCAATATAAGGTGCGTAAGCGGCCGCTAGACCTGTTATAAGTTCGGCAGGCGTTTGGCCGACCTCACCCTACCGCACGTGACTGAGCGCGCCCGCATATTACGCAAGCGGCCTCTAGACCAGAACGTTTCCGGGCTGCTGCGTTTGCCGAACTCTATCGTGAAAATTTATATTTCGCCGGCGTCAGACCGGAACGGTCACTGCTTATAAGCTGATCGATTTTGGAAATATATTCAGTTGGGATCCTGACCTGAAACCCTACGTGTGTGTTCCACTCATCTCTTCACCAGATTTACAATACACCTATGCACAAAGTCTGAGTAAATACATACTGCTCCTGGGGGTATAGTAATTGTACACAGATTGCACTGTATGCTGTGAAACGTTGTACTGGTTACCTTGGATAGTGACAGACTGCACGCTTTGGGTGACAGACTGCATCCTTTGAGTGACAGAATTCACGCTTTGAAGAAATAACGCAATCTCATTGGACGAGAGGCCGACAACAGAATTCTAGGCGCAAGATTCAATAATGGCTGATCACTTCACTTCGCGAGTTCTGTGGCGTCGTACAGAAACCACAGAATGAGTTAGTGTGTACATTTATCAAACATTGAGTTAGAATATGAGTACAAATCACGTGAAACATGTTATATAGCTTAGATGTGCGAGATCGATCGATACCAACACGGACACTTGCCAAGCGGGCGCCTCGTAAATGTCAACACTGTCAATTCGGTGAAAATAATAGCGTGTGACGTCATTGACACTGCATTGCTCGATTACAGCTCTCCGACCGTACAGTCGAGCGTAGCAGGGTAATTGTCCGCTAATTTATGCGGTTGTATAATGTATTCACGGCTGCGTGGTGATCACTTCCGGTTGTCAACTTCCGGCATGTCTGCTAATGTACACATCATCTTTGCGAGTTGTAAATCTACTCCGTAAATCTACCCCGTATTGGCACCATCACTATGGTTTCACATATTATTATATACCTATGCATTAACTCAGTGTAAATATGTGCTGCTCCTAGGGATACAGTTATCATACACAGATTGCACTGTACACCGTGAAATGATGTACTGGTACCTTTTGGTTCCTACAGATTGCACGCTTTGAGTGACAAAATGCACGCTTTGAGCTACAGATTGCACACTTTGAAGAAATAACGCATTTTGATTAGTTGAGAGGCCAACAACAGAATTCTAGGCGCAAGATTCAAAAATGGCGGATCCCTTCACTTCGCGAGTTCTGTACAGAAACCATGGAATGAGTTAGTGTGTAGTAGATTTATCAAACATCGAGGTAGAAAACAGGTACGATTCACGTGATACACTTTAGATAGCTTAGATATGTGAGATCAATCGATTTCAATACGTTCACGAACCGAGCGGGCGACTCGTAGATGTCAACAAATAGTGTGACATCATTATCGGGAATTCCCTACACTCTGGGGAATCCTGTTCCTCTCGGCCAATCAGAATGCGTTAAATTCTAAAGCCCAAAACAACGTTATCGCCACTTCCGGCATGTCTGCTAGTTTACACATTGTCTTTGTGAGTTGCAAAAAGTGACTTCGACGTCGAATTACGGGCAGTTTTAGTGAATTAAGACCGAATTAAGGTATATAATAATATGAAACAATAGTGATGGTGCCAATACAGGGTAGATTTACTCATTGTTTCGGAGAAATTTGTTCTGAGCTCACCGTACTGGCTCGTTCAGAACGAATTTCTCTGAAACAACTCATAAACTACCCCGTATTGTCACCATAACTATGGTTTCACATGATACCCATCTGATGTATAATGGCTTCAAATATTTACATCTACGTCACATGGACTCCGCGGGCTGGTAAGCACATGTTTACAAAATTTGATGATGGAGTAATTAAGGAAAGACCGTTGGTACCATTGTTGTATGGCAAAGTGTACCCAGTAAATTCCATATTCAGAAAAAAAAAATGCAATCAAAATAATTATGCAACTTAATAATGATAAAAGTTCTGGAATTCTGAGTTTGAAAATCATGATCTTAGAAAATATCTTGAGTGAAAAGTGAATAATTTGCCTACAAATCTGAAAACTGGAGTAATGACACTCATCTCTAAGAGTGTTACTTTCGTGGAACCGGAGAAACAATAACAGTTTTACTTCACAAAGAGATTTTAGCACATCTGATGAATAATAATGTAATTGCATATGAACAATATGGCCTTTTACCTGGAAGAATTACATCCCAAGCAACTTTTGAAATTATTAATGAAATTCTTTTCCATCAAGACAATAAGGAAACCGTCCTATTAACATTTTTCTACTTAAGAAAAGCATTTGACAGCGTTTCACATGATATTCCTCTTAGAAAATTAAAGTTTAGGTCTAAGGAAGACCTTGGACACTTTTACCCCTGACTACGAAACATATTTGATTTACCTCAGGATTTATTGTAATGGGTCTTAGAATATACATCAAACCTTCTTTTAATAAATGCTTCTTGCCAATCACAGATCATAATTGTCCATGTTTTTTTGCTTGTGAGAGTAGTGGTATAAAAGTGTGTGGAATATAGAGTAATCCAACTATTGCCTATATACAAAGCGGCAGTGGTTTATGGATCCCATATAGTGCAATAATAAACCAAATTTTAGAAAATTGGCCATAATTGTTAGTTATAAACCGCCTACAAAATCCTATAGAAAGTTCTATGAAAAGTTAACCGGGATAATTAACCATGATATAGTAGTGGGAAGGGAGATATGGATAATTGGGGATACGAATATTGATTACAAGAAAACAAACACATCTGAATACCGTTGTCTACAAAGATTCTGTAAAACGACAGGCTTAAAACAACTAATTAATAGTGTAACTCGTCAAAACCCTAGAGGTGGAACTATAATTGATCATGTTTATAGTAATAGTACCTTTATAAGTCATATTGAGGTACTAAATGAGAATATTAGCGACCACTGTCCAACACTAGTAATAAGGAAAAAACATGAAAGAAAAAGGGAATCAGCCACCTTTAAGGGTAGATCATACAGAAATTTGGAATATGAGCACCTAAGGGAATATTTGAATAATATAAGTTGGCAATCTTTTTACAACAATACTGATGTTGATATATTGTGGAGTGAATTAATCAATCATATCCTTGTGTACCTGGATGAATATTGTCCTGTAAAGAACTTAAATTTTAGATATAAGAAACCATCGTGGATGACGAGACAATTATACAATCTTATTTTACATAGGAGAACTCTGATAAATGTATTAAGACATCAACATAGTTTAGAATTTTTTAGAGAAATCAGGCGCATAGGTCAAGAAATAAAACATAAAATAAAAAAGGAGAAGAGTGAATATTGTCGACAAAAATTAGATGAGGCACAAGGTAGTCCGAGAAAACTTTGGTCAGTTATAAATAGTTTAATTAACCCTGCATCCGAAACTCAAATTTGTGAACTAATAGAGGATGGAGTACATATACCCGATATAGAAGTGCCAAATTTTTTTTTTTTTTTTTTGCCACAATTGGGGAGGTATTATTTAATAAGATAAAGGGGGTGGAATTTGATCAGAACCTAGAAAAACTCACTGACACTAAAAAAATGGGAGAAACCAGAGATGTATATATAGAATATACCTTGACATATGTACTAGAAAAGATAAAAGCAATAGACCCAAACCAGACTAGCGGTATTGAACATGTGAACTCAAGATTTCTGATTGAATGCATAAAGGCTCTACTAAAGCAATTCACTTATCTATGTAATATGTCAATGGAAAAGCAAATCTTTCCATCTGAGTGGAAAAAATCAAAATGGTACCAATACCTAAAGGTGGTGTTTTAACAAAAAAGGACAACTGGAGGCCAATATCGTTATTATTGCTACCGAGTAAAATCTTAGAGAAATTAATTCACACAGTAATTTATGATATATTAGAAATATAAATGTATTAGACGAGAATCAATATGGATTCAGACCAAAACGAGGAACTTCTGATGCCATATTTGCCCTTTTACAAAATTTGTATAATGCGCGAAGTCAGCAAATGGATACCGCAGTATGCTTTGTTGACTTCTGCAAAGCTTTTGATAGTATAAACCATGAAATGTTATTATTAAAATTGAGCACTGTTATTGGTCTACCTGGAAATATTGTATATTTACTAAAGGACTATTTAAAAAACAGGTCGCAATATGTAAGGATAAACAATCAAAATTCCGAAAAAGAAAATGTAATTTTTGGTGTGCCCCAAGGATCAGTCCTGGGGCCTTTATTGTTTGTATTGTACGTGAATTATCTTGGAAACTGCTTGGAACATTGCTGTTACCCTAGGACACTCGAAAGTATTCCTAGGCTTCGCAAGAACCTTAATTCTCCACACTTTTACCAAGGTAAGTATTCGGATAATTACCTATTCAATATGCGGATGATTTAATCTTATACATGTCTAATAAATTGCCTGTAAATGCTGAGAGGTTATTGCAAGCAGATGTTAATGCCCTAGAAAATTGGTGTAAAGAAAGTGGCTTAACGATAAATGTGTCTAAAACTAAATCCATGTGGGTATCAACACCGAATAGGCTGAAACACTGTAATGATTTGACTTTAAAAATGAATGAAGATATAATTGCCCATTGCAACCATTATAAGTATCTTGGTGTATATATAGATGAGACGTCATCATGGACCAAGCATATTTCTGAAATGAGTAAAACTATAAGTGGTAAATTGTATAAGTTTGCCAAATTGAGAGATTGTCTAACGTGGGGGGGGGGCAGCAAAACATATCTATATTGGAAGTATTTTGCCACACTTTGAGTACTGCCCATATATAATTGACTGTATGAATAAGAAAGATATTGATTTATTAGAAAAACTGAATAGAAGGGGTTTACAAATTATTTTTGGGTATACCTCAAGGAAGTATTCTACGAGTGAAATGATGAATAAATGTAACCTTGAAATGTTAGAAGCCAGGAGAAAACGAGCTTTATTATATTTGATGTTCAAACACCGTAATGATACCAACTGGTTAGAACCGAAGAAACCAAGAGCAACGCGAAGAGGAGAGAAGATCATCTTTAAGACTCCAATAACTCGGGCGGCTACTGTGATGAATAGCCCCTATTATAGGGGAGCACGAGACTGGAAAAGATTGGATAAAGATATCCAGATGAGTGACTCAATACAAACATTCAAAAGACTTATAACAGAAATAGTAAAATAATATGAACTATGAACAACGTAATGTGGCTGGATACGTAAATCATCATTACCTCATTATTACTAATAATACTTACTATAATCCTATTCTATTGTTTGTATTTCTCGTATGATATTCTCTATAATTTACTCTGGATGTATTACAAGATGTAAACCATTGTAGTTGTACTATTGCTCATATTGTGACTCAAAAACTCAAAAATTGAGAGTGACAATAAAACAAAAAAACAAAAAATAATAATAATCTTTTATGTGTCTTCTATTATAAAAGCTCTATTCTCTGCAATCAAACTAGAACAGATGCCTTTACTACAAATGTAGATAAATTTGATGAAGATAACCATATGTAC
Organism: Alentia gelatinosa; assembly: GCA_950022655.1. Classification (NCBI taxonomy): domain Eukaryota; kingdom Metazoa; phylum Annelida; class Polychaeta; order Phyllodocida; family Polynoidae; genus Alentia; species Alentia gelatinosa. Next base: position 47,291,951 of record OX465583.1, on the reverse strand, counting down.
AAGTGCACCATGGGCACTTATGTGGTACAAGTATGGATAACCTACTATATGATACTATGACCTTATTCTTTATCACAAATCTGTATCTGGTTCTTCAAAATCCACCCAAGAATTCGATTTATCAGGAGGATGCATATTGATCAACAGATAGGAACATAAAGATCAAGGAGTTGTACTAGAGCACAAGAAATATTTTCCATTGATTGATAAATTCTATAGAAGATAGAGAGGCATGTGTCATACAGCATTGTCTCTTTTCATTTTTTTCCATCCCAGGATCTTATAGCATGAGATTAGCGATCTTTGTATCAGCAGTTATATCATAACTTGCTGGCAGCTGAACAATAGATGCTATTGTCATTTAATCTAAACAGCTCATCTTGATTCGTTGTACATAGACATATGCAAACATATGCATAAAATAAACTTGTAACTTTCCTAAATCTTCATCGTTTGCCCTGCCTTTACTAGTTTCAAATAACGTTTGTTTACTCTTTTCATTTTCGTGGTGTTTCTCATGATGTTTGAGAGAGCTGGTTGGCCAGGATACCCGGAATGTTTGAGGAAATGGCAAGTATCTACTTAGCCAACGATTTTGGCAGCTCCTATCTACACCTGTGGCCTGTTTAACAATCCAGGATATATCGTAGGGCTGGACGATAAGATCTAACTCAAGATGGAGGAGTGTCTGGGACGATCCACACCAAATATCGTTTCATGAATGAGATCCCTGGTGGACAGTAAAATCCTTCTTGGAAATTATCCTAAGTGTGTCAAAGAAGTCTCGTAAGGATAAGTCCCTCGAACCTTAGCCTGAGGCCCCATAGAAGTGGGAGAATTCCTACGATATATCCTGGATTAATCAACAGGCCACTGGTTTCTACAGAGCGGTCACTGTTAAATTTAATCTAACAAGAGCCGAAACGTGCGGATTCGTGGGGCAATGAACTGAATGTGAAATTGAAGGTGAAGGTCACCCAGTGCACTTCCGATTTTTGTGTAAGAATCATGCTGATTGGTTCCCACAGTGTCAGAATCATACTGATTGGTTCCCATGAATACGCAGGTTTCCGTGGTGTACCCACCAGTCGCATTGGTCCTGTCTGTAACGCCAGGTCGTCCTGTAAAGCACCAGATCTGCCTATGTGGCGTTTCCATCTGCCGACGAAAAGGCCACCGATTATATGCACCCTGTACAAAAGTTAGTCTATGGTTCTATTTGAGAAATTATTGGTGCACATGATCGATGGCGGTCAGCAAATGATATGTTCCGATTAAAAATTGAGGTAGTCACCGACCGATTTTTCACCCTCAGGTTCATTCCGCCACCGATAAATTCAACCTGGTTTGTTTTCGTCGGTGGTATAAAGAGTCGGTCGGCGGCGCTAAATGTTTTAATCGGTAGGTGGAAATGTAACATAAGTGGTCGCATACGTTTTCCCGGAGTTCGCTTCAGTGGATCAGGCGTTTGTATGGTGGTTGCTTGGGAGTCGCAAGTATTATTACGCATGGACATGCGATTGGCATGTGCCAATAATAAAGAATTTTGATATGATTGTATGTGTATGCAGAGTCGCGTGTATTCGTACGGTTATATTGTGACATGGTCTCACGAGAATTCTATACGAATTCAGTCGCTTTTTTAACTACCGAGTTGAAGAAATGAGAAACATGACTAGTCAGTGGGTAGGTTCAGAGGAGACAGCTTTGTTTCCTGCTGCTCTCCGCGGGCTGCTGCAGGGTGGTACAATGTTGTTGTTTTTGTTGTTTTTTCATTGTTTATACTGCCTCCAAAACAGCTTATACAGTTGGTTTGATACTGGAGACAGTCCAACTATATTTGATACATCGAGATTAGAAAGTCAAACATCTGACTCAATTGAGTAACAGAGTATCGTTCACATACACAAATACCCTCTGCTATTCATTAGATGGCTAGGTACTAGCTATATCATAAGTCACATTTACATGTAAATGCAAGCGATAATACCTAATTCAACATAATAATTCTATGTAACAGAGTGTTATGTCTTCTTTACCCTCCCCCCCCCCCCCCATGTTACAAGGGCAATGTACTCTCTGCTCCCGCGCCATATTTGTAGTTCATCCCCCAACACACATTGACCAGTATATAATTAGGTACACTTCAATGCAGGTATATATTAACAAAGAAATAGATATAGGGTCATTAGTTTACAGCCTTATTAGATTTGGTGCTTAACAGGGATCGACCATATCAAGGATGAGGATGTCAATCACTTTAGATATCATCCTTTATAGCGTTGACGGTGCAGTCTACAAGGCCATTGTGTCTATAATAATCCGAGGATGGGCTTACTCAGTAGGTTCCTCCACAGGACACAGCCGGTATACTGCAGGCAGGTTCTCACGGTAAAGTGTTATCAACATTCATTTCACTGATTACAATGTTTTCATCGCACCTGATTTGATTGCTCTATTGCCCTGAGGCATTTCTTCTTGTAGTGAATGAATTGGTCCAGAATAGCTTGGTGGTATCCACAGATTTAAAGCATTGTACTCTTATTGCATCTACTATTTTACTTCTCTCAATTTCCATTTACGACAAATAAAGATCGAAATCTGCATTTAATATCAGCCTTATATGAGGTAGTGGCAAATTATGATCGCTTCTGGCGTGACACAGTACCCTTGAGTGAATTAGACACTATTTGTGGTGTGATTCTCAGTTTAGGGCTTCTCAAAGGCCAGATAGAGACGATGAACTTCAAAACACCAGAATTGGAAATTGCCTCTTTCTGTGGTTCATTTATATGCATACATACAAGTACAGACATACAAGGAGGTTCTCTTCGGTGCAAGTGTTAGAATTGCCCTGTTTTATAGTAACTGTAGTTAAGTTAGGATATCTTCATTTTCATTATTAACCATTATGAAGCTAATACAAGTGTATAACAGTCAATGAATAACATATCATCAGTTTCACTTACCGGGTCAAATAGTAACACATGTTTCCTTTATGAACACTGAAAGATTCTGCCTTCAGCCTTTATGTTTAAATATATATAAGGAGATACACATACAGAGATATATCTTCTTACATATTCATAATTCATCTCACCCAGGTTTTTTTCTCCATAGGCTTAACGTCAGGAACTCGTACTCCACGGCCGTGAAGGTAGAGGAAGGCATAGTCCATGGATAATGGGTTGTGTTATCTTATCAATTAATGATCTTTCTGATCAAGAATCCGGTGAGATAAAATCAGAAACCCATCAGATGAACATAACTTGGTCCGTGCTCTACCGAGTTTGACCGTTGAGTGAATTACGTATCAATCAAACGAGGCTACGGACCAAGTTATTTTCATCTCGTGAGTTTCCTTTTGATTCTTGCTACATCCAGATTTCGGATACGGCATTCCACTTCAAGTGCATGAATTGTCTGTCTCATTGAACTATCTGTGACTTCTTCCCCGGGAGATAACGTGCTGGATACTGACCTGTATGGACCCGATGACAACTGCACTGACAGTACATAGTCCACTTGAGGGAGATAGAAACAGATCATTGTACTTACAGCATTGTCCTGGATAGTGTACCAATCCTCTCCTATTACTGGGAAACATTGGATGGAGTGCACATGAGGACAGACATTCGCGTCAAACGATCCATCCTCCAGAAATCTCCTTTTGGAATTATTAATTCATCATCATGCCCGCATTGGATTAAACGATTGAATTATAAAACAGCGGCAGCTTTATTCATCGTCATCAAATACCGTCGTCATTAGAAGTTATTGAAAATCATATATCATCTTCGTCGGCGATACGTTTAACATATGACGGTGACATCTAATCGAAGAGTCTATATCTTCTAAGCGCACACAAGAACATCATTGTTAGGCCTCCCCAATGAAAACGTATGCTGGACGATAACGTTAAAGATGATATAAAGCAATTAGACCCTGTCAACGAATCCTAAAGAGTAAGTCCCATCCAAGCGGCCGCCAGACAAGCACAGAACGAGGCGAGGGTGAACATTTTTCAACTGGGAGCAGCGTGGGGCATGTAAGGGGCCACAGACCATCACTCTCACCTACACTGGACCATTTTGAGGCAGTGTAGTGTGCTTTCACTGCTCCTCTCGACTGAGGTATAGGGTCTGTGTTACAACGTGTGGGCCGGTTCGGACAGCCCTACACCACCTTACAACCACCCTGCGCACTGTGTGAGGCTGATATACACTACACAAAATGGCATATTGTTAAAGTGAGTATGATAAGTAATATTAATTTATAGTTATTATAGAGGAAACCTATGAAAGTTTAGGGTCAAAGCTGATATCCCATCGAATTTGAATATTGTAATCATTCACAAGACGAAGCCACGTGAATTACATAATGATTCAAACGAGATGAGATCGAGCTCTGACCATAAACTTGAATAGGTTCCTGAATTTATCCCACCCCTCATATTGACTAATTGGCTAACATTTGTGATGCAATCTTCCATTGGATATTCTTTTTTGTAAATACTATATGTGCGTTGAGTAAGAGTTCCTAATGTTAGGTCTATAGGGAAAAAAATACCAGGGGTGAGAAAAAGGTTTAGATTGGACCATTATATTGTACATGTATAACTGCATGTATGTGTGGATTTACCTGTATCAGATACACAGTCTGAATATGCCAGCAGATTGGTAGGTTGGTAAGTTGATGGTTAGGCAGGTTGGTGGTTGGGCAGGTTGGTGGGTAGACAGGTTGGTTGGTAGGTCGGCAGATTGGTGGGTAGGGACATTGGTGGGTATATATTTTGGTGGATGGACAGGCAGGTTGGTTGTTTGGTGAGCAGGTTGGTAGGTCAGAAGGTTGATGATTAGGCAGACTTGTGGGTGAGCAGACCATGGGCAGGCAGTTGTATGGAATGTGAGCAGACTGGGGGGGGGGGGGGGGTATCCAGGATGTTGTGTATGTAGGTAGGAATCCAAGCAGGTTGGTTAATAACCAGGTTGGAGTGTGAGCAGACAGGTGGGTGAGCAGATTGGTGAGTAGCCAGGATGGTGGATATGTAGGTTGGAATGTGAGCAGGTTGGTGGGTGGGTAGGAGGTGGGTATTCATATTGAAACGTGAACAGGATAGCGTGTAGGCAGGTTGGGATATGAACAGGTTGGTGGATAGCCATTATGGTGGGTAGTAGGTAGGTCTGTGAAGTGGTGAACCTGCATCCCATGGACTGGGGCCTTGTTATTAAAAACACAAGCAATATTTCACTTAAGCCTTGTTACTAATAGCACAAGTACTAAAAACACAAGCACTTTTGGGAAACGGTTGCTGGCCTTTGTTTATACTTTTTGTGTTGTTTTTTTTTTGGGGGGGGGGGTTTAATGTTTATTCTGGAGTTCACTACGTAGGGATAGGTTACCCCTGTTTTCAGTAGGCCCCAGGGCCAGTCAATAGGTCAAGGTAATAGAATAGTTTTGTGTTCTAACATATATACAGGTGAGTCATCATCGTACAAGTGTACGTGTCAGGTACAGTGAAAGACATATAGTTGACTTATACAGCTAAGTCATCATCGTACAAGTGTACGCAATGGGGATGGTACTAAGTCACAACACAAGCATAATCAACACTGGGACATTGACTTTTATCCCAAAGGGGGTTCAGTTTCGCTCAACACTTTCCAAGTGAGAATGCCTTAAGGCATTATGTGTATGAAGGATAAAAATGGCTTAATGCATTATGAATGCAAAGGCCAAGAATACTTCATTGCATTCATGGCAAATTCAATACATTAAATGCAATAGATAAAAGAAAGATTAATGATTGTGTATTATATTGGGACAAATATGTGTGAAAGTCAATAATTCGTTTTAAGGAAAACCATCTATGGCAATGGTGAGATTCTTTAGGTCACGTGACAAGTGGAATTTTAGTCATATACAGGGGTAGTCAGGGGTATTTTCGTCTAGGTCTAAGTCTATTAAGGCAACTCTTGATAGCCAATTCTTTACTATATCCCATAATATCCTAGTTTCTGGACAGTAAATAAAAACTTGTTTGATATTGTCTTCCCCATTGAAAAAGTTTCAGATAAGCGAGTCACTGGAATTTCTCACTTTAAAGTAATCTGTTTGTGGGGATTACTCTATTTATCAGCTTACATTGAAATTTTGTAAGTCTAGTCATCTTGAAATGTGTTTTACATATTTTCTTCCACTCCAGCTCATCTATGTTTCTGAATTTTTCTTCCCATTTAAACCTGGCAAGATGGTATCCATTTTTCATCCTGTAATAGGAGGTTCTACATTTTTAAGATAAGCCGCAGTCTCCGGCCCTCTAATAGGAAGCTGTAATTACTTTTTTCCCTTTTTTTAAAATGATTTTATTGCTTTCGATTTTACAATCGGTCTTCCTTTGCTATGTGTTCTCATAATGTAAATCAGGTCATTGCGATTATTATGTATTAAAATAACTTGTTCATTGTCGATAAATGGGTCGGGTTTAGTTTGATTTATCCAGGGGATGCATTGTCTGAGAGACATGATATCCAGAAAGGTTCCTTTTACACCACATACTTCATGAATACGCTCAATTGACATAATTCCATTATTGTTTTCTATGGTATCTTGTACCTTCTTGTTTCCAGCATTTTTTCAGACATGTATATATAGACATTTCCCTTTTATTCGAATGTAGTGGTTGTCCCATAACCTTTCATTACATTTTTGTTTGTTAGTGCTTGGTGGGGTAACACTTTTTCCACCGCTAAGATACACATTGCATATAGCTAGGACTCATGCATTCATTAGTTTGTCGTGTGGAATTGTTAATAAAAGATCGCACATGCACCCAGGAAATAATCCTCCGATGATTATCCAGTTCCAGCCAAGATAGCCATCGCTATACAGGGAACATGGCGAGTCAGAAGAAGACGTTTGGGCCGTCGGAGCGACAGCCGCTGCTTGAGCCTTCCCGGACGCTTCGGCCAGCGGGATACAAGGGCCTGCAGGCCCGACGAGACTCGCGTCGTACTCAGTCTGAGACGGCGGTCTACTACAAGAAGAAGGAGGAACCCCAGGTCGGCCTCAAGAGACACATCACCCTCCTCGACTGCGTGGCAATCATCGTGGGCAACGTGATAGGTTCGGGAATCTTCATCTCACCAAAGGGCGTGTACGAAAATGCCGGGTCCGTTGGCGCGTGTCTTGTTGTCTGGAGCGTCATGGGCATCTATGCCCTTCTTCAGGTGAGCGATACCCCTAATCTGTATGATTCTCTGCGACTCCCTCTGATCTCTTGTTATCTTCTTTTCAAATCTGTATGGAGGTGTTTCATAGATAAGGGGTCGCATAGACCTTTTGGGCTGAAATGATCACTGATGGTCTAAGACCCATTTGGATATAGCTGTGCCATACAAACACAGATTTGATAATTCAACTATGCAATGGAAACGATCGCAATTAACGATCGTTAATTCTATTAAACACACCTTTGAGTTTTCCTCACAAATTCTTCTCTCCCCATTATCTCGATGAAGCCATCTTTACACTAATTTTCTCAGGCCCTGCAGGCTGGGGAAATCGGGAAAAAAAACCTAGGGAGTAAAGATCCGAGTAATAGATTAAGGCGAATTTAGCAATCGCACACGTAAAGCGCCAAGTCCACTGAGGCGACGGAATTTTCATACGAATCGGTGAGCAATCCATGCGACTATGCGACCGTGCGAATCCCATGCGACATTATTTAATACTTTTAATATTTTCGTGAATTCCCATGAACCATGTGAGCAACAAGCGAATTTCATGCGACTGCCTGATCCACTGAAGCGATTTTTTCATGCGAATCTCAAGCGACCGAGCGAACTCAAATGCAAATGTGCAAATGTCTGCAGCCGCTAATTCGCATGAAAAATCGCCTCTTTGGATTTGGCGCTTTAGCCTAGAGTTCGCACCGTCGCATGAAAAATTCTCTTCAGTGGATCAGGCATTCGCATGGTGGTCGCTTGAGAGTCGGCCGTCTCAAGGGAATTTGCATGCACATGCGTACGGCATGCGACATTATTAAAACCATTTGATATTTTCGCATGTGCAAAGCACACTCAACTAGAAATTCTTGACGAAAATTTACAATTCTCTTAGTCAATTAATAACATTAAATCCTTGAACTGGACATCCTCCAGGCCATGTGTTATGCCGAGCTTGGCGCAGTGATCCCGCGTGCTGGAGGTGACTACGCCTACGTCTACTACATACTAGGTCCTCTACCCGCCTTCCTATGCACCTGGATACAGATCATCATCGCGGCCACGTCAGCCAATGGAGTCATTGCCCAGACAACAGGCATCTATATAATGCAGCCCTTTGGTCTGGACTGTGAAAGGTTCATCGTCAGCTTTATAGCTCTTCTCGTCATACGTACGTTCAACGCTATATTGGCAATAGTATTTAGACATTAATTACACGTTATATACGGAAACTGGCTTACTATCTTCGTACGTCAAAAATACGCGGTGAAATTATGGTAATTGGTGAATAATTTTACCAAATATTTTGAGGCACCAAGATAGTCAGACCGCTTTCGTATTATTATATACCTAAAAATGGCGATATTTTATCTAGTCACGTGATCACATACCCCGTACGGCACACTGTGCCGTACGGGTATAAATACGCCATGGGTAGAAGTGGGCAGTATACGCACTTGATACATCCAGAGGTATATAATAATATATGATTATGATTGCGATAACCATCCTCCATATAATATAAGACCATCCTAGCGATAAATTGTGGGCAATAAAAATATGTTAGGGATAATGTTATTATATTGAAATATTGCAACTCTTCTCGGTGTATACATAGGCAATGCGGGTCGAATAACAAAACTAGGATATTTTCCGATTACGATGTGTTTATGCATCGACAAAAAAGGTTTGGATTAAAATCCTAAGTAAGATTATACAGCTTAAGAATTGGCCAAAGAATACATTAATGATAATAACAGAAACTGGTGTGATTTGTTTTGTCTGCAGTTCTGTTTACGGCTCTGAACATATACAGCTCAAGGCTTAGTACGAAAGTCCAGCTTCTCTTCTCAGGAGCCAAAGTGATGGCTCTATGTGTCATCATTATCACAGGTATCGTCATGCTTGGCGAAGGTAAGCACTACTCAGAAATGGGTGTTATCATTTCAAGAACCCTACTTGCTCAAATATGTAACCGCCCTCCATTTATATCAACTCAAACAGCGAAACATGTTTGCATCATGCCAGTGATGGATGTCAGTTTCTAGTTATTACAATAAATTGATCAACACAAGGTTTAATCCTTTGTCTAGTTAAAAGCATGCTTTATTGATAACTGGCATACTATTATTGGTAAGCGTTTCGTGATATTTCCTTACAGGATTATACACATCTAACAAATCTAGGTAGGATTATACCAACCACATATACATTAGAATTTAGAATGTTTATCAATGTATCTATACCCCTTTTGAATGAGGTGTTGCAATTTTAGGGTATACCTATTAGACATATAAAAGTATTTTCCTATTTTAAAAAAAAAGACCCATACAATTATTCAACTGTAATTTCGTTAAAACAGGTAAGAATGACAATTTCAACAACATGTTCGAAGGCACTACGTCTGATATAGGTTTGTTATCGCTCTCTGCTCTGGATGGATATTTTGCATACAAAGGATGGGAACTTGTAAATACTCTCCCCGAGGAAATGATAAATCCTAAAAGGTCAGAATTTGTTGAAACCTTTCATCTCTATATCCAAATTGATACCACTGCTTTTAATGTAGACACAGGCGCGTTTGGAGACGTCTTATGTGCTGGATGTATGTTTTATGTCATGCTTAATACATCTACAAATACACCTCAATATTGTCGTAATGGCACCACACGTAATTGATGACCCGCCTCGTGATGTATTAAGAAAGAAATTGATGAATGTTTGGTATGTGTCCCCGTTTGCCATCGAGTTTGGAGCGTACAGTAATATAAACGAGGCGGTAGCCGAGTGAATATTTTAAAGCGCTCGAAATGAGACGGCAAATAGGGACTAAGACCAAACACGAATATGTTTCTGATGTTATCTTAGCCTGAAAATATTTATCTGGTTATCACCCATTGAGTATGGGTTACTATACTCGCAAGCCTGTTTAGTATGAGTTCTTAATGTTAAGCCCATGAACATTTCTACCAGGCTAGGATGATATCCATGGGCAAATATATACATGAGGTTCATTCTATCCATATAAAAAAAACGTTGGCAATACTCCAAGGATATATGCATAAGATGGAATGGCGTCCATAGACATCGTGTATAGCGTATCATCAAGATTATCATAAAGGGTATTGTACTACGATGTGGAACCCTTTTACCAATGAACCCCCAAAGCAATCTTATGTACTTCTTTATGATAAGGTAAATACAGCTGATAACTCTATACTTTGCCATTGCAGGGACCTGCCCCTGGGTGTGGCTATCGCAATGATGTTAATCACTTTTATCTATGTCATGACAAACGTCGCCTACTTCACCGTGCTTAGCCCGGCGGAGCTACTGGATTCAAGTGCTGTGGCTTTGGTTAGTATAAAATACATTTGTAGATTCTTCCCTTTGACAACATCATGATAAATGGAGAGTATTGACAGGAAGTTGCCTGATTTAGAAATTAGGTTTGTTGTACTGGGATTTAATTGTGACAATGATACTTATAATATGATAAGGATGTGGTAATGTGTAACGGGAAATGGTAATGTGTAACGGTAATGGTGCATTATCTTTGCACCAATTTAAAGGTCGATTCGACGTCCAGGGAGCTTTTTCAAAAGTCGAGTGAGGTCTCGCCAGCGGCACGTCATGCACATTTTGAAAGCGAGAGGCCGGCAACAGCGAGCGGCACCTCAAATCAAAGCGGCAGCAAAACTAATACCCATATCCCATAGAGAGCGGCACCTCCACCTCGACAGCGACGCCTCAAGTTCCATTGTTGGCCTCTCGCATTGGCGATGAGTACTCTCGTTTAGCACCCTCCCGACTTTTGAAACAGCTCCCAGGTTTTATGAGGGAAACTTATCTCATGGAGGGTGTATCCATTTGATGCCCTCTATATGTGTACTAAATCTAGATTAGTAATCCTTTTTTCTTTACTTGGAAGTTTCTTATGGCAGTATATAATAATTGCCTTTGCAGTCGTTCACCCGGAAGACGTTAGGAGTTCCTACCAGCTGGCTTATCTCACTCGGAGTTGCCTTTTCCTGTATGGGTAGCGTCAATGGCAGCCTTCTCAGTGACTCCAAGTATGTCTAATTTATCACGAAAAATGTTCGTTACAACCGTCAAATACCTGTTTAGTGATATCCTATAATGAATTTACAGGGAGTGTCTTATTTCCCTTTTCCTGTACTAGGATACGTCTACCCCATAGTAAATGATTAACACTGTTGATAAAAAATATCATGTCTTGAAATGTCCTTCTCACCAATGTGTGTTTGGTTACAGGTACCTACTTGCGACTGGGAGGACAAAACAAATACCTCACCTCTTCTCTATGATACACTTCCGCTACATGACCCCAGTTGCAGCGATATGTTTAGTGGTAGGCAATTACAGACTGATTAACAAGAATAGTAGAAATATATATATTTTTAGAAATAAGATTAAGATTCCTGAAGTTGTATGGATGTCTTTGGCATTGTAAACCGGATAGGTATACTGAACAAACCATTATAATTATATACAGTAAAACCCCGCTTCTAGGACACCCCGCTTAAGGGAACACCCCGCTTAAGAGGACAATTTGCTCGGAACAGAAATATTTATTCAGTTAGTTTTAACCCCGCTTACGTGGACACCCCGCTTAAGGGAGCACTTTGCTAGGAACGGAGGGTGACCCCATAAGCGGGGTTTTACTGTAGTCTGTAAGTTTATAGTTCAATAACGTAAACTTTGTAAGTCGTTGATAAGAATGACTATGGTTAGACGGATATCCATAGGGATATCATCTTATTACAAGTCTTTAACCATGGAGAAGATGGGCAATTATCCGTGGGGGGGGGGGGGAGCAGTCGTCCAATATAAGAGGCAATCATCAGATAGGCTATGACCTAGGTGAGAATCGTACTGATATCTTAAATGTCAACCTTCATATCTCCACAGTGTACATGCTATAAGGCAGAAATATTCTATCTATTGCCAAATATATTCTTTCTCTGTAGCATAATACCTTGACCTATGCAGACATCAATGTACTGCCTTAGATGTAACTAGTAGACCAACACTACATCCTTCTCACACTGTGTTTTTATTTTTATTTCTAAGGGAGAAAAGGCATTAAAAATGTTTAATATCAAGGTACATAAACAAGTACATGTATGCACATGTAGTCTTGTTTGGGACAGAAAAATTGGTGACATTATTCGCGGGTTGCCTGAAATAGCGCGGGGTGACTGATAGGTGTGCATGACCAACATGATGTCTGACAAATAACTGTTATTTCCTCTACACAGTGCATCATGTCCATCATGTATGGACTCATCCCTAGTGTGGAGCAGCTACAACAATATACATCAATGGCTGTTCAGCTGAAGATATTCTTGGCACTTGTCGCTCTAATTTACTTCAGATGGCGAAAGCCAAATATTGAACGACCAATTAAGGTGAGAAACATGATTTGTATAACATCATAATAGACATTTATATATCTTATTTTTCCCATATACCAAAGCCTGACAAAGATGACTAATAAGGACGTTGAATACTATGTTACTAATCAAATGAGAGACAATATATTTAACTTGAATCACCAGATGAGCATTGGTTAGAAGGTCGTTTAACCTATTTTTTCACATATATCCTCAAAGCCCTAAAAGTAAATGCGCTATTCTCATTGCATAATTCATTATTGCCAATGCAAGGACAGTGCTGTTATGTGATAAGGAAAAGGACCAGTCACACACATTTTCAATTGTAAGCGCTTTCAATACGTTTCTTTTTTGAAAATCAAAATCTTATCCTATAGTTTTCATTTACGACATCTATTATGTAGGTATATGCGTGTCATCCCCAATGCTATTATGCATCGGTCTCTAGAAAATTACTTTAATCTCCTGGTCACTATCACTGAACCAGCCTTCTTTGGAAGAACTGAGATGAGTATATGTGAATATGAGTTACATTAAAGTGAACGTTGGATGATTGTGTGGAACTAGAAGTGGTGGTGAACCATCGAGTGTATCAGCAGGTGGTGGTACTGGTTTACTCAATACAAAAAAGAAAGGCCCGGTAGAGAGTGCAGAACACTAGTTCACGTCTCAGATCTGACTTTTTTGTCAACATATTCAGCAGATTAGAAGTTCATAGTACTCTTTACAGAATTTCATTGTGGAATATTAAGAGAATAACCGGAATTGTAACCCAACCGGGAGGTTGCCTCTGGCAATATCCCTTAGTGATATATTTGCGAAGAATCTGTTGAGAATCCTGAAGAGAATGGACTACCGCCACCACATCCACAGCCGTTCTTTTAAAGGAATGAAATGTATATATACATATTCACAACCTACATGTACTACGTTGCCAATTGGCTCTCAAATCTTTTAAATACGTGCGTGTGAATAAGATTAGTGTCGTGGAATGTTTATTATAGTATATCCCTGTCCGCTATTCTACAGGTGCCAATGGTGATTATCGTGCTGGTCGTGTTATTCATGGTCGTGCTCCTGTCATTGAGCATCTACAGCAATCCCTCTACGACTGGAGTCGGGATGGGCATTTTCCTGGCGGGGATACCGGTTATCCTAATAGGAAATAACTTGAAAAAAATTAAATGGTCAAACAAGGCTATGGGTAAGTATTAAAACTGAGAATATGACATTATGTTAAGAATGCATTCATACTTCCTAAATGAATAAAACTATAATGAGCTTTCAAAGTTTAACCAACGAGTGTAGAACTCCTTCCTGCTTTAGCATACTCTTCCAAGTTAATCGTTTGTAAAATGTATCCATAGAAATAATTTCAATGGTGCCTATTCCCTGTGATTATGTCCTATATTGAAGATGAGTCAGATACACATGTAAATAAATCTGTGGACTTTTGATAGAGTAATAGCGTTTGCTATTGATATTTTCAGATGCGTTTACAGTCACTGCCCAACAGTTACTTTTGGTTGTACCAGAGCCGAAGAAAAATGATGAATTTGACGTTCAACACAAGTAGAGATTAAACTACACCTGAGGCTCTAGCATCTATACCAAAGAACGCTACGTTTTCAGAAAGAACGCTTTGGAGATGACGAAAGTCGTAAACAAAATCCCACGAGAAATGTGTTCTCATGATATTGGTCTGAAATAATTATTGATATGAGGCTGTGGTATCATAAAAAATTCTATACAAAAAACGCTGAATGAACCATGACAAGTATGAGTGCGGGGGTGTTATTCTTTGTAGAAAATGTTGGGAATAAAAGAAACGAAATGGATGTTTGTTTTGTACAAAACTGGAGAAAAATGAATATTTATCAATTGCTTGACCTGTGTTTTTGATTGATACGTTGTAATAGTGATGTACATGTATACAAGCATGATATTGGAGCAGCTGCAATCTTCTAACGAGATACCAGAAAATTATAACTTTAATACTCCTTCCATTGTTATGGTTATAAATGTTCCTACGTGTAATACATTGTTAAAATTGAATAAATATGAAATACTCAATTCCCGTCTTTGGTAACGTCAGTTGGTAGTATAATAGCAATATTAAGAGTAATTCCTAACCTCAGCTTCCCATTTACATGTATATGTATATGCTAGGTAAATGTGGTAAGGCCATTGTGATGAAAAGAGAATGAAAATATTTCTAGATCTTTATTTATCTTTATTTATTGTCAATGTTACCATTTTCTGAACAGCAATAGATTAGAAGAATATCACAGCTTTTTTCCAATATCAATTCACAAGATCATAATCTTTTACTTTACAATTACTTCATTGTAACAGTCCTCTTAACATGAAAATCGGATTTAACTCATAGGAGCTATAGATCTGCACATGTACACATGGGCTGCTTTCTAATTTCATTTCCCACAAAAATAGTCATTTGACAAAAATATACATCAGGTAGTAAAGATGAGTTCACTCGCTTGGCAATATAGTTAAAATAGAGAGTTCAGATACTACATTCATCAGACATATTTTAAAACAGCAGCATATTTTACTATCATTACAATTAACTCCATAATTCATCGTAAAACAATGTATGATTCATGCATTAGCGGAATAGATTCCGAAAGAGATCCCTTTAAGAAGAGGTAAACATTCCGATAGTGGTATTCCTCTATAGATTGTACACAAATGAATTAAATCTTTCAATACCATTCCCTAAATTCTGTCCACAACCATATCATACATTCCATGACTGGAATTATCAAAGAGCAATAAAAAGATCATATGCGTAGCAAAAAGGATGCTTAGAGAAAGGTTCTGTATAATACTGAGTATCAAATATCAACTACATATCACCCTTTGAAATGCTCCGCCTAATCATCGGTCAACATACATCATTTGACACGAGTTATCATTTCACTGGCTAGTTCAAATATAAGTCTGTTGTCTTGAAAATATTTTCATGTAAGAAACAAGTAACTATGCCAAGTCCCAGAATTACATTCTTGAGGCTAATGCACAAATATAGGTTGAAAAAGGCAATGAAATGGACAGTATTTGACAATCGGTGGTTTATATCGAGAGACAAAAGATGCAGAATATGTTAAGATGAAAGACCTGAGCGAATACCCGTAGGGACGCAAAACAAATATGTAAAGTAATATATAAAAGAACATAGCTTTGCTAGCTATAATAATCTCCCATCATTTAAGAATCATTCTATAATTTCTGCTGCCTAGACCTACAACCATTAATTTATGTAAATGATAAACATAGAAACTGTTATTACCCATAATTCTCGCTGCCGCTCCTTTTAGTAAAGCGCAATATTCTTTTTATGGCAAATCTTCCATAAATCAATTTATGATCTGTTAGACAGATCAAATTACAATTCCATTGTACGTGGCTTATTCTGTCATGGATATCGATGGGGAATAAATCACGATCATAAGACACATGTGGCACCATTGAATGAGCAGTTGACAGGCTGCCGCTATTCATAGACATAGACATGTATGTCTACTATTAACTGGAACTTTGTTCTACGCTGGTGATTGTTTTAGGGTTGGATTCCAGACAATCAATATACCCATCAGCGAACCAAGCATGCCCAGGACACCTTGAAAACCGGCAGACGTATTGATGTACCCGAGACTGGATAATGGCAGAAACAAGTCTGACACATTCTTCACCACATCGGCCACCATGGGCTTATTCTCCAATATACAAGAGCTAACACTGGACCCTGCGTGGCGTTGGTTCCCTGCGCTCACCACTCTGTTCGTCTTGGCTTTCGATGCGGGGCGCGACCTGGCAAGGTAGACTTTCAGAATGTGGCAGATATCGTAGATGTTCCTCGTGAGGTTACAGATGATGGTGATGAGCCAGAAGCGTGCTGACACGCGCGCCCACTTCTTGGTGTCCGTCTTCACGAGCCCCACCTTGCCGGCCCACAGGAAATGGTCCACCAGCAGGTAACAGGCTTGGTTCAGTTTGGACAATGTCAGAGTAAGCCGATGCAAGGGATCGTCAGTGTAGAAGGACTTCAGAGCACCTTGAATCATATCCAGACTTTTCCCGAAGCGCAGGACTGTTTAGGTCAATGAAGATTTACAGGTGAGGGGTTGTTAATAAACAACAGTATTAAACATATTTGGCATACAGTGATACAGTTAAGCGTGGTCAAAATTAGCACATAACATACAGACATTCCTCCACGACACTGGAAGGGTCTGCTATTAATAATGATTTATAATACCTACTCCTAATTGTTGATGCCTGGGAATATACCATCAGCTGATTATATACTCATGTCAGTTTCCTATCTACCATTAGAACAGAATTCAGTTACAAACAAAATTATACTTCTAGTTAAATGCCCATAGCTGTATGAGTGGCTTCAATAACTCACCTTTTCGTGTTGCGCTCAGGTTGGTTTCAAGATTTTTTAGTTTAGTAACTAGTGTTGGGTCTCTCTTCAGCCTCTCGAGATTCCACCAGGATAATTTACTTGCATATTGAAACAACCTGGCGAATTATAGAAAAGAATTGAGAAATCATGCAATGAAAATGTGGGGTGATAACCATATCTAGTATAACCGGGTGCGTGCGTGTACACATATAGGCCCTACAGAGTAAACTAGAGATTTTCATCTAATGAAACCGTGATAGCTAATTATTTATAGCTGTGAAAGGGGCGATGGCTTTAATTCAAGTCTTTCAACTTCGGCCTCTCCATATAGGTTTATTTTCTAGTCATTTCTCCCTAATAAATAACCATACAGAGACAAAGGGTGTACACTTTGAACTCACACTGAGATAGCAGGTAGATGTTTGTATAATTAGATATATAAATCTGTGTTCTTTATCAGCTTGTCAATTCCAGCGTAGAGCTCACGTAGTACCATCGTACACAATTCCTAATTACACCGGTACTTACGTACGTGCATGTATGCTCTATGGAGGTTATTGAACAAGTCGCGCGCACGTAACACGTGACTTTTCATGTAAGTCATCCAATGCACCATGAATTGCAGGTTTGAACCACCTTTCTAGAACACTTTGAATTGTGCTTCTAGTTCTATTTTAATTCTATGTATTTTAGATTAATGATAAACTTGTTGCCATTTTTGGCAGCATGTTGGCGTATTTCAGTTCACAGAAGGTAGCAGTGCAGCCTGTGTAGCATAGAGAGGTCCCACCCTCACACACTGGTATCTTCCAGTCAACACAGTTCAGTGTCCATGGTGTGTGCGTTTGGGGGGGAGGGGGGGGGGGGTCCAAATGTGTGACAAAGTGTGACAGTGGGATGGGGGTCCTAAAAGTGTCCCTAAATAGTGTGACATCTTATATCAATGGACAGCCCCAAAAGAATCGCAGAATTCCATAAAAAAAAATCCGGGAAATACCTGTATTGCTAGTGCCTTGTGACTAATAATAATACATGGCCTAAACGCTTCCACGGACCGCTTGAAGGTGTGCAAGGCAGCCTGACAGGCTACCTTGTGCGCCTCCAACTTCAAAGTGTTGTATGGGCACGCCCACATCGTGCCCACGGCACACATCAACTGTGAACTAGACCTGTATCCCTTCCACAACAACTTGCATTACCTGCACAACTTATCTCTGCCATTAGTCTGAGCATTGTACTTGACAATATGGCTAACTATATCCATGATTCCCGTCTATATCAGCCGATAACACGATGTTCCCAGGAAGCCCTTTGCACGTTCTCTTTTGGCCACTTGAGACCTTGTCAGAGTCCACTGAGCAGGCGCACTCACCGGTATACCCTGCGACACTCAACTTGTACTTTGCTGGTTCCCACCTGTGTAATTATAAGAGGAGGCTAACGGAACCAGCGTAAACTTGTCGAGCAGTGCAGTGTGACGCTGACGCTGATTCCGGCGATACTGTGCCTCGAACTGAGATTTGTTGACATCATGGCGGACATAGAAACGTGAAGACGTTGTTCGCCCAGAGTCAGTTCTATAATTCATTGGACAGATTAGACCAGTCTTATTCAACTTAGTCGCTTTTGAACACACATCATTACCAAAATGCCTGTATATCTGAGAAACGCTTTGACTATTAGCCCACCGTCCATGAGTGATATCCCGGACGATGATATGGACGACTTTTTGCAGGACCCAGACCAACTTACGGATGAACTACCTCAGCCGTATCGAATGATTGACCATGTTATTACAAATGTATTCGATAAGGCATGGGATATCATTTCATCTCGTGAAATGGAACGAATTGCAGAGGCTTCCAGAATCCGCCCACCACAGTACCAAACGACCATTCAATTGCAGGTTAGAATTTAAAGTGGGTCAGTTCAGCCACTACCTTCTCATTGACATTATCTCATTCTCACTGTCACTGTCTCAAACCCTTGCTATGTCCATAGCATAGGTATGGCATTGACCTTCTTATTTCACCCCTGGTATCCCCCCCCCCCCCGTAGAATTAACATTGGGGACTCGTATTCAACGCCCATGGAGTATTTAGAAGAAGAAAAAACAATGGGGGATTATGTCAGAAATGTTAGCCACTTAGTCATCAAAGTTTTATTCGTCGAGTCAGCCTGGAAGTAGGTGGCGCTACGAACCCGTCTTTTGACAGGGGAACGGCCATCTTGGAGAAGCAACTACACAATCCTAGGCTTATGGAGCCGTTCAAATGTTCATTTACAATATTATCTGATATGTGAGGATATTTAAAGTACTACTGAGTCCTTTCTCTTGATAAAATCAAAGTTCCCTGAAATTTTCAGATCAAATGAGAATGTGATGGCCCCAGTTTAGACCATAGACGCGATGTCAAATCATTGAAACAACCGATTTTCTTCGAGTTGGCACATTTAAATCATCTCTGGATAAAGGAAATAATCCTATTTTAACAATACATGTAAACATTGCACATAAAAGTGTTGAAAGCAGTTCTTTTTCACCATTCTACACTCTGACAGTGGTTTGTGGTCACCAGCAAGATAGCGGAAATACCCGTTGTTAAGGGAATTTGGAGGGGATTTTAAACCGGAAGTCGCCAGATGACTCGGAGAATTCGTCGAGTCAGCCTGGAAGTAGGTGGCGCTACGAACCCTGCTTTTGACAGGGGGACGGCCATCTTGGAGAAGCAACTACGCAATGCTAAGTCAATGGGCCGTTCAAAAGTTCATTTACAATACTATCTGATATGTGAGGATGTTAAAAGTACTTCTGAGTCATTTCTCTCGATAAAATCAAAGTTCCCTGAACATTTCAGATCAAATGATAATGCAATAGCCCTGGTTTAGACTGTAGATGCGATGTCAACAAATCGTCG
This sequence comes from Alentia gelatinosa, assembly GCA_950022655.1. NCBI lineage: Eukaryota > Metazoa > Annelida > Polychaeta > Phyllodocida > Polynoidae > Alentia > Alentia gelatinosa. The sequence continues at coordinate 47,271,958 of OX465583.1, read as the reverse complement.
AAACAACCTTTTTTCTTCGAATTGGCACATATAAATTATGTCTGGATAATGGAAATAATAATATTTTAACTATTACATGTAAACTTTACATATAAAAGAGCAGATAAAACCATTTTTTCACCATTTAACACTCTGACAGCGCTTTGTGGTCACCAGCAATATGGCGGACCTTGTCCGTTGTCAGGGAAATTTGCATATATCGGAGGGTATTTTAAACCGGAAGTCACCAGATGACTCAGAGAATGGTCAGACCTCAATCCCAACTCGAAAACGTGGACACCTTGAGACCACCCTCTGGACGTCTTGAGCCTCCACTTATTTAAGTTCCGACTGACGGGTTAGGGATAGAAGAGGGTTGGGTTAGGGTTGTGTATGAATATAAACCAGTTTAAGTGCACTTTTCAAGGTTTTTACAACTAGAGGCTCAAGGCCTCAAAAAGGGGTAGGCTCAATGTGTCCATAGAAAGGCTCAAGGCATCCAGGGCTCGAATCGTCCTGGGCTCGTTTATGTGTTCAAAAATGGCAAGGGTAACACCTGCTATAATTCATAGTTAATGTAATGCATATTATCATGTTTACACATATGTACCATGTTCATGATGTTGTATCTTTACAGGATCATGGGTCGGCAAACTGTCTATGTGAAAGCACGGATGGTCAATATATGGCGATCGGCTTGCCCAAAGGATTAGTTGTCATTAATGCAATTACACAAGCCACCGTGGACAGCTGGATTCAAGATGATATGTCACTACAGCGCCTCCAGATAACAACATTGAAAGACGAACTATACCTGATAAGCACAGTAGACGAAGCAGGTAATACATATTATCCTACCCCTAATATAAAATTCCATGGGCTTAACATTGAGTTTCCGTATGCCACGCTGACTGGAATACGGAGTTTTATATGCCACTAGTGGCATTCAGAATTGTTGTCACGTAATATTCCAAAACCGAGGAGACAGGGTAGGATGAAATCAAAACCTGATTCTTTTTAATCTTGGCCACCGCATGCTACTCCTGGAGTTTTGGCTCCTGACTTCACTCGCCTTCGCCTCATGAAGTAACTATTCCAAACTTCAGTCGTGGCATACAGTGGCCAAGATTAAATCTCATCCAGTTTTACGATACTAATCATGACATAAATGAATGTGATTCCTCCATTTGATACCAGCAGTTACTGTTATCTATGGATATAGATTATGATTTGACTATAAATCCCAAGGTCATTGGGATTTTATCTTCTTACATGAGCTATCATATTTACAAATATATAGTTGTACATAGATCTCCTTTTTTATATTAGTGCAGGTTATTGCGAGATTGTAACTTAGCAGTCCGGTCTCACGATTCTATCTATCCGTTTTGACGTCGTTTTACATACAGTTAACATCTCACTGGTGTGCGCAAAGCAGGACTTTGAATTCAGTTTCTTAAATTTCTTCCCTTACTTATTTCCGTTACTGTTATAGCCGGAATAAATTTACAACATAATTATAGAGTAACCACATGTATAGCGTAAACCTATGCCAAATAAGAATCCTATTATTGTGTTTTTTGTCAGATGGATGATTTGGGAGCCTTATATTGAATTATAGCATACATGTTATATTGAACTTTCAGGCATTGCTCGCGTATTCAGCCTTGCTGGAGGGAAAATCTACTTATTACAAGCAGTGAATGACATGCAAGTGAGTTGTAAGCTTTTCTTATTATGGTGCTTTGATAAATTGAAAAAAACACTATATAAATAGGGAACATTTTAGAGAGTCAGACAATGGATCCAGACTGACACTTTCCCGTCACATTGATCATGATACAGATAAGATCAGTGTCTTGAATTCTTGTCTTCTTTCAGACTGTAATCGAGGAATCGAAGGAGGTACTAATCCGTTACTGTCTTTTATCTGAAACCCCTCTTTTTCATCGTTTAAACCCCGTAGTATGACTAGGCATTCCCTTGAATTAACAGTTACTCCTCCAAACTTTTCATAAATATGTGATTCTGTTCGCATTCGTATCTTGCATTCAGTTACAGAATGCAATCTTAAATCACATTCATCATTATCAAATCACATTCGTCATAATTATCGAATAAAGATGCACATATAGAAATTTGTGCCAGCACTTTGTATAAAAGTTACATGAAAGGAATGTCATTGTGATATGACTCTCGTGTTATAGTTTCCAATAAAGATATAAAACCATATACTTCCCACTCATTTTGTAACAAACCAATTAAACGAAAATCACAAATGAATACTCAGCAGAATTAAACAAATATCTTTTAAATGTTGTTGCATTGGACTACCAGGATGACCGAGAGACACTAACGACAAAGCGCAGCGTGTTTTCACGTTCGACTCTGACCGTATGTGATCTTTGTTAACAAACTTTTAAAGTAGATGAAGCATAAACAAATCATCTTCATTCCAATTTATTAATATCAAATCGGAAACATGCATTTCCTTGACGATGCATACACATCGATTTACCAATTTATTGGATTTTTTTGTCCAATAAATAATAACCTGATAAATTCTACATTACAGGGACTAGACGAGGAGTCTCAGGTATTTTTCCCCATCCCTCCCCATTCATCATCCAACATTATCTTTATACATATGATGAGCAATAATTTTTATGGGCATTTTTTTTAATTAAATCATAAATATGACCTACATTGGTTCGTCAACGTGACAACATTGTTTTAAGCTGGTTTTTTTCTCGGCCATTTCTGAAATGCGTGCGCTTGTTAAATTTGCAAGCTTTATATATATTCACTACATATTTCATTTCAGCTTTCCTGATTAATTAAACAGACTTATGTTACCTCTTTCAGTAAAACCCTTCCCCATACCAGTATACCATCCATTTCTAAAAGCACTACTATTGACCATTATGATATGTCCACTTGGAAGTAATTGTGCAATTTATATGTAATATGTGCTAATTCCATGTCAAGTATACTATGTCTCATCTCAACAAAGGAAGAATTTTAATATAACTTGAACTTGTGATTCGCGATTTTCGTTGTAATGCAAGTCTATGGTTGCGTTGCTCTTTTGGATTTTAATGTGCAGTCGTACACAATCCTTCTATGTATTTTGCATTACAGGAACCGAAAGAAGAACCCGAGGTATTTAATTCACTCTTTCAAGAGCATCATTGCTTCATGTTATGTGATACCACGTTTTCGAAACTTCACCTGTTTTTAGAGTGGCACAGCCACGTGTTTTCGAGCCATATCTATAATGCTTATAGAAACCTAAAACATGTATATAGTGTTTTGTGATGCATTTTCTTCTCTCTTGATATCTGAGAACATTTTTCTAAATTGAATCAAAAAGTTCTGTTGTTATGAATTTATAAATGGTTGTTACATAGACCTCTTGATACATAGTGTATGGTACTATCTGTAAGCATCAGAATGACTTATAGAAATGGAAGATGTTTGAATACATTTATAGAACGGGGTACATTTTGATCGGTGAATTATATCTGCGTCCTTTCTCGCAACGGTCTTAGTAGTGGTGCTGGATGTGTTATTGTTCTACTAACCTGTTCATTTGCACTGTTGATTGTCCTCACCTATGTATTCAAAAAGAACACACGTGCCTGAACTCATTACTCATAAGCCACATAAGGTTTTCCTCCGACTCGGCACACATAGCACAGAGATTACCCACCTCCTGGAGATAACCCTGCCTCTTTTCCAGAAAGTCAGTGCTTTTATTGCACACATGGTGGAAGATAATAGTTGATTAACGTTATGACTTTTAATATCTCTGAGCGTTTGACTTTGCTGTTTTAGGGAACAGCAAATGTTGCTGCAACAAAATGCGAATCCTCATTCGATGGTGCCTTCATGGGAGTTCATTTTCAAAGTAAGTCTATTGAATATCTAGAGAACTGTATTGGTTTATTGTTCGTTTGGGGTAATATAGAAATCGAAGCCGTTTTCTTCGTAACATAGATTGGATTATCCCGATTCTGCAGGTTGATAATCTATCAGATAAAAAGAATATTCCGATGTCATTGAGGAGAGTAGGTTGTAACAATCATAAATATCATTTCTGAACGTATCGGTGCAAATATACCATATCATCAAAAATCCTAACACCAGTAGTCTTATATGATCATATGGCGCAAGAACTATTTTGAATCACTTGGCTTGGTGAATACCAGCTCTGACTGTGTAAATGATAATCCAGACCCTACAACCCGGGAAGGCCACCTGGAGGTGTACCGCTGTCCTCGTGACGTGTGGATTAAGGAGCTGGAGGCATTAGTGGCCAAGGACGCAGCTGCCAGAGAGCAAGCGGTATCATCGTCACCCCAGCCCCAGAATGTAAGTCACACACGAAATCTCCAACTGATGTTAACCAGAATGCAAATGACATATGTAGTAACTTAGCAAATCTACTTCTGTTAGTTCCTTTTTTGATTATTTGGAACCTTCAGGAGCTACTTTTCATTCAAACGCTATTTCGTTTAAACCCTGAGAAACTTTAATTTAAAAAAAAAATACGAACTGCAATCCCGGTAAGGTCAATGTATTACCTTATGTCTATGCCACTAAGTACGTCCAAAAATGTGGGGACAAGTTATTAAATTTCAAAGTTATTCTTTTTTTTTTTTTTTGTCACCAGGAAGGTGAAGCACCCGTCACTCCCTCTGCCGGAGATGGTGGGAATGAGGCAGACGCAGAACCTACATCTGGGACACAGGTAGGAAATTTACCGTTTGTGAATCGTTGATAAAAGATATGCAACGATCTTATTTCATTGTAAGTGTAGCCTCTCTGAGTGCCTAATATAGGCTTCGTTAAAATGCAATTTTCAAAAATGTCTATCCTTTTCGGATATAGCGGTGTATATCAATAACATAGAATACATTTTTTGGTACAAACGTTGTGATTGCTACCGAATATTGCCTTTAGGAGATAACTCATAAAACTATTTTTCCCCACTAAATAATACGTGAATGCTGCTTTTCATTCAAACTAAAACGTCACGTGTTTTTTTAGTGTTTTTTGTTGTTTGTTTTTTTACTTTAGTTTGAAATTCACGTTATGCAATACTTTTTTTTTTGTAAATTTCACATTACCAATTAGAAAAAACGCAAGAAATCTAGAGCTCGGAGTAGGATACAAAGGGCGGTTATGGTTTCACGGCTTAGTGATACTGCCAGTCGCGGACCCATAGCAGCGCCACCAAAGACAGCACAGAGGATGAGTGGTACACAGGATAAGTCACCAAATCCTCGAGGAAAATCCCTCAAGGAAACTATCCGAAAGGGAATACTTCCAGTGGTCAGATTGGCGCAGAGTTTATCACGGGATGACAAGAAGCAGCCTGCCGTCAGTCAGTCTGTTAGCGAGAAGAAAGATGATCCTGGCGACCAGAATAGATCACGAAGACAACGCCGGTCGTCTGCTGAGATTGTGAAAAATAAATTGCTCCCTGTGGTGAAGATGGGACGAGCTTTGTCGAGGAGTAGCAGAAAAGAATCCTTCGTTGCTGATGGAAATGTCGATCCGTCAGAGTCTCGTGCCTCTACTGTGAGAACGTCTCGTAAAGATACATCGAGACCGTCGAGTACTCTGTCTGCTCAGTCCAGATCCCCGAGTGGTGCAGGATTAACCGTGAACGGGAGGAGGGATAAGGGACCACGGTCACCCAGCATCGGCCTCTCGTCCAGCCGGAGCCCGTCGAGGTCTCCCGGCGGCGGGGAGCGGCCCGGTTCACACGTGTCCCGTCTGTCCCACACGGCGAGCAGACTCGGCAGGGCCTCACGAAGCCTGAAGAAGGTGATGCCATGCACGACGGAGTGAACCCAGTGAACCATGCCAGCCTTCCTCCCGAACCCTCGACCAGTCCATCACACAATAAGCGTATATACTATTGTTGTCGGCACCATTTGATTTATGAGTGAACATGTCAGTTTTAACCAAAATTAGATCGTATCATTTTGTTTTAAATGCAATGTATTTCCCCTGTTTGATTCCAGTACAGATTCAATTACCATATTCCATTAGACTTTCTAGGAGAGTGAAGTAGTGCATGTAGATATATATATATCCCTTAGTTCCCAGGCAAGGCAGCCTGAACAGGGTAGGCCTGCCGGATAATAGATCCATACGATTTATAGGATGCTATAAACGGGGGGGGGGGGGGGGGGGACTGCACAGTCCGTGTTTTACGCTGGTGTGTATTAATGTATTTGAAATCCAAAGAAAAAACTTAAAAGGCTTAAATGAAAAGTTACATAGACTTCCCTGAAGAAATATTCAAGAAAAGTTGGTTTTAGTTCTAAAGGGAGTGCTTTTACTATTCAGTCACATGTTGAGTACAAATAATGAATAACCCTGAAAAGAAGACCAATTGCAAGACGGACACAAGTTAATATTATGTACTGTCAAACATGGAAAAGGAAAAGCTATATAGATTGTGGGTCAAGACCTTATCCACAGAAAGGAAAAAAGAAAATCTGCACGGAATTTACTAATAAATGTGTTGTAGATAAAATATCGGCTATACATTTTACATATAAACTTATCAAAATAAAACCAAATATTTTTTACCATGGAAAATTAACTCTAATTGATGATAGATATCTAATTAGTGAAAACACGTTCGTAGTATTTGGTTAAAATATTTACTATTGGGCGTTTGACTATATCTGCAGCCAGGAACAGCAATGAGTCGACCTATGACTCGAGCGAGTGTGGTAAGGATTCTGAATCGGCGTCAGAACAATAAGGCGTATATCTGTATTGTTACTCGGTATTAGAATTGGCGTAAGACATCATTTTCATGAAATAAGGTATCCATTGAGTACCTTTAATTAGATGTAGCTGTTAAAGTTTAATACAAGTATTAGACCCCTCGTAGAAATATTTTCAACTAAGAAAATGGTGTTCATGAAAATATCACAAGGGTAGGTCAACTCACAGAATATAGTAATTACATTCATAGTTTCCTTTCATATTTACATGTTATCCACTATTTATCCATATATTTATCTCTACAATCACAATTATAACATCAGTGTCTCCACAAGAGTTAGGCTCTCACAATACTAAAGTTGCACAGTTGGGAAATGAACATAAATGGAAGCATTTAGGTAGGAACATTTAAAATGAATTTCGACGTAAGTAAATATAGTTAGTTTCGGTTAGTTTTACAGTGTAGCTCATTATCACTGCCCTTTAAGCACTGTACTGAAAAAAATGTCGATATCTTATGTATATCGAAACCCAAACATCTTGTTTTATCCACATAGATCTCCTTTTTCCTCTTATTTTTCAACGTCTTTGTGTACATTGTGCTTCTCTGTTTCTTGCCCGAAAGAGTCCCGCAGCTTCACCTGATAAACCTGAGGAACCACAGGAGGTAGACTTACCCTATCTAAGATGTGTCCATTAACATCTTGTTGGTGCCTCAGGCGATCCCTGTGGCAAACCCCCACGGGTATTAATTAGTGTAACATATCTGCATGTAAATTGAAGAATGGACTACGTAATTTGAAGACTCATAGTAAAAAATGTAGGTAACCCTAAACCAAATAACTGTCTCATATTACTGACATATCGAGTCATGAAAATGCCGCATTTACCTTATTAAATAATGAATCGAAACCTAACAAAAGATAATGATATTCTGTTAATTACTAAATAAAGTTTGTGTCACAGGGAAACATTTAACTCATTCTATTCAGTGCTACTAATGTTGTTATCAATAACATATTTCAGTTATTCATAGACAATACTTGCTTAACACTCACCAAATTTCACTCATATTTTTAGGTGAAACCTTCACTCTAATTGTATTTCCTAGATCAAAGATCACCCTAACTTGCCATGAAATTCGCATAGGAACGCAAAAGGTCTGTAACAGTGAATTCGTAATGTATGTTTGCAAGAATGTTGCTACTCATATTGGCAAATGGATCTTAAATTGGAAATATTATAAATCTGACTGACACAATACATTTGTTTTGCAGGCTGGAGGAGAAGGCAGGAATGTCAAGTTCAGTCCATCAAGCCTCCTGTTTCGCCTGCGAGCCCCAGCAATTGTCCAAGGTAAGTTTAATAAGGCACGCGAAGGAGCATAATAAAGAGTGCTACATATACATGCACATGAGTTCCTTGGAAAAGTTGTATTCGTTATTACACTATCTGCTTGGGAATATAAACTTTCCCAAATAGATGAGAACGATAATATTCCCACTATCCCCAGGATCCATTCTTGAGTAACAAAATGATTATGAGACATTATTTACCGACATGTTTCGGACTATTTCAGTCCTTCATCAGGGTGCGTTTTATTGCTTTATCATAGGTGGTTTTCATTTACAGAGCGGTTTTAGGAGCAGTTTTTCATTAGTAACAGTATTTGCCATGGTGTACAGATAGAAGCATAGTTTTAAAACTGATCTTTTAGTTTGGTATCCATGATTAATCAATTTATAGTTCATTGCGCTGGTTGATAAAATCATCATCAAGAAATTAATGATCATTGATAAAAAAAAAATTCATATTGAAGTATTGAGAATTTTTATCAGCAGAGTTCCACCAACTAGGCAAAAAAGCAGATCTGGCTTGGAGTTGGTGACAACCTGCTTGGTGAAACACCTTGCCCACGCCCCTGACCCTAGCTTAAACCCGCTCCTGACAGAAGGTGTGGGAGCATCGCCTCAGGTTGTTGACGGGCCTGGCCATAGACCGGCTGAAATAGTCATATGGTCGCTCTTCCACCAGCCAATGTGTGTCCCCGGCATCCCACTTGGGCTACATATTTCCTCCAGCCTGACGTCTTGCCTCCCAGCTGGCAAAAACAGATTTATTTGTTTTTGCCGGCTGGGAGGAGCGGCCAGCCATTAGGTTTAATGGGTTTTGGTGAGAGTGCAGCTCTGGAATGGACCGGGTCAGGGACCCTGGGCAATACCTGGGACCGGCGAACATGTAAGCGGAAGCCGAATCTTTTCTAGGAAAATCGGTGAAATCGGCGAAAATCGGGGCCCCGATTTCCCGGATGGGAAAGGTTTGTTTCCCACACAGTTTTGAAAGATTGGCCAGAATTTTAGCACCAGCGTGTGCTATAAACATTCATAACATTAACGCTCATATTCATTTTCCTGCATTATTCAATTCACCACAGTATTCACTGATAAATTGAAGAACTCGCATTACATACAAACCCAAACATGGTGGAGGTGGCCTAGTCTTGTGAAAATGTGTTTGACTCGCCCCCTATCAGCTGAGTGGGGAACTCATTTACCACACTAATGCGACCAACCTCCAACAGACACCTGCTGTTGGTGTACGGGCGCCGTTTGGTTGTCAGCCGGCTAGAATATATGAGTTGGTGGAAGAGCACAGTAAACAAAAATTAGACATTTTCGTCCGACCAGACAACAGGCGCCGGCCAGGAGCTCGGCTGAGAGGCTGCCCTATTTTAGAGCGTTCACAATTAAGCTAGAGTACTCTATTTTCAAATATTCAAAAATAATTGTGAACTAACCAGCATTAGTTTATGTTACTGGAATATACACATTCAAGATATAAACACAGTTCTTAAAAATGTGAGTTGAAACAATTGAATACATTTTGTGTGAAAATAGCAATTCATACAGTTAGCATTATTTCAAGAATTAAGTAAAAAAAATAATATTATGATATATATGTGGGCGAATATCTCACATCTTCGAATTCGGTTAATACATGTATCACCAACACAAACCAATATTCCATTTAGCCACACTAACTACGTCTCCTTATATTCCACAGATTAATAAATATTTACACGTCAATATCAACTTCAAACATTATCTATATGGCTACGATATTTAATGTGCAGCTTAACGCATACCTTAATGTGACTTTCTGCTCTCTTCTCGCAGCGGCGCAGATCGGAAACCCGGCCCAGTTGTCTAAGGACAGCGGGGATGTGATCGGACACGGCTTGAATCACCTGCTGTCGACCCAGCATCTGGAGGGGCGCAACAACACCTTCACACACCACCATCACCACCACCTGAAATACGTGCCCAAGGACCACGCTCTGCCTGAAGTGTGAGTCATGTGGCTTTGTCGTCATTATGATTGAGATGGCAGTTGTTGTCCTTCCACTGTGGTACTTGCTTATAACTAATTGCTCATTTAATGACATGCACATACAAAACATTACTTTGTGCAGCAGAGACCATTGAGAGAGCATTTCCTGAGAACGTTACAACAAACCATACATAGTGTTTTTTTGTTACTTGTTTTTTTACAAAGCGCTACAGCAGACTAGAAGGAACCTACCTCCCAACTAATGATACGATGAATTGGCATTCCGTATTAAGAAAAGGTTTAACTGGTTGTTCCCTTTTATGACACCATTTTAAAAAGCTACCATTATTTTAAATCTGATTTGAATAACTACATCAGAATTTAGGGGCGAATTGTTGATTATCAAGGTGGATGTAATCAGCTAGCCTTATCGCTATCTAGCGGTAGATAGAAGAACTATGGAGCGCACTGAAGGATTCGTGACGTCATGCCCCTGTCCTAAATGAGAAGCCACCACTCACATACCTCCCTTAATGTTGTTCCTCTAATATAGCTCTATTTTCTGGTGGATTGTGAATAGTTAATTATCTTCGCTTTTATACTTCAATGCCATATACTGTGTGTTTCGACAAATAAAATCGTCGGTTTTTGGTGTGTTTTTTTACTTTTTAACTAAATTGATTCCAACGAATTGATGACAACAGATCTTCCATTTTCAACAAGACCATAATTAATATCCAAGTACAATCACGTTCCCGTTATATACCTAACCTATTTCCAGTCTAATTATAAATGATGCCTTCAGTAGCTCCTTTTATGGAATTAATTAATTATCCTATCTGTATGTAATATGTATTTATAATAATCGTTTCCAGAGAATCGCATTTCCACTTCCTAACAGCAGGGAGGATGATGACACAAGGCCTAGACAACCCTGTGCACTCAGGTAGGACGAGAAGGGTTTCTACATCATCATTGGCAATAGCTCAAAATAATCATGATACATTTTCATATTGCACGCCTTTGGCCTGGTACATTTGATAACTACGTGATATGTCTGTTACAGGTTCGCCTAACACTCTAGCAGTATGGTGGACTCGATCTCATAATGTACTTCACTACTCACTGGTTAAGACTGCTAAAGGTATGTGGAACATCTACCTCGGTATATATGTAAATGTACATAAAGGTTTATATATACACATCGGAGTAACCGGTATTTCGATTGTATATACTCACTAGGAAATTTCTAATATTGTAGCTGTTCTGTAAAACATTAAGGGATGATTAGTAGAATACTCATTAAAGAAGAAATAGTACTACTAAACGTTTCAAAATCGTCGTGGTCTTTTGGAAGATGGCGACACATTTTCTGTTTTAACATGAAAAGGGACATTACTATGTTAATCACATGAGTTTTCCTGGGTGAAAAAGAATATCATATAATAATAAAAAAGAGGTGCTCAGTATTGAAAGTGTAGACACTGATTATTGCTCATGTGAAAGAATTCTGAAAGATATTTTCCTAGAATATTGCCATCGAATCAAGACAACGACAGCAATGAAAATAGGAATACGTATAATACACATATGAATGTGATGGAAAAAACCTATACTATTGACCTGTAAACGAAATTAACTTTTTTTAATTAAATGAAGACGAAGAGGAAGTCCTCAACCTAGGAAAATCATTTAAGAAGCCTAAAAAGGGTCATACAGAGGAGAATGAAATAGAAGGTTTGACTATATGACTTAAAACTTCAAACACAATAGCTTCTTATTTCTCGTCGGGTTCGTGCGTCACACAGATCAGCTCATTAAATATGCTCTGTCCTCCGCCTGTAACGTTATGTGTACCACACGGTAAAGCCACACTGAATAAAGTCAACGTGCTTATTCACTTCGCAATTCCCCATTTGTATTTTCGTTTGTGTCTATTCCATGTCCGTATCTCCGTTTGGAAGATGAATATATGTTCTCTGTTTGGTACACCTTCTCATAGTTTATCTTCAACCTGAAAGATGCCTCAATCACTTAAACTTAGTTCTTCATCAGTGTTGTACCTACGTTTGTTGGTCAACACAAAAAGCGATACATTTCTATATTACATTCATACATTGGGTTTACTGCACGGCGCCGCACGGCTGTCAGGCAGATGCATAGAAATAGGAGCAAGCTACATGCTGAAATGTTGCGGCTTTACGGCGATGGAACAGCAAAAGGCCACTAAAACCTAATTAAATAGCTTTTGCCTGGTACCCGCTGGTGGTGTCCATACGGCCGCCGTGGGGCGCTAAGAACCTTATACTTGATATATTGTCTGTCAGCTTATTTGACAATTAATCACTCTTTATATGACGGTTTGTTGCCACCACTTTAGAGAAATAATGCCAACACAAATTCCCTACCTATATATGTGTCACCTCTGACCATCTCCATCAATTGCTGAGGTTTTGTGACCTAATGATGTTTCTGTGTTTTGTGCCCCACGTCCAACTTATCACGAAACATTGTTCATTTTATTCAGACTGCAAATGTTCTTACTCCCTCTAAAAACATATCTCAGATGAAGACATAGATGATGGTCTCGTACTACATGCATACAACACACATCGTTTTGCCCAATTACCAATTGTGGGATTTTTTTTGTGATTGACACTAACACCATTGGCAACTACGAATTTATTTCTATTTTAGGGTACACGGCATATGTGCAATTGAATGTTATACATTTCCTGTTGATGGCCTGTGAATAACCTCTGTGTCACCTATTATTCACTGGTCTTTTAACGCATTTATAAAACATAGTTATATGTGTATATATAGGTCAACAGTAGAGTGATATGCGACAAGAATATGACACATTTTACTTTGCTGTACTTCACGCATAACCCCTTTCACCGTTCACTAAAATTGTTTTTGATATGCATGGAATATGAGGAGGGGTTTGGTATATTAAAAATATGAATCAAGTAGAACCTAACGGTCGACAGAACCCAATCATCTGAGACAATACCTCCGATTAATGAAAATGCGCATATTTCCTTTTATACCAACCCCGACTTAGATTCTAGATCTATCATACCCATGTCATTGTACTGAATTCAAGCATTCTTCAGTCGACAGGGAATCCTTTCATAAATGAAGTCACATTCCTGATTATACATAGAGATTATCATGGGTGTAATAATGTATTGCTGTGAGGATGAACACTCCTAAAGGGAGGTTGTCCGCCTACACCACTGACACAATGTCACCTTTCTAATCACGAGTAGAGTACGCAGAAGACATGGGCTATTACCGACAGAGATCTAAAATCAGTCAGACACCGTTCACTCTCACCGCTAAGTCTCGCCGCTCTGCCGGCTCCAGGGCCACTTCTGTCGGGCCCGACCCCGGTCCTCACTGTGGGTATCGCTCTCACACCGTAGTCCTTTCTAATCAGTAGATATAGAGAATAAAATATCCCAATTTTTTTTAATCAATACGCAATACATTCAAGTTAGCCACATTGAGTAGATTAGCCGCAACTCAGCACACAGGTATAGCCTCCACACATAGGTAGAGTAATTATGGAATGAAATTCTGATTGTGCACACTTATTTTCTTTAATTTGAATTACCAGGTTTCTTGTAAATTTCTATAAATTTCTAGAATTAGTATCATTGTACGACCTGAAAGATAACCTAAGATCCATGCACCCTCAACACTTATATTCAAGGAGGAAAGTTTTAATACAAAATTAACCATATATATTTATCTATTCTAATTTTAGTAGATCAGCAACGTGTGGCAGATGTCACTAGATAAATTTAAATCTTAAAGAAACTCATAATTTGTACATTCTTTTACCCGCAAAGCTTGATAGTTCATTCTGATAGCAGATAAACAATCATGGTATGTGCTTCATGTAATCAGCACCTTGTATAGCTTCCCTTTGTGATATCACCATTTGAAAACCTATAACATATTTTGAAGTTCTTATAATTTGTGTAAATACATTTAACAATTGTAAATAGTTTATAATTCTTATTTCCACAAGAGAATTCTCTCATTTAGTAGAGGAAAATATAATTAGAAAATCAGGTACATTACTGAAACAATAATGAAGACGCATGTAAATAGAAGCGAGTATGTAGCACCTACAGTGAGTTTTAAGGGACACTGACGTTTGTTTGTGTTCGTTTGACAGCAGACCAGGAACCCAAACCCGACTGTGTGTGGCCCGTCTCCCACGACATCATCGCCTCCACCGTGTCGCCGTGCACCTCCCTGCTAGCCCTCGCCTTGTCCAACGGCTCTGTCGTTGTCTGGGACAAGAATCTTGGTAAGTTACCGACCGTTTGGTGCAAATTTTATTCTATTACAAGCAAATCTTTACGAGCAAAACCATCATAATCGTTCTGTTCCATATAGCTCACGAATATCCGTTGTCCTGGTATAGGGGGATTTTTAAATGAAAATACGCTATGGTTATAAATCCAAGCCGGTTATGGCGGTCGGCAGCCAAGGACAAGCCCTCTACGTGAAATATGAGCATGCACTCGGTATTATACCCTATACTGGAGATTATTATGGCATATCAGAGGACCACTCCGGGAGAGCAGGATGAACATATATTCTCCACTGATAGTCGCTAATGTGCTAACGAAATATCCATAGTATTAATACCGTATCTATATCACTCTGACCCTGGAGGCTACTGAAAATAGGATTTTATGTTATCCTAGTAGAAAACTCCAGACAAAATGAAAACTTTAAAAAAAAAGTCTACTTTATCATTATAAAGGCCCCATGGTGCAGTTGGTATAAAAATAAAGTACCACTGTAGCGATAGGTCTAGCTACAGTTTAAAGTCAGTGTGATTGCAGATACATTGACATGCTTTATCAAGTTAATAAATGTCCGACGATATTCAAATCAGTATTGTTGGCTAGGTAGCATTTAGTTGGTGGTACCACTATGTGGGATAGAGAAAACTCTGGAAAATGGCTTTGGACATGGAAATTTACCATTGATTTTCTTTTTTCTTAAACACCCCTCTTCAGGTATGGTGCGGCGCATAGTAAACCTGTCAGACGAGGCGGATATAGACCGGGTGGCCTTCCTCTCGCCGAGTGTGTGCCCCCAGGAGCCGGGAAACTACCCGCCGTACGGGGTACACGCCAATGTCTACCTGCTCGCCACGTGCCGCCAGTCACAGATGTATCTCGTCGAGTGTCAGCTGGGTAGTCAGACCCCACCAACGCGCGTCACCCCGCCGTGAGTAGTCCGTCTTACTTGGCCTTATTAGGAATGAGTCTTTTATGCAAATATGAGTGAATAGATTGTATACGTGTAGTTAACATTGGCATTTATCAACGGCTATCTAATGAATTATTAATCCTTGTTTCTTCATGTACATGAATTACATTCTGTTTTATAAAAACTCTGGACAGGATTGAAAACAAAGACGAGCGTTATGTGGATATAAAGCCCATCCCCGGAATCCCGCACCTGGTAAGTTGAAAAAACATATACGATTGACTTTACTAGATATAGGAATTAGATTCTGGATATTGCCAGTAGTCTAAGCTTCAATGTACCAGGTTTATTCAACTTTGAACTTAGCTTTAACGCTGAATGATTTGAAAACCTTATAACTATGGATAATTTGATATAGTTTGTCAAACCTATTCATAGTTTGTGGGTCGTTAGCCATAAGCTGTAAAAGGAAACGTAAATAAACACTAAAGATCGTTTAACTAATGTACATCACGTTCTATTCTCAAATAAGTCATCCAATTTACAGGGCGTAAAAACCAAGCCTGAATGAGACCAGGATTGTGGTCCTTATGTAATGTTCTTGGATTGTGTTTAAGGTGATGGCCTGTAGACAAGATGGCTGTGTGTACCTGATTAACCTGTTCGGAGGCCGGGTGATAGGAGAAATCACTCTGCCCAATGAACTGGCTGTCGCCTCACCCTCCAAGCCGGTCATGGCTGTCGGTGGCCAAGGACAAACCCTTTACGTGAAATGTGAGTATGCCCTCTCTGTATACTATTATAGCCTATACTGGAAGTTGATTTTTATGGCGTTACAAAGGACCACTCCCGATGAGCAGGATTATCGTGTTAAGCCTATGGGATTTTATATTAGGGGTAGGATAAAAACGTGTTCTCCACTGATAATCTCTATTGTGCCAACCAAGTCTCCATAGTTACCAAGCCTATTTAATCAATTTAAGACACCATTATGACTGTATGCTCAATACACTACCCATGATGATGATAACCAAGTATCCATAGTGATAACCATCATCACCTCATTCATGTGTAATTCAATCCTACCTTTTAATTACTGTCAAGTCATACGACATTAAAAATGGCATGTTTTCGTTTATTACAGCCGGTTAATGGCTAGAAGCACGTTACATGTTGAACTACACATTTTGAATTATTTTTCCTGTAGCTCAGCAGAAGACATTCATCGAGGAGAGCACAGAGGACCCGGATGAGGCGTCCCGCAGCGCCCTCTGTGTCCTCTCCGTGAAAAACTACAATGCGTTGGACCGGCACCGGGTCAAACCGAGGCCTACTATCCCCTACACTATTCACAGTACGGCTCAGGACAGAGTTGACGCTCTTTTCACTGAGAGGTGACTACAACGTCTTCCTATATCATAAATCCCTTATATTCTTACTTTTTTTCTATTAATGATCTGATCGCCAACGATGACCTCGAGCTCATTCAAGCGGTAGCTGCCTATGAAAGAAGTACCTAGCCTCGTTTAAACCACGCTTATATTCTTACTAGTCATGAAATTTATTCATCTATTATGAAGTTGCCATTAAAGATGTATGATCGAGGCCACCGTAAACCACTTTTAATTGATTCTACGCTGTCAGAACCCAGAACCATTGATTACAGATTTCAAATCCATTGATTACGGCATCAAAGCTTTTAATTACAGGAAGATACACTCCATACCAGATGTGTAGTCCCTTTGTTCAAGGATAGTGACAAATAGTCCTTTCTGGTAGACCCAATGTCAATTCCTGGTTTTAATTCATTTGTGAAGATGGACTTTTTTTTTAGCGCAGGCAAGTCGTTCCCTTCGCTAGCTTCGTCCCAAACAATAGTGAAGAAAGTAAATAGATATAACAAACGATGGCTTTGTGAACAGGCGGCTCTATAAACTAATCGAGGTTGATGACCGCCTGTCCACAAAACCATTGATTATTGACTGTTTATTCCTATAGTAAATAACGAAAGGACCAACATTAAGTTCATTGGCAATTTCAATAAATTGTTGAATCCACTTATAGGCCGTTAAAATTGATCTTTATATTCTTAAATATTAATGTGCCTCATTTGTGTGGTAGGTTATCTCAGCAATCAATGCGGAAAGATCGGATGCAGGCGCGTTGGGGGCAGATGAAGAGTGATTTTGAGCTGATGCTGCAGCTACGGAAGGAGGCCAGCCTTCGTGTAAATACTCGGGTGGCTTATGTAAGTACATGCGTGTTCACAGTCTCCTCGATACCATAAGTCTGAATATCCATCACTAATAACTGTAAAATTAAATGCGTTTCTGTAATGTATACTCAAGTGCGGGAAATATTGATCGTCTCAGACAAAGCAGAGTACACACAAAAAAGTATGGAAAATGAAAAATATTGCAGAATGAAAAATGAAATCGTAACATATGACCTCAATTTTGAAATGCTTTATAGCATATGAGATAATTATGTGAAGTTAGGTTATATGAAATCCATTCAAATATCTTTGAATTTGTATTCTTATTGATTGATTTGAATGAATATCTTCGTTGGCCTCCTGTAAACTTACTATTACTTCGCGTTGTTACCAAGCCAAACGTTTATATCAATTTGTATACTTAATGACCTGAGGTACTGGTAAAAAGTACTGACTGGGAAACACGCTTTCATATCTACTTCAATTAATGCGTACCCATGATTGATACTGTAGGTAAAATAGTTGGACCAATGCGTAAGTACTAGTGTATGATTTCATGTAGTTAGTAGGCAGATATAAAATAGATTCAGCATGAGCAATATCCCCTTCACCATCAAAGAGAAGCAATGAAATTATATTTCTTAGGTATTATTGTCGGTGGTAGATAATAATGTGTACATATTGATGCAGATATTGTACATAAAAGAAAAGCCTCAGTTCGAATTCAAATTTAAGTCATTGCTCATAGCCATGGTGTAAAAAAGTCGATATATGAACTAATATTCAGATAGACGTTGTGAATAGCAACTAGAGTATTGTAATACACTATTTCTTTCTCTCCATGTACCACATATATATCTTACACCACTCATTAGAGCACATTCAACAACCTTTTGTTTTATTCATCTTCTGATCACTTAGCTCTGTTTACCTTTCCTTTTCTGATAGTAGGAAATACACCTTTTCCATTCAGCTATAACTCTACATCGGGCAATGAAAGCCCTACTCTGCTTATTGCATTATTTGAATATGATTTTGGGTTATCTACTTTGAATCACTTTTGACTTTCCTTTTTCTTATATTTGCGTATATTTAATACGTGAAGTTTTATTTTGAATAGTCATAGCAGAATTTATTTCATCCAATGAATTTTCAAATTGATACATTTAACTTTGGTTCGTCCCCATTAAGTCTCAGAAAGCGTCTAATACAAATAATACACAGACACATAGATCACATAACAACATAAGCAGATATATTATGCTCAGCAGAACCTCACCTGTAGATTTAAATTTATACGTATTAATCCACAGAAAAATAAAATTGTTTTAAAGCTAGTTAATCTGCCCCTGATTTTTACTTCCCATTTATTCTTTTACAGACACCATCGTCCATCGAGCACAGTGTGTTCAGAGAAGTGATGTCGCCGAATCCTTTCTTTGGCATATAAGAATTTTCAGGAAATCCGGCAAGGATTAAATTTGCAACATCAGTAGTTCCAAGATGAATACAAAGCACTGTTTTATCCTATTTGTTAAACTAGAATTCTTTAATATACTGTATAGAAATGTAAATTGTAAAATAGCTTCACAAAACTATGTATATATAGGTTGTTCCTGTAATATTTATGAAAAATGATTTCAAACAATGGAAACATAACTAGGGAAGGCTAGAGCATCTAGTTATTTTGTAAATAAATTTATTCTTGACACAGAAAAGTTGCCTCTGTACAGTCATTCATTAACATTCATCAAACTCAAATACAGCGCTTACTCGGAACATCTTGTACGGCAATATATATTTTCAAAGGCTTTTCAAAAAGTATTTACCCTTAACGTTAACAAAATTTCCTTAATAAGCATCGATAAAAAAAGTTTTGAAGAGTTTTTTTTTTTTTTTTTTTAGATTTGTTATCAGCTTTATCATTCATCACTGATATAGTCTGACATCTGATAACTGCATTAAGTTACTGGATCCGGTAGGACTGCATTCGGTCCCTTGTTTTGCCCGAATGGAGATCCCGTCCGTACAAAGCGCTCGTCGCTGCCTCATTTGATCGTCTTTCTTTACTCCTAACGACGTCGCCGCTCGTCAGGCGAACTTCTCCGCCGACGATCCCGTCGATCACTGAAATAGAAACGGAAATATTTTTAATTCCTCATCCTAGCAGAGCTTCTTCCCCTACATTATATGAATATGTTCGAAAGACAATCAGCGATACTATGAAATATAAATGTATAAAGTCAGATGTCATAATTTATAATAATCTTTTATCTAATCGACAACTTGACTCATGGACTTCCAGGCCAGCAAATAGGGTAGCGTGTAGTTTAAATTACAGTAGTCTTTACACTAAAAGACGAGAAATGAAAAGGGGAGGAAAATATCAGTACATTTAAATATCTAGGCCATTTACAGTCATTCTTCGACAACTTACGTTTTCTGTTGTTTGGAAGGTCCACGAACGAAGCACCAGTCGACGTTTATCTTCTGCCCCAGGATTTCGGAGCCATTGAGATTCTCCATAGCTGACTGAGCTTCACTAAATGTTTCATACTCAACCAGGGCATATCCCTTAAAAGAAATATATCAAATTGCTGAAACATCGCCTTTGAACCACTAGGAAAATATCGAATTGTGGAAAAGTTTATATTCTGCATCTGAAAGTGTGGGTTTAATAATCAGTTTCTGAATCTGAATTGTAGAAGGAGTAACTCCATGATACTCAAATAGACGACTCCGACAAGTTTCACCAAAACACACTTTTATTCTAGAGCCAGTTTCTGAATGTATACTATTGTTATTTACTGACCCTACGTTAAGTCTGAGATATAACTGTCTGTGACTGCAATTCGGACGCAGGAAGAAAATGTTTGTCATTATTGAGAAATATATATTCTTCGTTTTTAGGTCGTAAAATGATATTACTATAACTTGACAAGTGCACAAACGTACTCTGGTGTAAAAATAAAGAACAATTGCTATACCTTAAGGAATCCTGTTCTTCTGTCGAGATTTAAGTGTAGATTTTTAATGTCACCATGATCTGCAAATTTGTCGATTATATCATCTTCCAAAGCTTCCTCGTGTACGTTCGTGATGAAGAGAATCCATCCTTCAACAGCTGTAAAATACATAAAAATAAATTAGTCTCATTATAGTCTGCATTATTGTCTAGAAAGATGTCCCCTTTGATCTCAATCGGGCAACTGTGTGAGGTATAAGTTTATTGCCAAATTTCATCAAGTCGATGGATGGGATGAATCAGGAACAAAATGTCTATGTCTTAAAGCCTATAAGACAACGACATGCCGATCTGCCCGATCACACCTTTAGTCGACCAGTCCATCCAGTTGGTGTGAATCGATGATAAATTTGTCGAAATGCGCGCCTCACTGACTCAATTGCACCTCTTCCTGCTAGATATCGGGCATTATCCTACCCCTCATATAAATGTCCATAGACTTAACTTGGTGTGACTGTATGCCAGGGTTATGCCATAAAATATTTATATGCTACTGGTGACATATACGAAATAAAAAAACATGTGTCGGGGTATGATAAATTCTAAACATCACTCAATTTCATATAATTATTTACATACCATCCGTTGTCTTCCGCTACAGATATGACTCAGCCCCGCTTCTTGATATCATGCCATATAAACAATCATATTAAATTTCGTGATGTTTCATTATATTACTATCATGGGGGTAATGCCCGTTTATAATCGGCGAGAGTCTGGTACCCCCGGACACCAACAGTACCGTTTCCGACGGTTCCCGATTATAATCGACGATCGAGCGGTGAGAATCGGTGATATATGTCGATCACTTTATAAGCTTCTAAGAGATTAACTCTGATACAAGTAAATTATCATCTGCAAGAGCATTTAATGTTATTTACATCTCCAATTTTCTCTAGCCACACCAGGGATTACGTTGGCAGAAATTTGAGAGATGTCACTTTTCATTACCGCTCAGGCATCAGTTGAACCTTTCGTAACAAAGACACGACAGACTTACATCTTTGTGGGCCAGGACCACCTTCTTCGTCCACCTCAACGCCCTCGTAGTCTTCTACTCCACTCCGCGTTGGGGCATCTTGAGAGTTTCACAAAATTAAAATATCAAATATATGCCATCAAATAATTGTCATCTCTTGTATTTTCTACTACATTTGTTGATAGTCTTATTTCAAATTGCAACATTGTTATTATCTCAAATATCACAACAGAACTGGAATAGCAAGAATACGGTATAAAGAAGAGTCGAATCTTAGTATATATTTGAAATGAAAACGGAATATCATTGTTTTTTCTTAGAAAGTTATTTTTGTGTTTTTTAGCATTGGTTGGAAACAGAAGTGCTATTCGCCTCGTATCCTAAAGAAAATGTAATGAAACATGAATTTGTAAGGAAACTTGTATGTTATCAATAAGCATACTAGACTTACCTCCACCAAATCCGCGACCTTTCCTTTTTTTCACCTTCTCTTTCAGTTTTTGAAGACCCTCTGAAACGATATATAGAACATATTGATGTTAATGAAGACTGATTCAAATGTAGATTATGTGGTCTATGAGGACTTTTCAAACAATCGCGTATTATGACGCATATTCTGAATTTTTTTCGACCCGATAGAAGAACCAGTTTGAAATCTTAGAATACTGGATAAATACTATACTTAGTAGGAATTTGGACTTCCAGGCGGGAAAAACAAAAAAAAAAGGCACTAACCCTGTCCCCAACTCTATTCCTAACACTTATCAGTTATCTTACCCTAATCCTCACCCAGCTGGTTTTACGTACCAAAGCGGCTGGTTTATTCGTCTAACGCAAGACAGACGTTTCCTTTTATTGTGAAACAGTTGTTACTTATTTTGCTGGTTGTAAACGATAACAGGCATTTTGTTGCCTTTTTGCCACCAGGGTAAATAAACTGATCTAAAAAAATATATATAACTAACTAAAACAGGTCGACTTTGCGGGTTGAGTTCTTCGAAACAGGTCGAGTTCTCCTGATGATTTCATCCGGTCACAAATACCCCTCGGCGCGACGCCGACACCTGCTATCTCGACCACCCTGCCTCTGCCGCCACAGATGCGGCAGAGGAAGCCACAGTGGCCAGCAGTGGACGCCACCGCAAACGGCAAAGGAAGGTGGGGGACTTGAGTGCTGATTCCACCAACACGATGGATTTGCCGTGGTATATCTTGTAGTGTCGTGCCTCTGTTGTCGCAAAATGTAGCCGTGAGGTGTCGGGTGTATGTTTTGGTGCTCCACCACCGCGACACATTGCGACAAATGGGCACGCGATCATTCAAACCTAGCCAGACTTAACACGACACCCAAATCGTGACCAATCTCGCTATGTCTTGTGTGTCGGTGGAATCAGCCCATTAGTTATGCAGGGATGCCAGATGGGGTGAGAAAAAATGAAATATTTGGCAGCTGACCCCTGTCTATGATGTACTGCAACTTAGTACGCAGCAAGCATTTGGTCTGCAGGCCAGTGTACTGTTTGTCGCCACTTTAGAAGTCAAGTGCTGCTCTCTGTTATTAATTATAATAATGACAATTACATTTAAATCAACATTTTTCACTTATTTTCGCTCATATGATTTGGTTGTCTTCTTACAGTGACATTCCTCAAAATTTAGCATTTTGAAGTCACACTTGGTTCAAATACAACTTATTTTTAGAAAATAGGATCATTAAAACCTAACAATAGTGAAAATTTAGCCTACAGGTTGATAGCCATGTCAAGGTGCATATCTCCCTAAAGAGTTCTAGTATTTATTGACCAATCAAAACCATAGACTGGTTTAAACCCATGTTTTATAATGGATTTGCTACCTCAGGGAGACCGGGAAAATACTGAAAATGTGCCCGGACAAAATTCCAACAGGAATTACAAACGGGCGGCCGGGCCGCGATAAGGGACCATACAGCCCGATTATCAACACAGCGGGCCGTACGACTTCACCTACCGACGTTCCGTTGGGACACTGTCGACAACTAGATAGTGTTTACTTCCCATCAACCCATGGAATCATATGAGCAGACTAGATCACTAAAGCTTCTTGTCCGTATTATTACAGTTAGATAATATACGAGATTCTAATTAAAAGAAACGAAAATAATAGAGATTCTGTTAAAAAGAGACGCATGCACCGGGTGGTTGGGCGGTCGATATTACGGGTAAACGTACGTTGTTCGTACCGACAACATCCAATATCCGTTTGATTTGGGGGATATCCTGACTGAATGCAATAGATATTTCATTGTGAATCATTCTCATATTCGAAGACAATGTAATTGATTTCCAAATACTTACGATCTCCCTCCTCATCTACTTCAAACTCCTCGGCACTTCCATCTGGGATTTCGACTACATCCGCCATTTTGCACGCTTGGGACGTAAATACCACACTGCACCGCTCGATTAGCTAGCGACAAGGAGCGGTACGATTCACCATGCGTGTGTAGCCCTCAGGTATACACCGTGTCAGCCAATCAGCGCTGCGGACTACTTTCAAGCGCTTCTTGCGCTTGCTCCCGATGTCAACAGCGGCCTATTTTAAATTCGCTGAACAGGAGCATGCGAACGGCCGCAAAGGATTCATGCTGCTTCCCCTGTGCCCTGCTGCTGGCGCCTTTCTCACACTGCAATAATATACAGACAATCCTACTGGCATTGGTGAGTACCGCATATTTGATCTAATATGAAGTTTCTGCCCGTATTATGTTTTTATTTAGCACTGTTTTTGGTAAATCCACAGGGCACCTGCTAAACCACCCTACGCCCCGCCGCCCCTAGCCTCACGCTAGCGGGTATCAGACGATTCGCACTGTCAGATCATTCGCACCGGACGATTCACACTGTAAACAAGACCATTCGCACTGGAAATCAAAACAAAAACAAACCACGTTTCGCTTCATAGGACGCCGAAAACTAGGAACAATCAAATATCCATGATATCAAATCACAATTAAAACCTAACAGATTTCATTCCCTTGTATTTAATCACAACTCCATTCAAAATTTGACGATATTCGTCCGACAGGCTCTGGCTGTCTAGCTTTTATCGGACTATGTATGCGAGAACAAGGCCTCTGCAATTCATGTTGTAATTTCTCAAAAAAAATTATGTAGTCTCGAGATAAAGACCAGTAAATAGTTAAAGACATTCAGAAGACATTATGCCAGTTCATATTTTGATTATCTAAAGGGAACATATGAATACATGCCATTTTCCGTTACACTGGCGAGCGCTAATTAAATTCGGGGGTAAACACGCATTGACACTGAAACTGAGTTTGTTTATATGCGCCGCTCACATTCTACTCGCGCATATTTGCAAGAACTGACACTAATTTAGGTTATTTCAAGTAAATGTGAGTAAAAAATGTCTGCTGTGTAAGACTGACAAAGTTTTGTAATAATATATTTCGTTATCGAGGAATAAATAACACTTAGTGCGAATCATCCGGTGCGAATCGTTCTAGTAGCAATGCGAATCGGCTTCCAGTGCGAATCGTTGTACATTCACGCTAGCATCAAAATGCGCCAAAATCTCCTTCTACACTTATTATTTACCCTAGCACAATGTTATTTACCTGTAAATGATCGGGTAATGATCGTTATTTTCTCCACCATGGATTGGCGAACATTTTATCAATAATATTAGCCCTAAACCATCACATGACCTCTATTCATTCAGTGCATAATGGGTTTGGAAAAAAGCGATCTAATAGAAAAACAATTATCTACTTAGTGATCTACTTTTATTAATATATCAGGTGTACATCATACTCACTGTAGACCTCAGGTATACATCGAACTCCATGCAGACCTCAGGTATACATCTAACCCCATGTAGACCTCAGGTATACATCTAACCCCATGTAGACCTCAGGTATACATCTAACCCCATGTAGACCTCAGGTATACATCAAACTCCATGCGGACCTCAGGTATACATCTAACCCCATGTAGACCTCAGGTATACATCCAACCACATGTAGACCTCAGGTATACATCCAACCACATGTAGACCTCAGGTATACATCTAACCCCATGTAGACCTCAGGTCTACATCCAACCCCATGTAGACCTCAGGTATACATCTAACCCCATGTAGACCTCAGGTATACATCTAACCCCATGTAGACCTCAGGTGTACATCTAACCCCATGTAGACCTCAGGTATACATCTAACCCCATCTAGACCTCAAGTGACATGTAGACCTCAGGTATACTTCTCACCCCATGTTGTTGTAAGGATGTTTTACTGTGTATCTACATTTATTACCATAAAAGCACATGATATATCACTGTACGATGGTTCAATTCCATCCCGCGGTTAATCGATAATGCTGGTTGCAAAGTGGGCAGATCACCGCGTGGCCCCGCAGTGTAATTCATGTTTCAATAATTATTTCAATAATTGCATAGATTTTATTGTTTTCAGTATAACCCACTAGCGGGAGGCCCACATATCAAGTCCAACAAATATTTAGCAACATACCCCCAGGTGATGATGCTCTTATGGCAATGGTAACATAATTCATTCAACAGGTAAATTTTATATGCATTGTCTTAGTTACATTTGGAACACTCATACTGAATAATGATGCCTATATATTTTTTCAATTATTTTGAAAAAATTGAGCAAGTCAAGATTTTGTAACATAAAATTGCATTTTTAGTAATGGCCCCAAAAATGCCTGGATGCATTCATCGTCCCCTGCCTGGGAGTGCCTCATGTCCATGAATTTGTCTGAATGTAAACTATCTTGCATGTATTGCTTCCCTCCATGCCATATGTTCTTTACCTTACCTGTATGCTCATAGAAAAATATCATTCATTAAATCATCTGTATATCAATGCACAAAAACCTGAAAATTTGGATCATCGTGACCTGCCAACAAGAGGCTATGATGACCCCCACACTAGTGGTTAGAACTCTGAACTGCACCTTATACACATGCAGTATTGAATATTATGGACATGTTCTCTGGAATTCGCTATCCCCTATTACAAAAAAAAACCTGAATCTTAGAGAATTTAAGAGACATGACTTGATGCATGAATCAATCGCTTTTATATATTTTTGAATGTTTAAAATAATTTCAGATGACAGCGTAACCTGCCTGGATAAAAAACTTGTGTACATATGTATGTAGCAGCATGTTACAAAATCCAGTCCACTGGACTGATAACATATCTGTAACAATTATCAAATGGAGAAATTACGAATTACTATGTCAAGACGACTAAAATCTATGTACAACTACTGTAGCTTTGACAAACAAACTGAAACAAAAAACATGTGAAATATTACATATTCTCAAACTTTATACAATTCTAAGATGCTTACAATATTACAAATGATGCTAACAAATACATAATGGTATACATGATTGCACTTAGTCTAGTCTCTCTGATGTTTGACAAAATCTAAGCAAAATCCTGGTAACTCAACTACATTATTTCACAGGTTAGCGTTTCTACACTCATGTCTTACTCTTCATTTTAAAAACTCATGTTTATTATTTTAACCAGCTCAATGTGAAGCTTTTATTTTCAAATATTAAAATGAAATAATAATTGCAGTCCTGTGTCTTGTGTAATTATAATGTACATCCTTTGTAAGAATAATAACAATACTGGTTTGATAGACATGTGAAATAAAGTATGCAATTTCAGAATACTGCGAGAACTTCTGCTGTGGATTAGATGCAAGTTATGACTCCTGGCGGAACCACTGGCCAAGTTGTTCCCTTTCGCACCAGCAATATTGAAGACCAGGCTAGGAATTGAACCTAGATACCAGGAGCCATAACTATCATAACATTGTATGGATAAAGAATTTGTGACATTCATATATCAATGTTATTTACTCTTCTTTTTTACACCAAGGCTTTTTTCATTTAATTTATTAGGATAATAATTTAGAGCATAGTGTTTCTAGTAGCTATTCTAGAATACACAGAACCTCAGGTATATATGAAGTAAGCTGCGTACCTGACATCTACATGGAGTTAGATATATATCTAATGTCTACATGAGGTTGGATGTATACCTGAGGTCTACATGGAGTTAGATACATTATCTTAGCCTGGTATAAACATCCATAGGCTTAGCATTACGAACTCGTTCTCAACAGGCTTGCGAGAACGGTAACTCGTTCTCAACGGGTGATAAAGAGATGAATATTTTCAGGCTAAGATAAAATCAGAAACATATTCGTGCTTGGTCTTAGTCCCTGTTCACCATCATATTTGGTGTGCTTCAGAATATTCACTCGGCTATCGCCTCGTTCATATTACTGAGCACTCCAAACTTGATGGCGAACGAGGACACAGACCAAACACTCATCAATTTCCTTCTTAGTATTTCTCCTTATATAGTGAAACGGTGCATATTTATAGTATATATACTGCATGGGTATATAGTAAACCTGCCAAACTACATGTGGTTAAGTGTATACCTGAGGTCTAGATGTAGTTAGATGTATACCTGAGGTCTACACGGGGTTACATGTGTATCTGAAGTCTGCACATGGTTATAGATGTATACCTCATGTGTACATGCGGTTAGATGTATACATGAGATTTGATTTAATCTGGTTTTATGTGCCCTGAAGAAGAGTCATTGCTTACTTAAAATCATGGGCATTTATTATATTACAAATAGTTCACATGGGACTATCAAACCATTTACAGTCTTATGGTTAGAGAGTTTAGAGGATTATCACTACCTTTTGAGATATATGATATGCATATCAACAACTGCAGCCAAGTCTTGGCTATCTGAAGATGTTTTGTTTATGCAGTTTCTAGGAGAATCTCACTCTATATGTATCCATGTAACATGTATGCATTAAGTCTATATGTCAATTGTCTTAAATAAAAGATTGTGTGTAGTGAAATGTCCATGTGTGTTTGTTGATTTTTATATACAATATCTTTAAAATATAATACCTAATTATTGATAATGAGTAAGGTCCATGCCCAAAGGAAGACCACGCACGCCTGGTAGAAATATATAGGCAAAAATGTACCCCAATAATTAATGAAAACACAAGTGATTGATGTACTAACTGTTTAAAAACAATAATAAAATTTTTGAACCACCCGTTTGGGTTGACATGTAAATGTATTACAGAATAATAAGAAGAAGTATAAAAGATTAATAAATGAAAGTATGATAGTATAAAAAGTATAACCATAAAGTAGTGGAATAATAGTGTGGTGGGTGGGTGGCGTTGTCTCTCCCTAGGGACAACAACCGGGAGTGACGCAGTGTGCATTGTCTACTAACCTGCAGTGCGACCAATTCTAAACAGATGGCGGCCTGTACTCCAGGAAGCCTGCGCTAAACACCTTGGGATATCTTATCTTTCCTTGCTCAGGAAGGTTACAGATTACCACAGCAAGAGCCCAGATAAGTATACATTAGTTATAGCATGGCTACAATCAACTGACTGCAAATTATTTTATAGCATAACTATGGTTATAGACTCCATCGCAGCACTTCCGATGCTTTATGATCCTACCCCTAATAAAAAATGCCATAGGCTTAACATTGACTCAGTGTATTTGACATAGCGTTGGATAAAGTGTTATTTATGCACCGAGGTGAATAAAAAACGGAACACTAACGTGGATAATTACAAACATTCTCTGTATATCGGTGAGATGGGGTACCGGTAGGATAAATACGAAACCGAACTCGAGTTAGCCTTGTCAATGTTTATACCACTCTGGTCAGGTCTGCTACTCACTAAACTCGGCTAACGCCTCGTGTAGTAATACACGACCTGCCCATCGTGGCATAAACATTGACAAGGCTAACTCTCGTTTGGTTTCTACTAATTATCCTACCCCTAATATAAAATCCCATAGGCTTAACACTGAGTTTCCGTATGCCACGCTGACTGGCATACGGAGTTTTATATGCCGCTAGTGGCATACAGAATTGTTGTCATGTAATATTCCAAAATCGAGGAGTCAGGGTAGGATAAAATCAAAACCCGATTCGTTTTAATCTTGGCCACCTGTTGTTACGTGGACTTCAAAAAAGCATTCCACAGTATACATCATTTTCATGACCTTTTGCTCTTAAGATTTCTCAATATGCCAAAAAACATAGTTAACTGGATTAAGGATAACCTACATGAACATAAGCAACATTTTTTCATAAATGACACATCTTTTGATACTTTAAATGTAAACTTTGGCATTCCCCAAGGATCCGTTCTCGGCCCTCAATCTCCTGTTTGTTTTATTTATCAACGATTTAGGTGACTGTCTTCACAAATCCAAATTCATACAATATGCTGACGATCTGGTCATGTTCACGTTGAGCCGTAGTCATACATCTGCAAAAGAAATGTTACAACATGATTTAACCAATCTAGGTAACTATATGCATGGTGTGCCACAAAATTGTGACAAATGGCCTAACTATCAATGTTTCCAAGATGAAATTGATGTGGTTTGCATCTCAACCTCTTCTGGAAAAGTGTCCTAGTTTAGATCTAACTTTAAATGGTAAACAAAGTGCTTGTTGTATGCACTATAACTATCTTAACATGGTCGAACCAAGTTAAGGTTATGTCGAGGAATATAAATGGTTTGTTGTTCAAATTTGAAAAACTTAGAAAATATCTGACAATTAATGCAGCCAATTTGGTTTATGTATCCAACATTGTCCCAATGTTCGGATATTGTGCCTTCATCATAGACAGCTTTAAAAGAGGAGACCAGATTGCGCTCGACAGACTTCATGACTGAGGACTGCGAATAGCTTTGCAATGGCGGCAACGACCGATAACAATAGAACAACTCCAAGCTAGCTGTAACCTGGAAACATTACAAAAGAGACGAAGCAAACAACTAGTCACCCTGTTTTACCGGGCTATAAAAACAAGCAGAGTCAAGACTGATTGGACTTGACTGAATGCTGCACGTGATCTGGGGACAAGATCAACTTCAAATGGGACCGCACCCATAGTTTGCTGATCCAGAACTCACCTTTCTATAGGGGTTTGAAACTCTGGGACCGACTGCCTGCCTCAATCCAACAGCTTGAAAATCCCAACGAGTTCAAGAAACTGGTCAATGAATTCCTCTGAGACGTGTGACATTGTGACTACGGTCTGCAGCCAGACAAATTTCCATTTTTGTCATCTTCATCAATATATTTTACCATTTATCTTATGTTCTTAAATGTATTCTTGATCTCAATGCTGTATGTGATAACAACTTACCGGTATGTAATCATGTTCTTTACTGTAGCGGAAAAACACACATTGTGAGAGATACTTGGCTCTAAATAAAAAAAAAATCAATATCATACATGAATCCAGTTGTATTCAATTTTCAGTCTCAACTCTTTTACCCGTTTCCTGTGTGGATGTTTGTATATTTAAGTCCAGAACAATGAATTCCAGGTCTTGGGCCCATTGTGGCCATCCGGGTTGAAGTGCTTGGGCACATTGTTGTCTGTCTTTCGTTTTTTGACAGACCATAGGTGTTCCCGCATTCTTTCTTTTAGCTTTCACTTTGTGTGCCCTACACACTGGGCTTTGCATACCTTGCAGGTGATGCCATAAATCACATTTGAGCTGTTGCATGTGATTTTGGTCTTGGTTTTGTGTTCTCATCCCGTGGACTTGGTTTCAATGGGTATTCATGTAGCAGTTTGTCCTTCAGGAGTTCCATGAACAGGTTGGCATATGAGGGAGCCAGTCTGGTTCTCAATGCTGTACCTCTAATTTGGAGGTAATGCTCAGCATTGAATTCTACATTGATCGTAGTTAGTACTAGTTCAAGTAGTTTCGTCAGGTACCTGTTTCAGGGTTTCTGAGTTTCCCCCCTTGTCTGTTCCAGTTTGTTACTTATTACCTTAATGCCGTACAAATGTCCAGTTAGTGTATCATTATCTGGCTGCTGTGGTCATAGAAAAAATCTGTCATGGTTGCAATGGGAACAATTAAATGTCTCATAAAATGGCGTTACCCATTATTGCTGTGTACTGTTTCTATATTTATCAATTGGTATGTGTTATTCATAAAATCATTCTTTGTTTTCAACATCAATAACCATGAGGAAGGGGGGAATGAAGGTTACCCATCATATTGGAATGCTACCATTGCAACAATTCTTCCAAGAAAATGGGTAAGGGCCTATTTTCATAGTATACACTTTTGGCCAAAGAATGATAAATTTTACTCAGAGAGAAAATGCATTTGTTCACCTTTTCTTATCAAAGTATGTATAATGTGTCAGTAAGTATCAAACTGTGTCTTCCTTTTGTCACCATAGAAACGAGTATGATGTTACACTTTTTTTAAAATAAAATTTCTTTATTGAGCCATGGTAGTTACACAGTCATAACATATCTCACATTTGGCAAATATGCATAACAAAGTGGTAGAGGCCTCAGCCTTTTTATAAGGCTGGTCTTAACGGCCTAACCGTGACAGATTTTCTAGAGCAAAACAGAGAATTTTACTGTCAGTCCAAGTTAAGAACAAATTTCCATATCCCTTAAGATACTAGGAGCTAATGATATTTCCATTTACAATGGATGAGCGTGGCACTTCTAAAGTACCATAAACTCTCACATAATAATTCCTGTTGTAGACTGTTGTAAGGCTTATATGAGAATTGTTTCATATCAGCCTTACAACAGTCTAACAAGTCTTGCAACAGGCATACAGCAGTCTTGTATCAGCCTTACAACTATCTTACAACAGTCTCGTACCAGTCTTATGACAGCCTTGTATCAGTCTTACAACAGTCTAACAATGGTTTTGTGACCATCTTACAAGAATCTTGCATCAGTCTTGCAACAGTCTTGCAACAGTTTTGTATTGGCCATATACAACAGTATTACAATTCTTGTTTCAGCCTTACTACAGTCTTACAACAGAGGTACAACAGTTTGCAACAGTCTTGCAACAGACTTGCAACAGTCTTACAACAGTCTCGCATCAGTCTTACAACAGTCTTACAACAGCCTTACAAGTCTTGCAACAGTCTTGCAACAGTCTTACAACAGTCTTGTAGCAATCTTGCAACAGTCTTGCAACAGACTTGCAACAGTCTTATAGCAGTTTTACAAGTTTTTACAACAGCCTAACAAATCTTGCAACAGTCTTACAACAGTCTTGCAACAGTCGTACAAGTTTTGCAACAGTCATACAACAGTCTTGCAACTGTCTTGTATCAGCCTTACAACAGTCTTACAACAGTCTTGCAACAATCTTGCAACAGTCTTGCAACAAACTTGCAACAGTCTTACAACAGTCGTACAACAGTCTTGCAACAGTCATACAACAGTCTTGCAACAGTCTTGCAACTGCCTTGTATCAGCCTTACAACAGTCTTGCAACAATCTTGCAACAGTCTCACAACAATCTTACAAGTCTTGAATCAGCCTGTGGAGACTAAAAGCACAAGAGTGAATAACTGGTCAAACAGGTTTGCTGGCTCCGTGCCATGTAGGGAACGTGTCCCATCAGTTTCTGATTGTTAGTAGAAGAAGTCAGAGAGTAGTGTAGGGGTGGGGGTGGGAGTGGGCAGGGGGAGGGTGTGTGTCTTTATTATCCACCTAATACAAAGTGTCCATAGAAAACACATAGGGAGTTTGTATGGACATACCCGGTGCATACGGATATGTTGTATGCTCCGGGTGGCGCATACGGAAAAATAGTGTGTACGGAAAAAAAGTGCATAACTAAAACGAACTGATATGGACATGCTACTTGTCCAGACAAGGTGGATAATAAATACAATATAGACTGGTTTCAGATAAAAGCGATTGTATGCTCCTCGGAGTCGACTCTTGGCAATATCCTCGCATACGCTCGGATATTACTACTCCTCAACTCCTCGGAGCATACGGCTGCTTGTATCTGAAACCAGTCAATATTGTGTATGTAGTCACTAAAAGCACAAGGGTGAATAACTGGTCAAACAGATTTGCTGGCTCCGTGCCATGTAGGGAATGTGTCCCATCAGTTTCAGATTGTTAGTAGAAGAAGTCAGAGAGTAGGTGTGGGGATGGGAGTGGGCAGGGGGAGGGGGAGGGGGTGTGTCTGTAGTCACTAAAAGCACAAGGGTGAATAACTGGTCAAACAGGTTTGCTGGCTCCATGCCATGTAGGGAATGTATCCAATCAGTTTCTGATTGTTAGTAGAAGAAGTCAGAGAGTAGGGGTGGGGGTGGGAGTGGGCAGGGGGAGGGGGAGGGGGTTGGTCTGTGGTCACTAATTGCACAAAAGTGAATAACTGGTCAAACAGGTTTGCTGGCTCTGTGCCATGTAGGGAATGTGTCCCATCAGTTTCTGTTTGTTAGTAGAAGAAGTCAGAGAGTAGGTGTGGGGGTGGGCAGGGGGAGGGGGTTGGTCTGTGGTCACTAAAAGCACAAGGGTGAATAACTGGTCAAACAGGTTTGCTGACTCTGCAGCATGGAGGGATTCTGTCCCATCAGAAACCAGTATGCTCACCAAATATTGTGATATAAGACCAAGCTAAACGTGGCCAGGAACAGCACCCAGGTGGGTCGAGGGTCGGGGGACCTACCTCCCCTGCCCCTTACTGTATTTGCTGAGAGCTAAGGGAGTGTTCATTATTTATGGCCGGGGGGGGGGGGGGGGGTGAGCTATTAGGGGGGGGGCAATTTATATGAGGGTATTTGCGTGGGGGGGGCAATTTATTTTGGGCTATTTGCATGGGGGGGGCAATTTATTTTGGGCTATTTGCATGGGGGGGCATTTTATTTGGGGGTATTTGCGTGGGTGGGGGCATTTTATTTGGGGGTATTTGCGTGGGGGGGGGGGGGGGCGCATCAAATTCTAGCATTTGCGTGTATCCATGTTTTTTTTTTAAATATTGACTAATGACTAACAATCATCTAGGTAACCATCCTTTTCATGTGAGTGCTAATGATTTTGGATAAATTGTAGTGTATCCCGATGATTGTAGAGTTTCAGGGTTAATGAGATTCATTATCTATCAATAAAATGGAGGACAGGCAGATGACACTGAGAGGAGTAATCAATAAGTAGAGCATGTGTACTGCTAAGTATGAAATACTAGATTGATAACCAAACATTCCCATTCACCATGGGCCAATCATTACAGAGAGATACTTAAAGCAATTCTAACACGTGATTTTTAATATCAAATTGAATAATAACATATGAACAAAGGTTTTTAAACGGTTAAACTTTTATTGTTGTTTATCAAATATGAGCTCATATGTTCAGCAAGATGAGATCAACAACCAATATTAAAATAGCGGGTATCAATGTGTACTCTGATAAATATGGCTTAACTCAGATCACATTATAGTAATAAGATTAACTGACTAGCACTCTTGGATATATAACTCTTAACTATAAGGAATCACAAATTTTGTGCATTACACACAAAAAAACAACAGATATTCACAGTGAACATCAGTGTTAGATGAGAGATACATCAATCCTGAGTCAAATGCAACGCAATAAACAAACCATGAAGTTTGAAATGAAAGTGAAGACACCTGTGTCAGTAATTACTGGAAAATAAGCCTTATCACAAGCTTATAAATGTAGCTGTCTTGGCATAAGCACTGTCTTCAATTTTGGCATAGCAAAATATGACAGCTGTTATCCTATAAACACAGAATGTGCATGTTATGTGGTTATACTTTCTGTCTCAGATAATTCCTAAGAAGTGTGTCTGCCCCAAAAGAAAGAAGGTTTAGATTACACAGATAGTCCACTCCAATTTGGAGCCTGACCCTGGACATCTTCTTCAGGTGAAATTCGATGCCACACAGATCTGTGTCACATATCATGTCTGTGTCTTCATTCAGGGGCTTTCCTGTCATATAAAACACAATCCTGCTTGCTGGATGTACAACCCTACTTTCAGGAATCACACCTTTCTTTGCTTCCCGCTGCCTATCCTTCCGCCTATTTTCCTTTGCTCTCCGTGACCTTCGTGATTGCTGCCTGGTATCTGGTAGACCCTGGAGAATCATTGTCAGGCGTTCCAAGCAGTAACGGAATAACGGCATCTGCTAGACAAGTCCCAGGAGCATACTACTTCTTGAAGACTTTTGACTTCATTGATGGTCATTATGAAAAAGGTTTACTGTATATGGAATACCTTACTGCATTCAGTCCAATGACTCTCTGTGTGCCTTCTGCTCTGAAAATGACTGGAGTGTGCCTGAAATGCGGAAAATACCAAGGCCTATGCCAGATTACACACAGTTGCCACTGTACCACTACAAGGACGTTCATCTGACCTCTCTAACTGGTGAACATGAGCAGGCCAGGCAGCCTGATGACTTCAACCCTAGATTACAAATTACACGGCTAGTTGAGTCAGGACAGCTTAGTCTAGATGATCCTGAATCAATAAGTGCCTTCAGTAAGCACTACATTGTAAAGCCTTCCCTTGTGAGAGACTATGTCACACATCTCTATCACAAACAGCTGGCACAAAAAAAGAAGAATGAAAACCAGGAAAGCAGATTTGATCCAGAAACAGCAGAAGGATGTCCGAGAATATGACTGGGAAGTTCTGGTCTCTAGTGGAACTATTGGTAAACTCTCAGTGTTGGAGCTCAACAAGTACTTAACCCATCACCAGCTGAGACTCTTGGGCAAAAAGAAAGACAAAATAAGAACAATAATAGCTCATGTCTCTGGTGGGCTCGTTGGAAACTCTAACATAACAGTAGAACAAAATTCTGACACTTCTGATGCCAACTCTGATGATGAAGACATTGTTCTTGATGAAATTGTGTCAGATTCTGAGAGTGATGCAGACATATATATATTCGATGCCATATCAACTTTATGGAATGATGAATGTTCTCACAATAAACACAGACAATCATGTTGGTGAGGGGAATCTTCCAGTAACTACTAGATCAGGACGGACAGTGAAAAAACGGAAGTTTAATGACTATATTAGACTTTAACATTGTGATGCCACATGTCCCAACTTGCGTTGTTGAGTTTAGTCACAAGGAGTATCATTCAGAGAGCATAATAAGTTACATCACTTCAATTCTTTAACAGAGATACCTCATGTTATTTCAAATTAAAACCTTATGCCACTTTATCTGGGATTTTGTTTTCTTTGGCCCACAGCCTTCCATACATTGAAGGTGTATATTCAAAGTCATTGTGTATTAACCAGTGTCTTTATTGACTGAATCTTGGAAATAAATCTTGTGTGACTAGTACACTGTAATATGGATCATTATCTACATTCTTTACAAAGAAAAATCCATTTTTGTCAAGTGCGTGTAGGTCGGGGGGGGGGGGCAAATTATATCAGGGTATTTGCCTGGGGGGGGGGGGGCAATTTTTTTTAGGGTATTTGCCTGGGGGGGGGGCAATTTTTTTCAAGGTATTTGTCTGGGGGGGGGCAATTTATTTCACGGTATTTGTCTGGGGGAGGGGGCATTTTATTTTTGGTTATTTCCAGGGGGGGGGGGGGGGCATTTTATTTTGAATGATTTACCGACAAAAACCCACACCCCCCCTCCTGCCACAAATAATGAACGTTCCCTAATCCTAGTTTATTGACATCAACTAAAATCAGAACAAATGTATTTTTGTATGGATATAATCTCAATAAAGAAATTTTGAAAAAAAACCCCACTAAAACACCCAGTATACTATAGCTCATTTAAAAATATTAAATGCTATAAGTCAAAGACTTAAGCAAGTCTATGGTCAAGTCTCAGACGCTGGACTGGCTCACTGGGTCAAAGAAAGGAGAACTGGTTTTATAGCTCTCTGCAAAGTGGGTCTGATTATGACATGCTCAAGTGTGCCCAATCATATGTGACACTTTGAATACAATGTATTTAGGTGTGTCCCATCAGTTTTGAACTATTTTTAGGAACCAAGTCAGTAGTGGGGCAGGGGTATGGTCAGACTGTGATACTGGACACCTGTCCATTTCACCAGGCCTTTATAGTTTGTGCATGGATAGTGAAGTGTTAGATTCTTTGCAGTAAGCTGAAAGCCTGTGTGAGCATTCTAACTTCAAGATGACGTATATGAGCGCGATTTCCCGCGCTCAATAAACTATACACACATCCAGCATGTACGTGATTACAAATTAGGAATCAATATTAAGGGTAGAGTAACCAAATCTTGCTCCTCATATTAGCTTTCGTTGCACATTTTACAAACTTCAGTGTTCCTAATTAAAGGACTTAGCTTGTTCCAAATAGAACCGCCATGATACTTTACTGAGCACATATATGGAACAAACGAGTATCAGATTCAGATTCCTGATGTCATAATTGATTAACTAGGAGCAAATAGAATATTCACCATTGATGAATGAGCGTGCAATTTTAAATAGATTACTAAAAGGTTTTGGGTTACATTCAGTCTATGGATCGTTTTCTGTAACCCACTTGCACCCAGTCAACTGGACATTTCTCTAACTGCCTGAGACTAGGATCAAAACATATCAAGCAGCAGTGGGTCAATGAGGTATTTCGGTCTTGGGAGTGATTGGTCATGGTCAGCTGGGCATGCCTCTAAGACCCTCAGACACTGGCACCCTCCTCTGTTCTCAATATCATAGTGAATAACATACAGATAGTGAAGGGATAATTTTCATGCAGTACCCTGAAAGTCTATATGGACCCCTCTAACCTCTAGATGATGTATTTAGCGTGTGCAAGTACGCTCTAATAAGGCAAGTTTCACGCAGTAGACTTTCGAGGGTCACTATGACACATTTTTAGGCCATTTGCTCCTCTACTACATCAGGCACAGGTGCGAATTTTGCTAATAAAGAGCCCTGCCAGGAAATGCTAAAACCCTGCCCATATCTCGCCCACATACGTAGACGGGAGATGCGCGTGCTTCCAGCATGCTGTCAAGAATTCTCAACAGGATGACTAAAGGAAGACAAAGAACTATATCCCTAAGATCCATATTTAAAATTCGTAATTTTCATTAAAATTGAATATGATTGATGGTCTCAAAGTGCTAAGGAACACATATCTAAGTTGAAAAAAAAACCAGGTCACCGAGCTTGTTTTTCTACTTAGAGATTAATATCACGATATGGTTCAACAAATATTTTCTTACAGCAATAATACACCTACAATATAATGTTATTTTCGTCAAACTTTCAGAGAATGTAGTAAAGGTATGAATACGCGTTCAAAGTTAAAACCTAGGTCACCGCCTTTGTTTATGGTGAAATTGAAGAAACCCATTAACTTCAGTACGTTTCCTAAATGAAATAAATGAAAATGGGTCTATTAAACAAAACTTAAAACAAAGAGTGTAGTTTTTAATTTCATGTCAATGCTTCAACTTTGTTCAATTGGTTTTGGGAGATGACACAAAGGAGAAATTTGAATATCTAAACATCGCCAGGTGGCGCCACTGCAAATTGTAGGATATACCTTTAAAAACATACCGTATCGGACAAGTTGCTTTGAAAATTAAAACCCAAGTCACTTTCCAACCCAATACCGGTACTCAAAGTTATGTGTATAGGCATTTGTCAATGCAAAATGAAGAGTGATAGCATGAATCACGATGATGACAGGTGGAAGTTGGCTGCACTACTAGAAGATATTAAGACAGTGTGAGTTGATGCTGACTAATTTCAAGTCCCTTTAGTTTCAAGATTTTGCTAACATCGTAACCCTAAATGCCAATGTTATACTAATGGAAGCCTATGGATATAATTACAATTCATATTTAGAGAAGAAAACTGATGATAACAACCTGTCCAATATCAGCTCTGGCTGAAGCTTTATGGCAATCTTGGTGATAAGGAGAAATATAACAACAAACTTTTTAACTGGAAAACAGTGACCAATTTTCTTTTTTGCACTTGAAATATGTTTGCTAACATTTTAAACGAACCACAAGTTGTTCACGCTCAAATATCCAGCAGCAACTGGTTTCTTGATCTGTGCCCTTGGTTGGTAGTCACCAGGCTCCCTTGCATGACCATCACTATTTCTGGTAGGGTTATCATTGGCAAATATTGATGTTTTGACATGGGGTGTGGGATCCTTGGCATGAGTGGACCAACCCATGGTGTGGCACTACAGAAGGAACACAAATCCCCTTTTTTTTTTAATGCAGTACCACTTTAAGTATTCAATGTAGAGTTCTAATATTGAAATAAGTGGCACTAGGGAGTTGATAATTAGTAGAAACCGAACGAGAGTTAGGTTTCGTATTTATCCTACCTCGTCTATGCTTTTGTATTACTAAAAGATAAATATTGAGTCAATGACCAACAGAAATTTTTTTCACAGTAGCTGACATCCTGCTCTCTGATTGGTCAATATTGTTATTGCTCTAGTGGCATAAAAAACACTATGTCACGGCCTGCCACATAAAATTTCTCTATGTTAAGTCTATGGCGGTTCTTTATTAGGGGTAGGATAATGTTCTGTAGCACATTATGTGGAAGTAAATGCTCTTAGTTGTTTGTTGTTTAGAAAACAAATGATCTTTTGCGATTGATTCTGGGATGAATATACTGGCGTTTCCACTGTTGTCTTCAGGCATTTAACGCTAGGGGATACAACTAGTTACCTAGTGTGTTATTACTTCAGCAGTACAACTATGCCAATATCTTGTGATATGATATAAAAGGGGGCAGAAATGCATTTCATTACCATAATTAGTTCGTTATTAACCACAAATAAGCAAGTTCTCTTCATTATGTAACTGCAAATGTTGACCCCTTGACAGAAAAAGAAAGGTTGGCCTCCACTATGGTAATGCCAAAGGAAATGCTGCCCTACCCCTTGGTTACAAAAAAAAACCAAAACATATAATGAACTAAAAATTGTGTCTAATGCAGTGGATTTTTATTTTAATGTACATCTATTCATGTGTGACACTTTTCTTGCACATTTGTGTAGTAGAGGTATCTGATACAGTAAATGCTTATTAAAATTTACTTCACACATGATTAGAAGTGAAGATTCCGAATGTAGGATCCAAAATTGGTAAAACTAGAAGGTCGAAACGTATGCCTATAAAATTGAGGTCTTAATTTTAAAAAGCATGCAAGCTTTTTCAAAAACATTGAGATTTTCGAATACGATCAGATATACAATTTCATCAAAACAGATAGGGGCACCAATATAAAACTCTTGTCGCAGTCTATACATTATATTAAATCCCCCTGAATTGACGCACATTCGCCACGAACTCCGGGTCATATATGACAAATTAATATTCGTCCAACAACCTGTACTATTCATATACATTTTGCTAAATGAACAAACACAGCAAGTGTACTCGAATCTGTTTATTTTCACTTGATTCCAAAATGCTTCGACATGCTAAAATGATGTAAAAACAAACTTGTACAAAACTAAACAGTCTTCTCTCCAGGATCGAACAACAGAACAAATATTTGCAAGACTCACCATCGCACTCTTTATATTTCTTTCTTTCTCGCATATTCCGTCAACTAAAATCCTACTCCTGAAGCAAGTGAATCTCAATATACAATTCACTTAATCCCCATTTCATGGAATATTAATTACACTGTAAATTCTTTACATACGAAAATAATTTTGATATACAATCATTTCGCTATATTCAAATGATTCAAATCGATGTTGATAAGCTATGTGGAAACCTGGCACCACTAAGTCTAAGATCGTTTTTATAAACGCAACACTGTTTCGTAAAGGGTTGAAGAAGTAATGGGTAACATAGTGAAGGGCAATGGGGCCAAAGTTAAATAAAGAAGATGTAGGATTGAAAGCTAATCTACATCAATATACAATGTCCACAATTGCGAATTCTTTAACTAGAGCACATGGAACATTTGATCTAGTCCTTAAGGGTATGCTGCCTACATATAAAAAAAACTGAAATTCGAAGTCGAATGGAGATATATGTAACAAAGACACTGGTTCACACCTCTGGTTACAGGTGGTGCGACAAGTTGCAGTGGATCCCACTGTGAACACCAGGCGTCGCTATGGATTCCCTTTGCTTTCCACTAGGTGGCTCTATGATTACTGGTTGCGTGGCGTCCCTCTAGGGCAGACATGCTGCGTCCTTGCTTCATGGCGGACGTCACGTCGATAGGGGACAAAGAAGCGATGATGTCGGCTATAGGTACATGGCCAGGTTAGTAGTGGCGTGGTCATGACGTAGAGACGTTACGACCCTAGTGACGTGGATGAGGTATAGTGGTAAGCGATGACGTAAGGGGTGGGTTGGTGGGT
Source organism: Alentia gelatinosa (assembly GCA_950022655.1). Taxonomy (NCBI): domain Eukaryota; kingdom Metazoa; phylum Annelida; class Polychaeta; order Phyllodocida; family Polynoidae; genus Alentia; species Alentia gelatinosa. Next base: position 47,230,157 of record OX465583.1, on the reverse strand, counting down.
GGGTGGGCGGCAAGTTGTGTAGGGACAGGCTCAGTACTTCCCAGAGTGCTGCTTCACACTGAAAGTAGAAAAGAGAGCCAATCATTCCAAGTGCACATCTCCGAACAGACCGCCACAAAGTCTATAACAGCAGTAAGTGATATATACACGGTTCTTATTCAGTCCATTTCTTTCAGTTATTCTTGTATTTTAAGGAATGTAAGGATAATCTATCGTTTGTCCATTTGTAAGATGCCTCGACTCTAGATCTGAAACATCTCTGAAATAAGGACCATATCTCCCGAGATGAAAAGTATGCTAACGCGAAATTACAGATGTAAGTGTCTCTTCAGTCAGACATGAATAACATTAAACATTTAACTGCTAAATTATCCACATATACAAAGTCACACACAAATATGCTTAGGTAATTATTCAAACAGCAATAAACATATACAAGAGCTGTTCGAGTCTATCTAGAATTAAGCACCATTACTGCTACCACATCTTCCTATTCTAGTTATACGCAGGTCAGCAGACGTTTCTGAAAAGTTTTTTCTTCTTCTAAATTTATAACAGTGGATGTCTTACACATGTCGACTACACAAGACCGTGACAAAACATTTCATATCTCGATCATATAAGCCTCGCCATCCCTTGAAGGCAGCCATTTCTCATATGAATCCCCCCCCCCCCCCCCCACACACACACATGACAGGTAAGCAACAATGGAATGGCTATGATAATAAACGGATAGTACATACTAATCTTGCTCTATATGGGAAGTTATCATCTAAGTCAGTCATTAAAGTACAAATCCTTGTAGCTATATTATTATAGTCAAAATGTTATTGTTGTGAACCAGGCTCCACCAGCGTCCGACGTGCGCACTGAAACAAACCATCACCATGGCAACCACCACCACCTGAGACTATGTGACGTCATCCGGCGTGTCACGTCGCACCGTGCCGAGGTTCCCTGCTGACGTGGTGTAGCGTTGGCCATGCAGTTAGGCAGAGAGAGGAGGGAGCAGGGCGGAGTTAGGCAGATGCTTGTGCTGGAAGTGGTTAGTGAGGCCACATTCACCCCAGGAGACATGCAGTCACCGGCATGCATCATTACAGAAGATAGTGATTTATTGTTATCGGTTATCAGAACAACAAAATCACTAGTCTTCCAAATCATGCATGCCAAGAAATTTATTAGTGGATTAACTTGGTAAAGAGATTCCTCCTCAAAGTCCTCTTCGCTTCCACCCTAGCAACCGTCACCATAGCAATCTAGTCAGGCACTGGCATTAGGAATGTTAACCATAGCAGCTGTCACCAAAGTATTACTAACCGATGCACTTAAGCTTAAGGCAACCGTATTCCTTACATTAATGTTAAGGCCGTCTTATCACATGCAAACCGTTAACTCGTAGACTACAACATGCACAGGCCAGAAGGCACAGGTTTAGTTTAACATTTACACTGTACCTACACCATTGAGGTTTGAGGTTAAAAGGTCAGTATCCCTTAGCATTAAACCTGGTTTAAAAACGCTGCGTTGCGGACCGTTCTCATCGTCACTTCTCATCGCAACTATCTCTAATTTAACATCGAAATTTGTCGATTTTCAAAAAAATTATGCTCATTATAACGTTTTTATCAAATGTCCAAAAAGGTTTTTTTGATTTATCGCACTTCAGTTACCGATTATTCAAATATCGTGATGGGAGAATCGGGAGCGGGTCTTTAAACCAGGTGTACAGAAACAGGTCGTTAGTGATTATTGGGATACCCTTGTATGATCATAACCTTCCCGTATTATAAGTACGATTTGTACTCAACATTACCACTCTCCGTTTTGTAGTACATGTACTTGTATCTCTGAACACAGTGTTATAAGTACCCACAGCCCTCCTGACCCAGACCAAACAGCCAGAAGCCAGCACAGCTCCCCGGCACACACAGACTTCTATCCCGTCAATCAATGGGTGTGGATCTCGGCGTAGACTCGTGCGGACACGGTCAATCCCCAGGTAAACACGGCCCTCCGACGTCCCACCTCCGGCGGCCAGTTTGCCCGACGCGATCTGGTGGCGCGTGGCGGCGGGCTGTGAGCACACTGTCCGCCGGGCACGTTCGATACGCGTCTCCCAATCGCCATGACAACACAGGGGACGCAGTGCCCCAACCCCCACGACAAGATCCCGCCTCTTCTCCATCACCCAATAACACTAGTACAAATATCGATCCGTATAAAGATCCCAGAGTTGCAGCTTAAGTATATGAGAAACACACTTTCTTCTATACACACCAACAAAACAAATGTCTGTTCTATAGACCCGATACAAGAATACTTTCAGTGTGTATGAATTTTATGTTTTATAGTTTTACAAAACGCCTTAAAATTACATATACGTAGTACCTCCTTGAGTAGCTTCAAACCACATAAGTCTTTACAGAGTTCAGTTTGTGGTCACGCTTATTTCAGTGCCTATAGCGAAATACCTTAAACCTGCAATCAGTATTAAGAAAGCGATGCTAGTACTTCCACTATGTTTAAACTAAGTTCTACAATTGTTAATGTACAATCTCCGGCTACAAGCTTTGTAAGCCCTCAACAGCATGCATGCTTGGCTACTTAGCAACTAGGTTACTTGTCCCAACTGGTTCTACCGGCCAAGGCGTGCGTCAATGCTCTAGCGTTTACTTCAGTTACTGTTTGTGTGTGACTGATCAATGAAGCGGCACAGGAAACGGATGGTGCTTTAGACTTAACCGTGTACACAGAGTAATGGGCGAGCAAACTCTCGCCAATATCGACCCGCCAACCGGGTTTACACAAAAGTGTCTTGTTGCAGCAGCATGTTTCATGACAAGACTAATGGTCTCGTTATTTTGGGTTCACCTAAATTTCGGGAATGTTCTGAATATATTGATCAACGCAAACTGTAAATTTCAATAATTCAGAAGACAGAAGATTCCGTTTTTTGGTGTTTTTTTTGGTATATAATTGTTTAAATCAAGACAGTTGCGATGAGCCTATATGCGGAACATGAGGGGTGGTTAGATTACTAATTCACACACAACTCAGCAAACGAAGTGAAATTACTAGACGCAGCCTTATCCTGAGACCCTGTGAAGTAGGACTGTCAGTTTAATATTTTAGTTTTACTTTCACTTTGAGTGAACCCTCGTGCTGAGTACACACCTCATCTGGAGAAGGTACTGTGCGTTCTGGATCTGTTCCTGGGCGCCCGTGATGGTGATGATACGGTCGTTACTGCCAGCCACCGGCTCGTCGATGGTGATGCCTGCGCCCGACTCCTGTCGGATCTGCCGGATCCGTGATCCACCTTTGCCAATGATAGCTCCGGCAAGCTGAAGCAGAAAACACAATTTTACTTATCTACGAGAGGAGTAGTAAACTAGCAGATTTTATTCATCATTAATTATATCAGATTAGTGAGACGTGGCTAGGACACCTCTTTCACAAGCCGATGCTACCTTGATAATCATTAATTATACCAGTGTTACATTGTCTTGGCTAGTTCGGTAACTATGGTCGCAATCACAGACTTCTAGTTTAGGAGAAAAGAACAATACGTGAGCACGTTATTTTGTGTATCTAGTATCTCTACAGCACCTATGAAGTACTTACATCTTTGGGAATGCTGACTTGTGTGGTGGAAGAGTTTTGGTTCTGGTTGCCGAACATCATACCTTGGTTGCCCATTGCACTCTACAACGAGATGAGGATACATGTACTATGATATTGGTCTTGACATAATGAGAGTGAAACATCAAAACTTTAAAGGAACAAATAATCCCATACAATAAATAGAGAAACATTCACTAAACCAAAATCTAATTTTATTCTTATATGTGTTTCACGGATTACTATTGTGATTTTATTGGCTTCTTTTTCTGCGAGTATATATGCTACATGGGTGTTTATAAAACAATTTCCTTTTCAGATTGCTGTCCAAACTCACCATTGTGTCCTGTGTGAAGTTCTGGTTCATTGAGCTGCCCATGTTGCCACCCATACTTCCGTTTCCACCTCCCATACCTAAGGAGTGATCAAAGAAAACACCATCAGTAACCTCAAACAGGAGGCAGAAAAGTGGACATATTAGAAGAATAACACTAAACGCAATCAACTAGCATTATCAGAGACCATTAGTTCAAATACTCCATGTCGGCTAGTCACATGCTAGAAACGAGTGCGACGGCATTAAATCAATATTACACTACATAAATGTTAAAGTTGCATTCAATGTGAAAACTATGGCGAAACTGTAAAATCAATCTAAACGACGCGTAACTGTTGACCAGATATATGTGAAGATGTTAACTTACTGAAATCACTCATGCCGCCTCCCATGTTTCCGCCACGGTTACCTCCGTATCCGTTCATGCCGCCTCTGGAGATTCAAAAATAATAACTGTTAAACAAAACTGAAACACAATTAACAGGTCCAGCGTGCAACTACAGGACGAGAAACGTTGAAACGAGAGAACGGTCAACTTCTTGTGACTATACATGCACGTCTTTCTGGGGGAGGTGGGTGTCAGTGTATACAGTCCCGGCTTGTTTGATTCTATGTCAGGCCGACCATTACATGTCCTTTCCAGACTTCCTCATTGTTTTAACTTTCTCAGATCATGGATTTCTCCAACATCTCCCAGTGCTCCTCGAAGAGCGAAGGAAGTTCTGAATGTCACAGAACTTTCTTTTCAGGTTTATCTTTTGACAAATTTTGGGTGTCCAGGTGCAAGGCAGGAATTTCGTTCGTATCAGTGCTTTGGCTGTTCACACTTAATATAAATGGCTGGGTTTTCGAGAAGTTTGGGAGCTATGTCCGGAGAGGCTGGGGTGGCTCAGGTCGGGAACATTGTTGAAACCAAAAGCGAAAATCGGGACATTGAAACACGGAAGTATGCTTACCCTCCTTCTGATCTGCTTCGGTAGGTATTACTGCAGAAGAGGTAACAGTGTCTATCAGTTACCTTTTAGGATTTACATTTGCATGTATCTTGCTTTTCAAAATACAAATTAAGGTAACCTTAAATTTAAAGTTCCGGTTGTATATAGTACTAGGGTAAGTGCCTTGATGGAAATCAAAGTTCAAAGCATGCTCTTTTATTGTGTCCAAATGGACGTGTGGCAGTGGCCACAGTGAAGACAAGTGGACTCACCCGCCGAATCCTCCACGGCTACCACGGCCGCCACCTCCCATGCCGCCGCCTCGGCCGCCACCGCCCATGCCGCCGCCGCCGCCGCGACCACCGCCCATGCTGCTCCGCATGCCACCGCCCATGCCTCCAGACATGCCGCCGCCCATGCCCATGCCGCCGCCGCCGCCGCCGCCGCCACCTCCACGGCCGCCGCGACCACCGCCCATGCCGAAGCTTTCGCCCATTCCACCTCGGCCTCTGTGTGAAGTGGAAAGGAGGGAGTCAACCATGAGCTCCGAGGGTACGTCATCTCTCGCCATCTGGTGACGACGGCTGCATGTCCAAACAAACTCACTCATTTGTAATTTACCCAAAACACATTGAATTCTGCATTGGCATGAGAGATTAATGAAATTTAAAGTCCCAGAGAATTATTTAATCATAACGAGGATAACTACGGATCCGATGTAACAAGTCAAATCAACGATGAAGATGGTTTTTACTGACCTTCCACCGCCACGGCCTCCGGAGCCACGACCACGGGACCCAGAACCGGCATCTCCCTGTCCTCCACGCCGACTGCTCTCAGCGCCTGAGAAACCGCCATACTCGTGAGAGTAGAATTCATCGTAGTTGTGTGGGTCATATGGACTGCTGAATCCCTTGGGTGGGGCCTGAAAAACACAGTTTGAACAGACACCTGCATTAGTCTTTAGTAAAAATCATCTAGTTATCTCTTACTTTTTCATCTATTTTTTTTAAAATCTGGGTTGAAAACAGGTCACTAGGAAGCCACATTCAATACACAGTAATGTTTGTTTTGTTTTATCTTTATCAAATATAGGATACTCAAAGTTACACAGGAGAAAATACTCACTGTTTGCAGAAGATCGTAGATGGTAGCGATACAGTTGATAACCACGTGGGGTTTGCCCGTCAGTTGTACAACGCGTTCAGTCGACTGAGGGCAGCACTGGGAATACACACGGATGTTGGCTCCGGTTTCCTGCAGGGAACACAAACAATATTAGTTATCCAGTTACACACAGTATTCTTGATCAAAGATTCAGCAGTATTTTTTTCTAAAGGTCATGTGGGAAAACGTAAAGCCATCTTTACCTCGCGGAGTTCCTTGATTTTGAATCCTGCACGACCAATGATGCATCCTGCCTGGCTCTGGTGGACCAGCATACGCAGGTCACATTCAAAGTCCAGGTCTTTGTAACTCTGGAACTGAAAACGCACACGGAAACACGTCAGGTACAGTCCTACACACATCAAACTAATACATCGACATGCGCCAAGTAACACTAAAGTCTTCTATAGTTACATAGTAGTAATCACAGGTTAAAATACAATCCGATCTGATTGGTAGTTATAATAACAATTCGCCTCAGAAGATATATATAATAGTAACAATGCTGTTCTTTAATAGTTGATTAGCAATATTAGTTTTATTTGCATTAAACATAAGAAAGATTCGAAGAATCATTAAAATAATCTACCAAAAACTAATATTTCCATTGAATTTATGAATACATGTGTAGGCGACTTAGTTAAAAAAAAGAGAAGGGTTTTGTTGTTGTTTTTTCAGTCCCAGTGGATTTCCTGGTAAATCTAGTTATGGTTACTGACTACAGAGAGCGTCGAGGTAGTGACGGCCAAGGTGCATCCTCCGGGGTCGGAGGGCGGCCATGACAGTTCGATATGAAGTGGGAAAAATCGGTAAATAAACATTTCAGGTATGTGCAAGTTTCCATTATAAAAGGCTCAATCCAGACTGAGACGGGCTGGCCAACAAATCGAAATATCCGAGGCAATCTGAGAAAGGGTGGGATGTGGAAGCGTTCATACTGTCGAGGCAATAAGAAGAGTTGGTCTCCTATCAAGGTGTAGGTCCCATACCGTTAAGCTTTAGCTGCCCAACGGCATTATTCTGCTGTTTAGAAAGATACCACTCGGCAGACGGTAGCCCCAACACATACCCTACGTCATCTAGGCGTGGTTCAGATAGGATTCACTCTTTGCTGTCTGACAGCGTTAGTACCTGTATGCCAAACTGGTATTACAGGTAAGGCTGCGGTTTGTACAGGTGTAGTACAACACCACCGGCATGGCACAGGTGTGAGTGGAGCGTCGTCCAGGTGTCTTAACCCAGCCCCTACCCTGTTTTACCTGAACCAGAGATGCCTGGTCTATTGATCTCTGATAATCCAAAGATCCAATGTGTGCTCTTTGAGATCGCAACCCCTGGCATCATCCACCCCGCCACCTCAGCCCGACGAGCGTCAAACAAGCTTTACTGAGTCACACATTATCGCCGAGTATTTCGGAAAGATCGTACTTCACACGTCGCCAGTTCCCCGGTTCACTATAAATCATCTACGCAACCCGCAAGTCTTTCCTGCGGCCATGTGTGAATAAATGCCAGCCTTGTAGAGGTAGAAATCTGAGCTGTGTGTAGAAAACGCATCGTTTACATAAAGTAGGGTAATCATAAGAGCACGTATAAGGGTGTGCACTGAACGACCCTGTTTTCAAGGACAAAAGCTTAACAGGCTATAGCTACTTCCTCTATTTGAGATGGCATAGCTGGTTTCAAAAGAGTTCCATCGAGAACTTAAAATTCTCGGCTTTCCCACTTGCTAGTTGTCAATGTTATTTTCTTTTCCATTCTTATTTTAAAAATTTTGATTCACAATAAAATGACATGAATACAAATAAATCAATCTGTGATCATGTGCAATGGTTTATAGATGTTAAGGCCTGAATTCAAACGAAAGGTTTCTCCTCACATGCCGTCGACACATGGCATTAACACTTGCAAATAGCACATATATCACGAACCAAGTTCTCGAGCCTAATTTTGAGTGTTCAGTCAACAGAAATAAGAGTACAACACACCGCACACTTCACAACAACTTTAACAGAAAGCCTCTGCGGATATGATTTTCGAAATGCCAACAATACTTATGGAATAAGACCTTATTTAAAGCACGGCACACAATGACGGTGGAGGAGTCTCAGTCGGGTTTGGGCGTATTCACTTGTAGCGTATGGACTGGAGGCGTGCACGATGTGGGCCATCAGTGGTTGGGGTGATGAGTTTGGGTTGGGGATGACAGTGATAGCTTAAGGCCTGGGATCAAAACAGGAGTACATAGGTTCAATACAGGACAGATTACACATAATGATTAACAATGAGGGCCTCACAGCCTAAGAAAAACGAGCTCTAAGTACAGCAGTGCCAAAGGGTTAGTACTGTTTGTGTTGAATTTCATTTGTTCTTTGCTATTTCCTGAAAGCAGCTCGACTAAAAGTATTCCCATCAATTTATTACTATACCATTTCACAAAATGCACTATTTAGTAAGATTCTAAAGCGTTTGCAGAATTTTGAGACTTGTGTTGATACTATCTGGATGAACGACGCTTATCACGGAATCAATCATTTTCTCTACATCTCAGAAATTCCCTCTTGACAATTTTGAATGGTAACGACTTGCACCGTTGGCACTTACTGTGGCATGGCCCAGAATGGAGGTAGGTAACACTATATTTACTTCTGAACTTACGTCCTCCAGCGTCGGGATGACATCGAGGAGAATCTCACAGACGGTGCCAAGGTTAGCACTGACGGTAAGAATACTGCAAGAGCAAATATCACGCACACATCAATATGAAGCTCTGGCTGCTTACCCAACACAAAATCAAATCTTCTATAAGGCAAAACTAAATCATAACGGCATTCAAACTCATCATCCCATATCTTTAAGATACTGATGATAGATGATTATTCTTGTTACTATATTGTTTGTAATTAAAACGAAATTTCTTTTGAACGAAAATAATTCTTTTCCACCAAACGGAGGCCGTTTAAATTAAGAAAGCTTAAGCATGCTCAGGTCTCAGTCTGTTGTATGCGATCTAAAGCGTTTAGCTGATGCTCAGTCCATAATACTAAGTACAACCGAACCAGCGGCAGACTTTTATCATCAAATTCTACTTGTGAAAGTTATCGTGGCAATAGCAGCGTCTCAATTTCCCGTGGAAATTATATCCGACTGCACAGGCATATATTTTAGTCTGTGTTGGCAACTATTTCACTAATGTATCAAACACGGGTCTTCTAATAGGGTCGCTAATGTCCCTTCACGAGGTGTGGAAACAACTAGTCACAGGATGAGGTCACCAAGTGTCACGCTGCTCTATGACGTCATTGCTTACGTCATTAGCCATTAGCCGGCAGCCTCCCATATTGCCCTTTCCGTATTCCGCTAGAAATTTCAAGATTATTTCGTAGGTTTACATCTAATCGGTCCCTCTAAAAACCCCAATGAATAAGAGTCCAGTAGATTAAAGAAATTTTTAACTCCGTGGACTTTTGTGGGCATTTTTTCCTGTTCTTAGATTAGTCAAACGTCCTAGAATTCGCATAGATTAATTCAGATGACAAGGGCAGCTGGATACAGGCGAGGAGCTTCCATGTGTACTACATACGGAGTTTGGAAAGCTGTCAATGAAGTGAGCTACTTGTATGATGAAATCATAATAAACTAGTGTGACCAGTGACAACCCCGGGGTGTGCGGCACGACGGATGAGGTAGAGACCAAACACAGAAGCCCGAGACACGAGCAGCAAAGTGGGGGCGAAGCCTAACAGGTGTCATAGTAGTTACATATATACACGCATATATATATAAATGTCTAAAGCAGAGTTCAAACAAGACAGTGTGAGGCAGAGGGGGTCGAGGCGGACCCGCCCGAACTAAACGACTGTCATGTAATGAAAACCAAATACAGAGTCAGAAAAAAATCAAAACTAAAATTAAAACTGGGATTTTTTTTTTTTAAATCTCAGAAATCAAAACATGAGAATGCTTGCTTCCCTCTGTTTGGTTAAGAAGTTTTTGGCCAAATAAGTAAGTGGTGATTGTTCTGAGTAGGTCTAGTAGTGACGTGGAGATTTCACAGGTCGACCAGCGCCGGGCAATACCCCGAGGACAGGTCGGCACACGCCACGCACTGTTGGACTTGCCCACTTTTCAAAGCATATCTTATCATTAAACAATCATTACCATTACAAATGAACGGTCTCAGGCATTAATTATTACACTAGATTACACTTAATACTATTTCTTTTCAATTTTTTTTTCCATTTAACCAATATAAGTTTTACTGAGTCACTTTTTTGAATAAGTACATAATATGCCATTTTTTGGATATCTTTTCTTTCATTCTCCCTATGATATAGTTTTGCAGTATTGTAACAAAAGTCTATTAAAAAGGTACATATATCCCTTGGGAAAGTTAAGTATCTTTAGATGAAAAATAATTTAACCAGTGAGTGGCACTGTGCTTGGTGATTGAGTAACGACAGGTTGTAGTAAGTATGGCTCGATATAAAAACCAATCATAACCAAGTTGTGGCTTGTACAGTAGAGTAGTAGTAGTAGTAGTAGTAGAGTAGCTAGAACGTATGGTGTGCATACCGTTCGGGGCCGTTGCTATCGGGGACCGTAACGCTTGCTTTGAACTGCCCCAGGACGAAGGTTTGAGGGCAGATGATTGGCAGAAGGGATCCATAGGTCAGGGAAAACGGGCATAGCCATACGCCATTTGGATGGATTCATCAACATATTGTGGTGGTGTTGTAGTGGTGTATGGAGGGACGAGGACCAACGGGCAGTCAGTTACGGACCGGGCCAGGACACGAGGACGCCAAGTATATATAATGACAATACGTTATTATATGCTACAATCTGAAGAGGAATGCTGTCAATCAGCACCATAAATAACATCATGGTGGTTCAATAACACATAGGATACAGCAGTCAAATAGCGGTATCATCATTATCAGCAGCAGTGGTGGCAGTAAGGGAGAGAAGGTCATTGTCAATTACACAGCATCTTATCATGTGAAATAATACACCTGTATAGATATATATATATGAATATATATAGGTATACGGAGATATAGTGAGGGCCTCTGCCTACAGCCTGCCCACATGGTGCCATGGTGTGCGCCACCTCTGGAGGCCGGGTCACCGTCGGCTCTGACAGTGTTTACAGCGAACCCTCCCTCATACACACAACTGGTTCTCGTAATCACCCAAGTCTCTCAAAGAGTTCGCTGTAAGGGAGGACGGTTTACGGACCCACCACCAGAGGGGGCGGCAGCACGGAGGCGGCGGGTTAGGCCACGTGTGGCGCCCTCTATGAGGAGACTGAGGAGTGCGACGGAGGCCCAGTGAGATGTAGTAAGTGGGTGTGGGGGCCAAAGGACCCGCGGGCTTCTTTCCTATAGCACACAAATATAACAAACGCTTATCAAGGCTTCTTGGGACCACAGACCCTTCTTTATGGGCACCTCCCTATATGGAAAACGGAAAAAGGCGATTTATAAGCATGGTGAGTCAGGTCAATTGTCTTTCTTTAAATACCGACGGAAACAGAGATAATGACTAACTGCTGGTAAAACGGGAAAGGCGATGTGAACGAAAAAAGGATCAAAGTGGCTGCTGCAAAATTAGGATTCTAGATGGAAAACGAAAAACAGGGGTAAGAGGCAAGGTTTAGTTACTTTTTACAAGATAAGTAACCTAAAAGGACTTAGCGCTGGGTAGGATACTGATAAGAAACTGGTAATTTGTATGTTCGCTTAATAAAAAATTAGGAGCTCATTAAGGGAAAACTGTCGATGTGATGTATTTACAGAACATAAAATTGTTGGGATATTTTAATCATGCCATTTAAAACAATCAATTCTTTTCTTTCATTTATGGCGAACTTTCTGGGGGGAGGGGGGTGTCAGGGTTAGGTGAATCAGGGAGGAGAGGTGATAAAACCTGCTAAGACTAGTAGTACCTGATTACGGGACTTAAACTAATGGCATGTCAACATGGAGTGATCAACGTGTGGAGGCTTCCGTGCACGTGGCGGGGGACTCGGCCAACCTGGTGCACGCGGCCTGCCTACAGCAGTGTGCTGCTCTACACTGTAAATTGTACAATATACGAAAGAGAGCGACTTGATGAGAACTTGTCAGGCCAGGGGCAAATGGCGGGCGGCGGAGGTAGGACCGGACCATCTGGAGCTGAGACAGATAATGCTGGATTAGAGTCGAGTGACTTGATATATTATATATATATATATAATAAAAGTGACAATTTATAGTCATATATAAAGTCTGTCTGTCTGCTGGAGTAGCAGTGGTGGTTGGTGGTAGTGGTAGTGGTGGTGGTAGTAATGGTAGTGGTGGTAGGTGGTAGGTTGGTTGGTGGAGGGTCTGCCTTGGCGGAGGGCTGCATGGGACACAGCCAAGCCAACAAATGGCGAACCTACAGCAGTCAAGAGCTGGGGAAAGAGAGACAGGGACTCCACGGTAACTTGATATTACCAGGGAACGTCGTGCGTTCACTACAGCACTACCCTTGGTACAGGGGGTGGCAACCCTTTGCATGGCAACCCAAACCAGCACCCACAGGCTCATTTATATTAAACTTCAGATTAATTTAAGTCTTCTTAGGCATCAAACGTATACATCATATAACATATATATCACTTTCTTTTTAGTGCTTCATGCAAAGGGTTGACCCGTAATTTCTGAGAAGCACATTTTCTTTTTTTGCAGACTACATAGGTTTGGACGATTCTCAGCAATCACTATCCGCTTGTGTTTCAGGACTGAAAGATGGGTTTTAAGTTTAAGAACATTTTTATTTTGCATTACCTTGGACCGCTACCCAGGGTTTGGGCCCCATCCTAAAACCTGGCTAAACCAAAGATTCTGATTGAGGTGAGCAATAGTCAAATCTTAACGTTATATAAAAATGGAAGAACAGAAAGTTGTAAAGTATTGGAGAGGAAAACGTATTCTGCTTCCCTTATATATAAATATATATTTTGTAACATGGACAGGATACTTTAAAAGCAAAAACAGTGGAGAAATATTTTTATGTAGGGATAACTTTTAAAGGCCATTATCTGTTTATGTGTGTGAGAGCTGCCTTAGTTTTCCATTTATTTAGACTTTAATCGTAAATACTCGATAACAAAGACAAGGTATGGACAGCAGAAATGTTATATTGGCCTCCTAGCTGTTTTTTAATAGGAATTTCACATATAAGATGTGGACAGGTAAATGCTCGAGTAGATAAAGGATGGGAGTACTCACGTCTGTTCTCAGGCGTTTGATGTTCGCACCGCCCTTACCAATGATAGCACCAGCATTCTAAAAATATGACATGAAAAAAAACGCCATTTACTATCTATGCATTTGAAGCTATGGAAATTGAAAATGACACGAGCACAAGTGAAGATGAACAAATCGGTAATCTACAGAAATAGCATTCACTGATGTCTAAGGATATTTCGAAATTGAAAATATTTAATTACACACAATTTTTCAGAACAAATTTGACGAGTCCAAACACTGTGATTGATGGGTTGTTAACAAAGAGGGACGTACCTTGCTGGCGAGCAACAGACGGCATTCTACGTGGGCGCCCTCGCCCCGTCGCCGTTTCAGCATCTTCGGGGAGTCGTCGGCTCCTCCGTCGCCGCGACCGTCCTGGTCCTCCTCTAGAGAGCGTTTCATTCCTGCAACAAAAAGCCACTCGTTAAACGTCCGTCTTGCCAACTCGAAAACTCCAGAAAAAGAATCAGTTGAACAAAAAACCCGTCCGAGAAAAGATAGGAGATATTTCAAGGATGGTTTTGTATTCTGAAAACATCCATAAAGAAACGAAATTTAAAATTCATAGACCGGACATATTAATAATAGTTCTAACCGTGAAATCCATACTGATCAATGCCTGTTGGTTCAACGTAAGAAAAAAGAACACAAATACTGTGCCCCCTGGGCTCGGGAATATGAACCGTGCCATCGAATGTAAAAGAGAGCATCAACCCTGGTGCCATCTGTAAAAGCACATTAATGATGCATGCGCTCACATGGCAACATGGTGGACGACGACGCCTAGAAACAGTCCAGACCAGACCCCACCTTCTGTCACCGGGCTCTGTGCGCAGCCATGCGAAACGCCACAGAGCAGCTCACCATCTACCGAGCGGCTCGCGGCCTGACGGCGCCTGCATCACGGCAATACCGCTCAATAGGTGTGGATGGGCAGTGACGAATCCTTCTCAGTTAACTATAGCTTAGGAGGTGTCACGCCGCCTACAGTTAGAAATGTAAAAGCCAGGGCTACTTGCAAGAATCATGGCTACGTTTCTTCCAACATGGCATCTCAACATGGCATCTCCAAAGCCTTCGTCCAACTTTTTACATCGTTATACTGAGCACACGGATGTGTCAAGGTCAATCGACCGTGGAGACGTTCCAGCAGAAGCTACTCTTTCCTATTGGGCGCCACGTCCTATCCCCTCTTGCCATATCCCCAGCTGAGAGGTATGGTACTTCGAGAAGACTAAACGGGGTGAAGGTCAATGACACGGCTTACCTGAGGGAGCTCACAGAGAGAAAGGGGGTCGGAGAGGAGCGTCGCGTCACCACCTGCTTGCTGTACGCTCCAAGTTCACCGTCTACTGGCTCACAGTGCGCCGCTGCCCGCCACCACCGCCGCCCTGCCATTTGTGTTACCTGTTGTTATGGCAACAATCAATGGCCAGCACCAGCAGCCAATGGCGTGCCTCCACACAGCTCCGCCTCGGAGGCCTATGGCAGGCTTGCTGTCATGGCGGCGGCCGTGTCGAGCTGGAGGCAGCGAATGGGCGCGGTTGTACCGCTCACCTGGCGGCTGTGTGGCAGCAGCCGGAGGGTGGTGGCGGCGATGGTAGTGGTGGTGATGGTTGTGAAACCCATCGGCGGCGATGGGTGGGGTTGACTAGTGAAGGGTGCCGGGACATGAATGGGTCTGTCTAGTAGAATCAAGGCGAGGGGTGGCGGTCATAGTCGGCGGTACATCAACCCCGCCCCTCAAACCGGGGTGGGGTGGCGCGTCTTTGCCGTACGAGGGCTGGGTCCTCCAGTCGCCCGTCGGGTGGGGTGTAACGCCCACATATAGAGCACTACAGGTAGACGGCGATGATGCGGCGCGCGGCCTGCATTGATCCAGAGGACCGCGCGCATAATGACATCTAAATGCCGTGTACTTACTGACCCTGGGTGCCACCCGACAATATGCAGACACCGTCATCGTTCACACCCATGAACATATACACACGCAGAGACGCGTGTCACATCCGTCCCTGTTTGACGAGCATCTCCAGCAGTTTCAGGCTGTACTTTGGGTGTTTGCCATTTACCTACAACCCATAGACAGTGTCTCGCTGTACTACGGCCAAATCACAAACCTTCAAATAGAGTACATCCTTGTCAGAGCGGTCTCTCCTGTCCTATTGCATACACCTGCACCCCTCTTCTACACACTCACCATCACACCTGTCCTGTCTGTCTGTGCAAGACACTGTCGCACTACCACACAGGACATCAGACCCGCCCTACCTGGTAACTAGACTAATACCTGGTCGTCCACCTGTCTTTAGGTGACACGTCACGCGGCACACACAGACAGCCGCGCCAACACTTTGATCGCCCCCCCCCCCCCCCCCAAGCTCCCACCCTCGTCCTCTTCCTCCTGGTCCCCCGTCAGCATGCACCGGATGAAACCCGCGCCGCCTGGCGGACTGATCAAGAAACACGACCTCTGCGAGGACGAGGACGCGTCCGGACTGCATTAAAGATCAGTGTGGCGGGCGGCCTGTGTGTGATTTGGGGAGAGAGGGGCGAGGCTGGGAAGCGGGCAATTGTTTGACTTCAGTGGAGGGAAGCAGATGGGGAAGCTAGGTCCTCTGCCTAAATGGATCATACGGCTACTACTGGGTAGATCATTCAACTGTCAGTATCATGCCTTATTTCCGGTACAGCGCCATTACCACCAAACTTTGATGCACCATCGGGGACTAGAACCTGGCGTGCTTCAGCTGTAACTATAATATATATAAATAGCAGTGAGGTTTATGCGTGTTCTACCGCAGTGATCTAGAGTAAAAGATGAACACACAAGCAACCCACTGAGCTACTCGTTGGCTCAAACCAGTGCAGGTTGGGGGACATACTCCCCATCTATGCCTGGCCAGGAACTGGGTGGATAGGCAAGTCAGTATCGTTTACTATAAAGTCTTATCACTGGTGGAGTAAGTCATGATGACTTCATTGGCGTCGTCTAGATGTCGGACAGTCCCGGTAACCAGTCAACGGCCTGTTGGCTGTCGTGACCTGGACGACTTGTGAGTGGTCGTCAGGGTGATGCTGCAGCGTGACACTAGCGATACATTATTTATACCAGCACCACCACTACCACCACGGTGGACGAGCGTGAGGCGGTGGTGGGGCCGGCCACACACCTGTAATGAAGGCGTGTACTAGTATCAAGGAGGCAGGTGCGGTCGTAGTGGTGCAACACCTGTAGAGTGGACTGTCAGACTTTTTACCTGTGTCCTTCTAACTCGGGGCCTGGATGCAAATGTAAAGAGATCTAGGACCTCTTGAGCTGCCACTCGCTGTGGCTGTCAACTTACCTCTAGAAGCTCCCGATATCTGTAACGACCTACAGCGCCAAAAAAGAAAATACATGAAATATCGAAAGACCTGGATCTATTTCAGTAAAGGATTCTCTTTTATAATGTTATGTCCACCAAGGTCTCATTCAGACTGCAGGATGACTGTCTATTGAGCATGTTTGTTAACTTGTTCGCAACATAGGTTCATCAAAATATTGTATCGATCGTGTGTAAGGCTTTCCCCCTCAAAACTGATATTATATCAGAGCCCAATAAATATCAAGTTCAAAATCTACGTTTGCAAGATCCGATTCAGCCATCATTATACGTATCTTGGAACAAGAATATTTTAATATTCCCCAGTATATTCACTGGTCGTTCATATCCTAACTGCTTCTGTTGGTCGTCATATGAATCAATTCGGCTAATGCCTCAGGTGCCAAGATATGTGTGCACCTCCGGGTCGGGGACATGTAGGAACAGGTGCGTGAGCTTTTCTCTTGTTCTGAGGAGTCGGCGTACCACGACCATACAGGTAAGAGCGAGCAGCTCCACTGTCAATTTGCACGTGTCGAGCAATGCCAGCGCCATACTCTTGGGCAATCTGACACTACTCCGACAGCTTGTAAATCCTACTTACTTAAGTACTAAATTGCCTCAGTTGTGAATCTGAGTCGATCTTTCCTAGGTATGTGGATCTGTATCTGCGATTTGCATAAATACTTCACCACTGTTCAGATTCAAAAAAGTGGCATGAGCACAACTTTTGGTAACACGGTCAGGATATGAACATTCCTGTATATCTCTTGCCGATTAATGTTGAGTACTTTGATTGTAGCTAATTCAATATTTGTAGTAAACTACTCGGAAAAACCTAACCATTTCCTGGGTCCTGAGATCTGGGTCAGCGGCAATCAATTAAACTACCAGCTTTATCACAGGATCCAGTGCCCGTTATGCAACCACAGAGGTGGACGGCTGCTCATTGGTGGTTGTGCTAACTGCACACACGGCAGGCTCTGTACAGGTGTGCGGAAGACTGTGTGTGTACAGGTGTGGTACTTGATTGGGGGTTGGGGGGAGGGTTAAGGGGTGTTACGTAAGACCAGCTGGGCGTGGCACGCGCCTGGACAACGCGCACACAGCGCGTCGTGCAGACAGGACCAGGCAAGTCGGGTGTGTGAGGTGTGTGTGTGTGTGGCGGGGGTGGGTGGGGGAGGGGAGAAGGAAGCCATGCTGGATACACAATTCTGCACCCGACCTCTGCGCTAAGTAGTAGGTCACACACTCCACCACCCAGCATCAGTTCTGATTAAGACAAACAGATTGGGCCGAGGGCTTCCATCATTTATGTATGACCATGTGCATTGGTGTGATACGGTAGTGTCCGTGTTCGTGACTTCTAATGAATCTAAACTACTTACAGAGAGTTGGATTCGGTTTCCGTG
Organism: Alentia gelatinosa; assembly: GCA_950022655.1. Taxonomy (NCBI): domain Eukaryota; kingdom Metazoa; phylum Annelida; class Polychaeta; order Phyllodocida; family Polynoidae; genus Alentia; species Alentia gelatinosa. The sequence goes on along the minus strand of OX465583.1, from coordinate 47,212,037 downwards.
TACATAACGAAGTATGATCGACAAAAAGAAAGAACCTCAGGAACGTCTTCTCCAATCTGTTAGTGCGATGCTTGTTGAATAGATGTGTTTTATACCGGCAAGTCTGTCAGGTACGTTAATCATTACAGCCAAATAGTAGCAAGATGATTTTGTTGTGTCTAGGTTCCAATAGCTTGGCCACATACAGCAATGTAAAGCTTGAGAGGGCACGGCATATTAAATCGTACAGAACAACATTCAGTTCAGATCAGATCCATTCCGTCCATCCTCCCTGGCAATGTGGTAAATGTATCATTTGATAAATTAACCGAACCAGAGAAAAATCCACGTTGATATAAAGCTACTACCGACAACTAGCCACAAATGTACTGTGGTTCAGGTGCGTGGCGGCGACCGGGGTCACGGAAACGCCAGCAACCCCTCTCGTCAAGGTGGGGTGCAGGGTGGGGTCAATACGTGTCCACAGTGTGACGGGCGTCTCTGCAGCGTGCTGGCGGAGGAGGGATCACATACCCCGCTCAACCCCACGGGGCGTCACCATCCACCCACTGCCAAGAGGGCATGCGCCGGTTAGGGCGTGTCCCCCTTTTTGAAGCGTGTGTGTGTGTGCACATAGAGTTGATAAGGATGAGGCAAACTGGTCAAGGCGTTAGAGTGGATAGTAAACGCTGTAAACCGAGATACCTTTGATTCATACTGGTCAGTACAGAGGTGCCAGGACACCAGGAGACAAGGGGCATGAGTCAGGGACCACTCCTTTCAGTCTCTGCCCTACCGCACGCACCGCACCCCCTGCTGTCTTCCCCACCTTGGTCTCACCTGAGCGCCGCCTTTGATCTTTTTGGCAGAAGGCCATGGAGAGCGGCGGCACCAGAAGAGGGCTGAGCCAGCCCGAGTGGAGGCAGGGAGACTGGGCGATGAGTGAGCAAGTGACGCCCACCCAGGCATCCTCCTCACGCCTAGGTCAATGTCCGCTAGCGGTAGTAGCCACGGCTTGGTCCCTCTCACTCCTCTGCACACCGGCTTACAGCCAGATAGCAGTGCCGAAAGCATGTAACGAAATTGTGTCGAAGTAAAACCCCTAGCACCACACACTAATACAAAAGCATCGCCTGTAGCTAGGAGGTTTTCACCTTGTATCATAAATATCTGCTCACCCAGTATATACTCGGGATGTATAACATGTAGGTAGGATACTCACAGTGGCCCGTCCATGTGCCTGTGTCGACTGTACCCAGGGTCAGCGTCTTGTACTACTACTATTCCCCGTCTAATGCTCGGCCCGCTCCGTAGGTCCTTTGTGACATACTACTAACGCCACTGCACCTTATATCCCCAGCGTCAAGGTGCCGCCCGACCCAAGGGGTGGCCGCCTGCTCCACGCCACGCGGTGACGGCCGTGCTCATTGCTACACGTAGGGGTGGGTGGGTGGGTGGGGGGGGGGGGGGATGTAGGTGGCGTTGTCGGGAGGATAAATGGTGGGCTGGGTGGAGTTATTATAATGTACATTAAGTGCTGACTGACGCAGGCTGTGTCACCTGTATACCACCTGGCATTGTTACATACCTCAAACATGGTTTACACACACATGCACGCACCAACGGATACACACCTCGAGACTACCAAACAGGTCTGCGCAAATACTGACCCTCCACCCCCCCCCCCCCCTCCGACCCCTATCCTTCTGACTTACCATATCTACTTAGGTTTCCCATTATGACGAGTGATTCGAGTTAGCTGATGAATCGTGATCAAGTCGACTTCCCATTAGTCGTCCTTAACAACCGGTACCATTCAAATACGGGAAGCAACCAACCCAGTACTCATGGCATTGTTGAGCACACTAAGACCCTCCTTGAATAGAGAATATTCTGTCCGTCTATACGGCGGTACTTGACCCAGGCCCGTAATTTTCTCCTCAGCTACTTATTTCCCTAACTATTGGCGTTAACAATCTTGCATTAACTGACTCGATTTGGTTTTTATTTTTGCTAAATTGAACTTCCTTCATATGGAAATCTATCGAAGGTCTTAACGTTTCAATGTTCAAACGGCCATGGCGAAAAAATGTACCCTGTACAAGGTGGGGAGGCAGTACTGGGTACTCTGATATGCATACAGGTAAATGCACAGGTGTAGAGTGACTGGTGTGGGCGTGGTCGGGCCATACCTGAAGGGTTATATCATACAGGTAAATCAAGGCGTGCCCATTCTATCATCACTACTAGCGGATAGTTACAGAGTGGCATACATCCCACCACCACCAGCAGACCTTCTGGTAATTATCATCATTCCAAGGTCTCGTTTCAGGAGTCCTCTTATTAGTAGCCGCGAGCTGATTTTAGTCAATTATTTATTATTATCTGGGTTGGCCATGGCCTAAAGATGCACTGAATAACAAGTCATGAGCAGGGCGGTCACACTGTTCATACTACAGTTGGGATATAGATAAGAATCGAGGAGGGCAAGGGGATGTAAAAATAACTTACTACTACCCCAGGATCGTCTGTGGAAATAACCCCTCAGCTACCCCAGCCCCACTATTATATAGTAAGTCTGTGGAGGCATGTAGCTCCAGGCAGCTGGAAGAAGGGTCGGGGCAGGGGGCGGGGTTCACCAATGAACTTCACTCGGGAGGAGTTCCTCCAGTGGGTAAGCAGACTTGGCACGCACCCGAGACGCGTCCATGGGAGGCCTGTTCCATACCTGTTTCTGTAAGCAGGGGTGGGTGGGTCGTGGGGTGGGGGAGGGGAAAGGAGAAGGCACAACCAGGTAGGCCGATTGTGGCCACCTGCCAGCCCTCCGGACTCTCATCAAAGGTAGGTGGGCAGCGCCCACCTGGTCCCGTACACACGGCCCACCACTCACTCCCGAGACACCAGTCGCTACGGCGAAACTGTGGTAGCACCCAGTCTACACTATTAAACAGTGATCTGCAGCTCTGAGTATATTCTACAACCAGTGATAGAGAGATACTGGGGCTCACAGAATTTCTGTTGAGTAACAGTCCCCAAATGTCATTCAACAGAATGGATCTAAGTAGCTTTGAATTATGATAAATTCAGAAGTATTGAAGGAATCACCTCAGAATAAACATTTGGCGTCGAGATGGAACGGAAGAAAGACCAAAACTAAGACTCGTTCCTGGAACACAACATTGACTGGTTTCAAATACTAACGGCCGTATGCTTCGAGCGGCTGACGCGTAGTAATATCCGAGCGCATACAAGGATATTGCGTAAGGTCAGATCCGAGGAGCGTACAACTGCTTGCATCTGAAACCAGTCTATATTCTATTTATTATTCACCTTTTATCAAATTGGCGGCATGCCAATTGTTGATAAATATGGTTATGCACCATTTTTCATGCGCACTATTTTTCGATTGTGCGGGTTTTTGCAGGCTTGAGCATGCACCATATCTGTATGTGCCAGGTATTTCCATACATAGGTACTACAAGTTTACTACAAACACTTTGATTTAGCATAGATTCCAGTAAAGTCCGGGATATATATGAATCCTAGTTATATCCACTCTTCATCTCTAACATGATCAAGACTAAGTGCACCCGGAATCTCGAAATAATCGGAAAACTGAAATTTCGGTATTAGGTAGATAATAAAACTCTTGACTACAGCATATTTCAGCGTTAATATCTCACTATAGAAGAATCGCGGATATTTTACAACTCCTGCAGACCGCTGTTGAGAACCTATGGTCACGACTGGTTTACCATAACACGTGCCCGAGAAGTAGGCCAAATGGCGTCATTGGAAAGGTCATTGTTGGCACACCACAGAAAATACATAGCCACTCTATGTAGATGGGGAGAGTGCCATTCCCCCGGGGCTACACCGACCCTTCTGTTCAACACACACCAATCCCATGACCACCCTCCACCTTTGTGTTGGGTGAACCGGCTACCCGAACCCAACATCCCTTCTGTAAGTTGATCTACAACTGACAGATGGTCACGTGCGGGTGTGACGTCACAGTCACATATCATAGGAGGGGGTGGGTCATGGCTATATCTGGGAGCTCAACTAGTGCCATCGAGGTACTCTAACTGAGTATAGTGATAAGTTTTATCGGTTTCTTGAGCATTACCTTCGAGTTTGTTACTGTAGAAGCTTCCACAATGAATACAGTGCGTGGCATCTACCCAAACTACAAGATCTCTCAAAAAAATGCCTACAGTCAGCACACACCGTTTATATGTGTGCCGTTAGCCTAGTGCACAGTACAGGGCGTGGTTCCTGGGGTGGGTAAAGCGGGGGTAGATAAGCCCACACCCCATTTAATACACACCCTCCTTGACAAAGGTAGTGTCCTCAAGGTGCCACGCCTAGTCTCCGATATAAACGCCAGGTATCAGATACAATGCACATTTCCTCTCTGGGAGTGTGGAAAGCAATTTTACTTTAGCATTTACCCCGAGAAGCAGCTTCACGTATATCCCCTCTTTCTGAAATATCGACGTCTCATATTTAGTACATATGAAACATGAGTAAAATAGTCGGATCATGCACGTTTAAATTCCTCTTTGTCTCTCTACTATGGCAAATCACTATTGTAATATCATGATATATAATGCATTCATTTGAAGAGGCTCAACCTGGAGGTGTTACATCTCTGCACATCTACGAAAAGGTGCTATTTAAATGTGCTAACCTAGTAGTAGAGCGGAATAAGTAGAGTATTAGTCCCATGACGGTCACGGTTACAAACAGCAATGCGGTGGGTGTGTCTGGGCGGGCTCACACATACGGCGCGCTGTTCTGCACTGGATCCTGATGGTCAACGTGACGTCCTGACTTATTGCAAGTCCCAGACTCCCAGTGGGAGTCACGCGCTTCACCACGCCACGACGGACACTGACATTCTAAACACTAAGTTCATTGTGAATGACAAAGGACTGGCACAAATATCAAGTCACCTACCACGCTTATTTAACATGACGTTAGATAGATGTGTTCGGCTAAGCACTTTGCTCATACGTATAATTCCCCCAATATATAGTGAATGGCGGGGGGGGGGGGGGGGGGGGGTTTGTTCTTATCATATCTGACGATGAAAAGAATCGTTGCATAATTCCTCCCCTACTGATGCACCACAGTTCAGTGAAATCTTACCTGTTAGGTGTAAAAGGTAACACCTGGACCACACCCTGCCATACACCTGAATGACGAAGACGACACCCCTTTCCGCTTGTATTTATGTGGACTAACACAAGCTCATACATCCAGCTTGCAATTCCGAAGCGTAAACCAGTCTATGGGGACAAATGAACCTACATGGTAATAAGGTTTGGGCCTAATTTCAATTACAAACAGTGTTAGCCGCTCACTCTATAATATTTCCCCACATTTCTCAGATACATCCTGCGGCCGGTGGGAAGGGGTATCAGATGGCCGTTTACCTGAACACTAAAATACCTGTACCAGGCAAGTGAACAAAACTGAATAATCAAATCTAAGATGGAAATAAAGTAAATTCTGGTACCAGGTGCTGCAACCAGCTCACTTAGTTGTTAGCTGAGGTATCCATGCTTGATGAAAATCGAGTGGGAATGGAGGCGGCAGCGCCTAATTGTCACCTTAGTGTTTCTTGCAAATGGGGTAACATATACAAACTGTATTGTTTCTTGATTAGCACACTATTTGAGTTTCATGTCCTGATGCTGACCCCCTAGATAAGGGTTGGCCGTATTCAGCGTAGTCCCACAACTGGTAAACAATACAAGCCTATGTTTTGAATATCGATATTCTAAAGTTTGTTCCCCAACCAAAGGGGGCAGACCACCCTAGTTTGATTCGGAATAATTTCAAAATGCTTACATACATGTATAATCTAATGAGTTAAATTTTAAAATCGTTCAATTATAAAGGGCCAACTGAATATATTTCACTCATCGCTTATCGCCAATAAACTGAATCAATTGAAACGGAACGAGAATGGTTTTGTTTGGCTAACACCAAACATACTTGAATATATTTCAGTTGTATACACTTCGGATTGGTCCTATTGCCTTCCGCTAGGTCTTTAAGAATTGAATCTATTATTAAAACCAAACAAGAACGAAGCAAAGGTAGGATAAAGGGTCTCGAGATACATGTATACAATACTTGTTGAATGCTCTTTCTGAAGACATTTTTGTTTATATTACTTGTGAATATCCCGAACAAGTATTCACGGACCGGAACCAGACACCGATGGTTGATATATTTTGAAAGACTAATGTATGCAAATAAAAACTTATGTAAAAAATGTCTCTGTAACTCTATGTTACGTTTAAAGATAATGCTGTGTCTCTAATTATAAAACAGCTAACAAGTCGGATCCAGTGACGTCGCTCTATGGCACCTTTTAAATACACTCGAGTTGATATTCCATTACATGAAGATAGAGCTAGACTGTAAATAAAATAAATATTTCAATAAGAGACCGAGTCATGTTAGTTGGCCATTGCCAATACTAGTTGGTTGCCTGTCATGCGAACCAGGCTTATTAGCAATTTAGACTGGCAACACAGAGTTGTATACTGCTAAGTGGTCCAAGCTCAGAGCCAAAACAGAACGTAAACTACGACACATCCCACTGTTCTGTATCGCATGGTTAAATAGGTTATGAAACAAGAGCGCACTTTGCCCGCACTTCTTTCGATGCATACAATACACAAGACAGATGCGTCCTGTATGTCGAGGTCAACCCCCTCCCACCCCCAAGCCGAGCGCGGTCGACCGTGTCGGCCGAGCCGAGCTTCACGGTAGGGGGGATTGGTGAAGCCACCACCACACTGCCGTTGACGAAGCGGCGGCCGAGCATTTATTTACACCAAACTCCGATAGGCATAAATACAACTGCCAAAACGGCCTCCTATGGTGCTGGAAAATAGGGCCGGCTTCCTCCTCCACCCCAAGGTCTAGTGCTGACTGACCGGGGGCAGATGAACTCTACAGGGAACCATGGATGCAGATCGTGACTGCGTGGTACGAGAAAGCCGGCGACAGCACGCGGCATTCAAACAGCATGGCTACGTTCGCAAACGCATGTCCTCGTGTGTTGCTTTATCTACTCGGTGAAGACTCTTATGATTGATTCCAAAACCCGGTCAAATAGTCATGTAGTAAAACACGAGTGTATTTCTTCAGAATGTTCTTTAGACTCCATGTCATACAAGGCAACATCTATTTCCTAAAATAGATAGCAAACCGTTTCGAATATATCACGAATTGAGTTTCATTCGGACCATGTGTCGGTAGTGAGTGCGGTTTCCGAACGTAGCCACAGGTGAACCATAGCCTGTGCCTTTACCTGTTGTGAAATGTTTAGCTGTGGCACAGAAAGCACTCTCCGGCGTGATCATGGACCAGGCTGTGTTGTTTGAATGAATTGTTACGTACCTGAGGGAGAGTCCATGATTCTGTGTGTGTGTGAGTGTAGTGGGAGGGGTGAGAGGGCGAGGTGGTTGGCGTTGGGATAACCTCGTTATAACGGACGCTGTTTCTCTTCGTACACTGCCCACGTCGCAGCCTCCTGCTACCTGTGTTATGTACACCACGTGACCCGGCCGGCGCGGTGCAGGCTGGGATGGCTGCAAGCCGGCTACGTGCCGTGTGCACAAGGGACTACACGGACGTAGGGACGAGCGCTCATACAGCGTAAACTCCTCAGGCCGCCCATGACCGCCACCCGGAAGCAACCCCATGGTGCTCCCGGTGGCTATCTGTTTTGTCTTCAACGAGACTCAGCTGGCTATTACTTATATTTTCTGGGCATTTAGGGGAATGAGAGGGTACTGACATGCTAGTCCACGGAACCCATGCCCTGATAAAGTCCTACTATAACCTACAACATCCTATTATGTGTGATAACACATCACCAATTCACTAGCATATGTGAATGGGTTTCTAATCCTAATTCTAATTCAAATAGAAATTATTTTTAAGATACATAGTAAAGAGAACCCTACGTTTGGTTATTATTGCCACGTTATGCAATACGTGGTGCGTATCTGTTAGATTAATAATATAGCAGTTAACGTTCTCTTTCTATAACATATGGCATATAATGCTCAGGGAGAGCGGAATGCTATGTCGTTTATAATATATGGACCGGGCCCAATGTTGGACGTATAATATACCACTGTGACCGAGAATAATGGATGGTGGAAGATACACATAATCGAACTAATCAAAATGTAAGTGTACTAGACAAGTGCAGCTGGTTGGGTCGTGTATGAATTGGGAAGAGATGCGGGCATGATTTTTCACCGATTGTTTTAACATTTCTGTATTTTTCCCAATTATCTATACCTGGTCAGTATACAGGTAGATTTACATGTATTTGGACTGATGAATCTTTCCATTCAGGTCCAAATACGTATATATCAGTCTATTGTAATGGGCGATCCCTGCCCAGGCACCACACTACTCACAAATATAGATCTACATGACACTTGCTAGGAAAAAGATCCGTGTTCAGGGTATCCACCGATCACAGTGATGGGTCAGTTTTCATAAAACAGAAACCAATCCCAAGTACGCAGTTTGAGACGTGTTCCGACATCACACACTGAGCCGCAGATGAGCCACACCTCTGTGAGCTGTCCATAGTATCCCACGAGATTTAGTATGCACATCACCAGGATGCTATTCGAAGATAAATATACATCCTTACTTAAGTTGCCCCGCAACCAAGTCCCGATCTTAATGTCGCCTAGCATCATACTCGCTTTGGTCTCACAGTTTTTATGTGAAGAGGAGGTAACCAGAGATGATAAACGACCAGAATGGACGTGGCGACTCTCCCAAGAATGGCTACAACCTACTTTTCCTTTTTCAAACTACAGGCTTCCTGTATTTCAAAGAATGGCCATTTCAAGGGTTTCATTTGACCCGAAGCGGATAACATAACCAACCGGTATACCGTAGCGACATACAGTATGTGACACAGGATATACCTCTGGGGAAGCTTATTCCCTGTGTGCTACAGATATCCCCACAGGTCCGAATTCAAACAGGCTTGTGTTTTTGGCACATAGACAGAGACATTAAATTGTGATTGCCGCGTGCTTAGATATAAAAGTAAGTAGTTTAGGCAACTACATGTACTGTCTGTCCCATTAAATTCTATGCACAAGATAATCATGCACCAATAATAGTCTTCTCATCTTCTCAATTTAACAGCAGTTAAGAGTTACAAACTGGGCGGTTGCCAGCTGGGTGGCTGTTGGGACACTAAATTGTTTTTCGAAAGTTATTCCTTTCTCAATTAGATGGTAACCACAAATACATTTCGTTCATGCATGTCACCTATCTCCAAGCAGAAACTACCAAATAAATAGATGCGGGTGACGGGCAGAAAAGCGATGGTATGTAGCGTATGCCAAGCGGGAGGTTCGTACACAACTGAGGTTATGGACACGAAATCATCAATCGAGTCACAGTTTTTTATGTATCACCAGTAGAAATGATACCACACGAACGTTGTGCCGGCATGAAAGTGAGAGGAAATATATAGATGTGCAATACTAATCTCTTAAAAGGCACAGTGACTAAAAGGGCAGGTCAGGGAGTCTCTGCGGGGTGTGTCCCAGCATAAAATACATTACACCTGCACTAAATGTCCTTTCGAGCTATGTCTACTATAGGCTGGTAAAGCTACACTGACGTAAAATTTGGACGTATTTTGGTTTACACACATTTACGTTTTGAGAAAATATGTGGCAATTTGTTTGCTTGTTTGTTTGGGTAGCTAAACATCCAGTATGTTCTAGTCGTCTTACTTTGGGTTTGACCGAATCTATGAGATGAATTTAGGTAGAAATCTCACTCCTCCACATTTACGGAGGTGAGAAATACCATAAACATTTACATTCTTTTACTTCCCACACCCGATAGACATGGTATGAAAAGGATTGTCCTTTGATATAGCAGTAAATCTATCACTGCTGGGGACGAAGGAAAAAATTGGCTGCCGTGGGATTCAAACCCACAAAGTCTGACAACCTTGGGATTACTAGTACAGTGCTCTTTGTCACTGAGCTAACTCCCCATCCCCCTGTGTACGCTACAAAACGTGCAGTTAGATCAAAGTAAATGATGATGCATACAGAGACGTGACAGAATTTGTTTTTAAAACCAAACTTGGGGGCCATCCACAAAGTATGTACGCAGAATTTTTGAAATGTTAGCCCCCCTACCCCTCCTCCCAATATTGCATGCAATGGAACAAAGGAGAATTCCCAAAATTCTTGACCCGCCCACCGCCCTCAGTGCGTACATACATTATGGATGACCCCTTCGCAATAAGTTTTAGAACGTGAAGCAACATTAATCAGGGATGTCAGTTAGGGTCAGGAAAAAACATTGAAATATTTTTTATTGCAATAGAGGGTTTACATATTACATATGCATTACAGTGTGGAATCAGGGGAAAGGTCAAGTTTTTACATGGGTCAGTGGAGAGGTTCACTGGGAGATCATGGGCTGTGGCTGAATTGGGTAATTTAGCAGTTGTTATGTCAATCTTACACAAGGAATTATTTTTTCACCCTAAAAATTAAAATATTGAATTTCAATGGAAACATTGAAAACTTGCATACATAATTAATGCACGTTAATAAACGTATTAGAACATAAAGCTCTGTATACAGAAACGTTGACAAACTTTTTCTGATAAACGGGAAATAATGCGAAATGTACCGCCGGTATGATTGCTTTTCAAACGATCAATAGAAATACATCTGACCTACGTGTTATATACGTAGTGCCCGCAATTTTTTCTAATACGTAGATGAAACGTCTAGATTTTAAGCCAGCGTGACTGTATCATCACACTGGTGACAACGCAATGTGTCTTCGGGTTTATTCACTTAAGATCATTTAAAACGATTAAGATATTTGGTATTTGTTGTATCATTTTTGAAACTTTAAAATATTTCCTGACGATAGCTGTAGACAGCAGAGGTTACCTTGACAAATGGCAATGCCCCCACGACCTCCTTCCGATACTTCTCCCTTTCGACTGGGGGCTAACGCGGTCACCTGGTGGCACTCGTGTAATGCCAAGTTGAAGGTGCTACCTGACATTTTCCGTCGGTCAAGGGCACTCACCTTCAGGAATTAACGCGAGGCAGCTTCTCCAAATATCGCCCAGCCAACACCCCACCCCCTCCCACTGAGCCCGACCTCGTAACTCGGCCCCATGCACGCACAAGGGGGGCTGTGAGTGTGAGAGCGCGCGTGACCCTGCCAAGGCCGTGACCCCGTCAAGGTGACCGTCAGGATCCGGTCATCATTCTGACCTGCCGCATGAGTTGATCACCATATCTAATGAAAATAGATAGGCTTCCACATATCCCTTATATAGCTCGTTACTGTAAGATATCTGCGATTAGTTTAATTTCAATATGTCGGTTAATCTTATGCATCAACACTATGGGTCCCTGTAATCATGTCTTGACAAGATAATGAATCCATGTTTGTTTTTTTCTAAATGCAAACCTCTTCTATATATCTTCTCTAGGGTTTTGATTAAGAAAATTAGCCGTTTATTTATCCTTATGTAGGACAAGGCAGAACGTGGTAAGCACCCACTCTCTCTGCCTACAAGAGGATAAAGCTCAGTTTACACTGTGCTCCATCCTTTCCAATCCCCCTTCCCTTCGCGGCGGCGGCTAAATCCCGTCTGTTTGAAGATGGGTGGCTTCTACGCGTTAATATTTAATGATATGTTTAGGTCGACTCATGAGGACACATAAAGAGGACGGAGCTGATATTGACGCGCGGGAGGGGCTCATCGGCCTGCTTTGTGCCGACCGCGCAGGTGTCTGCGCCGCGTACCGGGCGACGCGACCCGCGGCCTCGACGCACATAATGCCCAGCCTGCACGGCGCCACTTGGCCAAGTCCCCACGTCAAGGCCCCCACCACTATCACAGGACCCCCCCCCCCCCCCCCCACCTCCTTTTAGGTTGTAGTCGTACGTCGACGTCATTCACTGGCCGGGATTCTCCATGGAGGATGTGACGACAAAGCACAATTACTATTGTACAGGTACTCACATCCTACAGGTGTAAAGCAGGCACGTGTTAGAGAGAGTGCTACTTCGAGAATGAAGTCGTCACGCAAGTGTCATCTCATCTCTCTTGTCACTACACGAGACCTGATACAGTAGAACTGTGACACACAGACTGAGTCCTTTCAACAGTCGTACCGAGATACCCCCTCTGGCTCCTTCACCCACCAACAAACCTCACTAAAGGCAGCGGCTATACCCGTTGCTAAAATCAACGGTTGCTCATTGATTCGCTCGCAGACAGAATCCGATGGGATAACGTGTTCGCATTGCAATCTCATCTACAATGTGTGTGTATCGCCGAAAAGTGAGTCTTCCCCATCTTGGAAGGTCAGACTATAATTTAACCTCCGGCATTCCCTGCTTCCGCTGATCGGCACCTTGGCAACACAGACGCAAAGAGCTTCACCCCATAACCCCCATCCTCCTCACCGCCAAGCAGCTAGTCTACTATAGAGGGGGAACTCCATTCATTACCATGGCAACACAATCTGTGTCATGGCCGGGCGTCTCCATAGGTGGCGCCATCCGTCGTCAGGGGACGCTAGGTGCGGCCAACGGGGCCGATAGCGAGTTGCCATGACAACGACACCTTGGAGGTGCTGTGGACAGAGACGCCAACAACTTGGTTGGTTATACAAGCAGCAGGGGCAAGTCCCGAGTCATGCTTTGATAAGATGAAGACAACGCGGAGGGCAATGTTAGTCATGGCACGGAGATTTTACATAGCCGATACCGTCTCGCAGCACAGCCCAATCAAGCTCATGTACATCTCTCAGATCCTAGATAAGGGCATTGTGGTGTTTTTACTACTGTTCTCGTGTGTGTTCCCATATGATGCAAGCTTCTCGCTGCTTAACCAATCTCGTCCAGGCGGAAAACTCCGGATATATTCCACATCTGCTCCGTTGGCAAGTAAACAGGGCCAGGGTGGTGGTGGTGAAGGTGGGGGAGGGGGGGGGGGGGGAGAGGCAAGTATTTCGTATTTTATTTCCCCCAAAATATCCCATGGTGGGTCACCTAGAATGACAAACATGACCCAAAAGACCAGTCGGGAGGAACTTCTAGGCTGTGAACAACGAGCATAGACTCGCTGCTGTGAAACACCACACGTGTCGTGCTGGGCAGGCGGGACCGAGCAGCTCATGACCTACTTACAAGGTGCACCATGCACTCCTGACCTACTTGGTTGCGTGGGAAAAGCGTTGACGCCGCTGAACCTCTTCAAACTGCACTCCCACCCTCTCTTTAGTACACACACATACGAATCAACAACCCCTTCAGATATCAGGGTCTATCTACAGTTAGAAGAAAGCTTACATTTACCTGCAAAGAGACTACTCGTGTGGGGGAAGCCGAATCGGGGCCGGCTCCGTGCTGAAGGGATGCGCCGCGGAAATGTTCACGACTTGTTCGCGCGGCGACTGCTGGCTTAGTGACGGTAAACTGCTCACTGGCTGAGCTGCTCCCGTAGGACAGGGCCGGTGGGCCGTGTGCTGCGTCACTCGGCCACGAGCGGCTGGCGACACTCAACAACCCGCCCGTTCAGCCTGCTGAGACCCTACTCCCACGCACAAACTACAATCCCCACAAACGTACTTGAATTTACAGAATTTAATCCCTCACGTCTTCCGAGGTAATTCATGTGCAGTATGTGAACAGGTAGTTTTACCCCTAGTTTGTAGACACGGCTATATCGGCACATGTCATGGGCAACTGATAACCCCGAGTAGAGTTTCCGAACAATCCCGAGGCGACCCCTATTCAGCCCAAAGGTCGTGCGCGCGCCATTCGTTCTTGGAAAGACACGTGGACCATGAACTCAGCCAAAATGAACCTTAGCATCTTACCACGGGGCCCTCACTCTGTTCCATGGCTAAAGCAGGGAGTAAATACTTCAAATGTAATTCAAAACAAAGCATAGTGTGTGCCTTAGTAGTGTCTATATACTGGCGTTGTGATCACACGCTCACGATCAGTCATACACGGCACACAATGACAACCAGGAAGTAGGTGGACACAATAGTGCACAGTGGAGGAGGCCTAGATATAGCTATCCACAGCCATCTCTTCAAAATGATAGTCAGGAACACTTCCCTAACACTTAACCCACATCCTACTACGGTATCAGAACTAGGTCATGTCCATAGTAAATTTATCAGCAACAGTTGAATATGGGATCTAGCGTCCACATTTCAACTAACTGCTTCATGCGTGTACCGTATTTAATCCCTCTATAATCTGTCATAAGAAAAGGTTGCGGAGTTGCGCAGACTAATGAGAATTGCGGGAAACCCCCGTAGGATATCATTTAGTTTGGCTTCTATATATACTTATAGAGAAAATATATCATATGCTTCAGAGATTGAAACACATTATTCATAGCCAACTAGGTCAGATGGGGTGGTTCTCGTCGAGTACCAGGAATTCCGACTCAGTTCTGGAGCTAGGGATATTTTCGTCAACTCTCTCCACTTCCCCAAGAATAACCTTGTATCTGGAGACCAAAGTCTCACTCAGTCTACAAGCTTAACACAATCCCCCAGGCAACAGAGTATACATTATCGTGGTATCAATACTGCTGTCTAAAGGCCCGTGGTGGAGTTGGCTTGGAAGAAATCAATGGGTGTTAACGGAGCTATGTGTCAGCATACTGCGGCACAAGCCGGGCACATACTGATCAGCCGCTAGGTGCTGTCTCTCCCGTGTTTGTCAGGTGGGGCGGGTCCCCCCATTATCGCTCACAAACACGACGCGGTGTTTGCCCGCCGTGTGTGCGCGACACCTGGCGGTCTCCAGGTAACGCAAGTAATCAGATCACGTGACTACAAGAGGCCTGTCTCGCGTTGGGCGCCCAGCATTTGCACCCTGCATATATAAATAATGACCGCACAATAATGGGTGGGGGTCGAATTTCTGTGAATATCCATTCAAGTATTCTCGGTAGTCATCTGGTATTGTTGCAGAGACCTGGCGTGCGAGACTTGTGATGTGATACTTTCATACCCTATTTAGGGCCCTACTCGGTGAGCTAGCCCAAAGAACCCTCTTTTCAGCTATTTCAGGATGCACTTAGTACTCGAAGTACATGCTCATATATCCGCCAGTCTTTAATACTTTATACACCAGATTTCCGTAATATATATTCAGGTGAAAAAGACCAATAAGATAATGGACACGGAAATTGGTAGACTCATACATTCTTTAAGGCACCTATCTCACAATATCTACCGATGCCCACCCCTCTCTCAGCACAGGTCTGCTTCCACCATGTGGATAGTTTCAGGTAATTTCAAGGAATTACTGTGGAACCCTATGGCAGTTTCACTACATGATCAGAGTGCTTTCAGAGAGAGAAAGACAGTCCATGAAGTTGGAGACCCTGGGGTACACAGGGTGCATTGAGGTCGTTAGGCACCACTGCATGCCGCCGAGCATCGCAGGGTAAAAATTGGGTTATCTTGATTATTTTGAATGGGAATATTGAAATTTTAAGAACCTGTAATTTATCTTAAAAAGAAAAACCCTGAAAGATTGCATCCAAATTTATAGGGGAAAAAGGTCTAATTATTGATGACAATATACAGAGCTAAGGAAAACACCTGAAATCCGGAAAAATATCATCGCTGTAGCTTCTTAGGCGACACTGGACCAACAGCAATGCCTCTTGCAGCTGAAATAAATGGTTGTTTGAGCATCGATGGTTGCTTCCCATTTGACTGCACTAACCTGGAAATAAATAACCCTGAGTCGCATAATTAAATAATCGTTAGGCATACTGTCTAGCATATGGTCCAGCGATAACGTCTTTGTCGAGCAACTATACATTTTGGACTGATCGGATAGCCTCGTTAGTATCAAACTTTGGTGACTGGTCGTTTGGCAAGTGTTTTATGAATTTACCACTAACTGGATATAAATATATCGATACCAAAGGTCCCCTAACTATGTTAACGGGTCTTCTCGCAAGGTGATTGCTTCTTTCTTTAAAATCCAAACTGGCCTTTGCAATGGACGATTCGTTTTTAATGCCTATATCTATCGAGAGGACTAAACTGATGTAGTACAGTCGGTATGGCCCCTTCCCATCCTTTGAACACACACAGAAACTGAACATGCATAGAGTAGGTTAGGCGATAACCAACACCTGTTGGAATAGGACCGGACATAATCAATCGCAATGGACACTGTATGTAACAATAACATCCGACATTTTAGTCAATAACAAGATCAGACTATAGACGAGTGGTCTATGAATACACATGTATATCAATTGCTACCCTATGAAGCATTTTCCTAGTAACCAGACGGTCTATATCTGACAACTATATCTAAAATGATATTTTCCTATTTTCAAACAGACCCTTTATATAGTTCATGAACTACAGAAATGTTATAAACGTGAATTCAAATGTTAGCCTCCTACGAAAGTCTCTTGACAACAATAAATAATTCCACAGGACATAACGCCACCCTGTGAAGAATAGCGAGTTTGGGTCAGTTTGTCACGGCCCTCAGGGAATCCCCCCCCCCCCCCCTCCCCCGTTATAGTTTTTTTCTAAAATAGGTTTTCAGCCTTACGAAGGTCACGCAAAGCGAAGAGATCAAACCTGATTGTTTAACTTTTTATTCATTCCAATGCACACCATGGTTTTTAAACTGGGTCGCACAATAAGGTTTTCCGGATGAAGACCTGTGAATAAGTATAATCTGACGGGATTGCTGTTCAATTGGCAGTTTTAAATTGACACTGAGTCTAGTGAGGTAGTGATTGCTATTCATCTACAATGTAGCTCTTCTTGATACTAATGGCTTAGGCATTCTAAAAGCATACTGTCGAGGAATTACAGATGTACTAATGAGGCTCTAGACATGGAGGTTTTTATTCGTATAGGGAAAGCATGGCCAATATGGCGCCACCACATCTAATACGCATTCCCGACATACCCTACCGCCTGCTTTATCTATAACCAATACCACGTAATGCTCGCACGGAGGGGAGGGGGCGGTTAGAGCTTGGCCTGAGCTTCACGCTGCCCGCTGTCTCTAATGAGGATCGATCCAGGGTCAGGAAATGAGCGTAGATCGGTCGGCCCGTCTGCCTGCCACTAATTACTCCGCTTGTTGTTGCTATGGCGATCCCCAAACCCTTAAACCTACGTCAGTAGAGAACACACTGCTGCCCGTTCCCGTCCAATGCAACACCACCGGTGGCAGAGTCCACGGGACCTGCTCCAATAGCCCTCATCAAGACGTCAACTCCTGCAGCTACTAGGCCTAGACTGGCCTCTTCTCCTGTCAGCATTAACATGCATGTATTAGGTGCTTCTGAAGAAGGATTTCTTTTTAAGCATAGGGAATACACATAGCCGTCTTCTTTTCACGAATAAAATCTTAGCTGACAAAGGGATCAACGTAAATTCCAAACGTTCTAATGAGCAGTTCAGAGGCTGTCAAACTGCGTCTATTCAATATGAATTAGAATCCTCCCCACTTTACATTTCACATACACAGCTCAAGTCTAAATAGAGACAACGTTTTAGCTCTACTTGTAAACAGACAAAAGTCCTCCGCTTATTAGGCTCATTAAATTTGTAATTCGGTGGGAGTAGTAACAATTTTATCATCATTTCATAGTGTAACAGTTTGCCTATCGTTTATAGCGATGAGGTTATTAGGCGTGGTATGCCTTAAGGAGGCTCTGCCAGAAACCAGTAGACCACACCACGTGGACATAACTCTGTCGCCATGGCAGCTCTCGGTCACGTGAGAAGCAACTCGGCTTGGTCCAAGCGAGTAGGGCGCGAACCAATAGAGCAGGGCCGAGGACCAGCGTCGGGCCAGGCTAGTCGTGTGGCGGCAGGGTTGGAGTATTGATGACACAAGATGAATATTACATAAACGAGGCGTGGACTGTGCCAAGTCAAGGGAGGGGTGGCGGGGAGGGACGAGTTGGGGGAGGCTTGTGTGGCTGGTATGGTGAGAGTGAAAGCGGATGGGGGCATGGGGTGGGACGGGGCGAGTTTCAATATATCAGCATGAGGTGTGCATCTTCTCTGTGTATCAGCGTATGTAAAGTTGTCTGACGAGAATGGGGAAGGAGGTCACGCATGAATTGATGCCCACCAGGCGGATAAGGTCGACTGCACACACACACAGCGGCATTCGTCCTCGTGGCCCATCCATGTTGGGCCATCCATATTTTAACGCTCACCGCTTAGGCTATGAATGTGAATAATACAGAAGAGCCATACCCTGAAAAGGCCATGCATGAAGGACTAGCAGACTAGCAAGAGAGATCGCGAGATCTGTACGTATTAACCACAAACCATGCACACGACTACACCACATGAAGTTTAACTTTCATCACGATTACGTGGCGGGTAATTGACCCAAAAGAATTGGAATGGAATGAATGAACATTGGTATATAACAAAACAATACCGTTGTCAATGTCAGAACAATGAGAGCAGGTTCTGGTATCAATTACAGTCTTCAGTTGTAAAAATAACGTACATGTAGTAATGCACTAAAGGGGATTCCGAAAATAACTCTCCCTAGCAAGGTTCCTAGTTGTGACCAACGCTGAAGGGGCTGATGAGAGCAGGGCTGGTTTTCCGACCCGCGAGCACCCCGCGGCCTCCCTAGCGCCGGTCTAACACGGTTATCTTTATTACATTAATGAGGCCCATCACTGTCATTGGCTTATAAGGCCCGGGCGCCCTGGTCGTTGGCCTCCGACAAACCTGGCTCCTGCCCCAGGCCGGTCTGCCACCCAAAGGCCGGCGCTGGCTCATCACCGCTCGTCAACACCTACATACATGACGCCAACCTCATCTCTGAGTACTACCCACAGACAGCACAACCCACCAAAAGGAATGTGTGAAATTTGAGTCCCAAGTCAAGTATTGGACCAGGCAAATTATCCCAACTACGGCACTGCTCATTTGTTTCCTAGGCACATTGGACCATGTGACTAGTAAAGATGTATGAAGCTGAGGCCGAACACGGGGTGGCGTATGCCACACGCCACAATACCGGTCCCCTGCCGACCAGCCATTCAGTACGCTATTACCACAGGCGTATGACCGCCACCTGCCCTATTCACACTATCCACTGGCGGCCTGTGACAACCACTGCTTGTTTGCTTTCCCCGCCCAATAGCCATAGACGCACTTTATGTATACTACTTATGACTGGTCCTGGGAGGTCCGGTTCGTGCCTTGCAACTAGGAGGGAAGGGGTAGGGGTTGGGGGTTAAAGCTAGGAGTCTTTATATGTCTGTCCTCCTATGACAAGGACATGGTACTTCAGCCCGGAGGCCACAATACAACTGATTCAAGATTAAAATATGTGTTCATTTCACCTTCACCGTGCAACAATCAAGCGTGATTCTCGTCTGACACCCTACGACAAGTAACTAACTATAGTGTGGCTATCTATAGAGAGGGCTAATTCTAGGAGAGGCTAGTCGTTCTGAAACTACTTCCAGTGGGCTGGCTGACGGGAAATACACCACTCTATCCCAAGCTTTCAGCTTCCTGAACCATGACAAGGCCATCCTCGAACTGTCCCCTACTTCTCACTGTCAATAGTTCAAAGATATAATACGATGGAATCGTTTGGGGACACTCATTGTGGCACAAATTGTCTTCATATAAACTATGACTTGAGTTCACCAAGTATTTGTGTGGTATATAAAAATGTTTTTACCACACCTAACCTAGTTTCATGTACATACACAATACATCTGCTAATTAACTCAGACAAGACCGACTTCACGCCAATTCCAGTTCTAAATAACATGGTCCATACACTGCGCGGTAATCATGATGAGATAATCACCATCCTCTCAATCAACCATCGCTCTTCAGATGGGTATCGTTCATTTGCGTAGACCGACAACCAGAGGAAACCTGCGCCACCATATTGAGGACAAAAGCCTTGTGTTATACACCAACCGGTGGCTAGGCATTTCAAATACATCAGATGCGTCCCTCATTTCCCAGCACCAATTAAAATACCATGTTAAAAAAAGTTGTGCCCGGAGCATGCGGTAAGGATACAGGAAGCGGCGACAGAGAGAGAGAGAGAGAGCACGACCTGCCACCCGTCTTGGCCAGTTTTAATGGACCATACCTGTTAGTCCACTAATGGTCTGCAGGAGCAGTTTACCTGTTGATTATCCAACCAGTAGGCGTGTTGCCAACGCACCGTAATTTGTCAACAGCAGTGCGGAGGTGGCGGTGGAGGAGGAGGCAGGGGAGGGGGATCACTGGTCGAGCCGATGTGGGCTACTGCGCTGACAGGTGAGCAGCCGGTCAACACGGCCAGGTAACAGCGCCAGCTTCAGCAGTCGGTGGGCACAGGTAGCATAGGCCTGCCGGGCCTATCCAGGTATGTGACCCCGCCTACATCGCCAAAAGTCTCACCTGTTGACGAAGCCCTACTCACCTGTCAAAGGCTTGAGGGGTGGAGCCGTGAAGGATGGGCAGATGTCAGTGAACATGACATCATTATGCAAATCCCTTCAGAGTCACATTCTCTTTCTGCATAGATATTGTTCTCAGGTACTAAATTTGAACGCCAGAGTAAGGGAATCACAGACTTATTGCATTATTTTGCTTTCGTCTCTGTCGAAGAGCGGGTGGGGTGATGTCCAGAAGTACCACACTTACTCTGTTATGTATTATATCTATTACTTCCCCCTTTTAGAAGGTGTCTATGTGTCAATTTGGTGCTTACTTGTAGCAATGGGTCCTATGGCCAACTTTAGTATGCTGCCTCGTGGAGGTGCATGCCGCAAGACCAGGGTCAAGAACACCCCACCACCAAGTATTAAATGTAGCCTGTACCATTCCAGCAAAATACATGCATTTGTTACAAACGACTTTGGTAGGTGTGGTTATCTGATTCGTTACGTATGTCGATTTTGTTTGTTTGCTTTATTTCTCATAGAAAAAGATGTATCGTGTCTGCCTCCTGTTAGTTGCTTAGTTTGTTGGGTTTATTCAACGCCCTTAGAGGAACCAAAGAATAGATGATCTCAATATTAGGCACTTTTCACTTGTTGAATAACAATATAGCGGCAGTGATCAAATGTCTGAGATGACCTTCAGTAGAAATACCATTCTTACCATCTACATTCTTTTACTTCCGATATAGACATGGTATGAGAAGGACTTGCCATTGATAAACAGGGATGTCAGTCGGGGTCAGGAAAAAAGTGGAAATATTTTCATGGAATTTACTGCCTAATATAGGCATAGAAAACAGAGAAAACTAATCATTTATGGCCATGGGATGGGGCTGAGGGTGTGTAGGGAGGTTCAAACTATTCTTTGATAGGCGTCAATGAGGGACAATTTATATCATATTGGTTTTATACATGTAAAATAACTTAATGGAAATGAAAACATGGATTTCCATGGAAAAGTGGAAAACCGGCACCCCTGGATAAAGCAGTAAGTCTACCACTGCTGGGGAGGATTTGGTTTGGTTTGGTTTGGTTGATTTTACGTCCAGTCAGTTTAGAATTTCTCTTCCCAGACTTTACAATGGCTTAGTACCGGGGAGGAAGGAGGAAAGTGGCTGCAGTGGGACTCGAGCCCACAACTTTTAAAATACAGGTCTCCTTGCCTTTATCCATGTCAAAAGTTCTTAGACAAGCTGTCGATGTATGCAATTGACTGTGACGGTTATTTATCCGGGCATGAAAAAAATGATAGAACAATGAAAATAAAGGGTCTCAATCCGACTCATTAAATCTCTCTTTTTCGACGGAAAATATATTATTAATATACACCATGGATGTTTCATCTTTTTCATTGAATATTTGCTTGATATCTAGACAATAAATCAACACATAAAATTCAATATGCCATAGAATTCAGCGTTACACAAATATACCTTCAATAGCTGATTCACAACCATATCAATGACACAATTGTACAAGACCAACGAGTATACTCGTTGATTAAATGTGTCATTTATCGTTTTCTTAATGAATATTATTTAAATCTACGAAACCGAATTAATATACCATGGAATTAGAATCATCATGTAGATAAAGATATGTCTTCAATGGAAAAACAATACTACATAAGTCTCAGTAACTTTAAACGCTAATACATTCACCTATGAATCAATTTTGGATCGGGAGAATGTGCTAGAGTCTGAAGAAGAGCCGTCCGTGTCCTACACAGAGCTCCTCCTCAGTGGCCCATACAGCGAGCTGCTCTATTTCTCCGCCTGAGTCGCTGGCCGTCGCTGGCCACATAAGGACTCGGTGCGTGTTGATGTCAGTCTCACTTGTTCTGACATCACTGTCTCCCGGCAGCCACCCCTACCTCACCCGCTCACCTACTCACTCACTCACTCACTGCGAGTCGCTCACTCACCCACACGGCACTGACACATGTTAATGATGCGTCGCCATAGAGATGGCCGGAGGGCGCTACTGCCAGCGCTGATGCAGCGATGGCAACGAACAGGGAAGAGAGAGACACGAAGGAGTGTGTATCTGTCAGTTTATCATGGACCCGATGCAAATGCTACACATCTCCCATCGCCACTTTTAATCCAATGCCCCCACTCCCCTTTACTCACCATCCTGCCTCACCCACCTAGATATGCGGTCAATGAGAAAAGACATATAACTTTCTTCGGAAGGCGTCCTTGTGGAACTATTTCTAGATGTGATGACGCTTTGAGTCATTTATAAAACCATCGGATGGATATGGGTGAGGGAAACAGTCATGGTCGTGTAAGCGAAACAGCATTTAGGCCCCATGTATTGACAGAGGTCTTACCTTGGTTCTGGCCGTCGTCGGACATTATGCAACTGACAGGTGAGTGCGACTAGGCGGACAGCAGTCAGAGGTGTTGGTCACAGGTCGGATGGTTGCTGGTCGGCGACGGTGACGGCTTGGTACGGCTTAATGGGGGGTACCTGGCTGTAGTGACCAGGGGGGCCGGTGCTGGTGACGGGGGTGCACAGTGAAGGCGTCGATGTCTGTAGGCTACAGTCTCCTGGCTCCCTTCTCACAGTCAAGAGGCAGCTGCGACGGCGGCAGCAGCGACGCAGCAGAGCAGCAGCGGCAGCACAAGCGGTGGCAGCACAGGGATGACTGGCGGGCGCTATACCTGCGGCACAGAGAGAGAGAGACAGCCAATAAGATGAGCGCTCCCGAATGAATCCCTAGTCGCCTCACCGCCCAATGCACGCCTGTTACGCAGTCTCATTCGCTTGCTAATACCTGAGTTGTAGTGCAGTGTCCGGGTCGGCTGGATCAGCGCGCGTATAGAGCTAAGCAACGGAATACACGTATACTTGTTTGTATAAATGTATGTACGTACATTCACAATCTACATTCTCACACATAGACACGCAAGCCGACACATAGTACGATACCCATCTTCGAGGCCGTGTCCATTAGCTATCTCATGAGCATTACCAACTCAAGAGTGTTAATTAATGTATACATATTAATGCTAGTAATATCATAAACCCCAAGGCCTGCCATTGGACATCTGGTCCGAAACACTCTACCGGCACCTAGTGTCAGCCGTTTCCGTCTCTACCTGTCACAGGTAATGTCAGCAGGTGTAGGATGCTCGTTATGGACTACCTAACAGGTGAAGTAACTACGATCGCCAGCAGGAATTGCAACAACCAGCGCAACCACAGCCATATTTTTACGACCACTTCCTTACCACAATCGAAACCTGATATGCTCCTTGCAGTACCTGGCAAAAACGTCACGAATAAATAGTCACAGGCTGTTCAATAAAAATATGTGCGTAATAAGAGGAAACGTGGTTACTGAGCCCGTAGGGATGACGTTCGAGGTCTTTTGAATTACATAAAAATTTACGTCACAAGGCACCGAGAACAATATGTCTATGGCTGAGTCACTCCATTTTCTTTTTATATACCTCAATAAACCGAAAAAAAACCCATTTTCAGTCAATCTTTAAATTATTGATTCATAGCTCATCCACTCGCAGTGAGCCCGAACATTATTCATACTGCACCCCCAGCAGCGGGTAGTACTTATTTCATAAACCTTCGGCCATAGGTGTATAAATGAAATACCGGACCGATCGGGTCTGGATCGTTTTGAGAAATTGAGAAATTTCACTTTTAAACCGCTGTACGACAGTCGCAGTGGTCTTAATTGTATTCAATCGCGTCGCGTCCTATCGTACCGTGTTGGGTCGGCGAGGCGAGTAGCGGCTGAGCAACTGAGGTACCAGGCGAGCTAAACGTTCGACATGGGGCACCTGACTGTTTGACGGCGATTGGCCGGGCGACATGTCTGTGCAGGCACATAGTTCTACGCTTATCAAATCAGTGAACTGTGCATGTCTTCACTGTCAGTCGCCGGCTTCAAACTATCTTATAGTGTCGAGTTTTACACTATTTTAGCGCCGAGTTGGAATGATTTTCAATATTGTGTTTCATGGTATTTAGAATGGAAATTCGTAACACTGTTGGTACCTTCAAGACAAGCACTTAGGTATCTTACCATTCTCGTTGCTGTTTTCATTTTTGTTTGTTTGTTTGGGGTTTAACGTCCCAGGCGACCCTAAGGGTATGTAGGAATCATGAAGAGGTTTTCGCACAAGTAATGACTGCTCAGCGAGGCATTTTCCGTTATCTGACTATACATATAGTGATCATGATGCATGTGTTGCTTTAGAAACCATAGACATTTTGACTAATAATCGAGTATCTACAAAACACTATAGGCTTATTACAGATCCAGTGGTTCAAATACAATGTTTTGATGAAATGGAAGGGATTATGCGTTAAACGCGCATGTTCACACATGATGGCCTGTGGCTATGGGAGTTGAGTCCAACATTGTGTGTATTATCTTAGACAGCATCTATTGGATACATGATATCAAAACCCATGTCAACGCGCCCCATGTGTGTGTGATGTCTGTCATTTGCCCTGCCATGGGTGATAACCTCAAATGTTAAGGTTTGCATTCGACTCGCGAGTAAAAACCGTTAATTCTTTCCTATAGAGGAAGGGGAGTCGGGTCAATGCGCTGTCGTCTGCTAGATGCAGGGAGGATTCAGGTGTGTTGGGGGTTGACGATGACAGGACGTCTACCTGAGTGTGGAACTACTGAGCTGTCGACACGCGCACCTGTTACACAACCTTTCTACCTGACAGCAGGTAATCACGCGGGCGTGCTGCGCCTATACGGGAGGGGAGCGTCTCGCTGCCTGGTGGATGAGAGGGCGTATAACCCGCGCCCCACTCCTCTCTACTACTGAGCACTGCCATACAGACGCCCCTCCTGCTACGCCTCCCCTCCCCATCCCGTATTCTGTATTCTGCAGCCTCCTAAATAAGTAACAGCGTTGTACCCACTACATTGTCATACTCGAGAATTCCTATGCCTCCTCCTTGATGCATCCATCCAGCCTACGCCCGAAGGTTACAGACTGCAAGTTATTCCCCAACAATCGTCGGCCTTCATTACTAGGCTTAAGTGAAATTCCGCAGTGCTTTGCTATGATTTGCCATACAGGCCCGTGTGTTGGTAGGGGGAGTGATACGCCGGGTGGGAGTGTGGACAGGCAGGCGGTCAGCGGCAGTCGACCATCCGGGTGACGGTCTTCATTATTCATGGCCGTCGTCAAAGGGCCCCGGTGCCGCCCGCGCCAGTAGGTCACCGATTACAGCGCCACCAACGGTCGATAAACGAGGCGGGATCGGCGAGAGGACAGCAACCCATGACATGAACACACATTTGTGTGGGATCCAGTCAGGATTAAGTATTTGAAACACCGGGAATAAAATCTAGAGGGAGAATAGGCTGCGCTGTGACGGGACTCACTCGTGTCTTAAAACAAGAGCTGCTTTTTTTTTCATTTCAAAATAGCATTATCAGCCTTTAAAGGCCAAATGAGCAGGTAGACCGTTCTATACCTTATCTGGAAGCCCATCCATTTTGAGCTATTTTAAGTGAATTACCAGGATTGTGCAAATATCGCTCAGCGTCTTTCAGTTTTTCATCGTTAATACCCACCCCCACCCCAGATTTACACTGATTTCAAGAATAGCTTTGGGTATGTTCAAATATCTGGAATTCTAGTAAAATCCCATGCCTAATGGAAGGCCCAACAGGAAAGGCTGCTCCAATTAATAAAGCATATTTCACTGTGATTTGTGTAGATAGCAATCCTCATGTTATATACTACTTGTGGTAGAAATCAATTCTGGATATCCAAAGCTGAGAAGATGCCTACACCCCTACACCCCCTTCCTAATAATATATGAATGTCACGGTAAATATGTATTTTACCTAAGGCATTGCGCTTCCCAGCATGGTATACACTCTTTATTCTTTCAAATGAGCGATATTGCGCTATCGTTGGACCAGTTTAAGGCGAGAAATATCTCCAAACAGAAATAGTTTGTTTTTTTTGTTACCGGTTTAGCGACATTATATTAGGGCCCCGGAGTTTACATCTCCTTGGGAGCCCAGGACCTCCTTCTTTGACACACTGGAACTTTTTGCTCATGTGGTCATTGCTTTCTCCCTTTTTCCATGCACATTTTATTAATTTAATAAAATGTACAGGGTCTACACAAAGTGTAGTTCCCTCTAAATGTGACAATGTCATATGCCTTGATCAGCCTTACTATAAGATGCCTGAAGAGTCCGATTCGGATGAAACCTTGGAGCCCCACCCCCACATTGTTTAAATAAACAGTGTACATAACCAAGAATCTGCTTGGTTGACTGTTCCCCAGCCGAAATATGCTGGGAGAATAGCCGCGGCAGTGTGATGTCACTGTCGTGATGGGTGGTTGTTATGCTGCATTGTTCTTTTAACAATGTCCCCTGGGAGATTGCATAGCAACGGTTTGGTTCTGACATGTAGTTGTCACTTTCAAGGTAGCATCGGCTGTGGTTAGAAGTGTTTATGCCACGTATCATTAATCCAAACAGAAATAGGTCTAGATTAGAAAAGTTGTCCATATGAAAAGAAATACATGAATATCTCAATAAATATAGATTTCATTTTAAAATATTCCACTTCCTAGTCGATACTGTAAATTGTTCCCTTTTAAATGAGACATAATGTAAGGCCGCCTTACAGATATTCGATTATTACATAATTGTTGACCATTATAAATGAAAATTTTAATTTTGGAGTAAAATAACGTAGCAGAATATTCAATTCAGTTTTTCAAGATTGAAAATTCAGGTGTCTCAGCCACCTCTTATCAGCTATCAGCAATAAAATCAACAACATTCAACCTTTAAAACGAGATTCGACTAATACCCACCCACTCATTTTACAGGGTTTAGAGTAGAGCAAAAAGGTTGAAACTTCAGTGACAACTAAAACTGCTATTATCATAATCCTATCGCCGAACGTCTATGAGATATTAGCCGCTGCTAGGGGTGCAATTCTAATCATGTCCGGACCACTGTGCCGGTAGGGAATGCCTCGTGTCAACAGGTACATAAGATGGCGTTATTCATGATATTTAGGCATAAAATATAAGAAAATATAGTAACCGCTCCCGTAGGATGTAATGCTCGGCCTTTTGTCCCATAAAATACCTCCCTCCGCCTCCGGTATTAGGACATATTTCATAGGACAAAAGATCTCGAACGGCCATCCCTATGGATTCAGTGTCCACATTTTCTTTAAGTATGCGAACACAGCGTAGATCTGCAAAAACTTTTCGAAAATCGATGTTGCCAATGATCGCTTTAGCCATACCCACTAAGTCAGCCTTGATAGACTCCTACTAGTTTTATTCATGGATGAAAGTCAGGACCGCTGAAAAAGTAGGAAATTTAAAATAAAACAATAAACAGGGGCGTATTCTGGGGGAGGCAAAATTTCGGCCATGGCCCTCGTTCTACTGCCGCCAAATGACTGACTGCTGGTTTCCCCGGCGTGTGTGTCAATGCTGACGGCCTATGGAGGTTTGTACACCGTTGTTGAGTCTGTTGCTGGGCGCCGCCGAAAACGGCACTGTTAGGGCCTAGAGCCGCCCGAGTTCCAGCGATCATATGTTACGATGTAAATACAACGTGGAATTTTGTTTTATAATTTTTATACGTTTTTAAAGATCATATATCAAAATGCAGAATTTTCTGATTTCTGTCAATTGATATATAAATTGTCAGCGAACTTGTATCCCTGTTTACTTTAAATTGTTTGTTTGGGTAGTTTAACGTCCAATTTGTTTAATTAGGACTTGTTTACTTTAAAACATTCCGATCTGTTTTATCTCAAAATGGCTGCCTAACCTGCAGCTGCTACTGGACCGTAAGTGGCAATTCAGAGTGGAAAAGTTTAACGCAGGTTCCTTGGCCATCCATGCCGCCATGATTTGTCACACTTTTAACCTTATTGGTAAAAATGTCAGGCGGACCAACAGAGGGTAAACAACTCACAGACTGACTGGATTTATGGATAATATTGACGGAACATGGAAGTTTAAATAAGTGCTTTATAATAGTTGATTTATAAAATCTGTATCAACTTCCTGAATTTAGAAGGCGAATTTACCACGCGACAAAATATTGAAATCAAACAAAAATAAATCAAAGTCTATGAACCCAATTTTTAAGATTTAGCGATTCCAATGCAAATAACTCTCCGATTTTTGAGCGATGGCCTAGATATTGTACATATAACGGTTCGCATGTAAGGGCATGTAAATTTTGACAGCCTCTTCTTGCTTTTTTGACTCCCACTCATTTTTTCTATTCAAAATGAGAAAATCATGTTTCCTTAGTTTTATAAAACTCAAAATTGAAAATGGGTTGATATCTCAATCAACTTCCTACCGATCTTCTACACATACTTTATCTTTTCACAGCTCAAATGTAGTGTTTATTCCATGTTTATCAATGGGATATTTTTGGGCAAGGGACATATTGTACGATATATCTAAATGTTCTAACCGCTGATTGCAACTACACATTTGAATACGGTTAGATGCAATTCGAAGGCGGGAGATTTAGCTGGAGAACGCAGGGTGTGTATGTGGGGCGGGGAGGGGCAGGGTTTACAGACGCTACAGGTAGAAGGCCCACGGTGTCAGCACCCCACAACAGATGAAAGCGTTCCGATAGTATAGATCAATGCCTCTCCTGTAAGGTGATGAGCTAGTGCTACCTTTACAGGTGGGGCCCCGATGGGCGTGTCCCCTACACCGGAGCTTACAATACAGTCCCGACCCTTTGAAGAGTCCTGTCATCATAAGAAGTTCGGGGTATACCGTCGCCTGCACACTTGACGGATATCGACCCAAGAAACATCATTTTCGATATATTCTAAAGCAAACATACTTTCCTGTACCGCAGGGGTATATATTTTCGCCATGTCTAATGATAAATATGAATCTCTGACCACGGGCTAATTGAATGTCAAACTCTAGATGTAACACATCATTTTTAATATATTTCATGTTCATGATCATGATCAATCCCTCTCCTGTCGTCAAATATTTCAATCAGGATAGGGCGAGGGGGGATTGGTCTCGCTCCCAACAACATAACTAAATGTACAAAGTTACATAATATATAAGCATCAGGTTAGCACGAGAATCTTTGCGTTGAAAGACCAAATCACCTGACACCAAGTGAAATCAACATACATACATTTACATGTGGAGTGTGGCGATGTAGCATCAACCATATCACGGCGACAGTTATTACACGTCAGACATGTATGTAAGCATTTTAGAATGTGTCACTCTTAGCTTATATAGAATCGAGACAAGAGACAAACACTATGCAATACATCTCTAATTGACAACTGAATTGTGGCACCCCACAAACGCTGAATTAAACACATGAAATAAATCAAAAGCTGCAAGTCATCTTTAATATTAGCAATACACTTTTAAGTTTAGACCCACTTCAGAAATACAACAATATGTTGCTTTTTATAACAACACTGCAGCATAGTATGCCAAACAAGTACAATACTCAGCACCTACATACTAACGCCCCAGTGAAACTAGTTTCTGACCAGCCCAAGCGCTGACATGCACCCCCTTACAAACAAACCCACTGTTAGCTCATATTTGCTTTTGTTCCATTTTACAACCTGTATAAATGTAAAATCTGCTGAAAAAATACACTAGCATCTTGGAGGCAGCCTGTCAGGATTCGACAGGACTGTGTGCCTTGGCACCTTTAACTCAATGCCTAAAGAGACATGTTGAAAGTGTTTTTTTCTGTAAACTATACCGAGATTCCTAAGTTGCTCCTCTAGGTCAATGATACAGCAACTCACTGCACAACGCCACTACCATAGCCTTGTTGACATTGTGACATCACGTCACCAAGCGAAAATTTGATGACTTAAAAACGGCATTCACACGGTAGCGTCAGCAGTGAACAGATCAGCCTAGTCTTGTATTGCCATTCTCAGTTGACTGAACTGTCTATATATTCAAGCATGATCAAAATTGCTGAGGTTTAAAAGTAACTACCTCTCTAAAAATCAATAAAACATAAGTTTACGTTATTGATTAGTCAGACTAGTGGTAGGAACAGTGTGCAGGAGCTGTTGACGAAAATAAGGAATAGACTCCCAGACTTTCCAGGCAAGTACTTATTACGTCTTCTTTTACTTTATTTTCAAGGCTGCTGATTGAAAACGTTGAACTTACCGAGAGAGTACCTTGTGTAGAATGTTGTTGGCTGATATCAGTTTCTTTTACTGCAATACGAAGAAGTTGACGTAAGAACGCATAATATGGTGAGATGAATGATAATACGTAATATTTGAATTTATACATTTATATATATAGCAATAGCTTGTCTAGTCTGATATGGTTGATTTTAATGAACAGATGCGAGTCTGATACACCCATTTGGTGCAGATTTTGATACATGTTTTAGTGTAACCAAGAAATCTTATTTGCGTTCCGGTGTCTATTCATTTGTGTTCAATAATATTCCATACGCACAATGTCTTAACTAATTGTGATTTAGCCTTTACATTAGACACAATTACGGCCGTTACTGCACAATCCAATCTGTCATGAGTGTGAGGGGAATTGGACGCCTTGAGCCTTTTACCGTTTGAGCCCTCCTGTCAGCGCGAAAACGTGGACGCCTTGAGCCTACCCCATTTTAGTTCCGATTGGCGGGTTAGGGTTAGAAAATAGCTAGGTTACGCCCCGTCTCCACTGTGCGATTCTAGGTACATAGGTACCTCCAGTCTCAGTCTGGAGGTACATCCTGGATCGCAACGCTCCAAAACGCACAGTGGAGATAGCAAATTCTCCCTCCCGACTGAGACTGGGCGTACCGGGTACACGCAGTCTCAGTCGGGAGGTACCGCATGTACCCTGGATCGCAAGCGTTTTTAAATATCAAACATGTTTGATATTTGGTACGCCCAGTCTGAGACTAGGCGTACCCTATGTACCTAGAATCGCAAACCCTCCAGTCACAAGCGGGGGGTGTCTCCACACAGAATCGATGATACCTTGCGATCCGAGGTACATGCGGTACGCCAAGCCGGTACCTTCAGGCTGAAACTGGAGGTACAGGATCGCAAGCTCCCCAAATCGCACAGTGGAGACAGGCCTTAAGGGTTAGGGTTGAGTATATATAACCACAAACCAGTATAAGTGCACTTTTCAAAGTTTCGGCGCCTAGAGGCTCAAGGGAACCAAAACGGGGTAGGATCAAGGCGTCCACAGAAAGGCTCAAGGTGTTCAGGGCTCAAATCGTCCCGGGCTCAAAGCGTCCACGAACCAGTGTGATAACAGGCATGAAGTGCAACAGTTCGAAACCTAAAAGATTTCGAAGAATTCTCTTCATCATGTAACCCAGAACAAGAACTGCCAAGGAATATAATATGATTGAAGGGTGGTACTAATATGTTTATTTTAATGTCCGAACATTGCAGTCTGGGCACACACTTTCATATGGGGGTGCTCATACGAGATAATTACCCGAGGCTATAACCAAGCACTCAAGGAGAATTATTCCCGTTCTTATCGCTACGAGCCCAGGCACTAAGCGAGTCCTTAAGCCTAGGGGACAAGCTACAGTTTAAACGCACGTGGCGCCTAGGCTCTTAATTATGAAAGAACATTACTTCCACATCGTATACTTACATGCCAATAATTCGGGCAGTTACATATTGTAAACATTATTATGGCATAAGAATAGTACTGCAGTCTTTGAAGTCAAGTATGGTAATAACTGTTAGCCACCCTTACTTTAATAGGCATAGCCTTAGGCTTAGTTAACTGGAACCGGTAACACTTTTGTGTGATACTTTCTAATTCTATGGTCTTCCAATTTTCTTTTGTATCATAAATGAATCTATTGATATAAACCAGAATTATGAAATCGAACTGGTCCCAGTATCATGGCTTGATCTAAGTAAATCGTTAATTTTCGCAAGTCATATATTATTAGTTAATACAGCTTTCCTGTCCGGTGTTGATTCAGCATACAAATTCTAATCCAGCTTGGGAAATGTGAAATTCCCAAGCCCAAATATAACTTGGGAGAGTCAAATGATGCTGACGGAGTGAACTTTCAGGGAACATGTCTTCACTGAATTAGAAGGAATAAAAGTTTATTACACCGATATATTGGACTTGCTTGGAAATTTCAAGGAGAGAACAAAGAGAAATGTTGATGCAGGGATTTCGAGAATGAGTGGCCACCAAACGGCGCCCTTCCGAGTCAAGGGTGTGACAGCATGAAGCGTGTCGACCAAAAATACCATCAAAATCAATTATACCTTAAATAAGGTGACATAGAATCATCGGGTTAATGACCACGGATGTGCCAGTTACAATAAGGGTACATTACATTGAAGAGCAGAGGAATCAAACTTCTATACCTGGCAGTTTATTCTTTACAGCGTCGGTTTCTCTGGGTCGGCTTGCTGCTTACCGGTCAAAATGGCTGCCGCTATGACCTACCACGAACCTGTCTTGAAAAATGTTAACATCAATTCCTTTCTCCATGTTTACCTACTCTCTATTTGTTTGTATACAATAGTAAAGATAGTCTTATACTGTAACGTTCTATACAAAATATAATTCCTGGTTCAAAAATATTTTGATCAATATTTGCTTTTAGCGCCGAGTTAAAGAACAGGGTAAACTTAGAGCTCTTCTTTGAAAGAGGTAACTATATTTGCCCCCCAGTGCGCTCCGGTACAGGAAGTTGGTCATCTGCTACTTTTGGCGTCTGCACAAATGCTTCGTTAATACAGAAGTGCTTTCGCAATGTACAATTATCAAGACATGGTTTATACAAAAGAATCATATGAATATTAGAATGTTTATTTAGCATTAAACACCTACCTGGTAAGTATAATTCTGCATGTGCCGTTGTTATTTACTTCTATTATCACTCATGCCAAGGGTTTGCTTCGCCTGACATTCGTAGTTTACAACCCTAACTGTTTCACTTTGTTTCACGCCTGGACGTAAAACGTTAAAGCAAAGATCAGACACGTCTGACTAGACATTCCGAGATATTTCAGAATCTCCTGCCTACAAATTTCTGGTCACAACATCCCCCCTTCCCCTGTTCCGTGTTCGGCTACTGGCTGACACAGACGCGGAGGTCTGATTCTGTGGACTTGTGAACGCGCAACACGAGAGTAGAGAACTCGGCACCGCGGAGAACCCGTCACACGGGAGGGTTTACTTTAAAGACGCCTTGGGCCCAGGGTTATATGGCCATGGACGTCTTGTGCCGATCCGTATTTTCAGCGGTAACTGAACTCGGCCCCGGTTTTTCTAATACCAGAAAATTAAGTACCGGTACCGTAGACTCGGGCCCAGCCGCACGCGCCCATCAGCCAATCCCTAAACCCTTACCCTATCCTAACCCTAACACAGGCGACTGTGCCGCGAACATCGACTGTAAACAGTGTAGTCCTGAGCGTTTAATATGGGTAAAATGACAATATCTAGTATAATCAAATGCAGCATTTGTAAAAGATAAAATTTGCGAAAATTAAGTCCATAGAATTCAAGAGAACTTCATAAAGAATACAAAACACTAACAGAACTTTTCAGGCCCAAGTTTCGAAAATTGTGGTGCCACCTGCCATTTTATCAAAGCACTTTGGCCTGAGGATATATTTCTGCTTGAATCACTGACATTACAAATAAGCAAGAAAGACTTGATTTTCTTTCAGTCCTATCTCAGTCAATAATCAGCATAGATACTTCAAATAAAGAGTGATTTGAAGATGAATCATCACAGAATAAACCTGGCAGGTTATCATTTTGATCATGCTCCTCAGGAAATATCTATCACAGCCTGACACTATAGGTATAATTTTAACTGTCTTGAAATAGCTAAAAAAATCGCCCTATCATTCATGACACAACAGGAATTTGCCTTTTTCAAGTTAGCAAAAACTAGCTTTTTGTCCCATATTAAACGCTCAGGACTATAGAGGAGTAATCAGGAACCCGTACTCAGCACCCAGGAGAACTCGCAAAAGCCGCTGCAGAGTTCCCCTCAGTGCTAAGTTTTCATAGATTAGAATGGCCATGGCCGGGTATTCCCGGGTGCCGAGTTCTCCTGTTATTCTCTCACCATAACACTCCCCCACGAATAATCCCCGAAGATATACGGGTGGAGGATCCATTAGTCCATGTTTGCGCTGTCAGGGGGTTCAATCCGTAAAAGTCTGAAGGCATCCCCCCCCCCCCCCCCCCCACAGAGAACCCAGTCCCGCTTTTCAGCGTATTGTAATGCACATTAAGACTAAACCAGGGATGACAGCCCCTGCAAAGTTTGGAAACCTCATGAACTCAGTTTTCACAGGTCCATAGCAATATAGATATAAAATCTTTGACTTGGCCATATCTTTGATTTGGCATGTTAGTAAACACTATATTAAATAGCAATAAACTTCTCCATGTATATAAACTCTCTGTGTTTAGGCATTGATGGTTTAGCGCATAGAAATAAGTAAATTAATATGTGAATATACTAATATAGACCTAGTACGTTGTTTTACTTTAGTAAGTTTAGGAGAGTATTATGTTGGGGTTCTTATGTCATCCAAACTCTGAAGTTACAAACAGGAACAAAGACTGACAGAGGAGAAGCATCTGGAGCTGCCCCATTTAGATCTATTCAATTTGGAGAATCTTCTGGTTGTGGATGGTAGGTACCGATCGGGATTTAAAAATAGGCGAATAAATTCGGCCAGATGAAGATATATTCATATAAAGAATGAGTTTACCACATGTATTATATGCTTGTTTTGCTTTTATTTTCAAGTATGAAAATGGAAAATGCACTGAACTGGTTCGACCAAGTAGGCTCTACTCCGACTTCTCAAGGGGCACCTGATGAACCAGGTATAAGACCAAGGAAGATCCCACCACAGAATGTCCTGTTCAGACTCAGACATAGAGAGACGAACAACCCAAAGCCAGCTACTCATCTACACGTAGCTCGACAATTCCATACAAACGTTTTTCCAAACTTCACAGTTGTTAATGTAGAAAAGCCACCATGTTTTCTTCGGAAATTCTCACCAGATGGGAGGTATTTCATTGCATTTTCGTCAGATCAGACGTCCCTTGAGATTTATGAGTTCCAAGGGCCAGCCGCAGCTGAGGACATACTCCAGAATGTGAAGGGTGAATATACGACTGCAGACCGTAGACAAGACTCTCCAGACATTGGTAGTAAGTTATTTGAACGATTTTTCTACCTCAAGCATGTAACCAGTGTTGCATCCAATGGCGAGCATCTAAACCGAGAATGTAGCCTCTTTACGGATGATGGGAAGTTTGTCATAGTCGGTTCTGCCGTGTACATTCCGGATGATCCTCATCCCTACTTCTTTGACATCTACAGAAACAATGAATCGGTGTCCCCAAATGCCCGTTCTCCACTAGAAGACTATACATTACATCTCGTTGAGATGGAAACTGGACGGTTATGTGATAGTCGACACTTCAAATGTGATAAGATTTTCT
The DNA here is from genome assembly GCA_950022655.1 of Alentia gelatinosa. Classification (NCBI taxonomy): domain Eukaryota; kingdom Metazoa; phylum Annelida; class Polychaeta; order Phyllodocida; family Polynoidae; genus Alentia; species Alentia gelatinosa. Next base: position 47,175,958 of record OX465583.1, on the reverse strand, counting down.
TGTCTCACAATCAAGGCCTCTATCTCTACAAAGACACATTAGCTGTCCTGTCAGTGCAGCAACAAACTATACACATCTTTCAGGTCACTCCCGATGGAACATTCATTGATGTGAGGAAAATAGGACGTTTTTGCTATGAAGATGACCAGTTGGTGTTAGACATAGCAAGAGACCGGCGTAGGCAGACCGAGCGACCATTCAGTGAAGCCACTATCAACTCTTTAAAACATCGCTTACTTGTTCATCTTTACAACCGTGCTGTGCACGAAAGTGAAGAGGAGGGGACGCGGCGACCTCTTCTGAAGTTCTACCAGTATTTTACACAATTCCAGCACCTCCGTATGTGGAAGATGCAGCTACTCGATGAGAACCACTTATTGATTAAATACGCCAGTGAGGACGTAGTCACCCTTCGCATTTCTGACCCCAACTCGCAGCCTTCATTCTTTGTAGTTTACAATATGGTGAACACGCAGGTAATTGCCCTCTATGAAAACACATCAGACAGGCTGTTGGACTTGTTTGAGAACTTCTGTGATATGTTCCGCAACGCAACGCTACACTGTGAGGCCCAGTTCACATGCTCGGCCTCATCCAATATGCACGCGCGACAGATTCAGCAGCGCTTCAAACAGACCATCATTAACGCAAAGTTTGGCGGTCATACCGAGGCAGTGAAGCGGTTGCTGGCCCAGCTGCCTATCAGTGCCCAGTCTTACTCAAGCAGCCCGTACCTGGACCTCTCCCTCTTCAGTTACGATGACAAGTGGGTGTCAGTCATGGAGCGACCCAAAGCATGTGGTGACCATCCTATAAGGTAACTTGCATTTGGAATATATTCACATGTAAATGTATATACAACAACAGATATGTTTTAAATCTACCGAACTGAACTATTTTCAAAATGCAATTGTAGATGAATACTATAAGTATGTTATCTTGGCTTCAATTTTGGTTTTCTCGGGGGTAAGGAAACAAACAGTAATACCTGACCCTTACCCTAAGCATTACCCAGTATTGGAAAATCTGTCCACGGATATGAATGTTTGTGGCAAATATTTAAAAAAAAAACTCCATAACCCTATCACTAACCTAACCCTAACAGGAATTCGCTGGTTTATACATCTAAAACTAGTCGGACCCTTCTTTTTATAGAAAACAATTGTCTTATCCATAAGTACCTAGAAATGGAATTTTTCGCGGGTCGAGTTCTCCTGACCTCTCGACAACTAAGTTCGTTTCGGTTCAAGTTCTCCAGTAAGCAGGCTGAATAGCCAGGAAAATTGTTAGTTTGTAAATATGATTATGTTGGTAACTCGAAAGTGAATTCATTCATTTACAACTTATTCTTTGATAATGTATCAGCAAACATAATGTGAATAGATGTGGAGGTTTTTAAAAGAGAACATATCCATAGAGTAGGCAACATATCTCGTTATTGTCGAGTAGTAGGTAGAACGCTCGCCTGTTGACAGTAAAAGATTCCGGGTTTAGTTTCGGTATTGCTGCAGTCATTCGCTGCTCGCCTGTCGTCCTGATTCCATGGATTCGGTCTCGCCGTGATACTTTGTTTCCTATTACTTCCTAAACATCGCACGAAATTTAATTAACTATAATTGATATTGCAAATACCATTTTGAAACTATGGCTAGGAATCTTACATTACCTTTGATTTGACAGTGGTAACTCGAACTTTGCATTCGCCACGTTTCAAAAGTAACAAGAAAGATAAAGGAGTACAACAATTAAAGCCTACAGTAAAGTATATATTGATCTTTTCTATAATCATTTCATGGGTTTGGTATTTGGTTTCAAAGCTATACCTGATTTACTCTGAAGTGTATCTAGAATTGCTATTCATAGTGTATTTTTCTTTTGAATATTTTCCAACTCAGGTTCTATGCACGTGACTCGGGACTGTTAAAGTTCAAGATCTACGCTGGTCCACAGGGCCGGAATCCACCGCCGACTGCTCGACGTCTGGTGGCTTTCACCTTCCATCCGCGTGACCCATTTGCCATCAGTGTACAGCGCACCAACGCCGAATATGTCGTCAACTTCCACATTCGCCACTGTGCTGTCTAACTTTGCTTATGTTGCTGCTACCAAGCAACACAGTGATAATCCATGAAGGATTTCTACCTTGAAAATAGAGAAACTGTGCTTCTAATCCGACGTTAAGTTTTCACTGGTGCCTTAATTCTATAGCCTCCATGAAATTATCCGTCTAGATTGATGATATGATAATAAAATTGTGAAAACATCCTATACCGTGATATCTATGCAGTTGCGAATATTATTTTTCTCAGGGTTTTTTAACATCCTTGTACGTGTATTTCATCCTTATATACATTATTCAGAATTTTGATATGTGTATCATTAAGAAAATTCGGATCTCCTAATTTTCATAAGACTTACAGAATACATGGAATATGGATCAGTCTGGCAAGAAAAAAAACATCTACAACATAAAAAAATAATTGGTCACAACCTTTTTTTCATAACCTACTATCTTCAAAAAGAAGTAGACTTATGAAGCCTAATAGTAGCCATTCCCAAATGTTATGAAGCCTAATAGTAGCCATTCCAAAATTTTAACTAAAGATGATAGAATTCTTGTTGGATGATCTGGTCAAATACCCATCATTAACATATAAGCTGGTTTGTTTTCTGAAGGACAAGGCTGTATTTAAAAACAAACATTTTTGCTCAGAACAGAAATTTGTATCTGTAATAGATGTTTATTTTAAACCTGCAGAAGTGGACAACCCGCCTAAGCGGACACGGATTTCGGTACAAAAATCCATTTACCCCCCGTGTAAACGGACACCCTTTCAAAAATGGCTTAGGGTGTGCCGCCAGGAGCCCAGCCATCGGTTTGTATTCATAGAGAATAATTCATAGTTTAATAACATCGGACCCAAATAATATATCAGAAAAAGGGTTTTAGATTTACCATCGCCTTTGTCTCCCCTAAACATAATTATATAACATTTGTGGGCCGGACCATATTTTGTCGGTGAAGTCTACGAAAAAGACGGACATATGGGTAATTCCTGTTCTGATAATTCATATAGATACGAAAAATCGCATGACATCCCTAGATTATGGGTCGGATTTTTAAAACCTGTTAAATGGCCAAAACAGACTTATTCAAGGCTGATCTTGTATAAACCTATCGCATCGATGTCAAAGTCACAGTGTTTGGTGCATCTTTTGATAGTCTTTCCTTCCAACATAGGGTTTTGTATAGTACAGAGGAATTTTTCCATCCGAAAATCAACAAATGATTTTCAATTATTTTTTCAAAATCTGGGAGGCACAATGTCTAGCCCATTATTTCTACTAAGTTGTTTAAAGCATATGTCATGAGAAGTGTAAACAATATAGTTTTGAAAATTGAAATGATCAAAACTATCCAGGAACTTCAAATTTTCCAACATAGAGACCTATACAGCATGTTGTCCGACCCCGATTTTCAGAGGACAAAACTAATGAAATATATAGTGAGAAATTAACTTTCCTTTATTATAAAATGTCAACCAAAATCCTGACTGTGAAACCTGAACGTTTTAAGACATTTGGATTATCCATTCTGATATTAAAACATTCTGATTCCATGATATTTATAAAAAAAATTGGGGTGTTGGACAACACACCTGTTAAAAGGTGTCTAGAAGAAATAATAATCATAATAGAATAACAAATATCCCTTTATATGTTAAGTGTCCCTACCAACTATAAATACCCAGGTTTTTTTTCCTAAATAAAAAAATATACTTTTTGTGATTCAAAAACTGAAAATGGGTTATCCGACACCCGGGGTGTCAGACAACATGATCTGATATATCATGCTTTTGGGGTTGTTTCTTATCAGTAAATGAGTTTGCTTTGAAAAACACAGATTTATATCATTTCATTAAGAATATAAAGAATTATAGTTACTGATATTATTCTAATCATTGTTCTGAGTAGATTTAAAAATGTGTTGCCCAACAGCCCTCGTGTTGTCCGACATCCCTGTGTAGCAAACAGCCAAATATGGTTCAGAGCTTTTGATTCAAATCTAATATGTGATAAAGTTGTTTAGGGTAAAATACAACATATGTCACCATATAATATTAGTGTTTCTCAAATAATAAGCTTTCATAACGTTTCTTAAAATTTCAAATATATTAGGGGGGTAGACAACATGCGGTATTATACACAATTTCAAAAGGCTCTCGAATCTGAACCATTTGTCCGATTTTGTTGGAATTAAGTTTTTCTGGAAGGTACTTAGTCGGTAACTAATATAAGATATAAAAAGATAGATCATTCTAAAGTGGTTTTTTTGGTGTCTGATCCCAGGATGAAAGCGCAATTTAGTAGGTTTTAAAGATTCGACCCTTATATATCATTATCTAAGGATAATATTCCCACTAACTCGGTTTTGGGCAAGGCCTATAAAAGTAAATGACAAAGCTGTCATAAGACTAATTTTATCGACAAGTTTCGGGCTTTTTAAGCCCGTCATCAGGGTGTAATTTATTACTTAAACAGTGCAGGTAATATTATGGTACTGGTTACTGGTTTATATATTATGATTATGTACCATGAATTATGCCTGAAGAGTTTGGGGTTTATATGCTACACTAATCTCTAAATACATTTGTATATCTAATATTCAATATTATATACCTAATTAAGGGAGGTAAAATAAAAACTTGTTTCTGCATGTCAAAACATTTTTGTTCCATATTTATTAAACCTTTATTTGAATATCATCATGGATATCAGAAAACAAGTGGAAGTAATTCTCGTGTTTTAATTTTGTTACTCTCGGAGATCCGAGAAAATATAGTAAATATGTCCGTGTCAGCAATATCATGGTGCTGAAGGTCTGTCGTAGGTTTACTATAGTGATAATAGCATGAATAAGGCTCAGTCGATCTAGTCGGTGTTTACACATGAAATAATCTTTTATAATGAAGATAAAATCCTGTAAAGATTGATAGCCGTCATCTCTTAATGTAACACTACCACAGAATATTCGCCTCTCTTCTTTAAAGGTTTATGAAGTCAAGTTGTTGCCTTATTAACTTTCTATGAAAATCTGTTTAGATTTTAAGTATCAAAGATTCCTTTTCCTTGTGTAACGCAAGATTATCATTGATTGAGCATCATTTACGCCAATTAAAGTGGTATGAACGTTCCCACAGACCATCAAACCAATGCTGTGGCAATAGTGGCGCGGTTTCCAAGTAATTGTAATCATGGGCTCTGTGAGGCAGAAAATTCTCCATGGAATTTCTTTCCACCTTTTTTATGACCCCAACTGACATAACTGGATTAATGAATACTAACTAGAATAGGCTTAGCCCTGACAAGAATAAGAGAAGTGCATCATTAACTTATGGATTTTGTATCCGAGAGATATACATTTATACTGTGCTGACATAATCAAGATATTCAGGTTTTCGCCGATGATCCCTAACGACGAGACATGATCTAGATGGCTACCACAGGTTTCCCGACTTCTAGGTCGTTTAGGTTTTGTCGCTTTCTAGTCCAAAGGGCTCGATACATGCATCTCGAGGCAGGGTTCACTTTTGAATATCATGGAATATAAGCCACAAATTCTTACTAAAAAAAATACGTTCGTTAGCTCAGCTAATTGATAACAAATCGAACTTCCTGGTCTTCATCAAAATACACACAAAAAACGTAGACCACGAAAAAGGGGTAGTAAAGGAAATCAGCTGGGAGAATGGCAGTCAAGCTGGCCACCACGGCTAACATGCAGAAGGAGATTGCTCTGGTGGCCAGTGTACCCATAGTCTTGATAGAATATCAAAACGCCTATATCATTAACTATTTTCTTTTCTTTGGATTATAATGAGATCTAAAGCATATTGTTGACAGGTGTCAAGACAGAGGTTAATGGGTTTCACAACATCGGGAGATTGCTAACTTTTTTTTACCTCGGAATCTCAGGTACACATCTTTTGTTTAATTAGTTCATCTTTACGGACATAATTCAGAATGCACAAAACTATGTCTTAAAAAGTGCAATTTTATTTCGAAAAATATAAGAATCTGTATAAAAATATATATGCAGACAGACACTTGTCCTGTTCTGGTTGATGGCAGTTGTTAGGTCGCTAACGAGGAATGAGTAGCACTTTTCATATCCACGGGTTCAATGGCATTGGCGAGTTCACAGCAACCTGTTTTGATATCCATGTATAACACCATATGTCAGAAGGTGCGCCGGCAGAATGGAGGCGCCGCATCATATCAGTCCGCTCACCTTCCTTCACACAGGAATCCGGGGCCAGTACTACTGAAAAAATAAGACAACGAAATTTGTGGTTTATGGCATAGCTAACTATCTAAAAGAAAAGTGTCCATTATAAAATTCATATCTTGATAATGTTGGCGCAGTCCAGCGTTTAGTCTTTGTATACACATTTTGTATGTTACAAAGATAATGCCAGTGAGGTTTAGAAAAGTAAACTGTAAATTTCTGAATATCGATTATATCCACTATTTATTACCAAAACGACCAAGACTTACGTACACTAACAAAACCCAGGAACCTGGAAAACTAACATCTCTGAATTGTCAGAGTTTGTCTGTTTGCGGTTTAACGTCCCAGGGGACCCTGAAGGTATATAGGGACCATCAATGATTTAAGCTTTTCACTTTCGTAGACTTGTTTCAATCAATTCTTTCAATGTTTTCAATTATTTCATAAGCAACCGAAGATATTTGTCTCTTTCAAAGACCTGATGCTACATTATGATCAACTCTAGGTGACATAATTTATCCAGTATAATTGATAACATCGGCATTGGAATGTTCTTCATACTTTGTTTATACAAGCTACATTGTATCGACACGTCCTCCATCAGGAATTAATCGGTATATCATAGCAACAGGAATACGTGGTTTCAATCCGTGATTAAGTACCTGTTGAACATAACCAGTATTGAGGATGGTATCATAATATTCTCATCGAAAAATGGTGATAAGCATGGTGTCAGGTAAAATCATTCCAACGTACCTTTTGCAGGGTCTACGAAGTCGTTCTTTTGTTATGACTGCACGAGAACGCTGTGAGGAAGCTGGAATAAAGGACGCATCTTAAATTAAGGATTTGCTTAAATAAATTTGCATATTGCCTATGTATACATGTCCTCTTTTCTATTTGAGGAATACAATCTCAGACTTCAGCCTTACTTGTTATCTCGACAATTTGCAAGACAACACATATACTTCAGGTTAAAGACGCATTATTTCTAGGATATTGAGATTCCCTATACGAAAGTACTGCTTTTAATCCAGGGCATTATGTTTACCGTTTCATTTATTTGTTTGGGTAGTTTTAACGTCAAATTTGTTCAATTAGACTTACTTTTGGTTTACTTTACGAAAATTTACCTGGGTCACCCAACCACAGGGACAAAAACATTACCTTACGAAAAATGTTTCTGATCATCTCATTTGGGTCGCCAAACACGACCCTGTTGAAAAGTTAACCTTATCAAGAACACCGAGATAAGGTGTGGTCACTTCGTTATGCTAGTAGTTTGCACGATAATGGGATGGCCGTAAAAATGGTATACATTAAGCAATTTCTGTCACAATTTCTTTTTTCATCATTTATTCTTGTCCTAAGGAAGGCATACCCTACCGAAACATTGACACTTATGGAATCAAGTTTTTATTGTTACATCTGGAGTGGACATCCATTTGTACAGTGCTCTAGAGTTTCTACTCTGCACTAAAATTTGCATATCCTGTTGGAATAACAAGGTATGTGGCCTGGTTGATCCAGGCATCTTAATCTGCTTGATTATATCTTATCAAAATCTTACATTCCCTGAGGAAGTCAAGAATTTCTCTTTTGACAGTGTTATGTAAAACACTGCACGTTCCTGTGGCATTCTTTAGGAATTTCTTCCTGCTCTTTTTTGTCTTCTGACAATGAAGCATGACATGTTTTACACTGAATAGAATGTTGCATGTATGGCACACAGTCACTAATTCACCACTCAGGAGGTGTCAATGTGTCAGTTCGGTCGACAAGCCACAGACTAAAGTAGAAGCCAACAAGTTTTGGTCAAAGGCGTTGTTCCCCATGAGTTTGATGAGTACGGAAATGAATGAGGTGATAGTCGAGTGAATATCACATAGCATTCAAACGAGTTGGAGAATGACTTCTTTGACCAAAATGAGTTGCTTTCTGTATCTATCTCATCCCTGTACATACTAAAAATGGACAACACACAAGAAATAAACCACGGAGAGCGGACTGCGATACTTGTACCAGCATGGAGAACGAGTTCCCAATGTTAAGCCTATGGACATTTATCCTACCCCTCATATAAATCTCCATAGACTGTATGCCACGGTTATGCCATATAACATTTATATGCCACAGGTGAAATATGAAGTTAAAAACATGTTACCGGGTAGGATAAACTCTAAACGTCACGAAATTTCATACAATCGTTTACATGCCATTCGTTGTCTTCTGCTACAGATATCACTCAGCTCCGCTTCGTGATATCATACCGCGAAGACAACTCATGCCATATAAACAATTGTATGAAATTTTGTGACGTTTCTTGATATTATTCCAGGGGTGAGATAATTATATAGAACTGCATCGAGAATCGTAGAAATAGACAATACTCCACGAGTTTGGATGGGCTGCAATCGTCATCGAGGCGAAGCCGAGTGACGATTTCGGCCCATACAAACGAGTGGAGTTGTGTCTATTTATGATTCGAGTGCGGTTCTGGATTTATCTTACCCCTTTTTATCAAATTAAATATCATCAAACTATCACAATAATTAGAAAAAGACTTAGCAAATCCACTACGCCACGGCCGTGGCGTACTGTTGTCACTTTACGGGGGTGATCGTTGAGTATTTTTTTCTAATGTTATTCCTATGGCTAAACTTGTACCAGGGGTGAGATAAAGGACAGTTCTTGTCAGGTTGTCTTTCCCAATGGTCAGGCTAATGGCCACTACAATCTCTTGTAGTTTATTTCTGGTGCAGTTCCAGAGTTTATGCCAAGTCCTTTGAATGTGCTCCTTGGCCATTGGTTTCAGGACTGTACGTGGAACTGTGTGGGCTCCTAACTGTTTTGCTTAATGTGTTTTTGGGTGCTTGATCTACAGCTTTCTTTCCCTCAATTCCGATATGACTTGGTCACCGAAATATGGCTATCTCTTTGCCAGGACTGTAGGACTGTTTGATGTCTCTGATGACAACATTCTTTGGATAATGCTGTCCAATGGCTTGTAGACAAGATTTAGTGTCTGAGAAGACTTTAAAGTTCTGGTCAAGGCATGCAATATTGCTCACCGTTTCAACATCACTTGGATTACTAAGTAATTTGGTCACACCAAGTGTTTTTGTTATAAGCATACTACTCATACGGAACTTCTTAATGACTGCTTACCTTGTCCACAGTGTGGTACAACAAGAGGAACCCGTTGTATCGCAGGAGATTTCGTCTCAGTCTATTCTGCACCTACAAAACGAAAAGGCGATATAATTTTCCTGCAAAAAGTGACGGTAGCCTATTCCCTTTATGTAGACCTTTTCTGGTCCCCTTTCCCTACTTCAGAGATAGCAAATTGTTGTAAGTGAGCAAGGTAATTTTTTATGTTAGTCTGCGCCAATAACTCGCCCAATATAACAGACCATACCTACTGGTAAGACCTCTCCTACGTAATATTAACCGTTTGGTTTGAATGTGAAATATTACAGAAACTAAAGACATGACTTGATTTAGTTCGCAACCATATTAGATGAAAAGGAGAGAGGTCTGTTATATCAGGTAGACGTCATCTCAGATGAAAGTAACAAATCCCAATTTAGAGTACAGCAAAACACAACTGGCAAATGAGACTAGATAACAAACCCGCTAAGTCAAGCACTCTGGTCCAAGATAAGTCTGCACTTTCATGTCAAATCACTTCATCGACTATCTGAGAATTTTGTTTGAGGAAGCCAGAATGCAACCCTCTCACCCTCTGACATAAGACTCCACTTTGTTAATCAGACTAGGAAAGGTTAAATGCCCAAACAGACATCACAATCAGCTTTAGGGGCATCTCAACTGTTCTCTTACTAATGCTGATCAGAAGTACATTTAATCCTTATGACTGAATGGGAAATATTATGCATGGGAAAAATAGCCTCATTAACTCAATTTGCAAAACTTTTCATATGAAATACAAGCCAAGGGAAGATGAGAAAGATAGAAGCCGTGATAGTGCGGTCTAGCCACTATGATACCCTAGTGTATTGGGATAAAACAAAGTCTGCCCCCTTCAGACATGTTTTGTGACTGGATGTGTGTTTTAACAGTTCTGGTAATAACTATCAAGGAAAATTAACCAAATATAAAAATTGAAACAAGCAAGAATGTTTTTTCAGTCACAATTTACAGATTAATCCTTCCCTAACAGAAAAATGAAGAGATTTTGTGTTAATATAAGGTCATCCAAGCTTGAGCATGGTTATCCCTGTATAGGTTTGCGGTCAGTGACTTTTTTTCCTGAGAACTACTGTGAATGTGTTGATAACTGATGACTAAACCCACAACTTATACCATCTGCCTTAGTGAAGGACACAGGAAGAGAAACGAACAAGAGAGCGAAGGTACTTACGGCTATCTCGAGATGCGTCACACATCATCATTCTAATGCAGGTCATGTTATCGACCTGTGGGACACCTGCTATGGGTAACACTTCTTCAGCACACAGACCACACCCCCGTAGTGCATCATTCATCAAGTAACACCTGAAGTACATGGTATAAAGCAGACAGCCCCCACTCACAGGGTCTGGGCGCACTGTGAGCTCAACACACGACCACCAACTTAAGTCGCCGTGAAATATTTAAAACATTCTCGAGGATTTGGTGCAAACATCAACTAGAAGGTATAACATTTTATACAGAACCAACATGATTTGACTCTTGGGTATGGGACACTTGAAGAAGCAAGAGTCAAAACATGCACGGTCACAAAACACACCCACACCTCGCAGCCAAAGGGCCAATACTATTGAATTGTGAAGGGAAAAAATGTCCTAGCATTGATGAGATAAAAACACACACAAAAACTGATCATGTTAGAATGAAGATGACGTTGGGTGCACAGGACATTTTGAGTCTTTGGATTTACCATTATCAACAGCGAGTGTGTCAACCACCGTGAGATATCATGAAAAAATATATGAAGCAAAGCACGTAGCCCACCCACCACCTGATACAGCTTTGCAGGAAAGAAAACTTGTCAAGAAAATTAAGATAACAGACAGAGCATGTGGGACCGCAGGACCAGTGTTCAATCCAGAACCAAACCTAAAACTACCAAGTTAAATGAAGTACTGAACACGTGTCTTGTTTATATAGATAATTATTTTGTCTAGCTGACTAGTGAAATCAAACAGATGTGAGTAGACTTCACTGGATTGAACGCTGTACATGCATCAGCATATAATAGTCTAATTACGATAAATCATACGCCTGGTCATATATGACATTATGCTATCATCCCAGATATCCTGTGGCAACTCAATCCTTAACCTAGAATGAAGTATACTGATGTAAAGATAAAGCGCTATAAAATAAAGAAAATTTGGGTATGATGAATTCTTAACCAATTAGTAAAGGAAAACAAATGCCTTCTAATGTCACACTTAGTCATCTATGAAGCCGGTATAACCACTTGTGTCTCTGGTTAGGACTGTCGTATGAACATCTACATGCTAATAATCGTGTGTAAAAGTATAAAATATCGTTATAGTCACACTTAAAATACAAATGTGAGAAGAAGAGGCACAAAGTTGAGTATTCAAAAACACTGACCACCAACGCATATTTAACTTTCCTCAAACATGCCACAAACTATACAACACATTGTTTGGTGTACTTGGGTTTGAAATTCTTGACCTTATCTTCAATATGAAATTCTATGGGAGAGAAGAAAAATGGTGGGAAACATTCTGGCTAAGGTATACTGCCGTCTTTCTACTCACAGGAACACACACGAGGCCTAACTGTACAAAGAATTGGGCGAAAAGGAACTGAATTTATTCGTATCATGCCGACAGCAGCATCCACAATTGTGGTGACCAATCTCACGACAAATCTGTTAAGCCTGGCAAGAATTTTGAATACTCTCAATAGCAAATGAAAAGACGATGGGGCAGTGGTATCACATTTTAGCAGCGTTGGTCATAGTCTAGAGAGAGACAACCGTGTTGAATTCTGCAAATCAAAAGGGTGAGTTGGAAGCTGAGTATGCAGTCATTCAAAACGTGGCATATGAGCAGAAGAGCAAGAGAATATAGTCCACTTCCTAAGGCAGGTGACAGGTTATGTATGAATTTCTGTTTTTGTATACAAACAAGGCATTTCTCAACATGGCGGTAGTACCTCATACAAACCTGGGGCTTATTCACGAAAAAAAAAATGCAATTCATGTTTATCTATTGCAAAACCCAATGAAGTACCAACATAGAAAACCGTTATGAACATTTCAATGTGTGCTTAGAGCACATCACCTCTCACAAAGCAACTTCTGAAAGAAACTGTAAAACAACAAATCAGTAGTCTGAGCGCACATTGTTATGACATCTCTCCTAATATGTATCAAAAGACATCCTAGCAATTATCCAGCCCTTTCTCAATCTAATAAGTTACATCATGTTGATAAAATACTAAGTTTAGGTTTGAAAGTAATCTCTGCCGATGTTTCGGTAAATGAAAATTATCTGAGGAAAATTACTTCGGGTGTTATTGAATCAATAAAGAAAACTCTTCGATCAATGACAATACGACTTTATTGTTGTACACATATCATCTAAATTACTCGCTATGCACTAGCCAACGTGAAGAGCGTTTGAGCAACGTGTGCAAGGGAGGGTAGTATAAGTTCTTCAGAGGATACAAAACATACAAGATATTCTATCCGAAACACATCCTTATCTATGCTCACGCAAGTAAAATAAGCTTAGCCATTAGGCAATTTTCTGTTTCCACTTTTCTGTGTATTAGAAACGTCTTGGCAAGGATTTTCCGATAGTAAGTAGCGTCAGTGTATTTACTTGTGTGTAGGAAAGTAAACGTCAATGTATATACTATCTGTAGTACGAACACAAAGGGACCTAGTGACGAATCTGGGAGAAGAGAAAATATGACACATGATCTAATTCATCCACCAGAATTCTCTCAATGGAACGTGAGTGAGTTCGCCCAGGGCCGTCCGACCACGAGTCCCTGGCGCTAATTGCTAACTCATCGAGGTTCTCAAACCTTAGATGCCTCTCGCCAACCTGTTCCCAGAAGGTATAATAATGATCAAAATGCAGAGGGAGGATTTGTATACGGAACGAGTTCATCAATCACTTGTGAGCATCTCTCAACTAGCAGTAGACGCGACGATGATGACGATGACGACGACGACGCCTGACAAAGAGCCATTGATCCCACAGCATCAAGACACAAGCCCCAGACCGGGCAGCGAGTCCGACCAAAGAGAAGGGACCAAACAGAGAGTGAATACCCTTTAGCGCGTATCCAAGCGAACTTCGATCTCACGACCTTCGATCCTGGCGCCGTTCATCATGCCTGGGAAAGGGTTAAGGGGTTGGATAAAATCTACTTCAGACACTAGTAATTGATTAGGGAGTTTTCGTGCGCAATCTTACCCTTAAACATCACTGTGTTGCGATGAAATAAAAGGACACATTTCCGAGTATTACCATCGAACGCGATGTTCACAGTTCAATATGTTGTTGGAGTTCACTGAAGGTAAACATTCTCATTTATCATCCTACATTTAAGGTCTATTTCTAAGAGCATAAATCTGCAGTCCTGGTATACTACTATTAATAGGAATGCTAGTGAAGTCTTGGGGGAACAAAAAAAAAAACCCAGGAAGTTTTCTTAACCGAGTTTCTCTCCACTTGTTATCCGTCATAAAATGATAATTCAATACAAACAAAAATCCCGGGAAACCTGATATAACCCATCCCTATATAAAAAAAAAGGAAAGTTCTATTCTTGGGTCAGGTAAAAAGGATACCGATAGCTCTTCGAGCCTCGTCTTGTGATGTGAACCTTACGACTCCACATCCCTTGGACCGGTTGTTCTCCATGCGGATGGCGGCGTATTTGACGTCACCTATTTTAAAAGATGCAAAAGACAAAATTATGTATCATTTAAAGGCATACCGGACAAGTAGGCCTGAAAATTTAAACCCATGTCATTCTCCTGATAATTGAATCATGAACTCAGATGTAGAGCCCATATCTAAATTAAAATTCGGTCACCATGCTAGTTTTTGATTTAGAGATCAATATAATATATTGAAATTCTAAAAAGTTGCATTTCACATAGTAGAACCCATGTCATATTCTTCAAACTTTCACAGAATATAGTAGATATATAGTACTACACATCTAAGTTTTAAAATGCATAGGTCACCATCTGTTTTTGAAAGAATTGGAACAAAACTAAAGAAAGGGAGTTTGCCATATTCCGCTTTGCTTTTCCTTTTCATTATAATTTTTTTTCATTATAAACTATTGAAACATTTCAGTGTTACCTCGAAGACAGTGTGCTGATTATTAAAAGTACCTTTATATCTTGTCACAAATCATATCATGAAAACAGAACAGAATTACTAGGAAAGAAGACAACCATCTTACCGATGTGACGGAATTTTTCCTTTAAATTTTGCCATGTGTAGGTAAACGGCAACTGGAAAGCAAATGCATGGAAGGCATGGTTATGAGTTATATATACCAGAAATGAATGGGTAGTTATAGCTTATGGAATGGCTAAGCTCGTAAGAATATTATATAAGACTACATTACCAAAGTAAGTTCCAGTAACTATTACATAGGAATTTCGTGTTTTGGGAAATCATCAATATGAATACCAAGCTTGCAAATTTTGTCCGTTTGATTATATGGTAGAAATTACAATAATAAGAGTTATATCATCTTCAAAACATATGTATTGCCCGAGAACATCATGCCAAGAACACTGCAATATAATATATACTGTATGAAACAAGGATTTCATCTTCCAATTATTCAAAAGACATGCCAGACTTACATTTCTGACAAAGACTGTGGAGTTGTCCATGTCAATGTTGCGGCTTGCTGACGTGTTGCCATTACTGCGCATCAAGGAGGAGCTGCCACCCATACCCATAAGGCCCATGCCGCCCATGCCGCCCATATTGTTGCCCATGCCGAAGCTGTCCATGCTGCTACTGCTCATGTTACCAAGTCCCATGTTGTCCATGCCTCCCCGCATGCTGCCCATGTTTCCCATGCCGGTACTGTTTCCCCCCATGTTCCCCATACCACCACCCATACCACTGCCCATGCTGCTTCCCATACCACTGCCCATGTTTCCCATGTTATTGCTCATGCCCATATTGTTGCCCATCCCCATCATATCGCCAAAGCCACCACTCATCCCGCTGCCCATACCACTGCCCATGCCCGATCCCATCCCACTCATACCACCTCCCATGTTGCCTCCCATGTTGGATGACATACTGTTCATACCCCCCATACCTCCCATGCCTGTAAAGAAAAACATTACAATTTTAAAGGAAGTGGAATCATTTCAAAACACTTGGTAACAATAAAAAAAAATAGATTCCCAAACCTAGTCAATGACAAAGGCAATTACTCTGGGGTAATATTAATTATCTACAGTATGTTTGAGCCACAATCACTTTATTTTGTTTTTAATTGTTTTGTTCCATTGAGGTTTACGCGAAACTTTATGGTTGGAATCCTATTCCTATTCGCAAAACGATGGGAAGGAAGATCCACTTTTGATAGGCCCCGTTCAACCACACTTCACTCACTTTATCTATACAATTCAAATTCACCCACATTCGATTTCCAGCCTAAATAAAATTTTCAATAGGTTTACAGCTTCATTTTCAAAATTATATTATTAATTATTATAAAGATACTTACCCATGCTGTTGGATGATCCCATACCACCTCCTGTCATGCCACCTCCCATACCGCCGCCCATGCTGCCTCCTCCTCCTCCCATATTTCCACCTCCCATGTTGCCGACGCCGCCGCCGCCGCCGCCGCCGCCGCCGCCGCCCATGTTGCCGCTACCTCCCATGTTGCCGCCGCCCATGCTGCCCATGGTAAGCAGGCTCTGTGACAACTGGTTGATGTTTGATAATGGAACTCCATTTGAACCGAGTCCCATTCCTATAGTTTTAAGGCCACCTGTAAACAGAAGTTAACATATTAGATATTGTTCCTGTATAGGTCTTTTCGAGATATATTTCGGTAAGGAGTTAGACAAGGTTTCAATGAATCAAAGAACTGAAAGACGTTGTGCTGCGGTCACAATACTACGGTATTGTACAAGTATTATGACAGATAACGGGTAATGCACATATATTTATGGTTTGATATTTTTTCGTTCACTTGGAAATTGGTGGTTTTATTTCTATTGTTGGAAAAAGATTATCTAATGTTTATATAGTTAGTTCTCGTTCTACTTATCAGAGGTTTCTTGCATAAAACATGCTGACAGATAAGTGCGATTTGCATAATTTGACGACTATGAGAAGAATATGTATAACGTCAACTCATTTTGACGTCAATATGAAAGCGGCTGCACTTGATTTCCTCAGCCTAGTCTAGGTTTTGGCGAACAGTAGTCCACGGTTCCCTACCACAAAATGGACTTAAAAGCGTACATGAACTTCTCCTGTGGTCATTACGGGCTCAGTCTACTCGGACTTAATACATGTATCTAAAAATGTCAATCATCATTGAATAAATTGGTTTAAGTTGCCAGAAACAAACGCAAGCTTTTTTTTCAAAAATGATTTCAAGAAACAGATTTATAACTTAACATACAGACAGTGAAATTTGTTTGTAACAAAACTTACTTGGCAGGCGTGCAGGAGCGGCCTGTGCTGCATAAGGGTCTGCCATCTTGTCCAGACGCACACTCATTGCTCGGTCAAACAATATCTGGCCATTAAACATGGCTATTTATGGTTAAGTATTTACAACAAGTAATCGCTGCCGAGATACTTTGTACTACTTAGTTACAATAATCCTAAACAATTTGTATAGAACACATAGATTTATCTGGCTTTGTTCTTTGATAATTATTCTAAAACAAATATCGCTCGTGTGTCATTTAATGTTGAATAACTCCAGGGGAAAATATATACTTTACAAAATCGACTTTATGACTTTGTTCTATCTAATAACACCATAGTTATATGGACGGAAAGGATACAAATAGCCTGGACTGCTTCAATAGGATGTTCAAACTGAACAATGGCCATCCCTCTTGATTTTCCGTCCTTGTCTTCTTTGAGCTCTGCATTAACAATGTTGCCTGCCATTTTGAAGATATCGCGAATCTTCTTTTCTGTCACTTTGTAGTCCAACTATGTTGTAGATAATGAACAAGAACCAATTGAGCAGGTAGCAACAAGCCATAGTAAACACAATTCTCGCCAAAGTAATACACTTATCACCAATCGAAACATCTGGATTTCTTGAAATATGACTATTTATAAATTCAGAGCATTCAATTCGGTTTATTTTTGAAAATATGATTACTGGCAATTAAAAACGAAAATCGATCCCTTAGATCAGGATCGAAATGCTTTCATGTTTTCCAGTCACATTCATTAAAATGTTCAAATTGAATTCAAACAAAATGGCACAACTACACTCTAAATACTTGACTACTTTCTCTTTGGTGTTATTAATGCGTTCGGGGCCTGAAAGCTGTATTATCTTCCCTATATTTGTTTACCAGTGATGTTGGAATAAAATGAAGTGCAAACTTACATTTGCGATGAAGACCTGGTTTGTGATGGGACCGTCGATACCGAGCTGATTGAGCATCTGCGGTGTGATGCCTGGGATACCAGTGTTCATGTTGTTCATGCCCATACTGCCCATGTCTACGAACAGAATAAAAACAATGATGTCTCAGATACAAATACTACACATTTTCAACTGCCTAGCAATCAAAATATTAACCATCGCACTCTCCTCAAAACTGGATAACATTTTTTTTTCTACAACACATTTTCATTTCAACAACACCAAATCTTTCAGAGGACTTGTGATGGGGCAAAAGGTGTTAACCAGTTTGACCTACGCAGCATTAGTCTAAGAAAGCCAATCAAGTATCTTAGGAAAAACAAAATAGAGCCAAACGGAAATATTTGCAAATCCACATCAGAGCTTTCCCTTTTAATATCAGCAGGGCTGTCAGTTCGGGTCATGATAAGACACATTATTATTGGTCTTGGAATGGGGCTACGGTGTGTTGAGAGGTTTGAACCACTGTCTATTGATGAGGCCCAGTTCAGTCTCTCTTTGTTTTATACAGGAAAAAGGAATTTTATGAATTGAAAATAAAAAAAAGAATTACCTTAGAAAGGAGAAAAACTTCCATCTCCGAATATGTACTTGGCACCCCCCCCCCCCCCCTTCACCAGATTAAAATGGTGTCATATTGAGAAATATTTGAAACTTCGATTTCAGATTCCAGATTTGCAGGAACTAGTTTACGAAATCCCCCCTCCGATCCTAAAACCTAATTTACGGCTTCCTGGACAAAAGGTGTATACTTGCAAGGTAGAGTATGTATATTGTCATTGCGTCTTATACTGTATAAGCATAATACATGTATTTTTTTATCATTAAAAAAAAAGATTATTTAAGTACTGCATCTCTCAAATTGGTGAGTCTTTTTTTCCAGATAAAATGATAAACAGCTTGTATCGGATGTCAGGTGCAGTGAATGCAGTCTTATACTATTCTGCTCTTTGCGACCATGCCTGACGGGATAACCTTGCAGGGAAAGGGGGTTACTCGTTCATTTATCCTACAATAATTATCTCTTGCGCACAGTTTACTGGTGTTTTCTCTACAGCTGTATGACTTATAACAGAAAAGGGATCTCCTGATGTCGAGCGGTTAACATGCAAAGCACTTTCCTTGTTCAGGTCTTCCTGGGGGACTGACCCTTTTTTAATAAGTTAACTTTTTTTTAAACCTAAGTAATCATCAGCGAGATACCTAAAAATTACAGACAGTTCCGACATCGTATCACTTTTGAAAAGAGAGCCCATGTTGACAGCACACAGCTCGAGTGCGAGCTCTTGGATGCCACGCCATAAAAAGTTTTTGCAATATGTAAACTAACGACAATTTATAGGGTGTAGAAAGGTCTGGTCACTTTTTTCGAAACCATGTTTGCTTCATGTCGGTTAATGTATTTAGAGGTAGAGACTACCTCAGAATTCCTTATCGCGGTAGAAAGCTGCCTTGGTCTTTTTTCCTCATGCACGCAATTTCACAGGAAAGGATTTCAACTGTTTTGTTAGATTGAACAAGAATGTTCACACGAATGCAGAAAATGATGTTGGAATAACTACCTGTGGTGAATGATCCTTCTCTCTGTCTGCTTTCAATCAGTGAATCTTCAATTAGATCAACAAAGTGTCAGCAGCTGGCAGATGGAACTCAAGCAGGTTCAGTACTGCTCAGCTTAATTCATACATCAATTTTGCGTGCTTTCTGTGAGACACCTAACAGAAGTGACATAGCTTTACGAAGAAATCACTTATATTTGCATATTTCCGATTTTTTTTCAGTGCAGTGATTTTATTTTAATGAAAGCTTTTTATAATGGATAGAAGTATCAATCATGGAACGCCGTCGTTTTTGACCAGACGCGCACTATTTTAAAAGACAAATGAGGCTTCATTTTCATATATCAAAGTGACAAAGACTGTGGGCTGGTTCTCCGATGTCTGATATTCCTTACAATTTCATATTTGAGTCAATGAACCCTCAGCACAGTTTTCTTGCATTGTTTGCGAATGTAACATGAATAAAATGACCGTTGTATTAGCTGTAGTCCCTGACAATGCATCACATTCGTAAATAACTGTTTAAGACGTCTGAAAAAACCGTCAATTCTCATTCATGTTTGGCCATCATGGAGTGCTACTAATCAATGCGATAGGGTGTGAATATCTCCGCATCTCCCTAAATGCCATGCTATATCAATGCAAAAAAAATATACGGACAACAATGAGGAGTACAGGTCTATTACTATAGAGCTATATTTACGCTTCTAAATCGAGAAATGCGTTGCTTAGTTTCGAGTCCACTTCAATTTTTCCCTATACAGACAGAAGCTCGTCGCCTCGTATCCTGAATTCTTTTAAATTCAAAATAATGGGTATTCCCTCACCTTACCTGAAGTTCCCAAGTTATTACTACAAAATCAGCCAGTCCGAGTCTCTGGCAATGCAGTTGAATCACGTAATAATTCGCGACTTCCAGTTAATAGCAGAAAAGTACAACACCGATTACAATTTACAATATTCCTTTTATGCACCAATAATCGAAAGCAAATGATAAATCAAGCATAGACTTACTTCCTCCTCCCATGCCGCCCATGTTTCCCATGCCGCCGAGGCCTCCGCCCATGCCTCCCATTCCGCCCATATTACCGCTGCTGCCGCCGCCCATGCTGCCTCCCATGCCTCTACCGCCACCGCCGCCGCCACCGCCGCCGCCGCCGCCACCCATGCCGCTACCCATGTCTGGGCCGGAACCCATGGGCTGGTGCTGTTGACGTGCGTGCCGACGCCGATCTGACTCTCGCTCCTGGACAAGCAAAATTTTAGAAATCATTAGCAAATACGTTCTTTTTCGACAACCATTGAAGATACAAAGGTAGGCTAAATTCCGCGACTTTTGAACAACCCCATCAGGGGTCCTCATGAATCTATATTACTAAATCATAATCTATAAAGAGTCCGGATGACCAATTCCGGAGTACTCTGTTTATATGAAATTCTTGAGCTGATACTTCGATCAAACACAAGAAAATGCCTTCAGATTTTAACCCTTTCAAAGTCATACAAATATATCCTTTACAGTCGTGAACTTAATTTTCCCCATAGTTCATACCAAGAGTGCATTCCCCAAAAGTCTGAAAACCCACAGGTGATGTGAGAGATTCATTTATATGGTCGGATCATAATATTGTTGCACAAAGCAGAGTTAAATTGTTTTGTTCCTTTGTGTGATTTTACGTCTGGTAACCATTACTTATATAGTACGTCCTGACCATGCTGTACAAGTCACAGAACGAGATGGTAATTTTACGGTTTGTACGGAACGAGGCATCTATGCCGAAATTCGTAAAAACAGTAAATTATCATCGAGTTTTGTGACTTGTACAAGTATGGTTGGACGTTATATATTTACTATATACCCAAAATTTTTAAAAAATCATTAATTTAATTCTAAACAACCGATATGTTAATAAACGTTTTTGGCGCATGTTTACGTTATATGACGAAATGGTGTGTATTTAGAGTATATACGGCATGGGTATATAGTAAAGGTCTTCACATGATGTTATAGAATTTACCAACAAGGTCTATAAAGTTGTTAATATCAAGATAGCATCGGTTTACCATAGAGGAGTTTTAACCACATCGTAATAAATTTTAATATGTATTCTCTGGTGTGTGCAGCAAGATACCACCCTATAGAGATTACACTAGGACTAAATAGAAAAATGTGTATTCCTTAATATTCAAACATATGTTACATGCTGACTCTCACCCTTATACGAGACTCACTGAGACAGCAACAGTAGTTTCACCGTTCAGCGCCACCTTGCGGTGCTTATAGTTTGACCGTCGCTTGGCCAAAAACTGGTTAGTCTAGGATCACGTATCTACTATAAGACAGGGTCTCCACACTGTGTGAACAACAGGTGTGATCAAAGGTCTGTTGTTTTGAGCAAGAAGTAACTACTGATTATTTTGGGTCAAATCTGCCGCATATCTATGAAGCCAGCCTCACTTTAAGCTTGGCGAAAAAAGGTCTATTCCACATCACTTGGACATGAGGAGGATTACCTCCAGAAATGTACAGAGACCTGCCTAAAGTTGCCAAATGGACAAACTCGTGTAACCAAAATTTGCCAATATAAATGTGAACAATTTCTTCTTCCGACCCTGTATATTTATATACATTTGCTGATTCAGATACTTTTGAATGTCTTGCTTAGATGATATGAAGATTAAAATATGATACATACCTCTCTTACGACCAACTTGCGCCCCTTGATTTCATGTTTATGCATAACCTCAACTGCTTTGTTTGCTGTTTCTTTGTCTTTGAACTCAATTATTCTAGAAAATAACAATAACAATAGAAAACATAAAAAACTTTCTCTGGAACTTTTAGAATTTTTTAAAATTTAAATTCTTCATTTAACTTGGGACATTCATCAGCGGTAAGCTGGTTTGATTGAACCTCCCAAATTACTTCACAATTTGACATGAAGCCATACATTACATAATTGAAAAATAACATTTGAGAATGTACTTAAACTTTATATCCATGAAGATTGCCGAAACGGTATGGCGGAGTGAACGGACGTGAGTTGCCAGTGGCCAAGGAACAACTGGCAAATAACTCAAATATAACAGCTGGATTTTTTTTTTTCAAAGACAGGGTATGTCAGCTGGGGTCCACAAAAATAGTGGAAGATTTGTGCTGGTGCTAAGTGTTAACCATTGGAAGAGACAGCTCAGGACGGCAGCTTTAATCACACATACCACATGAGTTGGTGGCCCTATGAAATTATTCAAATTCAGGACAAAGGAGACTGCATTTTAAACATCTATCTTATAAAATAGTCATGATATATTTATTGTGACCTGGAAACATTTTGCACACAAGATAGTTAATATTGGTCTTCCATTCCAGTAGTTTTCCTGGGGAATATAGAGCCTATGGTACCCTGATGCTGCCTGGGTCAGCATGTGGCTGAGGACTGGGGGGGGGGGGGGGTGGGGGGGTGAGCAAGGGGTGTGAACCTGGCCTATGGAGGATTGGTATTGTATCTTGTTTGTGGTTTAAATGCAAACCACAGTTATTTAGGATGAATGAAGCTTCTTTTTTTTGGGGGGGGGGGGGGGGGTAGGGGTAGAATGTTTACAGGGGTAGAATATGCACAGTTCGAATAAATTAGTGAGAGCAGCTTACCCAGATCCACATGGCTTTCCCTCTGAAGATTCGTACAACTCGACGTAGGTTACTTCACCAACTGTGAATGGAAATGTTAGAGCATTAAGATAAATAACTACCAAAGCTAATGAAGAAACAACATTCAAAGTTCAAAGGACTTGCAAGAATAGGCTAAGTGCCAGCTCTTTAGTTGGCGAGTTCATCAACAGAATGTTACTGGTTAGACTCCAAACTTATTTACAACTACCCAGTACCCAGAAAATGTACGTCGTTAAATGTTTCTTAAAAAAATATTTTAAAAAAATCAACCCAGCCCATGAAGAATAATAATAGAAAATTCACCTTTATCTCTGAAAAGATCTTTTAAGTCTTGCCATCTAAGCTCGTAGGGAATGTTTGAAATGTAGAGACGTTTCTGGTTGACTCCACCCACGCTTCTGCGGTCTCTGTCGCGACTTCTGTCTCCACGGTCGCGACCCCTCTCCGACCGTTTCCAGTCACGTGGTGATAAAGATCGAGAACTTGATCTTTTTCGAATTGGTGACCTGGATCTGCTTCTGAAAACCATAATGATCGAGGTTTAGCCGATGTGCACAGCTGTCTATGCTCAGTGCCGACACGACAAGAAAGCAGCTTCAAGCACAGATGCTAGTAAGCTATAGAAAGAAATTTGGTGCCAACTTGAATCTTTCGATTTACACTCTTTATCCCTAATATTATTGGTAAAACATAAAGGCATAAGTATCTGAAAGTAGAGTCCCTAGTCGGTACCTGGAGAACTGAGCCCGCAGGAGAACTGAGCCAGACGTGCGAACTGAGCCCGCAGGAGAACTGAGCCTGGGGTTGAGATTCAGAGGTGCGAACTGAGCCTGCAGGAGAACTGAGCCTGGGCCCACCGCTAATCTACGCTTCTGTATGTATTGTGGCTTATTTCGGCGCATTCTGACTTTCCTTTACGCATCTCCACGTATTGCGTCGTTTTGCGGCGTATTTTGAGATTCCAAAATGCGAACACGGAAAAAACGCCGTTTTTTACGCCAGTGTGACTGGGGCATTAGTAACACACTACTACAGCCCAGCACTGACTGAGCCAGGCTCACTTCTCTTGGAGGCTCACTTCTCCTGAAGGCTCAGTTTGCATTCACACCTCTGGCTCAGTTCTCCTGCAGGCTCAGTTCTCTTGTATTCCCCATGTCAGGGGTTGGTATAAACTTCACAATATATATGTTAATTTTAGTTGATATGACAAAAAGGATATACAACAGAGTCGGAAGACAAAATTAACATTTCTTAAACAGAATAACTCAATTGAAATTAGAAAAGTTTATGGAAGACTATCTTTGTAGTCAATAATAGGCAGGGACGTCATGGTAAGAAAAAAGGGGGAAATATTCATGTGGAATTTGCTGCCTCAGAGACACACAGAAAACACATCGTAGGATTTAACTCAATTAAGTCGACAATCGGTTGATTAAACAAGTGGAAATAACATTAACAATAGAAGGCAAGGCTTACAGAAAAGGCTTATTGGTCCACCATTCCAGGCCAATTTCTAACTTCCTTGAGGTTCAGCTTTTCTCAATGTCTTATATTCTTTTTAACCCCACAGGGAAATTCTAACGGGATATTTTCAGAATTCCCTTATCATGATATAATAAATTAGTTTCACAATTAGATGTCAGACGCTAGAAATTCATGAAAAATCACATGTTCCTTACTTTTTAATCATATTTTCTTGTCAACAACCTGTTTAAATTTAGGGTTTGGGAAACCTGCCCTGTAAAGAACCCACTCCACATAGATTTGAAACTATTTGACTAGTGGTGGAATAATAAGTAAATTCGCGTCTTGACTTATTGAACTTTAATAACACTGATTTAGCGCAAAGAAAAATATCACGATTGACCAACTATGGCACTGAGTTTAAGTGGTTCGTAGCCGTATACACGTAAGACCAAAATCCTTCTGGTTAGTGGTTTAAATTACAATCAATGTAAAGTAACCACGGACTTATACAGGTCCGTTATGTAATGAACACGGGGTTATTCTCAGTACGGGGCGAGTTCTCCTTTAATTACTGGGCGACTTCGTTTTGGGGTGGGGGTGGGAGGGGGGTTCTCCAACGAATCCTTCGAAGACGTTGTCCTTGACGTTAAATATCGTTGGAACACCTGGTCACATTTATCAGACTGATATACATGGGAAACATGAGGCAGGGGTGTGCGGCGTTTGATACGAGTTCCCAATGGGAATGTTATTGTTAAGTCTTAAAGAAGAAACCAACAAGTTTTGGTCAAAGTCGTCGTTCTCCACGAGTTTGATGCGGCGTGATATGAACGAGGCGATAGCCGAGTGAATATCATGTAGCATTCAAACGAGTTGGAGAATGACTTCTTTGACCAAAACGAGTTGCTTTCTCAAGTTTCTGCATTTATCTCACCCCTATACACATTGGAAGAATAGATGACACACAAGATATATAGACCATGGCAAACGGACCGCAATACTCGTAGGGGCATGGAGAACGAGTTCCCAATATTAAGCCTATGGGCATTTACTCCAGGGGTGAGATAAATGGAGGAAAAATACCGGGGATGAGATAAAACGCTTAAACACAGCAAAACCACCGTGCTGGTAGAACCAGCCCTTTTTAGCCATCCATAAATTTTAGTTCACAAAGGCCAACCACTGTGAGGCGAGAATGTCCTGTCCGGTAGTCCGAGAGTACCATAGACTGATAGAGTTCCGCTTCTTGGTAGCTTAGTTCGTTGGTTCTAGCTTTACTTATATTAATTTTCATACTGCCTGGTCAACGTCAGTTCATAAATCAAGGTTATTTTGAATTTGATGTGTTACGACTTACGTATACCAACGCCACGGCAAGTAATACTATTCCAACTATTCATTTGATTTAATAAATACTGAAGACATCAGTTTTCTTAAAAATCTAACAATAGCCTTGGTATTCCACTACGGTGCTAAGGTGGGAAAAGCAAACAAAGCGTGAATCCGCCTGGTAATTAGGGAGAGGACGCATGGTCCGACGCCGACGGGTGCCGGTCGGACTTCAATAGTTCAAGGGGCAACTTTAAGAGACGAGGAACAATCTCTTTCGTTGATGAATATTGAATTTTCTATGATACATAATCTCTTAGGAATATTATACAACACATCTAGTGAGCTTTCTAGAGGCGTTACTTCAATAATTTCACTGAACCATTTGAAAACTCAAGTGCCTCCCAAAGCGTTCCGTATTCTCCATGGCGTCACTTCCGAGTTGGTAACGTTTCCTGACTCACCGGCATAGAGCGAATATCATTCAAATTGAGATAAACTTTTCTACACAAAAGGCGCATATTTGAAAACTATACCTTTCGGAGTAATTGTTTCCCGATGACTGATTATTTTGGTTACTGTCTTGTGGCATTGTTTCAGCGAAAGGGTCGTACTGGATGCTTTCTGAGTTGTCCATGTTGTCGGCCATTTTGGTATGCCGTGAAAGTCGAAAACGAGGCAAGACTAGCTACAATGGTTCCGCAGTCATACGCTAGGGGCCTTAACTCTCCTCCCAGATCTTTCTCGGCGCTACCCTTGCGTAGGCAATAAAGCGAAGGATATATGCCTGGAGAGTGAAGAGCCTGTAGTGCAGCACACTCTCACCAGAAGGCGTCGCCCGGTACACTGACCACCAGAGCAGACGTTTGCTACCAGATGGATTTGCCACTGAACACCTGAGAATCCCTGTTGAGTTGTTGTATTTTGTCTTATTTGTGCGAGTGAGGAAGGAAGAAGACAGACAAATGATGCTGTAGAATGCAGTGTGTGTATTCCCCTAGTTTCGGTTTCACAACATAGCCTTTAGGTCTCACAACACAAAACAATAATATGACAAATCTTCCCAAGTATACCCAGGTGTGCAAATCTCCCCAAGACATAACCCTGGGTACAGTTTTTATAAGTGCAATATCCAAGTATTCTCAGGGGACTTTGCCCATTGACCCACATGATTGTGTAATCCGAATGAAATCCAAATGTTTCCGGGGGCTTTGCCCCCTGGACCCATTAGGGGCTTTCCTAAACCTCTGGAAATATTCCCATGTGATCCTAGGGGCCTAACATATGTAACCCCCTCCCTAAAACAAAGTGCTGGGGACAGCTTGTAGAATGTTTAATTATAAAAGGTCTTCTAGGGGCTTTGCCCCCTTGACCCCCATGAGGGCTTTACTGCTGGACCCCTGCTACCTGGTCTCTGGTATGTATCTCTCCTTCCCTGAGACAAAAACCTGAAAATCCTGGGGACAGCTTGTAGAATGTTTATGATACAAGGTCTTCTAGGGGCTTTACCCCTGGCTTCGAGAGAGTGCTGGCTTTAGTGTGTGCTTCAACTGGGTGGTGGAGAGACGTCGGCGCTCATTGAGCTGGATTGCCAGAATGCCCCTCAGACACTCCCAGGCCCTCTTTATGGGTCATTCCACCAGAAAATGTACTTTTGGTGAAAATCATACTTTTTTGGGGTTAATGGGCTACAATTTCATTATAAATGAATTTTTTTAATTTTTTTTTCTGTGCAAAGAAAACACCATTTCCTTTCAGAAAATCATTACTTTTATTGGTCTATCTGCATTTTTTTTTAATCTGTGGACTTTCAAAGTGAGAAATTAGCTAAAAAGTGCATGTCCTTTTGATATTTTTAAAGTTTAGCACTATTTCTTTTGTGGAAACTATTAATATATATTCCCTTATTGATTTATTTCCTCAAGTTATGAAAATTGGCTGTTGTTTAGTAGTATTTTCCCTTATTTCTAAGGTTCCACAAAACTTTTAGGTGTATTTCAATGAAAAGTGTGCTTTTTCAGCAAATGCAATAGGTAATATTTGGCATAGCCTCATGACAATATATTTTAATGGTATACTTCCCAAACATGCACTTAAAACTCAGTACATACATCAATTTTTCACATATGTATATGATTTTTGCCCAACTGCCACTGTGATTTTATCCAGCCGAATTACAAAAAAAGTTCGATTTTACACAATTGATATCACGGACGTGACGAGTTGCATTTAGCACTCTCCACTTCTCTATATTGGTGCTAACTTGGTACAAAACTTACTGAATAATGTGGACAAAGGGTCTGTAGTGTAAGAGTAATAAAATGCTTCCTAAGTCCCCGCACTATGCGAGAACAAGGAAAGTAATTTTGGAGGAATCACGTCCGTAATATTTATCACGTCCGAGAGATCAATCGAAGGCGGGAAAGCCGATCACAAGAACAGGATGTTATCCCTTTTAACTGCGCATGCGCCCCCACTCCGGCACTTCAGCGGGAAGAGGAGACGTCCAGCTAATGTGAGTACTCCACATTTCTTCTCTGGTAGCATTATTTTTGCATCCCAGACATGATTTTCTGTGTTAATAGTGATAACTTGGAGTTTGTGATTCTGTAGAATCTATTTTCTTGAAAAGTTGACAAGTATTTACCGAAAGTTTGGGGTTTGAATAAAAGAGCAGATTGATGAGTTCCCAACATGGCCACTACTGGAAGGGTTGGGGGTATTTTCAATGTCTTAGTGAATTTTTCAAAATAATTTGTTTAGCCATATCACGTCCGACATGGAAATTCTTCTTTCGATTGATCTATGAGAAAATGTGCAAAGAGGTGCAGAATATATATATATTACGATCTATTCCCAATGAAAAAATGTATGTTTAAAAGACTGCATAGTATCTGGACTCAGGTTGTACACCTATCATGTGGTAATAGCCATCACGGACGTGATATGGGTGAAGTATTTTGACCGAATTGACTATGAACTATGTTTGAATGAGATTAAATTACAAGAATACAGTAACGAAAGTTGTTAATTATGTGCACCAAGTGTCATTTCATAAGTCTAGGGAGAAAAAGTGAAGAAAGTCCACATGTAAATATATTTTTTTCATACATTTTTGTAGCCACCGTCACGTCTGATATATGTATGTCGGACGTGACCCCAGTTTGGTTTCGTCTCATAACAAGTATGAAAATGACGGTAAGGATCATCTGTTTTGTTTTTTCTTAATGTTTGCCTATTGTACTCCATATCTAATCGAAAATTGAAATGATTATGAGATTGAGCTACTACCTATAGTGGTTTATTTTCATGTCGGACGTGATGCATGATTTTTCAAAACCATACCTGAACTATAAGACTTGGACAAACCTTGGATAAAATCACCTGGAATACTGTAATTGGTTATATTCTATGGTATGATGAAAGAAAAAAAATCAATTTGAGGAAATCTTTTTTTGACATTTTTGGCAAAAATCTGATTTTGGTAGTATTTTTGTTCTAATGGCCATCATATTAAGTTTGTGGGCAAACTATCTTTTCTAAATATAAGTCTGAACAATAGTCATACAAAGAACCAACTTTTGAAAACAAATGTACCTTTTGAATGTTATCTAATAGGTAGTTTGCTAATTTTTTTGTTTTTTGTTTTTTCAGTTTTAGGGCTATCCATAAAGTATACGGGTCATTCCACCAGAAAATGTACTTTTGGTGAAAATCATACTTTTTGGGGGTTAATGGGCTATAATGTTGTGTTGACGTGGCGTACAGCTCAAGCGACTGCTGATGTATGACCAGGTTTGGGTGTGCTCCACCTTATATAGTGGAAATATCTCTGGGTCCTGTGTGTAAGCTTGGCACCGGTTGGGTGATCTGATCATGTGGTCAAATCCCTGTTAGTGATTGGAGTGGCGTGAGTGTCCCCCAATCGGTGGCTCTCTTACTCCCTCAGTTGGCATGGTACAGGCACCCTGTCAGAGGTGTCTGTGCTGCCCTCTAGGGGTGGTGATCAGTCTGGTCCCTGTACTGGTGGGGGTTTACAGTCACCTCTAAAAGTATGGACTACTGTTCCTTCCAGAAGTTTAGTCCTACCTAGTGAGAGTTTGGTGCTACAAAAAAGGAACCTCATTAGTTCTTGTGGTTCCCTACATCAGCAGTTTCGATCGTGAGATCTCGTCAGGCTTATTTAGCTGGGGGTTGGATAGAGCAATGCAGAGTTTTTATTTTTCCGAGTTGGTATCCATGCTTACCAAAGTCAGTGTATGGACCTACCAAACTTGGTCATACTTTTAGTCGCTCTGGGTGAAGAGGCTGTGGTCATATTTTTTCTCAAACCTTTTTCCTTGGAAAAATTTGGAGGTAGATGTTGGTTTGGTCCTGCCCTGTTCCCTGGTGGGGGTGGTGGGTATGGAAATTTGTCCCAATTTTTCGGAAAAAAATTTTTGACGTGGCATTTGGTTGCCTACTTCACCCGTACCTACTGTCCATAGTGTTTAGTCCTACGGGGGCCTGAGTCTTGAGTCTGTGAATCCAATTGTATTCAATTTTCAGTCTCAGCTCTTTTGCCCTTTTGCTTTCTGGATGTTTATATATAAAATCCAGGATCGTGAACTCCAGGTCTGTGACCCCATTGTGATCTTTTAGATTGAAGTGTTTGGGGACATCGTTTGTTTTATGGTTCGTTTTGATGGACCATAGGTGTTCTCGCATTCTTTCTTTGATTTTGCGTTTCGTTTGGCCCACATATTGTATGTGGCATACCTTGCATGAGATGCAATATATCACATTGGAGCTATTGCATGTGATATTGGTTTTGGCTGTGTGGATCCTTCCAGTGGATCGAGATTTGAGTTGGCCATTCGTGGTGAGTATTTTGCAGTATTTGCAGTTTGGTTTGGTGCACTTATTTTTGCTTCCGTTTTCATCTTTCCCCAATTTTGGGTCTTTACGAGAGGTTGGGTCGTATTTGGTTCTTGCCCTAACCAGATAGTCTTTTAGGTTTTTTGGGCGTCGAAAGCCTCTTACTAGCTTGCTCTCGTACAGTTTTTTGGTGGTGACTGATTTCCCCAGAATTTCCCAGCTGCTTCCTACTACAGACGGGAGTGTGTTTTTCCCAGGTCTGTAGGTGGATATCAGGTAGGTTTTTTCATCGGGTTTGGAAATCGAGTCCTTTTTTCTAGGTTTCAGGAGTTCTTTCCTGTCTAGTTGGTCTACCCTTTTCTTGCATTCCTCCAGAATGAAGTTTGGGTAGCCACGTTTGTTGAATTGGTTGAGTTTGGAATGTAGAATCTATTTTCTTGAAAAGTTGACAAGTATTTACCGAAAGTTTGGGGTTTGAATAAAAGAGCAGATTGATGAGTTCCCAACATGGCCACTACTGGAAGGGTTGGGGGTATTTTCAATGTCTTAGTGAATTTTTCAAAATAATTTGTTTAGCCATATCACGTCCGACATGGAAATTCTTCTTTCGATTGATCTATGAGAAAATGTGCAAAGAGGTGCAGAATATATATATATTACGATCTATTCCCAATGAAAAAATGTATGTTTAAAAGACTGCATAGTATCTGGACTCAGGTTGTACACCTATCATGTGGTAATAGCCATCACGGACGTGATATGGGTGAAGTATTTTGACCGAATTGACTATGAACTATGTTTGAATGAGATTAAATTACAAGAATACAGTAACGAAAGTTGTTAATTATGTGCACCAAGTGTCATTTCATAAGTCTAGGGAGAAAAAGTGAAGAAAGTCCACATGTAAATATATTTTTTTCATACATTTTTGTAGCCACCGTCACGTCTGATATATGTATGTCGGACGTGACCCCAGTTTGGTTTCGTCTCATAACAAGTATGAAAATGACGGTAAGGATCATCTGTTTTGTTTTTTCTTAATGTTTGCCTATTGTACTCCATATCTAATCGAAAATTGAAATGATTATGAGATTGAGCTACTACCTATAGTGGTTTATTTTCATGTCGGACGTGATGCATGATTTTTCAAAACCATACCTGAACTATAAGACTTGGACAAACCTTGGATAAAATCACCTGGAATACTGTAATTGGTTATATTCTATGGTATGATGAAGAAGAAAAAAATCAATTTGAGGAAATCTTTTTTTGACATTTTTGGAAAAATCTGATTTTGGTAGTATTTTTGTTCTAATGGCCATCATATTAAGTTTGTGGGCAAACTATCTTTTCTAAATATAAGTCTGAACAATAGTCATAAAAAGAACCAACTTTTGAAAACAAATGTACCTTTTGAATGTTATCTAATAGGTAGTTTGCTAATTTTTTTGTTTTTTGTTTTTTCAGTTTTAGGGCTATCCATAAAGTATACGGGTCATTCCACCAGAAAATGTACTTTTGGTGAAAATCATACTTTTTGGGGGTTAATGGGCTATAATTTCATTATAAATGATTTTTTTAAATTTTTTTTTCTGTGCAAAGAAAATACCCTGCCCTTTCAAAAAATCATTACTTTTATTGGTCTATCTGCATTTTTTTTTAATCTGTGGCATTTCAAAGTGAGAAATTAGCAAAAAAGTGCATGTCCTTTTGATATTTCTAAAGTTTAGCACTATTTCTTTTGTGGAAACTATTAATATATATTCCCTAATTGATTTATTTCCTGAAGTTATGTAAATTGGCTCTTGTTTAGTAGTATTTTCCCTTATTTCTAAGGCTCCGCAAAATTTTTAGGTGTATTTCAATGAAAAGTGTGCTTTTTCAGCAAATGCTATAGGTTATATTTGGCATAGCCTGATGACAATATATTTTAATGGTATACTTCCCAAACATGCACTTAAAACTCTGGACATACATCAATTTTTCACATATGTATACGATTTTAGGCCAACTGCAACAGGGTTTTTTTCCCCAGCCAAATTACAAAAAAAAAATCGATTTTACACAATTGATATCACGGATGTGATGAGTTGCATTTAGCACTCTCCGCTTCTCCATATTGGTGCTAACTTGGTACAAAAATTACTGAATAATGTGGTCATAGGGTCTGTAGTGTAAGAGTAATAAAATGCTTCCAAAGTGCCTTCACTATGCGAAAACAGGGAAAGTAATTTTGAAGGAATCACGTCCGTGATATTTATCACGTCCGAGAGATCAATCGAAGGCGGGAAAGCTGATCACAAGAACCGGATGTTATCCCTTTTAACTGTGCATGCGCCTCCACTCCGGCGGTTCAGCGGCTTGAGGAGACATCCAGCTCATGTGAGTAGTCAAGATTTCTTCGATGCTAGCATTATTTTTCCATCCTGGACATGATTTTCTGTGTTAATAGTGATAACTTGGAGTTTGTGATTCTGTAGAATCCATTTTCTTGAAAAGTTGACAAGTATTTACCGAAAGTTTGGGGTTTGAAGAAAAGAGCAGATTGATGAGTTCCCAACATGGCCACTACTGGAAGGGTTGGGGGTATTTTCAATGTCTTAGTGAATTTTTCAAAAAAGTTTGTTTAGCCATATCACGTCCGACATGGAAATTCTTCTTTCGATTGATCTATGAGAAAATGTGCAAAGAGGTGCAGAATATATTTATATTACGATCTATTCCCAATGACAAAATGTATGTTTAAAAGGCTGTGTAGTATCTGGACTCGGGTTGTACACCTATCATGTGGTAATAGCCATCACGGACGTGATATGGGTGAAGTATTTTCATCGAATTGACTATGAACTATGTTTGAATGAGATTAAATTATAAGAATACAGTAACGAAAGTTGTTCATTATGACCACCAAGTGTCATTTCATAAGTCTAGGGAGAAAAAGTGAAGAAAGTCCACATGTAAATATATTTTTTTCATGCATTTTTGTAGCCGCCGTCACGTCCGATATATATATGTCGGACATGACTCCCAGTTTGGTTTCATCTCATAACAAGTATGAAAATGAGGGTTAGGATCATCTGTTTTGATTTTTCTTAATGTTTGCCTATTGTACTCCATATCTAATCGAAAATTGAAATGATTATGAGATTGAGCTATAACCTATAGTGGTTTATTTTCATGTCGGACGTGATGCATGATTTTTCAAAACCATACCTGAACTATAAGACTTGGACAAACCTTGGATAAAATCACCTGGAATACTGAAGACGGTTATATTCTATGGTGTGATGAAAAAAATAAATCATTTTGAGGAAATCTTTTTTTGACATTTTTGGCAAAAATCTGATTTTGGTAATATTTTTGTTCTTACAGCCATCATATTAAGTTTGTGGGCAAAATATCTATTCTAAATATAAGTCTGAACAATAGTCATACAAAGAACACAATTTTTGAAAACAAATGTACCTTTTGAATGTTATTTAATAGGCAGATTGCTAATTTTTTTGTTTTCTCTTTTTTCAGTTTTAGGGCTATCCATAAAGTATGTACACACAATATCTCAAATTTTCGACCCTACCAACCCCCCCTACCTTATTTTTTTTCACAATAAAACACAGAAGTAGCCTATGCACAAAATTTTAACCACCCTATCCCCACTACCCCCCCCCCCCCCCTCAGTGCATACATACTTTATGAGTGGCCCCCTACATATGAGCCATACCTTGAAAGCATGGGGTGTAAACCGTTACCTCCGGATGAGAGGAAACCTCCAAAGGAAACCTCCAAATGTACTCTTGTGTATTCTGAGTGGTATCAGAAGCAAGAGTTTGATATTCCCCAAAAACCAGGTCATTGGCATTTAAGGTACTCTTATATGTAGTTGAATTGAAGCTGATGTATATATTTGCAAAACCAAAGAAGATTTTCTCAGCAATTTGTACATATTTCATGTTTGTGATCAAGAAAGTGGAAGTTACTGGTCTGTCACGTCCGTTATTAAAAATATCACGTCCAAGAGATTTATGATGTACACACAAAATGTGGCATTTGGATGAATATTAAGGTTAAAGTTAGCGCTTTTAGCATTTAAAAGCATAGAGAAAAGATTTGCAGACGTTTTTTTAGCACAAAATGTAAGTGAAAAATGTAATTTACTTTATTCTGAGTGTGATCAGAAAGAAAGAAAGAGTTGGACATTCTTTGTAGTTTTTCCAGGAAAAAGCCCAGGTCATTGGCATTTAAGATACTCTTATATGTGGTTGAATTGAAGATAATGTATGTATTTTCAAAAGGATACATGAACTTTTAATAATTTGGGCCATATTTCGGATTTCTCATCAAGAAACTGGAATTTACTCTTCGATCACGTCCGTTATTAAAAATATCACGTCCGAAAGATTTTTAAACCTTTTTCCCAGAAGCTATTAGCTCAAGAAATAATGCATGGAACATCTTCTAATTTGACATAAATCATGTATATAACCTATAAAAGTATTTCTGTGATTTAAAAACGTGAAACTTTTGTATTTAGATAGTGACAGAAAAAACAAAATTCATTTTGTAATCCCTTGGAGAACACCTTCTTTATTTCATCTTTGAGGCAGCACAGAAAAAGATTGCATATGTAGTCCCCCGGAGGATCCCTCTCCAGTGGACGCCCGTCGCCCTCGGAGGGCCCCACTCTGGTGTAGCCGTGCATGCCAGCAGCTCTTCTCAGGTATAGCCCCTCCTCCAGTCAGGTAGGAGGAGCCCGCTCTGGTGTATCTAGCTATGAGACTGAAAAATTGAATTTTATATCCATAATTAGAATTATATATGCAAAAGATAGCCTGGAAAGAGAGGATCACAAAGATATTTGCATTTTAAAAATCGGTCAAGTAGTTAAAGAATTATGGAGGAAAGCCTAGTTAGATTAAGATTGAATTTGAGGAACTCAAGTACATAGAAAACATAATGGTTAGCGCAGATGAACAGATTTATTACAATAACTTCTAAATTGAGAGAAGGCACAACCAGAGACAAAGAAATAAAGTAAGAGTAACAGGTAATATTTATTTGCTGTTAGAATACAACGTTTCAGATTTATTTGCAATCCTTCATCAGGTAGTTACAAAAACTCTCTAGATATTGACGATAGGAAATGATAACTAACATACAGGGGTATTTTCACATGCTGAAGCCAATGGAGATATTCATTTTCATGTATATTGATGACGTCGTAGTTAATTTGCATATTATTAGGGAAATCTGTAATAATGATGCATAAATTTTGCACAAAAACACTCAAATGATACTCCTCTCTAATCTAGATCATGTCATACAAGGCAAAGCATATCTTTGACTTGTAAATAGGAATTTGGATAGCTAATTTGCATAATTTATCTTGAACCTGAAGTCTCCAGCCAGATCAGAGAATTGCCAAACTCAGTTCTTCAGTGTAGCTATTTCAAGATGCTGACCTTAAAAGCCTATCAAACTATGGCATGTCATTCATCAAATTAATCCTCTATGTATGCTCTTTACAATGGTGTAGGCACAAACCTGTTGATTCAACCATGTTTGTGTGACGAGCGTTTCCTTCTTTCAAATGGGTGCTTGATCAACTTATTTTGGTCATAGGAATTTCGTGTTAGCACTGAAGGGAAGCTCAAAGTGTCCTCTAATTGGCTAAAATAGTGTTTTTGTATGTAAAGTTGTGTAATCTATCAGCAAATGATTGAACTAAACACTGTGTCTGACAGAGCAGGTGCCATGGACCAGGGTGTAGGCCCATGCCAATTCCTTTGAAAACAAGTGATAAATCTAAAAAAATTATTCCTCCATTATTCCTATATGTACATTCACAGGAAAGCCCTGAATCTCAGCTTTCAGAAGGTGTATTTTGATTTTGGATATCATTAGCGGGCGCTTGTGGAGAACCATTTAAAGGACAATAGATGAGAGATTTGGACTTACGGCCATGCGCATGGTGCTAGTGTATCATGCACATCCACCGGGGAGCCATACTCCGGGGTACTCCTAGGAATGTAATGACATCGCTTCCCTCTCCACCACCAGCCTGGTAACCCATACTCACCACAATATACCTACATGGGACTGTTGGAAATAGGGTTCGAAGTGCACTGGATTTTTTCTGAAGTTACAGCACATTTTGTCTTAGAATAGTTGGGACTGGCAGGCAAATTTCCCTGATTTTCAGGCAGTCAGTCCTGGGGGAAACTTATTTTCAATTTATTCCCATGCCCCTAGGCCTTAACCCTTTACAGGCGGGGGTCTGTGGCAGACCCATGATGGTGGGGACGGGTACGAGGGACAGGCATAATACTAGGGGGCGAGCCTATTATCATCCAAATCCAGACTCGCTTTTTTGATCACGTGATATGATACTTCAAACTTAATTTCTTCATTCGTTTTAACTATTATTATTAAATGTATTATTTTAAGTATATTCTCTGCAAGTTTCATGTTTATTGATCCATTATTTATTGATAAAACAATAATATCACAAATATTGTAAATAATGCCTCAAGGCATCATTCGCCCTATGCTGGGGAATGCCTCAAGGCATCATTCGCCCTACACTGGGGAATGCCTCAGGGCATCACTCGCCCTGAAAGGGTTAATAAAGTATTTTACTGTCGACTCCAGGTACCTACCTATATTGGACAGTTTGAATTAGGGTTCTAAATGCACCAGCTTTTTTTTAAAGTAACGGCACATTTTGTGTCAGTTTGGGTTGGGTTGGCAGTGCAAATTCCCTGATTTTCTAATGAAAAATCCAGAAAATCCAGATTCTTAAATTATTCCCATGCCCCTAGGCCTTAAAAAAGTATTTCCCTGTCGATTCCAGGTATATACCTACATGGGACAGAATTAGGGTTCTAAGTGCACTAGATTTTTCTGAAGTTAGGGCACAGTCTGTCTTAGAATAGTTGGGGCTGGCCAGCAAATCTCCCTGATTTTCAGGCAGTCATTCTTGGTAAATAAAAAATTGTTTAATTCATTCCCATAGCCCTAGGCCTTAATAAAGTATTTTACTGTCGATTCCAGGTATCTACCTTCATGGGACAGTTGGTATTAGATGCACTAGTGCACTGGTTTCTTCTGGGAAGGTGGCACATTTGGTCTAACATTATTTTGGGTTGGCCAGTATTTTTTTCCACCAAGACTTGAGAAACCTTTTGGTAGTCTTTTATATACCAATCATGTCATTAAAACTTATTGCATCTCTTTAGGGGTTTTAGTAGTTAAAGATAGAAAACACTTTGTAGCTAAGGTGGAGCCGCTCTGGTGGCGAAAACGGGAAATAGAGAACAATAGCGGGGCTTATATAGATGAGCCAGAAGCCTCATGTTTCCAACCCAGGTCATTCAAGTCCGTGTATGTGTGTGCTATGTGCGGTGTATGTGTAGTGTATCGTGGTAAGGTGCCAGTCAAAGCACACTGCTGACGACCGAAACCCGGGGTTTTCCCTACTCTTGTCAAGGTGTCACAACACAAATTGTACACACGTGGAGGTAGGCGATGTGGGTATGTAGGGATGTAGGATATAGGGATGTATGGATGTGGGGATGTAAGATGTATTGATATGGGGATGTAGGGATGTATGGA
The DNA here is from genome assembly GCA_950022655.1 of Alentia gelatinosa. Classification (NCBI taxonomy): domain Eukaryota; kingdom Metazoa; phylum Annelida; class Polychaeta; order Phyllodocida; family Polynoidae; genus Alentia; species Alentia gelatinosa. The sequence continues at coordinate 47,137,536 of OX465583.1, read as the reverse complement.
TGTGGGTGTGTAGGATGTAGGGATGTAAGATGTATGGATGTTGGGATATATGGATGTATGGATGTAGAGATATATGGATGTATGGATGTATTGATGTAGGTATGTGGGATGTAAGGATGTAGGGATATGTATGTCTATGGATTGAGGTTTTTATCATCTGTAACATAACCGTAACGCTAATCCGGTGATACGTGACCGGGCCTTGATATAACATGTTCTTAGATATCGGAATGCAATTAGAATACAACACGTTTTGATGGGTAACGTTTTCTTAGGTACCGTAATGCAGTTATGGACATTTGTCATAATTATGGACCACACACTCTACATGTAACGCGGTTAGAATGGTAATGCAGTAACCAGGATAGACAACGTAAAAAGGGGGTTAGAATCATGATGGTAACGTTGTAATGGTAATGGGGCAACTTGGTTAGGTTATAACCCAGACAGAAATATAACCCATTCTTAAATAATGGTAATGGTACCACGGTAACGGTAGGGCAGTAACGAAGTAACAGCATTAGGATGTTAGCATGTAATGCTAATGTGATTAGGATGTAATGCAATTAGAATGGTAATGCAGTTAGAAATAACAATGGGGTTAGAATGGTAACACGGTAACACAGTTAGAACCGTAACAGGGTTAGAATGATAACATAGTTAGAAATGGTACTGTGGTAACAGGGTTAGAGGTGCAGTATGGTGGAGGGGTAGTATAGTAGAGGGGCATTATGGTAGAGGGGCAGTATGGTGGCATGGCAGTATGGTGGAGGGGCAGTATGGAGGAGGGGCAGTATGGAGGAGGGGCAGTAGGGTGGGGGGCAGTATGGTGGAAGGGCAATCTGGTGGAGGGGCAGTATGGTAGAGGGGCAGCATGGTGGAGGGGCAGTATGGTGGAGGGGTAGTATAGTAGAGGGGCAGTATAGTAGGGGGGCAGTATGGTGGCGTGGCAGTATGATGGGGGCAGTATGGAGGAGGGGCAGTATGGTGGAGGGGCAGTATGGTGGAGGGGCAGTATGGTGAGGGGCAGTATGGTGGAAGGGCCTCCCAGAACACATAGGAACGTCTTACATGGACGTGCAATACAATGTTACGTACGTGAGTATGTAAGTGTCCTATGTAACTTACGTTGGTTGTGCAATCACCTTTTACCACATTAGGAGCTTACATACGTAAGAAGCTCCTAAGACATCCCACACAACTTACGTGACCTGGTTCTGCAATTGTTTTCTACGTAAGAGAGGTTTACATGCTTACTTACCGGTTGTGCAACCCCCCGGGCCCCTCTGCCCCCTCAGTCTTCTGTGAGTCTACCATCCTTCCACCCGTCGTGGCACACCTCTTCAAGCCAGGAGAGTGTATGCCATCTGCCATCATGGAGGCTACATTTCCTCAGGACCACAGGTGATGATTATAGTGATTATAAAAACCTTTTTCTTCCGAGCACCCTGGGCCTCCCATATGCCTGATGGAGGTGTCGGGGGTCCTTTATGGCTTATAAGTTTGTTCAATTCAACTGACGGGGTGGGTAATTTAATAGGTTTAATACAGGTTTAAAAATTGATATTTATATCAATCACTTTTACTTATGTTGCAACTAAATTTTCACTTGTTTTTCAAATCCAAAGGTCCAGAGAACAGTGTGCCTGGAGTAGAAGACAAACTTAAGCTATGTTTACACCATCACCCCGGCAGCCATTGCAGCCACGTTCGCTCAAACCATACCCAATTGTTGAAGTTTCATGACATTTTTTAAGTTTTTCTCTGCTCAGCCCACAATAAGCCAGCGACTTAAGGCACACTTTGATGAGATAAGGTTGCTGCAGGTCGCAATGGTCATGACGTGGTGTTGTTGGCACGTCACCGGGCCTTCAACGACTTTTGGTATGAGCCCAGCCGGCTGCAGACATCTCCATGATAAGGGGCTGTGAAGTATGGTGACTTACGTCAGTCCCGGCATTGTCATGGTTGAGGACCTGGTGACTTATGCTAGAGAGGGTGAGTTGAGGTTAACGAAGGCTAGTTACAGTAGAACATGGAACCTCACACTTTTCACAGCCCTGTAGTTCCACAGCAATGTCCCTTCCATGTATAAAACGTGTGGTCACCAGGGCTTCCTCACTGCCTCTGAGTGTGTTCCTGAAGCAACACCTCTATTCACAATGGTCGTCAACGGCAATATGATGCTTGCATGTATACTGGCAACACTCATAGCCTCTTGTATCCAACAGCAGCATCACAATGGTGAGCTCAGCCGACACCTTTCAGACTTGGCAGTGTCAAAGGACAGTGAATGTCGGGCTGTGAGTCGCCACAGGAAGAAATGCAGGCTTTGGGTGCGCGATTGGTTGTGTGAGTCCACATGCAGAGCATATGGTCAATTCTCCACTTTCCTGACTCGGAAGCTGTGGATGGGAGATAAAGCCAGCTTCCAGAACTACCCTTAGAAGCCACCTGAGCTCTTTGATGAGATACTGGAGTGTATTGAGCCTGCCATCGAAAGAATGGATACCAAATATCAGTCGGCTTTGCCTACTAGTCTCAGATTGCCTCTCTCTCTCTCTCTGCAGGCACCTGGCCACTGGCATACAACTTTCAGTGCAGTGAATTGTCCATCAGTTATATGATCCAAGAGGTGTGCAAAGCCATCATAGAGGCATTCAAGGAAAAAGTGTTTGGGTTTCCTCGGACATCTGAAGACTGGAAAGCCCTTGCCAAGGACTTTGAGGAATGGTGGAATGTGCCACATGCTGTTGACGCTAAGCACATTGCCATTATGAAACCCTGGAACACTGATTCCCTGTTTTACAACTACAAGGGATTCTTTAGCATCCCTCTTCCTGCCTTGATTGACGCACAGTATCGCTTCACATTGATTGAATTTGGTGGTATAGGGCACATGTCTGATGCCCAGATCGTCAATGACTCTGAAATAATGGAGGAGGGGACAATAGGCATGCCACCTACATGTCCTCTCCCCAAAGATGATGGGAACATGGACATGCCATACTTTATCCTTGGCGTTTGAGGATGATAAAGCCATATGGGAGAGAGGGCTTGTCATAGAGGCAATGTATATACGACTACTGCATCTCCCGTGGCAGGCGTGTTGTGGAGAATGTATATACACTGCTGTTTAGTTTGTTTTGGTAATAAAACTGTAATAATACTATAAGTTACTGTGCCTGCTCTTATATTACTTGCCTAGTTTAGTTTACAAGAGGTCAACTCAATAGTTAGAGTTGCGATTAGACGATTGTGATTAGACGATTTGAATGGGCCGTAATTGTCACTTGGCTTCACCTCGATGACGATTGCGGCCCATCCAAACTCGTGGAGTATTGTCTATTTATACAATCCTCGATGCAGTTATATATAAGTACAGCCAAAGTTCCTCCCAAGCACCACCACGGTCTTGGTCCAGAATGCCATCCCAGTGCTGGTCCCACCAGCGAACCAGCAGCTGTGTTTTACCACAGCCACCCAGCTCTGCCCTCGAGGAACACAGGGAGAGCCACAAAGGCGTAAAATCACTGATCTCATCTCGGGACCCCAGAACTCCATCAGGAAAGGAGACCCGATAGTCAACCTTCTCCACCACCAGGGGACCCGAAGGTCAAGCCTAAACCTGAAGGTCTAGCGCCCTTGGTAGAGAAAAGAGACAGAGCCCTGTAGAGGGACCGCACATAGTCCTTCCACACCCCAGTGTGTCCAGCTAAGCTTCAGCAGACCTCTTATATATATACACTCACTGTCTTCACTGAGCATGTGCAGAACCCTGCTGGGTCCCCACTGGTGGTTCTATATAAATCTGGTACCCAGCTGACCAGTTGGTTCCTCTGGTACCTTCATTACTCTACAGAATCAGCCCTCTCTTATGGGTACCAGCCTGGTGGCCAGATATCCTGGTTAGACCAGTTCCAACACGGTGTCAGAAATAGCAAACGGCTTGTGGCTGGCTTGTGGCTGGTAGCAGGTCACTTCAGACCTGCCACGTGGCACCTGCGTCAGCTTCAGATGACTCTTGCTCCAGCTCAACATAGATCTGCTCCTGCTTCTGGATCTTCAGATTTTGGAATCATGCTATCAGACAGTAAAGGCATCAGCAGCAGCAGTGTTCATTTTGATGGAGGAGGTTATGAATAATGGAGATATGTGCTCATCTGCTGCCTGAAGACCTGTCCATCAGCGCATCTTTTATGTACCGATCGTAGACTTAAATCGACGCCAATGAACTGCAGCCTGCCTTAACTCACCGTATACTGGACCTTAAGTCGATGTGAACATCAATTGCAAATCGCCAGGCATCATTAATCCTGTACAGACATATATCTAGGGGTCAGGTATTAGTGTCTATAAACCACTAGGGTATGGGTGTCCACAAGCCTGTTACGGTAATTTGATAATGTGATCATGTGATATAGCATGTGATACTTGATATATTTTTTTTATTTCCATATACATTTTAAATATGATGTTATACCTAAATTCTGTGGAAGTCTCATGTATATTGATAAAATATTTTCTGATTTATTACCAAAAACAAGGATTTTGTAAAGCTTGGGAAATCCTGTGTGGTGATGCCTCAAGGCACCCCCCTCTGCTAAAGGGTTAACCCATTTTGCAGTCACTACCAGGGTTGACCTTGACAGACTGTAAGTTGCCGGGCTTCCCGCCGCCACATAGTCCCTCCACTGCTCTCTGTGAGAAGTCCCCGGCAAAAGCCTGGCGACCTATGATCACAAAGTGTGGCAACTTAAGGCGTGTTGAGGTGAGTTGATGTCTGCGGCGGAAGCTGCAGTGACTTGAGGTGCACCACGGTTCTCATTAGCCCTGGGGGTTTCCGTGGCTGCCGTGCTGGATTTGTTGACACAGCTAAACTTTCCCCGACAGTTCCCCAGCAGCCAATTCAACTTACGTTTTGCAAGTATGGTGACTTAAGGCATCCTAGTGCAGACTCGGTGGAGTGTGGTGGTGCATTGCCATAGATGCTGTGGCTCACGGGGGGATGGTGTACCCGTAGAATTACTATCAAAATGATTCTAGATAGTGAGCATGCACAATAGACTGTGTATGTTTCTTCACCTTATAGCATTTTGATAAATCTATGTATTATTTTTTATTCAGAGAGTCAACATAGCATTCGCTTTGCAGACGTTTTTGCATGTCATGCAAATGAAAGGTGTGTTTAATACATAGCTCCTTGGTAACCGGTTTAAAGGTGATTAAAAAAAGTGTTTTCCAATAGTATACACATATATCAAATCACCTTCCAGTATCACACAGCGCAACATTGAACAGCGTTCCTCAAGGGTTCGTTTTGGGACCCTTACTTTTTGTTTTTTATATTACTTAAACACGAGCAATTGGCAGAGAAAGATTTAAATTAGCAAAATAATAACAAATAGTATGAATTATCATATATCAACTAAGTCAGTTTTTGGCCAATTTTGCCGCAAGGGCATATGGAACTGGACCCTAAGGGCACGAGTTGAGGTAGACCCCGAGACCTGATTTCGTTTCCAGGTGCCATGAAGCATGATGGAGGAATGGTCAACACCTGGGGTACTGGCGTAATCCTGGGCGGCACCCTGTCTCAGGCTGTGAATTGACTAACCTTTCCCAGTCCAAACTGGATAGAGGCTAACAGCTGGCGCAAGGCCAGCGGCGCTCCTGGCACTTGTCATGAAGGCTGGAGCCCAGGGAGGAGCTAGGCTTGACTCCCTGTAGCGGCTCCAGGCTTGCATCGGCATACCTGAGATCCTGTGGGAGCCACCCAAAGAGACACAGAATAAGCCAAATTGCAAATGGTCTTGAAGGAATTTACTCTGACCTGGAGCCCCCCCCCCCCTCCGGCTGGATGTCTCTGCGCAGGAGGGTCTGGGCCCAGACCAGAACGTCCAGGGTGAGAGCAGATTGGAGCTGTGAAGCATCGTGACATACCCCAATAAAAGGGCTGATTTGAGGACCCGGCCTGTGAGACGACTTAAGTTGACAACGAGCTGCTCCTTGTATCACCAGCTTTATGAGTGGATGAGAGAACGAGTCCGGCACCCAGGCCAGTGATAGGAGAGGCGCAGGAACCCAAGCAGGGACGAGAGTCACATCCGGTCCCTTATGCTAGGTTTACACCATCACCCCGGCAGTCCCGACATTGGATTTTGGCACAATCCTAACTCGACTTGGTACTTTTATCACGTTTTTATGTTAATTGCCTGCTCAGCCCCCTACATCCCGTCAAATTAAGCCCCACCACGTTGAGTTGAGACTGTCCTACCTTGACTTGGTCCCGTCTGGGTATGGTTGGCATGCTGCCTTGGCGCCCCCGTAAGTCCACTTACGTTCCAACCTTGAGGGTCCTCCATGATTCAGTTCCCGTTCACTTAAGACCAGTTACGCTCACTTTTAATGCTCAGGTCTAGTTAGGGCAAGTTAAGCCCAGTTAACCCTATTGCGCCGGTTACCCGCAGCTGGGCTACAGTCATGGAGCCGGGTACTAGTGCCAGTGAATGCCGCTAGAGGCCGGGTACATAGGCCTATTGTGAAAATTCTGTTTTTGGATCACGTGACATGACACATGATACTTATCATTATTTTTCATTTCACTTAGAAAAATCAAATATGATGTTATATCTACATTCTCCGAAAGTTTCATATTTATCAAGCAATTATTTTCAATTCTATTAAAAAAAACGTATATTTTGCAAATGATGCCTCAAGGCATCACCCAGCCAGCACCGGTTGATGCCCTGAGGCATCACCCGGCCAGCCCTGGTTGATGCCTCAAGGCATCACCCGGCTTGAAAGGGTTAAGACGGAACATTGTGCCTTGCTCCCCATTCCTCCAAGCAGCCTTGCCAACAGCCTCCTCCATATATAAAAGTGCGCTCCGCCAGGCTTTCTCAGTGTGTTCCAGTGCCTGCAGGAGGCAACATTTCACCTGCCCTTCACCTGAAGTCGCCTCACTATGGTACCAACGGTGGTCTGGTGCAGGGACTTCATGGCCATCTCCTTTTCTTCTTCGGAAAGGTTGGTGTAGAAGCATGGAAGTCTCTTCCTCCTGGTAAGTTCGCTGCCTTCTCTGTCCAAATCCGGTCCTTCTCCACTTCATCCCTGAACCCTTGCGGCAGTCAAGATGGGATTCTCTCTTCTTCAGGGAAGTTTGTCTAGAAGGATGGAACTCTTGTCCTCCTCACAACTTTGTTCTTCATGAAGGGGATGGAGCTCTTCTTTTCACCTTCTCCATCCAAATCTGGTCCTTAGTTACTTCACTCCTGAACCCTGGCAGCATTCAAGATGGGATTCTGGTGCAGGAACTTTATCGCAATCTTCTACTCTTCTTCGGAGATGTTGATGTGGAAGCACGGAAGTCTCTTCCTCCTCGCAACTTTGTTCTTCATGAAGGGAATGGACCTCTTCTTGTCGCCTTCTCCGCTTCATCCTCGGTGCCTGGTGGCATTGTGCCGATAGGATGATGCAGGAACTCTTGTGGTGGAGAATTCCTTTTCACCCTCTCAGTCCATATTCTCTCCTTCTCCGCTTTGTCTCTGGAGCCTGGTGGCATTGTGCGGATTGGGTGATGGGGGTATCTCTTGTGGTGGAGAAAATTCGATCGCAAACACCATTGAGGACTTCTGCTCTTCCCTGTGTGCTGCTTCCCGTGTGCTGCTTCCTGGTCTTCCAATTGACAATAATGCAGACTTTCTCTTCTCTTCAGCATGTGCTGTTTCCTGGTCTTCTAAACCAGTCATGCAGGCAAGAAACGAATGCATGTGTAAAAAAATACAGACTTGTGCTCTTCAGCGTGTGCTCCTTCCTGGTTATAAGCCACAGTCATGCAGGCATGAAATGAATGCATGTGTAAAAAAAATGTGTGATGTTGTAATAAAACATGATTATTATTCATATATTCAAGTTCATTCGTTTTCACCTCCAACTTATCAGAGAGTCTTGTATATTAGAATAGATTAGAATATTATTCTTTGCATTTCTAACTTAGTGGGTGTTCCATTCTAGTAGCATGTGTAGTTTCACCATTTCTCTGAAGGATAACGATCAGATTCAATATTCAGTTCTTAAATGTATTTATTAGCAAAATATTTGATCATAGGCATCAGCAATACAAATAACCAATCATAGATATAGATAAATAATAGCCAAATGTATATCACTGTGTGAGAGCAGTCAGTAGTGTCGACACATTATTATTATGCAGTCCATTCTTTGATGTAACTCCCCATTTTTGTTTGGGGGTGTGGGGCTTGGGTTAATGCTGGAGTCAAATAGTGATGTGATAGACTGTTGTGATCCAACCAGCTGGGAGAATGATATATCATCTGCTGACAATCACCTCTGCATAAATGTGGACGGTTGTCGGTCATTGAAGGCGGACTGTTGCTGTGTGGATGTTGGTGAGGAGGTGAGGCAGGATGGGGGAGGAGTTGGTGGCGGTGGGCAGGCAATGTTCATAGTCTGGAATTACTGCTGTACCCCACGCCTGTCTTGGGATTACCACACCCTGGGCGGGTAGGTTACTTTAGAAGGCCACTCTGATGGAGTTGGCTGCCACTGATGTGTTGACTGCTGCTGCACTCTCCCGACAAACTGCCCCGCTGTGGGTGGGGCCACATCATCTCCCAATCTGTGAAGCCTCACTGCTGCCAACTCATGGTTGTTGTTGGCCTGACATTCTTGGAGAACTGTGATGACAAATGCCGCTCCACCTCAAACCGGTGGTGTTCTTGTAGTTTGTTCAGTACATTTTATATGTAAACTGTCAAGCCAGAACTCTGACCGTAAAACTACCGGCTTGGGCTTAACTTCCTTTAGCACTGACTGAAGTATATTCACAAGTTTGTCATCATTAGCCTCTGCAGCATGTGGCGTAACTGGTAAAGAAGTCATTGTCTGAAAGTTGTTGTCCGAAGGTGTAGAGGGCGAGGGAGCTGGAGCACTGGCACCAGATGACTGGGCACTACCGAAACTGTCAGTTTGCTTGAAAGGTGCTACAGTGCGACTTCTAAGCACAGTGATGTGTGGAACCAGGAATTGAAATCTCTCCCATATCCAGGCCTCAGTTACCATGAGAGTGGGCTGACTTGTAGACCAGTGTGCATCACTGGTCTATAACATTATGGGGAGACAAGTAGGAGAAGAGTATGTCATAATTGTTGAAGTAACTTATTACTGGAATACTGTAGCTCAAGTCCATGGAGGATCTAGTAGGTAGACTTCTTCTTGGCTGCGTCAGCCCTTCACAGATAAGATCTGCTCACAGAGGTACTTGATTTCTTTATTTGTAATCCATAAGGTAGTAACAGGTTTCTCCCACACCAGACTAAGAACGCAGAATGATGGGTGTAGCTGGCTTAAATAGCTGGTATTGAGGTTGCATGCATTACAGTGTCAAGGTCGTTGACCCAAATGCTCGCTCTCAACATTCTGTCCTACTAACCCAAATGACCAGTCCTACTGACCCAGGCTAAACCTCTCTGCCATGCCGTCTTATATATACCAAACGCGGATGCAAGTCAACGGAAATGGATCGTACCCAGTAGTTAGTCGAAGTATTGGAGCTTAGGTGGATGTATTGGGGCCTAGGTGGATGTGATCATCCACCGAAAGTCGTCGTAAGTTGTCCAGCTCCAAAACCCCCTGCTGTGCACATTGCCCACAACGAACCTGGCAGGGCCTAACTCGTCGGGCTTCGCATCGGGCCTGGACTCAATTCGATGGCGTCTGTGCGAAGTCCGCAACCAAACCCCGCCGAGTTAAGACCACTGAGCCCATCCACTTGAGACGAGTTACGCCCTGTCCTGACGGCCTGGCCCAGTTATGCCCAACCCTGATGGTCGTAAACCACAGAGGGTTGGCGGAACTGCTGTGGCAGACTTTTTGACAGTCTGAAGTTTGTCTAGGCAATGGACTCACTTTGCAGACGAGGTAGGACCAAATCCGAAGTACAAGTTGAGATACGTTCATTGTAATTAGCAGTTGCTGGGGGTGATGGTGTGAACCTAGCATTAGCTAGGCTCAAGGCCCCCATCCACGACCAATACCAGCACCCTCGAGACCGAGGCCTTGTAGGGAAGGCGAAGCTCCCGGTCCAGGGCCTGTCAAAGTCAATGTAGCCAGTAGCCCTAGCTATGGCTACCAAGACTTGGTCTCGTGTTTTTCCTGTGATCGAGGGGCGAAAGTCGCGCAGGCTACTAGAACACCAGAAGCCTGTAGATGGACTGGCTTTGAGATGAGGGTTTTCATTTTGTGACTCATAGTCTTGGCACAGTAGAGATTGTCCGCTACTACTGCCACACACCCTTTTCCATAAGCCACCCAGGTGTGGGCTATTTTCCTGAGGGGCAATAATTGCAAGACCATTCCAGGTGGCTGCATATATGCTGCAGACCAGTCCAGGTCGTCTCTCGCTCCCCTTGAGAGGCTGATCAGACTGTCCTTCCTGACTTTCCCGAGCATGACCCGGAGGTTGTTAGTGAATCGGCAAGCTGGTATCACACACTGCGACACTTGTACAAGTTTTCCGAAGAGTGATTGGAGCTGGGGTTTAGTGATTGCGACTTTGATCGCCCAGTTCAAAGCCAGAGTTGTAACTTCCTACCTAGCAAAGTACTCGGGGCCGAACCATATGGGAGAGTCCTCAACGACTACCAGGGTGGCTGCCATCGTGGAGATGCCCTAGGAGTATTCATCCGCCTATTATGCTTCATTAATGATGTATTCTAGTGCTGTAGTTACTCAGGCTTTATTGACAGAGTCAACAGGAAGTAAGTGTGTCGCCGACGGCGGTGTCTCACAACAATATGTATCAAAACATTACATCTCCCTTTGTTTCTTTTCTTTTAAATAAAGAAGACAAATGACTATATGATAATACAACACCATGTCTGAAAATATGTATGAGTATATTATTATGAGTGTCTTTTGATTTAGCTCTGAGATTGATACTTGTTAGACTAGTAGATTAAGAGTCTTTGGTATATTTATAGCAATGACATTTATAAAGTCCTTGGGCATTTTTAAATGCTGAAAAAGAGAAAAACACAACTGGCAAATGACAATGACAGTGTTCACAGATTTTACAGATCTATAGATCAGATTTCACAGATCTAGTCTTTGCACTGGCTTGGATTCCCTGCCGCTCCAGGTTTTTGTTGTTACTGGTGGTACTGCCTTCATCGGAGTGGTTGCAGACCTTCTTATAGCTCTCCGCTTGGGAGCGGGCACTGGTACTAGTGGCGGCTCCAACTGAGGTGGAGGTCTGACGGCGACAGGCGTTGTCGGTTGCGGTACATGTAGTGGTACTGGTACCGGTGGCGGCACTGGCTCAGCAGGCTGTAGTGTTGCAGGTGGTGGCACTGGCTGCTGTACAGGTAGCTGGGTGGGTTTCGGCAGTGGCTGGGCGACATGTGGTACTGGCATATGATGGGGAACTGTGGCTTCGGGGCTTGCTCTTAACTCCGATTGCGTCTGTATTTCCTACCCCGACACTCGACTACATATGACCGCGGCGTGTTATGATGAGACACCACAGTTCCTGGTACCCACTGTTTGGTTCCTGGCAGTGGTGCCATACGGATGGGGTCTCCTGGCTTGAGAACATAGTTAGGCTTAGCAGCTCGCTTGTCGTAGTGTGCCTTTTGTTTGTCTTTGTCAGCATCCAGCAGTCGACGGACCTTGTCAACATCGTATGACTTTGGTATTAGGAGGCTCCTTGCTGCTGGCAGCTTGTTTCTGGGTTGGTGGGACATGATCAGCTGCGCTGGCGACAGGTCGCAACTATCCAGTGGTGTTGACCTATAGTCCAATAGGGCTAACTGTTTATCTCCTGCCTTCTCCCACAGACGTTTGACTGTCTGTACGGCGCGTTCCGCAGCTCCATTTGACTGTGGAAAATGTGGTGACGATGTCACATGCTCAATGCGCCAGTTCTCACAGAATGCGTTGAACTCGCGAGAGGAGAATTGGGATCCGGTATCACTGCGTAGACGGCGGGGAATGCCATGCCTAGCAAACTGGGCCTTTAACATGTTGACTGTAGCGGTACTTGTCAGATCTTGCAGCGGGTCTACTTCTATGAACTTCGAAAAGTAGTCTACTACTAGCAAGTAGTGCTGGCCTTCCCATTGGAAAAGGTCTGCTCCAACCTCTAACCTCTTCTTGCACTTGGCAATCCCTAAGTGCGACTCGTGGACTTGTTCCAGCAAGGATCCTCTCATGCTGGGTGGAACTACGATTCTCATTCCCTTGTATATAACTCCGTCATATACAGAGAGTTCATCTCTGACTGTCCAGTATTGTCTGATAGAATGTGGAACTTGCTCCTTGGTGTCGGGCCACCCTTTTAGGATTATCGCGTGGAGCTCATTTAACTCGGCAGCTGTACTTCTCTGAAACTCAGCGTACCTCACTGGCACAACTGCGATGTAATCAATCATGTTGACTAGTTCCAATTCCTGGTCTTCTTTGACATGTTCATGTCCTGGAAGGTTTGCTCGGCTAAGCGCATCACCCACCGGAATTTCTTTTCCTGGCTTGTATATTAACTCAAAGCTGTATGGCTGCAGCTTGGGCAGCATACTTTGCAGTCGCATCGGCGCTGACAACAAAGGCTTATGGCAGATGGCTTGTAATGGCTTGTGGTCTGACTCGACATTGAATTCTCGTCCAAACACGTAGTGATGAAACTTTCTGACTGAGTGAACCACAGCTAGCATTTCTTTCTCTATTTGGGCATATCGGGTCTCGGTCGGCGTGAGGGCTCGTGATGTGTAGGCAATGGGCTGGTCGTCTTGTAACAAGACCGCTCCCAGCGCGAACGAACTCGCGTCGCACTGTATCCGCACCTTTTTCGAGGCGTCGTAGTAGGCTAGGACAGGCGCTTCTGTCACCATCTTCCGGAGACGATTGAAACTGTTCTGCTGTTCCTTCCCCCAGAAGAAATCACACTCCTTCTTTGTAGCCTGCCGCAGCGGCTCGTAGACTGAACTCATATCTGGCAAGAACTTGCTGAGATATCCGATGAACCCTAGGAAGCGCCTTACGTCTTACGGGTATGCCTTCTAGCATTGAGTCCATGATTCTTTGGTAGATCTCCGGTGCCGATTTCACTCCGAACGGGAGTCGGAGCCAGCGGTATCGTCCTACCGGGGTATTGAATGTGGCGAGGAGAGAAGATTTGTAATCGAGCCGTATCTGTAGATATCCTGATTTTGCATCCATTACTGAAAAGTACTTGCTGCCAGGCATTGATGCTACTACCTCTTCCACTGTGGGAATAGGATAATGCTCTCTGCGGATCGCACGGTTCAAGTCTCGTGGGTCTATGCACAGGCGCACCTTCTCCCTCTTCACTACTACTACCATGGAACTGACCCAATCTGTTGGCTCGGTCACTTTTATGATGTGCTCCTCGGCCTCCATCTCGTTTAGTTTATCGACGATCTTGGGGATGAGGGCGACCGGCTGTCTACGTGGACCATGTACTACGGGCGGGACTGTTGGATCGATTCGGAGTGAGTAGATACCTGGCATCGTGCCGGTCAACTTCTTCAACTCTGGATAGCGGTCTAGCACGCTGCTGTCGACTTTGTGGATTCTCTTTATAAGTCCTAAGTCTCTGCTAGCGTTACCAGACAGCAACGGTCTCTGCTCCATGTCGACCACATAGAATTTGACCAGGGCTGACCTCTTCTTCCAGGTAGCTCTGAGGGTTACACGGCCTAACACCTTTATTGGGTGTTTCGTATACGATTGAAAACGACGATCAGTTTTCTGGAGATCACTGGTTACTCCGTACTTCTGAAGCGCTGAGTAGTGTAGGAGTGACTGGGCTGCTCCGGTATCAATCTGTACTTCCACGGGTTTGCCTTCGATATTAACCCACCAGTCGCTGCTTACTCTGCCAACCGCATTTATCATATGAGCAGGCGTGTAGTTGTCTTCCTCATAGTCGTATTCATGGTCACTGTACTGAGCTGGGTCTATGGCATGTGCCACTTTACTCCGACACTCGCTCGCATAGTGTCCTATCTTCTTGCATTTGTGACACATATTGGCGCGACAATCGTCTCGACTATGGTTAGGCATCTCTCCGCAGCGCTGACACCTCGACTGGCTTGACTTCTTGTTTGGTTTCTTCTTCATACCCTTGTCGTTTCTTGATGACTGAAATGACGACTTGTGGTCATCACGTCGCTCACGTTGCTTCTGGGAGTGGTAAGTACCATGTACTTTACTATCTTCCCCGTCACCAACTACTCGACATGAGTCCTTTGCAACTTCAAAGTCCTGACCTATTTTTACAGCTCGTTCCTTTGTCAGCTCATCCCCGGCTTCAAAGCATCTCTCCATTACCATGGGATGACGTGATCTGAGTACTATAGCATCACGGATCATACGGTCTTCTTCCCGATAGTCACAGTCTTTCGCTAGTATTGTCAGCGCTGTGACAAAATCGTCAAACCGCTCTGTCTCGCCTTGCTTCCTTCTTTTGAAGATCACAGTTGCTCGGATCACATTGCGTTTGGGTTTCACATATGTTTCAAACTTCTCCCACACATTAGCAAGGATGTCTGCTGGGACAATCTGTGCTGCTCCTTGACCTTGTGGATCAGGGTACACGAAGGTGGAATGTATTTCCCGACCTTTGTCGCCAACAAAGTTCATAAGGTATGCTATCTTAACTTTGTCTGTCTTCCCGTCTAGGGGACCCGCAAAGTAGTATTCTGCATGACTCTTGAAGCGTTTGAACTCCTTATGCAGGTCTGAAACTCCCCAGTTCATTCGTGGTTTATCAAAACTGTCGTCCTTACTCATGTTTGCTAAATGTAGTCACACCGCTATGCTCTTCTTATACACTCAGGGCTTGCTCCTATACACACACACAGGGCTGGCTCCTACACAGTGACACACACAGGGCTGTTGCTGGCACACACTACAGTTGCAGTCTATGGCATTTACACTGACAGTCTCTTGACACTACTTGGAATTGAACTTAGTACTTGTATTCACCTGGTTACTCACACACACAGCACTGTTGATATTACTGACAGCTGTTGACATTACTCACTACTGACAGTGACACTGGGCTTGTGTTGTTGTTGGTTGCTCTCACTACATCATTGAATTGTTCATCACTGTGGGAATTTGGGCACTTCTCCTTTCTCCACAAGACTTAGCAAAGGTTCCTTATCTTACCTCATTGGTAGAGCACTTTCTGACACCATGTTATGCTTCATTAATGACGTATTCTAGTGCTGTAGTTACTCAGCCTTTATTGACAGAGTCAACAGGAAGTGAGTGTGTCGCCGACGGCGGTGTCTCACGACAATATGTATCAAAACATTACACCGCCACCTTGCGTTGGAGGCTCTGCGTTGGAGGCTCTGCGTTGGAGGCTCTGCGTTGGAGGCTCTGCGTTGAAGGTGGGACTATGGCGTGAGCGGTGCCGCCGCCTGGAGGGAAACCTGGGAAACCAAGGGCTGCGGTGGTGACATCTATAAATCTATCGGTATCGAATGCTGCTGATGGGTCAATAAAAAGGGCTGCAGGGATATAGGCCTAATATTGTTTACTTTATCTTTAAATTTGAATACGGTTTTATTAGGGGGATTATGGTGGCTACTTTCCAATCGTCTGAGGAAATCCTGTCTAGTGAAAGGTTAGACAAATGCGCGAGTTCGTTTATAAGTACAACCAAAGAAGTGGAGAGAGAAGGAATGGCAACAGAGGTGTGAGGCCGGTCGCGCGGCGTCACGGTTGGATGATTGCATACGCTAGTTCCCCAGTGAACTGCTAGAGGGATCCATAACCCTTTGACAGAAGCATAATGCCTCCAGGCATTCCCATGGCATCGGCAGCATGATGCCTTCAGGCATCTTTATAGAGGCATCATTAATATTTATGTACAAAATTCAATAAATAGAAAAATAATAGTTTGAATTGAAAGAAATTTTGACAAAGTATAAGGGCCATATTGACCTCTGATTTGGTATAACAAAATATCATCAATTAGCCCAATACAATTTCTGTGAGACAACAACACACCCTACATACATGTTCTTTATAGCATTAGAAAAGCCTGAGACTGTACTACAGTAAACATTTTAGATCATTTGGGTAGATTGTTTCACTGGCAGCTCAAAAGTATGTCGTCTGGACAGCTAATTTGCATAATTCATCTTGAACCTGAAGTCTTCAGATGGATCAGAGAGTTGATAAATTCAATTTTTCAGTGTAGTTATTTCAAGATGCTGACCAATTTACATCTATCAAACTATGGCATATTATATATCAAATTAATTCTCTCTGTATGCTCTTTGTAATGGCATAGGCACAAAATTGTTTGATTTATTGATTTTTGTGTGAAGAGCTCTTCTTATTTTCAAATTGGTGCTTGATCAAGTTGTTCTGGTCATAGAAATTCCGTGCTAGCACTAAAGTGAAGCCCAATATGTCCTCTGGTTGACTGGATTAGTGTCTTGGCACCTAAAGAGGCAGAAGAACTCAGCAAATGGATGAACCAAACACTTTTTATGACAGAGCAGGGGCCATGGAGCAGGGCCCAGGTAAATCTTTCTTAGATAAAGTCACAAATTTACAAAAAGATATTGCCCCATTACTCCTATATTTATATCCCTGAATCTCAGCTTTCATCAGGTGTATCATGATAGTAGATCTGATAAACGGCCGCTTGTGGGGAATCATTTGAAGAACAATGATTGAGAAATGGTTTGTTTTCGCACTGTGTGACAGCCACCACATGCATTGCTACTTGGTGACAAATTTGTCATTGCTGATGCTCTGGTTGTGTCAATGACAACGATTAGTTTTCCGACTTCGTATTGGTTCCATATTGATTGACAGTTATTTTATAAACTTGGTACTTGCCTTTATCCTACCCCTAATAAAAAACGCCATAGGCTTAGTTTATGTCATGGGTGTGAAATAAAGTATTGTTTATGTCACTACTTTCTAATGCTGAAAAAATGTGGAAACGGGGTAGAATAAAATCTAGACGCTACTCGTTTGAGTTTATTCATGTCACTCATTTTGTTAAATCCGTAATTTCACAAGTCTTTGACTCGTAACATTACGGAGCCAACAAAATGCGTGACATAAATAGACTCAGACTCAAACTCGTGACGTCTCTTGATATTCTTCACTTCGCATGAAGCTTATCTAAACCATGTTATGCTATTTAATAAATAATCCTCGTTTCAAAAGAAAAGAAAACACTGAATGTACTTGATGACAGTTTACAAAAGATATAAAGAAAACACGTTTTGACATTTATTTTTAATACCAAGAAGTAGAATGACTTTACAATTATAATACACATGATAACATACTTTTCATGTTTTGAGACATAACTGACAGTAACAGTCGGAAGTCTATAGTCACAAGGTTGAATCCCATCAAGCCGAGTCACAAATCAGATATGGCCTCGGTTGGATTAAATCCATATCTGTCTTCCTCGTCTGGTCATCTGTGTCCAGTCAGCAGCCTGTGGCTACTCTTAGATCAATATATGTAAGCATGCAGCACCTTACAGTCAGAGCTAATACGACGACCCTACAGGTAAAGTTAGAGCAATTAGAGTTGAGCAGTCTTCTAAAGGTCACTTCAAGCTTTCAAATTAAATGACAACTACACAGAAAACATGGGAAATTGATAAGGTAGGTTGGATTATATCTATGGTCAAGATTAGCTCTTTCAATTACGAAAGTACCGCAAAATATTTTGAAACTGTTTTTATTTGCTTGTATATTAAAAGCACAACACTAGCATAAGCTTGCACAACATTCTACCTGCACGTTACAGAAATATAGCAGGTCACTTTCTACTCGTCAACATTTATACGTGATTCCCAGTCTGGGCTAACAGTCGAAATATAATTACCAAAGATTTATAAAAGAGTGCCTGCTTCTTAAACGATAGTGACAATGGTAGGTTTGCCAGTGGGACAATCTACGAGAATCGTAAGACCAAATGTTTTATGCGTCATTTTACCTTTACCAAATTTGTTTTAAGTAGAATTCACAGTTGTTGTTCAAATATATAAATCTTGATTCAAACTGCCAGCAGTCCTTCAACTGTGGTAAATATTCCACGCACTCAAACATGACTTTGGATAACATTATTTTGGCAGGTATCCAAGCTAAGTAAACGGCCAATTATAACTGCATTTTCAACAACACCGGCCAATCCACTGTCCTAGAATATACATAAACATTTCCATCTCAATAATCAACAAGTATTGGGCAATACTTCTAAATAATTCCCTTCGACAGACAAACAACGCGTTTATTTTAGATAACAATTACTTGTTTTGAAGATCATAAATGTATGGTTCATGTAATATCTATACCCACAGTCAAATTACTAATATTATCACAAACCCCTTTTCCCCCTAAAACAGAGAGAGAGAGGGGGGAGAGAAAGAGAGGGAGAGAGTCAGAAAGGGAAATGAAGAGTAAGTGTGAGCAACGAAGAATTCATTTGTTAACTGTACACATTACTCTACATATTCACAACAAAACGGTGCACAACATAGGTGCAATCTATCTTCCAAACGAGCTAGCGGTCCAGCAACAGGCTATTAACTGTATCGGGCCAACCGCATCAAAACAAAACGCTGAGGATTTCACCGAGAAACTAGATATCAATGTTTAACAGGCATTGTAATGAAAACAGTGTGCTGTTACTGCTGCTCTTAACGGCGCTCTTTTAACGTGTTTCCTTTTGGATACGAATCACTGAAATCTTGGACACGGGAATCCCGCTCGCTTTTTCAACAACGATCATAGCCTCACTTCGAACTAATCTTGTGTTGTTCTCGCTTGCCTGAAGCGGCTGCTTTCTGCTGCACCGGACATCGACGATAGCTGCTCGGCGTCAGGGAACATGGTGCACGGGGACACACTCTGGCACAACTGAACAGACAAACTTATATCTTCGTTACCATGGGAACCCAGTACCTATTTTTCTCTCAACTTTTTACTCGCAGCACACGGCCAGTACACAACACTAAAGACAATGCCACAGGGCTGCGTTTAAACTGGAAACTATTGTTTGATGCTCTGATACAGCAGATGACGTCACGTGTGTACATTTAATCAAACTGGGATTTCTTAACCATAGAATGTGACTTCTCCCGTTCCCTCCCCTCCCTCTCCCCGCCAAAATCATAGGTCTTCTTTGTGGGCTGAACAGTGGTGTATAAAATGCATGACTATGGAACCTTCACAGTTTGGAGTAAATGAATGCCCTGATCAAAGCAGTCTTATTTCTATTTATGTTTTGGTCCTGGTCTTGGTAAAGTTTCGTGCTTTTCTTAGTGTATAAGACTATCCACGTCTCTCGTTGGGGTTATGAATAGATGGATCATGTAAGGTTCTTCTACACTGACATACTTTCAATTTAATTTTTCTACGAGACGCTTTTCTCTTTTTAACCTGACTACTAATCTGCAGTCAAAGTGGCATTCTCCCTAGTGGGTTGCACCGTAGGAGTTGGCGGCTGGCAAGGTCCCACAGAGCACTCCTGATTCAGGAAATACACTACTATTTTCTGCCGAGAATAGTCCACCTGTAGATAATGAAACTAGTTAGAAAAATATATAAACATCTCCTTCATAATTACCACAGTTTTGTTCGTGTACTGACTCCTAGTTTGCTGGACAACATTGCTCGTTTAGTAGCAACCAGGACAACCGCTCATCCAGGCTAGACCTGACGGTTCCAACATGCTCCAATATGGCACAACGTTATTTGTATATTGTGGGTGCTCTTCTCGGACTGATACTGAATAACCGACGGGCTGGCCAAAGACGACAATGAGGTCTGTGAGTAATGAGATGACATGGATGGCAGACCCTTGGTTTGGGTGAGGATGGTTGCGTAACGGGTCTGGGTGCGCCGAAGGGCTGCAGTGACACCATACAAATACGAATAGGTCATATACCATAACAAGATGATAGACTATTTACATGAACATTCTAGGGTAAAGCCTACTTTCTTTGTTAAGTGGCTGATCCATGGCAGTGCTGCATTTTAGGACAAATGGACACTAGAACCTCATACCAATAATTACATCTGGGGAGCTATAAAAGTCTTCTCGCATTTTTTTCTATTCGTTGTTAAGACTACAGATACTTTAATGTTTGACTGGATTCGGATGTCATAGGACTGCAGCAAATGAAATGATAATCTTTAACGAACCCAATAAAATATATAACATATCTTGGAAAATAATTGAATATCCTCCCCATGCCGCGAAGTCGGACAAGCTGGCAAGAATAGCTGTCTCTATCAAAGCCCAAACCTCCCGTCTTTAATGTATGAAAACGAAACCAACGGGTGTGAATACTGACAGGAAATATCAAAAACATGCTGGTATAAATAAGAAAACACAAAGCAAAAACTCAAACGCGCAAGTTGTAGCTTTGTAGACACAGGGTCTGCTGACTGTTCTATACCGAACTATTTTGACACCGGGGTTATGGTATTCAACCTCTCGACACCTTGCTTTGCGATACAAGTTTTCCTCATTTTAAGGACCCCTATCGTTTCTCTTGGTGTTATTAGGGATTTCTGTAGGGGAGTGGGATACAGGAAGCCTTCAAGACTGAATTATTCCTAGTCACCATACTTTAATAGGTGGTCGTTTTATGAAGTTGCTATATCTGAGCGTGAGCGTAAACGTAAATTCTGTGGTTAATCGTGTGTCCAACTTGCAAAAATCTAGTGATCTCAATCAAAGTAGAATTTCTTTAGGGATTGTGATCCATGGTTCAGGATTCCGGAAAGAAAATCATATTTAATCTATATGGGATGGATTTTTAATACATAAAAACTGGAGCCTAAAACTTGTCTACGAGTTAAAAAAAATCTGTTTTACTTAGAGGCAAAAAACCTGTGGATCCGAGCCTCACGCGACTGGCATTTAAAAAAGAAGAGTTCAACATTAAGATATTTTTATCCATACATCATACAAAATATTGTTCTGTTTTGTAGCTAACCCTCGCCGGTTGGGTCGCGAGGTTTATGAATACGACCTACACGAAATTAGTTTAGCGACCATCTTGCATGCGCAGACTGGTAAATATAAATTTATGTTTTACAAAATTATAGAAACACTACTAACAGATATAGCAACTTCAACGTCCTGACGCATGGAATGACAAGAATATACCCACACCAACGGAATTGAAAACGTTGACATTAGCAAAGTAGGAAAATTATACCCGAGTATAGCCTACAAAAGAACATTAACAAGTATATTCCCTAAAACATCCAGTCTATCTTGTTTATCGGACGCTTTTTGAACATAAGCTTCAGCGATTGAGAAAACTATGAGACCATAATACCCTATGAGAGTGGGATTAAAATACTGCATTGAAAAGAGACTCAATAGCCGTGATGAAAACTGCGAAATCCGTCATTCTGATGCTGCCTGCTGAACAAGCCTCGAGTAGTGACGCATGTTGGAGTTTGTCGGGCTACACTGGAGACAATCTATCAAGTAGGATTTCTCCCAGTTATTCCCAACCTTTCTAGCAATGCCACTCTACATACCATTCCCTCGAGACCGTAATAAGATTCTTGTGTAACTCAAGAGACTAAAAGAGAAGGAAAACCATAAAACATACAGCTAAAAAAATTCTCTGATGATCTTTGGACTGGCGCGATATCTAGATATAAATCCATCTATATCAGAACTATGATTATTAGTTTATGTACAGAGTCGGAAGTTAAAACACGATATTACCGGTATCATTCTGAGATTAAAAAAATAGTATTTTTCCTTCTCATTATCCCTCGGTAAATTAATTACACCACTTAAAAGAAATATAATACAGTCTAATAAGAGCATAAAATAGTATTTATGTCAGAGCTTTCGGATCAGAACCATGATGAGAATGATCTGAACACCGTGAACTGTACAAAACCTATGTTAGCAAATGCAACTTTTGGCAATTAACATTTCAACTGAAGTGAAAGACAATGTCCTACGTAAGCAAAAGTTAAGGATATGAAGTCAGAATACAACTTTTGACGTTTGTAATTCTTGGATTTCGCTCTTAAGCCTAGAGATGAATCATGACTGATGATCGGACATCTACCCAGTATCTACTACTGTATGTCCTGAAACGTATAATTAATACTCCGCTAACTACGTGAAACAATATTAACGTTCAGTCAAGACCAACACAACTAAGGCGTTCTACGTGATCCTAGCCAATGATTGAACTGCTGAATGGAGTGACCATTGGTTCAGGGGCGAGAGATGAGCCAGATGATGGCGAGATGAGTGAAGACTAGGGGCAAGCCACTAAGACCTGGACAGCACGTCATACGCCGCCGCCAAAGTTTGAAGTCCTCGTTTTCCCCGCTAAGTTCTAACGCCAACACAGACAAAATGTCAAGGGTTCACCAATCCGGTGAATACTCGTGAAAAACCTAAAGACAAGTCTAAGAACTTTCTGTCGCTACTGGTTCTGTGCGTCTTAGTGACATGCCGACGTCAACATTCATTGTAAAACTTTAGAAGGCAATGCGTAAATGAGGATAACTTCTCCCTGGATGTGGGGTGCCTCCTGCTAGCACTCAACAAGGGTCAATATGTTGGAAAAGGTAGACGATAATTACATCTAAACAACAACAATATAAAAATCTATATTTAACATTTTTCGTTCATGTAGATTTGTTAAAGGAAAAAGCCAATGTTGGAAAAATTGTTTCCGGGATTGGGGTTTTCTCTAAAAAAAATCTGAATAAACGAAGAAATTGAATATAGACCAACAATATAAAAACACACTTCGCTATATGCCATGTGCGAAGACGAACTGTATTGTTAAGGAGCGAGAAATCACCCGGGTTTACGATGGCAATTTTAAAGTGTGCTCTGCACGGTTATCCATTACTATATCGTGTTGTACCTATCGACAAGCAAAGTTTGAAAAATACCTCGTCGCACTTTCTTTTCAATACAGGATGCAAGAAGGTTAACTAGAAAGTGGAAGCAGCAGCATATTCTCCTTTGATAATTATATCCACAGAGAGAGTATAAACTCGTTGTGTATACACACAATAGATAATGTCTAAACGCAGTGCTACTTGTTGACATTACCACAGAAGATCAATGAAAGATAATCATATCAGTTACTGACAGTCATATCGGTCTTGAAGGAAACACTCAAAAAATAACAGTATGAAATACAATTGTAAACACCTATCCACGAAAATACAGTCATACTGTCGGTTGATAGCGAAAGTATGCATATATCATGGTTATAGGAGGACAATACGGAGATAGGGTGACGCGCTGCTACTTGAGTCTCAAGACTGGCATGCAACTGTTTCCATAGAACTGCACTTGGTTACATCGTACGATTTCTCCATAAATCGCCAGCGCCCAGAGTATCTTCACATTATAGTGCACTACAACCACAGAGAATATCAACATGCTCTGACGGGCACTGTGGAGAAATAAAAGGGAAAAATAAAACGGGAAACAAATTGGTGCCACTCGAAACGTGCCATGCAAATTCTCTTGCCCAAATGGACACCAAACCCTAGTTATAACTTGGCTGTCTTTTTATATCTTGCGGTTGTTTTCCTTAGGCGCCTTGAGCCCACCTTCCCGCCTCCCACTGGTGCATGGGAATGGCTTGTATTTTGACGATGGATTTCCGCATACAGCCCTCTAGGAAAACGACACTATTAAGTTCAATCGAAAAAAAAGGGGAATGGAGAAGGTCGTTAGTAATACAATGGCTTTCTGTGTGTGCTCCTTTTCGTTCTGTTTTCCAAAGTGGAATGTCAGTTTATCACTAGGAAGGCGCTAGCATATAACAGTAATGTTCATTATCATTATTATAATAATATGAGAATAACAACAATAAAGTTCTGGTGACACGTTTAGACACTGCCATTCCTAATGACTCTAGTAGGCACAGCTCACAATATGGACACCCAGAGGGAGGCTGGGCTGAGGTCGTGGCAAACCAAGCTATTGTCTGCGGACTGTCCCCATACGAATCCCTTTAGGAGCACGTGGGTCTGCTAGCATGTTGTCTCTGAAGTGTAGAGCATGTATACAGTGCTGTGCCTCCTCATCAGGTGAACCTCTATCGCACTGAGGGCTTTCTCAGCGCCGCTGATGCAAACCGCTGGTGTCGACCGGTGCGGCAGTCCACCACGTGCGCTGTGTGGCCCGCCCCTTGCGGTGGCACGCATGCACTAGCCTCGTCCCATGGTGCCAGCAGCGCCTACGTTCCCTATGAGTTTTCCATGCGTAAGGTGTCCTCCGTTGCTGGGTCCGTCAACATATTTGGGTCCGTTAGCATCTGAAGACCTGCCAAGTCTAGAGGGTCAAGCCCATCCTTGAGTGCCTCTTCATCCGTTGGGAAGAGCTCTGAATCGAATGAGTCAGCCATGGCATTGCCTAGCTCCTTGGCCAGGTCGGGACGAATCAACTGGTCATCCACCCCTGGAACCGTAAGCATCACGCATACAATTAATTAAACAGGTATAGTCATTGTCTTACACTAACACCAGAGTTAACCCGAAACCTAGTTACTAAATTATCTATCTGGATATCAGTTTTATGACAAACTACCATAACTATATCAATACTACACTGTTAGATAATCACTTACCCGGTATTGATTTCTGAAATTATTTGACTTTAAATGTAAACATCGGGGTTTTCAAATTGAATTACCATAAACAATAATTACATCTCTGGATCAAAATCTGGAAAACTACGGCACGATGAGAAAAGCAATGGCAGATAAACTAAATTGATGATAAAGTACAACAACGGTAACTTGTATCTTACATGAAACATAAATGCTAGGTTCTTCCTATACCTTTTACCTTATCCTAGGTGGTAAAATCCAACACCTTAGCTTATGGGCATTAGTTTGTGCAATTTCTTGTCATGGAATGGATGATGATTAAATAAGCAATGCCCCACTCATATCTTGAACGGTTTTTCAATTTAGTTTAGGTTTAAAATAGTTACATCTGTCCCTTCATATAGGTTTTTTTCCTGTAACGCCATGCAAAAGCAAAAAATAACATCCACGGGACGTCACTTATAACGTTAGCCTCCAGTGACGTTATCGACTTCTCACTAAAACTTGAGGCTTAGCCTAAGCTTTAGTACTATTGTAACTAGATACAAGACGACATCATGAGTTTTGCTTTCAAGTAAGGCATCTAGGTCAGCGCAGTCTTTATTTGAAATGAGTGTAAAGGTCAATGAAACATACTATACACTACGGATTATGAAGCACTGGACATGTTCCAAAGTAGAATATATATCTGCAGAATATATATTCCACATCGACCGATATTAATCGGAGTATAATAAAAATCAGCGAAACTGAAATTACGAACAAGATGAAAACGAGGCATATGCGAACTACCTGCAACCACATAGATAGGAACATCAATGACTGTGATGAGAGAATAGGAATAATAGAGTAACTAATAAAAAGCACTAGGGAAGCGTTAGTCTTTCTAAGGTTACTAGTAAGTTTAGTTGGAAATGAAGTGAATCAATAATTCTTAATGCCACATGACGAGGAAGAAAGGGAAGTGAGAATTTAAAAAAAACTTGCCTGCGTAGCCTGGTTCCCTGTCGCGATCTGTGAGTAACGGGAACCAGTCTAGGCCTGCAAGGAAAGGGCGGTCACCTGTAGTTCTGTTGTTACCCCGACTATGGCTCAACTATTGGCCCACTGGACAAAGCACCAGTTGCAAGCTATTAAGCTGGGCATTCTGAATATCTTCAGCAGTGCAATGCCTCCCTCCCTCCACCTCTGCCATTGGTGTCCGCGCACGCGACCGATGGATGAACCTGCCTGGTCTATCTCGATCACACAAGTTTAAGGGGGTTGGGGGTGTTGGGGGATTGCGGATATGCTATTAGACAAGGTTCTGGGGTCTGATATAGTCATTCAAGCGCACAGTCTTTCTATGAGGGGATGTACTGTTAAATACAGAACGGATAATTTCAATAAAAGCATCATTATTTCTGTCCCAAATGGGAATTATCGTTCGGATCATTATGCGATCTTCTTCATTCATCCATTGGGGTGGACTGGAGAAATTTCAAATAAAATGGTCAAACATAGGAATTACAAAACGAGGTAGATAAAGGCAATGATGCACCCCAAATAAATTTCCGAACAATCTGCTTCAGACATAGCAAGCTCGGAGACCAATGAATATAATCAATGCTCCCAACTCAACTTGCATTATCCAAAAAACAGCACCTTATATACACAAGCAACAGCGTACCAAAATAAGGTCACCTTCCTAGGGTTCTCTAAAATCAGGTTCAATGCATCTTGTTTGCGGTTTAGTTATGTTTTCCCTCTTTAGATAACCAAAAAAGCAGCAGTTCTATTTCTTAAAAATGCAGTATTACAATTCTTTCTAAAAATAGAAAAAAATAGAAAAAGAGTCTCTGGTTAGTTTTCTTTTAACTTACCCGTCAAAATGATGTCTGGAATCTTGTTACCTTGTTGGCTCAGCAACTGCTGATCAAGGCTTATTTGAGTCGTGGTTGGTGATGGAAGCTGCTGCTGTTGTTGTTGCTGTTGTTGTTGTTGTTGCTGCTGTTGGGCTTGTTGTTGCGGTTGTTGTTGTTGCTGTGTAGCCTGCTGTTGCGACTGGTGTTGTTGTTGTTGCTGTTGTTGTGGCTGCGGGGCAGTCGGTGACTGTGGTGGTTGTGACTGGTGCTGGGGAGAGGACGGCGGCTGCGGAGAAGGAGATTGCTGCTGGAAGCTAAAGTGGTTCTGTACATTCTGGATGTCGACGAACTCCTGACTGCTGCAGAGGCCAGCCGTGTTAGCCTGTGAGTACTGCAGGTTAGGCATGTTTACCATGGCGTTATACAGGCTGCTCACGGTACCGTTTGTGGCAGGCAATGTGCCGTCCTGGAGTTGCTGGTGAAGAGATAAGATATGGATCACAATTAGGGTTTGCTGGAACCAAACAATGTTCTCTTCAGCATAAACACAAACTGATGTCATCTCCATCCAAATGGATTATCATACCATTGATAAAATAGAGTACATTCTAATTGCATGATGTGAGGCGAGGCTAAGTCTGCCCCCAAGCTTGATGCTACCTTGAATAACAGTTTAGAACTGTACCTAACCACCGTAACTAAATACACTGGCGGGTGTGACATCATCAGATGATGTCATACCTGTCCCCCTACGGTTGCCTGGCAGGAAGCACAGCAACCCTGTGTCCTAACAACAGATTTTGGATTTCAGACAGAAAAACCACTCCAGACGGGTGATTGAGCAGAGATACTCTCTGAGGGGGTTTTATAATGTCAAGGTTTCGCCAGGATCGGCTCATCAGGCATCTTAGGAAAGCTTTTAGAGGTTAACAAGGTGATCAAGGGATCTTTTGGCATATGAGAGAACATTTAACCTAAATTGGTATTAAGTGAAATGTTTCCAGTGTATAGTTACAAACCAACACAAAGGGGGTTGATTGATCTTGTGTGTGGGGTTCTAAGATTAGATTATTTTAGAATCCCTAACTCCCACATTCTAATTGCATCGTTTTCCCTAATTCTATTGATAATATGCATATTGAATATAGGTAAGTGAAGTGGCTAGGAGTTATTCAGTTGTTAGATGTGGGACATGTCTCTAATAATCCGCCCCAACTCTAGTAATAACACACAAATATCTGACCATACAAGAGATCAACTGACTTGTGAGGAAAACAAGTTTTGGTCAAAGTCATCGAGTTTGATGCGGAGTGATATGAATGCGATAACAGCGTTAAAACGAGTAGGAAAACGATGACTTTGACCAAAACGAGTTGCTTTCTGTATTTATCTCACCCCTGTATATACTAAGAGACTGGACAACACACAGGATTCAGACCATAGGGGCATGGAGAACAAGCTCCCCATATAAAGTCTATGGGACAAAAATACCAGGGGTGAAATAAATACTCCCCGATGCTAGGGGTGCAGTATAAATAATGTTCGGGCTCATTGAGACGTGTTGAATCGGCCATGAAACGATGACTTTGTTAGTGAATAAAATTATCTTTCCATCAATTTTAGGTATGTAATATTAAGAAAAAGTCTGAGGTGAGGCTTGAACAAATTGTATGCACCATCCACTTTAGTGACGTGTTTCATTAATCAGGGCGTCTTTTCATAATACAGTCAGAACATACATGTACAACATGAGACATATCACAGCATATGTTCGGGAGAGAAAAATCTAACTGATGTTTGTCATATGGACATACAGCTGCACAAAAATAGCTAAAGAGACACTCACCATACTAAACTGCTCAAACTGGTGTTGCAGTGCACTCGTCTGCTGCTGTTGCTGTATGTAGTATGCCTCTGTGAAGGGCGTGCCGCTAAGGTTGCTGGGGGACAGGTTATTAGGAGACTGTGACGGGGAGTAGGACTGCTGGGAGTGTGGGGAAGTTGGGGACTGCGGACAGTTCTCTGTCTGCCCATTCCGGTACTGTGTCAAATTGGTCCCCTGCAAACAAATGAAACACTTCATTAAATCAAGTCCCGCCTGAGAATCAACTAGACTTTATTACCCAAAGTTCAACACTTATATTGAAGATTAAAAGAGCTGTCTACTTTACGTGATAGCTTTGATATTATAATTATATCTATAACTTAAGTTTTTTTTGTTTGATAGCAGATATTTTAATTAAATCATAACAACTTTCTAGCATACCAAGAGTATAAATATTTTACAAATATAACAAAGCTTTTGCTATCCAGTATCAACTACACCATGTAAATACGGTACACTGAAAACTGCCTCAATCAGGGAAGACTATTTTCATAATGAAACAAATCTGAACAAAAATACTTATCGTCTTCACAAACTGTTCCATACCCTGCATCGGGACTTTCGTGTATAAAATCAGCTGTAATTTACGTAATTATATTTACCCAGAAATATCTATTAAACAATAATTTTTTACCATAAAAGGAATATTCTGGGAATACAGGACCGATAATATTGGGATAACACCAATTTCTGTATATATCAAATAAAAAGAGTATATCCATTTCTCTTATAAAAGGCTTATCGTTCTCTTTTAATTCATTTTATCAATTAGTTCAGATTTATCTACGTAAATTAAAATGGTGGTTTGAGACTCGGTAGATACAGCCCACCAAACACCCGTAGGCATACAAGGGGCTAGCGCTGGGCGCGCGGCCTTACCTGGGAGCGTGATCTGTGACTATTTACATTAGGCTGGAGATGATTGAGGTGTGCATGCGACGGTGGCGCCGCCTGTGGAGGTCGGCCGGGGCCCTGACTGTGATGGCTATGGACAGAGGGCGCCACCTGGTACGGCCGAAACTGTTGGTGGTGTAACCGTATTTCTGGGTGGCGGTGCTCGGGGGTCAACCGGTGCGGATCAATGCCCCCCTACCAGGCAACAACAACTTAATCCACATCACAAAACTCACATGCACAACGGAAATAGCTACTGTAGGCACACACAATGCAGTACTACTGGTTCTCCTCTAGGGGAAAGAACGCACGCTCAAATCCAAATCCTCTTCATAGACTGTGTTAATTTTGTGAGGAACTATTGGGATGTAATCCTAAAAAGGGATATATCGATTAGAATAAATACAGAATAACTGGATGATCCATTTAAAGAAACCTTGTTTATAATGGACCCTCCCCGAGATATAAACCATGGGGAATCTATGAACAATACTCAAAATACTGATCGTGTCTTGTGAGAATTTCCCTTTGATATATCAAATTTGATACTTTCATGATCAGCAAATAATCAATTTTTTTTTTTTTAATCAATAAAACTACCGAAGTCTGTGGTATCAGTTTGGAAAGAGCTGTGCGAACCCTAGCCTAGGGAGAGCAAGCAACATCATAATGAGATTTGACATAGTCAGTGTACATACATGTGGAAAATCACTCATGAAAAAATAAAATCATAAGGGTAAACAATTTAGTTAAAAGGGAAACTTTTTTCTAGAGTTGAGGTAAAATTAAGATCTACCTATATTACAATGAAAATATTGTTTAGAAACGTACTATAATCCACAGCATATTCACATGCGTACATAAATGTAGAACAAAGATCCTTTCGCTATGGCTACATCAGCTTATTTTATTGCCTAATGCAAAACACAACATTATAAAACACACAAAATATCAAAATTCTAAAATTGTTCATCTACGAACGCTACACAAAAGGCCCGGTGGGTGACGGGGACGTTCGGCTAACACCGTGCATCATGCCAGGCAGGGTGACCCGGGGAATGTTAGGCTGGACATGGGGTATGGCTCGAGATGATCCCTCGTACAAAGGACCTTTATCACAAAGCTCAGAATTACTCTATGCTCACTATTCTTTCTTATGCCCCGTCTCTACTGTGAAGGACTGCAGTACAATTCTAAAAATATGCAGGGATCTCTTTTTACAGGACTCCAAATAATGTCAAACGTTATCTATCCCTGTGTTGATAAGAGTGAATACTGAAGTTACCAGGCCACTACCAGTACTTATTAAAGTGGGCACAATGAGTCCGTTAGTAATTATATAGAACGACCTGACCATGCTGTACAAGCTACAAAATGAGAAAATAATTTATAATTTGTACGCTGAGTTCCGTACGAACCGTAAATTATGATCGAGTTTGTAGCTTGTACAAGCATGGTGGGTTGTTCTATATTTACTATATACCCGAACTTAATAAAAAATGATTAATCTAATTTGGCCTGACAACCAATGTTTTTGTCTACGCGTATGGAAAAGTGTTCCGGACGGTATTTTTACGTTATATCGCAAAACGGTGCATATTTACAGTACAAACGGCATGGGTATACATAAAAAGCCGAATCACCATGATGTATGTCCACATTCTTGTTGTCTTATGAACCTCATTTCCTATGATGTGATCCTGTGGACCCTACCATCTAGTGGCGTGCAGCTCACGTCCTGCCATATGTCCTTATATCATCTACCGAGGGGATGAGTCAGTGGGGGACACCCTCAAATTCGCCGTACTGTGCATTTTAAGTCAGATACACTGAATCATACCTGACTTAGTATTCACATATGCGAGTCATCATTACGATCAATTATAAGCTTAAAACAAATGGACCGATCAAAGTTTCTTGATCGGGATATGTTCTCCTGTATACCACTTTGTATTCGTACATGTCGTAAGTGGCTCTGCTTGGCAGCGTCCAGTTACAGATCAAAAGCTGCATCTGGCCAGATCAGCGGCGGTTTATTCAGGCTGATTGAGCTGTAAAAAAAAGCTCGTTCCGAATACTAACCATGAAATCCCCTAAAATCTTATCTCTCTGGTAAACAGAGCGAGTCGCTCGCAAGTCCTGAGGGCAAAAGGTGAGACACAGAATGGCGGTATAATGACTGAGCAAGGTGGTGGGGTAGGGTGGAGTGGAGTGGAGTGGAGTGGAGTGGAGTGGAGTGGAGTGGGATGGGGCGAGGTGGGTTGGGGGCGAGGTGGGTTGGGGGCGGGGGGGGGGGGGGGGGGGGTCATTGTATCTAAGGTGCAAACTGAGTGCAACAGAGGTGGATTCTTTTTAAGCGAAAACTACTATCTACTTTAAGGACCCTACTTGGATAAACGCGGGGAGGGAGATTTATCTCTGTTAACCTCATATCAGGTCAAAACCATCCATGACACGCTGTCTAGACGGTAGCCGTCCCCCAAGAGTAGGTCACCCACGGGAAAGAAACCCATGTGTTATTACAGGAAAATGAGGCTTCTTTCAGGTTTCCACAGGGGTATTATCAACCAGACACTGGACCTCCAGGGTGAGAATAATTTCGAGGCGACGTGGGGGCAGATACACAGAGAGCGAGAGAGAGAGCGACAGAGGACGAGGCCATATAGAGGCTGAGACACAGGTAGCACTGGAGCGGCGATACTTACTTGGACCAAACTGGCTTGCTGCAGGTGTTCGGGAAGAACGAGCGGACTCGGGGCGCCCGACGGCTGGCGTCGTCCCGTCGCCGGTGACGATTGCGTCGCTCGCACGATGTGGTGCGCCGACGTGGGGGACAGGTTGCCCGTGCTGCCACCTGGCGAGAATTGTTGCTGCTGCTGCTGTTGTTGCTGTTGTTGCTGCTGTTGCTGTTGTTGTTGCTGCTGTTGTTGCTGTTGCTGTTGTGAGTCCTCTGTATCCAATGGAGTAACCATGGGCGAGGGAAAGTGGAGATTGGTGAGGTCAGGCAGGGACCCAGTGTTGTTTGAGATGGGAAGGCTGTGCACGCTCGCTTCTTGTTCTGGCGACGGGAAAATGCTGAACGACCAACGAAAAGACATTTTATAATTAGTCTGCATATATCAGATGATGGATTATACTAGCATACATAAAAAAAAAAAAAAACACTTTCAGAAACCTAACGCCTATCAATTAGCCTACTTTGCTCTACGTTATTGTGAA
The DNA here is from genome assembly GCA_950022655.1 of Alentia gelatinosa. Taxonomy (NCBI): domain Eukaryota; kingdom Metazoa; phylum Annelida; class Polychaeta; order Phyllodocida; family Polynoidae; genus Alentia; species Alentia gelatinosa. The sequence goes on along the minus strand of OX465583.1, from coordinate 47,105,033 downwards.
ATGTAAAAGCACTAATAACAAATAACTCCATTTACTAATAATTCAGATCCTACCAAACATTACATTAAGAAGAATACCAGTTATTGAGATGGAATTGTATCTATCTATTGCTCATTGCCAAAGTGCATGGCTTACTTTATTCCTGGCACCTCACACGACTTGGGCCGGTTCGGCATAAGTTGCTGAAAATAAAAGAAAACAATATCATAATACCAGGAGCCTATTCTGAACAATTTGTACACTTAAATGTATTAGACGTACCTGTTAGGGTTATACTACTACTACTAACTTAACATTAACTTTAGGACTACATTATGTAGTACATACGTATGTCAGAAACACAACACATTGCTATAAGGTTAGGAGGTCGTAATAAAAATAGTTAGGAGTATATATGAATGTCATTCTCAGTGCTGTTCTATATAGACACCAAGCACGGTGATTATGATCTGAAAACACTTTAGAAGTCGGTACATTATGCTACAATCGATTACAATCGATTCACTGGTAATTAAAGACAATCACAGACGGCGCCAGACGTGGTCTCATTGCGCCATATCAAACATACTTAATCACACAGGAATGTCGATTTCGCATCCTACTCTACCCCCATTATTGTTTGGGAAACTAATGGGTCTACGACGGCACCAGAATAGTTAAGTTACATTCGCTCGCTCCAGGCGGCTAATACCTACGGACATACTGTGAGCTGGGATTTACTGTGAGACCATAACGGTTACATTTAGCGGGAATACGACCAGGGAACTGACAGCGTACAACTGGACGCCCAGGCATGAAAAACAAGGGATCCCCTATTCCGTTAACAAAAAACCCTCATTTACAATTTCTTTTTGTCGTAGGATCGCGAAGAAGGTCACTTTAGTACGACGGGTAGAACTATAGGTGAAATCAGATCCGGCAGTCCCAGGCGTATAATGATAGTACCCAGCCCCCCCCCCCCCCCCCCGTCTCGGTAACGGCTTGGCTGACACGAATGTTTCCTGGCAAGGCCCCCTGTGAAGCTGGTAGTTAACCACGGCCTTAGTGCCAGCTCTTTGCCCTACAGTGTTCTGACAGGGGGCTCGTACGCAGAGAGTTCATTGAACCTAGTGCACGACACATCATACTCTGCCACACATGAAGATGGCCAACTCTTTTTGATAACCGATCCTCCAGCACCAGTTATGGGACCCTAGTATTGGAGCAGCCACATATAGGTCGATAAATGTCGAGTTTTTTTAACACCAACCGACAACTATACGTAGAAACCCGAACACCTAGCCAGCGGGTGTCGCAGTTTTCTAAAGATGGGATACTCAAGTGAAATGTGTTAAGAAACTCTGGTTTCTTCCATGATCCTCTGTGACACCAAAGGGGATGTGTTGTGTTTCTGTGTATACTTTATATGATCCATTATTCATAATGTAAGTAAAGCATTAGACTTAATCTAGATAATACTAATAAATTCCACATCATACATTCTTATGTCAAATGAAAATATAGATATTCTTATGACAGGGCAATGTTGTTTCAACACTAAATGACATACAACATATGGGTGTAAATAAAGATGAGCGTTCCCTGGAAAAAGAGTGGCATGGCAGTACCCTCTCACCTCGAGAGGAATGTGGCAATCAAATAAGTAGCAAATGTGTAGGAATGGGATCGATCCTTTGAAAATAAGTTTATCAAGATTTGAATGACAGTCCACAAACAGGTTTAGATACCATTGATACCATTTCAAATTATTCTTGAAATATCTTTGAAATTATTTAAGAAATACCTGTTCACCATATGTTACTTATATTATTATATATCTCATGTGAAACCAGGACTTGAAAACTCATCATCTACATCTTGTAATTTACAGCAAGTTAACATATATGTGCTGCAATATAACTGATTAAGAATTCCAACGCGAGACGAATAGTTTGGGAAAAACTTAATTAATCAGGCACTCGACCAGTACAGATGAACTACGAGTGACTAGAGTGCAGCAACCGGAAGCTCCTCCACCATCGCCGAGTGGAAGTTGTGTAAAGGGCGTCATGCAGGTTAGAAGCTGCCCGGGAGAGCGGGCCTATGAACCTTGTCCGCCGGTATAGCGTTAGAAGCTCTAGGGTGCCTACACGATGGGTGTACCTACTAAAATTCTCATCCCTCCAGGATCTGTATAATAAAGCGTAGGGCCCACCTTTTTGGGGTCCCACGCTTGACCGCCATCCACTGTTAGCGAATTTTCTTGGTTTGAGCCATCCACTGAAACAAAAATGAGAATCAATGAGAGGAAGGTGATTAAATTAGGTGACCTGGTTGTGTCTAACATGTGTCCTGTAATTAGCGTTTAATCAGCTTTCAACCGATTAGCTTAGCAGTAAGTAATTACAAACTGAGGACCAGGATCTTCATTTATTCTATATATACATGTATATCAATTATTCACAAAACAATATTTTATTTGATCCAGTTGCTCAATTCAAAATATACTAATCTCATTAGCAAAAGAAACCAAAAACTGTTGACGCATCCAAAAGTAGGAATTACATAAAATTTTCTTTCGAATATGACCATAATAAATAAATTTATATGTTAAGTGACTAATGATATCATATGAAAGAGTATACTCAGTTTACAACTTGTTTGATAAATAAATTATTTAATAAAGCAGAGATAGGCTGATTGCCTTGTACTAGTTTCCAGCGAACGACCAGGAATACCATCGAAACGTTAAATTTGTTCATATCTCAAAGATTCCATCATAATCTAAATTAAATCATTTTCAAAGGTATCTATCACAACTGGAACAAAACTTTTCTAACAATAGCAGAAGGAGAGAAATTAAAAACTGAAAAAAACAAAAACCAAAATTAGGCAGTTAGATTTTCCGGAAATTTAATGTGAAGGCGGAAGTTTACTGGTTCAAGTGAGTCTAATTAAGACTATTGTGAAACCAAGGTTCCACGATAATGAGGAAAAACATAACAGACTCACACCTGCCGAAGTTGTTTATAGCCTAGATGAATCCTTATCATTATAGTAATGATACTTTGCCTCCCACCCAAACCCACCCCTATTTGGCACCTGACGCAACGTGTGGACAGGTTTTATATGAATTGAACTATGATTAGTTTCCCCAGGATATAGAACATCTAGATAGTAAAAATGAATATTTAAACGTGCAGTTAAAAACTTAATCGATGAGATATAATGAAGATAAAGTCAATTGGAAATTTTCTGGGTTGTTAGGTCTGAGACAACTCCATCCACATCATCATCCTACATGATTAACCTCTGAGCTAGAATTCAACAGGTACCCGGCGCATTTATCTGTATTAATTAGTGTCTTTTTTGCTTTGTTTATTCACATGTTAAATAAATGTCGAATAAAGGTAAAGCATTTTCACTGTGGGATGTAATTGTATAGACCACTGCCTTTTAGTGAAACAAATGTATAAACTTTCATAAACTTTAAAATGATTTTATAAGGTGCAAGAACATCTACCCACCCACTCTAGGCGACAAGTCTAAAGATAAAAAATGTTAGGGGAACGACCCTTTTACACCGTGTCCCCATGACGTGAATGGGGATATAGTAACCAAAACGTGGACACAGCTGCCTAATTGGACCATTTTCCTCTCTAAATGAGTCTGACCTATATCAGATGTAGTTAATACAGTCTGACAGACGACATTTACATAATTACCCGAGGTACATACCTTGGTAATGAACTGATGGGGAATCGTAATTTTTAGCGTTTCGCACTTATATACAGGAAAAGGGTTGGTGTACTGCAATAACATATATTTTTATTGCTTATTCTTATGGTAATAATACCAAATCATATTTAAGCTGGTTTTAATTACTGCAATATGTCACATAAAACCGTCTACGGCTATTTCATAATTAGCCTTTGGCATAACATCTATATTTTTTTCTATATGTGTAGCTATTTCTATTTTCAATATTGGTTCACCATTTCCCACAATGTGCGAAGCACTGAACGGACTACGTACTATGAGAAACGGTAGAATAAATACCTCATAGGGATAAAAGACACCTTTAATAGGAGAATTTCAGTTATAATATATTTAGTATTATAGAGAAGCTTGACATTACTAATTAGCTCATAGAATTATCTAAGGCAACGATGGTGTGTATCATTGTGAAAGTGTAATGGGTTTTAGCTGCGATCTCGAGGAATTTAAAAAGTTTTCAAAACAAACCGTAATAACTCAACGAAATAAATACGGTATAAAATATCTAAGGAATATCAATCTCTCTGAGAACCACAATTCAACCCATCCGACATGTCATATTCTTTATGACTACGAAGGTAACTTCACGACTGCCGCTCATTGTAAATATCATTTTAGATGTAAGTTAGGTAGTACAAAACTGCCATTGTACCGCAAATGCTTGATCTATCAAAGAAGATCACTGTAACTGCTTTACCTGTAAAAATGTTATGTAAGAATACAAAAAACTGGAATGCAATAATTATGATTGGCAACTGGAGTCTTTTGAAAACAGGTTGCTACCCTACTAGACCCTCCAGTATTAAGATGATGATAATAATGATAATGATAATGACAATAATAACAACAACAAAAATAATAATAATAATAATAATAATAATAATAATAATAATAATAATAATAATAATAATAATAATAATAATAATTATCTTGGTCGTTCCAAATAGAAAATTCAATGTCTAAGGCATGTAACATCAGAGTTCTCTGAGTAGTTGTCAGAGCTAACAACATAGTGTCTTAAATATAAATTTCCTAACATCTAGCAAGTGCAAAGAAGACCACTTTTTCAATAGGTTCAGCACCGTGTTAACATCCCAAGTCTGTTGATTTTCTTCTTTCTTTGTTTGGGTAGTTCAAGGTCCAATATGTTCTATGAGACTGACTTTGGGTTTGACCGATTCTATGAGATAAATTTAGGAAGAAATCTCACCCCTAAACATTTACCAAGGTGAAAGTTCTTTTACTTCCCACACCACATAGACATGGTATAAGAAAGATTGGCCTTTGATAGAGAAGTAAATCTACCATTCCTGGGGGTGAAGGAGAAAAGTGGCTGTAGTGGGACTCAAACCCAACCTTGGGATTTAAGAGAGTCCATTGCTCTATACCACTGAGCTAACTCCCCATCCCAGTCACTTACTTTATGCTTGCATGCAAACATATCTGGCCTGCACCATGTGGAGGCAAGGCGACCAAGAGGGTGAACAGATTGATCCCTACTTCACCTTCGGAGGCCGAAGCCTCCTAAGGTGCCCCTTGAAGTAGCCCCTTTTACACACTCAATTATGTACGGATCATGTGTAATCTTCAACCATTCTTTACAAGGTATTTAGGGCCACCTGGCACAAAGATGCTTTAAGTGGACAAAGCAAGGGAGTCATTCACCTGTGGTGCTTTTACTGCGACCCTTGCTTGTGAAAATCTGACTTCCATTTACATGTGGACTTGTCCTTGGAGCCCTTGTCGTATCACCACATCTTATTGTGGGACTTGTTTTTGTTTTTTAACCAAAGTACCTTATTGTAGAAGTTTTTCCACTCATACTGCCGCTCTTACTTCTATTTGGTCATTTTGTCAGCCTGCCTGATCTCACCTTTGATCTTTTTCATGGTTCCATTAAGATCCTCACCATCCAGCCCCTGTGCCTTGGCACCCACACTTCTTATCCAAGTTTTGCTTAAGCAAATATCTGGTATGTTTCATATCTGACATGGCTTGGGATAGAAGAAGATTGGAATCCATCATCCTAACATAGGTGTCTGCAAGCAGAGCCCCATTTTCCCTGATCTTGGGGTCCTTATTCATTTTACCTCTTGTTTCAGATCATAAAGGGCTTGCAACTGATGTGCCACACCCGACATAGCAACAATAATATTCTGCCACATCTCCGAGAGATATTTGTCCATCTTTAAAGACTCTCAGGACAATATCCCGTTGACAATTTTATTCAGCTATAGCACTTGTAACATGCATTGTCCGGCCAATGGAATCTGTCACACTTCTCCTTGATGGTGTTTTTCTGCAATGGCCTCACAACGCATGTGAGCGCCCTGATTGCCATATCTGAGGCCAGTTTTTTCATCAAGGCTTGTGATATCACACAGCCAGTCATGGCGTAAGTCTGCGACATCGACCTGGTTCTCATCCTGAGGGAGTTGGCCACACTTCAAATCATCATCTGAGCTTAGATCAGAGTCTGACTGACAAACAAACTTATGTGATTGTTTTGCCTGTGCTGTTTATGAGGGTCGCATGGTAGCTTGCTTCTTCTCCCTCTAATTGAGAAAAGCTGACATCAGCTCTCAGAATTGGTGCATTTGTGCCATACTTGGGGCCTGGACAGTCAGTTCAGGCTGGTTAGAAGTTGTTCCTGACATCTCATCTTTATCTGCAGGAGATTTGGGTTTGTCAACTGTGGTCTTAGGCAGGCCTCTTTTTGTTACCTTACCCCCTTGCTCATATGGCATGTTGGCCAGCTACTTGACCTAAATAGCACAGGCCAAATGGAAACTCAGTAAATATTAGGAAAAACCCAGTGTGGCTCATATGGCATGTTGGCCAGCTACTTGACCAAAATAACACAGGCCAAATGAAAACTCAGTAAATATTAGGAAAAACCTAGTGTGTCAAAATTTCAAAAGTCACTGAACTTACAGATGGAGTGTAATGCTTTTAGGACTTGCTTCACAAATAATATAATCCTCCTTAAAATGGTTCTCAATAAGGGACGGAAACGAGTAACTGCCAAGTTGTTTTACCATGAGTAAGCACTGCTGGTACCCAGGAGCACTACATCTCTGTTGGCCTCCGACCAACCAATACCAAGTAGTATACGTCCTGATAAATAAGTGCCATTGAAACTGCATTTATACATCAGATCTGGTAAATTCTATCTGTCAGAGGAACAACAATTACACATATATCCAATTGAGTAACAAAAATATGACTGGACTGAACTTCACTTACTTGGTCTCCGTTGTGTGGGCGGCGTGTTGGAGTGAGAGAGTGGCTGCTGAACCACCGCCTGGTTACCTCCCATGGCACTCGTATGCAGGGCCGAGTCCGAGTGCGTTCTACAATATAGGAATAATGCATGCTGAGTAATGATAGAACTACTCAAATGTCGATGCGGAAAAACGACGCAACATCAAGCAATGAAACACTAGCTATATACACGTGGTATATATCAAAATATGTAGACTTAAGAAAGATGGACCCAACACCAAGCCATATAGCGCAACATACATCTTCATAATATCGGTTATGCTCCTGAGCTATGGGACAGCGAAGGCTTTTATCGATAACCCCCCAAAAAGAAGCCTTCTGTAATGTTTCTTCAAGGTAAAACATTGTTTATTGCATTCAATCGAAGCGCACCTGCTTCTAGGATGCATTGCTTATCATAACACATTTGACATTCACTTGTGATGAAAATAATTCATCGACCACAACTGCCACCCATTAATTTTACAGAAAACTTTTATTTTCTTCAGCATACACCCACACGAGACACAAATTATGATACTTTGAATGGGTCATTTGATCTAGCCGTAGGGATTTAATTTTGAGGATAAGATACGCATTTAATCCTCGTCTAGTGATTGACCTTCCTTTTAGAACAACCTGTAATCCCAACAGTATCGTTCCTTGCTATAAGTAAGACGCCGTTCTCACACACCAAGATCATTTTAAGTGTCACAGAAGAAACCTGTGAAAATTTACCGTCATAGCTCGTATCCCATTACGTTAGAATATCATAGTAATTCACAAGGCGATGCCGCGTAAGTTCTGTAGAAGTTCAAACAAGATCTAACAAACGAGGTGAAGGCACTTCTGTGTTCAATATAACAGAACTTGGGTTTCGAGTGGTGCTTTATTTCTTCTTCACCAGAGGGCATGGCGGGCCAGTCGCTGCTATGTAGTAATAAAGCCGAACTTGGTCATGGATGTGCCATGGGTTGAACTCTGGTTTATTTTATCACTTGTGTTCGTTACATGGTGTGACTAGGAAAACCAGATCCCCTCCGGCTCTTCTATCCTCGAGCTGACCTGTGGATTCTTTACATCCACAGGGTAGCTTTTATCATTATCTAATGATCACTTCGGCGACTAAGCCGGCGACCACTACACTGTTATACACTCTTTATACTTGCAAAGGTTGTGTTAGTGATATTCATACGAAACTCCAGACCACAGATTCACAACTCAACATTTTCTTTCTTTGTCAATGTTTTGGCACATAACTGCTTTCTCAGAACAATGATTGACATTAATTGCTTTACACTTGTTTTGGTGTTTTAACTTCAACGAATACACGTCTTCTCACCCTCTGGATGTTTTGTGACCTGTTACTATACTTCACTAAGGTGACACCAGGGAGATCAGATGTGACATCTTACTGTGATGTCACATCTGGCAGTACGCCGTGGTAATGGTGGTTAGGGACAGCTCTAAAACTGTCATTCAAGGTAGCATCGCTGAGGGATATTACCACGTCTCATTCTGATGGGATTCATGTTTTCCATGACTGGGAAGACTGTCTGAGTCAATAGGCATCATTTCACCAGTTTGTGCATCGAATAGCAGTGGCACTATTGCATGGCAGCTCCTACAGATCTAGATTGTAGGTGGTGAAGCCACGGCCTGCGAAAACCCGGAAGACATCATCATACACTTCTTTTTAAAATCAAACAATCAACATGATTTGGGAAATATGATATTCTTCAGGGTAATGGTACCGGAAGCGGGTTATCTAAAGTATAAACATTATTTTCGATGGTATTATGGAATAGTTGGTGAACTTTATCTCATCCCTGGTATTTTCCCCCATAGACTGAATATTGAGAACTCGTATCCAACGCCCACGGAGTATTTAGAAATAATACTCAATGGGGGAATATGTTACAAAGGTTAGCCCATTAATAAATTCAGAAACCTATTCAACTTTATGGTCCGAGCTTGATCCCATCTCATTTGAATCGTTACGTAATTTACACGGATTTGCCGTGTGAAGTACTACGCGATTCAAACTCGACGGGATACAAGCTCTGACCCTAAACTTTCATAGGTTTCCCCTATGTTAACTTTAGTAATTACAAAAAGTATAAAAAATCAAGGTCTAAGTAAGTTCCATCAGGTGTTTGGGGAAGGTGGGTACTAATCGATAAAAACGCATTTCCAGAACGTCTGATTTCATAGCCTTGGGTAGAAACTTCCATCTGAAGTCTACATATATTATAAGGGTCTTGCTCTTCTGAATTTAAACGAAAGAGTATTAATTTCAGCAGGCTAATATCAAACTAAAGGATAAACTTATTTTGCTGCAGGACACCAGCTTCTAATTTCTTACTGTCCCAACCCCCTGATCACTTTATTATTTCCTCAGAACGAAGACGAGCTGCTCTAGCAAAACATCAACAAACACTGAACTCTTTCTTCACGGCCTAGTCTGGAGAAGCGATCTGGTGAAGAGTCTCTTGAGAGCAGGTGGTGGTGGCTGGGTGGAGAGTGATGGAGGTAGGATGGAGGTGGCGGCCGTGGTGGCAGGGTCGGAGAGGCGAGCGGTGGCGGTGGAGATAGTTGTGGTAGTGGTGGTGGCCAACACGCAGACGGCGGTTGGGGGTCAGGGAAGTGGTTGGCCAGACAGTACCTAGACTGGGACGGATCAATATACACCTAGTAGCAGGTCCCGCTGGCGCACCACGCCACCTCTGGTATTAAGCCATAGGTCTTATTATTAAACGCCCTGCGCTATGACCATAATATATCTCCTACAATGCGCTCCTATATCTACGCATCCCATCCATGTCTGGCTTCCACTCGATTGGCCCCTACTTAATGCAGAACCATCGCCATTTCCGCATCACAGCTGGACCATGGGTACAAATCGGGATGGTCCGACTTTATATTATGATTCCTGCTGTTATCATTTGTCCAATAAGTTGCATATTTACTACAGAAGCATCTATCATAGTTGTCTAAAATTTCAGAACGTGCTGAGCACATTGAGAATGCACTAGTTCCCTTTTGTTTTAAGATATGATGTAAGTAAGTGCAACTTTACACAACACAAGTCCATTTATGAAAAATGGAATGTATTTTAAGGTGAGCCTATATAAGGTGCTAGTCCTTTCTATCTGAGCTGGGGTTGGATTGTGTGCTGTCTTCTAATGTGTGATTATCCTATGGACAAAGCTGGATGAATCCTGATTGTCATCCTTATACCAATTATTTTACTTCGAGCACACATACAGATGAACATTTGTTTCACTGAAATCCTTTGTTATTTGTGCGGAATTAATTTACGTTGCTGAGTTACGCTGTTATTAACTTCAGCCGTGCGGAGGCTATGCGTATGTGCTTTATATTAATAGCAAATCTAGTGAATCAAATGTATTATTTAAAGTGGCTGGTACCTGAAGACCAAATTGTGTGAATATCCGTTGCTGCCACATTGTAGCTTGAATAATAATACTTCAGGTACTGGATGTGTTTAAACTTCACTACAGCGGAAACCATGTATAGTGGAAATCCAGGATAATGGAAAGCTCAATATAGCTGCAACTAATCTCGGCCCCAGTGTTGTAGTTTACTACTTCTAGGTTACAATGTACATGAAGTCGCATTTATACGAGATGCCTTGAGCTCTTATTCTTATGCTGTTAATTATCCATGGTGATCACTACGTTCGTGGCGTTAGTTAAGAAACAGTCACCAGTTTATAGCCACTTTAATATATAGGAGAAACATTCTCCAGTTTATAGCCACTTTAATATATAGGAGTATATTAAAAGTAAAATATTAGATTTCTGTAAACGTTCAATATAGATGAGAGTGGTGAACTTAAAAACAAACCAAAAACAAATAAATTCAAATCAAAGACGAATTTCTATGGTGGAGTCGTTTAAAATGGAATAACCTCAGACTGCTGAACCATACGGTAAATTCACCGTATGGTCCACCCCCTCCCCTTCTACACGTTCTAGTCGTGTGGTACACACACGATGGGGTGCAGTAGAACTCTGACTGCCACGTCTGCTGAGTAAGGACAATACATCGCATAAAGATTTGTGATGGTGATGACCTCCACCGGCACGAGAGACAAGATCTACTCTCATTTTGGTCATGCTCTGATAATTTCCCACTAAAAGTGAAAATAGTTTGAAATGTGTGTACCCTACTTAACAGCTTAGTTCAAAGAAAACCAAAATAATTCTTTAGAATAATCTTAGACTCAAAGTCTAGTTTTAAGGAAGCTGTAATGTACGCATACGTGGTTGGTTCTATAATTTCCTTGTTGAACACAGTTAGATCGCTTGGTCACTTGTTGAGATTGGCAGGTTGGCACAAATCCCGCAATCAATTCTGCATCATTCGAGATTGATTAATATGATTTCAATCTGCACTGCTGAAACCATAATACAGCAAGGTTTACATCGCCCAATTCCTATCAAGCATACTAAGTTTATATTTAAAACTGTAATATAAACATATGCACAAATAATTACATATGGTGTCATGGATACATAGAATCAATACTGTTTTATCATCATATACCTGGTCAGCAACTTCTATAAAATACTACTGCTGCTGGGCATGACATGTAGATAATGTTCGGACCCATTGCCAGGCTGTGCATAGAATTGCGGTTTTTTTAAAAAAACTTTTAGGTATATTATAATAAGAAACATAATTACTGAGCCATTGTAATGGATGTTCTCGGTCTTTCATCCGATAACTATGACCCAACGCCGTAGTAATGGGATGGAAGACCTCAAACGGTCATCACTACAAGCTACAAGAAACTATCTTTCTTCACAGTAAGGCATTTCTGGAATATATAATCACATACTTCTAATTCAGTAACAGGTACTCATTACAGGTGAAAAAAGACTACGAAAAGAATACTAGTTTTCTGACTATCAATAGAGTGCCAAGATGGCTCTCAAGGTTAATTTAATAGCTTGTATTTCAAAATGGTAAATTGAATCAGGTTAAACGGCCAAGGTGATTCATTATATTGACAAAATGAAAGGGTATAGTGTCACTCGGGCCAACCTTTCATAGCCAGGAAGTTAGGAATGACATTGACATTTTGTCATCTAAGTGTTAATGAAACACATGAAGTTGACTAGAACGAGATCTTCCTGTAGGGCAAGAAACAAAGAAAATTCCTTTTCAACTATACTGAATTTGTGGGTGTTCTATATAAATAATGAAATGATGAGACGAATGATATCCCACTTGGATTCCGAAAAGAACAAGTATCCCAGAAATACAATTCCAAAGGTACATTTTTCCACTGCAAACTCCACATTAATGAATTGTTGACACCCTGTTAAATGACAGGATAGCATACAACTAAGGCACACCATGAGGCTTACGGGACTCACGCCATCAGGCTTACGGAACTCGTAACCCAATCAAGTGCAGGCCATTGCTGCTATAATGAAATGATAATCATCCTGTCAGCTTCCGGGGATTTATTGTCTATTAGCTCATATGGATTAAGTGCCCATTTCCGATAATTCATGTGTCTAATCCTGCAGCACATGCCTCCTTGTTATCAATCATGGCAAGGGATCCGATTCTGATCTTACAGTGTAAACAGTGGTGGATGGTATCTCTAATATAGCAATTTTGTTATCACTAATGTTGATATGCACTGGCTCTTGAGTGACTGTTTATACAGACATCAGAAGTGGACGCAGAACCACAGGAATTCTTCGATAGATACCGTGCGACAAGCCGAGGCGTCAAGCAGGCACTCTTTAGACAGACGAGGGCACGTATCTCTGAAGATACCACGATGAGATGTACTATACTGGAGAGGCCTTCATACAATGCCTACTTTCACTATACACATCAAAATGAAATCCGATAAGTTGTCAAAGTGCATGTTTTACTCTGCGCTTCAACGGCTGATAATAATCTGGATAGAGAAGTGCCTGATGCATGGACACATTCTGAGACTTTTCACACAATTTGCATATTGATAAACACGACAGATTTGAAGAAATTGAATGCTTTAAGGCTCGGGCACACCAGTAACGCGATTGCTTTTAGGTAATAAAATGCAATTAAGGATCGTAAATGTGGCGCCGCCCATCGTATTGCACAAGTGTGATCAGGCTTGCAACTATATACCATCATGGGCAATGCGTCTCATTGGACATCATGAGATGTGGTTTGTAATAGTTAAGGTGAGTTGAAGCGTTGTTGTCAGCCATGCAACGCTCCACCATAGTAAAGCTGTTTTTTAGACTGATCAGACCACTGCACATATTACAGTAAAAGTTCATGTATCCGGGTGCTGGCTTCCTTTCCATGGTGTCTAAACTAATGTATCTATCAGTACTGCCGTGTATTCATACCCTTCTGGACAACTTCACCTCCTGTGGGTTGTCAGGTGAAGTAGAAACACATACTTAACCGAGTGACAGCTGACTAAAAATGTATGAGAGGTCTGTGTCACGGTAGTTCCTACATAACACAAAATCGATTACCTTTTATCGTGTCATTCAACGAATTGACATTTTTAAAATTTTTTTTTATCTTATTGAATTTTAGTTATTAATAATCTCCATAACCCATTTTCTCTATCATGCACCTTCTGAGACATCAACTGATGATTCCATACGTTATATACATAAAATGGAAGGTACATGTATTGTATATATGTGCAAATAGCCCAGCGTTCAACTATTTTGATTTGAGTTGCAAAACAAATTAGTGAAAAAAATGGGCAGCAGATTCCTGAATTGTCCAGTCCATCATAAAATAGCTTTTAAATAGATCTATGCATAACGGTGTCAAATTTTGGTAAGAGTTACAAAATGGTTTAACTGTGGTTAGACGATATATAATGTATTATTACGAAAATTACGAGCGACAAAAACCTAGAGAATTGATTCATTACAGATAAAATGAAATTTTTATACATATACTATTCATGGACTTCGGAAGTACAGTAGAACCCCGCCTAACGGACACCCCGCGTTAGCGGACACTTTTGCTCGGAACGGAAATTTCGCCCTCTATTAGATGTTAATGTTAACCCCGCGTAAGCGATCACCCCGTGTAAGCGGTTTTACTGTAGGTATAGATTTCAGGGAAGAGTCAGTGCTACCACACCACAATCTATAAATTAGGTTCAAAGAGAATAGCAGTTTCTGTGATATATATTATACAGATATTCCACATTGTATGCCTAGGTGGCGCCACAAACGACACAACAACCGAGTTGTAGTTGAGTGGCATACCTCTGATATTTGTTACAACTGTATGTGATGGATTCATCCCTGATTGGGCCATGAAATACTGCCCAGGTGGGGGGGGGGGGGGGGGGGATAAAACATGTCTGGCTATAGAATCACATGCAGTGTGGTAGGGGCTTTAAGGACAATTTTCGTCTTAACTTGAACACCTAATCATAGAGCCTAATAAATGATATAATCTAGAATGATAACCTTAATGCACAGACACAGAATGGGTGATAACATAATGCTTGAATTAGGTCGCAGCCAGTTCTCTGTATTTTGTGTATCGACGTGGCGACCAGGATCCTCATTCGAAGCAGCAGCCGTCACTGACCCAGTTCGGAGAATTACACACCCTCACTTCGTGGTGTTCCGAGCGGCCTTGTGACCACGCCGCCTGGACAGCTCCTTCGCCGGCGACAACGGCGAGCAACTCGATTCGAGCAGATCCGTGCCCTGTCGCCACTTTCACCATCAAAGCACAGGCAGCAGTGAGCGATGGCGGCGGCGGGCCCGTAGGCGAGTGGAGGAGGTGGAGGAGGCGGAGTAGGAGGAGGCGGCGGAGGAGGCTCCACCGCCAGCAGCGAGCTGCTCCGCGCGCGTAAAAATAGAAACGACGCTCTATTTATAGCCTGAGCAGATCTTCCCAGCGGTGGCAGGGTAACGCGGCGAGCGGCGGCCGTGGGCAGGCCGACCTGGGCCTCCAGGGAAGGGCCCCGGTGGTCGTCTGAGAGCGGGCGGGAAGCCGGAGGTTGGTAGGTAGGGAGCCCGGTAGGTGGGGCTAGGTGCTGCGGGGTCAATGGCCGTCTACTTCCACAATCAGGTATGAGATGTTCGCAAAAGAGGGTGTATTGACACGCAAGGGGTCTGCCAAATACTAATAATTGACAGCTGAATATTGATCTTCGATGGGTAATCTAAATGTAGGGCCTATATGAATTGTCTACCGGTGGATCGTATCTGGGTTTAATTATAACGTGTGGTGCAGATTATTGCATGGTTAGAAACCAGATCCATGTGCATCTGTGCATGTTGGCCCAAACACATGCAACCATATTATGTATGCTGTGTGCCAAAATAGTATAACGTGAATGACGGCTGTGAAGGTACGAGTCCCTTCCCCTTCCCCACACACGGTGAAGCAGTTCCTCGGCCAGTATACACAATACGCGTGTTTGGCACTCTCTGTATAGACTGCTGGCGAGACCCCGCATTGTGCAGCTGGCCAGATATTTTTAAGGTGGCTGCCCCGCCCACCTTAACACGACGTGGAGCACATACTACTAACATTCTCTTAACTTACCTAAATCTGCCCTCAATAATGCCCTATTTCCTCGGAGTATCTCCATGACGCAATTAAGGCATTCTATATTGATTTTCATTTGTTTGTTTGATTTTACCTCACGTCGACCATTACATGTCCTTTCCAGACTTCCTCATCGTTTGA
This sequence comes from Alentia gelatinosa, assembly GCA_950022655.1. Lineage (NCBI taxonomy): Eukaryota > Metazoa > Annelida > Polychaeta > Phyllodocida > Polynoidae > Alentia > Alentia gelatinosa. The sequence continues at coordinate 47,089,292 of OX465583.1, read as the reverse complement.
GGTTTATACGAGCGTGGATTTTTAGAATAATATTCCAGTGCTTTATGAAAGAGAAGGGACATTGTGATCACAAAACTTCCTATTCCTACTTTCTATAGCGTTTTGAAAATCTTTAGATTCTCGAAAGGAGGTCAGAATGACTTTATTAGTGTTTTGAAATACACTGTTCATGGATGTCAGACACTCGTCCCTAGACTTTTATTTTCAGACTTATACACTGATATGTGGAGACAGGTTTCCTATTAACTCTACACTAAGTGAATAGCATCACCTACAAGTATCTGCCGACAAATCTATGCCTCCCTCGTGTCTATCTACACCCAATGCTGCATCTTATTGCCCTCCGATCAGAGCACTTGACACTGAGGTGTTTCCCTATACACACAGCTTTCAAACCTGCCAGGTCTAGATTGTTGGTTTGTTTGTGGTTTAACGTCCCAAGGGACCCTGAGGGTATATATAGGGACTATCAATGATTTAGCTTTTCACTTTGGTAGACTTATTTCAGTCAATTCTCTTTAAAGTTTTCAAATATCTTATATATAATTTAAGAGATTTGTGTCTTTCAAAAACACGATGATATCTTTCTTTTGAATAGTTTCAAACAACATTTTCATGTTGTTACTGTTTTTCAAGTACTTTCTTCTATTTTCTTGTACCCTTTTGCAGTTCAGCAGGATATGCTGAGCAGTTATGGGTACATTGCATGCTTGGCATAATGGGGGATTTTCCTCTTTCAGGAGATATCCATGTGTAAGTCTGGAGTGACCCATTTTCAGACGGGTCAACTTCACCTGTTCACTACCACTTAACTCCCCAGTTTCTCTTCCCATTCATAGTATAATGAATGGTATGCAGTTTGTTTCTTATTTGCTTGTTCCAGTCAGATTGCCATTTGTTCATTGTCAATTCTCTTTTTGGAGCTGTCATATTCATGTGTGGAATTTTCGCTGTACTGGGATGCAACTTCAGAGCTCTCTTTGCTGCTCTGTCTGCCTCTTCCTTTCCGTCAATTCCTATGTGGCTTGGTAGCCATCATAGAACTATGTCCTTCTTTCTTTTTGTCAAAATGGTAATCCTCTCTTGAACTTCTCTTATCGAAGGGTTTATCGAGAGTATTGGAAGATACTTTAAGGACATGATTCTGAGTCAGAATATATGATGAATTTACTGTGGTGCGAGACACCTGACCAGTGTAGGGCTTTCAGTATTGCACTGGTCTCTGCAGTGAAAATACTAGCCTGACCAGGTAATCCTGCAGGCAGATTATCATATGGTGTATGGACAGCAAAGCCCACCTGCCAGGTCTAGATGTCTATATACATGTACATGTATTTTAAGTTCTGTGGAATATCTTTTGCGTTCAGAGATCTTTCGAACTTATCGCTTTATCATAGTATACACCAATTTACCCCTCTCTATTCAAGCAGGCCTTTGTCAATCTAGTACTGTTCTAACACTCGTTAAAACCACAATTCCCCTTTAAGTACATGGGTACCAAGATGGGTACCTCATATTCCATATTATACCATACCATACAACATATTATATTACTATAGAAAATGCTATTTTCATTCAAAATAATCCTATGTTTGCCATCTACCTGCCAAAACTTATGTTTCATTCTAATATCTCTTATTTTCAAATAGACCCTTGAGAGGAAGTAAATCTAGAGTCACTTGCAGCTTTGTAACTGCCCTACTTTCTAAAAAAAAAGGCAGCTACTTTAAGATATTAACCTTGTAGCACTCCGAATCCTGCCATATTTCAGCAGTGGTTTGCCTTTGATGAGGGGACTTCCCACTGGGTCTCCGCAGTTTACCACCAGTTGAAGCAGCCAGTCGTTAACATTTCTACGCACTTTCTCGCAATTTGCGCCATGCGGACCGACCTGTATAAAATACCTCGAGCTGGGAAGGAGGCCTGGGTTAGGTGCATGATGGACGATTTTACAGTACCCAGACATAAAATATATCGCGAATATGTACTTGAGAAGGATTAGCTTCAATAATCCTTCAGTTTGAACCGGGAGATCGAGGCGTAGTGGTTTTAAATGATCTACCGACGGCCTTTGCTGTTTTTATTTTGATCTCAGCACGAAGGTAAATACTCAATATCCTCAAGCTGAACACGTGTGTACCGAGTTCTGGTTGCAATATCGCTACGCATCAGTTGGGGCAACGATTGTACTGTAAAAGGTCACCAAGTCCTGACTATTGTTCTGAGTAATTTTCTTTTACCTGATTTGACCCGTAATAGGTCCAGGTCTAAGTACATCCATTCTGAAAAAAAACACATTTCCTCTTCAGTGCTGGCCATTGTTTCAGGCTGTACTTTTCCTATTTCCTAAATACTCAAGTAGTACCACGAAGAGTTAATGACATTGAAGGTTTAGGAGTCTGGTATGTCTTATCCTAGTCTTGGATATGTTATATACAATATGAGATTAATGATACGTGGCATAAACACTTCTGAACACAGCCGATGCTACCTTGAAAGTGACAACTACATGTCAGAACCAAACCGTTGCTATGCAATCTCCCAGGGGACATTGTTGAAAGAACAATGCAGCATAACAACCACCCATCGCGACAGTGACATCACACTATCGCGGCTGTTCTCCCAGCATATTTCGGCTGGTGAACAGAGTCAACCAAGCAGATTCTTGGTTATGTACACTGTTTATTTAAACAATGTGGGGGTGGGGGTCCAAGGTTTCATCCGAATCGGACTCTTCAGGCATCTTAGAGTATGGCTGATCAAGGCATATGACATTGTCACATTTGGAGGGAACTACACTTTGTGTAGACCCTGTACATTTAATTGAAATAATGAAATGTGCATGGAAGGGAGAAAGCAATGACCACAAGAGCAGAAAGTTCCAGTGTGTCAAAGCAGCAGGTCCTGGGCTCCCAAGGAGAGATAAACTCCGGGGGCCCATATTATACTGTCACTAAGCCGGTAACATAAAAAAAAAAAAAAAAAAAAAAAAAAATATATATATATATATATACAATATGAGGTATTCAGCTGTAGCTTATTTACTATTTAGAATGGCCTGGCCCTCTTGTTTGCTTGTGGTATAACGTCCCAGAGGAGTATTATAGAGGAAACCCATGAAAGTTTAGGGTATGAGCTCGTATCCCATCGAGTTTGAATCACGTAGTAATTCACAAGGCGAAGCCGTGTGAATTGCTATGTGATTCAAATGAGATGGGATCGAGCTCTGACCCTAAACTTGAATGGGTTTCTGAATTTATCTCACCCTTAATATTGACTAATGGGCTAACATTTGTGACATTATCCCCCATTGGATATATTTCCTAAATATCTACTGGGTGTTAGATACGACTTTCCAATGTTAAGTCTATGGAGAAAAAATATCTGGGGTGAGATAAGAGGGTATATATCAAAAACATCAAAGATTTAAGTGTTTAACTTTTATAGACCACTTTAGTCAACTCTTCTCGATGTTTTTGACAATGTTGATACAATATCAAAGAGAAGGATTTCTTTCAAGAAGTTGATTATATCTTTCCTAGGAGTTTCTTTTTTTATGTTACTATTTTTCAAGTATTTTCTTCCTCTTCCTTGTACCGATTCAGCAATGTTCTACACTCGAGCCAAAGTTCAATTTAGATATATATAGGAAATCCTGCACAAAATACAGGTTAAAGTATACGTCACAAAAACTCCATGGTTAGTGATAAGGCCTCGAGACAGCTAAAGACTTCTAAGATGTTACACGCTTTACAGAATGCATGGATCCAGAGAACCACTAAGTATACTGCATACATGAGATCAGAAGACATAGTTATCACGAGTTGGCGACTGGTCCGAAACAACATTATGAAACTACAATGTATCTAAAATCGCCAATTTGCACCAAAACATGCATCCTTTCACAATGCATCCCTGCTTCTCTCGCAACTACAACTGTAACCCTGCTTTACTTCCATGGCAGTATGGTAAACGTGAGCCACGCATATTCTTTTCCGTCTGGTCATATGCTCTCCCACTTCTCATCGTTGTACGCCCCAGCATATTGCATATTGCCTCCGCTAAGCTAAGATACGGGTTTTCAAAAGCTAGACATCTTTACCTCCAACGCAGTGCAGACACTCGAAACTTGGCAGGCTGCCAGCCATAGGCCTGGGCAGACTCAGTAGCTAAACATACTTCAGGTATTGTGAGTTTACAAAAACATAAAGGAAATCTTGGACTGTAGAACGTGTTCACCATGTTACGAACCATATATTGTCATTATACTATTACGTGCAGTTATATAGAATTTAATTTTTGAATGCGATCTTCCATTGTTTGATCTCGCTCTGAACATTCTCTTTAGGTCTTTATTCGACCCCCAATCCTCCCTAATTATCTCGGGCATTACTTGGTTTGCAATTGGACCATAGTATAATTTGAATTAACCATTTTGGCACGTCTACGGTCACACAAGGACCGATAGGAAAATGCCAAATTTTATTTTCAACGTTTAATCCAGTTTCCCAGCCCATACAACGCAGTTTCGGTATCACAATACACCTCTAGAAAAACCATACTACCAGAAAGAGAAAAAGCTCTTCATGCAGATACATAGATTCTCTATTTCCGTGTAGGCGAATGGCATGTTTAATATAAAGGTGACCTGCCACCTTTATAGACTACTAACTTCTTGGTGCTTGAGGACATGCCTGACCAGCCTCTTCCTGTGCCAACCAACACCTGCTCTACCAAAGCCGATTAGTGCACCTTGCCTTCTGCCTCCCCATAACCAAATACGCCGGTGAGCCAAGGACGCGCCGTGCAGACAGCGCGCACATCTCAACCCGCCTCCTCCAATAAATGTTCCACCAGATGATTCCGTATACGCAGCCACTTCTAAACCACCGCCATTATTCGCCACTTGGCCGCATGGGGTCTCCACGTGTCGCGAGGTCCTCCATTAAACAATCAAGACGCCAGCGCACGCTGCCGCCCCAAACCCATCGTCCCCAGCCCCTCTCCACGGACGACGACTAGCGCCCCGCCCGCCGAGGCGTGGTCGATGCCGCTATTTTCGACCACCAGCATCCCCAGCGGACATCCCCGCGCTATTTATAGCTGGGTATATTGGTCGTCATTTGTTGGAGATAGGAAGGAAGATCCAGACTGGGCGAGTGTCTGGCACGCGCCTCCAACCGGCCCTTGTACATGTATGATATTATGATATGCCGGATCTGCCGCGTGTAGATAGCTCACTGTTCAATATACAGATTGCTGTCAAAGATAACGTTTATCATCACCATTACCTACGCTGAAATATATCTATAATATAGCCTTGTATAGATAAGACATCAATGTCGAGGGGAATTTCCCCAACATCAATCATAGATAAAAATAGTTGATCAACTACATTCTCGTGAGGTTCTTGTTTATCTTACTGGAAGGCTTGGCATTCTAATTCTGAGATAGTCTTAATTAAAGATTTTATATTTAATTAAATCGACGAGAACTGTTGATATACGTGAATGTCATATTCGTTCAGACTTGTCATACAACATGTAGATGAAAAAAATTAACCCTACATGGAGGCACACAAACCTAATTTTGGCAAACTTTAGAAACTTTGTGTCGGTTATCTTGAAAAAGAGAAACTTGCTTCAAATGTCACGAACTCTGGTAATAATGGAAACCACACCAACCAGCGTTTACTATCAACTCTGCCATGATTAGAAATTTTGACAGCGTGGCTGTGTGCACTTGAAAACTTACGCACAGAATCATAATAATTTTGAAAAATATATTTTCGTTGGTTTACGCACATGATATATTCCTTTTGAAAAAAAATAATAAAACGTTGTTATGCAGTAAAAATGTTGGCGGCATTGGGAGTTTAGGTAAATATATATTGGAGATAGGAATATCAAGTTTTATCCTACCCCGCATATAAATCTCCATAGACTTAACATGGTGTGACTGTATGCCACGGTTATGAAATAAAATATTTATATGCCACTGGTAACATATGAAGTTAAAAACATGTGACAGGGTAGGATAAAATCTAAACACCACTCAATTTCATATAATTGTTTATATGGCATTCATTTTCTTCTGCTACAGATATCACTCCATCATTCCACAAAGACAACTCATGCCATATAAACAATCATATGAAATTTCGTGATGTTTCATGATAAAATGACTGTACAGGATAATCAATATACTACTCAAAACGGTATTGCTGCAGACTCCGCATATCAAAGATTCATAATGTGAGTGACATTTTTCTAGGCGGGAAACTAAGACAAACACAGAGTAGATTCTAGCTTCGACAACCAGAAAAAATCGAAACGTGGTCTCTAAGTAGGAGTTGTGGAGGTGATAGCCAATGAGGAAGAGCAATGATAGTAGTATAGCGCAAGTGAGACTTGCTTCGGGCCGTGTACTTCCATGAAAGACCAAAGTACAAAATCTCAGTTCCACCCACCCGAACCCAACCTGCCCATTAGCATTCTCCTGGTCCTTCGCCTTTAGATACCCTATCCATGTTTATCGTGTTTAGTCACATCCTAATGTGACATATTCGTATGTATGACCTATTGAATCATTTCCACCATACTATTCCTCTTTAATTTCTACAGTTATCATATCATCATGAAAGGGGCAATCCATGCTTTGTTATGTCCATTAAAGCACGCCCTCTTTTGTCAAGGAATTTTATCAGACAAACAAGGAGGTACGAAAATGGCGCCGTCAAGGGCTCAGCTGTAGCTGGCCAATGGAGCTCCACAGTACTCTGTCAATGATTACCTGAACATGAGGCTCAATACCAGTCCGCCAGAAAGTTCGTTTCGGCTGTAAATTAGGTCATGCATTAACTGGGTCAATAAATGACAGATTTCGGAGAATTTGAACCATTGTTGTTTGATGACGAGTGGGTGTGTCGCTCTACCGAACACAGGGGTAAAAAACTGACTTGAGTAGATGAATGAGGACAATTCGCACTAAATTAAACATCATTTCAAGGATATGGTTGGCAAATTCAGTGTGCTGCACGCATTATTTGTCTATATAGTTTGCACCGAGGCCACCCACCTTGTTGACTCAGTATGGACTGCCTGACCACCTGGAGACTACGAGAATATGGTTTCCAGGGAGCTTTTACAGAACTAACTCCAAATTTGCGCGGAAATGATGGTAGAATTCCTATATACCTATGAGCGAACAGTCTATGATTACTTAACGCTGCTGGGGGTGGAATAGCTTTTGTTTACTGTCCAGGTTGAAGTTACTGCCCAGGCTGACCTTTACTGCCCAGGTTGATATTTACTGCCTAGGTTGACGTTCAGAGACATTCGGTTTTTATCGATATTAGCCGACAATTGAAGGTACATATTGGAATAGAGAAACCACGTACCAGTGGAAATAACTCAAAGTTACTCGGTAAGGCTTGGAAAAATTACTGCCCGCGCTACGCCTTGGGCAGTAATTTTTCCAAGCCTTACCTCGTTTCTTTGACTTATTCCCACCGGAACATAGTTTCCCTCTATTCCACACAGCAAGATGACCAATATAAGCGTCTAAATGGGGTTATTAACAATGCAGCCGACAAAGATCATTATTCACACTGAGGCATACATCTACATTCATATACATGTGTGTGTAAATCATTGATGTTTTTCAATCGTTACTACCAGATTGAAACATGGGGTAAATAGGTAGTTATTTCCTAGCAGTTTGGATAAATTGGTTTACAGCACCCAACATTGTGCGATCTAGTGTGCATGTTGGCCGGCTTGCACCTTAAAGCCTCAGTATATACTCTAGTCCCCTGCCGTCAGTGTTTGCGCAGGCCAAACGCTCGTGGGCTCAATATCGTCCTATGACCATTAGTGTGAGAGGAGCTGTGACATAATCAACCCTTTACTCAATGAAACCTCACCCCGTATGGCCCGGTATGCTGTACCACCGTAATCATGCGATCAGATGTGACCTACTATGAAGACAAGACTGACTTCGTAGCCATTGGCATCTCTGGCGCAAACAATTGCACCAAGATGAATAAATAGACGCTTAGGATTCTTGAGTGTAAAGAGAAATTTGAAACGAAATTCTGTTATGATTCTCCGAGATCTATACGAGAAAAGTAGGTGTAATGTATTGTCTGCAAAATTTGGTATTATTACTGTGTATGATCGAGTGTGTAGCCTCCTTTCTTCTTGTTTATTATACAACTATGCGGAGGTTGTTCTATATTCATTATGTACCCAAAATTGATATCTTATTGTAAATTGGTGTATCAACCATGTCGAAGTGAATGATTTTGCTGATTGAACATAAAAAAAAGAAAGAAAAAAAAAGAGAAGCAGAAAGTAACCATCAGAAATATGTGCACGGGTATATAACAAAGGATAAGCGTAGGCTACAGAATATCACAACAAAACTAATATTACAAAGTAAATTCTACCTGCATGAATATATTGATCAAATAAAGCTCGACCGATACAGCACTTTCCAACTCTTTAAGAACAAAAAGTGATCTCTTTACCTCAACCACTTTTTAAGGCCTGTTCTGCATAACCATTAGACTAAGCCCTATCTTGTCTATTGTACCCTAATTCTAACTCCCTTTCTGAGAGACCTATGAAGGTTGATAACCATCTTAACGTTTCTGCTCTGTCTGTGTATGAACTGGATATGTACGTACTACCAACCGATCTTTGTCACGAAACTTTATGAAATAAAGGGTTCTAAATTGGTAGAAAACTTTAAAAAAAAGAAAAAAAAAGAAAAAAGATTTGGGGCCCTTTGGGAGGCAATAAAGAGTTTTGGCCTTTGGCATGTGTGTTACCTGCGACTCGCTATGCTACGACTCTTCTGAAGGGCACGGCTCAATTAGAATTCAGTTCCATCTGCTGAACCGCATGCACTCTCAATTGCGAGAGTGGCTGATTCTCAGTGGGTTATTTAATCTCTGTGGGCCCCTATTGTCCTGTCTAAAATACTAGGAACAAAAGGTATGTTAATCATTGATAAAAGAGCGTAGAATCATAGAAAAAATGACTGGGTCTTATCAAGGTGCGGGTTAAGAAGTTAATTTTCCCAGACTTTTTTTAATTCAAAATTTTCATGACAAATCCCTAAATTCCCTGACAATTCACAGAACTTGAATTTTCACTCCCATGACTTTCCCCTTACATGTGACAGTCCTGCAATGTAAGCAGCAGTACTGCGACATTTACATTGTATTGATAAAACTTCTTCATCAATACATGTGAAAAGCCTGGCATCGCCCTTACTAGGGTCAAATGCCTTGCAATATTTATCTATGATAAATTCAACATAAATTAAAGAACTCTTTATTTTTTTGGGGCCCGATTGTGTAAACCCCCACCCCTGTCTATCTGCGTTGCAAAGCCGTGTGATGTGCCCCCTAACAAATTGACGTCTCTGCCATGAAAACACACAGGCAACCTAAAACAGGGTCGGCCCCGCTAAAGGTCAAGTATCCGCACACAACAGTCGTCCCAGCTCCCAAATCACAGTTCTCAAATCGTTGAGCTCAATTTGGCATCTATGGTACTAAATTACTCGCTGTTTGATTTTAATAACCACGACAAAAGCAATCAATGGACATCCATCTCCCCAAGGGTCAAAGTGGGCAAATCTTTTGAACTGTCTTTACATGGGTTCGGCATAACAGAATTCAGTTTTCATAGGGACTCGTTACATCATGGTTTTCCCATGTAGGGCATTTGACAACCAATGGCCTTGTGAAGGATGTAGGAAGAAATAAAACTGACTTGAGGGCAGTGAATGACCAGGATCCCAGCCATACATGATAGGTCTGACTTGTTGTTGCATTTAGATGCCAATTACAACCGGCAGTTGGGTCTGGTTCAAAGAGCAATTTTTTCTCAAACTCAAAGTTCAAGTTGGTAAAAACATGCCTTGGATGATTTTTGCCTGCTTATAATCATGAGCATCTTGCCGCTTCGATTACTAAGAAAGATAGACAGGGCTGGGATGAACGCACAGCAGGCACCTGCAAAGCTTGACTGAGTAGCTCCAATGCGGCGTCCAGTCACTTAACCAACGACTCGTCTTCTTTTCTCCGAGGCTGATCACATTCACCACATATCAGACTCACAATGCCTACTAACTCTAAGACATTAAGTCGAACATAACATCAAACTATGATTCAGTGTTTGCCCTTAATTCTCGCTACTCTTTTTTGCTGCTGTTGTCGAAAGCAAGGGGCAGGAGACGACCCAGCAATAGGGGCAGTGCCTGGGATGGTTGTAAATGTCATCAAGGCCGGCCCCCGCTTCCTTCATGGACAGACATTGCGGACAGCATCTATGGCCACCGCCCATCAGCGCCACTACTCTACCACGGCAGAGAAACGTATCAAATTCTGTGCCGGGCAAACACACAGCTGCCACTTAGAGGTTAGAAGATCCGCCGACTACGATAGAAACTTCGACGAACAATACTGCTATGTAACTAGTAGAGTTTTTTAATTGTCGTTCAACATGATACTATTCTATTTTTTCAACAAAGATGACCTGAAATAATCGAAACATTTTGATATGGCTGGTTACAAAAAGTACTCACATTGATACTGGTCTGTAAATATAGTAAAACCCAGCTTCTGGGACACCTCGCTAATGGGGACACTTTGTTAGGAACAGAAATCTTTATCTAGTTTATTTTAACCCCGCTTAAGGGGACACCTCGCTAAAGGGGAAACTTGGCTCGGAATGGAGGGTATCCCCTTAAGCGGGGTTTCACTGTAACTCCAATTTAAAGGGTTTCCTTGTTAGTACCGTGAGGCACTGGTCTAAACCACTGACTAGATGAGGCATGGGGGTAGGGTCAACCCTTTATGCTGACATCTGATGGTGAATCAGTGATTTATCCTGGAGGGATAGTCGCTTTGAGGTTTTAGGGACTAATAGACCAGTCATGAATGCGCGATTTTTCATTTCAAAGAGTTCCATTTAAGGAAACCCTAGTTAAAATAAGTCTTAAATTATTTACTATATTACAACCTTCAAAAATCTGTTATTGACTTATAATACACACAACATAAATATTGCCTTAATCTTTTGACTTAGAAAGAAAAACTCGTATAGTAAAAATAACAATACAGATTCTAGTCTTCTCTCAAAAACTCCATAAGAAACATTTCGTGTTTTCAGAAACATCATCTAAATGGTAGACGACCTGTTATAGCCATTGTCTGGCTTATCATATCTTACTTATTACAAGTCCCTTGTCATGCCAGTCTGTTTGGATTCATATTATATACGGCAGACAGTGTTTGCGAAACAAGGCATATGCAGTGCTCGACTTCCCTGTCTAAAGGTAGCTAGCCCTGTGTAAAAGGTTCGTGCCCACGGCTCCTGAACCCCGCTGATAGGCACCTCTTAGCTTCGTCGTACAGGGAATAGGTTTACTGTGGGAGCCGAGCGTCTGAGAGCGACGAGCTGCTCTCACACCTCCACAGGAGTTGTTCATAGAGTCTCGTGACAGAGACGCTCACACGTCATGGCGTTGTCAGTGAGATGACACGCTACACAGCATGCCCAGCTTCCTGAATAGCGCGGCAGTGGCTGACGTACTGCATCCGCTGGTCTTTTTATAGTATCCCCAGCTAGATTAGACGTTTTCAGAATTTAAGGGGCTTTCCATAAAGTATGTATACAAAGTTCTGAAATATTTCACCCCGACAACCTAACCTCTCCATCTTGAACGCAATAGATGAAAGAAGGGATTTAGGCAAAATTCCCAAATTGTCATTCCTCACCCCCACTGTGCACATACTTCTTGGGTCGCCCCTAATCTCATAGCTATCGTATAACACATGGGAGTGAAGGGATTTCTAGAAATGATTACTACAGAATTCCTATTACTACGCAGAGTAATATTTTGATGGAATGTATAATCTACACAAGCAACGGTGTACGGTTAGCACCTAGAGATAGAGGATCAGAGCTACGGGAAATATTTTGTTTTAATCTCCTATCAATCTCTGAAATTGCAATCTAAATACGGTCTACGCATACTGTCATTAGTCACTACAGTTTTCTATATTGACACCTGGGAGACAGGTAATGACATCACAGTGTGATATCATACCTGACAGTGTGCCATTGTTATGGTGGTAAGGGGAGTTCTAAAACTGCCATTCATGGGTCACATCGCGGTGGGGGAACGATATCGCCTCGTATCAGTTTCAGTAAATGTCAATTCTAGAAATAATAAAATACATGTACATCAAAATACAAGCAGATATTGCTGCGATAGAGTTAAAGTCCAACCAATATGTATTTTATGAGATCTATTCATTGTACGTAAAGAAAGCGAAGAAACAAAAAAGAAAATGGTATTGAATTATTTGACTAATTATTTCTAACTACTCACCTTTCAGAGAAATATTAATTCCCTTCTGTTAATAGTTTTTCTTTTTTTTCTATTGAGCAAACTTTGGTGGTTTTACAGTTTGGAAGCAAACACTGATCCAATTTTGCCAAACAAACTTTTCAGTTGATAAATTACAGACTGAGCCATCCCGACATTCTGGCAGGTGTGGTATAAAAATTTATGTATTCTTTTTTAAAATAATATGGATATCAATATCTCTACATTTTGTTCGGAATACATGACTTCAGAAATAATAATGCCTTTTTAAAACGACCAGTTGTGCCAGGTGGCATCAGGCCCAGTGAAAGATATCAGTAAGAGGCGAAGGCATACACAGTGACACTTCACAAGATTTGAACTGGTTGCGGATGTTACACAAACATACACAGAAACGGAAAGCATCGCGTACATCATATAGAGACGTCTACGTTATATTGTTTCACTAGACACAAGCTCCTCCATATAGATTCCTTTTGGAACAAGTTCCGCCATACATTGCCATAACTGAAAGTGCCGTTCAAATCTTTTACATGGCTACCTAGCTCTTTCATGTCAAGTATCAAATTGATTGATTGTTTGGGTACTTTAATATCCAATATGAACTTTTAGACTCACTTTGGTTTTGATGGTGATCGAATCTATGTGATGAATTTAGGTAGAAATCTCACCCCTACACATTTAGGGAGGTGAGAGTTCTTTTACTGTCACACCACATAGACATTGTATGAGAATGGTTGGACTTTGAAATAGCAGTAAATCTATCACTGCTGCAGCTGAAGTAGAATAGCGGCTGCAGTGGGACGTATCAAACTAATTGCATACTACCCACATTATAAACTCTTGCTTGTAGTTTAAGATTGCTATCACCTCCATTGATTCAATCCTATCTTACATAATTTCTTACAGTATTTTTTTTTTCAGCAATAGCTCGAATTAATTATCATATTAAGCAATATTCCAAACTTCTCCCTAAAGTAACAGAATTTCGTTCACTAGGGAGTCAATCTGTGGGTAGCCCGCGGGAGCTTCCCTTAGAAAATAACTGCGATTCCCATATCATGCATTTCCATGGCTAAGGAAGTGTATGACACGACCCGGATATGATCCAGGCAGGTATGTTACGTGTTCACATTGTGAACTCGGGGGTAAGTAACTACAAATTGCTCCTACGTCACTTCTACGATGATGGATCTTTGACCTGGATGGGACTACAATACTTGGGGCTGACACAAGTCGCTTCCCGAATTATTAAGGACGGCTGCAATTGGAGTAAATACCCAGAACGCACTGACAGCTGGCAACTGACGTGGACCCAGATTTATGAGAATACTTTCAAATATCCAGCAACACTAGGCACTTATCTTGGTAAATGTACAGCTGGGGAAAATTATGGAAATTTATTGGGAAAACTGTTCTCGCTGTCGTAACAATACCATATACTATATATATGTTATGGGGCTACCTAAGTCACTAACCTGTCGATCTACCCAACGATTGCTTCACAATAAATGTAAACTTGACAAAGATGTGTAGGGTGGGCCTTTATGTAGTGTGGTACAAGGTAGAACATAACCTGCAAAGCTGGTTAAAGGTAGAGGTAATTCACCGCTTCGAATATATGGGGCACTAACATTGACCTACCAGTAGCACAGCCTTGGCCCATTTCCCCCTTTTCTTTATTGGGTTGGAACTGCGATGCTAACGCTTAACATAAATCGCTTTTTTAAAAAAGTCTGGGATTTTATAATAGTGGTAGGATAAACATATTAATGAATTACCCTTAAGTTAAGATTAATGTATGATTTAATCTAACTGAAATGATTATTTAAATTAAAGATGTCCAGTATCAAGCATCATAACTACGATTCCATCGGTTATATTCCGTAATATTACTGCAATAACGAGGTACATGTGTAGTTTCTAAAACAAATGCAAATGTGTATTCCAATTATTGATAACATTTCGTACATTTTTGCGTGTAATACAAGCTTTTGAGTTGCAACAATCTTTTGTACAAGTTTCTTTTCCCTTAATTAAACCACATGAGTGCACTTTAACAATATGCAATTTCTATAATAACAGCACTTAGCCAACTCTATGGACATTTAATATCTTGTAATTAAGAGAAAAATTGGAGTAAGGCAGCAAGTCCATAGAATGACACAGGAGGTCAAATACCTAATCTAGGTAATCGTCAAATATATTCAGACTGGGTTCAGTCGCCGTTGTTTTACAATAAAATAATAACTAGAATGCACCTTGTTTACTTTTTTTACTTTGTACTCGACAGTCAGCGCACCGGGACCGCTATTGGTACAATGATAACTTGTAAACGGTCTACTTTATAGTGACATCGTCGCAACCAGGAGAAATAACGCCACATCCTGGCTACAACCAGCTGTTACCTGATTTGGCAAAACAGCTTTCAGTGAACGCTTCCTGTTATAACTAACTCATAAGGATGTTTGAGTCAACTGAATTGTTGACTAAATTCTAAAGGATATATTCGACATAAACCGGTTATCAATATTGGTAAAAGAAGAAAAAAGAACTAACTAGAAAGAATTGCATCAACTCGTGTAGGATAAGGACTATAACCACTAGATTAGTGCTGACCTCTATGAGCAAACAAGCAAAGCCAACAAAATCATATGAAGGGGGATATCCTGCTTGAAATGACACTAAAGGTCGGACACATATAATTGACCTATAGACGAAATTCACCAGGCCAAGAACGCCCACGACCTGAAGATAATATGCTAGACTTGTGCTCCTCTCTTGATATTCTTATTTATTTTTCTTTGAACTCTTGCAATATTTTGCCACAGAAAAACATTTTGAAAATACACAGATGGCGTAGCAGTTACTTGAGTTGGTCAGAAATTAGTATCCATAATTATGGGTATGGATATCTGGAAGCTTCGATTTGAATGAAATAACGAATAATAACAGGAGGTAGCAGAAACAACAGGTCATTTCCGATCATGTTGACTGACCACAATCTTGCTGAGTCTGTGGCAAGGATATTACATCAACTTATATCATTATCTTTATAGTGTCGGAATGGACTTTTTTCAGAACCGCAATAGCAAGTACCTATTTAGGTAAATTAGACTATATTTGCTTAATTATACAGACAAGTGCACGATCTGTTAAAAGCCAGTTAAGTTGTCCTGCTAGACTGACTTGGCTTCTCCCCAACATAGTGTCTAGAAATAATTATCAACTATTCTCAGACAGAACTGATGTTATTTGAAGTTCTTTTTTTTAGTGTAGGTTGTCATATAAAAGCTAGACCGAATAAATAATAACCGAAAATTACCATCATTATTGTATAAATGTATGCGCGTGTATCTCTAAATGTAAATTTTAGCTTCTTTAGTGGAAAAGTATGTTTCTATCTCTCATAACCTATCAGAAAAAAGCGGAAACTGTAGCTCTGGAGAGCCAGGCCGGCAATTTGATCAATGGCTCAATATATTGAAATAGAATCAACTGTTGATAATCCAAACTGTTACAGAAATGCATGTATACAGTGACAATCAACCTATTCTGTAATAATCAATGGCCGTCTTCTAACTGTCTGTCTTTTCCTCGTATACTTGTAGATGCAAGTATTTTAGGGTCAATTATCAATTCAGCGGAACTTGTAGTCAGTTATTTATCATGCCAATTAGGTCAACATTCAATTACTGGGGCGTTGCGTTCTTCGAATGATATGTGCTACATACATCATACACAGCGTGTATTTTTTTACGGTTTCGTGGCCTGTAAATATGATCATGTGTATCCAGACGATAGATACTAATGAACTTCTCATTGTCATTTCAGCATAGGAAAAATTAAACAGTGAAACTTGTCTTTGTATACTAGTGATAATTTAAACAAAGGCAGTAACTTTGTAGTAGGTCAGCTGGTAACCCATAAAATATACACAGTATCGAACCAGATGAGTAATGTTGACTAGATTAATGTTGGGTAATGATCACACTGTAGAGGTAGTACCAAACTGATTGCATTCTTTAAAATGAAATAAAAACTTCTATGGCTATAATTACTTGTAATTATAATGCATGTTCCCAATACTTTCATAGAGATGAGAAATTATCTGTAGAAAACTGTGATGCTGAGAATTTACGAAATTGCTATCATTACGTAAATTCCACAATTCAAGACTAAGCCAATTTTAGTACTCTATTCGTTGACTCAACAGTTAACATATAAAAGCACATCTCTGGTTACTGGCCTATTTTTCTCATCTTTTTGGACTAACAACCGAGTACTCTACTTACTAATCAATTTCGAATGTATTAATACTAAGAAGTTTAATATCAGAACATTGTGTTATGTAATTAATTGCATCCATAACGTTTCCTGCTAAAAAGATAATCAATATAACCACATGCATATATATCTTGATGTTGACGGCTCTATTCTATGCAAACCATTGCATTCAAGGTACTTGTGGGTAGTCGGATTATTTTTATACAAAAAGATTGGGATTTGAGAATTAAATAAAAAGTTTATTTTCTAGATCATGCCCTTCAATTCAGTACGCTTTTCTCTCCATCTAGAGTTTTCGTCTCCTATATCTTCCAAACTTTTCATCAAACCTTATCCATACAGTACACTTTCACTTTCACCATTACTTCTAGTCGCCCTGTGTAAACTTTACGGTCTTATCCCATAATTAGACTCAGCATAACTCTGGTGCACCCTCCTGTCTGTTATTTTTTTTACTAGTGCTTGGCATTCTGCCAGGCTATCTTTGTTTGCTATCAAAGTAGTGAGTAATTCTCGTATATGTATACTTCGTTCTCTCGAATTATCCGTTGACTTATAAATAATCAGATTGAAAAAGAAAAAAAAAAAAAAAAACGTAATAAAAAAAAGTTTAATAATCCGCATTAAAGATATATCGGATAGCTCACTTTGATAACTAAAACCCATAACAAGATCATGGAAATTGAATATGATAATTTCAAAGTGCGGTAGAACACATATGTAACTTAAAAATGGGGGTCATCGTGCTAGTTTTTTTGTTTTTTTTATCTATAAATTTAAATAATGATAATCTCATAACAGAATATAGAGACATTTTAAAAGGTTGTATTCCACATATAAAAATACATGTCGTTTTCTTCAATCTTTCAAAGAATGTACTATATGCTTAATACTACATATTTGAGCCTTTAGAAACTATAGGTCACCCTGCTGGTTTTTTGAGAGAATTGCAGAAAAGCACATTTAACTGGGCAAAGTGTCTTATTTTGATCATTTGACAACTAGAATAAATCACAAGGAAAGAGTTTGGAATTAATTGTTAATATTTAAATATCACCAGGTGGAATTGTGGGATATGCCTTTAAAAATTAATCTTCCAGTTTATCCTGCGAAAGAAATCTGCTGTGATATTGAAAAGGTGAAACACAAGAATATTGTTGTCATTCCTAATGAATGTCATGTAGAGTGTCATTTTTAAGCCCACCTATGCGTGTGTAGGTATGCTGGTTAGGTTTGGACGAAGGTTACTGAAAAACGACTTACCTTCTCCAGCTGCCGTCTGGTGGCGGTGATAGAAACGAAGAGCCATATGGCGAACAATCTACCTGCTACGAGGTTAAGGAAGGATAATCGGCCGTACAATGCCAGATAGCTAACGCTAGGCTCATTTACCATTGAACAATAAACATATTTTACTATAATAAATTCTAAGCCGTTTTGGTTGTTGGTTTCATCTAACTTCCATTCAACCATTATAGGTCTCACCAGCCTCAGATTCAATCACATAAGTTTGGTGATCTATGTGATGAATTTAGGTATAAATGCCACCCCCATTACAAAACAGCTACGTCCCTGTAGGTAATTCTTTTAAACATTATTTTAGAAATACTGGTAATGCTGTCAAAGTTCTTTATTATACATAATCTATCTTAACCAACTGTTAACTCTGCTGGGATACTTTTATCATTTAATGCTCGTCTTCTGTTTCAATGGGATGTCTATTTTAGGTTATGAGATTCTAATACTAAGCGGTGATGCCCTTCTCGTTGTCAAAGTTGCTATATCGAGATATTAGGAAAGAATGAGATCATTACTCTGTTGAGCTATCTTCTTAGCTCATCTAAAATTTAATACTTTATACGCACATATTCAAGTCATTTTTAAAACATCTTACATTTGTAAGTTCTATTTTATTTTTTGACGATCCAAAATCTCTTTCTTGTACTATATATCCCTTACTCCTTTCTTTTCAGAGAAAACTAAACTGCTTGAAAAAGGTGGTGTATGTAGGAGTCCCGCTTTAAAAATAGAATCTAACGAATATTCAAACTGGTGTCACAGCATACTTCAGCCAAAAGATTCCACTATACTCGTCAGAGACTGTATTTAGACTATGGCCACAACACACAAACTGCAAATATTCTTACTGAAAGCCGTCAGTGCAAGACTCACTCCTGTCTGTCTGCCTCCAACTCCATTATGATATGATGGAGATTTTTAGAAAAAATATATCAATCAGGATTTCGAAGGAAGTAGGTTATTTTGGGGGGTTAATCGCTGAATAAACAGACTTTGGACATGCATATCCGCATGCATGCCCACACTATTTCTGACAATGAGAAACAGTAATTGAGGTTACCTTTTCCAGTCAATTACTCTTTTGCCTGAACATATTGTTAAGTATCCAGCCCATAATTTACTCGCATAGATGCTTTGATAAAATGCTAGACCTACACTAGCTAAAGGGTTTGATTCAATGACATAGTACGAACATATAAATACTGCGTTAGTTCTGACAATACATAGTCGATCTTTCTTGAAATGGTGTTATAACTTATCAAAAATAATATTTTGCTTCTGATAGTCCACTTTATAACTAGACAACCACGGTGATTTATTTTTAGAATTATTTGTTGTCGTAATGCTTTGGCTGCATTTGTAAAAAGTCAAAGCACTTTTTTCAGTTTGAGCTGCCTGACAGTGTCTAGATTTACTTTTGAAATCATATATGAGACAAATCCACTTATCTCTTTCTTTCTACTGAAATTTGGAAAAAAAATTATCTAAACAGCACCTATCATTCACCAGTGAATACTCACTGGATCTTGAGGTTTCTCAACTGGTTGAATGAAGGGGGAAACTAGGACTTGGCTCTGCCCAGATTGGAATAAATGAGTCTTCATGTAAATCCCAGAATACGTAATAATGATAACATTTACATAATAAATACATTAACTGCTTATATTAATCTAACGGATCTAGATTTTGGCTTACGTACACTTTGAATTAGAGTAGAGGCAATGGGTCCCTTTGTGTATAGTTTTAGATTCCCTAGATTTAAGCATAATATTCATTAACGAAAACAAAAGGCGTGGTCCCGCCGATCAGCCCCAATGTTAGCAGTTTGTAGTTCAGTTCAATTTCCACAGATGTCAGCATATATATCAAAACACTGCCACACGTTGCATTAAACATATTTTTGTTCATTGCAAGTGATGTCAACTTGGGGCAGGGACTTTGGGCAGCTTTTTCTGTCTTTAAAAAAAACTTTCAAGTTTCATGTAATTGTAACCTGACTTGGCTGAACGTCTGTCAGTGTCAGAACAGGCAAACCCCTTTGCCTCGATATGTCTGTGAATCAACGAATAAAAGACACTATGGTTCATAGCCAGAACACTTTGGACACTACGGTTCGTGAATTGTATGTTACGCTTTATTTTTGCAAGACAGCACAATAATCAACTTGGGCACTACACTTTGTTTTCATGCTGTGCTTATATTTGTTGACAAACAACTCGGCATGTAAAAGCCCGATCTAGTAATTGCTACTTTCTTAGCTGCATGACAGTTGTTTTTTTAAGTTTCTAAGTCAATTCTAAACAGAGTTCTGATGTTAAAATTGAAGGGATGGCATGGTTCATGGACGCCTTGAGCCCGGGACGATTCGAGCCCTGGACGCCTTGAGCCTTTCTGTGGACGCCTTGAGCCTACCCTGCGGACGCCTTGAGCCTACCCCATTATGGTTTCCTTGAGCATCTACATGTAAAAACCTTTGAAAAGTGTACTTATACTGGTTTATAGTCATATATACTCAACCCCAACCCTTATCCAACCCTTTTCTAACCCTAACCCGCTAATCGGAACTAAAATGGGGTAGGCTCAAGGCGTCCACGGGGTGGGCTCAAGGCGTCCACCTTTTCGCGCTGACAGGAGGCTCAAACAATAAAAGGCTCAAGGCGTCCAATTCCCGGATGGCATGACAAAGCGTAGTGTCCGTTGGTAACTCCCCGAAAACAGAAGTGTGTTGGAAACGAAGTGTAGTGTCCAGATACCCTATCAATACACCCAACACATACTGACAAGAGTCGGGTAACGATTACCGGCATCATCAATGTAGAGATCTAGACAAGAAATCATTCTCATTTAAAACCAAATTTAGCAAGACTACTTCAGCAGTGAAAGGATACGCGTTTGTCAAGGAAAGGCGCTGTCGATCTAGAACTCTGCGGGCTATGTCTCTGTAACTGCCGACTCCTTGGATCTCGATGTAAACGATCCAACCCAGATCTTTTCATATCTTCCAAGCTTGTAAGAGCACTCTGAAATAACATAATGATTAGTACACGTTGGCAATTTCCAAAAATGTTGTGAATATTATAATGTTCAATATATCCCACAGAATACAGCAAAGTGTATATTATAAATATAATGTACCGGGGGTATTTATTTGTTAAATACCTTAAATACGGTTAAGTACTTGCACGGTTCAGATTACATATACTCTATATAGTGTCAGCACTATAGCTTTATGGCATGACTGGATCTAGACTCTAGATCTATTATTTTCTGCTAACTGACAAAGTGACTGACACTATGACAGTTCTCATCGCCATCGCAGAATGGCGAAGTTCTGATGTTTACGTTTGACAGCTTGGTTTGCTTGACGGAAACCACTTTTTGGGATGACATAGATAGTATTACATAAATAAGAATTCACCAGGCTTGAATTTACACCAAACACTTAGCGCAATGACCAAGAACAATTAATGTGTTTGTTCAATTGTCTGGACCTAGGACCTACCTGTAAGTCGATGGAGTTGTTTCCAATTTGAGTCACATTTGGTAAAGATCCGCCCCGATAGGCTCCAAGATTTGCAGGTACGATGTTCAAATGCTGATGTGGTTGTGGATGTTTCGGCAACGAACTCTGCAAACATCAACATAGTAGGGTTGACGATATCCTAGATATCCCAACAGCGG
This sequence comes from Alentia gelatinosa, assembly GCA_950022655.1. Taxonomy (NCBI): domain Eukaryota; kingdom Metazoa; phylum Annelida; class Polychaeta; order Phyllodocida; family Polynoidae; genus Alentia; species Alentia gelatinosa. The sequence goes on along the minus strand of OX465583.1, from coordinate 47,067,617 downwards.
GAAATGGACACATTTATTCCGTCGTTTGCAGCAACACACAGCTCTATCCCTTTTGCACTACTCATCTCGAGACTACAGTAAGCACTCGGGGGCCCCTCCGAGTTTTGCATCATCGCGTCCTCATACGCTATAGACATTGGTATTAACAACATAAATCCACCTGCGAAATATACTTACCACCTCCCTCATAATAGCCTCAAAAGCAGCCGTCTCCTCGGCCTGCTTTTGATTGTGTAAAGCTATCTTTTCACTGAACTTCCGTGGATTCGCCATGATGGCTGAAAACGACAACCTTGTTGTGATTCTTGCATTGCAGGGGGTCCTCGGCAAGGCTGACCAATCAAATCGGCCATGGCGCGTCATGTGATACTTTCACGCGCTCTTCAAGCAGAGTCTTAATATTCATGAAACAGTGAGAGGTTGAAGATATGCTTGAAGACTAAATCTATGGCCGCTGGTGGCGACATCACACGGCTGGCTGGGATACTAAACTAAACCTTCACATTTTCTCATCATTGATCATCTTTACTGAGGAGAATAGAGGGAATACCCTGGTATTAGAACTAAAAGTTTACTTTGATATCTCCCCAATTTGTCTTTAATGAAAGGATAAACAATACATGAATAAGGTGTGTACATTTAAAAACATCAATAACTATAAAATATCAAGAGGACGTATACATGCCCCTCCAACTCTCATTCGTCTCCAAAATAAAGGCATATCCTACAATTCACGGTGGCTTCCTCTCGTGCTTTTTAAGCTTCTTATTCATTCTAATGCAAAATGAGGAAATTCAGCGTTTAATCCATTTTAAAGATAAAATGCGGAATTATACATTTGCTTGATTTATATATGAAATGTAGGCCTACTACTGAAAGGTATGGTTTTCTTCAATTCTTTCAATGAAGTGAAGATGGTTTTTTTTCCTTTTCTTCTTGTTCTATTTTTCTTTTCACTGTTGTTCTTGTTGTTGAAGAAATACTCTGTTAATAAGAATGTATGATATTGATTAAGTTACAAACTTGTGCTTTATAACAACAGTTGGCTAGACCATAGAAACCAGCCTTATGAAAAGGTTGAGGTCTAAGCCCCTTTTTTGAGTAACAATATGCATCCATGTGTAGTATACGGACTGATTGTAAACAGTGAACTCAATAAAGAAATGATACAAAAAAAACAAACCCCAAAAAACAAAAAAACAAATGGGGTAATAATACTAATATGCCTTGTGTGTAGCACTACCGTTATTGGGGGTAACTTGAGACTTCTTTTTATTTTTCTAAAATAACCACGGACATGGAGGACCTGGGTAAGAAACCCACCCGTGTTGGCCTACTTATGATTGCCTCGCTATTGTTCTCGAGTTCACACCTTTGCTGCAAGGCGGCGCCGCATTAACACCTTAGTTTAACACCTTATCCACTAGATGGCATGTAGAGCATGCAACATTCTATGGTGTAATTAGGTATAATAACACCATGCCTCTGGTGCAATGAGACTGAAGCATCCTTCATATCATTATCATATATTCATATATCATTTGATTATAAAAAATCAGTTAAAATAATGTGAACAGAAATAATTATATTTATTTCACTATGAAAATAAAAAAATTAATTTAATATTTTTGAAATCTTGATTTTCCATGTCAACACCCTGAAATTGAGGCAAATCTGAGTCCTGACCCTTCCCAAAGTGACCCAAAATGTGCCACTTGTCTAGAACCCCCTACTATGCGTAGGACCATAATTTCAACTGTTCTATTAAGGAAGTGTCTTGAGATCGTCGGTGAAATAGTCTACTAAGGGTTGGCGTGATGGGAATATTTTTGAAATCTTGACTTTCTGTGCCTGATTATCTGAAAATCTTGAGATCGTCGGTGAAATAGTCTATTAAGGGTTGGCGTGATGGGAATATTTTTGAAATCTTGATTTTCTGTGCCTGATTATCTGAAAATGAGGGAAATGTGCCTGCCGACCCCAGTCTAAGTCACACAAAATCTGCCGCTTGTCTGGAATCCCCCAGCACACTAACAGTCATAATCTTTACTGTCCCAGTTAGGTACATATCTGAAATGGTCGGTGAAATAGTCTTTTAAGGCCTGTTGAGGGGGAAATATTTTTGAAATCTCGATTTTCCATGTCAACACCCTGAAATTGAGGCAAATCTGAGTCCTGACCCTTCCCAAAGTGACCCAAAATGTGCCACTTGTCTAGAACCCCCTACTATGCGTAGGACCATAATTTCAACTGTTCTATTTAGGAAGTGTCTTGAGATCGTCGGTGAAATAGTCTATTAAGGGTTGGCGTGATGGGAATATTTTTGAAATCTTGATTTTCTGTGCCTGATTATCTGAAAATGAGGGAAATGTGCCTGCCGACCCCAGTCTAAGTCACACAAAATCTGCCGCTTGTCTGGAATCCCCCAGCACACTTACAGTCATAATCTTTACTGTCCCAGTTAGGTACATATCTGAAATCGTCGGTGAAATAGTCTATTAAGGCCTGTTGAGGGGGAAATATTTTTGAAATCTCGATTTTCCATGTCAACACCCTGAAATTGAGGCAAATCTGAGTCCTGACCCTTCCCAAAGTGACCCAAAATGTGCCACTTGTCCAGAACCCCCTACTACGCTTAGGACCATAATTTCAACTGTTCTATTTAGGAAGTGTCTTGAGATCGTCGGTGAAATAGTCTATTAAGGGTTGGCGTGATGGGAATATTTTTGAAATCTTGATTTTCTGTGCCTGATTATCTGAAAATGAGGGAAATGTGCCTGCCGACCCCAGTCTAAGTCACACAAAATCTGCCGCTTGTCTGGAATCCCCCAGCACACTAACAGTCATAATCTTTACTGTCCCAGTTAGGTACATATCTGAAATGGTCGGTGAAATAGTCTTTTAAGGCCTGTTGAGGGGGAAATATTTTTGAAATCTCGATTTTCCATGTCAACACCCTGAAATTGAGGCAAATCTGAGTCCTGACCCTTCCCAAAGTGACCCAAAATGTGCCACTTGTCTAGAACCCCCTACTATGCGTAGGACCATAATTTCAACTGTTCTATTTAGGAAGTGTCTTGAGATCGTCGGTGAAATAGTCTATTAAGGGTTGGCGTGATGGGAATATTTTTGAAATCTTGATTTTCTGTGCCTGATTATCTGAAAATGAGGGAAATGTGCCTGCCGACCCCAGTCTAAGTCACACAAAATCTGCCGCTTGTCTGGAATCCCCCAGCACACTTACAGTCATAATCTTTACTGTCCCAGTTAGGTACATATCTGAAATCGTCGGTGAAATAGTCTATTAAGGCCTGTTGAGGGGGAAATATTTTTGAAATCTTGATTTTCCATGTCAACACCCTGAAATTGAGGCAAATCTGAGTCCTGACCCTTCCCAAAGTGACCCAAAATGTGCCACTTGTCTAGAACCCCCTACTACGCTTAGGACCATAATTTCAACTGTTCTATTTAGGAAGTGTCTTGAGATCGTCGGTGAAATAGTCTATTAAGGGTTGGCGTGATGGGAATATTTTTGAAATCTTGATTTTCTGTGCCTGATTATCTGAAAATGAGGGAAATGTGCCTGCCGACCCCAGTCTAAGTCACACAAAATCTGCCGCTTGTTTGGAATCCCCCAGCACACTTACAGTCATAATCTTTACTGTCCCAGTTAGGTACATATCTGAAATCGTCGGTGAAATAGTCTATTAAGGCCTGTTGAGGGGGAAATATTTTTGAAATCTTGATTTTCCATGTCAACACCCTGAAATTGAGGCAAATCTGAGTCCTGACCCTTCCCAAAGTGACCCAAAATGTGCCACTTGTCTAGAACCCCCTACTATGCGTAGGACCATAATTTCAACTGTTCTATTTAGGAAGTGCATTGAGATCGTCGGTGAAATAGTCTATTAAGGGTTGGCGTGATGGGAATATTTTTGAAATCTTGATTTTCTGTGCCTGATTATCTGAAAATGAGGGAAATGTGCCTGCCGACCCCAGTCTAAGTCACACAAAATCTGCCGCTTGTTTGGAATCCCCCAGCACACTTACAGTCATAATCTTTACTGTCCCAGTTAGGTACATATCTGAAATCGTCGGTGAAATAGTCTATTAAGGCCTGTTGAGGGGGAAATATTTTTGAAATCTTGATTTTCCATGTCAACACCCTGAAATTGAGGCAAATCTGAGTCCTGACCCTTCCCAAAGTGACCCAAAATGTGCCACTTGTCTAGAACCCCCTACTATGCGTAGGACCATAATTTCAACTGTTCTATTTAGGAAGTGCATTGAGATCGTCGGTGAAATAGTCTATTAAGGGTTGGCGTGATGGGAATATTTTTGAAATCTTGATTTTCTGTGCCTGATTATCTGAAAATGAGGGAAATGTGCCTGCCGACCCCAGTCTAAGTCACACAAAATCTGCCGCTTGTCTGGAATCCCCAGCACACTTACAGTCATAATCTTTACTGTCCCAGTTAGGTACATATCTGAAATCGTCGGTGAAATAGTCTATTAAGGCCTGTTGAGGGGGAAATATTTTTGAAATCTTGATTTTCCATGTCAACACCCTGAAATTGAGGCAAATCTGAGTCCTGACCCTTCCCAAAGTGACCCAAAATGTGCCACTTGTCTAGAACCCCCTACTATGCGTAGGACCATAATTTCAACGGTTCTATTTAGGAAGTGTCTTGAGATCGTCGGTGAAATAGTCTATTAAGGGTTGGCGTGATGGGAATATTTTTGAAATCTTGATTTTCTGTGCCTGATTATCTGAAAATGAGGGAAATGTGCCTGCCGACCCCAGTCTAAGTTACACAAAATCTGCCGCTTGTCTGGAATCCCCCAGCACTTACAGTCATAATCTTTACTGTCCCAGTTAGGTACATATCTGAAATCGTCGGTGAAATAGTCTATTAAGGCCTGTTGAGGGGGAAATATTTTTGAAATCTTGATTTTCCATGTCAACACCCTGAAATTGAGGCAAATCTGAGTCCTGACCCTTCCCAAAGTGACCCAAAATGTGCCACTTGTCTAGAACCCCCTACTACGCTTAGGACCATAATTTCAACTGTTCTATTTAGGAAGTGTCTTGAGATCGTCGGTGAATATATACCGGATATGTACCTAAATGGGACAGCAAAGATTATGACTGTGAGTGTACTGGGGGCTTCCAGACAATTGGCAGATTTTGTGTGACTTTGACTGGGGTCAGCAGGCAGATTTCAGCAATTTTCAGAAAATCTGACATGGGAAACCAAGATTTTGAAAATATTCCCATCTCACCAAGCCTTAATGAACTATTTCATCAATGATTCAAACATACTTCCTAAATAGACCAGCAGAGATTATGGCCCTAGGTGTGCTGGGGGGTTCCAGACAATTGGCAGATTTTGGGTCACTTTGGGCTGTGCTGGGACTCAGAATTGACTCATTTTCAGGGTGTTGACATGGGAAATCCATATTTTGAAAATATTCCCATCACGCCAGGCCTTAATGAATTATTTCATCAACGATTTCAGATATATACCTAAATGGAACAGTAAAGATTATGACTGTGAGTGTGCTGGGGGGTTCCAGACAATTGGCAGATTTCGTCAGACTTTGACTGGGGTCGGCAGGCAGATTTTCCTCATTTCCAGAAAATCTGACATGGGAAAGCAAGATTTTGAAAATATTCCCATCTCACCAAGCCTTAATGAACTATTTCATCAACGATTCCAACATAGTTCTGAGATAGAACAGCAAAAATTATGTCCCTAGGTGTGCTGGGGGGTTCCAAACAATTGGCAGATTTTGGGTCACTTTGGGTTGGGCCAGGACTCAGAATTGCCTCATTTTCAGGGCGTTGACATGGGAAATCTAGATTTTAAAATTATTTCCACCTCACCAGGCCTTAATGAACTATTTCATCAACGATTTCGGATATGTACCTAAATGGGACAGTAGAGATTATGACTGTGAGTGTGCTGGGGTGTTCCAGACAATTGGCAGATTTTGTCTGACCTTGACTTGGGTCGGCAGGCAGATTTTCCTCATTTCCAGAAAATCTGGCATGGGAAAGCAAGATTTTGGAAATATTCCCATCTCACCAAGCCTTAATGAACTATTTCATCAACGATTCCAACATAGTTCTGAGATAGAACAGCAAAAATTATGTCCCTAGGTGTGCTGGGGGGTTCCAAACAATTGGCAGATTTTGGGTCACTTTGGGTTGGGCCAGGACTCAGAATTGCCTCATTTTTAGGGCGTTGACATGGGAAATCTAGATTTTAAAATTATTTCCACCTCACCAGGCCTTAATGAACTATTTCATCAACGATTTCGGATATGTACCTAAATGGGACAGTAAATATTATGACTGTGAGTGTGCTGGGGTGTTCCAGACAATTGGCAGATTTTGTCTGACCTTGACTTGGGTCGGCAGGCAGATTTTCCTCATTTCCAGAAAATCTGGCATGGGAAAGCAAGATTTTGGAAATATTCCCATCTCACCAAGCCTTAATGAACTATTTCATCAACGATTCCAACATAGTTCTGAGATAGAACAGCAAAATCTATGGCCCTAGGTGTGCTGGGGGGTTTCAGACAATTGGCAGATTTTGGGTCACTTTGGGTCTGGTCAGGAGTCAGATTTGCCTCATTTTCAGGGTGTTGACATGGGAAATCCATATTTTCAAATTATTTCCACCTCAACAGGCCTTAATGAACTATTTCATCAACGATTTCAGATATGTACCTAAATGGGACAGTAGAGATTATGGCTGAAGGTGTTCTCGGAGGTTCCAGACAATTGGCAGATTTTGGGTCACTTTGGATCTGGTCAGGAGTCAGATTTGCCTCATTTTTAGGGTGTTGACATGGGAAATCCATATTTTGAAAATATTCCTATCACACCAGGCCTTAATGAACTATTTCATTAACGATTTCAGATATGTACCTAAATGGAACAGTAAATATTATGACTGTAGATTAAGATAGATGTAAGGGTACTGGTTTTTTGTCTTAATGTATATAAATGTGTAGGTATTTGGTTCTATTGATATCAAAATCCCAGTTTAAGTCAGGATCAGAACTTTAAAGACATTACATAGGTATCATAAATGGGATTAATGTGCATTTTAGATCATATTTCTACTCCTATTATTTGCTGAGATATGGAATATTTATAACCTACTATATCTAAATAACTACGATTCTGGTAGTATCTGCTTGGACTTCTGCCCGCACATAAGGACAGAGTGAACCAGACTTAGGCTTGGAGAGTGAGGGGCCACCAGAGTGAGAATCTCATGGAGGAAAATATTAGAATCTGTTCTTCTTTTTTGTAGATCTATTTGCAGAAATATCTTTTCTCTAATGATTTATTTTCGAGCCATGCCGAAATCAATGTTTAGTAGTGTAGTTTTCTTATCTACTTTTCTCGTGAGAAACCAATGAGATCTCAACTTTCGCTGGTCGCCCCACTTTGAAAACTGCGCTGATTCCCTCCACCCAGCAACAGCCTAAGTATTTGACCCTACTAGCGACTTCGTCGATTCCGAAAACATAGAAAAAGAAATATCAGACCGCTGATAGCAAAGTTAGGTGCTGTATTGAGGTCAAATACTTAGGGTTTTGTTGGGTTTTTGAACTGCAAGTCCTTACAGCTCCTATTATTTCGATGACACAGGTATCTTGCCAGCAACCAGCGCAATTATTCTCGTAGCTGATCACGGGGCAAGGTAATTGGAAAACTATAGTTCTAAATTATGATTTCTGTACAGATAGAAACAAATCCTAAAGATAGAAGTACATCTGTGTAGACAAACACAAAAAAAGAGTAGCAGGATTCAGTTAAGAACTGTACGAGATTCTCACTCTCGTGGCTCTTCAATCTCCATGCCTAGGTCAGGGGCCCGTTTCAATAGAATGGGTCACTAAACCACTTAGTGACATGTTTAGTGACTCAAATAGTGACAGGAATAGTGACAAAATTTAATTCTCGTTGCAGAAGGCATGTCACTATTGGGGTGGTGTGTCTGTTCACTGTTGGCGACATAGTGACATTGCTGCCTGGGCCTTACAATGGATGGTGTTGGTGCTACCAAGAACAAGTGCTGTCAAGGTGAGGTCACTGCATAAATTAGAGACAGCCATGAATAATTCTACACTGGCCACCAGAGCAACACTTGTTATGACAAAATTTAAATGTGAATATCTCTGGATTGCATGAGTCGATCTCCTTCATATTTGGCATGTTTATAAGTTGTATGTGCCCCTAACTGGGGTTAAAGTTTCACAGCTTAATCCCTAGGGGAAGTAAAGTTACGCGTTTGTGACAATACAAGCGAGAGGGTATACCCTCTCGCTATTATAGACACTATAGTGACCCTTTTAGTGACCGGACAGCCACTTCTGAAATGGTACAAGCCACTATTAGCGCCTGTCTGTAACAAGGACTCAAGGAATGGCTTGTCACTAAACTACTGCAACGCAACTTGTCGCTATCGTGTCACTACACCCAATAACGGACGTCCTACAGACTATTGAAACGGGTCCCTGGTTCACTTTGTCTCTGTGTACGGCAGCAACTCCATGCGGATATCACAAAATTCTACCGTTTTAGATATAGTAGATAATTAGAGCATCTGACTTTGTGGAGTAGTGAGCAGGGTGTTTCCCTGGCAATGCGAGTGTCGGGTGTTCGAACCCAGCAATAGGCAGCCCATAATTTCATTTTTCAATATTCTCTCCTTAACCCTTTAAGGACGCATGATGCCTGGAGGCATCACGGCGCTAAAGACGCATGATGCCTGGAGGCATCATCGCACTAAAGACGCATGATGCCTTGAGGCATCATTGTCCCAATATTAAGAAAAATGTTTGAACAAAGAAATAATAGAGCAATATTCATGTATCATATTGCATAATTACAAACTTGGATGTCAGTTTTAACTATTATGTGGCCGTCCTGTAGCCAGACAGACTGCCACCAGTATCCGTCCTTATGGGAGTAGCTGGACCCCTGGCAGCCATCCTTAAAGGGTTAACTCGGATTCGATGAAGTCGCTAAATATATCCATGATATTTATGAAAGATAGATAAAAGAAGCAAAAGGAACCAAACTGATTTGTTCCTGCTATATTTTGAGCGTACCAATCTCTGATCACTTTAAAGTTTGCCTATAATGGATGGATAGCAAACCCTTCCTGTTGAGGAAGCATTTGTTTCACACCGTCTCCACCAGGTGGCAAGCCTGTACCATGACTTGACCAGTCTCTCCTCAGTGGTAGGGTTCCCTACACAGCATGTTGGAAGGCTTGCCCTGTAGAGGAATCATGTGCATCTTGTCCTGTATAACAAATTCAGAATACTCTCATCAGCAATGTTTAGCAAGACACATACTGATATTACATTATCTACCAATGACAAAGGGTTGGAGGGTTTCAATGTGATTTTTCTTGAGAAATCCTACATTGAAAAACGTCCCTGTGAACTAAATGCTTTTTCATAGAGGTAAATTAATTGCTCTTGAAGGCTATTCCAGTGAGGGATTATGATATCAGTATATGGTAGTATTGTGAAGCAGCTTATAAGGACTATTTCTTGGATTCTAAAAAAGCATAATTGAGACTTTTGTCATAGACTTCATAGGGCTCTATGTTCAAGTGAGGCCATTGTTTTAAAATGATACAAACATGATCAATTATACATAGTTATCATATTTGACCTGAACTTCACCAAGGAAAATGCCATAAATCGTAAATAAACTGGGGGAGAGGGTCTTCTAGAGATAAGTGAAAATATGCATGTCAAATATATCCATGATACTTATTACCTACTATATCTAAAAAACTACGATTCTGGTAGTATCTGCTTGGACTTCTGCCCGCACATAAGGACAGAGTGAACCAGACTTAGGCTTGGAGAGTGAGGGGCCACCAGAGTGAGAATCTCGTGGAGGAAAATATTAGAATCTGTTCTTCTTTTTTGTAGATCTATTGGCAGAAATATCTTTTCTCTTATGATTTATTTCGAGCCATGCCGAAATCAATGTTTAGTAGTGTAGTTTTCTTATCTACTTTTCTCGTGAGAAACCAATGAGATCTCAACTTTCGCTGGTCGCCTCACTTTGAAAACTGCGCTGATTCCCTCCACCCAGCAACAGCCTAAGTATTTGACCCTATTGGAGCATCTGACTTTGTGGAGTAGTGGGCAGGGTGTTTCCCTGGCAATGCGAGTGTCGGGTGTTCGAACCCAGCAATAGGCAGCCCATAATTTTATTTTTCAATATTCTCTCCTTAACCCTTTAAGGATGCATGATGCCTGGAGGCATCACGGCGCTAAAGACGCATGATGCCTGGAGGCATCACCGCACTAAAGACGCATGATGCCTTGAGGCATCATTGTCCCAATATTAAGAAAAATGTTTGAACAAAGAAATAATAGAGCAATATTCATGAAATCTTCAGAAAATGTAGATATAATATCATATTTAGTATGTCTATTAAAAAGAAATAAAACATTTATGATTATGTATCATATTGCATAATTACAAACTTGGATGTCAGTTTTAACTATTATGTGGCCGTCCTGTAGCCAGACAGACTGCCACCAGTATCCGTCCTTATGGGAGTAGCTGAACCCCTGGCAGCCGTCCTTAAAGGGTTAACTCGGATTCGATGAAGTCGCTAAATATATCCATGATATTTATGAAAGATAGATAAAAGAAGCAAAAGGAACCAAACTGATTTGTTCCTGCTATATTTTGAGCGTACCAATCTCTGATCACTTTAAAGTTTGCTTATAATGGATGGATAGCAAACCATTCCTGTTGAGGAAGCATTTGTTTCACACCGTCTCCACCAGGTGGCAAGCCTGTACCATGACTTGACCAGTCTCTCCTCACTGGTAGGGTTCCCTACACAGCATGTTGCAGGGCTTGCCCTGTAGAGGAATCATGTGCATCTTGTCCTGTATAACAAATTCAGAATACTCTCATCAGCAATGTTTAGCAAGACACATACTGATATTACATTATCTACCAATGACAAAGGGTTGGAGGGTTTCAATGTGGATTTTCTTGAGAAATCCTACATTGAAAAACGTCCCTGTGAACTAAATGCTTTTTCATAGAGGTAAATTAATTGCTCTTGAATGCTCTTCCAGTGAGGGATTATGATATCAGTATATGGTAGTATTGTGGAGCAGCTTATAGGACTATTTCTTGGATTCTGAAAAAGGCTTAATTGAGACTTTTGTCATGGACTTCATAGGGATCTATGTTCAAGTGAGGCCATTGTTTTAAAATGATACAAACATGATCAATTATACATAATTATCATATTTGACCTGAACTTCACCAAGGAAAATGCCATAAATCGTAAATAAACTGGGGGAGAGGGTCTTCTAGAGATAAGTGAAAATATGCATGTCAAATATATCCATGATACTTATTACCTACTATATCTAAAAAACTACGATTCTGGTAGTATCTGCTTGGACTTCTGCCCGCACATAAGGACAGAGTGAACCAGACTTAGGCTTGGAGAGTGAGGGGCCACCAGAGTGAGAATCTCGTGGAGGAAAATATTAGAATCTGTTCTTCTTTTTTGTAGATCTATTGGCAGAAATATCTTTTCTCTTATGATTTATTTCGAGCCATGCCGAAATCAATGTTTAGTAGTGTAGTTTTCTTATCTACTTTTCTCGTGAGAAACCAATGAGATCTCAACTTTCGCTGGTCGCCCCACTTTGAAAACTCCGCTGATTCCCTCAACCCAGCAACAGCCTAAGTATTTGACCCTATTAGAGCATCTGACATTGTGGAGTAGTGGGCAGGGTGTTTCCCTGGCAATGCGAGTGTCGGGTGTTCGAACCCAGCAATAGGCAGCCCATAATTTTATTTTTCAATATTCTCTCCTTAACCCTTTAAGGATGCATGATGCCTGGAGGCATCACGGCGCTAAAGACGCATGATGCCTGGAGGCATCACCGCACTAAAGACGCATGATGCCTTGAGGCATCATTGTCCCAATATTAAGAAAAATGTTTGAACAAAGAAATAATAGAGCAATATTCATGAAATCTTCAGAAAATGTAGATATAATATCATATTTAGTATGTCTATTAAAAAGAAATAAAACATTTATGATTATGTATCATTTTGCATAATTACAAACTTGGATGTCAGTTTTAACTATTATGTGGCCGTCCTGTAGCCAGACAGACTGCCACCAGTATCCGTCCTTATGGGAGTAGCTGAACCCCTGGCAGCCGTCCTTAAAGGGTTAACTCGGATTCGATGAAGTCGCTAAATATATCCATGATATTTATGAAAGATAGATAAAAGAAGCAAAAGGAACCAAACTGATTTGTTCCTGCTATATTTTGAGCGTACCAATCTCTGATCACTTTAAAGTTTGCTTATAATGGATGGATAGCAAACCATTCCTGTTGAGGAAGCATTTGTTTCACACTGTCTCCACCAGGTGGCAAGCCTGTACCATGACTTGACCAGTCTCTCCTCACTGGTAGGGTTCCCTACACAGCATGTTGCAGGGCTTGCCCTGTAGAGGAATCATGTGCATCTTGTCCTGTATAACAAATTCAGAATACTCTCATCAGCAATGTTTAGCAAGACACATACTGATATTACATTATCTACCAATGACAAAGGGTTGGAGGGTTCCAATGTGATTTTTCTTGAGAAATCCTACATTGAAAAACGTCCCTGTGAACTAAATGCTTTTTCATAGAGGTAAATTAATTGCTCTTGAATGCTATTCCAGTGGGGGATTATGATATCAGTATATGGTAGTATTGTGGAGCAGCTTATAGGACTATTTCTTGGATTCTGAAAAAGGCTTAATTGAGACTTTTGTCATGGACTTCATAGGGCTCTATGTTCAAGTGAGGCCATTGTTTTAAAATGATACAAACATGATCAATTATACATAATTATCATATTTGACCTGAACTTCACCAAGGAAAATGCCATAAATCGTAAATAAACTGGGGGAGAGGGTCTTCTAGAGATAAGTGAAAATATGCATGTCAAATATATCCATGATACTTATTACCTACTATATCTAAAAAACTACGATTCTGGAAGTATCTGCTTGGACTTCTGCCCGCACATAAGGACAGAGTGAACCAGACTTAGGCTTGGAGAGTGAGTGGCCACCAGAGTGAGAATCTCGTGGAGGAAAATATTAGAATCTGTTCTTCTTTTTTGTAGATCTATTGGCAGAAATATCTTTTCTCTTATGATTTATTTCGAGCCATGCCGAAATCAATGTTTAGTAGTGTAGTTTTCTTATCTACTTTTCTCGTGAGAAACCAATGAGATCTCAACTTTCGCTGGTCGCCTCACTTTGAAAACCCCGCTGATTCCCTCCACCCAGCAACAGCCTAAGTATTTGACCCTATTAGAGCATCTGAGATTGTGGAGTAGTGGGCAGGGTGTTTCCCTGGCAATGCGAGTGTCGGGTGATCGAACCCAGCAATAGGCAGCCCATAATTTTATTTTTCAATATTCTCTCCTTAACCCTTTAAGGATGCATGATGCCTGGAGGCATCACCGCACTAAAGACGCATGATGCCTTGAGGCATCATTGTCCCAATATTAAGAAAAATGTTTGAACAAAGAAATAATAGAGCAATATTCATGTATCATATTGCATAATTACAAACTTGGATGTCAGTTTTAACTATTATGTGGCAGTCCTGTAGCCAGACAGACTGCCACCAGTATCCGTCCTTATGGGAGTAGCTGAACCCCTGGCAGCCGTCCTTAAAGGGTTAACTCGGATTCGATGAAGTCGCTAAATATATCCATGATATTTATGAAAGATAGATAAAAGAAGCAAAAGGAACCAAACTGATTTGTTCCTGCTATATTTTGAGCGTACCAATCTCTGATCACTTTAAAGTTTGCTTATAATGGATGGATAGCAAACCATTCCTGTTGAGGAAGCATTTGTTTCACACCGTCTCCACCAGGTGGCAAGCCTGTACCATGACTTGACCAGTCTCTCCTCACTGGTAGGGTTCCCTACACAGCATGTTGCAGGGCTTGCCCTGTAGAGGAATCATGTGCATCTTGTCCTGTATAACAAATTCAGAATACTCTCATCAGCAATGTTTAGCAAGACACATACTGATATTACATTATCTACCAATGACAAAGGGTTGGAGGGTTTCAATCTGATTTTTCTTGAGAAATCCTACATTGAAAAACGTCCCTGTGAACTAAATGCTTTTTCATAGAGGTAAATTAATTGCTCTTGAATGCTCTTCCAGTGAGGGATTATGATATCAGTATATGGTAGTATTGTGGAGCAGCTTATAGGACTATTTCTTGGATTCTGAAAAAGGCTTAATTGAGACTTTTGTCATGGACTTCATAGGGATCTATGTTCAAGTGAGGCCATTGTTTTAAAATGATACAAACATGATCAATTATACATAATTATCATATTTGACCTGAACTTCACCAAGGAAAATGCCATAAATCGTAAATAAACTGGGGGAGAGGGTCTTCTAGAGATAAGTGAAAATATGCATGTCAAATATATCCATGATACTTATTACCTACTATATCTAAAAAACTACGATTCTGGTAGTATCTGCTTGGACTTCTGCCCGCACATAAGGACAGAGTGAACCAGACTTAGGCTTGGAGAGTGAGGGGCCACCAGAGTGAGAATCTCGTGGAGGAAAATATTAGAATCTGTTCTTCTTTTTTGTAGATCTATTGGCAGAAATATCTTTTCTCTTATGATTTATTTCGAGCCATGCCGAAATCAATGTTTAGTAGTGTAGTTTTCTTATCTACTTTTCTCGTGAGAAACCAATGAGATCTCAACTTTCGCTGGTCGCCCCACTTTGAAAACTCCGCTGATTCCCTCCACCCAGCAACAGCCTAAGTATTTGACCCTATTAGAGCATCTGACATTGTGGAGTAGTGGGCAGGGTGTTTCCCTGGCAATGCGAGTGTCGGGTGTTCGAACCCAGCAATAGGCAGCCCATAATTTTATTTTTCAATATTCTCTCCTTAACCCTTTAAGGATGCATGATGCCTGGAGGCATCACGGCGCTAAAGACGCATGATGCCTGGAGGCATCACCGCACTAAAGACGCATGATGCCTTGAGGCATCATTGTCCCAATATTAAGAAAAATGTTTGAACAAAGAAATAATAGAGCAATATTCATGAAATCTTCAGAAAATGTAGATATAATATCATATTTAGTATGTCTATTAAAAAGAAATAAAACATTTATGATTATGTATCATTTTGCATAATTACAAACTTGGATGTCAGTTTTAACTATTATGTGGCCGTCCTGTAGCCAGACAGACTGCCACCAGTATCCGTCCTTATGGGAGTAGCTGAACCCCTGGCAGCCGTCCTTAAAGGGTTAACTCGGATTCGATGAAGTCGCTAAATATATCCATGATATTTATGAAAGATAGATAAAAGAAGCAAAAGGAACCAAACTGATTTGTTCCTGCTATATTTTGAGCGTACCAATCTCTGATCACTTTAAAGTTTGCTTATAATGGATGGATAGCAAACCATTCCTGTTGAGGAAGCATTTGTTTCACACTGTCTCCACCAGGTGGCAAGCCTGTACCATGACTTGACCAGTCTCTCCTCACTGGTAGGGTTCCCTACACAGCATGTTGCAGGGCTTGCCCTGTAGAGGAATCATGTGCATCTTGTCCTGTATAACAAATTCAGAATACTCTCATCAGCAATGTTTAGCAAGACACATACTGATATTACATTATCTACCAATGACAAAGGGTTGGAGGGTTCCAATGTGATTTTTCTTGAGAAATCCTACATTGAAAAACGTCCCTGTGAACTAAATGCTTTTTCATAGAGGTAAATTAATTGCTCTTGAATGCTATTCCAGTGGGGGATTATGATATCAGTATATGGTAGTATTGTGGAGCAGCTTATAGGACTATTTCTTGGATTCTGAAAAAGGCTTAATTGAGACTTTTGTCATGGACTTCATAGGGCTCTATGTTCAAGTGAGGCCATTGTTTTAAAATGATACAAACATGATCAATTATACATAATTATCATATTTGACCTGAACTTCACCAAGGAAAATGCCATAAATCGTAAATAAACTGGGGGAGAGGGTCTTCTAGAGATAAGTGAAAATATGCATGTCAAATATATCCATGATACTTATTACCTACTATATCTAAAAAACTACGATTCTGGAAGTATCTGCTTGGACTTCTGCCCGCACATAAGGACAGAGTGAACCAGACTTAGGCTTGGAGAGTGAGGGGCCACCAGAGTGAGAATCTCGTGGAGGAAAATATTAGAATCTGTTCTTCTTTTTTGTAGATCTATTGGCAGAAATATCTTTTCTCTTATGATTTATTTCGAGCCATGCCGAAATCAATGTTTAGTAGTGTAGTTTTCTTATCTACTTTTCTCGTGAGAAACCAATGAGATCTCAACTTTCGCTGGTCGCCTCACTTTGAAAACTGCGCTGATTCCCTCCACCCAGCAACAGCCTAAGTATTTGACCCTATTAGAGCATCTGACTTTGTGGAGTAGTGGGCAGGGTGTTTCCCTGGCAATCCGAGTGTCGGGTGATCGAACCCAGCAATAGGCAGCCCATAATTTTATTTTTCAATATTCTCTCCTTAACCCTTTAAGGATGCATGATGCCTGGAGGCATCACCGCACTAAAGACGCATGATGCCTTGAGGCATCATTGTCCCAATATTAAGAAAAATGTTTGAACAAAGAAATAATAGAGCAATATTCATGTATCATATTGCATAATTACAAACTTGGATGTCAGTTTTAACTATTATGTGGCAGTCCTGTAGCCAGACAGACTGCCACCAGTATCCGTCCTTATGGGAGTAGCTGAACCCCTGGCAGCCGTCCTTAAAGGGTTAACTCGGATTCGATGAAGTCGCTAAATATATCCATGATATTTATGAAAGATAGATAAAAGAAGCAAAAGGAACCAAACTGATTTGTTCCTGCTATATTTTGAGCGTACCAATCTCTGATCACTTTAAAGTTTGCTTATAATGGATGGATAGCAAACCATTCCTGTTGAGGAAGCATTTGTTTCACACCGTCTCCACCAGGTGGCAAGCCTGTACCATGACTTGACCAGTCTCTCCTCACTGGTAGGGTTCCCTACACAGCATGTTGCAGGGCTTGCCCTGTAGAGGAATCATGTGCATCTTGTCCTGTATAACAAATTCAGAATACTCTCATCAGCAATGTTTAGCAAGACACATACTGATATTACATTATCTACCAATGACAAAGGGTTGGAGGGTTTCAATGTGATTTTTCTTGAGAAATCCTACATTGAAAAACGTCCCTGTGAACTAAATGCTTTTTCATAGAGGTAAATTAATTGCTCTTGAATGCTCTTCCAGTGAGGGATTATGATATCAGTATATGGTAGTATTGTGGAGCAGCTTATAGGACTATTTCTTGGATTCTGAAAAAGGCTTAATTGAGACTTTTGTCATGGACTTCATAGGGATCTATGTTCAAGTGAGGCCATTGTTTTAAAATGATACAAACATGATCAATTATACATAATTATCATATTTGACCTGAACTTCACCAAGGAAAATGCCATAAATCGTAAATAAACTGGGGGAGAGGGTCTTCTAGAGATAAGTGAAAATATGCATGTCAAATATATCCATGATACTTATTACCTACTATATCTAAAAAACTACGATTCTGGTAGTATCTGCTTGGACTTCTGCCCGCACATAAGGACAGAGTGAACCAGACTTAGGCTTGGAGAGTGAGGGGCCACCAGAGTGAGAATCTCGTGGAGGAAAATATTAGAATCTGTTCTTCTTTTTTGTAGATCTATTGGCAGAAATATCTTTTCTCTTATGATTTATTTCGAGCCATGCCGAAATCAATGTTTAGTAGTGTAGTTTTCTTATCTACTTTTCTCGTGAGAAACCAATGAGATCTCAACTTTCGCTGGTCGCCCCACTTTGAAAACTCCGCTGATTCCCTCCACCCAGCAACAGCCTAAGTATTTGACCCTATTAGAGCATCTGACATTGTGGAGTAGTGGGCAGGGTGTTTCCCTGGCAATGCGAGTGTCGGGTGTTCGAACCCAGCAATAGGCAGCCCATAATTTTATTTTTCAATATTCTCTCCTTAACCCTTTAAGGATGCATGATGCCTGGAGGCATCACGGCGCTAAAGACGCATGATGCCTGGAGGCATCACCGCACTAAAGACGCATGATGCCTTGAGGCATCATTGTCCCAATATTAAGAAAAATGTTTGAACAAAGAAATAATAGAGCAATATTCATGAAATCTTCAGAAAATGTAGATATAATATCATATTTAGTATGTCTATTAAAAAGAAATAAAACATTTATGATTATGTATCATTTTGCATAATTACAAACTTGGATGTCAGTTTTAACTATTATGTGGCCGTCCTGTAGCCAGACAGACTGCCACCAGTATCCGTCCTTATGGGAGTAGCTGAACCCCTGGCAGCCGTCCTTAAAGGGTTAACTCGGATTCGATGAAGTCGCTAAATATATCCATGATATTTATGAAAGATAGATAAAAGAAGCAAAAGGAACCAAACTGATTTGTTCCTGCTATATTTTGAGCGTACCAATCTCTGATCACTTTAAAGTTTGCTTATAATGGATGGATAGCAAACCATTCCTGTTGAGGAAGCATTTGTTTCACACTGTCTCCACCAGGTGGCAAGCCTGTACCATGACTTGACCAGTCTCTCCTCACTGGTAGGGTTCCCTACACAGCATGTTGCAGGGCTTGCCCTGTAGAGGAATCATGTGCATCTTGTCCTGTATAACAAATTCAGAATACTCTCATCAGCAATGTTTAGCAAGACACATACTGATATTACATTATCTACCAATGACAAAGGGTTGGAGGGTTCCAATGTGATTTTTCTTGAGAAATCCTACATTGAAAAACGTCCCTGTGAACTAAATGCTTTTTCATAGAGGTAAATTAATTGCTCTTGAATGCTATTCCAGTGGGGGATTATGATATCAGTATATGGTAGTATTGTGGAGCAGCTTATAGGACTATTTCTTGGATTCTGAAAAAGGCTTAATTGAGACTTTTGTCATGGACTTCATAGGGCTCTATGTTCAAGTGAGGCCATTGTTTTAAAATGATACAAACATGATCAATTATACATAATTATCATATTTGACCTGAACTTCACCAAGGAAAATGCCATAAATCGTAAATAAACTGGGGGAGAGGGTCTTCTAGAGATAAGTGAAAATATGCATGTCAAATATATCCATGATACTTATTACCTACTATATCTAAAAAACTACGATTCTGGAAGTATCTGCTTGGACTTCTGCCCGCACATAAGGACAGAGTGAACCAGACTTAGGCTTGGAGAGTGAGGGGCCACCAGAGTGAGAATCTCGTGGAGGAAAATATTAGAATCTGTTCTTCTTTTTTGTAGATCTATTGGCAGAAATATCTTTTCTCTTATGATTTATTTCGAGCCATGCCGAAATCAATGTTTAGTAGTGTAGTTTTCTTATCTACTTTTCTCGTGAGAAACCAATGAGATCTCAACTTTAGCTGGTCGCCTCACTTTGAAAACTGCGCTGATTCCCTCCACCCAGCAACAGCCTAAGTATTTGACCCTATTAGAGCATCTGACTTTGTGGAGTAGTGGGCAGGGTGTTTCCCTGGCAATCCGAGTGTCGGGTGATCGAACCCAGCAATAGGCAGCCCATAATTTTATTTTTCAATATTCTCTCCTTAACCCTTTAAGGATGCATGATGCCTGGAGGCATCACCGCACTAAAGACGCATGATGCCTTGAGGCATCATTGTCCCAATATTAAGAAAAATGTTTGAACAAAGAAATAATAGAGCAATATTCATGTATCATATTGCATAATTACAAACTTGGATGTCAGTTTTAACTATTATGTGGCAGTCCTGTAGCCAGACAGACTGCCACCAGTATCCGTCCTTATGGGAGTAGCTGAACCCCTGGCAGCCGTCCTTAAAGGGTTAACTCGGATTCGATGAAGTCGCTAAATATATCCATGATATTTATGAAAGATATATAAAAGAAGCAAAAGGAACCAAACTGATTTGTTCCTGCTATATTTTGAGCGTACCAATCTCTGATCACTTTAAAGTTTGCTTATAATGGATGGATAGCAAACCATTCCTGTTGAGGAAGCATTTGTTTCACACCGTCTCCACCAGGTGGCAAGCCTGTACCATGACTTGACCAGTCTCTCCTCACTGGTAGGGTTCCCTACACAGCATGTAGCAGGGCTTGCCCTGTAGAGGAATCATGTGCATCTTGTCCTGTATAACAAATTCAGAATACTCTCATCAGCAATGTTTAGCAAGACACATACTGATATTACATTATCTACCAATGACAAAGGGTTGGAGGGTTTCAATGTGATTTTTCTTGAGAAATCCTACATTGAAAAACGTCCCTGTGAACTAAATGCTTTTTCATAGAGGTAAATTAATTGCTCTTGAATGCTATTCCAGTGAGGGATTATGATATCAGTATATGGTAGTATTGTGGAGCAGCTTATAGGACCATTTCTTGGATTCTGAAAAAGGCTTAATTGAGACTTTTGTCATGGACTTCATAGGGCTCTATGTTCAAGTGAGGCCATTGTTTTAAAATGATACAAACATGATCAATTATACATAATTATCATATTTGACCTGAACTTCACCAAGGAAAATGCCATAAATCGTAAATAAACTGGGGGAGAGGGTCTTCTAGAGATAAGTGAAAATATGCATGTCAAATATATCCATGATACTTATTACCTACTATATCTAAAAAACTACGATTCTGGAAGTATCTGCTTGGACTTCTGCCCGCACATAAGGACAGAGTGAACCAGACTTAGGCTTGGAGAGTGAGGGGCCACCAGAGTGAGAATCTCGTGGAGGAAAATATTAGAATCTGTTCTTCTTTTTTGTAGATCTATTGGCAGAAATATCTTTTCTCTTATGATTTATTTCGAGCCATGCCGAAATCAATGTTTAGTAGTGTAGTTTTCTTATCTACTTTTCTCGTGAGAAACCAATGAGATCTCAACTTTCGCTGGTCGCCCCACTTTGAAAACTCCGCTGATTCCCTCCACCCAGCAACAGCCTAAGTATTTGACCCTATTAGAGCATCTGACATTGTGGAGTAGTGGGCAGGGTGTTTCCCTGGCAATGCGAGTGTCGGGTGTTCGAACCCAGCAATAGGCAGCCCATAATTTTATTTTTCAATATTCTCTCCTTAACCCTTTAAGGATGCATGATGCCTGGAGGCATCACGGCGCTAAAGACGCATGATGCCTGGAGGCATCACCGCACTAAAGACGCATGATGCCTTGAGGCATCATTGTCCCAATATTAAGAAAAATGTTTGAACAAAGAAATAATAGAGCAATATTCATGAAATCTTCAGAAAATGTAGATATAATATCATATTTAGTATGTCTATTAAAAAGAAATAAAACATTTATGATTATGTATCATATTGCATAATTACAAACTTGGATGTCAGTTTTAACTATTATGTGGCCGTCCTGTAGCCAGACAGACTGCCACCAGTATCCGTCCTTATGGGAGTAGCTGAACCCCTGGCAGCCGTCCTTAAAGGGTTAACTCGGATTCGATGAAGTCGCTAAATATATCCATGATATTTATGAAAGATAGATAAAAGAAGCAAAAGGAACCAAACTGATTTGTTCCTGCTATATTTTGAGCGTACCAATCTCTGATCACTTTAAAGTTTGCTTATAATGGATGGATAGCAAACCATTCCTGTTGAGGAAGCATTTGTTTCACACCGTCTCCACCAGGTGGCAAGCCTGTACCATGACTTGACCAGTCTCTCCTCACTGGTAGGGTTCCCTACACAGCATGTTGCAGGGCTTGCCCTGTAGAGGAATCATGTGCATCTTGTCCTGTATAACAAATTCAGAATACTCTCATCAGCAATGTTTAGCAAGACACATACTGATATTACATTATCTACCAATGACAAAGGGTTGGAGGGTTTCAATGTGATTTTTCTTGAGAAATCCTACATTGAAAAACGTCCCTGTGAACTAAATGCTTTTTCATAGAGGTAAATTAATTGCTCTTGAATGCTATTCCAGTGAGGGATTATGATATCAGTATATGGTAGTATTGTGGAGCAGCTTATAGGACTATTTCTTGGATTCTGAAAAAGGCTTAATTGAGACTTTTGTCATGGACTTCATAGGGCTCTATGTTCAAGTGAGGCCATTGTTTTAAAATGATACAAACATGATCAATTATACATAATTATCATATTTGACCTGAACTTCACCAAGGAAAATGCCATAAATCGTAAATAAACTGGGGGAGAGGGTCTTCTAGAGATAAGTGAAAATATGCATGTCAAATATATCCATGATACTTATTACCTATTATATCTAAAAAACTACGATTCTGGAAGTATCTGCTTGGACTTCTGCCCGCACATAAGGACAGAGTGAACCAGACTTAGGCTTGGAGAGTGAGTGGCCACCAGAGTGAGAATCTCGTGGAGGAAAATATTAGAATCTGTTCTTCTTTTTTGTAGATCTATTGGCAGAAATATCTTTTCTCTTATGATTTATTTCGAGCCATGCCGAAATCAATGTTTAGTAGTGTAGTTTTCTTATCTACTTTTCTCGTGAGAAACCAATGAGATCTCAACTTTCGCTGGTCGCCCCACTTTGAAAACTCCGCTGATTCCCTCCACCCAGCAACAGCCTAAGTATTTGACCCTATTAGAGCATCTGACATTGTGGAGTAGTGGGCAGGGTGTTTCCCTGGCAATGCGAGTGTCGGGTGTTCGAACCCAGCAATAGGCAGCCCATAATTTTATTTTTCAATATTCTCTCCTTAACCCTTTAAGGATGCATGATGCCTGGAGGCATCACGGCGCTAAAGACGCATGATGCCTGGAGGCATCACCGCACTAAAGACGCATGATGCCTTGAGGCATCATTGTCCCAATATTAAGAAAAATGTTTGAACAAAGAAATAATAGAGCAATATTCATGAAATCTTCAGAAAATGTAGATATAATATCATATTTAGTATGTCTATTAAAAATAAATAAAACATTTATGATTATGTATCATTTTGCATAATTACAAACTTGGATGTCAGTTTTAACTATTATGTGGCCGTCCTGTAGCCAGACAGACTGCCACCAGTATCCGTCCTTATGGGAGTAGCTGAACCCCTGGCAGCCGTCCTTAAAGGGTTAACTCGGATTCGATGAAGTCGCTAAATATATCCATGATATTTATGAAAGATAGATAAAAGAAGCAAAAGGAACCAAACTGATTTGTTCCTGCTATATTTTGAGCGTACCAATCTCTGATCACTTTAAAGTTTGCTTATAATGGATGGATAGCAAACCATTCCTGTTGAGGAAGCATTTGTTTCACACTGTCTCCACCAGGTGGCAAGCCTGTACCATGACTTGACCAGTCTCTCCTCACTGGTAGGGTTCCCTACACAGCATGTTGCAGGGCTTGCCCTGTAGAGGAATCATGTGCATCTTGTCCTGTATAACAAATTCAGAATACTCTCATCAGCAATGTTTAGCAAGACACATACTGATATTACATTATCTACCAATGACAAAGGGTTGGAGGGTTCCAATGTGATTTTTCTTGAGAAATCCTACATTGAAAAACGTCCCTGTGAACTAAATGCTTTTTCATAGAGGTAAATTAATTGCTCTTGAATGCTATTCCAGTGGGGGATTATGATATCAGTATATGGTAGTATTGTGGAGCAGCTTATAGGACTATTTCTTGGATTCTGAAAAAGGCTTAATTGAGACTTTTGTCATGGACTTCATAGGGCTCTATGTTCAAGTGAGGCCATTGTTTTAAAATGATACAAACATGATCAATTATACATAATTATCATATTTGACCTGAACTTCACCAAGGAAAATGCCATAAATCGTAAATAAACTGGGGGAGAGGGTCTTCTAGAGATAAGTGAAAATATGCATGTCAAATATATCCATGATACTTATTACCTACTATATCTAAAAAACTACGATTCTGGAAGTATCTGCTTGGACTTCTGCCCGCACATAAGGACAGAGTGAACCAGACTTAGGCTTGGAGAGTGAGGGGCCACCAGAGTGAGAATCTCGTGGAGGAAAATATTAGAATCTGTTCTTCTTTTTTGTAGATCTATTGGCAGAAATATCTTTTCTCTTATGATTTATTTCGAGCCATGCCGAAATCAATGTTTAGTAGTGTAGTTTTCTTATCTACTTTTCTCGTGAGAAACCAATGAGATCTCAACTTTCGCTGGTCGCCCCACTTTGAAAACTCCGCTGATTCCCTCCACCCAGCAACAGCCTAAGTATTTGACCCTATTAGAGCATCTGACATTGTGGAGTAGTGGGCAGGGTGTTTCCCTGGCAATGCGAGTGTCGGGTGTTCGAACCCAGCAATAGGCAGCCCATAATTTTATTTTTCAATATTCTCTCCTTAACCCTTTAAGGATGCATGATGCCTGGAGGCATCACGGCGCTAAAGACGCATGATGCCTGGAGGCATCACCGCACTAAAGACGCATGATGCCTTGAGGCATCATTGTCCCAATATCAAGAAAAATGTTTGAACAAAGAAATAATAGAGCAATATTCATGAAATCTTCAGAAAATGTAGATATAATATCATATTTAGTATGTCTATTAAAAATAAATAAAACATTTATGATTATGTATCATTTTGCATAATTACAAACTTGGATGTCAGTTTTAACTATTATGTGGCCGTCCTGTAGCCAGACAGACTGCCACCAGTATCCGTCCTTATGGGAGTAGCTGAACCCCTGGCAGCCGTCCTTAAAGGGTTAACTCGGATTCGATGAAGTCGCTAAATATATCCATGATATTTATGAAAGATAGATAAAAGAAGCAAAAGGAACCAAACTGATTTGTTCCTGCTATATTTTGAGCGTACCAATCTCTGATCACTTTAAAGTTTGCTTATAATGGATGGATAGCAAACCATTCCTGTTGAGGAAGCATTTGTTTCACACTGTCTCCACCAGGTGGCAAGCCTGTACCATGACTTGACCAGTCTCTCCTCACTGGTAGGGTTCCCTACACAGCATGTTGCAGGGCTTGCCCTGTAGAGGAATCATGTGCATCTTGTCCTGTATAACAAATTCAGAATACTCTCATCAGCAATGTTTAGCAAGACACATACTGATATTACATTATCTACCAATGACAAAGGGTTGGAGGGTTCCAATGTGATTTTTCTTGAGAAATCCTACATTGAAAAACGTCCCTGTGAACTAAATGCTTTTTCATAGAGGTAAATTAATTGCTCTTGAATGCTATTCCAGTGGGGGATTATGATATCAGTATATGGTAGTATTGTGGAGCAGCTTATAGGACTATTTCTTGGATTCTGAAAAAGGCTTAATTGAGACTTTTGTCATGGACTTCATAGGGCTCTATGTTCAAGTGAGGCCATTGTTTTAAAATGATACAAACATGATCAATTATACATAATTATCATATTTGACCTGAACTTCACCAAGGAAAATGCCATAAATCGTAAATAAACTGGGGGAGAGGGTCTTCTAGAGATAAGTGAAAATATGCATGTCAAATATATCCATGATACTTATTACCTACTATATCTAAAAAACTACGATTCTGGAAGTATCTGCTTGGACTTCTGCCCGCACATAAGGACAGAGTGAACCAGACTTAGGCTTGGAGAGTGAGGGGCCACCAGAGTGAGAATCTCGTGGAGGAAAATATTAGAATCTGTTCTTCTTTTTTGTAGATCTATTGGCAGAAATATCTTTTCTCTTATGATTTATTTCGAGCCATGCCGAAATCAATGTTTAGTAGTGTAGTTTTCTTATCTACTTTTCTCGTGAGAAACCAATGAGATCTCAACTTTCGCTGGTCGCCTCACTTTGAAAAATCCGCTGATTCCCTCCACCCAGCAACAGCCTAAGTATTTGACCCTATTAGAGCATCTGACTTTGTGGAGTAGTGGGCAGGGTGTTTCCCTGGCAATCCGAGTGTCGGGTGATCGAACCCAGCAATAGGCAGCCCATAATTTTATTTTTCAATATTCTCTCCTTAACCCTTTAAGGATGCATGATGCCTGGAGGCATCACCGCACTAAAGACGCATGATGCCTTGAGGCATCATTGTCCCAATATTAAGAAAAATGTTTGAACAAAGAAATAATAGAGCAATATTCATGTATCATATTGCATAATTACAAACTTGGATGTCAGTTTTAACTATTATGTGGCAGTCCTGTAGCCAGACAGACTGCCACCAGTATCCGTCCTTATGGGAGTAGCTGAACCCCTGGCAGCCGTCCTTAAAGGGTTAACTCGGATTCGATGAAGTCGCTAAATATATCCATGATATTTATGAAAGATAGATAAAAGAAGCAAAAGGAACCAAACTGATTTGTTCCTGCTATATTTTGAGCGTACCAATCTCTGATCACTTTAAAGTTTGCTTATAATGGATGGATAGCAAACCATTCCTGTTGAGGAAGCATTTGTTTCACACCGTCTCCACCAGGTGGCAAGCCTGTACCATGACTTGACCAGTCTCTCCTCACTGGTAGGGTTCCCTACACAGCATGTTGCAGGGCTTGCCCTGTAGAGGAATCATGTGCATCTTGTCCTGTATAACAAATTCAGAATACTCTCATCAGCAATGTTTAGCAAGACACATACTGATATTACATTATCTACCAATGACAAAGGGTTGGAGGGTTTCAATGTGATTTTTCTTGAGAAATCCTACATTGAAAAACGTCCCTGTGAACTAAATGCTTTTTCATAGAGGTAAATTAATTGCTCTTGAATGCTATTCCAGTGAGGGATTATGATATCAGTATATGGTAGTATTGTGGAGCAGCTTATAGGACCATTTCTTGGATTCTGAAAAAGGCTTAATTGAGACTTTTGTCATGGACTTCATAGGGCTCTATGTTCAAGTGAGGCCATTGTTTTAAAATGATACAAACATGATCAATTATACAGATTATCATATTTGACCTGAACTTCACCAAGGAAAATGCCATAAATCGTAAATAAACTGGGGGAGAGGGTCTTCTAGAGATAAGTGAAAATATGCATGTCAAATATATCCATGATACTTATTACCTACTATATCAAAAAACTACGATTCTGGTAGTATCTGCTTGGACTTCTGCCCGCACATAAGGACAGAGTGAACCAGACTTAGGCTTGGAGAGTGAGGGGCCACCAGAGTGAGAATCTCGTGGAGGAAAATATTAGAATCTGTTCTTCTTTTTTGTAGATCTATTGGCAGAAATATCTTTTCTCTTATGATTTATTTCGAGCCATGCCGAAATCAATGTTTAGTAGTGTAGTTTTCTTATCTACTTTTCTCGTGAGAAACCAATGAGATCTCAACTTTCACTGGTCGCCCCACTTTGAAAACTCCGCTGATTCCCTCCACCCAGCAACAGCCTAAGTATTTGACCCTATTAGAGCATCTGACATTGTGGAGTAGTGGGCAGGGTGTTTCCCTGGCAATGCGAGTGTCGGGTGTTCGAACCCAGCAATAGGCAGCCCATAATTTTATTTTTCAATATTCTCTCCTTAACCCTTTAAGGATGCATGATGCCTGGAGGCATCACGGCGCTAAAGACGCATGATGCCTGGAGGCATCACCGCACTAAAGACGCATGATGCCTTGAGGCATCATTGTCCCAATATTAAGAAAAATGTTTGAACAAAGAAATAATAGAGCAATATTCATGAAATCTTCAGAAAATGTAGATATAATATCATATTTAGTATGTCTATTAAAAAGAAATAAAACATTTATGATTATGTATCATATTGCATAATTACAAACTTGGATGTCAGTTTTAACTATTATGTGGCCGTCCTGTAGCCAGACAGACTGCCACCAGTATCCGTCCTTATGGGAGTAGCTGAACCCCTGGCAGCCGTCCTTAAAGGGTTAACTCGGATTCGATGAAGTCGCTAAATATATCCATGATATTTATGAAAGATAGATAAAAGAAGCAAAAGGAACCAAACTGATTTGTTCCTGCTATATTTTGAGCGTACCAATCTCTGATCACTTTAAAGTTTGCTTATAATGGATGGATAGCAAACCATTCCTGTTGAGGAAGCATTTGTTTC
This sequence comes from Alentia gelatinosa, assembly GCA_950022655.1. Taxonomy (NCBI): domain Eukaryota; kingdom Metazoa; phylum Annelida; class Polychaeta; order Phyllodocida; family Polynoidae; genus Alentia; species Alentia gelatinosa. Next base: position 47,039,381 of record OX465583.1, on the reverse strand, counting down.
ACACCGTCTCCACCAGGTGGCAAGCCTGTACCATGACTTGACCAGTCTCTCCTCACTGGTAGGGTTCCCTACACAGCATGTTGCAGGGCTTGCCCTGTAGAGGAATCATGTGCATCTTGTCCTGTATAACAAATTCAGAATACTCTCATCAGCAATGTTTAGCAAGACATACTGATATTACATTATCTACCAATGACAAAGGGTTGGAGGGTTCCAATGTGATTTTTCTTGAGAAATCCTACATTGAAAAACGTCCCTGTGAACTAAATGCTTTTTCATAGAGGTAAATTAATTGCTCTTGAATGCTATTCCAGTGAGGGATTATGATATCAGTATATGGTAGTATTGTGGAGCAGCTTATAGGACTATTTCTTGGATTCTGAAAAAGGCTTAATTGAGACTTTTGTCATGGACTTCATAGGGCCCTATGTTCAAGTGAGGCCATTGTTTTAAAATGATACAAACATGATCAATTATATATAATTATCATATTTGACCTGAACTTCACCAAGGAAAATGCCATAAATCGTAAATAAACTGGGGGAGAGGGTCTTCTAGAGATAAGTGAAAATATGCATGTCAAATATATCCATGATACTTATTACCTATTATATCTAAAAAACTACGATTCTGGTAGTATCTGCTTGGACTTCTGCCCGCACATAAGGACAGAGTGAACCAGACTTAGGCTTGGAGAGTGAGTGGCCACCAGAGTGAGAATCTCGTGGAGGAAAATATTAGAATCTGTTCTTCTTTTTTGTAGATCTATTGGCAGAAATATCTTTTCTCTTATGATTTATTTCGAGCCATGCCGAAATCAATGTTTAGTAGTGTAGTTTTCTTATCTACTTTTCTCGTGAGAAACCAATGAGATCTCAACTTTCGCTGATCGCCCCACTTTGAAAACTCCGCTGATTCCCTCCACCCAGCAACAGCCTAAGTATTTGACCCTATTAGAGCATCTGACATTGTGGAGTAGTGGGCAGGGTGTTTCCCTGGCAATGCGAGTGTCGGGTGTTCGAACCCAGCAATAGGCAGCCCATAATTTTATTTTTCAATATTCTCTCCTTAACCCTTTAAGGATGCATGATGCCTGGAGGCATCACGGCGCTAAAGACGCATGATGCCTGGAGGCATCACCGCACTAAAGACGCATGATGCCTTGAGGCATCATTGTCCCAATATCAAGAAAAATGTTTGAACAAAGAAATAATAGAGCAATATTCATGAAATCTTCAGAAAATGTAGATATAATATCATATTTAGTATGTCTATTAAAAATAAATAAAACATTTATGATTATGTATCATTTTGCATAATTACAAACTTGGATGTCAGTTTTAACTATTATGTGGCCGTCCTGTAGCCAGACAGACTGCCACCAGTATCCGTCCTTATGGGAGTAGCTGAACCCCTGGCAGCCGTCCTTAAAGGGTTAACTCGGATTCGATGAAGTCGCTAAATATATCCATGATATTTATGAAAGATAGATAAAAGAAGCAAAAGGAACCAAACTGATTTGTTCCTGCTATATTTTGAGCGTACCAATCTCTGATCACTTTAAAGTTTGCTTATAATGGATGGATAGCAAACCATTCCTGTTGAGGAAGCATTTGTTTCACACTGTCTCCACCAGGTGGCAAGCCTGTACCATGACTTGACCAGTCTCTCCTCACTGGTAGGGTTCCCTACACAGCATGTTGCAGGGCTTGCCCTGTAGAGGAATCATGTGCATCTTGTCCTGTATAACAAATTCAGAATACTCTCATCAGCAATGTTTAGCAAGACACATACTGATATTACATTATCTACCAATGACAAAGGGTTGGAGGGTTCCAATGTGATTTTTCTTGAGAAATCCTACATTGAAAAACGTCCCTGTGAACTAAATGCTTTTTCATAGAGGTAAATTAATTGCTCTTGAATGCTATTCCAGTGGGGGATTATGATATCAGTATATGGTAGTATTGTGGAGCAGCTTATAGGACTATTTCTTGGATTCTGAAAAAGGCTTAATTGAGACTTTTGTCATGGACTTCATAGGGCTCTATGTTCAAGTGAGGCCATTGTTTTAAAATGATACAAACATGATCAATTATACATAATTATCATATTTGACCTGAACTTCACCAAGGAAAATGCCATAAATCGTAAATAAACTGGGGGAGAGGGTCTTCTAGAGATAAGTGAAAATATGCATGTCAAATATATCCATGATACTTATTACCTACTATATCTAAAAAACTACGATTCTGGAAGTATCTGCTTGGACTTCTGCCCGCACATAAGGACAGAGTGAACCAGACTTAGGCTTGGAGAGTGAGGGGCCACCAGAGTGAGAATCTCGTGGAGGAAAATATTAGAATCTGTTCTTCTTTTTTGTAGATCTATTGGCAGAAATATCTTTTCTCTTATGATTTATTTCGAGCCATGCCGAAATCAATGTTTAGTAGTGTAGTTTTCTTATCTACTTTTCTCGTGAGAAACCAATGAGATCTCAACTTTCGCTGGTCGCCTCACTTTGAAAAATCCGCTGATTCCCTCCACCCAGCAACAGCCTAAGTATTTGACCCTATTAGAGCATCTGACATTGTGGAGTAGTGGGCAGGGTGTTTCCCTGGCAATGCGAGTGTCGGGTGTTCGAACCCAGCAATAGGCAGCCCATAATTTTATTTTTCAATATTCTCTCCTTAACCCTTTAAGGATGCATGATGCCTGGAGGCATCACGGCGCTAAAGACGCATGATGCCTGGAGGCATCACCGCACTAAAGACGCATGATGCCTTGAGGCATCATTGTCCCAATATCAAGAAAAATGTTTGAACAAAGAAATAATAGAGCAATATTCATGAAATCTTCAGAAAATGTAGATATAATATCATATTTAGTATGTCTATTAAAAATAAATAAAACATTTATGATTATGTATCATTTTGCATAATTACAAACTTGGATGTCAGTTTTAACTATTATGTGGCCGTCCTGTAGCCAGACAGACTGCCACCAGTATCCGTCCTTATGGGAGTAGCTGAACCCCTGGCAGCCGTCCTTAAAGGGTTAACTCGGATTCGATGAAGTCGCTAAATATATCCATGATATTTATGAAAGATAGATAAAAGAAGCAAAAGGAACCAAACTGATTTGTTCCTGCTATATTTTGAGCGTACCAATCTCTGATCACTTTAAAGTTTGCTTATAATGGATGGATAGCAAACCATTCCTGTTGAGGAAGCATTTGTTTCACACTGTCTCCACCAGGTGGCAAGCCTGTACCATGACTTGACCAGTCTCTCCTCACTGGTAGGGTTCCCTACACAGCATGTTGCAGGGCTTGCCCTGTAGAGGAATCATGTGCATCTTGTCCTGTATAACAAATTCAGAATACTCTCATCAGCAATGTTTAGCAAGACACATACTGATATTACATTATCTACCAATGACAAAGGGTTGGAGGGTTCCAATGTGATTTTTCTTGAGAAATCCTACATTGAAAAACGTCCCTGTGAACTAAATGCTTTTTCATAGAGGTAAATTAATTGCTCTTGAATGCTATTCCAGTGGGGGATTATGATATCAGTATATGGTAGTATTGTGGAGCAGCTTATAGGACTATTTCTTGGATTCTGAAAAAGGCTTAATTGAGACTTTTGTCATGGACTTCATAGGGCTCTATGTTCAAGTGAGGCCATTGTTTTAAAATGATACAAACATGATCAATTATACATAATTATCATATTTGACCTGAACTTCACCAAGGAAAATGCCATAAATCGTAAATAAACTGGGGGAGAGGGTCTTCTAGAGATAAGTGAAAATATGCATGTCAAATATATCCATGATACTTATTACCTACTATATCTAAAAAACTACGATTCTGGAAGTATCTGCTTGGACTTCTGCCCGCACATAAGGACAGAGTGAACCAGACTTAGGCTTGGAGAGTGAGGGGCCACCAGAGTGAGAATCTCGTGGAGGAAAATATTAGAATCTGTTCTTCTTTTTTGTAGATCTATTGGCAGAAATATCTTTTCTCTTATGATTTATTTCGAGCCATGCCGAAATCAATGTTTAGTAGTGTAGTTTTCTTATCTACTTTTCTCGTGAGAAACCAATGAGATCTCAACTTTCGCTGGTCGCCTCACTTTGAAAAATCCGCTGATTCCCTCCACCCAGCAACAGCCTAAGTATTTGACCCTATTAGAGCATCTGACTTTGTGGAGTAGTGGGCAGGGTGTTTCCCTGGCAATCCGAGTGTCGGGTGATCGAACCCAGCAATAGGCAGCCCATAATTTTATTTTTCAATATTCTCTCCTTAACCCTTTAAGGATGCATGATGCCTGGAGGCATCACCGCACTAAAGACGCATGATGCCTTGAGGCATCATTGTCCCAATATTAAGAAAAATGTTTGAACAAAGAAATAATAGAGCAATATTCATGTATCATATTGCATAATTACAAACTTGGATGTCAGTTTTAACTATTATGTGGCAGTCCTGTAGCCAGACAGACTGCCACCAGTATCCGTCCTTATGGGAGTAGCTGAACCCCTGGCAGCCGTCCTTAAAGGGTTAACTCGGATTCGATGAAGTCGCTAAATATATCCATGATATTTATGAAAGATAGATAAAAGAAGCAAAAGGAACCAAACTGATTTGTTCCTGCTATATTTTGAGCGTACCAATCTCTGATCACTTTAAAGTTTGCTTATAATGGATGGATAGCAAACCATTCCTGTTGAGGAAGCATTTGTTTCACACCGTCTCCACCAGGTGGCAAGCCTGTACCATGACTTGACCAGTCTCTCCTCACTGGTAGGGTTCCCTACACAGCATGTTGCAGGGCTTGCCCTGTAGAGGAATCATGTGCATCTTGTCCTGTATAACAAATTCAGAATACTCTCATCAGCAATGTTTAGCAAGACATACTGATATTACATTATCTACCAATGACAAAGGGTTGGAGGGTTCCAATGTGATTTTTCTTGAGAAATCCTACATTGAAAAACGTCCCTGTGAACTAAATGCTTTTTCATAGAGGTAAATTAATTGCTCTTGAATGCTATTCCAGTGAGGGATTATGATATCAGTATATGGTAGTATTGTGGAGCAGCTTATAGGACTATTTCTTGGATTCTGAAAAAGGCTTAATTGAGACTTTTGTCATGGACTTCATAGGGCCCTATGTTCAAGTGAGGCCATTGTTTTAAAATGATACAAACATGATCAATTATATATAATTATCATATTTGACCTGAACTTCACCAAGGAAAATGCCATAAATCGTAAATAAACTGGGGGAGAGGGTCTTCTAGAGATAAGTGAAAATATGCATGTCAAATATATCCATGATACTTATTACCTATTATATCTAAAAAACTACGATTCTGGTAGTATCTGCTTGGACTTCTGCCCGCACATAAGGACAGAGTGAACCAGACTTAGGCTTGGAGAGTGAGTGGCCACCAGAGTGAGAATCTCGTGGAGGAAAATATTAGAATCTGTTCTTCTTTTTTGTAGATCTATTGGCAGAAATATCTTTTCTCTTATGATTTATTTCGAGCCATGCCGAAATCAATGTTTAGTAGTGTAGTTTTCTTATCTACTTTTCTCGTGAGAAACCAATGAGATCTCAACTTTCACTGGTCGCCCCACTTTGAAAACTCCGCTGATTCCCTCCACCCAGCAACAGCCTAAGTATTTGACCCTATTAGAGCATCTGACATTGTGGAGTAGTGGGCAGGGTGTTTCCCAGGCAATGCGAGTGTCGGGTGTTCGAACCCAGCAATAGGCAGCCCATAATTTTATTTTTCAATATTCTCTCCTTAACCCTTTAAGGATGCATGATGCCTGGAGGCATCACGGCGCTAAAGACGCATGATGCCTGGAGGCATCACCGCACTAAAGACGCATGATGCCTTGAGGCATCATTGTCCCAATATTAAGAAAAATGTTTGAACAAAGAAATAATAGAGCAATATTCATGAAATCTTCAGAAAATGTAGATATAATATCATATTTAGTATGTCTATTAAAAAGAAATAAAACATTTATGATTATGTATCATTTTGCATAATTACAAACTTGGATGTCAGTTTTAACTATTATGTGGCCGTCCTGTAGCCAGACAGACTGCCACCAGTATCCGTCCTTATGGGAGTAGCTGAACCCCTGGCAGCCGTCCTTAAAGGGTTAACTCGGATTCGATGAAGTCGCTAAATATATCCATGATATTTATGAAAGATAGATAAAAGAAGCAAAAGGAACCAAACTGATTTGTTCCTGCTATATTTTGAGCGTACCAATCTCTGATCACTTTAAAGTTTGCTTATAATGGATGGATAGCAAACCATTCCTGTTGAGGAAGCATTTGTTTCACACTGTCTCCACCAGGTGGCAAGCCTGTACCATGACTTGACCAGTCTCTCCTCACTGGTAGGGTTCCCTACACAGCATGTTGCAGGGCTTGCCCTGTAGAGGAATCATGTGCATCTTGTCCTGTATAACAAATTCAGAATACTCTCATCAGCAATGTTTAGCAAGACACATACTGATATTACATTATCTACCAATGACAAAGGGTTGGAGGTTTCCAATGTGATTTTTCTTGAGAAATCCTACATTGAAAAACGTCCCTGTGAACTAAATGCTTTTTCATAGAGGTAAATTAATTGCTCTTGAATGCTATTCCAGTGGGGGATTATGATATCAGTATATGGTAGTATTGTGGAGCAGCTTATAGGACTATTTCTTGGATTCTGAAAAAGGCTTAATTGAGACTTTTGTCATGGACTTCATAGGGCTCTATGTTCAAGTGAGGCCATTGTTTTAAAATGATACAAACATGATCAATTATACATAATTATCATATTTGACCTGAACTTCACCAAGGAAAATGCCATAAATCGTAAATAAACTGGGGGAGAGGGTCTTCTAGAGATAAGTGAAAATATGCATGTCAAATATATCCATGATACTTATTACCTACTATATCTAAAAAACTACGATTCTGGAAGTATCTGCTTGGACTTCTGCCCGCACATAAGGACAGAGTGAACCAGACTTAGGCTTGGAGAGTGAGGGGCCACCAGAGTGAGAATCTCGTGGAGGAAAATATTAGAATCTGTTCTTCTTTTTTGTAGATCTATTGGCAGAAATATCTTTTCTCTTATGATTTATTTCGAGCCATGCCGAAATCAATGTTTAGTAGTGTAGTTTTCTTATCTACTTTTCTCGTTAGAAACCAATGAGATCTCAACTTTCGCTGGTCGCCTCACTTTGAAAAATCCGCTGATTCCCTCCACCCAGCAACAGCCTAAGTATTTGACCCTATTAGAGCATCTGACTTTGTGGAGTAGTGGGCAGGGTGTTTCCCTGGCAATCCGAGTGTCGGGTGATCGAAACCAGCAATAGGCAGCCCATAATTTTATTTTTCAATATTCTCTCCTTAACCCTTTAAGGATGCATGATGCCTGGAGGCATCACCGCACTAAAGACGCATGATGCCTTGAGGCATCATTGTCCCAATATTAAGAAAAATGTTTGAACAAAGAAATAATAGAGCAATATTCATGTATCATATTGCATAATTACAAACTTGGATGTCAGTTTTAACTATTATGTGGCAGTCCTGTAGCCAGACAGACTGCCACCAGTATCCGTCCTTATGGGAGTAGCTGAACCCCTGGCAGCCGTCCTTAAAGGGTTAACTCGGATTCGATGAAGTCGCTAAATATATCCATGATATTTATGAAAGATAGATAAAAGAAGCAAAAGGAACCAAACTGATTTGTTCCTGCTATATTTTGAGCGTACCAATCTCTGATCACTTTAAAGTTTGCTTATAATGGATGGATAGCAAACCATTCCTGTTGAGGAAGCATTTGTTTCACACCGTCTCCACCAGGTGGCAAGCCTGTACCATGACTTGACCAGTCTCTCCTCACTGGTAGGGTTCCCTACACAGCATGTTGCAGGGCTTGCCCTGTAGAGGAATCATGTGCATCTTGTCCTGTATAACAAATTCAGAATACTCTCATCAGCAATGTTTAGCAAGACACATACTGATATTACATTATCTACCAATGACAAAGGGTTGGAGGGTTTCAATGTGATTTTTCTTGAGAAATCCTACATTGAAAAACGTCCCTGTGAACTAAATGCTTTTTCATAGAGGTAAATTAATTGCTCTTGAATGCTATTCCAGTGAGGGATTATGATATCAGTATATGGTAGTATTGTGGAGCAGCTTATAGGACCATTTCTTGGATTCTGAAAAAGGCTTAATTGAGACTTTTGTCATGGACTTCATAGGGCTCTATGTTTAAGTGAGGCCATTGTTTTAAAATGATACAAACATGATCAATTATACATAATTATCATATTTGACCTGAACTTCACCAAGGAAAATGCCATAAATCGTAAATAAACTGGGGGAGAGGGTCTTCTAGAGATAAGTGAAAATATGCATGTCAAATATATCCATGATACTTATTACCTACTATATCTAAAAAACTACGATTCTGGTAGTATCTGCTTGGACTTCTGCCCGCACATAAGGACAGAGTGAACCAGACTTAGGCTTGGAGAGTGAGGGGCCACCAGAGTGAGAATCTCGTGGAGGAAAATATTAGAATCTGTTCTTCTTTTTTGTAGATCTATTGGCAGAAATATCTTTTCTCTTATGATTTATTTCGAGCCATGCCGAAATCAATGTTTAGTAGTGTAGTTTTCTTATCTACTTTTCTCGTGAGAAACCAATGAGATCTCAACTTTCGCTGGTCGCCTCACTTTGAAAACTCCGCTGATTCCCTCCACCCAGCAACAGCCTAAGTATTTGACCCTATTAGAGCATCTGACTTTGTGGAGTAGTGGGCAGGGTGTTTCCCTGGCAATGCGAGTGTCGGGTGATCGAACCCAGCAATAGGCAGCCCATAATTTTATTTTTCAATATTCTCTCCTTAACCCTTTAAGGATGCATGATGCCTGGAGGCATCACCGCACTAAAGACGCATGATGCCTTGAGGCATCATTGTCCCAATATTAAGAAAAATGTTTGAACAAAGAAATGATAGAGCAATATTCATGTATCATATTGCATAATTACAAACTTGGATGTCAGTTTTAACTATTATGTGGCCGTCCTGTAGCCAGACAGACTGCCACCAGTATCCGTCCTTATGGGAGTAGCTGAACCCCTGGCAGCCGTCCTTAAAGGGTTAACTCGGATTCGATGAAGTCGCTAAATATATCCATGATATTTATGAAAGATAGATAAAAGAAGCAAAAGGAACCAAACTGATTTGTTCCTGCTATATTTTGAGCGTACCAATCTCTGATCACTTTAAAGTTTGCTTATAATGGATGGATAGCAAACCATTCCTGTTGAGGAAGCATTTGTTTCACACCGTCTCCACCAGGTGGCAAGCCTGTACCATGACTTGACCAGTCTCTCCTCACTGGTAGGGTTCCCTACACAGCATGTTGCAGGGCTTGCCCTGTAGAGGAATCATGTGCATCTTGTCCTGTATAACAAATTCAGAATACTCTCATCAGCAATGTTTAGCAAGACACATACTGATATTACATTATCTACCAATGACAAAGGGTTGGAGGGTTTCAATGTGATTTTTCTTGAGAAATCCTACATTGAAAAACGTCCCTGTGAACTAAATGCTTTTTCATAGAGGTAAATTAATTGCTCTTGAATGCTATTCCAGTGAGGGATTATGATATCAGTATATGGTAGTATTGTGGAGCAGCTTATAGGACTATTTCTTGGATTCTGAAAAAGGCTTAATTGAGACTTTTGTCATGGACTTCATAGGGCTCTATGTTCAAGTGAGGCCATTGTTTTAAAATGATACAAACATGATCAATTATACATAATTATGATATTTGACCTGAACTTCACCAAGGAAAATGCCATAAATCGTAAATAAACTGGGGGAGAGGGTCTTCTAGAGATAAGTGAAAATATGCATGTCAAATATATCCATGATACTTATTACCTACTATATCTAAAAAACTACGATTCTGGTAGTATCTGCTTGGACTTCTGCCCGCACATAAGGACAGAGTGAACCAGACTTAGGCTTGGAGAGTGAGGGGCCACCAGAGTGAGAATCTCGTGGAGGAAAATATTAGAATCTGTTCTTCATTTTTGTAGATCTATTGGCAGAAATATCTTTTCTGTTATGATTTATTTCGAGCCATGCCGAAATCAATGTTTAGTAGTGTAGTTTTCTTATCTACTTTTCTCGTGAGAAACCAATGAGATCTCAACTTTCGCTGGTCGCCCCACTTTGAAAACTCCGCTGATTCCCTCCACCCAGCAACAGCCTAAGTATTTGACCCTATTAGAGCATCTGACTTTGTGGAGTAGTGGGCAGGGTGTTTCCCTGGCAATGCGAGTGTCGGGTGATCGAACCCAGCAATAGGCAGCCCATAATTTTATTTTTCAATATTCTCTCCTTAACCCTTTAAGGATGCATGATGCTTGGAGGCATCACCGCACTAAAGACGCATGATGCCTTGAGGCATCATTGTCCCAATATTAAGAAAAATGTTTGAACAAAGAAATAATAGAGCAATATTCATGTATCATATTGCGTAATTACAAACTTGGATGTCAGTTTTAACTATTATGTGGCAGTCCTGTAGCCAGACAGACTGCCACCAGTATCCGTCCTTATGGGAGTAGCTGAACCCCTGGCAGCCGTCCTTAAAGGGTTAACTCGGATTCGATGAAGTCGCTAAATATATCCATGATATTTATGAAAGATAGATAAAAGAAGCAAAAGGAACCAAACTGATTTGTTCCTGCTATATTTTGAGCGTACCAATCTCTGATCACTTTAAAGTTTGCTTATAATGGATGGATAGCAAACCATTCCTGTTGAGGAAGCATTTGTTTCACACCGTCTCCACCAGGTGGCAAGCCTGTACCATGACTTGACCAGTCTCTCCTCACTGGTAGGGTTCCCTACACAGCATGTTGCAGGGCTTGCCCTGTAGAGGAATCATGTGCATCTTGTCCTGTATAACAAATTCAGAATACTCTCATCAGCAATGTTTAGCAAGACACATACTGATATTACATTATCTACCAATGACAAAGGGTTGGAGGGTTTCAATGTGATTTTTCTTGAGAAATCCTACATTGAAAAACGTCCCTGTGAACTAAATGCTTTTTCATAGAGGTAAATTAATTGCTCTTGAATGCTCTTCCAGTGAGGGATTATGATATCAGTATATGGTAGTATTGTGGAGCAGCTTATAGGACTATTTCTTGGATTCTGAAAAAGGCTTAATTGAGACTTTTGTCATGGACTTCATAGGGATCTATGTTCAAGTGAGGCCATTGTTTTAAAATGATACAAACATGATCAATTATACATAATTATCATATTTGACCTGAACTTCACCAAGGAAAATGCCATAAATCGTAAATAAACTGGGGGAGAGGGTCTTCTAGAGATAAGTGAAAATATGCATGTCAAATATATCCATGATACTTATTACCTACTATATCTAAAAAACTACGATTCTGGTAGTATCTGCTTGGACTTCTGCCCGCACATAAGGACAGAGTGAACCAGACTTAGGCTTGGAGAGTGAGGGGCCACCAGAGTGAGAATCTCGTGGAGGAAAATATTAGAATCTGTTCTTCTTTTTTGTAGATCTATTGGCAGAAATATCTTTTCTGTTATGATTTATTTCGAGCCATGCCGAAATCAATGTTTAGTAGTGTAGTTTTCTTATCTACTTTTCTCGTGAGAAACCAATGAGATCTCAACTTTCGCTGGTCGCCCCACTTTGAAAACTGCGCTGATTCCCTCCACCCAGCAACAGCCTAAGTATTTGACCCTATTAGAGCATCTGACATTGTGGAGTAGTGGGCAGGGTGTTTCCCTGGCAATGCGAGTGTCGGGTGTTCGAACCCAGCAATAGGCAGCCCATAATTTTATTTTTCAATATTCTCTCCTTAACCCTTTAAGGATGCATGATGCCTGGAGGCATCACGGCGCTAAAGACGCATGATGCCTGGAGGCATCACCGCACTAAAGACGCATGATGCCTTGAGGCATCATTGTCCCAATATTAAGAAAAATGTTTGAACAAAGAAATAATAGAGCAATATTCATGAAATCTTCAGAAAATGTAGATATAATATCATATTTAGTATGTCTATTAAAAAGAAATAAAACATTTATGATTATGTATCATTTTGCATAATTACAAACTTGGATGTCAGTTTTAACTATTATGTGGCCGTCCTGTAGCCAGACAGACTGCCACCAGTATCCGTCCTTATGGGAGTAGCTGAACCCCTGGCAGCCGTCCTTAAAGGGTTAACTCGGATTCGATGAAGTCGCTAAATATATCCATGATATTTATGAAAGATAGATAAAAGAAGCAAAAGGAACCAAACTGATTTGTTCCTGCTATATTTTGAGCGTACCAATCTCTGATCACTTTAAAGTTTGCTTATAATGGATGGATAGCAAACCATTCCTGTTGAGGAAGCATTTGTTTCACACTGTCTCCACCAGGTGGCAAGCCTGTACCATGACTTGACCAGTCTCTCCTCACTGGTAGGGTTCCCTACACAGCATGTTGCAGGGCTTGCCCTGTAGAGGAATCATGTGCATCTTGTCCTGTATAACAAATTCAGAATACTCTCATCAGCAATGTTTAGCAAGACACATACTGATATTACATTATCTACCAATGACAAAGGGTTGGAGGGTTCCAATGTGATTTTTCTTGAGAAATCCTACATTGAAAAACGTCCCTGTGAACTAAATGCTTTTTCATAGAGGTAAATTAATTGCTCTTGAAGGCTATTCCAGTGAGGGATTATGATATCAGTATATGGTAGTATTGTGAAGCAGCTTATAAGGACTATTTCTTGGATTCTAAAAAAGCATAATTGAGACTTTTGTCATAGACTTCATAGGGCTCTATGTTCAAGTGAGGCCATTGTTTTAAAATGATACAAACATGATCAATTATACATAATTATGATATTTGACCTGAACTTCACCAAGGAAAATGCCATAAATCGTAAATAAACTGGGGGAGAGGGTCTTCTAGAGATAAGTGAAAATATGCATGTCAAATATATCCATGATACTTATTACCTACTATATCTAAAAAATTACGATTCTGGTAGTATCTGCTTGGACTTCTGCTCGCACATAAGGACAGAGTGAACCAGACTTAGGCTTGGAGAGTGAGGGGCCACCAGAGTGAGAATCTCGTGGAGGAAAATATTAGAATCTGTTCTTCTTTTTTGTAGATCTATTGGCAGAAATATCTTTTCTCTTATGATTTATTTCGAGCCATGCCGAAATCAATGTTTAGTAGTGTAGTTTTCTTATCTACTTTTCTCGTGAGAAACCAATGAGATCTCAACTTTCGCTGGTCGCCTCACTTTGAAAACTCCGCTGATTCCCTCCACCCAGCAACAGCCTAAGTATTTGACCCTATTAGAGCATCTGACTTTGTGGAGTAGTGGGCAGGGTGTTTCCCTGGCAATGCGAGTGTCGGTTGTTCGAACCCAGCAATAGGCAGCCCATAATTTTATTTTTCAATATTCTCTCCTTAACCCTTTAAGGATGCATGATGCCTGGAGGCATCACGGCGCTAAAGACGCATGATGCCTGGAGGCATCACCGCACTAAAGACGCATGATGCCTTGAGGCATCATTGTCCCAATATTAAGAAAAATGTTTGAACAAAGAAATAATAGAGCAATATTCATGAAATCTTCAGAAAATGTAGATATAATATCATATTTAGTATGTCTATTAAAAAGAAATAAAACATTTATGATTATGTATCATTTTGCATAATTACAAACTTGGATGTCAGTTTTAACTATTATGTGGCCGTCCTGTAGCCAGACAGACTGCCACCAGTATCCGTCCTTATGGGAGTAGCTGAACCCCTGGCAGCCGTCCTTAAAGGGTTAACTCGGATTCGATGAAGTCGCTAAATATATCCATGATATTTATGAAAGATAGATAAAAGAAGCAAAAGGAACCAAACTGATTTGTTCCTGCTATATTTTGAGCGTACCAATCTCTGATCACTTTAAAGTTTGCTTATAATGGATGGATAGCAAACCATTCCTGTTGAGGAAGCATTTGTTTCACACTGTCTCCACCAGGTGGCAAGCCTGTACCATGACTTGACCAGTCTCTCCTCACTGGTAGGGTTCCCTACACAGCATGTTGCAGGGCTTGCCCTGTAGAGGAATCATGTGCATCTTGTCCTGTATAACAAATTCAGAATACTCTCATCAGCAATGTTTAGCAAGACACATACTGATATTACATTATCTACCAATGACAAAGGGTTGGAGGGTTCCAATGTGATTTTTCTTGAGAAATCCTACATTGAAAAACGTCCCTGTGAACTAAATGCTTTTTCATAGAGGTAAATTAATTGCTCTTGAAGGCTATTCCAGTGAGGGATTATGATATCAGTATATGGTAGTATTGTGAAGCAGCTTATAAGGACTATTTCTTGGATTCTAAAAAAGCATAATTGAGACTTTTGTCATAGACTTCATACGGCTCTATGTTCAAGTGAGGCCATTGTTTTAAAATGATACAAACATGATCAATTATACATAATTATGATATTTGACCTGAACTTCACCAAGGAAAATGCCATAAATCGTAAATAAACTGGGGGAGAGGGTCTTCTAGAGATAAGTGAAAATATGCATGTCAAATATATCCATGATACTTATTACCTACTATATCTAAAAAATTACGATTCTGGTAGTATCTGCTTGGACTTCTGCTCGCACATAAGGACAGAGTGAACCAGACTTAGGCTTGGAGAGTGAGGGGCCACCAGAGTGAGAATCTCGTGGAGGAAAATATTAGAATCTGTTCTTCTTTTTTGTAGATCTATTGGCAGAAATATCTTTTCTCTTATGATTTATTTCGAGCCATGCCGAAATCAATGTTTAGTAGTGTAGTTTTCTTATCTACTTTTCTCGTGAGAAACCAATGAGATCTCAACTTTCGCTGGTCGCCTCACTTTGAAAACTCCGCTGATTCCCTCCACCCAGCAACAGCCTAAGTATTTGACCCTATTAGAGCATCTGACTTTGTGGAGTAGTGGGCAGGGTGTTTCCCTGGCAATGCGAGTGTCGGTTGTTCGAACCCAGCAATAGGCAGCCCATAATTTTATTTTTCAATATTCTCTCCTTAACCCTTTAAGGATGCATGATGCCTGGAGGCATCACGGCGCTAAAGACGCATGATGCCTGGAGGCATCACCGCACTAAAGACGCATGATGCCTTGAGGCATCATTGTCCCAATATTAAGAAAAATGTTTGAACAAAGAAATTATAGAGCAATATTCATGTATCATATTGCATAATTACAAACTTGGATGTCAGTTTTAACTATTATGTGGCCGTCCTGTAGCCAGACAGACTGCCACCAGTATCCGTCCTTATGGGAGTAGCTGAACCCTTGGCAGCCGTCCTTAAAGGGTTAACTCGGATTCGATGAAGTCGCTAAATATATCCATGATATTTATGAAAGATAGATAAAAGAAGTAAAAGGAACCAAACTGATTTGTTCCTGCTATATTTTGAGCGTACCAATCTCTGATCACTTTAAAGTTTGCTTATAATGGATGGATAGCAAACCATTCCTGTTGAGGAAGCATTTGTTCACACCGTCTCCACCAGGTGGCAAGCCTGTACCATGACTTGACCAGTCTCTCCTCACTGGTAGGGTTCCCTACACAGCATGTTGCAGGGCTTGCCCTGTAGAGGAATCATGTGCATCTTGTCCTGTATAACAAATTCAGAATACTCTCATCAGCAATGTTTAGCAAGACACATACTGATATTACATTATCTACCAATGACAAAGGGTTGGAGGGTTTCAATGTGATTTTTCTTGAGAAATCCTACATTGAAAAACGTCCCTGTGAACTAAATGCTTTTTCATAGAGGTAAATTAATTGCTCTTGAATGCTAGTCCAGTGAGGGATTATGATATCAGTATATGGTAGTATTGTGGAGCAGCTTATAGGACTATTTCTTGGATTCTGAAAAAGGCTTAATTGAGACTTTTGTCATGGACTTCATAGGGCTCTATGTTCAAGTGAGGCCATTGTTTTAAAATGATACAAACATGATCAATTATACATAATTATCATATTTGACCTGAACTTCACCAAGGTAAATGCCATAAATCGTAAATAAACTGGGGGAGAGGGTCTTCTAGAGATAAGTGAAAATATGCATGTCAAATATATCCATGATACTTATTACCTATTATATCTAAAAAACTACGATTCTGGTAGTATCTGCTTGGACTTCTGCCCGCACATAAGGACAGAGTGAACCAGACTTAGGCTTGGAGAGTGAGGGGCCACCAGAGTGAGAATCTGGTGGAGGAAAATATTAGAATCTGTTCTTCTTTTTTGTAGATCTATAGGCAGAAATATCTTTTCTCTTATGATTTATTTCGAGCCATGCCGAAATCAATGTTTAGTAGTGTAGTTTTCTTATCTACTTTTCTCGTGAGAAACCAATGAGATCTCAACTTTCGCTGGTCGCCTCACTTTGAAAATTCCGCTGATTCCCTCCACCCAGCAACAGCCTAAGTATTTGACCCTATTAGAGCATCTGACTTTGTGGAGTAGTGGGCAGGGTGTTTCCCTGGCAATGCGAGTGTCGGGTGATCGAACCCAGCAATAGGCAGCCCATAATTTTATTTTTCAATATTCTCTCCTTAACCCTTTAAGGATGCATGATGCCTGGAGGCATCACCGCACTAAAGACGCATGATGCCTTGAGGCATCATTATCCCAATATTAAGAAAAATGTTTGAACAAAGAAATAATAGAGCAATATTCATGAAATCTTCAGAAAATGTAGATATAATATCATATTTAGTATGTCTATTATAAAGAAATAAAACATTTATGATTATGTATCATATTGCATAATTACAAACTTGGATGTCAGTTTTAACTATTATGTGGCCGTCCTGTAGCCAGACAGACTGCCACCAGTATCCGTCCTTATGGGAGTAGCTGAATCCCTGGCAGCCGTCCTTAAAGGGTTAACTCGGATTCGATGAAGTCGCTAAATATATCCATGATATTTATGAAAGATAGATAAAAGAAGCAAAAGGAACCAAATTGATTTGTTCCTGCTATATTTTGAGCGTACCAATCTCTGATCACTTTAAAGTTTGCCTATAATGGATGGATAGCAAACCCTTCCTGTTGAGGAAGCATTTGTTTCACACCGTCTCCACCAGGTGGCAAGCCTGTACCATGACTTGACCAGTCTCTCCTCAGTGGTAGGGTTCCCTACACAGCATGTTCGAAGGCTTGCCCTGTAGAGGAATCATGTGCATCTTGTCCTGTATAACAAATTCAGAATACTCTCATCAGCAATGTTTAGCAAGACACATACTGATATTACATTATCTACCAATGACAAAGGGTTGGAGGGTTTCATTGTGATTTTTCTTGAGAAATCCTACATTGAAAAACGTCCCTGTGAACTAAATGCTTTTTCATAGAGGTAAATTAATTGCTCTTGAAGGCTATTCCAGTGAGGGATTATGATATCAGTATATGGTAGTATTGTGAAGCAGCTTATAAGGACTATTTCTTGGATTCTAAAAAAGCATAATTGAGACTTTTGTCATAGACTTCATAGGGCTCTATGTTCAAGTGAGGCCATTGTTTTAAAATGATACAAACATGATCAATTATACATAATTATGATATTTGACCTGAACTTCACCAAGGAAAATGCCATAAATCGTAAATAAACTGGGGGAGAGGGTCTTCTAGAGATAAGTGAAAATATGCATGTCAAATATATCCATGATACTTATTACCTACTATATCTAAAAAATTACGATTCTGGTAGTATCTGCTTGGACTTCTGCCCGCACATAAGGACAGAGTGAACCAGACTTAGGCTTGGAGAGTGAGGGGCCACCAGAGTGAGAATCTCGTGGAGGAAAATATTAGAATCTGTTCTTCTTTTTTGTAGATCTATTGGCAGAAATATCTTTTCTCTTATGATTTATTTCGAGCCATGCCGAAATCAATGTTTAGTAGTGTAGTTTTCTTATCTACTTTTCTCGTGAGAAACCAATGAGATCTCAACTTTCGCTGGTCGCCTCACTTTGAAAATCCGCTGATTCCCTCCACCCAGCAACAGCCTAAGTATTTGACCCTATTAGAGCATCTGACTTTGTGGAGTAGTGGGCAGGGTGTTTCCCTGGCAATGCGAGTGTCGGTTGTTCGAACCCAGCAATAGGCAGCCCATAATTTTATTTTTCAATATTCTCTCCTTAACCCTTTAAGGATGCATGATGCCTGGAGGCATCACGGCGCTAAAGACGCATGATGCCTGGAGGCATCACCGCACTAAAGACGCATGATGCCTTGAGGCATCATTGTCCCAATATTAAGAAAAATGTTTGAACAAAGAAATTATAGAGCAATATTCATGTATCATATTGCATAATTACAAACTTGGATGTCAGTTTTAACTATTATGTGGCCGTCCTGTAGCCAGACAGACTGCCACCAGTATCTGTCCTTATGGGAGTAGCTGAACCCTTGGCAGCCGTCCTTAAAGGGTTAACTCGGATTCGATGAAGTCGCTAAATATATCCATGATATTTATGAAAGATAGATAAAAGAAGCAAAAGGAACCAAACTGATTTGTTCCTGCTATATTTTGAGCGTACCAATCTCTGATCACTTTAAAATTTGCTTATAATGGATGGATAGCAAACCATTCCTGTTGAGGAAGCATTTGTTTCACACCGTCTCCACCAGGTGGCAAGCCTGTACCATGACTTGACCAGTCTCTCCTCACTGGTAGGGTTCCCTACACAGCATGTTGCAGGGCTTGCCCTGTAGAGGAATCATGTGCATCTTGTCCTGTATAACAAATTCAGAATACTCTCATCAGCAATGTTTAGCAAGACACATACTGATATTACATTATCTACCAATGACAAAGGGTTGGAGGGTTTCAATGTGATTTTTCTTGAGAAATCCTACATTGAAAAACGTCCCTGTGAACTAAATGCTTTTTCATAGAGGTAAATTAATTGCTCTTGAATGCTAGTCCAGTGAGGGATTATGATATCAGTATATGGTAGTATTGTGGAGCAGCTTATAGGACTATTTCTTGGATTCTGAAAAAGGCTTAATTGAGACTTTTGTCATGGACTTCATAGGGCTCTATGTTCAAGTGAGGCCATTGTTTTAAAATGATACAAACATGATCAATTATACATAATTATCATATTTGACCTGAACTTCACCAAGGTAAATGCCATAAATCGTAAATAAACTGGGGGAGAGGGTCTTCTAGAGATAAGTGAAAATATGCATGTCAAATATATCCATGATACTTATTACCTACTATATCTAAAAAATTACGATTCTGGTAGTATCTGCTTGGACTTCTGCCCGCACATAAGGACAGAGTGAACCAGACTTAGGCTTGGAGAGTGAGGGGCCACCAGAGTGAGAATCTCGTGGAGGAAAATATTAGAATCTGTTCTTCTTTTTTGTAGATCTATTGGCAGAAATATCTTTTCTCTTATGATTTATTTCGAGCCATGCCGAAATCAATGTTTAGTAGTGTAGTTTTCTTATCTACTTTTCTCGTGAGAAACCAATGAGATCTCAACTTTCGCTGGTCGCCTCACTTTGAAAACTCCGCTGATTCCCTCCACCCAGCAACAGCCTAAGTATTTGACCCTATTAGAGCATCTGACTTTGTGGAGTAGTGGGCAGGGTGTTTCCCTGGCAATGCGAGTGTCGGTTGTTCGAACCCAGCAATAGGCAGCCCATAATTTTATTTTTCAATATTCTCTCCTTAACCCTTTAAGGATGCATGATGCCTGGAGGCATCACGGCGCTAAAGACGCATGATGCCTGGAGGCATCACCGCACTAAAGACGCATGATGCCTTGAGGCATCATTGTCCCAATATTAAGAAAAATGTTTGAACAAAGAAATTATAGAGCAATATTCATGTATCATATTGCATAATTACAAACTTGGATGTCAGTTTTAACTATTATGTGGCCGTCCTGTAGCCAGACAGACTGCCACCAGTATCCGTCCTTATGGGAGTAGCTGAACCCTTGGCAGCCGTCCTTAAAGGGTTAACTCGGATTCGATGAAGTCGCTAAATATATCCATGATATTTATGAAAGATAGATAAAAGAAGTAAAAGGAACCAAACTGATTTGTTCCTGCTATATTTTGAGCGTACCAATCTCTGATCACTTTAAAGTTTGCTTATAATGGATGGATAGCAAACCATTCCTGTTGAGGAAGCATTTGTTCACACCGTCTCCACCAGGTGGCAAGCCTGTACCATGACTTGACCAGTCTCTCCTCACTGGTAGGGTTCCCTACACAGCATGTTGCAGGGCTTGCCCTGTAGAGGAATCATGTGCATCTTGTCCTGTATAACAAATTCAGAATACTCTCATCAGCAATGTTTAGCAAGACACATACTGATATTACATTATCTACCAATGACAAAGGGTTGGAGGTTTTCAATGTGATTTTTCTTGAGAAATCCTACATTGAAAAACGTCCCTGTGAACTAAATGCTTTTTCATAGAGGTAAATTAATTGCTCTTGAATGCTAGTCCAGTGAGGGATTATGATATCAGTATATGGTAGTATTGTGGAGCAGCTTATAGGACTATTTCTTGGATTCTGAAAAAGGCTTAATTGAGACTTTTGTCATGGACTTCATAGGGCTCTATGTTCAAGTGAGGCCATTGTTTTAAAATGATACAAACATGATCAATTATACATAATTATCATATTTGACCTGAACTTCACCAAGGTAAATGCCATAAATCGTAAATAAACTGGGGGAGAGGGTCTTCTAGAGATAAGTGAAAATATGCATGTCAAATATATCCATGATACTTATTACCTATTATATCTAAAAAACTACGATTCTGGTAGTATCTGCTTGGACTTCTGCCCGCACATAAGGACAGAGTGAACCAGACTTAGGCTTGGAGAGTGAGGGGCCACCAGAGTGAGAATCTGGTGGAGGAAAATATTAGAATCTGTTCTTCTTTTTTGTAGATCTATAGGCAGAAATATCTTTTCTGTTATGATTTATTTCGAGCCATGCCGAAATCAATGTTTAGTAGTGTAGTTTTCTTATCTACTTTTCTCGTGAGAAACCAATGAGATCTCAACTTTCGCTGGTCGCCTCACTTTGAAAATTCCGCTGATTCCCTCCACCCAGCAACAGCCTAAGTATTTGACCCTATTAGAGCATCTGACTTTGTGGAGTAGTGGGCAGGGTGTTTCCCTGGCAATGCGAGTGTCGGGTGATCGAACCCAGCAATAGGCAGCCCATAATTTTATTTTTCAATATTCTCTCCTTAACCCTTTAAGGATGCATGATGCCTGGAGGCATCACCGCACTAAAGACGCATGATGCCTTGAGGCATCATTATCCCAATATTAAGAAAAATGTTTGAACAAAGAAATAATAGAGCAATATTCATGAAATCTTCAGAAAATGTAGATATAATATCATATTTAGTATGTCTATTATAAAGAAATAAAACATTTATGATTATGTATCATATTGCATAATTACAAACTTGGATGTCAGTTTTAACTATTATGTGGCCGTCCTGTAGCCAGACAGACTGCCACCAGTATCCGTCCTTATGGGAGTAGCTGAACCCCTGGCAGCCGTCCTTAAAGGGTTAACTCGGATTCGATGAAGTCGCTAAATATATCCATGATATTTATGAAAGATAGATAAAAGAAGCAAAAGGAACCAAACTGATTTGTTCCTGCTATATTTTGAGCGTACCAATCTCTGATCACTTTAAAGTTTGCCTATAATGGATGGATAGCAAACCCTTCCTGTTGAGGAAGCATTTGTTTCACACCGTCTCCACCAGGTGGCAAGCCTGTACCATGACTTGACCAGTCTCTCCTCAGTGGTAGGGTTCCCTACACAGCATGTTCGAAGGCTTGCCCTGTAGAGGAATCATGTGCATCTTGTCCTGTATAACAAATTCAGAATACTCTCATCAGCAATGTTTAGCAAGACACATACTGATATTACATTATCTACCAATGACAAAGGGTTGGAGGGTTTCATTGTGATTTTTCTTGAGAAATCCTACATTGAAAAACGTCCCTGTGAACTAAATGCTTTTTCATAGAGGTAAATTAATTGCTCTTGAAGGCTATTCCAGTGAGGGATTATGATATCAGTATATGGTAGTATTGTGAAGCAGCTTATAAGGACTATTTCTTGGATTCTAAAAAAGCATAATTGAGACTTTTGTCATAGACTTCATAGGGCTCTATGTTCAAGTGAGGCCATTGTTTTAAAATGATACAAACATGATCAATTATACATAATTATGATATTTGACCTGAACTTCACCAAGGAAAATGCCATAAATCGTAAATAAACTGGGGGAGAGGGTCTTCTAGAGATAAGTGAAAATATGCATGTCAAATATATCCATGATACTTATTACCTACTATATCTAAAAAATTACGATTCTGGTAGTATCTGCTTGGACTTCTGCCCGCACATAAGGACAGAGTGAACCAGACTTAGGCTTGGAGAGTGAGGGGCCACCAGAGTGAGAATCTCGTGGAGGAAAATATTAGAATCTGTTCTTCTTTTTTGTAGATCTATTGGCAGAAATATCTTTTCTCTTATGATTTATTTCGAGCCATGCCGAAATCAATGTTTAGTAGTGTAGTTTTCTTATCTACTTTTCTCGTGAGAAACCAATGAGATCTCAACTTTCGCTGGTCGCCTCACTTTGAAAATCCGCTGATTCCCTCCACCCAGCAACAGCCTAAGTATTTGACCCTATTAGAGCATCTGACTTTGTGGAGTAGTGGGCAGGGTGTTTCCCTGGCAATGCGAGTGTCGGTTGTTCGAACCCAGCAATAGGCAGCCCATAATTTTATTTTTCAATATTCTCTCCTTAACCCTTTAAGGATGCATGATGCCTGGAGGCATCACGGCGCTAAAGACGCATGATGCCTGGAGGCATCACCGCACTAAAGACGCATGATGCCTTGAGGCATCATTGTCCCAATATTAAGACAAATGTTTGAACAAAGAAATTATAGAGCAATATTCATGTATCATATTGCATAATTACAAACTTGGATGTCAGTTTTAACTATTATGTGGCCGTCCTGTAGCCAGACAGACTGCCACCAGTATCTGTCCTTATGGGAGTAGCTGAACCCTTGGCAGCCGTCCTTAAAGGGTTAACTCGGATTCGATGAAGTCGCTAAATATATCCATGATATTTATGAAAGATAGATAAAAGAAGCAAAAGGAACCAAACTGATTTGTTCCTGCTATATTTTGAGCGTACCAATCTCTGATCACTTTAAAATTTGCTTATAATGGATGGATAGCAAACCATTCCTGTTGAGGAAGCATTTGTTTCACACCGTCTCCACCAGGTGGCAAGCCTGTACCATGACTTGACCAGTCTCTCCTCACTGGTAGGGTTCCCTACACAGCATGTTGCAGGGCTTGCCCTGTAGAGGAATCATGTGCATCTTGTCCTGTATAACAAATTCAGAATACTCTCATCAGCAATGTTTAGCAAGACACATACTGATATTACATTATCTACCAATGACAAAGGGTTGGAGGGTTTCAATGTGATTTTTCTTGAGAAATCCTACATTGAAAAACGTCCCTGTGAACTAAATGCTTTTTCATAGAGGTAAATTAATTGCTCTTGAATGCTAGTCCAGTGAGGGATTATGATATCAGTATATGGTAGTATTGTGGAGCAGCTTATAGGACTATTTCTTGGATTCTGAAAAAGGCTTAATTGAGACTTTTGTCATGGACTTCATAGGGCTCTATGTTCAAGTGAGGCCATTGTTTTAAAATGATACAAACATGATCAATTATACATAATTATCATATTTGACCTGAACTTCACCAAGGTAAATGCCATAAATCGTAAATAAACTGGGGGAGAGGGTCTTCTAGAGATAAGTGAAAATATGCATGTCAAATATATCCATGATACTTATAACCTATTATATCTAAAAAACTACGATTCTGGTAGTATCTGCTTGGACTTCTGCCCGCACATAAGGACAGAGTGAACCAGACTTAGGCTTGGAGAGTGAGGGGCCACCAGAGTGAGAATCTCGTGGAGGAAAATATTAGAATCTGTTCTTCTTTTTTGTAGATCTATAGGCAGAAATATCTTTTCTCTTATGATTTATTTCGAGCCATGCCGAAATCAATGTTTAGTAGTGTAGTTTTCTTATCTACTTTTCTCGTGAGAAACCAATGAGATCTCAACTTTCGCTGGTCGCCTCACTTTGAAAATTCCGCTGATTCCCTCCACCCAGCAACAGCCTAAGTATTTGACCCTATTAGAGCATCTGACTTTGTGGAGTAGTGGGCAGGGTGTTTCCCTGGCAATGCGAGTGTCGGGTGATCGAACCCAGCAATAGGCAGCCCATAATTTTATTTTTCAATATTCTCTCCTTAACCCTTTAAGGATGCATGATGCCTGGAGGCATCACCGCACTAAAGACGCATGATGCCTTGAGGCATCATTGTCCCAATATTAAGAAAAATGTTTGAACAAAGAAATAATAGAGCAATATTCATGTATCATATTGCATAATTACAAACTTGGATGTCAGTTTTAACTATTATGTGGCCGTCCTGTAGCCAGACAGACTGCCACCAGTATCCGTCCTTATGGGAGTAGCTGAACCCCTGGCAGCCGTCCTTAAAGGGTTAACTCGGATTCGATGAAGTCGCTAAATATATCCATGATATTTATGAAAGATAGATAAAAGAAGCAAAAGGAACCAAACTGATTTGTTCCTGCTATATTTTGAGCGTACCAATCTCTGATCACTTTAAAGTTTGCTTATAATGGATGGATAGCAAACCATTCCTGTTGAGGAAGCATTTGTTTCACACTGTCTCCACCAGGTGGCAAGCCTGTACCATGACTTGACCAGTCTCTCCTCACTGGTAGGGTTCCCTACACAGCATGTTGCAGGGCTTGCCCTGTAGAGGAATCATGTGCATCTTGTCCTGTAAAACAAATTCAGAATACTCTCATCAGCAATGTTTAGCAAGACACATACTGATATTACATTATCTACCAATGACAAAGGGTTGGAGGGTTTCAATGTGATTTTTCTTGAGAAATCCTACATTGAAAAACGTCCCTGTGAACTAAATGCTTTTTCATAGAGGTAAATTAATTGCTCTTGAATGCTAGTCCAGTGAGGGATTATGATATCAGTATATGGTAGTATTGTGGAGCAGCTTATAGGACTATTTCTTGGATTCTGAAAAAGGCTTAATTGAGACTTTTGTCATGGACTTCATAGGGCTCTATGTTCAAGTGAGGCCATTGTTTTAAAATGATACAAACATGATCAATTATACATAATTATCATATTTGACCTGAACTTCACCAAGGTAAATGCCATAAATCGTAAATAAACTGGGGCAGAGGGTCTTCTAGAGATAAGTGAAAATATGCATGTCAAATATATCAATGATCCTTATTACCTACTATATTTAAAAAACTACGATTCTGGTAGTATCTGCTTGGACTTCTGCCCGCACATAAGGACAGAGTGAACCAGACTTAGGCTTGGAGAGTGAGGGGCCACCAGAGTGAGAATCTCGTGGAGGAAAATATTAGAATCTGTTCTTCTTTTTTGTAGATCTATTGGCAGAAATATCTTTTCTCTTATGATTTATTTCGAGCCATGCCGAAATCAATGTTTAGTAGTGTAGTTTTCTTATCTACTTTTCTCGTGAGAAACCAATGAGATCTCAACTTTCGCTGGTCGCCTCACTTTGAAAACTCCGCTGATTCCCTCCACCCAGCAACAGCCTAAGTATTTGACCCTATTAGAGCATCTGACATTGTGGAGTAGTGGGCAGGGTGTTTCCCTGGCAATCCGAGTGTCGGGTGATCGAACCCAGCAATAGGCAGCCCATAATTTTATTTTTCAATATTCTCTCCTTAACCCTTTAAGGATGCACGATGCCTGGAGGCATCACGGCGCTAAAGACGCATGATGCCTGGAGGCATCACCGCACTAAAGACGCATGATGCCTTGAGGCATCATTGTCCCAATATTAAGAAAAATGTTTGAACAAAGAAATAATAGAGCAATATTCATGAAATCTTCAGAAAATGTAGATATAATATCATATTTAGTATGTCTATTATAAAGAAATAAAACATTTATGATTATGTATCATATTGCATAATTACAAACTTGGATGTCAGTTTTAACTATTATGTGGCCGTCCTGTAGCCAGACAGACTGCCACCAGTATCCGTCCTTATGGGAGTAGCTGAACCCCTGGCAGCCGTCCTTAAAGGGTTAACTCGGATTCGATGAAGTCGCTAAATATATCCATGATATTTATGAAAGATAGATAAAAGAAGCAAAAGGAACCAAACTGATTTGTTCCTGCTATATTTTGAGCGTACCAATCTCTGATCACTTTAAAGTTTGCCTATAATGGATGGATAGCAAACCCTTCCTGTTGAGGAAGCATTTGTTTCACACCGTCTCCACCAGGTGGCAAGCCTGTACCATGACTTGACCAGTCTCTCCTCAGTGGTAGGGTTCCCTACACAGCATGTTGGAAGGCTTGCCCTGTAGAGGAATCATGTGCATCTTGTCCTGTATAACAAATTCAGAATACTCTCATCAGCAATGTTTAGCAAGACACATACTGATATTACATTATCTACCAATGACAAAGGGTTGGAGGGTTTCAATGTGATTTTTCTTAAGAAATCCTACATTGAAAAACGTCCCTGTGAACTAAATGCTTTTTCATAGAGGTAAATTAATTGCTCTTGAAGGCTATTCCAGTGAGGGATTATGATATCAGTATATGGTAGTATTGTGAAGCAGCTTATAAGGACTATTTCTTGGATTCTAAAAAAGCATAATTGAGACTTTTGTCATAGACTTCATAGGGCTCTATGTTCAAGTGAGGCCATTGTTTTAAAATGATACAAACATGATCAATTATACATAATTATGATATTTGACCTGAACTTCACCAAGGAAAATGCCATAAATCGTAAATAAACTGGGGGAGAGGGTCTTCTAGAGATAAGTGAAAATATGCATGTCAAATATATCCATGATACTTATTACCTACTATATCTAAAAAATTACGATTCTGGTAGTATCTGCTTGGACTTCTGCCCGCACATAAGGACAGAGTGAACCAGACTTAGGCTTGGAGAATGAGGGGCCACCAGAGTGAGAATCTCGTGGAGGAAAATATTAGAATCTGTTCTTCTTTTTTGTAGATCTATTGGCAGAAATATCTTTTCTCTTATGATTTATTTCGAGCCATGCCGAAATCAATGTTTAGTAGTGTAGTTTTCTTATCTACTTTTCTCGTGAGAAACCAATGAGATCTCAACTTTCGCTGGTCGCCTCACTTTGAAAACTCCGCTGATTCCCTCCACCCAGCAACAGCCTAAGTATTTGACCCTATTAGAGCATCTGACTTTGTGGAGTAGTGGGCAGGGTGTTTCCCTGGCAATGCGAGTGTCGGTTGTTCGAACCCAGCAATAGGCAGCCCATAATTTTATTTTTCAATATTCTCTCCTTAACCCTTTAAGGATGCATGATGCCTGGAGGCATCACGGCGCTAAAGACGCATGATGCCTGGAGGCATCACCGCACTAAAGACGCATGATGCCTTGAGGCATCATTGTCCCAATATTAAGAAAAATGTTTGAACAAAGAAATTATAGAGCAATATTCATGTATCATATTGCATAATTACAAACTTGGATGTCAGTTTTAACTATTATGTGGCCGTCCTGTAGCCAGACAGACTGCCACCAGTATCCGTCCTTATGGGAGTAGCTGAACCCTTGGCAGCCGTCCTTAAAGGGTTAACTCGGATTCGATGAAGTCGCTAAATATATCCATGATATTTATGAAAGATAGATAAAAGAAGCAAAAGGAACCAAACTGATTTGTTCCTGCTATATTTTGAGCGTACCAATCTCTGATCACTTTAAAGTTTGCTTATAATGGATGGATAGCAAACCATTCCTGTTGAGGAAGCATTTGTTTCACACCGTCTCCACCAGGTGGCAAGCCTGTACCATGACTTGACCAGTCTCTCCTCACTGGTAGGGTTCCCTACACAGCATGTTGCAGGGCTTGCCCTGTAGAGGAATCATGTGCATCTTGTCCTGTATAACAAATTCAGAATACTCTCATCAGCAATGTTTAGCAAGACACATACTGATATTACATTATCTACCAATGACAAAGGGTTGGAGGGTTTCAATGTGATTTTTCTTGAGAAATCCTACATTGAAAAACGTCCCTGTGAACTAAATGCTTTTTCATAGAGGTAAATTAATTGCTCTTGAATGCTAGTCCAGTGAGGGATTATGATATCAGTATATGGTAGTATTGTGGGGCAGCTTATAGGACTATTTCTTGGATTCTGAAAAAGGCTTAATTGAGACTTTTGTCATGGACTTCATAGGGCTCTATGTTCAAGTGAGGCCATTGTTTTAAAATGATACAAACATGATCAATTATACATAATTATCATATTTGACCTGAACTTCACCAAGGTAAATGCCATAAATCGTAAATAAACTGGGGGAGAGGGTCTTCTAGAGATAAGTGAAAATATGCATGTCAAATATATCCATGATACTTATTACCTATTATATCTAAAAAACTACGATTCTGGTAGTATCTGCTTGGACTTCTGCCCGCACATAAGGACAGAGTGAACCAGACTTAGGCTTGGAGAGTGAGGGGCCACCAGAGTGAGAATCTCGTGGAGGAAAATATTAGAATCTGTTCTTCTTTTTTGTAGATCTATTGGCAGAAATATCTTTTCTCTTATGATTTATTTCGAGCCATGCCGAAATCAATGTTTAGTAGTGTAGTTTTCTTATCTACTTTTCTCGTGAGAAACCAACAAGATCTCAACTTTCGCTGGTCGCCTCACTTTGAAAACTCCGCTGATTCCCTCCACCCAGCAACAGCCTAAGTATTTGACCCTATTAGAGCACCTGACTTTGTGGAGTAGTGGGCAGGGTGTTTCCATGGCAATGTGAGTGTCGGGTGTTCGAACCCAGCAATAGGCAGCCCATAATTTCACTTTTCAATATTCTCTCCTTAACCCTTTAAGGACGCATGATGCCTGGAGGCATCACGGCGCTAAAGACGCATGATGCCTGGAGGCATCACCGCACTAAAGAATCATGATGCCTTGAGGCATCATTGTCCCAATATTAAGAAAAATGTTTGAACAAAGAAATAATAGAGCAATTTTCATGAAATCTTCAGAAAATGTAGATATAATATCATATTTAGTATGTCTATTAAAAAGAAATAAAACATTTATGATTATGTATCATATTGCACAATTACAAACTTGGATGTCAGTTTTAACTATCATGTGGCCGTCCTGTAGCCAGACAGACTGCCACCAGTATCCGTCCTTATGGGAGTAGCTGGACCCCTGGCAGCCATCCTTAAAGGGTTAACTCGGATTCGATGAAGTCGCTAAATATATCCATGATATTTATGAAAGATAGATAAAAGAAGCAAAAGGAACCAAACTGATTTGTTCCTGCTATATTTTGAGCGTACCAATCTCTGATCACTTTAAAGTTTGCCTATAATGTATGGATAGCAAACCCTTCCTGTTGAGGAAGCATTTGTTTCACACCGTCTCCACCAGGTGGCAAGTCTGTACCATGACTTGACCAGTCTCTCCTCAGTGGTAGGGTTCCCTACACAGCATGTTGGAAAGCTTGCCCTGTAGAGGAATCATGTGCATCTTGTCCTGTATAACAAATTCAGAATACTCTCATCAGCAATGTTTAGCAAGACACATACTGATATTACATTATCTACCAATGACAAAGGGTTGGAGGGTTTCAATGTGATTTTTCTTGAGAAATCCTACATTGAAAAACGTCCCTGTGAACTAAATGCTTTTTCATAGAGGTAAATTAATTGCTTTTGAATGCTCTTCCAGTGAGGGATTATGATATCAGTATATGGTAGTATTGTGGAGCAGCTTATAAGGACTATTTCTTGGATTCTAAAAAAGCATAATTGAGACTTTTGTCATGGACTTCATAGGGCTCTATGTTCAAGTGTTCATTGTTTTAAAATGATACAAACATGATCAATTATACATAATTATCATATTTGACCTGAACTTCACCAAGGAACATGCCATAAATCGTAAATAAACTGGGGGAGAGGGTCTTCTAGAGATAAGTGAAAATATGCATGTCAAATATATCCATGATACTTATTACCTACTATATCTAAAAAACTACGATTCTGGTAGTATCTGCTTGGACTTCTGCCCGCACATAAGGACAGAGCGAACCAGACTTAGGCTTGGAGAATGAGGGGCCACCAGAGTGAGAATCTCGTGGAGGAAAATATTAGAATCTGTTCTTCTTTTTTGTAGATCTATTGGCAGAAATATCTTTTCTCTTATGATTTATTTCGAGCCATGCCGAAATCAATGTTTAGTAGTATAGTTTTCTTATCTACTTTTCTCGTGAGAAACCAATGAGATCTCAACTTTTGCTGGTCGCCCCACTTTTAAAACTCTGATTCCCTCCACCCAGCAACAGCCTAAGTATTTGACCCTATTAGAGCATCTGACTTTGTGGAGTAGTGGGCAGGGTGTTTCCCTGGCAATGCGAGTGTCGGGTGTTAGAACCAAGCAATAGGCAGCCCACAATTTCATTTTTCAATATTCTCCCCTTAACTCGGACTCAACGAAGTCGCTAAATATATCCATGATATTTATGAAAGATAGATAAAAGAAGCAAAAGGAACCAAACTGATTTGTTCCTGCTATATTTTGAGCGTACCAATCTCTGATCACTTTAAAGTTTGCCTATAATGGATGGATAGCAAACCCTTCCTGTTGAGGAAGCATTTGTTTCACACCGTCTCCACCAGGTGGCAAGTCTGTACCATGACTTGACCAGTCTCTCCTCACTGGTAGGGTTCTCTACACAGCATGTTGGAAGGCTTGCCCTGTAGAGGAATCATGTGCATCTTGTCCTGTATAACAAATTCAGAATACTCTCATCAGCAATGTTTAGCAAGACACATACTGATATTACATTATCTACCAATGACAAAGGGTTGGAAGGTTTCAATGTGATTTTTCTTGAGAAATCCTACATTGAAAAACGTCTCTGTGAACTAAATGCTTTTTCATAGAAGTAAATTAATTGCTCTTGAATGCGATTCCAGTGAGGGATTATGATATCAGTATATGGTAGTATTGTGAGCAGCTTATAGGACTATTTCTTGGATTCTAAAAAAGCATAATTGAGACTTTTGTCATGGACTTCATGGGGCTCTATGTTCAAGTGAGGCCATTGTTTTAAAATGATACAAACATGATCAATTATACATAATTATCATATTTGACCTGAACTTCACCAAGGAAAATGCCATAAATTGTAAATAAACTGGGGGAGAGGGTCTTCTAGAGATAAGTGAAAATATGCATGTCAAATATATCCATGATACTTATTACCTATTATATCTAAAAAACTACGATTCTGGTAGTATCTGCTTGGAATTCTGCCCGCACATAAGGACAGAGTGAACCAGACTTAGGCTTGGAGAGTGAGGGGCCACCAGAGTGAGAATCTCGTGGAGGAAAATATTAGAATCTGTTCTTCTTTTTTGTAGATCTATTGGCAGAAATATCTTTTCTCTTATGATTTATTTCGAGCCATGCCGAAATCAATGTTTAGTAGTGTAGTTTTCTTATCTACTTTTCTCGTGAGAAACCAACAAGATCTCAACTTTCGCTGGTCGCCTCACTTTGAAAACTCCGCTGATTCCCTCCACCCAGCAACAGCCTAAGTATTTGACCCTATTAGAGCACCTGACTTTGTGGAGTAGTGGGCAGGGTGTTTCCATGGCAATGTGAGTGTCGGGTGTTCGAACCCAGCAATAGGCAGCCCATAATTTCACTTTTCAATATTCTCTCCTTAACCCTTTAAGGACGCATGATGCCTGGAGGCATCACGGCGCTAAAGACGCATGATGCCTGGAGGCATCACCGCACTAAAGAATCATGATGCCTTGAGGCATCATTGTCCCAATATTAAGAAAAATGTTTGAACAAAGAAATAATAGAGCAATATTCATGAAATCTTCAGAAAATGTAGATATAATATCATATTTAGTATGTCTATTAAAAAGAAATAAAACATTTATGATTATGTATCATATTGCACAATTACAAACTTGGATGTCAGTTTTAACTATCATGTGGCCGTCCTGTAGCCAGACAGACTGCCACCAGTATCCGTCCTTATGGGAGTAGCTGGACCCCTGGCAGCCATCCTTAAAGGGTTAACTCGGATTCGATGAAGTCGCTAAATATATCCATGATATTTATGAAAGATAGATAAAAGAAGCAAAAGGAACCAAACTGATTTGTTCCTGCTATATTTTGAGCGTACCAATCTCTGATCACTTTAAAGTTTGCCTATAATGGATGGATTGCAAACCCTTCCTGTTGAGGAAGCATTTGTTTCACACCGTCTCCACCAGGTGGCAAGTCTGTACCATGACTTGACCAGTCTCTCCTCAGCGGTAGGGTTCCCTACACAGCATGTTGGAAGGCTTGCCCTGTAGAGGAATCATGTGCATCTTGTCCTGTATAACAAATTCAGAATACTCTCATCAGCAATGTTTAGCAAGACACATACTGATATTACATTATCTACCAATGACAAAGGGTTGGAGGGTTTCAATGTGATTTTTCTTGAGAAATCCTACATTGAAAAACGTCCCTGTGAACTAAATGCTTTTTCATAGAGGTAAATTAATTGCTCTTGAATGCTAGTCCAGTGAGGGATTATGATATCAGTATATGGTAGTATTGTGGAGCAGCTTATAGGACTATTTCTTGGATTCTGAAAAAGGCTTAATTGAGACTTTTGTCATGGACTTCATAGGGCTCTATGTTCAAGTGAGGCCATTGTTTTAAAATGATACAAACATGATCAATAATACATAATTATCATATTTGACCTGAACTTCACCAAGGAAAATGCCATAAATCGTAAATAAACTGGGGCAGAGGGTCTTCTAGAGATAAGTGAAAATATGCATGTCAAATATATCAATGATCCTTATTACCTACTATATTTAAAAAACTACGATTCTGGTAGTATCTGCTTGGACTTCTGCCCGCACATAAGGACAGAGTGAACCAGACTTAGGCTTGGAGAGTGAGGGGCCACCAGAGTGAGAATCTCGTGGAGGAAAATATTAGAATCTGTTCTTCTTTTTTGTAGATCTATTGGCAGAAATATCTTTTCTCTTATGATTTATTTCGAGCCATGCCGAAATCAATGTTTAGTAGTGTAGTTTTCTTATCTACTTTTCTCGTGAGAAAGCAATGAGATCTCAACTTCTGCTGGTCGCCCCACTTTCAAAACTCCGATTCCCTCCACCCAGCAACAGCCTAAGTATTTGACCCTATTAGAGCATCTGACTTTGTGGAGTAGTGGGCAGGGTGTTTCCCTGGCAATGCGAGTGTCGGGTGTTCGAACCCAGCAATAGGCAGCCCATAATTTTATTTTTCAATATTCTCTCCTTAACCCTTTAAGGATGCATGATGCCTGGAGGCATCACGGCGCTAAAGAAGCATGATGCCTGGAGGCATCACCGCACTAAAGACGCATGATGCCTTGAGGCATCATTGTCCCAATATTAAGAAAAACGTTTTAACAAAGAAATAATAGAGCAATATTCATGAAATCTTCAGAAAATGTAGATATAATATCATATTTAGTATGTCTATTAAAAAGAAATAAAACATTTATGATTATGTATCATATTGCATAATTACAAACTTGGATGTCAGTTTTAACTATTATGTGGCTGTCCTGTAGCCAGACAGACTGCCACCAGTATCCATCCTTATGGGAGTAGCTGAACCCCTGGCAGCCGTCCTTAAAGGGTTAACTCGGATTCGATGAAGTCGCTAAATATATCCATGATATTTATGAAAGATAGATAAAAGAAGCAAAAGGAACCAAACTGATTTGTTCCTGCTATATTTTGAGCGTACCAATCTCTGATCACTTTAAAGTTTGCTTATAATGGATGGATAGCAAACCATTCCTGTTGAGGAAGCATTTGTTTCACACCGTCTCCACCAGGTGGCAAGCCTGTACCATGACTTGACCAGTCTCTCCTCAGTGGTAGGGTTCCCTACACAGCATGTTGCAGGGCTTGCCCTGTAGAGGAATCATGTGCATCTTGTCCTGTATAACAAATTCAGAATACTCTCATCAGCAATGTTTAGCAAGACACATACTGATATTACATTATCTACCAATGACAAAGGGTTGGAGGGTTTCAATGTGATTTTTCTTGAGAAATCCTACATTGAAAAACGTCCCTGTGAACTAAATGCTTTTTCATAGAGGTAAATTAATTGATCTTGAATGCTATTCCAGTGAGGGATTATGATATCAGTATATGGTAGTGTTGTGGAGCAGCTTATAAGGACTATTTCTTGGATTCTAAAAAAGCATAATTGAGACTTTTGTCATGGACTTCATAGGGCTCTATGTTCAAGTGAGGCCATTGTTTTAAAATGATACAAACATGATCAATTAAACATAATTATCATATTTGACCTGAACTTCACCAAGGAAAATGCCATAAATCGTAAGTAACTGGGGGAGAGGGTCTTCTAGAGATAAGTGAAAATATGCATGTCAAATATATCCATGATACTTATTACCTACTATATCCAAAAAACTACGATTCTGGTAGTATCTGCTTGGACTTCTGCCCGCACATAAGGACAGAGTGAACCATACTTAGGCTTGGAGAGTGAGGGGCCACGAGAGTGAGAATCTCGTGGAGGAAAATATTAGAATCTGTTCTTCTTTTTTGTAGATCTATTTGCAGAAATATTTTTGCTCTTATGATTTATTTCGAGCCATGCCGAAATCAATGTTTAGTATTGTAGTTTTCTTATCTACTTTTCTCGTGAGAAACCAATGAGATCTCAACTTTCGCTGGTCACCACACTTTGAAAACTCCGCTGATTCCCTCCACCCAGCAACAGCCTAAGTATTTGACCCTATTAGAGCATCTGACTTTGTGGGGTAGTGGGCAGGGTGTTTCCCTGGCAATGCGAGTGTCGGGTGTTCGAACCCAGCAATAGGCAGCCCATAATTTTATTTTTCAATATTCTCTCCTTAACCCTTTAAGGATGCATGATGCCTGGAGGCATCACGGCGCTAAAGAAGCATGATGCCTGGAGGCATCACCGCACTAAAGACGCATGATGCCTTGAGGCATCATTGTCCCAATATTAAGAAAAACGTTTTAACAAAGAAATAATAGAGCAATATTCATGAAATCTTCAGAAAATGTAGATATAATATCATATTTAGTATGTCTATTAAAAAGAAATAAAACATTTATGATTATGTATCATATTGCATAATTACAAACTTGGATGTCAGTTTTAACTATTATGTGGCTGTCCTGTAGCCAGACAGACTGCCACCAGTATCCATCCTTATGGGAGTAGCTGAACCCCTGGCAGCCGTCCTTAAAGGGTTAACTCGGATTCGATGAAGTCGCTAAATATATCCATGATATTTATGAAAGATAGATAAAAGAAGCAAAAGGAACCAAACTGATTTGTTCCTGCTATATTTTGAGCGTACCAATCTCTGATCACTTTAAAGTTTGCTTATAATGGATGGATAGCAAACCATTCCTGTTGAGGAAGCATTTGTTTCACACCGTCTCCACCAGGTGGCAAGCCTGTACCATGACTTGACCAGTCTCTCCTCACTGGTAGGGTTCCCTACACAGCATGTTGCAGGGCTTGCCCTGTAGAGGAATCATGTGCATCTTGTCCTGTATAACAAATTCAGAATACTCTCATCAGCAATGTTTAGCAAGACACATACTGATATTACATTATCTACCAATGACAAAGGGTTGGAGGGTTTCAATGTGATTTTTCTTGAGAAATCCTACATTGAAAAACGTCCCTGTGAACTAAATGCTTTTTCATATAGGTAAATTAATTGCTCTTGAATGCTATTCCAGTGAGGGATTATGATATCAGTATATGGTAGTGTTGTGGAGCAGCTTATAAGGACTATTTCTTGGATTCTAAAAAAGCATAATTGAGACTTTTGTCATGGACTTCATAGGGCTCTATGTTCAAGTGAGGCTATTGTTTTAAAATGATACAAACATGATCAATTATACATAATTATCATATTTGACCTGAACTTCACCAAGGAAAATGCCATAAATCGTAAATAAACTGGGGGAGAGGGTCTTCTAGAGATAAGTGAAAATATGCATGTCAAATATATCCATGATACTTATTACCTACTATATCTAAAAAACTACGATTCTGGTAGTATCTGCTTGGACTTCTGCCCGCACATAAGGACAGAGTGAACCAGACTTAGGCTTGGAGACTGAGGGGCCACCAGAGTGAGAATCTCGTGGAGGAAAATATTAGAATCTGTTCTTCTTTTTTGTAGATCTATTTGCAGAAATATTTTTTCTCTTATGATTTATTTCGAGCCATGCCGAAATCAATGTTTAGTAGTGTAGTTTTCTTATCTACTTTTCTCGTGAGTAAGCAATGAGATCTCAACTTTCGCTGGTCGCCCCACTTTGAAAACTGCGCTGATTCCCTCCACCCAGCAACAGCCTAAGTATTTGACCCTATTAGAGCATCTAACTTTGTGGAGTAGTGGGCAGGGTGTTTCCCTGGCAATGCGAGTGTCGGGTGTTCGAACCCAGCAATAGGCAGCCCATAATTTTATTTTTCAATATTCTCTCCTTAACCCTTTAAGGATGCATGATGCCTGGAGGCATCACGGCGCTAAAGAAGCATGATGCCTGGAGGCATCACCGCACTAAAGACGCATGATGCCTTGAGGCATCATTGTCCCAATATTAAGAAAAATGTTTGAACAAAGAAATAATAGAGCAATATTCATGAAATCTTCAGAAAATGTAGATATAATATCATATTTAGTATGTCTATTAAAAAGAAATAAAACATTTATGATTATGTATCATATTGCATAATTACAAACTTGGATGTCAGTTTTAACTATTATGTGGCCGTCCTGTAGCCAGACAGACTGCCACCAGTATCCATCCTTATGGGAGTAGCTGAACCCCTGGCAGCCGTCCTTAAAGGGTTAACTCGGATTCGATGAAGTCGCTAAATATATCCATGATATTTATGAAAGATAGATAAAAGAAGCAAAAGGAACCAAACTGATTTGTTCCTGCTATATTTTGAGCATACCAATCTCTGATCACTTTAAAGTTTGCTTATAATGGATGGATAGCAAACCATTCCTGTTGAGGAAGCATTTGTTTCACACTGTCTCCACCAGGTGGCAAGCCTGTACCATGACTTGACCAGTCTCTCCTCACTGGTAGGGTTCCCTACACAGCATGTTGCAGGGCTTGCCCTGTAGAGGAATCATGTGCATCTTGTCCTATATAACAAATTCAGAATACTCTCATCAGCAATGTTTAGCAAGACACATACTGATATTACATTATCTACCAATGACAAAGGGTTGGAGGGTTTCAATGTGATTCTCTTGAGAAATCCTACATTGAAAAACGTCCCTGTGAACTAAATGCTTTTTCATATAGGTAAATTAATTGCTCTTGAATGCTATTCCAGTGAGGGATTATGATATCAGTATATGGTAGTGTTGTGGAGCAGCTTATAAGGACTATTTCTTGGATTCTAAAAAAGCATAATTGAGACTTTTGTCATGGACTTCATAGGGCTCTATGTTCAAGTGAGGCTATTGTTTTAAAATGATACAAACATGATCAATTATACATAATTATCATATTTGACCTGAACTTCACCAAGGAAAATGCCATAAATCGTAAATAAACTGGGGGAGAGGGTCTTCTAGAGATAAGTGAAAATATGCATGTCAAATATATCCATGATACTTATTACCTACTATATCTAAAAAACTACGATTCTGGTAGTATCTGCTTGGACTTCTGCCCGCACATAAGGACAGAGTGAACCATACTTAGGCTTGGAGAGTGAGGGGCCACCAGAGTGAGAATCTCGTGGAGGAAAATATTAGAATCTGTTCTTCTTTTTTGTAGATCTATTTGCAGAAATATTTTTTCTCTTATGATTTATTTCGAGCCATGCCGAAATCAATGTTTAGTAGTGTAGTTTTCTTATCTACTTTTCTCGTGAGAAAGCAATGAGATCTCAACTTTCGCTGGTCGCCCCTCTTTGAAAACTCCGCTTATTCCCTCCACCCAGCAACAGCCTAAGTATTTGACCCTATTAGAGCATCTAACTTTGTGGAGTAGTGGGCAGGGTGTTTCCCTGGCAATGCGAGTGTCGGGTGTTCGAACCCAGCAATAGGCAGCCCATAATTTTATTTTTCAATATTCTCTCCTTAACCCTTTAAGGATGCATGATGCCTGGAGGCATCACGGCGCTAATGACGCATGATGCCTGGAGGCATCACCGCACTAAAGACGCATGATGCCTTGAGGCATCATTGTCCCAATATTAAGAAAAATGTTTTAACAAAGAAATAATAGAGCAATATTCATGAAATCTTCAGAAAATGTAGATATAATATCATATTTAGTATGTCTATTAAAAAGAAATAAAACATTTATGATTATGTATCATTTTGCATAATTACAAACTTGGATGTCAGTTTTAACTATTATGTGGCCGTCCTGTAGCCAGACAGACTGCCACCAGTATCCGTCCTTATGGGAGTAGCTGAACCCCTGGCAGCCGTCCTTAAAGGGTTAACTCGGATTCGATGAAGTCGCTAAATATATCCATGATATTTATGAAAGATAGATAAAAGAAGCAAAAGGAACCAAACTGATTTGTTCCTGCTATATTTTGAGCATACCAATCTCTGATCACTTTAAAGTTTGCTTATAATGGATGGATAGCAAACCATTCCTGTTGAGGAAGCATTTGTTTCACACTGTCTCCACCAGGTGGCAAGCCTGTACCATGACTTGACCAGTCTCTCCTCACTGGTAGGGTTCCCTACACAGCATGTTGCAGGGCTTGCCCTGTAGAGGAATCATGTGCATCTTGTCCTGTATAACAAATTCAGAATACTCTCATCAGCAATGTTTAGCAAGACACACACTGATATTACATTATCTACCAATGACAAAGGGTTGGAGGGTTCCAATGTGATTTTTCTTGAGAAATCCTACATTGAAAAACGTCCCTGTGAACTAAATGCTTTTTCATAGAGGTAAATTAATTGCTCTTGAATGCTATTCCAGTGAGGGATTATGATATCAGTATATGGTAGTATTGTGGAGCAGCTTATAAGGACTATTTCTTGGATTCTAAAAAAGCATAATTGAGACTTTTGTCATGGACTTCATAGGGCTCTATGTTCAAGTGAGGCCATTGTTTTAAAATGATACAAACATGATCAATTATACATGATTATCATATTTGACCTGAACTTCACCAAGGAAAATGCCATAAATCGTAAATAAACTGGGGGAGAGGGTCTTCTAGAGATAAGTGAAAATATGCATGTCAAATATATCCATGATACTTATTACCTACTATATCTAAAAAACTACGATTCTGGTAGTATCTGCTTGGACTTCTGCCCGCACATAAGGACAGAGTGAACCAGACTTAGGCTTGGAGAGTGAGGGGCCACGAAAGTGAGAATCTCGTGGAGGAAAATATTAGAATCTGTTTTTCTTTTTTGTAGATCTATTGGCAGAAATATCTTTTCTGTTATGATTTATTTCGAGCTAGCCGAAATCGATGTTTAGTAGTGTAATTCTCTTATCTACTTTTCTCGTGAGAAAGCAATGAGATCTCAACTTTCGCTGGTCGCCCCACTTTGAAAACTGCGCTGATTCCCCCCACCAAGCAACAGCCTAAGTATTTGACCCTATTAGAGCATCTGACTTTGTGGAGTAGTGGGCAGGGTGTTTCCCTGGCAATGCGAGTATCGGGTGTTCGAACCCAGCAATAGGCAGCCCATAATTTTTCATTTTTCAATATTCTCCCTTTAACTCGGACTCGATGAAGTCGCTAAATATATCCATGATATTTTTGAAAGATAGATAAAAGAAGCAAAAGGAACCAAACTGATTTGTTCCTGCTATATTTTGAGCGTACCAATCTCTGATCACTTTAAAGTTTGCCTATAATGGATGGATAGCAAACCATTCCTGTTGAGGAAGCATTTGTTTCACACCGTCTCCACCAGGTGTCAAGCCTGTACCATGACTTGACCAGTCTCTCCTCACTGGTAGGGTTCCCTACACAGCATGTTGCAGGGCTTGCCTTGTAGAGGAATCATGTGCATCTTGTCCCGTATAACAAATTCAGAATACACTCATCAGCAATGTTTAGCAAGACACATACTGATATTACATTATCTACCAATGACAAAGGGTTGGAGGGTTTCAATGTGATTTTTCTTGAAAAATCCTACATTGAAAAACGTCCCTGTGAACTAAATGCTTTTTCATAGAAGTAAATTAATTGCTCTTGAATGCTATTCCAGTGAGGGATTATGATATCAGTATATGGTAGTATTGTGGAGTAGCTTATAGGACTATTTCTTGGATTCTAAAAAAGCATAATTGAGACTTTTGTCATGGACTTCATAGGGCTCTATGTTCAAGTGAGGCCATTGTTTTAAAATGATACAAACATGATCAATTATACATAATTATCATATTTGACCTGAACTTCACCAAGGAAAATGCCATAAATCGTAAATAAACTGGGGGAGAGGGTCTTCTAGAGATAAGTAAAAATATGCATATCAAATATATCCATGATACTTATTACCTACTATATCTAAAAAACTACGATTCTGGTAGTATCTGCTTGGACTTCTGCCCGCACATAAGGACAGAGTGAACCAGACTTAGGCTTGGAGAGTGAGGGGCCACAAAAGTGAGAATCTCGTGGAGGAAAATATTAGAATCTGTTTTTCTTTTTTGTAGATCTATTGGCAGAAATATCTTTTCTGTTATGATTTATTTCGAGCCATGCCGAAATCGATGTTTAGTAGTGTAGTTTTCTTATCTACTTTTCTCGTGAGAAACCAATGAGATCTCAACTTTCACTGGTCGCCCCACTTTGAAAACTCCGCTGATTCCCTCCACCCAGCAACAGCCTAAGTATTTGACCCTATTAGAGCATCTGACTTTGTGGAGTAGTGGGCAGGGTGTTTCCCTGGCAATGCGAGTATCGGGTGTTCGAGCCCAGCAGTAGGGAGCCCATAATTTTTCATTTTTCAATATTCTCCCCTTAACTCGGACTCGATGAAGTCGCTTAATATATCCATGATATTTATGAAAGATAGATAAAAGAAGCAAAAGGAACCAAACTGATTTGTTCCTGCTATATTTTGAGCGTACCAATCTCTGATCACTTTAAAGTTTGCCTTTAATGGATTGATAGCAAACCATTCCTGTTGAGGAAGTATTGTTTCACACCGTCTCCACCAGGTGTCAAGCCTGTACCATGACTTGACCAGTCTCTCCTCACTGGTAGGGTTCCCTACACAGCATGTTGCAGGGTTTGCCCTGTAGAGGAATCATGTGCATCTTGTCCTGTATAACAAATTCAGAATACTCTCATCAGCAATGTTTAGCAAGACACATACTGATATCACATTATCTACCAATGACAAAGGGTTGGAGGGTTTCAATGTGATTTTTCTTGAGAAATCCTACATTGAAAAACGTCCCTGTGAACTAAATGCTTTTTCATAGAAGTAAATTAATTGCTCTTGAATGCGATTCCAGTGAGGGATTATGATATCAGTATATGGTAGTATTGTGAGCAGCTTATAGGACTATTTCTTGGATTCTAAAAAAGCATAATTGAGACTTTTGTCATGGACTTCATAGGGCTCTATGTTCAAGTGAGGCCATTGTTTTAAAATGATACAAACATGATCAATTATACATAATTATCATATTTGACCTGAACTTCACCAAGGAAAATGCCATAAATCGTAAATAAACTGGGGGAGAGGGTCTTCTAGAGATAAGTGAAAATATGCATGTCAAATATATCCATGATACTTATTACCTACTATATCTAAAAAACTACGATTCTGGTAGTATCTGCTTGGACTTCTGCCCGCACATAAGGACAGAGTGAACCAGACTTAGGCTTGGAGAGTGAGGGGCCACGAGAGTGAGAATCTCGTGGAGGAAAACATTAGAATCTGTTCTTCTTTTTTGTAGATCTATTGGCAGAAATATCTTTTCTCTTATGATTTATTTGGAGCCATGCCGAAATCGATGTTTAGTAGTGTAGTTTTCTTATCTACTTTTCTCGTGAGAAACCAAAGAGATCTCAACTTTCGCTGGTTGCCTCACTTTCAAAACTCCGCTGATTCCCTCCACCCAGCAACAGCCTAAGTATTTGACCCTATTAGAGCATCTGACTTTGTGGAGTAGTGGGCAGGGTGTTTCCCTGGCAATGCGAGTGTCGGGTGTTCGAACCCAGCAATAGGCAGCCCATAATTTTTCATTTTTCAATATTCTCCCCTTAATTCGGACTCGATGAAGTCGCTTAATATATCCATGATATTTATGAAAGATAGATAAAAGAAGCAAAAGGAACCAAACTGATTTGTTCCTGCTATATTTTGAGCGTACCAATCTCTGATCACTTTAAAGTTTGCCTATAATGGATGGATAGCAAACCATTCCTGTTGAGGAAGCATTTGTTTCACACCGTCTCCACCAGGTGGCAAGCCTGTACCATGACTTGACCAGTCTCTCCTCACTGGTAGGGTTCCCTACACAGCATGTTGCAGGGTTTGCCCTGTAGAGGAATCATGTGCATCTTGTCCTGTATAACAAATTCAGAATACTCTCATCAGCAATGTTTAGCAAGACACATACTGATATCACATTATCTACCAATGACAAAGGGTTGGAGGGTTTCAATGTGATTTTTCTTGAGAAATCCTACATTGAAAAACGTCCCTATGAACTAAATGCTTTTTCATAGAGGTACATTAATTGCTCTTGAATGCTATTCCAGTGAGGGATTATGATATCAGTATATGGTAGTATT
This sequence comes from Alentia gelatinosa, assembly GCA_950022655.1. Lineage (NCBI taxonomy): Eukaryota > Metazoa > Annelida > Polychaeta > Phyllodocida > Polynoidae > Alentia > Alentia gelatinosa. Next base: position 46,996,091 of record OX465583.1, on the reverse strand, counting down.
GTGGAGCAGCTTATAGGACTATTTCTTGGATTCTAAAAAAGCATAATTGAGACTTTTGTCATGGACTTCATAGGGCTCTATGTTCAAGTGAGGCCATTGTTTTAAAATGATACAAACATGATCAATTATACATAATTATCATTTTTGACCTGAATTTCACCAAGGAAAATGCCATAAATCGTAAATAAACTGGGGGAGAGGGTCTTCTAGAGATAAGTGAAAATATGCATGTCAAATATATCCATGATACTTATTACCTACTATATCTAAAAAACTACGATTCTGGTAGTGTCTGCTTGGACTTCTGCCCGCACATAAGGACAGAGTGAACCAGACTTAGGCTTGGAGAGTGAGGGGCCACGAGAGTGAGAATCTCGTGGAGGAAAACATTAGAATCTGTTCTTCTTTTTTGTAGATCTATTGGCAGAAATATCTTTTCTCTTATGATTTATTTGGAGCCATGCCGAAATCGATGTTTAGTAGTGTAGTTTTCTTATCTACTTTTCTCGTGAGAAACCAAAGAGATCTCAACTTTCGCTGGTTGCCTCACTTTCAAAACTCCGCTGATTCCCTCCACCCAGCAACAGCCTAAGTATTTGACCCTATTAGAGCATCTGACTTTGTGGAGTAGTGGGCAGGGTGTTTCCCTGGCAATGCGAGTGTCGGGTGTTCGAACCCAGCAATAGGCAGCCCATAATTTTTCATTTTTCAATATTCTCCCCTTAATTCGGACTCGATGAAGTCGCTTAATATATCCATGATATTTATGAAAGATAGATAAAAGAAGCAAAAGGAACCAAACTGATTTGTTCCTGCTATATTTTGAGCGTACCAATCTCTGATCACTTTAAAGTTTGCCTATAATGGATGGATAGCAAACCATTCCTGTTGAGGAAGCATTTGTTTCACACCGTCTCCACCAGGTGGCAAGCCTGTACCATGACTTGACCAGTCTCTCCTCACTGGTAGGGTTCCCTACACAGCATGTTGCAGGGTTTGCCCTGTAGAGGAATCATGTGCATCTTGTCCTGTATAACAAATTCAGAATACTCTCATCAGCAATGTTTAGCAAGACACATACTGATATCACATTATCTACCAATGACAAAGGGTTGGAGGGTTTCAATGTGATTTTTCTTGAGAAATCCTACATTGAAAAACGTCCCTGTGAACTAAATGCTTTTTCATAGAGGTACATTAATTGCTCTTGAATGCTATTCCAGTGAGGGATTATGATATCAGTATATGGTAGTATTGTGGAGCAGCTTATAGGACTATTATTTGGATTCTAAAAAAGCATAATTGAGACTTTTGTCATGGACTTCATAGGGCTCTATGTTCAAGTGAGGCCATTGTTTTAAAATGATACAAACATGATCAATTATACATAATTATCATATTTGACCTGAACTTCACCAAGGAAAATGCCATAAATCGTAAATAAACTGGGGGAGAGGGTCTTCTAGAGATAAGTGAAAATATGCATGTCAAATATATCCATGATACTTATTACCTACTATATCTAAAAAACTACGATTCTGGTAGTGTCTGCTTGGACTTCTGCCCGCACATAAGGACAGAGTGAACCAGACTTAGGCTTGGAGAGTGAGGGGCCACGAGAGTGAGAATCTCGTGGAGGAAAACATTAGAATCTGTTCTTCTTTTTTGTAGATCTATTGGCAGAAATATCTTTTCTCTTATGATTTATTTGGAGCCATGCCGAAATCGATGTTTAGTAGTGTAGTTTTCTTATCTACTTTTCTCGTGAGAAACCAAAGAGATCTCAACTTTCGCTGGTTGCCTCACTTTCAAAACTCCGCTGATTCCCTCCACCCAGCAACAGCCTAAGTATTTGACCCTATTAGAGCATCTGACTTTGTGGAGTAGTGGGCAGGGTGTTTCCCTGGCAATGCGAGTGTCGGGTGTTCGAACCCAGCAATAGGCAGCCCATAATTTTTCATTTTTCAATATTCTCCCCTTAATTCGGACTCGATGAAGTCGCTTAATATATCCATGATATTTATGAAAGATAGATAAAAGAAGCAAAAGGAACCAAACTGATTTGTTCCTGCTATATTTTGAGCGTACCAATCTCTGATCACTTTAAAGTTTGCCTATAATGGATGGATAGCAAACCATTCCTGTTGAGGAAGCATTTGTTTCACACCGTCTCCACCAGGTGGCAAGCCTGTACCATGACTTGACCAGTCTCTCCTCACTGGTAGGGTTCCCTACACAGCATGTTGCAGGGTTTGCCCTGTAGAGGAATCATGTGCATCTTGTCCTGTATAACAAATTCAGAATACTCTCATCAGCAATGTTTAGCAAGACACATACTGATATCACATTATCTACCAATGACAAAGGGTTGGAGGGTTTCAATGTGATTTTTCTTGAGAAATCCTACATTGAAAAACGTCCCTGTGAACTAAATGCTTTTTCATAGAGGTACATTAATTGCTCTTGAATGCTATTCCAGTGAGGGATTATGATATCAGTATATGGTAGTATTGTGGAGCAGCTTATAGGACTATTATTTGGATTCTAAAAAAGCATAATTGAGACTTTTGTCATGGACTTCATAGGGCTCTATGTTCAAGTGAGGCCATTGTTTTAAAATGATACAAACATGATCAATTATACATAATTATCATATTTGACCTGAACTTCACCAAGGAAAATGCCATAAATCGTAAATAAACTGGGGGAGAGGGTCTTCTAGAGATAAGTGAAAATATGCATGTCAAATATATCCATGATACTTATTACCTACTATATCTAAAAAACTACGATTCTGGAAGGGTCTGCTTGGACTTCTGCCCGCACATAAGGACAGAGTGAACCAGACCTAGGCTTGGAGAGTGAGGGGCCACGAGAGTGAGAATCTCGTGGAGGAAAACATTAGAATCTGTTCTTCTTTTTTGTAGATCTATTGGCAGAAATATCTTTTCTCTTATGATTTATTTGGAGCCATGCCGAAATCGATGTTTAGTAGTGTAGTTTTCTTATCTACTTTTCTCGTGAGAAACCAATGAGATCTCAACTTTCGCTGGTCGCCCCACTTTGAAAACTCCGCTGATTCCCTCCACCCAGCAACAGCCTAAGTATTTGACCCTATTAGAGCATCTGACTTTGTGGAGTAGTGGGCAGGGTATTTCCCTGGCAATGCGAGTGTCGGGTGTTCGAACCCAGCAATAGGCAGCTCATAATTTTTCATTTTTCAATATTCTCCCCTTAACTCGGACTCGATGAAGTCGCTTAATATATCCATGATATTTATGAAAGATAGATAAAAGAAGCAAAAGGAACCAAATTGATTTGTTCCTGCTATATTTTGAGCGTACCAATCTCTGATCACTTTAAAGTTTGCCTATAATGGATTGATAGCAAACCATTCCTGTTGAGGAAGTATTGTTTCACACCGTCTCCACCAGGTGGCAAGCCTGTACCATGACTTGACCAGTCTCTCCTCACTGGTAGGGTTCCCTACACAGCATGTTGCAGGGTTTGCCCTGTAGAGGAATCATGTGCATCTTGTCCTGTATAACAAATTCAGAATACTCTCATCAGCAATGTTTAGCAAGACACATACTGATATCACATTATCTACCAATGACAAAGGGTTGGAGGGTTTCAATGTGATTTTTCTTGAGAAATCCTACATTGAAAAACGTCCCTGTGAACTAAATGCTTTTTCATAGAGGTACATTAATTGCTCTTGAATGCGATTCCAGTGAGGGATTATGATATCAGTATATGGTAGTATTGTGAGCAGCTTATAGGACTATTTCTTGGATTCTAAAAAAGCATAATTGAGACTTTTGTCATGGACTTCATAGGGCTCTATGTTCAAGTGAGGCCATTGTTTTAAAATGATACAAACATGATCAATTATACATAATTATCATATTTGACCTGAACTTCACCAAGGAAAATGCCATAAATCGTAAATAAACTGGGGGAGAGGGTCTTCTAGAGATAAGTGAAAATATGCATGTCAAATATATCCATGATACTTATTACCTACTATATCTAAAAAACTACGATTCTGGTAGTGTCTGCTTGGACTTCTGCCCGCACATAAGGACAGAGTGAACCAGACTTAGGCTTGGAGAGTGAGGGGCCACGAGAGTGAGAATCTCGTGGAGGAAAACATTAGAATCTGTTCTTCTTTTTTGTAGATCTATTGGCAGAAATATCTTTTCTCTTATGATTTATTTGGAGCCATGCCGAAATCGATGTTTAGTAGTGTAGTTTTCTTATCTACTTTTCTCGTGAGAAACCAAAGAGATCTCAACTTTCGCTGGTTGCCTCACTTTCAAAACTCCGCTGATTCCCTCCACCCAGCAACAGCCTAAGTATTTGACCCTATTAGAGCATCTGACTTTGTGGAGTAGTGGGCAGGGTGTTTCCCTGGCAATGCGAGTGTCGGGTGTTCGAACCCAGCAATAGGCAGCCCATAATTTTTCATTTTTCAATATTCTCCCCTTAATTCGGACTCGATGAAGTCGCTTAATATATCCATGATATTTATGAAAGATAGATAAAAGAAGCAAAAGGAACCAAACTGATTTGTTCCTGCTATATTTTGAGCGTACCAATCTCTGATCACTTTAAAGTTTGCCTATAATGGATGGATAGCAAACCATTCCTGTTGAGGAAGCATTTGTTTCACACCGTCTCCACCAGGTGGCAAGCCTGTACCATGACTTGACCAGTCTCTCCTCACTGGTAGGGTTCCCTACACAGCATGTTGCAGGGTTTGCCCTGTAGAGGAATCATGTGCATCTTGTCCTGTATAACAAATTCAGAATACTCTCATCAGCAATGTTTAGCAAGACACATACTGATATCACATTATCTACCAATGACAAAGGGTTGGAGGGTTTCAATGTGATTTTTCTTGAGAAATCCTACATTGAAAAACGTCCCTGTGAACTAAATGCTTTTTCATAGAGGTACATTAATTGCTCTTGAATGCTATTCCAGTGAGGGATTATGATATCAGTATATGGTAGTATTGTGGAGCAGCTTATAGGACTATTATTTGGATTCTAAAAAAGCATAATTGAGACTTTTGTCATGGACTTCATAGGGCTCTATGTTCAAGTGAGGCCATTGTTTTAAAATGATACAAACATGATCAATTATACATAATTATCATATTTGACCTGAACTTCACCAAGGAAAATGCCATAAATCGTAAATAAACTGGGGGAGAGGGTCTTCTAGAGATAAGTGAAAATATGCATGTCAAATATATCCATGATACTTATTACCTACTATATCTAAAAAACTACGATTCTGGAAGGGTCTGCTTGGACTTCTGCCCGCACATAAGGACAGAGTGAACCAGACCTAGGCTTGGAGAGTGAGGGGCCACGAGAGTGAGAATCTCGTGGAGGAAAACATTAGAATCTGTTCTTCTTTTTTGTAGATCTATTGGCAGAAATATCTTTTCTCTTATGATTTATTTGGAGCCATGCCGAAATCGATGTTTAGTAGTGTAGTTTTCTTATCTACTTTTCTCGTGAGAAACCAATGAGATCTCAACTTTCGCTGGTCGCCCCACTTTGAAAACTCCGCTGATTCCCTCCACCCAGCAACAGCCTAAGTATTTGACCCTATTAGAGCATCTGACTTTGTGGAGTAGTGGGCAGGGTATTTCCCTGGCAATGCGAGTGTCGGGTGTTCGAACCCAGCAATAGGCAGCTCATAATTTTTCATTTTTCAATATTCTCCCCTTAACTCGGACTCGATGAAGTCGCTTAATATATCCATGATATTTATGAAAGATAGATAAAAGAAGCAAAAGGAACCAAATTGATTTGTTCCTGCTATATTTTGAGCGTACCAATCTCTGATCACTTTAAAGTTTGCCTATAATGGATTGATAGCAAACCATTCCTGTTGAGGAAGTATTGTTTCACACCGTCTCCACCAGGTGGCAAGCCTGTACCATGACTTGACCAGTCTCTCCTCACTGGTAGGGTTCCCTACACAGCATGTTGCAGGGTTTGCCCTGTAGAGGAATCATGTGCATCTTGTCCTGTATAACAAATTCAGAATACTCTCATCAGCAATGTTTAGCAAGACACATACTGATATCACATTATCTACCAATGACAAAGGGTTGGAGGGTTTCAATGTGATTTTTCTTGAGAAATCCTACATTGAAAAACGTCCCTGTGAACTAAATGCTTTTTCATAGAGGTACATTAATTGCTCTTGAATGCGATTCCAGTGAGGGATTATGATATCAGTATATGGTAGTATTGTGAGCAGCTTATAGGACTATTTCTTGGATTCTAAAAAAGCATAATTGAGACTTTTGTCATGGACTTCATAGGGCTCTATGTTCAAGTGAGGCCATTGTTTTAAAATGATACAAACATGATCAATTATACATAATTATCATATTTGACCTGAACTTCACCAAGGAAAATGCCATAAATCGTAAATAAACTGGGGGAGAGGGTCTTCTAGAGATAAGTGAAAATATGCATGTCAAATATATCCATGATACTTATTACCTACTATATCTAATAAACTACGATTCTGGTAGTATCTGCTTGGACTTCTGCCCGCACATAAGGACAGAGTGAACCAGACTTAGGCTTGGAGAGTGAGGGGCCACCAGAGTGAGAATCTCGTGGAGGAAAACATTAGAATCTGTTCTTCTTTTTTGTAGATCTATTGGCAGAAATATCTTTTCTCTTATGATTTATTTGGAGCCATGCCGAAATCGATGTTTAGTAGTGTAGTTTTCTTATCTACTTTTCTCGTGAGAAACCAAAGAGATCTCAACTTTCGCTGATTGCCTCACTTTCAAAACTCCGCTGATTCCCTCCACCCAGCAACAGCCTAAGTATTTGACCCTATTAGAGCATCTGACTTTGTGGAGTAGTGGGCAGGGTGTTTCCCTGGCAATGCGAGTGTCGGGTGTTCGAGCCCAGCAATAGGCAGTTCATAATTTTTCATTTTTCAATATTCTCCCCTTAACTCGGACTCGATGAAGTCGCTTAATATATCCATGATATTTATGAAAGATAGATAAAAGAAGCAAAAGGAACCAAACTGATTTGTTCCTGCTATATTTTGAGCGTACCAATCTCTGATCACTTTAAAGTTTGCCTATAATGGATTGATAGCAAACCATTCCTGTTGAGGAAGTATTGTTTCACACCGTCTCCACCAGGTGGCAAGCCTGTACCATGACTTGACCAGTCTCTCCTCACTGGTAGGGTTCCCTACACAGCATGTTGCAGGGTTTGCCCTGTAGAGGAATCATGTGCATCTTGTCCTGTATAACAAATTCAGAATACTCTCATCAGCAATGTTTAGCAAGACACGTACTGATATCACATTATCTACCAATGACAAAGGGTTGGAGGGTTTCAATGTGATTTTTCTTGAGAAATCCTACATTGAAAAACGTCCCTGTGAACTAAATGCTTTTTCATAGAAGTAAATTAATTGCTCTTGAATGCGATTCCAGTGAGGGATTATGATATCAGTATATGGTAGTATTGTGAGCAGCTTATAGGACTATTTCTTGGATTCTAAAAAAGCATAATTGAGACTTTTGTCATGGACTTCATAGGGCTCTATGTTCAAGTGAGGCCATTGTTTTAAAATGATACAAACATGATCAATTATACATAATTATCATATTTGACCTGAACTTCACCAAGGAAAATGCCATAAATCGTAAATAAACTGGGGGAGAGGGTCTTCTAGAGATAAGTGAAAATATGCATGTCAAATATATCCATGATACTTATTACCTACTATATCTAATAAACTACGATTCTGGTAGTATCTGCTTGGACTTCTGCCCGCACATAAGGACAGAGTGAACCAGACTTAGGCTTGGAGAGTGAGGGGCCACCAGAGTGAGAATCTCGTGGAGGAAAACATTAGAATCTGTTCTTCTTTTTTGTAGATCTATTGGCAGAAATATCTTTTCTCTTATGATTTATTTGGAGCCATGCCGAAATCGATGTTTAGTAGTGTAGTTTTCTTATCTACTTTTCTCGTGAGAAACCAAAGAGATCTCAACTTTCGCTGGTTGCCTCACTTTTAAAACTCCGCTGATTCCCTCCACCCAGCAACAGCCTAAGTATTTGACCCTATTAGAGCATCTGACTTTGTGGAGTAGTGGGCAGGGTGTTTCCCTGGCAATGCGAGTGTCGGGTGTTCGAGCCCAGCAGTAGGGACCCCATTATTTATCATTTTTCAATATTCTCCCCTTAACTCGGACTCGATGAAGTCGCTTAATATATCCATGATATTTATGAAAGATAGATAAAAGAAGCAAAAGGAACCAAATTGATTTGTTCCTGCTATATTTTGAGCGTACCAATCTCTGATCACTTTAAAGTTTGCCTATAATGGATTGATAGCAAACCATTCCTGTTGAGGAAGTATTGTTTCACACCGTCTCCACCAGGTGGCAAGCCTGTACCATGACTTGACCAGTCTCTCCTCACTGGTAGGGTTCCCTACACAGCATGTTGCAGGGTTTGCCCTGTAGAGGAATCATGTGCATCTTGTCCTGTATAACAAATTCAGAATACTCTCATCAGCAATGTTTAGCAAGACACATACTGATATCACATTATCTACCAATGACAAAGGGTTGGAGGGTTTCAATGTGATTTTTCTTGAGAAATCCTACATTGAAAAACGTCCCTGTGAACTAAATGCTTTTTCATAGAGGTACATTAATTGCTCTTGAATGCGATTCCAGTGAGGGATTATGATATCAGTATATGGTAGTATTGTGAGCAGCTTATAGGACTATTTCTTGGATTCTAAAAAAGCATAATTGAGACTTTTGTCATGGACTTCATAGGGCTCTATGTTCAAGTGAGGCCATTGTTTTAAAATGATACAAACATGATCAATTATACATAATTATCATATTTGACCTGAACTTCACCAAGGAAAATGGCATAAATCGTAAATAAACTGGGGGAGAGGGTCTTCTAGAGATAAGTGAAAATATGCATGTCAAATATATCCATGATACTTATTACCTACTATATCAAATAAACTACGATTCTGGTAGTATCTGCTTGGACTTCTGCCCGCACATAAGGACAGAGTGAACCAGACTTAGGCTTGGAGAGTGAGGGGCCACCAGAGTGAGAATCTCGTGGAGGAAAACATTAGAATCTGTTCTTCTTTTTTGTAGATCTATTGGCAGAAATATCTTTTCTCTTATGATTTATTTGGAGCCATGCCGAAATCGATGTTTAGTAGTGTAGTTTTCTTATCTACTTTTCTCGTGAGAAACCAAAGAGATCTCAACTTTCGCTGGTTGCCTCACTTTCAAAACTCCGCTGATTCCCTCCACCCAGCAACAGCCTAAGTATTTGACCCTATTAGAGCATCTGACTTTGTGGAGTAGTGGGCAGGGTGTTTCCCTGGCAATGCGAGTGTCGGGTGTTCGAACCCAGCAATAGGCAGCCCATAATTTTTCATTTTTCAATATTCTCCCCTTAATTCGGACTCGATGAAGTCGCTTAATATATCCATGATATTTATGAAAGATAGATAAAAGAAGCGAAAGGAACCAAACTGATTTGTTCCTGCTATATTTTGAGCGTACCAATCTCTGATCACTTTAAAGTTTGCCTATAATGGATGGATAGCAAACCATTCCTGTTGAGGAAGCATTTGTTTCACACCGTCTCCACCAGATGGCAAGCCTGTACCATGACTTGACCAGTCTCTCCTCACTGGTAGGGTTCCCTACACAGCATGTTGCAGGGTTTGCCCTGTAGAGGAATCATGTGCATCTTGTCCTGTATAACAAATTCAGAATACTCTCATCAGCAATGTTTAGCAAGACACATACTGATATCACATTATCTACCAATGACAAAGGGTTGGAGGGTTTCAATGTGATTTTTCTTGAGAAATCCTACATTGAAAAACGTCCCTATGAACTAAATGCTTTTTCATAGAGGTACATTAATTGCTCTTGAATGCTATTCCAGTGAGGGATTATGATATCAGTATATGGTAGTATTGTGGAGCAGCTTATAGGACTATTTCTTGGATTCTAAAAAAGCATAATTGAGACTTTTGTCATGGACTTCATAGGGCTCTATGTTCAAGTGAGGCCATTGTTTTAAAATGATACAAACATGATCAATTATACATAATTATCATATTTGACCTGAACTTCACCAAGGAAAATGCCATAAATCGTAAATAAACTGGGGGAGAGGGTCTTCTAGAGATAAGTGAAAATATGCATGTCAAATATATCCATGATACTTATTACCTACTATATCTAAAAAACTACGATTCTGGTAGTGTCTGCTTGGACTTCTGCCCGCACATAAGGACAGAGTGAACCAGACTTAGGCTTGGAGAGTGAGGGGCCACGAGAGTGAGAATCTCGTGGAGGAAAATATTAGAATCTGTTCTTCTTTTTTGTAGATCTATTGGCAGAAATATCTTTTCTCTTATGATTTATTTGGAGCCATGCCGAAATCGATGTTTAGTAGTGTAGTTTTCTTATCTACTTTTCTCGTGAGAAACCAAAGAGATCTCAACTTTCGCTGGTCGCCCCACTTTGAAAACTCTGCTGATTCCCTCCACCCAGCAACAGCCTAAGTATTTGACCCTATTAGAGCATCTGACTTTGTGGAGTAGTGGGCAGGGTATTTCCCTGGCAATGCGAGTGTCGGGTGTTCGAGCCCAGCAATAGGCAGCTCATAATTTTTCATTTTTCAATATTCTCTCCTTAACTCGGACTCGATGAAGTCGCTTAATATATCCATGATATTTATGAAAGATAGATAAAAGAAGCAAAAGGAACCAAATTGATTTGTTCCTGCTATATTTTGAGCGTACCAATCTCTGATCACTTTAAAGTTTGCCTATAATGGATTGATAGCAAACCATTCCTGTTGAGGAAGTATTGTTTCACACCGTCTCCACCAGGTGGCAAGCCTGTACCATGACTTGACCAGTCTCTCCTCACTGGTAGGGTTCCCTACACAGCATGTTGCAGGGTTCGCCCTGTAGAGGAATCATGTGCATCTTGTCCTGTATAACAGATTCAGAATACTCTCATCAGCAATGTTTAGCAAGACACATACTGATATCACATTATCTACCAATGACAAAGGGTTGGAGGGTTTCAATGTGATTTTTCTTGAAAAATCCTACATTGAAAAACGTCCCTGTGAACTAAATGCTTTTTCATAGAAGTAAATTAATTGCTCTTGAATGCTATTCCAGTGAGGGATTATGATATCAGTATATGGTAGTATTGTGGAGCAGCTTATAGGACTATTTCTTGGATTCTAAAAAAGCATAATTGAGACTTTTGTCATGGACTTCATAGGGCTCTATGTTCAAGTGAGGCCATTGTTTTAAAATGATACAAACATGATCAATTATACATAATTATCATATTTGACCTGAACTTCACCAAGGAAAATGGCATAAATCGTAAATAAACTGGGGGAGAGGGTCTTCTAGAGATAAGTGAAAATATGCATGTCAAATATATCCATGATACTTATTACCTACTATATCTAAAAAACTACGATTCTGGTAGTATCTGCTTGGACTTCTGCCCGCACATAAGGACAGAGTGAACCAGACTTAGGCTTGGAGAGTGAGGGGCCACCAGAGTGAGAATCTCGTGGAGGAAAACATTAGAATCTGTTCTTCTTTTTTGTAGATCTATTGGCAGAAATATCTTTTCTCTTATGATTTATTTGGAGCCATGCCGAAATCGATGTTTAGTAGTGTAGTTTTCTTATCTACTTTTCTCGTGAGAAACCAAAGAGATCTCAACTTTCGCTGGTTGCCTCACTTTCAAAACTCCGCTGATTCCCTCCACCCAGCAACAGCCTAAGTATTTGACCCTATTAGAGCATCTGACTTTGTGGAGTAGTGGGCAGGGTGTTTCCCTGGCAATGCGAGTGTCGGGTGTTCGAACCCAGCAATAGGCAGCCCATAATTTTTCATTTTTCAATATTCTCCCCTTAATTCGGACTCGATGAAGTCGCTTAATATATCCATGATATTTATGAAAGATAGATAAAAGAAGCGAAAGGAACCAAACTGATTTGTTCCTGCTATATTTTGAGCGTACCAATCTCTGATCACTTTAAAGTTTGCCTATAATGGATGGATAGCAAACCATTCCTGTTGAGGAAGCATTTGTTTCACACCGTCTCCACCAGGTGGCAAGCCTGTACCATGACTTGACCAGTCTCTCCTCACTGGTAGGGTTCCCTACACAGCATGTTGCAGGGTTTGCCCTGTAGAGGAATCATGTGCATCTTGTCCTGTATAACAAATTCAGAATACTCTCATCAGCAATGTTTAGCAAGACACATACTGATATCACATTATCTACCAATGACAAAGGGTTGGAGGGTTTCAATGTGATTTTTCTTGAGAAATCCTACATTGAAAAACGTCCCTATGAACTAAATGCTTTTTCATAGAGGTACATTAATTGCTCTTGAATGCTATTCCAGTGAGGGATTATGATATCAGTATATGGTAGTATTGTGGAGCAGCTTATAGGACTATTTCTTGGATTCTAAAAAAGCATAATTGAGACTTTTGTCATGGACTTCATAGGGCTCTATGTTCAAGTGAGGCCATTGTTTTAAAATGATACAAACATGATCAATTATACATAATTATCATATTTGACCTGAACTTCACCAAGGAAAATGCCATAAATCGTAAATAAACTGGGGGAGAGGGTCTTCTAGAGATAAGTGAAAATATGCATGTCAAATATATCCATGATACTTATTACCTACTATATCTAAAAAACTACGATTCTGGTAGTATCTGCTTGGACTTCTGCCCGCACATAAGGACAGAGTGAACCAGACTTAGGCTTGGAGAGTGAGGGGCCACCAGAGTGAGAATCTCGTGGAGGAAAACATTAGAATCTGTTCTTCTTTTTTGTAGATCTATTGGCAGAAATATCTTTTCTCTTATGATTTATTTGGAGCCATGCCGAAATCGATGTTTAGTAGTGTAGTTTTCTTATCTACTTTTCTCGTGAGAAACCAAAGAGATCTCAACTTTCGCTGGTTGCCTCACTTTCAAAACTCCGCTGATTCCCTCCACCCAGCAACAGCCTAAGTATTTGACCCTATTAGAGCATCTGACTTTGTGGAGTAGTGGGCAGGGTGTTTCCCTGGCAATGCGAGTGTCGGGTGTTCGAACCCAGCAATAGGCAGCCCATAATTTTTCATTTTTCAATATTCTCCCCTTAATTCGGACTCGATGAAGTCGCTTAATATATCCATGATATTTATGAAAGATAGATAAAAGAAGCGAAAGGAACCAAACTGATTTGTTCCTGCTATATTTTGAGCGTACCAATCTCTGATCACTTTAAAGTTTGCCTATAATGGATGGATAGCAAACCATTCCTGTTGAGGAAGCATTTGTTTCACACCGTCTCCACCAGGTGGCAAGCCTGTACCATGACTTGACCAGTCTCTCCTCACTGGTAGGGTTCCCTACACAGCATGTTGCAGGGTTTGCCCTGTAGAGGAATCATGTGCATCTTGTCCTGTATAACAAATTCAGAATACTCTCATCAGCAATGTTTAGCAAGACACATACTGATATCACATTATCTACCAATGACAAAGGGTTGGAGGGTTTCAATGTGATTTTTCTTGAGAAATCCTACATTGAAAAACGTCCCTATGAACTAAATGCTTTTTCATAGAGGTACATTAATTGCTCTTGAATGCTATTCCAGTGAGGGATTATGATATCAGTATATGGTAGTATTGTGGAGCAGCTTATAGGACTATTTCTTGGATTCTAAAAAAGCATAATTGAGACTTTTGTCATGGACTTCATAGGGCTCTATGTTCAAGTGAGGCCATTGTTTTAAAATGATACAAACATGATCAATTATACATAATTATCATATTTGACCTGAACTTCACCAAGGAAAATGCCATAAATCGTAAATAAACTGGGGGAGAGGGTCTTCTAGAGATAAGTGAAAATATGCATGTCAAATATATCCATGATACTTATTACCTACTATATCTAAAAAACTACGATTCTGGTAGTGTCTGCTTGGACTTCTGCCCGCACATAAGGACAGAGTGAACCAGACTTAGGCTTGGAGAGTGAGGGGCCACCAGAGTGAGAATCTCGTGGAGGAAAATATTAGAATCTGTTCTTCTTTTTTGTAGATCTATTGGCAGAAATATCTTTTCTCTTATGATTTATTTGGAGCCATGCCGAAATCGATGTTTAGTAGTGTAGTTTTCTTATCTACTTTTCTCGTGAGAAACCAAAGAGATCTCAACTTTCGCTGGTCGCCCCACTTTGAAAACTCCGCTGATTCCCTCCACCCAGCAACAGCCTAAGTATTTGACCCTATTAGAGCATCTGACTTTGTGGAGTAGTGGGCAGGGTATTTCCCTGGCAATGCGAGTGTCGGGTGTTCGAGCCCAGCAATAGGCAGCTCATAATTTTTCATTTTTCAATATTCTCTCCTTAACTCGGACTCGATGAAGTCGCTTAATATATCCATGATATTTATGAAAGATAGATAAAAGAAGCAAAAGGAACCAAATTGATTTGTTCCTGCTATATTTTGAGCGTACCAATCTCTGATCACTTTAAAGTTTGCCTATAATGGATTGATAGCAAACCATTCCTGTTGAGGAAGTATTGTTTCACACCGTCTCCACCAGGTGGCAAGCCTGTACCATGACTTGACCAGTCTCTCCTCACTGGTAGGGTTCCCTACACAGCATGTTGCAGGGTTCGCCCTGTAGAGGAATCATGTGCATCTTGTCCTGTATAACAGATTCAGAATACTCTCATCAGCAATGTTTAGCAAGACACATACTGATATCACATTATCTACCAATGACAAAGGGTTGGAGGGTTTCAATGTGATTTTTCTTGAAAAATCCTACATTGAAAAACGTCCCTGTGAACTAAATGCTTTTTCATAGAAGTAAATTAATTGCTCTTGAATGCTATTCCAGTGAGGGATTATGATATCAGTATATGGTAGTATTGTGGAGCAGCTTATAGGACTATTTCTTGGATTCTAAAAAAGCATAATTGAGACTTTTGTCATGGACTTCATAGGGCTCTATGTTCAAGTGAGGCCATTGTTTTAAAATGATACAAACATGATCAATTATACATAATTATCATATTTGACCTGAACTTCACCAAGGAAAATGGCATAAATCGTAAATAAACTGGGGGAGAGGGTCTTCTAGAGATAAGTGAAAATATGCATGTCAAATATATCCATGATACTTATTACCTACTATATCTAAAAAACTACGATTCTGGTAGTATCTGCTTGGACTTCTGCCCGCACATAAGGACAGAGTGAACCAGACTTAGGCTTGGAGAGTGAGGGGCCACCAGAGTGAGAATCTCGTGGAGGAAAACATTAGAATCTGTTCTTCTTTTTTGTAGATCTATTGGCAGAAATATCTTTTCTCTTATGATTTATTTGGAGCCATGCCGAAATCGATGTTTAGTAGTGTAGTTTTCTTATCTACTTTTCTCGTGAGAAACCAAAGAGATCTCAACTTTCGCTGGTTGCCTCACTTTCAAAACTCCGCTGATTCCCTCCACCCAGCAACAGCCTAAGTATTTGACCCTATTAGAGCATCTGACTTTGTGGAGTAGTGGGCAGGGTGTTTCCCTGGCAATGCGAGTGTCGGGTGTTCGAACCCAGCAATAGGCAGCCCATAATTTTTCATTTTTCAATATTCTCCCCTTAATTCGGACTCGATGAAGTCGCTTAATATATCCATGATATTTATGAAAGATAGATAAAAGAAGCGAAAGGAACCAAACTGATTTGTTCCTGCTATATTTTGAGCGTACCAATCTCTGATCACTTTAAAGTTTGCCTATAATGGATGGATAGCAAACCATTCCTGTTGAGGAAGCATTTGTTTCACACCGTCTCCACCAGGTGGCAAGCCTGTACCATGACTTGACCAGTCTCTCCTCACTGGTAGGGTTCCCTACACAGCATGTTGCAGGGTTTGCCCTGTAGAGGAATCATGTGCATCTTGTCCTGTATAACAAATTCAGAATACTCTCATCAGCAATGTTTAGCAAGACACATACTGATATCACATTATCTACCAATGACAAAGGGTTGGAGGGTTTCAATGTGATTTTTCTTGAGAAATCCTACATTGAAAAACGTCCCTATGAACTAAATGCTTTTTCATAGAGGTACATTAATTGCTCTTGAATGCTATTCCAGTGAGGGATTATGATATCAGTATATGGTAGTATTGTGGAGCAGCTTATAGGACTATTTCTTGGATTCTAAAAAAGCATAATTGAGACTTTTGTCATGGACTTCATAGGGCTCTATGTTCAAGTGAGGCCATTGTTTTAAAATGATACAAACATGATCAATTATACATAATTATCATATTTGACCTGAACTTCACCAAGGAAAATGCCATAAATCGTAAATAAACTGGGGGAGAGGGTCTTCTAGAGATAAGTGAAAATATGCATGTCAAATATATCCATGATACTTATTACCTACTATATCTAAAAAACTACGATTCTGGTAGTGTCTGCTTGGACTTCTGCCCGCACATAAGGACAGAGTGAACCAGACTTAGGCTTGGAGAGTGAGGGGCCACGAGAGTGAGAATCTCGTGGAGGAAAATATTAGAATCTGTTCTTCTTTTTTGTAGATCTATTGGCAGAAATATCTTTTCTCTTATGATTTATTTGGAGCCATGCCGAAATCGATGTTTAGTAGTGTAGTTTTCTTATCTACTTTTCTCGTGAGAAACCAAAGAGATCTCAACTTTCGCTGGTCGCCCCACTTTGAAAACTCCGCTGATTCCCTCCACCCAGCAACAGCCTAAGTATTTGACCCTATTAGAGCATCTGACTTTGTGGAGTAGTGGGCAGGGTATTTCCCTGGCAATGCGAGTGTCGGGTGTTCGAGCCCAGCAATAGGCAGCTCATAATTTTTCATTTTTCAATATTCTCTCCTTAACTCGGACTCGATGAAGTCGCTTAATATATCCATGATATTTATGAAAGATAGATAAAAGAAGCAAAAGGAACCAAATTGATTTGTTCCTGCTATATTTTGAGCGTACCAATCTCTGATCACTTTAAAGTTTGCCTATAATGGATTGATAGCAAACCATTCCTGTTGAGGAAGTATTGTTTCACACCGTCTCCACCAGGTGGCAAGCCTGTACCATGACTTGACCAGTCTCTCCTCACTGGTAGGGTTCCCTACACAGCATGTTGCAGGGTTCGCCCTGTAGAGGAATCATGTGCATCTTGTCCTGTATAACAGATTCAGAATACTCTCATCAGCAATGTTTAGCAAGACACATACTGATATCACATTATCTACCAATGACAAAGGGTTGGAGGGTTTCAATGTGATTTTTCTTGAAAAATCCTACATTGAAAAACGTCCCTGTGAACTAAATGCTTTTTCATAGAAGTAAATTAATTGTTCTTGAATGCTATTCCAGTGAGGGATTATGATATCAGTATATGGTAGTATTGTGGAGCAGCTTATAGGACTATTTCTTGGATTCTAAAAAAGCATAATTGAGACTTTTGTCATGGACTTCATAGGGCTCTATGTTCAAGTGAGGCCATTGTTTTAAAATGATACAAACATGATCAATTATACATAATTATCATATTTGACCTGAACTTCACCAAGGAAAATGGCATAAATCGTAAATAAACTGGGGGAGAGGGTCTTCTAGAGATAAGTGAAAATATGCATGTCAAATATATCCATGATACTTATTACCTACTATATCTAAAAAACTACGATTCTGGTAGTATCTGCTTGGACTTCTGCCCGCACATAAGGACAGAGTGAACCAGACTTAGGCTTGGAGAGTGAGGGGCCACGAAAGTGAGAATCTCGTGGAGGAAAATATTAGAATCTGTTTTTCTTTTTTGTAGATCTATTGGCAGAAATATCTTTTCTGTTATGATTTATTTGGAGCCATGCCGAAATCGATGTTTAGTAGTGTAGTTTTCTTATCTACTTTTCTCGTGAGAAACCAATGAGATCTCAACTTTCACTGGTCGCCCCACTTTGAAAACTCCGCTGATTCCCTCCACCCAGCAACAGCCTAAGTATTTGACCCTATTAGAGCATCTGACTTTGTGGAGTAGTGGGCAGGGTGTTTCTCTGGCAATGCGAGTGTCGGGTGTTCGAGCCCAGCAGTAGGGAGCCCATTATTTATCATTTTTCAATATTCTCCCCTTAACTTGGACTCGATGAAGTCGCTTAATATATCCATGATATTTATGAAAGATAGATAAAAGAAGCAAAAGGAACCAAACTGATTTGTTCCTGCTATATTTTGAGCGTACCAATCTCTGATCACTTTAAAGTTTGCCTATAATGGATTGATAGCAAACCATTCCTGTTGAGGAAGTATTGTTTCACACCGTCTCCACCAGGTGTCAAGCCTGTACCATGACTTGACCAGTCTCTCCTCACTGGTAGGGTTCCCTACACAGCATGTTGCAGGGTTTGCCCTGTAGAGGAATCATGTGCATCTTGTCCTGTATAACAAATTCAGAATACTCTCATCAGCAATGTTTAGCAAGACACATACTGATATCACATTATCTACCAATGACAAAGGGTTGGAGGGTTTCAATGTGATTTTTCTTGAGAAATCCTACATTGAAAAACGTCCCTGTGAACTAAATGCTTTTTCATAGAAGTAAATTAATTGCTCTTGAATGCGATTCCAGTGAGGGATTATGATATCAGTATATGGTAGTATTGTGAGCAGCTTATAGGACTATTTCTTGGATTCTAAAAAAGCATAATTGAGACTTTTGTCATGGACTTCATAGGGCTCTATGTTCAAGTGAGGCCATTGTTTTAAAATGATACAAACATGATCAATTATACATAATTATCATATTTGACCTGAACTTCACCAAGGAAAATGCCATAAATCGTAAATAAACTGGGGGAGAGGGTCTTCTAGAAATAAGTGAAAATATGCATGTCAAATATATCCATGATACTTATTACCTACTATATCTAAAAAACTACGATTCTGGTAGTATCTGCTTGGACTTCTGCCCGCACATAAGGACAGAGTGAACCAGACTTAGGCTTGGAGAGTGAGGGGCCACGAGAGTGAGAATCTCGTGGAGGAAAACATTAGAATCTGTTCTTCTTTTTTGTAGATCTATTGGCAGAAATATCTTTTCTCTTATGATTTATTTGGAGCCATGCCGAAATCGATGTTTAGTAGTGTAGTTTTCTTATCTACTTTTCTCGTGAGAAACCAATGAGATCTCAACTTTCACTGGTCGCCCCACTTTGAAAACTCCGCTGATTCCCTCCACCCAGCAACAGCCTAAGTATTTGACCCTATTAGAGCATCTGACTTTGTGGAGTAGTGGGCAGGGTGTTTCTCTGGCAATGCGAGTGTCGGGTGTTCGAGCCCAGCAGTAGGGAGCCCATTATTTATCATTTTTCAATATTCTCCCCTTAACTTGGACTCGATGAAGTCGCTTAATATATCCATGATATTTATGAAAGATAGATAAAAGAAGCAAAAGGAACCAAACTGATTTGTTCCTGCTATATTTTGAGCGTACCAATCTCTGATCACTTTAAAGTTTGCCTATAATGGATTGATAGCAAACCATTCCTGTTGAGGAAGTATTGTTTCACACCGTCTCCACCAGGTGTCAAGCCTGTACCATGACTTGACCAGTCTCTCCTCACTGGTAGGGTTCCCTACACAGCATGTTGCAGGGTTTGCCCTGTAGAGGAATCATGTGCATCTTGTCCTGTATAACAAATTCAGAATACTCTCATCAGCAATGTTTAGCAAGACACATACTGATATCACATTATCTACCAATGACAAAGGGTTGGAGGGTTTCAATGTGATTTTTCTTGAGAAATCCTACATTGAAAAACGTCCCTGTGAACTAAATGCTTTTTCATAGAAGTAAATTAATTGCTCTTGAATGCGATTCCAGTGAGGGATTATGATATCAGTATATGGTAGTATTGTGAGCAGCTTATAGGACTATTTCTTGGATTCTAAAAAAGCATAATTGAGACTTTTGTCATGGACTTCATAGGGCTCTATGTTCAAGTGAGGCCATTGTTTTAAAATGATACAAACATGATCAATTATACATAATTATCATATTTGACCTGAACTTCACCAAGGAAAATGCCATAAATCGTAAATAAACTGGGGGAGAGGGTCTTCTAGAAATAAGTGAAAATATGCATGTCAAATATATCCATGATACTTATTACCTACTATATCTAAAAAACTACGATTCTGGTAGTATCTGCTTGGACTTCTGCCCGCACATAAGGACAGAGTGAACCAGACTTAGGCTTGGAGAGTGAGGGGCCACGAGAGTGAGAATCTCGTGGAGGAAAACATTAGAATCTGTTCTTCTTTTTTGTAGATCTATTGGCAGAAATATCTTTTCTCTTATGATTTATTTGGAGCCATGCCGAAATCGATGTTTAGTAGTGTAGTTTTCTTATCTACTTTTCTCGTGAGAAACCAAAGAGATCTCAACTTTCGCTGGTTGCCTCACTTTCAAAACTCCGCTGATTCCCTCCACCCAGCAACAGCCTAAGTATTTGACCCTATTAGAGCATCTGACTTTGTGGAGTAGTGGGCAGGGTGTTTCCCTGGCAATGCGAGTGTCGGGTGTTCGAACCCAGCAATAGGCAGCCCATAATTTTTCATTTTTCAATATTCTCCCCTTAATTCGGACTCGATGAAGTCGCTTAATATATCCATGATATTTATGAAAGATAGATAAAAGAAGCAAAAGGAACCAAACTGATTTGTTCCTGCTATATTTTGAGCGTACCAATCTCTGATCACTTTAAAGTTTGCCTATAATGGATGGATAGCAAACCATTCCTGTTGAGGAAGCATTTGTTTCACACCGTCTCCACCAGGTGGCAAGCCTGTACCATGACTTGACCAGTCTCTCCTCACTGGTAGGGTTCCCTACACAGCATGTTGCAGGGTTTGCCCTGTAGAGGAATCATGTGCATCTTGTCCTGTATAACAAATTCAGAATACTCTCATCAGCAATGTTTAGCAAGACACATACTGATATCACATTATCTACCAATGACAAAGGGTTGGAAGGTTTCAATGTGATTTTTCTTGAGAAATCCTACATTGAAAAACGTCCCTGTGAACTAAATGCTTTTTCATAGAGGTACATTAATTGCTCTTGAATGCTATTCCAGTGAGGGATTATGATATCAGTATATGGTAGTATTGTGGAGCAGCTTATAGGACTATTTCTTGGATTCTAAAAAAGCATAATTGAGACTTTTGTCATGGACTTCATAGGGCTCTATGTTCAAGTGAGGCCATTGTTTTAAAATGATACAAACATGATCAATTATACATAATTATCATTTTTGACCTGAACTTCACCAAGGAAAATGCCATAAATCGTAAATAAACTGGGGGAGAGGGTCTTCTAGAGATAAGTGAAAATATGCATGTCAAATATATCCATGATACTTATTACCTACTATATCTAAAAAACTACGATTCTGGTAGTGTCTGCTTGGACTTCTGCCCGCACATAAGGACAGAGTGAACCAGACTTAGGCTTGGAGAGTGAGGGGCCACGAGAGTGAGAATCTCGTGGAGGAAAACATTAGAATCTGTTCTTCTTTTTTGTAGATCTATTGGCAGAAAAATCTTTTCTCTTATGATTTATTTGGAGCCATGCCGAAATCGATGTTTAGTAGTGTAGTTTTCTTATCTACTTTTCTCGTGAGAAACCAAAGAGATCTCAACTTTCGCTGGTTGCCTCACTTTCAAAACTCCGCTGATTCCCTCCACCCAGCAACAGCCTAAGTATTTGACCCTATTAGAGCATCTGACTTTGTGGAGTAGTGGGCAGGGTATTTCCCTGGCAATGCAAGTGTCGGGTGTTCGAGCCCGGCAATAGGCAGCTCATAATTTTTCATTTTTCAATATTCTCCCCTTAACTCTGACTCGATGAAGTCGCTTAATATATCCATGATATTTATGAAAGATAGATAAAAGAAGCAAAAGGAACCAAACTGATTTGTTCCTGCTATATTTTGAGCGTACCAATCTCTGATCACTTTAAAGTTTGCCTATAATGGATTGATAGCAAACCATTCCTGTTGAGGAAGTATTGTTTCACACCGTCTCCACCAGGTGGCAAGCCTGTACCATGACTTGACCAGTCTCTCCTCACTGGTAGGGTTCCCTACACAGCATGTTGCAGGGTTTGCCCTGTAGAGGAATCATGTGCATCTTGTCCTGTATAACAAATTCAGAATACTCTCATCAGCAATGTTTAGCAAGACACGTACTGATATCACATTATCTACCAATGACAAAGGGTTGGAGGGTTTCAATGTGATTTTTCTTGAGAAATCCTACATTGAAAAACGTCCCTGTGAACTAAATGCTTTTTCATAGAAGTAAATTAATTGCTCTTGAATGCGATTCCAGTGAGGGATTATGATATCAGTATATGGTAGTATTGTGAGCAGCTTATAGGACTATTTCTTGGATTCTAAAAAAGCATAATTGAGACTTTTGTCATGGACTTCATAGGGCTCTATGTTCAAGTGAGGCCATTGTTTTAAAATGATACAAACATGATCAATTATACATAATTATCATATTTGACCTGAACTTCACCAAGGAAAATGCCATAAATCGTAAATAAACTGGGGGAGAGGGTCTTCTAGAGATAAGTGAAAATATGCATGTCAAATATATCCATGATACTTATTACCTACTATATCTAATAAACTACGATTCTGGTAGTATCTGCTTGGACTTCTGCCCGCACATAAGGACAGAGTGAACCAGACTTAGGCTTGGAGAGTGAGGGGCCACCAGAGTGAGAATCTCGTGGAGGAAAACATTAGAATCTGTTCTTCTTTTTTGTAGATCTATTGGCAGAAATATCTTTTCTCTTATGATTTATTTGGAGCCATGCCGAAATCGATGTTTAGTAGTGTAGTTTTCTTATCTACTTTTCTCGTGAGAAACCAAAGAGATCTCAACTTTCGCTGGTTGCCTCACTTTTAAAACTCCGCTGATTCCCTCCACCCAGCAACAGCCTAAGTATTTGACCCTATTAGAGCATCTGACTTTGTGGAGTAGTGGGCAGGGTGTTTCCCTGGCAATGCGAGTGTCGGGTGTTCGAGCCCAGCAGTAGGGACCCCATTATTTATCATTTTTCAATATTCTCCCCTTAACTCGGACTCGATGAAGTCGCTTAATATATCCATGATATTTATGAAAGATAGATAAAAGAAGCAAAAGGAACCAAACTGATTTGTTCCTGCTATATTTTGAGCGTACCAATCTCTGATCACTTTAAAGTTTGCCTATAATGGATTGATAGCAAACCATTCCTGTTGAGGAAGTATTGTTTCACACCGTCTCCACCAGGTGGCAAGCCTGTACCATGACTTGACCAGTCTCTCCTCACTGGTAGGGTTCCCTACACAGCATGTTGCAGGGTTTGCCCTGTAGAGGAATCATGTGCATCTTGTCCTGTATAACAAATTCAGAATACTCTCATCAGCAATGTTTAGCAAGACACATACTGATATCACATTATCTACCAATGACAAAGGGTTGGAGGGTTTCAATGTGATTTTTCTTGAGAAATCCTACATTTAAAAAACGTCCCTGTGAACTAAATGCTTTTTCATAGAAGTAAATTAATTGCTCTTGAATGCGATTCCAGTGAGGGATTATGATATCAGTATATGGTAGTATTGTGAGCAGCTTATAGGACTATTTCTTGGATTCTAAAAAAGCATAATTGAGACTTTTGTCATGGACTTCATAGGGCTCTATGTTCAAGTGAGGCCATTGTTTTAAAATGATACAAACATGATCAATTATACATAATTATCATATTTGACCTGAACTTCACCAAGGAAAATGCCATAAATCGTAAATAAACTGGGGGAGAGGGTCTTCTAGAGATAAGTGAAAATATGCATGTCAAATATATCCATGATACTTATTACCTACTATATCAAATAAACTACGATTCTGGTAGTATCTGCTTGGACTTCTGCCCGCACATAAGGACAGAGTGAACCAGACTTAGGCTTGGAGAGTGAGGGGCCACCAGAGTGAGAATCTCGTGGAGGAAAACATTAGAATCTGTTCTTCTTTTTTGTAGATCTATTGGCAGAAATATCTTTTCTCTTATGATTTATTTGGAGCCATGCCGAAATCGATGTTTAGTAGTGTAGTTTTCTTATCTACTTTTCTCGTGAGAAACCAAAGAGATCTCAACTTTCGCTGGTTGCCTCCCTTTCAAAACTCCGCTGATTCCCTCCACCCAGCAACAGCCTAAGTATTTGACCCTATTAGAGCATCTGACTTTGTGGAGTAGTGGGCAGGGTGTTTCCCTGGCAATGCGAGTGTCGGGTGTTCGAACCCAGCAATAGGCAGCCCATAATTTTTCATTTTTCAATATTCTCCCCTTAATTCGGACTCGATGAAGTCGCTTAATATATCCATGATATTTATGAAAGATAGATAAAAGAAGCGAAAGGAACCAAACTGATTTGTTCCTGCTATATTTTGAGCGTACCAATCTCTGATCACTTTAAAGTTTGCCTATAATGGATGGATAGCAAACCATTCCTGTTGAGGAAGCATTTGTTTCACACCGTCTCCACCAGGTGGCAAGCCTGTACCATGACTTGACCAGTCTCTCCTCACTGGTAGGGTTCCCTACACAGCATGTTGCAGGGTTTGCCCTGTAGAGGAATCATGTGCATCTTGTCCTGTATAACAAATTCAGAATACTCTCATCAGCAATGTTTAGCAAGACACATACTGATATCACATTATCTACCAATGACAAAGGGTTGGAGGGTTTCAATGTGATTTTTCTTGAGAAATCCTACATTGAAAAACGTCCCTATGAACTAAATGCTTTTTCATAGAGGTACATTAATTGCTCTTGAATGCTATTCCAGTGAGGGATTATGATATCAGTATATGGTAGTATTGTGGAGCAGCTTATAGGACTATTTCTTGGATTCTAAAAAAGCATAATTGAGACTTTTGTCATGGACTTCATAGGGCTCTATGTTCAAGTGAGGCCATTGTTTTAAAATGATACAAACATGATCAATTATACATAATTATCATATTTGACCTGAACTTCACCAAGGAAAATGCCATAAATCGTAAATAAACTGGGGGAGAGGGTCTTCTAGAGATAAGTGAAAATATGCATGTCAAATATATCCATGATACTTATTACCTACTATATCTAAAAAACTACGATTCTGGTAGTGTCTGCTTGGACTTCTGCCCGCACATAAGGACAGAGTGAACCAGACTTAGGCTTGGAGAGTGAGGGGCCACGAGAGTGAGAATCTCGTGGAGGAAAATATTAGAATCTGTTCTTCTTTTTTGTAGATCTATTGGCAGAAATATCTTTTCTCTTATGATTTATTTGGAGCCATGCCGAAATCGATGTTTAGTAGTGTAGTTTTCTTATCTACTTTTCTCGTGAGAAACCAAAGAGATCTCAACTTTCGCTGGTCGCCCCACTTTGAAAACTCCGCTGATTCCCTCCACCCAGCAACAGCCTAAGTATTTGACCCTATTAGAGCATCTGACTTTGTGGAGTAGTGGGCAGGGTATTTCCCTGGCAATGCGAGTGTCGGGTATTCGAGCCCAGCAATAGGCAGCTCATAATTTTTCATTTTTCAATATTCTCTCCTTAACTCGGACTCGATGAAGTCGCTTAATATATCCATGATATTTATGAAAGATAGATAAAAGAAGCAAAAGGAACCAAATTGATTTGTTCCTGCTATATTTTGAGCGTACCAATCTCTGATCACTTTAAAGTTTGCCTATAATGGATTGATAGCAAACCATTCCTGTTGAGGAAGTATTGTTTCACACCGTCTCCACCAGGTGGCAAGCCTGTACCATGACTTGACCAGTCTCTCCTCACTGGTAGGGTTCCCTACACAGCATGTTGCAGGGTTCGCCCTGTAGAGGAATCATGTGCATCTTGTCCTGTATAACAAATTCAGAATACTCTCATCAGCAATGTTTAGCAAGACACATACTGATATCACATTATCTACCAATGACAAAGGGTTGGAGGGTTTCAATGTGATTTTTCTTGAGAAATCCTACATTGAAAAACGTCCCTGTGAACTAAATGCTTTTTCATAGAGGTACATTAATTGCTCTTGAATGCGATTCCAGTGAGGGATTATGATATCAGTATATGGTAGTATTGTGGAGCAGCTTATAGGACTATTTCTTGGATTCTAAAAAAGCATAATTGAGACTTTTGTCATGGACTTCATAGGGCTCTATGTTCAAGTGAGGCCATTGTTTTAAAATGATACAAACATGATCAATTATACATAATTATCATATTTGACCTGAACTTCACCAAGGAAAATGCCATAAATCGTAAATAAACTGGGGGAGAGGGTCTTCTAGAGATAAGTGAAAATATGCATGTCAAATATATCCATGATACTTATTACCTACTATATCTAAAAAACTACGATTCTGGTAGTATCTGCTTGGACTTCTGCCCGCACATAAGGACAGAGTGAACCAGACTTAGGCTTGGAGAGTGAGGGGCCACCAGAGTGAGAATCTCGTGGAGGAAAACATTAGAATCTGTTCTTCTTTTTTGTAGATCTATTGGCAGAAATATCTTTTCTCTTATGATTTATTTGGAGCCATGCCGAAATCGATGTTTAGTAGTGTAGTTTTCTTATCTACTTTTCTCGTGAGAAACCAAAGAGATCTCAACTTTCGCTGGTTGCCTCACTTTCAAAACTCCGCTGATTCCCTCCACCCAGCAACAGCCTAAGTATTTGACCCTATTAGAGCATCTGACTTTGTGGAGTAGTGAGCAGGGTGTTTCCCTGGCAATGCGAGTGTCGGGTGTTCGAACCCAGCAATCGGCAGCCCATAATTTTTCATTTTTCAATATTCTCCCCTTAATTCGGACTCGATGAAGTCGCTTAATATATCCATGATATTTATGAAAGATAGATAAAAGAAGCGAAAGGAACCAAACTGATTTGTTCCTGCTATATTTTGAGCGTACCAATCTCTGATCACTTGAAAGTTTGCCTATAATGGATGGATAGCAAACCATTCCTGTTGAGGAAGCATTTGTTTCACACCGTCTCCACCAGGTGGCAAGCCTGTACCATGACTTGACCAGTCTCTCCTCACTGGTAGGGTTCCCTACACAGCATGTTGCAGGGTTTGCCCTGTAGAGGAATCATGTGCATCTTGTCCTGTATAACAAATTCAGAATACTCTCATCAGCAATGTTTAGCAAGACACATACTGATATCACATTATCTACCAATGACAAAGGGTTGGAGGGTTTCAATGTGATTTTTCTTGAGAAATCCTACATTGAAAAACGTCCCTGTGAACTAAATGCTTTTTCATAGAGGTACATTAATTGCTCTTGAATGCTATTCCAGTGAGGGATTATGATATCAGTATATGGTAGTATTGTGGAGCAGCTTATAGGACTATTTCTTGGATTCTAAAAAAGCATAATTGAGACTTTTGTCATGGACTTCATAGGGCTCTATGTTCAAGTGAGGCCATTGTTTTAAAATAATACAAACATGATCAATTATACATAATTATCATATTTGACCTGAACTTCACCAAGGAAAATGCCATAAATCGTAAATAAACTGGGGGAGAGGGTCTTCTAGAGATAAGTGAAAATATGCATGTCAAATATATCCATGATACTTATTACCTACTATATCTAAAAAACTACGATTCTGGTAGTTTCTGCTTGGACTTCTGCCCGCACATAAGGACAGAGTGAACCAGACTTAGGCTTGGAGAGTGAGGGGCCACGAGAGTGAGAATCTCGTGGAGGAAAATATTAGAATCTGTTCTTCTTTTTTGTAGATCTATTGGCAGAAATATCTTTTCTCTTATGATTTATTTGGAGCCATGCCGAAATCGATGTTTAGTAGTGTAGCTTTCTTATCTACTTTTCTCGTGAGAAACCAATGAGATCTCAACTTTCGCTGGTCGCCCCACTTTGAAAACTCTGCTGATTCCCTCCACCCAGCAACAGCCTAAGTATTTGACCCTGTTAGAGCATCTGACTTTGTGGAGTAGTGGGCAGGGTATTTCCCTGGCAATGCGAGTGTCGGGTGTTCGAGCCCAGCGATAGGCAGCTCATAATTTTTCATTTTTCAATATTCTCCCCTTAACTCGGACTCGATGAAGTCGCTTAATATATCCATGATATTTATGAAAGATAGATAAAAGAAGCAAAAGGAACCAAATTGATTTGTTCCTGCTATATTTTGAGCGTACCAATCTCTGATCACTTTAAAGTTTGCCTATAATGGATTGATAGCAAACCATTCCTGTTGAGGAAGTATTGTTTCACACCGTCTCCACCAGGTGGCAAGCCTGTACCATGACTTGACCAGTCTCTCCTCACTGGTAGGGTTCCCTACACAGCATGTTGCAGGGTTTGCCCTGTAGAGGAATCATGTGCATCTTGTCCTGTATAACAAATTCAGAATACTCTCATCAGCAATGTTTAGCAAGACACATACTGATATCACATTATCTACCAATGACAAAGGGTTGGAGGGTTTCAATGTGATTTTTCTTGAGAAATCCTACATTGAAAAACGTCCCTGTGAACTA
Organism: Alentia gelatinosa; assembly: GCA_950022655.1. Classification (NCBI taxonomy): domain Eukaryota; kingdom Metazoa; phylum Annelida; class Polychaeta; order Phyllodocida; family Polynoidae; genus Alentia; species Alentia gelatinosa. The sequence goes on along the minus strand of OX465583.1, from coordinate 46,967,304 downwards.
AATGCTTTTTCATAGAGGTACATTAATTGCTCTTGAATGCTATTCCAGTGAGGGATTATGATATCAGTATATGGTAGTATTGTGGAGCAGCTTATAGGACTATTTCTTGGATTCTAAAAAAGCATAATTGAGACTTTTGTCATGGACTTCATAGGGCTCTATGTTCAAGTGAGGCCATTGTTTTAAAATGATACAAACATGATCAATTATACATAATTATCATATTTGACCTGAACTTCACCAAGGAAAATGCCATAAATCGTAAATAAACTGGGGGAGAGGGTCTTCTAGAGATAAGTGAAAATATGCATGTCAAATATATCCATGATACTTATTACCTACTATATCTAAAAAACTACGATTCTGGTAGTGTCTGCTTGGACTTCTGCCCGCACATAAGGACAGAGTGAACCAGACTTAGGCTTGGAGAGTGAGGGGCCACGAGAGTGAGAATCTCGTGGAGGAAAATATTAGAATCTGTTCTTCTTTTTTGTAGATCTATTGGCAGAAATATCTTTTCTCTTATGATTTATTTGGAGCCATGCCGAAATCGATGTTTAGTAGTGTAGTTTTCTTATCTACTTTTCTCGTGAGAAACCAATGAGATCTCAACTTTCGCTGGTCGCCCCACTTTGAAAACTCCGCTGATTCCCTCCACCCAGCAACAGCCTAAGTATTTGACCCTATTAGAGCATCTGACTTTGTGGAGTAGTGGGCAGGGTATTTCCCTGGCAATGCGAGTGTCGGGTGTTCGAGCCCAGCAATAGGCAGCTCATAATTTTTCATTTTTCAATATTCTCCCCTTAATTCGGACTCGATGAAGTCGCTTAATATATCCATGATATTTATGAAAGATAGATAAAAGAAGCAAAAGGAACCAAATTGATTTGTTCCTGCTATATTTTGAGCGTACCAATCTCTGATCACTTTAAAGTTTGCCTATAATGGATTGATAGCAAACCATTCCTGTTGAGGAAGTATTGTTTCACACCGTCTCCACCAGGTGGCAAGCCTGTACCATGACTTGACCAGTCTCTCCTCACTGGTAGGGTTCCCTACACAGCATGTTGCAGGGTTTGCCCTGTAGAGGAATCATGTGCATCTTGTCCTGTATAACAAATTCAGAATACTCTCATCAGCAATGTTTAGCAAGACACATACTGATATCACATTATCTACCAATGACAAAGGGTTGGAGGGTTTCAATGTGATTTTTCTTGAGAAATCCTACATTGAAAAACGTCCCTGTGAACTAAATGCTTTTTCATAGAAGTAAATTAATTGCTCTTGAATGCGATTCCAGTGAGGGATTATGATATCAGTATATGGTAGTATTGTGGAGCAGCTTATAGGACTATTTCTTGGATTCTAAAAAAGCATAATTGAGACTTTTGTCATGGACTTCATAGGGCTCTATGTTCAAGTGAGGCCATTGTTTTAAAATGATACAAACATGATCAATTATACATAATTATCATATTTGACCTGAACTTCACCAAGGAAAATGCCATAAATCGTAAATAAACTGGGGGAGAGGGTCTTCTAGAGATAAGTGAAAATATGCATGTCAAATATATCCATGATACTTATTACCTACTATATCTAATAAACTACGATTCTGGTAGTATCTGCTTGGACTTCTGCCTGCACATAAGGACAGAGTGAACCAGACTTAGGCTTGGAGAGTGAGGGGCCATGAAAGTGAGAATCTCATGGAGGAAAACATTAGAATCTGTTCTTCTTTTTTGTAGATCTATTGGCAGAATTATCTTTTCTCTTATGATTTATTTGGAGCCATGCCGAAATCGATGTTTAGTAGTGTAGTTTTCTTATCTACTTTTCTCGTGAGAAACCAATGAGATCTCAACTTTCGCTGGTTGCCTCACTTTGAAAACTCCGCTGATTCCCTCCACCCAGCAACAGCCTAAGTATTTGACCCTATTAGAGCATCTGACTTTGTGGAGTAGTGGGCAGGGTGTTTCCCTGGCAATGCGAGTGTCGGGTGTTCGAACCCAGCAATAGGCAGGTCATAATTTCATTTTTCAATATTCTCCCCTTAACTCGGACTCGATGAAGTCGCTTAATATATCCATGATATTTATGAAAGATAGATAAAAGAAGCAAAAGGAACCAAACTGATTTGTTCCTGCTATATTTTGAGCGTACCAATCTCTGATCACTTTAAAGTTTGCCTATAATGGATTGATAGCAAACTATTCCTGTTGAGGAAGCATTTGTTTCACACCGTCTCCACCAGGTGGCAAGCCTGTACCATGACTTGACCAGTCTCTCCTCACTGGTAGGGTTCCCTACACAGCATGTTGCAGGGCTTGCCCTGTAGAGGAATCATGTGCATCTTGTCCTGTATAACAAATTTAGAATACTCTCATCAGCAATGTTTAGCAAGGCACATACTGATATTACATTATCTACCAATGACAAAGGGTTGGAGGGTTTCAATGTGATTTTTCATGAGAAATCCTACATTGTAAAACGTCCCTGTAAACTAAATGCTTTTTCATAGAGGTACATTAATTGCTCTTGAATGCTATTCCAGTGAGGGATTATGATATCAGTATATGGTAGTATTGTGGAGCAGCTTATAGGACTATTTCTTGGATTCTAAAAAAGCATAAATGAGACTTTTGTCATGGACTTCATAGGGCTCTATGTTCAAGTGAGGCCATTGTTTTAAAATGATACAAACATGATCAATTATACATAATTATCATATTTGACCTGAACTTCACCAAGGAAAATGGCATAAATCGTAAATAAACTGGGGGAGAGGGTCTTCTAGAGATAAGTGAAAATATGCATGTCAAATATATCCATGATACTTATTACCTACTATATCTAAAAAACTACGATTCTGGTAGTGTCTGCTTGGACTTCTGCCCGCACATAAGGACAGAGTGAACCAGACTTAGGCTTGGAGAGTGAGGGGCCACCAGAGTGAGAATCTCGTGGAGGAAAATATTAGAATCTGTTTTTCTTTTTTGTAGATCTATTGGCAGAAATATCTTTTCTGTTATGATTTATTTGGAGCCATGCCGAAATCGATGTTTAGTAGTGTAGCTTTCTTATCTACTTTTCTCGTGAGAAACCAATGAGATCTCAACTTTCGCTGGTCGCCCCACTTTCAAAACTCCGCTGATTCCCTCCACCCAGCAACAGCCTAAGTATTTGACCCTATTAGAGCATCTGACTTTGTGGAGTAGTGGGCAGGGTGTTTCCCTGGCAATGCGAGTGTAGGGTGTTCGAGCCCAGCAATAGGCAGCCCATAATTTTTCATATTTCAATATTCTCCCCTTAACTCGGACTCGATGAAGTCGCTTAATATATCCATGATATTTATGAAAGATAGATAAAAGAAGCAAAAGGAACCAAACTGATTTGTTCCTGCTATATTTTGAGCGTACCAATCTCTGATCACTTTAAAGTTTGCCTATAATGGATGGATAGCAAACCATTCCTGTTGAGGAAGCATTTGTTTCACACCGTCTCCACCAGGTGGCAAGCCTGTACCATGACTTGACCAGTCTCTCCTCACTGGTAGGGTTCCCTACACAGCATGTTGCAGGGTTTGCCCTGTAGAGGAATCATGTGCATCTTGTATATTATCATCTTAAGGTTTTGTTGAATCAAAAAAAAAAATCCTGGTGGGCACAACTGGAACTACAGTATCCTACTGCGCCCCCTATCGTTTTTGCTCGGAATCGGCGATGTACCCGCGGAATCGGTCAAGCGTAGCCGAGACTATCATATCGTAGAACAAACACAGCGGTCGCTCACGTTGCCTATCCATGTATATCTGCCTTGAAAATAACTTTGCAGATTTTTTAGATTGGTGCAAACTGTAAAAAACATTATGTTTTGCCAATGGTCCAACATATTTTTTAACCTAGTTTTAAAATGCAGATTATTCAACAAATAATATACATTTGATAATAATTTCTTTCAAGGTACCTGTTGTAGTTCTTCTTATATTGCTTAGATTTGTCAGGACTAGTTCTATGAATAAGAACCTGTGTGAACGATAATTGAAGCACATCTGATCTGTTTATTCAGGTCTCACAACACAGAATACGTTATCTGTTACACCAGGACCCCACTTTTGGGGTAACTTGAGACATAGGTGAAATAGCTTGCAAAACTGCTATCATTATCATAATTGATAAAACAGGATCCAATATTTTCTTTAACAATTTTTGTTCTAAATTCTTTATTTTACTTGGGTATTCCAACAATTACAAGAACGGTACAACAGTACCTTCCAGTCATGATCACATGAGTTGATGATCACACTATTAAACATATTTCACCCTCCGCTATGAGTATCAACACAAATGAAGAACTGAATAAAAGCTCATTCTGTATTCAATGATCAGAGAGCAATAATAATAAGAGTTTGTATCATGATATATTCCCTATGGCTGGTTGAAGTAGATTTTTTTGTCCCATTTTGACACAAAGTGGATTTCTCTCAGATATTTAAGGCAAATACAGCCCTTGATTACTCCTGATTTTAAGCTCATGTCACATGCAAAAATAATGAGCTCATCTCATCTTCCAAATTTTAATTATGTTTTAGGTCTCATATAGCTATCAAAAGGGTTCTATCATTTTTGTCTCACTTCAAAAAAGGTTTTGTTTTAAGTTACCCCACATCTCTCAAGTAACCCCATACGACGGCACATATTTGGTTCATATCATACAGAATGACACAAATGGGAAAAATGCCCCCCCCCCCCAATCCATATACTACTTCCCTACCTGCCCAATGATTATGGCAATAGTCCTATACATAAATATAAACAAAAGAACAAAAATATTATGTTAAATTAATTTCAGGGTTTTTGTTACCAGTGCTGAAAATTCAGTATCTTTTACGCAGAAACATCGAAGTTAGAAGCATCCATGCCTCTTTACACACAAAAATGAGGCACATTTTGTTTTTAAGTACCAGTATCTTAAAAATCTTAGAAATTTGAAGCTTTATATTTTTCTTCAAATATATTCAAGGACTTAGCCAGTGCACACAATGGTTAGGGAATAATTAAGTCTGTAGTGAACAGAGGCAGTCTCAGGAGGGAGGGGAGAGCCGCGGCTGTCTGGGCTGAGAGGGATTCGTCAGGGCTTTCTTCCGGTATCCGGAGTGGCTGAGCAGGGCGACCGGAGACTCCGGAGTGTGCTGAGTGAGCGGAGTGTGTGGAGAACCCAGCTCCCAGACATGGGGCGCTGCGGCTCTAGCTCGTGACATCACTCCTTCCCTATATAAGGACGACCGTTCAGCTGAGGGGTGATTCAGCTGCTGAAACAAGGACACCTTGAGACTTAGCTCCTGCTACCTTAACTCAAAAGAGGATCTTAGCTAGGCTAGGAAACCATGATAACTGAGAACTGTATGAATTATACGAAGATTGATAAAACCTTCATTAATGCTTGTGCACCATATTTGCTGGTTGGGTCTTTTCTTATGCTGTAATCACTACATTGGTGGAAGCATTCAGGATGGAACCCACAACTTCAGTAGTAGTCCCTGGGCCAAGACCCCAAATTTTCATTTCTGCTGCCCCCACCCCTCCGGAAACATTTGTTTTATTGTTTTATCTTGTGGATACATCCTTCTAGCCAACATTTCTACTTGCTGTTGCTCTGGCAACTGTGAAAATATCTCTCTATGTTGTGTAGTCTTAACTGACACCCAATATTTACTCACTTCCCAGTGTGGTAGCTTTTTGATGTATTTTTTTTCGTTCCAAAGGACTCGACTGGCGGTTCCGTGACTGGAAAAGAGGCTTAAAGATCCATCCTTCTAGCTAACATTTCTGCTTGTTGTTGCTCTGCCAAGTGGTCAGATTACCATGACAACAGCTGTTGAAGAGACCTACCGTCAAAATGCCTGAAATCCTTAGTGCTGAAAATCATTACTTGGTTCTGTGTTCTTTTAAGTATAACAATCACACATTACATCAAACTTTGGTATTGGACTCCATAATCTGGTCCTTTGTAGACTCAATACAGCAAACAGAATCAAAATATGTCATCTCAGTGGCCTATGGCAGCCTTTTTCATGTATGTACTATTTATGTCCCCTTTACACGTCTGCAATTTTCCACATATTTGTTTCCTAAATAATCTAAAGACTATGCAATCTTTTCATATGCAGTTTTTTGCTATGTGACCATTTTGTGGCATCCTGTAGGAACATTTTGAGCTATTTTTAGTGTTTTGTGTTATCAGGTTCCAGGTATACTACCGATTTTGCTACCCCTGCAGGTCACATTGTTAGACATATCAGAAATGCTGATATTGGGTATGTAGTTGAGGCTGCGGCAACCTCTGCGGCCCGCTCCCCCACTCTCTATATTCGTGGTCGTGACGCGGTGGGCTTCAGATCTCTCTTTGTTACGCCTCGTTTAACAACACCCTTTTCCAGATTGGCCCAGGGACTATAGAGGCAAATCTAGGTCAGGGGCTGAGGGGTTCACTGGTGGAGGTAGACAAGGAGGATGTGCTCCTACGTCGGTCCAGCCAGCGGGATCTTCATCCACGGAGGAAGGGTGTTTTGCTGGCGGGGCCCCCTCCCTCTCAGAGCCGGAGCAGCCGGAGGGGTTGTGGTAGTTGATACTAGCAATGAGGATGATGGGGTTGCACCCCTGTTCGGAGATAGCTGAGGAGAGGCCCCATGGTTGGCTTTGGATGGATGGCCTCCTGAGGGGAGACTGGCATCAGAGTTCGAGGCCTATTCCACCAAGGAGGCACAAGCCCAGGCCGGGCCCCTTGTGGTCGCCTATTGGCGATCGGCGGCAATAGCCGGCCCAAACCTCCCGCTGGCGGTGATAATCTGCTTGGTGGAACAGCTCATGAGAGCTCACAGGCCCCACACGGCCGTCCCCTGCCGGCCACCGTGCCTCCAAAACCCCGTAGCCGGGCAGTATCGGCAGACCTGTTGGTGGCCGCCGGCCGCCGGCCGGGGACAACTCTCATGCAATAGTCAATTTTGGAGGTGTTCCACCAAAATAAAGTGACAACCACAGAGAAGGCCGGGCGGGCGGGCGGGCATTATGAGCGCAACGTCCCCCGCAAGCCCCGCCAGAGGAAAACTGATTCATTTGATTTTAAGCCCCCGGCCAAGAGCGTGACGCGGAGAGCTGTTCCCCGGGCACGCGTTGACCGCTCGCCCGCATATACTACGATATACACCGTCAATACAGGCCCGCGGACGGTATCCCGATACGCGGAGACCGATATTTCGGATAGTTGCGACAGTTTGAGCAAAATATAAGCACCAGAGTAAAATATACACATTCATAACATCAATCCTTATCTTTATTTACATTCATTGTTCGATTTAACCTGTAATTCCGCTGTTATTTGACGTTTTCTGACCGTTCCCGTACAAATCCTGACACGCTGACACACTGCTCTGCTCGATACGCGACTTTCGCGGGTTCAGAGCGTCGTAGTGTATCGCCGCGTGCCGCGCCGCCTATCAGATGGATAGAGAACCGCGGGATTGTGCGTTAGTGCCGCCAACGTCCACCAGACGGCAATAGCAAACCCGCTGTGAGTGTAACGTCATTTCAGCCTATGTGTCTCTACCAATGGATGGGTGGAGGCCCAGGCCAGCACCTTTCTTTGCATCAGCCTTAGCGGGGTAACCAAGAGAGGTCTGGCCGGGATAGCACATGGAGGTGAAGGCAGTTTTGTGCAGTTATTGGAGGACCTCTACTGGAGGTTCCTGCCATGCAATCAACAGGAAACATACAAGGCATTGCTCCAGAGCAAGGAAACTAGACTGGAGGAGGGCCTATAGAGCTATGGCGAGGAGGTATGGCACCTCACTTGCCTGGCCTATCCCGAGGCGGACGCCAGCACAGTAGACAGCATGTGTCGGGATTGCTTCATTGGGGGTCTCCTTCACAGGATCTTCCAGAGCAAACACAAGTCGATGGAGGAGGCAGTGTCTACAGCCCTGGAAGCAGAGGCGTACCTTCACTCGGAGGGGCCACGGAGAGAGGCGTGACTGGGGTTTCTGTGGAGGGCGCTGTCAAATACTGTAACCCATGCCTAACCTTATAGACTATCTAACCCAGTGACAAGAAAAGAGAATTTAGAATGTTTTCTATACTTAATGAAATAGACATATAACCATACACAGATATGTATTTATTGCATATATTATAAAAAAAATATAAGGCTACATAATAATTCTCATCAACAAACAATCACATTCACTTCTGTAGAGTTCACATGATACAAGTCCTCTTGGTCAAAGCAGTACCCACAGTCTATCACTTTTAGTTATTGTTCAATGTCTCCTTGACTTGTGGATATAGATGATTCAAAGCAGTGGCATATGTTGGTAGCAGTCATCCATCTCTGTTTCTCCAGTGCTGGGGTGGTAGCGGCTTATAAAGAACCTTGAGTCCTATGATCTTCCAGCCTCCTCACTGTAGTGGTGGTAATGCTCAGCAGCCTGGAGATGTCGATGCCTCAGTGTCTGGGTTCCAAGTCCACTTTGACTGGACATCTGCTCCTTATATACCTGCTACCTGGAGGCTTGGAGTCTCCAGCACCCACGGAGGGGGATGAGCTGCTGAGGACTCTGGCTGCTCACCTGGAAGGAGACCAGTGTGACACCCTGCTGGCGCTCCTGTGGTGGGAGGCAGCAGCGTTCAAGCTGTCTCCATCTGAGCAGGGCCACACCACCTTGGTTACCCACACCATTGATACGGGACTGGCGGATCTGGTGAAGCAGCTCTGCATTCGAAAGGGGTGGTGGGGGAGGAGATGGATAAGATGCTGGAGCCTGGGGTGATTGAACCATCAGCATCACCCTGGGCCTCCCCTGTGGTCTTAGCGAAGAAACACGACAGGACAATCTGCTTCTGTGTAGATTATAGGAGGGTGAATGCACTGTTAATGATGAGTTGATGACTCCCTGGACACTCTGGCAGGGTGGAGTGCTTTGGACCTGGTCAGCAGGTATTGGGTTGTTGAGGTGGCCCAGGCTGATAGACCCAAAATAACCTTCTCGATGCACCGGGGGTTATACCAGAACCTGATGATGCCTTTCAGTCTGTGCAACGCCCATGGCACCTTTGAGATGCTGATAGAGGCAGCCCTCCAGGGTCTGCAATGGAAATCCTGCCTGGTTTACCTCGATGATGTCATCGTATTCGCCCAGAGCTTTCAGGAACACCTGAACAGACCGGGGGAGGTGCTGAGCCGTCTCTGGAGGGCCAGCCTGAAGGTAAAACTGAGGGTCAATTGACCCAGTATTCTGTGCATTTTCGAGGCCATGTATTAGCAGTGGATGGGGTGTGCACGGACCCCTCAAAAGTGAAGGCAGTGTGGGAATGGCTGGAACCCAGGAACGTGTCGGAGTTGCGGAGCTTCTTGGGGCTAGCAGGTTACTATAGAGCCTTTGTGCCCCTGTTTACAGTGGTGTCCAAGCCCATGAGGACTCTGGTGGAGAAGGGGAGGGCGTTCTGCTGGTCCGAGGAGTGCGACACCACTTTCCAGTCCTTGAAGGAGGGTATGACCAACGCGCCGGTGCTGGGGTACCCCCAGGAGGATGTCTGGCTGGTTGTGGATACTGATGCGAGTGAGCTGGGTCTGGTGGCAGTGCTGTTACAGGTCCAGGGCAGGGAGGAGAGGGTTTTATCCTATGCCAGCTGCACCCTGTCCAAACCAAAGTTCAGCTTCTGCATCACCTGCCGGGACCTCTCAGCCATTATCTTAGCCGTAAGTAAATTCAGTCACTACCTGGTAGGCTGGCTCATGCTAGTTCGGACGGACCATGCAGCCCTCAAATAGATGACTAGCATTCGAGAGCCCGTGGGTCAGGTGGCCTGGTAGATTCAAATTCTCGAATGCTATGACTTGGAAAGCCAGCACATGGGAATGCAGGCAAGTTGTCCCAGATCCCCTGTCGGCAGTATGGCAGGTGGCATTGAGCCGAGTCCGGTGAACAAGGTGAGTGGTGCACAGTAGTTACCCTGGCAGAGTCACAGCAGACTGGATGGTCATCACCAGTGCAGGTGGGCCCCCTGCTGGGCGGGGTTCTGTACAACCCCCTGACTGGGAAAGAGACCAAGTGTTGGACGCCAGGTGAGATGTGACACCAGCTGTGAGCCCCACCACCAAGTGGTCTCTCTCTCTCTTTTAACATGGTGTTGTTTGTGTTCCAGGAGGATCCGTGGTAGACTCAGTGGTGGTCTGCCACAGAGGGAGCAAGCAGCCCCATCGCATAGGTGGGTGGTAATGCTGTTGGAGGATGGAGAGAGCAGGACATTCATCGTTGGAGTTATGCCATAGTTGAAGTTAGGGTTGTGTAGGTTCTTTAGGCAGGAGGCAGGAGTGATACCCCAACGGGCCCTCTTCTCTTCTGACGCTGGAGGGGAGGTGCAGAATGAGAAGTTTATCTCCGCAGTGGCTCCACTCCCGTTGGAGTTGTTGTATTGACATTGAGACGTTTTCTGTGCTCGGGTGACCATTGTCACCCCCTTATGGACCATTGGCCAAGAGGCCCCACACAGGGTGGGGTTGTGAACAGTTGGGACACCGCAGTGCACCCCCTGCCCCATTCCCCCCTCTTTCGTTGTTCCTGCATGAGTGACCGTTGTTGCTGCCCAAAAGACTGTGGGCCAGGAGGCCCCAGGCTTGGTGGGGGTGAGAGTAGGTGGGACACTGGGCCCTGTTTCATAAATTTTGAACGATACGACCATTGTACGATAAGATCTATCCAACGATGTACGACCTCGTGGACGATGGTCGTCCAATTTGGTTACATAAAGCTGATCGTAGGGAAACACATGAATCGTTCGTACAAATTATTGTATCTTTGACATACATCTTAAGGGATCATAGATCTACTATGTGGCAGCTATGCACCCCCCCCCCTCCCATCCATCCATAGTGCGTATGACCTATTGGGTTCCAGTCTTAACGATCAGTCTCCTGGTATTCAACCCACAGCACAAATTTGGGCTTTAGCTATTTCAGTAAATTTTAGTCATTTTTCAAGGATTTTTTTTAAAGTTGTGTATCTTAACGTTAATAAAGCTTTATTTCAATTTTAGATCTGAGTGAATGAAATGAATACATGAATCGAGACCCACGACACCCTCTAGAGGTGTCGTACGTTAGGACGATTTGGGATGATATAAGACCATTTGCACGATGTAGGTCAATATTTATGTAACGATTTTTGCCATTCTCATTTGATCATATCATACGAAGGTCTTACATGTACGAGAAAACCCAGATATGCAATGATATGCTCCCTACGACCATTGTACGATTTTTTAGATGATCGTTCAAAATTTATGAAACAGGCCCCTGGAGTGTTCCCCCTCCCCCTCTCCCTTTTTCTATGTTAGGAGACCTGGGAGCTGTTTCAAAAGTCGGGAGGGTGCTACACGAGAGTACTCACCGCCAAAGCCAGAGCTAACAATGGCACTTGAAGAGTCGCTGTTGAGGTGGAGGTGCAGCTTGCTATTGGGTATTGGTAGCAGTTTTGCTGCTGCTTTCATTCAAAGTGCTGCTCTCTGTTGTGGCCTCTCGCTTTGAAATGCGACGTGCCGCTGGCGAGACTTCACTCGACTTTTGAAACAGTCCAGCAGAGAGAGCAGAGATGCGCTTTGTCTGAACCTTGTGAATAAAGTAACTTTAAACTGTCATGGTTTGTATGGTTGCTCTGTAAGTAGTTATGGTAGGCTCCTCTCTGGAGCAGGTTTATAAACCACTTCGTTAGGAAGGCATATAACTCTTTGCACGAGCACCCTTGTGGTGCTCCATTTTCAGTTGACAAGCAACATCCCCTCTCCATAGAGAAGGGAGTAATAGGCGAATGAGGAGGGCCCTGTTAAATAAGGCACATGCGTTAACTGGGGTCTCCCGTACGGAGACCATTTTCTGTCCGGCAAGCGGCACACCTCACCTACATAGAGGAGAGAGTACAGGGCAGACATGGACGGAGTCCATAAGTAGGGAAAGTTGAATTTAGGTTGAGGAGAGTGTAGTGAACGGAGGCATTCTCAGGAGGGAACAGAGAGCACTGTACTAGCTGAGAGGGAGATGTCAGGGCTCTCTTCCGATACCTGGAGAGGCTGAGTTGAGAGTGCGGAGTGTGCGGAGTGAGTGGAGTATGCGGAGAACCCAGCCCCCCGATAGGGGGCGCTGCTGCTCTCACTTGTGGGATTGATTCAGCTGCTGAAGTGAGGACACCTTGAGACTTAGCCCCTGCTACCTTAACTCAAAAGAAGATCTTAGCTAAGCTAGGAAACTGTGATAACTGAGAACTGTGTTAATCAAATGAGGATTAATAAAGCCTTGATTAATGCGGCTATTCCACCAACGAGGCACAAGCCCAGGCCGGGTGCCTTGTGGTTGCCTATTGGCGATCGGCGGCAATAGCAAGAAAACTGCATATAAAAAGATTTTAGACATAATTTTTGAACTAGCTGTCAAAAATATGAGACAAAGGTTGCCGCAGGGGTAGTAAAACCTGTAATATACCTGGAACCTGATATCACAAAACACTGAAATAGCTCAAAAGGTTCCTAAGGGATGACACAATATGGCCAGATAGCAAAAAAACTGCATATGGAAAGATTTAATAGCCTTCAGGCACTATGTTAGTGCAACTGGGTTTCCAAAATATCAAATGACAGTAGCAGTAGTGATAGCAAAATTGGTTATATAACTGGATCCTAAGAGTACAGAACACTAAACAATAGCTTAAAATGTGTCTAAGGGGTGCCAAAACATGGCAACATAGAAAAAAACTGCATATAAAAAGGTCATATAGCCTTTAGACACTATATGTCTTCAGTACTGACTCTCAGATATGTCAAACAACATGAGCAGCAGGGATAGCAAAATCAGTAATATACCTGGAACCTGATATCACAAAACCCTTAAAATACGTCGAAATGTTCCTAAAGGATGCCACAATATGGCCAGATAGCAAAAAACTGCATATGAAAAGGTTATATAGTTTTTAAATTATATAAAAAAACAAATATGTGGAAAATTGCAGATGTGTAAAGGGGACATTAATAGTACTTACACACATAATAAAAAAGGCTGCTGTAGGCCACTGAAAAGACATATTTTGATTCTGTTTGCCATATTGAGTCTACAAAGGACCAGAATATGCAGCCCAATACCAAAGTTTAATCTAATGAGTCATTGTAATACTTAAAAGAACACAGAACCAAGTAATGGTTTTCAGCAGTCAGAATTATAGGCATTCAGGCATTTTGACGGGAGGTCTCTTCAACAGCTGTTGTCATGGTAATCCGACCACTTGCCAGAGAGACAACAAGTGGAAATGTTTACTGGAAGGATGGATCTACAAGATAAAACAATAAAACATTTGTTTCCAGGGGGGAGGGGGCAACCAACTCCTTAAATAAGCCTCTTTTCCAGATTGGCCAAGGGACTATATTGAAGTTTGTCCTGACAGAAAATGCACAACCACTGATCCACAGAACCAAGGAGAGTGCCTATTTCTCTGGAGGAAAGGTTCAAGAAGGAGCTAGATAAGTGAAACAAGCGAAAGTATGATACATAATCAAATAAGGACAACCTACTTATAGTGTTAATTCGATTGTGATTGTTAAGAAGAAAAATGGAGATCTTTGGATCTGCATCGACCATAGGCCTAAATATCTCAACCGAGCCCTGAAACATGAACATTACCAATTACTAAAAAAGGAGGAGATCCTTTCTGATATGACCAATGCAATAAAAATAGATTTGGTCTCTGGATTTTAATCAGATAAAACTTGATGAAGCGTCTTCCCTGATGATGGTCTCCAATACATTTTTGCAGATATGGAACTTCCTCCAACAATGGGGGTGTCAAGTGCCTAGAGGTGTTCCATAAGATCATGGTGCAACATCGATATGGTCTGGAAGGGGTAGGAGTGTTCATGGATGACAGTATCATATGGGGCTTTTGTGTCCAAGAACATGACGAGGAAGTGCATAAGGCACTAGAGAATATGGGTGGGCTTAAAATTGAACAAGGTAAAGTGTGATTTTCATATGACAGAGATAAACTACTAAGCTACTTTAATTATGTAGGTGACACCATCTCTGACTCAGCAGTATATATATATCCAGATTCATTCCGAATCTGTCAGCAAACATGTAACTGCATGCTTATGAAGGATACTGACCAGCAGTTGAACTCGAACCATGGCAATGAATAGTCTATAATCAAGAGGATAATTTCCTCCCATCCTGTGCTACAGGTGCAGTCTTGCTGCAACAGATGAAAGGTGAATGAATGCCTGTTGCTCATGCACGGATGATGACAAAGGCTAAACAAAAATATGCTCAAATAAAAAAAGAAGTTCTGGGATATTGTTTGCATGTGAAGGTCTCCACAACTATATTTATGGACGGAAGGTTATGGGTGAAACCGATCACAAGCTACACATTGCAATTTGGCAGAAAAACCTAATCAAATAACACAAAGATGATATGGACAAATATGATTTCTTTAATTTGTGCCCGAGAAACATATTATTACCGCAGATCAGCTGTCCACAAAGATCAAGTGCTACATCTTTTATATTCAATCATAATCCCAATAAGAAAAAGTTGGGCTTTGCGAAAGTCCCTACGCTCCAAACGCAATGCGCTGTTCTACACCGATACGCCATCTAGCGTTAAATTCTGTCGCTGAAGATGTGGAGGAATGAATCTCGTTCCTCATTTACTAGAAATATAATTCCTCAGAAACACTTAAATTCATGCAATAAGAAAAGGAAATGGACAGCGCGCATTAAAGGCATATCGGACAATTTGGCTTGAAATTAAAACCCATGTCATTTTGCTGAAATTTAAATATGATAATATCCAAATGTTCTCGTGCATATGTCTAACTTAAAATTGTTACCATGCTAGTTTTTGATTTAGAGCATAATATTGTGACAATCTTTAACATAGAATATAGAAATTCTAAGAAGTTGCTTTTTACATAGTAAAACCCTTGTGAGTTTCGTTAAACTTTCACAGA
Organism: Alentia gelatinosa; assembly: GCA_950022655.1. Classification (NCBI taxonomy): domain Eukaryota; kingdom Metazoa; phylum Annelida; class Polychaeta; order Phyllodocida; family Polynoidae; genus Alentia; species Alentia gelatinosa. Next base: position 46,952,258 of record OX465583.1, on the reverse strand, counting down.
ATATAGTAGATTTACATAGTACTACACTAAGGTTTTAAAAACCATAGGTCACCGTCCTTGTTTTTGAAAGAATTACAAACCATATTCTTAAATACATTTCCTTTGTAAATCAAGCAAATGTGAAACAGCCTAAAGTACCTATAAAGATTGGATAAACTGAACAAAACATTACATTCACTCATTTAGAATTATAATGAATCTGAAGAAACCAGTTTTGACTGATAATTGACAATATCTAAAATCCACCAGGTGGCACCTGCGTGAGTTGTCCAATATGCCTTTAAGGCTTTTAATAACTGACAATTTTACCCTGCAACTTTGCATCTACTAATCTAATCACGAACTTGGATTTGATTTATAATGTAATATATAACTTCTCAAAAGTAGACGTCCAGTTTAAAACCTCGTACATCCCAAATGCTATGTATGGTGCATGGTATCCTATATGTTGCCAAGCCTTTTGTCGTGTCTAAACTCAGTCCAATTGATATGCATTATTTCTTATTTATTTGATTATGTCTTACCTTGAAAAGCGGTCATCTATGACACCCAACATGGCAATATTTTCGGCTTTATGTATAGTCTGGAGTAGTAGCCGTTGTGGTGATAATTCTAGTTACGTTCATGATTAGCTGCTCTCACCTTTGTTTAAAATATGCGACACCGGAATAGCTGCTCGGACTCTGCCATAGGCTAATATTTGTATCAATCAATGTCAAGTTTGTGCGACACCTGGCTTGCTAAAGTTGGTATTACAACTTAACTAGGCTTTTGCTTTAACGTAATGCCCCCTCCGTCATTTCACCCTCTTACTTGCCATACCCCATGGCTGCTTTAACTTCTTTATCACTCCTCTCTATCCACTTGGCGAGACATACAGGACGGACTTGATCCCATATATCTTAACAGAGCAACTGCCTGGGACTGCCCACACATGGCTCATCTAAATTTGTGCTCATCCTTGTCATACTGTATTATCTCTGGTTCATCTAATGAAAAGCTTAAATCTTTGTCATTTTAATGCTAGAATTCTACTCCTAGTCCTGCCCAACGTTAAGGTACTCTTATCTGATTCTCTGGAAACTTGGTTGGAAATAATGGTTCAATAAACATGAAACATTACGGAATGTAGATCTAATATGATGTTTGATATTTCAGCTGAAATAGAAAATATACTGTAGTATTAAGTATCACGTGTCATGTCACGTGATGCAAAGATCAAAATGGTCTCTAGTGATTGGTTATGGTCAGTTAGGCATACCTCTGAGACACTGGCCCTCTCCTTCTTCCCCAGTGTTACAGTACTAAAACTCACTCTCAACAACATCACTGCCTTATATAAAGCTAGCAGGGGAGAGCTTTTTGAACTCTGAAGAGAATCCAGGAAGCATGGATAACCCAGGTAAGCGACTCTGCCTTAGCAATAGGGTGTCTTAATTGAAGGTAATCATCGTAATAATGGATCCAGTTTTTGCCCTTTCTTATAAATGTTGACCTTTTCCCCGCTACTGCAGAATTGATTGGCCCTGGAAGATGACATTAATCAGGTCAAGAAGCTCCTGTGTGGCAGTGATGATGAGAAATATCCATTGAAAGGCCCCTGCTTCTGGAGGCAATGTCGGTGCACAATCACTGCTGCTTGCATGCTATGCCTCAGCTATCATTCAGCTCATCAATGGAGACTGTATCACTCAATACCTGTATGCGAAATACTGCCCGCTGCGACCGGTATAGTATGATTAATGTTCGCGCCCGCTAACTAAGTGGGCAGCAGTGAATAAGTGGACTTACAGGTACAGCTAACGGAATATGAATCAGAGCAAGAAAGTTAATAAGATGGCGTTTTCAAACGATTAGGATGTGTCTTATACGACCAGTTGGCTAGACCATGTAAACCACCCTCATGCATAGGCTGAGGTCTCGGCCCCTTTATTGAGAACCTTGTCTCCAACTATATGATACTTCGACTGATTGTAACTGAAAGTCTCAATAAAGAAATTTCTGCAAAAAAAACCCCAACAAAAAACCCCAGAGTAACTGAGCCCATAGATAGGGATGTCACCCTCAGTCCTTTGACACCAAAATACGGCCCTTCGCCTGCGGCGTCGGGCCGTACATACATATTTTTGAGTTAAAGGACCTCTAATACTATCCCCACGGGCTCAGTTACTATGTTTTCTCATAATACTGGTCAGTTGGAACACCACTCATTGCTTCGATGTAACACTGTAAAGAAAATGCCGAACGAGTTATCAAGTAACCTTTCAATGTTGTCAATGCCACAGGCGTTGCGTAGTAATCATCGATGATGCCAGAAACGCACCAGCATTAGTTCCGGCTTCATAACACTCACAGTATACGTAAATGCAAAACGGACTGAAATAGAATCTGAACCGTATGCGAAATATGAGAGGTCAAGATACGCCACAGAATTTCACTTGGCTTGCCTCGTGAAATCAATACGGGGCTTAAACATGCGACGTGCCCTAACCTTCTACACCTCTCGATGAAGTGCCTTATTAGCTCTCATTTAACAATATTTACTTATGATACAGAACGGTGAATTTTACTGTGCACAGGTATCTCCCGCAGATGTACAATTCACCTCGAACACCAAGAATGCTAATACCAGAAATGTCAAAACGCAAGTTCAATTTGGCATTCATATGAGGTCCAAAGAACATATAAAAAAGGCCTTAATTTATGATCATATCATATGACTTTCGTTTATTTTAGTTTTGGTGCAATCACATATTGATTGGAACCATCATGATTATGGCTAATATGGCAGCCTCTGTATGGACCGGTGTCCGCGAACTTCTATAATGAAATTTTATATTCTGGTCTACATCATGGTCAAATATGGTAATTGTAGACAAGGCTACCCGTCTGTCACCCAGGGCATATATTTATAGCACATATATACATTATATCCTAGCTGCTCGATTGGCAGAGTGTAGGCCTACAACAGTTGAAGAGAACATTTGAAAAATAGAAAAGCATGAAACACTTTGTTTGAAACCACTACAAAGACTAGGAGCTAATGTTATTTCCATTTTCAATGGAAGAGCGCGGTATACCTAAATTACTTCATGAAATAAAAGTAAGAGAATATCTTAGAGAATATAATATATATGACCCGTTCTCACGAAACGGGAGGAACCCCTGTTTTCAGGTTTACCATGTTGTAACTCATTCAATATTTTAGTTATACACCTGATTTCTTTTCCATCATATAGAGCTCAGTGAGAGCTAAAACGCCATATATAGTTTTACCTGGGTATATGTATATGAAGAGATGATAAGAATGAAAAACCACCAATTTTTCACTGTTTTTCTTTTGCCAAAAACATGTACAAACAGAAATACAAACCATATTTTCCCCTCGAAAATTGATCTAAACCAACCTGCCTCATTGCAAACAATATATTCCAAGTGAAAATATAAAAAAAATTTGCTTTAAAAAAATATTTATATGCACTTTTATCTTGGCTAAAATTGGGCTTCCCTTTACGTCGCCATTTTTCTCTATCCCATTGAATAATGAAAAATTGGGTAACCACTGCTGTTTTGGTGTCTATTGTAATCCATTGTATTAGGGGGGGATTATAAGAGGGGGGGGGGGGATATAAGAAAAGGACTGTGGACTCCAAAAAGGCCGATGTAATGGAAAGTCCTTATGGCTAAAACATGCTCATCTCCACATCGCCACCTTTAGCAATGTCGGAAGCAAAGAAAAAATGATTAATATTTAAAAAAAAAAAACTTTAGAAAATTAGAAAATATGCTCGGCTTCACTGTCAATTTTGTCCTACATGTTATGTACATTTTTTCTAGTAAAAATGATGTGAAAACTGTGGCGACGTAAAGATGAGATTTAGTGTCTCTTTACGTTGCCGATTTTTATATGTCTCTGGCAATAAGGAAATAAATCAAAATTTAATAGTTTTACCCTCAAACTCAACCTCAACCTATGTCTCACCCTCACTGATAGTTACAACCTCATTACATGAATTCAATATGAGATGTTGGTCGTTAAAGTGGCGACGTAAAGATGAGTACTCATCTTTACGTCGCCAGTTTATATTTCTCCATGGAAACAAAGTGTGTTGATGTAAATTTAAATGTTTCAGCCTCAAACTCACCCTCAACCTATGTCTCACCCTCACTGGTAATCCCACCCTCTTCACATGAATTGGAAATGAGATATTAACCTCTGAAGGGGCTACGTAAAGATGAGTACTCAGATAGTACTAATCTTTACATCGCCCATTTATATATGTCTCTTGGAACAAAGATTCAAATTCAATTTTGATTGTTTCAGCCTCAAACTCACCCTCAACCTATGTCTCACCCTCACTGATAGTTACACCCTCATTATATGAATTAAACATAACCTGTTAGCCTTTAGAAGATGAGTACTCAGAAAGTACTCATCTTTACGTCGTCCATTTATATATGTCTCTGGGAACAGAGATTTATATTAAATTTGTGTTTTTTTCAGCCTCATACTCATCCTCAACCTATGTCTCCCCCTCACTGATAGTCCCACCATGGTCCTATTAATCAAACATGAGATATCAGCCTTTAAAATTGGCAGCGTAAAGATGAGTGTACACTCATCTTTACTAGTCCATTTATATATGTCTCTGGGAACAAAGATTTAAATTTAAATTTGATTGTTTCAGTCTCAAATTCACCCTTAACATGTCTCACCCTCACTAATAATCCCAACCTGGTCACATGATTTAAATATGAGAAAAAAATACAAATTGGGTAGAGCTGGGATCTATACATGAGGTATTCATTGTAGTCAGGTAGGACGAGTGGCGACTTCCATAACCAGAAATTAATGTCTCATCTGGTTGAGGTGCTCCCTGGTGTGTTTTACAGAATATACCACCTATATACCAATGTATATCACCCATATTAGGCTTCAAAAATGGCGACTTAAAGATGAATAATTTAAATTCACGTCGCCCATTTATTTTTCATCTCTGACTATTTTTAAATTAGGTGATCAGGGTAGAACTATCAGTGAGAGTGAGACATAGGTTGAGGGTGAGTTAAGGCCAAAAATTATGAATTTTCAACTTATTTTTCTGCTGCGCATATATAGTTGGGCGACGTAAAGATGAGTAGGGCGACGTAAAGATGAGTACTCATCTTTACGTCGCCGTTTTTAAAGCCTTATATCTCATGTTTAAATGATCTGACCAGGGTGGGACTATCAATGGGGGTGAGACACAGGTTGAGGGTGAATTTGAAGCTGAGACATTCAAATTTCAATTTAAATCTTTGTTGCTAGAGACATATTTAAATGGGCAACGTAAAGATTGATTTTGCATCTTTACATCGGCCATTTTGTAATGAAAATTTAAGAAATATTACATACAATTGATATCATTCAAAGATATGATATAGAAAGGGATGATATCCAACTAGGCCTTGTAGCAGTTTTTTTATAAGATATCTTTATTTTACTTAACATGATGATAGTTAACAGAGACCCTTATAATTAGTATGCTAAATTAGATAGTTAGCCCATGTAAACATTCTCCATTTTCTCAGCTAAAAATCAAAGAAATTGAAAAATTCTTTTTGCCTCACACAGGAAAGCACTTATGTTTGAAATATAGGTTATATTGAGGGTAATATAAATAGATATGAATATCATTTCCCCTATTCTAATTATATAGCGACGTAAAGATCAAAGTAAGAGGTGTTAAAATTTATATGCCTCTCAATTGATAACCAAATGAGATATCTTGTAGAAAATTCCTCCTGATATGCACAAATATATACAGTTTAAGATAATACTCAATTAAAGTCCATAAAATGCATTTGAAAAAAGGTTGTCAAAAACAGGGGTTCATCCCATTTCGTGAGAACTGGTCATATATATATATATATATATATATATATATATATATATATATATATATATATATATATATATATATATATACATACCACAAGCCAATTATGTTCAGACTAGACGTCATTTCCTACGTGATCCTTGGTACTGGGAGAGGCAAAATAACAAGGGAGTCCTCTTTCCAGGTTCAAAGGACAACCCAGAGAGAAAGTTGTGTCTACTTGCCCTGCGATTTCATGATGCAATACATATACATGTGGTATTAATCCTGGCAAGAACCTTTTACCTATTTCACCTTTATTTACCACAGTGTCGCTAATTTCATCACGTACTCTAATCCTTGTCTGGCCCGGGGGGGGGGGGGGGGGGCATATCTCTTACACCACCGCCACTGGCTGACAGCTTATCGCAAAGGGCATGTACAAGTTACATGGTTCACTAAAATACAAGTGTGCATACCTTACCCTGCGACTAACAACCCGGACCAAAAACAGCCCTGCGACCGACCCAGAAACATAAGGGACCAAATCGGATGGACAAATATCAAACCTGTTTGATCTGAAAATCACAGGCGAACTCTACCATTTTTAAATGCCCCATAAATGGGTGAGAAGGGAGTCGAAAGCAATTCACAATATCGCAAAGGCATTTCGTCGGCGACGTTTACCACATAAGTCGCTAAGTGTGTATTGGTCTTAACCCTGAAGAGTTAACAGTAGCCCAGACAGCCTCCACGTGTCCCAGGCCGCCGTCCACTGGGAGGGAGGCGGAGTCGGCCGACAGACAGCCACATGGGAGGAGGAGGGATTTCGACTCTAGCCTCCCTCCTGTAGCCACACTGGGTACACCCAATGTGGTGCCTGGAGGAAGGCGACATCCGCTTGCCCCAGTCTGCATCTACCTGCGCCGCCGAGTGGAGCACCCCACTCGCCGCCACACAACAAACACAGTTCTGGGGCGGAGCTGCTCTCTTTCTCTGAGACGGTCTCGAGCGGCTCGGAGCTGCTCTAGGGTTACTGAGGAGTAGGGGATCACTGGAAATTATGGATAACAGCTTGTTGCAGAATGGGGCATGGATGCTGATGCTGGTTAGTTCCTTTGGCTTTCTGGTAGGTACATAAGTGTATATATACATGAATAGAGATCATACACGCATGCACTTTATTTGTTCATATATAGACATTGCATTTATTATAGCATTAGTGGGCTTACAAGCCTACACATTGAATAACCAGCTAAGAGTAGCCTCACGTCATGCCTTAATATACACACTTCCGGAAAATTGTTCAGACAAAAAAAAATCACATTTATGATAATAGGGTGAAAAACATACTTCCAACCTAATATATTCTTCTGTGTAATATCACATTCAACGCAACTTGCACCAAATATGGTCGCATGCACAGAGTAAGACTTACATATTAAGAGATGAATTAAAGCAAGAGTATTAAATGTTTATCTGTAAACTCAGACTCAGACTTGAAATGTAGGCATGCATCGCCAGAAATTCGAGGGAAAGAATCATGTTATATTTTTGACAGAATAGCATAATATTTTTCATGGCTACTGGAACTGTCCACACGGATAGAAATCAAAGTCCCGCCCTAATCCGGTTAGGCCATTTAATTATCAGCGATGAGCTTCCCATGCTACACATTTTATCAGTAGATATCTATTATATTCTGCTCTTGCACAGAAAGGCTATTCATTTAAACTAACCGCCTCCAGTCACAGACATAAATATTTCTCTTGGTTCAGGGAGAATACCATAAGAATAATTCCATGCCTCGGGTTTACTCCGAAGAGACCCGAGAAAAAGTAGCCACGGTGTACCAGCTTCCCATGCCACTGGGCCACGGTGGGCGCCACACTGGAGCCATCTGGTGGTCATTTACAACACTCCACGTGTGTGTGCAGGGGCGGTCAAGGGCCTCCATCTGAGGTTTTCCAGACGTCATAATAAAGTAGGACTGTGTATTATGACAGTTGCTGCAAACATTCCCGAGTTCATATGTCGTAAGTCATGGTTAGTTATGGACAGTGGTCGATAAAGCTATCACCTATAGTATAAGGCCGTCTGTAGGCTAGCGTTTGATGGTTATCTAGGGGTATGCGGGTTTCGTCTTGGGAAAACGACTCGTGGGTTGGCAGGATTTAAGGCCTGAACCCACTGTGCGATTCTTCTTCCTATAAAGTATTACGATACCATAGCAGTGGATAATGCAAGCAGGGCTACCAACATTGTCAAATGAACTTAAGTGAGATTTTGCCAAGGAAGGGACTGTTGTCTACGAGGGGTGCAGTGAAGTCCCCGGAACCTTTGAATTTTAATATTTTAGGAGTATTTACAATCTTTCAATATATTATTGATACAATATTTTCCCCTATAACTCTGCATCACAATTTAACATATGAGCACAGGTCTTCCCAGTGGACCATAAATCAACCGCCGTTTTTCACTATATGTAACCTTTGAACTAAGAATAATAGAAAAATAATTAGGAGACCGTAAGACACGACCCAAATCTTGTGTCTAACTGTAAGTCCATTAGACGTGGCAGGTCTTTGGTAGTTTGATACTGATAGCATGGTTATTTCCTCTACACCCCAATAACGAAAGTGTTCGTACATGTATAAGTACAATAACTACTCCAGTAAAAGTTAGGGTCCTTATGTCTTTGAAACAACTTGACGAGAGCATAGATATAGAGCCCTGTCCGTCCCTCAACTATGACTATTATTACGAACTTTGTGAAGTGGCGTTTAAGGTAGCCTAGTAGTATAGCTCAGAGCAAATATAATAACCTGTTCTTCAAAAAGTCCGAAATTAGTTATGCTGCGTGCGATAAGCCCGCAAGAACGCGAGCATTGATTAATGAAACTGTTGTAACTAGTTGCGTGTAGGGGGTACTCTGTTCATCCACTCTTCATTTTGCTCCGGCACTGCAAGCTGAAGCGGAATGAGGAGCAGATGCGGTGGAAATAAATGAGGCCCATTTCCGAAGAAAATTGGTTAAATATACCAGTATGTTGTATTCATCTTTCATGCTCGATTCAATACAGATAAGCTATTAGGTGGGTAGAGTGTATTTCTGGTAGTCTCTCATGGAAGATCTCGGTATCGTATTTTATATGTAAGCCTGCTTATATACCTGGGTATTATAAAACCAACGTCCTATCCAACTGCTCAAGACAATATAGGCTGTTGATTAAATCAAAAATACTATGCGAATCTCTTGCTTCAAGAAACGTATTTAGATAATTCATCCTCACATGGTACGATATGTATTCGTATATAGACTGAAAGTATAGGGAATTACAACGGGGAGGTTTTTTTTCAAGTATATATTTATACAATGTGTATCTTCCTGTGTATCTATTGGGGTTACGTTCTTGACATACATTTTCCTTTACAACAATAGATAATTACATCATTGCAGTACAGCTTTTGAAGTTAGAATACAAAATTTGCCTACACGTTCAAAAATGACCATTGATAATTATGTATGTAAGTGAATATATTGACACTGAGGACACCAAAGGAAGTGCGTCCATGCATGTATTATGATATATTATCTCACCCCTGGTATTTTTTCTTCATAGACTTAACATTGGGAACTCGTATCTAACGCCCATTAGATATTTAGGAAAAATATCTAATGGGGGATTATGTCACAAATGATAGCCCATTAGTTAATGTTAAGGGTGAGATAAACTCAGAAACCCATTCAAGTTTAGAGTCGGAGCTCGATCCCATCTCGTCTGAATCACTAGGTCATTCACGCGGCTTCACCTTGTGAATTACTACGTGATTCAAACTCGATGGGATACGAGGTCAGACCCTAAACTTTCATAGGTTTCCTCTATATGACTTCATTTATACTCCAAATATTGTAACTAACCAGAGGAAATCGGGGTTATCGAACTTTTTTTAATTTTCGAATTCTATGCCATAGACAATTTTCTTGACCGTCAGTTTAGGCTTATCTCATTCCTTTTCCTTTGCAGGGTATGGCGACATGTCGGAACATCTATCATGGTAAGTATACATGTACATCTTGTCCGGATCTATCATTCTTAATTCGACAAGGGACCCGCTTCTAATATAATAGATTTATTGTCACAGAACCTTGCATTTTAAGACATAAAAGTACCCCTTGATATTATAAGAAAGGAAATGAGTCACCATCGGACGATTTACCCATGGTCTATCCCTTTTTGGAGCGCTATTTTACATTGTTTACGTTGAGTTTTTCACCGTCTGGTGCACGTATTGTAAAAGTACCTGTCACGATACTTGCTGCTGGACTGACAACGCGTGGACCGGGGTGTAACGCGTGGCAGGGTCACACTGTTCCAGGGCAGCTGGGACGGTTTATCACTCCATAGTTATGCCTTGTCTATGGCTTACTGAAACAAACCACCAATTTATAACTTCTTTATTGCCTAAACAATGGGTAGCGTATTCCATTTGCATCATGCCATCCATAGCTGCTCTCGTCGAATTATCTTTTTCTCGGGGACTATATATAGTTTTAGAACACTCCAAATACATTTCCAATATTTTCCTTTTATTCATAGAAAAAGAACAACTCTGCATTGTCCTTATTGAAAGTTCACTTGACGACATTTTCAGGCTTTCATAACTCTTGCCAATAAGGTGGTTGTCAAGAAAAGGTGTCTAGTAATTTTCCACTAGGTTTTTTTTTAATTCGAGGTTTGACATTTTCACTTTGGAAGTTGTGAGAAGATGTCCTCAGAGATAAAGTGAGAATTTACTAGTTGCAAAAATTTATTGGCGAAATGGTACCATATATTTGGGAACATAACATTTATGAACATGTAAATGATTACAGCATCTGTCTTTTTACAGCATCTGCACTTTCCAGAAAAAAATCAAAACAAGAATACAATTCCCATGTGTACCTTCCATTTATTGACTTTAGATAAAGCTTTATTTGGAAAAAAGATACGCTCGCCTATTGACCAGGATGCCTCTGTTATATAGACAATATTCAATTTCTTGTGGCTGCTGCTTCAATCAAGCTCATACTCTTCTTGGTTGGACTACTATCTAAAACCCAAAGTGACAGACTCGATGGTAATTTAATCTTTTCTAACTTTACGAGGAAGAGTGTGGTGTTACCTGTAGAAAATTGTTGATAGTCCTCTGACCATATTATATATCTCTTTGAATGCTATGTAATAATACATAAGCAATGTTGACTGCTATCATAGACTTTTATCAAATAAATCAGATATTTCATAATAGGACCCCAGACCTCTTGACATGGCGGACTCAAGGATGCCATAACTCTCCGACTGCATGTGAGGTCCTCTCTGGTAGCATGGTTCAGCTCGGTCACACCCTTTAAGCCTGGAACCCCTGTTAGAGCCCTGGTAAATTACCCCGACAATGGTCCAAACAAAGTACATGACAAACCTCATCGAGTTGCACATGACTGGTAGGCGCTCTGCATGATCAGCCCTGTGACAGACATCATGACGGCTGGGGTGAGGTCAGGTTGTGACGACCCCCTGTAACGTCCCAGACGACCAGAGCCAGAGGAATAGTCTAGTTCAGATGGTCGTCACCAGGGGTCCTCCAGGGCCGAGGACCACATTTGTCAGCTGCCAATTGCAATGTGTTTCAGGGTCCATGCACCTAACCGTAAACTCCATGGTCATAGTGTCCAGTATGATAAGAATTCTCAGTCATCTTGAATTAAACACATAGATATGGTGTGACATTTAGGTTCCACACAATTCACCTGGTTTACTTGTTCATGCATACACGATATCCTCCCATCGCCCTGATATTACTACCCGTCAACTACATAATACAACCATACAGATAAAAATCATGGTAATATTGTATTTATTATCCAGCATTCCAAATATAAGTTATCAAAGGAAATAGAATGCGCTGCCGCTGTTCTCACGCACTACTTTGCACGCGAGGGACTTTTTTTCTGTACTGCTTTCCGTCTCCTTCTCAGTAGCGATATGTAGGCTCTATATGTTTGCTATAGATACTCTGGGTGGATACTGAATTATAAGGAATACATTGCATTATATATCAGCTCTCTGGAGACCTCTGACACTATCTTTAAGGGGAGCCTACGATGCTTGTAATTTCGGTATTTTGGGTAAATGAAATGCAGATAACTTCTCACGTGTATACGCCATCCAGTGAGTGATGCAGAATCTTTTACATCTGCAGAATACATGGCATGGACTTTATGAAGGCATTACTGCTCTGAAAAACCTGTTTAAATGAAGTACATGCACAACATATAGCCATTGAATATAGGGTATATATCACAAATAGCTTGACCTTCTTTTATGGTAGTTTTACATCTGTTAGTCTGATGTTTTTCATGAGTTTTTTGGTGACGTGAGGGAAGGATTTCATGCACACTACATCCACCCTCCTTTCTACCCCTCTTTCCTTCTCTTTTGCACTACCTCCGCCATCATGAGCAGCTCCCCTGGCGTCCAGGTGACGAGAAAAGTGATCCCCACTGAGACAAATGAGTGTAAGCCACCAATGGGGTCGTTGGTGCGTGATGTTTTACCAGTCAAGTGGCCGCGTTTACATAGTGGGACTGACAGAGCGCAGACTGCCCCCACCGCCCTGACGGCTGGCCCCAGAGACCAACGGACCACCGCTGACAGCTCCAAACAGAGTTCTGCCACTCTGAATGCAGTGTGAAACCCATTTCTACGACCACCACATTCATCGTCGGTGTTCAGTGCAGGTTCAGTGAGCGTTACACGTGACTTATGTCTCTGGAATAGATGGAACCTAAAGTGGGAGTCACACGTAGGGACTATAGTACATGTACCTTAGACTTAACACCTTTCACCCGGTATCAGACAATTCCCCCAGCACAGAAATTTTAGCATGCCGCCTTTTAGATTGACAAGTCTCACGGAAAAATGGCCGATTGGATTCACATTGAAGGACACAATGGTATAGGTTCAGACAAAGTCACTGGGGCAGGGCACATTTTTACAGACTTCGGTAAAATTGACACTATGATTGTGGGGCGTGAAAAACATGTGATCCTGCATGGTGGCGTCCTATTGGCAACCACATCCCTGAAACTATGGGACACTTAATCCTAGTGGTTGGTACATTTGTCTCTCCAAAATACTCTCTAATTTTTCAACATGTTTAAATTACATGTTTAAGGTACCATACTGTCGCATGCACCTTATACGAAAGGAAAAGAGCGAAATGAAAGAGCCGAAACCATATAAATAGGACTGTCATTCACAGGACAATACACAGCTACGTTATGGTGTCAAGCCTTGGCCTCATGCTAAGAACAATTGTGTTCAGCACAATCGTATTTTTCCTAACCCTCATGGTCCGTGGGAAGTGTTCTTTTAATCGGCAGGGTTCGTTCACAACAGTAACATCAACCCTGCCCCCTTGTGGCGACTAGGGTTCCGTCTGGTGGCAGGCACCCGTTGTTTCCACCTGTGACCGTGTTTTCTCCCCAACCGTCATTGTTATGTTTCCTGTCTCACAACCACAGATTCTCCCTAGCGCACTTTCTAACAGGATATAGGCGAAAGGAAATAGGGTGAGAGGAATCATAATATATTTACGTAAACTTATTATTCCGCAAATTAAATATTTCAAAGGGAAAATATCATGGGCATAAGAGTAATGTGGTTGTACTATCCAAATTGAGCCGACATTTTCCTGTGTAGTGTCTTCTTGTTCTTGTGCCCTTGTACGCTCCCCAGTTCTTTAACACAGCATATGCTATTTCCAGACTTTAGGAGGAAAACCTCTGGCAATGAATAATGGGAATAAGGACAAACGTGTCTAGGCGCTGCGGACGAACCCCACATTCCCCAAGAGTTTAGCGAGTTGCACTGATCAGAACCCTTTATATCAATAATGTGAGCCAAAGTGAATCTCCCGAAACGGCAGAATACCACGTGCCAAAGAAGAACTTCCGGATACAAGTGAAAACAAGCATCCAATGACTTAGCTAAGAGGGGTGGGAGTGAGACGGAGTTTTTTCTTTTGCCTCATCTGATCAGCTACTAATTAAATGTATTTTACAACTATAAGATCGGTTCTGTGTGAATAGGTTTGGCAGTAGGACATGTTGGCTGTATCAAAGATACATGTGCATACCGATAAAGGATTCGAGAATTAGGCTTATATCATTGAACCACATATTGTCAAGGGATTGAAGGCCTGTATCCGGGCGTGTTCTTTTGAGCACGGGTATACTCTGTCAGGTTTACTATGGCTCCCTATAAGGTTTAATGGTATATCAACATATGATGTTCCATATAGATACTTGTGGGTCGTGTTTAACAGTTCAATCCTAAAACCCGGAGCAATATCGAGCAGGTTCAAGAATTCAAGGCAGGAAAGCCAGATATTTATTTTTATCAAATACTCTGCTGTAGGCACTCTCCATCTCATTAGACTAGAAGCTTTAAAAGGTCCTATCTGCATTATCAAGACGTTTGACCTTGTACGAAACTGGTGTAATCCAGGTGTTATCAAAATCAACACTTGGCCTGAACCCGAGAACCCTGCAAATTCGGAGGCAGATGCTCCCCTAAAAAGTTGCAACTTAATAGCTGATAACCCCAAGCTCATTGAAGTTGTACCGCAGTTCAAAGAGGGACAACCACATTCAATGGTTAACACAATAGAAAATGATAAGAACATATGAGCATTTACTCTCAAAGGAAATGTGCAAGGTGTTGGAATCCATATTCTTGGGGGTTAGAAGAACTGAAAGGGATTGTTTCGACCCTAATTCCTGACAAAATTCCTGTCAAAAATGAAAGTCTACAATCAAACATGCCCTAACAATCTTGGGGACTATTTAGAAGCCAAGACTGTTTTAAGCTGTCCATCATTGATGGTAACTGAAGGAGCAGGTAACAAAGATTGGAAAGGAATTCTCCCCTCCCTACCTAGGGATCGGACCCTATGTAACCAGAAACATATCTATCTTCTTTTGCCTAAGCTGTTACTGTAAACAGTCCCTCTCCATTTCCAATTATAGCGATTCCATATGGTTATCTAAGGATTTCAGTGGGAAATATGGACCCTTCTGAGTTCTGTAGAAGAGGGAAATCTCTACCAAAAAGTAGAATATTGTATCCCTCACTATCTATGTAGATGCTCTGTCCATTTGTGGGCTGGCAAACTTGGGCCGAAAGGAACATAATAGATCTATGTGAGTGAGGCTCACTTCATGATACTTTTCCAGCATTCTTTTTTTGTGATCTGTTCCTAGTTTAATTTACCCTATAAATCTTACTCGGGGTGTATGTTACATTTTGTAGTCCATTTTGGGTCTTCGTAAAAGTCTTTAGATACTTACATCAACATTTATGAACAAATCAGTTGAAGATAAATGTATACATGTTTTATATTTGTTTTTTATTCAGTAATAAAAAAATGACAGCGTACATTCACCTATGTGGGCGTTCTTCCTAGAACATGTCAACAAGAGTAAGAAAGAACAGGTAAAGGTAGGAAGAATCAACAGGCAGATCCCCAGTATCCAGTATAATAATATCGTTACACCAACTAATAAGGAATATCATTGCGATCTTCATAAACATAATTCATTTCCCAGTTATGTGACATTTATACAGCACTGGTCATTTGACACTGTGCACGAGTGTTAAGTTCCTTTTTAGATGTAGGAGTCCGTTTCACATACAAACAGTTCTTTACCTTATCGCATATTCCAGATTGCCTTGAAATAGTTGGTTGTCCATTAGAGATCAACATCCCCTTCTGAGACAGTACATATAATACATCGACAAAAACAGATACAACCAAATAAATAAATCAGATAGGACATGGACAGTGCAATGCCTATTATAACACATCTCATGATGTAATGATACATCTCTAAGGTCATTTACAAGCATACTGGAAAAGCCAACAATGAGGAACTGTGAAAAAGGTCTCGGTCATCTGACTCGAGACTGAAATAAGGTATTATTTAGGTAGATTATTTAAGATATATCTTAATCCTATCTTAATGCTCACCGCGGAGTACTACTGTACAACTGATGCGATACCTAGCATATATATCATACAACTCCAGAAGCATTTTTAATCAGCTTTTGATGGTTTCTGATGGGAACACATGTCCAGGCTTGAATATCAGAGGATATCTTTTACAGTGGAAATGGCTTGTATTACAGGAAGTGATGGCCTGAGGGATCACTGATACATATTCCCTATAAGCAGAGAAATAACCAATCTGAAAATACATCTGACTATGATATCAGAAAATATGTCCTCTATCATACCATACGGCTTCCACCTGCAATGTCTATATCAACTGCCACATTCATAAAAGAAATAAGTTGTATTGCACCTTGTATATATCCTATATACCATTGTCTGTCGTGAATTGTCATAGTTTGTATATAGACGGTGTCAGCTTTAACTGAGTATGGAGAGAGTGATATGTGTACCGTACCCCCGAACCCCGCATGAGGCCCGTGTTTCAGCTCTTCGCAGCAGGTTGCTCAGTCAGACACCAGGCCTAGCTGATGTCATGTACTGTAACCCCGACCGTTTCCGCTCCAGACAGGGACTGAAAAACATAGATCATAGACATATAATGAGTCATATTTCCGCCCACCAAAGCTTCCATTTCCTGTCATCCTAAATGGTAGTCTTATAGTGTCAAACTTGTCTAGCATAGAAAAGAATGTACCTGTAAAACACGTAACGATACTTCATATGCTATATTAAACAACAATTGGCCTTGTCTGTATAGTGACAAATCACAAGAGAGGAACAATAAGGTGGCATGTGTAGTTCTTGTAAGACGATACTGACGCCTGTGGCAACAATAAATTGTTGATGCAACAGATAACGTTCATCCATTCTCAATAAACAAACCTAACGCTCCTATTTCACCTTCAGTTGCATGTGGAGAGTAGTCCAATGACTTGTTAGGTTGCATCCTGCTGTTTTCTGATAAAAACGTATTTGGAAACAGTTACAAAAGGACTAACCACAGATTCAATCGTCATAAAACATTGGAAAGTTCATGTACATGTACGAAATAAAGTTATTCCACGAGAACTATGGAAATCACATTTAAGTGTGCTATTACATTCATTACAAGAGACACGCTGTCCTGTTATTTAAATGCTAATATGTATATGATTGACTTCCTGGCCCCATTCTCTAGAACAAGACAGTAAATGCAATTAAATGACAGTGTATTCCGATTAAAAAAGTGAGATTCAGACTCCTGAATAAAAGAACTACATATAAGGAGGAACAAAAGAGATTGACAAGACATTGATGTAGATTAAGCCACCGCAAAAAAAAAAACACCAAAAAAAAACCTGGCTGACTTATGATATGTCAATGTGACGCTTGAATGAGAAAGGAAATGAAAGCTTTGCGGGGTCCAAGTATTAAACACAAACTCTCATTTCCTTTTCTTAATCTGCAGAGCCTGGGAGATACACTGAGGAGACTGTGGAGGTGTCGCTGGAAGATCTCCATGGGCGGCCGGTCACCACCCCTTTCTCAGCGGGCAGTGCCTTCCGCTACCACCCCAGGTATAGGCGGGCGGCCCCGGCAAGGTCAGGGCCTGGGAGAGCGGGAGATGGGGTGAAGGGCGCCGGGCTGAGGATGGCCCTCACGTCGACCACGTCATCTCCGCTGCACCTGTTGATTCACGACGTCATAGACATCCTTGCGCCCACGGCCAGGGTGGAGTGGTTTGATGGACGCAGCAACGCTACCGTCTCCAGGCCTATACGTGACGGCTGCCTCTTCCAGGCTGAAATGGAGAACGACACACACTATGGGGGCTTCCTCAACCTCTGTGATGGTATTGTAGGTATTTGTAAAAGAAACCCCACTGCTTTTCATTCTGTGATTTAATATTCCCCATTCTACGGTCTAATAATAGTACCTCATCATATCATAAGGTTTCAAACTATTGCAAAGTAGATGCGTTTCAATTCTAAGAAACATTTGTCTTGGAATTCTTTGATAAGGGTTTGCTGAATACATATGAATAATGAATGAAGGGTTTGAAAAGATCCTTAAGTGTGCATATTTATGCATATTTGTAATACAGACGTTCCATAGTTCTAGCAGCAGTGTAATTTCCAAACCTTGGAGCAAGATAGGGAAATTAGTTTTCAGCGACCGACATATTATTACGTATCAGATGCATCATTGAAACCACTTCTAAAAACCCAGGATCCAAGGCGATCTATCAAAGAGATACCTGAGTAGCATGATACAATCACTTAAACATAAGCAGTTGGGATATCTTCTGTTTTTGGGATAGATAAGGAGTAGGAGCCTCGGCGACTTGTGTATTTTATTGATGGATCTTTTGATGGAATAAAGCAGACAGAGGTAGAGCACAGGGTTGCTTAGAATATAATGTGAAGAGTAAAACATATGTATCTTTGAGTCACTACAGGCTACAGACAGGCAGTGCCAGTGGGCAGGGAAAACCTTCGACAGGGGTGGGGCAAGCAGACGACCCGTCCTATATATATACTACGTCTCGATCCCAGATTAGTGGTCACAATAGATCGTAATTCGATCTAATGTCGTATTCCTCAAGCTTAAGTGTCTGGAACATCTAAAAACATACACTTGCATGCAAGGGGAATTTCTGACCTCGTGAAGACAACACTGGAGATTTTATTTAACACGGGCGACTTCCTAAAGGTAAAATCTAGTCAAGGCAGCTGACCTTCGTTGTTGTCCTCAGATGTAGAGCGTTCATACATCATTTGCATTTTTCTTTTAAACTGAGGTCTGTGTGGCTGATGTGTTTGCAACAGGTCAACGAGTCCCTTTGGTGCAAGTGGTTGTTTTCACTTAGCTGTTCCATGCGTTTGGATACTACCTCGTAAATAACTCAATATGCTGGCCATCCAAAGTTTACATGGGCGCTGGAAACTTAAGTAGGATATATGAAGCCATACACGGCATCGATCACAACACAGGAAGTTAACATTACCACTGGTGGTTGATGAGGAAGGGGAAGAGCAATCCATTGTTCCTGATTTCCTTAAGGTGGCCTACCCCCTTCTCTTGGTTGCCATGGCCTGAAATCGTCGACGGACTATTAACACCATCTGGTAACATTCACAGGTTTTCCTTCTCTAACAAAAAACTACGCAGAAGTAAAAGCATGTGCTCTTATTTTCTGCAACAAGTTGAAGCATGTGTTACATAAAATGGGGTTCCTAATGGCCATCTCAGTGGAGAGTATCGGAAGAGATCGGGTCCTGTGCCTTGTCTGCTGCGATTTTACAGCACTGTATTTTTCGTCCTTGAGTTGAGAATCGAATTGACCTCTGATTATTTCAAGGAGTTCTGCATGAAGGACCTGCAAACGTTTTCTCTCTAACATATGCCTCTTTACTTTTCACCTGTCAGCCAGAGTGCATTGAGGTAGTTGAGTTTCGTTATCATAGTAAAGCTTCTAATTCTAACAATGTCAATCGAAATTCATCAGGTATGTGAATTATGTGCTCTTCTTAATGTCTCATCTTACTATGATTGATGTTTAGAATTGACTCTTTTCATCACTATTCGCTACACGTTTGTTTATTTGTGTATTTCTTTCATCTTTCATACAATGCACATCCCTGAAAATATATCCCTCAAAGCAATCTGGATAATAAGATAAAAAGATAAAATCATCTTTTAACACGTATGTTGACACAAATTAGTTTGCAACCAAGAAACAAACTGGTGATTTAATATACCCCTTTACCTATATAGATATTGCTGTTTTGTTTTTCCTATCCAAAGGTTGTTAGAGGACAACCAATGGAAATGGACCACCAATGATATCAAATCAAATGTATATTATAGCACCTGAAAGGGGTTGTAGGAGATGTTCAGTGTTTGTTGAAATTAACACTATTATATTCATGTCTAATCCACTAATTAAGATTATTGAGAAAAAACAGTTCCTATTCTGTGAAAGGCCCTTGGTGAGTCACTACAGAAGAAAATCTGGTTTACAATATTGTGCCACTTACTAGGAAATGGGCCTATTTGTCGGCAGTTCCCTTTGCATAATATAACAAGACCTAGACTAAATAACCACTGGGAAAACTGAAAAAGGAGAAGGTGGTCCAAGCGCAAAGAGAGGAGCCACTGAGCCATTGTTTTGGCACAGATTGATTACAGTCGGTATTTGATGGCTGAGACACACGGTGGCGGCTGTGGCGACATCGAGGGGTCGGGTTCAGTGTGTACCTGGGCCGGAGCAGCTCAAGTTTACTCCCGGCCCCAATTACACGAGCTGCTCGTGTAAACACACCACCTGGTGAGCTGCTCGGTGCGTGACTACATTCTCAGACCCGAGCCCTCGTACTCGCTTCAGGTGTATGTTCTCGGGGTCTATTTGGTAACCGTTTGCATGCTTGGAGAGTGGTCTATTGACACTGAGCCAACGGCCGTGGCTCCTACTGGAAACAATAAAGGCTGCGCCGTCGACGAAACATAGAGTAGGGTTTCTTAAAGGGAATTTAGACTTTTTTTTACAACTTCGTGAATGGAACCTCACTCCCCACGTTTTCCCCTTTCCCCGCCGGATATTTGCCCTACATGTTAAGTTTGAGCCCCCATTTTCGGTATGTTTATAGCTGTGTACACGAACCGTAAGGTCCAGCTTCTCACGTGACCCAGTCAGAAATATGTAAACATATTAACCCAAAAATAGGCCGCAGGTCTCACTAGAGTTTACTCTGGCGGAGGATGTTATTGCCACAGTGTATGAGATATTACCTCTGGGGTTGCGATGATGATGGTGAGGTAACTCATTGGTTAAAGGTGAAAACCATTCTGATAGTTTGATGCTGTGACTTTAACTCAGGCCAACAGCACACGTGTGGCAAACATGTGTACACATGCACTTTAGTCGATATAGAGGTGGGTAATCCTGCTCTTTCCCAACTCTGAAAACAGCTGTTACACTAAGTCATTAGATTGTGTTTTTCAGCGACCTAAAACATTAATTCCTGTCATATGTTTAACATGTACATGTATTATATTGCAAATTGTCAACATGATTCACATTTTCTATATCCTTTAAAGTTTGGAGAGGTGCTTATTCTCATGCAAGAATCTGCACATTCAACAAATGCACATGTCGATCCTTTGCTGCATAGAGGTAGAAATCGTGATAGTTGAAATAAGTATCAATTCATAACAAAATATATATTACGGTGAGAGGTTAATCATTGATATAATTTTTGTGTGTGATCCGTGAGATCTTATTTACGTTCTAGTCCGGTGTGATCGAGACGCCGCAGGATGAGCTTCACATCCTGCCTCTGGGGGATGGAGAAAGACGGAGACTGAACGTACGTCACATTCTCCGACGCCACTCCAAGCGACCAAATGATGCAGACCACCGTTGTGGCACAGATGAAGTCCAAGGTGACGCCACATCCCATTACATATTCTCTTCACAAACTGCTCATAAAGTACATTCTTTGGTCAAGCACGTCTTATCTTACATACATTTAAAACGTAGTGGTACTAGTGGTGATTATCACAAAATTAGAGCTTTAAAGTTTCTGGAAAATTACCTGATTGTGCAGGAGATAGCATGCAATACTTGTACGTCAAATAACTTATGGAAATATACCTGCGGAAAACAAACCAGTTATTCTACATCATTAGATGAGTACTTTGATGTTTTCTTTCCCCGGTCCGCGGGCCACAGACTTCCGTGAATCGGTTGCTGGACACTCCACTTCACATTCCCGCCACCGACGCGACCTCTATCGGCGGGGCCCTAAATATATCGAGGTGCTGCTGGCGACGGATCTTACTGTGGAAGATTTCCACGGCCGTACTTTAATGGAGCAATACCTGCTCACCCAGCTCAGTATTGTGAGTAACTCGGCTACCTAAATTTCTGTTAACTCTCCAACTAGTTACTATAGAAACTGCCCGACTTCTCATATTTGTCGTTCAATAACAAAAATAGGTTTATTTCTTTGTTATGGAAATCAATGTAGGTTCACGACGAAAAGTGTCTACAGGATAAACATGGTTTATGATTCTTGGAAATATGAAATGATTGGGCGGGTATATTTGATTGCATTAACCAATATCAATCAGGGAAGAAAATAAGGTGGATATTGTTTAATTGCAACCTCACTAGGAGTCAGCCAAACATCATTCATTCATATTATTTCTCATGAAGCAGCTCATTTCCGCAAATGCTTACTAGGACATTTACATTCACTTAAAACTAAATGAAAGTATCCGAACTATTATTACTCAATACGAGGGGACCAATCTGTGTTTACTAATGGGTGTAAATCTATTTCCAGGTAAACATGGCTTACCAGCACGAGTCAATCGGTGTAGACATTAAAATCGTCGTCAACAAAATCGTCCTAATTCCCGAGGACACGGTGAGAATGGCCATTCTTTATTCAGACCGAAACAGAAGTTGTACAGCTGCAAGGCATCTGGTAGAGCCAGCCCCGATGTCTGTCTTGCCAAAATTCTTTATAAATATATGATTGTGGGATGACGTTTATCATGACCCCTAAAGATAAGTAGTTGTGACTTCCCTCTTTAGAGAAGAGGTACAAGTAGCATTACATTTCGCTGTAACGGTGAAATGATTATTGCATGAAAGGTGACTATAACTCTGTGTGTGTGTGTCTCGGTGGCGGGGCTGATTTTTTTCATTCACACGGGTCCTTCCCTTAGGAGTCAGACGCGTCATATACATATGTGACATATACTCTGTATTCATAACCTCTTAAAGGAAACAGGTATTCACATTGATTATATTTGTTGACGAGAGCATGATTAGAATACATGAGACGTCTTTCTTCAGGCAGAAGACATTGTGTCGGAGAAGACGGGAAAGAGTACTCTGGATAAGTTCTGTCGCTGGATTAATCAGCAGAAACAACTACGCTTCCCCCATGAACAGTCACATGACCTGGCTATCTACATCACGCGGAGGGACATAGGACCTGCAGGTAGAGCACTTATCTCTCCCCGTATCATACCCGAAACAGACAATCTAGATTACCTTCTACGAAAATATAGGTATAGTGTCTTGAGAGCTACATCGTGATACCTGATCGTATTTATCGGCGGAATATGCCATTTGGTCATACATATGAATGTCATCCCGCAAAACACTTTCGAAATCATCACATGCGTATGGGTTTATGAATTATTCAGATGTTGCTCAAAATTAGGTGAAATAAAGTGAAATAAAATCTATTGCATTTCTATGCATTTGAAGGTGTCTTGGTTCATTCTAAGGGCGGATATGATTGCTTTAAATCGCCTAGTGATGCGAAAAATCTAAATTCTGGGATGCCGACTCTTTTTCGCCTTTGCTCATATCTTCGTGAAACACTAACAGATCTGAATTTGAAATCATCAGCAATTCAATGAGTACATGTATTAGTATATCTCTGCATATGATGGGGATGGAGAGAATGAACTAATAAGGTTAGAAAAAATAGATTTGACGACAGCATGAACTCCCAGTTAGCCCATTTTAGATAATGTGGGGGGTTGGGGTGGGGGGCGGCATGTACTTTAGTCTGTGGCTAATGATAGAGTGAATTGCTGAGACAATGTTTGTAGATGTCTTTTGACACAGAACGAGTAGGTCATGCCCATAAACTATTAACTAGAAAAAACGTTTCTCATCGTGTGCCAGTTAGTTAAAAAGGAATTGAAGGTCAGGTAGTGAGGGCCATGTATTGTGTTGTTTTTCCTAGCTGCTTAAACCATTACATCTTATGCGACTAGGGCTCGTATGATCCTACAAATGTCACAAGTTTACCGTTTGTAATGTTCATTCCATGTGCAGCATCTGTGTACATACAGGATAACTTTGCCTTTTGGTATAGATTAAACGGGCTGAGACCTCATAGACTGAATAACTCAATTATTGTTTCTCCGTGCATTGATACAGAGGGTAAGATGAACTATTTACAAGTCGCTGTAGTAATCAATTAGAAGCTCAATTGTTAGGTCCTGTTTTTAGAGCGTCCATTAAGAAACTTCCGACACAAAATGCCATAAAAGATATCTTTGTCATAGTTCTTTGCCGAAAGATATTTAACACCATTGTTTGTCAAGTGGAGAAATAGTACCGGTAGGGCTGTTTTGGATTACCTCAAGAACTTTCTTAAGACACGTTGTAAAAACTGGACTCTGGTGTTTATTATTCATGTCAGTGTCTGGGTGGGCATGTCTCCTGTCTTTTCTCCAGTGTTTAACTGGGCGGGCATGACGCCGTCCAGGGTTGTAGTAGGTTCATCATTAGGTGGGCATGCCTCCACTTACGGTGCGTTTTAGGTCTTGCTTGATCACTATGCTATCATCAACTGGTATGTCGAGGATTTTTGTACTGGGAATGCTGGCATGTCTCAATTTAGACTAGGTGTGTCTGTTTTCTTTTGTCATGTAGTTCCTCCGAGGTATAATGTCAGGAGTTCTGTGAATGAGTTAACAAAAGTTAGATTTCCGTTCTTCTTTTAGCAACCATGGACAACGAGCACCTTCTAAAACGATTCTAAAACGCATCACACATGTACATTTATCAACAGAAATAGGTTACATACTATGGGTTGTTTTTAAATGTTTTACTAAACCAAGATATAACAATTTTTTCTCAGTTTATAATTCTATCCTTTTTAAAATGATAGACCATGTTCTTCTAATAAGTAATCTGACTAAAATCAGGTATGGTTTTAAGTAAAGAGCAGGAGCAAAGAAGGTACGGTTGGTATAATGTTCAATGTAATGATGACAATATGATGTGTACAGGGTACGCCCCGGTGACTGGCATGTGTAACCCAGCTAGAAGCTGCACCGTCAACAAGGACGACGGCATCTCATCCGCATTCGTCATCGCCCACGAGATGGGCCATGTGTAAGTCTAGCTCCCTTTATCTTCCACTCGCAAGTTAAATCCACATTCAAAATGTTCCCTCTTTTGTAAATTACAGCGTTCCACTTTTCCATAGAAATCCACTTTTTTCATTTTCAATGTATAAAGATTTTTTTTCATTATATGAAGTTAATAATAAAGGAAAGATAAGCTCCATTTGCGCTGGTAAAACAGTGGTTTGATCCTCTCCGCAGCCTCAGCCCCAGACCATGGCCGACACCGACATGATTTCCACGTTTTCCTGGTCTCTCTGAAACGTTAATGAGACATATTTCTATTTTCTAAGTCCTAATGTATTAACGTAGTGACATGAATTAGTCCATGCTGTTCGGACCACAAACGCATATATATATATATATATATATATATATATATATATATATATATATATATATATATATATATATATATATATATACATACCTTCCATTGGTGTTCCTCTGCTTATTTCACCCTTTAATGGTATGTCCCACATGCTATTCCAAACGCTAGTCTGTATACTGCTCTAACCTAAGGGCAAGTGAAAGAGTGTCGTGTGGTTTATTTTATAAGTTAGAAAAAAGTGCAACGTCTACCGTTTAAAGAAACTGTTTCCTTTCTTGTCCTATATTTTGGCCACTTCAAGATCCATAGTATTTTTGTTCATGTGCATATGTTTGCTGAATAGAAGGCTCTGTAGCTCGATGCTTTATCAGCCTACTGGGAATTCCATAGACTACTTTATTTTATATTTATATCGTCTTAGTTTTGCTGAATTCTTTCTGGGATCGCTCAAGCGTATGACGGTTTGACGACTGTTTTACTTTGTGAGTTCAAACAAATTTCTTTAGTCCTACCTTGTAACCTCCTTATAGCTATGGACATTAGAGCTCTCTTTGTACCTCTGTCCATGTGTTAGAATTGTGTTTGCACTTCAGAAACTAAATGGAATTTAGTTTCCTGACCAAGTATTGTCAGCTGTATATGATATCTTCTATCTCTTTTTACTTGACATGTTTTGTCTTGACTCCCTATAGTGTATTAGGGAGAAAAGCGAAACCACTTACATGCAAGTTTTCAGCTCAAATTCTCGGGAAAGGTTCCAGACAACTTTATTTAGGAATCATTTACATTCGTTTGTGTTAAAAACATTTGTAGACTTTCTAAGTAGATTAACACGTCCTTCTATTTGTTGGTTAGAGCCTTTTAAGTTCTTGATATGCTAAGCATCTGTGAGTACTATCGGATTATATGACCAATGCAACCAACTGCATTTTTATCAAATATAATTAAATAGAACACTTACGAAGCTCACTCACTGTTTTCAACATCAAGAATCTGGTTTTGCTAAGGCCATACTGATCTGACTGAGGTTGGCATACATGTATGTGATAAACACAGATTGTATGTATAATTTTGATCACTTTATTTCAACTGCGAAGGCACGCATAAAATTGTCAGTATGGTTTACCCTAACAGCATTTCCTGGGTAAACATCGTATAAATATTTGGTAATAGGCTACCACGCAATCATGACAGGAATTGCAACTCTATTTTGTATATATATAGTTATATGACCGGAATAAATCTATGCAATGGCCACCAAAGCCATTGCATACTGGAAAATAGTCCTTCTGTGCTGAAGAGCATTTAAATAGTCTATATAGATATACCCTTTGATATGGCAATTCCTGGCTTATGGCCGCCTTCCACAAAACTAGCGATTATTACCTATATATACCCGTCAATCTCTCTTTGTGCTGCAATGGGTTCTGAATTTTGCTGTTGCTTTCTCCCTCGGAACCAGTCTGGGCTTACAGCATGACGGTGTCGGCAATGAATGTGAGGATGACCCAGATGATGGAAAGATCATGGCGGCGCTCGTGCAGTCTTCTTATGAGAAATACTACTGGACCACTTGCGCCAAGAATCGCCTCGCTAGATACATAGAGTAAGTGTCTATTTGACTTTGGGGAGTTGAGAATCTGGTACAATGTCATTATTTAGAGTACCAGGACGTGTGAGTCAACCATCTGTGGGGTATTTTTCCTCGTAGGCCAAAAACCCAAAACTGAACCAGAACGCACTCTAATAATGTGGTCTAGGACAAGCCTTGTTTTAGGGCATGACTGAATCGACTTACCAATAAATGATATACATGTATCTACAAATGTCGTATGGTTGAGCTTTATCAGCAACGTTGCTTTTCCATTGTTATTGGTCCCCTCCCCCCTCCCTAGTGTTTTTGAAACACCATTCAGACTTCTCCTGCCATGCTTTAGCTCGGTGCTCTAATGGAGGAATCAATATCTCAAAAGCGTCCTAAAAAATTACATCCCATCGGATGTCCTATCACTATGATGAATAAAATATCGGACAATGGTTAACTTAATTTAGAAGTTGAATGGACCGTACTGGAAGTAACCTATGTGCATCCATTGACAATACCAGATGCTCATTGCTATTTGTATCCCTCTATATTCATCCCCTGAAGGCCTGGGGATAGTTCTAACTTGCACTACAACCACTGATTAACTCTGCACCGAGTTTTTCTTTGGATGCACGGACTGACCCTAAACCTCTTTAGTGAGGGTGTGGTTCTTACTACTTAGGTGGTGCCCGAGGGTTGGAGCACTGGGCTTCATCACTGCTGTTAGTGGATATATATGTGTTTTCTTTTATACATGCGTGAATCTTGTTTCATGGCTGTTATAGTAACGACGGACTGACGACTTTAAATGTATCCCCAAACTAATAAAATGAATAAATCCGTTTCTCTACCCGATATGCATTCACTATAAGGGAAAGTATACACACAATAGCACAGCTGACCAACGTTTTTGAAGGGCCACCTTCCTTCTTCAGGGCACGTGAAGCAATGTGAGGAGATTGTAAATGAACTGTTATGTATACCGTAATTTGAAACGCCAAATTGAATGTTCGTTTTGAATGTGTCTGTTTTAGTAGATGAAATTCCATGAAGTTCAATTGAGTGTCCATTTGTAAATCTATATGTCTTGCATATGAAACACCAAATGTGAGTTCCACTTTCTGAACTCTACATTAAGAGAATTAATGAGCAGTAACGAGGAAGCTCATTTTATGGGATCCCCTTTTCTCCGGGGGCATTAGTGACGGGAGAATCTAAATATTTGTTATATCATCGCTTAAGTTAATCTACCTACAGGCACCTATACTTGTTTGAATACACGTATTTGTCTCCATGAATTGCCGAGTCCACATTTCTATTCCATAAAACATAGCGTTGCCCTTCTTTACATTTTTTTACCTTTACCATTTCGACCTGGATGCTTTGTACATCGAAGGGGAAGCCAGTAACAATGATGAACTTGTTGGTTAACATGTCTTTGCTGTTGTTACCTTCAGCCATTACCACTGTTTGGACAACGAGCCTGTAAGCCCCAAGACGATGGACTTCGTTGAACCGTACGGACAGAGCTGGAGCCTTGACGAGCAGTGTCGGCAGGAGTTCGGAGACGACTTCCAGCTCTGCGAGGCAGTGAGATTTAGTATTAAGGATGCAAAACCAACAATGTGTTGTTTACTATAGATTTTCAAGGATTAAGCTTTATCTTTTTTCTATCCAAGTGTATTTCATATAGGGTATCTGTCTCAATTCGAGCTTCACTTACATGCATGGTGTATGTTCATTATAAATGTAAATGGTGAACATGGGGTCGTCAACTCCAGAGAAATTGGGATTGCCTACGGTTTTATATCTATTGTATCAAGAATCATCATCATCCTTTTTAAGAAATGCACTTTTTGTGTTGATTGATACTCTATACTTAAAGCTTGATTGATACCTAACGTATTATGTTCATAGAAAGTCGTTTGTTAATGTGCGTTCAACAGCTTTAGATGTGTGTGATTGGTGCTAGTGAGTACTAGGAATATGACTGCATGCATATGCCCACCTTAGACATAGATTAACAGTGACTTTAATCATAATAACCATAAAGCTTTAACATGGGACTCTCTCCGCACAATATATTATGGCCCCCACCATCAGCTACAAACCTATCCAGAAGTATTTTTCATTTTAACGGATCTGATTTCATACT
Organism: Alentia gelatinosa; assembly: GCA_950022655.1. Lineage (NCBI taxonomy): Eukaryota > Metazoa > Annelida > Polychaeta > Phyllodocida > Polynoidae > Alentia > Alentia gelatinosa. The sequence goes on along the minus strand of OX465583.1, from coordinate 46,923,345 downwards.
TTATTCGACACCTCTTGTGATAATATACACTCGCTTATTAGACTTCATTTTTGGAAGCTATTTGGAAATCCAATCGGATACAATCCAATTGCATTTCTGATTAAAGTTATTGGACATGTTGTAAGCTCATTGGTGATGTATTCGTCTTAAAGTGTAATAAACTACCTTTATTAACATGATGTAAGGTCATCCCTACCGTCATATTATTATGTGTAACAGCAGTAGCACATACATGATATGATGTCCAAACTAGTTTAGATTGGAAGAGTTCCCTGTTTCTAAAGCATTGTTCATTAGTTGCCCATGTGGGAGATCTTTGAATCCCTGACCCCTACCCTTTGACCTTTGACCGACATGTGGGGCATATGTTGCAGCCATATTACAGGTTGGGATGCGTGTGTTCTGTAGGGCCACATGTAAGAGAGGTAATTACCTAACTATCACAACTTTCCTCTTAATTACACTACCATTATTGATCTTCACTGACTGAAATAATTGCATACAGTAGTAGTACCTGACTAGTCTATGGTACATGACATATGTCTTGGCTCGTACTACACATAGCCTGTCTTTCTCTATTCATTTTGCGAAGGTAGTTTGATAATTCCTAACGTGTGGATAAGTAGCTTTAGAAACACTACATTCTGAGTTACGTTAGTTTTTGAGTGGTAATTCACTAATTATGTCAGATGATTCAGTGTAAATATCTGCTCATTATGCATGGTGTGCTTAGAACATTGACACTGACCATACATGGACTAAGACAAACATGAGACAAGTCTTTGTTGAGTCATTGTGGCAGTGTAAACCTTGTTCTGACATGTGCATGTTCTCTGTGGGTCATTTACGTGTTTCCGAATAGCACGTAGAATGTAGAATGATACATTGAGCTGGGAGAGACATAACCTATTTTAGTAATCTATTCTGGGGCACGTTAGTAATATGTATATGATTTAATAGGGATACCATTCAATCTCATTCGCCTAGAGTTTCAGAAAGATGAGGCCCTCCCAACCATGTGGCTGTGGGTTTAAATTTGATTAAAACTACCTGAAAACAAATCCATGAATGTATACATGTTATATATACATGTACTTAAAAGATGGCGGTGCAATTCGGAAACAGTAAAGGTTCTGACACAGATGGATGGCCATGTTGACTTTAGGTGTTGTGGCGGGCATATTAACGTGTAGTTACTTGTTTTATTTGAGCAGTTCGCACAGCTCGACCCTTGTGAGTACCTCTGGTGCAGCGACCGGGAAAGCCCAATGTTGTGTCGGACAAAGCGTGGGCCACCCCTGCCAGGCACCAAATGTGCGGGCGAAAAGGTAAATGTGCTCCACATGTATGCGACCAAATACTACAATATGCGCATTGCATCTTGCAAGGCCACCTGTCGTTTGAATAGTGAAGAGGTCTCCGTAGGTGTATACAAAGATACAATTGCTTTAAATATAGCAATCGAAAATTTTACATAAAAGGAAAGGTCGCTCGTCTCAGGTAATTGAGAACAACTGATGCATTGTATTGATTCATACAAGTTTTTTTCTACATGCACGTTCTACACTTCAGGATCAGGAATGCCTGCTTCGTATAATTCCACCATATTAATAGCCTCCTCTTCTGACCACAGTGGTGCATGGGCGGGCGGTGCGTGTGGATCGACAACTCCATGGTAGACGGTGGCTGGTCGGAGTGGGGCCAGTGGACCGACTGTTCCCGAACTTGCGGCACGGGGGTCATGTACCGCCATCGCCGCTGTGACGACCCATAGTGAGTGCCGGCCCTGGGCACAGTGTCACCTCCCAGAGTCTATGTTTTTCATTGTTCCAGTAGCAAGGAAAAACTCTCCAGGGTTGCTAGTAGTAGGTCTGGGCTCTCCTTGTGTGGTATACAAAAGGTTGGGAAGTATGTCAAATCACAACTAAGCAGAGCAGAGTATTTGAGCAGAGTTCTATTTTAATCATCCCGATTTTCTTTTTGTTTGCTATATTACGTGTATATATGTCTAAATCATAAAGAACAGGAACTGCATGAATAGAAGATTGGTTAAAGTATTTCATATCATATATTATTGCTTCCCCGCTTTTTCCACTTGTATACACATCATACTTTTTCCATATGATACATCTGGTTCTTTAAATTGCCAAGCTATTACCCACTTAAATCTCTCCTAGATAAATAAAATCTCGACACATGTGTGTTACCCTACTTTATTATCATATGCTTTATTTGATGAGATACTTACACCAGTAGGCTACTTATGACTAGCTATAATTCGCCGTCGGTAAGAAAAGGATGTACTTGGAAGCATTGCATGTGTAGGAAATTGATGTAAATCTTCTTGTAGTCCTCAGAATGGCGGTGATGATTGTGACGGCGATGCTGAGGAGTTCGATATCTGTAACCGCTTTGTAAGTAACACCATCAGAGATCTACATGTGTATATTGTAACGAAGACTGTGGGACTTAAGTTTTGTAAAATTGTAATTAATCCTCACGTACACGCTGATATCTAAAGATGAATAACTTGGATTTAAAGCTAAGTGAGATTTATAGCACGACGGACTGGGTAGTAACATCGACATAGAACTAGGAGCAAATAGTATGTTCATCATAAATGAATGAGCGTGCAATTATAAATGAATAACCATTAAATGGTGTGAGTTGGATTGAGCCTAGGGATAGTTTTCTGTAACCCACTTGCACCCAGTCAACTTGCCATTTCTACAACTGCCTATCTAGGATCCAAATACATCAAGCACCAGTCGGTCCTGAGGTATTTTGGTCTTGAATGATTGGTCATGGTCAGCTAGGCACGCCTCTAAGAGACTTTGACACTGGCTCCCTGCTATGTTCTCAATATCACAGTGAATAGCACACAAATAGTGAAGGGATAGTTTGTAGGCAGTACCCTGAGATTCCATATGGAGCCCTCTAACCTCTAGATGATGTATATAGCGCGTGCAAGCACGCTCTAAAAAGACTTCCCTGTATGTCTGTGGTAGTGACTAGCAGGTATCGTTAACATAGAGTTAGCAATAGTAAACATAAAACTCTGAACGGTGTCACTCAGGTCCTTGAACCAAACTCTCCTTGAACAGACGTTAGTGGGGATTTATGGCAACACTCAGGCGTTATTACCCTGACCTACTAGTTTGCTGCGCTATAAAACACATTTCAATGCGTTTAGTAAAGCATGTTAATAAATCCTACTCGTGTTTTTGTTGGGTTCCAGCCGTGCGGGGGAGAGCCGCTCGACTTCCGCGCCCAGCAGTGCAGCTGGCTAAACCACCTGGAGCTTATCAACCACCGCCAACACACCTGGCTCCCCCTAGAGAATAAAAACGGTACGAAGTCTGGCTGCTCCCCATGAGCAGCTCGGGCAGGGGGGAGTATGGGGAGCCACTCACGAATCTCTCCTGGTCAGGAGAGTCACTTTATATTATCCTACCCCTCATATACATCTCCATAGACTTAACACGGTGTGACTCTATGCCACGGTTATGCCATAAAATATTTATATGCCACTGGTGACATAGTAAGTTGGAAACATGTGGCGGGATAGGATAAAATCTGAACATCACTCAATTTTATATAATTGTTTACATGCTGTCCGTTATCTTCTGCTTCAGGTATCACTCAGCTCCGTTTCGTGATATCATTTCGTGAAGACAACTCGCGCCATATAAACAATCATATGAAAGTTTGTGATGTTTCAAGATGATACCCCTAAATTAGTCCGACCAATATGTCCCCTTACACGCATATTATACATATTATGGAAGATTAAGTATACCACACTTAAGAGTTATTCTGGTTTTATCATGTGTCATAATACGGATATTTAGGTGAGGGTTATCGAGGGGTTATCTGGACGCCCCTTCCACTTTGTCCCCACAACTACCGTTTTGAGGTATACGACATTCCGTTTCAAGTATCCCCTCTTTTCAAACCGCTAATGATATAGTTCTACATGTTTGTCTTAAACTACATTATGCTCGTGCCTTTTACTAATTTCCTCTTTTTTATACTTCAGTGTCGCAGCTGTGTCGTTTAACCTGTATTTCCATGGAAACAGGAGATATAATTGTAACTGAAGAAAACGTTATTGATGGAACTTCTTGTTCGTATGAAATAGCCAATGACATCTGTATAAAGGGCAAATGTCAGGTGAGCTTCGAAATTGATTTATTTCACCACCTGTACTGTAAAGAATTTCCCGTACATTTTTCGGTTTTTCTCTGGCAACTGAGGTGCCAGCGAAATACCGTAATATTTACGGGTGACCGTAATACCTTTTTGTTCGTAAATTTTACCTCTATTTAACCGTAATTTGACAACGGTTGTAATCAGCAAATATGAAAGTGAAAAACCGTATAGATTTATCAGATCTTGTTATTGAATGTTGAAATCTTGGCATGAAAATGGGCTTATTTTCTATTTTCCCTGTGAATCATATTTGTCTGAAAAATATAATAATTTAGATGAAAGTGTATCTCTTGTACATTAGACACTGCATCCATTTATTGGGTTACCTTACGATAAATGGTTTAACATGTGCCTACAGAAGATATGGACTGATGACAAGCATGCATGAACATGTCGCGGGAATAATATAGGGGCAACCGCTTGAACAATAACTGATTAACTTTCACTGAAGAGAGATAAAATATCAAGAGATAGCCTTGGTTAGTAGGTGGCGAGATAATAGTTAATTACCCGAGGTACTTACCTAGTACTGAAGGGGAATTGATGTTCCTACGAGCCTAGGGCTATGATGTAGCCCCAGGATAACCGTTAACCATCCCGTGATACCTAACGGTGGTCTATGTATATTGCAGGCACTGGGATGTGACGGCGTACCGAACTCAGTAGCACGAGAGGACATGTGCGGAGTGTGCATGGGGCGCCACGACCGCTGTGGCCACGAGACGGGCTTATTCGACACGCGTCTCGTCAAGGACAGTCAGTAGCAGAACATTCACACTAACTAGCACTGGGTACATGTCTCCTGTGCCTCTCACTGCCAGCACATACCGGCAAATAGAGTACCTGATCAGATATATGGATATATAGAACAACGCAGTTTCCAAGGAGCATGGGCTTAATTAAAAGATGGAATTACATTATCTCGCATTACTGATATGATATTCAAAACATATGCACCCATCATTAGCTATACAGGCATTTAAGATTAACTTAGGATCAGCAGTATACATATGCTTTGGAGTAAAGTGTTTTTCAGTATTATGTCAGTTATACAATGATAACACTTTTTATAATCACTGATCTCATGCTATTCACATAGAGCAATTGATGTATATATAATCTTCAATGTTTTCCTCTCTCGTAGAATACTATAAGATACTGACCATTCCAAGAGGAGCTCGTGATATCTTCATACAGGAAATGCAAAGTTCATCTGTACATATTTTAGGTAGGATTTCTAAAAGAGCTAATCTCTTTTTTCTCTGTAAGCATCAGCTTCATTATACACCTTGAACTTGGGAGAAATACCTGTGCTTTACCGTTTGTAATAATGACCATACTTGAGGAACCAGAGGGCTATAAACGTTTAAACTCATCATAGAACTTTTGTCTCCTTAAGTGATATAAAAGCGAAGAGACTGCGGGCTCTTTATATAACATTATATTATACTGTTATGTTGTATAGACAATTATTGAAACATATCTGAACTATAGACTACTGTGTCGTAGTCATTTTGTTTGTATGCTGTTTCTCTGTAACTCCTTTCTTATTTCACCTCACCTTTCAGCCGTAAAAGACCCGCGGACAGGCTACTTTTACTTTAATGGTGACGGGCGGAAGGGGCACTCCCGCCAGTTCATCCACCAGGGGACGCGTTTCGTGTACATCACCCGGACGATAGGTGAGACGCTGGCCGCTAGGGGGCCGCTCATTGGGGAGGTCTCCGTCATGGTACACTCTAAATCCAACAAGATTCCCGTGCAGGTGGCATGGAGGTTCATAGTGCCCACAGAACTAAGGGGACGGAAGTACATGGAAGAATACCAGGAGGATCTGGCCCGCCTCAACCCAACCACACCGCGCCCAACAACGAAGCCGCCGCCAACCACGACGACCACGACGACGACGGCGCCTCCTAGGAGGAACGAGGTAAACGAGAAGAAGCAGGACCGCGGTGCGGAGAACGGCAGCAGCGGGAAGGAGTACGATGAGTCCCGAGAGAATCGCGTGGAGAAACCTGTCAGTGTTGTAACTGACCCACCGGCACCTAAGAAGCTATACGAGTGGCGGTTTGTCGACTGGACTCCATGTAGTAGAACCTGTGGTGAAGGTAATGACAATATCTCACCCTCCACAAGTAAGGGGTTGAACCTTTCTATAATCTATCGGTCTCTCTTGAAAGCTCTACGTTTCGTTAACCCTTCCGAGTAGGTTGGTGAGTGGCAAAAGCTACAGCGGCTGGGATGCCTCTAATCAGTATCTAGAGGGCGGTAAAGCCTCGAGGAGTTCACCAAAATCCCACGACGTTGTGTGGCATAAAGAACCTCCTCATTACCATATCTAATTTTTTTTAGAATACATGTATATTTATCTCAAAATGCTCGAATTTACAATGAATGCCTGTAGGCATTTTTTGCCCCTCGCCCTGAATGGGTCTTTATGTGTATAATGCAATGGCAAGAATCCCCTTTTTAGGTAAAGGATGTTTCAATACATGTGCACAGGCACATTATATATATATATATATATATATATATATATATATATATATATATATATATATATATATATATATATACATATATATATATATATATACATATACATATACATATATATATATATACTATATAATATATATATATATATATATATATATATATATATATATATATACACACACACACATGTACAAGGGGATTCATGAGCTTTATATATTCAACATCTACTTCAATCCTTTTGATTAGTCTCCCTGTAGAACTTTATAAATGGCAACACCTAAGTTTACAGAAAAAAAAACAATAACCCAGTATGATCAACATTATGATACTTCGTTTTTGTGTGTGTGTCCAGGTGAGCAGCAGTCTGACCCGATCTGCGCCCGGTCGTCCTCCGACTACCTGGTGGCTGACGAGTACTGCCGGGAGGTGCCCAACCCGGGTCAGGAGATACGGAAGTGCAAGGAGACCGAATGTCGGACAGTCTCCCCTTACAGGTGAGCACAGAGTCCTCTTCTTACCCAACCACACTTTTTGCAACAAGGGCGTATACAGTTGACGAGATGATCATCAGAGCCTATTCCTACAGTCTCCAGGTTCTGCTCGCGGATTCCTTCATTATCGTCTTGTTAAGGGACCATCCACAAAATACGTCCGCAAAATTTCTGAAAATGTGAACCCCAGGTCATACATACTTTATGGATGGCCCCTTAACAATACCCGCCCTGACTGAGCACCTGTGTTATTAACCTTATCAGCCCAAGTGGTGCCTGGAGGTACTCCCATTCAGGGGTTGAGGAATGCCTGGCTTCAGGCACTCCCACTCTTTTGGCGCCATATCTACAGACGCTATTTTCATATGGAAAAATCCAAATATATTCACGATCTTTCGTCGAGCTCGCGACCGCAATTAAACCTAGGAGAACCCCCTTTTGCGGAATAATTCGCGATTATTTAAATTAGGTCTCAAAACTCGGATTCTATTGGTTCTGACTCAAAACAAAAAGTGAACAGCTTACCGATCGGTTCCAAACTGGGTGCTGCCCCTGTGTGTGTAATTTTTATTCCAAGATATGGAAGACTACTTTCCGTCTCAACGAAAGATTATAACCTATATCTATATATATCATGTTGAATAACTTCCGGCAGCATTGCCATAATGACTAATGATATCGTTCTCTGAAGTGCATTGCTATACTCGTGGGTCTCCCGCTAGGGGGTCGGATTGAAAGGTTTAAACAGTGAATACACATGTTTGTTAATCAGAGGGATCCTGGGGGCCGTTGAATAATCTATGATCTTACATAAAGACATTTGCCCGTACCTTTGGACAAGGGTTATCGTTTGATAATATCTGAGTTTGTTTGCTAAGACAGTATCAGACATCCATAAGGTCATCCATAAGTGTTGACTAAAGTTGACCCACATAGTCCCTGGCTGTCTATGGCATACAGAAAAAGGGTCTTTATGTAGGACCCTAGATTATTCAACGGGGCCCTGTTGTAAGACGAGGGTCGCTAGACCCTACAGGTGTGCATTGTTCTGTGCAGGGCCATCTCATTAGAGGACATTTCTCAAAGCTAGCTTTTCACGGGATTGACATTGGAGAGTACTCCCATGGGATAGCAATCCATAGGGCCAAATTATGAAGATATGGCCCTATGGGATAGTAAAACAGGGAGTGATATTGCTAGATCATATCCAAGCTAGTCAGAATTCCCTAGGGTTATGATATCAGTATAATCCCTTCAGAATCACTGAACATACTCCTAGACCGTATCATTTTTCTGTCAGAACATAGTCCTGCGGGAAAACAGTCCATAGAGTCATGTCAGAACATGAACCATATTCAAAATGACAGTGAGAGTAAACCTTCAATGAAAAACAAAGAGCAAGATATTCACATTGCTAGATGGCATTAGGTGAATGATCCTCGAACTGCTCTTCAACATCGTCTGATAGACTAGGCCAAGTCATAAATTGATGTTGGTTCGACCCATACACTTTGGGGGAATCCTCAATTTAATTATTTCAAGTGGTACCTCTTGATTTAAAGAAGTCACTCTAGCTTAAATGCGTGCCATGAATCAATAAGTATGCAGGAAGTATATTTCAGGCTTAAATACTGCAATTAGTAAATAAAAACCGAACATGATATTTAACAAGTGGACATGGAAACCTTTATTGCAAGTACATACTCCATTACAAATAGTATAACAGTACTGCAAACATTTGGTGGCCTGTTCTGTGGAAGGTGCCCAATGTTATGTTACAATGGATCCTATTTTACATAAGAAGACATATAAAACGACGGACTTCTAGATGGCCAATGAGCCACCTGTGACGGCTTCGGGAAACTAAAGTCATGGCAGACTTGTCATGTACCCTATATCTCCTATAAACCATATATAAGCCTCCATACGGAGACACATTACAGACTTTCGCCCAGTTCTCGACAGGAACATATCTGCTGCACCTCAAATAGGGAGACACAACTGAAAGGACTAAAAATACTGACTACAGATATATGTGTCAGCCTACAGAGTACCGGGTATGAAGAATCTTACTAGGCATAAATTTGAACATACTTCTCAGTTCTTCTGAATTTGGTTTGGATGTAAACTTACAAACCGACCAGCTATCATTAGGTCCGTCCTAGTGTGTTATGACGAATAACGTCGGTCGAGATTACAGTACAGAATCCATGCATCACCAATGCACTGGTATATGAGAACGTTTTATACAAAGACAAGTTCGAGATCCTATATCCTCAATTCGAGGCTACTGAGAGAATAAGTTTTTACCTCCATCCTCGACGAAGTGAATGAAAAGCGTCTACAGCAAAAACATACCAGAGCCCTTTCGTTGCATCTCATAGGGCAATGGTAGGAATGGATCATAGCTTCACGCCCTGTAATATTAACATTTTCCTACAGAATTGTTCATAGGAAGCATATATAACGCCCGCGATTTTTTTCCTTCTACGTTATAATAACATCTATAAATACCTGGATAGTATTCACATCATTATAGTGGACCCTGGGTGGACCAATATCTGGCGTGGGCCATCCAAATAACGCATATAGAGAACATATATGTAAAAAAGCCACTAAACTACATCGGATCAATCAATATGGACTCGCATTGGAAATGAAGTCCCACTAGTGATCAATGTGGTATTAAGTCGATTCTCAATCGACCTGAAAATTGTTTTCTCAACCTCCAACTGGCAGTATGTTGGTCACTTGTGCCTTTTAAACGATGGTATTCAATTGGTAAAGTCATTATACCAAACTGATCTATGTATAAATAATGTCATCCTGCAATTCATATCGTGAAATTGAATATAGGTATAATTCATTCTGAATTTCGTTAAAGCCATAACAAGGGAAAGGAAAAGATTTCATTAAGGAAATCTAAATTGATTAGTCTAATTTACATATGATCAGTAACACAATATACGCAATTAGTGTGCTATTCTTCATTCGATATTTTTATGGGGAGCAAGCCAATTTAACATCAAACAAGAACATGAATGCGGTTATGGTATGACCAGATCTGTGAATATTGTTCTCAGGACTAGACAAAATGCCGTCATCTTCACTATAAATTTTTTCCTGGGCAATCGGAACCATTTTGTGCCCCAGGATACACCTACTTGGCAACACGCCAAATGGCTAAAAAGTCTACCAATAACATGTACAAATAGGTTTTTATCCATCAAGAGTTGCTTGAGTATCATTATCAAAATGCTAGACTACTCCCAGTACTCATCATCATCCAGATGCTTGGCATCCATCCTTTACGAAAATCAACCGAGTACTTACACTATATCAGATCATTTTGCCGGAGAAAGCCACTTTGCCTTTTATAACCTCACGAAAAAGGAGCTTATCAATATCTTGTTGATCTGCTTTCACAACAGATAAACATATAAGAAAGTGAGGAACATCAAGTATATAGAAGTGCATTGGAAGTAGCAGAAACTTAAGCATCTTTCATGAAGTCTGACCAGCAGGAGCTTGTCATCTCTCTTTCATTCCGGGGATTATCATATATGCCTCCAACACCACATAAATATTCATACTTCTTACGTAGCCACACTATTATCTCTCACGGACTTGCATACATTACACTCAAAGATATTTGCCAACTCCCATCTTTCTTCCATCTGTTCCACTTCATATATGCTGCTGTAATCTCACATATAAGATCATATCATACAAACAATAGTGACCCTAACACACTTCTGAGAGCTATTTCTCATGTTCCTTACATTTCATCTCTCATAGCCTCCTTGCTACTTGACAACATGTCTGTGGTGTGACGTCTTTCATACAGCTTCCGGAAATGCCCTGAACATCTCTGTTTAGTTATTCTATGCACAATCTGACCAGCAGTAGTCTCATGAACACGGAGAGAGAAGTTCACATGGGTACCAAAGGCAGCAGCAACAGTAGCAGCAGCAGTGAAGGCAGCAACGATGATCAACATCATAGAAATGTCAGAAATCATGATAATAACACAGAGCCTGCAAACAAAGTCATGATGACACTCAATACCTAACATCATAATCATCTTGGAAATCATGAACAACTTCATGATAAACGGAAAACCCCTGGCAGTATTCAAGGGCTTCTGGTTTCCCCAGCTTAACTGTTAGTTTCGGCTCTACACACGAGATCCGCTCAGTCCTGTGGAGATGCTACATTATTGAAACCCTTATATCATGACTAATGAAATCTGTTTGCCCAGAAATCTAGTCAATCAGCAATGGCTGATCATTAACATGGGAAAAGCTGATTATTAACAGCCGAAAGAACTCTACACAGTCATTGGAACTCCGGTCATATAAATCCACAACTTTCAAAATTCATACCCGCAATATCATTCATGAGCTAACTGTAGTAGATTCCTCCATAACTTAGAGGTGTGGAAGAACAGGTTGGTGGTCAGCTACCAACGGGACCCATCGAGCTACACACCAATATGCACTTTGTGAAATATATGATAAAAGTTGGCACAGGATACTCTCACCCGTGGTGCAAGTTAGACCGTTTAACACTTTGAAAATTTGGGGACGACAGAAAATAAAGTTTCCCTCTGCGTAAAAAGCCACCTACCACAAGTGGGGGATGAACTGGAGGGAGAGGGCTACAGCCTGTGCCAACTGCAGCACCAGGCACAGACTACACGAAACGGCTCTGTAGCAACATTTGGTCAGTCACAAGCTAAGGAAGGAATGAGGAAGAAGATAGCCATTTTCTTCATACTCTCTTTTTTTCTTCAAATTGTCCTTGTATTGACTACTGGAAAACTTTGTGCAAAGACCCTGTAGTAGAGGATTTCTTAACTAGAACTCTAAAACATAAGAATGCTGCCTATATAGAGTTTTCAAATAATTGTTTCTGATAATCTAATGCCAGTTCTGCGATTTGAAAAGTGATATTTCTGCACTTTATTTTCAGTGTTCTTTTTTCTTTTAAAAACTTCAGAATTCCTTTCCAAGAGCAGTCAAACATAAAAATCCTCCAGCATTTGTTGAACATGAACAAGAATGTGTACTAAATTTGCACAAGTGATGCAGAAGAGAATACAGGACGAGGCACTTTACATCCAGACTATAAATCACTAAGTTTATTACCTTTAGTGTTTGGACATGAGAGCATAAGTCCAACCAACTCTAACCTGAATAAAGTAACTCTATATAACTGTTCTTGCACTCTGTTGCTGTTAGCTCTGACGATGATCCAGGGTGAGAAGGTCGGAGAGAGGAGAGCCTGAGATTCTACTGACAGTATATCCATGGCCACTGAGGACTGGATTCACCTTGGCATGAACCACATGTACTTGTGTACCATGTAGGAACCATCACTATCTGTATTATTGGCAAAAGAGGTGGAGAGTAACTCCCAACCATGGTTGTGCAGATGGTGCATGAAAGCCATCTTTGGGCACTGCGAGCTACTCAGGTTCACCATACGGTACTGTGTGTCACTACCCTGCAGGTCCTTCATCACTTTCTCAGGCAACGGCAACGTCAATAGCGCAGCCTTGGCACCGGAGATGACCAGGCCACCGTTTTTCAGCTCCGTATGGATGCCTCGTGGAGGGTCCGAGTAGAACCTATAGAAATAGGCCGTCTCCTCAAAGTCCAAGATTTCCAGGTAGTAGCCAGTGCGCTTAGAGTCCTGGTGGCGCAGTGCCCGCACAGCACTGATGAGGGCGGGGATTTGGTAGAAGTCCACCTCGGCCTCCAGGAGGTCGTGGTCCTTGAAGCCCTGCGGAATACACAGCCGGCCTGACCTCAGGAAATTGAGCACATGCCGGAACATGTCTCCGTCGCGGTCAATGAAGTAGTTCCCCTGCGGGTCAAAGTGTGTGGGGACGAACTGGCCGTTGAACATGACGCCAATCATCGAGTCCGGGTATTTGGACAAGGTGGAGCGTGTGGTGGTGTAGAGCACGCCGCCAACGTTCAGTGTGATCACCTCGTCTGCCATCCTCAGCCTCAGCAGACAGTCACGTGCTTACTTCTGAAAGACAGTGAAAACAATTCCCCATCACAGAGTGTACATCAGATTATTCTAGTAAGGTCTACCACACAACTTTAGTTACATGTATCTAGAGGAGACAACTATGAAAATTATACTTTGTCAAAAACATTTCTATTATATCATATTGTATCATCGCACATAATGTTTCGTTCTTATTACAAAAGAGGTTTTTTAGACCATTTTATTTATCCTAGTGATAAAAAAGGCAATTCATGCCTGTTTACATTGAACCCCAGCTCGTGGTTCTTTTGTCGATCTTCTCATACACACCTCTCGACTAGCTAACAATCTTAATCCAGGTGATTTATACAAATAACACAAGGGTCAGAAAAACTACACTGTCCATGCAAGGGATGTTGCCTATCATGAGGTCCAACAGTTGCCTACATACAGTATTCCCTAGTATACTATTGACAAATAATGGTTGATCATTGCATTTCCTGGTTGGTCTTGCAGCAAGAATCAAGAGAAGTCAAAATGTCAAATTCGTGTCATATTTCATCAAGGTTGTTCCAGTTAAAAATTCAAATGCAATGTTCCCCCCTCCAAAACCTGACATACTTTCTCAATTATTACATTTAGATTATAAATCTTTGTCTATATCATGTACAACAGCTTATTTCAATGGAAATATATAAGTCACTCAACATTCCAAACCAGTTAACAACCTTCAAAGCGGAAACTCAAACGGTGTATTTGATTTTACACACAGCAACCGCCCACGCCTCATTCTCACGAACTGTGTTTCTATGATAACTACAACTATATATTTATATATGTATAGTGGGGTTCTCACCAATCAGTATCCTGGTAGATAAACTAGTCCGATTTAGCCGATGAAACAGCTACGACTAGCTAGACCTGTGCGGTAGTGAATGCTTTCCCTTCGTGAGCCAATGTGGAAAGTCTGACAGGTTGGTAAACGTGGCCAGAGTAAGACACCCCAACACAGAGTTGTGGTCAGTGGACCACCCCCCCTTCCCTCCCCCTTCAGTTAGGGTTTCTCTGGCTGCCACCAAGTCGGGAAGCACCGCAGCAGCTGTTCGATTTATCATAGTTTGGCCGATACCTCCGTCACGGTATTCCCAAGAAGCACGCTGGGGAAACCAGAACGGATTCCTAGTATTGGGGCTGGGGAATGCAAATGATTTACACCGACCAGCCCCGCCACAGTCTAATGATATATGATCACTTACAATCAGTTTGAGTCTGATTACAGACGCTTAAAATATCATACGTATACCTTTATACATGTACATATATTTAGTTGCGTATACATAAACACAAAGTAGGTCGCTTGCTCTATATTTCTCTATTGTGAAGGTATTTGACAGAGGTTTTAAAAAAGACATATTGCCCTGATAGCGCATATAGATTTGTATCCTCAACTTCAATATTCAAAAATTCGCCGCTGAAAAATTTCTTATTGACCTCTCCCTAATTAATCTAGGTAAGGCAAAAGACTCTCACAGCCATTTGAAGAAAAAATTCAGATTACATGCATTTGTAACTTCACGTTCACATTAGTTTTGTCCCTTTATGAAACTTCTGCAAGGTTTAGAAAGTTTTACAAATGTTTAGCTGGACGTTTTGACCTCTTTGTATTGCAAACTAGCGAGAACCTTCGGTATCAATAGGTTACATAAGTTTAACCTTAGACTTTTTTTTGCAGAAGGTGAGGAAAAAGCAATACTTTTTACAAGGTATCTAGTATTCCAGTTGTCGGTAGCAGTTACAAAAGCATGCACTGATTGCTAGTAGCATAAAAAGCATGTCCTCTGTAACAGACAGATGACTGACATTTATAAAAACTGATATTGCCCGTGCTCAAAGCCTGCCCCTGCAGGTGACTTTCATATGAATTGCTCTGTTGGCATAGCAACAGGAGTCGATAAATCGATTTGCATCATGTATAAGCGGCAGTGAATTGCGGGTGAACAATGGGATACTGGGGATGAAGGATGAAATATAGTTGGCTCTTATGTTGCGGGCAATGAAAATGGAATTTGCGTGGTTATTACATTATATGCACAATTTGTGAAAAGGAAATGAACGAGGTGCACCTCTCAGGGACCCATGTGTTATTTCAGTCAGCATACCTGAAATACCATCTCCAGCTTCCGAAGGCGGTCCCTGTATTTTTTGTTAAAAGTTTGGCACTGTCTCAACGCTTTAAACTTGTTGAGGGTGTGATTGATGAGTTGGGTAGTGGCAGGAGCCTGGCCAAGGTGCCAACGGACCAGTCACCCGCACGGGTACCTGCACGAGGCTGTGTGTGGTCGACGACCGATTTCTTTAAGTGTTTGGTAAATATCTCTGTTCTGTTTATGTATAGAACGTACTATTACGTTGATAGGCGTGTTATAACTGGACACTTTTTCTGCACTCTCATATGTAGCATACAACTCGCGGCTTCGGGACAGGTGGTACGGTTACTTTCCATCATCGTGTATTTACGGGCAGTCCATCCTATTCATGCGCGGTTTATTGTGTTGTTTTTTTCAGTCCGTAGATTTGATATACAAGTACATGCATATTGATTTTATAGTGTAATCCTATGGTTTGGATATACTACTTCTATTGACGTGGGTCAACAGATGTCGCAACTTTAGAAATGTTTAATCCTACTTCTGAATCAAACAAAGCATGCATGATATATCTACTCTGAGTGGTCGCTCTTTGTGCATTACTATATATACTAAATATTATTTCACGATATTTCAAAACAGGTATGTAAGATTTCTTGCCTATCTATCTGTGAGTTCAGGTAATTATTTTTTTCGTGCATTCTGTGTGTGGTACCCTGTGTATGGCCGTTTGCCCAGTAACCCTTCTAACCCTTACCCGAGACTGACCCTGCACCTAACCTTAACCCCAACGGTAATCCTATCTCCACTCCCACCCCTGGGCATTCACCGAGTCCCAAGTCCACACCCCTTCAGCCACACCCCCACCCGGGAGAACCCCTCCGTGTTGGCACACACCGCAGCCACACACCAGAAGGGTGAAAACACCCCACTTTCTTCCGCCTCGTCTCCGCTGACGTCGCATTCCTCGGCGATTTGAAGCCGCCCGGCCCGGTTCGCACACAGCTGCGGGGCCACAGGCGTCGGGCCGCCGTGGGCAGGCTGCAATGCCCGGTGCGCCTTCGCTATGTGCGCCGGTCTGAGTTCACACATGGGTGTAATTCTGACGTAGCTGATACGCCACCAGTGGGCTGTAATATAGACGCGGGGCTAATTTACCACTGGTGGAGCATTTACAAAGTGTCAGATCTGGGAGGAGTTGAATGCACTCATCGGGCCAACACGGAAACCTGGGCGGTTGTGCAATGAAACCGTAGTACCATTCATAAAGAGAGACGGCATCATGGATGCTAGTCCTGGTTAGAAAAAAATGGAATTAAATCAAGAGGAGAAACGGGTGACTGGACAGTATCGGGACAAGTAGTAAAACGTGCTAAGTTAAGTGTATGTAGATCACCAGTTAAGGAGACTCGTTCGCTTTCCTAACACATTCCGGCGGCCTGACGTCACCTTGCAACCCCCTACTTGTAGGTATTGAAGAACTTTGATATTTATAAGGGTACAATTTTGAAATTTTGATATCTCGGATACCCGTAATGTATTAGAGTACATTATACTTGCATCCCTGTAGTATAATCATTATCGATGATAGAACCAATCAAAATTGGCCCAGGACAACAGCTGTTTAGCCCCATTCATGAAGGGTCATTATGTTCATCAGATTATGTCATGGTTGGGAAGAGGTGGGGCGGAGTACACGTAATGTTAATATAAAGAATGACTGCCCATGTAAGGTTTACTTCGTGGAACACAAGGTAAGCAATATATGTGAAATTGTCATGTTTTCATATGAAGTTGTCTCTTCTGGTTGAGAACATTTCCCCAAGAAAACGGCAAAGGTCTCTACTATTCTCTCAAATAAATCCCGATTCAGCAATAATGGGAACTTCAATGTTACTTGAAATACCTCAGGGACTCTGGGTCTATCTTAGGGTTGTAATTCCTGCGATGAAATAGGGGAAACGATTCCTTACTGGATGGTTAAAGAGCCACAGCCGCCAAGTCAGTCGTGAGTCATAGTGGTCAGTAGCCAACCTGGTGGAATGACGAACACGTGAGCATGACTGAGTTGGCAACTGGAGGACACCTTGACTCGACAATTTACCTTCCTTTTCTCCATATGTACATGTATAAGATAGACCCTTTATTTTCATATAATCAGATATCTGTCATTAACAGGACTCATTACCCGAGAGCTGATTATAATTATAATTGAAGCTTGTGCTATTTCGTCTAGAATATTTTCGACAGGCTCAGTCGTCAACGACTGAATCCCATATACAAAAAAAACACTGTAGAGGCAATCATTTATCAGCTAGCAAACTTTATAGTTTTAGATAAAAAAACCACACGTTCCAATATAAATCTGAAATAACTGTTTGTAACTGTATTCAAACTAAGACCCTGACGTTCTGTTCGCTGTGCAGCATTACCCGCGTCCCTGTTCACACTGAAACATGTTATCTTCTGAGCATTGTTGAGCGGAGGAAGTGCTCAGATACTCTACCTATAGTCTGGGTTGAGGCAATAGAGACTTTCTGCGTTCTGCAAAAACTACCCCTCACTATCTGTCTGTCAATTGGTATGGTGCAGAGGCCTGTTTCTTAGTATTTGACAGGAATAGCCAGCTGACCATGACCAATCACTACAGACTGATCTATCTCATTGATTCACTGGTGCTTTGATACATTTTAACCCTACAAATCCGGTTGTAGAAGTGGCTGGTTGCAAATTACCCAGTGCCTGCTACCCAAACCTTTTAATTGTTGATTTTTCTTATAATTCCACTCCCATTGATCAATCCTGAACACCCCATTCGACCCTAGATTTAGATGAGAGTCTTGTTACGTTGCAGGTGGGTGGCTGAGGACTGGTCGGTGTGCACAGAGACGTGTGGTCGTGACGGCAGTCAGGCGCGCCGCGTCCACTGCATGCACAACTACTTCGGCCAGGACTACCCCGTGGACCCGGTGTACTGCACGAACGACGTGAGGCCCGACTATTACCAGCGCTGTAACGAGATAGCCTGCCCCGCCAGCTGGCACCGCGGGCCCTGGCTCAAGGTGAGCACCCCTGATGTGGGCTCCACTCTTTATAAGATAACAACTAATACGAATTAATTTTTTTATATGCTTTATAAGATGAAAATAATCTGGTCGAGTTTCTTGTCAATATCCCCATGACTTGAAAGCTGACCCACTTTCTTTGCCCTCCTGTTGCCCTCCTGTTTCCAGGCAATCTATTACGCTCTGCACTGAACTAAGACCAGATCTACTGGTCAGCCTGGTTTGCTGGGTAGTCCGACATAATATAAGACATAGACAGGTGGTTCCCCACATTGGGCATTTAGAGATAATGCGCATTGTGTGATTACCTGGCCGAAATAATGCGGTCTGTCTATTTCTACTAGCCTCATGCTCCAATTCCGGATGAACGTAGTATTATATTTAATAATGTAGTGTTGTGAAACATAGACTCGTAAAATCAATTCTGACGTCTCACTATGGTATAATGGATAGTGGTACATGTAAAACTATGAATTATCACGCATATCTTTGACCACGAGGGCATTCTTTTCTAAATCATGTTAACATCAAAACAGGAACTGACTGGGGTTTCTATGCTTACATAGAGTAATGTAAAAATTCCCATGGTGAAAAATACAAAAGTTTTTTCAGTGCTTTAAAACAGGCCTTGTATAGGGTTGATATTCACCTATGACTGTGTGTAGGTCAAAAATACTCTAAAATGAATTGGAGCACGTAGACTCTACATCTTTGGGCCATAGTATCGGTTGAAGACCCACCTAATTTCCTAAATAACCTTGTGTTGTTTGCTGTTGCCAGTGCTCGGTGTCGTGCGGAGCGGGCAGGCAGGAGCGCCAAGTGTACTGCGCCAAGCCCGACAACTACAACACCTACAAGTGCGAGGGACCACGACCCCCGACCGTGCGCCAGTGCCGCATGAGAAAATGTCCAGGTAGGCGAGCAGCAGTGAGCAGCAGCGAGCCGCTCTTATATTCTACACAAACACCGCACTTACCGCGCGGAAGTCATCGTCTAGGCCACGTGGTAAAGAGAGCAGGTGTGAGCGGATCACGGTGGGCGGTGGTTATGTGAGTCCACAAGGAGAGCCAGTGTTACGCTGTAGTACACGGGGCAGTGTGTGGCGTGGTGTAATGCGTGTGACGCCACTATTACATGGTGATGCAGTGTAGGGTATGATGTGACCAGCATAAAATATGTACGCCCGTGAGATATAATTGCCGCGTGAGGTGGTGGTGGGCTGCATGACCTGTGCAGGCACAAAAGGCTCTACACAGGGTGATGTTACATTGTATATGCAGACGATATCCCTTCTGTGTATTTGTTGCAGTATTATTGGCATTAAGAGTATGATTAGATCGACCTGCAGCACACATAGGGTGGGGCTGTTTCATCGTACATATGCGTCAGGAAGATATAGATGACATTCCTACTAATAATACTGTAAGCTCGTTGATTTATGCAATTTTCTTAGATTGGTATAAACGTCTAGAGCTTTAACATAAGAAACTCATACCCAACAGGCTTGTGAATATGGTAACTCATACTCAATGGGTGATAAACAGATAAATATGTTCAGGCTAAGATAAAATCAGAAAATATATTCTCTTTGGAATACTCACTCGACTATCGCCTCGTTCATATTCATGTGCACTGCAAACCCGACGGAGAACAGGGACACAGACCAAAGACTCAAACTTTTTTTATCTTAGCAACAATATTTTTAGATGATTCATTGTCACACTATATGACCAAATTGTACTAAACTAAGGGAGGTTACCACTTCTACCATACATTTCATATTGCATGATTGCGATAACGAAAATCCACTGACATGTAACACAATCTTTGGTATTTTTTTCAGGGCCAACCACCACTACAACGACGACGACGGCACCGAAACCTACAACCACAACCATAACTACGACTACAACGCTACCTCCGACAACTACAACAGAAAGACTGACGACCACCACAACACTCCCAACAACAAAAACAACACCAACCACAACCACACCAACTACAACTCCCACCACTACCACAGCCCCCACCACCACCACCACAACAACACCAACCACAACCACTACAACGACCCCAGAGCCTACGACAACGACGAGACAAACGACAACTACCAACAAACCCACGGACCTTCCTACAACACGAAGGACCGCCCGTCCTACTATAGCAACACACCCTGCCACTACCCCCTTACCTCCAAGTACCACCCCGAGCAGAGTGACCGAGCACTCGTCGACCACCAAGGCCTCCTCCAGGGCTTCCGGCGCTCGTGTGGAGGATAACAGTGCACAGACATGCACAGTGGACAAGTCATTTTTCTGTAAGATGGCCAAGGCCCGGAACTGTCACCTGCCTCTGTACAGTAGTTTCTGCTGTGCCTCCTGCCGCTCTCATGGCCGCTGAGCTACGTGACGTCATAACCACGTCAGTGACGTCAGGCAAGGGCACCAAGAGGTTACTTAGAGGCATACACATCACCGTCTGCACTGGCAGATAGGTCTGCTAGAATTTTACAGAGTTGATGTGGTTTTCTGCGGTGGATTATTTTTCCGAAATCAGAACAGGTCTGGATTGCGGAAACCCCTTGTACTTAATTACACTTGAAAAGGTGGCGTTCCACAGTGCCAGCTTGTCGTGTGTATAGTTGGACTCTCTGACTGTGAGACAGAACGGCAGGTGTGGGAGCGGAGAGCAGATTCCAGCGGCAGACGTGTCTACAAGCTTTACATATCGAGTTTGCTTTGAACCTGGAGTACCATAGTTCATGTCTTGGCGCACATAGAAAGGCGGGCGGATAACTTCACACTATGAAGCAACTGAAACCAAATTGCTTGTGCTAAATCCACGATTACATAAGTATGTTTTATTGACTTTTTTCTATCAAATATCTCTTCCCCTCAAAGCTACCTCAATGCTTCCGAGGTGGCAGTTGGTGGCACATGCGTTAATCTCACATTGTCTTTACTGAGGATCGCCTATAGGTTTCACTGCTGATCATTTTATCATGGGACAAAAATGAATTTCATGTCCAAGAACCTGACATCTGCATTATGATAATTGATAATAAACTATTATGTAAAAATATCATTGTCCTTTGTCCACAAATCAGTCAGTAAATATGTAAAGAGAATTTTATAATCTCACTTATTATTAAGTATTCTGGAGATGCCATTGGGTTTAATGTAGTTAAGCTTAAATAGATCAAATATATTATTGCAATTTGCGAGTTGGTCCACAATGTACAGCCCGAGTAGACGGCATACCTATCCGCCTGAAGGCAGGGAAAAAAGAAGCAGTGCCTACTAAGTATTAGAGAACACAACTTATCACATCTCTTGTTCTAAACACGTATATAAATATTATGTAACGCGCGAATTAGAGAGCTTTTTGCAAATATAAAACTGTACGTTATAATTTGAGTCACTGACAATATATCTAGATTTGATTTAGTCATATCATGTTGCTGCAAACCTGATTTCCCTAACGCTGTCTGACTAATAGGGTGTTGTACCAACACCAGTAATATAGTCTGAGTGGAGAACAGTACACAGACACGCTCACCAATAGAGCAGGAGAAAGTAATCTATATTAACTCAGTGACAGCTCGTGACCGACCAGCACAGGAGAGACACAGTAGACAACAATGACGCTGAGATAAGGGGAACCAGTAGCTATATCGACGAGGGCGGTAGTTTAAGGGAGAATCTGTATGGATGTGGTAAAATAAAGGTGGATGGACTTATGGGGAGATATGCTGTAGTGATGAGTGGTTGCAGTTGTGTGATGAGGTTTTACGACATAGTAGTAAGGCAAGAAGAGCAAAGAGAACATCATTAATGGTGAAGGATATCTAGCGATACAGATTTGCATTTAACCTTTGGGGTATAGGAGATGCTGTCGCACTGTTAGTGCTGAGGATAATGTCGTTGTGATACAAAGGAACACGACATAGATGCCATATTTCTGTGTCTTGACGGGAACACAGACATAAGGAAGTAAAACTTTCCAGTGCGGTTTGAGCTTTCTACTTGACTATTTCATTTTGATTCAGCGAAGAAGGTGTATTTATATTTCCTTTTTTCAAAAGATCGTCTTGGCATCTAACAGTCCATAGACAGTTTATTGAATACAAGGCTAGTTCCCTTATGGGGAAACAAGGAATTGATAAATGAGTACTTCAATAGCCATGGAATATCCTCGTTTCGTTTCCCGTTTTCGTTGATTTAGCGTCCAATAATTTCATGGAATTGTTTTCAGGCTACTAAGTTCAGTAACTATGAATACATGTATTTGACAATATCAGTATGAGAGTAGCGAGTGAAACAACCACTGAAGTAGGACGCAAGCTTCAGGCCACTATGGGCAGTATGGGCCGTTCTCAGGGACAACCAGTGCAGTGGATTACTATCGCTACATACGAGAACATAACAAACTACACACTCTAACTATACAAACATCATAAACCAACAGTCAACCAGAGGACACCGCATGCCAGTTGCTGTGTTATTACTATTCCACCACTTCCAGTTGGCCCCTAAGTCCCACCCGGCCCCGGGTAAGCCAACAAACAACCACCCTTCTACCGGCCGCAAACCACAACCACCTAATGCATATACGCACATTGTACATGGTTTATTCATAACGGCCGACACGCTATCATCGACCGGGCGCCGGCCAAGGTGGCCGCGGGGCACGGCCGGACAAGGGAAGGCTCTTCACGGGCGCCTGTCTCGCCGTCCGCCGCGCTGCCCCGGGTAAAAGGCCCCTTTGCCTGTACTACTTAATGCAGCCAGTTACAGGCCAGAGGCCACGGCCCGGACACACCCCCACACAGGGCGCCGACCAGGGTACCCGTGATCAGAAGGGGTGTGTAGGGGTGGGGGGCTTGACTGGGACATCAGAAAGCCCTGGGGTCCATGGTTGGATAGGCACGGACCCTTGGGGTTCAGAATCCATTGACTGCACGCATGAGGAAGCTGATGCAGACAAAGGGAACTATAATCAGCAGATGTAATAATTATGTACATTATGTAGGAGTCACATGGGACGAGGTGGAATGTCAAATGGTTATTCTTCTTGTGAAATGACTAACGCGGGGGAAAACTTGCAGGAAATGTAGTTAAAAGTCAAGTCTAATCTCTAAATTGAATATTAGTCATTGAGTGTATATCATTTTCTTCCATATTCTGTTGGCCTAACCAACCGCAAAATGATAATATGCAAAACAGAACTACTATCGTTGAGGCTTAGTATCCATACTCCCAAGGTTGGCAGATTATACAAATGAATGAGTAGCAACGATCTATTCAATACAAGTATGGCAGGAAACAGACATTCGCTTAGAAAGTAACATGACTTCTGAAATCTCTCTAGTCGATAACGCTATGCAAGCAGCCCTTTAACATATCATTAAATCATACACGAGATAAAGGCTTTCAGACCATTTAGATCTCGAACATTAATTAATCAAACCACTGTACCACACTACATATAGTTGGGCCATGTATTGCTACAGAGACATTCATGTTAATAAAGTGTCGACAGACATTAATGCAAATAAAGTATCGAAAAAAACTCATGTAAATAAAGTGCCGCGAGCCCTAGGACTTGGGCTAAGGGGCTCTAGATGCATGGCCACTCGGGAAAGGTCGACACAAAACACTACATGGAAACAGACCGCGAGTCTCCAGTTAAAAAACCGATCCCTCACTCCCATCGACAGAGCTACCATGTCAGCGGAGATGAATATGCAGAACCAAGTTATGTCTTGATAGCAATCATTGTGGCACACTTAAGCTAGTGTTTTTCTGTCCTGTCGGGGGACATGACGACATGCTATCACACGTCTCCAGGCCACAATGTGTGAATAGTTAGATATTCATGGGCTTGGCACAACTGAGCGGCGCTGCGTATCTCTGTGAAACATAAAACACAACGCGGACCATGCCCGTGTGTCTTGGCTATGCATACACGGGCTATCAGCAGAGGCAGGCAGAAGTTCCTGGAGAATACCCTCCACTCATCATCTCTCAGTGCACAACAACAGTTTCATGTTTTTATGACTGTTTTACACGGAAGTAAATATACTTACTGTTTATCCTCCTTAATGCCTGGCAGGGAAGATTTCGCTGTTATGGAATCCCAGTATTTTATAACAATATGAAGCAAGGAATCGAGATCAATCAAGAGTTTGATGGAAGCGGTGCCACTTGATCATCTATATAGATGTACATGATGTCGCTTCGTCAAAGAAGTGAGTCTGTTATAATATGGCAGACACATGGATCACATTCAAAATAGCCCTCTTTTGTATAGAGGCGCGAGATACATGATATTCATACACATATATAACAACTCCGTGAGACAGTGCCGTTGTGGATGTGAACTGAGGTCTATAATAACACCACTACAGTGGGAGGGGGTGGATCTGAGCCGGGGGGGGGGGGGGGGGGGGATTGTAGGGTTTAGCGCGGATATGGGTGTGGGGGGCGTTTGGTCGGGGCCAAGCGGTGCCCTGTAAACCCACATACAGCGAGCATTATGCGGGTGGTCTGTCCCACTCTGCGCTCAGTGTTCACGTTCTAGTACAGGCTGGGGTACTACGCACAATAATCTCCAACATTGCCCCTTTTCTCATGTACGAATGAGCTGATGCCATGATACTTGAAACTCGAGCTACTCCAAACAAAACACTGAATGATTAACTCAGTCAGTCAGCTTCATTCACCAAAAGAGAATTTTTTCTCTTTTCAGAAGCGCAATGATCAAACCAGCTTTTTTGGGTGTGGTCAACGGTGCATCGATAATTTTATCACGTTTCGCGGGTAATCCTGAATATCCTTGCTTTGAATGAACTGTAATGAAAATAATATCGTGTTGCTGTTTATGCAGTCAGAGAAGGAAGTGTGTATTAAATTTCAACGAATCAGTATTTGTACTTTAAATAGAGGTCGAATAAAGGTCCCACAAGAAATAAAAATAGAATAAGAGAAACGAAAATAGAGCATACTATCTCTGGTGCAATATTGGAGAGAACATTGTGAAAAAAGTTTCGGAATGAGGAACACTATTTATGTTGATCCCCGCAATCCCAGCCGCTATCCTGTCCGGGACACTCCGTCGCCAGGCCTCCATGAGCTCTCCTCTCGCTCCGCCCACTACTCTGCCCCCATCGCTTCTAACATGACAATCAGATTATGGGCGTCCGGGATAAATTGACGTGGTGTCCAGCTTTCTCTGTGAACAGAGCGCTGCAGGCCGCTCACTCACCCCAGTAACCCAGCCCGGGCCGGCCGGGCCATCCGTCACCGGTGCCGGCCCGCCGTCTCCAATCTCCATACCAGCCCCAGCCGCCACTCACAGTCAGAGGCTAAGTTTGCCGTCTGACAGTATTATACCATTTACTGTCCTACATGTATTACACAGTCATATTTGAGACACATCACGTACTCGACTGCTTTATTTACGGTATGGGGTGTGACATAGTCTTTTTTCATCAATTCCTTCAATTTTAGTCTAGTGGAACTGATTTTGAAGCATCCCTTATGGTTGACACATATCATATATCCCTTGAGATGATAATTATTTTCAAACATATAATTTCTCTATTCACAGTAAAGTGGAAACCCGAAATGGCACAACTAACTATTACAGTGGGCTGTCCACTGTTTGGGTGTCCACAGGCTTGCTGAAGTCACAGTTAAGAGCATTCAATGAGAATAAAAACGTAACCAGGGAATATATCGCATTTCTCTCATGTTCCAGGGGGGAGTGGTGGGTATGTAGAGGAGTAGGCATGGGACTGTAAGTCTGAGGCTAGTCTAAAGTGTCCACCGAGCCTGGATGCCACTGTAGCCTCGTTCTTATCCTACTTATACTCCAGCATTATTATTCTTTTCTTTCAACTGACGTAGGTATGATGTGATGATACTGTTTGTTTGTTTGGGTAATTTAACGTCCAATTTGTTCAATTAGACGAAAAAGATACTGTATTGTACATCTGAATGGTGGCATAATCTTTGCTTTACATTCACAGGGTTTATCATATCACCAATATGTAGTATATATCATCAAGTATTTACCCTTGTAAACAGTAAAGATATCTGATATAGATTCTGTTTAGAGTAGGGCTTGTTCATTCAAAACATTTAACTTTGCTGCTTTATTCAAACTTATGACTTATGTGTGGCATACTCTATATGACTTTACACAGAGGGAGACCTATTTTTCATATGGTTTCATGTCTTGTCGTCTAGCTCAAAGATTATTTTGGGACTTCGTTTCAACTATGCAGATATAAATGATCGACATAATGTATAAATAAACAAAAGATTTTTTTTCATTTTGTTTTGCCATCCTTCCTTGATATTGATTAGAGCTGCCTACTATCACCATCCTTACCGAAGATTAAAAAAAACCCAAAGAAAAGGTCCTGTTCTTTCTTTTTAATACCAACTACCGTATACTATAGAAAATCCACAACCCACATCAGATCTACAGGTGCAATGCTTGATGTGCCGATCCTCGCCATGCTATACCTTTACGGAAGGGCAGAGACCCCGAAAGGCCAGTTAAATCTAAAGGTATTCATGACATTTATTCCTTGACTAGCAGTATTCTCTACGTATTCATTTTATGTGTCATTTGATTGTTTATTAGTCTTTTGATTCAACGCCCAGTCGAAACTTCTGCGTCCCTTCCAGACTGTGTATCATATGAAAAATGAAATCCATAATCATTTGACACTCTAGATACCAATTTCCAATTCCACTGACGGGATAAGTGGTCATGAGATACTAAGACACTAACGCCAGTGACATAGCTAAAGTATAAATTTCTAAGTTATTCCTTTGTCCCGTGATATTACATAAACGATAACTCGACGTATTTAACCTGGTAATCGTTCTGATGGGAAATCATAAACATGTCGGGCATAAATAGGTCAATGATGCGGGGAAGCAGAGAGATATGGGTAGAAGCCACGGGGAGGAGACACAAATCATTCGGGTGGATCAGCAGTCCATCCCATTAATGATTGTTTTATATCAAAAGCATTTACCCATCATTTATCTCCACCGCATATAATATTCATATGGGCGTCTATATGATATATGCGTGTGTAATTGCATATAGGTATTCAGAAGTATTTTGCACAGGCCGTACAAACAGGCCTTATGAGAAATGGGTGGTTGATTCCTGCAGTGCTGTAACAGTCTATTCGCAGAAGTGCGGGACTTATTATTTTGTACCATACATTATTCACGGTGTCATTTAGGTGATATAGATCATATTGCATGTTTTATGTCCTGTACTATGCAGAGTCTGTCTATCTGATAGGTTATGTTATAAGGTCTAGCCTTAATCTACATGAGTGACTCTAATGTGGTGTATTTACATTGCAGACGACATGACGCACAACCGTTCTTCACGTCAATTCTCAGTGCGGCCTCTGGCGTTAATCACACTCTGCAGTCGCTCACATATTTACATATGTATAGCGGATCGACATGCCCAGTGCCACACTCTCCCCTTCAGTAATAACGGGGCTTAGTATCAACTACATAATGTAAGTGTGTCTTCCCTTTGGGAGCCACTATCGCCTTCTCAAAATAAATGTGTAGAAGATGATCAACAAACCACTCACTGAGTTGTTATGGTTTTTTTAAATAATTCCTTTTTGTCTACACATATTTTTATGCAGTAGTTACTGTGGTGATAAATTCATTCCATATGCCTATGTTTCGCCCTATGGGGAGTTGTGGCCTTCATCAGGGTTGGAATAGTTTTATTCTCAACATAAAGATGGAATGGATGGTAACAATAGTGATGTTTGCGCCCTATGAAGTATAACTAAAGCCTTGTTATATCAGGCGAGCATGGAGTTGTCTCTGACCATTACATCTAAAGAACGGTCTTCTTTTCCAGACAAAGTATTGAATTCGACAGCATTCTGATATACAGTAAAACCCCTCTTCCGGGACACCCCGCTTAAGGGGACACCCCGCTTCAGGGGACAATTTGCTCGGAACGGAAATTATCCCCTCTATTAAGAGTTTATTTTAACCCCGCTTAAGGGGACACCCCGCTTAAGGGGACACCCCGCTTTAGGGGACAGTTTTTCGGTACAGAAATGCTTAAAAACCCCGCTTAAGGGGGCAGTTTTGAGGGAGATCATATCAAAAACACTGAAAATCCTTCTTGTGCGGGCCCAGGCGGCCGGAGTGTGTTTTTTTCAAGGTAATAACCGCATCTCTAGCGGCTCTGGGCGGGTGACAGTGAGTGGATATTCATATGAGCGACTTTCGCACTTGTTGAAGGTAGGGGGTTAGAGGTCCGCTTACAGGTTAGCGGTGGGCGACACAGGGCGGGCTGGGGGGCTGCTGACTTCGGGGGGGGGGGGGGGGCGGCGGGGGGGGGGGGGGGTACATTGAACGGGGGTGTACAAAGGAAGCTGTACAAAGGAGCAAATTTCACAAGGGAGGCATATCCATCTTCAACCTCTTTTATCTATTTATTTCTATTTTTTGTACATTTATATTCATTTATATTCATTTATATTCATTTATGTTCATTTATATTCATTTATATTGTATAATTTATATTTATTTGCTTATTTATTAATGAACCTTTTAACCTAATAACCATCGTTTCCTTCATTTATGTAGGTATTCTCTATTGTATAACCACTGGCATACTGAAAACCCCGCTTAAGGGGACACCCCGCTTAAGGGGACACTTGGCCCGGAACGGAGGGTGTCCCCTTAAGAGGGGTTTTACTGTACAATGGACCTGTATTCACTTTCAGTGATCAGCTATTCATGATTAATTAGTATTGCAAGCATCTGTTAGAATACAGCAACGACTGCAAGTTTGTTTGTTTGTTTGTGGTTTAACGTCCCAGGGGACCCTGAGGGTATATAGGGACCAGACTGCAAGTACAACACTTTTGTCCTCACTATGTTTAACCTACAACGACTATGTACAGACCCTTTCAAAGACGGTCTACACTCTTATACATATTTCTGCCTCGTCTCATGAATCTGTTCGTTTAATTATAGTCATGTTGAAAGGACTTTACCGATGGCCACTGGGGCCCACAGAAGACAGGGTTTCACACCCTAGTAGTGAATCCCCAGCCTAAATAAAAACAGTAAAAACAGGCTATACTCTTATACATGCATTCATATGTAGTCTCGTCTCGTCATCGCAGGAGATTTGCCAGGAATTAAGTCATAATAATAATTCATCGGATCTGACCACATTTTTTTTTTTTTTTTTAATATTTACTTGGATTGTAATTACAAAGATTGTTTTTTATCAACCCAAACTCGGCTTAGCCGGTCTTCCGCTCGGTCCCTCACATTAAGTTGCCTTCGCATTAAAGGATATTGACAAAAATCTTCGGAATATTCAAAAACGAACAGAAAATACTGCTACATGAAATGTGATAAATAAAGTTTATGGTTGAACCATGTTTACCTGTTGTGACGTCAGCATGGACGGGATGTGGTCTCGTAGTCTCACGAGAAGACCACAAAGAAGTAATCTGGTTGGCGATCTGATGTCTCCTACGCGTGATGCACGTTGATTTAGCTCAGCCCAGACTTTCAATTACACGACCCTCTCTTTGCTGATACTATGTTGTGATATCCTGTAAGAAAACAAGTTATTTCCAGTAAAGTACTTGTAATTAATGTCCTTAGAATGCCTAAACTAGGATCAGCCGCTTCAGGACAAAGAATACCTAAAAATAATGAGTTGTTGATATGGGATATTGTACGGAATCCTGTAAGTCTCTTACATCAAAAATAAAAGGGGACATTTCAGAAGCTAAATGTATATAACATACCGTAACTGAATGGCAATACGCGGCTAAACAGGTCTGCTCAATGCTGACACTACAGTCTGAATGACATATTCAAGTAAAGTCGGCTGCACTATCATAATCGAATGTTCGTTTGGTGACACCAGGTCACAGTGTCAACATTGCTAAGGGAGCGACGTTGTCAGGGCAAGTTACCTGGGTGGTGAGCAGATTGTCAACAAGTTCGGAGTAACTCTGGGGTTCCGTATAGAGTTTAAACAGAAAACATGGTTTCAACAGGTGTCTCATCTGGGTCCGGTTAAAAAGGTGCTAAATAGCACACGGTCCTAGCCTAGTTGGCCAGGCCACATTGAAAATAATCATTATTTTGTCAGTGGAATCTACCATTTCCAGGGGAAAGTAGAAGGTTAGTGAAACTTTTTTATTTTAGGCTTACTGTCTTTGTGTATCCATAATATGAAGATATATCCCGGTGTCAAAGTCAGCAGGATATGGTACAAGTTTTGTAGGTATTTGGTCTAACACTATATTGGTTTCAGTGCTTAGCAGCACCTTCTTCAAGGCCTGCAAGTACTAGGCTGGCCAATTAACTGACTGGTTCTAAATGAAGATCCATAATGAGGGAAGGCTGTAGTGCACATGCCATGGTTTACCTCTTGGAGCTTCCTCTTGTGATAGTAACTAGGTCGAGGTATCGTACAAAACCAAGAGTTTACTATCCAGACAGTGGGGTGGAGGATGTGCGACAATTTGTATCAAATAATCAAACATAGAAAACGCCTGTATGTTAGAGACCTGAAAATTCCCCAAAATCTAGGTTTCTTGCCACTCGCTGATATCACGATGTTTGCTACATGACCTGGGACCTGCTACATGTTCAACGTGTTGCTCTCCTATAAGGGCAAAGTGGGAATGAAGTATCAACTGCGACAAGCAAAAATTCTTAAATGACATCGCGCGGTTCTTGTTTCCAGCATACCAATAGAGAGGTTAATCATAACGATTAACGCTTTACTGCAGTTTCCGAAATGATGTACAATAAATCATTACGAAATAAAACTAACAGTTGGCAGAGACATCATAGTCCTGTAAACTGATGTCTAAAACATGACCAAACTTAACCATTATGCACGGAGGGCATGCAGTAAATAGACCAATTCAGCGTAAGTTTTTACACTATTTCTATAATTACCTATGTCAAGCTACATCTATTCTTTTGAAACAATAAATTGCAGTTGGACATCAAAATCAGTAAACACAGGATTCTGGCCTTCAGCTCAGTAACTTAAATAAAGACTATCACAAAACCATTACATCTTTCAGGCTACCATATATTCGCTGCGCAATACATACATGCATGCAATGTACTGCACCCACAGTATTTTATTATGTGCTCTTTGATCTATCTGAAAGAACATTTCTGAGGTTTAAGTAGACCTATTACCCCATCTTTTGCATATGAAAGACATGAAAATAACTAAGACAGTGTGAGTGAGAAAAGACGAACATTCAGGTCGTTATTGAATCATCGTTATAGCCTTAATTTTGCACGTTCATGAAAATTAAGGCCACAACGATGATTCAATAACAACTTAAATGTTCGTCTTTTCTGACTCACGCTCTCTTAGTTCCTGATGTCTTTTTCCCTAGGTATGTGACTCAATGTATGTAGAAGCACACTTTCATTGATATGTATCTCTACATACATGAAGTGCTTTTTCATTTTGAATCTGGCGCTGGAATTACCTTTTACGAAGAAACGTTCTGCGCCAACATATATAAATGGAGGTTGACGATGGAGTCTCGTCGCTTTTGTTAACCGTTCTGAATATAGTTTCCCTATAAATCGTCTTGAATGTGAAATAAAAAGGGAACGTCTACATGCAAATGCGTTGAAAACACAAGTACAACATGTGCATGTATACGAATTATGTATTGTTTTTACTCCGACACACAACAAGTACAGATTGCGTTGAATATAAAATGATCAACCTTACACGTGTTTGTAATTAGCCACGGCCTATAAAGTCAACCTGTCACGCCACTGTCATGTCAGCTGTCAATCAGCTTACTCCACGTATAACCTGTCACCGACATAGAAAACGCACTAACTGAATGTTGGGCAGATGCTGTACGTTGCGGTGCACTATTTATATCCCCCGCTCACTGCTGTGCAGCTCGCACTATACGTATATTACATGTCAGGCCACAGAGAGGAGTCAAATGGAAAGGTTGGCACGAACCACAGAGAATACCGAGAATCTACTGAATATCAAATCCAATGTCTGGACTCTGAATTATTAACTAGTAGATTAGTGTCACAAACGATATTCTCGCTCTATTAGTGCACATAAACACATTTGATTCCGTTAAGGGGTTGATTTTATATGATTTTTAGACATATCTTACAAAAGATATGATTGAGAGCTAAAACAATGGTAGTTTTCATTAAAAAAAACATATCAGAGGGGTGCGAGGCTTTGGAATGCATTATCGCCAGAAATTGAACATACAAAGGACAATGAGAAATTCAAAAAGAGTATTGGCGCAAATTGAACACTGACATTTGCCTTGGTATAAGAACAGATTGGACTTTCTCTCAATTTCCATCTCATCATTTCTTTTCTTACTATTACTATAATTACGATAGTATTCATTCCTTTATCACTATATTTGTGTCAAACATTGTGAACCTGATCTTCTTTGTGTAAAATGTATTTTCCAATACAAGGTACCTAAGAACCTCGACATATCGAGAGGTACTGACAATTAAAATAAAACAAAAACAAAAAACAACCAATGTAAGAACACAATTCCAAGCACTGCTAGTGAGTAGTATTTGACATTTTAAAATAAAACACAAAGAAAATCTAACACATATGTTGTATTGGTCTTGCATGTTCGCCTGGTGCATTTGTGAAAGTGGGGTAAAAATCCTTCGGAAAATACACTACTAGAGTGGATCGCCCTTCAGATTCCATGCCAAGCTCAGTTGTCTGACAGTAATTGGTTGAGACCCGGATTACACGAGAAGCTGGCAGGCGGTACGCTGGCTACCGGACCAGTACAGTGTGCTGGTGGTCCAGAGGCTGTCCCCACACGAACTATGGGGGTGCGATACTGAGGGTAGTAGTGTTATAGGCTAGGGTTCTGCAAGTTACATCATCACCACCAATAAGTCACACCATACATCCCAGGAGTATGTTTCCACTTACTCAAGACTGGATCTTAGGATACTTGATATGCTTTTAAAGGCCAGCTTTAAAAAAATCCATCCAAGAACAGCCAGATTTATTTTCGAATCTTATTTCAACCGTTGCTTTAGGTTCAATATATATGTTTTATTATTGCTAGCTTATAAAAAACATCGCTTAAACATCCCATAAGATCAGAGGACAGATGGACAGTTGTTTGTTCTGCAGGGACTATCTATTTTCCAGGTACATTTATGTCTGTCAGTGACCAATCGAATCTAATCCAAAACAGAAATTCCCCCTTTATGTGATGAAACAGAGTTCATTTATTGGATCTCTAACAGCCATGACGGTGTTATCCTTCGAAACATGCATACTTGGGGCAAAGGCTACAACCAGCTTTGTATAGGCCTAAGAATTACAAGGCTGACTTAAAAATCAACTATCTTAGACAAAGTACTTGTAGTTCAAATGTCAATACTATGACAAGGATGCAGGTCGAATACTGGAGAACTCGACCCGTAAAAAACTCGACCCGTAACGAACTCGACCAGTAACAAACTCGACCCATTTTAAATCTTCTCATTCAAGTGTCTCAACTTTGGATAAATACTATATTTAGTAGTAAATATGCTATCTTGGCTTCAATTTTGGTCTTCTCAGGGGAAGAAAACAAACAAAAAACTCTTCCTAACCCTTACCTTTTCCCTAATCTTAACGCTAACCCTATCCCCAACTCTAACCCTTTCCCCAACCCTAACCTATCCTTAACCCTATCCCCAACTAGTCAGACCTCTCATTCTATATGAAAATGTCTTAATCATAAGTATCTGAAACGGGTCGAGTTCTCCAACCCAATTCTGCAAAACGGGTCGAGTTCTCCCGACAACTACGGGTCGAGTTCGATTTGGGTCGAGTTCTCCCGTAACCTGCAGGTCAAGGTGTTAATACTTCATGTTCGACCCATCGCCCCATCTCTAACTCTGCCAGCACCCCCTTGTCACATCATCGTTCCTATCCTCTATCCAAAACATCTGCAATATGACAATCTACAATCATATCTGATATCACATTTGACCACTGGGCTCCCAACACTGATACAATCCTGTTGATATCACAGAGCTATTTCTTTGAGTCTGCCTACATGCGGTTAGTGAGCTCCCTTCCCGTCATTCATAATACACCTAACATGTTGTTTGGCCCAAACTAGCGACGTTTTTCTGTGTCACATCATTTCAGATTATCATCATTCACTAGCATCGAATTCTGTCATGAGTTCCGTGTATAACACAGGTTTAAAAAAAGATGACCCACATGAACCATCCGCTGCGCCTAAATGGGTACGGATAAATCTGATATTTTGCTTATTATTTAAATCTATAACCCACAATGAATTTTCCATAGATGATTTAAAACTAAAGAAATGATAAAAACTGCTGTGACTAATCGTTGCGAAACACATCCTGGTGTACTGGGGAAAAGGATCTATATTATCTAATTCACAACCTCCCAAACCTTTCTCAGTAGTAGCTTTACACACCGACTACATTTGTGTTCATAATGCATTATTCTATCAGAGTATCACGTATCATACGCGAAGGTTAACACTTGAATCGTACTTTCTTTATCACCTATAACTCTTCTGCATACTTATCCGATTTCCTAACTATATACCATTATCTGATATCGTCACTCAGTGCCCTCAGGAGGACAACTATTAATCACCCGAGCTATTTACCTAGTATTAAAGGGGAATTGATGTTCCTACGAGCCTAGGGTACTTTTGAGCACCCAAGGATAGCTGGGGAGAAAGCAAATAATCTCGATCTAATTTGAAACTACAGTCGCTTTTTTTTTCTAAATGTTAAATCCAATTGCTTGATCATTGTTGCAGGCCTCCATGACATCATCAATCCCCAGCACGGCAGCAGAATTCCGAGCTGTCCCAAGAATAAGGAGAGGAATACACTCTATCTGAGTCTGTGGCTAATTTCAAGATTGATCAATTCATTTTCAACAAACTCTGCACTGCATTTCATTATAAAGATAAATGTTACTAATCTGACTGGGGAATTTTATCGCGTAGGCTACGGTATAGATTTGTCAAAATATGATTTAGAATTACTCATCAATCTGGATAACCCAAATCGGTGACCAATAAAAAAGCTATGTGCTATGCGTCACCATAGTATTCGAAGAGCAGCCTCAAGCCTCATTAGCAGTAGCAAGAGTGATACTGAAGTCAAAGGGAGAGCCAGCGGGTAACAATATTTAAAATCTAATATTACTTAATCAGACTAGACACTGCCTGCGATGAGTGACATGCCTCTGCATCATGTTACACATCTCGAGTCCTGTGTGCTATTGTTCATATTATACTGATGATGGCGGTATAGACCGATTCCTATAGTGGTAAAAGCTGCAGACAGGAGAGTAGTGGTGGTAACGTGTTATTTCCACTTCACTGTCTTCAGACAGTTCATCCCCCATCTTTATGCCCAGCAATGTAACTTTGCGTTGATAGGACAAATAAACATTGTTTCTTGTTAGTGGAAATAACACCTGCTGGCCACTGTTTATATTTCCATAGTGGCACTATGACTGTGCGTCCAATGGTTTCTGACAGGCAGGCATCCTCTGAGTTTGTCTGAGTTGGATTATTTTTCGCGGCCTGAACTGGCTCAGTCAATGAACACAGTCGTATCGGGCGACCGTGATAGAGCTCTCCAAGTTGTAAATTAATATTACAGGCATTCATCGATAGCGATACCATAGACCAGGACAATACTAAAGCTTGGCATGAAGAATACTGGAAGAGTGTACTTACCATACGGTGAGTGTGCTGTTTAAAAACTGTTACAAATACGTACGAACTCGAACAAAAGCTGTTCCTCTCGTCTCTGAATTACAATTTACATCAGTGGCTCCACCACTTCCGGTGTCGAAAACAGAGAAGAGCGATGAGTTAGAAATCTGTCTACCCGATGCACGTACTGTGTTACTGTGTGTTAGTTCAGGGGTTATACAGTAGGTGGCAGCGTTACAAGGTCGCAAATGTGGATGACCGAAAGCTCCAAATCGTGTGAAATACATTTATCTTGATTCCTATATAGTGTCAGAGCTACTGCTTACAATGTCACTCATATCACATTTTGCGAGGATATCACGCTTTATACAGCATAGAATTTTCCCTCCACAGCAACGGTACGTATTACTTAAAAATCTACCTTGGTACATTACATACTTGTATTATCGCTCACATTAACTGGATATATCAAGCATGTCTCTCTCAGTCTCATGTATATATATGGTTCATGTTTCTGTCATTGTGTTTGTGGTGTTCTTTTTGTTTACCACGGCTACAATATGGAAAAACGACCAAAAAGGCGAACAGTACTGTATGTCGTTACTGTATGTTACATTAAATATAAAAAAACATAGATATATAAATCTATGTTTCTTTGGTTTGACAAATTACTAACTGATCGCTCTCACTGAGACTGAGAGCGATTAGTTAGTAATTTGACTCAGTCTAAGGCTCTGCTGTTCTGCGATACATATACTTAAATCTATAAATATACGTGAACAATACCCCCAACCTGCTATCCAACGAGTAAATGAATCTGCTTTATCACTAGGTGAATGTTTGGCCTGCCCGGTCACAGTAT
The DNA here is from genome assembly GCA_950022655.1 of Alentia gelatinosa. Lineage (NCBI taxonomy): Eukaryota > Metazoa > Annelida > Polychaeta > Phyllodocida > Polynoidae > Alentia > Alentia gelatinosa. Next base: position 46,886,242 of record OX465583.1, on the reverse strand, counting down.
CTCTGAACTTCATAATCATAATAATGAAGCCAGTCTCACTTGGGGCCTTGCAGAAAAAAAACGTCCTTATAGTTATATGTACATTTTCTACCCCACTGGTAAAGATAAATACAGTCAAAGTCGTAGGTTGCACCCAGATAAGATGAAAGAACAGACAAAAACTGTTCTAGAAACATTTCTCAACAATTAGTGGTCCCAAAATGATAATGGGCTGATATAATGACACCTTACTATAATGTTGGTTAAAAAAAAAAATTCTACTATGGAGATTGACCACCGCCTCCTCTTTCACTCTGTTTCGACTAATTGGTTGGTGTAGTTTGATTAGCCTTTAAGCTTGGCAATATTGAACATGTTCGATTTTTGCTACGACTAGACCTTTGTCGTGGAGTGTTGTGGATTCCTCTATATCACTGTTGTAGTGTGTCGGAACCATGGGCGCCTTTTTTATGGCAACCAGCAACGTCTACGACACGCCACGACACCGCTGTCCCGACCCTGCTCTTCTCACGACAAGGCTGCGACAAGGCTGCGATTGGAACTTTCATGTCAGCACTTGTCGTAGCCTTGTCGTGGTTGGTGGACGCCCCCCTTTAGAGTAAAACCCCGCTCCTGGGACACCCCACACGCTCCCGACACGCCATGACACTGCTGTGTTGGTGGACCCCAGTTCCCGACAAGAGGCTACAACAAGGCCATGACAGGCTGTGACATGAAGCTTGTCGGGGGCCTTCCGACAAGGCTACGACAATATCGAACATGTTTGATTTTTGCTACGACTAGACCTTTGTCGTGGAGTGTTGTGGATTCCTCTATATCACTGTTGTAGTGTGTCGGAACCATGGGCGCCTTTTTAATAGCAACGTCTACAACACCCCAGGACACCGCTGTCCCGACCCTGCTCTTCTCACGACAAGGCTGCGACAAGGCTGCGATTGGAACTTTCATGTTGGCACTTGTTGTAGCCTTGTCGTCGTTGGTGGACGCCCCCTTTTAGAGTAAAACCCCGCTCCTGGGACACCCCACATGCTCCTGACATGCCATGACACTCCACGACAAAGGTCCAGTTGTAGGAAGAATCGAACATGTTCGATTTTGTCGTAGCCTTGTCGGAAGGCCCCCACACCCAGCACAAAAAAAAAAAAAAAAAAGCGCCCTCGTCATATTTTTCATGGCCTGGTGATGAGAAACAATTTTTTTTTTTGAGTGGCCTAAGGAAAAGAGTGCAGTAACACATAATAAGATATATTCATAGCTTGATGATTCTAAAAGGAAAAAAAGCTTTGTGGACATTCTATCAAAAAAACAATACAATAGAAAATGACAAAAAAACAACAACTGGTGGCTAGAATATTGAAAGACACTAGTTCATTATGGCCAGACTGTAGATTTGCTTCAGTGTTTGACTAAGAACATTCACAAAATAGTTAAACTAAATCGGTGAAATGTATTGCAATATGCAACCTTCTCTGGGAGGCCTGTGTCAAGTGGCTGAGGTGAAGTGTAGGGGAAGGCTAAGGGAGGTGGATAGGTGGGCAGAGGCAGTGGGGTAGGATGCATGGACTGAGGCCAATCTATCCTGACTGACTACCACAGGGTCTATGTAGGGTTCGTACAGAGCCTGGAAAACCTGGAAAAGCCTGGAATTATGCTTTTGGGTTTTCCAGGCTTGGAAAAGCCTGGAATTCTCACAGAGAGCCTGGAAAAACCTGGAAGAGGCTGACAAATTTAGTTTTGCACAAACACAATTTTTTAAGTCTATGAAATTCTGGTCATTATTAGCTTTCCTTAACTACGGTACCAGACTGTCTATGACATTTCAGTGACTTGGATTAAATGGTTCCAAAAATCCTTTATTTGAGCAGGAAGGAAGATGAAGAAAATCTTAACTAGATTTGGTGATGAATCAGACATGGTTTTAAAAACAGTGACCAGATGTGCCTGGAAAAAAGATGCTAGAGCCTGAAAAAGCCTGGAAAAATCCTGGAATTTTATTAGGCTGTCTATGTACGAACCCTGTCTATGGTTTTCTATCCCTTGTGTGATTCTGAAAACCAATAGTATGAATCTCAGCTGGAAGAGTGTCTATGAATCTGGGTGAAGGCAACCACGGGTTCTACTCCACCAGAGTTAACATGGTGTAGCAAGCGTTTGCTTACACTAGCTGACAGAGTTACACTGCGTTAGCTCTGGTTGGATTAAATCCACGGCCACCTTCACCCCGATGCTGTAAGTGTATGTAACTCTCCCTGCAGAACTTTTAAGTGACTTGTATCTATGCTTAAAGAATATAATATTTCATGCTCTTGAAGCCATTTTTACATATTCCTATTTCATTTTGGGTGTATATTGAATAAAGTACATGTAATCAAATTTGTAGACTTTATTATCAACTTGGTGAGCTGTGAATATTTCTTGATAAGTATTTCTGCCCTCAGAACCCACATATTGAAAAAAGGCTGGGTCCGAGAATGAGAATTCGTGGACACGGCCATGGTTGAACCATATCAACCTCTTTCACTTGGAACATAGTGAAGACAGAAGTGGTGACCAATTTGCTCTGATGGCCAGTGTCCCATACACACAGTTATTCCAAGAGACACCAGGGGACGCCACCTCTCAACGCAATCTGACTTGCCACTTGCTGGGTTGGGGAGACGACCAACGTCCACCATGCTGCTGTTTTCAAACAACGCATACAAAGACGCTATAGCTATCCAGATATTCTTTCCTAACATTTTTCAACTTTATTCCATTTTATGAATGAAAATTATTAGAGGATAGGACCAAGTCTAATACAATATACTTGTTTCGTTCCCTTTATCCCTGTCCCCCTAGAGTATTGTTTTGCTGTACAAGCAGCAAAACAAGATGGTAATTTACGATTTTTACGGAATGAGGCGTTTTTGCCGAGTTCCGTACAAATCGTAAATTATCATCAAGTTTTGTGGCTTGTACAGGCATGGTAGGTCGTTTTATAATTACTATACCCGTATTAAGAACAATCATTCATTCATTTTGGCTTAACGACTAATATTTTAGTCAATGTGTACGGGAAGGTGTTCTGTATTTTCCCGTACGGAATATTGTTCCGTTCGGTATTTTTACGTTATATGGTGAAACGGTGCATATTTACAGTTAAGATCATATCTCAAATATAAGATATTTGTTACACTGTATGCACAAGCGATAGCACAGGCTATAAATATAAAAAAATTCCCATGGATGAACTGTTGTAACCCTGATAGAATGAGGAATAAACATTATTAAAAAGAGAATAAAATGACGCCGGTTGAATAAATAGAATAATATTCCTTTTGAAGTTAGGACTTATACTATTTACCCTTATTACACGCACCATAGTAAGCGACTCGGGTAAATATCCATCGTTCATAAGATCAACAGGTAGTTCAATTGTCTGTATTCAACTGAAATATGTATTGCCATTTATAAATCACCATGCTCCAATGGTCGTAAGCAAAGCCCTTGTCCGTGTCCGAGCCCGACAATCATTTTACAATAATGCTTCGTCATTTACAGGCATCCAGGCGTGATGTCCACCTTCCAACGGTATATCGCATCTTCTCCTATGACGGCACCCCCTGCAGCAGCAGCCTCCACTCCAGGGCTAGGACCGACGTCTCTCCTCCAGCGTGTCCTCCAGTCGCGCTTCACGTGCCGCACAGATCTACACGTGCGGACACTTATGCGGGTAACATACAAACCAAACGCCATGAAGAGACTAAAAAAGCACGGACTACAAAAAAGAATTAGTACGCGCCGTGGAAAGATTGTTCTCTGGAGGCGATTGCTGAAAGGACGACATTCAGTATCACTGCCCGCTCTGCCCTCGTTGAAAAATAATCCATATAAAATATAATTCATTGTCAATCAGCCAATGGACTTGTGTATTGCAATTACTGATACCTACATTATAGAAACTCATTTCATAGCGATGTTGTTGAAATAAAGAAATGAAGATCATATCTCAAATTACGTATATATGTGTGTATATTGTAGTGGTAGCATTTATTAGTTTGGACATTTTGGACCTAGATAGCATATTATTAAAGTAATAAAAGTAGTTCGAGCAAATACAACTCAACAACTTCCCAAATCGCTTTGATGGATGGTTTTATTAGTATGAACAGTCGTACACAACGTATCGGCAAGAGTAACTTTTTTCAATTCACAACGTTTCCGCAAGCAGAGCCCTTTTCAAGTATCCAAAATGTCCAAAAATTATTTAAAAAACTATCCATTTTATCTCTCAGCTGAGGGTAGAAATTCACTAAGAATAGTTGTGTGTAGCTCCCAAAGTCCCGTCATTTCCGAGTTTTATATTTCGGAAACGCAAGCCTGATTTCTGACTAGTGTTGAAAACCACAGCCAAAGCTACCATCAGGATAGACAGGGATAGCTGCCTGACTGAATAGTATAAGGAGGTTGCTCCTGACATACGTTATACATTTGTATTATACCATCCAGTATTTATAGGTAGAGTTATGAATTTCCCTCAAAGGGATAATATAATTGAAATGCATAAGATATGTATAAGAAAAATCAATAAGCTCTCGGATTCTTCATGATTTGAGTAATTCAACAAAGAAAGTGAATGCTTTAAGAAATCATTAGAAATGTTATTTAAAGGATCAGCAGCTAGTTTCAAAAGGTGAGTATCGAGTTAGCTTAGCAGGCACCCCACCCACAGAAACCTGTGGGCTTCATTGGGGTATGTTTAGTAATTGCTTTAGTCTCAACACTGAACCTGCTAGGCCATGGCTCACCCTACAAATCAGATGTTAAGAGTTTTATATGAAGATAACTGGATGTGGTGGTGCAACGTTGATATACAGTACTGTTTGGTTGTGCAATAACTGATGTAGTCGTTAGTGGACCAGCAAATTAGCTTGGAGGGTTCGAGACCTACTAAGGTGGATGGTAGGCAACTCCAGCATAACCTATCGTCAAGGGTTAATAGAAAACCTTTACAATAATTATATATATGATTAGAAAATTAAGATCTATGATTTGATTTGAAAGAGGTACAAAATTACTCTCTCTTTATGATATAACGACCTACAATGGTGCTATAAATGAGGCAAGCAAATTCCTCTTGCTATATATAAATTATGTTAATGTCCTTATAATAATTGACCAGAGATGTTATTTTACATATCCTCCAAGTTAGCTTCTTTTAAAAAAAAAGAAAAAAAGGTGAGTATCGAGTTAGCTGAAGGAGACCCCTCCCTTCACTCCCTGTTACCAGGCTGTGGAAGGTCGAGTAGATGAAAGATGCTTCAGGCTCATCATTCTCCTCCCCCAGCCGCGGCTCACCCACTTTACCACTAACGTAAGTGTCGTATATAAACTTCCCAATTGCAGTTGTGCAATCCAAAATTCGTGATGCAATGCAGGATTATCGGACTGGTTCCCCATCTACTCAATGCGTGGTATTACCAATCCCTGACATTGCCTACTGTGAACCAGTCTACCCTGACAACAAAATGTGTCATTTTGACTGTAACTTGAATTAGCCTTTCCCAGAAATTTCATAGTTTATAGATAAATCGTGAAATATAGTTCATGTTACCGTATAACACATAACCATTGAGGCTGAGGGTGCTGTCTGTATCATACAACTGAAGTGCAATAGGCATGATCACCTGGTGGTGGCTTATGGAACTAACTTGTCATACCTCGTGCATGACATTGGTGTTGGCAAATTGATGATTTGTACCATTCTGAAGTCAAAATAACTGATGACTGTCAGTTCTTTATCTGTCCTGCAATATGTATATGGTTAAGAATGGGTTGTACCTTTTTAAATCTACAGCATGCTTATAAGTGGCAAATACAACCTGTTGGTACGCTATGAAGGCCGGGCTATATTAAATCATCAGTGCTAGGGGTTCCAGCTGCATAGGTGATGCTATTCATGTGAATGTTGTTATGTTTACTGAGATTAAAGCTACTGTAGATTAAGGGACGTAGTGATTATCCAATGAGTAGGTTTGTATTCAGTTGAACTATCCAAACTAATTGGTCAAAATTTCTCTTCATTGTGGTCGTGACAGTTATAGGGTAAGATCACTGAATCGGAACATATTACCCATAAAAACTTAAAACTAAGTGAATCCCAAATAAGGCTCATGGCCTAAGCTGTGTGGAACAACTAGAGATTGCCTGATTCTAGTGAAAGTATTGATAATTCTGAACCAATAAGTGACATTGAATAATACAGACATGCCAAGTCCAAGAGATAATACATATACAAGCATATTCAGAAATCTGTTATTTGATTCGTTTTATTCTACTCCAAATAATTGATTCACACGAAGCAAAATCCTTTCTCAGTAAAGGTTCAGAAGAACCTCTCTCCTCGGGCATAAAATGGAAATCAAATGGTGAATAATTATGTAAATTTATTCATTCAAGGTATTCTGATAAAGGTGTATCAAATTATGAATAGGAGATTTAAGAGTGAGATACTACAATAGCCAGAATTAGGTCTATAAAAAGGAAACACTTAAAAGACACACGTGACTCTATGTAAAACAAAGTTTGATAGAGATAGTTCTTTGATGTGGTTTAGCGCCCACCTCCACTTCAACACGCTCTCTTGTCCATTGGCTGGTTCTCGCACGTACTGGGTATACGCTGGTTCCCGGGGTATCCGCTAGAGGGCTCGGCGGAGATATAGGTAGCCAGCGGCGTACACAGGCGGGCATCAGCCAAGTACTGGGTACTAACTCCGCCGATACCCCTAGCGGATGGCCGGGGAACCAGCGTATCATGACCGCGAAGTGGTATGCTTACCATCATTCAGAGGTCTCTACTCTGCAGGTACTGAGGTGTATTCTCTTCATCGAAGAAACTGTGCAAAGGAATTCTGTAGAGTAAAACTCTGATAGAAGGAAAACGAGATAGGGGATAACTTAGACTTGCCCAAGACTTTGATTATGGACATAATCAAGGGAAAAAACTACTTAGCATCATTTGGACTTCCCCTAATGCCTGACAGGCCCAGGAATACATGTATCCCGGCTAGGAGGGAGTCTAGTAGGTTGAGGTGTCGCGGTAGGCATAGGAGACAGGGACTAAAGCCAGTCTAGGTATAACTTAGACTGGCTTCACTCCTGTACCCCTCCTACCCTTCCCCTCCACGCCGTGAGACAGGTTTGATTTCTGGGCCAGTCAGGGGAAGATTTAATTGACTTTTGTTGAAACATGTTCATTATCAAAGACTTGAGCAAGTCTAGATATCTATAACTATGACTCCAACGAGGAAGACGCTATTAAACTACTTCGTTCACTTATGCAATGATTGAGACATTAATTAAAACACATGTATATGGATTTTTCTCGGCCCAACTAATTATGGTTGCTTACCGGAAACATTTAGAATGTATGGGGACTCAGTAAACCCCTATACCCAGTATTTAAAAACTGTCCGATACCATAATCATGTATGTGCGGATTCAAATTCAATGTAAACGGCCTCAGAGCCATCGTATAGGGGAAAATATCCCGTTGTGTTATAGAGAAAAATAGTCCCCATTGATATATAGCCTCTGGTATGGTAATTCCTGGATTTGATTTATTGTAGAACATGGAAAATAGATACAATAAAAGATGGTTTGGTAGACAAACGGTTCTGTAAACCACTCGAGTCTGACGTCGTATTAGAAGAGTATTAGCCAGTGTATTACGACGCATCAATGACTCGTGGTTTACGGCCTGACCACAAAGCCATTGATTATTGTCTATGTTTTGTTAAATCATAGCATTAAAGAGTCAATTGTATTTGAGCATGTTAACAAAATATGTAATGGAAATGACACCTAGAAACGACCTCTCAGTTAAAAGTGCTAGAACGCGGCTACCCTCTTTTGAGCTATCACGAACAGATTGTGGTCACAAGACAGTCGCTGTCAATAGATACTAGTTCTCCTGGGGCTCGTAAGGGATCCCTTGGACTGCCCCCTCTTTCGTCACATAGCTTACCCTGCTTCCACGGTCATCTGCTAGTGGACTCATGAGGAGTCCCAATAAAGCCGACTTGAGATCGATAACCATTGGGATTACATTTTTACCAGGGAGATATTCCAATGAAAATTAATCTGCTGGTTATTGGGTAAAGAAGATATATAAATGCACCGTGTGCAACGAGCGGGGCAGGAGATTCCAACTTTGAGGTCACTTGTGGTCGCCTGCTCAGATAGAGCCCTGCGTCTAACACAAACTTGAGCTCCATATCCACCAATAGAGGACATTGATGAGCCCACAGATAGGCTTCCTAGTGCAGGCGCAGCTCCCCACCTACCTCCATAAAGAACCGTATGGAGCCCTGGGTGTCTCCAGGGCAACCCCAAGTCTTCACCTCCCTCTGTATGGCGTATTATGGGCCCCTGAGCTCTCCAGTGCAGCCAAGGGGTCTACCCCTCTCCATAGAGAATCCGATGAAGCCCCCAGCCTCCCCATGGTATCTGAAGGGCTTCATGTAGAGCCCTTGGACATCCACTAGGCCCCACCTCAGTCCATAGGGAATCCTTTAGAGCCCTTGGGCTCCCCAGGGCATCCAAATGACCCATATATCCATCCATAGGGAAACCTAGACCTATAGAACCTATTAAGAAGGGTTCGACCTCCCTCCACGGGGAACCTAAACAGCCTGCCTATCGGAAGACAGACCACCAGCGGCCTATCTCTCAGTGGTCTACCTGTTAGCACCCAATACATCAATGAACTGCCTGTCGGTGTCAATAGACTGCATATCAATTGCCTGTCAGCAGCCTGCCAGTACATGGCTGGCCTGTCATTGATCTGCCAGCAGCCTGCATATGAACCGATTGTTGGACTACTACGGCCTTACTAAGATTTTTGCTGAATATATTTGTTTAATGATTCACGTTTACGTAAAGCGTGGTCTTCCCACAGGTTCATCATGGAAAACCTCGTAAGACAGTACAATACCTCATAGTTAATCATTGATAGCTTATACGTTATAAAAACATAGTTATGTAGAAGTTCCTGAGTTCACCTGGTCAAATATTTGTGTATGAACCGGCATAATTATACAGACTTTTTTTTTCATAAAAACCGTTCGATTAACAAAGAAGTATCTTTGGAGACATGCAAAAATGTTAGAGCAGTTGTAATATTATGTATGAAGACAACACCGTTTCCCCTTAATGTAACGTTGGATCTGTTGCTCAAGTCACGTGTTCAGGTAAATGTTCTTTAAAGGCGTGGGTGCCAGACTGATGAGAGAACACGCTTGGTATGTGTAGCAGTTTGTATTTTCTCAAGTGATATTTGCTCGTATTTTCCATAGAGATCTTTGTAGTTTGAAGAGCTTGACCATGCACTTGACCGCGGTCCTATGTGTGTACACTATTGGCTGAACCCCTCTGGGGCACGCCCTGGTCCCGGATGGCCATGGCACCGTAGTCTCGGCTCTCCCTGCAAGCCCCACCCCAAACAGGACTGCCTGAAGTGGAACACCAAACATACCCTTCTAATCAGCTTACGGCTTGGTGGGTTGCAGGTGTCCACTAGACGTCAGTCCTAACATCCCCTCCCGACTGTAAGCATGCAGCGCAATGCATCCACCCTGGTCACTTGAGCTCCTCATTGAAATGGCACCCAGTGGAGTGTCAATCCTGGACAATGACTTTAAATACATGCTTATATAGTCTTTGGTAAGCACTGATGGCCTATTGTAAGTTACACAGCGCCCTTCAGCTACTATTTCGTCTTGTTCTTTTTTTCTGCTAGGTAGAGCCACTCAGGGAAGCTCTATGTATATCTTGCATATCAATTCTATCCAATCTACAGTAGACTCATCTCATGATCACTTCGCTAATCCGACCACCCATCAACTATGGATATTTTGTTCGGTACTAAATTATTTCCTATATTTTGTGTTTAGAAAATGATCAGTAATGCAACCACTTCGTCACCGCGACCACCTTGCCTCAGCTGTAGTTCTGTGACTGGGATTCTTTTAATTCAACACTTGAAGATATATGGATAGATGACAGGAAGAGGCATCATTGAAAAATGATGCCTTGAGGCATCATTTTTCAAAAACATATATATTCGTTTTAACAAGGAAATGATGGAGCAATTTTAATCGAATTTTCACAGGATGTAGGTCTAACACCACAATTAGTATTTCTTTTCAGAAAAAAAAATTAGGACTTTGTTTCGTATCACGTGATTGAACACTCTAATTATGTTTTTTGACAAATATGTGCTCGTCTCCTAGCGCGACAAACTGGCACTAGCATCCGTCCTTAAGGGGGTAGCTCGGCCACAGGCACCCGCCCTTAAAGGGTTAAGTAGGAACCCCACCTTACCGTGAATATCATGGGTATTATTAGGGAAGTTAGGTAATGAAGATATTAACTAAAATAATATTGGAGACTAAATAGATTTAAAAGTAACCTTTTATAGAAATTACATCTGGATTAAAAAGGTAATTGATTTCCCTGATAATTGCAACACATCACATTGTCATAGCTCTATTGTGTTAATGAAATATAAACCCCAACAGGTTGATGTTCATGTGTTCACGTTATATGTGAGCTATATTTCTTTATCACCACTGCACCTATGAAGACTCTGAAAATGAACTGATAGCTCAACATGTATGGTGATCAACAAACTATTATTTTTACATTGACTTATGGTAGACCTGTATGCTTCGTGTCGATATGAAATATTTTGGAGTATAAACACGACTATAATGGAAACAAACGGACACTGTTGCGAGGGAGAAAAAATCTGAGGATCTGTTCTAGAACTTAATTATCAAAGGATCTATTTTAGAACTTAATGATAAAAAAACATAGATTCAATATTTGCAACGCGCTCAGATAGAAACCCAGCTCTTATTCCTAATTATGATCTGTCGGAAAAAAGACAAACACACTCTGCAGTTGATCACTGAACATTCAACCTACAGCCTCAGGAATTCACGTCTGGGATAATTATTCCTGGAATTCTCGGCAGCCATTATCGCACACCCTTTCATTGGCTATGATCTAACTTTGGTTATTGTGATTACTCTAGGGACCATTTTCCCAGGGTTGGAACCTCGGGGCTATACCAACCCTCCCACCCACCCTCTTTCCACTCCCATTACCAAGACCAACAGGCTGCCCCGACCTGTGCCAATGCATTCCCCTCTGGTCACGAAATGTAATAATACAAGTCCTTGATTCGCTGCTGGCCAACCAGTGGCTTAGATATTTGCTGATATGTTGCATACCCCTCATTTGCTGTGTTGACGCGGGGTACTGGCACGATTCTAAATCTCCTCCGCTAGAGGGCATGGCATGGAGGGGGCGAGTCTCTACCGGCATTGTGTATCTTGTTACGCCGACAGTGCACCCTTTAAATGATGACGTAACAACACGACAAAGGTCAGGTGAACTGCCCCAGGAGACGTTTGCACAACACGGTAGCTAACCCATCGAGCCAACAGCAAACTAATTGAAAAAGTCCCAGTGTCAATCACCATGTCTACAAAAAGCTTAGCCACGCCTCTTCAAAATGGGGAAGAAAAGTCGTCGATTGTTTCCCACTAACTCTTTGATAACCTTCATTGTGTCATACATGAGGAGAAACCAAGAAATGACTATTTTCTGGTATTCCATAAAAAGGGACAAGGAATCAAAGTCACGCGAGCTATTAGTTTCAATTGCATTCTTTCTGATAGGTTGATATCTTAAGTATTTCTCATTTACAGAGTGAAATTTTAGAGGGCGTGGCGTGCGCATCTTGCTCAATATACTACATTCCATGACCCAACCATCGCAGGTGTGACAAGTCGGAGTTATGTGTTAGGTTGGGTGAGAAACACCAGACAAGCACCATTGACACTTCTAGGTAAACAGTAAGAAAAAAGATTTCCCACGTGACCAAGCAGTCCCTGGTAAAGGCCAAATCGTCTGACACTATGTCAATACATCTACCACAGAAACAATATGGAGAGATTAACTTTTACAGGAGGTTGTGGGAAGACTCATTATAGTTCGAGAGGTGCCGTGTGTCATACTCTGTCAGGTGTTGAAACTAACACTCGGGCCGCACTTCTAAGACTGAGATTGAGTATTGAGTAGTGGGCAAGAGACCCGAGGGAATTAATCCTACAAGTGACATGTATGCATTTCCATTATATTGACCATGTTATACTGGTGTACACTTAAGAATCCGCCGCGAAAAAAAGTAGGAAACGAGGCAATCAGGTATGGCACATTGTATATTGCTATAGCAACCGGGTTCCGCAAGCGCATAGAGTACCTTGATTCTATGTTGGTTTATAAATGCTTATGCTTATATCTATTTTTACCTATGTGCGAATGTCTCACTTTTACTGGCCAGTAGTACGGAATATGTTCGCCACTGAGTTACGAAATAATGTTCTTACGTCCCTCCGCACCACGTGACTTGCTTAAAATGGCGTCTTTAATTGTTTCCCGGTATATAATAATAAGAAGACATAGTGAGTGTGTCTTAATTGCCATGTGTTTTGGAGGATATAAAGGACATTCTATTCACTTTTCCTCACAATATTACATAATGTGGTAATAGAGATGGTGTAAGACCATATTCTATTGAAATATCCTTGTATATAATGTTATTACCATTAATTATCACTGTGTGCCTTTAAGAAGACGAATTTATACTATTATTTGAATAAACAATCACAAAATCATGTCAATAATCAATAGGCCTTCTCAATAAAGACGAAAATCGTGCTACATCTTCCTTCCTTATATGCCTTAGTACAATCCTTCTTTGATGGAGGTGAGTGGTTTTATATAATATAGGTTCGATTTTAAATTTGTTATTAAAAAGGTAACTGACAATGGAGGTAGACGTACCTGAACAACAAGTCAGAATGAAACCCTACAGATAGGTCTTACAAATCAAACTGTATTTAGTTCAAAGCATTTGCGTGGCTATAGCTATCACGATAACGTCACTGATGTAGTTCATTGAGTATCTACTAGCTGCTCATAATAATACACATAAATGCCTCTATCTAGGTGGTATTCCAATAAGCCCAGCCAGTTGGGCGGGCTTGTGGTTCAATGAAGTGCCGCTATCGACGCAGTAAGCCATGGGACTTAACACAGGTCACGTGACTCACGGCTGTGGTAACCTGTCGTGGTACCCGCACACGGAGGTCACTAACTGTTAATTAAGTTGGGAGACCCGGGTATTATTACATACCTCTGCGCGAATGTCACACACTTACTGGCCACCATGGATTCCATTCTGCATACTGTGCGCGAACTAATAGTAGCACGTGATTTGTTTTAAAATGGAGTTTTTCGTTAGTGATTTTCAGGAATATAAGAGGCATAATGAGTGTGTCTGAATTTTATTTGTTTCTTTTTGGAACAGATGTAATTCAAATACACTCACAAACCATGGCTTGATATTGGCTATACCTGACTTTGGTGGTCAAATAGATTTAGACATCCCCCCTGGCCTTGTTTGCCTTTCACCCTTCAGGAAGACGCTCAACATCTTTGTTTTACCTAGAAGTAGACAAGAACATGAAAGCTATTGAATACATTGTTATCATATACATGTTCAATATTTTCGTTAATACCTTGACAACTGTCACTTGGTGTGTCAAGGAAAATTTTGGCGAAATAAATCAAAATAAAAGGGGTTTACTCACATCACTGATCGGCTGGGCACGGTGGGATGTAAATGTGTATACCTAATTCCAACGTAAGGTGGCGGATGGGGGATGGTGGAGGAGGGGCAATCCAATATCACCAAACGTATTATCATAAAAGATCCATGGCTGGTCAGGGGGTTAATGAAAGTTGTGCAGTTCCTAACAGCGCTGGACAACGCCATACTCATAACAAAACTTCAAAGGCGGCGTTTCCGCCTCACGATGCACGTGTGATAACCACAGGTGACTATTTTATTAATCATGTAGTGGGATAAACCACTCTCGCCTCTGTCACGGCTCTATAAACATGTACATGCGAAAACAATATCCTATAAGACGACCACTTCAGGGGAACTGTGAACTTATGAACTTTGTGATCTCAGTATGCACCGGGCTAATAACAAGATATCGTGCTACTAAGTTCGGAACATATTATATACATGTATATGTACAGACATACATCAGGAGGATATCCTTGACAACTGGAAACCTCTTTCTCCCCATAATAAAAGCTATTTCTACTTGGAAAATTCTCCTGAGCACAATTCACAGGTGTGATCAGGTCAGTGTTGGTGGCGCGAATGGCGTAACCATTTGGAACCATGACGGAGTAGATGCGAGCGGTTACCAAGTTGAAGGGTTACCAGTTGAATTGGTTAGATACAAGTACAGAGATATTTAGACTAGCGGCAATTATATGATTATATGGATATGATGTTACATATGTATGTATATATATACAGACACACACACTATCAGTTGATTTTGCCACTAAATCCATTTTGATTCATCAACATGTTGCGTGACTGAGGATACAAAATTGCTTGCAACCTTAAATCGACTTCATATCCAAAGTAAATGATAATCCCTCTGCCTCCATGCAATTCAGAGTTTAAAAGCGGGGAGACGCGCCATCATTTAGGAACCCGACCTAAGGGTCTATAAAGTGAACCCAGACTTGTCCTTGGTCGAAAGCGCGGTCCTCTCCAATGGCACCCTCTCCAATACCTTGTTCCTTTCTAATAGCATCCTCCTGCACCGCATGGTACTCTCCAAAAGTGCCCCCATTTTCCATCCACGCTAATAAATATACTGTCACCACTATATATAAAATACCACAATCTCATTTTAACCTTAGCCAAAATATGGTCTACCTAGTTTGCCACTCAAAGCAAACCCGAGCATTGCAACCTGAAGCCTAGAAAACATCCCTTAAATTCCTTCAGGAGAAGTCAATTTGGCCAACACCAGCAGCGTTAGAGTCACGTGACCTCAGCTTTTCAGGGGTCACACCAGTAGTCCACCAATCCCCCTGAGAGGAGTCTCGTTAGATCAAGTTGCGTGCTGTGATACCAGGTAGTATTGAATAATTCAACTTTTTAGAAACCCAAATGAGGATCGAGGGCCATGAGGCCCGAGGGGTTAATAGGATCTACTAGATCACACAGTCACCGAGTTAAATATATCTCCCTTGGGAGAGCCAGTATTCGCACTTAGGTTATGTATGGATTTCAACTGACAGTATGTAATTACTCACTGAATCTTTCTGCGACTGATTATAGTCACTATACAGGTACATTTAAATACCAAAGCAGCAAGGGCGGAGGAAGGGTGGGGCGGGGGGGGGGGGGGCGGTGCTGCATGGTAGTAGGCTATTGCAGGAATCGGCATTACCAAATGGTGGTGGTGAGGGACGCTATTGTAGAAGATCTGAAAGAGAATGAGAACCAAACGAAGCGGGACTGTGCTATTAGGAAAGACTAAAATGGGTGCTCTATTGGATATGACACTATGAGGACGCTATTGGAGAGGACAAATATGTGTGTGTGTGTTGGGGGGGGGGGGGGGGGGTGCTATTAAAAAGGAGCATCGCATCCTGTTGTATCCTGTCTTCATCTGGTCGGCAATGCTCCATATTCGTTCCACCGAACACCATCCCATAGATTCGATCGTGAGCGTTAGTAAAATATTTATAAGATTATTTCTCTTTTAAAAGTGAAGGTTTTTGTCGGCATACTGTATTTACGTGCACGTTAAGAAACCTCAAAAGTGAAGGTTTTTTGTCGACATACTGTATTTACGTGCAACCTCTCTTAAGAATGCAAATAGACCACAGAAATGTAGCTAATCTGAGCTGCTGTCTGGTACGAACCACTCTGGGGTATGGTAGAGCAGATAAACTACACTTATCATGGTCGGATACGTGTGCCGTCTTTTCATACAAGTATCTAGCTTAAACAAGGCACAATACGTAAACCCATCCCTATTGACCTTCTGTTCTACATACTCGTATCCATACATAAGAACGCACAAGTTACTTGAATCAATCTATCTCGCTAGGCATGCCATCGTAGCGTGCGACATCATCAAACAATCAACAACAAAAAATTCATCTTTATCCATCAGTACTGTTTTAATCAGCACTTACTTAGATTCTATATGTACATGCACCTTGGGAATACCATCTTGCAACCAAGCTAAACTGCATTGCTCTAGATGATACACATATTTGTGGGACATCATTATCAGTCTAAATTGTATGGAATCAGGATGGCGTTGATAAGATTATGTAGCAATGTAAAAAGGCATGAGGAAGACTAGCATGCATGTATATGGATGAGCTCATAGATAGTGGATCCAGGGCACTGTATCTACGTGCCTAGACACCTACCATCAAAGTCCGCCGATAACATTTGTTTCCAAATACAGACTATGATATAAGCAGGCCAAGTCATGACCTTTCCGAAGCTCTACGATTATTAAACGTTTTCAAGTGGACAATTCCAATAAATGTAGCACGCGTTCTGTGGTGAATATAGCTTTAGCTACATCCTAAGGTTTATTGTGGTAGTTAAAATATATTTTCAAACAGGTAGTATGAAAAACTGTTTGCAAGCCATCAATCTTTTCCCGTATTGATTTGCATAGGGCCTATTCCATAAACACAATCTCCATACAGTTGACCCTATTTGTTTATTTTTTCTCAAATACAATTAAATAAATGTAGTCACATTCTAAATGGGAACCATAATCAAGAAATCACTCCAGTGAAACATACTATTGAGATACTACAGGCTTTAACAAAATTACTTGTGAAATGCACAGTCATGATCTAAGTTGATAACTCAATACAGAAGGTCTTGCATAGCATAGTGATCTCCTCTTTCAGCCATTAACCCCGCTATCAATCATCCAGGGAATTCGTATACCAGTTCACAATGAGCAGTTTCGGTCGGGCCAAACTAACACCAAATTAAAGGATTGTGTTCCTGTGGGGGTATTGTAAGCGCTGATTTAATTGAGAAAAAAAAATGTAATGAACAAAACAAAAAGGTCCAAGGTGCTTGTGGTTAAATGAAGCTAAAAATGAGCACGTGACTCTCAGCGTCATGGTGGGTACAGTTTTAATTTCATTGTCGTTGCTGTTGCTATTGTTGTTGTTTTAAAATCAACTTAGATTCTTCATGATATACATGTACATAGGTTTTTCCCCAGTGTGAGTCATCATAGACACGGTTCTGTGTTCGACGATCGGGTGTTTTCAGGATCGAATCCAGGATTTCCACAAGTGGTGGGGGATAGCTTCTGGAGGGGTAGAAATGGGGTAGATCCACCATTGATGGGATCAAAAGGGAGGGATGCCACTAACTAATGCTGGACTAGGGCAACCCAAGCCATTCCCATCAGGCTTTGGCAGCAACCTCCTGATTGGTCCAGAGGTATCACACATCAACCACCAAAAATCTCATCCATGAGCATGTGTGGCTGATAGGGTGTTATACCGTGCCGGAAGTATTATTGGTTACATGCGTCAGTTCCTTAAAAGATTGTTGCGACTTTTCTCTGTTGCTTGATCTCAGACCACATTCTACTGTGAGGGTAAAAGCCTGTTCTGAAAGGTTACTCCTGAGTTCTGAAGAGAAAATGAGATTAATTGACATTTACCTCCATTCTTGGCAGTGACGATACTATTGGGTTGGTTTGGGAATTGCTCCGGTCATTATTCAATTCAGTAATATCCGCAGGCTGATTTTTGGTGTGCTTCCCAGAAGTAGTCAGGAGTGAGAGAATTTTACGAATTTCGTAGCAGCAAAAGTCTATACAAAATAGAATGACATTCGCCGTTTTATATTAGAATTAAATAAAGGAAAACCGAACAGAGGAGACCCAATATATCTTACCGGAGGATAGATCTTAAAATAAGGTAAAAGACGAAAACAGCAATTGGTATTAATTTGATTAATTGAAGATCCTGCGATCTGGAACCAGTAATAAATCATAAGATATTCTGTGTAGGTAAAGTTGAAGATGGGATTTACCATACTAAACCAGACCGTTCAAATTTAATCAAAAATATTTATTGATGATGGTCGGATGAAGTACATTCAATGTGATGGCTGATTGATGAAACATGTAAAACACTCAACGTTTCAATAAAGTTTATCTATTTTCGTCAGGAGCAATATGTAAAGTTGTTGTATGAAAGAATCCTGATGTGTTTCTGTCATGTACCTGCCGTCTACATGTGACAAGTGCATGGAAAATCACCTATAGCATATGGTGAATGGAAAATCATCTTAATAGTGTGCCATTCTCCTCAATTCTTAGTTCTTTCTTCTCAATTTGAGCTTAGCTCTCCGAATTTCCCGTATTTTTCCGAAGATAATGCAATACATGTGACTTTCCCTCGTATTTTACATGTGACTATCCCTCGTAATTTACATGTGTCAATTCCACATAGTTCAAATATAAGACCATCCGATAAAGATTTCTATATTTCATAGTATTTCAGTTCAAATTGAAATTCTAGCTGAGTTTTCAATATGATGATAACCTAAGATTGCATATTATCATTGTACTGGTTATTAATCCCTGGACAGGTATTTAATATACATTACGTGATTACCTTGCTCTTATTCTATGAGGTTGCTCTGTTTTCATATTTTTGTTTGTTTTGATAACAACATCACAATCACATTTATATACATGTAGCGTGGTGATTGGCAGGAGATCTTACATGTAGGTCGATGCAAAAAAACAGGGCAATACAGAGTACTTATTACATACAAGAGGCATCACAATACAGTGTAAATGCAAATCTAATAGGATGTCTTCTTTCCCCAAGAATTGCAGGAAAACTTATTGCTGCCAAAATCCTTGGAAGAAAACAACATGGTATACACAAGACAAAAGCATTTACCTCGGATTGAAAACACAATGACTATGATCCTCAATAAAAAGCGCCTGCGTTCAGAGAAATGAGTTTAGTGGAACGCAAGGTACTGCCTGAAGCAGCTCCCGCGTCTGACAACCATCGGGGTTGGTGGAATGTGAAGGGACGGAGTTCCCGGTGAACGCGCGGTGTCCGGCTACAGAGACATGTACATGCACGCAGCCTCGACATCAAATAACCGCAGTCAGAGAAGTCCCCACGCGATCAAAGACTTCTTATCGGAATACACACACAGTGATAAGACTACAGCTCCTATGAGTCGCGCCCATACATATTTCTTTGACGAGTCTACTGCAAAGGAATTACAAGGAGAACTGAAGAAGCCGAAACTGTTTACTTTATACTCCTGAGGTAACCATGTAGAGACTTGCTGTTCGCAACAGACTCTCTCGCTCTCGATCTGTCCCCCTCTCTGTTTAAGATTCTATTAAATCGATAATTTCCCGATTATTCGAATAATATGGTCAGTATACATGCATATATGTGTATACTTTTAATGATTTCATTAAGGTTTCAAACAGAAACATGCATTGAAGTTCTCCGAGTGGATAGAGCCCCACATTTCAAAGTTCAAGATATGCGTCTTTTATTTAACGGACTGCAGGATGAGGCCCGTTTTCATTGGCCAAAAAAAAGAAGTAGATTATTGAGTTCTCCTAATAGCCCATTTTCATTGGCCATCAGTGATATACAGTCAGAAACCACCGACCAACCTTTAATGAGAAATTTTTTTCCAACCCAAGGATCTCAAGATCAAGATCAAGAAATTCACCAAACAACCTTTAATGAGAACTCAAATAATCTACACCGTTTTCGTCGGCCAATGGAAACGGGCCTATACTGTGACACTGGTTTCTCCTTATTCAATGAAGTGTGACGCGGAATATGTGATGGACTCAGCATAGAGGAGGGGAGCAATACGTTCTTCCATGGTTATGCCACACATTCTTCAGACCCTGACCGCAGAGGGACAGTGGATGGGTGGTATGGAATCCCTTCTCTTTAGAGCGTGATGATAAATAGCAGGATATATACATAAATGCCTATGTATCTACATGTAATTATGAATATTTATACATAACAGCATACTGAAATATAATAAGGTAGCGTGCTTTGTTTTGAAATACTTGTATATTTCGTAACTCTCCTAATCTTATATCCCCTCCCCTTCCATACTATTATTAATCAATAATATGTCCCTATATCATGATTTTGACCATAAATAACGTGAATTCTACCAACAGGATCCGTCTCTTCGGAATATTATAGCGAAAGTGACTGACGAAAGCAAAATCCCCTCTACATACACGCTATAATAATGTTTGCTAACTCACAGACGTATTTAAATAAGGTGCAAGTCGCTGGTAGACAGAGTATACCTCTGGATATACATATAAGTCTAAAACACCACCTTTCACAAAGTGTTTACTCACATACACTTGTCACTTATGCCTATTTTAGCACAAAATAGATCTAGAGTTTAGAGAAAAGATGTAGAATATGCACTGTCACACAACACTGTGGGGCTATGGGTTAGAGGCCCCCAGACAGGCTCAACGGTCACGCACTGAAACCATTATAGAGATGTCTCGGTGTTTATACTCTGAAGGACTCACACCTACACGCAGTTTGCCCAGCACATCGTTCACCTCGGTAAGCGGATTATGTGGTAATCCAAATGTCGGGAACCTTTGATCTCCTAATGAAGCAGACACCCGAAGCGACAGGTAGTACTTGGGGGTAGGTTTTGGCGTTGGGGCATTGGGCGCCAGTTGGGGACTTTGGGCGCAGGGCGCTGGGGGTGAGAGGTCATTGGCAGCGGACGGTTGGAGATCTGTATACATGTAATTATAAGGATATAAATGATTAGTGCTGAATGATTAGTTTTAGGTGAGCCTACTAGGTGTTAAGTGGTTGATTCAACTTCGAAAATACATGTATTAACAAATATCCCTACGCCGTTTCCTTTTAAAAATGGAGTGACTGGGTGGTATCTCGATGATCGTTCTTTCTTTCCACTTGAAACAATCTTTCAGTGCAATATTCAATAAAAATTCCATTCATTCACACTATTAAGTTCTTCTGATGAGCAAGTAATGACAAAACTAAGGTTGCTATAACATTATGTGTCGTTATTGAACGACTGAAGGGTAAGTCCAATATCGTATGGCACTAATGTATATAGACAGACGTAATGCTATATGCTACAAATACCGTGTTTATATTATACTACATATGCAATTTCATCCGAGGTCTAAATGATTATGTATAACTGCACGACAGTCTACCGAAGAAGTGAATGTACTTCAGGACGAAACAATTACATATCTTTTGGAAATAAAGTTCTTCAATGCATCTCAAGGGGGATATATGTTCAGACTTTTTGGAATGTAGCTGTTCTCCTGAAGGGAATTACATGTACATGTATATGAAAATGTATTCCTAGATCACGTAGTTCTGAAAGTTTAGACTCCTTAATCCACAAAGACATGACCCAGTCCTTGTCATCTGCCCAATGTGCGAGATGTTGTCAGGGCAAATCTATCTCCTAACAGTAATCTAGTGGAGTAATTAATCCTAGACTCCACAACTTTGCTCTTGAAGTTGAAAGACAACACGGTGCAACCAATGTTTGTCAGCTGTCTTTTAAGCCGGAACTGTTGGCGTCTGATCCTTTAAAGGTCTCGTGAGATGAGACGAGAGAAACCTGCGACTATTATGGGATGTACGCTGTTCTGTGTCAACAATTACCTGCCGACACGCATCACATTCCTTTGACACCACGATACATAGCCAAAGGGACACATCTTCCGCATGAATTATGTTGTTTGAAAATTGTCTGGGCACATTGAATCTCATTCCGTTCCTCAATTTATGTATAATTAGGCTCACGGTCTTCTGTAATTTCTGCCATGAAAGTGCTGATTATGGCTAAGTTGCTCGATGAAATATGATGAAGTGTGATATATCAGCAAATTGGGACCCTGAACAAATAAGCTCCCCATTAATTGCTTTGGTGAATAAAAGCCATATAGCTTATCTATTGCCATTTATGCGGGCATATATGGCCAGATGTCACGGATCATCGTCAAATGACCATTATTGCTTCTCAAAATAATAAAAAGCTAAATTTGATAAAAATCTAAGATTTTATTGTGTATTCCGATCGGGCTTAGTTAGATCTTGAAGGGGAACCATAGTTTTGCCTATGTGGGATCACAAATAACAGCGCTAGGAGGCCCAAACTATCCAAAAAGAGGTTTTTTCACAATAAAATGCAAATACCATTCCTGCAACTGTCAGCATTAGTGCCAAAAGATAATAATATTGACAATTATCATTCTTAACTAAGACCCCTTAGGCTAAGGAATTTTTTGGGACCATTTAAGCATTTATGGCCAAGCTAGAATACTCTTTGCATGGCAAAATGTTCATGTGTAGTTTTAGAGTGGAAACGATTGAATCCCATAAGAAGGAACCCTCGCAATACCTACATACCACACAAACAGGAATAAAATATTTCCTGGTAAGCCTTAACATGTACCTATTTATATATGAAAAAAAATACATCTAACTATATTATGATAGCACCAGGAGCCTATTCACTTGGTTTGTGTAGTTTTTGTGTGGAAACGATTGACTCCCACCCTATGGTGATAGCTGACAAGTATGTTGTATTTGACTATTGTCCATTTCATATAAATACCCCCTAATATCAAGGTAACTTCACATGGTACCAGCTTTCCTGTACTCCTTTCTTGTATATAGTCATGAACCCATATCTGAGAATGTGGAAACGATTGACTCCCTGTGGAAACGATTGACCCCCTGGCTGATTTTCCCTTAGTAAGGTTAAAAAAAAAGAAAAGAATACCTACTCAAACTAGTCATGGAGTTTAAAGACAAATTGGACAATTAGCCTTAAAAATTATATTTATTAGTATTATCTCTGTAGTGTACAGAAAAAGGGAGTCAATCGTTTCCACATAGTAAATGCACTACCAAACTTTGGCTCTGTGTACCCTCATACATTCAACATATTCCCCACCCACTGTACTATTCACACACAAAAGGTTTTAACCATACTCCTAAATTTATTTTTGACCCCTGTCCCTACCCATTTGACGACGATCCGTGACATCTGGTCATATATATATGTACACATATGTATATAGTGCTGTCCCACAATTCATTGAAGAACTGCCACATTGTTAGAATGAATTTTGTTGAATAAAATGAAGAAAAAACAACAGACATGTCCGCCATCTTGCTGGTGACAACAAATCCATGTCAGAGTGTAAAATGGTGAAAAATAGTTGTTATCTCTTGTTTTACGTGTACCATTTACATGTAATAGTTGAAATAGGATTGTTCATAGTGTCCAGATATAATTTAAA
The DNA here is from genome assembly GCA_950022655.1 of Alentia gelatinosa. NCBI lineage: Eukaryota > Metazoa > Annelida > Polychaeta > Phyllodocida > Polynoidae > Alentia > Alentia gelatinosa. The sequence goes on along the minus strand of OX465583.1, from coordinate 46,862,904 downwards.
CGTGCCATCTCGAAGAAAATCGATTGTTTCAACGATATGTTGACATTGCGTTTATGGCCTATACTGATGTCATCACATAATCATTTGATTTGAAACTGCAAGAGTATGTGTGTTTGGCAAAGGTTTGCGAATAATTTAACATACCCCAGCATATTTAAAACTATCATATACGAACGCCCGAATTCGCCAAGGGCTTAGCATTGCGTAGGTCCTCTACCAAGATGCCCCCCCCCCCCCACATGGCTAGAAGGGGGTTCCATGTTGACTCGCCGAATACACGTGTGCAAACTTTAAACAGTTATTATACTTTAACAGTCATCACCTTACTGTGAGGTAATGTACTTGCAGGGAAGAAACAGTCTGGATTCCCCAGTGCACGAACTTCGCCCCCCCCCCCCCCCCTCCACACACACACCTTGTCAGAACTGGCGAGTATAATACAAAGACCTAACCTAATTGCCTGAAGAAGTCTTATAAACTGAGACATTAATATTGATCATTAATATTGGTCCCCCATCTCGATGTCAAACAGAATCTCATAATACATATTCATACCCAAATCACCTTGTCTGGTTTTTGTGGATTTGAACCAACTTGATTATAATACAAAGGAAAGGTGCATTAAATAGTTAGGCAGTTGATCATAAACCATGGGAGGGGAAGCAAGGGTCACGTCCAGAACGAGGACCGTCGACTTCCGTGTATTTAACATGGCCATATAACACGTGACCAGTCCCACCTGGAGGAATACCTACCTGGGTCCAACTCCAGGGTCGACATAATACTGCTGGCAGTAGGAGAAGTGACACCTACGTCATAGAGCTTGGATTTACAGAACCCAATCAATACTGGTCAAACAGGTGGATGTGCACCTGGAGGATAACTTTCTTCCCGCCTGTGGGGTGGTGGGTAATGGCAGCGACCCTGTGTAGTCACTTGGATCACACATTTGCGCATATTACGGCTAGGTATATACCAATATTACCATGATTTGGATCTGTTTGGTCGTATTCTCCATGTAGTTGGTCTACATGTAGTAATACTTAGACTGGCTCCATCCCTGCACCCTATGGCTACCCTCCTCGCTGGGATACAGGGACTCGTACAACCTGTACTGGTGTTGGATTTCGATTCATGGGGCAGTCATGAACTTTATTCTGATTGTGTTAAATCATTTAATGAATGTTCATAATCAAAGACTTGAACAAGTCTAAGTAATACTCCGAGCGATAGCAAGGAGTAATGCGTAGTGCCAACCACAAGGAGAATACTGCTACACAGATCGAATCATGGGAATGTTGTATTTATTACTCACCTTTCGACTAATCATTAGGAACAAATCCGGAATCTACTCAGTAGCGATCTGTAGGCTCCATAGGCTTAGGAAACTCTGTATTAGGTGGGTAATAAATATTTGTTCATACACAAAAGGCTCGGCTCCTATGAACTCATTCATTAAAGATCCACAGACTTAAGCAAAAGCACTTTTGTTGTGAGAAAGTGCCTATGTGTCTTCTAACCAATTTCATAATTTTCTGTTGAGTATTTCTCTCGTGAGAGAAAAGTTCGCATCCGATACTCTGCGGCAAATCGAAATCCCGTAGATGCCCTACGATACACCGGCGACTTTTATCGTATGGTAATCGTAGATACGTGATCAGCTGACCATGTAACCAATCTTTACTTTTCGTCGGGAAGTGCATCAGAAGGCGTATCATAGTGCACTGGGAGTTCAGTGGAAGCCGGGCCTGACTCTCATCTATTTCCGTAAGTAGAAAATGAAATCGCTCTAATGAAGCCCCCCCCCCACCGCCCGAAAAATGATAAAAGATGATATAAAAGAACTGGCAGAGGCGGCATTATACTTGCGGGTAGTTGCCGCTATACACGCACTCTGTTTGAATAGATGCACGAAATACATGTAATTTGAAAAATATGACGTGCACATAGACATGAGTGAATCATACAAATATAATGTATAGGCTTAATCGGGTCCGATCAGTAGAGAAAAGCACTGCTTGATTTATCTAAACCTGCGATATAGGGGTCGTTCAGGGAGTGGTAGTACATTGTTTATGTATGTAACACGGCTCGGTCAAAAACCAGTGTCGCCCATGAGTCATGGCTGCCCACGCATCGGATATGAAAGTTTAACTTCGCGTGCATGTTATATTTTACCTAAAATTTATTTCTACTTTGCAAGTGCGCGAGGTTGGGTATTTTTTTCTGCGTAATTTTATATACGTATACTTGTATGTGTGCATGCCTACCCTTGTCTAGGCCCCCCTAATATAAAAGGACACGTTTGAACTTGACAGGTGTTACATGTTAACAGGTACTCAGTGGACTTGTTTTATCACGTCCCTAGATGAGGGGCCCAAGCCGCGGAGTCCTACAACTCTCTGACTGTTGCTCAATAGTTTCGATACTTCTGTTATGGACCCACTGAGATATTTTAAAATATCGTCTTGCTATTGGATATAAAACATGACACATGTGTGTTAAATTATCAAAACATTATAAAATTCCACCGCCGCATCATATATTGATTCATTTCAATCTGTTTCAATTATGAAGTATGTCATCAATGGGATAGATTTATGAAGATCATCAATATGTAACTCATATGTCAGTATCACTACATTTTCAGTTGAATTAAAATCAAGGTGTATAGCTGGGAATAAAGATCGAGACAACAAAAAGGATCACCTGGCCTGTCCAGTTCCATTTAACATGCATTGTTTCTCAATAATAGTGATATATCATTCTTCCACGAGTTACCCGCTCCCTTTGGTAACATCCAGATATTTTACTACAGTTCACTGTTCTATAATGCCTTTTCCTAGTCCTAGGGTTGAGGCACTGCCATCAATAAAAATCATTATCATTAATAGAACGCATATTTTAAGCAGTACACTGTGGACAAATATTTGTTCAAATATAATTAATAGATCGAGAAATAGTTTGTAGTATAGATACCACATTATTAAACTTTTTCAGGTACATATTCTAATCTTCCAACAAGTATCATAGTTACTGCTGGTCATTCATACACTTTAGCGTTTCTCACGGAGAACATGGGATGTGGTTGCGGGTAGGGGTGACGGTGGGGGTGGGAGCGGGGGATAATTTGAAAGTTCTACTGGGTGGTTCATTATCTCACAGGTTCTAATACAGCAAGGGCGAGAATTCTTCCTGATATGTTGCCATGTGAGAATCTCTGAAGAATAAGACTTATAGTGCCTGAGATAACAACCGATAGATGGAATCATGGTCAGTGTAATATACTTAGAGCGTGCTCGCGCGCACTATATAGTATACTTTCAGCGTACTAAAAAAATCTATCCCTTCACTATCTGTGAGCTATTCGCTGTGCTATTGGATAAGGAGCAGGGTGCCAGTGTCTGAGGGTCTTGGAGGCGTGCCCAGCTGACCATGACCAATCACTCAAGACCGAAATACCTCAAGGCAGTTAGAGAAATGGCAAGTTGACTGATTGCAAGTGGGTTATAGAAAACGATCCATAGACTGAATGTAACTTTTAATTGTTATTCATTTAAAATCGCACACTCATTCATCAATTCATCAACATTTTATTTGCTCCTAATTATATACCTGTGGCTGTGGGAACTACGCATACTAGCTGCTCCTGCCCATGATGCATTTATACCCATACGCCACACTGTGACGTATGGGGTATGTAATCACGTGACCAGGTAAAACATCGCCATTTTTAGGTATATAATGATACGAAAATAGGTTGACTGTCTTCGTACGTCAAAATACTTGGTAGAATTATTGATCACATACATCCCTCTGCTTACGGCATCGGGATGTGTGTGATAAATAATTTCACCCCGTATTTTGACGTACGAAGACAGAAAGCCAGTTTCCGTATAATACTCATTGGAAGTGCGCATTATTTCTGCTAGTGCATGCAAGCATGAAGCTGCAAGGGGGGGGGGGGCGAGGGCATGCCCACGCGCAGTCATGCTATGCACGTGTAGCGAGGTGCTGGATTCTGTTGTTTTGATGCATGTCAGACTGCATCACCAGGTGAGATACATCGAGACCTTCTAGAACAAGTTCAACGAGTTGACTCGCGCCTCTCGCTGCGCCTACCTCTGATAAGCGACTTGAAACCTGCGAAAACCAATCAGGTGAAGTCTTTTATCGCTGATAAGCTTTGAGGAGGGTCCTGCCCTCTGCCCGCGTGTACCTCGAAACGTAAACTCTGTATAGAGCGTAGAAGAACAAACGTGTGTTCAAACTAACGCCTGAATGAACGCTGAATTAAATTGGTATATACATGTATTTTAAAACACCATTCCGAAGCATGTCCAAAATACCACAGTCCACAGGTATTCCGCCCTTACATACACATACACATGGAACTGAAATTCAATGACGTACTCAAGTCGTATTTAGAAGGTTTTCGTCCTACTTTTTCATATTTAAGTTACATGTATATTGTTTAAAGTATGATCTAGTTGCTCAAGTATTTGAAGAGATGCTACTGTATAAGCATATCTTATCTATGTCGTAAACCAGAGTTGGCAATCTGTTCAGTTAATCTCTGAGTACACCAAGGGTGCACATACACGTTTAAAGTCTATCTTACTCCTTAGTTGCACCGAACAAGGCCTGGATGATCATATATGCAAATGCATGTTGAACAATCACTATTGCAACTTCGAAAATGCATAATTAGAATAACGTCTTCCCTATGACAACTAGATGGGGATGATATTAGTTTATAACAAAACACACAGATAATGAATGGACTTCAGCATTTATTACAAAAGTGTAAGTCAAGTATGTAAACACATAAAGCAACATTCGTTGCATTCTCTAAAGTGAACACAAAAATTACCAGAGGCATCATGGCAGTGTCCAATACTCTGTGATAAATTGTTGATCTGTGAATGAATGGTATTTATGTTTTATGTACATATGCATAACTTTTGGTGTGGAGGTGATATCATATATGAATATACGAAATACAGCAGATATACAATAGTCTTCGTGAAGCAACATGATAATGTATTTACAAGGCAGTATATGACCAGAAACATCAAGTCAAATGGTGTATTTACATTAAAAAAAAAACACAAAACAAATATTCTGACAAACTACGGTTACTTTGTACATTGAATGGACGGAAGGCTGACTTCTCGGGACGGATGCTTGACTTGGGACAAACACCACAAGTTTACTACATTCACTACAATCAACTAGAAACTAGTAATCACATTGCTCAATCAAGCACACATAACACAAATAAATACATTATCAATTCTGATGGTGCTCATAGGCACACAAGCATTGTAACATTCAACATCTTTCGTACACCAACTTTCATAACAGACAAATCAACAACATATTTGGAGGGGGAGGAACACCTCGCAAATCTGTGCAAGGGGAAAATCCTCTAATACTCCGGTCTCACGTCATGGACAATTTGAATCAGGGAATTAACGATCGTTGATATGAGACCTAGTAGTGGATTATGTTCTATATCCGCGGTTAATCCATGGACGATAAGTGCACTTGACTTGCGTCGGACTTACAGCACATGTTCGCTTATCATTTCTCTAAAGCTGATAAGAAGTCCTGTAAATACTTGCAGGAGATAACATCATCATCAGCATCAAACTTCATTTAGACATTTTGAAAGACATAGGAGGCACTACAAACATAAAATGGTTTAAAAGGACAAACAAAACTGGAACAGAGAGGGCAGTTTTTGTTGAAAGCAAACAGCCAATGCCAATAAAATCTTTTTTTGGTTAGAATTCAATATTATCTTACTCTTAAACATGATTGAAATGAATGAATAAAAAAATAGTGAATTTGATTTTATCATCGGTTTCAATCGCGTTTAAGATTAACATTCAATACAACCAATCCAGTCGTTCTAATATTGAATAAGGACGTACCAATAGTTGTTAGTGGAGGTCCTTTGATTTCTAACAAAGCCTTTCGGGTTTCGAGCGACCCGGTCATACAGAAGCAATCAATTGTAACACGAGATTTACCCACGATTACTCCCATAAAAGTGTCACCACTCTATTGTCAGGTCAGGTTGAATATAACAGTAAGGTTCAAATTACGCTATGGCGTATGCACACATTAAGGCATACTTCGTAGTGAAAGCCTTGATATTGATGGCATTTTGTGTTTCCCAATACTGGATGGCTGCACAAATATTTGCCCACCAGATGTGTGGGTAGTAATTAGCTGGCTGACAACAGGTGTATGGTTGGAGGTGGGCGGGGAGGTGGTCATTCTAACCCGCGTGGATCTTGATCCCTTAGCTCAATGTGCCAGTGATCTACTTGTAGCTGATCGAGTGTTAGGGGGACAACAAAAGAGTTCATCCGGCATGTGGGTTTGCTGACCGTTCAACGTCACTCAAGGTATGTATGTTCAAACTGAAAGGCACAGAGTCATTGAATATAGACGCTGACGCGTGGTTAATTTGCAAGGTTGATAGGAGATTGTTGTTATTGCTATCTCGGTGTGTATGTTGACTGGGGTATCTATGGGTTATACCTCTATCGTCTAGCGTGAAGTGCTACTCCAGCAGACTGTCACCCACCTATGTGTGCTCAGTGTCAGGGTCGGGTTTCCACCTGAGTGAGAAACCCACTGGCCAGGGGCCGGTCCGGCAGGGTACCCTACAGGTATAAGGTTTCTTCCACGCACGCACATTTACACCCCCATACATAATCAATCACATCGGCAATCATAATACATATGCATCACCCCAATTGGAATGGCGTCAACGGAATACATTACCATAGGAAAATAGTTAAATATATGTTTCTTATGTACAGGTTTTGTTCGGTACACTCGCAATATATTTGAACTAAAAAGTTCAAATTTGGCAGGAATTGTAGCTTAAACGATACATGGAATACACTCTAACCGAAGCACGGGCACATCGGCATTTACATTGATAAAACTGCATTCAAAATATACATATTTACAGGGATTTTTCAAATTTGGCACACGGTTCAGGAGTTCGGTTTTAGAACACCTATAAGGCACTGGGAAAATACAAGTCACTTAAAAGGTCACGGCCACTAGACAGCCTTACACGGTGCAGAACGCTTGGGCATGCGCTGACAGACCGTTCTCGCAGAGTGCTGAGTAGAGAGTGCCGTAGGTAAACTTTCTGGGGAACATATCCTTCCAACGGAGAAGCGTTTGGTAGGCGCACTCCCGGAGGTCCTTGTTGGCATGCTCGATGTTGAAGAGTTCCGTTTCCGGCACGTGGAGCGTTCGTCCCACGTGCTTCCACTCGCGCTGCATGTGCTGCGACACTCGCCAGATGGCGCCCTCATCCAAAGCCTCCACGCACATGCGCCGTGCGAGGTCTTCCGGGTCGTCAAAAGAGAACAAGGATGTGCGCATGCGCTTTACCGCTGGACTTCTCGTGAGAACCGAGTCGTATTCTGAACAGGAACTGGAGTTGCGCTTGCGCGGTGTGGTCGGTGGAGTGACGGTGAAGGGCGATGACGTCAGAGGGAAGATACCTGTTGAATAAAATATCGTGGATCTTAGTTGATGTGTGAAACACAGGATTTGAATTAACCATATTATATTTAGATAATGTTCCTTTGAATCCACCCAGGGAAAAGACCTATGTTCTAGTTAAGCAAACAATGTTATCCCCACTTAAAGTAGATACCCCTCCAAATTTGGGAATATGGCCGGTTAATATGTGTCATTCATTAAAGGACTACAAGGTTTTATGGGAATTAAGATAAGAATGTTTTAACCTCTTAATTCCCAGAAGAAGTATTTAATTACATATGGAGATCTGTAATGTGGAAATTATTCCAAATAGACAGTCGAATACTTTCAACACTCACCCTTTGGGCCCAGTTCGAGGGTGTCACTACGGGACAGACTTTCGGTGAGGGAAGATTCGGTTTCGTCCTCGCTTTCCCCGATCAGAATTGTCGTCTGCGATGAGATGGAACCCTGGGATGCCATTGGCGAGCGCCGGACATTTTCTGGAGTCATGGTCCTCTGTCTCTTCACGGGAGATGGCGAGAATTGGCGGCTGACGTCATATAGAGCTTGCACAATCTCGTCGGCGGAGCCACCACGTGACTGGTAGGCCGAGATGACGCGAGAGAATGGGTCTGGGTGCGACGCAAAGCGGCACACTTCCTTCCCACTGAATCCAATGTGGCTGGCCAGAGAACGCCAGTTTTGTCCTTCTGTGATACGAAGCGAGGCTGTGATAGAAAGAAAAGAAATGCAGAATATTAATGATGATCAAACTAACTGAGGTTTGCATGAGTATATATATATACCCTGGCAACTTTATTGAGTAGGGACTGGGTCGAAAAAGTCCACAACTAACAGGTTTCTAGGCTAGAAAGATCACAGTTTGTGAATGCTTGGTTAACTAAATACCAGGTGTTATTGATTTATACACGCAGTTGATGAATTGAAGCCCCATAAGAAACCACTCAATATGCTAAAGTCATTGTATCCCCAGTGCAAGAAAAATGTGAACTCAACCACCCAGCTATCCAGCCCTCACTTTGTATTCGCGGCAGCCCTCCCGCCTCCGACACAATGCCCGCCACGTGGCCGTGGGCACCCGGGGAAGAGGAGGGGGCAGGCGGGCTGTCACCTCACTTCAATCACGACCAAACAGGGGCGCGATCAGGGACAATCAGAGTCGCGTGGTGTATAGAACGGAGTGTTTAGACTTTAGATTCGCTCGGCGCCGCTCGGCACCCGTCGGGCGCGTGGCCGTGAAGTGCAGAGAGATCCTGGACGTGCGCCTAACTTCTGGTTCCAATCACAATATGCCCCGTTTATTGTGCTCCTGTGGGGCTATGGTTTGTAGCCACCCCCTCCCATACATACATCACAGACAGTTATTCAATAAAGTACCCCCGAGACCACAATGTGTTCTACAAAATACCCACGTCCCTGTCATTATTGTAACGAGTAATTGCAACGAGCAGTATTTGTGTTTGGTTCACCGCCTGGAATGTGGTTTGAGGCCCCGGGCCATCTCGACCACCATCAACCCACCATCCCTTCTCCCTCCACCACTTCCCTCTTTGGTATTATGTCTTGCCACCCCTCACACAATGAATACTCTTGTCAGTTTTGAGACCGATAAAGGAACATTCTGGATATCCTGCTTTGATCCGCGTAAAAATACATTGAGCATGCAGACGTTTCTAATGCGAAATTTCAAGTCTGAACTTACCGGCTAATTCTAGGATAGGTCTTCTTGCTACATCAGAAGGCAGCATGCCTTTCATAGGCGAAGAAGGAGATTGCTGGGTCTGCTGTGTCGTGACTGTTACAGGTGTGTTTTCACCTCCCTGAATTACAAAAAAAGAACAACCCTGTTAATTCACACGTACATAACCACATCTGAAGGAGCACCAGTGTTTACCAAATATCTTTCTTAATCCACAGGGCATTGGGTGCAACTATGGGTTGGCATGAGCTGTTGGGTGCAGATTGTATGTGTCAGGAAGCGATAATAGTAAGAGGAGGGCGATAATGGGTGACATGACAGGACCTATCACAGTACGTGCAAGCTGCCTGGGTCATAGCGTTATGACGGGTCTGTTAATTGGGGGGATGAGGCACTCATCTGCCCCCTGCTCCAAGCTCTACCCACCTGACACCCCACAGCGAACCCCTGATAACCACCCTGACAGCTATTATAGGCAATCGCAGATAAGGAAAACCCACCGAGGAGGGCTTAGGTAAGGATCGAACCCGTGTTATCTGTGAAGTGGCGATTTGGATCCCATTAACATGCCTTGGGACGTGCCTGCAGAGGCTAGTCAGCGGTGGATTTTGGACAAATAATTGGATTAAAGGAAAGTGTGGCAGGTCTGTCTATGGAATTTACCGGATATATGCACTGTATATATGACATAAGAATGACGATGACAACTGCATCCTGAGATCCCTTATTGGAGCGCCATGTCAACTTGGCGAGGTCCTCCGGTACAATCGTGCGTTATCAATACATCAGGCAGGTGATGGGGACCTCTGGTGGGTGGGTGTAGGTGTCAGAAAAAAACCGTATTTGTTTACGTGTATTTGTAACAGCTACATGTATATGTCAAGTAGGTGTCGTGGCAAAAAATGATTATTCTTGCTCTCCATCCAATAGGAGAGAGACTGGGAAGACTTACAAAAGAGGTACACAAAATCAACAAGTGGGGAATGAATTGATAGGGTACTAAAATGGAGGATTGGTTACAGAGATAGTGCGCTGAATCACATTTGAATTGTCCAGTACAACATACCGGATCTCGGCAACTCCTATATAAGATACAGTATTAATATATTTTTTACATACCTTGGTTAGATTAAACTCCAGCACAGTGTCCAGCTCGCCTGATTCCCGTCGGTGTTCAATCACAACCTTGCCGAATATCCCGTCCTTCACAGGGCCCAGCTGGAATGACAAGAATATACATGCTATCAGTGAACGCGGCTGAACAGGTATACCACCAACAAGTAAAACATGTTTCGACCTGCCCCATAGGGGGTTGGATCAGGTTTGTGCCGACCACCATGGAGTCCTCCAGGAGCCTGGATGACCAAAAGAGGATACCATACACCGTAAAATGGCATCACCTGGGGCTGTTTTTATGGACTTATTACAATGTACAGGTCGGATAAGCCAGGGTCAAGGGCTATTAAATTGGACCATTCCTGATCTATGTTCACGCTCATGCTACCCATGTACCGCAGACTAGTCCCTGGGAGAAAAAGTACTTTTGTATTTCTGGAGTCATATAGCAATTGATTCGTTTGTTTAAAAAGACAGTAAAACAAAAATCTCGACCACAACAAAGGGCTTATAACAACGTATCTGAGATTGCGACTGACCGCAGAACTCGTGTATGCGTCATAAAATCCCTTCTCGTTTATTAGTAAACTCAGTAAACTCATGGCAGTTACTGGAGCATAATGCGCTGCAAACCTCATTCGTTGTCCCAGTAAACCGATATAGAATTCCTCACGCTGAATCAGTAATGAACACCCCTGTCTCACACAAAGATATTGTATACATGTATGCGACTTTTCGACGCACTCACAAAAGACCTGGATCTGGTTTCATAAACAGACGAGAAACCAACTTCTGTGAAGATGGGAATCATATTCCCCAAGGTCCCTGCTCGTCAGCATGAGGTACCTACACTGTAACCTTCAGCGCATGTCTCAGAGGTCATACAACACTACAGTTGATTCCCTTGACATGCCCTACGCTGGGTCACACATGATTTATGCCTGTGCATGCTGCCCCAGGTATGCGAGATAAAACTGGTAGTAGCATGAGTGCTTCTAGTACTAATAGTCTAAAGGTGGTTGGAACCCCTCCCCCTGTGCACGCGTCTTTACCACCTCTCAACTCACGCTCTCCGCCCGATATCTACGAGCCATGCACTAGACGACGATGCTACCGTGAATGTGTATCAGCACTGCATGTAGCGGTATCTCGACTGTGTTTAGTCAACAAGCCCCAGGCACCTGAAGTTTATCACCTGTATCTACCACTGATTATGTTGAGGTATTTGAGGACAAACACTTGATTGCACTCTGCACCAAGGAACCTAGGTGTTGCAACATGATTTGGGGATCAGAGTGTAGTTAGGGAGGGGGCCGGTGGCGGATTAGGAGTCCCGACAAAGATTTGATACGAAAGTATCGGCACTGATTTGCTTGATCCTCCATTGGTTCACACGGCGACACTATATCCAGACGTAGCCTAAGCCACTGTGGCGCGGACCCGACGATAGTTACAGCGATTAAACGTCCATTATCAAACATTCACGCGTGATAGTTGTGCAGAGATTAGAGGTAACTGCATGATGTCTACACAATCCCGATGCTTAGGGTGTTTTGCAATCTCTGCTCCTAAATCAGAACTAGTCTCTGATCTGAATAAAGCTTGACAATTTTGTCTAGCACATATATTACCCATGGATCTCTCTGCTACTTGTGATTCAATTTACACGATATATATGGCCATAATATCATCATATATCATGTCCCACATAAGGCACATTCCTTACATCATCTACTGTTATTTCGATAAAAGTAGCCGGTAACTTTTCATGGTTAAGGTCGATTATAATCCTCTATGTGGTATATGTAAAGGGGCGCCCCTGATAAGATCAAATATAGTTGGGAGAAAATAATACACCACTTTGGGGTGGAATTACTATTGTTCCCTGGGTGTGCAGAGAAAACACGTTATACTGGAGGGCTTTCAGGCGCCTGCTACCCGTTACAACGAGTGACGTAGAAGGGTCAACATTGCGGCTATTGTGTGGACTCAGTGAGTCGGTGAGCTTCACAGACTAGGTCACAATGGAGGTCACAATGGCGTACACATATCCCCGAAGCTATAGTGGCGTCCATCGTGACTTGGAGCTGGTAGCACCCAGTGACGCAATGCGTGACAGTAGGTATGGCAAACTCAATGTGTTTGTATTGGATACGCAAGTTGCAATTAGCTATAGACATATGCCCTCAGGTAAAGAATCGTAATAATTCATGGTTGATATTGGGAATATTCACACATGCATTGTCAAATTATGATCTATAATGCAATTGTGTGTACTGAATGGTCCTGATCAAGATACAGTTGAGGTCTCACAATGAACCTCACAGTATGGGGAAACATGCACCTGCAAGCACACAGATCCCTTTAATCCGTGGACATTCTCCACAGAGTTGACTATTGGACAACACTGAGGATGTAGTTTACTCCTAACACATATTAGGACCACGTTAGTCGGGCTCACCATGGCCTAGCTAGTTAAACACACATTGTGGTCAGTCGAATTAACAGATAATGAAGTAAAGTGCCGACGTGGCATTGGTTTCCTTCACGGAACTTGTGAGGATTTATCAGCATTGAATGCCGTATATGGTACCATCAAAGCACGAGAGAGTCAACAAAAAAATTGCGGAGCTCTATAGAGAATCTGTATTTACCTTGTATCTGCAAGCAAACTGCTTCTCAAAGTCCTGGCCACGGAAGTCGGGCTCGACCTTGCATAGACCGATGTCCTCGCCTTGCTCTGTGTCTGCCACAAAGTCTTTAGAAATAAGCCGTACTTGGAGGCAACCTGAAGTGGATACAAGAGGAAATATGCATGTAGTTTAGAACACAATACCATAGCATTCAACACTCACAATTGAAAGGTAAGCTCGATAATTTCTATTGAAACCGATGAAAGGTACTGATAGAAGGCATTACCATTATTAAAATGCCAACTATCCCGTTATGCAACTTCCAATGCAAAAGGCATACGCATTCACCATTGGATTAAGAAGGGGTTTATGAGGGATACTATCGCCGATGCCTGGCATTGTTTTCTTGGGCGATTAGCCCACCCACCACCCATGGTCCTGTATACCGTTCTGTACGGGCACCCCTTCTACTCCCCACATTGATTCAATAATGTGTTGCTCATACCACCTGGGGAAGAGGGGGCGGGTGTCATAGGGTACAATACCAGCTTACCTGGGAATTCATAAAATAACAATAATGCCAAAACTGACACCGCAATTTTCATCACCTCTCTATCGAATATGAGATAGATTCGTAGATTACACTGCATAGAGATGGGAGGTGTTGTGAATGTATATTAGTTACAACGAGAGTTTCAAGTCGCGGCTGATGTCACTTTAAACGTGTATCGACAACCTAACGGGAGGCACGTGTGTGGTAACCAGAACCAGCACGACTTTTTCTCTCCATCCAATCCGCATAAAACACGCCACTTCCAACTACGCTGGGGGGGGGGGCGATTTCTGTCCGCAATTGTAGTCTTTCCTTTAACTTTCTAATTTCTTTTAAGCTCTGTTAAATCCCTCTTCCACTTTTTTCTGCTAGAGTCCTCCAGTTACTTGACTACATTATATGAGAGGCACGTGGCCACCATCAATGGTAGCACGCGACCAGGCAGAGAACTGAACCAGACTCTAGAATTATCCTGGTGTTGAGCTTTACACCAGCCACATGCCTCTATAGGTACAATGAGCAATCACTCAACCGTCAGAGCATGCAAGTGCCATAAAACAGTCTTTATAAAATGGCATTAGTGCTTCAAAATACTGCCAAGACATGTAAACTTACTCCATGTACTTGTAATGTATTTCGAAGGGATGATCATTCTTGTTGACCCATGCTCAGCCCATTTGCTATTTCCCACATCTGATTTACCTACCTCTTCCCAAGATATGATAACAACTCAGATTTTCTAGACTGTTTTATACCATTTATGTCTACGATGTATCTGCGATGTATATGTATCTGTATCGACTTATTCGTTTAGTATATGGTAAGATATGTCCATGTGTGTCCATGTATTTACTCCTCAATGTACATTTATGTGTGTATATCAAAACAGAGACAGTGGACGGAGAGTGGCCCACTGTCATAAGAGATAACATACACACAAACTTCTATCCAAAGATATGCACCATATGCCCGACCCGCCCCTCTCCCACAATCATCACATTCTACGTGTATTATGTAATAAAATATAGAACTAAAACTCAAGAGTAAAGCCATGACTAACAAAATAGATAATGGGAAACGACCTGCAGACCCTTTTCCTGCCTATCCAGTCAGATAGAGCAAATATCTCTTCAAAGTTAAGTTGTATATGGTTGATGAAAAAGGTACGGTTCTGGTTGTCGGTACACGCATTAAGATCCAGACATGTTATAAAAACTATATGCTTTAAAGAATGTCCCATCGATAATCATTAAATACTTATCAGATTTGCTATCAAAGAGAAATATGTGACAGATCTGTTTTGAATCGATTAAAGAGACGCAATCAATATCCCATGACCGACCCAGCGGCAGACAACATCAAACATCCACAGCAAACTAAGTAATATATAAAACAGAAAGAAACCATATATGTATGCATATAGCTGCAGTGACATTATTCGTTGATGAGTCAGCATTACACCCTTGCCGCTGTGCCCTCTTCAATAATTAATTTTAAAAAATAAAAAAGGTTATGTGACAAAAGCAATGAATAACATAGAGTAAATGTCCCTAGAGACTCACCTGACTTGACTGCCCGGGGGGTAAGGGTGCGGCCGACCACTGAGGTGCCGGCTGGGTAGTTGTGGGGGCGGGGCCGGTAGCCCTTGTTGGCGGCTTGCCGGACGATCACAACGATACCGAGTGACATGCTGTCGGGGCTCTCCTGGACCAGGGCTTCAGCGTGCATGCTGCAGTAGACCGAGGGCAGAAAGTGGCGAACCCCACACTTGACGCTGTTCCACATCTTGGCCATCAGGGACCCCTCCCCCTCTGCGTCCTCCAGGGCGGGTTTGTCACGCACGTAGACGGAGTAGTCACCGCTGCTGGTGACCCTGACTGTGTGCTCGGCTCTCAGAGGGCACCAGGAGGATTCCTCCAGGCCGGCAGAGTACCACACCGTCCGCCCTGACTCCTCCTCCACGGTTGTTACACTGGCTGTAGACATGTTGTTTAACGCCGGTGGCTCACGACGGCTGTAGGTGATGATCAGGTGTTGAGGTTCCTCCAGGTGTTATCTTCGAGAGGGGCTGACGTTTGTTGTCAGGTGAGACAATCACTGCTTACCTCTGGTAGATTGTGACTGACCAATGTTCAGTAGTTACCGGGTGCGAGCCATAGCCACAGCTGTAAGTCCTTTTGGTAGAAAAATAACAGTGTCACAGGTATGTGGACCTGGCTGGCTCTATGCCCTATAGGGTATCTGCACGTGTTATGTGTTGATGTTATGGTGCCGACTACACGAGCGTGTCTGGGTAACGGGTCTGTCGGCCGGTATTGTTTATATGTGGGCCCCCGCCCTCCACTCCCTCCCACCTACCAGCTCTATGCTGATTGGTCAGGTGGGCGTAGCTTATCGGCCAATCAGCGTACACCTGCTGCACCCCGCACCACACCTGTACTCAAGTTATCGTCGCCCACCTCCCTCGCGTCGTATGGGTCATCAAAGGTCGCGCTGCCTCTGGGTGGTAGTATATAACATACGACCAAATAATCATATAAGTAAGTATGGCCTGTGAATTAAAAAGGACATGTCGTAGAGTGTCTCCTCGTATACATTCGGAGGTACATGGGACTATTTTCCCCGGTTGGGGAAGAGGTAGGTGACCACAATGTATATTACATTTGCTAACCCCCTGAAAGCCCAACCATAAGAACCCCCACCCCCTTTTACGGCCCACACTCACCAGTCGGGTGGGGGGGGGGGGGGGCTTGCCCCATGCGAGCCACGGGGCATTACCCCCAGGGGGCCCGCTGGGCAAAAACAAGAGCCGAGCTAAGCTGGAGTTATGTCTTCTTGTTTAAGTAAGATATCTTCTCTCCAACAGAAGCAGTAACCAGGGTGAGGCAGGGGGTTGCAGGTCCTCGGGGGTATTTGGGAAAAAAAGAAAGAGAAATACGGACACAGGGGGTTGTGGTTTATTTCTGCCGCTACTTGCGTCGATTGTCTAGTGGTCGGGTCTGGAGGAGCGCATGTTTGTAGTTTGTGTGAGAGGGGAAGGGGTGCCAGTCGCGTTGAGTGGCTTGATATAAAATCAATTACTAACTTGGTCTAACGTTCAGGAAACTGGCGTATAAAGCTGTCGCGCAGTCATTATTTAAGAGGGCCATGGTTTCCTTGTATGTAAACGAATCGCGGGCTCCCTTTACTTCTTCATTACGTTTCCATTGTGGTAGTTGAATTTATTGGGTACATGAATTGAAATTTATTCAGATTTTCATTTGACACATAAAGTCAATTAGATTTGTGAATATGTTTTATATGATCACACATACATGTGTGGTATGACACTACATGATACAAGTATGGTTGTGATTCTCTTTGATATTATATAATGTATTATTAGTAATTAGTAAAAATCCATTAACAATGATATTGAAGTTGATAAATTCCCACCAATAACAATTCAAGGTCGTAGGTTTTTTTTTTACATATGTTTTCTTTAATCCAAAAAGGATATCTCTCACAGAGGCGAGTTTTTTCAGATACCTAATGGATACCTTTTATAATACACCTGTACACATCCCTCCTTATGTTTACTGACCTCTGCTTCATATAACGTAAAAATCATGTATAGCTTACTATACCGTATACTGTTATACAGCCCAGTTTGGCGTGCCAGGAATATTCTTCAAACCAGAAGAGATTTCTTATCATTTCTTAACATTTGAAGGTGTATAATAAAAGGAAAATAGACGTTTGTATCTGAAATAATACTCACTCCCGGACTCGTAAATACGTATATATATATGTACATTTATTTCCAGATACGATGCCCGGTTAGCTTTCCTAATGTACAAAGTGCATTGGCTGTGAATGAGACATATTGCGATTCTAACTCAACTATAACTTATTGCAAATACATAATCATTCAAGCGTGACTCCACTTGGGTCAGTAGAGCACGTCGGATATCTCCCACTTGTAGCCTCCACGCGTCGCCTATGAACTTTGGTTACGCTCCGATGATTTATCCCCATCTGATAACACTCTTGACGCTTTGATCAGAGACTGTGCCTTGTTAGAGAGAATCAAGTTTAACCACAGGTATTTCAGAGCAGTGCCATCATTGCTGATCGCCTGGCGAACCATGTTATAGTCTAGGCCGGATCAGCCACCATCTTGGAGATAAGTCAAGCCGACAAAGGTTGCGTATCAAATCAAGGCTAGTAAGCAAAAAGCTAAGCTATTCTATGTACAAGCTTTGCCATCTCAAGCCCTAATCCGGAATGTATTGCCTCTCATCAGCACCAATCACGCGACAGGGGGCAGCACGAGCACGCCGCCGTTCGGCTCCACATGAAACGCGCGCAGACAAAAGGTGCGTTCAGCCCCGCAAGTCAAACCCGATTGTCGTCTGCTAAATCAAAGACCCGGCTTTCGCACATGCGACCACGCCGTCTACGATTCGTGTTGATCTTCGCCACCAATCACCTGTGTCCAAGCCGCTAATGAAAGGCCAGGTAACAGGTTTAGTCCGCCATGGCTGATTGGCCACGCCGTATAGGTGGGGGTTCGGGGCACGGAAGTTCGCCCTTTAATGTGCGCCGGCCACACCTCCTGGCCGGGTTAATCAGGTATGGGTTGTTTCCGTCACATGATGAAGTGCGTAAAACACACACGTCGGCACAGACATGAAAGAGCCATGTTGATTCTCGCTCTGGCTTGTGCAGACTCTTTCCACTCCACTGACCAAATTTGTAAAGGTCTCATTAATTGTCTTAGGGATTTACCTTTGTTACCCCTTGCTCTATATGCATGCGTCTCAGTATCCATTCAGGTGGGTAAACAGGGTAAAGCACATTAAGGGTGGATAGGGGTTGCCTTGGTAACGTATTAGAGGGCAAATGGAGTAGGGGAAAGTATCCAATGGACTGGGCGAGCAGGGTATAATGGAAAGCCTCTAGAAATATTTGCAAAGGATTGAGAAAGTGTTTGTAGGGTATTAAGATAAGTCGCGATATTTTACATGCACATTATGGTACAGTTTACGTCGACTTTTATTCCTCCACAATAATATAGAAGGGCTTCCTGCTGCTATACCATAGGAAATATACTGCGATTTTTAAAAACATATTCACACTATATATACGATATACATGTACACTTTATGGGTACCATATAACCTGTTCTGATCTATCATCGCCTGTCGTCAGTTTGCCTTTCATATAAGGTGTATCTAGTCTAATACACTAGTATTTAGAGATAAGTAAACCTAAAACAACAATGTATTTATCACCATCCTCTGTATTTGAGGAACATGGATATGATAAGCGCGTAGGGTCCATTCTGCAGCGAGGTACATGCATTGCTTTCTTCACCGAACACACGTACATAATTAGTCGTGTTTAAGACTATCAATGATATTTAAGGTCGCAAGAAGCTTCATTCTGCGACATGCAAGTATTACAAGCAAAATCTATGTCGTTAACAATTTCATTGTGGTATCATATCAAACTATAAAAATTCATAGTATAATAGCGATTTGTATATGCCTTACATTTAAACCTGCCTTAAATGCCGTCCACTACCCTAAGCATATTGCTACAGTTCGAATACTTCATAAATCCATAGGTAAAACGAAAGCTACCGCACGTTAAACCTAACCCCACTATTCACATGATAAACCCTAGCTCATATACAATTAAGCCTCGACACCTACTTTATTGAGTACGGAATTAGTATTCAATATGCCCGCACATTGCCTTGTGCCCCAGTTGAATGAGTGCAAATTCATCTCTTTATACCGCCAGGTGCCACTTTTGTCCCTCAAAGTGACATAATTGGATATCTGAGGCTTATAACGGTGACGAAGGAGAGACTGTCTCGGCTTCGTTGCAGCAGTTCGGAGATCTACACTGACACGTTTGTAAACCGGTTTGTAAACGTATCGACCATGGCTTCACTCTTTGGCTGACCGGGTGTGTTCGGGAATCGAATACGCTTTGCTCGACGTGATCAGGAAGAAACAAACCGCATTCTCAATTCCGTACGGGTCACTTCCATCTACCAATACGAAATTATTTATTCAGTTGGAGGCATTTTTTCTCAGTCCATTAAACTTTTCTTATAGCGCATAAGAAAAAAAACCCACCATGATAAAAAGCCCAAAGTAGGCCTGTTGATGGTAGCTAATCTCGAGTGAGTCAGTTACTTGTTTGTTGACCTCATTACTTAAGTTTCAGTATCGGTATACATTTCATGTCTTTCAAAAATGACATTCTTTCAGAGAAATACCTTGATTTTCTGCTAATTCTAAGAGGTATTTCATCAAATTAATGAGCTCACAAAACTACTTTCATGCGTAGACTTATATAGACGTGCGCGTAATATACACTGCATTGTCCTAATACAAAGCCTATAAGTTCACAATACATGGCTTTTTCATTCAGGTATGTGTGTTTTACTAACTTCCTCCACTCCCCTTCTCATTATACCTATAGAGGTAGTAGGAGTGATGATATAGACCCCCCCCCCCCCCCGCTCATCACAATTAAAATTAGATCAAATCAAGGTTTGTCTCTTATGATTTACGAACGCACTGAATTGAATCACTATGATATTGCTAGGAATCCCTAGGGTTAACTAGCGTTTGGCCATATTGATTATATATCGATCCCATTGTTTATCAACAAGCTTTCATGAGTGGCGAGGAATCATGGGCAAACATATAAGCCCCACAGTACCAAGGTTATGGGGAGTTTGACTAGCAGTAGGCCAAAATGATACTAAAGTTTTGTCCACAAAAATCACCCAACAATAACCAAAGGAAAAGTGGCACCGTTATCCATGGTGATTGTGATATCCAGATTTCTAATCTACCGTGATAAAATACTGATAGAGCCATCTGGAAATAGCATGCTATATCAAACAAAGAATTATCAAAATGATCGACGATACGGCATGTACATAGTCCCAAGTCACATCGGAAAGTTCTTGTCGCAAACTATGGTACAATGCATCCTTTTATCCCACGGTTGTCTCATTCAGGTTTATCTAAACATAGACCTAAATAGAACATTTTGAGTTAGCAATACTACCGATCCAATTAATGCCGTATTAAGCGGTATTGTAATATGTGTACATGCAGATGCAACTAACTCTGTGCAAACCTCGAACCAGTCTCTTCATTTGCATCGAATCTAATATATATATATATGCACGAAGTCACTCAAACATCTCAATGCTTTTCAGTGGTGTCAATATAGGGGGGGGGGGGGGGGCAAAAAAGGTCAGCACCTTCAGATTTTGCTCAATCCAGTTTAAAAGCTGTCTTGACTTTTCACCGTGGAAAAATGTCAGAGTCTAACTTTTTAGCATGCAACAATGGCTAAACCTTGACTTTCCATCATGGAAAAATGTCAAGGTCTGATTTTTAAGCATGCAAAGTCTGACTTTTTAGTGTGCAATAACGGATAAGCCCTGACCTTTCACCATGGAAAACTGTCATGGTCTGACTTTTTAGCTTGCAATGAAGGTTAGGCCCTGACTTTTCACTGTGGAAGGTAACTATGGCTAAGCCTTGACTTTGCACTGTGGAAACGTGCCAGAGTCTGACTTTTTAGTATGTAACAATTGCTAGGCCTTGACTTTCCAACACAGAAAAATGTCTGACTTTTTAGCGTGCGATGATGGCTAAGGCCTGACTTTTCAATGTGGTAAAATGTCAAAGTCTGACTTTTTAGTGTGCAATGAAGGCTTTTCACAGACTTACGGTAAACCTAGTAGAACAGGCCAATGTCAAAGTCTGACTTCATACCAAGAGAAAAGTCAGCAATTTTTCAGTTCGCCTTCCCCCCTTTCAAAATGTTCTGACGCCCCTGCTTTTATAAAACTAGGAACAAATGGGATGTCCATCATTGATGAACTGACGTGGAATCATTTAAAAAAAAAAATCAACAATTAAAAGGTTTGGTTTTATCCAGCAGTGGGTCACTTTCTGTAACCAACTTGGCAAGCAGCCACTTATACAATGACCTTTGTAGGGTCCAAATATGTCATGTACCCGTGGGTCAATGAGATAGTTCTGTCTGTATTAATTGGTCAGGGTCACCTGGGCAGTGCTCTCAAACGCTAAAATACTGGCTCTTTGCACCTTACTAATGTCACAGAATCGGCAAGCAGATAGTGAGAGGATACTTTAGTAGCATACTGAAAGTCTTTATAACCTCTATCTAAACTATAGGCAGAGTATCTGAGTATGTCCTCATGCCAAAAAATACTGTACATTAGAAATCATGTGATATATATAATTTGGCATATTTGATATATCTAATTTATCAGTTATGAGTATTTTAGCGCATGTCTGATATATACATAGTCATATATAAAGTTTTCCTCAATCAATTATATGTGTATACATGTAAAACCATAACATATATACGTCACTGAGATATTGACTAGCGCATGCACCATATTCTCTATGGATAGATCTCGAGAGCTTTTGATAAGGGAAACGCCCCCTGTGAGGGCAATCTACTTCATGTCACGCATATGAATAGATCTATGTGCATGGTTTAGTCATACCAACCACCCAAACCATGGCCATGCATCGTTATCGCCTCCGATCACCTCCAGTCATGATAGCAGCATTTCATGGAGTCTCGTTCATAGACAAGTGCATGCCGTATTGTCACAGTTGTATTACCATGTACCGTATTTACCCATATGTGAGGTATCCCTGAATGGGCATCTCAGAATAAACTTGTTTACTGCTGCTGCTATTCAGGGATTGGCCAAACAAGATGGCTGCTGGACTATGCGAGTGTGTTTTTACAGTTTATTTGTATTCAGTGCGACCACCCGCTTTCCTTTATATATGTCTACTACCGGGTTTGGTCATTTGCAAAAGAAACGACTCGACCTTAGAGTTGTTAACAAGTATCTGTTTTTAGTCTAGTGATGTTGCATTTGTTCTTAATGGCCCAGACTGTGGTGAATGCAGTTGTATATAAAATGAGGAACTATGACTGAAAAAAGAACCGTTTTACCATATCAAATTATATTAATAGGCAAGTGAGTTAAATCATGTGTGTTAGTTCTGTACAGCCAAATTTTCCTTTTGTCCTGAACACGTTTTATAGCGTTGATGAACGCTTGTAGATCTTCTTTTCTCTTGAGTTCCAAAAAACTCCTTTCTTTTCATGTCTCTTTTTAATAGAAGTTATCATCCTGTAGTAGTATGGTCAATAATATTTCTTTTACCAAATATACGTGCTTTATAACATGGTTAAGGAAGCACGGATCAAAGGAAAATATGAACTATATATTTGAACTAAATCATATCTTTGATATACGTGAACATGAAATAAAATGTACTCATCTCGAGGGTGATTTCTCCCTAACGTTAGAGACATTTATATGTAAATATGACACCAGAGCTCATCTTGATAATGAAATGACCTCGCTTTCTTTGACGGGACGTCTCTCTGATTTCGTAACCTCAAAGACCTTCCCGACAACGTATATATATAAACACGCACTGAAGCACTGTTTGATGTACTGTTTTGATCCTCTGCATGTACTTTCATCTGATAATGCATGACATGTGAGACAGGAGGAGACCTGTGCCTACGCGCTCGGACTCTGACCTATCGGGGCTTATCAACCCCTGCTAGGCCGGTGATCTGATTTGCTCTGCTCCGCGAGTGGTCGGTGAAATTGGCGTTTTCAAAGACCAAACATTCCTCAAGCACATTTTCCTCGAAGAAGTCCATGCAGACGTTGTATGCATCAATCTCCCAGTAGAGGCATAGTCTACTACTTCCCCACACATCTTCACCTCTGTGCATGTTAGTCTCTTTCATTACCGCTTGAACGCACGGGGCATGCTAACAAGGGTCTGTAGGAGTCTACAAAAGGCTGGGCGCTGATTGGCCAAATGTGAGAATGTACTTTTGGGCACATAATTTGTTACGTATGCTTATGTTTTTTGTTTGCTTTGAAGAAATTTATAACACTATTTAATGTTATTTACATATTAACAAACCTGAATAATTTCCCGTGAGGCAATTAAGGGGAATTAAATCTCAGGACTTGTAAGGTAGGCCTACATGTACATTAAGCATTAGTCCAATCATCGTATCAGAAACTACCTATATAATATAAGAGAAAGGAGATTATTCCTTTCTGTGAGTCCTAGTTATTCAGATAAAAGTAGAGCTATGTGTGCCGGTCTTCATTTGGCAATTCATCTCGAGGTATGCTACCAGTGTGTTTCGAGGTCTTCACATTTTATTTTTCATTTATTTTGACTGGTCATAGTTCAGCACAATCAGGTGCTGGTGTCAATGCACGGCCAGTGTTACAAGGTAAGTTCCAGGTGTAACAGACAACATGTTGATATAATTTTACGAAATAACATTGGGTTATTCATATCATGGAGCAAATTGTAAAAGTCATCTGTATATTCTACCATTTATGAACGGATCCTTGTTTCGACCAAGAGAAAAACATTCGCTTCCTCACCCATTCAAAGGGTCTCTACCCAGATTCAGCCAAAGACCAAATTAAGAGAAGAACTAAAATTCATATCAACGATATGAATCTCCAAGACCACGAGTGGGTCGGTTTATATTCATCGACCTCATCCTCCATTCCAAACCCAATACTAAGCAATATGAAGCTTCTTTGCAAAGATTTTGAAGCATAAGTAGTACTTAAATAGTGGCTCAGTCGCTTGCGTTCCACCTGTAAACACACAAAGCTTTGACTTCTGGGTATAGACGCCGGTAGTGATATTATAGTTCCAAATTCAGAGACTTAGGTCCGCTGTTGATTGACATAGCCTTATCAATAAGGTTATCACCGACTGATGATAAGGGTGCTCATACACTGTATCTTGTCTTTGTAAACACGTCCTCACATGTAAGGCTTATTCGTCTCCAAAGATAGTAACACGATGCTCCCAGGGACCTGCACACAGTGCGGATTGACGTAATTTAGATACTCAGAAACCCGTATGCACGCAGCCATGTTTAATAAGGTGCATATGCTTCATTGGAGCAACATTACGGACCTTTTCGCATGAAGGTTATGTTTAGTGGGGCATATCAAAGTATAAAAAGTGAGACCTGAGGTATCACTGACTCTATCTAAACGTGTGTACTACTACAATGTACGTATTTATATATATATATATTTGTGCTTGGTTCTTGTTCCGATATTATGGCATGAGCTCGCAGTATATATATACATAGGCGGGAGATATTCCTATGAAATAATATCTCACATACACGCCAATTTGTGTTGGCGATTCCAGAGATCGCTGCCTTCACTCGCTTGGTGTGTCCCTGGTATAATGCCGGGGACACACCAAGCGAGTCAAAGCGGCGATCTCTGGAATCGCCGATACAAAATAACATATAAATGGGATATTTTTTTCATTGTAATGATCTCCTATCGATACTTTAATGTCTCGGTAGCAATAATCAGGTGAAATATAGAATAATAGCTCAAACACTTGCCATTTTGTGTTGGCGATTCTGGATATCGTTGCATTTCTCGCTTCTCTCGCTCTTCTCGCTTCCCCAAAATTCATTTTGATCCCTCCCCGAAAAGCATCCAAAGATCTGGGGATTGCTTAGGGATTCTTGTAATTTATATTTGAGAATTATGTGGCAAAATACCCACGATGCGAATTTATACTTGGTGTTCACATATACATGTACATGTAAACTACTTGCATTTCTCATGCAATCTGAAGACGAAGCGGATTTCGACCTACTGTCTTATCAATACTTACCGTGAGTATATATCCATGTACATGTATATACTTTTACCTCACCCCTAGAATAAATGTCCATGGGCGTAACATTGGGAACTCGTTGTCCATGCCCTTACAAGTATTGCAGACCGTTCTCCATGGTCTATATCCCGTGTGTTGTCCATTCCTTTAGTGTGTACAGGGGTGAGATAAATACAGAAAGCAACTCGTTTTGGTCAAGAAGTCATTCTCCAGCTCGTTTGAATGCTAGGTGATATTCACTTGGCTGTCACGTCGTTCATATCAAACCGCATCAAACTCGTGGAGAACGACGACTTTGACCCCAACTTGTTGGTTTCTTCTTTAAGTGTATCTGATAGAAATGTTTACGAGACATACATGTATTGATCAAAACTGACGTTTCAGCCTTTCCTATCACCCTGATGAACACTGCTGATTACGAAATCAAGCTCTTAAGAGATTTATCATTTCCACAATAGGCTGCACTTAAGGCCAGGGCATGAAATGAATGTAAGCATTCGCATGAAATAACATTTGCTTTTCGGACGGCTCCAGACAAAGAAGACCCGGGAACAATACGTTATGCCATACCTCCCGAATCAAGACCACGCATGTATGAGTTTAGAGCAATGGGTTCAATGGGGGCTCTAACCCTGCACGGCATATAATAAATAAGGCACTCAAACCTGAAGTGTCTATTAAGACACCCATGGACGCCACAGCGTTGTTGTTCCTCGCCAGAGGTAGTCAAATAACATCAAAGTCCCGACCAAGTAACAAACGTAGTCCCGACTGTCGGGGCAGGGGCAGGACCCCAGGGCAGCTGAAAGCCTCGAGAGGCCTCGTGAGAAAGACTCGAGTGGACGGGGATACTGGCAATTAGAGACCCTAAATCGCCGCCTCTGGCGCTCGCCCACAGCCCACATACATGTGTACTTTGGGATGGAGGTGTGGATATTAGGGAATAAAAAGCCCATGTCTAGGGTGATCAGGCACTTTCATGTTGAGGAGTTCCCCCGTGGGAATCGGAATCTAGATACAGTCAAACCCATCACTCACGGGGATATACAATGTAGTCTCGGCATCTTTGTATTCTACACTTAAGGGTTCCATCCATCTGCATCTTTTTCTTTTTCTTTTGTATGTGCAACCCTTTGACTTTTTGTGTCGATGTATGCATGTGTGTGAAACAGCAGAGGATCGTTAAGTATCAGCTACATGTGCCTAATACATGTTTTGATATAAATAGGCGAGTTACTACGTCTTCTCAAGAACAAAGTATCACTTCTCGGCTTAAAACCATGTACATGTATAATGAAACCAAGGACATTTTATTCGTATACCATCTCATAATCCTATGCAGAGAAATATAAGATCCGAATGATTTAATGCACAAAGACCGGCCTTTTTGTTCCAGTCAAGTGTTTTAACTATTTCCAGGCAAGGGTCTGTGTCATAGCCCTGTGAGCTAGGCCGGTGTTCGTGTCCGTGCATAAGGGACGGGGGGATTTTCATCAGAAGTCATATTCGAATGTTAGGCTACATCACGTGATATGACACATCATCCTTAATAACATTCTTTATAGTTATATATGGTGTTATTCCTTTAGTCTGTGAAAGTTTCATGCTTATCGATCCACTATTCCCTAATAAAAACAATGATACCATACATGATGCATCAGGGCAGTGTCCGTCCTTAGCTGGGACTGCCTCAAGGAAGTATCTGTCCTTGATGGGTTTATTGATTAATGTTCGAAAGGTGGTCTGACAGAGTTCCCTGGAAGGAGAATTTCCCGACACTGCCACCTTGAGCAAGGATCTGAAGGTCGGCGGGGAACTCCACAGGGGGTCAACATTCCTCCACCAGTTTATAATACAGAATGCATTCTTGTGCATGTATTCTGGGCTCAGGGATCAAATAATCATCCCCCGCACTCACCCCCGCCCCTCGTCACCCTGATGACTGGGCACGAGACAGGCACGTGTGGCACATCAAAGTGCCGCTCCGCCACCACGGCTCACTGTGATCTCTCAGGTACTGCACACTTAGCTGTTATATAGGCCTATCCCCAGACGGGGGACTTCTCCTCCGCCGGGATCCGGCCCATTCTCCTCGTACATACTGCACTCGCGCAGCCCACCCGTCACGCTGACGGTGTCCACCACCTGTAGATCTTTGATCTCCACAATATGAGCGGTGTGTGTCGACTCTGAACGCTGCTACCTTGAATTGTGTTCGGGCCTCGGCGATTATGAATACAATGTGAATAAAGAATGTGTGATCTCAGTCTATCAGTTCTATAGAGTTGAATTATTGGTATCTTATGCTATAACTTAACATATATGCACCCTAAGATGTAGGTACATTCAACTCTTCCTCATCTACATATCTAGACGTATATATATTAAATGTGTGTGTGCTTATTCAAATTCTACGTGTGTTGTATACAGCACAAAATCCAATTCATCCCATATATGAGACAGTATTTTGACAGGTACAAGACAACGTATAAAACTCATATGATAAGTCAAATACACGCCGGTACTTTACACCCTGACATTCCAATATGTTGTATCCCGCCCTTTGATTAGCCCCCTTAGATCGCTTTTTTAATATCCTTTGTTAAGAAGTGTTTACAGTACAATGGATACAATATCACAAATTGTCGTCGAGCAGGCCAAGCACTTCAAAGAACCTAAACATATGAGTCATGCGAAATAAACTACACACATTTGAATTTCATTCAGCATGCTCTCTTTGTGTGATCAGTCATTTATTAACATGCCTCTGTACACGCGCAAGGTGACATTTCTAGCTGAGGTTGGTTGGCATTAGACATGCACAAGATGGCAATCTTGATTAACCCTTTAAGGACGCATGGTGCCTGGAGGCATCACCGCTCTAAAGACGCATGATGCCTTGAGGCATCACCGCACTAAAGACGCATGATGCCTGGAGGCATCATTGTTCCAATATTAACAAAAATGTTTTAACAAAGAAATAATAAAGCAATATTCATGAAATCTTCAGAAAATGTAGATATAACATCATATTCAATATTATTATTCAAAAGAAATACAATATCTATGATTATGTATCATATTGGATAATTAGAAACTTGAATTATCAGTTTTAACCATTATGTGCCCGTCCTCTAGCCAGACAAACTGCCACCTGCACCCGTCCTTATGGGACTAGCTCAGCCCCAGGCAGCCGTCCTTAAAGGGTTAAGACCCACAACTGAGTGGAACTTGTGCCAGTTTAGGAATTATCTAAACCTCTTATATTGATAGATCAGATCATGTTTGTAAATTCCACATTGTGTATTATAAACATCTCTGAAGGCATTGTATCAGTATCATCGGGGCATAGGTATACGGGTTTATGGGATTGCATCAGTATTGCATACAATGATGCTACATATAAAATTCTGTAATGTAATTCTGTTATTTAAGGAAATGCCAAGAAAATATTCTAGTGAAATATGTGCATGACTACAACAGTTCACAAGGTAGTTTGCGTCACACCTCAATTATGTTTCATGAAAAAGACTAAGTGAATTATAACATCCTATGAATAAAAGGGCTAGATAAGACGAGTATACATGTTTATCATATACCCATTCAGTATATTTGATAATTACATACTGCTGCTCCCCATGCAGTATAAATTGTATACTGAACCTTGTACAGTACAATGTTGTACTGCACACGTTGAAATATCAACAGTGTGCGGGCTTTCCCCTGACATATCTTCTATGCCAATATATGGTAGGATTTGATTGATTTTGGGTATATAATAAATAAAGAACGGCCCATCATGATTGTACATGCTACAAAACGAGATTTGTAGCATTACAGCATGGTCAGGTCGTTCCATGTAATCATATACACCTCGTATTTTAAAGTGTTCTTTGTCTGCTAATACTGTCACGACTGTCTGTCACGACTGCAGATTCCTTCCTTCCAATGCCTTGGTTGGAAAGTATATCAGATATGCTATATAAATAACCAAAGGCCACCTAATTCGATTTCACAAGAACATATATGAATGCAATATCAAAAGTTTTAAAAAAATCAGTGAGAAGATGCATGCTAAGATACATAGAAAAACAATGGCATAAGACATGTAAAGACTAAGCCGCATATATGAGAACATAAAAAGGGAAGCGTATAACTTCAAAAAGGCGATGCTTCTGAAAGTGTAGAGAATGTGTTAGAATCTACAAAGGTATCGTTAATTAAGTTCTCCACCTCTTCTTCTCCTTTAAAAATCTATTATTCATGAGTTTGATACGTATGATCCTTGCGTGTATTTTGCTATAACAATAGGGGGAATTGGCCTTCCCAATATGTGAAGTTGTTCAAGAGGGCATCAGACTAACATGCACCCTGCAGCGACAATGGTCGTGCACCCTATGTATGTGATAACTGTCCCCGCGTAGGAAGTAACAGTGTTTCAGGGTGTGCGATTAGCAGTTTGGGTACTCCCGTATAATCAAGACGGCGTACACAGGTGGGTCTTGTAGGTTAAAATGCATGAAATGAGATGACCTGTGGTAAGCAGTATTAAACTGTTCCGTATTGACACAGACAAACATCTTTTAAAAATAGAAGCTGATAAAGCGTCACGTAGGCAAGTGGTGAAGACATTTTGAACGGTATATCAACATGTCTATCGAAGGGCAAGGGTTTATATATTTACATACTTAGTACAAACTGGCAAGTAAAATCTCAGGTTTGAATGTTTCGACTATGAAATGCGTGATCATATTACCTGTATATAATTCTGTGGAGAAGTAGCCAATTGATATGGGTATGTGGTAATTAATCTATTCGTCAAAACAGAATGTTCAGCAGACAGCAGACTGAAAAACGAACTGCCTCTGTGTTATCCCACCCGTCATATTTTCAAGTTATTCTTATTAACACAAGATTAACCAAATATACTCAATCACAGGGCTGTACCACCTTCAAGGATTTAGTAAAAGGTCTTTCAATATCAACCATAAAACGTTGCTCTGTGAATATCCTGAGCACATGCAGCTCTATGATCATTTCTTTTATCCAGGCTTAACAAGATTGGATACTAAATAATCATGAAACTGTAATTACATGAATTAAACATTCATCATGGATACATAAACTTGCATATGTACAACAAATTCTCTATTTTGAATTGTATTTCCCTATATCTTAAAGATTTACATGAGTTATAACATGAACGCTTCTTTTTTATAATGGTATCAAGTCTATCCATTACAGATTCACACACATTGTGTGTATTTATCAGCCAATAATGAGATTGAAATAGGCAACATCGACTTTGTATTCATTTCTGTATTCCATGGTATATTCAAATCCCATGCCGATTTTATCCTCTCTGGCAGTACACCTTTCCATTGTCTCGTCATAATTCTAATTTACTCCATGACTCCCATCTCCATATCGTAGAGTACCATGATGGGAAATTAGCAGAAAGGACAGTGGGAACGTATGTGCTCGGTTTCGCATGAGTCTTGATGACCCGTGCACTTCCACAAGAGGGCAGAGATAACGAGCAAGTGTTGGGAAAACTGGGTATGAAGGCGCATGCATGTACATTGTATATATCTTCCCGTGGGAGTATCTTGATCTGGAAGCGAAGAGCCTAGACTTGGAGATAACCATTGACATTTTGCTCCTCATCCTGTGTCAGTCTACTTGTTATTGTAAAGGCAAACGATAAGTTACTTTTTTTTGGCATTGAGAACTTGGGAAATTTGATTGAATCAGTAATGATTGATCTGTCAACAATACAATGCCCATTGACGAGTTCAGAGGTCACAAGGACGGAAGGAATGAGAAAGATGATTAACGACAAATCTATATAGATGTATAACGTCCCCCCCCCCATGTTTTCCATATTCTTTTTTCATTTTTCCCTATCCTGGTTCATACAATGACAACTCTGAATGTTGGATCTTCGGAAATCTCATTTTGCCTATAGCAATATGGGACAACTGGCAATTTTATTGCTAATATATTTTTGGGGAATGTTAAATATCTACTTCCGCCCATTGGACAAAACCAACAGCCTAAAGAAATTATGAGCAATCCACTTTATTGAATGGAGTTTTCTTAAGGACTCCAATTTGTTGTGGTCGCCTCAGAAATGAAAGCTGGATTCTCTCGGGAATTAGAGTTGCGGTCAAGTGAGGCTGACCTCAAATAGAACAAGCTCCTACCTTGGATTAGCTTGGTCATGGGTTGTTAAATGCAATATTATCAGTATAATTACCTCCACAATTTCCCTGAGGCCGAGAACAAGCCCAGCCAAACAACTCGACAAATTCCCACGGAAGTGGTCAGCGGGCAGAAAGTATCCACTGGTGGTCACTTCCGGTAAAAACCGCAATGCCAAAGCAGAATGTAAAGGTGATTGGAAGGGGGGGGGGGGGGGGCTGTGAGCTAGTGCGTTTTCTGGACACCCCACTATACTTCCACTGCTGCGCATGTCTTAAATCATTTAGAGGAACAGAGTATGGGAAAGAGGAAATGTGCAGAAACACTACGCGAAGCCCCCGTTTTCTCTCATGTGCAGCCCTAGTGTAAGATGGATTATAAATGTCTGTTTCTGAGTTTATTTTAGTCTCAATCATTGAATTTTTGCATTATAGCCAGGGAAATAAACCTTATATCATCGTATTCTACTGGTTGGAACAAGCCTCTCCTTTACAGGGTTGGTCCCCTTATAGGGTTGGGCCACTGCTGAGTTTCTACTTTAACTGCACCGCGCGGTTGTGTTTACAAAATGCCCACTTTTCTAAGCTCCGATGTGTAACTAATACGAGTGTAGCCGTTCGAACAAAGATGCTTACCTAAACACTAGGTGTCGCCATATTGCCATCAGGCCGTCTGGGCTCATGTATCACATCATTATTTCACACCTCATTAGCTGTAGCCAGTGTAGGCTACTTTCAGTTACATTGCCTTCTCTCTGTGATTCCTAGATTTAAATCCATACACCCATATCATACCGTCCGAACACCTCCTGTTGCGTGGATGATTACATTGTTAATCATTATAACACCATTTAAATACCCTCATATGGGCCGCTATTGTTTTGCCGACAAGAGACGCGCTCTCTATTCCCACATCGCCCATCAATGACGGGGTAAAGTCCCGCAGTATCCCGCGAGGTGGCATTGTTACGCTGCCCGGACGGGTGCCAGTTAAGCGCCTGGTATGACGCCCCTGCTCCGTTTGTTTCCGCCCACCAGGCCGGCCGTGAAACAAGGCGTTAAAAGCCCCAAGAAGGTGGTCGGCGCTGGATCAGCAAAGGGCTCAGCTACAAGGGGTACGCGCCACACCTGCGTGGGGCCTCACTCGGGCTTGGCTTCCCTCCGGAGCGGCGGTGGACATCAAAGGGAGCCGGCGGCAGAATGAACAGGTGTGAGGAATGCCGAAGGGGAATCGAGCAGTCTGGAGAGGACCGCTTGGTGGGTTTATAAACTATCACTGGTGGAATGTAAAGTTAGTTGTTGGTCATGTGTGTTCACCCACACAATATACCCATACTTCCCCCCTCTCTAGGCTGTTCCGTGGCTAATCTGCTATGATATCAAGACGGAGATGGTATTTCGAGTTTTCCTTAATGGCCTTAATTCAGATCGGAAATGCCACTGAAGGAGAATTTATTTTGGTAGATACACTGTGCTAGCCTAAAATAAAAAAACTATATGCTCTCCTATTTTATGTTTCAGTGCAATCATATTTCAGAATCCATATATTTGTGATCGGAAACTGAATCTCCATGTGTAATTCTCTGTGCAGATAGAGAGCCACAGCATTTATAGTTAGTGATCCCATCAAGTACACCATTGTGAAAATTAAAGTATACCACGTAGATCAAATGCGTTTTGGGCTCAGTTCACGTATCTCGAGTTAGCCATCAGATCTTTTTAAAACCGCGACTGTTTTGGTTATAAGAAGTAAAATAGATTTTATTAGGCGTATGATGTTTATGTTTATTGAATAAACACTGAATAATATGTTCAGCCTTCCTTCTGAAAATCGACTGAAGAGATTTTGGATCCCGAAATGGACGAGGAGTCTTTAATCATAATGATTCATATAGGGTTTATATTGGTAGATATATTACTTTGTATTTATTTGGTAACAAATGTGCTGTTTAATTCAATAACAAGAATTATGCTGTAACCTCATTGATACGTGTAGTACCCAAGAATCCAGCAATTAAAGGGTGTCTTTCAAAATACACAGTAGATCAAGTTTTTTTCCTGTTAATTACTTTACTTTATAAAGAAACCCCCTTCTGTCATCTACTACATATATTATATATTCCTGCATTTGCAGACATATTTTTGATTTTACCAAGAACACCGATATAATGATTTCTAAGGACAATTCTCGTCCGGAAAGTAAAATGCCTTAATTTATTCTTGCTTTAGAATTGCCACATTCGTATGACCCACAGAATAGGCAGACAACCCACAGTTAATATGGCTGCCCCTTGCGTCATCTACCAAAGACATACGTCGCGTATAATATATATTCTTTCTGGATAAACTTCAGAAATGATCTGAGGGGCAGAGACTCTCCGGATATCCTACTCTAAACACTAGAAGTGTATCAACCGTTTAAGTCCATGCACTTCACGAATACTTCACTAATACCTGGCGACATATTGCCGTATCTGGGCAACGGGTTTTAGACGATGACGCTTAGAAATACCACTTTCAGGTAACCATTTGCCTTCCGCCAGTCAACAAGGAGAACATTAACTATGTGATGCCCTTATGCCAGCCGGAACCGGTCATGACGTCAGAACATGGCAGGATTAAGCTAAATCTCTGGCTAGTTCCAGACTGGCGCCATCCTGATCTACCTTGAGTGATGCTGATACTCCGCCTACCATTGAGGTAAGGCCAGGCGATACTAGAAGATGACATGAGTGACCACCATTCTGCCAACACCAACCCAACCTCATATTTGAGCAGCATATAAACATCTACTGTATATATATATATAGTTTAAACAGATAGCTACGGTCAATTGTACAATTACGTGCATTATTTACAAAATAGAAACAGGGTTAGGAAATATTCAAAAAGGGTATTTATGCCTGCCAAATTAGTTGTGTCTGAGCTGTACAGAAGCAATATTTCTACCAAATATGATTCACAGCACCATACATGCCTTTCTCAATTTAGTTGTCACCATAATGAACTACCATTATGTGTGTAAAAATGAAGTAACTGTCTGATTTATGCCTTGATCTCAGATATATTTGTTCAACTCTATTGTGAAGAGTTCATATCAGACATTTGATACTGAACCCTCTCGGGAATGAGAAATTCCGACCAGTGTTCGGAATCAGCTTGTGGCTACTTCCTTCCGTTAAGCCGCCTCCCAAGGCAACGCCCACGCCCACCTCATCCCTTCAGAGGCAGTACCGCCTAAGGGACCAGCACATCAAAACTCGTACATGTACAAAATGTGCTACCGATTCGGGATAGCCTTTAGCAGCACAGCTAACCCTTATAATGGCTATTAACCAGTACTACATAACAGTAGCACACACGCGGAGCGAATGGATGTTGGGCGACAAAACACCCCCTGCGGCCTGATAAAGCAATCATTGCCTCATCACAGGTGATCGATGGAGATCAAAGGTTTACCTGGCGGTACGTTGTGAAGGGGTTGTGTGCGTGGGGGCACATATGAAAAGGTGTGGTTAAGTGCTCGGATGGGGGTACGGGTTGGGGGTGTTTCGAGTGGTGAATGCCTTTCCTTGGGTGTATGGAAGTTTCAGGTGTTCATAGGATATCTGGGTTTTGTTTGTGAGTCATTCTGTGTCGCAGAAGATGTGCTATCTGATTATATATATATGCCGCCTTGTGTAGATTTACACATTGATGTTTTGCTGCTTTTACGTATATTGTTCTTGTTGGAATCGAGTATTCTACGGCACAATGATATGTGTGGTCATTTAAAATCTAAGTATGTGGGAGCTAGGCCTAGGTATTACTTCATGGAATGCTTTCAGAACTTTAGAGGGAATAACCTGTATGAAAGCAATGATAGCACGGGGGGGGGGGGGCATTCAGGGGAGAGCAGTTTGGCTTTATCGGTTTATTGGGTTTTTTTCGGATCCGACTTCAACTCATGTAATAAACAAATTGTGCACCCGAATATTTTATACTAGGTCTGGACCGAAAATGTCGATGGAATGGGAATACATAGGGCCTTATCAAGGGTTAACACCTGTAATGGCGGTCAATGATCACAGGGAGTATGGGCGTGTCGGTGTGGCCGGGCCCAGGCTCAGGGACACACGGACAAACTGAGCGGCGGACGCAACTTGACTGCGGGCCGCGCGGCGGAAGCATGAGGGGCGCAGTGTAATGTAAGTATACTGCTGTGCGTGCTCAAGTCACCAGGTGAAGTGGAAGTATGAAGGAGGGTCATTGTTATGGTCAGGTGGTCTTTGTTCAGCACGGATGTACAGGTGCGTTGTAAAGTAATCGCCTCTTTCTGTAATACTATCAGCTTCTGCAGCTTTGTTAGAATCGTATGTTTTTACCATGACGTCAACTGTACTACTAGTTTGACAATATGATAGTAACATACTGCAAACGTGATACGAGTATGGTGCAAAATACTGCACACAATTCGTTGTAATTTATAATAAAGCATATTTATTGTATCATATGAGGGCGAGCTTAGTAAATGTCATGGCATCCATCCTATGAGGTATAAGTTCTATGATGACGATTCAATCACAGACGAACATATAATACCTGCTGTTGGTAAAATGATTATGGGTCACGAAAATGCGCTGGTTGGCCACCCGCTGCCAGGGGTGTAGTATAAAGAATGTTCGGGCTCACTGATACGTAATGAATTTTCGGACGCACTGTTCTCATAGCGCACTTTGAAAGTACATAAAATGACTCTTTTCATGTTTTTAGATGAGATTTAGGGATTCCATTCTTGGACTTTTGTCCCATAAAATATATCCCGCTGCCTTTTGCGTTGGGGCGTATTTTCTTGGATTTTATTTGATATGAGTGATTCCTGGACCAACCAAAGTGCAACATACTTTATACTGATTTTATTTAATCATTTAATGAATGTTCATAATCAAAGACATGAGCAGGTCTACATCTCCCCGTGTAGTGCCCAGTGCTTTCTACAGACAAATCCCAGTTCTGCTGTTGGAATTACTCAAACATTGTTTTATGACTAAAGCCATGTGAAAATCCACAAATTAACGTGGTCTTAGTCTCATTCAGTCTGGTGCGGGTCCATTATCACAAAACAATAATAATAATACACATGGCGCTACTAAGCGCACCAACGTGACCGGACTTGCGATTACATATGCGATGCGATAGTGTCCCTAGCTCAGGGAAATACCATTACATGTAATACGTCTTTGGAACGCTCACCGACTTACATGTTTGACGTCATAACCCTGTTCTCTTAACAATTCTAGGTTTTCAAAATATCATTCATATGTTCCTCCACCGCAACATTCACTGAGTCTCCCATCATCGGATGACAATAATAAACTACACATGTACATGTACTATATAATTTATTCACATGGTGGAAATTGGGTTGAATAATTGGAAATTGAATTCATATATATAGGGTTGCCCTGGATGATATAAAGAATGCTGAAACAAAGCTATCTAGTTGGCGTTTATGTGCTGTCTTCATGATAACATTAGGAAACATCCTTACTGTGGACGAAACGGTTCCTGTTCGAGGTCAGTCGTCGACTCCCTGACACCATAGGAGGAAGGCAGTATGAAATCGACGACTGATCCGTTTCAGGCTCCTAGCAATAGACTATACATGTCATATACTCATGCTCAGCTGACCATGTCCAATCACTCAAGACCAACACCTAAAGACCAATTGGTGCTTGATCAATATGTTTGGATCCTAGACTCAGGCAGTTGCAGATATTGCACGGGCCGACCCTTAGGTGGGTTCTACTCTAAAAGACCTCGAAGGGCCGTCTCTACGGTCTCAGTAACCACATTTTCTCTTAATAATATATGCAAAACATGATTATCGAATATTTCTATGAAATGCTAACTTATCCAACATCTATAGCAACGTAATAAATCAGCTGGTATTTTTATCGATCACATTTTCTCACGTAAATGGCCACGTAATAGATGGTGAATATATCACTGACCAGTGGTATAATTTCTGAGCGATGCGCATCGCAGTACAATTACGGGGGCTGAAAATTATGGTGTGATTAAGTACAACTAATTCGTTGAAGCAGGGTTAAAAAAACGCCACTGCTGGTGTAATAAATTATATGCAACGGTAAGTTCGGGCCTTTACCAGGGCCTTTACCTGATGTTTACAACGACGTTACATAAGGTCGCGTGAGGCGACAGCACTGGCAATGCCTGTCGTTTCAACAAGCCACTGTGGGGATGAATAAATCGACCGTGACGGACGACTTCACGTTAGGAAGTTAGGAAAACAAAAAAATAGATGTTGTTGTAACCGACTGCCTAGTTTGTATTGTGTCATACTCTTACGTTGCGTTAGAGATTATTTACCCCAAGAATCTAGCCTATCATTCTATAGTTTTGAAAAGTTTAGGTTTGGCCTTTAACGGGTGCATAGTTTTTGGCAGCATAATATTTTGGAAGAAATCCTACAACATAGCTGAGTCTTTCGGTGTATCGCCTTTTACAATGTGATATTTCGTGCCATCTCACGTCAAGTCTTAAATTGGAAATATGAATATTTATTCTACTTACCAAAGTCATAATATGACAGGAAGAATGCATTCTATATGTAGAGCAAATAACATATGATTTCAACCGAGACCATAAAATGCATAGAATAAATTCCACAGTAAGGGAAAATTTGACAATATGAAATACGATATTTAGGCATTAAGCCAATATACCGGTATTATAGTTTATATTGCAGTAAAACATGTCAGCCTAATAAAAAAAACAAAAAAAAACCACCAACAAAACGAGAGGTTTATGTGTATTGACATACGGTGAGGGTCTAGGTTGATATCTGCGGAAAGGTGTGTAGGCTACAGCCCAGTGAGCTGAAGAAGAATGGCAGGATTTACAGACTATGACGTTGTCACCAACGAGTTCAACGAGCGTCGATTTTGCAATGGATGAATTGGGTCGAGGGTTCAAAAGAAGTGATATGACCTATTGAAAATTAGTCACTATCGGGAAGGGGAAACATACTTCTGATATGCAAAATTTTGTGTACAGATGTTTACCGCCTCCACCATCCTTCAAATCATGTTGTTGGCAAGTGGAAAGTAGGAAACTTTTCCCCCACATGTAAAAAACAAAAAGAAAAGAAAATAAGGTGAGGCCTGATATGAGATTCGAGGGAGGCGGGGCAGAGGGGTCCTCTTAGACTGGCTCCATTCCCTGCATCCTATCGCTACCCTCCTCGCTGGGATACATGGGCCAGTCAGAGAAGGATCAGTGAGACGTATATACATACTATAATGAACTTTATTCTGATTGCGTTTAATCATTTAATGAATGTTCATATTTCAACTTATTAACTTGTATCGATGCATGGGTATATACATAATCGATCTGGTTGTATTATCTTACTCTACACTCAGTCATCTTCGTTACATTGTGTATGTCATCTCAGAACATGGATAGAACTGGCAATAGGAGGGTTACTAGAGCACAAGTCAAGGAGGACTTACCACTAAGTAGAGTAAGAAAGGAGAAGTTTAGAAAATCAGCAGTATACACAGGTCTGAACATATGGAACATGCTTCCAAAAGAGGTGCAGATGAATGAATCCAAGAAGGTGTTCAAAAAGGGAGTTATTAATGTAATCAGTAATAGCTTGAGTGTGTAATGAGGATGCTGATACGAGTAAGCATATTAAGCCCATATGTAAATGTAGTGTTATACGCGCACGCCGCCCTGGTGGCGTTTCTTGTAACTAACATATGTAAAAGTTGTCTGGGACTGCTACCAGTTACAGCCCGGTTACAGGAAGTGAAATCTGGTCATGCTTGAATACAACAGTTAACAAGAAGATGAATCTACTTGTCTTTTATTAATCTAAGCCCAGATTCTTTACAAGATGGTGTCAGAACTGAAGATGTCTTTCATTCATGCCCCAAAAGTGAAGACTGAAATGAAATCTGCCAGGTTTGATGTGTGACACTCAAAGATGCTCTGGGACTTTCTGTGAGTAGGCACTGATTTCTAATAAGTTTGGATCAAACTAGGCCCATCAACTAGCCTAGTCTAGCCTACTACTGACATTACTGTGAACATTGATTGCAAAACTATATCCTGAAATATCATAAACATTGACTTTATATGAATGCTGTAGATCTAGTGCCTAGGCCTGTCAGTACATATTGAAGAAAATGGCTACTGCTTCAGTAAAACCACCTGAAATCCTAAAAGTGGAAAGGGGTAACCCATCTCATTCTTGGATCCTATGGAAAAGAAAATTTGAAATCTACCTCAGGGCCACAGGCTCCAATGCAGAGGAGGGTGACAGGAAAATTGGTTTATTACTCCACCACATAGGGGATGAAGGGCTGGACATATTTGACAGTTTTGTTTTCAAGCCCCAAACTGATAACCCCATAGATGAACAACCACCTATCCCAGCAGAGGACCCTAATAATTATGACACAGTCATTGAAAAGTACACTGAGTATTTTGGTAAGAGGGATCCCCAATTGTTGCTCAGGGAACAATTCTGGTTTCATCTCAAGAGGGGGGCCTCCCAAACATTGGAGTCATGGGTGCTAGTGGTGCTAGCATTTAAGAAGTTTGCCGCAGAATGTAAATTCCCGAAAGACTATATGGAGCAGACAGTACGAGACAAGTTAACATTCTCATGTACAGAAGAGTCATCGAAAGCGAAGCTGTATGATGTTGGCGCAGGGCTGACATTGGACAGAACTGTCGAGATCCTGTACCAGAAAGAAACTACTAGATACGAACTCCAAGAGTCGAAGAGTGCGAACATAGATGTAGTGCGCAGCAGGTTCAAGAAAAGGAGCTCAAGCAAGTCAGCAGATAAAAAAGCGAAAACCGGTGACAGAATTAAGTGTGGATATTGTGGAAGTGAGCACATGAAAGGCAAAAAGAACTGTCCTGCAAAAAGTCACACTTGTGAGAAGTGTAAATTAAAGGGTCATTACTCAAAGGTTTGCCGCACGTCTAAATCTCGGGTTTCTCAAGTCGTTGAGGGGGAGAAGGACGAGTTCCGATGACAATGAATCGCACATATTCATTGGCAGCGTGACGACTAGCCAAGTAAATGTGACGTCATCCAAAACCACTCCAGATGACAAACCGAC
This sequence comes from Alentia gelatinosa, assembly GCA_950022655.1. NCBI lineage: Eukaryota > Metazoa > Annelida > Polychaeta > Phyllodocida > Polynoidae > Alentia > Alentia gelatinosa. The sequence goes on along the minus strand of OX465583.1, from coordinate 46,822,226 downwards.
TGATTCAAGTAAAGGCTGGTATATAAAGCTCAAGGCTGGTCCAGATATCCTATCATGGTACATAGACTCAGGAGCTGAGATATTGGTGATGCCCGACACGCTCTACAAGAAGTCATACGGTGATATTCAGCCAACCAGACGCACACTGTTTGCTACAGGCGAACATCAATTACAGACACTGGGATGTGCTCGTATGGAGTTAAGACGTGGAGACTCTACAATCCTCGAAGATATTTATGTAGTAAAAGGTGTTAAGTCGCTACTCCTCGGACAACCCGCAATTGAGAAATTAGGACTGATACCTAACATACCTGGTGCATACAGGATCAAAGCCGTGAACAGTGATAGTCCTGAATTGGACACAAAGGATGAGGTCATCAAAGCTTACCCAAAACTCTTCAATGGACTCGGTAAGCTCAAAGGTGAATACACTATCCGACTCAAGGACGACGCAAAACCTTTCTGCCTCTATACTCCACGCAGGGTACCATTGCCTCTTATGAAGAAGGTAGAAGAGGAAATCGCAGCACTTGTGAAGTCAGAAGTGATCGTGCCTGTAGATGAGCCGACAGACTGGTGCGCACCTATGGTGGTCGTACCGAAGCCAAACGGGAAAGTACGATTATGTGTGGACTTGACTAAACTCAATGAAGGAGTCCGTCGTGAACTCTATGTGATGAAAAAAGTAGAAGAGACCCTTGGGAGTATATCAAGTGGGAGTGTGTTCTCCAAGCTGGATGCTAATTCTGGCTTCCACCAAGTGTTACTGACCGATGAAAGTGCGAAGCTTACAACATTCATAACACCTTTTGGTAGATATATGTTCAGACGGCTACCCTACGGAATCTTATCCACACCTGAGCACTTCCAAAAGCGAATGGACAAAGAACTGACAGGCCTACAAGGAGTGTTGTGTCACATGGATGATATCCTCGTGATCGGCAAAGACAAACAAGAGCACGATGAACGTCTAACTAAAGTACTGAACCGACTGCAAGACAGCAGGATCACTTTAAACAAGGACAAGTGTGTCTTCACCTCAAACAAACTTCACTACCTTGGTCAGGTGATAGATGCAGATGGAATCAAGAAAGACCCAGCGAAGGTCAAAGCGATCATTGGCATGCCTGAGCCTAAAGATGTCCCAGATGTCAGAAGATTCCTTGGCATGGTCAATCAGCAAATGAAGTTCCTAGAGAATCTTGCAGAAGTAACAAAACCTATCAGAGATCTCCTTAAAAAGGATTCCGAATGGACTTGGGATCTCCCACAAAAAGCAGCATTCAACAAACTGAAGCAAATGCTGGCTTCCAACAAAGCCCTTGCTTTATACGACCCGGAAAAAGAGACAATCATATCTGCAGATGCAAGTAGTTATGGTGTAGGGGCCGTGATCAGACAACGCCAGAAAGATGGGAATCTCAAGGCAGTTGCTTATGCCAGTAGATCAATGACAAAGACGGAGGGCAGATATGCTCAAATTGAGAAAGAAGCATTGGCGACCACATGGGCACTTGAACACTGGAGCGATCTCCTTATTGGCATGAAGTTTCATGTGGAAACCGACCATAAGCCGTTAGTGCCACTATTCTCAACCAAATTGATCGACGAACTACCAATCAGGATCCAACGATTCAGACTCAGACTAATGAGATTTGACTTCACAATCAGTCATGTTCCTGGAAAACTCCTAACCACAGCAGATGCTCTCTCGCGGGCACCACATGAAGAGTCAAGAAGCGATCAGCAAGCAGTGGATCTTCAACACTAAAAGAGGATGAGATAATGAGTGTTGTCATACACCATGTAGAACATGGATGGCCAGAAGCTAGACGTGACATATCTGGTCCACTTGTGAAATACTGGACTGAAAGAGGGAACCTCTCTCTACATGAAAGGTTACTACTACTTGGTAGACAACTCATTGTGCCAGCTAGCCTGAGAGTTGATGTCTTACGGAAACTGCATGATGGTCACCAAGGACTAACCAAGACTAGAGCCAATGTCAGCTCCTCAGTATGGTTGCCTGGAATAACCAAAGATGTTGAGAAGGCGTAAGTTGAAAACCAGAGTTCCAATTCACCCGCATGAACTGAGACCCTGCACACCTGATGCCGATCTTGTCAGGAGGAGAGAGAGAGACTATAGGAAACAAATGCGTATCAACTACGATCGTCGTCACAGAGCCACTGTTCTTGAAGCCAATGAGTTATCGCCTGGAGACAGACCATGGCTTCCAGACCTGAAAGTGGAAGGAAGGGTTGTTGGCAAAGCACAGAGCCCTAGGTCATATATCATATCAACACCAAATGGACTAGTGAGACGGAATCGACGGATGACAAGAAACCTAGGCCCTGGTCCCAATATACCACCAGTTCACCAGAGTGATCCAGCCACAACTACAACAGTGGTTACACCAACTATTACTCTTCCACAACCTGTGGAGATCACTGATGCCCATCCAGTGGTCACTCCACCAACTCCTGATCGAGGTGCCACCCCTAGCGTACCTGATCCGGAACCGAGAAGATCTAAGCGACAGAGATCTGCTCCTAAAAGACTGATAGAAAAATACTAATGACTCTTCTCTTTCAGATTACTTATTATATTACTTTATAAGTTAGAAAGCATTTACAGTTACCAAAGAATATTTGATCATATTATTTCATATTCAAAGACAATGAACAGTCCATTTACTTACAGAGACTTTCATATACATATTGACTTATAAGAGACTTATAGAGTTACTAGTATATCATAGTAGTTATCTCATATATGAAAAACTTTGAGAAATAGTATTATCTAAACAATAACTCTCTTACAAAGGGAGATGTAGTGTTATACGCGCACGCCGCCCTGGTGGCGTTTCTTGTAACTAACATATGTAAAAGTTGTCTGGGACTGCTACCAGTTACAGCCCGGTTACAGGAAGTGAAATCTGGTCATGCTTGAATACAACAGTTAACAAGAAGATGAATCTACAGTATGGGACGAAGATGTGATCCGTATGGGAACGCGACCACGAGTAGTTCCTGATTGTTTTTCCCTCTCCAAGGTCGGCTTCTGCCGGTTCCCGCCGAAAATTTTTTTTCTTGGGAAATCGGTGAAATCGGAAAAAAATCGGGGGCCCGATTTTCCTACCGAAGGAATTTTTTCCAAGAAGATGAATCTACTTGTCTTTTATTAATCTAAGCCCAGAAGCTTTACAAGAGTAAATGTGTTGGATATTGTCGCTTCGAATGATAAAGATAACATTTGGCTAACTATATGTGTACCATTGAATGCATATGTACAATGAAGAATGTATATACAAACATTGTATGTATCATCTTGCCCGAGTTCTGTTACCTGCTAAAATGTATTGTGCACAAGGAAGAACAATAACATTATTGATTGCAATAAAAATGCAAAAAAAATAAATAAAAAAATGTCATATCCATCGATTAGGTGAGGCTAAGAAAATCAACCTAACGAGGGTTGAAGCCCCTACCTATTTGTTGATCGTCATTATACACTTATTACTATGAACATGGATAATGAAATGAATGTAAGATAAAATTTGATGAATCAATAAAGAACATAAAAAAAAGAAGACTTGAGCAAGTCTAGGGTCCTCGCTGTATTACACTATTTTTAGATTGGGGTGGGGTAGGGGTTGAGTGTTAAAAAAGAAAAGGTTTTTATCTATCCATGAGTTAGAGTTCCTCCATCAGGCGGGGACGGGGTGGGGGTGGGGGTAGGATAGCATGACAACGAACCCTTATGCAAAAATGACATTTTTAAAAATTGGAATTGATCTACCTACCCTTGCGGGGCTTGTAGGCCTAATTGTATTGCCTACTGGCTTCGCAGCCTTTAGTAACTTGCAACGTGTTGCACCAGTGGAGTCGGGCCTTTGAAGGGACACTTTTAGCTTAGAAGGGAGGAGGCACCCTTACACGGAGTTCTAGCTTTATGTATACCGGGTACTGTATCTTTCTAACTGACAAGTCCGTGATTTTGGGGGTCTCGTGTAAAAAGAGACATGCACGACGCCGCCTGGTGAAAGTTGGCAGCACTACAGGCTAAGACTACATTGCACTGCACCCTAGGGGGTGGCCTGGAAACTAATGTATATGAGCCCCTGGCGAGTAGGACTGCAACTACAGTCCAAACTTCCGGTACTTCGCGGCGACGCGGTCATCCTTTGTAACTTGTGAGTGTAGATGCTTACTAAATTGTGATATTGAGACACCTCTTTTCTTTGTATTTATAACAAATGCAGTTATAGATAACTACCAAAACAACGTTTCTAAGAATGTAAGAAGCATACGTTATAGGACATTCGGAAATTTAATTCTGTGAGTTTTTATCTCCCGACAGTTAGTTTCATGGGCGATATTAGATGGATTAAGAGAGATTTTGACATCCTCACGAGTAGTTCAGTTATTAATCTGGCGCACATGTCACACTGTAATCTTGTCAATACGAAAATAGTCGTCAAATCTGGTATTGGAAGACTTAGTTATATTTATCTGCCTAACTGGTACGGAACTTTGACTCAATCTGAGTTTGAGGCAGTACAACATTAATGCAAGGCTGTCGAGTCTCACAGATTTACCAGTAGATTTACTAAATACTAAAATAGATCTAGATCTAGATCTTGATTAGATCTAGATTCTAGTCCGATCTTATACTGTAAACGAAGTAGTTTGGGTCGTGCTAGGATTTACTTAGCCAGCCCTGTTAGACACTTAGTCTCCAAACAAACAGGGACGTTTGGGGAACTTGGGAAACCCCTGTTTGTAGTCGACATAGACACTATTAAAGACAGCGCAGCTGAATGGAAATGAGGGGTGAATACTGTACCTAGGACTTACCGTAACAGTGTGAGACACAAATCTGAGCAATTACTCAAGGTACCGGGTATTATATTAATAATTTTTCTGATCACGGATCAGACATTATTTGAGTATTTGTTTCTATCTTGTTTATTTCAAAAGTGATATGATTAGTTGATGAGAGATGGCAGATTTCCTCCATTCCATGGAAATACACTTTTTCATTTTTAGTATATAGGATTCTTTGTCCTTGTGTAAATCAAGTATAGTATTAATTGAGTCTCGTTCACACCAATAAAATAGTACACTGAGCCTCCCCGTAAACCCTGAGCCCAACTGCCATGGCTGACATTAACATAATTCCCAAGTTTTTCTGTCTCTCCGAGGCAGTAAATTCCACTCGAAGAATATTTCCACTTTTTTCTGACACCAACTGACATACCTCTAACACGCAAAAGAGATTCCAGGGGGCTTAGCCCCCCAAAAAGGGAGCACAGGTATACACAGACACGTAAAGTTTTTTTTTTCAGTTTTGCCTATGTCAAAGTAAAATAGGCCCTTTTATATCTAATATATTTATATAAAAAAGGAAATAGGAAATGTAGTGGAAAATAGTTGATCTATTTATGAAATGTTCTGAAAAAAAAATATTTTTCTGCAATTCTTTCAAAAACGAGGACGGTAACCTATGGTTTTCAATACTTAAATGTGTAGTACCACACTTTTACTCTGTTCATTGAAAGTTTGAAAAAATAGTATTTCTATGTGAAATACAAATTTTTTGGATTTCTATAAGTTTACGATATTATCATATTGATCTCTGGATCAAATATTAGCCCAGTTACCCCCAATGTTCTAAGTTAAATACCTACAATGCTTTGAGATCATCCTATTAAATTTTCGGGAAAAGGACATGGGTTTTAGTTTTTAATGTGAATAACCGATAGTTTTGCTTGTGCAATATTTGAATGATTTCACCTTTCTTACACCTTTTCAGTGCTTAGTGAAGCCTATTCCTCCAGACAGACCTCTCAATCAGGAAAGATGACTCTGAACTTGGATAGCTACCGGATGGCACATGAAAGTGATGTGGAATGGGGGCTACGTAGAAAGTTCCTTGAAGCACATCAAGACAAATACACTGGTAATACAAACCGGCTGCTTTGTCTTGCAAGTTGCTTCGTCAACATTGAGATGTATGGCTGCCGCTATCCAAATGAGGTAATGATAGAAGTGAAGGAACTGATTGAGGAGATCGCAGATGAGATTCAAGACTTCAGACAAGAAATACGCAAGAGAACTGAGGTTCAGTTCGTGAAAGCTGAAGAACCGTCATCAGCAGCAAGGCCAGGGGGTAAGCTTTATGGGAATTTTGTCAAATCTGATGACAAAGTAGTAAAACCTTCACATTCTTCAAATAACGATAATAAACTAGTATCTGGAAATAGCGGATCGGGAATAATGTCAGGCTTTGTGAAATCTGAAGAAACACTCCCCAGCTCAACCAAAACAGAGAATGCTGCTGCAGAGCGAAAGACGATGAACTTACAAAGTCCAGAGATGCTTTCTCCTCAGTTACAAGCAGAATTAGATCGATTTTATACTTTGGCTTCTCAATTGAACATGGTTCGGTCCACAGGAAACCCCGGAGCTAGAAATAGTACATCTGCTTTACACATGGCGGCTGACAAGCTAAAAATGCCTATCGTGCCTAGATTTGAAGAGAACGAACTAGGTTTTGTTTGCAACTTGCAAATTAATCATGTAGATGTTGCAGCGGGTAATCCTTGTGCACAAAAGAAAGCCACAAAGAGCGACGCATATGACAAGGCTGTCACTTCGCTATCAAAGCCCTATTTGTGTATAAAGACAGTGAATCCAATGAAGAAGGAACTCTTTGCCTCAGATTATCCATTTGAAGGCGTTTCAGGTGGTGGATTAACAAAATTAGGTGCTACCAGAGGTGCTAATAATCAGAGAAACCTACCTGCTAAAAGAGGTCGAAAGAGGCCATATGATACGAACAGATCGAATAGTGACGACTTCTACATCGTTCAGCCTAAATATTCCCGGAACCATGCAGCCAGTGGAATTTTGCATCAGAGTAAAGAATTTTCCAAACAGCCACTAGACTGGGAGTTTTCATCTGAATTAGGAATGACTCACTGTAACGTTTGCCTGCGTGGTAGCGTCATCGGGAGAGCGTCCAACGCCAGTAGAGCTGACGCAAAGAAGGAGGCTTCAGAAGCAGCACTCGATCATCTCAGAGAGAGATGCTGGACATTTGAAATAAAGCAGAGTGCCGACAGTGATGAGGCAGGAATCAGTCGTACTGAAATACTGGGTGACGAAGCCAAGAAACAGGAGGAACTTCCCTCCTCAAACATTGGTAATAAAATGATGAAGATGATGGGTTGGAGTGGTGGTGGCATAGGAAAGAACCAACAGGGAATAAAGGAACCCATCAATGTGTCTACAGTCATTAACAGAGCAGGCCTTGGTATGCTTGCCGAGCAAGGTATCAGCAAAAACTTCCTTCCACAAATTAAAACTACTATACATGAATATGCCCGTTCAGACAAAGAAGGTGATTTGGTGTTTTCCTCAGACATCACCAAAGAGGAGCGAGCATTGATTCACTCAGAGTGCAAAAAGTTGAATTTGAAAAGCCATAGCCATGGCACTGGAGAGGAACGTTACTTGGTTGTCAGCCGAAAAAGAACCGCACGACAATTGTTCAACATGTTGCAGCAACAAGGCGGAGAGAGTAGCAAGTACCTCCTCATCCCACCTGGCGAGAGTTCACAGCCTTACGATGACTAAAGTATGGGTTATTGCCATTTATTCTCTCAAATACCAACCTGCATAGTGAGGTAAAACTGATCTCATTGTTACATCATTTTGTTTGAATAGTTTATGGACTGAAAACTTTTTTATATTGAGTTTCCATTAACGTAACATATGTTTCATCTGAAATATTCCCTTGATACTATCTATATCCTTATTGAATAAAGTTTCGGTTAACATTTATGAATTGATTTAGTTTTGAGCCCTAGAAACAAGGTTGGTATCACGGTGTTGTTATGCCAATATTTGATTATATTTTATAGTTGACATTAACGCGCCTGATATATAACATTCTTATCTAAGTAGATTATTCCATGGACTGAATCATTGGAGAAAGAAATGTTAGCTGTGCCTCGCCAATATGTACCATTGAAATTATTATATTTCTGATTGAAAGACATAAAACGAATAAAATATGTATACCCCATTGTAGAAGTCCAATGGACAGAAATGACTGTTTTCTGATATCCTTCAAAAATAATATTTTACTGACATCACTGAACTGTAATTTCATAGACACTGCGTTCTCACCATCAACTTTGTTATAAACTGTGCAAGTTTTATCTGATTTCATGCGATTCTGGCAAAACACGTGTTAAAATACAGGAAAACATTGAAATGAAACGGCAAAGGATTACATAATTCAGGGATAGCAGGTTTCCTCTTTTCCAAGGAAATCCTTGTTTTCATTTTAGGTTCTAAAATTTTGTTTAGTGTGTAAAACAAAGAGAGAATAAATTGGGCCTCATTCACACAAATAAACATTGGTTCAAACCTCCCCACACTCTCTCAGCCCTATTCTATTGCCAATAACAATGTACTTTCTATGTTATCTCAGTTTCTCTAAGGCTGTAAAACCTACATGAAAAACATTTCCTATTTTTCTCATGACTCCAACTGACTTCCTTGTAAAATTGATTTACTCATAACTATAAAACTTTTTTTAAGCCCCGTCTACCTACAATAACTATAAACATTGTAGGATTCACCTATCTGTTATAAGTCAAGTACAACTGGACAGAGATGAACTATATGTACCAATGTAAATACGCTTCCATTCTCTAAAGTGCTTTATTTTCAAATATTTACAGGCCGTTTTTGAGGAAATGGATATCACAGTGTAATAGAGTGGAATGGAAGAAGATGGTCGCGGCCTCTAAGACAGTATCGGATATTTCATCATTCAATGTACAACATGGGAGTTCGTCATAGAATCAGTAGCATTGTTTAGATGTTTCAAATGAGATATTTTATCACAGCTTTTTGATGTTCAAGTACATATATTTCCAGGACATCTATTACTTTTAAGGTTAGACTTACTTCTCAATGGGAGGTAGTATAACATTGATAGAGCGTGGAAAATGTAGAGTGTCAGACTACAGCCCAGATAATGTTGACTGGAAAATGCTATTTGTGAATATTGAACATCATTCAAAGATGACAAAGCTGAAATAATCTCATAAAAGTTCATATGTTGTCACGATTTCCCTGTACTTTAAACATACATGCATACATACTGTACAAAACATGAATAAAAATATAAAAATGTAAAGATGTCGTTCGCCCGATGTTATTCTCAATATCTAATGGCGATCAGGGTCGTACATATTAAGTCACCCTAGTTGACTGTTCAACCAGCCCTTACACCAAGGAATCACCCGTCCTGTAGCAGTTATGGTTGCCATAACATTAACCTTCTCTTCTGATAAAGCCCCCTGGACTCTTTGTAAATGTGGCACCACATTACAAATCCTAGCCCGTGTCCCAGGGTAAAAAAAATCTTGAAAGGTATCCCCTGAATTGAAAATCATAAAAATGTCGCAATCTCCTGATATATGTCCATTGCATTATAATTATTACAGGCCTATCCAGATCCTCTTGAAAAGTATCCCCTGAATTGAAAATCATAAAAATGTCGCAATCTCCTGATATACGTCCATTGCATTATAGTTATTACAAGCCTATCCAGATCCAGTGGTCTAAAATAATGTGAAACTTTTTGTCACTCGGGCGCCACATTAAACATCTTAGACCGTGTGAGAGACTGAAAAATCCATGAAATGTATCCCCTCATTTGAAAAATCTTAAAAACAGTGAAGTCTCTTGATATATGCCCATTGCATTAGGGTCATTACTGATCTTTCCAAAACACTTTGAATTGTGGTTCTATCGTTGTTCTAAGTGGTCTAAAATCATGTAATACTATTTGTGACTGTGGTACCACATTTCAAATTTGAGGCAGTATGACAGACTGAAATATCCATGAATGTATTCCCTGATTTGAAAATATTCAAAATGTTTTATATATGTCCATTGCGTTATAGTTATTTCAGGCCTATATAGAGCACTTTGAATTGTGGCTCTATCTTTATTCTGAATTGAGTATATATTACTATGGCGTGTGTATGTACTAAAGTGCGGCAGTCATTGAGTTGTACGTCCATGATAAGGCTCATCAAACTCATAAAATAAGTCTGTTGAATAATTATACGCTCTTGAAAAAATGTCAAGAAATCATTCCAAGCGCACACTTGATGAAAAAGCATAAAAATAGAATTTCCCTAGTGTCCGCTCTATGGAATATTCCCAAGGAAAACAAGAACGTTCTTTCAGCACCCCTCTTTCTCACACTCTCTAAGTCGTATTCTTAAAGAACTAGGCTTAGAGCCTTGAGAATCCATTGGCCTGCCTCCTGTGCTAAGGACGCACATCAATGCAACCCAAAGATTCCTATAATCTCAATGATGCCACCTAGTGGGAATACTGTGTGTCAGTGGCTTCTCAAGGCTCTAAGCCTAGTTCGTTAAGAATTTTTCTCCCATAGAGCGCAGTGAGAACTTTGTACAGACTTCGACTCAGAGAGTGTGAGATCTTATAAGAGGGGTGCACCCATAGGGGGGCAATGTCTTAGCATATAGATAAGTCTGGGAACTGTCAGAAAACTAAAATATCGCTCATCTATTTAATTCATATACATTTAGTACAGATTCATAAATGACACCTCATATTCAACAAAAGTACGTTTTACAGGATATTTTAGAAGTGGAAATTGATTTTCAGTTGACAGGGATAAAAATGATATGAGAATATATATTATTGTTTAGCGTAGAAATGGAAATATATATGGATGAGTCTGTGAAGCTTTAAAGTTACATCTATTTATAGAATCTAACAAATCACTATTACTGTTCTGGCATGTGGAACTTAGTGTTTTGGCAATTATACATCTTGAGGAATTCTCATCTACATGCCCTGCTGGAGAGGGTACAGGAAATCGTATTCTGGGTCAAATGAAGTCAGTACACGCTCATTATCAACTGGAGGGACGGGGACTTGGAATAAAAGAAAACCGTTCCGGTCGGCTAACTCCTGGGTGTACGGCGCATTCGTCACGGTCTCTGAATCTAGGTCAGTAGGTTGGAAGGCGTCAGTCCTGGCTTCAGCCGTGCCTGCATCACCTGTACTTGTTTTCACTCACCCGCTCCCTCCCCTACAGGCCCCACGCCCCGCAGGTTAAACAGGTAGGTAAGATCAACACTGGTGGTGAGATCAGCGGGTCTCACTTTTGAGCTACGAGAAACCAGACTTAAGAATTAGGAAGATCGATCACCATATCCACTGACCATAAGGTAGGTAAACATTTGACATATACCACTAAGATGCTTGTTTTTATTACGTCACTTGCATAAAGTTAACCCAGTTGACTTTCTGATATAACATCGTTGTAGCTGGTGTCCTAGAATACATGTGTATGGAGGTATAATGTTATGGCACTCACGTACGTGTTCGTGCTACACAAGGATCTAGGCAAACATATTGAATAACACCACTATAGTTACAATTTCAAGCATTGCTGAAGTTAAACGATTTGTCATTGTAATACACACACATCTCAAGAGGCAGAGGATCCGGGAGACCTCGTTTAAGCAAACCTCGTGACTCAGGGTGATTAAGAGGCCCTTAATCCTGCATATCCTTTGGTGAACATGTACCACTTAACTGAGTGTGACAATTGTGCAGTGCGCAAAAACTTCATGATTTATACTCATTTATGTAGCTAATATCAATACCGTACATATGTCCGCTGAGACATTCCCATGAGACATATTGACATACTCTTACAAGATGCCCAGCTTTTTAATGCATTTTATGCTACATGCCCTATAGATACCATTATTTAATACCTGGGCTTTAGGGTTATATGGTAGTCAGTGGTCCCTAGTCAGTCTATGCATTTGGGGTGCAAACACTACCGGTAACATGCAACTCTTTCCCCTCGAGTATGTATGTGTGCGCATTTTGTAAGTCTACCACTTTAAGATCATGATTGTTTATTGGATTAACTATACTGGAAACCCACAGGTGGTTTCCAGCGCCGAAAATACTGCGTCCAGGTCGCCGCTAAAAATAACCTTAATTATACATCTGCATGCAGAGGTTTTCGGACACAAAGCTATACCTACAAAGAACCAGTATACTTTCTATTATGGTGTTTGCATTTACGTATAATAGTCCATGTTATCGTAATAGAGGTATAGGTACAAGAAGAAAGGGGAATTATCATGGGCGTAACAAATGGCCTGTCACCCTGTGTGAAGAAAATAACCATTTCTCACCTTTTATGCAGGTTTTGACAGAACAATACCCATTAATAACTATATAAGAACATCCCAAACCCCTTCTATGATATTGCTTTATACAAGAGCATTAGGTATCATGATATCTTTAAAATCTATGACCATACCTGGCCGAACTCTCTTGAGAGGATATATCACAAGTTATATCTTTCAGTATAATACATAACAATATGTAAAGCAATTCCTAATGATGACAATGTAAGCTAAATACCAAAGTATACTGGATAAATCAGTCGGGACGGGAACACTTTTGATTCGGTAGCGGTGTGTACATAATTATGGTAACATTGAAGCCTCAAACCACATTTCTCCTGCATAATGACTTTAAAGAAAAAAAAATTGTTAGCATCGACCCATATTTTTTTGTGTTTATATTCAGGCAAAGTCTAATTTTTTTTAATTTGATGTCATTTCACACAGAATTAGCTCTCCCATATTGCGACCGATTATCTTCATCAACAATGGCCAAAGACGGCTTCGAAAATGAAGGTAAGTTGTCAGTAAATTTGGTCATACATCATGTTATCATCTATAGATCAATGATATAGTGCACTGCATCTAGTACATGGAAAGAGTGATCTATTCTTCATAAGGTGGAAACAATACTGAATAGATTCGCTTTTACTTTTTAGTAATCAAATAGAATAAAACAAACACAGGGCATGACATGAGTGACAGTGTAACAAAAACTTTCAGAAAAGGTTGGAAACTCAATGCTAAAATCGACTCCCTCGAGTCCTTCCAGGCAGCCGGCTGCCATACAACTTTCCAAACGGAACAACGCTGGGAAACTTTACCGCAGGGCCATGAAATATTCATCGAGACAACGAACTGCATGGGGATGCATGGCTCAGCGACCACTGAGTGCGTTTAGTGGGACTGCACAAACAATATCGTCATTTGAACGTTTCTTCAGGCCTGACACCACATAGAGCTTGCTGAATCCACCCGTGTACTCGCCAGCTGCCCTTATAAATCATCCAGTGAATGGGTAGTCATTAGTATCCACAAACTCACTCTTGCAATTCTTGTGCCAAGTGACAATCTAAATGCATGCCGAAAGCAGCTTTTCCATAATCTACAGTTACGCATGCAAAAACAAGTGTTTACCAACAGAATGTTACATACACTCTAAACCTCCCTTGGGATTGAATAACTGGCCCAAATCCTAAATCGGGGTTAGTTCGGGGTTGCATGTCATGCATGACAAAACCTTGTGTTGAACCTATTTTCACGCTCCTGTCGATCTGTTCATTTCGTCGTTTGCCCTGCATTCCATTCATATCTTTGTTTACTCTGGGTAACCCATAACAAAGCGCTATATATATATATATATATATATATATATATATATATATATATATATATATATATATATATATATATATACACACACAAGACCCATTTGCCATCTGAATTCCATTGAACAATGTGATACCAAAATATCATCTGAACAGATATGTAGGGAGGTCTAGGGGTCAGACAATCATCCCACCCACGATGTTATTTGGGCAGCCAACAGTCTTTTCATATACACATTAGAATTCCACTGAGAGGTACATCCTTCGTTCCGAACTAAGGTCTTCCTAGACGGGGTAGAATAAAACATCTATTAGAGGAAACAATAATCCTGCTCTGAACAAATTTATATTAATTAGCCTTACATGGGGGCCCCTATAAGACATTGTGAGGCTGTGCATGAAGTAGAGTTTTTTGTCATGATTTTCCGGTATATCTAATGATATAGAAACGTTTTTACAAAGTCAGTAGTGATATGCATTCAAAGTCTTTCGTTCTGTAGCTATTGCTCCTCGCCCATGGCGTCGTGCTGTAGTTACGGGATGAAAAACCTCGAACGACCATCACCACGGGCTCAGTAATTATTTTCCCTCGTGTACATTGGGTGAATTGTAGCGAACCTATAAGCCCCTGTGCTTTCAGTCCACATTGTGTAGTGCTCAACGGTGAAGATCTATGGCGCATTCCATGGTAATTTACACTAATAGACAGTGGCAATCCATTCATACAGCAGTAGTATAAAATTGATGGGTAGTCTCCAAATCGCTTATAAATGCTCTTTTGAGATAGATAATTAAGTGTAATTTTGATTTCATTTGGCTGACCTAGCTATATAAGATATACATGTATAAGTACATTTTTAAACCATATATATGTCGCACACTGTGTATGCCTCAGTAATGATTCAACATATGCTGTACTGATATTCTGATGGGTGGAGGGGGCGGGGTTATTTGATATATTAATATCTGTGATGGAAGAACAACATTTGTATCTTTTTATGTGCCTGTTTCTCTTTTCCTATTAAATAAACAAAAGCTAACTGACGACATATAGGAAAAGCTCAATACATGACATAGTTCAATTCCCTGGATATTAAAATATACCATTTTTATATTTGAAATGTCATAGGGAACGTGTTTCTTATTGAATGTTCCTCTCCCTCTGTAATTGTCAGGGACACTACTTTAAAAAAATGTATCAGCTTTGGAGTAAACTACTTGGTGCTCCGGAAAGATATTCGAAATTTTGTTTGATATGCAATAAGCTAGACAATTGATCATACACACTTGATAGAGTATCCATTTTCGTATATATGCCATCTAGTTATACAACGGCAATGTAAAATTGATTGGTAGATTCTGAATCGTTTATGATGCCCCTTTAAGGGGCGAATGATGCCTTGAGGTATCAGCCGTCCTAAGACAAATGATGCCTTGAGGCATCAACCGGGCCAGGGTGAATAATGTCTGAACAATGAAATAATGGAGCAATATTAATACAATTTTCGCAGACTGTAGGTATGACACCATGATTAATATTTCTATTCAGAGGAAATTAGATGTTTAGTATTATCTATCGTATCACGTGATTAAACACTCCAATTATGGGGTTTTACGGTGCCCATCTCCTTGAGGTATAGAGTGCCATATATTCCCGGTACCCCAATTAGAAAGACAATTTATATAGAACGATACTTGTTTTGTTTTTCGTCGGCCACACTTGTTTCTTTGATTTCATGGGTGACAAAATGCTAATGACAGTATATATTGCTTTCTCGCATTCATATGAGAATTCGTAATTTATATCAATTTCCATGCCCAATGATCTTATTATATATTTCTAAACTATCATAACGGAAATTTAGTCATAGCTATTTTAAGGATAGGAATAAGAACAATTTTCATTTTGATTTTTCGCCCTCGATCCCGCTAGTCGATTTCCATATCACAAGTTGTTCTGTATGTCGGGATAATGGGAATATTTTGACAACGTTCGATAACGACAATTTATTTCTCTTCTTCAGCCAATACAGTAAGCAAGGAGGAAATTGACCTGGAATATCAGAAAACAGGTTTCGAAGGTTATGTCCCATGTATAGGTAAGACACCTCTATCTTAAAATGTGCATATATAATTTACAAGACTTGTTCACGTGATTTCATAATTTACATACATGAGACTGTAGTATGCCCGTATATAGCGACTCTCACTGCAGTGGTTACTCAGCATTATACATCAAAGTAACATCCCAGGATAACAACACTGAAACTATAATCCACCGAAAATTCGTTAATTAGAGCCTAGACTATCCAACACGAATCTGGATTTTTATTCTACCCCTAATACAAAATCCCATAGGCTTAACATTGAGTTTCCGTATGCCACGCTGCCTGGCATACAGAGTTTTATATGCCACTAGTGACATACATAATTTTATCACCTAATATTAAAAAATCGAAGAGACGGAGTCGGATAAAATCAAAACGTGATTCGTTTTAATCGTGGCCACCGCATACCACTCCGGACTTCACTCGGCTTCGCCTCGTGAAATCACTATGCCAAACTCCAGTCGTGGCATACGGTGGCCAAGACTAAAACTCATCCAGTTTTACTATACTACCTCATAACACAATATTGGTTTCATTCTAGATCCTCACCCTCTACAAGTTAATTCTGAACAAGTGGAACCCATCGATGAAAATGAAAATTTAGGTAAGTACAATTAGCGTCATCCACTTCTTTCATCTAATTTAGGTAATAGTTAATCGAGGATAAATACTTATGGAAAACGCATACATTTACGAAGTCCACACTGAAATGGTATGGGGCCCCAGCAAACCACTACCGATTGTTTCCTAGGTATCACAACCCATGACAATTGATTACAAATTTTAAATCCATTGATAACGGTAAACCAGACTCCCAGACAGATTGATAGTACTTATGTGCATTGAAAGCAAAACATAGTGCCTACTGACATTAATAGCAGACCTTATATGATAATCCCTGGTTTTAATTCATTTGTTAAGTTGAATAATGAAAACCACAAACAATGGTTTTTATGATCAGTCGGCTCTGTAAACTACTCGTCGTTGATGACGCAATGCACGTGATATTGATCTTGTATTACTACACGTCAACCTCTTGTAGTTTACGGTCACCTGGTCACAAAGTATAGAATATGTCTAATACCGACAGCATGACCAGCCAGTTTGGACTTCTGAAGGTTAGCTGCCTGCTGGGGATAGTGCAAAGAGGAGGGTTACTCAGAAATAGAAAAAAAACCTCATCCCGACAAAGTGTACAACATTAATTTCATAGATAGCACACTACCATATTTTATCCTACCCCTAATAAAAAACTCCATAGGCTTAACATTAGCGGACTGTATTTGGTCTATGGTGCAGGAAAATGAGATTTATCGCTCTAGTGGGATACAGTTGTCAAATGACATCATTTGAAAAGCACCCAATGATTATCACTGATTATCAGTGAGTTTTATGTTATTTCTTAATTTGCTAAAGTAATTTAGACGGGGTAAGATAAATTCTAAACCAAACTTGAATTAGTTGTGTTGTTTATCGCACTCCGGCAATGTCGCGTATCACTGCAATCGGCTTCGCCTCGCGCAGTAAACGCGACATTGCCATCGTGCAACAAACAACAACATGACTAACTCTTGTTTGGTTTCTCCTAAGTACTGTACCAACAGTGAATATTGAATTTATAAATGTACCTATGGATATAAAAAGGATTAAATGTATTCATGCCAGAGTGACTGCATCGCTAGAACTTCCAACTGAAATCACTAGACAGACAGTCAGACTGAAAGGTAGATAGATCTTTATCTCACCCTTGGAATAAATGTCCATATGCTTAACATTGGGAGCTCGTTCTCCATGCCCGTACAAGTATTGCAGTCTGTTCTCCATGGTTTATATCCTGTGTGTTGTCCATTCATTTAGTGTGTACAGGGGTGAGATTAATACAGAAAGCAACTCATTTCAGTCAAAGAAGTCATTCTCGAACTCGTTTGAATGCTATGTGATATTCACTCAGTTGTCGCCTTTTTCATATCCCTCCGCATCAAACTCGTGGAGAACGGCGACCTTGACCAAAACTTGTTGGTTTCTTCTTTCTGACTTGATGTAGGAATAAACATGTTTATTATTGTGTGTATGTCTGAAATTGCGATTGTATTCCTGTGATATCATTGTCATTTCAGAAAGTAAACCACACAAAAAATTGTCATTTTGGCGAAGATGCTGCATAGGATTCTGTCGTCGTTGCTGCTGCTGCTGTAAATGTCGATGCTGCTGCTGTAGAGATGACACAGATGAATAGTCTTCTGAAGACTGTTTCATTTCATAGATATAGATACAACTTTGTTTGTTTATCAAAAGTAATCTATTGCTCTGGTTAATTGTGTGCAAACGTCTTCCGATCTCCCTTAACATAAAAGGGCACATAGGCATGCTCATGTGGAGACTTGTAGAGCCATTTGTCCCCCGACGCCGAAAATATACCGGCATTGGTGGTTTGACTCTGAATTATCCTTGACGCAGTTTGGAACCATGAACCATGACTGGTGGCGCCACCTCACAAGTCGCTCTGGTACTCCCCGACCCTGCAGGGAGATGACAAAAGAACCATGGTACGCATTGTATCCTATAAGGCCCGATTCCATTGGCCGGCGAAAACGGTGTAGATCTTATGAGTTCTCCTAATAGCCTATTAACAGTTGGCGTCAGCAGTGCTGAAGGTCTATCGGTGGTGCCTGACTGTATATCGGTGATGGCCAATGTAAATGGGCTGTTAGGAGAACACAAAAACCACACCGTTTTCGTCGGCCAATGGAAAAGAGCATGTTGATGTCTATTATGTGACCGATAAAGTGCTGATAAACCGATAAAACTGAAAGTATTATCTATAAACACATAATTCATACGGTCATGGTAAAATCTATGATGATTCTTGGAGTTCTGATATAATGTTTTTCGTACCATCTTTCTGTACGATATGTAGCCACACTCTTGTCACACAATGAAAAGACCCCTTGATTGAGGAGTGATGGGGTCTCATCCCAAAATGGTTACCCTTAACGAGTATATCTCTCTCTATATATATTTGCATTTTACCCAGAGGGGGAGGGGGGAAGTCATTTATATCTCATACCATATTTACTAATTGAGCTTTTCTCAAAAAGAGACGGTGTTTTCCAATAAACAACGCTCGAATTCATATAATATATGGGATTATTCCCAGGTGACTTTTCCACCTTAATCAATTAAGCACTGATCCTTCAGGAATTACTGACACAGCATTGTCAGCTTGGGAGGTAATCTATTTTAGGTCTTTTTAAGACAAAATATCTTGTTTGGTCATTTCAACAATATTGATAACAATTGACCCTTTCATTTATATGCGTATTGCATTGTTTTAATATCCTCCCATAGACACTATGAGATAATCTTTTCTGAATGGATGTTAACGAATGGATGTTTTACCAAAAGAGTCCATTCATGAATACTTGTATTACCACCGTTTATGCTCACTGTATTAATGGCTATGGCAAAGCGTTTTATTTCCCGATATTCCTCTAGGACTTAGAACAGTTACGACGACCCGCTAGCTTATTAACAGTTTTATTAACAGTTTAAGTTAAATGTTTTAGTTAGGGCTGGTGTTTTAAAATGAGATAAGACCGGATGATATTCCTCTATAGAATCTTAACTAATCAAGCTTCCTGGGTTTGTTTCCTCGGATTACAATTTACTTTACATGCATTAATGTATAATGTATCTTGTGTACACTTTCTGGTTATTGTGGAAAATTCGTGCAATAATATATGACTTAAAGAATGCTGCCAAGTATAACCTGAAATGAGTAATACAGATATGAGCTTTTCCATGACATAGTTGACAACCAACCTATAATGATAAAAGGCCAAATATAGAAATGTATAGCGAAAATAGATGCATGCACCGTATCAGACGCGAGAATGATACACAAGTGTATATCTTCACTTTGCATTGCTTGATATGCAATCTTATAGTAATTTAGTCTTCTCTGAGAAATCCACCCTACCAACTGTACGTCTGGTATTAACTGCTGAATGCCTTCCCGTGGCCAGTCCATTCTATACTAAAGAGTCGTGACGTGTTGTCTGATATGTGATATATTAATAATACAGACACGTCTATGTATAAACGGTATTATTGAATCCTGTTAATCAACCCCACCGATTGTATCAATAAAGTTTCAATTTCTTTTGAGTTGTCTTACGCGTTTGTTAGTTTCCTGTTCCAGAATCAATTCCGCCTTAGCATTAATTAATCCAATTGGCAATTCATGGAGCAGGCAAACAAGTATTTGAAATATAGCATATTTCCAATTTATCTTGTTGTATCAAGAAAAAGTTAAATACAGTAAATTAACATTACGTATACAATGCCGCAGATAAATCAGATTCACGAAACAATTTGATGCATTCTGGATTTTCTCCTGAAGCCATAAATGTAGCCTAATGCTTCTAAAACAAATTTATTTTCTAAGATAATTCAACCAGAGATTCAAGATGACTCAAGATGATACAATATCTGTTGGAAGAAAAAATACCGGTATGTCCCCTTTTGACCTTTTATTTTTTTATATTTTAATACAAGAATACATCCATAGCTTGACCTTAAAAACCTCCATGGATTTATTCTGCTCTTTAGAATATGATCATTAAAGACTCTGTTGATGACTTTTTCATTTTCTACATGTATGATGTTACGTTGTCCAGAAATTGAATCAACGTGTCCAACCACATTGTTCGTCAGCCCGGTTAGCTCAGTCGGTAGAGCATGGGACTCTTAATCCCAGGGTCGTGGGTTCGAGCCCCACATTGGGCGACGTATCTTTTCCTGTTAGTTTCAGTGTTTGACACCAGGTGGGGTAGCGTTCAAAAGCGGTTTTGAGTGAGTTTCCCAACGGGTATTCATTGGTATCCCAAACCACAACTATGTGTGAGCCGGATTAGGCCTATTTTGGGTGATAGCTGAGTTTGATATCGCAATACAGGTGTGGATTTAGAATAAATCCTCACAAACTATCTATTCTCAGCAATGGACCTTTTTCCACACCCGTGTGGCACATTAGGCCCCATCCTCTTGGTTATGCAATGCCTACATCCAAACAACCCCCTAGCAACGTATTCTTTACTACTTTAGCACCGGATTAGTGACTGTATGAACGTAATATGTTTATGATACCTGTGTACATTATTTCCATAGAAATAACAGCGATTGCATCAATTTCTATGGGTTTCCGGGTCCAATTTGGTGTGTCATACATGCATATTATTATTACCCTTCATAATAGCCCACCTTAGAAATCGCTAGAAAACACAGGACTATTGAAACTGGATGCACAATAATAGATTGGCAGGCCTAGCTATCAAATACTTCTATTTTCTCCAAGTTAGAACCCAAAACAATTATCAACTATGAAGTTTAGACAGCCCAGACTCATGAATAGGCCTACAATTCCCTAGATTGTTCCAGGCAGGGGGACGTTTTGCTGCGGGCATTGCGTAACCTAGCAGATAGGGTGCGACCAGCCTGTGGATAAAGGTGTATTTGGCGTCTGGCGTAGACATTGTGCACCAATGTTACCACGCCGTTAGATTCAGTTTACAATGCATGCAGGAACACCTTAACGTCGAGGTATTTTTCGGGGCCTTTATTTGCAAATCGATTGTTTCAGCAGTGTGGCTGCCCTTGTAATGCGACTCGATTGGTATATGGTTTTGGCAAATGTCGAACAATGCAATTTTCTGTGTAAGGCAAATGTGTGGTATGCACACCACTGCATTTTCCAGTTCCGACGTGAACATCGATGAAGGTGCTGGGAATGGTCTGACATTGTTCAGATGAGATGAAGGTTCACGGTGAATGGAAGAATTGGTTTATATGTAACTTGGTTATGGATCCTATGAGCCAGCGTTTTGATGACAGATTCCTGATGATACGTAAATAAAGTGATTTCTTCACTCCCAAAGTAATATTTAATAGTTAGCTAGGGTCACTGACAGTTCCATTCAAATGAGTCATACAATAATAACCTAATTGAATTTACTTATCACATCCATTTATTAAATGAATTATGATTCGGTGCTATAATTAAACGGAAATATGATTTACACGAGCACAAGGATTACTTTAATGAATAAACCAGTTATAGGACTCGATCATCGAGCATACTCTTTAATCTGATCTTTAATGATCTCTGTCAACAGGGAGGTCTTTTTTAAAACTAAGACCGATAATCTCTGTAAGACTAGAATTAGGACCTACCTCAGCAATACCAACTAGGATATTCAGGTCAAACCGTATTTTAAATCGAAGACATCTGACGAAATGTTCATCTTATTATTTCTCCTTTCGATTGGGAAGACATTTTGTTATGCACGATCAATTTTACAGAGCAAAAGGTAAAAGTTATCGCCTTCTAAAAAACTCAAATTCATAATTCATAGTTACCGCCTTCTACGACTGTCCTCCATAAATACTGATCAATTTAGGTAACGAGAATGCAACAATGACCACGAGAAGACCAAATTTTCTAACGTGTTTCGATAGATTTGAAAACACCTCCCAGGTTAGAGGCTGTGCACTATTACAGAATGCAGAGGATCTCGTATAAGTTGTTAGCGATGTGAATCCAGGTATTGCAAAGCTACAGGAAGGTGTGAAGAGCATGCCTGACTGGTGTAGTGCCATCTAGGTACTAAACCTAGACTAAAAATAAGCAAACTATCAGGTTTTGACTGGTAATGGAGTACAAATATCCAGGGTGACTTAATATAAATATCTAGATGTAACTATGCACAGCAATCTCATGCTGGTTGATCACCTGAAAGAAGTAGCAAAAGGTATCAATGAATGGATCTTTAAGCTGCAAGGGGCTCGGTATCAACTGTAGTTGGTAAATTGATCTAAAAACCCTAGTATAAGACCCGTCATGGAACATTGCTTCTTCTTATGTTGGAAGACTACAGAACCGAGCATTTAGATGTGAATTGCATCGCTATGAGCAAAAATTGTCAATCACTCGCTTGCATGCTGACTGTGGAGTAGAGACTCTGAAGGACAAAAGGAATGCTCAGTTGGTGGTAAAGAGGTACACGTATAACCTCTCTATATTGATGATAACATCGACTAGCACGAATGACGAATGAGGAGTGATGGAGAGGTTAGATTCTATGAAAGGAACTTTAAAATTAAGACTTATAGGAAATCGCCTAAATAACGATGAATTTCCCTATTGAAGGAGCTGCCCATAATAACACAAAAGGCTGTATCAAACGAGTTTTTTAAGGCAATAACTGTATACAGCTACGGACTAGTATTACTTTCGATATTTCTGATATATATCTTTTCTCATCATTTGTCATCACTCTCTTTCAGAGAAAAAATATGTCGAGTAAATGAGCGAGAGCTTATCCATCCTTTTTTCATATCATTGCATAAGTCATTATATTCATATCTATATTGCTTGTGTGTTGTTCTTATTACTAAAAGCAGCAGTGAACTCACTGGTACCTGATATTATGTACTCATTGTAAGAGATGTACTGCACTACACGCTGGTCCGAGATTGGGTTATGATTCTAAGGCGGAGATAGTTTGATTA
Source organism: Alentia gelatinosa (assembly GCA_950022655.1). NCBI lineage: Eukaryota > Metazoa > Annelida > Polychaeta > Phyllodocida > Polynoidae > Alentia > Alentia gelatinosa. Next base: position 46,798,944 of record OX465583.1, on the reverse strand, counting down.
TGATATCGTTATAAGTTTAAACAGATGTGCGTAAACGGCTAAATACAAAGCAAAATGGCGATAGCCGGAAGTAAGATTTAGAATGGATCTTCTGTATAAGGAACTGAATGATCACGTGTCTTGCTGATATAGCAGCAGAGGAATATACCTCTGCTGTCGCTGCTGAGAGCAGCAGTTGAGTATGAGGATACGATCTGGTAGAGAACTGAGCAAAGCCGCTCCTCGCTGGATAACTGAAACTGTTATTTTATTACCCCTACTAAAGCTGAAAATAAATTGAAATGTGTCCCATTTTGCCATATTCTTTTTAAAAATTCAAAACCTGTATATGAAAAGACAAATTTCGTGGTCGGGAATAGGGTGGCTATTGATGTATACAGAACGGAGCCACCCACTGATCAGCTGATCAATGTTATAAACAGCAATGCTGCAAAACTAGAATTCACGCTTGACTGTAATTTCTGTAACATTGCATTGGAAAATGCATGTAAATTGTGCGGATATATAGACAACATTTGTTTTACAGGAGATATGAACCAATTAGTTTGAGTTACGCGGATATTTCACATTATTTTGTAATAGTCATGAAAAAAAGCCTGTTTATGCCATGATTGATGTCACTCCAAGCCCATAGATTGCAACAGGCGAGCAGCAGCAATTTGTTTACTTTCACGCCTCCTTAACCGTGTTTTCGGATTAAATTCAGTGATAAAGCCAGTCTGTAATTGATAGGCTGGTGTTATCATCGTCTCCACTTTCATGTACTTTGATGTGCGGCTAAACGATCGCCCGTCGTCTTTTGTTCATGACAGGTCGACGCTGGCCACCTGCGTCGTGCCGCTTTTTCAAATGAGTGGAATCCGTGTTTTCATCTTTGAGGACGCCGCCATCTTGCCTCGAGTCATTGACCTCCCGTAAGCACCTGTAAATGAAACAAAAGACAGCAGATACAAACGTGCGGTGGTGCTCATTTCATCTCTCCCTGCTATCTTAATCTCATCATTCGCTCCCTGATTGCTTCCGACTTTGTTGGCGGGAAACAACAATGACGTCAGTGGCGCGTGACGGATGTCGTCTGCTGTGCCAGGTGCCGAGCATGCGCGCTGTGACCTGCGAGTCAAGCGCCTCCTGGTGGGAGTAGGCCTGAGGGTATCAAGTTTATGGGATGGGGAGTTGATTGTTTAGTTAATATTGGAGTTGTCCTCAGTTTTTTTAGACGTGATTAAGAGGGAAATGGTTTTGTGAACTGGATGGATACTGAATACAGCAGCATAGGTACGAGCTTCAATCAGTCTAAGCGCTCCAGAGAATCTCTAAATAGTTTTGTTTGATTATGAAATATTTGTCCCTTGATATTGAAAAGTAGCCCATAAGGAAAAAGCCTTTTCTTTTCACTCAATATTTACCTAGAATTTATTTGTCCACAAGTGCAGGGTAGGGAACAACAATATCTATAATAGTACAAACCACATTTCCTCAAGTTTAATTTTTTTGGTGCAAAGCTTGTATATATAACATACATGAATGTACATGAATACATAGTGAATCCCTGTTCCCTCAACGTACTTGTACAAAAACATACGTCCACATCCGCCTTCCACACTCTATGTGGGAAAACTTTGGATCACATGTATAGGCATCAGAGTATACTGAGCAGGGTCTAACCGAGCGACGACATAACTAAACAATGCGCCCCTAGGTGGCGCTGAACGGTTACATTTTTACTGTCTCTCTCACAGCCGTAGCAGGAACCTTTATACCACACCTCCAAGCTACATATTATATATGTATCTCTTATTCCCCAGTATACCCTCTGGCAAATGACCGACTGTGATTATCGCTCTAAGCATCTCAAAGTCGGCTTTATTGTGTGTGACGTGCAGAAAAAGCGTCTGTCAAGTATTGGTATGTGTCCCGGGGGGTAAGTATGACAAGATTCTCCTCAGCCAGTACCCTGTCGTCTGCCTATTGTCTGCGAGCTGTTTGATCTGTACCTGATGGGGAACATCGTCCCGACCTTCCACCTCTCCCCTCATATACCCCAACACCTCCATGGCGTAGTACCATGTAATGCCTTGCACCGCTGTTGAGTATACCATGCTAGCGACAAAGATAAGAAGGATACCTTCCTTCAGCACTGTCGTTGTCTGTATGATAGGAGTTGTCACAATCGTAACCTCTCCTGACGTTGATTCCCATACGTTGGCGTTGTCATGGTGACTGGGTCATGCAGGTAATGCCCTCATGCTTTACCAAGATAGTGGTGACATGTTTGCATGTTCCGACAAAGGCCCCCTATGACAGGATAAACACATGACCACAGGGGGTTTGTCAGTGGACTGGTCACTTTAAGGGTACTGACCGCTAACAGGGAATCTTACTTGTGGTAATAAATCGTGTATGGAATTCTTTCTTCTACCTTTCGAGTCGACGAAATGTGTAAAATAATCCGGCTTCATTTACAAAAGTAGCTTATAAATATCGCATATATCAATCTATATACCTATACGTATGTCCGTCAAACTAGGTTCTGATCATTCATATCCTACTTCTGCCTGCCATCTGCAACTCCATTTACATTCTTGTCCTTTTCAAAAAGAGATTGTTCTATAACAACATAATGAATACGTATGATCTATGAATAGAGTACATTTTGTTCTTTAAGAGAAACACCTAGGCTATGTCTGGTGGAAAATAGGAAGTGATTTAAAAGGGAAAGATTAAAAGAAAATGGTGTACATGTACTAGATAAATATTTGGTAGGCTAGACTTGGAAATACCAATGTTGAAGTAAAGGGAATTGTGCAATATAATGTCCTATCACATAGCAAGAAACCACCCGCATTCACACTAAAACTGATTATTCACTTTAAACAAATACAACAAAGCACATCAACAGCAACGGCAGGACTCGTTCCCTCAATGGCCTCACCTAAATGAGGAGATACAATGTTAGCTGTTGCAGCTCTCTCTTGGTTTACTGCAGAGAGTGTACCCACTGCGGAATACAATTGTATGTTGGGCAGACTAAAATGGAACTGAGAAGAAGCACTTCACGCAGCACTTTGCCAGAGTTAACCCTATAAGGACAGTCGACCGTGGTAGAACTGCGAGCATATGAACAGGTGATGGTGTCAGAGGACATCAAAAACAAACGGGCATATTCTAGTCTTAAAGGCGTATCGGGCAATGCATCTTGAAAATTAAAACCCATGTAAATTTCCTGAATATCGAAAATGATCTCCAAGTGTTGTATTCTTCATACCTAATTCATAAATTGGGGTTAGGCAACTTGATAATCATGGAATCAATTTAATTGTGATTAAAAACAATAAATGTGGCATTTAGTACACAGTTGATTATTTGGGAAGTTGACTAGCAATCTTGTGTAATTTTCCTGTGTTTATCCTAATAAAAAACTGAAACTTTTCTATGAATATAACTTTGAAGAAATGAATCTCATTGTTATCTGCCCATTACAGAGTCTGGCATACCAAGAAGGAAAACACAAAACCAGAGCTCCAGGTTTATATATCTCATTTGCTTTGTTGCAGACGAAAATAAGTGGAAGTTGAATTGCATCAGTAATGAAGGTGAAGATATTTGATTTATTGGAGATTGATGCTTTTTATGATGCTGATGTTCTTTTCGAACTGGATATGGATGAGTTTATCATGGTGTAATCGAACAAACTACATTTTGAAAATAAAAGAGCTAAGCTCATCTACAAAAGACTAATTGGGGGCCACTGTACTAGTTTTTGATTTAGAGGTCAATATTAGTAGATTAGTAGAATGTTATAATAGGATATACAGAAATTCTAAAAGGTTGTCATTTTTTTCTTCAAACTTTCGCAAAATATAGTATATGGGTATTACTGCACATTTAGATGTTAAAACCCGTAGGTCACCGTCCTTATTTCTGACGGATTTAAGTAAACCCTTGTTTTTCAGTACATTTCTTAAAGGAATCAAGCAAATATAAAAAGACATATTTTACCTATTGGGTCGTTAAATCCGAAAAATCGTCATAGTTACTTTATTTGATATACGAATAAGTAACCAGAAACCAGTTTGCATTGATAATCATTAGTATTTGAAAACCACTAGGTGGCGCCATTGTAAGTTGTGCCTTTAAGGCATAAGCCAAGTGTTTCACTACGCGAGAAGATACATCGTCCTTGAAATAAATCTTTAATTTGCATAAAAATCTTAAATATGAAAATATCAGGCATATTGATCCAGTATTTCCCTTAAAAGGATAGATATGAAATTCAGTATCCTTGTGGGAGAACCACCAGGCATCATCAGTATAATATACTGATGATGTTATGTTTAACTCTTTCAGGGTGAATGACGCCTTTAGGCAATTTCGGGTGTAGGGCGAATGTTGCCTTTAAAAAAAGGGCTTTTCCCAGTTTAGAATGAATGATGCTTTGAATCATCATTTATGATATTTACGATACCATTGCTTTATCAAGAAATATTGAATCCATAAACATGAGACTTGCAGGGGACATACTTATAATATAGTATTTAACATTACCAAATAAAACAAATAAGAAAATCAAAGATGACATGTCATATCACGTCATCAAACATTCAAATAAGGGTTCGGACGACACCCTAGTCTTATATCCTTCAATAGTACCCGCCCTGAACCACATGCGTCTGCCACAGATCCCCGCCTGTAAAAAGTTTAAAAGGCTAAGGTAGATGGTGGGTGAAGTCGCCAGACACTTCACCGCAACTGGACACAAGAAGAAAGACGAGGAACTTTGCCATCTATGTCATAGACACTGTTATGTCCACCTGGACTCTCACGTTGCTGAATACCTCCAGAACCTACTATAGTTTGATTAGATTCAGTGGGGACACACCTGTGAGAAATCCACTCAAACACTAACTGACTCGCAATCCCCTCATGTGCAATAACATATAGCAACGTCAAACATTTATTAATCTAATCAAACAGTTGCCCTACAATAACCATTTTGATTACTTATAGTTATGGGCAAACCCCTTTGGATTGCCCTGGCCTCATGGGAATTAGACGTTATGAACACGGTTTATCTCCATAAAATTATATCCGCCACCTCTGTTGGTAACTACATGTACTGTATTCATAAAAAATGAATTCTCCAGGGGTTGGCTATATTTTTGAGACCATCTGAATTGGTTTTATGCAGCCTAAAGATTTTCATAAAAGAAACCACTACCACTAATAGCCCTTCCACCATTACACTATATATGTGAATATCAAAGTTGTTATCCACATAGTTCAGGCCTTACAAACAAAATAATCAAGCAACTGCCATCCACTATGACAGCTGCAATATCAATGAGCAACGGGCTAACATATTGCTTTTCAATAAAAGGGATAGTAGTTCTAACAGCGACACAGTTAATGATTACCAAATTTATGTGTGTGTGTAAATTTCTTTATTGAGACTTAGTACTTACAATCGGTCAGAGCACTACATACAACGGTAATATTGTTCTCAACAAAGGGCCTGAGGCGTCAGCCCTTTTATAAGGCTGGTTTCCATGGTCAAGCCAATAGTTTGTGTAATTCGACATATTAATAATTTTATAAACATCGTCTCCAAAAATCATTACAAATATACATTTGGTATGGTAAGAACAAGAAAAGAAAAGGAAAAGTACTTCACTTCTATCCATATATGGTAGAGCAAACAGTAACAATAATACTATTAATGGACGGAGAAATAGGCAATTTGTGCCTAGATTACATATTCCAAATCTTGCTTCTGAGATTAGACTTAGTTAAAGACTTAAGAGCTACAAAAGTTTCGGTCCTCCTTAACAATGGGTTCAGTTGTTCCAAATTATGCCACCATGATATTTCATTGGAAGTGAAATTTTGTTTATCTATTATGTTTGAGAAGAAGGGGATTAACTTGATATGTTGTGAAAAGGAGAGTGAAATATAAGACCACTTAGTATATGGGCCTGAAATCTTTTTTTTTCCAATAAGTAAAACATGATCACGTAATTACATGGATCCCATAGGTTCGGGCCTGTTCTTCAGGGTGGTGCCCACATATGGTTGAGAGGCTTTTCCGTTTGTGTGGCAAAAATGGGATACGGAGACTTTTGATGTTCACGGGAATAACTGATGAATAAAAAGGGAAGAACTGATGAATAAAAGAAACAAACAGAAGCGAAATATAATTCCAAAGGAAATTTGCAACATCGTATAGTACTTCCATAAGTCTAAGTATGTGAGAAATGTTCTGCCGGTATTTCCTGTGTAGCATGAATGACTAAATGCTGTATCACAGCTACAATTGTTAAAGCATGTTGGTAGTCTTGAAATACACAGTTATTGAATGCATTGAGTCAGGTATCATGCTATCCAGTGGAAACAACAGGGGCCAGATAGTTGGTATTCACTCGCTGACCCCTGAGTGTATATACATGTTATGGACTTTGTAAACAACATAAAACACTGATTAGAAAAATAAATGACTCAAATCAATCATGCACGACCCGGGTCGCTCATATAAGAGACCAACAGGGTTATAACAAGGAGTATTCATAATTCGCCAATTTCGCTAATATTATCAGCTCACGTGACTTGTCCACGAATTAACAGCTACCAATCCACATCGTAAACTCGTCACTTTCCCAGCCGCCTGCTCACTTACCGGCCAGTTTATCGTCTTAGCGTCGCTCTCTGAGGCCCGACTAGGCAGACCGCTAAGATTAAAGCAGCGCCATCAACACCTGAGCGAGGTCGGGAGGAGCGGGCGTGGCGCGCGGCGCCGACGTCCGCCCGACCCGGGCCCACGCCTGATGGCGGGATCGCGTGCAGGAGGGCGCTGGCCGCCGACCCGACCAAACCCAGGCCACACTGTCCCAGTCCCGCTGGCGCTGCTGACCACAGAAGGTGATACAGGGTGGAGGTGAGGGAGGGGGCCATCTCTGTCGGGCAAGATGACAGCGAGCCGCCGCCCTGTATGAGGGAGGCAATAGGGGCAGAGAAGGGCCTTTTGCTGCATGGCCTTTGGGAGATGCCCTCAGAGGGCCTTTATAGTCGAGAGAGACAGATAGATGCCACGTCCGGCTAGTCATTATGGTCACCCTAGGCAAGCGCCATGTAAGTAAAAGGTCAGTTCGGTTCTAGTATATTAACCAGTTTAGGATAGAGTCTGTGCATTTTTTGCTCAAAATAGATAGGGCTATCAATAAAAGTATATACCGGTACTATGTCTTGACAGTGGAATGTAGGGTATGGAATCAACTTCTCAGCGGTCATTGCCTAGAGGTCCAAATTCATCTTTGTTGAGCATCATTTTAAATTTCTCAGGAAAGGGTAAACGTTGAGGGTGGATATTGCAGTTTCCAAAATTTCTGGGAATCTTTCAAAGACACGTGTACCAAAAGTCGTCGACACCTTGCTATGTCTTAAATGCAAACTATTTTAATGCATCACTCCCTAGTTTGTCCTCCGGGAGCACATGAAGTTGTCCTGGTCAAAGAGAGCAGTACATGTACGTGATTAAAGAGCCTCTAATGGAGGTCACTTGACCCAAAACTGAACAAGATAAATGCCTCGCGTGATGTCGCCTCATTAAAACACCGAGGGAGACGACACGCATAATTAGCCAAAATCTTAGGCTATGTCAGCTGATTGTAGCCGGAAACCCTTTGATCACAGCCCCAGAACCCAACAAAATAAATATTTTATCGACTTGAAAAACGTAAAATAAATAATTGCTCATGAGAAAAAATGCTTAGAATGCGCCTTGTACCTGGTCATGTATGAATATGTATCTATGTCTTTGCGTACACGTGTGTGTTCGCGTAATCACATCAATGTTGTGTCAGGTCAAAGTTGTAAGATGTGAACAATTCCGTAGTAAGTAATTAACTATATTCATTAATTAGAAAAACTTTTTCAAACATCTTATAATTGTATATATACCTATATAATTTTATCATAAATATTTACTGTCTGTTATAAGATTTTCGTATAACTCGGTGTTTCATTTACCTCTAGCTATTACGGTAGATAATTTGCACTTATGACATATAAAGACATCGATAATACCTCTCTGATATAGAATACTAATACCTTTACATGTTTATTCATCTTAATTGAACTCCTATTGGTTGAACTATGTGTGTTTTGGCAGGCAGAGATTACCAACAATCTGATATACCGGTATATTGCAAAATGATAAAGAGAAAAATACATTGTACTACCCTCATACATCCCCGAGAAACAAATAACCAATAGCAAAAATAACCTTTTATATCAAAGGACACATGTGGACAGAATTAGAACACGAGTACTGCTTGACTCCACTTATAGAGGTATGCATACCAAATTGCTTCAACCACTCCATGATCCAGGTGACCTCCTCGGATATGTTGAACGTGCACGTGAAATACAAGGACACCAAAGAGGAGGTGGCCAGGATGTGCTTTGTGATAGATCATCGCTACCTCCTCTGGAACACCACCTTTCATGACCCCTTCCCTCACTCCCTAACACACAACTAGTCATACCAATTAGAAAAGATGCTGCTGGTCACCTTGATGAACGATGATTGATTGGGCGGACCCCATAGAAGGCACCACAATCGCTTCAATGGGCTCTCTACCACCCCCTGGTGCTTAGAAAGTAAGGATATTCACCAGAAGGTGAAGCAACTCGGTGAGTGCCATCCTTAGGGTGTAGGGTTCACAGCCCGTTTGTCGTTACAGTAGCCACATCTATATGGAACAGTATACGTATTGTCATCTTCATTTAGTGCAGTCCCCATTGTAATGTCACTGAATCTTCATGCAATCTCTTTTATATGAAAAGGATTCGTCCTGGTTTTTTTACTCTACATGTTAAAATATACCTGTATGTAGAATAAAAGGCAAACATATTTCTGTTGTACAACTGCTTCTGGGCTTTCTCTTCTCTTCCCTCACAATATTCAGCGTCTTTTACTCTCCCCTTTCCTTCAAGATCCAATCTTCCATCGCGGATGTTGTCATATATATGTCATAATCGCCCTTAATGACAGTCTATTCCCAGTTTTACCCATTTAGAGCTGAAAATGCCTTGTGGCATTCCCCCACATAGGGTGAATGATGCCTCAGTGCATTCCCCAGCATAGGACGAATGATGCTTCAAGATATCATTTACGATTTTACATGTGTACTGTCCTTTTTATCAGAATTAATGAATGAATACTCATGAAACTTGCACAGGATGTACGTATAACATCATAATGAAGATTGTTAGGTTAAAGAAATGAAATAATAATAATAATGATAATAATAATAATGATAATAATAACGTTATGAGGATGACATGTCATCCCATGTGACCAAACGTGAGTCTAGACGAAGATTAGCCTGTGACCTGGTGTAATACACTTGCACAAGCATCCGCCACCACCTAATCAGCTTTGCCACAGACCTCCGCTCATTGAGGGTTTAACTTCTGTACATACCATGGCTAAGCAGATGGAATATGTACGTTTGTAAATATGTATCTAATGGAAATCACCTATTCATCCAGGACATTATAATGGGTTTCTGTGCTAGCGTTAAACTTTTAAGGTGTACACTATGGGAAAACCAAGCTTGCCTCGTGGTTGGCACTTACATCGCTTTCATATGTACATGTACATGCATATGCAGCTCTCCATCACCTCATAGCCCATCTGTGTGATACATATATGTAAAGGAGCCTACGTTCTGTATAGTCTATGTAACTTACATCACGTTATTGCATCCCTCTCCCTCATGTCCCTCTCATACCCCGCAGACTCCATGAGGTCATCTCAGGGTCACCTGACCACCTGTGATCACGTGTGGTAACGTTCGGTCACTCTCAGATATCTGTAGTCATTTCAAACACCTGGCATGTGAACACACCACCTAAACCTTTTCCCCAGCTCTATTGGACTGAGACAACCACACGCTACTCTTAGGGGAAAAGGATAATACAAATACATATATTAATCCGGTCACTATGCAGTTGAATATCAAACAATCACTTCTATCAAATACCGGCCCATCAATGTCTTATACCCTGGTTCTCATGTGTATTTACAGCTGTGCTTGATTTTCCCATGTTATTAAGATGATTCACCTGAAGGTTGTCTGGGCGGTGATTTTGCAGTAGTATACATGTATTGCTAATATTTCATGCTTATCCCTACATGCTACAATTCCCTTACGAATAGTCTGGTTAATATGATCAACCTTTTTTTTATTTTTATTTTTTTTACTAAAATGACAGGGGCACAGAGGAGAGAATATATCTGAAAAACGTTTTAAAGAAGAAACCAACAAGTTTTTGTTTTTTTTATCAAAGTCGTCGTTCTCCACGAGTTTGATGCGGTGTGATATGAACGAGATGACAGCCAAGTAAATATCACATAGCGTTCAAACGAGTTGGAAAACGACTTCTTTGACCAAAACGAGTGGCTTTCTGTATTTATCTCATCCCTCTAGAGACTAAAAGAATAGACGTTGCACGGGATATAGACCATGGAGAACGGACTGCAATACTTATAGGGGCATGGAGAACGAATTCCCAATGTTAAGCCTATGGACATTTATTCCAGGGGTGAGATAAAACATTATCTTGATGAGATAGAGAAATTAGAAATGTTAATGTTTTTCCAAGGAGAAGTGTAGGAGGGAGGCTTTTGGCAGGTCAAAAATATTGCTCTCTGTCATGAGAATGGCAAATATGACACAAATCTCGGCATAGCCCTTCGCTATGTGTAAAGGAGGTTGGTGCGCGCGCCACTCCATGTGTCCATTCGGGGTTCTCCACCATCTGCTCCTGGAGCCGCGCTCCCACCTGACACTCATTGACACACCTTTAATGTCACACGCACGCAGGGGTCGCACGTGCATCGCCCGCCCGTCACTGTCAACCACCATGTAATAGGTGTTAAACGGTCATATCGTGCTTGAGAAGCGCGCCACTCCAGTCATGCAAGCTGGCCGTTAATCTGTTAACATGAAATGCGTCAATTACCCAACAATGCTGAACACTGCGCTGCTCTGAGACTTGTAGCGGGGGTCTACTATTTAATGTAAATATATACTTTATGACAATTTACTCTTTATCATATAGAACATGTATAGTTTATTTATCTATATAATTCAGGGATAAGTTTTTTTAAGTAGATGCATGTTGTACAGTAAACGTTTATTGGAGTCTAAAGATCGAAATCAAACAGACTTCAAATAATAATTTCATAAAGATAATAAGGGAAATTAACCTGCCATTGTAAATAACCCCTGCTTAATAGTGATAAATCAAGGTTTTTAGATATCCATATATTAAAAGAGAATCAAATTGGTAATATATTAAATGCTCTACCATAATGAAAATCTATAATATTATGCATCCAACCCGAATAATTGAGTGTCCCTCCCCCTTGGCAAAGCCCCCCTCCCTACTTATGGATAGTGAAGTATATTGTAAGCGCTTAGAATAGTGGTTGTTCACGTGACATATATACATTTCTGAGTAAAGCTGCATACCACTTTGGTGTAATCACTTAATTGGTGAGGATTCCTGATTTAATGAGGGACGTCTAGCAGTGGAGATCAGAGCCTGGCATCTTCCCACGCTGCCCTGTCTGCCCGTCTACGATCTACTCACGCAAACCCCTGCACTGATAACTGACCAATGGCCACGAGTTGGCCGGTCGTGTGGGGGAGGTGCGGGTGGGGGATGAGCTGGGTGCGCACTTCATATGCATCACCCAGAAGAGATAATTGGTACACACCGACGCCCAGTCCATAAATCCAAATAAATGTATACCGTCCGAAATTTTGCTGTCAAGGCTTGTTGACGGACAGGGTTCGTCGCCACAAATTGTTATAGTGAATAGTCCCCTTTCGAACCTCCATCATGACCAGCACGTACATTCACAAACACCCTCCCGGAGATTCTTACCGGTAAGCCGACAGCTCATTGTAGCGGGAGGCAGCGATTGTTGGTCGTCCTCTCAGACAACGGGCGTCGTCAGGCCCCGAGACGGTCACCTTCCCATCCCTTACGTTTCACTCAGTCCTTGTCAACACTGTCCAGCCCATATTCCCTGCCCATCAGACCATCTGCCCATTGCAGCTCTTAGGGAAATAAATATTATCCTTTTCAGGGGCATTCGGTGCCTGGCCTGAAAGCCTGGCCTGGTGTGACCACATATTAGGCAAGGTAGGGGCAGCCATTTTATCGTAGCTGGTGCCTCATTTCAAACTAGCGGATCAGCAGCGAACCAGAATACATTTAGGAAGGGGCATTGTGCATATATATATGCGATTCTCAAAAACGTTGGCACCAGTTTATTTTGTATTCCCACTCATTTTAATAAGTTATTTTTGGGGTCTCGTCAGAGGGAAAGAGGTGTAATTTGCAAAGGTCAAGGTCTTTCCGGTTTCCAGTCTAATCTGATGCCTTCTTCAGTATGCGACATCAGTATATTGTCAAGCCTGTCCATCCCAGCGCCCCTATTCCCATACCCTACCCCAACATGTCCCCAATTTGGTGAGCAATTAGAAGTTCCACATCGGGAAATTCCTTTTAAGGATTTGATGCTATAGGTCTCCTTCGAGACAAGGGATTCCCGTCAGAAGTAAAACCTTTTGGAGTGCCAAAAATCAGTATTGGTAATATGACGAGAATACTCCTTGGCTAAATGCATGATGTGAAAAGGATCCATGTATGGTGAAATTCTGATATATCATGATATCATTTGCTGCCTCTCTGTACTATATTCGATACTTTGAAGCACAAATTTTAGGGCTGATAGGAGATGAACAGTAATCCATCTTGGCTATAGCTGAATACCAACACCACTATACATAGATGGGAATGCATGTGTTGTCTGTCATTTTGTCAAGTGAACGATGGGTAGGACTTCTACATAGAGTCTGCATGTGGTCAACAAAGATAGACGACTAGAGTGTTAATAGGGTGCAATAAGGTAGCATCGACCAGTGGTGGTAATAGCGGCGTGCAGCGTTGATCGTCGTAGGGGTACGGGGTGGGAGGGTCGGGATCGGGGTCCCCCGACGAGACGGGCAGATCCCCGCCTGCCGCCGGCGCCTTCCCCGCTGGCGCCTCCCCTGCCGGCGCCCGGCCCTGGGGCTAATGACAAGCCACCGTTGCTGCGGGGCCCCGCCTCTTCCTGCGCTCCCACCCGGGAGGCCAGGAGGCGACAGCGGGGGCATCCGACCCCATGCCGGGCGACCACTATTGTCTGATATAGCGAGTCCCCTCCATGCCACCTTCTCAGCCGCACACACCGCACCACTGCCCCGCATATCCATTGTAAGATCAAACGAATATTAAATCAGGTTCCTTCTTTGGGCAATAAACGACAGAGAATTGGGAGAAATCCTCGACTGAAAACAAGGCATCGTGCCGCCAGAGCAATCCCATCGACAAGTTCAAGTGGCTCTCTCTGCAGGCTGGTCCATAATGATATAGCCTGCAGGATGCGACAAGCGCCTGCATGTCAAAGGTGAGGATGGACCTAAAACAAAATTATCTCATTCAATTTTACAATAAAGATATCACAACACATATTCTTATTGCACCCAAGACTAACCTTTAAAAGAATAAGATCAAAGTACAGGTGCAAAGCAAGGACAGTCATGGCGAATAACCTGATTGTGATTCATGTAATTGATGGGAGTAACAAAATGAGTTGCACTTTAGTTGGTTCACTGATGCGACTTGACCGGATATCAAGGTAATAGGATGTCTGTAGTTGCGTCTCAATGGATAGGCCACAAAAAGAGGTTGACATGTATGTATGCTTCACCCTAATTGAAAACCACAACTCTAATTTGTTCTGCGTTAATTGAACACCACCAGAAAGCTAAAGTAGGAAACAACTCAAATTACATAGCTGATAAAGCAACCATATAATCAGAGGAAAATGAGCAATCGACACGAGTACCTAAGTTAACCCCTCTCGCATGTATGGGATATAATATTTGACTCTTAAGAAAGTTTGAAATGGTACTTTTCGCTTAAAATTTAAAAGTTTGAAGTTAAGTGATTTCCTTAACACCCATATACCATGCTTGCATAGTCATTGAATGTACTTTCTTTGAATATTCACTTAAATTGTGATTCATCACACAAGTCTTTGTTTCCAATAGTCATCAACTGGATGTAGAATATGACAATGATTAGGACAAAAGCAAAAGATACATAAGCAAAGACCAAAATGCCAATATCCTTTAAAAACAGCCATCTCAGATGTTTACAATTCAAACTGATGTTCAGCCATATTAACACTTATCAAATAAAGTTTATAAAATTATAGATTTGTGAACTGATCACAAGGGGTTAATGAGTTATCTTAAACTTAAGAACAGAAAGAGTTGTCCTTTGCTTCATATCACCAGCAGTTTGCAGTTAGTATTTTCGTAATTTATACACTAATTCGATATTTGTAAGACCACATTGACTTTGTTATGATACTTCAAAATCGTATGTATGTGTTGTGTTAGTATTGTCATTCTCATCTAACCAGTCATTATGACCAAATCATAAAGTATTTATTAAAGAAACAACTTTACAAATGAAACAGATGTTTTGAATGCATAACCTGATACATGTAATAGATATAAATGAAAATAGCCATCATTACGTGCTAGGGAAATTGTGATCAGACATCTGTGTTTTAAGTGAACTGTTTAGTTAAATAGAACACATATTTAGTTATCAAAAATAAAATGCACTCTCATATAGTGTTATAGTTGGCTTTAACATATCGCACCCTGGAATTCATATTTGTAATTAAAAGCAAGTAGAGTTGTTAGTGCACAAGAAAAAGACCACTAAGAAACAAGAGCGCTCAGAAGACAGGCAAAGTGCGTTTTCGATAGATGTGAAATCCGTTGGGGAAACCCGGGTGCAGGTGGTAGTATCAACAGTAATTGGTCGAACTGGCGCGCCTTATTCCAAGTTGTAGTGTGGGAATTGTCACAAAAAAAAGATGTCCATCTGACCAAGGTATTATAATCAACATCTCTGAACAGACGGCAATAAAAATCACTTTGGCCGCTTTCACTGGCCACCTACAATAGGCCAGGTCGGTGGGCAGCAGATAATCCAACCAATTGACCAATCACTTGGCAGCTAAGAAGCCAGAACTGCCTCGTTTTGATCTTATCTGATCACGTGACGGGGTATCCCTGTCTAGCTGCTGTCTCGCTTATCCGGGGGGCGTGAGACAGATCTGTCTGCCTTCGTTTATCCGGACAGGTCCCCAACAAACACATTTAGTACTTATCCACCCCAACTCACTCCCACATATGGACCCTGTTTCTGGTGTTAATTTCCCTCCCAACTCATAAGAGAACCAGAGTAGTGGTAAACTCGAAGCATCTGTGAGTGTGGGTGGGGTGGGGGGTTAGTAATCCGCCACCTTTCACTTTCCTTCCTGTGGGTGTAAGATGAATGAGGATGATCTGAGTATTACGACCCACCCTCCCTTCGGTGTTCCCTGCTACCTTTGGCAGGCGGAACTGAATGATCCATTCACAGTAAAACACTACGTGCAGACGTCACTCACAACTGCCAGTGTCAACAAATCTAACCATGATTTAATCCTGTAGCGTTGCTCTTTTCTGAATGCCTCCCTCGTTTTATATCCTACGGTATGTCTTCTGTAGTGGTGGGCAGTAATTGAATACCCTAATTTGCCCTGAACCTATTGGGATCTCTCATTAAAAAATCAGGTGCACCATTGCGCAATGCCTACAGTATTTGCGTTAGATAATTTCATTTCAAAGTGCACAGCAAGGAACCATTATCTATTGTTATCGTTCCAACATTAAGCAGACGTTATATATCGACAAGGAAGAAGGTATATAAATATGTATACGTTGATGTGTATATATATATATATTTATATATATATATGAATGCTACATACAATATAATATGGGTATAGTTGCACCTATGGACATACCTATGTACTACAAGTGTTGCAGCAAAAATGAAATATGGTTCGGCCGTTGTGTCGAGGTCGCCCTCCGGACTTCCATGAGCCGCAAATTGGCCTCAGCTAGGACCTCTCTCCGGGAGGTCAGGCCCTGCCGCCTTATCCCAGCGCATGCGCACTGACCCGCGGCCGCAGACGACATTTGCCCACTGTTGGCGAGGGAGGGAGGAGGGATGGAAGAAGGGGAAGGTTCTGTTTTCACAGACGATCCCACGACTATTTACTGGGCGTCTCGTGGTCCAAGGAAAATTGCCTCCGAATCGGGGCGGAATTTGTCGGTCGTTTATCTGCGGGAGTTCTTCGCGCACGTCATAAGGGCGACGCCAAGACTTTCTGCTATTATCGCCCATCGTCCATTGTCTGAGCTTTGAAGGACTATTGTTGTGCAGGCCACCTCTACGCCCTCCACCCCTGCCAACGGGGATGTATTAGAGGTAGAACAAAAATGTAAAAAAAAACTTCCAACCAATTGAAGCCCAATGGTTGCGTTTATTGATCTGAAATGAGCGCCCTGAAATTAGAGAGGAAGGAAGGGCGGGGATAGAGTGAGGGAGGGGATACTCACCAGGTAGGATGTAACCATGACGAGTCAAGGGGCGGTTTGGGGGCGGGCCACATCAAGGAGAAAGACTCGACTGGGAGGAAGTCTAGGTCGATTGGTTCTATAGTGTCTTCCTAATCTATTTTATATTTGATTGACTGATAAGTTGAAGTAGGCTTTGGAGAAGCTGGCCCTGTGATTGTTGACTGTTGCTGTCGCCGTGGCCAACTGATGATGTCTCCATTAGGAGTTAGTGATGTACTGTAGAGGTAGTAACACGCCCATTTCCTCTCCTAAGTCACATCTACCGTCTCTCCTGCGTCTCACCTCACTGGTACCGTCGCCACCTTCAAAGGAATGCCACAGCTGATTTGATTTGTGGACCCTCTTTGAAATTAACAAAAGCGTGTGGATTTATTGCAGTTTTCTTTTGTCTCAAATAGCACACATATTGCACTTTAATATCATAGTATGAAGCAGATATAAGATGTCCTTTTCAGAATTAAAAACTATAATTTACACTTGTACATGCATGTATAAGCTTATTAAAATGGCCTTTATGAAGTTGAATAAATAGAATAATAGTGCATTAAATTCTTAATTCGCAATCTATTTTGCTTATATATTTCCTGTAATTGGTATGGAACTTGCAGTCAGCGGTTCTCTGTTAATATTTGAATGCATTATATCTTGCAGAT
The DNA here is from genome assembly GCA_950022655.1 of Alentia gelatinosa. Classification (NCBI taxonomy): domain Eukaryota; kingdom Metazoa; phylum Annelida; class Polychaeta; order Phyllodocida; family Polynoidae; genus Alentia; species Alentia gelatinosa. The sequence goes on along the minus strand of OX465583.1, from coordinate 46,781,684 downwards.
TTGATAATCACTGATACATGTATATGTATGTCAATATCTCCTTAGGCCAAAATTTTTCTTGCAATGCCGCATACACCTTTTGAAGAGATTATTGACATAAAGCACTCTTCCAGAAGGGAAACATTTACAGACTTTCTATCAGCAATAAATTCACAACGATATAAATGCAACACGGTAGAGGTTTGCACAAACGCTAACAGCTAGCAGAGAATTTGACGAAGTCCCATTCATTCGTATCTGGGAGTATCATTTGCAAAGCCAGGTAGTTATGAATAGATTATGAATTTCTTTTGTTAAAGTTGCCATAAGCACCCGGAATACTAAACCACGGTTACAATCCAGAAACCCTGGTACTTAAAAATTAAAATCATGAATTGTGTCTACCGTCTGACAATAAAAAACGTGTAAATCAAGTGCAACGCTTACTTGTCGCTATCCCGTCGACCGCCCATAAGTATACACTTACGTCACACAATTGTCCGTTTTGTCTGATATATGACATGTCATTAGACCATGGAAGGCCTCGACAGAATGGCCGCTGAAGTGTTTTGGGGTGGTGATGATGGTGGCATGACGCTGACACCTTCAGGAGATGATGGAAGACATATTGGCGGGATGTGGTGGTGTGGGCGGGGTGACAGTGTAGAGACAGGTAGCAGGGCAGCACAATGTGGCCAGAGACCGTGACGGGTTGCACGGATGACTATGCGTCCCATCCCCTACTCCTCACCCCTCCCACTCCCCCGGAACAAAAACCGCGCTGCGGACACTGTCTCTAAACGCCGCCAATTGCGACAATAGATACCGCATCTAACAGTCGCGAAACTATGGGAAATGAGCATGGGAGAAGCGAGAAAAAAAGGAGAAAATAATGCCAGACCCCCTCCTGTGACCCCTACTTCCCCAACTCCACGATGAAATTGCCGCAGGGCAAGAAAGAGTGGGTAACATAAGATCCATTGTTGAGCGTGCATGAGGAATGTGTAATATATGTCTTATGTAAGGGTGCAGAAGGAAAGCAAGTCGTCATGCTACGTCGAAACGTCAAGCCCGAGTAGGCTTTATAGAGCAGCAAAGATTACAAAGCATCAACGACCGAGGAAACGGTACACATCATTGCGTAGAAGGGATACAATAATTCTTATTGTTCTGTCGGAGGTATTATTTTATATACATGCTCTTGGGGGACTGCTTTGTCGCTGTATTCACCGTTTTAATCATTTTTGCCAGATGTAGCAAGAAGGAACTCACTTTGCATAGACAGATAGAATTCATTGATGGAGTTCTATTTATTGGCATGCGAGTGAAAGTTGCTATATTTTACGACACCTACAGCATAGCACTGAGATTGCGTTAAAAACAGTACACGCCATATCCCTTTAGTTCATAGTTTATGACCATGTATAACAGATAGGTATTGATCATATTTTAGATATAAAGGTTATTGAACTGTATGGTATTTAGTATATGGATACTCACAGGTGCGACGACTAGCAAAAGATCCATTTTATTGACCACTGCCTCTGGTGTGAAATTTGGAAAACACGGGGTTGCCGAATATAGGCAGACAATAATATAGGAAAACAGGATTACTGTAGTTGTACGTCACGTCACAAACACGCGGTATAATTTTCATTATGATTATCCTGATGCCGAAACCTGATCCTGATGTATGTCACCGTGTGATGTACGACCATTTATCCCACCCCTAATATAAAATCCCATAGGCTTAACATTGGGTTTCCGTATGCCACGCTGACTGGCATACAGAGCTTTATATGCCACTAGTGGCATACAGCATTGTTATCACATAATCTTTCAGGAGATAGGGTAGGATAAAATCAAAACCTGATTTGTTTTAATCTTGGCCACCGTATTCCACGACTGGAGTTTGGCAAAGTGACTTCATGAGGCGAAGCCGAGTGAAGTCCAGAGCCAAAACTTCAGGAGTGGAATGCGGTGGCCAAGATTAAACCTCATCCAGTTTTACGATAAAATCTATGACATAGCTGGAGCGGACTGTTTACGAAAGAGATACGGCCACATGTAGGCTATAGTGATACAGAGAGCATTTGCCGGTCTGTGAACCCAATCCGTAGCAACAGAGTGTTACAGAAATGTACAGCAGAAATTCACTGGAAGAACTTTCCCAGAAAAAAGTGAATAAATGCTTTTAAACAGATTATATATACTGAAGGCTTTCTGATATTTTACTTAAGAGTTTGTACTGCTTCCGTTTACTAACAAACCTGCACTATTGTTTAGATTTACATTCTACATAGATTTTTATCATCCACCTAATACGGAGTCTCCACACTAAACCCATGGAGCCTACAGATCGCTAATGAGTAGAATACGAAACGCCGTATTCTATTCAGTTGAATACCCAAAAAAGTTCTCTGTATGCAAAGCTATTGGTAGGAATATCGGCGGCTACTTTTCTTTTCTTTCCTTTGATAATATATATTTGGAATGATGAATGATAAATACAACATTTCCATGATTTTGATCTTCATGGTCGTATTCTCCTTGTAGTTGACACTAGGCAATACTCCACAGTATCTCTAAGAGGATACGACCGCGCACATCAGAATCCTGGTAATATTGCGTGTACATTTATATTCCTCTTATGAACCGGTGCCGTATATGAATGTCAAGTACAATGTTTAAATTACTTTGAAGACCAATGTACACCATTATAAACAATAAAGATAGAGATATGTCAATGAGGGGGTTTAGCAGTTTATAGTGTGTATGGCAAGAGGGGGGAGTTGACGAGGTATATATAGAGAATAGTCTAGGAATATCTCTTCTCCCTCTCTCTCTCTCTCTCTCTCTCTCTCTCTCTCTCTCTCTCCCACCCTCTCTCTACACAATTGCACAGAATCTTTTGACCAGGAATGTGACCAAACAATGATCTCAATGACGCGGTCCATGCCCTGACCTGTCAAGGGGAAACTCCTACAGGCAAGGCAGGGACTTTCTCCATACCGTAACTAAGTCAACACCTTTGATCGCTACACATAGAGACACCACCACCCTCATCCCCCGCCCCCTTCTCTCCCCAAAGCACCGGCGGCGATGTCCTTTTGGGCCCAACACCGGCGCAGGGTACGACAATAGCCCGCCTTCTTGGCATAGCTAACTGGATCATCTCACCGACTGAGGCCGGCCTTTATGTAACCAGGGCGGCATCCTTGGATCATGAGATCCAAACGCGGGCTTGTATTGTATAGAGGTGTGGTTTGATAATGACCCCTCACACTGGGGGCAGAATGCACCGCGCGTGTTGGTGGTGGAAGGCATTTAACTATCCTGCCGTCTCGTCCACTTCAAAGACGACTTGCCGATGTGCGGGGATTTTGTGTTCAGTGAATAGTTCCAGCCAGTTAGAGGGGGCATTGTGAAGGGCCTTGGTGTCCGCAGGACAGCTAACCAGTTACTATCGTTTATATTCAGACACATCCAACATCAGATAGGTGTGAAATATACTACGTTGTTGAACAGTGTATATATGTGTGTGTGTATGATTAATGTCTATACCGGTATTGGTGCAGATAGCAATTATGATAACATTGTCTATATCACATGCATATATGCATTACACAATAAGATTATTTCCCGTTCTCTATATAATATTGCTATAACTGCATTTTCATCAGTTTTTTTATATCTTATTATATACCCATGCAGTATATTTGATAATTACGTACTGCTGCTACCTATAGAATAAATTGTATACTGAACCCTGTGCAGTACACTGTTAAACTGCACACGTTGAAACTTTAGCAGTGTGTGGGCATTCATGCTGACATATCTTCTATGCCAACATATGGTAAGATTTGATTAATTTTGGGTATATGATAAATATATAACGACCCACCATACTTGTGCAAGCTACAAAACTATGTTATTCACGGAACTCGGCCTCGGGCCTCGTTCCGTAAAAGCAGCAATTCCCCATCTCGTTTTGTAGCATGTACAGCATGGTCAGGTAGTTCTATATAATTAACCCTAGATAGATATGACATGGTGTCTTACTCATTCTGACCCTAAATTTCCATATGTGATGCAAATATCACAAACCTACCATATGGACGGTTAGATATTTCTAGATTTGATTCCAATAGGTCACATCAGGAACGCCCGATCCTGCATGCTAACACAAGGCCAAACTCTCCCACGCTGTCCCTCAACTGCTTCCCGTGCCCCTCAACACCCTCCCGCCTGTCGACTGGAATATGCTTGTCAAGACGTCCACAGGTGATGGATGGTACATGTTCCTTTAATTCAACCACTCCCTCGGTCGGCCACCACCAACTTAATGACGAGCGTAGGATTAGGGAAGGAAGAGGTTGTGGCAATGCCCCCACCCTGGTTCTCCTCGGCCTTGTTGACCGGGGTCCCTGGCGTTGACAGGGGAGCCGTGAACGTGGTCATTTGGCGGCGCCCGCCCTCGTCCCACCCCGCTCCCATCCCCGCGGGTCCTCCTCCCCGGCCCGCGCCGCCCCACCCCTGCTGCTCGCCAATACCTGCAGCCCGTCTAATTGGCGCGGCTCGTCCGGCGCGGCTGACCGCCCGCCCGCTTTGATCCCGCGCCCGAGTAGAGAGTATCAGGTAGGGGTGTGAGATGCTATCGCGCCCTGGAGACGTGTTAAAGTAGGGGCTCGGCCTTATCTGCAGCCGGGATCGTGCCCTGGAGGGACGGGCACTGCCCTCTCCTTAACCACTGGGCAGGATAACCACACCTTATGGAGGTGCGTCCCCCACCACCCCCACCTGTATACTCACGCCCACCGCCACTGACCGCTCCATCTATACCTCCAGTTACCCAGCCAACCAACCCCCTTGCCGTCGTCTTTGAAAGCAGAGTCCTGAGGCGGAATTTATGCATTTGCACCGGTGTCCGGTGGTCGGGGCCCCGTTAGTCGTGGCGGCGTTGCCCCGTGGCCGTGCCGCTGATGGCCGTGATCGGTTACCGGGCGGGCGCGCCGGCCACTAATCGGGCCTGACTCCAGAGCACGCCGCCAGGTGCCGCCAGGTGAGAGAGGATACTCTGAGGAGGACCTCAGTGAAGCATACGGACACATTCCTAAACTCAAACTCGAGAAGGATGCGCCCAGTGATTACAGGGCGAGCCAGAATGCAAGGGAAGCGACCATAACCATCATCATGGTCATTTGGCATGAGGGAGGGATAGGAGGGGTAGTTAGAAGGGATAGACCATTAACTCTTTGTCTATAATGATATTGGTCTATCATTTTATGCCAAGCATGCCATGGTCTGTCGTAAAATGTAGGTGATCCATGATAATGCACACATTCGGGGGACAGAGCACGGCATATTTCTTGTGTTTGGGAATGACCATGTGTAAATCATACTAGGGATAGAGGTCTAGGTATTACTCGGTGTATAAACCTGTATATAGCCCTCCTCCACACTACAGTCCCAACTTTCCGGCAAGTATATCGGATCTCTATTAGTATACCATGCCTCCATTAAATGAGCAACTCACTATACTACTCTCATCAGGCCCAAGAGCGCCCAATGAGCAACTCACTATACTACTCTCATCAGGTCTCATAGTACTCACTGAGCAACTCACTATGATATTCTCATCTGGTCTCAATGAGCAAATCAATATACATGCCCCATAAGGCCAAATGGGCAACTCACAATACTACTATTATCAGGCATCATAGCACTCAATGAGCAACTCACTTTATCTCACCCCTGGAATAAATGTCCATAGGCTTAACATTGGGAACTCGTTCTCCATGCCCGTACAAGTATTGAAGTCCGTTCTCCATCATGGTTTATATCCTGTGTGTTGTCCATTTTTTAGGTGTTTACAGGGGTGAGATAAGTACAGAATGTAACTCGTTTTGGTCAAAGTCGCCGTTCTCCGACTCGTTTGAATGCTATATGATATTCACTCCGCTGTTGCCTCGTTCATATCACTCCGCATCAAACTCGTGGAGAACCACGACTTTGATCAAAACTTGTTGGTTTCTTCTTTAATACTACACCCATCAGGCCTCATGGCGCCTAATGAGCAACTCCATCTCATGAGATCTCACTGTGCTCAGTAAACATATCACTCTATTATACTCTCATCAATCCTCATAGTGTCTGGTGAGCATCTCACTATACTACTCTCATCAGGCCTCACAGTGCTCCGTAAGTAACTCACTATACTACTCTCATTAGGCCTCATAATACTCAGTGAGCATCTTATTATACTACTCTTAACAATTATTGCAATGCTCATCTTACATGCTACTGTCATCAGGCCTTATAGTACTCAGTAAAAATCTCATTATGCTAAACTCAACAGGTCTCATAGTGCTCAGTAAGAACACACCGTATCATACCGATCTCATCAGACTCCAGGGTACTCAGTGACTATCTTACTATTCTACTGTGACCAGGCATTATGGTGCTCAATAAATTTTATACCCGACGCTTTGATGTATAGATTTATATATATATATATTGAAGGAATGGGATGACGTCAATAATACATTGAAAATTCATGTAGTAACAGCCGTGAGTTGGAACCTTTGTGTTGTCACAGTTTGAGAAAGAAGGCAAAGCGGGTATCACATATATGTATATATAGTCACGCGTTCGGCATATGATCCGGATATAGCGAGAAGACAATTGAAAGGGTATTAAACGATCGTGAAAATTCAAAGGGGTTTTCTCTATACTGTACAATACTCATTGAAAATAAAACGTAGCGAACGGGACCTAGTCATACCTTCCACTTAATACATGTCTTTGTCAGTTGAGCAGAACAAAGGGTATGCATGTACATGTATATATGTACATGTATGCATTAATTCATGTAAGCACTTCTGTGTACATGTATAACATATACATACATGTATGTACATGTCTATGTATATGTATAGATCTACTCAAACATACACACGCATTCACTATGCTACATAGTCGCCATGGGTTTGTTGATCTCCAAACAGGCCTGGCCTCCTGCACCAGTTTCCTTGCCACATGATGACCCTCACTTATGCGGCCTACGGCTATGATTTATCCTATTGTCGTCGCCCGGGCTTGTTTTCTCCAGCACATACCACACTGTTGTCATCGGAGATAAACGGTGAAGCATTCGTCTCTTACCACTACCTCTTACCGCACCCACCCACACCCCACCGCCCACAATGGATGTGTGCTTTACTGCCTTACTGCACTTCCTCTGTATGGTAATTCCCCTACTATATAACCGCTCCCCCTCAAACCCGTATGGTATACATTTTTTCTGTGTTATACTCCTAAAATACCCATGTACTCAAACCTGTCTCCCAAGTTGTCTATCCCTTAAGCTTTCTGTGCCCTACAAAAGATTTTTTTTACTGCTCACAGTTCATATTTGCCTGTTGCCCGGTCCCAAAATTTGTGTACATTAAATTAGTCTAGAACCTGTTGTTAACACCTTCTGTTATCTATCCTACATTTATTGGTCACGGTCCTCCATCCTCTATATCTTTCCCCTATTTATTGCTCATAATCCTCCACCCTATACTATTTTACCTACATCCTCCACTGCTTGGCCCAGACATGCAGTCTATTTTACTCCAACCTTAGCCATCTGACTTCAACATATCACTCACTTCCCTCCATCAATATCCATCTGGCCTTCATTTACCAGTTGTTGTCATCAACTGCCCACTAGTAAATTACTGGCCCGCTTATTCTCTTTTCTGCTAGATGTTCCCGACTCCAAGTTATGTCTGATTACTTTTTTTATGCTTTGCACCCCTCATATTTGGGCCTAACGCTGCTGAATATCCACCAGCAAACCGCTGCACTAATATTTCATCCATCATACATTGTCGAGACCTAACCGTTTTCTGTTTATAAATATGGCTGCTCACCGCCACAAGCCAACTGCCCACCACCCAATGCCCTCCACCTGCAACATTCAGTCCAATACAGCCCGCCGCTGGTAGCTTCTGTCCTCAGACTCACCCCCTCCCACCTCCCCACACACCCTCCCCCGAAATTGATTTCTTGTGCGCGGTGGTGCGCGCCGAAGCGTAGTTGTACGGAGCACACTGATTGGTCGTCGCGGCGTGAGTGACAAGATAATGGGTGGGGACCCATCCCGGTCCCGTCCAGGGTGGGGGTAGGCTTATAAAGGGGCTGCCCCACCCTGGTCAGCAAGCACATTCCCTGCTGGACACAAGGGGCACCGCCTCATAGAGTTACCTACCTGTATGCATGGAACCAGGACCTGGAGAAACTCAGGAAAAGAGCTTGGAACACGTGTGGGAGAATCAGGGCAGGTGTGTTGACGGTGTCGGGCGTGTGTAGGGTGATGTATGACACCAATGCCTGGTGAGTATCCTGTTAGTGCATTGTCAAGCGCGGAGGGTGCGACAGGAGATTGGAGTGTGGACAACGGTGTGCTGCACAAACGTAAGGAGACGTAAATGACATTCTACACACATAGACTTCTACCTTAAACTACGTAGTCATAGACCTGTGTGTAGGTCTGTACCTGTTGGAACAGCGACTGGAAGAACTGAGCCATCTTCGCAACATACCCCTGTGGATCTGACCAATAGTCAATGAGAGGTACTGGACATTTGGCATTCTGTGACATGTTAATGAATGCACTGTAAGGAGTAAAATCTCTCAGGTATAACTTCAGGTCTATTAGCTGTTTAATCGACTGGACTCCTCTCAGGTGTCAGTGCGATGTATATGACACTACCTGACTACCAGGTGTAGTCTGCTCACATCTGATAAGGGGAAGTTTTCTCCACAACTCCACCGCGCCAGTGACTGAGACGTGTATCGTCTAGATCCTCTACCATGTTCTCTGAGATGGACCAACACCTGGGCTCCTCCAGATGTGCCCTGGACCACTACCAGAATCCTTACCCGGGCGGCCTGGCCGTCACCGCCGGCCTGCACGACTACCGGATACCGGCCGTGTCGCCAGCCTCCAGCCCGGACTACTGCGTGCCGGTGGGCGCGTCGCCGGCGTGCCCGGATTACGGGTCGGCGCAGACGTGCGGGTCCCCGGGCGGCAGTCCCGACTACCGGGACGCAGACCAGTCCACGGTGGGTGTTCCTCTGAGGGCCACCATCAGCTTCCCGCTCAACGGCCCCGCGTTGAACCACGGGTCTTCAAATACCTCCTCATCGTGCGCCTTTGGTTCCTCCATGGTGGCGTCCTCCATGGTGGCGGGAGAGGGCACGCTGGAGGCGGCCAAGCTGCGGCCTCAGGGCTACCTCCACCTGCAGGCGTCCGGTCTGGGCGCTGCATGTGACGAGCCGGCGACTGAGTCGACGACCACGGTGTCGGGCGGCGCCAACACCTCCACGAAAGGTAAGCGGAAACGCGACTCCGCAACGAGCAGGAAAGGCGGAAACGGAGAGAAGAGGGCGCGCTCTCGCGGTGAGGGAAAGGGCCGCAAACGAGGGCCCCCCAAGCAGCCCCAACGGGAAGTGGTGAAGAAACGCCGCCTGGCGGCAAACGCCCGCGAGCGGCGGCGCATGAACAGTCTGAACGTGGCGTTTGACGAGCTGCGGGAAGTAGTTCCGGCATTCAGTAATGACCGGAAGTTGTCCAAGTACGAGACATTGCAGATGGCGCAGAGCTACATAAACGCGCTCAATGAGCTGCTCAAACGAGACCCAATCACATGAGACTCTTCAGCACGTGCAGAATGACAATAACTACGACAGATCGAGCTAGTATCAAGGCATGCGTGCATGTCAAAAACCTATTCCTAAAGACTTCATTGTAAGAGGGCAAGGTTATTATTGTTTAACTCTCTATTATGTGTGATGTATCTGCGTGCCAACGTTCGCTTGAAAGATGTAGGCCTTACCAAGTGGTGGCCCTCTTGACCAAATGTAGTCCAGAACTGAACTGGTGTCCACCAGATCTACACCGATGGTCTTATTGCTCATGCACTCTTAATAAGACTGGCATCATTAACACTATATTTCTGGTCTCTAAATACACATGGTGTCATGGTATTCCACTCATGGTAAACGCAATTTCCACCTGAAATACTAAGCATCTGTATATGTGAATTGCATGTTTCCATGTATACGCTGATGCGAGTGGGTCGAGTGATAACACGTAGTTCTAAGCATCGTCTTTGGAACGACGTCGGTGTCCAGGTGACTCGCGGGACTCATGCTGGTCGGTGCCGGGCGTGGCGGCGTGTGGCGTCGGCCGCCGTCGTCCCGTCGCTCCGGGCGGTAACGCTCTACCAGGAAGGCGGGCGACGACCAGGGCCTCCGCCGCCACTCCCAGCAGACCGTTCCTCAGGGGCGGTTCCCGGGTGGGGAAACGGGGTAAGACTCAGAGGCACGAAAACCACACCAATCTATGAACTGAAGGTCAATTGAATTCAGAAGTGTGTAAGGGCCAGATTTCTTTTTCAAAGAGGGATTTTTAAAGGAAAGGGGGCTGGACTCATTGGCTCCCTCTCTAAATCTACTCAGTTGTATTCATTCCGCGTTGGCATTCCTTTCACAATCATTATTTTATTCCATTGTAGGCCTACAGATGTAAACATCTGTGAAATTCAACTCATGTAATTCAGTTTGGGCTGTCGTTGATTACGAGGAAATCCATATCAGAATATATGATGTTATCTTATACAGATAATTGGTATTTTATAAGTATATATCGCTAGAAACACCCCCAGACTAGGGTTATGTGAGTGAGGGGTAAACCCACGGGGCGGGCAGGCCTGCCACCAAGGGTTACCACACCCGCATGGAGGGCGGATACACCGAATGGGAAAAGATTCCATAATGGTGGGTTAAAAGGGTGGGGTCAGAATCACAGGGTCAGAGTTTTTCTTATCCATTTTCAAATGGATGCCTCTGTACGACTGGCTTCATGCCGTACAGAATCACGCGCAATAAGGGCTTACAGCCTTACCGTCGTACTGGCTCTACTATTGGACTCGTGAAATTACCATGGATGTGTGATAAGATAGAACTAGTGTGTATTGTGCATGTATTATAGGTGATTTGTATTTCGGTTCGAACGGGGTATCATTTGTCAATATATATCAAAAACTGTATATAATCAATGTATATATGTGTATCGAAATCAGTCTTGTATTTTCCTTTGTATGAAAGGGAAATTCGAATATTTCTGTCATAATCTTAGTCTTCATACCATTCTTGTACATAGCGATTCACTATAATTCATGCTCATCAGCATTGTCCATTGCCATGATCACCTTCCATTTATGTAAATAAAACAACCAAGGACAAACATAACCGTATGTGTATCAGTGTCAATTCTTCTCTTCTATGTAGATAGGTTGTGTAGTTTTATTCTAATATAAAATCTGCAATTCTATTATCAATATAAGTTTTCACGTTTGTCACGACATTATTTTCAAATGCATCAATTTACGGTTTATAGTTGCTATATAGTGATCAAGTACCTCTACATATTAATACATACTCCTTTACGTTTCATCATTTCTATAATATCAACTTTGACCAGTTGTCAGTGAGAGAAATTTGTAGCAATACTCATTGAGTACGGCTACGGGTATGGATACATTCGATATGTTATACACATAGCCAGAATAGGAGAACGGCCCCCGTGGAAACTTATTACATAGATTAACATTGTAAAATAAATATTTCTATCCTTGGAATAGTTCATAAAAAAAAATTCTACAATACATGTAACATATCATATCGCCAAGCTGCCGCCATGTATTCTATACTCATATGCATTCCATCTAAGACCGATGGCTCTAACAAAGCTTTATTACCTATACTTTGGAAGATTACTATGTAGGTTCTATCTTGAGTGGTAACTAGCACCCTCGCACCCCGAAGGGTGGTGTGGATGAGTGGTTAAAAGGGGTTTGGGGTTGAGAAGACGCATTTTATTTCGAAGTAAAACGACCTACACCCTTATCCCTCAGCCTCTAGGCGAACGACGAGTACAGTGTCCATATGATCTTCATCTATCTTTTGATAAGTTCGATCATAGTACAAAAAATGATGTTATTAAGATGACATTTATATAGATTTGATATGTTAACAAAGCAAATAAGGCCACTTTCCTCGATCTTGTTATATTTCCAAATATTATTATGGGTTGTATACAGACTGCGTTTGAGGAATTCAGATAAGGAGTGTGTAAATATGCTGAACCATCTTCATGGTAAAAAATTGTAGATGTAAAGAGTCATTTCATCCTCCAATGTTTATGCATTAGGTCAAATGATGGCTAATGTGACAAGTTCAAGTTTTGAATGTTTCCAGTCTCCAGGTAATTTGTTTACTTGGCCATGCCCAAACAGGTTAACAGATTTCAGTGGAATGGATATTCATATACTTAGAAATATCATAATTCCCCAGACCTAAATCACTTAAATACTGTTCACTAAACAAAAGAACGCTGACATTTTCTTGTCAGACCATTACTGACATCCATAAAAAAAACAGACTACACAGAATCCAATTTGATAATATATCATTACCAGAGACCGGCCCGTGACAGGCACTTTGGACGCAAAGGGACACCTCATCCTTCATTCTCTTTGTTTTGTGGACAACAAATAGCAATTGTCAGCGTTTTGGCGGGAATAATGGAAAGAAGCTCTCAAAAGCAGACGACAATCTTCTGACGGGATCTGCGCATGCTTGGAAGACACTTTTGGAAATTGTTTCATCAGAATGTGCGCGTCTCCCCCGAGGTTGAAGGCCAAATGAGTATCATCCAGCAGCAGAGCGCACAATTTCGACCGTCCTTGACCAATTATGTAGGGTCCGAGTTGCAGTGGGTGGTTGGTGTCATGGCGACGGGCTGGACGGGCAGATAGGCGGGCGGGCACGCCTGACATGCAAGGTGTGGCCCGGCAACAGGTACGGCCTGGAAGCCGTCTGCAATCAGTGCCCAGTGCCACCCCCACACGCCAGTGTCGACACCAGGAAACCAAGTACGTGTTAAGATGTGGTCATTAGCTTTGGCCGTAGGTTTGGTTTGAGGATAACGGAAGTGTGTGCATGTCACCGTGCATTCACCATGCACGCATGTGTGCTTGGGGGTAATGTGTTATTGAATTGAGTACTTGTCGGGTCGTGAACTGTTATGGATGTGTGCGGTTGGAGGGAGGAAGCGGGGATGAGAGGTTGAGTGAGATGGTGGCACCCGCAGTCATATTCAATGACCAGTTCGTCTTTTTTTCCAATAAAAGCAAGGACTCACGGACAACAGAACATTTCTATGCAACTTGACCGAAAAATGCATGCCTAAATCCCAGTCAAGCATAGCACACACGGACGATGTACTATTCACAGCTGAAAATTTTCCTAAACTATATGTTTGACCCTTTTTACGACAATAAGCCTACATTATTTAAAATCAATTTTACGACAGAGATATATTCAGCTTCGATTAAGATTGATATTCACCAATGATAAGTAATCAATTTAGTTCAACAGCGATTTGCAAGATTTTCATTTTGCATTTCGCTTAAATTCTTTTCAGCAGTAATGGGCGAGGCAATTCATTAACTATATTGATGTACATGTATATATATATATATAGTTGACTAAAACTAATATAAACGATACAGATGACTCTGAACAGAAACCTATATAAAGTATACATTGGTCATGTACGTGCATGAGCGTGTGAGGAGTCGCAAAAGTATTCAAAACCAAAACCACCACCACTACATATCACCGTGTATTCTATATATCCATGTATAATCCAGCACAATATACACATGTATATTCAGTTTTGGTGTTGTTTAAAGAGAAAATCATTCTAGAAGAAGCTGGCCCCAGTTTAGACTAAGATAATTTCACCCGTTGTCCTAGGCTTCAGTAAGAAACGTGGAGACAGGGTAAGTGAGGTGAAATTAGGCCTGGGAGAGATGGTGACCGGGCCGGCGTGGGGGCCGTCACCACCGGAAGACCGTCATTATGGGCAGTTTGAGGGGTCTTTGCGGGGGTTTGTTGGATGGCGTCGGTCACACGAGAGAATGGGAGAGCACCGAGTTCAGGATGCAGCTCACTGGGTCACCAGCAGGGGAAAACTATATCTATCTATATATCTTCTTGTATGTAAGGAGAGAGGGAGAAGGTGAGAGCAAGAGGAGAAGAAGAGGGAGGAATAGCGAGAGACAGAGATGGACAAACAGAGAAAGATCAAGTATAATTCTAATATCCATGTAGTCTTGATAAATGAAAGGTTTTCCTATATTATATTTGATACTTCAAAGTAATATGCTATTTATTGATATATAGTTACTGGAACATATATAGTTACTGGAACATCAAGGGACGAAAACAGATTTTGTAGATCTTACGAGTACATGTACCACAGTAAATAAATGAATTACAGAACATACCATATAATTACATGATGTTAAGGTCAATTTGGAGCAAGCATTCCTCTGCGTCTTTTACCACTTATGAAGTTTATGCCGTATGTCTCACGTAAACGAGTACCGGAAGTAGAGGGCAACCAATGGAACCTTTGAGGGAAGTCCCGTGAGATGCAAATTGGATATTTTGACATGGCACACCCTGTGTTTGTGTTAAAATCGTAATTATGTATAACATAAATATCTTCTGATGGAATACATCAGAAAACTGACAGCTGTAAACATATAGATGTACATGCAGTTGGGTTTATGAACTGGAGAAGGAGCAGAAATCACATAGTGTACCTCTATGGGAGTAGCTTAAAAGTGTATCCCTAATATTTTACTTATTACATGTACTCAATTCTTACTACATACAGTGAAGTATCAATCATGTGTTATGCACATTATTTCATTACCTCAACTTTTCTTATGATGTTTTTTTGTATTATAATATGGTGTCTGTCTTTGGTATGTATACATGCTAGATACGTATGTGTACATATACCTGCAAACATGTATATGGTAATATATGCAATATCTTACATACGGAATAGTATAGGAAACACTGGGCTTTGAACTAATTCGAGTCATAAACTCAAAACTGTTATACACAAATACATTTTCAATATAGATATATCTGTTCTTCTTGTCGCGGTGTACGCCTACTGGATTCATTCTAGCATCGCGCATGTGTCCAGGTGCAAGTGTTCCATGTTGACTCATGTGCATTTGACCACAACACGCCCACCCTCACACGCCGACTGAAAAATTGGACAGATTGTTGTAACACTAATAACAATGGATACCAACAATTTCTGCACTGACTGCGTGATAGGTCAACAGGTTGGTACCACACACCATCAGGATATGGGGAGAAAGTGCTTGCATCCAAGTGTGATATACTCAGCCCTCTGGTAGTGTTTCATTGCCAATAGCAACCATGCGGTGTACATGTCTCGGAGAGCACTATACGTGTTTTTAATCTCAAACGATAGACCCTTCGATAGAATCGTTATTCATATAATTGTATGTATGAGCACCGTCTTATGGGAGACGTTATATAATGGTATCTTTATACCATGAACTCTAAAATAGTATTCAAAGAAAACACCGTAATTATGAAAAAATGGTAGAATATACGGCATTGCTGATCAGGTGTAGTATAATTCAACATAAAGCAAGAACTTTAATACAGTTATGCTATATTGCATGGGCTTGTAAGTTATTGAGTTATACAAGGTGTAGAACTTTATACATGTACATTGGAAGTTCTTCCACCTTTGTATGACAGGGTCACGGGTTAATCATAGTATCCCTTTAGAAACCCTTCTTCCGTGTAAAGGAGTGAACCAGTCTCCTCGGGAGGCCAACGGTAGAGCCACCCCCACACGCAAACCAGGTGAGAGTCACTTGCGACATGTCAAATCAAAGGTATCAGCACGAGGAAGGAAAGCAATGAAGGAGACAAAGACAGGGGGTGGAGGAAGACCCACCTTGGGCATATCACACCATGTTTCAAACAATATATCCTTTTTTGGTCTTCTGTCTAAGTTAACGTCCGGAAATCTAACCTCAGACAAACTTGTCTCTCGTCGCAAACTCAGACGGGTCCCACATTCATTATGAATTGGAAAGACCCGCCTGTCACCTGCGACCTTCAGAAAACTGATCGATCGCGGGGACCAGCGACAGCCGACCACTAGCGCCACCAGCGGCGCTTATTGATCGAGGCCAAACCCCATCCAACCTTCCCGACCGTCCAGCACCAGACACAATCACACAGAACGAGGGCGGGGGCGGCCCTACATGCATTGTTAATGGCTCCTTGAAGTTAATTAGTTACAGGCACAGTACCATCTCCCTCTGGTTATTAGGATTACAGAAATATATAAATATCCACGAATATTTGGTTCATCAACATGTATATCATATCATATCAGACATCAACATGCATGTATGTAAACACCCTGCATGGTAAGTGGATCCCAATAAGAACTTGTACATGTAGTATCACACAGACAGGGTCTGGCTAAAGAGAAGAGAGTACTCTGTTTATGTACAAGAGAGATACTGATACAAGAGGTATTCTCTGAATATAAGAGACACATTCTCATGATGCTAGAGGATTTCTGCTGATGGTCTATGCTACATTACAAAGTATGTTGTATGCCAACAACTGATAACCATGCATATATTCACATCGGGTATAGCTGGCATATACAACTATGCCCTCGTGCCTTACGTCTGACCTACGTTTGGCAACCAGGATGTATTTATATGCCAGAATGTAACGAGGTGTTATTTTGGATTTCAATATTAATATGATTATAGAATCGACCTAACTACCAGGTACCATACATTTAAAGGACAAAGAAGAGCAACAGCCATCGTAGCTATTCCTACAACATCATTATCCAAAGCCCCAGCCATGTGGACCAATTTTCCACATGTATGAAGCTTTCAATAAATTAATCGAATATTTGAATATTCAAAATAGAAAATCATCCACCACCCCTACTGATTCACTCAGGATTTCAATGGCGGAGAAATGAGGGGTTTGATAGAACTATTGGGCTGGCATCTGTGGAATGACCCACACGTTTTGATGGACTGTGGGTGTTTAATCTGAGGCATCAGTGGCTCCTCCCCACCCAGTGTTCGGTGAGGGGGCAGATTGTAATCGGAGAACACAGACTGAGCGCACCAACCCACACCTGCGGTATTGTGGTCATATCTGTACCAATAAACCGTCCCCACCTCGACCGATACCCGAACACCCTTATTGAGCCCATTTCTGTTTCGTTTATCTGTTATGCGATATAACTTTATCTCTGGGCACTGACAATTTTTCCCTTTGAAATCAATAGTTTGAAATTCACTCCTATAATTGCAATACAAGTGTTGCAAGGTGATGCGTGTTTGGAAATTGCGTATATTTTTCGTAAAAGGAATGATTCTTTAAGTTATGTGTATATTTTTACCAACTTCTAATAATTTGTACATTCTCACAGCAATGTGAAATATTGATTTTTAAATTATGAAATTTCCTGCAACATGGGACATTTCTGCTTTCCGAGAGTGCAATTAAAATGAATTTAAGAGATTTATGCCTTGTCATATGATGTGACTTATCACTATAATTTTTGAATAATTTTTCTCTTTTGAAAATTGCAGTCATGTATAATGAAAACTAACATTGAATTGTTGTGTTATTCGTCTGTTACAATATAACATATTATCATTCTATAGATAGAACAATATTGATAGCATTAGATACTTGAATCTGAAAGACAATA
The DNA here is from genome assembly GCA_950022655.1 of Alentia gelatinosa. Classification (NCBI taxonomy): domain Eukaryota; kingdom Metazoa; phylum Annelida; class Polychaeta; order Phyllodocida; family Polynoidae; genus Alentia; species Alentia gelatinosa. The sequence goes on along the minus strand of OX465583.1, from coordinate 46,763,983 downwards.
GACAATTTTTCAAATTGAGTTAATCTATTGTATGAAAGATCTCATGTGAAAACATGAGTTGACGTCCGTATTACAATAGGAACCGTTAGGACGCTTTAAGTGATACGATGTTGGATTTCACTCATTGAGCAGGTCAGTCACATGGGCACTAGTGTACCATTACCCAGCCCCTTCCGCCCACACGCACCTTACAGCACAACCACTTGATACAATAATTTGACCATCCTATTGTATGCCACCACCAGGGGTACGCCACGAACGATACGTGCCACAGGAAGTTACAAGCACGCTTGCGCGGCTCCCCGTGGTGCTTCCTTGTTCTCGCGCCGCGCTCTCGCAGTGTGCGAGACTCTTGACGTGCAAAGTGACGTCACTGCCAGTGCACGTGAGACCGTTTACGCTAATGACATGGGCGACGTCGAACAATTACGGGCGCGAACGCAACAAATATTTACGCCGGTTACGCGCGGAGGCACGAGACGAACTGGCGGCAAGTGTTGCCATCCTCACGCGAGCGCCATCTTGAAAATGTCATGGCGCGGGAGGTGTCATGTGTGCGGGCGGGCGATGGCCAAGGGTGAGCAAATATTAAAGTCAAGAGATTAAATCTGGTTGGAGCGTTTTTGCACTGCTGTGCATGCGCACCTGGTGCCCGCTTCTCCCTCTTAATTATCTCCTGGACGTGGTGATGATGTCAATTAATCTAAATGTATCTTTATGTCGGGTTTGTGCCGTTAGATTCGGATAGAAATAAAGTATTCTAGGTAAAAATTATCTTCAAATCTACACTTCGATATAGATCCATATTACTCGGGAGCCTTCAACACCCTCACAATTACATTTCAGACAAAGACAGTCATTTGATTGTTCAATTCAAAAATATACTGTCATTTAGAAATTGTTAACTCGCACACAACCACCACCAGTACAGACGTTCAACACGCTGCGTGTTTTTTATGGTCGAGAACGGATTATTTTGCTTTTGCAGTCGAATAAATAAGCGGTACCATATAGCTGAACTCAAAGTTTCAGTTTGGCTAGTTGCTTATAAATTTGCACACAACGATACCTTGAAATAACGAGTATAGAGAACTCTATACTCGTTGCTCTAAAGTACACTGACTTCACTCCCTCTACTCTTCCACTGATCCTACCTCTCCTCGGCATGATTCCTTGGTCATTCAGGGGAAGGTCTATCCTAATTTTTATTGAATCATTTAATGAATTTCATAACCAAAGACTGGAGTAAATTTACCTCTAAAGTAATAGAGCCAGCACCAGAGAGGCTGACACAGCAAGGCGGCACTTCAGTTGACAGGCCAAGATAGATGGAGATATATATGTACCCTATATATGGGTTTGAATTAGGAGTCCTAGGAGGAGCGGGGGTGGGCGCATTAGGACCACCGGGAGGGGAAACGTACAGGAGGTGTCCTCAGTTACCATGTGCTCGCAGCATCAACACAAACTTAAACCCTGGTGAAGGGCCACTGTATACAATGGTGGACAAAGAAGTGGAAGGTGGTTACGAAATGGCCTCAGACTTCATCTTCACCCACTGGGCTAAGAATATTGGCCTCAAGAGAAAAAAAAACGGAGATAATGGCAGCTGACGATTATGCTGATTACGAGATCCTTACCATGATGACAGTGCAGTACATGAAGGAGCTGACCATACCAGTGGGACAGGCACAAAGGCTCAGTGAGGCACTGGAGAAATTAGGCAGCCCCAACTTTACTCATGAAGCCATGACAGCGCCACAGGAAGAAATAGAGCTCAACACTAAGGCAGACAGGAGGAAGGAAAGAAGAACAACATAGACGCCCTCCTCGAGGTGGCGGCAGACTTGGAGAAGATGATAGGTGCCCTACAGACAAACGGGCAGGCAGAGGACAACGAGATCCAGGAGGTTGGCTACTGTGGAGCGGTCGCTCAAAACGGTGGATATGACGCAGCGGCCCTACTTATGATCAGGGCATCAGACGAAAAGATGCTGAAGATTGCTGACTTTCTGCCAGAGCACGTCCGGCTGTGTATATTGCCAAAAGAAAGAATGACACAATTAAATTACGATGTTGCTGACTCACGACAAGCAGTCAGTGGTCTACATAGTGCAGGCAGAGTGGGGAACAGCCAACATGAGACTGCTCTTCAAGCATCTTCTAGCTAGGAGCAGGGCGGAGGATCTATAGATACTCTGAGTTAGTGATCCTGATTGACGTTTCACTGTGGAAAGGTCCAACTTTCCAATGTTGATAGTTAACAGACCTACAGTATGGGGTCATCTATAAAGTATATCTATGTATGCAAAATTTCAGAAAATGTCGACCCCCTCCTTTTAATCTTGTGCGCAATAGAACAAAGAAAAGGGCACACGCAACATTTCCAAAATCTTTAACCCCCACCCCCTCAGTTCATACGTACTTTAGGGGTGGCCCCTATGTGACACATGCATTATAAAATATATCTGAAAGGATACAAGGCTGAATGAATTTTGCTGTTGTTGCTGTTGGAACTTGTTCCCCTTCCGCCTACCGTCCATTTTGGTCCCCTACATTCCCCACCATTGGCAACAACTACACGTCAAGCTAATACTGGCTACCAACAATGGACATCTAGATTAATACACCTATAAATCCACCATCCCACATACTTGATAAGCGGCACTGAGTATAGCTAATGACAGCAATTATTCAAAATATCGCAGAGTGCATCCTATTCTACCCATGCCCGGGCAATAGGAAACTACCAGTCCTCAAACCCCATATTCTTTCACAGTACATGTACGGCTATGGCGTCTATATATATATATTCTCTTGGTGTGAATTGTAGCAGGACCAATGGTGGAAATTTTGTAAGGATCTAACTAGCGGCCTGGGTGACCTGTGTAATCGCCTGATTCAGACGATGTCCTGTTTACTTCGAGGTAGACCCTAGCCGGAATGATGGCTGCCACCATCAATTGTTTTTCGCTTTTTTCTCCCGACTTGTCCGCCTATTCTACTCTCCTTGCCTGCCACGACGACGGTCGACCGCGAGAGACGCCACTGGCCCGAGGTCTCGCGGGGTCTCGCGAGATAAAATGGCGCTATTGTTTGAAGCGACCTCTGTAGGCCTGGCCCGCATGAATTCGGAGCAGACGAAAATTCGCAAATTGTCGTCGGGCGATAACGGTTATGGGTTAAACATACCTTATCCGCCCGCCTCCATTGCTGATTACCTACCTGCTAGCGGCGACGTGGTCCATGCCGCTGAACCAAGCCACTTCAGGCCTGTCACGTTAAAGCATTGCCTCACGAGTATAGGCCGAGGTATCAGTTTTTTCTCTACTTGGCGGCCTCACCATTTATTGAGGGAGTCCAGCAGCATTTAAATACATTATATGCAAGCTTTTAGATGCATTATATGCATTTATATGCATGCGTACCTATGTATTATATATGTACATGTATATGTTATTAAACATTGGTATATAAGGGGTTACTTTTATGGCTGGGAAATGCCACCAATTGTATGCATACGTGTGTATTCTAGCATTCCTTTCATCTACTGGGAACTATAAGAAGAACATGCATGGTAATGATAAAGATTCTGCATCTCCAAAGGACACATAACTATATATGTATAACCCACATCCCGAGACGCTGGACATTGCCGACCGTATAATCCGTAGACGTCCCACCCACCTCAATCACCCACCGGCCTATACACAAACACCCATAACGAACTGGCATAGAGGAGAATCACCTTTGGGGTTCAGTCGGTGGTATACAGATGAGGTCGCGGCGGGGGTTCACCGTACTGTACATGCCCCTTGTCACAGGACGTAACTGGTCAAGGAGGTTACGCGCGATTGCCGCTATGTGGCCATCGACTTGACACGACCGACACACCTGCCCCATACAGGTAGGGGTTTAAGTAAGCCTGATCGTTGCTAGCGTAGGTCAACATTTTATAACTTGTTTATATAATCAACAATATATAAAAGTCAGTCAACGTCCTGATAATCTTCTATTTATTGTAATTAATCAAAGCGGATTATTACTTGCGATGATGGAATTTCCTTATCATTTTAGAAATACTTCTGACACAGATTTTCTTCGGGTTATACGAAAAGGGAATGTTCTATTTGGGTTCCGAATTATGCCTCAACACCTAATTAGATGCCCATCTCTCCAAGAGTGCTTATTATCTCTAAGTGTTTCAAAAGTTAGATAAGTTTTTTTTCGCTCCGTTGGTCAGAAGCAAAAGCGTATTCATTGATGAGTTTTCCCAGAAGTCTCCCGGGAAGGCAGCCATATTATTCAGTGGTGACGTCATGTGATGTCAGGCGGAAGAACCAACTGAGATAATTGTCGTCTGCTCGAAAAGAAATGTACATATAAAGAACAGAATGGGCTTGCCCGTGGAGACGGGGATTCTTTTCTGGTGAAGAGTTGGACATAGTTTTACCCGATCGGAATGCCTAAATCTGTCTTACCACAAAAATAGTAACTCTTTTTTTTCTGATTTCAAAATAGGTCGACCAATTGAAAATGCATACTTAAAATAATGAATGTATGATTTGGAAGCTTAGTTGATTTACCCAAATATATCTGTGGAGATATGTGCGTTCTAATCCTATGAGAAATTGGACAGTATAGTTTTTAAAATATGAGTTTTAGGGACAAATATTCCTTATAGACATAGTTACAATTGGAAAATTAAGATAGGATCTATACGTATATATAGGTCAATTATCAATGATAAGGAAATGGTTTCAATAATCAGATATAGTATACGTCTCCTACATAAGTTAATGGAAGTTTGTCCTGTTCTTTATCCTTATAGGACAACCTATTGTAGTCAGAATTCTTTTTAAATAGTATCTAACCAGAATATGACATGGATAACTACTTCTGTCCGTGAGAACCTGTAATTAGACTCCACATAGCAGTTTGTAATAGGCACCTCCTCATAGGGGTCGCTCTACTCGGGTTACGTACCTGCATACACGGTTAGGATAGAAGGTAACACTCCGCCTGCGATTACTCATAGCAAGCACAACCCTGAAATATCGCCCCTGTCATGATTTATCACATCGGCACTGCCAGAACCAACAGGAAGAAACGTTAAGATCTGGTACAATTTATGCGCGATTCTCCGAGGAAATCATTATAGAACAATTATTAAGGTCCTCTCAAGGGTTTACCCCCGACCTCCCAAGAAATATCCCTTCAAATTGTAACTATCTTAGCATGTCCAATGTCTTCTGGCAGGAGTAAAGGAAAAGGGTAATAGAGGAAGTGGTTTGCAGAAAACCCAAATGTCACAACAAGAACAAATAGAAACCATTATCGTCAAATACCCTCTGCTCTACGATAGGCTTGGCACCTGTGCTATAACTTCAATCGAAACCCTTTCATCAAGGCATGGAACCGCCCAATACCCACCCAACGTCTGTCTGACTTTGATCTACTAAGCCCTTTATGGACATCTGCATCTGTTTAGCATATTTCTCATTGACCTCTGGCTTGATCTGGGACCAGCCACTATAATCGATGGTGATGAGACCACGCCTCTCTATTCCCTTCTCCCCTGCAACTGACAGAACCGCACTATTGTCCTCAGCAGTCTAACGGGCCTACGTAAGCTGTATCGATGGGGATTTATAATTGTAGATGATACGCAGATGGATACTGATGCAGTGATGGCACAGAGGTGGCACACCCCCTCATTCACCTTCCTTGAAACCAGCTCGTGCCATTCATAGCGAACCCCGCAATTAGCGATAACTTCATATAAAGTTTCATTGCTATCTCAGAGCTTGTTGGCTGGCACGCCAACAGCTTCACGGGTATGATAATAAATCAGACATAGGGACCACAATGCTAATTACACCATGAGTCTGGCAGACATGTGGGTAGGCCGACCTATAGGCCTGGGTGTGGCAAACGTCACTAGACATGGGACCCGTTGACACGTGAATTCTCACCTTGCTTAGGTTGCCAAATTGTTCCCTCCTTCTCAAGTTACATTTACTTAACCCTCACCCGTCACACTTGCCACTGAATTTATGCCACGAAAATTGTCAAATAGTCCTTTGATAAACTTGACTGGTTGATATATACGGTGAAAATAAACTTAAACAGCCTTTCATCGTACTACTCTCTTGATGATCTTCTTTTCGGTAATTTTCATTTTGATTTTCGGTAATTCGTCCTTAAAAATTAATGTTTATCCGAGACACTGTATCTCTAATGTCGAACACCAACATTTATTAAGAGTGTGTCATTTACATAAATGCCCGGGCACCGCCTTCCCTCCCATCCATCCTGTCAGGTGCTCACTGGTGGCGCCGCCTAGTGCCGAGAACACTCTGAGGGTATCATTATCCGGAGACACCTTGCTCCCAGGTCACGTGACAGCGAGCGAGAGGTTGCACGAGAGGTTGCACAATGAGCATCCGGTGCACGTTTAGTTGCGTTCTTGGCCACCATGGCGCTGACCGCGCTCCAGCGCCTCCGGCGGTGGGAGGGGCAAGACACGATTTAGGGCTGTGGTGGACAGAGTAGCCATGGTAACAGTAGACGCCTGGACTAGTGGCAGCCTAACGAAATGATCATCATCTATTATTTAAAGACCTTCAACTGTCCCTGTCTGACCAGTACATCTGACCCTGATGACCTGCACCCCTCAGTGGGACAAGTCCAGCAAACTAACCAACACTTGTGACATTAAATATTTGGGTCCCTGATATGCCAACCGATTCCTTTTGAAGGCCTAACCATAACATGAACGGTAGCTATTGCCCTCTCAACACTCTACTGACTCAACCGCAGATATTGTGGCCAGTGACTACTTTTTATGATAAAAATTCAGGCCATGAAAAACCTAACTATATATATATATATATATATATATATATATATATATATATATATATATATATATATATATATATGTGTGTGTGTGTATATATATATATATACATATCAATATCACCAAATGATACACAAGGAAAACCGAACCAGAGAGAATATCATAACTATGTAATTATATCTGTATGGAATGATTACCGACATTTAGACTGTGTCAATATACACCGATGTCTAAAAGAAGTAATCTTGGAATACATATATAACCTTGGTGTTCCCTTATCAATATACCTTAGAATGTCCATAAATATATAGATTTTACCCTAATAAGCAGTTGATGAGACTTGACAATCTACACCGACAACGTCGAAGGTGATGTCTACACAACTTTTTCAAGAGGAGGTTGATTTCAATACCCATGTTGCATAGCGCGGTTGAATCGTTATTTCATGCACAATCTACGCTGAAATTATAAAAAAGCTGTGTGATTCATTAAAACTATTCTAACGCAGTTTATTGGCGCGTTATGCTCAATAACTGAATTAAAGTTGATTCCAAGTATTTGGAATTGATGTGAAAACAGCTAACAGAGATACGATTGTCGTCAATCGAAACGAGTTAAATTCCAAACTTTTGAATCCCATTTTAAAGCACATCATCTAGAGTTGCCTTTTATACCTAGTGACTAAGTCGGATCGGTGAACAACTCCAGGGGGTTAACCTGACAGGTATCGTCGACCTAACGAGGTGTGACACACACCTGGAGTCGTCAGATAGAACACCTTCATCGTTTGATCTTGTCTCTGGGTGTGATCCTTTCTTCAAAGACCAGAGGCTGACCCCTGGCAATTACATACCTGCAGGCCTCCGAATCTGTACTTGTTACCTTTTTCTTCTATCGAGGAGAGGGCTGTATTTTGGTATTTGCCAGCGCGCAGGTATCTCACCAGGTGTGCCTTATCGGTGTCCAGTCTATGCCCCGCCATAGGGGTTAATGCCTCTGCGTGACCGATCTACACTGCCTCATTAGCAGGTGGAGGGTGTCAGCATCCTCACGTCTATCCTGGATCCCTTGTCGGCGTCACCACCTCGTGTAGATCGCGTAATTGCACAGGACATACCGCAGTCACCTTTGTAAGCGATACTCTGCTGAGGGGGATGTATATGTTTAGTGTTAATGTTATGATTTAATATCTACAGTAGTTCAATCCAACGGTGGCTTATGTCAATTGCTGTCTGAACGAAAACTGGACAACTCGTCCCGAAACGAAGTCGTCCCGGAATTTATACCCGCTCCGAAACAAAGTCGACCCGTTTAAGGAACTCGCCCCGAAACGAAGTCGCTCAGGAATATCTTTCGCCACCCGATCATTATGAAAACATGCAGATGAATATGAACACAAGGGGATTGGGGGCGGAGTGGGGGGTTACAGCAATAATTCAAATTTAGTCTTCTCAGGGGAGAAAACAATCAAAAGCCTACCAATAACCTTATCCATAACCCTAAAACTAACACTATCCCTAACCCTAACCCTAACATTAAACCTAACCCTAATCCTATCACTAACCCTAACCCTATACCCATGAACATGAAACCTAACTGGACCTATGTTTTAAATCCGCTAGTTTATTAAGTTCTCCTTTAAAAGACTAGGCGACTTCGGGGTGGGGAGGGGGGGGGGGCGAGTTCTCCTAAACGGGGGGAGTTCTCCTGTAACGTACGGCGACTGCGTTCCGGGGCGAGTTCTCCAGTAACCGTCTGAACAATAAATCATTCTGACGTGCGGAGTATGAAAGTATCAGCTACTATCGCTATAATATGTTTTATAGACGATATAGATACATTTCATACCGTAATTAATAATCTACAGGGCCTAATCATATACATGTATATATGTTCATTGATAGCAAATAGCTGTAAAAATAGGCTTACATAAAAGCAGTTTATTGGAGTCCAATAAATATTGTATAGTATTTACAATATGTCGGCCTTGTCCGAAAACTAAACCTGAATTACAGGTTACAATCTTTTCATCGTAAGAACTTTCCAAACGACACCGCAAATCAGGAAGTGCTATATTCGCCTTTACGGCATAATTTGTATCTATTTGTAGGCGCTCTTTGAGTGTGTCTTTTACAGTGTAGAGACATATGTCAGGTGATAGTGGTAAACAATGACGGGGTAGAGTTGGCGATGGGACTAGAACGTCCCGCCCCAGCACGGCTCCCGCCAGCCCTTTGATCGACCGCAGGCCCCACCCCGCCCATTGTAGCCGTATCGGCCGCATCAGCGCCACAACAAAACACGCCGGACACGGGAAACAAGCGGTTGATGGCGATTAGCAGCCTTTTAATGATAAGTCGAATGTCGTCTGCTCCGGTGAAATTGTCATCTGCTGTGGACAGACGCTTTCCGCGCACTCATCGCGTCACCATCGGACCCCCAGCGGTGCCCCTGTCACGTGATCAAACGCCGTGTAGCGGACGGGGGGACAAAGTGAACGCAAAGGATGATACTTACCGCCGTTTGGGGGCAGCCTCTAGAGACAATTCACCGAGGCGCTATTGTCACTCACAGAAAACACCATACATTAAAATATGCACAATTGTGTTAACTAAAAAAAGGACAACGTTTAAATGAATTTAAATGTTATCATCATCCCCTGATTATTTGGTGATTCAAAATAATTTCCTCATCAATGATTGCCAGATCTGAGAACATTTAATATTCATATTAAATGGAAACACATTAGCCATTGGTAGAGAGAAAGTCTCATATTTTCATTTAAATATTATTTCAGGTTTCAATTGATGGCACCGTGATGACAATGTCTTCCTGTACCAACTTCCACAAGTGGAGAAATACATGTATATGAACAAATATATCTATAGAATGATGAATTTGTCCTTTGCGGTAGGACCTGTGTAATTTCGATTTTATATAGTTCAGTTTTCTCAGACAGTTAAAGTTTTACAAAGACGCCTCTTGTACCACTGTTGATATCTCTGTTGATATCTGACGACTGTTGTTCACACTTCCCCTTTGATCTACCAAACACATCTCATTTTATTTCTCACAATGACTCAACTATGTACAATACAACACTTGGAGGTTTTACTGTGGTGAACACGAGTGGTTGTAGTTGTGAGATCACACAATCCAATTCCCGGCACATTTGAGATTAGAATTACAGGAGGACAATGCTCCCTTCACAGCATTCCTCCAGGCACACCAGGATGGGGGGGGGGGGGGGGGGCTTGAGGGGTTAAACTCACCTTCCTACACCTGTAGCTTCAACTTAATGAAAACACATTAAGATAATAAATTAGAATTTTGATTTCTCACCAGTCGTATCGCATTTTCTGAACAAGCCAAATTGATTGATGGGATGGAAAGATAGACGATTGCTTCATTAGATTTTGAGTTTGGAATATGAAGCCATCACCTGTATTGTCTCTTGGTGCTACGGGCTCCAGTAGTGTAATGCCGAGGTAGGTAATAGCAAAGTGTAAACTAACAGGCATCTCTTTGTTTGTCAGTGGATATAAATGGAGGCACATTATCAGGCATTACCCACGTAGAACACGAAACATACGGATTTTCTTGACGGAGGATCATTGGTCGTTTGACGAGGAATGTGTCAAGGGCTGGAATCACAATAAGTTGTCCATTTTTTTCTACGTTCGTCGTAATTTCTCGCAAAGCAGTTTGCATAAATCTCAAACGTGGGGAAACTGCTTAAATCTTCGACGATTGTCTTCAACAATAGTTCTTCTATTTTCACTCGTTTAGCTGGTCGTTAGTCTGTTTCTGTTCCGTGAAATAAAAACAAATTATGCTAATGTACAGTCCTCTTATATATCTCCAGATTACATAGAAGCTTCACAAGGTCTTTGCAAAGAAACGAAAGCAACTTTCGGGACAAGCATACATTCTCACAAACTCATAGATTTAGAACTTTGGCATGAACACAGTTAAAGTTAATTATCTATCAAATGATATAAAAAATATTCAGATGCTGTTGCCGTTCATCTTTTATCAGAAAAGTATATATGAGCAAGACAAGTAAGTAATTGTTCTCTGCAAGAGAAGATATAACTCTTCGACGTTGCTCAAGTCTCGAACCATGAAACAATGCGCCCTTGTTTACTGCCTTTAGCGCGGTTGTTTTTTTTTGTCGTACAGACTCTGCCATTGTTCTTAGATTATTGAAAATCGCGATAGATAAAAAGCTGTTCATGAACACTGACTTCTTATTACTCAAAGATAAAGTCATAGTTTCTATATTCCAAAGAGAAATCATGTATTTCATATTATTTGTCTTTCAGAATTAAAAAAAAAAGAAAAAATATTCATCATAAATGTATAAGTATATCTACAAACACCATTTAAGTACAATGTGTACTCACACTGCATATACATATATGTAAACTTACAGATATTAATAATTCATGTTGAAAGATGAGTCGGATGCTAGGAAAAGTGCCAGGCAAAAATAACATTTTGAAATAAGTTTTTAATGAATTATCATATTTGCAAATATGCGGATTAATTGTATGCTTTATGCCTAAAGGCAACCTTCGCCCAAAAGACGACAATGCCAAGGCCGTCTCTCAAGATAAATCTCTACACATTCGTAATGTCTACAACATTTATTTTCATGTCTTTTAATTCATGCCTGTTGTGCAACTTACACATACTAATTATAAAAACTATATTCATATACTATATTCTATATCATATGTAGTTCTAACGGTCAATATGGTTTCATAAAACATGTACAACAGACGTAGTGAGGTGTAAGGTGCTACATGATTGAGTCTTTCAAGCTATACAGGGAATGTCAACATTCAGATTTTCTACACCGTAGCAACTGCCATGGTCAAATAACGGAGGCAAAGAGTGAAAGATTGACACATAAAAGAGGAAACGCTGACTGTCATTTTATGTGCTTGCACAGGAAACATTTAATAACATCCTGACTTTTTTGACTGAATTGTACAATTTTATGTACCCACAAAATGTTCTCAGTTTTTGATATAAAAATTGTCTGTATACAAATGACGAGTATTTTTGGTCTATCTTTGGTAGAATATTCGTTACCAAAGGAAAAGACACATAGAAATCACTGATTATAATGCTCATGTTTTTGGCCTCTCTTGTATCTCTTCATTCAATTCACTTCGTAAATGTGGGTAAACCGAGGCGACACCTAGTGATTCGTAGGTGAACTACTAACATCGTCGCCAGTAACATAATTCCTGTTAACGTCCTTCTTTGCTCCCTTTCGCGTTGGAGCATGGTGATTTGAATTCCAAAGTTCATGTACATTTGTACATCTTTTACAACACTAGCAGCACGAGCCGAAAGTTTAGTTTAGTGCTTACAAAGCCCCGAGCTCATTGCAAAATTGATGAATCCAAAGAACTCCATAAAGAACTGTTGGCGATTTCTTACAAATCTTTAGATTAGCCGACTACCTAACCTATAGAAATGAACAACACCTAGCCATGTCTCATATTCATAATGCCATTGGGATGTCTTATCATTACTAGTTCATTAACTTGTAATTAGTCTAATACCGATCTCCCTTATATCTATTATATATAGGCCTATACTGAACAATGTTTTAAATCACAGGTATCAATGCTTACTCTTCAGAAATCATTTATAACTTCAATATTTCCCACACTATCTCATGACTTTTGAAGACGAATAGGCCTACACTTTGTTGACAACAGCAACCCGATTCTCCTCAAATACAAAATAAGATGAAAACAATCAGATATAATTCTACAAAGTTTTATTCACAGTTGTAGGTGCACCACGTGCGGATTGGTCTGAGTAAGATCTTAACACGATAAGGGTGAGGAGTTATTTCACCAATTCCTCAGCTTTTTCGAGTGTCGTGTCTCATTGATAAATACATCACTTTGAAGGCAACATCTGTTAATAAAACCAGCAGCAGGCATTTTCACTTGCATTAAAATCGGGAATATATATATCAAAGTGCTGTAACAAAACCTCGATAATATGTAGTTCAATTTATAGGAAATCAAGGCAACTTTGTCCACTCAAATGATTAAACTGAACGTCATAACTGATTGGTAACTGTATAAAAATGCAACATAATTTTGTTTAATGGCGTAAACAGCGTCTTCTTGTTATTTGAACGTTGATATTATCTTCTTCGTAGGATACAACTGCTTCAATGAAATCTTTAACACCAAAGTAGCATATATATTGTCAACAATGCAACGTCTGATTGAAAACTGTTATACCAGCTTGGTTTGAAAAGAAATTAAGGAATCACACATTTAGAGTTTTAGTATATACATTAAGTACATTTAACAAGAGAATATATACCTAGAAGGTACTTATTTTCCTTTATGCACGTACGATATGTAAATCGATATAGTATTAAAAGACATAGCCCTAATGACATAGGGCAGAAAGACAGTCTTTAAACACTTAAACAGGATACCCCATGTACAGTGTTGATCCATGAGAAAAACCTGTATGGAAGACAGATACAGAGGGAGATATAGAACATACAAATGTAATCCACAAAGTAGACCATGAGGCAGAAGTGCATCTGAATCTTTAATGGCTGTGCACACTTTTGAGGAGTGGATTTCTATATTTACCCCTCAATATTACTGAAATTGTCACTGTGTTGATGTGTCTATGAGTGAAGTCAGAATTACTTGAGGAAAGTACATCAGAATCCTGACAGCTATTTAGCTAGGGGAATATAATTCACAGCAAAACAGCAAATGCAATGTAAGTTTCAACAACTTTGACTCCATCTCGGAGTCGCCCCTTGTAGTCTTATTTTGTGGTATGCAGTTGGTTTAGATTAAAACACATGTAAATAAATAAAACAAGTAAATAACTCTTGCTCAAATACAATAAACAAACTGAAAAAATGCCTGCTGTACAGAGTATGACCAGTAATATATATGTATATGATTACAGTATATACATATAGCAGTATTAAAATCTACACCATTAATTGTGATAGAAGTGATACTAGACTTAGGAATACTGGGGAGTATGAGCTTTTGTGGGATTAAATTGTGAAGACACATAGAAAGATATCAGGCCGATCAGCTGATTTCTTCTATCTATAGCTTATCTTAGCTTATATCTGGAAGACATCTGGGTCCCCTGCTCTCAAACTTAGGTATGATAATGCTTAATGTAGGGGATTAGCATCAACAGCAATATCTTAAAAATTCTGTGGAGATAATCCATCTTTGCATAGGGGGTGTGATTCAGCCACCATCAAATTAAAAAAGTTCCACCTTTAAATCTTAATAAATATCTTCTTGTCGGTGATTACATATATGTGTGTATATACATTGTTGGCACATAGCGATATGCATTCAAAATGATATCTTATAGTAACTATTATATACAAGCAATCAACAATAATGAAATAATTCTTTTCCATAGCAGGAACAGGAATTCTTCTAAGTCCCCAGTAGCTTTCACCTATTACCACTCGGTTATTGGAGTACTTTTCTTTTGGCGTAGACAAAAAGTAATGCCATCCGTTCATCTACAATATAAGCTATAAAACGTATCACATTTAGGAATACTTTGTCAGTAAATCATCGTGGAGTAGTCTGCACACCAGAACAGCTCTATTTGACTCTTTGTTGGTTCTTCCGTCAGGCTACACACTCTAGCATGAGTCTTTGACATAGGTTACGTACCGGCAGACCTTGACAAATGTCGCCGATTCCGTTAAGATTAAACCCGCATAACTTGTTTAAGCACTCCCATTCGCCCTCTCTATAGTGCAGGTCATAGATTCACCTAATGTAATAATGAAGGTAGAGAGTATATATAAAATGAACATTAAAATCTACAAATTCTGACTAGGATGACTGACCAGAGGCATTTGCCCTGGACAATGCCAATTTAATACTAGGTTTTAAGCGCCCGATATATCAGTGGGTGGTTTCCATCATACATTAATCATAAATGGAATGCTGATATATAATTTGCAATTTAAGAAAAGGTTTATACGAAAATGTACTAATTCTTGACAGGTGCTGTTTATCCCCGTGAAAATATATGTACATCTAAAGATTGTTAGATTAATAGTGAAGTAAATGAATCAGCATAATTCTAATGAAAGGCCGACTAAACTATTGATTAAATCCATGGATAGGGAATCATATGGATTATGATGGATAATATATATTTTACGAACTATCATTAAACATTTTGATTTGATCTATATATATGTACATTATAACAATTTGCTTGTGATATATCTTTGAATAGTGTCTAAAAATTAAAACGTTTTCACCTAATATGACCATAAAAAGAAGTGGAATTGTTTAAAACAATCTAAAATCATCCTGAAAATCTTCACTGAAGAATGATATCAAGACAGATGGCATACCTAATGGACGATTTTGACATGATCTCATTCCTATAAAATCACTTCAGTTTAATTAATTTACCCAGGATCCGTTACGGGGTGAGAGGCATGCACACTCTTTTTGATATACATGTAATATATTCCCTCTCTATCTCTGATAACAAATACACGCGATGAAAATAAAAACAATAATAGAAATATGTACATTTTGATGAGTAGATTATGGCGGTTTTATATGACATGGGGGTTTCTGAGAAGAAAATATCTGGGTTAGCAATGTGTGGCAAATTACACCGGTTCAGCATTGGGTACTGTGAGTGTGTTGCCAAGCCTTCTAGGGCTAACTGGAACACCTCGCGAGCTGCTGGAGGAGCTCGAGGGTCGGTCCAGCAATGGGGAGTTCCCTGAGGCTGCAGAGAAGCTCGTTCTCGTGAGTGACTTGTTGAGCTTGGCCTCCATGGCCATGGAGGTGATTTTGCGGATGCTCTGCTGTGCCTTGTGCTTGCGCCAGGCACGCTGAAGAGTCTTTGCAGCAACATCCTCCTTCTTACGTTTCATGGTAGAAGAAATCTGAACTTGAGTGACGCGTGTTGGGAAAGCTGATTGGTACCGCTCTTCCATCTGTGTCTTCAGATTGCGGAACTCCTCAGTGTCTTCCACACCGCCCAAAACGTACTTGACCAGCGATGTCAAGATATCCAGACAATGCAATCGCTCACCTTCCATAATTGGCAGGTCGAATGCCACCAAGGCAATCTCGTTCGGTTTTGGGATACCCAGAGGAAGATCAAGATCTGCCACCAGATCGGATAAGTTTTCGACCTTGATAAATTGCGTGGCATGGGGGTCATATCGCTCCCAGACCACATAGAACATCTCAAAGTCATCCTCAGTGATGCCCACCTCCTCCTGTTCGTGAGCCTGATTGAAGTTCTCGAGGATGACGGCGATGTACATGTTGATTATGATGAGGTAGGTAAGGAGGATGAATGAGGACATGTACAAGGCGGCTCCAATGCTACTGCCACAATCTCCCCCTAAGACCTCCTTAACATCACCGTCTGGCATCACCCGATGGGTAGAGTTACAGTGTGTCTCCTCCATGAGGGGTTCAAGGACATCGTTCCAGCCGGCAGCAGTTGTGAGCCGGAACAGTAAAACACAACTATTCAGGAAATCCTCGAAATTAGTCATTTCGTCCAGTTTCCCGCTGTACTTGACGTCCCTGTAGGATACCATACCAACGATGGCGTAGATGAAGACGACGATGAAGAGCAGCATACCTATGTTGAGCAGAGCAGGAAGGGAGATGACCAATGCAAACAGCAGTTTACGTATGCCCTTGGCCGCCTTGACCAACCTCAGCACGCGACCTATCCGGAATACGCGCACCACCCGCAGCAATGTTGGGGTGATGAAAATATCACGCAGCAAGTCATCCAAAATAACTCCTGCAAGAGAATAAATGCAATTTTGATACTGTTCAGGTGAGGCAGGAAGATTTGGCGACTTATTTATCGTACCATCCTCACATACCTGTAGGACAGCAATAGTTCAGTTAGTGACGACTTCTTGTTATCTTCATTAGTAACAGCACGACAATTCTTTCAAAGGGTCCAACCTTCTAACTCATGAAAACATCTAATTTGAATTGTCACGTGCTTTGTCATGGTTTATTCTATTACTATTTGAAATCTGTCATCGCCTTAATATCTGACATCACGTCCTATGTACTCGGCTTATCATTTACTAAAAAACGATTCGAAGAGAACAGAATGGGGATTTTAAGGCGTGGCATAATAAAATCAATAACCAAAGCTGATTAAATAAAGAGGAAGTGCAAATAAAAGAGTTCAAAAGGATTCTCCGCTTTTTAACGCTTGTTTTCCTGAGATAATAGAATTCATGTGTTCTGAAGTGTAATCCCAAGGTGTTCCAATTAACATCTGACCAATTTTCAGTTTCTTTTATTAGATCTCCTTGTAATGTGCGTGTGGTAAAATTCAAAGGAATTTGTGTGAGACTCCTAACATACAGAAGCTACAGATGTCAATCTTATTAAATCTAAACTAATAGTTCGTGTTTGCCATTTATCAATATATCGGTCCATTCCCTTTATGAAATCTAGAAAACATCACACTTGAAACATGAAAACATTGCTACTCACCTACTACTGATAGAATTACAATTATAAGATCAAATACATTCCACATCCTACGGAAGTAGTGCCATCGCAGTCCGATGATCTTGACGATGGCCTCCAAAGTAAAGATGGTGGTGAAGATTATATTGATGATGTCTAGCGCATCTGCGTGCGCCTCAGTCATACGATAATGCTCCGTTCCCATGGCGATCATGTTGAGGAAGATAAGTAACACGATGGCCAACTCGAACTTGGTACTGACTGCTACATCAAAGAAGAATCCCTGCACCTTATTCTGAAATTTCGAAGGACAATGTGTAAGCTATTATCATATAGAATCATAAAACCCGGATGACATCTTTTATTAATGCCTGAAGATAATCTGGGGTTTATTTGTTGTGGAGGTTTTTTTCATGGAGCCTTAGATAGGACAATGGTGCCACCCGATTGCTAGCTTGGACATGCTTGAATACAGAACAAAATCTTATGACAAAAGGTAATATAACAGGAGGGAACATGCACAAATCAATCAGGCATCGAAATTTAGAAAAGACATCATTGTTACAGTACATATCCCTTTGGCCATTGATTACAGTATCATGGGATATCATATCGTCAAATTTATGATCTTCGTCACTTATTTAGAGCTGATACATATTATTTAGAGCTAATACATCATATAATTTCTACCCCTCATAATACAGATCCATAAACCTACTGTACATTATTATTCACACACGGTACTCATGCCGATAGGCAAGATCTCTCTTTGATCAAATTTTAAGAAAGCAGAATAATCAGTGATAATATAACATAGTTTGAGATTTATTGCGAGATGGCGGTTTTAGTTATTTATGTTTAAGCAAGGGAAATTAAATCAAACAGATATGATAAACGAAATTGCCCTGACCCACGAAATAAACAAGAATATTTATATACAGCAAATGAAATAAACAAAAGATTTTAAATGGAGTAAATTAGCAACATTTCAGGACTGTCGTGATAAACTGCTATCACATTTGCTTATAATAAATGTTCCAGTCTTATATCTAAAACTAACAAGTTCTTTTACATTGTTAGTATGACTGGGCACTTTTACAAGTCTAGTTCTATAACATTCCATTTAGTACTAAATCCCTTTGGTGATCCTTATCAGATTGCATCACTTCCATCAATATTAAGGAATATATTTCCCAGAACACTTCATATTAACACAGCATTGTATCATAGAAGTGTTTCTCGCAATGCAACGTTTGATTTTTTCCTAGTTATTTGTGTCTATACCTAACTGGCTAAATAACAGGCAATTTGTAGGGTAATTAATTTAGTAATTTGCTTTTCAGAATGAACAAGCCAATAGAATTCTGTATGAAGTCTAAGTTACAGTAACAGTGTCGGGCATGATATAAACCTCAAAATTAACTGCTAGAATCTTAGACTGATGGTAGAAATTAGCATTATTGCCAGAGTTAGCATTATACACCTGTCCGTGTACTGTTAACGGGACTTCAAAAATGTCAATATAAGACAATGATATAAAAAGAGAGTTTGTTGTTATGCAAATGAGTCCCTCCACCTCATTTAATCTTTTAATGAATTGCGGAAGATAGAGAATAATTTGCGCCCTCCTGAAACGTATAAAAGTCACACGTTTTGCAATAGCCAAATATTTAATGCCTGATGAGTCTAAACCGGACGAAAGCTTGACTTTCCAGCCCCTCCTGAGCTCTTTTTGTCGGGATTTTGTCAAAAAAATATGTTTGGTGTGCCCTCCTCAAAATACACCTATGTTTGGAGAGCGTGGACCGGATCTAGATTCCGTTTACATATTTGGATACGACGCTGTCTGAACAATGGTCGCGAAGTGATAACATAGTTTTTCGGTACGACTTGACAGGAAGCTGTCATAATCAAGGTAGTATCAGCTTTGTGTAGAGGTGCTTTCGCCATGTCCTAATGATAATAAAAGGATTGGGCAAAGAGCACGGTCAGTAGCGCATTATAAAGGGTCACCACTTGTCAAACAGGGTAGTATTTAACATGGTATAGAGTAACTTGTAAAATGCTTTAACAAAACCTTACACATGCAGCAGTATATTGATCTGTATTCTCAGGGATATATAGATTGCTATTCAATAATGTGTTTTCAATTCCCTTGATGGAATACGTGTCAACTTGGCAAAGATGGAGGAGACTAATTGAGTGAGTTGTTATCTCAAATGTTATTAAATGGAATGACACTGAGATTTGGACATATATGGAAAAAAGTAACTCGAATCGGACAAGGAAGACACCATGTTCAATCTGAAAGATATTTTTCATGAATCCATTTCATCAGTTAACATATTACCATCTGCAGGAACCTACGAAGCCCTTTCAAGAGTAGGTTATCAAGAAATGAGAAAATGTGATAATAATGTAAAATAAATATGCAACAAGTCGGACACATCTAATGAAATTCACTCGCAAAAACAATTATGACCAAAAGAATTAAAACACTAGAAATGCAAAGTTCAACATCGTTATAAACTGCTGGAAATATATCCTATGCTTGTAGTAGATAGCTAAGTACCATTACACCATGCAAATAAATGGATGAATCCCTGTAACCCGACGTTTACACGACATGATTATTTTTCGCGATTTTCCGAATATGGGAACATCGTAATTTTTTTTCACCTTTCATTCTGTAATGAGATATATACATTAGGCTGTAGTTTCGGCAGGGTAAATGTATGTATGTGTGTTGTGTTTGTGACATCACCTCAGTTGAAAAGCAGGAAGCAATAAGTCTCTTTAGCTGTTGAATAATCGCGACTCATTACACCAATTATAAATTGCCAGGTGTAACCACAACTTGGCTCGACGATTCTTGATTTTCTTTTTAGGGGAACACCATCTCACAGTTTTTTGTACGTGATCTACAATCCTGATGTTTTCAGTCGACCAGTGAAAACGCCATCTATGTCAATTGTAAGATAAAGGCTGTGTTCCCGATAGCCTATGCCTAGTCTGGCGCTTTCTGGGAGTGGAATACTGGAGAACTCGACTCGTAACGAACTCGACCCGTAAAAAACTCGACCCGTAACGAACTCAAACCGTTTTAAGAACTCTACCCGTAACGAACTCGACCCGTTTTAAATCTTTTCAATTCAAGTGTCTCAACTGTGGATAAATACTGTATTTAGTAGTAAATATGTTATTTTGGCTTCAAATTTGGTCTTCTCCGGGGAAGAAAACAAACAGAAAACCCTTCCCCTAACCCTAACCCTTTCCCTATCCCTAACCTTTTTCCTAACCTTAACCCAAACCGTAACCCTATCCCTAACCCTAAACCTAACCCTATCCCTAACCCTAACACTAACCCTAACCCTAACCCTATCCCTATCCCTAACCTTAACCCTAACCCTAACCCTTCCCCTAACACAATCCCTATCCCTAGCATTAACCTTAACCCTAACCCTTTCCCTAACCCTATCCCTATCCCTAAGCCTATCCCTAAGCCTATCCCTAACCCTATCCCTAACCCTATCCCTAAGACTATCCCTAACCCTATCCCTAACCCTATCCCTAACCCTATCCCTAACCTTAACCTATCCTTAACCCTATCCCTAACTATTCAGACCTTTCATTATATATGAAAATGTCTTAATCATAAGTATCTGAAACGGGTCGAGTTCTCCAACCGAATTCTCCAAAACGGGTCGAGTTCTCCAGACAACTACGGGTTGAGTTCGTTTCGGGTCGAGTTCTCCAGTGACTGGGGAATTACACCGATGCACTCCAAGGATTTGCCGGGAGGTGTCTTCCATACAACCAGGAGGTATGCTCCATACTCACCGAGTCCCCCAGCAGCCTCCCCCCAACAGCCTCCTCCAGCTCCCTCCCCGGAGCTTCCCCTCCCTCAGGTCAGGGTGGCAGATTATCTGTGACAGCATGAATGAGTTCATTGTAACGTGCATAGCACTGGAGCGCCTCATCTCTAGATATGCTTTAGGGAGTACAACGTTTCGTAATTTTTTTTTCATTTCTTTTTTTCTAATTCTTTTATTCATTGGACAAAGATCATGTCTCATATAAATCAGTGATACCCTTTCAATTTTCTAGGTTTGGACAGGCTAAGGATTTGTTTCCCCCCAAAATATAGCCAAACTGGTAAACAAATATTTCAACGTTTTGATTCTAACACGCCTGTCGGGCGAAATTGATAGGGAGGCAAGTCTATGGAAATTTGGTGTGTTTCTGGTGGGTTCATGTTGGGGGAGCAGTACTTTTACCCGTGTTTTATAACTATTTCCAGGCCGATGCCCACCAGGTCGAGATGTAGTGTAATTTCCTATTTTGCTCTCTCGGTTACGATAACAGATATAGACTAGTTTTTGACTGGGAGGGGTCCCGGTTGGGTTCTGGAGGGGTCCCGGCCTACAGTCCGATGAGGATATTACTGTTCAACCTTTGATCCATTAGACCGGCAAACGCCGTTTCATAGCCCAATGTGATGCCAGGTATAGGCCCAGTGAGCTAACGGGCCTAATATCAGCCATAGGTAACCAGGCCTTTAACTACATATAAAAGATGATATAATATGCGTGCTTTCTACCATCATTATTTTGATTACCACCCTAGAGAGCAATATTGTTACTATCACCAGGGTCTCCACCAGTGTTACTATCAGGTGTGGATAGTAACCTGAATGAATGATTCTGAGCCTCGTTCCGTTACAAGCCGTTACAAGTTAGTGTTCTTGAAATGCGCTACACTAGTCGGACTGACGAGAATGCATCAAGATCAGGATTATATGCTGTCTCCATGTTAACAGTGAGGGGGTTGATCTTAACCAAGGGTCGCCTCCAGTGGCATGTTACGTAGGGCCAGCATGATCAGTTAGGCCAAGGGATTGAATCTGTATGTTTCACATACTGATATTTTGGAACGTAACAATATGCCTAGAATATTGTAGTGTATCTCTGACGGCAGCACCTTAAGTAAATTGTAGAAAGTCGGAGATTGGTATAAGCTAGAGACCTTTCTAAGTATAATGATCACTAAGCGCCATCATTACGATTGAAGGCAATAGTTTGTATAACATAAATCCCCACCCGTATTCAAAACAAGATGCATACATCAATTGTTCAATTTCTAGAAGTGGGATCTTCACTCTGAAACATATCCCATCATGCAGTCATTACTAATAAAACTGCAGGCAACCTTAAAGTTCAACTCACCACATAGTGATTCTAGAAAAGTCCATTTGAAAGTAGAATCATAAAAAAATATGTTAGTTACGAATATACGAATTATCGGCTAATGAGCTTTGTACATGACTAATAATAGTTGATTCATCAAAGAAAATACTGTACTAACCAGATGAAAATATAGCTGCTACTTCGGGAATTATATTAGTAAGTATGTTATTCATCACGATCAGAAACATTAGTTTAAATAAGAAATGCGCAAAGGAAAAGAATCAATGTAAAAGATTCATATATCAATCGCATGCTATTCTAGCAATATCATTCATATGATAATTATTAGTTGAATAAAGTAAGAGAGAAAGCTTTTATATTGAAAATCGTCATGCTCATAGAAATACAACCGTCAAAGTCTTCAAACATAGAATAATTCCAAAATGTCAAAAAGACTATAATCTGAATTTATCAATTTGCTGTTAAAAAACGTGCCAGTAAGTAGAAGATTGGAATTTGTGCACAAAGAAATTGTGTTATACAATGACAGAAATGATGCTCAACCAATAACAATAACAGTTTTCTTTTCCAAAATTAATTATCATCCAGACTAAGTCAGTATGATACTGTTAAGCAGCCATGCTTACATCGAAAACTCCTACGAGTAAAACGAAAACTAATAAAAAACAGAACTAAACGTATTTTCAAAAACCTAAAACTTAAAGTGCTTCAGTACAAATCCATCTTTGTTAGATTATGTTTCTGCTTACTAACCTTGGCCTGAAAATAGTGATCAGGGCGAAAACAAATAAAACGTTTAGCATTATATGATATATATCAGAAATCAATACATGCAGAATTGTCATTTATTATTCTCTGCTGAATTATTATATCTATCAAAAGTATGAACAATTACAGAGCACACATTGCACTGTATACCTGTATTATGCAGCAAGTGTCATGTTGTTATGTGTTTTATTGTTTTGTCATCATTGAGGTAAAGGATACAACCTGGTGATAACCATCATTTTTACTTCTTTTATATGTTCGTGTTCTTCTATAAATTCCTATTCATAATATATACCCTTATTTCTCTATGACGTCCTAGTGAAATAAACCAAGATGTCTCACTACATACTCAGTTGAAATGTCTCAGAATATTCCGAGTCAAATATTTCTACGAAACCTCCAGGTATTCCTAGCTAGTCCGAGAGGCCCTGACTGTCTAGCGATGCAGCCAGGAGCTTCTCGGACTATTCCTAGCTGAATATACCGACATTCCAGAAATTATTAGAACAATGCAACACAAGGTGTCCCAATATGCTCAAAAACATGCATGCAGACATTACTTACTGAATACACCAGAATGCCACAAAATGCTCATAGGTAAGAAGCAAATATAACTATCAGGTAAAAGACAAAATATGCTACGATTTCGTAGGTATAATGATGATTTACATATAATGAACTCTCGTAGTCACGGTAGTGCTTTCCGTATTCTTACCAATCATAGGATGTATGCAGAACAAAAGTAAAAGATGATACAATGACAAATGCATCATGTTTGTATTCTTTTTTTTTTCAGAAATGAAAATGGCGTAAAAGCAATTCGTGTCACTTGCATTCGCCGAGTTGGATTTATATCCTGGCTCCTGACAATGGGTGAGGCTGCCATCTTGCTAGTGACAATAATAACCCGTATCTCAGTAGTTGTCAATCGGGAAAAATGGTTAAAACTTAAGATTTTGTAATGTGCATTCTGTAAATGAAATGGTTAAAATAGAGTTATTCAAAACATTACCAGCAGGATTTTATAAGTCGGTCAAATCGAAGAAATTTGCCTGTTTTGATCATTTGGTTTATAGTTTATAGTGTGAACCAAGGGTGTCATACCATTTGTCTTACCTGAAGGTACAAGAGGATTCTGGTATTGTTTAGGGTCTACTTAAAAAGCAACAACTTAAGACACTGAACAGTATCAAATTTATATGCCCTAGTAGATGCTCCAGCAATGGGCGTCGGTCCTTGCTAATTCAATTAGGACTCGTAGCACAACCTACCTCAGGAGCGAATTAGAACACTGGCGAGAGTGATTTCAGGACATTGTTAACGTAACTGGAAAATATTCTGACCACTAGACTGATTGGTCACTGACACCTGACATGAACTCTTCGATATCAGCTATCATATTCATCATATTGAATCCTACTATAGATGCAATGAGATCATTGCAAACTTTTATCATATGTTATACGACGATGCAAGAGCAAAAATGGGATAAAATCTGTATTACTCTAATGACCGACCAAAAGTCATAGAGTATTCGTGTATATAGTATTAGTTTTACTTCGTTCTCAAGCTGATGATAATTCTTTCAAGTGATCTCTTGAAAAATTATATATCCACAACATCTGAGCTGCCATAAATCCATAACTTTCATCGAGTCAGGAATGTCTTACAGTGACCTTAAGGAGTTCTGTCTTTATAAAGCAAAATAGCGGTTGCCATTTATATTGACAGAGTACCACTTTCGATTCTTCCCAGATGGTTAGAATCTGGCAGATAAACCATCCAATCAGAGTACGACTGCACCATGCAAACATGTGTCGCTGGTTGGTTGGTTGGTTGGTATGATTTAACGTCCAGTTAACAATTGCAGGTTCTTACCAGATTTTCTCAAAGTTCGTTTGCACGACAAGGGTGGTGATCGAATTATTGTAATTAATTTAGGCAGAAATCTCACCCCTACATTTTTACCGAGGTGAGAGTTCTTTTAGCTCCCGCGCCACATAGACGTGGTATGAGAACGATTGGCCTTTGATATAGCAGTAAATCCACTGCTGCTGGGAACGAAGGAGAAGAATGGCTGGAGTGGGACTCGAACCCACAAAGTCCTACAACCTCGGGATTAAAAGTTGTTTAGATTCAAGGTACATATGGCAGTGATACATATGAACCGGGGATAATGGCATGGGTAATATAATTATCAAATGACTTTATCCCACGCGCAACCAATTAAAGTACAAGGGGACACCACACTTAACGGGTCTCAACATTGCCATCACGGCAGGAGTTGTTATTAGACTTGCTATATAAATGGTTGGTATACAACTGTATTCAAAAGGCGATTATTCAACTTAGTCTTACATTTATTGGTCCTTTTAGAGGAACCCGTATGAAAAGCCTTATATTTCCGTGGTAAAAAAATATTATGAATACGCTCATACCTTTGGTCGCTTTATTGTCTTTTGTGGCTTTCGATTTCCAAGTTTCTTCATTGTATTGTAGTAATTCTTTTGGCTTGCTGTGAGGAAGATGTCCAGGTAACCACCTTCATACTGCAAGAATAATAGATTTTAGTTATAAGTAAAACCATAGACAGATATCGTATATGCGTTATAGTCTTTACATACTTGAGACTACACAGAAAAAATGGCTACGGGTATAAAGATTAAAGAGGTACCGTACTATTAAATTGAATTGAATATAACATCAGTATTTACTCTTTCCTCGCTGATGTCGAATAGGACAAAGTCCACACCTTCCGACTGGGGTTGTGATACTACATTACCACAAATCAATATACAAAAATTATCAACCTTGATGAAGTCCATATAATGGACGAAAAGTCGGTTCTGAATAAAACACCAATAATAAAAAAAAGTTGTCTTATGTAATTGTACTATTTCCTTAGCCTGAAATATTTAATCAATAAAGAAATTTACAAGATCTGAAATAACGATATAAATGATTGGCACATTATAACAATACATAACAGGGAACGCGGAACATAATGTGGCAAGTCGTAAAACTGGGCAGTCCTTAAAGAGCTAAAGGTATGCAATAAACAATACAGGAAGAAGCGTTAAAGTGCCTTGGCAGAGAGTACATTTGCAGATGCAACTCTGACATGCAGTGCAGCAGTACATATTGCAACCTGACTCCAGACCACCGAGATACACCAGTGCTCACTTCTGTAACAACCTTTAGCCTTTGTGCCCTTAATAATTTTTTTTCGAAGAAATCGGGGCTCGATTTACGGAAATCGGCGCCCCGATTTCCTCGAAGGAGTTCCCAACACCCTTAATAATCTTGACATATTTTCCGTGTACACACTTCTATTCCAGTTAAGGATCTGGACATCTGATGACTATGCAGATCAGAAACGTATACCCACCTTCTTTTTAAGAGCATTGAAATTTTCGATGATGACACCAATAAAGAGATTCAGGGAGAAGAATGAGCCGAGGAAAATGAAAGCAATGAAGAACCACTGGACATGAATGTTCTCATCAGTGACT
The DNA here is from genome assembly GCA_950022655.1 of Alentia gelatinosa. Classification (NCBI taxonomy): domain Eukaryota; kingdom Metazoa; phylum Annelida; class Polychaeta; order Phyllodocida; family Polynoidae; genus Alentia; species Alentia gelatinosa. Next base: position 46,737,096 of record OX465583.1, on the reverse strand, counting down.
GGCTGTTCTCCAATCGCTCTGGCATCAGTCGCAAGGTCTATGATTTCCATCCAGCCTTCAAAGGTTGCCTGAAAACAGTGGAAAACAGGGTGAGAAACATTGCTGAGCAATTTATTAGATCATGATAATTATAGGTATCGGTGGCAAAATAAGATGTATCTACAGAAATTTCTTGCACAGTAAAAAAAAAGAAGAAGATAGTGTTATTGGCCAGAGAATATCAGAGTTCTTGAAAGAATTTCTAGATTTAGAAAACGTGGCTCAGAACACTTCTAACCCCAACCGGTTAAAAAAAAAATTGAAAGAATTTCTATGAATGAATCTAAAATCTAGGTCAGCGGGGTAGGGAAGCGTTGGAACCTCAGATGCCGTGGTACTAATATTTCATCAGTTTCAACTTCTAAAGACAATATTCTGTAACATTTCTATAATATACTCATTGACGTAGAACACACGAGAACGAGCCTGACACTCGAATACAGAACAATTATATACAGTCTAAGGACTAAGGATGACAGGAATCAACAACTTCGTAAATAAATGAAATATTGCTTTTTTCATGTTATTTAGGTAGATGATTTTAAGTAAACATAGCGACTGAGACTGTAGGGACATATTCTATGTTACAAAGGACATAGAACAGCCATCCCCTCAGGCTCAGTAACCACATTTCCCCTTAGAAAAACTGCAGGAAAATTCTCGGAAGTGATAAATCTGTAAAATCTCAAAGATATACATACGACTTGGAGTAGGGCAAGATAGCTGGCGCCCAGATTATCAAAGTTGATCTTGAAGTTTTGCCATTCATAGTTTGATCCGTTCCTGATAAATTCGAGGCACACTGTGACATTTGGCACGATAGTATGATCCAGGACTTCGTCGGTGTCTAGATCAATACACCTGCGGAATCGCCCACCAAAGAATTGGTAGCCCATGATGGCGAATATCAGCCAGATTATGATACACACTAGGAAGACATTACAAATAGCAGGGATGGCGAAGAAGAGTGCGTTGACCACAATCTGCGAATATAACAGTAGATACAAGGCTAGATATTTCTTGCTCTGCAGGTACATACACAATATTGACTGGTTTCGGATACAAGCGGTCGTATGCTCCGAGGAATTGACGTGTAGTAAAATCCGAGCACATGCGAGGATAATGCGCCGAGGCAACTCCGACGAGTATACAACCGCTTTTATATGAAACCAGTCTATATTGTATTCATTTTCCACCTTTTACTGACAATTGGCGTACCTATATCAGTTCATTTAGGTACGCAATATTTTTTCGTATGCGCCGGGTTTTGCAGCCCGGAGCATGCAACATGCTCTGGGTATACACGCTGCCCATGTGTTTTCTATAGGCACTATGTATTAGCTGGATTATAAGATTATATAGAAACAGAGCATTTTACAACATGTCCGCAACAATCATCTCATCACATTTGATGCAATGTCATGTATTCATTGTAAAATTTATCTCTTTTCTTCTCTCTATTTTCTTTTATGCAATGGATAAAACGATCTAGTGATGTAATATGACCCCATCTCGATGTAATATGACCCCATCTCGATGTATCAGAATAACTCGCTTTGGCGAGAGATGCAGTGAATAAATAAAAAAAACAAAAAAACCCGAAGGTTATTGTCATAGAGTGGGAAAGGTCGTGTAGCTGGAGAAGATCGATTAAGAATATATACGTGTTCAGCAATAGAAGATCATTACAAAAGGCATTCTGTCATGTCAGGTTTTGGTATGCCTGTGTTTGACTATGAATAAATCCAAGGCATGGACAAAGCTCTCCAAGGTGGGTATGTTACACAAATGAAATACATGTATAATGAATATGAGATTACTTTATAATATCCTGTTCATGTATAACCTATAATATATCATTCAGCAAAGCAACATATATTTTCTCTTTTTTTTTTTTTAATACATACCTTCAATAAATCTGCTCAAAAGACAAATTTGGACTTCTTTTCATACCCCGTTCCATTTCATTTTATAAAACAAAATATATTTGATTATAAATAAACTTTTGAGTTGTTCACTCAAGGGGTCGTCGAGGTTAGTGAAAAATATAGCAAAAGAGTACTTACCCTCATACCCTGCCAACGAGAAATTGCCCTAAGCGGCCTAAATGCGCGTAGTGTACGTAATCCTTTAAACGCTGAGATTTGATCCAGGCCAAGGGATTCCGAGGAAATTGACAAAATCGTGACCTTAATGGTGAATATAGAGGAAGGGAAAAGTTTCAAATTACATTTCAAGGCAACCTACGATATATACACTTAATATTCGCTCTTTGCAGATGGGTCATTAAGCGTTTAGATTTTACCACATCAACAACACAAATTATAGTCCTATATTCTTTGTGGTAGGAAAAGGAGAAATTGAGCGATAAAATATATTGACACATAGATACCATAATTGTAACTGCTTTCAGTATGTATATATATATAATATATATATATATATATTATATATATATCTATATATCTATATCTATATATATATATATAATTCATTCTTTTATCCATCTGATAATAGATAATGACATATGTTTAACCGAATTCAGAAACCGTAGCACACTTACAATAACAATACAGAAGTCGAGAACTGTCCAAAACTGTGTGAAGTATTTGTGAAATCCTAGAGAAATCCATTTAACAAGCATCTCGACGATGAACACAGTAGCAAAGATGAGGTTCAATGTGTTCAGAGTTTCTTGGAGCGGTTTGTTTCTGTACAGATTGGCATCCTCGAAACATAACGTGATGCTGCTTGCTATGATGATTATCAGGATGAAATACTCAAAGGCCTTATGTTCTGCAATCTTATGGAACACCAATCGGAAGCGAGTCCAACCGGCCATACAACTGGTATTCTCAAGATGGTGATAAACGCAACAGCACCTGAAAATTTACCAGAGAACATGATTCTTTTAGGATGTCATCAGGCCTAGAGGAATAAGAAGATCAGTATCATGAATGAATAAAATCGGTTTCTGACTTTCCACATCGTACTTCGATAACAACATTTGTCTTTACCAAACCGGTATATCTCTTTCGACAGAAATACAATAGTATATTCTAAATTATCAACTTCCTGGCATATAGTGTATGTTGAAGGAGCAGCACTCACTTGCAGGAACAACAAAATGGTGGGAAGCAGTCTGATACTTCATCAATGACCTCGTCCCCATCAGCTTCAACGTCTTTGTCCTGGTCTTCTTTCTTTTCATTTTCGCCTTTGTCCTCCGTCTTGTCCTTGCCTTTTGATCCCCAAGCAGCCTTTACGGATTTATTATCAGATGTGATTACCTCAGGGTCATGTTTATTTTTACTGCTCTCTGTCATTGCTGTGTTGAATTCAGAAAACTTACTCCGATCTGTCTGGAATGCATGGTTTATGTCCTGAAGTTGAAAGATATGACAATCGTGAAAGTCGCAATAAATGTATATAGTGATCATTGTGTAAAATCACTTCTCGGGAATGTATTGGTTTTAGATAACATTGATTTAGTGGAATCTGAACACTAGTTAATTTTGATTCCTCACATAGTAATGAAAACTACTGATTAATTCATATTCCAAAACAAACAGGTATTAATTGACTCCCTATGACAATATTATCTTCCTCCCTCGAACAAGGGAAGTTATATAAGAAAACTATACTATCTTGTAAAAACTGTTCTATTGTGAACGATAATGATACAAAATCCACTCACGTTTGGTCTATTGTTTTTAATTGTTCCGTTCTTTTCAGCATTATTCTTTGAATTCTCTGATTGCTCATTAGCCAGATTTAGGGAATCCTCATTCATTGTCGTCATTTCGATATCCTTCACACCACCCCCTGTAAAAGCAATGCAATGACTTAATTCACACACACCAAAGTGGCACCATCACATACGGTTCGTAAACAATCGAATGAAAAACATGACATATCAATTCTGTTGTCTGAATATAGGATATATATGCATCATATTTATTATAGTAATTAACATTATTGTAGATACCAGTCTGTATTATGCCTCATCAGACTAATATATATATATAATAACATTCATTTGTAAAAAGAGTGAGACATACTTTCAACTAGAACGAACACCAAACCTGTGATATCTTGAAAATCTGACAAGGCAAAAGAAGTGCTACCTCCAACTTGATGCTACCTTGATATGGGAATGAAACACCCCAAGCCATTGCTTTAACTATGGCACACTTGTTGGTTTGGCATCACAACTGATAACATTTCCAGGAAACTCAAGGTATAACAGGAAACGGGGAACAATACTAATAATTAAAGAAAACTTTTTACATCTTACTTGATCTACCTGCTTTACTTTAAGACTTACTGTGTGCTGTACTTATCCTTGAGCAGGCAGACTTTATTGACATGCTATCATCGCAAACCCCATCATTGTCACCATAGACAGCCTGCTGTTGTCTCTTTAATTCCTCGACAATATCTGCGATCGATGGCTTTTTTGACTCGAGTCCGCTCTGTGGTTCCACAGAGCTGCTCTTAGCTTTGAACAATCCCTTTAATTTGGCCCAGCCTTGTTTCATCTTGTCATCCTTCGCCTCCTGTTTTCCCTTATTCAGGGAATCGGTAGCGAAGGAGTTCAGCATCAGAGCCAAGAACAAGTTGAGAATCTGCAAGACAGCAATGATTGCATTTGTTCATCAAAATGCTGTTAATGTGACTTTGAATACTGGGAATAAGGTATGCAGTTAGACTACGTATATTTTAACAATATTGAATTTGCAGGACGATGTGGGTATGAAAGGTGTAAATTTATAGAATCAGTCAGGATATTGAGATGAACAATCTTAAGAAACAAGAAGAAGCAAGCTGTTGCACAAAGAACCAACATCTAATGGCAGCCGATAATTATATCTACATCTACATACATTATATGATTTTTAGAATTGGTCTCATTTGATATATATGCCGTAAAATTACCAGAAAAACAAGTAATAAAGAATGAACAGGAGGAAAAACTAAAACAACAACTTACCATGAAATTGCCGACAAAGAGGGCCGGAAAGAAGACAATTGCACAGCTTGCCTCCCCTGCTGCTCGCATACAATCCCACAGAGGCTCAATCCACTCTCCGCAGAGAATTCGGAAGATCAAGAAAATTGAGTGGAAAAAGTCGTTAAATCTATATCTGCAAGAGAAAACCATAGTGGATGTTATATGCCCATATCCGTATCTCCTGTGTATACAACTAGCTTCTACACATGTCACATGTATGGCCGTACGTTACCTGGTGACCTATGGGGTTAAGCCATCCCATCAACATCAATAGAATGCAAAATTTCGCAATTTTAAGGTGTATAATGGGACAAAAACAGGCTGAACATATTTCCAAATATTCAGACACACTGGGATAATGTAATTGATAATTATACCAATAAATTAATTAACCGCCAACCATTTATTCACTGCGCTATGTGTATGTTGTTACTGATGTACTTTGTTACTCTATCTGGGATCTTGGAAATATTTGTTACTGTATCTTGGAGATGTGATTGGTATCTAAGTATCACTTTGTATACTTGTTACGTAACATTCAGCGCAACGGTCATTCCGTCACGTCACGTCAATCTAAACCTTTAAGAGATTTTTGAAGACTTACAGTCAGGCTTAACCTGAATCGTTATTCAATATATAGGTTTTATTGTAACTCTATGTCGTATAAAGACTGTTATTCTATGTATTTTCTGCCAATACACGCATTAAGGTTCCATCATTAATGCAAGCCCCCTACCCTATGAAATGAATGAGAATGGACGAACTGGATAAATGCTGGTGTTAGCGAGAAATTGAAGTGAACTTATTGATGTTTGTGGAGGGTGACTGCTGAAGGCCAAATAAGGGAAGGGTGGAAGGCCGAGAACCATGTGGAGAGGTGTAGTATTTAGATGTGTATGTGTGTAATATATTCTCTAGGTTTTCCGCAGTGTTATTGTGAACGACTAGAGTACAAGTGTTCCTCTCCATCATCCAGTCTCTTTTGCCTACCTCGGTAATCCTTCAGGGAACTTTTCGAGGGTGTACGATTTTCTGAGTAGATGCATTCCAAACACGGCAAAGATGTAGATGGCAAGCAGGAGGATAAGGGTGAGGTTACCCAGTGCACCTATCGTGCGCACCATAATGGAAATAAGTATCCTCATGGTGGACCACGTCTGAGCCAAGCGAACGATTCTTAACAATCGAACCTGGAAAAAAGAAAACGATTTCTTTTCAATAGCTTCCTTTGAGACGATTCATCAGACAAATGGATTTATCATGCTCGTTTTACCAGCTAGACACGAGTCCATATGCATATCAAACATTTCATATATCGAATTTTTGGTTTTCTCCCGTCAACTGCAGGTGTATTAGGGAGACGTCATTTTCTCAGAAAAAATTACTCACTAGTCGTGTAGCAGTCCTGTCATACTCCATATTTTATAGATAGAATTTTGACAAATTCATAAGTACATTTTTTTCCACCGTGATAGTTCCCTAAAAGATTAATGCCTTGAGATTTTTATTCTAACTTTCTCTGGTTTTCCGCTATGCCATGTAAAGTTAAACGTATATCAAAAGTGCCATTGGACCATACATTGGTCCAGTCACGTCGAAACATTGCTTAAAACATTTGTACGCAAATCATGGTTTGTACCTCTTTATATCCTTACATAGTCTATGAATATAGCGCTTAGAGACATCCCTCATGAGACTTAAAAAACTGTTTTCTGTCTTCTTCACTGATAGAGCATTTGGGAGTAATCATAAACTTTAAATGATGAAAAGGTGGAACAAGGGGAAATCTCGGCCTAAAATGTACAGGAACTCTTTTGCTTCATCTGCATGTGTTGGGACATTTTCTTCAATATACATTGTAATATGTATTGTTTGCTAGTTTGACTACAGGTCAGAGATGTGATAGTATAAAATGAAAAGAAACTCACCAAACGGAGGACTTTGATTGTCCTAAGTGCCTCTACGTCTGCAAAAGCCTGATCCACCCAGGACACAACGACGATGATCAAGTCAAATATATTATACGATGACTTGAAAAATTCCTTCCCCATAGCATTAATCTTCAGCACTAATTCCACGGTAAAGATAATGGTAAATACCTGTTGCAAGATGAAAACATGTGTTATGTACAATGAATTTACTATTGCGGGAATGTACACAAGTATATCGCTTTCTTCAAAGTGGGTTAAGTTCACCAAAAGACTGAGACCATCTTAAAACCTATCTATGATTAGTAAACGACAACTGCGGAACAGGGAAACTTATCTTTTAATTCAAAGACAATTTCGAGACATTTATCTGGACATTTTTCACTGTAGACAAACTTATGATATGTTTACACCATCACCCAGGCAGTCGCGGCAGTAAATTTTCCTCAAAACGAAAGTGAACGTGGACTTTTTATGCCCGACTTTTTATGCCCAACGACATACATTGTGAGCCCGGTAGACTACGGAACATTCCCCGTTGACTTAAGGTGAATTGCGGTAATTGCGGCAGTCCCTGTAAGCTGCTGGTGCCGCAAGCCCAACTAAGGCTTTTTCGCCCGTGCAGTCCTTGTGTCCTTTGGGGATGCAAGTCACACAGAGATGCATGTATGTATGTATGTATTTATGTATGTATGTACATGTATGTATGTATGTATGTATGTATGTATGTATGTATGTATGTATGTATGCATGCATGCATGCATGTATGTATGTATGTATTTATGTATTTATGTATGTATGTATGTATGTATGTATGTATGTATGTATATCTCAACCGTGTTCACAACCGTTTACAGTTGTTCACCTTCTCCGGTGATTTGCATGTATCTAATTCAACGTGTTGTTTCGCTGTGACTGTTGGAAGTTGAATGAATATTCCGGTGGACTACGGCGCCATAGGCCTAGTGTTATCCACAAGCCCTGTCTCCTGACCCGCCGGTGATTTAAGGCAAAGTACGGTGACATACCTCGATGTACGGCAGTCCCGATTCTCATTAGCCAAGGGGCGGGGGGGGGGGAGTGTATCGGGAATCGTCGGGACTGCTGTGCTGGATTCTTTGACAGAACTAAAGTTTCCTGGCAGCTCCCTGATAGCCAAGTTGACTTACGTTTCTGAAGTACGGTGACTTAAGGCGGAGTACGACAGACCCGATGAGGTACAGCGACCCATTGTGGGGGCTGTCGGGATTGTCGGGGTGATGTTGTAGACGTATCATTAAGGAACACTGGGACTTAGTACTAGCGAAAACCGCAATAGCACAGGTTTGGCACTCAGTAGAAAATTTATATGAGGGGTATTTTTTCCTTCTAAGGAATGTAGTCTTCAGGGAAAATTAGAGATACTTTAGCATCATGAGAACACTTACAAGATTGGCGGTTTCTAGGGCCCGGAGTAATGCCGGGTCCATATTGTAATACTCAATGGCCATACCAGCCACGTTGAAAACGACACAGCAGGAGATGAACAGCTCGAACACTATGTCGGTGACGATGCTGTAAAGTACGTTCTGGAAGGCTAGCCAGCGCGGATAGTTGTAGCAGCAACGACCGCAGCACTGGCAATTTCGGTCTATCAACTCCTCCTCGTCGTCATCTTTCATTCAGAATTCGGAGGAGAAACGCATATAAATATATTTACAATCTCAATTTAAAGAATAAGAGAGGCAGCGTTTCAGATTCTTTTTCAACATTTTCTGTTGGATATCAATTGATTCAGCCAATTTCAAGAGTGGAAAAGGTGAAAGCGAAAGAATTATATCGAGTGAAATTCACTCACCTTGAATTATTACGTCGGGAGCGTCGCCTTCATTTTCCATTGAGATAATGCTTCTTGAATCATCTATCATTGGGTTCTGATGGCCGAACTACCGAGAGAAGATACTTATGTCATTGGGTGATTTTTTTTGTATAACAGACTATGATGAAATAACGTTTGAATGAGAGATCTGAATATTACTATTTTGGGGACAAAACCCAATTTTAGACTATTTGAAACAAAGAATCATGCCAGTTGGCCCTCAGCTAATGGACATTTTTCTGGCGGAAGTGACCAGTCAGACAAGCTTTTACTGTTTGTATACTAATCTACATATGTCATGGAGCATAAGAATGGGATTTTAATGGAAGGACTTTTAAACTATTCCACTTTATCTGAATACTTTGATATTTCTATCTTGTACCTTAATAACACACTTTCTGCATTACCTAGAAGCCCAATATATCCTCATATATATAGATTACAAAAGGTGTTATTGCAATGTGTAAACGATAGGAAATTTCCTCGACCATTGCCTATGATATTCCTTTCAGCATTCCTAAAGTTCTCTTTCTCTGGGGGCCTCATTCCAGCTTCTACTTCTTCTCTACATGACATCGAGATGAACCCATCTAAAGATGCCTTCACTCATGAGTTGCTCACCTGCTTGGTGCCAGTACCCGTGACGAGGTGCTCGCTGTCTGACACACCACCTGTGCCGACCACAGCCTTGCCGTCAGCGTTCTTCTCATCTCCAGGCCTGGCGGTGATGTCTTTACCGCCGAGCCCGCCCTTGCCGGTGCCACTGTCCTGCTCCAGTTTGAGCGCGTTGACGGGTCGCCTGCTCGTCTCGCCCGGCAACAGAGGGCCGTTGTTGAGACTAACGTTACTGGCAGAGTTCGAGCCGTTCACGTTGCCACCCACCTGCAGCTGCAGGTGGTTGCTGTCTGAAGCCTCCTTGTTGTTGTTAGTCTGCCCCTCGCCGCCTTCCTGCTTCTTCTCCCCAGGGTTAGCGTCAGGGTCTGTTGGGTTGGTGCCTTCCCCCTCCGCCGATGACGGCACCGATGCCGCAACAGCTCTTTCCTTTCTCTCCTTCTCCTTTCTTTCCTTGCGTTCTCGTTTCTCTCTTTTTCGCTCTTTTTCTTTCTCAACCTGTAAAATTCGGTAGAAAAGGACGCATGAAGTCTTATATATTGGATAGATATGATATGGGAGGGGGTAGTTTTATTTGTCTACTGTGAAGTAGTACAATCATGTGTTTGAAAACTGAATCCTCGGTGAATTCAAAGCACGTTGACGTAAGCAGTTAACACCGTCTTTTCTATCAAAAAATACAAATTATTTGCCCAAAAGGAGACACAAAAGCTACGTTTTGAAACAACAAAATAATGGAATAACAGTGCAGGAACAGGAATCTTTAAGAATAAGATACACGTTTCTTATGGATACACCGCTGTGATGCTGCAACTGGAAAATGTGATTATGAAAAGCAGCCATGGCTGGGCAAACACCAGATATAGCATACTGCATGCTTTCCAAGGACAAAAGCTACACATATGGCAATGATATTGATAAATCGTTTGGTTGTACATAAACTGAAGCGCACAGTGGCGATAACTCTGGCCTTGTTTTAGAGTCAACAAACACATTGGCGTTTAGAACAACCACAGGCATAGAATGTCCATGCAACAAGCTTCCATGATGTTTAGGTGGTGGAGAGCAATGAAATACGGTAGTCATACTTGTAAACTGATAGTCCCGTCGATAAAATGGCATGAACTACTGCTTTTATTTTGGCACACCCTTCATTCAGATACATCGAAAAATGTATATGATAACACAGCGTCACTTTAGAGACTTCATCAAAAGTGAATAGCATATAGCAAAGAACCTTCTTCACTATCCTATTCCAAAGGATGTACCAGAAATCAGGTTCTCAAATAAATTTAGAATCAATGTGCCGATGTTCCATGAGTCAAACATTAATTTCAAATGATTTAATCCAGGGTGGAAGATTAAATTAAATGTTTAATTCATTTTTATGCGTCTCCACATCAAGCTGACTTTAAGAAGAACTTACAATTAAAAGCCTATGTGCTTCAAAACCCCAATGCTTTCATGTTTATGTTGTGTTTATAAATATGCCATTTGCATAAAAAGTACAAATAATACCTCCAGTGATATATGAAACCTTAATATAGCAGCCTGGGTCAACATTAACCTTCGACCCCTGAACCATAGCATATTGTACCATTACAGAAAAGTCGATTCAGCTTAATATAACCTAAGATAAATATAACAGAGAAGCTGTTGGGTGGTTGCTGTTGTCTTACATCATAATAACTGTCATGGTCAAACTCAGGTGATGGCATATCTATGATGGGACGACAGGACAAATATGTCGAACAAGAGATGTCTGAGACTGCAAATCGCAGTCATACACTATATACATGTACTATTAATCTACCCTCTAAATTAAGCAGGCCAGAAGTATAATCATATTCATCATAATCCTCACAGATATTTACAGGGCCCACTGCTGGCATGTCAGGGCAACAATTTCCTGAAGGATTTTGACAATTGACTATTGGTTTCCCACGTCGTAAAATTATCTCTAGTTTAGAAAGATTTCCCCATAGTTGGCCTCCAGCGGTTCATTACACAATAATTGCGATATCACTGCCTTTAAAACCTGAAACTGCGTTGTTCCTCTCCGCCCCTCTAGGTAGCACCACCAGGAAGTTCCCAAGGTTAATCAATTCTGTGCACACTCGGTTTCCCAAGTAAAATGAATTCTAGGCTCCTTAGTACAATAATATGAAACCCTTTGATTAATAATGCTATATTATAACCCCATCACTGCATCATTAGCTTTCTTGCTGAACTCTTGTGTGACGTGAAAGACCAGCTTTCATTAGATTATTTCCAAAAGTTATACCTTTAATACACCCACGATTGCTCTACTATGTACTTGATTAAAATGTCTCTGATCGAGTTACATATTGTTTAGACTAAAGGTAATTTGTTTATGATTGTGAGAGCATTTAGTATTATGGGAGTTAGATTGTTTTTTAATCTAAATGATGTGTTACGCTATCAAAGAGTGAGAATAAAGAGAAAGAGAGATTAAGAGATAGACTAAGACCCTTGTTATAGTTTAGACAACATGGTGAGCTTTACGCAGCGATACCACAGTTAATGATTGTGAAATTGAAATATACTTGCCGAACTCCACTTAAGTAAGCAACGGAAAAAAGGATTAATGGTGTGGACTCGATGACCCTATCATGACAGTGGCGGATCCAGGATTTCCAGAGGGGGAAGCCGCTCTTTTAAAAAGGACCAAAATGGAGAGGATGTGCTATTGGAAGGAACAAATAGGGGGCGCGCTATTGGCGGGAATGGCTGGGGTTCATTACGTATGTACTCGGGGCCCCAAAACGGTAAATCACAACTTCCTACATTGCTCACTCCGCAAGGGAGGTTTGGAATAGAAATACTTCAGCTGACTTAATTCTACATACAATTATCTTTATAATTAATTACAATTTACCCCCCCCCCCCAAAAAAGTCCACTAGTACATGTTTTGGATCTCGATCTTTATCGAATCTATGGTAAAGATTCTGTGCCAGCTAATTTCTATATACGTCTTTATTGGGGAGAGGGGTAACAGGAAAAGGAAAAAAACAACAACCAAGAACAACAAAAATGAATATTCTTTTCACCAAATGAAACCAGGGGTTTCATCGTGGCTTTGCATTTCGATTTCATTTTCCTCAGGAAAGGTATTTCTATAGTTTCAAGTACCGCCTGTTCATAAGTCTATGGAAACATTTTGAGCTTAATGTTTCGTATCACCAGTTGGTCTGTATTGTCTCCAGACAGGATAGAGCCTCAAACCATTCCAAACAAAAAGGTGTGATGGCCTCTAGGCTATTGGTACAATGTTATTAACAAGTCATATACACATGTAATAAAATATATACAAAAGCTTTCAAATCACCCAAAGTAGCTTTGTGGGATTCAATCTTAAGGCAAGTTAAGGAAATGTGAAAGCTAAATCAAGTAGGCATTGAATTCACTATGATGATAGGAATGTAATATAAGGAAATGATGTTGGTATTCACTTGCTAACATATCTTTGGCTTCATGAGGAAGTAACCATCAGATGCCTGCATTGCTAGATAAGCAGCATCGAAAAAGAAGAAGGCATGAATAAAAGTAAACTGTTAAAATGAACGGTTGAGAAAATCGTGAATTAAGAAAAAAAAAATCATTCCTTTGTAAACAAGGAAAGCATTCATTTAAAGTATATTCCTCAGGAACCACATATATAATATTTGAATTACTGTAGAGCTGTTGTAAACAGTTAAGACACCAAATTGAATACCAATACAGTATTTCTTACCTTGCCGGCCTGCAGTGCCTCTTCCTCATAGCTCATACTGACGACAGCCAGCATCAAGTTGATGAGGTAGAATGACCCAAAGAACACGATCACAAAGAAGAACAGGATGTTGAACGGGCCGTTAGCACTTATAATCTGAAAACATCAATATATAAAATACTCATGAAATGTATCCATAATATATACCAGGAACCTATCAACTGTGGATAAAGTATTCAGCTTGCCTTCGTTGCAGAACATTGTTTTTCACACATATGGCAATGAACATTCTCTCTGCTATTACGCAAAATATTCCACACCTCCTCGCTATTTCGAATAATGCTAACGATTCATGTATATGCATATACAGTTAAACCACGCTCAAGCAGACACCCTCCATTCCGAGCAAATTGCCCCCGGGGTTTTCAGTCTGTTGATGGTTAGGCTATATATTATGTAATACCTGTAAACAGGTGATGCTAGGGCATAGAGACACTGATTTAACCACACAGACACCCAACAGGCGCCTACCTGACGTCTACAGGGGCCTATGTCCGGCGTTGCATGTTTTTCATTGTCTAGACACCAGTCTACCCGCCTCATACACACACCATAAACAAGCAATCAAGACAACCTGGAGTGCTGTCCATCCAGTGTCCCGTCAGATTGTATAAGGTGTCCCTGCAAAGTGTCCCCTTAACTGGGGTAAAGAAGCATTCCGTACCGAAATAACTGTCCCTTTACATGGGGTGACTCCTTACGTGGGGTGCCCCCTTAATAAGGGTTGAAATAAAATCTTCATGGAGGGACATTTTTATTCCAAGCAAATTGTCCCTATACCTGGTGTGCCCCTGTGGTGTCCTGGGAGTGGGGTTTTACTGTATAAGTTCAAGTAATACAAGATTTTAAGTTTCCGACATATGTTCCCTGCATAGAGATACTAACTAGACAAAAGTGACAAAAGTGCAAAACTACTCCCTGATACAATATTCTCATACATCCACCAATATAACTTTTTTAATATAAAGCTCACCTTGTCATAGACATCCTCCCAGAAGTCGAGAGTAATCAGCTGGAATGACGATAACAATGCCCACCCAAAGTTGTCAAAGCTCGTGTAGCCAAAATTCGGGTTTTCTCCAATGTCAGGCAGGCAGGTATAGTTCGTAGGACAGGGTCTATTTAAAAAAAAAGAAGAAATAAGAGACAAAATGAAACGTTAACAATTTGATTGCAGGTTCACAGGATATTCTTTACGATCATTTCTCATTATCAGTATATGTCTATATGATCTAGTAGAGACATTAAATATACAAGAGGAGATACAGGATTATGGAAGGTAGCAAGCCGCTTGGTGTACAGATTTAAAATTACCGAAAATGGTATTGAATGAAATAGAAATACTTTCTTTATACAAGACTAACCTGTCTTATTCTGTTTTTCCGTAAACATTCAAGAAGTAGCAAAAGCGCTTAAAATCGGTTGAGTGAATCCATCATGTCAATTTACTTGTATTCGAGAACCTCCTTGATATGTTGCTTTCTAATAAATCTCAAATTCGCACATTTGATCAAAACAGTATACACACTGGTGTTATTTCAGATAGAGCACATGAAATCGTTGAGAGTGCAAAAAAGGAGTGAGGAAAAAAGTTTATCCTCCTCACTTTCCAAAGACTTTAGGGCGGGGCATGGTTTGCTTTATTAGATGATCATCATACTTTGGCTGCAGTTTGTTACAAATTATTCTCACCTAGAACGTGTAGCATTGCCGCAGATTGTCCAATCCTCAAGACCAAACAACCAATTTGCTGAAATATAACGCAATTGGTTAATAAGGTAGCAAGTACAACGAAGGGATATCGAATTAATCGTAAATGAAATGGGGGTAGGGATTTAATATCCAGTAATTATTTGTGTATTAATTGTATAAAAGGGATCTTTACATTGACAAAATTGTTCCTCTTATCACCAAGGAGAGCAACATATGATATCTAAAAAATAATGATGAATTATGGAAAAGAAATAAACCCAACACCTATTAAGTTTATAAATGAGAAACCCCAATTGGTGGTCATTATTTGATTACTGAACACGCATTTCGTTATGCCTGGTGTATATGACCGCTCTTGCAGACATGGACTATGGTATTGCGCTACAGCCGACTGGCTGAGTGGGGACTATGTGGAACTATTCCAAAACATCCAAAGAGTGGAATTCTCCAACAGGATGTGCTGGACTGGTTGAGCAGTAATACTTACACGAGTTTTTCAGATATAGAGAGTACTCATAATGAGAGAGCACCGCGTTTGGCTCCATATCTTTTACGCACTTTTGACGTAGCACCCCGACGTAAACTTGTAGTGTAAACAATGCAAACACCATCATACAGAAAAACGTCAGTACAATGACCTCCGCTAACATTTTCATGGATTTCATCAACGCCCCGACGATTGTCTTCAGACCTGCGAGGAAATATCCAATCCAATTATGTAGACAAGAAATATATCATACACTTGATTTTCTAGAACAAGGACAACAATAACCACGCGCGGCAAGCTGCAGCGTGGCACTGCAAGTATAGCTGAATGGTCAGCAGATAGAGTGAGGGGATAGCAACTTGAAGGAATACTGGAGAACTCGACCCGTAACGTACTCGAACCGTAAAAAAATTCGACCCGTTTTTAGAACTCGACCCGTTTTTAGAACTCGACCCGTTTTTAGAACTCGACCCGTTTTAAATCTTCTCAATTCAAGTGTCTCAACTGTGGATAAATACTATATTGAGTAATAAATAGGTTAACTTGGCTTCAAATTTGGTCTTCTCTGGGGAAGAAAAAAACCAGAAACACCTTCCTAACCCTAACCCTAACCCTAACCCTATCCCTAACCCTATCCCTAACCCCATCTCTAACCTTAACCTATCTTTATCCCTATCCATAACTAGTCAGACCTTCCCTTCTATATGAAAATGTCTTAATAATAAGTATCTGAAACGGGTCGAGTTCTCCAGCCGAGTTCTCCAGACAACTACGGGTTGAGTTCGTTTCGGGTCAAGTTCTCCAGTAACCACTTGGAAAGTAGGTGTGTTAATAATGAACATTCCATTAATCTAATTTAGAATCTGATAATAGTAGAAGTTAGCGTGCTATTAATTGCAATATCATTGCTATTTAACAACCTTTCCGAGCAAAGTCCAGCATATGAATATCACTTTCAAGTCCTATGATGCAGGGAGAGTTCTAAACGTCTTGATAAAACAACTATATCGAGTCAGTAAATGCATCGGCATATGAACCATCCGCTTTGAGTATTTCACTTGTCCCTGGACTCGTTAGACACATACAGAACACTGGTCACTATTTTTGACGTATTCCTGAACCACATTTTGTAGTGACCATTCACCAGCACCTACCTGGCACAATGGAGATGGTTTTGACAGCTCGGAACACTCGGAATGGTCGTAAGGCTTCAATACTCGACGCGCCACCTTCTACATTTCCTAAACCTAATGATACGTATCTAAAAGGAAACCAAAAGGAACATCAATAACATTATAAATCGTGAATCTGGATGAAGTAACATATTAGAGAAACACTATGCTATCGCAAAACTTTCAATCATAATACGACTTAGACCTTGATCTGCATTTCTTTTCATACACTTGCAGGTTCCTTAAGGTTTCATTATTAAAATCCATGGCATTCAACCCATTGGAAATATTTTGTTTATATTGGATTTAATACGCATGTATATACGATACGTGTTATGATTGCAGATTTCAAGTCATTGACCTTATATATACTTCCGGGTGTAAATGCTGAAAAGATTTATATAATGCCATAAATTGTATCCTTGACAAAGTTTCAAGTTGCTAACATTAACATTGCTTATAAACCAAAATATATTCTTAAAAGGTCATACTTACGATGATATTACAATTACAAAATCTAGCCAATTCCACGGATCGCGTAGATACGTATGTGGATTTAATAGAAACCCTCTAGCAAGCAATTTGACAAGCATTTCTGCCGTATAGATTGCAAGGAAGACATTTCTGAAAGAAGAAAAGAAATGTAGAAGATGATATTATCACAAATATACGCGATGTCTCATTATATATTTTTTTCTGACCATGTCGATGAAAGGCACATAGTGTTCATTGGTACACTTTCTATTTCAAGCTGCTGTTCTTTACTTCAGTGTTCAATGAAGCCGGACTATATATAGGGAGACCGCAACAAGGATAGAATTAAGAAGTGGAGAACGGCGAATGCATAGTACAAATGCGGAATGCACGTGCACAAGGAGACAGAAGAATGCAAAATATAAGGAGAAAGGTGGAAAACAAGGAAGGAGTGATATAAATCCATGATTTTTTATAATCTAATTTGACTGTACGGAAGAAACATGAGCATGATACGTACTCTGTGACATCGGGAATATCATCGGGTATGGCAAGAACTACAAGGTTGACGAGGATGGTGAGGATGATGAAATAATCGAACACTTGACTTGTGGCCACGTAGATTCCCGCCCGTCGGATGGGGTTCCAGGGGGCAAGCACAAAGAATGCATTTGTCGCACTGAACCGGTGAATAGAAGTTTTCTTGAAGCGTTTGGTGATGACGACAAACGTCTGGAAAGTAGATAAGACAAGAGAGTGGTTAGCAGAACCCAATATATAGATATATGTGATATTTGTTCGTCTTTTCAAAAATAATGATTCGATGAACATTGCGTAGTTAGTAACCAGCATATTCGTGTCCCTCTATATTGAAAATATAAATTGTACAAATAATATCGAGGTTACATATATATAAGTCATTCTGTCATCCATAGTTGACTGCATATCTGTATTCTCGCTATTTCAGTATTAAAAGTGTTATAGGCATGGGCAGTTTGATATTTAATGGAACCTTCCCCCCCTCGAAGTTTGGGGATTGTCCATGTAATTAGCGTTATCTAAAGGCATTGTTGTCATTTTCTAGATAGCCTCATGACGATTAGAAGAGGAATAGCCTTCACCATATTGTCGCTGATTCACCACAGACACAAGGAATCGAGTGATATAGTTATCATATCATGCAGATTTCCCCATCACCTTTTGACAAGGATTGTATTCCACCGCGACATACATTCTGACCAGTGTGCGTGAAATAACACGGTGTGCACCGCAACCCATCCCGACTTAGTTAATAATAAAGAATGTAGACAACATACAATTTAATCACACTTTGAGAGCCTTTCCTAGAGGCATGGTCATCTCGAAGGACTTGGAAAACGATGAGGCTGACTTTGTACCAGCGATAAAATTCTTATGATTTCTTCTCTTAGTTAACATAGTCTACGCAAAATGTTAAGTTTATTGAAGACAAACAACAGTATCTGGAGATCCTAAATATTTAATTACGTTTTGTATAGGGTATTTGAATAAAACTTAAACTAAGGATTTAATCTCTTGCTGTTTAATGAAACCAGGGTCTTTGGACTACTTGCTAAAAGAGCTAATGTCAAATTGCATTTTCTGCAAAAAGTACTAAATTTAACAAGCTGCGTACAAAACTCGCCGAACATTTTTAATGTTTATGTGTCTGCGGTCAATACCTATTAATAAGTCAGTGTTTTTCTATTATTACCTCGGGATAAGCACAGTTTCAAGATCAATGTCATGGACCGCGGTGGTTCACGAGCAAACTCAACTTGTCTTCTTGGAACGCTTAAATATCTATGGCAGGTGAATACATGGATATGCTCCTATTCACACACCGTGTGAACTACCATGAATACTTTAATTTATTTCTGGTGTCAATTCAAAGGGGCATGTTAACGCATCACTAGCTTTAGATGCAGAGTAATAATTCATACGATGGTGTACCACCAGGAAGTATCGTGGATATAGAATCATTATATTATTAAGAAGTCTCGTTCCATAAATTACGTATATAAACTGTAATAGCCATGTGTAAAGATATTGTATTGTACTAGCAGACCGAGAAAACTAGGGAGATGTGATTTATTAGGTCTGGCACTGCCAGCGTTTTATACAGGTTCTGATAGATTTGAGTTTTTATACTGAAATATAGTCAAAATACATGAATATTCCGCAGATGGTTCTTAACATAAAATGCTGAAACATTATCTATACATATATGCTTCTCTTACCGTACAATAGCAGTGAAACTATGATACTAAGATGCTATCATACTTGATGGCCTGAGAGCAGGGTGCAACATGTGGCACAGGACCAGTCAATGGCATATACAAGGCTCATAGAATTCTGTTTTCGTTATATCCTATACTTGACTACATATAGTTATGTATTCCGCATCATTATCATTTGATCGCAAACGGTTATTGTCTCTCTGTTTGAGATGTAGGTTGCACCATTTGGGATCAAGAGATACATGATGGTGACAGGGTTAAGCAACCACTCGTGGGTGAGGTTCACAGCATGTTTTAACTGAACCCTTGAAAATTGCCATTGAGAGGTACTGTACCAGAGCATTGTACATCTGCACCAAGTTCATTAAGTATTTACAACATGTGTCTGCCTTTATGAATATAATCATTTTAATCAATAGTGTTGATTAAATTATAGAGTCAACATATTTCCGTTGCTTTGATACTTTTGATACTAAAAGTAGCATAGAATAACAACGATAAATCAATAAATGCATTGGCCTATTGTTAGTTGAAAAAGACTTCAAACTCTCGGACCAATCTCTCTCTTCAACCAATAATAAAATGAAAATAAAATGATATGAGGTAAGTAATGCAGAACAATTGTTACAGAAATAACATAGAACCAGTTTTGTAAAATAATCGTTTGAATCTAGTATTTATGACAGGAAGAAAATTAAGAATCTTCATAAAGGAGAATTCGACAGACATTTTATTTCATACCCATTATGCGCACTCATACTGTAAGTACGCACCGTTTCGCCAAATAATGTAAAAATACAGTACAGGCCAGGGTTCTGTATGACACGTACTGAAAATGCATGTCGCTAATACAAATGAGTATGGTCAGAGGATTTCTGTAAGAGGGTCTGGCTTTGGACTGGATGTTTAACTATTAGAAATGCCAGACCGGCCAAATTTCCGATCTAATGAAAGGTGTCCTGAACGTTAAAAGGCCCGGACGTCATTAGAAACAACCATTGGAAAAAAAAGATTGCTAGCTGTTTGTTTTATTTACTTCAAGCACCGCTTTCGCTTGAATGGCAACTGCTGACTCAGTTTCTACTACAGCTGTGACTACATATAATATATGTAATATTACATAGTCAAGGGGTTTATACAATGATGTGCTATCCATTCTATATAATACATTCATCCTGCGATTAGTTCAGACAATAACAAAATCATATAGAATAAATCAACCTAAGTCATGTGTTATTCACAATGACGTCACAAATTATTGATGATGACACAACTTAAAAGACACACCGTAAATAAAAGACCATAACTAGTGGTGGATCAATACTGCAATCATGTATATCCACGAGTAATATTTATACGTGTCCTGAAAAACAATGCACAAAAATAATCCTGGAAGTGAAGTACGCAGTGAGGTGCGACAATGGTAACCCCTTACGGACTAGACGTGGGTTAGTACAGTGACGGTGTGGTAATGGGCGTGTTCCGGGCACGACCTCGACCCATCGCCGGGTACGGCTATAGTCTTACCCGACCGTCCGCCTCATTCTCCAGGAAGATGAAAGGCGCGCACTCGTAACCTGCACAAGTCTCCTGCCTGGCCTGAAATATACAGCACCCGCACAGTGCAGGAGTAATGTTCCTAGGTGGAGTTTGTGTACTCAGTGGATTACTTTCTGAAGGGGAACCTGTGGTAGAAAGTGTGTAAAATTCAGGGATAGGAATCTGCGTTGATAGCTTTGGATTATGTAGAAACAGCCCAATGTAAGATACACAAAATATGACCATAATTGCTTACAAAAAGAGACATACCATTTTTACTGTGGATTGTAGGATAAGGTTGAAGTGTAAATAAAAATCTGTTTTGTGGGTTTTTATATGAAAACCAACTCACTGGAAAAGATGTTAACTCGTAAAGTAATTATATCGTGGCTGATACATAATCTATATTACTTTAACATCGGATAGAATATCGTAGTAATATTTCCTGTCTCGCAGTATCTTTCATCGAGATCATAGTAATCATGTGTTATTCTGGTGGGGACTGTTGTTTGGGGTGTAGGTCCTGTAACGAAGACATTAGTAACAATTGTCTTAATATTAGTTTTTGTGATGACCTATATCAAAAACAATAGTTTGAATGACACCTCGGCGAGAGAAGTATAAACTAATTGTGTGATGAAGAGATTGTGAAACAATACTTGCAGAGCAAGGGAGGATAATTTCAAGGTGGATCATATACATCAGTGAGGTCATCGATGGCAGAGAGTATCGATTGGTATCTGCGTGAGATTGTTGAAAATTAGATTGGTGAAAAGATATGGGATAGATAGAGCAACTACAGTAGTGCAGACAAAGAATATTCAATTATGTATATTTGTGAGGTATTCAAAATCAGTGGAGCACCTTTTATGGAATACATTAGATTTTATCTAACCTGAGTCCATCAAAGATAACTAACTATATACCGTGAGCTGTGTTCAGTTACTGATCTAACGGTGATGAAGACATAGCGACAATTGGCCTTATAAATCGCATTGATTCTGGAATCACATCTACATGTATGTACATGTATATTGTTACGTGCTAAGTGCATAGAGGTCAAAGGACAGTGAGATTATTGAAAAACATCCACATTTACTGAGCCCAGGAAATGATTCTTGCAAGATCATGGTTCAAGCTGGTGGTGTGAACAGTACCATTCGCACACAATGTATTCGTAATTGACCACATGTGAGGGATTGTATTGGCATTTTCAAATACTTTTTTGTTTAAATTCAAGTAAAATACATGGCACTGGCTTCAGGATTCTCCATTAGAGGTTTCCATCCGCAGCCTTTCATAAACATGGATGGTATATAAAGACCAATCTTAATATACACAAACATATCAGCACTGGTAGGTATACAGATATGAGTACATGAAATAACAGAGATGAAGGAAATTTAATGTAACAATATTACCAGCATTGTTTTGCCTTATTGTATATTTGTTTGCATTTAATACCATTTCTTCTCTCCTAAATTTATAAGTATCCACAATCACAGGATTAAATAGTTCCTGTAATCAGACTGGAGTATTCCCTAGGGAATGGGGTTTCAGCTTTTCTCAAATTCATATCTCAACTACTCCAAGCTGCGGAAAATAGTTCCAAGATCCAGAATTCCATGATCTCTGTTTGCTCATTGGTATTCAGATTTTTAAGTCTGAGTTTATTAACCATCCCCTTATCTTCAATTGATTATACAAGATCATTTCATTTCATTCTTCATCTTTCTAGAGGAACTACAACACACTATACAGCACAATGAAATAGCTATTCAAATATGGCTCTCTCGAGCTATGATATGCACGGGACACAAAGGAACCCACATTTCTAGATACATGCATGAGTTTCAGAACCAATAGCCCGCAACTCTATGTATTTACTGCGTTCAATACAAGTCACCATCATATGACTGTCGCCATATATATCTATACTTCGTATCCATTAATTCGTTTACTTTGCTCAGATTTTTACCAAAAGTAGTTTGCCCTCGCCGGAAATCGAACCTAGACCGCTCGATATGAGTGTGCAAGAATGCTTCCCATTCGTCGGGTAAACGTTTACCAGTCAGGTCTGGGCATGGGTCATAATAGACGTTGTTTATATAGCCAAAGTTGGGCGCCTTTTGCACCTGCAGTCAGCTGTTTTGGCTGGTATATTGTGGGGGTATGCTACAACATAGGCCGGATGAATTAGTCTTGGGATGTTTTCTCTGGAGAATAATCCCTGCAAATCCCTGTGATATATCACACCTGAACGTAGCATGACGGATTTGCAAGATAATAGTAGAATATATCGACTTCTTAGAACTAGTCCAGGCAGCACTTTATTAAGTATCAACAAAAAATTCGCCTTTCATAATTGACGGTGTCAATGTCTGTTGATTAGCGACAACACGAGCCAAGTCTATGCACACCAGCACCCCCTGGTACCACCAATCATCACACACACACACACACACTCAGGTATATGTACAGGTAAGCCACGGGAGGGAGCCCTGTCAGCAGAGGACTGTACACATCTACTTAATCACCTGTGACTCAACAGGTAAATACGACATGGTTCTACCGTAAATCCCAATGCCCCTTCCGGGTAAAGTGTAAGCATTCTACAATACGGTGAATATATATATATATATATATATATATATATATATATATATATATATATATTTATATATAAATATGAGAGAGAGAGAGAGAGAGAGAGAGAGAGAGAGAGAGAGAGAGAGGGAGAGAGAGAGGGAGAGAGAGAGGGAGAGAGAGAGATGGGGGAGAGAGGATTACTGGCAAACCTAGACGTGCGTTTGCATTCAAGAAAATACAAGTTTAAAAGGAAAAACAATATACTATCAATGTCAACCGGGTAATATTCTAAGATTCAAAATAGAACTATAGGTATTGAATTATAGGGAAAAAATGCGTTTATTCCTCAGAGAACCTCCACATAAATCAGGTGATATACGATAAATTCAGACTGATCCCGCACTCATTACAGACCTGCCCTTATGTCGTCTAGTCTTTTGAAAGCGTTAATCTACTTCGGCTTAAGAGATTTGCCGGTGTTGGATACCTTTGGATTAGACCGGACGCAGGGTGTTAACACACCTGACACCACGTGCAGGTTTCTAAACAAAGATGGGGATGGTTAACTACACACAGCGACACTTCCGTGAAGCTATAACACAATGTATGAATATGCAAAAGCCTTAAACATAGGATATAAGGCAAAATCTAGGTCGTGATACCAACACTGATGTGTGATCTCTGTTGCATTCTGGACACATATCAGGTCACAAGATTTTAGTTTGGGAATCTTATACCGGTTTCTTTTTAATATCCAAAGTAAATGTAGATGTAATCAGATTTTATAGGATTACACTTCCTAATTCTCATGGTATTGAACACCTCGCTTTCTGACACCAACGTTATCTCTTGTAAAAGTAGAAATATGAACCTCTTCCCCTATTAGTTTAATATTGGACAAGTAATTTTGGTTTCGTTATTGAAATTAGTTTTAGCCAAATCTGAAGTGATATCCTATATTCACAAGGTTATGATAGGGGAGGTACAGTTTGATGACATAACCACATGGCACGATTTAGTCGGATGAATGCAGTACAACAAGCCCATATATAATTCTGATAACATACTGGGTTGCCATTGCGGTATGCTTCATAATGCCGGCTGGAACAGAGACGTACCACATAAGGCCAAAGGAACAGTGTCGCCCAACTTTATCCATCAGCCTTTAGATTAACCATCAACAGTTGCATTTTATAACTAAACGTAGATGCATATTTATGACTTATGACTGCTGTATCGATTCACTACTATTTGTCGGGGATGTTTTCCCCCAATGTACCTTAACCCCTTAACCACCGCACGCCTAAAACGAATTGGGAAATGTACCGCCGCGCCCCCTGCCGCGTTCCTATGTATTACCGCTGCAGGCTTCTACCAGATGTACCCCTGAAACGCCGGCCCAACTTGTCCATAGGCCTGACTTGATCTGTGCATCACTTTTGTTTTCTCCGATTTCTACTGCAATTCAACATATAGACTCAAAACACACAAATACATTGTTTTAAAACTGTTTTAGTTACATGTTGAAATTTTCTTAACCCTTTTGTGCTTAAATCAACTGAAAAATGAGTTTGAAAAAAATCTGAGTTTATGATGCCTCAAGGCATCATGCGGCGGTTCACATGGGAATGCCTGGAGGCATCATGCGGCGGTGAAAGGTTATTAATAGTATTCTTGTTATTATTAATACGTTTATCGAAATCGGAAAATAATCTCGCAGGGCTTGAGCCCAAAAGTAGGTTCTCCATTTCCTATCTACTATCGCACTGTCCAGCAATGAACCTCACTAACCATCAGACCGTGAGTGTGTCAATGAGTCATCAATCTCGAGAGTGAAGAGGTGTTGAAGTACAGGACGCATGAGCTACTCGCCTAATGATTTCTGTCTCAGGTATTTGCTTATGGGATTATTCTCCATGAATTCATTGGCGCACGTGCCGAGTGGTAGCACCACTACCGCTTCCGAAACGGTGAATTTTCCCAGGTTCAGTTATACTGGATCATTATATATGTATTGCCTAACTTCACCATGATCCGGAGAATGTTTCCAGCATGAGTGTGCACAGCTCTTACAGTGGTTAGACAAAAAAGCTTGAAACATCAATTGAGGTTCTATGAACCAGTTGTTGTATGATGTTCAATTTTAAAGTTCGGATTAAAGAATCTTTTAGTGAAGAAGAGTTGTCACAACGGAGTTTAGAGGGGTTTGGTCTAGGGTAAGGTGACAGGTTCCTATCTGCGTGCTAACGGTATTAAAAACTTGTGATTTATTCCAATCTACTTCATAAATCATGCAAGTATGTTGTCCAATACATTGCAAGTGTACATATAGACTGGCCTCGGTCCCTGTATCCCTTCACCTACCCTACCCCTCCTCTCCTGGACCAGTCACACTGCAACATACTTTATCTTGATTTGGTTTAATCATGAATGTTCATATTCAAAGACTTGAGCAAGTCTAGTGTACATTGTAACTGTTACTCCATAGACTAAAGTCACGAACACCAGTGGCAGTGCACTAAGTATAATTACCCACGTAATCTTGATTCCAACTAAAATTTATTAGGTCATCAAAGTCCATGCTTATTGCGACATATCTATATCGTTATAGATCATACATGTATCCTATCATTTTCGTGGCGCCCTGATATGCCTTGTGCATTATGCAATGGGTGGTACATCAGAATGGAGAGCGCTCGCTGTGCCCGAATAATGGAACCCAACCTACTGGATGTAAGAGATATTGCTATGCTTAAATCACACATATACAAAGCCTTCGGAACTCCACTCAATATGTGTTTCGTCAATACTAAACGAAATAATTCAAAGTGACAACACCGCAACATATCCCATATGGATGTATATGTATTGTGAATATGTGGATTCCCAGAGGTTGGTATGAGGTCCATCAATTACTATACAGCATTCAAACTGCAATATGCGAATCATTCTATAGATGAGGGTGATACAAATTATTTACATGGACAACTGAGAGTAAAATGTCAATGCAGTCATTCCCGATGGTCATTAAAGGTATTGTTATAAACAATAGTAAAGGCTCAGTCAAATGATATTCAGATACATCGTCTCACCACAAACCAGTCAAGTGAATGTAAACAATATACCCCTCTTCAACTGATACCTGCATATCGAAGCATACAGAAAGCTTTTGATCAACAAAAAGTCCTATTGCAGAACATAATAGTGCGGTCGCTAGTAAAGGATAGGATTGCTTTCAGGCTAGGAGAGTGCACCGGTTACTCACACTGCGTATGTCTCTTGTTAAACATAACGTGTGACCAAGGACAACTGGCGTTTGGTTTCCCTCCATAGATTTGCCTTAGGCTTAAAGAGGCCTAGAGGTTGCCTACATTTCGGGTCGTCAACAGTAATAATCCATATGCTACCCCTGTCTTGTGCATATATCTGCTGATTGGAATTGTTATGCAATGGTACCGGGTGAAATCCTGTCAATATATACATATGTATATATTTGTGATACATAGGGTATATAATGTTGATCACCACAAACATACTGTATCATATAAAGCTTTGAAAAAAAGACAAACCAACTCCAAAAAGTACCATAGACACGAGGCTGAGTACGTTCCTTTATCCTACCCCTAATAAAAAACCGCCATAGACTTAACATAGGGAAATTTTATGTGGCAGGCCGTGACATAAATTGTTTTTTATGCCACTAGAGTAATAACAATATTGACCAATCAGAGAGCAGGATGTCAGCTACTATGAAAAAAAAGTTCTGTTGGTCATTGACTCAATATATATCTTTTAGTAATACAAAAGCATGGACGAGGTAGGATAAATACGAAACCGAACTCGAGTTAGACTTGTCAATGTCTATGCCACTCTGGTCAGGTCTGCTCCTCACTACACTCGGCTACGCCTCGTGTAGTAATACACGACCTGACCGACGTGGCATAAACAGTGTCAAGTCTAACTCTCGTTCGGTTTCTACTAATTACCCACATTGCTGTAATATGTTTTGTATTGTGGGATTATCAATCAAAGTTTCGTATTGTCCCAGTATGGTACTGCGTGATATTATACAGAACAGTCAATATACAGAGCATGAAACCACCAAACTTGAAACAGGGCTTTGTAAACATAGCTCGATGATGTACTAATAACTATAATCTAAAGCCGCTTAACACCTGTACTGTTATCTACAATCAACCCCTCTTAAGGTTAGTTATTTGTATACAAGCATTTTGCATAAGTTATAAAGTTTGCTATGTAATGCCCAGAGACATTCCACACTCCCCAATATTACTTTGTCGCCCAACAACTGGAGGGCCTGACTAGATTAAGTCCAATTATCCCTTTAGCTGGACGATGTCGTCATAATAGACTCATCAAGAGTAGAGCAACATTTTCTAATAAGCTTATGGTCTTTCTTCTTATAAATAAAAGATTACCTGATTTAAATATCAAGATAAATATAAATCGCTTTTTGTAGTATCCATCCTCAGATCATTGAAAGTGCACATCGTAGCGCCATACTGGGTGGAGTAAATTGAATCGGAATTCAGCAATTTGTGCTAGAGAGCAATATCGGTTTTTTAGGGCGGGAATCCCTCGAGGAAATCGGCACGCCGATTTTTGTAAATTATGCCTCGATTTCTTAGGAAAACAGTAGGGGATTGCTTGTGGTCGTACTCTCATGCTACCATCTTCGTCAAACGCTATATGTTTATCAACTATGTCAAGTTTTTTGTTCGTTGAAGCAAGCATGCATAATTGCTACGATGTTGAGCACTAAGAAGATCCGTCACACTGGTAACTCGCCCATGGTACACTAAATACATTACAAATGTATATAATGGTCACATTTCAGTGTCATTTGATAGGAATTATACCCGGGTTACATTATGTACCGTACAACCCTACATACATTTTATATCTATGATAAATTATGTGGTACATGCATATGATGAACACAAACATTATGTATTTATGCTAGTATCAGTATGAATATGATAATTCCCATTATTTCATCTTAATGCGACCTGTTAGTCCATTTTGATCTATTTGTGGCTGATCCGACTCAGCAGGCTCTCCCGACCTGGGCATGGTAGAGTGGAGTTAATTACTACTAACATGTCATTAACCTCTCAGAACTAATAACCATAACGCGCGGTATCCAGTTATATCGTGCTGTGTCTGCATACAATCTAAGTGATCGCCCGCTGAGTGAAACACAATCTACTTAAAATGTGTACATATAATCATGATGACATCACATTTCCCTCTGTATCATTGTCCTGGAATCAAATTCGTAATTTCAATGATTGAATGATACTGAACATATTCCTGCAAATGCTGGAAAGAATCCTAAAAAGACCGAAAAATATGCCTGGGGTAAGGCATAATTCGGAAGCTGTTATTATAATATAACCTTCCAAGGATAACTGTGAGGCGTTTCTCTAATCATTAACAAGCAGATCTGGCCGAAAACGCACCTTTTTTACATGGTATGTAAAAATAGCCTCAATTAATGCTGCTTCTCAGTGAACCTTAAACTAATATTGAATTCATATACAAATTGTATTACTCACACACAGCCACCGACATAGGCTTTTCGTGGGTACTGCGCCATATACAACCCCCCAGTTTGGGATATGATGGGTGCATATATATTACATTGGAATTTGCATATGTTGGTCAACCCAGAAACATACATCGGAATATATGACTGTGTATTGACTGAGGGTGCAACGCTAGCGTCATCTAGCGTCATCCAGTGTTAAACTCTACCGGGGTGGATCAAAACATTTCAGGTGCCCTATATGCTGAAATAAGGATAATACAAAAACATTGATCATTGGTCTGAGATAACGCATTCTATGAGTTATGACCTAGTGTATCATATATATATATATATATATATATATATATATATATATATATATATATATATATATATATATATATATATAATATATATATATATATTCTCTGCCATCAAGTTATATCGCCATAGGTATCTGGTCTACCTACGCCAGATCTGTGCCAGGTGCACATATAAAGATAGCAATTGTGATTGTCTGACCACAGGCGATCTTACACAATCTTACATGTGTTAACCGGTATTCATTGTTACACTCGTGTTAACGGTTATCAGTTATTTTCAACTGTTCACACTAACCTCCCTATCATGTAATTATTTTCCCGAGATCCAAACCATACGCAGAATTCTGTTACACACCCATTAGACCACTTTGCACCCCGCATCCCCTCACAGCTTCCCACGACCCTCACTCATAGATACACTACAGCAGGCGTTATCAGCTTAAACGGGAGCCTAATGGACAGTTAACGTTCGTTAATGTAGTCCTACCAGGCGTGATTATGAAGGGGTAGGCCATGATAGGACGAGGAGTCCTACTGTGAAGAACGCGAGTTTGGATCCCATTTTCCGGTAGTAGAGATACGAGACTGGCCCTGATGTAACAGTTGTATCAGGGGTGGCATTTCAGTGTTGGTGAGAGTGTCATCTTCGAAGATATGATATATTTGAAGTGTACGAATACCCAGTCTCGTATCAGTGCATGATCCAATGTGTGATATCATTAAGCCTATAAGACACCGAAATTTGTTCCCGATTCATCCCGACCATCGGTTCGGGGAGAGTCGGGAATAAAATTCTGATGTCTTATACCGACATACCCACTATTCCCGATCACACATCCTTCTTTTATAACCTCATAAATGACCCAGGATGAGATCAAAGAGACCAGCCCGGGAGCCAGGCCCGGATGGGCCCCGGGCCGGGTGATAGGCCTATATAGGTAATAATGCAAAATTGGATAACTTCTGTTCTATTTAAGGTACTAGAAAACAGTTTTCAGATCTATAATCGCTTATGTCTTCCCTACAAATTGATATGAAGCACTTATAAATCGGACTGGGTGATAGGTAGTATCCCTATTTAAGCAGCCTGCTCAGAATCAGAAACAGTCGGTGAAAGTGCATACATTGAAATCCTAAGGTCGGGGAGAGTCGGTCATATCTGACATGGTGGTAATGCCCGACGCGTCGGAAAAGGTAATAAAATCGGGTACACCGACCCGATTGACGCAGATTGTCACAGACCCGACGGATCCGTCGGGCAAAGGTAGAATCGGGCACATCCGTCGGGTCGGTGTCTTATAGGCTTTAGAGTCACCCCCCACTGATCAATTAGAGAATGACATAACCACTATGGTGCTGTGCAGCGGGCAGGAACCATGCTTCAACACCTACAAAACGCGCCTTAAACCCTACACCCACTGCAGCCGATTCACCACGATAGACCTCTTGATATACTACAATCAAAAAGACCTGATGCCCTGACCAATGAATCAAAATTTCAATCTGATTTGGGAGGTCAATCTTAAGGCCTAGACTCGGCTATGCAGCTTAATACATTTTGAAGGTACAACGATGAAGACTCATGTCGCTTAACGGCGGGCCAGAGAAACAATAGGAGTCACCCTAGAAATTAACCTTTGGGCAAGAAGGACAACATGTGTGTCTGTCGCCCTAACTCCTGTCCACGCTTCGTCTCCGAGAATAGGGTACCACTGGTGGTACCAAGCCTCACAACGCCTCAAATAGTATCAGTAGCGTCGGGGTTCAAGGCTGGCCGTTTTATCTGACAGACTGAAGTATAATCTGAGATCGATAGGGATACTGAGCCGTTAGTCCATTTCTCAGGCGAGTAACGAGAAGGTGTCTCTTTTATTTAACTCCGGTCAACTAGGATTTCTTTTTTAAATTCCTTTATTCATACTGGTCACATGCTAAACATATCATACGCTGGTTCCTACTCACTAAAGGTGGGTCCCTGTTATCCTAGGGCACCATCATAGTGTCCTAGGCTAGTAGGAATCAATTCCCCTTCAGTACTAGATAAGTACCTCGGGTAATTAGTAGAAACCGGACGAGAGTTAGACTACGCCTCGTGTAGTAATACGCGACCTTCCCGTCGTGGCATAAACATTGTCAAGTCAAACTCTCGTTCGGTTTCGTATTTATCCTACCTCGACTATGCTTTTGTATTACTAAAAGATAAATATTGTGTCAATGACCAACAGAACTTTTTTTCATAGTAGCTGACATCCTGCTCTCTGATTGGTCAATATTGTTATTACTCTAGTGGCATAAAAAACACTTTATGTCACGGCCTGCCACATAAAATTTAAGTTATGGCGGTTTTTTATTAGGGGTAGGATAATAAATATTTCAACGCACGGCAAGTTGTTACTGGATGCTTGGTGTGATATAGATGTGCCAAACTTTCAGACACAGCTTTTTTTTTTTTAAGGTTTTTATTTATACTGGAAAAAGAGTTAGGTCGGACTAGCCGTCCTATCTTCCACTCCATCCAGTTGGAAATCCTTGCAGCCAGATGTCTAACTAGTAGACTTACAATTGGCAGAAATAATATAGTTCAAATACATAGGTAATAGTGATAAGTTCATTCATACTAGGTTCTTAGATATACAAACTCTCGAGTCTGGTTTCGTAACATGCAAACATTTCCAGTAAATTAGTTATATAATCAGAAAATAGTCAAGTAGGTGAAAAAATCCTATTTCACAGGGTCCGTAAGTATATTTATCTCGGGTAGGTATCTCGGGTTAGCTTGGTATATTCAAAATACCATATACCAGTTGATATATCTTAGTGTAGATCAGTGCCTATCCATGAACATCTGTCGAGATTTTATACTTTTTTATAGAACTTAACATATCATTCTGGCCGTACACACATGCCTAGCTGTGTGTATATTCATAGCTGGGAACTGTATCTACATGAAGATGCAGTTGCAAGCAAATAATGAGGTATAGTTGTATTTCCAGCTGTAAAGGTATCTTGCTGTAGATATATTTCTAGCTATAAAACAGTGTGTAGGTGTATACATGTGTCTAGTTTAGACATCTTCAGGTACGACTACACAATGTTGTTGACGTTAGCTCCTTTGTTCATAGACTGGAGACTATTTGGGCGTGTTCAGCGCAGTGGTGAGGTTGGGTGTGGCAGGAAAGGGGATAGGAAGAGGGGGGGGGGGGAGGGGGGAGTGGATGCAGAATGTGCAAAGCTGCTACAAGAGCCACGATCAATTAGATCTATTTGAGTCTATTGGGGTTCAGGCAATACCACCAGACTACGTAGGCCACATACAAGCCTGTTACATCGTAGTCTTTCTAAAGCGGATATCGGGCTGGCCATGTGGATGTGGGTGCGTTTCTGATGGTCAGGTTGGGTCGGATTCAGGAGCTAGATTTAGAATGCACTGTTGTAACCGATCCGGCCTCTGCTTCATATAACCTATATTTTACTATAAACCAGGGGCAGTAGAAGTTGTATGAAACCGTCTATACGGTTAGGATATGATATTACAAAAATGCTTGAGGCGACTGGGATAATATGATAACTAGGAGCATATGTTATTTCCATTCATAATGGAAGAGCGCGGTATACCATAATCTCATAAAATAAAAGTAAGAGAATATCAATATTTTGGTGTATTTCTTTTAAGATGTTTTTCATTTTCTGGCTAACGTTTTTGATTTTGACTTGTGCCTGGTCTAGTATACAACAGATCACATTCACCTTGTCGTGGTTGTGACTGAATTTTTCATTTAGGGTCTTGGTCAACTGCCCTACTTCTCTGGCTAATAGGTCAGCTATGCCACTCAGTTTGCTCTTTGATAGCCCCTTAGCGCTTGATGCACTCAAGTTTGCTTTGCTTGAGGGTACTTCATTTTACTAACATATATTTGACATCTTCAGATGGGGTATCATCTGGAACATCCATATATTTGGCACTATTACTATTATCATAGTCAATTGAAATGTGATTTCTGTCCATATGATATATGCATTGAATGCACACACTTTGACATGGTCACTCAGCCATGAAAGTTCTATTTAAAGGAACCAAGTCAGTAGTGGGGCGTGGATATGGTCAGACTGTTATACTGGACCCCTGCTCATTTACCCAGGCCTTTATAGTTGGGACATGGATAGCGAAGTGTTAGATTCTCTGCAGTAAGCTGAAAGCCTGTGTGAGCATTCTAACCTTTCTAGATGACGTATATGAGCGCGATTTCCCGCGCTCAAAAAGGAGGAATTGAAAATACATTTTCTGTATCATGAACTTCAGTTCAGAAAAATAGATGTCTGCTATTTGACTCACTTTGGAAAAATGATTTTAGAAAGGCTTATTTATAGTCGACGATTAAATCCCAGAAAACCTTGGGATTTACTACTCAATGTTGCAACTATATGTAAAAATTAGAAAAGATTTAATTCAACTCGTCATTTCAAAATATATCCTATACAACTTCATGCTACTGAAGCAGTGAGAAATCTTTGTCAGTAATGGCGGCTTCGCGAGCAATATCGGGCACCGTGTTTAATTGTCATATGAGATAGTGAAGGCCATTTTCTGTGTGATATTTTACAGGCTTGAGATTCACATTCCAGTTATCGGGTTGCTGCGCTTTCCACTGTCAATCTAAATACAAGAAAGTCATAGCGGTTGATTTTATGAACCCAAGTGGCTGAAGGTAATTACGCTAATGTTTTAAACAAGATACGTCCCTTTTTAAAGTTCTTCTAATTAAAGGCAAATCCAAGAGCAGAAGCCATTACCCCGGAGGACGATTTACGCCCTGGTCTACGGTGAATGTCGCCTGTAACTTTACAATTGAGGGGAATCCCATAGCTATTAATGAATTTCTATCCAGTGTCTAAGTATAGACTATAAATGAGAAAACTTTAGTGATATACTGTCAATCGGGATGTGATACAAATACTCACAGAAAAGGAACCTATCTACAATGGGAGTTTTTACTATGGGGTTTCTACATCTTCATTTAATAAAAATAAACATTACAGTTTATATGTTTCTCCTCCTTAGAAACAACAGGATTCCTGAACTTCTGTGTCTCATTTTCCATTTTGTTTGGGGGTCAACTGACCTTGCTTAAGACCAATATGAAGACAAATATTTGGCAAATTCAGGATAAAAGACAGCTAAAATATCTGACATTTAGAAGCTTGCAATAGCATGTGACAAGGAATAGCAAGCTATAACGTATTTGGTCATTTCAATTAAAGTTTTGATACTGGTGTGCACTAGACGGCCCCCGTTGTTAACAAAATGGACGCATGATATTTGGAATGCATAGCGATCACATTTCCTGTTAAATGACTTAGTCAACAGTCACAAGTAAGTGAAGGTTTGTCGGACCTTTTATGCAAGCAGAGCACACCAAAATGGCATGCAATCACATGGTCTACACTCCCTGTTTTCACACTTAACTCATACATCACGTGAGAAGTCCAGTCATGTATACACATGATGTAGTTTACTTTTTTTAATCAGAAAACGATAACAAAATATTATATCAAAAATAGTCAGTTGTTATTGTCATAAACATCTCAAATGTCTGCATCACTGACACATTAGTAACAGTAAGTAGTAATAACACTAGACCCTCAGCAGCTTGCGTTTATGAGGATTGAAACATGGTGTAAGGCAATTGGAAACGTTTGGAATTTTGGGTCTGTTCTGTTTCATCTAATATCAATAGCAAGGGTCAATAGTAACGGCAACCTTGAATATATTAGATGGATGGCAAAAAACATGGCCAAGACGTCAACCGAAGCCCCTAAATTTTACTGATAACTGAATCTCTCTGTCATACAAAATGAGAAATCCTTTATCCTCTATATGACGCCATGATAAACACACGCTATTGAATACACTAAGATGATGAAATGTGTTAATTTTTCTCCAACTTGTTAAGACAACAGTTAACGTGACTTGTCAAGGATATTTTGAACAAATTTCACATCTATATCAATCGATTTAGGTTTATATTGCTCTGGCTGGTGGCCCTTTTGATATTACCCTCAATTGTTTATACTTTACAGAGGTATCGTCCGTCAGACCAATTGATTTTATAAACATATATCTAATAAGGATTAAACCATAGTTATGGGTCCAGAGGAGCGACCAAGTTTACGAACCCTGTAAACTAATTTAATCCGCTAAATGGCGACCATCACATCGAAGCTATGAATTACACAAACCAATTTATGTACGTTGAGATTGGGCTTGGCGCTGTGGCACAGTTAATATTGTTGGTTTATTTGTCTGATTTCACATCGAGTCGACCATTACGGGTCTTTTACAGAATCCCTGAAGGTTCAGCTTTGTCTCACTGGTCTTACACCACGCGGGGTGGTGGTCGAATCTATGGGATGAATTAAGGTAGAATTCTCAACACTACACATCTACTTAGGTGCGCATTCTTATACCTCATAGACATGGTATGTGAAGGACTGACCTTTGATACACAACAAGTCTACCATTACTGGGGATGAAGGAGAAAGGTGACTGCAGGCACAGTTAATAGTATGTAGGTGTATGGATTGCAGCGTTCTAATCTCAACCCTGTGTTATATAGTTTGCTTGTCATCTTAATTATATATTTTAAATCTTGCTATGACCTAACTTTGGCATACAACTTGGTAACCATGGTTCAACACCTATACCACAGTAACAATTGAGGGTACAAAGAAAAAAGATGTGATTTGCTCAAGGTTCGTCAATTTCTAGATATTCTTACAAAATATAATTACATTAACACAATATTGTGAATTGTTTTTGTTGCAGACGCTGAAATAGAACTATTTCAATGTTATCGTCCTCTTTCTAAACGTCATGCATTATGACTGTTATATTAATCACTTTATGAAACACGCCTCAGATGCTGGTAAAAGGCAGGTGGGTGTGGTTAAAGTAACGACCATTCTGCTTTGCTTTTTATACCAACACATAGGCCCAAGGCTTTCTAACGATATTTTCTTCATAAAAAGTCGGACAGTTATTCACATTGAAAGTGCAACTTACATTTTTCGAGTTAATTGTTGTTAGACGCTATTAGAGATCAAAACAACAGTCATCGTCTCAGCCCAACAGTGAGCGGGTCTATCAGTACTGTGTAATCATGATCGCCAAATTAGTCTCCCATTCGGTTACTGTTTTTCTATGGTCACTAATAAAGACGTTTCTGTTTATAAACACCACCCTGATTTGGGAATGAAGTGGTTTGCATGCTAGTGCTCTACCGCTGACCTGTACCGACGACAGGAATATGAGGTATTCTCGCTTTTTCTTTGTGGCATATCAAAAGATTCAAAGGATATTCACAATAAGCCAATTAAATGTAAAAATAACTCAAATAAGCTGAAGGCTTCTTGGTAACGATGGTTCAGGATTTGTACTTGTATTGTATTCTTGATGATTGCACCAACAATTACAGTCAGGGCGCGCTGTAACGAGTCACCCGGCCATGATACCATTACTGATCGGCCCATATGCCCCTTCTTGTTGTGCAATGCAAAATACCCATTGCATTAATTGCATTGGTTTCCTGCCCACAAATACTTCAAATATTATTCGGCTGACCGCGACTACACCATTCTTTATGCAAGCACTGGTGCCAAAGAATGGCCCTTATCCAAGTTGGCCGTCGAAGGGTGTTACGTAGTGTATTCCCCACCCGCGACCATCAATGTACCTGAACCATCGCTGACACCTACAATCCCTTTACAAACTGAGATGACTGAAAACTCCATTTTACGAAGACCTCAAAGAAGGGTTGCATAAAGCGCATAAAATATTATCAGGAAAAGAACGGTTGTACAACAACCGCCATATCACAAAGATAGGAACTTGCTGGAGAAAACATAGTAAAAGTTGTGTATTACGCACTCTTTCATATCGTGATAGCTCTATGTACTCTAAAGCTTCGTCTGTGAATCAAGGTTATGCATCTACAGGTCACTAATGCCTGAAAAGCTTTTACCGAACTATTGGTGTAGACGGTAATTTTGAAAATGCAGAGTTCACGAAAAGGTCCACTCTATAGCATTCGAGGCGTGGTTAAAGTACACAGTATTATAGCAACTGGGTTAGAAAGATGTATGCCAATATTAAGGGAGGAGGTCTGAGAAGAAGAATCGTATGATTCTGGCCTAAGCTTTAGCAAAGAGATGGCAATGTTACCATATTTGTCAAATAAGTAGAATTCATCTACACTCGGTTTTCCAGGGGATTCAAGTAGAATTACTTTTACAAAGGAATTCACCTGAGGTCCTCCCTGCTTTATCAGTGGAAGCAGCCACTCAATTTGCACTATATGTTTTAACATAGCATGAATGGAAATAGTTGTGATACATTAATAGATCTTGTATTTAACAGAGGTTTCGGATTCAATAAGTATATATTGGGCTATCTTTGGTTAAGTGGAGTATAATCCATACAGTAGTTCTATACAGGTTCTGACCACCAGGCTTTGTTGAAGTGTGACCGATGAGATTTCAGGGAACAAGACCTCAATGCACTGGTGAAGTTAGTGTAAACGTTTACGGGGCTTTCTTGGACGTGCCTCTTGCCGTCTGTGAGGTATTAAATCGTACTGCCAGCCTTCTAATGCAGACTTTGCCTTCCGGCAGAGATCACGTCATAGCCACAGCACCATTGCTCAGCTTAGTTCGCCGAACCGGACCGAAAGCCTGGCCTGTTCCGAGTCCATTCCTCTACAAATAGGGCGAGGCCCTCTAGTTCTGTTTAATTATACCTAGATACGCCAGCAAACACACCGACACATGAGTAGCAGTAAGATTAATTGAAATGCATTCAAATGAAGACGAGAAATAAGCGGTTTCTTCCATTGTCTGATCTATTCTTATAAATTAGCTTCGAACCAACTTTTCTATTGATTTCACAGCTGGAAAATTATTTACTATCTCCCCCCGCCCCTTCTGAGGTTAATTTTAATAATAAGTCCTAAACCAGACTGCATATATGACAGACATGGAACTGAATTGCCTCCTTTTTAAACCAAATCATGACGATCTTTAGACCCGCTGGTCCAGGATTAATATTTCACCTCACTCATAGGACGGCATGGGCTTACGAGACGTCTACATTGCAACATGTTCCACCACCACATAGATATGGTATGAGAAGGATCGGCCTTTGTTATAGCAGTGAATCTACTGCTGCTGAGGATAAAGGGGAAAAGTGGGTGACTTGAACCCACAGAGTCCCACAACCTTAGGATTATGAGTTTAGTGCTGTTAACAACTTACCTAACCCCCAACCCGTGGCGGAATGAACAAGAATAAAAGAGGGAAAAGGCAAATTTCGAAGAACGAAATGGAGTTTACAACAGACTGGGAGGGGGATCGATGTAGATAACGGAAAGAGGGTCTTATGCTCTTTTCACAATATCTTTATGAAGGGAAAGTAATCAGTTGAAACCAGAGTCCGGAATTAAAGTTGTGTTTTCTGTATGTCATTAGGTTATTTTGGCATAGACAGACCTGGATAATTACTTCTATAATCTCTGTCGTGTTGCAAAGAGCAACTCAATGAGTTTCCCTAAGTCTCTGAGCATCTCTCGGATAGATGACGTTTCCCTCGTGATCTGACTGGCGCATCCTCATTGTAGTCAGAGTGGTATACCAAATGAAACATAGGTTGTGCTATAAATGGAATATATCTTGTGACTTTCTACAAATTGTAGGGCTTATCACTCACTTATTACGAAGTCCCTATCGTTAAGGGGGTGGATGAATGCAATTACCAATGGCTTTGCAGATAGGCGGACGTAAAAACCCGTTGTTGACAAGGTAAAACACCCAAAGTTTGTCATAGGTTTTACTTACCACCAACAACTCATGCTTTATGTCAGCACATCCACGGAACTATTGATTATTGTGTATTTCTTTTGTAATGATACAGCTATAAATAGTATCACACTTTTGTTTTGAATACATAGAGTAATGCTTCTCCTAACTACCAAAATCACGATCTACCGGCCTTATTTGGGCCCTAATTTAGGTTATATGGGTGTCAGCTACAGCGTAAGCCTGGAATTAATATGTAACTTGATCTGAGCATGAAGCCTGACTGAGCCACCTCCCTGAGCAGGTCTTAAACGTGATCTAGGCGTAGGCGCCTCCAACTTCACGCTTGACTTGACACGCCTAATTCCGCTTGGTCCCCTTTATCCGATGCCTGACTATGTTCAGCATTGCCTCACTCTGCATTTTTTACACTCGACACAACCCATGCCCCTTTTTTTTCTTAAATAAAGCAACCTCACAATGACCTGTTTACCCAACACTGAAGTCCCCTTTCCTAACTGATTTCTATATATCTGGAGATATTGCTAAGCAGGCCCTTCCCACTCGATAATTCTCCAACAATAGATATTAGATAAGAACAGCCTTTCAAATCGCCCATCATTTGAGGCCATGGAGTGGTTGAGGAACATAGAGTTCACGATGGAGGCAGAGGCACCTCACAATGAGCTTAAACGGAAATAGACACACATCGTCTACACCACATTTTACACTGTTCTCCATCAGAAAGTAAAAATTCTATATTGACATCTAGTCAGACTTGAGGGTCCATGTCATATACCTTTCAATGAAGATCTTGAAATTAAAGTTCTAATCACTGTTAGGCTAGAGTAGCACAAAGTATCATGGTTCTAATGAACTATAGAGGTGCAACAAGATAAGAAATCTCCCCTCGTTGATAGTACATCTCTTTACTAAGTTATGTTGTTCCCCCAGCAGGGACCTGTTTCACTAGTTTTGTGACATGTCTAGATAGTGTATAGATGGTGTGTCCGGTTCCATAGGAACTAGGCATAGACTTCGTTTTGTCCGTTCTTGCTTGCACTGTTGGTGCCGCTGATGTATGTCTAACACTTTTGTCACGAAACTAGTGAAACAGGTCCATGATGTGTAGATTTGTCTAATTCTTATGTTTGGGGTCTATCTTTTCCTAAGGGCAGCTACTTGTGTTTTCACAAAACTAGACAACCCCAATGTCCGTATGGTTTCACAGACATGTCACGAAACTAGTGAAACAGGTCTCAGGTCATATGTTCAGGCAGCATAAGCTGCACAGTTCACCTCCAGGGTCTATTACAATATCGTTCCGCTAATTAATCACATGAATGACCGGTCCGGGCGCTGCTGCTGGAAGCACGCGGCAGACGTGGCATTAATCTGGAGACAAGGAGGATCCAACTTTGGGGAAGAGGGAGGGGTCCAAATGGTGATCCCAAGCAGCAGGCATGATCCGCCCAGTCCCTGTGATCAAGTTAACCATGTATGCCGGATCAGTACGAAATCTACAACGCAGGAGTAAACACGGTAAGCATGCCGCCACTCCGACCACCACCACCAACAACAACGAGGGGTCAGGGCGGGGTAGCCGGGAGGTGTGTGCGAAAATGGGGGAGGCTTACACATAGGGCAGTCCCTACTTAAACCCAGGCACATGTATACGTAATCAGCGCAGTAGCAACTATTGCGAAACATCGACGCTAAATCAGGTGATTTTAGTTTTTTTCCCACGAGTAACCCCACCACCACTTCCCAAGCTATTGAAGGCTCACTAAATGACTAGAATTGATCATAGATCTGTGTAACCCGCTCGTTGGGAATGCACATGCTCGTGGGATTAAACTATGGGTTACGACGTTGTTGTTTCAGTTGTAGGAACAAGGGAAATCTCACATCATCCCCACCTCAGGCACATCCGAGGGGGGCCCATAATGAAGGGAAAATAAAATACACACATAGTTTTTAGAGCGTGCTTGCACGTGCTAAATACATCATCTAGAGTTTAGAGTGGTCCATATAGACTTTCAGGGTACTGCATAGAAATTATCCCTTCACTATCTGTGTGTATTCACTGTGATATTGAGAACAGAGCAGGGAGCCAGAGTCACAGTCTCTTAGAGGCGTGCCCAGCTGACCATGACCAATCACTCAACACCAAAATACCTCAAGACCCACTGGTGCTTGATCTGTTTGGATCCTAGTTAGGCAGTTGCCGAAATAGCAAGTTGACTGGGTGCAATTGGGTTACAGAAAACTATCCATAGGCTAAATCTAACTTATACCTTTTAATTGTTATTAATTTATAATAGCACGCTAATTCATCTGGGATGAACAT
This sequence comes from Alentia gelatinosa, assembly GCA_950022655.1. Classification (NCBI taxonomy): domain Eukaryota; kingdom Metazoa; phylum Annelida; class Polychaeta; order Phyllodocida; family Polynoidae; genus Alentia; species Alentia gelatinosa. The sequence continues at coordinate 46,695,549 of OX465583.1, read as the reverse complement.
ATTATTTGCTCCTAGTCTGATTGTGCATTTAAGCTTTGGAAATTAAGGTCGACAGACATTGCTTATTTTGCCCGATTCATGCTGATCCGTCAATTTGAACGAGTCGGTTACATAGATTCTGCCGGACGATACCCTCATCCGGCAAGCCTCTGATCTGAAGGGCCGCGGGCCAGGAGAAGCTTGGATAGTCGCTCGGCTAAATAATTCTGCCTAGGAAATAATGTAAAATTCAATAACTTGATATAATTAGAAAAGGTGAAACGGTTCTCAAATCAATTATCGCCTTTGGGTTGCCTTTGATTTGGGATACAAGGCGTGCATATTACATGGGGGAATACGTGCCAATACTAATTAAAAGGGCCGATTATAGGAAGTTAAGCACGTCCAGCGACAAGAGGGCAGTGGGCAAGGTCGTTCATTTTTGGTCGCTGATCATTGCCGACGCTCCACAAATTGAAGACTGGACATAGCCAGTGTAACATGCTATGTCCCCAACTAAACAGGACTGGCTTGCTCTCAATGCGTAGCACTGGAAAATGTGGATACTTGTTCTCGTGGACACTTTACATGTTTGAAAAAAAACCAAAAAAAACTATACCAATTGTTTTAGCACCACTACTAGACAATACGACCTTACTTTATAACTATGTATTTTGATAAAGGCAGTTTCCCAATGGAGCCTGACTACCTCTCAAGTCCATCCAATTTGTTCATTCATTTTCGCTGATTCCCTAACTGCACATTAAAGCACATGTTGATATAGAACAGCTGTTCACCCCACGATGGGGATGAGGGGTCAATACTTAGCCTAGACTGGATATTTTGTGTGGTTTCGGAATCTGGCAAGGGGTCTGCTAAATAACCCTTACAACCAGTTTGACAATTCCACCTTTTTTCTACCTTTGCTCGGCTGTATAGCTTTCACACACACAGACACACCGATCATAGGAAAGGCCTTTGCTGTAACTAATTCCGAAAAAAAAGTACTCAAATCTTCTTAGCACATTTTCTGGATACACGAGTAAACCAGGTGAATTAAAATCTAGCTGCACACAAAAGAACAACCACTTTCAGTCCCAAACGACCATGATAATCGTCTGCCCCCTCACATCCTTATATTGTCTCTCTGAATATGTTCCAATGCTATCAATTGCCTGCTGAATGGCTGATTTCTTCTATTCGTCACAGTCTTCTTTATCTCTACTAAATTTCATAACAGAAAATTATCAGAATTAGAGGAAGAAAAAATTGAAATATTATTGTTAACGATAGCAGTACAATTATTGTTGTAGTATATACCTATGTGCGAATGCCTCACTTCTACTGACCACTGAGTGACGAAAGAATATTTATACGTCCCTCTGTACCCCGTGACCACTGGCATTCTCGAAATAGTGATTTTTAAAATGAAGTTGTAATCAATTCGCGGTATATGATAATAAGGAGGCATGGTGAGTGTATCTGAATTCCATCTTTTCAAAGATATTTTGGCAGGAAATATTCACACATTTCCATGAACGAGGTGAATATTTAAGAAAAAAATATCGAGTACGTATATATGGGTACAATAACCATGTCCCCATATACTATTACCACACCATTTTTCTTTTGGAGTCTTTACTATCAAAGCCACCGCTCATCCCTCTCCATTTCGGTTTCAAAATACTTCATCTTTTTTATGGCCAATTCATCTATGTTTCATTGTAGCTTCCCGTCATATTATAAACTTGAAAATGTCCATAGGGTTTGAATAAGTTTGTTTTCAGGATATCCTTTCATGTATTTTCATGTACACCGAATTCGTTGTCACCATATTGATGTGCAGCAAACCAATCTTATTAACTGAGTAAGCTTAATACTGAGTGCTTACGTCCTAATGAGGGCCAAGTAAGCTGGCGTAAGATACGGGAGTAGGATATTGGCACAAGGTGTCACAGTTGTCGTCCCTCTGTTGTGTATTAAATATGGATGACCTCTGAAACACGTCCGCACTGGGCTACAAAGACGACCACAGCGACGTTTTCTCATGAAGTGTCACCGATCAATACCACTTCACCTCATTGACACTAGTGCTACTACTAACCTACCCATGCACACTGAGAAGCACGATGACTCTTAATAGTGTGTTGTCATCGAACCAACTATTAGATACACACTTTCGATGAACTTTTGGACTGTTTGGTGTAAACTTTGTATTGGAAGATGACAATACAAACACTATGGTTCCATTGCCCTATACAGGATATATGAAATATGTACATGTATGTATACATGCGGTAATATATCTGTTGGCTTGAAGTGAAAAGTCCTAACTAACTTATACTTATTTGAAGTCCAATATAATGAGAAAGGTATCGGACAGAAAGAAATATTAGTCACTTAATGAAGCGAAAAGTAAGTACAAAACCACGAATTTACTATGCTTTGTCTCTTCCTATCAAATATTACAGGGTAGGGGGTAATACTGACGTCATCACCTAATCCTGGTCAAGAGGGTGAAAGGTCCTAGGACCTAGACAATGAGCATATTCTGATTTCATTTATTCCCAAGTAACGACCCGAGAGGTGGATGCGATCGATTCTCTGTCTGAATAATGCCGGTCATTGTGGTTGCACTTTGAGTGTCATGGTACTGGTGGTGATGTATATATATATATGATAGTTTTAATTATTGCAGTATATATGCGATGTTGTAGATTTGGTTGGTGATTATATGAGTTTGGTTTGAATCATAGTTTAGCGATACTGAAACTGATAGTGGTAGAAGTTGTTACCAGTGGTGATATCCGTTGTATTGATTGTGGTGGGTATGTAGCTGAACCGGTACTGGGGGAGGTAGTAGTGAGGGAGCCGGGTATTGGGTTGGCTAAGGGGATCAGAGTTCACCAGAGCGTGATAGTACAGATCATGGAATTGACTGGTCAACAATACAATAGTCCAGAGACCTTCCCATTCTGCGATGTACACTGGCTGTTACAGGCATGGGAAACGCACAGTCCCTCACAAATGAGTGCCCTCAGTGCAGTGAGTGACTCATATCTACATGTGAATTATGGAATTAGTTTATCTAATTCATAACATTCAATGGTCACCGAATGCCATTCCTGCAAGTTTTCGCAGAGGCTGAAGATATAGATTGCACTTGTTTCAGTTTCTGCCGTACAGAAGTAATGTACAATCCAGCGTTAGCTATCTAGAGATAGGTGCAAGAAGTTCACGCCTGCATATTATATTTAAGCTGTCTCCACTTCTGAGGTATTGTTTTTAGTGGAAAAATTGTATATATATTTTGGAAGAATAGAGCAACTGCATGGTGAAAGACGTAGCAGTTACAGAAATAATGAACTTTCGGTACTAGAACAGATTGGATATCTTAGGCAGATCTGGAGCCCGTTTAATAATCTCGGCTCGTACATGAAGGTCCTTTTCTGTATGCCATGGAGACCCTGGGACGATGTGGGGCAACTGAATCCAACAATTTTGGACGACCTTATGGACGGCTAAGACTGTTTTAGCGAACACAGTTAAATATTATGAAACGATAATCCTCGTATGAGGTACAGAAAATGGTCTTCATGTACGATCCTTGTTTATTAAACGGGCTCCAGATGTTATTGCGCTATATCTTTGGTCAACGAATTCCCTTTGCAGTAGTTTGCTAGATTAGCCCCCGTCGATCTGTAGTTAACCATATAATAACTATATAGATATGCTCAGATTCAGCAATAAAAAGGGTCTTAGCAATCGTATTTTGTATCGTTTTATGTTTTTATCAAAAGTTATGGCCTTTGTAACTAAGTACAATTTGTACATATTGGATCTATCTGCTTGACACCTGCTTGGCTACCTGTCGGTGCTAAGGTGAACTTACTTTCCCCCTGTCACGTATATTGACTCGGCACTCGTACCCCTAACACGACCTCACGTCTTGACACCTTGACGCTACATGCTACAGGTATTGATGGCGCGATCGGCAAGCATCAAAAGCAGGCCTACTCTAGCGGGTACCCGGACACAAAGAACGCAATTAACCACCAAGTGATGAACTATGACAGAAGTGGGCGAAAACTGGCTGCCAGCAATCAATTATACATCAGACCCATGCACCAGGCCGCTGTGAGTGGCGGGAAGGACTTGCGGCTACCACCATTCGTAATTGATATCGGTTGGTCAGGGAATAATGGTATTAACAATGACATCAATTAGATCATCAGGGTGTTATTTCTTAAATGAGATTTCTTTAACAGAGAATAAGACTCCTTTTACACAACCCTCAAGTAGGAATTAAAATCATTGAACGCGTTGTGAAATATTGCTAATATAGTTCTTTTCAGTAATATAATCCTATTGTATACGTGTTTTTATGTTCAAAACATAGGTAAATAATTCACAAAGCTAGACATGTCAAATTGACAAGGACACAAAAGCTGTTTTTGTGAGGCAGTATTATTCATCCTAGCCTAGAGCATATACTCTTAACTATGTGTGTCAGCTTTACAGGTTATTATATTCAAATAACCCCGTGTCTATAACATTCCGCTTTTAACTAAGCATATGCGCCTACTCGGTTCAATTTATAGAAATAAAAGTTTTTGTGATTATAGAAGAATACCATCTTTAATAAGGTAGACTTTTCATTCGCTGTTTTCTAGAATAAGCGTTTTCTAAAAATAGTCTCTGTTATGATTAACCAACAGCCCTTGGTCGTAAAGAATAACTATTTGGAGTGAGGTCGATATCAAAACTTTGGCACACATCAGCCATCAATGATGGTGAACACTAACAGTAACAGAAAACGGACATTAAGCATGGCAATTACTTTAGCTTACTCTGACTACTCTGAAGGTAGCAGAATACGAGTTTGCGTCCAATAAGCGATCAGATACTTAAAGGTACGAACCAATATCTGTGGTAGAATTTGCTGACGCTGCTTTTCCTTAAGGCAATTATATATATTCATTTCACTTCTGAGATAATACAGCCCAATGAAACCACTGCTATACGAGTCTCATATGCCAGTCTAGTTCATGTGTAGTAATGGTTATTATACAACATTCTTCGTAATTCATTTGTATTTAATTCAAGTGATGTCTATTAATAGGTGCCAGGTGGGAGTAGAAAACACGATGAAGAACCGAGTTCTCGAGATCGCACAGGTGGGGATAGATGCAAGACCGATTTTTAAAAACTCTGTCATGTTGTGCTTCCTGCCAACGATGAGGGTGGGGGCGACACAAATTATAAAATGTCAGATTTCCACCGATCATGTCTGAATTCGCCCCTACTCTGGAGGAAAAGCAATCCCGATACTAACCGGAAATCGATACAAGGTCAGTCTATCAGCCTGGAGCGAGGTTCCACTTCCTAAATCTTACCCCGTCGCTCAACAACATGGCTTCCTGCCTAACTCACCCGCCTGCATTGATGTTGGGACTGTTTCTCGTCTTCACTAGTGCAATGCGATCATCGCAAGGTGAACAAAATGATAGGAAACAGTCGATGTATTTTATGATTGTACATCTTGAAAGGTTAATGGTGATATCATTTCTGCAAAACATGATATCCCTTGATCTATTTCTGATGCAAAGGAGAACATCCCCTCCTTACGAGAAAATCAGTACATCATTATAACTGGTATAGATATACCAAATCTTTACTTATACATACCATGGGACAAGTGAGATACCACAATGATATATCACTCGGACTAATTGCAACTCCATGGTTCAGTACTGGGAAGGGCAGACGCGAGGGGAGGGGAGAAGTACTTGTGCGATGATCGCATAGCAACAGTGTACTCCGCCTTCACATGGGTGGCGTAAAATGCCCATTACTGCCCATGGTGGACTGCGGCTGCAGCCATACTAACCATGGAAGAGATGATCGAGATGCACCGGACAGAGACCAGCTGTGGGTAGACTCCAGGGTCAGGTGGGCGGGCACAGAAATGACGCCGTGTGTAACACAGGTATGCGCACCCATTTCCCTGCCCTCCGACTGCAGCTCAATATTGTGGACAGGTGGGCAGGTGGACAGATCAACCACAGAAAACACCTGAGCCCCCAGTTCATAAAATAAATTTTAAGTATCGTATTTCTTCAGAACAAGACAGGATCATTCTCTTGAGAACGGTAGTATCTTGTGGAGTGTTAGATACTGATAGCTGATAGTATCGGTCTCCATGTGAAGGCGCCAAATAGACTCACGTCAAAACCTAGACTCTCTATATCCCTGAGGAATCCCTTTACCGAACTGAAATATAAACGCGAGCTACACATATATATCCCATAAAATACAACTTCCTTATTTTTTGGGCGTGGTAGCAATCTTCTTTAAGCTTGATTTCTGAGAGACCCTGTCATATGTCACACCATTCGGATAAATAATATCACAAATCTTCAGTGCGTAAAACTTCTAAAGACCATTGTCGCATATAGGTGCGGGTGTATTCTGCCTAGATGTGGGCGGACCCCGTTTTGTCTGGCAGTTATATATTGATCCACCTACACCTCCCTACGTGCGACGGACGTCCTCCTTACATTAGATCTAAGTATTCCAAATCTGTCATAGACACTGGAGTTGTATATGGAGAATCATCTACATATGATAATTCAATGGTGTACGATGACAATAGCAGTATAGGATTTCCTGTATCAGAATTAAATGTACTACACAGAATGGTGATGCTACTGTTGGTACATATGAAAGCAGATATCTTGCACGGTACCGAAATATATGCCCGGTCAAAATATTGCAAAGGTATTGGATGCTTATCTGATTAGCTGGTAAACCATATTAAAGTTTTCACAATTTCAATTCCATGATGAAAGGAATTTCGAGATAAAGGTAAACCGAAACCAGGTTACTGATATCAACCAGAAAATTATCTGCAATTTTCCTAGTTTGATAATGAGGATGTAAATTGAGAACGAGCAATAAATGTATCTTGGCATCTGACAGACAAATGACCTGGTGATGAAAGTACGAACTATTTTCGGCTCAGGAAGCAAGAATACTCAATAATTAACAGACTTCACATATATATATGTGAATAGGAGTGTTAAAAACACTCACCTCAGATTCACATTCTTCACTCAGATAGCTACGTAAATCCCACGCCATGAGTCTTCAGGCATATTTGTCACAAGGGCCACAGGAAACATCACTACATAGTGATAGCATAGTATTCTTAAAATCATAAAAGCTTAAGATGCATCAACTGGTAGTGTTCTATTCACCCCATGCTAAACATTATTAGCCCTCGTGAACAGCTTTGCCTTTTTGGGGTCAGAGGTGACAGAATTGATCTGATTTCGTGTTAAGTCTGGACATGTGATATATTTTTGTAACATCAGTGAAATAGTGTGCGGACTAAGCAAAAAAGAAATCACTGCTTGTTATTCTTCTCTTTGTCACATATTAGATCTTCATTAAAAGCGTATAAATGAGGTTCAATACATCATTATATTTCTTATTTTGTTCATGCCGTACCTGCCCCTTTTCTAATGGGATACCTAACGACTAGTGATAGGTTTTGTAATGACACATCACATGTGGCAGAGTGGACCATGTGTCACAGTTGTCCACTTGGCAGTCCGCATGCTCGATATTGACAGTTGTGCAGGAAAACCCATTATGTCAACTCAGTCCATCGTCACCAGCCCGTCCAGTACAATCGCTTTGAGAACAATCCTTCAGCTTGTCAGTCTAAATGGTTTTCCCTAACCTTGATTATAGGAAAAACTCCCAATTTCTGGGTATGGGTGAATGGATGGATAAAGGTATTTCAGGTGTATCAACAAGGAAATGCAGTGTAGAGTGAAAGGTTGGGGACCGATTCCGAGGTATGGTGATTAGCATCAAACAACTATCTGTAATGTACTCAGTCTTTTTGATGGTATCGGAGATTTAAGCATTTGAGATACACACAAATATTATCATCATATTTAATCACCACACAGGATTGTTATCAAGATGATTTGGGGAAAATTTCCTTTTGGTTCATTCCTAAGAACATGCTCTCTTCAATTGGCACAGGGGAGGTGTACACTATTTTGCTGGTTTTATACGAGAATTTCTCAGATGTTTTTGTTAGACAGAAAACTGGCACCATGGAATGTAAAACAAAGTAGCGATACACATGTTTCTTTTTTCCAATAAAATAGGATATCCAGAAGCAGCTCGCAAGCCTTTCCAAACAATCAACTTATTCATTTGATACACCGTCCATCTTATCTGCGGTCCATATGAAATATCACGAATGAATTAAGTGCTATTATATAACTCACTTCAACAGTAGCCTGCATAGAATATACATTACGATTCTTGCATAACGGATTCAGGTGTTTACAGGGGTAGAGAGTAAAACCTTTCTTTGTATGGATAGAAAAAAGTCCAATCGGGGCACTTTGTATCATGAATTGATTTTTATTTATGCCCTTGTGAATAAGCACAAATGTGACCTTTTATTCGTATTTCATGGCTCGTGTAGATACTCTTATATATCCGTATGGTTGGATACACAGTTAGGTTATTAGTACAGCACACAGGGTCCCATATTTGTAACCACTATTGTAGAGGACATGACTCTAATGTATCGGGATACAAATAGAGAACTGTGGACCCCGTCAGGACTTTTCTGGTCATGTTTGTGTTTGACGTGCCACAGAATAACCTTCAGCACTCAGTGCTCGCAAGCCTTTCCAAACAATCAACTTATTCATTTGATACACCGTCCATCTTATCTGCGGTCCATATGAAATATCACGAATGAATTAAGTGCTATTATATAACTCACTTCAACAGTAGCCTGCATAGAATATACATTACGATTCTTGCATAACGGATTCAGGTGTTTACAGGGGTAGAGAGTAAAACCTTTCTTTGTATGGATAGAAAAAAGTCCAATCGGGGCACTTTGTATCATGAATTGATTTTTATTTATGCCCTTGTGAATAAGCACAAATGTGACCTTTTATTCGTATTTCATGGCTCGTGTAGATACTCTTATATATCCGTATGGTTGGATACACAGTTAGGTTATTAGTACAGCACACAGGGTCCCATATTTGTAACCACTATTGTAGAGGACATGACTCTAATGTATCGGGATACAAATAGAGAACTGTGGACCCCGTCAGGACTTTTCTGGTCATGTTTGTGTTTGACGTGCCACAGAATAACCTTCAGCACTCAGTGCCTACTGCCTGACCACTTGACCAGCACACACAGGCCGCAGGCTACTGCCATGTCTACCCGCTCAGGCTGCCCCCTCCCACACCCCTCTCCACCAACAAACACTCACCAACATGTAATTCGCAAGGAGCATGTATTTCCACCATGATACCCACCAACGCAAACTATTGCTGCCTCCACGGAAGAAAATATTTAGCTTGAGTGGCGCAAGGAACTATTAAAAATGAACCAGTTTTATTAGCAGCCATTCGCCTATCCTTTTGGAAAGCACTGGGCCTTGTGAAAGCAATGACAGTTAATCGCAACAAACCCAGGGTAATTGACAATCCTTACTGTTTTGTGCTATCAATGAATACGTTATTCCACATTCCCGATTCTTCAAGAAAACATTTTCACAATGATAGAAATAGTGATAATTTTGTAAAACAAATGTCACGTTTACAACATGATCGGGACAGATGTTCTCATTGCTAGGTGGTTTTTAATTGCATGGATAAACATTGGAACCCTAATGATATATTCATCGTAACTAAGTACTGGTTGTGACCTTATTCATTGTAGCGAGGTCTTATTGAAAACTTAATATTAAAAGCATGAGGCCTCATTTAATTTGAACTACTTCTCTGAGAAGCTGCTTGGAAATTGGAGTGGAGTTTATTCTGTACACAGCTACGGTAAGTATGGCCGCGTGAGATATGCGTACATATATACTCCTGCATTCACTTGTTTTATTTGCTTTTGTCTGCTAGGACTTGCTGGCTGAGTATGAGACCGTGGCATGACCACTGCGTGTGTGAGAGGGCTAGGGGTGGGGGTGGGGGGAGGGTTTGTGTGGCGGTTTTAGGCTTAGGGAGCAAAGAAGGCGAGCGGCACGGTGAGAGGCTGGAGTGCCGGGCCGTGTGTGCCGGGCGCGCGGCCAGAATGTAGGGTCCCCGGTCGCGCTTGTTCTCAGTGTAGCGGGGATTAGGTATGTTTGACCAGCTACGTATCACGTTATCCACTGGAGCAATGTCGCCGGTGGCCGCCATGTCCCTTCTCGACTACACCGCCACCATTGGTACCACAGCCAGGCAATCGCGAGCAAGTCGGGTTAGGGAGGGGCACCATAGATCAGTGCTTATAACATCGGACGCGAAACCATACCAGCAATGCTGAGCTCCTACATTTCCACATTTAATTTCAGATCCTATTTTATAACCTTGCACTCCTATCTTCGTTTTTTTGCTTAACATCAAACTAAAAATCAGATTACCGTATTGGTGAAACTCTGCAAATGAAAGTTGATCCGAGCATGAATTTTTTTTTATCTATATAAACTTTGTCATGTCGTCCCAAATTATTGCCACCGTGGAATCATTGCCATGGTGGAATGCGAGAATTTTTAAAATTTTAGCTCTACATGTTCAGGATGATCGATGTCTGTTACCACAGGTCTCAATATCAATAAGTATACTGTAGTTTGTCCCATAACTAAGTGTGATATATACTGTGATTTTCTTTAGTATAGAGCACATAGCAAATGCATCATTATGAGATTATCAAGACAATAGGGCACAGAGTGATTGCTAGTGCCGCCATCATCCGCTAGGAAATTCAAATTGTAAGATAGCGTTACTGTAGTAGGAGAACAATCACTATTTTCTGCTGTGAGAGTCCATAGATAATCGTGTGACAAGTCTAAAACCATATTATGGCAAACCCCGAAAATATTCTTCTGACATTTGGATATCAGGAAATTAGATCAAAAGACTTATTTTACCCTTCTATCTATAATTACATAAAACCTTCTCATAAAAAGTTACATGATAACTGTGTTAGTGGAGGGGGAAACATTAACTGAGATCGTCTAATTTTGAAGAAAAAAAAAAGAATTCACAATACTCAGAATCAATCAGATCGTACTTTAATGAAGGTAAGTTTTTTTAGGTTCGGTAAGTAATTTATTAACATATGCATTACTCTCTGAAGATGAAAATCCTTGGCTTAGATATAGTTGGCAGGTAACGAAGTTTCCACAGGGATGTGGTTTGCCGCCAAATGCATTCCAAATGCATTGTGGCCAACGTATTGGCTGTAATGCACGCGGGAGAGAATTATGCTCTCCTCTCCTATCTTTCCGGGGAGGTCACGTGGGACTCATCCTCACCTATCACTCTCCAACAGACTTAAGGACTCAAAAAACTGTTCCACCCACCCTGTAAAGAAAACCTTTTTCTAAAACTTCTATGCTTCTACTCCCCTTCTTAGGACATACAGTCCTGGACTACTTTGAATTACCTCATTTTGCTTGGCCTTCATTCACTTCATTCATGTCCGATTCCTTCATTCTTAGTATATGTAGCCTGACAATCTATTGTATCTTTAACCACTACATTGGAATTACATATTGTGAAACACCGGAAGCACCAATGAATATCCTGCAATTTTTCATAATGATATATGTTATAACATTTTAAACAAATAATTTGTAAAAATAACAACGCCCCTTTAGCTGCATGACGCATTTCTCAAAACTTAGTCGACTTAAGTATGTAATCCCTTTATGGTATTCCAGAACTACCACCATAGCCCAACTCAACGAACATTAGATCATCTAATGCCGTTATTCATTCTAGAGGCAGTTTGCAAATGCACCTATTGGCTTATAACTGTAGCCGAACCCAACGACTGACGTCAATGGCGGGTTACTTTTGGTTCATTTCATTGTGTAGGTGCTTTTCGCACATGAGTTATATATGTAGTATAGTATACTCGGCAGTCTGTGCTGTATGACCATACCATGTAATTTATTGTTTATTGAATGAATGGTATCATTGCAAACAAAATATTATATGGCTATTACAGCTCTGGTATTCTCTGATATTCTAAAACTTTTAGTTCGCAGTGATTCGGTATCAATAGACTTATGACGTCTCTTGACTCTTTTTTTTCTAAATCTTCCAATGCTGTCATCTTTTTTCTTAACAGAGAGCAATTAGAAAGACACTTTTTTCCCCACCCAACTGCTTTAAAGTATGTGTTTCCTGCATTTCCGTATTACTTATAGCATACATACATCTATTTTGAACCGGATGAAAAATCAAGCCTAACATGAAGCTATACGTCTGATGACAGTAAAATAATGCTAATTAATGTGGAGATTCACATAAGAGCTAAAACAGGGAGCATGCTACTGAATCGGGATAGGTTAATATGCGAATCGACTTTCTTATAAACCATTTTGAGAAATATATATCTAAATTCGAGAATGGGAAACTCTCTAGCTTCTTGAGAAATCCCTTTTTCTTACTTTAAGAACAGACCTTTGTATTAATGTAGTAGGCTTGTGTTTGTGACAAATGATAATTTATTCTAATTTACGTGATTTGTTACGTACAGTTTGTATGATTACAACATGTTTCGTGTACCTGTACCTCACTGAATCAAAAGACCACAGGCCTGGTACAGTCGACGAGGTCGGGACCTCGGGTTGTGCTGCAAGCTGCTGTATTCACGTAAGATACCCAGTTAAGTCTCTCTTGAGCCTGAAAGCATTAAGCATGGTGCTTCACCGTAGTAAGTCCTATTCCCCCTCTGATCTGTAATTGCATCTATTTTAAGCACATGGATTATGAAAAGGTTCGCTCGGGACCCCCTTATACACAGCGACACGTCGAGGCAAATTAAATCATGCATGGTTATGATGGAAGTTACAGTTTCCATTATAAGATACTCTATATAAGAATACTTAGCTAGAAAAATCCTTACTTGAGCGAAATAATAGTATTACTTAGTTCGTCATCGATTTGCCGTAGAAACCTGATTTCCAAGTTAATATATATATCGAAATCTGCTAGGATAGGTCTATATGGAAATACAAATGTCATGATACAACGCACATTCGAATCGAAATGTACCAGTTTCTCTGTGACATAGCTTATTCAACGATATATTAAAGATGGCGCAGATGGTATCAACCAATGCAAACTTATCCTACATATTACCATGTTGACAAAGCCAATCTCTCATCTCCATCTATATACGTGCATAAAGAACGATCTTAACTTCTTAAACAGAGCGCTGTTTCTCCAGACTTCCGTGTCTGAACAAGATCAAATGAATTTTTCTTCACATGTGGTTCAGCGGATTTAAAGTAGAGATCTTTTTTGCTTGCTTAATCCCTGAACTCTAGTCTAGCAATATGCATGCTGACCAGGCCGCAATAACATGATGCATGTCTCGATCTCATGATTTGTAAAATCGAACATTAAGAGCGACCGAGACACCTGTATAGAACTATCCATAAATATGATAAAAACTGTATCCTCTGTATTCTCACAGGAGAATTTACTGGTCCGTCAGATATGCATAAATTTTCTTTCCTAATCAATTGACATTTACTACTCTTCAGTTTACGGAAGTTACAATATAGAAAATATTTGTTTATTGGGCCACCCTGAATTCAAATCGAAACAGGCTCAAAGACTTGTAGCCTGAGCATCCGTAGACTTCCAATAGCAGAGTTCCAAGGTAATTGATGGATTATACATTTGGTATTTCCATATTACTTTTCTGTGTATATATCTTAGATCATAGTAACAACATAGGTCATATAACAGCAAATCTACAAAATGAAATAGCAGGACGGCAATGCTATAAATTAAAACAGCAGGTGACCCTTGAACACTGTGACATACAGCCAAATTCATTACCAGCACGCCAAATCCCTTCCATACTGTATGTCATTAGAAATAAAACCCAAACTAATCCTTCATCTGTATCACCACGTTTCCTTTATACGACTTAACATACATCGTAATAAAATACAGAATAGTTTCCCCACCTACTGATAAAAACACTAACATATTTTGATAAAAATCCACTGGATATCCAAGTAATTGTACTGGAGTTGATCGCCATCAGCTCAAACTGACTCATCCATCAATATTATTCTACACTAACCTCACAAAAAGACAGGGACTCTGGTCGATCAACTCGGCTAATTTAGCTCGTTGTGGAATTAAAAATCACTGTGCAATGAGTAGCTCGCTCCCACGCGCACACATGCGTAATATGTGTACAGACGACTGAGGATCATGTGCATATAATATAGGGGATTAACTATCCGCTTCCGGCAGGGTGCCTCATCATTGATTGAGTCCATTTTGCCTTATGTGGTTACAACTTGGCGTAGGTTGACCCATACCCCCAGGCAATAACTGGTCATGTTCTCAGCACATATACTTTCATACTTCCATGAGTATGCATGTGTATTTACACACATACGACTATAATGTATACCAACCGGTATGCTTACTCAAGCATGAATACCGGTACATGTAAACTATAAATCATAAAGACTACATAATTATGTACTATTTGTCATAAGTATAATCTGAATCAGTATAGCTCAACTATATAAAACATGGTATATTGATATAATCGTATGGAATCTTAGAAGTATACTTTTCAATGAATAGACTTACATGTGTATTTAACAATTTGTGTATTAGGCGATGAGAAGTATATTAAATTCTACTAGCGTCTGAACGAGAATGAGAGAGAGAGAGAGAGAGAGAGAGAGAGATGGAGAGATGAGGATAAAAAGAGAAAGACACAGAGAGAGTATCTAGGTGTGAGGTGTGATATGCCTGCAGGGATATTCACAGATACAATTGCGCGTATATGTGGAGGCGTGTCTTAGAGTCCAATTTAAACTCTGCCAATATGAGAGGGTGACACGTGATGCTATGTTGGGTCATGTGTTAGGATACATACACAATATTGACTGGTTTCAGATACAAGCGGCCATATGCTCCGAGGAGTTGACGCGTAGTAATATCCGAGCGTATGCGAGGATATTGCAGAGAGTCAACTCCGAGGAGCATAGAACGGCTTGTATCTGAAACCAGTCAATATTGTAATTATTATCCACCTTTTCTGGACAAGTGGCATGTCAATATCAGTTCGTTTTAGTTATGCACTATTTTTCCATACGCACTATTTTTCCGTATGCGCCACCCGGAGCATATAACATATCCGTATGCGCCCGGTATGTCCATACAGACTCCCTGTGTGTTTCTATGGACACCTTGTATTAGGTGGATAATAAATAGGTATACTTAAATGGTACCCGGTCTTTCTGGCCCCTCAGCCTGTCCGGCCCTGAGCGCTACAGACGCGTCTGGCCGCAGGGCGCATCCAGCCCTCACATACATTTCGGGTGATAACTCAACGAATGATTACCTTAGAAACTCCAAATAAAGACTAGTAAATAGATAAAAAGTGCTTGCCCAAAGCATTCAATTTATTCTTTTTGGGATTAGGACTGTTTGATACCTTGACGATTTACTAGCGTAATGGGGAATTGAAAATAACCCCGGGCACCCAACTCAAGGTTTCCCCCAATGTTCCCCGATTATAAATCCTTCGGTAGCCCACATATACAAAATAAACCGGAAGACAATGTACGTCTGAGCCATCGCAATTAAATTTGTAACAAAAGTAAGGATCCAAATATATCAAGGAGGTATTTCTACGAGGGTGCTGGACTAGCCAAGAGGCCGGTCGCGCTCTGAGGCCGGAAAGAGTGGTATTCATTTAAATGCATGGATGTGAGTGAATTTGGGCCTTATGGCGGCATGTGTGGAGGCGTACAGGGCATGTGCACCTATTTCGGGGTGTGGATAAGGATCTGGTCATTGGGGGAAGGTTACTGGGTCGATAAACGAGGTGTGTATGTGTACGTGTATGTGTGGGTGGTTAGGTGTGAATACCCATAGGTACCGACTGGTTGGGTGGGGAAAGACGGGGGACGGTCTGGGTCCGTTGTACAGGTGTGGCAGTTTGCTCTACTGGTCATTGATTTCAGTCCTCAGCTCAGTCAATAAGGATTAGCCGCAGTGACCTCCGAAAACAATGCCCTGTGCCGTCAGACCTTAGAAACCCGCCCAAGTCATCGCCCCTCCACGATCCGCCGCATTAAATGTGTTCCACAATACCTGGACCAGCGCTGCAGCACAAAGAGGGTGGGGGAAGGCGAGGAGGTGAGTACATGTAGTGGGGTTGCAGTGGTAATCGGCCAGCGACAACGTCTGAACAGCTCGGTGAAATATAGAACCTGGTGACAGTTATTTTCTTTGTGTCACAGATGAAATTACCAATAAACGATGGAATAAATGGTTGTAAGTGTACTTAAGCACACGAGGAATTAGGCCTGGTGTTGTTGAATGCTATCAGGCGTGATGTCGTCATTTTAGTTTGGATGTTGGGGATATGTCTTGGCAAAGACTGATAATAACTTACATATCATTTCATGAGGGATCATTCAAATATCTATCTCTATTTGCATTTCCTGTATTGGTCAATATATCAAAGGTATAACAAATAATGGTTGGGCATTTGTATAGTCTAGATGTGCTGTTTGCAAACACATGTAAATCGGTATATATATTTCACAAGATAGAAAGGTATATGAGGGGTCACAATTGTCACAGACATAGGACATAGTACATTAAAACTACATCAATTGCAGCGAACGCTTCTCAGTTCCACTGAAAAGGAAATACCATTAATACCAAAACACCAATGTTTTCACATCAGCAGTATTGTTCATTCTGAAATATCAAAGAAACATCAACTCACGGAGGGAAAATGGAATTGAACATGACAGTCTGTCTCCAGTCGGAAATCCTGTACATGTATTATATAAGATATTGATCATGACATAACTGTTTGGATAACAAATACAGATGGTTCAGCAAACTTATGTGTAATTAGCATTTGCTTTTATGTAAACTTATTGAATATCACCATGGCCCTATAGTGGTCATAGCGGTATTCAATGATCCCTTAGCGACACTGCCAGGAGCTCTGGATATTGGTATTTCCCACACCGAAAGGTGACAATACAGACCATAATGGTATATACTTCATTATGTGTGATACTCCCACTGAAAATGTAACACCAGTAGGTATATATCTGTTATACGAGTTACTTGTACATATTCATTATTTCTGATGTCTTCCCTTGCTGATGTATGCAAGCCGGCACCTGCGTATATGCCTATCTTGTTTAAACTACACTCGAGATATTCTGGAGTGATGTACCAGAAATTACAATGTCACTGAATAGATAAGCCATGGCATCTTACTATTCAAGAATAAAAGAAGAATAGAACTCATTTACCACTAGACTTAAAATGTTCAGTGTACTTCTGATTGAGAGTATTCTCATCCCTAAGTTAAAGGTACCAACATCTGTAATATGATAATTGTCTAAACCGCCACACATAATAATCAATATCTCTCTTAATCAATATATATATCTCTTGATCAATAATGCCTTCAAATCACAGTGACTGCAGACAAACCGGAGTACATAGATCTACTCACAGACTGTTCACACGCTATAAATAATCACAGAGGAGAAGCTCTGGTCCTACCTTATCCTTGATGAGGTCGTCGATCTCCTCAATTGGCTGGCTGAAGAGTTCATTGGGGAATTCCTGTTCCAGGTGCTCAGGGAGGGTATTGCCCTCCACCAGGTAGGGGTCCTTCTCCAGCGGGGGATCATCGCCGTCTTCGCCGTCGTACACAAGCTCCCCGTCCACCAGTCGCCCCTCCGTCGGCCGGTCCTTCTTCTCCCGTGCCTTCCGCTTCTCCTCCTGCTCTCGCTCCACGAGCTTTTCGTAAGACTCCTTGGTGAAGCGCTTGAACTGGTAGGCTACGAGACTGGAGGAGACGTTGGAGGCGGCGTCTTCGTCGGCGGGAGGCAAGGGGCCTTCGTCCGGGGGCACGGCGCACGACTGGTCGACGTATACGGCTTCGTCGGGCGGCGTGGTGATCACCTCGATGGGGATGACGGTCGTGCTGCCCCCGCCTCCCGTTCCACCTTGCCCGTCCGGGGAGGACGCGCCCGCGGGGTTGTTGGTGTTGGTGTTGACAGCCGTGGCCGAGGCCGCCATTTCGGCAGCAGAACCCGGGACCGAAATGGCATCCATGTCGTCCTTATCCGCCATGATTACTCGCTAGACACTTCGATAAGAGTCCCTCTCAGCACTTGCACTATCTTTTATGAATCCCCTGACGGTGGGGAAGAAACGCTGAACGTACGTCAGCTGCAGTGGACGACGCGACGGGCGGCGTCTACCCGGCGTCTCTCCGGGACGCGGGCGTCGGCGCGGCGTTGGCTCAGACGCTGCAGGAGACGCTCGGCGACGAGCTGCTCCGAGCCACTTGTTAGGTCCACCCGAGCTCGGATAACAAAGCGGGGTAAGATATGGTTGGCGCGGTGTAGCGCACGCTCCCGGGCGCTGGGCTTGGTGGAGATGGTTCTGAAGTTTACCGAAGAGAGATCCGTTTGTCGTGGGTGGCCCATTACGCACCCACAGGCCATGACCCAGATGTTATTTCCATGCTCCCACGTGCGTGTACCCGTTACGTCAAGTCAGTGATTGCAGTGAATTAAATCGTCTTGATTTCCTCCTGACGTGAGGAGTATATATATGTACATGTGTTTGAAATCCACTGGGAGTTAAGAGTCATCCATGAGTTAAAAATCCTGTAGTCCTAATCAGATATGGATCATTTGTGCGCAATAAAATGACAAGGTGTTTATATGCCCTCTACTGTAGGTACGAAACCTTGCGCCACACCTTAGTGTATATATATATATCACAGGTAGATCGATCCGGATAGTCACAGTCCAATAAAATAAACAGTCCGGCCTACCAGACCGCTGGACCTGCTTCGCTGGAAGGTTAAAGTGTATTGGTCCCTGCGAAGTTGTTGTTACTTTGACAGCACTGCTTTTTACAGGCAGGGACCAGTACGGATTAGACTACCCTGCAGCTCGGCAGGTGTAATAGCCATGCAGCTGTGCTCCGCAGGTGTCGTCTACCAGAGAGGCAACTAAAGTCGGAGTACCGACCTTCAAGACTACCTTAGACCCCGCGGTGCTGTACAAGTACGTAGACTATACACGGGCGTAAGTATTACCTAGCAAGTGAGTTGACCCTTCAATGTTGCTTGCGTAATAACTTCTTTAAGTTCCTTCCTTTGGTGTAACTCTGGAAATGTTTCCGATCCAAGGAGAAGTTTCAGGTATTGTTTTACTTTTTTCCTTGGGGTGTTGATGTGGCTGTTGATTCACGTTCCTAGTTCACCTTGCTTGTTCGTGTTTGCTCCCTTCTTTAGTTAAGGCCTGCCCCTCGCAGCCGCCTCCTAGGGCTGCCCTTGTTGAATGGCATAATTCCTGCGCGGCCTAGTCAAGCAGAGCTTTGCACTGCCAGCCACTGGCGATACTTCCCCGAAGAAGGAGCGAGGGGGGGGGGGGGGGGGGGGCGTCGGGGGGGGGGGGGCGGGCGGGAGTTAGTGCATTCAGCTGCCGGTAGGCGACTTGATCGGACCGAGCTGGACTACCGCTAGGCAACCGCTTATTGTTAAGCTATGTTTGTGACGACCGCGCGCTGGCCCTCGCATTCATTGTTTGTCCCGACCAATCAGAAGCGCCCTACTGGCACCGGTTCAGTTATGTCACCCGTGACCGGGCGGAACACGGGCCTGAAGCCTTTAGGAGCAGTGTGGAGCGTAGACCCCAGCGCATTACCACCAGTGGACTGTGAAAGCGAAATACTGGGAGCACATAACCTCCCGTATGTGTATGTGTGAGACTGTGGGTATGTACGTGTATGGCGGCATGGGGCGGGGCGTAAATTATTAAAACGTGTGCCTGCCCAGTCTGTCTGTAGCCCCCGGGCGTTATGCAAGAACACGGTAAATCCAGTCATCTATACCCAGCGTGCATGTGAGGATC
The DNA here is from genome assembly GCA_950022655.1 of Alentia gelatinosa. Classification (NCBI taxonomy): domain Eukaryota; kingdom Metazoa; phylum Annelida; class Polychaeta; order Phyllodocida; family Polynoidae; genus Alentia; species Alentia gelatinosa. The sequence continues at coordinate 46,675,559 of OX465583.1, read as the reverse complement.
ACAGGGGGTGGAGTTGGAGCGTTCGTATCTTCCATACTGCAAACACAATAATAACATCATATAGCGTGTGGGATTAGGGTTAATCTGCAGTCTGCTGACGTGGGGTACATGCTTACATACGGCCATTTAGTTCCACGACATTTATATTGAGTTTATGATTAGGGCATTCTTAAGATATGATTAAATATTTCCCCTTGGACTAATGGCAATTCTATATAGAAATTAAAATTTGAAAATCATGAAAATAGATCCCAATCCATGGGTCTACCCTGCTAAAGGGTTTTACCATAGATATGATCAAAAGGAGCAAAATGTTAAAATTGTCATATTTTTTAAATCAGTCTTTGATACTTTCAAATAATTATGACAATCAAATGACATACTAGTGGAAAGAGTTCGTGTCTATAAATTGGTATACAACACAAAGCACATCATTTTTGTGTAAGGTAGAGAAAAATGATAGTGATATCTAAATATAATCCATACGTTTAGTAATCCTCTTCTCTGATACAAGTTCTCAGATCAGTATACACGCTATTTCAACTGGCTTTTATAAATCGATTAGTTGGTCTTTACAAGGATATTGGTATGTTTTTTTTACATTTCTACAAACGTATATATAAATAAAAATAAATAAATAAATATATATATATATATATATATATATATATATATATATATATACTTTCAATACAAATTTTGATTTTGTAATTCTTTTATAATTTCTGTGTTAATCATGGATAACATGTTTTCAACGGATGTCCACATTTAATCTAAAATATTTTGCATACTTTGCAAATGTTTGGTTAAACTATATACAGCTAGCTACATAGAAAACCAATATTCTCTATCTAGCCAAATATTGAGACAATAATATTTAAAAGAGAAAATCACAATATACATGAACCAGACGCGGTCATATCATTTGTAGGTTGTTGTTATCGAACCAATTTTCAAATTGATAACTCGTTGTTGTATCAAGACTGTCACGACGTTTTGCTTATGTTCAATTAGCCTGACTGGGATACAAAATATTGAGAAATCCAATCTTCATTGAGGAAAACTTGTGATTAATAATGTAGGAGCGAGTCAAATGTTCTTGAGCGCATTTCCTTTGCGGGCTCTCTTTAAGACATTCTCGGATTATCTTTTTTTTGGATGGCGGGGAATCGCGAAAATGGCACCTATTTGGTAATCACAACAGGTGCATGTGGTAGGAGTGGCTTACCACAGCAAGGCTTTAGACAGACAGGTCCAGAAACTATTCAAGAACGTGCACCCACCTCCATCGATTCACCATGATAGACCTCCCGACACACTACGATGAGATGGTTTATCGACAGGTCCCCGAAAATTCTATTCGTTGCCTGTTAGTGTGTAGGCCCTATCCTAGTGCAACGGGACAGCTTTAATGGTAGAAAAAGGGTGCCCACGATTACGACTAGGCCTACGACACAATCAGTGTACTGAAGCAGATCCCAGATCTTTGATATTAGAATGTATGTGCCACTCTTGCTCAGGAAATACTGCATGGATGTGAATAATTCTTTAAGAGTATATACACACAACGATATTCTAATTTTCTTAGAAACTAAAAATTCACTTCCAAGTCAAACTGTGACAGCATCATAATTCCAATGATTGATTTGAGACATTTTAACTTAATCAAATGAAAGCATATTTGTAACGAGGATTAGCACGTATGTGGTATATATTATTCCAAAATTCAATAATTTTCCATTAAATATTCCAGGTGAAAGAATCATTAACCCATGCGATCCGACACCAATGTATTATGCTATTTTGTGTGTGTGTGTGTGTGTGTGTGTATGTATTGGGAGAATGAGCATAGCTTCTACATAGTAAAGGATGCTCCCGATACACACCGATTCACTACGATTCGCTACGAAAAATAGAACATATTTGATTCTTTCAGGAGGAATACGATCTGCGTTTTTATCCTTGCGTGTAGGAAGCCAATCTTGGCGTGTCGGTGTGTATCGTATGGTGCATTGTAGAAGTGTGGAACACTCCTACGGTTGCTCACATCTTGGAGGTCTCATTGGACATCTGAACGGCCCGCCTACCTCCTCTGGTCTGCATGCCTAAGGAGACCTTAGAGTCTCAAAACACCTATGCCACTTAGGATGTGTGTTTGTGTACAGGCTTGCAGCTCATTACAGAAAGTGGGGTGGACAACCTGCCACCTGACTATAATCCTCTCATTACAGAATGGGGGAAAAGTATACTAGGATCCTGCACCTTCCCGAGAATCTGCAGACAGCAAATTATGGAGATATTTGCAAAAGAGTGCATAACTATGGTGGGGGGGGGGGGGGGGGGGGGGCTCATGTTACTTTTTCTTCAGACCTCCTTGTGGACGACTGGTGTTCTTGCCTTAGCGACTATCACGATAATTTTCTGTGTGAATTTCTTGAATTTGGGTAGCCCATTGGCTCACACTCACCTGTATCAACCATACCTCTGCGTAGGGACTTGGTGTCAACCTCAATTGCTTCTTGAAGAAGGAGCTTTGTCTGGGAGGCCCATACGATATCTGAACGCCTTTCGGACGGGCAACGCAAGTTTCTCTACTTCTCACTCACGCGAAAAAGGATTGGGGCCAACATCTTCTATTTCTAGATCTTTCCTATTCTTCTGACAGGTTTATAAATGATGGCAGACTCGATGGAACGGTAATTTGTCTCAGGCGAGCCATCCTAACGTAGTCAGCCCTAGTTAGTAGATGTAAGACAGCTAGGCAAAGGTCAGCCAACGATTAGTGAAACCACCTGCTTGAGATGTTCTTTTGTTGCCGACGAGTTGTCGATGTTCCTAAATCGGTCGCCAAAAATATATCAACATGTTGATAAATCCAGTCGCTGACAAGGGAATGTCGGTAAGTGGCCTTTGCTTGGGTGGCTGACACGAGCCGAGGGGTTACGTAATTCGCCTGCGCCAAGTTCACCGACTCCTATACGATTTGGGCACTAATCGTTCAACCCTGACGAGGTAGACGTCTATTGGGCTTTTTTTTACACTCTCCTGACCACAGGAGATCTCCTTTGCCTGGTGGCTGACCTCGGCGAATCCTGCTACATCTGGATGGCCGATTTGAGTCGGGTATACCTCTAACTGAGGATCAATCCTGCAGATGGCACCTCCCTCTGCTTCCGGGTAGGCGGGTAATATTATGTGGAGTGGTGCTCACCTTTTAGATACTGCATGTCCTTGGAGACCTTATGTACAACATGAATCTAATGCTATTACATATCTGAACGATTACGTAGGGGTGGTGTCAGGCCTAGACGAGGCCTGCCCCACCTTCCATACCTTTGTTGACCTCATGTCAGAGTTGGGCCTCAAACTGGCCACTGATAAATGTCAACCACCCTCCCTGGTGATACCTTGGTTTGGTTTCAAGATAAAATTAGTTACCAAGATGGTTATGATCCTGCATGAAAAGTTGGATGCAATACTTGAGGATTGCGTCACGTGGGAGGACCACTCACATGTTTCTGTATGCCAGCTTCCATCATCGTGGGATCGCTTGTCCACATTGCGCACTGTGTGAAGCACACATGATGGTTCATGTCAAGATTGTTCACGGCTGCCCACCTAACCCAAGTTGTCACGATAGACGACTAGGTTAGAGCAGACTTGACCTGGTTTTGTCTGTAAGCGGCGACATTGAGTGGTTGTCACGTGGTCACAACAATGTCGCTTTATGTGATGTTTCACATGGATGTATCAATTGTCAGAGATTGCGCAGCATTTGGTAACGTTTCCAAGGAGTGGGCTTGACCCTTCCTGTCTTTTGACCCTGTGCCGCAATTCAACAAGTTGGCAGCCTTGGACATAGTCACTGCCTGTGTTTTGTGTCTCTACAACATCTGCCGGGGACACAGGGTTGTGTTGACAGCCTCTCACGGGGAAGCCTTTGTTCCTCTACACGAGGGCTACATATATGAGATGATTTCATGGCCAGCTGGCGTGGCATGCCCTCCGCTACGCACGCTTCTTGGTCCCCAACGCCTCTTCCCTGCTACACCCTGTTTGTACACTCAAGCTTTGGGACATGATCTCAAGGCCCCTGCCTCCGTCACAAATTACGCTTCAGGTACTAAGGATTGGATTCAGAACCACTGAGGCGACCCTTCAAGCTACATATATATATAGCTCTGCAAGGCTCTGTTGCGCTGAAGGACATCACAATAACGTCCATCCATGTGATTTGACATTAAATCCCAGTCACGTGGGAGATGCCTTCAGGTATTTGTGAGTGGTCGGCCTGCCTCACCAGTGGACCGGTATTCAAGCTGCCACGCTTTTGGCTATCCACTCCTTGCTGAGAGCATGGATCTCAACCTGTCGCTACCCGTCGGAACCTCACCCGTACCGTCACTACCATTTGTAGGACGATGTTAACATCAACAATGGCTACTTAGTTATCACCATCAGATCTTAAAAGACGATTGGTTCATGTCAGCCTTGGTCATCATCATCAAGCCACTGAGCATACAAGGGGGTTGTTTCATAATCTAGGATCGTACATGAAGAACCTTTTCTGTACCTCGTACAAGGGTTATCGTCTTATAATATTTAAGTCTGTTGTCTAAGACAATATTGGCCGTCCATAAGGTCGTCCATAAGTGTTGAATGAAATTGACCCGCATTGTCCCTGGGTCTCTCTGGCGTACAGAAAAGGGTCTACTTGTACGATCCTGGGCCCTGTTTTTCAGTCACGACATAATCTTAGTCTTAGAAGCTGAGATATCTCAGCGATTGTAAGACAATTTTCAAGACAAAATATGGCCGGTGTTCTATAGACAGTATCGTAGTGCGCCACGTGAGATCGCCGCTAAAAGTGTCTCAAGTATAGAACTGTCTTAGGTTCTATAAAACCTCACTTTGCGTATATAGAGGATTTCCCGTGCTTTCCATACGAACTAAGCGATGAGATTTTAACACGAGTAAGGGATACATATGATCTATAACTGTACCAAATATAAAGAAGATCCACATCACCGTTCCGAAGTTATCGGCGTTTCAATTTCGTCATAGCAATCGTCGGCTCTGGTGGCCAGTCACTCTCCCACCTCCCGATGCGAAGTCAATGTCAAGGTCGCTGCATAAATTAGCGGAGGCGTCAGGAAAATACACTGGCCACCAGAGCAGATGATTGCTATGACAAAATTCAAACGCTGATAACTTCGTAACGGTGTGGCCAATCTTCTTCATATTTGGTATGCTAATAGGTCATATGTATCCATTACTCGTGTTAAAATTTCATAGCTTAATTCTTACGGGAAGTGAAGTTGCGCATATGGTGCGACATGTCCATAATTGTCTTGGGTATAAGACACTTTCCAAGACATTTTGAACCACGTGACCCTAAGATTGTCGTGACTATAGCACACCTCAGACCGCCCTAAGTGTCTTAGACCTAAGATCTTAGACATATCCTCTAAGATATCACGTCTATAGGACACTAGCGCCTCAAAGATGTCTTCCATACAACTTGTCGTGACTGAAAAACAGGGCCCTGGATTGTGAAACGGGCCACACAATTGTACTTTGTTAAGTCCTAGGGATCTTATAGAGAAGTCGCACCTGCACGACGACTCTGACAGGGACGCAGTTCACCTCAGTAATACTCTAACTGCTTCCTCATGCTGGTTTCTCCAACTCCTACTCTGTCAGTCTCAAACCTTCGGGCTAGGTGGGCTTCATCAACTTATCAACTCGGGTCGTCTCATCATGGAGGTCCATCACTTGGGCACTTGATGATTGCCAGCCGGCATGTCTCCCTACCTTCTGTGAGACAAAGTCATCGTCTTTGCACTGTGCCCTACTATTTTCGTTGGAAAAATGATGATTAAATATTTTGACTATTGTGACTAATAATGGAGGAGTGAGTGAACTGTTGTTAAGCAGAGTATGGCTTGTTTCACCATCTATCAGACCATGTGAACACTCTCACCAGGACTCGCCACCATGTGACTCCCACTGGCTCCCATACATTTTATCAAACAAAGATATCCCCATCCCAGCTACATACATGTTATGGACTGTTTACTCACGTTCAACAATGTTCGCTCTATGTGCTCTCTCTCTCTTTTCGAAAAGAGAACACTGATCAAGTATGTTGTTTCCACACCTCCAGTCTCAAATAATTCATTATTCACCCAGGCTATACATAGCCCACAGCTCTAATATAATCGTGCTATGTGTAGACAACCTGATTATGTGCATCAGACTAGAACACATTGCCTTCTGTGCAAAAAATATTTTTTAAAATCTAACCGCGACGCCTCCGGGGACGTCTATGGAACGAAAAATTGCCTTCAGTACGTCAGAAATACTAGAGCAGTGCAACGCTACGTCTATGATTATGAATCTGTAATAGGTTCGAGTACAAATTATTAACTTAGCTGTCCCTAAAGCCAGCAGGCTATATCTAATGCAGAATACATGTACTATGTTTATAACATGCTGCCCCCCTCCGGGTCTAGACACGCTGGTCTACAGTTAATTAAAAGGCAAATCCTAGTATGGTGTACATATACATCATATCTAATCTCATCTTATATCCTATACATTCTACCAATACCCAACAATCCATAAACATAAGTTGCAGAGGCTCAAGTTGTCAGGTCAGGACATTGATATTTATTCCGACGAATACCGATGTTAATATGGACAGAATAGATCATGAAAGTAATTCGACATGCAGTAGCTAGTTTACTCCATAGTTCTATGTAAGAGATATAAGTTGATATTGAGAAACCAGCTTAAAACGGTCTGCCACCTATGCAATTGCCTTCTTGCGTTAGTCATCATTTACATCCGGCCCATTCCTAATGATATCAGATCTCACCACGATGGTCTTCTGTATATATCAAACATGAGGTATGAGATTTATATGTAAGATATACAATCAAACCAATTTGGGTTTGTTCCTCTTGATTTCTTACTGTTATATGTTTTCCTATGATAGTAATAGCTCAGTGTGTTACAACCTCATATCATTATAAAAGCATTTTCTCATATCACAATAATATCTCACATCTGATTAGTTATTACGATTCAAAGCTCTATGTCATAGGCAGGCTCTAGGTTCACGCTTACACTGTGTAACATCACACACGATCGGCTCTCACAGCATATCATGGAGTAATGAATAATCACAGAATGTTGTTGTGTCATGAGTCTTCACCAAATGGCATGCTCTATTACATTGCCACATGAAGCTTATCTTTTGCAGATATTTACACATCGTCACACATTATTAGCAAGCTGTATCACCAAAATCTTTATGACAATTAAATTTCTCATAGCTTTCTTGTATGATAACACGAATTTACATGAAGTAACAAATGCAATGAATCTTGGTGGATTCATCATTATGATCATAGACATAATAGTACATTCCTATTGAACAAGCAAGCAATTACTGTTTCCTTAGGAGTGAAGCCACAATATTGGAATAGTTTAAGTGCAGGTATGATAGGAAGTAGCATGACTAAATAATGAGTCCCTGTCAATTGGTATGTTGTATTGAATAATTCAATAAAGGCGTGAATGTCACACAATACAGTTTGGCAGGCTCCAAGGGATCGACTATTTGTTTCATTTTACATTGTAGGAGTTACCCTGTAAAGCCTAGAGCTGTAGACTAGCCAGATGTAGAACTAAAGAGTAAGGGAGTAAGAACTCAAACACAATTGTACCAGGTACTTTTATGAGCCAAGAACTTAACTGATTTTACTGACAGATTCTTTAGCTTATATGCAGACAGCAGGTGGCATCTTGCTAGAGTGTAAGCTTGTAAACTCTGCGCTGGGATTGGCTGTTGAAGCAACAGCCAATGAGGTTTGACCACTCTCATTCCAGTCTGTCACACATGTCTGGAGGGCTGCTCATGTCACTAGCAACTCAGGTGTCATGTCAGCATGCCTTGCACCCATGTGGCCGGACTGAGAACTAGAGCGGGTGATAAGGAGGGTAAATATGCTATTCACTATATGGTTGCTGCATGGTCAACATCAAGAAAGGAAGGAGCTGCTACAAAATGGCGACTGTCTTAATGCATCTTTTGGTACCAGTAAATACAGACAAACCAATATTATTGATCATATTTACAACTGGTTACATATATAGCAGTATATATAGACTTGATTAACCCTCTCATAAGATCTCACACTCTCTAAGTGGTATTCTGTACTCTCACTGCGCTCTATAGGAGAAGAATTCTTAACGAACTAGGCTTAGAGCCTTGATAATCCACTAGCCTGCATCCCGTGCTAAAGACGTACATCAATGCAACCCAAAGATTCCTATAATCTCAAGGATGCCACCTAGCGGGAATACTGTGTGGATTCTCAGGGCTCTAAGCCTATTTCGTTAAGAATTCTTCTCCCATAGCGCGTAGAGAGAACCTTGTACAGAATACTACTTAGAGAGTATGAGATCTTATGAGAGGGGTGACTTGATAGCTGCAGTTTTTAGCGATTCTGTGTTTGCTTGTGAAATTAAATATTCTAACATCATGCAGAAATCTAGTCCTTCAGGAAATCCTGCAAAAATCGAACTGGATCTCTCTGAGATAAAAAGGTGTACATATCAAATTTCTTTACACGATTTTTCTATGAAACCAGACAAAATTTAAAGAAAACTAATAGATGCACTGGCATATAAGGGTACATGTGACAATGTTTACAAGAAGATCGATTACACATTATATATATGTTCGTTCATCTTTGGTTGGGCACCTTTTTATAATGCGGTTAACCTCAGTTAGGACTGTTTGCTGGCTAAAGGGCTACCGACAAATCTTAATGAACCGATTATATTGAACTCACGCCTCTCTCCCTAGCTTCAAGCATGGAGAAGGTCAGTAGGGTGCCTGTGTATAGACCGCAATTTGCTGACTGAGTGCTGTGTTCCAGGACTTTAAACATTTCTATAAACACCAAAGCTCTTTAAAGTATTGTCAAGCAGGACACTTAGGCATGTAGCTTGCCAAAACCTGTTTGATACAATTATATTGTAGTTGTGGCTGTTGATGAGAAGCATGGGAACGTACGTTGATAGACAATAGCAATACTTTAATGGTCCATCCATGATGTCGCTGACATGCCATGCAATGCACCCATGATATTTCATAGTAACACAATGTTACGGCCAACCAAATATACTGAAGTGAAACATTGATCATCTCAAATTCCCATGCATTCCTGTCATGAAAATCGTGAATCCAAATCTTGACGCTCTTATTTTGATAATAACGATGAGATATCATGAAAACTTACATGGACAATCTTGTAAGGACGTAGAAATCGACGATAGTGTAAATAATTAACCAAGATACTCCTGAAAACATCTATTTTACAGTTAATCAGAATACAGCTCGTGTAGATAGCATGTATAGCAGGGAAAAGGGCAAACTGCATCCACGCCTGTAGCATTTCATGTAAGATCTGTTGTCTACGAGTGATAAGGTGGGAATCAGATGAGTGTTATATGAAACTATTCAAGGTGCACATTCATTGCCTCAGTTCTACTGTCCGGGTCAATCAAGATATATATTATATTACCCTTTTCATTCCTTGATTGTTTAGATTCGATAACCACCCTAGTGGTGTAAAAGAACCTTGAGAAAGTCTGGAAAGGACCAATAATGGTTGATTGGACGTAAAATCAAACCAAACAAACAAACAAAACCTTGATTGTTTATCTAAGTAATGAAAGTTGTAAGAGTAGGCCAAGCCGTTGGTGGATGTATATACATATAGTGACACCTCTTATAAAACATATAAACAAGATGTATCCCATTGATCCAGTACTGCTCCAGGATCGGATACGACTGAACAGAGTCAGGCGGACCTCTCCAACACCACTAAGTACATTAAGTAGGGTTAAGTATTCACAATAGTTCATTTGCCAGGTATTATAACTATGAGACCACCCATTAAACGTGCAATGGCTACGGAATGATAGAATGTTGGCTCTTTGCCTGATCAATATAATCTTTTTTATTTGAATTACTTATTCAGATCTGAGGTAGAATAACTCTTGCACCGGATAACTAAATGGTCTTGCATATATGGGGCACTGACAGTGTTGGTAATGTATAGGCTTTTTCAATAATTAACAATATCATCTCCTGTATGAAGAAAGTACATACCGCAATCGACGGGATAAAGACAAGACAAGGATGATGTATTGTGTGGTGGAAGGGGAGGGGGACTATAGGTATTTATTACCCACCTATTACGGAGTCTCCATAGGAAATGTATAGGGCTCCTGGAATTAGCTTCTCACATGTCCGAATCTCCTGCAGGAGATTCCGGAAAAATAGTCCTGCCCATAATGAGGTTGAATCATCATGTACTTCGAAATAAGTTTTTTGAATGTTTATTCAATGCTAATTATTTAAAATCAATTATAATAATCTCATTCACCATCGGAAATCACTGTCATAACACACTTTGCATGCTAAAATCACAGGTTAATGGCGAACTACATTGACAGTGCTGTGGTGTCTGGAACTAAGTGACTTACAGAAACTTTTTAATTGTGCACAATAGAATTTTTTTTTTTTTTTATGTTGCAACATACAAAGATATAACTGACAAGATCATTTGTGTAACGTGTTGTACGTTAATCGCTTTGGGTAATGAGTATCGCCTCAGTTTAACTTGTCTTGTAAAGTATCAAAGAGTATTTCATTTGTTTGTGGTTGGAAGTCAGCGTCTTGTTATTATTATTCTTAAGTATAATCTACCAATGCCAATAAAAAAATAATTTAAAGAAATAAATATTGATTCTACTACTTTCACTTCTTCATCTTGTATTCTGCAAGAATCCATATTTTTGTATTCCATTATTACGGCCTAACCAGAGTTGGTAAGTCTTCTTTCAAACAATCAATATCATATGGCTTTTACAATAACAGGTCAACGATCCTGATTTTCAAATTCGAAAACTGATTTGCAACATACTTCAAAATGATTAAGCAAGTGAAGCGTCATGCTCTATTCTATATTTACGATGTTTTCTCATATCTCAAATATTGACTAATGAAATAAAGATATTAGCCAAAATGGAAGATCTATAGACTAGTGACTCCAAAGCTTGCCGACAAGTATATAACTTAGAGTGGAACCTAGTATTAACTGATATATAACTCATAATACCCATTTCTTTGGCTAGCATACTCTTTCCTTGCCGTGCTTGAGATTTGAATCTGGATCTATCGATTGTAGTGCCGCCAAAAGTGAGACTAATCCCACTAAGCTATACAGACTAATCCTGGCATGGTTAATAAGCGTTATGGACAGTGTGGATGGGCGAACAGGGTGTACCTCTTTCATAAGAACGTATATGTATATACATGTAACGTGGATACTGGATAGGACGAATCAATCAGGTCCCATCAGTATGTTTGATGAGCTAACCTAGAGGTGTCATTCCATGGTTTACAATGATGCCAATGTCAGGAAAAGGGTACCGTTTAAAGAAAGGAAACCATGGCCCTTTTATTCATTATACAGCCAGCAGCTTAGCTGAATGTTAAACACGCTGGTGACATTATGCCACAATCTAATAAACACCTAATGCTGAACCGTCATCTAAGGACAACTCAATTGGAATGATCTCTGATATCATCAGGGGTGTATCTTCATGCATCACTGCATCGCCTATTGGGACCTCTAACAAATTAGCTGAATATTAAACATGCTGGTGACATAACAACACAATCTAATAAACACCTAATGCTGAACCGTCATCTAAGGACAACTCAATTGGAATGATCTCTGATATCATCAGGGGTGTATCTTCATGGATCACTGCATCGCCTATTGCGACCTCTAGCGTTTCATATGCCAAATACTGCTCAGTTACCGCATCCAAAGCCAAACTCCAGCTGTTGGCAAGATATCCACCCTCCTGAGTATACAACATAACTTTAAGTGCCATTGTTTTCACGTAGAGATACAATCAATATGACCGTTATTGGTTTTTGTTTGTTTTCCTGAGCATAAAGTTAAGGAAAGGGTAGGGTCGGTACATTTTCAGCCGTTTATTAGTAAACATAAGCTGTACACAACATTCTAATGGGCTCTATATACCACTAGATATATGTCCACTGAGTTCATATACTATCATGTCACACAATTCGCATCATGGGTTGATGTTCCTGGCTGCTCGAAAGGGTACAGGCCTACTTTATAAACAAGCACTTTGTCGACATGAAGTACCTACAGAAGGGCCCTTAACTGACCAGCTGTCTGAATCTACTGTAAGTTACACTGGCCTAGTAATTCTAGTTAATCTAATCTGTTTCAATGAACCACAGATGTTTCAATTGATTTTTATCCTAATAACAATCAACCAGGAAAGAAGGCAACACCAATACGCATCTCCAGCATAGGACTAGTGGATAGAGTTTGGTTAATTGGAAAGCAGAGTAGCCTTGTATTAGTGTTGTCCACTAATCATCAACTCACCGTGAACAAGAAGAAATACAGAGCCACATAAGACAAACACATATAATAAAAAAAACACACAGAGAAAAACCTTATCTGAAAATGACAAATTTTCCCCTTGTTTGTGGAATATTACCGCTGAACGCTATTCGATAAGTTCCCGCTACTACTAAATCGCATAGCCTATGAAGCGACTCCATACACATACATTTAGAGAGTATTCATTGCTCTAGAATAAACCCTGTTCAGTAATTTGATACAGACGCCTTGATTGCACCTTATATATAAAGCACTTCCACCAACGCACCCTCTAACTGACTCAGTCCCCATCATAATATTGACATCAATACGGAGGCTCAAATGACCAAGCCACACCCAAGGATATGCTCGAGAATATAGAAATTCCATCCTTTGTTTGCTCCATCTACATTTACCAATCAATTTATACATTTCATTGGACGAGGCTCAGGGTAGGTGTTGGCATAGGCGTGTCTTCCTGTTCGACTAAATATACTTTCTACTTAAAAACCATCGTCTTCAATACGGGCAGCGAAACAGTTTAACATCTCTACTTTAGAATAATGATACCCTGCTGTTCCTCAGGCAGCAGAAATGATCCCATTAATACAGCTCTTATTGGACATTAGCAAATCTAGAATGAATGTGGGTGGTATCCAAGTGCATAATTGTCAATGCCAACTCAATACTCCGCGATAAATGTCACTACAAGAGCAGGTATGTATCATCAAATGAGATGCTACACCGCTACACTGCTCCATATTACAGGCAAGCAGACCTCCGGCTATAACCTTACTTTGGTATCGCTGATCCTTTTTCACTCTCAGGAAACCACAGTACCTGTATTGACAAGTGGGTCAAGGTGGTGGTGTATAGTGCACGATCTGGGCACATTCACCTGTGTGGACTCACCTATAGATGGCGGGTCTGCTTACATGTAACACACCCCACTAACACACAGAAATTGATGATCGAAGCCAATTATACTATCCCAAGACCTACCATCCTGGTGTATGATAACAAGGAGGCATGACATGATGGGAAGGCAAAATGAACCCGACAGAAGGCATAAAGGGCTTTAACAAAAAAAGAAGTGTTTGAAGAAAATATCTTTGGTCTACTTAGTACACTACGGCTGACCTAAAACATCGTTAACTATCTTCTATCGGAGATACATTTATTACATTGTTACGTCGAGATACAAGAGAGCAATAACTCGATTGTTATGGATGATGTGATGGAGAATAAATAATAGGTTGAATCTAAAATGTATTATTTAGGAACCCCCAAAAATATCTTAATCAAATAAGTTATGCTGTGAGACACTATTCAACAGCCTATAGACCACTCCTACAAACTTTGTGTTTATATCTACCAATAGCTTTAGTAGCTTAATGGCTCACCACTGTCTTATATGGTATGATTGTTTTCTTAATGACATTTTTCCTATGTTGAAACGACAGATATATTCATTATCCGTAGGCACCAGCAATGTTGATTTTCTGTCTAAATTCTTATGGGTAATGGAAGTTGTGAACAACGCAGAGCTGAGAAGAGAGATGAGCATGACAAAAGCAGGAAGGCAGCATATAAATATATTAACGAATATCATCTAGTAGTCTATCAAGTATCCTATGACTTAAATTTTGTTGTCGTCTATGATGCTTAAAGGGTATCATCTTTCAGATGGAATATCTATTCTCGGCCTAGTCAGAAGAACACCACTCCGTAAAGTAAATGCTCAGTCATTGATACACACTACGCGCATATCCCCCTTTCCTTGTATTCTTACTTCTAATTCCCCACATCTGCTTGTGCAGGGTCTATTCCTTTTCGTTTGATCATTCTGTTGTTCCATTTATATTATTCTTTGTGATGTTGGCTGTTATTTTCTCCTTACTTATTTCGTTTTCATCTCTCTGCTATTCTTGTAGATTCTCTGTGCTATTATTTTTGTCTGTTACGCACCGATCATACGTAAGAATGTCATGCCTCACTACCTGTCAAAGTTCATTGGTGATTAAACTAAAACACAACAATTACTTTATACACTATGGCGTAGTGAACCGGTTTCCCTGTGAAGTTTACCGAAGAAGGTGTCCAGAGTTTTCAAGTCACTTAATACGGCTACACACAACAAGGCTTCAAGAAATCCCGTATGGAGCTTCGGTGCGTCCGTTGTTATCAATAGACACCCGCTTTTGATCAAGCTCTAGTCAGCGATATATTCATCAACTATATATATCCACCCATCAGTTGATATGGATTCCTGGTACACTTAAGAACACAGAACAGAATGGAACCCCCTGGATCCCACCTTGAGTTACATAAGCAGCTCATTTGTTTCACACCCTCACATATCGACCTACCTGTCAAGAGTCGCACTCCACCCGAGACGACCGTCCAGCGGCCGTGACCTACAGGTAACAGCATGATTGAACCTCATCCAACGTTGTAGGCTCCTGACTCTGCAGGAGCTGCTCAGATCGGCTTGAGCAGCTCAAGTATGGCACACCTGACGGACCGGACAGGTAGGGACTCGATGAGGCGTGTACCTGTGTCTGGAATGAGCGGCCAACGCCCACACCTCCGCACCACACGCCCTGTGCTTGTGCGTGTGTCTGGAGATGGTGCAGTACCGAGGTGGGAATGCGTTAGGTAACTTTTGAACTGTCTAATCTATATCCTACGCCATGGACTGCACAATTAACTCCCGGCACGCCCATATTGATATACCCTTACACGATAACACCTGTCCCCCTCACGCGACCACCTCTAATGACACAGGCATCCATACAGTCCTCAGACAACCACTTCCTCCTCGCCCTGCCGCTATACATTACTAAATTCCATTTGTAAGCACTAGGGAACAATAAGCAAGTGACCCAGTCTTCTGATCCATATCAGCAATATAGTCAGAGTACGTAATCATATATTAATAGTGCTTGCTTTGTAAAAGATTAACGACAAGTTGGAATGCTTTTGGATATAACATGAATTTTTATCCTTTTAAGTCATATTGACAAGTACATTTCTAATCAAAAGCATGGAATCCTTAGTAATAATGTGTTGACAAACTACATCATATATAATTGTTGCCAACATTTTAGAATAGAGAAGCACAACACTATCTTCACATCATTCGCTTCAGCTCAATTTCTTGAATACTTTCATTTTAAGCAATTGGAAGGGGCTAAAACCATTGCGGTTGTTTAAATATGTACGCCCACATTCCAATACCCGGCCTCACATCCCCGGCGAATGCGACACTATATCAGGCAAGCATAGAAATCTCGGCCACGTGGTACCTTCAGACACTACCTTTTGTCAATAGCGTTTGTTGGGCACCATTGACAGTTTGGGGAGCTACCTGGTGCTGAGTAGCCAAAGTAAAACGTACCTCTCACAATTTTACAAACTTAGGTGCAATTATAGATAAAATGAAATTCGAGCGCTATGTTGTTATTGATTTTGAAGTGTTGCATCGCAAAGCAGGTTATATTGATTGCAAAATCAATATATGAACTATGTCTATTGCAGTATTATGTCTTTAACCAAACTACCTTAACTCTCATTTATAATCCTTTTTTCCTCTCTTTTAAGTGAGCAAAAAGCTTTTCTGTATTCATTTTCATAATTCTTTGATGTCAACATGTGTCCTATCCATCGACGATACAAGTGAACATTCCTGTGTAGTATTCTGAAGGCCAGCGTCTCATACTTTACATGGAGCATATCACTTGTGTCTGATACATATCGATACACAAACAATCATCTATAGTACATTTACTATTATCTACAACATCTATGATATCCATTAAAAGGATACTAGTTATGTTTGAACTTAATTAATTAGTACAGAGCGGTCAAAGCTAAATATCGTTATTCCATATAACATTTTTTATTTGTAAACGCCTGTTTTCTACGAAAAACGCAGTACCATTCGCCATTTTCTATATATTCTTTGTTTTTCTTTTCGTCTTATGATAAGCAAACCGTACTCCAATCCCGCCCTTTACTCACTCGTAATCTTAACTGTTCCTCACAATCATATTCATATTCTGTCCCTCACAATCATATTCTGTCACACCTTGGATATCACTCACTTCTCTATCTGCTATCCTTCCCCTCTGTCCCTGACACTTAGGTCACTTTCCCAGCAACCTTCCCCCTGTCCCAAACAAGAATATCTCCTCGTCAAAACCGCACTTCTGTACCTAACAACAGTATCTCATCCCTCATGTATCTGTGTCCCTCATAACCTTACCTCTGTCGTTAACAGCAATACGTCATCCTAACAACCGCATCGCTGACTTTAACAGCCTTATCTCTCCCAATTAGTCTTTGTTGTGCTTCTCAATATCATCCAGGGGCATCAGAACATTTTGAAAGTGGGGGGGGGGGGGGGGGGGGCGAACAGAAAAATTGCTGAATTCTTTCTTGGTATGAAGTTAAACTTTGACATTGGCCTGTTGCACAGGATTTACCATAAATCTATGAAAAGTCTGAAAAGTCAGGTCTTGGCCTTTATTACATGCGAAAAAGTCAGACTTTGACATTTTTCCACGGTGAAAAGCCAGGGCTTATCCATCATTGCCATTGGTACACACCAATAAGTTAGACTTGACACTTTTCCACAGTGCAAAGTCAAGGCTTAGCCATAGTTGCATGCTAAAAAGATAGATTTAGACATTTTTCGATGTTGAAAACTCAAGATAGTTTTTACACTTGATTGAGTTAAATTTGATGGTGCTGACTTTTTTAGGGCTGGCAAAAAAGTGTGTGTGTGTGTGTGTTTGGGTGGGGGGGGGGGGGCCTGCCCCCCTATTCTGACGCCACTGTCATCCCTGACCCTAAAACCATTACCTATTCATCCTTCGCCAGTCTACCTTTGAATCTAATACCCTCAGTCACTCACACACTTTTCTTTATCCTACTCTCAAAAACCTTTTCCCGTAACACCTCCATCACCTCCTCCACCTCACTCCACCTTTATTGGACAATCCTCCTCTGCACTGACACATCATCAAAAAGAGCATGATCTCCGTGAGTCAAATCTTAACTCTGCTTCATCACGCCGCACCGATCAATCATAACTCACTCAAACCTCAGAACAAGAAGTCCCGTTCCATAGTAATTTCTGGATCTGTCTCCTTGTACTTAACTCTACGCACTTAGGTATTACAACAACATCTAAAACTCCTCTGTCTCTTACCTTCCAATATATTCATCAGGTTCTTTACGACTCCACCTAATATTCAACTTCATTGGTAGAGGAAGTAATGATGCTACATGCACATGTTAGCTGCAATGCTTTGTTAGATACATCAATTTGTGTATCTCAAAAAACTAATTTCATACAAGCTCGTTCTTTTTTCATACTCCAAGTATTCTATGCTCAGTGATTTTTACCTTTATAGTGGGATATCTTACTGCCGATGACTGGACAATCTAACTTATAAATCTTATACTTGCAGTCCACTGAAAAGAAATGTCTGAGAGCGAGATATGGAAGGATGTCCACTAAGTAGATCCACCATCTCTGAAAGGCTGTCAATTTTGCTACTACTTCCAACAACATTTAACTCCGCTGCCCTTTGTAAGGTCTCCATCGAGGTTAGTTGAAGTCAGGTGTCAAGTCAGCTAAATAGAAAGTGCTAGTAATATTGTTACATACTGGACTCCTAACGATCTATGAACGACGCTTAGTAAGACACACAACTTTCGCTATAACTTTCTGATCGATTGAAGAATTGAATGCAAAATAGCTACATAACTTTGTTACACATCTATAAATTTCATTCCTTGCTGTGTGCAACATCATGTCCAGGACATCAGACCAGCCGGCTGGACAGATGACAGCAAAGAGGCCTATCCTTGAAGGAGAGGTTTGGTGGACAGATTTATTTAATCAAATCCATGAATTCCTTGCGTTTGTGATCATCCTTCTGGAATTCTCCGAGGACACAAGTGGTGATTGTGTTGATTCCGGACTGCTGGACTCCCCTCATCACCATGCACATGTGCCTGTAAAGATATGTAAAATCTGTCGTAAATCAGGGCTATATAAACCCAGACAATATAGAACAAGCGTTCGAATTTATTTTACATTGTATAGAAATTTCGACTATATATATTTCTTTCGAATTCTAGTACAAAGTTTACATTTATTTTCAAAAATTCTTCAGGACCAATTTTGGACATGAGTAATATTAGTACATACTAGATTTTAATTCACAGGATAGAAATATAAAATATTAGTTATGCTTACTTTGCTTCCACAACAACTCCAACGCTAGCGGCATCTATAGCGTTCATTAGTGCTTCAGCAATCTGATTGGTCAAACCTTCCTGAACTGCAATATGAAGGTAATATCAGCTATAAGCCCTAGGGGAATACCCTATGTCATTCTGACTTATTAAAATCTGTTGATTATTGATGAATTGTGCCTGTTGTTCACATTAATAAAGTGTTATCATGATGTATCTGAAAAACTCAGCTTTACCTGGGAGATGCTTTTTCCTAATAGAAAAAAATATTACCCATCACATCGATTACTTTGGCATGCCAAACCAGCCCGGGCATTCCAAACTCACTGGCAAGCCATTGGGCATTTGCTACAGAGGAGTCTTGTTGTGTATAAAGTTATTCATTACACACCGTAAGGAATGATAACGAACGACCTTTAGTGTTTTAATTTTTAGGATAGAGAAACTCATTGTTCGTATTTTCTTTGTGTGAAAATCTCTTTATCATATTTCTCTTACAGTACCGGATGAGTCAGAAGATGTCGACACTGCACACTTATAATGGATTACTTAGGCAGAAACAACATGTTGACCACCATGACATGTACCTGTAAGGGGTCAAAGTAGGTCGGAGCAGTAACCCAACCTGTGACCCAACCAACCAGAGGTCTAAACAGTGTTTGTGTACATGTAACTAATGTGATGTATGTATTACAAATATCACAGGGTGCCTCCTAACAGGTCCTGGCTCTAGATAGTGGTCAGGCTGGTGAGCAGTACTACCACTACAGTAAGGAGGCTTGAAGACCATTGGACACTAGGCTACAGAGGCGATCACTGAGGATTAGGCTTTTCCACAAGCTGCTATCACCCTAGCACTGGAGGAACAGAGACTGATAACTACTACCACTATATGCCACTGCTTTTGGATCATCTATATCCACCAGTTAAAGAGAAATTTGATAATAGCTGAAGGTCATAGACTGTGAGTACTGCTATAACAAAGAGGACTTTTATCATATGGACAACAGAAGTGAATGTGATTTTGTATGTTGATGAGAATTGTTATGTAACTGTATACTTTGTTATAATACATGTTATAAATACATGTCTGTGTATGGTTATCTGTCTTCTTAGAATAGAAGATATCTGAATTCTCTTTTCTGTCACTGGCTTAGCTAGTCTATAAGATTAGGCCTTAGCTACTGTACATGACACTAAAGACAACCACACTGAGGAACTAATAATAAATCGATCTAGAAACGGAAATGCGTTTCCAGCACGGAATTTGTGTGTTAAAACCCCCTTACCTAGTCAGCTGGTGCAGTCTTTCCCTTGGAGTGTTGAGCATTATTCAGGTCGGTTTAGAACAAAGCAATAGTTGGCTCAACATCGACTCCAAGGAATTTATGCTGTGCCTCTGCCGCCGCCTAGCGATTCATTCACTCATCAGTTCACAACTCACATCTCCCATGAACCATACCACTTCTTTTCTCCTCATTCACTTACCCATTTTCGTTTCATTCCGCACAACATATTTCCCAACCTACGTTAACCCTTCAATATTTCGTTGTTCACTGTACTTCAGTTCGTATAGAGGGGTATTAGAGGAAAACTGAATCTGCGTGAGAGAATTTCGAGGTTTTGAAGTGAGGGTTCTGGGATGTTGTCAAAACGTAGTCAGACCGAGTCACAGAAATTCTGGGACTCCCACAAAGACATTCCTGAATTCCCTCACCCGTAATCGTTTTTCCTATCACCATTTACCCTAGGTAGAATTTTGAAATTATGATTATTGGTTTGGAAATGAATATACGTTAGCTGGTATTATAACACACATAAAAAGGATTAAACACTCAGGTAGCAACTATCGAATATGATTAATATCTATTCTAATCAATATTAACATATTTCTTTGAAGAAAGTCTTAAACACGACCTACTGCGGATGAGTAATTTCATTTCATGAGAAGTTCAACATGTTTACTGCCTTTGGCGATATACTTGTTGACCCGTGCACTAATATGACTGATGTTTTGTCACATCAGTATGCTACTATTCTTGATTACTAACCTTGCATCCTCCTGGAAAACAGTTCGACAATCCTGTGGAGTGAAATGTATCAATAGTTATTAATTCTAGTGTTTCTGCGCTTTTAGTTCAACATGTTTTAATCTATCGTATTGATATCATTTAGAAGGTTGCAGATAAAGTTATGGTTGCATAAGTATATTTCTATTAAGAAAATACAGTAACAGAAAATGATTTCACATTGAATTAAAACCGAAATTAAAAGTAGGGCGCTCCAGAACATACGATATAGTCATTCAATAACCTTGCCTGACTTAAGGAATATACTGACCTCACCAACTTACTCAGCCCTATGATTTTCTTCTTTGGCAAGTAGCCTATAGAAACCTGTAGCACAAATAATTGTAAAAAGAGTTATTATTTAGCATTCTATTGCGCATGTCGGACCCAAAAATAATGAACACAGAAGTAAAACACATTATGCTATAACTGAAAGGCAGGATGAAAATTGTTCGTTAGATAATGCGGCATATCCATCCAAACAACGTTGCAGGACAGTAATACCACACTCGCTAATCCCAACGTAAAATATTAACAGTAGATGTGATGTGATCTGTCTGTTGCTTATCATTATTCTGTGGATTGGCATGTAGCAGTTAGATGATTTTATTATCCTCATACTTTAAAATCTGAATTGAGATACCTGATTTAAAGTCAAAGTACTCCAGGATTACCATGAAATCAATATGGTCTTAGTGTATTCCTCAAGATGAGAGGAAATTTTGTCATCTCTTTATAGACAGAAAACAAACTTACTTTGCCGTAAAATGGAAGTAGATGATGCTCGCACATAGAAAACATCTCAATGTCACGCACAATGACCATATTACCAGTATCCGCTTCGTATATGGCTCCTTTTATGACCTCTACAGAAATCACATGAATTATTCGAATTAACCTCCAATACTGCATGAATCACATCATTGGTAGCTCCATCGAAATGTATCATTCAAAATTTAGGCATTGGTTTTATAAACTCGTCTTTTACTTCATGGTCTGATCAATGTTTAACCAATGTGGGTCATTCTTATTGGTGAGGTTTGGTGTAGGAATGTGGATCAATGATAGCGATAATCGTTTTGTTGTTAATAAGTTTATATAGGTTTTAAGAAAATATATCATGAAAAATAATCTAGGGGCATCCACACATGTATACTTATTTCTATAGATCTGAGTTTAGTCATTGATTTGCCATTTGTGTCAATGAACGTAAAGGAATACTGACAATATCACATTCAGAATCGCGACGGAATGTAGACATTAGGGCCCACCACCCGAAAGTCGGGACGTTAGGGCCCACTCATCGGAATGCTAGGGCCCACCGAAAGCCAACATGGGACCCACCTATCATAAGATCGCATACATCATGGAAATATCCATACATGTCAAATCTTCAATGACTCTTAAAGATTATATAACCAGATGATGATAGATGATCGACAAATTTTTATAATCACTGTATTCTTGTCTTGCAAATGGATAGAATAGGATGTGCTGATCAGTGTGCTGTTTAGATTAAACCAATGGTCTTAATATTAACAGAGTTATTGAGCAATTCTGCAAAATTAGATGGGCCTAATGTCTATTTATGGTATTCTCCCTCCCGGCGCTACAGGGGTGAACGCGGCATCGCGTTGCGTTCGAGGCGGGACTGACCCGGCGTTTACACTAGACGACTAAAACGTGACGACTATAGATCGTCTAGCCTATAGTCATCAGGTGGTGCTCAATTACATGATATCGGACACACTAGTAATCAAACCAACAATTTCCTCCAGCGTTTACACTTTTTGTATGTACTGGTTTCTAGCCATTCACAGATAAAAGTCATTGGATGGTGCAAAATTCAAGAATCGCCGCCTATAATCGTCTAGTGTAAACGCTGGGTGAGGCTTTCACACCCCAGTCTCGGCTGTGCCCTAACGTCCCGACTTTCGGGTGGTGGGCCCTAACGTCCTGCAATCAACGACACAACATCACACTTACCACTGAGAGTTTCATCATACCCCTTGGTGAAATACATGAATGCCTTTGCCGCTCTCATGGGCGTTTTTAGCAGACCAGATCTTCTTGGATCCTCGCCCGCTGCCAGAATCAAGTTTCTATAGATATCCGCAAACGAGTCCAGTTGGCTGACTTCGTCTGTTTCTTCGGGGTGTCCTATTCCCCCATTCTCTAGGCTGTTCCTATACCAGCCATTATTGAAGGCCTTTTTGTCGTCGCTAGTCTTGGTAGAGGCATCCATTTTGTATCAAAGCGTGCCTAGGAACAATACAAGATACAACATCAAGATATAGGGGAAGTAGAAAGCTATTTAATACGTGTTTACAGCAAGGATTATGGAAAGCTTAATGAAGATATTAACAACTGTCCCTTAATATTCCAATCCAGTATAAATCATGTTTTGTAGACTAGATTAATCACAGCTCAAAATACAAATATTTATTCGTAATCTGCTCGTGCATTTAGATTCTTCCTATTCTTTGTTATTATCCCTTCATGCACATTGCTTTGGAGTTAAACGCATTTGAACACTTGAGAATGAAGGTCACAGAGCAGTTTGATCCAGGCTCTTAGCAACACGTTTGATTTTCAAGGAGAATCATCGCTTTTTATATTCTTGCTATGTCCTAAATTGTCCAATTGGAAAACGTTTCTATATTTATATTTACGAATAGTTCCTCTCTGCCACCCAAAACCCAGAGCAATTTGCTGACTAGAACACAGCCCATGATGTACCACCTAATGTCCTCAAACCACAATTTACCACCAACTGAGTGTGTGGAATTCCATAGTTAAATAACCGAATACATACCTATAAGTATAAAGGGGGATTGATGTTTTTTTTAGTTTCTTTATTGTATCTCTCGTTGAGGTACAAACTTTTTCAGATACAACATCAAATCAAGATTACTAAGAATACATATTCAGACATAACATGATAATGAAATCGGTTCTTTTGAACATCTATGTACTGAGATGAGATGGAAGATTGGTTACATGAGCAATTCAAAACCTATTCAGACACTTTCCAAGTGGTCGAGTACCCGTGATTTAAATACGTCTAGGTTCACTGCATCCTGAACAATTTTAGGAAAATCATTCCACATTCGAACAGATCAATTCCTAACATTTTATGCAGATCATTTTATAGAGAATACCCGTATGGAGACGGATAAGGCCATACACATACCTCTATTATGGAGCTTTTCAATATTTACCAAATCGTCTTTTTGGAAGCTTTCATAAAGAAAGCCACAGTATTCCATTAGTGGTAAAATATTCGTGACATAGACTAATTTGGCTACATCTCTTGTTTATTTTCCGCGTAGTTTTCCAAATTTAAACAATTTTGAACTCACATTCTTGATTACATTACATGTATGATGGGTCCAGGTTAGACTGGAGTCTATGTCAATCCCTAAATAATTATAATGATGACATTCGGACACTCTTTTCTTGGAGTTTCAATAGTTTTTCTGGACATTCTTTCAACCTAACCGCACTTGAGAACCACATAAACATGATCTTAGTAGTATTAATAGTTAAGCAATTCAGCTTGTACCAGAATACCAGTTTATGTAGATCTTGTTGAAGGGCCTCAAACACTAATAATGGATCTTTGTGTGCGGTATAGATAACCAGATCATCAGCATATTGTTCCTTATACATTCTCCAAGATCATTAATGAACAGGAGAAAGAGCAAAGGCCCCAGAACAGAGCGCCGAACTTTATACGAGCAAAGGAAGATGAAAGTTGGTTCACGAATAATTTTTGCTTTCTACATGACAAATAGCTTTCTATCCACTCCATGGTCTTATGGACCAAGGCACTACGTGAGTGTGTCGGCGAACAGGTGAAAGTACTGTTGGGTTAGTAAGAATCCCTGAATTACCTACCAGATGCCACCTGCCACCCGCAACTTAAAACCCGCCACCCGCGAGGAGACATCTCACCTAGCTTCATCCATGCAAACCCATCCTCTACTCACGACTCCAGTGTTTATCTACGTGCTTCGTGAAAACGACGCGAATCGTGAGTTTACCTTGATATTTCTGTTCCCGCTGACACCAGGAATAGATTCCAGGATGGGTTAGCATGTGACTGGTTCGTGACCATAGTACAGATGATGTTAGTAATTTACTTTTTAAAATTCAGATTCTCAACGTGACGTTCATCCGTAAGGGAGTCTTTACATGTTACCTGAATCAAATTTGTCGGTGTATAATACAATTCAAATACTCCTATGGGCACTCCCACAGATGTAAACCAATAGTAGTGGTTGTATATCTTTGGTATGAATGATAGAGTGTAGTTCAAATAGGCATACACTGATACTACGGTTTAATTGATGTCATTATGAATAACTTGCACCACGCTTGCTATTTCAAAGGATTGTTTATTGGGTAAACAAGGCTCCGTCCTTGGGACGAACATGCGAATATAATGGATTGGGAGGCTATTGTCTCACGAAAAGCGGCAACACTTGTTATCCCACCCCTAATAAAAACCGCCATAGGCTTAATATTGACTAATTTCATAACTCAAGGAAATCGAGTTATAATCGCGTTATTAGCCATTTTGAAATCTTGTTGACACTCACCAATCATTAAAACTCACATACCATAAGGTGAGCATGGGCGATGTGGTGGTTTTAAAATATTAATACCGATCAGGATAATCCACATATATCAGTGTGTTCATCTCCTTCCAAGCAATGACCTGGGGCGGTGGAGGTGGACAACTCAACGTCCATTCAGATGTCCCTCATTGATGAAGAGGGCTTGGTACATATATGTTCTGGTGACCTGAGCTCTCCTGGGAGTTTGTGTTCATAGGCTGCCACAGATTATCGAGATATTTTAGCCGCAAGTAGCTATAACTACGATGGCACATTCACGTGTCCTCGGCCCATCACATGGATGAGCGGAGGTCCTACCTCAGCGGCTATCATGATGTGTTGTTACTGGATCTATCGTTTCCCCAGGCATTTACCTAAGCCACGGCTGCTCTTACATGTTGCCTACAGATCTAGTGGCAAGCCTGGGACAAGGTTGCTAGGTTTGAAAGGCCGACCTGATCAGGACATATTCTGCATTGACCTGGTTGATTCCGCTTCCCCCCCCCCCCCCCCCCCCGCGATTTTTGTACTTAGGTGTTAATATACGATGGAGCGATGCCCTTCATTTGGATGTTACACGTCATCCTTGGTATGCCAACGTGCCTCGAACATAGTTGTACGTATACAATAGAACCCCGCGTAACGGACACCCCGCGTGAGCAGATACCCCGCGTTAGCGGACACTTTTGAGATCTATCATCGCCACTATCTCCCCTTCATATCGATATGTAACATTTGCATATTGGACCGGAGGAAACTCGAAAATCCCGCTTTGGCCCAGAACGGAGGGTGTCGGCCTACGCGGGGTTTTACCGGATGTTCAACCAGGTAGGAAACCAATGTTATGCCTATTTGGGCGATTTTGTGGTTGCTGGGGTAGATTTTCAGGACACCGGCCTGGCTTATGATGCTTTTTTGGGCCTGACCGAGGGCTTGGGCCTGAGACTGGCCGAGGAGAAAAACCAGGCACCAATTGCAACCCAGATTGTCACATTAGTCTTATATTCACTCATGGAGGCTTCTGTTTATCGATTCGACCAATGTACAAAAGTCACCTCCGATGTCTTTCAGAGCGACATTGTTATCTCGATCGGTGTCTTGCTGATCTTCAAAGACAATCTCTTCTTCTTTACCCCAAGTGGTTCTACATTGAGTCATCACCCTCCTTGAACCTTTGTCCCGTTAAGACCTGGGCATCTTATAGAGCTGTCGCACCTACGCTTTAGCTAGATCCCTTATTCCTACTATGCCCTGGGGTGCCCATCATAGCTTCTCATTTCACCTCGGGGGTCTGCCTCCACCTTTTGGGGGCCGGGAATCCTGATGCCTACCTCGACATGCCTCACTCATTTCGCCGAGGTGGGATTCAACACCAGGTCAAAACCGGTCGTCCCTTTGCTGACCTACAGATATTAAACATCTTGGTCTCTTCTGCCCCTATGGCAATTTATCAACATTGATTCCAGTTCTTGTTTCCGACGTTTGCTTTTTCATGAACTGTTATACACTGCTCAAGTATGTAATTTCTCTCGACAATGAAAAATGATAATTTTTTTTGTTCACGTGATTTATCAGGGCTAACAGGGAGTTGGCGGTAATGCGTAACAGAAGAGGCTAGGCTGGTATCGAAGGACGATACGGCACGCGCGACATCTAGTCACGTGGTCCTCGGCCACGTGACCATGCCGAGGTCACTACCATCGTTCACTCTACCCACCCACCCTACAAAACTCTTTTCTTTTCTCTAAATTCAATTCTCCAACTCCGCAGGGCTATTTCAATACCTTGTGACTATTCCTTGAGTTTGTAATTATTCTGAGCAGTAGCTATAGTCCGGCTCTGGCCACCCACCTTCGATTAGGGGAATATCGTGGTTGGTTGTTCTATCTATGGCATCATTTTGACAATTGGAAATCCCACGCCTGTTTACCTCAGGACCATTGAGTTTGTTTACATTCTAACAACGCATGCCCGAAGCACTGCTTTCCGGTAAACCATGAACAGAAGTTGAGAACCAGCAAGCCACCAATTTTCAGCTGCACGCAGGGATGGAGGCATGGCAAAATGGCAGCCATTAACAGTCTTAGTCTTTTTTTTTTATTCAAGAAAATATCATATTATACATTCGCCCATTTGTTGGCGTTCTTCCATGCATAACTTCGAACAACGATAGTTTTATAAACACAATGAGTTCATGTATCCAAGTAATTACAGTTCAACTAAGCTTATTTACTTGTTATCTTCGTGCTTCGAAACGTTCCATTCATGAGATATATCGATCTTTGTATGTCTACTAAATTTAACGTCGGCTTCGCTCATCTCCGCACTCACCAGGGAGTTTTGGCTCCGGATATCACTCGGCTCCGCCTCATGAAATCACTACGCCAAACTCCAGTCGTCTCCAGATTAAAACTCATCCGGTTTTACGATATTATCATAAAACTGGATGAGTTTTAATCTTGGCCACCGTATGCCACAACTGGAGTTTGGTATAGGGACTTCATGAGGCGAAGCCGAGTGAAGTCCAGAGCCAAAACTCCAGGAGTGGCATGCGGTGGCCAAGATTAAAACGAATCAGGTTTTGATTTTATTATCCACCTAATACAAAGTGTCCAAAGAAAACACATAGGGAGTTTGTATGGACATACCCGGCGCATACAGATATGTTGTATGCTCCGGGTGGCGCATACGGAAAAATAGCGCGTATGGAAAAATAGTGCATAATTAAAACGAACTGATATCGACATACCACTTGTCCAGAAAAGGTGGATAATAAATACAATATAGACTGGTTTCAGATAAAAGCGGCTTTATGCTCCTCAGAGTTGACTCTGTGCAATATCCTCGCATACGCTCAGATATTACTGCGCATCAACTCCTAGCAGCATACGGCCGCTTGTATCTGAAACCAGTCAATATTGTGTATTTATCCTACCCCGTCTCCTCGATTTTGAAATATTGCATGATAACAACTCTGTATGCCACTAGTGGCATATAAAACTCTGTATGCCAGTCAGCGTGGCATACGGAAACTCAATGTTAAGCCTATGGGATTTTATATTAGGGGTAGGATAAATAAATATATGTTTGGCTTGAGGTACATATATCAGTTAAACTTGACCGATTATACTACTACTGGATGTACTGTTACTCCTTATTGATGGTCAGACTTACCTCGCTTGGCCTGCTATCCTCCTGTCTCTGGTGCGCGTGTGCGGTGACTTTTCTGCCAGATTCAGTGTGCGAAGAGAACTCTTAACAGGAATTGGTGTCCTTATAGTTATTCCCAATATTTGCTATGATGTCTATAGTCTCTTCATTGTTAATTTATGCATCGTACACGTATAAACACTCGATCTTCGCCCTCATTGGACTGCTTTGGGAATTTGTCGTGTCACCAGTTGGGGATGGTTGAAGGTGACGTATTTAGGTGCATTTATGCAGATAAAAACACTTGTTGTTTACCTTGAGCAATCTATTGCCAAGAACGAGAATGTATGCTGACTGTGTAGGGAGGGTAGCTCTATGCAGGAGGTAAGGCACGTGTGTGTAAGATGTGTAAGAGAGACGGAGACAAAATGCTGACTCTTCTTGTCAAAATATAAATCTAGCAGTCCAGGGAAGCTGATCCATTTCGAAGTTTTACAATGTAATAAACACCTTGTCGTTTTATATGCGAAGACACAAGAAGTGTAAATGTTTTATAATCTGAGAAAAAGGAATACACCGAAAGGTGATGAACATTACCATATATATACAGCTAAGGAGAAAGGAAACGCTAATATACTCCACAGTTATAGTGAAGGTA
Source organism: Alentia gelatinosa (assembly GCA_950022655.1). Lineage (NCBI taxonomy): Eukaryota > Metazoa > Annelida > Polychaeta > Phyllodocida > Polynoidae > Alentia > Alentia gelatinosa. The sequence goes on along the minus strand of OX465583.1, from coordinate 46,646,278 downwards.
ATCTCAGATGGGCATTGAAGTCCTGTGTATGACAAAAGAAACCCAACAAAAATCTTACTTTGATTGATTGGCTGTCAAGGTACCCTAACAGCAGAGGAACTGTCAAAATGGTTCCGACTCAGACCGACTCTTATATATACCTATACAGAAACTACATCTCGCCAACTGGTAGATTACATACTACTAAAGCACCCAAGAAGAATTATTGGTCAATAGCTAAACTCTGTCAGTATTTAAGAAAAAGAGCGATTCTGTATTGAGGTGAATACAGGTCTGACACTTTGAACGTCGTAGAAAAGTAGTGAGTTAGGTACTAGATAGTTGAGATAGTTCATACTAGAATAAAAAGGATACAAAAAGGGAGCAACCTAGGTAAGGACCACTTGCGGGAAAATGTTGTCATAGAAATGGGTAAAAATGTTCTAGCGATAAGAATATGATAGCGAAAAAATAAAGGCTTGCTCATAAAAAAGCTGATATATAATCTTATTACACAACAGTCCCTCGGGACGGTTGTTGATATCTTTAAACGCTAGGCCTCGGACGACCTCTCCCATACATTCCCTCATTACCCTATCCCCGGATGAAAGTAGAGAAGCAGTAGCTGGGAGTATAAAATTTTATTAAATTTTATGTAGTAAAATGCAGTAAAATATTTATGGCGACCTTACTGGACGACATATTAAAATGTAATGTGAATATGAAGGTAAGTAAAAGTAGATAAATGATAATTGACGGTAGAATGGAGGTCAATTATTAAGATATTAAAATAAGATATACAATAGAGTTGTATAGACAATACATACGTAATTGTATAATATAATGAAAATGGCCTACGTGAGTAGGTGAAGAGAGAGAGGTTGTGGGTGGGTGGGCCGAAAAAAGGTACTGTAGTACGTGTGTACTGCAGGACGGGTGGAGGAGAAGTGAGGCCGGGGTCTGGACCGGGGCGTACCACGTGACTGCGTGGTAAGTGTGAAAGCCGCGAGGGGGCAGGGGCGCCCGTGAGGCGCGGTAGAGGGGGACACCGGGGGAAGCAATGACTACCCCTGAGCAAAGCCCATGAGTAACCCATTGGGCAGGGTTATTAAACGCCCCCCTGCAGTTGGAGCAATAATGCCTCAAAGGGAGTAATGTTGTAGCTCCAATATTGCCACTGACGGTTAATCTTAAATAGTCACTATGCATGCTGAATATTTAATTGATTATCGTGGATCATCTGAATAGACCACACATATATTGTATCTTTTGATAGTTGTTTTTGATAATGAGTCTTCATGAAACACCCACACCAGTCTCTCAGGACAGGCACCCATCACATCCTATCACAGGATGGCTTCCATCATGATCTATCTTATATAAGGATAGAGGTCAATATTACAGTCCCCGACCAAAGACTCAATCCTAACATCGAGATGGACATCAGATCGTCCTCGAGCGATGTCCTCAACAGCCTATCCGGTCCTGGCCGTAGTCACAATATCGCTCTTTATATTACATAAAACGGGCCCACGGTGCAAAGAAATATCAATCTCAATCTTACCCCAAGCACCCTGTAAAGTTTTTGCCATTTAAAGCGCGTTCATTCTCAAGTTTTCATGACATTCATATTATTCAGAGGATTAAACACCACCTTCATAGGACATTTCTAAAACATAGGTAGGATTGACATCATCCTACCATATCAAATTCAGCCTTTTTCTGTCAGATTCTGATGAGTATTCCTGTGATATTATCTTCACTGATAAAATTAGAGGTGATAAACTCTAGGTGTTAACTAGATGTTGAAATATCATTGATAATAATGACTAATGATATTGATAAGCCAATATGCTGCTAGGGAATTTATGATGGTAGCCATCCCAAAATATTCACTATTGTATTCATAATTTGAATATATCCAAGGGGCCATCCATAAAATACATACACTCTGAGGGGGGGAAGGGGTAAAGAAATTTTGAAGTTCTGTATATGGTCCTTTTTTGTTCTATTGCGAACGAGATTGGGAAGAGGGGTGGGGTCTAAGTTTCAGAAATTCTGCATACATACAGATCCCCAATAACAAGATTTATAGCATATTGAATGGCCATTCATATACTATATTTCATACAGCTTTGCACCTTCACTTTTACAGGTCTGAATCATAATCAAAATTTGGTTTTGGTATGAAATATATTGCAGGTCTAAACTGCTATCAAAATACAGTTTAGTACAATTAAAATTTACTGTAAAAAATATATTACGGTCACCTGTACATTTTACGGTAATTCCCTGACACCCCACATGCCAGGGAAATATTATAAAATTTAGGGGACATTTTTTTACAGTGTATGTTCTTCGATACTGACTTCAATGTTTTCCTGGTCGAGCGGATAGAATTAGCTATCAGCCTTACAGCTGACACGACTCTTTATTGATGTAATACCAACTACCTAACTGATGAAACTGTGTTGGCCTGAGCTAATCATCAATGAAGACATCAATTAAGCAAAAATAAAGCTTTCCCTTCAGTTAGAAGATAGAGAGAAACGCATATCATTGAATCTCATGGTGGGTGTGATATCAGAAACCATCTACTGCTAAAGCCTGTTGTGTGCAGGACAAGATAAATGGAAAATCTAGCCGACCGAATACCTCCGCGAACCAAAACAAGATGATAGTGAATGTTAATGTTAACACTTTACAAAGGAAATGAATATTGGATGAATCCTTGTGGCCAAGAATCAGATATTCAAAGCTGGGGTAAAAACAACCCTATGAAAAATGTTATGCCTAAAACCTTACAGGATTGTATATATATATATATATATATATATATATATATATATATATATATATATATATATATATATATACATGTATATATATATTTCTATACATATGCGGAATCTGTCCAGCTCATTCATGCATCTGACATACTGCTAGCTCCTTCTATCACCACCACCCTCCCTCTCTTGCTCACCACTATATAAGACTGGTGCTGCATGCTCTCTGCTCACTGGTCGCTTCCATAGAGCTGTGGTATCACAATTCTGAGTCGTCCATTTACCCTGCCTCCTTGTGGCCCGCATTAGAGCACGTCCTCCTGTGTGAGAGATGGGCGACGACAATGTCACCGCTGTTGGTGAGTTGCGTTCTTATTACATCATCGACGAATCATGATATGTCGGATCTCACATTTTAATCGGTATTTTTACATAGCGGTTATCGCTGATGAGTTATATAAAAGCACAAAAGATGATATATGATATCTCTCTAAATAGTCCCATTCGACATTACTAAAAGGCTACGTTGATATGTTCATAATGAAAAGGGCCTGACTTTACACTTGATGAAATTCAAACAATCACCTGATAACTTCCGTACTTTTTCGACAATGCACTTCCATTTCTATTTTGTGGACTTTTATTACAAATTAGCCGATACTTGAAAGGGACTAGACAATACATGCGAATTCACAAATGAAATTCGAATCCACAAAACATACACGAACACAAACACAAACCTAAGGTAGATCATAAATAACTTGATAGGGCCATCCTGCCGTCCTTCAACACCAGTGGACTCGCTGTGATAGGACTCAGATAACTAGGTATCATTCCTAAAAACGCCATCAAATGCTAGGTGGGATTCTGTTTGGAGGACAAAGGCTGGAGCACCAACAAGTTGAGAAGATATTGTAATCACTATCATATGGCTTCTGAAAAGAGACTTTTATATTAGGTACAAGTATCGAATGCATCATTCTTTCGACGCGATGTATTTCATCGTGAGAACAACTTAACAGTACTTTACTCGTGGTTGAAAGGGTTTCTTTTGGTGACCATATAGTGTTCAAAGAATTCTCGATCAATGTGAAGAAGGCAGAAATCTGCTGTTTGGGCTTTGTTCTCAAATCCGAAATCGAACAATTTTTATTTTGACTTTTCCAAAAATACCAAATAGCACATAATTTTCAAATGATGGTAATGTTCTATGTGTTGAGCTCATAAAATATGTTTCGAAAAAATATCCTCAACTATGACCTCTATATACCCTTGTCATGTATGCTGCATATCATGGACAGAAATTCCTTTATTATACCTCATGATGAATAATCTGCTGGGTAATATGTAACAGCCACCACAGTGAACCAGAAAACAAACCCATGTGAATAGACCATTTATCATTTTATATCAGTAGATATTGGATATTTAAAAAGAAAGAAAAAGACCGGTGGAGCATAATAGATACCTAAAATGGCGGAATATTCACCTTCTAAATACCTGCTCATGTCAATATCATTACCTGACTTGAAGCCATAAGCTCGACAAATGACAGGCCTCATATTGATAATACTAAAAGGCGCATCACAGAATAGACTTAGTGTATTTGCCCATGTATTAATGCTTTCGTTGTCCAGCCTCAACGACTGAACAAACCTGATTCTAATACATGCACGGTCGAATATCTTTGCTGAAGAGAGTCTTAACATATATGTACTCTGTAGATGTTCAGACTTGGCATTGGTTCTAAACCCCGACAACAACTGGTTGTTTTACCTCCAGCCGAGCCAGAGACATACGTGGTCAGGGACAAATTCAAAGGTGGTAAGATCATCTGGGAGGAAGCCTTCAAAGCGTGGGGTCAGGCTTGGGAGATTCATGTGTACGGCTTCGCAGTCACATTTTTCCTTCTGGCTGTTTGGTGTCTCATCCATACAATAAGAGTAAGTATGTCTATTATGTAGGTGCACAAGCTGTGTCTGTTATATTTGTTTAAGCATCGTTATCATTTTGGAGGAGACGTTCTATACAATGTAATACATATCCAGAGACTTTTAAGTAAAATATTTAATTTTGAAAACAAATCCATAGAACTATATGATCATATATGCAATTGTAAGTATAAATGATAGGATGTAGAAGATCTGACAGTCACGCGATACAACCAAATTGTCCGTCATAATTTGTGCCGCCGAAGAATAAACTAATGGCAAGTATTCAATTGTGGATTGGGAATCAAAGAGAAAACGTCCCATACACCTAACCGTTATGCGAACGGCTATTGACCGTATCTGCGGCCTTTTGCGTACATTCACCATCTGGCATTTCTTTTATTGACAACCAGGTAATACATGTATTTTCACTGAACAGTCAATTAATATCACCGACCATAGGATATTGATACTCTACGAATAATTGTGAATAATTACCGTATCTTTTTTAGTGCATCATTCGGAAGAACATCCCAAGTCGTGCCTACTACATCACGATGAACGCTCTGGTAGTCACATGTTGTTTCGGTCGCACATTCTACCTGCTTACCCTAACTTATGGCACCCGTCAGCTGGTTCCCAAAATGGTGGGACTGTTACCTAAGTACGCTATGTTCCCCTGCATCACGTCGTGCTTTATTCTCCTCTTTGGGGTTTTCATGCGTCTCACCAAGATGCAGATTATCCGCGAGTCCCTCTTCACTCCAGCCAAGTTAATCTTCATCGTGTCGGCCAACTTCATCCTGGCCTACACCGTGGACATCTTGGCAGAATTCGTGCATAACGGCGCTTACTTCTACTTCATCTGTGACATCTACTTCGTGTCCTGGGGGTTGTGCTCCTCCGTTGCCTACTTCTACATCTTCTGTCGATTCTACAGTCGCGTCGTCATGAACAGGAAGAAGCTTAACAAGCTGAGCGCAGACGCAGAAACATCGTCCGTGTCTTCCGCTGTCAGCAAGAAATCCACAGAAAAACGCGCACCCGCCCCGGACCACAATCTGGACACCAGGATCCCCACGGCAGCTAAGCTCACCCTGGTGGCAGGTGGGGCATTCTTCCTCATCGGGGTGGTGAATGTTTACAGGTTCGTGAAGATGTTCATGGTCTTCAGTCAGGAGGTCATCCCTCCACAGTCTCCGTGGTCCTGGTGGCTGTACAATACCTTCATACGCAGCTTTGAGCTAGTCATGAATGCGATGATCGCCTTTGTGGCTTGCTTGCCGTTCTATGAAATGAAATAAAGTTAGCAAACTGGGAGACCTCTAGGATGCCAGCTAAATTAGCCGGCGGAGAAATGCATATTTCCAGAAAAATTAAAGGAAAGGAGCCCTCACTCCCTCTCTTTTGGTGCAAGGGTGTGATGATTCAGGCAAAGCTGGATGTTGAACTCGTGATGGAGCATTCCTATGAATGACTAAGTTATAATGTTACGTCACTGTAACAGTGTGATATATGAATCCCTTGAAATCATGAGTGGGAGTAAAACCTCCAGGACCGCCATGCACGCTTTATGTTCCATTTCCAATGAATGTCATTTCACTGACCGGGGACACAATAAAATAATTAACCAATTGCACATACCTGGTGAAAAAGTAAGTCATGGCAGCATCTGCAGCATGTTATAATTGTAACATGTCGTAGTTGCATCTTATTTAATGATCCAGTGTCTATCTATTTGAATGATAACCATAAATAGTGATGTACAATAACAACATAGTAGAATCTTAAATACTCTTCCTAAAAGTTTTCCCACTTGGTCACCTTCTGTCCATATCAATCGCCAAATGGTGTATTTCAGCGTTTCATGGGATCTATAGATACCACGCAAATATAATAAACTTATGCTACATAATATTCAAAACGCTGAAATATCAATACAGCACTTTTCACTTGAAGTATCCAGAGAATCTTTAAAAGGACACATCTGTAATACACAGTCATTGGAAGCTTCACAAGGTGGAAGATAAAACGTAAATGACGATCGCAAAAATGAATAGCACGCAACAACCACCTAATAACTTCTTTAATTGAAAAAAGGTCAGGCTATCACTTCCACATTATCCACTGCTCATATGGCTCGTGATAGCAAAACATCTCTCAGAAGCTCATACCTTCCCGTTAGTCCAATCGTGATAGTGTGTCGAATGACAAAACCATACATGCAGTTACCTACAATTTGCAAAAACTCCCCTTTTGATACGAAGATCAATATGAAACTTATTTGCTCCCTCCTTCTCCATTTTGAAGGGGACCCTAATAACTCGAGGAACCAACGCATACATTTAAATGACTCATAGGAAAGGCATTAGACTCTTTATATTTTAGAAAGAAGCTATGAAACTGTTTTCCTATAAGATACTTTGCTATTAAGAGCTTTGGCATTTTCCTTTCAGGGATTGAAGTAGTGTTCTTTTGATTGTCCTTAGTCAGTCATTCAAGCGCTAGGCTGTAGCTACTTTACCCGATGGTACTTTACTCGATGTAGGCACTTTCTTAGTTAGTTTCTAATGCATGTCCTCTTTGCATCTGTCTTAGAATCATGTATGTTGCGTTTTGCGTTTTAGTAGACTCCTTTCCAGAAACAGCACAGGAAAATAATACTTTTACACGGGAGTGCCTCTCAAAGTCCGTGTATAAATCTTGAACGTTTTTGTCTGATCTTCAAGGATAAAAGATGCGGATGCTCACGTTTAAATATACTAATGGTAGCGCAATCAATGTTTGAAATATATCTCCTTGACTTCTTAGTTTTACCGTGGGTGACTTCTGAAGCAAAAGTTCATTTAACATTCTGAATGCCACTTAATCACTATCTTCTCCTTCAAGGCTTACTTTGCCCGCTTCGTGAGTTATTGAGTACCGGGCCAACACATAAGGATACATAATGGACGAGTCGCTTCAAAGTTGGAATTGACTTTTTTTTGTATCAAGGATCTCTGCATTTCTGCTATCTTGATGAATCCAAGTAGTAATTCTTTTTAGTTTTTCAGACTTTCATGTCATGCATCTGCATTGAGTACATCAGATGGCTGAAATTAGTTTGCATGAAATTCCCTCGAAAACAAAATTGTCATACTCCAGTATCAAATACACCTTACTTAATGTTACACGCATGTGTAGGTATTGGTGTATAGACGTAACATCCTATTAAAAACATTAATTATGATTAAATTATCAGGAACATAGATTGTCTATGCCGGAAAAGTAAAGTTTGCTTCCACGATTATCATTGAAAATATATTGTGGCAAAACCACACAGTTATAACGCCTTAACTGTGGTTCAAATCGTCTTACTGTAGGCTTGCATATGTTGGTGTTTAGGATAGTCTGTTTATGCTTAGGATAATCATTTTATGACTTCCATTCCTTTTCTATCACTGCTTTCATTCAGAATATGTTTCCATTTAAGGTTTCACAACTAACTATGGGTTAAATACACATTGGTTACTACAATATACTTAAAGATTTACTTCAAGTATACAACTGACTACAGATCTGTGCTTATAAATGCCTAGACACTGCAAAGTCATGAGTCGTTTCTAGAAAAACTTTGTTCTATATCAATTGTTCTATAGTACGTTTATGTGACATTAACTATTTCAAGAATCAAGGATAAGGGTGACCATCCAACAGTTGCATTATACGACTGGCATGATCCCAATTTATCCAACAGATGGTTAAGAGAATACATGATAACAAATGTAAAATGAACACCTTTTAGAACTATACTGTCTCACCTTTTGACGTCTGAAGAGAAACTGAGGGTGGTTGTTACATTTGTTGGTGAAGCTGTTCGTAACTGATTAGTACTACAACAATAATATAAAACAGTAAAATATCATTGTAAAAATATTACCAACGAAGAAGTAGGCTAAATGGAATATATATTGTAAAGGCCTGATATAATGTCAACTGTTTAAGGGAGATTCTAAGATACTAAAGAGCCCATTGCCGTTCTGAAGACGGATAGAATGCGCCCATAGATTTTATGTAAAATGAAAAGTGCTTATAAGTGTATCTTGTATCTGTTGTACACTCACACAGTAATGCACTACATCGTTATATTTGAATAAACTATTAACTAATATAATGCACAATAGCCTTTCGTCATTATCAAATTAAGCTTGGATCTACGCGATGAGACTATAAAGATTCTAAATGAATAAAATTCATAGATGATACAAAAGATGAGTTCCTTTTTCAAACGATTGATATAATGACACAATTGTTAATATTATAAGTTTGACGAGAGTGAGGTGTTATGCAATAAAATCGTAGATAGCTGCCAGAAACCGCAAGGACTATGTAGTCGAGATTGGAAGTACTGTATGACCACATCGGATTTCATCAGAACCCTCAAGTCATGCCACGCACCATTCAATCTTTTATTGCACGTTATGAGGCATTCATTATATACGACACGATTGACCAGTGAGAGAGAAGCCTATAGTGCCATGATCATACCACAGTTTATAGGGAAATACATGCAGTTTTGTTTAGCTGTTCGCTTATGTTACTGGATTATGTACATGCAATAGCATGATAAAGCCCTGATACACTATGCTGAGTCCAGTGGAACGAAGTATAGCCTCCGATTTAGGTGTCAAATTACAAGGAAATAATTAACACATTTACAAGGCAACATGGTTCCCAGGCCTATTTGCGGGAGCAGAAGCTAAGTTTCATAGACTGATTCCCTATTTCAATGAAATATGGGACTGGTAATTCCTAGCTGGTTAAGACTTTGAACTTTCGCTGGTTCCTTGCTAATTTTCAGTTTCAAGGATAACCAGCACAACCTCTCTCCCTCATGAGGTTCCCCAAATACCTTTTCTGTACTTGTTTATAAAATGAAATAATGGCAACCTTTCAAAAGATAAGATTTATTTGAATGTTTCTCTAAAAACTGACAGATTCCTCAAAGCCCCCCTAGCGGATGACCGAGGAACCAGCGTAGTACTGGCTGACATTCTCACAGCAGATCTCTCCCAGCGTTACCCATAATTCACCAAAAGATGGCGGTCATACCTGGCCTATAACGTAGGCCAGGCTTCCAGTCTATGGGTTTCAATCAGAGGAGGTGTGAAGCGTAGCGCCCCCTTTCTTCTTGAGCGATATTAGAGAACCAAAACAAAGCACCACAAATGCTCTGACAGGCTGCTATACAACTCACAGAGAATCTCTTCTACAGATGTTTTAAAGCGTTTCCAGGGATAGATGCTATACCAAAAGGTCCATAATGCTTTGTTTTGTTGCTCCATTGCTTATTTTAGATGCAACATTATTTACAAATTATGCAAATCATCCTGCACTGACTTGACAGGTGATGTAGACTCTATACGAAAATATAGCAAGAATGGGCTAATTAAGAAGAGCTACTACATACAATTTGTTAGAGCTCTATCAAAAAACTTTTCAGATATTGATAGAGTGGCATCAAATTTATTCCAAACCACAATAGAGCTCAATAGAGCTCCACATTTTATGGTTGTTTTGTGTTGTGGAATACAGCCTTATTTCTCACAAATTCCAATGTTCAACCTACGACAGGAAACCTTAACCATAGCACAGGTATATGATATGTGTATCACTAAATAGGGACATGTCTTAGATTTCTAACAATGTTTTGTTTATCAAAATCGGCCTATTATTCATGACACAAGAGCTATTTGCATTTTTCATGTTTTGGTGTGGGCTCTTCTCAGAGCTCCTTCCCTCTTGCTGGCATGTTTGAAAGTGGCGCTGTAAGGCAGCCAAGATCGTATATATGAACCAAGTCACTATAGGGGGCGCTGCGCTTCACACCTCCTCTGGGTTTCAATGATGGTTCCCACCAAGTCTGCCACCTTGCGAATATCCACTCTATTGCACATACCTAGTCTCCACCTGTTCTAGTATGGTGGCGACTATCGGTACTAACACTCCCAGCTTCCAGCTGCATACCTGTCAGAGGTCCCCAATACACTTCTTATGTGTGGATTAGTATTGACTACAGTCTACACTGTAAATCGTTGATATTTATTTGGTAATTTTGAAGAACATTCTACATGCTCGACGTGGTAAAATGGCGAGTAGGATTTGGAGATTTGGCACACTGACTATGAATTGGTATTCTTAGGGTGTCCAGTGTGCATCCTTTGACGCCTACCATCTACTGAGCGCCCCTCTCCTCACTGTGATTTTGATTCAAGAAGAGTGATACTTTGTGTTTATCACGCAACAAACAGAAATTGGTTACAATGAAGATGTGCGAATGCTAACATATGACAACCCTTCTTATCGTTTATCTCAGCTTCTGACACCGAAAGTTTTCTAACCATCCTCAATAATTCATGTGCATGGGTTAGCTTTCTTTTTTTCCATTTCATTTTTTATTTTCCTGATCCTTATGAGTAAGAAAACGATGCTGTAATGCCCACTAAATAATTCCAAGGAAATATGCACAAATTACCAATAGAAGAGATTGTATGGTCTTTGTACTAAAGACATCACTCTCCTCTCTCTAATCATCTCATATTTCGGCTGTAGATGGTCGCTTTAGGGTTGAGCCCAATAACGCCTTGGTGATAGGAAAGGTGGCAGCACTGAGTACAGGCTTCCTGTATTTCGGCATTTCTGCTCAATTCTGCGACGCACGATCACATAATTTCTCTTGAATCTTGATGTACATAACTTACAAACCTGAGTCAAGGAAAAGGCTAGTGGACCGACAAACACTAATTACCTTGGAATTGAACTTCTCATTACATTGATAATGCTGATGTGTAAAAGGTAGACGGTACACCACATTGATATCTAAACTACAGCTTAAGTTCAGATATCAAGAAAACTCAAGTAGAGAAATAGAATAGAACTTCTGGATAGATATTTCAAACTGGAAAAACTAAAAACATTGACAGGCTCTGCTTTACCCACACATATACGAGAATAGAGCTATATTTATTTAACAGAGGAATATCATCGAGGAATAAAAAAGAAAAACCATCAGCGAAAGACATTGCAGTTCCCCAGACTTCTGTCGAGCTGTAAATAGTGTGTCACAAGGTGAGCAGCTCCGAGCATCTTCGGTCTGCTTCTGATCTCCGCTTTTTGTTCTATGCCACTTGGGACCTGTTTTTAGTATCATGGACTTTAGATTGCCGAGTATTTTCCTTAAAGTATTCAAAAGGTTAGTGTGTGTATGTAATTGTCCCTTTTCTTGCAGTATGATACATCCATAGGCATTTCGAAGAATGCCACTGTGGGTGGTGTCTCAGGCATCATTGATATCCATAAGTATATACATGTGTATATAAAGTCGATAAATAGAATGAAAACCTTTGAATGAGGTAAAGAGGGAATATAGGTCGTTCGTTAAATCTCATATAATCCAATGAATTAGAATTATATACTAGAACGAAAACATTAACAATTCATTTTTAATCTTGAGATTAAACATTAACATTGATAATGAACTTTCAAGCCAATCAAGAAAAGTTAAGATTGAGCTTTTAAGTCATCAGAAAAGTAACTTCAAGTTCGGGTGTGCGGGAGGGGGTAAGATGGGGCAGTAACTGCCTAATTATACATAAAATCAACTGCATGTAGAGGCGGTATAGATCTGTGAAAAAAATGGAAACGAGAGAAAGAATAGGTGAAATTTGAATCAGGTTCATCTCGCGAGCCAGGGCTCATTGTATTATTTACGTCAACATATCTTTTAGCGGGCGACATCTCCTGGGATATTGTGGATGTCATGTAACTAAGGCCTAATCTTATAGACTGCCTAACACAGTGTCAAGAAAAGAAAATCTAGAATATCTTCTATGGTTAATGATAACCATACACAGATATATGTTTATGAAAATATATTTTAACAAAGTATACAGTTATATAACAATTCTCATACACTCACATTCACTTCTGTAGAGTTCATATGATATGAGTCCTCTTGGCTACAGCTGTGTTCCTGATTCTCCTTTCAGTTATTTTCCAATGTCTCCTTAACTTCTGGAAAGAGATGATCCATAAGCGGTGGGATATGGTGGTAAGAGTCATCAATCCAGAATACCTGTTTCCTCCAGTGCTGGGGTGATAGAAGCTTGTGGATAAATCCTACATTTAGTATAGGCCTCCGTTATTGTATAGCCTAGAGTCCGATGGTGTTCCAGCCTCCTCACTGTAGTGGTGGTTATGCTCAGCAGCCTGGAGATGTTGACACCTTGGTGTCTGGGTGAAGAGTGATTCCTGTGTGCACATCTGCTGCTTACATACTTTCTCGGGGGGTCAGTGCAAATAAAGGTAGGGGATGGTTCAAACATTGGAGGTGGTAGTCAAAAGAGTCAGGCCTTAACCGCTATCTGGAGCGAGGACCTATTAGGAAATACCCTGTGGTATTCCCAATACTATGTCAAATAGGTGAAGATAAGTAATATTCAAGAGCAGCATTATTCATCAATCTAAACCAGCAGAATTGTGTTTGTTATGAACTCGATTACAAACTAGTAGTATTGGAGGGAAGATATCTAAAATATTTTGTTAGATTCATCAGTCATTATAAATGAGGAAATTAGTTGAAAGAGACCACTATGGAGCACCATCTGCAGTGATTACAAACTCTTTGTTCATGTTTCCCCCAAAAGTGTCCCTCGAACGAGACTATGAATGAACAATAGGAGTCATTGGGCGCTATTGACTAGCTCTTGCCGACTGTGTCGGCCGTGGAAAAGAAAGTTCCAAGAACTCTAACGTTTGGTATCGCTCACTTGAGTGTGAGCGATATCAGCTGGGCGTCTATGGTTGGTATTTGGTCTTCACCAATAAGGGATGGCTCAACCTACAAAAGCGCATGCGTAGCAGTTGTTTATTTCCATGTGCTAACATTTTGTACCCTTCAGGAAGTGCTTCAGAAACCAGATAAAACTGTTAAATATTGGTTCCATATTGCAACACCAGGCAGCGACTCCAGCACCTATACGTGTAGCTGCCGGAGTATCATAACACTTGGTGTCTGGCAGAACGTTATGCAGGCGGTATTCCGCGAATAGTTTAAAAGAACCTGTTTTGATCATCCCGATACTTCGTCGGATTTATATACTCTTACATCCTCTGAAATCCCTTTTATATTTTGAACGGGTGAGGCGGCCACTTCCCAAGAGGAGGGGGCATTTACAAGCCCAATCCTGAACTATTCTAAATAATACCCACAGACAATCAACCAGATTCAAGGAATTAATTATACCTACTCTTGGCATTTGGATGGACCACAGAGCACATACAAGTCCATGTACGCCAAATATAGAACCTTTCCTAGTGTTGAAGACACATGTTTAGGCTCTGGTGTTCGTTAACCTGCGCTGCGGACTTATTCCCATTATCAAGAGTAATCTAGGTGTTTAGTCAGATTACCTTGTACGGCACAAATCTCGCGCCTGAGGGTGCCCCTCGTGTTCTCAAATAAGAAACCTCAGAGGTTCCTGTTGGACCTGAGTTGGTGACTGGTCCATGGGCTGATCTCTCTGTGCCTCGGGCAGAGCAATGGCGTGTTTCAGGACTTCAATCCCGATAGGTCACGATTTCCGCATTTAAAATCGTAGCGATCGCGAAGCATGTCGTGGCCTATCGTGGTAGGTGGGGGTCCCCTATTACCTCCAACTCTAAGTACTAATCGCAGGGGCAAGAGTTTATGAGGGCAATTGTATTGAGATAATATTCCTTAAGAAGAACACTACAGTTAGCAAAATGCGGTAACAATTCTCATTTGATTATGATGATTGAATCGTTCATTAGATAAGGTAATTGTACACCCAGCGCCCTATGATTATATCATTACATGTAATATCAAACTATTTTATTTGGATTCTGCTTTCGAAATTCAATTCGTCGAAATCTGATCTAACAAGAAGTAGTTTCTAATTCGAGCCCTTTCCACTGTAATCCGAAGACGCTTCCAACACTAGCGAGCTTCAATTACCTTCTTTCTAGATTAATGAAATTGAACTTCAGGCGATGCCCATCTAGGTCCTTCACTATAAAGTTGTCCAATATCTTTTGCGGCACTCTGTTATCAATTTCATATTCATTAATATGTAGGTTTGGTTCCTGAATTCAATCCTAGGAAGTTTATTTTCAGTAAATCTTCATTTTGAACATTCAAACGCGATTCAGGTGATATATTTCCTGTACATCAAGCTGAAAATTGGTTATGCATAATTTCATTATACTATCATTATTCTATATCTATATTCGGAGATTCCAAACTAATCCTTTCCAGGCATGGGCCCTCGTCTTACACGAAGGGCACCATTCATTAGCGTATAGCAAATTTTTTTTAATTAAGAATAGCATTAATTAGCTAAAGATAGGTTACCTCTGCCAGGTTGGCAGCCGCAATGATTACTGGTTCCCTTTGAAGTAGTCAGTGCGCATGAGCAGACCTAATCCGAGAGAGTGTAAGGACTTAGCGGAGAATTTACTTCCTGAGCCGCACTTCGTCGAGCATTCATTAGTAAGGTATCCTGATTAATTACAACTCATGTAACCTCGTGGTCTGCGATGACATCTTTTAACTGAAAGGCAAGTCATTCGAAGATTAGTGTCACGCAAAGACCCGCCTACATCTTGAAGTTCATCCTTTTCATCATATATGCTGTGGTGGATTGCAGAATGGTACGTATCATCGGCTTTGTGAAGCAATCATTGTCACGGTGAGGTATATGGAGCTTTTCTGCTAATTCGGCATTGGAGAACTGTCGATGAATTACTTTGATGATCAATGTGTGCTCCGGGAGGTCTGCCAACTGATTCCATAAAATATGAAGGCTTATGAGGTATTGAAAAGAATTTCCATTCATTGTTGTAACTCTAAGATCTAATCACTATTATTCTAAATTTACATCTACGGAAAAATACACCGCTATATATTCAGTAAGGAAAGTAGGACTCGCTTCGCAGTAACGGTATGTTATATGTACGTGAAAAATACTGTCCGTGCACCTGGGATATCAGAAACAGTTCTCTTGATGTTGTGTTTTTCTTCATGATTAAAACAAAATTGTTGTCGGAACAATGATCTCATTTCTTTTGTTATTTCGTTGTGTAAAATATTTCATCGATCAGTTAAAAATGTGTGTGAAACGAAATTAATTGTATGAGGTTTATTAATGGAAAAACCTAACTTGAAACATTAGAAAAAGAGAATGATAGCAATTCAAGCCTATTTATCAAGGACTCGTTTGCATTCAACAGAGGTTCGGGCAGCATTTAGAACAAAACCATTTCAATCATGATCGATCCAACAGTGATCTAAAAGAAAGTACTAAATTTAAAGATAAGGAAAGGACGCATACAGGATTAACAGGACAATGGTAGAGATTCTGTGAAGAGACAATTACAATCGATAACGTAACCTTGTGGATTATAATTATCAAAATGAAACTCAAATTATTGGTCAAAATAATGAAATTATGACGACAATCAGACCCTTGTACGCATCAAAGGATTTCTATAAACGGTTTAAATTTGGTCTGAGAAAGGGCTGATTCATTTTGGAGCTCTTTTAAACAGTCTCGTCAGAGATCCCTTCGATTGAATAATTTGTTTTTAAGAAGGTTATGTTCATTGGCGTCACCTATCCCTTTTTGATAAAGGTACGAAAAGGAAAAAAGATAGGAAACAAGGAGAGAGGAGAAATAAATCTGTGGTGTGAACCATAAACGTCTTGCGCGAGTCACTCTTGGACTGGCTTTCATTAGTCCTGGACACTATAGGCTGGTTAGTGTGAGACAGGGGAATGACCACATACGCTGAACTGGGCTCTAGACTATTTGTCATGATCACCGCACTGTCCAAAGGTGTCTATCCTCTCGTTAATCACTCTCTAAAGCTAGACCGCGGGTCTGATAGCGACTTTGCTCGGTAGCAAAGATGCTGTCTTTGACTTGCTATACTAATGTGTATTTCTAAAGGTATAATACTTATTTGGTAACTAAACCACCAGATTTAGAGGAAAATGCTTATTAAATGATAAATCTAGGTCAAAGGATGGAATACTACATCTATATCATAGGAACTCTATCGTAGTCAATAAATATCAGAAATACGAAGCGGGCCTATCAAAAACTCACCAGTTTATGTTAAACATTACCCTGATAAACTCCACCTCTAGGACTCTGCTGAAAATAAGGCTGATTAGAAGTAAGAAATGGTTCGCATTGTGGCATCGCTGTGCAATGAGGAAAAAAAATGAAAGCAGGTACTTTGGAGAGGCATTGTTATTGTGTGAAATATGTCAAAGTTATCTATTAATAACAGAAATTACCACAAGTCTATGAACCATGGAGAACTGTACTTCATTCCGTTACCTAAGTATATTGATCTGGACCAAAAGCTCTCATGGGATAAACCTGTAGTAGAAACTGTTAACAAATTCAACCAAAGAATATTCAAATTGAGAAAAATATAGAAAATGCCTCTCAGAAGCTAAGTCAATAAGGGTGTATTTATATAACAATTATTGCAATCTTGTTGGACTACCGCGGATACCTCATTCCCGGCGAGAAAAGAACTGTTTCAAACAAACTGCAAACATTGCATAGAGCTTTAAGGGTGTGTACCAGAAGTGCAATTTGTGAATTGTCTGTTGAAGTATGACATAATAGAAGTCATGTAGAGGATTAAAAGAGGAGAATATAGTTATTACTATACTTTGAAAGATAAACCAAAAATCTACAATAGGCAAATATATAATAGGCAAATAAGATTGGAAATGGTCTAGCACATGATATATTATATATATATATATATGTATGTCCTCATTATGGTGATCAATGTCTTCTAGATAGTATGTATTAGCTTCACCCATCTCATCACATTACATTATTAAAGAAACATATTGTACTTTGTACTGTGAACTGTAAAACTTTTGATCTGTTCGAGTTGACAAAGACGAAAATCTGCTGATGGCAATAAATAATTTCTGGTTGCTGGAAATATAGTGTTATACATTTTAGAGAGTATATATTTCCAGAGTACACAAGGACCATAATTTTCCATTCGTTTCGGGAAGGCGGATGTTGGTGAGGGTGGGGCCTCGCCCAGGCAAACTGGAAGCACTCCAACAAGTCTTTGCGAGAGTCCTTCAGGAGTGTACGCTCGTTGTGTTTATTGTGCAAGCCCGAGACATGGGGCAACAGGCCTCAAGAACGTCAGTTAAGTTTGTGAGTTGTACATTATAGGCCTGTTTCCATTGCCCGACGAAAAGGGTGTAGATATTTTGAGTTACCCAGAAATCTATCGGTGGTGCCACTGACTGTGCGTTGGTATAGAAAAATCAGTTAGGGTAGTAGATTTCACCAAAAGAATCAAGCTTTCACTCAGTAGTGAGTGGTGCCACATTGCATAATCTAAGCAGTCAGCAGTGCCAAAAGTCCGTCGGTGGTTCCTGACTGTAGATCGGTGATGGGAAATCGGCCAATCAAAAGGGGCCTTAACCGTTTCCATTGGCTGATTTCCCATCACCGATCTACAGTCAGGAACCACTGATGGACTTTTGGAATTGCTGACCCAATATTGGTTAATGGAAACGACCCAGCCTGTGAAATGATCCAAGACTTTTATGCTTAGATTATGCAATGTGGCACCACCCACTACTGAGAGAAAATTGGGTCATTAAGTGAAATCTACAACCCTTTTATATCGATCCATAGTCAGTGGCACCATCGATAGATTTTCTAGGTAATTCAAAAGATCTACACCCTTTTCGTTGGCCAATGGTAACAGGCCTTTATTGTACATACACAGGTTGTCTGGTGCGCACGCTCACCATGTGCGATCAGCACTTACACAGAAGGGGTCCAGACATATTCACCGTTACCCGGTGATCTTTCGGGTTTGAGGACCAGCTACAGTTCCTCACTTCTGAAATTTCTGTTGTGCCCTATGATGGATTTGAGCTTTCTTATAGGTGGTTGATAACGTTGAACATACTCAGAGAAAATGAATGACAATACATACTCATCACAAGCGGGTATGCAAAAGGACAAAGGACTATTTATACCAGAAATACCAGAGTAAATGAAGGACCCTTGACTACTCAAGTCTTCCCAAAGTGATCTACTTTCCAAAGGTCACTCATCTTAAACATTCAACCATCATTAGTGAGAATATATATCAATTCATAAGGACGATAAGGGATATCTAAAAAAAACCAAAACTAAATGGCTCGATTCCATGGTCATGTTCATATTTATTTACCCAATGTTGTTGCTTTATTGTGCTTGTATTTTTTCAAATCTCCAAATTTGATAGTAGCAGCTGAAGATCTAATCACCTTTGTTTTGCCTAAAATGCCTTTTATCTATGTAGATCAAGTCATCACAGAATAAACTTCTACACGTAAACAACCATTCAGCTATGCCGATACCACTCCCTGTAATATGTGTATAAATCATGTCGAAGGATTATATCTTATGCTGCAAAACCTTATTGGAGTGGATCTTCTGCCTATAGTCTCTCCACGCCAGGGTAGAAAAATGCGGTTTCCGCCAGATAAGCAGTTTAGGAAATATGATGTGACACTTTGCTCATACATAGAGCCAGTGACTCTCCACGGACATTCACTAAAGGGGAACATACGGGACCTGTGTCCATTAAACTAAGGATACTTCTGTATTTACGGTATATATATTACTTTTCCGTATCCCTTGGGAGCCCAGAGGCATGAGGACAGCAATGGGTTGCTCTGCGACTTCTCGTGGTGGATTGTTGAGTTGCTCGGATGGGATTAAAAAGAAGGATTTGATACCAAAGCTGACCATTGGAGTACTTGGTGGACCAACCACCAATGACAAGATTAATGCCGAGGGGACCATTCTGTCTTGCATATTTTATATCCAGACGGTTTAATCGCTGGCTCTCAAGAATTACTATCTTGATTTAGGTACACCATTGCGTTTGCAAGAGCTGCTCAGATATAGGGGCGATATTCTTGATAAAACCGTGCACCCACTTCGCTCCCGAGACGCGCCGATACGCCTTACGATTTAATCACCGCTTCAAATAAAAGATTGATTCATTGGCTATAGTGTTCGGTATTTAAAGTGTATCGGGAGGTCTATCGTAGGGAATTGGCGGCTGTGGATGGACGGTTCAAATCTCACGTTACCATCTGAATGCGACTTGCAAATCCTGTGTTGTCAAATATGTGAATATTAATCTTAACAGAATCAAATCATCAATCACGTTTAAAAATATCTCTTCCACCCAGGGAGACCAAATGGAAAACAAATATTCATTATCAATGATTTCGATAAATGAATAAGAGTGATAGAATAATGAATCCTTATTCCCCCACTAGCCAAGATCTATATTAAGAGATCTCTTTCAGAGCCTTTTTATTTTCACAATACTACGATTGAATTCCGACATTTTCAGTTGTTGAATAAATACCAAGCTCCATTGATATAATTCTATCCTGTTGTTATTGAATGACCTCTCGTGGTAAATATGATGTTTAACAATTGTAAATCTTACTATTGCTATTTTGGTTTTTGCTCTTTGCAGTATTTCTTATAGGATGTCAACCTGAAGGACACGATGGGAAAGGGAAACAAGAATGGAAACAGACAAATAGTTTGCCATATCCGCGAGCATCTCCTAACATTCTCGATCCCAACTTCATGTTATAGAACTACTCGTCTTTAGCAGTGCAGATGGAACGGATCTGTTCGTGATATGGCCCTGATAGAAAGCTATGAACTTGATGAACTGAGCCCATTGGCCATCAAGTATGGACGCATATGTAGTTTCTGAAAATTGTACGTAGTAGGTAACAGTACGCAAAATTTCCAAAAAGGTTTTAGCCCAACCTAGTCACGACGTTGGTGTTTGATGGATGGCCCCAAAAGATCCCAATGAAATCATTACTGATAGGCCTTCATAAGTTCTTTCGCGCGACATCAGTGGGCAGCACCTTCGAGCGTATCACACTAACCGTCAAGGCGCTCATAAACGCTACCCCACTCATATGAAGGAAATCCCTTTTTTTTGTTCACACTCTCATATAATATCGATGGGACAAATTGATTAGGTTGCTGAGAAGGAAATTGTTTGACCTTAAATTATAAGTCGTACACTTGGGCTCATAGGTACCAGTGCAGTGTTCGGAGGGACGTCCAACATGTGAATATTTCAAATAGGATATATTTTACTTCTCAGGAGTCACGAAATCCTTACGCTATTGATCAGCGAGGTGATGATATTACTTGCCAGTGTAAAACGAAACTGTTCATCCACGATTTTACCACAATTTGAAATAACCTGTCATAAACAGACCTGTGTTTCTTGGAAGATTTGAAGATACAATATTTATTACTGTCTACATCATACACACAAAATATGTCGCCAGGTTTATATCAACAATTTGAATTTCGAACTAGATTTCAACATAGTGAGAGCTACAGCAATAGCTCTAATTTCAAATAAATGCCTGTTTTAATTTTTGTGAAATTACAGTATAATCACCACCATTTCATGAGTAGATACCCTCTAAATAGTCGTGGCAATTTAGATCATATAATAATAGCTCTCTAACTAGGGTATTATAGAGGCATTACTAAGGTTGCTTTGAGGTCAACATAATATAAATAGAGATTTGTATTCATTCTGTGTGGACGTCAGCTTGGAATCTTAGCACAGAGGTATAGAGTCTTCACAGCGTTGTGTGACATTAATGTTTGACTTAAGACTGTACTCGGGACGTATCTATTCATGACAAGGCTGTGTTTAAATGTTAAACGAGCTAATGGAATACGGAGTAGCAGTCCGCTTTCCCGAGCGGAACATTCTCCATCTAATAAACAGCCCCTACCTACTTCTAGTCACAAAGTTCCATAACGCTGACATAGAGCGATTAATCTGCTGCTAATTTCCTTCAATAATTACACCCATCTCCCTCACATAACGTACACACCACATAGATATTCAATGGTAAACACTGCGCAAAACCCCTCAGTTATTTCATACATACGCCACCGTGTAGATGCATGTATCCGTTGTAATTTTTTATGTTTTTTACGTCCATATTTCACGTCAGTGTATGTGGCGTATGCAAAGGTATTTTTCCATATATACTGAAGCGTAAGACCGTCCACCCACCAACGCCGACGCGAGCCGATTCGAGCTGATACAAAATGACCATCTCGTAGTGCGTCGGGAGGCATATCGTAGCGTATCGGTTCGCGTCGGTTCGCGTCGTAACGTGTTGGGAGGGTTCGTGAAAAAGGTGCCATGGTCCCGATACACCCCGATATTGCTCACGATGCAACCATTGTAATCAACCATATTTCCTTTATAATTCCAGAAATAATGCATATTTATGATTGATATTTTATCTATAGATACAAAACGATATCATATGATATCTCATGATAATATCTATTTATAAAAAACAGTTCCAAGTTAAAGTATAAAATGGTCGATTTGAGACCCTTATCTACTATAAAATTTCACCATTTTTGCAGAGTCGCATTACCATTACATATCATAGATATTCTGAAAATTTCATAATTTTTCATCGATTATGTCAAATGATTTCCCGTTTAAAGTGTTATCTATACACACCGACGCGCACTGAAGCGGACCGACGCGCTACGACAATCGATACATGATCGATTGTCGTAGACCCTCTACGATATGTTTTTGTATCGGTTCGCATCGGTTCGCGTCGGTGCGCGTCGGAAGCCCCGTGGACACCCCCCTCCTAATGGCTGTATTTGCCGCCAAGCGGAAATATCCTCTGCGCGATATATATACTCTGGTCATATACATGTTTGGCGTGTATACATGCATGTATACTGATAAAAAATATGAAAAAGGCTCGCGACCCAACCACCCTGCCCCCGCCACCCCCCCTTTCAATTGATGACTGTTGGCCACTTGGTAGAGTTCCAGTTTTGGGTTGATGTTCAGTTAGCCTTCCTCTTTTTGCGAGTAAACTGTCAATTAGTTCCCGTATCCCATAATTCTTACACCTCGTGGGAGGACATAAAGTACCTGGAGTGTTCCTTGTGCATGGCATATCGAGTCTTTATAGAATAAACGACCGTAGTACTGATGTATATTTAACACAAATTTTTGGGTAGATACTTGAGGGTCTATGCATCGCCTGCAAAATATTATACCACAGGCACCATTTACATGCTACATTATTGAAGGTGTCGCCATTAAATGGCTCCCAAAGGATCAATCACTGGGATGCTTATATTGAAGGGTGACTAATACAACACCAGCCATTGTTTGGAAATCCCGGAGAAAAAACTATGTTGGAATATATAGCTTTCTAACTCTTTTAATACTGCATTTAGGGAACATGGGTACCAACATCGCCATAAATCTGCTATATATTTTAAAGGTATGTTGTCGTCGAACGGTGTGACCTCCGGGTGAGGTTCTGAAAAACTGCTTCCGCTCTGGATATAATATTCATTGGCTCAGTTTCTTAACACAAGAAAACTTGCTGCTGAATGGCCAGCAAAGGCAATTTTGATCAGTACCTACCTATATAAGAATTGATAACGACTATTCCACTAACACCAGATGAGTTTTTACCATAAGCTTAGCTGTGATTCTCCTCTTGCTTTCAGATCCTGACGGATTTTCTCATTTTTGTAGGATCCCTCAAAATTTGAAAATATATGCAAAGTTATGAATAAACTGCGTATACATAAATTTAATAATGCATGTTTCTGGGATGTAACAGATGAAAATACATTTCTCTATGTACCTTTGCCTGTAATCTAACTACTATAGAAACACAAGAACGATAAGCTTCCGGCGTGCAAACATTGGATGCGGCCTTTGATGTGTTACCAGTGGAGGGAACTATACACGCCTGAGGCTGATGGACAATAATTCTGATTTTCTCTCCTGATGGTGATGTGTGTCTAGGTGGTAATTATCTAGTGACATTAGATTCAGATATTCATTTAGATTGACATGAATAATTACGCTCTCTGATATGGATTCTCTCTGTTATACGTTTTATCATATTAGGCAGGTCCTTTTGATCAAAATTTATGTATGTTCCATTAATGAATTATAAGGTGTTATATATAGGTGTCTTTTAATTGTAAGCTAAGTATTTGGTAATCAGTGTTCACAGAAGGAATCCAAGGAAATGAAATGTGGCAAAGGAAAGTCATGTTTTTGTACGACAGGCAATCCAAAAATTCCGTGTCTTTCTTGTAAAAGATGACAAAAGCAATGTCCTTGGAAATGGGTATTTAGTGTTTAGTGGTCAGATGTTATGTCCAAAATCGCCTTATCTATAGTATTTTGCCTCTTAAGATTATGCTAAAAGATCAGGATGGCACTTTACACTATTGGTCAGTCTTTTCTGTTTGAGCAATTAGTTAAAAAAACAATTATGAATCATCAGTTATACCAATGGTAAGGCTTACAGGTTTGAGTGTCAACATGTGTTATGACTGTATGTGTTATGACAGCATGTGTAATACTGGGTTTTGGTTGATAATTGTTGTATTGTCTTTAGCCTTTATTACTATAGGGATGATAGTTTTGCAGCATGAATGAAATATTGGTTTGTAACATTGGGGTAGTTAAAAGAGGATGCTACCCCCATAAGATATTGATAAGAAGCTAGTTAACACATTAGCTTATTTGTCAAAAGAAAAGAAAATGTCATCAATCCGTTAATATCTGTTGAGTGTTGAGAACAACCTCTAAAAGGATGAGCCTATTGTACTCCATTGCATTTTACATCATCGTTTCAAGGTATCCTTTATTGATGGTGGCACTAAGAGAAATGTGTTTTTTTCGAAGACAAAGCATATTTTATTACAGTCCTTTCATTAAAAGGGATCTCCTTCAAAGGCTGTTTTCCTTCTACTTTCCCTGTGCCGATGCAACACAAAGGTGTAGCCCTGCAACACACAGAATTGAAACCTTTAATCTGGTTTACTCAAATCTGAATATGCACATCCAAAGACAAGAGAATGGGAAGTGAGCGGATGTTGTATATTCTTTTACATGGACGATGGATTGCAGGGCAAAGCCAGCTCAGTTGACAGCACAAATAGAGTGCCTGTGTCCTACTACACAGCAAACCCTGCAGAGGGCGTTAGGGTCGTACGGCCATCGGACTTAATGTCATAAAACCTCGGCGTGTTGGCACACCACTCTTGTTGTCTTTCAACTTCCTGTCCCACCGGAAGCACTGATCAATGCACAGGTCATTTGGATAAGCCCCGACCCCGCCCTCCTTACGCACAGACAATGGCCAGCCATTCACGTAAATACGGATAATGCTAACCACAAACCACGTCCCTGCTGTGTCTCACGTCTCAGTACCAGCGTGAAATGAAACTAGATGGGAAAAATAGACGGTACTGATATATTCACTGAAATTTCAATATATTCCCACAAAATGCCATACACTTTCACACCCCAGAGAGTCTGTGATGGCCTCTCTATTATAAAGATAAAATCATTATAATACTTTTATTAGACCTATTGAAATTGCCATATGGCCATCTGGACGTGTATACATACTCAAAAAATCCTAACGTCAACATGTGAGAAACCGCTCTCTGAAGTGACACTAGGTAGTTTAAGTAAGCTGTCTACATATACGCACATGTGTTGGAGCTATGGCTTTCTATCTGTAGATAAAATGACAAATAATGCGCACCGTTGGTGGGGAAAGCCATGAAGCTTTCTGTTATAAAGCGTTCTGCTATAATGACAAGTGTAACAAGGAAATACAGCAATGCAACGACAGAAATTTGAGAAGTAGATGCCTCCATGTAATCCGATATATTGCAATCAACATCACAACAGAAGCTCTTTTGAATACAATGCTTTGTATATAGACATCTCCTTTGTCAGTTCTCCGTCCGATATTTCAGCGTGTGCATACAAAGGCTGTATGTTTGCTTACTGGGTGGTAAAGTGAACATATTCCCTTACAAAGTGACACTGATTGCTAGAAAGACAATATTCTGTGTCATTATCCACTACGCCATAGACATGAAAAGCCAACGTCAAACCCACCATGGATAGAACCGAATAGGTAATTCACCCATATGCATCAACTGCAAAATGAGTTCGAAGAAGAAATTGACGTCAGCGTCGGTGTAGCCTTGAAACCCGCATTAACATGAACTCGACTTATGGCATACCATTACAGCAAAATTAAATATATTCCAGGCTCATTTCATACAGATATATAATACACGTTATATCAACCCGTGTATGATTTAGGTTATATTTTCCAGCAGAAAATCCGAATCAATCTAATTAAGATGATACGGCGTTCTAAACTGTATCTATCATGCAACTCTTCTCGAATAGATATGGCATATTTCTTACATATACATCAAATTGTGCACTTCCAATTGTGGGGCTGCATATGGTTTCAATGAGAGGGTATCCATTGTTGTGTATCTGTGGTACTATGTTATGGTCCACCTTAGTTGCACGCTCAGTCCGAGCTTTTTCACTGAAGGTTTCGATAAAGATAAAATGACAACAAACAGATAAATCTCCCTGCAAGCAGATCGGGCAGCTTGAATGTCTCCGCCGGAAGTAGCGCACGAGTTCCCTTCGAGGTAGGAGTGCGACAGGGCGAATGCTGATGTATAGAGGCACTCAGTACTGACTACGTCCGCAGGGAACCTCCCACAAACAGTCTCTGCATACTGCATATATCTCAGCACCAGGAAATGGAAAGCTACGAATAGGTGGGGAGGGCGGTGTGGAGGGGGAGAACGGGTTGGGGCACTTGGTAAGAGAATAAGTAGGAGTGTGCCCTGGAAAATCCAATTGTGGGCACACAAAAAATACCCGAACCTTAAAAGGGTTGGCTTTCAGTGCAATTTGATTCCTTTTGAAACTTTACTTCCAAGTCTACATTTGGAATGGTTTTTAATTCGTTAAATTTATCAAACTAAATGCAAAAAGAATATTTGTAGAGTTCTAAAAGGGTGAAATTTGTGTTATTAAAAGAAAATTCAGAGCAATATTTGAAAATTCTTTCCTAGATATCGAAATAGAGAATATTCAATTTTCTAGAATGTAGCGAACCTGACATCGTCGTGTTAGATTGAAACCTGCCTTTTACTCCACTACTAGTGAATGTGGGTTACGTGGCAGGTGTCATAAGTGCATCATTTTTCCTGTACCGGTATGTTACACAAATATCAACATGTACTACGCTATTGGTATCAATACCACAGCAGTATGGTTGTATACAAAAACGTACCAACATACTTTGGATACATGTTGTGGTTGGCTGAGAAAATTGCACCGATCTATTATGTTGGAAAGTAACCACGACTCCGTGCTTCAGGTAAGATATCAACATAATTAACAACGCACATTGAAGCAAGCTCAGCCTTCGTAACATTTTTGTGAATATACTGACAATTATTTATACATGAAGGTATATGTGATAAAAGTAAAATGTATTAACCTTATTGGAAAATACTCACGTACCTTGTTTCTTTCAAAAGCAATTCCACTTGCTATACAAGCTTGTGGAACGCAGTACACAAGCACGCACCAATAAGGTAAATACATTTTACTAGGAAGGTTTCTTCGTGTCTTTCAACGAAAGGATTTTCGGATTTTCTTCTATACCTGGGTGGTGATTCTTAAGGATGATTTCCTGGGTACTCCACCCTTCATGAGAAAAGTGGATTTTCCGGATGTCATTAGTGGGAGACATTGTACAGAGCGGACAGCTAAAAACTTTGAAAGAGGTGTCGGATCGGTTATTCAAATGAGGGAAACAAGATGAAGCTCATGAATATAAAAATACGCGCCCCACACATACAAGTGGCACTATTTCCCAGTATTATGGGCTGGGGGTCGATTCTATAATAGTTATATAACAGGGTTTAGATAGAGAGATTACTTCAGATATTGCCTCGACATATAGTATAGCCAAACTCAATCATCATTGCATAGCAGAAATCATGTGCAAAACATCGAAGGTGAACCTCTTAAAACAAAATAGCAGGTGGAGGTACAATATATCTGCAGGTAGGGACATATACGAATGGACAAGATTCCACGGTTACTTGGCGCGGCTCTTCTCCTGTTATAGAGTACTCCTCAAGCTACATTTAATTTTTTCCCAGATTTCATCTACGATTTCACTGTGAGTGGAAGATTCCATATTGCTCTGTGAATGTACGTCCAAATCATGAACTGACATTAGACTCCATACAGGGGAACGCCGATGTGCAGCTATCATATTAAACATGAAACGTCATTACCCCATATCCCTGGAAGAAATGAGAGTGGAGCCGAAGTGGGCTAAATAAAATTTTATTTAATTTTATGTGCACTTATTAATGTGAATAAGTGATAATAGTATTACTATGAATATTAATAATGACATATACGAGGTAATTGACAGAAGTATAATTGATGTCAATTATAAGTAATATGATATAATAATGTGGTGGTCGCCGCCTGTCTAGCAGGTTGGATGACCCCAATCCGGAACGCTAGTTCCAGGCAGGATCCCACCCTACGCACTTACGTAGGTTGGTTCGGTTTTCGGTTAGTTTGCACAGACCTATTCACACATAACACAACAACGTCACTTAATAAACAGGGATGTTTATTAATCACTTACTTCCCGGAAAGATCTGGAGGATCTTCCCTACAAGTACAGTACCCTAGCACATGGGTGCTAGGTAACGCTGGATAGGCTAATCCGGAAGATCAGCCTAACCACCAGGAAGGTTACAAGAACCCGCCTGCAAAGTGAGGGCCCAAGGATCCGTTCCTGGAAGGGACGCGCGAGGACAGCCTGTCGACCTACTGTGAACGCTGAGTATATATACCAAGCGTTACGTAATCCCGGTCTCCACCGCGCCACTCTCGTGTGCGGCGTTGTCCGGAATCACTACACAGTAAGGATCGGCATATCGCGCCACCTTCCGTGAAACAAACGAACACTGCTGGATTCCCGTCCCACTACAATAAGTATATTTATGAGTTATTACATAATAATGTGATAATGTAATAAAATAATAGCCCTACGAGGGTAGTGAGTAGAGAAGAGATAGGTGAGGGTGGGTGGGTAGAAAAATGGTACGTCTGTACGGTGCGAGTGCTGAGCGAAGTGTGAGGGATAGGCGAGTGCCCTGCGGACGCAGGAAGATGAGTGGTGCAGAAGGGAAGCGATAGGGGGCGTGCAGGTGCGTTGAAGTGAGGAGGAGTGTCACCAGGGGGGGGGGGGGGGCAATGACCACCCCTGACCAAAGGCCATGGGTCACCCATCACCCAAATATAGCTATTTTTCAGGTAGTAGCGGATGAGTGATGGAAATGAATCAATGACATCGGCTATAATGAACACAAGACAGGTAATAGTTGGAACGGGTGCAAAGACAGATACATTATACTTTTCCAATTACATTTCCATAAGTAAAGTAAAAGCGTTTCTACTACAGGACGTCACGAATATAACGTTATTAGTGATTATGGAAATGAAAATAATTGAGAAAGATTTTTTAGGAATACTTCTTAGAGAGTGACACCGCCCCAATAAGCTCGTACAGAGAGTTGAAGAGAGGAAGCCCATCTCGCACAAAATATAATTGAGAAATATATTTTAGTAATACTGATGAGATTATGAACATAGAAACCTTATGTGGCGTCAATTTCCAATCGTTTAAACCTTGAACGTCATTTTACGTTATTGAATTTAGTTGTTTGTTAATTTCAGCTTCTTTTCCGGAGTTAATGTGTAAAGTTTCATTTCACACCCAAATTTGGATATGATCCGCTGCACCCTAACACCTAATTAAAGCCTCACTCTGTCAGGATTCATTACTTAGACCCTATATTCATCGATTTATCCATATAGATATGGAATAGAAATGATAACCCCCAGTGTGAATTATGTGGCTGCCTTGTAACTACTGAAATTGAAGAAATGAATAAAGTCGTATAACATCGTTGTTATTATGAAAAAGGGTTTCACGACCTAAACACAGACGGGGAAATTGCAATCATAAATTTCGTCGAAGTGAAAGTAGTGAAAGCTTTTACTAGGGGTGAGGAGTACGTCAAGTCCTGATACCTTTTATCACAGGCCGGCAGGGTGCTTTAATTCCTTCGTTACCGCAATCCATTCGGCCAAATATGTACATGGAAACGTATTAGTCTAGCTTCAATTCGGTAGGTTAAACGTGCAAGTTATGCATATCGACTCGTGGAAATATCTAAGTTCATGATTTTCGTTATACAAGTCGCCTTGAATATAAGTTATTAAAAACCTTCATCAACTACATAATGAACCACAAACGCGTGAAATGCAGTTAAATGAGTTTATTTAACACCTGCATGCCTGACTTGATGTAGGATCTAAAAGATGAAAAACTTTAATGTGAGATAACAAGAACCAACCCCCATTTTACTGTAGGGTGGGTTGGTGGGTTATTTCAGTTGATATTCTACAGGAACGATGATCTATGACGTCATCGCATTTGCAACGCCGACAGGTGGCGTTGTCGACTTGAAAGTACAGGATGATTCTGCTAAGTGTCAGATAGCGACACTGTCACGTTTCCCGCTCGTCCTCTTAAAGCCTCCTTATGTCGTCCACAATAACTAACATACACTGAGCGCTCCCATTTTTGTGGATTCCCGTTATTTCTTTCCCTCCCCCATTCGTTGTACCTTTGGTTAGACTCATGGATGTTTTCATATCTTTTTTCCTGTATTTCCGCCTTTACCTTTATATCTGTTAACCACCGGTCATAATTCTTATTTTCATCCTTCTTATGCACTACGCGCTCATCCGAGATTATGTTACAGTTTTAAAATCAGAAGTTGTTATTGTCCAAAATAGATACAAAGTAATATGGCGTTATCCGGAAGCTGTGTTTAGATTGGATCGTCTGCAAAAGGAAATGAATGGTCACATGACCTGCTGATGTAAGCAGCTGAGGAGTATACCTCTGATGCTGCTGCAGAGAGCAGCACTTGAGTATGAGACTTAAGATCTAAAAGAGTACTGAGCAAACCATCTCCTCGCTGGAGTAAGGTTTGAGATTAGGCACTGGAGGCTTCACCATATGTGGAGTGGAGTCGTCTACTATGAACATTCATTGTGTGAAGCCATCACTCCTGTGTGTTGCTTAGAGACCGACGTGTGAGTAACTGACTCTCGCTGGAGAGTACACAGAGCAGATACTAAGGACTTATAAGATCTGAGCACGGAACAAATTAACATCATGAACTGGAACACCAGGAGTGTATGAGGAGATATGATTGAACAATAGAAAGGACTAATCATGAGATACGATTACTTACTTGAATTTATTATTGGACAATAATGGACATATTAACTTGAAAGAATTACTAAACGGGTTAGTACCAATGTATATAACACATCACACCAAACTATGTTTATATTTAAAGAGTGGAGTATGGTTAAAAAAAAAATTTCCAACCACGATGTCCGTCAAAAGACTTCAACGGAACGAAAAAATTGCAAGCCCTATGGTTAAAACCATGAGTCACTAGCTCTATGAATCGGATGTCACTGAATATAATGCACTTACCATGATTGTAAACCACAGATTGCTCTCAGGAGATTAAAGCTTATTTTATAAACTTTATTTACCTTGTTCATCTTTCCTCCTCTCTAGTCACAGGGATGTGAGGTCACCGTGTCCCTGTGACCATGCTAAGCCAGTAAATCTACCCTCATAGTTAAGTCAGTATGGTAATAAGATCTACCTCTGTAAGAACAACATCTAGCAACCTAAAGACTAATTAAGGGACCTAATTAACACCCCGAAAACTGTGCACTTAATCCTAAACCATTTTTGCACGTTTTACTGAATCGTCTCTGTAAGCAAGGCCTACTAAAAACAATTATCAAGACTTCAAATGCATACTGTTGGTAGATATACACTGGCACAGGATTAGCCACCATAAGCTCATCTTTTTACCTTTATCTATAGAAAAATTGAGGGAGTTATCAACCCTGAACTCAATCTGCAAGACAGTTCTTTCATGGGTACAATATTCTGGTTTGTCTCGGCTATCCTAGTCATACGCTCAAACCCACCATGCACACTCTATGTGTGAAATCTCCGTATCACACAGGTTGAAGCCTAGAATGATCAGTGAGCGTCAACAGTTAAACTTGTCCGGGAGAAAATCCAATTTCACTACCCTTCAAAGCAAATATGCTACTGATCGGATACAACTGAAAGAAGGAGACCCTTTGCGGAAATCCACTTAGACTTTTCAGGAAGTAATGGCGGTCCCGGGGATTTGCGCCGAATAGGAAGGGGCCGGGAAGACGCGACCACTTTAACGAGATGATTGGATCCATTAAAGTCGAAATGAACCCCAAATCGTAATTCAAACTTGGGGATGCCATTTCTTTCATGTATTGTGACCACACTATGTACAAGATTGGGGATGTTATCAATTAGACAGGCACTCGAAATCATGCGTAATGAATTATGAAAAATGCTCAACTATGAAAAAATAACTCATGTTAAAAATGTGTATGTATTTATATACAAATGTATCGTCCTCAGGATTACGGGGTACAACTGTGCGGTGCATTCCAGATAAAAATGAACACTTTGTATTCACTTGTTAGCCTCTGGGGATATCCAGCAATATGGCTGCATTTAGGGCAGTGCCGCGACAGCTCTTTGTGAAGGTCAGAGCCGCCTCAAATTGAATCCTAGAGCTGAACACTCTTGCCTGCACTCCACCTGTCCCACAGGTCATGTATTACCTTCACCATCATTATTTAACATGCCCTGAGGAATAGCTGTAAAGCTAGGTTTGCATTTCCGCTTCTGGTAAAAACCTGAGCAACTCATTTAAGGTTACAGAAACTACAGCCATAGGAAGTCTATGTATGTCCATTCAAATGTATACTTTCTAAAATTACAACCATAGGCAATTAACTAACATATTACGTTATGTTATTTGAAGCTATGAATTTGAAGCATTTGAAATCTTATAATTTATTCATTGAACCTCATGTGAATTTTAATCTATTTTCACATAAGTGACGTAATTATTTCACAATATTTTCAGCTAAGCCAGATCGACCACTTTTCTTTTTATAATTAGAAAGGAAGCTGTGATGTCTCTGTAATTTGTGGCTCTGTATCCCTACACTGTTTCTATGGTGACAATGGATTTGCAACTCTGAAGAGCTGTGCGTATTTAAACCTTCTACAATGTCGGCCATACTTTTTATCTTAAACAGAATCTGCTTACCGTGCACTACCACCAGAGAGAGTCTGTTTATTCTCTAGTTTCACGATTGAAAAGTAGGTACATTGTTCAGACTCTTGAAGTACATCGCACACACAGTAGCGGCATAAAACATCGACTCTTATCCCACACAGATTATTTGACGACAACACGTTTGACTTATCCGAGAGCACTCAGTCTCTATCATTCATTTCTGCCTGTCTTTTTGAGGGGCTTTGGGAGTATTCCGAATGAAACACAAATGATATGAACTATCGAGAAGGCCAATAGCGACAGAAGTGTGTTTTGAATATAAACAAAGCTACTTTGTCCGATTTGCACGTAACTATTGTGCATGCAGGGCAGGAAACATAAAACCATAAAAAGTACACACTGGATCATGTGTACATGGAGGCGGATTCACATTTAATAATATTTTAGCATACGAACTATCTTAGTGGTTTGAGTGGTTCAGGTTTGGAACACCCAAAATGATGGTTCTTCTATTGTATAAATTAATGTTCCATTCAGATGCAAATGTGGCACTACTGTTCAATTCAGATAGTATATCACTGCCTATCAGGCTGTAGTATATGTCATCTATGTAATGTCAGTCTTATGTTAATTTTTTACTGATTCCTTTATTTGATTTGATTTGATTTGATTTTAAAAAAAAGGGAGACAACAATATGAAATTGTCGTTGTCATCTATAGATACTGGATATTGAGACGTCTTTAAGATGCATTCAAATTTTTGTAATAACAAAATCGAATAAGGAAGTAATAAGCACCATGGATATTTCCATCTATCAAAGCTTTAAATGAAAGAAAAATCGACGAATGTTGCTCCAATAATCACCAATACCTGCATTAAGTTCCTGTTCGAAATTTATTGATATTAGCAATATTGTAGGCCACCTAATGAGGTCCACAAACAATCCCCCTGTTTTATTGAGGGGGGAAACATGACTAGAAACATTTCATAGACACTCACATACTGGGAGGCAGATGAGGTGTCTCAAGAATTATTTAGCACATGGAGTACTTTGCACCACATATAAATGTTTTACCTGGCCCCAACTCTGGGCAGTTTTATTTGCGACGGTTTTCCAGTTAGCTACCTTGGGCTAATGAGTGATACCCATGCATTCCAAACCACTGGAGCAGAGTGAGGCTTTATTCAAAAGGAACGGTGCCATGCCAATCTACTCGGCCCTCTCTCTGATCCCCCTTTGCTCCCTGCTGTTATGTCTCACCTCTCATCTCTCTAGAGAAATAGACATGTAATATCAGACATGAAATTTCCCTGAGACCAGACTGTCAACTCGTACATCATAAAGAACTCGGTGTTCGGGCTGGAGCCAGCCATGGTCTCCCCACGGTCAAATAATTTGTCTCTTGCTATGGGCCCCTCCACCTTTATGTCCTCAATATATCTGTCCCGTGCTTAAATGAACGTCTGGTGTGACCCGTTAGACTCGCCGTTTTGTGCTTCATGTGGGGGAACGGGTATTACTGTGATATGGCCAGGCCGTTCAGTGCCTATGCCTCGATGTTTCACATGCAGTACAGACACTGGTCATTGTCCACATCCATGCCAGCAAGGGCATCATATTAGCTTTGTATTTGGACGATTTAATCCTTCTGTGCATAGATACGGTCATGGTTTTAGTTAATTTAGCAACAGCCCATGTTGTATTCCGGGAACTCTGCCTCCCCGAGAGGTTTTTTATTAATCGTTTATTTTTCCTGTCAACGTTCAGCATCTTATAATGCTGGTTTCAATACATAGACAGCGGTACACTTAATTAAATTCAGTCTAAGTTTATTCTGCGGTAGTAGAATAACAATTAATAAACAAACAGGATTAATATATTTACATACATACATTACAGTTCAAATGAAAAATAAGAAGAAAAACATGCTTCTTACTGCAAAATTTGGGGCACCATAAATCTATGAAAGTCCTATCATATCATATTTGACAATCTATGAAGATTAGATATAGAACAACGATGTCGGCGTTTGTTTTCAGCTATGGGATATAGTTTTGCAACTTTTCTTTTAGTATGCAATTTAAAGTTTCTATATGTTGGCATCATTCTAACATCTAGAGGGAAACTGTTCCATAGAAATAGTCCATAATATGACAGTGAGTTTTTAAAGTGCACACAGTTTGGAATTGTTAAATTGAATAAAACAACATATCTCTCCTTCCACTGTGTCAAGATTTGAGGTGGTTCCTCGACTTTGCCGAGGGCTGGAACGGCCACAACTTCATACCTAGAGGGCCTCCAATTAAATACCTCACCATTGACGCTTGTCTCTCTAGGGTGGGCGGGCCTGATGGTCACCTCACCTACGCCGGTCAGGGCTGCTCCATTGAGGACCTGGTCAAGTGCATTTCCTAGTTTGAGGCCCTCAACACTGTATACGCACTCCACACCTTCCTGGGGGACTGGGACTGAACGGTGCACATCCAGGTATTCAGTGATAACCTTGGCACTGTCCAGGCCCTCACTTCCAGTTGGGCACAGAATTCTGTACTCGCTGAGTGTGCTCCGCAGGCCTTGATGCTTCAGGCATGCCGGTAGGTCGACCTTGTTTTCACTCACATCCCCAGGATTCAAAACATCATCACGGATGCCCTCAGCCATGTCCATTTATGCACCAAAGACTTTAATATCGCTACTTCCCTCGTGAAATAACATGCCCTCCTCCATGTCCTACCATGCACGCATGCCTTACTTCTTCCTATTCTACATCTGTCATGCAGGTCCGATGCTACTCTTTCTCCAGATGAGGGCATCTGACCAGCAGAATGAAGCTTTTGCCCCAGGTACCGACATCAACCACCAAAGTATGGTTACCACCTATCAGGCATTTTGTCGGCCAATGGGGACCAAACCGGGGTCGGAGACTGTCAGCTTCGGAACACTCACCATCGCTAATGACGGTTGCCAACCATCTGTCGCACATCTGGGAGCTGTTTCAAAACCATAGACTTAACCCACGTTTTGAAACAGCTCCCAGGTCCCACCTGCGACTGACCAGCAGCAAGATGGGGACCAACTGAGGACCTCAACACCATGAACGATCTGGCTGAAAAAGCGTTGCTCCTGTAATATCGGATCGTATCCCTAAATTCCCGTGGTATCGCTATTTTTTACGATGCGATAGCAATACAACAATTCTGGGGCACATATTGAATGAGACGGGGGAAATTAATTAGTTCTTTAATTAAATATAGTCTCCAACTCTCGTTCTGTCATCTCTCTCAACAACTCTCTATCCAACCCATAATCTCTTCCTCTTCTTCCCCTACTCTCCTTCTTTCCTTTTCTAATGGCTCCTAGGCCTTTATCCTATATTTATCATCGTATCTAGTTTTAATTAGATAAGACTTATTGCTCCATTAGTCAATTATTTCCTATTATTACTAACTCATATTGATGACTCCTTATTAATTATTCATATCAATAAGGTCAATGATATTTTATCATCATAAGATTAAATAAAATTTTATTTTCCCGACTCCGGCTTCCTCTCTTCTATCCAGGGATAAGGGATAATGAAGCGACGAGTTATTTTTCTTTAACTGAATTATTAGTCATTGAATGTTCTCTATATTCCTATTAACCTTTATTCTCACTCCCTTTTCCCCATTGGCGGGAAACGCCATATTGACCATATTTACTGAACTAATTCTCACCTGAAAGACTTTCTCTCTTCTTAAGACCAATCAATTTCATACAATTTTATCAAGTCTACTTATTGTACTATCATCTCATCGATCAGATTTCGCTCTAACAATTGGTTTTATCTAATTCATACGTAAATGGTTAATCTTAACCAAACTGTAATAAACTTCTTTTAAAACTATCATTTACGATCTTATTTTATGATAGAAAACATGGAGCAAACATTTTACAACCAGCGGTGAGAATTTCGTGGCAAACGGCTAGAAAAAAAGAATGAAATTGTGAACCTGATAAATGCAGGCTCTGCTCGTTGTCCTAACCGGCGGCGAGCTTTATAAATTGATAATGTGTCAAGGACAAAACACGAAGCAAGAGAACGAGGGGGGGGGGTGCTTTTAAAATTTAATCAATGTCTGGCGACTTGGACATAGTGAGATCCCCAGAGAGAACATTAAGAGCGCATCCGTGTCTGTCACACAGATTCCCCTGTAGACTTCTCCGAAATGACGTTCCATCACGGGGCCTATTCCCACACCCTCCCGGTATCCCCTCTCTGTCCCCCAGACTGTAAGCAGTCAAGGGAAGACGTTTGCTTCCTGCGGCAATATAGTGCCGGTTGTTTCTTAAATACTTTAGAACATCAAATAAAAAGTAGAAAGATCAAAAAGAAACTTTCCAAAGTGCTTATGTGCTTTACATAATTTGAAGGAATATGATGTGCCACCAATAAAGTACAAGGTTGCTGTCTATTCTTTTATATCTAATAGTAAACAATTGAATGCATTTATGTGTCACAGCAATGTATACGGTCTTTCAATCCAATAATGATTATAAATGTGTCAGTTTCAAGGTTATTCTTTGTGAAATATCTTATAAATTTCCTCTCTCTCTCTCTCTCTCTCTCTCTCTCTCTCTCTCTCTCTCTCTCTCTCTCTCTCTCTCTCTCTCTCTCTCTCTCTCTCTCTCTGCCGTTCCAGTGAGAAAGCGAGGGACCTTCACTGCACGAAAACCACTATTTTACATATGTATACGAAACGCGTCTAGCAGTAGGATTTTGGGGGAGGGTTTCCCACTGAGTCAACCTGTACAAACGCGGCTGGCGGTGGGCGGTGGGCGGTGGCCGGCGGGCAGCGGGGGGCATCTCACTGAGGCTGGCTGGGGGTGGCGTTGGGTGGTGGGGGGGGGGGGGGGGGGGGGGCGGTAGGGGGTGGGGTTGGGAGGTCGCTTGTGGCGGGTCAGTGTTGGTGTATCCTCTACCAACACCCACCGGCCCAGGCGGGCCGCGGGTCGCAATTTTTGTTTTTTTGGTATCATATATACGCCTGGCGTATATATATTGCGCAGAGTATATTTTATCTTAAATACGCCAGGCGTGAAAGACAGCCAAGTCGCGTGCGTCTACATATGGAAACTGTCTTGTAGACGCCCGAAACGTAGACGCGTATAAGAGGTGTATACAAGTATAAACATGATACAGCCGATACGTGCGTTATCGCAATGGCATATATATATATGTAAAATAGTGGTTTTCGTGCAGTGCTTTTGCTCATTGTGGCCTTTTGTATCTGTCCCCAGAAAATAGTTTTATTTTTAGTAAAAGCTATTCTACAAAAGATAGTCAAGACTTTGCTGAAATGTAGTGTCTTGAAATATACAATGTCCACAGACCGCCCATCGTTATTTCCTCATGTTATGTTTTAATGTTAAACGTTTGAACTTCTGAAGTGTGGGGAATTCAGATATGTCATAAAGGCAGAATATATTTGTCATATGAGAAACCCCTAAAGGTTTTAACGACAAAGATTTTGCCTACAGTAATAAATTTCAATTTCTGTCGGGTGAACGTGTTCTTTTAAAAGATCACCCTCAGCGCGCTCTGCGACCGACCCGATGTTAGAGGTAGATTTAGACTTTAGTGTATTTGGCATTTCCAGTTTTGGTTGCGTTGTATTGCGTTGCATTGCGTGCTAATCCTGACTAATTTGTTTGAGAGTTCATGATAAAGGCTATCCTGTGATTGGTTGGGCTTTGGGTTTGTCCCGGGTGCTGGTGGGGGATGTTTGGTTAGAAAAACAAGTAATCAGAAGGTCCCGGGTTCAAACCCCGACAAGCCCAATTACCTTTTTTTTTTTTTTACAAAAACAGAGTTATCCATTGGAAGAATTCTTCCAAAGCATCTTGATTATTTGAAGGCTTAGGTTTTCCTGCGTATATCAACTATTTACCAGCTTCAATAAGGAAATCTTTGAAGGTCTCCTTCAGAAGGACCACATAAAGTCAGGAATACCAGAATTTTATCAAATGGACTTGAAGGACTTTGAAAGGTCCATCCTTCTTATTGTCCTTTGAAAGATCAATCCTTTTATTTCCAACTAAAACCATCTCAGGACTTTTCCTGGACTTTCCTATGGGAATATGATTAGGGTTTAGTGGACCAAGGTGTACAAATTAGGTTACTAAACCCGAACTATCCGAGCAGGGATATAAGCACTATGCTCGTTTAGTATAGGTTTAGTAAACTAACAAGTCATGGCACACTGTATTTGTATATTCCTTTATCATACCCCGAATATTATTGAAATAATGTATATCTTTTTACCTTAATAGCCTGTAATTCATTAATCAAGACGCTATTGATTCATACCAAACAAATAGAGATGTGTCAGTTATGCATGCTCTGAACTGATTGACCCAGAGGACATGTTACTGTGAATAGGCCTTTTTCCACTGGCCGGTGACGCACC
This sequence comes from Alentia gelatinosa, assembly GCA_950022655.1. Classification (NCBI taxonomy): domain Eukaryota; kingdom Metazoa; phylum Annelida; class Polychaeta; order Phyllodocida; family Polynoidae; genus Alentia; species Alentia gelatinosa. Next base: position 46,606,824 of record OX465583.1, on the reverse strand, counting down.
TTATCTGCCCAGTTACGCAATGCTTGCGGCCAAACCTACACTTAGAGGACTGAGTGTATAGACGTAAAACATTTGTAAAATACTTTTATATTAACTTTAGGGACAATACATCGATTGCATCATATTCTTTGGTATTCCAGCTATAATTTGGTGTGTTTAATATATATAATGTCTCAATAATAATTAAGTTATTGTCTAGATAAGCTCCTTTATAGAAGAAATACCATCAATCTTGCATATGAAAATCTACCAATATATACCTCTGATCACATTGGGAATGTCATATATGTAATGTACATGTATATTTATACATAAATGTACAATACCTATGTATATGTAATGTGTGTATTTATGTATATGTGTATATATATATATACACATATATATACATATACACATATATATCTATATGAATATATGTATTCATTAGGAAAAATGGCTCTGTACTTTGCTTCAAATTAAAATGATCAGAAATATATGTAATATATATAAGAGCAACCAGCAATAAAAGAAATAGCTAAAATGTGCATCTGCATCTGTGTACACATATAATCTTTAGGGAAATCCTTTTTTTTTCATTTACAATAAGATCCTTATATTATGTATATATATATAATATATATGTATATATATATATATATATATATATATATATATATATATATATATATATATATATATATACATGCATATAAAGCAGTGTTTTCAACCCCCCAAACACCTCCTTCAGCCCTAATCCATAGTTAACAGAGAGGTGTCATAATGTATGATATTGTGTAAGCTCTGTAAGCAACTAAACTATGTCTAAATCTGAGACAATAATCAACTCGGAAGTGTGGACAACCTGTCTTTGTTTTGAGAGTGTCCTCACTTGTTCTAACACTCCTATCTGGAAGAAAACAACACCTCTGCTCTCATACCCGCCACTCACACCCTATGTGAGAAAGCCACAGCGCAGTCGGACAGCGCAATGTTTGGCCGAAGAACTGCGTTGCTATGCAACATGACCGCATGGCGGCGCTGAACGGAAAAACAGCTATTGGTCACGATTCTGATTTCGCCATGGATAATGATAGTGACTTTATGACGCTCTCCTCCGCGGCTGCTCACGGCGTTGTCGAGTGAATTCTGTTTAAGAATAGTCCTTATAGTGTATGTATTTACGATGCGGAATGTTTTGTTTTATTATTATTTTACGTTAATTGCGGGTGCATGTGAATGGCTTGGCGATCATATTGGGTTCACAATATTCTTCTTCTTTCAGGCACGAAATCGCATGCACGTGGCACGCCTGGCGGTTTCACACCACCCTACTCCAGTTTATGTCTTCTTCCATGTCCAGCAAGATTCACAGGATCCTGTAAACATTTCTTCCACTCCTCAGGTCTATTTCTGTTAACACGGTATTCTTCTGTTTTCATTTCATTTATCCTTAGGCCCCTTCCTATTAGTTTTGGTAGAGTGCTGTTCTTTTCATGTTTGATCAAGTACTGGCTGTTACTGGCTTCCCATCCAATGTCATTGGTTTATTTTGGTCTAATGATGGTACCTTGCTGTATGTGTGGTCTCTGAGTTTAGGTCTTAGAGTTGCTTCATTACCAGGTCTCTGAATTTGGTTCTTTGAACAGTCATGGTCTTCTTTCTGTGGATGGTCTTGCAATACCTTACCCAGATACAAGGTGAAAAGTATTGGGCTCAAAGAGTCTCCTTGTGGGACTCCCATTTTGTCCCATCTTTCTTGTGGTGTCTGGTTTTCTTCTTTGTTTTATTTATTTTTTTATAAATTTATTTATCGACTATTTCTTTCACCATTAGGAGTTTTACAAAGTAGCAGTTGCACGACTATGTTACAAGGGAGCAATTATTACAACAGTTCTATCTAGTGTCATTCGATTTTTATCATTTCTTTCTGTCATGATGTTTTTAACTTCTTTCTCGTAGCATTTTTTCTATGTTTGCATCCCTTACGTGGTTGAAAATGATGGTTTTGGGTGCTTTCTTGGTGTGGTATTTTGTAGCAAAAATACACCCCTCCGCCTATGACGTCGGGATATATTTTCGCTATAGATAAACAGTCATCCATACGGGCTCAGTAACAACGTCAACTCATCCTATATGGCGTGCAAACATTCCCAAGGCGGTGAAACACTTATGTAAAATTTCGAAATAGTATCATGCATTCTTCTACCAGGTCTTTCCTCTTGGAACATATTTATATCATGTGATATTTCCACACGTTGTGAAATGCAAATCGTTCTCCATTTCAGCTCTGTCTGATACGATATCAATATCGTCTCTGTTTGTTCCTATTAATGCCCAGGAGGGAGTTCTTAAGACATCCGTCCACACAGTAAGTGGTCAAATACCTCACGACGATTAGATTGACTGTTTTCTTGGTTAAAACCTTGAAGATTGGTTCAGCCGTGGGGCGTGACAGGCATCGTCAATTAGGTGCGGCAATTTGCATAGACCTCTTCTGCTTCAATTCACTCAATGTTTTTGTCCGGGCATAGTTTAGAACGTGTAACTCGAGTTGCTGCATGGACGGTATTGATATTCAAATTTATTTCATTAGTTTATAATTTGGAAGTAGCCAATTGTACTCATAAACCCTTTTGTGAGTCAAGAGTGAAACACGACAATATTCCACTAGTAGCTTGCGGAAGATTGGTCAATACAATATTATATGCAGGGACTTGACTATATTATTTTGTTTGATTTCATCACGAAGGTAATTTTATACCTCGCAATGTTTCAGATCTGCTTGCATTCGTGTTTACCTAATCTATTCAATTTGATAAATAATTCATTAATGGCCTGAACTAGATCCGTTTTTGTCAATATTGTGGAGAGCCAGTTTTCAAGGAGAAGATTATTGAGGCATCATCTACCGTCCATATGGAAATGTGGCATAGGACAGCAGACAAAACAGACGGATAAAGCATATGAGTACAATTTACTACTTCCAAATTATAATTTTACGCAGTCCAACTAGCTGAGGGCGAAAATAAAATACCTAACACTCACATGAAATTCATGAACATTTAAAAAAAGAAGAAGATTATATTAAGGTAAATGATCACAATCTCCAGTCTCAGCAACAGCCGTTCTGGTGCCTGGTCCCTCTATGGTACAAACATATCCTCATTTTTATACAATACAATGCTACGGAGCACAGGCAAGGAACTTTCATATTTTCTATGATTATCTAACTTAGTAATAATCAGAGTAATGAAATGAGATGAGATGATAAGGAGAAGAAGAAAAACATTCTATACTCATCAATGATTACATAATAGTACATTATCCTAATCATCACTATACTGTATCAATAGTATGGTCCTTAACTACTAATATCTGTGGTATTTTTCTTAGCGCTAGCTAAACCCACATTTCTTCACAATGGACACAAAGTTACAATAGTCAAAGAAAGGCTGTTTTTGTAAATCATATTAGCTGTATATGAATCAATAAATTTCCTCATTTTGTTGAAAAGATACAATTTAAACGAAACCTTTTGTAGTACATTTTCCCTTCGTTCTCTGAACTTCAGATGTCTATCAATTGTCAATCCCAAGTATTTAAAGGTAGTAACTTGTTGTAAGTCAATATTGTTTATAACTTAATAATATCCTCAGAGGGTCTTTGGTTCGTTGAAAAAGACATCAACACAGTTTTCGCTTCATTCAAGGTCAGAAGAATTTCTTTACACCAGTCTTCTATTTTAGGCAATGATTCTACAGGTGCATCAAGAGATCTGGTTGTTATAACTGTATCGTCTGCATAGAGGACTGTATTACATATGCTATTAGGAAGATCATCAACAAGGTCATTTATATAGAGCAAAAAGAAGGAAGAGCCAAAAACTGATCCTTAGAATCATCAGACTGTGGAGGGGAAACCATCTAAACTATATAATAACTAAATATCTAAAGAAATAAAAGAGAATACAATCCTGATGATACCATATGACTAGAAACTGTTTTTTATTTCCACATTGCACTAAAACAAACATTTAATTTCAGATCAACACTGTATAATTAGAAAAGATTATGAGCAGGAGACCATTGTTGTCTACAATAGTGCCTAAGCTCTCGCTTGTAAACAGTTACATGTCTATGTACTCGAGAGGAACCCCGCGTGGATGTCGGTTCGTTTGACATTCGACTCGTATTTCCTACAAATATGCACAGCTTGTCCAAATCTCATCGATAGATCGCCTTGAAGTAAAGCTTTTTGAAACATGGAGATATTTCGGAATATGATAGGCCACTTTTAATGCAGAAAGATTGTGGATATCATGACCTATCTTTTATAACAGCAGATAGTTGTAGGTAGCTAGGTTAATACTCTCCCTATTGGATGCTGTTTCCATCCTTAATTGAGCAAATATTCTCCGATCTAATGGTATAACCTTTTCAGCATCAATACAGAGAATTATCAATAATGATGTTTGCCAGTGGCACTGTTTGGTTTGTTTAAGTGTTGTTTGTTCAGTCTTATCAAATAGAGACGAATAATCATTGTATATGGATTGGTTCTAGACCCATTTGAATCACTATTCTTGAAAATCTCTAGGTGTCAATTGTTTCCTCAATTAAATTTCCTTTTTTCCATCATCTGCTGAACTACCAACGATATCTGACATCTCCTGCCGCGTTACGCACCATTTTGGGTCAGAATCTATTTTGTTATCTTAGAAGGAAGTTGAACGCGTTTATTCTGATCCCAACCCTCAACCAAAAGGCTGAACACATCGTAACTGGGTGGGAATTTTTTTGGAAAATGTTTCATCACATGAACAACATTCTTGAAATAAGAAATAAACTGTTGCCAGTACACCAAGGTAGTACACCATTGTATACCTCAATACAAATGAACCAAATGGTCCCTATAATACAGTGCACATATCGGTGCTCCATCCACAAGCAGCACTTTCAGCCACTAGCCTTTTTTCAATTTCAGTGTTTGAGTAATGACACACACATTCTGTATTGGTATGGGGATATTTGTTCAGATAATAGGCAGGAAATTAATTCATAACATCGATGCTCTCCCATGTTGCCCCTGGCAAGCCGTGTATCAATAATTAAATAACGACTTAACGTTCTGTTTCAGATGAGTGAAAGTGTACAGCTGTAATTGTTCCGGGGAATACATGCTGGAGGTTCAGCGAACTAGCATGTAAATTACTATTTTAATATAATTTCACTGTGCGTGATAGTTTCCTTTATGTTGCTTCAAATCGAATAATTAAGGTCATGTCTGGGATGCGGGTATTATGATGATTATTATTTAGCAGCTCGTTTTAGAACGAAACGAAGTCGGCAACTCATACATGTATATATATATATATATATATATATATATATATATATATATATATATATATATATATATATATGTGTGTGTGTGTGTGTTTATGGAATATCGCGAGCACTTGAAAGTAGACAGACACGAAGAGCAAGAACTAAAGAACACATGCATAAATCAGGGCTTAAATTCAGTGAATAAACTTCAGCACATACAGCTTAACTTCTCGGTGTATTCTGTTCACTTTGGATATACAATGATGCTCAACACGTAATTCTAGTTAGAAGGTAGTAACTCTCTGAGTATTCATCTCAGTGGAGGTGCACGAGTAATGTTCATGACCATAGGCCCCTCTTATGCGGGGGTTACATCTCTCATCACAGACCTTGTCCTCGGGGATGCATATTTTGCCAAATGCGCACGGCAGATTTCGTTTAATGCGTCAATTAATAAAGGGTTGTGATCTGTGTTACGCTGGCTGACAATCGATATAATGACATCCAAATGTGAAAATGTCTAATATAAGTAATGAAGGAACCATACAATAATGAATATCTCTATGTATGCTCTTTGATCAAGTACAATTTAAAGGAAACATATCTGTTATACCTTAAGTACATTGTATTGAATGCATTACATTATCTTTGCCCCTTCTATGAAACAAAGGAGGACTTCTGTGTTGGCAAATCGAATTAAGTTCTCTCCATATGTGGTCGATACATAAATCCAGAGGCATGTACATTGCCGATTCCTAAAATTGCTAGACATATGAACCTGTGTATCACATATGAAAATAAAAGAGAATGAACACATCACTGTCCTTAATAGTTCTTTTAAAAGGGATTATAGACAAAGTGATAAGTGGAACAAAATATGTATTAATTAAAGCGAAACACTGGTAACGATAATCTGCTAAGGGAGCATTCATTATTCTTGGCAGGGGGTTTGGAATTGCTCTGCCAATTATCGAAAATGATGCACAACCCACAATGACTGCCTCAAAATGATATGTAATATGTTGTTCATCAGTCAGCTTTTCAGCCCTTGACAAATTTCAACCGCTAGGGATAGATTAAGAACAAGTACTGCAAACCAGTTAGCGTAGGCATAGGAGTAGAATGTCCACCATCTAGGAAGTAGACGCTGAGTCTGTTAAGACATGCTGGCACTGAAGCATGTACCTGCTCTGGAAACTATCTTAAGGGGGTGTTCCATTGAGGCAGTAGAGACATAAAAAGAGTTAGGCCTGGCGTCCACCTACTACGATAGAAATTTAGAACTACCGATATGACACCGATACAAAAAGTATCATATCGGGAAGGTGCAAAATCGTAGTCACATGTCTAGACATGCCACTTCACCATGCATTGTAAGGCGGGGTTTTCGGTGCCTAATCGCAGAAACATGGTCAACTGCCCCGATATTAGGTGCCCTTCTGACGCGATTTTGGTTTTTTATAGGATGGTGTATCGTAGACGATATCGGAGCCATATCGTAGTAGGTGGACGCCGGGCCTTGACCGCATGTACTGAATGACATTGCACAATGATCGTCTGACATCAGCGATTGAGCTGGGTATAGATACTGATACAGTGCATGGAGCTGCACCACATAATGTCACTCAGCAATCTGCGTACATCGAAATTACCTTTGGTAGTCTAATCATATTACTATGCAACCTAACCCCAAACTCTAAAGTTGTTCCCTTTTTGAATTAACTTTTGCACAGAAAATATACCTGATTTGTGTCTCTTATATATGAAGTTTTGCTTTAAAAGATTGTGAATAATTACAAAAGCTGAAGCAGAAACCTGACACTGTGACAAATGTCGCCAATTTATGGATGCCAATGGGACACCCCCGAGACCATAATAGAGCTATTACTGCACTTGTTTTTTTATTACAGGAGGGCTAGTAACTGTCTTACTAATGTTGAGATTACCACAGAACCTGCCACAGAATCTACAAATGTTTTTTAGGTGATACACAGGTTCAAAAATCACTGATTCTAATATGAAATACAACAACATTGACGAATTCAGGTTTTGCCATTTTATGTCATATCTTGAGGGTTGTGCTATATACTCTCATAGTAAACTGTTTGTTGGATTTGCGGTGATGAAGGTCATAAATAAGCAATCGAAGATGTTATCAATTGGTTAACCCTACTGCAGTGATTTAGTAGATTTGTCGACTGAATTTCATCATAATAACTATTCATCTCATCAACTGTCTTTTGCCTTAAATCTATTTTAGGCAACAGTCATTTTTATCAGATATTATTTGTTGAAGATATGTACCTTTATTGTGACAGTGTGACGAATGTGTGAGTGGTAATGGCAGACACGCAGGAGACGTCCACTGACTCGCCACGTAGTGGTTCTTTTATCCGACCATCTGACGGATCAGGAGAGCACTCGTGACGTCACCGCGGCCTCCTCGCCGACCTGCCTCTACAGGTTCTAGCCCCACCCACCCTACAAAAGCACATTCCAGGGTGGCGTGTATGTTTGATCCAAAATGTTTTTTCAAATTTTAAGCCACTCCCGCCTTGTGTAAGTCATTACAGATACATCAGGACATAGATAAAATATACAAGGGCCTGCAAAATACCTTAGATTGTCCCTACTGTAATCGGCCTGCGACTTTGCTGCTTAGGCCTGGCGTCCACCTACTACGATAGAAATTTAGACCTACCTTTCATTTTGTATCGGGAGGTGCATCGTAGGCCATATCGGAGCCATATCGTAGTAGGTGGACGCCGGGCCTTACTCAGAAAGCTCTTGCATGGTAGATTCCTAGAAGTCTTACTTAATCAGATGGGCCGCCACTCCACAGCCATGGCACTGCCACGTGTTACGGACTACATTCAATATCTACTCTGCCACAATTGCCACATTATATACATGTATATTTCTGAATTCTACAAGAAGATATCAGTCACTATTGACCTATAAAATGTATAGAGTATCAAAATGCACCGTTCTAGAACCCATATGAAAATGAGAGCTAACTGCTGCCCCTTTAATAGCCCATCCCTTACCCTGCCATAAATATTGAATGCTTCGTAAGAGAAGAAAACAAAGGCAGGTACCTTGTAAAAGATATTGTATATAACAGAGGGAACCTGTGAAAAGATATCCACTAAACAAAGGGCAGAACGCACCAAGAAAGGGCCCGCTAACGAGTGTCCACCGCCGCCACTTTTACAGGGCAGCACCGGCGTCGCTTCCGGTCTAGATGAGTTGTGACGGGAGTGTCCTTCCGGTGCGCCGCCATTACGGCAGTGCTGACGGGTCCCCAGCCCGCCACGCGTTCCGGTGACGAGCTCCCGCACTGGTCGCCTTCACCGCCAGCCGAGAAGTAAATCCTCGCCAAATGAGACTACAAAGACGGCAGTCAGCGAGTGGCCGTGGTGGTTATTATAGGAATGAGAGGGTGCACGGTCGAAAGGTTAGGTCCACCAGAGTTGCTCACAACTGCTTGGAGTTACTTCCACTGCTAATCGGAACTCCTGGATGTGTTTAATTTTTTTTTAAACCCTTGTTTGGTCAACATTGGCAGGTACGGCCGTTTTGCTGACGTCGTATAAATGATAAATACTGTGTTCAATACAGCTGCTTGTGTAATCTTTGTTTTAATGCATTCACTACGATTACAGACTTTGGCCATTAATTCTATACTAAAACTGACAGGTGTCTAACTCCCAGTGAAGGCTTTCATATCAGTGCATTTCTTTATAGCTCAGCGTTTCTCTTCATCTAATCCCATCCTTTCAAGCACCTACCTTCACAAACAAATGATTTTGCATTTGAATTATGGGAGGCTTCTAATTGGATACGTCTTCACAGTAATTGTAAACTCCATGAATTATCAAACTTTAATGCTTTATATTTATTGAACAGAGGCGCTCTGATCAACCAGAATCACTTCATTTGATTCACAGAAGATGCCAAAGTTCTGAGGGTGGGATTCTAAATTCATCAGAACTTCAAGATAGTCTGCGATACCTCCATTACTACAGAACACCGTGAGAGAAAAAATAAAGCCAACTTCGAGATAAGCATATAGTATTTGAAACTTAATATCTATTATCAACTCAAAGGACTGTTGGGTCACAACTACGCGTGGGTTTGTACTTTACTTAGTCGTTGTAAAACTATCTACAGAACTATGACCTATTCAAAGACACTGATATCGCCTCAGTGAATTCCAGAATTACGAATAGTCTTTTTAAAAAGAGCAATGCATTTATTGTAGAACTAGATATTTAAATAAAAAAATCACTAGTCAAAGCCAACTAAGCAACGAAAAGCCCCTGAGAATAATGTTGCTGGTTTCAATTCTTATTCAGAGATGATCGGTCTCTATTCAGATGTTCGGAGCATCCACATAAAGGCTACTGGAACTTCTGAGCTGATTTGTGTTACTCACAGATATTTGAAGCAATTCAGAGATACTTTTTGACGAGGATCGACCCAGCACTGACTACGTTGGTTATCGGCAGGAACTAGCTCACAGACGCTGGCATCAGCCTGCTCTAACACAATGAGCAGTCAAGCTGGCTACACGCCTACAGGCGTCCCCCTCACTCTGTATGTTCCTCACAACCAGCCGGCAAATTAAATAAGCGGCTTTCAAGCAACCTCTATGTTTTTTTTCTTCGCTCTTGGAACCGAGTTTAGAAATGGAATGGAATTTCCACTGCCAAAATGGATTGTCTGCATAGAAGACTTTGCTTGCGGGATTGCCTTTAACATCAAAATATCCATTGATGTCGATGCGTTTGTGTAGATGAGGTTTTATAGGCTTGTGAATTAGGATTTGCAATGTATATGGAAATAATGGTATGAACAAAAAATGCCAAACGGAAAAATCGACAGAGACACAGTAGCGTTAGGACGGGATTAGAGGAGTCACATCAATAGAAGAGAGATTACCATACAATCAGGATTATTGTTATCCACCTAATACTAAGTGTCCATAGAAAAGACATAGGGAGTGTGTATGGACATACCCGAAGTATACAGATATGTTGTATGTTCCGCGTTGCAAAAGCCGGCGCATACGGAAAAACAGTGCATATGTGCGCACCTAAATTGATAATATCAGTAAGCCACTTGTCAGGAAAAGATGGATAATAAATACGCTCAGAAATTACTGCGCGTCAACTCTCGGAGTATACGGCCACTTGTATCTTAAACCAGTCAATATTGTGTATACATGTATATAACGGTGATTATTGACAAAACTCCACAAAGATGGCGTACACACCTCTATGTCCCTCCATTAACGAATCCTAACAAATTGGTTCCGTCCCATACATATTCAGTGCGTTTGCAGGAACCAACCATTCTGCCATTTCTCAACTGGAGGCGTCTTTGATGATGCTTCAAAAAGCACTTATCTGCTCTTGGGTAGTCTCCAAATATATACTGGTGACTCACGCAAAGTTACACGCGAAAGGTACATGTTAAAGGCAGTCGCTAGAGGAAAATGTGGATGCACACTAGTATATAGGTGGTTTGGCCTAGGAAAAATCAATTATATCTGTCCATGGAAGGGTATGCACAGAGCTCCAATTGCTCGAAGCTCAATAGAATGTGGCTAGTGGGTTTTCCCAAGTGTAATTAATTCTCATAATAATGCCATCTATGTTAGAAATCTTTTTTCATTAACATCCATTTGTATTAAGTCCCTGTGTTTTGCAAAGAATACCTAGTATCAAATAGAGCGACCCCTTAGGAGGTCATGTTTCGGTGTACTGTCAAAAAAAACTCGGTTTACTTAAAACTGTACTGCCAAAATGGAGGACATACTGGCTTAAAATGTAGGTACAAAATTGATGAACGGACAGTCAGCTGAACAACTTGAGACAATCGGATACATGATAGCCCATTTCGGGCTTGCACTATGTTTCTACTTGTGTGTCCAAGTTCCTCACTGAGTATCTACGTTTGCCTTTCGCACTGACGGTCAGGCTGGAAATCATGTACTTTGTGTATTATGCCTTTCGTCAATAAACATTTAAAAAAAAAAGGTCAGCTCTTCCAATGGTGTGGCATTTGCTTGCATTCAATGAGAACTCACAAACAAGTATTTCCATACAAAATATGCATTACAAATATTTAGGATGTAGATGGAGATATGATAATGTGGCAGATGAGATGTGATAAGTTGAGTCAAGTCAATCTGTATGCATTAAGAATGGATACTCATTTAAGATAATCAACGATATCAATATAGTATGGACCTACTTTCTGATTTTACATTTAAAACGGTGTATGATAAATTGGAAATTGAATTTGTATGGAATTTGGCTCATGCTTGCGGAAAGGTCAGGTTAAATATAGGAATGAACATGCGAACCAATACCATGGATTGTGATGTATTATTTTCAGCACCCTGAAACTCAGCGACATGTGAGACCAATGGACTATTAACAAAGAATTCTTTAGCTATGGCTACTAGTAAAGTCGCCAACAAAGGAACAGTCTATTCTGTATTTCAATAATCTAGAACTGAATGATTCTCGGAAAAGACTTTCAAATAAGTATGAGCAACAAAATAAAGGGTGTCAATCAAACAAACAAAATTAGGAAAGGTGTTAGTTAGTAGAAACCAGATAAGAGAAGTACCCAGGAGTCTGATATCAAGGGGAGTATCTTATAAGGGATGGGTCTTAAGAGGGGATGAAAATAGCTTAGAAAAAAATTACATAAATAGCTTAGACAAAAAATGGGGAAAAAAGGAGCAAAGGTGGCCACACAACAACGAAATGATAATAGACTTAGTTGAATATGTAAACTGTATATGCAACCTAAGGCAACAATTATACTGACGTGATGAATAAACTTTCTTTGCTAAAAAGAAACAACTGGATACTCATTATTGCTCGTTTAAATGCTGCCATCACTGTGTATCTTTATCTAACTTACACCATAACTAGCTCATTCTGCTCTGGAGTGAGCGTTCATACTCACTACCCCTATGCCTGAATCTGATAAGGTTTTCATACAACTTTAATCGCTCCGCGCTCTTACCTGGTCAATTAGCTCAATATTCTTTTAGATCAGCTTTAGTAACCCGTATTCTCGGCTTTTGCCCCCCTACAGTCCCTACGTATCACATTTCAGCACTCGACCCTGCACTATACGCAACTGTTCTGCACACGCCCCATCCGTTTTTAATATCTTCATTAATTGCACTTTCCAATAAGAAACTGAAATATTCATGCCCAGGCCTTGTTGTTACTGTATACATTAATTGTGCAACAGAGTGGTTATGAGTTCGTATTGGATTCGACCATTTGTATGTGCTTTTTCTAGCTATAGTACTATCCACTGAAACTCCGAAGATATGCCTTTCACATCGTATCTATGTCTTTATTATCCATCGTATACAAAGTCCCCATTGGAAATGTATGGGGACTCAGTAAACCACGACCCATTGTATAAAACCTGTCAGATACCATAACTGTGGTATACGGATTCAAACCTGTGGTATATGGCCTCAAAACCATGGTATACGGGAAAAATAGTCCCTTTTGCTATAGAGCAAAGAAATAGTTCCTAATGTTATACCCGTTAATATGGCAACTACTGGGTTTAATTTATTCGGAAAGATGGATAATAAATGCAACAAACGATGATTTTGTGGACAGGCAGCTCTGTAAACCACTCGCGGTTAACCTCGTAATACACTCGCTAGCGCTCGTGTATTACTACGCGTCAACCGCTCGTGGTTTACGGCCGCCTGTCCACAAAACCATCGATTATTGTCTATGTATACAACTATGAATATATGTATGCACATCCAGATTCTGTGCAACTTGCTTGGGAGTGTAATTACTATTTATATCTGTTTATACAATCACGTTGACAAACCTAGAATGATTTTGATCTATTTGCCTCGTGAACCTGTAGTTGGATACAGTATCCCACCTTAACAACTTAAAACCAACTGCCAATCCGATGGGGATGATCAATTACGGCAGTGTGATCCTCAAATGACAGAAACACAAACCAAAGGTCGTTCAGCGACAGACAGGCTTATAATGAGGCAAACACCCAGTTGGTTAGTCATGACCAACAGCGCTAGGCTCCTGTACGCTCTGAATGATTCACTACTGTTCACTACAGTTTGACATCTTCGATCGGGATTACTTCCTCGGTGCCCATAACCGCAATTCTCTCAGGACTATACTTCTTTGAACGAAGTGTCGTATATTTATGTTGCTGGTAAAATGGCTACCTATTCCGAGGCATTTCTGAAGGCAACTGCATGTAATTTTGTGATGAATGTATTCATTAAGTATCTAAAATAAGGCTCCATCGCTTTTATCAGCAAGTCATTACCCATCCAAAATCTGATATGAAGATTCGATTTGAGGGGATTCAGCACACACGTCTATCAGCGCTCCGTATCACATATGTTTCATACATAAGAAGGCAGTGCAGCTTCGGCTATTCTAAATTATTCATGCAGGCTGGAGAGAAATTTTAAAAGGTTGCCAGGTAGAACACTCTTTTAATCGGAATTAATGTGTGGTGTACCCATCTTAAATACATGCGTCTATGTTCCCCCTGTGTTCTTTAACAAATATGCATGAATATTGCACATCGAATGAGAGTTTTATGATAACATATGTGAACTTTGAAGGCACAGCGATAGTGCTTAATTGCCTATCCGCAAAGAATAATGGTTTGATGGCACGCAAAACAAAACGGAAAATCATCTTGTTCGTGCTGTTAATTTTGTGAGACGTTGATGACGTATGCATACGTAGAATTCAAACCGAAGAAGCTAAGATGCCATGTGATCGAATATCATAGTACAAGGTACATGGCCATAAAGGGGCACTGCGAACTCGATTCGCAAAAACAGAACCCTGCATAATTGACAAGATGATATAATACGCTGGTAAACATTTATGAATCCGATATAATCAGGATGATGAAAGGATGAAGGAATAAAAGAGATATAGGGCATAAGATTTAATTTGACGAAATTACACAATTTGAAAATGTCTTTGTCAAAGGAATCATTTGATTCTGTTTGTTATGTATTCGCTTTAAAACTTCAAGCAGTCCAAATAACAAAAACGATCGTATGATAACAATAACTATTGCCTGATATTGTCTTATTAAAGAAGACGAAACGTTGCAACCAATTCCACTGTACCACCCCTATATTGATGTACACGTACACCTACTAAATCACCTTTATAAAAAAAATTAGCTTATCTGGTTGTATGTGGGACTTTGCTTCAAACTAAATTATAACAATATCATGGTGATAGCTAGTTATATTTTGTGTATTATCTTGAAAATTGTAACAGCTGTACACATAAAATGCAAATGTGATATGTTCCAAGACTATCTCTCCTTTTCATTTGACCTATAGTGGCATTGCAAATTGAACTCTCAGTGATACATGTAATATATCCATTTATGATATTGTATACTATATATATATATATATATATATATATATATATATATATATATATATATATATATATTCATAGCTAATCTCCGTTATAATATTCCAGCGACCTTATCCGTATCGTGGAGTGTTGCAGACAATATTGCCATCTGAAACTCCCTTCTTTCTGGATCAGGGGATTATATATTTATATAAGCCAGATGGGGGGCGGGCGGCAAGCCACTTCTAGGTAGGGGTCGGAACAAGTCAGACGTAAAGCGGGCCATGTGAATGCAGCTGTTTCATTTAGTGTGAGGAGTGTTGAGACATTACCAGAGTGATAAATAGATACACACAGACACATGTATACTATCACATAGATTCACAAAAATGCACACACAGATATCTAGACACATATGATACACAGAACTCCATATATATGCCCCCCCCCCCCACTACCACCACCACCAAAACGGCACCACCACTACCACCAGTACAACCTTGAAGGTACCTTTCATGGCTCACCCCTCTATCTGAGTATCTCTCTCTGTCTATCTATCTCTAAGTCTATGTACAGCATGCAACACAAGGTAAAAACATCCTGTATAAATGTTGATGTACCTACACTAAATCTATGCCATATAATGTTGTCTTGTATGTGAGTCTCACAACTTACAGTGCTCTGCATGCTCTGACTGGCGGGTACACACTGAGCCACAGAATTTGATAGGTCTAGTTATACCCAAAGGCCCCTAGCAGGTGAATGTCAGTTTGCACTGACAATATTACTATGACTGACACTGAAAGCAGACAATTTTTTTTTTTTTTTTTTTTATTTGCGTTTTATCCTGCAAGGACATAGGCTTAACCAGCCTGTTTGAGTGTCCCCACAGCATCGTACATATTTTCTTTTACACAAATTTTCGGTTCGATTGTATAAAGCAAAACAATATGTCATTATATACAGAGATAAAAAAAATAATAAGTGACCTAAGGGTCTAGTCTCCGCAGCCTTCAAATTCTGCGGTTCAATGGTGTAATTTGATAATTAGTCTGTGATTTCACCAATTGGTTTAGTCATAACAGATCTCATGTAGCAGCCAAGGATTTTCAGTTTTTGGTAGGCTGCCAGTTTAGAGTCATTCTCATATTTGGTTTGCTTATTTCGATTTGCACCTGGCAATTTTCCATGCTTGTTTGTGTCTGGGCAGTTCATATCTACATTGGCTAAACAAAACTTGTTTTAGTCACATAATGTACATGGCTGTCTTGATTTTAGTTAAGTAAGGGTCTTTTGGAAGATAATCATTCATACAACATGAGGTATTCCAGTTCATAGATTGTATCATGCAACATTAACACCGGAGACTTATCTCATTTGTAGAGCCGCCAGTGACATTTTTTTCAGTTCAGATTTGAACTGTACCAAAGTATCTAGTTTCCTTACCTTGGGGCTCAGGGAGTTCCAGGCCACCGCCCCCCTAAACATCGTGCTAGCTTTGTACTTTTCCAGTTTTGGCCGCATGACTTTGAAAATTGGTCCATCGTATGCCCTAGTTGGTCTAATGTTTTTGTCTAACAATCTGTTATTATTTTTAAATTTATATATGTAATTTAGTAGGTGGTTTCGTTGCCTATCCTCTATGTACAATAATTTTGCCTGTTTGTGGTGTTCGAGGGTGCTGTGTCTATTGGTGTATTTGTATATGATTTTCAGTGCTCGATTTTGCAGTGATTGGAGTTGTCTTATTTTGACCGGGGACGCCTTTGCTATTAGAATGTCACCATAGTCAATGTATGGTAAGACCATGGTTTTATATAGATTTAGGGTGTCACAGGCGTTTAGAAAGGGTCTTAATTTAGATAGCAGGTATAGTTTGTGTGAAGTTAGTTTTAAGCTATTTGAGACATGATTATTAAAAGACAAGGTAGGATCAAGGGTGATTCCTAGGTACTTGAATTTGGTTACTCTATCTATATTTTTGTTGTCTATTTTAATTTCTAGGTTTTTAATGTGTTTTAATTTGTTGTTTGTACCAAAAATCATATACTTAGTTTTGTTAGCATTTATAGTTAGTTTATTTTCAGTACACCAGACTTCTATTTTCTTTAGTTTCTCATTTATTCTAAGGACCATCTCGTTAACGTTTTTACCTTGCACATAAACAACCGTGTCATCGGCATACAACTGTATTGAGTCATCATTTACACAGTCAACCATATCGTTAATGTACAGCAGGAAGAAATATGGGCCTAGAACTGAACCTTGGGGGACTCCACAGACCACACCACCGGGATCAGACAATCTATTGTTTACATACGTCCTTTGTGTTCTGTTATTAAGATAATCTTTAATCCAGTTTAAAAAATTTCCTTGTATACCTAGTTTAATTAATTTTTCTATCAGAATTTTGTGATTTACCGTGTCAAACGCCTTTGATTGATCAATAAAAGTTGCTATTGTTATTTTACCTATATTGATTCCAGTCAGTATATCTTCAGTGAGTTTAACTGTGGTGTCGACTGTGGAGTGCCCCCCCCTGAACCCCCCCTGGCGCTCGGTAACAATTTTTCGTGCATCACAATATTCAGACAATCTGGAGTGGACAATTTTCTCCGTTATCTTACTCAGTACTGACAGCAAGGAAATCGGTCTCAGGTTATTTACAGTGTAAACTCCTTTTTGTTTGATTAACGGGATTATCGTTGCTTTTTTCCAGTCATCGGGTACTTTGCCTTGTGTAAAAGATTTATTTATTAGCAAGGCAACTTTCCCTGGAACAACTTGTAGTGCATGTTTCACATACCTAGACGACATTTTATCCACCCCAGATGCTTTCCATACATCGATTTTATCGATAAGTTTCTTAACCTCTAATACATCTGTCTCAATATCATCGATTGTGTCATTTCCATTTTCGTTAGGGCCATTACCATAATATTTCCATTCGGCGCTATGCTTTTGAGCTAAGTTCGGGCCCACATTTGTGAAATGCCGGTTTATATAGTTTGGTATTAAGTCTTCATCTAGAAATAGACCAGTACTATCATCTGTAATTTTCATGTGAGATTTGTTTTTATCTTTTGGAATCAGTGTATTTATGTTCTGCCAGAATTTTTTACTATCCCCATTAGCCCTGGTTAAGTTATCTTTGATAAAATCAGATTTGGCTTTTCTAATGACCCCTTTACACTTATTTCTTAGTTTTCTAGCTTTTACCCAGAGTTGTATTGTGTCTTTTTTCCTGGCTGTCTTTAGGGCCTTGTCTTTGTCTTTAATGAGTTCCAAGATTTCGTTTGTCATCCATTCTTCCTTAGTTTGTTTGATTTTGAAAAGTTTTTCTGGACATTGTTTATCTAGCATAGTTCTAAAGATATTATGCATTTGATACCACATTTCATCTACGTCATTACTCTCCTGGAAATTATGCCAATTTGCACCTTTAATGTCTCCACTAAATCTAGTACTGTCAAAGTTTCTGTATGATCTGCCCGTGAATTCCGTTTTTATATGTTCGTTTTTTTCCCTTCCAGCTATTAGAAAAATAGGACAATGATCACTAACGCCTATGTTTAGGACTCCTGCTAGTTTGCAATCCTGGATATTGGTGATTATCCAATCAATACAGGTTTTGCTTATCTCATTGCTTCTAGTTGGAACTTTGATTTGTTGTGTTAGTCCTCTAGCTTTGAGCCAGGGTTTTAGATCGTTTACAACGTCACTATTCTTGTCCAACCAGTTAGTGTTTGTGTCACCCAAAATTAAGACTTCTTTTTTAGATAGATTTAGGGAGTCCAGTTGTTGTTTTAAGTGGTCTGTCATATTTACTGCAGTACCATCTCGGGGTCTGTAGACTACAGCTGTGAGTAGCTCTTTTCTGTTTTGTCTTTTAATTTTGACCCAAGTAATTTCTATGTCTATCATGGATTTTTCTAGTGTGTCTTTCTGGTACACCTCAAAGTCAATATTTTGTCTAATATATAGTGTGAGACCTCCTCCTTTCTTTATATGGTTTGTTTTAGGATCTAGCCAGCTCCTGTCGAGTCTAATCAGGTTGTACCCAGGTATATGTACCAGCGCATCAGGGATGGCTGGACTTAACCATGTTTCTGTAATATATACAACATCAAACTCGGTACCCATTTGTGCTCGCAAGATGTCTATTTTGCTGATTAGACTGCACGTATTCATGTGTATGAACTTATACCCCCTCATACCCTTAACTTCCTCATAATCAGTCATTTACAGTTAGGTCAGCCATTGTGCCCATTTTCAGTGCTGTTACAGATTGAGAAATCAATACTCCAAACATGTTTACGGGATAGTGGCAGTATATGCTTATCCCTACATTCACTGGCCTTTTAGTAGGCCACGGTGGAATCACCATAGGACCTCGTAGCATGAAGTGACACCAAAATAGGCACTCGCGCCTCTTATTCTGACCAATATGTTAATAAACTAAGGTGTGTAAATTTCTTATTTACTAGGTAACATATAAACATGTAACAGGTAACATACAACTTTTAACTTGGAGTATCATAGTTGAGGTCATACCTTATTTGAGTCCTCATCATTTGTCAAACAATTTCCCTCCTCCCCCATGCCTAAATGTGAAAAGTTTAAACAAATAATTTTATTTTTTGTATTTAATTCCCTCCTAGGTGGATGGGTAGATCGTTATAAAGATCGAGTATGTCGACGACACTCCCGATATTCATACCGCTGGGCCTGCAATAGGTTGACAACCCAAAGCAAGGCAGCGGGTGATCTACTTCCAACAGGTGTAGGGTTTAACGTTTAATATAATGTCAGAAATATATTCCAGTATATACAAATCAATGTCAAATTAGATCCCGTTAACAATACTCATTACTCGTCATGAGAATCCGCAAGGCAATTTTTGTCAAAACATTTCAAGAGCTCATCAATCCAACAGTCTATGAGTGTGTCATCGGGATGTAGTCCATCATACAAATGTGTATAGTTGTTGGCGAATTTGTCATGTTCCCTGGTATGAACTTGCTTAGAAATCCATGGGGTAGCCAGACCACGAGCTTCGTTTTCTTTCACAACAGATTGATTGAATTCAATAACTGCACTATCGGCTATACTTTGGAGTTCGGCTGTGGCATTATTTGCCCACTTGTGTAGGACCATACCTGTCAGTGGGCACATTATGACTTTTGCCTGTTCATGGTGAAAATCCAGCCAATCGAGTCCGACCTCCAGGTATATTTGCAAGTGCCTTACCAGGTTTTCTTTGTCAGGCCAGTCAAATTTGAAAGATTTACCTTCTCTACTTGTAAAGTTGTTTATCCCTGCGATGATATATACATTATCCTTCGGGAATTGGAGTAGATGTCGATGAACTTGGGATATGACGTGCTGTAATGTAGCCCCACGAAGGTAGAAGACACTAACTCTTGCATTTTTCCCAACTTCCGAAGTTTGCAGGCGTGTTAGCTTCCTTCCCCTACTGTCGGCAAATACGATGTTTCTAGGTCTTGGTTTCCACTTGGTCCAGTTTACGGTGTTTTGTTTGTTTCTATCCCAGAAACTCGTCGACATGTTGATCGATGTCTATCACGTTACGTTACTCTCTTAGCTGTTCCCGCACTTCTGCTAGCAAAATACCCATTACGTTGCCGGAAACGGAACGGGCCGTTATTTTTTTGCTTTCCGATAGGGTGTAACCACACCCCCAGAATTTGTCAGTTGTGGCTTCAAAGAGTTTGCCCTTTGTGGCCAAGAGTTTTTCGCGTATGGCATCGTTCTGTTGGAACTTTGCCATAAGGATTTTGCTCATTGTGTTCCGTTTGTTGTCGTCCCAATTCCGGTCTGTGGGAACTGTTTTTGCGATACGCTTGGCTTCATATGCGTCGTCTGCAATCTTGACCTTCCTGGCTATTCTTGGCGCATCGTTTTCGATCGCCAAAGTGTACGCATAAAGTTGTTCACTCGAATGCCACGTGTAACCCTCTGACCTGATTTTGCAGTCAAACATGTTAGATAGATAGGAATGGTGCCCCTGAAAGGCAATCCCCTCCTCAACTTCAACATTCTTGGCTGCTTCCAGATTTATTTCTTTTGGTAGTTTGTTTATATCCCTGTAGTGGTAATCCCTGTCGTTTACAACCATTTTCGCCCCCTTCATTTTAGCTGTAAGGCCTTGTTGTTTAGCGTACGCCACTAGACATCGCATGTCTTTACGCTCGTTTTGTTTTGCCGGTGACAAATCATCGGTTACATAGACTTTCTTCCATTTAGGCATGTCTTTTAGCTTCGCTATATTCCTGTATATGACGCCTTTTGATGTGGGGTTTGCTAGTTTGACCATGATGTTTCTAGGCCTCGATTGGTTTGCCTTTTTAGGTCCCATTCTAAAGGCTGTCAATATCGGTGACGCGATACCTGTCAGTGCCCCTATGTCCGTTAGTAAGTCCTTTACTATGTCTCTAGGATTTTCATTTTCAAACTCAAGAACACCCTCCAAGATTATGTTAGACTGCCTTTTGTCATCCTCCATGAACCTGATTTTCGTTTCAAGCCTTTCCACTTTTTTGTTCGTGATTTCGGCGTCCAATTCAAGTTCGTCTCGCTCAGCTATGATGTCGTTTAGTGTTGATGTCAGGTTTTCAAGTTTTTCTTCTGTGGCTTTGATTCTGGTCTCGAGATCGTCTATTTTGCCGTCTTGTAATTTTATTTTCTCGTCAGCGAGTTTGATCTTGTCATCAAGTTGGTTTTCTAACCGATCAAGTCTTTCATTTAGTTCCGTTTTATCTTTTTTCCTACCTTCGATCATCGAGTCCAGCGTTTGTTGTATGGTTGCTAGGGCAGGACCACCTCCATTATCGCCCTTGATCGTGGCTTCGGCGTTTTCCGAGTTAGTAGTAGTCCTTTTAGGCGGCATCGTGTTATCACAGGAGTAATCCTTCACTTCGATCAGTTTCAGCGTATCTTTATACGTGTTTGTGCAGGAGCGATCATATGTATTACACTTTGATTTGGCGTATATTCATAGAATGTGCGCGGTGCTTTTTCGCGGTGCCTCTACGCGATCGCCATGTTTGCTACATACCTAATGTGAGCCCCGTTCTGCGTGTGCCTGAGGGCCATGTTGGCGGGGCTTACTTTTTAGAATTAATTGATAGACATCAATTGGTCAGTATCAACTTTAATTCAGGTGGATTATTCGTCTTCAACTTGAAATTTGAATTGTCCATATGATAATAGGTGAAATAAAGGCCTTGACCACCAAGGTGATATAATTGTATGAGTTGAAACATTCTGTAGCCAACATATCCCCAGTGAGTGTGGACTGACTAGCATTTAAAACCCAGGGCAAATATTAGTGTGGTGGTCGCCACCTGTCTAGCAGGTTGGATGACCCCGATCCGGAATGCTAGTTCCAGACAGGATCCCACCCTACGCTCTCTACGTAGGTTGGCTCGGCTTTCGGTGAGTTTACACGGACCTAGTCACACACAACACAACACACACGTTTAATAAACAGGAATGTTTATTAACAATATTACTTCCCGGAAAGATCTGGAAGATCTTTCCCACAAGTACAGTACCCCAGCACAATGTGCTGGGTAACGCTGGAGAGGATAATCTGAAAGACTCGCCTAACCACCCGGAAGGTTACAAGAACACACCTGCAAAGTGAGGGCCCAAGGGTCTGTTCCGTAGAAGACGCGCGAGGACACTGTCGACCTACTGTGAATGCTGAGTATATATACCCAGCGTTACGTAATCCCAGTCTCCGCCGCGCCACTCTCGTGTGCGATGTTGCCCCAAACCACTACATAGTAGGGATCGGATATCCGTGCCATCTTCCGTAGAACGTACAAACACTGCTGGATCCCCGCCCTACTACATTAGCTTATTCATTTGCTTCTCCTGGCTAAGAAATAGTTACAGTATGCCACTTACACGATTCTTTAAAAAAATGGACTAAATCTCTTTGACACTTAATGTGCCAAACAGCATTTCATCCATTTCTCAGATCAAAAGAACCAGTTCTATATATCTGATAAAAGGAAGAGAGAAAAAAAACCCGTTTCCCTTCTGAGGCTAATCCTAATGACTAACACAGAAAGGGTAACCATGGAGAAATTTATTGAGTTCCATTCTCCTGTAAAAAATATCGATAGGAATTTAGAAGTAATTCAGAGTCCAGGAAATAATCGGTCATGAGCTATTGAAATAGCCATACAGAGTAGAATATTTAATAGAGGAGATAAAGGAAGTCTTTGTAGGGTAGATGGGTGGCATCCAAGTTCGCTGGCGATCCGGGAGAGGGTAGCCGAGTATAGGGAAGACGGTTTGGATTGAATGCGTGCACGTGACCAGGCGGCCACGTGAGGGGGCGTCCTTGCTTACTGGGTCTCTTCTGTCCCGCATTACCGCCGACCTCCAGTTCGCCATTAATTCAATACCCTAGACCTTTTTGTACAACTATTAGTTTTCCCTATGCTTATTCCTTAGTAGCGGTTGGGAACGGCTGGCGACCCGACCCTCTAAAACCCAATGCTACAACCTGTCTTACCTACAAAATGGTCGTCTTGACATTACGTTCGCCATTGCTGTTTACCAAGGGCTTGGTTTGGGTCTTCTGACCTGTATTTATTCAAGTTGCATACACAGTGGAATCCGTTAGGGTAAAGATTCTTACCAACAGACTGTCCCTTGGCAGTATCTGCTAAGCCAACGCTCTGATTGTTAAGATTCAAAACATCCCATCGATTTTTCCCCTGTTTTTATCCCATCTTGCCTCAACCGAGATCTACTTTGATGGAAGCCACGAGGGCCAAACTAAAGGGCGGGGACTGTCAAGGCAATCTGTTTTCACATTAGGTTGTGAGCACATAAGTAATTGTTCGGGACAGCCTGAGAGAGACATAGAATATATGATTAGTATATTCTATGATGATTTGTCTCTGGTGTGTTTCCTCCTGTCTGGTTAATTAAGTGGTGTTGGAGCGTTGGTAGGCATTGTAGTATATTCTAGGGCGTTGTATTCTTTATGTGGTGCTAATCGGTTTGAGAGCTAGGACGACTGCAGAAACTATATAATATATATATATATATATATATATATATATATATATATATATATATATATATATATATATATATATAACTATATAACCATGCTTATATAAATATAAATATTAACCAATATAACTTCCGCAAATATTCACTGCGGTCTTGTTGTTGTTGTTGTTGTTGTTTGGGCGTCACACCCACTCTTCTAGGTATCCCGGTTACTGATGCGGTAACCGGAGGTTACTTGGTGACGCCCGTGGGTTCAAATACTCATTCCGCTGTGATTTGCTCAACCGAGCAGTTCGTTTTTTAGTCATCTTTCTCGAAGAGATTGATTTCTTTGCCAATATGGGCAGAAATAAGAAGAAGGCTTCTTCAGATGAAGGAATGAAGGATACACGGAAGCCCTCAGAGGCGGATACCTCTGGGGAGATTTTGGGGAATTTAACCCAAACTTTAGCGGATTTGAGGGCTACCACCGCGGAGATGGACGGGCAAGCCGGCGGGCAGTCAACCTCAGGAGCAGCCTTCTCAGAGGGCGTAGATGGTTCCATGATATTATATATATATATATATATATATATATATATATATATATATATATATATATATTTATATGTATATAATATATATGCATATAATGATCTCGCCCCTGGTATTTCTGTCCCATAGGCCCAACATTGGGAACTAGTTCCCCATGCCCCTAGGAGTATTGTAGCCCGTTCTCCATGGACTATATCCAGTGTTTCATCCCTTCTTTTAGTGTCTACAGTGGTGGGATAAATACAGAGAGCAATTCGTTTTGGTGAATGTTGTCATTCTCCAACTCATTACAACTAGTTACCTATGGTTCCACTGCTTGACAAATGAGAAGAGAGGTCACTCTAAAAACACATGGATGCAATCTTCATAAACCTTTGATTGACAACGCCTTATCAAGCCGATCCCAAATTTATATTAATTTTGAGAAATGTATTCCAGAGCCATCTATGTTTTGCCGATGTTCCTCATCTCTCGGACCCCTATACGACAGGAAGAGGACGAGTCTGAGAGGGAAGGCGAACTACATTCTCCGGTCCCTGTGGAACCTTTGCATAGAGGAACTCTGAGGACATAAATTCACTTTCTACTCACAGGATTAGAGCTTTCACTAGATCCTCGCAACGTGAGCTTCTCTGCAGAGAAGTAGTTTTATGTTATCAATGTCATTGCTGAATGTCACCATCATACTTTTAGATTCGTTCGGCAGTTTATGGGACACAGTAATTTTCATATCATCTAAACATGCATCTGTTTAACAGGACTTCGTTGACAGGGAAGGAAATAGTAAATGAAATGGGACAAATCCAAATGCCACAGCAGTCTTCTATACATTTATTCAACCCCCCCCCTCCAACTGTTGTCCGGTAATTACGTAGTCCCGTAATCTGATTACTATAAATCATTTCTATATGGTTCCCTGAGACTACATTCATATAGCATGCAAGATCCTTCTGGAAAGTAACTGCATCTCCCCCCTCTTAATTTATATACCTGACTACCCAGCTACCAGATTCATTCCACTCTCATCTAATTCTGGCCTATCCTTTCGCTGAAATTTCAAAGGTGCCTCACTATTTTCAGGCAATTCACCCATGGGCTCATATTTCCACTAATGTTTTTTCTTTCGTTCCCCAACTCATATTAATTTAGCTCATTGTTTATGTTGCTTTCGCCCCTTTTATATAATTGCATTGTCATTAATTACCATTTTTGTCAGGACATCGCTCCGATATAATGCATGCATGTAGTTCCTGATCGTTAGATTCCTCTTCCTACTGTTCCCCCTTTAGTCCTATCATTCCTCCCGTTCATTTGACCTACTTCACAAAGTTTCACTAAAGCTCCCTTTTTAGACCCTCGCTCTCGATCATTGGCTGTCGGCTATGCCTCGCATTGGTGCCTTCTCAAGCGCTGCCAGCGAATTTACTCTCGCCTTATTGGTGCGGTTCAGCTGAAATTGAAGGGAAGGGGCAGGGGGGAGGGTGTAAGAGTCAGCGCGTTTGCAGCAGGGTGGTGATAAGGAAGCGAGAGCACGTCTTTGTCCCACTATAAATCTCAGTGCTGTGACCTTGTCACGTACATCCAATTCTGATAACTGCAGGCCTAGTCTGATAACTGCAATGTGGCAAACTGAACCTGCACAAAGGTCGTACCATTCACATCCCAGTCTTGTTGAACCTCGAAGGGACAGCTTACATGTGACCTTTTTCTTTTCTTTTTACAATTGTTTGCCATTTCTTTAATATCGTGCAGAACATTCAGCAACTGGTAGTTATCGAATCTCGGTCCGTCTTTTCACGCCTGGCAAAGGAGACTATTAAAGCTGGCCTGGGAAGGGTCCGGGCACACAGGAGGCCGTGGGGGCGGTGCTTGGATGGGGCGTAGAAGGCAGGACTGGAGAGGAGCAGTGAAGTATAGACGAACAGCTCCCGTGGAGTGGCTGGACGTGTGTAAGTGGACCGGGCCGACGGGAACTGGAGAAGGACTGAGACTGGATGGGAGGCAGTCATAAATTGTCTGCACCTTAAAAGCAAGGTCTATGGCTGAGAAATGTTCGATGTGATACAAGGGGAGGTGTTAGGTGGAGCGACCATCTTCTGATATTCTGTCTGCGCTCACCAACAACGATTTTTCATATCATGCTGAAGTCTGAAAGCCCAGTAAGACACATTCAAGTCTGTATGGCGTGGATATATACAATTAATGTTCTTGCCAACAACAACTGTGGCGAATCTGAGAAATTCTGGAGAGGTGAACTATATTCTAATGCAAGTCATCAACCCAACTCGAGATAGATTTACAGAATAATGCAAATAAACAAAAAAAACCCGGAAAGTGGGATTCACACGATGGGATTCATGTACCTCACAGGGTGGCTATCTTAGACAATCCTGCTGAGATTCACTAGTCGAACACAATTCCTTCGTCCAAATTGTAGGGTTCCATTTCCCTGAAACATGTTTTCCCTTGTAATTGTTGGCGGCATTTACTCGAAAAAAGGAACGGAATCTCATGGGATTTTGAACCCTGTGAGATACATGAATCCCACCATGTGTATTCAACTGCTTGGTTGAGCAGGGCCTTGAGGCTAGGTAGTACTTTCCTCTGGCGCTTCATTGCGTACATCTGTATCCCAAAGGGCTCAGTTCTGATCTCAATCCTATCTTGACTCTTTTTTAATGACAAAGTTGTTTCCCTAATCTAAGGAGATCAATGACAAAGCTGTTTCCCTAATCTAAGGATTTGCAATAAACCCGACGTTAATTATATATCTGGGTGTGTCAAAGGCTTTCAAATCTGATTTTACAACTTTAGTCATTACCAGATCAACCCTATGTATCACTTCAGATCACCCTTACCAATCCTCAAAGGGTCTCAGTAAAGTCTCCTGTTTAATTGTATATGCTACAGTCCATCCGATTGAAATATCCAACGAGCAATATCTATATTTCTGTATGTATGTAATACAATAAACAAACAGAGGAAAGAACCAGATAAGAAACCCCAAAACTAGCACATCCCCTTAACGTTACAATGCAAAGCTTTCCACCGATCTTATCGGATAGATCCAATCTCCGCATGGTGTGTTCCTGACTACCGCTGCAGGATAGAACATAAGAAGACCCCACTAAATCAACATATCTATGAAGGACGTCGTACCTCCATCTCGAAACCCCAAAGGCTTGTGAGAAAGAAACCACAGAATGGGTTGATGCAGTATCTCTTTGTGAAAAGAAAAATATACAAGGTTTTATATGGGGGGACTAATATGAGAACCGATGGCCACAATAGACTTTACCGTTTTTATCCAAAGGAGACAGTAACTACAGGGGCGTTTTCAAGATACCGTCCAGATTGGGTTGACACTCTCCCCCTCCCCCGCCAAACTGACTTTATAATGTATTGCAACCAACGATCAATATGTAACTATGGTGATCGTGATACGATCACAATTTAAATAAACATCTAAACATTGGTTGATATTCTCAGTGCGTGCTAAGAGTTCATGTGTGAGAGCTCACATAGGGCTGTAATGGACTCTCTGCCGAATATCAAGAATTTCAAACCTCAGATAGAAATAGACATGTAAAAGTTGTAGTCGAAATAGTAATCTTCAGAATGATAAGTACCAACGTGGTGTAAAATTTTGTTGATGTTGTATACTGAAAGTAACAGTATTTTGCTGAGTTCATAGATGTTGAATTATAAAAGGTAATGGAAAATTGGTTCTAGGATGGGGTTGAACAATAGTTTAAACTAACTTGGGAAAACAAGTTCTTCTCAATTTGACTAACACTGACCAGATCTGAATAATACATCTCACCGCCATCAGTGTTACTGTTGGAGTTCGCGGCGTCTTCCACCTACTGAAGACCAGCTATCACGGGTCATCATTCCATCAAACGCCACATGGTGTCACTGCCGTCGCCCCTACCTACCGCCAGGAGCACTGCATCCGCTAACTTTATTGCCCCAGCATCCCGCGGAGGCGTGGCCTCAGAAACGTTTGGAATCCAGTCTCAGACCCTTTAGCACCGACTCCGAATGGGCTGCATAGCCGCGAGACACGTTTCGGTAAGACTACATTGAGGCGACACTCAATGGACCTCCTTACAATGTATAGATCTCCTGAGAGTATAAATGATGGTGCCTTAAGGTGTGAGATGGAAAGCACTCTAAAGCTCCCGGCTGGACTCTCGATACAGCTTTAGTACGGGGCTAGGTTCGGCATAGTTGGCTTTTAAAGGCGAGCAGCGCATTGGGAGCTTACTCCCTGTGGTGCCAGGGAGATATAAAGAATCAATATTACTTGGGTAAGCAAATAGATAATACATTTGTATGAATAGGACATGGAACAGGTTGTCATATGCAGTGTATCTAATTCCATTTTCAAACATGGAATTGGTGAATAATTTCCAATAATTGGTATTAGTTACGCCACGGGTGCTAACTTATCTTACGACACTGACGTTGTCACCGCTTAAACGGCATACGGGTCCCTTCAGTTCGCGGGGAGTCCCCTCACTCGCTGGACGAAGTTTTTTTTGTAGATATTGTCTATATCTATAACCAACTATATCATCTCTCGATTGACCTAAAACCACTGTATATCTTACCTTATGCCACTTAACACTGGACAAAATGTTGCCCGTTCCCTTTGGAGCGGGCATTCTTGCCCAGCCCTGTAATGGCTCTGTCACACTACACATACCCCTTTACCATATTATTATATACCTATCTCCGAATGTCTATTTGATACTGCCCGCTGCTAGGGGTGCAGTAATAATAATGTTCGTGCCCACTGTGACTGCGACTTTGTATGTCATTAAAATGGCGTTTTTTCACCAATTAAAGGTATATAATAATAAGCAAACATCCTGACTGTAGACGAAATGGTTCTCGTTCTCGGTCAATCTTCGTTTTCATACTGCCTTCCGCCTATGGCGTCAGGCAGTATGAAATCGACGACTGACCTCGAACAGGAACCGTTTCGTCCACAGTAAGGACGTTTCCTAATATTACACTCACACTGGTCAAATATGTCTTTCACCTCACATTCACCCTTACTATGCACTGTATCTCTACTCAGTGCTCACTCCACTTCATAAATTAAACATTCCCCATCCACCATATCTCGTATTTAAGCCTCATTGCCATACATAAACAATCACAAATATGTATTCTGATCATTTTATCCATTATCAAATTACATTTTATTAGTAATAACATATGTTTCTCAAGTCTGCTTCTGAATTGGTGATTACTGGGCGGTCATATTAATAGTGTGAGTGTAGAATACATACCTTTCATCAAATTTCTGTGAAAGAGCTCAACCTTTTTTCTAACTATAAACACGGGTGCAAAACTAATGCCTAAATGAAAACACTGATTTGACAATTCAGCATGTTGATTTTTGAATGTGAAAATTCATTCCCCCCAATATGGTGCACAATCGCTTCCAGAAGTGAGTAGTAACTCCAAAGCCATCCACAGCACACTTTTTGGTATAATTCAATGAATGATCATTTGTGTGTTGCATAAACATCAATATACACACCAAGGATAAATCACAAACTTAAGTATCCCATATCTGTAAGAGGTTGTATACTATTATGGAGCGTAAATATATTTCAATGTAGTTCCTAGATTACTGACCAAAAATGATACATGTTGACATTGGTGGGGCTTTCAGAATGATTTATGATCATCCATACCCTCAAGTATCCATCATAGAGTCATTGTCTGGTACGAATACTGCAGACAACTGAGGCCCGGCGGACACCTACTATAGTGATAATTAAGACGCCCCGATGCACCTTGAGATTAATAACATCAGGTTGCATCGTTTTCAGTTCTTAGGTTCATCGTTAGTTATATCGTAGACGACTTGGAGTTCAGTGGACGCCCGGCCTTATGAAGTTACAAAATACTGTCAGATATGTCACATCATAACCAGCTTACTCGGTAACTGATAGCTATACAGATGCGATTATGACCAAGCTTAGGCTTCCAGTAAATCAGTCTCACTGACATGTACAAATAAGCTCAGTGTCCCTACAAAATATTCATTAATCACGAAAATGTGGTGCATCCAGACAAACAAAGAGATTGCATCATCGGAATAAGGCAAGATTATTCCCAATCAGAGCAAATTACCGATTCCATCGGTACTACCGTAAGCTATAAACATTTAGCATATCTTCGATATAAGGCCTGGCGTCCACCTGCTACGATATGGCTCAGATTTGGTCTACGATGCACCTTCCGATAAAAAAATCAAAATCGCGTTGGAAGGTCATCTTATTTCGGGGCAGTTGACCAGGGCCTTGTTTTTTAGTCACGATATCCTCTTTGTAAGACATCTTACAGCTGTTAGTGTACTATAGATAAGACATCTTTGGGGATCGGCCAACGATTGTCCCTCAAGGGCACTTAGGCTGCAGTCAGGTGTACTATAGATAAGACATCTTTAGGGTCACGTGGTTCCAAATGTCTTCCATTGCTTTTTGTTTTGGTGCCATATCGGTAGGTCTTAATTTCTATCTAGTAGGCTTAGTCATATCCTCCCAAGGTTTATTTTAGTAATAACAATGAGAAAAAAGAAAATTGAGTATAACTGGATCACCGCGGCTGAGCCTCGCACTAAATTATGCAGTGACCTCGAGTTCACTGGAGGTGGGAGGGTGCAATGGCCAGAGCAGACGTTTGCTATGACGAAGTTCAAACGCCGATATCTTCGAAACGGTGTGACCCATCTTCTTCATATTTGGTACGATTATAAGTTATATGTCTCTCTTACTCGTGTTAAAATTTCATTCCTAGATTCGTATGGGAAGCACGGGAAATCCTCTATATACACACAGTGAGCTTTGATAGAGCCTGAGACAGTTCTATACTTGAGACACTTTTAGCGGCGATCGAGCGCGCCGCACTGAGACCGTGTCTATAGCACAGCCGCCATTTTGTGTCTTCCAAACAGTCTTCCAATCGCAGATATGTCTTAAGGAATCGTTGGCCGATTATGTTGTGACTGAAAAACAGGGCCCAGGGAGCTGTTTCAAAAGTCGGGAGGGTGCTAAACGAGAGTACTCATCGCCAATGCGAGAGGCCAACAATGGAACTTGAGGCGTCGCTGTCGAGGTGGAGGTGCCGCTCTCTATGGGATATTGGTAGTAGTTTTGCTGCCGCTTTGATTTGAGGTGCCGCTCGCTGTTGCCGGCCTCTCGCTTTCAAAATGTGACGTGCCGCTGGCGAGACCTCATTCGATTTTTGAAACAGCTCCCTGGTTTCTGCGATTATAGACACCAATAATAACCCCATACAATGCGTGGTGGATTGGCATGTCTAGACATATGTCTACGATTTTGCACCTTCCCGATATGTCTCCCATATTTGCTTTTTGTTTTGGTGCCATATCGGTAGGTCTTAATTTCTATCTAGTAGGTGGACGCCAGGCCTAAGGATATTGTTTTTCTAGGTAAATGTTTTCTAGGTAAATGTTTAGAACTCTCTATTTAACTAGCAATCAGATGTTTGAAGAGAACAATCAATAAAATAGAAAACAAAAGTTAACAGCTTGTTATGAGTGACACATTTATGTAAGGCGTTAGGATGTGGCTTTTTCATACGTTTGTACATTCTCAAGATACAGTTTTCGGGAAACGTGTATATATACATTGTACACCAATATCCCTGGCCAAAGATGAGATGAAGCATAGGTTTAACAGACATATATAATAGTCTGTGATAATATTAGATACACAGTTCACAAACCCCCAACCTAACAAATCGCAGGTATATCGAGGAAATAGTCGATGGATATTCAGAGTGTCCATGTAAATTTTCTCGAGAAATGATTTGGACAAATAGGTGTAGACAGAATTTGATGACCAGTTACCCAAGATCTTGATCAAATAGACGGGTACACCAATGTTTATGATGGTTATGGAACAATCTCTCTTCAGGGAGTGGGATGTATGAAGTTCTTGTCAGATTAGCGCACGCTTTTGAGTGAACCAGGAGTATGTGGCATGGCGAGTTTGGCCACCTTGTAGGAAAGATAAGAGATGAATTTCTGGAGATAGAAAAGACACATACTATACATTCTGATTATTTCTTTGTTTGTTATTGTGATATGTTTTTGTGACGGTATAATGTTTCCACGCAAGTATGCTAACCTCTTGGCCGGGCTGCTATTTTTCTCGCCCATTATTAACTGCCAGTGGTTATAGAAAGTTGTCATGGATCAGGCAACTTGGTTCATAACATAATATTACAAATGATAGGAAAAGGTACTAACGGTCTAAAATTTGTACCTTTTAATGTATGTAGCCTCTGCGCTAGGATATACACTATACACCAACAACTGGTTGACTCAGACATAGATGTATGTTGCATATCAGAGTCATGACTTACTACGCAAATGCCGACATACCTCGTCAACCTCCCTTTTTTTTTTTTTTTAGGTTTTTATTTATCCTTGAGTTGTCACCTAGGACTGTGATCAGTCCTATCCTCCGGTGGCTCCAGCGGATGGATTACCTACCGCGAGATGCTTACTGAGTAAGCTTACAATTTGGCGGTTTTAAAAGATATTCATGCAGTTTCGTATGTTCCATAAACATCATAATACAAGTAACTTAAGAAGCTTAGAGATAGTAATAAAATATGGTACAGCCTATCCTGGAAGGTCCTTTTAAGCACCAACTGGCCTTACTGATTTAATCATCACAAGGTCATTCAATACAGGCAATCCATAGTTTAGTATGCAATTTATGGTGTAGGTTGGGTTCCTTAGCTAGAGTGAAGGGCCCATACATTTGGTTTCAGTAGTGTTGTATTTTGTCTCTATCGATTCTTGGATCCGTGCACTCATAATAATTATTCCAGTCCAGTAGTCTTAGCTTGTTTTGGAAATCAGATTTATTGTAATTTTTGGCAGACCTTCCTTTGAAGTCTACGTCTTTGTAAGGATGGATATGAATTGGAGCCAACCGGGTACTGACAAAATTAAGCTAGGGGGTGAGGGTGTAGATATTTATATAGGAGAAGGGTTGGAAATTGATTTACAATCTGTTGAAAAATACAATCACAGCAGAGCAGAGATTGAATCAATATGGATTAAGTTAATAGTTCCACACATTAGACCAATTTATTTAGCTTCAGTTTATCGTCCAGAACCATTAAAAATAAAACGAATTTCAAAGGAAGGTCTGCCAAATCTACAATAAATCTGATTTCCAAAACAAGCTAAGACTACTGGACTGGAATAATTATTATGAGTGCACGGATCCAAACAAGCTCTGGAACATTACTAACCTACATGACTAATACTCTTGATATGAAAAACTACTCTGTAAATGAGATACGTGAACCTTGGTTATCAAACAAAATCCTGGAACAAATCAAAGACAAAGATAGGTCATTAAGAAATGCACGTCATCGTAGAACAACTGAAAACTGGAACAGACCTAAAAAAAGCTAGAAATACCACAAATAAAATAATAAAAAGAGCTAGGTGTGACTTTGTCAAGGAAAATTTAGATAGATACCGAAATGATAATGAAAGATTTTGGACCACCATCTCACACTTCACCAAGGATGATCATAAACGAAATAACAATATTCAACTTAAAAATGAAAGAGGTGAAATTCCTGAAAATGAGACAGCAGACTACATAAGCTAGATTTTTTTCCGGAAATTGGCCCAACACTAGAAAAGACACAAAGAGGAATGGGTAAACCAACTGAGGGAAAATCCCATACAAATGGAAGAGATGGTAGCTGATAATGCCGAAGTTATGAAATTGATTGCTGATCTATATATATAAATCATAACGATTTTGTAGTTGTTCAAAAGGTTTAATGCAATTATAAAATGATAAGCCTATTGCACTGAGAAGACACATAGTGATACAATCACGTATTCTTTGAAAGAAAAAAACCAATACTTTTCCCAAGTATTTGGTACGTCTACATTTGGATTTTATGAAAAGTTTACCCATAAGGAAATTGAAGCCAACCAGACGTTAGGGATGTAAATACAACGGGAGTCTCGCCTTCACGACTTGTCTGACACACTGTCTCTGAGTCAATCTTGACACTCGCCAACGGTCCAATATATTACCGTGCCTTATTCCATTCACAGTTCTTCGGTGGTATTGGTCTTTGCTCAGGGAAATTGTATATCCTTAGATAAGATTGAAAACGTTATAAAACCGTATCTTGTATACATATGTCTGTTGAGAAGAAAAGCTAGACCATGATATATATGTTTCTCGTATCCTATATTGGAGGGATACATTTGTCATTTCTACATGTTGTCTCTTTTGCATGTTGACGGATTACCATGACAATAGCTGCTGAAGACCTACCATCAAAATGCCTGGACGCCTATAATTCTGAGTGGAGACTCAGAGACGATGTGGGTCTAACACTTATGGGCAACCTCATGGATGGCTACGACTATGTTTGCAAACAAACTTAAAATTTATTAAACGATAACCCTTGTACGAGGTAGAGAAAAGGGGTTTTTGTTGTTGTTTTTTTTGCAATCAGTTTTATTTTGTTTACATCCTTTGTTCCAGTGTTTGGTCCTTATACAATCTTAAATCTCTACAACATTATAAAAAAACACAGTAAACAATTCCAAACTACAATTCGTTATGATGTGGTCATACCATTGCTCCTTTTAAATTTATTTTTTTGATCTTCTTGTATAATCCTAGGTTATCAAACAGGCCCCTGGGACCTGTTTCACTAGTTTCGTGACATGTCTAGATGGCGTCTGTGACACCATACGGACAGATCACAAGATTGCAGTGGACGACACATGAAGTTTCACTCACTTCTCGTAGGAATTAAGCAATGACACTTTAACATGAGTAGGGGATACATATAATCTATAATCGTTCCAAATATGAAGAAGATTGGCCACTTAGATCTTCTGATATTTGCTAGTCTTTTTCCGCTGTTGCTTGCACTGTTGGTGCCGCTGTTGATGTCTGTCTAGGCCTAATGTCACGAGACTACTGAAACAGGTCCCAGGTATATAACCAATTTTGCTATCAATACTGCCACTGTCTTTTGATATTTTCTACAGCCAGCACTGCACGAAAACCACTATTTTACATATATATAAGCCATTGCGATAACGCACATATCGGCTGTATCGTGCCTTGTTTACATTTGTATACACCTCTTATCTGCGTCTGCGTTTCGGGCGTCTACGAGGTAATTTCCATATGTAGACGCGCGCGACTTGGCTGTATTTCACGCCTGGCGTATCCAAGATAAAACTGCGATAAAACTGCGATATATATACGCCAGGCATATGTATGATATAAAAAAAAAAAATTGCGACCCACGGCCCGCCCCGTCCTGTGGGTGTTGGTAGAGGTTGCACCAACACTGACCCTCCACCCGCGACCTCCCAACACCACCCCCTCCCGCCCCCCCCCCCCCGACACCCCACCACCCCACCACCCTACACTCAGTCTACCCACAGTGAATCCCTAGTACAGGACTCCTGCCCCCCTGCAATGTTTGTAGACGGATTAGCGGCCGCTCGGCGTGTGTA
Organism: Alentia gelatinosa; assembly: GCA_950022655.1. NCBI lineage: Eukaryota > Metazoa > Annelida > Polychaeta > Phyllodocida > Polynoidae > Alentia > Alentia gelatinosa. The sequence goes on along the minus strand of OX465583.1, from coordinate 46,570,912 downwards.
AGATGATTTCAGTCCTGAGGGCGGGCGGCTGAGCGGGTGGCTGTGAGGGTGGCGGCCGCATTCACGCCACTTCTAACAAGGCGGGGGCCGAGTTGGAGTCGGAGTCGGAGTCGGGAGGAGGACTTCAGGCGCACAGAGACACTGGGGGGAGGTGGTTATATAGTAAGCCTGACTGTCTACACATTGAAATGGTGTTTTAAAGTTTTTAAAAATCAGAAAAACGGTAAAAAAACAACTTAATGCATGTATTATTATGTGTAATTAATCAATTTATACTCAATCAGGTTTTATAAAGGTTTTATAAAATAAATTTGTAATATAAGATTGCATTTTTCATATAAAACAGACTTGGATGGTTAATGGCAAATGAAAACACTGATGTCCCCAAGTGGCAGAGGTCGGAATTATTGGCTAGTGGCGTAAATAAATAGAATCAGGCGTATATATGACATATATAAAACCGCACCATGGACATGTATATACGCCACTAGATAAGGCGTCTACGAGATGTCTAATAGGTCGAACTTCTAGACGCAAAATCCTACTGTTAGACGCGTTTCGCATACATATGTAAAGCCGTAGGTTTCGTGCAGTGCAGTTCCAATAACATAAGTACCTTCAGCTTCTTGCTATGTGGCCATATTGTGTCATCCCTTAGGAACATTTTGAGCTATTTTTAGTGCTCTGTAATCCCATGATTCAGCTATATAATCTATTCTGCTACCCCTGCAGCAACTCTTGTCTAAGGTATCTAAAAAGTCTATATCCAGTTTTCATCTTATCACATCGAGGAATAATTAAAAACATTTTAAGCTGTTTTTTTAAGTGTTTTCTGATATTATAACCCAGGTATATAACTCATTTTAGACATTTTTTACTGCCAGTTATAAAGATAAAGTACCTGAGGACTATAAAAGCTCTTTATATGCAAACTTTCTGCTATGTGAAAATGTAGCAGCATTCCTTATGAACATTCTGAGCTTTAAGTGTTCTGTAGTTTCAGGGTCCATGTACATAGCCAATTTTGCTACCCCTGTCACCGCTCTTTATTAACGTTTTCTATGGCCAGTTCTGGAGATTTAGTAAAGATGCCCTTGAAAACAAATAACTTTTAATGACTTATTTTCTCTCAAATATGTTTAGATGTACAAACCATAAGAGTCTCCCAAGATATTACACTATATTGTATATGATATAGGAAATGGAATGAACAGCAAACATTATATAAAACTTCTCTTGTATCCAAGAAGTGATCCATAATTATCGTTCGTTACTACAACTTGCAGTGAACACCAGAGAAGTTACTTTGATTAATCTCATGGCTTCTCAAACCATCAAAAACAATACTTGTAACCAGCAATGGCTGAAATACAAGGATGAACATGACTATTAACGCTTTAACGGCCGCACACCTCACACGGGCGGGAAAGCAGAGGCAGCGCCACCATCGACGTTCGCATATACTAAAGGCAGGAAGACGTTACATAGTGAACGTGTGAATGGCAGGCTAGTTTTGCCATGATTTTCGCCATTTTCTCCACAAATTGATGATTTATTCAATTTATTTCTCCATATTTCTTAATAATATTGAACCCCTTGAATACATTAATGATTTTGATAACCTGAAGGTATTTTGTGAATTCATCTTATATATTTTGAAAAAAATCAAGCATCAATTCTGCAACACTGCAGTAATATGGGTGGTATTCAAGATTCGGACAGTGGGGTCAAGGAAATAAAAAGATATGATTTAAATGGATTATACTGACATACAAAACTGACTCTATTGATGTGACAATGCCCCATAGTAAAGTCTGGGAAGAGTTATCTAAAACTGACCCAACATTATATCAACCAAAACAATGCAACAAATTAGATCAAGAACTTTTCCTCTGGTCTCATTATACAGCCAGATGAGCTTGATGAACTACTGGCCTCAAGATTTAAAGGAAATAATACTTCAAAGAGTATAATATTTTTAGGTGAATAAGCACGGGTAGCAAAATCGGTAATATACCTTGAAGCTAATATGACAAAACACTATAAATAGCTCAAATTTTCCTAAGGGATAACACAATGTGGCCTAATAGTAAAAAATGCTGCATATGAAAAGATTTAATAGCCTTCAGGTGCTATGTCATAGGAACTGGCTGTTGAAAATATCAAATGAGTTTTATGTATTGCTCTCACAGCTCTAATCATTGCCTGGTAGAGGTGTAGATTAGTTTGTATCTCACCCCTCGTACAAGCTTGGTCATAGAAATAACATTAGGAAAGAATACTCAACAATCACCCCTGTAAAGTGACAGCACTACGCCACGACCATGGCATAGTGAATGTGAGATGATGTTATAGGGATTTGTTGGGTATATTCAAACTATTCTGATATTTTGATGCTATCTAAGGTCGTAGAAAGGGGTCAGATAAATCCAGAACCACACTCAAATCGTAAAAAAGACAATATTCCACCTGTTTCCAAGGATGTACTTGAATCGCCATCTAGGCAAGCTGAGTGATAATTATGGCACATCGAAATCGAAACGAGTGGAATATTGTCTATTTTATACGATTCTCGATGCAGTTCTATATAAGACTGCTTGCACTGTCATAAATATCCTAATCTTGCTTTATTACTTGAATATTTTGGCTGAGGCATTCTTTATGATTCCTTTCCCATTTTAATAAAAGGTCAGAGTACCTTCTAAAAATATACCCAAATATCTATACGAAGTGGCATGTGGGATGAGTGAGTCATCATATTTCAGTCTCATGTGCGCATTAGTTCAATTTGGCTCTTGGTAAGAAAGTGGAGTTCGATGTTCTAACTGACATGCAGTACGGGTTTCGTAAAGGGGTAGGTACGGCGGATGCGGTCTTCGACTTGACAAAAGATCTGTATGAGCATAGAAACACTGGGCTATCCACAGCATTATGTTATATAGACATGAGAAAAGCTTTTGATGCGGTTCCACATGCAATGCTACTGGCGAAAGTAAGAAACCTTAGACTGATACCAGTAACTCTCCTAGCCTGGCTGAGTAGCTACTTGAGCAATAGACGACAAAGGTTTAATAAGAAAAGCTTCAAACGAGGTATCAGGGCGAAACTGTCTGCTAATGAGCGGGGGAAATGAGAACGAATGTACATAGTATAGAATACTTGGTATATATCATACAATGAAGAGCCGACTGAGTGGGCCACATATTGTTGACAACATCATCATCATTACTCATGTGTATATACTGTAAATACTGTAAACGGATGTATGTTATGTGACCATGCAACAGTGGAAGACCTGCTATTAAGCAGAACTGTGTAACTTTATGTTAAATAAAAAAAAAATAAAAAAATGTACCGAAGATGTACTCCCGCAGTTTTACAATGCTAAGCATGTAGACAGAAATCCAATTTTCACTTTCACATGTACCGTAAACCGGGTCGGAGCAATTCCGATAAGCTCCCTACATATTCAGGAGGCCTGTCTCCTTACAGGGGATAGGAAGATCCTAAAAACAAAAAAGTACGGTGATTGATAACATAATAACGATTATCAAGAACAATCAATGAATAAAAAGTGAGACAATCTGGTGACGTGAATCACAGGCGGAGGTTAACAAGTACAACGAATACGCAAACCTTTTATTTGTTATCCCATTTGTCGTAGCATTGCGATTATACAGTACATCACAAATGCATTAACTATTGAATTTTGGGCTGGAGGTCCCCTCTACAAGTGATTGCAGCGTTGAGGGTGAGTGATTGATTGATGGTTCATTCGATTGGGGATGATGTCATCGGTCTTAATGGAAGGGCAGAATCCGACTGAAGTCAATATTGTATTGTCTGATCTCTGGAGCCCTCCTCTTTTATTGACATCAAGATTATAGTAATTTCATCTGTATTCCAGTCGCAGTGACGTTGCATCCATGGCCCATATTGAATTACCTACAGGTCAGCATTCACAGATCAAGAGTTTCGTATGAGGACATCATTCTAAGCAAAAATGACAGGCAAGAATCACAATCCTCAAAAATCTCTTGATCCTGAGGTAACAATGTTGTAATTTCACTTGGAAGTCATCTCTCGCACTATTACTTATCTGTTCGTGTTTCATATCCTTTGGGAATATTGTTAGTCTTTTATTGTATTTGTTTTAAAAGTATTTCTTTAATGGTCATTCATAATTACATAGATACAATATTCTTTTGTGATCCAATACATAGTTTAGCTAATGAAGGGGCTTAGGTGTCAGCCGTGCCTATATATAACTGGTTTTCATCACCCTGTCCAAGGATATTAATATTTTCGAGTTTTCATTTCCGCGGGTTCTTGAGTATTCTTTTTTCTTTTGATGCTAGAGAGTCAATTTCCCTGCTCATCAGAGACAAAACATCAGTCATCTGCATTATTAGTTATCCTTGGACCGAGTTCTCTAAACCTTTTGAAGTGGAAAACCAAGTATCAATGCAACGGTTTACCAGGATTCAAACAAACCCCCCTTATATTTACATCCGTGTGCACTACCAAACACGTATTGTTCTTACCTAACTCGCATCTTTTCTGCTTTAAACAATAAATAATAGACCAATACTTTGTATGGTTGCTCGTACCTGTATCGAGGTATTTTAACCTTTACCAATATAAGTGCCAACAAATATATATTTTATCATGTAACTAGACTAGTTCATACGATACAAATGCAGTGCCACCCCAGCATCCCTTTTTTATTTTCTCATCTAACGAAGAGTAGATTCCGAGAACACTCCATCTAGTAATTAGAAAATGTAGTCGCATATGAACTTGCAGCTTAGAACCTGGCATCAGGCGAATGTCAGGCAAGAGCTCATTACAGTGCTGCTTTATGAGGTTAAAACCAAGCGAGTCAAGGCAACAAACAAAATATGGCGAGAATATGGCCAAGAGCTGTACCGTTTTGATTGCAATGTAGTCTGTCACTGTACAGAGTTTATGATATCAGTTGTAATCCAAACCAACCACTAAGAACATGCTATCAATTGCACACTGCTGACACACACAAAGTACACCGTCTTAGGGTGACACAGATTGCATTTTTACTATGTGGATCTGTCACTCAGTTGTCTGGTAGACTTCCGATGTCGCGCCTAATACTAAGCCTTATCCGGGTTCCAGTGTAACCTCTACGATGCACCCTGGAATTACCTCAGGCAATCACATTAATATATATGTCTCCATTTGCAGGAACTGAGGAACACCTGAAACAGCTTACGCTTTTGTAAACATTTTCAGATGTATCAGATAACGTTCAGGAAGATGTCGAGCACCATCCAATTACATATATAATCACATATAAAATTACAAGAATTCGATATCCTTTCACGAATGATAATGTGCTAAGCCTGCTATTTTTGAGTGTAGAAATCCCAGCTGAGATCATCACTATGTAGTAATATGTGCATCAAATTAAAGCAACCCTAGACCGTATGCTATATCTAGTAATCCCTGTTATGACCATCACTGGAATATTTGCACCAGGACGAAATGGTATGTTCATCATGTGAAGGATAATGGCTGAGCCGGCTGTCAAACTAAGCGCGGCAGTGCTTTGAGAGACACCTAGCGGTTGTATGGAGAAGTAAGCGACAGAGTCTCTGACGTTTTTGATCACGTGAGCATTCGCTCCTGTAGTTTGAATCGTTCAAACACGTTTTACCTCCCTCCCACCCCACAATGGATTTTGCCAGAGTGTCACCCTTAATGAACTATCACTGTTTTTCATATATGTATCTGTATACCGTTGTATACTTTCTATAAATACTTTTCACGTTTGAAAAATGGATACATTTTTCGTCCATAGTCCGGTCTCGTAATCATCATTGATGAATTGGCATACAATTATGAAGGAATTCACTATTAAAATGTTTGGGCTCTATCCAGTCTGTGGGTTATTTGCTGTAACCCACCTTTACAACTCCCGATGTATGGTCTAAATATGTGAAACACCAGTGGGTCAAAGAGGTAGTTCGGTCTATAGGGATTGTTCATGATCAACTTTAACGTTGGCCTAATTATCAATGACATGGGATTGGCACGCAGATTATAAAGGGATAGTCTCTGCAGCAGGCTTAAAGGCTCCATAACATTTCCCTAACCAAGGCAGCGTATCTGAGAGTTTCCCACCCTCAATAAAATCAGTTGGAGAGACCCCTATCGCATGATAACAAGATGGTCTGTTGAGCCGGACACACACCAAGCGAGAAACGCAGCGATTTCCGTTATCGCAAACACAAAATGGCCTTTATGTAAGATATAGTTCATATTTCAACTGATTATTACTTCTCAGGCGCTAAATTCTGACAATCGCAACGTTTCTAGCTTTCTATGTCCCAGGAATTAGCAACTTATTTTGAAATGTCGATAATGATGAGAGAGCTGGTTTAATTTCTAGCCCAGGGGCTTCAGTTACCTGTATTCAAACTGGTGGTTGCAGAAATTGACAAATGGAGATGCATGGGACGACTTACCCGGGTGGCGACTGTTTTTCCCATTTGGCACCACCTGACAACTATTGAACACGCTCTGATACTGGCAACTATTTCAAACCGGCTTGAAATAGTTATCTAGTCAGGAGGCACATCTGTGAAAACCTAGTCATCAACCACCTCCCGTTTTGGCGAAAACTGTGTCAAAAACCACAATTTTTTACTTAATACTTTTTCACCTCCGATTTTATAATGGGGAATAAATACATTCACCTGGACATAGTTTAAACAGGGTTAACCTTCAGGAATCGCCAACTATAATCGGCTAGGGTAAACGCCTACTAGGATGGTTAGCAGAAGGTAATATGCTCCTCATTTGGGAGATGATAAATCATTACATATCCTTGAGGAGATTCTTGGGTCGACGACCCAAACAATTGGCCAGGTTTTGGTGACTTTAGATGATGGCGCCCCTTAGATATGACTGATATTTGGGGGTCACTGGTGAAAACTCAAAGATTTAAAAATGTTCCCAGTCTATCAAGCCTTAATAAAATATTTAGTTGTCTTCTCCAAGTAGGAAGCTACTCAGAACAGTTATCATTACAGGTCTAGCTCTTCTGGGGGGTTCCAAACAATCGGCAGAGTTTTAGTGACTTTAGATGACGACGCCCCTGAGAAATGATTCTTGGGGTATTACCAATGAAAACCCAAAGATTTGAAATTATTCTCAGTCTATCACGCCTTAATATACAATTTAACTGCCTTCCCTACTCAGAACAGTTAACATCACAGTTCTAGCTCTTCATGGGGTTTCAGAATGATTGGCAGGGTTTTGGTGACTTTAGATAATGACACCCCTGAGAAATGACTGATTTTGAGAGCGTCACCGATGAAAACCCGGTTTCAAAACTATTCCTAGTCTATCAAGCCTTGATAAACTACCCATCTGCCTATCTACCCATCCAACTAACTGTTCATCCACCCGACTCTGCTCATTCATTTGACTGCCAATCCACCTGTCTGCCCACCCATTTTACTGCCCATCTACCTGACGACCCATCCATCTTATTGCGCGTTCATCCGACTTCCCTCTGATTTATGCATCCATGTGAGTGCCCATTCATATGACTGCCCATCCAACTGACATTTGATCCATCTGACTGCCCATTCTCAAGATGAAAAATTCATCTGAAATTCCATTTCAATTCACAATCGGAATTATCTAAACATCACGAAGGTACCATCATTCCGGTTAACATATATTTTTAATCATACTCCTGCTGCTACAACTTCCTGAGATATGAAAACCAAAGCCAATTCCATCAGCAGCGCCACTTTCGAAATCCTAGTTAAAAATGGAACTACAGAGGAGTGCGGTACCTGCATTTAACATCCATATATATATATATATATATATATATATATATATATATATATATATATATATATATATATATATACAGGAGAATAGTACCTTTGCACTGTGACTACGTACAGCGCTCAGAAGCCGGATTATGTGAACCTAGCCAAGACTCAGATTTGAAAATATAATGGAGAATTTACCACACGTTCTGCACACGTAGGTAAACTTTAACATTTGAACGTTTTTATGTGTAGGGAATCTACCTGTGAGCCACGTAGATTTACGTCTTGTGTTTAATGGGTACTATGTCTCAAATCCGCATGCTGAACGACATGAGAGGCATCCACCTCACACATTTTTCTTATACACTTGGTTTGTTACCCCATCTAAAGGACACCTGGGACTTACCAGTATACCGAAAAAGATGGTCTTAGGCTTTTCAACCTCCCTTCAAGAATGGTTCTTGACAATTCATTCTATATAAAAGCAATAGAACAATGAAACAACTTGAAATACTCATACATGCTAATAAATGATTGCAATTGCTTTAAAATACTGATAGAGGGTTATCTAAACTGCTTTATGCCAGTCCTTAAATATTAATCCATATTGTTGTGCGGATGTATTGCATTCCAGCTACCTATTTTAATTTTGCCTGTTGTGTAAAAATCGCCCATAGTCTACAATGATATCTGTACCTGGCTAGTTTGCGTTGCAACTGCTAATCAATTGTAGTTTTTCATGCAACCATTATTCATTCTAGCCTGCCATTCTTTCTTTCCCTTTACGCAATGTGTCAATCAGCTTAGATAATACTGAACCTGTATGTCCATGTAAATCTATAAAATAAGATGAATAGGTAGAAATAACTATAGGATTGTATAGGAACGGTCACTGTCTAGCGTACATTCATAGAGGGATAGAGTGCGTAGCAACTACCCATCACTTGTAAGTTAACTATTTGATGAAGTGTCTGAAAATAATAGTTTCATATCGGAATCATTATTCTACCACAGTCATATTTTTTATATTTGACTGTTTTAAGTGCTGATTCCACCAGAATAGAGGATTTATCGGCAAGTTTCTGAAGTCCATGGAATGTATCAAAAAATATCTTATATGGTGTATTTTCTTGAACAATGAATCGTATAAGCGTCCGAAATTACCAGAAGAAAATGCGCGCTTCCACCGCCAGCTATGCTTATACGATATTTCCCGATTTCCATTTCAACAAGTTTCGGTTGCTCGGTGGAATCAGCGCTTTAGTGTAAATATCTGTAGAAAATGATCTAGATTTATTCAATATCTGCATAAGGAGCAACACGGTATCTTCAATAACAGCACATCTGTATTCAATGTATCTAGAGTTGAATATTCCGGTTCGGTGGCCCTTGAAAGATTATCTTCTTTTGAAGGTATTTTATCGAAGTCTTGCAGCAAGACGAGACGCGAGTAACATCACATCTAGGAAATGTTGATTCCATCTTTCACTGGGGATAAGCCTCGGTCTTTCCTTCCTTTATCCAGAATGTCTATTGTGCATAATATATCAGGCGATTATCTTGTATCAAGCTGAGGCAGTGTGCTCTCAAGGTTCTATTTTCACGGCTTTGGAATCAGAGAACGATAGACCTTCAGACCTCACGTCCCTGCAGGATTTCGTCTTGTTGTTAATTTGCCGGACCAATATTAGGATGCCTCGACGTAACTAATGGGATGTATGATAGCATTACACGCAGGGAGACGGGCGTAAGAGTGGAGAAGAAATGATCCGTGATTATTCATTAACTATAGTAGAGTCTCTGGCAAAGTCTATCCTAAAGCTGGAGATGCAGAGCTCTACGTATAGGAAGAGACAGCTGCAATGACACCTATTGTGGTTAGAATTATCAACATAGATGTTGGTCTATAACAAACCTAATTTTCTCTTCACTGTCTACGTAAGGATTGCAGTCGACATTTATATGTTATTCTGTTCTCTAACAATTATTATACCTTGCCACAGACTGGCAGGATGGAATAATCGCTAAGACGACAATTTCAATATTCAGAGGAAAGTCTTACAATGAAAGTTTTCCCAGTCCTATAGTCTGCTATCACTATTGTCTATCACCCAGTAGTTTCTTCCATTGTATTATCTGTATTTCTGTACTTCGGTCTTTAAGGAATCTGTTCTTTTACTCGTCCTATCATTCTTTGCGTCTGCCTCATGAGCTATATTTTGCGTTTTGTAAGGGTATCTCCGTTTCTCGTCTTGTTTATCGCTCAAACATTGTCTGTTGGCATGTCCGTTCTAACAGTGGAAGTTTTACCTGCTGCAGTGGAAGATCTACCTATGGTAGAACTGCATGTTTTGCTAATAAAAGAAAAAACAAAAACAACCCCCCCCCCTCCCAGTTTGGTACTTTGTCCCTATCGGTTTCCTTTTTCTTCCAAGAAATTATGTAAACATAAAGAGGAACATCATAATTTCGACACATCTCGGTTTCCTAGTCTAGTCTTTGGTATCAGTGTCTCTGTCCATCTACGCTAAACCAAGATTAGACCAGGTGCCATTATCAACTGCGTTAGACTTACATTTATATTAACATTCATAATAGGAAGCAGATATATATTCTACTTCGTTATTATCATCATATCCTTGCTTTTTACTGATTTGTTTCAATCCAAATTACTCTAAGCCATTATGTCTCGTAGCTCTATCTGCATTTAGCAAGACAACACAGGGCCTACCTAACAGCACGACCATGGCACACAAGAATAGTTAATTACCCGAGGTACTTACCTAGTACTGAAGGGGAATTGATGTTCCTACGAGCGTAGAACTCTATGATAGTGTCCTAGGATAACTGTGCCTGCACAAGCTGACAGTACAGGAATGTGAAGCGATGGCCCCTTATAGTCCTTTGAAATTTTGGCAAAGTGATGAGTAGGAAATAAATGATTGGGATGGGGGAAGGATGTAGACATCGAGAAAAGATTAAACGTCATGAATTTGAGTACCCCCCCCCCCCCTAAAGAACGAATAGGAAAAAAAACACAACTAATGAAAAAATTCAACAAGGAATTGCAACCTGCTTTGTAACTGATGACCTGGCATCTAAATGTATGCTTTACATCGCACTATATCGACGGCAATAAATTCTCCTCTGAAACAAACAAAAAAAAAGTAATAGGGGATAGCGTTGTCGCCTAACTTACGCCTAACAATATCAAAGTGTTTTCTAAGGAGGGTATAATACAGAATTGAACACAAAACTGCTTTAACTGTTATCATACTATTCATGGAGTATTATTTACCCTTTCAGTCAATGAACATTTCTTTTCAGATAAGCACTTGCTCAATAGTTACGGTAGCCACCACGCTAGCATTCTCATTTAGTCAATCAACTATTATTATTTCATCAACCCCAGAACATTATCATCAACAGGGGCCACTATGATGCCCTTTTCAAACCATGAACCTATTGTAAAGAAACCATAACACGCATCATTTCATAGAATAATGATATAGAGATTGGCATAACAGATAGGCAGCGCACTCGACAACTGTAAACAATGGTCGTGATGGAGGAGATCTCAAGAGAGAATCCCACTATAATACAAAGACTCACGGTTGAGGGGTTATGAAAACTGTTCCGCCATGTCAATACTATATATCCAACTTTTTCCAAAACCAATACTACAGTGCTGAATTAATCTAGAAATGTCGTTATCAAAGACCTAACTGACAGCAACCTATGTAATAATCGGTTTCATCGCGTAACAGCGGTAAATGTTTAAAATCTATTGTCCATTCGGGAATAGAATAAGCCCCATCTACTTTTTCAATATTTCAATACTCTTGAGATATGTTATATCACAAAAATAGCATGGTTAAATCAAGATAACGTTAATGCCAACTGAGGGTTTGTTCCTCTGTGCCCGGTCTATTTTCAAAGTCCCCCCTGCCCATAAATTATTCGGGGCAAGAATCCCAAGAGAGAATGCCTCTCCATCCGTAAAAAAGGGAAATTAATGATCGAGATATGATACTCATAGTTCAAAATTTAAATGGCAAAGAATCTCATACGTCTTTTCCCATAATGAAAACATATCTCAATCTCATCTCTATCTTCTTGGTCGACCTACCACTGGGATCTTCTGGATAGATGGATGAGCGTGGTACCTGAGGAACAGGCAGGAGGCAAAGCCTCCAGTAACAATACCATCTTAAATGCTGGCCTGACTGAGCAGGAACTTTAAAGATAGGCTCATTGTTGTTCAAAGGTCGGTGATATGTGGAGACCCGCCAACTGGAATCGATGTCATGACTGTGACGGATGGGGAAGACTGACACCACGTAGAATGCTGTAAAGCGTGCTGGATCTCGGTTGGGCCAATCAGATGCAGATGGTGTTATTGAGACCTGAGTTCTCGTAACTGGAGGATTTAGATGGAGTCGGGCAGCAGATATGGGAAGGTTATGGTAGTGATCGGAAGATATATAATGAGTGATAGCCTAGTCTGGCCAGACTCTTAAAGTGTTTGACAGAGTTGGACAGATTCAAAAGAAGTTTAGCTGAATAAAGATGGGTGAAGCTCAAGGTTTTTCCAAAAACGTAATAAAAGGTGACAGACAGATATTTGCTGAACAGAGTGGTTTAAAACGTAGTTGTACTTTGCAAGAGTGTAGAGCTGTGTATAATAGGGCAAAACTGAAGGGAATTGGTGGAACAGGACAAAAAATAACAAATGTGGAGTGTGATTGCTATGTTATTGATTGGATATATATCCGAATCGGGCAACAGGATGCAATGTGAAGTTACCCCTTTATATTTACTCAACAAAGGTAGAGCATGTGGGATGGGAAAGGTTGGGTAAAGTTTTGATTCAGATTCCTGGCAGATTTTCAGCGGAACCTGTACATTTATCGAGCGGAATGAGACGTTCCACCAAGCTACTCCTGATGGGGCCGTAGTAGGTAACAGGGAAAGGATTGAAGCTAAGCAGGACGATGTTGGAATGTTTAGAGATGGACTGAGCATGGTAAATAGTTGTTAACCTTACTGGACCAATAGGCTCCACCTAGAACTATATTTAGGGAGTTAGGTCCTGCTAGATGGAGCCTTGCAGGTGGAGCTTGGTGGACCTTACTGGATCACCTGGGTGTTGGGCAGTCTCACCAGAGATGAGCTTGTCAGAGCATGTTGTAGTTAAGCACAGCTCTGCAGAGCCAATTAGCCGGAGCTGAAAGTAACAGCATGGAATTTTATGCTACACAACAGCTGCCTCGTACCTTGATAGAAAGGAAGTGTCGGGAGATGCTCTCCTGTTGCTAGGAGAAGGATTCGAATGTTAAGTGATTGTTATAGGGCGGACCTTGTATAATGTGGTGGGAGGGTGATGAGCCTTGTTTTTAGAAGTTACTATCCAACTACTCATGTTACTATCTAACTACTCAGTAGTGTTTCAGACTGTCAGAGGATCCTCCGTTGTCTTAAAACATCAATGCATTTGCCTCATGAAATACGGCCTAATAACTCTACTAGGGGACTTAGATTCGGATGATTTTTCTATCTTTTTACTATCATGCTATAACGTATGTATTAGAAAGCACACATGCAACTCAGCACGATATATATAGTTGCAAACATTTTCATAGAATTGAGAGACTTTGATATCAGAAAAAGTATATCGATGCAATCTCCATCCACGGCGAGTTCAGAATGTGCATCTCCAAGACACCTACGATGGTGAAAGGCAGTATTACAGCGCATTTTATATTGCGCAAGTTTCAGTAAATCGGATCTTGGAAATGAGTAAGAAAGTCTTGACTGACATAATGATTCTAGGAGCCTGTTAGATATCCAAAGGAGGGTCATTAACTAGTCTTTGTGTGCTTCTATTTCTTATTATAGCAAAATGATCGTTGGTTTGGATCCTGCACCGGACGGATCGCTTTTAGATCGTCCAAAACTGTCGATGAAAAGGGCATTATATTAACCCACGTCGCCTCAAAGCTCGGAAACCGATTCTTATGCATGAGACCGATCAGTGTTTTGTGTCTAGAAGTGGTAGCCTAATAACACCTCACATGATCAACATGCGCTATATTAGTTCTTTATCCTGGATCACCTGAATCTATCCCATGGTTTAGTGCATGTGCTTTACACTTTAACTTTCAATAAAGCTTAGTTTTAGGATTTTTAATTGGACAAATTAAAAGGAGCTTTGGGTCCAAGGACCTTCTGATTACAAGTCTTACGAGCCAAAGACCCCACCAGGCAGGCCAGCACAGAATGGGCTCCCCACCTGCAATCTGTGACAAAGCGGTTTACCTCTAACACTGTAGATTACATTGTGGTGAATTGAAAATTCACTTGTAATTAGACAAAGGAGAACTTCTACGCCAACTTGCGACTACTCAATAACCTGTCTACGCCAAGCGGTCTATGCAAGAACTACCCAGCCTATCCTGATGCTCTGAACGGTTTTGAAGCCAGTGTCTCTAGATTGGCAACCAACCCCTGTCTACACTGAGCTACGATATAATAACGTGGTGTAGCTGTGTCGGCCCGTGCACGTGTGTCTCCAGCTCTCCGAAATATCCCGGGAAATTGGGAATAAGAACCACAGTCACACAGGTGATGGATAAATCCCGAGGTCTGAGGCTCAAGATCCGCTAGCGACAGCTGGGTGCGACGACTAGGCATCCATCGGCGATACAGGTACACGATATTTCATTGCAAAATATATTGATAATGCCATGTTCCCCACCTCATTTCCTGCTGCAAATGTATCGCTGATCGGGACCAGGACTCTCAGAAAATAGCTCTGCTCTCTCCCCGAGTCTCGGGGCCTCGGAAGATGAAATCCCCCGAGTTACAATTAAGCCTTAGTATAAGGTTGTGTTTTTCACCGTAGGCATGGCATTTGTATAATCATGCCATGCCTACGACATAATTTCGCAACATGGAATATGTAGCACTAAAATATACCATTTGATAACTTTTTCTCTTCCAGTTCGAGTTATAATTGTGGTGAATTGAAAACTTGTAATTAGACAAAGGAGAACTTCTATGCCACCCTGTGACTACTCCATGAATTGTCTACGCCAAGCGGTCTATACAAGAACTACCAAGCCTATCCGAACGCTCTGAGCAGTTTTGAACCCGCCCACCCACAACGATTAATAATCTAACTATAGGGCTTAATCATACCACGCCTACAGCATAATTCCGCACCATGGAATATGTATCATCAAAAATGTATATGTCGTCAGTAGGCAATTGTTTGTGAGAATAATACCATTATCAGGGCCCAGCGTATTGGCATCCAGGTGTGCTATTGGACTGTGAATTGACATAGCAGAGCCTAGCGACATGTAGAATGATTTTGGAGCAGCACAAAGAGGGTGAGTGGCATCAGGGCACCCACTATATCAGCTTCTCTCTGTCCTTTATAGGTCCTTTGTATCACCACTTCCCACACAGGCGTCAGCCGATACCACATCGACTCAGTTCTCGATTCTTCATGATATAAACCTGCGCTCCAATGCTCCTGTGGCTGATGGGCCGATCCTTTCATACTACCTGCTGGCAGATCAGCTTCTCGGCGAAAACACCTGGTATTGCTCGCCCTATGAAAGGCTCCCGTGCCTCTGTGGGCTTGCAACGAGCTGATTTCTGGGCTGTTCACTGAGACTGCCGCTTAACGGGCCGTAGAGTGGAACCTACGCTGGGTCGATAATCTGACACCAAGGCACATCTATCATAAACGGATCTGTGACAGATCGTGATAGATTCTCATCAAACTTTCACTGAGCGAGTCATATGACCGTCTGCGAGTCCCTCCAGAAATGATAGCTTCACACCTCCTGCACTCAGTTGTATAACTCTCTTCCATCATTACAGTTGCTTTGCTGATGGATACAAAACCATGATACATATAAGATGCATGAAATATGATATTTAGTTTAGACTTGGCATTATGAAAAAGGATGACGATATGAAAAAGTATTGAGATTGTGGACTAAGCAGGCACAAATCTCCTTGGCCATACGACCATCCATGTGTGTATAACTCAGCGTTTACACTGGTCGACTAAAACGTAACGACTGTAGATCGTACAGCCTATAGACGTCAGATAGTGCTCGGTGACGTAATGTCGGCCGCAATAGTCATCAACCCCAAAATATTCTCAAGCGTTTACACTTGTTAAATGTACCAATTTCTAGCTATTGACGGCTGGAAGTCGTCAGGTGGTGAGAAACTCAGGCATCGCCGCCTATATTCGTCTAGTGTAAACGCCGGGTAAACGCCGTTTGTATGTCTGTTGTCCCTAGGTACCACATTGGACATCACTTTCTACTGGACTATATGAAAATAGGTAGGTGGGAGATAATGTAAGATTTTTGCATGCACATCCACGATGCTCTTGTGAAGTAGAGTAACAGCACACTTTCCATCTGAACTGTGTACATGTATGTCTGACTCCGCGAAATTACCAGTCAAAGTATTAATTTAATGAGCCCACATAACCATTATAGTATTTTGCATTAATTGGTGACTCATGGCCTTTGATCAGGGGTAGTCATTGCCACCTCTGGTGTCCCCCTCTACCGCGCCTCACAGGCGCCCCTCCTGCCCCCTCGCGGCTTTCACACTAACCACGCAGTCACGTGGTCGACCCCGGTCCGGACCCCGGTCTCACTTCTACTCTACCCTCCATACAGTACACACGTACTCTACACTTTTCTCGTCATTTTTGGCACGTGCGCGCAGCCTTTGTCTGTACTCCACGAGTCACAAAGGCCCGCACTCCATCACATCATACGAGGACAGTACGGGGATAACGAGTAGAAGATGCCGAAAACGAGAGCAACCCCCGAAGCCGGACCGTCAAACGCCCCCGAGGCTGAAGACGGGTCCGAGACGACCGTGAAGGAATCGACTACGCAGGGAAGCGCCGAACACGTGGCCTCGGTCTCCGAGCACGGTTCGTCCGTTAAGACCTCTCGTATCGTGGCCCTGGAGGAGAACGTAAAGTCCATCCTCACGGCTATTACAAAGATGTCACGTGAACGGTCGCCATCACGACGGTCAGCATCACGGGCGTCGAGACCGCCAACGGAACCATCTGCGGCGGAAGACAGGACGAGGGACTGGGCCAACGACCAGGCCTCACGGCTACCACCCCCACGGCAGCTCCGCGACCGATACGTCTCTGAGGACTACATCCAGCGCGAGATTGAACGGGAGACCCTACGGCACGATAGGACGGCCGGTAAGCTTGCAATCGATTTACATACCAACCGTCTTATATCTAAACCATACATGTATATCGACCGTGAGGGTGTGTATACCATAAGCCAGAAGCTCGAGGCCAGGAGCACTCTCGGGCCGCTCGAGTACATCGGAGCGTTCCTCAACATGATGGAGGACCACCGGGCCGTGCGGGAGGAGGACCGCCGCGACCTGTATCGCCACCTCACGCAGGTCACCACCGATGCCCAGACACGGCCGTGGGCCGGGGTACGGAGGTGGTCCAACCATGTATTCGACCAGGTTGAAGCCGGACGCCTGTATTGGTCTGACCACGTGAGGATACAGGACGAGCGCGTCCGGCTCGCCATGACGGCCACGACAACGAACACGAACGGCCAAGACGTCTCTAAGCCCGGGGCACGGGAGTTACCTTGCCGGGCATTTAACTCGGAGAAGGGGTGCCGCCAACGTAACGGCCACCAGGATGGGGTCATAAAGTGGGTGCATGTGTGCTCTTTTTGCGACTCTGTAGGCAGGATGTGCACGCACTCTATCCAAGCGTGTAACAGGAAGCTCGCCTACGGAGTCGGTTACGAGAGCGCTGTACCCACACCGACAGCGGCCCCACGCCGAGCCCCACCGGCCGGACACGTACTGCGGCCCACTCAAGTGCTCCCACAACACCCGAGTTAAAAAAACGCACCCGCCGCGCCCCAGGAGTAGGCGCGGCGCGAGACACCACCCCTGCACTCGGTACGCATGCACTCCCGGGCAGGGGGACGACCGACACCAGTGAGTGCCACACCTATGACGTAACACCTCCCGGGCACGTGACAACAACACCGCGTGTCAAACACGTGGAGCGTGCAAGCGATGACAGCGACCCCGGGGAATACACTCTCACCGCTGACAGCTATAAGGGAGTGGAGGAGCAATTGGCTCGGCAATTACCCCGGGGAGAAATTGATACGGTGACCACACCCGACTTCGCCGCACTTAGGGAGGTGTGTGAGACCGGGGTGCCGGTCCCCGGGGTACAGACCGACCCGGCCACATTCATCGCACACAGGCGGGCCCTCTGGCCCCAGTTCGCCGGGCCCGGGCCGCCGGGACACGCCTATATATATGGCGAGGTGAGGGAAACGGGACTGCCCAACGCTTTGGGCGCACGCATTGAGCTTCCCACGGACCTGAACATTCCGGCGTGGGTCCGGTACCTCTCCGGAATCCCCGGAAAACAAGAACTGCTCGACTTCATCCGGTTCGGGTTTCCCCTCGGGTACATCGGGCCTGTTAGCGATACTCAGGATGCTCTCAACCACCCGAGTGCCACGGGATTCCCGGAACAAGTTGACAAGTTCATAAGTAAAGAGCAGGCACACAGCAACCTTATAGGCCCCTTCAACGAGGCTCCGTTTTCTCCGTGGTGTCACGTGTCGCCGTTGATGACACGCGAGAAGCGGGAGGGCATTGAGCGTCGTGTCATTACCGACATGACGTATCCCAAGGAGAGCAGTGTCAATGCCTACATTATAAAGAACTCTGTCTTCGGTCAGGAGCGGGAACACGGCCTGCCGACCGTCGACGGCTTCGTCGGCCGCCTGGTGGCCTCGGGGCCCGGTAGTTACATGAGCACCATAGACATTGCCAGAGCGTACAAGAACTTTCGGTGCGATCCGCTGGATTGGCCGTTGCTCTGTTTCGCGTGGAGGGACGGGTACTACTGTGACACGGCGATGCCGTTTGGTGCCCGTGCCTCCTCGTATCATATGCAGTGCGTGGCGGATACCATTGTCCAGATGCTGGGACAAAAGGGTGTGGACGCCGCCATGTACCTGGACGATTTGATAATCCTCTCTCCCAACCGAGGAAAAGCAGCATCGGACTTCGCCATAGCGCGGGGGCTGTTCCGGGAATTGGGCCTCCCCGAGGCCACAGACAAGGCACAGCCCCCGGCACAGGTGGTCACTTGGCTCGGGATCATCATAAATGCCCCCGAGATGTCCATCACCATTCCCGAGGACAAGCTGCAGGACGTACGCGAACACGTTAGAACGGTCGCCAGGAAGCGGTCTCTCACCAAACGCCAACTGCAGTCGGTCCTCGGCAAGATACTTTACGTCTCTAAATGCATACGGCCGGCACGGCCGTTCGTGAGCAAACTGTTGGAGGCACTGAGGGCCATGTCCGGGTACTACCTTAACA
The DNA here is from genome assembly GCA_950022655.1 of Alentia gelatinosa. Lineage (NCBI taxonomy): Eukaryota > Metazoa > Annelida > Polychaeta > Phyllodocida > Polynoidae > Alentia > Alentia gelatinosa. Next base: position 46,551,632 of record OX465583.1, on the reverse strand, counting down.
TCAACGCCGATATGAGGCAAGACCTGGACTGGTTCCTACGGTTCGCCGACGGCTGGAACGGCCACGCCCTCATCCCTCGAGGCTCACCCACGAAGTGTATCATCGTGGATGCGTGCCTCTCAGGAATCGTCTGGTACACGTGTGGAGGTGTTCTGTGACAACCTGGGCACCGTCCAGGCACTCACCAGTGGGAGGGCACGTAATTCGGTACTGGCCGAATGTGCCCGCCAGGCCTGGATGGTGCAGGCCAAGTTGCAGGTCGAACTCATCTACACCCACGTGCCTGGGGTCCTAAATACGGTAGCCGATGCCCTGAGCAGGGCACACCTGACCTCGAGGGATTATAATACTGCTGCCATGTTCATCGCATACCATTCCCTTACAGAGGTCATACCGTGTACACATGCCTCGTTTATACCAGTCTTGCGTCTTCCATGCAGATCCGGCTCTACTCTCACTCCAGACGAGGGCATCTGCGCGGCAATCAGAGGCACGTGCCCGCGGAACGGTCGCCAACCAGAGGAGCGCCGTCGCCACGTACCTCGCGTTTTGCCGACGGATGCAGGCCGATCCACAGACACCTACAGTCAGCTTCACCACGGCGTACCTCGAATACGTCGCGGAACACGCCCCCTCGCCGGCAACGGTCGCCAACCAACTCTCCCATGTGCGGTCGCACCTGCGACTGACGGGGGGCGACGTCGCGCCAACCGAGGACTTCCGTGTGAAGCGGGCACTGGAGGCCATGAAACGCAACAAGGACTATCGCCCAAACGTCAAGCCTCCGGTGCCGATGGCGGTCCTCCAGGCCGCCCTCGGGGCCCTAACGGACTCCCCCATGCACATAGTTCTGCGGGCAGCCGTCCTGATTATCTTCTACGCGGCCCTGCGGCAGAGCGAGGTCGCGCCCCCGACGGCGGCAGCACACGATCCAGCGCGACACCTGTCACGCCGAGACGTGGTGGTCGCGCCCACCAGCGTGACAGTCCGCGTCAAGGCGGCAAAGAACCTCCAACTGGCGGGGGAGGAGAAAACGGCAACACTCCAGGCCTCACCGACCCCCGCCACATGCCCGCTGGTAGCTATACGACGGATGCTGGCGGCCGCCCCCACGGCCACCCCCGAGGACCCGTTCCTCATGCTCGAGGACCGAACCACGGTAACCACACGTATGCTTACCAAGGCATGGAAGCAGCTGCTAGTGGCCGCGCGACAGGACTCGAACTACACACTGCACTGCCTTCGCAAGGCAGCGGCAACACAGGCATTCCAGGCCGGGATGCCTGAAATCTCCATACAACAATATGGAGGGTGGAAATCAAATGCCCACCGCTCTTATATCAAAGACGACAACGAGAAAGCTGTGAACCTCGCACTCCTCAAGTCCCTAAACCAAAAGGACTCTTAAATTCTTCCCCCCCCCCTCTCCTTTTTCACTTATTGGCTTCTTGGCCTTTTATTATCATACAATTCTCATTGTATTACCCATAATACAATCCAACATTGTATTTCTATCTTATAATTTTATCATAATTGACTTTTATTCCAATGTCAATTATTCCATGTATTATTACTTACCTCTTATTATCATTACATCTAATATGTCGTCCAGTAAGGTCGACATAAAATTTTATCTACTACTTTACTGCATAAAATTCAATAAAATTTTATTTTCCCAGCTACTGCTTTCTACTTTCATCCAGGGGTAGGGTAATGGGTGACTCATGGCCTTTGGTCAGGGGTAGTCATTGCCACCTCTGGTGTCCCCCTCTACCGCGCCTCACAGGCGCCCCTCCTGCCCCCTCGCGGCTTTCACACTAACCACGCAGTCACGTGGTCGACCCCAGTCCGGACCCCGGTCTCACTTCTACTCTACCCTCCATACAGTACACACGTACTCTACACTTTTCTCGTCCCACCCACCCACACCTTCTCTCTTTCTCAACTACTCACGTAGGGCCTTTTATTATCATACAATTCTCATTGTATTACCCATAATACAATCCAACATTGTATTTCTATCTTATAATTTTATCATAATTGACTTTTATTCCAATGTCAATTATTCCATGTATTATTACTTACCTCTTATTATCATTACATCTAATATGTCGTCCAGTAAGGTCGACATAAAATTTTATCTACTACTTTACTGCATAAAATTCAATAAAATTTTATTTTCCCAGCTACTGCTTTCTACTTTCATCCAGGGGTAGGGTAATGGTAAAATCATTGTAAAGTTGCGCCTAAGCAACAGCCATCACAAAAGGGATTTTCAAAATACTGTGAAATAACCTAAATTCCAATTGCCATTTAAAAGCACTAATTAAATATACAGTCATAGACTGGAAATAACTACTATAATTACTGACTGGAATTATGACTTTTATATACAGGCTTCTTTGCGGTAGTTCTGAGTAATATTCTATCCATTCTGTGGCAGTTCCAGCAATAGACGAGGAACACAAGACAGGGGACAAACATGAGGGTGAGATTAGATGATAGCTAATGAAATGCAAACGATTTTTTTTAACCAGGAAGAATTGTCTAATTCAGGATGCAGATTAAGGTGTCGTCAGTGTCGGCATTGTCATTGCTTGAAGCCAACGTAACAGAGAATAAGACGTAAATATGTTTACCTCAGTGTATTGGTAATGGATTTTGAAGTCCTGTGCGTTATCATTTAAAATCTAAATACATAGTGTAAATTCACGTTGAAGATTGTAAGCACAGATGAGTCTTTTTCTTCCTTACTTAGTGTTAGACCAGGGACAATGTACGAGGCTGCCAGTGCAAGAGATGGCAATCAATTTCCATGAGTTCGCTGTTTGGCTGAACATGCACCACTCGGGGACCATTAAGACTAAGCTACGATCCTTTTACTAGTGAAATACTGAGAGCGGCTTGCTATAACCATACGCGGCATTCTGAGAGACGAGAAAAAGCCTCGATCAATCTCTATACACAAACATACACCATGCAGTACCTCAGCAGAAGTCGGCAGCAGCATTGTTGGGATATCTATCAGTCGATTCTCTATATGACGTCCGTTCAAAGGCAGCACTGCTGCTGATATTTGATCGCCCATAGTAAAAGTAGTAATTCGATCCTCCATCACCTCATTTTGCCTTTATCGTCTGGCTTTCCTCAGCACGAACGCATCTATCTTCATATTTTAAAATTTTGAATTTTACATGCTCAATTATAAACGAATGTGTCTATGATGGGCAGGTCAGTAAAAGTACTACAATTCTTTTTACCTGCCGATGAAAGAAACCAATATTTGCGCTCTATGCCATATAGTCAGTAGGTTGTTCTACTTAAGAAAATCATTACCAAATAATCGGTGACACTAACGCATGCAAACACACCGTTTTGACTTTATGAACCGGCCGTTGATTCGGAAAACATCACACATTTACAAAGTTGATGGAAGACAATACTGGCGTAAATTGAATCATTTTTGCCTTTATTGTACTGAAATAAAGCCTGCAATTTTGTTGGTGATACAAAGATATCGGGCATCAGTGCTTGATTGAATAATGTTGGAGACACAATCGTTGACGTTTCTGTTTTCACCTCATGAGATTGCCGCATCCGTACATGATTTGCGAGACAAGTACCCAGTTGCAGTTAAAGTGGAAAACTATAAACATAGAGTGCATTACAGTGCAGTGATGCATAGCTATCGGAAGATACTTTCTTTTTTTGTAAAGGAGCTTAAACTGCAAATTAAAAATGTAAGTATTTCATCTATATACCACTACGTAAACATATGTATACAATATATAGCAATATGTTTACATATGTATACGCCTATATGACAATAAAAATCTAACCAAAACAATATATATTGTGCGCCAGCGTATACGGCGTTTACAACTGAGATCTCTACTTGTATACGTCAGTGTAATGGCTGTATTTGCCTCAAAGCATACATGTATCTGAATAGAAATAAGTCATTCGCGATCTGGTCATATAGATGTTACCTACGTTTGACGTATACATGTACAAAGCTAAAGATGAATTTATGCTGCAGCAAATTGAAGATACGAAAAAGAACCGACAGGAATTTTGGCAAAATTTGACACCACTGACTTTAATGATATTGTTAGCAACCTAAGGAATTGTGTAAAAACGCAACATCACCAGGACATCCAGCTTGGTAAAGTGGAAATACAGAAACGATTGGGGAGATTGTAGTGGGTAAGGCATACCGTACATATCCGGTAGGGTGCTACGAGATACAATCTAAATTCTGATCGATGAATTTATAAAATTATAAATGAATGTTCATTAAACTTGGCAGTAGTTCCACTGGACTGGGAGAACAGGTTATTTGTACCAATCCCCAAAGGGGGCAACCTTAGACATATAGGAGACCAATCTGCCCATTGCTGACCTCCCTACGTGCTTGAGAAAATAGTGTATTCAATACTTTACTTGGTATTGGAGTCAGAACAGATTTTGTAGTCTCCATAATAAAGCGAATAGAACGTCTAGTGATTGGGTCGATTAGTGCGCCCTATCTCCTTGGTTATGCAACACCCATGGCCAAACAGTTACATGGCAACGTATTCTTTAGCATTAAAGTACTGAGTGTATGAGCGTAATACGGCTGTAATACCCGTTTAGATTATCTACAGAGAAAGTACAATGATTACATCGTATTCTATGGTATTCGAGCTCCAATTTGGTATGTTGTATATAGTCCCAGCAATTCATCTGATATGGCTTAGATTGAATCAAAGGATTTACTATACTCTATTTACACATTTGTAATGTGTGATTAGCGTAATAATTAGCGGAATCTTTGAATATAGAGTGTTGCTGAGCTGCCCCCCTATATTCAGATACCGAAATTGATAAATGAAAGACCGATTCATATAATAGAATACCGGATCGGTCTGGCCAGATTGCCCAACATAAATATGCATGGGCGCGTTGGAATCAAACGTATACCAGACCACTCTTTACCCTTGACTGATACTCATTCATCACTTGGTCACTGTATGTCGACTTCCTGATTGGTCAGTCTAGTCACGTGACCAAGGGTTCACTTAATTTTTTTCACGTCTGGGATCACTATATAAAAAACCAGTGAACATTTCCAGTATTCTCTTATGAGGGTCACTGAATTTAATCTTGTTTATCAAATGATGGTCTTTGCCTCTGCATTTTAATCTACGATATGCTCTGAATATGACATCCTCCACAAAGTTGATCGCACCTTGGAGGCGCGGCCCTTTCAGGGTTGGTAGTGCATAGCGTGACTCGGAGTCATGAATCCGTATCAAACGCTACATTACTTCTGCGGGACTCAGTCAACCGTATCGATGTCATGTCCTTACCCAGTCAAGCGTGTCGGCGCCTCGCGCGCCCTCTGGTGTGTCTCCCGGCGGCTATCGAGTTTCCGGGTCACGTGATGACGGCGCCGAATGTTTTCTCTAATAGAGCAGACGACATTTGGACGATTTTCCCCGCCATTTTTTCTTTCAAAGCAGGCTGCTAGGACTATTACAGAGTATTGCCATGGCATCACTCTACAAACCGTAGCGATGGTTGGTGAAAGTTCTGAGGTATCTGAGGATGCTTGAATCTGTAGGGCTGTTTCAAATTGGAGGTGACTGGTAGGCTTTAAGACAGGGATGTCATTCAAAACACTAAGGGGATCGGATTTGACAAGTCAAAAGTTAGTATTCAGAGACGAGTTTAATAATCAGTTCGGTCGTGAAGGCTCTAGCTCATTGCATTCTCTAAATTGAATGGTCCTTTGCTCATGCCCCCGCTTCCATTATTAGAAAAGTGCACTTCTACAGTCGACGTGTTAACAAAGGAAAGTTCTGGAGATGTTCCCACCTGGATTAAAGCTTACGTTTTAGTCTGAGGTATTAATGATCACCATCTCAGTGGTAATTTACGAGGAGTGTCGACGAGGACGGTAACGTAATACCGGAGTGCCAGGGACTGCAGCCAAGAAGTCGAAGGATTAAATTTCTTTTACGATAAGTAATTCCATCTTCCCTACAAAAGAAGGGTCTTAGTATTAACATCCTCATGAGAGCCTCTATTTCCCCAAGTAAAATAAGCCCAAGGTTTATCCTCTCAGTCTTTGAAGGACATCGAAGTCATGGCTTATTGCTGCTTCTGTGAGAGGGCAGCACAGGCCTTCTGACGGAAACGGAACTTGAGTGTGGAAGTCATTACAGGAAGCCAAGGTAGCTTCCCGGGGGAAGGTTGTTTTCTACCAAGATTCTCCCAACCCGATCAACTTATTTCTCCCTCACACACATCTTTGAGCTCTGGCATATATAGTTAGCAGTGCAATGCATCGTTACGTGAAGTAAGATTTCTTTTACATAAAGAGTGTACAAACATAAACTATACGTGAAGAGACATATCTTTGTGATTTAATCATAAAAATAATTATCATATATTCTCTTTCATGTCATGCACCAATAGTTTGAGTTAATTTCTGCTGGCAATTAATTATTACAAATAATGCACATGAGATCAGGATGCACATTTGGAATATTCGTCCGCTGTTATTTAATACCATAAATAGTCCATGAAAATACGAAATATTCCTATCAACCTAGTATCGAATCAATTGAAATCATTTCAAGAAATCTTGGGACTTGTAAACAAGAAAGAACGAGCGTATAAACTCGCGAAGTAAAACTACCCCAGAGAAGTTGAAGACTGCCCTTCACAAAGTGTCACATCAATTAATCAAGGCTTCCTTAATCGCATCTCAACCTTCCGTCAGTAGTGACTTTAAGTACCCGTGAGTAGCTCACCTACATGAACGTCCTGATTGAATGTTCTCTAACCTGGCTTTAACCCATACCTGTCCACCTACAGTCTCATCCCCAATTTAAACTTCCCCGGATCAACACAACATCCTTCCTTTTCGGATTTGTCCTTTTTTTTTTTTATTGAACTCCAGTAATTTCTCGACAGGGGCAAGTCTTGCTTTTCAAGTAGGTGTCTACAAGGTTACCGAGTAATTTCCAATATTGATTGTATTAATTACAACGTGTCCTAGTTAAATATATATATGGCGTGCATGATTATTATTACTATATAGATACATATTTCAGAGGACGCAGTTTCATGAATATTAATCAAGTCACATGTGCTTTACATGGTAGTTGGCGGGTTTTCACATGCTCTTTGCCCGACATTAGGTATGGGTGCCTCCGTGTACGTTTGAGAAATCATCAAAATATCATGATTTTGAGTCATGATACCCTCTACCAGCTCAATTTACTCAATTAACAAAAAAAACTACTACCTTATTCCTTATTTATATAGAACTAGATCGAGAATGGTATGAATAAACAATACTCCACAAGTTTGGATGGGACGTAATCATCGGCAAGGCGAAGCCAAGTGACAATTACAGCGCATCCAAACGAGTACTGAATTTATCTTAAACCTTTCAATGATATTGAATAGCATCAAAATATCAGAACAATCTAAGTTACTTCGCTAATCCAGTTGGGAATGAACAAATCTACATGTTGATGTCTTCTCTTTCCTCTAAAATCCTAGCCGCTGATCGGTCAATTGCATATGATGTCATCTTGAATTCACTCCGCCATGACCATTGTATAGTATTGCCAATTTACAGGGGTGATCGTTAAGTATTTGTTTTCTAATGTTGTTCCTCTGGCTAAACTTGTAACTGAGACAATATTATGCTATTTCTTAATTATTTGTTTGATTTATTTAAGAAACATATACAATGGTAATCATGAGTATAGTATAAAAAGAATCAGACAGGCTTTAATTCAGTTAGTTATAATTATCTGATGGGGGAATAGGGTATAACAAATTTTTGTAAAAAAGGGAGCAATGTGAATAGACCACAATACTCTAGAAATGAAGTATTTGTTTATGAAATGACACACCAATGTGTACTAAAGAAATGGAAGAAAATTCTAAAACTGTACACTGTATATATATGAAGAATGTAAATGAAATAAAAATTTGCTCATTGCACAAATAAAAATGAAAAGAAACATATTCAAAATAATTCAGAGGGGCTCCATGGAAAACGTCCTATGGCTGTGTCTTATTTCTTACGTTAGACTGAGTAAAATATAACTATCCTCTTACGAAATATCCTGTCTTATAATATCGTACGCCTGTCAACATTCCAAAAGAAAACAATGTAAATTCATTCTATTCCCATGAAATTTGATTCTGTAATCTTTCGAGATTGCTACTGTTATCTTGAATATCTCAAGACTTAAGGAAAAGACCCTTGTGTGATAGCCCCCTCCCCAACTCCCGGCCTCCCCGTCATCCCTGTCACCATGCCCTGACGTGTGCCCGCAGGGCTTATCGAAACCATCAGGTAAGTAATCAGCCTATAGGTATTAATCCTGCCTGTGGTAATTAAAATAACCCCGAGATAACTTCTCATACGGTGAAGGCCCGAGTAGGACCGAGTGGTGCTATTTACTGCCGGCAAGCAGGAAGACAACCTGCAGAGAACAGATAATGTCATTAAAGGGTTCTTTCTATACGTCCTGAAACTAATTAGATAATTCATTTTTTTCAGTTCATCTAGAGGCTCATTTTCTTCATACGGTGAAAAGAACTTCATATCTCATATGTCTATTGATTCCACAAAACGTTAGACTCATCAGCAGTGAAAACCTACTTTTTATATATTTGGTAATTAGGTCTTCAGATAGACATTCACAAAACCATGAAGAGTTTCCACACGGAAAAAAGGTGATGTGCGGAAAAGTGGTTCAGCTTTACCAGGGTTGAACGTACGTCAGGAGGCAGTATGCTACAGTCAAAAGCAAGCAAATATATATGTGAATGATGCACTTTGAGACTATTCGATATCATAAGTATGATTAAATTGTAACAAAAGTCTTTACGAGTCATCTGACAGACCACAGGTTATGATCAATTTCAGGAACATATATTTCATCGCCAATGTATATCACCTCTGTAACCAATCACTGATTCTATTACCTGCTGGTATATGATAAAAGATAGAGGACAAAGTCTGGCCTGGTAGAAAAAAATTCATTTTATTAATAGATTATATTTCGATGTGGTACAAAAACCGAGTTTTTGATTTTTGATTAAGAAATGAGCAATAAATGTGTAGATATTAAGATTATCAAAATACACGTTTGCGGACTATGTATAAATCATTGAATAGCCTGTAGGATGGCCTGAAATACTGGGGTGGTGTTGATCTGGAGGTAACCCTCATACGCCGATGACGCCCATCCCCCGAACCATTTCATGTGCAAGCGTCTCACTCCGGCTTCATGTGAATTTGCCACAGCTGCCTTCCTCAGTGAACGGAGTGAGTATGAGTCGGGATCGGCTCCTGCCGCTATGAGGAGAGTGTTCCATCTTTTCTTGACCCGCAACACCAGCCCTGGGTCCCAGTGCTGGTGTTGCGGGTCAAGAACATCAGAAGCGGGTCTGTCAGTTAACCGTCGGAGCAATTTCTATTGAGGCATATATTGCTGCGACAGGAAACAGTCTTGGATCCTCTGCCGTCGGGATCAAGACGGTTTTTTCCTGGTCGAACTGCTGCTGATTATTGGCTTCTCACACACGTCTTGTCCTGCCAGACTGTGTCAATCACCCGTATCACTCTCAGGTGTAGTTCGGGGGAGTGGGGACGGCTGGCCAGCCTGAAGAACGCTCTAACGTATGCCATCTTGTTTGCTACCATGGTTGGCGAGTGACGGGTTAATATCGATGTCATGATTTATTTTGTCAGTCTCACCCATGTCCCTGTTAGCTTTGAAATTAATATGCATAACTTCGTGGGCATCCACCGCTGTAGTATCACGTTGCGGTGGTTTGTCCCTCCACTCCACAGGTCTGAAGACAGGACAACATGGGTTGAATGGCCAAGATGAGTGACGACTCTGGACATGTGTTCTTGATGGCTAACCTGTGCATTGTCCACCTCATCCTCAGTTTCCGTGGACAGTGTGAGGACGCTGCTCCTTTGCAGTTTGTTGCTGTCCAATGGACGAAGTCATTTTGTTGGTGTGCTAGCTGGGTCAGAAGGGGGAGGGCGTTGCCGTGCGGCCATCCCGGTTGTACTGTGGTCTGTTACATCGTATTCCTTGTCATTGTAGACCATAAGTGGCGCCTCTATGCACAGTTTATCCTCGTGGTCACGGCCTGCACGTCTTTCGATGCAGTTTGTTGACTTTGTTGTAGCTGCAATATGTTTGGTTGCCTAACTACTGGTAGTTGGTTGATGGTTGGTTGTTACATATGCGATGTCCTCCAGCGTGAACAAAGTTCCTGTGAATCAACATCAAACAGTAAGAGCAGGAATGTAGTGTATTCTGACCACTTTTGCTGTGATGACCTCTCTGTGTGCAGCCTTTATGAGAAGACCACTGACTTGTCATGTCCTTAATTCTATTTGTCCGCCGCCCTCATGGTGGTAGGTATACTTGTGAATTCGAGTAGCCAATAATCCTGTGTCTCTTGGAAGCGTGCGGCGTACAGATGTGATTGGATAAAGATCTGCATGCCCGGCCCATCGTAGAATATTATTGGTTCAAATCCTCTCGTCAGCTTGCGCTGTTCGAAATTTTTTTCGATAGAATATGACTTGTTCCGCGGGGATGATGTGTCAGTGTTAATCCAAAGATTTTTCCCAGAGCACAAAATAAGACTGTCTGTGTGATGGCAATTAAAATTGATGCGGACGGAAGTGAAAGAGTGAGGGTTTTTGGGTAATATTGTAGTTGGGTTGGAGTACAGTAGGTGGCACCAGTGATCCGGCCTAGACCCATTCAGGTCGATGCTGCGCGCTAGGGACAAGATAACTACATCCGGTAACCGGATGTTATGCACCATGGACCACAACCCCATCAACCACTGGTCACATATACCAACTGAATTTTGGAGAAGGATCGGAGAATCTTTTTTTAACGGATAGGCTTAATATATATTTGTCTGTATTTGTATACATCACTGATAATATTTGTTCCGCCAAACTTCCTTGTTGTCTGGTTCCTTAACGATTATGTATATTTATTCCTTTAGAAAGATACCTCCAACCATCCAACTGTGATCGTATCTGAGTAACATATCTCATGACAAAATCGCAAAGGTAAAAGACATTGTGTGCAAAAATGAGATTGATGACTTTTACGATTACTATACATTACCAAAAACCACTAACGCTCTGTATGTTAAGATACACCAAATATGTCAATAGTTAGAAGCATTGGAATACTGGTCACAATATAGATTGAATCTTATGTATCAATAATAGAAAGAAAGGCTACATAAACAAAATCAAACAAAAACCCATCTTATTCACTATACACTATATATTGATAACATGTGTTTTACACTCCCATAGGCAAGAGATATAAATCAAATAAGGTGCCCTTTCTGACCAACTGACCTGTACTAAGTGACCCATATCAGCTCATATTGACATTTCCTCCTTTCCCTGGAACGTATATGAGTCTCAAGGGTATCTAATATTGATGACTCGTATTTTACCCTCCCATAAGCAAAAGATATAAATCAAATATGGTCCTTATCAGAGTTTAGCTGTTTGCGAGGCATGTACATTCAACCTAGTCTCCTCCGTGAATAGTTTCCCGGGGTGATTTAGTGAGCAGCTTAGGGTTGTTTAAAGGTGTTCAGTGACTACTAAGAAGCACTGGCGAATGACTCGTAGATGTAGTGATCTGACTTATCAATGAGGGGCTTAGCTCCTCTTCTACTACAGATTACGACACCTCGAGACCTGTGGTCGTATTCTTTGTGAACTGGTTTAAATTGTTAATAGTGAAAGGGGAACTATTTTATCTTAAGTCCGGATATAGAAACACGAAGTTTCAGTAACGGTGTGTGCTTAGAATTGCTATTGAAGCCACATTCATAAGCTGCAGAGAAACTTCTTCCGACGTTATTTTTGAGGCCCCATGGTGCCACATTTACAAATCAATGCTCTGGAGTATGAATTAGTTAAATCTGTTTCAAACTAAAGTAACTAAAAGGCATTGAAAAGGTACGGCCGTCTATGAACATCATTTGACTTTTATAACAGGACTCTTTGTCTTTGGAATTGGCAATAGGGTGGTAACGGCGTAAATCTCTGAGCGATTTGATCTTAAAGTATTGTCCCAATTATTTTCTTTTATTCAATCACACATAGGTAACAACTATGTTATGTAGACAGCTCTTGAAATAACAATAGTCTGGCAAACATGTCGAAAAAGAATACCTTATGAATACGGGTTGAGATAAAAGAGTTATCTGAAGCTACATAAACAATAGATTTAAACCTTTATCATCAATCTCAAACCGTATTTGTTTATGTAACCTACAACAATAAAGATGCAACTACTATTACGATACGTTCACATATACAAGATTGATATATATATAGTTAGACCCTCTACGGGGGAAACATGGCGTATCAGATGGTGCCACGATGGATGTGGGAACAATCTTCTCTTCACCTTAGGTCAATATATAGGCTTAAAAAGGTTTGGAAATTGCCTGGTCTGGTTTGAAGGGACAGAACATCCTCCTGGTGCCTCGCCCTTGCAATGTGATACGCACTCATCACGCGACGTACCACGTGATCACATCGCATGACTTCTTTATTGTTCCCGGCGACAACAGATTTTCATGTGTTTGCACTGAACATGCTTAATTTCTTCGGTTATGAAACAAAACTTGGCGTTAGGATCTTGCGAACCGAAAATTATTTTTTATTTCCCTTTTCAATGTCACACTTTCAACATAGAATTGTAATAGCTATACAAAATGTCTATACCATGTTGTTGTTTTTCCAGTCGATTTTTGGTAATCAGGCCTTGAAACTATTACTATAACTACGAATCTATTCTATCCATACGAAAGGGGCGCACGGCAGAGTAAAAGTGTTTGGTAAATGACCCGTTTGTAAATTATTCCTAGGTCAGCTGATCTTATATTTTTCTTCTTGGGTTCGCAATTCTTCGTATGATCTCCGGGTTCGCAATTCTTCGTATGATCTCCTGTCTATGTATACAATTTCATACTGACTAATGATATCTTTTCTCTTTTTTCAGAATCACTTCAACTTCCCTATACTCTTGATCCAGACCTACAGCACAGGTCCTCTCCCTTTTCAGGCCAGCAGATAACCTTTAGTGTGAAAAATAACCCCATGAAGAATGTTAATCAGGAAGATGACTACTAGCAACCGACCAGCGATAGCCGGGCTCAGAGGAATGGCATCCATTTACGTCTCTTATTGAACTAATCCTTCAGATCAGATGTAAAGGGAATAAGACTGGAGCGAGATACCGAGCGTTTGATACCTCCTGACCTTTACGGGTACTCCAGACTAATTCTCCTAATCACAACTGCATCCCATTCCGTTGCAGCACACCAAAGGCAAAAGGCCTATTCAGCACGTAAAAACGATAACACAAACGCAGATTTGCGTCCAGTAGTTGTATCGCAATAAAATCCCCAACACCGCTCTTTGTCTCACTCTTACGTTCTGACTTAAAGTGGACACACATACGTCTACATTGCCTTTAATCTAACAAAACCGATCTGCCTGTAGGAGGAGTTCCAAGAATTAGAATTAGAGCATGTTTACACTGTTAGTGCCAGTTGCACTGGCACCCAAGCTTAAACACAATTGGTTTCAATACTCCCAGGACTCTTGCGACGTGAATGGGTCCACTTTAAAACTCTATATTAGGCACAATAAAAAAGTTTGCGGTCTTGAGGAGACTGTTTACTCTTTGGCGCAGCCTCAGGACATTTTTCTCAATGATATCTCCATTTGTAGGCTACTTAAGTGTTTCAAGGCCTCCTATGAATTAGCTATAAGCTAATCCTGTGTGGTTGACCTGAAACACGCAGTGCATACCAATTTATTCCGTACCTAATATCTTATTACCCTATGAACAGCCCAAGGTGTATCATAGGTTTAATTATAAAGGGCTAATCCAATTAAGCAATTTTGTTCCAATTTTGCTCGTCGTCATTTATTTTTCCACCTGGTTTTTCTCCACACGCTCACTGGGTATCCTTATTTCCAACCAAACGCCCTACTCAAGTTCGTTGTTTTTCATTTATTATAACCCATCTTTCAAATGATAAAAACAATTATGGAAAGATCTTTATTTAAATTATGAGTAATATGATCTATTAGGAAATTCAAACCTTATCTTTCACCGAACACAATCCTTCCCATTTTAGTGTTTGATGCTCAGGTTTCTTCTCCTGTGTGTTTCACCTCTGTCCAAAGGGCTAACTGGAAGAGTTGGCGGTAATGCGAACAGAAGACGGTTCCTCTGGTTGCTATGGACTCCCACTCACGTGGTTCCGGTCACGTGGTTCCGGTCACATGACCACCCCACTCCGCAACCCGTCTGCGTCCACTTCAACCCTGGGACGCCAACTGGAAGGAACCACCCACCTACCCTACAAAAACTCTTCAATCTCATCTCCTCACGTTCTCCTACTTCGTAGGCCATTCTTAATAGCTCGTGACATTTCTTTCATATTTCAATTATATTTTTGTAATATGGACCTTTAAATCATTTCCTACTCAAGTCTCACTCAATCAATTTCATAGCCAACCCGTGCGTCTGTGTTAGTCATTAGGCATTTCATATTTCAGTGGAAAATATGATAAATTCAGCAGTCACTATTCGATACATATGGAAATGATACTGTTACTTCTCACACACCTTTCTGTAACCATACTTTTAGCCATATCTTGAACAAAATGTAATTAACTAGACCGGTATTGAATTGACATGATTAAGAAAAAGAGACTTTTTCCAGTATCAATGTGAGTAATTGGGTATATTAGAACTGTATTTAAGGTACAGTAAAGGGAACTCATTATGTTGTGGTTAAAAGTCAGCAGAAGAACTGATAACACCGAGAAACTGCGGCAGTATATATATAAAGATAAGATTACTTGGTGTATTATAAAAACCTACCGTTTGTGTATGATATACAACCATATAACTTAATAGGAAACTTCTTGTTGTCAGAGTTGTTTTCTGAAACATGATGAAGTGAATGATAATAGATAGATCTGTTTGTATTACATGCGCCTGTAACAAAGTCGTGCGACTGTTACTTTGTAAAACGCCCTGTGGTGAAAGAAATAGTCGATAAATAAATTTATTAAAAAAACCAAAAAAACAATTTTGTTGAGAGGACAAAGATACTGATAATATGCTGACCGATACGCCCTTTGCTCAGAGGAAGAAATTGTGCAATTGCATTTGGAAAGGGTATGAAATGCTCTGACGAAAATGTAGGGATCTCTACCATTCGTTTAACTTTCATAATTTATCAACCAAAATGCTTACATCCATCATGCCACCTGTCATTCCGATAAATTGAGGGGCTATAACCACGTGGGTCGCAACCATCCAATTACAGATGTATCATCAATGAGAAACCATCCAACTATGCGATTAATATGTGGTGGTTGACACTTGGCGATGTGTATTACACTGCACGAAAAGTACCGCTTTACATATGTATCCGAAATGCGTCTAACAGTAGGATTTTGTATCTAGAAGTTGGACCTGTCATCTGTCTCGTAGACGCCTTATCTAGTGGCGTATATACATGTCCATGGTGCGGTCATATACGCCTGATTCCGTTATATATAGACCACCATCCCAAGGTTCCGATCTTTGCAACTGGTAGCATGTTTCATTTGCCATTAACCATTCAAGTCTGTATTATATGAAAATTGCAATCTTAAATTACCAATTTATTTTATAAAACCTTTATAAAACCTTATTGAATATAAATTGATTAATTACATATAATAAACCCTGCATTCTTTGGAATTTTTACCGTTTTTCTAATAGATTTTTCCTTGAAAACACCATTCTTCTGTAGTATTCTGGGTATTCCCATATATAAGCCTTTAACAAGTTAACACTATAGAGATGGAGTCCCTAAGAACGGGCAGCGGGCAGCGGCGGGCGGTGGGGGGCGGGGGAGGGTATCTCACTGAGGCAACCTGTACAAACGCGGCTGGCAGCGGGCGGTGGGCGGTGGGCGGTGGGCAGTGGGGGGCTTCTCACTGAGGCTGGCTGGGGGTGGCGTGGAGTGGTAGGGGGCATCTCACACTCTCCGAGCGGCCGCTAATCCGTCATACACACTGCAGGGAGGCGGGGGTCGTGTACCAGGGCTTCACTGTGGGTAGAGTGAGTGTAGGGTAGTGGGGTGGTGGGGTGTCGGGGGGGCCGTAGGGGGTGGGGTTGGGAGGTCGTGGGTGGCGGGTCAGTGTTGGTGTATCATCTACCAACACCCACAGGACGGGCGGGCCGCGGGACGCAATTTTTTTTTTTGTGTGTCATATATACGCCTGGCGTATATATTGCACAGAGCATGTTTTATCTTGAATACGCCAGGCGTGAAAGACAGCCAAGTTGCGCACGTCTACATATTGAAACTGTCTCATAGACGCCCGAAATGTAGACACGTATAAGAGGTGTATACAAATATAAACAAGCCACGATAGAGCCGATATGTGCGTTATCGCGATGGCGTATGTATATGTAAAATAGTGCTTTTCGTGCAGTGTTATGGGCAGAGATTGGCCACTCTATGCCAATTGTAGGAGGCATGTAATATGGGATAATGGTCAGGGACGGAAGTAAGTTTTAAGGTACCTGGTATCCATAGCGAAATCTTAATGAACTTTGGAAATGGCAAGAATCACGAGAAATAAACCCACAGCTAAATTAAATGAGCGGAAAATAGGAAATATCTTTATTAGGGTATATTACAAAACGGCCGTATTAGAAGTAGAATATCAGAAATATTTGGTATGATTCACTGATAACTATAAATCATGACATCAAACCTGTCAGGACTAAATTTTTAAACAGGCTCCGGGAATCACAGGAACGTTTGTGATAATTCAGGTGGTAGATGGGAGTGCATGCCAGAAGCAGAGTGCCAAGTGCCTATTTGCTTGGCCTCGTGAAGCAAGGAAGTGCGTCGTAAAACATGGAGGATTGTGCACGTCACGAAGGTCTAACTGTCACAGGACTCCTGTGCTGGACTATTGTGTATTCTGCTGCACAGGTGATCGTATAGAGGCAGATTCCTGCATGGACTTGGCCATGGGGAGTTTGCAGATTGTGATTGTGACCTGTCCTTGAATGACTTCCAGCCTCTGATCGGTCTTCTGAGCTCTGGTAGAGAAACCTGATGCCACTTTTCCAGACTTTCCCGTCAGTAGATCGCTTCATTTCTTAGGATGCATAATTATGTGGTATTTCCACATGATAATTATAACAACCGATAATGGGATTTAGCATCGCCGACCGACAATGTGATACATTTTGTGCAATAATCGTTGAAACAAATATGGGCAACGATTTTTCTCTCCAACATTACACAATATTGCACAACCGACCGACTTTAGAGGCCACTAACGAAATCAAACCATGTTGAACTAATCGGCGGCCGTGACCAATAATCGGTGGGAGACCACCTCCGATTTCTCCTATAAGAACAGCGTTTTCTCTCAATGCCACCGATTCATATGTTAATTTAGGGAGAGTAAATCTACAGGCTGGTGAGGTTCGATACATATTGAATAATCGGTGTACACGGAACGCAAAATCGGTCGTCAGATGGAAACAGATTGTTTGCTTTGGGATTATAATGATTGTTAGCACAGACTAATTTTTAAAGCGGACCCCCGACCGACATTTGCACTGGGTGCATATATATACTTTTCCGGTGAGTTTTGCGTTGCCAGGTGGAAACGCCACATTAGATGGGCTGAAGCTATATGGTTTGAGAACTGCCGAATTAAAACAGGTTTTTATGAACGATCACCAACAAATAGAGGAACTCCCCTTTTAATCTTGATGATGTAACACAAAGGTCCACTGGCAGTAGAGCATTCAATATAGCTATCAAAATTTGTATTTACGCTATGAATGGCGGCAGTGATATGTATACAGGTCAGGAAATGACAAATCACCGTCCATCACCTATCATCTATACATCGTGTAACTAAATGTATATTTTAATTGTACCACGCAGAACAGTGGGAAATCCACAATACGTAGAACTTTTTTGATCTATGAAAAGAAGAACCCACAAGCTCGCCACAATTAGGGACAAACAATTACAGAATATGAGATGATGAAATTGACAGGGAGAACTAATGATTTCTGAGGATGATAAACCGATCTCCACGCCCAAGAGAAATGGTGGTAAAATATTGCTGTTATGATTAATATATAGAAGGGCTTGATGTGATTGGAATGGGACGGTGGACGAGGTCGAGGGTCCAACAGGAGGTGCTGCGCATTTGAGAGAAAGCTAACGAAATGGAACTTTGCGTGCTCTTGATTAAAGGGTAATTTGTAGATGTATGTGCCATCGAAGCAACTACGTGTGTTTTTCTATGGGATTCTATAGATAGGACAGTGTTATCCTTCTACGTCATAAATACATGCTCATGGTAGCGGCTGTTCCCTTACGGCGAAGGAACTGATTCACGGTCGCTGGCAAACATTCAGGGCTCTTCGCAATAGGATCAAAGTCTCACATGAATAACTTATCCACCGCTCTTGGCATCATTCAACCCGTCAAATTTCAAGAACACCGAGTATTAGCTTATCAATTCAGGCACGGCTCCTTGGAAATATATCACCCGGGGGGTCTTATATGATCGAGGTAGGAAACTTCATAATAGATACGGTGTAAGACTTGTTATCTATTCATAAGGTAAGGTTAGGTGTTCTCAATGTCCCCATTTGAGACACAAAAGCGCTAGCGGGGGCATCACTGTATGGTTGATGTATAGTCTACTCTGATGGAACCTTGCCGGTCGTGTCAGGTATCTCCTTCGACACGGGACCGGGAACCAAACCTAAAGGGACCAACGTAGATCTCCCGAAGGTTTAAGGGACCGGAGCAAGGGCAATGAATGAGACATAGAGTTAAGGGTTACAAGCCTATATGAATGGCGCCTTCAGCAATGCTTTAATCAGTGACAAGCGTACTAAAACTTCCCTAACGAAATGATTTCGAAATCATAGAAAACTGCAACAAATGTGTTGACAATAACATGTTTTTTATTTGCATACATACCTTTAGTGAACTTTCATATATAAGTATATTATATGGGCGGGATAATTTCACAGAGTTCACCAAAAAGTTATCCAGCTAAAGACCAGCCATGCGCATGGAAGGCCGGCACCGCACATGCCATCGTTGCCGCCATTAGACTTCACTTCACCACTATTTTTCATTCAAAGAAATCTAGGAACTCATTCTTTCCCTACTATTACTCCTCGGTTGGTTTCTGTAACTGTATAAGCTTCCATGTAAATATTAAGACTTAATTTCCGCCAAACTAGTCTCACCTTGTGTTGTCATGCCTGCATGGCTGCCTATATATGTATACATTTACAATAACATTTAGGTGGCAAGTTATATGGGTTATAAAGGAGAATATTATGCTTGGTGTAATTATATCGGAAAATAATATCGGCTGTAGCCATCTAACATTTCTGTAGCTGAAAACAATAGCTTGGTAGTATTTTTCGAATAGCACTAGCACGGTTGACACTACAAAAAGAAAATACATGTATTGCCTCCCTTTCCAGGAGATCCATTTTAACGATGGTTGCTCAGTATGGTGTTGGGCAAACTGTTCTTGGTATTAGGCGTGGCGATGTATAGTGACCCAACAACTACCATCCATCAAAACCCATGAAAACACACGTTCCCCGACAAGCTGTGAGCCAGGTAATGAACTGGAAAGTATAGTAATTGAATTTCCGGTCATAACACCATTATTCTTGTGTTCTTTTTTTTCGTCTACTTTGGCTTTTTAACACTTCGCTCGGCGTCACCGTGGTCCTTAGCTTGTTCTGAGTTCCGCCTCTGGACATAAATCCGGCCGTCGGACGTGCAGGGTGCCGTGAGCGGCGGGTGTGAGATGGGGGGTGTGGAGGTGATATATGGAGGAAGGTTGTATCTCATGAATAATGCCGTTGTGCCATGCATCATGCCGCCAGCGAACTGGTCATTCATGGTCAGAATTTTACAGACGCAGGCTGGGTCATGGCTTCGGAGAGCTATAACCGATTGCAAGGCTTACGAATTGGTCCCAATGGATCATCGATGGTCCCGTCACAAGCTCCTATTCCTGACACGAAACATATTCAAGGACATCTAGAATGTCTGGATTTTGAAAAGGAAAGAGTTGAATATAGGCAAACTATTCCAAGTACTTGCGCTGTCTCTGATGTTGCTAAGCTACAGAACTAAGCATCGCATCCTATGGTTTGATAACATATTTAGTTGATACCAATTGAATGAAACAATACAGATTCGGTATACAGTGACATGCAGTACATCATTAACACACTCTACTAGCCTTGGGTGTCTGATGGTCTTGCTGAACTACCCATCGTTAATGGGTTCAAGATACATCGAATCCATGTTTTTATGGTTGTCCTTCTCTTTGATTTGACTGCAATGTACATCTCTTAAAAGGGGAGAGAGTTTTAGAGTGGTTGTTCCCATTCTACTTACAAATGGCAATAGGCGTATTCCATCAGTCATTAAAGCAAATACCCTGATATCTAAAATGTAGAGTGGGTACAGCACTAAAAGGGGGCGAAGCGAGCGAGAAGGCCAATAATTTACACTGCAGGAATTGCAAAGGTCAACATCAATGGTTAGCTTCATGCTCTCTAGTGCTGAAACATATTTGAGTTTCGGGTGACATATCTAAATGTATTCTATGAGACAAGAAAGGAAGGGGCAATCATATACCCATCCATTACTGTCAATTTAATACAAACTCACTTGTTTTTGATAGAGAGGCATGATTTATTACCTAGTGAATCCTTCTTTTATACCCCCTCCTCTATCAGTATAAGTATAGTAAATTTGGGAAATTGAAAGGTATATTTCATCGGGTCTTTTATTGAAACATAGTCTTCTATGAAACATATTTAGAAGCCAACAATTACACTGTTGGCGCTGGATGCCAGTATTTACTGCTGGTCGGCACATAACACACAGTGCCCGTGATTGGACATCGCCTTATGAGATATTGAGCAGGCCTGTGGATCGGCAGAGACTGATCACACCCGCACATCAAACAACACAACATTGGCGCCGCGTCCCAATTACCTTAACAGGCGCTGTGCATGCGTGTGGTGGGGAGTCCGGAATCTGGAAGTCCACAAGTAAATCATTTCCATCTGTGGCTGAGATGATAAATTATGGGAAATTAATGGGGCCAGGTGGACCATCTGTTGGTACATGGTGTAATTTGCGGCTGGGTGTGTTTGTAGTTAATTCGGAGTAAACATTAATTAGAGACAGTCCAGTGTTTGATTCGGGGAACTGTGATGATAGTGAAGTGTTTGATTGGGTGAGAGGAGGTGATGGTGCTTGCAGAGTGAAATGCTGTCCTCTACGAGCTTCAAGTCGGAGCCTTTTAGTAAGAAACACATGAAATGCAATGAAGAGTTATTGAGCCGAATTTGTGGAACTTCGTTTCACGGATGGATATGCACGCCTAAAATAATTCTCTTATAAAACTTATAATCATTTCTGTCGTTAGTTGTGTCTAAGAAATCATAACTATGTTTTTTTTTGTTTTTTTTAAAAGAACTTCTTTATTAACCTTTGGTATACATAAAATTGCTCGTTCAGTATAACATCACCATCTTATAAGTTAATAAAGTGGCTTGGGCGTCGCCTTGACATATAGGCTGGTTTTCATCACCCTGCCAGGAGTTAATATAAAGTCCTTTTATGATAATTGATTTTCCATCCAAGTCAATCAGGTGCTCTTTCATCATCTAGTTCAACCATAACTCAGCTGGTTGGTAAGCAAGTTCTTCTTATTGGAAGTAGGAAAACGCAGTATAAGGTACAAGTTACACTGCTTTCCAACAATCTATACAAACATAAGCGTATAGGATGAGAACAAGAGAATAGAATGATAAAAGGAACGAAAGAAGGAGAATGTATTACCTACAGTGGCATATTGCTGATGAAATTTGTTGACGATCAAAACATTCTTCTTGGAGTATTCATATGGTTTTCATTTTCAGTCATAGTAATTGAATTGGTTCAGGTGTGAATGAATGCGTCTACACATGTAGAGTATGGCTTCATCAATTTGATACCGGATTTACACTGAATACACAGGTGAACTGCACAAAATAATTGGCCTCACATATTAGTCTCGCGGGACCTAATTTCTCATAGCTGGGGGATCAAATAATACTGCGCCAGGTAGAAGGAAATAAAGGTGAGCAATTAGGCTTTGTTTGTTATCTTAGTTTCGTCTTCTTCAGTGCAGGTTTTCATCTGGCTTAATTTATAAGAATGTTACATAAGTTTTTCGGCAGAACCGGATGCCATTAAGGTTGGAATATTGCAAAAAAGAAGGAATGTGATGATTTCTTAGACGGAATTGAGTTGCACTTCATATAAGGCTGATTACGAATTACCGCCATTTCTTCTATAATCTTTCACATGGCAGATTACAGAACTTACCATTTAAAGGGTTATTTATTCATTCTCTTAGATCTGTTCTTTACTACATATGACCATTTCATGGCTATTTCCCCTAGGCTATAGGGCCAAGATATTGTTGTTTACTAAAACATATAAACTTATAAAGAATCAACTTCAGTTCATTCTATAGTTAACATCAATTAAAGTTATGATGGTTTGTGTTGTCACATTTACGGGACATTTTGAGGGTATCAACATTGATTAATGGAAATCTACATCATATATGGTATGTAAGCTGTGTCAGTAAAGGGGGTCATCCACAGGAGACTAGTACTCCGTCTGTCCAGTTGGTCCATCTGAAATTCAGACTAAATCAGACGGACGGCTTGGTGGAGCCGACTCGCTTGGGTAAATCCATCTGACGGATTGCTATGTAATCGTTAAAATGGCCTCCACATAGAGTCCGTCTGTCCCAATAGTTGGATGGATTGAGACAGATGGGTTCTAGGAAGTCTTCTGAACCCAATCCATCTGTCTGTAATACCTACATCAGACAAATTTCCAAAGAAATTATATATAGAAAACGTCCAGGCAGCGATATCAAAATAATTAGATGTTGCCTTCCAACGTATTCCCAAAAGTTTGTCCGTCCACATTAGACGGAATATTAAAACGTCAGATGGATAAGTGTTTGGTGGAAGTATATTTGTCCGTCTGTCGTTAAGACAAACGTCTGGATATGAATTTTCTAGACAGACTGACCGTGACTTGGGACGGACGGATTTGTAGTAGTCGCCTTAGGATGAACCCCTTAAGGGTTGTCATGTGGAAAGCATTGTTTTTATTCTAAATAGGTTTTCCTTTAACTTATTGATATTGTTCCCTTCTGGCTACCAGATTCCCTTTAGTTTGATTACAGAATATCTCATATGTGTCTGTTACTGTCCGATCTGGCAGAAGTGCGTTCCAGAGAATATTTGTCTCATAACCGATACTTAACCGATACTTCCTCTGAATGCTTCTAGTCTGGATCGGTATAATCTTTTCCATTGTGTATCATTATGCTATACATCATTTTTAGTGCGCTTATAGGCAAGGAGGTGCGCTTCTCTGTGTTCACAAAGCATGTTATTGTTGCAGTATTTGCTTCATTAGTGCTAGTCTAAATGAGCACATCTAAACTTTCCTTTAAAGCTTCGTTTTGCATTCGTTGGAACTTCCCTGTTATTAGATTATTCATGCGGTTAGCATGAGTACCTTTATGTATTTCTTAAAGGGCCTGATACTGATGTCTTGTACATCCCTTTCAAGCTAATCCTACAGGTTCAAGATTCTGTAGACAGGACTAAGCCTAAAGCAGAATTAAAACGGTGGGATTCATGTACCTCGCAGGGTATTTGTCTGAGACAACTCTCGCTGGAATCATGTACCGGAACACAATCTCCTCTTCTGGATGGCGGGATCTTATTTCTCTGAGACTAAATATTGGTAGCAATAATTATAATAAATGTTGCTGAGATTCCGTATTGAAACACAATTTCATCATCTAATTGGTAGAGTCCCATTTCCCTGAGACAGGTATTTCTCCAGCAATTGTTGGCGACGATTACCCCTGGTGAGGTAGAAAATCTCAAATGCTTTTTATCCTAAACATGTTTAAAATCATTAGGGGCATTTTGATTTGACAAAGGTACCCACTGCTGAGTCATTGACTAAATATCCATCCTATAGCCAATGGGAAGCCAGCAAGCAGGATCACATGATTTTTCACACCTTTCATAGGGGTTTTCACACCCCAGCTGAAAGTTTTGTACCAAAAGGGGAATTTTCTGAGACTATGAGGCAGGTGTGTAGTACATCGTATCAAGTATTTATGTGTGAATATCGATTTACGTGAACGGCTGGAAGCACCGCTTCTTTTTTCCTTCTCTGCTATATAAAGCGATATCATGACTTCCAACTACGCTTCAGAGATTGTCTCCGATCCTCATGTAGCTCATCAGAGATAAATTAAGGGCTTGCACATGGGAGAGCAAGTATACAACTTAAACTGGCTGGAGCTAAAAGCACAACCAACTACACTCTTCATTCCAACAAGATGTCATTTGCCGCATACCCTTAGAATGTCCTCTAATACGTAACTGCCTCTGTCCATTTTGTGTCCCGGGCGTTTGGTTGCAATTCCCAGAGTATATACGCTCACTTTTAACCAGATGAAGGCGACTGCTATCCCGATTAACTCACGGAGTAGCATGAACTTTTCGCAGACTACGTTAGGGGATGCGCCCTTAAAGGAGCAGACAGATACCATCACTTTGTTAAATCTTACCTTGGATTAATTGAGAACTTGCATTGGGGGTGGGGGGCCCTTTTGCGACCTTCTCCCCTTTTACAGCATGGACCAATAGGAAGACCTGAGCAGGACCTTAGATAGTTGCAAATAGATCCCATCAACTTGCCACGCCTTGCTTTCTTTCACTGTGACTCATTTTCCTTGGCTGCATGGCCAAAGGTTGGCACTAGAGATTTGACAGTAGACTACCTCCTAGTCGTCTATGTGCTCCGCTCACAAGGTGTTTGGGCCTTCTATCTACATCCATTCATATACATATACATGGATAACTTTGTGTATTGCAAATCCCCTCAAGAGTACCCATCTGCAGTGCATTTCCCACTCAGTGATCTGGCAGAATGCCTGGGGTTGGAATTAGTGACTGACAAATATGAAGGCCCGACAATGACCCTGGACTAGATAGGCTTTTACCATGGTGCACCCAGATACTACAGCTATTGTAGTCTCATTCCCATGGAATCAGATTGCTGCTTAAGGTAGTTGAACTATCAACACGTTGGTCCGGTGCTTGCTACACAACCCGCAAAAGACTTCAATTTTAATTGTGCAAATTTAAACATGTCACCAGGGCTGTGTTCCTGGGAATCAGAGATTCACCTGCCAACTTCTACTCCACCTGTTCTCTATGTAAAGTATTTCCCGACGACCCATGCCCACCTAAATGTAGTTTGGTTTGCCACTTTTGCTGATGCCTTCATCAGCCTCATTGCCGAGAAGTGGCTCGGCACTGCGATATCTCTCTTAGAGGATGGAGGGCATGTCTCTCATATACTACTCTTTTTACAGTTCTGAAATACTTCAAAATTAAAATTGATGGAATACAATCACATAATGATACCTACTAAATACGCACTTGCGTTTCACTCACACTCCTATACCTACCCTCAGTCCTCGGTTCCCTCACTTGACAAAATCCGTGCAGTTCAACTACAATATTTCACATCTACCTCGGCTTACTCTAGACTCACCATCACGCAAAACACCAAGCTATATTTGGCCACACTTCACTCCTCGAGGCTTATAATATTTGGTTTATTCACAGATTACTTTCATACGGGACACACGTCATCTCTACACAGACAACATCACGGCAAAATACGCCCTTGAGACTGTGTGGTCAAGAGACGCATCCCTCGCAAAGTGCGCCAGCGCCTGCATTGCTAACATTACGATAGTAGATTCCCTCGTTCCGGGCGTCGCTCTCACATTAGCAGATGCCATCAGCAGTATCTATTTTGACTCAGTTAAAGCCGCCCTCATTCAGAATATCATTACTAAAGAAGGCCTGACCGAGGTTGGCCTTGTCGAGGTAGTCTTTTCGTTCTAACCCTTTGCAAATTCCCTTCTCCAGAGACGAGGCAGTCCAACTGTCGCAAAACAACCACACCTGGGTACCGTTTTAAAACTTTTGGTCATATAGCGGAAGAATCGACCAGAGATCATGCCAGCTATCCAATAGGCATTTGAGGAGAGGTGACCATTCACTTTTAACAAGCCCTGTCCCCCGCAGGTAAGAAAACTAGTATGATTAGTCTCGTACAAGTGTACTGATCCTAGGCTAGGAGAAATAGGCTGAATGACAGGTTTGGGTGTTTTTTTGTTAATTTCATAAATTCTAGTTATCAATGAATCTAACTAAATATTTCAGATATTTCCCTTCTAGCACTACCTTTTTGTATAAGATACCATAATAAATCAGTTTGATTGATAGAAAAGGGCGCTCTTTGTATACTTTGCATCACCTAGGAAAGCTAGGGAGGTATCCCCCTCTATAACACTTTTTTTCTGTATTTGGAGGAGGTTATGGAAGATGTGGGCCGCTTTTGTTTAAACACTTATGGCCTTTTTGCAGAGAATCATGCACGAGGACAGTTTCCCACCAAGATTGTCTTTATATCTAAGCGTATACAAGCGTATAATTTCTTTAGACATGGTTGTTAAACGGACCCCTGGAACCGCGGTAAATTGAGGTCACCATGTTGCCTTCTTTGTCAAATTATTGCTTACGTCATGTTATACCTCCTAATACCGCCCTGTCCACAACAACCTGCTCCACTCCCCTTACAGCTCAGAGAACTTCCCTTTCGAACTCCATCTTGGGGACGACGGCAGCGGCCCCAGTGGGCAGGGACCCAGATAAAAGTGGATGAATTCCTTTCTCATACATATGTACCTTCTCCACCAATAATGCCAACAGAGAACAAAACCATGGTATCCTAGTTAGGTTAATCTAATGGCGCCACCCTCGTGATCAGGCTTGCTGTGCTAATTACTCTCTTCGCCTTCCTCAGGGGATTCAAACCTGTATCTTTGAAGAGCGCCAGGTGACCGGGACCCCATGCCTTAAAGAGCAGAGATGCCGTGTCCTTTCCCTGTTTTTTTCATTCAATCAACAAGGAACTAGACGAATGTTATCGCCTATTGGCATTCCTCCGGACAAGTGCCCACATAAAAGACAAAGACGTACACGGCTGAACAGTCAGGACAGGTAGGTAGGTACAGGAAGGTATATTCTTCGAAGCCTCCAGTAGTCCTCGCGGTTGCTGCTGTCTCGTGCTCCCTCTGCTGCCTCTCCTGGCATGGATTGATCAGGCTGGAACCTACCCTTTTGTCCCCCAACGCCCCCTATCCTTCACCCCACCAGACAGTAAACCTCCGATGGCCTACCATTTAATGGAAACTGTTCTAACATCTTTTACTACAGCAAATCAACCATTAGCACAGAAGTTCACACAGATGGGCCCAAACAGCGGATGTGGCTAGAGCCGCACTAGACAACATATGATTAAGAACAGACACAAGATTGGAGTAAAAGAAAGAATTATACATTCACCAGAAATATCACGTCGTCTGGGTAGAGTATAAGAAGCATACACAGGACTAAAAACTTCTATTACATTAATACGTCGTCTGGTGAGAAAAGCTTGTAGTAAGGAAGCTAATTGACTACATTCTATCTCTTATTGAATCACCAAATTAGAAGCCAATGCTGGGGCTGCTCCTTAATAAAATAAATGCCTCGGGGCATACACATCGATGGCGTCTGATTTCCATCCGACTATGGCCTTTACAGCATCTCTGGAGGCACCATATAAAGCTGCTGCCTAGGCACCTGAGACACTTTGCCATCTTCAAAAGCTGGATTTCATGAGCACATGCTGCTAGAATTGGATATTTTGTCTTGCTTGAGTTCAATGCAAACATTGCTGCCATGTTATCTGCCATCACTACAATTTGAACATCCTGAAGCTCCATAGCTATCAGTGTTTTGATTGCTAAGGTGACATTTAAGGCCTCAAACTGTGAAATATGATACTGCTCCCAGATATCCTCATTGTATTAAGAGGGCAGCATATGCTAGCCCTCTCTCTTCGCATACAGCCACCTCCACCAACCAGCGATGAATCACAATCTACGGAGATGTCCCTGGATTTGACTGTTATGAGCCTTTTCAGGTTGGCTTTACAAGCAAAGTTTTTGAACCAAGTGGTATCACAGTGAAATGATGTACCTTGTTCTACAGTACCTTTATCTGGTGCCTCTTTCAGTTTGTCGAGGAGCCTATACATGAAAGCATGCGCCGAGCCGACGCACTGGGCAATGTGGTTAACTTTGCTGGCCAGACTTTACAGCTTACTGTGCATAGCTGATTCTCTGTCACACCAGCTACTGCACTCATCTCTGACTTCATTCTTTTTTTTCTTAGGAACAATGAGTCTTATTAATTATATCAACAAAAAGTACTAACCATATAATGATCTGCCTTGTGCTTTCAGACATTTCTAAGGCTAGCTCAAGACCGAGTCTTCCATATAGTTTATGCAAGTGATAAAAAGCCTCATTGGCCTCATCAGAATTGCTATGAGCAGTGATAAAGTCATCAACATATGCAAGTGGTTTGTAACCCAGCTCCTCTTCGGCAACATGACATGCTGCCTCCGACACTCTCTGTTGCATGGCTCCTGATGATCTGGAACTGAAGGAAGGACACACATCAATGTAAGAAAGATTGTTGTGCCATATTCCTAATAATGGATAGTGTAACGGGTAGACCCTCATCTGCCTATATGTGGTCTGAGGTCAGCTTTCCATAAGTAACATCCTTCTCCAATGCATACAACCTTGTTACACACGTCTGTCACTCCGGGGAAAGAGTATGTGTGAAGCGTGCCTTCAATCTGTGTTTCATGACTCCATCATTAACAGAGTGGCCCTCAGGAGAGCAGACCTGTAATCACGCACACGCCCACCCCCAGGCCGACTCCAGGTCAACTTAAACTGAGGCCTCCAGCACCTGTGGAGCATTCCTATTGCTGCGGAGCAGTGAGTAACGCTTACCTTATTATCGTCCAGGTGGTTCCATCCTACTCTGTCACTCTAAGTGAACAGACCTCTGATATACTCAAACCACCAACCTCTCTTCCAATCATCTGAACGTCACGAGACTTGGCACTTCCACATAGAGAATACCTGTAACTCCAGTATCTTTCGACTAATCCTTTGTGCTACACTACTTTATAACACCTTCAGTGGGGTCTGGCCACAACTCCTCTATTTTAGCCCTTCTACTGTCTTCTGAACTTTTCTTTGTCTGGGTCAATCTATATGGAGGTGTGGTGTCCGTATTTGGGGTGTGAGCTATACACTTTTGGTCTTTTAAGCCCTCCTCATCTATAAATACTACCTCACTCTTGTCGACCTTGTTTCACTTAGCCACGATTTTTACCTTGTTTGACTTAATTGTTTCACTCTCAGTACTATTTTGTACCAACATGTGTTATGTTTCCCCTTTATCTCACCCCTAGAATAAATGTCCATAGGCTTAACATTGGGAACTCGTTCTCCATGCCCCTACAAGTATTGCAGTCCGTTCTCCATGGTCTATATCCTGTGTGTTGTCCATTCTTTTAGTGTGTACTGGAGTGAGATAAATACAGAAAGCAACTCGTTTTGGTCAAAGAAGTCATTCTACAACTCGTTTGAATGCTTTGTGATATTCACTCGGCTGTCACCTCGTTCATATTACTCCGAATCAAACTCGTGGAGAACGACGACTTTGACCAAAACTTGTTGGTTTCTTCTTTATTATTTTATCAGAGGGGCCCTGCTTTGTAGCATTGAGTTTGGTTTGAATGTGTTCGGTTTAATTCCCAACCCCCAATGTTTTTTTTAGGCTATAGTCTTCTTCTCAGTGAGGCAGGTTGAACATACATGGACTTGTCTGTACCCATTGTACACATGGTGGCCTGTGGGCCTACGTATGTTCCCTTATTGAAAGCTTCGCAAGGGTGGGCTGGTTTATCTTTGTGTACATTAGCAGGTAGCTTTATACTGTGTGAGCTGTTAGTACCAGAATCTGAATCCTTACTCTTATCCTCCTCTTTGGCTTCCTTTTCTGAAGATCTGCCCTTTACATGTGACATTCTAGTTTGCAAATTATTAATTTGATATTGGTCAGACCAGTTTATACTGTTATTGTTAAAGCCGGGTCCCCACCTACCACGATTCTGGTCCCTATTGGCCCTAGGGTGGCCTTTACAACACCATTCCGATTCTATCGTGAGGTCAGCCAGAATCGTGGTAGGTGGAACAGGTTTCTGCGATTCCGTCTACAACAGTTCACGATAGGCTGCGATTGAAAACAACAGTAGAGGTCCAGATGAAATCCAACATGTTGGAACTTTCGTAGCCTGTCGTAGGGTATTGTATGTGATATATCGGGAAAATATCTCTAGCGGGTGGAAAACTAGCGGAAAATTATCAAATTCTGGAATTCGGTAGAGCGTATAAGGATGTATGATTGCTGTAAATATGGTATTATTTAGTTAGGTCTAAGGGTCTGAAAATAATAGTTTCATAACAGAATTATGATTCTACCATAGTTGTTTTTTCAATTTGATTGTTTTAGTGTCGGAAAAATGATATCGTAATATGTTGTAAATGCCTCTAAGAGAATTTTCAGATTCTTTTAATATTTCTAAAATTATGGTATATTTCAATATCAAAACTATGTCTGAGATCTAAACTAATACACCGACTGAATCGTGAGGCAATCGTGACCATAGTTTATGTTTTTGGTCCTACAAAGGCATCTCTATGCTCTACGATTTCAAACCATGTTCACAATTTGAAACTGTCGGGGACTTCCCGATTGGTCACGATTTGGTCATTTCAAACCGTAGCCATCGGGAAGTATGTCATAGACCATCGTGGTAGGTGGGAGCCCGGTCCTCTACAAGCTCTGTTTTATCTGTGTCTGTTATTATTATTTGCCACATGCCCTAGGTGTATTCTCCCTCTTTTCACTCCAAGATAGGTGTGAGGATACCTTTTCCTATGTAGTCACTGCATCTTTTAGAGCTTTTGCTACGCGGTTGGCCAAGTCATCATCGCTTTCTAGGTCAGCAACTGTGGTAGGATTACGTCTGTGAGGTGGTCTGTAGATGTTATCAGATGGTTGTACCTGCATGTTGGAGGCCATTGGGGTTGTGGAGTGGCAGCATCTATTATTAGCTGGCATGGTTGGTTGGTGTCCTGACTTGACACAGAAGAATCATGTGTAGTCAGTACCTTCAAAGCTATTATTGACTGGGAGTTTCCCTACTAACTGTGAGAGGAGATC
Source organism: Alentia gelatinosa (assembly GCA_950022655.1). NCBI lineage: Eukaryota > Metazoa > Annelida > Polychaeta > Phyllodocida > Polynoidae > Alentia > Alentia gelatinosa. The sequence continues at coordinate 46,520,118 of OX465583.1, read as the reverse complement.
TGAAACTCTGTCTATCTTTGGTGACATTTGAGATATAGCAGTGACATTGAATAATACTGTTGGATTTCTTGGAGCATTAGCTGCTTGCTCTGCGTTCTGATCTACTACTGCCTCTATTTATCCCTTTGTTGATGTGTGATTAACCCATTAGTGCTGGGTGATGCCTTAAGGCATCAACGAGTGTGGCTAGGTGCAGCAGGTGCAGCAGTAGGCAGGTAGCAGCAGGTCGGTCAGCTTGTACCAACTGAAGAATTCAGAAAATGTGTTCCTTATATACTGCTGGTCTGCCTGTTGACAGGTGGGTATACTTACATATAAGGGCATGTTTGCTTGCCCAGGAATGTGGCGTGACCCCAGGCCTCTCATGAAAATAGAACAAGGTTAGGGTGAGAGAAATGTATATGATTGTTTCACACCTTTAATCATTTGTTTCACATTGTGGCCTTTTAAATCAAAAACCAATTTTCAATTATTTCTCAATGCCAAGCGACATGGGCACTATCATTTCGTTCTGAGTGTCTCTCCCAGATACCAATTCAATTACAGTTCAGCTGCTATCGCCACTCGTGGAATTAATGCTGAAATTAAGAACAAGTTAAAATTTAATGTACTACTCTCATTCAGGGTACGACCCTTTTACTAGTTATATAGAATTTGAAACCTTTTATTTGAGTAGTTTAGTTGAGTTATTTTATTCTTTTCCTACAATCACTGCCGTAAATTGTTAGGGTTGATGTTTGGGCGGCGAGAGACTAGCCACTTTAGTAATTGCCATACAGAGACTTCACCTACATTTGAAAGAACTCACAAGACCATCTCGAGGATTTTTTTTATATTGTCGGGCTATCTCTACCTTCACCTTCAATAAGCGTCAATGACTTTAACCATAATCGTGAAATATCTCTTATATTCAAGTAAGCGTTAAAGACTAATGTTTTACTCCTCGGTTACATCCCTTTCACACGGTGATAAAAATATGTTCTTTGAAATACCTTTGTTTTTGAAAGCAACTTTATTTACCATTTAAATGTTACAGGTGAGAGACCATATTCGCGTTGTTAACAATGTGGTCAAAATTCAAAATAGAGTTTCATGTCTAGTTCATTGACATTCTGCTATATTTTCGACAACGGAATTGAAATGAATCATACTGTTTCGAAACTTAGAAGTTAATCATCTAGCTTAGCCCTGGGGCAAATTTTCACAGAGCATGCCGGGAGTGTCGGTACCAATCCTAAACAAGTAGAGGTAAGGTAAATACCAGTGCAGGGAAGGTTTTAGTACCCTTATTGTAGGACGTAAAGTTCTATCAGAATATACATATATCACCGTGTTTGCTCAATGAATTTCAACACAGTAAAAATATTCTGAATTAAAAAAACAAAATAAGTAAAGTTTCTTAAGAGCATAGTTCTGCAAAATAAAAGGCAAACGGTTAGATGGCATGCGTGTAGTGTGGTGAGGGAGAGGGAAGGGGAGGGGAACAATGGGATGGCTCACAAATGAGGCATGCCAGTAATTTTGTAGTTTAAATTAAAACCAACTTTTTCTTCGTAATGAACACGAATCAAGTTTCAGAAATGTCACTCATTTTCTCTGATATTCATAATGGACATCATCAGACCAGGAATTAACAATTTTGAGAGGTTTGACAAAGTTTATTCTCATAAATAGGTAATTTCAGTAATGTTTTGGATTTGTTAATGGTGTGCGCACAATTGGGTCCGTATACCAATAACCTTCATGAAGAGTAAATGTTTCTAGAAATGATATGGTTGTAAAACGTTACATCTATATCATTTCTTCCCTTGCGTTTTGATTTCTGCCTTTAGATTAAACCAAGATACCAAAGTATATAAATATGGTGCCTGAATTTCGGAACTGACCCCTAATCTCGATGTAGGAAACCCTCGATGCATTTGTGTGTCCTCGAGCGGGCTCTATCCATCATCCTTCCAAATACACTTTAGTCTGCCGTAGGCATGATAGATACCGGGAATTAGCAGCCTGTAGGCATTTAGGAAAGAAGGAGACTTGTAGAGAGTCACTCTGAGCTGCTCAGAGACCCGTCAGCCCCAGGTCCTGGCGTGCAGCGACACATACAAAACCCCTCCCCTCAAAAGGGCAATAATCCCAGGTGCCAGCAGCTCTTCATGCCGTTATTTGCTGACTGCCTATTGGCTTATCATGATTTTAAGGAGCACTTTTAGGCCGCCCTTGTAAGTCATTAAAGGATGAATGTGAACTATAGCACCATTCATTTGTTTGAAAAGAGTTTATGAATCCGAAGAAATGAGCAATGCATAAGTTGAATGTTAATTAAGTCAGGAAACATAACATGTGCATCGTACAATACTGTTTGTATCTAGGTAGTTTGCTATTGTACCTTGTAGCCAGCAGCATCGAACAATAATATGCGGCGAAACAAATACGGTTCCAAACTCATTGATCGTCTAAATATGGTTTCAGGCTACATCTGTTCTTTCTGTAAATATACTTGTACTTGGAAACAACTATCATTCATTTGTCCATTGGCAATGTTGATAGTGGCTGTTCCCTATGTGACCACCGGCAATATCTTACTTTAAAACCTCGAGGGGATAAGTCATCTGTCGCAATCCCCGACATCAAATCAATTTAGATTGATCTGCTGTTGAAATTTGTCACATGTGTACATGAACTACGTAAAATCAGATTCTATTGCCATCTCTGCATAACCAGGGTAAATCCTAGAGGTAAGTTTATAACATTTATTTATGAGATACTGGATGGCATATTGACCTCACAGAACCCACATTAATTACAAGTTTCTGCCGAAATGACTCCTATTGCCATATAAAACAAGATTAGATAAAACAATAATGGGAGAGGTAACATGGGTGCAAAGCAGTAAAACAGTGACTATCAGCTGGGACTAAATTCATTTGTCGGGGCACTATGTCTTTTTATCTCCTCTTCATCAGCCGCGCAATGCAGGCTGAACCTCCTTCATAGGCCATCTGATAGACACTGAAGAGCATCATCGATGTCCTAAATGTTACACAAATTATTTCTAAAATGAAAGGCTACATTCCATAGGAACATATCAATCAATGTCACTTGCTAACCTTCATTATGAAGATCTTGTATTGTGAGTGGTATATTGTATGTAGGTGCAGTTTGTTGTGTTCAAAGGTTCGTTATTCTCCTTGGAATAGTACACGGTTATTACTGTTGTAGACAGAGCACTTTCGTCTAAGGATGAGAGGGGTGTATCATACTCAAATACGTATTTCTTATTTACTTCAGTCGTTCAGCCGGATTAGTTTCATGTGTTACTTGGAGGAATGTGTGTTTCATTTGGTGAGTTACAGTTCTTGTTGATTAGACGCTGGTCATAGTTGGCGGCCCTGTCCTATCATCTTGCCCCCTAGTGAAAAGATGCAGTAATCCTTTTACCTAAGGTGGTCTGGTAGACCTATGGCATGATAGTGTAAGTAAGCATCGACATGAGGAGGATATGCGGTTCATTGTTTTTGGCAGTTTGATATTACACAGTCAGGATAAATCTATATACAGTTCGTGCAGCTATGGTATTGGCCCCCTCCTTCATCAGCTGAAGATACAATCTCTGCAGGCTAAATGTAAGGATGGTTGTCTGGATTGGTTATTTACGCTCTGTCTGTGGCTTTTATCCCAGACCCGGCGCCCTTCTGGGGCCTGGGTCTGGGTTGTTGTCTCCTTAGGAATTCCAAGATGATTGTTAAGCAGAGGAATCATCATTATTCATTTTCTCAAGATGCGCTGAAACTATTCAATAATAAGAAATCATTTCCCCTTAAAAACACTATAGCCATGCAATTAACCCGCGTATGACATCTTTATATCATGCACCTAAATTACAAAACAATTCTTTTTTGACTTATCATTACATCATAGCTTCCGAGAATTGAGATGTATTAAAGCAATCGTGAGTTTATTACATTTATAGTCAATAGCGGATGCATTGATCTACTGTAACCATGGTGGAAACCGGAGGTTTATCCTGTCGACGACACATTAATTTACAGCAAGCGTCAAGGTAATCGATCTTCTATTTATCATGTTTCATCACAATCGATCTTTATCGATCATATTTATTCAAAGTTTCTGGAGAGTAACCCAGTAACCCATTAGTGTTTTTACGTGATTGCTGTTAACGACTAATCAAGCCTGCTTCTATGGGAAAACCATATACTACTTACATCCCTCTGGTTTCAAATAAATAGAGGGAGAGGGGGAGATTCGATTATTTACCAACTCAGAAACGTTAATTTCTACCCTTAAACATTTACTATATAACATTGAGATTAGTGGGACATTAATAGAATATACATAGTTTGGCATTGCACCCACCCTTTATGGACTTCCAACAGCGTCCTACAATTTCGTATCATCATTTTGTTCAATCCACAAATGCAAAGACATCACAAACCCATAACATGTTGGGAAATTGACTTACCGCACATCATTCCTTGTCATCGCTACCGTTATAAAGTCTGTTTCAAGAAACTTTTGCCTTGAGGGTCGCATCTGTTGGGTCGTGCCCAGAGGATGGTGAGGTAAGAAGGGAGAGAGGACATACCAGTCTCTGTGCAGACCTAGGAGTGGCCTGCAGGTCTGCGATGTTTGTTATCCAATCCCACACGCATACAGTATGCACGAGTAGCCAAGCCCCAGATGGAATACATTCTTTCTGCATGTGACTCCCCTCTCTTTGTGCCAGCAGTGATCCTTGGCCGGGTAAGTACCCGTCGGGGAGGTGGATTCGTATTGATGGTTAGTAGGTCGAGGCTCTGAGAGCTGCTCTAAGTAAGCACGAACGGCCTGCTCTGCCCACAATTACTGCTGGCCACGTGTCTGAGAGGGTGTGCATTTACCCTTTCAGTTGGGCGGAGTGGGGTGACTGATGGCAGTGTTGAGACGGGGGTATAGCAGACAGAATATGTCTGGCTATATTGGTAGCAGTCTCTGGTTTAAAGGCGGGCTCATAACGCACGCCGACGCGCCTTATACCGCGGCCTCAAACGTACTTCCAGATGCAAATTCGAATTTTGTGGCGGACGGAGAGGCCGTGTCCAGAGGGCGGGGGAGGGGACGGGCCAGCGTGACTAACACAATCCACGAAACACACCGACGTGTATACATATGCCTTGTTTGCGTTTGAATCATTCCTATAGCCAATCTAGCAAGTGATGTTGATGGGTGTGGGCCACGGATGGTAGGTGTTCGATAACACACAATGTAGTTTTGCTTGCATTGTGGAGAGGCAGATATGTAGCATGTATTGTTACTATACATGTGGGAGGTAGGAGACGGCAGGTGGGGGTTGCCAATTATTGGGAAGCAGATGATGTATGGAAGATGAAGGGCGAGATATGTAAAGTTAAACATACCGGTAGTGAGCAGCAACTGATAGCAAGAAAAAGGTCCAGCATGGTGTGAATGTGAGTGGATATCCGTTTCCACGTTCTTCCCGATGTTTTGTGTTCCAGAATTTTCAAGACAGGGATGCCTTCATCAAATATTACTATATACTTATATTCTTTGAATATAAACTGCTGCTAAGGTTCTTATATTTTTAATATACAGTCGAAGTATTCCGGACTTCTTTGAAACGTTCGTACGGCCTGCTTTTAATGTGAAAATTGCGCTGACGAGACCACACATCGCTTTATACTGGCCGTTAGATATACCAGCCGTACAATAAAGACGTAAATAACACGATAATACCGAGGTGAATGACGTTTTGCAGTGTATTGTCAAACTCGAACAGTCAGAGCCACAAAGCCTTGTCCGGGATGTAGTTCGACCAGACGACGAGTGGTGGCGACAGGTCTCCAAAGGTAGCGTAGTGTATCGGTTTGACGTCGCAATTTTCAGTCTTTGTATCAAGCCAAATATCGCTGGCAGCGTGAACGTAATATCCGTTAGTGCGGCGGTTTAAATTGAATAATCCAGCGTGCGTACAGATCCCGTATTGATTCCTCCAAGTCGCGACATTGTCGAGGATGACGTCAGAATCGTGACCCATTTACTTAGCCCGAAGTAACGTGAGGTGTTCATGCGCTCTCTCCCTGCAGATCTTTTGCATTGATCGCGCCCTTAAGCAGGTACAGAAAGCGTAGGATCTGTGCTAGGAGAGTGGTTGATGCATTTAGTGGTTACGACTTCCGACGAGTAGTTCTCTATTCGCGTCGCCTTTCTAGACATGGCGTAGAGTGTCAACTTTCTTCTACAACGATTTCAGGTAAAACTTGACTATTCACGAACATTCTAAGGTATAAACTAATAGGAGAACAACGTAATAATTGGTGTATTCCGTGATTACCTGCCTTAAAGTTGGTAATCACTACATACACAAATAATGACTTTGTTCCCCTATATACGAAGAACCCTTAGATCTTAGATACCTTTTGCCATTATCAGATGGAGGAAATGGCAATGAAGAAGATACGCCTAAACTAGCACTGGATGGAGGTATATTCTTTTAAAGATGGCGGTGGTGCCTGGCCCTTAAAGCTTTAAATTTAAAAGAGGCATTGCCGATAGAATATAAGTTGCTACTACCATATGTTTTCTAATAATTCAGTTTAATGTCTGGAATATTATGGTAGACGTCCCTGTATTCATGTGCATATTTTCTGTAGTCCTGATCTCATAATATGCCAAGTTCTGGTAACTGTTCTTAATCTACTCGAACAGGCGTGGACCACAGGACATCATGACAGTTGACGTAATAATTGTCAAACGGCGCAAACACAGTATGGTTTTGCTACACTGAGAGCACTTGTTAGTTTTCCAGTATATTCCGATTACACAGCAATGCTCGCAACACGTATATAAACCGATGCTTCTGGTTCCAGGAAAATGGAGCTGAGCCATGAGAGACATTGCGTCCATCGGAAATACCGGTCTCAACCTGGCAGTTTTAACCACGCCATTTATTATCAGATCAACGTTATGTAAACTTGCATAATATTGGCTCTGCACGTGTTTGATATTTATACCTGGAATCTTATGTTTTTTCCAACAGCAGCATGGGGACCGATGACGCCCCACCCTACATTGGCCTTATATCTGTGTGGGGAGATCTCGAACCTTGCGCCCGGTCACACAAAACCCAGGATCGGCCGCCGATAAATGATTCATGGTGGGGGAGGTTGGACTGGGGCCTTGTCGTTGCTGGGCGTAATGAAGGGATGACGGTCACAGGAGGGGCGGCTGATGGATGTCTGTTGACGGGTGTTAACGGCCTGATAACCCGGCCCATCGCGCCCCGCCTGGCCCTTCCTATAGAGCCCATACCCCGCCTGCCCCGTCCCCTCATCTGCCTCTCGGCTAAGGCCCACTTCTTACAACACGTGATCAACAGGCAGAACGGACAACCTCAGACGCCGCAACGAGAGGTCGTAGCAACACAGTATACGAGGCCATGGGCCGGTTCCCGGAATCACTCACGAGAATACTGCCCACTCATTGGAACGACGTGAATCTGGAATCTGTCCCTGATGATATTAAAGAACCATTCATTTCGCATATCTGTACATTTATTTGAATCTCATGGTTTTTATCACTTACCTTTGTTCACCAAGAAACAGAGTAAGAATTATCACCATACAAATTGTGTTCTTCTTTGTTTATCTCCGGTTCCTATTCTATATAAATTAAAATCTAAAGCAAAAGTCTTAGAAATAAGTTGAAACAACATTATATAATTATACTGCTGAAAATCCTTATCATATAAGCAAATGCCTTTGTAGCCACAGATGAACTGCTCTTGTTTTGCTTCTCTGTCGCTCATATTGTCCGAATCCTGGTCGCCGACGGAGACACATGAATAATAAGACACCAAGTAATGAGAGTTGACAGAGACCTTACAGCCCGAGGTCTCTGCTATTGTAGGCGCTCTCTGCCCGTGGGTTTGCTCTTTGTTAGGAACTCTCCGTGACTTCGGCCACTAGAATATCAGGTACTTTATGGCGGAGGATAACGACAATGAAGACAAGTTGGAAAAGGGCGGAATGAGCATCAGAAAGAAAGGTCAATTGTCTTGGGCATAATGGTTTTGTACATCACATTTCTCAAAGTACTCGCCGTCAAAAGATTTTTCAACGTCCATGCCCCCTTTCCGTCTTATCTGGAGAGAGCAAAAATTCTTCCATTTTGCCCAAGTGAGTGTAGCAACGTCCAGTGTATTCCATTCACGGAAACAGTTAAGGAGTTGTGTCTTGTTACTGGCCTGAGTCTAAAAGTTACCCGAGCTTATTTACTCCAAACTGCCAACCAGCCATGCAGGAGATTGACAGGACCGGCTTGAAATAATATCTAATTCTAAAAACACTTATTAATTCCAACCGTGTATTTATCAGATTTAATTTTCCTCAACAGTTGTGCTCTTAAATATCGAAATTCGTTTTAGCGAAATGATGGGATTTTGAAGAAAAAAAATCAGGTACTATTCATTACGCTCTACATCTTTCAGTGGGCTCTCAACATGACTGGATATTAACTATATTGAACTAATGAATCGATTTTGAAAATGAAGATGTCCATGGAAAAGATGTCATATTGTTACTTAAAACCCTTTGAGGACGAATGATGCCTTGAGGCTTCAACCGGCCCAGGCTGAATGATGCCTCCAGGCATCATTTCTCAAAAATGTAGAAAATTATTTGGAATAAGGAAATACTGGATCAAAATGCATACAATGTTCACAGAATGTAAGAATAACACCGAATTTGATGTTTCTAAGCAGAAGGAAAAATAATTTGAATGATGGCATGTCTCATCACGTGATGAAACAATCAAAATTTGGGCCCAAAGAACAATATCTCGTCCCCTAGCGGTAGATACGGACACTACAGTCCGTCCTTATGCATTTAGACCTGCGAGAGGTGCCCATTATTAAAGGGTTAACTTTTGTTAACCTGTATCACTCTAACCTTTTGTTAACCTATATTAAAGTGTAATGTTCTAGTCTCTACATCCCTATCGTGACCAATCATATTGGTTTACTATATAATGCAAAGAGACATCTTAATTGTCTGTATTTATTTGTACCAAAATGACATGAATTTAAGACATGCACTTTCAGCAGCTCCTCCTTGCCCTGATGTCGACTGTGTGGCAGCCATGCAGCAAATGGCAAGTTTGCCCTCGTTATCGCTCGCTCTAGTTCCCGGTCTGCCCCCATGAGTGTAGGACACACTGTCATGACACCTGAGATGTTTGTGACATGAGTGGCCCTCCTGGCATGTGCGATCAACCTGAATGAGACTGGTCAATCCTCTATACAGCCACTTACAGTGCAGAGCTTGTAACCTCAACCTGCAACAAGAAGTCTCCCGCTGTTTGAATATTAGCTGAACAAACTGTCATTGAAATCAGTTGAGTTCTTGACTCCTACACTGCGCGAAAACCCCCAGTTATTTGATATATATACGCCACCACGTAAATTCATGTATCTGATTTACATTGGCATGTTTTTATATATGTACATACATATTTCACGCCAGCGTATGCAGCGTAGACAAAAGTGTTTGTATGTGGACGTGTAATGGCCTTACTTGCCGCCAAGCGTACATGAGAAGAAACATCCTGTGTGCAACATGTATACGCTCGTTGTGTACAAATCATATACGTTTAGCGTATATACATGTATGTATATTGATAAAAAAATTGAACAGGTCTGTCATCCTGTCTCTCCCCCTTCAATTTCTGACCACTCGTCTGTGCTGAAGTGTTGGTAGAATACCCACCCTCCCCGACTCCCCCACTCCCCTGCCCTATGACTGCAACATGGCAATAATGATAAAGGAATGTTTATATAAAAACCTGTACTCATTTTTTTTTGAACATGTATATACTTTCTCCTTTTGTATAATAACCTACTACCAGGCCAATATTGCCACATATTACTTATTGATATATTGTCTTGAAATGCTTTAATTTATACTGCCTTATTCATTGTATATATCACACTGATGCTTATTTGTAATCTTCTTAGTTAGCTAGCCTATTAGGAATGTTGTCTATAATAAATCTACTATCGAAAGTACTACATCGGCTGGGTACCGATTGTAAACAGGCAAGAGCTGCCTTATCGAATCCAGGATAGATAAAAAGATTTTTAAAAAAAAGAAAAAAAAAAGGACGCTTGTGACATCTATAGATCAACGAAGCGTATGTATACACGATGAAAAACAGGACTAACTTATTTACGCAAAATCATGGCTATATACGTATGAATTCTTACTACCTTTCTCCTAAGGTCCACACCTTGTTAGTCAAAGCCTCTATACTTTACAAAAGGATGAAGTTATCTCACAATCTTCGTTGCATTTCAGAACTGATTATTTGTTGTGATAAAATCTCACGGAGCATACACATGAGATGTGTTACTTGAAAGGGTCTACCCTGAACAGTAGCAAACAAAGCGGAAGAAATAACCAATGGATCAAGTTGTTAACCACAACTAAGACACTCTTTGTTCGTTTCTAATTTGGTCTTCTATTTTTCTTTTTTTGTACAAAGGGGACTCCATGTAGTGGCCTCTGCTGAGCAGGTATTCTGGCAACTATGTATAACGTGTAACAGGTAGCCACAGTAACAATCGACTATCATTAGTAACGATATAAAAAGTATTTACATGTAATGATGATGAGATATTGATATCATAGATCATATGGATTGTTTGCTCCAATGTCCAAACTGGTCGTATTTTCCTCCATTCTAGATGTCTAGCCAAGCAGGTCTCATTCATTTTCTTATTCGTTTTCGTAAGTTAAGCTTTATTTGAATTGATGTGGTAATATTTAAGTGGTTTATCATATTCGCACATGAGTCTGACAACTAATTAAGTTTTCTTTTGAAATTTCATTTACCGTTGTCAATATTAGTGTAGAACCTTAAGATACCCCCTAATAAATCATAACTTGAACTTATTTCACTTGTTGGTTGCCCATGGCCTATGGTCAGGGGTGGTCATTGCCCCCCCTGGTGAAACCACTCTGCACTAGCGCACCCCTGCGCCACCTCTCCACTCTCGGCCGCACTAAACATCAAAGTGCGCGAGGTCGACACTGTCCTCTGTCTCATTCGCTTCTCAGGTCTCCTACACTCTACACATATTTTTCTAGCACCGCTCCTTGGCTTTTCGCCCTTGTAACTCGGTCTCCATATTCCCCTGGGTATCGGCAGACGAGTACAGGCAGAGCAAGCGATACAGTGTTTAGCGATTTATTGTGAAGTTATGTTGACCAGAAGTGCGATGGCGGCATCCGCAGCAGCGGAGACCGATTCCAAAATCACCCTGCAGCAGCAACCTACGGCCGAGAGCGTCCACGTGGACTCGGTGTCTCAGCAAGGTACGAGTGCCAGCGGTCGGTCTCGGGCCTCACGGATAACTGCCCTAGAGACGAATCTCGGGGGAGTAAGGACGGACGTGAACGAGGTCAAGACGGACGTCGGCGAGGTCAGGACCGATGTTACGAAAATATCAAGAAAGATGGACGGCATGATGTACTCGATCATGCAGCTCTCACAACCGGCATCGCGGAAGAGCGGCTCTCGGGCGTCGTCAGCGGCCGAACGGACACGGGACTGGGCCCAGGAACAAACAGATCGTCTACTTCCCCCGCCTCGGGCACTCAGGGAAACCTACACGAGTGAAGAACACCTTCAGCGGGAATTCGGCCGTGAGGCCAGGCGTCACGACCGCACGACGGGTCAGAGTTCCCTTCTTTCTGATCTTAATGCCCGCAGGCCGACGGCGAAGCCGTACATGTTCATGGACAGAGACGGGGTGTACACGCTGCATCAGAAATTGGACCTACGGTCGAGCCTCGGGCCCCTCAAGTATATAAGTTGTTTTGTGGCCCTGTTAAGCGACGACCGCGCCTTGCACCCCGAGGATAAGGACCACATGTTTAAGCACTTGTACCAGGTAACGGTCGATGCTCAGGCACGGCCATGGGCCGGCGTCAGACGTTGGTCAAACTACGTTTTCGACCAGGTCGAGTCAGGGAGGATGCGGTGGTCGGAGCACGGCCGGATACAGGAAGAGCGTGTCCGGCTCGCCATGACCTCCGCCCACACCTCTAACCGCAGTAACAACACGGAGACCGGACGTACCCGGGGAAGCGAGGCCCCGTGCCGGGACTTCAATGGCGAGAGGGGGTGCCGCCACCGCAACGACCACACAGAGGGGGGCATCCGGTGGCTGCACGTGTGCAGTTTTTGTGACTCTGTGGGCAGGAAGTGCGGTCACTCGGTGCACGCCTGCAACCGAAAGCTTACGTTTGGTCACGGGTACGAGAACACAGCGGCTCCCCCTGTACCCACACCAAGAAGGGTACCACAGGCGGGGTATCAACTGCAGGCTACTACGAGGCCGGCGGCACCACAGAGCGTACTACAACAACCCCAGCCTAGTTAAAAAAACGGGCAGGCCGCGCCCCGCCAGTAGACGAGGCGCGATACGTGGATGAAAGGGGGGCCGGCGGCACAGAGTGTTATGATACAAAGCCGGCTCCCCCACGTGATGTCACCGCTCACGTGACCCTAGGGGCAGTGGTAAACAACAACAAAGGAGCGCGGAATACACTCCCGGAGCAGGAACGCCACCTTTCCCCCGCGCCGGCCATCCTCACCTGCAAGGCCGGTGTTAGTGTTACTGCGCCGGCGGAACGGGAGAAACCTAACACTCCGAATTTTGAGGCTCTTAAGGAGATCTGCGAGACGGGGATTCACCGGGAGGGGGTGAGGACAGACCCCTACGCGTTCCAAGAACATCGCCGGCAGACGTGGCCGGACCTCACGGCTGTGGGGCCGGCCAGGCACGCGGAGATCTACCGGGCCGTGCGCGACACGGGCATCCCCAACGCTCTTGCCGCGAGGATTGAGGTTCCCTCTGATCTGAACTTAGCGGCATGGGACCATTACCTGGGGACCGTGGATGGGGCGCAGGAGCTCCTGGGATTCCTGCACTACGGCTTCCCCCTAGGATACCTCGGTCCGGTGAGCGATACTAGGGGCGTGGCCAACCACCCCAGCGCAACCACTCATCCTGAGCAGGTGGAGAAGTTTCTGAGGAAGGAGGCAGCCTTCTCCAATATGATGGGCCCTTTTGTCGAACCCCCGTTCAGCCCGTGGTGTCACGTGTCGCCTCTCATGACACGGGAAAAACGTGGGTCGGACGATAGAAGGATTATCACGGACATGACTTTCCCGCGGGAGTGCAGCGTGAACTCGTTCGTCATTAAGAACTCGGTCTACGGACTGGAGCGGGATCACGGCCTCCCAACGGTTGACGAGTTTGTGTCCAAACTCGTTAAGGCGGGCACGTCGTCGTACATGTCGTCAATCGACGTGTCACGTGCCTATAAGAACTTTAGGTGCAATCCCCTCGACTGGCCTCTACTATGTTTCACGTGGGAGGACGGGCACTACTGCGATACCTCCATGCCGTTCGGTGCCCGAGCCTCCTACCACATGCAGTGTGTGGCGGAGGCCATTGTGGGGATCCTGAGATCGAAGGGAGTCACGGCCGCGATGTACCTCGACGACCTCATCATCCTCTCCGAGGACCGAGGTAAGGCGGCCGTGGACTTCGGGATTGCACGTGATCTGTTTTCTGAATTGGGCCTCCCCGAGGCCTACGATAAGGCTCAGGAGCCGAGCCAGAACGTCACGTGGTTGGGGATAGAGATCGACGCCCGTACGATGACTCTCTCCATCCCCACGGCCAAGCTAGAGGATATCCGAGGTCACGTGTCGGCCGTAGCGAAGCGCCGGACGCTGACGAAACGACAGCTCCAGTCGGTGCTGGGCAGGATATTACACGTGGCGAGGTGTATACGACCGGCGCGGGCATTCGTCTCGAAGTTGCTGGAGGCCCTCAGAGGGATGAGAGGTTTCTACATGAACATCAATTCCGAGATGCGCCAGGATATGGATTGGTTTGCGGAAGGATGGAATGGCCGCGCCCTCATCCCTCGAGGCCCGCCGACTAGGCGCATCACCGTGGATGCCTGCCTGTCGGGGGTGGGAGGGACTGACGGCCGCTTCTCGTACTCCGGCCAGGTGTGCCCCGTCCTCGACCCCGTGGAGTGCATCTCAGAGCTGGAGGCTCTGAACACGATCTACGCACTCCACACATTTATCACAGACAGGGATCGAGGATCACGGATTGAGGTGTTCTGTGATAACCTCGGCACAGTACAGACCCTCAACAGTGGGCGTGCCCGAAACCGAGTCCTGGCGGAGTGTGCCCGCCAGGCATGGATGGTGCAGGCACGCCTACAGGTAGAACTCGTCTTCAGTCATATCCCCGGGGTGCAAAACGTGATCGCAGATGCCTTGAGCAGAGCCCATCTGTCGAGGACGGAATACGATAGGGCCACCTCCCTCATTCAACTTCATGAGCTGTACCCTATCGTGCCATGTACCCATGCCTCATTTGTACCCGTACTCCGTCTCTTCTACAGATCGGGCGCTTCTCTTACACCAGGCGAAGGCATCTGCGAGGCAGTCAGAGGCGCGTGCCCCAGGTACGCTCGCCAACCAGCGATCCGCAGTCACCACCTACCTGGCGTTCTGCAATCGGATGAGGGCGGACCCCGGGGCACCGACCGTGAGCCTGATCACGTGCTTCCTGGAATACCTGGCCGACCACGCCCCCTCGCCGGCTACGGTCGCCAACCAGCTATCGCACGTCCGTGCGCATCTCCGACTAACGGGAGGGGATGTGCGACCAACGGAGGATCACCGGGTGAAACGTGCCCTCGAGGGCATACGAAGGAACAAGGACTACGTGCCAAATGTGAAGCCCCCTATCCCCATGGAGGTATTCCGAGCAGTTCTCCAGGCCCTCGGGGCATCGCCCCTCCATACGGCGATGAGAGCGGGCCTGCTCCTGATATATTACGCGGCCCTACGGCATGGAGAGGTGGCGCCTCAGTCTGCCACCAGCTTCGATCCGGCAAGGCATCTCACGCGGGGGGACGTGGTCCTCGGGCGCCGACACGTGACTATCACCGTAAAGGTGGCCAAAAACCTCCAGCACGTGGGGGAACAGAAGGTGATGCGCCTGGAGGCCGCGGAGGATACCAGAGTATGCCCTGTGGACGCGGTTCGAGGTCTGCTACGGGTGGCCCCTACGGCTTCACTGCGGGACCCATTCCTGACGCTGCCCGATGGAATGACCATCACTTCACGGGCGATGACGAAGGAGTGGGACCGCCTCCTACAGGCCACAGGCCAAACCGTGAAGACCTACACCCTCCACAGCCTCAGGAAGGCCGCTGCCACTCAGGCCTTTGAGGCCGGCATACCTGAACTTAACATTCAGAGGTATGGAGGGTGGAGGTCACAAGCTCACAGGGCTTACATCAAAGTCACGGACAAAGAGACTGTCAACAAGTCTCTCATTGAGTCTCTCTCCTTCAACAAGTGACTATAACAAACTTTCCCACCCTCCTCTTCCCATAACTATTGGCTTCTTGGCTATTTCTATTATTTTATTATTACATGTTCTGTATAACTATGTAATATTACATAATCTTCATTTATCTTATCACAAATCTTATCACAATTGACAAACACATATCTATGTCAATTTTAATATTTGTCATCTTATCACAAATCTTATCACAATTGACAAACACATATCTATGTCAATTTTGATATTTGTCTTATTATTGATATTCATGTATTTCTCTTATTCATATCAATAAGACTCATAAAATTAAATAAAATTTTATAAGCCCACTACGGCTTCCACCTTGTTTCATTGGGGATCTGGGGTAATGGGTTGCCCATGGCCTATGGTCAGGGGTGGTCATTGCCCCCCCTGGTGAAACCACTCTGCACTAGCGCACCCCTGCGCCACCTCTCCACTCTCGGCCGCATTAAACATCAAAGTGCGCGAGGTCGACACTGTCCTCTGTCTCATTCGCTTCTCAGGTCTCCTACACTCTACACGTATTTTTCTACCCACCCACCCACTCCTTTTTTCTCTCCTACTCCTTACACTCGTAGGGCTATTTCTATTATTTTATTATTACATGTTCTATAACTATGTAATATTACATAATCTTCATTTATCTTATCACAAATCTTATCACAATTGACAAACACATATCTATGTCAATTTTAATATTTGTCATCTTATCACAAATCTTATCACAATTGACAAACACATATCTATGTCAATTTTAATATTTGTCTTATTATTGATATTCATGTATTTCTCTTATTCATATCAATAAGACTCATAAAATTAAATAAAATTTTATAAGCCCACTACGGCTTCCACCTTGTTTCATTGGGGATCTGGGGTAATGACCCTGGTAATTTACTTTTAAACGAAATATATAGTCTTACCTTTATAACGGGAATAACTGGAGTCGAAGCCGAGCAGGTAACAAATTATGTATCTACTAATATGATGTTTAAGTTTAACCATAGAGCTGCTCTATGGTTTAATTAACCATATGTAATGTGCAATCAGAGATAAAAGTTAAAGAATATTGATCAATAAGCTGTAGGTATGGGTGTTGTGCTGACGACAAGATTCATCACCTGGAGGACTGCTGGTATCGACCTTGACCTTGCCCACCCTCTGCTGATTCTTTGCATGTTTGATAGCCCGTTTGATGTCCTTGCTGGTCAGCTTGGTGTGTCCATGACACAGATTCTAGGAGAGCTACCATTGGTGGAGCGAGCCGAAGTTTAGTAGGAGAAGCGCTGCCTTTAATACTGTATTGAAAGGGGGGAGGGGTCGGTCGCAGGGTAGCAGCTTATGTCAGCACTTCTATTTTGACGGGGTCCTTCACCCTCGGCGTTTACTGCTTGTTCGTGAGCACCCCTTTGATGGCGCATGTCACTCGTTGATGCTGGCTGGAGGCAACTTCCCTTCCTGTCAGTAGCAGGTACTGGCGCACGTGTGACATCTGGTTGCATACTGTTGCTGGGGCCGGGCTATAGTATACTGTGGCATACTTGATGTATACACACAGGAGTGCGTACGTCGGTGTTCGTGGGTAGAAGTTGGCATGCCGAGCAAAGTCAAGGGACCTGTTTCACTAGTTTCGTGACATGTCTAGATGGCCTCTAGATGGTCTGTCCGGTTTCATAAGAACTAGACATTAGACTTGGTTTTGTCCATTCTTGCTAGCACTGTTGGTGCCGCTTTACATGTCTGTCTAACACTTTTGTCACGAAACTAGTGAAACAGGTCCATGATGTGTAGATTTGTTTGATGTTTGGGGTCTGTCTTTTACTAAGGGCAGCTACTTGTGTTGTCACAAAACTAGACAACCCCAATGTCTGTATGGTGTCACAGACATGTCACGAAACTAGTGAAATAGGTCCCAGGTCCCTGGTGGGTGGTCACGGCGGCATTGTAGTTCTTCCAGGTGCCCTCTGCCCGCTCAGCGAGCTGTCTGTTGGCCGCCCGGTACCTGAGCCCTTGCACGTCCGGATCTGTGGAAGAGGAAATATGTCACATGATCAAATGATGACAGGTCAGGATTAATAATGGCAAGACAACACTCTGTAACTCGTCGGGCGGCTTTAGCACATTTTGGACAGGCCTGAGGTGGGCGCGACTCAAAGTGTCAGAGGCTACATTATTGGCAATGCTAATATAATCAATTATGATGTCTATGTTGCCCCATGCCGGTATTAGCCACACCTGGTGAGCTGCCACGAGTGCTCCTGCTCCTGTATATGTGAGTACTTCACTATACACCTGTAGACATATTAATCTGCCGAAATCGGAGATCTGTGATAATGCGGCTCTCTATCTTGTCTTTCTTCGCCAATGACAAGGGCGGTGAGCAATGGAGTCAAGGAGGGTGGTTGTGGCCCCTAAGATTCGAGGTCAACTCTCGACTGCAGAGCCGTCCCAAGGCGCGAGAATTTATTATGTAAGGAGGTCAGGGTGAAGGTCGGGGTTTGCTGCGAATGCAGTCATTGGCTACTTGGTCTACTGTATTCCTTATATGGAATTAAAGTAATGGGACAACTCCATGGTGGAAGGGGCGCAAGGGGATTGATGAAAGAGCCTGACCACTGCAGGGTCTACATGACCCCGCTTTTGTTTACAGTCAAACGTGCCCATAACATAAATATCATTGGTGTTGTTTCTCCGGCACTATGTCTGGCACAGTTGTGAACGTGACAGCGGTTAGCAATATTTTGTTTCATTTGCGTCGTCCTTTCCCATCTGCAGGTTAAATCGGGCAGTATCGATTATATTTCGGTTACAGTCCACATCTGAGTGGTGACACTGCTACCCATGTTGTCACAGTACGTGCAGAACTGAATTAGATGATCATTCAAAAAAATAGTTATTGTAAAAGTCCGTGCTCTCGCCTTCAGCAGGTTTTTCAGTCACAATACAATGGTTTCCAGTATGTGATACAAGCAATCTGGTTACATCGAGATCAAAAGGTTTACAAGTACATGTACAGTGTACAAAACATATTTGGTATAGGTCTGTGCTTATATTCACTAGATTTTCTAATCACCGTTTAATTCCTGCACACTTTAATGTACACACACAATGTACACACATGTGTTTGAAGACTAACATATTCCAAACACTTGTTTTACTACTTATACGCTTATTTCTTACACACTTAAACACTGTGTCCCACCTCATTTTAGCGGTAGTATACAAATGAGTGCCGAAGTAACCACACA
The DNA here is from genome assembly GCA_950022655.1 of Alentia gelatinosa. Lineage (NCBI taxonomy): Eukaryota > Metazoa > Annelida > Polychaeta > Phyllodocida > Polynoidae > Alentia > Alentia gelatinosa. Next base: position 46,501,389 of record OX465583.1, on the reverse strand, counting down.
GAGAAGACAGTTGCTCCGCTTCGGGGATACCTCACTTATGGGGACCCCGCTTAAGGGGGCAATTTGTTTGGAACAGAAATTTTATTCGATTTATTTTAACCCTGCTTAAGGGAGCACCCCGCTTAAGTGGGCACTTTGCTTGAAAAGGAGGTGCCCCCTTTAGTGGGGTTTTACTGTAAATATAATATATAGAGGGATCCTCTTGAGTACAATGTCCATACATTTACCAAGTCTTGAATATCATTTAGGTCAAAGTATTTATAGACACATTATTACTATAGTATTGTGTTAGTGCCTGAGCGCCGACCTGAGTGCCGACCTGAGCGCATTGTCCTGCTCTCACACCTACCACGGCAGGCAAGGACACAGTGAATGGGGTTCATAACCCAGGAAACCTAGACGCGGAATATTTCCTATTAGTCTCATTTCTTTTCGTTTGATAGAATCACTTTCTCTTCTTTTTTTTTCTATTAGAGACAGGAAAATACTGGTAATGAGTATATCTATGGATATGTTTATATCATATTTTCATAGCATATTCAATTAGTCTATATCCTTGATATTATATCACGTTAATGATAATAGATTATGTAATACTTTCACCGAGGGAGCCATGGGGGAAAAGTGGATGTACCTTGTTCAAGATCCATGATAATGTGTAATGCCTGGAATTGGTTCACACACTGTAGTGACACAGTCACAGGAGAACTCGGCACCTGGGAGAAACTGGCTTCGGCCAATCTATGAGAAAATGGCGTTGAGAAGAACCCAGCGCCGTTCTTTTTTTCTCGGTCGAAAAAGAAAATGATGAAATTTAGGTTATATCGACTGCAAATACAGCATTTGAGAAAGTTCTTCGGTAATAGATAGTTTCTCGAACGATTCCTATCAAATATTCTTCAGCGGCTGCTGGGTTCTCGGTACGAATACCAGTGAATTTGGTACCACGACAGGTCGGTCCGGTGGTGAGTTCGCTACTACTACAGTTTCGGTCCACGAAATAGGTGACTTTTGATACCTTAATCCTACGCTATCCAGATGGTCTATGGTGAATTCAGTCACATGCGAACTCGATACAGGTGAATTCGCTACCGCTACAAGTTCGTTACCGGTGAATTTTATACCGCTACGTTCCCGGGCCCGCCTGCCCATGTGGCGGTCAGGTCGGCCGGTCCGTCCTTCTAGTATAGGGTTGGGGTTGGGTTAGGGTTAGGTTAAGGATGTACGTTACCTGGTGTACGTTACCTGTCAACACAGTTGTCACCTATGCTTTCTTATGGCGCAAATAAAAAAAAAGAAAAAAAGAAAAAAGAAAAAAAAAGGATAGGGTTAGGGATAGGAATAGGGATAGGTTAGAGTCAGGGATAGGGTTAGGGATAGGGTCGCGTAGAGTTAGGATATGGTTAGGGTTAGGGTTAGGGATTTAGAGTTACTTAGTGGACTGGCTGACAGGGCTGCGGGCCCGCCAACCTGACGGGCCGGGGACCGTAGCGGTATCGGATTCACCGGTATCGAACTCGTAGCGGTAGCGAATTCACCGGTATCGATTTCGCATGTGACCGAATTTACCGTAGACCCTCCGTACTGCCTTGTTACCCGGATGCCGAGTTCTCATGCAGTCCGAATTCTCTCGTAGTATTGTTTGCAGTTCCTCGCACTGCGACGAACGGAATCCATACAACGGGCTGAGTAATTGGCTTGTTAAATCTTTTATTTCTTTAATATAGACCATCGTCCTGTATTAATATAGGTACCTCCCATTATCCCCAACCATATCTATTGCTCTAGCCCTTAAAGTGTAAATGAATGGAATATTGTTGAATCTGAAGTTACTCATGTCTCCAGACTCAAGGGAAAGAGGGAAAAAAAGAAGAGCGTTTGTTTCAAAGTGATCTTTTATCAAGGGAAATGTGGAAATCAGATGCAACCTCTCACTTTACCTGCATCGAAATTTAATAGTGATATCATCAATCAGACGGTGACCGGTGCCCAAAGCTCCTCATGTTTAAAGGTTGCTACTTGATCCAACGTGTTTTATATTTAGATGTGAAGTTTCCATCAATGCAATTACAATGATCATTACCCCCTTTCCCTGGACAGATTGAGATAGGCAGGTTTTGGGCAAGTACAATTTTATTGAATGTTATGAGGAAATCAAATTGAATTTTGACCTTATCAATAATGATTATTAATAAGAAGTTAACAATATGAATCATAGATAATAATATATGAGATAATTGACTAATTTAGCAGTGAGTCAATTATCATATAATAAGATGATTATATACAAAATAAAAGCCAAGATGCCATTGTATAATGGCAGAGGGTTGGTCGGAGAGAGACTTTAGGGCATAGTGAATTTAGGATTTTGAGAGATATTGGATAAGTGATTGGCTGATGGAGTGATTGTTCGAGTCCATGATGTATGAGCGATGCGAGTTGGACCTCAAACCCCCATATTGTTGTATGGACAGCTCAGGCAACCCCACCTTGAATGCCTAAGTGGCTGCCACTTCCCGGAGGCTGTGCAGGGTATTCGCTTTCAATTTCCAGGATATTGATATGGGTTTTGATTTTGAAGGCAAATTGTCCAACATGCCTTTAAAACGGGAGTGAGATAGCATATATATCTGGAAAGTTACATATGTCACCTACTTCATGTTACTGAACGTCCTCTCAGTTGACTAAAATAATTACTCCCCATTACCCCTACCCTGGATAAAAGGAGAGAAGCAGGCGCTTGGGAACATAAAATTTTATTGAATTTTATATGGTAATATATGGTAAAATTTTATGCCGACCTTATTGGACGACATGAATATGATATTAATATGAGGATAAGTAATAAGGTAAAGGTAATTGACAAATAGAGTAACGGTCAATTATGATAAGAAAATATGATATACAATATAAATGTTAATTGTACATGATACAATACATGGTAAATTGTATATGGTAAATAAAAAAGCCCTACGTGAGTAGGAAAAGAGAAGTGAGGTTGAGGGTGGGTGGGACGAGAAAATGCTGGAGTACGTGTGTACTACAGTAGGGCTGGAGAAGAAGTGAGACCGGGACCGGTGCCGTGGGCGCGCTCGTGACTGCGCAGTATGTGTGAGGGCCGCTAGAGGGCAGGAGGGGCGCTCGTGTCGCGCGAGAGGGGGGAACACCAGGGGGAGCAATGACCACCCCTGACCAACGGCCATGAGTAACCCATTACCCCTACCCTGGATAAAAGGAGAGAAGCAGGCGCTTGGAAACATAAAATTTTATTGAATTTATATGGTAATATATGGTAAAATTTTATGCCGACCTTATTGGACGACATATGAATATGATATTAATATGAGGATAAGTAATAAGGTAAAGGTAATTGACAAATAGAGTAACGGTCAATTATGATAAGAAAATATGATATACAATATAAATGTTAATTGTACGTGATACAATACATGGTAAATTGTATATGGTAAATAAAAATGCCAAGGAGCCATTAAACGGAGAGGGTGGGAGGGAGTAATTAAGAGTTTTTGTTGAGTAGGGATTTTACCAATGCACGGTTGACTGAGTCGGCGTCATTGTTCTTTATGTATGTCCTATGAGCGTTAGATTTCCAGCCGCCATACCTTTGGATGGAGAGTTCTGGCATACCGGCCTGGTATGCCTGGGTTGCTGCGGCCTTGCGAAGGCCATGCAGTGTAAAGGTAGGCGGCTGGTCTTTCCACTCTTTAGTCAGGATTCTGGTCGTAACGGTCGCTCCGTGTACGTGCTGGAGGAATGGGTCCTCGGGGTTGGCCGTAGGGGACGCCACCAACATCTGACGTATAGCACGTACCGGGCAGAACCGCGGATCGGGTGACTCGTGCAGCATGACCGTTTTCTCCTCCCCCACGTGCTGCATGTTTTTGGCGGCTTTGACACGGACGGTCACGCGTCGACGGCCGACCACCACATCCCGGTGCGATAGGTGTCGCGCCGCGTCGTACCTCGAGGCCGTTGGGGGCGCCACTTCGCTCTGCCTGAGTGCCGCGTAATAAATGATCAGGATGGCGGCCCGTAGAGCGAGGTGAGTTGGAGAGTCGGTAAGGGCCGCGAGGACGGCCCGGATCACGGCCAACGGCACTGGTGGTTTCACGTTGGGCTGATAGGTCTTGTTTCGCCGCATCGCTTCGAGGGCCCGCTTGATCCGGAAGTCCTCCATGGGTGCGACATCCCCTCCCGTCAGTCGCAGGTGCGACCGCACGTGTGAGAGGTGATTCGCGACCGTGGCCGGCGAGGGGGCGTGGTCCGCTATGTATTCGAGGTACGCCGTGGTAAAGCTCACCGTGGGCCTCTGCGGGTCTGCCCCCATCCGCCGGCAGAATGCGAGGTAGGTCGCAACGGCGCTCCGCTGGTTCGCGACCGTTCCGGGGGCACGTGCCTCTGATTGTCGAGCAGATGCCCTCGTCTGGAGACAGCGTAGCGCCGGATCTGCATGTGAGACGTAGAACAGGAATAAATGCCGCGTGGGTACATGGCATAATTTCAGTGAGGGAATGGAATTTGGTGAACGTGGCCGCTTTGTCAAATTCCCTCGAGGTCAGGTGGGCACGGCTGAGGGCATCCGCGACGGTGTTGAGTGCCCCCGGAACGTGCGTGTAGATGAAGTCGATCTGCAATTTCGCCTGGACCATCCAGGCTTGCCGGGCACACTCCGCAAGGACTGAGTTCCTCGCCCGGCCGGATGTGAGTGCCTGGACGGTGCCCAGGTTATCACAGAAGACTTCTACCCGCGTGCCTCGATCCCGGTCGGTGAGGAACGTGTTCATCGCGAATATGGTGTTAAGTGCCTCGAGCTCGGCGATACAGTCGACGGGGTCGCTGACAGGGCACACCTGCCCGGAGTACGAGTACTTCCCGTCTGTACCTCCGATGCCGGAGAGGCACGCATCGACGATGAGACACTTTGTAGGCGGGCCGCGAGGGCTGAGGGCGTGGCCGTTCCAGCCCTCAGCAAAGCGTAGGAACCATTGCAAGTCTTGCTGCATCTCTGCATTGATATTGACGTAGAAGCCGGACATCCTCCGTAGGGCCTCGAGCAATTTACTCACGAACGGCCGGGCCGGCCGTATGCACTTCGACACGTGAAGTATTTACCCGAGGACCGATTGGAGTTGGCGCTTCGTGAGTGACCGTTTTGCTGATACCGCCCTCACATGTGCCCGTACGTCCAGCAGCTTGTCCTCGGGGATGGTGAGAGACATCTCCGGGGCATTGATGACAATGCCCAGCCAGGTAACGACCGGCGCCGGGGTCTGTGCCTTCTCTCGTGCTTCCGGGAGCCCGAGTTCGTTGAAAAGCTCACGGGCGATGTTAAAGTCGACGGTCGCCTTGGCCTGGCTCGGGGACAGGATGATCAGGTCGTCCAGATACATACATGCCTCGACCCCCTTCTGGCCGAGGATACCCACGATGCAGTCTGCCACACACTGCATGTGGTACGAGGAGGCCCGGGCAAAGCATAACAACAGCCAGTCGAGGGGGTCGCACCTGAAATTCTTATAGGCCCTGGCGATGTCGATGGTGGACATATAGCTACCGGGCCCGGAGACCACCAGGCGGCCGACGAAGCTGTCGACGGTCGGGAGGCAGTGGTCGCGCTCCTGCCCGTAGACCGAGTTTTTGATGATGTACCCGTTTACACTTTGCTCCCTCGGGTAGGTCATATCTGTAATGACACGCCGGTCGTTGGAGGCTCGCTTTTCCCGTGTCATTAGTGGCGACACGTGGCACCAGGGTGAGAACGGAGGTTCCTGGAATGGCCCCAGGAGATTACTGTGTCCGCGCTCCTTTCTGATAAACTCTCTGATGTGCTCTGGGTACCCCGTGGCGCTGGGATGATTGGGTACCCCACGCATGTCGCTGGTGGGCCTGATGTACCCCAGAGGGAACCCGTAGCGCACGAAGTCCAATAGCTCCCTCCTCTCCGGTACCTCACCGAGGTATCGTATCCACGCCGGCACGTTGAGGTCGGATGGGATGTCGATTCGTGCGCCCAGGGCGTTGGGCAGCCCTGTTTGCCGCACCTCCGAGTAGATGTATGCGTGTCCCGGCGGCCCGGGCCCAGGGAAGTCCGGCCAGTAGGCCCGCCTGTGGTCCGCAAACGCCCCGGGGTCCGTCCGGAGGCCGGGGGAGGGGACACCAGTCTCACAGACCTCCCTGATGGCCGAGAAGTCTGGCGGAGCGACAGTGTCCAATTCCTCCCGGGGTAATTGCCGAGGCAATTGCTCGCTGTCCACGCTGTCACTGAGAATAATGGGAGTGGATTCAGTAGGCGTGTCGTAAGCGTCCTGTGTGCTCGCCACCTGTCCTGCAGGAGGTGTTGTTGACACGTGGGGTGTTGCGTCATGTCTGATGCACCCTTTGACCGTTGAGCCCCCCTTCCGCTGTGGTGCGTGCGTACTGGGCGGGGGGGGGGGTGAGCGACGCGCCTCGCTCACTCGCGGGGCGCGTCCGGTCCGTTTTTTTAACTCTGTTGTTGTAGCCCTTTGGTGTCGGCGCGAACCGAGTGTCCGGCTTGGTGTGTCCGGCGTGGAGCGGGTGTGGGTGTAGGTAGAGTGCTGTCATACCCTACGTCGTACGACAGCTTGCGGTTACACGCGTGGATGGAGTGTGTGCACATCCTGCCCACCGAATCGCAGAATGAGCACACGTGCAACCACTTAATTCCCCGCTCCTGGTGGCTGTTGCGCTGGCGGCACTCCCTCTCCGAGTTGTAAGCCCGGCATGGCAGCTCGTGCCCGCCGGACTTGTCTCCTCCTTGACCAGAACCGTTCCCACCCGTAGGGGTCATGGCCAGACGAACCCGTTCATCCTGGATTCGTACATGATCCGACCAATAAATACGTCCTGCCTCCACCTGGTCAAAAATGAAGTTAGACCAACGGCGCACGCCGGCCCACGGCCGTGCCTGCGCGTCCACGGAGACCTGGTGGAGGTGGCGATACATATCCTTACGGTCGCACTCGTGGGTAGCACGGTCGTCCTCCATGAGGGCCAGGAAAGCACTGATGTACTCGAGGGGGCCCAGCGTACCCCTGACCTCGAGTTTCTGACTGAGGGTGTATATCCCCTCACGGTCCACAAACATGAACGGCTTGGAAATTAACCGAGAAGTGGTCAAATCTGAGGCCAACTTACCAGCCGTTCTATCATGTCGCAGGGCCTCACGGTCGAGCTCCCTTTTTAGAAAATCCTCCGGCGCGAACCGCTCCCGCAGCTGCCTCGGTGGTGGTAGCCGTGCGGTCTGCTCGTTCGCCCATTCCCTGGTCCGGGCCTCCACGGCTGTCGGTTCCGTCGGCGGCCTCGACCTCGAAGCCCGGGAGGAGGATCGTTGGCGAGACATCCTGTTGATGGCCTCCATCATGGTATCCATCTTGTTTTCGAGTGCGGTCATCCTCGAGGACTTAACGGTCGAGCCGTTGTCGGAGACCGACGCCACGTGCTCCGTACCCGTTTGCCTCGAGTCCGTCATCGTACCTTCAGAGCTCCCACCTGCGTCTGGTCCTTGGGATGGTCCAGCGACGGGGTTGCTGCGGGTGTTCGGTGGACCCATGTTGTTCTCTCCTTCTCACTCGTGATGCGTATTCCTCGTGGTAGAATGGACGTGCCGGCCTTTACTCGTGGAGTGAAAGGCAGCGAGCACGTGGCCAAAAAGACGAGAAAATGCTGGAGTACGTGTGTACTGCAGTAGGGCTGGAGAAGAAGTGAGACCGGGACCGGTGGGCGCGCTCGTGACTGCGCAGTACGTGTGAGGGCTGCTAGAGGGCAGGAGGGGCGCTCGTGTCGCGCGAGAGGGGGGAACACCAGGGGAAGCAATGACCACCCCTGACCAACGGCCATGAGTAACCAATGATGAGTTCATCGCAACTTGGGCCACGACGCCGTGGCTGCAGTGGGCACCCCTGTCAATCTACTGATCAGCCCGATCTCGAGTTGTCTTTTAATCAAAAAGCGATCATTTAAACACAGAGGCAGCATTAGTTTTACAAATACCTTTGGGATACAATGTAGACGAATCTATTCATTAAGATTTGATGTGATCTAATGCTCTGTTTTAGACTAGGATAGTGACAGCAGGGTGTGTAAAATAGATCTTAAGATATTACTACAGCTCTAGAGAATTGTCTTGTTTCTATAAGGGGAGCTGGAGGGTAGATATAAAAAACTGGCCGCCAAGGGAAAATGCTTGTTTCTTCGACGATACACGCTCCTGGGAGCTGTTTCAAAACGTGGGTTAAGTCGATGGTTTTGAAACAGCTCCCTGGTTAATAAACTAAAAAAATCTATCATTTGCACTTCCACTCACGAAGATGAATATATATACATGTACCTGTTTCTTATATTCGTTACAAAAAATGAATAAAGCTTTAAAGGTTAAAAAGTTTTAAAGTTTCCATAAAGCAGATCTATTTTTACAAAGGCGAGCTGATCTGTTCTATTTACGATGTCGACAATAATATACAGCCATCGGACCGAAGGTGATAAATATTGAAGCTTACTCTTTACAAAATCGAAGTATAGCATTGATTTAATTTTAGAACGCACACCAAATCCTTACAAGTATTATATACAGTAGGATATTGAATTACACTTGCGGTTGAGGAAGCCCAGTTCCTTTGGTATATTTCACCATTGTGTAACATTCCCTTGCCTATAAGCCATCCTAATTTTGTGCTAATGCTATATTCTCCCCTTTTTTTTTAATACCAGTTTGGACCCCCCCCCCTTTATACTTCTCTTGATAAAGACTTCCACAGATTTGTAACTGAATATCATTCTTCGTTTTGGGGTCTAGGTAGGTATTAATATTGCTTTACGTTGCGACCTAGTATGTACACAATCTTCGTCTGTAATTATCATTATTTTCTGGTACCTCTGAAATTGATAGTCTTATAATGATACCTGCTAATAAAATCTTTCTTCTACTAGTTCTAGTATCGGGGCTCGATATCCCACACTTCGACAGTAACTCATCTTGGACCTGTTTCACTAGTTTCATGACATGTCTGTGACACCATACAGACATTGGGGTTGTCCAGTTTTGTGACAAGACAAGTAGCTGCCCTTAGGGAAAGACAGACCCCAAACATAAGAATTAGACAAATCTACACATCATGGACCTGTTTCACTAGTTTCTTGACAAAAGTGTTAGATATACATGAAAAGCGGCACTAACAGTGCAAGCAAGAACGGACAAAACGAAGTCTAATGTCTAGTTCTTGTGAAACCGGACACACCATCTAGAGGCTATCTAGACATGTCACAAAACTAGTGAAACAGGTCCCTGGTCTCATCTATCTCTCATTTATGGTAAGCTTCCTTGTTTATGGCTATCCTCAGACATATTATACAACGATTCACCTTATCATCTTATTGCAATTATTATTTGTCTTTCTTATTATCTTTTATTGCAATTATTCACCTTATCTTTTATTGCGAGCACCCCCTTGTCAAGATGAGCAATGGTCTGCAACCGGTAATAAGCATATTAAGTGCTGTTGTTTTATCTATATAGCGCTTCATTCGCCGAAAATGAGAGCATTTTTCGTTAACTGACTTTAAAGATGTCTCACTGAGCTTATTAAATTTCAGTTCATTATCCACGATAAGACCCAGGTAGTTCATTTTTCTCACATGCTTCTATTGCATCCTCCCCATGAATCATATTACCGCGATTCTCTCATTTATTTCTCCTTTTGTTACCACGATAAACTAGCTTAGCTTTTCTATGTTCATACTAAACCGTTGGCTGTGTCTCAATTAGTCAAATTTTTTTTCTACAATTATATTGTACAGTAAAACCCCTCTTCCGGGACACCCCGCTTAAGGGGGCAATTCGCTCGGAACGGAAATTTTTCCCACTATTAAGAGTTTATTTTAACCCCGCTTAAACGGACACCCCGCTTAAGGGGACACCCCGCTTTAGGGGACAGTTTTTCGGTACAGAAATGCTTAAAAACCCCGCTTAAGGGGACAGTTTGGAAGGAAATCATATCAAAAACACTGAAAATCCAAGTTTATGGGGCCCGTTTGTACAGGACAGACAGAACAATAGACTGATCATTCCCGAGCGGGCCTGGGCGGCCAGAGTGTGTTTTTTCATGGTAATAACTACATCTCTAGCGGTTCTGGGCGCTAGAGATGATATAAATATAAATCATATATGATTTATATTTATTTATTTAATTATGTGTTATTGATAAACATTTTAACCTAATAACCATCGTTTCCTTCATTTATGTAGGAATTCTCTATTGTATAACCATTGAAAGACTGAAAACCCCGCTTAAGGGGACACCCCGCTTAAGGGGACACTTGGCCCGATACGGAGGGTGTCCCCTTAAGAGGGGTTTTACTGTATAAGCATATTCTGTTCTAGAGTAAATTTCTATCGCTCGATATAATAACTAAACCATCTGCATTTTAGACTGAGTCCCATTTCTATTATGAGATGCTGGACCTCTTAGAGCTAGCAGCTAAATGACTGTATCTCTACCCTTCCCGATGATTAGGAAGTCATTAAGGTCGATATGTGGGAATATGACTTGATACACCAAAGCTCTGATGATAAACTCTACTGTATGTTGCTTGACTCGGGAGTTATTTTCGGTGCAGAACGGCAGTGCCTTCTCCGCATAGTATGTCTCTGGGGCATATTCCCAAGCAGTGATACATCCTTTCAGAGGTTGATGAAGGCCCAAACTGTGTCCTGTAGACTTTTGAGCATGACGTTTACGGCTGTGTGTACAGTTGGGAGTTCATTTGACGTCTGCTTGCATAAGTGCATTTATCCTCCTGTCAAAATGCCCCCGCCCCCTCCTCCCATTTCTGATTTGGCCCATATCGTGACTAGACTTACGACAAAACAATTAAAGAAATGGAGGTGTGTTAATGAGTGCTTCCAGTGCTATTTCTGGAACCGCCAACACAAAATAACGTGTATGCGAGACATTATTTCATAGCAATATCTCCTACTGATAATCTAGCTTCTTCGAAGCAATGCCCAGGCGAAATATGAAACAATAAGATTCTTTAAAGCCGTGGTCATACCAAGCGATAAATGGCAGTGATCGCCGGAATCACAAACAAAGAAAACATAGATAGTGAATCTTAGCTTTTTTTTCCATGTTTCAAGTGATTATTGCTTCAGATACGCTAAATCATCGATATATGGGTAAATGATATAATTATGAAATGAAAACTCACCTATTCGCCATATTCTGTTGGTGACCCCATAGATCGCTGCGTTTCTCGCTTGATGTGTCCCCAGCCTGAATCCCGGTCGTATAGTGGGCAATAGGGGGCCTTCGTTGTTTCACTGGAAAGGCCAATGCACCCCTTCTTACCATGAACTGTTATTTTGGCTTGTAAAGTTAATGAAATTGCAGCTAATTTTAAAGTGCTTCTCTTCGCTTCTCCAGAAAGGTCTGTGATTAACTAGTCATATAGATCTCTCTTCGTGTTATTCCAATTCATAGTCTATTACTTGGGCCTCGACATCTCCCACATGACCTCCTCCGACTGATATGCAGCCCGGCATTTAGAGGTCTACACCACTGGTAGTCATCGCCGAGGTTCCTAGGGTTGAGCCCCTACCTGCGAGCTTCCCTTCCACCTTCAATAGCTCCATGTATCAAGTGCACCACGCCTCTACACCAGTGGTCTCCTACGCCTCAACGTCTCCCACGCCTGCACTACAAGCCTTAACTGGGGATGGCTGTCAAATATATTCTTAGAGTGTCAATGTCCATCTCCATTGTACTCAAGAATGCACACTGTCCCCGGATGGGACAATCACGTCTTCCCGTTCGGACTATGCCGTACATCGGCTACATATTAAGACGTGACTCCGCCATACCCCTGCAAGGGTTCACGTTGAGACCAGATCTCCCAGAGTGAAGTGATACCCAGGTTAAATAAGCGTCTTAAAAAAGGGAATACCTGCTCCCCGTGGTTCTGACCCGACGTTTACCCTGCACAGTTATGGTCGGGGATTCTGGCATCTTGCACCGCCTGACGACTTTTAGAAATAAAAAGGTAGTAATCGGCTAGTTATTTTTAGTAGTGGCGACTGCGAATCGTCTGATCATCTCAGATTATACAATTCGGCACCACATGACAACTACTGGACATGCTCTGACGCCCACGACTATTTCTAGCCAGCTTGATTTAGTCGTCAAGACAGGCGGCGATTCTGTGGAACCTTAGGTGTCGACCACTAGCACTTTGGGCCCAAAACACCTGCTATGGATCGACGACCACAACATTTCTTAATTCTGCACTTCAATTCTGTGAAGAGATACACAGCTAGCCACTTTTAGGATCGTCAAGGTTAACTCAATGAATATTGAATGGACATTTTCCCCTCAAAAATGTCCGCCTCTGTCAAATGGCAGATAATTAAAAATTGTCAATAATTGGCTCTGGACATTAGCGTCATATATGGCGACTCCCGTTATAATCTCCCCAGTATAGCACGCCCCAGAGCGGGAGCCACCAGCTTTTGGGACGCTCCTCGCCGGCTTTTGAACCCGGCCACCAACGCCAAGAGAGACAGACTTGTCATTACTTAGTCTCTATCACGACCGCTTGAAGCGCATGGGGCACGCTGCCTAGCACACCTCCAAGTGTCTGTGAAAAAGACTAGTCATTACCAGGGCCTTTAGCCTTTATGTCTCCTATGGCATACTTGTATACATATATATATATTCCGTCTCTGGGGGGAAATCTTGAATACAACCCTTTTCCTCCAATATGTACGCCTATGCTAAATTACTGCATTTCCCATATGATTCCTAAATCTTTACATGTAATTTGTGAAATATTTACAACACTATTACCTTAATCACATAATTAAGTCATAAATCATAATTATCTGATAGATTCCCTGGCCTAACCATATTGAACCTCCCCTGCTATGAAAGTCGTCAGTCATTCATAGCAACAGGAAAGCTAGGCGCTTACAAATTCAGTGTTAAATAATTGTTTTCTAACGCTATTTACACTGAAGTTGCCATGGTTTACATGACAGGCACGTAATGAGGTGCCGGACGCAAAGATATCGCAGCATCCCATGCTTCCCCAATCACTTTCCTATCTTATTACAGATGTCCTTTAGAGAGCACACGGTAATGAAAATCTAAAGGGAAGGAACCAACTTTATGCTGATAACATTAGACTTCACATCTATACTCATTATTCTTATATGTGAGCGTCTAGGTCTCTACACCGAGTTTGATGGGTAGTCAGTTCCGCAATAACAAGTGACGCCATACCTATCAGCGATGACATGGTACGGAGCGTATAATACTTAAACTGTAAACGGAACTGTGTGATACTTTACATATTTCTAAATATAAATTGCCCATATGTATACCTTATATGTACTTTATCGATCACGAGGCTTACCTAAATGTTTATTTCGATATAGACGTATCAGGACCTAATTCCCCAGTAGAGGAATTAGCCACTAATTGCCTAATACCTCAGTATTGGTTCACATCCTAAATCATGTATTCAATATGAATAAAGATAAAGGTGACTATCACCTTTTTCAAAATCATATTTCCATTTACGAACGCTGACGATAGCAAGCTGTGAGATATGGGTGAATCACAAGGTAACGGAAAAATTTACGTCGCCGAGTAAGCAATATGAGAGGAACGGAGGACAATCTACATGGCAGAGCTGACTTGGGGTCGGGACCCCGCTTAGCGATCCGTACACGTAATGGTGATTAGGCGACGTATCAGGACCTTCATAGCACCCATTAATTAGGTCGGTTTCGGCTTAGTGGACATGCTGTGAGTGGCTTGAGCTGCACTAGTGATAATGACGACGCGTTTAATTATGTGCTCATACATTGTGTATGGAGGCAGGAAGATAGAGTTGCTCATGCACTGTGGCCCCCACGTGACTCATGCACAGAGCGATTTTTATTAAATAGACAGTCATGTACAGAGTTACTCAGTGACAGGTGTACTCTGGTCTAAAGACATTTACGTAAAAAATTGATCATGTCCAGAGCTACTCAGACCTCATGTTGAAAATTGTTTCTGTCATGAGTTATTCATTTTCAGTAGATAGCTTCTACTTTTGCAAATAAAATATATCCATGTACATAGTCGTTCATTTATAGATATACACACTGAATGAGCTACTGATATACAAAGCGATATCTATATAAAGATATTCACATGCTGAGCTCCTGATATACAAAGCTACATTTTTTGATAGAGCACCTATTGTTCATTATCTGGCCACCAGAGCAGCACACTGACGTCAGCTCTGGTGGAGTCCAATCCGTCTAACTTTGACTGGTACTCTCTGAGCTGATCTTCTTAATAACAGAATCAGAATCCCTGCTGGAAGAGTGAATCTAAAGTTTTTACCTACCAACCACCCTACCGAAAAATGATGATAAAATATATCCAGGGTGGTATATATCTTATCTCACCTACTGTTCATAACTGTTTTTAGTCGTTCATCATCTCCAGAATGACTCACTAAATTTCTCTCACATTTTTCAGCCACTCCCGCGTTGTGTAAGTCATTACATATATACGGCAATAACCTCGTTTAAAATAAGGTTCTCTGGCAGTTAATTGTTTTTGAAACCCTATTTTCGAATATAAGAAGATACGATGATGATGCAGACTTATAACATGGGCAATTTATGATTACTATGAGAAAACATGGTTACTGAGTCTATAGGGATAGTCATTAAGCCAATCCGTGCGAAGGCATATTGCATTGCATCGTGTAGGCGGTGGCTCTAGGTAACCAGTAACATGTGAAACCATGGTTATGGTGACAATACGGGATAGATTTATGAGTTGTTTCACAGAAATTCGTTCTGTAATTTTTAGCACAGAACTCGCGAAGTGAGGGGTCCGCCATTTCTAAATCTTGTGCCTAGAATTCTGTTGCCGGCCTCTCGGCCAATCAGATTCCGTTATATTTTCAAAGCGTGCAGTCTGTCACTCAAAGTGTGCAGGTGAAGCACAATGCATACAGTCTGTCACTCAAAGCATGCAGTCTGTAACTATCCAAGGTAACCAGTACAAAGATACACGGCGTACAGTGCATTCTGTGTACAATAACTGTAGCCCTAGAAGCAGTACGTATTTACACTGAGTTAGTGCATAGGTATATAATAATATGAAACCATAGTGATGGTGCCAGTACAGGGTAGATTTACTCGTTGTTTCGGAGAAATTCGTTCTGAACTCGCCGTGCCGGCTCGTTCAGAACGAATTTCTCCGAAACAACTCATAAATCTATCCCGTATTGGCACCATCACTATGGTTTCATATTATTATATACCTTAATCCGGTCTTAATTCGCTAAAACTTACCGTAATTCAACGTCGAAATCACTTTTTACAACTCGCAAAGACGATGTGTACGCTAGCAGACATGCCGGAAGTGGCGATTACGTTGTTCCGGGCTTTAGAATTTAACGCATTCTGATTGGCCGAGAGTATGAGTTCCCCGCCCGCCCACGCAGCCGCGAATACATTATACCGCCGCATAAATTAACGCGGTCACCCTTCCACGCTCGATCGTCCCGTAGGACAGCTACACTCGAGCGGTGCAATGTCTCCGCTACTTGTTGACATCGATGAGTCGCCCGCTAGGCCCGTAAAAGTATCGAAATCGATATTTCTCACATATCTAAGCTATCTAAAGTGTATCACATGGTTCGTACTTGTATTCCACCTCGATGTTTGATGTACTTTCACACTAACTCGCTCTGTGGTTACTGTACGACGCCATGGAACTCGCGAAGTGAAGCGTTCCGACATTTTTGAATCTTGCGCCTAGAATTTTGTTGTCTGCCCCTCGACCAATCAGATTGCGTTATTTCTTCAAAGTGTGCAATCTGTAGCTCAAAGCATGCAGGTTAGGCTCAAAGCGTGCAATTTGTCACTCAAAGCGTGCAATATGTAGGTATCCAAAGTAACCAGTACAACGTTTCACGGCGTACAGTGCATTCTGTGTATAGTTACTATACTCCCAGGAGCAGTATGTATTTACTCTGACTTTGTGCATAGGTATATAATAATATGTGAAACCATGGTTATGGTGACAATACAGGGTAGATTTATGAGTTGTTTCGGAGAAATTCGTTCTGAACGAGCCGGCACGGCGAGTTCAGAACGAATTTCTCCGAAACAACGAGTAAATCTACCCTGTACTGGCACCATCACTATGGTTTCATATTATTATATACCTTAATTCAGTCTTAATTCGCTAAAACTGACCGTAATTCGACTTCGAAGTCACTATTTACAACTTGCAAAGACAACGTGTACGTGAGCAGACATGGCGGAAGTTGACAACCAGAAGTGATCACCGCGCAGGCGCGAATACATTATACCGCCGCATAAATTAACGCAGGGTCACCCTTCTACGCTCGATCGTGCCGTCGGACAGTTGTACTCGTGCGGTGCAGTGTCTCCGCTACTTGTTGACATCGACGAGTCGACGAGTCAAAATCGATATTTCTCGCACATCTAAGCTATTTAAACGGTATCAGGTGCTTCGCACCCGTATTCCACCTCGATGTTTGATGTATTTTCACACTAACTCGCTCCGTGGTTACTGTACTACACCACAGAACTCGCGAATTGAAGCGTTCCGCCATTTTTGAATCTTGCGCCTAGAATTCTGTTGTCGGCCTCTCGACCAATCAAAATGCGTTATTTCTTCAAAGGGTGCAGTCTGTCAGCCAAAGCGTGCCGGTGAGGGTCAAAGGATGCAGTCTGTCACCCAAAGCGTGCAGTCTGTCAGTATCCAAAGGCACCGGTACAACGTTTAACGGCGTACAGTGCATTCTGTGTGTAATAACTGTACCCCTAGGAGCAGTACGTATTTACACTGATTTAGTGCATAGGTATATAATAATATCTAAATATACGTTCCTTAATTAATTTTGAAATAAAATCTTCTTTTTTTAATTTTTTTATTAGAAGCGGTCACATTTGAAAAATGTTACATCGAAATGGCAACGTAGTACATGTATATCGATCGGTTCATTTTTCCTTTAACTTTAACTTCCTTAATATCTAACATACACCATCGTCATGAAGTGCTTCCCTTTTTTATTTTGTTTTTAATTATCAAAAATCTAAAGATTACGGTATCCTTTCTTGTAGCACCTTGGATCAAGAGATTGAAGTACTTTGCAAGAGAGGAAAGAAAGAGAGACAGGAAACACAGAGAACAGCAAATTACATTACAGAATAATCTTTACACTCTGACCACGCATATCGACATTTTGATATCTATATATCTATACCTTGAAAATTCACAAGTAAAACATCAGTTGGGATATATCATAACAACCTGACAATGAGCAGGGACGGACATATACTACACAGTGGTTTACTAAGAGTTATCCTCTTATACTCTAAAATTTATGTTTAAAAATCAATCGAATCACATATTTCATAGACATTCATTCCATCGGTACAGGTTATTTTCACCTGATATATGTCCTTTTCCTCTACCAGGGGGATTTAGTGCTTATCATGTCCTATAAACAGGACCTGTCTAAATACAAATACTTACCTATTTCTATTTGGCAACTACATTGACAAATAATTTACTTATATATTGTAGTATATATAGTAGAAAATACTTTGCACACTACTGTTATGTAAATATCCGCATGCCTCTTGATTGAAGAGTTAATTCATAAAGGGTAATCTTAAGTTTTTTTCATTTGTACTGCCATCGGCATTCATTTCATCGCATACAATGAGCAAATACTATCAACGACCCACATAGTGAAGTTCCCTATGTTTCAGAAAACATACGTGTGTGTGGATGAAGTATTTTTCTTCTGATAAGTAATGCAACCGTAGTGGCCATAGTATTCATCTATTTGATCAGGAGTAGTCATTGCATCATATGTCCCTCCCATGCCCAATATGCCTCACATCCAATCCGTCCTAACCAGCGTTCACACTAGACTAGATTTCCGTTCACATGTTTAATTTCCGCGACTATCTCCATCCTCCGGCGTAAATAAGGTAGTCATCTCTGGCATCATACACATAAGTCTGTTTCTGTTTGAATCCAGCGCTATAGGCAGTTGAAGTTATGTTTATGCATATATTTCCGTCACTGTACAATCATTCCGATCTGTGCACCTAGGGGACACCACTGTTGTTAGTATTTCATTTGCCAGAGAAAACACTAATTCCTTGGTAAATGGAAAATTAAATCTTTTAATACCAATTTCTATTATAGAATATATATATAGGGTGGTGAAGGGGTGGCAGTGGCGGAAAGACTGTGGCGGCGGTGTGGCGGCAGTGGCGGCGGCTGTGTGGATGTAATGTATGTCTTTTTTTATTTTGCATATATATATATATATATATATATATATATATATATATATATATAATATTATGAGAACCAATATGTAATTGATACTAGAGATGATTACTATGATAACAATAATTGACACATAGGCGTGAATGGCGGAAAATATTAAAAACAGGGTTTATTAGAGAAAGTAACATTGGGACCTTCCCCAGCCTATACATCTAGAAATACAAGTTAGCTAAAGCTTGAAAGCTTTAATAAAACACCAGTAAGATTAAAAACGATGTGCTCGGGTGAGCAGATCACAGCGGAATGAGCATTTATACAGGTAGGCATCACCAAGTAACCACCGGTTACCGCATCAGTAACCGCGTAACCTGGAAGAGTTAAATGTCCTTATGTGTGACTTAAACTTCCGATTCTGCCAATATTTGCCTTATAATGAGACACCAAAGTAATAGAATTCAGTCCTCAATATTTCTTTCTCTTGCAATCTTTAGTCAAAAGTTTTTACATAAATAAGAGATGCATATTCAATGACGGTGAGGGCAAGAACTAGTAATATGAAAAACGGAAACCTCGAATTGTCAAGAATGGTGAATTATTTAAAGCAAAGTCACAGCGACTATCCTATTGAAAGATCATTTACATTAGCCAATGGAAATGGCACCACCTGTACATCGATATAAAAGAATCAGCGAGGGTGCAGTACATATATATATATATATATATATATATATATATATATATAATATTAGTACAACAATAGTCACTAAGTAATAGTATAATTATAGTGATAGAATAATTGAGACGAAGACGTGAATGGCGGAAAATATTCAAATAACAGGGTTTATTCAATAATACATTGGGACAAACCCCAGAACTACACATCAAGGTATACAACACTAAGGTTGAAATAATTACATAACGAAGTAAGATTAAAAATGAACTGCTCGGTTGAGCAGATACGAGCGGAATGCCGTTTTAAATAACCTGGCGTCACCAAGTTAACTCCGGTTACCGCATCAGGTAACCGGGTAACCTGGAAAATATTACGTGACGCTTAATAAACAAAGGAGGTCCCGAGGTGAATAAACCTGTGAAGGACATTGGTTGATAATTTATATTTATATAAACGTAGTTATATAATAATATAATATTAGTACAACAATAGTCACTAAGTAATAGTATAATTATAGTGATAGAATAATTGAGACGAAGACGTGAATGGCGGAAAATATTCAAATAACAGGGCAAAAACCCGCCAGACACAACAGAGTTCAATTAATACATTTTAAAAATTTCGAAGCAATTAAATCTGAGGAGGCGACCGACATAGAGGTTTCATGCAAATATGAATAAACAGCCGAGGAAGACCAATTACCTCGGGCCTTGATATCATTGATATCCACCCCTATGTCCTTTAGAAAGGTCGCCCCTCCGTGCCTCAAAGAGTGACAGGACACCCGGTCATCTCCGAAACCACACAACCTTGAAAGAGATTTCAATTTATTATTAACTTTCTGGTAATTCAGTGGTAATAAAACTCTACCCGAGGGTAATTGAAGCAGAAAATCGTCTGCATGAGGATTATACCGTGAAAGATATAAATTGAAAAATTTATACAGACAAAAAAAAGACTCTGGGATTCGATCAAAACGGAGAATTTTTTGATCTAGACCTAACTGGTCTACTTTAGATGATGAAATTTTAATTTCCAAGTGATTACTGGAAATAGATAAGTCTCTCCTTCTGAGAGTATGATTAGAAATTGTATAATGCGATTTCCTTAATAATCCTCTAAATCCTAAGAGGAAAGATATCCAGAGAACCAAATCTTCATCTGAAGACATTTTTAATTTTGAAAACAGAGACCTCATATCTAAAACTGTTATGGGGTATCTGGAATTAGAACTATTATCCCCTAAACGGGTTAAACCTTTAATTGTCATCTTAAGAAGAAAATCCGATGACATATCATTATGACCTCTCAGTTTATTCTCAAAATTGACTGCTGAGATATAATTTCTGATAGAAATTGGTTTTAAATATTGTGATAAAAACACACAATATAACGATAAATGAGAGTTATTTGTTGGGAAATAAGACCATTCCCTATCGTCGCAAAAACGATAATAGCAGGATAACTGCTTACTCCTGACTTTTTTAGTATTTTCAGAAACACACCCTCGTAACACCAACTCCTGTTTTACCAACAGAGATTCCAGGATCACATCTGTAATTGAAACCAAACATTCCTTTGTCTGAAAGTGTTTTAACGACTTTTTCTGGTACACCCCTGTAATTTAACCGAGACAATTGATCAGCCAAGACATTCTCAGCTGATCTGATATAAGTAGCTTTTAGGCTTAAATTATTTAAAAAACATACCCAAAATAGCTCTCGTAGCCATGCCATGCACTGTTTATTCCTGCTACGACCAGTATTGATCATAGCCAATACCTGCATATTATCGGTGATAATATTTACTCTGCAGTTCTTATAACACTGGGACCAACGTTTAACACCGACCAATACAGGCCAAAGTTCATAAAGGTTAATATTTTGTTCAACAATTTCCAATTCTGGAGATTTCTCAAAATGAGAATTTTCAATAATTTCACATTTTTCATCGTTCCAAGAACCATAGAAAAAGTCAAGGCCTGCCCATGCCCCAAAACCTAGCATGGATGAGTCTGAAACAATCGGGCATTGATTACATTCGCGTTGAATGATCTCTTTCCCATTAAATACACTGCAAAATTTGTACCACCAATTTAGATCTTCCAGTAAATCGTCAGTTAATTTGATTTTACCACGTTTTGGACAAGAAGCAGAAAGATCGAAAATCCTGCGACTAAACGTTCTGCCTCCACGTACCACTTGAGAACAGAAAGAGACCAAACCCCCTATCTGTTCTAACTCCTTTTTAGATACCATACCATTTTCTCGTATTGTTTTGATCGAATTTTTGAGTTTTTCCATTTTACCTTCAGGTAAGGATAGGGTTAATTCTTCAGAATTTATTAAAATTCCAAGAAAGACAGTCAATCTAGACGGTTCTGTCACTTTAGACATTGAGACCTCGAACCCAATATTGTTGAGAATGTCAATAAGTGCATTGCGTTTGTTCAGACAATCGTTATGGTTTTTACCGATAACCAAAAAATCATCCAAATAATTGGTAACCCCCGTTATCCCATTTTGACAAGCAATATCTACGACTAGATTAGAAATTCTAGTAAAAATGTTTGGAGCGCATTTTAGGCCAAAACAGAGGCGTTTATCCTCGAAAAATCTAGGGCCCTCGCCTAAATCCCAGGTGAAACCTTGAAAAACAGTTTGATCAGCTTTAACGTTCACCGAACGATAAGCTGACTTGATATCTACAACACTTAGGAATTCGTTACCTCTCAGATCTTTAACCGCATCATAAACCGTATTATAAGAAAACGACTCGTAAGTAGTATCCATATAGTTATTGATGCTTATTTTTTCCGGACAAGAACAATCCGTTATGGGCCTTAGTTTCCCATTGGCCTTTAATACTGCTCCTAACGAATGAACGCATCTCGGCCTTACCGAGGCATAGGCTACTTTACTTGATGTAAGCTCGTTTTCAATTATCTCTGACATTTCCCGGTAAAAAACGGGTTCTAGTATGGAATTGTAATTTTCACAACAATAACTGGTGTCACACCCATCATCAACTATTGAAAACCCGTTAACAAATCCGTTATAAACGAATTTCTTATCAAACTCCGTTAATCTGCTGGTATTGTTAGGCCCCCAAAGATAATGCCTAATCCGACAAGGCTTCAGTTGAGCCTTAAATTCGCCTATGTAATGATCACAATTACAAACATTGTTGATACAATCTATATCAAATTCTAACGAATTCTCCGAATCCCAAATGGGTAGATAAATATCGTTTGGATTTAAACTGGACTCTGAACCCACTGACATGTCAGAGTTAATCTCAACGGTTTTTTCCATTTTCAAATTCAAATCTGAAACATTTTCAAATACTACATTTTGGGTATCAACGACAGAATTTAACGAAAAAGTACCACCTTTGTCTTTTCCTAAACATATCGTATCCAAATCCCCATCTGATACTTGACTATTATCCTTTTGAGCAACCTGTGGTAAATCCGTGTCATTATTACTATTACTACTGCTACCGTTAGCGTTATTTGACCTGACCTGACCTGATTTTTCTGGAATGCGGCCGGTCACGTGGTTACTAATAATAACACGAGACATTGTATCAACTTTACCGCAAGTATCTAGGTTACTCGGATATGCATTTCATTTGGTATTTGTTTTCTTGTTTTGACACGAGAAAGCACTGTGACTACTGGAGTGACAAACATTGCAACAATGGCGATATCTACAGTTTGTGAAAGTACAACCATTTTCTTGTTTGTTATAAGCGTTACAAGTGTGAGAAAAACCCGAGTTTGTAGCTTTTGTCTTTATCTGTTTCGCATTTCTAGCATTAATTGTACCATCGTATGACAAATGCCTAACAATATCGCTCGGATCGATAGTAGAAAATGACTTGATACCCTTTTTGTTCGCTTTTTCTTTAACGGATTTATCGTATCTAATCAGTGCTTCGCTTTGAAAAACTCGTGTTTTAGCCTTCTCAGCAAGAAGAATCTGATGGTCTACTACCCCAGAAATATCTTTACCATTTTCTATCAATTCTTTTAACATTTTTAGATTTACTAACACCAAACTTTCGTAAGTAGTGATTTTTTCTCCTTTCTCAAGGTATCTGGAAGTATCATATTTACCAGTTTTCTTTTTTCTTTCGTCAGAACTTCTTGATCGCGACTTGGATTCAGAACTCGCACTTGAATCTCTTGAGCTGCTCGGGGATGATCTCGTAGATACTCTTCTGTGTTGTCTCGATTTGGAACGATTTTCTCTTGAACTCCCATTATTCGTAGTCACCAGACGAAGAATTGTAGAAATCGACGATTCCAAATCATCCATCCTCTTCTCCATTTTAGAATTCGCTACACCTGCAGCCGCTGGAGAAGAACTCGCATCACCCTCCTCCGAACTCGCTGTAGCCCCCGACTGCCCGCCGGCTTGCACATCACGCGAAGTCGCTGTAGCCCTTAATTCCGCATTTTTCTCCATAAAAACATTTGGCATATCATCCAAATATTCCCCAAGAACATCCATTCCTGAGTGTAAATCATCAGCCTTCATAGAAGGCGCCTTCTTCCTAGACCGACCCATGCTTTAGGCCTTTTAACCTCTCCGAGATTAAAAATGAACTGCTCGGTTGAGCAGATACGAGCGGAATGCCGTTTTAAATAACCTGGCGTCACCAAGTTAACTCCGGTTACCACATCAGGTAACCGGGTAACCTGGAAAATATTACGTGACGCTTAATAAACAAAGGAGGTCCCGAGGTGAATAAACCTGTGAAGGACATTGGTTGATAATTTATATTTATATAAACGTAGTTATATAATAATATATATATATATATATATATTACTATATAACCATGATTATATAAATATAAATTATCAACCAATATCCTTCACAGGTTTATTCACTGCGGTATATCATTTGTTGTTTTGCGTCACTCATACTTTCCAGGTTACCTGGTTACCTGATGCTGTAACCGGAGGTTTCTTGGTGACGCTAGTTTGGTTTAAACAACATTCCGCTCTTAACTGCTCACCTGAGCAGTCGATTTTTAATAATCTTCCTCGGAGAGATTGATTTCTTTGCCAATATGGGCAGAAATAAGAAGAAGGCTTCTTCGGATGAAGGAATGAAGGATACATAGAAGTCCTCAGGGGTGGATGCCTCTGGGGAGAATTTGGGCAATTTTTCCCAAACTTTAGTGGAATCGAGGGCTACTACCGCGGAGATGGACGGGCAAGCCGGCGGGCAGTCGACCACAGGAGCAGCCTACTCAGAGGGCGTAACGACCGAGTCGTTTTCTCCAGCAGGGATACAAGACGAGAGGAATTCGCGACTGGAGGGGAGGATGACAAGTTTGGAGAATTCTATAGCGACAATATTGAAGATGGTTTCGTCAAAAGAAAATTCGTCATCAGGAACTCGTTCAAGATCTTCTGGGGCCAAGAATCGCCGTCGAAAAGTCGCTACCACTAGATCGACATCAAGTTCTTCTTCATCTTCCGCTAGCTCAGACGATAGCTCGCGTTCAAGGAGCAGATACAAGCGAAAGAAAAAATCTGGTAAATATGATTCCAGCAAATATTTAGAAAAAGGGGAAAAAATTACATTGTCAGGTACCTTTCGTATGATGGTACGCTAAACTCAAGAAACTCAAGACTAACTAAGAGTAAAGTATCAACTCAAAGTAATGCTCATACCTGTAACGCCTACAATAAAAGCGAAAGCGGTTGTACTTTCGTTAACTGTAAGTATCGACACAATTGCAGTGTGTGCTCATCTTCCAGTCATGGCGCTTACTCCTGTCAGGGTAGGAAAACAAGTTCTAAATGAAACGCAAAACATGGTAACCGTAGTGATACTTATAGCGAAACAGATACTTTGTATCAATGTATTAATAGTGCCCACGTGATTAACGGCATTCCTGAAGATATAGGTCAGGTCAGGTCAGGTCGCGGAGGATGTACATGATGCAGGCGTTTCGACGGTTACCAGTTGTGAAGATAATCAAGTATCAGATGTTTTTATTCAGGGTGATATAGTGTATCAAAGTTTGGATAACTTACCTGTTTCGTATCAAAAGGTCGGTATTAATGATACTTTTGTCAGTGATCTAGTTGATCACTCTTGTTCCGATATTCAAAATGAAAAAACCGTTACGGGTATTAGCGGTGATTGTTATTTCGAAAATGGTTCAAAATTCGATGTTTCTTTGGTTAATGAAACAATTCCTTTTTGGAGTGTAGAGAATTCGTTAATGGAAAACGAAAGTAGTTGTTTTAATAATGTTTGGGAATGCATTCATTATATAGGTGATCATAAGGCCCAGCTTAGGCCGTGTAGAATTTATCGATATCTCTGGGGAGAGAGTAATAGCAGTGAGCTTACCGAATTCGATAAAAATTTTGTCTGGAATGGATTCGTTAACAGTTTCAGTATAGTTAACGAGGATTGCGATACTAGTTATCGTTGTGAAAATTATAAGGAGAAGGTTTATCATATTTTGAAGATAAACGCCTATGTTTCGGCCTAAAATGTGCGCCTAACATATTTACTTGAGTATCGAATTTAGTTGTGGACATTGCAAAACAGGAGGGTATTTTAGGCATTAAGAATTATCTTGATGATTTTTTGGTGATAGGCTCTAGCGAAAGTGAATGTTTATCGAAACATGATGGGTTAATCAGAATTCTTCAAAATATTGGGTTCGAAATATCGATGTCAAAAGTAACTGAGCCATCGAAATGTACAGTTTTTCTGGGTATCTTAATCAATTCCGAGGATTTAACGTTGTCCTTACCAGAGGAAAAAATAGTAAAACTGAAAAATGCTGTAGAACTTTTAAAAGAAAAATCTCACGTGACAAAGAAAGAGTTAAAACAAATAGGGGGTTTAATTTCTTTCTGTTCACAGGTGGTGAGGGGGGGGTAGGACATTCAGTCGCAGAATCTTTGATTTGTCCTCCTCTATCCCTAGAAAGGGAAAAACTGCGATAACCCAGGAACTTCTGTGTGATTTAAATTGGTGGTCTGATTTTTGCAGACTCTTTAACGGAAGAGAAATTATTCAAAAGGATTGCGAATTTTGCCCAATTGTTTCAGATTCATCAATGCTAGGCTTTGGGGCTTGGGCAGGTCTCGATTATTTTTATGGATCCTGGGATGATATCCAATGTCCAGTAATTGAGGATTGCCATTGCCAACAAACAATGCATGTATTGGCTCAGAGAATTGTTTTGGGTGTGTTTTATTAATAATTTGAGTCTAAAAGCATCCTACATTAGGTCAGCTGATAATGTTTTGGCAGACCAACTTTCTCGTTTGGGATACAAGGGTGTATCGGAAAAAATCTTAAAGACTTTGACAGAAAAGGGCATGTCTGGTTTTTGTTACAGATAAAATTTTGCAGGCCTTACAGGATAAACAAAGAATTGATTTGGACAGTTGCATTTCGGAAAACACCAGGAAGGTTAGGTCTAAACAACTTTCATATTACTATCATTTTTGTGATGAAAGGGGTTGGGTTTGTTTTCCTTCAACAAACTCACATTTGTCTTTATATTGTGTCTATTTGTCACATTATCTTAAACCAGTTTCAATTAAAAACTACATTTCAGCTGTAAATTTTGAAAATAAGCTACGTGGGTTTCAAGATATGTCGACCGATTTTCTGGTGAAAATGACTTTGAAAGGACTCACTCGTTTGGGAGATACTAGCAGTAATACTCGCTATCCAATAACTATTATTGATATGAGATTAATGTTTGAAAAAATGGATTTATCTTCACTTGAAGACTTAGTCTATTGGTTATGTTTTTTGCTAGGCTTCAGAGGCCTACTGCGTAAATCTCACTTTACTCTCTCCCCACACACTCTAAAGAGAGGGGATTTAACCTTATCTCAGGATCATTTAGAGATAAAAATCACCTCTTCCAAAGTGGAACAATTAGGGACCAAGCCAAAAATTCTTAGGTTTGATCGTATTCCTAATTCTATTTTCTGTATAATGAAATACTTTGAGCTGTATTTTAGGAGGTTTAATCCTAAGCCTAATGATTTTCTCATTCAGTTACCTACTGGCAGAGTGTTTTTGCCTTTAAATTATCAAAAACTCGATAATAAACTGAAATCTCTTTCCAGAATTTGTGGTCTTGGACAAGACAAAGTGTCTTGCCATTCTCTGAGGCACGGGGAAGCGACATTTTTAAAGGATATCGGTGTTGATATCGGCGATATCAAGTCCCGGGGTAATTGGTCCTCATCAGTAGTATATTCTTATTTACATGAGACCCCCCTCACAGTCGCTTCCTCAGATAGAATGGCCTCTCAATTTTTGAGTATCATTAATTGAACTCTGTTGTGTATGGCAGGTTTTTGCCCTGTTTATTAATAATTCCGCCATCCACGTCTTCGTGTCAATTATCGTTCATATTATTCCATACATTATTCTACCACTAATTGGTTCCATGATATTATATTACTATATAACCATGATTATATAAATATAAATTATCAACCAATATCCTTCACAGGTTTATTCACTGCCGTATATCATTTGTTGTTTTGCGTCACTCATACTTTCCAGGTTACCCGGTTACCTGATGCGGTAACCGGAGGTTTCTTGGTGACGCTAATTTGGTTTAAACAACATTCCGCTCTTAACTGCTCACCTGAGCAGTCGATTTTTAATCTTACTTCGATATATAATTAGTTATTTTAATCTTAGACTTGTATACCTTGATGTGTAGGACTGGGGTTTGTCCCAATGTATTATTGAATAAACCTTGTTTATTAATTATTCCGCCATCCACGTCTTCGTGTCAATTATTGTTCATATTATTCCATACATTATTCTACCACTAATTGGTTCCATGATATTATATATATATATATATATATATATATACATATATTTATATATATATACATATACATATAAATATATATATAAATATATATATATATATATATGCAGTGTATACATCTCGATTTATGAGAAATTTTGAGGATCACCTATGATAACTGTATGTGATAATTGGCCAATGGAAACAGGCTCAAATGGCATTTTCGATTCTTCTTTCCAATATTATGCAACATGGCATGGCACTGACCGAGGTCCTGTACTTCTGACGGACCGATTTTACGATCAATGATAGGTCAGCAGCCACCTCCTTTTTGTCGGTATCCCTAAAATTATCAAATGGAAATACTTGCACACGGACTGTTGCACAGTGTGAAGATTATCGGTGGCATTGTAGTCTGCAGGTGAAAATTCCAAATTAGTTTTTTTTCCATTGGCCAATTATTCACCCATGATCTGCCTCCCGCAACCACCATTCGCTTTTTGGAGGTTTTGACGCAAAATCAATGAATGGCAACAACCCGGCAATTGAGAAGGCTACCAATTATTTTGGTAAAGATTATGCAATGAGGCCACCACCGACCGATTTCTTTACAGACGGATCGAATCAGAAGGCTTTGATTTCGTCTATGATCTTGGAAGTTTTAGCAGTTTGGACATGGAAAATGCAGTAGAAACAAGGCATATAGTGCACCCTCACTGATTACTTGATACCGACGTGCTGTCGGGTGTAACACCGAAGATTTTGGAGGGAACTTAATTACTCGGTGCCTTTTTTGTCGGCCCATTGAAAATGGCTTAAAGATGCCTGTATAGCCTATAGAGGAAATAATACAACGGTGTAGTAATTGTGTTTTCTTGCCTGGGAGCATAGGAACTCCTGAATATAAATTTTAAGGACTTTTATAATTCCTCTGTATAATCCAAACACATAGCCGCTTGATGTTTGAGGTTAATGGAATATCGTTATCACAACATGAATATTCCTGACGGCAAACCAAAAGTTCATTCCCCACTCAGAATCACTCACCAATTCACCAACGATGTATCTAATGCTAGCGGCCGTTGATTCAGTGAATGACAGAGCGAACGACGCGTTGGAAGAAATGCATTGGGAACCTATGTCAGAGGCAGTGAGTGAATCGGTTTTCGGTTAATTATACACATGAAAGACACCCACTAATTTTTTTCCCCATCGGTTTCTCACCATAATGCTATAGTGAAGCCAGGATGATAATGTTTATAGCTAGAGAGTATGTTGTCCCGAATGCAAGTTGGAGCTCTGCTTGAGCTCAATACCTATCCTTATGTGCAAACTGCAGAGCTCTCAATCCGACCATACTACCGGGTCCTGCTGAATAAAACATGCGGGTTAAAATAAAACCCCTCACAGGGTGCGCAATAGCCCCTGGGGTCCGTACTAGGACTCAGTGCCTGTCACCACGATGGTCATGGCCTGGGGTGAGATTTTTCGTGGGGAAAGTAGGTGGGGATGGGTTGTATTTGTCCAGCCCGCGGGGGTGTCAGGCGGGAAATGCGGTCGACCTCGGCCACCTCATCAACTGCAGCTGATGAACCTGTCGTTCTCCTGTCACGCCACGAACACGGGGCGAAGTTGGCGGACGGGGACAGACGAGGTTAAGGGTTAATGGTGGCTAATGGGAGGTCAGGAGTCAACGAGCGGGGAAAGGGTTAACTAATGATGCACACGACAGTCTCGCGTGATTTACGCGTGTAGGAAAGTAAAACATTTACATCAAATACCTTGGTTTCTTTTAGCTCGTATAATGCAATGATTATACATACATGATGTAGCATGATACCGCTACATTCACCTACCAGCTCGTTCGACGTTCCGAGGTTGTGCTAATGCTTGTGCAATATTTATCAAGATGCATGAAAAACAGGTAGACGGTCTAGGTTTATGTTTGTTTTTTATATAAGATTATAAAGATATTTTTCAAAATTTCACTTTTTATTATTCAATCAAATGCTTTTTGCCAGGTATAAGGTAATTAACCCGCAAGTGACATTTTGGAATTTAGGGGTTTCAATTAATAGCAACTGGCATAGTTACATTAATTGTAAGATAATATAACAGCACAGCAAATTTTACAGATTTAAGACCTTGGTCAACGAGACTATTTATCCCACGCACTACTGACTAGGCCATGCTCTTATTTTGTCTTAGTTAGGTAATATTCTTCCTTTGGTGAGTGTCAAGTAGAAGGCATTACTTCGGATGGATGCAGACAACGGTATGAGCAGAATGATGGAGATGGGGGATTTTAGGTAGGCCGTAGGTATTAGACAGTTCTAGGTAGGCATGAGCCGCTAGTTGTGAAGTCTGCAGAGGTAATCATCAGACAAGCAGTAGGCGGAGCGAGGCAGGCGAATCCTGTACCTTAGTACTCTTGTGTAATACAGGCGACACCTGGTCTTTATCTACTCCCTGGATGGGAATAAATACGTGCCTCATAGCAGAGATTCGTGCCTAGAGAACTGCCATCTGCATGATCTACACTAACCTTATTCACCTCTTAAACCTGAATCTTACCAAAAAAGAATAATCAAGTATCATGAAGCTAGAAGAGGCTGAAGTAAACACAAATAAACAGGTTAGCAAATCAATAAGCATGAGAGGTGGGTGATAGGTGGGGGATCGTAGGCAGGCATTCCGGAAGACAGGCGGGGTGATACGTAATTTATTGTGCCATTATATGACATCAATGGCCCCGTAGACCAGGAGAATGAGAACCAGACACAGTACCTCTGTTTCTAAGTCTGGCGTCTGTCTCCCGGGGCCAGACATATATATACGGCTCGGCTTTCTTTCAATTTGGATACCTATTACGAAAGTGCTGCTGCTTTCCATCATTCTTCTGCATTTGCCATCTCCCTCTGTCATATAAGATCTAATATATTTTGTTTTATCTGCCAAGCGTGTCCATTTGATGGGAGGTGGTTGAGGTAACATATTTGACCTTCGATCTCCATCCCCTGACAATTAGGACACTGTAAATGGATTCCCTGAACTTCTTACCGCTGTAGAAGTTTTACCCGGCGTTTACACTAGACGACTAAATGTGACAGCTGTAAATCATCTAGCTTATATCGTCAGGTGGTTCAGGTGGTCCTCAATTAAGTAATATCACCCACAATCGTCATCAATCCAGGAATTTCCCCAAGGGTTTGCACTATTTAAATGTACGGATTTCTAGCCATTGACAGCTGAAAGTCGTGGTGACAAATTAATGAATCGCTGTCTATTATCGCCTCGTGTAAACACTAGGTTAGTTTGATTCCCACTGTCTATCGCTGGCTCTGGCCTTCCGCGTTGGTGAAACAACCTTTGGATAGATTGTAAATCTAATTTGGCGGTGGAATTGCTACCCTATGGAATGATTACATTTGTCGGTTCGGTTGCTTTCTGGAATATTATATTATATATATCATACAAATTCAGACTGTGGGAACTTAGATAAAATAAACTTTTGTTAAGAGTTTTTAACAACAGAGGAAGCTAGTCTTTTATTTACAGTCATCGTTCTGTACATGTACCCTGACACAAGAATGTAAGATAGAGCCGAGGAAGCAAGTTTATATGCTGAAGCAAAGAATCTCCCTCAACCACCGAGAGGGTTTTGAAAAGCCTTCTACCTGTGAGGCTCCAAAGGGTTCTCTCCTTTTCAGAGGGAATGCACCGAGTAACCTACCGACCTGCTGCGGACTCGGCCTTATTTTACAAAGACCAAGTTAAGTTGAAGTGTACTTGTTCCTGGGATGTTCAAAGACTACATCTTAAACGCCCAACATGGGTGAACTGTATGTCTTCCTTTCCTGAATAAAAAAAGGAATTCAGGCACACTAGTGGCACTTCCATGCACGGACTCACCTGAATCATCACGCAGCAGGGATCGGCATCACACGTTCTCTGGTGAAGAGCAACCATACCACTACTCGACTGACCCGGCTCCTATCAAACCACAAGTGGTATTCCCAAGTCGAAATTGCTACACCTATACACAGCACGCTACTGTACTGAAGGATAGGGGTGACAAATAGAAACCTCTTTCTAACAGAAGTTCATGAATGTATCAATTAATGCTTAAGTGAGCAAAACCTAGGATTAACTAACCCTGGAGTATTGTCATTATCTACCTTTTTATACAATATGTCATAGATAACATATGCTTCGTAATAAAAACTGTTTTACCTCAAATGACTGACTTGAAAATCTATCATTTGTTTGGGCAGGCTAGACTATGGCCGAACACTCCTTAATTACATACCGCCGTTAGGGGTGAAGTAACATTATGTTTTATACCTAGGGTGGTTGTTTCATGGCTTTTACTGCCAATCGGAGGTAAATAAATAACAATTCTAAACAATAATTAAAGGCATAGATAATAGGGTTACTTACCCCGGCTATAAAGCCTCGATGAATAACATTATGCATCCTCACCAAGTAACTTTCAATTTGTTTTCCGTGAAGCCAGTTTCCCTTTATCATCAAATTATTACAAGCCACCATGACAAAAGATACAGATATGGTACTACAACAACCTCATTCAAAATTCTGAAGGTGTCCCATACATACAGTATAACAATAGATTACTCTTCTAAATGGAAAGTATTACACCTTGGTGACTACATAGGCCCAATCTTTCAGCTATATCACTAACCTTCAATTTTCTAAAGGCAGATTGTGTTATCATTTATTTACATTAAATTGCAATTGTTGAAGACAGATCAACAATTATACTGGGTTTTGTATGTTTCTATAGCAATTAAACAACTTGACCACTTTCTATGTCGTTCAATGCATGACGTGTTCTCTTGACACACTTTAATAAATTCCATTTTATTCACTTCCACCAAGTATCATCTTTAAGTGTGCATAACTTGCCATATCAGGAAGAACTTGCTACAAGATATCTCATTTGGATCTCTCATGAGAAAATGGAGAATGTATATATGGGCTAAGTAGCTAATTTAGCATATTTTTCTAAAGGGTTTCTGTCAACTATCATCATGTTGACCACGTTTCTACAATTAAGCACCGATAAAAAATGGGGGTCTACGATTTCGTTCCAACAAAAAACCTGTATCGTAGGGTGTCTACAACATTTCAACATGTTGAAATGTCGGTGGCTAATCGGCAGCATTAGAGAATATTCTGTCTCATGTGTGAGATACTAATCAGAACATTATGAAATCTTGGAATGAGATAGCAGATACATGTGTTCCGTTAAGTTCGTATAAGTGTCGCAAATCAATACTCTCTTAGTTTGATTAGGAGCAGAGATTTTAGTATCTGAAAAGAAAATACATTCTTGTTTTATGTGTACTGGTAAACATTATCCATGCGATATTTCCTAAATTATAATGTATCATATATCAAAAATGAAGATAACACTTCAAGAAATGCACTTAAGCCCTGCTAATATCGTGGGGTGTTTCGTGACCATGGTCACCTTATTTTACCAGTCAACCCCTTACGATGCGTGGTGAATTGGCATGTGCAGACATGTGTCTACGATTTTGCCCCTTCCCGAAATGTCTCGGATATTTGCTTTTTGTATCGGTGCCATATCGGTAGGTCTAAATTTCTATCGTAGTAGGGGGACGCCAGGCCTTATAGCCTCAACATTGTCTACATCACGATCTGCCATTCAAACCTTTTCATGAATCGAATAAAATGCGATGGAAGGCCAGGATGTTTCTGTCTGATATGTTCTGTCAATGGAACAGGTATGATCACTTTGTTTAGTAGTCAGGAATGAGAACAAGTGATGACCTCTGTATCATACATAATGCAGAAAGACACTGCTGGCTTTCAAGCTCGCCTCAGGTTACCAATCTCACCTATATATGTCCCCGATCCCGTCTGAATACATGTTAACCACTTCCCTCTTTTACAGAACTTTGAATATCAGGTTCTGGAAAATAAGAAAAAGTTGGGGAGCAAAGGAAAGTCATTACCAAAGGTACCCCCGTAAGCGCACTCTTTATCAAAAGCACCATATCGACATTCCCCAGAACCCATTTATAGCGTTCTCTGATGTATAGAATCTGGCCTCTATGCCCTTTCTCACATCACCTTAAACCTATCTATTATACGATCCCTACATGGGCATACATATGTAGGAAATGCGAGAAAAAAAAGACTGTGAGAGGAGGGGGTGTACAGAAGGATAGCCCACCATTGCCTGAGGTGCTATAGACGTCTGTCAGACATATAAGACAAAGGTCATGAGAGGACGGATCACGTTATGGCATCATCCAGGGGCGGTCAGGTCCTCTTTCTCTCCAGGGTCAAGCTTATCTGCAGGTGGGGGAGGGTACCTGGCCCACGTCACTACTGTCCTTCCTGCCCTGCAGGTCAGTCAACCTCCTTTATTCAGTACGATGTCAATGCCTGCTATGCTGACGCAATCGATTAATCGATACGGGTCCAATCCAAATCCAGACAGTGTGCAAGTTAGGGTCATATATTTATCTCGGTTTATAAAAGATAGCTTCGGCTAAAATATACAAAAACGTTTGTTCTTCATAGGTTTTGAGTGGCCTCTCTTTCTAGCATTGCATCAGCGAGGGAGACAAAGATTGAAAGAATCCACATTCTTCATTTTTATCACTCCCTTCGGGTATTATGCAAAGACGCCCCTAGCGGTTTCAATCATACTGTATATTTACGTCAAGCTCAAACTCAGATATGTCTGCGATAGGTAAGATGAACTTCAGGCAAGTGCGACAACAACTGAGACAATGTAAAATTGGTGTGGCAAAATATGATCTAATTATGTCTCTCGTAGGTATTCCTGAGTATTCTTAGGCCTGGCGTCCACCTACTACGATATGGCACCGATATGGTCTACAATGCACCTCCCGATAAAAAATCAAAATTGCGTCGGAAGGTTACCTGATATCGGGGCAGTTGACCACGTTTCTGCGATTAGACACCGATAAAAATCCAATACAACGCATGGTGGATTGGCTTGTCTAGACTTATGTCTACGATTTTTCACCTTCCCGATATGGCACCGATTTTGACATTTTGTATCGGTGCCATATCGGGAGGTCTACGATTCTATCGTAGTAGGTGGACGCCGGGCCTTAGGCCCCGCACCCACTAGTTACGACACGTTCCGACAAGCGTTCCGACACAGAATTTCTCTGTCATAGCGCAATCGTAGCACTCTTGTCGTAGCGTGTCGGAGCGTGTCGTAGCGTGTCGGAGCATATCGGAACCTGTCGTAACGGTTTTTGGCGGGGGAAAAAGGAGACCACGGCGCCAACACGGGCTACGACACGGGCTACAACAGGATACAGGTTTCCTCAATTCTTTCAAAAATGATGAGAGTAACCTATGATTTTTAAAACCTAAATAAGTAGCATTATACATATATTATATTCTGGTAAAGTTTGAAGAAGGTGAAGTGGGATTTACTGAGTGAAATTGAACTTTTTAGAATTCTTATATATTCTATTATCAAATATTTTAAAACTCTTGGGTTACGGAAAGGGTACATCCTGATTAGTATGTAACCTAAATTTTGTCGAAATTTTCAAAGTATTAACGGAGATATAGAGGAAAATATAAATTCCCATTGACTTACCATTGCTTCCATAGGCGCCAATGTTAAATATCGTGACTTGTGTCGGAACAGTGTCGTAACCCTTGTCGGAAGCCAGCCTCCACTACTGATGAAGGCTACGATAGCGTTCCGACACGTTCCGACATGCCCCGACACGTTCCGACATGGGTGCCGTGTCGTAGGCCTTGCGACACGCTTCCGACATTTCCAACGTGTTGGAAATGTCGGAAGCGTGTCGCAAGGCCTACATGTTGGAAATGTCGGAAGCGTGTCGCAAGGCCTGCGACAAGGCGCCCGTGTCGGAGCGTGTCGGAAGCCATGTCGGGGCGTGTCGGGGCATGTCGGGGCGTGTCGGAACGCTTGTCGGAAGCTGGCCTCCACTCCTGCGATAATTCACACGCTTCCGACACAACGTTCGATTTTATGTCGGAAGCGTGTCGGAAGGGCTATCGGGGCGTGTCGGAAGCGAAATCGTAGGAAGTGGGTGCGGGGCTTAACAGTTCCCTTTATGTTGCAGACATGACGAATACACGAAACCTATCTATGGAACCTTTCATATAGCCTTTTAAAACTTTGTAGGACATCAGCAGTATTGAACAGCAATGCTTCAAAAATTGGTAATATTATGAAAACTAGTGTTGTATTTTTTCTATTTGATAAGGTTTCTTGGGATTAATACCTCTCACCCTGTGGGGTGCAGTGTGGTATTATCTCTTTTTCAAATTCGAATTTTTTTTTTATATTATGAAAACTATTTTAAATCTTGTTCACAGTCGAGCGTTGACCCGAATATAATTTGTCAGGATGGAATTATGTAAAATAAACCAGCAGCAACAAACATGCAGGTTGCTTATGATGTGTCCTTTTTTGAAATATCATGTTTACCCGTCAAACGGTTTCTTATCGTTACCAAGCACATTTTTCGTTATTTCTCTCCACAATTCAGATGTGAAATAGATATCGAAGGTTGAAATAAAGGCTCCCGTAAAGAAATTGCAATCTTAAATATATATATATGGTTCTCTGTAGAGTAGTTGAAAAAGACGTATGGCATGGGTCTGGTCTTCCCTGGCCGAGACTAATAACTCCCAAGGGTCTTATTTCTAATGGGATATTTCCCACATGTCAGTCTTAACCGTGTTGTCGAGGCATTCCATGGGGAAGGCCTTCTCGTTCTGTTGGCTTTATCTTTATTCAATAAGCTCTTATCCAGACCATGAGTCCAATTAAAATCTGTAAACTCTCTAGAGGCCCTATTAATCTTATAAGATGCGAAAGTCAGGCTGGCTCCAGGTCACCCTGGGTCACAATATTGTTGCGTTTCCATTTGCCAATTAGGACCACCGATTATGGCATTTAGCACTGCCGACCGACTATGTAATATTATTTGACCACTAATCGGTAGGTTTTCTCTCCAACCTTACGCATCATCGCACCACCAACCGAATATGAGGCCACTAACGAAATCAAACCAGGTTAAATCAATCGGTGGCTGTGGCTAAAGGTTCGATCAATGGCCACCTCTATTTCCGTCTAAAACAAGCGTTTTATCTCAATAATCACCGATCGGCATTAATTTTATCACTTCATCAACCAAATTTTATTCTCACTAGTTCATACCTTTATACTATATATTATCAATTTATCATCAATAAAATTAATTATCCCAGCCTGCCTCCGAGTGTCTCTGTGGGGGGGGGGGGGGGGGTAAGATAATGGCCAGCTCATCTCCCAGAAATTGGGAGAGGGGGGTTCATTGTCTCTCCCTCACGCGAACACCCCTCAACTAACACACCATACACCACCTGGTGTCAAAACTCATTACCCATCAACCTCTCTCTCTCATATACCATCACTTAACCGTCATACTTCAAACCATCAACACGCAATTTTATTTCCCACCCACCATCCAAAATTAATCATTAATTCTTAATAATCATCACTACCCTCTTCCCTTAACCATAAATTTTATCACTTCATCAACCAAATTTTATTCTCACTATTTTATACCTTTATACTATATATTATCAATTTTATCATCAATAAAATTTAATAATCCCAGCCTGCCTCCGAGTGTCTCTGTGGGGGGATAAAATAATGAACATATTTTGTGTGTATATATACATGCACGTATTGACTGTATTTGTGTATGATATGTGTATGAGGTGTATGTATAGATAAAAATATAGAAAAAGAATGTGCCTAAAATCCCTTACAACCATACCGACCTGCCTGCCCTGGCGTCCCCCGACCCTCCCGTCACCCGGTTTATCATCATGATAGGTTTATCATATATAAGTATTCAGACAATAATCAATAGGTTTTCAGAAATCTTTTACAATAGAAATCGGTAATATAACACCGGATTTTCAATATACCACGGTCTTGGATGATTAATGGCAAATAATAATAATAAAAAAAACCCGCAGTGGCGTACTCTAGGTGAAGAGATCGGAACGATCGGACTCCAACTAGCCGAGTGCAGGATCTATACGAAATCAGGCGTATAAGTGATGCCTAATGGAACTACTTTTTTTACCCCAAAGGAGCCATATATATACGCGGAAATCAAACACATGTGTACACGCTTGAATTTCCATGCTGTGCACACTCTTTTACTAGCTATATAAAACACAACCAACGGTGGCAGCATGGAATATGGCGCATTGGAATTCTAACTATGATAGTAAGAATCTTAGCTGGTATAGTGAATCATAGACTGTGTCAGTGTAGCAGTCAGGCGATACTCTGCTCGGCCATCTCAGGGTATTGCATGCGGCACCGGTCTTCAATACTGGAGCTGCATCTTGCCTGTATGACCAGACAACACTGTCTCGTCCCATAAATACGGCTTAAAACTAGAATCCAACCAAACACATCTCGAGGTGCATCCTGTGCTAGACTCCCAGCAATCAATATTTCTTACAGAGCTACTCGGGTCTGGGAAGTAGGATGCTCCAATCTAGATTCACTTGCCTGGGAATAGGGACATAGTTTTGTTGGCGGGCAGAGGAAGTTTCGGCACTAACTCTACGATGAATGAATGTGAAGGGCCTCCTCCATATCAGCGGTGTATTGTCCAGACCACTAAATTACCGCGACTGCTATGCACTCCCTGTCTATTCTCATCCAGATATCTCCTGTGAAAGAATGATCTAATTTTACTCTAATTAACGACATAATCAACCATGAATCCAGGCCTGTGTTAAGTTCCTTACTGAGGAGCCATTATGCATTTCAGCAAGTGACGGTTCTATTCATGACTTTGTACTCAATGGACTTTGACGAGGGGCTGTTGATTGGTGGTTCTCTCTTGGAGTTAGTATAATGAGACAACTGGTTTAAGTCTTGGAGGGGCAATCCTATTGATATTGACACCTTGGGCTAATTCTCACTAATCAGACTGAAAGAAAAATAACCTAAAAGGGCCTTGTTCCATTAGCCCTTTCAGACTAGAAGTAGAAAGACTGAAGTAGGCAATACCAGGAAAATGATAAGTTGACATGGTTCTTGTTCTTCTGATGCTGGGGAAGCCCAGTAGGTAGGATAAAGCAACAACGAGAAGGTGCAACCAGTGATTAGTCGAAAATTCGCGAAATTTGAGCGATGTTTGATATTTAGCCACCCTACAACTCACAATAGTCCTGGTTATCAGTCTCCCTCTACACTCTAAAATAGCTTGTGCTAAATAAAGCTGATACCCATAGATCAAAGCTATTAAAAACATTTTACAAAGACAAAGGAATGCTTGGCTTATTGTATGTAATTGATAAAATCGGGATTTAGAAATGATAAATGATAAAAATGGTAATTTAACATTAGAATTTTTTTTTTTTTTAACTTGCAATCGGAAGACAAATGGTATTGAAATAAAATGTGAGGTGCTCCCAGGGTGAGAAGATTGGAATGATTGAATAATGACGTGAATTATATGCGTAAACACAACTACGACTGGCCTAGTGTTGGATTCATACAGAATCTGGTGTACGTATATAGTATATGAGGCTAAAAATCGTCTAGTGTCAACGCGAAGCGCGTGGCGACTACAGGTCATTTGATTACGTCTGATTGCATCACGCTGACATTAGACGATATTTAGGCTTTTAAAATAGAAAAACATCAGATATTGTGGAATTGGAGATAATTAAAAACTATATAGTAATTCGCACCATA
Source organism: Alentia gelatinosa (assembly GCA_950022655.1). Classification (NCBI taxonomy): domain Eukaryota; kingdom Metazoa; phylum Annelida; class Polychaeta; order Phyllodocida; family Polynoidae; genus Alentia; species Alentia gelatinosa. Next base: position 46,461,707 of record OX465583.1, on the reverse strand, counting down.
TTATCCACCCTGCCACCTATCGAGCATCTGCGAACCATTTATATAACGTTATCACCGACCAGCAACCAACTCGCTCAAGTTCCCCACCCACCCACACCCAAGGATAAAGACTCTGAAACTAGATACTCATATCACGTTGTATCTGTCGCCTCACCTAACCATGTTGACCATTAAAATCACCATATATGTCATTCATTACAATTAATCTTTCCATATATGTAAACCAACAAAATATAATGTTATTTTGTCTCCAATAATATAGTTTATCGAATTAAAGAATCGCCTCCTATAATCGTCTAGTGTAAACGCAGGGTTAGGTATCTCAATGTGTTGCAACCAAAACATACATAATATGAATGAAGATATAAATATGATTCGTTTCAAGTAGCATTTTATCGTTCGTCATTTCCATTTAGGGGATTTAGGTTGAAATGATCAAAGACAAATTATAACGCTTTCATTCAATATTTTCTTCCTTCCTGTGCCCTTAAATCATTCAATTATCTCAGTTTTTGTCTTCAGTCTGCCTTCTATATAGATATATACAACCCCAGTAGGCCATAGGGTATCACATTTTGAAATGACTCAATAACAAAATAAAACTAACGTGAGGGCATCACTATAAATTTCAATTCTGAAGGACATGTACTGTGCTGATATCTAATATTTACCAGCATTATCGGCCCATACCAGCTGGAGAATGTACAGGGTATTTGCTTAAGGGGCGACCTGTGCAGGAGATTGAGCGTGCCAAGGGATTGGCTAGACCACCACCAAAGATAAATCAGCTGGTGAGTTGTAGCAACGAGTGTCCAACGTCTGACTTGAATAAACCCTGTCCACGTTAGGGTTTAACCTCCTAGTGTGAGTCCCGCGGGCCAAAAGGTGATGGGTAAATAATGTTCCCAACCCCGCTGGGAGGTGCAGTGTGAAGAAAGTGGTAGTGCGAGTAGTAGCAAGAGACCGGTTCCTAGAATGAGCTTCCAGAGTCTACTTTGGCGAGGCGCTCACAGTACTGTTTTCTGAAGCGGAATGCTTGTTCTGAAGTTCGTTGGGCTTCGGATCATTCAATTTTAAAACATTAAAGTGGGTGAATCAACTGAATATAGGCAATGCACATGTAAATTTTGGCAAAGCTGAGTTTTATCCGATGCTGGAAAGGACATGTGACTTGGAATTGGGTTCGAATAACATCATCAGCTTAATCGACAAATGAACTGACTCCTGGGCCCTGTTTTTTTTTTTCGCCCGAGGAGGCTTGAAATGCCCGGGGAGAGGTCCTAGAAGAGTTTGGGTTTGATAATTCAATTTATCGTGGGGAAGGAGAGTTATAGCCGACGATCTAGGAGCTCTCCTCAATTTCCGTTTTATTTTTTATCCTCGGGCCGGGAGAGCTCGTGAAAAGTGTCCTGCAGCTTTCCTGGCGGGGGACACGTCTAGGAGTATCGTGGGTGATTCAAAATAACAAATAAAAGCTATTTAATTCATTTTAACTATCGGAAATGTATCTATTATGATTTTGATAAAAACTGGAAGTCTCAGATGGAGAATTACTGTGCTATTTACTTAGATTTACATACATTCATAAATTATTAAATTAGTTCCCAAAAATACCACTATTGCCACCACCTGCAGTATACACAGCCTCTCTTTCAAGTCTCCTCCAAAGTGTCCTACAGGTTTATTTTGTCCTGGGGCTCTCTCAAAGGAGACTACGGCCAAGGATTTCTCTCCCTCCCGAGGACAGGGTAAATCGAACGAGATTGAGGAAATCTCCTAAAAAATATCCTCAGTGGAGTTATCCCTTCGTGGGGACTCTCCTCCCCCAGGAGAGTTGAAAATAAAACAGGGCCCTGGGGCTATCTCAAAGGAGACTACGGCCGAGGATTTCTCTCCCTACCGAGGACAGGGTAAATCGAACGAGATTGGGAGATCTCCTCCAATATGTCCTCCGTGGAGCTCTCCTCGCCAAGGGGAGTTGAAAATAAAACGACCCCCTGGACTAGGGACTCCTACCGTGTGCTTTTCAAACTGCAGAAAGTCAATATTTCAGTACAGCATTTTGTTGAATAGTGATTTAGAGTGTCTTCAACAAGGTAAAAACTATAAATTTACTCCTCTCTATATGGATATGATGACACTTAAATGACACCAACTATTTCAGAAGAAACGGCACAGGATTGATACTCGTGAATAGACTGGTTGCTACAGCCATAATACAAAGAAAATCCTATCCCTAGAGTGATCGACCCTTTTTCTCCGCGTACGCTCATCGGGTGCCCTCGCGTCTATCGACGCTTTACAGTCAATTAAGGAATAGTGCTGATACAAAAAATTTTTTTTCAAACCAAAAACTCTGCGGAGCTAACGGTAACAAGAAAATTTTGTATCAGCATGATTACCCTCTGGTAGTACCTAACCCAACCCCATTGCAAGCACCGGATGGGCACGTGACTGATGCGGGCGACGTGAGCGGGGCGTCCTTAGTTACTGATCACTCTTCTGTTGGCGCATTACCGCCAACCTCTCTGGTTGCCTCGTGCCTATGTTCTGTACATAGGCATGTTTACCCCAAAGTATGTTCTTTGTTACAAATATAGGCATGTCAACCCCTAACACCGACTGTCATAATGATAACTAAGAGATGCCATTATTTTGCCAAACATTTGATGAAATCCTTTGCCATGGCAACTAAGTTCTATTAGAAATACGATTCAGGTTATGTTCACACCATGATCTGTAAATAGGCTTATCTCAATCTTTCTTGCCCCACATGGTTCATAAGTTTACACTGGTTCTCATGACAACCACAATAAAACAATGACTTGAGCATGGTTGCAATGTACATACATCACATGTATTTCATAATTTGTGCCAAAATTAAATTCTTTGTATAGATCTATGTCCTTGTATTTATATGCATTCAACTATTTAGAATCATCATGTTCACAGACATACATCTCGGTGGTCAGTAATCGTCATGTCTCAATGCAATAATCGATCGCCAGGAGGAGAGGGTGTGTGTGTGGTTACCGGTTATTAAGCAGGGAAATATTCTCAAGGAAAGCCACTGACCGACTTTTCTACAGGGTGCACTTTTCGTCTGAAGATGGAAACACCTCAGTACAAAGACACGTTTGACAATCCACAATGTTGAACTCGTGCATGTATGCGGTCTTCTGTGACGGGTGCACTAAAACATCGACAAATTTACACAGCAGTGATATAGAGACGCATAGGGAGCTCCAAGCTGACGGAATTACCACCCTTGTATGTGTTGTACAATACCCTAGGGGGAAATGATCTTTTGTAAACGTATCAACTTTTGTTTTACTTACTAGAGAAGGCCACTTCCCACCAGAGAAGGGCGCTGCCATGCCACGATAGGATCTTATCAAATTATGTCTGGCCTGAGACAGGAGGTGTTGTTCTATAGAGGAATCACTCCAGGTATCAGGTGATGTTACGTGTTCTTTTGGATATAATGCAGGTGAATATGATGCAATGGCAGGTGTGATCAAGACTCTTACTTTGTGCTGTATCACCTAATGCTGGTTTTCCAATTATTTCCACCGATTATTGCATTTATCACTGCCCACCGATTAATCAGCAGTTTTGGTCAAATAATCAGGTTGAAATATGGAAAATAATAATGGGCAAACAATTTCTATTTAAAACATTACACGATACAGCAATATCTACCGACGTTTTGACTCAACAGCGAAATACCCCCCCCCCCCCCCCAACCTTTATGGCCCTTTACCCACTGTCGCTACCTGCTGCCTGCCTATCAGTCTCCCGCTACACTCCAATGGCAGTTTATGCTTTGTTTAGGTTAGGCTGAACCACACTGAACACTGGGGTTTTGAAAGTAAGATCTATTAAAAGAACTCCAAAGAATGGCGGCCTGATCGTATGCAATTAATCAAACGATGCCCAAATCCTAATACAAGATTGAATAATTCATGGTTTGATATAGGGCAAAGCTACAGTGATGACCCCTATGTGTATGGAAAATCGGAAAGTTGCGTAAATATACATAAACATAACCCCAACTGGCCTAATACGGGATTGTGGAATGATTTCTAATTATTTAGTTATTTCGTGAGGGCAATATCACATATGTAACCGCGAGGTAACTTTTAATTATTCTTGAATATATTAGAAGGCAATACCTCATCTGTTAATCCGAGGTAAGCCCCCGAGGTACTGTAAATAACCCGACCGACGAACCCTGGTCAGGCACATGCCACTCACGCACCAACCAGTATACGAGTTCCGCACCCACCGTCCCCTGAGGAACAGTACCTGTCTCTTGTTAGTTTTGAGACTTTGAAAGCTTTTAACGTGCATTTTATACTATGTAATAGGCGTTATGTTCTAAAAAAGACTATAAAATAAAAATATAGTTTATTTTACTTGCACGCTACATATGTATTCCACTCTTTTAATCATCATCTACGTGTACCGAAGCAGGCGTAAATATGATCCCCAGGAGACATATGCACGACGTGAAAATCATACATACGTTAACTAAAAGGTTTGTGCTATGCATACAGCATATGGGGTGACTGTATTGATACTCCAAAGGGACCTTTCAGACATTTTTCCACAGACTGGATTCACGCCTTATCCTCGTAACCTTATCTATTATTGGACGACTGAATGTATGAGTGTAATATGTTTATAATACCCATGTACGTTATTTCCAGAGAAATCGCAGCGATTGCATCATATTCTATGGTATTGCAGCTATAGTTTGATAGCCTTAATTATATCTAAAGGCCAACGCACTTAGCGATATTTTTCCTTGCGATATGTTTGCGATATCGCAAGCATAATAAAGCAGCGGGTGATTGCGTAAAAACGGTACAATATCTCAAGCAAAAGAATTGACATGTCAATTCCTGTCGCATATGACTTTCAGCCTTTTGGAGGAAAAATATCGCATGAGACTTTGTACCTCAGCGGGTGGTAAAAGGGGGTGCAAAAGGGGTGGTGCAATATCACAAGGGGTTCAAGGCACACTTAGCGATATTGTTCCGGGAAAACATCGCGAGGGTACTTTTACGGCGACTTTTCGCTTGCGATGTGCAAAAGTCGCTAAGTGTGCGTTGGTCTTTAGACACACCTTAGATAGCACCGAAATTGAATTCACAACAATACATTGTCAGGCCTAGCTATCATATACCTATCTTTTTCCAAGGGAACCCAAAATCAATTTACAACACTTAAAGTTTAGCCCTACAGCTATTTTGTTCCAGCAATTTAAAAACAACATATAAAAAACAATACTCCTGCTATCACACCCTTCGTCACACTTTAGTTGGGATTGTCGTAAAGGACTAGAAATTGTCACGTGTAAACGCCACTCCATTGACGACAGATCGTCTAATTATATCATATTAAACAATTTGGCGCCACCTGACGACTATACGACATGCTCTGAAGACGGCGAATATTACAATCGGGCTTGAATTAGTCGTCTAGACACCTTTTCCTATAAAGGTTATCTAGTGTAGACGCTGGAGGACTATGGCCGCCTATTGTGTAATCGAGCACCATGTTCAGCTTTGCAGCTTTGTGCACATCTCAGGCTGTGTTTGGTGTTACATAGCTTTAGTAAACAGTACATAATATGCTTCTGATGTATTTGGTATTGTTAACAAATCAAATATGATTGACTGCGTCGGAAGGCTTTACGATGCACGTACCTACAACGTCAGCATCGGCGTAGCACCCTTTTACATATCCTGGTGAGTGTATGTGTGTATTGGACGGAGGGAGGTGAATAAGATCATGTAAGAGCGTAAATTATTTAAGGGACCCCTGGTCCACTGTCCAGACGCAACCTCTGCTTCCAATGCAAATGTCGATATTCCGTCGGTAGTGCGTCGAAAGGCGCCTCAGTCTATGTCATGAAGAAATCTTTGTCATTACCTAACTGAGCTTTCAAGCAAATCTATTTTGTCTTAAAGCAGTATACGCGAAATAGTGGAACCATTTTGATATATATTTTAAACACTCTGCACACGGAAAGAGTAACCTGATCTAGACTGGCAAATAACTCGATTCATGAACTACTTGTCGATTGACAGAGAAGTGTTCACTATTTCTGTTAACATGACACCCTAGGCTTTCTTTAATTGAGTCGGTTAATCATGTTGAATTCTTGTTGGCACAGCGTGGAATTCTATACTCTTCAATTGACACCGCCCCAAAACCATGGTGGGGACAGCTGTGTCAGTAATTGTTGGAAGGTGCGGCAGGTCGAAATACCTCAAGAAAACCGAGAAGAGCATAAGCATTTCAACGAGGTATACAGTCAAATCCAATTAAAATATGTTCTAGTATTATCATTTTCTTTTCTGATCTTAGTCCCTGGGCCAATTTGGAAAAGAGTTGGCTGTCCGCGCCTCCCCCCACCCCCACTGGAAAGAAATGTTTTATTGTTTTATCTTGTATAGATCCATCCTCCCAGTTAACATTTCCACTTGTTGTCGCTCTGGCAAGTGGTCGGATTACCATGTCAAAAACTGTTGAAGAGACATATCAAAATGTCTGATGACCTATAAATCTGAATCCTGAAAATCATTTCTTGGTTCTGTATTTTTTTATAAACTATTACAATTACTCATTAAATAACATTTGGTAATTAGCTCAATACTCTGATCCTTTCTAGACTCAGAACAGCAAACAGAATCAAAATCTTGTCTTCACAGTGACCTCCAGTGCTCAGCCTTATTCGTGTGTGTACTTTTAATGTCCCCTTTACTTATCTGCAATTTTCCACATTTGTGTTTCTTAGATAATTTAAAGACTATAAAAAACCTTTTCATATGCAGTTTTTTTGTTATATGGCCATGTTATAGCATCCCCTAGAAATATATTGAGCTATTTTTTAGTGTTTTTTTATATCAGGTTCAAGGTATATAATTAATTAAGCTATCCCTGCTGCTCCGGCATCCCTTAGACACATACCCTGTGATCTTATGATCCAATTATATAACCAATTTTTCTATCATTACTGCCATTGCCATTTGATATTTGATATTTGATTTGAGACCTCTGGAATGTGATATCAAAAGCCGGTATATCTGGCCAGGCACTCAGAGTCAATTGGAAGGCATAATTCCATGCCAGGGCAGGGCACAGCTTGTGTCCTTTGATCCTAATGAGGGAGATTGAGGTCATTGAGCGGAACTGGTCCATTTTTGACCACCTGACAGTAATCGTAAACCCATTTGCAGTCTTATTTAGTAATTGCCTTCTTTCTGCAGATCCCGTCTCCAAGGGTGCATCTTGATCCTTTTATTACCAGCAGCAGGTTATAGTTGTCCTTATGTGGTTCCTGAAGTCCCACCTCCTTGGTAACCCATGGCCGTTGGTCAGGGGTGGTCATTGCTCCCCCTGGTGTTCCCCCCTCTCGCGCGACACGAGCGCCCCTCCTGCCCCCTAGCGGCTCTCACACGTACTGCGCAGTCACGAGCGCGGCTAAGCCACCGGTCCCGGTCTCACTTCTTCTCCAGCTGTACTGCAGTACACACCTACTCCAGTCTTTCTCGTCTTTTTGGCCACGTGCTCGCAGCCTCATACTCCACGAGTACGGGCCGGCACGTCCATTCAATCACGAGGAACACGCATCACGAGTGAGGAGAAGAGTTCAACATGGGTCCCCCGAATACGCGAAGTAATCCCGTCGCGGGACCGTCCCAAGGACCAGACATCGAAGGTACGGTCTCAGACTCCAGACAGACCGGCACGGACCACGTGGCGTCGGTCTCCGACAACGGGTCGACCGTTAAGTCCTCGAGGATGACCGCCCTGGAGAACAAGATGGATACCATGATGGAGGCAATCAACCGAATGTCTCGCCAACGATCCTCGTCCCGGGCTTCGAGGTCGAGGCCGCCGACGGAACCGACAGCCGTGGAGGCCCGGACCAGGGAATGGGCGCACGAGCAGACCGCACGGCTACCACCCCCGAGGCAGCTGCGGGAGCAGTACATGCCGGAGGATTTGCTACAAAGGGAGCTCGACCGTGAGGCCCTACGACATGAGAGAACGGCTGGTAAGTTGGCCTCAGATTTGACCACCTCTCGTTTGATTTCCAAGCCGTTCATGTTTGTGGACCGTGAGGGCATATATACCCTCAGTCAGAAACTCGAGGTCAGGGGTACGCTGGGCCCCCTCGAGTACATCAGTGCTTTTCTGGCACTCATGGAGGACGACCGTGCTACCCAGGAGTGTGACCGTAAGGACATGTATCGTCACCTCCACCAGGTCTCCGTGGACGCGCAGGCACGGCCGTGGGCCGGCGTGCGCCGTTGGTCCAACTTCATTTTTGACCAGGTGGAGGCGGGACGTATTTATTGGTCGGATCATGTACGAATCCAGGATGAACGGGTTCGTCTGGCCATGACGCCTACGGCTGGGAACGGTGCGAGTCAAGGAGGAGAGAAGTCCGGAGGGCATGAGCTGCCATGCCGGGCATACAACTCGGAGAGAGGGTGTCGGCAGCGAAACGGCCACCAGGAGCGGGGAGTTAAATGGTTACATGTGTGCTCCTTCTGCGACTCGGTCGGCAGGATGTGCACACACTCCATCCACGCCTGTAACCGCAAGCTGTCGTACGGCGTGGGGTACGACAGTACTGTGCCCACACCGACACCCACATCACACCGGATGCACCACGCCGGACACTCGGCTCGCGCCGCCGACACCAAAGCACTCCCACAACAGAGTTCAAAAAACGGACCGGACGCGCCCCGCGAGTGAGCGAGGCGCGTCGCTCGCCCCCCCCGCCCAGTACGCGCGCACCACAGCGGAAGGGGGGCTTAACGATCAAAGGGTGCAGCAGGGGTGACGCAACACCCCACGTGTCAACAACACCTCCCGCCGGGCACGTGGCCGACACAAAGGACGCTTACGACACGCACACTGAATCCACTCCCAGTATTATCGGTGATAGCGTGTACAGCGAGCAATTGGCTCGGCAATTGCCCCGGGAGGATATAGACACAACCGCTTCACCAGACTTCTCGGCCATTAGGGAGGTCTGCGAGACCGGTGTCCCCTCCCCCGGCCTCCGGACGGACCCCGGGGCGTTCGCGGACCACAGGCGGGCCCACTGGCCGGACTTCGCCGGGCCCGGGCCGCCGGGACACGCCTACATCTACTCGGAGGTGCGGCGAACCGGGCTCCCAAACGCGCTGGGGGCACGGATAGAGCTCCCCTCCGATCTCAACGTACCGGCCTGGGTACGTTACCTCGGGGACGCACCGGAGGGGAGGGAGCTACTGGACTTCGTGCGCTACGGGTTCCCTCTGGGGTACATCGGCCCGACCAGCGACACCCGAGGGGTACCCAACCACCCCAGTGCCACGGGGTACCCAGAGCAGATCAGAAAGTTCATCCAGAAAGAAGGCGGGCACAGTAACCTACTGGGACCATTCCAGGAACCCCCGTTCTCACCCTGGTGCCACGTGTCGCCGTTAATGACACGCGAAAAACGGGCCTCCAACGACCGTCGTGTCATTACGGATATGACGTACCCTAAGGAGCAAAGTGTAAATGGGTACATCATAAAAAACTCAGTCTACGGGCAGGAGCGCGACCACTGCCTCCCGACCGTCGACAGTTTCGTCGGCCGCCTGGTGGCCTCCGGGCCCGGTAGCTATATGTCCACCATCGACATCGCCAGGGCATATAAGAATTTCAGGTGCGACCCCCTCGACTGGCCGTTGTTATGCTTTGCATGGGAGGACGGGTACTTCTGTGACACGGCCATGCCGTTTGGTGCCCGTGCCTCCTCGTACCACATGCAGTGCGTGGCAGACTGCATCGTGGGTATCCTCGGCCGGAAGGGGGTCGAGGCCTGTATGTACCTGGACGACCTGATCATCCTGTCCCCGAGCCGGGCCAAGGCGACCGACGACTTTAACATCGCCCGTGCGCTTTTCAAAGAACTCGGGCTCCCGGAGGCACGAGAGAAGGCACAGACCCCGGCGCCGGTCGTTACGTGGCTGGGCATCGTCATCAATGCCCCGGAGATGTCGCTCACCATCCCCGAGGACAAGCTGCTGGACGTACGGGCGCACGTTAGGGCGGTCGCCGCTAAACGATCACTGACGAAACGCCAACTCCAGTCGGTCCTCGGCAAAATACTTCACGTGTCGAAGTGCATACGGCCGGCCCGGCCGTTCGTGAGTAAATTGCTCGAGGCCCTACGGAGGATGTCCGGCTTCTACGTCAACATCAACGCCGACATGCGGCAGGACTTGCAATGGTTCCTCCGCTTCGCTGAGGGCTGGAACGGCCACGCCCTCATACCTCGCGGCCCGCCTACCAAGTGTATCATCGTCGATGCGTGCCTCTCGGGCATCGGAGGTACAGACGGGAAGTACTCGTACTCCGGGCAGGTGTGCCCTGTCAGCGACCCCGTCGACTGTATCGCCGAGCTCGAGGCACTCAACACCATATTCGCGATGAATACCTTCCTCACCGACCGGGATCGAGGCACGCGGGTAGAAGTCTTCTGTGACAACCTGGGCACCGTCCAGGCACTCACATCCGGACGGGCAAGGAACTCAGTCCTTGCGGAGTGTGCCCGTCAGGCCTGGATGGTACAGGCAAAATTGCAGATCGATTTCATATACACCCACGTGCCGGGGGTACTTAATACCGTGGCGGATGCCCTCAGCCGTGCTCACCTGACCTCGAGGGAATTTGACAAAGCGGCCACCTTCACCAAATTTCATTCCCTCACTAAAGTTACCCCCTGTACTCACGCGACTTTTATTCCTGTATTACGTCTCGTGTGCAGATCCGGCGCTACGCTGTCTCCAGACGAGGGCATCTGCTCGCCAATCAGAGGCACGTGCCCCCGGAACGGTCGCGAACCAGCGGAGCGCCGTCGCGACCTACCTCGCGTTCTGCCGGCGGATGGGGGCCGACCCGCAGAGGCCCACGGTGAGCTTTACCACGGCGTACCTCGAATACGTCGCGGACCACGCCCCCTCGCCGGCCACGGTCGCGAATCACCTCTCACACGTGCGGTCGCACCTGCGACTGACGGGAGGGGATGTCGCACCCACGGAGGACTTCCGGATCAGGCGGGCCCTCGAGGCGATGCGGCGGAACAAGACGTATCAGCCCAACGTGAAACCTCCAGTGCCGTTGGCCGTGATCCGAGCCGTCCTCGCGGCCCTTACGGACTCACCAATTCACCTCGCTCTACGGGCCGCTATCTTGATCATCTACTACGCGGCTCTGAGGCAGAGCGAAGTAGCGCCCCCGACGGCCTCGGGGTACGACGCGGCACGACACCTGTCGCGCCGGGATGTGGTCGTTGGCCGTCGACACGTGACCGTCCGGGTGAAGGCCGCCAAAAACATGCAGCACGTGGGGGAGGAGAAAACGGTCACGCTGCAGGAGTCACCCGATCCACGGTTCTGCCCAGTACGTGCTACACGCCAGATGCTGGTGGCGTCCCCTACGGCCAGCCCCGAGGACCCGTTCCTCCAGCACGTACACGGGGCGACCGTTACGACCAGGATCCTCACTAAAGAGTGGAAAGCCCTCCTACATGTAGCCCAACAGCCGCCTACCTTTACGCTGCATGGACTTCGCAAGGCCGCAGCGACACAGGCATACCACGCCGGTATGCCGGAACTCTCCATCCAGAGGTATGGCGGCTGGAGGTCCAACGCCCATAGGACGTACATTACGAACAATGACGCCGAATCTGTCAACCGGGCGTTGGTACTATCACTACTCAACAAAAACTCTTAAATTACTCCCTCCCACCCTCTCCTTGTTTAATGGATCTTTGGCATTTTTATTTACAATATACAATTTGTCATGTATTGTATCACGTACAATTTACATTTATATTGTATACCATTTTCTTATCATAATTGACTATTACTCCATTTGTCAATTAACCATATTTTCTTATCATAATTGACTATTATTCCATTTGTCAATTACATTTACCTTATTACTCATATCAATATCATATTCATATGTCGTCCAATAAGGTCGGCATAAAATTTTACACATATAAAATTCAATAAAATTTTATGTTCCCAAGCCCCTGCTTCTCTCCTTTTATCCAGGGTAGGGGTAATGGGTAACCCATGGCCGTTGGTCAGGGGTGGTCATTGCTCCCCCTGGTGTTCCCCCCTCTCGCGCGACACGAGCGCCCCTCCTGCCCCCTAGCGGCTCTCACACGTACTGCGCAGTCACGAGCGCGGCTAAGCCACCGGTCCCGGTCTCACTTCTTCTCCAGCTGTACTGCAGTACACACCTACTCCAGTCTTTCTCGTCCCACCCACCCTCAACCTCACTACTTTTTCCTACTCACGTAGGCCCCCCCCTTTTTCATACTTCTCCTACTCACGTAGGCCATTTTTATTTACAATATACAATTTGTCATGTATTGTATCACGTACAATTTACATTTATATTGTATACCATTTTCTTATCATAATTGACTATTACTCCATTTGTCAATTAACCATATTTTCTTATCATAATTGACTATTATTCCATTTGTCAATTACATTTACCTTATTACTCATATCAATATCATATTCATATGTCGTCCAATAAGGTCGGCATAAAATTTTACACATATAAAATTCAATAAAATTTTATGTTCCCAAGCCCCTGCTTCTCTCCTTTTATCCAGGGTAGGGGTAATGGTGCATGTGTGAAACCATGCCAAAATACTGTTGTATAGAGGATGATGTCAGCCTTGTTGACAAGAAGGCCACATACCTAATTAGCGTTTGAGTGGCCGCAGGAACTTGGGTCAGATTATAAAGGTTGCAGAAAGATATATACAAACATTCATAGCCATCAAGTACTATGTCATTCGGACTGGCTTTCAAAAATATCAAATTACAGTGGCAGTAGTGATAGCAAAATTGGTTATGTATCTGGATCCTAAGATTACACAATACTAGACAGTAGCTTTGTATGTGTCTAAGGGTGAACAGAACATCGTAACATAGCAAAAACCTGCATGTAAAAAGGTTCTGTAGTCTTTAGATACTAAATGACTTTAACACTGGCTGTCAGATATGACAACATGAGTGGCAGGGGCAGAAAATCAGATATATACCTGGAAACTGATATCACAAGACACTAAAAATAGCTCAATTCGTTCCTGAGGGATGCCACATTATAATATGGCCACATAGCAAAATACTGCATATGAAAAGAGTCTTTGAATTATTTAAGAAAAAAGATTTATTGAAAATTGCAGATATGTTCAGGGGACATTGTTAGTGCACACCTGAAAAGGCTGCTGTATGCAACTGAGAGGATATATATCTTGATTCTGGTTGCTGTTCTGGGTCTGGAATAGGAAAAGTATTCACCCCTGATCTCGATTCAAGAGAGAACAGCTGTTCTAAGTCAATAGGCGAGGCACTTTGCAGTTGGGGAACCAGCGAGAAAGACTGAAAAAACTCGCTGCATTTGAGAACCAGCCATGCTCCATTGGAAAACTACCTCTAAATGCACAGATATAAAGTAAGAGGCAGCTGTTTTGGAGGTTAGCGATGACTAATGGGTATACATTCAATTGTTTTTTCATACGTGTCAGAGTGTGGCCAGTATGAAATGACGACCTGGGGAAAGGCTCTATGACAGAGGAACCCGGTCCTGTTTGGGGAAGTGCCGGATACACTGGCTAAGTCCAGAAACGACCAGAATATGGAGTCAAAGACCAAAGTTTAATCTAATAAGTCAGTGTAATACTTAGAAGAACACAGAACCAAGTAATGATTTTCATGAGTTATAGGATACTCAGAGTTATAGGCTATCAGGCATTTTGAAGGTAGGTCTCCTCGACAGCTGTTGTCATGGTAATCTTACCACGTGGCAGGGGGACAACAAGTGGCAATGTTAACTAGAACGATAAATCTACATGATGAAACAATACAACAAATATTTCCGGGGGGGGGGGGGGGGGGCGGTTGAAATGAACTTTTGGGGTCTTGACAGGGACTTTTTTATTCATGGAAATATTCGTGGTCAGTGCGACTTAAATGAAGGAATATGGCCGAGAGTATATTTCAAAACCTCTAAAAATAGAACTGTGTCCTACGCGACAATCGCTCTATGAATCTATTGATGGTACAAATATACATCCATCCCCTGATAAAATCACTTGTATTGATTATCATATGGAGCTGGTTTGTGTCTGTAAATTACAATAACAATATTGCATGTTAAAACTCACACCGGACCACAGAGTAAAACTCTTCAGTTGGTGTCACTTAAGATTTACTGTTGGTGTATAATCGTCAACCCCAGAATAACCCTATCATTTCCAGCAGACGATTTAACAGGGCCGCCGATTCTGTGCCATGTAACATTCCTCGACCCGCCAGCGATTATAAGTTACTTGGCTATAAGTGACCTATCAAGTACATACCCGGCATTTAGACCTGGGACCTGTTTCACTAGATTCGTGACATGTCTAGATGGCTACTAGATGGTGTGTCCGGTTTCATAAGAACTAGACATTAGACTTTGTTTTGTCCGTTCTTGCTTGCACTGTTGGTGCCGCTTTTCATGTCTGTCTAACACTTTTGTCGTGAAACAGGTCCATGGTGACCGACTGAGGAGGTTTAATGGGCTCACGAGGAGAACGCCCCCTGACGATTACGAGACGCATTCCGGCCCACCCGGAGGCAGCGCCATCTAGAGGCTCGCGGCCGTTGTGACATCATCCTCGTGACGTCACGCCGCACGCCATCAAAGACGCCTTTGAACATTTTTGTTTGATCCTGCTATTACGCCGACAAATTAGCTTTTTCGTGCATCTGCGACGCCTAAAGATGCCCCCGAAGAAAACTCCCGCGGGCAAGACCCAGAAAATCGTTAAAAAGACATCGGCAGGGGAAAACAAGAACGTAAAAATGGACAAGAAAATCGAGGATTTGAGTCGCGAAATGCGGACTATGAAATCTGCAATGATGGCATTCACTCAGGCGGCAGCCTCTAGGAATCAGGCGGCAGCCTCGCCGTCCAGGCCTATGAACGATTCCGCGATGGCGGTCCCACAAGTTTCTCCATCGACGCCTACGGGCCCTCAGATGCGGGGATTCGAGTTACATCGCCCGAATGCTACTGTGAGTACAGCCCCAACGGCCGTTAATGATGGTTTCGCGGCATCCATGTTGGCGCATCCCTGGATTCCCAGGGACGCTCCTGGTCTTGGCGTCCAGTATCAAGATCAATCCATCGACGACCAAGTGCGCCTATTACTGCAATCTACGGCTCATGTGCTACGGCCAAATAGAGGTAAATTTGTTATTCCCTGCCACTATGTATTGCTCCCCAGCCGTAAGGACCACATGAGTCTGGGCACCGTAAACTTGCAGGAACACATTTGGGGCATCCTCCGCATCGTGGACGATGCGGCGGTGCCCCCTACTGTCAAACCTCATGTACTTTCACACCTCAGGGAGGTCGTGGAAGATTGTTTGGATTACGATTTCGCAGCCGTTCGCCGGTGGAGCGAGGAGATCTTCATACGAGTGGCAGAAGGTCGTTTCGCTAGGGGATGGGAGGATTCCGAGCAAATCCAGCACCTACGCACGGCGATTTCTCGTTCCGAGAGTTCCCGCGTTTGCCGCGCGGTGGAGGCACCGGCGGCAAAGAAGAAAAACAAGGCGCTCGGCTTCTCCCCAGCGCACCCCCCCTGCAAGTTGTACAATAGTGAAGGGGGTTGTGCCGTCACCCCCCCGCATTCCACAAGTGGGGGAACTGTTGTTCACTGTTGCTCCTACTGTTCTGACAACTTTGGAGCTCATCACGCCCACAGTTTCGTTGATTGCCGGATAAGGGCTCGCCATGAGGCCACCGGCGGCAGTCACGCTGCTGGTACGCCCTTTCGCGGGCAGGCAGGAGGACGACCTGCCGCCGCCAACAATTCTGCTTAACTCGCTCCGGCAGGGGGAGCGTCTTCCGGGGGGTGGGGCGGACAACCCTCCCCCGGCAAGCCACGTTGACGCACCTGCCGCCGAAATGTGGCGCCCCCCCCCCCTAGGACGAGTTCCGCGAGCGCTTCCCCGTGGAGGCGGCGCTCTACGACGCTGTACGTGCCGGCGGCGACTACAATTATCGAGCTGCTCGCCGCGAGGTTCCGTCTGGACTACGGGTCGACCGTTGGGCCGCACTCCTCACCAACTTCCACGACGCCGAGCTGAGCGATTTTCTTCGCTACGGCTGGCCGATTAGTTTCAATCAGTCACGTTGGCCCATCTCTACCTTCAGCAACCATGCCTCCGGGAGGGCCCAGGGTGCCGCCCTTGCCGCATTCCCTGAAAAGGAGCTACTTCTCGGGGGTCTGACGGGCCCCCTCACTCATCTACCGTTCGGCCAGTGGTCACAGGTCTCCCCACTCCTCACTCGTCCTAAGAAGGGGGGGGAGGGTGTGCGAGTCATACTGGATTTGTCGTTCCCACCTGGCCAGGTGGTCAACGACGCCATCGCACCTGGTCTCTACCTGGGGTCTCCCGCCACCTACACCCTCCCCGGGGTGGGAGACTTGATCGAGGAAATTCTCGCGGCTGGCCCTACGGCCCACGTCTGGTCTGCAGACCTTTCCAGGGCGTATCGTCAACTCCGGATAGACCCCGTCGACGCCCCCCTACTGTGCTTCCGTGTAGGGGGGTCTTTCTATGTGGAGCGATGCCCCCCGTTCGGTTGCCGCACCTCCTCGATCGCGTGCCAGCGCACATCGAACGGGGTAGTCTATATGATGCGTTCCCGCGGCCGCCACTGCCTCGCGTATCTGGACGATTTCGCGGGCGTTGCCGCAGGGAAGCGCGCCGCTCAGGAGGCGTACGACCACTTCCTGTGGTTAGCGGATCATCTGGGCCTCCAACTCTCCATGGAGAAGTGCCAGCCCCCCACCCGCCGCCTTACCTGGTTGGGTTTCGTGCTGGACATCGATGCGGCCACCTTCTCCATTCCTTCCGGCAAGCTCGCAGATGTACTGGAGGTGTGCCGCGAGTGGGAGGGCAGATCCCACGCATCTCGCCATCAACTCCAGTCCCTTCTGGGGCGCCTCGTCCACGTCGGCCACTGCGTCCGCTACGCCCATCGCTTTATGACACGCCTCTTCTCGGCCCTACGGGCATCGCAGGGCGCCGCAGTTATCACCGTCGGCCTCGAGATGCACGCGGACATCGCGTGGTTCCGCGCTTACGCGACGTCCTCGAACGGGCGTCACTACTTCGGGCCGCCCGACGCCTCTACCGACCTCCACATCGACGTCTCCGCGGCAGGCGTCACGGCTTCTCTGGAGGGGTCGGCCGTCAGGTGGGGGTGGGCCCTCAGCGACGCGGACATCCCCTCGGACGACGCTTCTCGCCACGCTTACGCCCTGGTCATGGCGCTTCATCTCCTCGCCCCTCACGCCCCCCCGGGCGTCGCCATCCGGGTCCACGCCTCCCATCCGGGCGTACTCGCCCCCCTCGCCTCGGGGCTCATCAGGAACAGCCAGATCGCCGCATGCGCGCGGCAAGTCTGGCTCAACGCCGCCCTCAGAGACACCGACGTGCTTCCGGGGGGGGGGGGGTGGGGGGGCCGCCCCCCCCAACGCACGTCCCGACCCACGCCGAGGTCCCTGCACACGCAGATCTCTTCAATATTGGTTTGTAAATTGCAGGCACACCACATGATCTCCACGCCCATATGAGGGCCTCCCACGACGCCGCGCTTGCCCCCTCCACTCACAGGAACAAGGAGGTACACGCGCGGAGGTACATCCGCTTCGCAGCCGGGCACACCGCGGTCTTCCTCCAGCCTACGGTCCTGGAGGCATGCCTCTACATCCAGCACCTGGCGGATACGTTCTCGTCACCCGTGGCCGTGAGGAACGCCATCTCCGGCGCCCGCGCTTGGCTCTCGGACCACGGAGGGGACGCCAGCGCTTTCAGCTCACGGCAGGCCGCGGCCGTGTTGCGCGGTACGGCCCTGCAGTCGCCGCACATCCTACGCCACGCCCCCCCTATCACCATGGATATGTTGTCGTCGATCGCCAACCAGGCGGCTTCGCTCACGACCGGGGTTCTCGTCAAAGCCGTGGCGCTCGTCGCTTTTTTCTCCCTCCTCCGCGCCTCGAATCTCTTCGCGCCGCCTCCGGGGAGGCGCCAATCGTCTCACGCGCTTCTGCGCGCCGACGCGGTCATCCAGGACGGACGCTTAGTGCTCACCGTGCTATCTGCTAAGACCATAGGACCCGGCCTTTCTCCGGCCGTGATCTCCCTGGAACCGTCTGACGACAGGGCATTATGCCCAGTGAGGGCATGGAGATCTTATATAGCGGCCACGCCCGCGCGGCCGTTAGACCCCATGTTTCTCCTACGACCGGCGGAGCCGTTTTCGGCCTCTCAGTTCACCGCGGTCGTTCGTTGCCTCTTGCAACGGGCCGGTTTCCCCCATGCGGACGAGGTGACTCCTCACTCGTTCCGGAGGGGGGGGGCCCAATTTTTTCATGCCCATGGCATGCCGGCCGCAGACTTACAGCGTCTCGGCACTTGGTCATCTTCGGCAGCCATGGCACCTTATCTTGTATAATATTCTCAGACTTTCAGCTTGGTATCTTTTTCTGACATTATACCGTTTATACCAGTTTGAATCCCTCGATCACCCTGGTATTGTATTTTATACTTCATGATACCGTATGTCATACTTCCAGTTTGTCGGTAATAAATTTTACCAAAATGCCTTCGACGAGTTTTTGGTCATTGTGACCGGCTGAGGAGGTTTAATGGGCTCACGAGGAGAACGGAGTGGCGCCCCCTGACGATTACGAGCACATTCCGGCCCACCCGGAGGCAGCGCCATCTAGAGGCTCGCGGCCGTTGTGACATCATCCTCGTGACGTCATGCCGCACGCAATCAAAGACGCCTTTGAACATTTTCCTCCCACCCACCCCACAGTTTTCTGCTATGGACTTTGGACTATCGTATTTCTGACATTATACCGTTTATACCAGTTTGAATCCCTCGATCACCCTGGTATTGTATTTTATACTTCATGATACCGTATGTCATACTTCCAGTTTGTCGGTAATAAATTTTACCAAAATGCCTTCGACGAGTTTTTGGTCATTATGTGTAGATTTGTCTAATTCTTATGTTTGTGGTCTGTCTTTTCCTAAGGGCAGCTACTTGTGTTGTCACGAAACTAGACAACGCCAATATCTGTATGGTGTCACAGACATGCCACAAAACTAGTGAAACAGGTCCCAGATGATTCTGAGCGACGATTCATATATTCAGCACCACGTGACGACTATCAACAGTAACAAACTAGAAATCATCCAGTGCAAACGCCACAGATCGTCGTAATACCTCAGATTACACAATGTAGCAGCGCATGGCGATTATATAGATATTTTGACATCGACGACTATTTCAAAGCAGTACTAAAGAAGAAACAATATGAGCTATATGAATGAGGCAAAGCAAAGGGAATATCACGTAGCATTCAAACAAGTTGAAGAACAACAACTTTGACTAAAACGAGTTCCTTTCTGTATTTATCTGTACAAAGTAAAAAGAAAAAGCAATAAAAAAACGAGTTGACCCTCAGGATATAGACAATGGAGAGTGGACTGCAATGCTTGTAGGAGCATGGAGAACGAGGTCCCAATGTTAAGCCCATGGGACAAAAATAGCAGAGCTGAGATAAATGTCTATACAAAGCTATCTAGTGTTTTAGAAATTCTTGGTCGACGACTTTTACAGCAGATGTTGCGCATTGGCACGACTATCACCACACTGTGTCAATTCTATATGCATTGCCTCTTTAAGTCACAGTTACGCAGTTACCCATGTGAAGGACATCTCAATGTAATAACTTAATTGATAAAATGATAGAAATTTATGTTTCTCAAAAGAATGTAAAGAAAGAGACAACATTAAAAATTCCGCCCTAAAAAGAAATGTGAGTAATCTGCCAGATAGAAGGATGGGCACATATCACACAACCAATGCCCTTGGGGATAAAGTATACGTTTACCTATGCCTTTATGTAGGAACATTAATTCTTGAAACTGTTCAAATGGCTATATCAGCTTCCATTCCATAAGACGCTGCACAGAAAACGTCAAAGAAAGTAGTGATCTCTTAAGCAGCCCTCGGAAACCCCTATTCCACTGGCTGATCCCCCACAATACCAGCCTTAATACCTGTTGCATATTTTACAAGCGCACCCTGTATAATGTAAGCTCCTTTACTCCCTAATGGAAGACCGAAGGAATAAATGGAAATGAACGAGAGGCAAGTATACTACCTTTGTGTCAAACTAAGAGTTTTAGCAAAGTTACCGTGAGTATCCGTAAAGCTAATTATTAAGCACTTGTATTCAGGGTAATTCAATAATGCATTTGAGATATCGTGGTCAGTTAACATTTGAAAAACCTCTATTCCGTGATTGCAGGGATAGTAGATTCCAAGTGAAGAAGACTCCGCAGAATCCAATTGTGGGCCGTCAAAGAGTCAATTGAAGAAAAATGATCCACTGCCACAATTTTGTCTGACACCCAAAGAAATTCTATTCCAGTAGGCAAGTCAATTCGTAAGGCCTATTGTTACCTAATTCAGCGTTGGTGGATACAAGCATTGTCATAAATCTCCTATTTCATCGCTGCTCCAAGACCTTGAAAACTTACTAAGCCATATCCAACAGACAAGCTTCGAAGGATTAAAGAAATTACTTACACAACAAATAAGCAAGTAGCAAATAAACATTCGTCGCTGACACAACAGCACCGATGCAAAGGGTAGGGGAAAAATATACTACTTTCTCACACAACTACCACTCGCGGTCAGTCATTGCACAACTTCCAGAAACAACTGATATCAGTGCTGAGTACCCATCAGCGCTGATAGGGAGCGGATGCACCACTGACAATCAATAGTGGCTGTTGAAGGCGTTCCTTTGAAGATTTGACAAAGTATCTTCATAATATACAATGATGATTTTGAACGATTCCTCTTGCATCTAACAGCGACGATTTCCAATCATCACTGTTAAAAGAAGACAGAGTGACTGGATCTTGTTGATGGATATGGTTTAAAGCGTAAATACAACTCAGTGATACTCTTTCTCGTAGGTATAAAACAAATTAAAAAAAGGTTGAAAGGAAACTCTTTTTGGCTTTTCACATGCAGACAAAATGACTACTCATTCAGATATGGAGAGTATGCCGGAAAGTACACTTTTTTGGCCTCCACTTGTCAACATCATAGAAACATGTTTAGAATCGGTGGGTGATAGCCAGCAGATATATCAGGACCTCGAACCAACAAGTGGAAACAGGACCTTTCCTTGATTAGCTTAGAGGCATCTATAATCATGAAGCCCAGTGCCCATCTACCGATTAAGGGTTGAACGATTAGCTTGCATATCATATAGGAGCCGGTGAACTTGTCACAGGCAAATTATGTAACCCTTCGCTCGACGAGCGGACATCGGGGAGAGGGGGTGGTGGGTATTAGTTCTAAGCAAATCAGTCTACTAATCAGTGGCTCAGCCTTGCCTAGCTGTCCTACATCTACCGACTAGGGCCGACTCCGTTAGGATGGCTAGCCTGAGACAAATTACCGTCCGATTGTCGCCGATAAGGGTACATGCATGTTCCGAAACGGTAGTTGGGCATTGGGCTTAAGTTGCTCTTCCACTTACCGACGAATTTCCAGGAAACACGCCTACAAACATAACCGGTGAGTAGTGGTTTACTGAGCCCTGAAACATTTCCAATGGGGACTTTGTATACGATTGATTATGAAACCTTTTATGGCAACTGCATTACATTATATCATTTCTATATTATACAATTTATTCCTCACAAATTAGATCATATCAAATCAAACTTTAGAAGTATAAATCATCCTAATATAGAATGGGACAATGGTAGCTTTATATCTTGTTGGGAATAATTCCCTGATAAAGGTGTCTCATTAGCTTTGCAACAGCAGTCCTTGAGAGTCTGGATACAGGCTGCTGGTTTATTACTTCTCTAGATTCACCGGTGGCGAGCGCCACTTTCCAGGCTCTGGCCAAGGTTCAGAGGTGCTTTCAAGTGACCATCCAATCCCCAGCGCTAATGACATGCCCCCTGATCCCACAAGCCGCCCAACTACCTGACCCCCGCCACTGCTAGGGATAAATCCTAGTTACGTTTTGATACTGTGGATTCCTCCACCTCGGACCAGGCGAGTCCTGTTTCATAAAGAGCTACGGTAGCTGTATTCAATAGGTAATTGGGAATTTGGCTTCGGTTGGAGAAAATTCCAACTAGTCCAGCATAGGTAATTGTGATATAGAAGAGTTGCCTGAAGCTGCCAAAGACAACTACTGATGAGTTCGTTGGCGGCACTTCGATGCAGAGTCAAAGTAGTCTTCTTGGTTAGATCAATTGAAGCTGTTATTCTTTTTGGTCAAAATATCTTATTCAGTTTCTGCAACTTATCATTGATATTTACCCTTGCGGATGGCACATCATTATAAACTATAGTTATATAACAACATAACAACAACGAGGTGAAATAACTAGCAAGTAAAACTATCTTTGTGGACATCGTTAATGATAGACCATATGTCTTAAAACATGGGGAATCGTGCTGAAATCCGTTGACTTCAGGTTAGAGTGGTTGGAGATGCTACATAGACTCTTAGCTTGCTGAAAAACACAACCCTTCTCTATCTGTGAGCCAACAATGAAGGATTGATGAAGTCAGCAGGAATACAGTATGGCTTGACTATGTCCCCTCTCCTACAACTGACCTGGTTCCTAAAAAGAGAGCTGGGTCAGAGAATAAAACATTTAGGTTATAGTCTTACTGACGACAACAGACTCAATAAGTCAACCCTCCCATCACTTGATGGGCAGTCAGCTATGGATATTGCACTCTGCTAGCAGATTTGGAAACTAGAAATTATAATTGATAATGACTAAATGTAGTATTCACGCAATCATATCTGAGGTGTTTCATTCTACATCCTTCTACCCACTCAGTTAGCCCTACATCTGAGACTTGATCATAAACTTGCTCAAGTCCTTGATTATAGACCTCCATGAAGACAGACAGAGATTCAGATGTGAACACTTGAATAAATAGCCAGAGACATAGACAGATTCAGATTCAGAGTTTGACACATATACATACAGACAGACAGATAGACATACATACTGGCAGATATAGATACGGTCAGAACTCGATACCATTTCATTTGGATCACTGTGTAATTTATGTGTAATTCACGGTATTCAAACACGATTCTATATGAGCTCTGACTTTTAACTTTCATAGGTTTCCTCTATAGTTCTCAGCACATACTCGGCTCATCCAAATTGTGTTTGTCAGACATACAGAGAATAGCCAGAGCCAGAGGTAGATATACAGTGTCAGTGTCAGAGTCTGAGCCTGTATATAGACAGACTTTTGGCACCACTGACCAGAAATCGGTCAATGGAAACGACAAAGCTCGTGAAATCACCCACGACTTTTCTGCTTAGATAATGCAATGTGGCACCACACACCACTGAGTGAAAGGTTGGTCACTGAGTGAAATCGACTTCCCTTCATTCATTGAAGCTTCGCCTTGTGAATTACTAGGTGATTCAAACTCGATGGGAGACAGGCTCAGACCCTAAACTTGAATGGGTTTCTGAATTTATCTCACCCTTAATTTTGACTAATGGGCTAACATCTGTGACATAATCCCCTATTGGATATTTTTCCTAAACATCTCATGGGCGTTAGATACGAGTCACCAATGTTAAGTTTATGGAGAAAAATACCAGGGGTGAGATAAAGAAAAATAACATCACAACCATACACAACACACTGACAGATAAAACATATCATATGCACTGATTAACATAACACATTACAAAAAAAACAAAAAAAACAAATAGACATACAGGACATACAGGGGGGGTCCTTTCAGTACAATAACCCGAGGATATTTAGGAAAAATATCCAATGGGGGATTATGTCACAAATGTTAGCCCATTGGTTAATGTGAAGGGTGAGATGAATAAGGAAACGTTGGCAGTTTACTGTCAGAGCTCGATCCCATCTTGATTCCCATCTAATTTCATACTTCAACAGTTAATTATCATTTATCTTATCATTCAATCATATTGATAACACCATATTAATATTTTACTCAACAAGGTCGATAAAATCTTATCCATAAAATTCAACAAAATTTCATTCATCCAAATTTCATTCACGGCCTCTGTTCCATTTTCCAGGGTTTGTGGTAATGGTCCCGATAAACCTAACGATAAACCTTGGTAGGGTGCAGAGGACCGATCTCTTAGCGCCATAGAGGAGTGCTCAACTGACTCAAGGCCCGTTTCCATTGGCCGATTTCCCGTCAACGATCTACAGGGTGGGATTTTTAAAACCTGCTAAATTGCCAAAATAAGCTTATTCAAGGTTCATGTTGTATAAACGTATCTCATCAATGTAAAAATTAAATTATTTGGTGCATCTTTTAATAGTCTTTCTTTCCAACTTAGGGTTTTGTAGAGCTCTGAGGAATTTTTCCTTCCGAAAATCAACAAAAACTGTGTTTTTCTAGTGATTTTCACCTTGTTCAAATTTTGGGAGACATAATTTAGAGCCATTTGTATTTATTAAGATGTTTAAAGAATATGTCATGAGAAGTGTAGACAATATAATTTTGAAAATTGGTAAAAGATAGAAAAAATATTAAAATGGTGAAAAATATCTAGGACCTTCAAATTTTCCAACATAGAGACCCATAGAGCATGTTGTGCAACACCCCGACTTTCAGTGGACAGTACTAATGAAATATATGGAGAGAAATTAATTTTCCTTTATTGTACAATGCTGACAAGAATCCTGGCTGTGATAGCTGAAAGTTTCAACACAATCGGATTATCCATTCTGATATCAGAACATTATGATTCCATGGTGATATTTTTCCAAAAAATGGTGTGTTGGACCACACATCTCTAAAGGATGTATAAAAGAAACAATAATCATAATGGAATAACAAATATCCCTGTTTATATTAAGTACCCCTACCACTCATGAATACCCAGGTTGATTTTTTTCTAAATAAAAAAAAAAACTTTTTATGGTTCAAAAACTGAAAACGTGTTGTCCGACACCCCGGGGTGTCGGACAACATGCTGTGATATAAGTTATAATTTTGGGGTTGTTTTTTATCAGTAATTGAGTGGTTTGCTTGGTTAAATATAGCTTATTATCACTTCATTAAAAATATAAAGGATTATAGCCTCAAATATTATTTTTCTCATTGTTCTGAACAATTCTATTAACGTGTTGTCCGACACCCCTCGTGTTGTCCGACACCCCTGTGTTGCCCAACACCCCAAATATGGTTCAGAGCTTTTCTTTTAAATCTAATATATAATAAAAGTATCCTGGGTAAAATATAATGTGTGTTACCATATAATATTAGTCTTTCTTAAGTTATAAGCAATTATAACATTTCTTGAAATTTCAGATATTTAGGGGGCTGGACAAACTGCAGTATTAAACACAACTTCAAAAGGCTCTTAAATCTAAACCATTCATCTGATTTTGTTGGAATAATATTTTTCCGGAAGGTAGTTAGTAGGTGGTTAACATAAAATATAAAAAGAAGTATAATTCTAAAAAAAGAATTTGCATGTTTTATCCCAGGCTCAAAGCGGAATTTAGCAGGTTTCAAAAATCCGACCCTACAGTTAGGAACCACCCCAGACTTTTGGCACCACTGACCAGAAATCGGTCAATGGAAACGACCAAGCTCGTGAAATCACCCACGACTTTTCTGCTTAGATAATGCAATGTGGCACCACCCACCACTGAGTGAAAGGTTGGTCCCTGAGTGAAATCTACTACCCTTCTATATAGGCGCATAGGGAGTGGCACCACCGACAGACTTGCGGGGTAACTAAAACTCCAAATGGAAGAACTGTAAAACAGAATTTGGACTTGAATAAACAAAAAAACAAAAAAAGAAATCTATACCCCTTTCGTCGGCCAATGGAAATAGGCCTTATGACCAATCACTACAGACCAAACTTCCTCACTGGCCCACTGGTGCTTGACATATTTGGACTCTACAGGCATCTCTAGAAGGTCGTCAAGGGGTTACAGCAATGCCCACTGACTGGATAAACCCCAAATTTTCATTCATCGAAGCTAAATAGTTGTATCTGGTTTTTGATAATGTTGTATCTGTTTGTAAGATATACCTAAATTTCTACGCTGTGCCTGCTGTAGCCACAGGATAGAATCCCATGCTGCTTCTTTTCCAGAATTTTATTGATCTCGTAAAAAACAAGATGCACCTATTGTAAGTTAGGTATCATATGGAACGAAGGTCATGAAGAGTTCACTAATGTAGGAAGTAGGTGTTTTACATACGTGTACTTATAAAGGGCGACCGTATGGACATATCCTCGGGCTATAATTCACATATTGGCCGTTCACGTGTGACCTCACAGACCTACCACATTAGGATATTGTCGTAATGCAAGGGTAAAAAAGTCTATGCATTTCATATGGTTTACTATTCACATGCTAAACAACGATACCAAAGTTCCATAAATTGCTTCAGGCAGTTGTTTCCGAACATCGAACGTTTCAGAAGAGGATTGGTAGCGACATACCCGTCGGCCGACATGTCTGAGGTTTGCCTCTCATCATGCAGCCTATGATAACAACACGTCACACGTACGACGTTGGCAATGCAATAGCCGTGTAGATTTTAATGCCAAGACCAGGGGGCATTAAGATTGCATGTCAGAGCACCTGCATGCAATGCACAACATCAATCCAATGGACATTATCATTGAAATCTGCTTTTCCTCAAACGGTAGAGCTAAAAGGTTGGCAAGAGAGTGGAATCCAAGGGCGTATTGGAATTTCTGCTTCGTTTCATATATATAGTAACACCACAAATGAATGGGAATATTGAACAAGAATAATTTAGCTTTCAAATGAAGTATCTGAAGTTAAAATCCAATGTAAGAAGAAGAATCCCATTGAATAGATACTTTTTTTATTCAGGAAAATAAGCGAGTGGTACATTCACACTCGCCCGACAAAACAGGCGTTCTCCGTGTTGATGAATGAAAAGCAAATTAGTGCAAAGGACAGGACAAATAACAAATGTAATGGGGTTTTGAAAATCGAGCATTCACTGTCAGAAAGTTTAGGCCATATTTCTATAGTTTAACGAAAAGTCCTTGTGTGATGCTGTCAGCCTGTAGCAGGTCATTTGACTTTGCCGGTCATTGTAATGGTTTACAAGTTAATTGTAAATGAGCTACTTACTTCGGCTGTAGAGTCTCAAAACTCACGAATAACAGTTATGACAAACACAGGAACGAAGGACAGTACAGTAGGAATTACCTTGCGCGTCAATTCAACCAGATAAATCATATACCAAAATGAAGCTCAAAACGTCTCCATGTTTGAATCAACTTCATGAGGGGTGAATTTTTTTTGTAATATTTCTGTAATTTCAGTTGCAATGGCATCATAACATTTGTTCAAGAAAATAATATCAGATGAACTTTTTTGTCATAACTTTTGCATATTTTCTTTCCATATTTGATATGTTAAGGTTTCTATGAGGTGTATATATTACAATTGAAACCTTTCCAAAATTGGGAGACCTGTGTTGTCATAGCAACCAAATGTGTATTTTGAGAAAGGTCCTCAGCTTTGAAAAATATCAAAAATAAATCTGAGACAAATGATTACAAACCATAAACAGTACTGATTTGAAGAGAAAATATTCCTGTTAATGTATCATAACCTTTGACGGTGATATAAAAGATTAACCTTTTTCATAAACCTCATGGGAAGTTGATATTGATATACCACGAAACATATATTTATTGATATGAATGAATAATCAAAGATCATATAAACGCTTGCCTACCTATTTTGATAAAAGTTTGTAATTTTAAGAAGATTCCCTAGACTTATACACACACTGCGCGAAACTAACCACATTACAAATATATGCGCCCGGCGTATATAGGTATGCTTTTGCGTGTACAAGGTTGACCTATTTACCGTTGTGTATACGCCTCATCTCTAGGCATGAGTGCCCATGTTGCGGTCTTACATATGTCATATTTATCATATACCTGTGACTCTATGAACTACGTATACTGCCCGCTCCTACCCATGGTGTATTGATATCCGTACGCCACACTGTGACGTACGGGGTATGTGATCACGTGACTAGGTAAAATTTCGCCATTTTTAGGCATATTATAATACGAAAACAGGCTGACTGTCTTCGTACGTCAATAAACTTATTGATCACATACATCCCGATGCCGTAGGCAGAGGGATGTATGTGATCAATAAGTTCACCGCATATTTTTGACGTACGAAGACAGTAAGCCAGTTTCCGTATAATACGCCTAATTCTGTTGTATTTACACAACTATCCAATAGTTCCGATCTCTGCCACTTTGGGACACCACTGTATTATATCTCATTTGCCATTAATCATTAAGTCTTTGGTATATGGAAAATCCAAAGTTACATTATCAATTTTGATAATTTAATTGATTGTAAAACAATATTTATTATCTCTTCATTAAATACATATAATAAACCCAGCGTTCTTTGGTTTTTTAAACAGTTTTTTAATAAATTTTACTTTCAAACACCACTCTTCCGTAGGGTTCTGAATGTAAGCCTTTATTAGCGTTTGAGGAGTTGAGACTATAGACATACCGACGCCTACCCCCGCCTACCCCCGCCTACCCCTCGCCTATCCCCCGCCTATCCCCAACCTAACGCCCGCCTAATACCCGCCTAACGCCCTCCTAACCATAACCACAACGAGGGGGCGAGGGTTTCCCACTGAGACCACCAATACCCTACCCAATGTGTGCAAAGAGGTGTCAAAGCGGCGGGGGTCAAAGCGGCAAGCGTCAAATTAGCGTCGGCAGCAGATGTGTTGGTGGCGCACAGAGAGGGCGGCTGCGAGGGTGGCTGTGAGGGTGGCTGTGTGGCACTTCCGCGATGGCGTAATATGAATAGAATGATTAATTTCGTACAGTGACACCTAAGCAGGTATTCACTGAATTTAAAAAATAACTAATGAGTTTCTTTGAATGGGAAATCTAACAAAATTGCCCATACTGTAATTTGTATGAATGTCAAGTCTGGTGGGCTCAATCTCAAGGACTTGTTTTCTATGTATCAAACTTCGAGGTTGTAATGGATCTGTCGATTGATATTTATGACTCTCAGTCATGGACTTACTACTTCCGCAAATGCTGTAATACTTCAGGACCTGTGTATGATTTCTTTTTTCCCTAAAACCAACAACTTAGGTCGCCTACAACACCAAAATTACCTCTTTTTTTTAAATATATGAATGTCTGTTTAAATGAGTATAGTTTTCACTAGTGATTTTAACCTCAACCAGATATCTCTACTAGTCATAAATCCTAGTACAGGTGGCTCCACTATTGTATTGGAAGGAGGGACGGAAGGTCTTGCCTAGAGGGCCTTCACTTCACACCTTGGCATTGGTCAGAAAAGGCCAAATTATTCTTTTTTACTGCCGGGTGAGTATGTTAATAAAGGTTATTACCAGTATAACTTATTATTTCACAAAACATTATAGACCTACTTTCTATTTGGTATTTCTTATATCTATGTCCACCAATTTCTGAGGAAGAAAGGCAACATGAATGTCTATGGAACAATAAATTCATATGCTCTAACAAAGCCTCTATTACCAATAAAGTATGGGTCAAAGCTGGCATAATTCAAGTTAAGGATTTGATTTCGTCCAGTAAATTTATGGATTTAGGTTAACTGAAGACAGTGTATGGTATAAAAGGTACATTCCTAGACATCATACTCATTACTAGATCGATTCCCTTGCATTGTGTGGAGACCACCATTTCATTCATATATACGCCACCCCGGAAGTCCATGTATCAGCTGAATATTGACTTGTTTTCATATGTATACGCCCGAATTTCACGACAGCGTATTAGGCGTATACAAGACTGTTTCCTTTTAAATACGGATGCGTCTTAGCTGTATTTGACGCCATTTTATGCAGGGCGTATACATGATAAAACCACCCGGGTGCATTCACATGTAAAGTGGTTAGTTTTGTGCAGTGTTGTCTACACAACTGCTGTTCACTGAAGTGAAAATATACCCTATGAGCCTGTCCATAAATGATAAAATTGATAACTCGATCAACATTTTGGCCTCTTCAAATAAGAAAATGTATTCTCTACTTATCCAGCATATGAATAGAAAGCCTTCAGCTCAAGGGGAAAGGGATCTCGATGTTACTTTTGATGAGATGGTATGGTCTGATACTTACAAAATTATTTATAGATGGGTCACACACACTTACTGACAATCGCTACGGTATTTATAAGATGATAAATCGTAGAATTCCTGCAAATAGGTATCTATGTATACATGAGAACAATTGTAACCTCTGATCAATGTTCATTGTGTGATGAGGTTGATGATATTCAACACTTTTCTTGGATAGTGCCAAAACTTAAGAATTATGGATCCATAAGCATTAGCGATTGGCTAGGTAGTTTATGTAATCTACAGATGGTTATGGACATTGGCTTTTGTTTGCTGGGAATAACTGAGCATATTGAGAATGCACATATCCTGTACTTCATGTATTGCTTCACTAGATTTCCTATACAGTCTGTTCATATGACTCCTATAATTTAGCTTGACACCAAGAGTAACACCCAGATAGCAGTAAACTTCTATATATTTTTTGTAGTTCTGTGTTTTAGATACACTAAGTTTGATCTTGTAGAGGAGAGTCTTCCCTTATCCGACCACCGGATGGCAGAGCTTCAGAAGGCGACACACGATGATGATGTCCTCCAAGCCGCAAGTGTGTATGCCCTAGCTGGATGGCTGAAGTACAAACAGGATGTCCCAAACCAGCTGAAACTGCACTTCAACATGAGAGGGAGCCTATCAGTTAGTAATGGTCTACTGACTTAGGGCAACAGGCCGATCTTCTTCATATTTGGCACGATTATAGGCTATATGTTTCCCTTTCTCGTGTTAAAGTTTTATGGCTCAATTCCTACAGCAAATGCGTGTAAATCTTCTATATACACACAGTAAGTTGGATTTGTACTGTCAAAGTTTGATAGAACCTAAGACAGTTCTATACCTGTCTTAGGCAAGGACAATTTTACCGGCGATCGAACGTGCCGCGCTGGGACAGTGTCAATAGTACACCCGCCATTTTGTGTCTTGCAAATTGTCTTACACTCGCGGAGATGTCTTAGGGGATCGTTGGGCGATCATGTCGTGACTGAAAAACAGGGCCCTGGCCCCATACTTCAGCGTTCGGGAGTAGTGATACCACAGGTCCCCCTGCCTCAAAGCACCAGTGTAGGTTCACACTGTAGTCAGTGGTCGTCAGCATTCCCAACACTGCACACCGCTGAGAAATGTACCTGTAAGCCCCGTTCTGCGCGTGCCTGACAGCTATGTGGGAGGGCTTATGCTTTAGGATTAATAACAGAGTTTAATTGATTAAGGTCATCTTTAAATCCCCACTTGAAAACCACGTTTCCGAGGTGGTGATTATGTCCCACGTTTGGTTTCTATTTTCTGATGATAAAACATCAAATTTCGCCCTTAAGCTCCAGAGGTTTGCATGTATAATTTTCATACATTTGGTTTTCGCTATATCAATCATCGCATGAAGATAAGCCATTTCATAGTCTTGCTGAATAATCTGTTCATTTTACTCAGACATCACGAGCCAAAACTCGCCTTCATACGGTTCATAGCTATTGTGTTATGGATGCGGCCATCTTACTCCCGATGCACAACAAAACACCAGGTCGCGGGTGCTGTTACCGACTTGCCATACAGGGGTTTTAGCCTCTCATGACCTTCGACGGATTTTAAAAACTGACAACAGTGGCCCCTACAATTTCCTTGTGGATGATGGTGGGACTAATAATCACCCTGTGCCCTATAGCAGGGGTGCATGTGGTACAAATGGTTATAGTCGCAACTAATATCTTGCGTTGATAGATTTAGCCATATCCTTCAAAACTCGATGGAATAATCATCGGAATTCCTGTTCATAAACTTATTGATTTGCGTTTGGTCTCACTTTAATATTACCAGGATTCCAGACGCCAATGAAACATAATTATCCTTCATTACTAACTTCACAGAGTATTTACCACCTCAGGTGCCATTTCATCTCCTCCATGCCATCTGTTCCTTGCACCACAAATGATTTTGGAGATCGCTTTTGAACGTTCTGATTCTATGTCATTTTAAATAATTCAAGATTCATTTATCAGTCGGCTGCACTGGACGCGTAATGGCTACTGCTGATGGACCTCTCAGACATCACGGGCCGACAAGCGCGCTTTGATTGACGATTGGAGAATGTTAAAAATAATGCACATCGCGTGAGACATGCATCCAGGGTTTAGTTATAAGTTCACGATCGTCAGAGAAGGTCTAAAGAACGGATACGCTCGTTTCAGGGCCTTGCTCATTAAAAGTACTTGTTAGTAATACAAAAAGTATTTTATAATATTCTAATGTATAATGCATTTCATAACTGAGTGCAACGCGTTGCTCAGTGTGAAGTTAACAGGTACCTTAACTTTTCTTATAATAAGACAATATATGAAATTAAGTGGAGGCATGTGCAGATAACATTTTGACAAACGAAATATATAAACAACTACAAGAAAAGTAGATATGTATATGAAGGCATATACTTCATTTTGAGAAAAGATTCACTCGTAGATATTTGCTGATATTTGTTCTTTCTTCATTTTTGTAACAGCAGTATTTATTGACATTAAGAAAATCCAATTACTATGGGATATCATGATAACATTTCAGGAAGATGTTAAAGGAAGAACAGTTAATAACATCTATCATATACCAGTTTCAACAATAAATAGTAATACAATGATGAAATTATTGCTGCTAATAACTTATGGACACTTACATCCTTCACCCGACAAAATATAGTATAACTATAGGTGGTACAGAACTACTTTTTTTCAGGTAATAATCTTGAGGATATCTAATACGGCAGACACGGGGGGACAAGACATATGGGAGACAAAAGGGGAGAGGTCTGATCTCAACAAATCAAAAACCCACTCAGATTACATCCATTTCAACATATTGTTCCAATCTTTGAATTTCTCAGGTTTCTATTCTAACTGACTTACATATTCTTCAACATGGAGTGTGCGCCAAAATTCTATTGACCATGAATACAGATCAAGGGCATTATCATGAAATAGTTGTCGGTAAAAAATATGAAATTTAGTTTCGTATTTTTCCTACCCAATCTATATGACCTTATGATATTAAGAAATATGCAAAAACTCACTGAAATCCAGTAAAAATGTCAAACTGTGTCGTTTCCGATGTTTTAACTGCAATTATCTTCTCTGTACTTTTTAAAGGTTAATTAATAAGTTTAATGGTTATATATTAAGAAATCAATAACTGATAACAACACATTGCCAGCTGTAACAATTTCATTTTCGAAGCGACAGAGAATAAACAAACTGACTGTTGCTCGATACGTTAGTGGGCCAAGTTCAAGGTAATCTAAGGAGCTAACATTAGATTCACAACATCACAGACTACGTGCAATATGTGAAGCTGGGTCATTCAAATTAAACCGCATCAATTTTAAACACTGATCTGATAACATTACTGTCAATAGAAGGAGACGAATACACTGATCTGTGTGAGCCATTCGGATTGATATTAATATCATCCACCGCGTCAAATGGATTTGAACTAGAAGCCATCCCAGCAGGAGGAGTCTCGAACTAGATCTAGGCCTATATCTAGGCCAATAATAGATGCTTCGGCAGCCTACACATAGGCGAACAACACGATCGTCTCTGGATTTCGGTGAGTTCACACGCCTATTTGATACTCTAATGATATATTTTTATTCTTAGTATAAAAATGGCATTTCGGATGGGTCTGGTTTCACAAAATACTTGCAATATTCTGAAACATGCTAGAAAACATTTGAATGGGCATATTGAGTGCAACGAGTACTTTTTTTTAGTAGCAGCCGACAATTTGGTCCCTGATTGGTCAATTATTTGTATTACTCTAGTGGCATAAAACACTTTATTTCATGGCCTGCCACATATAATTTGCCTATGTTAAGCCTAGGATAATATCAAGAGACGGCACACAATTTCATATGATATCATATGGCCCGAGTTGTCTTTGCGGAATGATATCATGAAGCGGATCTGTAGCAGAAGAAAACGAATGCCATATAAACAATCATATGAAATTGAGTGATGTTTAGATTTTATCCTACCCTGTCAATGTTTTTGATTGCATATATCACCGTGGCATATAAATACTTTATGGCATAACCGTGGCATACAGTCATACCATGTTGAGTCTATGGAGATTCATATGAGGGGTAGGATAAAGGCATTTACGCGGTGGCGTACATATGAAATTTCTGTTTTTTTTCTTGTAGTGATGCTGTTTGACTTGGAACAGAGCTTTTAATTCCTGAAAAAAATACCTTGTTGTTCCATGTGTACTAGTAAACATTATCGATGCAATATTTCCGGAATTATAATATATTGTACGTCGAAAAGTGAAAATAACACCTCAAGATATGCACTTTTGCCCTGGTTGTATTGTGGGGCATATCGGTACCATGATCACCCTTTTTTTTAGCCAATCAGCCCCTTACTATGCGTGGAGAAGTGGGTGGTCTATACATTTGTCTACGATTTTTCACCTTCCCTATAAGTCTAAGATATTAGCTTTTTGTATCGGAGTCACATCGGTAGGTCTAAATTTCTAGCGTGTAAGGTGGACACCAGGCCCAACAATCAGACTACAGTTATGAACACAAGATATATTACCTAGGCTCGGATTTGATTTATTTGAAGGATGATTCTAACTCAAGTTCATTTTATCTATTCCAAGTGGCACACAGCGAAGGCCTGTCAGTCTCGATAACCTGGCCCCTCCTCAAAGCACTCTTACCTTCATTAGGTCCATGATGAGCGGTAGTTAAAGAGACCGGTAATTTGCCTTAATTAACAATTTAAGAGAAGAGAGACTGAACCTTAATTAAGTAGATAGGAAGGTAGAATTCGTTTTCTGTGATCTCTAATGAGACATGAGTTCGCGTCTTCAAATTATATCAATAATATAAATTCAATAGCATAAGAATTTAAGGCCATGAAAGTTTCAAGGAAGCTAGCCTATTCATTTTCATATAGGAACATAGAACAACAAGATATTGCTATTCAGAATGCCAATATCCTGTGAGATTCCCTGTAGCTAACAAGGCTAATAATATAACTGGGTAAAGGCCAATACACATCTACTAATTTCGGAACATTGATGTACCTTTGTCAGCAAGGCCAAGCAAAGATAAATGTTGTGGTTCTGGTTACCTGACCAAAAAACCTCGTTAGGGAGTGGGGGATTTTTTCTTTTACTTTTATCAGTCAGCATCAACATTTAAGACACATAAAAGTGTTGATGCATATTTGCCGACAAATGACAGAATTCTGAGATTTCCTACATACTGACAACAATAATTTTCACATTCATCTCTCTTGAAATACTAGAAAAATTACCCAGTATAATCAATGGAAGTTAGAATATATGTACAGATTTGTTGCCATTCTATTCCAAAATAAGGTTATAAATGTATAGGGATTTCACTTTCCAAAATTGTTCTTTAATCCAAACTTTCATCCCTGTGTAAACATTGTAAACGCTTTTAAGAAGAAGCCATATTCATAGAAGATGATAGCAGTGCCGAACTCTAGTGTGAGAGACACTAGTAGGTGGGACCCTAGTTTTTGCTGAAAGGCAAAATATTTAATCTGTCCTACTTTTCATCATTCAGGTGAGCCCGATCATTGGTATGTATGAAACACATTTTTAAACTTGCATGGGGACACTGAACAAAAATTTCTAATCCACAGGTGGTATTTCGTCAACTAAATTTATCATTTATAATCATAAATGAATCTGATAAAATGAAAAAAATGATAGCCGATTATGATAACTACATCATGTGATTTGATGTGATTTTTTATATCATCTATCATTTTTCTGTTCTAAATATCATGTAATACTTACATTCTGTGAAGGCTTCGTGTCCAATTTGTTCAAATAGACTTACTTTATTTGCTTTACTACCATGTTTATCTTGTTGAAATAACAGGGTGTGCTTCCTGATTGAGCCAAGCATGTTACTCTTCTCGATTATATCTTATCAAAAATTTCACATTTCCAGGAGGCTTTGTCACAGCACTCCACTAACAAAAGCAAACTCTTTTGAAAATCACCTTTTCTCACTCTCATCTTGCCCACTTCCCTTCTCTTTTTAGTTTTCTCATTCTTTTTATATTTTTATTACATTTTGCTTTCACTTCCTTCTGCAGTTTTAAGAACAGTTTAAGTGACATCAAGACTAACAATGGACCTTGTTAGTATGTTCCTAATGCTCCCTATAACACCATAAATTACTAATTCTAAAGCTTAAAACGATTCTGAAAATGCCTGAAAATCTTGTCCACTGGCTTGAGAACTACCTGTATATGAGACAACAGTACGTATTTGTAAATGAAATGCGTTCTAGTATGTCTACTATTACCTTTGGTGTGCCCCAAGGTTCTGTCCTGGGTCCGCTGCTGTTTGTGTTATTCGCAAATGATTTCGGCAAGTCGATACATAAGTCACAGTTCATACAATATGCCGATGATCTGGTGTTGTATAGTGCAGATATGGATCCCCTAATAGCTGAAAGCAAGCTGCAGGAAGATATTAATTCACTATATGGCTGGTGTGCTTCCAACAGTTTAACAGTCAATGTCAAAAAAACAAAGGTAATGTGGTTTACTACCCCAGTCAAACTAAAGGCATGTCTGGACTTGTCTGTTACCATGAACGGCACTAGCATAGCAAGCTGTACTCACTACAAATACCTTGGAGTGACCATGGACAACACTCTGTCCTGGATTCCCCATGCTAACCAGATGATTAAAACTATCAGTGGCCGACTCTTCAAGTTCTCCAAATTGAGATCATGCCTGACACTGGATGCAGCCACACAAGTATATGTGGGCAGTATTCTACCCTTGTTTGAATATTGTCCATTTCTTTTTGAAAGTCTGAGAAAAAGGGACCAACTGCTAATAAACCGTCTTCATTATCGTGGAATGAGAATCACTTTGAGAAAGGGATACACTCAAACGTCGATTAATGAGCTACATAGTCAGTGTAATCTGACCCCAATCTGGAAAAGGAGGAGCAAACAATTGTTAATCATAATGTACAAAAATAGGCATACAATTGATTGGATAGACACAATGGAAAGAATCACTAGATCAAACGACAAAATTAACTTCAAACTAGACCAAACTAAAAGCAGAGCTGTCCTGCATTCACCCTATTATAGGGGGGTAAAGGCATGGGACTGTCTAACCGCGGAGATCCAACACACTGGAAACATCCAAGACTTCAAAAAGCTGATCAACGTATAAGCAAACAAGAGACGGACACTGTTTGTGTGACTATAATAGCTGCAGAAACTTAACTTCATCTCATTATTTACCCCTATCAATTATCTAATCTACACACTTTGTGTATTAACCTATTTGAAACTTTTCTTCGATGTATGATAATATATGTATGCTTGTGAGTATGATGTATCTGAAAAACGCACCGTGTGAGAGATACTACTAATAAACAAACAAAAAAAAATTAAAAATCTGATACTCATATTGAGGAAAGAATGAGATGACTTGAGCACTATATTGACCAGCATGTCAGGTCATCATATTTTTGTATTTGGAACAGGTACCGATGTTGGATATTTTGCTTGTCCAGCCATCTAATCTTTCTGGTATCACTCCTCTCAAATTCCCTATGTCAGTTCTCTGAGATTGGGTCAAGATAGTCCCTTTCCCCTCATCTATACTCTTATTGGATGTTGGTTCAAGACGGAAATGCTCAAATGAACTTTTCATTTTTTTCCTTGTCAACCATTGAGTGTGTTCATTCCTCTTTAATATCAGCTACACTTTGAATGATCTTTGGGATAACTGTCATTGAGTTGCACCTTTTCAGTGCAACATCTGTCTCAGAGCTTGCAAGGTCCTCAGGCAAGGGTGAGGTTTAGATTTGACATGACCCTTTCTACTTGATTACATGGCTTCTGAACTGGTGCACATTCTGATCCTATGTGTAGATGTCAGCAAGCGTCTCAATAATGTAGATCATTAATACGTAATGATCCATCACCTCAATAGAGAGACTTACAGCTCAAAACTAACAAGAGTGTTTGATGCTTTCATGATCTGAGGCTTCAGACAAGGAGCAGGATTCACTAGTAATTACTTAGCACTCCAGTGGAAGCTGCCATTTCTGGCTCTCCTATGTTTGTTGTCACAGAAAGACAGCATATAATCTTTGGATTTAGCACAGCTTACCCACTTAAGTATTCTAGTATGTGACTGAAACAGCAACTTAGAATTATCATCTCTCTAAAACTGTGGGAAAATTAGTTGTTTTCTGTGAAAACATTCTTTATATGGCATATATAGCATTCCATATTTTCTGTATGTTTGGCCTTATGATTTTTTTCGTATTTTCCATCAGAAATCGCGGGTTGCAAACTCTGTAGGGACAAAACAATTTCTAGGTAGGGTAAATATGTTCTAGGTAGAGGGGGGTAACAAGAAACACACTTTTTTTTTTTTGCTCAACAAAGGAATGGTAATTTGTCTCAGGCAAGGTATCCTAATGTATTCAGCTCTAGTTGGCAGATATAGGAAAGCTGGGCAAGGGTCAGCCAATGATAAGTGAATGCCCCCTATGAGATGTTCTTTTGTTGCCAATGAGTTGTCATTCTATGTTCTGAAATTGCTTGCCAAAAGTTTATCAATATGTTGATAAATCCAGTCGCCGACAACGGAACATATATAAATGACCCCTGATTGGGTGGCCGACATGGGCTAATGGGTTATGTAAATTGGCTGTGACAAGTTCACCGACTTCTATACGATTTGGGAACTAATCGTTCAGCCCTGAATGGATAGATGTGTATTGGGCTATATGCCCAGAGACTGAACACAAATGTTGTTTGGATCTTTTATATACCACAAACTTTGATAACTAATTACAATCATAAAATTAAATAAAATTGTATTTGCCCACTTACAGCTTTACATCTTGTGTCCAGGGATTGAGGTAATGACAATGAAATAGATATATCAGTGGTGCAGAGATTGGAATTATTAGATAGTGGTGTGAATACAACACACTACGTGAAACTAACCACCTTCCATATGGATGCACCCGGCGTATATAGGTATGCTTTTTTGTATACGAGGTTTTCCTTTTCCCCATGTGTATACGCCTCATCCGTTGGCGTATATAAGCGTCCACGTTGCGGTCATATATATATGTCGTAAATATGCCTGATTCTGTTCTGTATTTACGCCACTATCGAATAGTTCCGCTCTCTGGCACTTGGGGACACCACAGTAGTATATCTCATTTGCCATTAACCATCCAAGTCTGTAATATATGAAAAATGCAATCTTATATTACCAATCTATTTTATAAAACCTTTATAAAACCTGATAAACCCTGCATAATGTTTTTTTTTTTTTACCGTTTTCTTAATAGAATTCTTTTTATACATATAGGCCAAACGTCTATGAAATGTATACATCCAGTGTATACATGTTGCGCAGAGGATATTTCCTCTTGTATATGCCTGGTGTAAAATACAGCCAAGACGTGTCCGTATATAAGAGGAAACAGTCTTGTATACGCCTCATACGCTGGCATGAAACATCAGCGTACATATATGGAAAAAAGCCAATATACAGCCGATACATACACTTCCGCGGTGGCGTATATAGCAATAAACTGGTGGTTTTCGCGCAGTTACAGAATCAGGCATATAAATGACATGTATATGACTGCAAAATGGACACGTATATACATCTATAGATGAAGCGTATATACGATGAAAAATTATTTACCCTATTTACTCAAAATCATTGCTATATACACCGGACGTCTACATATGTAAAATAGGGTTTTTCACACTGTGTTTACATATCATATTGGGTGACACACTAATAAGGATACCGACTGGGCCTTGGGTTTCAGTACAAAGGAATAGTAACTTCGTGTAAAGCCCATGTGTAGATCCTGTCAGTGGATGGGGCTATTTCCATATGATATGATCCATGAGGAAGAACGTCACATGCGGCGGTCATGTTATGTCGTAAAACTATGTATATTGAATTGATCAATTAAAAAAAGTCCATAACACACTTTCCGATTTCGAAACATGAATGTTCCGTTATCGGGGATAAAAGAACGATCGTAAGCTCAGGCGAGGCCTCGAAATGGGGGTGTTCAGTGTGGCACCCCCTTCCAGAAATTTGCCATAGATTAGAAAATGCCCGCCCCCCTGGACATGTTCATTTGTCGCCTATGAACTTCAGTCAGATGTTCCGAAATCGCGACCGATGAATTGAGGAACATGTTCCTTCCCTTTGTCGGTGATAACCGAGTTTAAGAAATACTACCCATGGTGCGTACTGATATCAGCCCATAATTAGCATATCTAATGGCTGGGAATTATTGGTGGTGCCAGACACAGATTATTGGTCAGATGTTGTCCCTCACCAATTATTGCCCCGAGTTGACCAATTCAACGATTAATAGCGTTTCAATGATCTAGAACGATTAATAGCGTTTCAATGATCTAGAACGACTAATAGCTTTTCAATGATCTAGGAAATCATGAGTTTTGTCTCATATAATATCTCCCTCTGGATTAATGGTGCATTACAGCAGCTTTGCCAAGGATATAACTGTTATGTTGTGCTATCTTACATAAAAATGAAAGGGGGGGGGGGATCAGAAGGACATAATCTTTTGTGGAGTTGCTTGAAATGTGTGATGAAATGTGACGGGTGGTCGTGGTGTGGTTGTGGGTCCTAAAAATGCTCTAAAACGTGTGACATCATTTATGGACAGACGCTTATAGGATATTGTAGTTATGTTAATAATAATTGTACTATCAAGTGTCCCACAAAGTCCTACCTGTCATCTCTGATGTTTGGCCTGAAAACAGGCTCATAGATCTTGATATGATTCACTGTATGAATCGCAACAGCCAGTCAATTGATGAATTTATTCCAGCTCAGAAAAAATGTTTCTATAGTAGCCTTTGTTGGACAGCATTGGCCTTGGGGTTTATTATGCATCAGCTATTAGCAGGGACGGAGCAGAAATATAACACCTCAGCATTCTAAATCTTCACAGCCTCTATGGAGTCGCCATGTTCTCCGAGGGCCCACTTTGTCTCTCCATGCATCTATAGTAGATTCAAATGGCCATACTTAGTCTCCCTAACGACCTGAAACGTTTCCTCCTGTGATACCTTGAGGCGTCACACATTTTATTATACACCCGTGCACATACTACTTTCTGTTACTTCATGTTCTGGGGCAAGCAATATAAAGCCCTGCCCCCACCTACGCCGATGGTCTACGACAAATTTCCCGATGGCTGCGATTTGAAATGCCCAAATTGTAACCTATCGGGAGGTCCCCAATAGTTCAAAATCGTGGTCATGGTTTGAAATCGTAGAGCGTAGACACGCCTTGGGAGGACCTAAAACATAAACTATGGTCACGATTCAATCTATGTATCAATGTAGATATCAGGCTGAGTTTTAATATTGAAATATATTATAATTTTGGAAATATGGAATGAATCTGAATAATCTTTTAGAGGTATTTACGACATATCATGATGTTATTTTTCAGATACTAATACAATCAAATTGAAAAATATAACAGTGATAGAATCATGATTCCGATATGAAACTATTATTTTCAGACCTTTAAACTTCATAAAAGAATATCATTTTTACACCGATCATACATCTATATGCGGTCTACCTAATACAAAAAATTCATAATTATCCACCAAGGTATTTTCCCATTAAATCCGCTATAATAGGGCTAC
The DNA here is from genome assembly GCA_950022655.1 of Alentia gelatinosa. NCBI lineage: Eukaryota > Metazoa > Annelida > Polychaeta > Phyllodocida > Polynoidae > Alentia > Alentia gelatinosa. The sequence goes on along the minus strand of OX465583.1, from coordinate 46,419,557 downwards.
AATGGGCTACGAAAGTTCCATCGAGTTGGATTTCATCGGGACCTCTATGATTGGCGTTCTCAATCACACCCTATCTTGGGGTATCGTAGAGTGAATCGCAGAATTCTGTTCCACCTACCACGAAATCGGTATGGTGTCGGGAAAGCAATTGTAAGGCCTATCGGGACCAGAATCGTGGTAGGTGGCGTCAGGGCTTTAATTTTGAACTGCAATCATGTGTAGTAATTGCAGAAAATATTCCATCCATCAAACTATCATGCCTTTCTTTTACACCATTGGACTGTTCCTAGCTGCCACCCCTTGGGTTAGCGCTTGGGTGTATGGTGGATTATTCCATACTGCCTGTTGACAGATTGGAAAGTCGTGAGTATGTGACAGCGTATTATAGGTCTAGAAATGGCGACGTTCACACTTCGATGGCCTTCTATGTCTATTCATGTTGAAATATTAACAAGGAATTCGTTCTGTTATATGAATGAACATGTCTTGTTATATATGATGCCTATTTTTTTTTGTTTCAGTATGTTTATTGTCAAAACTATAGTAGATTTACATAACTCACATGCAGCTTGACATGGTAATATCTCCTTACTCAGTTTGACGACAGCTACAGACATGTTATCAGTCCGTAGGACTGGTTTTCGCAGCATGCTGTTTTGTACATACGTACCGTTAGCATTATACATTTTCATTTAATTTTGTAACCTTGCGATAGAGGTAGAGATGCCAAGAGGAAAATTGTCCATTACAGTGGTCATAGAGATAGAGTCTTTCTTGAAATGTACGATAAGGAGTTCCAGAGAACATTTCCATAGTATTCAATACTTCGTGTATATGAGGTACAGTTCGGTGTCCTAACTAACAGCATAGGAGCATCATCGCCTCTAGTAGGTTAATTGCGGAGATCCAAATTTTCGGGTTTTTGTGCCTTTAGGTACAAATTATTTAGTAGATGATTTTTTCTACGCGCATACAGATAAGGTACAAAGCATTTTGCATGAAGGGAAGCGATATTTGCCTGAAAGTCAGCATTTTGACAGATTCCCAGACATTTATTCTGGGCTGTTTGTAATTTATCTAACATATATTGCACAGAGTTATTATATAGTAAGTCCCCATAATCAAGATAAGGTAGAATGGCAGTTTTATATAAATATCATAGAGATATCGAAAAAAATAGAATAATAAAATATTGATCTAGGCAGACCATAGGGCCATTTAAGATTGAGTAATCTTTCAGATATATATAACAGGAATCAATTCACGCAACAGCTCCTTGTTTAGTCTCTTGAACTCTCTGAAACTGGGAGTCTTTCTTGAAATGAGCATCTAGAGGCCACAACTAGCTAAGTGTAAACCTATGGAGTAAGGGAGTAATAACTCACAGACAGATGTACTAGGTACTACTGTGAGTCCAGAACTTTACTGATTTATTGACTAGAGGGATTTCTTTTTATTTCAATTAGAAGTGTTTATTCATTTCTGAATTCATGCAATTCAGTTCTACCAATGAACAATGAACAGTTTGGTAACACTCAGGTTTTCAAGGATCTTCTTTTATACACATAGCAGAGGCCTGACATGAAAGGCTTGGCAACTGTGAGCTCTGCACCCTCATTGGCTGTTGTACCAACAGCAAATAGAGGAGGACCAAAATATCCCAGTTGAGCACCCGTTTCAGTCTGTAACACATGTCAGGAGGCCAGTCATGGCACTGAACAACTGAAGGTGTCATTGATAGAGCACCCAGCCCTTATGTGGAAAGACTAGGAGCTAGAGCTGAGCGATGATAGGGGTAATATATGTTATTCAAGGCATGACAGCTGAACTGTTTCCATCAGAGAGGAAGATACTAATCAAAATAGTGACTGTTCCAATTCAGACAACTAATAATCAAGGGTCACTTAGATGATTACTTTCTTCTCATAGAAACCAACATTACCTGACCACGATAGGGATGTATATATATAGAACAGAACTTTTCACACTGTCACAGTGAAATATATAGGGTTGATAATTCATTTTGAAATACAGTCATATAAGTAAAATGAATTAATGACATCAATCACGTTTACAGAAAGAAGAGGAGACAGTCCATGAGGATGTATGATACTCTAATGCATACATATGCCTGTTTAGACAAAGGAATGAATCTCACATCATTTTAGGTACACTCCATATTTGTGTGAGAAGATTGTCCCAAGAACTAAACTGCTTGTGAAGAGAACTATCCTATTTTGGACATATATATTTTCCTCCATGTCAATAAATATAGAATCATGGGTAAACTTTGATAGTATTGTCTATCTATAACTAAGATAAGATGTCGCCATCACAAACTGAGTACCACTGGTTTCGAAATATATGCTATCCTTGACGACGATTCGGGTCTCTACTTTCAAACAACGTTTGTCACTTGCCGCAATAAAGACATATAGCCCGTCAGCATAGATCAGGCCCAATAATCAGGAAATCACCCTAATGCTTGAAATGATTCATCCATTTGCAAATATTACATGGATATAGAATAAAAGCAAACCGACAAGAACATTGTCCACATACGACGCTATTAGCTGTAGTCATTCGCGTAATGGGGAAATCCATTGCAAAGAGTAATTGCACAATGGACTGCATACAGTGCGCGTGTCTTCTCATTAGTTTTCCTCACGGGAGAAGGGTAAAGAGACCGGGACAAAAACATGATGAAAACATCACTGTCCAAACAGTAAAACTGGCGCCATTGTGTTCAGTGTTCATTATCACACCTCAGCACTCACGGACAGCTAACATTCCAGAGTACATCCCAGCAGACCAATTAACATATCCCATTCCTTAATGGCAAACCTTTAGATTAATCTCCGTTCGCGAGTATTTCATAGTGATCAACTTTCTTTCCCGTCCACTTCGGTACATTGATATCTCTAATGTTGGTGATGAACTAACAGCTGTTACAAAGTTGGTAGGTGATGTCCTATTGGATTTGCCCTATTATATAAACATATCCGTACCACATTTTCATAAATAATATATTGATCCATCGACTGAAAAAAAAGGAAACGAAAATGTCCGTTATCCGAAGAAAGGTAGATCAGGATTCCGTCCCTTCTGGCATTGCTTATATATTCTCATATTGCAAAAACGCTTATACATGATGAGAACACAAAATTAGGAACTTGGTGACTCTCTTTAGGACATATGAAAAATCTTAATTTCAGTATTAGGAAAATGCAAGAGTTTTATATACAAAGTGAAGAGATCTGGAATGAATCGTGTCCATGACTTATCTAACTTATTCCCTTCCCCATATTAAAATTCCTCTTCCAAGACTAACCAAAAGCTAGGATGTTATACTATTCTACATGTCCGACCATGTAGGAGACCGGAGGTATTGAGCTTCCCTGAAAGGACGCCGTGTGGATTTCATTCCCGGATCTGAACCGGAGAAGAGTTTGGAGCTGCTTGTTGTCAGTGGACATGACCGGCGGTTGTTTCTACTCGAGCCGCTCGCGCCGTTGGGCGTCCCGCGGGGGAGGCGAGTGTGCGCTGATGGAGGAGGAGTTGTTGACTGTCGAGTTCACACGACCCTCACCCGTCACCGGAACCTGGGGCGTGCGCAGGCGCCATACGCCGTGTCAAATGCAGTTAGCAGAACTTCTGAAGATAACAGTGTCTTTGTCAAGTTGTCTTTTGGGATTTGATAGGAGAAAATCCTCAAAGAAATGCCAGGTATCTCGTCTTCCCGCTGATGCACTCTCTTGTGTATTTAATGATCGAAATCTTAAATGTGCCTCAGAACAAAATCCACATGCATTAGCTTGAATTTACTGATTATGTTTTGGAAACGTGATTGTAGGTGGGATTTCACATTTGTGAACAGAACGAACCACATGTAACGAACTGATATTTAATTTCAACAATGTCTAAACGCTACTATCAATGGCATATTCCCTGATTGGCATATAGATTTGCACTTATTCTTATGTAAACTCTGAGAATAAAAATATATTGGTGATTATTGGATCGAAATACATACACATTATTACCATGATTTTTATCTGAGTGGCCCTGTTCTTCTTGTAGGTGACACGTAGTAAATCTCCATACGATAGCGAGGAGTATCGTGTAGTAATTGTAAATTATTAGAAATTTGACGATCACGCATTGTTCATACAAGACAATCCCTAAAGTGCCCATCAGGTGGCAGAAAACGTCATATTCTACTGAGTAGATTCCGGCTTTCCAGAATCTACTCAGTAGTGATCTGTAGGCTCCATTGGCTTAGTATGGAGACTCCGTATTCGGTGGGTAATTAAAAGCCGTATTTTATTGAGTATAGAATATGGCATTCCGTTTTCTGTTCAGTAGCGATCTGTGGGCTTCATAGGTTTAGAATAGAGACTGCGTATTAAATGGGTAATAAATATTTTTGTTTTCGGCGTTATTTCTAGGGTCATGAAGTACTTGTATAAAGCATCATTCGGTAGTTCACACCTCCCACATATCAGTATCTCCCCCTCTCCCCCTCGGGTCAGTCTCTATCATTTTTGCACATCTTTAAATAGATATAACCCTATGAAAGCAGATTGGCTGCATTCATTTAAGAATTTCTACTATAATATCAGTGCTCTGAAATAGTTGGTGAAAACTTTTGATAACACAGAATGTATGTGCATGTATTTGAAAAACAATCAACAGATGCCTTTTCACTCACAATAACGAAACACACATACACATTCATTAGCAAAACACCAACACATCAACAACCATTTAAAATTATAGAGGATGTCGGTGAGTTTTGAGGGGAAAGTTTTGCACTTGTTGCTTCCCATAGAATCCCACATTGTCATACTTTCAATCTCGGAACTTTTTAACGATGTCAACCTTTTCGATTCAAACAGAAAACAGACACACCTTAGTAATGTGGTTTCTCCTGTCATCTGATAATTGAACGGATTACGGACAAGGCCAGTCCTAGCCTGACTAATCTCCAAATAATTACCCCTCTTTAGTAGGATATTGTGACCTAATTAAACGGTTCACTGATCCCGCTAGCGGGAACCTTACCCGATGACTTGCTATGGGAGCCTGAGCTCCAATTAGCAGTGAGCAGATCAGGCTACTGCTCATTTAGCGGAATGAGATGTTCAATTAGGCATAAAATCCCATTTTAGAATGATTCAGTATCCGATTTGAGCTGAGATTTAAACAGTGCATCCTTGGCCACTGCCGCCGATTCACTGAGATAGGCCTCCCGATAAACTAGATTTAGAAATTTCTAGGGCCTGAACCCACTGAGCTCCCTACACATTACGCCAAGCATTAAGACACGGCTCTGACACACTACGAGAAGGAATGTCAAACTATTTGACATAGCTTTAATGTGGATATGTCACAGAACTATCAACCTTCCCACACAGCACTATGAGTCATGAATTTTGATTCGTATCATTACAATATTGTTCTGTATATACAATAAAAATCAAATATAGAATATATGTAATATTTACCGAAATACAATTTACTATATCTCTGCTAATTGAAAAGCCGCATTGATGCATTGGTTGTGATAGGAGGTGTATCGGAACCGTAACCATCTATTTTTGCACGCCCCTAACACTTTACGACGCACACAATATGGAACTTACGCTACGATATTTGCATTCTAGCGTCGGCGTGCATCGATGTAGCTGGTTGCGGGGTCTCATGAAGGTTACCGCACACCAATAGCTGTTTCGTGAGTTTGAATCTAACTACAGCTACACTACTAACAAAAGACATTTCGCGGCAATATAATGTGATATTGTTCTGTATATATACTGTTAATAATTAATGCAATATTTTCCTATCTATAGCATAGCCTATTATTGAATTCTATCTGAGACTTGCATTATAGCACCGTTTGAATCATGAGCTGCATCGGTACACTCTCCTAGCAGATATTCCACGCTCTACTTCCTGCGGCCGCTTGTATCTCTGCACCGACCTGCCTGTTTGGGACAGAATCTGTCCCATCCGCCAGTTTTTCAAATATCCTAAATTTGTCATGGTTTGGGCAGTATTTGTATTCTACTTGTAGATAGAGATACACATATTATATGGTTAATGATTTACACTCATTTTTGTTATTTGTTATTTCAAACCAGACACAGTCTCTGGGAATACTTTCTTCAGTGGAAAGCACCATATGTGTTGCAGGGTTTTGTTTGTCAACATAACACATGTGCTCACTCGAAGGGGCAGTCTAATCAAGTGTGGATTCACATCATAAAGTGGTTAAAATCTTAAGAAGAATCAAATGGATTGTCTGTGAAGCTCCTTTAACCATCTCCATATTTCCCCACTCAAGATATATCAGTTGTTTGACTTTCATAACATTTGACAGTTGCCTTGTTTTGAATCTGAAATGTTAGCTGGTCCCTACTGTCTTTAATAGATACCCGGGGTACCAGCGTATGACATCAGTGGGTCGGGGCAGAGATAAGAAAGCGCTAGCGCCGCAAAAGATGTGCTAGGAGAGTGGCATCGGTACCGCTGTCACCTTCTTTTGTCTCATCATAGCTGTGCTGACACATTGCGATACACACCGATAGGCTACGGTGAGAAATGCCTGGGATCTCCCGATAAACCACGATTTTGCCATTTTTATGGTAGTGTATCGGGAGATTTATCATGGTGAATCGGCGGCAGTGGGTGTATGGTTTAATGCACCCACTGGCCGGATGTTAAAGTCGGAAGCCTTCGTAACATAACATGGGTTATCACTCAGTTATACCAGGTTTTGTAGATTACATCAACATTTATGACAGGTGCCTTAACAAATATCAGAACCACGGGGGGGAATGAATTTTCCCCAAAATTCTGCGTACGCAATTTATGGATGACCCCTGTCTTGAAAATTGACTAGGTTATTGCTGCACAGAGAGTACCTTAAAGGCGTACATTATATAATTGACAAGAACCTTTAATGAAAAATACTTCCTCTCGCTGTTAAGGGGTTATTTCATGTTCGCTGTAAGCACGGATGAGTGTATAAGATAAATGCGACCTGCCGCTTGCAAGGTAAGTAATACGATTCATCTTAATTCTCAGTAGAAGATAATGGACTGAGCCACTATAGAATCTCCTTCGGTAATTTCCTGCTCAATGCCAATGCAGATCAGGATCAGGGTTTTACGGATCATCGGGATTAGTTTCAGTTAGGAGGATTAATCTTTTCATACCCCTAAGGCACTGTAGGCGATACCAAATAAAGTCAGGTTCGATTTACATAAAAAGTAAATAGAAAGGTATCATACCTAGTCAATAGGATAGCGAGAAATACACTTGATAACTCTTCATTTCAGCAGGGCATGCTGGAAAACCATATACGTGATTAGCCTGGCGAGATTAAAAACGAGGTGTATCCATTACGTTATTAATTTCCTTGATGTAAATGTTCTTAGGAATATGGCATATGATTACCATCATTACTCTACACCAACTTTGACATTATTTTATGGTTGAATTATAAAGGGACCACTCCTCCTGATAATCTTATTGAGTGCTGTCCCGTGCTAAGATCCGTTGCAAAAGTAGCTTTATATAATATAAGGACTAAAGCCTGAGGACTAAATGCCAAAGGTTGAGCTGAAGGCGACCGTGACTGTTTCAGAAGGGTAGGCCGGAATGTATGCCCAAAGTGAAGTCATAGACGCCGGGTGAAAGCAAATGAAGCACCCCTCTCATAAGATCTCACACTCTCTATGTCGTATTCTGTACTCTCACTACGCTCTATGGAACTAGGCATAGAGCCTTGAGAGTTCACTGGCCTGCCTCCCGTGCTAACGACGTACATCAACGCAACCAAAGATTCCTATAATTTCAATGATGCCACCTAGCGGGGATACTGTGTGCAAGAGGATTCTCAAGGCTCTAAGCCTAGTTCGTTCGGAATTCTTCTCCCATAGAGCGCAGTCAGAACCTTGTACAGATAACGACTTAGAGAGTGTGAGATCTTATGAGAGGGGTGAACGAAGTACCGGACCTCGGGAAGGCCGGGTGTAGGCGTCCCAGGCAGTAGCCGGGCAGGCAGCATATATCCCGCCAGGGAGGGAGGGGGTCCTCTCACCTGTGGGCCTGGTCCCCAGGTCTACCAGGGCCTTCTACAGGCATCAGGTCGGAGGCCCTCAGGAGGGTGAAATACCCGATGAGGAGGATTGCCTTGGCGGCGAGGCCCCGGCGGCCCGCCCGGTCGCGTAAGGCGGAGATGGAGATGATGTTGGCCGGAAGCCCATGAGGGATGCAGGCCGGGATGTATCGATGACGAGGCTGTCCGAGCCCTTCCTGACGAGGGGGAAGTCAATGGCCGCGGTCGCTCTGCCCGCGGTGCGCGGCCCCGGAAGCGTAGTTGAACCGTGAAGCCGAGGCCGGGAGGCAGTTCGCCAAGAACTGTTTGAAGGAGGGGTCGAGTCCAACATGAGATCATGGGAGATATGGTTGGATACTGAAACCCTCTCATACGCACATTAAGGCCCGGCGTCCACCTACTACGATATGGCACCGATATGCCCTACGATGCACCTCCCGATGCAAAATCAAAATCGCGTCGGAAAGTCACCTAATATCGGGGCAGTTGACCACGTTTCTGCGATTAGACACCGATAAAAACCCCATACAATGCGTGGATTGAAATGTCTAGACATATTTCTACGATTTTGTACCTTCCCGATATGGCACCGATTTTGACATTTTGTATCGGTGACATATCGGGAGGTCTACGATTCTATCGTAGTAGGTGGACGCCGGGCCTTAGCAGTAATTGTAAATTCTAGATAATTTATAAATCAACCGTGTCTTCTTGGACATTATATTTATACTTTGATAGTTTATACCTATCTACAAGCCATTTCTACTTTAGATTTCATTGCATCAACCTTGTATGTATATCAAAAATGCTCCTGCAGAAACGGCGTTACAAACTGGGAACACCGGCTACAAGCACTATCTGGTCGCTCAGTTTATAAGACCACGGTACTCGCAACCCAACTCTACCACCTGACACGCTGCTGTCACAGCTATAACGCTGATACTAAGTTGTACCCGCCCACCAACCACAACAACCCCTATATAGATAGTATAGGGCTAGTATAGAACACAGTGCCACCAAATAAGACATTTGTGTATATCTCTGTGATTTGAATCTTTCTTAAAAAACAGCCGAGTAAATATAGAGTGTAATTGTTATGCATTTTCATTCCAAATACGTGTTGACTTATAATTAAAGCTGAATAAAAAATTGATGGCATTACTCATATATTAAAACTCGATAAACCAGTTTCATGAGTTAAAGATTTATAAATACATTCATTTAAAGCTAATGTCCTGCGTGACATTATGCCGGAGACACACTTGGAGAGAAATGCGGCGAATTCGCGAATCGCCTACAAAACCTTGTATATATCTGATCTATCATGTATTAAAGTAATACCTCCCAACGATCATTTAGTGTCTCAGAAGCAATGATTAGATGAATCATGAAATTATAGCTAACTTATACACGTCATCCGGAAATCGCTGCGATTCTCGCTCGTTGTATCCCCGGCTCAATAACATACCACCATGATGTCAAATCTAAGGATGGAAGCAATGTAGTAGGTAGGGTAAATGGAATCCGGTCATCATACAGTGTATCTTAGGACGAGCTCACACCAATAATACTTAGATGTCTAAGGCCTGGCGTCCACCTACTACGATAGAAATATGGACCTACCGATATGACACCGATATGACATCGATACATAAAGTAAATATCGGAGACATATGGGCAAGGTGCAAAATAGTAGACATATGTCTAGACATGCCAGTCCACCACGCATTGTGAGGGGTGTTTATCGGTGTCTAATCGCAGAAACGTGGTCAACTGCCCCGACATTAGGTGACCTTCCGACGCGATTTTGATTTTTTATCGGAGGGTGCATCGTAGACCATATCGGAGCCATATCGTAGTAGGTGGACGCCAGGCGTTATTCATTGCCAACGGATGCATGTATGTATGCCTATATATTTGTCATTGTTGCACTACTGTTGTATAGAAAATCACAATTCAAAACCCACTCTAGGCAGTATGATTTCTTGTACATAAGAAATGATTCTTCCGTTGACAAACGATCGTATAAAAAGTTAATAGATAAGGATTCCCATGCGCCCTGACACAAATATAGGGTCTTGTCCTCTCTGGCTCCTGTCAATAAAGTTACTCTCATATTTCTACACTGGTCAAAGGCCACTACCTCCAAGGTAGGCAGTGGAAACTCTAGTGGATATCTGAGTAGACTAATGGTCGGCTTTAGTGCCTGCAGCTTCCAAGGTCTTTATTTAGTTATGTTTGTTTTGTCAGGACTGTCGGTCATGATTTTGGCGTATAGATGTCGCAAAAGAAGTATCCCGTGTCGGTGCACTGGTTGATTGATAGTGTTGCTGAACTCGATAAACAAGATCCTTAGTCGGCTGCAAAATTTCAATTAGGAAGCTTTATGAATGGACGGTATCTTCCATGGACCTTCTAATGAACTACAGATAATTAAATTAGGTATGGTCTTAAATTACTAATCAGTATTTATGTACTGAATGACCAGCATCATAATAAGCACTTTCTCTTTTGTCACATATCTACAGTGTAGCTGATATGTCTATCTTTGCCTTAATCTTTCTGTTTTATCCGCCTATATTCACCTATGCATCCATCTATTCATCACAATAAGAAAGGTTCAGAAACACTAATAAAGGTCACCAGAGACATATATCTAAGTCGTTTGATTATACTAGCAAACATTCGGTACATGAAAATTCAGTGTTTAAAAGACAATTTGTGATTTATTTATGGCATGACATTCAAACGCTAGGATGAATTTAGAATGATATATTTCGGCATTTTCGTGAAGCTGAAAAACAATCTAGATAACCCAAAACTCAAATATCGCTTTGCAAATATATATATTTTTTCTTTTTATTCGTTTATTAATCTTGTAATGCTCTAGGCTCGCAGGCCTGTCTTCCTCGCACCCATGTAGTACAATATCGGGCTATCGTAACCTCTTGCATTTAATGTCTTGGTATAATCAGGTAAATAATTTCTTTCCAAGTAATAAAGAGAAGAAAGAACAAAACATTAGGTAAGTCGGGTTTATTGCCATAAGTAGGTGCAGGCCTTCATGGTTTCGCTGTTACCTTATCGTGATAGGGTTTAAATGTAGGGATGGGTTTGATGATGATTTTAATGACTTTAGGTTGCAGTGACGCATGCCGTGCAGTGTGTATTCATGTTGTAGTTTGGGTACGATGTACTAGTCAGAGGGGATGGTGTTTCCTCTTTTTGATTGCAATTGATTAGGATTATATGCAGCTGAGGGATAAGGGTCCATTTAGAGAGACGTAAATTTGTTTTAATGCCATTAATCAGATTCAGTCTACTGTATACAGTATATGGGATTTTGGGGATTTTATAGCACGTATGTTTGGGTGGGGGGGGGGGGGGGCATTCCATATCTGAGTAGTTTAATATTACACTTTTCGCATATATAAATACATGTATATGGTATTGCATTCAGGGGAAGCTTGCGAAATGTCAAAACAGTGCTTCAAAGAACTGCAAACAAACTGATGCGGGAATGTGTTTAAAGCGATCAGGCATGGGGATTAATGGATGAAGTGTATTACATAGGCTTAGGTACATCCATGTCCCGTGTTTTAATGAATATGACTACACCTCAGGGAATCGCGTAGGAGTCGGTGGGTGGATTTACAATACTGAATGTTCTATACAAGTTTCTCAGAATACTGCCAATCTTTGGCCGGCAATCTTCTCAGCATTGCAGGACCGCTGGGTAGGACGGAGATGCGTGGGGCTTCGGAATAATGTTACCGTATTCACAGAAAAGACCTCCCGCCTTACCATCTACATCTGGGATTGAAGCTCGTGATCTTCTCAGGTGACTTGTGCTTGAGTCTAAAACTGAGTTTTTTCTTTCCCAGAGGGAGATATGGTCCTAAAGAGGACAGAAGCTTGTCAGATATGATTGCCTTACTCCTGTGAACCACATCAGCCTGTAAGTATTGCCACCCATATGATATTAACTCCACATGCTAGTTCTAAATTAAAAAAAACACATTATATTTGGCAGGATCCGCACTTTGTTTCCAATTTGCGAATAGAATTATATAAATCGTGATTTGAATATTGCACATGCTTTGTGAATTTAGATGATTGGGTCAAACAAACTATTTATACACCTATTGTAAGATCGGGAGGAGGAGCAAAGTTTCGAACCAGACCTCAAGATATGGAGATTCAAACCCCTTACACAAGGTTAAAATAAACATCTACTAGATGGAAAAAGTACCGTTTCGAGGAAAACTGTCTGTTAACGCAGAGTGTCCACTTACCAGGGGTGTCCGTTATGCGGGGTTCTACTGCAATATTTCCCACCGATGAAAGAGCGTCTCGGAAGAAATAATCAGGTGAATGTAAAATAATACCTCACATACTCGCCATTTTGTTTTGGCGATTCCAGAAATCTCTGCATTCCTCTAATATATATATATATATGTGTCCCCTGCTTAAGCTCATCAGCGCATAGCCTAGAAGCCTGGCCAATTCTGTCAATATATATTAGGCTAGGTACTGTACACCAGTTTCCTGGTGCCTTGTCCAAGCACCAAGGGGTCGCTGCTCCTAGAAATGTGGGAAAAACATTGCTCCGGTAATATCGGATCGAATCGTGTAGTATCTTTATTTTCATGTTGTATCGCTGCCTATTGCAACGACGCATTTTTAGTGTCAGGTGAAAAATAATGTACAGGTGAAAGAAGGTTCAATAGATTTTTGATTTGATATAGATGGCGACATAATTATGATGCGATCCGCAAAAGATCTGGAGCAACTTTTTCGACCTCGCATTGCCATTCTGCGATCCGCAAAACGTGAAGCAACGACCCCAGCGGCGTGAATGGGTTGCCAGCGTACAATTTGTATGTGTAAGGTACATATGTGGGATTCGCTTTCATTCATTTAAAACTAATGTTAATAGAGTTTTTAGGTGATCTTATGAAGGAGGAAATTCGCAAAGTTCAAGGTCACTCAGAAGAACACGATACCAGTTCTAATATTCATTTTGACCTGTATCCAATCTAGACAGCGCGGCACCAAGACAATAACAACTCATATTTTGAGGCTGTCAATAGACACGAAACCATGCGGGAGCATCTGGAACTAAGGTCAGCGACAATAATATCAAGGAGCATCATGAAACTTTCTCTTTGGCTGTTGATGGGAAATAGGACTAGAAGTTGGGTTTTCTTGGATATTCGATACATTTTGACGACGTCAATCCAGTTTGTGACATAAATTGCCAGAGAGAAAAGGTACAAAAGAGGTATTTACTTTGTTTATTGAAATACAAACAAGAACTTACATGATCATTGAAATATTGTATGGACGCCGAAGCGAGGCGTACCTCTCTGGCCATAGCAATATAGGACAAGGAACAACAGTGAGTGAAGAACACAACACATGCCACCGGTTATAATCTAAATGTTCCGTTCTAAAATCTAAAAACACATAAACCATTAGGCAAATCAAACAATACGGGAACTAGAAGGATTGTCTCCATGGAAGTCATTGCCACAGGACAGGGACGCATAAAGTGTTTTTCTGTCTATCTTCTTGCCATGTCTTTCACATTTGCAGGCGTTTGAATAACAGTGATGTTACAGTATATAATCTATGATGAAGAGAATACTCACTGTCATATAATATCTTTGTTCATATAAGGTACAAAGACTCCTCATTATCGAAATATATGTCATGAGTGTAATGTCTCTAATAGCGCATTAAGGATCAATCTATGTTCGCTCGACATTGCCTACGGGTATCATTAGTGCCGCACACGTCACTTCGTATATTCCTAGAGATACACCTATGGCAGAACAATCAAGAGTTATATATATACCGCTCCTGAGGCTGCAGTAACTACACAATATTCATGCCAAAGCTAACGTTTTCATACCTAGGCTGAAGTTTCCAAACCAAGTGTCACGGACTAAACTAATCAGATTGAAGCATAGATGCGTAAAGCAAACTTACCAAGATTTGGAGTTATTCGGCTAGAGTAGGCATGCATAGCTTCCTCACCGATCAAAGGTCAGCAAATTATTTTTCTCATTTCGAGGTATAAAATAATCTACAGAAAGCTTGGATGAATGATTTTAGCTATCCTCACCTCGTAACTTCGGGATTATTGTACATGCAGACCCCAAATCATTAAATCAATGGGGTATCTTTGCATGAGTTTGTCTCTGGTATTGGGGATGACAGCTTGAAAAGACATTCATGTGGGTTTACTAAAAACAATTCCAAAATTCACGTCAGCGCATAGTGACCTTATTATTTTGCAAGGTCACTAACCAAGGTCAATGACGAGCAACCACATCGATTTTTAGCATCCTATCTTTATATCACTGCTCAGATCATGAAATTGTAGCCATATATTTGCCCCGTAGAGTGCAATTATGTGGATAATTCTACAAATGGATTTAAGGAGAGACCTCCAGGTCTCAATTCATCCTCGGTTTATACGCTCGGGCTGCCAAGGACATGCCGAAGGTGATTTGAGAGGAGGGGGTATGGCACTGGCTGACAGGTATTAGAATGGGTTGACGAGTGGGGGCATAGGGGTCGCGTTGGACTGAATTCGAAGGTAGTGAAGGGGACGATGAGGTCAGGTAATGGTTGTCCTTGGCTCATAATTACCACTCTGGTGCTGATTACCTAGAAGGCCGCTTGGCAAGGCTGACACAGCTCATAGGTGTGAGGCGTCCGTAGACATTTGAGCAGCTCATTCCTGTGACCGTCAACGCCTTCACCTCACCTCGAAGACCTTGGAGGCCATGGAGTAGGAGACTGACTAAAGGAGAGGGAAATCTGATCCTCTTTCGGAAAAGCACAGGAGTTTCACCTGAACTAAAAGACCCGTGTTGAGGTGCGTCGTCGTTTGGAAATGAACAAAGATATTTTCTTACACTCTTAACTGTTCCCTGGGGTAAAATGTCTTTGTTCTTGTCTAATAAAACCATCCCCCAGGTTTAAGTCATGAGGGAGAATATATAGACACTCGGTGCATTAGATAAAACGCTGAGGATCCCTTACAATACTTATGTAGTGGATGTGATAATCAGGTAAAGTTCACGAGTATAAAACCTCAGGGGAAAACATGGGGGAATACCCCTACTGTACCGGATTTCTATTGAAAACTTCAGAATGTTGACATTTACATTGTGTGCGAGGGATGTTTAAGTAATTGAAACAATTGATGGTGCATCATACTATAAGTCTGCTGCTAAAGGATTTGACATTCAGGATTTAATTTTTGTAAAACGTGTAAAAACAGAAGTTGATGCGAATCTCCGATACAATGTTACAGGCGCGTATTTAAGCCACATTTTCTCTTCGCCCAGTGCACACTGAAATCAAACAAATCAGATATTTAATGCAGAAAGCCATTTAAATGCAATGGTCTGCGATGTTTTTCTATCATTCCAATAAAGGAAGTAAGCGTTTGAACATAGATTGAACATTGTTATCATTCGATAACTGATTTTAAGAATATATAAAAATGGTAATTGAAGTTACCTGTGTGGACGCCAGACATTATTTAGAATTCGGTAGCTCGGAACTATTGGCGGAAGAAAGTAGAATGAAAGAGATATTCTTGGTAAAAAGATGTTTATAAGACACACAAATTGAGAAACGCAGCGACTTCCAGAATCGCCAACACAAAATGGCGTCTATATGAGCTATATAATTTCATACTTAGAACATCTGAATATTGCTTCTGATATGCTAAATTATCGGTTGGAGATATTTCTATGAAATAACATCACACATATACATGCATTTTATGTTTGCGAAAGATAATGAGAAGGTATATGCTGCTGTCCTAAGTGAGGAAAAGACATGCTAGGCATGGGTATGTGGGGATGCAGGCTAGGTTGTCTGTAAAGAGAAAAGGCAGTGAAGTGGGTTGGTGATGAGGGTTCGCTAGAGGAAAGTTGAGGGATGAAGACCAGGGAATGTGACAAGCAACGTAGGCTAGGAATTCGGAGAATATATAGTGAGCGAAAGAGAGGAGAGAGACAGATATGTACAGAGAGATGGAGACAGAAATTTATAAATGGAGTGAGAAATATAAGGCCTGTTTCCATCGGCCGACGAAAAAGGAGTACATTTTTATTAGTTACCTAGAAAGTCTGTTGGTGGTGTGACTGACTGTGCGTCGAAAAATCGGAGAGATTTCACTCAGTAACTAAGGTTTTACTCAGTTCTGGGTGGTGTCTCATTGCAAAATCTATTGACCTATTTTGGGTCAGCAGTGCCCAAAGCCGTCGGTGGTTTCTGACTGTAGATTGGTGATGGGAAATCGGCCAATGGAATCGGGCCTTAGAAAAAAGTCAGGCACAGGCTGACAGAAAGTGGCAGACGGTAAAGGAGAGTGAGTATTTGGCAGGGAGAGTATAGCTAAGCATGACATATCCCATGGTGGGCTTACCCGCTTTTTACACTAGACAACGAAAAACAAGATGACTGTAGATCATCTAGCTAATAGTCGTCAGGTGGTGTTCGATTACGCAGCATCATTAGCAGAAATTCTCAAGCGTTTACACTAGACAACATTTTATAGAAATGTTCCTCGGTGATTCATTAAGCTGACCTTAAGATTCTATAAATGTGCACCTATATCTAAGCCATCATAATGAATAACAAAGCAACTCTTTCAAGCGTTAATTCATTTGCATAATCGTCAGGTGGTACAAAATTGCGGTAATCGAACGATCTGTGGTTGTCGCTCGTCTGGCGTTCACACGATTTCTAACCATTGACGGCTGAAAGTCGTCAAGTTTTGCAAAATTCAAGAACCGTCAGCAATAATTGTCTAGTGTAAACGCAGTTGTCGCGGGTAGATCAAGCTTTACAAGACTGCCACATGCGATCTCCACTTCGACGATTTCTTCGCCACCCAGTAGGGGGCCGTACAAGGCCGTTCCGAAGACCCGTCCTGCATGGCGTTGGAAGGAGGACTACACCTCCTACCTCCACACCCACACCCCAAACCAACACACGCACACCTCTCTCCACTGACGTATCAGGGGAGGGCTTGACCCGTGGCCATTGCAAGGCCTGGTAAATTGCACTGATCCTGGCTGAGGGATGTGGATTCGACCTGGCTCGACAAATGGGGACTGAAGGACACTTACGGGTGCCATGACCATGCCAGGCCTCTGACTGGCAACTGCGTTACTGCCGCACACAAGTGGTAGGGCCGGACCACTGTGAGAGACACTTATAGTCAGTACATGATCAACCGAAAAATGATCCCGTACTTACGTAGGACCTGGGTCAATATACCATTAACCTACACGGAGTTTATCTCGGACTTACTTAACATTGTTAGTTGGTTGCATGTGCACCAGTGCCCTATATTTGGTAAATCAATGGTGGTCCGTAAGGGTGGGGGTAATATGTTTCTTTGGACTAAATGCGACCACGTCGCCTAACGACCAGATTTGAAGGCCCGAATGTCAGTTTACTCTAACTATATAACTAGGAGCAAAAAGTAAGTTCATCATAGATGAATGAGCGTGCAATTATAAACGTATAACAAATAAAAGGTCTGAGTTAGATTTAGCCTATGGATAGTTTTCTACAACCCACTTGCACCCAGTCAACTTGCCATTTCTCTAACTGCCTGAGTCTAGGATAAAAACATATCAAAAACAGTGGGTCAATGAGGTATTTCGGTCTTGAGTGATTGGTCATGGTCAGCTGGGCACACTTCTAAGACCCTGAGACACTGGCTCCCTGCTGTGTTCTCACTATCACAGGGAACAGCATGCAGATAGTAAAGGGATAGTTTTCTGGAAGCACACTGAAAGTTCAATGTGACCACTCTAACCCTGACTCTAAGCTCTAGATGATGTATATATATAGGCGTGCAAGCACGCTCTAATAACACATGCAGAGCCAGAATTTGTGTTGGGTACTGGGTGAACCTACATGAAGAGAAATGGCAATAAGTGTGTAGGACTTGATGGTATAACCCACAATCATTGACTCTTATACATTTATAGATGTCTCGGCTTGTGTGCGTATTGATATAGAACGACCTGACCATGCTGTACATGCTACAAAACGAGATGGGGAATGGTTGTTTTTACGGTACGAAGCCCCTGCCCGAGTTTTGTAAATAACATGAATTCCCATTTAGTAGCATGTCCAAACATGATAGGCTGTTCTATATTCATTATATACCCAACATTGAAAATGTCTTACCATATATTGGCATAGAAGACATGTCTGCATGAAAGCCTACACACTGCTGATATTTCAATGTATTCAGGATAACAGTGTACTGCACAGGGTTAAGTATACAATTTATACTGCACAGGGAACAGCAGTGCGTAATTATCAAATATATTGCATGGGTATTTAATAAATTACCATTTGTAATAACATCTAAAGTACCTGACCCATTGGGCTTCCGATGGCCACCGACGCGCTCATGGTGCACACTTGAATTGAATTGAATGGGCATTTGGTATCGGAAGGTCTGAACTTCTGCGTCGGCGATGGTGGGTTTCAGACCTAATTCGTTCACACCTCATTCTGGGGAAAGTGGAATTCACACAGTGGAATTCATGTACCTCACATGAGATACTGCTCCTTTTTAGGGGTAAATGTCCAAGGGAAATGGAACCCTATAATTTGGAAGAAGAAATTGTATTCATCTAGAATCTCAGCAGGATTTGTCTCAGACAAACACACTGTGAGGTACATGGATCACATCGTGTGAATTCCACTTAAAGCGACCAACACGTCAATGAAACCATTCTGTCCCAGTTCCTAATGCCGTCTTAATAGCAAGAGTTATCTCTACCTTTTCCAGGATTAAGATCAACTATAACCTTTATTAGCATGCCCATGAGTAATCATATATAATGTGGGATATCAAATCCTCTGTATGACAATGTATACCTTCTACAGGCCAGCTCTATAATGACATTTATTCATGTGAAATATTGCATGAAATATCTAATTGCGCCAGGCAAAATTATTGCATACTCATTGAAGTCCATCTAAGATTAAGTTGGTTGCTGCCCTTGGCGTGCGAAGCTAACAAAGAAGGCAGTCGGGGGATATCCTCAACAAAGTCAGGTCCACATGCAACCCGATTACAAAAACGTACACATATTCCTTATATCCTAAACAATTGATTAGCTCTATCGATCTATGATTAACAGTATCACATCGAGCCCCTCTACAGTTACACAATTTCCAGGTGAGTGTTAGTACTGATAGATTTGTATGAAGCCAAGGATCAGCCTTATTTGCACTTTTGACCAGAAATATTCCAAAGGAATTTGAAAACAGATCCCACACAAAAATGTAGTGAAACGTCATCTCTGTAGCAATTTTGGCGAATTTCGTACCACTGGCTGAAAAATACATCCCTGACAAATCCAGCCCGGGTTCATTTTTGTTGTTGACGTGGACCGCAGGTCCAAAGGTCAGTGCAGTTTCGTATTTGGCTACGACTTTCTACACTTTTTTTTTTATTTCACTTTGATATACAATAAGACATATATGCCTATACCAGCAACCGACTTTACATAAATGGGAACTAGAAACCATTGAGTATTTAGTTGGCCAATGGAAACACCCACCACTAGTATCCTGTAGTATTAAGGCAATGGACCTAACGCCAATTCGGTCGCGTCTTTAGTTTGTCATAATTGAAATATGTTAGACGACATTATTCTAACAAAATATCGAAACGACATCTAACCACCCTGCTACAGAAAGTCCATTAATATCCACCAAAGATATTTCATGTCTAAAACATTTGTTGATGCCTAAACGTTGCTTATGGCATGTTGGAGAACACCCATTAAAAGAAAGAGGTCAGCCACCGACTGGAGGTTTAGTGGGATTGCCGGATATTAGGGTATACTGATACGGGTGTCGGTGTGGACGTATCTGTAGCAGGCCAGCACACAAGCGCTGCAGTGATATATCCCATTTGCCAACTGACCTCAGCGACAGGGGAAGCGCTAGTTGGCCGATTCGTATTCCGCAGCATTAGAGGCGAGGAACAGGGTATAGAGTCAGCCTTAGTTGATTCTTGATACGTATTATATTGATAAATGTTTGTTACATGAAATTGCATGTATGTACATCATATATCCAGCAAGATCGAGGTTTGGTGGCTCCTGACTAGAACCTATGCTATAACTAATCAATTCTTGGTCATGGATTGAGATTACCTGCAAATGTCTCTTCTTTGATTTTTAAATGTTCGTATCTTTTGCAGGTAGGAATACATAACTCACAAGATAGCCGCCGCACCAACTATCATCGCTGCAAACCTTCCTTGTTGCCTACCTGCCTTTATATCAAATAGACCTTTTTCAATCGGCTGGGTTCGCACCTTATCTACTACGCAATGCCTGCAGCCAAATAAACACCTGGCAAGTTATTCTTTACCATTAAATGACCGAGTTTATGAGTGTTATACGTTTATAACACAAGTGTATACTATTTCCAGAGAAGGTGCAGCAATTGTATGATATTCTATTGTATCACCTCAATATTACTTTGGAGGTTTTTTAGATAGGACAGAAACACCGAAACTGGAAATAAAGTGTTATACTGACTGATTCGTAATCACAGCATCACAGCAGAAGAACAATCATCAACTATGAAGTTTAGCCTATACTCGTTGATACAATGTCCGAGTTTGCTCTAGCAGTTTGATCTGTCAAAAAACAAAACTCTTGTAATCATATCCACCGTTACACTCTAGGTATGAAAGCTGCATATCTCTAAGAGCATGTGGCCGTACTCGGCACTTTATACTCTAGAACAATATACTGACATGCATGAGAATATACAAATAATTGTGAAAGTCTTATAGAATGATGATGCGATACACAAAAATTGCTGATCACCATAAGCCACAGAACCGTATTGAGGACTGAAAACTAGTTATTTTTAACTTGATATGTAATACAAAAACCCTCATAACTTAGGCTGTACAAATTTATGCAGCTTTGCAGAAGAAACCATATTAAACCAGAGATTATTGGCTTTTGTTGTGATATACATTTTGAATTTATTGAGATAATTTGTCTGTTAAGATTTTTATGCATTTTCTCATAAATCATGATGAAAGTTAGGCAAAATGTTAGACTTCTTTAATAGGCTTGATGATTCTATAGAATTTCATATGGAAGCAAAATTAAAATCCAATTTAATCAAGTATGGATCTTTTTTACAATAGTTTTGATATCTTAACTTTTGCTGTAGTCGCAGTAAAAGTCCAAATGGACTGTTTTGTGATCAAAATAGAAAAGTAGCAAAAAGCTCCTTTTTGCAATATTTGCCACATGTCAAGGTACTGTCTTGGTAGGCAGAAAATGGAGAATAAAGGCTTGCTTGGAAATGATGCAATGTTTTGATATTGTAATTTTGGAGAATGTTTTTCCTTTAGTTATTATTTACAAACAAATGCTTACTTAAACTAATCAGATATGCATCATAAGTCAATCTATAGGAATTTTTAGGGAACGCTCTGATCAAGATAATTAATGTGCCTAGCTGACCTATAGTAATATATAGTGGTATGATATTTTCATATGATAAGTGCCTAGTTCCTGTAGACTATAAATGGGCTATCCTTAGCGGCCATTTTGGTCTTCTAAGGACATAAAAATAATTTGTATTATTTGACATACCATGCACCAAACCAGTCAAATCTATTAAGATCCCTTCTCTCTGATAATAATACTGACATCAAGGGTATTTTCCGCACATTGAATAAAATATTAGATATATCAGGGGAGTGCATGAAACAGACAGTCTATTTGAACTATTAATATTAATCATTTCCCTTCACTCTCTTGCAGACCTCATATAATCTCTTTAAATATATATATATATATATATATATATATATATATATATATATATATATATATATATATATATATAAACTTCAACAAATAGCAGAGAGCTAGATGGGCGTTTAACAAGTCCCATAGATTTGCTGAGGGCAGAATCATATGATTTTTATTCTCCGATGGTGCACGATGCATGAACATACCACTGCTCCCTATACAATAATAAATAAGATGACAGTTGTAGCGCCAGTTTACGAAGTTTTTTATTTGAAAGTGAAGACATGGTATATATAGTAAACGAGAGTTTACCACAGGTTACAACGATTTATGAGGAAACACTTCTATGCCGAGAACATTATAGCAGTAGGCACAGGAGTGATTATCTGCCATTTCATCGATTCATTTTGAGAAAGTACCTGGCAACCTCTCAGTCCATTATATCTCGGACAGGCAGGGCACTGTATCGAGACTGTATCGCTTCTCCTGTGATGGTCATTCTCGTGAGGGTGGGGGGTGGGTGAGGGGTAAGCCTTAAAGCTTTCATGCGGCTCATTGCCTTGTGAAGGTACCGTAATGCGGCCTCATTAGCCCACCCCCGTAAATTTGATCCTCTGGCGAACACGCTCCCAGTTATAATCTACTGAATCCTTGAGAACCTAACTGGAGTTATTCGCCAATCTGGGGTAAGTTGTTGATCCTGCAGGGTGATTATCGATCATTCTTAGTGTAGTGTCCACATCTCAGGTACAGCCGAAGCTAACCTTGAGCACCACCACAGTACCGTCAAGAATGTCTTCCCATCGCTGTTCCCACCCACCAACCTGCAGCTGTTTATGAACACAACCAACCAGCACTGTAAGGACTCTGCAGGGTTGAAGACTTTCAACCCTGCTGAAAACAAGGACCCTGGGTCCAAGAGCAGTGCCCGAAAGCCCTACAAACTCGTAGAGAACCTGGACTCACTGAATCCACAAAGGAGACCGAAAGGTCTACCACCTTGTAGAGTACAGAAAACCCTGTAGATCAATAGCTTGCAGCTTTTGAAAAAATTGTATATGAAGTGAATTACCCAGGAACCGCTGTAAGGGAAAATCACACCGGCCTAACAGGCTGAATACCTTTATAGGATAAATAAAGAAAATATAAAAAAAAACCTGCCAACTCATCAACCTGCCAGCCCAGCAATCTTCATATCCGTCAGTCTGTCCACTCATCAACTTACTAACCATCAAATTGCACACTGATTAACCTGTCCAACCAATCAGCCAGCATAACAATCAACCGGTGTACTCCATCAATCTGCCTTCCAATTAACTTGTCCACCCATTAAGCTGCGTATCTATCAAACTGCCTACCAAGCAACTGGCCGACCCATCAAGCTACTAAACCATCAACCTGCCTATCTGTCAACCCTTTTACATATCAACCTGCCTGCCCATCAATCAGCCTGCCCATCAACCTGGCTACACATCAAACTGCCCACCCATCTACCCACCTACCAATCAACCTGGCAACCCATCAGCTTTCCTACTCATCAGCCAGCCCAACTATCAACCTACCTACCCATCAAACTGTCCAACCATCAGCCTTCCCATCTATCAACCCTTTCACCCATCAGCCTGCCCACCCATCACACTGCCAAACCTTCAACCTTCTCACCCATCAACCTGCCTGCAAATTAACATGAACACCCATCAAGCTGCCCTAACAACAACTTGACTACCAATCTACCTGCCTACCCATCAAACTGCCAACTTATCAACCTGCCTACTCAGCATGCCTGTTCACTAACCTACCCACTGATCAACGTACTATACATCAACCTGCACAGCGTTTAACCTCCCCACCCAATCAGTCTGTCTACCAAACAATTTGGCAACTAATTAACCTGCAAACCCATCAGCCTGCCCACCCATCACCCTGCCTACCCATAAACCTTCCTACCCATCAACCATTCTACCCATAAACCTGCATCGCTATCAACGTTCCTGCCCATGGACGTGACCACCCATCTACCTGACTACCCATCAACCTGCCCACACACCAACCTGCCCACCAAACAAAACTCTTTGTCTATAACTAATGAGTCATGTTGTACAACATGTAGAACTGTTTGGTCTAAGTAAAACCTAACTCAAAATCTCCAACCACTGTCAATAACAGACACTCCATCCATGCCATAAGATAAGTAAATATTCACGATGTATAATCAACTCATTGAAACTGTCAGTTGCGCGTATCCGTTTACGATGGGTAATCTGCTTGTTGTCGATTGGAATTGAGCATCGTTTTTCGTTCATTGTATCTTTTCCATCTCTAACGTGTAACCTCCATCATTGTCCTACCGCTAGCGTTGCGGAAGCATGCAAACTATACTCTGTTCATAGTTCATAAGTCTTAAAAGAAAACGTCTTAACATTACTAGTACCTTATCTAAAGTATGCCATCCTAAATCATTGCTGGTTCATTGGTTGATGTAGACTATCAAAACTGTAGGACGTCTTAGAATATTGTCAAAGTATTCACATTTCGGCACACGTGTTGAACTGTGCACCAATTGACCCGTGCACGACCTGGAAGAAAACACACGTAATGGGCGTTGTACGTCAATTCATGTATTGTCTAATAAAACGCCAATATGTTATGTCAAAAGTCATGTGATAATTAGCTATGACATACCTGCCGTATATTTTTCATCGCGAATATCAAGTTGACTTTACCTCGTTCAACGGTCGACTAATTTACTCAGGACGATTCTCCAAGCAACAAGACCGTCGTCTCATAGTACAATCTTGTAAATGATGCTTCTGCTTTCCAGGATTCTTATCCTGTGTGTTCAATCACTTTTGACAAAGTTAATTAGTCACCTCATTGACCGCATGCTTGCTTGCCAATTAATAACACAATCGGTAGAGCCTAAGGTGAATTTGGCGGTCGAATGTTCCCTCTTGTTATAACACAATTTGGACGATCCATCGCAAATTGCTAAGGAATGGTATATCATTTTGAAGTCAAATCGAGTTTTGTTTTCTTGCAGATCAAACAATTAATCATGTTAAAAATTCCTGATTGTTTTGGTTTTATTTGCAATGTTCTAATAAATATATTACAGAGAAGTACCCTACGGTCCTGACACTTGACAACAAGATCTATAAAAATTGCCTGTTACGATTAATAATTCCCTTTTTCTGGTGAATTCTGAGAAAGCACAATTTAAAAAGGTTGACGAATTAAAGGGACATTTAACGCACTAATGGTTATTTTCTATGGGTGGCTTCATTTACAAATACAAGACAGAACATTTGGAATCTTTTCCCAGCAACACGTCACTGGAATATTACATGACAATCGTTTAACTTGAGTTGTTATTAACAGGTGTGAAAGGACCTGTAAACAAGAAATTACCTCAATTGAAGCCCTGATCTCCTTTTTATATTGGGAGGGCGGATTGAATAGTCCAAAGGGATGAAACGACGGGAGCACTGACTGAAGCATCATAGGAAACGTAGCTTCAACAAGATGTCTGCTGAAGTAGAATTCACAAGGTTTTTCTCAGACAAATCCTGCTGAGATTCTGTACCTGAACACAATCTTATCTAAATCCTAGCGTTCCTTTTCCCTAAGACATATTTTAACCCTGTAGTTGTTGGCACTGTAATTTAGTGCGGTGGTTTACCAAGAAATCCCGTATCTCGGGCATTAACCTCACAAGTTCGGTCCCAATGACCGAACAGGCAGGTGACTGGAAGGTTGAATAACAGTTATCTAACTGGAATGATTGTTATCAGTTTAGAACAGATTTCATTAGATCTGTAAACTAGCAATGCCATTAGTTGAAGTCAAACTCGGAAATGTCTGTCATTTCAGTAGATAGGAGGACATTGCCGCAGGGGATGATAATGAGCATTGGCGTTGGATATCTGTTTTAGTTATGGCCCCATGAAATTAATATTGGATCCCATCACACCTGAAGCTGCGTTAAAGAAGCCTGCTCTCTGAATGAGAAAACTCATGACCACGATGATGTACTGAGCGATTAAAGACTCGGCCGGTTGGAGCAGGGACATGGGCCCAACGGCCAATCATGGGTGGCCGTAACTCAAGAGCTCCATGCCCTGACTGGGCATAACACCAGGTTAGCGTAATTATTTGAATGTTTTTTTCATATATTTTTGTTTAATCTGCAAAGGCATTCAGCAGTTATGCTGGTGTTATTCAAGGCCCGGCGTCCACCTACTACGATATTGCGGCGATATGGTCTACGATGCACCTCCTGATAAAGAATCAAAATCGCGTCGGAAGGTCACCTAATATCGGGACAGTTGACCACGTTTCTGCGATTAGACACCGATAAAAACCATATATAATGTATGGTGGATTGGCATGTCTAGACATATGTCTACGATTTTACACCTTCCCGATATGTCTCCGATATTTGCTTTTTGTATCGGTGCCAAATCGGTAGGTCTAAATTTCTATTGTATAGTAGGTGGACGCCGGGCCTTACTTGTACTTAACGAGAATACATAGATGATATATAGTAGAAAAGTATAGTGAAAATACCTTGTACAATAAAAGCTGGAGGAGAGATTAGCACGATGTTCTTCGCTGACTGTATGGTGAGGCGCAGATGACCTTGACGTCGCCCCTGCTTAAGGCGTGGTGTGAAGATCGACCATGGCAAGGTGAAGTGAACAGATTTGAGGAGTGGAGGAGCGAGGTGAAGGCAGTGAGAGACGCTGCCTGAATGAGGAGACCAGTGAGTTGGCCTCAGAGTAGATGACAACCAACATATAAGGGGTGAGGGGCGGTGTTTCGTTGCTTGCTGTGCAAGTCTGATTATATAGACTACCCTCTTAAAGTTTTTGAGGTCTTCACAGACTTCGGATTCACACTAGAGATGTAATCTTCTCCGACCTCCTACGTGGTAAACAACATGTTAAAACAACAGGTGTCCCTGCTTGTAATTCATCCTTGTGCCCTGTTTATTGGTTAACCAAGTATGTCATACAGTACCCAGATGATGCCGAAATAACTCTCTTCTATACACCACATAGAACCTCAAGACCACTGGGCATTATCAGTTCAGCATGTTCCTCAAAGAAGTATGCACAAAAGCTTATCTCAAGGGATGCTACACATCCCATGGCATGGAGGAACCACATTCGTAAGCCGTGGTCTTCCCCTCTATGACATTGTGTTGAATGGAGATCTCTAGCAGAACTGATATATTTGCCATATTGTTGTTTTGTATTCGGCGGGTTAGGGGTTACAACTATAATAACCCTGAAAATTATGTTATATTGTTGTCTATCATACGCACCGCCAGAAGATGTTCGATCTGCCTTGTGAGGAACCGTCCTCCTTTTCTTTTCTCTCAATGAATGACAACAAACCAGATGGTACGGAGGGTAATGTGCATAATTCTTCACACTGACTGGACTTTATCTGTACAGCTAGGGCGTAAAGTTAGGCATTTGTCCAGTACCGCTTTAGTAGCTTTTTTATTTAGATTCATAGATATGAAATTCAAAGCTAGTGTCATGGATTACTCCTTTGGGATTTTGTTTGTCTTTCAAAAGAATGCCCCTCAGGCATCTAATTTAGTTTTAAAATCTTTCAGGGCATATCATTTAAGGGGGGTAAATATACCAAAACAACGATGTTCTATTAGGATGCGAATGGATCATACGAACAGCTAGGAATTGGGCGGAATTTAGAATTACGATCTGCACTGCTGTACGGCAACAGGAAGTCTACCATGGGGAATTGGGAGTATGCAGCCTTCTTGTAAAAATTTCTCATATAGGAGAAAATTGTCTTTGGCTTTGTGGCTGTTGTATGGTATACGGTTCTCATCCCGATCGTACATCCCGAGCTCATAGAGCAAGGTAAGTATGATAGGGATAAGAACCAAGTAGCATACAATATCCATAGATACCCAGATAGACTGTATTCTTTTTATTATATACCCTTACAAAAGTTAGAAATAGTTAAATATTTACCAAACCGCCATTGTCAAAGTCGCCGGGCACAGCATTGTGTATTCGGACCGGGGTTTTCGCAATGACCTTGCTCTTGAAATGAAAGCGAGGATGGAGCATGGAACATTACCAACTTGTCGATCTCAATAGATATTCTTTGTCAGATGTTAGTAGTATTTATACGTAAGCCCTTCCTGTAGCTATAGGGATTCACTCCCCATGCTGATATTGCATCAATCTAAACTTAATACTTGCGGACAGCAAGCTGGAGTGGTGCAGTGTATGTCTCTATATTGGCTGGTTTCTGCTTGTGTAATTGGTACTAACATATTCCGCCGTGGCCTCTAGCAGATGACCGGTGTACCTGTGTACACTGTAAAAAGTGCGTTTGATAATAAATACTAGATTGTCTAAACACCGTTTAATTCCCGCTCACTTCTATTGTATACACACATACATTCAAACACCAATAGATTTAAACCCTACAGCAACGTTCAACGTAGTTAATTTTTTGGGTTCTATTTTTGGATTAATTCATATTTGGTCAGTTTGTATATATATACATCACCTTCAAATATTCGCATTTCATTTTTCATTTCACAATAGGGATGATCCTGGAAGAAACAATTTTATTATATACCCGTGCACGAAACTGACGCCTATACTGTATGGAAGTAATGTTCTGATATCATATGTATGTGCACGAAATTCAGTGTACGGGCACCGGGTGCACGAAACAGGAAGCAGTTAGCTTGTTCCCGATCCTATATTTCACATAAGAACCAGCGAAAAAATACGGAAGGCTATGTCTAAGTATCGACAGTAAATCTATACAATTAAATCCTGAAAGTTATACTTAAATACATTAATAGATATAATACACCAAGATACAAGGTTAAAAATATAAATGAAATCGGCACACCATAGCGCCAGACACGATCGGCACACCATAGTGTAGAGGTCTATGGGCACACCATAGCTCGCAAATTGAAAACAAACCGCTGACGTCACAACGTCGTCAAGGCGAGTGATAGCGCTGGTTATGGACAGCTCCAAACAGATTCTTGGTCAGTTTGATTAACGCTATATCAGCTTGGTGAGTGAACGTCGTGTTCGGAAGCGTAGCCTTACAGTCATACACTATTAACCTAAGACAAAGAATATGGTGGGAGAGTGAGAGGTTGATGACGACACAGGCTTAAGCCTCGCTATCATATCGATAGCGACGTTGTTGTGAAAACCAGGGTTCGAGTACACGATGCTGTCCCCGACGAAGTTGACACTGGCGTTTTGGTAAATATTTAACTAATTCTAACGATTTGAGGGTATATAGTAAAAAGAATACAGTCTAGGCTTCGATTGACGTTGTTTTATACTTGGTATAGTATAAAACAACGTCCACGTAGCCTAAGACAGTATTCTCTAAATACTTCATCAATTATCGAAACAATACTCATGACTACTAACTTTATGCACGTATTACACGTTTCAACGCTTGAATGGTTTCTTGATGTTTAATGTTTGCATGATGAGTGTCCCACAATAGTTTGCCGAAATAGGGTGGGTCTCATATTTGGAACTCCTGTGCTGCTAAGATTGTAGTCTTATTTTCGTGTTCATTTGAATCTATGTATACATACATATACAGGCATAGGCTACTTATGTGCGAGTGCGTGTACTTATATAAAAAGAGCGGATATAGTGTAAATGTTCGAAAGACCGGCATACTCAGTATAACTTATAAGCATGATGTCCACTTATAAAGCCAACGAAAAATGGATGAGCACAGAGGTCTGTTCAATACAATCAATACTGCAATTCGAAGATGAATACAGCACTATCTGTAGCTATTCTTTTCTTCCTGCCTGTCCACAAATGAGAATTGACCGGAACACCCTGAAGGCAGATCGTGAGTTTGGAAGCTGCTAACCAACAGAGAAGGACTTAATCGAAACTCAATTAAGAAACCGTCAGATAAACAAGAAAAAGCACGGGAAGACACAGATGTAGGGTTTTATCTGAAATCCTATGGTTCTCCTGTCGATTTCTGAAAAAGAAATGTTCTACCGAGGAAACTCTTGCCTAGGAACCGTTTTGTATGACAAAAGTGGATACTGTGCTAGGTAGAAAACTGTTCCCCTTGTAAGCAAATATACATGTATCCTTTTGAGGAAAAACGCAGGTCCGGCATTATTCTAATGGGAAATACGTTCAAAATACGACAGAACTAATGATGTGCCTATGATATTTGGTATGGACTATTTGGATGGTGGACCACAGTGTGATAATAGAAACTTCGACCAAGGTTTGCACTTTATAAGTAGTTTGTTGAAAAATCCACAGAAAAACCAGACAAGCTGATTTGATAAGGGTGATTTATGAGGGAAAGATATACATCAAGATAAGGGCTGGCAGTGTAGGGATAGTTGAGACGTTTCCTCAGACTTCTTCAGGCAATAATGACTACGAGACCGAGCTGTGGACGAAAAATTTAATAAAATTTGTCAAACGTGAAAAATGTATATAGTAAGTATACAACAGTATGAACAGTATACAATGATATACAATAATAGTTCATTAAGGGTGACACCATGAAATATATGTGGGGTGGGTGGGAGGTAAAAAGGTGTTTGAAATTTAAAACTACAGGAGCGAATGCTCACATGATCAATAACGTCAGAGTCTCTGTCGCTTAGTTGTCCATACCACCGCTAGGTGTCTCTCAAAGCACTCCCGCGCTTAGTTTGACAGCCGGCTCAGCCATTATACTTCACATGTTCGTCATAATGTAGGTTAGATTCGTCTAGCCAGCAACAAGCACTGCACGAAAACCACTATTTTACATATATATATATATACGCCATTGCGATAACGCACGTATCGGCTGTATCATGGTTTGTTTATACTTGTATACACCTCTTATACGCGTCTACGTTTCGGGTGTCTACAAGACAGTTTCCATATGTAGACGCGCGCGACTTGGCTTTATCTCACCCCTGGTACAAGTTTAGCCACAGGAATAACATTAGAAAAAAATACCCAACGATCACCCCCGTAGAGTGACAGTACTACGCCACGGCCGTGGGGTATTGAATTTCAGATGACGTCATATGAATTTGCTAAGTATATATTCAAATTATTCTGAAATTGTGATTGTTTAATACCATAGAAAGGGGTGGGATAAATCCAGAACCGCACTCGAATCGTAAAATACAAAATACTCCACTCGTTTGGTTGGGCTGTAATCGTCACTCGGCTTCGCCTCGATGATGATTGCGGCTCATCCAAACTCGTGGAGTATTGTGTATTTATACGATTCTTGATGCAGTTTTATATAAGTCTTTCACGCCTGGCGTATTTAAGATAAAATATACTCTGCGCAATATATATATGCCAGGCGTATATATGATACCAAAAAAAAAAAAGCTATAACCTTGAAGAGGGTGCTTATATGCTAAGCCAAGATTGACCACACATAGGCATGGTGTTTTAAAGTCAAATCTATTAGAAAAACGGTAAAAAAACAACAAATACAGGGTTTATTATGTTTAATTAATCAATTTATACTTAATTAGGCTTTTATAAAATAAATTGGTAATATAAGATTGCAATTTTCATATAATACAGACTTGGATGGTTAATGGCAAATGAAATATGCTACCAGTAGTGTCCCCAAGTGGCAGAGAATGGAACTTTTTGAGTTTGGTGTATATACAACGGAATCAGGCGTATATATGACGTATATAAGACCGCACCATGGACATGTATATACGCCACTAGATAAGGCGTCTA
Organism: Alentia gelatinosa; assembly: GCA_950022655.1. Taxonomy (NCBI): domain Eukaryota; kingdom Metazoa; phylum Annelida; class Polychaeta; order Phyllodocida; family Polynoidae; genus Alentia; species Alentia gelatinosa. The sequence goes on along the minus strand of OX465583.1, from coordinate 46,387,794 downwards.
CGAGACGGATAACAGGTCTAACTTCTAGACGCAAAATCCTACTGTTAGACGCGTTTTGTATACATATGTACAATAGTGGCTTTCGTGCAGTGAAGGATCCAGAAATAAAATGAGAAATTATTTTCAATAGTGATTAATATATATATTGTCTGTCAGCATATTTCAAACTTGGCAATCCTATCACAAAACAATGAGACCAAATGATACTGGCGTTCTGTCCAGTAGGCAATCGCTATGTGGATGAGATGGCATACTCGTCAGGTCCCTTTCTGTGTACTCCAAGTCCGCGTGAGACTGTCATACATTTGCGACGGTCGCTGATGGGACTCAGACGATATGCGGCCTGGTCCGCCAGCCAATCAGCACACCTCGTGGTAATATAAAATCATCTACATAGAGTTCTTCTAGCTGGACTTGGAAAAACCACTGAGGTAGTCTATATTCGCACTGCATGGCATGCGGGATGTTTGCAACTGCAGTAGATTGGAGAATGATATGCACATTAGGCACACGGGGCCATGGCGTCACTTGTGCATCACATTTACATCCCATCTGCAATCCGTCATCGCTGGCAGGAGAGTTTACAGAGGAGATTGCTCCAGTCACGAATCTGAAAAGTAGAATGCCCCTTATTGTGATCGCCTCCTTGAGGCCTAAAGTCAGGAATAAATACATGTATATGGGTTGGTTTCAATAGTTTTGAATCGAACATAAACCCTCTCATATGTACACTTGGCCAATGTCCTTTTAGAAAATCAGTTTCATGGACAGGATTTAGGTACACATGTCTATAAGGTTCTATCATAGTATTCACGAATTATTTTGGCTTCCTTCTGTGCAAGGAATACAGGAGAATATTCTATGACAAACGTAATCGGCACTGTTTATGTTGCAAATTCAACGGAAATTTCTTCCAATGTTTTTTGGTCATTCGCGTAATTGGCGAGTAGACAGATTCCAGTGGCGATTGCTTGTACTTGATTTTCTTGGAGGGTATGGATGTTGCCGTTGAAATAATATTCTTACCTTTACCAAGACAAGACATGTAATTGAATGAAAGATGTTTAATCCCATACATTGCCATAATGCAACACAGCTTTTCCCTCAACCCAAACTGCTGCATGGGAAAAACTTTTGTCCACCCAGACAATGCCGTCACGCTTCTCCTGTAGGTGATGGGCAAACTTCTAAAACGGGAAGGCAAAAGAAAATAACAGTAGCACCAGTGACCAGGAGGAAGGCTTTCTCAAAAACTCTGGAGAACCGGCTCTATTCCCTGGAGGCAGCCATTACCAACCTAGCAATCAATTCAGCTAATCAGGTCAGTAAAAATGACACAGATGGTAACGCGAACGATACACCACCAGAAATACAAGACCTGTACTAGCCATAACAGAAACCCAGAAGACTACAAGGTTTCACCCTTATTCTTTAACCAACACTGGACGAGCCCAAATGGTGAGCCTCAAAGGCCACCAACGACACCAACGACACGTCCCAACTTATCGTAGGCACAGCCAGCCAAGCCTCAACTCTACTTAACAAAGATTTTGGCATAGAGCACCAGGCTAAAATGATACTGGCACCAACAGCAAGCCACTTCGCCTAAAGCACATAACAACGTTACAAGAGGAGTTAAGGGAAAGAAGACCATCCTCCTAACGTCCTCTCCCTAGCAGAGTACCTCTTTGGACTATTCCACCTGTTAGATGTTATTATAATTAATTTGTATTATACAGGTTTCTTATAATTACCTTTTGGATTAGGCGATATAGCAGTTTTATGTTCTCACTGTTAATGTATATACATTTAAATAAGGAGACGTGCCAGCGATGATATCAAACACGTTCGATATTCTCGCCAAGAGGACACCAAATTCGCCCACAAAATCGCCAACAATATATCGCTATAGTACTAGCAAAAACCAGGATACACCAAGTGTCCATTGTGAGCGATATTTGAACGAGCCCTACTAGTATCAACCAGTGAACCCATGAGATTTAGTTTTATTGTCACATGATCACCTTACAAAGTCCAAACTTATAGTGGCCTACTTGCCAATGCAGTGATCGCCAAATATCAAACATCGCTCATACTTGGCAAGTTTTGCAGTAATTGCTCAGAGGAGTTTCCCGCTGGTGCTTTCTCGCTGCCTTGACTTGCTTGGTGTGCAAGCAAGTTGTGAGCAAGTCAACAACCCCCTCCCACCTTGTAGGTGATAAATCTTGAGCGATTTCAATTATTGCTGGTTCAACTTCGGCAAGGGGTCCGCTCGCTTGGAGTGTCCCCTGCACAAAGCTGGCCCCCACCTACCACGATGGTCTACGACATACTTCCCGATAGCTACGATTTGAAAATGCCAAATCGTGACCTATCGGGAGGTCCCCGATAGTTTAAAATCGTGGACGTGGTTTGAAATCGTAGAGCGTAGAAATGCCTTTGGAGGACCAAAAACATAAACCATGGTCACGATTGCCTCACGATTCAATCGGTGTACCAATTTAGATCTCAGGCAGAGTTTTAATATTGAAATATATTATAATTTTAGAAATATTTAATGAATCTGAGTATTCTTTTAGAGGTATTTACAACATATTATGATATTATTTTCCAGACACTAAAACAATCAAATTGAAGAATATAACTGTGATAGAATCATAATTCTGTTATGAAACTATTATTTTCAGACACTTAGACTTCCTCAAATGATATCATATTTACAGCGATTATACATCTATATGCGCTCTACCTAATTCCAGAATTTCATAATTTTCCGTTAAGTATTTCACCCGAGAGAGATATTTTCCCGATAAATCACACACAATACCCTACGACAGGCTACGAATTTTCCAACATGTTGGAAATTATCGGGACCTCTACGATTGGCGTTTTCATCGCAGCCTATCGTGAGCTGTCGTAGACAGAATCGCAGAAACCTGTTCCACCTATCACGATTTTGCAAAACCTCACGCTACAATCGGAATGGTGTCGGGAAGGCCGTCGTAAGGCCAATCGGGACCAGAATCGTGGTTGGTGGGTGCAGGCTTTTACACTGTGGTTCTTGGTTGCCCCTTTGTTAATCAGGGCAACAGCAGCCTGGTTATCTGAGTACACTGTCATCTTTTTATTTCGCCAGTCACTGTAGTCAAGTCTGACCGCTTGTTTCAGGGTAAGAGTTTCTAGGTAGTTGATGGGGAGGTCCTTCACCTCAGGAGAATCGTACCAGTCAATGTGAAGCCATTTCTCCTCCGACACCGGAGAGCCAAGCATCTATCGAGACCAAGGTAGATGCACTTGTTTCTAGCAGCGGGACTGGGCTGCTGAAGACCACAATTGTAAATCTGCGAACATGGACAATGAGACCCTCATCTTATGGGAAGCTGCTTTCAGCATCGTCATCCAGTCCATAAACTTCTTGGTAAATGTCCTGCCTCCATAGATGACACTGGAGGCCCAGCTTAGCCGTCCAACTACTGACTTCAGAGACCTCTTTGATACTGACTTGCGTTTTTTAACTTCTGCCAGGCATTCTTGCAACTGGGACACTTTGCTGTCCAGTAGCCGAAACACATGGTCCATAGTGTCAACACCCAGAAAGGTCAGGGAGGTGGTGGACATCACCACCTTGTTGTAATTGACCCTGAGCAGCCTCATTAATGTGTTTAGCGTGTTTAGCGCCTTACAGTCCTCCCTGATGAGAAAATCATCCAAATAAGCATAAACATGGGGAAAACCAAGGGTAGCCATAATTCGTCTGACGCACTGGGTTAAGCGGTGGAAAAGTAACCCTATCAGTCCAAGAAATGCCTTGAGGCATTCCCAGGCAGGGGACGATGAATACCCTGAGGCATTCCCATGCAGGGGATGAGGAATGCCTCCAGGCATCTTGTAAGTGTTCTATATGCAACTAAAACAATGCACATCAAATGCACCTGTTGGATAACTTCTGGTATATACATTGCCTTAGGGGTGCACCTTCACACTCCTATATGCGTTAGTTAGGTCCACTTTTGCTATATAATCCCCTTTTTCAATGAAGAAGGTGGCATCCTCCAGGAACTGGTATCTGAAGGAGTCATTGACCGCGTAAGAACTCATGGAAGCCCCTTCAGGTCTGCTCCCGTTGTGTATCAGTCTAATTTTAATGGGGGGGGGGGGGGGGGGCTTAGGAACGACTGCAAATGCTGATATGATAATCGGCTTTACCTCTGTTGTGACATACCTGCCATTCAATAGCTCCTCCTGAATCTGTTTCTGTACCACATTCCTATTGCCTGTGGATAGGTCCAACCTGTGGTTATCTTGTTATGCCCTTGCCCCAGCGATGTCTCTGGTGGCTGTCCTGAAGCTGTTGGTAATGCCCTCTATAAAGAAGTGCCTATCCTGGTCATCCTCGGGGATCAACCTCTCCCAGGCCCTGGGCAGAGAGCCCCATCCCTATTAGGGGACTGGGGGGTAGGATCCTAGGCCGATTTATAGTGGAACTTACACTTCTTGTTGTAGGGCCATTCTCCGGTGTTAGCGAAGATGCGGCACATATCCTCTGGGTCATGCACATTAATAGTCCATATGTGGAGATGTTTTTGATTAAAGGCCAAGATTAAGCCTTGTGTGTTGGTGTCTATGTATATGCTGTGAAGTCACAAGCATTGCAACGATTCAATTGCACCATACCCTGTACCTACTTTCCTTGCTATTGAGTGCAACCAATCTGTCACAGTTGGAGTGATAAAGTTATTTGAGGGGACATTTATGGGCCCACAAAACCTGTGCGACGATCGTGTCGCACCAGTGGGTAATTGGCACATATAATGAAAGCCATCTCATTTCTGAAATAAATCTATTTGAACACTGTGAGGAGGGGGGGGGGAGAGACTCAAGTCTTGAATTAGTAAGCATCTATTCTATTTCTTTTTTTCCCACAAAAATGCCATGGAAATTTTAGTCATCCGTTTTGTCGTCAGGCTTAGTTCCTATGACAACAATGCAATACAATTCACCGCGTGATACTATTCCACCAATCACAGCTTGTCTTACAGATGCATGTCGTGACCTGGGCAGAAAGCTATTCGTTTTTCCCCTGACCAAGTCATGGCCATTGTCCTAGCCTTTTTAGGTGTGGCAGGACCTTCGTGCTGTAAGCCATGACTCCGGATGATGCCAGGATCTCACTGTCATCAAGAAAGTATGTTCACACTTCTTTTTACAGCCGACACTGTTTACTAAATTGAATTCCACTTATTCATCTGTCAGTGGCGAAAAGGTCCTGTACAAGTAAATGGCTTTTTAATACTGAATTATACTCAAAACAGGAAAGTTAATGATGTAAGTAATAAAAATGTCCCAGAGTTATGATATCTATTGCAGTGTACGATGTTGTCCTAGGTTTCCAATGGAACAGCAAGATTCAGTAAATCATATTGTCTCTTCTCATCTTTCATTGGTGAGAAATATCTGCGTCACCACGTAAAAGTAAGCTGAAATGTGAAATATAGTTCTATAGCTAACTTAGCAGGCTTTATGGTCTTTCTTCAAAATGGACCACGGAGTAGTACAATGAAGCATTTAATCTGACCTTCTTCTTTCATTCAATCTAAACCCATGGCAATGCATGGCTAGCAATTAAGATGTTTCGCTCTCAGGATTAGACAATAACAAGAAACGGCATATGGCATTAACTTTTCTAACTATGGTTTCCGTTTAAGGAGTAGGCAGGCCCTAGACTATATAATTGACCCTTTCAGCTATAACCATGAGAAGGTGCGTCGAGGTGCATCGGATGCCCGGCTGGTTCGACCTGTTTTAGAGTAAAGCCCATCGTAGTCTAGCAGAATCGTACAAGATGACTTCATTTTGGTATACATGCATGAAACTAGGCACAATGGTCGAACTTACCTTTCCCTCATAAACCCTTATATAAAGGTGTAACCCTTTCAATATGAAATCCATTTGGTGGTAGCACCATAATCAGACCACGTTGTCTAAAACCTCTTTAGAACAGAAGTTGCCCATTGACTGTCATGTCATTCAATATAATGTGATAATGGCAACAGTAGTTATTTGTCATCACGTCTAGCAAGATTCCATCCTTAATAGACATTCCTAACTCATCAATACTGATTATATACAATTTCTGATTATTGCATTGAATGAGCGTGCCCAAAACCCCTAAACTGAAGGTGTCACACTAAAGGATATGACAATGAAGAGCTGAGCTACTATTTCATATAAGTTTCTGGGCTAAATTCTTTGCAGCCATTTTGGATTTCAAGATGGATATCATACTATACGTGGACACCCAGTCTAAAGTCCTGAACCCACTGAGCTTCTGACACACTGCAACAAGCGTTCCAACATGCTTCCAATACAGAAGAACATTTTGTTTTTCACAGCTGTGGGTATGGCGGTCCGACACGGCTTCCGACACACTCCAACACCCACCGACATGGTCCCGACACCGTATCACAGGCCTTCTGATAAGATCGAACATATTTAATGTATGATAGGCACCAAGCTATGTGCACCCTAAAAATTGAGAGATACAAAAGTAGTACCTTATACCGGGGGGGGGGGGGGGGGGGATACCCTGTGGAACACCCTGAAAGCTGAGACACGTAATATTGAAAACTTCAATAGCTTCAAAATATTACACAAAAAGGAAGCTGTGTCGAAGCTTTACACATACTAGTCTGTCACTTTGCCTTGTATGATCAAACTTTGTTCCCTCTTCATCTGTGATACTTTTCACTTATTGATTATATAATGTTTACTTATTCATAAACTCCTGTGATATATTGTTGAGAAAGATTGTGATATGCCTCCCAGTGGGGAAACCTTTTGTATAATGTCAGTACTCTACATTTATATCACGAAGACTCATATTTAAGGACAGCTAAAGTTTACAGCATCACCAAAAGTCTAATTCCTGTGAATATAAATTGATTGAAACTCCACCCTGTATCATTCTGAAACGCAACCCAACAATCGGATGACACCAAAAACAATTCATCAGGCATAGACGTGGCATAGGAATTAAGCTGTTGTTCTTCCCTCGTTAATAGAGGGAACCTCTTTCTGTGAGCATCGTATATTATTTCTTCCACCAAAATGTACACATTTGCTGTGGGGGCAAGTCAAACCGGCTACTCGTCTATACCCCCGCAGGATAAATAAAGAGCATAAAAAAAGCTTTGTTCAATTGTATTGGTAGCATTCTTTACTATGTGTAAGCTATGCATTCCCCTCCCCCAACACACATACGCCTTCTTATCATTTGCGTTGGCACACCTCTTGTGGTGTGGGTCACCTTTTTATTTTCACAAAATCCATGCCGATACTGCGACACTAAAAATGTATAGCGTAGCCATATTGTAGCCATGATAGTGTGTGTTTGAAGTAGTGGATTTTTGGCTTAACAGACAATATCGAAACACTAAAGTCCTGCCCCCATACACGCTGATTCTGGTCCTGATAGGCCTTACGATTGACTTCCCCATACCATACGGATTCTAGCAAAAATCATGGCAGGGGAATAGCTCTCTGCGATTCCGTCTACAACACCTCACGATTACATACAGATGGGCTGATATTGAAAACGTCAATCGTAGGGGTCCCGATGAAATCAAACATGTTGGATTTTTCGCAGCCTATCGTAGCCGATTGTAGGTGATTTAACGGGAAAATATATCTCGTGTGGCGGAATATCATGAAAATTTGGAATTAGGTAGAGTCAAGGTAGATATGGCAAAGCCGTAAATATGATATTATTTGATTAAGTCTAGGGGTATAAAAATAATAGTTTAATAACGGAATCATGATTTTATCACAGTGGTTTGGGTTTTTTTTGGATTATTTTAGTATCCGAAAATTAATATCATAATATGTTTTAGATACCTCTAAAAATTGTTCAGATTTATTCAATATTTCTAAAATCGTATGTTTCAATATCAAAACTCTGCCTGAGATCAACATTGCTACAGGGATCGGATCGTGAGCATGATTTATGTTTTTGGTCATCCAAAAGGCGTTTCTAAGGTCTACGATTTATACTCCCATGTCCACGATTTAAATTGTCGTGGACCTCCCGATGGGCTACGATTTTAAATAGCCAAATTGTAGCCTATAGGGAAGTATGACATAGACCATCGGCGTAGGTAGGGGCAGGGCTTTAGAGATCTAATTCAAGGAATTGTAGGTAAATTGAGGTGTGTTTAATTCAGCGAATATTCGATAATACGAGTAGTAACCCAAGGCTTTTTGAAGAAGTGCATTCCCAATTGAAATTGGCAGGAATCGATATGTAATTATCATAAGAGGGGACCCCCACCTACCACGATAGGCCACGACATACTTCCCGATAGCTACGATTTGAAATGCCCAAATCGCGACCTATCGGGAGGTCCCCGATGGTTTGAAATCGTGGACATGGTTTGAAATCGTAGAGCGTAGAAACGTCTTTGAAGGACCAAAAACATAAACCATGGTCACGATTGGCGCACGATTCGGTCGGTGATTCACTGTAGATCTCATGCATGATTTTAATATTGATATATACTATAATTTTGGAAATATTGAATGAATCCGAATCATTTTCTCCTGCTACTTACAATATATTATGACATTATTTTCAAACACTCTAACAATTAAATTGAACAATATAACTGTGGTAGAATAATAATTCCAATATGAAACTATTATTTTCAGACATTAAGACTTCATCAAATAACATCATATTTACAGCGATTATACATCTATATGCGCCCTACCTAATTCCAGAATTTCGTAATTTTTCACCAATTATTCTATGCACAAGAGATATTTTCCTGTTTAATCACCTCCAATAGGCTACGACAGTCTACGAAATTTCCAACATGTTGGAAATTATCGGGACCTCTACGATTGGCGTTTTCTATCGCAGCCTATCGTGGGGTATCGTAGAGTGAATCGCAGAAACCTGTCCCACCTACCACGATTTTGCCAGACCTCACGCTACAATCGGAATGGTGTCGGGAAGGCCGTCGTAAGGCCAATCGGGACCAGAATCGTGGTAGGTGGGGGCAGGGTTTTAGACTAAGTCAAAACAAGACTTAATTAAAACCAAATAACTAATTAAATAGTGAGATTGAAAAGAAGCCACGTAGGCCCAGATATGCCCTTTGTAAGGTGCAAATTGAAATGCCAGAGATGATGCATAAGAATTATAGAGACTTATAGAATCACTCTTATATACCAAAAGTGAAAAACACAGCTCACGAATAAATAAGTGCTCCTAAAGTATAAAGTTCTTATCTATAAAAGGCTGAGTTTATCTTAATAACTATTTCTGTTAAAGCAAATTATGACCGCCTTTATAAGTATATACTGAAACGCGACATCTTGTGCGTAGACATGTACAAGTATGGGTGGTTGTATTTCCGTCAATTCTAAGATTAAGACTAGTATCCTATCTAACTAACTTCGTTTTTAATAGGGCAGGTGTCATAGTTCAATCAATCCGACCAGTTACAGAAATCTTTCAAATATTTACTTTAAGAGGAAAATATTAATTGAACAGGCTTGATGTTCTTCCTTACAGATCAGAAAGATGGAACCAATTATCACTTGCGGGATAACTAGGAAACACTACGATGATATCCGGAAACGTTACGGAAAGTAAGGCTTTCCAAATCCAATACACCCATTAAATTAAGATTAGAATTAGAGCGGCTCCTATGAATATTGAAGCTAGATCTTACACTACTCAGTGGTAATCAATAAAGGTCAAGGGAAGAACATCTCATGTAATTAGAGATATCGTGTTTCATATTGATATTTGTGTCAGCCATGGGGGTAATTTCATCGAGACAAGAGCAATGGTTCAATAGACAATAGGTTTAAATATTGATTGCGAAACGTATGGTTTCCGCCTGAATGAAGATGCAGCTTCCAGCATCGATAGTACTTGTTTATGGCATCGATACTGGTCCTTTTGATAAGGTTCTCAGATTAATGAGGCATTTTTGTTATTTACACCTTTCATTCTGTAAAGCTGCAGTAAGGCAATAACTTCATAAGATTATTAAAAAAAAGATTATAATGTTCTGTTTCGGGGCTTTAAAGATGTTACATAAATTTCTCAGTGAAGTATCTTGTCTCTCATGATATTGTCATAGAACTGCTTCCTGTGAATCAGCCAAAGATGCACCGTAACCACACACATCTAAGACCAGAGGTATTTAGGACGAATGATGAAATCTTATTAATTAACTTCAATGAACTGAATCAGCCCTCAAGGCGACGCTTAAATACAGAGTCACCTAGGTCTGTAACATTTCATATATAAACCACCTTCAATAATAAATATTTATGCACTTCAAGTTTGCTCCTTTCTATTCACCCATAGTAACATTGTCCTAATAATTCTGTCCAACAAACAGTAATTATCTCATTGTTCTATAATTTCATCGCACCACACAATCACTTGTCTGACCTTAACACCTTATCGTTCTAACCAGTCCAGTGACTTATAGTCCAGTCTGATTTAAATCCATTTTCTGTTCACACATTGATCTGTGTTCCGGTATGTTGACTCCATGTGCTCTCCCTATGAGAGCCCGTTTCACGAATGTCAATTTTTCTAGGCACTCACGGAGTAGAACTAAATTCACATAGTTTCTACCTCAGAAGGTGACCTCACTATAGGTCAACTGAGGCCTCCGGCACCTACTGAGTAGTCTAATCACTGCAGAGCAGCAAGTAGTGTTCACCTATACCTTGTCCACATGTTATCTTCCTACTCTCTCCCGCTCAGCGCAGGAAGCACAGAGGTATACTCCTCCATTTTAACGTCAGAATACTATGTGATCAACCACTCTCCTTATAGAGGACACCTGTGGTACATATACCTTTCTACCACCATGATATCCCATTATTGTCTCTTAACTTCGTTCGTACTCTTCTAAGTTACTGAACCACACACAAACTAGCTGATACATATTAACTACAAAATACCTTAATAATTTTCGTACAAGCACATAGTGCAATAATGCTGACCGACACACTGTAACGGGCGGAGGAGAGGGTAGCCCGTGTGTGGCCTTTTGTCAATGCACCTAACATATACACTGCTCACGACGTCCCTGGGCCGCAGTGAACGGGTACATAAGAGGGTCTCGAGTGTTGTTCAGTTCTGAATGGGGGTTGCAGCCAGTAAGAGGTGGGGCAAGGTCAAGTAATCCTCACAGAGCATGGAGTCATTGTGAGTAAATAAATTCACTGGCACACGTATATATGGATATAGAAAGACACAGACATTATGCACAGATACATATCTACATAGACACACATATACACAGACATGGAGTCATACACTGACAAACACAGTCATACACATGTTTACAAATAAGTTAAACAAGATCTATCGGTGTACAGGGAGCTTATCTGACTGAAACATTTCTCTTCAGTGTGAAATACTTAGTGGGAAATTATACAATTTCGTAATTAGGTAGACTGCATATACAGATATAATCGTTGAAGTGTCTGATAGATAATCATAATATGTTTTATGTACCTGTAACAAGTATTGAGATTCATTTAATGTTTCGTGAATTATAGTATTTTTACATACTGAAATTATGCCTGAGATCTACATATATATGTTGATACACAGATTGAACGGTGAACAAATCGTAACTGTGGTCCCTCTTCTGTCTCAACAATCCCTTCCAATGACTGATACGAGGCGAACCTGTGGACGAAAAATTTTATTTTTCACGTTGAAAAAGACAAATATGTAGTATACAAGGTATACGGTATACGAAGGTATACGGAAATTTGTCAAACAGTATAATTCATACAAGGTAACACCCAAAAACATGTGGGGTGGGTGGGAGGTAAAGAAACGTGTTGAGTCTTTGAAAAAGTTGATAAGACTGTCACGTGATATACACGTCACGACAGTGTGAGTTCATAAAAACGTCCGGTAGATGTCTCTTGCTGCGTTGCCGCGCTTAGTCCGACAGCTGCCTCAAGCCATTATATCTCACAGGTTCGTACCAATGCATGAAGACGGTTATACAGTTTAATGTTTTATTCAAATCCCTGGCAAGAAGACCTGTCACCCCAGGTGTAAGGGTTCTTGACCTGGCACTTAACCTTCTAAGGTGAGATACAAATAACGTGTAAGTAGCTCACAACATGAGCACAACATGTAAGTGCGCCAGTTTCATGCATTGGGAGTAGCCCAAATGTTATACAGGACACACACACATTATCGTTAATGTGGCGCTCCTCACCACACACCCGACAGCGACCTTTGCCTGGAATAAGCGTGGAGCGACAGCGTAGCGTCATCTACAGGTACTATTAACTACTGAAATGATCTATTCAAAGCCTGCAAATGAAAGAATGCATTGACTTTATTGTCAATGTAATTGCACTATGTTTATTTAGATTCCAATTAAAAGACAATTATTTTCCATGGTAGAATCAGTAATAGAGACGGCCAGCCAATTTTGACTGTTTTCTAGAGATAGGGAACATTATGATAGCATCAATAAAACATGTTTTCAAGGTCTGTTAGTGTTGCAACTGACATTAATGAACATTTATTTAGATGGCTTGGGTGTGGCACACACCAAACGATTACATACACAATATTAACTTGTTTCAGATACAATTGCAAGTGACCATAATCTCTAAGGAACAGACGCATAGTAATATCATATTTATCTATTATTTATTAATTATTGTACTTACACTAACTATATGCCATGTAATGTGTTCTTCCTTGCCTTGGTAATGGTCAATACACTCCTGGCGATGTGTCTTTTCTCATAATCAGACAAAGTGTGATCATGACCTGAGAGCCCTCAGATATTTATAGGTCCACCGTGCACAATGCTTGAGGTTGGTCGCGACTGCCTCAAACTCTCCAGGTGTAAATTACTACAAAGTCCTAGAATACTGCTTGGAGAGTTTCTAAACAGAATGGTCCCATGGCTCCCCTCCACACAGCCTCTGCACATGTGTTGGGTGGACCCTAGCTTTTAGAATTCATTAACCTAGCCTAATTGCTTTGTATAAGCTTTAAGAATAAGACAGGGTGCTTGCTAACAGGTCCTCGCTGAAGATAGTGGTTTGGGCCAAAACGTTTGGACTACCACCTCAGTGTTTGAACCGTCCCCTATCTTTGTTTGCACTGACCCACAATAGGGTGTAGCAGTTGTCCATTAAGAAATCACTTGGAACCCAGACACTGAGGGGTCAAGATCTCCAGGCTGCTGAGCATTACCACCACTATAGTTAGGAAGCTGGAATACCATAGGACACTTCGCTACAGAGGCTTTACTGAAGATGGGCTTCTCCATAAGCTGCTTTCACCCCAGCACTGGAGGAACAGAGATTGATGACTGCTACCACCACATTCCATTGCTTTGGATAATCTATATCGACCAGTGAAGGAGACCTTGGACACCAAGAGGACTTGTATCATATCAACCCTACTTAAGTGAATGTGATCTTGTATGTTGATGAGAATTGTTATGTTACTGTATACTTTGTTATGATATATGTTATAAATACATATCCATGTATGGTTATCTGCCTTCTTCATTGAGTATAGAAGATATTCCAAATTCTCCTTTCTTGTCACTGTGTTAGCTAGTCTATAAGATTAGGCCTAAGCTACTGAATGTGACATGTGCTTCCTTGTATTATTTAGCTATCAGTTTGTTACAAAGATCTGATTACGACATCCAGGTTCTAAAGATAGATTGCACACTAAAATACAGGACAAAACAAGGGTATACGTTTTAGGAACTATTTTCCATAACCTCCTGATTTTAGAATCAGGAGATTGCAGGCCTCCGCAATCTATTTGTAAATTAGACACAGTCAATGCCTTTTCTTTGGAAACTCTGTAATCAGTGGCTAATGAAATAATAGAATCTATCCATCTTGAAGAATAATTGAGAGTGAGTAAGGATATGAACATATTATATATATATATATATATATATATATATATATATATATATATATATATATTAGTGAAACATGTTTACCTAATTGGGACGGTTTATCGTAGCGCGTTACATTCTATAAAAGTATCACACGAACTCGCAGATCAAGTGCGATATTTTCCCCGAAAGTAACAAGGTATGATAGGACAGCCCAATAAGGTATGCAAGTATCACTTTTACTATACACCTCTAAATATCGATGGGTATTTGAATATTTACCAAAGCGCAAGGGTCTTGTATCCTCAGCCAGAGTGCGCTGGGCGGGCGGAAGTTACTTTCTGCCATAAACTATGAGTGATCCCAACCACAGCCGTTAAGAACAACGCATTACAGAACATCTGGGGGTGATCAAAGTATGGTGGTACGGCGCCATACTGGCACAGTATGATGGTATGTTTCAATTACCACTTGTTAGTATTTAGGGAATTTTGGGGCATTGGTGTATAATACAAACAAACACATTTTATTGCACATTTCTGTTACATCATTTGAGTCAACTCAGATTTTCCTATTCAGTAAGTTACTTTAGTGGATCATTAATTTATTGAACCGAAACAATTCATATTGGAGGGTAGTAGCAGCATGGCACCAATCCAGAGGAGGGAAACTTCCACCGTATGTATAACGCTGCAAAGAAAAATAAAAAAAGAAGAAGAAACAGATATAAGAAATCAATACCATCTACCCATAAAACAATTTGTAGGTAGCTTATGGATATGGATTTCGTTCTGGGACTGTGCAATATCGCCTCATCCCATACGTCAATAGCACACAGATGTACTGGAGACAGTGCACGGCTCTCCCCGTTGATCGAATGTAAACTTGCAGGTTGACCATGGAAATAAGGGTCCTGGACATATGGACACCAGAGATCATTTCAATGTATTTGTGGAGAGAGACTACACACACAACCGGGTTAAGCTGAATATGAGATTCTCTATGCATACACTGTTAAAAAGTTCCTGTAAATTTTACGATATTTCGCTGGCAACCGGGGTGCTAGGGAAATACCTTAACTTTTACAGGTGACCGTAATATATAATTATGACCGTAGATTTAACTTCACTTAAACATATTTTGATAGTGCTTTAAACCTGAAATATAATTCAGACCATAAATCTCAAATGTAATAAACTCTATTTTGATAATGGTTCAAACCTGTAAATATGAAAGGGCAAGGCTGTATGAAATATAACAAGGTCCCTTCAATATGCATATACATTACTTCCTGCTATCTTTTTGTGGCCTGACAATGTAGCATGAGATGTTACAAGTAGAGTGTTGCATGTCTGGCACTTAGGCGCTACTTCACCTTTTAAGCCCAATACCCATCTACCGATTTCGGAACATTTATGTACCTTTGTCGGCGACAAACGGACAGTAATTTGTCTCAGCCAGGGCATCCTAATTGAGTCAGCCCTTGTCGGTAGATTTAGAAAAGCTAGGCAAGGGTGAGCCACCAATTAGTTTTGTCCTGTATTTTAGTGTGTAATCTATCCTAAGAAGAATTTGGAAGTCGTAATCAGATCTTTGTAACAAACTGATAAACTGATATATCGTAACAAAGTATACAGTTACATAACAATTCTCATCAACAAACAAGATCACACCCTCTGCTCGATGGCTGCCGGTCAAGCAAGGGGTTACATAATTTGCCTGCGACGCCTATACAATTTTGGAACTAATCGTTCAACCATTAATCAGAAGATGGGATAGGGCTTTGCCATGGAGGGCTTTCTTCAGGTCACCGTATGGTGTGTGGACTCCAAATCTGACACCGTACACCAGTAAATGGCGCCTTGGAAACATTTCCTCATGGTCTGGTATTCCTTCAGGGGTGTCCCCTTTCTTGATTTTCGCTAGGTCAAAGAGGATCTAAGGTGTTTCCTGATCCCAATGGAGGGGTTTCAGGTGGCCTCTCATCTGTTATTCTCTTCATTGGGATACCTGCTTCTCTGTACTAAGCTCGTGCTCTGATTGGGAATGGTCTTGTGGCATTTGGGTTGTCTTGATACCTTTGCTGATTTTCTTTGAAAATCAAGTTGTACGCTGGGTTTCCTGGGTTGGCCCTTACTCTCATAGAGTATTGTTGAGACAGTCCCTCCCTTCGGAGATGAATGGGAGGAATCCCTACTTCTACATACATTCTTTGGTCAGGTGTTGTTCAAAATGTTCCTTGGCACAGATGTAGGCCTTGGTTCTGGAAAGGTTTTAACTTGTCCAGGTAAGATTTTGCTGCCAACTCATACGCAACTGAATCATAGTCCAGTCATGATTGGATGTACATCTTGTAAAGAATCAGCAGTCTTTCACAGTATGTTCCCCAGTCAGGATGACTGAGGACCTTTAGTAGGTTGATGGCTTTCTGACACCTTCTCCTGAGATACTCAACATGCAGTTTGAAGGACAGTATTCTGTAAACATTAGTCCCAGGAATTTAACTCCCTGTTGGACTGTCAGTTCCTTGTTCTTGGTACTAAAGGAATGTTTGTCCAAGCATCCCTGTCTATAACAGAAGTGAACTGCACATGTCTTTGTCTCTGAGAATGTGAAGCCATTATTGTCACTCCAAACATGAAATTTGTCTATAGTTTGCTAGCGTTTTCTTTTCACTGTGTGCATGAATCTGCCCTTGTAGCAGATGACAAAACCATCTACATAGAGGCATCATTTGACATCCTTCTTCAGTTTTTTTGCAATGTCATTGATTTTAATGCCAAATATGGTGGCAGAGAAGACACAGCCTTGGGGCACACCCATTTCCTGGTCAGCTCTCTGGGAGAAAGCACTTCTGAGCCAAACATTGAATGTCCTGTTGCTGACGAATCCTTCAATAATCTTTCAATGAACCTGTCAATCTTCCTCTCAAATCCATTTGCTGGATGTCCCACAGGATGCCATGTTTCCAGGTTGTGTCATATGCCTTCTCCAGATCAAATAAGAATGCAGCAACATGTTCTTTGTGGGTAAGACCCTCATGGATCCAGCTTTCTAGATGGACAAATTGGTCAGTGGTACTGCATCCTTTATGGAAGCCTGACTGATCTTGGTTATATAAAGAGCTTATGAAATACAGCTCTTTGTAGCTCTATGTGAAACACAGGACTCCCCCTAGAACTAAACAGCGACGGTCGGTTCGAAGCGCAGTATGCCGCACGGTTCTATTCAGTGTAGTGAGACCAGAAAACACAGTTCTGGCCTCTCGACCAATCAGAAACGCCGCACATCGGAGTATGCAGATGAGGCCGCGGGAACCTTCCCCGGTCCACTTCCCTGTTCTCTCTATTCCGTGGTCACAAAGCAGTGGGAGTTAGAAGTGTTGATACACCTAGTCTCACAGATATTCCTGATCTAGATGTACACTCTCATCACGCTGGTCAAGATGGGTGAAATCGTTTCCCATTTCGGTTATGACGATATATCCATTAAGCCTAATGTATTCATGGCGCATAAATCCTTGGATAAGTTCCTCTCTTCATCTTTTGAGGGTTACCACCCCCGTGATTCTATGAATTTCGTCGACAGTGTCCACCATGGTATGCTAAATTAAGCAAACCTTTATTTCCTTTTCAAAGGAAAGACTGCTGTCAATATTCACCCCTAGATACTGGTGAGAGACCACTCTCTGTGATTTAGTTGAATTAGTAAAAAGATTGGACATGCCAACATTCTTGAGTGCATGCTGTGGGCAATACCAGCAGACCTGCGTTTTCTTTGAATTTACAATTAACAAATTAAGTTTACACCAATCTACAAAGTTGTCTATCATGTTTTGCAATTCATTGTTAATTACTCCAAGATCGCTATCAGAGTAGCGGATTACAAGGTCGTCAGCATAGAGTAGATGACTCACCTTACATAATAAATCACTAATGTCATTGAAACAGTATATAAAAAGTAGTGGGCCCAAAATTGACCCCTGTGGGACACCAAATTCTACTGACTCCAATGAGGATATGATCTTTCCCAGCTTGATATGCTGTTGCCGCACTTGTAGGTAAGATCTAAGCCAAGCCAAATACTTCAGAGGCAGTCCTGTTGAAGGCCCTCTTGAAATCAATGTACCAGCAGCCCGATCTCGGGCAAGGTATAAATCATTTCACAAGCTGACAGATTGCATCTATCGTACCATGCTGTTTACAGAAGCTGTGCTGAGCGGTGTCTACAAGTTTCTCGTCTCAAGAAAGCTCATAAGATAATCGTGTAAAATCTTCTCGGTCTCCAATTATTAGGATCACTGCGTATGCCTGATTTTGGGATCGGAACAACGTTAGCAAGTTTCCATCCAGCAGATAATTTCCCAGTGCTGAAAGATTGGCAGGATAAGTATTCTAGCTGTTCCAAAATCAACAACATATATTCTTTAAGTACCGAGGTACTGATACCCTTAACACCACAAGATCTTCTTGTTGCAATCTCTTTAGTGTTATTATATAATTCTGCCTTGTCAAACTGGATGGGGCCACCAAAATCTGGTTCTGCAATCCTGTCGTCGGAGCTAGAGTCATTAAGGTTAGTAGCGGTAGTAGTTAATATTGTTTGTGAGGTTACGACCTACGTGAGTAAAAGATTTGTTCAAATAGTCAGCAGATTCATCTGCTTCAATTTTGTGGGTGTTTTGATCTACTAAGTTAGGTATGGTATTGCTCTTAGGTTTGGGTTTAATAATCTTATTCAATTCCTGCCAGAATTTAGCCGGATTCCCAAGATTGTAGTCTAAAGCTTACTATTTCCGATTTGGCATTGCGGGTAGCTTTCCTAACATCCCTTTTCAGTTGTCGAGCTTTAGTTAAGTCGTCCGACTGGCGGAATTGAGTGTAACCTTTCATTAGGGTATCATTACCCCATATCCCTGGATGAACGAAGAGGAAGCCGGAGTGGGCTAATAACATTTTATTGAATTTTATAAGGTCTTATTAAAATGAATAAGTGGCAAGACATTATTAGTTATGAAGATTAATAATAATAATAACAGATGATTGACAAAAGTATGTTGGATGTCAATTATGATATGAATATGATATGATAAGTATTGTAATTATGAGTAATTACATAAGCATGTAATAAATGTAATAATATAGTAGCCCTACGAGTGTAAGGAGTAGGAGAAAAAAGGTGAGGGTGGGTGGGTAGAAAAAATGTACGTCTGTACGCTGTGAGTGGTGAGCGAAGTGTGAGGGGTTAGTGAGTGCGGTGAGAACGCACGTGGGTGAGCAGTGCGGAGAGAAAGCGATAGGGGGCGCACGGGGGCGCTGATTGTTGAGGTCTGTCACCAGGGGGGGGGGGGGGAGCAATGACCACCCCTGACCAAAGGCCATGGGTCACCCTTGTTCATGCATCATAGTTCTTATATCGTCGTTCATCCAGGTGGCTCCTTTATCATAAATTGTCCAGGTGGAGTACGGAAAGTAAGCATTTAAGTATTTAATCAGGTTTCGATGTATAAAGCTCCATAACTCATCAGGATCAGTTACTACCCAGTGGCCATCCCAATTGGTAAAAAAGACCCTTTCTTAAATTATCAAGTTTGTGCTTTCTGCTAAATCGGCCAGTTATAGTGACTTTTTTCCTTCTTACATTTTTCTTTGTATCGGTTGGTATATACGGGTAGATGATCACTGGTAAGAGATCTTAATAGCCCAAAATTTTGGACATGGGGCGAGTTGGTAAGGATATCATTAATGCAAGAGCCATCTGATTTGTTTGAACGTGTGCATAAGTCTTTTAAGAATGTAATTAATATATAGATCAGAAATTCTGTCCTGTATAACCCCTTTTGGCTTAAGAAAACTAATATTGTAATCACCTATCAGCCAGAAGTCATGTTTGGCATACAGTTCACAATTTGATAGGTTTTCGAGGTAATCTATGGAATGGAGTGTATTACCGGTATGTGTAAAGTAGATTGTGGTTATAGTCATAGGCGTTGGGCATGTGGGACTTTGACTTCTAGTGTCAGGCACTCAAGATTATCATTGCTTGTACTATATTCTAGTATGATGGAGCAGCGTGAGGCTTTAACACCAATTCGGTCTAGTCTATCTAATCGGAATAGACTCATACCCAGCCAGGCAACCATGGAATCGAGATGATCTTTGGTGAACCAAGTTTCACTGAAGGTTGCGATGTCAGCATCTTTAAGCATTTCAAAAACTTCATCGCGTTTTTTGCTAAGACGTAGGCAGTTCAGGTGAATTATTTTCAGACCTTTCAGGTAACTGAACTGTTCTAGAGTTATTGGCATTGTATGAGGGATGGACAAGATGTGAAATATGAGAGATGAAAAGTCAAAGATATAAACGAATATAATATACAAAGATACAAAAGACCCTAAGATGCAGGAAACGCAAGGAAGGAAAGGATGGCACACAGAATGGTCATCCACTGTATAAATACAGTAGAGGAGCACATATATATATATGGGCCCTAAGGTGAAGAATGTCAATTAGGATACAGCCTCTGTGCGTGTTAGATGGAATCCACCATTGAGGTACAGTCTAAGTCTGATTATGAATTTGAATAGATTTGTCGATTTTAACGATTTCGCATAGTCTCTGGGCAATGAACACAAATTGTGTAATGACGAATCTGGTCCTTAAGATCAAGGGCAGTAGACTGGATCACAGACGGTAGTCGCGCATTCGTAATCAAACTGACCCATTCTCGCAGTTGAGTCCTGTATTTTAGACTCGGCGGGCAAGACAGCAAACAGGTTATCAAGATAAACTTTGATCAATATATGAGATATATATGTCTGCAAAATGGGCGTGTGTATATGTCTAGACATAAAGCGTATACACAATGGCAAGGAGGAGTTGCTTATGTACGCAATATGATAGATACGTATATACATATATGTCAAACACGGTTTTTCACGCTGTGTTTTTCAGGATTCGGTACACGCATTATGGCTTTTTCCCGTGTAGTCTTTCTTCATGTTCACCAAGTGAATTCTTCCATCAGCTGCAATGACGCAAATTTGCCATGAATCGTATTGCTTCTAACATCATTCCTGACATTTTTATGTTTCTTTCAATGCAGGTGGCCGAGGTTGACTAATGCATGGCCTTGAGGAAATGTCATTTTGGAGAATGATAAGGTCTACTTATTGTAAAGCAGGTCGGTGGGGTTTCCATCATCTCAGACCAAACCCATGAATAAGTGGCCCCTCGTTTACCCTGTATCAACACTACACACAACCCGGCCTGCTCCAGATATAGGGCATGCTGTCTTTTTCCCATGACTGTTTACGAGCCAGAAGTCATTTTTGTTGCACCCTTACGACATACTTTGCAAGGCCCAGAATGTGTACCCTGAACTGTTCATTATTTATGAAAAGAGGAGATGGAAGCTGGTATCATCGGAAGGTTATGAGTTCCAATGCGGTCTAGGCGTGGCCCGTAAGAGATAACTGTTTAGATATGTATATTGATTTGATGACAACATAGATACATATCATTTACAGTCAAACTTTCCTTTGCAAAAGAGATAACGAAATCTGATCGGAACTATGCCATATAGTGATAAACCCAATAAAATACGAGCATTGGGTAAAGAAAGAAGGACAGATAAATATAATGAGAGAAAGGGCGAGAGAAGTCGGGGACGGAAAACAAATCATTATTACAGCTTCAGACACACCAAGCGAGAAACGCGGTGATTTTTTGAATCGCCAACACAAAATAATGTGTATGTGATCTATTGTTTAATATTTATCCTGATTATTGCTTCAGAGACGCTAAATTACTGGTAGGAGATATTACTAGGAAATAATATCGCACATACACGCAAATTTCTTTTGGCGATTTTGGAGGTCGATGCCGTTACTCGCTTGGTGTGTCTCCGGCATGAAGGCCAAACACACCAAGCGATCTAACATCAATGGAAGTCGATTTAGGCGTCATTTAGGCTGAGAAACCCGCACTGGTAATTTTAATCACTTGAAAAGGTCCCATTTCCTTGTTCCTGGTATATTCGGCCATATAATGTCGGTGAGTCCAGAAACCGCCTCTTCTACTCACTCAGTGTGCTTTCAGCTGATTGATCGCTGAACTATTATGCGCTGTCACGCCTTTGTTTCTGTTATTAGAAAAAAAACTAATGGGAATGAATTGTATCGGTAATATTTTGTGTAGCTATTAATGATAGTACATCAAAATATTATCAAGAATATTGATCAGTATTTCATGCACTATCAATGCAGTTGGGGCAAAGTATATATTCGCTTTATAGACAAGTGTCTAACATCAAACGGAAAATAGCAGGGACACGTAATAGAAATGTTGGAAAAGGACTAGTGCCCGTTGAATGATCTAGGCTCATACATGAAAACCCTTTCCTGTACGTCATACAAGGGTTATCGTGTAACGGTTTTTAGGTTCGTACGTTAAGATTATATTCTAAGCCGTCCGTAAGGTCGTCAATAAGTATTGAATAAACTTGACCCACATCGTCCCTTAGTCTCCTTGACGTACAGTAAAGGGCCTTCATGTACGAGCCTTGATTATTCAACGGACCCTGGCAGATGCCCAATATGATAACATATACGTGTCGCAGGGTTTAAGGGCCACACCGTTAAAGACTCTATATAGGCTATAGAGATTATGAGATGTCCGTATCGCATTAGATATATGGTCGAGCTGCTCACTTAATTATTAAAGGGTAACTCAACATTGTTAAAATATCTATGAGTGGGATGGGAATAAACTCCTTAACCTCAAAATTAAATCATGACTTTGAAGAAAGTTTGGGAGCAATGTTTCATCTACAATACTTCACAACATGCATCTTGGTAAGGCATGGACACCTTGGATGCGTTCCTCTACCATGCCTCCTTCTACTGACAGAAACACTAACCAGATATATAGGAACCTGAAGCCAACACTCAAGTGGCTGAAGATAAACTCTCTTTGTTGCTACAGAGGCTTCCTCTGTGGGGATGAACAGAGAACTGGCCTGTTCTCAAGATCAGGACGTCTGACTTTGAGATAATCTTACAGTTTTATAATTGCTAGTAAATTTTTGGCATATCTTAAGTGCGGTACATTTCGTCACCTATGCATACATGAAGTGCTACACACATTTCTGTATTATCGTCAAGATATTGTCCACAGCTTAAGACTAAAGCTTACATTTTTGTATATCGCCATGGAAACATAATATGAAGTTGAATAGCCATACACCTAGTATATAAATTCGTCTATACACGATTCATATCATTTTTTGTGTTTATTGATGAATGTATGTGAATGACGATTAATCAGTTCGTCTGTCCTCTGTCAATCCGGAATGTATAATAGATAATACAATATTCCTTCTTTTGACAAAAGAAAACGATAATAGTATTTCCCCAATGTTGTATTTATTTTCTCCTTTGAGCACTGTTTAATTGAATTTAACTAAAAACGAATAACTCGTTTTCGAAATGTTTGAGAAAAACGTTTGTTCTCTGGTGAACCAAAGCAGTTGAAGAACTGTAGCAAAATTACGACGCAAGATTGTTACATATACCATATCATGTTGTCCTTTTTGAGCTTGCATCGTGTGGTTACAAACAGACAGTCATAAGTAGAAAACGCAGTACCACATGGACAAACTTAAAAAGTGCAGTTTAGTCCTCCATTATCGCCCACTCTGCTGGGGACGCACGCGATCATCGCTGTTTAAATCGTCTAGCTTTACGGCATTTTTATTTATTTTTTTATTACGGTATATTCGCTTACATTTGTTGCGGTCTTCCATACACCATGGTTATTACATAGCTCATATTCCCAGTGTTTTGTAGCCTGCAGTTGTAGTAGTTATACGCTATATAAGGTTTTTCAAACATGATAATTCTTAATACATCTAGATAATATAATACATCACGAAATCTACATGAGTGATGCCCGTTTGATTAGCTATCGTAGATCCTCGGGAGGTGCTTGATACCATCCCCACGTTCAAATGATTATTTGGAGTTCATCTTACAATTGAGTTACTATAGGGGAAATATTGGGATCATTGCTATTGCCAACCATTTGCGTAAGCTTCAGGAACATTTCAGCGATGTCGTTTGATAAATGTTCAATATGATTACAATTCTGTTGCAATACATTCTATCATGTTTCGTCCATCGACTGAAACCATATTCATCTATTACACATGTTTAATAACAGTAGTGTAAAGATCATTATGAAGAAATACTAGTGAAAGTCACACATATCGTCATATATCAAGCAATCATAAGAGTGAAAAAAACAACCGATTCAGTTGATGGAGACAAGATGGAAAGCCCATTCTGGTTAGAAATCAAGTCGCGTTAAATTGAAAATTTCCAGTGATCTAAATAATATTGTTAAGTATATAACTGTATTTTTGCTCTGAGCAGTAGAACGTTTGCCTGTATTGAGTCGTCTCGATATATTTTGCAGTGAATTACAGTAAGTGAACATGCGATTCCACATGAGAACGTTTTGATGCGTCAGACATAGAGCCAAGAGACATTATTATAACGGTAGAATAATAGAAAATGGTTCCCCTTTAGAATAAAAAAACCTAGACCATCACGCAACGCCCCCGACACTTTGGCCCTCATTAAGGCAGAGTAAGAACTGAAATAAACATACCTGTCTTGCCGTGTGGGCGGCCTGCCTCAGCAAGGAAGACATGCGACAGTACCAGTCAAGTATTTTGCGAGAGAAAAAACCTTATACGAGAACTTCAGGAAATGACCGACCGGATCTTTTCCGTTTATCCTGCTTGATTAAAATTTGTCATATTTTTGATCAATGATTAATTTCATTGAAGTTGTATCTTTTAACGAAACGTAGGAAGTACGGTTTCAGAAAGGCGTCAGCACATTAATGGATGAATGAAACATTTATAGTTCTATATATCATTGTTGAATCGCAATTCACCATAGGCCAAGGCGTGCGATATGCGGTGCACACATAACTTTATTCTATGAATTCTATATATATAACACAATATATGGTGTAATGGGTTCATTTGAAATTTTGCCAAAAAATAAGCAAACACTATAGTGTGACATAAAATCGAAGTGCGATTTAGACACTAAAAAGTTCTTGTCTTTCGGTATATATCATGATGTATCCGTTTCTTATACTGATGGAGAAAATAAACTAAAATCAATTCAACACAACACAACATAGGATGGAACATGCAGACTACGACTTCAGTGGTGAAACAACAAATTACTGCAATACACTATTTCTAACTCCAATTAAAATAGCTTCCTTGTCTCTAAGGATCCACCTCATTTCGCTACAATATATGAGCTGTAAGGAATAGCTCGAGTGAAAACAGAGGATCTCCACAAACACTCCAAATGCAAAGAAAGGTCCAGGGATCGAGAAAGAATATCAATTCAGGAATACACGGATCGGAACTTAGCGTCTTTAAATCAATAGTTATAATTGTATTAAGAATTCCTTAAACAAATGCCGACGTCGACAATTCACCCATTAGTTATGTCCTAGTGCGGGAGACGCGGAATCTTTTAAACGCAAGCACTCCAAGCGCTCGCGAGAAAAACAACGTGACTAGAGCCCTGTGGACGACCACCACCCTTTTGTTTAAATCAAGCCAACTCAACAAATGCTCCCGTCCAGATTGGATTCAGCACCTGGATGAGGCAGGACCAATTTAATAAAAGCACACCGGTGAAAAAAACACTCCACCCACACAGCACTATAGTAAGACCCCATGAAGGTTCGATCTAAAAATAGCAAATAGGGATAAATGGAACTATTGTTAAGGAGATCATGTAAGATGCCCAAGTGTGGCAGAAGCCTGTCATACGGCATACGTACACCTGTTGTAAAATAACTGAGCTACAGTCAATTAACACTATAAATTGGTTCATATAGGGTAATTGGCATTTATGTAGACCATGGATCGGAAACAGCTGTGCTAATCAATTGGCTGTTTCATGAAAAATACCGAGGGCATATATACGGAAACTGGCTTACTGTCTTCATACGTCAAAAATACTTGGTAAAAATTATGGATCACATACATCCCGATATCTAAGGCATCGGGATGTATGTGATCCATAAATCTACCAAGTATTTTGATGTACAAACACTGCACAAAAACCCCGACTTATTTCATATATATGCCACCGCGTAAATGCATGTATCCGATATATATTGACATGTTTATATATATACGTCCACATTTCATGCCAGTGTATGTGGCGTAAACGCTATACAGTTTTTCCATGTTTACGGGAACATAATGGCTGCATTTGCAGCCAAGCGTATATGAGAGAAAATATCCCATGCATAGAGTGTTGGTGGCAGCGGCGGCGGCAGTGGCAGCGGCTGTGGCTGTGATCCTGATTGAGCAAAATTGATAATATAATATTGTTTTCTTTTATTACCATAGACTTTGATAACTAATGGCAAATGAAATAAAAACAACAGTGGTGTCCCCTAGATGCAGAGATCAGAATTATTGGATAGTGGCATAAATACACCAAATGAACTGCCCCGCTTGGGGTGGATTCACATCATCTACCAATATTTGAAGCCTTGCTGCTGCCAACTCACGGTTGTTGTTGACCTGACATTCCTGGAGAACAGTGATGATACACCGCTCTGCCTAAAAACGTTGGTGTTCTTGTAGTTTGTTCAGTACATTTTCTATATACACTGTCAAACCAGAACTCTGACCATAAACTACTGGCTTGGGCTTCCCAACTTCCTTGCGCACTGACTGAAGCATATTCCCAAGTTTATCATCATTAGCCTCCCCCTCCACCTGAGCAGCAGATGGCATAACTGGTGGAGAAATCATTGTCTGAAAGTTGTTGTTCGAAGGTGCAGAGGGTGAGGGAGCTGGAGCACTGGCCCCAGATGACTGGGTACTACCAAAACAGTCAGTTTGCTTGAAAGGTGTTACAGTGCGACTTCTCAGCACGGTGATGTGTGGAACCAGAAATTGAAATCTCTCCCATATCCAGACCTCAGTTACTGTGAGGGTATCCGCACCCTGGCTGGACTTGGTGACCATCTTTTCGGAGTTTGCCAAGCTTTGTTCGCATACTATCATACCAGGTCTTCAGTTCCTGTGGTGTGTGGCCCATAACCTGTGCCTTCTCAGTCCACAGGCAGTCTTTCAGGGAGGCGTCATAGTAGCCAACCAAATGTTTGGAATAAAGTTCGGGATGCTGCTGGAGATACTTGATGATAGCTTGTTTTTCATCTTCATCAAAGTTTGTATGACCCTTTGGTGCTTGGCGGTGACCTGCACATGGTTGGGTGAGTGCCTCCTCTCCCTCATCGGCCTCCGATGTCTCTTGCTCTGCAGGCAGTCCCAATTCCTGGTCTTCTGATTTACAATCATGGAGGGATGCAGTGGACTCCAAAGCAACAACATGGTGTATCTGGTCGACCATCTGGAACGTCTGATGCGTCAGCAGGTGAATCCTGCATTCCAGCAGTAGCAGTAGTTCTACTATGAGTAATAGTACCCCTTCTGCGCTTCTGCTTCTTCAGGGGCATTTTCCTGGACGAGGTTGACAGTGGTGAGATGTGTAGTTGATGGTTGCTCGAAGTGGAATGAACACCTTTCCGCCATGCCGTCTTATATATACCAAACGTGGACACAAGTCAAAGGACTGCCGGGGTGATGGTGTAAACCTAGCATCAGCACCTTAAAAGAAACCTAACTAGATCAACTCTGCTATATAAAAGTAATCGCAATCCTCTGAAACTCCACAAAGACCCTCTCTGCGGGTGAATAACGCAGAAGAACAATACAGGAGTTGCGGGATTGATAAATTATTTACCACCGTCCCCCTGCACTTGAGGGAGAAATCCCTGTGCAACAATTATTCCCTGGCACTAATCCAATTTGTCTTTAGAATTAGGCCTACAGTCCTTATCTGTCAAAAGCCTGTTCCAAAATCTCTATTTGGTACACAGTTGGAAGTCTCCCTGATGCTTACCTATTGGGAGGATTTTTTTTCCTTGTTAATCCTCAGCCCTGCCAAGTTCCCCAAAATCCTGATGATGTCCACTACCCTCTGTATAGACGTAATATCCCTTACTATACAGCACAGGTCGTCAGCGAATAATGATAGTTTGATATCTTTCTGAGAAAGACATATCCCTTTAATACCTGGAAATGCAATAGCTAGCAATTTAATGGTGAGGAATACAAAGCTAATTTATTTCCCAGGAATATGGGGAATTGCACCATTCCTGCTGGGTACCCCTCTCCGGCTTGAACCATTTGGTATGGAACCCATTATTTGGAACACAAAACTCTGGGTCAGTATACAGGATCTTTACCCAATCACAGAAAACTTAGCGAAGCTCAAGAGTTTCATTGCATTATCCTACCCCTAATAAAAAACGCCATAGGTTTAACATTGACTTAGTGTATTTGACTGAGCGTTGAATAATGTGTGATTTATGCACCGAGGTGAATAAAAAATCGGACCAATCAGAGGCGAGCTAGCGAAAGTAGATCCGTTACGACAGCGCTGGCGTTTGACAAGGCGCAACATGGCGTGTAGCAAGTTCGACGCCTATATGGGCGCTGTTATGGGTAGTACGCTGAAGGAAATAATGACGGCATTGGCACAAGAAGTGATAACGGAAGAGAAAAATCTTAGCGAAAGGGATGAACCTACCTTCAACATAGATGCGACAGACCTTGAATTCCTATTTAGGCGAGGATCTGTTCGACGAGTGGCCCACTGTGAACGTGAAGGAAAAGACGTCTGCTCCAGCTTGCCAAACTCAAAGCGATGTCTCCGAAGTGAGGGTAGCAGAACCTGAAACGATAGAAGAAAGCGAAAGTGAGTTGCTAAACGACAGCGAACTTCGGGATTATGTCAGGAGCAAGCGAAACAAAAACACCACCAAGAAAACAGAACAGGTAAGCGAAAGCGTTATCGAAAGAAATGTAAACATTGGATAGCGATAGCCGGTGGCGCCGCCCTGTGTTATATCGGAGAAGTACGATTTGACATTTTTGATAATTTGAAAGCAATCGTATAATGATACACTAATAAAATGAATCAATTTTCATATATTTACAGGTTATAACAAGATTCCATACATATATGTTGGAGGCCCACCTGGACAATCGAGCTATGGAGGAAATAGAACCAACGAAGTTAGCGAATTACAACTTCCTTCTATCTGTGCGAAAGGTGAACGGGGGCGAGTACGAACCCGACAGTTTAACGTCGTTTCACTGCACTTTTGAAGGGTGATAATCATTCCCTAATTAACGAATGTTAAATCTTGATAATTATAAATATGTGATATATATGAGCGTATACAATTAATTGCGAATTTATGATTAAAAACGATAGCGTCGTCATGTTAAATATAGGCTGAATCTAGTAAGCAAATTGTTTAAATCTTTTTTTCAGACATCTTCGCGATAAGGGATATCAGTACAGTCTGCTTCGCTCCGACGAATTCTTAGCCTGTAGGAATGTGCTAGCGAGCAAGAGGAACAAATTAAAGCAGCTAGGACTTGGTAATAAACCCAATGCTGCCCAGGCCTTAACGGAAGACAACGAAGACAAGTTCTGGACCCTGGGCCTACTAGGCGCTAACTCCCCGAAGTCATTACAAGACACATTGATTTATTATTTCACAAAAGCATTCGGCTGGCAGGGGTGCGATGAGGCACGCCAGTGCTGTTTTGGCGATATCAAACTAGAAATAGAAAACGAAAGGGAGTTCCTGATGTGGAACGAAAGATCCACAAAAACAAGAAAGGTGTAAAAGGTTCTGAACCTCGGGCTTTCAGTCCTAAGTTATGGGCGACGGGGGGAGATCGGTGCATTGTTAACTTGTACAAATTGTTTGTGTCGAAACGGCCTAAGTTAACATGTGTAGATAACTTTGCCCTCTTCCTAACCGTCAAACGAAAAACCACACTGAACGATACCTTATGCTATGTAACTTGTGTCATGGGGGTCAATTACCGAGCGAAAGTTGTCCCAAATATTGCGAAAGCAGCTGGGTTGAAGGGAAAGTACACCAACCATTCTTTGCGGAAGACAGTGTGCCAGACACTCCAAAATCGAAACGTCCCCCCCAACCTGATCTGCCAGCTTACAGGCCATAAGAATGTTAATAGCTTGAACAGATACGCAGTTGCAAGTAAAGAGCAGCAGCAGGAAATGAGTAATATACTGACCTTATCAACAAAACGTCCTTCAACTGCCGCAATTTCGGTAAATCCAGATATTTCCAGCAGAACATGTGAGCGGCTTCCGCCGCCAGCGAAGGTGCCGGCCGTTGTGACTGATGTCAGTGTCAATTCCCGGTCCGAATTCACACGTGCGGTAAGCGGTATGTTTCAAAATGCAAACATCTGCGTAACATAAGTGTAAATATCGATTATAATGTATCGTCGACAACTTCCTCACACTCCCAGAACCAAGTAAACTTGTCTCCTCGACTGCGGGTCGAAGATAACTAATGTGCCGCTAGACTAAAGTTACGAGGCTATACTGTACATAAGGCTAGAATAGACGTGTTGTGTTCTGACCTAGAAGCGGTAACCAAGGTAATTCCTCGTGTTGATATTTTGAATAAACGACCAAATAAAAGGTTATTAGTTGAAAATAAACGTGTTATTGTCTTTAAATCTTGTAGTGAAACATAAATGTAGATGTCAGTTAGTTAGATTCCATAAGATTTAAACGTGTGCAGTTAACTCGACCGGGATTATATTCTTGACCTGACCTCGACCGAACAACTAACGCAAAATCTGTTATTTACTACGCATACCGCTGAACGCGGCGATAAACAGCAGAGTTAGTAGGGGGGACCAAAATTGATATTTACACAATTTCTTCGGGATATCGGTGAGTGTTTGCATATTTTCTAATTCTGTTAAGTAGTCTTAAAGAGGTAGGATAAATAGTAAACCAAACTCGAGTGAACCTTGTCAAACTTTATCTCACTCTGGCTCGTCCTCCAAGATTACCACGCTCGGCTATTTACACAATTTCTTCGGGATATCGGTGAGTGTTTGCATATTTTCTAATTCTGTTAAGTAGTCTTAAAGAGGTAGGATGAATAGTAAACCAAACTCGAGTGAACCTTGTCAAACTTTATCTCACTCTGGCTCGTCCTCCAAGATTACCACGCTCGGCTTCGCCTCGCGTAGTAATCTCGTCGGACGAGCCGTCGTGAGATAAAGTTTGACAAGGTTTACTCTCGTTCGGTTTCTCCTAATTATCGATTGCATCCTAGCGCACCAAAGCTTTTTTTTAAAGTCTGTGCTCAATATAAAGCCTGCTAAGACCTTGTTGTTGAAGTATGAGATACTGTCTCTCAACAGTCTGGTATTAGTCCCGATGTACCTACCCTTCATGAAACCTGTTTGATCCCGAAACACGATTGAATTCAGACATCTCTGGACTCTCAATGCCAGCAGCTTGGTTAGAATTTTGTAGTAGCTGTTTATCATAGTGATCGGGTGCCAGTTTGTTATATCGTCTCTATTGACCCTCTTCTGTGGAATTAATGTCATGTCTCATCTTTTTTGTTCAGTACTCAGAGAGCAACGTTCTTTCAAAGATTGGCACACCAACCCTTCTATCTCCCGCCAAAAGAAGCTGTAAAACTTTTCCGGTGGCTCATCTGTCCCCGGACACTTATTATTATCTAGTTTCTTAAGAGTACTCTGAAGCTCCTCCATCTAAGGTGGCTTATCCAAATTCGCCTTATCCAGCTCGGAGATTTTGGGGATGGCCTCCCTATCTACAATATCATAAATGTCGTCCAAAAGGTTACCCCCCCCCCCACCTTCCCTCATCTGAATATAGTTTTTTGTAGAAAGAAAAAATGTTGTGCATAATGCAATCTGGGTCGATATTGACTTCACCATTGTCTGTTCTAACCTGGGAAATAAATTTGCTTTTTATTTCATGCTTCATTAAATTCAAGAAATATTTCATCGGCTTCTCACCATGCTGAGCCCAGTTGGATCTGATTTTAAGCATCAGATAAAGAACCTTGTTTCTCTCCTTTCCCTCAAGGTCTGATTTAATACCAGAATACTTTTCTTGTTCATTTCCGCTCAATGGTACCTCACTACTCTCAAATTCTGAGAGCTTTTTGAGATTGCTCTCCCTCTCTGCAAAATCCCTCCTCTTTTAATCTTTTGTATATGCAATTCTAATCTTAAATTTGATAAAATCCCATTTGAAATCTGGACTGTTATCAGTATGAGTAGAATCCCACAGCTGAATATGGTGAAAAAGATGAGAGGTGCAATCCCTATCCCAAAACATAAAGTTGTTGAATTTCCAATACCCCAGGCCTCTGAATTGGGAAGGCTGTCCCATCTGGATTAGGATCAATGAACGATCTGTCAGGAGGGCAGGTACTATCTCAGGCTACTTAATTTTATTATTGAAGTCAAACCAGTAGTCCAAACTGGAGAACTGATGAGCCCTACGGAAAATGAACCTCCTCCGGTTCGGGTGAGCTTCCCTCCAAACATCGGTCAGGTCCAAAACTTCAAGGAATCTCATAAGTTCTTGCCTGTATCTACTACATTTCAGTATCTTTTTACTCCTAAGATCCAAACTGGGTATAAGAGCAACATTGAAATCCTCTCCCATCAAGGTGGGTAAGTCAGCAAAATGGGAGAGCATTTCTTTTAGAGTTACCAAAAATTCCAATTGTTGCTGGTATTTATCACTGATGGGTGCATATACACTTGCGATTACTAGGTCATCCCCATCAACCTGTAAATAGGCGACTGACAGTCTCCCTCTTCATCAAAGAACTGCTCTCTCAGGATTATCAGGATCCAGGGGGAGTGCCAGAGCAACTCCCCTGGACTGGGATGTCCTGTTGGAAAAGGCCTTCTTTCCCCACCCTTCCAATTTGTTGGAAGCCCCTTCATTATGGGTGTTTTTTTGCAAAAGACATGTCAGACTTCGCCCTGAGTTTAGAAAAAAACGGCTTTTCTTTTGGCCTCATCCCCTAAACCGTTCACGTTCAAGCATCATATCCTCATATCTCGAGGTCCCAGCCTTTCTTCTTCCCACAGTCTCTACCCCCACTCATAGTTACAGGATCTGCATTCTGCTTAAGGCCTACATCCACCAAAGTTGGTATTGAATCCGTCCGTCATTTTATTGAGCCGTCCGTCAAAAAACTCGACAGATGTGTCGACGGTTACCCGACGGACGGGAAAAACCGTCTTCCACCAACCATCCGTCCGTCCATCCGTCCGTCCGTCCGTCCGTCCGTCTACTTATTGAAGCCCGTCCGTAGTCACGGATTAGTAAACCTGACCTAGAAAAGCCATGTGACAGTCACGTGACATCGGGTACTATGCATGAACAAATTGACTACTTTCGTTCTAGCACACACGCAGTTCCAACACGTTGTTCAAACATGTCGAAGCGCCAAAGGCTTCTAACTGATGTATCTGTAAACAGGTTCAAAGTGATTTCGTTGGCAGTAAGCATAGCTCTGGAAGATGCTGATGACGACTGCTTAATCATTGGAGGGATAAAACGTCCGCGCCAACATGCTTTCTGGATGTCCCCGTTCCTCGAGCCACGAACAGACGTGACACAGCGGAACACCTTGGCAAAGCTCGAATCTGATTTTGTGCGAGTATGTATTTATAAATCTTTATCTTAAATCATATATACATCAAGCATCTTCAGCTACTGTGGTAATGATCATGTCAGTCCATCGCAGCATATTAAACTATAGTTTATATTTTAAATTAGAACAGCCCCCCCCCAACCCCACTCCCTGTCAACCATGGTTCGACTTGTATTTATGCCTCCACCGAAAAGGGCGGGCTGCTCAGACTTGACCGTACGTCCAAATTTTATAATAAACCTTAAAAACATGTTAACGCACGCTTGAACTGTAAGCTGGTTAAACTAAAGAAATTATTAAGATAATCAACTTGTATGTATAATAATTGACCTCCTGTAATTATTATTTTCAGCTAGGCTGTCAAAGTGTGTTCACAAAAACAACAAGGATGCCTCCAGCAGTTTACATGGAGCTACTAGACCGTGTTGCCCCCCTCATCCGTAGGCAAGACACCAACTACAGGAAGGCAATAACCCCAGAGGAGCGTCTGAGCCTTACTATCAGGTATCTCACTAGAGGTACGTGTTCATTATCAAATAATAATTTTGTTGGTTGAAT
The DNA here is from genome assembly GCA_950022655.1 of Alentia gelatinosa. NCBI lineage: Eukaryota > Metazoa > Annelida > Polychaeta > Phyllodocida > Polynoidae > Alentia > Alentia gelatinosa. Next base: position 46,353,620 of record OX465583.1, on the reverse strand, counting down.
ATTAGTAATAAAAAATATATATACCGGTACATAAGTTAGACTGTGCACTTAATTTACCTTAAAATATATGTCAGCGTCAAAATTCCTAATGTGCCTTTTCCTAATAGCAAATTAAAATTCCTGTATTATAAATATGAAGAAATAGAATCCTCTGAATGTTCCATCATAAACCAATTATTTCACATAAATCATCTTTATCTATTTATTACATAATTTTTACTGTAATTTCGGCATTACTTTTCCAGGGGACAGTGTCACCACTCTTCATCAAAGTTACCTCGTCGGTGAAAGTTCCGTCCTTCCTATAGTGAGAGACACCTGCAAAGCCCTTTACGCTGTGCTACATGAAGAATTTCTAAAGGTATTACAAGTCCTGTTAATATGCACTTATAAATTTAAAGTATATAATAGTATCTCTTAATTAAGAATCATGTAATTTGGTATTATAGTTCACTAATTACTAATTTTGTCACATAAAGAACGTTTCCTATTAGTTTATAAAAGTAAAATATTATTATTTGGACAATTAATCTGTTACTTTATGTTATGTATTAATTATGAAAATATTCTTTATTATTAATATCATTACTTTATATGTTTGCTAAATGTTTGTGGTCTTGTTTTCAGTCACCTAAAACGAAAGAAGAGTGGGATAGAGTTTCACAAGATTTCCACGACCGCTGGAACATGCCCCATGTACTCGGGGCACTAGATGGGAAACATATCCGCATAATAAAGCCCAAGAAAACCGGAACCCTGTATCACAACTATAAGAAATTCTTCAGTATAGTCCTCTTCGCCATGGTAGATGCCAACTACTCTTTCATGTACGTGGACGTTGGGGCTGAGGGACGATCATCCGATTCAACTTTGTGGAAGTTCTGTTCCCTGCAGCAAGATCTCAAAGATGAGAGCAATCCGTTGGGGGTTCCAGAAGCTGTCCCATTCCCGGGCTACAAGGGTGACCTGCCATACTATTTTGTCTCAGATGATGCGTTCGAGATGACGGAGCACCTCATGAAACCGTATCCCTCTTCCAAGTTAACCATGAAACAACGGATTTTCAACTACCGTCTATCACGTTGCCGTAGGATTGTCGAAAATGCCTTTGGAATTTTGGCAACACGTTTCCGGATTCTGAGAAGAGAGATTGATATGACACCTGAACATGCTGCTGAAGTAGTCATGGCGTGCATTGTGCTTCACAACTTCCTACGGGAACGTGCTGGCAAAGTGTATATTCCAAAGGAAGCAACGGATTGGGAAGACCGTGACTATGTGCAACACAGGGGAATTTGGAGGGGTGAACCTGCCCTAGCTGGCGGTGATCCGACCGTGATCAGAAATAGGAGTGCTCGGGTGAAGCAAATGCGGAACAACCTTGCCGACTGGTGTATGACAAAGGAAGGGGAACTGCAGTATCAGTATGATGTGATCCTGCAACATGATTTCTTTTTTGAACGTTAAGATTAAAGTAATCTTTCTACTCCAATCATGTTATTTTACCGGAAGAAATAAAACATACATGTAGATGATCTTTTAACTGTGAAAGAACAACTTTATTGTGTAGTATCAACAAAAACAAGAGTTTATATAGCACATTCAAGTATTTATCTGTGCCAACAAATAAAAAATAGTACGTAACTGTCTATCTGTTGTGACGCAAAAATTTGTAATTTTCTGAGTATTTTTTATTAATATTTACTCCTATAATATAAAACAGACATCCGTACTGTGGACAGTACGGATTTCGCTCTTGGCCAGTCGTCAATTTCATACTGCCTCCTGCCGATGTCATCTATATGTATGAAGTTGACTACTGACTGTAAACACTAACTGTTCCGTCCACCGTACGGACTTCTAATTATGCTTTGGATAACATGAAAATGTAATTTCTGGAATGATTTCTTGTACTCATAGTCATGCTATCTTTGACATTAAAGCTAGCAACTATTTAAATGAAGGTGGTATCTGATTGTCAGCATAATATCTCCTTTATGCCATCCAAATAAAAGTTTTTTGATACAGTTTGATCACTTCTCCAGTCACAGGTTATTTATCGTTAACAAAAATCCAAACACTTTTTGATTGAAAGGCACATCCACCAAGGCCAATACAGTAATCTGGATGGACCATGCGCAGAGTAATTAATGCAGATGCAGGTAGAACTTTTCCGATACTGCAAGAAAAACATGACTTAGAACTACACATTTTCCAATAGAAGAATCTAGGAAGTACATCTTTTTTGTACCTTTAAATGAGAATGATAACCAACATGTAGATTTCCACCGTTATTCAAACTATACCTATATGACAAGTACTACCATAAATTAAATTAAATATATGAAAAAGAATATATGAGAACACCCGTAAAAATAAACTTTCAAAATAGAAAAATATAATAAACTTCATCTACCTTATTACTAATAAAATAACTTAACAAATCTGCAAACTTTTCTCAAAGGAGAATACAAGCATGGTTAACAAAATTATCCGTTCCTTTTGTATACTAAATAAACTTGGACGGGTCGTACCAGACTCCTCTCATGTCAAACAAACGAACAATACACACTACTAGCTAAAACAAGTATCTGCATAGCACCAGTCAGGTTTAAAGTAATTATAAAGTCACCATAATTATGATGACACATGATCGATTATCTCAACAACCTAGTCCATATCCTCCGACGGCCATTTTCCTCTAATAGCTTTCAAGGCAAGTCCGTAGACATGATGCATAAAAAAATCACGACGATCCTGCTCCATACGTTGAAGTTGAGGCACGAGTGAATCCGCCCACAACTGCTCCGGGGAAACTGAGTTCACGGCCGCAGCTGTAGCCTCCGTCTTTGCTGCCATTTGAGAAATGTCTTCTTGGAATTTGTCCATTTTTTTTTTCTTTTCTTCCATGAACAGCATCACTGCCTTCTCCTTCTCTTTATCCTTCGTTTTTTTAGTTGCCTCTTGAGCTGAGCGGTAGGAAGGACCCTGTTGCTTGAACCAGGTGCTCATGTCAAGTTTAACATCATATGACTTTTGAACTTTTGGGGCTGTGTCAACCATCGCAGCTTTTTTCCTTTCAGCGGCTGTTTTCTTAGTAGTACTCGGCTTCGGCATTTCTTTGACATTACTTACATTGTCTTTGTTTTTTTGTTTATCGACTGTCAAGGTTGAGTCTCCTGCCTGAAGATCCAGGAAGAGACGGCGTTCAGCCGCTGTTGTTTTCACCAACTTTGCTTTAACAGCAAACAGATCGTAAGAGTCCTGGATCCCTTCAACGGCTTCTTTCCCAGACTTTTTTTCAATTTCTTTTAGGCCGACATTTGTATTGTTTTGGAACGTCTTTTTCAGCAACTGACGTTTTGCAAGGGGTGCTGTATCACGACATGAAGAACTACCAGTGTCGACGTTGACGCCTACATCACTACCCAGGCCCCGATGGTTTTTTTTAATTTTTGATGGGTCTTCTGGTTTTTTTTGAGTTTTTGTCTTTTTTGACAGTCGATCTGATCTTTTGATCGAGGCATCAACAGCTTTCTCATCGGACAATCGTGAGTTGAAACTGTAATGTTTTGTATTCACTATGAAGTCTATTTCACTGCCAACCTCGGATGGGGTTGGCGTGGGCGGTTTTGGTATCGGTGACAATGTATTATCCAGTAACACTGCGCCGCATGGTAGTTCCTTGTCCAACGACGCTTCGTCATCAGATGTTATGTCCTAAAAAATCAAATAATAAATATGTGGATAAGTATGAATTTGTTAAATACATGCGACGTTGTTGAATGTATTAATTTGGTGCCAAACCATTTAATCAAACAAATGTGTAATGTCAAAATTTGTTTAAGTAAGTCCCAAAAAATAATTATCTATAGACCGACTGTGTTGACTTATATATTTGTTAGACTTTATACCAACTTTTACATGATTGCAATAGCTTTAAAAATTTGATATCTCACTTAAACTTTAGCTAAATATAATCTGTTATTCATTTATTGGAGAACGTATTGATCTACAAGACGCAGACGGGTGCCCATACAAGGTCAACTGATGACAAAGTATGGCTTCATACCGCAGGCTCGACGGCTATTTTTGAAATAAAATTGACGGACAACTAACTCCCTACAGGCTCAATCAATATGTTACATTGTAATTATACACTATACACCTAGTACTGTTTACTGAATAGATTCTAATAAAAGAAATGATACACAAAATGCCATAGCCTTTTGCTACAGCCCATTGTCACTACAGACGCAAAATTCTTTTATATTGTAGTTTAGTCTCTGTTCCCCGGAAATGTGTTTACCGTCCGGCAACATTCCAAGTACGAGTATGTAACTGCTGATAGAAACAATGGCATGTTTGACTTTTATGTAATGAAGAAAATAATGTTCCAGTAGCTAGTATTAACCATTAATTTACAAACAACATACCTTTGTCTTTCCAGTACATCTTGGAGTTGACTTTAAGTTCTCTTTGACTTTCAGGGATCCCTTGTGAGCTGGACTTTTCCCAGTATACGATGACAGGCTGGATGACGTTTTAATGTGCTGCCGTAGGAAGGATAGCATGCTCAATATTTCTCGCTGACGTTCTGTTCTTCCCTCAGGTTCAGAGCCACTTTTGACGGAACGGTGCATACGTTGATAGTGATTCCGAAGGCTGGCCATGCGTGTCTCGATGATGTGAGCTGAAAGAAGAGAAACATTCAAATATAATTAAATTCCTGTATTAACAAGGGAATAAATAAATGATTTATGATTATTTTGAGATTTGTGTTTTTTACAGTGATAATTTGTTTTAATTCTAACATTAAACTAATTTGACCTTACAATTTGACAAATTAAAGGACCAACTTATAATATTCTGCCTGTTAATGGCTAAATACTATTCTATAGTTTAAGTAAAATATTGTGGCATTAAAGTTTTTTGGTTGGTATTACAGACAAAATGTGCATTTTAAAGTGTGCAACTAGTTGATAATATCTTTTGAGCAAATTTAATTAGGATGACATGCAAAATATGGATCGCCGGCAAAGAAATTACAAAACATTTTCAGAAGTACAATTTCATAACTTACGTGGTACTTGCAGTATAGTTGCAAATCTTTTCATTATCGTATTCCTGTCATCGGCATTAAGATACCCTTTGTGTTTGAAGTCGTACAATGAGGTTTCGTCTTCCCATAATTCGCACAGGGTCACCTCCCGTGTCTGATCCTCCGTCCACCAATCTTCATGATTTTTGTTAGGATCATCGTAGATGGAAGTATCCAATTGAGACATCCTCAATTTTGTCGAAGTACCAGCGTCGTCATCGTGTGCTTCAATGTCCGAGGGTAGTGAATCGGATTCATCCACAGGTAGTTTACTATAATCAAGAGCACCGTCCATGGTAAGCTGACTATCTTCATGTACACTGCCACTGGCCAAATCTTCAGAATCGTCTATGCTCACTACATCAGAAGCGTGGTCGGATTCTGGTAGACTTTTGACTTTAAGATTTGCCTCATCCTCCCTAGATTTTTGTATAATGGCTAAAATGGCTTTCTTGTCTTTTAGGGAAACTCCAAATAGTTCTGACTCACTTTCTCCCCCACCATCTGTGCCGTCAGCGCCGTCAGGGACATCAACAATTGAACTTTTGTCAGCATCACAGTCTTCAGATTTGCTTGGGTCCTGCCTAGGAACCGCCCGCCGCCCGCCGAGTGTTGCTTTACGGGGGGCTGTGTACTTGTTTCCGGGACATTAGAGTCGAGCACACAAACTTTATCCGGGGTGGAGTTACGCCTTGGACGCCCACGGCCACGTTTAACTGGTTCTTTTTTATCCTCAGATGTTCCCGCTACTGACTCAACAGTTTTTGATGCAGTCTTACCACGTTTAGATGCGGGTTGCTCTTTCTTTCCAGCGTTGGAGCGCTTTCCGCGTACCTTGGGCGCCATTTTATTCAGCCGTACAAACCTGGTCACATGATCAGGCCACATGACTGCCAAACACAACCTCTAGCGGATAGGAAACGTAGTAATAGTTGAGACATTTGACACTAGATGGCGACAACGGAGTGAATGGTGAATGCGCAGATATCCGTCGACGGGGAAAAAATATCAAACATGGTTTGATATTGGATCCGTCCGTCAGAATTGACATTTTATTGGAATTCTGGTGGTAAATTTAAAGTATTTAGACGGACGTTGAACGGACAAAATGACTTCCACCAACTTCCGTACAGGTTATTTGATTTAAAAGTTGACGGTTTGCTCAATTTTGGACAGCGACGGCCTCTGTGGAAGAGGGAATGAAAGATCCGTACAATTTTTCCGACGGAACAGTGCAAACGTTGACGGAGAAATACGCTTCCACTGCCGACGGATACTGAATTCCGTCGATTTTTTAATTTTTTTTTCGACTTTTCTTGACGGACGGATTCATCAACTTTGGTGGATGTAGGCCTTTAGCAGGCCAAGGATGGAAGAAGTGGCATATTTGTAACCTCTTTATATGGCTTTATTCTTCATAGTCGACCCAGCAATTGCCTAGTGAAGACAATATTTATCTTTACAATTAAAATATTTTCAATTTACTTTTCTTTCACATACTATATTCATTGCCGAATCTATCTGTCAAATTGGTCTGAACTTTCCAAATGCAGAAAACTTCAATAAGACTTATTACAATGCAAATCATCAGTGCCCACCAGAGGACAAAATGATAAACCAATGCCTTATTGAATTAATGAGAGAGTTCCTATTAATACTTATCTATTTATACAAATCTATCCAAATTATTTCATGACTGTAACTTAACATTTGTTGGTCATATATTCGGCGTTGGACATATTTCACGTGTACTCTGATGACAACATGTTCACGAAAATTAGAAGAGCAACAAAATGGAAAACTATATAGGTATAGGAAAACAAGATTCGCATGATAATTCCGAGAATATTGAAGGAATTTTAAATGGTAGTAATTCTAGGGAGAAATTAGTCTGTTACCTGCCCAACGAATTCAGAGCTTATAATGCCTAGTGGAGGCCCGAGTATCCTGTCTGGGTCGCCTTTTCTTAGTGCTCCAGTTCTGGTTTTAGTCTGGGCTATTTCAGCCGTTCTGATATTTTTAATCGGCATTGTCTTTGTTAATTGCGTTTGGGTATTGGCGACACCTTACTTTTTTACTCCTCATTTTCCTCCCATTCACACGCGTCCTATCCTCCGCCTCTTCACTCCGTTCATTTCCTTCGCCCCCAGCTCTCAACCCAACGTCATCCTCTATGATCCTCTCAGATATTGACTTTTGAATTGAATTCCGAAATCGCACGGAGGACATCGTATTTTGAGAATGGCCGATCGGCGATCTCCTTTCAGGTGACGCCAGGGCCGCCCGGGGGACCTGGACAGACCTTTAGGTGTAAAATCATACTCATCATCTATCTCCCAATCTGCGGCTCAGCCTCAGCACGCCTGCTCAGCTGACAATGGTTTCTGCAGCATTACCCCAGATCCCCAATGAAACAGAGTGAAGGCCGTAGTGGGCTTATAAAATTTTATTTAATTTTATGAGTCTTATTGATATGAATAAGAGAAATACATGAGTATCAATAATAAGACAAATATAGAAATTGACATAGATATGTGTTTGTCAATTGTGATAAGATTTGTGACAATATGACAAATATTGAAATTGACATAGATATGTGTTTGTCAATTGTGATAATATTTGATATAAGATAAATGAAGATTATGTGATATTACATAGTTAAACATAACATGTAATAATAAAATAATAGAAATAGCCAAGAAGCCAATAGTTAAGGGAAGAGGAGGGTGGGAAAGTTTTTTATAGTCAGTTTTTGAAGGAGAGAGACTCAATGAGAGACTTGTTGACAGTCTCTTGGTCTGATACTTTGATGTAGTCCCTGTGAGCCTGGGACCTCCACCCTCCATACCTCTGGATGTTAAGTTCAGGTATCCCGGCCTCAAAGGCCTGAGTGGCAGCGGCCTTCCTGAGGCTGTGGAGGGTGTATGTCTTCACAGTTTGGCCTGTGGCCTGTAGGAGGCGGTCCCATTCGTTGGTCATAACCCGTGATGTGATGGTCGTCCCATCGGGCAGTGTCAGAAACGGGTCCCGCAGTGAAGCCGTAGGGGCCGCCCGTAGTAGGCCTCGAACCGCGTCTACCGGGCACACCCGGATATCGTCCGCGGCCTTGAGGCGCATCACTTTCTGTTGCCCTACGTATTGAAGATTTTTGGCCGCCTTGATGGTGATAGTGACGTGCCGGCGGCCGAGGACCACGTCCCCGCGAGTGAGGTTCCGAGCCGGATCGAATGCCCGAGCCGACTGCGGCGCCACCTCCCCCTGCCGTAGGGCCGCGTAGAAAATGAGCAGCATGCCCGCCCTCATTGCCGTATGGAGGGGCGATCCCGTCAGGGCATCGAGGACCGCCCTGAACACATCCATTGGTATGGGGGCCTTCACGTTTGGCACGTAAAGCTTGTTTCTCCTCATGCCCTCGAGGGCACGCTTCACCCGGTGATCCTCTGTTGGCCGCACGTCCCCCCCCGTCAGTCGGAGGTGTGCCCGGACGTGCGATAACTGGTTGGCGACCGTGGCCGGCGAGGGGGCGTGGTCGGCCACGTATTCCAGGTACGACGTGATCAGGCTCACGGTCGGTGCCCGGGGGTCCGTTCTCATCCGGTTGCAGAACGCCAGGTAGGTGGTGACTGCGGATCGCTGGTTTGCGAGCGTACCTGGGGCACGCGCCTCTGACTGCCTCGCAGATGCCTTCGCCTGGAGTAAGAGAAGCGCCCGATCTGCAGAAGAGACGGAGTACGGGTACAAAAGAGGCATGGGTACACGGTACGATAGGGTACAACTCATGAATGTGAATGAGGGAAGTGGCCTTATCGTATTCCGTCCTCGACAGATGGGCTCTGCTCAGGGCATCTGCGATGACGTTTTGCACCCCGGGGATATGGCTGAAGACCAGTTCCACCTGCAGACGTGCCTGCACCATCCATGCCTGGCGGGCACACTCCGCCAGGACAGGGTTACGGGCACGCCCGCTATTGAGGGTCTGTACAGTTCCGAGGTTATCACAGAACACCTCAATCTGTGATCCCCGATCCCTGTCGGTGATGAATGTGTGGAGTGCGTAGATGGTATTCAGAGCCTCGAGCTCCGAGATGCACTCCACGGGATCGAGGACGGGGCACACCTGGCCGGAGTACGAGAAGCGGCCGTCGGTTCCTCCGACGCCCGACAGGCACGCATCTACTGTGATCCTCCGCGTCGGGGGACCTCGAGGGATGAGAGCGTGGCCGTTCCAGCCCCGAGCAAACTTAACGAACCAGTCGAGATCCTGGCGCATCTCGGAATTGATGTTCATGTAGAAGCCTCTCATCCCCCGGAGGGCCTCGAGTAGCTTCGAGACGAATGCCCGCGCCGGACGTATACACCTCGCCACGTGTAATATCCGGCCGAGCACCGACTGAAGCTGCCGTTTCGTCAACGTCCGGCGCTTGGCTACGGCCGACACGTGACCACGGATGTCCTCCAGCTTGGCCGTGGGAATCGATAGAGTCATGGCACGGGCGTCGATCTCTATCCCCAACCACGTCACGGTCTGGCTCGGCTCCTGCGCTTTATCACGTGCCTCGGGTAGGCCCAATTCCGAGAAAAGGTCTCGCGCGATCCTGAAGTCCACGGCCGCCTTACCTCGGTCCTCGGAGAGGATGATGAGGTCGTCGAGGTACATCGCGGCCGTAGCTCCCTTTGATGATAGTATCCCCACGATGGCCTCCGCCACACACTGCATGTGGTAGGAGGAGGCACGGGCGCCGAACGGCATGGCCGTATCGCAGTAGTGCCCGCCCTCCCACGTGAAACATAACAGAGGCCAATCGAGGGGATCGCACCTAAAGTTCTTGTAGGCACGCGACACGTCGATGGACGACATGTAGGCCGACGTGCCTGCCTTGACGAGTTTGGCCACAAACTCGTCCACCGTAGGGAGGCCGTGTTCTCGCTCCAGTCCGTAGACCGAGTTCTTAATGATGAACGAGTTCACGCTGCACTCCCTCGGGAAAGTCATATCGGTAATGATGCGCCGGTCGTCCGTCCCGCGCTTTTCCCGTGTCATGAGTGGCGACACGTGACACCACGGGCTAAAAGGCGGTTCGGTGAACGGGCCCATCATATTGGTAAAGCCTGCCTCCTTTCCCAGAAACTTCTCTACCTGCACGGGGTGAGAGGTTGCGCTGGGGTGGTTGGCCACCCCCCTGGTATCACTCTCCGGTCCCAGGTATCCCAGGGGGAAACCGTATCGCAGGAAGCCTAGGAGCTCCTGCGCCTCCTCCACATGCCCTAGGTAATGCTCCCACGCAGGTAGGTTAAGGTCGGAAGGCACCTCGACCCTAGCGCCGAGTGCGTTGGGGATTCCCGTGTCACGCACGGCCCGGTATATCTCCGCGTGCCTGGCGGGCCCCACGGCCGTGAACTCCGGCCATGTCTCCCGGCGATGTTGCTTGAAGGCAAACGGGTCCGTCCTCACTCCCTCCCGGTGGACTCCTGTTTCGCAGACGTCCCGAAGTGCTTTAAAATCGGGAGTGTTAGATTCCTGATCTCGGCCCGGCGCACTAACACTAACACCCGGCAAGCGACTGAGACCATCATCCTCCACAGGGCCGGGGGCGACCGCCGCCGGTGGAAAGGGGGGTATCTCCTCCGGGAGTGTATTCCCCCCGTCCTTGTTGTTGTTTATCTCTGCCCCTCGGCCACGTGCCGAGGGGGTCACGTGATCGATGACGTCACGTGGGGGAGCCGGCTTCGTTACATAACACTCCGTCCTGCCGGCCCCCCTTTCATCTTTGTTTCGCGCCTCGTCTACTGGCGGGGCGCGGCCGGCCCGTTTTTTTAACTCGGCTGGGGTTGGTGTACCACACTCTGCGCTGCCGCCGGCCTCGTAGTAGCCTGCAGTTGATACCCCGCCTGGGGTACCCGCCGTGGTGTGGGTACAGGGGGAGCTGCCGTGTTGTCGTACCCGTGTCCGTAAGTCAGCTTACGGTTGCAGGCGTGCACCGAGTGACCGCACTTCCTGCCCACAGAGTCGCAAAACGTGCACACGTGCAACCACCGGATGCCCCCTTCAGTGTGGTCGCTGCGGTGGCGGCACCCCCTCTCTCCATTGAAGTCCCGGCACGGGGCCTCGCTCCCCCGGGCACGTCCGGTCTCCGTGTTTTGACTGTTGTTAGACGTGTGGGCACTGGTCATCGCGAGCCGGACACGTTCTTCCTGTATCCGGCCGTGATCCGACCACCGCATCCTGCCCGACTCGACCTGGTCGAAAACGTAGTTTGACCAGCGTCTGACGCCGGCCCACGGCCGTGCCTGCGCGTCAACCGTCACCTGGTATAAGTGTTTGAACATATGCTCCTTGTCCTCGGGGTGCAAGGCGCGATCGTCATTTAATAAGGCCACAAAACATGAAATGTACTCCAGAGGCCCGAGGCTCGACCGTAGGTCCAGTTTCTGGTGCAGCGTGTACACCCCATCTCTGTCCATGAACATGTACGGCTTCGCCGTCGGCCTCCGGGCATTTAAATCAGAAAGTAGGCTCTTACCCGTTGTGCGGTCGTGTCGCATGGCCTCACGGCCGAATTCACGCTGGAGGTGTTCCTCAGTCGTGTAGGCCTCTCCGAGTGCCCTGGGAGCGGGGAGGAGGCGCTCGTTTTGATCCTGGGCCCAGTCTCTTGTCCGTTCGGCCGCTGAGGAAGCCCGTGAGCCGGCCCGGCGCGAGGTCGGCCTGGAGATTTGCATGATCGCGTCCATCATGCCGTCCATCTGGCGCGATATTTTAGTCATATCCGTCCTTACTTCACCGACGTCCGTCTTTACCTTGTTGACGTCCGTCCTGACCCCTCCGAGGTTGGCCTCCAGGGCTGTGATGCGCGAAGTCCGAGTCCGTGCGCTCGCGCTCGTTCCCTGTTGAGATACCGAGTCCACGTGGTCGCTCTCGGCCGCCGGCTGTCGTATCGTTATTTCCGAGTCCGTCTCGGCCTCCGCGGGTGCGGATGCCGCCACAGCGCTTCTGGTCAACATAACTAGACTATAATTCCTTAAATCACTGAATCGCTTGGTATCCCTGTCCTCATCTGCCGATATTCAGGGGAATACGGAGACCGAAGGTACGGAGGGCGATAAGCCAAGGAGCGATAGAAAAAATAGGTGTTGAGCGAATGAGACCAGTGAAGCGAATGAGACAGAGGACAGTGTCGCACTCGCGCACTTTGATGTTTAGTGCGGCCGAGAGTGGAGAGGTGGCGCAGGGGTGCGCGAGTGCAGAGTGGTTTCACCAGGGGGGGCAATGACCACCCCTGACCAAAGGCCATGGGTAACCGATTAGTCATCGGCGCAGTGTGCATAATAGCTATTCCAGTTAGTGTATGTCCATATCATTAGAAATATGTTTATGAGTGATGACATACCAGCCAGTCTACATGGCTTGTGGTGTAGAAAGGTGAGTACCAGCATATGACATCTGTGTGTCGGACGAGGTGACTGGACTAGCATGTCATACCTGTGGCTTAGTGTGTTTTGGACATTTGTGTTTGTCCGTTGTAGCAGTGTTTATTCAGATATGTTTTTCCTCGCATAGCTTCGTAACCGACTTTAGTACGGGAGAGCAAATTTTACCTGTAAAACATTAATTGATGACTTTCGGTGAACATTACGTTGGTTTATGATTCATATACTTCCGCTTTTTTAATCGAATTTGGAAACGTCATGTATGTTTTAGGCATTATATATACGGTTCATGATTTGGTACTTTTCCATGATTGCTGAATACATTGGCAGAAGGTACATGAGGCAAACCTAGGTAGTTGGTGGGCAGGCGTAGGTTGAATACTTAAACAAATGACCAGTTAGTTGATCCAGGTACGTTGAAGGTTTTTCCGGACTGCAGACCAAACAGCTACCCACCACAGACAAGCAAGGGTTAAAGTCCGCGCAAGTCTCTGAACCTGGTCGACAGACACTGGCGAAGAAATATCATTGATACCAAATATTTAATTCGCGTTAACAGACTACACTTTGTATGCAAATGGATGAAGTATTTATATAGAACGTCCTAACCATGATGTACAAGTCACAGAACGAGATGCTAATTTACGGTATGTACGGACCGAGGCGTATACGCCGAGTTCCGTACAAACGGTAAATTAGCATCGAGTTCTGAGACTTGTACAAGCATGGTTGGACGTTATATATTTACTATATACCCGAAATTTAAAAGAAAATCAATTTCATTTTTCTTAACAACCAAAATTTTGATAAATGTGTATAGGTAGGTAGTCTGTATTTTGGTGTACGGACCACTGGTCCGTACAGTATTTTTACGTCATATACCGAAAAGGTGCATATTTACAGTATATACGGCATGGATATATAGTAATTGGCTTTATTCCTCATATGATTCCAGGACTACAATGTTTCACCTTACGTTTTAGGCTTAACCTTGGATACCTATTGAACATTAGGGCTAACAGGAGCTTGGCTGTAATGCGTTATAGAATAGACCAGTATCTAAGGACGCCACCTCACGTGGTTCGTCTGGTCACGTGTACCCTCAGTCACGAGACTACGTGCATTTCGAACCCGGGCCACTTTCCTCGGCACTCGCAACCTGGACGCCATCAAACTTGGATCTACCCACCAACCCCACAAAAACTCTTCTTTTCTATCTACTTGAATTCTCCTACTCTGTAGGGTTATTTCAATAGCTCTTGACTATTCCTTCATATTGAAATTACTCTTAAATATATCTCGTTGTTTTTCTTATAAGTAAAACAAGTACCTTGGCCACTCAGAACCCGGACGCCATCAAACTCGGATCCACCCAGCTGCCCTACAAAAACTTTTCTTTTCCCTCCTAATTGAATTCTCCTACTCCGTAGAGCTATTTCAATAGCTCGTGACTATTCCTTCATAATAAAATTACTCTTAAATATATCCCGTTATTTTTCTTATAAGTAAAACAAACTCAATAGATTTATTCCAATGTACGTCCTCATGTGTTAGTCATTGAGCGTATTTTTGAATGAGAGTATGTTTAGGAAACCTCACTATTGGGGTCGGAAAAACGTGGCGAGATTTGTTAGTTCCAGTTACTCCTGCAACATATCACACTCCTATATGTATTTTTAATCAAGACTTTGTATAACTGGGAGCGATTTGTAAACTCTGACAAACAAAAGTATAATTGTAGGATATTTCCTCCAAGGCCTTGCATTTAATAATAGTAGCAATCACACATGTCGTCGCGGAGGACCCAGGGACAATCGTCCGAAAGCGTTTAACAAAACCTAACATATTTTATCCATACCCTCATCCAAGCACAGGAGAGTACTTTAGCTGACAACAACCCCTGGGGTGCCATTTCATTTTCGACACACGACTACACCTATTTTCGCTGTTTAATTTCATAAATGTAGCTGTTCTTTGTTAACTTGATTCACCTACGATACCCGAGGAGGTGTCGTGGGCGTGGAAGACGAGCCCTTTCACTGCAACAACGAGAGTTTGGACAATCTCGAGATGTTTTATTAAATGTGTATACATGGACAATCTGCATTGCCTCATCCATGACGGCAGTCTTCTGCGACGATTGTAATCATCACGCTACGCCTTGGATGACCTATCCTCCAGGCACACATATACTCTCATTGGCCAGAGCTATTCAACACAACCACCCAGCCCCCCCCCCCCCCCTTCTGGTCTAACCCTACTAATTCCGTCATTAATGATGAATCTCTCAACAATGACCTGGCTGGTACCGAGACAGTGTATGTTTGTCTGTAAGTACTTATTTTTAGTGTGTTTTTTTAAGTATGACCTCGTCCAATATGTCTATTATAACAGCTGTCAATACAGTACCAGACTCTATGTTAAGTTGACATCGAACAATCTATCGTGCTCTGCCGACTGAGAATCGGATAGTTCCTAATAGACTGTAGATCAAGGGTTATACTTGTGCGAGATTGCGTTTTGGCATCTACCCATGACGTTATATTGTGCAACAATTACTGGCACAGCAGGCAATCACCATATAACTGATACGCTCAGTGTGATGGCATAGGAACTGGGTCCTGAACTCATAATCACCTACATATGGCAACTTCCCTTTCTTGGTGCACAGTATCGAAGTCACATACCTTAGATGTGGGATGATACTATCACCTGCATCTGATAGATATTTCTCGAGTACCTGGAAGTCGTAATTTCTTAGGGGGGTGTACAACGGGCTCCCGATGCGCACCGACGCGCGCCGATATTGACCTCCCGATACAAAGTCCATATCGTAGCAAAATCGTAGCGCAGTTGGTTGGGTTTCTACGATAACGCACCGACGCGCACCGACGCGCACCGACGCGCTACGATAAAATAAACCCGTATCGTAGAGGGTCTACGACAATCGATTATGTACCGATTGTCGTAGCGCGTCGGAGCGCGTCGGTGTGCGTCGCTGCGCGTCGGTGCGCGTCGGAAGGTATCAGTGACATTTTTAACAGGAAATCATATGATATAATCAATAGAAAATTATGAGATTTTCAGAATATCTGGAAGATATGATGATAATGCCGCTCTGCAAATATGGTGAAATTTGATAATAGATACAGGTCTCCAATCGATCATTTTATACTTTAATTTGAACTGATTTCTTTCATTAAATATCATTATGAAATATCAAATAATATTGTTTTGTATCTACAGATAAAATATTAATCATAAATATACATTATTTCTGGAATTATAAAGGAAAAATGGTTGATTACGCTGGTTGCATAGTGAGCTATATTGGGGTGCATCGGGACCATGGTACCTTTTTCATGCACCCTCCCAACACGTTACGACACGCACCGACGCGAACCGCCACAGACCGGTATGCTAATTATGGTATCATAAAGTAAAAGAAACATCAGTTCTACTATAAAATCTAAAATGGTTAAGTAAACATTGGTGCACCCGACATGTATCACATCCATATTGCCTTGTTACTGTCGTTGTGCTTACCAGAGAGATCCTTCTTTATGTCCTTGTTACCTTTTGTATGTTATTCAACGAAGCTTTTCAGCTATGTCGCCTGAAAAAAGATAGACCTCTTTAGGGGGCCTTGTCCCCCGGAGGCACTTTTTTCCCTGAACCTAATGGAATCTTCACAGATATTCTCAAATCAGTAACCATCCTTGTCACTGAAAGAAATTCTATGAGACATCTTGTATAATGCATAAAAACCGAGTGCTTCTGCTTGCTTTGGCCACTGAATCTTTGGAAATCTTTCCATGTAACCTAAGGTATGTGATACCCCTTTACCAAAATCAAATCCCGAGTACAGTAAAATGCAAATGCTTCTGGACCAAGAGAATGGGCCTTGTGTTTGACCTCTTGTAATGTTCCAAGTTAGCCTCAGTTGTGTGACTTTCCCTGGATATAGCTTGTATATTCTTTAACATACAAGTGCTCCCAAGGGTTTCAACCCCTGGGCCCTGTTTTTCAGTCACGATATCCTCTTTGTAAGATATCTTACAGCTGTCAGTGTACTATAGATAAGACATCTTTGGAGATTGGCCAACGATTGCCCGTCAAGAGCACTTAGGCTGCAGTCAGGTGTACTATAGACAAGACATCTTTAGGGTCACGTGGTTCCAAATGTCTTCCAAAGTGTCTTAGACCTAAGACATCTATGGACATGTCGTACAGAATGCGCAACTTCACTTCCCGTAAGAATTAAGCAATGAAATTTTAACACGAGTAAGGTATACATATAACCTATCATCGTACCAAATATGAAGTAAAACGGCCGCACCGTTATGAAGTTATCGGCGTGTGAAATTCGTCATACCAAATGTTGCTCTATCAGTGATCTAATTTATGCGGCGACCTTGACATCGACTGCGCTTATGTCACTCTCCCAGCAGAGATTTCGCGCGCTATACCGCGGAAGATCTGCTAGGAGAGTGCGTGTACGATATCCGATCGAAAGCTCAATGTTTCATATTCAAACGCCGATAACTTCAAAACTATACGGCCGTTCTTCTTCATATTTGGTACGATTATAGGCTATATGTATCCCGTACTCGTGTTAAAGTTTCATTGCTTAATTCGTATTAGAAGCACAGAAAATCCTCTATATACGCACAGTGAGGTTTGATAGAACCTGAGACAGTTCTATACTTGAGACACTTTTAGTGGCGATCGAGCGCGCCGCACTGAGACCGTGTCTATAGCACACCCGCCATTTTGTGTCTTCCAAACAGTCTTCCAATCGCAGAGATGTCTTAAGGAATCGTTGGCCGATTATGTCGTGACTAAAAAACAGGGCCCTGGATTGTTAGAGAGGCACTTTGCCATTGCAATCTTTCCAAGTAGTCCCAGATCAGTAACCATCCTGCCCCATGAAAATAAAATCCTATTGACAGGTTGTCTATGTATAAAGGCCAAGTGTTTCTGCAGACTTTGCCCCGTGAACCTTTGCCACCCGATACCCGCTGATCTTCCCAGGTAGTCTCAGCTATCAATCTGAAAACAAATGAAATGAGATTTTTGGCGCATTCAGATGACACTCCTATTCATTAAGTAGAATATCTTTAAATAAAAACCAAATCAACATAAATCTACATAAGGAAAAATAAAAGACAAAAAAAAGACAAACGCCGGTATGAGTATACAGAAGAAGACAGCAGTGAGGCATTCATGGTATCCCTACTGACGATGGGTGCATGACTGAGGGGTGGTTGAGTACAAGCCAGAACCCTAGACGACAAGAGACCCCTCTGTGGTGGGGGAGAGACTCACCTGTAGTATTCACCTGTGGCACCCCTATTAATCAATGATATAAATACTATTTCTACACATACTTGTAATTCCCTCTTCGTGAGACAAAATCCTGAGAACAGCTCATATGATATATAAAATCCAAATGCTTCCAGGGGTTCTCCCTCCTGAACCCCCCAGATGGGTTTTGCAACTGGACCCCAGTAATCTTCCCAGACAAAGAATTTTACTTTCAAAACACCATTTTTCTGTTTTGTTCAGGGCGAGTTTGTAAATAAGGAGTGCTCAGGCTCGGGGTCGGAATCGGTACCAGAATTATGGACGAGGGTTTCAGTCTTAGTCCAGGTACACCCTACTGCGGCAACTACAACCACACAGCTGCCGCCAACTCCACCGCCAAGGCCGCAGCCACCGCCGCCACCAACACCTTTGCTGCCGACGCTGCTTTCACACCCACCGTTTTCATACCCGTCTGCATACAGCAATGCACCCGCCCACCAAAGATAATACTCTGATACTTTCTGTAGGCACAGGACTTGGGGTTATCCATCCACACACACATAAGAACTTGCTACCAAAGGAAAAAGTCAACTCTTTGAAACTTATACAGTAAAACCCCTCTTAAGGGGACACCATCCGTTCCGGACCAAGTGTCCCCTTAAGCGGGGTGTCCCCTTAAGCGGGGTTTTCAGGATGCCAGTGGTTATACAATAGAGAATACCTACATAAATGAAGGAAACGATGGTTATTAGGTTAAAAGGATCATTAATAAATAAGCAAATAAATATAAATTATACAATATAAATGAATAAAAATTAATATAAATGTACAAAAAATTAAAAATAAATAGATAAAAGAGGTTGAAGATGGATATGCATTCCTTGTGAAATTTGCTCCTTTTTACACCCCCGGTCAATGCCCCCTCCCCCTGTAACTTCTGAGAGAATTCAGCAGCCCTATAAGAGACTCACTGTGAGCCGCCCAGAGCCGCGACGGCTCACTGAATACCGCACCTCCAAAGCCCCCAGCCTTCCCTGTGTCGCCCACCGCTAACCTGTAAGCGGACCTCTTACCTGGCACCTTCAGCAGGCGTGAAAATCGCCCATACTAATATCCACTCACAGTCCACTCACAGTCTGTCCCGTACAAAGGGGCACCATAAACTTGGATTTTCAGGGTTTTTGATATGATGTCCCTCCAAGCGGGGTTTTTAAGCATTTCTGTACCGAAAAACTGTCCCCTAAAGCGGGATGTCCCCTAAAGCGAGGTGTCCCCTTAAGTGCGGTTAAAATAAACTCCTAATAGAGGGGAAAATTTCCGTTCTGAGCAAATTGTCCCCTAAAGCGGGGTGTCTCCTTAAGAGGGGTGTCCCGGAAGAGGGGTTTTACTGTATAACATTCTCGAATGATTATATATTTACTTCTGGCTTAGTTTCTGTATCAATCAAATCTTACGTTTTATTGTCAGCAAAGGTTATCAAAAAATTGATATTAGTTACTTGGTCAAATTTATTATAATTTTACACTCAGAACTAGTCGCTAGTAGATCTTATTTTGATCTATACGTTACCTATACAGGTGGCGTGGTACTTTTTCCCATACCCTGGCCTGAGAATATGTAGCACTTCACTTGCTCTGTGTCCCTTTTTCTTATTTCCATTGGTAACACCTTTCATTGAGGGCTGATCGGCGGCCGACAATTACCGCCAGGCGGGCACACAGAGAAATAGGCTGCGCTGTCAATAGCTGCGAGGCGCTGCTGTGGTGTCGCTCAAGAGTTACTCCGAGCTGCTCCTGCTGTGGCAATCACGCCGCCCCGAGCTGCCTAATGAGCAGCTCAATGCCAGTCTTTGTAAGCAACGCCATGTGCAGTGCGGTCACTGTGCGTTTTTACCTGCTCCGTCAGGAAGACGGCAATTATAGCCGCCTGTGGTGGAGCAACTCACTGTGCGCGCAGGACGAACGGGAGGACCATCAGAGCTTAGACATCCAGGTGAACAGGTGAACAGCTCGGGCATCAGGATGCGTTTCTAGAGTCCAACAATGAATTTATCGTCTGGTCAGTAATAATAACACTGAAGGTTAGGGAACTCGGAACATAGTATGTATGACCGTTAATGGCGGAACCATCCGGGGTTCCGATGCACACCAATGCACCTAACGACGCACTCTATGACGAACAATTGCATTGAATTCAATTAAATAGGTCTGATATTGCGGTTGCTGGAAAACTCGACCGAAAACGAAATCATAGTTGCCAGAAGAATTTAACTCGTTTTGGAGAACTCGATTGGAGAACTCGACCCATTTCAGATACTTATGAATAAGACGTTGTCATGTATAGAAGGAAAGGTTTGACTATTCAGAATTTAGAGAAATAAGCCAGCTGATTTAGAAAATAATTCCTGTTATGTTTAGGTTTAGGGATAAGGTTAGGGGTAGAGTTTGGTATAGGCTTAGAATTAGGGATAGGGTTAAGGATGGGGTTAGGGTTAGGGAAAAGGTTAGGATTAGGGATGGGGTTAGGGGAATGGTTTTCTGTTTGTTTTCTATCCAAGAGAACACCAAATTTGAACCCAAGATAGCATGCTTACTACTCAGTATAGTATTAATCCACAGTTGAGACACTTGAGTTGAGAAGATTTGAAACGGGTCGAGTTCGTTATGGGTCGAGTTCTTAAAACGGGTCGAGTTCGTTACGGGTCGAGTTCTCCAGCATTCCATAGTGAATTCTGCGCCGGGCGTTGGTGGGCTCCAGGCCTAAATTAGTTGATTTCTTCAGAATGTGGTAGATTTTGTTATTGAGACAAAATACATCAATTATTGGTATGCACGTCACTCGTTAATACGGCTACAAGACGGATAACAGCCGCCATGCAGGCCTTTGGACTGAGTAGAAACATCATCACGAAAGGGTAACCCTCTGCCTATGATTCCAGCCCTACTTCCCACCCTCTCAATCCGGTCCATGTTATGGTGTCAGGTGTGTAACATCAATGGCCATTTCATGTTCAGAGTAAATCCGATCCTTTCAGCAGCTCATGGGTAAAAGAGGCCGCTTCTCGTTCTAGTCACTACAGTTCACACCTATCTCACATATCACAGCCTCATATCCACGTATTAATGCTATACACAGGAACACAAAACCTATAGTCAAACGAATTAAAAGAATTTCAAAGCATAGTCGAGGAGACAAATGAAAGTTGTGTCTGAGACTAGTATCTGTAGTTGTAGGCATGTTCGTAGTCGTCCACGCACATATAAATAGGGAAAGGACAAGACGAAAACAACACATATAGACGCGACCTCACCACCCGATGGTCACATTCGCACATCACCCCTCCACAACGTGATCAACAAATTATTACACACGTGCGCCAACAACTCCTTCACTTCCTCTTTAAAAAAGATTATAAATGGTTCATATTGTTGGTCCTCATCATCATTACGCAGCCCAAAATGCCTGTCCACAAACTGCAGTTTTGCAGTGACAGTGGGCTCAAACGATGGAAAAGGCTCAAGGCGACCAATTCACACTAACAACTGGGACCTGTTTCAGTAGTTTCGTGACATGTCTAGATGGCGTCTATGACACCATACAGACAGATCACAAGACTGCAATCGATGACACGCTTTCCATAGGAATTAAGTGATGACACTTTAACACGAGTAGGGGATACATATAACCTATAATCGTTCCAAATATGAAGAAGACTGGCTGCTCTGACCCTCTGATATTTGCTAGACTTTTTTCGCTGTTGCTTGCACTGTTGGTGCCACTGTTGATGTCTGTCTAGGCCTAATGTCACGAAACTACCGAAACAGGTCCTTGGTCTTTCTCTATATCTATACACTAATTGAATACCTTCATCCGCTTCCAACGTGGTCCGTTGAGGCCGAGTGATTGTTGGGAGGAGTGATGTTGAGGCATGTGATACTTTGTTACCGGGTCGACTCACGGACCCTTCCGACAAGAGAGTAACCGCTCACGCCACTAATAATTATGATTAATAAATAATAGTTAATTGGGGTGACAGAGCTGACTTAACGACCGCGGACTGGAGGCAGGAGCTCTGCACATCCAAATGGGCGAATGGCTAGGTCATAGGCCTAGTGGTATCAAACAAACTGCTAGAGACGGCCCGGTAACCGTGAAAAATTGACGTGTGACCAAGTGTGTACCTGGCCACCACCGCTGGATGCCACCACCGCCCTATGCCTAGCAGCGTAAAGGCTATAATAGAAACTTATTGAATATTATCCATGAACTCTACAAAGATAGTCTTGTCCCGACTCGGCAGACTATCATCGATGCTCCCTGACTTTCGTCCACGAGCATGATGCATCTATGAATAATCATCCTCACTGTTGTAATGTTGTTGTTATTTATCACATAATCATTATCATCATTGTGCTGCATAAATAGAACTACTACCATAACGCTAAAGGTATATCTGAATAAATGAACGACACATACAGATGTCAATAACAGGAAAGGTTTAAAATCTCTCATTAGAATATCTACACTTTATTCAGCAAACAATGCATCTAAAAAACATAGTAACACTCTTTTACGTAATAGGTTTGTCCTAAACTCTCATGTCCTCAACATTCGTAGCACTGAGAAACTACACACTATACTGCAATGATAGGAAAACAGGAAAAGGAGGTGGGGTAGGAATATACATGCAAGAGAAATGGGTAACATATTGTACAGGGTAAATGCAGAATGAATGAGCACCTTGAAACACTGGTAATTAAGGTAAGCAGACTGTAACATAAAACAATGACAATAATATACATTCATAGGACACCTGGATATAACATAGGGCAGATATTAGACTTCACTGATCAAACCTGTGCAGACCATAGAATAAGGAACACTAAAATTTTGATAATGGGTGATATAAACCTCGATGCTAGGAAGAGTAGAGACCCAGAAATCAAGAGCTAATGCAACTATTAAGAACCCACCATCTAAGAAGATTAATCAACTCAGTAACCGGACCAGGGATAGGACCGAGTACCAGTATTGCCACAATAATAACCAACTCATCATTTGTAGTATATAGATATATTTTTATAGTGACTACTTAATGGTATTCGCAGAAAAAAAAGAAGATAAGGGGTATACACAGCCAAAGGAAAACCAAGCACAGGAACTACTCCCTGGTGAATGAAGACAAGAGAGGACTAGAGAGAACAGTGAGAAACAACCTAGTTGGAGAAGGGTGGCTGGCGATGCCGGCAAATGAGCAATAGCTTACATGGCTAAATACCATAAACAGGTACTTGGACAAAAACGTCTAGATGAGAAACCATGCAGATTTGTTAACTTACCTTGGCTGAATCCAGATATTAAGAAGGACATTATGAAAAGAAGTGAAAAAAAATTACTAGAAAATTAATCAAAAGCAGAAAGAACACAGATGTGATCACAAGAGATAATGCACTCAATGAGATGAAAAGTCTAAAAAAGAGTATAAACAAACGCATGCACATAGCTAAGACAAAATATATTGAACACAACCTAAACCCACAGAGGAAATATCCCAAGAAAAATTGGGATGCGGCAAGACAAACTTACGGCCAGTCCGGCTACAATTAAGACATTCGTTTGTAACACGCATCTCCTCTCGTGTCGATATGATACATGAATATACGATTGGTTCGTGATACTAATAATGGAGATGGTAGATGGAGTATAACAGTATTCGCGAAACAGTAATCATATATATATTCAGTTTAATTTTCAAGACGTTTTTTATAAGAGTATAAGGACCTGTCTTGGACTTATTTTTAGTATGTCATTCTACGGTGACATAGCACATTATAAAGGCCATGAGAAGAACGATATTCTTGGCCTTTTAAGTTTAATGATTAATTGTTCTTGAACGTTTTTCAGGATACATGTAATAATATTCATTTCCGTAAGAAATATAGCTCGTGAACACAGCCTAGGCAACCCGAGCAGCTCGTTTCGAATTCCATGGAGTAGAAGGGAGCAAACGTGACTTGAGTTGATTGGTTCGGGTTTCAGGCAGGCCGTTGGTGTCGTGTGACGTGAGAAGCCCCGCCGACGTATGCCTGATGACCGTCCACTGCTGACATGCTCACTGACGTCCATTCCCGAGCCGCTCATCTGAGAACTGCTGTCCACCAAACTTACCGTGTATTATCCTACCCCTAATATAAAATCCCGTAGGCTTAACATTGGGTTTCCGTATGCCACGCTGACATAGTTTTATATGCCACTAGTGGCATACAGCATTGTTATCACGTAATATTCCCAAATTGAGGAGATAGGGTAGGATAAAATCAAAACCTGATTCGTTTTAATCTTGGTCACCGCATTCCACTCCTAAAGTTTTGGCTCCGGACTTCACTCGGCTTCGCCTCATGAAGTCACTTTGCCAAACTCCAGTCGTGGAATATGGTGGCCAAGATTAAACCTCATCCAGTTTTACGATAATAGGCTCATCCCTTTAACTTGGCTGAGTAAATCAATTCGGGTTTATTTGTCTGTGTACTTGAGTGTGCCTACCAGTATACATGATACATAGATACTTACTCATCTACTTGCCTAGCCAACCAACTGCCCATCCATCTACCCGCCTACCCAACTACATGCCTACCCATCTGTATACATACCAATCCCATGGTGTGGCCTACCCACGACCTCCCTCCCGACAAGATTTTCCTCCCTCCCTCTCTTCCTCCCTCTCTCCCTCTCTCCCTCCTTCCCTCCTGACCAAAACTCCCTCCTACCTCTCTCCCTCCTTCCCTCTTGAACTCCCTCCCTCCCTCCCTCCTTTACTTCTGCCCTGCACTATTAGACTATGTAAATGGTTTATTTTTCACATCAAACCTCCCTCCCTCCTGACCTTCCTTCCGACCGACCTCCCCAGACCTATCTGCCTGCCTCTTTGCCTCCCTGCCTCCCCCCTCCTCCCTGTCTCCCTGCTTCCCTCCAGGTCGACCTCCCTTCAGCCCTCCCTTCTGACCAATCCCCCTTTCGACCTCCTTCCAAACCTTCCTTCCTCCCTCCGGTCCTCCCTCCCTTCCAACCTCCCGATCTCTCTCCAGACCTCCCTCACGGCTTCGCAACCTCCCTCCTGTCCTCCTTTTCACCCTTCCCCCTTAACTTCCGCCGAACTTCATCCCTCTCTCCCTCCTGACTAAAACTCCCTCACAGCGGCCGCTCTCTTACCTCGACTGATTTATATGTACATTTAACACCATACTTTCGTGCTCTTATTGTCATTATCTTGGTCACTGATCTTTTAAAACGCGGCGTTGAGGAGAGCCCCAAGAAAACCTCTAAATATGAAGACGTTTTTACTTGTGTACCGTTTCCTTATTTGTAATGTATCATAACTGCCTTGCAACTAACAGCACTGATATATCTGCGCTGTAAAAACATACGCTATTTCTTTGAGGCCTGTAGACTACACGAGGGCATCATGTACAGCCTACTTGAATGATTTCGTGTTATATTTTCACTACAAGATGATGATATTGCTTGCAATATTCCAGGCATTAGCCTAAATTACGGTTTGTCTTCTCCAAAAACAAGCTCTCCTTTAAATTACGGGGAGACTTCGTTTCGAGGCATGTTCCCCAGTCAACGAAGTAATATGGTAATGTTTTGGGTCGTGAAATCTACATTACATAATGTTGGTGGACTAGAATTGTTATTCCACACAAGCTGTATACCATTTAAAAGAGAGCGCATATTTCTTGGAGCCTGTCGCCTGTATATGAAATTATGTCTCACGTCATTTTGTGTTGGCGATTCTGAAAATCGCTGCGTTTCTTGCTTCGTGTGTCTCCGACTTGATGTTATTCAATTTACCACAATGGTCATTCCTTGATACTGCCATGAGCATGCAATACCGGAGAAGTTTCTCTGTCCTCATCTCCTTCAAACTTCTTTATGTAGGTTAGTACAAAACCATTATGGTATTAACTGTGGGAAAGAAATACAGTAGCCAACAGTGGTGCACCTGTTTCCCACCGTTTATTGCATTCAATCCCTTTGTTTTACACATCACAGAGGCTAGGATCCTGACCCCTTTTTCGTTGAGAAAATCGGATTTAGCTGGATCGAGACACAGATCTCAAACTAGCGCGCCAACTTTGTAGTGCCTGAGATCAATGGTTTAATGTAACATAAAAAATCAATTCCTGTGCTTTTCCTTTTGAGACGCGGATTTCAAAAAGCCATTGATCTACTGTTGACATCAGGGTCCATGGAAAAAGTGCACGGCATTGTTTTTATGGTGTCTCTAAGATACACTATTTTGATATAATCTCTGGGGGAGAGTATTTGATGGAAGTATTACTTGCCTCTGTTGCGAAATAGGGTTTTATTATCCACCTAATACAAAGTGTCCGTAGAAAAGACTTAGGGAGTGTGTATGAACATA
Source organism: Alentia gelatinosa (assembly GCA_950022655.1). NCBI lineage: Eukaryota > Metazoa > Annelida > Polychaeta > Phyllodocida > Polynoidae > Alentia > Alentia gelatinosa. Next base: position 46,327,359 of record OX465583.1, on the reverse strand, counting down.
CCCGGAGGATACAAATATGGTGTATGCGCCGGGTTTACAAAGCTGGCGCATACCGAAAAATAGTACGTAACTAAATTAATTAATATAGATACCCACTTTTCAGGAAAAGGTGGGTAATAAATACAATATAGAATGGTTTCAGATAAAAGCGGCTGTATGCTCCTCGGAATTTCCTCTGCGCAATATCCGCGCTAACGCTCGGATGTTACAGCGTGTCAACTCCTCGGACCATACGACCGCTTGTATCTGAAACCAGTCAATATTGTGTTTATATTTTGGCTATAAGCTATGGCTGACGTTAAGTGAGGGTGAGTGCTCCAGGTAGGAAATTGGCTATGTGATGTGATAAGCAGTATGTTTAGGCTTATCATATACTTAATGATAGAGTGTACGCGAAATGCATCGGGGTTTATCGGGGAAGAGATCCGGAGAGGTGGCTGGAGATTTAAGATGGGATGGAGATTGCCATGAACGGTAAAAGATGTAAAAACGTGTTTATGTCGTTATCATGCTTTGAGTTAAAGAAAATCACCTACTGCTAGAGTCGTGACTCCATCTCATTTTCTTAACGTTTTGTGAACGTTCGGTTCGTCTGGATGTCTGGGATTAAAATGCATGAATCAGACTTCGCGAATTGTAACCGATGCAACTCGTCCTCTTCTCAATGACATAGTAGTAACAATATTCCCGTCTTCTATGATGTCAAAATTACCAATAACTACCTTTTTGAGATGGCTCCGAACAAGGGGTGGACACCAAAGCCAACCACATGTGCTCATGCAGAATTCTCCTTTTGTTACAGAATCCCACAGACTGATAGCTATATAGACTGTAGTATGAGATGTCATTGAAAATAAATCTAACGCTGTTATCGTAACAGAGAGAGCGAAAGAGGAAATTACAAAACAAAGTCATCGAAAGGTTCGTTGCAGTTTTTCATTAACAGCCCCAGATATTTTAGAGTGTGAAAAATACCATGTCCAAGCTAGTGAAAACGAAAGCTCGCGAGATTGTGCGGGACGACGCCATATCACGACTCGTTGTTTTCAGCTAATTAGACAGCTGGTTGCAGCAGGTGCTGATTACATAATGTGGCACAATGCGAAACCGCTTTGGCAGTGACTTGCAATAGCGGCCATATTCTAATTCCATTTCCGTTAATGGAATTAAGATCCAGAAACGGTTCTAGTCACAGCGATACAGCACGATGTGGGATGTATAAGTTATTCGTCCAGGTCTGAAAATAAGTACAAAGCTGTGTACATGTTTTGATACAGTGAAGTTGGTGAGGTATCTAATGTTTTTATGTCTATTCTGATGTCGATGTATTTGTGCCCTAATGGCCATGTATCAAGCATACCGCTAATGAGCCTCATCAGTAGGCATAGACTCACTGTATAGCTGAATTTATCCACTTATAGAGCCACAATAATTGGTTATTCCATAATCTCAGTTAACGATTCGACAAACTGCAGTATAAGCAAATGTCAGAAACTGCAACTGAATCAATGTAGAATAACAATATATGATTAATCTAATCACACAATACAATGTGTCTATGGTATGTACTGCTCCTGAACTGCTTGTATCTAGGTATTTTTGAGAAGAACAGGGGTGGTTGTGTTTGGGGTCTTGTGCCACGTGGTTTCTAAACAAGAGATAATAGCGAAGGAAACAGGTAAATATGTGACACTAGGATAGAAGATTAATTTTGTAAAGAGAGTGGTAGCTGGTGTACCTATCTTCTGAAATTAAACTAAAATGTCTTTGGACTATTCACATGTTGATTACAAAAAGTGGTTCCAAGGGAGTTCCTAGGAAGGCAGTGGTCTCTCCTACACTGGAATCAAATTTTATAGTATTTGGGAAACCAGCAACATATTTTGTGCTACATATTTGGTAATATTTTCATCTTTATTCGCATTTACTTAGAAACTACCTTATGGCAAACTCCACACACTCTGAAGATGGTAAACGTTGACGGAGCGGATTTCCCGAATTTCTAATCAGAACGCTTCGCAACAGGGTACCTGTTTGGATCAAGATGTGAGTCTCAAATATGAAAAACTGTAATTACTGGGCATTTTTTGCACAACCAATATTGGAGCAACTCAGTGGGAAACTGTCGAGCTTTAAATTGTCGTGGCAGTAACAAATATTTCCTCTGTAAATTACCTCCCCTATCCCCTATTTCTAAGTCTCAGAAAAGAAGACGCGATAGAATTGGATTATATATATATATATATATATATATATATATATATATATATATATATATATATATATATATATATATATATATATATATATATGTATGTGTGTGTGTGTGTGTGTGTGTGTGTGTATTGGTTAGTATCAGAGAAGGCCCTTCGTGTGAGGTATGTACTGCAAAGCATGGATATGGGATTCTAAAACACTTTCCTTGAGGTTATTATATTTTCATTAATTTCGGAGTTCCTGTTGCTGTCATCGGCTGTCTCTGCAGTCGTCTATGCGCCTTTATTACTGAGCCTATATTGCAGTCGTGACAACAGCACATTAACAAACAGACCTAAATCCTTGTATTAATTAACACATACTATTTTTGACATCGCTAGCATTTGGTCAACAATTTTGCAATTTACAAAATGCATCATCTAATTGATTTTCCAACTACAAATCAGTGTTCTTCCATGATGTACTTTGTTGAGCAGCACTTCTGTTAATAATATCTGGCTAATTAAATTCCAGCCTGTTGAAGGTTGGATCACATTCAGTAATATGTATATGACTTGTTTTGGGGACTTTTCCATCGGAAGCCATCATGAGTTCTTTCAACATGAACAACAGAGACCTGCCTTTTAGCTTTATTAGCGATGAGAACTGTTGCTATTTGAGGAATTTAGCATCGAATTATTAGTTCTGTCCCTCTGAATATTGCTTAACGTATCGTTGTCGTATTTCTAGATGGGATTTGACCTTTGGATTTATTTCTGTATGACAGAAAGATTTTGGTAACATTCACATCCCGATCAAAGTTCAATAGAAACAGACAGGGTGTTGAACGTGCTTGTCGACAGAGAAAAACGCAGAGAAGAAAGACAAGTCGGAGGCTGTCGGCGACTCTTCTGTCCTTTGACGGGTGGCTTCACGTCTTTCATCAAATCAAAGGTAGATGAAGGCATTGAGAGCATCAATAATTTTTAAGTCTTTATATGGTTGACTCAGTATGCACTACGAAGACTACTATTAAGAATTAGGATTTGTGAAATTTTTTCACAGCTAGTAAAAGCTAATAACAGAGAGCTGAAAGGAAGATATTTTGTGTTTGTAAACGCAAATGCAGAGAATTAGGGATAATCATGACTGTCATATATACAAGAGTTTTCCAAAGGTGTTATATATTAAAACGTCATGACCTTAATGGTAAGGAACGTTTGTTTTTTCTCTGAAATCCCACATATTGCTGCATTTCCGTCTCCTTTGATTACCATGTAAATCAACAACAACACTTATATTGAATTTATGTAAACTTTGCCTGTAAGTGTGGCACTACAATGGGTCGGCACTTTATTCTACTCCATAAGTCACATTCTATAATTATGACAAGTCCATGTCTCAACCGGCAATTGTGTTTAAAGAGCAATACATCCCCTAAAATCCAATTTATATCGTCTGCGGCGGCTACACAAGGCCCCATAAAACAATACTCCGGCGCGAAAATGTTATCATACATAGCGGTCATTGGTATGCTCAGTTACTACAGAACACGGGTCTGGTCATTAACATGCAGGTAATGGGATGAGAGGCGGGGAGCAGGTTTGTCTTTTTCTACATCCAATCTAAAACAACGTTTCGGTCAGCTATACTTGCCGACTTTCTTAGTGTATTTGTACAGAACATTGATGACGATATGGGTAAAGTACTCTTACCAACATCAAAAGTACATTATGTACACGAGTGAAAATACCCCGTTTTCATTTGCTCTAGATAAGTTTGAGGCAGGTAATAGAATCCCTTGCTTTTTGGGCACCCACATGGATGCAGAAGCTGACATAAAACCTACATGACATCTGTTCATGTATAGAGAATTTGTACGTAGCAAATGATGATATGGATCCTTGTTAATACATACGCATGTATACAATATAATAATTCGTATGCAAACAGGTAGTGTCAGATCTCAATATGATTCGAACTCTCTTGCTGCATGACCCTGAACCTTATATATGTCAGAAAGACTTATCAATATACACATATGTTTTTTTGTTGTTTTATCTCATGTAAGTCCATAGTATTGATGTCAAAGCCAACTGAACAACACATCTGCATTTTAATCAGATTAACAATGAGCTCCCTGCATGCAGTTAGGGAAGAGGAACAATATTTATTGAAACCTTAAGCGTAACATTAACACCGCTGTCTACTGTATCAGCATTGTAATGAGTCTGATGCTTTATAGTCCTTAATCCACGCTATCTTTCAGACCCACCACGTTTCCCTCTGTCCCCATGGGGTGGTGGCTAAAGGAGACAACGCGCTCTCAGCTTTAACAATGCGCAGCAAGAACCCCCACGCCAATACAGTCATGTACTTCCGTGGGCGAGGCGACAGTAGCGCCCCTAGTGGCGGGTGGGGCAGGATACTGGCGGCTCTGTCAAATAGGGTTAGGCAGGCCCTAATGGAGCTGAGCCAGCAACAGTCGCGGGGCGCATCAAACAGTCAGTAGCGGTCAGCGATGGAGCCGGACCCAATTCTCTACTCCATTAGACAGGCCGGTCCGCCCCCCTTACTCCTCTCTGACCTGTCCGCATTCCCCATCTGACACCCACCACCACCCTTTCCCCACCTCCTTGTGGCCCATCACAACCCACAGGTCCCTACTCCTAAACCGTATCCACGTGCTCGAGGATCCGTAGAGGGAGGGAAGGTTTGGATCCCAGGCACGGGGTCTCGTCGGGATCCACTAACCGGGAGGCGGCCACGTTAACGGCCAGGAGGGCGGGGAAGAAGCCAGGGCAAGTCAGTGGGAATTCTATCGATGCAGGCTCCTCACAACGTTAAAAAAAGGCCAGCAGATCATAAGCATGTTTCTAAAGACAGATGCTTGTGAGCATATCAAAGCATCGTAATGAGGCATTTTCCCTAATGCATTAACACATTAGTTCGCATCGCTGTATGTGTATGGCTCCTTCGTTTTGTCTCTACTGATCGACGAACACTAAGAACGTTACACAGAATTGACAAAAATAATAATGAGAGTCGTTTGCATGTGCACTGTTCTGAGTAAGAAAACACACCTTATATATTTATACATATATATATTTTACATATCTTTAGAAACATCCAAATGTATGAGTTGCTCGACTGGCCTCAGAGCAATGTCTCGTTAGTGCTTACGTTGGTGTGGTTTGTAGTGGCCCTTATAGCCTTGTACTCTCTCTTACAGATGTTCTGCACCAGAACCTGGCGGAAGCGCGTGTTGAAGAGAAAATAAATGAGGAAGTTGACGGAGGAGTTAACGATGACCAAGGTGTTACTTATCCTACTGTAAAAGAACTGGAAGCCACCGCAATTCCTCGCGTCGTCACTCAGAACGTTCCAGAGGATCTGGTTCACAAGGGCGGGGGCCTGACACAGGGTGAACACTAGAACTACAATAATGAGCACGAAGGTTACGTTGTTGTCCTGCTGCTGCTGTCGACTCTGCATCTCGGCTCGCTTCTTGCGGATAGCTTTGAGGGCGTTGATCAGTTTTATGTTGAGGACTGTGAGAATGAAAAGAGGCAGGATCAGGAGGAACACCAGGTAGAAAATGTTGCCGTACACGATAAGGTAAATGGTGTTCGTACCTAGTTCGGTATGTGCGGGTATCACGTTGGTCACATTGTTCTCAGTGTACCAGACTAGTTTCGACTCGAAGAATTTGGGTAGGTTGTAAACCAGGGCAAATACCAATACGATTGCCAGCTGGTTTCTTGCTTGGGCTACTGTGCAGAGGCGAGGTGCCTGGTATGGCTTACATACTGAGATGTACCGATTTACTCCTACTAAAACTGTCACCCAAATGGTCGCTGTCTGTGCTACGAAAGCCAGAGGAAGGCCCATCACCAGCACGTAAGGGTTGAAGTTGCTGTAGCCTTTGAGCATCTGAGTGTAGCGGACGAACGGGTTGATGCAATAAAGCGGGAACACACAGATCAGCATGACTGTATCGATGAAGGACAGACCCTGAAAGAGGAACGAGGTGGAGGTCTTGATGTTGTCCTTCCAGAAGACCACAAAGGCAGTCAGGTTGCCTACCGTGCCAAGGATGCACAGCAGGCCTACCACAATGGTGTACACAACGAATGAGTAAAGCAGGCAGCCCGGGGGTTCCTGCCCGAACTGCGGTTGATGCCCGCCTGTCAAGTTCACAGCGCCGGTGACGTTGTCAAAGGCGTCCCCGTTTTCACTGATGCTCATGGTGGAGCCGTTGATGAATAATTAACCAAGAAATAAATCCACAAATCTGCCACTGGTGTGAGGCGACGTGATCACTCACCACTGGGTATCATATCTCAACAGGCTCTTTATTAAATGTAAATAAATGAATAAATTCCAAGTAGATTCGACCAGTAGATCGCCTGAGGATAGGGAACATCCGCTATACCGGTAATGAAATTTTCTGTTGGATAACTATGTGAGACTGTCCACAGCGGCTTCAATTTACACCTACGTATTTCAGTGGGCGTCATACATCAGCAGTTCACAGACGTAAAGGACGGGGAACGGATATAACATCATCTGGCGGACGCCATCTGGAAACACTACTGACACGTTCCTCGAGCTGCGTGGGGGCGGGGGTCGGGCGGACAACACTGATCCGCCGGATGTTGCGCTTGCGCTGGGACCGCGTCGGGTGTCAGTTAATCAGGTCTAATTAGCCGCTGCTAATACCAGGTAATCTCCCCGTGCGCCAGGCAGCAGATCCCCACTCATCGGCGCCCACTAATCACTCGCCGCTTGGATCTGCAATTGGAAGCGCACAGAAGTATTAGAAACAATAGGATTGAAATGTATGCTAGGGTAGACAGACTGACAAGCAGCAGAGTTATACATGTACATGTAGTATCACTATGTCTGAAGAACATGTATCATTACCCAATTAATGAGAATATAACTCTCACCTACTTTAGAATACATATGCAATTGAGTTTATTGTCTCCATGGAGTTTTTCTTATTTAGAGTCTCTACAAGCACATCAAATCTTTAGCGTATATATTCCAGTGATATTTCAAGAAAGAATGCTCTTATTCAGCGACTTTCTCATAGGTATTAAGGCACCAAGCAGATAGTTAATTTCGCTCTGGCCGCGTGATGAAATATTATACACTGCTGAATAACATTCCCATCTAACGTTCCAGTTATGTTGCGGTGTACCCGGGATACGGGCACATATCAAGCAGTTTGGACAACTGAAAAATGGCAGACTGCAGGTTTAATCTTCTAAAGCTGAGGTTAACTCTGCATATAGATCGGTTCCAAAACGTTTCAACTTCCACAATATTTCAAAGAAGACAACTTTATCCTTTTTACTGTTCATTATTTTTATGACACAGTCTGTACTAAAAGGGGACCTCGGAAGGCAGCTACCATTGCATATCCCCATGTAGTTTAGTTTGCTCCTATACGTGTCGAACGGCAGTCGGATGCAACACAAGATTTGTCTGCATATATTTATCAGATATATATACTATAAGATATATATGCAACGGCAATTTAATAACACTTTATGCCTGTCAAAGGTAATTGAAATATAGCTTTTATTATCGAATTGACATTACTGTATAGCTTTATTGACACAAACAGCATGGCACTCGGCCCAATATGACATGTAACAGTGAGGCATGTAAGCCGATATTGCCTGTGAATTCACAAGATCCGATATTGAACAGATTGCACACGTCCCTCCACAACAGATCGATAAAGGCACACCAGAGACTCTGTTTCTTGTTCAATCTACAACAAACCCAATTGATTACAGGCTAGATATGATTGACCCAGAATGGGTATGTACAAAGAGTATCGGGTACATTCCCAACCCACAATGATAGGCATATGACGCTATATGGTATAGTTCCAAGCGCGCTGGTCAACGTCAACAGACTCACGTCAAATTCCTGGCTCCATGGTCTCGTTATAGGCAGCGCGCGCATCAATGTCGCAAATTGAATATAGAGTGCGGCGTTTCGAATCCAATTTGGGCGGTGTTGGACCGGTTTAAAGAACCTACCTCACGAACCCATATTGGTCTCACGACACATACAGGCACACAATAGAAAGGGAACTCCCTGTGTTTCACTATAGACCGTTCTCAGATAGTGCCATCCTATTACATCCTATAATACATATAATACATATCGCTAGTCCTCTATATTTAATGACAATATGATATATTTCCCTTAAATATATATACATTTTTTTCAAACTATTTGGATAAAAGGTTATTACACATAACAACCACGAGTCCACTGTAAGGACGATGGGTTTGGGCTTATTACTGGTTCAACGGTCGATTAAAGTATGTTATGTCGTAAAAAACCAACGTTTTAGCACTTAATGCCTTCATCGGGGGTCAGAATTATGTTAGGAAAGAGTATATTCAAAGGAGTTTGTCTGTTACGATTGCAGCTACAGTTTAGATTTAAGATTCTAGAAATGTCTCGAACTTAACCAGGTGTGATGTATGTCATGCTTCATTTCAAGTATCAACCGACAAAAAAGTCTTTGCAAAAGTGTGGGTCAAATTGGGGCAAAGTTATCTTTAGCTCGGAGTGGTTCATGATATCAGCATTCCCAAGGGACATGTCAGCCCGTCTGTGATAAGGTAGGGTCTGAAAAAGCCAGGGCGAGATTTGCAGCGAGCGAGTACCAACCAGCTGAAAGATGTCTGGTTCCCTTCAGCATAGGGGAACTGGAGGTTCAGCAAGAATGACCATGCGAAACATAAAGGAAAGGCAATGGATAAAGAAAACGTGCGCAAGAACAGCAAGCATATTTTGTGCGAATGGATTAGACTCGACTCATGTATAACATGAGCACGCAAGATCAGGAATAAGAGTCGAATATAAGAAAAATCTTAAATAAAAATACATTAAGTGGACGCAAGGGTTTGCTGGTGTCTGTTAGGACTCTGTGTACCTTCCCTATTGGATTTGGAGTTTAGCCCAGCGGCACCATTCTGTGGGTCGAGACTGATCTTACAATGGAGACCTCGGACTAACATGACGGGTGGAGGACGTTAGGAGATTGGCTTATCATCCACATAATGCTATCGGTGTGGGCAACCTGTTGGCACGATGTGAGACTGATTCGGCGTGGGATTCTATAAGCCGATTCGAGAGTTCTCTTATAAACTAAAAAAACTTCCCATCACCTATATTACTTCTGCGCCTTCGGGTGTGGGTTTGCCGTGTATTGCAGTGAGGGTCACACTACGCAAACATCAGATCTGATGTTTAGACTGGAACGCTGAAATCCGCAATCCGAGGGCTCGATTATTAAAACTCAAGACATCATTCCCTATCAGTCTCGACCTGGACACCGCTCTGAGGGTTTTCCCTGCTCTGGAATGTGATGGAAATTGCATATTGACTATTACTGACACGTTGAAATTGTATTATTTGTCATAATGTAAATATTGTCATTGAAATGGAAGGCAGCCCTACGATCCAGAGAAAAACCCTTGAGACTGAGCTAATATCAAACCTTGAACCTTTCTTGGCTACGTTCCTAGTCCTCCCAGCGTGCAATATTATTTTCCTATACCATCAGCCACTTCCATAGATTCAAAGACGATATAGTGTGAACGGGAGTACTGGTATCGTGTAGAATACCAACCATCTTCCCCGTTTATTCTACTCAAGGTCCTACATCTTCCTACGGCTTCATAACTTTGGATTATTATTGCTCTTCTAATGGAGTGGTTTTTTTTGTCAGAAGCTCATCTGTGTGTTGGTGCTGCTTCGTGACCACATCCCCTCCTCGTTTACCCGATCTCTGAAGGCACACTAAAAACGATTATATTGCACTGAGCGCTGGCCATTTGCGAGGCAGAAATGATGAAGGAAATTCACGGCAGCCTTTCAAGTTGTATGGTGGCTGTAGTTTGGCGTGCCTGAGAACCGACACACAATGAAATATTCAAACTGTCTCTGTAAAGGTCATGTGTGTCTTAAGTGACATAGGGCGTCAGAACAGCAGTGAGGCCCAGACACGATACGCCATCATTTGGATGAAGTGTGAAATTGTCGCCTACTCAGCACCCTGCCTGACATAAAGCCACAGGCACCTGCCAACCAAGCATTTCGTAATGTCCTGAAAGGAAAATCATAATTGCAATGCATAAATGCAATTTCCTAAAAAAACCTCTGTACCCATGTTTAGCATGGCTATCAATCACTATCCTAATTATAATCCCGACCGCTATACAATAGGATTCAAAAGCCTTTTTCCCAACATAGCATAATACCAGTATAAGCCCGTCTGCATTGGCCGATTAAAACCATGGTATGCGGATTCAAAACCATGGCTGGCTTACGGCCTCAAAGCTATTTTATATGGGAAAAAGGTCCCTCAGTGCTATAGAGCAGAATTATGGTCCCTATCGGTATACCATCTGATATGTCAATTCTTGGTTTTAATCTAGTTGAGAAGATGGATAATAAATAAAACAAACTATTGCGGACAGGTAGCTGTGTGAATCACTCGAAGTTGACCTTGTAATAAATTTTCGTGTATTACTACGCGTCAACCCTCTCGTGGTTTTCGGGCGCCTGTCTACAAAACCATCGACTATTGTTTATTTATCAAACGATAAAGAATAGTTATAATATAAATTATAGTCTCATCGAATCGTCTTATTTTATGGTACTCAATAAATTTGGCCACTTCAATTAAAGAAATTAAACATTTGAGTCTTTTCAAAACTTTTTATTCATGAAGTAATCGTAATTAATACACTTTCTGACAAAGATAAGAAAACCTGTAGATAAAATCCCTTTTGGTTGAGATAAAAGACACCGGGTACGTTACACCGTGGCTAAGCTCTGGCAGGCTTCAAGCCACTGTAATTTGCCTGAAATGACTGGCGTGGAAACTACGATTCTCAATCAATAAAACCCTAAGAAACAAAAGCGCCTCCATTCATAACACTAATCTTTACCGGATGAAACAATTCACGCCTTGAATAATATAAAGACATGAAGATAATTGATGTTGGATTGTTTTTGGAAATTCCTCCGCCCACATTCTGTGCTGTGTTCAGATTTTCAGGAAAAATGATTAAAACTGAAAAAAGAAGAGGGATTAAGAACATTGCAATGCTATTAACCAAAATTACAAAACCTCTGTTGTCTTTTAACATAATTACTCCGGGTAGTCTTAAAATCCTAACGTTAGGCACGAGCCACTGCACCCTGCATAATTGTTGAAGTCTGGAAAGCTGGCAACCGCCCAAGTCCCCCGAAGGAATAGCCTTACAGGAGATCATGTGACCAATAATCGCCTACTGACAGTACTCCTGTTCAACACTACTTGTCTGTCGTCCTCTTGAAAAATAGATTTGATGTCAATGTAATATAATCGTGTTCACTGTGAGACAAGCTACACCATAAACGCTCTAACTACAACTTCCCATTCCTCGAGTGTGATACGTCGTTCATTAAAATAGATAGTGGTATAAAAGTCTCACCATTAGCAGTTGACATGACCAACTACTACTTATGGGACAACGGAGGCACAAGTGTGTAGAGGTTGTTTACTACTGAAGACTATTGGTTTAAGGGTTAGCTAGAATGCATTGATCTGTAATATTGCTGAAGATATAATGTTCCCTGACACTGTGAGAGATCTACCTATATTTCTACCTTTATCTTCATGCTCCCTTGACACGTTGGTTAAATCTAATCAGCAAACCGTAGCCTTTATTCTTATTTCATACTCACTAAGAATTTAAAGGAAGAAAATATAAAATATATGAAATCATGGGATATTTCAAATGTATAGCCAATCAACAATTAATGGCTTTTGATATATTCAAACAGACTAGCATAGGTATAGCCAGTGATCAAATCATTTGACACAAGAATGCAGTCAGATTACTGACAGGTCCACAGATAATAGCAATTTACAATGCTTTGATATGCGTAAGTATGATCTTAAATCTACTAGAGGGTGCTAATGTGACTAAGTGGTGTTCGACATAATTGGCAATTTGGGTTGCTAATTGCTCAGTGGTTTAAATGGTTAGTCTCCTTGTTCAACCCAATGAGAGATTGTCTGCTCTAGTGGCAGATTAACAGGCTTGTTGGATGGTTGGAGGTATTGCTGATTGGTCCTTGGGCCCACTGGGAGGCTAGATGTATGTAGATTTGTTAGAGACTTCGCCGGGTAGTTGGAGGCAGGTGAAGAATGAGCTGGTCAGGAAGGCAGTGATAAAATGCAAAACGCATAGACTAAAGGCGTTTTGTACAGTATCACTGCCCCCCAGGCCTGCTGGCGGCTGCTACGGTCCACTCGGAGTTGAGATGTCTCGGTGTCTTGATTCTCGTGGCGAGCTGCTCCGTGATGAAAAGCCCATCAGAAGAAATGCTCACAAGCCCAATGGCAGCTCATTCCACGACCCATCTTTCTGCGTCGCTGCTTGAATGGGATGCTGGAAGCGAGCGTGTGGAAGTGCTACATTTGCGTTAAAAGGATATAGGTGAAGATTTATATAGCTGGCAGTTTGGTGAGAGATATATACTCATGTAGGTCCCAGAATGCGGATGAAGCTAAATGTGGCACGTATAGTATGTTCTTTTAACAATCCGTTGACTGAACGTGTGAAAAGGTAAATAAAAACGGGTCTTGTAAAGAAAATAAAAAAAGATACAATATGTGAAAACATAACGTGTAGCGTTTTACTCAGTTTTGATTGCCTCAGAGTAGAAGTAGTAGCTCAGACTCACAAATGTACAGGAGAGGTGTCACTCAAACAGAAAGCCGACCTTGTCAACCGTTCCAATAGTAGTCGTACAAGTTTACTATATTCCTGACAAGAAGCCTTTGTCCATATTGACAGAAAGACAAACTCAACTCCTGTCCAAACAAAATAAGACCAGAACGGATCTCAAATTACCAATAAAGGAGTCAGCTGCTGAGAAAAAGATAACGTCTAAATCGGGGTTTCTTAACCCACTGAATGGTCAACCTTGTTCAAATGATGAATATTCCGTCCGAAATTAAATCTTAACTGTTGAGTGATTTGAGAAATTTGGAGCATTGCACCTGTCGCTCGGCAAGCAGAGATGATGTAATTTTTCATGTGCGGTTCTCTTCCTACATTGTACAAATCCGATTTATACAAAGTACTATTCCGAAACATTGGACTAACATGAACTAAAATGAAGAGACTCTACTCACTGACCTCATCCTTTTGCAATAATGAACATTCTATTACAAGAATACCTCACTCTTTCATATTTTGTGGATCAATTGATTTCCACTGCTAAATGTTGTCAATTCCCTGTGTAGCTGTGTTCCTAGACTTACTTCCTTAACGACTGATATGATGGTATATTGTCATTAAGGTAGTCAATTAAACATTTGCAGAAAGCAACTTTATATCGTGCTAACCTTCAATGATATGTCATATTTACTTTATATGTTCTTTATTTAAGCTTTAAAAGTAGTCAGCCATGTTGGCCGGTGTGATTTAACCTTACACCAACACTAAGGTAAATCTCAGAATATACAACCTACATAAATGCCATACACTATTGGCAATAATGATCAGGAATAACTATTATATTTCAGTTTTCTATCGAATGACTATTATCATGGAAGCGGCTGTTATTTGAGCTGACATCGAAAATCAATATCACCGACAATGTGCTATGAATCATAGATATACTCTAAGCGAATATATATATACAATCCAAACAGTGCCAGTTCCCACTACAGATTCTTTCTGTCTGATTTGTTAACCTTCAGACATGCTCAGTTAGGCGTACCATCTCAAATACAGATGTCTGTGTAATTACAACTCGTACTCACTGCCGTTTATCGCTTAGTTTGTCTGACCCAGATGCATTTGAGAGGAGACTCGTAAGAGTAGAGGTGGGCTCTATCACGGGATATTATTGTCTCGGATTGACCGAGCAGCTCCTGAATAGAGTCCTTACAGAGCAGGCAGCTCACCGACGCGGTCCCAGCACTAATTGGATTGCTCCAGGGTATTAACAATATGAATATAGATGAGGGATGCCTACTGTTTGTATTCAGGGAGGGCCCTATGCAGATGTAGACGGACAAAGGCGTTTATTTGACATATACAATAACCAATGAAGCACGCAATATTATTGAAAATGTCAAGGTTATTGTGTAGGGGGATAGGGCGGCGACACGTCATGTTTCTTCACCTACAGATAACTACATAGGCCTATTTGTAAGCTAGGCAAGGAAAGGTGAGGACATCTGTGGCAAGTGTTGACCCAGCCAGGCATATGTTGATGCGAGTAATGAGTCATTCGCAAAGAACTTGCAAGGATTTGTTCCAGAGTTATGGGAACCGTTTTGTGGTTGGTAAAGGCGGCAGGGGTGTGTGGGAATACTGAACAGGCATGGAAACAATTCCCTTGTCTCACTAATCATGTATATCATTGTCTAACAATATTTCATAACCTAGTTTTCATATGACGATATTATATTACAATACAAATCAGCTTTGTTCCATGAAACAAACCCTTGGTTAATCAAAATTTGCTTACTCAAGAAGTAGTCCCATGTAAGTCCCAAGGGTTGTGTTCCAGAATAGTATCTTCCTTTTATGAGAAGAAACATTAGAATGGCACTTATTATGCCAGGGTAAATATTCTCTTTTAAAACACATTTGTCGAATGTAGTATTATCATTATTTCATTATTACATACGGCATTTGCAAAACGTTCTATTGCATCGCTGCAGACGAACTATGCTTTGGATGCGTATTCAATAGAGTACTCCATGTTTACAGTCATAATAAAAAGTAAATTGTTAATGGATGCCAAATCTATAGAGAATATACTTAGGACGCATAAGCAATTTGCTGTCTTTTACAAGATTCAATGCTACAGCAATTGCTTTATCCGTGCTCTTTGCGTGAATGGACACGGTACAGCTGTATTTCCCAGTCACGTCGTTGTATGTATCCTATTTTAGGGATACATTAAGATATTACGTCGCCTAAAGCCGATATTCATAAACACTAGGATCTCCTGAGGCACAGCCATAATAGCATCTTACAGAGAATGCCTTTCACGTATGCCATTTATCATTTCAGACAATGGCAGGGTGATGTTCATATTGATCAATGTTCGGATGAAATTCCCCAAGTAAAAACAAACACGTATGGCCTTACAGAATCTATAAACGTATGAGCGTTACCTGGTGCCACATTCAGAGGGTTTTCTTTTCCTATTTCCTTTTGTTCATATTTACTAATCATCAGACGATATGAGCAATGAGGAATGTTCTTGTAAACCACCGATTCACAAAGGTTGAGTCCAGAATTTTTTTTTTTTTAATTGAACTTTCTATTTCTGAACAGTGTGTCAGATCTTCCAATAACGTACATGTGCTCGGTAGTAAGTAATATAATAAATAAATAGTTTAATTAACATAATTTTAGGTCATAATAAAATGACGTGTGCGGGAGGAGACGTAGAGGAGGCACAGGAGATCACGTTTTGACATACCATTTGGTGCGCTAGCAATTTGTAACAAAAATCTAACTATTTCTAGCCGTAAGAAAAAAGGGATACGTATTTACTTTTAAGAAACGTCAGAGCCCGATGTTCGATTGGGAGGTACTTAAATCTGTGAATCGTAACATGGGTTTGTATGTCGGCAGACTGATCTTTAATTATGAACATCTATATATGTATTCTCATGGTCCTTTTACATATCGTTCATGGAAAGACTAGGGACCATGTACATACATGTACATTGAACAGCAGGCAAAATGGAGGATTTGAACAGATACATTCCCAAGGCAGCGGCCATTTCCACACAATATCCGTAGGCTGAAGGCAGGGTGTTTATCAAATATCATTATTACCTAGTTATATACAACATTGACATGGAAATCTCTGTATAACCGACTGGGGAGAATATGTCAATGAATCTCATAGTGACAGTCTACCGGTCAACAATGCAGAGATTTCGAGTACTATCATGGTATTATGAACAAATATTTTTCCTGAGACTGAAATCAGAATACATATAAGTATCATATAAAATACGCACTGGTATCAGATATCTTAGCGTACAGGGAGTGCTCAGACTCTGTCTACCCTAGTACCGGGTTAGGTACATTAAAATGACACCGAAGGCGTATTGCATGTAGGACTTATTCGCACGTCACGTAGACTGCAGCTGAGCGTGACGTACGTGCCGTGCCATGTATGTTACAGCGCAAATTGCAATTATTCACATTTGTGATGTGATGTGATTTCGCCATATCAGTCATAGAACCTGGTTCGGCGGTACTGGATAGCAGGTTCGCAAATTGCCTGTTCGTTTGTCACATTGACCGTTATCCGGATTTTCATAGTCAGATTCATTTGTTCCTACTCTGAGTAAATTCAAATCCGATTAGATACCTTTCTCTAAGTACATCCTTTCTGAAATTATGATAACCACTAGTATATATTTGCATATCGTAGGGATATACAATAGCTGACATACCTACCATTTGAGATATAACGCTCAAAGATTCCAAACATGTTAAAATCAATTACTTCTAAATCCATAAAAAGAAAGAAGTAAGTTTGCCTTATGATTATCGGCAACAACTTGATGCATCTTCCTGTTTCGTTTTATGTCTCTACTGCTACATTTTCAAATATGCAACTTGAGGCTTAATTTAGTAAAAACATAGCACATTTGCTATGATTAATCCCGGAGAAGTACGCAGATGTCAGCCGTCTTTGAGAAATTCCCATAAGACATGATACAACGTTTTACCTCCAGGCGTTTTTTACCAAGGGATATGACCACATTCTTAAGTAATGAAGCCCCCACAACTTCAATATCGCCAGACCTGACAACTTCAATTCAACGGAAGTAGAAACAGGGATGTCCCTAGTTTGCCTCGCAGCCCTATTGACACACAGACAGTGCATGAAAAAAACAACATCTCAGATCTGCACAAACAACAGGACAGGAAGCCTTATATTCCCTGTTAACCAATCAAGCAAACACCACATATCATCCAATTACGAAGGATGTTGTCTTCTTTCACAGTGGAAAGTCACTCTAACACTGTGATACCATACAGGAAGACTTTGTATAATGATTATTTGTAGTGGTGACATAAGCATGGAAACCGACTGAATAAGTAGCCTCTTCCGTCTTATCTTTTACACTATACACAACTTGAACATTTGAGTTAAATGTCGAAGGACTTAACAACTTTCGAGTGAGTAATGTCTTGTCATTTCTCTTTCTGAATTGAGTCAAATGAGATAATCACCGACCACTCGGTTGTCTATAGAACGAAATGCCTCACCGAAACAGATGAGTGTCACCAACATTACAAGCCTAGTAGACAACCTCAATCGTACACAGTTCATTCCAAGAGCATTAACACTAAACATCGATAAATACTAGCTGCAAACATCAATACTTTTGGTTGTTTCGTCAAATGTAATAGACTCCCTTCCTCCAAGTGTCTACAAACTGCTTGACTGGATGGCTCGAATTATTAAGTGCAATTAGCTCAATAGAATAGAAACAGGCACCTTCTCTGTTTTCAATAAAAAATATAATCAGTATTCTGGCATTCTAAAATAGATAATTTGCTTCAATATTCTAGGGCAGGCAAAGGCTTTGGCTGAAACCGTCTCAGGTGTTCAGTAGAAATTAAGCTATAAGATATACAGTTTTAACGTGTAAGTTTCATCAATGTGAAAAAATTGACCATGCTATATGTGTCAAGACCAATCGACAAGACCAAGACCAAGATTGATCTTGGGGGTAAAATACCATGAACTACACCGATCTGGCTTGAAGGTATTATATACGAAACTGTTTATGTAAATTATCATGATTCTATGTATGATGTCGATGGGGTTCTCGAAAGCACGCCGATTTATGTATATATATATTTTAGTTTTGGGGCTACATGCTCATGGGACCACAAACGGATGTAAAATGAGACCGGTAGCACATGGAAACCAGCAATACTATTTTTTAGTGCCGCCAGTATGAATAAAAGTTGAAAGATGTGTGACAATAGTCTTATTCTTAACGATCTTATCCTTAAAATAAGGAACAGACTATGGTTGTGAGATGGTGAGATCGTAAATGACGCCTCTAAATAACTAACCATCGCCTTATTTTATGTGAACTATTTCAATATTTTATGATTAATTACGCTGTTGTAATATGAGGATGGCACTTATTCTCACATTTTATCTGGTGTGTCTTTTTAAATACCAACAGGAAGAGAGTCTGACACAAAATAACATAGGAAGTTCCGGCTCAGTCAGCGCAGTCCTTTTATAGCACTCAACTTTGACAAGTTAAGAGGCATGTGTCCACTTAGAAGAACACTACCATGCCGATTAGACGTGAGGAGATCCTCAAGAGCAAGCAAAATGAAGCAGTTAATGAGAACCTGTAATTATGTGGCTAAAATCTTAATTACAAAATGGTCGCCCTCATAAGAAGAAAGAGAACGGCCGTGCACATAAACAACGGCTGGTTCATTTTGTGGGTGCAAATGGATGCAGGCGTGCAGAAATTCGTCGGCAACCTGTAATACCCATGAACATTACCGACGCCTCTTCTCATCATCCGAGTATTCTACGTGCTAACGCGTTGGTAAAATTGTCACGAAGCCATTCGACTTAGCGACACGGGTTTGAAGCTCCAACGTCTTTGCTTATTTTATGTCCACAACCTGTGGCTCCCATTCTGGGACAATTAAGGCAATTACGCCCTCCATTCTAAGTACATTACTATGTAATATGAGAGGCTGGGCCATAGTAGGCGCCATTTCGTTTTCTTTTTCATACTTCTCTGACATCTATCTATTCCAGGCTTTCCATTATGAAACTCATCAGTAGGGGAGTCAGCCCACGTACTTTATACCGCATTCCCAGAAACAAAGCACCTCATATTACGCTCATCTGGTTATTCTTGCGTGACGTTCGAATCAAATCCAGGCATCACACAACACAGCTCCTCTAAGCACAATTGCAGCTATTCCTACCTCTAATGGTTATTAGTGAATACAGAATCGAAACTGTCGTGTTTACGGAATTTTAGTAAATAGTAGATTATTGATTATTCTCTTCGGAAGCAATCTGGGAAGGTCCACAATGGCTTGCCATTGAGAAGCTAACCAATAGTTTAACAATAACCATTGTAATTGGGATGAGTTTGAAACATTTTGCACAAAAAGAGGTCTGCTAAATAGTTTAATTCAATCTGGTTTGTTCACAGTCAAACTCTATTGTACCATGTTTGTTTTCCCCATGTCCAAACTTGGCAGTAAGAAAGTCGGTGGGAATTTTGCTTTTGAACCAGTTGTGTCAGAATACAATGGTTCTTTGTCTGATATAATTATCCGAAGAAGAACCATCCAAGACATCCTCTTGTGATGGTATGCATGGGTACCTGGATACCGAATTTTGCTGCAGGCCGAATATCTTGGAGTATCTCTATCAACTTTATTCTGTCCATATAGGTTTGTCAAACGTTGACATTTCTCTTGACTAAGCCAGCACTCGGGTATTCCCACCCCCTCCCTACACTCCCCCCTTTGTCAAGGTATCAATATATTGGCAGATCTTCAAACACAGTCTAGCATACACACTATGCTCAAAGATCCTAGTCACAGTACCAGTTGGTCAAGGTACTGCATCTATTAGTTATGCACACATCCCCCCCATTATGCAAAGAAATCGACTAGCAACTCAAGAGTTTACATCAGAAACTCGATCTAGCCATCTGCCGCTAGAACGTTATAAACAATGATTGATTGTCCTTACATACAGTACTTTATGTACATGCATTTGATAATGTTCCAGTATGAGTCAACGCTCTGGCTATTCATGCAAACGAATCACACTGGTCGCACACCCATTCCACCTCCATTAATGGCGTGTATCTCTATAGTCGCTTTGCCTAGCCAGACCTATTAACGGAGAATGATGTATCGATGACCCCATACAATAGCCCATTATGCTCATTCACATTTACGTTTCAGCCATAGGGGATACGTAACATGAGCTGTGGCAATGAAACCCAAATCGAGTTGTCGACATAGTGAGATCCATCTACTACGATGTCACTATTGGATGAAAACGGGGTGTTCTAGTTTCCATTGTTAACCGGTCCGAACAATGGGGACTCGATATGCAATACTCTCGGATTGTGTGAAACTAGGGTCAAAGGAAATTCCCGTTTAGAATATATTTTCTCTAATAATGATTTACTTGTAAACCGAATACCCTCATATGCATTTCTAGAAACCGAAATCAATGTTTAAGTTAACGATCTGAGGCGCTATTCCATATGTAGGGTAAAACCCCGCTTAAGGGGTCACCCTCCATTCCGAGCAAAGGGTCCCGCTTAGGCGGGGTGGCTCCTTATGCGGGGCTAAAATAAATTATATAAGAAATCCTGTTCCGAGCAAACTGACTTAAGTGGGGTGTCCCCTTAAGCGAAGGGCCACAGAAGCGGAGTTTTACTGTAGAATTGCAATAGAATGGCAATGCAAATCCAAGAAGATAAGATAAACACGCACGATCTAGATTGAATGATACATACCACGAACGAATACATGTATCCCATACATTATATATTTCACAATAAACATGTTTGTATATTTCACCCAAAAACTCACCTTGATGTTAAAATTTAATTTCGTTGAGTATTTACCAGTTTGAGTATCAAACTTTGTCATAAACCTTACGGACGTGTTTGTTTGTTATTTCATTTCCAACATAATCAAATGCATGCTGTCTGAAAGACTGATGATGGCCAGTATAACTAAATTAGATTGGTCGTCTTGGCTCTATTAAACGAATTCTTGGATTTACGATATCATCCGTAATTCTAACCAGAAACAGCCCGCCTGATGCCTGCATGGCGGATGTAAATGAATCAGGCTGGTGCTAGATATCAATTAAGAAGTGAAATTCAATCAGCGATGAAGATTTTGTACCTACATTCAAAAATCAGTAACTGATTATCTCCATGGAAGCAGACGTCCATTTGCGTGAATCTAGGCATGACAACAGTACTCATAATTTGCGTACTTTCCTGAAGATTTTTTCAAATAACATTCCAATAAATGTGAGAAAATTTTTGACGAGTGTCACACCATAGAGCCATGCTCTGGATCTCTGTTTTGTTGGCTAACACCTAACACAGGCAACGAAATTCAATATATTACACCCCTCAAATAAATGATAATTAATCATTATATATGCTAGCCATGTGAAAAGGAAATAGAATCCAATGATACAACCACCATGAGCCAATTATCATGAATGCACTTAATTTGATATCGATTTTCTTTTGGAAATTGTCACTGCAAGCCAGGATTGCTGGTCGAGGGTGATGGGAAAATTCTCATGAGTTTTACAATAATGATTTACTGGATAGGCCCAGCGGCCTCTAGCTCGCCTGTCAGCAACGATCATCTGGAGCTGATCTGCATACCAGCAGATAAGAATGGTTTGGTCCAGAGTGTGGTGCTAGGGAAATCCGAGGTGTTCGAGGCCAAGGAGAGATTTAACATAGCAAGGGGTGGGATGAAATGTTAAAGGCTCGCAATATGATATAACAACGGGTCTCCTGACAGGCTTATTAGAAGTGTCAGAAAGGAAGAATGGAGTTCCATGTCAAAGGTGGAAGAAGAAGCAAGAAAGTAGGGTTGTGTTATAAAGAATAGAGGAACATGTGCAACTAGGCATGATGGTACGAGTTTCCACCGGACTTCCCTTTGACTGCCATATCATTATATGCCCCCTTAGAACGGTTGATATTCTGCTATGCAAGTTGTTAATTATCTAGGGAATATAGACTCCCTGGACTTGTTTAAAAAGTGACAAAAATCATACTTATCTTCGAAAATCCCTTAAGATTTTCTGTTAATCTATATTCCTAATTATCTCTGGATACTTGCTTCCCCACGCTTACTTGAGCTTAAAGTATGTGTATAAATGACTGCTAAAATAGCTCGAAGGGACTTGTCAAAGCAAGACTCTGGTCCAAAGGGCCTCTTCTCTGTTGTCTATACCCTGTATGCTTTACTGTGTTTTATATCTGTATATACGTTGTTGACATGCCACAGAATCAAAGGATAAATCGGATGCCGTAACGACTAGCACTGGGCGTGTATTGAAGCCAATCATCAGATTGAGCACGACACAGGATAAATAAAAGTTTTAAAAAATGCATTCAGGGGTCCACTTAATACATAAAGTGCGATGCTGTGTCTACGATCAGGATTTGATCGACCCACGGAGGACATTGGGAACGATCTGAGTTCCTTCCCTTTGAAAATCAAGTCTATGGATAGTTGGGGATATCAGTCCTTCCCATGACTTCCATTCTTATTTACCATAAATTCCATCCTGTGATTTGCTTTGCTGGGTGTTTGCCGGCGCTTGCTGGGGTTGATCGGTAAAGAAGGAAGGTCCCGGATTCAAGCCCTGGACATCCCCAATTTCTTTTTACATTAAAAGCCAATCTTTTAAACAATTTAAGGTATATTGAAATCCTATCTGCTTGTAGAATCCCATTGAAAGATAGTATAGTGGAGAATGGTCTACCTCTATGAGGTGCTTGGTTCAGAGAAAGGTGGTAGAGTAAAGGTATTGTGGCTTCCAAAGGAGATGTCCGACAAGTCCCAACTAGATTACCAATGCAGGGCGGAGGAAGGGGTTCTACAGGCGGCCCAGAGGCGGCATAAGACGTCGCCAGGGACGGAGCAGGGATGGCTACTGAGTAGGCGTGGTGCATGGGGTTATAAGATTGCGGAGGCCGGAGGGCTAGGACACAATGCCATATAGGAAGCCTAGGGCCATGTAGACATAGAGGGGTGACACAAGGTCATCCCAGACTGACGACTGAAAGAAGGGGCCAGATACATGCGTGATGAGATGGAATTCTACTTATCGCACCCTCCGACAATAACAGATTCCATATTTGGTAATTCCATACCTTTCATAGACAACCTACCGTAAGGTTTTTGCCTTCTTTGTATATCATTGAAGCCGTATTTCCGCTGAATAGATGGTGTCGGGATTTACCGATGTATACGTCCATGTCCATATTGCACACCAGCGTATGTGGCGTATACAAATATGTTTTTCCTTGTATACGGAAGCGTAATGGCTGTATTTGCTGCAAAGCGTATATGAGGAGAAATATACTGTGCGCGATATATATACGCTGATCGTACATATGCACATATAGTAAACCCAGTATTCCTTTGTTTTTAACCGAACTTCAATAGTTTTACTTAGAAACACCATGGTGTGTATGATTCAAGCCATGTTGGTATATGAGGCACAGACTTAAAATATTACCCACCTAATATCGAGACTCCATACTAAGCCTATTGAGCCTCAAGATCGCTACTGAGTAGAACACGGAAAACCATATTCTCCTAGGAGAATAAGGCTTTTGTTGGCCACCTGACGAGCGTTATAAGAACTATTTCATATAAACAATGCACGATGCTTGCGTCGAATTTCTAATTATTTAGACGATTTTTTTCCTAATAATTAGTCGAAAGGTGAGTTATAAATGCAACATTACCATAATTTTGATCTGTGTGGCCGTATTCCCCTTGTAGTTGACGCTTCGCGATACTCCTCGCTATCGATTGGAGTTTTACTACGCGTCAACTACGCGGAGAATACGGACATTCAGATCGAAATCATGGTAATATTATGTATGACTGTATCAGGGACTGAAGTTAAAGACTCGGGGTCGGAGTCAGGGCCGGACCCAGCTCCGGTTCGGAATCGGTATGAGAATAAGAAGGAGGGCTTCAAAGTTGGTGCAGGTACACAGGGGTTTTGGTAGATTTGTAGCACCTCCAGCCGCCCAGCGTCCAGCCACCCAGCAGCCCAGCCACCCAGCTGCCCCCCCTCCCACCCTCGCGATCTGCTTGTCAGTGTTAAGAGATTGAATGCGGCGGGGGCGGCGGCAGGGGCGGCGGCGGGTAGAGAGGCGGCGGCTAGGCGGCCGGGCGGCCCACATCATTCCTGGGTCTCTTTAACATACGGAAAAGGGTCTCCATGTACGATCCTAGATTATTCAATGGGCCCCAGGGCAGACAATTGCGTCTCGCCCTGGGCACAGGTAGTGGCATGGGGTAAAAGCCACAGGACATGTCAACAGCTGGTAGCCGGACATTACATGATTTCAAAATAGGTTTTGGTATAGTACAAACAGTAACAGTCACAAATTAGCAATTTGTAGTAAAATGCACACCATTAGGAGAGGGAGGGGAGTCAGCTCGGTGGTTAAGGTACTGGACTTATAATCGCAGGGTTGTTGGTTTTAGTCCCACAGCAGCCACTCTTCTCTTCATCCCGAGTAATGGCAGATTTACTTCTATAACAGAGGCCGATCCTGCTCATACCATTTCTATGTGGTGTTGGAAGTAAAAGAACTGTCACCTCAGTAAATGTGTGGGAGTGAGATTTCTACCTAAAGTGTGATTCCTATGACGGGATTCATAAATGCCTCACAGGGTGTTTGTCTAAAGTGGAATTCGTGAACACTGTGAATTCATGTACCTTTCTGGGTTTAAAATCTCATGAGATTGTTCCTTGTTAGGGTTAAATGTCGCCAACAATAGTGGGAGAAAAACATGTCTCAGGGAAATGAAACCCTACAATTTAGATGAAGAGATTGTGTTCGAGTACAGAATCTCAGCAGGATTTATCTAAGACAAATGCTCTGTGAGGTACATGAATCCCATCGTTTGAATCCTGCTTTAGTCTAAGTTGCAAGGAACCCCTAACAAGGAACAATGATTTTGAATCCTGAATCACATAGATTCGATTACCACCGTTGTAAGAACCTGTAATGGTTAACTGGATGTTAAATCAAACAAACCAACCAACCACCAATAGGAAATGGACACCAAAAGAGCAGTGATCACCAATAAAGGATGTGGACACAATAAAATCGGAATATGAAATTTAAGATTGTCTATATGATAAATCATTTTCTTTGAAACACATAAAAAGCGACAACACAAGGCAGTGAACATCCAAATCCATGTAGAATGTGAAAGTTGAAAATGTTCTGGTGTGCATTTACTGCGGAGCAGCTACGCAGCAGGAATCAGAGAAGCCGATAGGGGTACGGTCAGGGACATCCGCGCAAGATGCAGACTAAGAGGTCTCTTTCATGGATCAATAATCGTACAATCGACAGGGCACAAGGTTTCACCAGAGGGCATTTATTTCATCAATAAACCTATAAAGACCGACGACCATGAACACATAAAGTCGGTTCCGAATTCATCCCACACTCGAAATAGCAGATGAACGCATGGAAAAGCCTGCTAATGTCATCTTCTTGTTTTATCTGAGGAAACATGACGGCATTCAATATCTTATCCATTCACTGATCATTATTCACTGAAGGGGATAGGGTAGGTTGTCTCGTTGGTGATTTGCAGAGAAAATGCTGCAAAGGTCCATTGTTGAAACGATAGTATCTAAGTTCCATGTCCATTTGTCTCACCAAAATGATCCTTTATATTTTAAGCGTGTTTGAAATTAAAATATCATGGGATTCTGTACCTTGTTAGGGGTAATTGTTGCCGACAATTGCAGGGAAAAATACTTGTCTCAGGGACCATACAATTCAGACTGGTAAATTGTCTTCCACATAAAATCTCAGCAGGATTTGTCTCGGACAGGTACGTGAATCCCACTGTGTGAATCCCACTTTATATAATGTGGTCTTGATTGGATTTTCTCTCGATGCAATAGGAATTTGGGACTTACTAGACACCGACCTTTGGCCTAGTATACCTTGCCATGGTGTATATTGTCACTGAAGGATGAACTGTATAGCCCTGTGTCCCTATAAGCCCGTTTAATTTGGCAGACGAAAACACATTTTTTTAGTTCCCCTGAAAGTAATTTTCCATCGATTGATAATTTGCTGTGGGATACTTGGCCTCGCCTCTCAATCAAGGGCATATAGTTAATGGACATTCCACTTACGCTGGAATCCTTATATAGTAAAACTAACCATCAACCATACCTGAAAATATACATTTTACTTCGCTAATCACAATCTTTGTGTCTAAGAATCCTCCAAGTAGAGATAATTGCAGTTTCCCTGGCTCGCTCATACAGAGATTCGTTTCGCTGCTTGCCTGTTATTTTTATCTTATTTCAACATTGCTTTACTGTGATCCCTGCTACTACTAGAACACATAAAACCCTACTGAAACGAGACAATTAATGAGCCAGAGGCTTAAGAATGGGGATGACTTTTACATGGCGCGACACAGGAGCTAGGATCTAGTTAAAGGTACATGTATATGGCTATAAATAATCCAGGGGGTCATTCCAACCTCTGAGCATACCTATGGGAGGGTTATGTTTTCTAATAATACTGTGAATTTTGTGTGTTTTCTTGGAAACATGCCCCTCAAACAGGCGTCTAGTGAGATCGAAAAGACATCCTGTTATTCATGACCTCTCTGCACGTAACTTTACCTATTGCAGGGAAAAGTCAGAAAGGAAACAGAATCTGAAGGTATCACCTTTTGAAAAAGTAGAAAAAAGTTTATATCTGACCTTGAAAATAGAGGTCCTAGTCTGAGACAAGGTCATGGAAGGTACCCTATCCAGATAGTACTCAAAGAGTACTACATCTTGGTCTTTTAAATTTTATCGATATTGAGCAAATCACAGGTTGAAATATTCTTGTCCATAAACATGAAAAGGATGGTGAACTGAAAGTACTGTACTTTCATATAAAACTTGATGTTTGAGCTTGAAATAAAAGGTCCTAACCCTAAGCATGGTCATTGACAACAATAGCACTCAATGTGATAGTTATACATGTCGATTTTTCAAGATTTTGAAATAAGAAACATTTTAACCAAGTTAGAAGACAAAGTATGCATTTATTGAATATACCATTTTTTTGGTATGTTCTCATGGACACGGGCCCCCTCACTTTTTATTGAACTGTATGTAGCTAACTGGAAATCATAATGAAATGTCTACTTCGTTTTGAAAGAGGTCTGCTCATGAACTAAGATAGGAAACGACTACTGGCTGCAGGAAAGTATTTCTGGCAGCAGGTCATTTGGTTACATGGTAATCTCATCAGTCCGTTATTGAGTACCACTAAGGTTCTTTATGTTTGTGTACACGCCAGAGTACGGAAGAAACCACTGTTTTCCAATTTTATGTTGTTACTAGAGGGCCATCTTCTCGGCTCAGAGTTGATCGATTTCTTTCTCCCTTGTCTGTGTTTTTACAAAAAACTGAACGTGACAATCTACAATCCATTACACGAAAAACGCAATTCATTTGCAAATTTATTCATGAGGTGAACTCTACCTAGATTGGCATATCGTAGGTATGCAAAGCAAGTTTCATATATTTTCTACTTTATGGTGTGCTATTAAGCACCAATACACCAGCCGTCCAGCCCCACTCAACAATAATTCCTTGGGGGAATATTCTTCTATATTCTGAAACATGATTTGAATATTTTGCGAATAGCACACCGACGTATTGTACATAATCCCTCGACGACTCTCACTAACGTCTGTTGCAAAGAACACTATAAACTCTGGTTCCATTTCCAACATATATTTGACAGTTTAAAATATAATCAGATCAGTATAATTGACTTACCAATCAACGCGTAATGGCATAATGTAGTACTCTAGAATAGAAAAAAAGGAGAAAAGGGAAAACTGCGTCGTCTCCGATTCCCATCATAACAATTAGAAGTCTAAGTACACTGATTCCAGTTTTAGGTTTCGTGTTGTAAAATGAATGGGACTGTTTGTACCCTACTTTATCAGACATCTGCGCCATTTCGCTATTATTCTTTTTAATTGTAAGGGTGGCCTCCATGCAGGTGCATTATCACCATGAGAAAAAAATAATCCTACTTCCTATGCATCTATAACCTTTGCGAACTGAGGTTTCATTCAAGCCACTCTATTTAAACCGGTACTTTTTTTTACGCTATTAGTCTGTGGGATTGATGGAAGCAGCAATAAAAGTAAGCTTAACGTTGAACCTAATTCAAAGGGACCTGTTCTTTATCCCAAGACTTGGGCGCTATATGTTCCGAAACACCTGCTTTGTAGGACATAAGCCTTGGTAATAAAAAGCGTACATATGGCAGACTTAATGGGAGATAAATGGAGTTAAGAGGAGAATGAGACATTTCCGTCCGGAGCGCTTTATTGGAAGTATGATCCTATATTAGAGCTGACATAACAAGGCTTTAGTGAATACCAATCAATGTATGCCAGTGTTCGCTTCCCTCTTCTGAGGTAGTATCGGCTTACTGGCTCCTTATTGATAGACAGTAAACGTTTATTAGGCCATAGCAGATTCTATTGGCCTGATCAATATTCGACTAATTTGATCTGAAAAGAAATACAGGAATAAACTGTATTATGATACTTATATTAAATCGAAAATGCTAAATTAAGAAAAAACTCCCTTCGGGTCATAGGCTGTGGACATTTCTTATACAGAGGGCAGTATGCGTTACAGAGCCTGCGCATGCGTATAGGGAAGTCTCTTGTGGACGTGTGTCAGGTGACGTGATGTGACGTGGTAAACGTGTTCACTGATCAATCACTAGCGGTCCGGTGTTGTCGACAGGTTCCTGATGGATGGGGGGAAAGTTATTGCCTTGCTCACCTAAACTCCCACAGCACACATATACTGTGAGGTGTAGAACGGACACCTGCCGGACATTTAAACCCCTTAACTGTAGACTACCCTCTAAAGTCCATACTGTGATGTAGGCCTACATAAGGTCAAATACTTGGATAACATCTAAACCTCACAGATTGCCCTTCAATGCCAATCTTGAAACCGTCCGTACAAGTTATAAGATGTTTTATGTAGAGATTTATCCGAAGTGAATGAGATGCTTTATTCAGGTGCATATCCTTAATGGTTAAAAGCGAACGTATCTCCCGAAGTATCCGCGGTAGGAAAATTGCCGATATAGATCACACCTGTGCGGAATCACGTGGTTTACGGCCGTTAGGGAGCGAAAACAAAAAGAATATCAAAAATATATTGAATTTGCTATATGAAACCACCTGCTAGATGCCGCTCTCCTGAGACTAGTTCATCATATACTATAGTAATACGACGTGCTACATTAACCTTTCACAGCTCAGCCTGATTAAGGAATTATCTTGTCATGTCAGCGTAACGGTGATTCTGGTCGTAATTATCATAATTCACTTTGCATATTTCCCAATTGGGCATTTAGGGGCCTTTTTATCTTTCATGAACCGAATCTATTTTTTGAAACGTGGACATGCGAATTTACGGACGTATTTCAAATTTATTCCTGGAAGCATGTTTTTCCCCAGACGACATGGGACAGAAATAAACCCTATAGCAAAACAGTTAGTGTTTAAGGAGCCAATACTAGTTAAGGGGAGACTCCAAATAATAAATGGAGGCTATTGATCAATAAATGAGAACTACTTTAACATGATCAACCTCTCGTTTATCTCGGGTGATATGGTTATTCCAACAACGAACAAAAACAATTCTCGTGTGTTCCGGGTGATGAGGTTGCAAAACAAGTGGTTTTGTTTCCCACTGAATATGAAGATCTTTTCCAAGGAAAACATGGTTTACAAACACCAAAGGACCTGTCATGGAGTTAACCACGTGCAAACCACCCTTTCCTTTTTAGGTGGTGAGATGACACAATGCTATTAATTTTATCAGGTTCACGTTACTCACTTTGCTTGGAAAGCAGAGAAAAATGATTAATTGCGGTATTGCATTTTTATACTAGAAAAATGTCTCAACATCCAGGAGAATGGATCTAGAGGCCACCCCTCCCCGACAACCACAGATATCCTCCTCCCCAACTAACTCCTGATACGGGGAAACCCACTGTTGATAAAAAAGACGATCCTGCTTGAGGATCTGTCAGCATACTCTCAGGCTACTATTTACCGCCTGTTATACACTTCAAATCTAGACCGATACTTACGGAGTATTGAGTTCAAATTTGACTGAGAGTTGACAAATATCTGTGTGAACTAAAAAACAAACCACACGAACTTCATAAAGGGAACAAAACCTTTGATATCTTGAGTTAGCTTTCTTTAATCTCTCCACAGGCTGTTATGTTAGTTGATGGGGTCAAAGTTGTAAATGGCCCGAATCCACGCCTGGTATGAATGGATGACTGTCCCCATAGTGTCTATGCCTGTCGCTGAATAAACTGCCATTATCTTGTCCGCACTCTTATGTCAAAAAAGTAAAAATAAGATGGAAGTTTACTCTGGCATATGAAAACGGACGTACTATCTGATACGACTTATATTTGTACTTGTAGGTATCACCGAGTAGTTGTCAGGGAATTTAAGGTCATGGCACTAAGGAAACACTGGATATCTAAAACCGAGAATTGATCCTCATTCACCGGGTGTGAACAAATTTGAACAATTGAATCGGCAAGGCCCTAGACCCAAAAATTAGCCTTCCGCGTCCTGCATCCCATCAGCGACAACACTGTCTTCCTATACACCCCAATAAAAGCTTGTGCTCTATAAACAAGGCTAGGCTGAAACCCACAGATGGTGTATACTGGTGTATATCTTATGTAATTAATCGGATTATACTTAATAGGGTACAAAACAGATTTTATAATCAAAATTGCAAATATAAGATTGGATTCACCATGAATTGATTAATGGCAAATGACTGAAAAGAACAACAGTGGTGGCGAATACGGTGGGTTGGTCTCTGCTGGGTATCAGTCGCATCTACGCAGAAATTTGACATACGTAAACCCACATGTTCTTCCTGTAATAGACAAGAACCTGGGAGTTGATGTACTGGCATCGTATAGATCTGAATGAACTGCTGTCGTCATTTATACCACTTCAAGCTTAGAACGGGTCGAATTCACAATTTTTAAGAATCAAATTCACCCTTTCTTTACTCCAATTGAATAGTATCATAATTGGCGAATTCCTCTGTGAAGTAATAGCAAACTAATACCTTTCGAATTTGAATGAGAATTATACTTAGTACAATAACCAGCATTTTACCACAATCTAATGACCATTATTCGCCTATTATACTGCATGTGGCTCTGTAATCTCGTGAAATGATATGGATAAACGCGTTTTGCAATACATAGCCACGCCGATCCATGCAGACAGTGAAACATTTCTATATTGACAATGTATCAAGCAAGGGTCCTCTTAAAGCTATAAATCATCCACAGTCACTCATGAAACCAGAAATAAAATATCAGTGCTGTCATCTGTCTGTCCCTCCTCTCATTTCCGCTCTCATCCTTCTCTCTGATGTGACGTTCCATACATATACTATTCAGGCGGCATATCGATCTTCGGCATAATGACGCTAATAATTGTCGCCTTCTGATATCACTAATGACTAGTTGTTGATCTACCATGTATGCCATTAACAGAGGTTTAGAGATGATCTATCTATGAATATACCAAGCCTGGCTTCATAGAACTTCTGTATCCATCCTTTTAGGACCTATGCTATCTCAATAAAATATCAACTTTAAATTTGTAGACGATTGAATACTATGGATTCTGCATTTAGTATCCATCATTGTTCAGTATATAACAATCTAATTCATTGAATTCACAGAATTGACTGGTTTCAGATACAACCGCTTTTATTTGAAACCAGTCTATATTAGTTAGTTCACTTTAGTTATGCACTATTTTTACATACGCAGTATAGTTCCGTTTAGGCCGCTTTTTGCAGCCCAGAGCATACAACATATCCGTATCCGCCGGGTATGTCAATACAGGGTTTCTATAAGTTTACTATGGGAAGTTTGTATTAGGTGGATAATATAACTCAGTAGGGGACAGGCTAATAATCGGGGAGAGTGTGATCAATCACTGAGACATAGTCTCTACATAAATTTACTGTAAAACATTATCAATTCCGGTTATATGATAAATATCTGTACAATTATATGACGGTGATAATATTCACGTTGGTAGATTCAATGTTATCAACTAACGAATTTTTTCAAATATCACTTACGACCAATGATTTTTCTATTGGCCAGCAAGCTGAGATAGCGCATCGAGTGGTGAAAGGTTCTTGGAATTTTTACCAGGCGACGCGCCTTATTCCAGCCTTATTTTCATGAAACTTAAGGAAACCTTTTGTTTGTCACCCATGATAAGTTTGACAAAGAGCCTTAGTCCTATTTTATTTGAATACAAATTATAAAATGGTTAAAACCATGCTCCTTATTTCTTCGTTTAATAAACTGAACGTCACATTAAGGAAATTAGGGAAATCAGGGAGAGAGGTGTTCAATTCTAATGCCTTATAATTTGGTCATTTGAGATCCCCTGATGCTCAGTAGCGCGAATCAATACAATTACAAATTCGAAACTTTAGATTCTTTCCAGCAAAGGATTAGATACAATATGGTTCGAACCAGTTACAACACACTGACCAGGATATAATCCACTATCAGCTAACAGAATAAATGTTGTCTAGATCGTTTTGCTTTGCCACGGACCTGTATGAATCTAGATCCATTTTTTATGATACTAAAGGAATGATAACAAATGATTTCTTCGGTATCATTCCTTTAGCGTTAAATGACTGTCGGAACCGACCATTCAGTTCGTTGATCAGGAAATACAATCCTGACGATAATTTTGATTGTTGGCTGGTAACAATGTTTATGCTGATCTAATAACAACGACCGTTGTTGTTTGGCAATGATGTCGACCCAAGGTCAAGCAATGATTACAACGTTGGTAGAATGCTTCTGGCCAACGGTATACCACCAGCAATAACGCCAAATATAGTCTAACAAAAGGCTAGCAACAATATTTGATAAAGAGCCAATAACTGGCGGGTGGAGTACGGAAAAAGGGGGACTGATCCTTCCGAAATACTGAATATGTAACGCCATCGGTAACGCTCTTGAATATTCATTATCATCAACGGAAGGAAGAGGTAGCGATGAATATTTCAAAGGAAACTTGAAAAGAGGTTTCCATGACTTTAACACACTCGCTTACTGAAACCAGAATTATGGCCTGCAATAATGTTTTTCTTTTGAAATAGATAAGTGTAAAAAATATGCGTGGATTCACCAACAACGCGATGTTTATCTCTCCTCTTCCCTGTGTGTTGATAAGTGTTCAAGCGCCAAAATAATCCGATGGATACAATTCAGAAATAATCTGGATAATTTTCATCGCGGCCTACGTGTCATCGCTATTGGCGCTATCGTATTCAAAACAAATTCGCTAGGTGATGAAAGGTTATATTCAAAGAGGAACTGATGCACACAAAAACACACAACTTTTTCAGCGTGGACTATCTAAGCCCTGGGATAACTTGAATAGGTGGCGAGGAATGAGAGCTGTGTCAAAAAGCCACGCAGGGAAGTTTAACCATCGAGAGTAGCCTTCGCCGTACTCGGAAGTGGACATTCGAATCCACCTGAGCGAGAGGCAATGGCAGCTCGCAGTGCATTGTCGGTGGGTGACAATCGGGCAGGCTGTAGCTGAATGCGCTCCCCGGGGCCCCGGGTTGAGCAACTCAAAGGCTGGCAATGAGCCACAGCGAGCAGTTGAAAGTATGTGCCGCTGTGTGTGACCGGACGCTTCAAAGATCAATCCTGGGGGCATCTGTCCTGCCTGATCCAGATAAAAAAAAGAGTAAGCCAGGTCTGACCGAAGACTTCTTTATGAGTCCTAGTTGGAGAGGTGATTCCCGAAAGACTTGTAATCCCCACTCCCTCGAACCCCACTAAAAAGAGTAAAGAAATAAGATGAAAACGTATTTGGAGGCATAGCTCTACATAGGATCCGTCACTCAGACCTTGGCAGTGGTTTCATTGATTTGTTAAAATATGCATTCCCATTCAGTGAGGTACAGGCTGATGCCCTCTACAACGGATGTGACGTAACGGCATCAAAGTGCCCTAGCCCATTATAATGACATCATACCTCCAACGCGGGTCATTTTCGCGGAGACATTGCCAGTACGCTTTCAGTATTTTTCCTATGTGTGCGTCCTGCTGGAGCATTGATCAATTTTGGAGTGTTTGATAAATACAACGATCGAATGAACCTGATATTTGGCAGTACATGCATTACAAGTAGTAACTTGAGTTCCATTTGCGAGGAGTATGTTCCTGATAAATTTCAGGTCCTTGTAACTGTACCTGATAGATCAATCTGCACTTAGGTAACCGGAAATGAGCAATAATGGAAATATGAAAGCAAGTAGTTACCTTACCTGACAATGAACGCATTATTTCTTACGCGGTATTGAAATCAGAGGTCAGGCCGTGTGACGGAGAAAAATGTGTTCTGCAATGGCCCAGAAGCTTCTATGATGCATCAATGGAGTCACTTAAATCCATTGTCAACCTTTCTCACCCCTATATCAAAATAATACTGATGTGAAATCATTTTAAATTCTTTATTCAATAATTGCTACGGATTACTAACTGGCAGTTTTGGCACATGGAAATCTTCCAAATTATTTAGCACATCCGTTGAACTTATGTCTAGAACGTCTATCAATTCAATCACAGACAGTCAGAATAATTTGTTTTCCAGATCACTTATGGCTCTTAAGATATTCCTATATACCTATGAGCGAACAACCTATGATTACTTAACGCTGCTGGGGGTGGAATAACTTTTGTTTACTGCCCAGGTTGAAGTTACTGCCCAGGTTGACGTTTACTGCCCAGGTTGACGTTCAGAGACATTCGGTTTTCATCGATATTAGCCGACAATTGAAGGTATATAGGAATAGGGAAACCCCGTACCGATGGAAATAGGTTAAAGTTACTCGGTAAGGCTTTGAAAAATTACTGCCCGCGGCCAAGCCTTGGGCAGTAATTCTTCCAAGCCTTACCTCGTAACTTTGACTTATTCCCACCAGAACATAGTTTCCCTCTATTGGCGGATGGGTATTACGGTCAATGGCTGACATAGCCGGGCTGTGTGCAGACCTTCCCCATCACGAAATTCGCCATCAAAGCCCTAATTGTTAAGTATGGCATCCTTTCCTAATGTGTGTTATGTATTGTAAATCACATTAATGAATGTAAAGGGTGATTCATGGTCATTCTGGAGGAATGTGTCCATTGAACGACTCGATAGATCTATGGTTCAAACAGCTAGGCGAACCCCACATTGCATGTACATCGAATCTGCAATATTCGTTGTGAATCCGATGGCTTGATCTAAATTCATTTTGTCATCTATCAAAACAACATTTTACATCGAATGTATACATTTTCAACTATCATTATAGATATCTCAGATGGTTCTACTGTCTACCTACTATCTACTTCTAAGTATATGGCAAATGAGATGATGAAAATATTCGTATGATTACATAAAACCCACACAATTTTATGAAAAGAAAGAAAGAAATAAAGAAACCTTATGATGAAAATATCCGATTTGTATGCGCATCAATGTGGATAGTAAAATCCTCTTGGCAGTAAAGATTCCAATTGTGATACTTCAATACCATATCTATGGTGGTGCCATAGTATCCCGCTACCTGAATATGGTCGAATAGGGGTTAACCTAATTGATCACCGCGAGGTGGTCTGGTTCTAGTGTAGCATGGGGAAGACAGTTTTAAGGCGTATAAGGCCCGTTGGTGAGGATGATGGGGTGAGGGATGGGGATTCCCGCGTGCGTTCTGTGGCGTCCTCACTAAATGCACAAAGCAGCCTCAGTGGGCCGATTCGGGAAGTGAGCCTTTCTCTCAGTGCCAAGCCGTTTCTTTCAGTCCCCCCTTCAGGAATAGATTTATGACGTCAGTGTATGACATTTTGATGGGAAGCTCTTCCGCCCTCGCGCTGTAACGGTTCCCGCCCACAGCCGAAACGCCAGGCGGGACTGTTTTACTTTCATCTTTTTTACCTGTTTTTTTTACCACCTGCTTTCTCTTCACATATTGTTTGGCCGCTTGTGAGAATCTCAAAAGACCTGCATGAGCAGTTTGCAACAGATTTTTCTCCCTTGATGTATCGAATGGAAGGGTTTTCAAAAAGGCTCAGGCCTCTCTCCAGGGCATTGTGGGACCTTTGATTACAAACACCACAAGTATTGAGACGTTTAAATGTCTCCACAAGTATGGTCATTTGAGCACAGCGCTTTCATATACGACAAGCGGATGAAGTGTTGGTCTTTCACACAACAGCAACTGCCAGGGTAGCATCAGAGCTTGACAGAATCTGTCACATAAGGCGATAGGATCGACTTGGAATCAAACCCTCCTTTCAAACGTTTATTGCGTTGATTAACAATCAATACGTAAAGGAAATATTAAGTTATCATCTAATCAGAGTTTGAGAGTAGAGCATTAAACTCACCAGATAAGGCAGGAAACATTGATCTATGTCATGGTTCTATATATATATTAAAAAAAAACAGCCAGCATCAATTATAAAGATAAATCTTATATTTTCTCTCAATGCTCCTCTGGTCAGGAAAATAAAGCATTAATGGGTCGGTGCGTCAACTGAACGTGTGGCTATTTCAAATGCACTGTAGCTTGAATGATTTACCACTTTATGGGATCTCTACCTCGCAGGAATAATGTGGCCTTGTCGACAGGGGCTTTCTATGGGGCTTGAACGACTGCATGTCTTTGGCAGATCTTTTGAGTTTGACACCGGTAGCTGCATGCAGTGTCTCCTCACCGTAGGCGACAACAAACAAAATATCAAAAGCAAAAACAGTGCCACCGGGCTGAAGCCGGTGATTCTAACTGTGTTAAAAATGAGGTTCTGGGACTCTCTACATTTATGGAGGAGCTGGGGTTCATTTGGCTCATCAGATTTATATTCGTAAACAACTGACGAAATTAAAAGGTTTGATGCCATATCTTGCCATTGGCTGTTAATTTTCCTGTTGCATTTCCTTTATTTTGTTTAATTCCGTATGATCGTGTTTCTTTTACCACAGGTGAAAATACTTCCAAAGGAAGAGGACGTTAGTATGTATTTACAGAAAATCTTTCAAAAGGAAGTGGAGAATTCTGAAATATATTTAAATCAGAAATAGCGGTCGCAGATAGGTCACAGCATCTTCGTGGATTTTATATCAAGTGAACAAAACAAACAGGTATGGTATCGACTGGTAAGTGAATAAATATACGTATAGGAATATAAGTTACATCGGACGTTAACAGCATAATATTCATTAAAAGGGACATTTGTACACGTCAAACTTTTCCTGAAGGAAAGGAGCCTAGTCTGACATCAAAGGAATCTAGAGGCCTTGCACGATGAGAGATAAGAGTATCTAGTTTTTCCAACAGTTATTTGAAGATTTTCCTGCTGGTTCGCCGAATCACAAAGAGCAGGTGGTTCATTCTTTGAGCCAATGGCAGGTTGTGTTTTAAGCCAGCCTGCCATGTTCTTCGAATTGCACCCCAGTGGCCATTGTAGCCATATGATCCTGCAGAGGGTAATGGTCCACTGGGAAATGTAAATTGAGTATATAAAAGCGTTTCCTCAAAACCCTCACATTGTTCTGTGCATTAATGTCCATAGTTTAAGGCAAATTCCCTCTTCGAAGTATTGCAACCCTTGTTGATGGGTAGTAACCTTACTGAGATAAAGTTGCGTTGTGGTTAAATGCTATCGGTGTAAAATGCTGGTGTCATAACAGAACCCAATGCGGCTCCATCCCCTCCAACTTGCTTGCCACACACTTACACCTACCCAATACCCTTAAGTACACACAGTTCTGTACCCACACCCATTAGGTCCCCACATCTAATTAGCAGGTGAAAGGGGATAGTTCCTGAGGACCAGTCAGCAAATAGCTAGGACATTTGGAACAAATGCTGAGATTTTAGTTAGTGCTTGAAGATCCATGTTCCCTGGTCCCGTTAGAGCAGAGATATTTGTACCTCTGGCTGACTTCCAGAAAACTGTTTGTCATTCTATGTGGTCACATGAATCCTGCTTCAGTTGTGCAAATCATGATAATTGATCAAAATGAGACCGAGTGGGAAAGCATATATAAATGCTACACGGTATAAAGTTCCTATAAACAAATCTACCCGTAAACGGACCGACGACCATGAGTAAATCAGAATTGCTCGGACCGGAGAGGAAAACACACTGCCGGACCAGGCAGATGATTCTTTTGAAAATCCCACTTACTTGTAAGGGTCACACCGCCGTTGGCAAGCATGGCACTCTGGACATCGTTGTCAACATACTCAATAGCCAGACATGGGGATCATACTTACGTGCTGAATAGCACAGATAAAACAGATACGATGCTGGAGCAGGCAGATGTAATCTTTTAAAATGGCACAAATGCGATGCTGAGGTTGTGTCATATGTCATTTGAACCAGCATTTAGTGGCGATGTATGCTGGTTTTGGGGATGGGGTATCATGTTAATATTCTTACCCCAAATAGGAATATTCCGGTCGCACGAAAGAATGGTGAATTGACTAAAAGAAAGTTGTGCAATGGACTAAAGGCACGAGCAATTAGAATCACACTTTCAATCAGGTACCCTGGGAATTAGTCGCTCCATATCTGATGTTTCTTTGATCTCCACCGACGACAATTTGGGCGAGGGGTCGTCAATCGCGTTTATTTATGCCTGTCGTCCATCGGGAGTGAAATCCTCGTTCATAGTCTTGTTTGAGTGATCCCGATTGTGTATCAGGACAAAATACACCTCCAGGACAGTCCGGGGGACAGTTGAACTATGGTTTGTAATCACTACAGGTGGCAAAATATTTCAGATATTTTCGATTTAACAATACCAGATTACATTCGAATCCATAACATATTTCCGCTGGTTAGAATTGATAGATAATGCTGCTCTTGTTAATTTGATTCCTCCATGACATCCAAAGGGGTGTCACCGGCCAAGAGTGTTCTAGGATACTTTTCACGGTGTACCATTCCCCAACGAAAAATCATGAAACGCAATTGGACATGACCTCGTTGGATGGTCGGCCGCAACTGCCCTTGCCCACGATGTATCAAATTATTAAACCCAAACCCTCCCAGGTCCTCTCCTCGGACCTTCAAGTATTGTGGTGGTAGATAATTAAACGACCCCAATGTCTGGTTCTTAATCTTTCGCCTTACGTTTTACTCTTTCACCAATTCCCTCTATATGATTCGGCCTCTCGCATTAACTTTATGCGTACCTTATGTGGCACTGATAGAGATGCATTTGAAAACTCAGTTACCATATCACTTCAATTACCAGTGAATATCTATATCCAGGTTAAATCACTACATGGGCTCCTGATGGTCCTTTATTGGACACACTCTTGGCTTCAGTAGGCCTTGGCAATAATGATAAGCGGTTGGCCAAGGCCAACGACGCCCTTACCAGACCATAATGAATGCCTGCCATAAAACAGTCGGAATTAATCTCACCGGG
This sequence comes from Alentia gelatinosa, assembly GCA_950022655.1. NCBI lineage: Eukaryota > Metazoa > Annelida > Polychaeta > Phyllodocida > Polynoidae > Alentia > Alentia gelatinosa. The sequence continues at coordinate 46,287,646 of OX465583.1, read as the reverse complement.
AACGGCCGGCCATAACCATAAGCAGCATAAGTTAAAGACCGCTTGGCCGCCAGCCTGACCTTTTCCTCTGCAATCCATAATAAACCTCGTGAAAAATAACTGTTTGTAGGCTGCCGTCTTCTTAAATCGGGATGATTATAAGCGGCGGTGCCTTCACACCTCGACCTCCGAAGTCTTCGGCGTATTTTATGTGTAAATAACGTCGTCGTTATATCATGAGACTAATATAAGTGGCGACAGTGAATCTTAATTGCTAATATAAAGTGATCATTTCTCACCTGTGAACACGTGTATAGTCCGAGCCCGGCTGGTTGATACTGGTGGTGGCGGTGGTAGTACTCCACTACAATGTAAGATACGATTACAATTCTATCCTCCAGTAGGTCTCAGCCTCCTTGGCGGTTTTCTAAAAGATTCCTGGTCCTCTTTGGGTGGCACACTTACCCCCATTGGTGGACGATCCCTCGAATCTAAGGCCCTTTCCACATATCAAATACCTCAGAATGGCTACAGCTGGAGGAGGAGGTGTTGTCCAAATGTTAACAGGACGATTAGGTGTCAGTGTAAAGATCAGGAGGGCTGGCCGTGCTACCTCCGGCCGCGCGCAGCTCAGGTGTGAGACAGCGGAGCCGTGGAGGACGTGCAGCCCGTGCACACTGGCCCGTGTGTGGGGAGGCTTCCGCCGGCCACCTGGTGGCGAGGCGCCGGCAGCACGGGGCGGCGTGGCGCGTCAAAGTCTCCAATCACAGACCCGCAACGCGGCGTCTCCACATGTGATAAAGTTTCCTATGTCCACGCCTCTGTGGTCTATGTCTCCTGCTGGGTAAAGCTCGCTAGTCTCCTGGGTTTTTAATTAAAGGTACGTATTACTATCCAGTCGTGTATCTTCTGGTAAGGGTGAGCCACATGGGACCACGTGGGGGTCGCTACTCACTCCGTGTGTGGCGCTGTTGGGAGAGTGAGAAGAACTCGCTGAACCAGAGATGTGGACGGAGTGAGAGAGACGGAGAGTGAGAGAGAAGAGACAGACAGAGAGATGCTGAGTGAGAGCTGGCTCCAGCGTCCGTTAGCGACGGACTGAGGTCTGGTGGGCGCCTCTGGTGGTGCGGGACGAGCGGCGGGCGGCGGGCGGCGAGTGGCGAGTGGCGGGCGGTGGGTGGCGGGCGGCGGGCGGTCTCGGCGGGAGGGGCGGCGCCTCGTAGCAGTAACGCGAGGCGGTGCAGTAACACCCGGCTACCTACAACGCGGTCCACGAGTCTTACTCTGCCGGGCTGCACACCGCGTCGCGCTCATTTCTACAGGAGGCGCGTCGGCGTGAGGAGGAGGAGGAGGAGGAGGTGGTGGGGGTCCAGGCAGCGGGCGCCCAGCTAGAATCACTCTGGAGGTGCCTGCTGCTAGCACGCCGCGCGCCACAGGTCATCTCTCCTCCCCAGACCCCACCGCAGCCATCCGCCATCCGCCACTTGGGCTTCCGCCAGCTGCCACTTGTCGTCGCCACACGCCACACAGCCAGTAACTTGCCTGCCTTGGAACGGTGGACGCAGACCGGCAGTCACACGGCTGCACCCCGTTATGAGGCACTATAGACCACTACGTGCTGCGTTTCCACAAATATCACACGCCGTTTATTAATCATAGCACATTTGCTACACTTCATATAGACACCAATGCACTCAGATTCTTACTACCGCACGCCGGGGTACGTTGATCTCTCCCCATACGCTAAATATGTTTTTCATATGCCGTACGTTGCCCACCGCAAGAGCATGGACAACGTTTGGAGTCCAGAAATTGAGGGGCAGACCCAAAATCTTCCCCACTCCTGTGGGTGTCTCCAACAGCACCCACGCCCTCGACTAGTCTCCATGAATGGAGTTGAAAATCCATGTGTTCCTATCACGAATTTTATCACAGGAGTAATTATCAGCAAAGATTCTGGACTAATCAATAACGTGGATGACTAATTGCTGGCAAGCACACGACCTTAAAAATATAACTAAACGATGAACTGTTTCAAAAGTAGATCACAGTATTTATCGATTTGTGGAATTTTGACGGATTTTGTGATCCTATGAGACATATGTACTATGTAAGATTCATTATTAAGGCCACTATCTCGGAGCCATCTTGGAGCTAGCTGATAATAAACTATTATATCTTTGGTTGTGTCCCTAAATGTCTGATTTAATTGGTATGCAATTAAAACCGATAGCTGTTGAAAGAATATGGTGCACGGGTGGAGGTCGTGGACGTAGTTTCAGCCTCTGGTACAGTTTACCTATCTATAAAGTATGAGAGAATCGCCCAAGAGATATTGTCTTATTGATATGAGAGCTGGGTTTCGTCGGCTTTGTAAACAGGGAGAAACGACTGTCCGCCTGCAAACACATTGACTAATTTTTGTCAACGAGTAAGAAAACTACTGTTTCAAAAATCGGCGATTTTGGTTGGCGAATCCAGGGCCCTGTTTTTCAGTCACGACATAATCGGCCAACGATATGCTGAGACATCTCTGCGATTGGAAGACAATTTGCAAGACACAAAATGGCGGCTGTGCCATAGACACGGTGCGGCGCGCTCGATCGCCGCTAAAAGTGTCTCAAGTATAGAACTGTCTCAGGTTCTATCAAACCTCACTGTGCGTATATAGACGATTATCTGTGCTTCTCATACGAATTAAGCAACGACATTTTAACATTTCTTTTTAGATTATGTTCAATGTTCGGAATTAATGGTTATAATCTTCAATAAAATTGTTATTTGCTAGAGTTGTGCAGTTGGTACCCCTTGAAAACGACCGAGCTGTGCTATATGCAAAGGTGGTGCTACATGGATTCTGTACGTTTCCTCTACTCCTCAACAGCTTTAGTTGCGGACGTGTGTGAGTAGTAGTTAGAAATGACGCATTGGTGCAGGCGACCAGTGGTCACCACACGGCTGGCCGCCCGCCACCAGCCCGCCGCCTGCTGCCCATTATCTATGACCGATAATGAGAAACTAGCCGCCTGACATTTCCTGGTGTTCACTCTCATAGGCACCACTGAGCAGCTCACTCATAGCCTTTAGACAATGGACTTCCCAGACACGACGCCCCAGCACTTCTTACAACAACACTATGTTTCATTTAGGTTCAAAGAGAAAATGATAATGTCATGGGAATTCAGTGGTTTGAAACTGGGACTCTAATATTCAAGAATTATTTTTGATGTGTTTGTATTAAACGAAACTGTTACAAAATCTAATATGCAACAGTAATAAATGGCAGATTTTACATTGTTGAAACTAATATGTGGAAGTGATGCGACTCTAGAACATCCAGGAGCAATGATTATTTTATAAAAAGAGAATGAACAGTTCGAAAGCCTCGCTTTTATACCTTAATAAGCAATATAGGAGTGAGGCTGAATTATAAAGTGCTGCTGGAAACGCGTCTTCTTCTGAAATTTCTTCAAAAGAATTTAAAATAATGTTAGATGGATACCTCCATAGATTAACTATTCAAACAGTAATATATAAGAAAAATACTTCTTGACATACATCATCCTGAAATATCATACATTATTCAAGCACGCTAGGATATACTATTTAGCATATATTTTCTTTGGCAAATATCGTATCGTACAGCGCACCACCCATTTCAACATAAATGTCGAACCAGGAGAATAATGTGTCGCTCAATGTGGGGGTGATTCACAGTATTGTCTGGGAGTTATCATTGATCGTTTCTGTAAGTGGCACGCCTAGACATGGACAAATAATAACCTGCAGTCTAGGGTCCAATGGTAATATCTAACCCCAGCGGGAAGCCCTAACTAATGCGTGCTTTGTTTCCATAGACTCTAGTTAATAAAAGCCTTCACGTGCAAATGGCTAATATACTTATATTGTCATTACTTTCACAAATTGGATATCATTTGAGAATAATTAGACGTGTCCGTCATTGTCACGATGCACTAAGTAGGTATTTTCCTCAATTATTGCAGCTCAAGAAATGAGCAGTGACATTTATTAAATGTCATATGAAGCATATCCAGGCACTAAGATAATTGGAAAATCTGGCTTCAATTAGTCCATTACAGTACTATTGAATTTCACTCTTTACGGATACAGCTGCGACACGATAAAATCGTGACTAACTAATTAGCCACTTCATAAAGTTAAGAATGCTAAAAATGTAGAATATCATATGCAGCCATTACTATTGAACATATTGCGAAATAAGTCTTTTTTTTATTTTCATGCAAAAAGATTCCGGATTTTACACTTATTCGAATAGATGATATACCTTATAGATCATTTCTTGGGAAACTGCTTTAGGCACAGTATGGCGGGCTTCATGGTGAATCGCGCCGCATCTTTATGGAGTACACCATAGAAAACCTCTTAAAAATAGCCGATAGAGGCGACTGCATGACCTCCAAACTACTGCTTCTGCGACAACACGGCTTGGTGTCAGCATTATAGCAGTAATAAGAGGAGCGTAAAATGAGCAGCTCATGTTCAGCTCGGCAGGCAGAATGAGCAATAGCCAAGAAGCTCTTCACAAACAACCCTGACTATATGTAGCTCCAGTAGCATATTTACACAGCTGGGCACCTCAATATATATAAGCCTAAAGAAGAAACCAATACGTTTTGGTCAAAGTCGTCGTTCTCCACTAGTTTGATGTTGAGTGATTTGAATAAGGCGGGAGCCAATTGAATATCACGTAGCATTAATCAAATTGGAGAACAAAGGCTTTCACCAAAACGAGTTGCTTTCTGCATTCATCTCACCCCTTTATCCTACCCCTAATAAAAAACTCCATAGGCTTAACATTGGGTCACTGTATTCGGTCTCGAGTTCAGAAAAATGAAAAATATCGCTCTAGTGGGATACACTTGACAAATGATGTCATTTGTTAATGTAGAAGTAATTTGGACAGGCAGGGTAGGATAAGTTCTAAACCAAACTCAAGTTAGTCGTGTTATTGTTCATCGCACTCCGGCAAGATTGAGTATTACTGCTCTTGGCTTCGCCTCGTGCAGTAATACGCGATCTTGCCAACATGCGATAAACAACAACATGATTAACTCTTGTTTGGTTTCTCCATAGTACACAGTGTAATAATGGATGACACAGAATATAGACCATGGAAAATGGACTGCAATACTGGTACAAGCATGAAGAAGTCGATGGCACAAAAATACCATGGATAAGATATAGGTTTTTAGGATGGGATGGTTTCTTCGGGATATTCGATTTGAAAATGTTTGTAAATGTGTATGATGATTCGCGTGCTTTCTACGGTTGATCTTTAAAACTACATTGCTATTATGTACAGTCAGGTCACAAATGCATCTTATTTTTACAATGTGTGATGTTCATGATAATGTTTACAACTTTTGGGAACGCACTCCACCTGACAATCCACTATCGGGGGTTTATAGTATGAAGTAAAATACGATGCCTTGGTGCATATGAAGTATCTTTCCTCGGCCGTTCCACAACAACAATAGTTACGATATCAGCTTAAATCACCCGTTTCTCAATCGACGATTTACACGGGATATATATATCAAAATGGAATCAGTTCTCTATAACTACCTGTGATAATCTATTTCCCATTACATCGCAAACCCCGATCTGCTAAGCTTAATTACCATCATAGCACTAGATGCGATTTCCGCAGAGTTAGGTTTAGCGTAAGTTACTTAATCCCTTACTTATCAGTGGTTATTTGCATTTAGAATGAATGAACTGAAGACCTATATAGATGCTCATACCGTCAATTGATGTTGACCTAATACCACTTCAGTGAAATTGTAAAGATGAATCTTTGCATTAAGCCTGCTAAATGAGTTCAATTTACAGTAATGACCCATATCAGACTCCCATTTAAACGTTGTTCCCAGGGTAGACAAATAAATAACTAAAATTTAGGACGAAATCCAAAAACAAACCAAGCCAATGTGCATGCCTGGGCGAATGACATTACTTGTTTCCGTGGCCTAGTGCCCATGTATTATTTTGCGTGACATAAAAGCATGATGGTAAAACATTACATCCTAATGGAATAGAGCATTAATGGATTGTAGTAGGTTTGCTGACTGCCAGTTGATACCATGGTGCTTTTCAGTAAAGCAATCGCTGAGACCATGTCACGACGACACAATATTTATAGGATTGGAATGCTATGAAAGTAATACGGCGCAGCGGAGCTATCCATGCAATCTGTTTTCGTTGCCGATTGTGGCAAGCTTTCAGGAATTATGCCAATGGAACTCGGTAATTAAAAATAACAATCAGTGAGTCCTTAACCCAGTGCAATTTCGTGATGATTAAACGCGTCAATAACATCAAGAACAAATGAACAGATTTGTGGCATGATTCCCATGCCTGCTCGATGAGAAACTCGTAGATGAAAGACGATACTCGAAAACGACACCTCAAGGAAAGAACCCAGATAATTTTCGACTCTATTTATAGTTCCTAAAAGCATACTCTGCTGAGGAATAGATAAGATGCAGACTTCATTGGATTCGTGGGATATCAGAACACCGGGGGTGGCTTTTGGATCGCTTATCACGTCTGCCTGAGACCTTCTTGTTCTCTTTATTTATCTTACCCTGGTATTTTTCTCCATGGGCTGAAAGTTAGTGTACCAATATTCAATGGCTAATTGGGTGCCTTTATCTTATCAATTGATAATATATAATTCGTGGTGAAATAAATTCAGATAGCCACTCGATGAAAATAAATTGGTCTGCACTCCACCTCGTTTGACCGCTATGTAATTCACTCCGCTTTGTGAATTACTCCTTGGTCAAATTCGATGGAGTATGGACCAAGTTATTTTCATCTCGTGGGTTTCCTTATAAGTGCATGGTCGTGTAGAGTTTTGTCTGGATTATCGTCACCTCGTTTCACGAAATACCTCTGGAACCCTCTATACACCTCAATGTGAACAATGATATTTGTGTTTATTATATCTTAAATAAAGCGGTCGCTATACATCTATTTTTATTGCCGTCAGAGGAAGTTTCGGAACAACTAGAGTACCCATACGATATTCCACGGGAGTGTTTTTCGAGACCTAGCCCATTACTTCCTAGATAAAAATTACGAGTGCAATGATGTCAAATCTAATTCAAAATTTCGTAGCTCATGATCATTGAGTAATGCACATGACACCCGGGGACCGAGAATGAATATCATTGATTGTTTCAATATCACACAGAGAAGAGAGAAATAATAGGCTACACGTCATATACGCAAATCATATCTTACATCGCAAGATATTTGGATACTGGAACCTATTCTTGTACCCCACATAAAGAATCGAAAACCTTCATAAATCAGTGTATTATATGTCCATTATTTAGTAACCCACAGGTGTATTCGTAATTTACAGAAATTGATGGAGGCAAAAGCAATTAGAACTTCTTTAAAAAAATGATAGCACCCCAGTGTCGACACATCCTGCGGCCGACCATCATAAGTCTGCAAAAAAACAAAAACACATGAATCTGCAATCATTTAATGATTGCAGTTACACACTTCACATATGGTTGCAGTGATTCTTTCAATGTCCAACATAAAAAAGCAATTTCCCGTGCACTCCTAAGATGGGGACCAACTGCTTTCTGAATGACTGCGACACGGGTATAAGTTAAAATTCGGATCATAGCCTGCTTAAAAAATGTTGATAAATTCGGTTTTATAGAATGTCAGAATACTGTTGCTGTGTCAGGAAATTTAAAAATCTGTCTCGTAGTTTCGGAACGCTTATTGTAGTGTGTCGGGAGTTCTGTTGGATCCCGGCCGCATGATGGTAGATTGTTTCATGTACTAGCCTGTATACCAGTAAAAATCTAAATGGATATATTTTCCATATTTGTTAAACATAATTGGCCTTTACTATAATATGATTATCTGTTGGAATGGGTTTTTCAAATAAAATTGCAATCTGACCCTCAAATATTTCGGATCTTAATACTAGACATGTCTAATTGTTTGATGGCATTGTAGTATGCATGATGCTTTTCTCTTGGAAATATAGAACATTTTACTGATACTCTCAAATATTTCACTTATAACTATTTGACTTAATTGGAAATATTGATTTCATCAAGTTGACTGGGTGCAAGTGGGTTACAGAAAACTATCCATAGGCTCAAATCTGTTAATTGTCATGCATATATAATTGCACGCTCATTCATCAATGATGAACATACTATTTGCTCCAAGTCCTTTATGCCAGTCACATAATATCGTAAAACTGGATGAGGTTTAATCTTGGCCACCGTATTCCATGACTGGAGTTTGGCAAAGTGACTTCATGAGGCGAAGCCGAGTGAAGTCCGGAGCCAAAACTTCAGGAGTGGAATGCGGTGGCCAAGATTAAAACAAATCAGGTTTTGATTTTATCCTATCCTATCTCCTCGATTTTGGAATATTACGTGATAATAATGCTGTATGCCACTAGTGGCATATAAAACTCTGTATGCCAGTCAGCGTGGCATACAGAAACCCAATGTTAAGCCTATGGGATTTTATATTAGGGGTAGGATAAAGCCATAGACAATAATTAGGATATATACACAAGAAATTATTCGACTGGACAAGTGAGGTAGCCGATTACATTTCAACTATCGACATCGTCATTTCCATCTATTGGCACAAAAAGCAAATAGGTCCATTGTAATGAGTTATATAGAGGCAGTGACGTCACTAATTGCCACAGGGGAGTTGAAACAAAGCGAAACACGGACACCGCCCTTTACTAGGCCGCTACAACTCAACCTGAGCGTTGGTATTAAAAAACCCACCCGACTGGAGCTTTGAGGTGGCCGTGTCGTCAGGCTGTGCACAATGGTGACTGTTAATGACAAACGCCTAATTACCACCCAGGCGGACATAAACAGCCACTGACATTGACGCCGTAATCGACTGTCAGTGAAGGGCTGGGCAGAGCGTTGACAGTGGCGGGGGACCCGGTCGACGGGCCAGCCGACGGCCCGCCGCCCTTTGTTCGGCACCACAGCCCGGTCCATAATGGCCGTCTAAAGGCCTGCTGAGCTGCTCTATGTGGGTGATAGACCACCATTCTGTATCATGGATGTTTACACAAGATTCGGGTTACTAGCCAATGTCACATAGTTGAAAGGCGTTCTAATCATATCCCCCGGGCACAAAGCCATAGACTGGCACTAAGTAGGTGGCCGTTCTCATGGATATGGCTGTGTGTGTTTCTATGACCACCATCGTTGTCGGAAATAGCCTAGGTTATGGTAACGATGGCTCTATCCGAAGTATATGGCAGGGTGCTAAAAAAGGTCAAGTTCAATTGTTTTTCTATGATGAATTCAAGTAATTGTAATATTTTGAGGTTAGTATGTGATATGGTACGTCCCTCTTCTCTTGGATGCATTTCCTTGTTTTGTTATTTATGGCAATGTTGTGAAGAAATTATCTTAGAGTAGTTCAAGGCATAAATCCACACGTTGACGCCAACATGTGCTTGATTGAAATTGCGAAATTGTGGGTGGCATGTAGATATGCTCAATATCTTGGTAGCGTCATATGAATCCATCTCATTTGCTGATTAATCAACAGATATAATATGAGGCAACCTTCTGACGTGGCAAAAATACACTGCAGTCTCCCAGGCCGCCTTTATTGCAAAGGCAGAGAACATTATGCTGGGAGAACACGTGAAAATGACACTGAATAGCACTGAAGCCATAGCGATTAGGAATTACAATGACATATATTAAAATATGCATCCACCCCTTTATATTCTGCCCCCTGCCACCTTCAAGTAAAGGACTGACAGTCTAAATTATAGGATATTAGATCAGCAAGCACACTGGCTTCAGATATCAAATCTTGAGATTTTGGTATATTAGTAAGAGAAAGTGGGGAAATGTTCCTCCATCTACTCCACATGCAACGGTTGAATCCAGTCAAAGCCTACGTTATGGTTAAGCTAAATGTGGATCAAGTTTTGATATAAGAGAAAAATTCTACCAATCGCTATTAGGAATCGCCACAGTGAATTGACGCATCAATATACGAGGTGACTAGAAGTGACGTAATAAAAGTATTGCTACCTGCTTATCTCTTCAGACCTGGCAGACACCCAAGGTGCTATATCCTCCTGAAATCCAGAGAGAGAGAGGCAGAAGTCCACACGTCCATTGTCTGCCACTCACAAGGCTCAATAAGAGATACGTGTTGCACGCCATGGTGATGCACGCGTAACTTCCCGGAGCATGTAAAATATGCATGGACTCTGTGGTTGTCATTCGATTAGGCAATAAGCAAACCCGCCAATACCTCACAGAAATCAGCTAGTGTGTGCTAATGATATGTGATGCACAACTGCGGCGGGTTGGATTTAACCATACACAAGTTTCCTTGTCTGTCTCAAAAGCATTTTGCCTTGAAGTGACGGTGCGGATCGGTGTATACCATAAGGAAGCACGGTGCAGTATAAGCGCAAATCGCCGGGATGTGATGAATATATCTTGTTCTGGCCTTGTACCAAGTCTAAAGCTACAGCTGTCTATACAAAGTTTTTCGGAATTAAATTTCCAATACCATTTGTATGTTAATTTTAATAGGAACAACAGGCATTGGGAAAAGGTAGTTATTATTACTGATGAATAGAAACCACAATGTATCCAATAAGAAGTAAAACATATAAATATAAATAAAAACTACACAGTTACAATACCCATTTTAATCTCAGATCTCCAATATTTTTATAAAACAAACTCATGGAATAATAAGCTTACCACCTGTGACATGTGATAATGCTTCATAGCTTTTACCATGTACATCCTATAAAAATCCGGCATTTCTGGCGGTCATACATTTCGCCTCTGTACGGTCATAGGAGACTTGATCAATGATCGTCCTTTTTTTTCAAATTACAAATAACAAAGAAATGTCACAACAAGTTTAAAACATCCTTTTTGCACCTGACTTTACATGCTCCAGTTCTGATAAAGAATATTGTAGTACCCAGTAAAACGAGCAATAAGAAAACCATTAATCGGAAACCTAGCGAAAGGTGAATTTCTTCAACTGACAAATATAGTAACACTACCCTTAACCGCAAAGCCATTGTTGAATACCTCAGGTGCTCAGTCATATTTATAATACTACAGCAAAGGTTTTGAGGATTTATGCTGAGACAACTCTTTAAAGCATTGCACTTAACTAGCTGTGAAGAAAACGACATCTGGATCACTTCCTAAAATATAACAACCTATCAGAAAGTAGACACTTAAAGCATCAATAATTTGCAAATGTTATTAAGTCAATAAGCCTTGCCACATGCTCTTGTTATGGAAATTAGCTTCAATATCAGGTCCCGCCAAGGCAGCAGTATCGAAGTGATTTGCATAAAAAAGACGTGCTATAAGTGATTCGTGTCAAGACTGAAATGACTACCCCGTCTGACGGCTATAGTAACACCATGACATTTTGATCAACATAGAAGACAGGGCCTCTACGGACAACGGTTTAAATATCAGCAGGTGGGCGACCTCTAAATGTGCCTTGTAGTCATTATATTACCAGAAACATGGGAGAGTCACAAAATTGTCATAGATTTAATGTCTTATTTCTGAGCCTGAACTAGATATTTTGACCAGTGTATTAATGTATGATATTGTCGAATTTAGATAGTCACATAGCAGGAAATGTGTTATAATTCTCGATGACTACATGTATGTAAATTCCTAGAACATTAAACCTAATTTCTCAGAATGCATACAAAATATTTGGTTTAAAACATGTGCGTGAAGGTATAAGGTATGGATACTTCTACTCATTTGACAATTCTGGTCTGAGATAGATCGAGTATGTCCTCAGCGTGCCATTTCAAGCATATCAGCGATGGTGTTCAAATGTTCAACATGGTGGATCTAACACAAAATAGGTAGGGTGTCATAGATAGTATACAGGTATGCTAATACACATAACAAATGATTAATAACCATAGCTATTCATTATTCCATGTAGAATGTTTGTTGTTGTATTTTTGGAAATGAGCTCAGTTCTATAATTTTCAGAATGTATAGACTGTACAGTAAAACCCCGGTTCTGGGACAGCTCGCTTAAGGGAGCACCGCGCTTAAGGGGTCAATTTGCTCGGAACAGAAATCTTTATTGGGTTCATTTTAACCCCGCTTAGGCAGGGGTTTTACTATAGTTTATTCATTTGCATGATGATAAGCTCATCCATATCTAAAATACTGCTTTTCTGTTTCGAAGAAAAATATCAACATGATGAAAAGAATAAATCTTTCATAAATCAAATTATTTTCATCCTTATTGCTTATGCATTTCAGGTTTTACTCATTTCTGTCCTTGGTACTAAGTAAAAGAATATATAAACCTGAAACATTTAATATTTTTGATGGATGGTTTTCTGTTTCAAACGCCATAGCTCCTTCAGGACATGTCCCACTTAATGTGAGCTAATCAATAGAATGCACTTTGCAAAGTTTGATAGAAAGCTGTAAATATCCTATTCCAAAGCTAGTAGTTTCTTTGTAACATCCATAATGGCACCATCAATAAGAATTGTCCTTTACCATGCCTCATTCTAGCCTTATGGTACCACCGTTGTTGTGGTTTGAGTCTGTTACTCTCAGACATCACTAAAAGTCATATCTTGTCAGCTATGTTTCCCCTCGCAGTTTGAGGTGTATACATATTTTTTTCTCTCTACCCTTCATCTAAATGCGCTATAATGAAAGCTTATACCTTTTGTCTAAGAAAACAAAAGACTCTTTTATGCGAGTATATACAAGGCAGCCCCCCGACTGTTAATGCCCTGTACAACACAGCAACATGTTGAGTTTTTTCTTGAGCTGCTGACAAACAAGAATACAAAGGGGCCTCTATATATGGTCACGTAAATCACTCTGTACACAAGCAGCAATGGCTTCCGGCAGTTACAAGAGAAATACAGTACATGTCAGACGCTTCTATTGGTACAGTCTGAGACAGGGAACATAGATAAGAGGCATCAGTTGACATTTGCGTGAAATGGCATCTCATAATTATGTTAAGGTCAGTGAATATCTTGAAAGCCTAGTTTGCCTGCAGTCTGCATTATTCCCAATTGAACGGACCCACGAATTATGTACCAGAAATCAATCACTAACTCAAGTCTAAAAAGCAAAAGCATTGTTCTAAAAACTGTATTCCGTAATCCTGTGATTTTCTGATAAGGACGTGTAAGTGTAAAGGCTTAACGATGTAATGCTAATTGTTTACACTGCCTCGATGCATTTAAAATTGCTTTTGAGTTGCAAAACGTCGTTAGAAAACGTTTACATCTCATGTAGTGTATAACATGCACCGGTGAGGCAATTGCCGGGGTAACCATCACGTACTTTAGCACCTACATACGGCGCACTAACGAATATAAAACCACTTCCAATAAGAACCTTTACTTGGTCTATCTCTACGAAAACATATACAGTATAATTGACGAAATATCTAACCTGGAAGGAAATGATGTGCAGATCAGTATATTCTCTCTCGATGTTAGTAGTTTTCTATACAGAGACATTTCGTTTCCTTTTCATGATTCATAGGAAGAATATTGGTATTAGGGAATGTAAAAACACTCATCGCCTTCACAGGAAATTATCATATTTGACTTTCAAATGAAGATTCAGATTTGTTATTTTTCATTATCAATAGTATATGATTTCCGTTCTTGACACTTACTTCAATGTTTATGTGCTGTTCATAGGTTCGTTCTCATTGGTTCCTTGTCGGCACGGTCCTCGGACTGGAATGAGTAAGCAATGGGAGCTACCATTACAATGAAGGTAGTACTATATTCATGTTTCACGGCAATACATGCTAATAAGGTTGATGATGTAAACCGGTAGAGTACCCCTATTTTACATAGAGGAACCTTGGCATTGTGGAATGGGAAATCTATGCAATCAGCTGCAGTGTGGACAGGGGTAATATTCAGACTTTCGCCTTCTCTATATATGATCTATAAATATCAAAGTCGATGCATGTAACCAATAATCGGTCTTCAGTTGTAAGACTCGTTACTGATATTCTCTCGGGGAGCACCATCGACTGACGCTTCTCTTCCCGATATTCTAGAATCGGCGTGTCTTCTGTCGGTAGGTGTGACCTGGGCCTAATACTACCAACGAAGGGACTGGCCTCAAAGAATCACAGCTAAGTATGAAGATAAGCACTAATACTGCCTGTTGCAGGAATCACTCAATATTCAGAGGAAACTGAAAGTAGTGCAGACAACCCAAGTCTTTATTGTAGTTCATTGTAGCTACACTTGTTAGAGCGTGCCTGTAACAAGATCAAGGCTTGGAGGTTGAGGCACTATGAAAATGAGCGACCTGTCGAGAGAAAACCTGAAGCTGCTAGTCTCTTGTTTTAGCTCTAATGTACTCATTCTCTTATGATATGATTCAACCCATGCTGAAAACAATTTTCAGGGATGTAGTTCACTGATCTCGCTATCCTGAGAGAAGGCAACATGACTTTAATCTTTTTGCTGGATTCAGTGCACACAGTCCTCAAGCCGGGGACTGGGAAACTGGTCTCTGTTCCAATAAAATATGGTACAGGTAATGCCTTCCTAAACAGTACAATCTCTCTCCCTCACGAGGTTCCCCAAATAACTTACTAATATCATTTTATAATGCACAATGATACAAAATAAAGTAATACCAACCTTTCAAAAGATAACATATTAGAATGTTTCTTTAAAAGATATAACAGATTTCGCCAGACCCTCTAGCGTGTAAACTAGCATTAACATGGAGGCGTTACTCATAATGCACTGGCTGGCGTTACCTCCATGGCCTATAATGTGAGTGAGCATATAAGACCTAGCCTGGAAGACTGGCCAATGTGCTCGCTCACATTATAGGCCAGGTAACGTCAGCCATTTTATTTTGGTGCACTATGGGTAGCGCCTCTATTTTGCGCTCTCCCAGCAGAGATTCTGCGCTCTACTTCCGCGAAAATCTGCTTGGAGAGAAATGGTGTTATGGGGATACTGATAGTGTACCTGCATTCCAGAGGGACATTTAGTATTTAAGTAATACTGTACCATGGACCTTTTGCTATGATATTACAATATGATTTTGAAGAGGGTGACGTTTGTGTTCTCTGCTATAGCCTAAAGAGTCAATGATAACATTAAGCACTATGATCAAGGCAAACTCTACATTTAAGGGATCTGCGGTCCAATATTAGGATTTGTATTCCTTCTATAGTGTTTGCAATTTCTAAGTTCAGTTGAGGTTCAAAGAAAGTATTGGTTGGAAAAAAATTGTTTGCTTTCCTTCTGTAGTGCCATGCTATGGGTTGGTCCACTCATGCCAAGGATCCCAAACCCATGGGAGACAAATTACCAGAACATCTTTATTTGCATGGCAATGATACCTCTACCAGAAACAATGACGGTTGTACAAGGGAGCCTGGCGACTACCAACCGAGGGCACAAATCAAGAAAGCAGTTGCTGCTTGATATTTTAGTGTGAACACCTTACTCTTTGTTTACAGCTTTAGCTAACATATTTCAGGTGAAAAAAAAGAAAGTTGGTCATTATTTACCATTCAAAAAGTTTGTTATCATAACTCTCTTTTGTTAACCCAGACAGGACGGGTGCCGGCAGCCGAGGTACCCCTGTAAGGATGGGTAATGGTGGCACTTAGTCCCATGTGTTGACGGGCACAGGTCACCAAAATTTACAATATCGAGTATGTATTCACATGATACAATACATAAAGCTATATTTTTTTAAATTTCTTTTGAATAGAAATACCAAAGAAATTCTATGGAGATCTAATACATATTGCTGTATTATTTCCTTGTTATCAATTAATAATTGCACGCTAATTTATCAATGATGAACAGGCATTTGCTCCTCGTATATGTAAGTAGTCAATCAGTGACAGAGGGTGTACAGAGGAAACCGGGAAAGAAAGGCTTAAAACAGACGTATATGTGCAGCACAGACACAGTTAGTGCAAGTAAGAGAATAACATAGTGATCACGCCTATATTCCAGGCTTGCCGAACTAGTCACGCGAATATTTACATAATGATAACCTTAGTCCTCGTTATTCCAACATTCATGTAACAAGCGAGGTAAGACTGGAATCTTGGCATAATGTCTAGACCGGCCGGAAGCAGTTAACTGTATGAATGCACTTTCCCAACTGATGTTTAGGTTCGCAGAAGTTTGCCATATAGCGAGCATCTCACAGAGACTATGGCTGGAGAGCGAGCCCATTGGGGTTAGGCTGGGGGTTGTTTAACATCTTAGGACGGTGAGAATGAGAAGGGCAATGATAGGAGGGTTCGTGGATGGACCATGAAGAGGATGGGAGCGTTCTTGTCCTTCTCCTGATTTCAATCCTTATCAATGACAGTTCATGATGCAAGCCCTTGTGTTATTGGTTCCTCTATGTGTCTGTCCCGGGTTCTGGTGGGGTTGCCGTGTTAAAATCAGTGGTAATCACAAGGTCACAACATTTTGGGTATTTTTCTATCTTTAAAAGTCTATTCTTAATTTTAAGGTCGAGTGTATGTATCATTTACATATAATTGTTTGAATCTCTGAAGGACATGATTCAAGTAAGAACATTGATTCTATAATAGTTAGTTATGCATTTAAAACTGTTTAAAAAATTAGTTTTAGAAAGGACTCGATTGAGATGTCCTTCCAAATGGAAAGTTTTCAAGATCGACAATGACAACTTCATCAAAAGTTGAGGTGTTTTTAAAATAAGAACGATAAATAATTGATTCAATCGCGGTTTCCTTCCCATATCCTGAAGTGATCCGTCTTTATCCAAGGCGGTCTTACAAGACGATCATAATAGTATCTTTATTTTGAGTTTTTCCAAAGATCACAAACAGAAGAAGATATCCTGGTATTCTGAGGACCACATTTAAAAAAATGGACTGACAATCCGATCTTATAGTGCTGGATGACAGTTCATGATGCGACTGAAACCAGAATTTAGGCATATGTGTCGCAACTGCCTCAAACACTGAGGGGATGATCTACTCTGATCTACTTCCCAGGGGTTTACCAACTTAATATGCTGAGTTTGAGCACTCTCATATGCATATGTCTTATGACAGAAAGCTTCTACTAAGCTCATCTTGTAGTACGATTGATCAAAAATGGGGGCCAGTCTATCTGAGTGTCATCAAAAGTGCAGTGGTTTATAAAGCCATGTATTTTCAAAAACATGACGATGCAGAATTTCTTATACGCATTGGTCATATAATCATTTTCATTGATGATAATTTTTAAGCACTTGCAGAAGTGTGAGAGAACTGGCCTGTTCGGTACTTGTCGTCATAGAGACCGACAGAACCGGTATTCTGTAAGAGTCCTTAGCTTACCGCAGTGTGTCAGTCCTGTTCGATAAAAGTGTTAGTTCATCTGATAAGAATAGTTGAACAGTGGTATCACGTGGACCTTGTTAATTAGGTTACCAGCAATGAGGCGTGCCCTGCAATGTGAAACATGGCCAAATCTCACAACATCCCATCACCAACTAGACCTCAAGTCAGAATTCGATCCGGAATCAATGGAATGTTCCTCATAGATTTTACATTTCTTGGACCCTATTTGTGGTAGTTGTGGTCATTCTAGAGGTATGGTACCAATAAAAACATGATACACAGCTTTCTTGATAATAAGACATGACGGCTGCAGGTTTGGCATAGTGACGGTCTCGGTGACCGTATATAACCTAGATGGAATTTCGTTCTGACATCACTACGCTATATCTAAATCTGTATGCACTTTTTACAGTATCGAGTCTTATCCAAGAAAGAATCAGTCCGACTGCTAGCCATTGCGGTACGTCTTTCCTCCATATACTTCATTCATGATAACATCCATCCTTCCCATACTTGAATGCGAGATTATTCATATCTATATAATATGGTAATTATATTCTGTATATTTCTAGTAGTATCTGTTACAGTATTCGCACACCGATGAGAAATTATGAGATGATGACGACGTTGAGCTGACATATGTTGATTTGTTACACGAGGTCACACGCTCAGATGTGCTGCGATAAACACATTGTAGGGTTTGCTACATATGGTAAACGGAAATACCGCCATGGTTTTTTCGCATGGTGTTATATATTCAAAATGGCGGATGGACCAGTTATCCCAATCATGTGTGTTACACTTCACGGTCGGTCGGTTGATTGTGTTTACCATACATAGTATATTGTTTACGCAAATGTGTTTGCTTGCTGTCTCCGGGCCATCCGCGGATATTGTAAAGAGGTGCAGGAACCCAGGACCTCACAAACTTCGCAGAATGCTAACAATAGATCCTTTATGGCCTTTGGGTTTGCTTATTGTCTGGGAACTCAGTTGGAATACTGACATTGAGGTCATCTTATGTCATATGGTGCTGACCAAGAAAGCTAGTTCCTCATCCTACTTCGATGGTACTCTACAATGGTTCTACATATGAAACTGCCTCAGACTGAAAAAAATACTTCATTCTATATGAATACTAGGCTCTTCTACTGAAAATGAAAATACCATTTGCTCTTAGCCATAGTATTCATATCACGTGCTAAGAAGAACGTAATTCTAATATCCTTCCCATCTCCTGAGGCAGCCCCTCAAAAAGGGTTCAAGCAATGCAGACCCTAAATCAAATCTTATCTCGATGCCATATGGGTACGTGAACAATAACGTGCTGGTAACAATGCCCAATGCACTCAAGGACTACAGGCTAGCTTCAATAGGCGACTGGATCTAACAGGGAAAATGTGTCATGGCAGACAGGCACGACAAGTGTTTGTTACCGCCCCATCTGTTCGCCCCGCACACTGAGTGCGCGACCTGCTCTGCTCTGACAAAGCTAACATGAAGGGTGCTCCAGAAAGCTAAAATTGTGTCTTCACTATAGTGGTTCCCATCACCCATGGGTACGGGCATGACAAGTACCGTAGGATAACAGGGTTTGTAGGATTAAACATATCTATTTGAAGCAAAGTAACACAATGATATTGGTGGTTTTACTTTTGTAACAACTGTGCAAGTGACGTGCCTATGGGTCGTAGAAATGTGCTTATCTTTTGTGTACGATGGAAAGGGGCAAATATTTCTGTCATCTTCAATTTGTACATGAAAGGTACTTAAGCAAGAGGTGTTAGCGAATTTTTGACGGGTATCGGTATGGATGGCGTTTTGTAGGCAGCATATATGTAGACCAATACCACGAGGTGTTATCTTTAAAGAGCACCATATTCAAAATAGCTAAAATCGGCAAATCTGAGTGTATCACCATGGCGCACAGACATATATTTATGGACCAAAAAACTCTGATAATGTCCATATTGATTGCTTTAGCAAAGGGAAAATAAACGAAAATATTATTGCTCACACAACGTTAATCCCAACGATACAAATATTTCAGATTTATCGAGTTCAACATGTTTTGACTGCATGTATGACACATATATGTCTGAATAGTTGAGGAATGGAAACTGGCTCAGCAGACATTTAATAACATGGTAGGTCTTGTCAGGAGCAAGAACATAAACTGATTCATTAAGTACAATGTGTCCAAGGATAGTGAGAAATTATGCTTCGGGGCTGGCATTAGATCAGAACCAAAAAAGATGCGACAGGTCAAAGAAGTTTTGGATTTTGTTCAATCTTTTTGTCATTTTCTGTAACCTACTTGCATCCATTAAACTTTCTATTCATACAACTACCTTTCTGAGATCCAACTATATATAAAAAAAACATTGGGTCAATGAGGTACTTCGGTCTCTAGAGATTGGTCATGGTCAGCTGAGCAGGCCTCTACAACACTGAGACATTGGCCCTCTGCACCTTTCCCACTGTCAAATAGTTGGCACATCTATAGCTAAGGCGTGTTTTTTTAAGGAAGCTCAAAGTCTATGTGATCACTCTAGCCTTCAGGGAGAGTGTCTGAGCGTATAACAAACGCTCGATAAAACTTTTGTATAAGTAGACCAAGAGGTTGAGAGGGGACAGTTGTGGTATGAAGTGGGTCGGTGGAGGTGGGTGGGGAGGGGTAGACTCAGGGAAGCTAGGACCTTGACGGGTGAGTGGCGAAGGCAGGACTGGGACGATAATCACTTTATTACGGGTGATTGGCGTCCAGACCGGCAGGCACAACATCACCGTCGCTAGTATCAATATCCATTGGTGGCGAGCGCACCCTTCGCCGCTCGCACGTCTGGTCGGTGTGGGACGGCCTGGCGCCGGTCCATTATGGACACGATAGGATTACAATGACAGCAATGTAATAAAGTGAGGTGCCGTGTGTTGTGTCCCACGCCTTTCTGTTGGCGGCCTGGGTCAGTTATGTGAGTTTCTGTGTGTTGAGTCCGGGGGAGGGTCTGTTTGTGTGCCATCTATATATAGGTGTGTGTAGATTTGTGGTCAGCAGCTCGATAGAACATGGCATTGAGTAGAACCGGATGCTAGGCCTGCTGAGGGAAATGCAGTTTATCTATATGCCGTGTGTGTGTGGGGGGGGGGGGGGAGGGCTGGTAATCTGACCAATAGAAATTACAGCATAGGATAATTTGATTTCATAAATCAATGTTTACTACAGACCTTAAACTTAGCTTCAATTAGTTTTCTTTGTATTTATTTATGAAACCTACAACTGGCATAAATTATGGTAAATCAATTATGAAATAGTCACAATGAAATATATTCCAGCTAACCAGTTCCATTGGCGCCGCAAGGCACGGGTCATATTTACCTGGGTCCGTTTAACAATCTACGATCGTTCATGTAGACCCTTTTCTGTACGTTATAGAAACCCAGGGACGATGTGAGTCAACCTTATTCAACACTTATTGACGACCTTATGGACGGTTAAGACTGCATTAGCGAACGGACTTGAATACTACTGGACGATAACCGTTGTGCGAGTTACAGAAAATGGTCTTCATGTACGATCTTAGATTATCGAACTGGCCCCTGGTTCTCTCACAATGTAGTACTGCATTCTTGTTGGAGTTTGAGCACTGGAGTTCGGTCTCCTAACCATTCATCTATTGGAAATCTGTTTTAGTGTTGGTGTGTAGGTGTGGTTTATAGGATCACAGAGGCTCGGGATGGCTGTTCTGCCCAAGACACGTCCTTTACACCACCGCATGATAGTGATATCGGATCTATAGGGAAGGTAGAGTTATGGAGAGAAGTATCACGTATAGCTCCCAGCTCAACGACAGAGGTAGCGGCCGATACAACCGTAGCCATCGTTCGACACCTCATGATCACCATGGGCAAAGGAAGAAATCGATCGTTTCGACCTTCCTGCTGCTGGACATGAAGATCATTATATAATTGTATCTAACTCATCCAGGATATTCTCGGATCTCTTCAGATTGTAGCAATATGATCTGAAAGGGTCCTATATGTTACAATAGCTGCATCAGATTTTGTGATTGTTGATCGCCTGACACGATCTGTCTTGGTGATCTGATTCTAACTGTGATTTTTAAACTATTTGTTTCAATAATCTAATAGTTTTCTTGGAAGATAAGACAGCTGTCTGTCAGTGCACCTCCTAATAAAGGTTATCTTTCTATTCAAGCGATAGAACATAAAACAGAGAA
The DNA here is from genome assembly GCA_950022655.1 of Alentia gelatinosa. NCBI lineage: Eukaryota > Metazoa > Annelida > Polychaeta > Phyllodocida > Polynoidae > Alentia > Alentia gelatinosa. The sequence continues at coordinate 46,265,984 of OX465583.1, read as the reverse complement.
CTAAAATTAAGTTTCACATTTACTCAGAAACTAAGACAATACTCGATATTCACATCTCTTACAGCTTCAATGTGGGTCCCACGTTTCGTGATCCCTGGCAATGAGATTTGAAACATGTTACGTTCCCATCTTAATTTAAGGATTTTTTCAAGTTGAATAGACTACCCACATCGGTAATGACGTTAGTTTTGACTAAAGGTGGCTAATTACATGTGTGTGAATAGGTTTTATCATAAGCTGTTGTAGTTAAGGCAACGTACACACAGCTGCAGTCTCGTCCTAAGAGGAAACACTGTGGCCCAAGAAAATGCACCACTCCTGATTTGTTACGGTTTAATGCACTTCGGGTTTCCATTGAATGGGAAGATACTAGAAGGAAACCCACGAGATGGAAATAGCTTCACGAAGCGAAGCTGAGTGAATTACTCTGTGGCCAAACGAGGTGGAGTGCAGACCAAGTTATTTTCATCGAGTGGGTTTCTGATTTTATCTCACCCCGTATAACATTATTTATTGATGAAATGAATCACCAAATTAGCCATTGAGTATTGGGTACACGAGGCTCACGGCCGTGGAGTACGAGTCCCTAATGTTAAGCCTACGGAGAAAAATACCGGGGTGAGATACAAGTTAAGATTGTGTTAACAAAGTGAGGTTCTCTGATAATCGATCCTCCACCTCCACACCAACCCAATCATCTTGACCCATACGTCGTCGTACGGCGCCCTGCCCTCCCCCGGTACAGGACCTCGCCCTCACTTCCAATAGCACTTTCTCGCCTCCCTCTATCCAGACTTCAACCGCATCCAACATAAACAGCTCTATTCTCAATAGACGAGCGCATTGATTTACCCTTCCCTTCGCTATCTCAACTGGTCTAATCCAACCAATACTCTTCTCTTCACTAGTATCAATTCACAATCTACCACGCATTTATTTACTCTTGAATATACATTTATTCCTTATCTGTGCTGATTATTCAACAACTTTAATGCTCACAGATATGTATCCCTAAGCACTATTAAATTCCTATAATCATATAGAATCACATATATACGGGACCACTCTCCCCCCAGGTCTTGTGCAGCGATAGCCCTTGCTTATCGACATTGCGGATTCAAAATAGGGCAACTATCAAAAGTTATGAAATTTAAAAAAACTCATATATTATAAGTTGGGAAATATAGGAATTGTTAAATGAGCTTCGTAGACAATCTGGCTATTTTTCTCTCAGCTTTAAACCACTTTATGAAGTGAATCCACATTTGACTAGACTGACCCTACAAGTGAGTACATGTGTTGTGTTGACAAAGAAAAACCAGCAACACATGAGGTGCTTCCCCGTGAAGTAATCTCTAAGATTATATCTGATTTCACATAACAAGTAACAGAGATAGGTTTATATCATTTACCATTTCGCATCAATATGAGATTGACCTCAGGAGTCTGAGGTCAGATTCAGATTCCTGAGGTCAATCTATCTTCAATTAAAACCCTTTAACAGCAGGAAGATGCCTCCAGGCATTCCCCTGGCTACGGCAGGAAGATGCCTCCAGGCATTCCCCTGGCTACGGCAGAAGATGCCTCAAGGCATCTTTGAGGAATCATTGATACTTATAGACAAAATTCAATAGATAAAAAGATAATTGTTTGATTTAAAATAAATTTTGATAGTTTATAAGAGCCATATTGACCTTTGATTTGGTATAATAAAATATGATCAGTCTCCAAGGAAATTACTTAAATCACATGACACATCACATGACATTGCTATTTCCCAAAAAATGGTGCCTGCCGTAGCAGGGTCATTTGGGGAGGTAATGCCTGCCGTGTAATGGTGAGCAGGGGAACTGGATGCTGCAGGGAAAGGGTTAAGATGGGAACGTAACAAGTTTCAAATCTCATTGCCAGGGATCACGAAACGTGGGACCCACATTGTAGCTGTCGGAAATGTGAATATGGGGGATCATATCATTATTGTTATTATTGTATATAATGTACTTAACTGTTTTTGAAAATCCACTATAATGAGCTACGTCAAGATACATCTATTGATTTATTTCTATTTGTAACTCAGCAATGAGAGATGCAATGAACTACTATAAAAAAATGAATATGTGCATCTAAATAAACAAGTAGAAAACAAAATGCTTCCCAAAGCGCTAAACATTTCACCCTTCTCATAAGATCTCACACTCTCTAAGTGGTATTCTGTTCAGGGTTCTCACTACGCTCTATGGGAGAAGCATTCCTAACGAAATAGGCTTAGAGCCTTGAGAATCCAATCTATCTCAAACCCCCTTCCTCCACGGGTTCCTAGAAATATAAATGAATTTTGGTATGCTACTCCTATGTAGTCATCGTAATGCAATTAGAAATATACATCCTGCTCAGTAGGTATATCACATACATGCTCTGCTTGACCACTACCCAACTCTTCCCATTACTGACTTTCCAATTGCAGAAGACAGTGTTTTAGCAGAGAGTTTCACATGCGCTTCGTCTTCTGTTCATCGTGTCTTTCCCAAAGCCTAGCTTATACCTTATACTATTTACATAGATTTTTGGTGTTTGCATTTCATTCTGTTGGAATTAGTAGTTCCTCCGGTGAATTCGAGGTGATTTTCCGCGAGTGCAGTTCTTATATGCAATGTTTTAGCGTTATATTAGATAGGATTTCCTCTATCTGTGGTCTCCAGAAGCGCAGATGAGAACATCCATTTTGAACATCCATTTGAACAACATTTGGATATAGGTACATATACACATACATATCTGTTTAAAGATGGATCAATGACATGCATAAAGGTAGTTCGATTTAAGGTTTGCTTATGCATTAATATTACGTCTTAAAACTCTGTCACCAAGAAAGGCAATGCCCTCAAAACTCTGTTGGGGATTAAAAGTAATACCTTTTCTACCTGGAAATCTCCCGGTGATTTGGCATCACCGTCCACCATCTCGTGCTTAAGGATAGTATTTAATCCAATCGAATACGCAACTACTCAACTGGCTATGCTAATAGTGCCTGCTTGCAACCCTCAAAGGACACCCAGGACCCCAGGTGAAGGTTGACGGTTGCCCCGCCCATTCTGCCCGGCGTGGTTTCATTGCTAGGCCAGGCAGGTCTCCAGTAGCCACGCCCATCCCGGGACCGGCCACTGGGGACCGGCACGAGGGAAGGGAGCTCTGCAGACCTATGCGTGTTTCAATGGATACAGAGAGGGTAACGGACATGCCTTGGGTTATGGATTAAAGTTAGCACCCCGCTCTCCCCCCCCCCATCAACGACCTGCTGAACCCTCCCCGAACCCCATAGCCACGGCCCCTCGTGGCTTCGATCATACCTATGGGTCAATGTATGGGATCTGGTTGTAATGTAAAGTTTGCATTCTTTTTCTCCCATTTTCACTGCTGTATTGAGCCACTGCTATTATAAGTAGAATAATAATTTCCGGACACTATGTAAGTGGAAACATTTTTCCATCTATCACTCGATCGTATTCTGCATAGTTTTCGTATGCTCCAAGTGGCATACGGGAAGTTGAACATGTGACACAAGTATTGGCCAATCACCGATCAGAATGTGGGCGACTACCCAAATAGTTATGTTGCATTCATAATGTGCTGATTCAAATGCTTTATAGCACGATTCACCATATCGTAAGTTATTTATGAAATGGACCCCATCTGAAACGTTATTGTGATATATATACACTAAAGGAATTTGAGTCATGATCGCGTTATTTACAATTTTGACATCCTGTTGACACTTTGATTGATTGATGAAGTTTGCTGGTGGCCCCTTCTTTGTTGACACTGTCAAACTAGACGACCAGACAGCATATGGCTTCACAATAAAGTCATAATCTAAAATCTGCATGAGAATAAAACCTGCTTGTCGGCAAAGTGTCGGCGAAGCATTATGCGGGCTGATTCTAAGTTGTAACGAGGTCATTTCTATTCACCTAGGATCTATCAAGCCGAATACCGCCGAATAATGACATCAGAATATAGGCAAGCCACTATGTTTTTTATAATTATCATCGAAATGGAGTTTTGGCTTCCGATTTCACTTGGCTATGCCTTGTGAAAGCACTACGCCAAACTCCATTTCACTCAAGGCTGACGACGTAATACACTCGCTACCGCTCGTCTATTACTACGCGTCCACCTCTCCGTTTATGACCGCCCGTCAAAAAAACATCGATTATTGTCGATATAATCAATCTGTAATTAGATATCTTGTAATTACCAGGATCAAACTATCACAAGACATTTCTGCTTTGACACGAAACTTGTTTACGTATCATTACATGTTTTTAACACTTTTATTAGACATTATGAATTGAAAATCATGCTGAAAAGGATAAACCCTTTTCTTGATATTTCAGCCATGATCTTGTTATCATTTGCTGATAGTTCTGCATGAGTCGTTGGCTGTATTGAACGATTTGTTCTATCACTATTAATCTAAGGCTATTACTGTTTGCTGTAACACGGAATAGATTCTATTCTCCTAATATATTTACACCCCTTATGTCTCGTCACAATCCCGTAGGATGTCTGCATATGCAAGAAATGGAAGCGTTCTTATCTTTCCCCTACCCTACCCAAGATTCAATTGATGGTTCCCGGATGAGGTTTTAAGGTCAAAAGGTGCTCAGGATATGAAAAGGAAAATTGATCAATTAGCTGAGGCAGAAACCCTGACACTAAACATACTCTTACTAACGGACGTTGGGCCCTGTGATAAAAAAGTACACCTTTAAAAAGTCTATAATTAGCCTTATACTACTGTCTATGGGTATGTAGTGCTTTTAAACACAAATAGATTGATTGATAACCATAGTAATAAAAGAGAAAAAATGGATACGTGTGTTTTAACTTGAGATGAAGGGTTCGCGTGCATTTTGCACAGGTCCTTATAAAGTACTTCATAATCGTAAATCCTACTCATAAGGAGCTAATAATGAAAGAAGCACAGTAAACTATGATCAGCCCACGCTGCAGAGCTGCTGGCATTAATTACAGCTAATGACTGCAGGAACATTTTGCTTATACCCACTTGAAAGTGCAACCTACATCAGGAATCCTAAAAACAAGTGTCACTAAAGCCTTTTAACGCATTTTCTTCCTTGTCACAATTGCGTTAGAGATAAATTCTGCAAAGCACAAAATACACAGAGAGAAAATAAGGCATGTGAGAAGAGTATAAAACAAAATAAAAGATGTACAAATATAGTCAGTAATTACTTTTTTCTGTGGGAAATCAGGATGAAATGGTGCAATGCTTTTTCTTTCACGAGTTCCCTGTGCCATTATCGCCTACTTCTCACTTTGACTAAACTTTCTTTCCCCACCCCCTTTTTCAGTTGAGCATTGCTCTCTTTATTTCGTTAAGTCATTACACAATGCAGAATCAGACATATGCTCATCCATTGTTGTACACTCATCAATTAACCATATCTCAAAGTAGACTCTTTACCTATTAAACAAGTGATTTAACTGTTAGATTTGGTTATCTTCAACTTCTTACAAAGGTCAGTCCAGCCTTATGACACATAATTCACTCAGAACAAACAATCTTTGAACCTTTCTGACAGGTTGTCCGCAATTTTCCTTTTGCAATGATGATGTCATTCTTTGTGATAGATAGCTGATCTTAACGTATGTGTTCCTATCATCAAACCAAAAACATTATTCCTTATCAAGCTCGCTCTCTTTTTGGGGGTTTAGGTATATGTAAAATGAAAAAAAAGCCTTCCAGAAAATAACCGTTTCAGCATTTCCAGAATTCTTGTGTTAATTCATTTAAGCAAAAACATATCGAACAGGTCTTACCCTCAAATCATTAGGTCACATACAATAGCTATAATGTTTCCAAAGTTCAGATCAACATGACTATACAAGTCAACACCTTCTGGACAGAAAATAACCGTTTCATCATTTCTAGAACTCATTTGTTAATTCATTTAAACAAAAGCATATCGCGCATATCGAACGAGTCTTACACTTAGATCATAGGATGACATACAATAACTATGATGTTTCCTAAGTTTAGATCAACACGACTATAAAAGCCACTACTTTCTTCTTTTCTCCTACTTTTTCTATCATCCCCCCCCCTTTTTTCCCCTTCCCATCTGCCCTTTTATTTAAAATAAAAAACAGCCTTTATTTCATGCAAGGCAACAATCATGTTATAATTGAATCATACTCCGTTGCAAAATGTAGTTATCGAGAAATATCCTTCAAGTTACATTAGAATCTTTAAGTAAGGAAAAAGGTAGGGTACACAACATAAATACGTCTAGAGAGGCCACATGGAAAACAAGTCAGCATAAGCACAAATGACTCTGGTGACCAGACATAATATCATCACTACGGAGTTCGATCTTAATCCTGTTATTCTGAGCAAAGTCAGGAATGCACAGGCCGATGATAACATACAAGGTATAACCAAGATAAGACATGTTGACATTACATAACATTAATGGTCAGCAAGCATTGGGCGACGTGGCGAACTCACAAGTATACAAGCCATCAGAACCCATAGTCCGATTAATTCTCCTCAAATAAGATTCATTCAACTAACATGTGTGGTCCACGGAACTATCCCCCGGGGTCTGACAATGGCTAAACTTTCTGATCATCTTATTTCGTTTTACCCAAATACTTCCAAGAATGTGCTTATATTTCAGCCATTCCTTATTGTTCTCTACCACATACGTATTCCTATTCTATCGTAATTGAAACATTAGTGAGGACCTACTATTTAACAGAATATACTGGCTATTTTCATCTTGCCGTGGCAGCCAGTCTTTGGTTAGAAGCAAGTTATGTTATCTATATCAACGCACACCCGCTTTCCCCGTCTACATCACCGAGGCTCTATTGATCCTGATAGACTCACAGACCAAGGCACAACTCCACATATCAATAACCGTCTTATCTATGGTAGAGATATTGGCTTGGAAGGCAGCAGCCCAGCGAAAGGAGGTTTTATTTTGGAGGTGTAATAGGATCGATGTCTGCCATGTTTACAACTACATCTCGTGCCGCAAAAGGTCTGCAGGCGAATCATGGTTTCCTGGTGCTTTTACAGAATACAACAACAACTATTTTGGCCATGCGTTACTAAACACGGCTATGTCACTTGAAAAAGTGGTTTCAAGCAGTTCCATTCTACATACATTTGTAGTAGAATCCGGCCTTTTCTAGCTTCAGTAAGTGCTTAACTCTTCAAATTCAAAATTCGAACTGTGTGTTTTACATTGGACTTGTGTCGTCAGTTTTGATCTTATTTACATTAGTACCACCTCTAATATTTTTGTTGGTCTTATGATTTTTCTTTTTTTTAAAATGGTTTATTGACAAAAAGGTTCTTCCATACATATACAAGATTTACAACCTTGCTGTCAGGACAGTAAATAAGTACAAGATACATACAGCGTGGTGCATAGAGCAGTTCATACCCGCGTTAGAATGGTTTTGGTTAGTGCTTGTATACTTAGGACAGAGGCTAATTGAATATTGGATATATACCATTTCAAGATTTCGATGAAAGAAATTCTATTAGAACATCCAAATACATGTACATGGGAGGTCATAATTAGTTACTGAACTAACCCGCCTCATTTTATGTCCGCCTGCAATGTTCGGTGTTGTCCTTGTGTGAAACGTCTGCTCACGGACTACGTGTAAAAACGCCCTTTGTGGGTGAACCATATGTCTTCCTACTGCATAAGGGGAAAATGCTGCCTATAGAATAGGTTTCTTCTGTGAGGTATTTGCATTTTTTGAGGGTGTGATATCAAAGGAACATGACTAACATCCTTTTATTGTTAACATAATTTGTATAATGTTATATTATTCCGAAAATAATGGCATATCGTCATAGTAGTATGATATACTCTATATGTAAACAAATGATGCTGTTATATATGGGCAACTGTTGTTCTTTTATTGTCCTTGTTTTAAAGACATTTATTTATGCTGGACCGGTATATTCAACTCCTTGGAGCTGGTCTAAACCTACCTCCAGTGCTCTCTACCTGTTGTTGCTTTTTTACACTTTGTAAAGACGAAAGGCCCACGTTACAAACGGCGTAGCCTATACAATGAACAAACAGAGCATTGGGAATCAATCACTGGGGAATCATTAGTGTCACGTTAGAAATAACAAAGCCAGGCTATTACTTAATTTTCCCGACGGGTTGGCAGTACTCCCCGCCCCCTCACAACTACCTCTCCCCATCTTTCACATCGGCCGTGACCTTTAGGTGCTATTGATGTATCGCTGGAACGAAGTCATTTATCTTCTGCTTACAAGAGTGGGTTATATGTAGTAAAATACGAACATCAACATAAACGACCTGAATGGAGCTCATGTAATACCTACATCAAATCTGTGTTCAATTCGGATGAACAACTATGATACTTCAATAAGAATACAAGCAGGATTGGTCGTATAAGGAAGTAAAACAAAAGAACAAATGAAAAACAATGTCAATATGATTGACTTAAAGGAAGAGAAATGGTTGGAGAGACAAGAAGGGGTAGAATCAGTAAAGCATATGTGTTTCTTGATAATGTTAAATGAATGATTGAATCAATATATCGAGAAGAACACCTCCATCCCCAACTGGGTAAATAGACGGATCAATGAACATTTCTAGATATGTATAATCGACGGAATGGGTGAATACAGGATGCGTTCACTGAAAGTGACCAAGTTCAACAAACAAGTGACTCAGTGTAATTGTGGGGACGACTCTCTCTAGGCCGCGGCTACGCAATCTGAACGACCATCATGGAGAGAGGATCTGACAATCTCGTGAACAGAATACTATGCACTAGAGACCAGTCCAGTCCAATAACGCCGGACAACTGTGGCCACTTTATAAAAAAACGTTCTCGAGGAAGTTGAACGATTTCCAATCACATCAGGATGAAATGCAATTATACCCTGTGTTATGTATAATACTGTTTAAAACACATATTGAATACCAACATTACAGACTGGTCTCAATCGCAAAACCGCCATGGGTACCAAAACAAATGCTGACTTTATGATACTGATATTCATTGATCCAAAATTAGCGAGTCTGGGGGTCGTTTTATTTTCAACTTTCGTTGGTGAGGAGAGCTCCCATGAAGGATACCTCCACGGGCGACCTATTGCAGGAGAGCTCGTCAATCGCGTTCGATTACCCCTGTCGTCAACAGGGAGAGGAATCCTCGTCCGTAGTCTCCTTCAAGTGATCCGCAGGACAAAATCGGCCCGAAAGACACTTTGGAGGAGACTTGAACGAGGTATCGTAATGGTTGCAATTGATGTCACATAGTGGTAATATTCGGAACTAATTTCATCATTTATGAATATATGTTAATCTAGCTAAATAGCTCAGTAATTATCCATCTAATACTTCCAGTCTGTATCTAAATCATAATAAACATATTTCCGCTAGTTTTAATTAAAAATAAGCTTTAATTTGTTATTTTAAATCACCCACGACACCTCTAGGGGTGTCGCCCGCCAGGAGAGATGTAGGAGAGAACCTTTCTCTGTTCCCATCACATAATAGGTCCTTAAGTTGCGCTATATCAACCAGAAATGCCAACAAATATATATATATATGCGTGACTTGATGGACATTTTCGCCAGATTCTGTTTGATTTAGTTGCCACGACAGAATAGGAAAACCAATCGCCAGAGAATCACTGCAAGATCACTGGCTCTAATAATAGCAACAATGTGAGGCACTGGAAATATATCCTCTTGCGTCTGATTGGCGAGTCAATTGCAATTTCTATAAGTGGCGGTCTCACTCAAGGGCGAGGAGAGAGCCCCTGAGAGACCCCATGAATCTCCAAGGGAAGTCTGGGGTCGGCAATGAAGTCAGGGGCGTCTGGTGACTGCAATATCTGCCAGTGTACTATCTGCCATTCACATGTCTGACACTCAATCGCGATTGACCCATTGAAATTGCAAGGCCAATCGTCACTCGTTTACCACGGATGTCTTTGCGTGAAAAAAATAAAATCTCATACACCAACAGACCCAAACAGTCATACATACATTCTAACACGGATACGCCCATAAGCATATAGGATTCGGAGTGATTGCTATACTTCTGCCATCATCCACCAATGAATTGTAAGATGGCGCCACTGTAATCGGGAGGCAGCCACTGTTAGCAGTTGTTATAATCTATAAACAATGTTGAGACGAGACTGAAATTCATTGGCAAGCCCCTGAAATATTTCCGATAAAATCTATTGCTAATTAGTCCCCGCTGATGTTTTGGATGGTGTCGGGGGGCAACATGGCCATAGCACAATGGCTATGTGCCCTATGCGCTCATACATGACATTCAGGTGTATGGACAATCAAGCTAGCTTGCTGTCAGGTGTTTGAGTAGATGGCATGGCAGGAAATCAGGTAAGCAGAGTTGATAGGCAGTTGAGTAGATATCCTGTGTGATGGAATAGATGTTGGTGTAGTGGGCTGTTGGGGGGAATGGTTTCAGGTGTCTGGGTAGTTAAAAACCTTTTCATCTAGTCAACGTACCAGCCAATACCGTTGCCTTGGTAAGTGAAATTATTGTCAACAATCAAGTGGATTTTATATCTAGAGACTAGCGTACCTGAGAAGAGTACACTTCAAACAGGTGTATGTCACAGCTTTTTCCAAGACAATTCTCCCTTTTTGCTTTTTTTTTGTCTCAAGGAAAAAGGGCATATTCGATTCACATGGAAGGACTCCCCTGATATATAGTCTCAGACAAGGTCCCTTCGGGCAAGGTAGATTTTCGCTGAAGTGGGGACCCTCCCAGTGAACATTCACCTGGGGACTCAAGTGCACTCGAGATGAGGGGTGTAAAAACATGTGATCATGCTTGCTGGCTTTCTATTGGTTAGATTGGGCACTTACTCGAGGAGTCAACTGTGGGAACATTTATCCTACCAGACTATCCTAGCCTGGACTCTGCTCTACCTAGCATAATCCAGGGAGTTACCAAGCGCGAAATGCAACGATTTCCGGTATCGCCTAGACAAAATGGTGTGTAAAAATATAGAAATCGTGGTAACTAATACAATATATACTCTATATCTATGTATATCAATGTACCTGTGTCTGCGTATCTCTATTAAGACATGATGATCTTACTGCATTGTGCATGTTTTCTAATGAACTTACAAGGGCAGGTGAGGGAAAGGTAGCAGATCAGTGAGACATGACAAGCAAGGTCAAGGTCGTACTGGCCCTGTATAGGTTATTCATAAAGATGATTTGTGTTTATTTGGGGGGGGGGGTATAGACTCTAGATATCATAAATCAGTCTATGTATCTATATCTACATGTAGACCACTACTCATAATACTGCATGCAATAACTGCACTGAGTGGGAATTCTTGTTGTGTAAGATTTACCTTTCTTGCTCCACCTGTATCTAGCGGGGTCCCCACACTATGAAATGGCCACCATTCCCCTGTGTATGGCCCGTACAGTTACCCCCTCAGAGCGCAGACTGCGGCGAGTACTTCCCATAATTCAGGTTTAACAATCGCACAAACATTCAATATTTGGATTCTCAATTTCCTTACCCTGTTAAACAGTTTGACAGGTCACCACAGCCTCCTCTGTCACTTTTCCCGCAGTGAAATATTAAATGAGGTGGTGCCGCTCCCTATAAGAAAATATCATCTAATAGATTTGTCATTTCGAGTTCTTTGTGAGGTTGTGCCGGAATAATATTCTATTTTATATGTCCATCCAACTCCACTTTGGAGATGCAAATTCGAAAGAAAAGTACATCTACCACCTAGAAAGCAATAAATCTCACCTGTCCCTTTCCGGCATTTTCATGTTCACCAGCTGTTCTCTGTTCCTCTTTGACAACTGATGATGGTTCTAAGTCGACGATCTATGTAGAAAATAATTTTGCCTAAATAAATGCATGTTATGAGCTTCCATTGTGTAAACACTTATTATACGAGTTGACATATCTAGGTCTAGCAGATGCCCAGACCATGTAGAGATGTGACTATCATTATGTAGGAGAGATTGCATTGCATTCATATGCTGCCTCTATATGCATTTTAGATCAGAAAAAAAATACGGTAATTCTCCTTCTGAAAGAAGAGACAGCCCCCCCCCCTCCCCGAGAGGGAAAAAAATCAATTTCACATAACATGAACATGAGTATTAAAAGTAGAACCCCGTTTATGTTGCCACCTGTTCCATATGATGATACTTGACTTATGACATTCATATACATGTACTTCGTTTTAATCAAGAAATTATCGGTCATTTAACACAGAACTAAAAGAGATGTTAGGTATCAAAGGTAACGTCCTGAAATAATCGTATATACCAACTTCAGACGAAACTCAGCCCATCCCCTGGTGTGAGGCGCATATCAGCGGCTCTGCTAGAGACGAAAGTGGAAGTTAAAAAATATGTAACGGATGATAACGCATAATGTCTAGAAATCACAACAATGACCTTTTCATATTTGATATGTACAAAACTTAGAATGCTAAAGTCTTTTCTTGTCTTCTCTTTGAAATCCTGGCTGCCGATTGGTCAATCGCTTATGACGTTATCTCGTATTCACTACGCCACGACCATGGCGTAGTTTTGTCACTTTATCGACCTGATCACTGAGAATTTATTTCTAACGTTTTTCCTATGGCTAAACTTGTCCCAGGGGTGAGATGATAACCCGTTTGGTCTATGAGAAAATGACAAGAGGGAAATGCAAATCTTGAAAAGGAGGAGAAGGGGGAAGATTATTTCACTATATTCATCTCTACTGAATCCAAGTCAGACTTGATCAGGATTACGACAGCCTGGTGACAATGACTGGCATTTCACTGTTAGAGATGCTGAAATCTCTTGTCTTGTCTTGTCTTCTATTTGAAATCCTGGCCGCTGGTTGGTCAGTGGCTTATGACGTAATCTCGTATTCACTACGCCACAACCATGGCGTAGTTTTGTCACTTTATCAAGCTGATCACTGAGAATTTATTTCTAACGTTTTTCCTATGGCTAAACTTGTCCCAGGGGTGAGATGATAACCCGTTTGATCTATGAGAAAATGACGAGAGGGAAACGCAAATGTTGAGAAGGGGGGGAGATTATTTCACTATATTCATCTCTACTGAATCCAAGTCAGACTTGATCCGGATTAGGACAGCCTGGTGACAATGACTGGCAGCGGTCACGAAGGGGTGTTCCGGTCACCACTCACAGCTCCCGGCATGCCTTGCAGGCGCATGCGCAGAAAGGCTGTGGGCAGCATGGGTCACGCCCTCTGGTGGAAGAGACTTTGAAGGCTAATACAAGTTGGCGTCATGATAAGAGGAAGCCGTCGTTCTTGACGTGATGTCGCACGGCATGTCCGTGGAGCACGGTATCAGACTCATGCATGGCTACCTCCCTGAGTGTTCTACTAGATAGAAGCCTGTAAACATTCTATTCTCTACCCAGGGGCACTATTGACATCCTTGTTTGCATTCACTTCTCAATCCCTTTGTGCACTTTATCTCTATCGCCGGATTTCTTTGCGATCAATCTCTCAGATGGGTCGGCTGAAGGTTCTACCACAGAGGAGGACTCTGTTTTATATGGTCCCGTATTTCCACTTAAGAAACTCAGAAGGCAAGTACACGATTTAAATGAAGGGTTTCAGCTCTCGTATGTATACTGGACGTCACCCTATACAACAGAATCCCAATCAATCAAATAACCATTGTGGAATAGTAAGTACCCATTGTCAGTTGTTGAGCATGCGCGTGTGAAGCACACACGGAGCGATCGAAGCAGTAAAAAATCCAGTGGAATGAAGTCAAACTCATAGGATCTATGGATAGACACTGTCCAACCATGTTATGGATGTATAATGAAAACATCTGTGGAAGCGATGACTGGTTTGTGCATTTCCATAACGGACAAAACTGTGTAAACGCTCGTGCATACTATCCGGGCCTGTCGCGCCATCTTGGATTATCCAAACAAAGAACCAGGTAACACCATTCTTTTCATGACTGTTTATTGTTACCATTATGGAAGGATCGGCCGATATGAGTCTCATATTAGAAAGCTCCCAACAGAACAGTTGCCCAGCAGGAGATGGGAGTGAGATTTCTATCGATGATGATGTGTTGGAGGACAAGGAGCCAGTGACCCATGTTACGTAAGAGGCAAATGTGCGTCAAGCAGAGCCCGCCACAGGTATACCAAGCGAAATGGACCGCTCAGTGATAAGAACTCGAGGGTACGCCCTGGCATGTCGGAATAACCTCCAAGCAAGATCTTAGGCTGATGAAGACAAGGAAGCAATAAAACACAAATGGCTTACCGGAAACCCCCTGCTGAACAGGTACAGAATGACTCCCAAATCACTTAAGACACGTTGCATGGACTTTTCGAGATGGTGAATGAAAAAATCAGTGGGATAAGAGAAGATCTGTAGACAAGATAGATGAATAGGACAAAAAATCATCAGTTTTTGAGGATGGCCTTAATAAGTCGATGACCAAAATGTGTTCTAGACCTACCTCAGTAGAAAAGAATCTTGATGATGTAAAAAAAGTTAATGCAATGCTAACCGAAAGAATTGTGTGATTCTCTGAACGAAACAAAAACGAAGATAGAAGTATCTGAAACGAAAACAGAGCAGTTACTCAAAGGCTATCAGGAAAAGGGCAAGAGGGAAATAAGTAACCTGTCTACTAGGTTGAAAGACCTCTAGGCGAAATGGGAAACCCAACCAGCCAGCCCCTGGTATTTCCACCGCGCAAGTTGCATTCATTAGTGATAGGTATGCCTCCTAATAGATTGAACGTATAATTAGAGGGGCTATACGGAAAACCAAATGAGGATGTGTATCACAGTGCCTTAACGATTCTAAAGAAGATATAACCAACTGTTGACATGAAAGATCACGTCCGAAGAATTCACAGAAAAGATCTGCCACAAAATCAGCAAAGTAACAACTCACCAATTCGTGTCTGCTTTACAAGCATACGAGTTCACGATCTCGTATTATGGCAAAAACGGGACCTAAAGAAAGTAATAGGATAAAAAAAACTTGATCAATCCCGATGAAGAGCCGAGAACTAGAAAAGCGAAAATATTGGCTAGGAAAGTTGCAATGTTCTGTAGACGACAAGGGAAGAACAAATTATTAACCCTATCGCACCGGGTACCCGCGGCAGGGGTACAGTCATGGAGCCGGGTACTAGTGCCAGTGAATACCGATAGAGGCTGGGTATATAGGCCTATTGTGAATATTTCGATTTTCGCAGCATGTGCCATGACAGGTAGCACAGCGCACATGACTCAGGCATGTGTGCACTCCCTTTGAACTTGTTTGGTCGGTGTGTTTGCACATACCTCTATTGTATTCTTGTCTGCAAAACGAATTCCTGGAATCACATTCCCTCGCTATTTTTAATCATTTGTGACTCAAGGGAGAAGTCAAAGCAGCCCAAGGTCGACGCGGGTACACAGGATCACAATAAAAGGCTATCTATGTTCTAGGAGGTATCAACAACATTACATTTGCATCAAAGTCTCCCATAAACCACTTTTCCATTGGGGCTAGTTCATCATCTTAAATTATTTGCTGTAGGCGGTTTAGGAAATTATCTAGTGAGCCAGTTCTTGGTTGTTAACATACGGTTACAGTCATTACCCTATTATCTGGCTATTGAAGTGCCCAAATTGTATTACCCCCATGGTTTGGTGAGTACGTGTGTGTTTGTGTACTTTATTGTACCATGTAAGTGCGTGTGGTGCCTGAGTGCATGTGATACTGTGTGTATTTATCTAAAGAATGGCACTACGTACATGTAGCCATTGTGCTGATAGTAATCGCAAAAGTGTATGGTGTTGCCCTGCATACTGCTAACGGGAGCACTGCTGTGTTCTGGAATCAGCGCAAACTGAACCAGATAAACGATGAAGAAGGTGTGAACACACCAAACATTGCAAGAGAACTTCATAGGAATATTCCAGGCAGAATGACGTCTTACCTCTACACGCACCTTTATGACGCCTAATATGCTAGCCAGAGTCATGCACTAAACAAGAACATCGTTGGGGGCTGCCACCAGTAAGACAACAACATAAATCAGATATTTCCATTTATATTTGTTGTGGTAAGCGATCTAGATCACCAGTTTAAAAGTTGAGTACACAAAATCTAACATCAGCTAATATACATCTGTTTGTGCCCCTGCGTCATATGACCAGTGACATATACTGTGATGTATATGAGTCAAATGACCATGCAACATCATAATTTTGAAGTCTCTAGTCAAGACAACATATGAACTTAACTTTAACCTGCCCCTGTAGCAGGATAATTAACTTTTAATAAATCAAAGCACTCGATTCCAACCCAATCTATTAGTTTCATATTTAAAATGAATATCTTATTTGAATCTCATGTAATGATATGATCATAAGCTGCTATGCTATTCCTAGTGACTTACTGCGAATCTGCTACACATATAGCGTGGCATTACTTGATATCACATTTCAGCTATTTCATGTCTCTCGGTACATATTTTGCTTCTTTTCTACTTCTTTTATCAAGGTAACTATGTCGCAAGGCCCAAAGCCAAGGTGGCTCAGTCCATTATGCGTCGGTATTGACCTATGGAACTATGTTTTGAACTATATGTTAACGTGTATGCTGTTTAGCGATATCTCTGCTTTTCTGTTGGTATTCTGTAAAATGAAGAGTGTAAGTGATTGTTAGTTAAGTCCTCGATGTACATTAAATAAAACACCAATGGCTTTTCTTACGCCGAGCGAATTATTTGTTAATGAAGGGGAAATATTCATGACTTTGAATGTTAAGAGCCCATCCAGGAGGCTCGATGAAATAGGAGACATTCTAGCTAAATGCGACTTTATGGTGATTACTGAGACCTGGCTCAGAGAAATTTGATGATGACAACATGATCTATGTTCCTGGTATGACTCTTTATCGTATGGACAGGAATTGCCATGGGAAAAAATTGGTAGAGGTGTTGCACTATTAATGACAAATGACACTGACATTTTTTCTAAACAATAGACACTGTTATACAACCCCAAAATATGAAATACTAACCCATACTGTCACTGTCCCCAAAAACCTTTAGACTGAGACAATTGAGATATTTACTAACTACCAATGCAGCCTTAGCCATCTGTAAGAAAATTATTCTTCCGAAGATAGAGTACGGTAGCTTTGTGTACTACCTGGTGACTGCAGTACTCAGTAGTAAGTTACAAGTCTCGTTTAATAATTCACTAAGAACCGCCTTACACCTTCGAAATGCTTGGGATACTAGTATAGCAGAATTACATGTGCAAGATACATCAACATACACGACTATGGACGAATCTGCGAAAAATTGTCAGAAATGTTATGTGTCAAATTCGTGACCTTTAAGATACAAATCAAACGTTACAATTGTCCGCTATGGGCAATTCTCCACCGGCTAAATATTGATAGTAGTCCCCATTTATTAGTTTCGGCTCTCAATAACTCTATATTTCAATCAACAAAGAGAAACAAATTCTGAATCCCAACTGAGTTGGCAGAAATTAGTTTATTTCATGGCGTATCAAAACTATCTATACTATGAACACGGACTTTATCCCTCTTTGTTACGTGCCCGGCAAGCTTATTGTTAATACACACCCAAAGAGGAATTCACACAGTGGAATTCATGCACCTCAACGTGTGTATAAACTTGTCTGAGATAAATCCTGCTGAGATTCTCTACTGGTTTTTTCAGCGATGATTACCCCTAAAGTGGAATTCACCAATGGGATTCAGGTACCTAATAAGGTTCAAAATCTCATGAGATTCTGTGAATCCCGCTTAACAAGGTACAGTCTCAAGAGATTTTGTTTTAAACATGTTATAGAGGGATTTACATGGTGGGATTCATGTACCTCACGGGGTGTTCGTCTAAGACAAATCCTGCTATATTTCTCTACTCAAACACTTCGTCTCTTCGTCTAAATTGTAGGGTTCCATTTCCCCGAGACATTTTTTTTCCCTGAAATTCCTTGTGACATTTACCCCTACAAAGGAACAGAATCCCATGAGATTTTGAACCCTGTGAGGTACATGTATCCCACCGTCTCAATTCCACTTTAAAATTTATAGGGACATTTTGGTGAGACAAGTGGACCCACTTCTAAGTAGTACTATACACCTATGCTCCAAAATACTCCAAATACCAGCCTCTGCTATCCAAATGGTAGTTGATGCATACCACTATACTGTGCCGGTATGGCGCCATACCATCACACTTTGAACACTCAATCTTAAATGCGAGTATGTGTATTATCGGAAGTACCAAAATGAATGATAAACAATATGTATCTGGAGAAAAAAAAATATACAGGAAATTTATGAATAATGTTATGACACTATTATTCCCATAAAAAAGAATTTTCTAATAGTTTGAATTTCATTTACGAAATCGTGGCTATGAACATTGTGAGAAAGTCACATAGCAGAAAGTCACTTCTGCCTGCCCAGATGACTTTGTTTAGCACTTAAACATCGACACATTTTGGCGAGTTTTTGAATATTAACAGATATTTAGAGGTGTATAGTACAAGTGAAACTTATTAACCTAATAGGGACGGCTCCTCGTCCCTTGTTACTTTCGCTAAAACTAGGTTTAGCGAAAGTAACGTGGGACGAGGACCCGTCCCAATTAGGTTAATAAGTTTCCCTTAAGTACCGAACAAGGCTAATAGGAGGTCAGCAAGCAGGATCACATATTTTCTCAGCTTAAGGGTACTTTAGGTCTCCTCACATTGACCTGGGTGCCAGGGTGAGTGTTTTCCTGGCCTATCTCTGAGACCATGTACCAGGTGTGTCCTTCCATGTGAATTGAATTCGCCAAATGTTGCTCATTTGGACTGGCCAAAGCACCTTGCCATGAGGGTTTTGTACAACAGGAGAATTATCTGAGACTAGGTGAATGGTGCAAAGTACGGAAACTCTATAAATTCGGTTTCGTGAAACGCGATAATGTTCAGAAAATGTGATAAGATGATTTCAAATAGGTCCTCAGAAAGTCAAATGAATCATTATAATTCAGTTGCATTTCTAAACTGACAAAATGTTAAATGAATCATGATGATATCAAAGGAGCCAGTCAATGGAATAGCATGACTTTTTGCAATGCTACACGATGGAATGGCATGAGTATCCTGCTGCAAAAAGGTAACAATAGAAAGGTTAAATGAACGACTCGTGTTCTATTTAGCACAGTTAAGCACATCAATGAGGTAGTAGCAATACATGGCAATGGCTTTATTACCAGGGTTATGCGTGCGTCTTAAGGTTTTTTGTCTGAAAATATCAAAAGCCATTAAAAGGCATTTCATTGCTTTGTCCTGACATTTCATTATTAAAAGGCAAGCGAAGCCCACATGGCAGTTTTGAACATCGGCGGTCAGCGTTAACCTTTGCCTTGAACTATAGTAGAACGTCTGTCTCGATATTAAAGTCCGATCCCCTGTCATCAACCAAAAACAAACATTGTTCACTATTGCCATGATTGCCTTTCATCAATCGCTTGTTGTCAACATAATTGCTTGGCTGATACCGGAAGCATGAAATTCCTAAAACGAGACAGATAGTGTTAAATACATTTTATCTTTTACATTATCAAAGGCAGCTGGAGGTGATTCATATATAAGGTTACGTTGACACTGGACGTGGAAGGTCACTCTTAATATAGAGCAATTAGTGTCAAGTTTTCTCTATTTGTCCTCCTGAATCTTCTATAAAAGTCGGTTAATTCCAAGTGCTTTGTTACATGCTATGTGAAGATATGATTTTTGGGGTAAATAACTATCTAAAGGGTGACAAATGGTATCACTATCCAAACTTAAGGATAATTCCTCAGGTGAAATGCATATTGAGATATTACACTATTGTTTACATGAATGTACCTAATTTTTAAAAATAATTGTTTCATGACAGATTACGATATACTTTGTGTTTCAGAATAGATAACATTTTCTAAATCAAGAATAACAAATGTTGTTAATCAATCCGTTCCTTAGAATAAGCAACTTTGAAAATGTAATTGATAGAGAAAATGTAGTCTATTGCATCGTAAACCTTCCTTCCCATTGGAATTCTTCTACTTCCTATTCTAATTCCAAGCCACGTTTGAATGTCTAGAACACCATTCAGCTGTCATATACTTGAGTTGAGGCTAGGCCCATCAAGACTAGAACAGCTAGATAATAAAGAGAGTGCAAAATTCCAGGAAAATAAGTTTTACATATCTGAGTCGCGTACATGAATTACAGCAGACAAGCACCGTATTACGTAGCAATTAAAATGCCCGATCGATTACATACTCTTCGGAAGTACCCATAGTAGCAATGCAAACCGCATTAGTTGGTGAGACACGCATTAAGTATAGGTTCCATGGCTGAACAACATTAAAGGATATAGGGCAGAAATAAAACGTTGGAAGTTTTCAAAAAATGAAGTATATGTTCCTAACAGAGCTTTGTTATATACTCATTTATATGAATATCTTCAGGCATGGCTAGTCACAGATGACGCTTGTGCATATCTTAAAATCACATTTAGTTCTCAATTGAATATCTCTTTAATTTCACAAAAAAATATAATTGAAAAGATTGAAAACCATTCAACCTTATCTAACCACATCCTCTGGATTATATGGTTTAAAATAACGAAGGTTATTTTATGTTTTGATTTACACAGGTGTCTGACAGTATTCTGTAAGCTAAGTTGTATTCCCCCACCAAGGGTGCCGCCCGTACCAAGTTTGATGGGAACCGTTGCATGCTTTCACTAGTCACTCACCAGCTACTCAGGACTGAACACGTGCACCTCTCTGTTTTGTATAGCTACTTTGTTCTTTTGGCTCTACTATGACAACCATAGCTCTGATAAAGCTCACAAGGAGTAACAATAACAGGAGCAGTTCGCGTTTAGTCTGCCTGGCCGACCTGCTCTGAGGACAGGAGGCGAGGAGGTGCTCAGACATCGCCCGTAGCTTGTGATCCATGTTCATGAGGCTATGACAGAGTGAAACACAGCAGTAATTAGAGGCGACGGGGAATGCGACGAGACTAATGTCCACGTGCACGGTACTTGCCTCCTGACAGCCTAATGTGATAAAAACATGTCAGATACTCCTTCTCTCTAGTTAGCACCGCAAGATATCACATTGATTGAGCAACTCCCTTTTTGTCCTGGAGATGAAGATTAAATCAGATTCAGCTCTGACAGGCAGGCTGTAAGTCGTATAGGAAGATAAGGATAGTAAGGATTATGAAATTATATGAAGAGACGTTTGAATGAAATCTGGAACACTAGCATGGAAAATGCTTGTGCGATTTGAGGAAGTCTTAAAATTGTAAGTGGGAGGAACGCACGGGTTCTTTACTAAAAAGACAGAAAGCTGGTATGCCAATTTATCTAAAAAGATGATGATTTATTTTATGTTCAGACGAGAATCTGGTATTTGCCATATCCTGAATTGAAAATGCAAAAATAATGTGACTGAGAAAAACTCTACAAACTTAACTAACACATTTATGAATTGAGTAAACTGTAGTGATTTTATTAAAGGAAATATAAATTTAGAGCCATTTTGGAAGACTTTAGATGTCTTATGGCGCTTTCAGACTTTCAAATATACAATGCCAGTAAATGAGATACTTTGCCGGGTCATTAAATTACCAAAGGAAAATACTTTTACCTTTAAATGGGGATATTATTTTGAAGTTGAACGCAATATAGCAATTTAATACATTGAAAAGCCAAAACACAAATAGCTTTGAAACTTTATTGAAAGTCGAGAGGGCGCCAACAGAAAATGCTGAATTACATAGGAACCGATCTTGTAAAGGGAATCAGAGTGATGTACGTATATCAATAGGATCCATGTGTTTATGGCTGAGGCCGAAATGTCATCGCTAGGTATAAAGAGGATGAATAAAAAGTGATTACCCCGAAATTGAGTTCGCCATCCATGCATGGTATATGACACAACTAAGTTTGTTTCGCCATTTATTCCTCTCAAGGTAGAACAGATCACAACCACTTACCTAGTGTCGAAAAACATTATGGCTTATATACCTTCACAAGGGGCAAAAACCTACCACCCCAACTTTCTTTGGGATGACCTTTACCTGTTGCATATTACCACCTGTAAGTTTTCCATTCGTGTATTTTAACCTTTCACAAATGTAAAATGCGCCTGTTGAGGATGATGGTGTAAACTTACCGAGTGTCAACTATAGGTCAACACTGTGAAAAAACAGTTATTATCACAGGCGACCAGAGCACAAAATACAGTACGTGGAACTGCCGGGAAAAGAATCTTCCAATGTCAAAAAGTCGACAAAACTGAAAGTTTTAAAATGCAAGGAGATCTACACCAAATCTGATGCTCCACTTTGCTGATAATTGTTACAAGTCCGGGTTATGAATCAAGGCATCACAAAATATGCAGAATGATATATCCCTTCACAGAACATGATGTCGATAACCTTACAAGTACCGCAGGATACCTAAGTCTCCCTAGTTCGGTACTGAAATGCCGATGATGCATCGAGGCTTATAACATGTATATCATGTTGTTATCATTTCATCAACTGTATAAATATATATATATATATATATATATATATATATATATATATATATATATATATATATATATACGCAGTCTCGTTTTTCTCTATATAAGGAGCAGTTTGCTAGTATACTAGTATACTAGTCTATCAAAGGCGTTTTTCTTTACAGCCATGTAACAACTACCTTCCCTGTTGTCTGTTGTGTGTAATCAGTGCGACTGTAATGGCTGATGCCATGTTTCCGTGAATAATTAATTCAGCTGAAGTCGACATTGCAGCAAAGAAACCAGTCAGGCCCTGAAGGAAATCACAGTTTTTTCCCTTAATCTTGGAGGCAGGAGTGTCTGCGTTAGTGGCACACAGTATATATCAATAGCTTCGTCTATAGTCAGTGAGGAATACCAACTGATCAATAGACTCAAGAGTGTCCTGATATCAGACTACTATCGCTGCCACAAGGAATATGCATATTACGTATATATGCTTACACTTTAAAGACACGTAATCACCTTCATAGTTACCCGGCCCCTCAGCGAATTATACACAACGGGACCGATCGGAATCAATACAGAATTTCAAACCGCCAGGAGTTATTTTCTTTAATTCTATAGTGTGATTAAAATATTAATACCTATTTTCTTCGTAGTTATCGTATTGTTTGTCATAGACTATAAGACATAGGCAGACATTGGAGTAAGCTCGTATAGAGTAGATAGATTAGTCATGAATTATAACAGTAAATTGGAGCAGGAAATGAAAGCTTGACTCGAAAGCCACTTGACTCGAATGTTAGAATTGGAAAAGTATATTTAACATATACATGCATATTGTTTTGATATCATTTTGAATTCGGCGAATTTCAGAATGGTTCTCGTTATCATGGACAGTTCATTTAATCTGGCCACCGGCGTAATACAAAGAGTTCATGTAGGCTTGATGATTTGAACGATGCATATGCAGCGCAGGTGCATTAGTTTTATTTTCTTTTGTCCATTGTTACACCAGAGAGGAAAATCCATTCATCATTGTACTCCCAACTTAAGAAAGTTGAAAATCTCGCCCTCTCAAAACGAAAATGAACATTTTATCTCATTTCATCATGTACACTGATGGGTTGCCCATGGCCTTTGGTCAGGGGTGGTCATTGCCCCCCCTGGTGAAACTACTCTACACTCGCGCACCCCTGCGCCACCTCTCCGCTCTCGGCCGCACTAAACATCAAAGTGCGCGAGTGCGACACTGTCCTCTGTCTCATTCGCTTCACTGGTCTCCTTCGCTCAACACCTATTTTTTCTATCGCTCCTTGGCCTATCGCCCTCCGTACCTTCGGTCTCCGTATTCCCCTGAATATCGGCAGACGAGGACAGGGTTACCAAGCGATTCAGTAAGGAATTATAGTATAGTCATGTTGACCAGAAGCGCTGTGGCGGCATCCGCACCCGCGGAGGCCGAGACGGACTCGGAAATAACGATAAGACAGCCGGCAGCCGAGAGCGACCACGTGGACTCGGTATCTCAACAGGGAACGAGCGCGAGCGCACGGACTCGGACTTCGCGCATCACAGCCCTGGAGGCCAACCTCGGAGGGGTCAGGACGGACGTCAACGAGGTAAAGACGGACGTCGGTGAAGTAAGGACGGATATGACTAAAATATCGCGCCAGATGGACGGCATGATGGACGCGATCATGCAGATCTCCAGACCGACCTCGCGCCGGGCCGGCTCACGGGCTTCCTCAGCGGCCGAACGGACGAGAGACTGGGCCCAGGATCAGAACGAGCGCCTCCTCCCCGCGCCCAGGGCACTCCGAGAGGCATACACGACCGAGGAACACCTCCAGCGTGAATTCGGCCGTGAGGCCATGCGACACCACCGCACAACGGGTAAGAGCCTACTTTCTGATTTAAATGCCCGGAGGCCGACGGCGAAGCCGTACATGTTTATGGACAGAGATGGGGTGTACACGCTGCACCAGAAACTGGACCTACGGTCGAGCCTCGGGCCTCTGGAGTACATTTCATGTTTTGTGGCCTTATTGAATGACGATCGCGCCTTGCACCCCGAGGACAAGGAGCATATGTTCAAACATATATACCAGGTGACCGTTGATGCGCAGGCACGGCCGTGGGCCGGCGTCAGACGCTGGTCAAACTACGTTTTCGACCAGGTCGAGTCGGGCAGGATGCGATGGTCGGATCACGGCCGGATACAGGAAGAACGTGTCCGGCTCGCGATGACCAGTGCCCACACCGCAAACAACAGTCAAAACACGGAGACCGGACGTGCCCGGGGGAGCGAGGCCCCGTGCCGGGACTTCAATGGAGAGAGGGGGTGCCGCCACCGCAGCGACCACACTGAAGGGGGTACCCGGTGGTTGCACGTGTGCACGTTTTGCGACTCTGTGGGCAGGAAGTGCGGTCACTCGGTGCACGCCTGCAACCGCAAGCTGACTTACGGACACGGGTACGACAACACGGCGGCTCCCCCTGTACCCACACCGCGGCGGGTACCCCAGGCGGGGTATCAACTGCAGGCTACTACCAGGCCGGCGGCAGCGCAGAGTGTGGTACACCAACCCCAGCCGAGTTAAAAAAACGGGCCGGCCGCGCCCCGCCAGTAGACGAGGCGCGCAACAAAGATGAAAGGGGTGCCGGCAGGACGGAGTGTTGTGTTACGAATCCGGCTCCCCCACGTGACGTCATCGATCACGTGACCCCCTCGGCACGTGGCCGAGGGGTAGAGATAAACAACAACATTGACGGGGGGAATACACTCCCGGAGGAGATACGCCCCTTTTCAGCGGCGGGGGCCGCCCCCGGCACTGTGGGGGATGATGGTCTCAGTCGCTTGCCGGGTGTTAGTGTTAGTGCACCGGGCCGAGGTCAGGAATCTAACACTCCCGATTTTAAAGCACTTCGCGATGTCTGCGAAACGGGAATCCACCGGGAGGGCGTGAGGACGGACCCGTTAGCCTTCAAACAACATCGCCGGGAGACATGGCCGGAGTTCACGGCCGTGGGGCCCGCCAGGCACGCGGAGATATACCGGACCGTGCGTGACACGGGAATCCCCAACGCACTCGGCGCCAGGGTCGAGGTGCCTTCGGATCTAAACCTACCTGCGTGGGACCATTACCTAGGGCACGTGGAGGAGGCGCAGGAGCTCCTAGGCTTCCTGCGATACGGTTTCCCCCTGGGATACCTGGGACCGGAGAGTGATACCAGAGGGGTGGCCAACCACCCCAGCGCAACCTCTCACCCCGTGCAGGTAGAGAAGTTTCTCGAAAAGGAGGCGGGCTTTACCAATATGATGGGCCCGTTCGCCGAACCGCCTTTTAGCCCGTGGTGTCACGTGTCGCCACTCATGACACGGGAAAAGCGCGGGACGGACGACCGGCGCATCATTACCGATATGACTTTCCCGAGGGAGTGCAGCGTGAACTCGTTCATCATTAAGAACTCGGTCTACGGACTGGAGCGAGAACACGGCCTCCCTACGGTGGACGATTTTGTGGCCAAACCCGTCAAGGCAGGCACGTCGGCCTACATGTCGTCCATCGATGTGTCGCGTGCCTACAAGAACTTTAGGTGCGATCCCCTCGATTGGCCTCTGTTATGTTTCACGTGGGAGGGCGGGCACTACTGCGATACGGCCATGCCGTTCGGCGCCCGTGCCTCCTCATACCACATGCAGTGTGTGGCGGAGGCCATCGTGGGGATACTATCATCAAAGGGAGTCACGGCCGCGATGTACCTCGACGACCTCATCATCCTCTCCGAGGACCGGGGTAAGGCGGCCGAGGACTTCAGGATCGCGCGAGACCTTTTCTCGGAATTGGGCCTACCCGAGGCACGCGACAAAGCACAGGAGCCGAGCCAGACCGTGACGTGGTTGGGGATAGAGATCGACGCCCGTGCCATGTCTCTATCGATCCCCACGGCCAAGCTGGAGGACATCCGTGGTCACGTGTCGGCCGTAGCCAAACGACGGACCTTGACGAAACGACAGCTTCAGTCGGTGCTCGGCCGGATATTACACGTGGCCAGGTGTATACGTCCGGCGCGGGCATTCGTCTCAAAGCTACTCGAGGCCCTCCGGGGGATGAGAGGCTTCTACATGAACATCAATTCCGAGATGCGCCAGGACCTCGACTGGTTCGTTAAGTTTGCCCGGGGCTGGAACGGCCGCGCCCTCATCCCTCGGGGTCCCCCGACGCGGAGGATCACGGTGGATGCGTGCCTGTCGGGCGTCGGAGGAACCGACGGCCGGTTCTCGTACTCCGGACAGGTGTGCCCCGTCTTCGATCCCGTGGAGTGCATCTCAGAGCTCGAGGCTCTGAATACCATCTACGCACTCCACACATTTATCACAGACAGGGATCGGGGATCACAGATTGAGGTGTTCTGTGATAACCTCGGAACTGTACAGACCCTCAATAGCGGGCGTGCCCGTAACCCTGTCCTGGCGGAGTGTGCCCGCCAGGCATGGATGGTGCAGGCACGTCTGCAGGTGGAACTGGTCTTCAGCCATATCCCCGGGGTGCAAAACGTCATCGCAGATGCCCTGAGCAGAGCCCATCTGTCGAGGACGGAATACGATAAGGCCACTTCCCTCATTCACATTCATGAGTTGTACCCTATCGTACCGTGTACCCATGCCTCTTTTGTACCCGTACTCCGTCTCTTCTGCAGATCGGGCGCTTCTCTTACTCCAGGCGAAGGCATCTGCGAGGCAGTCAGAGGCGCTCGCAAACCAGCGATCCGCAGTCACCACCTACCTGGCGTTCTGCAACCGGATGAGAGCGGACCCCCGGGCACCGACCGTGAGCCTGATCACGTCGTATCTGGAATACGTGGCCGACCACGCCCCCTCGCCGGCCACGGTCGCCAACCAGTTATCGCACGTCCGGGCACACCTCCGACTGACGGGGGGGGATGTGCAGCCAACAGAGGATCACCGGGTGAAGCGTGCCCTCGAGGGCATGAGGAGAAACAAGCTGTACGTGCCAAACGTGAAGGCCCCCATACCAATGGATGTGTTCAGGGCGGTCCTCGACGCCCTGACGGGATCGCCCCTCCATACGGCAATGAGGGCGGGCATGCTCCTCATTTTCTACGCGGCCCTACGGCAGGGGGAGGTGGCGCCGCAGTCGGCTCGGGCATTCGACCCGGCTCGGAACCTCACTCGCGGGGACGTGGTCCTCGGCCGCCGGCATCTCACCATCACCATCAAGGCGGCCAAAAATCTTCAATACGTAGGGCAACAGAAAGTGATGCGCCTCGAGGCCGCGGACGATATCCGGGTGTGCCCGGTAGACGCGGTTCGAGGCCTACTACGGGCGGCCCCTACGGCTTCACTGCGGGACCCGTTTCTGACACTGCCCGATGGGACGACCATCACATCACGGGTTATGACCAACGAATGGGACCGCCTCCTACAGGCCACAGGCCAAACGGTGAAGACATACACCCTCCACAGCCTCAGGAAGGCCGCTGCCACTCAGGCCTTTGAGGCAGGAATACCTGAACTTAACATCCAGAGGTATGGAGGGTGGAGGTCCCAGGCTCATAGAGACTACATCAAAGTATCAGACCAAGAGACTGTCAACAAGTCTCTCATTGAGTCTCTCTCCTTCAAAAAGTGACTATAAAAAACTTTCCCACCCTCCTCTCCCCTTAACTATTGGCTTCTTGGCTATTTCTATTATTTTATTATTACATGTTATGTTTAACTATGTAATATCACATAATCGTCATTTATCTTATATCAAATATTATCACAATTGACAAACACATATCTATGTCAATTTCAATATTTGTCATATTGTCACAAATCTTATCACAATTGACAAACACATATCTATGTCAATTTCTATATTTGTCTTATCATTGATACTCATGTATTTCTCTTATTCATATCAATAAGACTCATAAAATTAAATAAAATTTTATAAGCCCACTACGGCCTTCACTCTGTTTCATTGGGGATCTGGGGTAATGGGTTGCCCATGGCCTTTGGTCAGGGGTGGTCATTGCCCCCCCTGGTGAAACTACTCTACACTCGCGCACCCCTGCGCCACCTCTCCGCTCTCGGCCGCACTAAACATCAAAGTGCGCGAGTGCGACACTGTCCTCTGTCTCATTCGCTTCACTGGTCTCCTTCGCTCAACACCTATTTTTTCTACCCACCCACCCACTCCTTTTCTCTCCTACTCCTTACACTCGTAGGGCTATTTCTATTATTTTATTATTACATGTTATGTTTAACTATGTAATATCACATAATCGTCATTTATCTTATATCAAATATTATCACAATTGACAAACACATATCTATGTCAATTTCAATATTTGTCATATTGTCACAAATCTTATCACAATTGACAAACACATATCTATGTCAATTTCTATATTTGTCTTATCATTGATACTCATGTATTTCTCTTATTCATATCAATAAGACTCATAAAATTAAATAAAATTTTATAAGCCCACTACGGCCTTCACTCTGTTTCATTGGGGATCTGGGGTAATGAAATTGAGAAAAACTAAGATCCATGACAAGTTAGTTCATCCTGTTGTTGTTTCAAATGACTTCATACAAAACATGATTTTACCATCCAGGTACAACGTGATTTACAATTTCCTACCTGAATCCCTGAGTTTTCCACCAGTATAATGTTTGAAAATAAAAGGGACATCAGCCCAGTAAGAATAGCAAACTAGCGTACAATCTAGTCCTTGCAGGCTCTGACAATATTGGGAGAATGCATACATACATCGAGGGCCATGCGTTGACCTCTACCATGATATGGAGATGGCTCATACACGCTTCGTGAGTCTGAAATGGATATCGGAAGCCTGCTACGTGTAGAACAGCATCGGCTATGTGGTACGATGTGAATGGAAAATATCTTCCAATGTAGTCTTCAAATAACACTTAAAGCCATCGCAAGTTATCATCACTTTTTAAATCCCAAAGAATCAAAACAGATTTCACCACCAATAACTCAGTTTTGCAAGTGAAGAGAACATGTATTTCATACGTTCATCTTCTTAGATCGTATAAGTCAATTCTTTATGCTCTTCTCAATTGATGTCGGTTCTATTATTAATTTACATTTTAGATTTTCAGATGTTATCATAAAAGTAATAGCTCAAAGTTTTAAATGTTTTCTATATAAATAATCATATTTGAAACTTTAATTTCTTTATGCAAGTTAACATAGGTAACAAACATAAATTATCAATGTTATATTTTTCTCCATCTGTTGAAGAATCCTAACCGTGTCGTATATGATCTTAACATTAGACTATACCACCTGTTTCCTGTATAAGGCTAGCCAGTGGGCTAGGATCCAAGCAGATGTGATCTTTGAAGGTATATGTCCGCTTTTCAATGAAGACTTTTTTTTCCTCTTCGTAGTTTTGAATATGGTTTCTATGTTAAGATTGATATTACAATAAGGTTAACACATTTAAGTCTTTTGTTTGAGGTTAGAGATAAGCAATAGAGTGCGATAAGCGGAACCTTTTAGTAATAGGTGAGGACATTTCAAGCATAACCTGTTCAAAGTAGTTTGTTTTAGTTTTCTAAATGTTATAGAAGAATAGCTCTTTTCAAATATAATGCAGTTAAAATAAACATTTGGAAAGAAACTTGGAAACACATGGCACCCCAATGGTTGCCTGGGGCATGGTGGCAGTTATAGTTTATGTCTCTGTAGTAATAGGTAGTCAGCAGCCTCTGAGATGGCTGATAGATCTAGGCGATACCCTCTTCCGACAACCTCCTTGTATGAAAAACCCATCGCTGTAGACATCTGTCCGCTCCCTATCCATTCATATCCGAAACAGT
Source organism: Alentia gelatinosa (assembly GCA_950022655.1). Classification (NCBI taxonomy): domain Eukaryota; kingdom Metazoa; phylum Annelida; class Polychaeta; order Phyllodocida; family Polynoidae; genus Alentia; species Alentia gelatinosa. The sequence goes on along the minus strand of OX465583.1, from coordinate 46,235,455 downwards.
CTGCCATAGGCGCCAGGCCAGCGGAAGTGCCAGGTCCGCAAGGGTTTGGCCATTCTGTGTGGTGCCGTGCGTCGGAAACGAGGCTTTGGAACTGTTGTGACGTCACGTATCAGCGTATACATGTGAACCCAATAACGTACGTCATGTGTACGTGGGGTCATTCGTGTTCAAAATGAAGGTGGTGCTCCTTCGGGGAAAGGCATAAGTGGGGCGGCAGGAGGAACCGCCATGAATTGTGTTCCAATTGAGTTGTGTGAATTATATTATATTTTAGTAATGCAATTCTTATGCTTTTATTTTCTATTTTTAGATTTGATACTTTTTACAAAAATTATATTTATTTGTAGAAAAACAGGACATCAATGTAAGACGAGGTAATGGATGACTTAGGTCTATCAGTACTGTATGTTGATCAGATTTGATCATGATTTGTGATTTTCGAGTAAAATAGTTTTCATTGTGTGAAACCCATTTGAATTTGAAAAGTATTTCCAAAATATCATATTGAAATCAGTGAAAAAATGGCAATTACAATAATTACTCCTATATACATTAATAGAGTTGACAGTCGATGGTACACTACTGCTGGTGTACTGCTTGAAATTGTTTATAACTGTCAGGAAGGGGACCAACATAAAACACTTGAAATAACGACAGCATCTCCTCATAATATAACATCACTAGATAGCATATTGGAAAATTTCGTCTACGACGAATGCTTGAAACAGACAATGAACTACTCTTCTTTTAGGAAGGGATGGAATACTATTTGGTGGCTATGGTTGTTGAAAAGAGAGTAGAGGCCTGCAGTGTTCGCTAGGTTGTATCTAATGATCAATGGTATGGTCACGCACCCAACTATGAAACGGTAGCCACTCAAATGATATTTTATCTTTATTTTGGCATATCAACTTTCAGGTGGGGCTCGTCACTAGTAGGGAAAGGACGACTATAATCCTTTTAGATTGGGCCCAATATCAAGTGATGACCGAAAGGATGGTTTTCAGGTAGATATATAAATATGACCAGTGAAAACGTTTTATTGCCTAAAATGCACAAAAGAAAATAACATCTAATCTGGAATACCGGCAAGAAAGTTGAAGAAATATGTCCACCTTAACGTCTAATTTGGTTGTCACTTAAATCTGTTTTCTGTATCAACGAGTCATCCGTTTCGACAGCCCCATCCGACATTAGGACTCAACCTGATAATAATAAATATTTTGTGCAGCTGTAGATAAAGATCTCCAGCCATGTTAAATCAGCCATGCTCCATCTACCACCTATCCAGATAGAGAAACTGACATTATCCTTCGGCCCATCCCAGCCCGCCGGCTCCTGCTGGCTGTGAGCAGCTTCCACCTCAGACCAGCTCCAATTTCAAATCATCCATACGTTTTGGTAGCAATCAACGTTTTTAGCGTTGTCTAGACCGTAGAGCCTGATCTTCACGCCATCTGTTTGACAGAATTACCACCTGCTGCTGAAACCTGGCCTGATTGCCGTCTCAAAGTATTAAATGTCTATGGTCTCATTGCGATTAGATTCATTGTGATTGCTTGTCTAAGAATAGTACCTGGAGTTATGAAATGCTCTTTTATAACTAAATGTATGCTGATTGTTTCTGTGTTACGGATATAAACCCACACGCCACAGTAGCGATGATGTTCACGATATTGCTATGATTCCTGACACATGCAGAAGCCCCTTTGGCAAGTCCCATCGTAGTTTATTGAGTAACATTGGCATGGATATTCTTGGTTTACCCTGCTGAGTATACATAGTCAGAGGTGGCAGGACTAGGTATATTGTGTTACGCTAAATACATATCTTATACAATGCGGAATATTCGCGACCCATTGACTGAACAGTTAAATACTCTCATCTGCCTTACGGATCTGGGATCAATTGAAAGATAATTCTACGACAATAAAATGTATCGTACAAGTCTTGTCGGTGCCAAAACGTAGCATAAAAAGAATATATCGAAGGCGAACGAGCTTTTGACCATTCGGCCTTCTTGTCTCAGACATACCACTGCATAGCCCGATGTGTATCGGTGTGTATCAGCATTTATATATAGGAACTTTATAAACACTTGGAAATAGGTTAATTTTAGGAAAATTGTACGACATAGTGCTGATTACCACGAAAAGTTGTATGCTACCCAGAATGGATAAGGTCGTTCATAGTTCGATATGTTGTATCGTACAGCCTCACGGACGACACAATAATATTCAATGGACTCTGTAAAAGCACCCCAACTTCCAACCCACTTTCGCTGCTCACATTCACCTCCACCCCACAATGAAATGGGACCACTTTCTAACTCTAGTCTTCGCTGTGAACCCTTCCAACACGATGAACTGTACGTGGCATGTGAAGTGCTGTCACTGTGTGAAATGGATGGCGCATGTCCAGGGCCTCACGGGTGATCCCCTTTAGATCCTCCCGGATCCACGACTCGGAACCTCGGATAACACCAGGAAATTGAGGTATACACTACAGGACAGGATATTTACACGCACGTCGTCTACATGTACTGGTAACCAAGGGCAGACCCACCGCAGTTTTGACTCCATGTAGCGAAATAAAATGGCATTAACTTATACTTTATATAAAAAAACAGTAGTTGTGTAATAGGATCTGGTTTGTTCGTTCCCTTCCCCATTGTCCCATACCTATTTGACGCTTATTTGTCAATAGCAACGAATCCAGATGAATCCAATCAAGCCTTTACTTAAATGATGTAACTTAATTTCTATCCCACGAATGAATCATGGGAATTGAACTTCTCGCTCCGGACTGATTGAAACCATGTTTCTTAGAGAAGTCGCTGAAATTCCCTATTTTTATTACCTAGCACAGGGATGTCTGGCCATTCCGTCGATGGCTTCTCTTGCAAGGCTACGCTTTGTAAAGAACTGCCTTGTTCGGTAGCGATGCACTCTTGTTGCGAGTATTTAAACATTTGCCGTGCCATATTGGCTGCCCAGGCCGGCCCGAACTCGGGTCGCACAGAGACCAAGCACGTTTGGAAATCACACACAACGCATTTAGCCTCGCGTCTAATACGACTCAATGAGAAACCTACAAGAAGATATTCATACAGAGACTAGCTCTGTCAAAATACAGTGTGACAGACAGAAGGAAAGTAATTTACCTCTGAAATTAAAAAAAGAACAGAGGAAAATCTGATAAAACAAAGACCTGTGAATATGCGTTACTTAAGCCGCCATTTCGCCCTATCATTATGCCAATCATTTTGGAACAACGGACTTTGTGGATAACAAAAGGTTATCGCTCTTATAGTGAAATTGTTCATGTTTTTGTTGTATTATCTGGTTAAAGAAACCTTTGGGACTTTGGGACTAAGATAATTTAATGGCAATTTAAAATCTTCGCACAAATATATCATTCAGGTAGAGTACCAATAACTTCTAATTTACTATGTCATGAACAAGTAAAAATCAAAAAGAAAAACATTTATAATATATGCTGGGAAACTAAACATTAGGATCAGTTGTTCTATCACCATAGTCTCAGCGTCTTTGTTCCCATAGGACCATAACCCATATTCCAGTAGACCCGAGACAACACATAATAAACCTTCAGCAACATATTGATTAAATTCACCCAATAACTGACGCAGGTCAATCTAATATGCCAGCATAGTTAAATATCCCACGACGCAATTGCCTCCTTGATAGTTGCGACCTTATTGGATCAGCTAGACTCGGCGCGTTAAGTTGAGGTACCAGTCAGACCTTCGCCTACGTGTCCCGATAAGACATGACAGCCCCGAGTGATTTACACACTGCTGGACAGGGGGCGCAGCGGTCAGCGGTGGGGAGATATGGTGCCTACCCTGTGATTATCGGCGTCTGTGATTAACACCAAATAGACCTGACCTTCACATCAGTACAACGTTAAGAGGGTCTTCTCTTTGACACACGTTCATAACCATGGTCGCCTCCCACCTCTTACGGCTGCATGCAGAGCCATAAATCGGTGTACCTGCATGAGGCTGTATATTCTTAAGTACCAATTAAGACCTGCCTATAGATATAGCGAGATGTAGTACCTTCGGATGGTCTCTTATGGTGACATATGGTATGTCCCATTAGGTTCATAAAACTATGCGCATGTTAAATGCGATGTAGTGAGCAGTACTTTGGTGCTGATACCTAGAAATGATATAAATAGAAAGGATCTAGCCTCTCAATAAGACCGGAAAACTGTGAACATTAGTTTTTAAGACCAGGCAACTTGCTAATCCGCTGAATGTTGTATACTTATGTTTTTCCCCCGGTCGCTTCTTGTGTTACATAGGGGAATGAGACTACATTGCTACATAATCCATACAGATCCGTAGTTGGTTGCGTGATACTCCACCCAATGGAACCCATCACCCATCAAAAACGCAACGTAGCCATCAAAAGAAACATTGAAGCTAGATATAGGGTTTCATTTGATATTATGTGAATTATTTTCCATGTCAGCTTAGAAACCTTTCCTCAACTATCTGCGAGTTTGTTGGAAAAACCTCATTCTGTTTAGGAAAAGAAGTTTCATTTGATATCATATTTATTCAGATATTTTATAGAACGACCTGACCATGCTGTAAATACTATGTAAAACGAGATGGGGTATTCTTGGTTTTACTAAACGAGGCTCTAGGCCGAGTTCCGTAAATAACATCGATTCCCATCAAATCTTTAGCATACACAAGTATGGTGGGTCGTTATATATTTATCATATACCCAAAATCAACAGAATCTTACCATATGTTGGCATAGTAGACATGTCAATGATAATAATTTAGCATCTGGTACACAGGTCTAATGAAGGTTGTATTTTGTCCTACAAACCTTTGACTTCCAGAACACGGAATATTGAGGGGGAGATTGGACAAGTTAACTAAGCCTGAAACGGACACTATGGTTCTCCTGGAGCACCTGCTCTGGTATTGGCAGGTGAAAAGGAAGGAAATAATGATCGAAGTACCGTAAAATCTACGTTAATGGATTTGGGAACGCCCTGAAGCATTTGCGCCTTCTAATACGATGTACATATATGAGCAGACATTCCTTGAGTTGATACATTAAGTCTGGATCTTTCCTAGTGAGTTCCAGTGTCATACGTGAGTGACTCGTAGATAACACCTTGCCTCCGAAACTGTGTACCAAATGGAGTCAATCTTAGAGCTATGATACTGACAAAGTCCTGATGATGATTTCTCTGAGAATGTAGACCCACCCCTCACACAGTGAACGAGCACCACCTCAGCAGTGGTAGATTTACTGCTTTACCAAAGGCCATTCCTTCTCATACCTTGTCTATGTGGTGTCGGAAGTAAAATTACTCTCACCTCGCTAAATTTGTAGGGGTGAGATTTCTACCTGAATTCATCACATACATTCGATCACCACCCTCGTGGTGTAAAAGAACCTTGAGAAAGTCTGGTGGGGACCTATAGTGTTTGACTTTCACATCAGAAAAGAAAGAATATACCTTTATTCAAAGCCCAGAAACTAATCCTATGTAGCTCTACATCTTCAGATTTAAAGTTATATAACCGTGAATTTTCAGTAGTTCTAATAGTAATGCCAGCTATGTTTTTAATTATGTTTCTTATAAGAATAAAACACGAGACTCAATCATATAGTCTATAGTAATACTACCGATAAAAGGGAATCGTTGACTATATCATGTAAAAATGTATTACCACAAGGCCTCTTTTCATCAGCGCAATAACCACTCCAGAGGCCTCTGTCAAACAACCCCGTCGAAATGACTATTCCTTCTCAACGGTATATAACTATAGAATATCCTCGCCGCAGTTGCCATGCCTAATCAACAAATTCTAGTGTTGTACTTCACATATGAAGAACTAGCTCTATCTCCCGGATGTGTCCGTGAGTACTGTGGGAAGTAAATGTGTGCGTGTGGTTATTACTGTTAAGGAAGGGTCTGTATCAATTTGAGCAGGCAACCTATTATGTTTACTTGCTATGTTGCTTCGGGGATTGCTGCGAAGGATGAGGATGTCTTCCTTGTCGTTATCTATTGTAATGAGTTATCAACAATGGTGGACCAAGTACTAATAAGCAAAAAAGCTGAAGCCTAGGTGACTTGTGTCAAGTGCCGAGCACAATCCTTCATTCATAGTAGATCTATTTCTCTATTGAATCAATGTTGGTTAAACATTTATAATTCAGCAAGAGGCATATCAATGCGGTTACGACAGCATAATGTAAGATAAACTGATACTGTGTTCTGACCATTTAACCAAGTAGCTTTTGGTAATTCAGGCGATTTGGATATTCAGATAAAATCAATATTTAGACTAGCAGACTTGCAGAATAGCGAGCTATATAATTCTTCATCTATTCACTAAAGGGGCTTTCTCTGCCCTGACTCTCACTCTTTATCTTACTTCCCTCTCCTTCATCACGAATTAAGTCACTTATTAACCGAGTCCACCGAGACGCTAGGATGGTAATTTGACGCTGCTCCCCACAAACAACTCTATGTAGATGTGAAAATCCTCTAGTGACCATGGCTGCATGCTAATTACATAGAGCATCAGACTTGGGTACCATTCTCTTGGGACTTTAGGACGCCTATGCGTGTGGTCTTCGGAGAGAGTCATTAATAGTACGAGGCCATTAAACAGCTCAGTAACCTAATTAAGACAGGAGACTGCTTCGATGTTTATACATGTAAAGGGAGTACTCACGTGTATTTACATGAAGACCTTCATAGGTGCCACTGAACGAAACCTACCGCTTTACATATGTATCCGAAACGCGTCTAACAGTAGGATTTTGCGTCTAGAAGTTTGACCTGTTATCCGTCTCGTAGACGCCTTATCTAGTGGCGTATATACATGTCCATGGTGCGGTCTTATATACGTCATATATACGCCTGATTCCATTGTATATACACCACCATCCAAAGGTTCCAATCCTTGCAACTTGGGGACACTACTGGTAGCATATTTCATTTGCCATTAACCATCCAAGTCTGTATTATATGAAAATTGCAATCTTAAATTACCAATTTATTTTTATGAAACCTTTATAAAACCTTATTGAATATAAATTGATTAATTACATATAATAAACCCTGCATTCTTTGGGAATTTTACCGTTTTTCTAATAGATTTTTCCTTGAAAACACCATTCTTCTGTACTATTTTGGGTATTCCCATATATAAGCCTTTAACAAGTTAACATTATAGATATGGAGTCCCTAAGAATGGGCGGCGGGCAGCGGCGAAGGGTGGGGGAGGGTATCTCACTGAGGCAACCTGTACAAACGCGGCTGCAGCGGGCGATGGGGCGCTGGGCGGCGGGCAGCGGGGGGCTTCTCACTGAGGCTGGCTGGGGGTGGCGTGGGGTGGTGGGGGGACATCTCACACTCTCCAAGCAGCCACTAATCCGTCTACACACACTGCAGTGAGGCAGGGGTCATGTACCAGGGCTTCACTGTGGGTAGAGTGAGTGTAGGGTGGTGGGGTGGTGGGGTGTCGGGGGAGGGCGGTAGGGGGTGGGGTTGGGAGGTCGCGGGTGGTGGGTCAGTGTTGGTGCATCCTCTACCAACACCCACAGGATGAGGCAGGCCGCGGGTCACAATTTTTTTTTGGGGGGTATCATATATACGCCTGGCGTATATATCGCACAGAGCATGTTTTATCTTGGATACGCCAGGCGTGAAAGACAGCCAAGTTGCGCGCGTCTACATATGGAAACTACCTTGTAGACGCCCGAAACGTAGACGGGGATAAGAGGTGTATACAAATGAAAACAAGTCTATATTCAGCCAATACGTGCGTTATCACGATGGCGTATATATATGTAAAATGGTGGTTTTCGTGCAGTGTGCAAATATGATGTAAGAAATTATTTTAAAGGCATACCCTATGATTCGCAATGGCACCGCCATTTTTAAATATTGTCAATTATCAATCTAGTTCCGTAGGATTCATTCTAATGCTAATTGACTAAATATAACGTTTTGTTCAGTTTATCTTAACCTAACAGGTCAAATATAATTTGCTTCATTTGCATAGGAAATATACTAGAAAATACGGTTTTCTTAAGTTCCTTCAAAAGCAAGGACGGAAAAGCAACTTCATAAAATTCCTATTTATTCTTTTATAAAATTATCATTGATATAGAACTCTAAATCGAAATCTAGCATGGTGACCTCCGATTTTTGAGTTAGATATGTGTCCTATCCTATTATCATATCCAAGGTTCAGAAAAATGACACGGGTTTTGATTTTCAAGCCAAATTGTCCGATATGCCTTGACAATCTAAATCGTGTTGTTTTATATAGGATATACTTTTCATCATTTGTCAATAACGCTAATTTTTGCAAAAATGCGAAATGTAATGTGTCTAGTATAAAGTAATTTGTGTCTATATTATTATTTTACGGGAGACTTTGTCATTCTCAGGAATCACCAACACAGATTGGCTTGTATGTGAGATATCATTTCATGGTATCATTATATAGGGGACAGAGCCATTGTTAGTTGATGAAACAGTCACTAGGTGGTCGGGGGACAGAACCTGTATTCTGGCTCTTTGTTCTTACCAAATTCAACTGCCTTTTAATGTTTTACCATGGTTCCCTTGACTCTCTAGACCCCTCCCAGAGCAGGAAGATATAATGGTAAAACCCAGGACATGATGTTTTTCTCATGGATCACTTTATTTACATATGTAAGCTAGGCAAGAAAAGTGACATTTCCCAATTATCACTCACTTCTTTTGCACCTCCATTAGTGAAGAACACCTACTTTTTCACCTCCATTAGTGAAGAACACCTACTCGGGGGGCGTCATGGCCGCACCGCTACTGGGGGGTTGTACTAATTATGCAGATCTAGAAATAAACTGATGAGTGTTTGGTTTGTGCCCTTGTTCACCATCAAGTTTGGAATGCGCAGTAATATGAACGAGGCGATAGCCGAGTGAATGTTCTGAAGCACTCCAAACGAGATGGTGAACAGTCCAAGCACGAATATATTTCTGATTTTATCTTAGCCTGGAAATATGTATCTGTGTATCACCCATTAAGTACGAATTACCGTTCTCGCAAGCCCATTGAGAACGAGTCCAGGACTAATGGTAAGCCTATGGACTGTTTATACCAGGCTAAGATCAATTGTGTAGGACGCCGTGTAGCTTTGTAACCCTATACAGAGTGCATGCTTTGAACCTTAGTATACAGTGTGCTTTCACCATACTGTGGTGTGCTTTAAGCTTACTATGGCGTGTTTTGAAAACAAAAATTCTTGTTAGATGAGAGGCTTGAATCACCTGTCGGGACGGAATATTTTTAAATGGCAGATGCCAATGCTTTGTGAGTTCGGACCGACTGACCCATATACTGATAGACCAATATTGATTGACTGATATAGATTGACCAACTCTGACTGACTGGTGCCGGCTGACCAATACCAACTGACCAATGATAACTGATTGAGCTTTACTGATATGCCCATACTGACCAATACTGACTGACCAATACTGACTGACAAATCCTGACTGACTGATTCTAACTGACTGATAGCGAATGACTGATAGCGAATAACCAATACTGACTGACCAATACTGACTGATTAATGCAGATTGGCCAATACTCTCGTGTCGGTCATTAATTACCTATTTATCATGACTATTATCTATCAATGCATACATTAACTTATATGAAAAACAAAAGGTGTTTTCCATGCATGGCCGTTGTTGCCTCCTGCGAATGGGATTGATAAGACACTAGGATAAAACGAAGCGTTGGTAGATCAAAGAGAACCGATTCATCCTCGCCGGCAGATCCAATGGAACAACATAGTAAGAGATTACTAAACTTTGGGATTCATATTCCCATATCAGGACTGAGGGGTAGTAAAACAACCGCTTATAGGAGCATTTACATAGAGCGGCAATTTTGACTATTGTACTGCACTCAACAGAGAAACGCCTCCAGTTAAGGAAGCCAATAGCGGAATAAAAAAAAAGACCGAGCCTAAAAGAAGTATAGCATGCATTTGATCTGAAGGTCAAAACAGCGCGGTATGTACTGATAAGAAAAATTGTCGTCTGCCTAACAGACACTCTGTGACCTTAGGCTAGAGCCACTGGTGTTGTAAAAAGTCCCGTTGCTGCTTCTTAGCACGCGCATTTTAGACAATGATGATGAAGCTACTCTAGAGGGAGTATGTTAGGAGACGGCGTCCAGTCGGGGGATATTTCTGGCGTATCGCGTTATAGATAGCCTCCTAGTTGGTTTGCTGGAAAGTCGGGACATTGACGGAAACATTTAATGGGTGCTCCCTGTGGGCCTGTTGTCGGCGGATATAACTTGAGGAGATGGAGTTTCTTCTCTGCCTTCGGCCTGTGATCTCCTTCGCGAGGCAAAACGGGATCCTAACGAGCTATTTAGCATTGTTGTGCATTGAGTCAATTCCCTGACTATAGAACTAATACGACAATTACTAAAAAGTAAATGATACCGAGATGGGATATGAAATGATTACGAGAGTCAAGGCGATCTAATTAATGCACCCGTCATATCATCATTGCTCTATGGGGTGGCTGAATATATGAACCATGTCGCGTATTATCTTTTGGTCAGTTATAACTCTAGAAAATTAGAAGGTGAAAAGTGAATAGAGTTTTTCTTTTTTTATATATTTAGATAACGGAAACTGTTTTGGAAATCTGTTCAATGTCTAGGATCCCCGCCCCCATCGGAAAAAAAGATGGAAACAACCTGGAATATGGAATGCGTTCTTCTCAACGGCTCATCATTTTTACTTGTAGGCATGTCCATGTTTTGCCATTGCTCACATAGCTTAAGGTTTAATACATATTTTCGGCTCTCTGGTGTTCTTCTATAGTCCTGAGCGTTTAATATGTGCAAAAAGACAACATCTAGGTGAATCAAATGTACCATTTGTAAAAGATATTATCTTTTCGAAAATTAAGTAGATAGAAATCAAGAGAACTTCATAAAGAATACATTACAGAACTTTTCAGGACTAAGATTCTGAAATTGTGGTGTCACCTGTCATTCTAGCAAAGATCTTTGGCCCTGATGTCATACTTCTGCTTGAATCACGGACAATATAAGTAAGCAAGTAAAATTTGATTTTCCATCCATCTGACCTCAGCCAATAATCATCATAGATTCTTCAAACGAGGAGTGATTTGTAGATGAACCCCCACAGAATACAGATAGTAGGTTATGTTATTGATTACAACTTACTTAGAGGTAATTATTGGCAGTTTCTAGCTATGCCATGTGCCCAGAATGCAAAATTGTCACGTTTTTAGGGCTCTTTTGGACTCTTTGTCATTAATCATAATGCTCCTGTACCTGAGGAAATATCTATCACAGCCTGGGAATATAGGTATCATTTTGATTGTCTTAAAATGGCGATAGATTTTTCATTAAATCAATGTAAAGACAGGAAGGTAACATGTTAATTTAGCAATCGATGACATCAACACCATCACATAGGGAAAAGTCTTACCTTTCACTGCACGAAACCTACCGCTTTACATATGTATGCGAAACGTACAGGTACAGGAGCGGCCGCTAATCCGTCTACACACACTGCAGGGAGGCGGGGGTCGTGTACCAGGGCTTCACCGTGGGTAGAGTGAGTGTAGGGTGGTGACCTCTGTTCCCTTTTTTTTTTGGTATCATATATACGCCTGGCATATATATATCGCACAGAGCTAGTTTTATCTTGGATACGCCAGGTGTGAAAGACAGCCAAGTCGCGCGTGTCTACATATGGAAACTACCTCGTAGACGCCCGAAACGCAGACGCGGATAAGAAGTGTATACAAATGAAAACAAGTTTATATTCAGCCAATATGTGCGTTATCGCAATGGCGTATATATATGAAAAATAGTGGTTTTCGTGCAGTGTTTGTAACGGTATTTTGATTATAAAAGCGGCCTATTATTCACGATACAACAGCGAATTACCCATTTCAATTTAGAGAAAACTATTTTTTTGTTATATTGAACGCTAACGTTAATTCGGATTACATGATAGTTAAAATAAAATAGCAAAATAATTGACTACATAATAGTTATAATGATAATAACTAGGGTATTTCACATGGTGTAATTACTCCAGGGTACAAATATATAGTCCATGTCCTGCGTAAATGTCCAGGCAATGCAATTTTCACATATTCTACCTGAAAGTCTTGCATCATTCCACACCACCGTAAATTGCCATCCTCCAACCATCAGTACGTGTATAATGATACAACGATACGTATGTGGCAGTCTTATTGTAAATTACTCTAACATTGACAATCGGTCGAACTTACAAAGAGTTTTCAAGAGTCTTTCTACTCCTGAGATTTAATGTTAGCCCAACCACACGCCATCTCACTACCAGTGTTCACAGGCGTGAGCGGCTCAGGAGTTGCTCATAAATACCCGCGAGCCAGTCGATTTCTAAATGTATGCAGACATTTGCATGGCACCTGCCCCGAGCGCCCGCTGCCTGTTTTTTGTCGCCGACCAGCGAACGCATACATCGTAAAGTGGTTCCATAGTGGCCTCTCCTTCCCTCAGTTAGACATTGCCTTGAAACCAAAGTCCAATGCATATCTACTGATTTCGGAAAATTGATGTACCTTTGTCGGCAACAAAGGATCGGTACTTTGTATCAGGCGAGGCATCCTAACAGTATCGGCCATAGTTGGTAGATGTGGGGCAGATTGGCAAAGGTCAGCAAACAATTAGTGAAAGAACCACCTTAAGATGTTCTTTTGTTGCTGATAGGTTGTCGGTCGATGTTCCTAAATCGTTCGGCAATAATTTATAAACATGTTGATAAATCTAGTCGGCGACAAAGGCACATTGGATATAACCCCCGTTACACTGGTTGACAGGGGCCAACGGAGTTCCTACGCTAATCACTCTTTGAGGCCTGTAGGCGAGTGCCACACACGGTTTGGGTGTAGTTTGCACTTCCCCAGTGATTAGTGGTCCGTAGCACTTGGTTCCTTTATCAGTGGCCTTTTGTCGCTCAGAAAATGTATTTCAGTCATTTGGTGTACATAACCGTATCTCTGTCAGCTAATGTTGACTGATTAACTTAGGACTAATACCCTCCTCCCCCTCTCTGGTATCCCGCTGTTATGGCCGCCGATTGAGCAATCGGATGCGTAATTTGCCCCCGACAAGTTCCCCAACTCCAATACCATTTGGGAACTAATCGTTCAAACCTGAATCAGTGGATGTGCATTGGACTTAATCAATGGGCAAAGAAGAGAAAGTATTTGTATATAGAGCCCAGTTGCTTGGTGTAGGGTATTAAAGTCGTCTCTGTGGAGATGGTCGTGCAAATAACACAAATAATACCACATTATAATTTGCGAATACAATTTTCCATGGCAAAAGGCAGGATGGTACCTACCACAGACCGTCTATATGATTATTTTTGTGTAATAATCGTCAGGAGGAAACAAATAGGTCAACGATTTTTCTCTCCAACATAACGCAATATTGCACCACCGACCACCTACTGAGACCACCAACGGAATCAACCTATGTTGATGGCGTCGACCAAAAACTGATCGTTGACTCCATTTCCGTCTAAAGATACAGGAAATACTAAGACGGGTAAGTACTACCTAAGAACCTTGATCACTTCACACCATATGAAGTGGACAGAAGGAACCAATTATTGCAAATCGCTGAGAGCCACCGCTTGGGAAATAAGTGTGTGGACTGGCAATGAAAACCAGATGCCAAGATAGCAACTGATGCCGTGGCCGCTTTGTTGACATCATGAAACTCAGTATGAACCAAAAACATGTCCAATGTAAAACTTATGTCAATAAACAATTCTATAAAAAAAAAAAAGGTATACTTAGAGTGAATTCTTGAGAGTTTATGCGTGTCGTACTGTCATGTAATGTCAGCCATGCTGCAAGCCTCTATAAGCTGAAATATTGCGGCAAGCTTAGTTACTGATTTGAAAATGATGGTGTCGAATCACCCAGAATACAAGTTTTAGAAATGTGAAGAGACAATGGTCAATCTACGAATAATTTATTTATTACTCAATTATTTCCACAGGCATAAGGAGTCTTATAATGAAATATTTCGCTTAGCCCATCCGAATACATGCAGTCAAAACAAGTAAATTAGAAAAAATATAGTCTTGAATTTCAGTCGCATATTCTAGAAAATATAATTTATGGAATGCACTTCAAAACGCATAAAGGGCTCGTTCTGAGAAGAAAACATGCAGAATTGATTCCAGTTTCACATCCCTTTCCCCAATTAGTTTGTATTTGATAGGGTTAGAACGCGTTAATTTCCGACTAAGTTTCAGAGTCTGAGAGCGTTCTAGATAGCATCAAGGGAGAGTAGAAACAGTTCAATGTTTGCACCCTTCGCTCCACACCACAGTGCAATTAGGAGCACTGGTTGGCAGGAGGCTGATCAAACAAGGGCCCTGCCGGAAACCAGTGAGGGGAAACGGCGATGAAGTGTGCTGCTAGACTGCTGGTACCTCTCTGACGCTAACTGCTACCTGACTTTCCACTGATTAGTGTGTAGAATGGGTTCAACATAGTCTGGTCCCCTGCTTGGGTAAATACTTGTAAGTATCGTTTTTGGTACAAAGGAGCATGCTGAAGTCACGCTATTTTGATCAAATCAATTGTGGTCTGAGAAATAAATTCATAGTGACGTTAAGGAAATGTGGGAATAATACATACTAAGCGAACTCCCGAGCAAATAGGAATATCTCTTAATGAAGAAGATGGAAAAACCATTAATTTTTATCCATTTGAAATGACAATTTCGAAAACTGTACAATTCATAAAAGTATAAAATACTAGTTCAATAAAACTGATGTTATTGCCATACAAACATTATTTTTCTGCATGGAGATCTCACGCAACATACCTGAAGATGGTGCAACCGATTGGCTTGTCCAGCATACCCGTTGGTATCGTTTCAACCAGCAGATATCAGCCAACCCCAGGCCTGCTGCCGAATATAACTCGTATGAAATAACAGCTAAAGTTATCAGAACCTGAGCGGCTGGCTTATTTACCTTTGATCTTACCTGTTGCATTTAACGTAAATCGTTTTACAATTACGGAATTTGGGGACAGATACCCCTTTGTGATGAAGACGTATTGGCGTGAGCCAACTGCAGTACCCCGATAGAGAGTAGTGCAGAGTTTGTGTTTATTTTTCATCCATCAATTCCTTATTGCTTTGCCATTGTGAAACGGAAATTAATCCATTACTCAAGAATCTGTATTTCAGGCTGCCAGCATGAATAATTTCTTTGATCATTAAAGAGATGATTGATTTAAACATTTTTAGAGCCACATGATATTTCTTGATATAACGTGGATAGGAGAGCGAGGCTGGACATGAAGAAGTATTCTGGCGGAATATATACATGCAGTCTAGTGGAGCACCTATCTTGATTACAGGCAACACATATACCAACTGGAACCTTGGAAGATTCCCTCGCTGCACACTAATTACCAGCACGGACCACCACATACGGCGCATATATATATATATATATATATATATATATATATATATATATATATATATATATATATATATATATATATATATATATATGGGCATACTATATACATGCAGGTTCAACAGAATCAGCCATACTTCTATCAAATTCTTATCTTCATAGGTTTCAGAATGTTGCCGTCAAGTTAGCGTTTCAGGCCCTGAGTCTAAGCACCATGCCAGACATCAACATCCCCGCTAAAATAATGTCAACACATAACTCGTCCCCTGCCTCTTGGTCTTTCATACTGACTACTTTTAAGAGACTCAAATGGAATCATTTCCTGCGTAATCTTTTGAATTACTTGGCTTCTGCTATTCATTTGAATCAGAATTACAGAACGGGACTACAAATTTCCTCCACGAAATAAGAGTCATGTGAGTTGCACTGAGGCTTATTATGAGCGGAGGAAAATGGCTGATGATTGCAGAATTTTCAAGAGATTAGTCCACAATTAAGTCTTCGCTCTAGTCAGCATCTAGATATTGCAGCCATTAGGGAAGCAGATAGCAAAAGATGTATATCAGAACTTTTACTTTGTTGGGTGTCGTCTGGCTTTTTTGTGCATCTATTTTAATGATGAGCTCAGGAAGAGATGTATATACCTGCAAACTGTTATTTATAAGAATTAAATGAAAACACTGTTTATTGAAAGCATTCTTGCAGCACATATATATACGCCACTCAGGCCAACCCATCGGAAGCGCTATACAAATTTGTGCAGCATACTTCAGAACTATGTTTTTAAATGCCATTTATCAGCTTTCTTGATATAAACTTGAGTACAGCTTATTCTTCATTGAGAGTGCGGTGATTATGTGTCACTTAAAATAAAGGAAATTCGATACGTTAATAAACTGTCATATAAAATGCGCAATACTACGTACGTTTAACCTACAGTGAGCTACTCATTGCTTTATTGTATGCTCTGCCTTTCCCTTCATACCTACTTAAAGCCATAAATGCACAGCACCCACAGGGACATAATGACAGGCAACGCAATTAAATCTGTCAGATTGCGGCATGTACAACTTTCCAACACGTGTCAGAGTTGCTTACAGACAACTATCCCGGAAACAGATGTGGATAATTTACAAAACCTACCTGGGCATGTATACGCATAATTCCAAAACAGGACCATATCCTGAACAAAAACATTTCGCTATACATTTGAGTCAAGAACACTCCTGAAATGCGACCTGGACCCCTTGAAGTTAGGTGGTCGGTAGAGTATTGGTGTGTTGGAAACTAGGCGAGCTGCTCGGAGTTGTTCGTAGATGGCTCTGGAGACCCGGTGGCGTGATGGAGGAGGTGCCTTGCCCAAGCCACGGCGTGTGTGAAGACGTATCGGCTTTGACAGAAGGGAATAGGGGTCGGGACCGTCAGGGGGGTTAAGGTCGTGAGCACCGTCTTGGGGTCCGGAGTGCAATCACGGCCTGAGGGGTACTGAGTGAGTGTTATGAGTGTGGGCGGGTGAGGGGGACCCGGGTTGCGTTTTGTTGGGTCGTTGGCTGTCGTTAGGATAGTTTGTGCACGGAGTTTAATGATGAATGGTCAGGTCATGTGAGCAGCCCCAGTGAGAGGAGACGGTGAGCATCTGTGAGCTGCCCAGGCTAAATGAGCTGCTCTACACTAAACCATCATCCTAATGGGTCCCCACTGACCCCACAATGGCCGGACTCCCCTTTTACTGTTCGGTATACATACGCTTTTAATGTGGATATATGAAGAGGTTCCTGCTGTTCGCCATTTCGCAGTTGTTATATACTTTTTTTTCGAGCGATTGGTATCGGTGTTTATTCTATATCTTATTTCAAAGCGTTCGTGTTTTAGACCTTATAGATGTTGGGTTAGGGTTATATCTCGATTAAATTAGTTATGCTTCTGCTACCTTTCTTGAGGGATCGATGAGTATTTTCAATGTTTTCTTTGTAAGATAGTAACTTCAGGGAGCTTTAGACTTTCAAAGTTGGCTCCTTTCATTTACCCGATAGTGATTTGTATTTGTAACAAACATCCAATCTAATAATTGTTTCTACAAATGTCTTCAAATGTCACTATGCAGTCTACGGGAAAGACATTTCAAAGGTCATTCTTATAGTAATTAATATTCGTGTGAAATATAACCCGACCTGCGGTGTTATACTATATGTTAATTTGTGAAGAAATCCCGCTTTCCCTGTACTTCTAAGACGGACACCTCGAGCCATGTGCGGCGGAAGGCTTGGGCAATTTGTTCTTGATATGAGATGGAGGGAGTATCACTTCTAGGTACACACCTAGAGTGTCAGTGCCTGTCTGCTCTTCTCCAGTTATCAGGTCAGGGATGCAATTTGCCCGAGGTCTCTAGTTGTCCGAGAGGTATGCGCATGTCGGTGCGGATAGGGGTGACACTTGTAAATGTCTTCTCTAGCACATTTATTACCTGTGTATCGACTAATCACTACTGGCTGAGCGCAGCCCGTGCATGTGAGTTTGAGATGCTGGAGGACTGCACTTTATTTGCACATCGGATGGATCACTTGTAAGTCCAAGAACGATTATGAGGATGAAGTGTTTTATATCCGTTAATCACGAGGCTGGACCTTGCAGAGCAATCTTCGAATAGTTACTACAACATGTACTAATGTTACAATTCATTAAGCCCTCGGATTGTGTTTTCCTACGGTTTTTTTTTACTTTCGCAATATACATTAAAATACATCTTTATTGTACTTAAAACACATGGTTCCGAGGGCTAAAGTTATCGGAAAAATCACCTCATCCTGCATCGTAGCTGATTAAAATGCAGTTGCATTTGACAATCATTATCGCATTGTACTGGATAATTATTTGGTGTAGAATCAGAAGGGCGTGTACAGTCATACCTACACATGTAGAACTGTAGGATTCCCCGAATATGTACGAGGCGACTTACTTTTAGAGTATACTGCGAGACCATATTTGTTTGGTTGACGAGGCTTAGCTGTTCACGTCCTATCCCACCGCTGATGCGACCACGGATAGAGAGAAAAGGGTAGGGGAGCGCGGGAAGTTCCCGCGTCCAATCTGCATACCCAAATTCGTCGATTTGGTTGGTCCTGCAAGTCACGTGACCTGTAGGGGGCGTGTTTATTGGTTTTGGAACTAGGTCGCGATCGGCTGAGCGTGTTGATGCGCGGTGTGTACGTTATGGGGTGCTGTGTGTAGTGTTATTTTGCACACAGTTCCTGTGGGGTTCAGTTAGTGTGAACTCTTCGGCTGGGAAAACCGTTTTTCCTAGCCCCCAGTCTATATATGACAGGGAGGTTGCCCATCTTTTTATGTTGAAATCGTGTCAAGTTGGATAACTGCCAGCTTTGGTTTTTTTTTTACATTGGCATTGTTTTGTGTCAATGTGGACTTGCTATTTTTTTGGTGGTGTAGCGAGAGTTATTACTCTCCCATTTATCTCGTTGTTTCGACTGTTACTCAGTCTCATCAGGCATTTGTGCGGTAGGCGTTTTTCTGTGGTCTTTTTCCTCGGGGAGTTCTCCGTGTGTTTTTCCCGGGGAGCGGATATGTCAGCCCTGCGATGTTTTTTTCTCGATCGGAAAAAACATTCGGTGTTCTTCTCTCTATTCTGTGTAGTCATAGCCATCACTTATCCTCCCCTGGTTGTTGACCATTTGTTGTAATTTTCTCGTTCCATCAGAGTTTTTTTCTCTTGAAAAAAAGGACCCTGGTTGGAAAAAAGATTTTGACGTGGCGTTTGGGCGGGGAAGGTATGTATAGTGATCTGGCTACCCATACCTGTTGTCCAGAGTGTTGAGGCCTTGAGGAGCATGTGTCTTTAGTCGGTGTATCCAGTTGAATTCGATCTTGTTCCTAAGTCTTCCTGCTTCTTTCGACTCTGGGTGCCTATATATGTAGTCTAGTATATATGCACCTTTACGTCGTTCGTGCCGTTGTGAGTGCTTTGGTTGAAGTGATGCGGTACTTCGTTTTTGCTCTCATGTTTCCTGATGCAATTTAGATGTTCTCTTATTCTTTCTTTGATCTTTCGTTTCGTTTGCCCCACATACTGTTTATTGCATGTTTTGCATTCAATGCAGTATATTACGTTGGAGCTGTTACAGGTGACTTTCCACTTCGTTTGGTGATCTTTGCCAGTTGTTGCCGATGTAATGTGTCCCTCCATACACAGCAGAGAACAGTACTTGCAGTTGAGTTTGGTACACTTGTTGTTAGTGGTTGTTTCTGTCTGTTTTGTTTTTATCTGGTTGTTTCCTTTTGTGTGTATTTGGTTTGGCTGAAAGTTCGTTCTAGCCCTTACCAGATGGTCCTTGATGTTTTTTGGTCTTTTGTATCCCTTGATGACTTTCTTCTTGTGGATGCTTTTGGTGGTTATTGATCTGGCCAATAGGTCCCAGTTCTTTTCTACCACGTTGGCCACTGCGTTGTTGTTTGGGTTGTACGTAGTCACTAAAACGAGTCCATCCTGTTTGTTTTTTCGATTTTCTTTTTTGGTCGTAGTAGATCATCTCTGTTTTGTTGATCGACTTTATGTTTACATTCTTCGATGAGTTTGGGGGGGTAACCCTTTGATTTGAATTCAGTGATTTTTTTCTCACAGTGTCTCTCATAGTCCTCGTTTTTCCCAACTATGGTCCTTTTTTTCGAGAGAAAAAAACTCCGATGGAACGAGAAAACTACAAGCATATTTTCAAGTTTCACAGGAAACGTGAAATACTACAGTCTCAAACCAGTGGCATATGATAATAGTAGAGAATTATAGAATCAATAGCTACATACAATCTAATATATTATTGTATCTACCATCTCAATTCGTCATCTTGTGTTATTGCAATATGTGACTGCAAATACAGAGATTTTTAATGTAAGAGATTCGTATCTGAGAAACATTCTAATAAGAGTCGGTGTGTGGTGTGTGGGGAATCTCGTGCACTGTCTGCTTTAGATCAAGGAGGAAATGGTGTGTCGCATTGCCTGGTCGGCTCCCGCAGTCCCGAGTATTGACATAACAAGACGTCACAGAGACAGAGTGGCCGTGTCTGCAGCCTGTTTGCGACATAGACAGATCTTCACATGAATCTGTCAATACAGGTCTGTTTCTATAATGTGTGGACCGCTCTCATAAATGCAGTCAATCTATACTAAAAGCACTTTCTCTTAGTTTTGGAATATGATGTGTACACTGCGTGAAAACCACCATTTTATTCATGCATACGTCATCGCGTATACATGTGCATGTATGGGATGTATATTGACATGTTTTCATATAAACACGTCCATATTTCATAATAGCGTAAGAGGTGTAGACAAGACTGTTTACTCTTACATATGGATGCGTCTTGGCTGCATTTCACACCAAGTGTATACAGAGGAAATATCCTCTGTGCGACATGCATACGCCAGGCGTATATATATGTGTACTGATAGAAAATTAAAAAAGGTTTGCCCCCGCAGCCTCCCGCTGTTTTTTACGTTGGTAGAGTGGTCTCAGTGGGAAACCCTAACCCCCACCTAACTCACACCTAACTCCTGCCTAACCCCTGCCTAACCCCACGCCCATGCCGTGGGTGGGGCTAGGACTTCTCCAGCGGGCCAAGGCGGCAAAGTGTCATGTGACGAGACAACGTGTGTCAGCATTGACCAGGCTTTGATGAAAGGCCAGATTTCTGTACAGGTTGTGGTAGTAACTGTTGGTTTAGTGAAGCCCGCCCCATTATAAAGGATTATATCAAGAATCGTACAGAAGAGTGGTGTTTTGAAAGTAAAATCTATTTAAAAAACATTTAAAAAACCAAAGAAGACTGGATTTATTGTATGTATTTAATGAAAAGATAATAAATAAGGTTTAAGAACAATTTTATAATCAGAATTGATAATATAACATTGGATTTTCCATATACCAATGACTTACTGACTGATGGCAAATGAGATATATTACAGTGGTGCCCCTTAGTGGCAGAGATCGGAACTGTTGGTGAAAATACAACAGAATCAGGCGTATATATGATGTATATATGACCACAACATGGACACATATATATACCAATAGATAAGGCATATACACGACGTATAGGTCAACCTTGTATACCCAAAAAGCATACCTGTATACGCCATTCGCATACACATGTAAAGTGGTTAGTTTCGCGCAGTGGTATAAGCTTAACCCTTTTAGGACGGCTGTCTATGGCTGAACTACACACTTGGGAACGGCTACTAGTGACTATGTATAGTTCTAGGGGACGGGGGCATTGTCCTCTGACCTCTTATTTCGAAAGTTTATCACGTGATATAATATGCTATTATTAATATTTTTTCTATTATTTATGATTCAAAGACACGCTGTTACACCTACATATTGTGAAAATTTCAAGGTTATTGTTAAAGTATTTCCTTTTGAAAAATATTTATATAAATATCCAGTGAATGATGCCTTAAGGCATCATCCGCCCTCATACCGAAATATGTTAACACATTTATGCATAATGCTAAACTAATAGCTACTCAGCCATACATAGATCTGTGTTTTAAGTAAAGATTTCAAAACTTGAATTTTATATGTCTATGTATATTCATATGTAATTATATAGACTAGCCAGGGATTATTTACTTTTTGTCGATCAATTTAGATGGATACTATTAAATGAACTAGCCCCTATCCCATCATTTTCTTTTTCAGACCAATCTACGTACGACTGCCACTGAGAGAAAGCGACACATGGTATCTGTGCAATCAATATGAAAAATTATATCACAAATATTCAATCTACCCTATCACGTAGTAATTTAGTCAAACTGATAGAAATCCGATCACAATGTTATTGATGCTATTATGTCAGAGGGTCATGGTTTTGAATTTCATTTTCTACTTCATAACATTTAATACACTCTTTTAATAGCCCATTATTAATTCTTCGCATCATTATATTTCATTATCATATTACATGTAAACCAGACTCTATTTCCCTACAGGTTAGGATTACTGAAAAACTACTTTGCGTTATCTTCTCCTATTGGTTCGTACCATCTACGGGAAATACGAGAGCTAGGGCCACCTGCATTCTCATATATTGTTAGATTAGCCAGTCTGCTGTTCCTCCCCTCTCTTCCCCTCTCATTCACTTAAAGCTATCTATACGGTGTACCGGCTGATAAAGTAGGGCTGAAGTCTTTGTATATGGTATATACTCACATCTAATGCTGCTATGTACCGTACATTAAGGTCAATGGTGAGACATGAATATTCTGTGATGTAGACACCTTGAAATTGAGTTGCAATTAGATGTTTTATGTCCGTATGTTTCCAGAAAAGTGTTGTTTTTTTACCATATGTCTTCATTCGAAAGGAAAACTCCGTAGGCAAATATACAATTTAGGATTTGTGAAATTCCTTATTTACCCACGATTATATGTATATTCTAAAGGTTTTACAGGAACTGTCTTTATTCCGGTCAGCCTATTCTCATTTACACTTTCAATTTCCCTATTTTCGGCATGGTATTACAGCTTTTAATGTATCGACAGATTGCATGGACAACAGATGCATACAACCAATCTTAATTACGCAGCCTACTTACTGTAATCGACAAACGCTCCACAATTACATATGTTGTTCAAAATATTTCAGTTATGAATTCATATGTACCAAACCATTACGGTTAATACAGTCCTTGAGTAATGGTATCTGCATACCACTATATATCATAGCAGAATTTGTTCGAGGCTATCTATATAGTTTCTAGTGCATGGTTCTGCAGCTATCATTCGTCAGGAGTTGAGTTGAGAAATGGAACGTCAACTTTATCCTTATAAAGTATTTCCATCATTTTGTAGACAGGAACACCAGCATGCTGTTATGTAACGTCCTATCGTACCCAAGGATAGGACGTTACCCTATGCCGCCTTGATCACGTTGTTTACAAGGTTTATAATTCAGATCCTAAACAAATGTAACCTCTGAATCCTTTCACGAAGGACCACTCATCAATTGCTCCATATTAAATCTAAGGTCATATATATTAATAATTATTACATTATACGTATCAAATCTAAGGTCATATGTCATCTTTTGTGTACTACACGAAAAAGATTGACGAAACGCACATTCAGTGGCTAAACCTCGTTATAGACTGTAGGGGAACGCATGGCCTGTCCCTGTTCTTCAACAAATCTAGCTTACCTCCTCCTCACCTAAGCATTTTGGCCGCCAACGATGGCGTTGATAGCTTCTCGCGAATGAGGTTTACCTCTACTTGCAAATCCCCCCGCCTTTTTTTTAAATTTCGCTTAAAAAGTGACTCTACTTCCTTTTTTTAGTATTCTTTTTTAATCTTAATTTCATGCAAGGTCAGCTTAGTCCCTCGTTGCTGCGGCCTCACGCCATGGGTCAGGCGATCGGACAGGGAGAGGCGTTCCCCTGCCTTGACGAGTGGTAACTTGATCAGCGGCCCGTCGTCCGGCTTCAACCCGGCGAGGAGCCCGACAGTGGCGTGGACGAGGGCGGCCCGCACCCCCTCCGTCCCCACACCGGAGGCTGTCTCCCCGTCCTGCACTTAACATCCTGTCTAACGGGTCATGCAATTTATGTGTGCTAGTTTCCTCGTCTAACCTCCATATCCCCAACAATTTTCAAATATTATCGGGATTTTTGCCATCAAGCAGCATGAGCAATTGGGCAAAATACATTGGATGTTTATCTATCTGGCTATTAACACACATCATTAGTAATACTAGCGGTGTGAGTAACGTGGCTTCGATATTGTTATCCAACAAGGACTGTAATCTTCATCCTTGCCAACAATATCTGAGTGATTCATTGCCCAGACTCCAATACTACATCTGCAGTGCACAAACAGGTTCATATTTACGGTGATTCTTTCACTCTTAGATCGAAGCGCACTTTGGTACACCTGCGCGTATTATCGACATATTTTTGCTGATTGGATAGATTGGAGACTAAACGCTCAGCATTATATTTCTTTAGACAGCTATATGATGCATTTGGACGCTCCATTTAATGGGGCAATACCCACGAGTCCAAATGGGCAAAGGTCATAGAAAAGCCTCGTCGATAATCCTCCCTCAAAGGGCCTCATACATCAATTATAAATAAGGGTCACCTTATCCTGACAGGAGAACGTACGACAAGCCGCAAGAGAAAACTATGTTTCTATACCTGAAGTGGTAAATATTTTACTTGATCTGACAGCCAATGGAAAAAGGCATTAAGTAATATACATGATTGATTTGTACGTGCTTTGATTCTCAATATCTATATGCTAGAATATCTCCATTCTGAAAAGAATATTTTCCTCACGAATACCAATCTTTCTAAAGAGTACATTATAAATACATGCAGCTCTAAATCTTTTTTTTTCATGGCAATACAAGCCTTTACACTTTTAAGAACTTGTCTAAATCATGAAACTTTTATTTAGGTGGCCCATTCCGAACGTAATGAGGCTTCGGGATCCAATATCTATCGTTCTCGCTTATTTATGGTCTTAATTACGACACAGATATTAATTACGGTACAGATAATCAGCTTCAACGATCTCAATAGCCAGCACTCAGGTAATAGTCGCTGATTTTGTTCTTATCTCAACAGTTATTCCAAGATTTAGTGCAAATGCCAGGGGAAAACATTGTGGGGTATCCAAAAACGGGTATAGATTAACGTCATAGCACTCGAGTTATTGATAATTCGACTATTACTAATGAATATAGGTTGATGTAATGCATACATTATTTGACATTAACTTGCAGAATATATCAAAATGTTAGTGCTTGCTTCGATACTTAATGCTGCATACAGTGATCAGCGCTCGTCCTCTTCAGGGTAAAAGCGGAAATATTTGCCACATAGCTTAAAGCACAATCTTCTACGAGCTAAATTTTATTTAGTATGGCGGGACTAGATATGTCCTGAATATCTATCGATGCGGGCAGACTGATAAACTATCGTCTAGAAAAGTTCTTCTGATGAAGGAGGGAAGTGATTAAAACAAACTAGATTACAAAGAAGGTCTACACAAAGCAGCAATTAGGCAAGATTTCCACAACAATGAATCTCTCCTGGACGATCTAAGGCGTTCCACATTCTAGAAACATCAATGTGTGATTGCACGAATACAGCTTGCGTGTCTCTGTGCGACTGTCATAATGCTTTCTGCACGCCACCTCAATGAAGTGAATGATTTCTTGTCTAGACTGCTGATAAGAAAGGGTCCGACTCATTACATAACTACAACAAGGAAAGATACTTCCGAATTTCTTACTATAAACTTTCAATATACATTACACTATGGATAGACAAGAAGTGCCTAGTTTTCATTTCCTTCCGATCTTATTACAAAACATCTATTCATTCTACCCTTGTTCTTTCTAATCCTCTCGTTCCTTTTGTTTTTTCTTACTAAATTATAGTTACATCATATATAACTCCTTTACATTCTTTCTTAATATAGCTTTGCTTCCTTAGACATTTTCCAAGTATTATAAATCATGAGATCAATATTATTTTCCACATAGTTAAAAATACAAAATACAAAATCATAAATTAGAAATATATGAATGGAGTATTGATTTGAAATACCAGCTAAATATGGAGAAATACATGTGTGAATCTGAAAACAAACCCAACAAATTTGCAAAATGGGTGAGCATCCTTAAGAGAATCTCATAGATGTACCTGCCTGATTATAGGAGTCCAGGCAGATCCTGAACCCTGTTTCTTGCCACTATGATTTGTTAAATCTGAGTCCATGTAATCTTGCTGGCATCTGTTGTATGACTTGTGGAGCACCCAATTCAGTTAGACAAAACAGCCAAGGAGAAGCTGAGAAGAGGGTTATGTACAGTGCTAAAGAAAAAACGGCTGTGTAAATTACTATGACTTTGGTCTGTTGTCAAAAGTGAAACCATAGTGATTAAAAGTAACAGAAATGATAGGAAAACATTTAGTAAGGTAACATAGTCCCTGTATCTATATCACATAATGGAAGGAGATACTATGAAAACCAAGCTACCACTGTCTAAGTCCTTATGTCCTGTCCTGTATGTCCTCATTATATTCTGAAAATTGGAAAAAAATTAAAAACTAGGAGATGGATTATGTTACTACATAGTGTATTAGGTACTAAATCTCCCTTGGAGAATTAAAATGTTACACAACATAATGTTGGAAAACAAAACCCAATCTAGATGTATTTGTGGTCACTGACAGAAGATTCTAGATGTCAATGAAAACTGAAAAAAATCTCCATTAAAAAAAAAATCAAAAAAAATCATAATTTCTTCGCAAATTAATTTGCCAATTCAGTATTCCCGGCAATTTTTGTATTTTCCTTACGATCTGCCTATTCATAGGTATTGTAGTTGCATTCTATGTTAGCGTGTTTTCCTTTTCTACCACATATATATTTATCCTCTTTTATCAAAGAACATTGTTTGTTCATAACAGCTGTATTCGCCAGTATATACTGGCGAATACATAAATAGATAAAACATACAATACCCAGACAAACGACAAAAAGTCTTGTGTCTACTATTAGATTACATATCCGTTGCTGTTTATTAGTTCGCATTTTTGTCAAGAACTATCAATATCACTCTTCATAACAGTTTAGCACGGTTAATTACCTCATGAATCCTTTACTCTAAACTTAAATATGTCCCCTCTTGATAGTCTTTACATTTCCGCCGTTAATTTACTTCTCAATATATTCCCTATATCCAAAAGTGATGACCTGTACTTTTTAGTTATTGGTCTATAGATTTTTAACCTACTTTTTTTAAATTTGTAAACTTTCGTTATTGTAGATTCTAAAGAAATTTAGTATACCTTACGATATGTTAAAAAAAAACGAAATTCTTACCTTGGATGTCATCTTATCCTCCCTACATGTATCCTCTTTATTAATTAAATTCAACTGCGTCGAGACGAAATGCATGGGTGTTAGGAAAATCTTATATTTTCGGCATCAAAGGAAACTATAAGTGAAATAAGGTCTGGCGTTGAGATTTATTATGATTCAAACTTTCAGAAGAAACCGAGGCCGCTCTGACAGGACCTCACAAAACAAGCCAACCAAATCAGTCACTGTCAGTTCGAAAACGGAACTTAATGAGGGAATACTATCCTTGATTTTCTGCATCATTTGATCAGAGTTATTGATGTTGTTTCAGGCACAGGTGACAAAACACGTGTCATTTTATTTTCCATACGCGATTTTCCACTGGCCGATTATTCTCCACCGATATGCGGTCGATAACCACCGATCGATTTGATGTGTATACACACGAACGATTGGTGAATGGAACAGCCTTGTATTTAAATGGTCACCGATGAATTTCGCGATTATTTTGCAATATTATATAGTACGTCGCCAACCGACTCTGTCAATAACCAACAACAGGATCGGTTTCAGCATAAACATTAAATCTGAACGTACATGTATAACCCAGAAGAAACAAGCTATACACCACACCCTCCCCAATCATTTTTACCGACCTGCAATCCGTAGCACCACCGACAGACTTTTATGACAACTTAAATAATCGGTGCCGTTTGTGTCAGCCAATGGAAAATTGCTTTATCATGCTCAATGAATCTTCAAAATTCGCGACAGCAAGGATATTATGTCACTGAATACGAGACTACAAGCCACTCGTACACAAAACCAGTAGTTACATTGTATATGTTATTTTATACCCATGCACGAAGTCACTTATACTGATTGGTGCTTGGGGTGCATCAACACGTTCACTCGCGAGCGGGCGGGTAACCATTCATTTCGAATATCTAAGCTATCTTAAATGTATCACGTGAACGCCCCACGTTACATACCTCGATATTTGGTTATTGATATACTTTGGAGCTTAACCGGGAGTTTGTAACACGTCTGAACGCTTGAACCGAGCAAGTTATATAATAATACAAAAATACATAATAATCACACCAACCAAGAATTGGTATATAGGATGATAACACATTTGACTCGTCCACCTACTACGATAAAAAATTAGACCTACCGATATTGCACCGATACAAAAAGCAAATATCGGAGATATATCGGGAAGGTGAAAAACCGTAGACATATGTCTAGACATGCTAATCCACCACGCATTGTATGGGGTTTTTATCGGTGTCTCATCGCAGAAACGTGGTCAACTGCTCCGATATTAGGTGACCTTCCTACGCGATTTTGATTTTGTATCGGGAGGTGCATCGTAGACCATATCGGTGCCATATCGTAGTAGGTGGACGCCGGGCCTTAAGTGAAACATCCCTGATTATCTTTTAGACATACAGTATTAAGATCCCTTCTAAAAGTATCGGTTGACGTTTGTGTTCAGTCCGGACGGAGATTCACTCTTCAGGCGTTGGATGCAAGGGATCTCTATTTTGTGCCATAGTATCTTTGCCAGGTGCCTAGCTGGATGTCTTAAGATGTAATCAAGTAAAGTATAGCCTAATGGACACCCCGCGTAAGCAGTTATCCCGCTTTAGCGGGCACTTTTCATCAGAACGAAAATTTACCCTCTATTAGATATTTATTCCAAGCCTGTGTAAGTGGCACCCGCGTACCCCGCCAAAGCAGACAGTTATTTCAGAACGAAAACCAATCCAACCTCGTGTCAATGGACACCTCGGAGGAACAGCCTATCAGATATGGCTAGGTGGTGTGGAAACAACACTCCAGATTATCTAAATTATCTGTTTCTTGGCGTGTGTGTCTGGCAGGTCAACTGGCGGCCTGCGCAGGCTGTTGTATGCGTCAGGCAGGCGTGTGTGTCGGGATGTGTCAGCAACGACCCCGCCATATTTCTGCTACAGAGTAGCCTGTATAGACAATGACTGCATAACTATAAGTCAAATTATCTCACCTTCGCATGTCCCTGGATGTTGGGTAACGTGAGGTGAATAGATTAGCAAACATGTGAAGTACACTGTATCATAATCTGTAGTAGAGATGTACTGCAATCTGGACTATTATTAATCGGGAGTGGGTATTTCTGACTGGTTCATGATAGTCTATCCTTAGAGATATCATAATTTATAGGCGTAATCAAATCTTTGTCGATATAGGAAGGAGGATTTGTTAAATCTGTATGTATCTGTAGTCAAAGATCAGGTCATCTGTCGGACATGAGGCATAACTAACACCTCCGTCTTCTAAACTAAAAGGAACGTGGCACTGTTGTAGGAAGTTAAAGGAACCTAGAAAAAAAATACATTAAGATACGTTGACGTTTAGAGGAGAATATCAGAATTGTCTGTCCAGATCTAATATTGGTTGTCCCTTCAATGCTAAAAAGACATGGTGAATTACTTCTAGTATAATCTTGAAATGTCAAAATGACGTCTCCAAATAGTGTGAGAATTTGCAAGGCCTCTGCCTGTCATCAGACAAAGCTTAATTCTCCACCCGATTTCAATGTTCCAAAGGCTTGGGCAGATAATCAATCAGAAGTCACCAGCGCTCCCACATTGATGCAGAGCTTCAAACCTAGCCGTAGATTAGCCACTCTTTGAGCAGATCCGAGGCGCTCAATACCCACCACTCTCAGCTTCCAGCGCGTGGGCAAACCTTAACAGAGCAGGCACACCGCTCTCTGTGTGGCCCTCGCTATACAAGTGATGGGTATCGGTACACTCTAGAAGGGGAGAGGCACAATGGCTGATCATCAGCCATTGTGGGCACACATGGGAGATTATACGGACAGACATCTATTGGTTACACAATAAATGGTGCCTGGTAGAAGGTGATGAGTTAGCTGGCTTTTCAGAAGAGTGGAACCAAGACAGGACAATAACCCTCCAATTAATACATGTGCAGTTGAGTGTTAGGGACCTGAAGCGATCAAATGGTACAAGAACTGACTAGCGTTAATGCCGAGATGGGCCCGGGGGGCCGTTTAACATTTGGGGACAGTGAGAAGGATAAGGAGAATGATAGAAGAGTTTGTCTGAGGACAATGACCATGATGAATCAAAAGAATTTTCCCATCGGAACATAACCCCGAAAGTTTTTCCCACAGTGAGTATAAGCAACCTGATCGAACCACACACAGGAAGAAAAATAAAACACATCTCATTCTCCTGCACCTGACCTCAGTCCTTCAGAAGGCTGCAAGCCTTCCTTTAATTTGATTTGTGTCAGTCCAGGTCACAGTTGGGCTGCTGAGTTAAAATCAGTTGCAATCGGACGGTCCTGCTGGCCGTTCGATATTTTGAGAGAATGAGAAGGATAAGGACATTGATATGAGAGTTCGCATAAGAACAATGACAAGGATAGGGGAGCCATAACGTTACATAAGTGTTTTGTTGTCCTTCTCCTGACCTCAATCCTTCGGAAGAACAGTTCATGACACAAGCCATCCTCTGATTGGTTCTTCGATGTGTCTCTCCTGGGGACTGGCCAAATTCGAATCAGTGGTGACCAGAAGGCTCGGGGTTCAAACCCCGGACATGGCCGATTATTCTGATTAGTTTTGCCCATTCCATATTTTTCTAATTCCTGCGAGTTAATGGCAAATACATGTATTATCGATATGACCTTCTCTCTGTCCCTGTAAGGACAATCCATGTTTATTGAACGTGGACCGCACTATGGCAGTCCCAGGCGTATCATGTGAGAATCTCAGGAGAACCTAGTTCAGTCGCTAATGTTCCAGTGTTTGCTAATCCTTTCCCCCCTAACAATAGTCTCTTAACCTCTACATGTAGCCAAGATGAGAAGTATGAGAACAAAGTAAACCCTCTGAAAGAAACCGTCATTTATATTCAATACTCATATACAGATCTATGCAGCAACTGACTTCATTGTAATAAATATGATAGGTCCTCGAGAACGTCATATAGCTTAAATTCCTAAATCACTGAGGCTACCATTCGTAATTGGAAATATTGTAATGGCATTCATAATTCTGTCTCAGTCATTTACTGATCTGTAATTATGTTGAACTGTATATTGTAATGATTAGCTGTTGTAATATATTATAACAGGGACAGATATATGCCGAATAGTTGTTAGAGTCGTATAATATGACCATGGAATAGGTCCATACAACGACAGGTAAAAGACTACCGTGGTGCCCACTGTGAATGCCCAAAAAAGGGAAAGTGATGAAGTCGAATCAGCTAAAGAACTTGTTAATTATTTTGGCTTGAGCAAAGTTCTGCGCAGAACCTGAAAGTGACAAACCTAACAATATAGCTGTGGTTATCGACTGCCTGCTGGTGGTGCAATGGATTGCTAACTGATTTCAATCTTCGTTGATTCTTGGTTTATCTCTATAGGCCCGTTTCTATTGGCCAATTTCCCATCATCGAACTACAGTCAGGAATCACCGACGGACTTTTGACACTGCTGACCCAAAATCGGCCAATGGAGACGACCCAGCTCGTGAAGTAACCACAATTTAGCTTATGCAATGTGGCACTACGCACCCTTGAGTGACAGCTAGGTCACTGAGTGAAATCTAGTATCGTCACCGACGTTTCAATACCAACGCACAGTCACTGGTCCCAGCGACAGACTTTCTGGGTAACTCAAGAAATCTTAACCGTTTTCGTCGGCCAATAGAAACGGGCCTATAAAGGTGTATAATGTGTATAACCTATAGAACATAACCCAAAAATGTCAGTAGGAGCTTTTAATTCCTTCCAACTATGAATTATACTAAAACAATAATCAACTCTGATTATATATATATATATATGGAGGGAGGACCTCTATGATATTTAAGGATTTCATGATAGATTTCACAATTCTAGGCTATGGGTAGTTAGGTAGTGATCACGTGTAAGCCCTGTTTCTAAAGCCTCGAGATGAAAGGAATAACACAAGATGAAAAAAGACACGATGTTTACGCAGCAATCTCCAACGATACGGTAAAGATATAAATCAGGTTTTATGGACCTGTAAATCTGAGTGTACATATCGGACTGTCACGGGAGATGTGATAAAAGGGGCTGAGTTTGTTTATAGGAGACATTTCTCACGTACCGGACTGCAGTAGCTTGAAAGAGTGCGTCTTTGTCATTTAGGTAAACCCAGGAACCGAAAGCAGCCCTGGGGCTCAATCAACCAAAGTGATACTGAAAGAACGTTAGAGGATTACTAGAAACCATTATCCACTGGCCGATCATTCGGCACCAATCTGCAGTCGGGAACCACCGATCGATCTTTTGTTTACACTAACGCAAGATCTATGAGTGAAAACCATCTAGTGTTAGAAAAGTCACCGATTAATTGTGCATAGATTATGCAATAAGGCCCTCACCGACCGTTAACGACTGACAGCATCAAAACGCTTTGATTTCAGCAGTGAGGCTCAAGGTTTCAGGATGAATATAAGATCCGTATGGGCATGTGAAATGCAGGAGAAACAAGGTACAACCGCCACACTCACAGCTTATTTCATACCGACGTCCAATCGGTGGCACCACCGACAGACTTTAAAAGGTATTTTTCCGTCGGCCGGCTATTCAGCACCGAGCTCCAGTCGAGCACCACCAATCACTTCTTTTGGTATACCAACGCCAGAAAAGCGAATGGAAAGGAGACATGCAGAGAATGCTCGCTGATGGGTTTGGTACACATTATGTAACCAAGCCATCATTGACTTTCTTGTAGACCGAAAGAATCAAAAAGGTTTGATTTCATTGGTGAGACTCAAGTTTTTATAATGAGCATTATTTAAATCGGTACGGACCTCTAAAATGATGAGAAACAGAGTGCACACTGTACCCTCACCGATTATTTGATACCGACGCACAGTCGGTGGCACAATGCCAGACTTTTAGGAGAACTCAACAAATCTCCTCCGTTTTCGTCGGCCAATGAAAACGTTTTTATAGAGGAACTCAGTTAATCCGTACCGTTTTCGGCGGCTAGCGGAGAAGGGCTTCATGGACTACAGCCACCAAATTGAGAAACCAGTATAGGTATACTAGTGACTGCAGTTAGCGAATAACGATCCACAGGATAGAAGTTATCAATGTGGAACTGGTAAATTCATCATATCACCGCATCAAACTGCAAATAGCTGTAAAAAATTTAACAACTGTTATCTTATATTTAAAGGAACTTCGTGAAGCAAACATAGACATGCTAAGATAGCGCATTATGAATAGGGAAGGAGTGCCAAACAGATTGGTCTTACAATGGTCACATTTTCCTTTCTACCATTATATATTGGTCACAGGTCTATGAAATATGGTCACATATTATGGCCGACTATTTGTTACTTTGTTGTCATGAAGAAACGGGGTTAAAAATTTCAGGCAGACGACTATTTATCCCAGATTTACGCATCTAGGGC
This sequence comes from Alentia gelatinosa, assembly GCA_950022655.1. NCBI lineage: Eukaryota > Metazoa > Annelida > Polychaeta > Phyllodocida > Polynoidae > Alentia > Alentia gelatinosa. The sequence goes on along the minus strand of OX465583.1, from coordinate 46,201,521 downwards.
GGGTTAATCATCAAGCTAGAGTTGAAGCTGGATATAAGTTCTGTGTCGTACATGGCCTATAATCGGTGCCCCTTTTTCAATTGTCAGGTGGAAACGGAGTGTGCTTCGGGGGTGGAAGATTGTGGATCTCGACAGATTCTAAAGTGCCACCACTGGACGACTCTTTACACAATGACCACATAATCTTTGGACATTTAATCGCCAGATGGAAATGTCATATGGGACTGGACAATCTGGCAACATGACCCGAAATATAACCTCCGTAGCATCAGCCGTACTGTGGCGTTCAAATAAAGCCTATAAGACAGCGACCCGACCATTGTGCCCGATCACGCCTTTGCCCGACGACTCCGTCGGGTCGGTCAAAATCGGGTCGCTTTACGCACTTCACAGACCCGATTTTAATCGGGTCGGGCATTAATAGCGTGGGGGTATTGACCGACCATAATCGTGTCGCTGTACTCTTTCCGAATATCTTAATTAGATCCAAAGTTATACAATTTTGGATTATTTTCTATGAATCCACACCAGCGGCCATGGCTCAACCCGGCTCTGCTCACGGCGGCTCTCTTTGATCTAAATCGGGTCGCTGTACAAGGTCATAAAGTGGAGATGTGTGATCGGCAAAGGGTATAAGACAGCGACATTCTTGTTCCCGATTATAATCGGTGATCGGATCGGGGAGAATCTGTGGAAAATGTCGCTGTCTTATGGGCTTTAGACTTATCCGGCGACTTTGAATTTCACCACGACTGGCGCTAGGACACCTAAAATTACTGTTATTAGTGGACGGATTATCAAGAGCAGTCGCTTAATTAGGTGATATATTTCAGAGTGCCATTACATTGTTCACAATGTGTGCTTTGATGGAAATGTAAGAGTGCTGTTGAGTAAATAAGACACTGAAGTAACATTCTCTGAAGTAACCCAAAATGAAATTAAGTAGGCTATTCGGAATGGATCGGCGCGTGTGTGAAGGCGGCTACAGGCTTTTAATTGATGATATGTCACTTCCAATAGTCCCTAATGAATCCATTTTTACCAGCGCCTAATCATTTGTCTAGCGTGGGAATCGTGATTCGAAAGCAATCACAGTAGGGACAGGACTAATTTAATCCTGACTTGCTGATGAAAACCTTGCAAACTGAACTGAGAATATAATGGTTTTTCACAGCCTTCGTCAGACATACAGCATGCTTTCAGTGACTAAGACTTGCCACTGTCAGGCTTACTGTGTGAAAGTGATGTTGACAAGTCGGAAAATCTGTCCAGTTTATACATTATCAGCAAGGCCTTTATCAATCTCATGCCACAGTACGCTCTTGACAAATTTATTAGTCGGAATATCGTATGAACATCATCTTTCTGACTTGGATGATAAGGTCCCATTTTTGGAGAACAGGTCACGACCTTGTAATCAGTAGCGTTGCAACTCTTTAGCGATATGTATTATCATTTTCCAGATAGTATGTTTGTAGGCAGGTGTATGGCTATATAAAGGAGGAAGACGAAGGTGAGATTGACGGAAAAAGATAAAAATATGCTTTATTCTCAACATCAAGACAGGACCACACCGAGCTGACGCATCAAGTCGAATGCATAGGAAGAAGTCTAAACCTATCCTTACAGAAATCGTTATGAAGGCAGAGAGATATAATGTATACAAAGATTATCAATTAATATAAAAATGATAATCATATTTAGATATCTTCTCTCTATGAAGTCCATAGCTGCGTAAATACCAAATACACCAGAGATTTAGGCCGCTATTACGACCACCTAACCTTTTGATATACTAATTAACTAACCACATGGTTTTATCTTAATGTGCTTGTCAGAAATGTCAGTGGGACACATAAATATCAATATTTAGAAGTAATCTATTTAAATTATTTCATATGGCAACCATTACATGATGTACGAAACTCCCAATGAAAGGTATTAGGAACATAGGCTTTGAAGGAGTGGAAGGTGAAGCCACGAACGTGGGCGCTTGCCTTAAGAGAAGGATCATGGCTTTCGTACACTGACTGTCCAGCATGGCCAGAGTAATAGAAATAGGCATTACACCCCCGAACGTTGGAGGAAATGCAGTCAATAGTTGCCATCATATCAGACCATCTTTACCCAGAATTAAGTGCCACCAGACAGAGTAAACACAATTCCAATATTACCTCCGTGCAGCTGATCCAACCGAGTAATAACTGTGAGACACAAGAAACACCCAATCCCTTGGAGGGGAGGGTCGTGTTGTGTGCTCACAGGGGCATGAGCTATCCCTCCGGGGTCCCTTTTAGAACACCACCCGGAAAGAACAGCCGATAGCCTCCAATAGTTCCAGCTTCCAGTTTCCTTTATGCCTGGCAGTCTCTTGTGTTTCGCCATTTTCTGTGGTTATTAGGATTTCTGGTTCCGCAAACAGGCATCGGTTTTACCCTCAAGCCGCTCTTGAGTTGGTCATGCCTGATGAGCTGCTCATGCTGGGTGCTGGAAAAGGGTTGGAGGAGGGAGAACAGATCGAGGCTGAATATCACCGTCAATCCCACTCACAATACCAGAGCAATCAACGGACAAGCCCACTCAAACAGAACTCTGCCTTAAAAACTCATTATTTAGAAACTCCTAACCACGAGCGAAACCCTAGAAGTCCCTCTTGTCTGGCCAGTAAAAGCAACTCACAAGGAGATGCATGAAGTATTTGACTTTGCCGATGGATCAGGTTTAGTACTTGCCATTGAGCGTCGGCATTTTTACCACAAAGAAACGTTTTAATTTCGGGTTATCGCTTCTCTATTTCAAGTGCACTTATGAAATTGTAATATGAATTCCATTGCAGTTTTGGGACAGTTCATAAATATTTTCATCAAACAATACTTCGCTCTGAATCTATCAGCCCTCAGTGCAATAAAAATACCAGTACATATTTACGTGAAAGTGAATTTCAGAAGACATATTTCGATCTTGAACGTCCTGGTTATTAGTATGTCCCCTCTTATTGTAATGGGAAACTTATTTGGTTTTTAGAGACGAAACATGCAAAATGGATACAGACACATAGCCCGTTTCCTCTTAAATTCGCCAAAATTCTGAAATTAGACGTTTGAATTTCTTTTCAAACTCAATAACTTTGGGTTCAGCAACCTGCCAGTGAGGGACTCTGATTCTGTGGCAACCCGCGGGAGCATCGGCCGACCGCTACGCCATGTGGTGACACATTCTGCCTAGAGCCGACCCAGCTCCCTCCTCGTTGACATGCCTCCATGGATTTTGTTCTGTGACTGGCGGTTACATTAGTTTTGGGATGGTTTTCAGCAGTCATAACATTCCTATGATGCGTTTCCAGGTTCCTAGCTGCTCCGTCCCTGTGATGACAGTTTGAATGACCACTCTCGGGACAGTACGAGGGTGGTAGGAGAAAAGGATTGGAGCACCTCGGTGGTCAAATGGGCAGACTTCAGGCAGCCGCAATCTTGTGTCTCTCTAGTATTCTCCACCTAGAGCCAGCTCCTGCTGGGAGCTGTTCCCACAGATCTACAAGAGACTCTCTCTGAACCAACACATCACGACCGCTCACGAGGACGACTATTTAATGGGGTAAGGATCTACAACAGTATACAACAGTAGTGTTGATCCTGTTTCCTGGATCCTGCAGGCTAAGCCAATGTTTCTAGCTACATACAATGCCCACAAAGCAAAGCCACTATTACGGGGTGCATCTCAATATCGGTGGCTCCCCTGGGCAGTTCAACTCGGAGTGTCCTCACCCCTAACAAGCCAGCGTCATTGCTCCAGCCTTCACACGGGAGGCTTGTTATTTTTATAAGCCCTGCCTATCGTTCTCCACTCTCACGGGCATCTAGTACAGCACAAGACAGGGGTCATGCCTCTATACACCCTACCATCGCCAAATCTTCTCGAGCTGTGAAGCTTTCGTGGCTCCGTAATTATCCAGGGCGCCACTTTATTCTTCTCTCCAACACTAGTACCGTCAATGTTCTCCACTGAGAACTCTGTAGCTGAATCTCTCACAAGCCTGATATATTTGAGCTCATCTACATGTACATAACCGCGTACAGTTGTTCACCATTTCCGGACTGACTGAATAATCTTTCATATTTTGTCGGCCACGCCTGCATTGTGTCAATTATTTTGGTGAACTTGCTAGCTTGCAATGCGGGTTGCAATGCGGGCGACTGCCACACAATCTAGTGACTCGTTCTGCCTAGAGCCACCCACCTGATGACCCGGGTGAGCACTTGTGGTGTTACCGCACTCCTTGTCAACATGCATCTACAGATATTTTTTTCCACCCACCCATTATAAAATAAAGGGTGCCTGTATATTTTATGACAGATTTTTAGTTGTTGACCATTTCTGAATGAAGGACACTCCCGCGTTGCGTCAGTCATTATGGACCCAGCACATTTCCACTGCGCCACTCTGCGGTGTGTTATACACCAACAGAATAACGCCCCCAACCTTCCAAATAGACTAACCGTTCTGCAACAGTACCCCATTTTAAATGTACAATTGGTCATTCCTGCTACAGGGAATAAACTCCCCTGTCGGCTCCCAGAGTCACCTGCCATGCATGGGTAGGCTGCCCAGCACTGACACCACACCGGGCCAAATGGGATCTGGGGACCAAAACTAAAATGATGACAGGCCACACTGCAGCCTCACTAATTCAATGCGAGCTGTTAATTGTGGTGAACCTGTGCGCAATAATAGTTGCAATGCGGGAGGGCCTGGCAACCGCTGCGCCATCTGGGGATTCGTTCCACAGAGCATCATTCCATCTGACGGCTCAGGAGTTCACTGGTGACACCATTGCGCCGCACCCTCGCCACCAATTTCGCTTTGTTGCCAGCATTTTCATAAGTTTTATGATGGTGTTCAGCAGTCTCAGTGTCATGCATCCCCATGTGGCCCCATCCCTGTGCTGTGACTTGGAGCGACTGCTCTTGGGACGCTGTTTGGGCTGTAAGAGGAAAAATTTGTATGACCTTGCTGGCCAAAAGGGCGGCCTTCAGGCTGCTGCCATCTCTTCCGCTTGCAGCTTTCTTGTGTCTCGCTGGCATTCTGCACTTGCACTGAAGCACTCACATATATCTACATGAGTCTCATGCCGGACCGACCCATTACAATGCTCAAGAGGACAACTTTAACAGAGTAAGAAGCTATATTGATGCTGGGCAACATTAGTGTTGATCATGTCTACTGACCCCTGTGGGCTCAGTCTGCCCTCCAGCTGCTCTACACCTTTCATCCCTTTAGGTCTACTCGCTGTCACGGTGCTCTGTAATTCTCATGGCACATCCGTGTTCTCTCAAACGCCAGTACCTTCGATTTTCCTCACATCCAAACTCTTTTGTTGAATCTCTCACAAGATTTTTTCTCACCTTCATGAACTGTTCAAAGCCGTTGAGACTCTGGACTACCTGAATAAATCTCTCAATTTGTCAGCCACCTATGCGTTGAGTCAATTCTTATATAATGATGCTGTGGATATTATGACCGACATGTACATGTGTAAATATGTACATATCTAGAATATATTTGATATATGTAGGAGGACAATATTCTCGGGGAAATAAAGTATAAGGTTTAAAAAGATGATGCTTGAATCTTTGATACCATCATTGAGAAAGCAGTGCACGACGGCAGTGGAATAATGGGTAACATTTAACTACAACTCAGTGTTCTCACTACTACAGCCATCTTGGAATAATTGCTTATTGTTTTTCAGATTATGGGCGTGTTTATCAAGTTTTATCATGTCAGAGGCGAAACCACCTGGACAAGACAACATTATCACCAGAGTGTCTCATCAATCTCAAACCCCTCAGACCACGATATGATTATATTTGGGAATCTTTAGTGCTGCCGAACCACCTGGAATGATGGAGAAAAACTGAGCAGTTTGATTTAGATAAGCTCACCAGACGATTTTGTGTTTTGTCAATGTTTGCCACACACCAAAGGTTGCAGGCCTTGGACAAGCTGCAGTCTTACGGTTTTACATGGTTAGAAAACCAGCGAATGATAGAATATTCACTGAAACATGAAACACGTTGTTCCATTGGAAAACTGTTGCTGCTTGAAGTCCATAGTAATACGAAGTTATGGGTGTATTTACATGGTGTGCCTGCATTGACAGACAATATCGACTACCAAGGAACCTTTAAAGACGGTGTCATCTGAAAATGTTGCAACCACGCATTGTATGGGATTTTTATCGGCGTCTAATCGCAGAAACGTGGTCAACTGCCCCGATATTAGGTGACCTTTCGACGCGATTTTGATTTTTTTATTGGGATGTGCATCGTAGACCATATCGGAGCCATATAGTAGTAGGTGAACGCCGGGCCTTATATGAAGCAATGAAACACCATCTAACATAGCAAAATTAGGAAGTTGCTAATATTTCCTGCCCTTTTTTTGTTACCTATTACTTTGGGGACCACTCGTCCACCAAACCAGTCATTATTGTGTATATACGATCCATCATCGAGGTATATTGCCTTGCAATTCTCTTACTCATGGATCAAAGATGCAAATATGGAAATAATCAAATTCTGAGCACAGAATTTGATATTTACTGGACTCAAGATTTGACTTACTGGGGGATAAGTTAGAGCTCTAGGTGTGTTATTGTAGACAGAAATTCATGCGTGTTTCACAATGCTTTGTTAAAGTCCTCTCTGTTATTATTTACATCCAGTAAGAATGATCACGGGTAGTATATTCTTATTGGGGGATCCATTCATTTCCCTGGACAAGTCTCACCATATGTTAATTATGTAATTTTACAAGCTAAATCCTTTGTGCATCGGCAGAAATTATTTTATGCAAATGACTTGGATATTATGGCTTTCATGGTGGAACTGAAGAGGAAATTAGAGATAGAGAAATATGGATATATGAAGGAAGGTCGCATGCATAAATTTAAGTATTTAGCTCAACTGTGGGAGACAATCCAATAGGGAGGAGTGTGGACCTTTGGGGGGTAGGCAGAATTAACTGCAAATACTGTTTTGATGTGTCTGTCATATTGTCTTGTTATGTTTTGTCCTGTATGAAAATAAAAAAATATTTAAAAAAATGGGGAGAAGAAATAATATTCCATGGGTGAGATGTGACACATGTATTTCGAAAATCTGTAGAAACAGGGTAGATTAATTTACCAGTGCATGACAACCCTATATCATTTAGAAATGTATCTGTTTCTTTATGGCTGCTAAAATACTTGTGTGTATATATCCTGTACAAGTTGAAAATAAAATATTCTCCACAATAAAAAAAAAAGTCTCACCATATGTCAGGGCATATTTAGTGAACAAATAACTCTTAAATAGAAACACGCGAGGTCATATTTGTCCTGCGGCGCATGGTTCTTAGTTTTGCAAGACAATCCGTATCCAACAAATGAGACAAATAATCATGTTCCGCGCACACTTTCGATGGTGATAGTGCTCTTAGGCATTGGTAGCTCTTTCATATCATAGTAATTTCTGTGGCCCTGATAACGTTATAACGCTTAGTGGTTTCCAATTTACTTATTGGAAAGACAGGTGTCACAGGATTGATTGGTATGGCACTTTGTCAATATAACCACAACATCCCTAGTTCTATTGGTCAATCCGACCATGTAATAAAAACGAGGGGTATTATTTATTTACCTGACTTCACTTTTACCAATTTGCTATCAATGTAACTTATCCAACGTATCGATTCATACGTAAATATGATACAGAGGCGCTTATAGACGTATACATATATTTTACGTTGGAAGATGTTGGGCTGAAGGCGACTCAGAATTCAACTTTCTGTCCTTTATAAAACATGTTAATTTCCTGGAGAAATTGGCTAAAATGGAGGATATCGCAGGATAAAGGACACCACTTGATGATGAATATGCTAACAAATCAATCGTTTATTGCTTGGCGTATTATAGTCAACAGGTTATTCATCGTCCGTCATCGTATCCATAATATTTTACAGGCATGCTGCGTCGCCACGGTCGTTTCGAAAGCCCGTCAGTAGGCAAAGCTTTCCATGATGCATGCCACCCGACAATAGGTATGCAATTGATTGGCGACATGTATTGACAGTGTGGTAATCTGATCGCATTTTAGTGCTCCTTGTCTTTTGAAGGGCCTGTGATTTCATTAGAATATTCACAACCTCTGAGGTTTATACATTTCTTCCACAGGAATCTTTGGGAGATCAGATTTAATGTTGCATATTATAACTGGATACCTGTTGGTGGTAACACCTGCCGCCCTGAGGCATGTCTGTTAATCACTTCTCCAGAGATTGTTTCTCTCCTGAAGACCAAGCGCCTCTTTACTAAATTATATACCTATTGAGGGGAAGAAATAGTGAGCAGATTCAAGCTCTAAATCACATGTACATTCATAAAATTATCAGTAATTCTAACTTGTCATGGTGTATTTAGAGGTCATATGAGTCATTGATTATAACCGATTTCTTTTTCAATTGTTAGGTAATTTATAGTCCTACCGTCATTCGATATTTTCATTTAGCTTGAAAGTTGACGTATATATTTCATCAAAATGTATATCAGCCATTTGGCATACCACTGTAAAGGGCCGCCTCAAGGAACTTTCCAGCAGTTGGTTGAAGCCGGACACTTCCACCATCCGCGACCCAGCAATATCGGTTGGAGCGGCTCAAAGAGAGAAGAAAGGAATGTACATGTATACTGTATAACCTAGGGGCTCTTGATATTCGTAAGTATGTGATAACAATAGCATTACTGATTCCCATTTCTTTTGAACGGAGCATCAGAACGAACACGGATTATCTAAATAAACGGTGTCAAAGTGAGACAATAAAAAGGAAGGCAACGGAGGTATAAAGCACTTATAGGGAACCGATGGTTCTTTCACCTTTTTATGTTGTAGATTCCACTTTAAATCCGACATAGAGGGGCTTTAAGCGGGCCCTAGAGCCCTTAAATCAAACACAGGGAAACTTTAAGAAGACCATACAGCCATGGGGAGACGTGAAAAGCAGTTCTTCAGACGGGCAATTCCTTTTTTCTGTTTTCTAACACTTCGTGTTGTCGGCACCACTCGGCCTCCCTGCCCCGTGTTCGCCCGACGGTCAAGGCTGTAAGCGGCAGTTGGCTTTTCCTCCCTCCTGCCCACCACCCACCGCCCGCTCCTCCAGTCCCAGCGGTCGGCGTGAGGAGCTGTCAGGCATGGACCGCCGACTGCGTCACCCTGGTCAAAAGCCACGCCGGCCAAGCGATGCCCGGCCTCAGTGTGGACGTGTCGGGATTGGGTTGGGGGAGGGAAAAATGCTGCCATTGATCAGAACCGCCCCGGTAGGTTTGGCGTGATCATTTGGACACGGTGCGGATAGAGGGATGTCGGGTGGGAGGTGGGGATGGTTCTGTCTCTTGGGATGTGTGGTCCTATATAGAGCCCCATGCTATCTGCCTACTGGTGTTCAGGGTCTGTATGGAGACTTGGCATACTGACCAATGGGTGGGCAGGAGGGATATCATGTGGGCAGCTCCTATTACCTCGATTACCAGAGGCTGAGCACTAGGCCTTACTGCCCACACTGACAGGGCTGCCTCTCAAAGCCGACTTTATACAAGCTAAAGGACTATACGGCATTAATGTCTGAAGAAATATCCTCAGAAAGCAGCTTTAATCGAGGGTTGTTCACAACTGACAAACATTCACTGATAGAAAAGTATGCCTTGTGCAAACTTTGATTCTGACGTGTAAAAAGAATCAGGGTACTTAAAAAGTGATGTGAAAAGAATACTTCATAAGAGCTAAACGAATAGAGGAGGTATTGAATTGATGAAAAAAGGTTACACTAACTGTAATCCCTCCTTTTATCCATGAACCTGAATATTGCATAATGGAATTGTCCATTCACACTATAGAGCTATCAGGGATCACGTAAGCCAGACAACTATTATTCACCCGAGGCAAGGCACGACAGTCAGACATCGTCCTCTATCTATTCAGGCCAAATGGATGGCCTTGTAGCTGGCTTCTGGTATAGACGGTGCTCAGGAATAACTACACTATTCTGTGACTAGGGTGCCAGGAGGCCTCTGGGCTGACATTGCGCATTCTATGACAGCGTCATATGTTGCCATTCACAGTGCGTCTCTCTATAATAGCATTTCATCTAATACTTCTAGTTCTCTGAGACTATTTCGTTTTGATGTGAATGGCTTTATATCCTGAATCTTTTCCTCGGGTAGTGTAGTATCGAACAGCATTGTGTCGAATGGAAAATCATACATTTTTGTATGGCAGGAGATTTCCTTTCGCTTTCGAATTCTATATGATATATCAATTCACTGAGACACCTTACTCCTAATTGAAATACTGAGTTACCTAGCATTTTATAATATGATGTGACACCTGTCCCCGGTTTACCTGCTTTTAAGCATGACCTTGCACGACTTATGGAAATGACTATAATATTGTAACAGGAGAAGTACTGCAAACCAGTACCCTCCTTCAGGAAATAAATCCTCTTGGATGAAGCAGTGCTATTCTGTCCTTGTTTACTATATTATTTAAGCAGTGTATTCTGTCAAGTATGGATTGAATGTTGCGTCTGATGGTACGGTATTAACTCGTTACTGGCGCCAGGAATTCCGTCTTGGGGTTTGGCTTGGGTAAGCACTGTGCAGCTCGTAACATCCTGAGAGACGTCCAACAAATAAGCATTTCATTATGTATTGGGCGTCTCGTTAATAGTGCAGGACATGTTCCAAGTCGCCGTCAGTCTTTCCTTTTTGTCGCTGATCGGGTCTGTATTACTATGCCGGTCTCGGGGTATACCCTTACTGTACCTTCCCTCTATCACGCTTACCTTTGACAGGCGGTCAGGGCGGGGCATTCATAGCTCTGACCTGAGCGAGTCAGAGCAGCTCCATTTGGGTTGAGCTACATCCAGTGAGGTGGCTTACATGCATTTGGTAAGTGGACCATCACGTGGTCCTGACAGTGAGGGGGATGACTCATGTCGGGTTGCTGTATTAGTCAGTGTGATATATGGCTTTGGTGATTTATGGACGACTGTGATATATAGACTCAGTCCCTATCTTTCCGACATTTACCGGCAGATACTTTCAGGCGAGCCACATTTGGGGATAAATGAATGTCAGAAAATGGACGACGAAGTATTTAACATTTGATATATGTTTGCATCACGACTCTATGCCTACTATGTAGATTGTCCTGTCATGTAAGATGAAAGGTGTAAAAAAACAAAAACCGATGTATATTGAATATTACCCTTACAATATTAACTTGATATAAATTGATATTTTGAAAATAAATATATAGGAACTACCATTTTACACGCAGCAGCTTAATGAAAAACTCCTGTCATCCATGATGTTGATATTCATTGAGGCACAATATAATATGGTGATGGAACAGCGAACTGAATATCACCGCATTTCGGCTGGTAATTTGGTGAAATATTGGCCAGACTGTTATGCCGTCTGTGTCATAATGGCCTGAATAGGCATGGTAACAAAATAGTAGAAAAGGAATATCTCAAATGCATACTGGTCAAGTTTGGGAAGATGGTGTATATGCAGTATTTCTTGTTATTCAGAAGTTTCTAATATTTTCTGCGATATAACCGTTTGCCGATTACAAGTATCGGTTACTTTGAATAATAGCAAACCTTAATTTTGATGATGTTTCGAGAATTTGGACAGGTCGGCAGCTACCGCTTAAATGAGCTTGATTACAGGCGTCAGCTGACATTATACATCTCTTTGTTCTGCGACGACAACAGTGGCAGCGACAAAATCAAGGTAATTTACCTGGTGGCAGGATACATTTTGTTTATATATATATATATATATATATATATATGGTCGATATTCAGAATTTGACAGCACTTCAATTTTAGAGATGTCCAGAGCTATATCTTTAATAATAGTGAATATATTTATGAATTGTTATGACCAGTGCATGTGCCATAGAGAGAGCTTTCCTGCCATACATACTTTTACCTATCTGTTAACAACATCTAGCCTATTATGGCCCAAAAAGCATGAAAAAAAGCCACTTTTTCAATAAAAATTTCCATTTTTATTATATGGTTGTCTACACTTTACAAATAACCAACTCAGATTCATCACTGAACTAGTTTTATGATAAGATAACATTGCAAAGTAAATAAAAATAGGAATTTAAATTGTTTTGGCAAGAAATTTCCATAATTTTCATTAATATTTGTGTTGGCTAAAAAGTGGATTCTGCCTCCGTGTACATTACTTAGGGGAGTGAAATAGCATTGAAACACTGGTATATGTTATATTTTTTGTAGTTATCAAATATAGAAAAAATGCCTCTGTACCATTGCCAAAATATAATTGATCATAAATATGTGTAGTAGGAGCAGCATGGTCTTCACTGATTTGGCTAAAATGTGCTTCTGCCTCCGTGTACACTTATGATTATCAATATAGTCCTAAGATCTGCTGATGAATTTTGAAAAAGATATAATATGAGTAGCATATGACCACATCTGCCCATGTGTAAAATTGAACCAAAATCCTCCCACACAGTATGGAGTTGTACTGGCAAACAATTCAGATTCTGCCTCCGTGTACACACTTCTGCCTCCGTGTACATAGGTTTATGTCTGTTTTGAAACTGAAAAACTATCTGCTATGGGTCTTAGTGTTAGTAGATGTTGCTGTGGGTGTTGGTTAAGAGGTGTGGTTGTTGATGGTTGTTGATGTTGATGGGTATTGGTGTTGGTGGCATGGAAATGGTTAAAATGTGCTTATGCCTCCGTGTACACATATATTTAGCAATATTTCCAGAAGATCTGCTAATAAGATTCAAATATGATACAATATGTGTATGTTTTGAATACACCTGTCCCTGTGTGAAATTGTATTAAAATCTGCCCAAGCACTATAGGGTTATACTGGAAAATTATGTACACAGAGGCAGATTCTGCCTCCGTGTACATGGTTCTACCTCCGTGTACATGGGTTTCTACCTTTTTTAAAACAAAATGGGTCTGTGGAATTGAAGTGAGACCTGAGACATCATGGAGGAGCAGACAGACATCGTATCTGATTAAAGAATCCATGGAAAATATTTATTTTCTTGGTCAGACATTAAGAGGAAAAAAGATAAAACAACTTTCTAGAAAGATTATTTTTCATTTCAAAATTGCTTTGAAATAACATATAAAACCATACCAAATATACCTCAAACACATATGCTGATATTTCCTGTACAAAAGTATTCACAAATTGTCATATATAAAGGGCACAGGGTAAGATAAAAGATTTTGTTTCTGCCTCCGTGTACAGATTCTACCTCCGTGTACACCCTTCTGCCATTTTTAGCTCCCAGCTGAATGGCACTTGATCCTTGAAATTAACCAGGTTGGTAGGGGACATGTTCATATACATGTATTTATTTTTTCAATTTTTTTAAGGCACTTTAAAAAAAACTGCACTATTCATAAAGAAATGTCCAACTCTGGCAAAAGATATCATTCATATGTTTAGCAAACCAAATTTTCATTATACTAGACAGGAAATCTTTTTCTACTTCTTTCTCTAGGTGAACATGTTCTTTATGCATAACAAACAAAAAAAATCATTATTTTGATATTGCAAAAGTTGAAGAAAGAGTTCTTAATTGATTCAACTATGTACACGGAGGCAGAAATATAAAAGAGACTATCACTTCAGTATGGCATATTGAACCCAAGATATGTCCAAACTATTAGCCATTTTGGGGATGATACCATAAAACTGTCTAGATCACATAGGGAAACTCCTTAAAGGATCTGAAAAATATTATTTTTTTACCCACAAGGTCTGAAGTGCTGTCAAATTCTGAATATCGACCATATATATATATATATATATATATATATATATATATATATATATATATATATATATCAGTGACCAGATGTTATGTGAGCTTGGTGATAAGCAATTGAGATGTCATCAATAATGAGTTTAATAAGGTCACAATCGCTATCAAACCGATATACAAACGACGTCTTTTAATCATCCTCAGGGTATATCTATACCTGTGATGTATACAAATGTTCCTCAAATATCCTACCCTTGACACTCTCATACAGAAGTCAGGGTTTTACAGTAGAAACTTCAAAAAGTTAAAACTCTCGCGTTAACACACGTCTTAAACTGATGGTTCGAGTTATTATGTTCAGCACTTTGATTATCAAGAACTCTTATTAAAGCGCCCTTTTCACAAAGGATTCATACTTTTCTGAACATAAATCTCCGGTTACTCATTTCTTCTTACCTTTTTACTAGCAATTATTCACTGAGAGAAACGTCAGCCATATTAAACTCCTGTGAATCAAAACCCTTTCCCAGTTGATTTTGCAGTAACAAGGACATTTTATTCACATAAGAAGAATAAGTTCATAAGGGGAGAGCATACTATTCCTTTTCGCAGTAATACGTGTTCATATCACGGATATGGCACAACAGCACTCATGGCACTAAGAGCAGGATTCCTGAATGATCTCTGCCACCTGCCCCTACTTGGTGAGCAGCTGAAAGTGCCCGCTGCCAAAAGGCTCCACCAAAGCCTGCTCGTAATGTTGTAGTCTGATAGCGAGGAGGGAGTTTTACGAAACCATGAATCACCAGAGTATAAAACAGTGCGGCATTTATTCTGGGGAAGGGGAACGTCGAAAAAAATCTAATGAGCTTAATCATACTGTAATTCACCGGCGGGATCATGATAAGATTGACCGAAGTGGTTGAAGCGTAGTGGTAACACTATTCAACCTTTCATCAGACGGTAGGTAGCGCATTAGTATGTAATTCACTAAGAGAAAATATCTTTAGAGTTACAGTAGTATTGGGCAAAAGTTCATTTTCCTAGAAGTTGAATATCTAAAGCATTTCTAACCTAGAAGACAAATTTGTTGATCCAGTGTTTAATTGCACAATCATATTGCACTACATCATAAAGAAAATACATAGAAACTGTATTATAAAGTTCATTTCCAGGGTCTCCATACTAGGCCTATCCATGACCCAGCAGATCGCTAACTAGTAGAATACGGAGAGCCGTATCCTCCTAGGAGAATACGGCTTTTTCGGCAACCTAACGGGCATTATAAGAACTATTCTATATAAACAATTCATGGTGTTTGCGTCTAATTTTTAATTACTTACTAGACTTCTCCCTCCATATTAGTGGAAAGATGAGTATTTGATACATTACCCTGATTTCAAACTGCCTGGCCGTGTTCTGAGAATACTGAGAATACGGCCAAAATCCTTGTAATATTGTGTATGATATAAGTCGCAAGAATCAGTTTGAACTGGTGTGATGTATGTATTAAGAATATCACAGGGTGCCTCCTAACAGGTCCTCGCTCTAGAAAGTGGTCAAGGCCTAACCGTTTGGACTGCCACCCCCAGCGTTTGAACCATCCCCTGTCTTCATTTGGACTGATCCCCCGATAGGGTAAATAAGGAGGCAGATTTGCACTCACAGCTGACTTTGAACCCAGATATCGTGGAGTCAACATCTCCAGGCTGTTCAGCATTACCACCACTACATGGAGGAGGCCATAGAACTCTAGGCTACAGAGGCCTTTACTGAGGATTGGGCTTCTCCATGAGCTTCTACCATCCCAGCACTGGAGGAATAGAGACTGATGACTGCTGCCACTACTTTGGATCATCTATATCCACAAGTCAAGAAGACATTGAACAATAACTGAAAGTGATAGACAGTGAGCACTGCTTTCACCAAGAGGACTTATATCATATGAACACTACAGAAGTGGATATGATTTTATATGTTGATGAGAATTGTTATGTAACTGTATACTTTGTTATAATATATGTTATTAATACATATCTGTGTATGGTTATCTGTCTTCTTCATTTAGTATAGAAGATATTCTGAATTCTCTTTTCTTGTCACTGGGATAGCTTGTCTATAAGAATAGGCCTTAGCTACTGTACGTGACACTGATAGCTATCAATATCGAATATTCTTGTTGGTTGAACCACTGTGAATTGAGTCTTTTAGAACTGTTCACACTGTCGTGTGAGGAAAAGATGTGAGAATTGTAAAGCACTTACTAAATTTCTCAGGTGTGGAGGAGCAGAGTTCAAATTCTTGCCCAGTGGAAGATGCCACAAACTGAAAAGATAATAAGTATTTATTGTCATATCTAAGTTCAACATCAAAGTAGAGTTATTCTTTTGCAGGTGAAAATTCTATTGGTTAGAATAATCTCTCAGGGTTCTGGTTCAGGTAAAGACTTGCTAAAAGAGACACCTATAGAGAACTAGTTCCACATACAAATGCAAACTAACATTATACAAATCTCATTATTACAGTTCAGTACCGAATGTTAAAACTGCAGCCTTTAGACTCATAATGAGTGTCAAGTTGTGCAGCTTCATACATCATTAGATCACTAATTAAAAGTTAATGATGCCATGCCCAACGCTTTCCAACACATCTTCTAGGAATAACACGTAATTTATATTGCCATTGTCTACGATAACAAAGATTAAATTTTGATTGGACAATATGGTCTTCCAGATATGACTGCAAATTTTCTCTCACTGACATCATCACCTATTTTCGCTCAGGGATATGTCCAAAAGACTTATTATTTTGGCGAACCGTTTGAGAATTTAGGGTGATTACTAATTTCCTTTTATTCACTACCAAAGATACATGTATTGATCATTTTCCAAATATACAGAACCAAAGAATCCTCAAATTTGAATCCACATTCTGCTCAATAGCATACATGTATATATGTTTTCATTCAGAGTCTAGTAGGTAAATTAATTATCCTTGATCCTGAATTTTGATAGATTCATTTTAAAACATCTGATCAAATTCATCATGATGAATGACTCTTAGGACTCATATCCTAAATTTCGACACAATGGTGTCTTCACCACGGCATAAGTATGGATCAGAAGACTGCATCTATTCTTTTGGATATAAGTCTATTTCTTACTCGATTGACTTTTCATTGTTATCTGAATTACTGATAGCTACCACTTCATTGTCTACTGTCGAAACCAACTATCAGCGCGATATTTCGCAGCTACTGCAATAATTCAGCCCTCTTTAATATAAATCACCCATTAAGTAGATTTTGATTTATCTCTCGAATCAATCTTATATCGCATCCTTCATAGGCTTTCAATCATATTTTCGCATGCTTGGCAGAATCGTCTATCCATCACCATGAAATATTTCTTAACTTTAAATCTTTTTAGCTATCAATCATGGACCAAATGAAAGTTTTAACATCTTGGCCGGTTCATCAACATAGGCGGGCGTTGACTTAACTTTTTTGACAGTGTGGAAATGTGGTTAAAGAGGTCACCTTCTCATATATGAGATAAAACCTGAAGCTATTAGACTTTGGAAAGTCGGATTTGCAGCTTTGATCCCCTTTTACATCTAAATGGCTAATGTTTTGTCCTGCTTAGCTATTACGACTGTCATTACCTTGATAGAGTCGCTATATAGATTCTGCTTTTCATTGGGCAGAATTAAGAACTTGTGGCAAAGTAATAATAAGGTGGATGGTATTAAAAACAACGTCAGACTTTTTACCCGAGAAAGCCATAGTAAACGGTAGATACTCATGCTTAAAAGAGCATTTCCGAATATTAGCATTCAGTACTTTGACTTTTTGTGGTTTGAGATTATATATAAAAATAGTCGTCATCGTCAAATCTTCTAAAATGCATAATTTCAATACATTCAAAAACTTCATCGTAACTTTGTAACAAACTTATTCTGAGATGATTTTAGTAGATCATTCTTATTGGCCTCAATAAATGGTGTTTTGAGCACAGGTATGATCTGTGTGTTTCAGCGGGTTAACTTTGGCTCCCCATTCTGCTATTCCACCTGCTGGTTCACCACATCTACTACACCACCTACCAGGCCGTTCATGACATCATGCATTCCACGCCAATGAATCGACAAATATATAGAAATTTTCTGAACTTCTACCACATTTCTTCGACTTGATAACTTCAAATACCAGTCGCAATATATTTCTTCAAAACGAAATTTTCAATAAACCGCATATATTCTGCATCCTCTCTCCACACTAGTCATTATAGATATATATGTGTATAACGGTTTCACAGCACACTGCTCTGGCTTCGTTTTCTTCGGGAATGTCGCCTCTTTAAGGCCCTGCCCTTCCCCGGGGTAACTTTCTTGTCCCCTCGTCAGCTTTTTCTAAGGCTTTCTGGCGTTTATACCTTGGGGGGGGGGGAGGTAATCTTATAGAACGGTGGCCTCTCTGGCTGTTAGTTATCACCCTATTTTCCCCGACCGGGTGAGCCATTTCTCTGCTGACTATTTCTCGTCAGTCATGATTCCTCCATGCCTCTCTTCATGCCCGCTTCTGTCACGCCTCATCATCCGGGCGTCACAGATCGCCGTAACCGTCACCTACCCGTCCTGACTGAGGATATAACCTTGTCTACGTCCTGTTCCTGCTACCGCTCACCACGTTCTTACAATACCAGAACTATAAGGCCCGTTTCCATCGCCCGATGAAAACGGCGGAGATTTTTTTGAGTTACCCAGAAAGTCTGTCTGTGTTGCCACCGATTGTGCATCGGTATCGAAAAATCGGTTTAGGGTAGTAGATCAGTCAGTGACCAAGCTTTCACTTAGTGGTGGGTGGTGCCACATTACATAATCTAAGCAGATAAAGGCGTGGGTAATTTCACGAGCTGGGTCGTTTCAATTGACCGATATGGGTCGACAGTGCCAAAAGGTTGTTGGTGGTTCCTGACTGTAGATCGGTGACGGGAAATCGGCCACTGGAAACGAGCCTTTAAATGTTCGCTACATATTCTCTGCTATCATCATGTTCACAGCTGATGACATTCCTTCACTTTCTACTGATGCAACAAATGATATTTCACCTTCAGCCTGGAGTTTATACAGACATTGTGGCCAACTACGAGAGAAGTAATGGGTAACGTTATGCTTGCTGGTGTTTCACCGCATCTCCTACGCCATATAACAGATGTCACCGCAATTCGTGACGTCACGCAGTCCGCTTCTGACAACTCGACAAGAAAAGATCTTCTTCCCTTCAAAAATGGAAAAAAGTGGTTGTCACCACATATTTCTTACTACTTGCATGATCATTGGATTACATCTGTTCACTCTTAGCAGCTGAAATAAATGCTGAATGCCAAAACCTGCTGTCGGACGTTTGAACAGTTATCATGCGCAACTAATAACAGCGCCTCTAGTGCACGGATATGCTTATTTAGGAAATATCGTGAACTTTGGTGTCAACAAGTGTTCCTCTCGCATTGTTCAATCATAACAAACGGTGATTCGACTGTATAGAAGATTGGTGATATACTACATGGTCGGTGGCAAGGGGTCATCCAAATAGCCAGGATGAGGAAGAAAACGGATAGAACGCTGACAGATAAACTATCGATGGTTATGAGGCCCATGTGTAAAGGTTCCTTTCCTGCCCCTAGATCTGTCATCTGAAATGGCTCCGATGATTTTATCATGATTTGTCTGATTTTAGCAGCCTTTTTCCATTCCCAGACCCACGGCTACAGAAAATCAAGTGGTCGGATAGGGAAATGGGTAGGTAGAAATGAGTAGGTGTCAAGTTAAGAGTTTGCAATACCGTAATAGCTCTGTCTTACGGTACCCTAACGATACACATAAAGTAATTTCATTTTATTCTACACTAATTTTGAATTTCATAAAACAGGATATACCAGCTGTTTGTATGCATAGCTTTGTCCTATATAGAACTAATGATTAGTTAAATACACTTTCACATATTGTCATCTATGCCTTTAAACTTTGTATAAAAGGCATAATCATTAAAGATTCTATAGCAACCTGAGAATGATCATCACGATTAGCATATAGACTGAAAATTACTTTTCAATATGATCTAGAACCGCGGTAGCCTTTCAGCGAACAGCCCCGCTACCCGACTATCTAGATTATTGCAATCTTGAGGCACAATAAGGAAAATGTGGTTCCCCATCGTTCTCTCCTCTAAATATGATCAGAGGAAATTTTGAGATTCAACCAAACTAAAGAGAAAGAGAGAATTTTATAATTTCAGTAAATTGTATCATCAGGAGGGAATTACATCCGACAACGAGGCTTACAACTGGAATATCAGAAAGCAGCATTAAAGCAGCTCCATTCCAAAGGTAATCGAAAGTTTCAAGGCACATCATAAAGAACCTCAACGTCTTACAACGATCACTCATCTTACAATTATGTCAGATATGGAATTGCCTTCCAGCGCCATTTAGTCTAATTCACGAGCTGCTAAAATTGTTAGCCTACACGGAGAAAAATATGATAACCGTCCAATTTTATCGCCGATGAGAGTTTTGCACCAGCGTTTCAGGTTCCTAGCTATTTGCTTCGTTACTTTAATCTTTCACTTGGACGCGCCTCTCGGGAGAAGCGTCACTGGAACGTGTGTAGCGGTAAGGCCCTGGCTTAAAGATAAGCACGTCAGAGAATACGGACGGATATAGTAGGTTATATCTAGACACACCTCTTAAATCTAGCCCTAATGTCTCAGTCTATAAGTGTCTTTCTGATAGCGAGCTCCATCTCTAAAGAATGTTACCCATTACCGATTATCTAACTCATACATCTGCTTGTGAGATGACATAGGTTTTCCTTGGTACTGCTCTGAGAGAGCTGCCAATTTGTGAGAACACGGCGGTAGGTTCTGTGAACCTTTAAGGGCTGAAAAGGCGATAATCAGCCACGATATCACAGAGATAATCAATTTCGCAGATCGCATCACTTTTTCAATAACAATGTCATTATAAATTATTGATCTTAATTACTACCAAGGATGTAACCATATGAATGATATTTAAAAGTCTCATGACTAGTCACGCATCATGTCTTGATCATTTCGTGGGAAATGTAAAGGAAAATAGATAGTACATGACATCTGATGCTTGAATGACTTCTAACAAGTTGAACATCAAGAGTGTGAAAGTCTCAGTCTGGAGAGTTACTGGGTACTTAAACTTCACTTTAGAAAGCAAACTTCACATTGAAGTGTCTTAACGAAAGAGGGCTATTTGTTCGTTCGAGTATGCAATAATGCTGGGATCCCTTGCAGTTACTGAATCCCTCAGAGGAGAATGGATCGTTCAATTAAAGAGAAAACGTAATAACTTTCATAAATGAGTTAAATTATTGTACTATCTGTAGTTTCATGTGCCATCTCCACGTCACAATATTATCACATCGCCACTGTTTATCCTTTAGAGCGGTTTGAGTACAGTTCTCAGTGCACTGCTGATAGTCGTCTGGATGAATCGGGAACAGTAGAATCCCGCGTAAGTGAACACCCTCCGTTCCGGGCAAAAGTGACCGCATACGCGGGGTGTCTGCTTACTCGTGGTTTTCAGGTTCCCTCTAGTCTGATTTCCGCCCACACGGGGTTAAAATAAACATCTAATAGAGGGGGAAATTCTGTTCCGAGCAAACGTGTCCCGCTTACGAAGGGCGTGGTTCTACTCGATTTTTGGAATGAATAATAAACATTGATTGTAAATGTGAATTTCATTGGGGGTCACCTTATAAATGTCTTATTTATAATATAGCAGTTTGTATAATTATACATTTGGTCTGTTTGAAATTACGGGACAATAATATTTTATTTCACAGTGGGATTCATGTACCTCTCAGGGCTCAAAATCTCATGCCATTCTATTCCTTTTTTAGGTGGACATGTCTTTAACATTTACAGGGGGGGACATGTCTCAGGGAAATGAAACCCTATAATTTAGACGAAGCAATTGTGTTCGAGTACAATATCTTAGCAGGATTTGTCACAGAAAAACACCCTGTGACGGTAGATGGGTCCCATCGTGTGAATCTCACTACAGAGTGGGGATCGAGTGGTGGTTTACGGCTTTCTCGTCAGAGAACGTAATGTTTCCGCCCCTGGGAGTGAGTAGCCGGACTGAGCCGCTACGCAGAAGTGCCAAGTTGTCCACCACGGTTGCGTAACCCGGTATTTACACTAGACGACTAAATCGTGACGACTGTATATCGACTCACCTACTGTCGTCAGGTGGTGCTGGATTACGTAATATCGGCCGCAATAGTCATCGGTTCAAGCATAAATTTACACTTTTTATATGTACCAAATTTCTAGCCATTGACAGCTGAATGTCGTCAGGTGGTGCAGTATTGAAGAATCGCCGCCCATGATCGTCTAGTGTAAACACCGGGTAACCCGACTGTATAACCTGGGTCGCAGCTATGCTAGCAGCAAGTGGGGATTTTCCTTATTCCTTTTGGTGGCTGGGTCTAGGTTTTTCAACCTCGGTTAATTGTACCCGATCCGCCTGTGAGTTACTTGGCTTCAGCTAGGGAACTGTAACCCGGGATCGAGCCTCGGCTCTCGCGTTAAGAGCATCTAAGCAATGCCTGTGTTGATAAACTATTGCTTATTTTACTTGCGTGACCTTGTCTTGGTGTTAGCAGGAAGTTCTCTGGTTCTTTCTAACCTTGAACCAGCGTGTGATTCAGCAAATCACAGGGTAGCTATTAACTGAAGTTCGGTTAGCGTGAGCTTAAGTGTATAACCAGACCCGGCGAGTGAGCTACAATAGTGGATCTTTGTACATGAATTTGATAATGTGCTTTTAATTTTTTATCAATATGCATGTAATTTCAGAGGGTAATTCTACCACGGTATCATATTTGTGTGTGTTAGCGTCCTTAATGATAAGCTGCTACGACCCTCGTATATACCGTGGGGGTATCTAGGATAGTAGGCATCATGTCACAGATATTGCTATGAAGGCAAGCAGCCCCGACTGATGGCAAAGTTTCAATAAATCATGATTCCGGTAATGTTTCCATCAATTTCCATTACAGCCACAGAAATAAAAATGAATCGCGGACGCTTGAATAAGCCTAGCCCAGACTCTCTGGCCCCAGTACTTTAATACTTAAGGACCTCATGATTGGTTAAAAGAGAACACACTCTATAAAAGCCACTAATTTGCAAATGTTTTTATGGTTGACATTTTCATCATAACATGTCAATCAAAACTCCCTGACCGTACTTAGTGTTCGCATGCTGGTGACTATTTTTAATTGCTTGTAATTTGAATCCATATTTTCATGATTTCTGTGCAATTGGTTTTACTTAATCACAGGGCCTTAGAGGCCATACATGGGGTATCTGCTTCAATTTAAGGCTTCTCCAGTGCGTCAACTGAGATTATACTAAAACTGACTTCATTTTGAAAGTAAAATCACTGAGATAAATAAGGACAAACAGTAAAAACAAATGGCTAATAATGGGAAATCCAATGGTGGAGAAATGCGCAAGGAATGCTCTTCTAATGATATGACATTTGAATGAGAGCATGAATTATTCAAAAGGAATAACCAAAAAAAGTGTTTGTTAACATCAGGAAACCATTAGAAGTGAGGACAGATAAACATTCATTGCACTATTTAGAGAATAACATGCATTGATATACCTTAAACTTTAATTATCTGATGGAAAGTCATATTTCTCCTGAATAAATTTTAACAACCCACTCTGGCATTATTGCCATTTCTAGATTTGGCGAATCGATAGTTGTCCTATATTGTAGAGATGCCCGGCCTAACTGTTTCAGGCCTTACCTGCTAATATTGAGGAATTCCCATCTAGTACCAGGGACAGGGAGAGCTATAATGTGGCTAGCGTTAAGGAACTGGACGACAAGGCAAACTTCTTCGGATATTTGCCTTGATGTAATCCTGATAAAGATGTTGTACATTGTAACGTCTGTATACTTGTATTCTACTGAATTACAAGTATCTGGAAATGGAAGTTCTCGATGGATAGACGTATTTAGAACCATCTATTCGATATACAGTCAAAATAAGATGCTTCCTAAAAGTGCATCAGAGATGATAGACATGAATTGGATATCAATCTTTATTCTAATGCAATTTGGTGTTTCAAAGATTTTTGATACTGAGGCATTGAGTGAATAGGTTAGATTTACTGAATTTCATAACTTTCGTTCAGGCATATTAAAATGTCAAGTGGAGAGTTGCCGTATAGTGCTTCGTCACCTAAACCACCATCCTCATCAGTAATAAGAACCAAACCCCTTTTTCGTTATGATACAAAGTTTGTACCTAGACAGGATACAAGTTCAACTTATGAGGCAGAACTTTGCGAATAGTTTGCGAATTTCATATTGAATCAATAAATGAAAATAAATCAATAATCTAAAGTTAGATTTCACAAAGTGTAGGTTCATGTTTAGGATGTTCAGGGAGAGTGTCCATTGCTGGAAATAATTCAGAGTGCCAAGCGTGTGAACATACTCGGCTATAGACTTCCCAACAAACACGTGAGACCACCTAGTTCCATGCACGTGCTTTTACTAACCCGCGTGCCAACATATTCTTTCCGCTTCAGGAGAGAGTCTGTGCAAACAAGTGGAATACAGAACGCCTACCATTCTATTTGTTCTTCGTTTCCGAAATACCGTTATACATCTGTATATATGTATAGTACACATACACACATATATATATATGTGTATATATTATAGAGGAAACCCATGAGAGTTTGAATCATTTGAATCTCATTTGAATCACATAGCAATTCACGCGGCTTCGCCTTGTGAATTACTACGTGATTCAAACTCGATGGGATACGAGCTCAGACCCTAAACTTGAATGGGTTTCTGAATTTATCTCACCCTTCACATTGACTAATGGGCTAACATTTGTGACATTATCCCCCATTGGATATTTTTCCTAAATATATAATGGGTGTTAGATACGAGTTTCCAATGTTAAGTCTATGGAGAAAAAAACATCTGGGGTGAGATAAACTTCGGTACATCTTTATTCGTATGATTCAAGGCATCGCCCGCGTCGAATGGGTCAGATTTAAGATGGTGAAACCTAGCCTGTGGTATTTGCATAAATCAAGAAGATAAGACTAATTCATAAGAAGGATTGCATCCATGTTGGAGGTCCCAGCACACGCAAGTAAGCTAGAATTTAAACACCTATGCATCCTCAGTGAACATCTAAGGTGACTGAACTCCTCGTGCGGAAGTCATTTCGGTCGTTATCAGCGGGCAAGATGGGTTCAGCACAGAATCTGTCTGCAAGGTATGGTGTGGTTAGGAGCATATATCCTCCC
Organism: Alentia gelatinosa; assembly: GCA_950022655.1. Lineage (NCBI taxonomy): Eukaryota > Metazoa > Annelida > Polychaeta > Phyllodocida > Polynoidae > Alentia > Alentia gelatinosa. The sequence goes on along the minus strand of OX465583.1, from coordinate 46,176,255 downwards.
AGCAGGCTCTTAGGGAAAAACACTGTATCACAAGATAACGTTAGGTCGGGGACGTATCAATATATCAGGTATTTTTTTAGAATGAGTGAAGTTAAAATTGTGGCGAAGTTCACGTGTCTGAGATACGCATGTGGCAAGGTGCCTCACACGCGAAGGAAGATGATATAAATTAGACGTATCACAGGTAATATAATTCCAGATAATTGTATTCAGAAATGAATATAAAAATTTATTATCATTAGATAGTCCCAGTTTGGTATTTTGAAAAGAATGGATCCCGATATCTCCTGTAAATCAAGAGGATTACATAGAATTGCAATTCTCATGAAATTTCAGTAACTAAAATCTATTAGTACATAACTGACATGCCCGACTTAAACTTATTCCACTATATGCGAACCAATAAAAACGTGAAAGTGATTATTCCTGAGATACTAAAAGGGTCCGTCATTTCTTTGGGTTGGAAATATAGCTCCATATTTTACATCTATATGCAAATACTACCCCTGTGGGAAACACGAGGCTACAGAATGGGGTGATTTGTCGACGCTGATGTTATCAGCAGCTTCTGCTGACTTCGCGGAGTCGAACACACTCTCAGTAATCACCAGGGACCAGGAAAGTCACGTGCAGGGCGTTGCAGTTACCTAGGGTTCCCTGTCCAACTGGTCATCTGGGGCGTGCCCAAGGCTCGCTGCTGATTGGTGGTTGAACACAAATGCAGACCACGTGATAATGTGTTAGCGATGTTGCTCAACGGACTTGTGATGGTGAGCTGTATATATTGACAGGAACGATATATTTGAATGTATATTGAAAATGATATCGAAATAATATACCGTAGGGAAAAAACGTTAATAATTGAAATAATACATACGTATGATATATGCGTATATATTAGATGTGCCATGAATAACCATTGCCTTTGTATAAGGCGCGGCGGCCACCTACTACAATTGAAATTTAGACCTTCCGATCGGGCTCCAATACAAAAAGTCAAAGCCGTAGACTAATCGGGAAGGTCCATATCATAGATAATTGTCTAGACAAGCCACTTTACCATGCATTGTAATGGGTTCACCAACATTTAATCATGATTAGATGTGGGTTCAAGGCCCATTGCAATATAGGCTTTACATTGGGAACAAATCGTAGACCTTGTTCCTTCATAAACATTGCGCCCAGAAAACAATTATAAGACACGGATCTGTCATTGTTTCTAAAATATACCTGCATGATACTGATCAACAAGATAGCTCCTAAATTCAACCAGCTGCTTAATTCGATGGCGAACTGGTTTATAAGTTGCTTCATGAATAGTTAGCAGCCCCAGGTGATCATTGCACAGGAAGCTTTGATTCCACTGGCAGGGCCACTAGAATAGCAATGAGAGCAGTGAGACTATATAGCTAGATCTTCGTGTGGGTTCTCGTGATTCAGGTCAGAGTGAAGGGTCCAGCGGGAGCCTACCACAAGAGTAGGCACCGTGTAATCGGCTGTGGGCCGCGATCCTGCCTGGAGAGGTACACTCGCTCCAGATAAGGGAAGGGGTCTCACTGGGGAACCCCTCAATGGCAATAGAACCTTTCTGCAGCCACAAGGAATATTTTAGGAAAGAAATGTTTCGTTATAGCCTACTTTATTTGAATTTCTATAAGAGGGTAAGTGACATGTAATACTTCATTAGCTAAGCCTCGTGATTCCACAATATTTCATTAGGATTTAGTTCGAGATCTCGGGATTTGTTCTCTCGGGATTTTTCATGTGAGGAGTTTGGTCTGAGGCAGTACTCAAGATGTGTTGCCTATTAGGAACCGCTCCCATTTACTTCCTTTTGACGATGAAGGGCTGGATCCAACTGAGCACAATAGTGTTTCCGGGCATGAGTGAGTGCGACTCTTCCATAACGTTCATGGCCAGATGCCTTGGTTCGATCTTGCTGGTTTATGTAGTATGGTGTATGGTTTCAACATAATAGATTCAATATTGTTGCTTTTGTATCAACAGAGTGCCAACCCCGCAGATGACTTATCACCCAGACCCACTCGTTGCCCATCCAATTTCAATGTGGCCATGTAGTGGCCATGTATTAAATATTGGAAGATAAATTACAATCATAAGCCACATGACATAATGAATCTAATAACATACATGTATTCCGTTTTATAACCTTTACAAAGCGTGAAAAACTATGTACTTGCCAGCGTATTGTTTTAGATAATACGTTAAGAAGCACCCCTTAGTCTTATATCAAGGCGCCCTCACCCCCATAATGGCTATCGCGGAAGGAGAGACGGGAGAAATATTGGCTATCTATTGAAAATATTAAAGATTATATTACTGATGAAATGGTGGAAGAAGTATTCCATTGTCGATGGATTTCAGAGTAATTGCACCTCACTAGTGAGTGTGGGGAGGGAGTAGAGTAATAAAGAAGAAACCAACAAGTTTTGGTCAACATCGTCGTTCTCTACAAGTTTGATGCGGTGTAATATGAACTAGGCGACAGCCGAGTGAATATGGCGTAGTATTCAAACGAGTTGGAGAATGACTTCTTTGACCAAAACGAATTGCTCTCTGTATTCATCTCACTATTGTACACACTAAAGGAAAGGACAAAACACACAATATAGACCATGGAGAATGGACTGCAATATTTGTATGGGCATGAAGAACGAGTTCCCAGGGTCAGGCTTATGGACATTTATTCCAGGGGTGACGACTGTATAGTGGGTGGGTGGGAAAGTTTACCCGACCATTAGTAGATGCCCTTTGGAGAAGTGTTGGAGAGTGGAGGTCACGTAATGATGGAGAGTAACGGAGAAGAGTCTAACCCTCTCCCACACGCATTACAGCTAACAAGTTGGCCACAATGCGTATAAAGGGAAGTTATGTTCGTTTGCTGTACATCAGAAACAAAGAGTAAAAAATCCACTGGAACGTGTTCGTAAGCGCGAGGTTTGTTTCCTGTGGCATTTGGCGTCGTTAAAGATTACGACGGCCCGATTACAACAGCCCGAGCTTGTTCTATGCCTTAATCTGAGTAGCTTCGTATATGTGTCTAATGGCATTGACTATCACTAGCCTCTCAAACAAAGGCAATTTCTGCTTTGTTTGCAGAATAAAATAGGTCTGTCAAATATATCCTGCACCATGACAACAGAAGTGCGGTTTGTCTGAGTCTACCTCGTCCAGCTTTCATCAAGTGTTTTCTAGGAAAGTGGTGAATAAGTAATAATGCCCTCGGAGAAACTTATAGAAACAAGCTGAGTCGTCCCTAAACAGCACAGCATCGCTATATCCTACAGCGAGGTAAAGGATACGCAGGCCTATGTTTTACCGATAAGGCGTTGTCATCTATATATAGCAACAGCAATAAGAAACAAAGCTAAAGGAAATGATTAAACGCCACGGCCAGATATCTTTATATTATTACCAGGAATAGATGGCATATATATATTCATCATTAATGAATGAGCTTGAAAGCATTAATGGATAACAATTCAAAGATGTTGGTTACATCCAGTCTATGGACAGTTTTCTGTTACCCACTTGCACTCAGTCAACTTGCCATTTCTGCAACTGCCTCAGTACTCTAGGATCCGATCAAACACCAGTGGGTTTTCAGATATTTCGGGTTTTGGTGATTGGTCATGGTCAGCTGGGCATCCCTCTAATACCTTGAGATAATGATAGCCTGATTCTTGTCCAGCACGAAGTTAGTGAAGGGATAGTTTTTTTGCAATACGCTGGAAGTCTATATGTGACCACTCTAACCTTTAGGCAACGTATGTAGGGCGTAAGAGCACGCTCTAATAAGATTCAGTGCTATTCATGATTGAGAATAGTTTATGAGACATTTTGTTAATCGTCTATGGAACGTTGTAATTCCGCGTATTTACTGTAGAGGTAGTAATATATGCTATTTACCAAAACACTATAGTATACACTAAAAGCGAAAAGCAGATCATTTATCTACCTAATTTGTTGTGTCTAGACTGTTTCCCTGGCAAACATACTAGCCAAGTGAGTCAAACTATAATGCTTAAAGGTAGAAAACGATCAGAGTTTCTGTAACTGGGGTTGTGAACCAGCTAATAACTCCTGATGAGTAAGCCAGTTGAAAAGTTACTTTCCTTTTGGTCTATGATGTCTGACCGTTACGTACCAAAATGCTTTATATGCTATTTCTTTACTCTTACTACAACAGATCAAGGGTATATTTCACCGCTCTGGATATATTTCATTTGGGAACTAACCATTGTCGTAAGATAGACCGGTAAAGCCATATCACATTTTTTACATGGAATGCTCCTTCGTGAAATCAATTTTAGCAGGTCAATAGAAGAACGATGTTGTTTTTTCCTTCGTGAAAACACTTGTTTGAAATCAACATGTTTTTCGTCAAACATTCCTGGTGAATAAACAACGTTTTTCATAGAGAAAAAGAATTGTTTTAGCTTGGAATCAATGTTAATCAGCTGGAAATCAGTGTCGTAATTCAAGAGGCATATTTGCCGTGCTGATTACAAGATGATGAAAAGCAATGAGAGTTTCTGGTATTTCTTAAGGTAGAACTCCAAATGCACATCAAAATTGATATATTTAGCTGAAGGCGTTGAGGATATCCTCTGCCAAATATAAAATCCATCTTTACCCCATAGGTTTAAGGAAATATCGTTGAGCAAACGTGGTACTTCATCATTCAACAGCTGTTCTTAATAAATCAGAAATTGGTCTTGACCCAATTGGATCTGACAGCTGGAGGGCATCGTGTCCTTCTTTTAACGGCTTGTTGATTAGGGGTAAATTTGTTCTGATTGCATTCGTGAAAGAAAATTACTCAAATCGATGGATTTCGTGAGAAGATGGGCATACCGGTAACTGATGGTAATTCCTCGTATGAATCCCATACATGCTTGTCTTCCCTACTAATAAAGAAATTGAAGAGTGTTTGGTTTGTGTCCTCATGCGCCATCGATTTTTAGAGTGCAGTTACATGAACGAGGCGATAGCCAAGTGAACATATCGAAGCGCTCCAAACCAGATGGTGGATGGAGACTCATACAAAACACGAATATGTTTATGATTTTATCTTAGCCTGTTTATACAAATATTTAGCTGCTTATCGCCCAATGAGTATGAGGTTCCGTACTCGCAAGTCTGTTGGGTACACGTCCCCAATGTTAAGGCTATGGACTAAGAAAAATTTCCTATCTCAAATATCACAAGGGGTGACAGATGCAGAGGAGAAAAGCTATGTTAGGGGAATTTAGAGATGGCAGAGAGTAATGTTTCATGCATTCACAGATGGTTTAAAAACTCCCCATAACAGCAATGAGTATGTAACAACTAAGTATGAGAGTATGTCATGTTGGACATTAATGTTAAAGAGTTTAGATAGTGAGATCCATCGTCAATGTCACAATCTCCCTGAATTTGAATCCTGCAAAGATACTACATATACTACATCGAAGCTGATGGTTGCTCTGAATGGGTGGGAAATAGGCTCGACAAAAACATCTTGGTCGCATTTACTCGATAAGGGTAGGCATTGCTTCTTGGACTACCACAGGTAAAGAAATATCATTTTTTATCGGTATTTGAAGGTATATAGGATTTTTTTTCATTGGAACATAGTTTCCCTCTATTCCGCTCGGTAGTTTCAACGTTGGACTTACTTTGCCGAACGATTAAACCATAGGACATGGATAACAGTTGCTTTATCTTAGGCCCGACTCAGACTTACTCCCATCAAACTTAAAGACCTACAGACGCACTACGATACAGAATGTCAAATATAGGAGATGTAGTATCATAGACCACCCACAAACATATGGACTAGCCACCTCGCCGTGCATCATAATCGGTTATTATGTACAAATAGGGTGATCATGGGTAACCCATGGCCGTTGGTCAGGGGTGGTCATTGCTCCCCCTGACACACCCCTAGCGCACCCTGCGCACTCCCCTCTGGTGTCGGTCACGTGAACCCCGCGGTCACGTGAACAACCGCCGCTCTGACCTCCTCCTCATTCTGTTCCTGTACTTCACTACGTACACACATACTTTTTATTTCTCCCAACTTTTGGCCACCTCTCCACGCCGTCCTCAGATACTCCCCGAGTGTCTGACCGTTCAGAGACAAGGTCTAAAAACGGGCAAAGTAAGTTAGTGAAAAAGGAATCAGATAGGATGGCTCCACCAACTACCAGGCGCAAGCGAGCGCCTCCACAACCACGGACCAGGCCTCCGAGTCAACCGTGAGGGAGAGCGACAACGTGGAATCCGCGTCTCAGGCCGGTAGCCTCCGGTCGGCCCGCCTCGTGGCCGTAGAGACGGGACTGTCCGACATGAGTAAGAAGCTGGACGCACTCATCCAGATGCAGACGCAACGGTCGCCGGAACGGGCCTCCCTCCCTACGGTTCAGTCGGTCGCAGAAGTACGGACACGGGACTGGGCCGAGGAACAAGCCGCCCGCGCCATGCCTTCACCCCGCCAGCTACGAGACCGCTAAGCTGGGGACCCGTACATTCAACGCGAGCTCGACCGTGAGGCCATCCGCCACGACAAAACGGCTGGTAAGCTTCACTCCGATATTCACGTTACTCGTCCGATTAGCAAACCATACATGTTCGTGGATAGGGAGGGGGTCTACACGTTGTCCCAGAAACTAGAAGTGAGGCCTGCTCGGGGATGACCGTGCGGTCGACCCCGTGGACCGTGAGGCCATGTTTAAACATTTGCATCAAGTGTCGATCGACGCCCAGAGCCGGCCGTGGGCCAGAGTGAGGAGGTGGTCGAACTACGTGTTTGATCAAGTCGAGACCGGGAGGTTGTCTTGGTGTGATTACTCCCGCATCCAGGAGGAGCGAGTCCGACTCGCAATGACGACCGGGACGCTCACTAGCGGGACAGACGTGGGAAAAGCCCGAGGACGTAAGTTGCCATGCAGGCAATTCAACTCTGAGAAGGGGTGCCGCAACAGGAACGGCCACGACGACGGACCCGTGAGATGGTTGCACGTGTGTTCGTACTGCGACTCCGTGGGGAGGCAGTGCGGACATTCGTTACACGCGTGTAACCGGAAACTTGGCTACACGATGGGGTATGACAACGGGCAGGCTGCGCCCACACCAGCACCCCCGCGAGCACCCCAGGCCGGACATGCACCCCAGGCCGGACACACGCTCTGGGCGGATTTGCTCCCACAACAAGGACACGGGGCAAAAAACGGTTACGGTGCGCCCCGCGAGTGAGCGGTGCACACCCGCAAGCTGTCACAACACGTGCATCCCACCCCGGGCCCGGGGTCACCGGGTGCAATCAACGTGACATAACACCAGCGGGCCCAGTGATCTCTCCCACCGCCATCAGGATTTCCGGTGACCGGACGTGGGCGGAGGTCGTAAAAGGGGACAGCCCGGCGACCCCTGCGGACGCCCACCCCCTCACGTGCAGCGGGGACAACACGGGGGGTGCATGTGACCACAACACGGAGGCCGGCCGGCCACGTGGTCGGGTGCCAACCCAAAACAACAACAAAGGAGGGGGCGGGGCCAGCCACGTGGATGACAGTCACATGGGGCGGCCACCGCAACGCTCCTGTGGTAGTGCGAGTGTTAGTGTTACCGCGCCAGCTAGACAGGATAGAAGTAACACTCCGGATTTCGACAAACTAAAGGAAGTTTGCCGGACCGGAATTCCATCGCCCAGACTCCGCACGGACCCGGAGGCCTTCATGGGACACAGGCGGGCCAAGTGGCCCCGCTTCACCGATGCCGGCCCCCCGGCGCACGGCCACATCTATGAGGCGGTCTGGGCCTCGGGCCTGCCCAACGCGCTGTGTTTGAAAATAACCCTGCCGATGGATCTCAAACTACGGGCGTGGGAAGCCTACCTCACGGCCATGGAGGGCAAGAGCGAACTCCTGGGGTTCATCAGGTACGGCTTCCCCCTGGGATACCTCGTGCCGGCCAGTGACACTCGGGACGTTCCCAACCATCCCAGCGCGACCGGATTCCCTAAGCAAGTCAGGGACTTTATACACAAGGAGTTGGGGTTCTCAAACCTCATGGGCCCGTTCCCGGAGGCACCATTCGAACCGTGGTGCCACGTTTCGCCGTTGATGTCCCGGGAGAAGCGCGGGTCCGAGGCCCGCCGGGTCATAACGGATATGACCTTCCCCCGGGACCATAGTGTCAATGCGTATGTGATGAAGAATGCCGTGTACGGGGAGGAGAGGGAGCACAGCCTCCCTACGGTCGACGGATTCGTCGCCCGACTCATGGCCTCGGGGGCCTCCAGCTACATGGCGACCATCGACATATCGCGAGCCTACAAGAACTTTAGGTGCGACCCCCTTGACTGGCCTCTGCAGTGCTTCATGTGGGACGGCGGGTACTATTGTGATACGGCCATGCCGTTCAGTGCCCGTGCGTCCTCGTACCACATGCAGTGCGTGGCCAAGACCATCGTGGGGATACTCGCCAGAAAGGGGGTCGAGGCCCCCATGTATCTGGACGACCTCATCATACTTTCACCATCCCGGGAGAAATCTGCCTCGGACTTTGCCATAGCCCGAGACCTGTTCGCCAAGCTCGGCCTCCCTGAAGGTTGGGAGAAAGCTCAGGCACCAAGCCAGACCGTGCGCTGGCTAGGCATCGACATCAACGCGGCAGAGATGTCCCTGTCTATCCCTCAAGACAAGCTGGAGGATGTGCGGGAACACGTGGGGGCGGTCGCTAAGAAGCTGTCGCTCATGAAGCGACAGCTACAGTCCGTCCTCGAAAAAATCCTGCACGTCGCCAAGTGTATCCACCCGGCGAGGCCCTTCGTCAGCAAACTACTGGAGGCCCTACGGTCGATGAACGGGTTCTACATCAACGTGAGCTCGGACATGCGACAGGACCTCCAGTGGTTCATCAGGTTTGCCGCCGGGTGGAATGGACACGCCCTCATCCCTCGAGGGCTGCCCACAAAGTGCATCACGGTAGACGCCTGCCTCTCGGGCGTGGGGGGCACCGACGGCCGTGGGCATACTCGTGTCAGGTCTGTCCCATCAATGACCCCGTGGACTGCATTTCAGAACTGGAGGCCCTGAACACCATCTATTATCTCCACACGTTCCTCAGGGACCGTGACCGTGGGACCAGGATCGAAGTCTTCTGTGACAACATGGGGACCGTCCAGGCACTCACATCGGGGCGAGCACGCAACCGCGTCCTCGCCGAGTGTGCCCGACAGGCCTGGATGGTCCAGGCCAAGCTGCAAGTCGACCTGGTCTACACGCACGTCCCCGGGGTCCTCAACACGGTCGCGGACGCACTCAGTAGGGCCCACCTGTCCTCGAGGGATTTTAATAATGCCGCATGCCTTATGAAATATCATGAACTGTGGTCCGTCATGCCGTGTAATCATTCCTCATTTGTGCCTGTGCTTCGGCTGTCCTGCAGATCCGGCGCTACGCTATCTCCAAGGGAAGGCATCTGCGCGGCAGGCCGAGGCACGTGCCCCAGGCACGGTCGCGAACCAGAAGAGCGCCGTGTCCACCTACCTCGCCTTCTGCAGACGGACGAGGACCGACCCCCAGGCACCGTCCGTGAGTTTCATCACGGCCTTCCTCGAATACCTCGCGGACCACGCCCCCTCGCCAGCGACCGTGGCCAACCAGCTGTCACACGTGAGGACGCACCTACGGCTCTCCGGCGGGGATGCTATGGCTACCGAGGACGTGAGGGTAAGGAGGGCCCTCGACGCCATGAAGAGGAACAAGGCCTGCACACCGAATGTGAAGCCTCCGATCCCCATGGCCGCCCTCCAGGCGATCCTCGACCAACTGTCGGACACGCCCCTTGACCTGACCCTACGGGCCGCTTTCCTCCTGCTATATTACGCCGCACTGCGGCAGAGCGAGGTCGCCCCACCTACGGCCAGGGCATTCGATCCGGCACGCCACCTCTCAGGTTGGGACGTGGTGCTCACGGCCAGTCACGTGGCGGTCCGCATCAAGGCCGCCAAGAACCTCCAGTGCGTGGGGGAGGAAAAACACGGGAATCTACAATCCTCCCCGGACCCGAGGTCGTGCCCTGTGGCAGCCGTGAGGAATATGATCGCCGCGGTGCCTACGACCCTACCAACGGATCCGTTCCTGCTGAACGGAGACAGGTCGCTAATAACGACGCGGTCGCTGTCGAAGGAGTGGGAGCGGCTCAATACCTCAGCAGGCCACCCCCCTAAGACCTATACTCTCCACAGCCTGAGAAAGGCCGCCGCCACTCAGGCCTTCCAGGCCGGGGTATCCGAACTATCCATACAGCGCTACAGGGGGTGGCGCTCAAACGCACACAGGAAGTACATCAGGGACTCGAACGCACAAGAAGTCAACGCGTCCCTCATCAAGTCCCTCAATCAGTGATATATCACTCCTCACAAACATTTTCCCCCCCCACCTCGCCTCTTTTTCTGGTCTTGGTGTTTTTATACTCATATTGTATAACCATATATACTCATTTTATATAACCATATATACTTATACCAATTGACATATCATCATATCTGTCAATTACCAATATGTATCTTCAATTAATTGACGTCATTATATAACTGTCAATTACTTTATTTTACCTTATATCATATTAATATTTACCGTATTAATATTCATGTCGGTGAAGGTATATAAAATTAAAATAAATTTCATTATTCCCAATTCTCGACTCATACTTTTGTGTTCAGGGTAAGGGGTAATGGTCCCTATACATCTCACGATGCAGCCAATGCACCAATGCAGATCTTGAGCATTTCCCATTTTTAGACATATAATATACTATAATTCATGAAATATTGCATAGTTATAAATATCTTTTTTACCAGTATTCATAGACCAACAATATTTCTTCCAGACACTAAAATCTCAAACTATAGGATAATTTATTTGGAATTAGGCAAATGTGAGACAGCCTTTCCAAGAAGAATGCTCTATACTGCACACCAATTGTCTGCAACATCTAAACATGTTTCGATCTCGGTTCACTGAACATAATATTAGAACAGGTAACCAGACACCTTCCTTTCCGTAACTCCTTCTGGATCTGGTTCTACACTAGATCCCTGTTATCCGGAGATAAGTCTGACTAGTGATTGTGCTGCCTCCGCTGTTTCGGTGTCCCGTTTGAATCTGTGTTTTACTTCATGTAGCAGGAAATCCCTGTCCTTGTCCTCTGGGGGGATCTCAGACCCCAGGCCACAGGCCCCCATCTATTCCCCTTCCTCATATGGGCGTTCCCTGGTATCAGTGAAGATGCGCTATAAGTTCTCATGGTCGTATGGCCTTTCCTGCTTCCCTCCTTTTTACTGCAGACCTGTGCCCCCCTTTGCAGTCTGAATTTCCTGGAAGGTATGGTAGATCTTTGGAGAATGGGTGTGTCTTTTTTGGCAGGAATGATATATAGGGCTTTGATCATGTCCCCCCATCAATAACCATTTTTTGGCATGCAGATCTCTGCATCCAGTATCCAGGCCCAGGACGGATTGCTATTTTGATTTGGATGCTAGCTTGAAGACGTAGATGGTGAAAGTCAGTTAGTCTTTTACATAGTTCCTCATGAGGTTTCTGGTCTGCAGCAAGTGATTTAAGACCCTCACATTAGCTGCTCCCCACTTTGCTTGAGAGATTTACTACTCTTTGGCCACTCGCCCTTATGGTTAGGAGTACTGTCGTGTCATAGCCTCCTTCCTTCGAGGGAGGGGTCTAGTCCCCCGTCGGATGCAGATGCCTGATTGTCATGATTCCATGTGCTTTTGTCTGAAGTTGTTCCATTGCTTTTTCCCAGCCGGCCACGGCATCCAGTAGCGCCGTGTCATTGTTGTCTGCTGGCCTGTCCTCAATGTTGTCTGCTGGCTTGTCTTCGATGTCTTTATTAGAGGTGGTGCTCCCTTCCTCTAGGAAATCTGTAAACCTTCAGTTTCCAAAAATGGGCAGGGCTTGCTGGAGCCTCCTGGCCTGTCCCAGGGGAATTGATATCTCCTTGATATCTTGCTTGCTCATGACCATCAAGACATCATAATCAGTGTAGTCATCCTGGACCAGTACTTCTGTTGTTTTCCACTTCAGCGCTGAAGCCTTGCTCCACGTTGTGAAGTCAAAGTTGGAGGCCACATCCATTCCTTCTGCCATTGTGTGGCATGTATTAGCGAGGTTTGTCTTGACTGTGCAGGCGCATGCAGGCAAGTGGCTAGTACTCAGGAGGTGGAGGTCATAGCCTGCTGCTGCCCTTAGGGGGTTGGTCTGTGCAAGCCCCCTCCACCCCCCCCCCCAATTATATCGTCTTTTATTTATACCCATATATAACAGTATAGCATTAACCCAGATGTAAGACAAAAGAATAAATGCACCTCACAATAAAAATCCCAGAATTGTCTCTCGAAACAGAGGTACAGTTAAATTATTTCTTTTAAATGGTAAAGTGGTATGACATTCAACGATGGCGCCATGCTGATGCAAAAGCACAATACCTTACTTTTATGTTATTCAGGAAAAGATCATGCTTGGTCTGTCTTTCTACGAGAACTTGGAGCAAATGATCTGGAGGATGGACTCTTCTTGATTTACAGTCCATATACGATGGGCTGCCATACAAACGGTAAGTTGTGTTTGATTAACCAGTGTACATGATGCGAAACATATGGACTATGGTAATGATGATACGTTCTATCATTGAAAAGGATAGAATAAGCAGTCGGTTTAAAATAGGATCATGACTATAAAGGTTCATTTACTCTTTTATTAGCCCAAGACAAACTCATATTTGCCTTTTATAGCCTCACTCTAAACGGCGCTAAACATTTAACCAACTAGACGTTGGGGGATCGTCGCGAACTCTGACGACTATCTTTGTGGTAAACCTATTTACTGAAATAGAACAGAAACAAAAAAGGCTGAACATTTTATGTGAATATCCGGACAAAATATGTATTCTGTCTCTCAGAAATCTATCAGAAATCAACAGGAATTTGCCTAAAATGGTTTTTCACGTAGGTGACGCATCAGCTGTGAAAGTTTTATCAGCATTTCCCTCAGCCAGTAGATTCTGTGCTCATTCCAGGAATAGTTCCCAAGCAGCTTCAGATGAGATGGCCTGAGATGCAGCGTAACTTCTTTGAGTGCCTCATAGCTAGAGGCATTGCAGCCAGAATCATTAGTGATAACCTGTCGACTTCTGTCAATACAATTCACATATATGCCTAATCATTACGGTTTTTATTCTACCAGGCACTACGACTCCAAATGTTTCTGTGTTATGTTTAAATGGCATTCAAAGTCTGCGTTTCCCAGCAAGGTACTACTGCCCGAAGTCGCAGCGTTCGCTTATTTCCGGAATATCAATTAAAGCCAAGTGGGGGCTGTGAAACAGAATCGCCTTAAGAAGTTGCCAACTAATTAGGCTCATTTGCTACCTTTGAGTAATTACCATATAAGATGACACATCGGGGAGGCCAATAAAGTCACAGTTCTCCCCGAAAAGGTTGAAACACTTAATCGGTTCCTTATAGTGCACCATGGGCAATCTACCTCACCCCAGTCTCTCACAAAATGAAAAATACTCGTCATACAGTACTGACGTGCCAGTCATAGGAACTTGAAAGATTTGAAACAGCATAATTTCAGAGGCGAGGGATTTCATGGTGTCAGGACTCAGTAGCCGACCAATTAGGGCAGGCGCCTAGGCCGTTTTTACATATTATGACGCATCCATTGCGGCAAAGTTCTAAATGTAATAGAAGGGGAAAGGTAAAACGTGTTTCTGCTGTGTCAGGCCATGCAATGGTAATGCTAACACTGACGGTATCTTCCGCTGAAATTTCAGACGGTGTCCTGAAGTGATAAAACTAACATGACAGCCTCGTAGCATCATTATTGGGCCTCGTATCATCAGGTTTGTAAACTTCTACAGGGCATTGACGCTTAACACTATATGTATATCGGCCTCTTTAAAACATAACTGCATGGCAATCAAGAGCATGAAGCCCAGTACTCACGTCAGTGTACATACGTCAGTGGACAAGTTGATTATTTAATCACGTAGTATACGGAAACTGGCTTACTGTCTTCGTACGTCAAAGATACGCGGTGAAATTATTGATCAAATACATCCCGATGCCGAAGGCAGAGGGATGTATCTGATTGATAATTTCACCAAGTATTTTGACGTACGAAGACAGTCAGCCCGTTTTCGTATTATTATATACCTAAAAATGGCAAAATTATAGCTAGTCACGTGATCACATACCCTGTACGTCACAGTGTGATGTACAGCTATACATACGTCATGGGTAGCAGCGGGCAGTATGTGTGGTTCATATATATTCAGGTATATAATAATATAAGGCCTGGCGTATAACTACTATGATAGAATCGTAGACCTCCCGATATGGCACCGATACAAAATGTCGAAATCGGTGCCATATCCGAAAGGTGCAAAATCGTAGACATATGTCTAAACAAGCCAATCCACCATGCATCGTAAGGGGTTTTTATCGGTGTCTAATTGCAGAAACGTGGTCAACTTCCCCGATATTATATATATAGGTGACCTTCGGACTCAATTTTGATTTATGATTGGGAGGTGCATCGTAGACCATATCGGAGCCATATCGTAGTAGGTGGACGCCGGGCCTAAGATGTGAGCCTTATTATTTTTTATTTTTTCACTCAAACACCTTAAATCCAATGTTATATACCTACATTTTGTAAACGTTTTCTGTTCGTAAGTATACTATTATATATTAGATGAAATCAATGCTTTAATAAATCCTCGAAGATGAGGCATTTAGGCATGATTTGGTCATTTGGGTGCGTGCTAGATGCATATGATTTGGTGTTATCATGGGACATCTTCTGGACTAAAACTGTTGAGGTACTGAATCCCCCTTTCGAAGACTCGGATAGATAAGATAGGATATGTATAGTCAGGTATCAGTGACGAGTATGTGACCTTGTGTATTTAGTCTCACGATCTCTTTAACTGTCACAAATCACGATAACCATCTCGATCAACAGCTTGTGCACGGTGCTGAAAATCTCCTTCTGCCATATGATGAAGTATCTGAGATGGTCACTCCTAATTACGGTGGCAATAATGGTGGAAATCACTGAACCTTTTTGATGTCCTGAGGGAAGGAACAGCCACTCTTTACCCGAGAGGCTGTGCCGGAAGAGTGACATTCCGCAGGCGCCAAACAAAATGGTTGACTTCCTCCTGCTTCATTACCGTTTAGGAAAGCCTATATCTGGGTCGAGGAGAGCTGGCCTCCGACTTCCGCATAATACTGTTCTGGGTTACAATAGTAAGTAAAGGAGATTAGGCTAGGGAGAGTTTGTTGCTGATTTTATATCCCCTGCCCTGCGTTTGCTTTCATCATATTAGTAGACTGTCTGTCGACTACAATGTGCTCAAGCCAGCCACTGCGGCTTAAAGCCGTGCAAACTAACCCTACCAAACCATTTAAGTCATAAAGTACACAGAATTATATACACTTTAGATATTTTGGGCGATGTCTATTTATCTCACAGCATCAATCTTTTTGGTATTGCCAAAATCTATTGCTCCTTGACGGAACATAACAGTTGGCAGCGGGCAGCTGACAATCAAACGTCAAAAAAGTCATTTTGTGTGACCTGTTATCTGAGTGTTTGAATTTTGCAACTCTTTGGACAGCGTTCAGTTTTCAATCTGTCAGTAATTGCCAGATTATGAAGTCATCATGAACTGTTGCCATGAGTTCTACTCGGGCCGGACATGATTCACGGTTGAAATAAAATGTGCTTAATTTGCTTGTCTGAGGCAGCGATCGGTCAAGACAAACCCATGTAATGGGCGCAATATTTAAAAATGATTACTATCAATTACTTGTGTCAGGAATATCGAGTTTGGGAATATGATTTCCTAGTGCTCATCCTTATAACCCATTGGCACCGACCCATTTACAAAATCTTACAAAATCATAGTTTATATGAGTTGATTCATAAAATAATGGATCAATAAAGTTGAAACTTTCACAGAATGTAGGTATTGCACAACATTTAAAATTTGGAAATAATCATGAAATAATATTAACGATCGCATGTTATATCACGTGATAAAATGAAAAATATGTTACAATGCAGAATATGCTGTGTTCAAGAAACGAAATAATACAGGAAAGGTAACTGGGGTTAAACCATTTCTAGTGGTGCGCGTCAATGTGTCTCAATAATGAAGTATCTCTGGATCTCTTCGTAAGCCATGAAAACAATAGCTTAGATGTGACTATAATCAAACCCATTCATCAGGCCTATCCTGTATTGCTATATCAGTATATATTGTAAACTGTATAAAAAGAAAATCCCGCCACCCAAAATAAAATGGATAAATAAAATTAAGTATAGGTGTGAAAGAACGACACAATGTAAGAATGATTTGCTTATTGCCCTTGATCATTACTCCCTTTTGCAAACCAATAGTAAGCGCGCATAGTAGATTTTTAAGTTTAGTTATGGCTCATCTAACAATGACTGTACACGATTGTCCTGAGAGGGCTGGCCATACGATAGGAATAATGTGAATAGGGTCCAATACTATATGTAGTGGTACGCATGAGCCCTAGCCAACTTGTAATAAGCAATGGTAAGCTTACTTCAGTCAGGCAGTCAGTATGAAATGCTGTCATTACACAACACTCTCGCGGCTCGATCCATGTTAAACCCTGCCATCTCAGCAAAAGAAACGCTTCACAGAATGGTTCCCGAACGACCATCTAAACGCTTCCCCTTTTGCCAATAAAAACCTGTCGCCACAACTTGCCAGCGCAACGAAATTTCCGATCCATCTCGTCTTCTGTCATTGGCCCAGTCAGCGCAGGAAATGAAGGCACCAACACACAGAGCAAGGCTTTCCACGCTCCTCCTAGAGTAAGTTTGCAGCATGCTGAGCCCTAATCTTCAGCCGACCGAAAAGATATTGCCAAGATGGAGAGAGGAATGTTTCATATCTCTGCTACACCCATTTGGAGAGAGGATGAATCGACCTGCTCTGCGGAGCTTTGCTCTGCCCCAATATTGGAGATGCCATTCACTTCCTGATGACGTCAGTTTTTAAAAAACTTTCATCTAGAGGAATTTTGTTAACGGTTGGAAGGAAGAGATAGCCTATGAAGACAATGTCACCATCACCAGATGGGTAACGGCTCCGTCTTAACATTTATGATCTATATTTCATAAAAAGATGGCTCTACAGTAGCATCATGTATAAGAAGGTCAAAATTGCGGGACGAGCCCGCAAACAAAAATCAAAATAACTGTAATTTTACTTGATCATTGTAAGCGGAGATTGGGTTTCGCTTGTTTGGCGGGCCAATCACGATTTATTATGAATTATCTACTATTAGGCTGGAGACACATTAAGCGAGAAACACAGCGATTTTCATAATCGCCAATGCAAAATGAGGTGTATGAGAGATATCAATTCATAGGAATATCTCCCTTTGATAATCTAGCATCTTAAAAGCGATGATCAGTTGAAACATGAAATAATTACTCGAAATTCACAAAATATACACAATTACGATAGTAGTCCGAATTTGTCTACGTCTGCATTCATCTATTAGTCAGATTATTTCTAAAGACGCAGCACCAGAGAGAATATCTTAATCAAATGCAATTTGTGTTGAGCTAGGTATATCCCTCTTCCCAGTAATATCCCTTGCAGAATCCATTCAGAAATCAAGGGGGAGTCAACTTTCCCTTCATGGAATTGAATTCCATATATACCCCATGTATCTGTCAGGCAAATAATTGGAATAAGACTGCTATAAAGATACAGTTGTCGTTCCACGGAAACTTCCGAATCGTG
This sequence comes from Alentia gelatinosa, assembly GCA_950022655.1. Lineage (NCBI taxonomy): Eukaryota > Metazoa > Annelida > Polychaeta > Phyllodocida > Polynoidae > Alentia > Alentia gelatinosa. The sequence continues at coordinate 46,158,366 of OX465583.1, read as the reverse complement.
AGACTCTGTGTAAACAGGTATTTTGTTGAGGAGCTCGTTATTTGGGTTCTGTAAGACATTCTGTATTTTATGTATCAAAACGCAAAGAAGGTCCGTGAGAAAGGAAGCAGCGTGGACATGACCTCCGACTTTTCAATGGGCAGGGAACAAAGCTTCTTGTCACCACGCTATTTTTACAACATTCCCCGCCTTGATTTTTGAAACATCTTTTTTCGCTAACTACCGTTGCAAGTGTCCTAAAGTCTGGCCGGGTCGCAACTGAAAGGATTTGGGGGAGGCTTGGAACTGCACTATATGGAGAAGACCTTAATGTTGAGACCTGTGGCTCAACTGCAAGGGTTGACAGTTTCCGGCTGCTTCAGAATATACAAGGTACAACAGTAGAAACATCTTTACGGATTCCTCACTAAGTTTACAGAGACTTAAGCCGGATGCCCATCTACCGATTTAGGGTTGAACGATTAGTTCCCAAATCGTATAGGAGTCGGTCACCTTGTCGCAGGCAAATTACGTAACCCCTCGCTCGATCCGCACACTGATAAAATCGGTGTATGGTCCATTAATCGCTGGGGGAGGGCAAAAACCAAAGAAACCGAGTGTTCACTAATCGCTGGGTAGCCTTGCCTAGCTGTCCTACATCTACCGACTCCGTTAGGATGGCTCGGCTGAGACAAATTACCCTCCGTTTGTTGCCGACAAACGTACATAAATGTTCCGAAATCGGTAGATGGGCAGCGGGCTTAATGGCGTTTAAACGCACCCGATATGTGCATCTCTCAAGCCCCTAGAAGAATCCTATTAGTCTTGTCTCTCAGGATTCCAATTCCAAAGGGGGATGAAATTTGTTTCCAAAGTCTTTTCTGTTTACATGGAAATGCTATATGAATATGGACACGTACTAATGCTTTAACTACGACCAGACGTCAAGGGGCTTTAGTAGATCTCTTTATAGCAGCGGTTGACAAGGGGAGGTCAGGCTGTCTCTGAGGGAACGAATATTGTTTTAGAATTATGAGACTCTGTAGCATCTACACATGGAAGCGCAAGCATTTGTAGGACGACTTGAAGCAATGAACATCGTCATATATTTAACACGCCATTGATCTCCAGTAGAACTCTTTGCTTATACTATATTTGAATGGGTTGTAATTAATGAGTTTCATAACATCTGTAAATGTTAAATGCTTTGCTGGATCGCACGTTCTAGTTTTATCATCTAAATTTATTGTTTTCAGGATTTAGATTCACTCTGTGTATAGTCATTAAAGACTCTTAGATAATCCCATGTGCGGGTCTTCTGTTTTTCATGTTCTAACCGATGGCCTCTCAACATCCTTGCTCTAATAGGGTTTTTGTTAGTTGCGATGAGGAATTGCCTGTTCTGCTTGCGTTAACGCCACCACTAATCATCCTCTCTAATCAGAAAGCTGTAAGACCTCACAGTTCTCAGCTCGGCTATAATTTTAGGGTGGCAAGCGATGCAAATTTACTATCCGATCAATGGGTATTTTACGGGTGCGGACTTAAAGACGTATCCCGCCCTCAGATAGCTTTTACCGTCCCGCCTGTATGATTTGTGCTTCAGATCCTCCCACGATAATCACATCAAACGCCGTCAGATCTCGACCATTTCACTGTCCCTGCGTAGTTGAAGCACGTGTTTTGCAGTTAGACTGTTCTTACTAAAAATGGGATTACTAAAGTTAGTAATTAAATTGGTATCAATATTTGATGTATATACTGATTACAGTCTGATTTTGGACATCAATCATTATGAAGATTTATAGGTGAAAATATCATAGATAAATTCCATGATATGCAATCAATATGGAAAACCTGTTTCCATCTCAAAGGCTTTAACAATATACAAGGCACATTTATGTATACCTACCAAAAATCACAAGATAAATCAATGTGCTTAATCTCAGTAATGACTAGGCTTTGTAGAGATATACAAAGAGTCACGAGGTACATGAACGTAACCCGACTACAATTACATGGGGACGCAGAGAGATCTATTTTCCCCTTCCTTGTTGTCTTCAGAAACGTCTCCCTCGGCAATGGTATCGAGGCAAAAAAGGTTCAGACAAACAGAAGTTCACGATAGATCTTAGATAAATATGTACGTCCTATTCCTCATTTGTCAAATTAGCACTAGCTCTTGAAATCAATCTGGGTATATTATCTCATGGTATCCTGCTGTGTTAAGCTCATTGATCAAATGAATCTTTTAACGGCTGCTTTCGGCCAGCATACCTTGAAATTAATCCTACATGAGCCAATTCGAAGCTAGTTATATTGCCATACATATCCATCACGTTGGACCTCCAATTCAAACCTGAAAAGTGATAATAGGTGAACTGAAATTTTCTGTTCGATAACTTTCGACGAACCGTTGTTCATTTCAAATGATTCATATGATATATCCATAGGTTGCGGGAAAGAGGGTCTTGAACGCGTGGTAAGATGGGAAATTGCGTATAAAGAGAAAAAAGCCATTTACAGGTCATATAGTCTACCTCTCAATTACCAATTTTATTCTTGTTTGTTAGTGAACCTTCCTTGATGATAATTGATTTAAAGAAAAAAATTCTTGGTAATTGAGGGAATATCATATGTACAATCACTGAGTTTTGCGATACAGCCGTTCTTCTATTTGGACCCTAGCCCTCTACTTCTCATTCTGAGAGTGGGTGTTAAGCTGAATGAGCATTAATGTTCCATTTTCTTGTAAGTCTTTGGTGTGACCCGACCAGTATTTAAACCCCCAACCTCCCATGATCAAGTCAAACACTCCTACCACTCAGCCACTTGGCCCAGAGGTGTTCGAGAAGTTTAAAGACACATTTTATTCTAGTTTTTCAAAGGCTCATGGTCTTGATTGTGAGTCTAAATATATGTATCAAGGCTTGACTCGATAAAGCCCTACAGGTATGTAGTTATTGTTCTGAGGCGTGGATGGTCTTAAAAACTCCTGATCTCGGCCTTGACCGGCTATTTATTCCAGGATGTTTCCTGGATTCTTCGGCTGCAGTCACTCATTCGCATACAGCTGAGAGTCCTCAGTAGCTCTAACAGTCGTCTTAGAAATTATCCAATTACCTCAATGACGACAGAATCATATTTAATGTACATGATAATAATTTGGTTGCTCATCTTCGAAATGGAAGCTTCATAGCACTTAGGAAACTTCACAACTGCAAGGAACTAGATAATTTACAGCTGTAAATTCGATGTTCTGGTGATGAATCAGATTAAGGGACGGTAAATATCCTGCGCCATTAAGCCCAATGCAATCCCCTTGGCCAGATGTCCTTTTCTAACAGCAACTATTCCCTCCGACAATATGTCCTATACCAACCGTTTACACGTGTACATACTTCCCTAGTCCAAAACGGCGTTTCGCTAACACCATCCGCTACGTGCTCAAACCGAATCGTTACTCCTCCCGATCACAGCAGATCCTCTTCTATGGGCTTCATTGCAATATTGGTCTATCTAACTCATAAAATCTGTTGCGTTACGTCCACGTGGTCCCGAAATTGTCTTCATTGTAATAGCAATTCGATTATCTTTTATGCTTGAGGTTGTGATAAGTTAACCTGAGTCTATATGATGGGAAATTATGTCTAGTCTCTGTATACCCGAAAATGTTCTATATGGTCCTCGATCTTAGATATCATCAATGAAGCGTCTATCGCATACACCCGTTTGTTATCGTATTATGAGTTGAATGCTGTACTACAATTCTTTCTAATTGTAAAGGACTACCTGATTCGTAATTCTAAAGTAATTAATCTTAGACTTTTGCAATTGCGGTTGTTTTTAAACTCTGATATAAAACATTGTACATCAGGATAAGAATCATCTGTGGAACATTACCGCGGGCTTGTATGCATAGGTGGGAGACTTTTCGAATTAGCTCACGAATCGATTGCAAACACAAGAGCAAGCTGACAGAAACCCTAGATCCATGCACCTATTTGCATTGCACCACAATCTATAAACATTATGGCTGGCGCACATGGGCATATTTATGAGGCACACAATAGTGGCGAAAGGTGGTTGTAGTGGCAGGTACAGGCTTGTATATCCAACATATTGAATGCGTGTTTTTCAGGTGACACACGAAGGAGCCCCGATGCGAAGGCAATTGACTGGTGAAAACTTTGTTCAACCGCGCAGGCATACCTCTTCTTCTATATGCATAGGTGCTTTACAAACTTAATTCATAGTATGAATAATATAGACTGTTATAACCTGCTACAGCATGCCTACGATTCATTTTCTCATATAACACATTTTTAGGCAACGAGCAACGAATATGAATATCTTTCAGGGATGCGCATAAAGTCAAGTTAAAGTAGCCATTTTCAAACACTTTAGAATCCGCCACCATGAGGGCCAAGTATCTGATTACCTACTTATCATGATGAAATCTAGATTTAGGTGGTTTCCATTTACCATCATGATGAAATGGAATTAGAAAGCTGATGTACTTCTTCTTCAAATATAAGGGTCAAAAGCAGTACACGATATCTGCTAGTGTTGAATGGTATATGATATCTCAACGTTCCAATTAGTTAGTTTAATCCGGAGACAAGGATACAAATTGTCACCTAGGAGCAAACTGTGTCAGTTTATATATATATTTACCTCTCGTACTCACTCAAGTGATTACTGCTAGTCTTTGGAGTAAATTGTTGCCTCTGCAGTGTTGAGCAGAGGCATTACAGTGATTCCTATGTATAAACTACACACACCCTTGAATATACAAGTGGCCTAATGTTTCTATTGCAAACATTTAAGAGAAATGTTAGCGAAAACTATTTCCTGAATTCTCCAGCAAAAAGTTCGAAAATGATTTATAACACTATCGTTTCCCTGATAAGTCTGAGCAATTAAAACAAAGAGGTGACTATTAGAATTATGGTGATATCATATTATATACTCGGCCGTTTTTTCATAATACGATATCTCACAATTCTAATAAGTTGGTTTTCATATAGTAAATCCTATGCCATTTTCTTCAACTTTTCACGGAATATAAGACATATGGATCCATACGTGTAGTATTATCATGTACAAGCACGCAAATGTCCCCTTTACGCATTGCATTTGGGCACAATATGCACGAACCAATACTTTGTGCATTATGCAACACATGACGTGTTGTAAAATGACATCTTTAATGATTTCCAGGTATATATAATAATATAATGATAATGAGTGTGACTAGAAAACACCTGTTCACTGATGTTTTGGTCGGAAATATTTCATCGAATTGATTCCTGAGGTCCTAACACCTAAAATGAATAATATACATTTATTCATTACCCTTTCCGTTATGCTTTTCTCTGCTTTAATTATCAATTGATTATTTGCTGTATGCATCTGTTATGGTTAAATATATTGGGTTGTTGTTCACTCTTGCATAGGTATAGTAGTAACGTAGTTGTATTATACTGTTTTGCGACAATGTCCACTGTGTAATGCATGATCCTTCTCTTTTCGGTTCCCATCAAGTATTTTATACTGTTTAATCACTGCAAGCTGTTCACCCAGGCCCCATAGAAAAAGCGGCATTAAGGCTGTAGAGCCTTGCATACATGTTTGCCTAAGGTGGTCCTGGGGAGTGTTAATTCGATGGAGATGGCTTAGCTTGACAGGCACTGCTAACAACACACCTGTTACTGTCTGGTCTGGCACCAACGTGGACGAAAAAGGTAGGCATAGATTTTTTAGTAACGTCAGAGGACTAGTCATTTCTGGTCGAATACTGTAGAAGGTAATTACTTATGGAGGCCTTAACACTTTCCAGTGCTCCGACCTTCGATTACATATGCTGATTATATCCTGAAGCAGTTTCTATTGAGGATGGCTTTGTTATGATTATCCGGAATTCCTTCCATATTTAGCAATGGGAATATTGAATGCAGACCTTCTAGGTAGGGGATCCTGGCTGAGTGTTTGAAATAGGCCTCTGGCTAGATGGGCAAATAAAATCTCTAGTTTATTAAGCTAACATCGGGGGATACCTGCTTATGACCAACACAGTAGAGGCAATACATAGAATACATGTTTTGAGTTTGTTTACCTATAGAAAATAACGAGATAGATTAAGGAGTAATTAGAAATATGAAGGAATGGTCACGAGGTATTGAAATAGCCTTGCGGATTAGAAAAATTGAATTAAGAGAGAAGGATCCGAGTGTTTTCGTCCGGGTAGCGAGTTGACGAAGGTAGTGGTTCGTGTTGGAAGGCTCGTGGTCACGTGACCGAGGAGCACGTGATCGGAACCACGTTAGATGGCGTCCCTGGTAACGGTCTCTTTTGTTATCGGATTACCGCCAACCTTCCCTTAGCCCTAATACATTAATAAATCGGGTTCTCCCAATTTCTTCATTCCAACTGCATAGTCTCTCTGGGGAAAGTTCTATACAGAATAAATGTGTTTGGTAACGGAGATGGAAGACGGCAAACCATCTTAATAGAGAGATACGCTGGTGACCTTACCACGACTGCCAGTGTTTGGTAAGTATTTCCACTTTCTTCATGGCACTCTAAAGCCAGGCTACTACTCTCGTCTCACTTCCACAAAGAACGCCCTTCTCCTAGGCGCCACTGGTGATTGGAAGGCACCTCATTGCTTTTTGTCTAACGATCCCAGCTCCTACAGGGACTAGATCTCTCCTCTCCGGAACGCGATATACTCTGCGGGGGACATTGTAACACCATCAACAATCATCTCTCACAAATAGAGCGTGATCCACTGCATATGGTAAATGCAAAGATTTGATCTCAGGGCAAGTGCTGTCAGATTGCCTTGACTCCCAGGAGCGTTCTCTTTACTGCAGAAAGATGGGCACATGATCCTTATGTCTGTTCTTTCTCATTGTTATACATGTGCTGTGTTTAGACAGCATCAGTCACATGACTGACGGTGCCATTTCAAGAAAGGGATAACTCTGGTTTGGACAGTGTAATAGCTCTACTTTGATAATTCTAAAATAAGTTTATCCAGCTGTCTCTCCTACAACGAAGATTATCCGAGCATGACGAAACATAAGCAAATCATTCCAGTCACATTCAAACGCTGATTAAGATAGAGCATATTATCAATCTTGATAAAAGAAAGGTTAAAGTGTAGTGGAATCCAAACGATTACTGTAAATGCAATGCCTTCCTTAAAACTCTGTGATATGTGACTGACTTTGCTTATCCACATCACGTATATGCCCTTTGCGCCCACGGAACTATCTTTAATAATGTATGCGATTTCTCTATCACGCCTTCATTTTTCTTTCAGCTCCGAGGTGGCTGGTTGCAGGGATAGTTAGAGGACTGCACATACCAGTATACAAAGTGGAATATCCATGACCGTCTGCTGAATGACGTGCTATTCTAAATATTAGATAAGATTAAGTCAAAGCAGGGGCCCCTGAGTACATATGTTGCCGCATATATACATTAACATTCCCTGCAGACCTATGTTTTTCTATGAAAGCACAGACGATGTACAATCATATCACCATGCATTGCCATTAGCTTTCCACGTGCCTCACATCTTCATTAAGAACACTATACTCGGGTAAATATCATGCTGAAGACAAATGTATCTTCCTATGGAGTAAATGGCAATTGTGGTCAAAATATGGGCAGTAATTATTAGACAATATCAAGTAACTGCAGGTAAAAGAAATATTTATTTTAGACAACATTTAAAGGGTATCGTATGTAATATATTATTAATACATTATAACAATATACGATGGGATTTAGGGTGGGGAACAATCGTGCTGCGTGGCCAGTGGTTGGATGTCGTCTGGTAATGCTTATGTGAGGAGGGCCTTTATGTAGTGAACGCTGCATGCTTGCCTCGTATTTGTTACATCCAGTTGGTTGCCTCAGAATTGCAGAATAATTTCCAATTATAAACAATGATTAAAGCGGAGAGAGGTTGGAGAATACTTGAGTTTATTGAAACTATTGAAAAATATGAATATAAAGTGAATAGTTTTTGAAGAAAGCCCCACGATTTATGAGAGGGTGAAATTAAAGTTGGGCGCCTCAGACAGGTGCACCACGACACCATGCACGGGCCCTATCAACAAGCATACAGGAGCGGGTACAGGCTCTCCTGCGATGACATGCACCCCGGTAACGTCTCCCAGGTAAACCAAGCCTCTTTCACCATTTCTGCACCATCTGTAACGACGCTCTTGGCCAACAAAGACCCTTTCATCAGTAGGCAAGGGTTGCCTGGCCTTCAATCTGTTAAGTCCTGATCCGCAAAGCCCCTGGCCACAACCGGGATGATCAGCGACTGACCTAACATTCACACACCCTGGGCCCATCTTCAACTCATACATGTGATATGTCACACGTCAGGCAACAATTCTTTCGGCCCTGGGAGGATCCGTCATCGCGGTTGTTGTTCTACCCATGGCAGACACACCCCTTGGAACTCACGGCCACGCCCACTCGGAGGACCATGGTGGTGCCGGCGGGCTCGCCCTTCAGCCAGCCCCCTGACCCCACCTACCAGAGCTGTCCTCAAATATAACATTTCAACGAACAGACATGTGTCATGTGACCATTCAAGTATCCTCGGCCCTCACTGCATTGACGGCTATGGTCACGCTGACTGGCCATTCCATCTTACCCTGGCTGGCCTTACTAAGGCCGCCCACAGGTTGATGTGACCTCAAGCTAGCAACGTTCGCACAGAACCCACATACATACCCGGGCGGGCCCTGTGGGCCTTGCCTGGGGCCGGCACTTCCTGGCAGCTCCATCGCCATGCTGAGGGGCCTTCAAACTGGCACCTGAGAAAGACCCAGGCAAACCAGGGCTCCATGCTCTCAGGCGGGAGGATATCGCCCTCCCCCCACCCCCAATGTTTGGCCAATGTGCTGGCGGTCGTCTCCATGCCCCCTTCATTTCTCAAAGGGGGCATGAAAGGAGGAAAGCATTTGACCCACCCACCTTTTTTTCTATTAACAATACAGCTTTTCTCTTCAATTGTCTCCCTACACTCGTTCATAAAGACTGAGATTACAATAGTATATGGACTCGGACTACTTCAGTCGTATTCCTTTCATCTGACAATATTTCAGTTAACCTCTTCACTCTCCACCCTCTCTCCGAGTAAGTCATTGCGATGAAACATTTAAGTGTGGCAATGGATCATTCTAGGAACTGCTTCCAGGGAAAGGCAATATAATGTGATTGCATAATCTATCACGGAAGACCATGTGTTGTTGATAAATTGGTTTGGAACGTTGGACAGGAACATACTCTGGAATCTTACATCAGACTGTTGGAGCTTTATAGAAACAGATATAGTATTCTCAGAATTCTACTGCCTGAATGAGATGACTACATAAACTCTAGAAGATATCAAGGACAGAGGAGAATATGTGGTGTTGTTTAACTAAGCAGAAGCTAAAGACAACAGTTCTCTTTAGAGTTAAGCACGAATTGTAAAGGTAGATGGACTGAATTAAGAAATCGAAAGGGGACTTTGTTAGAAGTAAGTTAAAGCAAATTGAAAGGTCATGAATGAAGGTGAATATCATAATTAGTCCAAATGGTGCCACCTGTCCCAGAACTAGGAGTATGCTGACGTACGTGCACTCATCTATTTAGTTGGGATATCATAGCGGCAGTTAATTACCTTGTGAAGGGACTTTATACATTTTTGAGATGACACCAAAGTGACTTGTGCGCTCTTTTATGATGCAGGAGGGATTGTGGATATGGATAGCTTCGGTTGATGCAGTTACTGCTGCTGTGATTTTGTCTGTACCTGTGTCTGCGAATGGCTGGCTAAGTAGCTAATTTAGGAAACATATTTAGAAGGGTTTTTGTTAACTACTATCATGTTAAGGTTTACACCGAAGGACATGGATACAAGCTTGATGGCTGAAGTGTTCAATAATTGTAATTAGCTATGAGTGGCAAGTCCCCTGAATGATCTGGTACAAATTATAATATCAAAATAATCATTGACGAGAAGTTACCTGCATGTTTGTTATGAATTTAGTTTAGAAAACAAATTCAACAAGAAAGTCATTTAAAGAATCAGCAATGAATGATCTGGTATAAATTATCATATCAAAATAGTCATTGACGAGAAGTTACCCGCATGTTTGTTATGAATTTAGTTTAGAAAACAAATTCAACAAGAAAGTCATTTAAAGAATCACCAATGAAGCCCCACAGCGTCAAACAGTGAACCGCTCAGCGCCGTTTAACGCCGAGCTGCTCGCGCTGTTATTACCAGGAGAAGCCAGTTCCACACTGAGCGTGACGCCCTGGGCGAGCTGCTCCTACTTCACGCCCCTTAATGGACTCAGTGTCACCAGCCACCGAGCCAATTTCCCTACCCGATTCAGAAAGTAGAGTTACACGCCTTGTTTAATTTACCGCCGGGAAAAGCAGTTGTCTTTACAGTTAGAGAGCAGCTCGCAAACCTGCAAATTCCTCCCAGAACACGTAAGGTCCGGATGTACGAGTATGGCGTGATGTGACAAAAGCATGGGAACTGTGCCAGCAGTCTTAACGAAGAGGGTAGATTTAATCTCGATTGTCTTAGGTAGTAAAGGAATGTATGTTTAATCATATCATTAACAAAGAGTGAAATCATACTCTATCTTGATATAATGATCCTTTTGTATGCGCAGATTATAGCATCGAAAAGCAGGTTAAAATAGGTGCAGACAGTGCTTTAAGATTATGTTCTAGACTATTTCCTGGCAATAGAAATGTCAGTGTAATTTAGAGATTTTGAAGAAGAAAATTGTCATCAATGAATCTTATCAATTTCACAAACATCTTTTGTCGCACCCATTTCTAAATACTAACAATATCCGTTTGAGGAACCATCTCAAGATGTCTACCATTAGTCAGTATAATATATTGCTCAATCTATTTCTGTCACTGTCTGATAGTGTTAACTTGATTGATAGGCTTTGTTTTGCCTTAATATTTACTTTCTGTTGTTGATTTTTTTTCTTACGGTATTCTTATATTATGATTAATTTGTGTCATTGCCAATCCTTTCTGATCATTATCAATCTGTGTGTCTTTTTCTCGCAATTCTGGGAATTCTAATATCAGCTATTCCCTCTGGAGAATCGTGGCTGAGAAGAGTAACGAGAGGATTTCCTACTCTATCCCCAAGGCTCCCTCTAGAGAATCCCTAAGAACGTTCATCTCAGAACCGCCTGCCGGGGAAACTGCCTGGAGGACGACAGGGGAAGAGGACGCGAGGTGCTCTAGCTGACACCACAGCTATTACTCTACATAGAGTGAGCAGCTTTACATACAATGAGCAACTCACTGTATCCACTGTGGGCGTCTTGCGTTCTGACTAATGGGTGTTTGAGTTCTGGTACCAGCAGCTGCTTGATTCTACATCACGCAACGTGTCTGAAAGAGCCAACAACGGCATTCGTTATCCCATAGACGTCTTGTGATGCCGCTGGCGGCAGTGGATGCCTGTATTGTGAAGTGTTTGGCTTCAGTATGGTTACATGTTTGTTCACTTATACAGAGCTTTGCCTTCACCAGCCTCCTATATTCGCCTATGGGTTGAACATAAATGTCCAGGGCCCCATGGTGAAGCGCGATATCAAGAATTGGATTTCTTTGAGCTGACTCTAAACCATCATGTCTGGTCACTTATATAGGTAAGATTGGAAAGACATTTAATCACACCTAACTATTTCTAATATCCTCATTCATGTTGATAAACGTTGTGACAGGTGTGTTAGGATTTGTCTATGTGGGAGCCAGCACATCTGTTCCCAGGTTACCTGAGGCCCAAGATGCTCAGCAAATCAGAATTGAGAATGGGGACAAACAGAAAAGAATCGTTGATCGGTTTGAATGAGCAGACCTTGTTATTTCAAATGAAGCTTGTGATAAATGAACATTATCTAATTCTAAGGGTAGTTTTTTTTTAAGACATTTATTTATACTGGATCACACTCAACTCTATGTAGAGCTGGTCTCAACGTGTGTCCAGTTTTCTCCTTTACAAATTTGTTTCTTCCTTTTTGGATTCAAGCATATGGTAGTGCAACATATATACAGTACATCGATGAAAAGTAGATAATATTGTAAACAATTTCAAATGGATTGAATAATTGTCAATATTGATAAAGTGAATCACCAAAAAATATGTCAGTTGTCATCCGTATAAAGTACATGCATCATGAGTGTTAAGGAATGTTTGTTTTTAGCATCAGTTTTTGGTCCTGCTTGAAGGCTTGGGTCGACTTGATTAATCTTGTTGCTGGTGCCAGTAGATTCCATTTAGTTGCTCCCCTATATTCGACACTTTTTTTGTATAGTTCATTTCTTGGGGTTATAACTTTGAATAGTGGAGCAGATTGGGCTCTAGTACCTAAAGTTTGTTCTTTCAATAGTTGATGATTCTGCAATTGCTTATGCATATATATCAGCAGGTGTGATAGTCTCCTATCCTCCAATAGTGGGAGTTGTACAGATCTGTGTAAAGATGTAACACTAGTTCCAGGTCTACTCTTGGTTGATATACGAATAGCATTGTTCTGAATCACTTGTAATTTGGCTTTGTCTGCTTTTGTACCACTATCGTAGAGCATGTCTCCATAATCTATTATGGGCAGTAACATTGTTTTGTAAATAACGTTGCAAGAATGTTCATTCAAATAAGGTCGAATTTTGCCCATTAAGTAAATTTTGTGAGATAACAATTTAACCATATTATTTATGTGATTTCTATAGTTCAAATTCTGATCCAGTATGATACCTAGGTATTTGTATGTGCTGACTCGCTGCAGGGCGACCCCACTCAAGTTGATGTTAATTTGTCCATAGACATAGACATTTCCCAATGTGTGCCATTAGGTCAACAATATATTGTTTCTTGGCGATTCCCTCCTCTCTCTTGCCCTCACCAAAATATCTTTCCTCACTGGACAATGATCCATACTCATATTCACTCTATTGGCAAAAATGCACCCTTCCTGGCATTTACTGTGTAACAGTTTTATTCCGTTTCCAGTTACCGGACCCTTGCCAATAAACTGCAGCTATCCCTTGTGTCCCTTTCATATCTCGCCTGTCCTTTCTCACTGTCATCCATGAACCAATATCCCCTTCCCTTCTGCCGCTTACTTGTCTATAATCACTGCCTCACTTACTTTCCTTGGCACTCGTTGGGCAATTTATCACCAGGCATTCCACTGCTTTTCACCACCCGACCACTAATGGTCTCTCTTTTCCGCCACACGTGGACCAATACTCAAGTTTCCTCCAACAGTTTTCATCACCTTAGTCCACTAAGGTCTAACCATTAGCACCTTTCTTCCGATGCTGCTGAAAATACCTCATTCTCACAAGTTACTTTTATATTCCATCTCTAGCCTGTTTTCCCCTTTCTCAATATGAATACTTGTCCTCTCAGCTCCATCCCTTACCCCTCAAATCCAATGTCTTCCGTATCCTCCCAGGTGAGTGCCCTTTTCCTATCACAGTTCCTTTAACAACATGCTCTCCACCACATTCTCCGTCTTTCATCGCTCCTTGGTCCTTTCTTTAACTTCCTTCATTTTACCGCTTGCCACTTGCCTGGACCGCCACTGTCAGTTTTCTTCACCTAGTCTCTCCTTCCTCATTCCTCTGCTTTCTAGGCTTCCCCACGTGGGCCCTCTCCCACATCCCTTACCGCTGTCATCCCTGCCCTCAAGAGCCCATGGCAGTCGCATCAACCTGTAATTGCTCACCTGACACTTGGCTGCACGACCAGCTATTCCGAGCAGCTCAGGCCATCTCCGAACTTGTAATCATGATGGACGTTATTAAAGGCAATCCGGACAGGGTCTCAATTTTAAGTGAAAGGATCCGTATTTATTTTTCTTCACATTATTTTTCCAATTTTCTTTTCGTTATGTTTTAGCTTGCCATCAGCCTGCCTTCATAGTACCTCCAAGTCTCCTCCAAAACAAGTGACATCTCTTAAATAATTTACCGACAGAAATTGTGGGTAATTTGCTTCCGTATTAGAGGGAAATGATTTGTAATTTGAATCATTAGTGGGGGTCGGGAAAAAGGTCTTCTGTGTTTATCTCTCACATTGTCCATCACAATATCTTATTGAACATCTGCTACTAAATATCGTTTTGTCCTGTTAATATGTACGAAATAGCTATCGTATCCAACCGAGGTTATTTCAGAAAATCGTGTTCTATTTGAAGTACCTTTTCTAGATGCTATGACGGCGACAATGCACTCATCTAAAATCACCTCTATTGAATGAAATCATTTGTGAGTAAATAAAATAAGATGCTTATTTCAGAGAAAAATGCGCATATATATCATATCAATATATAAGTCATGTTTATAATCCGAATTCTAAATCACCGACGTCAATATATCATCTATTGATGTTTTATAGTACTCTTGTTTTACTATTTGATAATGTTCTGCTATATATGACAATAGCCTGAATGACATTCCGCACCATTCTCTCACGTGACCTGAAATACAGAATACCTGCATTAAAATTCATGAATTAAATGACGCAAACTCCCAGTGAGAAATCGGTCTTGTGACAACCCATCTATAAGAAGCAAGATGTTTTTCGTGATGACCATTTCGTACTATGAAACCATCTTTCCAGCAGTTTAATGGTCATGCAGCAGAAACGTGAAAAGGGTAATAGATAAGCATTTAAGCGAATAATATCTATTGCCATCATGGATATCAACCATCTAGGAGCAACTGACTCATTTTTAACCGAGATATGCCTGTTAACTAATCATTGGTTGTGGTCTAACTATAACCTTAAGGTACTTGTAATTTTGATCAATATGCAGAATGAACAGGGAACAATTGTAGGTGTGCCGCTGTTGTTGTTTTTTCAGCAAATAAGTGGATATTTCGGAAGTGTTCCGTTCCGGGAAGTAGGTGAGTCAGCACGTGTGGCTGTGGCACCAGCTCACGATCGTTCTCTTCGCTCTTAGTTACTCTCGAATCAATGATGTGAATTGCCTGAGACCTTTACGACAGGGTCTCCCCAACAGCGGCTCTAGCCAGTTTATTATCGGTAATTGCGATTTGTGGCGACCAGTGGTCCTCTATTTGCTTTGCAGTCGTGTGTCTGGAAACTGAGCATTGTAGTGATTGTGGCTAGTGGGTAGATTGCTGGCAGAATACCGAGTAAGGTGAAATCTCCATACAAAGTACACGTTCGTTTACCAAAACTATCCTCTCAAAAGACACAATTAAGATAGTCGTATCCTCCCTGCAGCGGTGACTCTAGATGGACCACCATGGCTGGAAAGGCGTCAATGTGGCCAGTATCTATATGACCGAGGATTCTTTATAAGAACAATCATTTGTGCGGGTGTACGCGTTCACTCGAGACATTCATCCATTTCCTTTTTATGTTTTAAACTGTGTGAAACATTATATACGGTGAAACAAAACTGCACAGCATTGGCAAAGGTTGGAAGTACCCCGCGAATTGAAAACGTTTAATAATCTCACTCGGCTTCACCTCGCGGCATTACGGTGTCCGTCAGTAAGTGACATATGTCCAAGTTATATCAATGGCAGTGCAATTGTGAATGTATCCCATCCTCTGAAGCTAACTGAAAAAAGACACAACTACAGTGATAAATTCACTCGTTTTATTGGAGAGTTTGCCATCTTGTCATCTTTTCAAACGGTTGTTACCGGCAGCCGATCTCGTTCGACTTGCTAGTTGACAAGATAATGTAAAGTCCAATTTTCTCTATTCCTTAGCACCTGATCAGGTATCGAACCTTATCCTACACACTCTTGTATCCCTACTCAAACCTCTATTGAAGAGAACATTTTACTCTGCATGTTGAAGATACAGAATGATTATAACACAAAACATCCCTACAAAAGTCCTTAAAAAGATAATGTCTTTTATCTTTCCTCTTTTGGCAGGAATCTTTGATCGAGGTCCCCGAATCCGACGAAGCGTCTGTGCTGCTGGAGGAGCTGGAGGAATATGATGCTGATGAAGATGCCCGTTGTCTCCTTTTTTCAATTTTTTCTTGTTACTCCTTTGCCTGTCGCTATGCCTCGTGAGACCTTTGCTAGACGAATCCAAGTTGCCCTGTTGATGTTGAGATTCACAGATCATTGGTTTCTTCACTGCTCCGGCCGTATCACTACTGAAGGATGACGACTCTGTTGTGGTGGCCTTGCCCGTTTGGTAGACCCACTCGGCTGCGGCTGCCCCATAGTAGTAGCCGGCTTGTGTTTACCCTGAGCACCTTTCCGCCATTCAGATGACAATTTTCTGACCCCTTTTTCTTTTGGAGTACCTTTTTCCATGAAATGACATAACGAGTCCTGTAACAAAGCTATTCTGGATGCCAGATTTTCGTATACCTCTTGCATTTCCACCTTCAAATCCACCACCTTCATTGTCTCTTTGAGTTTGGGACACTTCTTTTTTTTAGACGAAGAATCCTCATCCTGCCACAATTTGCTGCACTTCGACCCGTAGATTTATAATGTTTGGTATTACAGGAGCTGCAATATCTTAGCCAAAGAGCCACTGTTTCACACAAAGCGCTGATGGAAGCATATAAAATCTCGTAATATCCGTGGGACCTATGAAGCGTGTGTGGCGGCAATGAATGAACAGGTAGGGTGGCCAAACATTGCCGACTGGTATCGCCACTGTTGTTGCACCCCCCTCATAAGAACTCACACTCTCTAAGTGGTATTATTTACAAGGTTCTCACTACGTTCTATGGGAGAATGATTCTTTACGAACTAGGCTTAGAGCCTTGAGAATCAACTGGCCTGCCTCCTGTTGTAAACACGTGCGTCAATGCAACCCAAAGATTCCTATAATCTCAATGATGCCACCTAGCGGGAATACTGTTTACTTTGCACCCTAGAGGCTTTATTTGGACTGGAATACAGAATACCACTTACAGAGTGTGAGATCTTATGAGAGGGGTGGTACAGGGTAGAGGCTTACCAGCGTCCCCCTCTAGAGGTGTTCCAAGTAATATAGCCGCCTTATACAGAATATTAGACCAACCAGATATTTTATTAGTTGGCAATATCTTTTCGTGACATCTCTAAGCTGTTGGACCAGTCTTGACATCTCTAAATTGTTAAACCAATAGCGGTCAACACCCCTGTCAAAGGTGATATATCAGTTCAACAAGCGAACTTGGAAATGTTTAAATTCATTCTCATTTTTCTATTGACGTGATAAGGTGATGAGACTTATGAATCTGAATGATAATTAGGTTGAGGAATACCTTCAATATCGGCCTAAGGAGTATAGATTTTGGTTCGGGTGTGGCTTGGCGGGTTTTGAGACCACGAAGAGCGCCCAGAGGGGAGGGAAGTTCAAGATGCAGCAGGGGTTTCTTGTCGAGTCAAATAGAGGGAGTATGGATTCCAGTAAGTGGGGTTTTAGTCTCGGAGGAGAATTACTGGCAATTTAATAATTAGGTCCAATTCACCATTCTACTTTGACAATTGTCTCAAACTACAGTATTTCAAGCTCAAACTCCTTTGCGCGACAGGTAGAAAACTTGAACATGAAATGTTGGTCCAAATTAAAATTGCTTATCGTTCAGCTGCTTCATAGTTCCGAACCCCATGGTAATCCCACGATGTGAAATGTTCCACGACACTAATCTTCTAGCTGAACAGAAGAGTGTTCCCTACTCTTCTACCCTCCTGGGGGCCTCTCTCTCCTGATTTTCCATCCTAATCTCTAGAGAGTGGCCGTATTGTCTGATAAAACTAGGTAAATCCCCGCCCCACAGCACCCCATCATTTATGACGCCTACTGCCCATTGGGAAAACAGCTAGCGTGCCCAATACCCATTCAACATCCATACAGCGAGGCGAGGACGCGATCATAACGAGTCCATATAGTGTTTGTCTATAGCTTATTACCGTATCTATGACACAAACGATGACGCCAACCCCTAAAACGCGTCATCATATATATATATTCTCTATTCTCAGGTCAAACTAGGCTTTTATACTCTGATGTCATCCATACAAACTAAGAATACGAGGTATGTTATTGGATTCTAGTATAGAATTATGTGAAAGCGTGTCCTTTTTAGGTACTATCTAGTTGATATAAAGTGATATCAATAGCTAAGGTTAGGAAGCTTTAAGACCCCCCTCCCCCCTCCACAGCAGCTTTCTAAAGCAAATGTACAAAGAGAGGTGGCCAATTTCTAGTAGTTCTGGAGACTGGGACATTGTAGGTAAATGTGACTCGGCGTCTGGTGCCAGCAGAACATTAGTGTTCTATTGTGGGATACAAGTCCGGCACCATCATCCAAGATGAGGAAAGGTAACTCATGTATAAAGGTGGATTACTGTAGGATAGCTAGGGCATTTAGTGTTCAAGTAGGTATGCCGGTGTATTTTCGTAAATATCCTTTATGTGCGTCTCAAAGTCGGAAAAGAGAAATTACCATGCATGTTGACTTAATTCAGGGAGTGATTGAACCAGTAAGCATTCGAAAAACCTTGTCACCTCTAATCGGGCACCCCGCTGCTGTAATAAGCAATATTGGTAGTAGATTAGATTATGAGGAAGTCGACATAGTTATACCTACATTAAACGGTTATAAATACTATAAAAATACGGATTTATTGAATACACTGAAGCTGCTGTACCGATCTTGTGATCTAGGTACAGCATTCTCTGAAACAACGTATAGGGCACAGATTGATTGCTAGTTTCGCCATCATCTGCCAGGAAATTGTGGTCGGGGACAACCACGATTTTCTGCTCTTACAATCCATAGATATTTGAGACAAGGCTAAAACCATTTTATGGGAAACAAACAAAAATCTTTTTAATAAAATCAATTGATAACTGGACCAGCCACCTTGTGTTTTGTTTAGCATCAGGGGGCAAGATGGCCGACTCTATAACACAATAGCTTTTCGCCCATATATGTGTCGACAAGGATTAATCTCCAAACTATATGACACATCAATTATTACATTGACAATGCTAACACAAGCTGGGAACTTTTATTGAACACAAACATGAACCCCTATGTCTGTGAGTCATGACCTATCTTAAGGGAATCTAAATAAAACCATCAAAGAAAATACTTTAAAAGGAGTCTTCATACTATATTCAGTTGCAAATAACATAACGAATTTTCAGGATGTAATACGATAGGTTGGGCGGAAGCAAAGCTATGAATGTATGATTATAGCTTGCATAAAACTATTACTCTCCTGATAATATACTCGAAAAAAGTAGGCATGAGGCCCATCCCTCAGAGACCGAGAGGACGGGACTATGCCGGCGATTAGAGCACACGGCCGGTTGCCAGAAAGAGCAGTGACTGGACGATGTGGCTTCCCAAGGAGTATATACATGTATAGCGTCTGTAAACAATCAAATGGACGGCATTATTCTTCCGGTGGTTGTGAAGTGTCGATCGGTTGAATTTACACTAGATTTCCCAGCGCCAACATAAAGAGATGGGTTGGTTTCTTTATAGTGCAAGTGCAGGGGACAGCATTCGAAGCCAGATACTGCATCCATAATAAATATATACACAGTTATAATGAGGAAAAGAGATACATGTGGAGTGATTATTTCAACATCCCAAAAAAGTAAATAGGTACTATCCCTGTATTTATACCCTATGTCTGACTTTAGCTATGTATCTCTCTATCTTTGTCCCTGGCTGTTAGTATGTATGTCTTACTATATCTATGTTTCTATCCCTGTGTGTTAGCATGTATATCTATTTCTCTTTGTATATATGTCTTTCTGAATTTCAGGCTTTTTGTTGATGTGCCTGCCTGTATATGTCACTTATCGAGAGCATGCGGCCTGTATTATTGCTGAGGCACCTGTCAAAGTGATCAAAGTTTATTTCTTATCATGAGTTCAGCTATGATGTTATATTATAAGTCATATTTACCTCTCCTTAACGAATTGTATCGATTTGATACCCAAAAAAGTTCAAATTCCTCGTAATATCCAGATCGCTACGAACGCAATGCTCATTTGCATTGGGAAATTGAACTGCTTTGCTGGTCTGTCAGCCACTTCTGATGAAGGACTCTAAAACCAGCGTTCAACCGCTGCCTGTGCTGCCGCCTGCACGTACTGCGACGTGCGACACAGGCGGGTACCAGCTAACCTATGTTCGTAGTTTTTGTGATGTCAGGGATGGTGGGTGGAAAGTTGTTTCTATTGTGGCGGTTTGAATAAGAAAAGAAGCTGTGTTATGTTATGAATAGGGTTTTGCCTGTCAGATGGCGTAGGATCACTTCAACAGTGTCCCATAGACCGAATTTCACAATTAGTGTCAATTTATGAATCATCCAAGCACACATCGATGTGCACCATGGTTGCATGCAATGTATACAATGGACGTTCGATCTTTGCTTTACTAAGATACCTTTTGAATGGATCTCCCACATGCCAGTACTTAGCAACCGTTACAATACAGTTACGTTGAGTAACTGATAGAAACTTCCTGTGTTAGTACATTCTCATTCAATATTTTGCCATGACCGAAAACGCCAGGAAATTTACTATTCTCTGAGGTCGGGGCGGATCAATTCCCGTCACTGTAAAATATTCAGACGCGCAGAGCTATCATCCTCTGTCATCTTAGTCTACCCGGAGTATGACAGCCACAAACGGGGTAAGTCTGTCCATACGGTAGTCCTCACATGAACCTACAAAACCTCCCTTGTATATGGACGGGTTCGGCGGCCTCTTCCCGGGGGAAAGGGATAGAATGGCTTGTACGTGGGCCGGGTAGTAATAGTGCCAATTGGACGGTGTGAGGTTATCCATCAGCTCTCGCCGTCGGCGGGACACGAGGGAACGGTCGGGGGAAAACGGCCGGAGGTACATGAAAAGACACCCAACGTTTCAGGGAGGACTACAGTTGTGACCTAAGGTCGTTACAAGAGTGGGAAGACTTGAAGATGGAAAATAGGTGGAAGGAGCTGTGAAGGCATATCGGATAGCCAGCTGGTCCTGGCGTGAACCTCTTGAAACTGAGCTTGACACTAGGTCGTAGTTCTTAGTATATATTTCTCTTTTTATTGCAATGAACTTCACCTGAATTGGATGGTCTTCCATTAGATCATAGGTGTTCATCAGGGATATTTACAAAATATCCTTGCTATTCCATAGTTAGCAAATCGAATATGTATAGGTGATAATAATAGTGGATGATATAAATGGATATAGTTAGTCATGTCATTAATATATATGTCCTAGACAGTCTAGAGACTTCAACTAATTTGGTTGATTCATCCTTTACAATCGAACTGATGATATATGTGTATGAGATGAAATGAGATGATTTATGATTAACAAACTATCTAATGGAGGCTTAGTACCACCACCCATTTAATTTTGCTATGGCATTTTTAAAACTAAGTTAACTAGGTGATTTTGGATTTATTCAGGTAATGCAGATCACCCCTTTTCATCCCTATACTTTCTAAAAGATTCACAACGGGGCCTGGGTAGCTTGAACTGAACCTTTTCATTAGAGCATACAGTCAAAAGACTTATCATACCACATTTCCTTAATATCTTTGATAAATTGTTATTTTGTAAGGAGAGTTATGCAAACAGCATTTTTCAAGATATCGCCTATTAAATGTTGCTCGTGGGATCTCTCCCAAATGCCATCAATGTTCGCGTGTTCAAGGACTGTGAAATTTTATTACCCCCACTAATTCTGCTGTGAATGCCCAAGCGTTGCGTTGTGTTAATGATGGACCGATCGATTTACTTCAGAGTCCAATACCAAAAGCGAGACCGGCTCAAATGTAAGAGAAAGCTCTTGGATGAGCAGCAACCGAGCATGGTTCTAGGTATCACACAAGTCATTTATACGTTCGCTGGCAATCTCAAACCCATTCATTCGAATATACAAGAAGTGCCTAACTATTTTGTCACCAGTACTCCATTAAAATGGCAATTCTGCATTGAAGTAGTTCTTATTTCAATGCAGGTCCAAGTTTAATGAATCCTTATTTGTAATTATAAATCTTTACCAAAGCATCAGAATATTTTATGCCATTAGTCAGAACCAGTTCTCGTGTGTTTTTATTTCCAAGAAGATGACCTTCATTTTGTATTAATGGCATTAATTGTATTTCGTAATGGATTGCGTTAGGTTCTAGATCAAACGTTTCATGTTGCAATAACGACTTTGGGTTGATGCTGGGTAACGTCGGTAACATGATAAGTGGATGCATGACGAGTGGGAACTCGTCGGCGGTGCCAAAGTAACCTGAGATCGACCTGCATGAGCCTTTAGATTTAAGCAGATTTACTTTTTGCTCAATGGCCTTTTTAAGGAACACATTTACACTTGCAGTAAAGCATGGCTGATTGCGTCACAGCAAACTCTCTTCGACCCATGGATTTAGTGGTACGATCGGAAAACAAAAATCAGAAAAGGGAAATCGTTTCAACATTAGCCATTCAAAGTACATTGATAGGCAATCTTCTTGCTAGCCAGGTTTTGGGGAAATCTATCAAGCAAACTAAATCAAGTAAGCCATATTTCCATCTTTAAATCTGCGTGCATAATATTCCTCAATATTCTGAGAGAGTAACGTTTGTATTCGTGTCTAAACAGAAATCATTAAAAGTTCTAGAAGTGTGAGAATTCAATCAATATTCTACATGAGGAAAATCATGGGGGTCATTCAATGTTCCAAAGTCAATGCATAAATGCACTAAATCGATTTACATCAACTTATTTCGTGAAATTCCCATCCTAGAATTTTGTCTTATTTTCCCTATCTATGGTGTATCAGTTCATTTCCATAGTTTCCATATCGACTTTATAAGTCATGCAGAGTGTCAGTGTGTCATATGTACATTCTAAAGGTATTTGACGAGATCATCAATAAAGAAATTTTATATTCACGCCCTACTTTATGGTAGTTCCATGTTTGAAAATAGACTTTAAGTATGAAAGTCTCCTTAAAGCCTCCTGCTGCTCTCGAAGTCCCATAGGTGTGTCTGTCCATCGTGATGTACCTAGTGACGTCTCTGAAATTGGCGTCAGCGTTCTCTGAGCTGCTCTCGGTAAAGGTCGAGCCCGAATGGGAGGGAGGGGGGATACTTACCTGTGATATCCGCAGATTAGGAATGACGAGTGGACAGTGGGGAAATGAGACACTTTGCCAGTGCAGTGCCCCTGCCCACCCCCTCGCTCTCCATCTTTCCACCCGCAGCGCTGCGCACAGCACAAGTGGCCCCAATGAAGCGGCCAAAGGGCTCACTTGCTGCTCCCCCATTACCCCAAGAGATGAGAGCTCGAGCTACTCGTCGTCTTCTTTTGAGGTCACTCTTCTGTAAGTGACATGAAATCCAATTATTAGCGAAGAACTTTTTTTCTAAATATTTCCTTGTGTAGAGACAGAATGTATTGCAAGGTAAAGATGGCACGGGACAGCATGGAGAATTTCTATGATTACTATCTCTAGTGGAAAGGATGTGCAGGAACCCAAATTGGTCCATCATCAAAGTTCGTCTGAGCAGAACGTAGTCATTCAGGGGATTGAGTAGCTGACGGATGTGTTAGCAATGTTGAGTCTATAAACTCGTATATAAGGCCTGTTTTCATTGGCCGACGAAAAGGGTGTAGACTTTTTTAATTACACAGAAAGTCTGTCGGTGGTGCTACCGACTGTGCATCCGCACCGAAAATCGGTGAGGGTAGTAGATTTTACTCAATGGCCAAGCTCTCACTCAGTGGTTGGTGGTGCCATATTGCATAATCTAAGCAGAAAAAGTTGTGGGTCACTTCATGAGCTGGGTCGTTTCCATTGACCGATTTGGGGTCAGCAGCGGTGGTTCCTGACTGTAGATCGGTGACGATAAATCGGCAAATGGAAACGGGCCTTATCTGTGCATCATGTCCTGTCCTGGTAAAGGATCATATTTACGTTATATTCCAAGTTGTAACCTTCCTTTTGGATGGTTCCTTGGAGATCCTGTACACCAACTGTGAGGATGTTTGATATGCTTTGTCATGTCTTAGCATGCCTGGAACAACCTGTTTTTGAGCTGTTCTGGACTGCTATATTCGAGTGTTTTCCCTGCATACCCTAAGGTGGTCGGTACGAGTTACACCTGTACAGGTTCCTTGAATAACGTGCTTTCAATGACAGACTGTCGCTTGTTATTTTTCAGTCACCTGCATAGCTAAAGCTGTGTGCCCTGCCTCACTCACCGATTCTTCTATGTCGAATACTCTCATTGCTGTGCTAGGGAAAGATAAGATGACGAAGCAGCTGGAGTAAATAAATTTATTATTATCATCATGATCAGACGATAACATAAAAAGAATGATAAATGACATAAAATTATAATATATTAATTCATACATAGTTGATACGAGTGATAGTGTAGTAAAATTTGTAATAGTACATTGATTGATAAGATTATTGGTAAGTAAGATAGTATGGTAAATACTACGATAACAATATGATAAATATTTGATACAATATGTAAATAACGCCCTACAAAGTAGGGTTTACAATAGTAAAATAAAGATGTGGTTGGATGGGAAATGAAAGTACGTGTATTGAGGTTGAAGGGTTTGTGAAAAGTGGGGGAGTGTGTGTGGTGAGAGTGTGAGGTGAGAGTGGAGAGTGAGTGGTGAGTTTTTGTCCACCAGATATTAGCAGTGATCGGTCCGCCAAACCGGTAGAACCACACAACTGAACCTGCTAAAGTTGAGTGTAAAATACTTTTATATGTGCATTTATATTGTATAGGATTACAATTTCATGAAAAGGAGCTTTATTGTCCCCGACCACCTGTATTAAGCTTTTTAAAACCTCTAATGTCAATATTATTTTTGTGTTATATACAGACAGCACCAACCTTTTTGAGCAAAAAGAGATCTTCTAGCAAAAGGAGAAATATGTTTGTTATAATCATAAGAATATCTGATCATCGTTAAATGACCCCGATCAAACACAATTGACGAATAAGGCTCTATTATTTATATGTTAGCCTTGTACATGTATTTCATTGAGTGGTAATTGGCATGGAAATATTCTTGTGTCAATATGCATTCGGCAAATCTAGACCGCGATCAGACGGAGATCTTAAGAAGTTGTTTCACGGGATTAACTATTCCGTACAGGCATGTATTTGTCAAACAGATAGTATTCCCAGCCATGGTATTAATCAGGTATTTATAATAAGATGACGAGCAAAAGCCCGAATATGATATATGACGAGTTTCTTCATCAGAGGAAGAGATCATAGAAAGACTACACTAATTTTAGGAGCTTGAGCGAGACAGACTACGTGAATCCAAACCGAGCTGCCTGTTGAATGGTCACATGAGGATGCGCTCTATCTAATCTTACAATTGTGCATGTGCAACAGACGGCTGTAGAATAGGGGAAGGATCTTTTAGAACGTTTCCAAAGAATTCCTAATGTTCTCATTTTAACTCATTGCCATATATGCAAATCAGGTTTTTGTCTATCATCTGAAAGTTCCATTCTTTACACTACCGGTCCATACTTCCATGACTGTATTATCCATCAATACTGCCCAGTATTGAGACGTGAGTAATAAATTCAACATAAGCATGATCTGTGTGACCATATTCTCCTTGAAGTTGACACTACAAAATACTCCTCGCTATCTTTCGGAGTATTACTATGCGTCAACTATGCGGAGAACACACCCACTCAGATAGAAACTATGGTGATATTGTGTATGTCTTCATGTGTCTAGGTAGAGTTTCACCACTATTTGGTTTACAATAATTCGAAAACAGGCTGACCGACTTTGTCCATTCAAGATTATTAGTAAAACTGCCATTCAGATCGGCATCACGATGAATCTGACGGACAGATTTACTCTGAATTTTTGGCACACGACTACATTTTTTCTTGGACGTTTTTGACCGAGTTGAGAATTGTCTCCTTAATCGAATTCATCTTCGTCAAGCCTTTTATCCGTTTTAGTAGATTTACCCTCCTTCTTTGTTAACGTTTTTATCGCTTTTGCCAATGTAACAGCGTTGGCTTTTCCTGGTCGCATATTCCTGGAGTTTCACACAGCGGAACATGTCCAGAAAGGTCCTAGAAATGAAGTAAACCTTTTAGCTGTCGGCGATTTCTGGAATCGCCAATACAACATGATGTGTATGTTAGCTATTGTTTCATATTTCACCTGATTATTGCTTCAGAAAAGCTAAACTATTGGTGGGAGATGTTACTAGGAAATAATATCCCACATACACGCAAAATTATGTTGGCGATTCTGGAGATCGCTGCCGTTACTCGCTTGGTTTGTCTCCGGCATCATATTGTTCTGCAAACAGTTGTAACTGGTCAAAGTATATGTCAATGAACGAGACGTCTGTTCTGGAATGAATCCATCATAAAATCAAGACCCATTTGATAATCTATACCTATACAATCAATAGTTTATTTTTTCATGGAAGTTTTATACTTAAAGGTAGGTACGTATGTCGTCCGCGTAGAAACATCTACATTCACGGTGTCAATGTTATATGTCAAGGATAGCTGGTCGGTTTTAATAATGGCAGAACTGCACACATTGATTATCAAAAAATCAGAATCACGAGCTTGCGTCAATTTGGACAATATGAATGATTTATTGTGGTACAATTGGTTATCTCCAAGTATTTAAAGGGCTTATCAGATAAACATTCATCCGATCTCTTTTGATTACAATTCCTGTTTTTTAATCAGATAATGTAAACCGTTGGCATCTGATTTCCCAATGTCACGTGAGCAAACCCATTGCGCACGGCTTTCGCCTTTGTATGAGTCCTATCAAAACGCAGTGGTTTGATCCATCTGATAGTGTTACCGCTAGAAATTCAGCAGTTTTGCAAGTGGGAGGAGGTGGCAATGGCTGGCGATATATGGACATCTGCACGCTCGGGTCGACCTGGAAACTGAGCTGATTTCTTGGAAGTTAGGCATTTACATTATCAAAATTAATATTTGGGTGGAAAATGGTATTTCGTATATTGAGTCACACCCATGAGCGAAACGGACGGAATTTGGTATATATCGTAGCTTAGTGAATTAGGTACATTGAACCTTCAGTGGACTATCTGCCCTCCAGACTGAACTGGTCGTAATTAGAAAAAAAAACAAAAAAAACCCTGAATCCTATCACTTAAAGAGGTTTATGAATTTATGTTACACGTCAGATTACCTAGGCTGACCTATGATACTTAATCGCTTAATATGATACCATCAGGGTGCTATGACTAATAAGCTCTCTAATGGGAAAAAGACCGGATAGAGACCTCTTTCATTTTCAATAATACGATTCGTTGGAGAGCTTGTCAATATCGTTTTGTCGCCCTAGCCATATACTTGTTAAATCTTACTTGATCAGATATTCAAAACCCCCATGCAGCAGAAATTCCGGGAACTCTTAATTCACTGCCGACAATCAGATTTTAGGCGTTGTGATATTCAATACCCTCCATTTTTTTTGCTTTTTTAAAAGTCTTTATTGCATTCGATTATTTTCAACCGTTCTTTCTTGCAATTTTCAACAATACAAACAAAATGATTACACAGGATGATATTTACAATGAACCCATAAAGTGATATGGGCTGTGAAATTGTAGAAGACTGTACCAGAAATGACCAATCTATTATAAATGTATCCTAATAATGTCTCTCAATTCGCTAATTGTCGAATCATGCACGAGAACTATTCATTTTGTTTGTAAATCAAGTCTTTAGTCAGATGGTGTAAATGTGGTCGCAAACATCTTGTAGTTCCACATCTTACCATTGTACTTATTACCATCGGACATAGCTATAGGGAAATATATTCACAATGTCCATGTCAATGGTGATCATGGGTGATTTTATTTACCACATTGGGTATATCTTAGCTGTATATATGGGTTTACTGACAATGTTAATGAACAGTTGGGTTTACTTGATTTATAATTCTATAATCTTGAATGATGATGCCTGAGTTAGATATAGTGTACCATTACTCTGCAACGTAACATGATATTACAATGGTATCAAACACGATTCGTATTCTACGTATAATGTCTGAGAATCCTATATCACCTGACGTTCTAAAACACTTGGCTATTGGCAATATGACCCACCATTTCACTTAGCCCTCAACTGGTCCAGACCAACGTATTTTGACTAATGATGCCATTATGTAGAATACCAGTGGGCACTTCCGGGAATATTCCGACAAAAGACTGCTTAAGTGGTATACAGGGCTAAACTTCCCAGGCGGAGATTCGGACGACCAGCTTTATGCACATGACCACCATTCCCTTCCCTCCCACTGCCCCTGGGCATCGTCACGCTGCTAGTTACCGGACGGCACACAGGGTTTACGATGGGAAAGTCTTAAGCCACCAGCGTCAACCTATACCATCTTCATTGCACCAGTAGGACCCACCCCTACATTTTCTCTCTCGGTTGCTACCTTACACCGTTGGATTAAAGGAATAAAATATACTTTACCGACTAACGAATGATCCGCATGGCTGTGCAACCAGTGCAATTGGAAGTTATATACGCCTCTATTGAATTAAAGCACCTGCTACGAATATCAAGTGACAATAAAGTTAATGTCATATCATTCGATATTTATGATAACATAGCAAATCAATATGAAATGTATTGTCCCTGTATCATTCATGGTTTTAGATTTGTGATATATGTCAACTATCTGATGCAATCTTAAACCCCATTTGCCATACGTTGTATATTCCTTATCATGGGAAAATCATTTTGGATTGTGGTTAATGAGGAATTATCAACACATTTTAGCGGCTTTATAGAGTCATTTATACTGCAGTCTAAAGAACTATTACAGAAACAGTCACTCTAAAGTCGGATCACAAAATCTGCTTCCTTCACTTACCAGGATATTTATCAAAGTCATCAGTAAGCCTTATTTAGATTATAGTTGCAGACCATGTCAGAATATGGCCTCTTTCATGAAGACTATATCACAAGATATTGCAATGACATCTTAAAACTTATCTTACCCCTTGTATTTCCTAACATCTATTATCCACCTAATACAAAGTGTCCATGGAGAATACATGGGGAGTGTGTATCTATATATACAATGACAAAAAAAACAAATGTGTTGTTATAGTACACTCGACCTTACCCATGCAAAATTTCAGTGATATGCTGCGCTAACAGAAATGGAAGGCACGAACGTTTTGTAAAGAGCAGGGACCAACCATTGGGCCGTGACCAGGTGGCAGTGCACATCACACCATGTGATAACCCAGTGGATACGCGTTCAATAAGTACACATGGTGCACAAGCAATAGCCTTTACCCTGGAGGCAGGGTGTACACAGCTAACACTCTGTTGTGGGGGCAAGGCCACTGAGTGTCCTCGACCCAACGGCATGGTACACACACTCTGCTCTCTGCAGGATGCATGGGTAAGAGGAGTCCTTGACCTACACAGGTGACCAGGAAAACTTATCGCAAATAATGACATGGTTCTAGGGACATTATCCTTGAAACTGTATTCAACCTTGATGTTGCAGTTTAATAAACTGTATCGTATTCAAACCATGAGAGGTGTTCAACCTATATGTTACCTTTGTGAGCAGGGGCAGCCATGATTCTCCATACTCTTATCTCAGTTGATGGGGAGTTTGTATTGTCGGTGGACCTAATAGAAGGACATACACACGTCACTGTTGTAGATATGTTTTCTGACAGGCTGCCATACATGTAGGGTACTCTACTACCTACAGCCCACATAATTCCAGCTGCTACTTTCCGTGCAAAACTTACTCATGTATTTCAGAAAATAATGGTAACTATTCACAACCAATAGATATTTCACTTTGATGCATTTCAGAAGTATTCCAATTACAGCTTATGCTGCAGGTAGAGTTTTTTTCCAGAGCAACACATTTAAGGAAGGATCTAATATAACCGAATATACAAACACACACTACTTTGTGGGTGATTGATGTACACATTAATAGGAAATACTTAACACACAACAATGAATAGTAAATCCAACAGCGCACACCGAAGCTCTTATCAACCCGCTATCATCGACTAGAAATGTATGCTAAGCCATTGTCCGCTGGGAGTTACCGATGCCTGAACGATAACTCTGCTGTACTTGTGCCGTTTTTAATTAACAGTCTGCTAATCGTAGGCAATTACGTATGTGCCGTAGGTTTAAACTACTGTGGGGCAGGTAGCAGGAAGAAAGCCTCGTATACAAATGCTCTTACCTTCTAGTTACTCGTGTTCAGACAATTATCCATCTTCTGCTTTCTGAATGCGTTCCGTGTCTGTAACAAGAAGCGGAGCAAATGATGAATATCCATTAGACGTACAGGTGCATGTATAGTCCGACGGCCCTACTTCAACTTAAATTTGATAGAATTCTGCGAATTTTGTGTACATGCTCACTCTTTGTTCTATTGCGTAAAAGATTGATATGGAATAAGGGGTCCGATAATTTAGAAATTCTGCGTACTTTATGGATGGCCCATATTGTCATCGGGCCATAACGGTCTTCTTGAACAAAACATGTCGTTGATATTTGTCCAGATTAAGACCTCTATATGTAAGACAATTCCCGATGAATGGTTTGGTTGCGCTTTGTGTCTGTCCTTTGTGGTGATATTGCGTTAGAATGACTTGTATTTAGTTATTTGTATATTGCTCAGGTTTATTTGTAATAAAGATGACAATACGGGTTGATCGAATATTTGGGCTGTCGTAATTTTTGCATATTCCTGCAGTAATGGAGATGTTTATGAACCATTTTATCCTAAAAGTGTGGATGATCTATCAACCTGTTTTATGTTTTAGTTAATGCTTTCCTTGTCCTAATATTGACATGGCAGCATAGATTTGAACATCAATGTAGCTGTCAGTGGTATCACCGCGTGGAAATTTTCCCTATGAATCAGGTAGTTTTTGTCATTTTTGTACTTCAAATTTGTTATTCTTACACCAGGTATATGTCAATTAACGTCTGACTAAGCCGTCTAGAGTAATTAGATAAAGGTGGACTAAACGATGATTTATTGAGGTAACTCTGACTTTTACCTTTTCACGTAGTCTTCCACCTACTGATACGCTTCTGATATATGATTATAGGAATAAAGATAACCTTTATATGTGACTTATACTAAAACCTAGAGCTGCGAGTCAATGACAGGAATAGTTGTAAATAACATATTTTATTACATATGCATCATGATGATCCGCTCTGGACTTTGGAAGTAACCAAAGAATAGTGGTACAACTACAAGGATTAGTAGCCCAATATCCTGGCTGATTGACTACCGTCTTGTGTGTTTGTCGCATCAGTCATTTATAGACGAGGTTTGACCTTCCCTATGCACTTTATCACCTACTTCTGCGTATTTACAGGATTACGTTAATTATTGCTCCCTCTAGGGTCCTCCGTGAAGTGCCATGCCAGACCGTTATCTACCTAATCATTCACTCAGCACTGAGCTGCACTCTTGTCTGGTTCTTCATTTGAATATTTCGCTCCTGGGACCACTGCCAATACTACGTCAGCTACTAAGCAGATTATGGTGATTGTCCTCTACTGTGAGAAATGGTGATCACAATCACCTGCAGAACAGTCAGCTCTTGGGATCAGTACCAATCCTAGCTTCACGACTCAGACAAATACACTGTTTTTCCCCTATACCATGAGAACTGCTGACCATTTATAATCTTCAGCTTAACTTTGTGGACTGTAACTCTTAGTCTCTAGAATAAACTGAATATTGTTATGGCAGCCTGAAAAAGTGTGATACCTCTCCAGGTACATAATTAGAGCGAATACAACGGAACACTATTTTTAAAGTGTGAGGCAGTACTTTTGTTGATCCCAGATCCTCTTGCTATCAACAGCATACATAGTCTTTTTAGTTTTTTTTAAATAGTTTATTGACACAAAGTTCACATATAACAGGATACATGATTTTCAACCGAGTTGTCACGGAAACGAAGACACGTAAGAAAAATCCACGCAGTATCATCGGCATTCTCAGTTGAGTACATAGTAACTTGAAACACAAATGATCTTAGTTATATACTCGGAGCTTTAAGGGGTCCAAGGAGTTCTCCAGACTCATAGTCCTTGAGTATTGTGGAGAACTTTCATACGGAGATTCGCTACCACATGGTGATCTCACAGAAAGTGATTGTTCATGTGTCTTTATTGGGTCTTTATTGGGGTGCAACCCTCAATTTTCCACCATGGAAGAACAGTCACAACGGTATTTCCTAGGTTTTATTATGCACCCAATAGGAAGTTGCCATAGGAAACGTATAGAGCGCCTGGAATCAGTTACCCGGAGATTCTGGGATATCAGAATGTACGGGAGGTGTTTCCGGAAAAGTAGACCCATCTATAATGATACCAAATCATGTACTTCAAAATATTGATTTTTCAGAATCAGTCATGATAATTTCATTAACCATCACGACTCACTGTCATAAAAGGTTTTGCCTTGTAAAATAACGAAAAGATAGCGAACTTAGGCCTACTGGCGTAAGTATACACAAAATTATCACCATGCCTGACAGTCCTATGGCGTTATGGCGTAATCTGGAACTGCATATGTCTTGCAATAAACTTTTCACTGCATTAGAAAGAAGGTGAAGTATCATTACTTTCCCTTGGATATTACTACGCGTCAATTACTCGCAGATTACCGGGACTCGTACACAAAACCAGTCATTATAGTGTATTCAATTGAATTGCTTTATCATTTGTATATAGTAATCATTAATCAATAAATTTCATTGAGGAAAGATGAATGTATCTGTAATTTGCAGCAAACGTCGGGAGGTCGATGAATATTAACCTAGACAATTATAGTTGTAGATATAAACCAGCAACGACGAGCGAGTAGGAGGGGGAGAAGTGAAAACCCTGTGGACACGACTTTGGTCTAGAGGCAGTTGGCCTGGCACTGCTGGCCGAATGATTACCTGACCCCGGAGGTCATTTCATCGGGAATGGGGGCTGGCGCCGGCTTTTCTTGCCCTACCCTATCGCCTCATTTACGGGGCGCCCACCCCAGCTTCCCGTCACCTGCTCTCCCATTAAGCTGTGCATGCCCTTCGGCCGCCCCCGCCTGGACACTGCCCCGGTCCCACCAGCCGGTTAGACCCGTCACAGAACAACCTTAGAGACTAGGACAGATAGTCGTATCCCCAAAACTGGTTATAGGTTGGAGTGGCCTCTCCACACGATCTCGATAGTGGGCCTCGACCCAATATGTTTGGGAGGGGAGAAGGTAGTATAATCCCCGAGGCGAGTAGGAATCCCATGTATCAAAGTTATAACAATTGCTCATAAAGTATCAGTTTAGGCTTGTTACATTAGTTATATGTATTCAATCTCATAGTAGCTATTCATGTATAACCAAAGAGATGGAAAGCTGAAGAGGGTGTATACAACCAACTTGTTATGTATTGTCAGATTTATGCATTGCATTGTCAGATATACACTACAGGGCATACAATATATCAGAACAAAGGCGTACTCCTCCAGGGCATACTATATTATACTGAAAGGCGGGATACATTGTGGCAACTCTGTGCTGTAGCTACATATTTGAACAAACAAATGTGCACCACCACATGGCAATGAACGCTCCGATGTACATCCAACCGCTGGAGTCCTGTTGAAAGACGACAGGAGATGGAATAATCCCCCAGCGCCCCTCTTTA
Source organism: Alentia gelatinosa (assembly GCA_950022655.1). Taxonomy (NCBI): domain Eukaryota; kingdom Metazoa; phylum Annelida; class Polychaeta; order Phyllodocida; family Polynoidae; genus Alentia; species Alentia gelatinosa. Next base: position 46,124,566 of record OX465583.1, on the reverse strand, counting down.
TCCTCGTCAATCACTGCTCTCTGGCCGCTGTCTTGTGGTCGTCAGAGAATTATGCAATAGGCCAGCCAGCTCTTTGGGACCTCGTCCATCTCCGGTGGTGGGCAGACTGGAGCTACTCAGAGCTTGTCAACCGGTCGCTCTACTTTATTAGCGCCGTGAATCCCAGATTGTGTGAAAGTAACACGGCAATCCAGGGCTGCATTGTGATAGGATCCAGATGTAGAAGCAGCTGCTACAGGAAGGTGGAGGGCGTATGCCGCAAGCAGATCAAGTCATACGGCCTGGGCCCATACAGAAACTTCGGAGATTCTCAACGCAAAATAGGTTTCCCCTTTTTACCCCCTTGTATCTAATAACCAATGAGATATCAATACGGCATAATACCGAGGGAAATTAACTTCAGAATGTTATTTAGCTGGTTCATTTTGAATCAGTATGGTGAGAAAGGTATTGTCTGACCTCATGCTACAACGAATGATATAATTTGATCTCATGGAGATATAGAACACCTCTTTCCGGATGCAAAATATGGAAATCAGTGTATGTTATTGCGACTATACTTCATGACAAACCTTTTTTAAGATGTAAATGTGCGCCACTTGTACTCGGCAGCCAGTCTATTTATGGACGAAATGAGTAACATCTGACTCCTGCGTTGTATATCATCATGAATAGTTAGAGAAAAAAAACAAAGCTGTTCTCAATATAGTCGGCGACCCCATGCACAGAATTCCTAAAAAACAATTTCTCCAGATAGCTATTTTTATTCGAGCACACAAAGCATAAGAACCGCCAAATAGGACATCCGAAATACTCATTATGAAATAGATTAATATCGTACCGCATGGTGGATATCGTGAACAAAGGGGAAAAATGAAAGTGTGAAAGGTGTCAACAAACTCGACTCATAATGTACAGTCGTATGACTCATTCTAGCTGTGTTCGCATGGCTGACAATTGTTTTCAATACTCAATGTCCCTACACCAGACCGCACACATTTTGCTTTACAGGAATAGCACTGTTTTCAATAATGGTTTTGATGAGATCACCTTTTCTGAATTATTGATATGTCCGACATCATATTCAAAAAGCTGTTCCTGAGCTCCTAGCTGCTACGCCTATATCATAGGACTGGCCTTTGTAACCGCCTATCAGAGGCAGATTCATTAAGATATAACGGTTGATGTTATTTGGCGTATCCATACTGAACACCAACTTGATTCTGGAGCTCTATACATATGTAGGTCTGGATGTGTTAAGCTGCAATAGCTTATTGGATGATCCGCCTATGCCATCTGGTGGGCATGGGTAGACAGCTGACATGGTGAGTCACCCCCTTTATAGTATAAATAGCACACTTCCTTCACATGTGTTTTCGTATAAACAACCTGGGTTTGAGAAAGTCGTGGTTAGTCAATGAGACGTACATGTGTGGCTTTCAATGTTCCTGATATAATTGGAACTTCATGTTTAAAAAAAGGAGAAATATAAATTACTAATTTATATATCAAAGTTTAAATATCTACGTTCCCAAATCTGGAGATAATCGTTGACGCAAGAAATACTACTAAGGCAACACTAACCATTCTGTACGTTTTCCTATTTAACTTTCCCCAGCCTATTAGCGTAATCAGATAGTACTGGTAAGTGGCCCCAATCATTACGGAGATGGGCATCAATGGGTGGCTGGCCAGACTGAAACGTCCGATGGGGTGGCTGGTCAGTGCTCTATTTGGAATCACCTCTGGAGTGACTGACTCAGTAAACAGACTGGCGAACTCAGTAAACTGCTCCGTGTTGGGGGAGGAGTTCTCACGTGACCAGACTAGAGACTTAGTTAGATGACTCCAGCCTAACCTGACACGCTCTCCCCTCTCTATGCCCCCTCCTTCCTGACTCTACACCGTTTGATAATGATGCACCGGAACGTTTTAATGCAGATCGACAGAATCCCAGTGAATCAACTAAAACCTTCATCAGACGAACTATGGGCTCGTGACACCCAATCATCTACCATTGATCGGCGACCACGTGCACCGACATCTCTTACCGGGGTACGCAGCCGAAAGATGCAAATGAGGTTAAATACCAACACCTTATTCGCCGCTGAAGTTCAATTCAATTTCTGTCTACATCTGAGGCCCGGAGTTGTTGCCTCTCGTACCCTGACCCAGAATATGTTACTAAAATGACGCAAGAAGATACAAATTGCTGACTAAATCGAGTTTATGGGCATGTGTCGATATTAAGCACCATGTTTATTTGCGTTACTCTTGAATATTATCAGACTACCACCTTTATCCTTTTAGACTCCAATGTTAGAAAACTGGGTTTTTTTTATCATAGCAGGTGAAATCATTCTCTCAATAAACCCCTCTAAAAGGTATCCCTTTTCATTTTCCCCATTGCTTTTTAAGCACTTGTTATACTAGATCTATTATTCATCCCTATTGATCTTTCCCCTGTTCGTTCTATAGATACCTATTCGTACTACAGGCTCCGTAGACGGAAGATACGCAGTAAAAACTGATCTTAGATTTTATCAAGTATTTCGCACATACGGAGCCAGTTAGCCAGTTCTTCTATCATTGTTTACCTTAAATTAGCCATTTTTTACCTTCACATTTCGTCGCCTTGTTGGGCTTCACTACCTTGCCCGGTATGTGCTGTTCCCGTATGAAGTCAACTGTGATAATGTGTTACCGCTGGCCATTCTTCAATCATATCTTCTGTTATGCGTACACTTACCGAATAGCAGAAGCTATGACCAGGAGAGTGGAGAGTTGATTAACATATATGTGCAGTCAGCACATCCTGCATGTCATCCTCTGCCGCTTCAAGCGTTCGGTGATTTTTTGTATAAACTCCTAATAACGTATAAAAGTGTGTAATCACTAGTCATCGAGGTATCTAACATGAGATATTCACGAGATACAGTTTGAATCGCTCAAATATGCAGAACTGATCGATAACAACATCTGCGTTTCCAACATCATCTTGCCGTGATTACCAACTTCCAGTGTCAACTGCCGCGGTCACCTCGGAGTGAGCTTTTCAGTTGTTGTGGATTTTGACGAGTGAACTTGTTGATATTGATCAAAATCACATATTTGAACTATCTAAAATGTATTACGTGATTGTCCCATGTCATATACCTCAATATTTGGTCATTACACACTTTTGCACATTACGGGAAATCTCTCATCTGTATCTGAAGTCTCGGAGTGGTGACGGTTTTAATTCGGAAGTCCAAGACCAAGGATGTGGTCATGCATGCACGAAAATATATTGATCACCTCTCCACTCTCCTTATCGTAGTTTCTGCATTTTGTTAAACGTACATATAACAGAAGTCACGATTAGAGAGCGGCCAACGGCATCATACCTCAGCTAGGCCGACATTAATGTCACGTGATCCCGTACCTGGTACGCCACCTACATTGCGTACGGGTATAGATACTGCCTGGGTAGCAGTGGGCAGTATGTGAAGGATATACTGTCACAGGTATATATAATTTATTCAAACTAAATTGTGATTGCCACCTCACTCTTACTCAACTCCGTCTACCTGTGTCAGATGTCCATGTTTTCCTGATTCCTTTTCAATTCCTTTTCATTCGTCCTCCCTTTCCTTTTGTGTCTCATGACCACATTATCCTTAACTTTAATTCTGTTTTCCTCCCACCTTCGCTGCGTCTCCTTTATCTGGTGGGTCCCGTCGCATATTCCCTGCACTTTGCCTACGTCCTTTTCTTTCTGCGTGCCTCTTCCTTTCTTTATCAATCCATCTCTTCCTACCTCTTTCCTACCTCTGTGTACCATTTTTTATCAAGGTCCATTAATGGTCCTAATTCTCCGTTCCCTGCTGCTTTCTCTACGATACACCCCCCCCCTCCCCGGCATTGTTAGTAAACACCTCCATTTGCAATTCTAAACGGAAATGTATGAGACTGAAGGAGCCTCAGCTGCCCCCTCAGGCTTTATATACACCTCCCCTCCAACTCTATTGTTACAATTGACAGAAATTCTAGACATATCGCCGAAAGATTCACATACAGTATATTTATCGTTTATTAAAGAGGAGACGCCAATGCAGATTCTTTTTTAAGAGGAAACATTTGGATTTGACAGAAACCTTCTTAAGACTGGCGTGTTACTGTGGTATCTGCCTTATTAGCCGGAGATGACCACATGTAATCAATGAAAATAAAAGCCTTCAGTGGTCGTTTAATAGCCAATACTTAGAGTAAAATGAGAAATTAAATATTTCAAGGGCGTTGCTTTCAGTGCGTGATGCAGATTCGCAAGTAATCATCGGTGACAAAACATCAGCATTTAACTTGACACGGGTAAAACGCCAATAAGCATTGCTGTCAGTGGTAATGTAGTCACTTGATTTTATTTACAGAAGAGGTCTGACAATAACTCGTCCCTATCTGTCAGGTTTAACAGTGGCCGTTTTGATGTGGGAGATGGGTCTGAACAATGGCATTATGAATAATTCGTATAAGAAAGTGTCAGACAATGGATTACTGCCAAACGCACTGGAATTAAGGCATGTCTGAGTTACAGTAGCCATGTTACCTGACTTGTCACTGTTGGAGGCTCAGCTTGTTCAATAGGATAAGGCCATGCCTCGGAGTTGACAGGGGATAGAGGTTACGAACAGAAGCCATATCAATGTGGGTTTTTTTTTAATTTCAAGATTTTACCAAATTAGTCATCTCTCAGATTAGGACCAGCCGCAATTGACCTGGCTGTTGCTACGGTGTATGACACCTTCAATAAGATGTACGACACCTCCAAACAAATCGTCCCACCAATCCGCTCCTCGGCACAGAAAACTCAGATGCCACTATACCTCTACCGATTGCAGAACATAAGCCCCCACCACCCCAAAGTCAGGACTTTTGGGGCCAAGCTGAGACCGGTGGTGAAAAAGACACAGTCGCGCCTCGGCCACACCTCGATGCCGCGTTCAACTGTGGCGCCGGGAGCGAAAAATAGCATATACGTGGACGTTAGGGCCTCCTAATTTCACAGAATCGGTCAATGTTTGTTAGCTTGTTAGCATTCAAAAGGGAAAAAAACATGGTTTTCTCAAAATTCGTGAAATGTAAGTAATTATTTCATATGTATGCATATTTCAATGATATATGCACTGCACGAAAACCACTATTTTACATTTATATACGCCATCGCGATAACGCACGTATTGGCTGAATATAGACTTGTTTTCATTTATATACGCCTCTTATCCGCGTCTGCGTTTCGGGCGTCTGCGAGGTAGTTTCCATATGTAGACGCCCGCGAGTTGGCTGTCTTTCACGCCTGGCGTATCCAAGATAAAACATGCTCTGTGCGATATATATATACGCCAGGCGTATATATGATACCAAAAAAAAAAAAATTGCGACCCGCGGCTCGCCCCGTCCTGTGGGTGTTGGTAGAGGATGCACCAACACTGACCCGCCACCCGCGACCTCCCAACCCCAACCCCTACCGCCCCCCCCCCCCCCGACACCCCACCATCCCAGCACCCTACACTCACTCTACCCTGCCAGCCTCAGTGAGAAGCCCCCCGCTGCCCGCCGCCCACCGCCCACCGCCCGCCGCCAGCCGCGTTTGTATAGGTTGACTCAGTGAGAAACCCTCCCCCACCCCCCATCGCCCGCCCATGCCCGCCGCTGCCCGCCGCGAGGTGTTAAGGTGTCGGGTGGGGGCCGGGTACACATGCGCAGCCGCATTCACACATGTGTGGCTGGGTGGGGGGGGGGGGGGGGTGGCGGGGGCGCTTGTGTAAGATGATTTCAGGATTCAACCTCAAGTCTGAAGAGTGTCATTATATAGTAAGCCTGCCTGTCCACACATTCGAAAGGTGTTTGAAAGTAAGATCTATTAGAAAAATAATTAAAAAAACAATATAATGCAGGGTTTACTATGTGTTATTAATCAATTTATACTCAATTAAGTTTTTTATAAAAATAATTGGTAATATAAGATTGCAATTTTCATATAATACAGACTTGGATGGTTAATGGCAAATGAAATATGCTACCAGTAGTGTCCCCAAGTTGCAAAGATCGGAACCTTTGGATGGTGGTGTATATACAACGGAATCAGGCGTATATATGACGTATATAAGACCGCACCATGGACATGTATATACGCCACTAGATAAGGCGTCTACGAGACGGATAACAGGTCGAACTTCTAGACGCAAAATCCTACTGTTAGACGCGTTTCGGATACATATGTAAAGCGGTACTTTTCTTGCAGTGATGTTGATGCTATTATAGGTGGACCCCAAAGTCCCGATGAGTGATGGGCCCTAACGTTTACATACCCCTCTACCCCTTTCATTATTAGTTGGGCAAATGTGAGTAAATGTTTATAAATATACTGCTGATAAACGCATACCTCTGAGATGGTTCGTTGCAAGACGATGATGCATATAGATGGGTAGATTTCCTTTTGCATTATCTTTCCCATGTTAACAGAAGTTTACATACACAGAAACAAATTGGTGAATAAATGAAGGTCATAGATACAATGCTCTTAGTAACAGAGATGAATATACTTATATAGAGAAACACATACATACTCATAACGCCACGGGTATGTGGCACCTAGGGCCCACCACCCGAAGTTGGGACGTTAGGGCCCACTTATCAAGACGTTAAGGCCACATAGGGCCTACCTAGAGTCTACCTATCACAGTAACGACATTTATTTCAAGTGCATACATTTCAAATCATTACTAACATTGCATATTTGCGGGAATTGCGTCATTTGTGCCGATTATAGCAATTTTAGGATAATTTTAACAGAGATATTGAACATCAACAGTATTCTCCAGTATACTCGGCCCTAACGTCCTGACTTTTGACCAGTGGGCCCTAACGTTCTGCAATCGTCCCACGTTAGCAAGTCGTGCTCAAGATACTTTTGTTCTGATAAACATCCTCATGTGGGTCAATCACCCGGGTTCCGCGAGGAATTCTCAGTCTATTACTCTGACCGTAGTGCTAACTACTATGAACCCTATTCTCGTTCAGCAATGTATAAACAGCTGTCATGTGGAGTTAAGTCGGTGCTTTCTTTCTATTTTCGCTCTAACTTCTGTTACATAGAACTTTAAACCCCAATCACCCAAGACGGGACCTTACATGAAAACCATCGAGGTTGTTTATATGGATCAATGATGTAATTATGAAGTTAATTACTGTTGCCCTGTTGTGTCAATCATGAACTGCGAAGAGCTTGGACAGACCTATGGTGGGCTTAGCGTTCATGGAGAGTTTACAGTATATCATCAAAGAGTTTTATAAATAGTACGTTTGATAACGTTTATGGAAGAAATATATATATATATATATTGATATCTGCATTTTGAACTCGTGGAACATAGCAAGGAATTAGGCAATAATTTGTATTTAATCATTTGTTATTACTCAAATTATTTTTATACCTGTCTATGCCAAAGAACCAGATTTCTGGTGGGAGAGTGGCGTGAACCGGATGTTCTGCTCCCCAGTAGGAACCGGGGCATGCGCGCCACTAGTTAACAGCGCTGTACGGCGACTGGGCTTTCCCGGGGTCATAGTTCTCTGTCTATACCAAATACCTGGATATTTATTAAGCGGGAATGTAAACTAATCAGCCCAGCATATTAGCTCGGACCTGCCCCCCTTATAACTTTCATCATACATACATGCATTCATGGCTTCCTCTTTGATAATGGCGCAACCGAGCTAGAAATATAGCACCTTGGACAATACATATAGTGTGAAGTAAGATATACAGACTGCTAAGTAAACAGAGTCAATAAAATTAACCTTACAGCCTACACATTGAAGTCAATCAACAAGCCTTTATCCGAAAGAGCTATATTCCATATTAAATGAATTTAAGGGAAAATTCACTCTAAAATCAAAGATGTATACAAATCGGAATTGGAGAAAAGGTGGGACCATTAACCTGCCATGAAGAAAAGAGTCATATCGGCATTATTACTCTAGGATAAGTTTTACGAACGTGATACACCTAAATTCACATAATATGAAACTCTACTATTGGCTTGTTCGGCCCTGAGTTTGTCTTATTAGTTCACCGTCATGCATTACTGTATCTAAATATCTAAATTACTTTAATAGAATGTTCCTGATGTTGTCATTTACAATTCCACCTTCTAGAAATGAGAATGATGTCCCAATGAACCTAATGGATGCATAACATTTCTCACAGGAGTAGTTCTAATAGGACACCCAGAATTACTCCAGCGAAAGACAAGATCCGCCTTAAAGTACGTAGACTAAAAACAAAGTCTACCATAACCTGTACTAGCAAGGCACTCATGATTAGTAACAACCCAGCTAGTTGTCAACGAGCTGGTAACACCAATAAATTACAAACGGTTAGTTGATCAACTATGAATATTGTTGTAACTTAGTGCTACATTGGGTTGCGAAAGGTAAGTTAAGGCCAATTTCGATTGGCCGATGAAAAGGCTGTAGATTTTCTGTGTTCTCCAAATAGCCTATTTCCATTTTGCGTCAGCAGTGCTGAAGGTCCGTCAGTGGTCCCTGACTGTATATTGGTGATGGCCAGTGAAAAATAAAACGTACACCCTTTACGTCGGCCAATTGAAACAGGCCTATAGGGAAGCATTCGATGATATGACACCGCGCGCAGCAAGGGTGGCAGGTGGTATTCTTTTCTATCCAATGATTAATATGAACTTCTTGCCTCCTTTCCTGAAAATTTCAATTTCTGAGAGATTAGTTTAAACATGGCTCAATCATGTCGTCTGGCAAAATTGCTCACCCCTTCCCCACCTCCAGCATCTACATTTGTCTGAAATGCCCGGATTATGACGCCACACAGGATTCATGGGCTTTAGAAAATGAAATGCGTTTTTGATGTTCTTATTAAGAAATGGCAGACTGCTGAAAAAAGAAAAAAACATATGAAAAGAAAACTAAAGTGGAGGCAGAGATTGTTAAGAGGGGCTTTAAACTGGACACAAAACGGTGAATATCCTGTGGGATTTAAGCCACACGTCGTGTCGTGTCCCTCTCTGAAGAGAACTTCCTCCCCGTCTGCTCCCTTGATCCGCTCATACATAAAACCTCCGGCCTGTCTAAAAAGGGAGCAGATGAAAACATCTACAAGCAGACCAGGCCACTTAGGCCTCGGGTGAAAACGCCTGCCATGAGATCCACACGATTCACATGACTCCCTGTATGTAGCACTTAGATGAGTCCGGATCAACCTAAGGACAATCTTCAACTTTGGGATCAGGTTTGCAAGAGACTTGAGAATGTAGCAGGGCTTAATAATGGGAAGCCTCGAGGAAGAATCATCTGACATAAATGGAATAGTTTTTAAGGAACCTGACAAACGTTTGTGATTGCAAGCTTCACTGACTTCAACTAAATGCTTTGCTGTTGTTCGGCTTCTGTCACCTCACAATATTACGTTTACGGGAAAACGCGATCATGTACGTCATCTAAATGTTAAAATGGTCAGGTAAACTATCAGCTTGCCGCATGGAAAGCTTCCCTGATAAGAGTCAGGCATACAACATACAAACAGGGATAGTACCAGAGAGACAGGACAGCCAGAAAGACAGACAGAGAGGCAGACAGCCGGCTGGAGAAAGACAGACAGAAAAACAGAGATATACTATTAGACAGGGATGAAGATTTAGGTGTCGCACTCTGGGCTTTAAGCAACTCTACCTTAAAGTCATGTCAAAATAGCCCTCCTTAACCTGGCAGCATGGTCCTTCTACCTCACGAAGATCCCAGGGAAGGAGGAATTGCTTGAGTTCATTCACTATGGGTTCCCACTTACGTACCTAGCCCAGCGAGGGATACCCGAGGAGTCCAGAACAACTCTAGAATGATCAATTACCCCGATCAAATTGATTCATTTATTCGCAAGGAGTGGCTTCATTCTAACTTTCTGGGTCCCTTTAGTGTTATGCTTTTGACCCATGGTGCCATGTCTCACACCTCATGTTTCGAGAGAAATGGGGTCCGAGGCCAAGCACTTCATTACTTAAATGACATACCCCCAAGAACAGAGTGCTAATTCAACAAAACTTTGTCTATAGATCACAGACAACGGCCTCCCTACCATCGTCAAATTTGCTTCAGCCAGTCCCTCCTCGTTCATATCCTCAATAGACATCTCCCAGTCATATACGAGCTTCTTGGTGTGACTGGCCATTGCTCTGCTTCATGTGGGGGATGGGTACCTTGTCGTTCCATATGCAGTGCATAAGGGATGCCATGGGTCCCATGTATCTAGGCAATCTCACCATGCTGTCTCAGGATGATGCCTCAGCAGCCCCGACTTCGCGATGGCCCATGGCCTATCCCGGGGTGCGTGAGAAAGCCAAGTGACCCAGTCAGGATATGATCTGGCTGGGCATTTGTATCACACGTGGCAAATATGACTCTCTCCATCGCCGGGGCCAAGCTGGTCAATGTCTAGGACCATGTTGCAGCCATAGCCTGGAAACGATTGTAAACAAAGAAACAGCTCCAGTCAGTACTGAGAAAGGTCCGACACGTCTCAGAGGGCATCAGACCAGCTCGGGCATTTATGGGAAAACTGTTAGAGGGCCTCCAGTCCATAACGGGCTTTTATATCAATATCAACTTGGAGATGTGCCCCCGAGGAGAATGAAGCTAATAACAATGCCACACAACACGATCTTGTTTTACTGGAGCATCGCTTTTCCTTCATTTCTAGGAGCAATGAGTTCCTGATGAGGAACCAGAGGAGAGAAAAGTTAAAACAAAAGCCAAGCTGATAGTCACATACTGCCATTAATAGGGACATAGTACTATACCAATATGGGATCCATTTGCAACAAGTGGTCCAATTTTTTCTGTTTACACTTTTGTGCTGGTATTCAATTTACATTATCAGAGCTTGGCTAGGCCGTTTTTTCGCTCTGTTCCGCTACAGTTGCCCGTAATTGGTGATAATTCGGCAGATACAGTTTCCTTGTATCATCTGGATGCAATTGATAAGTTGTGTTTGCACCAAATGATGAAGGTGATTCCGAAACATCTCTTGCCAACCGAATGGGTTGCAGATACAGGACACTCAAAACCACATACAACACAACAACAATCATCAAAACTCCTCAAAAATGAGACTCAGAACAGATTTAAAATGCAAAATAATTCAAGACTTGATAGAAATGACCAGTCAAGATGGAGATACGCATATATAGCCCCGACCACAGAAATTAAGAATTAACTGATTCAGGCTGTTGCATTTCCCCATATTTATTTCTCATAGTAGTGGAACTGTGACCTATTGGCATACGAGAGAATGGAAATGTTCATGGTATATTTCAAGGCCTGAGAGAGATAAAATTATCCCTCTTTGCAGATGATATTAGTATTTTCCTAAAAGATTTACAATCTCTAAACCTCTTGTTGGACATTTTGGAAAGGTTCCGACGTTATTCCGGGCTCAAGTTAAATTCAGAAAAGTCTTGTCTGATGCCTTTGGGAAGTTTTGATATACACTCCTTCCCCCACTGCATCTACAAATATGCGATAATGTGAATGTGTAGGGTGTCTACCTCTCATCAAAGCCCTCAGAACATTTCAACTATCAATTCAACTTAAAAAATAAACTTCAAAAATGTCGCTATTTGTGTAGGGATTGGCTCAATATGAGTCTCTCCTTAAAAGGGAAAATAACTATAATCAACTCCCTGGTGATTCCAATTTTGCTGTATCCCTTAACAAATTTGCCTGTACCCAAAGGAGTTTTTAGTAAGGTGAAGAAAATCATTAATGAGTTTATATGGTGCAGCACGGTCAATCGCGTAGCATATAATACTTTGTGTGCACCTGTCAGTCAAGGTGGTCTGAAATCACTGGATGTTGAAAATATGTATAAAACATCCTGCTTAAAATGGGTCCAAAGATTGTGTAGAGAGGTTTTTTCCGACAGAATTTGGGAGTTACTACCCCACTTTATAACTTTTTCTTGGCAAAGAGAAAATTCTCCAAGATGAAATGTCCTTCAACTTTTTATAAAGAATTGTTACAGATTTGGAGCCAGGTCTATGTTCCTCCTCCTTGTACTGAGAGGGAAAAACTAAATGAGTCATTGTGGCACAATATATTTATAAAATCGGCAAGGAACACTTTGTGCTTTGAGGCATGGATAAGAGCAGGTATCCTCAAGATAGGTGATATCATCTGCAACAAGCGATTCATGACAATAGCGGAGATTAAGGATAAATATGAAGTCAGGGGTACCTTCCTCGACTTACTAACAATTCATAGGAATATCCCTTGGGTGAGATCCATGTCCTTTGAGGCCTGTGAGGTTAATAAGCTAGCTCTTCTGGTCCACAGCAATAAGCTGGAAATACTTAACATTGCCAAGGCTCCAAGTCGCGTCATATATGATTTCCGCATCTCTTCGGGCCAAAAGATTCCAGTCTCTCGGGAGCATACGCAAATTTTCAAAATGTTTGCCCCCCCCCTTTAGTGCGTACATACTTTATGGATTGCCCCAAATCAAATACATGACCACCACTAACCACACAAAGCCAGTAAAATAGATAACAAGAACCTCACCCTACAGGAAAGCGTCCACAAAGCTTTGTGAGTACAAGTTTTATATAAACTTCAAACTAGACTGGGCAACCTCTCCAAGTAGTACCTCTCCAAGTAGTGAACACGCATACCAAACTGCTAGGTGTAAAATCAGTGAAAGGCCGGATCAATAGGCCTTTTTCCGTAGGCCGGTGTCGCACCTTATCTGCTTAGTTACGCCACAGCTGAAGCCAAACATTCACCTAGAAACGTATACTTTAGCATGGGACCACTGAGTGTATGAGCGTAATACGTTCATAATACCTGTGTACATTATTTCCAGGGAAATAAGAGTGATTGCATTGTATTCTATGGTATTCCAGCTACAATTTGATGTATCATACATGTATATCACCTTAATGATGCTTTAGATATAGCTTAGATAACACAGGGACACCTAAACTGAATACACAATAATACATTGGCAGGCCTAGCTATTATATGCTTATCTTTTTCCATGTTTATACCTAGATAATTATCAACTACAAAGTTGAGACATCCCAGACTCGTTGGTACAATACCCTTGTTTGTTCCAACAATTTAATCTGCCAAAAAACAACACTACTCCAATCATACCCACAGTTCACACTTTAGGTGTGATTGCTGTATGTCTCTATATGAATACCGCTGGAATCGCGGTGTTTGTCCGAGCGGCCGCGTTACTAGACAGTGGGCCGTTAGGCGGCGCTGAACGGCAACACCTGTATTGCCAAAAAAGACAAAGAAAACACGAGTTATAAGAATGCAAATTGATCCGAAAATGGTAAATGAAAAATTAGACACCATGAGATTGGTACTAAACGGTAAAATAAAGAACGACAGACCAAACTACTGGCCATGCACCCGCATCAAGTTGCAGAAGGTTGTTATTTGTACAATTAGCCTCGGCGCTGCGAACCGGTATCCATGACTCATGTGTGATCAATTAACAAACCTTCAACCACAGGATTAGGAAGATCAACGATGGGTTCCGTCGCCTAAACGAAGATAAAGACTTATTCACGCTGAATACAGCAAGAGATATCTGTAGGAATCGTCACGACAGAACAGTTTGTATTTGTAAATGAAATGCAATCTTGTGTGTCTGCTTTTTCGTTTTTTGTGCCCCAGGGCCTGATCCTGAGGCCTCTGTTGTGTGTACTTTTTGTAAATGACCTAGGTTAACGTTGCTGCATCAAAAATTCAGCTTACCTGCAATATGCAGACGACCTTCTGTCATATTGTGCAGATAACGACCCAAACCTTGCCGAGAGTATAAACATCAGCGGGAGATTACGTACCAAGTGTGTCCTTCGATGTGAATCAAATTCGCCATTTTCCCTGGACTGGTCAAAGCACTTTGCCATGAGAATTATGTTCAAAGGAGAATTGTCCGAGACTAGGGAAAAGGTATAAAGCACACCCGTCGCAGGTCCATTAGTCTCTATTTATGAATCCCACCTTACCTGGACTAATGTCTATCAGAAATCACTGCAGTTCCTAATTTGAATATGCAAGATTAAACAGGAAAATTTTTCATACTGACTACATTCATATTATATAAGTATAAAAAAAACTCCCTTATGAAGCGAACTAATTAATTACATATCAATTAATTAAGGATTAAGTTACTAGGGATCCCAACTCCTTTGGTTTCGGTATGACACTTTTTCAGCTACGGACTAATGGCTAGGTATCAAATCCTCTGCTCTTAATTGAAAACTTGAATATTTCTGTGAACGTAATCCCCTGGTGTAATTACATTAAAAGAACCCAAAACATGTCTCCTCTGACTTTCAAAACTGATCATGTTGTTATTCTTTTTCCTCGTTGATTGCACCGAAACCGTTCCGTCCCTCAAAGGCTTCAATACACAAATATTGAAGCGACATCAGTTTCTTACTGCTATGTAACGACATAAGCTTAATTCCGGGACTGAAGAATACATTTTCTTTACCATATATCATTCAGAGTATCCTCGCAGAAATTTAATCAAACTTTAATATCGGAATCCTATCACAGTCAGGAAACTTCTCATATATGCAAGAAAAGAATTAATACAGTAGCGAGACTTGTGTCGCGGAAGTATATTGCGGTAGGTTTTCCATGTATCTTCATTTCCAATAAGTATTTTTCAATGATTTACCGGGAAATCAGAACTAATGAACATAAACATGTCCACCCAGTCCTACGCTCACGGGAGTGTTCCCCATAACACCACATACATGTACTTATCTTATCATAAACCTATCCACGAACAGACATTGCAACAAAAACATCGCAGTATAATTACAAGGACGCATGCATTTTCCTGTAAACCATGCAATGTGTGTTATATATCATACAGCTTATCTATTTATGCTTCCCACGGTCTTAGATTAATCTAGCTATCAGTTTACTACAGTCTGATCATTTGATTTCGATACTCTGTTTCTCATTCCATTCACGCTGGTATCTGTGCACTTGTAGCTTTAGCAAATAGAAAACCTTTCACGTATATTTTTTAAGTTAATCGCTGTACGTTGTGTATAATAGCAACTACAAGGGAAAACACCTGTCAGGAATTAGAGACATATGTTTTGAAGTTGATCGCTGTACGTGGTGTACTGACGACTACCAAATAACACCGGTTTTGTTTAAAAAGTTATAGTACTTATATATTAAAAAATACCTTTGTTGTATAAATTGTTAGATGGAGTGTAATGAATATATCATAACATATAATTGAAACAGTGAACACCACCAAAAACACTCATGGTTGAACATTAATTTCAGGTAGGTAAACCGGTGAGGTGTGATGGGGACGGCCAGTCGAACCAGCAAGAAATGGAGTCTAGCTTGCCTGCAGGAGAGGAAGCTCTATAAGACACCAGTTTCAGGACTCGGTTCCAGTACTCTTCAGACATTATTGACGTTTGTGAAGAAATAAATACTGTGATGACCGTATGTATCACGATAATTCATCCTAGCAATTCTTTGAATCTTCTGTCAATTTCTTTTGTTTTCGTGTTGGTGGACTCAGAACGAGAGTTCAGCATATCCCTGGCATCTCGAGGGGATTAGCGTGTTTTCTATGGGTGGAAGATAAAACAGTAAATCGTCTCCGACTTTCTTTGATCTCAGAAGCAACATGACTGGTGGCAAGTGCCGGTCCCATGATTTGAAGATGCGTGGTAGAACTGCTAGATGGCGGAACAGAAGAGTACATGTCGCTTTTTACGTGTAGATGCTGATTAATAGAACACCGAGATGGCATGATAGAAGGGGGCGTGCACCCGAGCGTAGTTTGACTTCTTTCCTGTCATTAAAAACTCACTTTTTTTTTCTAATTACACAGTTCTTCTGTAATGTTGATTATGAGACTCCAGACATACTTGCCAAAGCATTACCAAGAACAAATGAGGCTGGTTATCTTCTCATCTTAGATCAAATCATCCGACTTTGGTTCCATAGACTGAGATTTTTGACAAGGTCTGTATCTTTGCAGTTGTTTTGTGCCCCTCGGACTATATGTGTCTTACTTTCTGTTTTTAACATTTCATCTACCTGACCCTACATCGTGCTATGCATCTCTCGATACATACATATGGGCAGCAAATATTTTTCATGAATCCGGCAGACATGCTAATCATTACATCGAGGCTTGCTACAGTCTCCATATACATTATACATAGACAATAATCGATGGTTTTGTGGATTGGTTGACGAGAGGTTGACGCGTAGTAATACACTAGCGCTGGAGGGTGTATTACAACGTCAACCTCGAGTGGTTTACAGAGCCGCCTATCCACATAATCATCGTTTGTTGTATTTATTATCCATCATTTCGAATAAATTAAACCCAGTAATTGCCATATTAAAGGGTATAGCAATAGGGACTATTTCTTTGCTCTATAGCACAAAGGGACTATTTTTCCCGTATGCCATGTTTTTGAAGCCGTATACCACAGGTTTGAATCCGTATACCACATTTATGGTATCTGGCAGGTTTTATACAATGGGTGGTGGTTTACTGAGTCCCCATACATTTTCAATGGGGACTTTGTATACGATGGATAATAATATCACATCTAGCATGGCCTGGGAAACCGTGCCGTGCTTCTTCTGCTGGATTCAGAGGATGTACCCACTCAAGGCCTGGGGTCTGACAATCCTGTTATCACTGTTTATCAGCGGCAGAGTGACCTCTGGGTGACACGACCTCGCCCAGAGTACACGCCCGAACCAACAGCTCTTATCTTCTCCGCCACGCCTCAAACATTTACCCACCAATTGATGTGGGCTCGTTCCAACCGCGAGTGATAGCATGAAGAGAACTGATTCTTTAGACAGGGGAGAGCGGTGCATATATCCCACACCTCCTGTAGAATCATCTCAAAAGCAATGGGCTGATTGACTGCGTGTCAATATGCACTTAGGGGGTGATCTTGAGACTTAAGTGGAATTCACATGGCGGGATTCATTGACTT
Organism: Alentia gelatinosa; assembly: GCA_950022655.1. Classification (NCBI taxonomy): domain Eukaryota; kingdom Metazoa; phylum Annelida; class Polychaeta; order Phyllodocida; family Polynoidae; genus Alentia; species Alentia gelatinosa. The sequence continues at coordinate 46,107,476 of OX465583.1, read as the reverse complement.
ACAGGGTGAGAAATCTCATGCGATTCTGTTCCTTGTTAGGAATAAATATTGCCATCGTTTGCAGCCGGAAAAACATGCCTCAAGGAAATAGAATCCTACAGTTTAGACGAAGGGATTGTGTTCGACTACAGAATCTCAGCAGGATTTGTCTCAGACAAACACCCTGTGTGGAACATGAATATCATCGTGTGAATCCCGCATAATACAAGTATCGCCTTTATTATAAGTTTATATATCATGGGAGAAGTGCAGGCTACCATACTGCTCCTTGTTCCAGCACTACTTATTTAACTGGCTTAATTATACAAATCATTCATATCATTTTGTTTGACCGACACATCTCGTTACCAGTAGCCAATTAATGATAGTGTGGTGGCGATGGCAAGATAAAGCGGGAGACTCATGTACTTGAGACTGCTGTACCTTACCCATTTGGCCCAGTCTCCAATAATTTTCCCTGTGCCCAATAATCTCCCAGAAGAATTCTAAAATGGGGGCTTATCAGTCTCAAGGGAAAATGGCGGATTGAATTCACATGGACGGACACACCCAGTACATAGTCTCGGGCAAAGTCCTTTTCCCGGGGTTTGTAGTCTCTGAGTTGCAGCTTTTCCCTGTGTGAATACCTTCCTTGAGACTCAAGTACCCATGACGATACCTCTTGTGCAGTGCCTCTTCCATGTGAACCTGTGAAAACATACCCAAATAGGTTTAGAATTCAAATTCCTTGAGACTATAAATCTTGGTAGGGGAAATATGTACCAACGATTTCTCCCTCCCCACAGTGTCAAGGAACCTATGAGTATCACGCAGGGAGACTATGTTCTGGTAAATAATTGCAGGAAAAATGTTCCAGACAAACCCTGCTGGAGGTACATGTGTGTGAATCCAACTTAAGGGTTTGGATCACCCATCTGATTCTCTTCGAAGGAGCTAACAATATAATGAGTTTGATTCAAAATACACCATGTTCATGGCTATGTACTTAAGAATAACTCGAGATGGAATTATATTATCAGTATCATGATTGCCGGCAAAAAGTACTTTTTTCAACTTGGAAAGTTATAGGGCCGTACCCTGAACAGTAAAACATTTTTACCATAACTTGTGTTCTACATGATGATTTCGAAATTAAATCACCCGGTGGTGGATTATTTTTTGTTTTTAGGGAGGATTGGTGGAAAGATATTTCTTGACAGATATTGTCAAGGAAGAAAACATTGTGGACATTTATGGGTAGCGTGTTCTAATTCTCAGGTGGCGTGGTGGCGTTTTTATAGAGTCCAACAGGAGTGTTATAATTGCTGCCCCAACATTAGTATACATGTACTAATTTCATAATTAGTCTCCATTCTTTTAACAGGGAATCTGGAAATATCAGGAAACTGAAGAACGAAATGGCAGTCCTCAGGAAATATCATTCTTGGAAGCAAATATTTGAGAGCATTTTCTGAAAGGAAAGACGGTAAAGCTCAACTCTGTCAAGATCTATACTCTTCAAGGTTGCGATTATTTTGCCTGCAAACCATCTGAAGTTGGATTCACTCTAGTGGAATTCACGTACCTCACTGTATGTTCGTCTGACACAAATCCCGCTGAGATTCTGTACTGGAACACAATCTCCTCGTCTTAATCGTATGCTTATGACAGGATAGTTTAGTGTAGTTTCAGGGCTGGGTTTACGATAGGGTAAGGGTAGGACAAGGATAGGGCAGGGTTAAGATTAGTAATTAGAAAAATGGTGGTCACCGCGCTACCGTGCCACAGCATAGCCGGAGGCGTGCTGGTTATGACGCAGAGCAACAGTGGCAAAGGAAGGCGGATGAGACATCATTACCCCTAACCCTGAACACAAAGAAGGAGTCGATAGTTGGGAATAATAAAATTTATTTTAATTTTATATACCTATACCGACATGAATATTAATATGTAAATATGAATATGACATAAGGTAGATAAAGTAATTGACAGAGGTATAAAGAGGTCAATTACGTATAATATACATATTTGTAATTGACAGGTATAATGGTATGTCAATTATGTATATGGTTGTATAACAAATAGTATGGTTATACAATATGAGGTATAATGGTTATACAATATGATGTATAAAAAACGCCCTACGGAGTAGGAGATAAGAAAGAGGTGAGGGTGGGTGGGAAAAGAAAATACGTGTGAACGTAGTGGAGTACAGGAGCAGAATGAGGTGGAGGTCAGAGACGCGGTGGGCCACGTGACCGCGGGGTTCACGTGACCGACACCAGGGGGGAGTGCGCAGGGTGCGCGAGGGGGCGTGTCAGGGGGAGCAATGACCACCCCTGACCAACGGCCATGGGTTACCCATTACCCCTAACCCTGAACACAAAGAAGGAGTCGATAGTTGGGAATAATAAAATTTATTTTAATTTTATATACCTATACCGACATGAATATTAATATGTAAATATGAATATGACATAAGGTAGATAAAGTAATTGACAGAGGTATAAAGAGGTCAATTACGTATAATATACATATTTGTAATTGACAGGTATAATGGTATGTCAATTATGTATATGGTTGTATAACAAATAGTATGGTTATACAATATGAGGTATAATGGTTATACAATATGATGTATAAAAAACGCCAAGACCATAAAAATGAGGCGAGGTGGGAGGGAGAAAAGTTTGTGAGGGATGAGAGTCACTGGTTGAGGGACTGTATGAGGGACGCATTCACCTCGTGTGCGTTGGCGTCCCTAATGTATCCCCTGTGTGCATTAGAACGCCACCCCCCGTATCGTTGAATGGAGAGTTCAGCGACCCCGGCCTGGAAGGCCTGAGTGGCGGCGGCCTTTCTCAGGCTGTGTAGAGTGTAGGTCTTAGGGGGGTGGCCTGCTGTGGTGTTGAGCCGCTCCCACTCCTTTGACAGCGACCGCGTCGTTATTAGCGACCTGTCAGCGTTGAGCAGGAACGGATCCGTCGGTATCAGCGTGGGGACCGCGGCGAGCATATTCCTCACGGCCGTCACCGGGCACGACCTCGGGTCCGGGGAGGATTGGAGCCTCACGTGTTTCTCCTCCCCCACGCACTGGAGGTTCTTGGCGGCCTTGATGCGTACCTCCACGTGATTTGCCGTGAGGACCACGTCCCCACGTGAGAGGTGTCGCACCGGATCGAATGCCCTGGCCGTAGGGGGGCGACCTCGCTCTGCCGCAGTGCGGCGTAGTACAGGAGGAGGAACGCGGCCCGTAGGGTCAGGTCGAGGGGCGTGTCCGACAGTAGCTCAGGGATCCCCTGGAGGGCGGCCATGGGGATCGGAGGCTTGACGTTTGGTGTGTAGGCCTTGTTCCTCCTCATGGCGTCGAGGGCCCTCCTGACCCTCACGTCCTCTGTAGCCGTAACGTCTCCGCCCGAGAGCCGTAGGTGTGTCCTCACGTGCGAGAGCTGGTTGGCCACGGTCGCCGGCGAGGGGGCGTGGTCCGCGAGGTACTTGAGGAAGGCCGTGATGAAACTCACGGACGGTGCCTGCGGGTCGGTCCTCGTCCGTCGGCAGAAGGCGAGGTAGGTGGACACGGCGCTCTTCTGGTTCGCGACCGTGCCTGGGGCACGTGCCTCGGCCTGCCGCGCAGATGCCTTCCGTTGGAGAGAGCGTAGCGCCGGATCTGCAGGACAGGCGAAGCACAGGCACGAATGAAGCATGATTACAAGGCACCACGGACCACAGATCATGATATGTCATCAGGCATGCAGCATTGTTAAAATCCCTCGAGGACAGGTGGGCCCTACTGAGTGCGTCGGCGACCGTGTTGAGGACCCCGGGGACGTGTGTGTAGACCAGGTCGACTTGCAGCTTGGCCTGGACCATCCAGGCCTGTCGGGCACACTCGGCGAGAACGCGGTTGCGTGCCCGCCCCGACGTGAGTGCCTGGACGGTCCCCATGTTGTCACAGAAGACTTCGATCCTGGTCCCACGATCACGGTCCCCGAGGAACGTGTGGAGAGCATAGATTGTGTTCAGGGCCTCGAGCTCAGAAATGCAGTCCACGGGGTCATTGATGGGACAAACCTGGCACGCGTAGGCCGCACGGCCGTCTGTGCCCCCCACGCCCGAGAGGCAGGCGTCGACCGTGATGCACTTTGTCGCCGGCCCTCGAGGGATGAGGGCGTGCCCATTCCACCCGGCGGCAAACCGTAGGAACCACTGGAGGTCCTGCCGCATGTCCGAGCTTACGTTGATGTAGAACCCGTCCATCGACCGTAGGGCCTCCAGTAGTTTGCTGACGAACGGCCTCGCCGGGCGGATGCATTTCGCGACGTGCAGGATTTTGCCGAGGACGGATTGAAGCTGTCGCTTCGTCAGCGACCGCTTCCTGGCGACCGCCCCAACGTGCTCCCGCACGTCCTCCAACTTGTCCCGGGGGATGGTGAGGGACATCTCGGCGGCATTGATGTCGATGCCCAGCCACCGCACGGTCTGACTAGGGGCCTGCGCCTTTTCCCGGGCCTCGGGGAGGCCGAGCTCGGCGAACAGGTCTCGGGCTATGGCAAAGTCCGAGGCAGCTTTCTCCCGAGAGGGCGACAGTATGATGAGGTCGTCCAGATACATGGCGGCCTCGACACCCTTACCGGCGAGTATCCCCACGATGGCCTCGGCCACACACTGCATGTGATACGAGGACGCGCGGGCGCCGAACGGCATGGCCGTATCACAATAATACCCGCCGTCCCACAGGAAACACAGCAGAGGCCAGTCGAGGGGGTCGCACCTAAAGTTCTTATAGGCGCGCGAGATGTCGATGGTCGCCATGTAGCTTCCTGGCCCCGAGGCCACGAGGCGGGTGACGAAACCGTCGACCGTAGGGAGGCTGTGCTCGCGCTCTTCTCCGTAAACCGCGTTCTTCATCACGTACGCGTTGACGCTACGGTCCCGGGGGAAGGTCATATCCGTTATGACGCGGCGGGCCTCGGACCCGCGCTTCTCCCGGGACATCAACGGGGAAACGTGGCACCACGGCTCGAAGGGAGCCTCCGTGAACGGCCCCATCAGGTTTGAGAATCCACTCTCCTTTCTGATAAAATCCCCGACTTGCTTCGGGAATCCGGTGGCGCTCGGATGGTTGGGGACGTCCCGAGTGTCGCTGGCCGGCCCGAGGTAGCCGAGGGGGAACCCGTATCTTATGAAACCGAGGAGTTCCCCCTTGCCCTCCATTCCCGTCAGGTAGTGCTCCCACGCCCGTAGTTTGAGGTCCGTCGGCAGGGTTATCTTTGTGCACAGGGCGTTGGGCAGGCCCGAGGCCCGGACCGCCTCGTAGATGTGACCGTGCGCCGGGGGGCCGGCCTCGGTGAAGCGGGGCCACTCGGCCCGCCTGTGCTCCATGAAGGCCTCCGGGTCCGTCCGGAGTCCGGGCGACGGGATTCCGGTCCGGCAGACTTCCTTTAGTCCGCCGAAATCCGGAGTGTTAGTTGGATCCTCAGTCGGCGCGGTAACACTAACACTCCTGCTACCGCGGTGGGTTGGCGGTGGCCGCGCGGTGAACCTGTCCTCCACGTGGCGGGTCCCGCCCCCTTCGTTGTTGTTGTTTATGTTCGGGGCCCGACCACGTGGCCCGGCGGCCTTCGTGTTGTGGTCACGTGGACCCCCCGTGTGGTCCCCCCTCCACGTGAGGGGGTGGGGGCCCGCAGTGGTCACCGGGCCGCTTCCTTTTACGACCCCCGCCCACGTCCGGTCACCGGAAATCCTGTTGGGGGTGGTGGAGATCACAGGGCCCGCTGGTGTTACATCACGTGGATTGCACCCCACGACCCCGGGCCCGGGGGCGGAGGCACGTGTTGTGACTGTATGGGGGTGCGCTCCGCTCACTCGCGGGGCGCACCGTAGCCGTTTTTTGCCCCGTGTCCGTGTTGGGGGAGCACATCCGCTCTGGGGTCGACCGCCCGGGGCGTGTGTCCGGCCTGGGGTGCGTGTCCGGCCTGGGGTGCTCGCCGGGGTGCCGGTGTGGGTGCAGCCTGGCCGTTCTCATAGCCCATTGTATAACCGAGTTTCCGGTTGCACGCGTGTAACGAGTGCCCGCATTGTCTCCCCACGGAGTCGCAATACGAGCACACGTGCAGCCATCTCACGGGCCCGTCATCGTGACCGCTCCTATGGCGGCACCGCCGCTGGTGAGGGTCCCGGTCGTCATCGCGAGTCGGACTCGCTCCTCCTGGATCCTCGAGTAATCGCACCACGACAGCCTCCCGGCCTCGATCTGGTCGAACACGTGGTTAGACCATCTCCTGACTCCGGCCCACGGCCGGCTCTGGGCGTCGATTGACACTTGATGTAAGTGCCGGAACATGGCCTCACGGTCCACGGGGTCGACCGCACGGTCATCCCCGAGCAAGCCAATAAAAGCACTCAGGTATTCGAGGGGGCCCAGGGTTCCCCTCAGTTCCAGCTTCTGGGACAACGTGTAAACCCCCTCCCTATCCACAAACATGTACGGTTTACTGATTAAACGGGTAACATGAATATCTGACTGCAGCTTACCAGCCGTCTTGTCATGGCGGATGGCCTCACGGTCGAGCTCACGTTGTATATACGGGTCCCCTGCGTAGCGGTCTCGTAGCTGGCGGGGTGGAGGCATGGCGCGGCCGGCTTGATCCTCGGCCCAGTCCCGAGTCCTTACTTCGGCGACTGAGCGAACCGTAGGGGGCGATGCTTGTCCCGTCGACCGTTGGGTCTGCAGCTGAATTAGAGCGTCGAGTTTCCTACTCATGTCCGAGAGTCCAGTCTCTACGGCCACGAGGCGGGCCGACCGGAGGCTTCCGGCCTGAGACGCGGAGTCCACGTGGTCGCTCTCCCTCACGGTTGACTCCGAGGCCTGGTCCGTGGTCGTGGAGGCGCTCGCTTGAGCGCGTGTCGTTGGTGGTGCCATCCTAGCTTTCCTGTAATTCACGTGAACTTTACCCGTATTCAGACACTGTCTCTGCACGGTCAGATACTCGGGGAGTATCGAAGACGGCGTGGAGAGTAGGCCAAAAATGGAGGGAAAAGAAAATACGTGTGAACGTAGTGGAGTACAGGAGCAGAATGAGGTGGAGGTCAGAGACGCGGTGGGCCACGTGACCGCGGGGTTCACGTGACCGACACCAGGGGGGAGTGCGCAGGGTGCTCGAGGGGGCGTGTCAGGGGGAGCAATGACCACCCCTGACCAACGGCCATGGGTTACCAATAGCCCTAGGTTAGATGGGGCCTCTGACCATCACTGCTTGTTGCTGACACAGATTTCTTATATAAATACTTTTCAACATAATACAGAACATTTTATAAACCAACTAGAGACGTTGACTTAAATGGGCGAGGTCTGTGTTTTCACGCAACAGACCGATATTGACGCTACTGGACATTTTCCGCACATGTGGCTAGTGAGCATCCGTGCAGAATACGTCTCAGAGGGCACCATTTCCCCGTAGTTGTCCGTGTCACCGTAAAGGGGAGTCGCGTCGACCTGACGCGGCTTCAGCCGGCCGTCTGTGCATACTTCCGGTCTCCATGACAACAACACACACTGGCTTCTGTCAGGAGCGGAACAGGACGCCGGTGCGCATACGGAGACTAGGGACCTCACAGGACATACATCTTGGTTGACTAAGTGTAAAGCTTAACCAGGCCTACACGAGATGTCTAATGTAATACGCTCGATATATCATAAGCATTTGCAAATGAAGCATAACGAAATGGTCTAGTATAAGGGAGTGTTCAATGATTATGGCCGGGAGGGGTGGGGGCAACCTTTTTGGGGGTACACCAATAAGGGGCCACTTATTTTCGGTATTCTAAGGGACAGGGCAACTTTTCTTTGGGTATTCCCATGGGGGCAACTTTTTTTCACTATTTCTGCCAGGGGCCGATATTTTCTTAATGAAACAATGAGTGACTTCAAGGAGAATTAGGTTCTAGATTCTAGGAGGTAAAGCTTTATGGTCAATTATATGTGTACAGGACCATGTCTGCTAGCTGCATACAACTGCCTTGTTTTGGCAGGGGTTGCATCCCTGATTTTGAGTTATCATTGGCAGAATCTTAGAACTACTAGGAGCATCAATTGGCACTGTCGTCATAGTAACTTATAGCAGTGCAGCCAACTTCAACAAGTCAGCATTGTGCTTGATGCTATCACTGTTCAAGCATTTGCATGTGCCTGTATGCAGTACCTAATAACAACACTAACTATCAGGTAAGAGGGTTATATGACATCACAGACCAGCCTTCCTTTGAACATGGAAGTGGGGAATCAGGAAAGAGTGGCAGCAGGAAAGGCTTTTTTCTGGACTCTGAAACTTGTTGGCAAAACTCATTTGAGGCTATAACGAGCACACATGTGCCCAAATTTGATTTGTAGTGGCTCCGAGTGTTGAAATAGGTAAATATGTTGATGTTTTTCAGTTACCTATAACTGGCAAAAAAAAGATAAAATCAAAACTATCATATTACATGTATCACAAGAATTCGTCCACAGTCACATTGAAAGCAGCATACAAGAGGTTATATGAACGAAAATATTTACACTAGTACATTATATGTGGAGGAAGCAGGAAACACAGGTGAAGGTAGAATAGGCGGCACGGGACTCAATCCGCCTCCCTACATACCAGCACGCGTGGAAAGACCACCAGCCATCTACAATACCAGAACACCACTCTATCGATCGACACCTGATGAGACCCGCCGAGGTCGAAACCACAGTTTAACCGTTCCCATTTATAAAAAAAGAAAATGAGAGATCTAGAGCAGTAGAGACCATGCAAATGGATGAGAACCAGCAGACGACAATAAAACTGTTACCAGGAATCACCACAAAACCAAACCAAAGTCGATGACAGAAGTGATGGTGAACGCCGTTTCCCAAGCTAACTGAAAGACTAGGGGGTACACAGACGAATAGGAAGAAGCACACAGAAGAAAGGAAATTACATAACAATCCAACCCGTAAACGTGATGGCCACTGCCAGAGTGACCACACTCTGACAGAACGGCACAGCGAAAAATTAAAAAGACAAGAAAAAAGAAAGAAACCACGACAGCAGACGAAGTTTCACTGCCATGATCCAGATTCCTTTTGGGCTGAAATCTGTTTTTAATCTGCGTTGTTTACACACAGGGTCATCAGAACGAGTTCCGGTTTGCTTTGACCCTGCAGCACTACAAGATTTGTATCACAATGCAGCATTCTAGGATCAGAGGTCAATGATGTCAATAGTTCATTCTCCAGTACAGTGCCGCAATCTTCGTCTCTGATCCTTCAATAATCCTCATGTTATTGGTTACATGTGTAGAAAATGCAAATTACTATCAACTGAATGAATAGGTTATCACACCTTGTAAGTGTAACCTTCTTGTATTATGTTCTTTTCGGTTGCTTAGATATATAAAAGTAAAGAATACAATAGGAGTATAACATTCAGGCAATCCTAATAGAAGGATCTCTTCTTACGTAGAGTGTTTGTTAGGCAGGTTTCTACTGTACTTTGATAATTGACTGAATGTAACTGGGCTTGATCTATGGTAAAGAAAGAAATGCCTTATGAAAAAGGCCATGTTATTTTAGCACCTCCTTTATCTTTACCCTATTTCAACGGGGGGACCTTTTTTAGCATCCCAAGGGGGGCAACTTTATTTTTGGTATTCTCATGGAGGGGCAGCTTTTTCTTTTTACCATTTGGTGTTCCAAAAGCTGTGCCCCCCTGCCATAATTAATGAACGTACTCATATTACCTCATATTATGATCACCGATTATGGCATTTAGAACCAACTACCGATTATGTGACACATCTGATACAATAATCGTCAAATGGAAACAAAAACAGTCGAGGATTTTTTCCTCAACATTACCCAATATATAGCATCACCGACCGATGTTTCATACCAACGACAGAATGACTCTATATTGAATTATTAATCTGTGGCTGAATGAATACGTAGAGTGAAAAATCATTGCACTTGGGTTCAGCTTATCAGTCATTCAACCTCTTACTGTATCTGTGTTAAACCGTGTGAATAAATTGTAAGTAATGACCATAGAATATAAACTGGTGACTCATGGCTTTGTACATTGCAGCAAGGTTTGCAATCAATGACCAGCCCGGATGTCAGGTGGGAAACCTGCAAGGTAGGACCATAAATTTGCACTAATCATTGAAGACAGGTCACATTTTGGATTTCCCATACAAAAAAATACCTTGCATAATATTTTCTCTGGCTTCTTCAAGAAAATATTCATTGATATTGCAAGCGCTTTCATCTCTGAAAATCGTCGGTTGAAAACCTGCTCCTCATTTTGAGCACGTCACGAGACAGGCCTCCAGGGCTTCGTGTCGCCACATTAGAAGTCAAGGCGACAGTGGAGATAACGCTAAGGACTGGGGATTTATTAACACAGTGGATTAATTACTGATTTCCTGCTCGGTCGAGTAGAAAAATGGAATGGGTTTCCGCTAAAGCATGGATTGTGGCCGAGTCTGAGCTTCCCATCCCTTGCGGCCGAATAGCTGCCGCCACAAACAGCATATTCTTTAACCTTATTTACTCTATTTTGTTAGGATAATTCTACCATCTACTGACTCTTATCAACAAAAGCATTTTCTTCGTGAAATGGAATCCTTTTGAATATAATTTCCGTGCTTTAATGATCACTTCAATAGGCATAAGATAGTATATCATATTATCAGATATTTCTAAATATCAGAAACTTAAGGTCAGATCTTGTTATTGATAAACATACTGTACCAATGTGTACATATGATAGATGAGATGTTGGAAAAAGTTTTCTTTTGTTAAATGTTCAGTCAATGAGAACATAACTATGTCGTTCTCAAGGTACATTGAGTTCATATGCACATGAGGATTTATATATGTCGTGAAGGATCAACTTAATTTTGGTCCGCAGATGTTGCATAAAATTCTATTTTTTCTAGTATAAATGGAGCACAATGCCATGCAAAAGTGAATCGTATTTCAATTGCAACTCAGTCTTAAGATTGTTTATGTCGTCATGGTATACCCATGGGCTTTGCTCAGGGGTAATCATTGCCTCCCCGGTGTCCCCCTCTACCGCGCCTCACGGGCGCCCCTCCTGCCCCCTCGCGGCTTTCTCACTTACCACGAGGTCACGTGGTACAGCCCGGTCCGGACCCCGGTCTCACTTCTTCTCCACCCGTCCTGCAGTACACACGTACTCCAGTACTTTTTCGTCCCACCCACCCTCACCTATTCTCTTCTTTCTTCCTACTCACGTAGGGCTATTTCATTATAATATACAATTACCTACGTATTTTTCATACTACTGTATTGTATATCATATTTTATACTTATATTAATTGACCTTTATTCTACATGTCAATTACCATTATGTAATATTACTTACCTTCATATTCATATTACATATTAATATGATCATCCAGTAAGGTCGACATAATATTTTATCAATTCTATTATCATAAAATTCAATAAAATTTTATACTCCCAGCTACTGCTTCTCTACTTTTATCCGGGGATAGGGTAATGATATAGGAACATGCACAGTTGGAAGGCTTTGCTATCCACCTTATATGCAGTGTCCATTCTAAACCTATATGGAGTGTGTAATTCATTGGCGGCGATTACGGTTGGTCATAGTCTCCGGCCCACACATAGCGGAGATTACGAAAAGAAAGTACGGAAAGAAAGTCCCTTGTTTATAAAATAGGGCGTGATAGGACCCATGGTGGTTTTATCCTAGAATAGATTCAGAAAGATAGAGATTCGAGTCCCTCTCATTTTTCTAGATATTACTATATTCTGATATCCATGTAGAGGGATTGCAAACACAGAGGGCTCCTAGAATCCGTCAAAAGGAGGTTCTGACCACTCAAAATCTCCGGTAGGATATTCTGGGAAAATAGTCCTATCCAAAGCGAGGTCAAATCAAGTACATTGTACTTCGAAATATATACGCCACCATGTAAACGTGTGTATCTAATGTATTTTAGATATCTATATATGTTTACATCCATATTTCGTGTCAGCGAGCGTATATGACAAAAACAAATGTGCTTATCCTTGTTTGAAGAAGCGTGATGACTGTATTTGCCACAAAGCGTATATGAAAAGAAATATCCTGGTCACAACATGTATACGCAGGACCTATAGTTATTATACACGTTTGTCATATATATGTATACTGATAAAAAAAAATTTTAAAAGTTCACTACCCGACCACACAGCTGCACGACCGCCCTGCCCCAGCCATCTTATCTCTCCCCATTCAATTTCTGACCACTCGTCTGTGCTGTAGTGATGGTATATATACAACCGACCGCTCAGCCGCCCGGCCACCCGGCCATCTAACCCCCGCCTCCCTGTATCCCCTGCCGTAGTGGCCTCAGTGTTATGTAGACGTAGGGGCCCACCATCCGAATCCCTACACTCACTGTGTGCTTGCATCAACACTGAAGCCCTCCTCCCAATTCCGATTCTGACCCCCAACCCCAACACCGAGCACGAACCCGACCCAAAGGCTATAACCACAGTCTCCTAAAGCCTTTTAAAGAGACATAGCCAGAACCATACAGAAGAGTGGTGTTTTGAAAGTATTTAAAAGGGAAGATAATCAAAAGGGCTTTAGAAATATTTTATTATTAAATTGATAATATATCATTGGATTTTCCATATACAAAGAACTTTGTGACTAATGGCAAATGAAATAAAAACAACAGTGGTGTCCCCTAGATGCAAAGATTAGAATTATTGAACAGTGGCATATATGCCAAAATAGATCAAGAATGGAATTATTCCTGAAAAACATATGTACTCAGAGAGAACGGATGTGAAGATTATAACCATCGCACAACAGATAACTCCTGTGACAAAATTATTACCAGCTTGTCGCAATATTCCATGGTGTAGTCACATTTAAAACTGAGGGCAATACAACACGCCACAACAACAGTACACAAAAGGACACATACAATAATGTACAATTAATTCAACGTTGTTTCAGACGGCGTTCATTGACTTGATGTGTGGACAACATTTAACATTTAATCTTTGAATTATCATTTGCATTTATAAATATCACTCGATAGCCTATTCCAGTATAAATTTCTAAATAAGACGAGAGGCGCGACGGCAGTTTGGACAATTTATTCAATGCGAAAATTGAGACGTGGTATAAAAGGGTATACTTAAGACACATAGTATAACAGGGTATACTTTATACCTAAAATACAAGGAGGTAAATAACGTGTCCAGATATTAGGCTGGAGGAACGATAGTCATTGGAAATTTTGGTGTGGGTGGGCGGGTCAAAGATCCTTTCGGCGCATCTGGCGGCGTGACGTCAGAGGCACAAGTCATAGATGTTAGTTCCTGGTTGCGCCGAGAAGTGGCGCCGCCCATGTTACCTGGTTTTGCCGCGCCCTCGCTGACTTATATCCGTAAACTCGTCCTAATGTGCAATGACAATTTTCTATACATTTTTCAATTTTTGGTCTGACTACATTGACTCCTACTTCGTTTATACGACTGGTTCTACTTAAATTTTCATAAACAAAATATGGGTCTGTCATCGAATTTCCACCATTTCTATCAAATCTTATGAATGACTGGCCCCACATGCTTTTATTGGTTGTCTTCACACAATGAATATAATTCACCTCTATAAATTGTTGCATATCTATATTCATTTCTATTATTAACGCCGTATTTTATAATACCTAAAGTTTTTCCCTCCATCATGCTCGACAGTGCAGTGGCGGTATTCCGTAATCTATATATTACAATAGACTTCTTGTCAATCGTGTAGGATGATAATAAATACAATAATGAATTGTTTGTGTACGAGTTGCTGGGATCCCCTTGTATTTGACAACGTATTACCCTTGCTCTCGCTCAGATATTACTACGCGTCAACTATTCGGAATCTCCTGTATCTGTAGAACTTGCGTTCAGCAAATATCATGCACATATATTCGAAGGAGGCTGTTGTAAGTGGCGCTGGCAATACGTGAAAAGCAGCTGCTATAACTGCTGAAGTTGAAAGGAATTATTTGAAAAAATATGTCACGAATCATTCTCTTCAATCTATTGATCCGCAAGGTAAACTCTTAATATAAGCCTCATTATTATACTCATATATTCTTACCTCGTCCGAAACTGTATTCGCTTTTTCCTCAAAAAAACATATATATGAAAGAAATCACATATGGATTGTATCATCACTTAAGACATGGCTTTTGATATTCGTACGTGTGACTGTATTGCACCTTTAAGTTTTAATGATGAAATAGAATTATCCCCATCCCTCATAGTACCATATAAATGAAACCAAGTTGCATTTACATATTTCTAATTGTTCATACAGGCACCATAGTTTGATGCTAATAGGAAAACTCTGATATCGGTAGAGGACAAACTTTGCACTTTAATCTATAAGTTGTTATCGCATTAGAACGGTAAAGCACGTTTTTTTCTTATTGCTGGGATGACCAGCACTAATGCTGTAAAACATGACATGGCTAATGGGTTTCTTGTTGATGGCTGTATTACTGTCTAGCATTTTCAAACTGACACGGCTGTAATTATATTAACATATTTAGTCCAAATAGGGAGAGCTACTGACTGTAGCTACAACCTTGGTATCAGGCTAACGTCTCAACCAACTGATGTTTTAGTCAAAAAAACTTTTCGCTCCTTACCCTTTTCTCACTCATTTCTTGTTGATCATGGCAACTAGGCTAATGCAAACCTTGTATTCAACGGATGAACAAAAAAGAAGTGAATAAAAGCTTTACATTAAGCAAGGGGAACTAATGACTCATCTTAATGTTTGTATCAAAATAATCTCCCTTTTTATACAATATTAAATGAGTGTTTTAAACTGTTTCTTCTTTTACCTTTCTTTATGATAAATCGTATTATCTCATCCAGGCGATGCTGGTGGTAAAATCTTTTTTTAGAAAACATGTAGCATGGGGCGATTGTACGCCAACTTCTCTCTTTTCTAATGCGTGTCTCCATCTGATCTGTTCAATCACAATAACACGGCATCATTATTGTACGACACAGCAGCCAGATGTCAGTACACCGCATTCAACTCCCTCTTTATATCCTTATCAGTTTAATTTTTGTAGACCCAACTCAAAGATCACGTTTCTTTGTATTGCTACTTGTTGCTACGAAGTAAGCCATGGTTTCATTTATTTCTTACATCTCTGACCGTCTCTCTGATTCAGTTTCATGAATGATCTATTGATTCTAGCTCACAATGCCTTTTCTGTGTCAATCAACTCACATTTGATATTGTCAATGGTATAGAAAATAGATCAGTAACAGGAGTCTTCCCCTTCTACTATTCCTCCCTGTGCACACAGTCAGTGCATAGTTGATTCACAACAAAAACTCTAATGGTGTGTTTTTGAGCTTGGGAAAATGCCATCTAGAGGTTAGAATGCTCACACAGGCTTCCAGCTCACTGCAGATAATCTAGCACTTCACTATCAATGTCCTAACTATAAAGGCCTGGTTATATGAGCAGGGGTCCAGTATCAAGCTTTACCATACTCCCTGCCCCACTACTGACTTGATTATTAAAAATAAACATTTTCATTTCTAGTCTTTTTGAAGACAAAATAATTCTCTATGTCAATCCTTTCATGGAATGATAAAAAGAAATTATGGCAACTGTAATATGCTACCATAAAAGGAAACTATTAGATGATAATATTGTCTAAATGTGGTATTTACATTTAAAATCTGATGGGACACATCTAAATACACTGTGTTCAGAGAGTCAGATCTGATGGGACACATCTAAATACACTGTATTCAGACCCACTTTGTACAGACCTGACAAACCAGTTTTACCCCCTTCAACCTTGTCATCAAGCACCTGACACTTGACCATAGACTTACTGAAACCCTCGATCATCTATTTTCATGAAGACAGGGAGGGAGACACAGAGAGACAGATAATGTTACAGATGATAACAGAGACAGAAGGGAGACTCACACAGGGACAGGTAAACAGACAGAGAATCAGACATATACAGATAGGTGACAGAGACAATGAGACAGAGATGTGGAAAAAAACATATAAAGCAAAATAGTCAAACATACATGCCAAACAACGGGGACAGAGACAAAGATGTAGTATGACATACATATGGACAGACAGGGACAGAGACAAAGATATAAACAGTGATAGTTACATATATATACATTATATAGACAGGGATAGTGTCAGGGAGACAGACAGAGAAGCAGACAGCTGGAGACAGAAAACAGACATAAAAAAAGAGAAATAGACATATTTACTAACAGACAGAGACAGATGAAGATTTAAGTATAGCACACTGGACCTGAAGCCATTCTACAGTCATGCCAGAATAGCCCTCCCCTCCCACACCCACTCCATCTACTTTACTGACCAACTAGCTACACTCGAGAGCTTGTTTTTTTCTTTGTTTTTTTTTCTTCTACCACTTTACAATGCATGTACATTTCAAATCTGATGGGACACCCTTGACTGTATAGCATTTGAACTTCCACATCTAAAGGGACAGACTCTTCACTATGCTCTTCAAAGAAACACAGACCCAGAAAGGAGGTATGAGGTTGGTAGAAGGGTATGCATATGACTATCTCAACCTAGTCAGTCCATATTAGCACCTCTCCCTCACTCTCACACACACACTCCTTACCTTCATCCAGTGACCAGGTTATTGGACCTGTTATACTCAGACCAATACAGGACTTGATTCAGAGACATTTTTAATGCATTAGGATGTATACACTGATTTTAATACCAGAAATTAGTTTCATTAAGTAATCCTGTTCAGAATGCTTGCAAATGACTATCAAATTAATTCTCTAGGTTTATTGAAATATTCTTGAAACTCAATTTTCCATCAAATACAGATGGCTCAATTACATAATTTCTTATGATATTCTCTTACTTTTATTTCACGAAGTGATTAAGGTATACCATGCTCTTTCATCATAAATGGAAATGCACTTGTACAAGGAGAATCCTGAAGAAAGATGAATGTTTTCTTAAATAGAAAAAACCTGTCAGAAATGGACTGCCGTGCCGCTGCTTCTCACCGGGGGTCTTCCAAGCAGTCGGTTTGACAGGTTCCAGTACTAGTTATATAGAATCAGTCATTTATTTTGGGTTTTCTTTCTATCCATCCCACACATACGCCCTTTTGACAAACGGATATATGATCTTTGCATTATTGTTTGATATTCAAACCAATCAGAATGGCTAGTGGAAGAATTTATAGTCACCTCTTTGAATTTGAGAATAGCATAACAAATTTAATTGGTCAGCATGCCAACCACCGATTCCGATTCCACAATGCACTAAAAAAAATCCTGGCCTAGCTCCGATGTAGTCTGACTCGCCCTACGAGGCCATACGACACACATTCGAATTGCGCAATTAATGGATGGGCGCCGGGGTGCATCGTTATGTCTGAATTTCTGCATCGGCGTTGGGTGGTTCCAGGCATAATAACCAAATGCAAAACTGGGCTCGTCCGGAAATTGAACCCGGGACCTCTTTCACCCGAAGCGAGAATCATAACCCCAGACCAACAAGCCGTGTGTACTAGATGGTACATTGTCTTGAGAAAATCAATAGTCAGTATGATATACTGGATGGTGATCTTAAGACTTCATCCGATCCTTTTGGAAGGAATTTGATAATTATAATGAAATGATGGGGATGGCGTATAAGTCAAAATAATTACATTCACTTATTTATCAGCAAGAGAAATAACATCTTACAAAGAATGAGGGCGATGTAAGATATTGAAGTGTTCGCATTTCAATAGAGATCTACGTATATGATTGAACACTACCAGAACAGATGTAGATTTAATAGGGAAGGACATAATGTGGCTGTTCTTTGTGATATACAACATATATACACTGGACGAACTTTTAATTTTACGTTTGTATATTTTCCGCGTAGATGCGTCACCTCATGCTTAAATGTTTTAGTATCTTATCTACGCATGCTTTTGTACACGTAGATTGCAAACTATTATCTGTGTATCTATCCTTTTCTACGCCACTATCTAATCAGTACCACCTCTGCACATAGGGGACACCACTGGTGGGTATTTTCTACTATTATTTCTAAGTGGTCATACAATTCCGTGGTAGGTGTCAAATTCAATCTTTGATATATTACCAGTTATAATTTCAAAACTTTTCTAAAAATAGGATATCGTTTGATTAATTAAAAAAATAATTAGTCATCATTCTTTTGTCTCTTTAACAGTTCCTTCAATATATCTCACTTTCAAAACACCATTGTTCTGTATATGTGAATGTACTCGATGTCAGAGCCGTCGGGCTAGACCGAGCAGTGTTTGACGGACCGAACATTGCACTGCGAGGCGGCGCTGTATGGCTAAACTACAACTCAGGAAGTTTACTACTTGGGAAGTATGACAGTTGCATCATGGTTGCTCCGCATTTAGTGTTTTACATGATATAATTTTCTACCTGTAGGACCTATCTTATAACTTTATCTCTTAGCTAAAAGTAACTGAGTCAGAGACTACCCTTTCAGTATTTAAGGCCTGGCGTCCATCTACTATGATAGAAATTTAGTCCTACCGATATGGGACCGATGCAAAAAGCAAATATCGGAGACATATCGGGCAGGTGCAAAATCGTAGACATATGTCTAGACATGCTAATCCACCACGCATTGTATGTTTTTTTTATCGCTGTCTAATCGCAGAAATGTGGTTAACTGCCCCGATATTAGGGGACCTTCCGACGCGATTTAGATTTTTTATCGGGAGGTGCATCCTAGACCATATCGGAGCCATATCGTAGTAGGTGGACGCCGGGCATAAGGTTGCTCCAGGCCTCTATAAATTCCTTATAAAAACACACACTTGGGTGGGCTATATATTCATTAAGATTATCTATCATGTCCCTTAATCTACAGATGACCTATAATTGATATGAAACGTGGAATTTCAATTAGTTCTAAAATATCCTTATGATATTATTCGTTTATACTAGGTTAGTATGAGTCATGTCTATTCTTATTTTCTTGTGTAGGAATATTGCATTCGTGACAAATCACATGAGCCGTATAATCGCACCACGAAATCAACATCGCAGGGTATTTATAGACTTAATCCATACCGTAAGTGTTTATCAATTTTTTTCGTTCCGTTGGAGTCTGTAGACGGGCTTCGTAGTAGGAAAAAATTCCTACCAGCAACCAATGAAAACACACCAAATGGGTCACGTGGCCCGTTTGTCCAATCAACAGCGAAAGAACTGGGTATGCAGATGAGAGCGCGGCAACTTCCCGCAGTCCGCTCCCCCTGTCTCTCTATCTGTGGTCGCAAAGCGTTTGGTGTCGGAAGTGCTCAGCTAAGCCTCGTGATTTTGCAATATTTCTTAATTAAAAAGTGGTTTGAAAGTGGTTCACAACTCCGAAGTTTCAGCCTCTCCCTAAAAATATCCATGATGTTCACATTGACAGATGACGGAGAGCAAAACGATGTGCTAGAATTAATAAGATGAAAGAAACAAGAAAATGATACGCTAAAGAGTATCTACACAGCTGCTTCTCAGCATTTCCGCCAGCATTCCCTATTAAGTTTTCTCATCATGGCTTCACTAATCCGTGTCTCAATCAAAGGCATGACTTCTTCTTATCCTTCTGACAAACAAACGTTGACGTTTAGATGGACTAGTTCGGCTCTAATGGTTTCCGGCTTTGATGACACCCCCATGACTAATCCCATTTAGAAACAAATCATTGAGAGATTCTACCTCGCATGACACAATTTGAATTGTAGATTCAACCAGTTCCCCTTCTCTTCGTGATGCCTCAAATATTCTGTGCGAGGGAAGTGTAGACAACAATGAGTTTAGAATTACATTAAACTAAAGTTAGAAAATTCCCAATGCCGATGATAATAAACTCTAATGCACCTTCGAATGCTCACACTATCCGCATCCCTTTTGCAGTCATTGTGGCTCGGCCGAAAGCTGATAGCATAATGCTCAGAGTTCATACAACTTCAATACACAATTCGAGTGTGCTTTGAATTTCGGGTTTTGTCTGCACTAAACCTGCATACAATATTTATTTCTCCGTGCACCAGCAATAAAAGAATTTTCAACAGGTGAGTACACCCGAGGCTGTTTGCAATCGATAAAATGTCTATACCTCATAGAAATTTGGATCATTAGATTAGCGGAATATGACAGGTGTGCTCCAGCGCCACAACTCGCATGTGAATTTTTGTTTTCTTTATCTTTTAAAAGTCTTTCTTGAACAACAACAAAAAAGATGAAAGCTTAAAGTTGATAAATAATATATTCATTCTTTCAAAGGGGCCATGGTGCACACATGCATGTGCCTGTCAGGAAATACCTTTTTACCAACGACATAATATGGAACCTTACATGACGATTTCTCTGAAAACCCTTTGTTGTCGGCAATAGCTTACATAATCATTTCCTCATTCAGGATGGATCATTAAGGAAATGTCTCTTAATGTTATCTATCTATTGAATGCACATATGCAGACTGGTTATCCAGACACTCAACTTAGGGTCAGAACTACGCGGAGTAATAATGCCCTGCGCAACCTTTTGTTTTGGTTCTTAATGTTACAATTTGAATAATCTAGCAATAGCTTTTAAATAACACCTAGCATATAATGTGATCGTTTTCAATGTCATCTCGGAAGTGTGTGATAACTTGTGTGGTTCGCAAATGCAGTAGCATATCCTTAGGTGTAGGTGGCGACTTGATGCACACAGAAAACAACAATAAGACTCACTTCGAGAGCTATAGCTTTCTATTCTAAGGAAATGTTTGCATATCCCCATCCCACCCAGGAAGATTTGCTTATCTAAGAGCTGGCATTCTAACAATTCCACACTAAGCTATGGGATTCGTTTCAATGTATACGCCTTTAGGTCCCTGCACTTTGTTAAGCAATATTGCTTCATACTTGTATTTCAAATGCAACATTTGGTCAGGACATGAAATCTGTTTTTGAAATAAGATATGAAGCCATATATCTACAGTCCGAACCATCATCACTCATCTCCCCGACCATGCACTGCATGTACGACCTACAGCTGTAGCGGGCATGTGGAACCTGCTCATAAATTCAATGACTCATAAATTCGATCCTGACTTCAAATGAATCTCTGATAAACACCATTTTATCAGTTGGCACTGAATGTTGCATACACCCGAGTGCATTCAGGTGGGACCACTTATTCACCAAAAGAACCTGTCGCCTATACATAATGGGGGTAAACTAGGAGCAACGAGTCAAATTATTCTCGTCCACATGATCAATAACAGGTCATAGCCCACTTCCCTTAAACAAATACCCCGTCGAGGCCATACGTGTTGGCTTAGGTCAGATGCACAATATCCTTGATTGACAATACCAGTCACTGCTATAGACTTATGAATCAGGTTAACGCCCGTTTGTTTCGTGATAGCCACGTCGTCCTGATGTATCGTCCCAATGTGCGACTCTTTAAGTGAATACTAAATAGACCCACACCAGAAGTAGTTTTCTGATAGCCTTTTTAGAGCCTGACGAATCAGAGGACCGCGCTCATTAAAAAAACGTGAAACTACTACAGTCCCTCTGGCGATTAATCAAAAACATCAAAGTTGTTTACATACAACGGGATGGTGTGGAATATAATGGCTGATAATTAGTATTTACTGCTGAATATTATGCTGTGGTTGTCCTTGTGAGTGAATAATTTTGTTTGGTTCTGACAATTCCCTATCACGAGGAAACAATAAGACGATCCTTGCCATAGGATTAGAATTTAGGTACTGATAATGCAAATTCGATGAATTTGCGGGGATGGCAGCGGATCTCCTAACTTGCCGCATACTTTGGCCTCGAAATCGTACTGAATAAGCGTGCAAATGTTGATCTCTGGCTCTATCTCCCCAGGGGTCCATGCTCCATGTTTTGCGTATCGCAGAATAGCGGTCCGAGGTGGAAAGTGTTGCTCCAGATTTTTTGCGGATCGCATCATAGTCATGTCGCCATCTATATCCAATTGAAACCCTAATGAACCTTTAACCTATTACATTGAAAATGCGGTGTTGTAAAAGGTAGCGATACAACATGAAAATAACGATACTACACGACACGATCTGATATCACTGGTGCAATGCTTTTCGCTCATTTCTATGAGCAACGACCCCACGTCGTCTGTGTAACTTGCCTAGGCATTGCCATTACCAAAAGGTGACCTATAGGGGACAGAGCCATTGTTAGTTCACGAAGCAGTCACTAGGTGGTCGGGGGACAAACCTGTATTCTGGCTCTTTGTTCTTACGAAATTCAACTGCCTTTCAATATTTTACCATGGTTTCCTTGACTCTACACCCATCCCGAAGCAGGATGACATAATGATTAAACCCAAGACATGATATTTTCCATATGGAACACTTTATATAAATATGTGAGCAAGGCTAAAGTTGTGACATTTCCCAATTATCACTCACTTCTTTTCCACCTCCTTTAGTGAAGAACACCTACTTTTTCTCCCTGAGGTTCCGACACACTTCGATAAGCGTTCCTAGATCCTTCCGACAAAGAATCAGAAGATGAGGTGGGGCTCCAACATGGCGTCCGTCACACCCACCACAATACGATAAAACCCGGCACACTCTGATGCAAAGGTTATATCGCTTGGCTCCCGACAAGGTCATCAATTTGCTTTTGGGGAACTAGGAAAATTATCATAACGCTCAAACAACTCAGATCACATATATGTTCGTTCACATAAATATCATGATGTGCTCCAAAAGATTATTGTCAAACTCTGACACACTACGACACATGATTTCTCAACCATTTGATTCATCCTGCTCCTAGAATGAATGAGGTCGCGGCTTGCAAATCTTGTGTCATTGAGATTTTTAGGCCTGGCGTCCGACTACTACATTAGTAATTTAAGACCTCGAGATGCATTACAATGCATAATGCCGAAAATCATAGATAATCAGGAACCTCTTTAGCTTACACAAACGTCCAGACTGGGAACATTGGCATGCATCGTAACCTGGTTCTAGGTAGGCCTACATTGTAGGGCCTATATATTGTGGACGATTTGGAGCTCAGCGGACGCTGGGCCTTAGTGTTCGATATTTTTAGTTTTTCGGTTAAGATCGTGTAAGGCCCGGCGTCCACCTACTACGATATGGCACCGACACGCCCTATACGATACACCTCCCGATGCTAAATCAAAATCGCGTCAGAAGGTCACCTAATATCGGGGCAGTTGACCACGTTTCTGCGATTAGACACCGATAAAAACCCCATACAATGCCTGGTGGATTGGCATGTCTAGACAATTTGTCTACGATTTTGCACCTTCCCGATATGGCACCGATTTTGACATTTTGTATCGGTGCCATATCGGGAGGTCTACGATTCTATCGTAGTAGGTGGACGCCGAGCCTTACAGATAAGGGTAAATACGATGTTATATTCACCGTGGGATATCGCCTTTATTTGATAAACTAATATTGCTTGTTTGGTGTTTAGGCTATTGTCTTGAGATGAAAAAACTTTTAAGCAGGGCAGGAAATTATCGGGTACTTCACATCTTACTTTCAACAGACAAACCTGTCGTCCCCTAACCATTAGAGATGCTAAAGGAGATAAGTTGCATTAATTACTGGCTTCATTTTGAGCGTACGATACACATAGTTTCTTTGTACACGATCCTCTTTGACTTCCTCGCCCCATTCGCATCCTGTGCTGAACAACTCGTGCCCTTGAAGACCAAGGGCAAGTTCGCAAAGACGGTGTCCCTTTCTCAGAGGTATTTCTTATCAGGGAGTGTGTAATGTCGTTTGTGATTGATCATAGTGTCACAAGGGCAGACCACGGGAGATGCTCTAGTCATCAGTTGGGACGACCCGCTCCTCTTAGAGCTTCTCACTGCACCAGGCACGTCGCGCCGCCGCCACCGGGCTTCTCAGCGAGCTGCTCAGTCACAAACACCGCGGCAGGAATAGCAAACGCTTCCAAAGAAACCGTCCCTCTTTTCATGTCACCCAATATGGGAAGATCTAAAAGAGTAACTGACAGCGTTGGCGTAGCTTATCTCAGGACTAAATGATGTTCATGGGTAATTCGCTCTGTGTCATACGCTTATTAGGTCCTTGTGCACAACGCTGTCCAAGTTTTACGTTTGGAACTAGCTACAATTGTACTGCCTAGATTTTGCTAAGTGATGAACAAACCATCAACGTTTTGAAGCTCATTTTTGGGTTACCTAGTTGCTATAATGTTGACCTGCAGTTACATCTGAAAAATTCTACCAAATGTGCAAAATAATAGCCAATGTTTAAATTATCTTATTTTGTATTCATTGCGAATGATGTTGACAAAACATCATGGTACGTTTAATATTATCATATAATTGGTATTTGCATCCTATTCATCATTCGACTTCAGCTGTAAAGTCACAATTCACTCAGTCGAAGATTCGGGGTTTCCCTGCCATGACGTACCAGGGATTTTATTTTTTTTCAAACATGGCCCCATCCATTGCTATAAATGATGAATGGGACATTGTCGATATAATCATGGCTTATATGAGTAGACTATTCGAAAAACGGAGATCGTGCAATTACCAATCTCGGGCGTGATTGGCTTAACCTAAAGACAATTTCAGGTTTGATACTTGTAACGTCTTTAAGAACTTCTTATAACAGATCCTTGCCTGTATCCTATATTTAAACTGATGTTTACTTCAGCTGTCGCTCAGGCAAAGGAGTGTTTAAAGGTTCCTATTAAATGTCCATACAGCATCTACTTTATAATTAAATTAGATGAGAAAAAAAGGAAATTAATATCATACAAACATATTAGGTGGAAATAAAAATCATTCTGGTTATCTGTACGTTATAACTTAAGTTTTCTCCATCACATTTGAACATATTCTGAATATGCCAACTGCATATTGGAAAAATATGTACTAAGTGCTCACCTCTCCAAAGTTCGCGTACAATTTTGTAGAAAATATGACATATTTCCGTTATATTATCTTTCTTTACGTTTGATGATTTGTAAATGCATGATGTTTGTATTTTATATTGTGAAACATCTGTCTGAAGCCTTAGGCCTTGTACCACTATCTCACTAAATTCCTAGTAGACTTAAGGCATAATACTGGGTTCAAAATACAACGAGAGACTCGGTATTTCTCGCTTTTGACAGAAAAACAGAAAAGGTCATTCGACAAATCAAACGCCTCAGCATCGACGCAGAGGCTTTTCAAGCCGTGGCTGTAGCGCCAAGATAAACAAACCTTGAATTGGTATTGCCGCTAGCGCTTGGCTGTTGAAGACTACATCAGATAAAATAGGTGCATCTGCGCAAGATGGTTTATAGCTAGATACATCTATAAGTTTCTATATAACCTAGGGCGATATTCTCTATATAATGTATTACCCGGCCTAGTAATTCATACACCTGTGAACGGTAATGCATGACAAACACGCTGGTGTTAGCAGTCCATCAGTCACTATTTTCTTTGTTTGAATAGCCTTACTATGTTTTGTATCTGGATATGTGGCCACATAGAAATATGTGGCCTGGGAACTATCACATAATTGTTAAACGAAAGTGCCATAAGAGATGTCAGGTTAAGCGTCAGGTTGGTGTATTACCAGACATGGTCAGGATATTACCAGACATGGACAGTTCAAGAAAGTAATAGGGATATGCGTATTATCATAATGTGTTATCTAAGGTCGCCCACTCTATGCCTATTTGTGCGGGAATTGACAATGATGTTTGTTTAATTGTAGCAGTAGTGTGCCCGAGTCCCTTGCCCTATTCTGCATGCATGGCTTGGGTATCGAGCAACACAAAGCTGTCAACCCCTAAGCCAAGGCTTTCTTCCCCTCCGTTGAGGGCACTGAAGCCACCTCTAAAGCCACATTGAAGACCGAAGAAGACACGACAAAGCTTTTGTCGATGTCGCTCTTAAAGTGACTGTAAATCCACCTATAAAGGTCCTGAAAGAACCCAGCACATGCTTCCATGGATACTTTTTCAGAGGTGGCCACAGAGTCGACCTTAAGGCCATAGATGACTTCACTGTTAGGGTTTATTTTGAAGACGCGGATAGAATAGTATTGACACATAGGACAACATTAGCATATGAATTACTGAAATTGAAACCCGAACAACAAAGAAGGAATCTCAAAAACTTAAATTCTCTTTTAATAGCTATCCCACATGTAAATGGTTCATTGAAATAAAGATTGGCTTCCCCGAAGAAGTCAATATAGATTTAGGAAAGTACTCCCAAATGTGATGAGAAATATAGATGACAAATAAATAGAATGTAACTTTACCTTCATCCAACGTTGATATAGGATATTACAATGTTCTAACACTGCTGGAAAACATATGCTGGAGTACCTCAAGGTATTTACCGAACCTTTGTCATGAACGCCTGGAAACAGTATCAAGACTTATCCAATGAGTGCCTACAGAAAGTAGCCGACGAAACCGATCATTTCCCGCAATACTGGAGGGTATAAGTTGACCCCTTCTCCTTTGATGATGTGCTCAATACTTGTATTGTGCCCGAGTTTGTTTCAGAAAAGCTAAAAGCACGCACGAAATTTGATGTAAAGACTTCTGTCTTTTAAAAAAAAATTATTGTCGGTAGAGGACCGCCGTGGATAGAAATACAGGTCCTGGAAATCGTTTATCATGGGATTGTTTGGTAAATAAGTTCTTCAACAAAAATTCCATTGCTACTGTCAGGGCTAGTTAAGACGAGTTTGAACATATGGCATTAAGTAGAAAGAACAGTACTGTGACTCAGGAAATTGCTCAAACTTATCTGATTTGTATCTCAATGAGATTTCCAATCTGATAGGTTCCACCAAGGGTAAATTTACAACCAAGTAGATAATTCCAATCCTCAAAAACAGGGAACACGTTCCTCTATAAAAAAAGAAATAAGGGAAAGAAAAGCAGGAGTTGCTTCGAGATAACTTTTATCTACGTTAACAACTGAAAACTTCCTAGCCTCAAAGGCGACGAAAAGGTAACAATTTACCGTCCGAAAGAATGTCTGTACAACTGTCAAATGAAATAAAACCTGCTTCATACAAACAGAACAAAACTTATGTAAGTGGACATAAGAAATTTGATAGTAGTGTTGGTATATTGTTAGATATATTGCCTTAAAAAAAGAAATATCTAGAATGGAAAGAGAAACTTCTATATTCATGCAACAGTTTCATAGTGATTGCAAAGGCAACCGCATTAGAGATCACAGAATCTAGTTTTAGAGTCATCACAAGTCACTGGTATTAACACCATCACGCACATCAGAGAAATGCTTTGAAGTGTGGGGGAAAAGACGGTGCAACACAGTTCCATATGTGATTTATAGAATTTGCAGAGCCTTAGATGAAGTATTTCAGCAAGTCTCACCCGTCATATGATGATACAATGCCTGCACGCGCCTTAGTCCCACGTGATTCTATCCTAGTATTTGCAGTTTCCTTGACAAACAAGGATTTCAAGGAGGTCAACAAACAACCCCGCGTACTTCCTCCGCCTATTGCTTCAGTCATCCCCCTATCGTCCCTGGCGGCCAGTCCAGTTCCCTTGGGAAAAGGTCATGGAAAAAGCCGTCGGTTTGCATCTGCTAGTGTCACCTCCAGACCAAGACAAATGGACTTGGCTGCCACTGCCGCGAGCTACGGGAAAATCGTCATAGAGAGCAGCGGTGAACAAGGTGTTGGCATCTGTGTCCACAAACCGATAAATCAGACCGGCTTTTGTCCTGGGAATAGCTTGTGAAAAAGACCTGGAGGTCTGGAGTTATGAGATGCATAGAAATATTTTTAGGCTGGTTGCCAAAGGAAGGGTGAATGTTGGCTAAATAGATGGCACCCTCCTCTAGTGGTAACCATAAATATGAATGTAGGAGAAGTGAAGCTCCACTGGGTTTAACATGATTTACTGACACATGAGACTATGTAGCTTTTTAGAGGTGAAAAGGCCATTCATAAGCAAGGACCTTTTTCACTCCCTCTTTGAAACCTGCTCTGTCCCGAAACGGGTTGAACTATCATCATTGAACGTACCGCCTGATAACGTTCTCTACCATATACATGTAAAACACATATTGATAAAAGAAAATACATATATATCATCCCTGGTATTTTTCTTTATAGACTTAACATCCGGAACATGTATACAACGCCCGTTGAGTATTTAGCATTGGGGGATCATATATCAGAGTTTAGTCCATTAGTGAATATGAAGGGTTAGATAAATTCAGAAACCTATTCAAGGTTAGGGTCAATGCTCGGATCCCATCTAGGTTGAATCGCTATGTATTTTACACGGCCTCACCTCAGAGAGGTCATTGAATGGAATAGAGGGAAACTATGTTCCGATGGGAATAAGTCAAAGTTACGAGGTAAGGCTTGGAAAAATTACTTCCCAAGGCGTAGCTGGTACGTGGTTTCCCTATTCTTATATACCTACAATTGTCGGCTAATATCGATTAAAACCGAATGTCTCTGAACGTCAACCTGGGCAGTAAACGTCAACCTGGGCAGTAAACGTCAACCTGGGCAGCAACTTCAACCTGGGCAGTAAACAATAGTTATTCCACCCCCAGCAGCGTTAAGTAATCATAGGTTGTTCGCTCATAGGTATATAGGAATATCAAATACGTATTGTGCTGGACCAAGTGTTTTACAAAGTAGGTACTATACGGAATCCGCGTTCCTGTCTTCGTACATGGAAGGTACTTGGTAAAATTGGCGATCAGATGGTCCAATGTCACAGGCAGAGGTTCATCTGATTGTAGATTTTACCAATCATTTTTATGTACGAAGACAGCAAGACTGTTTCCGTATTACTTAAATACCTTATAATTTTTATATTATAACTTGGAAGTCCGTTGGCAGCCTTGTCTTAAACGAAATGGGCATGAGCGGGTAGTATTTAAAGGTATATGATAATATCAATAAATACCCCACATTCAACAGATAACTGACATTGTATTGTACACTGGAATTGATTTAGTGTAACTGTTTTTAACATCCCTATTACTCTGTCTCCTGAGGAGAGACCAGAAAAGTGACACAATTATTGAAGATATTCTTCAGTCTGCACTTACAATCCACTGAAATCCCATATAATTATTTTCAAGATATAGTTGTTTAAAGTGCCAAATCAAGGAGAACTGGGACCAAAGACCCGTGCAATACAAAAAAAATAGTTAATTCAATTCCAAGGGATTGGCCCGCAGTCACAACTCTGGATGTAGCTTCATATGACTTGTGTCTCTTTAGCCGTATTTTCGCACTCATTCAAATCAGATTTATAATAATTACTAGCATTACCATTACCGAAGATATTACGAAGTAGTGACTGAAGAAATAAATGCATCTTGGTTTGATAATTAATCATAGAAAAATATTGCTGATACCTTTTTTATCAATATGTAGCGGTCCACCAGTTTTGGGTCTTTCTCAGATCACTTCCTGAGAACTAGATTAGTCTATTCGGGTGGAGTGAGACTATGCTACCACATGTGGACCCTATCACATAGGTTGGTTTGGTATATTTTTTGGTAAGTCAAGGAGATGTTAGATCTACTATCGCTAAACCTACTGAACACAAAACCTAACTCTGAGATCTTTGGTTTATTGATCTTTATCATACCTTCTTTCTCTTTCCTATACAGTACCTCAGCATAGAATGTGCTAAGTAAAGCTGGGCGAGTGAGTCCACAAGCCGAAGCAAGTTCCCTCACTCAACCACTGAAAGGTTCCAGAGAAACCTAACCAATCTGTGAGGCTCCAAGTTGTTCACTCTACGCGGAGGAATGCACAAGTAACCTGTTGACCTAATGCGGACTCGGCCTTATATACAGACCAAGTTATGTAATCCGGGCAAACCTGTAGCGCTCTCATGCACAGGCTCTCCGGGACCACCGCACAGCAGGGATCAGCACTCGCAGCCTCACAGTTTTGATCTCATCAACAATTCTATTCCCGTGAATATCCCGAAGTGAGAACGTCAGAAAGGAGTGATATAATCATATGAATAGTTAATTGGTAGCTTATTCTATATATCAAAACCAGTAAAAAGTTATTAATGCAAAGAAAATGAATAACATTCCGTCTTACAATGCATATACATATATCCAATAATCACCATTTCATGTATAACTATTCATTCCTACAACATACTTTACAATATTATATCATAACACATATATCCAAAGAAGAACAAAAAACACTTCTTTTGAACGAAGCCCAATTTTGATACGAGGCATTGGCTTGCAAATTCTGCTTTTCACTCGCTATTTTTCTCAGGTATAGTTAATACACCCATTCCACT
The DNA here is from genome assembly GCA_950022655.1 of Alentia gelatinosa. Taxonomy (NCBI): domain Eukaryota; kingdom Metazoa; phylum Annelida; class Polychaeta; order Phyllodocida; family Polynoidae; genus Alentia; species Alentia gelatinosa. The sequence continues at coordinate 46,077,026 of OX465583.1, read as the reverse complement.
CTTTATGTACATAGCCAGAACACCAATACGGCAGGTAGGAATAAATATCTAAAATATATCTTTCCGTACTTGGTCTAAATAGACCTACTGCACACTAGGCTTGTTACCAATTCACTCTCCTAAAAAAGAAGTACTGTATATAGACTTGCAAATATCGGCGACATTTGGCACGGCATGAGGGAGGTGGTGAATGCCGGGAGGGGACGGCGTGGTCGTAGTGCATACTGTTGAGGGTCGGCTGGCCTCAAGGCCTGTTGATCATTGACAGACGCGGGTGAGAACATTCACAAATATTTACAAACCGTCATTGTCTGTCACCCCTGCCAACCCCCGCCGTCCAGGTCGTCATTTCACCCCGCTGCAGGCCACCCAGGCATCCAATGCTCGGTCACCCTTATGTTCCCATTGCACAGTTCCGCCGGTCTCGGCACGCTCGCCACAACTCGGGGGACAATGCATCTGGACCACCCACCACCCATCCTTTCAATCTATCCCCAAATCTGCTCTCCTACTCCAGTTGTATGACCTGAAGATGACTTATCAATCATATGCAATTGTCATTTGAGAATAATTATATCAATACATATCCAAGTTTTTCGTAGTAATTTGAAAATGTTTCCGAGCATTGCCATCGTCCTTACATGTATTCCATGTCCAGTGGCATATTCGTCCATAATGCTAGCGCTCTCCTATTAGTACAATACCATTCTGATCAGTTAAGGAAAAAATAAGTACTTCATTGACACTTTCCCGTGGCGCTCTTAATAAAACAATAGGTCAGTAGCAGAGCGTGGTATCAAGTCTACCAGGTTGTTAACTGGGGACATGGAGAGCAAGCACCTTCAGTACCGACCCTCCTGTCCACCTGTACTCGTGTTGAAAAGGTTAATGTGCTGTGGATGGACGTTCATCTGTGACCCTGGAGGAGAACACTCAGGGCGCTCCCTGGAGGCCCCTATACGTACACGTGGCGCCCTCCCACGTGGCTATCAATAACCAGGGTGTCACGGCTCCGCCATCTCACTGTGTGCCGCGCCAGACCCCGGCACTGGAGCATTCGTTAAAACAATAGTATAGGTCAGCGAAACACCACATTGTCTGGTGAATGTTTACACTGACGGCGCTAAAACCAACCAAGATCACTTTCTATTAATAGGTTTTTGTTCTCGGTCAGCTGTTATTTGTGTTCATTATTTTATTTGACCTGTTGGTGCGGTAGAGGAGGCTCAATATCGGTAAAGCACCACATGATTTATTGATGTCATGAACGTTTAGAAATCAAGGTTCCTTATGGAAAGGAACCTATGTGTTCCTGTACAAAACGGGGCAGTAGGTTATGAATTGAGTGAAGTTGAGAAAAGGCATAGTGCAGGGAGACTTTATAGATGAGGGAATAATGGAATCAGCATCTCTTAATGTAGGGTATATATTTTAAGACAAGGCCATCACATTATGAGGGATGATTAAATGGAATGGGGATACAAAGCAGGGACTGACCCATTTACGATCCTGGCTTTATGATGGTTGCATAAAAAACTAAATTAAAATTGAAAATAATCATGTCAGTATAGTGAGAGTATTTAATCGGCTAATCTATGTTTATTTATGATTTCCTCCACTTGTGCACTCTAAGGCCTAGCGTCAGCTGAGCTCCTAATCGTCTATGAAATACGTTACGATGTACCTAATAATCGATTACGATGCACGCCAATGTTCCTAGTCTTGATGTTTTTCTAAGATAAAGAGGTTCTCGGTTGACTATAATTTTTACATCATTCATCGTAGTGCGTCGGTAGGTGCTAAATGTCTATTGTAGTAAGGTCACTTCGGGCCTAACCCAACTAATTTCTGACGAGCCGTTACATTAATAAACATGAACAAATAATGAAATGCACTAAGCTCTTGCTCGTTCAGTGACCCCAGATGCCAGATAGGAACTCATTCCCCAAACTAATTAAGTATTTTGTTATAGCCTGTTAGAACCATGGTGGTTGCAGGATGGCTAATGTTGCATCATCTCGCAATACAGCACCAAACTGCGTCCAGAAGGCTGTTAATATCACATGAACCAACAGAGAAGAGGAAGTGTCGGATAATTTTCCTGCCTCGGAAACGAGACAAATTGTCCTTGTAACATTATTCTGGTGCTCGTATTTCAACGTCAGTGTACCAAAACATTACCCAGACACGTCAGAGTCATAATGAGACCGCCCTGGCCACTTTTTGTACCACGTGACCATTCTCCCGTAATATATTTTCGGCTCCCTCCGTCTTACTATTGTTATCATAACTATACTTCCTTACTTTTGTTGATATCATCTATTTTCATGAGAGACAATTTGTAATTATGTGTAGTGGGGTGGGAATCCAGCAGTGTTCGGACGTTCTACAGAAGGTGAAGAGCCGATCCTTACAGTGTAGTAGTTCCGGGCAACACCGCACACGAGAGTGGCGCGGCAGAGACTGGGATTACGTAATGCTGGGTATATACTCACCATCTGCAGTAGGTCAACAGGCTGTCCTCGTGATCTTCCAGATCTTTCCAGGAAGTAATTGTTAATAAACATTCCTGTTTATTAAACTCGTGAGTTATGTTGTGTGTGACTAGGTTCGTGCAAACGTTCCGAAAACCGAACCGACCTACGTAATAGCACATAGGGTGGGATCCTGCCTGGGACTAGCGTTCCAGAAAGTGGTCTTCCATTCTGCTAAACAGGCGGCAACCACCACATTGGTGCCGTGACCAGGATGTCCGTTCTAGCACTCAGCATCGTAGGACTGAGGTGTATGCCCCCGTGGTGTCATGGTTTTAGCCGCTCCGCCGGGATACAGTATTCGGGTCCCGTGTATATGTGCCACAACCCAGACGTTGCTCTAAGGGTTTCCCCGTAGAGGGCCCTCTAGGGGTTGCATAATTGCCATTGTGTAAGCTGAGTTCCCCACGGTTTGGCTTACCATGTCCCTGGACACAGCCATGACACCCCAGTGGTGTCAGAGCCTTAGTCCGCCCCTAGCTGTAGGGGGTGGCGCTCGGGTGACTCCCCAAGGTGTCATCTTGACAGTTCCCCTAGCCTAGGGGGAGGTCACCCGGATGACTGTCTGGGTGCCGATGTTGGCAGATAATATGGAAAATGGAAAAAGTATACAATCACGGAATGTTTGTGTCACATTCCGGTGCTGGGTGAAGGCCTGGTACCAGATGTTGGTGTTGAGACAAGCCAGGAAGGGTGGTTCTGGGATAGTTGGTATCGGGTGCAAATCTGATACTGGGTGGTGCCCCGACTATCCTGGTGGAATGATCCTGAGCCACCTAAAGCCTTGCGGCCTGTCCCGGTGTAATAAGATCAACCCGGTGACAGACTGTTAGCACTGCTGGGAAGGACGGGCCACCGCCCTCCTCCCAGAACGGGAATGTTTCGGCATTCCCATGCCTACCCGGGTATTGGCTTCAGCTGATACCCTGGTGGATCAGGAGTATGACCTCGTTGTCATCAGGCTGATACTTATCTCTTAGATCCGGAGAAGGGCAGCTTCGGCTCCCTTCCTGGGGACAATAAGGGTCTTTAGGACTAACTAAACAAGTTGACTAACTGGTCCCCCAGTGGTTGGTTAGCGGAACACGTCTAAAGATGTACGTGTCGACTAAGGGGGGCTGTGTAGGGGACCAGTGGCAAGTCTACTTGGTCACAGGCATATCTACTAAGCCTCTCCAAGTCTAGCTGTGGCTGAGTGCGCCAGGTAGCTGCCTGGTGGGTCCTTAGGGGCCTACTAATAGCTACCTGTGAGGTCATAGGCCGCTTGCTATAATTGGCACAGTGTTGGAACCAGTCTAAACAGGTATCTGGCCACCTGGCTTGTACCTAGAATATGTACTTGTTCTGCATGGGTAAGGAAGGTCCCCAGCAAAACCACTAGTCAGCTAGGTACCAGACTTACATGGGACTGCTGAGGACCCAGCAGAAGTCTGCACATGCCCAGTGAGGCTCCACAGGTGTATATAAGGCCATTGAAGCTCAGCTGGGCACATTGGGGTTGAGGGACTACTACCTGTAGTTCCTCACCAGAGCTCTGTCTCTGCTCCCTGCTGGTGTGGGCCTTCGGGTTCCCTATGGGCTGGGTTCAGAGAGTCCCGGATGATGGAAGGAGGGGTTAAACCTTCGGATTCTGGGGTTCCGGACGGATTCCTGGAAGATGGAAGGAGTCTCAGAGGACAGAAGAAGGGGACCCATGTACCCTTCAGACGAACTCCGAGGTTCCAGACAGATTCCACGATGACGGAGGGAATCCTGGAGGATGGAAAATGGGACCCTTCGGACGGATTCAGGGGTTCTGGACGGATTCCTGGAAGATGGAAGGAGTCTCGGCGGATGGAAGAAGGGGACCCGTGTACCCTTCGGATGAACTCTGAGGTTCCGGACAGATTCCAGGATGACGGAGGGAATCCCAGAGGACGGAAGAAGGGCCCCTTCGGACAGACTCCGGGATTTTGGGTATCAGTAGGGCCTAGTCACCCCTATCTGATCCCGGGCAGGGCAATGGAGGTGCTGGGTGGTTGTGGTAAAACACAGTTGCGGGTTCACGGGTGGGACCAGCACTGGAATGGCATTCTGGACCAAAACTGTGGTGGTGCTTGGGATAAGCTTCGGCCGGTCCCGACACCCAGCCACTACATATGTAAGAAACAATTATAATGGTTATTCGGATATTAGTTAATGTCAGAACATGTACATACAATAACATACACATACCACACAAAACAAACATACACATAAACATCCATCTTGAATATCATTTGTTTACATTTGACAGGATTTCTTTGATATCAAGACTGATATGTGAATCGCAAATATTGGAGTTATAACAAAGTTCCTGTATCTGCTTTGAAACTATGAATATACAGGGCAAACAGTGTAGAACCATGGTTTATCATCCGGCAAATACAGATTTTCCATACTAAACTTACAGAACCTACAGATTGCTCCAGAGTAGAATATGGATAGTCGTATTCTACTCAGCACAATACGAAAAAACTCGCTGTTATGCAAAATAGTACGAGGGAAGTTTGCCAGCTATTTTATCTTACCTTTGAGAGCATATATTTGGAATTCTGAATAATAGATACAACATTACCAATAATAAATACAACATTACCATACAACATTACGAAAGCATGCCATATAGTGACAGTTAACAGACGAGAGAGAAAGGGAGACATGGGAGATTTTTATCTGCATGGTCGTATTCTCCTCGTAGTTGACACTACACAATATCTTCGCATTCACCAGGATATTACCACGCGTCAACTAAGCAGAGAATACAACCATATAGATCGAAATTATGGTAATATTGTGTATGTACACTGCAGTTTTTGTAGGATATAAATGGCGTGGACCCTCTTTCCTGCCATAAATCAACGGCCCCGAGTTCAGCAAATGGCACATGTTTACTTATAAGCACATCTTATCAAGATATCGGGGATGCAGACATATTGATCAGTGAGCTAAATAGGCTAAGAAAGGAGATTATCTGATGTAAGATGAATTGAACAGAAAAGACTATGTATACTGATGGGTGATGGGTGTTTTATACTAGGCGTGGCGACACCCCATTATGTGCTAATTAATTCAGAAAGATTTATAAGGCAAATACTTGAACATACTAGAAAATCACCAGAATCGTTGACCTACTATGAATCTAAAGATCAAATTCGCGTTATACTGCTGCATGTTTTCTATGTTGGATTTCTTTAGCGTGGGAGAGCTATTCTTCCAACGTACAGCAATAAGTACTCCTTCAATATCTAGTTAAGAAGATATTTCCCAGTGGGCGACTGAAAAATACCCACAAGCTGTATAAAACCAAAACCTTTTGATTGTTATTCATTTTCAATTCTTCGGTCATTCATCAATGATGAATATGATATAGCCCCTGTTTATAGTATTTCTTTACATTGAACTTTATATGCTTTGTATGCTTTGTGTCAATGTGTCAATGTGGATTAAGCGACTAGCTCTCGATTTATAGGGAAATATGAGACAACATCATCGAAATGATAACGTACTGCTAAAAAATCATAATAGACATATGCCTTTCTGTGACAGTATGTTCCCTTTCTCACCTACTTAGACCTGGAAAGCCGCAATAGTTGGAAAGTCGAATACATGTATGATCTCCATGTTGTTTTTGTGCCTGACTGCAAATATTTGTGCCAAGTATGTTGGCATGCTGTTGACAGTAAGTACCTTCATATAATATGAGCTAGTGCAATGCAGCCTTCATATTGCTGACTGGTTGAAGAGTTACCCTGTAATAGGATCATGGTACATTTGTATCCAAGACATAAAAGAACTGTATGATTACCATACATAACGAAAGCGTGCCATATGGTGACAGTTAATAGAGGAGAGAGAAAGGGAGACATGGGGTAACAGAATAAATGAAAGGGGCATGATAAGGTCCATCCCTCCTATTTAAGAAATGAAGAAATAGCCATGGGATCATTATGGTAGTGTACTTCAAGGCACTTTCGTTCACTGAGCCCTGACTTTTATTAAGTAATATATTTCTTAGCTCAAAAGAACCTTTTTGGCTATAGTAGATACGTCAAATTGATTTGAACAATATGTTTCATATATGTTTTGTTTTTGCCCGTCAGTGAATTTCAAAAAGAAGCAATAGACAAAGTACAAATCGGAATTATGTGAGAGGATTTGGATAATATTGTTTATGAATATATGAGTCCACGAATCAGTAATCCATTGTCATTTCATAAAACAGACCACTCTATACCGTAAGTCTCCTAACTGTACTTTTTGTATATTTCTATGCTTTTGACTGTTTCAGAAGCTGACACAGGTGGCAGATTTTTGAACATTTTCCGTAAGTTGAAAAACAGGCTGCAGATGTCTCAACCCACAGCAGAAGCATAGATACCATATAGGAATCTTCTTCTTGTATGTCACATTTTCCATATGCATATAATACTATCATACAACTGGATGAGTTTCAGTCTTGACCACCGTATGCCACGACTGGAGTTTGGCATTTTGACTTCATGAGGCAAAGCCGAGTGAAGTCCGGAGCCAAAACTTCAGGAGTGGCATGCGGTGTACAAGATTAAAACGAATCAGGTTTTGATTTTATCCTACCCAGTCTCCTCGATTTTGGAATATTACGTCATTGCAATTCTGTATGCCACTAGTGGCATATAAAACCCCGTATGCCAGTCAGCATGGCATACGGAAACCCAATGTTAAGCTTATGGGATTTTATATTAGGGGTAGGATAAAGTATTATACTATTTATAATTCACGGTTATATATCCTTTCAGAGTCCATGAAACTAAAAACTGCTGCTATGCAATATGACGACTACAGAGATATTGCATATTAAGTACCACACAAGTGTACGTATATGACACAGAGAAGCCTAGAACACCGATGACAAATATGGATTGCTATACAAAACAATCAAGAGAGTAGGGAATATATATTAAGAGCACACTTAGTGGAATTATTTATGAAGCGATATCGACGGATTTGGCACATACAGCTCTTGACAGTCACTTTATGTTGCTGCCTCTTCGACATGAAATATATTCGTCATATCAGTCTAAATTACTAAGAACTAGTTTCATATTTACTCAAATGAAAATAGGGGATGCAGTATGCATACATTGTAGAGGCAATACACAAATAAGAAGAAATCGTTCAAATAAATATCTTTATACATGCAGACTATATTTGTGCTTCTCCTTCAATTAACGGTTATTTCAGAAGGTAGTTCACTTTCAACTCTTATTATATCTCTCATCTCTTTACTAGTTCTGTAGGAAAAAGGAACAGATATAAAGTCTTATGATCCAGACTTCAAACAAAGCACCCAGCTTTGCCGACATCGGGAGATCTACAAAGACACTAAATATCATTAAATAGATATTAAAAATACTTATCTTACCTTTAGTGTCCGCGAGAATATGGCAGAGTATGGCAATCCGTGTAGACAGGTCTAGTTGCGGCTCTGGTGTTTAATCAATGGTTAGTCAACGTAGGAGCAGCATACAATATGTTCTCCGTTCACCGTGAGCCACTGTCCAGGTATCACAGGTGGTGGTGGTGGAGGTCCATTCTTTTAAGGTATTATCAAATGCCTAGAAAACATCGACTTATTGATGAAACAAAAAGGGGTAAAACTATAACACTTAAGGCCACTATGCACCAAATGTTTATCACTACCGTTGGGCCTTGTCTATAGTGATTTCATGGTGCGAATGTCGTCGGCGGTAAAAATGGACGGGAGCACGTTGCACTCTTTCAGAAGTTTATCCGAAAAGGGCAAGGATTGAATCATGAGGAAACAGCGGGGGTTGGGGTGGGATGAGAATTACGCACGACGTATGAACTGCCGCTATGTGAAGCAACAGACACGTCGTTATTGCGAGCTTGTAGTACTTATAGTGATATCCTGTAGAGGTATACAAGTCACACAGTGCTATTCTTCAGGGGCTCTCAAGAGCAATGAGTTCGCATTCCCACGTATATATATACTCGCCGATTTTGGCTCCTTTTGTGAAACTCGACAAATCCCAGGAAGGTGTACAGTGTGAAAACAATAACACCACGTGCAATAGAAACACTGACTCGCAGTGATCGTTGCGGTAGTATGTAATCTCCCTGGGATCCAACTTATACGTGTGTCAATTGCAGTGCCGTCTGGGCCTAATCTGCAGCCACCGGCGGGAGTACTTTGGATGCAAAAGGCCGAGTGAGGTGCCTGGTTCTTATCGCCGTAGCGCGCGTGAAATGGGAGGGAAGACCAGGAGGGAGGGGGTTAGGGGTGTTACCCTGAGGCACGATCGGGTTGGCCGTCTGCCTCCTGCCTGCTTGTGATGCCTAGGGGATCTAACCAAACACGTCCAGCAACAACCGGTGCCACCTCTGACGGGTTCAGGCGCCGCGCCAACGCAGTATCATCCCAGCTTGAACCTGCCGCTCACACTCTATACTTTCATCCACAGAGTACCAAGTGCGCAACTTCAATAGTGTAGTTCTAGGGCTTCGGTGACCTAACTTGAGATGGCTGGGCCCAGTGCGTTTGTGTGCTCCTTCCACAGATTTCCAATTCGATGCTTTCACAAAGACAATTGGCAGGAGCACTCAAAGGTTTCTCTGACCAGAGAGAATCATCGCCAGTCGATGCTTCATCGGGAATAAGCAGTCCATACTCCCGCCATGCACCTCAATTGGGACACGTTCCTTCGGTCCCTGGAAATGGAAATTCCGTATTTTGTCGCAAGAGGCCACTAGCGTGCAGTAAACCTAAAAGCAGACGATCTTCCGACGGGAAAGATAACATCGATTCTATAGTCTTAGTAGCAGATGCTTAAGCAGTAATGTATACCATTCATATCTAGCAGAAGACACATTGCACCAAAAACATTTCTGTTAAGTTGATGTTATTGAGCAGCAAAATTAACACACAATTTTAATTTCTAGTTTTATAATATTTGTTTGGAAAAAGAGGAAAACGTTTAGGAATGTCGCAGATACTGAGCCCGGTCGGTAATTGTAACATTTTTTTCTGCTCTGATCTACCTATATTGCTTCTGATAGTTATAGGCAGCCAAGTGGTTTGGGGGACCCCAGTTGAAAGATGTTTACATTTTTGTATGATTTGGATAACATTGACTAAAAGTAGTCACTATATCGTTTTTATAAAACTAGAGATGATTCCTGCCATATATAATGGGTTATGATACTATTTTATTATTATATACCTGTGCAAAAACAATCTACACATACTGCCCTCTCCTACCCATGTCGTATTTATATCCGTACGGCACAGTGTGCCGTACGGGGTATGTGATCACGTGACTAGATAAAATATCGCCTACGGCATCGGGATGTATGTGATCAATAATTTCACCGCGTATTTTTGACGTACGAAGATAGTAAGCCAGTTTCCGTATAGTATTCACACAATGAAAACGCTTACAATGTAGTGGGTTTCGCAAGGTTAATCTAATAGAACTAACTAATCAGCTGTAATTCAAGCCGAACCATAAACCCGTGATACCATGTTTATAAGAATATATCTAAGAACAAATGCAATCTTAAAATATTCAACTTCCTGATATGCTCAAGATTACCTCTAGCTACACTTGGAAAGGTGTGAACTAAGGCCTGGCGTCCACCTACTACGATATGGCACCGATATGCTCTACGATGCACCTCCCGATAAAAAATCAAAATCGCGTCGGAAGGTCACCTAATATCGGGGCCACGTTTCTGCGATTAGACACCGATATAAACCCCATACAATGCGTGGTGGGTTGGCACGTCTAGACATATGTCTACGATTTTGCACTTTCTCGATATGTCTCCGATATTTGCTTTTTGTATCGGTGCCATATCGGTAGGACTAAATTTCTATCGTAGTAGGTGGACGTCATGCCTTATATACACAATATTCCCATGATTTCGATCTGAGTGGCCGTATTCTCCTTGTAGTTGACGAGTATTGCGTAGCGTCAACTACAAGGAGAATACGGCCACACAGATCGAAATTGAGGCTAATTGGAAATTGGCAGTAATCATACGGGAGGAATGTGTGGCGCCACCTTGCGCTTACGCGATCATGTCGCAGATGCCCACAGTACTCCACAGAGGGCGCCTCCAGCGATCGTCAAGACAGCGTTTGCTTCGGAAGCTAATTCGAGACCTCGCTCAAATCACTCGCAAAGATGGGTAAAAACACTCCAAAGCGAAGGACGAAGGATCAAACGAAGGTAGTTGAAGACCAAGAAAACGACGATGTCGTTTTTAGCGACAAGTTCGCAAGCTTTGATAGGAGGTTTAGTGTTTTGGAGACGGCACTCGCGGAGATAGCGGCAAAACTCAATGGCAATGGCGCCCGCTCAGATCCAGGCACCTCAGCAAATACGGTGAATTCGCCTCCTTCGATGCAAGCGCCGACGGCCGCGACACTCCAGCCTCGAGTCCTCCAGGGCATCACTAACGGTATGGAGAATGCTTTCATCGAAAAAGTGGTGGCCTCGGCACCCGCACAACAAGGAGGAGTCCCGGCCGCCCTGGCATCCTACGCGGGAACGTCAGCCGCTACGCTGGGCCCCTTGGCACCCGACAACACGGCGGCAGCGCTCGCACGGCCGGCATCCCAGGGCACCACACTCCAAGCTGCGCTCTTGGAGCAGAGGCAGGCCGCAGCCTTGGTACCACCTATGACCGTTAGGCCGGGTAGGCCCGACGACGAGGTCGAGGACCAAGTTCGCAAGATCCTGGAGACCACGGCCTCGAGGGTCACAGAAGCCGGTAAATATAAGTTTTTCCCACATTTATATGTGCATCGAGGCCCGGAGAGAGCGAAGACAGGCCTGAACGAACTCACATTGGCGGAGTATGCCTGGGCATTATTACGAATTATTAATGACGATGATTTCCCCCCCCAATACGTGGCACCGCTGGTGGTACACCTGGAGGAGGTCCTCGAGGACGCCCGGGAGTTCGACTTTGCACAGGTCCGGAGGTGGTCAGAACGCGTATTTGCAATGGTCAGTGAGGGCCGCCTACGCTTAGGCTGGCTCGAGGACACTCGCATTCAACTCCTCAGAGTTGCGATATCCCAGGTCTATGCAGGCCGCATAGCTTATGCAGTCGATAATGTCAAAGGGAAAAAGGCTAGGGACGACACAGCGAGGCCGTGCCAGCCGTTCAACAAACCGGGGGGGTGTGATAAGCCCCCCGGGCACGTGGAAGGAGGCATTCGCATGAACCACATCTGCGCTTACTGCTCAGTCTATACGGGGGCATCCAACGGCCATTCGGAGGTAGCATGTAGAGTTAAACAGAGGAATCTAAGCGCGGCAAGTCCCGCAAGCGCTTCACGGATCCCGGATCAAGTCTCCACCCCCCCCCCCCAGGTTTTTCGTCGATAGGCGAGGCGACTCATCACCCGTCCCGCCTCACTTCAGCCGACAATGTACAAGAGTTATTTGTTTGTTTACCTGCGCCTACGGCCTACACGTTGCCTACGGCCGATGATTGTGTTACGGGGGGTCGTGGCCGTCGCTGTCCCGGCGCGCCCCCCCCCACTGATTACTATGTTGAAAGTACACTCCATGTCCACGACGGAGGCGCGTTCAGCACCTCAGCAGATGAAGCGCTGGAGGGCGCCACAGGCGCGACCCCAGAGAGGGCAGGTGGCGCCGCAGGCGACGGCGAGGACGCGGCAGGCGCCCCCCCGGTTCCTCGGGTTGCGCCCCTACGGTGTGGGCCTGCCGCCTACGCAACGGTTGTGAAATCCATATGGCCGCGCCCCTCTCCGGGAGTGTGGGGGGGGCACGAGGCAATTGAGAGGGCCTACAGCGAGGCCCGGGTCTCGGGCCTCCCGAACTACCTCGGGGCTCGGATACCCGTTCCCTCGGGCATGCGGATCGATGCATGGAGGGCGGCCCTAGTCGACTACCACGATAAACAGGTCGTTGAATTTCTCGAGTACGGCTGGCCGTTGGGATTCACGGGCGCTAGCCCCCCCACCTCCACCCTACGCAACCACGCCTCCGCGGAGAATTACCCCCGCCACGTCGCGGCATACCTGGAGAAGGAGCTCGGGGAGGGGGCGATGGTAGGCCCGTTCAGGGACCTGCCCTTCACCCCCTGGGCGGCAGTATCTCCCCTCATGACTCGCCCAAAGAGGGGCTCCTCCAGTAGGAGAGTAATAGTCGACATGTCCTTCCCCCCTGGGGGCGGGGTCAACGCGGGCGTGGAAATGGGCCCCCATCTGCCGTACGCCCAGACATGCACCCTCCCTACGGTCGCCGACCTCGCGGAGAGAGTTCGGGCTCTGGGAAAAGGGGCGTGGCTGTGGAAAGCCGACATGGCCAGGGCTTACCGCCAACTACGGGTGGACCCCCGGGACCTCCCCCTCCAGGTCGTCGCGGCCGAGGGGAGGTACTACATTGACCCGTGCTGCCCGTTCGGCGCCCGCCTCTCGGCCTCGGCATGTCAGAGAGTCACACGGGCGGTAACCTTCCTCCTGGGCCGCGAGGGCCACCACGCCTTGTCGTACATCGACGACTTCGCGGGCGCCGAGGCCACGCGCCAGGAAGCGACGGATGCCTACACCGCCTTTGGGGGCCTCGCGGCGCGCTTGGGCCTGGTCCTCGCCGCCGATAAGTGCAGCCCGCCGGCCCAACGAATGGAATGGCTAGGCATTGACATAGATACGGTCGCGATGACCCTGCGCATCCCGGAAGATCGGCTCGCCGATGTGGTAAGGGAGTGCAAGGCGTGGATCGCCCGTAAAGCCATCACCCGGGCCCGCCTCCAGTCCATCGTCGGCCGCCTCATATACGTCGCCCGTTGCGTATCACAAGCCCGCAAGTTTGTCGCCCGTGCTCTCGCCTTCCTACCTCGAGTCCCGGGAGTGGGCGTGGCGACCATCCCAGCGGCGGTAAAAGAGGACTTTCGCTGGTTTACACGTTACGCAACGGCCGCCAACGGAGTAGTCTTGGTCGCCCCACACAGAGAACCGTTCAGTATCTTCGTGTCTAGCAGGGACGCGGTCATCGTCGCTCAAACGGCCACCGCAAGCTTGCGCCAGGAGGCGCCCGGCACCGCGGCCGCCCTCGGCCCCGGGTTCCGGTTCCACGCGGTAGCCATTCTACAGGGCATTGCTACCCTCGGCGCGAGGGCGCCACCCGGGGCGGCCGTCGTCGTCCACACGGATGACATGGCGCCAGTTGAGGCCCTCGCCTCAGGCCGAACTAACGACCCGGTCGTCTCGGCCGTGGCCCGCGAGATCTGGTTGGCCGCCGCCTTGTGGGATGTTGATGTCAGTTTTGTGTACGCGGCCGTTGCGGAAGCCATTGCTCCTGGCGGCCGTTCCTATGTAATTATCAACCCCGTATTTGACATAGATGTTTTTGCTTCCATCCTATCTAGGCACCGGCACCCCCCTGCATGCCCAGATGATGGCATCCCTGGCGTCGGCTGAGGCCCCCTCGACGCGCCAGAACCACCTCATTCAGGCCCAGGCCTACGTGCGTTTCGCCGTCTCATCAGGATTCGACCCTCGCTGGCCGACCGTTGCCTACGGGGCCCTCTACACCCAGGCCCTAGCCAATTCATTTCGGGCCCCGGCAACGGCCGCCAATTATCTATCAGGAGCCCGGACCTGGATACGCCGCCATGGCGGGGACCCGGCACCGCTTTTTGCGGACGAGGTCCTCGCGGTTCAGCGCGGTACCAGGCGCCTCTCCACCCACATCCCGGCACCCGCCCCTGCAGTTCGCCTTCCAGAACTCCGGCACGTGCTTCTCTACTTATCCAGGGCCGGGCCCTCGGCCCTCGTCCTCCGGGCGGCACTCCTCATTGCGTATTTCACCTTTCTACGGGCCTCGAACCTCGTGTCCCCGTCGTTGACCTCGTGGGGCGGCCCCCACACCCTACAGCGAGCGGATATACAACCCCAGCATGGACTCCTCAGGATCCACGTGAGATCGACTAAAACACGGTCACGTGCGGCCCCCCCTCACGTGGTCGATCTCCCGCGCTTGGCGGATCCGCTGATCTGCCCGGTAGACGCCTACACCAACTACGTCGCGGCCGTTCCGGCCCCTCCACGGGCGCCAGCGTTCATCCTCTCATCATCAACCCCTTTGACCTCTCGGCCGTTGTGCGCCGTCATGCGCGCTGCCCTGGCGGCCGTGGGATTCCCGGCGGCCGAGAGAGTGACACTCCACTCCTTGAGGAGGGGGGCAGTCCACGATGCCGTGGCTGCGGGGGTTCCCCAGAGTGTCATCTCCCATCATGGCACCTGGAACAGTGCCACGGGCATTAGGCCTTACTTACCCCCGTCGGGAAGGACGTCGCTCCCTTCCTGACTGTAATAATAAGTTTGGCATTTATGCCTATGCCCTTTGGCATGATTTCTCACGTTTGAGAACATTTTCTATTTCAGGGCTATTTACTACGGACACTAAATACTCATGACTTTTCTAAGAGTACGATGTTCACATTCCATGTAATCTACAGTTCTATGAACGTGTCTTACTGAAATAAATCCCCTGTATTCCAATTCCGCCTCCGTTATAATTGAGGCTAATTGGAAATTGGCAGTAATCATACGGGAGGAATGTGTGGCGCCACCTTGCGCTTACGCGATCATGTCGCAGATGCCCACAGTACTCCACAGAGGGCGCCTCCAGCGATCGTCAAGACAGCGTTTGCTTCGGAACCCGCCCACCCGCACCTTTTCGTCAAAGACTCACGTTCTAGGGCATTTATGCCTATGCCCTTTGGCATGATTTCTCACGTTTGAGAACATTTTCTATTTCAGGGCTATTTACTACGGACACTAAATACTCATGACTTTTCTAAGAGTACGATGTTCACATTCCATGTAATCTACAGTTCTATGAACGTGTCTTACTGAAATAAATCCCCTGTATTCCAATTCCGCCTCCGTTATAATTATGGTAAAGTTGTATTTATTACTCACTTATTTTTAGATTTAAACAATAAATATGTATATATATAAATATATAACTTTTCAACGTAATTAAGAAGTTATGTTTGGGACTACTTTCATCTCAAAAATCTGTATCCTCCTAGGAGGTTACGGAGCTCCGTATCCTCCTCAGTAGCGATCTGTAATCTCCATAGGCTTAGTATGGAGACTCCGTATCAGGTGGGTAATAAAACATATTACTATATACCGGTGCACGAATGTCTCACTTTTACGCGATAGGAGAAAAGATTCCGTTCGGCCGCACCGTGGCGTAACATATTTTTACTACCCACTGTACCACGTCATCTGTTGACATTATCGGAACAAAAAATAAACAAACAAAATGGCGGACGTTTCCCCCTATTCCGAAGATTATTTGCATAGTAAGATAGCCCAGCATTACACACCCACCCAAAATTGATGTAGAATAAATAAACAAATAGTAAGCATCGTAAATACATACCCAATAAGAACACTATCACCCTAGCATATATGAAAAGAACAGCTGCCCGCACGCTTAAATTCCTAGCAAAAGTTACTATATGATGTCATTACTACCGCTCACTCTCCCAGCAGATCCTTCGTAGCTCTTGCGCTTGCTTGAATCTCTGCTACAACCCCAGCTATCACTCTCCATAACAACGTTCTGACGTCATCGCGGAGGCGCCACTAAGCGGACCACCCGAGAACTATCGATCAAGTTGAATGTTCGGCGATTCATACGTGCCTTACTGTAGGGTGAGACCATCAGACAGTGAGTTGTAAAATGGCATTTTTAACGATTTATTGGTATATAGTAATAAAGAGACATAGTGAGTGCGGCCGAATTCCATCTGTTCCTCGATATTTTGGTCAGAAATATTCACCTCAGTCTCCGACTTCGGTGAATATTTCTGACCAAAATATCTCTGAACAGATTCCATTCGGCCACACTAACCATGTCTCTCTATAATACAAACATACTATTTTGGAGTAAATATTGTTGTAAACGGTAGGTCTTGAACAGACATCGATTACAAGGAGCCTCCTAATTTCAAACTTGACTCAACTTTGGCTCTAGCCTGGCTTCAGTTGTGCCTCTCGTTCCCATTGGCCCTGGCTACTCAACCCTCTGAAAGAGCCGCGCTCTTGTTGGCAGTTGGCTTTGTTTACCTTTTATAGAGTAGGCTCTCCCCACTCAAAAGGCAGGGAGGTCTACCACACATAAGGGGTATAGGGATAGTGTTTCATCATTGTTGACCAGCTCTAATCGATTGGCCAAGATAGAAATAAAAGTATTTCAAAGGGACTTCACAAAATAGAATGATTGCAATATTTCCTTTTTAGATCATTGGCCGGTAGAATCAATATTCTTAAATTGCGAACAAGTTCATGTATCAATCATGAAAACCCCCCTCTGTTTTGATCACGTACTTCCTAAATTTGGAGTTAAATTGAACTTAAATTGAATCCTTTTCGAATTAGTGCCTAAAGTTATTAGTAACACTTACTAGGAGCATCTGCTAAATAAAAAAAAAATTACAAAAGGCAATATCCATATCGTGAAGTCACCTCCTTAATTGATAAGCTCGCTGCCAGTGGCTGTAAGTAACTCCTGATATCTACCTGAAACTGGTTTGAGAAATCCAATTAGGGTCCTCTTACTGGATGGCATCGCTCTCTTCACATACACCATAATCCAATGAGAAAAGCATGCTACGTCATACTGAAGTCCTCTACAACCAAGTAATGAGAGCCTAGTTACGGCCCAAGAGGTCCTCTCACTATATATCTCCCTCCTCCACTACCAGCCCCATAATCCTCATCTTGAGATGACTTTTGAATAATAAGGCAGCAGGGACTCCCACGGGGGCAGAAGAGTGGCATAATTAGCACACCCTCCGGAGGATTTCTACAATAGGATCCTGGGTGAAGGGGATCAATTGTGCCAGCTGGATTTCGGTAGGGGTGGGTAAGTGGATGGGGTAGTGAGGCCCGGGGGAATGGTAAGAGTGTACCTAAGTTACCGATACATTCATCATGGATATACATCCCTATGACAAAGTACATTCCCTCTATCACAATGCTCCAGTAGATGTGTACACATTTCCTACGTTTACTATTGCATTAACTAATACTTGCACTTACATCTAACCTGGATATTTTGTGTGCACATCCTTGTAGTGAAATGGGTTCATGGAGGTAAAAGGCATCTATATTTTGTTACTATAACTTTGTCTCATGTCAGTTGAATAGGAAAAGGATCCGATTTATTTTTCATTGAAAATGTAAATTACTGAAAAGGAAACGATCTGTCATTATCTAAAAACAAATGTCAAATAATGAGAGTTCCAATACAATTTCTAGCTGTTCCTAATCTTGAGGGAAAATTGCGTATTGAATTTACTTGGAAGGACAAACACCGTACATAATCTGAGACAAAGGCCCTTATGGAGGATACATTGTCCTTGAAGTGGAGACCCTCCCGATGTGAACACTCACCTTGGGACTCGAGTATGATTGAGAAAACCATGAGGGGTGTAAAAGATGGTATCCTGCTTGTTGGATTCCCCTTGGCTCGGTTGGGTACTAAGTCTGCAACTCTGAGTTCGAGTAATTATACGGATCCCATGGAAAAATGGCGAATCTGATAGACATGGTAGGACACACCTGGTGCAGAAATAGTACATTTTGGGTAACTGGTGTTAACACATATATAATAATCCAATATATATATCTAAATATCAACGCAGTTATATGTATATAAATTAATATCCAATTATACTCACTGTTTTATTCAACCCGTGACTGTTCTTGTTTATTAACGTCGCTTGTTTTCTTCTCCAGTTACATGGTTACGGGCTGCTCCAATGCTGGTTACCTGGTTACCAGGTGTTTTAACGGTCATTCTGCTACTGTCTCTCAGCTGAACCAGGCGTATTTTAATCTTACCTTGATGTTAATTTATCTTAGCCTCCTGTACATCTTGATGTGTAGGTTGGGGTGAGTCCCACTGTTATTTGGTAATAAAGCCTGGTTTTTGTAATTATTCCGCCAAACCTGTCTTCGAGTTTCATTATTGATTCATCATTAATTATCTAATTGGATAAATGATATCATTCATATATATATATATATATAATCTTGCTTGCTGACCACCTATTTGCCTGGTTGGATACCTAGTCGATGAGTCAGCATTGGGTTCATTTTTCTCACCGAAATGCCCATACATATTTTAAACGTATTTAAAAAGCATAATGATAATCTAATAAGATTCTATATCTCGTTACGGGTAATTGTCGCCTACAATTGCAGGTGAAATGGAACCCTACAATCCAGACGATGAAATTTTGTTTCAATAGAGATTCTCAGCAGGATTTGTCTCAGACAAACACCCTGTGAGGTGTCATGAATCCCACCACGTAAATTCGACTGTTGCTACTAGAATCATTTCATGGTTAGCGCTGTTTTAGGGCGCCTTGATACTTTATCAAAGAACATGAAATATCTGAGGAATGTAAATATCTATATTAACCCTCAAGGGCTTTTTACTATATATATTATAGTAAAAAGTATTAAAAAAAAGAGCTAGCTTATCATAGAAAATTCTTGCATGTGCTCTCAAGCTATGCAGCGGCAGTAACCAGTAGGTAATAATACAAGTAAACTATGTTCTAGTGAAAGAAATCAAAGTTACGAGGTAAGGCTCGGAAATAAATTGCTGCCCAAGGCCTTGGCTGAAGGCAATGATTCGTCCAAGCCTTACCGAGTAAATTTTACTTTCTTTTACCGGTATTTGCTTTCCCTATTCCTATATACCTTCAAATATCGACTAGAATTGAGATAGTACAAGAGCCCATGGCCATCCAAAAGTAACTACAATTAATAAGTTTTCATCCAGCTGGTTTCCTGCCGGTTTCAAAGCAACTATCAGCAGGAAACTGGGACATTTTCTTTTTTTTATCTTTTTTTATTAGGCCAAACATCCTATTCTGTCATGGGACAGTTCTTCCATTGAAGGCGATCCGATCCCGCACTTAAGTAGATTGTAACAGTAGATATGTCAGGATTTGACAAATGAGGATTGAGATGGTATGATATGGTGAAGCGAAACATTTATATCAAGATGTACCCCAAATATTCAGTAATTAGGAAAACCTCTCTAGTTTATCTTATATTCCCCATTCTTTCTTAATAATCGCCCATTTAAAGGATTTCTTCGTGCGTTACATTTGTATTTCTGTCTTAAGGCTAAACCATTTTCTACTTTCATTTAATTTTCTACTTTTTTTTAGGTAAACTTGTCTTCGTAAATGAATTCTTGGACCAGACTCAGTCTGGGCTGAAGGAGCCTCTCAATAAGGTCGCTATTTTAAATTTCTTCCGCCTCTTCCATCAAAGAAACAAATCTTAGTGAAAAACTCTGAGTACAAACATTATAGGATGACAAGCAAACAGTGATATTGATCATCAAAGTAGAAAGGCAGATTGTCGGACTGGTGGGCTCAGTCTCTGTCACGAAAAGGCATGCAGCCTCACAAGTGGTACATATTCGACAAAAGCGTATGGTTTTAATCAATGGTGTTCAAATCCTTCGTCACAATTAGAAAATTTGTACATTATCTTCCGAAGCCATTCTAAATCAAACAATCACGGGACTGGGGCCTGTTTAATAATCTAGGATCGTACATGTAGACTCTTTTCTGTATGCCATAGAGGCCCAGGTCAACTTTATTCTACACTTATGGACGACCTTATGGACGGATGATATTGTCTTAGTGAACAGACTTAAATATAATCAAACAATGACCCTTGTAGGGGATACAGAAGAGGGTCTTCATGTACGATCCTAGATTATTAAACGGGGTCCTGGTATTAAGAGAACTTCGCACCCGGGAGAACTCGGCACTGGCCGTTTTAGGAGAACCCGGCATCAATTTATCCCGATCAAAATAACCGCTAGAAAATTATGAAATTTCCGTTACATATCAACTGCAAATACTTCATTTGAGAAGTCTTTTTAACTGTATAGTTTCCTGAATGATTCCTATCAAAGATTCTTTAGATATAGAATCATTAATAAAAAAAACATTCTCTGGACGCAAAAGCAAGGTTCGCCCCTAAAATGGGCTTTCGCCGCCAGACTAGATGTCTTTAAAATGTTTTTGTCTTATCTGTTCGCTTTGTTAGTCTTAGAAGGCTTAATTTGTGATTAGACAATGGCTTATATTCGGGTCATTATAACAGTCACTTCTTCTGATGCTGCTTTGAGTTAATCATAGCAGTCCTGAATCGAACAACCTTTGCTGTGTTATAAAGATACCCTACTCTGCTTTGTGTACTCTGTTGGATTAAAGCAATCTATAACTATGTGATGAACCGGGATTTAATTTGAAGAGAAATATTCTACCGAACAATTATATGTAGAATTTAGTATACATGTTAGAAGTACATTTGTGTATGTTTAATGTCTATATCGACAAGATATGATCGAGATGAGTATGATGCCTGGATCAACCAGGCAGCGTACCTTGCTATTACAACAGGATATGCAAATTTGAGTAAAGTAAACCAAAGTAAGACTAATTGAACAAATTGGACGTTGAACTACACAAACAAACAAACAAACAAAAGATAATTAAATTGGCTATTTAAATTTCATTTTGGGGTTTTGATCTATCTTGATGATCTTCTCATGATGAGTTTGTCACTTCTTTAGTAAAGACAGGAAACATTCAAGCTTTTCTATCCTTTTTGATGTAACCTAGATTCCCTTTTCTTCTGAAAAAAGATAAACGAAATATGGTATCAATTATTTTTTCGTGCACAAATATAAAAACATATTTTCACATACATCTAGGTAGTTTTGCATTTGTAGAATATTTGAAGATCCACCTGCCAGGAGTGTTAAAAATATCTAATTCGAATAATATAGCTACGTATATACGTATTCCTTTCACATTTGTACAATGTTTGAGACACGTTTGGTAGGAAATGAACCTGTATCTACCTGTAAGATATGTAAATTTACGTCTTTTGTTTACTTGGCTGTTTCACTAAGATGTTCACCATTTCCATGAGGTGATAATGCTGAACCTGTGTACCTCATCAAGCAATAATCAGAAATAAATCTACCGAGAGTATATCCAGCTTACTCGGTCTTGCACCCTCCAAGCTCAACCCACATGACCCTCTCAATACACCCCTTTCCTTACCCCTCTACTGCTTGAGCCCTCCATAACTGCAATGCTCTATACTGCCACTCGCACACGCCATTCAGCAAAAGCAAACCTTATTTCCGGTCTAGTCCTGCCTTTCTGTGTATGTGGCATGGCAGCTCATTGTCAATATGATCTATACCGGGTGACTTGGTGAGCAGCTCCGGGATCCAGCCAGAGAGAGCCCCTGTCGCAAGATGGGCTGCTATGAGGAAAAGAACCTTACTTTCTGACTTCCTACGCCCACAAATAGAAAATGTGATGAAAAAAAACCATGAAATCTATAGAGAATGAATATATTCATTTAATCATGGGTAAGTTCTGAGCAATCCGGCTACTCCGAGTCTATGGAATGTCGAAATTTGTAACTATTGTAATCAAATCCACTGCATATAATTGCATATTCATTGCATATCGTTTTTGAACGATATCAAAGACCAAATTGTAAATAAAGTTTATAGGACGATCATTTTACTTAGATGTCTGACATGGAGGCGTACGTGTAATATATGATTTAAAAAGAAATCCTTCAGTTTTGTGCCGCGAAAGATAGGTAGAATACATATATCTACAGATGATGACAGAAAATTAATCTATATGGTTTCCTAGATGGTGATGAATTCAAATTAATCTGCCAATACATTTTGCATGGTTGTAAATTTGGATAAGGATCGTTCCTCAAAACAGTGAGTAGAGAAATGATTATAGATACTTGTAAAAGTCCGGCTCTGCGAAATTATGCTTATTACGTTTTACCTGATACTCAAATGGCGCGTATGACATGGCTAATTTCCAGTCCGACCAACTCTCTTCTTTCGCAGCCAAACTTGTATAGCTTCCCATTGTGTTGTACCATCATGGGATAAAGACCTATATCATATGGTAGTGTTAATTAGATACTATTATTTTGTCCACGGGTTTTATCTAGGGATTTTCCGCTTCGTTAATGTAATGATGTGACAGTGTTCCTCAAGACAAGGTCCTCTGGCGAGTCTCAGCAAATGTATATTTCATCAGGACCATTAACTATGGAATGAAATGTAACCCTTAAATCAGCCAATACACCATTTTATACAAATGTTATCTATTATCATATTTCAGTTATAAATATGTTTTAAATATCAATGTGCTTTAGAAAGGTCCTTCTACGATTCTGCACCCCATTGTTGTGGAAAGGTGCTGAAATAGTATTAGACGTCTTAATTTTGTATAGTTTATACGTTTAAGTCTTATCTATTATTGTAACCTAAAGTGTAAAGTTTAAGATAACTTGCGATTTAATATTAGCGCTATCCATACGTTCGAAAGGCATTATCCCAAGGGGAGTTAACGTTAGAGATCAGTTATCAGTTAAATCGAGAGCACCTTTGTATTGAGATGTTTATATATACAGTTTTGTAGTCCAGCTTGATATTTCTTAATCTGGTATTGAAAGTGTGTAACAGAAAACAACAATTTGTAATTCATCAATATGCCTAATAAATATTGTTGCTACCGAGAGTTCAAGTGAGCACATGCAGCAGGTAAAATGTAGGATCAATTATATACTCGTCCTCCAATGAGTGTTGGACGTCACCACTCATTAGATTAAGATGAAGTAGAATTTCTATGAACAATAATAAAGGGTCTTCTCAGCACAGGTGGTGTCGCTGGATGGATAGAGCATATAGGTCTGTAATAACAAGTTATTATCACTTTACATGGCCTAATACAGCAGCTACTTAGGGTTATCAAGCCATTCGCAAAAATTGAGTGCAGAAAAAGTGAAATTTGGTAAATGCATTCCCTTCTACGCCTATGTTCGACTTTGCTCAGGGTTTCAGCTATAATTGATTTGTTACATAGTTATCTAAAATTCATTGTTATCAGCATCATTGAACGGAATACACATGCTAACACAGAGCATGCTTTTTAGGATACATACCCTTGGAAGTAAATTGCTCAAACAAAACTCGTTTCATGTCAGTGACTAAATTTAAGAGCAGCTACACATGGAATATCTTCAGTTTAGTCCATTGGAATTTTGCAAACAAGGTCAGTTTGGTCGACGAGTCCTGTTTTTTTATCAAGTCTTTTTTTCCCCTGTAGAATCAAACCAAACTACCCACATTCCCCACAGTTGGGCACGGTTCTCCTAGGCAGTACAGTACAACATGGTTCTTTGCTAGGTTACTTGTCAGTCAATGAAATTGGACGTTCGGCACATCTGGCGATGTAGGTAGGGGTGTCCCATGAGACTAGGCTGAGGGTAGTTCTCTCTATGTGCATAAAGTATTCCCAATGGCGGTTCATACGAGGCGACTCCCAAATGGCAACTTCATATATGTGTATGAGTAGATGTATATTGGTGAATCTACCAGAAAATGTCATTTGGGTGAAAAACAGTCTATTTTCTTAGCGATGGGCCTCTAGCTCTTGCAAAACAACGTATAGATCTATCTTTTGATAGTTTCAGAAAACAGGTTAGGCTATTGGAAGCAAGTTTAAGAAAGGCTTGTTTCTCATGATTATTTGCCCATGGGCCAAGTTATTGCTAAAGAAGTTTATTTTTAAGTTTATACTCTTTTTCCAACACTGTGAGGATGTGTTTCCATATTTGCGCTAGGAATCTGCCAATATCTTTAATGCCGTCCCTTACTGCAACATGATTGCTTGGTTTCAATACATGTTTTGAAATATATAGAGAGAAGTCCATGCTCACATATTTTCCGAATCGAGCCCTAATCACTGCACGAAAACCACTATTTTACATATATATACGCCATTGCGATAACGCACGTATCGGCTGTATCGTGGCCTGTTTATACTTGTATACACCTCTTATACGCGTCTGCGTTTCGGGCGTCTACGAGACAGTTTCCATATGTAGACGTGCGCGACTTGGCTGTCTCTCACGCCTGGCGTATTTAAGATAAAATATACTCTGCGCAATATATATATATATGCAAGGCGTATATATGATATATACTGAACCGCCACCCGCGACCTCCGAACCCCACCCCCTACCAATATGGTATGGAAATATGCTACCACTGATGTCCCCAAGTGGCAGAGGTCGGAATTATTGGCTACTGGCGTAAATAAACAGAAGCAGGCGTATATATAACGTATATAAGACCGCACCATGGACACGTATATGTACGCCACTAGATAAGGCGTCTACGAGACGGATAACAGGTCTAACTTCTAGACGCAAAATCCTACTGTTGGACGCGTTTCGGATACATATGTAAAGCAGTAAGTTTTGTGCAGTGAATCAAATGTATGTCTTTTTTTATAACATCCGAAACAACTGCAGTACCTAGATGGCAATAGATATCAGCGATATCGTATGTACCGTTGAGAGGCCTTCTGTGTTTACTAATAATATATATGGTTTATTGGGAAACATTGGATCGGTTCCGTGAATTGACAGTAAACCATGTGAAATATAAAATTGGTAGAACATCTTTTAGAATTCGGACAAGAGAATATGTATGGAGACGCGGTGTGGGTGCCGCTTGTGATGTCCAGTACATGAAATGCACAAGCAGGAGGCAGAGCGACAGAAGCAAGTCTCGGATGAGGGAGAACAGACTGAGGCTGACACCGACATTCTTGAATACCAAGAGGAGTCAGTGAAGGGAGAGAAAAGTGAGGCCTATCATCTAAACCTTCGTAAACCCATCCCAAAGGTTGAGTTGTTGGATGAGGAGGTCTTTGTGTAATCATATGACATTTTAAGCTCATTTAATTATTGACCCCAAAATCAACTTTTATATTTTACCATAGGCCTTAGCTATATTAGGATCTCCACAAAGTATTAACGGTAGAATTCCCTGTGATTCTAGGCCAGCAATCATACTTCTGACAGTTATCATTCTCGCTCTAATTTGAGAACCATATTAACATGTACATATTAGGGCTAACAGGAGGTTGGTGGTAATGCGCACAGAAGAGAACCTAGTAACTAAGGATGCCTCACCTCCTAGTGACCACCGATCACATGCACCCACTGGTCACTTCCAAACCCGGCCTCCCTCGGCCGTTTGCTCCTGGACCACCAGCCACTTCCGATCAGATAGACTCACATCTCCCTGTGGGCCCCAGTAGTCATTACAGACACACCTCGAGGTAATAATTCTCTGACCCCTCCCCAATTGACTCTCTTACTCCTTCACCAATATTAATGTCTGACTTGATTGTACATTGTTCACCATTGTTTTTCGGCCAGCTGGCTATTACTTCGCCAGACTCTCCAGTTATCATCATAGAGAGGCCCTGGAGCTCTCAGTTCTCCCTAGGGCTCTGCTACTCAATCATGGGCAATTGCCTTGGCAATTGCCCTGGGGAAGATATTTTTTTAAAGAGATCTCGACTATTCTTCACCTCGACGCAACTCAAACCACGGGCAGAGATGCTCACTGTCTCTTCACCCTGGATCACCAGCCAGCACCTCTCTCCTGACAATTCTTCCGCACCCATAATTACTACTCTATTCCTATCATTATTTTTCTACAGTAATGGGCAACTCAATACGTTTTCCAATGGTAAACTCTTCTGTGTTAGACATTAGGGCTAACAGGTGATTTGGCGGGAATGCACACAGAAGAGGACCTGGGACCTGTTTCACTAGTTTCGTAACATGTCTAGATGGGGTCAAGATGGTATGTCCGGTTTCATAAGAACTAGACAATAGACTTAGTTTTTCCGTTCTTGCTTGCACTGTTGGTGCTGCTTTTTATGTCTGTCTAACACTTTTGTCACGAAACTAGTCGTTTGGTGTGTAGATTTGTATAATTCTTATGTTTGGGGTCTGTCTTTTCCTAAGGGCAGCTACTTGTGTTGTCACGAAACTAGACAACCCCAATGTCTGTATGGTGTCACAGACATGTCACGAAACTAGTGAAACAGGTCCCAGGTCGCCATGCCTCTATGTGACTACTAATCAGCTGCACCCACCGGTCATGTAAAGTGCACTTCCAAACCCGGCCTACCGCGGCCATTTGCTCCTGGACTGCCAGCCACTTCAGATACCACCCTACGAAAACTTTCTTTCATCTCTTATTTTCTACTATTATCTAGGACCATTTCAATAGCTAATGACTATTCTTCCTTACTTGTATTGCTACTAAATTTCTATCATTATCTTTCTACAGTATAAGGTAGCTTAATACATTTTCCAGTAGTAAACTCTTTCGTGTTAATCAATATGAGCGCAGTGTGGCAGTTTGGACAACAGCCATGGTCTGCAATGAAACCAGGTAACTATTGTTAGTTACTGGATTGTCTATGAAGCTCAACTCACAATAAGAGTATTTCTCAACTCATATTTAAGTTTTTTCAGTTTCATGACTTTTGAGATTTATCCTGTTTGAATCTGGAATGTTTGCTGGTTCCCCCCTGCCTTTTGTTGATAACGGGGAATACAACTTAGGAGTCACTTCCAGAATTAAAAAAAAGTGTTAAACCCTTAGACTAAGATCCTAGGGTGATGTATAATCGGCTTTAGCTCTTCCGTAAAATTATCTACACACCATTCTGTAAGGAGGGTTATGAAATATACTTGTAAAACATCGGTTCAAAATTTGTCTGTTGTAAAGCAATTTCTTATCAGAGCAAATGCATGACCATTTCCTGTAATTCCTAATCCGTTCGTTGCCTAGTGTGACCAGACCACAACATACATGACATTCAACCGTGAAAACAGCAATACTTCCTGCGTTATCCTTCTGGGGAAGCATTGATCAGATTGTTTGCTATAGATGGGGCCACACCTGCCCAGCTCGGTGGACACAAGGTATCCCTCCCTAGAGCATTCATTGATGCCTTATCAGGAGGTAACGGGAGGCGCGCTGCCTGCAGGAGCCCAACAATTGGATTTATGGTCGTATAGTCCCATATCCATAGCAACGCAAGGCGTCAGCAAACACAAGAATTTTACATGCACTATTTCTTGGGGATACTGTCTAACGTAGTTTGCGGCTGTAAATATGGTTTTGCATAATATTCTCACTGTTGGATCTCCTTTATAATGAAAGCAGTGACGTAGGGAGGAGGTTAGCTGGTTGAAGGCGTTGTACGCCGTACCAACTGCCAGAACCATATCACGGCGAGTGCAAGACGTATAGGTATAATATGAACATAACTTTCGATTCAAAGAACCTGCATCAAACTGTGGACAATTTGATGAAAAGTTGCGTCATGCAATATCATACCTATATAACATATGGAATCTAATGACTGCAGCACGAGAGTACCCGGCGAGCGCCATTCCATTCCAGAATCCCTCTAAATCTCACACTATCTGACGGGTTCTATGAGAAGTTCTGACATCGCCAGACTCCCCCTGTCGCCACTTCCCCTTAAATCGTGATTTTGACCCACCCGCCTACCCTACAGTTTAAAGAAACACATAGACATTGCATGTGTATCTTATATTTCTGTTGATGACCATGTTTCAGTTGTTCACTAATGTTAACCCTTTGGCGCCGGGTGATGCCTTAAGGCATCGCCGCCCGTGGCCGGATGATGCCTTAAGGCATCGCCGTGTGTGGCCGGATGATGCCTTAAGGCATCATTTTCTAAGACTTGCAAAATTATAGATTATGTGTAATAACTTTGTAAATAATTGATCAATAATGATGAAAAATTCACAGGATGTTGGTATAACATTAGCCTTACGATTTTGAAATACTCATAAAATAATATTAAAGACCACGTGTTTTATCACGTGATCAAAAGTGAAATTATCATAATTGGCCTGAAAAGACCCCGTCCCCTGGCGGTATGTACTAACACCCTACCCGGCCTTACAGACATTGCTTTGTCAGAGGTGCCCGGTGTGAAAGGGTTAATAGACGTTCGCGTTGGGCCGATCATTATACAGTCTCAAAAGGAGAACGCCCACTAAAGGGTGATTGTACTGAATATACATGTATATTCGTAGATTGTAGTACGTCCCATTGTCAACTGGGCCAGGGCCCCAATGCTCTCAAACTGGGACTATTAATGTCTGCCATTTTGAACATACCAGCATGGAGATCACTGGTACTGAGCCCCCATTACTGGTATACTAGTAAAAAGTGTCTCAGCCATGCGCAGTTGGATGTAAACAAACCATGCATGCTCGGAGCTGATGCATACAATGACAGGGCCGCCTCGTGTTCATATAATGCTGTTGTTTTGTTTTTCATTTCAAATCGATTGAGA
This sequence comes from Alentia gelatinosa, assembly GCA_950022655.1. Classification (NCBI taxonomy): domain Eukaryota; kingdom Metazoa; phylum Annelida; class Polychaeta; order Phyllodocida; family Polynoidae; genus Alentia; species Alentia gelatinosa. The sequence continues at coordinate 46,048,110 of OX465583.1, read as the reverse complement.
CCCACAACAATCAACAAAATATATATGAACATACGTTTATATTAGAGAAGAATCGCGCTTACGACACAGGCAGTTGCTGCGTACATGGCCCCTTGAACCGTAAAAGATTAACTAAATCAATTAGGCTCTGTTAATCAATTTTAAAGGGGGCTGTTTCAAACCCAACCAAACCCAAGCCTCGGCCAGGGGCTACCGACAGATTTGGCCCCTCGGTGGCGAAAACCATCTTGGTGGAAGAGCATGGAAGGTGCCCCTGGCGGCCCCAGGCTGACGGAGCCAGGCAGAACCCCCCGGCTCACCATCCATCCCGTACAGTGAAGAATCCCACTGCCACCACCTCCAGGGGAAATGCAGGCGGCAGCCTATGATGCGCCAGCCGGGTACAATCACCACATATTGGCACAAACCCTGCTCCTCCTCTGAGCCAGCGTAAAAGTTATGGGCAAATGTCCAAACTAAATTATACAGAGCCACCTGGAAAGGACCACCGGGAAAAGCTGATGAAATAGCTTTTGGTGGCTCTAAGGTTTGCAGTCAGGTTTTATGCATGTTGACCGCTTATTCAGTGTAACTACATCAACCTAAAACAATTGGCTTCAAGCTATTTTTGTTTTCAGATGCTATTACTGATAGTCCTATTTGCGAATGATGTTGTGCGTTATGCAGATTTGCACAGCATTGTATAAACATCGTATATCTGGGTAAAAGTAACTTACCATCCTGAAGTAAAATCAGTAGTATAGGATAATCATTATGATAAAGGTATGACATGTATTATGCAAATTTTATTGGTCCTCTTAAGCGGATGAACACGAAACAGCTGCGGATGGTCGTTGAACAGGGTGAGAGGTCATCAATTATGTCACGTAACCACCATACCGGTCATCACCCTAAAAGTGAGAATGGAGTGCTTCAATCCATCTCCCGTCGACGCGTTTGCTATTCACCTCGTGTACCTTGTATTCCATCTCAACTGAATAGCAAATAAGTTATTTTACGACCGTCTACATGTAATGAACAAGGCGGTGTCAATGGAGGTGATTTCTTTTCTCCTTTTATCGCAGGGTTTAAGATGTTGGACACTCAGGTGTGGGCGTGCCCTGAGTGCACAGCACCATCAATGAACGGTTTCCTTGTAGTATTGAATGGATGACTTCGAATGAAAACGACCATTTCTGGCAAACAAAGCGAAATTGAGTCGTGTACAGAAGCTTAAAATCTTAGCTATTAGGAGTTGATGAATATGGCATAGGTCTTTATGAATTGGTTCGTCTTTTACTTCGGTTTCTAGTTTCATTAACATTCAGCGAAAATATTTGGGAATAATTAGTGTCCTGAATTGGTTTGATAATAGTCAGAGAAATCGGCATCAGATCTTCAGACCTTGTCTCATTCGTCAGGAACCTAAACAAAAGATATCTTCGGGCAAAATAATCCTTCTTAGGACCGCCACTCACCTACTACGACGCACACCGATGCAAATTATGTCCAAATCGTAGCGTGTTGGGAGGTCTACGGCATGACGTGTATCGCTGTGCGTCGTAACGCCTTTTTCGGGGAATAAGGCCCTGCACCCACCAAAACCGATTCTGGCCCCAATATGCCTTATGGTTGACTTCCCAATCAGAACCCAAATTTCATCGGGAGGTCAGACAAAATCATAGCAGCAGACCACACTTCTACCATTGACTCACCGATACCCCACGATTGTCTCCCGACGTGACACGATTAAAGACGCCAATCATGTGCCTCCCGAAACTCACGTTCAGCCTATGTCTCATCCTCACCGATAGTCCCAGCCTGATCAGATGAATGAAATAGAAGATATTAGGGTCTCTGGCAGTAATTTCATAATTCAAAGTATCAGCTTCAAACTTGCCCTAAACGCATGTCTCACCCTCACTAATATTCCCACCCTATTAACATGAATTGAACATGGAAGATTTAAAATAACGATCATGTCCTTAATTTATTAGAATAAATTTGTCAATTGTTGAATTAGTTTATTGACATCTTGAGTACAGTAAATTTGTTTAGCTTATCGCCCACAGAGGTCTATACTTATGTTTTGGATCAAAACGTCTCAAAGTGTCCTCGATAGTATAGTGGTTAGTATCCCCGCCTGTCACGCGGGAGACCGGGGTTCAATTCCCCGTCGGGGAGGGAAGTTTTGTCCTATGGTAATCAATCATTGTGTCGACAGCGTATATTACATATGCAACCCCCCCGAATAAATGTAACAACGATTATTCTACTGGGTACCCATACATGTAAGATGAGGGCTATGTATACAATGGTTGTAGCAGACCATAAAGCAGATGTATAGTGGGGTATCCGTCCACGGATCTGTGCTTTATGGACTAAGCACGCTTTATACAGGGAATAGTAACATAGCTAATGCAATATGCATGTACCTCTTTTTGATACTCTACAGTGTCCAAATTACACAGAAACACAGAAGTGTTAATTCATTGGACTTGAATATAACTTAGAATATATAAGATATATCTAAGATATTTTGTCGTAACCCCCCCCCCCCCCCCTCACTCATCCCAGAGTAGCTGTGTTAGGTGAAAGAGCATGTATTCTTCACTACTTGAGGTGCATAAGTCAGTGAGTGATAATAGGCGACTGTCACAAGTCTAGCCACATATGTATATAGGGCTTCTCATGTAAAAACAAATGTGCCCTAGGTTTCATTTTCAGGTCATCTTGAACTGGGATGGGTGTAGTTAGACAAAGAAGGCATCGTAAGAAAGTCAGTTGAATTTCGCAGCTGAATGGTGCTGCCATACTGTCAACCACCCGGAAATTGCTTCATGAACTAACAATGGCTCTATACACTATAAGTGCTGTATAAGAGATATAGACTAAATTTTCTGATTAGAGGCGTGGTTTCGATCCACGGAACTCCGGGTTATGTGCAAAGCAGGCTTCCACTGTGCCACCCTACTCGTACATTAGCACGGCGCATACCAACAATTTGGTCCCGGCTTTGGTATGTCTTCGTATGGTATGTCTTGCATTTAAGCGCAGGGCCCCGGTCCTAATTGTTGTGTCTAGTGGTTCTTGGTTTATAGAAGAGTCTTACAGCACGTTGTTAGCATATTCCCTACAGGCATATGAATTTCACAGTTACTCCGGTTAAGTTATTCTAGGGACGTTGAAATGTGTAAACGTGACACTTCCCAAGCTCTTAACAGTTTTAGGGCCTGGATTTACACAACAATTTCTTCTCATTTGCATCTGATTACACATAGCCCAGGTGTAACGGGCATGCATTTCATTATGCAGAAGCGTTTCTGGCTATTTTCTCATAGAATACCCATCTTTCTCCCGTTACAAAACTGCTGCTGGTTAACACATCTCAGTTCTAATTTCTAAAAAAAGGGTCCGTGTAAATATGCACATCTTCTAATATAAAATGTAAGGTATTACGGGTATAAGCAAATTTGAAACAAAACAACAAAGTTGGTCAGTCCGTCTATGGAATGCCACACAGAAGCGTCTATATAACTTTGGCTAATGGCATGACGCCAACGAACATGCTGGTGTAGTTATAAGGGAATACTCCAAATGCTTCTAGAGAAACCTCCAGACGTAATATGAACTTCCCTTGAACTCCGCGTCAAAGGTTTAGCCGCCATGTCCGGAGTAAGGCCTCTGTCATTCGCACTTCTTCCAGAGACCGAGGCAGCGGAAGACTGAATGAGACAAAATTCACGTGAAAAAATCATGGATTTCATACATACACCATCAAGTTAACACTAGCATACAATATATATTGGCATTTCTTTTATATGTACATACGCCTATATTGCGTGTACATATGCTTTTAGAGATCGTCTGCTATAGCTTGGTTATTGTCTAAAAGCGCCATTTCCTAGATTAAAAAATATCCGTTTTTTAAGACATTCCCATTTTCAGATTCCTATCAACTTTGGTGTATTAGTGTTCTCGTGATTATTAGTGAATTTTACCATAACCTTCTATAGAATCTTACTTTGACCTTTGGCCTCATTGTTAAATTACAGGTATTTTGAGATGATATGAACAAAATATTTCCCTATTTTCGTGGCCTATGTTCGTCAATTTTATGAACAAATACCCTGACCTTTGACCTCGCTGTGGCTTAGTGGTGCATGATGGGAATTCTGTCTTTAAGGCTTCACTAGAATGGTGTCAGATATCTAAATATACCATTCAAGTTGAAATACAGGTATATTAGAACAAGTTTATTTTATGAAATTCTTGATGGAAAGATTGGTGACCCTGATCTTGAAAAAATTAAGATGGTGATAATGGCTGATGACTCTATCGTGTCTCAATATATTTGCCAAATATCTAAGATATTAACATAATATGTTTGGAGAATTGACAAAACATTTTTCAATTTAAAAAACCTTCTGAGATTTGAAGACCTTATTAAAATTTACACTTAACTGCAGATGCTGATAAGATCTTATTTACGCCTGAAGAAACATATACGTGGAAATTAGTCAACTGGGACACTGTGGTCATTGACTCAGGGTCGGGGTCGCAGTCAGAATCTGTCCTGAGCAAGGTCTTCAGTGTTGGTGTAGGCGCCAAAGGAGTGCAGGGATAGACTGCTATGCACATGGGGCGGACCCGGGGTGCCGGAGGGGATGGTGGTGACAGTGACAGCAGTGTTCGACGATGGCGGCGGTGGCGGCGGCGGTGGCGACAGTGACGATGGTGGCGACAGTGGCGATGGTGGCGGCAGTGGCGGCAATGTTAACGTTGGCGGCAATGGCGACAGCTGGGGGGACTGGGAGGCGGTGTCCAGGAAATTGGGTGGCCTGGTGGCACCAGGGTGGGCAGGCCGCTCTGGTTATAAGGGGAGTAGGTAAACCTTTTTTTACGTATGTATATACATTTTATATGAATACGTCAAACGTAGGTAACATATACGGAATATGTATGCGTCCTCGTATACATATCACACACTCATATCTTCATATTCATATGCCCCGGGCGACAAATACAGCATTTACGTTTGCGTTTGTGTACACAAAAAACTGTGTTGTATACGCTCCAAACAATATTTCTGTTAGCAATTCGCACTTCATAGGTTTGTTCATGATGGCTTCCCTCTAGACGACTCCCATGGGAAATGACCTCCATTAGGAAATATGTTTAGGCCAACATGGGAATTTCTCCTTCGGGAAATCTAATATACCAACTGATTTAGTCTATGTAATTGTGCATCATGTCACCGAGGTGACGAATTTCAAATAATGTGTTTGCAAACTACTTTGAAAGAAATACAGCCTCCGATTATTTTTGTTGCAAACATCAAAGAGAAAGTAGTATAACGTCATTTGTCTAAAGTTGGCTTTCTCTACTTTTTCTCTACGTTCTTTGTAACATACATATGTTATCTTCCAGGTCGATCGTTCAATATAGATGTGAAGGAGCTGTTCCATATAGCTGAATTCTCAGCTGAAGTATATTTCTGATAGCGTCTGATTTACTATTCAGTTACCATCGGTGTAATGGAACACCATAACCGGGTGAGATCAGTGCTGTCGGCCACCGTCGGCCGCCGTCGGCCACTGTGGGGTGCCTTGTCCCATATGGCTGACACACGCCGATACTAGTAAACCCGTATTCCGCTAGGATTTTTTTTTACTGGTGGTGTCTTCTGTTGTCCAAACTAGGAACTAAGAGCTGCGAGTTTGACCCCTGGCATATTTAATGAAGGTGTTCGTTTGAAGGTAGGGGATGTTCTTGAGGTGAATAGTGTATAGTGATTATCTTGAAAAAGAATAGGATTCTAACTGTAATCAAGTTAGATTACAGTCTACAGGGCCAGAACTGTGGAACTTGTCTCGACTTGTGATCGAGTCAGAGACCCTAACATCTTCGGGCACCATCGGCGGGGTGTCAGCATCGGAACAGATGGCACCAGATACTGCCAGAGTGACGTTTTTAAGCATTTTTCCACCAATAATCAGCAAAAGATTGTTGCCGCTTCTGCCAGGCCCAGGCCGACGATTACGAAAATGCAGTCGGCTAGATGGAACAGGCCCATAAGACTGTTTTCTCTTTTTATTACCTGAATGGCAGAACATGATGTACAGGTACCTCTACCGTTTAGAATGAATCAACTTTTGTGCTGTACTCCCTTTTTACAGAAACTCTTGCGAATTTTACATGCTTACCCAGCCTTTACCATGTCAGTGTCCTATTCCCTCGACAATTGATGCCACAGAGACTTTCTCGTCCAGCGATCAGTGCCCTCGTGCAGCCTACTATAGCTCCCTCTAATGGGAGAGGAGCCAATGATACTGTAAGCCGGCGCCACCCAGATTCCCTCATCCTGGTCACGGCACCAAGGAAATTATTCCTGAAAGGCCCTGCCTGCTGCGTGAGATGTAGACGGAGGGGCCGTCGTCTCTGGTTGGTGGACCTAACGACCACACTACAAAGACTGGTTGATGTGATGAGAGCCGTAATGACCGGTGGCGAGTGCACGTACACTATTCTGATAAATGTGTCCCGCATCACGACTGAGTTGTCTAGAGGGTAGACTGGTACACAGAACCCGTATATATAGGAGTTATTGAATGCACAAGTAGTAGCTTGTTCTAAGAAAAATAGTTGTAGAGGAGAGGGGAAACTTTGAAACTCCCTCAAAGAGCGGGGAATAGTGGAAGAGTAGATTCCAAAAGTACCATACATAAGTTACAATAATAATTGTCAATAACATATGATCAGCACTGACTTGCAATATCTACATTTGGATGAAAGCCCTAACCAGCAAATCGGTATGTGGTGGGAACGCTAATATTTACTACATGCAGGTTTATCATGTTCTTATTTGCAATATGCAGACAGGTTGATCCCTTACTATCAAGGAATCAGGGAAGAACATACCAATTCGATTGCAAGTTGTTATCACAAAAGTTGCCGACTGTTGCCAAGAAAATACGATGTCAACTGTATTGCAAGAACGCATCAAGAGTGTCAAAGTCAGTTACAGATCAGGTCTTTTATAAGTCAGAAAGTTACATTACGCAAGTATTTGCTAATCATATGATCAACAATGACGTATTATGCCTTCAATCACCCACAATGGCGTATTGTACCTTCTTTTTAAGAAGTTCAACTGTTGACGTCCTCAAAAATCTTTTAAAAAAAAGGGGGTTAACAAATATCCACAGGTATGAAGTGTGACATATGACTACACTAGAAACAAGACAGCTCATAAGTATGACGTTGACTGAACATAATTCTCTATTAGATAACAGATCAAACAATCAAACATGGAACTTAACATTCAGTATAAGGAAGAGTGAAAAGTATTTGTGTCTAACCATTATCATCACGCTAGAAATCTGCTGGAGATCCAGTTGAACATATATATATCTGATTTTTACTCTTGATAAGAAGACCCTACCCGTCATATAAATCTCAATACACTTAAGATACCATGGTTATGCGATGTAATATTTATGTGCCACAGGTGTCATGTAATCAAATACACATGACGGGGTAAGCTAAAAACTAAACGTCACTCAAACTCATCATATGAAATTTGTGGCGTTTCTAGAGGATGAATCCAAATTCAATATATAAAATGTATTAATCAAATTTCCCTCAGGCGACGGATGGTTTCGGCGTATCTGCTTCCACTCTACGTTCTGGGGACAGATTTTTTTTTGCGGCCGACGCCACGTCTACCTACCTCAACATCTAAAATGGTTTAGAGTAGGTACTTCACAATATGCATATTTCTAACATGGAAGCGTTTCTATATCATAGATATGAATCCGTGTGGAAAATTTGAAACATAAACTGTACATCACCTTGAGAACCCATTTCCTATTAGAAATTCAAGCCTCGAGCATGGGTGATATGAGCTCCTAGAAAGGCACGTCTGGGAAGTTAGTTGGGATGAGGAGGAAGACGTTCGTGTAAACGAAGAAACCCATCGTCTGCCATTCTCTGTCTCAGATACTATTCAGTCCAACAAAAGATAAATATTTCCCAGATATGAGATGGAGAAGATATGGAGATGTGCGAAGGCAATGTTTACAACCTGAAAAGTAATAGCAGGGGAGTTCTCTATTGAGGGATACCTCAAAGGTAAGCTTAAGATGACTTTAAGAACTGTGTTACTTATTTCTAAAATAGAGAACATATGATAGAAGTTTAGACCTACCGATATGGCTCCGATACAAAAAGTTAAAGTCGGGTACTTATCGGGAGGATACACTTGGAATGTCTAGTTATGCCACTTCATCATGCATCGTTATGGGTTCGCATGTAAATGCGTTATCAAAATAATATCAACAATGTGCCAATAACTATGCCCTCGTTAGGTCAGGAAGACAAACCACCAGGAATGCGCTTACCATGTTTTCACGCTTGTTTACAAGCAAATATAAGTCTTTTTCCACTATAGTCCTGAGCGTTTAATGAGGGTAAAATCACAATATCTAGTTCAATCAAATGCAGCATTTTTAAAAGATAATATTTTCGAAAACTAAGTAGATAGAAATCAAGAGAACTTCGTGAAGAATACATAACAGAACTTTCCAGTCCTAAGATTCTCAAATTGTTGTGCCACCTGTCATTTTATCAAAGAACTTTGGCTTGAGGTCATATATACTTCAAATAAAGAGTGATTTGTAGATGAACCCCCACAGAATACAACCAGTTGGTTATATTATTGATTAAATATTATTTAGAGGTAATTATTGGCCGTTTCTAGCCATGCCATATGCTAAAAATGCAATAATATCAGAAAATCACGTTTTAGGGCATGTTTGGAGTGTTTGTTATCTGTCATAATACTCCTGTATCTCAGGAAATATCTATCACAGCCTGACAATATAGGTATCATTTTAATTGTCTTGAAATAGCTAAGAAGATAAGGTATTTATTTCTATGGGTCATTGCGATAGATTTTTCATTAAATCACTGTGAAGCCATGAAGGTGACGTGTTTTTTACCTAGCAATTTCCGATGTTCAATCTACGGCAGGAAATCTGAGCCATAACACAGTTATATAAGATATATGGCAATAGGCTAAAGTCTTAGCTTTCTAACGATGTTTTGTTTATAAAAATCGCCCCTTTATTTACGACACAACAGCGATTTCCCTTTTTCAAGTTAGAAAAAACTAGTTTTTTGTCCCATATTAAACGCTCAGAACTATAGTCGACGTAAGTCTGTCGACGGTGCCACAGAGACTCACCACGAGAACATGATTCTCTCGGTCATTGACCAAGTCAGTTGGTGGTAGCCTTAAATAGTTTTACATAATCTATGCACGCACAATTAATTAGTGACAACTCAAATGCAAGGTTGGTTCCATCCATCGATCTTGCGTTGGTATACAAAAAGACTCGATGGGTGGTTCCCGACTGCAGATCAGTGCCGAATAGTCGCCCAATGGAAAATGGCTTTTACGTTGCATTTTCTTTGGTAACCAAGCGACTGTTTGTACATATTTGAAAGGCATCCTCTATGAACTATGATTTTACAGCATGTTATTCTACATTCATAAGAACATGTATAAGGGACGAGGGACAACATGCATACTTTTGAGCCCTTCTGATAAACACCTGATATTGATCAATAAACAGAAAGGAAGAGACAGAAATGCATCGCACAGCAACGAAAGCCAATAAACTACATGCGCCAGATTGCGACAGGTGGCGCCATATGTGTTTATCACGTGGTTTGTCACGTGAACACTCGGCCCGCCATACGTCAGAGCGTCGAGCGACTTGCTCTCCGTCATCTACCCTTGACGTTTACCACTGTGCTGAAGATAAAGTACGTTTAGCTAGTGGCCCTGGCGCTGAGGGTAAGTATGCCCCATTGGGGACCGCTTACAGCCCTTTGGTAGTGAGACGAGATCGGGGCTGAGTGGGAGGGTAGTGGGGTTGAGTGCTTTGTCATGCGCAGTGAGGCAGCGCTCTACAACATCCGGCCGTACGCATGTCTGAACTAGGTTGACGCGACGCTTGAAGACTATGGTAAACATCGCCATGCTATATGTCATGAGTCCTTTGACAGGTGCTCGATTGCCACCCTTTCACACTGATACACGCGTTGATTATCACAAAGTGGCTGCAGTGGCGATTATGAGTAGCAGAGGGTTAGCTAGATTAAGCGATAAGCATCGACTAAGCAATTATAGTATACGTGAATCTTCTGACATTTCCTTTGGACCGACTAGTTTGTTTTTCATCAGCATCATTTCTCTGATTTGTGATAATGATCTTCTTATTAGAGTGTAGGTAAATGGTGCTGACCATTTATTTTTAAGTAATTGAAACAGCAATTGCGCCCAATAGGATCCTTGTCCCTTGTCTGCATTATGACTCGAGATTTTTACTTAATCTAACTGTAAAGTTTCTTACCCATTGCGCCGCATACTTAGTAGAAACCGAACGAGAGTTAGACTTGACAATGTTTATGCCACGATGGGAAGGTCGCGTATTACTACACGAGGCGTAGCCGAGTGTAGTGAGGAGCAGACCTGACCAGAGTGGCATAGACATTGACAAGTCTAACTCAAGTTCGGTTTCGTATTTATCCTACCTCGTCTATGCTTTTGTATTACTAAAAGATAAATATTGAGTCAATGACCAACAGAACTTTTTTTTCATAGTAGCTGACATCCTGCTCTCTGATTGGTCAATATTGTTATTACTCTAGTGGCATGAAAAACACTTTATGTCACGGCCTGCCACATAAAATTCCCCTATGTTAAGTCTATGGCGGTTTTTTATTAGGGGTAGGATAAAATGACGTCCCAGCAGTCTCATCATGAGTCGCTTAGCATCTGTGATGGTGAAAGTAGATCCCAATTATTATGACTGACGCTATAGCGATATACCCAGAAGCTCCACCATTGTTATATAGGAGGGATACCTCTAGAATTTTGTTCAACATATAAATACCAATTGATCTAGCTTGACTCAGTCAGGTTCCAATTTTCACCTTATGATACCCTTTTCGGATATCTTAGTGTTAATCCTGTCAGAACAAAAATGTTTTAATTCAAATATGTGATATGAAATCAAGAACGTGAGAGAGGTGGGTGATGGGATACGGAATAATACGATGTATTATATGTGTGATATGATAAAATACAATTCAATACAATGTGTGATATAATAAAAGCATATTCAGAGCGAATGCGAGGATATCACAGGGTGAATATAGGTTTATTGATATTTAAATACTGGCGTTGATGCTCGTATATACTCTATATCTTTATGTTTTCATATATTTGTGTAGAGAACATGTTCGATGTGTATCTACGTGCGCGTAATGGCTGTATTGGTCGTCTGCTATAGGTAGAACACCAATGTGAATTTTACGTCTGCGTAGACATACAAAGGCATAAAGATGAAAAATAAAAAAGGTTTACCCACAGTTCCCCAAACACACATTATCAGATGACCGACTTCTTACGCTAACCCAGCCGCCGCCTGCGCCCCCAACGTCATTGATATGACGCCAGCTGGGTGTAAACACCCGAGGTGACGTATCTACGCGGAAATTATACATACGTAAACTAAAAGACGCGGACTGGGTATCGCATAGTGAACTCCGTATTTATCCAAAACAAGCCTATGTGGCATATTAGTTCGCTTTAGTTATGTACTATTTTTTCTGTATGCGCCTTTTCATCGTCAGTATGAAGTGAACATTTGCTTTCTTTCCACTTTGTTATATCATGATAAACTGCCACACACCAAATATTTCATTCCATAGCCAACGGTTCTCTATTCTGTATGGTTCATATTATCCTCAAATTTCTATTATGTGTCGGCTATCATTATTGTCATATGATAAAGAAGAAATAGAAACAGAGAATCAGTATTCCATAGTAGGACGGAGAGGTGAAACATAAAACAGATCAGAATAATAAGGCCTAGTGGTAGTTCAGAGCCCACAAATATCAATATTTAAAGATAAGCGAACTTGGTTATAACGCCAACATTCAGTTTTGTAGCACTACTTTACGAAAGACAGTGCTCTGCATTCCAGACACTTTGAGACTGACTCAAAACATTGTTCATAAAGAATTGAACCATATTCAGCGATTAAATACTCATGATTGATCACCGGTAATAACAGTTCTGATAAGGCTTAATCGGTTTGGAACAACCTCCTATCGTAAAAGACCAGGACAACGTGATAAGCCTGACAAACGTTAGCGATGGTACGCGTCGCGCTTTTTATTTTACCGACTTCTTTTCTTTTTGTCCAGAAATAAGTCCTCTTCAATAAAACTCAAAATCTGCGGATTTTCAGCTTTTTTTGGCGAATCAAATCCCACATTTTCACGGAATCCATTCCAGGCAACAATCGTACCGATTTACGGCATTTCCTCCCATAATCTCGCTTATTGTCTCGTTCTGACGTGATTATGTGACGTCATGAGTGGCTGGGTCTCAGGATGCTTTCGTCCACGCCACGAAAGTGCACTGTGGTGGATGAATATTTCATGAATACTCAACAATGCGTCTTCCATATTCCCAGGACGTGGGAATCATATTGTTTTTTCCTTCCCAGCAAAAGCATTTTTTAATCCGAAATGGCCAAGCAAATCTATGCTTCTCTACTAGAAACTTTAATCACCCAGGTACAATATATCCCATAATGAATTCGAAGGCAAAGTAACAACATATTGAATAATACATTTCTAAATTTAATTGTCTCTTTTAACTCAGTGATAATTCGATGTTCGGTTCAAATAGTTACTTTTGCTCAGCGTAGATTTCAAAAGAGTGCAATGCCAAGAAAATCTCCAATATTCATAATTGATCGATGTATTTCATCGATTCAGGATGCTAATTTGCTGAGTTTTTTTGCTACAGCTTTGCTTTTGTCCGAAAGGAATTGTTTTTTTTAATGTATTTTTCAATAAAAATCAACCTGAGCATTTTGGAGAGGTTAATCTATTTTTTTCTTGAATTCTCTAAGATTCGTCCCTTTTTTAAGGAAATGGTACTTTTAGGTTTACAGACAAAACACTTAACGTAGGCAGACCTAATCACATTTGCAAGTCATAGATCTGACGTAGGATGTCAAGTTTTAATCTACTAGAGGGATATGACACGCAGACATGATCCTTTTAGTGGGGTAACTTGTGTAATTTTGAGAATGTAGATAAGACGTCATTGTGATCTATCATCAGCTGTGACGTTGCAGGTAGACATTGATTGATGTATCTTGTAAACGAGACAGATTCTCTAAGTAAGTCCGCTATGATCCTGAACGAGACACTGTGGCCGTGCGTCTGTGTTTGGGTGACAGTGCGGCCTGCCACTTAAGTGTTTCCACACAATGTCACTTATTCATGCAATACACTATCGCAATAGATCTGCATACTAGAAACCAGGTCGTCCAGAAGCAGAAGTGTTGAAGGTTCACTTTAAACTTTAATCGATCTTACTAAGCTGTATTAGTACCATAGAAACACATATATACCCCAATCCATACCTCCAAAGGATGACATGACGTTTGATAATATTCAGGGGGCCGTTGAATAAACTACGAACGACAAAGAAGTATTTTAGAATTGTTTTTTGGGCCATAGTGTTGTATAAAATAATGTGTTGCAAACATAGATGTTTTGACCATAAGAGTATCCTAAAGCTCTTGCAAGGTGTTGTATATGAATTATTTTCATTTTTCGTCGTACAACTCTGAATGGAAAAATTCGTCCAGGATATCATTGAAGTTATCATATCGTCCAGCACAAGCACCAGAAACGAACGAACTTTATTCAACAGCCCCCAGGGGGTTGTTTCATAATCTAGGATCGTACATGAAGAACCTTTTCTGTACCTCGTACAAGGGTTATCGTCTAATAGTAGTTAAGTCTGTTGTCTAAGACAATAATGGCCGTCCATAAGGTCGTCCATAAGTGTTGAATGAAATTGACCCGCATTGTCCCTGGGTCTCTATGGCGTACAGAAAAGGGTCTACATGTACGATCCTGGATTGTGAAACGGGCCCCTGGCTCGTTCGCTAGGACAGTCCTAGCCGACAGAGGTTGTCCGTAGGTGTTGAATAAAGTTGACCCACAACGTCCCTGGGTCTCGATGACGTACAGAAAAGCGACTTTATCTACGAGCGTTAATTACTCAACAGGTCGAATATCCAGTCAAATGATTTGCTCTGGCCCTTGCCTCTTATATCAAGACACGATGAGAGGGAATCGGGTTCAGGGTGGAAAGAATTCCAAAGTTACGAGATAAGGATGATGCTCACCGAGTCATCTTAAAATTTATTCGCGAGGAACTCGTTTTCCTATTTTTATATATAATCCAAATGATGATAAAAATGGTGATTTGTTTACCTCCAATTGACAGGTTCACCTATATCAAGAAACTTTTTTTGTTCATGCTTGTCACGATCTTAGCCACGATCTGATTGGTCTAAATAATGTACCGTGATGCCCTCGAAAACGAAATAAGCACCCTCAATACGAAACGCAATATTACCACACCCCGAGCATTGGTTTGTAATAAGGTGTTTGACCATAGGTATTGAGAGAATACTGCCTTAGGAATCATGGACGTTGAATGTTATACGCGGTCCTTGGCCCGATCTTACGACATAAGATTGAGCCGAGGACCGAGTAACAGTAAGACTGTATTCTTTTCATCATATAACCTCAAAACGATCAAACAATTAAATATTCACGAAAATGCCACTGTCAGCTTCGCCAAGCAGAGAATCGTGTACTCGAACCTTGATTTCACAGCCACGTCTTTTTTTTTTTATGAAAAACGAAGCTGGAGTGTGTTCAGATCAATCCCGAAGTACATTCTTAGTGTTGCTCTGTTGTATGGAAGAAACCAAAGCATATGCTGGGCGAGTGAACTGTACTTTGCTGGTTGCCGACTGTTCAAATGACACCTACCCATCGCCAGCGACTTGTTAACACACTGCCTCACTCGAATAACTTACGAAATATTTGCGGACAACAAGCCGGAACGGTGCAGTGTATGCGGTTGTCATCAACCTTATAGAATCCAAATACATTTATACTGTTCCATGAAGTTAATTATCTGGATGTTATTTTTGTATTTCTTAAAATTGATTTATATCAGATCAATTTATATACAATTCATTTACAATTATACGCTTTCAATTTTCAAATCTGCAATGTGAAACAAAAAGAGATTTGTTTCATATATATACGCCACTGTGTAAATGCATATATCCATTGTATATTTTCATGTTTTTATATATGTATGCCCATATTTCACGTCAGTGTATGTGACATATATACAAATGTGTTTTCCATATATACGGAAGCATATTGGCTGTATTTGTCACCAATCATATATGAGAAGGAATATCCTGTGCGTGATATATATGCACTATCCATATACATATTATATACGTTTGGCTCATAAACATGTATGTATGTACTGATAATTTTTTTTTAAAAAGGTTCGCCACTCGACCACCCTGCTTCAGCCACCCTGTCTCCCCCTTTAATTTCTAACCATTGACCACTTGGTAGAGAACCCCCAATCACCTCCCCACCCCAACTCCCTCCAGGCCCTCTACAGATGTCCTCTGCCTACACACATTATAAGAGTATTGTCTCTGGCTGGGCGACACATGGCTGCGTGCAGATGGGTGTGAAAGCCGGGGGTGTGAAAGCAGCATCGGCAGCAGAGGTATTGGTGGCGGCAGCAGAGGCGGTGGTGGCAGCAGTGGCTGTGTAGCGGCAGTTGCGGCAGTATAATACGGACTTGGATGGTTAATGGTAATGAAATAAAAACAACAGTGGTGTCCCCTAGATGCAGAGATCAGAATTTTTGAAAAGTGGCGTAAATGTAACAGAATCAGACGTCTATATAACTGCAACATGGGCACATGTATACATCTAGAGATGAACTGTATACATAATGGCAAGGAGGACTTACTTATTTACGCCATATGATAGATATATACGCCTTACATATCCATATGTAAATCAGGTTTTTTCATGATGTGTTTACATTGTATCGATTTTCTGAGATTTTTTCGCTGGTTCGTTCTTGTGATATACAGTCGGAAACAAGCTATTTCCGGCCGTTACACGGATTTCGGTACGTACATCTGGTATATAATCCTTACTTTCAGTTAGTAAATACAGGACTTTCGTGCACAGGTATATAATAAATAACAATATGTACGTGAAATTGCCATGGGTATATAATAATAATTCTTAATCACTAAATTCCAAAGCCATGTACATTGTCTCCATGAAAAGAAGTACTAAGAGAAATAAGGAAGCACCTAAACAACCAATGACGGGTTACTATATATATACTGTAACAGGTCTATAACATCCAAGACCATATAAGAACAAAATTCTGAACATGACCATTCAACACTCCTTATTATCATCTACCGTTTGTTTACTGATTACTGTTTATTATACATGTGTTTTCATCATTTGTACCTATACTCATCTGTATTGACTCCACATTGCTGTTCACATTTGAATAGTGTATCTAAGATATGCTGATGTGATATGACAACTTGCTTGCACCTGTTACCGTTTGAATGGAAGAACGATGTATAATCGAATCCAAACGTTATAAATAAAAATTTAAAAAAACAATCAAAAAAAAATGGAGATGTATGCCTAAAGAAAAGTATTATTTCCGAGTCATATTATTCCCCCTCTAACTATCCATTCATTCGTGAAACAGAGTTACAACTCCATTATGTTATATCCACTGTCTGATAACGTGTACATGCCTTACAAAAGCAAATTCATGACTATATCTACAATTGTAAGTTGATTAATGATTTTTGTGTAATAAGCTAGTCCATAATCTATTCCATACGATTAATAGTGATTTTACTGCAAAACAATTCTGCTACTATAGTAGATCTCAATTTGTAAGCTGTTCAAATAACCAATAAATCTCCCCATGAGGCATCAGAGCCATCTAGAATAGAACAAAAATATATATGTCCGTCTTATATGCATTACTATCATTAATGTAAAAACAAGTAGTCACTTAGCAGGTGACGGATCAACTGAGTAGTATACAAAAATCGTACTTTGATGATGGCCCATACATCGTCCTATGATGATGGCACATCTGTCATTTAGAAATGGTTTTAAATTGTTCAGTATTGTTGATAAAATGAGTAGCAAAGACAGAACATCGAAATGAAATATCGGAAACTAGATGAAACAATGATGCGAACTTCTTGATCCAAGTATTATAACTCGTGAAATGCATGATCAGGAAAATAACAAATATAAGTGAGTATACGGCTGCGATGGGTTTATTACTACTACATCTTTCCTTCCTACACTTACAGCTTATTTGGCCAAGCCCAGAGTTATCCCCGAACCTTCGGCACACTCTACACTATCCTCTGACATATCCTTTCTCTCTTATCCCTCCCATCGGTCGCCATTTCTCTATCCCATCCCCACTTACTATAATCCCTATATACAATCAGCCGGGTCTCATTCGCCGCGCGTGATGGCGGGTAATTGTTCTCGTGGTGGAGCCCGGGCCGAGTAGGGGACCTGTCGACGCGTCCCATCAGGCTTCCTCGCCACGCGTTATTGTCAACCGCCGATTACCGTAATCGGGCGGCAATAGGGCTCCCGCTCCCTCCCACACACCTCAACCCCCGCCAGGGTCTGCCAGCCGGCCGAGCGGATTAAAGCAATGGCAGCCTGAGGCTCTAGGCTGGAGAACGATTTAAAAGTGGCCCGGCTCTTTAATGAATGAGCAGCGTTAATTACCCGGGTACGCGGGCACCCCTACATCATCAGCGCCTGTTTAATCGAGGCTCTTTCATCCGTGGAGAGTTGATGTGTGGTGTGAGAGTTTCCCGTCTATTTCGGCGTCTCGTCAGCTGGTACGATGCAACTCCTACCAGCGTTAGGTATGAATCTGAGTTTTACGTTGTTCATTAACTTAATGAAACCGCCACTTTTAATTATGTCTCATTCTATAACGGAGACACAAGTATTTGAAAAAGGATCTCTCTTCAAGTAAGGTGAATGGTAACATTAATCAAACCAACGTTAATATCAAGCAGTACAATATTTGGAAGTTGAGGTGTTCCTGGAGGCGTATGAAAGATTAACCTTTACAAACAATAAAAGTCTAATAAATCCCCGTTTCTTTTCTGAGAGATTTCAGGAGACAATTTCTTATCTTGTAATATCTGAAAGAGTATGAGAGTTTTCTCTATAATTGTCCTTTCAGTGGCGCCTACCCATATTGTCTTGAGTGGGTAATGACTTACACAACGCAGGAGTGGCTGACAAATTTGAGACATTTATTCAGTCATTATGAAGATGGTGAACGACTGTAAACAGTTGTGAACAGTAATTGAGATTTAAAAAAAACGCCACCCTGGTATTAATTTTTTGTGGTTTTTTTTGTAGTGTGGGAGGGAGGTAAAAAATGTCATGTCGCGATGAGAGCGCAGTGACGTCATGAAACTCTCTTGAGCCGTCAGATGGGGTGAGAGTCGGGAGAAAGAGCCTGCCATTACTACTCACACGTTCGTCACAATGTCCATTCGAGACTATCCCAGCCTGTTCTAATGTGGTGGATCTTGACCTTAAGTACAGTCTTCTGGGGTGCCGCCTCTAAGGATATTTTCCTAACTTGCAAAGGAGAATGTACGTGAAACTTTAAATGATATTATATTTTTGTGCTTTAACTTGATTCATTAAAGAGAGCAAGTATCTAGAGCAGAATCAAACTCTGATTAAAATTCTTCAAGTGTGTAGACAAAACATTGCAATGAATTACTGAAATAAATCAAGTACACACCCACATTTGCTTTTCCTTATTTAGAAATTCCCCGTTTGACGTATATTTAAGTGTTTCATACGGTCTAAAACGTGATGTACAAACGTATTCATTTGTTCATACATGTACTTCTTTATACTGCAAATGGTAAATAGCTTTGGAGTGCCTTTATTGCCTCAGCAGTGTTGGTCTTTGTACGACTGGGAATGCTCCTTCTTGGAAATTCACGAAGGCGGCCACAGAATGGGTGTAAAACCGCTCTTTAATGGCGCCATAACTTCGTTAATGTTAATCAAACGATCTCCTTCCGTTCGGTTAAAAGGGCAAAGAGTGGCTGAGTTATCACTTAACGAGCAATTGTTTTCCCGAGTACGGTACGTTGTGGCCATGTTGTGGTTCTGAATCAGGGGCGCCAAAGCTTTTCTATTGTTCTTACGCTTGAAGCCAATACTCAAATACCAATGCATCTACCATGTCCTAGTCCCATCACGAGTCACGACTTGGTCCATCTTTTATAGACTTGGGACGAGAATTGCTCAAGGGTTGAAATTTGAGTTCCATTTTGAGAGAAAATGTCACGGTTGTCATAAGGAATACGAGGAACCGGAAATATGGCTGGAATGGTTCTCATTTATATTAATAATTCAGGATAAAGTTTAAACAAAATAAAAACATAACATATTTACAAAATCATTTGACTACCTTTGTTTTCTAATTATGTGTTTACAGTCAGTTAGTTGCTGGGTTTTTTTTTGTAAATCATTGAATCCTGTGAAACCCAGGTTTATTATCAATATATAGTTATACACAAATCATATAATGTGATCTATTACCATTTTCTAGAACAATAGCTGCTTAAACATACTGCATCATTACAGCCCAACCTAACTCTCCGTTCCAACTTGAAACAGATAGTATCTGACATCTCTGTCAGAACTGTATTCCAATTTATAGAGCCTTGAAAAGACACCATGTCAAAATTACTATTAGTCTTCTGACATATGCATACAGCAGATCTCGTGTTACATGTTTATTTATAAAAGACCTCCATGACAGCGAGAGTTAATGACGTTTGGAAGATACTTCCGAAACAAACTGTCACATTCTCAGTTGGCTCTTTCTGGATCAGTCGAAACTTTCATAGCCCTGACTTATTCATAATTAAGCAATTAGCAACAGCTTTTTGGATTGTCTTGAATCTCCTACCGTCTGTGTCCGTGAGGAATCAATTATCCCGGGGATAAGTGATTAAACGAGTCACCGTAAAGCAAGAAGATATAATCCAATGTTCTCGTTATCTTATATACCGTCAGATGGCCGCTATAACCTTTGGTCGTACTATTTATATTCTGTGTAATCGGAACCGGCCATTTATGAATTTTATAGCATATTTCTAGCGCCAACATCTTAGGCCGTTATGCACCTTAGAATTGCACTATGTATAATGAAGAATCTACTGGCGAGTGATGTCTCCTCAGGGAATTGTTTTTCATAGAAGCCCATGCTCTGCTGCTCAAGGCATATAGGCATAGTACAATCATTAAACTCACAATGATGAAAGCATGATGAAAACTGCATGTTGACACATAATCATGAACTGTGATCCTGCGATTATTGGCGTGTTGACGATTTTCATAATCACCTATGAGGAAAACTATGAGTGTGCCCTGAAAGTACTGAATGAGATGAAAGAGTGCTGCTGCTAAGTGGTCTAGCTGAAGTTTCATTGAAGAAGAAAATGGTTCTTATCAATATCTAGCAGCCATTCGTGAGGTACTAACAGGCGATGTTCAGTAAACACCATAAATCGTACACTGCTTGCATCGGAGATAACTGAACGTGTGTTCGCCTAACGTACATCGGTATTACCGTTGTATGTAGCACACAGACGTTGTGATCTTATAAGAGAAATTATATGAACCAACTACATTGTATGAATTTGCTTCGTTACTGTTTTTTGTTTACTGTGTATAATGCTGGTAATAATGTATATAAGATTTAGAGCTATTTTGTGTATTACTGTAGTGTCTTTAAATATATTAGTTGAATGATATATGATATGTGTATAATGTTGTATGTTTCGCAATTTCTATAAAAAGCCAAGGTCCTATATATAGATTTGAATGAACTCGAACTACCTGCGAGTAGTACAGCTACACAAGGCTAATAAAGGGACGGTGGCAGACCGCAACGAAAAATGTATGCGAACCTTACCTGAATAAAAAAAAAAAAAAAAGTTGTATTGTAACCTAATAGAGACAACTCTTGCATGCTGTATTATAAAAAAAGAACAGATCAATGACTTTGATTATACCCCATAACCTAATAAGGATGTAATAGAAATGATTTGGTTTCAGTTAGTTTATAAGGAGATGGTTCCTGATAAAATGTGGACGAGAAAGTAAAACGTTGCACATACCGAACATTTCGCTATTGGGTGCGAATTCGTCAGTGCAAAGATCCATTTGTTACTTGGTTACACTGAGCATAATCATATACCCCTGCACATACATTTAATAGTTATATACCTCTCTTTCGAATATATCATAATGATATATATTTCGTATATATATCAATTACAGCATCCTATGCTGCACACTGTTATATGGACAAGCCTCGAGGCATCCTTTCTATAATATCTATAAAATTATCTTAACAAGGAAATAAGGGAGCAATCTCATAGAGGTATTCCATTATATAGGTATGGCATAATAATTTGATTTTTCTATGAAAAACAAATAAAACCTTACCCCTGTGTCAGAAGAGGTTAGAAAATCTAATCAGTTTATTCTTTTTTCATTCGACTATGGATCTAAAGGTTATCACTTGATTAGTAGATGGTCTTGGCTGATATTGCAGGCAGTGACAAAATATCGAAGACCGTATGAACGCCTTTGGAGGACCAAAATCATAAACCATGGTCACAATTTGCTCACGATTCATTTGGTGATTTAATGTAGATCTCAGGCATGATTTTAATATTGAAATTTACTATAATTCTGAAAATATCGAATGAATCTCAATAATTTTCTACAGGTATTTATAATATATTATGATACCATTTTCAAACACTAAAACAATCAAATTGGAAAATATAACTGTGGTAGAATAATAATTCCGATATTAAACTGTTCTTTTCAGACACTTCGACTTCATCAAATAATATCATATTTGCAGCAATTATACATCAATACGCGCCCTGTCGAATTCCAAAGTTTCATAATTTTACGCTGATTATTTCACGCACAAGAGATATTTTCTCGTTAAATCACCTCCAATTGGCTACGATAGGCTACGAAAAAAATCATACATATTGGATTTTATCGGGAGCTCTACGATTGGGTTCTTCAATCACAGCTAATCATGAGGCATCGTAGACGGAATCGCAGAAACCTGTTCCACCTACCACGATTTTTGCTGACCTCACGATAGAATCGGTATGGTGTCCGGAAGGTAGTAGTAGGGCCTATCGGGGTCAGAATCGTGGTAGGTGGGGGCTGGCCTTATTTAAAAGGTATCGCTAAAAGCTGTATTTTACGCTGATGCGATCCCCTAAATTTCGGGAGAAACAGTAAGGCCCTCGGGTCGCTATTCTGCGATCCGCAAAGGTATCGCCCCCCTGCCTGTATTATAGGGGCCAGGTACTGTGGGACAAATTAAGCTGCTCAGTGCAGTGTTCAAAAAAGAGATCGAAGCCATGTACTTTGGATGATCTGACTTCATGGTAGAGCTGTGTGTACCTAATAAGAACAAAATAAACAGGACAAACATCACAGGATATGTCTCCCTAAAAGAACTGAACCATATTTCTCTTACTACTACTTTACTGTCCTTCATTATGTGATGCCATGTCCCCTTGACTTGTGTTGTACATTGATATTATGTCCCCTGTATTAGCAGTGTTGTCGGTGTCGTTTAAGAGTAAAAACAGCATGGACCTCCTACTTGTGAACTCTCTGTTATATTGCATTACTGCCAGCCAAGTGCATGATGTAATGTTCAACGGAAGAAAAGACATAAGAACAATCTAGATATATCAAACGGTTAATGCCCTCGGTTTAACAGAAGTAGGGATGATGTATCATATCACGTGATAAAACAATCGATAATGAGCTCTGACGATAATGTGCCCGCCCTCTAGCGAGATCTTCTAACACCAGCACCCGTTCATAGAGGACTAGCCCGGTCGCAGGCGCCCTTCCTAATTGGTTCAAACCTGTCCAATCTGGATAGAGAATAGCAACAAAATCTCAATGACATTTTCTGTTGTTATCTTATTCAATCAATCTTAGCTAGTGAGTGCTAAAATCTGCTCTTAGGTTTCTATTGCTTTAACTAGTTCAATTCGCCGGCTGACTATTTCAGGTCTAATTCTATCTAGACATCTTGCATCTCGTGTTATTCATAAACAGGCACGTGGTAACATAGGCCTCAAATATAATCCTGTTCACGGTTGTGAATGCTACGAGTTTAGCCAATCGTCTTAACGTGGTAACATAGGCCTCAAATATAATCCTGTTCACGGTTGTGAATGCTACGAGTTTAGCCAATCGTCTTATCAACGCAAAGCAGTTCCAGATATATATTTTTGGAAATCTAAAAATTATGATTAGAATCTCAGCTATTATTACTTTATTACCCACCTAATACGGAGTCTCCATACTAAGCCTATAGAGCCTACAGATCGCTACTGAGGAAAATACGGGAAGCCGTATTCTCCTAGGAGAATACAGCTTTCTCGACCACCTGATGGGCATTATAGAAAATAGTTTATGTAAACAATGCAAGGCGGTTATTTCGAATTTTTAATTATTCACAAGATTTTTTCATGATGATTAGTCGAAAGGTGAGTAATAAATACAACATTACCAGGATTTCGATATGTGTGGCCGTAATCTCCTTGTAGTTGACGCTACACAATACTGCTCACCATCGCTCGTAGTTTTACTACGCGTCAACTACGCGCAGAATACGGCCACCCAGATCGAAATCATTGTAATATTGTGTATTTGTTCTAACCAAGAATCCTTTATGACTGTTAACCCTTTCTGAATTCTTATTTCAACTCTTATAAATCAATGAATCAAGGATGCAGTCCGCCTGTTCCTCAGAGAACACATTCAAATGACAGTAGAAATTCAGATTCAAATTAACCAGTTAAAGTGCGCCGTAGTGGGGGCTTAAATTAGGTCTCTTATTTAATCTTAAGGTAATTAGTTGAATAGTTTGTTCTTAGTTGTCATCTTTGATTGACTATTGTTTCTCAATAAAGCTACTTTGTGCTGGCAAAGTTACAGGGGACACGGTGACCTCACATCCCCGTGACCAGAGAGGAGGAAAGATGAACAATGTAAATAAAGTTTATGGTTTTAATCTCATGAGAGCAATCCTTGGTTACATTATCATGTGGTACAGTGATTCAATGATATGTATAAGAGACATCCGTAATGATGATACAAACCATAACAATTTGATTATAGAAGCAAGTGTCCATGAATGTCAATTATTAATTCACACGATAATCGTTCAACAGTTTTAGTCTTTCATTGTTCACTCATAGTTCCTAATATTCCAAAGTGTTCAAGTTCACGGTGCACGGTGTCCTTTGCTCAGATCTTACTAGTCCTGTTTATCCACTCTGTGTACTCTAAGTTACTCACACGTGGGTCTGTAAGCAACACACAGAGAGAATGGCTTCGGGTAGTGAATGTTCATAAAAGGCGGCTTCACTCCAGATAGGGTGAAGCCTCTGGAGCCTAATCCCAAACCTTACTCTAGCGGGAGCAGGTTTGCATAATCTCGGACGAGCGCATTGTACAAAAGTCATTAAAATGGAAACAATTAATATTATAGTTTTTTCAGAACATCTAAATATGTTGTTCAGGCCTAACTAAGTAAACACAAATACGTTTTAGCGACGTAAATTTACATATTTATTTGGTACAATGTACGTAATTATTTATGTAGATAGAACGTAATAGCAGCCCATAGAAATAGAAACTCCAATTCCGAAATACTGTTTACAAGCATATATTTCTATTGAAACTGTATTTTTTAACACAACTATCATTCGCGTCCCATGTATCACCATGCAAGGATAAACCTTACATTTGATTGATTTTTTAACTTTTACAAAACTGAGCTTATGTAAGTGTAATTAGCAATTTGAGAAATTGTCATGTTATATAAGCTTTACCATATCCGACCTATATGGACCTAGTGTGTGGCCTTTAACTAACCTACATCGGCCTGCAGTTATGCCTCAACAGAACAAACCAACGTCTGTATGCCATTAATAATGATAGTAGTGGAGTTTGCTTTCATAACCACTAATGTTATACAACGCTGGAGGCCAAGTGAAGCTTTATATATTGAATGAAAGAGTTCTGATACTTTTTAAGCTTTGGGTTCTAGTCGTTTGAATTTCGCTTTCTGCAACAAATCTTGTGTGGAGTTCCATTAACGGTTTCATAGGTAATAAGCATTTAGAACAGCATTATATCTATATTTGATATCGAGCGTATAGGTACGGCCCTTAGGCTTTTCAGGTGATGAATACCGGATTCAGATACTTAGTATAATCCCAGCATACATCCAATAAGATTACGCTCATAGAAACTAAAATAAAAAAAGAAGCAAAGTCGATTTGCCTTAAGTCTCTGTATGGGTGCGGAACCCCGTAGCACCACAATCCCACCAGGTGGCAGTGTTTGCATCGTGCTCTAAGCCGCTGGTATACGGCGAGGGAACGCTGATCCATCACGTGACTTCCGGTTCAGGGAGTGTGTGAATTGGCGTCTTGAGTGTGGACTGAATCCAAGTCCGACTGAAAGAGCCGCAAAAGCTGCCTATAAGAACATCCTAGCAGGACGGACAACTAGGAATTCGCTCTCAAGATACAGCATATGTATTTCCATAGCGTTTGCAATGTCTTACTTCTTGCTGTGGTGTAATTTATATTAAATAATATTTCGAACCTATTTTTCATTGTGAAGTATGATGTACGATTTGAAATCATTAAAAATCATAATTGTTTTGGCTGAATGTTGCGCTTTGAAATATCTGTCCTGTCCGTGTGTACACTCTTACTGTAATTCTTCAACATATATTGGGTTTTTATTAATGCAAGTTAAAGTATACAATGCCGTGAACATTTAATGTGTTGCCTGTGCATAGTATTACTATATACCGGTGCACGAATGTCTCACTTTTACGCAATAGGAGAAAAGATGCCGTTCGGCCACACCATGGCGTAAAATATTTTTACGCCACACTGTACCACGTGATCTGTTGACATACCTGCCTTGCTTATTTCGGAGGTTGAAATAGGTTGATAACTTAAGTACATAAATGGCATTTTAATCGAATTTCGGCATATAGTAATAAAAAGACATAGTGAGTGTGGCCGAATTCCATCTGTTCCTCGATATTTTGGTCAGAAATACTCACCTCAGTCTACGACTTCGGTGAGTATTTCTGACCAAAATATCTCTGAACAGATTCCATTCGGCCACACTAACCATGTCTTTCTATATACCTACATGGACTAGAAAGTAGTCATGAAAAAAAATCCAAGCCCGTCTGACCATTTCACATGATTTTAATAATATTTACAGGTTTCGGTATTTTCTATATAAAAAGGAGCCGAACAAATTGTCATTAGACTATGCATTTCTCCTTACTGTAACACCTCATTGTAACACGTCTTCTGTGGCGTTCCCGTTCATTCAACCCACACAAGGAGGCCTACCTCCAGCATTAAGTGGGTCGTTTAATATTTCTTTTTAGTTATTCAATCTGTGTTCTTCTCAGTTTTCCCTGAGGAAACAAGAGTTTTGCAAATGAAATGTCACGTCCAACGGGGTTTTGTACACCATGACCTCTAAGCAGGACGTTCCACTTTCCAGAATGAAACATGATTTAATGTTGGTGTTTTAGTGCGAACGAAAAAGGAATTATGACATGAAGAGAAACAATCTCAAGTGCCACTTACAACAAGGGTTCTCTTTTGGGGCGTCCTTATTCTTCAATTCGCTGAGCGCAGTGTCTTTCTCGTTCCATTCACATTTTTACTGCTGCGTTAAACATTTACAAGGCATGTAATAAAAAGTTAGGTTTCCTCTTGTTCAGGGAAAATTTCAGTTCCCCATCCAAAATTATTTGTGTATGTATCACTAAGTTAGCCCGATGCCCAAAATGCCTGAGCAACACGTATTGTACAAACATGATCGCTTATCAAAATGTATGAGCTTGGCTACTGCCAAACCAAATATATGAGATTAGGATAATATATATACTGACCAATTTTGGCATACAGAAGATGTCGTAATTTTCGTCTCCTCGAGGTTTAGCGTGCTCGATGAAGTAGGGAATAGTTAGCCAAGCTATAGTGTAACTTTATATAAAATATAATTCAAGAATAATAGTAAATGAGGTTAGTTCTTGGTTTGATGAAATACTAAAGGGATTTCTCCTGTTCCTAGCCTCACATAAGGCGTGGCTCATACGCGTGATAATCAATGTTATTATGGTATATCTATCATGCATTGGGGCTTGAAATCGATGATTATTTCTGTATGAACATAAAACGATATTATAACTATCACTGGTATCACGGCATGCTCCACTCATCCTCATGTATATACTCGACAGGTTTAGAAACCCTAACATCGTAGAGTATCCATATGTTTCTCTTATAAACAATATCATTCTGCATGTGGAAAACCTCTTGTATGACGAAACAATGGAAGTACATGTACCTCAGTGATTCACATGCTAGAGGCATTTACTGTTGTATTGTGGACACCTGAGAGACAATAAGCAGTAACGTATGGTCTATATTTTTTGCCACAATCTATCCCCTTGTTCTGAGATAAACTAACCACGAGCTTTCTGAATCGGCTTTCCCCAATGTACACTTTACATGCCATCTATCGTTCAGACAATTTACAACGGACACATTGGTAAGCGCGACGCCCGTTGAATCTCCCATATAGACAGTTGACGCATGTCCTAACCGTCATCCCT
The DNA here is from genome assembly GCA_950022655.1 of Alentia gelatinosa. Classification (NCBI taxonomy): domain Eukaryota; kingdom Metazoa; phylum Annelida; class Polychaeta; order Phyllodocida; family Polynoidae; genus Alentia; species Alentia gelatinosa. The sequence goes on along the minus strand of OX465583.1, from coordinate 46,020,280 downwards.
TCACCCAGCAAGTCTGCTTCCCCTCGAGCTACCCCTCCAGGGCTCCTACCGACACACTGGAGGGGTTCTCCATCAAAGGGAAGCTGACAGGACCCCGTGCGGGCGGCCCATCTGGAGGACAATGCCCACCCATCACCCGCCCGCACGTTGCGAGCAAAGAGATATGACGGAAGATGCGACGGCTAAAAGGGAAGACGTCATGTCATGAGGGACTGCAGGTTCTCACGCGAGGGGTGAACCCTGAGGGTAAGATAGAGGCAAGGGCAGAGAGTGACTGGGCAGGGAGGGGATTTGAGGAGTCGGTTGTAGTGTAACCTTAAGGAAGGGACAGAAGGGTAATGCGGGTTAGAACCACGAAAGTAGTGGGTTAAGGTATTGTTCCTGATACCCCCGTCAAACATCCATTAGGACAAGGAATTTGTTTTCATTTATCCAAACAATCCAGTATCAGGTCCCTTTTTACTGTGGATTTCGGAAAGACCTGGGTTACCAGTATGAAATCTTTAAGGATGTATTGAGTTTTTAAAGGTGAAACAGGGTATGTTTTATCGAAACCGTTTGTTCGAGATACTTACTTTGTTATAAATGTTTCGAGCTATTTCATATTGTTCAAACGTGTGACATAAATCTAAAATCTAGAAAGGTTGCAAGAAATTCGGAGGTTTTTTATTCAAACAGAAATTCGGAGGTTTTCTATTCAAACCAGCTTAACAGGTTCATCCTACCATCTTTGTGTGTAATTTTTCACTGTTTGGTTCTGATTCTTTGATCAGTTTCCAATCGGAATTTTTTTTTACCTTTGCTACGTCTATACGCAATCATCCTACCATCTTTATTCCATGGCGGGCAATAATGTAACAGATTGATGACAAAGTCAATATGAAAGCCATGAAAATAGAAAATGGAAGAGTGAGAGATAAAATGCTCTATCGAGTGCTTATTTGGGCTGATGACTATATCCACCATAATCCATACACATGATACCTAAACCTCACCTTATTGTAGCCCTATCTGGTGCGAACCAGTCTAGACAATACCCGATTCCTCCTCCGGTGTTCCTCGGCACACCATTACCCAGGTGTGCGTCGCGGCAGGGCCTCCTGGGCCGGCCCACCTGCCGGTAATTACCTGTCTGGTGGCGGTCAGTATCGACCACTCCGTGTCGTCAACTGGCCCCTCCAGGAGTGTGCGTGACTTCTGTTATAAAGCCCTCTCTAAGGCGGCACTAGAGCTGCCGGAGGTCCTCCAAGCCTCTTGCTTAATGATAGAAACCGAGCTGTTTACTACACAGGTAGAGAAAGTTCTGGGGTGGACAATCATTGAAAACGTCTTCTATAATTGGAATAAAGTATAGCACCTCTTGTCAGAACATAATATATAGCTTTCTAAACTTCATCAATCTGACACTTGCATTCCTTACAATTCTATTTACAGAAATCCAACCAAGGCAGTTGTCTGTTACAACTCCCGGATAAGATTAATTTTCACATTGATTGATAATTTTTCCATTGAAACCACACCGTTGGGTAGGTAACATTTTTAGCTGTTGTCTATTAGCAAACCATATACTCTTGGGTTGCTTTTATCATTGATTGTAACCTCATTAAACCCACATCAAATACCCAAATTTGAAATATCGTGTTGTAACAGTCTATTAAACGTTTGTGCATCAGAGCCTTCTACAAAGACGACAAGCGTTCTCCTTTTCATAGAATCCAGAGCAACTGGAATGCTCTTCCAAATGGGTTCATAAACTGCAAAAGCAACGTATCTTTATGAGTGCTAAATATGCTGTTCTATACGTATATAGCATCATTTTCGTACCTTCATCAATTGTTTCTCGCACACTGTAGCATATTGTCACTGCACTATTGTTATTCCATTACTTAATGTCACCTGTGTTAACTGTACCAAGTGATGTATTGTGTAAAACAACTCACATAATGGCGAACAGCATAAGTATGGAAAGACATCTCGCTTGAGTATGTATTTAAAGTGCATCAGTCCGAGTCGCCCTTGATGTTCAACTTCGTCTCGAACTTCAGACACGAACCGCAGATAAATACAATGTTTTAAAGTACCTCACTTGATTTCTTTTAATTCGTTTATTGCCAACATCTGACATAAGTCAGGTCTTCCTGTCGTACAGTGCTCCTTGTAGTTCATTGATACAACTTGATGCTTAGGTGATTATGAGATATGAGTATGTGATGCGATATGAAACCTGTACATGTAACACAAGTTTTCACGATATCGTACTTGTCTTGAGTACCAACTCGATGGCAGCCCTAATGAAATATATTCATACTTATCGAATTACTTGCATAACAAAACTGATAGTAAAAGTTCAAATGTGTACAAGAGTGTACAAAGGGAGGGGGCATTGAAAGCTTGATATGCCATATCATTCCTACGCACATGTATGAAATAGACTGTAATATCGCCAGCCTATGAGGTGAATAAAGGAATGTCTCCTCTTGTATAAGGATGCGTCTTGGCTGTGCTTCACACCAGGTGTATACAAGAGGAAACATCCTCTGCACGATATATATACGTTGGGTATATATGTGTACCGATAGAAAATAAAAAAGGTTCCCCCCGCCGCCTCCCGCCCGTTGGTGTTGGTAGAGGTATAGGTGGCCTCAGTGAGAAACCATCCCCCCGCCATGTGTGAATGTGGCGGGGTCGGCTGCAGGATCTGCGAGAAAGTTATATCTGATGACACCTTGTCTGTATATATACAGTACCAGAATCATAATAACAGAAATATGGTGTTTTAAAGTCAAATCAAATAAAAAAAGACAGCAAAAAAACACAAAAGAATGCAGAGGTTATCATTTGTATTTAATCAGTTGATACCTTATCAGGTTTTATAAAAGTTTTATAAAAATAAAATGGTTATATAATATTGGATTCTTCATAGACCAAGGAGTTTTAAACTAAAGGCAAACGAGATATACTACAGTGGTGTCCCCAAGTGGCAGAGATCGGAACTATTCGATAGTGGCGTAAATACAACAGAATCAGGCGTATATATGACGTATATATGGATCCAATATGGATGCTTATATACGCCAACAAATGAGGCGTATATACACTGAAAATAGGACGACCTTGTATATATTCATATGTAAAATGGTGATTTTCGTGCAGTGCATTGAAAGTTTTAAAGCCCAAGAGATGGTTATAGAGGTGGTCTACTTGCAGACGTGTACTAGGTTTGCCTTCCAAAGTAGCTAGGTCAGTGGCAGTGAACAGCGAGTATTTAAAACATTTCCATTGGAACACGTTTGCTGCTATATCTGTATTGACTGATTGTCCCTGTGGGTAGCTTAAGTCAAGAATGACTCGTGTCACTTTGATACCTTCCTCGATTTATTTTTTCTCTTGTCATCAGTGACCTTACCTTGTTTATTCCTCCAAGAAAAGGTTCTAAAATGGCCTTTGATAGCATTTAGGCTTTTCTCCTTTTGGATGAAATTGGTCACGGCCTCAATAAAAGGCAATGTGCGAGGAGCAACGCAACATTAAGAAATATTCTGTGAGAGCAGCTGGACTCAGAGAATGAGGAGTTTACCGGTCGGCAGGACCAGAAGGGTACGTGAGGGGAGAGGAATGTTGTTGACCTCTTGCACGTGCAGACGCCCTCCCCATGGGATAACAAAGCACAGGTGGCTAACGGTGAATCAGTGTTCAGGCAGGCAAAAGATTATAGGGAGTGGACGACTTGTTTATGTAGATAGGTGTAAGGTATAGGTGTAAGGCGGAGCCAGGCACGTTTTGGACAAGAGTGCAAATATATGGTCGAATCCCAAGAAAGTGGTGCAATTTTGACAAAGATAAAGGTCTATTAATCTGGTTCATTAGTGATTTATCTGAATGTATATTGCTCGAGGATTGGCTGCCAGATTCTGCATCAACAACCATTTTCACCCTGCCACCAGCATCTTCTCCTATATCGTCCATAAGAAGCTTTCTTAGCAGAGGCACCCCTTCCAAACAGGACTTCTTAGTTCATAAAGCAGCAGTTCCATCTGACCCACCTTTAGACTGTTAAGGTGAAGCCAAAGCAGCAGCTGAAAGGAATGAGTCTATCATCCCCCCCCCCCCCCCCACTGGACTTACTGATCTGTCCTTCTAGGTACTATCTGCTATCTGGTCTCACTAGCTCCCTTTCCTAAAGCAGCCCAAACTCTCCTCCTCTTTGAGGGGAAGGAAATCCCAAATTGATCAGGCAAATCAGCTTCTAAGTCAGATGCCAAAACTGCATGTTTTCTCATTCTGTGCTTTGCCCCCTGCTGGCTCGAATGAAGTGGGTCAGATTTTTTAAACCTGCAAAATTGCCCAAAACAGGTTATTTAAGGCTGATGTTGTATAAACCTATCTCATCGATGGAAAAGTGGCATTTTTCGATGCATCTTTTGATGGTCTTTAATTCCAATTTCCTTCCGAAAATCAACAGAAACGGTGTTTTTCATGATTTTCAGTTTTTTTCCAAAGTCTATTAGGCACAATTTTGAGCCAATTGTTTTTATCAACGTGTTTAAAGCATATGTCATGCAAAGTGTAGACAATATAGTTTTGAAAATTGGTAAAAGTTTGAAAAAATATGAAAATGGTCAAAACTATCTAGGACCTTTAAATTTTCCAACAGAGAGACCTATAGAGCATGTTGTCTGACACCCCAATTTTGAGAGCATAATATTAATGAGATATACAATGAGAAATTAATTTTCCTTTATTGTGAGATGTTGACCAAAATCCCTACTGTGATGCCTGAAAGTTTGAATACAATGGGGTTATCTATTCTGATATAAAAAATATTGTGATTCCATGAGGATATTTTTCCAAAAAATGGGCTGTAGGACAACACACCTGTTAAAAGATGTATAGAAGAAATAATAATCATAATAGAATAACAAATATCCCTCTACATGTTAAGCATTCCTACCACTTATAAATACCCACTTTACTTTTTTCCCATATAAAAAAATGTACTTCTTGTGGTTAAAAAACTGAAGATGTGTTGTCCGACACCCCGGGGTGTCGGACAACACGCTCTGATATAAGTCATGAATTTGGGGTTGTTTCTTATCAATAATTGAGTGGTTTGCTTTGAAAAACAAAGATTTCTATCATTTGATTAAGAATGTAAAGGATTATAGCCACAAATATTATTTTGTCCATTGTTCTGAGTGATTTAAAAAATGTGTTATCCGACACCCCTCGTGTTGTCCGACACCCCTGTGTGGCCCAACACCTAAATATGCTCATAGCTTTTGTTTCATATCTAATATGTGATTGAGGTGTTTTGGGTCAAATATAACATATGTCACCATATAATATCAGTTTTTCTCAAGTTATAAACTTTTATAACATTTCTTGAAATTTCAAATATTTTAGGGGGGTGGACAACATGCAGTATTATAAACAATTTCAAAAGGCTCTCAAATCTGAATCATTTGTCTGATTTTGTTGGAATAATGTTTTTCTGGAAGGTACTTGGTAGGGGAAAATATAAAAAGAAGTATTATTCTAAAATCATTTTTTGAGTGTCTGATCCCAGGAAGAAACCGTAATATAGCAGGTTTAAAAAATCTGACCCATATGTATACCGAATCTCCCCTGTTATTACTCGTGTATAATTTGCAAGGGACGTGCAGTTCTTATAGATATTTTGTTCTGGTAAGGTTGCACATGATTGCATGCTCATGATTGCATGCTCAGGTACAAATATTTGTTCCAATTAGAGGTCATACAATGATGTCATTTATACCTGGGCTTGGAAATATAAAACGGAAACCTTTAAACATCAATTAGAAGTAGAATGTAAATCTAACCAAACATTACAGGTTTCAAAAGATCAAACGAAAATTGCCTGAGAGTGGCTACAGCGAAAACGATATAAGCCTTTCTTGAATATGTGACCAATCGTGAATATATATATATATACTGAATAGCTAGAGGTTTTCAGTGTCAGGCTATTGTGTTATGCGCTCACATTTTCCTAGTGAGTGAGGATAGCTTCAGGGACCATATCTAAAAGCAGACTACTGAAAAAGGGTCCACATATATACACCCCAGGGATATGGACAGACTCTGCTAAAATGGCATGAACAAACTACAAGTGACGCCACCTCGAGGCTGTGTTTCAGGTATGCTGTGAGCAAGCATTTCATGAGGGTGTGTGTCAACAGAAGCTGATCTGGGTGCCACCAGCTGGCTTTACATTGAAATGGTCACGGTCTGAGTGGGTATTGAAATGAATGACTCGGATGCTTCTACAAGTTGCTCCTCGAATAATGTGCTCAGGAACAACTCGTATGTTCCATTTTGTCATTGGCGGACAAACACGGTGAAGATTGTCTGTGGTCTCCTAATACCAGCCTATTTCCATTTTTTGTCAGTAGCACTAAGGTCCGTCGGTGGTCCTTTACTGTATATCAATGATGGCCAATGGAAATAGGCTATTAGGAGGACGCAAAAAAATCTACACCGCATATGTCGGCCAATGGATACGGGTCTTTGCAGCTCACCTTTAGATTACCTTTAGCATACAGTGAAACGTAGATGCTTGATACTTAAACAAAGTTATTATGGCTGACATGATAGATATGCTGCCCGCTCCTACCCAGGCTGTATTTATATCCATACGCAATGTAGGTCGCGCAGGAGGTATGTCACCATGTGACTAGAACAAGGGATATCAATATGGCCGCCGATTCAAGCGTACCGATGGTTATTTGCCAAAAGGCAAATACAGGCAATTCACCTTAAATACACATTAAATGAATCACTTGAATCGGTAAAACATATATTTCAGTCACAGGCATGGAGATAAAATTGCTATTTTAAAATACGCATAATGTATAAACCGCTATCCACGACGTAACGGCCATCTATCAGAAAATCGACGAATTGCTGTGTTTAGTCCCTAACGTCGTAAGAGGGTGCGTCTACCAACCATGACAAGGCTGCGACAACGGCTTTCTGACAAGGTCCATGACAGCTCTACGATAGGAAGCCTTGTCGTAGCCTTGTCGTGATTGGTGGACCACAGTTCCCGACAAGAGGCTACGACAAGGCCACAACAGGCTGCGACATGAACCTTGTCGGGGGCCTGTCGGGGGCCTTCTGACAAGGTCACGACAAAATCGAACATGTTCGATTTTGGAGCCGTGTCGTGGCGTGTCGTGGCGTGTCGCAGTGGTCTATGATAGAATATTTTGGTGGAGCGTGCACTTCCCGAAGGCTGCGACAAGGGCTCACGACAGCTCCCCTCCTCACGACAAGGCTGCGACAAGGAGCCGATAAGAACTTTCTTGTCGGCGCGTGTCGCAGCCTTGTCTTGGTTGGTGGACGCACCCTCTAAAGCTCCACATGTTATCTCACCCCGGTATTTTTCTCCTTAGGCTTAACGTTAGGAACTCGTACTCCACGGCCGTGAAAGTATTGTACGCGATACTCAATGGCTAATTTGGCGAGTTATTCCAGCAATAAATGATGTTATACGGGCTAAGACAAAATCAGAAACCCACTCGATAAAAAAAACTCGGTCTGCACTCCACCGAGTTTGAATGCGGAGTAATCCACGAAGCGAAGATGAGTGAATTACGTAGTGGTCAAACGAGGTGGAGTTCGGACCAAGTTATTCTCATCTCGTGGGTTTCCTTCTAAGAAACCTGCATGGCAACCTGCTTAGCAACACGATGTCTGTCAGCATCATCATATGTACGCAACGGACAAGGTCAGGGAACCGAACCGATGAGCATAAACCGAAGGTAAAATATTGCTATTTTAAGGTTGAAATAAAAGGTATTATCATGAAACATCACGAAATTTCATATGATTTTTATATGGCATGAGTTGTCATCGCGGAATGATATCACGAAACGGAACTCAGGAGATCCGCACCTTAGCATTCTGGTCCTAAGCTGAGTGATATCTGTAGCGGAAGACAACGAATGGTATGTATACAATTATATGAAATTGAGTGATGTTTAGATTTTATCCTACCCTGTCACATGTTTTTAACTTCATATGTCACCAGTGGCATATAAATAGTTTATGGCATAACCATGGCATACAGGCCCACCATGTTAAGTCTATGGAGATTTATATGAGGGGTAGGATAAGACGCAGTACACTTTGACACTCAAATATTTAGTATAACTCATCACTCTTTCTAGGTAATAATGTTATCAAGATCGCCGACAGAAATTCTCTTAAAGAATGTCATTTTTCCAAAACACTCGCGAGAGAATTGAGGCATTATAGCCCATCCTCAAAGAGAACATTTTGCTCTGATTATGTTATCAATAGTCCAGTGCGGTACAACGCAGCGAGAAATATTGTAAAGAACGGTTACAAACTCGGTTTAGAAAAGGTATTTGTACGTGGCTGATATATTGTATGATCTACCCAGTATATTGCTGATAGTGGATGATTGATCTCCTTAAACTGTTTGAAACATTGTATATTATAATTGATAAGGTAAGTATATGATGACATTGTGCCTCACAATTAAGATGATAAGTCAGAAATGAAATAAGATGTAGGAGTGGGTGTAGGGAAGATGTGTCCGAAGAGTAATTTTCAGTGGGACAGAGATGAAGTGCGTATCAGGGTATGTGAGGGTATGGAATGAAGTGGTGGTTATTGGTAGGATAACCCACCAGAAGTAAATGACGTCCGGTTAACATTTTGATATATGATAAAAGGGAAACGAGTGTACTTAAAGTGTACAACATACAGTACTCACTGCTTTGCCCGAAATTACGTTCTCAAACTATGGCTCCGCTTTTGGCGAAAGCAGTTTGTACCAGCACTCTTTTTTTCTATTGAGTAACTTTTTTCTATTGAGTAACTTTAACGACATAATAGTCACCATGATGACAGGCGTTCTTCCGCAGATGGGTCGTAACTATGTAAAAGTAACATAGAGGACAAAGCACGGACATTCGTACTACACCACAAAAACACACAAAAAAAGAGACAGGAACAAACCTTTTCTTCTTTGTGAAACTTTGTTCATGATCTAATGATCACTTGTCTTTAATATGGAGCATTAACAGGATATCGATGTGATGATCTAACATATAATCATATTGACTATTACATGTATATGATAATTAGAATGGTATTTGACCTTTTAACACAGAAACTTGCTTCTAGGCATATGTTCATCCGGTATCCTTTTAAGATCAATTCGTTCCAGGTTCTAAAACCATTATACCGTGGATCCTTTTTAAACATCTCAATTTTTGGACTAATCATTTTCTATTTGGTTTTGTTTGAGCTCCTGGTTGTGCTTATCTATATTAGTTAATAATTTATTTGAACATTTACTTCCTTAATTTGGACCAGAATGCTAAGATACGGATTTCCTGAGCCGGTCCAAATTAATTTGCGGTAATGATGTGCCACATACTCTGAACATATGTCTGGTGGCAAAACAACCAGTCATCCTCTCCTTCTCAGTCGCCAGGCATCTTTCCTAACGAGGGAAGGAATATCTATAAGTGTTATATGATATGATGCTGTGCGCTGTGGTATCTTACCGTAATATTTATTTACTTGATGGTCAAGAAGAAAAAGAGAGTTATATCAATAAAGCAAGAAGAAGTCCTATAGAAGCTGACAAGACTTTCTGCCTTTCCCTTTTTCTGTTTGTAATAATTTCCACTTACTTGGTAGTAGAAAAAGTTCCCCTTTTATTCTTTCTTGACATGACACGGTCCGAAAGTTCCACTATGCACTGTGTGGTAAATTGCAACTGCTACCCCCTGGGCAACTCTGGTAGTCTGATTCCATTACAGCTTCTCAATTTACTTTTAACAGAATGGAGAATGTGGCCTCAGAGCAGCGCTGGAGCTGATGTACGGCTGCCAGGATCAGGCTACTACTCATTGCTAAGGGCCGATGGTACAGTAACATTGCTCCTCTTTGTATCTCACATCTCCTACGCCCTTGAAGTAAGTGATGCATCATAGAATTTGAGGGTAAGGATAGCTCGCCAATAGCAATGTATTAAAGGTCTTAAAGAATGTTGTATTTATAGTAAGCTTCTGCAAATAAATGCATGACATATTACGTGATCTCGTCCATTTTCTTATTATTTTAGCAGGCAGAAAGAGTACGACAAAGTACGGGAGAAAGTCTTTCTTATTCAGGTCCTTATCACATTACACCGGATCTAGTAGACTTCATGTATACCTGTACAGGACTCGCCATAATGTGGATCAAAATCCATCTGAGATATTGTAAATGAGGGATGTTGGCATACACTTTTGTTGTGTGGAATCCATATAAATCATTTTGGAGATTTGATAATCTATCAAAAAATGCAAATCATATTCTAGTCGATAAAAATCATATTCTAATCAATACAGAATGTAACAAACTTGAATCAGTCTATCGTAGTCGATAATAAATATCACCATTGTATTTACTGTACAGACTAAGGTGGCCCGACTATAGTCAATACGTTGTGTATAAAGTGTATGACAGTTCCTTTATCAGAATGCAACCGTCGCCTTCTTCAGGCGTGCTAGGATAATATGACACGCTGGCACTAAACAAACCACATTTCAGATGCTTAGGTTTTACATATTCACATTACGCTTTTTCACAATACCATTTCTATCTATATATTTTACTTTTTTTTAACTGAGAAATTATTCTGATAGATTCGCCATGAATACCAAGTGAATATAGACCACACAATTAAACCTGAGAAATAATGATCTGATATGCAGAAAATAACCATGCTAAAATGGGAAGGGTTAACTACCATATCATTGTAATTCTAGACCAGCCAATGAACACTTAAATGCAGCAGAACCAAGTCACCGCAAAACATCACTAGATGGCGTGACAGTGTGCAGGTGGCGTGATTGCTGAAAGACGAAGGCAGCAGTCCGGGCGATAAAACAACAATCTTAGATGCTGCTTTGAGTGCGTTGGGCCACAAACATCTCTGCAACGAGCAGGTTACACGTTTTCCCACTGGAAGGCTTTTATGGAGTGGCCATTCATCTGTATGATGCCACAGGTGGGGTTTTGTGAACAAAGGAGAGAGGTGTTGTCTCCGGAGGTCCCTAAATGTGGCTCTTCTTTACTAAATGCATTAAGCTGGGGAGTATTCAGGAGTCGCTGCCACTCTCTGATATCCTATGGTTTATTGCTATCAGGCATTTCTTTCTGTGGTATTTGACCTCGCAATCATCAATTCCTGAAAAAAAGAATTTTTGGGAAACATAACTGCCTTTCTACTAAAAGTGGCGAGCCTTTGTAGCAAACATACATATAGACGACAAGGCGCAGTGACCTGACATGGAAGATAGATATTGCAGGTGCGGCATTTATCATAGGCCGATGTGACCGCCTAAAAACCTGATATTCAACATGCACATGTATGCACCTTGACTGCATAGGACTCCCATTAGCAGGGGACCGTCTAATGCCTTGGGAAAGTGAGAAAGATATGGACAATGATCAGAAGACACCGACAAGGGTAGGAGAGTGATCGCGTTAAATAAGTCTTGTCCATATTCATTGCTCTTTTCCTGACATATCCTTCGTCTGGAAGGACAGTTCTTGATACAAACTGCAATTGGTTCTTGTATGTTTCTGTTCTGGGCTCTTGTGGGGTTGCAAAGTTAATAATAGTAGTAACCAGAAGGCCCTAGGTTCAAATCATAGACAAGCTCAGTTTTGTTGTTTTTTCTATCTAAATGATATATATTCCTATCATTTAATGGAGCATAAATGTATCATATACATATAATTGTTAGTAACTCTGAGGGAAAGTGTAGAAGTATTTACATTGTTTATAGTTAAGTCAAGCAACCAGCATCAGAAGGGACACCTATTTAGATCTCCTTCCATAAGGAGAGTTCTCATGATCAAAGTCCTGATGTCCAATGCCAGCTTAATTAAGCAGCCTGCAAGGAGATTTCAAGTTTTCATCCTTCTCCCTGTCCTTTGAAAGGAAAATCCATGTTTATTAAACGTGGACCATCCTTTGACAGTCCTACTACGTCCAGATATTAAACGGCCCACAGCTTCCTTGCTCTGGTTGAGTATGCATGGATGGGGCATAGGAGAGGGTTCCACGGGACTCAACTCCCACTCTCACAGTTCGTAATGTCCTTCCCTTGCAAAAGTATAGGCCGCCCGCCTCAGATATATGCTCCAGGACAATAAATCTGAGACTCGCAGGGTGATAGATAAGTACAGTCAATAATCACATTGAGCCGTGGAGGGATCTCTGTCGACTTCTTTCTATAGCTGTAACTTCTCCTCACAGCAGGTGACATATCTAATATCCACAGCACAGGAGCATGCCAGAAGACGGGAATGTAACCTACATATAGGCCCCAGTGAAAATAAGCAGTATCTTGTGTACACAGGTGGAAAGAGGTGGTGGACAGCGATGGGAGGGAAAGCACCGTCGAGAGTGATGACCGGCATACATATTGGTAAATAGGGAGATATGACAGGGAAACTGGCAGGTGGACACAGTAAAGGGACATTGTAGGCGTATTCATAAATGGGCTCACATCACTGACAGACATAGCTAACAGTGGGTTGATAGTAAAGGCAGGTGGACATCCCAGGATGGCAGTCATATGATATTTGTAGACTTATAAGGGCGTACATGTATAGAACTGTGAAAAACAATCTACACGGCCCGATTCTCCTCTCGGACTCAGCCTATTGAGGGATTTCTTTCACATGAATCTGATTGAGGGCCAGTCAAAATATGTTCTAGGAATCTCCTCTCCAAATTTTGAAACCCAGTTCTTTGTGAATATAATGAGCAAATATGGAAGGCGGAACTAATTCGAGCTCATAACTCGCAACGTATAACAGATGCAGTGGAAATATTTATTGGACAGCACGATGTTCTGGAAAGTCGGGCACACCTGAGGCGCGCGTATCACGAGCAGCATCCAAGGTGATAAATATGGTCCTAAATCATCGGGTCCGGACACCATGATGCCGTGTCAGGGACACATCAAACCGATTCAGATGATAATAGCTCACTCTCTCTTTCACGACCAGAGATATGTACACAGAGAACCAGACGCCTGTGATACTTTATTTAACAGGGCAGTGGTCGTAGTGTGGTGCCTGACAACTCTCAAAGACCTTTCAGAAACTTACGACTGCTGGGTCAGCCGGAATGGATTTGCATGAGAAGCCACAGTATGCGCACTATGGCGTGGACAGGAGTGCTACTTAATCTGTTGTCCCGGATGATATGTTCATCTGTCATCAACTACCGTGAAGCTTTCTAAACACTCTGGCATGACATGCATGGGGCAGCTTAGAGTATAAAGCACGAATGGTTTTGTGAGGCTCGGCCAGCCCAACATGTCGTATTATCAAGAAACGTCACGAAATTTTATATTATTGATTATATGACATGAGTTGTCTTGTGCGCAATGCGACCACGAACGGGAGCTAAGTGATATCTAAAGTAACGATCAGATTTCATTCTACCCCGTCTAGACTGCATCAGCATAATATGAGAAAGCGAACTAACTGAGCCGTAGCCGTTTGAATTCTTTTGTCCCATTAGATTTTATGGGACAAATGGCCGAGAGACGAATCGCCACGTGCTCACTCACTATGTCTTCCTATTGTCATAGACATAAAAACACGAACATAATGTCATTTCATTTTTTACTTGCAAAGTACACGACGGACCCAGTGCGTCTGAACATTGTTTACACCACACCTCTAACAGCGGGTACTGTTTCATAGATGTTTAATCATAAGTGTATGATGATAGAAAATATATCCACTCACAGAAATACAGTTATGAATGACTACATTTTTTATCTGTCTTTTTTTTCTTGTTGATCGAGCGAGTGGCGTTTTACTGCACTCATTCAAATTTGAACGTTTTTGATAAGGTGTGCGTATAGCTTAATGATAAGTTTGTCAGTCCCGTGAATATCATTAATCCTATATGATTTCAAGCCGATTATTCCACAAAGTTCAGAATTTCGGGTTCGAAAAAGTGATTTCTAACAATATATCCATGCTAATGTGCAGCTAGACGAGGTAAGAAGACATAAGACGACACACTTACACATATTTCTGGTGACATAGCCTTGTTGGTGCATTTAGCAACTTCGTAATAGAGGTTCAACAACTTAAATAATGATCAATATCATCTTTTATCCTACCCCTGATAAAAAAAAACTCCATAAGCTCAACATGGGATTTGTTTATGTGGTAAGGTGTGACATAAAGTGTTGTTTATGTCACTAGTAACACGGATACATGAATTGACGTCACAAACCAAAGCGACCAATCAGCAACTAGTTCGCTAGCTAGCGCAAAAGTAGTTCTGTGTTTCATTGATGAAAACACACAAGTCGTCAAAATGGTAGGTGACAGTAGATAGCGCTATCTGAATGGTATCATGTCTCCGATTCTGTCGAGTTTGATCTGCGAAAAAGCCGAGGAAGTGTTACTAGAAGAAAATACTAGAAGGAAATAGAGAACGAGCAAGACAAAATTACCCTCAAGGTTTTGGTGGACGAGTGGGATTTGTTTCTAGACAGAGACAATGCACCCTTTGAGGAAACTGAAGAGACACCTCGGAAGCTGCCTGGTCCCTGTCGCTCCAACATCTCCGATCTCGAAGAAGAGCCTGTAAAACAACAGAAGACGAAACGGAAGCCCAACTGCAAGAATTTATTCAAAGGAAGAAAAACAAGAATACAACCTCTAAAAACCAACCAGGTATGTAAAATGGTTCCTAATGTCAACAAACTGTAACTTTGACTGTCATGCAGAGAGTACAGATATACATACATCAAGATCAACGCTTTTGCTGTCGTTTCTTTTTAGAAATCCTTTTGCAAATTAAAAAAAACCTGAATATTAACTTCTATCTATGTTATCAGACGCTATTAGTGTTTCATGCTGGAGGAAGTAGATGTCACACTCCCGAACAACTACATATCAAACTTTCTTCTGACAGTGAGAAAAGTGATCGGCAAAGAGTATGAACCAAATACCCTAACTTCTTATCACTGCAGTTTCGACAGGTACGACAAAAAACATATTGCAAAGAAAACAGAAATAATATTAACATGATTGCATTTGAAAATGTCAGGTTTAAAACAAAATAATTAAGGTGGGGCATTTCCTATTTCAGATACCTCTGCGATAAAGGTTATCCACACAGTGTCCTGAGATCGGAAGAGTTCCTCCCATCTAGAACTGCACTGTCAAGCAAGCGAAAGGGATTAAAAGAGAAGGCGTTCAGGAATAAACCAAATGCGGCCCAGGCCTTCACCGAGGAAGATGAAACATTTGCTCTGGGGAAAAGGTTTACTTTCCAAATCCTCTCCATGCACTTTGCAAGAGACTTTATTATTTTATTTTACGATTGTGTTTACTTAGGCCATATCTTCTCAACATTGCCAAAGGGAGTCATTTCTTGTCCCAGCCCCCCCCCCCCCCCCCCCCGTCACACACACACACACACACGATAACCAGTGGATAAGCGTAGCTTTTTATGAATGGACCAAGACTTGGTTGCCTCTATCTATTTGCGAGTTCTTGACAAGTAACAAACATTGATATGAAAGACACATTTCCCTGAATGCCAAAGATGGTTCTTTACAGCCAATAAAAACAGCAGTTATTCGTGTATTGTAGGTGGCAGCCGCGACGGGTTGGACGTGGGAAGCACCCTGTGCCTCAGGGAGATGAGCCCCAGATCCTCATTCATCTGTACCGATTAGGTTACCGTTTGACGGAGGAGTCATCGCTGGGTTAAGTTACCAATAACAGCGTCATATTTGCATGCTGTCCCCGATCACTGGACCCTATATGAAGGTAAACGTGCATCTAACCTATTTTTCTGTACGGCATTTACGGCTTCATCCACCCATAAACAATCCACTAAAAAGATTTCTGTAGGATGATAACCAACACTAGACTGGCCTATGTCTCTCAAGAAGATAAAAAAATGATTCATTTCGAAAATGGATACTATTACGCCATACCTTTTTCTTAACATTGTTAGCTCTCTTTATTAGTCCAATAAGATGCATGCATTACTCAATATAGTTGGTTTTAACACGAAATGGTCTTTCCCGTGAATCTTTACAAGATGAATTATTGTCACTTTGAAGAGTGATGTGATTCAGGTGATGTGTGCAGTATGTGAAGACCATTCTGTGCTATGGTTTAAATAGAAATCACTAGTCATCTTATCAGACAGACTTACAGATTTCAGCATCTTACAACAATGAAGATTGGTATTCCCTTTCAATAAGATTTTCATCTCCTTTCACAAAGTCAGTTTAGCATCAAGTTGTGAGTATGATCATTTTCACAAGGAGGAGCATTTTGATATCGATCACCGCTCGTTTATTGTTCGGTTCGGGTGTCATTTATTCGATGTCAGAGTGCGTTTGTTGGTGTGTGCTAGACCTTCCGATGTATCAAAGATTTACATCAGCCTCGTATCTCAATAAAACTGATTGGTCTGAAAAGGCACTCAACCAATAGGTTCCTATGAAATGCATATTTTGCGCCGCAAGAGGCCTGGCGATCGATATTCGAAAAATGATAGGTGCGTACATTCAATTTTTTCTTCTTTTTTTATACGGAGGTTTAAATGGCAACACTGTTTGCGTTAGGCCCGGCGTCCACCTACTACGATATGGCACCGATATGGTCTACGATTCACCTCCCGATACAAAATCAAAATCGCGTCGGAAGGTCACCTAATATCGGGGCAGTTGACCACGTTTCTGCGATTAGACACCGATAAAGCCTCCATGCAATGCATGGTGGATTGGCATGTCTAGACATATGTCTACGATTTTGCTCCTTCCCGATATGTCTCCGATATTTGCTTTTTGTATTGGTGCCATATCGGGAGGTCTAAATTTCTATCGTAGTAGGTGGACGCCAGGCCTTACAGTCGACTTTCGCTGTCCCGATGGGGTTTGGAAGACGGTTTTGTTTAGCAAAAAATCTTTTATAAAGACGTGTTTATTCACTAGAAAAAGGTGAGTGTACTCATTCGACATTTTGCCAATCTTCCTTACAGGTACCCAACGGATGGCCCCAGTCCATGCATTAGATTTGCTATACCTTAAAGCGGAATCAGAGAGCGACTAATGATCAATATCACTTCTGTAATTCAAATTTCTGAGAGCAGAAAACAGAATCAGCAACAGTATAGCATAGATACGACATGATAAGTCAGCAGTGAAAGTCTAAGAAGATTACTCATTTCATCTTATCAACGGCTGCAGGGGGTTTTCTTTGTAAAATTGGATCATGACTGTCTCTTGCACAGCCAGAGGGATTTGCAGGGATATGGAGAGGGAGAGCATTTTTAGTAGACCAACGAAGATCTAGATATATATGAACCTGGCAGAGCTCCCTCCTTACGGAGAAACCATCTGTATACGGATTAGCCCATCCCATGTGAGAACCACCTATTATCGCCCAGCTCGCTGCAAAATTTGCAATCAGTCCCCACAACGGCAGCCTGAATATTTCATCTTGCGGGGTGGGTAGGCCTATCGAGTAGAGTGTATCTAAGTGGTTTTGTGTTTATGGTGATGAGGGTGGCTGATTAAAGGCGCCAAGGAGGGACGTCAGGCTTTAACGATAAACAATAGCTGCATCATGACGTATCATACGTCAGAAGTCGGTCGTCAGCGGATGTTGTCATCCTTCGTATCACGCATTCTGTCAGTGGCGAGATGCAGAACGGAACCAAGCCAGCTCTATGAACCTCCTCCCAACAAATGAATAGCTAAAAGTCATATCAACGGTGATTCTTATACGGAATTTCATTTGACTTGATCAACCTCATAGAAAATAAAAACAGATGACCTATAAAGCAGAAACAGTAGGTATATAGATATATCCATGCTAGGATAATATGGTCATACAAATTGGCATGTTAGAACGTGACCTAAAATCCAATACCTCATGCATATACATACACAATAATGACAGGTTTTGTGTACTAGTGGCCGTAATCTCCGAATACCTGACGCATAGTAATATCCGAGCGATTAGCGGGAATATTACATCGTCAACTACGGGGAGATTACAGTCACTCGTATACAAAACCGGTTGTCATTGTATTTATTATCCACCTACAAGACTAATAACAAATCTATTGCAATAAAGATGTTTCTGCGAGACATTTAGTTCCAGACACCACAGCACTGTCAAACATGGCAGTAATTAGGTGTAGACTTACACCAATAATAAAGTTCGCCATTTCCCTATAATTTCAGCATGCAAACTTTCGTGAATGTTATGACAGTGATTTCTGATGTTAATGAGAGTATTAGACTGATTATATATTATCAATATTGAATGGACATTCAAGAAACTTATTTTGAAGTACATTTGACCTCATTATGGATGGGACAAATTTTTTTAGGAATCTCCTGCAGGAGATTCTGACATGTCAGAATATTCCGGTAGCCGATTCCAAGTGCTCTATACATTTCCTATTAAGACTACGTATTTGGTGGGTAATAAATGTACTGCAGTCCGGGCTCATATCAAGTAATCCTTGTCAGTTTAAACAGACACCGAGGGAGGGGCGCATCCCTGTATTGGAGTGCACACACATGACTGCCCACAGTCCTCTCCAGGCAGCTCCCTGTACCTCGCTAGCCGCTGAAGAAATGCCTCCAATATGCGTCATGACAATAGAAATTAGGGAGAAGATGGAATTGTAATCCCTTCCAGAACATGAAGAGACAATTTTCTTCATCTGGATTTCAACAGCTATCCACGGGCTCGCAGGGAGGTGTTTTTGAAACTAAAAACGATGCAGGTTGAAAGATTATAATTTAGCCTAACCTTAGGCGATAGTCACCACGATCAGATTGTATTCCTCAAAATTTCAGAGTATCTTTTGCTGTTTTTATTATTTATTCCCCCCCCCCCCCCCGCTTTTTATGGACGTTTTGTTATGAAGGATGGAACCGACCTGGCAACAGACCTGAAAAAAGGCAAAACTTGTGATCTTTAAAAAAAGATAAAGAAAAAGATATTTTCCTGATCGTCTTATAAGACCATCCTCCATACAGACAGAGTACTTTAGGTAACGAGAATACAACAAGGACAATGATAAGTTTTAAAACCACCCTCTAGGCTCGTACATGAAGACCTTTTTCAGTACCTCGTACAAGGGTTATTGTTTAATTATATTTACGTTTGTTCACTAAGACCTTCTCAGCTGTCCATAAAGTCTTCCATACACTGCACGAAAACCACATATATATATATACGCTATCGCGATAACGCATGTATCGGCTGTATATGTAGACGCGCGTGACTTGGCTGTATTTCACGCCTGGCGTATCCAAGATAAAACATGCTCTGCGCGATATATATACACCAGGCGTATGTGTATGTGTATGTGTACCAAAAATTTAAAAAGTCCGCTACCTCTACCATGCCCGTTGTTGTTTTTAGACTCGTTGGCCCCCTGTCTCCTGCCACCCCCGTCAACCGCAGACTCCCCCCTACCACGCCACGTCACCCCCAGCCAGCTTTAGTGAGAAGCCCCCTGCTGTCCGCCGCCCATCGCCCACCGCCCGCCGCCAGCCACGTTTCTACAGGTTGAAACCCTCCCCCAACCCACCACCGCCCGCCGCTGCCCGCCGCGAGGTGTTATGGTGTCAGGGGGGGGGGGGGGGGCCGGGTACACATGTGCAGCCCCATTCACACGTGTGCGGCCCCATTCACAAGTGTGCAGCCCCATTCACACGTGTGCGGCCCCATTCACACGTGTGCGGCCCCATTCACATGGGGGTAAGATGATTTTAGTAGTTGACTTGGAGTTTGGACAGGGCTCTTATATAGTGGGCCTGGACTCAACATACCTAGAAATGTTGTTTTAAAGTCAAATCTATAAAAAAAAAAGGGTAAAAAAGACACCATAATGCGGCGTTTATTATGTGTAAATAATCAATTTATACTCAATCAGGTTTTATAAAGGTTTTATAAAAAAAATTGGTAATATAAGATTGTATTTTTCATATAATACAGACTTGGATGGTTAATAGAAAATGAAATATGCTACCAGTAGTGTCCCCAAGTTGCAAAGATCGGAACTATTGGATGGTGGTGTATATACAACAGAATCAGGCGTATATACGACGTATATACCGCACCATGGACATGTATATACGCCACTAGATAAGGCGTCTACGAGACGGATAACGGGTCGAACTTCTAGACGGAAAATCCTACTGTTAGACGCGTTTCGGATGCATATGTGAAGCGGTAGGTTTCATGCAGTGATAGATAGTGAATAAAGTCAAATACATCGTCTCTGGGTCTCCTTGGCGTGTAGAAAAGGGTCTTCATGTAAGACCCTAGATTATTAAACGGGCCCCTGCACTGTAGCATTGACTTCTTCTGTTAGGTTTTGTCATGAACTTTCCTGTTATTGAAACTTAATTGTCATTGATATCGCATTCGATATATTATTTCCTAGAAATCGATACCCAAAACGCATTTTAAGTTTGGACGCAAGACACATGAACGTAACGATACCAAAAGTTGATTTTCAGAGGCGACTATGAAAAATTTAGATCATTTAATTTTTAGATTATTTCATTTGTCCTGGCCTTTTTCATCGACGGAGTTTGAAGGTCGCAAAGGCTGAAAGGGTTGGACTGAATCCCAGGGCAAGGGAACTCCAATCTACCGAGTTCACCTCTATGCAAACGTCAAAAACGAGCAGAAAACAGTGGACAACAGAATCAGTATGCAAAGGTCACGAAGTACTCAACTGGTCACGATTTTGCCAAGGTAAATAATTCCTGGAAATTACCCATACAATAATTTAATAAAAAGTCGGACATTTCCAACCGGCACAGTGAGAATTCCCAGGCACGTCGCTGAGCATGATGCGATACTCCCTATATCCTGTATCTGCGTTGTCATCGGACCCTGATTCACGCCAGTCATGGTACAAGCTATGGTCAGAGAAAATGATCTGCCTCTAATCTCCCCGGTCGTCTCCACACTTACACAAGACGGAATATCCCCGTGTATTCACGCCTCTACACAGGTCTACTTCTACATCTCGTTGCTCCGCCGGTCGATCACTGCGTATGCAATAGATGAGACGTCCGGCCAGCATATCTTCAGGTTTCACATATTACATCTTCCCTGTTATCATTGGGCACCATCATAGTGTGCTAGGCTAGTAGGAACATCGACTCCCCTTCACCACTAGCTAAGTACCTCGGGTAATTAACTATTCTCATACACATATAGGTTGCCTCGCACCTCCGACAACTATCTGTAAATCCTCCACTGGGCGTGCCTCCTCGAAGGCGTGGGGATCCTGTAGTGTCACTGCTCCAGCAGTGTGCTAGACTCCATGTCTTCTCTGTTTCCAGGTGTTCCGAACCCACACCCACCTAATATGAACATTACAGCATTTGGCCTTTTTAATTATCTGTTAATGTTCATTGTATTCCCAAAACACTAAAAAAGAAAAGCGCCTAAACGCCGGCACAACTCAACTGTGTCAACAGGAAACCTCAACATTATGACTTCTCCATCTGCCATACCACGCCCCAAGGACGGGACTTTATATCATAATCTCCTTTCATAACCTACCTGCATTTTTCGGAAGGACAGATCAAGATGCAAGCCATCCAGTGATTGGTTGTCCTATGTGTCTGTCCCGGGCACTGAAAGGGTACCTAATTAAATCAGTGGTAATCAGAAGGCCCTGGGATCAGGTCCCGGTCAAGCTAAATATTGTCCTTTGTTTCTAATCGAAAAAAAGATCGTCTTCTTACTACGTATAAAGAAATAAATGTATTATTTACATATAATTGTTTGAAGCTCTGAAGGATACTATTCAAGCGTGTCAGGTGTAAAGTATATAAGTATTGGTTACCGGCATCAGAAACGATACCAAGAGGAGAAATTTTAGGACCGAGATCAGGAAAATGGCCTCCCGGGCAGACTGCTCCTCTTGAAATTAAAACACCTGTATGGCCTCTCTAGAAATCTGATTAGATGGCTGGCTGATTACTTGGAGGACAGATGTCAGACTGTCCTATTCAATGACAAACTATAAAACTTGTCAAGGCTAGACTTAATTGCCCCCCCCCCCCCCCCAGGGAACCGTGCTCTGCCCGATATTGTTTAATCATTTTGTAAATGATGACCTTTCTGTGACAGGTTGCAAGCGCATCCAGTATGACGATGACTTGCCGTTTACATTAGACGATTTCTATCATTATTCTGCTGAAAGTCGTCAGGCCGTGCAAAATGCCAGAATCGCCAGCCATAGCCGTCTAGTGTAAACCCCGGGTTAGTAACCTATAGTATATGAGCAACCTACATGGCGATGCAGCAATTGCAATGAAACTGCAGTGAATCAGGTATCAGTCCGGTGCAGTATGTATTGTACCATGGCATAATACTGTGGAATGCCCTGCCTGTGTGGCTGCAGAAAATAGATTTGGTGACGGCAAAAGCTGGTGCCCAATAGAACTATGCTCAAAGAAATCTTGCGAGTAGGCTAAATCGTCCTTTGTTATCTAATTGTTTCTTTTTCACCCTTACTAAACATTTTTCTCTTATGTTAGTTATCACTATAATGTGAAAGAAAACCATACATTCACTTGAAAAGCATTTGTAAAGAAAGAAGTGAATAAAGACATTAAACTCTTTTTTTTTTAATTAAATAAAAATGACAGGTTTATTTAGCAGCATGCACTTAAGGTGTTCTTGAAATAAGAACGATGATGAATAAAGGACAACGATTATGACTAGCCATGGGCGATACGGACAAGGATCTCAAAGTAGTTCCGTTGTTTAAACATGGTGGTTTAGATCTTCATCGTTCAAAAGCTAATCATAGTGGAAAATATATTTCTGAGGACGACCGATCACACACTTAGAATTTGCCCTTTACAAGGATTATCTTTGATGAAAGGCCAAATATAGTTCTAGTGGATGACAAACTTTAGTGGAGGACAAAGTATTATTACCCATCGTATACAAAGACCCCATGGAAGATGTATGGGGATTCAGTATACCACGATCCATTATATAAAACCTGTCAGATACCATAACTGTTGTATGTGGATTCAAATCTGTGGTACATAGCGTCAATACCATGGTATTCGGGAAAGATAGTCTCTTTGTGCTGTAGAGAAAAGAAATAGTCCCTCTTCTTATACCATTTAATATGGCAATTACTAGGTTTAATCTATTCGATAAGATGGATAATAAATGCCAAAAACGATGATCGCTCGTATATTACTAAGCGTCACCCTCTCGTATTTCAAGGCCGCCTGTTCACAAAACCATCGATTATTGTCTTATCATTTTAAGTCTAACAAAAGATAAAATTATCATCAATCAATACTTTAGGCAGCCATATTTCTGATAACCGGAGTACTGTTACAACACCCCTTAAGTGGGATTCACACGATGGGATCCATGTACCTTATAGAGCATTTGTCTCAGACAAACCCTGCTGAGTTTCGGTACTGGAACACAATCTCCTCGTCTGAATTGTATGGTTCCATTTTGCTGAGACAAGTTTTTTTCCTTCCAATTGTCGGCGACAATCACCTCTAACAAGTAACAGAATCTCATGAGATCTTCACTTTTAAAATGTATCAAATTTAGAGGGGTATTTTGGTGAGACAAATGTACTTCAAACATTCTCCCCCAGTCTGTGAGTCTCAGCGGTCTCAAATTACACCTATTCACACTGGGATGTACCCTGAGTCAGCGACTGTTTATCCTGTGTACCCTGTGGAGGGGTGTAGAGGTGTAGGGGTGAGACTCTGTACCTGGTAAGTCTTCCCATGTGAATTGAATCCGCCATGTTACGCTGAGACTGTAGAACACCCCAATCTGTGAAACCTTGTACCCAGCTGGAAATAGTAGCCGACTGGTGCAAAGGTGTGGAGTACAACAGTCTCAGGTCCATTTGTCCCAACGTGTGAATCCAACTTTAGGTTGCCTTCCGATGAGCCCTAGAATGTAGGTGAGACAAGTCTATGGACGATGCGAATCATAATTAAGTCTTTTGAAACACTCCAGATAAAGTATTTTCCCGTGAGGTATTTTTTTAAACAAAGAACGATACAACAATTGATCTTATCACAGTTTTTGTTGCAATCTCGTTCCCTAAAGTGATCCGTCTCTGCAAAGGTCTTACATAGCAAGATGTCTTCTATTACGAAAGAAAAAATAATGAAAACTGCAAAAAAAGATATCCTGGAATTCATAGGACCACATTTAAAAAAACGCACTGACGCTCCGATCGTGGTCACTACCGCCTGAGGATAGTCCTTATCATAATTGTTCAGGTACCAAGAATGCAACAAAGACCACCATAAGATCGATTTATCTCATCGCACTTTCTTTCAAAAACATATCCCTGGATGGGCATTTCAAGTCTCTGTCCTTCTCCGAACCCACTCCTGCCGCCTAGGGGAAGATACAGGAACTATGGTATTACCCGCCAGCATCTATAGTCGTCTGCTACTGTTGATCTACTGGGGGCACAGGTCTTTCCGCACATCGTCCCTATATGATTCAGAACGATGGAGTCAATTATGTTTATCGCGTTCCTTATATAAAATGATTGCTCCACAGATATAGAAGCTATGCATTGTACACCACAAGTGGCCAATGGTTTTGCACACGATTATCGGTAACTCTCAAGAAAATAAATACTAGATCAGACGAAGGTTGTGGTATTTTATGTTAGATTTTATCTTTTATATGAAGTTTAATTGGCTGCGGTGTAATGAAATCATAATCTGAAAACAAAACACACCAAAGGACGTGTTGACACATGGTGATTAGTCAGAGTGGTTTTTTCCCCGGTGCCATTTGGTGCTGTTCCGTCCGGGACAAATCATTATCTAACCCTTTCTTGACGATACTCTTGGCACTCGACTTCTTAATCCCTTTACCAATTCCAATTTTCGTAACAGGAAATCTTGCGCTCTCTTCAAAGTAAAGGCACATTTTTTCTTGTTTGTAGACCGGTTATAATAATAATTTATTGTTTACAAGATTCATTAAAAATGTATCTTCTCGGTAATATCATGCCATAATTGACATGAATACCTAGCATCGTTTTGAAAACAGTTCCATCCCCGCATATAGGGGGGTGTGATGTCATGGCATTTAGACATCAACTTGGACGTCATTTACAGAGGCTACTTCCTTATTGTTGAATAATACAGCTAAATCAACAAATCTTTCTCTGTGAGAGAAAGAGCTTCACAGTTAATGTTGCTTTCTGGTAACCTCCAGCGACGGTACCTTTTTTCTCCACCATTTACTTATGTAGGCATATTGTCACGTTTCTGACAACAACAAAGAAACATATGTTTGCATAACTCACCTATCCAAAAATCCAGTGCACACAAGTACTTTTTCAATTGTCTTAAGTATCTTCGTAAACAAACATTGAATATGGGGAATCACTATGAGTATTGCTGTAAAAGAAAATACCATGCATAGCAATCAATGAAAATGATGCCTTGATGCATAGTACCCTCCCCTTTAAAGGGTTTAACTGTAAGAGGTCACAGGTGACTGCCTTTATGAGATAAACGGGACCTGCTTTTTAACTACTCACATTTTAAAACACACATTCAAACCTAATCGCCCGTGCTTAATGGAGGGACGTGTTCTACAGCGGTACACTCATAAAAAATATCCACGCTGCCCTAGCCATATTTGGTGTGGCAGTTCCATTAGGTAACCCATTGGGGATGTCACAGTCTAGAGATATGTATATTCTA
This sequence comes from Alentia gelatinosa, assembly GCA_950022655.1. Taxonomy (NCBI): domain Eukaryota; kingdom Metazoa; phylum Annelida; class Polychaeta; order Phyllodocida; family Polynoidae; genus Alentia; species Alentia gelatinosa. Next base: position 45,994,445 of record OX465583.1, on the reverse strand, counting down.
GTTGATAAACCTCTGAAGCATATGAGCTGTTGGATCAGACTTAGCAAATTAAGGTTAATTGTACGAGATGATGACCCCTAACATATAAAGGGTTTCTTTCGTAAATGTTCATTATGCAATAAACTTCTCGAACACTGCACGAAACTAACCACTTTATATATGTATTTTCCCGGCATATATAGGTATGCTTTTGCGTATACAAGGTTGTCCTATTCCCCATGGGTATACGCCTTATATGTAGGCGCCTGATTGATATATACGCCTGATTCATATATCCGCCTGATTCTGTTGTATTTACACCACTATACATTAGTTCCGATCTCTGCTACTTGGGGACACTACTGGTAGCATATTTCATTTCCGAATTAACCATCCAAGTCTGTATTATATGAAAAATTCAATCTTATGTAGCGGTTGCCCTCTAGTCACTGAAAGTGTGTGACCACCTTCCGCGATCATCAGTCGACCAGAGGTTCCGAGACTAGTCGCTACCCTGTACTTACCGTGCCAATACAGGTGGGTTCGGTTTTACCCACTGGAAAGGGTAGGGAGACGCAGAGTCTACCAACCACCGCTTATCCACGAACAGAACACCAGACTCCGGACTATTTCAGTTACCGATCTTTTATTACGGTATGAACTGCAAGTACAATTGTTGGTGCTACGGGGCACCAACTAGGGCGGGAAGAGATCTGGTCTCTTCTATGTTGAAAGGTGTATCAACACAACCTAACCAACACGTGAGGCTCCAGGCGTTCACTCTATGCGGAGGAACAGTGAGAAGTCCTGTCGACCTGCTGTGGACTCAACCTTATATATTGGTTGAGTTACGCAATGCGGGCGAACCCGTAGCATTTGCATACCGCGGGTCCGCTGGCTTTACCGCACAGCAGGGATCGGTATTCGCGCCACCTAGCGTAAAGTAAAACAGACACTGCACGACTACCCTGACCCCTACACTTATATTACAAGTTCATTTTATAAAACCTTTATAAAACCTGATTGAGTATAAATTCATTAATTACATATGATAAACCCTGCATTCTTTGGTTTTTTAAACGTTTTTTTTAGTAAATTTTTTAAAATTTTTTTATCATGTATACGCCCAGTGTATACATGTTGCACAGAGGATATTTCCTCTTGTATGCGCCAGGTGTGAAATACACCCAAGACACGCCCGTATACGAAAGGAAACAGTCTTGTATACGCCTCATACGCTGGTGTGGATTAGAGGTGTATACAAATGAAAACAAGGCAATCTACAGCCGATATGTGCGCTGCGGCAATGGCACATGTATAAATAAAATAGGTTTCGTGCAGTGGAAGAAACCTATTTTTATTTGTATTAACATTCCAGCAAATATTTACACTTAAGATATTCGTCTACATGTTTGTGACCTTTCATATTAGAGTCACGAGAAAAGCATGCATAAATATAACACTGACACCACACTATATACAAACCAGCATTGTTGAACTTTTTTTATTTACTTTTTTAGATATTTTTTTTATTCGTATGTAAAAGGGTACATATAGATGGCCTCTGCATTCTACTTTATATGCTTTACGCAGGTTCTTCCCTGCGAATGCCCTAGAGCCTAACCAAGACCTCCCTGGAATCCCCACAACAATGCTGTGCTGACATGGTTAAGACCAGATTAAAGCTTCCCACAGATGGGATCAGAGGCCACAGCTAGGAGGCAAATTACACAAGTGCACGCGCTTCGCATCGTTCATTGATCCGATACCGGAACTCGCCGACCTTCACGACGCCGGCGTCAACGCGCCTACTGAACCAGAAGAACAGCGATGTAGGGAGAGGGGGCATCAGAGAAGCAGCTTGGTCAGGGGGAGGTGGGGAGGGGGTGGGTGTAATGGCGTAATTCGAATCAGTTCTACACGATTCGAGATCGACGTACCCCACTCTGAACGCGTTTCCGGCAACGTTGGGTGCCTGCAAAGACAGCGCGCCGTCGCCCCGGAAATGGGGGGCGACGTCGTGGCGGCACGTTCCTACCCCGGAGGGAAAGGAGTGGTCACGGAGGGCCTTGGCTTGGTCGCCGGCGGTCCGCGCTGCATGATGATATATAATCCGCAATGCCAGGATTATTGAGATTCAGAAAGACTCGGTTGCATGAGAACTGGTGGCTTAGTGTGTGGTCAGATGTCTCGTGCATCTGTTTACATGATGGGTGACATGTGAACGACGTGCCATTACATGGTATAAAACCATGACCGCCCATCTCTCCTTTCCCTTTCCTTATAGCTGTATTCTGCACGAGATTTGGCTCTCGAGATGAATGTAAGAACATATGGTTGATGTGTCCTTTATTTGATCAGTCAAGGGTTCTAGAAATGTATTGCAATAAGATAGCAAAATAGGTGAGAAGAACAGAGTGATTTAAACAAATCAATGAACGTTTATTTGTTTTATATCTGAGTTTGAAAATTATCTAAGATTTGTGGACTATTTGTGTGAGTGGGCTGATCCTTAGGCAGGAATGAACTCTATGTGTCCACATTGAATATATTACTGGGTAAAGTTCAGGTATCAGCTTAGTTCATTTATAGCAATATATTCGGTAGAAACTAAATGAGGTTTGGTGGTGTATGTTTTATACTACGATGGTCAGGTGGTGTATCACTATGCAAGGAGGTAGCCGATCATAGTCAATAACTGACCTGACCAGAGTGGTCTGGAAAACTCAGGTTCGGATCAGTGTTTATCCTACCCCATCTCGACGATATTAGAACATCAGAATATCAGTTCACTTCTACAACGACCACGCAGAATCTGACATCATCGCGTGCGAGATCGACTTATCTACATTCGTGGCCGTGGGCCCATCTGCAGCTTACGCGATCCCCCTCTCCGCCCTCGACAGACTCCCAGCCAAGACGTTTCAGCGTGCGGCCGTGAACGCGGCTCTCGCGGTGGCTCTCTTGGTCGACGCGTCTCATCATCATCACAGAGCCGTCACGATCCACATCGGGGACGGGAGAGCCGCACTCGAGCTAAATTCGGGTAAAACACGCGACGAGTGTGTCGCGGCCGGCGCAAGGAGTTTGTGGTTGGCCCAGCTATCATTGACTGCGGCCTCTCTATAACGGCCGACGGCGCCAAGTACGCTGCCACGCAGGACGTCGCTGAAGCTGCTCTGGCCGCGAGGCCCGCCGACGAGGCGCAACAAGGCGCGGCAAGCCGCGAGGTTCCTCCCAGCGTTAGGCCCCTGCAGGCCTGCATGTATGCACAAGCCTTGGCTGAGTCTCTTCCTCCAGCAGCGTCACGCAACTACATCTACGTGCATCGAACCTCCTCGCCACGTCGGCCCGCACCTGGACGGGCCCCCCACACGCTTCAGAGAGGGGACATCCTCCACATGTCTGGCGGTCTCCTTCTACATGTCGCCTCCTCAAAGACTATCTGAGATCCGGCGGGAGCCATCTCTCTTCTCGTCCCGGCGATCCCCGGCTCACCGTACTGCCCCGTGTCGGCCTGGGACGCCTACAAGGCCACAGTGCCAGCTCCTCTCCACGCTCCGGCCCTCGTTGACACCTCGGGCCGTGCTCTCACCCCACCTCATCTGGTCGCGCACATTCGTGCGGCTCTCTCCTCGGCAGGGCTCTTGGATGCGGCTCTCTTCAGGATGCACTACAGATCTGCGCTCACAGCACCTGGGCCTCCTCGTCGTAGGCCGCCCCGTATCTACCACCTCCGGCCTTGACACATGTCCCAGATGCCCTTTCCTCGGCGTTTGGCTAATATCTGGACACGTTATTTACCTCCTTGTATTTTAGGTATAAAGTATACCCTGTTATACTATGTGTTTTAGTATACCCTGTTATACTACATCTCAAGTTTCACATTGAATAAATTGTCTAAACTGCCGTCAGCGAGGGCGCAGCGGCAAAACCGGGTAACACTGGTGGCGCCACCTCTCGGCGCGACCACAAACTAACATCTATGACGTGTGCCTCTGACATCACGCCGCCACACGCGCCGCTGGACTTGAAAGGATCTAAACTGCCGTGGCGCCTCTCGTCTTATTTATATCTAATGTAACTGAACACACGCAACAAAGTCTCTCATAGGATGTAATCGCACAGAAAGTGGAACTGAAAATGGTCTTCTGTCATGTAATCACATAGAAAGTGGAACTGAAAATGGTCTTCTGTCATGTAATCACATAGAAAGTGGAACTGAAAATGGTCTTCTGTCATGTCCTACGTCAGCTGCACTGCACGAAAACCACTATTTTACATATATATATATATACGCCATTGCGATAATGCACGTATCGGCTGTATTGTGGCTTGTTTATACTTGTATACACCTCTGATACGCGTCTACGTTTCGGGCGTCTACAAGACAGTTTCCATATGTAGACGCGCGCGACTTGGCTGTCTTTCAAGCCTGGCGTATTTAAGATAAAATATACTCTGCGCAAGATATATATACGCCAGGCGTATATATGATACAAAAACAAAAAAAATTGCGACCCGCGGCCCACCCGGGCCTGTGGGTGTTGGTAGAGGATACACCAACACTGACCCGCCACCCGCGACCTCCCAACCCTGTCTGTCGGCAATAAGCATGACATTAACATGCGCATAGGTAAAATTTTACTGAGAAATTAGGGGCGGGGACTATTATTCATCCGTGATCATTTAAGTGGAGACAAAGTTTTGCGGATGGCGATCGTCAGATGTTGACCACATTGTTGGTCATGCTTCGGTGAATCGTCAACCATGCTCGGCCCTTTGACAAGCCTCAGTTTTTGACCACTGACAAATTGATTTTGTTAGTTGTTTAAAGATGCTAAGAAATCGGAAAGCTAACAGTTTCTTTATTGAGACGCCAATTACCACAAGCAACGAAAAGTCACCAAAAAGTCTCATTGAGAACTCTTTAAAGCATTATGGCCTTCTCAAGAAGTGGATTTTTATCGGCAATCGATATGGATTTCATTTTTTTCTATTTCAGTCTATTTCTAAATGTTACAAACGCGTCTCTTAACAATCCAGGAAATACTCTTTTTAGAATAATCTTAATGAATTCTCTTTGGTGTTATCGCATTTTCCTAAATTATTTTGCTGGATATTCCTAGTGTATACCACACCTTATGATCGAAATGTATGTCAAAATCTTTGACTTTCTGAGATTCACATTTTGTAAATATATTTGTGTAACATCGACTGCACATAATAGGGAAATAACGATGAAATCCGGTCGAATAAATAGCCAATAATCGATGGTTTTGTGGACAGACGGCCGTAAACCACGAGAGGTTGACGCGTACACGAGCGCTAGCGAGTGTATTACGAGGTCAACCGCGAGTGGTTTACAGAGCTGCCTGTCCACAAAATCATCGTTTGTTGCATTTATTATCCATCTTTTCGAATAAATCAAACCCAGTAATTGCCATTTTAAAGGGTTTAACAATAGGGACTATTTCTTTGCTCTATAGCAAAAGGGACTATTTTTCCCGTATACCATGGTTTTGAGGCCGTATACCACAGGTTAGAATCCGTATACCACAGTTATGGTATCTGACAGGTTTTATACAGTGGGTCGTGGTTTACTGAGTCCCCATACATTTTAAATGGGGGCTTTGTATACGATGGATAATAAAAAGAATAAATATTTATTGGTCACTTCACATTTCATCATAGGAACTATATGATTACAAACTATAACTATGGGTACGGGTGTTATATCATATGGAAACAACTGAAGTAACAATAACTGGCAGCACTGACATGTTCCGAGACATATTTATGATTCAATTTATCTCTTTGCATCTGGATTTCATATAAAGGCTACGGAATTACTGTAATCTGAAATGCTCTCATCTTTTTTTATCAGGTTCAGCCAGCCACAGGAACAGATTCATGAAATTTACAAAACATTGATTATTTTGCAGGACATTAACGGCCGGTGTCCACTGAGCGCCCAATACACTCTAATATGCCCTATAATGCACCTCCTGATAAAAATTCAAATTGCTTCAGAAGATTTGGGCAGTTGATCACCTATCTGCGATTATAACAAGGCCCCGATTGACAATTTTTTATATTTTTTTTTGAAAAGAAAAGATTTTATTGACAGAAGATTCTTATACGAATACAAGATTTTCAAGCTTACAGTCAAGGAGGAAACAGGCAGATAGATACATTTAGTTGAATACAGCATCAAGGATGCATATCTTGAGGTTTAGATGACTAGCTGCTCACGGGGGAGCTAGTTCCTACATGGGGTCATACGACCTCCATTGCCTGGATGGGGCCAGGTACATGATTTGTATATGCTATGTTGTCATGGGGTCATAGACCTCCTAGACTTGGGCTAAGTGCCCAGTGTCCAGTTACTGGTATATATAATCATAGATGGACATCATCAGTGTCAATATCACGTGGTTATAAGTCATTGTACAATATGTAGTAGCAAATTAGCTGAAAAAACATAAATAACACAGTGGACATAGTACAGGACGGCACAGATAACAGTATGGCATCTTACAGTAGTTCAATACAGACAGATTACAAAGGTATACAGAGTTTTGTTTGAGCGAGTCAGGACAGGTGGTGGATATAAGGTTATCATTCTTGGCCCAGATTTGGCTAGCTTATTACTGTACCACAGATTTCATCGAGATCCAATCTCTTCAACACTTCCTTAAAGACATTTCTATTAAGGATTTGTTGAGTTTCACAGCTTAGGCAGTCCCAGAGTTTACTTCCATAATACAGGGGCGACTTTTTAAAAAAGTCAGTTTTTGGTCGTCGTATATTTAACTTGATTTTATCTGTACTCCTGGTGCCTGGACGGGTTTCAGGGTCAGGTGTGACTACAAGATTGTCAGGCTGGCTAGCCCACCAGTGTATATGGGATAACAAGTGCCTAGCTCTTCGATATTTTAAATTCTCTAGGTTAGATCTGAGTAAGAGACTATCAATATCGATCCGATCAGCAAGCCTGACACCGAAACAGCAGCGTAGGGCGTTATTTAAGCATATCTGTAATTGCATGCGTTGTGAGCTAGTGTGAGAGACTGCGACAAAGTCACAATATTCTACCTTGGTGAGGATCATTGTCTTGAGAATAGCCACCGTGGTCTTGTTATCTATATAGATATGTAGCTTTCGAAGTTTAAAGAGTCGCTGATTAAAGTCATTCTTTGTTTTCTGAAAATGGGCATTAAAACTTAGTCGGTTGTCGACTATAACCCCCAAATAATTAATGGGGTTTGCGTTTTGCTCGCGATGAAAACCCTGTACCATAGCATATTAAGGCATTTAATGGTGGTGGGTAATCGAGAGCACCGTAGAGTATTCTGCCGGGAAAATCTCACATGTGAGATACTGATCTGAAAATTATGAAATTTTGGAATAAGATATATATATGTGTGTGCCCGTATGCACTTCAAATTTGGTGATTTTCTATTAGGTTTAGGTGTCTCAAATCAATACTTTTTAGTTTGACTTGGTAACAGAGCTTCTAGTGCCTAAAAAACCACTTCCTTGTTCTTTGTGTACTAGTAAACATTATCGATGCAATATTTCCTGATTTATTGTGTATCGTTTATCTAAAATTAACACCTCAATACATCACCATGCGTGGTGAAGTGGCATGTCTAGACATTAGACTCTAGTACAGCCCGTTGTCGCCAGGGCCAGGGCGCACAGGCTCTCATACTGGGACTGTTTTGCGCTGCCATTTTAAGGTGGAAATTCCTACCTCCGCTGGTACGAAGCTGCCCTGATTGATTTGCCAGTAACCAGTATGCTACTCTTCAAGCAGAGGTCCTAGAGTAGCTTTTACTGGGCATGTACCAAATAAATCAGCTTGGAGAGTTATAATGATTACCAGAATAATGCCAGAATCGTGGTATTTTCAGGCTTGGGTTAGCACTAAAATTAGAACAACCAACCAAGAAATCCTTTTCTCCAATCAGTGCCTAAGGAACTGGCAAATCAGAGCTGTGCTCTGTTAGACCCTTACATACTTTAAGCAGACTAAGCGCCTGTTGGTATTCCCCCTTGTCAAACTGACACTATAAATAGGACAGCCAACCACGATATTCCTCTCACTCAAGGTGGCAGGCCAGTCACAGTCATACTCTGTTAGACCTTCACGTACCGTAACCCGAAGGTGGCACGGTGCGTGAACGGACTAGTCTAGACATTTGTCTATGATATGAACCCTCCAGATAAGTCTACAATTTTTACTTTTTTCATCGGAGGCATATCGGTAGGTCTAAATATTTATTGTAGAAGTTGGACGCCGAGCCTTACATCACATTTGTCAAAATTGTTTAAATTATGACAAAAACCGCAACTGTCGATACAAACACTTTATTAAGACGAATAAATTATTGTAGATATAGTTATAATTACGAGCACATGATTAACATTCGGCATGATAAGATGAATAAATATGATAAAATAGTTGATGAAATGTACATGAAGTGATAAATTAGATAAAACCCAAGTTTGAGGGTGGGTGGGAAAATCACAAGAGTGAGGTAAGAGTCCGTATGTGTAGGTTCGTTACAAGAACAGGAATGGCGGACACGGCGGGAAATATCACGTGACCGGGGAGTGTCGTAAAATGAAACACGGCAGTTGCAAAATCAATATCAATTTACAATGAATCACAATGTACCAGTTTGGTAAATGTTAATTGCGCACAATGCTATATTGCAATTACTTAAAGCAGTGCATAATAAAAGAGGAAGAAGGTGACCTAAACAAATGACATGTGCCATTGCAAAAGGAAATTGAAACTTGTGCCAATATCAATCCAGAGAGGTTGACCTTGCTGTTATAATCGGATAAATAGAATATTTGTATACACAAATGAATATTGTAAATTTTTATCCCTTTCAGAAAAAATCTTATATATTTACAAATAATGGACATGATTTCGAATACCAAATATATGCGTATTGATATATTGATTATATTTATTCTGTGACAGTGTTTTAGAATATAGTTGTAATTGTTAATAAAGCAAATAACCTCCCATAGGATTGGCTTGGTTTCTTTGTGAAGAAACCTATTTTTGGGTTCACATTGGAAATGAACCTGTTATCGAGACAGAGAGAGGTCTGCATCTAAAAGACGTAACATGAATCGTGATGTATCTTTGGTCTGTATGGTCTTCTCTGATGTTGTCAGTGCTTTCATTGCAGTTTTATTTCTTGTTTTTCAGTCTACAAAATAGAATACGTCATTGATTATAATATTACCAAAGCGAGTGTCCAATTAGAATCCAGTAACGAAAATAATCCCCTGCGGTAGATAAAAGCATATATATTCTTCTTAAAAGAAACATTATATGATACCTCTGCACATCGGAGTACCCCTTGGTACACCCAAGATTTTTGTGTCATTTTACGACCCCCACCCTCCAACTAGACAATGACTGATTCCCTTAATGGCAGCTCTATAGGATCCCAAACCATTTTGATATATAGCCATAACATTTAAAAAAAAAAATTATTCAAGTAAATTAACGACTGAACACGCTCACCAGTGTCCTAGCGATCTTCCACGTTTAAGTCACATAGAAGTGCATATACAAATGACAACACATATTTGTACAAGACGATACAAAACATAATAACATATCAGACATACAGGACTAACTAAAGACACCACAACCACTTTCACTTCATCGTACAAAATTATCGCAAATCGTATAGTTTACTTATATAATCACTTTATAATGTATCAACACAGTATTTTCACAATGTTCCTGAGTTACTGTGCTCATCGATTGTAATTCTTTTTCCCTTCGGTCTTACGACCATTCCACTTACATGGCCAGGTCTTTTGACCCGTTAAAAGCTCAACGATGTTATGCAATTCAGTTTTCACCTTGTTTTTAAAACTAAAACCATAACCAAATTTCAAATTAACATATTATTTTTGAGCATACTTAAGTGAATGCCAGAGTGACTTCGAGTATCTCCTGGTCTTAAAGGAATAATATCATGGAAATATCTGCATAGCTGTATAACTCCATTAATCGTGTTTGCTGCGAGTGAAGCTGACATAAATGTAAACACCACGACACCAACCTTGCTATGTGCCTGAGACTTAAGGACAAGTGTAGATAGCTGGTCGGCAAACATACTAATTTCGTGAAGTCTATCTTGGCAAATCATGCTAGATTCCCAAGTTCCCAAGAAATTATTGTGCTCCCCGCAATCAGTTTCCATTTCATCAATCCTAATTGTGATCTGTTATAATATTATTTATAGTAATTTGTTAATGATAAATATCAGCTTATACAAGACGCTTGAAGTACGGTATATCGATAATTATATTATCAAATTCAGTTGCCTGCCACTTGATTCTTAAAATCAAAGGAAAACCAATTATAGAAATTACATTATATCACAAAGAATGGTTAATTCACAATTGTGTTCTGTAATGTAGATCTAGGTAATTAATCATAGCATGAAATAGGATTTAATTTCTGGTTACATCAGGAGACCAAGGGAGATGCACGCTTGGATAAAACTGTGTATCATAATACATCATATGCACGAATCTTTAAATCATTTTGGAGACTAATCAATTATGAAGTACCTCAGACATCATCACGTCAGCCCTCTGCATTTCAAATTCAATATCCATACATAAACCCTCTGACCTTTTGTCCCTATTCTTCATTGACAAAGGAGCCTCTGAAATACAATCAATTCGATAACAATAGTGAACAACTAATCGAGACTAGGCAGGAGAATGCTACCGATATTGTCTATTATTTGTAATACCTTTATTACATTTGCATTCAATTCAGATCTCGGGGAAGTTAATTAGTTACTGCTTAGAAAAATATCTCATTAATATAGTCAAGAATGGCAGTTCAAAATCATTACCTGAAATTTTAAACACATCATTGACAGATGGTTCATTCTGTCCTAACACCCGATTCCACAAGACATTTAAACGGTAGGAAAGGTACTTTCTCAGTCCATCTTCTTCCTGCTCATCGCATTCGACGTTTGATGGCGTGAAGGATTCATTCAACAGGGATATGAACATATTCAGAACAAGAATTGTCGTCGACATATGGAATGCAACAATTCCCATTCGAGTCAGGCTATTGTCAACACTATTGAAGATGAATGAGTATTTTGCATTGTTGAGAAGGAACTCTGTCATTGTAACAAAAGCGTACATGATGTTACAGAACTTGTATGTAATGCTTCCTATGTAGGTATTGAATAAAGCGCCATATGCAAAGAGAAGGACCACAACCATGAAGAGGTAGGAAGAGATGCCGCGCGCACCTTTCTTCATTCCATTGTAGAGATTTGCAATTGTGGCGCTGCAGCTAAGGGGCTTCAGAAGAAGAAGGAAGGTAATAAATGTTGTCATAGCCAACACGTTGTCATGCATGGTGCTCCAAAACAAGAGGCTGTCGAAGTTGGGGATCTTATCTGTAATTCAAAGATATGATATATAGTTTTCATGCTGCTTTCCCATTCAAATGTGCAAAAGCATCAATTCCTTTCACAATACCGAAACGCAGTAGTTAATCAATTTATAAGAAGAACTTAAACTACCAGATTTATAAGTCTTATGTACTGTCGATATTTCTGTAATGTGTCTTAGAATCCTAAACGTTCTAGATTTTGTAGGCCATTTTTCTATTTGATAATTCTCACAAATAAAAATGAATTGATCCGAGGTTTATAAATTCCGCAATATTCTTCCGTTAAAAAAGGACGTACGGTACACGTACCTTTGTTGTTCATGAAGTATTCAACATTCTTTATTGTATGCATAATTTTCATGACATATGTCGCAATACTGAGAAGTGAAAGAAGAATGACTGACAACATGATGAGGTTCCATTCATCCTTGACATATCCCTTTAAACCTTCCATGCCATTCGTCCTTAAAGTTTTGATAAAGGTTGCCAAAAGAGAAATCATTAGATATGTCAAGAAGATCAGCCAAATTAGCTGAGCCATGAGATATAACAAATCCCAAGCACTGACAAATGGATATGGCTCGAAGCTGTTAGCAATGACCTTGAGAGTTTTTCCTCCTTGTGCAGGTGTTTCAATAATGACCTTGATCACAGACAACATATTGGAATTAACATTGTATATTTCATATTCGCCAATAACTGCTCTAGTGTATTCATCAAGCCAGCTTGTATTCATCAGATAGTCTATCATCTTTTCAGCAGTTGTGACGCTATCACCAAGGTCTGCAATATAACCAGAGCCGTCATAATCTGAAAAAATGCCATAAGTCAATGATAACATCGGTCCATATCCTGAAAACGATGTCGGAAGCTGTGCTGTGTTATTTCCACTTTTACTTTTCCAGCCTAAAAAGAATAAAAACATGAATTAGAATTCAATACAGCAACCGATACTGGTTTGTATATACATATTCAGTTCGAGCGAGGCTAAAAAGGATACACATATGACAAATATTACATTGATAAGCCAATTAGTATTGGAACCCTTGACAAACCATCAATTTGATATAGATGAAAGTATGCCCTCCCACAAATATGCAGCATTATGTCAAGTAAAGTATTTTGTAAAGTATTTTGTAAAGTATTTTGTAAAGTATTTTGTAAAGTATTTTGTAAAGTATTTTTTATGTCCAAATATGTATATTTTACCTGCTGTATGATTTTCCCTTTCTACGTAGGAAGGTCCATATGGGGGCAAGCACAAAAAGCCCTCAAGACCTGGGAATGAGGGACAAGGAACTGTAATAAAGGGAAATATATTCCAGATATTATCATCTCGTCAGGTTTTTTCTCTTGATATGTTATCATGCAGTTTACAACCTAAATGAATTATTAGAAGACAGTTGATATGAACCAGACCCTAATATGTTCTGTAGGAATTGTAAGGATTGCAAAGGCAGTTTGGGCAAAAATTGTATATTTTCAACGTTTCTTATAAATTCAGTGAGATATATCCATTGTCACAGATTTAGATTATTTTGGTAGAAAAAAATATTATTAGTATCAATACAAAAGTTAGATTCCCCTTTTTCTTAGGTATATTCACCGTAGGAGGCTGTAACTGAACGCTTAAAGCAGCAATGAATTATATTTGTCGAGATTTTTCAGCTCTAAAATATTAACAATGAAAAATAAGATATACTCTTCTACTGTCATTGATGATTACCTTTGTGGACCCGTAATTGCCTTAACCGGACGGGTCCAAGTCTTAAGCCATACATATCTTTAACAAATTTCCTGTTATATTTGTCGAGATGTATACCATTCACATTCACAACAGGAAATACATTCTTCAAGAATCCTCGTCTGTACCACTCCAGTATAAGCTCATTAGACAACCACTGAAAAAATGCAAAGCTGTTGAACCTGTAACTACCATTTGTGTCTTATTGAATTGTTACCTTTCGTTTTATTGTTATAGTTGTGAGAAGAGTATTAAAATCAGGTTGTAGGAAATCAACAAAAAGAACATACAAGCTAGTATTGGTTAATATTATATTTGGGATTGCTGGACATCGAAATGGGGATGGGTTGGTAGTTTTTTTGTTGTTGTTTTTTTTTGCTTTATTTACACTATATGATTATATGAAACATTTGACGTTTAGCCTGAATTTATTAGACTTCTTCACGCTGTTGATTATGGGTCTTTCCTCGATGGCTGTCAATCAAGTACATTATTGAATTAGTATTTGTTTTGCAGAGATGGTCGTAATCAATTTAATCATATCTGGTATGTACTATCCTTGCAAAAGTGTGTATATACTCACCAGTCTTTCATAGGGCTTCATGCGGAAGGTGGCTTTGATTTGATTATTTTGGTTGTATGTATTCTGGCTTCTGCTACCAGTACTTATAACACAAACAAGCAATACCGCAAGGGCATATACTCCGAATCTATTCAGCATTTTGTACAGCAAAACCTCTTTCTTTGCCAAATCTCTTCTTAATGCATCTTCTTTACCTCCTCCGTTTGGCACAGAGCAAGGTTCAAACACTGTCAAAGAACCGAAAAATATAAGTATAACCCTACGTATATAGCAACAACATTATGAGACTCAATATCAGAGAGTAAAATGAGAGTCAAATGATTAAAAAAAGAAAGGCTTCAAAGGCGAACTCAATGAGCTTCCATTAAAAGAAAATGTCTGAATGGATACTGCAGTGAACCACTTAGATATAAATATTAGTTATTTTATTTTTGTCAACTACATATTCAACCCTGTGTAAGCCTGGGGGTCGTAAAATATGTGTGGAGAGTGAGCAGGATAGGTACATCAATAGCAGAATACGTGGGAGGTCAATGACAAATATAGGTAAGTGATCAGGTAAATAGATTGTCCTTATTTCATTGTACTATCCTTTCGTGGTCATCGCCTTTTTGAAGGGCAGTTCATGATAAAAGCCATCCTGTGAACGGTTCTTTTTTCGGGTCTGTCATGGGTACTGGAGAGTGTTTGGTAAAGAAGAATGGTAATCAAAAGGCCCCAGTACAGACCCCGAACTAGCTCAATTTTATTCTCCAGCCTCTAATGATCTTTTAATTTGCCAAATAAATTCAATGGTGAGTGTAACATCTAGATATCCAACGGATGGCTTATCTTAGATTTTGGAACTTGAAGGGCACATTCTTAGAGTCATATACAGAGAATGTGATACCATAATCATGATAAAGCCCCATTACTTTTATACCCATGTGTGTACATTGATTAAAAACGTGAAGCTACAGGAATGCATCAGTAGAAACACTGAAACGTAAGTGCAATTCAGCTTGAAGTAAGCTTAAGACTCAAGGAAACGATAATTGTTTGTTCATCTTATTTCAAGAAAAGACCTAAGCTCATTTGCAAAAGGAAAAAGAAAAAAAGGTGTTAGGTAGACACCTATTGACATTTCCTTCAAAAAGGACAGCTTTCATTATCGTTTACTTTGTTGGTAAGCCCTGTAGGTATTATAGTAGATGTATGACGAGGCAGAACAACACTTCCCCTAGGGTCACTTCCCCTTTTCAACCAATGCTGTATTTTATGGTGAGTGCTTCTCTGTCATTTCAGGCAGAAAAGTATACTGCTTCGTATGTAGCGAGGATAATTGTCTCTCGTGGTTTCGGCTGCTTTCCAGGCAAGGTGCAGTAGGTTGTCTTGTGTGAGCTTTCCTCTGAATTTCGTTTAGACAGGGAATATTGCAGTCCCATTTATTACTTTGTTTATGAAGAAAATAGTCAATTTTGTTCTTTCTACTTTCTACATAGTCCTGACATTCACTCCCTCTAGGTTTATGTTGGATCAGAAGGGTGAATTTTCGCGTTCCATTGGCAACCTATATTGTACAGCACAGGGCCCTGCTTGGAAAAAAAATTTGACGTAGCTTTAAAACCTAGAGATATTCATTTTGTGTGAAAAGGTCAGCCGTACCTGTTGACGAGCGTGTTGAGACCTTCAGCTGCATTGTTTTTCATTCGGTGTATCTAATTGAATTCTATTTTGTTGCGTAGTCTTGCTACCTATTTGGACTCAGGATGTCTATATGTAATTAGTCAAGTATATACACAATCATTTGGCCTGTTGTGTGTGTGCGTTGGTTGAAGTGGTTTTGTATTTCATTCTTGCTTTCTTGTTTTGTTATGCAGTTGAGATGTTCCCATATGCGTTCCTTTATTTTCATTTTCCTTTGTCCCACATATTGCATGTTGTACTCAATCCAGTATATATGACGTTGGAGCTGTTGCAAGTTATATTCCATTTCGTCTGGTTGTATTTTTGGTGGTTTTGGATTGTATGTGCCTCCCTTGTCTAAAAGGTCACAATATTTGCAATCCTGGTGCATCTCTTTTTCTCTTCTTTGTGTTTTTGCTTCTTACTTTGGTCTTTTTTCGGTGGGTCTTTTTCTTTGTTCTTGGGTTACCTCGATGTTTGGGCCTTAGTTAGTTCGGGCTCTCTCTAGGTACACATTTTTCCAACCAGGGCCCTGTGCTGTACAGTATAGGTTGCCAACGGAATGAGAAAACTCACCATAGTTGTTGGTATTGTAGGCAAAGGCAATGTCTTTGCCTTATGGTCCAGCTGCTCAATATCCATGGCCAACTTACACCGCACCCTTCATGGCAGTGTATAGTGGTTCTAGCCTGTCTTCCTTGATATAGCTGGCAGCGTTAGCTAAAGTGCTGCAGCACCCCGGGTAGTAACTGGCTTTTAATCTAAAGTTATAAATTGCTTAAAGCCAGAACACTTGCCTCAGGCTCGCCATTACCTGGTGATGCCTGGACATGCCCTTGTCGATGATTGAAAATGTTGCTTGGTTATCTGAGTACACAAGTAAAAGTCTATTCCCCGATTGAGGGCAGAAAAGCTTGGCGGCTGGTTCGAAGGCCAGCACTTCTAAGTAATTAATCGGTAGATTGCACTCTTCTCATGTCTCTCCATCCGATATGGTATCACTGTTTACCTTAAACTCCCCCTGCCCCACTGAGGCAGGCATCAATGGTTATGGAGGTGTGAAACCAATATCGGGACCTTACCATTAAAGACAACAAGGAAATCTGACCACCACTTGAGGTCGGCAAGTATTGATGTAATAATACTTGTTTGGAAGGAGGGGGCCCCAAAGGCTACCATCCCTGTCTTTCAGTCATCTGGTAAATGACCTGTCTCCATAAACAATACGCGAGTGCCAGCTGAGTTTTCCCACCAGTGATTTTCAGGAAACTTTTCTGTGACTGTGCATATTGCTCACAGTTATTTGTAGGACCTCATTAATTGCATCGGTATTGAGCGCAGAAGCCACGGATCTGCTGCCATCATGAAGAAGCCTATTGGCCCTTGCCAGGTCACCATCCTTTAGCAGTTGGTATATCACCCTATGTTCACCGCTCCCAATTCTGCAATGTTGATATAGACTGGCACTGTCTCATCTGGGCTTAGCACCAGTGACCTGTCCTCTGCCTCCTTGAACCTGACTCTATCTTTTTTTATTTTCACTATGCAGAGTCTGACATGTTCACGCCAGAAATCTGACACCTCGAAGGCCTCCTTTCCATGAGCCCTAATTATCAGAAGCACTTTGGGGCTGTAGCTGTTTGATTTGCAGCAAGCCGTCGCCCAGGTGTAGCAGTGCGCCCTGCTGCTCTGCTTCCCACCTCCATTGTCCTCATTCACCCTCAGTACCTCTATTACCTGGTCCCAACCGGAAGCCACATTGAGTAAGGCCATGTCGCTGTTGTTCTTATCCAATACTGATGGTGTGCCATTGTCTTCATCACTCAGACTCACTGCTCCTTTTCTCAGGTATCTCCATAAAGTTTGAATTCCCCAACTTAGCCAAACTTTGTTGAAGTCTCCTGGCCTGGTCAAGTGGTATGTCCAGCTCATCAATATCACCTGTTGTCATAATGACTAATAAAGTTGGCATATTTCTTGCTGGATAGCACCTCCTTGGTCTTCCTTTTGAGGCTCACTGATTTCGCCCATGCTGTGAACCCAAAATCGCACCCCACTTCATAGAATTCTTCATTGCTTTTGTCTGGCATGATGCGTAGTAGTGAGTGAAAGCAAGTGCTGCACACGGGCCCCTGCAACCCAGTGTCTAGTTTTTTTTGTCAGTGCAGATGAGGGAGGCAGTGCTGACCGGGTAGGTCAACTGTTGAACCATCTCCTTTTTCCCATTTAAACCTTTATATATACTACATACCTCCATATATTTGTGTAAACATAATGCCAAATGGCCTTGCCATGGGATTAACATATCCATATGAAGGGAGATTGGGTGAAAAGTGGTGATTTGTTTCTTTCTTTCTAGAGCTCCAACCCGGTTGTGTAGTAACAAAGCAAGTAACCACTGCAAGGAAGTGCCAGGGGTTTGCCCTTTTATTATGTAACAGACCTTGCATATAAGGCCAGGTTAAAGCTAGGTCAGCAGGTTTCTTGTCATGGTCCTTCTTCAAGGAAGGAAAGACTTGGGAAGAGTGAGATCTTCCTCCTTCAGCGGGGAACTCTGAGCTATTCGACTTTCGACTGTTTGTGCGCATTTCCCTCGTGTGTGTCCTGATTTTGTATAGGTTTGAGCTTTGGCTCTGCTATTGAGATGCATGTAATTCGCAAGAAGGATATTGAATAAACCTTTGTTTATCTAACCCCGTGAGTTTCTTACTCATGTGAGTAGGAATACCGGTCAACCAAGCTCGTCCAATTCTGAAGCGACCTGTTATTCACATGTATTTACAGGGTAGCCTTTATCATCGTTAGACAAAACCATTCGAGTGATCATTTCAGTCTGGTAATTGATCAAGCATGCGACCACTATAAATATACAGATGCTGGCCGAAAATATGACTCAAATAAGAGGGTTTTGTTGATGAGATTAAACAGGATTAAACAGACGTCAACTAAATATATTGTCCTGTGACAGCTCTGTTTTCTGTGTTGTTTATCAGACAAAGCAAGAAATCCCCCGTGTAGGGTGATTGCACTGTCAAACGGTGAAAACACAGACCTTCAGAGAAATGGAATCCCTAATGAAAGACATCACATATTACTTAAACGTTCTAATTATAGGACCATGTTTACCTGAACCTTTCGTTTCTGCACTAGATGTTTGTGCAACATTGATATCTATGGCATCATTAAAGTATGCATGTTTAGGTCTCAGCATCAAAGAATTCACTGTTGCAAAGGTTATCACCTGAAATGAGAATTGAAAATCGTGTACACTTCATTGAACGAGGTTAATATCCTTTTCTAAATGCGATAATGCAGAAAGGTATCTCTTATCGGTGATTGGATTTTTCTCGTAAGTTTGCCATAGTAGCCTAATCTATCGTTACACGAAATTCCAAATAAAGGTATTTACCCGAAGAGGACCATCAACCAGAACCAACAGGATGAAGATTAGGAGCATACTCTCCAACCATTCACCAGACAACTCAGCATCCCATTCAAGACTATAAAATATTGTAAAGAAGCCACATGCTAAAATTAAACAGAATAGGTACAAATATCCAGTTATCCTAAACCACCATGGGAGGCCAAATCCACTTTGATTCCTTCTTGCAGTGACCAGTTCACTCCACTCTGCTCTAGTGAGTTCTAAGTCATGTTCAGCCTCAGCAAAAAGATCACTCTTTTCCTGTTTTCCATCTCCTTGAAGTCTTTCCAAGTCCTTGATATATGGACGTGCATGCCTAAAGCAGAGGATGGCTAGTGATGCAGCGGGCCACACTATGAGAAAGGTCAGAACACTGACATACATCGTCTGAAAGGAGATTTCAAAAAGCCCAAGATTTATGGTTGACGCAGACTTCTTGTTGGCAGTACCAAACCACATTGCAGAGACGGTCATGCTGAGGAAGACCGTCGCCAGACAGGTAGTCAGACGTCCAACCCTTGTAAATCTGCTCGGAGGATGACGCCATAAGATGGAGTACCACAAATGAAGATCATACTTGTATACATTTATGTAATCTCTAAGTCGCATGCTGAAGGTCTCCTCAGTTGTTATAGGTGAGGGAATAAGGAGATGGAATGTTTTGCATAGAGAACGTGTCGTTGAAAACCAGTCACCACAAGGAAAGTCGTAGCTGAAAAAAGAGAAAGATGCATATTTATATATTACATTTGTGAAACATAGCATTGCAGGTGAGAAACTAGCTACTACAGCATCACCAATATGATATTTACAAAAGCTATGAAAATGAAAAGAGCAATATAGACGCACCTTGTATTTTGCTTCACATCGAGTACAGAGATCTCGTCTAAGAACCAGTCAGGTGAGGCACCATCACTCTCTATCCACACAAGAGCTGAGTCTAGCTCACCTAGCCATTCATCGGATCGTAACAACAGGCTCGAGACCTGCCCCTTCTGCAAGAACTTATTACACAATGTTATGCTTAGATATAACATTTCTCATTTGGTATTTATCATGCCTTATCAAGCCATAGAATATTACTATATTATATGGAGCTCACTTATTTTAGCCGTCCATAATAAATTCTAAACTGACATAATTTTTTTATCAAAAAGCTCAGGGAATAAACTTCCATTTTCTTTATCAAGCAATTCTAACTCAGTGAAATACAGTGAAAATAATATACATTATTGATGCGATAATACTTTGATCTTTTAACTGCATGAGAAGGAAGGTGGTATTAGCCAATCTATCACAAGCATTATACTACTCGAGAAGTTCGTCCATGAAATATTTACTTTTGAGTTTATTTATATGATGGCTCTCATCATCTGAAATATCCAGACGCTTAGAATTGAAAGCGAGTACCCTCAGAATATCGGAATACCTTAGAATCTGCGGTAGATATAAGTCGAGGGGATGTCTCTACCCCGTTTCCATACAGAATGATGAAAGCATTGGAGGTTGTGATGCCCACACTCTGCCGACCGGTGCAAACACTGACCACATACAAGTATTCTCCGCTACATCCATTAGGCATTGGGGTAAGGGCCCACTTTAAAAACAAAGCGACAGTAGTTTTACCAAAATTGTCTGGAATATATTCATGGTTTACTAATTTGTTTGGTACATCTAGGTTATTGGTATTCTCGCAGGAGGTAAACTACTGAAAAAGGTAATGCAGAATGCTTGAGATAAATGTCTGTTTGCTTTATGAAATGGCAGAGTTTGACTTTGATAATTCAATAAAGCGATATATAGGTTTGTATCACTTTGCCATGAATACTTTTTAGTAGCTTTGCTTACCTTGTTAGCATCTTCCTTGTCCTTTCTGTGTAATATTACAACCATAGGCAAATACACAGAGATCAATGTGATAAGCAATGCCATCACATACCAGGTTTTCGCTATCATCTCACTGAAGTTTGCAAAGATAGTCAGGAAATCCAACTTCCGAGGGGGAGAAAATATTCCCGACGCAAAGGAACCGAAAAAGTTACTTTTGAACTTTGTTGCTGTGATGCCCGAATCTTCTGTCACCTGATAAATGAAGAGTTAGTTGACCAAGTTTAATACAAATTACTATTTCAAATATCAAATCACTATCAATAACATTACATATATGGATCTGAAAATATCTTTACTTCATTCAACTCATTGACAGTATTGTCGTGTACTATGACGGACTGTTTTCCAACATTTTATTCCATCGCTGGTGTCCACATATTCTTTTCAGCCTCTATTGCGGTGTTTCCATCTGATGACTAAAGGGCAAGACCCACAGGGCTCTCGATGCACATTGACGCGCCTCACGAAGCGCTCTATGACAAGCAATTCACTGCACAAAATCCCCCATTTATTTCATATATATACGCCACCGCGTAAATGCATGTATCCGATATATATTGACTTGTTTTTACATGTATACCTCCCAGCGCATATGGCGTATTCAATACTGTTTTTTCCTGTATGGGGAAGCGTAATGGCCGTATTTGCCATCAAGGGTACATGAGAAGAAATATCCAGTGCACAACATGTATACGCTGGTCTTGTATAGATCGTATACCTTTGGCATGTATGTATGTATACTGATAAAGAAATATAAAAAAGGTTTGCCATCTGACCGCCATGCCCCTGCCACATGGTCTCCCCCCTTCAATTTATGACCACTGACCACTTGGTAGAGAACCCCCCTAAACTCCCCCCCCCCCCTGCCCCCCCCCCCCCAACAGGCTCCCCACAGCCTTCCCCCAGTGTGTGTGGATGGATTATCCCAAGTCCTCTGCCTACACACATTACCAGAGTATTGTCTATGGGTGGGCGGGCGCATGGCTATGTCCAGACGGGTGTGAAAGCGACGGGTGTGAAAGCTGCGTTGGCAGCTGAGGTGTAGATGGCAGCGATGTTGGCGTTGGTGTAGCAGCATACCTTATATATATACACACTCAACCATACAGAACAATGGTGTTTTCAAAGTAAAATCTATAAAATAAACAGTAATAAAGATAAAAGAATGCTGTGTTTATTACATGTAATTAATGAAATGATACTCATTAAAGTTTTAGAAAGATCTTATAATCAAAATTCATAATATAACATAGACAACAATAGAATTAAAACAACAGTGGCGTCCCCTAGGTACAGAGATCGGAATTATTGTATAGTGGCGGGGTTCCTATAAATGCAGAGAGGGTTATTGTACAAGCTGGACGTTGTAGAGGTTGACAACTGAGCTACAGGAGGAAACGTTGGCTTGCCACTGGGTATATGTCAGGTGGTGCTGAACTGTGTAATTTGGGGATCCGTTTCCACTAATAGGCCTTGGGTGGTGCCAAAAGCCATTGGTGGCCAGATCTATCGGGTGGAAATGCCGCATACCCCTATTTTTTTCTTTTACAATGAGCTCTACTCTCCTACTTTGCCTTCCTGGTTGACCTTCCGATATGCTTTGGTCTTTATATGCTCGATTCGTCGTCCATTTCTTGCATACTGTAATACCTTTCATAAACCTTAAATTTTAACTTAATATTGATCATTCCTCTTGATTACAATCATAAACGTTACTTGCACCCATAATACATATAGTAGAGGAGCAGATCTGAAAATTTAGGATTTTTCTTGCCGGCTCGTCACAATGGTTATCGGAGTTGATTTTGATTCTAGAGACTCTCTACTATTTAGTGTGGGTGCTCTGGCGTTGCAGACTTTTCAGCATAACTATTCTATCTGAGGTCAAAGGTCAAGGTCACTAAAATTACAGAGATCTCAATTTTTAAGACATATGTGCTCCTTACACAGGGGAGTGGCAGGGGATACAGGGAGCAGGGGCTGGCCGGAAACTGGGCAGGGGGGTGGGCGGCCGGATGGTCAGATGTACCATCACTACTACAGCACAGATGAATGGTCAGTAATTGATGGGGGGAGACAGGGTGGTCAGGTGGCAAACTTTATTTTTAATTTTAGTACACATATATACACCAAACATTTATAATATGTATACAACAGGCGTATATACATATATCGCACAGGATATTTCTTCTCATATACGCTTTGCGTCAAATACAACCATTACGCTTCCATATACATGGAAAAACGCATTTGTATATGCCACATATGCTGGAGTGAAATATGGACGTATACATATAGAAATATGTCAATATAAATCAGATACATGCATTTACGCGGTGGCATATATATGGAATATCCGGGGTTTTTTGCACAGTGTTCGTTGTCAATGCAGACATTAGATATGGTACACCAATGCTTGCTTTAACCCTTCAAGGATGGCTACCAAAGGCAGAACTATACACTTGGGGACAGCTACTAGTGACTGTGTACAGTTCTAGGGAATGGGGGCATTGTCCTCTTAACTCAAAAATTTGAAGGTTTTACATAAAAATAAATTGTTATCCTCAATATTTTTATTAATTATTTAGATTTCAAAAATATGATGTTACACCTACATACTGTGCAAATTTCAAGTTTATTGCTAAAACATTTCCTTTTCAAAAACAATTTCATAAATATCCATCAAATGATGCCGCAAGGCATCATCCGCCCCTGCTGGTTGATGCTGGCATCATCCGCCCTTAAAGGGTTAATACCCAATCAAGCTTACACGGGTCATTTGCTGTGATATAAGATTACCTCTACGAAGTCAGGTGCCGCTATCCACTCCTCTCCATCTGGTAAACGTGCGTTGATAGAGAACGCCAAGAGGTTGCTCTCTACACCCCCACCTGGTAGACTTCTTCTCTGCCTCCGATGGCAGGATGGGTCAAGGTCTGGCTTTGGATTACTTGTTATGTTGTTTTCTCCTGAATTGGGTATAGACGGATTAAAGTATTACACATGATACTGGCAATACGTCACACAAGCATCAGCTAATTTCCTTTTTGGAATATCATTTCAGTTGCATGAAAATGTCATGCATTCCGTTATATCTGGCAAACAAGAGTTACTTGTCAATTCCCATTTAAAAGGTTTCAGACACAAACGATTTCATATTTAAAATGGTTGCATTAAGAATAAAACTATGAATCAAGTACTAACCAGTCAAAGCCAGGGAAATATTCAAGAAAAAGTTTGTTTTGCTGGGATTCAGAGTCCTTCCCGACAGATGAATTATCAATGAGTCATTCGTGAAGGTAATGTTCAACGTGTGTTGCTGCTTTTCTACTAATGCCTCTTCCTCCTTCCAATTTATCTCACTCTCAATGGTTTCATCTCCAAGCATAGGACGAGATTTTAGCCTGACGTTGTATGTATCTCTTGTTGGTCTGATGATAGTGTACTTCGCTGCACTGGTGTCAGCAGGCAAGATATATTGGTCTATGATGGCCATGGAAGTGTTAGTCAAACTCATGTGCTCCAGTTCAAACGTACATGGATCCTTCGCTGAGTCTAAACTCAATGAAGCA
The DNA here is from genome assembly GCA_950022655.1 of Alentia gelatinosa. Taxonomy (NCBI): domain Eukaryota; kingdom Metazoa; phylum Annelida; class Polychaeta; order Phyllodocida; family Polynoidae; genus Alentia; species Alentia gelatinosa. The sequence continues at coordinate 45,970,115 of OX465583.1, read as the reverse complement.
GGGTCATCAAGTCTTTTAACAACCAGTTCCTCATCGGGACCCAAGACATTTATAGCCATGAGTGAAACGTTGTATTTTTCAGAAGGATCTGGCTGCGAAGAAATTGTATTCATCTGGAAAAAAGACAGATTATGATCATTATCTCCAAATAACCCATATCAAATAGTATTCCAAGTAAGGCAAAATTCATGAAACAGTTCCACCTTTTTCTTATCTCTTTTATCTTTTACCTCCGCTCAGAGAAACAAAGATACTTCCTTTCAAAGATGGTTTTACAAATAGTAATTGATAGCCTGTGAATATTTTATGAAATTGCACAAGTCACTGAGGATGTGGGTACACTGCTTTATATCCATTACTACCTATCTAGACTGTTGTTTATTAATATTTCCGCAACCCTCGAAACCATGTTTTATACCGCCCTCATTCTTTAGTTTCATACCGACTATAACCAACACCGATGTAAGTAAATCAGAAATGTGTCCATATTTCCTCAATGAAGAACTGTTGTAAAAGACGTAATGTATAATAAACATTATCTAAAAAAAATAGGTTTAACTGCTGTAGCAGATGCCAGATGACCTTTGTGATATTACACAGATTTCCGACCATTAGAAATAGAAACTACTATTATTTCCATTTATAATGGAAGAGCACAGTCAAATAAAAGAAAACGAACATAATAAGAAATTACTAATCAGTCTGCCATTTGTATATCAAAGTATCAAAGAAAATTTCAACACATCTAGTTAATTTGTTTGATGGTTATTCTGAAGTATCACTAACAGGAATATCTACCAAGGTATAGAAATTGACAATTCTCAAATAACACAATGTAGCAGATTTATGGACATATAAGAGCACAGGGGTGGCTGACTGGTAGAGCAGGTTTGCTGGCTCTCTGCCAAGTTGGTCTCAATAGAACATAATCATGTCTGTCTCATCAGATATGAGAGTCTGAGTACAGGATATGTTGGTCTGTCCCATCAGATTTCAAAATATACACGTGTACACATTTAGACATCATTACCATTTGATCGTTTACTTTTCTAGAAGCAGATTTTAGTATCCATAACTAAGGATTTATTATCTAATGGAAGGATTTACAGTGAATCCTTTGTTCACTGTAAACAAAATTATATTTTAGTTATATTCTTGGAATCAAGTCAAAATTGGGGCAGTGGATAAGGTAAGGTGTGATGTATGTATTAAGAATATTACAGGATGCCTCCTAACAGGTCTTCACTCTAGATAATGGTCAAGGCCCAACTGTTTGGACTGCCACCCACTGCGTTTGAACCATCCCCTGTCTTCGTTTGGACTGACCCCCCGATAGGGTATATATATAAGGAGGCAGATTTGCACTCACAGCTCACTTTGAACCCAGACACTGAGGCGTCAACATCTCCAGGCTGCTCAGCATTACCACCCCTTACCTTTTGTTGCTTAAATGTAGAGCAAATACTAGGAATTAAGAGTAAGAAGCTATATTTGGGAATGAAAATCGAAATTCCATGGGTATAAGTTATGATACAATGAGCACTTATCACCGATTTGGTTTTGCATATTACTCGTAATAAAATTCATATTACACGCACTGAACCAAGTGTGCCTTTTGTTCCTGCCGTGGACTTGCCTTGTTTTGTTAATATACAATCTGGCATATCTATTTCACACTTAGAATCTACGTAAATACAATGAACAGTTTATAAATATCATAGAACACCTTCTTAACAGCAGCTTTTATATCTCCACAATATTTCACACCAAGTTTTCTCCTTGATGTTTCCTTTGCATTTAAAACCAATGTCTTTATTGATGGTTTTCTTGTTACAACCCACAAAATATGTGTATCACAATAATTTTGTTTGATTATGAAGTGCATTTTATTTCTCTGTTATTTCTAATCTAAAAAAAACTCCTGGCCAAAGATATATGAGAGGTATACAAAATCGTGCAGTTGACACAGCTTGTCACTGTAGTCGTTCATGTACGGAGAAGGTTTTCAACGGACACCAACGTTTGAGGTAAATGGCATTAACAAGCTTCTCCCTGATGCTGCCAGTGCGGTAATTCTTGGCTCGCTTTCGCTAGAATTGCCAGGAATCAGCAAAGGTGGCCGACCCTTCGTGTTCCAGCCGGGACAAGCCCGACAGTCTCTAAAAAGCTTTTGGTCTGATGAAACAACCCCTTTAGAGGATGTGATGGGGATTTAGTTCTGAGTTCTGAGTTCTGTACACATTCCTATACTCAAAATAGATAAACAAAATTTGAATTACCATTAGAGTCGCACCTTCTCCTCCTAGATTTAGTTGGGCAATATCGACTGTCATACTTGCCAAGGGTGTTTTTATGGGAATCATTTCTGTTTGATCTGTTGCTACTATCTTTATGGTGGTTGCCATGGTACCAGAGTTAAAGCTAAAAACACCGGCAGTTGTGATCTTCCCGATTCGTTTTGCTACTCCACTTCCCAAATCATGAACGTGATTCGAAATGGGCACGTCCCCGCCTTGGTTGAGAATGGACATCAATTCCAGAATCTCCATAGCCTCTGAAATTCAGCATAGGGTATATTAGTCCAAATTGGTTTACACAAAGTCATTTGCTGAGATTTACAGGTAACACAGCTTTTAATATTTTCGTTCTACACTTAGATAGTTATTCCAGAGAGATTATGATATACACATATTCATAACATCGCGTTAAAACTAGGATTAAGTTTCAAATGCAAACAAAATTCGAATAATTAGTAACCAGAAAACCATCTATCTTAACAAGAGCAAACGACTTTGTCTTTGATTTTTCAATCACCGAAATCCGCACTTACTTGATGAAAACTGCATGAGCAGCTTTTCAGAAGTCATAAGCCTGATGTTATTCAATAGTGCCTCGAATATCCAGTCCAATAAGGGCTAACCAATTCAAGAAAATTATGAAAAGAAGTCGTTGAAGTTATATGCATGTATATGAAGTAAATGGCCATTGAGTTGGTGTTTTTTAATTCATTACTTGTATCTCTCACCTCAAAATCTGCATTAATGCAGATCTTGAGGTAGCAAATATATAGTACATTTTCCCGGCTGAATTTGTTACTGATACACAACAATGCACTTTCGATATTTGAACACGTCCAACTGCCATAGAGATCCAACATAATATATTTTATCGGGTGCAGGGCTTGAGAACAAGTTTTTTATCGGGAGGCCTAATATCGGTGTGCATCAGGAGCCCGGCAGACACTCTCTAAAAGGATATATGTCCACCTACTACGTTTTTGGCATAGGAAGGATATCGTAGAGCTTCCCCATGAAAAATAACATAGTATCGGTTCCCCCAATGCAGTCTAAGATTCATGTCGATTCATTAAATGACCCTCTTGACAAAAATACTGGGCCCTGTTTTTTAGTCATGACATCCTCTTTATAAGACATCTTACAGCTGTCAGTGTACTATAGATAAGACATCTTAGGGGATCGGCCAACGATTATCCCCCAAGGACACTTAGGCTGCAGCCAGGTGTACTATAGACAAGACATCCTTAGGGTCACGTCGTTCAAAATGTCTTCCACAGTGTCTTAGACCTAAGACATCTATGGACATGTCGTACAGAATTCGCAACTTCACTTGCCGTGAGAATTAAGCAATTAAATTTTAATACCAGTAAGGGCTACATATAACATATAATCGCCCCAAATATGAAGAAGATCAGCCAGACCGTTCCGCTGTTATTCGTGTTTGAGATTAGTCATAGCAATTGTCTGCTCTGGTGGCCAGTATCTATCAGAGAGCTTCAGAGCACACCTCGCTAATTTATGCGGCTACCTAGACATTGTCCCCGGGAAAATTCAATTCACTTTGTACATTATAGCAGACTTTAGACTCTACATTACACCTGATGAAGGCCAAACCATAAAGGCCAAAACGTTGTGTCTTTTTCAAAATACAAAACTAATGTAAACAAAAGTTTTAATAAACATATAGATCTAGAAACTGTTTGTTGGTTATGTGAAATTTTCAAATTGAAATTAAAAGAAAGAAATGTTGGACATACACAGGCATCGAAACCCCAAACTTCACATCCTGAGGCAGGTGCTCTAACCACTTCACCACAAGCTTTACACTCCAAGGTATAAGCTACCCTGAAGCTGGTACTGGGCAGTCTTTGCAGTATAGAACCTGAGACAGTTCTATACTTGTCTTAGACAGGGACATTTTTAGCGGCGATCGAATGTGCCGCGCTGAGACACTGTCTATAGCACAGCCACCATTTTGTGTCTTGCAAATTGTCTTCCAATTGCAGAGATGTCTCAGGGTATCGTTGGCCGATTATGTCGTGACTGAAAAACAGGGCCCTGGATCGTAGGCCCAACACACAAACGTTCCGACACACAACGGCACCGAGTTGGTCAACCTTTCTACAAGGCTATGATGTGGACTTTTTGATTCATACACAAATCGTAGCTACGCAAAAGTGTAGTGCAAGCAATAGGTGCACAACTTTATTTTGCACTGTAAGTATTTTTTAATTTTTTTTTATTCAGCATAAAGACGTACAAATTCACCAAAATTAGGCGTTCTTCCATTGTAGTCAAAAGACAAATAGATATGAACAAGACAAACAGGACAAACAGGACAGACAGGTTGCTCATTTTGCTTGGTTGGTTGTATGCCATAATGTTTTGGTTTACGAGATGAGGTCTGGCAAAGTTAGGAGAAGATTTTTCACCATTACTTTAAAGTATGAGGCATCTTTTGTTTTTTTAACTTCTTTGCTAATTTTGTCCCATATAGGGGCATCCAGGTATAAGGGGGATTTCCTAAATTTCTCTGTTTTTGGCGTATCTACTTTCAGGACTATCTTCTCATGCCGTCTAGTCATAATGTTGCTTGACTCTATATGGGCTGGGTCATTTGACCACCAACGCACCAATGTCAATAAATGGACCAGTCTCCGATATTTAAGACTACGCAAGTTGCATTTATGGTATGATTCGTTTATCGTTATATCTCTTATATTTCTTACACCAATCGCTGCACGCATACTATGATGGAATGATACGTCAAGGCGATGGCTGTCCATTTGTGAGCAGCTGAGGTAAAAAAAGTCTACATAGTCATAAATAGGCAGTATGCATTGCTTCATTATTGATATTCTTATTCCCATTGGCAAGATATATTTCAAAAGCATTAGTTTTTGTGTTTTTAGTCTGGATTCTGATATAATTTTATTTACTTGCGTTTTAAAAGTTAATCTACTGTCTATGGTTATACTAAGATAGTTAAATTGGTAAACCCTTTGAAGATTTCTGTTATCTATTAAGCTGGTACTCAGGTCCTTTGTGTTTAGGTTGTTACCTAAGTATGGTTTCATTCGATTAAAGACAAATGCTGGTAATTGGGTGATTTCTAAATTTCGTTGATTTTTGTAAATAACTCCCAAAAAAAGACCCAAATCCCCAACGCTCTTGAGACAATATTCTGAAAATGGCAGCTAGTTGGATATATGTAAATTTGTGGATAAAAGCCTTAGGCACTGTATAAGGTCGTCGTAGTAGTGTCAACAAAGGTGGTGCCATGTTTTGTCTCTCGCTGAGTTTCAACAAGGGTCTGGTTTCATAAATGAAATTTATGAGGAAAGCTGAGACTCAAGTAGTAACCTGGTATTACAAAATTATTTATTTCTAGTGAAAAAATGGTCAGGTCCTTCTCCAATCCTGGAAGACAGATTGCCACTGTCATCGCAAGGTGTCATTGCCGAGGGACTTCGTAGTTATGCTTTTGGGGCTGTTTTTATTAGATAACGTCAGAACAAAATGAAAGACACTAGGTGAAGATTAGCAACTCACTTCATTCATTGGAGTATTTGGATCTTGTCTTGCTAAGATTCCTAAGAATGTATCTTGGATTTTTATAACAGTAGTTTCCTGAATGTCTCCTAGGTTCGATAACAATTCCTTTATTATCAGCAGCTCAGAGTGGAAAATCTAGAGAGGAGAAAAATAAAGTGTATGGGAAATCATGTCAAAGTTAAATCAAGAGCTGAATACTATTTAACCTCTTTTAGAATATTTTATACCATTTTTTATTGCCAATCAAATTCTGTTTTGCAATTAGATCTGCTATGTCTTTCTTGTAGTTCGCAGCTGTTTATTCAATTACGGTCTGTTAGTAACAGGAATGTAACTCAACTACCTTCTAAAATAATTAGTTCTCTGTTATGCACGAATTTGTTCTACATTACAATGGCTATTTACGTCAGTGGTGGTTTTAAGATATGTCTTATCCAAGTAATAGCTATCTCTTGATAGTACACTTAGCACTGGTATGACTAAAGGGTTATCATTACAAACAATTTTGCTTGGTTTGATTCTGTTTTCTACTGGCCTTTCCCTACTCTGTACTAAACCAGTCAACATCTTACCGATGGTGCATTGATATTGTTCTCCTGAACTCTTTGAGCCACATTTTCAATCCTCGACAGCGCATCTCCCACCGGTAATTTGTTTGCTTCAACTTGAAGATGCACAGCATCTAGCTCCTGGAGAATTATCATTTGTATCGCTGAAAAGAAGACCCATAAATCCTCAACCTGCATCAGTGTTCGGAGGAGGAGGATTTTACGTTCTACAATCTTTCGGGTGTATACTTTCATTTTAGCTTTTTAAGTCACACATGAGTATACTTTACCAAATCATCACACTCTGGAAATGCAATGAGATAATTTACTCTCAACAGAGTATGGCGTATTTAAACTAAAGGACCACCGTAGAATAGTGCCTGTATTTGAACTCATTTGTATCGTAAACCTCCATTTTGCTGTGTATACACACATTTTCCGAAAACAATTTAAAGAAGATCATGATATATAGCAATATTTGTGGCCAACAGCAGAAATGAATGAATGAATCACGTAAAGCAATTTTATAACTAACCTTTACAAGTACCTAGAAATTCCCATTGTCCAGTTTTAGTGCAATTGGCAGAATAGGAGACATTTGCCCCTTCAGCTAAGTATCCTTTTGCACATTTGACCACAACAATATCGTCAAAGTTACCATTGAGTTTGAAGACATTTGCATTTTCAACAGTACTTTCGCACTTTTTCTCTAAAAAAATTATATGATAGAAATTTGAGAGGCCTTAGGTAAAATGTTTCGAACACAATCGAATGTAAAACAATGTGTGACAACAAATTTTAATAAACCAATGGCGATATACAAAAATACACTAGCCAGACATAATCTGGAATGATGCCATTGCCAACTCATTGCTATCACTGATGTAATCGTGATGTAATCTTGGGATTGGACTGCCGTTTTGCTGTCCACCATGGAAGTTCCTCGGCTTAATCAGGTTTCCCATGTTTTTTTCAAAAGAATTACCTACTGTGAAATTCCTGTCGAGACCATTATTTTGCTATCCCATTTGGGCCATCCATAAAGTATGTACGCAGAATTTCGGAAATTTCGGACCCTCCACCCCAACCGACCCCTATCCAAAGCAAAGCAAAGCAAGAAGGGGCTTACGCAAAATTTTCAAAATGATAGACCCCCCCCCCCCTTCAGTGTGTACATGCTTTACCGATGCTTACACACCAAAAATAATGCACGTACCTAAAACATCGAAAACAATTTAATCCTGATTGGGTTTCAAGTCTTTACTCCCCATCTCACAGATTACTCCGAAACCTATTATTATTTCGCCCTCAGACATCGTACTGAGATTTGGTTTAAACACAAATTCCGTGACAATGTCTTGAATGAACGTAATATTTTCCTCACTCAAATTTGTTCATATTCACTTACTTTGACACGAATCTTCAAATAACCATGTCCCATTTCCAGTGCATGTTGCTGAGAAACTGTCTAATCCAGTTGTTGTTTCAAATCCGGTGAGGCATACGATCTTATTTTCTTCTGGATAATTGCCGATCAGATCGCCCATATGTGTTGTGTTTACCGGTTGAGAGCGTATACATTGTATCTCTGAAAAATTGTCATGTAACACAATTGTATTTCTATTTCTAGCACTGTATTTGGGAAAAGAAGATACATATATTTGCACTTGGCCTCATATTTCATCATATTCCAAACGTTTAACATCAATAATATCCTATATACTGAACTCGATGTTATTTCTCATCAAGTTCTATGTTTTTGAAATATCTTTTCACACGCACAGTTTTGCCGTTCTTTATTTCTTTTTAGGATTATGGTTTTAAAGCATTCTATCATTCAACAAATTAATCCAGACGACAATATACCACAACTCAAATCAACGTTCATCCGGTTTTTCTTCCTGTGATTAAAGTTATTTGTAATACCGTCAGGCAATCGCTGTTTCTAACATAACCAGGAATTATTGTAGCATCTCACAGGCCACACTTAGACCGGGCACCCACCAACGCCGATGTACGCCGATACAAACCGATACAAAATGACCAAATCAAGACATATCATAGTGTATCAGTGTGTATGGGTGTGCGTCGTAACGTGTTGGGAGGGTGCATGAAAAAGATACCATGGTCCCGATACACCCCGATATAGCTCACGATGCAACTAGCGTAATCAACCATATTTCCTTTAGAGGGGACCCCCACCTACCACGATAGGCCACGACATGCTTCCCGATCGCTACGATTTGAAATGCGGAAATCGTGACCTATCGGGAGGTCCCCGATAGGTCAAATAGTTTGAAATCGTAGAGCTTGGCAACGCCTTGGGAGGACCAATAACATAAACTATGGTCACGATAGCTCCACAACGAAACCAGCGGCTGCTACGATACCCTACGAGAGGCTACGAAATTTCCAACATGTTGGAAATTATCAGGACCTCTACGATTGGGGATTTCATCGCAGCCTATCGTAGGCTGTCATAGACGGAATCGCAGAAACCTGTCCCACCTACCACGATTTTGCCAGACCTCACGCTACAATCGGAATGGTGTCGGGAAGGCCGTCGTAAGGCCAATCGGGACCAGAATCGTGGTAGGTGGGGGCAGGCTTTAATAGTTCCAGAAATAATGCATATTTATCATTGATAGATACAAAGATAGCGTTATCGTATAGAAACCTGACCAATTGCCCCGATATGCACTACGATTTTGCTACGATATGGATTTTTTATTCGGAGGTCAATATCGGCGTGTATCTGTGCGCATCGGGAGCCCGGTGGCCACCCCCCCCCCCCCCCACACCCCCCATTAGAATTACATATGGTTGTTAATACCCTTTTGTTAACTAAATGACGCAGCTACTCACAACATAACAGGGCAGTTACGTACTCATTCAGTCTTTCTTGTAGAAACTGGATATTCTGCATAATAATAAGAGGTTTCTTCCTACCTGAACAAGGTTGGAGTACAGTCCAGTTCTTCCCTTCACTGCAGACAGTGGTGTATGTTGTCTGACCTCCTGGGATATAGAGCCCCTCTTTGCACTGTAGTACTCGTTCTTCGTTGGCGTAGCCAGTCAGATTACTTGCAGTTGTATTCTCGGGAACATCGCTGATACACATCCCTAAAACGTTGTTGGATATGGTGGTACCAAGGAATAAATTGTAGTTTTCGTTGACAACAATTCCAATTTAGCGATTGTATCTATTTGCCTAACAGACTGAATATATAAATTGACAAAAATCAAGTTTATTTTCGCGGGACTTGATGTCATATGTCATCCTGAATTGTTAGAAAAAGTACACAATCATGCATTCTCTCGCCATACGTAAAGTGCTAGTTTAAATCAAAATGAACAGTAGTAGATAAATAGACCCGCTTGTAAGTAATGAGGATCAGTGACGAGGCGTAAAACCTAATAAGTATGACTGCAAACTGATCATGTTAGAATTTCCATAACACGATTTTCGCGTTGGAAACGCATTTCGTTTTAGGATTGAAACTCCATTTGTTCCTGTCTTTGGTTACATGTACACAGTGTTGTTAAAGTCTCTGATTGGTTGATAAGCAGGAAGTGACCTGAATCGACCGACATTGAACCCTGAAACGTGTCATGATGGTCCTAGTATTGTTGTTTTAACTTTAGCCTTTTATCCATTTTTTTTCTTTTTTCAATTTGTTTATTGATAACATCTGATGAAAATCAGTTATTCCTGTGGGCACCCAACTTGGTGCAGTATTATTCACCTAATATTCCGAGCTAATTGATGGTGATGATGATGGGATGTGGATGGTATGATGGCAAATTTTCGTCAATCAGCATCAATCATATAGATTTTTCTTCAAACATGGTAAAAACACAGGGTTCCCAAGTCTCACATTCTGGTTATGGTCTTTATGTTTGCAGTGGTTTGAGGTATGCGGTGGATGGCGGTTGCCCGGGGTGCTCCCCCTTACCTCTTGGCCAAAAAGGTAGCCAAGGACACTCGACCTTTAAATATAAATGTTATATCCTTGTTTAGGTAGACTCTCTAATATAGAATTAATAAGGCCTCTTTTTCGGTTTACATTCCAAGTTCTACTCGGCATCAGGGCATCATTATACGTATTCGTTTGTTTTTAATATAAACTTGTGATATTTGTGCAGTTTCGCCCTGTTCAGGCTCCTCCGTTGCATTAGGGGACTTCCTGGTGCTTTTTGTTAAGATATTTGGATGTTTTGGATGTATTCGATGTAAAAAGAATTAGTCTATGGCTAAGATTTGACACGTGTTGTGTACTGAGTGGTTGTGTCCTATGTGGCACTCCACTTGAGCTTGTTTGTTGGCCATCTGCGTGACATGTCGAGCTGTTGCTCTGTCCATGTTGGAGTTTTAGTTTTGATTTTACCAAGTCAATTTGTTTTGAGCCTGCTATTAAAAGAACTTGGAATTTATTTGAAATTCTTAGAAAGGAAAAACCTATGGTATATATTGGCATCTGTATAAACCTCTGTCTACATATTTTGACTTGGTTCTTGGTACTTCTTTATTATCTATTGTATTGAATCCAAATGGTTCTTCAGTTTGTTTTCTGTATATCAAATTGTATTTTATCGTATATTCCATATGGTATTTTACCCTTTTACTTTATGCTTGTTCGTAGATGTCTTCGGTCTATTTGTGGGAGTTGTTGTTGAAGGGGTAGGGTATGCCCATGTTTCCGTTCGTTTTAATAGCGTTCATATGCTCTAGTACCCTGTCCTTTATTTTCCTCTTTGTTTGTATCTCGTCTCACATTTTAACATGCGATGCAGTAGATAAGATGAACTGTTGCTGGTGATATTGGTTTTGCATGAATAAAACCATGGTTACCCAGTCTGAGCTATTGATATTACAGATAGCTATGATGCGGAGCTCTGTATGAAAACATATATTGGAATATAAAAGCTCATTCATTATTACTCACTTTGGCATGAATCTGGATAACTCCAGTTACCATCCGCGCCACACATAGCTTGAAGAGTATTGGTTACATCACTTGTAAAGTACCCAGGTAAGCAAGTAAGATTTACTATCGCTTGGAATTTACCGTTGAGATTCCCTTCAAATGTTGTTTTCACAGGCAGAGGAGAAGAACAATTTATATCTGTCAAATGGTAAATAATGGTTAAAACGAGTGACATAACTTCATAAATTCTTCACTTTATCTATACTAATGATATTTTATATCTTATAGGTATGTTTTGTGGGTTTTTTTCTTTTTTCTTTTCTTCATTCGATCAATAAAACTTCTCTTTATTCAATCGATACCTCTTATCATATTCTCCTACTGTCGTTCCTCGAATTCCATACGATATATGTCCATATGCTACGACTCTGAAAATACAAAATCCCTTCAGGGTTATGAAACGCTACTCAGGTAACTGCTGTTATTACAAACTCTGATTTTAAGAAGGTTAGAAAATGAGATAACCTAAGTCAGTGTACCCCTTGCAATTTTTCCAAGTGAATCTCGTGCTCTATTAGTCTCTATTGCATCCACGTACCTTTCCAACATCGTGATACATGCGCTAAGGATGCACACCCACATGTATATATCTTTCTGTCGGTGCCATCAGTGAAGGTTAGATCACTTTTACATGTGTGGGTAATGGTTTCTCCTTCAATACTTATGATTGAGTATGGGTCAGCAGGGGATTCCACGTGACAAGGTGATGCTGGTAATACAGAACAAAACGCTACCCATTTACGGTACAGTGACTATATGTTTATAGCGAGTTAAGGCAAGGATATTATGAGTGATATACATGGTACGGGGGAGGGGTATAAATTGGATATTCTATCTTACACTAAAATGACTTTTGTTATGGTAAACGTAGACTCACGCCGACACTTACATTATTTCTTACCCAGGCATTACTTTAAGGTTCAATATATATATATATATATATATATGTCCATTCTTGAGTTGCAAAGGGCATTAATGTTATCAGTAAACATTCCAATTACATTACTTTGACACCATCGATACATTGTAATAGGTGGACACCCGCCCCCTCCTTCTCACACACAAGAGAAAGACCTAAGATCCCGTAATGGTGTAAAGCAATAGGTCAGTATTTGGTATTATGCAATCGCTATAAATGCTTTGATGCTTGTGAAAGTGGTTGTAGGTCAATGTTAGCTTCTCCAAGACTGTCAATAATATGCTAAAGGCATTATTGAGGAATGTCATCGTCAACAAGTCCATATCATATGTATACAGTAACTGATTTCCTATTTTCAAAAGTGTATTTCCCTGCCTTCCCAGCATTCCCTAAGACAATAATAAATGACCTTATTCACCTGTTTCCTTTTCACATATAAACCCCATTGGAGAGCTTATATTAGCAAACCATTTCCCAGATATGTTCATCCACATGTAGTCGAGCCCTGTTTTGACTGTGGTAGATGATCCCCAGTTGCTCCACTGGACTAGATCGCCAGTGATCCATCTCCACACACCATGAACTTCCTTATCAGTACCAGATATGATGACGTCCTTAGCACCACTGTCAAACACATGCAACAATAGAGATCATTTTGAGGGGTTCTCAAAACAGTTTTTTTTAATTAATAGTCTTGGGAAATCTTCATGGACAAAACAAATCCAAATTATATTTAATTTATATTTACGCTCTCTAGGAAACGGATGAGTGAGATTCGTTCGTGGTGGCAACTAATATCATATAGTCTACAATAATTTCATGGTCCATAATCAGGCAAATCTTAAACGTTAGAAAAGCCTTTCATTTGAGACAGGCTGGAGAGAATTTTTAAGATTGAAAGAAGAGGAACCTAGTATCTTGCTAACCAAATATTGCGAAAGGATTGTCTCTGAATCAATGTGTATGGGGTGGGATTTGTATACGTGACCATGGATATATATGTCTATTCCAATATCTCCTGGACTTATAGTGATAAAAAACTTTATTCAGTTTTCTAATAATTGTGTTTATTATATTCTACTTATTTGAGGGGAAACATACATTCTTCCATCATCCGGCCCTATTAATTCTAGTTAACTACCAGCATATATTCCAATAAAGGTCATGATTAACAGGCCATATAATTACCCTCCTATAGTTACAAAGAGAACATGTTTTCTATTTTTCAAGTTAATCATATCTAATCATTTCTACATATAATATTCCATTTTCTACCGACAGGATACTCAATAGATATTGTAATTTAACATAACATATCTTTGTCAGGTGTTGTGGTAGAGAATTATTTTTTGCTAAATAAATCGAATTTGGAGTTTTTATTCCCAAATAGCAATAATGCATGGCCAAGTATTAGAGTTAAGTGTAATTCTCAAATCATATTACGTTATATATACGTGAATAAAAGTACTTTACTTACTTCACACTTTCGCATAGAGCCTGCTCTTTCTCATTGAGGATGCTAGCTAGTTCACCGCCTAAAGTTCTACAACGAGACACTGCATCGGTGTAATCTTTCATCAGACCACTGTTAGCATAACATACAGTTCTCTCTGAAACAGGTGTCAAAGTGAAGCAAATCAACCATTTTGATCTCATAGTTTGTGTTATAAATATACATGTTTCAGGATGTTGTGTAGTCTGTATAGTAGGAACGTGTGGCAATTAAAAAAATAATTATTTAAGTTTAAGGACAGATGTACAATCGCTTCACATAGAAGCATTCTTCCCTGCACGGGTCCAAGGCATAGGCATAGGCATGCTAAATTTTATACTAAACTGAATACTTTATTATCACATTTTCTTACCCTTTTGACAGCTGAACATTTGGAGAAGATTGCATCCACAGGGAAATGTCTTCTCCGTTGATCCATCACTGAAGGTGTATCCATCGTCACAGGTGTAAGTAGTATTGGTTCCATTATCGATAACCGTAGAATGTGGCATTTGCCAAGTTCTTCCGCAATCTGTACAAAAATAAAAGTAGATTTATCTAGAAAAGTATATAAATATGATTTAAATGATAGGGAAGACACTCTAATAGAGAATAGACATGCTACTTCTGAATGCAATATATATAAGATAAGAGTTGAGAGACAAGACTCATGAAGGTAATTACCGTAATTAAGTAATGACAGGACATCTCAAACCATAATCAATTATTCATGAATCAATTCTATTATATCAGCAACCATGTCCATTAGATGGTAATTTATGTAATTGAATGTAACTTTTATCCATAGTGATCATTTCAACGGCACAGTAACTGTATAATATGCACTAGATTTTCGGTAGATTCATTTTCAAATATTCAACCGGAGTGTCAGCTCAGTATTCAGATAGAATTCATCGGTTATCTCTTTATCACAAGTTATATACATTTAACACTGTATAGACCAGGTATAGGCCAGTAAAACGCAGTATGGTCTTAATAATACAAAGAGTCTACTCAAATTAGACGTAGATATATAAAAATCCATTTCATAAGAGTTTTTATGATGCAGTATATCACAATGATAAAATCACTCAAGACACTTTATATCCATGTCCTCCCTTTAGCGATGCATCAAATCATGTAAAACTGAAAAACTCTCCTTTCAAATATTCCATTGAGCGAAACGCTTTTCTTTCAGACTCTCAAGAGGTCAGAATACGATAGCTGGAAATGTATGAGAAATAAAACGCGGGAACGAAATATTAAGGACTCACCAGTTGCTGTCTGGCACACAAAGTTAAATAAGATTTCTGGCGAGGAGCCTTGCCACTCTCCCGACATGTCGATTATCATTCTGTCGGATTTTGACTGATTTAGTTTAGACAGAGGATTCCATCTGTTTGTTGTGATCCATTTCTTCTCTCCCCATCTCCATACACCAAATTTGTACATATCGTCGTCTGCTCTCCCCCACAGCCAGGCCGGATTTTTCCTGTATCAACAGAAGGCGCCTTAACTTGGTTGTATACTTTCCATTCACAGAATCTTAATACAGGAAACATAATCGCTGGTTACAACATATAATTGTTTTAACATATGTGCATGAGATTACACTAGCATGTTTGGGACACAAATATTAAAGTTTCCACAAAGTGATTATCATGACCAAGCTTTAGCGTACATGTATATATTCGTCTTTATGTTTTTTCCAATTT
The DNA here is from genome assembly GCA_950022655.1 of Alentia gelatinosa. Classification (NCBI taxonomy): domain Eukaryota; kingdom Metazoa; phylum Annelida; class Polychaeta; order Phyllodocida; family Polynoidae; genus Alentia; species Alentia gelatinosa. The sequence continues at coordinate 45,954,601 of OX465583.1, read as the reverse complement.
GGGTAAATGTGTACTTAGGTTTAAGTTACCATGTCGGACTACTGAAAATGCAGTAAAAAATATCACCTATAGAGAGCTGTAATTAGGCCTTTCTACTTCCTGGACCTGGAACTGGTAACTGGAATGATGGCACCACGGACCGATGGCACCTGGACTGATGGCACCTCTTTTCAGTGTTACCTGGACCGATGGCACCCGTGCCTGGACTGATGGCACCACTTGCCTAGACTGATGGCACCACCTCGTTTTGTACCTGGATTTATTTGTTTCAATGGAAAATACCTTTAATCTGTTTTTCATCCTGTAACCTTGTGGTAATTCATTTAAATCTAAAGTTAAAGAGCGTGTATGGCTGGCCGTGTGGCCGGCCGGGAACCGCGGGTGGCCGGCCGGGACCGTGGGTGGCCGGCCGGGACCCGGGCGGGACCTCTGTCGGCGCCGAGTGGGCCGGCGCTGGGGCTGAAGAGCGGCTGTGAAACTATGAAAAGAATTGTTTTTTAAATTCATTGAATCCAAATTAGACCTAGTTTCATAGTGCCATAAGTATGAACAAGTATATCATAAAGAGTAATGTCTTTGTGAGTGGTGCCATCAGTCTAGGTCCTGGTGCCATCGGTCTAGGGAAAATGTTGCCATCGGTCTGAAGAGGTGCCATCAGTCTAGGTGCCATCGGTCCGTGGTGCCATCAGTCTAGTAATCGCAGGTAATGGTCCAACAACAGCTCTCTTTAAGCAATAGTTCCAAATTTAGTGTCATCAGTGGTTATTAGTTGCATAGATTACATTCCACAATATTGACTATGTGCATGATATCTCCCATATCTTTCTCATATGGCTCCAAGAGCTTTTACTATGAACAGACACTTTGGTATTTACATACAGCGCATAATTGAACTGGGTCTGTATCCTTTTAATTCTTGTTGAATTTGGCAGAATTTAACTTGGCAGAATTAATATTGTCCTTGTGTATGTATATATCATACTTGAAGGTGATGAAGGTACTTTATATATTTCTCCATGTTCATGTCTTAGATCAACATAGTTTCTGATTTGGGCTCTATTTTACTGTTGGACTCAGAACTTCTTCGGTGTTATCTCAACTGGTTTTAGAGTTCCTGCATTATACTTTTTGTTATTGTAATGTTGTCCCTTCTGTTCTAAGTATGATATAATTGTTTATATATTGTTTTTGAATTCCCTGGGTCTCATTCGAGCTCTTATCCTTATACGCAAGCTTGACTTGGACCTTCCCAACTGTAGTTTCCAGTTTGACATCCATAGTTCATATCGCTGTAGTTGGACGATATAATTTGTCTAATCTGGTAACTTTTCAAGTTATCCACGTTTTTGTACAGAAACTTATATATGCTATTCATATTAATTTATATTCCTACATCGTTGTTTTCTACCAGCTCTATAAATTTATATTCCTACATCGTTTTAATCTACCAACTTACATATTCAATGTTTTTTTCTCATTTCGTATGCCAGTATTTAGATTTCGTATTCTTCCTCGCCTTAATAATAATTTTTGTTGACGTGGTTGGTTCCTTTTAGGGGATTTAATATCTAAGACTATCATTAAGTCCCTATTAGCCTTCTCGGGCTTGTATTATGTTCATTTTACTCTCGCGTTGGAACCTAAGATGAAATTGATATCTTATGTTGTCTTTCTTGTGGCTGTTGGTGCTGTTTTAATCCGGCTGACCTTTATTATCAAATGACTATACTAGACTTCATATGACATTTGCTTCCGATGTATTGTCAAGTTTCATTGTATCCTTGGCGCATATTCTGCACCAAACCTATCTGCAAAGATTTACACCTGAATTTTTGTATTATATTGTATTATCCACAATTTAGCTCTCATTCCTACAGGTATAGTGAATACCATCACTTTATAGACCATATACCTTGTTAATAATTCACTGTCTTTCCACTTTATAGTAAAGGTTTATGTTCTAATAACCCATTCTCGAGTGAGTCGGATGGCGCACCTAATAATTTTAAAACCTCAATCCTGCTCTCCTCACAGTAGAAGTTAATGGCTGCATTATGAATAAGTGCGTTGCTGAATGAAAATTAACAATATCAGAGGAGGAGAATGTGTAAAAAATTACAAAATAGACATAATTCCTCCATGGGTGTCGTCATCCGTGTCCATCGCCAGGACTGCATCCTCGAATGCTTCACAAAACACCTTGGTTGAATGGAACGATAGTTTGATGTCTGGTTGTACATAGCAAAGCTGCTGCAGTGCCTCTGGTTCTGGAACAATATATAATGTATCAAAACATTTATTTCTTTACCTCTTAATCAACAAAAATATCGGAGGTTTCAAAACTTTGTTTATGTTTTGTGCTTTTCTGCACACCTAGTTTACGTTTTGTGCTTTCAGAGTGGTCTCGACAATTTTATCCTACCCCTAATAAAAAGCTGTCATTGGTTTAACATATGCAACTTTAATATGGCGTGCCATGACATAAAGTGAAATCTATGTACCTAGAGAAAAAAATTTGACCAATCAGCAATCACTAATTATTCACCTGTGTAAATAATTCGGGTGCAATGCAAAAATCCTGACAGATGTCAGACATGGATGGAATCGAGTCGGACTTTCCTAATATCATAAAGTGGTGGAGACAGAGTAGGATAAATAGGAAACCAAACTTAAGTTAGACTTGTCAGTGTCTATGCCACTCCGGTCTGGTCTGTTCCTCGCTACGCTCAGCTAACGCTTCGCGTAGTAATACACAACCTTCCCGCCGTGGCATAAACACTGAAAAGTATAACTCTCGTTTGGCTTCAACTAAATATTAGGCCCCCTGAGCTCCCGATACATTACAATATGCCTTATGGTGCATCTCCAGTCACAAAATCAATATCGCATTGGAAAGTCAGCTTTAAGGTGTAGCTGATACACCCGAGGATGCATTCCAATTTACGCATCGTAAGGTCTATCTTAGGATATTAGGAGTTCGGTGGTCACCGGGCCCAACTTTCCCAGGTTCCTTTTCTTCGGAAAAGCAAATATGACACTAGCCGCTCCGAGATTCTGAATACTGAATACAGACATGTCAATTTGAATGTTTCCTGGGTAAATCTTCATGGACTAAAAATAAAGTCTATAACTGTACCAACTAGAATTCTAAAGAGCTACATTCCACCCAAACTCAGGGATATTGCATAAGCCGACGACACTAATGGTAAAAGATTCTTCATATCTCAAATATAGGAAATATGATATTCAGGATTAGACAGTATTGAAGAAAACGCTTAGGCTTATGGAAAATGTGATAAATAAATCATTTACAATTGTGATGGAATGTGTGTTACTAAATATACATAATAACTACTTCTCAATTTAAAAAAAAAAGGTTATTTCCCTTAAGTATGCCAGCAACATGCATACATTCCATAATATAGGAAATCTGGGTGGGGGGGGAGTGTTTTTCAGTAATGACAGTAACGATAGTCTAAGATTGCCTAAAGAATGTACAACAGCTTGAATGACAAAGGATGGCGCCCTGTAGACACAGTTATAGCGTTCCACAGGAGATCAACTACAAACCAGTCATTCAGAATGATCGTCTTAAAAAAACATAATATTAAGTATGGTGTTTTATAATGATGACAACTATTATAAGCGATGCTTACAGAATTGGGGAGCGCTGCAGTGGACTTTGCCACCGTTGTCAACTAAAACGACCCCATTGAGATTAAAGACAGGTGGCAGAAGCCGGACCCAGCTAGTCCCCAGGCCGAATGGGAGAATTAATAGAAACCGAACGAGAGTTAGACTTGACCATATTTATGCCACGACGGGAAGGTCACGTATTACTACACGAGGCGTAGCCGAGTGTAGTAAGGAGTAGACCTGACCAGAGTGGCATAGACATTGACAAGTCTAACTCGAGTTCGGTTTCGTATTTATCCTACCTCGTCTATGCTTTTGTATTACTAAAAGATAAATATTGAGTCAATGACCAACAGAACTTTTTTTCATAGTAGCTGACATCCTGCTCTCTGATTGGTCAATATTGTTATTACTCTAGTGGCATAAAAAACACTTAATGTCACGGCCTGCCACATAAAATTTCCCTATGTTAAGTCTATGGCGGTTTTTTTATTAGGAGTAGGATAATGGTGCAGATATAATGGGTATATAAGTGGCCTACTCAGAATTTGGAACAGTCATGGGAACATTTTATCATCGAAAACATTGAGCGGGATACTTCGAGAATGATATTCCTTCCGTAGACTCTCTCAGCTGTCACAGGGGTCTATGACTTCTCCAATATTGTTGTTTCTTTGCGACACTTTGCCCGACAAATTCACCTGTGATACCCTCTGATTGTCACTACTATAACACACCTCCATCCGCCCTCCCTGTCGCAGCATAATGATTGTTGGCCGATCCTACGTCTATTAGACACTTTCAAATGTTTTTAAATAGTTAGAAATTCACAGTAACTCTATGGTCAACTTTGTTGGACACAGCAATATCAGCATGACGCCTAGAACTCAGGCAGGGGTAAACTGTGGTACGTCCAGTTGTCGGCAGGGCAGAGATACCCCAAAGGTGACCATGCGTTCTGTGAACGGACTGAGGCTGCGGCGCGCTTGAAGCCTGGGACCTGTTTTTGATTCACCACAATCGTTCATAACGACATTTCACAGCCCTCAGTGCCCTATAGACGTGAGATTTACGTTGGACGCGAATCGGTGTGCTATAGTAGCGAAAATCGTAAGTTTTAATGGGTGAATTTATCATCCAATGTGTTAGAACAAAAGACATTTGTGGATATGTCGTCCATGTATAATGAATAGTTGTAACTCATTTTTTCCGGTGCTAAAATTGAGTGAAATTAGGAAATATTTTGTGACAATTTTGCTTTATATTTGGTTACCTATTCTTGAAATTTTATAATTATCCCTTTTGTATTTCGATTGTGAGAAATATTTTTCCAAACCACCATGCTTTAGCTGACATCTGAAGGCACTGCAAATCTATACGCTGCTTTTGCAAAACCTATTGCTGCGCATTCCCCAATCTGTCAGCATCGCTTATAACGATTGCCAAGACTGAAAAACACCATGCATACTTCCATGGCTTTTCTACGACAATCGTTATGAACGACATTTTTCGCGGTAATCGCCCATGGTGCTACCACACTGGCTAAGGACATCGACCATCTTTTGTCGTCCAAAATGTCGTACATTCGCTGGACGATCTTAGGGTATCGTTGGCCGATCTTGTAGTTTGTGTTTTTCAATCACAACAATGTTTTCAGGCTCCAGTGTCCTATAGACCTACGAATTTAGATGATTGGCCAACGATTGGTGGCTACGACACATAGGGCGGTTTAAGGTGTGCTGTAGTAGTGACAATTGTAGGGTATTGTATGTGAAAATGTCGTACAGATACAATGGATGCTTATCTTTTTTCATATACCTTGGGAATAATCTATATATCTGGTGTATAACCCAAAATTGTATTATTTTCCTGCAATTATTCCGATTGTGGGAGACATTTTTCTAAACCATCATATTTTAGTGGGAGAACTGTGGGCACTGCACCGCTCGGCTGCTTTTGGTAACTTACTGCAGTGCTCCCAATTTCTGTAAGCATCACTTATAACAATCGTCTTAACTATAAAGCACCATGCGCTACAACCAGGTCTATAGGATGTCTGCATGTCATCTTTTGCTATCCAAAATGTCGTACATTCGTTAGGCTATTTTAGACAATAGTTACATACAATTGTCGTGACTAAACATTCTCCCGTCCATGTACGATTTGCGCAGGTGCAGCGCTCAACGTGCTTAAACTGGAGCGAACGGGGTGTTATAACTGTTTCGTTATATACTATTTTTATAAGTCCGCCCACTGCATGAACTGTAAGATTCATCATTTACATTTTATATGAAACGCTTACTTAAGATACATAAATAGGTTTCTTTTCCCGATATATATGATGATAATAAGGAGTTCATTGAGTCGAATAACTGTTCTCTTCATATTGATAATCAAGGCATAGTTCAGTGGAATCGTGAGAAGGAGAGCTACTGACACGGAAAGAGACTCTATGCTTAGTTAATAAGTACAAAAAAATTTGAAATATAATGCAGTTTATCCAGTTTCTCCATGGGTCTGTCCACACCAATTTAGATTTATGGTAAGATAAATGCCATATATATTTTTATATGCTGCAGAAATGATTCACACGTTCTGGCACAAGCTACTAACCGTCACTGCTTTAAACATCATTTGCACACCACCAATTTGAGGTAGACTTACTCTTGTCTAATGAATAGTGGAGGTGCGGTGGTACAGAACAAAGGGTGCCATAGGGGATGTGCGATATAGAAAAGGGTTTAGATATTGACTTACGCTTGCAATCTGGCTTTTCGGTTATACCATAGTCTTCACATCCGCAGGGGAAAGTAGCAGTGTTTAAACCAGTTTCAAAAACAAGTGGTGTGTTGCATCGGTAGATCACGTGGGTGGCATTATACGTTTTACTTGTATGAGCTATGCTAATTGGTGGATACTCAGTGCAAGGGTCCGGGAAATTGCGATCTGGAATAAGAGATATAAGTTCAGTTCATCATCTTCAAATTCTATCACTTGTCGCATATCAACACAAAGGTAAGACGTATATGAGACCATTGCTAACAAACGTACATATATATGTATTGATTATTGTAGGCCCATTATCCGCCGATCGTATATCATCACCGACCATACACAACCTAGTGCAAGATCCTAAGTCATTTACCCCCTTGGGTCTTTAATCACCTCTGTTCTTTACGCCCTTGTACTTAACCCCACTTTAATCAGGCGGACATTCACTCCCATATCTACAATTTGATGTATACATCCCCCAGCTCTCCACCATCCTTCCACACCAGCAGCTTATTTTGGAGCTATCATAATTCTCAACTTGAATGAACTCCATGTACTTTCATTCTCTTAATTAATCTGTAAATGCAGTGATACCTTTCGTTTTTAGGGGATTGGTGGATATACTTTGTATACATTATTTATCTTGCTTATGTCCTGTACATGTATGTACCTTATAAATTTTCCCTGTTTTCATGCTTCACCCCTAAACGTCAAATGTCTAGATATCTGACGCTAACGATAATATATTGAGTAGATCGTCGACTACTGTCTACCCGGACCAACATTAAATCAGTGTAACCAGTATGCAGTATTGAACTGTTAGGGCAATGAATTCAGATATAGGCATACATATATACCATTGAAGAAAATGATGAACTTATCAAAATGAAACTGAATGCAAGGTAATACATACCTATCGATGCTATGAAGATTAAAAATGGATCTACAACTTCATCCGCACCCACAAGTCCGTCTATTACAATGTCTATAAAGTTCCCGCCTGTGTGAAAGACATAAGCATATAGCGATTGCAACAAGTGCGATTATTTTAGTTACTGGACAATTCTTATAAGTTCAGAATGTTGCATTGTAAACAGTTTAGCAACGCCAAATAGCGAGTGGTCCTGTTACAGATTGTAGACTACATAGCAGGGTGATAAATAAACGAGCTCTCTAGAAATGAAGCATGTGTCCACGCTATTTCACTCAAATAACCAAATATATTCCACCAACTATTCGAACGAGGATTAAATATATAAGAATAATCATTCTTCGAATTAGTCTATTCAGCTCTAAACAGGTTTTTCTGAGCTTGACGGCACATGATAAACACTGTCAGTACTTCACAATAGAATGTTAAAAGTGTTGGGGTGGGGAATGTAGTGTTTGTGGGGTTGGGGGGCAAACGGAGTGATTTAACTAATGAGGAGCGATTAATCAGAACAATCACCGATAGTCAGTATGCTAATACAGGACCACAACACCTTAAAAAAAAATGTCCAATAGAGTTCAAATGCTTGTATCAAGGAGGCAATTTCCCCCTTTAGTGCCTTCTCTTGAGATTCGCCTGCTTGCCCTTCCGGTGGGCAGACCTATGGGGCGTCATAGTCACCACAATGCATTTGGATTGGCAAGGAGGCACGTTTGCGACAAAGACTCAAGTTCCAATTTAGTAAAATGATGTAGAATTCAGCAACAAGAAACAACCCACGCTATGAAGGAACGCAGTCAGGAGCGCAGGTGGTAACAACCGTGGGGAAATCTTAGGCGGCGTGAGTGCAGGTGACCTCCATCGCCCCGCCCAGAAAATCTCCCCACTTTTGGAACTTGGTTTCTCTATTCTAAAAAAAAACCCAACTATATATGTTTCTCAATTTCCGGAGTACTTCTCAGCTCAATACCCTTGTCATAAAGGGAAAGATGGTTTTTCTGAAACAATTTTTGTTTGGGTGGTTGGTTGAGGACGATTTGGAACCATTGAAAAGTCTTGTATTTCTTGGAGCAATTCGCCCGTAGTTTCGACATGTATTTTAATCAACGTCGCGGTTAACAAGTGAATACATTTCTTCATGAAAAATATTGATATTACTGGACGAGTGGATTTCGACACTAGAAGTGTGGATGGGAACTTTCATTAATATGATTTAATGGAACGTAATTGACACAGTTGGATTTGGTTATGTATTTTAGGGTTCAGATCGTCTGTCAAAGTTCCCAGTGCGTCATATGTTTCAAACAGATACCATTTTGACAGATCTATGCTAAAACAAAATATACATTCTGATTTATGCCTTACCTATTTTCATATCTTTGTACTCTGAGGTCATAGGTGGTGCTGTAGTTGTTAAATCGCTGCCTTCGACATAAGTCCCGTTGATGTACAAATTTGGGCCATCCGTTTGTGTGAATGTCATAGCAAAGTGGTACCAAACTTTAACTGAATCCGAAGGAAGATCATATTGTCTCTATATATTGTATATTATCATATTACATAAATTAAGTTCTATTTATTTGACCAAATTCGGATGTTCTAGTATAAAAATGAAAATAGACAATTGTTGTCTGGTTTTGATAAAATTATGTCCTTAATTTCGGTCTACGAACTGATGGTATTTCAACCATTAGGAATTAAGTATGTATATCAAGCATGATAGAGGAAATTCGAGTCCATTTCAGAATCTTATGAAGTTTCAATAAACTTCTAATAAAGAATTCGTGTAAAATGGTGTTTTTCCCCAAGATTTTAGAAATATTATTGAAAATATCAAGTTTTCTCGACATCCTACATATTTAAGAAATTGTTTTGCAACTGTCTTTGTTTCCATTTATAGCATAGCGGTGGGAGGAGGTCATACAGAATTGCCAAGCCTCGTCTACCTATATATTTGTTTCCATTTATAGTTTGCAAATATGTTTACCTACGAAATCCGATATTGGCAACATTATAGTCCACAGCTGTACCCCATCAGAGACTTTGAGAAGTAAATCGCTAGAAGTATATCCTAAAAGTATGATGACTTGATTCGTTTGGCTTGTACTATTCAGAATGACCGCAGTTTCATCAGTAGGAATATCCAGATTCAGAAATTTGCACTGAGACACAAAATAAATAAGAAATTAAGGAGATAATGATTAGATATATTACGTTAACCTGTCACACTAGACAAGGAAAGAATGCTATTTCGGATGATTTCAATACATTGTAAAGTCTTTGGCCCTACTTGTGTAAGGAGTAGACCTTAAGAGAAGAGAATAAGAACTCAGACACAGAGGTACTATGTACTGCTATGTGTTAAGAACTTAACTATCTATTGACAAGAAAGGGTCCTTTTTTATACCATTAGTAGGGGATTGACATGACAGGCTTGGCATCTGTGAGGTGTCATTGGTAGAGTGCCCTGCCCTCATGTGAACATACCCGAAACTAGATCTGAGTGATAATAGGGGTATTATATGCCATTCAATGTATGGCAGCCATACTTTAAACATCAGGTAGGAGCAGAGGAGCTGTGAAGCGCAGCGCCCCCTATACCGACTTGGTTCATATATTCGATCGCGGCTGCCTCACGGCGCCACTTTCAAACCTGCCAGCAAGGGGGAAGGACCTCTAGACAATTGACTGTGTCTGGCTATATCAAGCCCTAGCATATGAGAAATAAGGCTGTATTCCACAACACCAAACAGCCATAAAACGTGGAGCTCTATTGAGCTCTATTGTGGTTTGGAGTACATTAGATGTCACTCTATCAATATCTGAAAAGATCTTTGATAGAGCTCTAATAGATTGTATGTAGTAGCTGTTACTAGATAGCCTATTTTTGCATAGGATCCTACATAGAGCCATCATTTGAGTACATGCCAAAACAATAGTGGGCACTGCGCTTCACACCTCCTCTGAGGGAGGAGGTTACTAACCAAAATGATGACTGTTCCCATTCAGTCAATTTATTTCTCAATAATTAGGAGTATTTTTGATAATTACTTTCTTCTTATAGAAACCAATATTACTTGGGCATGGTAGGGATGTATAGACCAGAACTTTACAAAGTGTTAGGATTGGTGTGATGTCTTAGCATATGTATACTTAACAGATGTATATATATCCATTATCCATTATCCACAGTGGGTGTGCTGGCGCTGACCCACTGGCCCTAATGCTCCATCCTACTGGCCTTCATCTTGGGTGCTTGTGTGCTGACACACTGGCCTAGATACATCTCTCAGGGCGTTTTATATGGGATATATGCCTAAACTTCTGCTATAAAAGAGCTCACAGTTTTACTTATACATTTCTTATACCTTTCTTATATATTTCAATATTTGTGCTTGGCTCAGGTCCAGTGCACCATTAACAATTATTGAAACTGCTGGTTTGGTAAATTTGGTAAAAAACACAACTTTACAGCCTTTACCCTCCACAAGAAATACCCCAAAAAAGTCACAGAAACTACTGCCATGCCATCTAGCGATTTCATGTAGTTAATTATGTGAATTTACAGACGTAAGTAAACCTTAACATTTGTACGTTTTTATACATAGGGAATCTACCTAGCCACGTAAATTTACGTTTTGTGTTTACTGGGATTACATGGTGATTGACTCCAAAAGATTTTAGTGCGTTTCAAGATCAGGGATTGTATGGTTATAAGGACCATATCAAACACTTTTTATCTTTATTTTGCTCATATATAACCTCATGATCAAATCTGTATCCATTTGCGATGATTGATTCTAGAATGTATAATAACTTATACCACTCAAGTGATAAACGAAAAATTCGAGGGTTCTTGGGCTCTTGTCACTGTATCATAAAAATATGAAATCTAGACTCCTTCTTAGGGTAAGCTTGAATGTCATAAGTAAAACCAGTCTACAATGTTCTTATGATAATAATTCAATTTTAACTCTACCACTGATACTCACCCACAAGGATAGAGTATAACCTTGGGTGCAAAGGGATAAATTGCTTCCACATGAATGGCTCTGTATTTTGACGGTAAGAACTTCTTGGTTTAAGTGCACTCCATTTCCATTAGTACCTGTCAATAAAGGAAAAAAATACTTGTATTATTATGTAAGGCCGTCTAGGAACTATGATTTAAAATGTGTTTGTTCCAATTGTAGGCTGCAGCTTCCTACTGAGGACACCTGTACTTCTACCAACACAAACGGGCGGGAGGCAGTGGGGGGAGAGGATATTTCCTCTCATATATGCCGGGTGTGAAATACAGCCAAGACGCGTCCGTATATAGCTACGCGAATGAAAAATTGGATCTCATATCTATAATTAAAATGATACATGCAACAGATAGCCTGGAATAAGAGGATTACAAAGATACTTGAATTTTAAAAATCGGTCATGTAGTTCAAGAATTACGGAGGAAAGTCTCGTCAAATTAAGATTTAATGTGAGGAACTCAAGTATATAGAAAACAGTAGAAGGGCATGGCACCACATAATGATTAGCACAGATGGACAGATTTGTTATAATAACTCTCTAGATATTGATGATAGGGACAAGATATTTAGTATTTAGGGGTATATTCACATGCTGAATCTAATGGTGATATTTATTTTTATGTATATTGATGATTTCATAGATATTTTGCATATTAGAGATCAGAGAATGGCTAAACTCTGTTCTTCAGTGTAGCTATTTCAAGATGCCGACCTCTTACAGCTATCAAACTATGGCATGTCATATACCAAATTAATCCTCTATGTATGCTCTTTACAATGGTGTAGGCACGAAACTGTTTTATTCAACCATGTCTGTGTGACAAGCGTTTCCTTCTTTCAAATGGGTGCTTGATCAACTTATTTTGGTCATAGACATTTCGTGTTAGCACTGAAGGGAAGCTTAAAGTGTCCTCTAATTGGCTAAAATAGTTTTTTTTTTATTTAGAGTGGTGTAACCTATCAGCAAATGATTGAACTAAACACTGTGTCTGGTAGAGCAGGTGCCATGGACCAGGGTGTAGGCCCAGGCCAATTCCCTTGAAAACAAATGATAAATCTAAATAAATTATTCCTCCATTATTCCTATATGTATATTCACAGGAAAGCCCTAAATCTCAGCTTTCAGAAGGTGTTTTTTTATCTTAGATATGATGACCGGGCGCTTGTGGAAAACCATTTAAGTGACAATAAATGAGAGATTTGTTGTTTGTCACACTGAGTGACGGTCGCGCGCGCGTTGCTACCGTATATAAGGCCTGGGCATATATATATGAAAACAAGTCAATATTCAGTCAATTCATGCACTTTCGCGATGGCGTATATATAAATAAAATGGTGGTTTTTGTGCAGTGTAGGATACGATTTTTTTATGGCAATTTTGAAGGTATCTTTATTATTCAGTTGGGTGAGATTTTGTTTCGAAATCGTGTTTTTTTTCAATTCCAGTTATATAAAAGCTGTTTTCAGGTTACGTTGACCTATTAGGTTGTCAGGGAAAAAGCATAGAATACTGAATGAATAAGTCGGCGTTTATCGAGATACAAGGTCCTGAATAAATCATGTAACTCCTGAGTGCTTAATGGTTGTCCAGGGCCTAATCTGATGTTATAACAAATTTGTAGGGCTTTATTCTGGAGGAGTTGAAGTCCAGAGCTGTTTTTCTTCAATTGTGTATCATAAATATTTTCGCAATAATCATAGTATGAGGAGTATTGTAGCTTTGTATATAGTAATAGCAGTATTTTGATCAATTAATTTTCTAACTTTGGATAGGAGGTAGAGCTTATCTAAAATAGTATTGGAAATTTCTGTCGGTGTTCATCGTAGTTCAGCTTTTCATCTATGAGCAGGCCTAAATAATTCAACGAGTGTACTCTTTTGAGTACCTGTTCTTTTAATTGGGGGTTAAAATTTGCTAAATTGCCTTCATCTCCTCCAAAAGCCAATCAGTAGGTTTTACTTTCATTGATCGTGAGTAGATTGTTATTGCACCAACCTTCGACAGTCAATATCGCATTATGACGAACATGTGAGGATTAATGGCAAAACGAGGACAGGTACGACATTCGCCGCCTAGCGGTATATCTCAGAACTATCATAACCTCACATACCCCATCTATAGTCTGTGTACCTACACATACTCTACTGACGTCACGAGCATCTTGTCCACGCTCCGTGTTCAAGAAGCCAAACGTGTTGGAGTTTTTTAGACATCCCTCCCACCCCACATTCTTTTTACCAATCCTCTCAATTTATCTGTTGGTTAAATGTTATCTCATGTCTTCACTTATATCATGTTTATATAAGTAACTATAACTACATCTCTGTTTATTATCAAATCGGTAAATGTAATAACTCCATATTACAATCAAACATACACTAGTTTTTTAATCATTACCAGCATGGTAATTAATACTTCGGTATTACAACTTTGTTTAAAAAGGTTAAGTCAAACCTTAACAACTCAACTTATTTGAAATGTCACGTTATACATTAGATGTGCAACTTTCAAATTATCATATCTTATTTTGTTATCACATACTTAAATGATAACTCAATTTAAGTTCCAATTTCAATGTCAACTCGTATTTAGGATATAAATACTCTCCAACTCACATGGACTCGTTTGTTTGTCATTATTCATAGAAATTGGGCATATACATGTGATAAAATATGAGGTAGAAATTTGGAAATAGCAATAGTTGTAGAGCAGTTAGGCCTAAAACCGTATTGATTATGAATAAGTATTTGGTGTTCTTTTAGGTAATTTATTAACCTTTTGTTAATGATTTTTTTCAAATATCTTACCCGGTAAAGGAAGCAGGCTCATGGAGCGGAGATTATTTACTAGCTTGGTGTTCCCTTTTTTTGGTATTTGGGTTATTGAGGCCTTTTTCTAGAGGGAAGGGTATGTGCACTGGTTAATAGATGAATCGATAAGGACTTGTAAGTGAGCACTGTTATGTGAGGACTGGTGAGTATGTGTCACTCAGAATGGCATGACTCATACTGAGTGACCTTTTCTGTGACACATACTAAGAAATCCATATTGAGTGACACATACTTAGTGACCCTTTCTGAATGACCCATACTGATGCAAATTAAAGACAATTATTAAGCAAAATCCAGCTTGCCAGAATATATGGCTGTCAGAATACATATCTGAGGAAACCAGAAAACACAGACAACTGCTTAATAATATATAAAATTATGCCATAGATCATAAGATTAACCATTGTATCCAAGACAACCACATCACATATAACCAGTTTCAACTTCATCAGCAGCCAGTTTGGAATATCAACTTCGTCAGTCACCCCTTCATTTTACTTATAAAGACATCCCTTGTAGCTAGACTGTACAGATAAACAAACTACAACACATTACCGTCTTTCATTTAGCTGAACTCTCCAGCTCTCCTTGATGCATACTATTGTAACATCAGCTGAGTGACTGCCTTTCATCTCATCTCCAGCTTTATTTATACTCAAACATCAAACACAGAGGGGAAGCCCCCGTACTCTGTGTCATGATACATGGTGTCAGACTTAAGAGAAGGGACGTAGCTGTGACATCTGATGGAACCCACCTGCACTTCATAAAGCAGGACATTTTATATATAGATACAGGAAATCTACATTCAATCCAATGCAAACATCTCTATGAAATAATTTCAATATTCTTCATTCAATATCAACCGAGATGCATCTCCTCGCATCAATATATATAATCAATATATTAATCAAGTAGTTTAGTTCAAAATTACATGTAAAGTTCCCCCAAGCACATAAACTGACCTGTTATTTTGGTAGACAGCTCATGCTCCCATTAATACACTCTGTAGCTATAGTCCTGGGCGTTTAATGTGGGACAAACAACTAGTTTTTTTCTAACTTGAAAAAGCTAATACGCTTTTGTATCATGAATAACACGCTGAATGTAAAAAACAAACCATCGTTCGAAAGCTACGACTTTGCCCTATTTGCTGATGTACATATGTCTTTTGGCCAAGGCTGCCTATTGTAGATTGAACATTGGAATTTGTTAGGTAAAAACACTAAAACATGTTACCTTCCTGTCTTGACAGTGATTTGATGAAAAATTTATCACGATGACCTATACAAGTCTGGGCGCACCCGTGGTACTCTCATTCACAGGCTCACCCGAATCACAACAAATCAGCACCCACATCCTCTACTGAAGAGTGTACACATCACCACTCGACTGACCCAACCCCTACACAAGTATATAAACTGAATTAGTCTTACCTTTTGTTAGTTCACAGGGACCAAAAGCCTCCCCTTTGCCTATGAATAAGAGGGTGTTGGTGTCCGCATTGCGGAATGCTGAATCAAATCCGAGGGCCAAAGTCATCTTGCTCTTTATACCTAGATCTTCCATCCCTATAAGAGAATACAACGGTGGACTTTTGATTCATAGAAATGAAAAAGCAGCATAGCAATACTCAGCATATATGTATAGGTAGAGCCCCACAAAGTGGAACAGCGTTGGTACCGAGCAGAACTGTTATATTGTAAAGTTCTGTTCTCTGTATCCCTAGCATGATCAATTATATCGGTTTCTATGCAAAGCGATTAGTCATCTAAATTGCCCATATTTATTAGTACCAAAGGACTGCATTAAGCAGTAACCAATTTTTAGCAGCTCCTTCCTGTCCTGATATTGACTTTATGGCAGTCATGTAGTGATTCGCATGTTTACCCTCATTATCGCCAACTCTAGTTCACAGTCTGCTCATATGGGGGCAGGGTACTCTGACATGACACCTAAGTTATTGATAGCATGTTTGGAGGGTTTCTTTCAGCAGGGTGTCCCGAGTTCAAGAGTTCTACTATAGATGACTAGTCTACGATTTTGACTACTTATCTTATCGATATCATTCTTCAAAAGATGCCCCGGAATTGACAATATACAACATTTAATGTAAACACAGATTGATCAGCAAGAACATAATAAGGCCAGCAACATTTAAATCAAATCTTGAAAAGGCAAAGTCATAATTGATACGCATTGTATTGAGAATATTATCTACTCCATTCATTAGAAAAGTACTTTCCACCAGGCTCCTGATACACACTGATACGCTAAGATTTTGACCTTCCTATACAAAATCGGAATCGCAACGAAATCATAGTTCATATCGCTGCAAATGGTCAGGTTTCTATGATGACACTATCAATACACACCGGTACACACCTGTACACATCGAAACGTAAGGGTCCGCTCCCAATAAAAAAAACCTGAAGGTGTTTAAAAGAAAGAGCAATTAATAGTTCCATCTTATGGTAGGCTTTGTTACATTCTCGTTACCTAAGGTGATCAGTCTTCATTAAGGAGAGTCGTACAAGACGATCAGAAATATACATTTATTTTTGGGTTTTAAAAAATCTTTAAAAGTCGTCCAAAAGCCTGTCCTACCTCCATTATCGGTCCTATTGGAGGACAAGGGATGGCGTAGTAGTACTTTGGTTACCAGAAATAAAACAATGTGGCTACTCTCATCTTAAATTGATAGCCTGCCTTAGGTGTAGCTGGATGATATTTTTATATTTTCCTATACATAGATCTCTGATAGAGGTATAAAGAAGGCTTGTTTGTAAAATGGTACTCATCGAAGATTTGTCCTCCATCATATTTGGTCATTCACCAAAGATAATCCTCAAGGAGGAGAAATCCTCTTGGTGTGATCTTAAAACTTGAATCTGATTGGTTGTCCATAAAGATATGTATTCCACTAAGACCAGAATGGTTTGAACGTGCCATGTTTAAACAATGCAACTACATTGATATACTTGTCAGTATCGCCTCTGGTCAGTCCTAATTCTCGTCGCTCTGTTCACTGCGCGAAACTAACCACTTTACATATGAATGTTCCCGGCATATGTAGGTATGCTTTTTCGTATACAAGTTGACCTTTTTCCATTGTGTATATGCCTCACCTCTAGGCGTATACAAGCGTCCATGTTGCGGTTGTATATACACCATATATACGCCTGATTCTGTTGTATTTACGCCCCTATCGAATAGTTCTGATCTCTGCCACTTGGGGACACCACTATTGTATATCTCATTTGCCATCTACCATCCAAGTCTGTCTGTATATAAAAAATGCAATCATACATAACCAGTTTGTTTTATAAAACCTTTATAAAACCTGATTGAGTATAAATTGATTAATTACACATAATAATCCCTGCATTCTTTGGGTTTTTTTCTTCTGTAGGGTTCTGGATGTAAGCCTTTATAGACGTTTAAGAAATCACTCAACCTATACTGAAGTCCCCTCCCTACACACTGTACTGTGAATGCGGCCACCCAGGCCCTGCCCGTCGCCCGTCGAAACCTCTACCAATACCCACTAGTGCGGCGGCCGTCTGAGAGGGTGGCTGTGAGGGCGACTGTGAGGGTGGCTGTGAGGGCGACTGTGAGGGTGGCTGCGGGAGCTGCGGAGGTGAGGGTTTCACACTGAGAGTGGGACTAGGGCTTCACTCACCCGGCGTTTACATTAGACGACTAAAAACGTGACGACTGTAGATCGTCAGCCAATAGTCGCCAGGTGGTGGCAATGTCCACCGCATAAGTCGTCAGCCTCAGAATCTACTCGAGCGTTTACACTGACGACTTTCAGTTGAACGGACATCGGCAATTAAATGAGTTAACCTTAGTGTTCCTGTGCATATGTCCATTTAATATCAGGAGCGCACCCGGGAGGGGGGGGGGGTCATAGGGGTACCTGCCCCCCCCCCCCCACCGAAATTTTCCCCTCTAGTTATTTTGTGTGCATATGTGGGCGTACACTGTAAAAATTGAGTTTACCCCCGCCATAATAATACTTAAAATCATCCCCCCTCTACACAAAAGCACCTGAATCCCCCTGCCCCTAAATTCTTTTCTCCAGAAGGCGCCCCCCCCCCCCCCCACCTCCAATAAAAAAAATTGATTGGAACCCCCATAGAAAAAAGAATTAGTACCCCACAGATGCCACCTGAAAAAATGACCCACCCCCTAATTTTTGTGTTAAAGCCCCATCTCCCTGGAGATATATGAAAAAAAATACAAACCCATTATTTAAGGAAAAAAGTCCCCCATAGAAAAATAAGGATGAAATAAGCCCCCCTCCTTCACAGAAGTACCAATATAGATCCCTGCCCCAAATAAAAGTACAAAACCAGTCACCCCCCCCCCCCCCCCCCCCCCAGAAGCACCAAAATTAAAGGTCCCTGCCCCCGTGAATATACAACCCCACTACCCCCCCACCCACCCACCCATCCACCCACAGAGGCACCTGAATAGAATTGAATCCTCCCCCCTATTTCTTTAAAAAGCCCTCTTCTCCCCCCCCCCCCCCCCCCCGAAAAAAATTTGAAAAAGGAATAGCCCCGTCCACAATTTAAAAATAGAGAAGCCCCGCCCCCTAGAAAAATTAAGATAAAATAAGCAACACCCCTCCCCCCCCCCCCCCCACCAACTTCCCAATATAAATCCCCACACTCAGAATACAAAGAATCAACCACTGCCGCAATGCAGAAACACCTGAAAAAAATGTTCCTATCCCCTAACCCCACCCCCCCCCCCCTCACCCAACTATCACACACACACACACACACACACCCCTCACCCACCATCCCCCCTACCACCACGTTTTGTTTCAAGAGTGCAGGGGTTCGAAGACTCTGTTTTCACAGAATCGCCGCCCGTGTAGACGACTAATTCAAGCCGGCTTTAAATAGTCGCCGAGGTCAAAGCGTGTCTAATAGTCGTGAGGTGGTGCTGTATTGCGTAATCAAATGTAATCAGACGACATACAGTCGCCGTGCGCTTGGTGTTTACATTAGACGATTTCTATCATTTTGCTGCTGAAAGTCGTCAGGAGCTGCAAAATGCTAGAATCGCCGGCCAGAATCGTCTAGTGTAAACGCCGGGTCAGAGTGTAGGGAGAGACTTGACAGACCACCACAACCTCTTCTTTTTTATTTTCAATTGGTACACATATACATCCGACATATATAAATCGCGCAGAGGATATTTCCTCTCATATAAGCCTAGTGTGAAATACAGCCAAGACGCGTCCGTATTTAAAAGGGAACTGTCTTGTATATGCCTCAGACGCTGGCGTGAAATATGGAGGTATATATATGAAAACAAGTCAATATACAGCCGTTACATGCATTTACGCGATGGCGTACATATATATATAGGAATGAACTGGTTAGTTTTGTGCAGTGGTTATTATCGTTCTTAGGTTTAAAAACACCTCCCTGTATTGTAGGGGGTCTACGACAAGTGAACATGTATCGATTGTCGCAGCCTATCGGTGCGTATCGGTGTGTATCAGCGAAACATTTGATTGGTAAAACATGTGAAATAACCAAAGTAAAATCATGAAATTTTAAAAATAACTGTTACCTGGAAGATATAAGGACGATTCCCCCTGCAAATATTGTGTAATTTTAGTACAGATAAAGATTTCAAATCAAGCCTGTATTAATTAATGCACTGCCTGCATCGTGAGCTACATCGGGACCAAGACCACTTTTCTTCACCCTTCAAACACGTTAGAACGCACACCAATACACATTGCGTAGTCAACTCCAAGGAGCAGTCAATCGCTTTTACCTGAAACCAGTCTATGTTGTATCTATTATCAACCTTTCCCGGATAGATGGCGTGCTGATATTAGTGCGTTAGGTAGGTACTATATTTTCGTATGCCCTGGTGAATCAACTGGAATTGCTATTTGGACTAATAAGCATTTAGGTACAACTAGTATACCACCAGAGTTCGGTACCTGCTCAAAATTAAACCCATTACTTACTATTTCCCAATGCAACTTCTTCTGTCGTGCTAGATTTCTGTCTGTCTGAAATATATACAGGACAACTTCGTTTTGCAAACAAATATAATTATATAAGTATTGTGAAATCCACAATTGATATTGATTCCTAACCTGAAACCAGAATATAAGGTTTGTATGTCAGAAGTATGATAACTGTTATATTGATTAACCTACATTATTGTGATAACGTGGGGCTAGTAGAAATGAGCTTGAAAATGATTAATTTCTATTGATGTCAGTCAGGCTAGGGGCATATATAAAATGTCTAATGTATAAAGGATGTAGTTTCAAAACTATCTCCATCTAGTTCCGATGATTAAACATTAAAAAACCGTCCCCCTAATTTGGGGTGTATACAAAATGAAGATCATCTTCAATTTATTCATAAAAGTGTTTGACAAACAAAATACGTACATATCGGTCGCTCACAGACAAAATTAAGTCGTGAGTCGCCATCGTTGGTGTTCCAGAAACCATCAGGTTGTATATAGACATATTGGTCACTCCTTTGCAATGGTGATTCTACACCAGATGCCCAGTTAGTAAAGTCATCGATCTGTGAATTGTTATTCCAACTGCGCATTCCAAGGTGAGCTTCATCGTTCCCTGATATGTAAGCATTCGTTTTCCTAAAAGATTAATGTTTCAGTATTTATCATGACAGCATAGAATTCATTCTGCACACCAAAATGTGAAAAGCAGATTTGATTGATTTTAAATCTGAGAAAGGGGCTAAATAAGTTAAAGTGAGAAATGACAGATTATGAGTACATTGTATCTAGAACTATTCCACCTGGCGACCTTTGGCTGGCTTTGCTCAGCGAAAATATATATTTCTCTTCACCGTGTGGGTTTCACCGTGTTATTCTTTTGTCCGGAGAATATTTTCATAATAGGAGTATAATAGAACACATGAAAGTTATAAAAAAAAAGGTGGATTTCACATAGTAAAACCGATATCACTTTCTTCAAACTATTGTGTTGTACTACATATTCATGTACTTGAAGCAATTGATCACCGTCCTTGTTTTTGAAAGAATTAAGGAAACCCATAAGTTAGCCTCTATATGTGCTACATAAATGGGATCAATGTAAGTAGTTCAATGTTACCTATTGGGTTGGGTCAAACTGGACAAAACATTTTCCTTATTTTGTAATAGATACAGTCACAAGAAATAGGTTTGAGCAGATCATTTTCAATATTTTCCTAAATCACGAGGTGGTACCGCTGCGAATTGTAGGATATGCCTTTAAGAATATGGAAATATAGTGTACAGCATACTAGATAAGTTATTTTTTCAAATCACATTCATCAACAGGGAGCTAGATATAAGGACGCTATAGACGTCCAACCCTCCAATGTTACCACAGCAAAACACTCTATCTATGTATTTCGGCAATTGAGAGTGATTTTATTTAACGGACTTAATCATATACTTACACTAGGCGCATTATCCTGTCCTGTTCAAAACCATTAAGGATCCTTGCTAAAGTTGCATTATACCAATTACAGATACTCTCATCGTGCCATGGTAAGCCAAAAAGAGAAGGATTTACATAGCATGTCCTAAATGGCGCTGAAATGAAGGATTCAATTTTACTGGTCAACTCACATGCACTAAATTAACTAATTGCTGATAAATCGTTCGTGGTATTACAAATTGAGATAAAGAGATGATGAATGATCAGGTATTGCATTCTTGGGCCTACGTCTCACTAATAACTTTTCTTGATTTATTTTATTGCCTTCTTTTTTTAGTCCTTTATGCAGACTGGAGTTACTAGTAGGATTAGAATAAAATGTATAGCAGCATAATAATTAGTAATCAAAATACAGAAATAAGACAGTGTAAATAATGGAATATTCGTCAGTAATAGCGCACAAACCACAAGAGCACCATCACCAATGATGAGCGAAAACAAGATATATTGAGTAAGCTGAAGACAATTAAAAATGAAGGCCCAGGTTCCAGCCGACAAAGGATATCAGAATCAGCCATTTCACGCTAGAGGCTGCTTTTCGACAGCTAATAACCAAAAAGCTTTTCTTGCTGAAACCTTTATAGTAATACTTTGACAAAATAATATAAACGGAATTCTGAGGGTTTTTTTTGTAAATGAACACTTCACTACCATATTCGACTAGAATTAAGATATTCATTTTCTGCCTTGCTGCTTCTTATTGGAGGCGTTACTTTTGAAGCACTGATAATAAGGGTTGTAAATCTAACATATTCCTTGAATAATTTACATTTGAAGCCACTTATAAGGTTGGTTTCTTACGTATGCATGTGAACATGGTGAACATTCCCTCGCAGCCACAGGTGAACTCCTTCCACTGACTTTTATCTTCAAGGTAGTATCCTTCATTACAGACAAGGTAAACCTTTGATAGTTCGGGAATAACTTTGAGATGAGCGTTGGGAATTGTAGTAGCTGAGGATGTAGGGCAGCCTGCCTCTGAATTAACAATGCGATGACAGATTCACTCGATTTCAGACAAAAAGTAGGGAAATAAATTAAATGCTAGATTCAGTATTCTACAATCATGCTTGCCAGATCTGTATTATATTCAAGTGATAATCTAAGCTCAGTCAATATATCTAAAAGTAAATGCAAATAATTCAGGAAATATCTTACAATAAGATGGTTATAGTTGAGAACAGAACCTCTATTAGCCGTTGTGAATGAACATGGCTCTATGACCTCGTGCGTAGCTTGCAAGGAGCTACAGCACGGTGAACTAAGAATGCAGCAGGGTAGTACATGACAGGCTTTGTTCATATATATAAGAGTTTGAAATAAGGACAATTAGCAGATCTGTGTTCAATTAGACTAGTGTATTGGTTACAAATCATGTTTTTCAAGTTCATGATTGACCTCGATACAAAGTGACATCAGATAACTCGGCACTGCATACAATTCAAAACGAAAGTATAGAAAAAGGTGAAACAAGAAACAAAAAATTGGATAATCATAATTAAAAAAACGATGGACAAGTGATGAGTTTTAAATGAAACACACATACCATTATGCGTATTGAGGATTCTTTTCTATCGTTTAGCTTCTAATTCATACCAGATATCATTATATTGTCTAGCAAATATTGTACTTTCGTGACATCACACTAGAACGTACATTGTATACTTGTATGGCCTGGCTCTGGGTATGCCATATTTTCTAATTCCCTTAATTGAGGCTCATTGTGATAGTGGGTATAATGTTGGGATGGGAATAAGAATTCTCGGCTCTGGGCCATGAAAGCAGCCCTTATTATAGGCTTTTTCACCTTCCTTGATGATTCAACCTCATGTCTGTGAAGGACACGAAGTGGCCGAGGTTCCATGCCCTAAGGAGCAGGGATGTCTTATCCTCCCCTGAGCCTAACTATAAGTCTTTGTCCAACCAAGACAATATTGTCAAGTGAACCATCAGCTGTACCGAACAATATGCCTAGCCCTCCTCCAAGAAGGCCATTCGCACACCTCCAGATTAACACCCCACTCTCTTAGGTGTGTATGTAGAGGTTGAGGGCTCAAACTGCTACAAAGTACAGAGTGCAACAAGAACATGTCCAACATCAGGGCACTTGGGCAACTATCATGTTATTCTGAGCTTGTGTGCTGAATCCTAACTTGGTTGCAGTCGTGACCACCGTTACCTCCCCTGGTGATTTAACCTTGTAACGACTGAAGAGGCTACCTCAAAATAACCTATGTGTTAGTCTAAACCTTTAGTACTTATGTAATAGCATCAGTTACTTTCTGGATACTGCCCTATTCAGCTGCCGGTAAGGGATTCTGCAGATCATCTTGACTTTGGTTAATAGGTCCCCCTTATTGCTACCCAGCACCTGGTACTAGGGTACGTTTATCTGGGATAGAGTTTGTCTTTCCCTACTGTAGATACTTGTTACCTTCCACATATAAAACTGGTAAATTTCGGTAGGCTCCGCTTGAAGTTGCTCCCGAACATAGAAACAGAGTGAACCCGACCTTGGGCTGGAGACTGAAGGCCAACGAGAGTGAGATTCTCGTGTAGTGCTGAACTTAATCCTGCTATTCTTTTTTTGTATTAATCTACTCAGATATACTTCTATCCTTAGGATTCATTTTTTGCCATACTGAAAACATAACTTAGAACCGTGGTTTTCTGAACTCCTTACTTCGAGTTCAGCCTCCGATACCACAACCTTACCCTGGTTACCTACATGCGATTTTGGTCGGATCCTAGACTGGCCTCAGTCCCTGTATCTTACCCCTCCACCCCTTCTGAGTGACACAGGGACTGGTCTCATCCGTAATCGGCCGTGTAGACTGGCGCGATTTTGCGCCACACTCCCCAAGCAGAGGTCTGCTACTGGTCAGGATATCTGCTTGGAGATTGATACCCTCTCACTTTGATCTCAATCGAGACATAGTCAGGAGTAGGCGAAATATATTGCTATGACAACACAGGCAGGCAGGGAACTGGAGGAGGGGAGGGGGAGGGGTAGAGGGAGGTATAGGGTTACAGGGAGTGGCTTGGGGGTCATAAAAAGGATATTCTGGTCAGAGTGGACAAGTCTTTGATTCATGGGTCAGTCAGAGAAGGACACATGCTATAATGAATTGTATTCCGATTTTCTTTGATCAGTTAATGAATGTTCATAATCAAAGACTTCAGCAAGTCTAGTCGGATCCGCTTGGAGGCTCTCCCGTACATAGAAACAGAGTGAACCAGACATAGGCTTGGAGGCTGAAGTGCCACGAGAATGAGAATATCATGGAGAGAAAGTCTTGCACCTGCTAATTATCTTAGGTCTACACTTAAATGTTGTTCTCTCATGATATATTTTCCAATGCTAAACCAGCGTTTAACCACTCTCAGCGGTCCGCCCAGGGCCGATTTACTACCTGCCTGTTTGTACCCAAAAGCTTACACAGGCGAGAACCAGCCAACGAGAAAGCAGTACCTGAGTCGCACCAAATAATATAGCCTATGATTTACAAACGAGCCACTTGGTAGTACGGAATGATAACCACGAGTTTAAGATGGTTTCATGTTCACCCGTAGGTGGTAGCCAAGTATAAATCGACGAAGTCGCTAGTTATTGATAAGACTTTGTTTCATTAAATTATCTGTGTCTGGTTTTCTGTGACTAGGGTTAGTTCAGCCAACCAGCTTTTCTCCTGAAAATCTAACCAACCTACAGGTATAACTTTCTCATAAGGAGCTCACACTAATCATAAGATCACAATATGATCATCTGAGGTTAGAGATAATCTAGCCGGTGACCGCTACATTTACAGTAGAACCTTGTGTAAGCGGATACCCTTCTTTTGAGGCCAACGTGTCTGCTTACACAGGGTGTCTGGTTACACTGGGTTATAATAAACATCTAATATAGGGATCCGTTCCGAGCAAAGGTGTCCATTAATGCAGGGTGTCTCCGCTTACACCGGGAGTCTTTTAGGCAGGGTTCTACACTTTATCTCACCCCGGTACTTTACTCCAGGTTTTACGTTAGGAACTCATACTCCACTGCCTTGAAGGTATTGTACCCAATACTCAATGGATAATTTTGTGAGTTATGTTAACAAGAAATGATGTTTAAGGGGTGAGATAAAATCCAAAACCCACTCAATGAAAATAACTTGGTCCGAACTCCACCTTGTTTGACTGCTACGTAATTCACTCAGCCTCACTTTGAGAATTAATCCGCAAACAAACTCGGTGGAGTACGGACCAAGTTAAAGCCTGCCCCCACCTACCACGATTCTGGTCCCGATTGGCCTTACGACGGCCTTCCCGACACCATTCCGATTGTAGCATGAGGTCTGGCAAAATCGTGGTAGGTGGGACAGGTTTCTGCGATTCCTTCTACGACAGCTCACGATAGGCTGCGATGAAAACGCCAATCGTAGAGGTCCCGATAATTTTCAGCATGTTGGAAATTTCGTAGCCTGTCGTAGGGTATTGTAGCAGCCGCTGGTTTCGTCGTGGAGCTATTGTGACCATAGTTAATGGTATTGGTCTTCCCAAGGCATTGCCACGCTCTACGATTTCAAACTGTTGGACCTATCGGGGACCTCCCGATAGGTCACGATTTCCCCATTTCAAATCGTAGCGATCGGGAAGCATGTCGTGGCCTATCGTGGTAGGTGGGGGTCCCCTATTATTCTCATCTTGTGAGTTTGGCCTGGCGTCCACCTACTACGATAGACATTTAGACCTACCGATATGGCACCGATACAAAAGGCAAATATCGGAGACATATCGGGAAGGTGCAAAATCGTAGACATATGTCTAGACGTGCCAATCCACCACGCATTGTATAGGGTTTTTATCGGTGTCTAATCGCAGAAACGTGGTCAACTGCCCCCATATTAGGTGACCTTCCGACGCGATTTTGATTTTGTATCGGGAGGTGCATCGTAGACCATATCGGTGCCATATCATAGTAGGTGGACGCCGGCCCTTACCTTCGAAGTATAAATATGAATATGTACATATGTAAATTTATTCTTTTGGGGCATAACAACGAAAGATCGGGTGTACCTCAGGGCCGAGACTAACAAAATCATTATCTTTTGTAAAGAAATAGGAAGTGATCAATAAACATGAAACTTTCGGAAAGGGTCAGTATAACATCATCTATTCAAAATGTTTCACGGAATTGAAAACCATATTAAGGATGACGTGTTTATAAATGGAGAAGAATACTTCAACAAATACCACAAGTTTAAACTACTATAGATTTAAGTCCACCTGGGTGACGTTAGATAACATTGACCCGTTTACAGACGTTCGTAGTTAATGGTACATACTTCTTTCAATCTCACATAAGATGGGCATGGGAGTAGTCCCCAGTGTAGGAAACCATTGGTTCTGCGCGTTGGTAACTAGGTATTTCAGGGGAAATCTTGCATCAAGCATTAAATCTGACAGCACTGCATTATATATAACCAGCTCTCCATCGCTCCAACGCCAAATGCCAGTCTTATTAATGTCATTGCCGGAGAGGAGAGTTCGCAACTTGCTGTAAACAAAAGAAAATAATGTTTGGCGTCGTTATCATATAAAAATGTATATATGGCATAAGAAAATACCTAAAAATATTATATTATCAATGATACCACTGAGGGCGGATTTATTCCTCAACATAATTTTGAGAAAACTATAATTCCTTGATTTTGAATTCCTCCTGTACCCAGGCAGGACCCATCCTGTCTCAAATACCTTTCTCCTATACTCTGGCAGTCATTCTGTGAAATAGGAAATTGTCTTCGTCCTTTTGTTCCTGTTATCCATAGATTTATTTGAGTTAAAAGATCTTCTCAAAATTGACAGGATTTTACACAAGGAGTCAGTAAGAGAGATCATTTGTAGGTTGCTTTGAGGTTTGAAAACAAGATATATTTATGTACATGTTAGTGCAAAACTTGGAATATAATTCATGATCATGAGTGATTGATTTTGAGGTAGAACTATGGGTCTTTGGATAAAAAGGGTATTATTACATACCTATGGCCGAACGTCTATGAAATACTACCCGCTACTCGGGGTACAGTATAAGTAATGTTCGGGCGCACTGCGCCCGTAGTAAATATTCGGGCGCACTGTGCCAAAGTGAATGTATCAGATCAATAGCTACATAAAATAAGTATATAAATTGACGGTTTTTTTTAATATTTAGGTATGTAATAATAAGAAAACGTAGTAACTGAGCCCGTAGGGATGCCATTCTCGGCCTTTTGATGCCATAAATACGTCCCGAAGCCTATGGCTTCGGGACGTATTTATGGCATCAAAAGACCTCGAACGGCCATCGCTTCGGGCTCAGTAACTACGTTTTCTCTTAATATGTTCCAGCTCTAATAAAATAAGACAAATGTTAATATGCCATCACTGCTATACTCTCTATTGGAATACATAGATACTTTTTCAATAGCAAAAAGGTAAAGATACTCACACGATAGCTGCGAGCTTGCTTTGTTCCTCGGCATTTACTACCTTTCCAAATGAAGCCTTCTTTGATACACAGTAGTCTCCCACATTGTTCACAGAAGCTGCTACAAACACTTTGTCTGGTATATAGTAGCATACATCACCCCTTGAACCTGCAAAGAAGTTTTCACAATTATTTCACATTTGTTTCATTCAAATATTGCGAGGTAATTATAAACTAAATTTCGAATGAAATTCCCAAATCAAAGTAGAGTAGAACCTCCTGCAAAATGGTTTCGCATCATGAGATGGCTGTCAGTAAGAAGGACACAGAGCATGTATACCCCCTGTGGAATAAATGAAATTTCAGGAAGGCATAGTTATGGAGCATTCCGCAATAACCTCACCAAGGGGAACAATTACAAATATCAAACTATTGAAATGAGATATAATTACAGTCAGCCAACATAATCTGAAAAAAATAGGGTGATCGGCAGTATAGGCTTGATACACGTGGTTTATACTCAGATGTTAAGAATGTCTGAAAAATGATTTTACCAAATGAACTCTTGGAAGTAGAAATCAGACAGTCAATAATGAAGATAACTCTGTTTATTAATGTATATACATGTATGTTGATATGATTCGTGAAGTAATCTTGTTACCTGTCTCAAAAATAAATCCCTAGATAATAATTAATGGGTTGAAAGGTCAGTTAAAAGTTAAAAAAGAAAAAACAATGTATAGTCACCCAGCACAATACAGTTCTATCTATAGACACTATGTACCATTCGCAACCCGTCATTGATTGTCAAGCAACAAGTAATTGCAGCAACAATTGTAACCATAATCACAAAAAAATCAAGAATAGAAAACATACTGCCTGAAGAAGTCTCATCAATTGGGATGAAACGTTGCAACCAACCTAATCTATGCCCCCCCCCCCCCTCTATTTCGCTGTACAACGGCCCCCGATAAAAAGATCGATTGAATAGCCGGACCCCATGTATGATACCATGGCAACTATTAATTCTTATATGTAAAGAGTTAATATTAGACTGTTACCCATTAAAAACATCAAATGTAAACATGGAGTTGTTAGTATTAAGGTCATGAAGTTGAAAAAATGTGATTTTGTTAATAAGCTGAATGCTATATCATTCCATATCATCTCATCTCATTAACCTATAGCAATAGGATGTGCTAAGCAGTTATTTTTGTCATATTGTACCCAATCGTCTAGCCTGTATACCCATAAATTAAAAGAAATTTACCCTGACATGTAAGAGGGACTAGGCGGCAGAACGGCGAAAAGCCGAGGCTAGAAAATCAAATGAGAAGACCCAAATAAAATCTTATCCAAAAAAAACCCAAAAAAACTCGTCTGTTTCTTTTGTGGAACATCTTTCAACTTGATATTTTTACCAACAACATCGGTATCTTCCCTTTGGATCACCAACAGGTTTGTTACAAAAGCCGGAACCGAATAGTTGGTGTGTGACTTATTCATCTATACTTAACCTTTTAGGCTTGCGTTACAGGGATTACAGTTTTATTGCGCAAGTCCGATCTGTTAGAAGAGGGATTTATAATTTCTTAAAAGAAGTGAGGATTGAGAAGTTAGGCCAGAAGCTGGAGATTCAAAAATGGTGAACGCCATTGATTAGCAGGTTCTGAGGCATCTAGCATACTCCACGGAACGATTTATAGTGCATATATCAAATATCGAAAACATCTAACATGCGGAATACGCGTGATACAGTGTAAATAGCTTAGATATACGCAGTCAATCAATATCAACATTCACTTGCCGA
Organism: Alentia gelatinosa; assembly: GCA_950022655.1. Classification (NCBI taxonomy): domain Eukaryota; kingdom Metazoa; phylum Annelida; class Polychaeta; order Phyllodocida; family Polynoidae; genus Alentia; species Alentia gelatinosa. The sequence goes on along the minus strand of OX465583.1, from coordinate 45,924,634 downwards.
GCGGGTGCAACACAGATGTCAGCAAAATAGACCGCTTTAGTGGAATGTCATTCTAATCGTAGTCTCTGTGACATGCGGTGAGCTTGATGCATTGGCAAGTGTGTAGAACTTCTCTCACATTCTCCAAGTGGAGTCTAGGTATCTTAGCGGTATTTATGTGATGTAAGTATCTGCCTGAAGAGCGAATCTAAATGGCGCTGGCGCATGTATTTAGCACGCTGAGAGAGAATGACAGTGCCAATGGAGTTGGTTTACAGTCAGTTTTGGCGAATTATAACCAGTCTAAGGTATTTAATAACTTTGAACTTGTTCTAGACGATTTATCATCGATCATTATCACGACAACTATAAGAGATATGAATGTCACATTTATATAAGTATAGTTCTACAGTGGTGGGGCCAATATTCTTTTTCCTAGTCGGGTGTGTCTTGTATAATAAATCCACTATTAAACCAAATTTATATCCCCATAGGATTTGTATAGACGGAATTGGGAGGGGGAAGACAGAAGGATGCATATTTAGGGAAAGGTAGAACTTGGACAGGCAGATATGTTTCATGCAACAGGAAACATAAGTGTTCGGTGGGGAGGGGTGTATTTAGTTTTATGATGATATCTACGCTAACGTCTTCACCGTATTTATGTAATCAGGATCTACTTTGGTAAATACAGTCAATCCGCCAATGGAAACATTGCAAAAGGTGGAATTTATTTGTTGAATTATCTCCAACTGTACTTCTTTACTTATATATTAGTGTTAGTCAAAATGGATCATAAATACATTTACAGAACATTTGATTCCATATAGACATCAACTGTATGACCAAGAAGTATTCTGAAATATATCATTGACAAATGAATATAATCATTGGATAGTTTACTCAATAGAGTGAAGCATACATTCATAAATACTGCTGGGGACTTTATAGCATGGCCACTTGACCAAACCAAGCAGAGCGATACGAGCGAGGTGAAACCAAATGAATTGGAGAGTGACAAATTTGACCAAGACGAGCCACATTCTGTATTTATCTTTCCCCTGTGAACATTAGAAGAACGGATAAAACACTGGATATATGATGTTTTATCTTATAGGAAGACCCCATTGAAAATGTATGGGGACTCAGTAAACCCATAAGATACCATAACTGTGGTATACGGATTCAAATTTGTGATACCTATATACATGGCCTCAAAGCCATGGTATACGGGAATAATGGCCGCTTTGTGCTATAGAGCAAAGAAATAGCCCATATTGTTATACCCTTTAATATGGCAATTACTGGGTTTAATTTATTTGAAAATATGGATAATAAATGCAATAAACGATAGTTTTGTCGACGTGCGGTTTGTAAACCACTCAAACTCTCGTGGTTTACGGTCGCCTGTGTACAAAACCATCGATGTAGACCATCAAAACTATGTAATTACTCGTAGGCACATGGATATCGAGTTACCAATGTTAAGCCTATTGGATAATAATACCAGGGGTGAAATAGTAGGTGGACCACATGGGGCCCACATCTATGTTTATAACATCTACCAAGGGAGCTGAGAATTGTTGGCTGAAATAGCAGGCATGCTTGACTCAGGATGTACTATAAGTTGAATATTTTCCTCATCAAATAAAGGTATTAGCATTTGTTATTTATGCTTTATCAGTTATGAAGAATATAAATATAGTTGAATGTAGTAAGCAGTAAATTTTCGAAAATCAATCAATAACTAACAGATTTATCAACGTGCACTGATATACCACCAGATATAGTCTATTATTAATTCAAATTTGCCGCCATAAAATGAATGTTACATAGCAACAATATCATAGCAACTATCCATAATGTCAACAAAGACAATCCCTAAACAGTACCTTAAGAGAAAAATCAGAGGGACACATAACTTTGCCTGAAGAAGTCTGATTAAATCAGACGAAACGTTGCACAACTTCCCACCAACTGCCCCCTATCTCGATGTAACTTTACCCCCAAATAAACCAACTTCAACTAGAATCAGCTTGTCTGGTTTTCTGTGGATTTTCTAATGTTTGATGTTTCATTTGTTATTTAGAAATTGTTTAATACATACGTATGCATGGTACAAGCAAGGCAAGCGTTGAACAGCTGCAGGAATAGGTCTTTGTATTGGAATGATCACTGAAGTTGTACCCAGGCAAACAGGTAAACGTCATGTGCGTCGTGTTGTGTGTCACGCTGGCATGCAGCATCGTTGGTGGGGGCATGTCATTACAATCTGCAGACTCTTAGAGATGAAAAGTAAATATTACATGAATTCACATATATCATGGTTTAGGTGTTGAATACAAAAAGTCCCACAGATGATTCGATTGTCGCCGCCGGAATAAGTGACTATATACATCTACAGGTTATTTTTTGTTTTAAATAACATTATTTATTCTGTCAAGGGAAGGTCTTCCGTGAATAATACACATATTTCAATACATTGTTAACATAAGTATGTAATCATGATGGATAACTACAGGTCTAGATTATGCAGGTCTTAAATGAATCCTGTGCTCTTTCAATGACCATTACTCTAGAATTGAATATTTATTGAGGCGCATCATTTGGTAAGTACGACTTCCTACGTGTGATTGTGTTTTTTTTCATTTGAAGAAAACCCGCAGTGAAAAAGCTTGGAAAGGCTTCAAATAATATCTAATCTTTATCTGCTATATGCTGATTTATGAATTTTGACGTTCAGTGGAAAATTTGGTACCTCTATTTTAAGAAGGAACTGCATTAAGATCCGTATCAATTGAAAATGTGCAATGAGTTTTGGATACTATCGTAAAACTGGATGAGGTTTAATCTTGGCCACCGTATTCCATGACTGAAGTTTGCCAAGTGACTTCATGAGGCGAAGCCGAGTGAAGTCCGGAGCCAAAACTTCAGAAGTGGAATTCGGTGGCCAAGATTAGAACGAATCAGGTTTTGATTTTAACCTACCCTATCTCCTCGATTTTGGAATATTACGTGATAACAATGCTGTATGCCACTAGTGGCATATAAAACTCCGTATGCCAGTCAGCGTGGCATACGGAAACCCAATGTTAAGCCTATGGGATTTTATATTAGGGGTAGGATAAAGAGTAATCTCACAAGACAAAGTTGACTGAGATTATGTAGCAAACCTCGACAACAGGCCGCTTGGAGCGCCCCGACTGACCGGGCGACAGCAAGCTTTAATGGGAACTTTGGGCTCTGAGAAAAGGAAAAACACACTGGATTGCTTAATAGCAAGCGAGTGGCTTTTTTCTTAAGAGAATCGGTTTGAATGGGTCAAAACAGGTAGATAAATAGTTTTACAATAATCGGTGACCCATGGCCTGTGGTCAGGGGTGGTCATTGCCCCCACCGCCGGTGACTTCCCTCTTTATTAGCACCCCCGCGCTCCCCCCTAGTGCATTTCCAGCGCACCTCTTCTCCATGTGCGCTCCCGGCACACACTCCTCTCCCTCACACTTTGCTTGCCGCTCACACCCTACACTCATACTTTTTCTACTCTCCATTTCTTTGGCCATCTCCCCTCATCCGTACCTCAAGTGTCCATATTCCCCGAATATAGGTGACCGAGGACTAAGGGAGACAAAGATTTAAGAGAAAAGTGAGTGATTTTGGAGTGACCATGCCTCCAAAAATGAGAAGTGTGAGCGCCTCTAAGCCGGAGGACACAGACTCGGAAGTGACCGTTAGGCAGCAGACCGACCACATAGACTCAGGGTCTGAACAGGAATCTACGGTTCAAGGATAACCGCCCTCGAGACCAGGTGCCCGTTTCATATTCTAGGATCGTACATGAAGACCCTTTTCTGCCCCTTATACAAGGGTTATCATTTAATAATAACTAAGTCTGTTCGCTAAGACAGTATTAGTGATCCATAAGGTCGTCCATGCGTGTTGATTAAAACTGACACACATCGTCCCTGGGTGTCTATGGCTTACAGAAAATGGTCTGCATGTACGATCTTAGATTAAGAAACGGGCCCCAGGCTCAGCGATGACAAAGCTGATGTAGGTAAAATGAACGAGTGGATGGACGAGGTGCTGGACACCCCTGAGAGGGACTCCAAACCCACCGGCTCGAGGGCAACCGTCGCGGCACACACCCGGGACTGGGCCCAGGACCAGGCGGAGCAACTCCTCCCTCCTCCATGCCAACTCCAGGACGCCTACTTAATGGACGACTATGTTCAATGAGAAATGAGAAGTGTGCGGCACGACCATAAGACCAGTTAGAGTTCCTTGCTCTCTGATTCGAACACCAGTAGGCTAACCTCCAAGCCGTATATGTTTGTCGACCAAGATGGAGTGTATACATTTAGCCAAAAATTGGAGCTGAGGGCCACCCTGGACCCCCTTGAGTACATTAGTTGTTTTCTGGCCTTGCTGGGTGATGACCGTGGTCTGCACCCCTAGGACAAGGACCACATGTCCCGGCACCTCCACCAGGTCTCCGTGTATGCACAGAGCTGACCGTGGGCCAGAGCTAGGAGATGGTCCAACTTAGTTTTTGATCAGATTGAAGCAGGCCGTATGTACTGGTCTCACCACGGTTGGATACAGGAAGACAGTGTCTGGCTCGCCATGACGGCCCCCGTAACACAGAACAAAAGAAACCACCGTGGAGGCAGGTCACGTGGACGGGAAATCCCGTGCAGGGACTTTAACACTGAGATGGGGTGCCGCCACCCAGTGGACATGAGGGCGGGGGCATCTGGTGGAGTCACATGTGTAGTTTCTGTGACTCTGTAGGCAGGCACTGTGGGCACTCAATACTTAGCAGTTATGGCCAGAAGGGCCGATACCGATTTTGATATGGGATGGGACGAGTTCGTGGCGGGAGTGGTGTAGTGATACAAACGGGCTAAGGTCAGAGAATCGGCGTTGGCAGAGCTAACATGGTTAGCTGAGTTTCTTTCTTCTCTATACTAGGAATAAGTTGAACCCTGAGTGTGATTGTTTAGTAGGGACCGCTGTATCTGAGTAAATCAGCGATAGGTGATGTAGATTGGTGCCTTGTGTAGTTTAATCATGGTTGAACCTGGATTATGTCTTTTCCTTTGTTCCTTTCTTCTTTGTATGTTTAAACAATTCTACGGAAAAAGGAAATTACTGTATTAGGGAACGGCTCGGTCATTTAAACCAGCCTTATAAAAAGGATGAGACCTTCTGCCGCTTTATTGATTCTCAGACCTGATCTGAGAACCTGATGATACCTACCTGTACACTTACCTTCTGAATCAATAAAGAAATCAAACAAACAAGAAAAAAAAACAGAAAAAAAACACAGCCTTACTCAATGCAGCTTCAGGATGGGAGAACGTGATAGAGGCACTGAGGGTGAATGAGTACAATGAGAATCGGAAGCAGAGCAGTAGGGTGGAAGGCTTCACCTGGGAAACAGTTTGTAGCAAATCAAGCAGCTACGACCCATGGAAAGAAGGCCCTCAAGGTGTCGGATTTTGTGTCTGAACATGTCAAACTATCCATAGCAAAGAATGAAAAGACAGAGTCAGGTTCATGGAGGCAGAGGACGGGACAATGGTGCTGAACCCAGACAGGATAGTGCCAGTCTATATCACCATAGCAAAGTCTTGAAATGCAATACTGGGATCTCCAGGCCCAGAACGTGTATATAGTGGGAAGACAAGGTCTCCTCCATAGAAGCTCTCAATCTAGTTTCCGGGACGCAGTCTATGCTACTAGCCAAACCAGCAGCTACTGTTAAAAACACCAGTAGGCTGCACAAGAAGGGAGGGCAACATGGATAGACCAAACAAGAAAATGATTCAGGAGAGATGTACTGGCTCTTTGCAAACAATGGTGAGTGTGTGTACCGAGACAGGTGTAAGTTTCAGCACAAATCCGCCTAGAATCATGGTGCCCAGGCCCAAAGGAAAATGATTAAAGATTTCCTCCCTATAACAATACATGGGGGCTACCTCGCATCTGCATAAAGAGAGGCTATACGCAACACACTCAAAGACACATTTTTATCAGCTTCACCTCATCCTGAGAAGGAAAAGGAGGATGATGGCAGATAAGGTGTGCCACAAGGAACCAGTGACACGGAGCCTACTGTTAACCCTATTAAGTGGCTGGGATATTACATCACCGAGGATTGTGGCCATCAGGTTGGTAGCACTAATTCCGTTCTATGGCCTTCTAAGGCAGTCAAACGTGCTCCGTCCTTAAGACCTGTCCTTTTCTACCTGTCCTGACACTTGTACCGGCAATAACACCAGATGGATCATCAATTACAATTAGATGGTCCAAATCAGACCATGTCCGGTCAAGTACATATTCTTTCTCTCATCGTTACCGAAGACCACTGCCTGTGCCTGACCAAGACGTATCTGAATTGTCTCCTCCTCGCACCGGCCAGATGTCCTGGCATTGGTCATTAATGAGGCGTAACCTCAGACCCCACTCACTGCCACCACCTTTATGACATCCATCTTCATGGCACTTTGTTGGAAAGGGGTTGATACCTCAGCCTTTGCACCCACAGCTTCAGGAGAGGGGGGAGCCAGCTTCTTAGTGGGGTAGGAATTACATAGAACGTCCTGACTATGCTGTACGAGGTACAGAACGAGATGCTAATTTACGGTTTGTACGGAACGAGGCGTTTACGCCGAGTTCCGTACAAACGGTAAATTAGCATCGATAATTAGCATCGATCATATACTTACTATATAAGGTTACGATGTGGAAAAATAGTACAACTACCACGGATACCGTTTTAACGAGTAGGCATTTATTATAGAACCGACGTTTCGACTATTACATAGTCTTTTTCAAGGTTATGCTATATTATAAATTTTGTCTTGAGGTACTCTGTGAGTCGTTTGTGTTGCTCATCTGCTCATTTGCTCGTGATCGGTTGGTTTTTTTGGTGTTGTCAGCAGCTGACGTGTTAGGTAGGAATTGATATCAACAAGGAGTTGTGGTTAACAATTTTATTAAGAAGTAGTTGAGGTTCAGGTTACCAATAAATTATGTTGAATATATTATATATCTGATTTAGTGTAGGAAATCACAGTTGTTTTAGATAATTCTAGTAACAGTTTTGTAACAATTATAACAGTTCTTATCATTGGGTTCAGTCTATGGGTGCATGGTTTGCGGTCCCTTGGTGTTGGCTATATAAAAAAAACCGTCGTACATGTACGGGGGTTGGTCGACTTTGAAAGGATCCATTTCCCGCTTCTCTCTATTCCGTGGTCGCAAAGCGTTGGGTGAGGAAGTGAGTTTTTACTGCTACGCCTCGTCCGCCTACTACGACTTTGAAAGTCAGTTATTACTAGATTGTTTACTTGTAGTAATTATGTCGTTTGGTCTGGCTAATGTAGCCCCTGGTGACCATCGCGTTTCTCATATGGTGTCCCACATATGGGTCACATTTGTTCACTATACTGAACAGATCAAACATTACTTCTGCTGTGGGTAGTGTTTTCCTGGGTCGTGGTAAGTCTTCGTCAGTATCGGGGTTTGTGTTTCCCGAGAAATTTGATGATCTTTTTTGTTCTGTGTCGTTACTTTCAAGTCTTACTATATATCCAGAAAAAAAAATTAAATCGATTTAATTTTTCTTAACAACCAAAATTTTAATAAATGTGTATGGCTAGGTGGTCCGTATTTTAGTGTATGGACCAGTGGTCCGTACAATATTTCTACGTCATATTCCAAAACGGTGCGTATTTACAGTATATATACAGCATGGGTATATGGTCAATTCTCCCAGATCGTGATCGATGCCCATGTACGGTGACCAAAGTTTCAAACTTATATCTTGGTAAAAGAAGTGGAAATATATAGTAGAACACAATACCTTACTTGTGTAAAAGTTGGGAACACTAATCTTTATTAGATATTTATTTATTAGCTGAATGACTTTAACCCTGTAACCCATATGTCACCGTACGTGGGCATGTGTGTTTGACAAGGTTTTAGGGGAAATATTCATTGTTAATTAATAGCAGAATCAGAATTTTATTTTCAGAAAATGAGGCTCTACTTGTATTGAGTAAATTAGAGTTGATGAATATCATTCAGAATACAATGCCCACGTATGGTGACATGGTTAAAAACACATGTATGTTTCTTGGCATTAACATGCCTGAAGTCCTTGCAAATTGCAGATGTTAATGGTTCCATAATACTCTATTTATATATAAAATATCATTCACTTATAATGTAAATCTTTTACCTTACATAAGCAACACCTGATAATTTCTGCCCATGTACGGTGACCAAATAAATTTCACCACCCATGTTCATTTGACTGTGGTATATTTGATGGGAGAATTAATATATACACTACAGATGTTATTAAACCTGTTGACGTACCTCTTTTACTTGGAGGATTAACAAGTACCCAAAAAGGTACTTTTCTATAATTTTTTTACCTTTTAATGTGGCTTGCCCATGTACGATGACATACCCTTCACCACTAATTTTTTAAACTTAGACTATATATAGATTTCCCCATTTCAACATTTATTATAATTTATATGTTCTGCAACACATTTGTGGGTATCCCACATTCAGAATAGATAAACATATATAGTTACAAATTTATAAGAGGTCTTCAAAATCTGGTTATATAGGTTTCATCTATGAATTTGAGCTAAAAAATGCCTATTTTAGGGGTTTATCAATTTTTTTTATCGATATAGGTACATGAAAGTGGGGTTCCCCTGGCAGATCTGTCATTCCTACAGACACTAATATCATTTCTGATATTATAAAATGTTATATAGATATGAAAACGACCCTTTGAATTATAGGTCACCGTACGTTGGCCATCGATCACTATCTGGGAGAATTGACCATATAGTAATACCAGCAGCTCACATTAGGAATCTGGGTGACTGGCTTCCAATGCCTCAAAGCTCTTCCCCATCAGCCTCCCTCAAGCACTAGCCCAATTAATCACAAGGATGGCAGCAACCATGGCCACTTCAAAACAGTTTCTTTTATGACTATAAACTACTATTACTTACTTGGGACTATTTGGAAATGTCAGACAGTGCTGACAGCGCGATAGCTTGTGCTTCATATGGACTACTTAACAAATCCGTTAGTTATGCTTATATAGGTGCTATAATCATTCATTATATAGTTCACCTTTTCTGTCTCTATGGTCAAGCCTCATTATATATTATCATTCCAAAGAAAATGTGTCTTTTATCTTTAGTAACACGCTAATCTGTTAAGATAACCTCATTATATTTGATCATGTTATAACAGCAATGCTTATCAGCTTATATAACCTGGTTATGTTTTAATCATGTTATATCACGTTGTTCCTAATAATGTAACAACATGCGCAGCATGCCTTATTAGTGTAATAAAACCTTTATCCTCCACATGACGTTTCATCATTTAAGTCTGTTAATCATTCAAATTGCAGGGTTGATTTGAGAAGGTCCGAAATGTTTTGTCAGATTTGTTTATAATCATAAATAATGAAGATAGTTAAATATATATAAAAAATACCACGATATAGTGCCACCTGCAGAGATTCTCATTTAAGTGTCCCCCAGGCTATCTTACGTATGTTTCGTCCTGACAAACAATTGGGGTCACTTGAACCTATTAGGCGGTCTCTCAACGAAAATATCGTAATTCACCAACCTGGCAAGTTTTATGCAGGAGGCTCTCGGATGTCATTGTGACCCCTTTTTACGGGCCTGTTTGACACTTTGCTTCTCTACTATAGTCCCTGTCGGTCTCATTCGTGTCTACACAAATATAGATGATTTTAGAACTGCCATTTGGCTGAGAATATGTCTCTGGATAGGAACACACTTATTTTGAATATATTTGCCAGTCTGATCTTAATTTCCGTGTTACATGCATTGATGACATATCTCAATCCTCAAGGTTTTGAAAAGTAAAAATTTATCATTGAATATAGTAATAGGAAGCACGTACCTGTTTCTCTTTCACAAAGGAACCTAATCATCATTGTCTCGTCAACTAACTTCCAAACTCCGGATTTCGTTGACAAACTGCCCTTGCTGATCCATCCAGATCTAGGGTATGGCCAATTGGTCCATGTCATACTTTGCCCATCAAGCCATTTCGATCGAAGTTCTCCGTTTGAAAAATTAGCACCAAGCCGCACATTTTCATTCACCCTGTAAGAAGTGTACACCTTGTATTCCAAATAAAAAGTAATATATAGAAACAGGATTCCTGTGTTGTAAGTTTCCGGATTACGAACTCGTTTCGCCGGAGGTTTAAACCGAGGTCTTTAGACCGAGGTTTAAACCTCCGGAGAAACGAGTGAGTAATCAGAAACTTACAGACACAGGTATCCTGTTTATTTATTACTATATATCTCAAAATCGGTATGATATGTACCTTATTATAGCTGTAGTGACCATTTATAATCCGATTTGGGCACGCAATGGTAATAGAGTAATGTAGATTACGACCCCACCTGTTAAACTCCAGTTAGTTCTCCTCAAATCTGCTAGATGGCATTTTCATGCTTCAAAGCACTCTCCCAGCAGAACTTTTGTGGAGTTTGCCCTTACTAATCTCTGCTCCAACCCAAAGATGTAGTGGAAGTCGGCCACGCTAACCCAAGTCTCGAAAGCAGCATTACTATGATCACTTCTCTTCGATAGATATAGATAGCGACCATGTTAAATTGATTTAACAATGGCATTTCGGGTTGGAACAAAAAGCATTTTGGTGCAGAGATACAAGCAGAACAGGAGGTAAGGTTCAGAATCTATGTTTGGAGAGTGGTTTCAAACTGTGACGTCATCATTGCCAACGTCGCGACTTGGATGTCGCGACTCACGGCAGCTAGGATATCAACACACACGCATTACGTTCAGTCCAGTTGAGTCCCGATAGTATTTATGCTTTTTCATTGATTTCCCGATGTATTTCCGTATTTGAGTAGGATTCTATGCGTTCATCTGTGCATATTTACTGTATTATGACATATATCGCGATGCTGATTGCCGAGTCGATGTGTCACTAATTTCTGTCCACCATTATCCATCCGATAAGAACTTAGGCGTAACGTGTATTACTTCTCAGCAATGCCAAAACCGTAGTTACCGTATATATAGCAACGTGTTGTATTTACGTTAGTTACGGCAGTAGGTATATAGAAATAATAACTTTTTACTAGAATAGATAAAATCAACAAAAACACATACGAAGGTGGGTATCTTTGTAACCATTCAGACTTCCTTTTGTCATCACCCCTTTTGGCAGATAGAGAAAGTCAGGAGATTGGGAAAATCAGATTTTTTTTACTTTGATAAAGAATAAATAGAAAGGTAGGGTAGTCGGTCAGTTATTATAATGATATAAGATAATTAGATATGATATAGAAGTCAAGATGTCATAGGTGAATGGCAGAGGATGGGTGGGCGAAAGTAATGGGAAAGTACTGTGATTAAGGTTGGAGAGAGATTGGATAAGTGATTGGTTGATGGAGTGACTGTTGGAGAGGCCATAATGGAGAGTGAACAACCCCAGGGTTTCGCATGCGGCCTGGACCAGCCAGTTCTACTCCTTAGTAGGCTGGCAGGTGGTAAGAGGCGTCATATCTGGCAGGTGAAGAGGCGTCACCTGTAGCTTGAGGATGATGCTTTAAAAGAGCTCCATCAGGATAGAGAGCTTAAAGCTGGGGTGAACAACATTTATCTCCGCTTGACATTGAGGGCCCTGTGCACCAAAAGGTTCTCTATTTGTCCCACAACGCCGCCTGAGAGCAGCAGGTGTAACCTTATTTGCGACAGGTGTTCCGCCACTATTTATCCCTTTTGCACCAAGTGATGCCTTACAGCATCAACCATGCATGGCTAGGCGATGCCTTGAAGCATCATTTCTCCAAAATTTGTGATAACGTTGTTTATAAAGAGAAATAATGAAAGAATAAACCTGATTTTATCACATGATGTAGGCAAAAGATAAAGATTAATATATATGTTTGGGAAAAAATAACCCGACACAGATTATGTGTTCTTTCAACAAATGCACGAATCATGATTGACCAGAGGATTTCAATCGAATGTGCCACACCCACTGCCAATGTGGAGGAACCTGTAAGATCAGGTGATTATGAAGAATGGGAAGACAGAGTGTATCCAAAAACTTCTATAGAGTGTCGCACCAATGAGGAAAATGAAGATTCAATTGACGATGACAGTAAAACGCAGAAATAAACAAGGAAAACGGACAAAGCAAGGACGAAACTGATCTGACAGCTAGGACATTGGTGAAAATGTGTAGAGGAATCCATAAAGGTTTGCCACTCCCAGCCTTTGATGACACTACCGCTGGAGAACAAACCTTAATCATATTCTATTTCATCCTCTGCACCAGAACGAAATCACATACCTCTCTTTAATAGAAGAGCAATGTCCTCTACCTATCTTGTATTAAGAGAATGAATTAGGGAGCATGGGTAGTCTATAAAACACTGAAATATGTATTATATGTGCTTAATAACTGTGCCTGGTTCTGAGGTCACGGGGTTTTGAAATATTCAACATCTAGAAAAACTACGTCACCACCCGTGGCTTCAGAAGGTAATACTTACGACACTTGAGCATCAACTAATTCTTGTTCTTTGGGAGAAAGAATTTTCCCCAACACACCTCCGTAATCTTTGCAGTAGGCAATTGCCATTGTCCATGTAGCTTTCATTGGTGGAACAACGTGGCACACATTCCGGTTCAAGTCTTAAATGGAATAAAACGAATAAAACGATTGTCCCTGGTGAGCTAGCGAGGAATAGACGGCTATGGTCAGACATAAAATCTCAGTCGCTTCAACATGGACAGAGTGTCAAAAGGTAAATGGTCAATCAGGTGCAAATAAAAGTAAATACAACAGCATTATTTTGTATCATTATATATCCCTGGACGAATATTTTCAGTAGTAAGGCCCGGCGCCCACCTACTACGATAGAAATCTAGACCTCCCGATATGGCTCCGATAAAAAAAGTAAAAGTCATAGACTAATCGGGAAGGTCTATATCGGAGACAAATGGCTGGACAAGCCACTCAGCCATGCATTGTAATGAGTTCTCTGGAAAAAGAAATGTGTTCACGTTCCTCATGCACCTCACGATATAACCTATAGATTAATGCTGGTATTGAAGTAGCATTTTCATTTCTAAGCATATAAGGAAATATTGTAGGGTTGTGTATGCTTTCTTTACCTATAAGATATTAAATATTCGTTTCAAAGTGAAACTAAGAAAGTATTCATTCGAGAAACCCAAAACTAATCGAAAATCACCAAACTTGCTGTGCATACGAAATTTCAGAATTTTCTGATCAGCATTTCATACGTGACAGCTATTACCGGCAGAGTACTCGACGATGCTCCCGCTTATGCACCGACTTTTAATCGTATTTCAATGTCGTAGAGACTTTACGATACAGGGATTCGTTTCATAAACTTTGTACGATCATATATATAAAAAAAAAGGTCTTAAGTCGTCTATAATAGTCGTAACATACGACACCTCAAAGGCATATCGTGGCCAAAATAGGTGTCCTAGATGAAACTTGTAGCCTGTGTCACTTGGTTTATGAATAAATATTTGAAAAAGGTGTCCTAGATATCAAAATACGTGTCCTATCTGAAGCATGTAGCCTAGGGGCGTTTGACTATTTATACCTGTAGAGTATATCTGTAGATGTCCTAAGAGACTGAAGGTAAAACTTAGATATAAGACAATCTTGGGCAGGGACTTTCCTTGTGCAGAACCCCCCCCCCCCCCCCCACCCCCCTAAGATCTAAGAGTTTGCCCGACTATTTTGTAATATGCCTATAAAAGAAGAAAAATTATCAATATTGAAAAGTATCTTAGAAAAGAACAATCAAATGTGAATGTAGTTGAATACTTTGGATTTCTCTGCCTTGGGAGAGGCCACTATTCTATAAAATGTCTTCCCCTAGCTGACAATTCTAACGCTTCTGTCCCAATGAAGGACAAGCTGTTTGTGGATTACCATCTTACGTCACTCAATTGAAGCGGCAGACATTCAGCACTGAGCACAATGGCATGGCTTGCTCTGTCAGATTCAATCAAGTAACATCAGGTCTCATTATACTAATAATAAGAAATGGCATTTGAGAATCATAACAAATGAAACAGTAGATATCAAGTATAACGGTATTTATGCATGATTCTATGCCTTATCTTTTCACCATATATTCCTCTTAGTTAACAGATTTAAGGATATCATAATAGGGTTTACTTACTCTTGCATGGTGAAACAAGTGGAATACTCGCACAGCTACATGGGTAACTTCTTGTAGTGCTGTAGTCGTCGAAGACATAGTTGTCTGTACATGTATAGGTTATTGAAGTTGCATTTACCTCTACTGTTGCATGTGCCATGGGCTGGGCTACGACATCGTTACAGGGTATATCACCTTAAAAATATCAGCGTGGGTATTTTGTGGTTTTTTTTGGTATTTTTTGCGTGGATCGGTTGATTTAACGTCGAATAATTGAAATTAATTGGTTATCAGATGATAAAATTCAGGGGCTTACCCAGGAATTTGTTTTGGGGTGGGGGCAAACCGCTGAATATTGACAAGGGTTCATCTAAGAAACCCCTGCTGTGGAATACCTCGCCTTCGTCAAGGACACAAATGGATTTTATAGATCATATATAGGCTGTATCAAGGTATCTGTTTCAGGGGAAATGTGGCCAAGGATCCAGGGGACCATTGAATAATAATTCTAAGATACAAAAAAGTATCATACAAGCCTTGTTTGTGCCAAAACTTAGCATAAAAATGTATGCCGTACGAGCCTTTGACAAGACGAGAAAATGAAGTGTATTAGGTTGTGAAGCATTAGAAATTGTTCGTTTTAAAAATATCGTCCATTTATCGTCCATTTGTCATCCCGGACGACACCTCTAGAGGTGTCGTAGCCGATGTCAAACTCGTTTTTCATGCACTAAATCCATTCCAAATTAAAAGATATTTTCAATAGAGATTTCCATTCATATGTTTTACATGTTTACCAAATGTTAACATTTGTTAACGATTGAATCGTTTTTTGAAAAATGTGTGACCATTCACACAGATATATACAGGCACTGCTCCACTCGCCCTGCTGGTCTCAGACATACCACTGCATCGCTCGATAGTGTATCAGTGTGTATCGGCGTTTATATAGGAAATGTATGAGCATGTAGAATAGATAAAACAGTTAAACAGTAAAGGCCCAAGTATACTATCTTGGGGGACCCCTGCACAGTTACGAAGACAAGAGTACAGTGCGCTGCCCGCTCTGGTCGATTGTGTTCTGTACTCTAAAAACCTTTTATGCACTTGGTCAATATAGTTCCTATGGAAGATTTAGTGCAGAGTTTATTGATTATTAAATTTTGATTAACTCGGTCAAAAGCTTTACTAAAATCTATAAATAAGCAGGGGGTTAGGCGTTTGTTGTCTCGTTGTGCATCTTCCTTTTGCATTTTCTGTCTGTGTTTTCTCAGTTACTGATGGTTATTTTTCAGCACTGTTATTCTTTGATGAGATTTCTGTCAGAGATTGAACGTTCTGGTACAGCCTCCTTATGTGTCTGGTTGGCAGGAAATTCAGGGGCGGTCTATTTATAGGCCATGTTGCCTCTTTGTACATACTTAATGCTTGCCTTGCAAAATTAAAGACAAATTAAAATAATTCATATACAATTATAACGTTTTAGTTTTGGCATTCTTTTAGCACATCTGGTTGGGGTCGGGTCAAAATGTATGGGAGGTCACTGGGAGTTCCGTTATTATAATAGATCAGCTTATTACTCAGAATATCGGTACTGTGAGACAGTGTATCTATATAATCCAGCAATGATAGGATGTGCATAAATGTGCTAAGGCCGTTTGACAACTCACACCGCCTCTGCTACGCGAGGAATTGTTCCTACGCATGTTTCAAGCGTGTCTAAAAATGTAGCATTGTTTACTTACTTTCTTCTTCTTCACAAACAAATTCAAAATCGCTCGTGATTTCTGTCTTGTACCATTCACTATTTACGGGGTTGATTCTGATGTTGAGTGGGGATCCCAATTTTGTGTAGGAGGTAATATTCCAGTGGCTCCATGTAATTAATTCATCATCCGACCATTTTCCAGAGGGCGAGGAGAAGTAGCCATCAAAAAATACATCTTGGGTTCTGTCAGGTATTAAAGTCATATCCTATAATACACAGTGGCGCCACCTGGTGATTTACAGATACTGACAATTATCAATTCAAACCAGTTCCTTGGACTTATTTTGATAATAAATGAGTAATTTATAACATATTATCGAGGTTTGATACACTCAATAGGTGAATTAGGCCAATTTGCATTTCACTGATTTATTTAGTATTGGTAAATATAGTTTTCTTCAATTATTTCAAAACCAAGGATGGTCACCAATGATTTTTAAGCATTCAATGTGTAGTACTATAAAATGTATAGTATTCTGTGAAAGTTTGGAGAAAATGACATGGGTTCTACAGTGTGTAGAAGTTGCCGGCTTTAGCGCTGGGGTTGTAACCCAACTTTTGGAAGGATTGTATATCTATCCAGCGATTGTGTTGCTACTCAATTTGCTATTACATAGGTCGGTTCATATATGTCTTTGGAATATAAGTTGATTAGGCTATAACCCTAGTCATACAAGACCAGACACAAATACCTTCAATAAATAAGCTTTATTACAAGTTCTTAGCACTTTCTGGGGGAGCTGCGCTACAACCCAGAATATCAGTCGTTACAGTTCCTTGGATACCAGAGTGTTGCCGAGGGAACAAGCCAAAGTTAGCCAAAGTTAATCATCTTGCTCAACCACCAAAAGGGTTCGGAAAAACCTTCATGAGGCCCCAAGGTTTCAATCTTCACAGAGGGAAAACAGCGAGTGACCTGCCGACTGCTGCGAACCCAGCCTTATTTACAAACCAGGTTACATAATCAGCAAACCCATAGGACTAACATGCTCAGGCTCTCCCAAATCACTACACAGCAGGGACTGATACCCCGCATCCTCTACCAAAGAGTAAATAGCCCACCATTTGATTGATATGGCTGCTACATTACCCCTCACAGTTTTTAGCAAGGGGGCACCTTGCAGCCATTGTGCTGCCAGGAGATTTCCTGGTAAAAATTACAACCAAAGCAAAATGGTTCTTGGTTTACTTTCCTTATTTTTCCTATCTTCCTTTAAAATGAATGAAGCTTGACCTTAGTTGTCTCAATGGAGTCAACCTCCATCATGGTCTCCCGCTCTGTTTCCGGGGCAGCTACTGGGGTAGCTGTTGCTGACTCCATGACCTCCAGTATCACCACAGCTGGGGAGCGAAAATACCGGCCAACTTTCAGTCATCAAGTTCTGCATCAAGTGTTGCGCTACCATGGCCTGCACTATGTTAAACTCGGGATCTCCCAATACATTGGGCCGGTGTCTCGAAGAGTGTTGGGTGTGAAACTTCAAAGCTGGAAGCTTTGCGCCTACAATTCCATGTTCTCAGGTGGGATACGTGGACTTTCTATCACTGTTTACTCCATTTATCCTCGATCTGTGAGTTCAGTTGTAGTAAGAAAAATGTTCTCTTTCCTTGATCAGAATGCAGCACACTCAAAGTACCAAAGGTTAACACCCAACTCTTTACCAAGGTTTCGGCACAAGTCACAACCTTGTGATCTTTAATGGGATAGAGCAGCACATATTTTGCGTAATAATCCATCACCACCATCATGCATGTGCTACTTTCATCAGACTCTTTGATACTCCATATGGTATCTAGAGTGATTCTGGTAGACCTGACTCTGAAGAGTTCCCGTCGCCAGGGCATCTTACCCAAGCTTTCACTAGGTTTGACTTAACCACAGACCTGTGGGACAACTGTGGATCCATCTATTTATGCCTCTACTCATATGGGGCTAGTAGTATTGTCTGTTTATCCAAGCAACAGTCCTTTTCCTACCCAATTTTATGAGCTGTACTTCTGTGTTTATGACACAGTCATCGACCCTGTGCGATACTACTAACTAGCCCATTGATAGTTCTGGCCCCTATGCTTGATGTAGTCCATTCTCTACTGGTTTATACAGCCAAAGCAGATCTGGGTCGACTTTTGAGCCTCTTGGCTCTGTTCCAACATCCAATGATAGAATCATGGATCTGGCTTCTTTGAAGACTACAGAACAGTTATCATTGCACTGTATTCCCCACAATCTACATGATCTGGGCATCCACATTTGAGTACCAGCCTTTGAGAAAGGCAGTCTGTGTTAATCTGAGCCTTACCAGGTCTGTGCTCTATCTGGCGATTCTTTAATCTGATCCCAGATAAAGCTGCCAACCATGATACTTCCTAACATACAGCACAAGAGCTAAGAGTTCCCTCTTAGTAGTACAGTAAGTCTGTTGACTCATGCTCAGACTGTTGCTGGCAAAAGCTATCAGAACTCCCATACAATTCTGTATCTGAGGCGTTGGTTTCATGTATAACCCGGCCCTTCTGCAATGGGTATTGGAAGACTAGATTTTCCACGAACTTTCTTTTTAGTTACCAAAAAGTAGTCTCAGGTTCCGGACTCCATTTGATCTCCTTAGGCTTGTCTACTGTATCCAGAACCACATTATCCTGCAAAGGGTGTGCAATTTCAGAGAAACCCGCGATAAAGTCACAGTAATATAAACATAATCTTACGAAAGACCTGATATCTTTTATAGTTCGGGATTGTGGTCAGTTAGCCCTAATTCCCTCACCCGAAACTATCCTTCCTGTTTAGACAGCTTACATTTCTGAGGTTTGAGTTTTAAGCCACACCACGAACTATCAGCTTATGAGGCTTTGCAGGAAACGTAGGAAAAGGAGTTGGCCGGAGGTCGATACCTACTCCAGCTACACAATGAATATCATGTACATAATACCAGTGGAAGAAAAGTCTGTCTAAGCTTTATAATTATGTTAGGATGGTATTGATCCACGCGAGGCCTTACCTTGCGACATATTCCCTATTCTGTTATATTCCACAATACTAGCTCACGTCATGCAAGGCCTTTTATTTATTATGTTAATTTCCATTCACTATTGAGTACGCGTGTTTACTGAATAATATACATTAGCTATTTGTGCTCTTGAGAAGATGTGTCAATGTGAAAAGGTAATGCGGAATACACACATATATTGAAGCATTTGTGTTGATTCGTTCTTGTTGAAGACTCTTGCAAGACTGGTATTGAACATCGCACAGTAGGTCATGCCCTCTGTCCTTGTCAATTGAATGTGTGGGTTGTTATAACAAACCCTTCTCTCCTCTGCAATGTAAATCAGTCATCTTTAGTCAACAGATTCATGATATAGACGCTGTTTTAAGCTTAGCCAAGTTTAACTTCATTAGTCCTTCTTGTTCTCCTAGTGGTGCACGAATGCATGTTTTTATCGAATGTTGTACTTCCTCACATTGGAATAATGTTTGTCACATGAATAATGTACCCCTTCCACCTCCCAACCTACTGTCCTTCCAACATGCTGACCTTCCTACCTTCCTTCCGTCCTACCTTCCTACCTCCTGACCTCTCTATCTCACTACCTCCCAAACTCTTGATCTCCCTACCCCTCTACCTCCCGACCTTCCAGTTTCCCAATCACCCTATCTTCTGATCTTGCGACCCCCCAAACTCCGGACTTCCTGACCTCTAACCTCCCTGCCTCCTGACCTTTTTATCTCCCTAAATTCTGGCCACCCAACCTCCCTACCCCCTGACCTCTCTACCTCCCGACCTTCCAACTTCCTCACCAACCCACCAACCACCTACCGACCTCCCAATCCATTTGTCCATTAATCTGACAACCCCTCAAGCTGACAACCTCCAAAGCTCTTGATTTCGCTACCTCCTCACCACCTTACCTAATGTTCTCCAGACCTCCAGACCTCCTGACCTTCCAACCATACAATCTCTTGACCTGCGGTTTTCCCGGCCGCCCTCTCTCCCACCCTCCTGACATCCCTAATTGCTGACCTCCCTACCTTCCTACCACCATACCTCCTGATCTGCCAACCTAATTGTTACCTATCGACCTCCCTATCGATCCATCCATCAACTTGCAAGCCCATAAAATTGTCAATCCATCAAACTGCCTATCCATCAACTTGCCAACACATCAACCTGCCTTTCCATCAATAGATCTACAAAACAAAAAATCTGCTGACCCATTAACCTGCCTACCAAACAACCTGCTTACCAATCAACCTGCCTATCCATTAACCTGTCTACCCCTCAACGAGCCCATACATCAATCTGCCTCACCATAGAATTGCCAATCCATAATCCTGCCCACCCATTAATCAGCCCACCAAGTAATCTGCCTATCCTCCAACCTGCCAACCCATGTACATGCCTACCTATCACTACACTTTCCCATCAACCTGCCTCCCCACCAACTTCCCCACCTTTCAACCTACCGATCCCTCAATTTGTCCACCTACCAACCTCCCTACTAACCTGTATTGCCACCTGGCCTACCTTCTCACCAATCTGCCCACCCATCAACTTTCCTACCTATCAACCTACTCACCAATCAACCTATCCACTCATCAACTTGCTTACCCACCGTCCTGTGCACTCATCGACCTATATACATATCATCATGCTTAACCATCCACCTACCTACACAGTGTGTAAGACCGTCAGTATTGGCGATTTCTGTTCAAATAATAAACACAAATCTTCAGTAAATGACGTAACAATCTGGTGCAGTTTTACTCTTTTTCTGCGATGTGTCTTCTACATAGCCATTTATACTTACTCTTACAACTCCAAAGTGTTGCGGTCCTCAGGCATTCACATTGAAATACCTTTATATGAGTGCCATCTTCAAACGCATAACCAGGTTTGCAGACATATGTGACGTTTTCAGTGAACTCAGTGCCGTTTACAATATCCGCATTTGGGATTAAAAATTTCGTAGTTGAACAATATCCTGCAAAACGGAAGCAAAAGGGAATACAGGGGCTAAATGAAAACGCCCAGGAATTGCTGCATAGATAGCAAAAGGTGTCATACTGTTTTTCATATGTTCAGAATGTTTTCTTTGAACTCTAAACATGAGTCGTTTATGTGTTTTCATCCTCAATTACTTTTACGTAATGACAATAATATACGGCCTCCTTTGTTGCCTAAGCTCTATCATAGATTATAGATAGCAAGACCTATCAAAAGCTATGTGATTGGGAACTAAACAAAGTATAGAAACAACATGCTACTTGAGTGTGGAATCTATGCCACTGTAATACAGTATCATTGTCCATATCAAAAGATGAAGCTGTACGATGTACACCTCAAGCAATTAACCTACGACATCAAATTAGGAATAAAACGGTTGGGGACGAGGCGTGTTGAGTCCGATGCACGACTGCACTGATGTTTAAGGTGAGTTTTCCACTTTGAATTCGCGCTGGAAATCGTATTTCCGTTTCCAGATCGGATTTTCATTGGTTCTGGTGGTTGGTTGTCTATAGTGACCGTGTACACATTGATTCCAAGGCTGTTATTGGTTCTCTCACAGGATGTGAACCTGGTTGACATGATCTGACCTCTCCTGACCCCAACATGGCGTCAGGGAGGCTCAGATCTGTGTTGTTTTTGCTTGGGATATTTATTTTTGTGCAGTTTCGCCGTCATCCGGCTCGTCAGGTGCGTGTAGGGGACTGTATTTACAATCTGATTCATGTTATTTATAACTATGAAGTCTTTTATTGTGTACTTTGTATATTTACCCCCTGATCAGGTGTTTTCTTTTTCTGATTTTGGTTTTGTTGGGCCATGGGGGTGTGTCCTATGTGGTTCTGTCACTGGGTTGTTGTCAACTCACCTTAGTCATTGTGCAGCCTGGATTGAGAGGGAGATGAAATATTATTTCCAAATTCTTAGATTCAGATTTTTTTGCCAGAGTTGGTGTCTTACCACTGGTTTTCTGATGTTCTAAAATTTTTTAGAACATCAGAAAACCAGTGGTAAGACACCAACTCTGCCAAAAAAATCTGAATCTAAGAATTTGGAAATAAAATTAGGAATAAAACCTCTCATATCCAAAGAAATAAATTATTTTGTACCTGCATCTGGATAAGATTTACGTGATGTATGAAAAATGATTAGAACTAAACTAGACTGATTGGGAGTAATCGAATAGAGGCGCAACTACAAAAGGTTTCTCTAACAGGTCAAACAGGCATAGAAAAAATGAGTTATCATGATCAAAGAAGAGTGAAGGGGTGACAAGGAAGTGTTACTTCTCTCATGATTACGTCATCACTCGTGTCTATGCCTTGGGGAAATTGAGTTTTTGACCCTGTCATTGACACTCTTATTTGGCTATACGCCTTTGGTATTAGCGAGGAAACAGGGAGAGTGGAAAAATCTAGAAAGTAGGGCATTCATTTGATCTTGTAGTAATTCCACGAGGCGAACATGAATACTTTTCTGATATCATCTCACCCCTGAAATCTAATAAATAACATACAACAAGAGTTGCTACAAATATAATGATTTAACAGTGAATTTCCATTTTGCCATCTTGTCGAATTCTTGTTGTCGATATAGGGAGCCAAAGTGAACTCGTTGAAACTACAGATACCCGGGAGATACCATTTCCGGATACAGGCGCTCAGTACTTTTACTATGTAGGTTCGAGTTTATATGTGTCATTCTCCAATCTTTTAGATCCATATTTTTGATAAACTTAACAACTGTCATCATAGCTTCGAGACAGAGCTATTCCGAGATGATAGTAGTAAACTACACTTACAAGTAACAAACGAGACCAAAAACAAAAGTCTAGCCTCAAACCCCCATAGGTTTAGCACTAAGCATCGTTCTTACTGGCCACCAGAAATGGTGTTTTGTAAACAGGTATCTGTGGTTTCAGTGGGTTCACTTTGGCTCCTTATTGCTGCTGTGAATGGCAAAGGACACGATATATTATGCAGTCCACTTCCTGATACCAGTACCGAACAGTACCGAGATTCGACTGTCCGCCATTTTGAGAGTCAATATTGAAATGTCCCAACACTATAACTGATTCATGCTACATGTATGCATACAATAAGGAGTTCATGCCCTTTTTTATTTAGACACAAAGGCAATTGGACCGTACAGTGGTCGTTCTTCGACGCCAGTGGGTAACAATAAACAACAAACGTTTGTGATGATAGTTACAGTGAGACAGAATCTTCCTATTACAGTGTACTTCATAACAAAGTGTCCAGGTATTCATTATACCGGCAAGGTAAAGATGCCTGTTGAACACTAAGTATCAAATGCTACAAGAAGCTGAACAGTCCTCAGATTATTTACAACAATCTAAAGAAACAGATGAAAATATATAATGCATGCTGGAACAACAAACGTGAAACGAAACCTTTCCATTGCTACTTAGAAGAGAAAACAATTGTAGACTGGTTATAACTCTGCCGACTGGCGCCATCTACACGTCCGCCTGAACACTGAACCCGCATTACCACCTGATCTCAGTTCTCTGCTACACCCTGAACTGTACGGACGTCTTTCTCTTACGGGGCTAATTTTTACCCGACCACCTACAGCCTTTTCTATTAACTTTTTATCATCATGTATTGAATATCCAATGATGTTGTCAATTATATAACTCTTATTGCCAATGTCATACCTTTGTCATCTAAAGTCATGCATTTGTTCTTATTGTACCTCGTACTTTTATTACATCTTTTAATCACTGTTGTGAAAAATGAAATCTTATGTATGGCAATCACATTGCTACAGTGTCCAATATTGTTTTGCAGAATCTTTCCTCACCTGTATTTGGAGTGGCTTCACAGAGTACCGAATGAGGGTTATAAAGTCCATCAGTATTCCAGGATCCGTTCATCAGTGCGATGATCCTGCCTCCTCCGCTAGGAAATTCTACCCATGGTAGATATGGGAGGTATGTACCTCGACCTAGCCATCTTTGAGGATTGCCGCTAGGAAAAGCATAGATCCAAGAATCCTCCAATCTGTTGTACCAAAGAACAAATTACGTGAAATTTAATTTTGTAGTGTTGTTAAAAAATGTCACACTATAAAACAAGTAAAAAATGAACGTCTGTTATTGATGGAACAGTGCTGAAGCAAGAGGCAGGAAAAAGGATATACTAATGTCTCACAAAAGTCTCACATTAGTTTTACACAGGCGTTAGGACTTGCATAGTACAGTCCTGGTGTGGGTGGAGTAGGTAGGGTGGGTGGGGTTGGTTTGATGGATGGGTTTGGTGGGATGGATGAGGACCCCTACCGTCAGGGTAATACCAAAATATATATTTGCCACCCACCCTATAGAAGAGCTTTGCACCCCAAGGAAATACCAAAAGTAAGTATCATTTTCTTCAAGTATAATTTGATATGGATAAATATAATAAAATATCAGGTTTTTTTCTGTACATGTTGGGGTTTAAAATTCTTTGGATATAGAAAGAGCACGTCTAAAACCTGGTCGAGATTGGTCAAGTATTAACATAGAAAATGCAAACGCCCATTCACTTTAGTAATCATTCATCCATTTGTGTAACTAAGATTAAAAGATAAAGACAAGTTTGAAAGAAAACAACTGTATAGCATATCTTACAAGAATTGCAATAATGAGATTATGACAACGAGGCTACGGGAAGCCGACTGGGACCCCCACAATGATGCTGTTGACCCCAACATAGCGTTGGAGTTCATGCTGGCTGTGATCAATGGTGTCTTAGATGATCTATGCCCTATGAAAAATCATCAGATTAAACACGATTGAGGAAGCGTGGGTGAATGAAACTGTCACGATGCTATTATTGAGAAGAATAGAGCCAAACCAGAACCCGATATAGATTCGCATACACCCAAGACCCTTAAATCCCAATCAATCATTTATCGAGCTAAAAATAATTTTATACAGGACTAAGCGGATAAAGATATAAATAAATCCTGGAGAAAAAATGAAACCCTTATCCCGACGAATACCCAACAACAAACTTTACGTTTAGTAAGGTTGCCGATGAAGACAAACTTCCAAATGAATTTAACGGATTCTTTTCAACCATTGGCAACAAACTTGCAACCCCCTTCACCAACAACTGGGTTAAGGATGACTTTGCCTCTCCCACAAACATGAACGAGTTCATTATATCCTGCGATGAAGTCGAGGAAGTCGTCAAAGGACTCAACATATCAAAATCATCAGCTATACCTGGGGTTCCCTCCAAAATACTCAAAGACTGCTTTATGGTCCTGCTCGACTAGTTAACTTTTATATGTAATCTTTCACTATCAAGCTCGATTTTCCCCTCAGGCAACAGAAGCCCCACTCCCGAAAGGGTGTAATTGAAAAGCAGTCAGTGTAATTCCGTCAAAACACATAGCTTTGTTATATGCGGATGATATTGTACTGTATATTCATGGGAATGCTCAACATACTTTTTTAGAAAAAGACCTCGATGTTCTTCATACCTTGTGTCAACAAAACAAGCTATAAATATTCGCAAAACGAAAGGTATGTATTATAATTATACGAGACGACTTGTATCTGGCTATTAATTATGTGCAACTAGGTAAATTACACTTGTATAAGTATTTGGACGTACATTTAGACACTAATTTAGATTTTAGACACCACATATCTCATATCAAACGTACTGTAAGCTAGAGAAAATATCAGTTTTCTAAAATGCGCTCCTACCTAAGTAAGCAAACAGCCTTAAGTATCTATAAAACAGTTTTCTACAGTGTTTTGATTATGCATATGTCTTATTTAGTAAAAGTCCAATTGAATTTTTATCTACTCTACAATTGTTGCAGGACCGTTGTCTTAAATGTGCTTTAAAACTCATCTATAAAGAATTTACATAGGTCAGCATGTATCCCTTATTTATCCAACAGGAGGGATTCTCACCTAATGAATTTTATGTTAATTCTGGTAATAGACAGACAAGTTTGGTCAATGCCCCTGTGTGACAGTTTTTTAGCCAAACTGTAAAGCGTATATGAATGCGGTACATTTTTATGGTGGAAATCTACGGAATTTACAGACACCTCTAGTTAGAAATACGGAGACATACATGCTTTTGAATCGCTCACAAAAGCACGAATCGTTGGAGAGTCTTAAAAATATTTAGTTTGGTTTGTTCCCATAAAACCAATGCACTAGTTTTGTGCTATGAAATAGTTATGCTATTGTTTTGGGTGTTCTCTTGCTCTGCTCACAATGTAGTTTTGCTAGAGTGCGGTTGTTGTTTTACTCATTGTTTCTTGCTGGCTATAGCTTATGGGATATATTTAGTAATTCCTCACATGTAGGGACACATGAGTACATATAGAGATCTGTGTTCTGTATCTTACTTTACACTCAGAGTATTTATAAGTATTAATATAATGTATTTCTGGGATTAGGCGGGGCTAAGAAAATTCACTCATATAACAAATGAAGCCCCAACCTATTTATGGATCGTCATTTATGCATCATATACTGTGCAGACAGTAAAAAAACAAGGAAAACGTAAGATGACCTTTTATGATTCAATGGCAAATAAAAGGCTGTGGCTCATCAAGAACGCATTGCCATATCGTTAGTCCTAGACATTTCTAGATTGTTGTTGTTTTCTGTACTGGGATAGAGGGTTATTGTTGACTTAAAATGTCTTTGAGAGAGGAAAATCCGTGACAACACTTTAACCTAAATTTTGCATGTGACAGCATATCATTCCGTCACAGAGATCTTGCCACCTATACTGCCCCTGCAGTAATAAATATAGTAGATAAAAGTGTTCAGAAATGTAAAACTGAAATTATACAAAAATAACTAAAAAAAATACCATTTACCGCTCCCCTTTATATCTATATTGTTATAGCCTGACTTGAATCTGCCTATCTGGTGTCCTTTTGTAATTCCGTCACAATGGAATTCATGCCCAGTGTTTATGGTCCCATAAAAAAAAGTGCAACATTTCTATGCAGGCCTTGAACAATGCCCACTCTTATTCATGCGATGACCTTGACAGTCCTACTCACTACGGAACTATTTTATGTTGCCCAAGAATACAGGGAATCCCTGTTATCCTAGGGCACCATTATAATGTCCTAGGTTCGTAGGAACATTAAGTCCCCTTCAGTACTAGGTAAGTACCTCGGGTAGTTAACTAGTCATTGCACTTGTTCCCGATTCCCCGCTACGACCTGCAAAGAAAAAGTAATCTCAACGAATGTATTTACACACACTTCCCTTTTAAATTTGATTTTAACCTCAACCTACCTAAATATCAGGAAGATTGAACATTGCAATCCGCTGATTTTTGCGAGTACATTTTCAGTCATTTCACCCTTCTTGCCATAATAGAAATATACAGGTAATACGATTGGAGAGAATTCAAGTAAGTCGACAACGCTAATCTGAGACATGTCCTTGGTAGTACGGGATTGTAGACCTTCGGATAAGCTGTGTTGCTCTTCGATTTAACAGGAAGTGGTAATGGAATGCATGTTATACATACAAATCATATCAGAACGTTTACAATATATACCAAACCCATTGGTGTAAGGTTGGTGTAAGGTTATGTGTACAGAGGACTCTATCACTATTTCGACGTGCCTACAGTCAGAGTCAATGGCACCCGCTGCGACATGAACGATGAATTCAGAATCTCGTGACAATACTCACATTTTGCTCGTCGCTTCTTGGTTTTGTAGTTCATTTAGGATTAGAGCACTTTGCATTCCATAATGTTGGCAAAGTTCTGTTACGGAATTAGCGTTCCCAAGAACCTGCGTACTAGCAAAACATTTCACCTGAGATGCAGAGGCAGATGCTGAAATATAACGAAGGGTGATATATATCTTATGTTGAGTAAGGTTATGAAACCATCATCTTGTAAAGTTACCTCAGAATGATGCATGTGAATACTTAGGAGATCAAACGAGAGTTATTCGAGTTGTTGTTCATTGCACATTACTGCGCGAGGCGTAGGTTAGTGCAGTGAGGAGCAAACCTTGCCGGAGTGCGGTAAACAACAACTCGACTAACTTGAGTTTAGTGTAGAATTTATCCTACCCCGTCTATATTACTTCAGAATATTAAGAAATAACATAAAAATCACCGACATCCACTCCATAATGTGTGCTTGTTGATACTCTTGATATTTTCTTGCTTGCTCATTGGGCATTTTTCACATGACGTCATTTCACAAATGGATCCCACTAGAGCGATAAATTTCATTTATCTGCATACTTGCCCAAATACAGTCGGCCAATGTTAAGCCTATGGAGTTTTTTTTAATTAGGGGTAGGATAAAGATGCATATTTGACGTACGTTGTCTCCTACCTGTAACCGTCAATGTATTTGTAAGCTGTGCACAGATTCTTAAAAACAAACTGGAATAACACTAGCATCAGGGGCCAAGTAGTAGTTGTTAACCTCATATCGCTTAATAATCATACATGTATTCCTGTTGTATCATGAAAACCGTTGCGGTGAATATTAGTAAGACAAATGCTGTTCCATTGAGCCCCAAAATGTGTGATATAAGCAGTGAGTGGATCAGCACCATAGTTGCTCAATAAAGTACAAGTAGGTATGGAACCATTTCTTTGCCCATTATGGAACAATTTCTTTGCCCAACTCGAAAGTAACTGTTAGGATTGAAGCTTTGAGCATGCAATGAAAACTGAACCCCGTGTATTGAGCACGTCAGGACACTTTTGTCCTTCTGGGTAGAGGTACACACCCTCTTGCTTTTGCTAAACAGAGAGTCCGCGTCATGTCTTGGGGATGTTGCTCATGCATTTTGCATATTGGTAAACTGACAAAGGATGTCATTAGTGTGATATTTTGTCGCTTATAGTTGCAAATAACTTCCGGAAATCAACGAATCTTAAGTTTGCGAAAGAATGAACGGTACATACATGCTGAGAGCCCACCTAGAAATGTCATCACTCTAACCTATCATGAAATTTATTTCAAATGTGTCATTGCCTCATCATCATTGCCTTAAAATGATGATTGGTTTGATAAAATATGGGAGGTTATCATCAAGGGTACCATCGACTTTGGGTCTTCGTTCATGCATATCAGATCTACCCCAGTGCAAATTTCCAGGACAGTGTTTGTTCAAATGAAGATTCGTATTTTAAAACCAGTCTCTCTCACGTAACTGGGGCGCAAGGCTAATTGCTGCATTGGTGTCTATTGGTGAAACCGTGTCTACCCCCATTCCACAGCTGAAAAGGAAGCGCACATGGTAGAATATACCAAGTATGTTTCCATTTCCGTGCCGATTGTATTCATTCCTTGCTTGAGTGCTGTCCAAGTTGTGATCTCGCACACCCCTTTGGATTACAATCTGATAAACCTATCGATATATGTGATGCCTTCAGTGTCAGTAATATGCGACTGCGCATTCACCATATAGTCCATATGTCGAAATCATACAGTATTTCCATTCCCTTAACCTCATCAGGGGTACGATCTACATCGTCAAATTGCGGATAGAATTTAAAAACGATATATAAGAGATAATATAATTGCATTAGTACTGCAAGAGGAGAAGAATCTACTTGAATCGTCCACAAGTTCTAATTGTAATCTGAAAACGGTTGCTTTATTATTCTTTATGAATGTATTAAGCTGTAAAGCCATCGAAAAGATTAAATCAAATCCTTTGGTAAAATAGCACATGAGGTTTAACGTACTTGTACAAAGCGTCAGCCAAATGCAGAGAAGATAAATCCAAGCAATCATAGTGAGCCACACGAAGAACACGTCATGCGGCGTAGGCTTCCGTAGATACACAAACATCTATAACCTCCAGTTTCATTAATATACATGAAAGTGGTCGGACAAACTTGGAATTGTAAAAGGCTGACCTTTCTGCCTTGTTGAATAGGTATGGGTGAGTTCAACAAATGTCACTTAAATGCTAAATGAAATATTCCTGTCTACACTTCTGCAAAATATGAATGATTTACTTGCGTCCACCCAAGCGTTCTGGTGATTAGGGTGAGAGACATTCATTGCTTTGCTGTGAAGATGCATGTCAACATCATTAACCTTTGTACAGGATGTTGTACTCATATTGACGAAGGTAGTGTCAAGGAAGATCGGATGACATTTATGGGATTTTTAAAAGCAAAAAACATGCTCCGAATAATTCCATATGTATGTATTAACCATATATTGGTTTTCATAAGTCTCTAGTGGTTAACTCCTTTGTGAGAAACATTATTCTATCTAAACTAATAATTGGAGGCACTGCACCACTCAGCCCATTTTCACATACCTACTGCAGCGCTCAACTTTCGGCTATAACATCCATGTCCAACAAGCCAGACCTACAGTATTGGCTCTGTAACTCAGCCGAAAATGCACCTAGAGACGTCAAATAAAAACTGAAATGTGGGGGGAAACACGAGGAATAAGTAAGAACTATTGACTTATTCATTAGATATAGATTTATTCAATCCCTCATTCGTTATGCTAGCATAGCAAATGGAAGGGGTACCTCAACAGCGAGACCTCTTCTGAAACACGACTTTCTGATCTCCACTGTTGGTGCCATTATTACAACCACTGTTGAGGCCATACTCTCGCTTTTACTACCACAAATATTTAAACAGGTCCCTGGTTAGATTTAAGTAACGTTTTAAAAGGGTTTCCTAACCAAACGATAATCATTCAACTTTTGGAAACACTTCATAAGCAAAACTGCTAATACTAGATCGGATTTTTAATGGACAAATGATAGAAAATACAGTTGTGTCCCCTATGTGCATTGACAGTGGTACATTTATATCACACTGGCTACCAGAGTTACACTACACTACTGGACGGGTTAAATCCATAGCCACCTTGACCCCAGAGGAGGTGTGAAGCGCAGCGCCCCCTATACCGACCCGACTCATATACGCGATCGTGGCAGGCTTCGAGCACCACTTTCAAACATGACAGCATTTGGGAAGGAGCCCTAGACAATGGACTGTGTCTGGCTAGCAAGTGCTAGCCTATGAGAAATAAGGCTGTATCCCACAACACCAAACAGCCATAAAACGTGGAGCTCTATTGAGCTCTATTGTGGTTTGGAATACAATAAATGTCACTCTATCAATATTTGAAAAGATTCTTGATAGAGCTCTAACAGTTTGCATGAAGTAGCTGTTCTAATTTAGCCTATTTTTGTATTATTGTCCCATAGGAATCTGCATCAGCTGTCATTTTAGAGCAGGTCGATTTGCATAATTTTTAAGCAATGTCATGCCTAAAAAGAGTAAGGGAGCAACAAAACAAAGTATTATGGACCTTTTGGTAGCTCATCGCCATTGAGAAACGCTCTAAAACGCCTGTAGAAGAGATTCTGTGTCAGTTATGTAGCAGCCTGTCAGCGCACTCGATGTGTTTTGTTTTGGTTCTCTATTATCGCTCAAAACTGTAGGGGGCGCTGCGCTTCACACCTCCCCTGCCTTGACCCAGTAGCGGGAACTGTTTGTAACTCTCCTCCCAGATCTTTTGTACTGCCTAGAGTCATAACCTCGATGCCAATTTACCATTTTGTTATTAACTTTTTATGTATTTTAAGAATAAAACCACCATAAAGTTAGAATTTGCAAAGCTATGACTATATCTTATTAAGTACTTCTGCTTTTAGAAGTTACAGAGAACAAAATTAGCGTTTTTGACTTTCCTTCAATGCTATTTTACGGATTTCAATTTCAAGACAGGTCATTCCTCTCGTTTAGTATGATCTAATGATCTGTATGGTCTTTGATCTGCTTCAATATCAGCATTCAATTCAAAAGAAAAAACAGTAGAAGGACAGGATGTTCATGTGACTATAGAAGAAACTCTACAGGCAACAAGTGGATCTTACACACAGGATTCGCAATCTACTATATTCTGAACGTTCAGTTCTATAATATCATTCTAGTATTTACCGCCCCTCATTGGCTGTCAGGATTTGATTGATGACTTAGGTTAATGACAACTTCTGTTTGGTAATGTAGGAAATGTTGTGAGACGATCGAGCTTCAGTGAATGGCTGGATGTGGGTTGGGGGCTGGGTAGGGGGATATGTATCCAACCTCATGTATTCCTCTTAATCCCATCATGAAGAGACGTATAAATCACACGCCGATGGTGTCTGTTCACGTGAAAGTGATATTACGACTAATATTTATTCATCTATTCGGTGCCCTTATAGATAGTAGTTTTATTCTATTGGCGGATAACACGGTTATCTATAGGCATGGAAATAATTAACAACTCCTATATGACCAAACCCAAAGGGATTTGGTGTTTACAGAATAAGTTGAGTACAAATATTGGCAAAACCAAGCACATGTGTTTTTCTACAAAGCAAAAAGCAAGGCAAAATGAGGCTAATCATCTTTTTATTGACAAACAAGAAATAGCACGAGTTCCCTCTTACAAATATTTAGAGGTAATACTTGACAAAAACCTAGATCACCACGATCACTTTGCCTCGTTATGTAAGAGTATATCTTTCAGACTATACCAATTTTCCAAAATGAGAAGTTGTTTAACAAAGAAAGCTGCTCTTTCAATTTACACAACTGCTATAGTGCCATATTTTGACTATGGTTATGTTTCTTTTTGATAGTGCCTCAGTCAGACTTACTGACTCTTTGCAAGATTTACATAATAATGTCTTGAGGATATGTCTTCGGGCAATTGCCTACACCCCTATAAGGCATCTTCATCTAAATGCAGAGATTCCTCTTCTCAAGGATCGTAGAGAAGCACATCTCCTCAATTACATGTACAAAAGATCAAGGGTTATTCAAAATATTATTAATAATAACAGAAATACAAGACAATTTGGTGCTCTTGTAATCTACACTGATAGACAGAACTATAATGTTTATATGCGATCCGTAAAATTTCAAAGTGGCTCGAGATGGAATGAACTAAGTCCCCTGGTTAGGAATACTGAGACTTTCACAAAGTTTAAAGCTTTAACAAAGGCGAACATGAGAAATAAGATTTGGCTTCTCTAGCCTTGATACTTGTTATCTATCTGTCACTCTATAATTACCGAGTGTATGTGTTATATCAATTATATTAAGGAATAATGGATAACCCTTCTAATCAGCCAGCACTCCTCACATCAACACCGAACTGAAGTGTGCCTACGCACACACAAAATTACTTTGCAGACATCTAACAACACGTTCGGCAACTACTGTCAAGCTAATGTTCTAACATAGCAATGTGTCACATAGAACATTTACATATATATTTATGTGTTTATGAAATCATCTTAAATTGACAAGTTCTAATATGGCTTATCGCAGATGTTAAATGTGCAGGAATAGCATACACTCTTAGAACACAGACGCTGCAATTCTAGACTGTGCGCCCTTGCCAGAATCCATGATTTCAATGCCCAATGTTCTTTAACTTGGACCCACCCACCCATACTTTTGACATGGAGTATTTATATAAAGGCCTGGTTTAATTCCCGCTAATCATATTAACTGTTTAAATACCATTCCCGCGATTTTATATGACGATACCAATTGCCAACATTTATCAATATACCGATATCCATATTGAATTCGCTTTATAGTTCCGTTTGCAGCTTAAAAAAAGTGAATTGCCAACGCAGTGCCTCAGAATATGGCCGGTGTTAACTTTTTTATGCTGGTATCCAGCGTCACCACCATGGTGGATATATATCGGGTTGCCTTTTACTGAGCAGTCAATCGGAAACCAGCGGCACAGTAGTCTGTCATTAATTGTCGTCTGCTGAGATTCCGTCCTCGTTGTGCTTCTGCCCTATGCTCACAGTCGACCACCGCGCTCAATGAATCGCAGGAGAAAAGCTTTTCGCTGTTCGCGTGTGATGATTTTAGGACAAGGAGAGTGAATGACGTAGAAAGCCCCAGAGGGTGACGTGAAACATAAAGCGTTGATCTATGTGGTAACATGGTTCCTACAGAGCCTAGACCTACGCTTTAATCTGCCTAAAAACCGTGAGCGATAAAGAGGCTATTGTGGGGTCACAATAATCCCTTCTCACTCTTTCTCTCTCTCTCTCTCTCTCTCTCTCTCTCTCTCTCTCTCTCTCTATTGCTCTCTCTCTCTCTCTCTCCCTCCCTTGCTTACAATTGCATTTCAGTCAGATAAAAGACCAAAGGACGTTGATTTGAGGCATATGAAGGGCTGAAATAGAATACATCTAGGACCAATCCTAATAGGTATTGATATGTCATGTCAAAAATCAATACCATATCTTGGCAGGTCAATGGCCTACACATGGCATGATGATAATGAGGGTTTCTGCAAACTCCTCGCAAGTAGACCATATGATGTGCATTTCATTTCATATGATGTGCATTGAAAATTCTTAGAATAAATCCAAAGGCGTGTTCCCAAATATCAAAATTAGCTTAAAGCTGTTTGTGCGTTACTCGTTTTCTTAGTAGATAGAAGTGGCTCCACGTTGGTTTCTTGACTGAACTTGAGGCTTGAAGGTGTAGTCCGACGTTGAGAGAGTCCCTTTCATGGTGTTTACATTAGACGACTAAATATGTGGCGACTGTAGATCGTCAGCCAATAGTCGTCAGGCGGTGGTAATGTACACCGCAAAAGCTGCCATCCTAAGAATATACCCACGGACTTGAATGACTTACAAGTCCGTGCAGAGGAGGTGTGAACCGCAGCGCCCCCTATACCGACCCGACTCATATATGCGATTGCGGCAGGCTTCGAGCGCCACTTTTAAACATGACAGCATAGGGGAAGGAGCTCTAGACAATGGACTGTGTGTGGCTATCGGCCTTGCAACCATATTGGGGACTGAAGACTAGTTATTTTTGACTTAGTATACAAAAGTTCTCATAACTTAGTTTGTAAAAAAGATACAGAATTACAAATGGTATTATATTAAACCAGAGATTATGGGCTTTATTGGCATATATATATTGAATTTATTGAGGTGAATCCGGATTCCACCTTAGTCCCTTATATGCCTTCCTGACCTATAGCAAGCCCTGGCCTAGTGATATTTGTGAGAAATAAGGCTGTATTCCACAAGACCAAACAGCCATAAAACGTGGAGCTCTATTGAGCTCTATTGTGGTTTGGAGTACAATAGATGTCACTCTATCAATATCTGAAAAGATTTTTGATAGAGCTTTAGCTTTTAGCCGCGATCGAATGTGCCGCGCTGAGACACTGTCTATAGTACAGCCAGCATTCTGTGTCTTCCAAACAGTCTCCCAATTGCAGAGATGTTTTAGGGTATCGTTGGCCGATTATGTCGTGACTGAAAAACAGGGCCCAGGTTATCTGTGCCCAAGGAAAATACTACATTGACCCCTGCTTCCCCTTTTGGGCCTGCCTCTTGGCCTTGGCTTGCCAGTGAGTTACAAGGGCTGTCACCTACCTCATGGGCTGCCAAGGCCATTTCACGCGCTCCTATATTGACGACTGTGCCGGCGCCGAGGCCACTGGGGAGGAGATGTGCTGCGCTTTCTAGGACCTCCGGGAAGTGACTGAGACTCTGGGTTTGGTCCTCGCCCTGGACAAGTGCAGCCCCCCTGCACAGGCAATGGAGTGGCTGGGTATCGACGTGGATACCGAGGCCATGACACTCTGTATCCCTCAAGATTGTCTAGTCGAGGTCGTAAAGAACTGTAGGGCGCATCGTGTGATTGGCCGTTCCCAGATTCAGTCTATCGTCGGCCTCCTAATATACGTAGCGAGGTGTGTGTCCCAGGCTCGCAAGTTTGTAGCCCGTGATCTAGCCTCCATGTCTCAGATCCCGGAGAAGGGAGCAGCTATTATCCCTCAGGCAGTTAACCCTTCAAGAGCCACACATAATTCACCATGTACCCATACTACAGCAGGCACCAGACCCAATTGTGGACTTTGTATGGCCGGCTTTTGTAGTCAATATTATTAAGAGAAATTACAAATTTAAAATTTCCAGTAAATCTATATTTTTTAATAGAACTTTTCGATATTTCAGAGACATACTGGCGACATTTAGCATAAGATCCGATATAATTTTCATGATTCTGCGATAATTTTTCAAAACGTTACAAAGGAACAAATACAGAGTGGTTCATCCATTCCATATGTGAATGCCATATGGCATTGTCCGGCCCTGGCCAGGGGAATGCCATATGGCATTGCCCTACCAGAAAGGGTTAAGGACGACCTATTATGATTCCTTCGCTATGCTACAGCCGCTAACAGGGTGGTCCTGGTCGCTCCTCCCAGGACAGAGTATGTGATCTTCGTCACTAGCATGGGTGGCACTACCAGGGCGGACTCAGTCGAACCATCTCTATGCCAGGAGCATCCAATTGTTACTTCTCCAGCACTATTCCATGCTATCGCCATACTCCAGGAACCCCCGACCAACCAAAATGCATCTGAGATCAGCACCTCCTCACGTTATAGACGTGCCGCACTTTCCAGATGCAACCATCTGCCCAGTCGCAGCGTATGTCTCCTACACCACAAGTCAACATGCAGGACCTCGGGCTCCAGCCCTCTTATTATCATCTGGTATCCCTCTCACCTCTTGGCTGCTGTTTGCTGTCATGCTGGCACTACCAGGGCGGACTCAGTCGAACCATCTCTATGCCAGGAGCATCCAATTGTTACTTCTCCAGCACTATTCCATGCTATCGCCATACTCCAGGAACCCCCTACCTTCGGGGCCCGTGGCCCCCTGGATCTGGCCTTATCGCATTCACGGACAGCCTTAAGCCTGTCGCTGCCATCGCAACAGGGAGGACAAGTGACCCCCTCTACTTGCTGTTGCTTTGAAATATGGCTGGTTGAGGCCGTGGCTGATATTGACATTGACTTTCAGTTCACGGCTGGCCTGGATGATGTTTTTGGGCGGCTGTGCAGTGTTGGCTCTTGCCCCATGATTACATCTTCATCTTTTAGGCGCCTGCTCCGCCCTTCACATGCAGATGATGGCGTTGTTGGCACCCGCTGAGGCCCAGATTCCGGCTCAGGCTTATCTCCGGTTCGCCGTCCTCATGGGTTTTGACCCCTCCTGCGAACCGTCGCCAATGGTGCCCTCTATACACAGGCTAATTCTTTTCGGGCTTCACCAACGGCCGCCAATTACTTGTCGGGCATGAGAACATGGATACGCTGACCTGGAGGCAACCCCTCCTCAGGGATGAGGTCCTTGTGGTCCAGTGAGGGTCCCATAGCCTCTCAACTCATGTTGCATCACCAGTTCCGACAGTTCACCTTCCAGAACTGCAGCAGCT
Source organism: Alentia gelatinosa (assembly GCA_950022655.1). Classification (NCBI taxonomy): domain Eukaryota; kingdom Metazoa; phylum Annelida; class Polychaeta; order Phyllodocida; family Polynoidae; genus Alentia; species Alentia gelatinosa. The sequence goes on along the minus strand of OX465583.1, from coordinate 45,887,315 downwards.
GGTACACTACATTTCTAAGGCCAGACATTCAGCCCTTTTCTTGGATGCGGCCATCCTAGTATCATATTTTAGTTTTTATGAGGGCGTCAAATATCCTCTCTCCATCAACCTCATCACGGGAAGGCCCTCACACTCTACGCAGAGAAGATATACAAGTTTCATCTACCCTCCTTAAGATTCATTTGAGACCAACCAAAATCCATCTGAGATCAGCACCTCCTCACGTTATAGACTTGCCGCACTTTCCAGATGCAACCATCTGCCCGGTCGCAGCGTATGTCTCCTACACCACAAGTCAACATGCAGGACCTCGGGCTCCAGCCTTCTTATTATCATCTGGTATCCCTTTCACCTCTTGGCTGCTGTTTGCTGTCATGCGACCTGCGGCAGAGGACAGTGCTCGATGCCTGCGCCGCGGGGGCACCCGAGTGCTAGATACACCTACAGGGCACATGGTCAAGCCCCTCGGGTATCAGGCCATATTTATCCCCTCTTGAAGGACGTCGACCCCTTCCCGGCATTCTTAAAGGTTTTGCATTTATGCCCCCATACCTGTTGGCATCATCTCCTATTTGAGATTTATATTTCTCTTTATCATAACAATGGAAAAAAAAATCACATTATAAATCTTTAATAAAGATTGTATAAGCCAATTTCACCACCTCTGTTTCAATTATCAGAACAGTGTAAGAAGTGCTATCTTTGAGCTGAATGTTATTATGCCTGTATCAGCGTTGCAACCTTACTATAATCCTTGTGGGTAAATTTTCTCCGTTCGTTTAACCCCGAATCGGGTTTGCGTTGGGAGAAAATTTCACTTACTATAATCCTTGTTCAAATTTAAACACACTTTAACATAGTGTGGTCATAATTGAACTTTGATGTACCCTGAAGTGTGAATTCTGGTTTACATACACACCTATCATAAACAGCCAAAGTAAAGTCGTTCTATAGCACCCATGTTCATTCTGCATTTTGTCGGGTGAAATGTCCAACAAAAATAAGCAGCAATAATTCTATCATTGTACTACTCTTTCTTGTTTGAACTGGTATGTGATAGTTAATATTAACTGCTCTTTCTTTCATATCTTGCTGAAATGTTATCATGATATCTCATTGTAATAAAATCTTCTTGGTGCCAATAAATGCTGCTATATTCAAAATAATTTGAATTTCGGGAAATAACTTAGTAAAATACATGCAGACGCTTTTCTGATATAATCTCATTTTGAATGTATTTCAGGTAAGACGAACTGAAATGGGGTCAACATCTTACATGTTAGGGTGTATTTGATATGTGGTACATAAAGTGACAGTTTATGATAATAACAGTCGTGTCCATGTCAAAGACTTCATCACTGTGTGTCAGCACGTGATAACTATGCGTGCACCTCGTGCTAGACTGGCTCCAGTCCCTGTATCCTATGGCTACCCTCCTCGCTGGGATACAGGGACTGGTACAATCGGTAATGGTGTTGGATTACTGGTGCTGTTTAGCTCCAGGACTGCCAGCACTCTCCACACAGATATACTGGCTACTGGTCAGGATATCTGCTGGGAGATTGATACCCTCTCACTTGATCTTAATCCGGTCACAGTTAGGAGCAGGCGAAATTTATTGCTATGACAACACAGGCAGCCAGGGAACTGGAGGAGGGGAGGGGGGGAGGGGTGGGAGGAAGTATAGGGTTACAGGGAGTGGTTTGGGGCTATAAACAGGAGATTTGGTTCATAGTGGACAACTCTTTGATTCATAGGCCAGTCAGAGAAGGATACATACTTTAATTAACTTTATTCTTATTGTGTTTAATCATTTAATGAATGTTCATAATCAAAGACTTCAGCAAGTCTAACCTCGTGCGAGCTATGGTCTGCACCTCTGAGCGATAGATCAATTTCTGGTTGCGTGTGACGTCCCTTTCGAGTGTTGTGAAACTGGAACTATGGATATAACTTTTGATGAAATTTGATGTACTAAAGTAATTACTTGTTGGACTTAAATTTCATGGTCATCTAGAACCGGATTCTCCTCTATTAATACCCATCTCTGTTTTCATAATCTAGGCTACGAGAATGATATCTGCAAAATTGTGAAAATAAATGGCGTTTGCTTCATCTTAATCAGATATGCAGGCAGAATTATTACATGCCATGGCATATGATCTGTATTTAAACACATTATAAACCTTTATTTTCTTTGGAAGTATTTTTACTCTATTTACTTGTAATGGAAACACCAGAAAAAAAGAATGGAAAACTGCAGTTTTATATCTTTCCAAAAAATCATAGTAAAATAAGGCTTACGGTCAATAGTATTCTCCCACTGTCTATGATTTCTAATTCAAAATGGCGGCGCATTGGGTGTAACTTAAACATGGTCCATAGGCATAACGGCTGTTATAGCTACATATTTCTGTACTGTGAGGACTGCGAAATCTGACAACCAGCCGGCCCTTTGCCAGCCTTCCTCCGGGCGGGCAACCATTCCCGTAGAGAAGGGTAGACGTAAACAGCGGGAGGCCAAACAGGATGCACCGGAGGCCCAACAAGTGAGAGCACACCCACGGCACGCTGACACGCCCGCCCACCGACCCGCTCGCTCGCTCGCTCGGTCACATCCATGACATCTTCTATACGGCCTGTGTCGCGACCAGTCTCCGCCTGCAGCTGTTGCAGGTCGACATCTGACTGACGGACGTTACTCCGGGCCTCCCCCTCCTCGCACACCGACAACACCGACACGTGTATGCCCAGGAGTACAACAATGGGTCCCCTACCTCACTGCCTCCAGGGCCAAGGACCAGCCCTCGCTGCCCTCCTGCTACAGGTGTTGCTAGCCGTGTCTATTCAGCCAGGTGAGCGGCTCGATTTCTACACCTCACAGACTTGTCTGGTTAATTCCTACCCGGTAGCTTCTTTTCTTATTTTCCCCAGCCTCTACTTCGTTTTCATATTCATATTCCACATGTTTCTTCTCCTACATCCCCATTTTTCTTTAACTTATTGCATCTTATAATTCTGTCGTTTTATTGTTTGATTTACATTTTTATAGTCGTTTAGATTTGACCTTATTCTCTAGCCTAGTAGTCATGTAAATGTATTCCACTTTTATCAATAATTTCCGTTTGCTTTCATTGCTTTTAGTATAATCTATCGCTTCCTCCCTTACATCAAGTTCTCTTATCCATCCCACATTAGTTCCTCGTGCCCTTCCTCTTGACACAGCACTAAACGTGTAAGTGTATGGTTAGTGTAGACCCTGAAGGAAATAGGACTGATTGTGACTGCTTCCACGTGGCCCCCTGCCACAGTCCAGACAGCCCGACACATGGTAGAGCTGACATTCCCACCTAAACGAACTCTGCCTTACGAAGTTCAACACAAAAAGGTCATATGCATTCCCTTTATATCATCCTTTTCCAAAATTACTTTCCACATAATTGTAGTCTAAATGTTTGTACGTTGGCAATCTCTACGGGAGGGCAGGACTGATGTGTTTATATGGTATAAGTACAAGTGTATGTTTCCTCTCTAAAGGGTCAGGAAGTTAACTCTTGGATAGTGCCATGTGGTGCTCGTCTTGCTCTGCAGGTGGCGCAGTTATTCCTCACATGACACGTGGTCACATGACGCCCGTCTTGAGTGTGCTGCAATATTCTGCTATGATTTCATAAACATTGTATTCGCTGAGCGACAGAATTATACGATATTATTCTTTAATATTCTATCTGTGTAGCGTGCTGTAATGTAATGTAACTTATTTAATGCAGTTTTTATTGCTTGCTTTCCGATATCAAGTGCACCATCTGAAATGTTATGTTTAGGCTAGAGCCAAGATATTGGGAATTCCAAATATAATACCCGTTTTTTTTAAATTAAAGTGATTCAGTAAAACGTATTTGTTGTTGATGTAAATCTCTATCGTTCAAGTTTTGTGTTATCTTGATTATTTTTGTTGCCCTCTTGTTGAGCAAGTTTCTAATCACAACCGACTACAACAGCAGTGTAAATTAGAGTAAATAGCATTGGCGACTAAGGAAAAAGAAAATGGAGTAAGAGATGAGCAGGGGAAAAGACAATGTTAAAAGAATACATGATATACGATAAATTACGCCATAAAGCTCTGACAATTATACACCTATCTCTATGAACACAGCTCTGCCATATAGCTGAGGACACACCAAGCGAGCAAAGGAGCGATTTCTGGATTAACTAACAAAGTTATGGCGTGAATGTGAGATCGTTTTTGATAGTAATATCTCTAACCGATGATTTAACATCTCAGAACCAACTTTTGCTTGAGGGAATACCAAGAGTTTAGATCCACCAAACAGATGGTATAACTGAACGTCCCCAAACCAGCACCAGATCAACACTGCTATCACTTGTCATTCCTTCATCCTTAGTTATAAGATATACCATAAGCCTGGATGTATACTACACCCCGTTATATTATTATATTGTTATCAAAATACTATACTATACCCAATATTAATGTGCATTGTACATTATTTGAGGCCTAAGACCTCCATACTTATACTTATATAAAGTAGCGCACTCAAATGTATGAGGAAAACAAAACAGATTACCAATTGTCATATAGGGTGTTATGGCAGATCACAGACTTGTCCTGACGAATAATACCTTAAATTTTTTAAGAAAGTAGTCAGTTGAGTTATGAAATAATAGCTCGCGTCCACACCATTTTTGTTGGCGATTCAGGAAATCGCTGCGTTTCTCGCTTGGTGTGTCTCCAGCATTTATACCTCCGTGATTATGCAGAAACGTATTAGTGTAAGTAAAATCTACAGTCCCTGATGGACCAACTGTGTGCAGGGCTGATCCTCTGAGCTTACTACCAGTTGAATGTATCCCCTCAGCTCACTGCATTTATAGTTGGTAGGGTCACACAAACTGTAAATATTTCTGTGAATATACAGGATACTACTGTAAACGTGGAAAGTATATCGGCTTCATCATATCTACAGTTTTACATGTATTTTCATAGGACATTGTACTGTCAGATTCTGATGAGTATTCCTATGATATATAGTTGAAAAGTTTAGATCTTAAAATATCATTGATAATAATGATATTGATAAGCCACTATGCTGCTAAGGAATGTATGATGTTAGCCATCACAAAGTATTCACTTTTGTATCCATATTTTAGATATCTCCTACTTAAAAAAGTTCTCGAGAGTTCTATGGTATAGCATATTAAAGAGCCATTTATATTATTGAGCAGAACCCATCCCAACGGACACCCATTGTAAGCGTAATGTAATGGCACCATAGTTGACAGGGAAATACGTAAAATTAAAGGGCATTTTTTTTAAGTGTATAGTCTCTCGACATGCCAGTTTGCACCAGGGCCCCTTTGAATAATTTGGAAGAACGAGACTTTATTAGAGTATATAAAGTCTACCGTCTGTCATGGACTCACTGTTCACAGCGCAGAGCCTCTGTGCATACTACTTGTCGAATATGTCCAGTCAGCTTTCTGCATGTATAGGTAATAGGGTCATATATAGTCTCTCGACATGCCAGATGCATTGAGGCTCATTGAATGATTAGGAATAACAAGACTTTATCCGAAATGATATTATATAGAACGAATTCTAAATTAATTTCGTTTAATCCAGAAATCAAGGTTTTGTCTGATCACACCTTTTTCTCTTGATACAAAAGATACTTCTTACATAATTTAGGCAGCATTTCGATTTGGAAGTAACATAAATCCAGATACGTACGTAAATATAGAATATTCAACGGACATTGCCTCTCAACAAATGACACACTAGTGTAGCATTCGGTATTTTGCAAGCCCGATTAAATGTGATTTATTGACGCAAGGTACTGAGCTTTTGTAGTGCTCTTTAGTCACACTACATTGAAGGTTAAAGTTCACTGATGATCCATTTTCATATAATCATTGCTCTACGGTATAACAGATGTTTCGGGCATTATCAAAGCTATTATTTATGTACTCCCTTATTGAGATCTCATCGTTGTTTACAAGTACAGACTTTGTCTTTCAGATCAAAAGCCTAAAGTTACCACATATGTTTAGCACTTACTGCTGGTTGTATGTATACGATATTGGATAGATCAATAAAAAGAAAACAATTTGGAAGATCTATACATCAAAATTTGATGTTTACAACCCTGATGTGGTTGTTTTGGTGGAGGTTACGTATTCCCAACCCGTATGATAAATTCCTCGTCACCTAATGCACGTCTTAAGTGGTGCTGACTAAAATGGCACAACAGGTGTTCCGGAGATAATTTCAAATGTGAAACTCTCACAGGATGTTTAATCAAAAGCCCAGCCGGTCTGGTCCTGAAACAACTAGTGTCTTTTATCTCTATCAGAGGTCTTGCAGGTGGTAATACAATATGAGGAATGTGAATGTTGGAAAACGAAAGAATCACATTTGTTTTGTTTCAAACGAACTTTCCAGAGTAGGGTGAGCAGTCATAGAAATTTACGTTTATTAAGAGCACATGGTAATGGATCTCCTCATAAGGTACACACGTCTCATTAAAGATTAACCTGTAGGTTAGAAGTAAAAAGAGCAGAGAAGGTCATCTCACCAGCCATTGTTTTGAACACAATGAGTATTGTTTCCTCGACGTATCATTCACTCCCAAACACATCGATCACGTTTGCTCCTGTCTGATATTTACGTGGTCCATCCATATAATGATTATAAATGCATGGCGTATAGTTATACAGTAAATATGGACTGTTTTTCCATATCATACAAAAATTCACTCCGGAACCCTGTTCCGTACTGCAAAATACGGAGCCCCGCTAAGTATGTGATTAATACCTGTCGACTAAAACATGTTTGTTATGCCAAATTATGTTGATTTCAAAAATCAATTTCGGTTTTATATCAAATAAATAGACAAGAATCGACGGCTTTCTGGACGGGCGGCTGTAAACTACGAGGGGTTGACGCGTAGTAGTACACGAGCGTCATCAAGTGTATTACGGGGACAACCTCGAGTGATTTGCATAGTCACCTGTCCACTACCTATCGCTTCTATTCATATAAAACGACCTGGCCATGCTATACAAACGAGATGATCATTAACGGTCTGCACGGAACGAGGCGTTTACGCCGAGTTCCTTATGAATCGTAAATTATCGAGTTTGTAGCTTGTGTGCAAGCATGGTGGGTCGTTTTATATTTGATACCTAAAATCAATAAAATAAATTATCTAATTTAGCGAATAACTAATATTCTAACTAATATCTTTAATATTTTGTATACGGTACACTGTTCGGTAGTATCTTTTCTTTATGTCGTGAAATGATGCATATTCACAGTATATATGGCATGGGTATACAGTAATATTTATTATCCATCTTCTCGAATAAACTTAGCCCAGGAATTGACGTATCAAATGGTATACCAATAGGGACTTTGTTTTTGTTCGTAAGCACTAAGGGACTATTTTCCCATATATATAAAGGCTTTCAGGCCATAGAATTTCATCGAGTTTTGTACCTTGTACAAGCATGGTATGGCACGATAACTCTATAATATACCCGAATTTGTGCAATCTTTGTGTAAAATCCCAAATTCAATCAAGTCAATCACTTTTCCAACACTATATATTTACTCGGTTGTCACCTTGTTCATATCACGCTGCATCAAACTCAAGGACAATGACGACTTTGACCGAAACTTGTTGGTTTCTTCTTTAGTATTCATTCAAGATATTCGTACATATAACATTCCTACTCCTGTTAATCTTTCGAAGTAAGGCCTAGCGTCCACCTACTACGATAGAAATTTAGACCTACCGATTTGGCACCGATACAGAAAGCAAATATCGGAGACCTATCGGGAAGGTGCAAAATTGTAGACATCTGTCTAGACATGCCAATCCACCACGCATCGTAATGGGGTTTTTTTCAGTGCCTAATCGCAGAAACGTGGTCAACTGCCCCGATATGAGGTAACCTTCCGATGCGATTTTTATCGGGAGGTGCATCGTAGACAATATCGGAGCCATATCGTAGTAGGTGGACGCCGGACCTTAAGGAGTTCTCCCACTGGAAATCCTGTACAGTAACGCTGTTTTCACTCGACCTTTCACCAGGTAGCGCCCAAGTGAGGATCGTTGAGCCGCTGACCAGCGCCGTCACGGTTGGCTACGGAGGTCGTCTGCTGCTCGTCTGTCGTCATTCCGGGCATGCGCCGCTCAGATGGTACTTTAATGGCGTTCCCGTCACTTCCGGCCGGACAATGACCGTCACGCCCTCTGACGCAGGGAGGGGCCGTCAACTGACGTTAACAGTAACACGTGTGACACAAGAGTCTAGGGGGCGCTACCAGTGCACCAACCAGAACAATTACTATGACTACGACTTCCGGCGGGTGGAAGTCAGTGCGACTGCGCCGAGATTCATAGGTAGGGCACACATCTTTGATATATTATGTTGTCTTTTTAGCTATTGTATTGCCATATTTTCGAATTGCTTTCAATTATATGAGAACCATCCTCAACCACACCCACCACGCTGCCACCAATATTACACACGTTCTTTATCAAGCTACTAGCGAATTCGTTTCTACCCTGTGTGCCTCCTAGTGTATTTGAAACGGAGAGTCAATACAGAGTTTAGAAAAGGAAGCAAAAGTCTGTGACATTGGCTGAATTCGGTTTAGGTATTCTCGGGAGTGGAGTTGACAATACAAGACTAGCGACCACCCTCAAAGGGTCATAACAAAAGCCTGTCACTCGACCACTGGTATCAGTGCTCAATAGCATCGCCGATTGTTTTCAATCTAGGCTATGAATAAATATGTGTGTGGCTTAACACTGTGGGCCTAAAGCACTTTACCTTACATTCATGCCAAGATAGCCCTCCAGGACCTGTTTCACTAGTTTCGCGACATGTCTAGATGGTGTGTCCGGTTTCATAAGAACTAGACATTAGACTTCGTTTTGTCCATTTCTTGCTTGTACTGTTGATGCTGCCTTTTATATCTGCTTAACACTTTTGTCACGAAACTAGTGAAACAGGTCCAAGATGTGCAGATTTGTCTAATTCTTATGTTTGGGGTCTGTCTTTTCCTAAGGCCAGCTACTTGAGTTGTCATGAAACTAGATAACCTCAATGTCTGTATGGTGTCACAGACATGTCACGAAACTAGTGAAACAGGTCCCTGTTCCTCCCCTACCACAATCACTGCATGCCCATCTACTTCACTTAACAGCTAGGTGCACTGAAGAGCCTGTTCGTTCGGGCTCACTGCTCTCCTACCACTATCTTTTTACAACGCTTGTGCATTTCAAATCTGATATAACAAACCTGACTACATAGCATTAAGACTCTGATGGGACAGACCAGTTTCTTTAATATTCAATTTGCTATATCTGATATGACAGACTTATTCATATAGCATTCAAACCATATCTATTCCAGAAACAGGGAATGAGACCAGTACATAATCAGCTTCTCCAAATTGTGTTTGTCAGACAACCAGACAGAAAGATAGACAACAAATGACAGAAGACAGATAGAGACAAACAAACAGACCTTGTGAGTAGGTATGGGATAGGTGGAAGGGTAGGCATTTGACGCCAGTCTACCTAAACCCAGTCACTGCATGCTAGCAGCCTCTACACTGCCACACACACTCCTTACCTGCCTCCACTGACCAAATTAGTGAAACTATCATACTCAGATACACATAGGACTTGATTAAGAAACATCTTAATACAGTAGGATACACTGATTTCCATACCGGAAATTAGTTTCAAGAAGTAATTAGTTTCCTTTTTTTTCGAACATGTAAATTTCTATATTTTGATTAATAACCCAATAGATGATACTTGCAAACAACTTTTTTAAGGTTGCGTTAGGAGGAATAATCATTTCTTTTAAAAATATAGATCCAGGGCAATATCAGTCCTAACATTTGACACATTGATATGTAGCATCTCAACGAGTTTTATCCAAATATTGTGCCTTCCGTCGCTGCCACTTATATTTCCTTATAGAATTACCTATCTTTCCCTACACATAGCAGAGATTCCAGCGAAAGTACCAGAAGCTGTTTAAAAAAACTTTTCGCTTGCTCTCTCACGAGGAATCAGCGTTAGAAATTTTCTTTTTTACTCTCTTCATTGTGGTCATGAAAAGGGAAAAGTTCATACCCCGTCTTTCCATATATAAAGTACCAGAAAGTGTCTATAGATTTGGCGAAGAACCACATCTAATATTGCGGGCATTAGAAATTCCAAGTTGAGTGCGTGTGGCCACTTTCGTGGTCCACATTTATAGATCAAAGGCCATCACAAACACTTTCATTTGAAGCCTGCTATCGGGTCCGTTGGTATGACGACTGCATCAGCTGAAATGCAAACGACGTCTACCGACTTCTGATGCAATGTCTGTATTTGGATAACTTTAGCAAAGTAATTTAAAGGCAATTATGTAAACAGGTCTTATTTTCGCCCCATTTAAAACTATTCTAGAACATATGTGCAAGCATAGTAGGATTTATTTGAAATTCTATACTTTTAAACATTCATTATGATTCACTCATCTGTTACACACAGTCATACTTTTTATTATTTACCTGTTTACAAAGTTCTCTAAGTTCAGTTGTGGGATTAATTTAATCATGAGTGTCGTCTTCGAACCTTTCTGTTCTGACAAGTTATCGAGAGCGTCTCTATATAGCGTGACATTAAGTAAATGGTAATTATAGTGGAAAAATGCTATGTTTATAATCTATAAATTACCTTTTTTACCATCCATCCATCATAGTCTCTTAACCCAACCTTCTCCCCCTTTATACAATTACCTTCCAATAGAATTAGTTTATTTTTACTTATTCCCTTCCTCATAGATTATCATCTGAGGCCGTGCCCATAATACGTTCCAGACCCGCAGATCTATGGGCGTATTGCTATTCTAAAGGGGTATTATACGAAAGTAAGACCTCCTCTGACATCGAAGAGAGAGGCGAACTCTTCCGTCAACGTGCTATTTCTCTGTATAGATTAGTTTTAGTTTTATAATTTACTGTATTCGACATAACACTTTCCCTGACCATTGATAGTTCTGAGCTAACAGACGTTAGGGGTTATATATATTGATACAATTTATATTATATCTGTAAGTGAGGCTCCGTTTTATTTTGTGTTGGTCTCTATCTATAAGTTAAAGTTGGACACCATCGTTTAAGCACGGGGACATCTCTACAATGATTACAATATTACATTATAAATTCTGATGGGCAGAGAATCGGAAGGTGAATCCTCCCCGAGGCATCAAACATACTAAAAGTACTACTTGGGCGGTACTATAAAATCTACAACACAGGGAGCATGGAAATACGAGAAATAATATTAATATCAAAAATAGAACGATAGAAAATAGCGTGCATGAATAGTATTTCCGGAACCGTGATGGATCTGTGTTCAGCTGTTGTTGTTTTTTTATCGTTTTTATTTATCCTGGATTAGATAAGGCATCAATTTGCCTGTTTTCAATCTTGACCCAGCAGCCTAAATACTAGAAAAGAATGCCTAAATACTAGAAAAGAAAGTAACAAAGCAAAAAAAATTATCTGTTCCGAAATTCATTTTATAGATGCGTTCTTTGAACCACAGCAAGTATATCGAGTTCAAAATGTGTTCTTCCGTTCTGATGCATACTAATAGAATAATTCATTTTATCAAAACAATGAAATGGAGATCGACCGACCCTTTTATAGTGCGGCACACCACAGAGCCAACCAGCTCCAAAATTTATGGGAAGTGCGTGTTGGAATTAAGTAGCGGTTCTATGACAAGAGTGGCCTTATATTCATATAGTATGCAGCGTGAATATGTATCACCATGAGTCCCTGCGAAGGTTTATAAGACATATAACCATACGAACATTGGTAAACGTGTCTCCTGAATGAACGTTTTAATCAACCTATATGACACCATATATCGTTCTGATCAAAATTAATTTGACAAGCAAAATCTAACATGATATTATGACACACTCCCGTTCGAATGACAACGGGCACCGAGCTGTTATCAATATTATCCCAAGAGTATAATTAGCAGATGTTCCTGAAGAGTACTAATGGTTTCCCTTACTATAGTGTGTTTTGTTATGCTTTAAGTAGATCAAATGATACTGTACTTTCGACTCTCCTCAACATCCTTGACATGGCCAGTGCATTGGCCATGTCTGGTATATGGACTCACTATGGATTTCTACGTAGGATTAATGAAACCAACTTTCACAGATTGGGGTATGATGCGCTGGCCATCATCTTTAATCTGCTGTCATGACCTTGTTTATCCTAAGAGATGAAACAAGACACGATCCAAACCCAAACAACTCTACAGAACTAAGAATAGTTGCGTAGAAAAACAAATAACTAAAAATCACAGAAAAGAAGGGAATAATAGAGGAAACCCCAAACGCGGCTTCACCCACGCACCCATCTTGATTCCCTCTACATGACCCCTTTGATTTCACACCTACCTCTATTTAACTGGCTCTTACCCACGTGACTACGCGCAGGTCACGTCAGCAGGTTACATGAGCTGATCACGTGACCCAGCGGCGGTCGGCGTCCCCGACACAGAGCGCCATGTTGACGCGTTATCAGGTGACTCAGATAAAACAAATTCGCGCGTTTCGTGTCACATGTGGCGCCACCTGGTTACTCGTACATTTTTTTAAACATTCGTCTGACATTTTCTATAGATTTGTATAGGCTTTGACTTGTTAATCGTAAGCCATTCATTGAGAATAGTTGTGGTATAATCTTCATTTTTTCCCCAATATTTTCAGTAGAATGAATACACAGTTTACAACTTTTTATGATAAAGAAAGCATTTCACTGATGGGTGTAAAAATAAACCCGCAGATAGTATTTTATAAACACAATAATTGTACCGCCACATAAGTTTATGGTTAGCATTCAATGGATCTATAGAAACATAACAAGTAAGCTGCTTTTTAAGTTTTTGGCTTAGGATAAATTCATAGCAACTTGATCGTAGCGTATTGGGAGGCATTTCGTGGCGTCGGGAGCTCGGTGGACACCGCCCCCTCCCCCCCCCCCCCCCCCAAGGTTTTTTTTCTCATATGTACATGTACTAGAAAGGAAAGGTTCTTATTCAGGTTTCTTATTAGAGTTTAGCTGTATACACGTGCACGTTTTTAACATTCGTTTTTCCACGCCTTAACATTAATATACATTTTTTACAATGCGATCTCCAATGAAATTGTAGCATTGATAAAGAAAAAAACATTGTATGCATTGTATAGGGCCTGTAACTATGACATGAGGTATGTTTTTCAACCAATTTGAAGTAACATGGGAAGAAATTAAATCTTTAAGACCTTGAGCCATCATATTCGTTTTAATCTAGTCTCTGACACAGAATCGCTAATTCAATCACTGCACGACTTCTCGCTCGCTAAGAATAGTGATAAGCGATGTAATTCTCTGAATAGATCCCCTCATGACTGTTAGTGGGCTGTGTGCCAAATGCTGTCATATAGACCAGCTCTGTGTGGTAAAATTAAATCTCGGATGGTGACTTAAGGTAAATATTATGAATTTGAAATAGTTCTAGGTATATAATAAAGGGATACAGACCAGGTATTTAATCTGTGAATCGTTACTCACTCGCCCCTCCCGCTTAATGGTGTTGGAGCAAGTATTTGCTGATCCGTGAGTTCGAAACAATTCCCAGTCAACGCTTCCAAACCTCAGGCCCAGAAATACCCCTTTCATTCTCGCTTTTACAACTCCTCTCATACAAAATGTAAATGTGAGATTATGAACCATTCAATTAACATTTATTATCCACGTGACACAACTCTTGCAATAAAAAACCAAAAGGGAGTATGATGCACTCACCATGACCCGCGTATCACCATGCGCCAACTAAGCCCACATATCACCGAGACCAGTCAATGCTTTTTATTTCCCAAACTGAATATCATCATGTACCTGTGGTCAAACATCTATGAAATGCTAAAGGTTCAGTATCGATAATGTTCGTACTCTAGCATGTAAGTCATTGAATTGACGTGGTTTAAAAAATGATTTTCATTCATATCGTAATAAGGAAATGGAGTATTCCGCACCTATAGATGTTTGCAATCTTTCATCCCTAAAATACGGCCCTTCTCCTATAGCGTCGGATATTTTTGCAGCAAGCTAAAAGTCTAGGTAGCCTCTCCAACCTAAAGGCAGCGTATATGAGCGTGTGGAACCACGCTCAAAAATACATATCCCATCTACAAATAATAGGAAATAAACTAGCGACTTCGTCGTTCCAACTCCCGCAACTCTCCGATCAATGAACAGTGTAATTAACATCATGATGGCAACGGGACGTACTACAGTGACAGTGGTGTCTCAACTTAAGGTCCTTACTGCTCCTATTATTTCACCTGACACAGAACTTTTGCAGGCACCCAGCGCAATTTATCTCGTGCACTGAGCTCGGGGCAAGGAGATGCGAAAACTTCAGTTCTAAAATATGTTTTCGGTATGGCTAGAAACAAATCCTAAGGATAGAAGTATATCTGTGTGGAGAAACACAAAAAAGAGTAGCAGGATTCAGTTAAGTACCGCACGAGAATCTCACTCTCGTGGGCCTTCAGTCTCCATGCCTAAGTTTGGTTCACTCTGTCTCTATGTGCGGGACCAACTCCAAGCGGATCCTTACAAAAATTACACGTTTTATATGTGGTAGGTACTGATAATCACAATCCATGTAAATATTCAGATCGCCGCGTGGACATCGTGCAGCCAGACTCGGACGCCGCTTCCGTCGGAGAGGGCGGCGCGCTCAGTCTGAAGTGTGAAGGTGGCGCCGCCGCCGAACTGACGTGGCTCCATGACGACAAGAAGGTGGAGGCAGACGCGCGGGTCCTCGTGACGTCAGCGGAGAACGGAACCCGTGACGTCACGACCAGCGTTCTGACAGTGATGAACCTGGCGGAGGAGGATGAGGGGATATACGTCTGTTATGACGCCAACAATTACCAGAACGCTGACGTCGTCAACGTCACCGTCGTCAGGGCTAATATAAGTATGGCGTAGTCAAATGTAAGGGATATGCTATAAACTATGTCGTGGTTAGACTACTGGTACCCTTATCTTAAAGTGAGAGTAAATTTCACACTGTACGATTTTGGAATATCAATCTTCCTTTCTTGCGATAAAGGAACAGTTGTAAGCTCAGGCGAGGTATTGTAAGAGAGTAACCCAGTGTGGCACGCTCCTCCAGCAATTTGCCTAAGATTAGAACGTGAAGATGTACCTTTGTACCTAACAAATTGCAGTAGGATGTTGCGATGTCAACCCCGATAAGAAAAGGAACATGTTCCTTCCCTTTGTCGGCGATAACCGAGTTCAAAAAGTCTGGGTGAGAAGAAATGGAGGTGCCACACATACACAGATATTTCCCCTCACCGATTAGTGCCCTCATGTTGACAAACAACTAGAATCGTAACATCGTCTGTTGGATAGAAAATCGTAATACTATCGCAAAATGTGGACAGAATGCCTAAAACTAGCCCCTACAATCCCCTTTCTGGTATAATTATGTGAAACGGAATCATGCACTCTTTCCCACTTTATGTATTATATTTTTACTGGCATCTTCTACAGGTCCTTGGACCGCAGGAAGAGAGTATTGTAAGCATAGAACTTACTTTTTCTAACCGGGTTCTCCACGCTAAGAACCTCCTTTTTTTCTTTTCTTTAATTGGTCTTCATTCCATTTCGGCCATTGAAAGGAAGAAGTGTTGTTTTTATTACAATTGTGACCTGTTGATACTGGAACAATATTACAAAATTCGGCGGAGGGCTATTTCCCATATCAATGATTACGGCATGGCAGAAATACAAATAATCAATGTTTCAGAGAAATTATTTCTTGTAAAAAGTGAAATATGTTTAAATGAAATATTCAAAATAATATCAAGTTATGTCAATTTGAAGTGACGTTGGTGGTCCGGTAACCTGTTTTGATGAAGCTAGTTTAGAAATTCTTGTTATTTTCACGGAGGGTCTGTGTTTTGCCGTTGAGGACACCCTCTTTCATTCAACTATGTGGCCAGAAAGCTTAGAAGCTCACGGACACCTCAAAGTGAACAATATTTGTGCGAAAGGAACGTCAATTTGGCCGTGGTTATGTGACTCTGAAGGAGTCTTTTTCCCCCAAAGAACCAACTCCAGTCAATGTTTGGGGTGTGTAGGTTGACTTTAAGAGACGCAACCCTTTCCGTGTTTGTGAGCAATCAAAACAACTGCCGTCCCTTTTTTATTGACACCGTTTGATATTGTTACTTGACGCAAGGCCTGGTAAGGTGACTAGGGCCGATTCTGTTTTGTCGCAGGTCAAGAGGTGAGGATCACCGACCCACCCGGTAGCCGGGCCGTCTTTACCAAGGGAAGAATTTTGGCGGCAAAATGTCGCGGGAACGAAAGTCGTCTGCTCGAGTGGCGACACAACGGGCGGCCGGTTGTGCCCGGCTCTCGCGTGATCATCACGACCGCGAGACTTGCCGAGGATCACGTGGTGGAGATGCAGCTCTCTGTGCACGAGGCGAAACCGGAAGACGCCGGAGAGTACATGTGTCGTGATCGTGCCGATTTACTGCAAAAGGACTCCTTCCGTGCCATCATTGTCACTCCGCGAAAAGGTCTCGGTCGCTTCCTGCATTCTCTTCTAGTAACGAGCCTCAAACGAGCGGTAGTGTCTCGCTCTTTTTTCACAATTGCCTGTGGTAGAAGTCAGCCTTCCTACCTCTATCTCTACTTCCATTCTCATTCTCATCGCCAATCCCGTGCCCCAACCAAACATAGAAAACCCTTTGCCAATATGGCCTGTCGGAAGTCCCTTTAGGAAGAAACATATGGGACGTGAGCACCAATTCTCGCTCTTCCAAATTGGCAGAGCACTTTGGCTGAATGCGTTCCCTATGTATAGTGCCACTTCCTATGATTTATTGATGCTTAAAGATTTCAGTTTCACTAAGAAATTGGATGGAACCTTTTGGCGTGCGTTAAACTCCTTCAAAACGGTAAATTGATTTTCAAAATCGGATTGATTTTTGTAAAGAAATGCGTTGAGAAAACTCAGACTTGACCAGTAATTCAATTCTTGTTAAAGCATTATATTCTAAATAGTTTCATATTGAGATTATATCGTAAGATACCTATCTGTATTTTTGTATTCATTTTGTTAACTTTTACCACCACCCGATTAACCAATTGGTCTGTTTTCTATGTTTCTGGAAAAGGGACATTTTTGGTCAAAAGTTAGATGTGTGACTCGAACAGACAATCAATCTTCTTTACAAACGCTCGCTGAGATAATACCTACTGCATACTCATGCATCATAGCCACAACATTCAGCTGACAATGTGATAGCATAAATCTTTCAAATGATTTAAGAAATCTTGAGAAAGGAGTGAGAGAATAACACCGATACTTAGCCTATTTTCATTCCAGTGGTGTTTTTTTTTAATTTTCTGCATGCGTTCATCTCGGAAATTGTCCAAACGACGAACCTCATTGATCTTCATTTCGTTTCCAATATTATGTGTATTGACGCATACGTGTTGTGTACGCACATGCTCAACTTTATAACTTTTCAATGGGTTCTCCTTCAGAGTATATTCTATTCACCGTGCCACATAATTCATCCTTCTTTAGCATACACTTTTGTTATGATAACGAACAATTTATCTTATTCAATCCATGCAACATTAATACCTAGAAATAATGCTACTTTATTTACTATATATACCATGCTTCCAGCGGAACCATGCTTATTTTCTAAAATGTGATATTTATCGTTTTGCAGTTTCGTGACACAGAGATTAATATAATATATATAGATATATACTGAAAGATATATATGAGTCATTTATTTGCTGTTCTCTAGAAATATCAGATGTATTTTGGTCTAAGATGTATTCATTATACCCCACATGACTGCCAACAAGACATATCACACTTTGATAACTAAACTGCTAATAAAAACGCTTTCGCTCACACTCATAGATCATAGTTAACAAAAGAATCAATCAAGTTTAACCATCTGTAATCGTCTATTCATTGCTCAGACGTACCAGTGCGCATCACAAGTCCCGCGCTGAACGAGACGTCCGTGCCGGCAGGGGGCGCCTTGCGGGTCACGTGCACAGTGGCCGGCCTCAATACGGGCCTCAAGTGGAAGTTAAATGGCCTGCCGCTCACCAGAGGGCCGCGCGTCGACCTGCTGACGTCACGGCACAGGAAGAACCGCACGCTGACGTCAGTACTGACGGTGGTGAACGTGACGCTGATGGACACGGGTAGATATACCTGTGAGGATGTCAGGGATGAGCTCAATTACCAAGAGCTGGATATTTCGCTTCTACAGCAAATTACACGTACGTTATCAGTTATGTGTTTGTATATATATATATATATATATATATATATATATATATATATATATATATATATATATATATATATATATATGTTGTAGTTCCATCATTAGGGAGCTCCAAAGCGATTTATCAAGTAGTTCGTATGAATATAGGTGTGTGTTTTCTGTTATCCTATTTGGGGAGTATTAAGATATGTAATTTTCCATCGTTTTCGGAAAAATTAGATATTGATAGAATACTGAATATTGATCATCCAGTTGTGTTCGATAATGTCACGTTGACATTCAACAGAGCTACATTGATCGAAATGAATTATTAGCTAAGGGAAGGCATTTCAGTGACTCAATAACAGATAGGTAGCTGTATCAAAATATCTCATAATCGTACCGTTTAATCACAACAATCTTGAGTCAGAGATAAATATTTCTTATTCTGAATGAGGCAGATGACACCAGAGTATCTTTATGACCGGAAAGTAATATTGCAAAGGTGAAGACGTGGTAAGAATTGAAAGTGAAAACGGAGATATTACTGATTATGACACTAAAACGAAATTGGGCAGAATCAGATGGTTTCCATATTAGATGAGAGGCCAGATGGAAGTGACAGAAATTGCTTGGAGAACACTCGTTCATGCAGAGCCAATTGTTTTCTTCACACCCTTTTTTCAGTTTCATTTTCATGTTATTGTATTCAATTTCGTGACAGGGCATATTCTAACAAAGAAATTGGGAAAAAGTTGTTTGCCACGGACTGTGATGAGATGTAATAATACAAGCCGTACATGTTTATTAAGATTGGAAAACAGAAGCTATTTTTGTGGTATATTTAAGTGAATTATGGCTTTTCCATACCTGGGTCATAAAACGTTTTTACAGTGAGGCATCTATAAACGATTTTTTTGTGAAAACCTATGGCTAGTAGCTCCTGGGAATATATTGGCGCCATGTTCGGATCCAAAAACATCAATGTGGACATGCTATGATGCCGATCTGGAAACTGTGCTCACGCAAAAAAAGTGAAATACTTCAAAATATCCGGCTATATGTGTAGCCATTTGGCCCCCAGTATACAGGAAATTGTAGTCTTTGGGAAATTGCTATTTCTAGGAAATTGCTTTGGTGAAAAGGGGACAATCACTGGTGAGAGAGCACTAAGTGCGGCACGCACAGAGCCTTACCTCTATTCTAAGTACACGATTGCCACATTCTGTTCATGGGGTCTTATACACTACTCAGATGACACGATGCCCATATGCTGTGCACGTAAAGGCATTAAGGAAAACGTGTCTGTAGATAGACGTGATGTGACAAGTGCACCTCTAAACTATATTCAAAGGATAGGACACAAGAAATGCATTTAATCAAGGACGCTCATCAATCAGGCGGCGGGCAAATTGTCGTCTGCTACCCCCAAACCCAATTCATTGTCAAGATGGGAATGCTGAGGTACGCATGTCAGCGCGGAAGTTTTGAAGTAGTAGCAAGATCAGGTTTTTTGTAACATATATACTATAGCTATATATGTGTACAATATATGCATTACTCCATAACCGTCCACATATATCACAGAAAACAGGGGAAAGGTTTTTTTAAATCAATCAGATTATTTCTTGACACCACGGCCTGTTGGAACCAGTAGAACCTCGCCTTAAGGCCCGTTTCCATTGGCCGCCACTGTGTAGATTTTCTGCGTTCTCCTAATAGCCTATTTCCATTGGCCATCACCGATATACAGTCAGGATCCAACGACGGACCTAGGCACTGCTGACCAGATATGAAAATAGTATATTCATGAATATGACGGCGATGTCCTTATTATCTATCACTTGTATCGAACTTTTGTCATCAATATCGCATTTTCCTTATGGAATTTCCCTGACCATCTCATAACTCATGAGGTTTTTTGTCGCTTCAAATCAAACAAATCTTTGTTTCAGCTGTATCCACTTTATTGTAACGTATCTGAAGACTGTCCCGACAAGAAAAGTCCAACAAATTCAGATTGATGGAACCCCTTACCCCTCGGCGAGCCTCTTCTTCGGTGATTTTGCATTTTAGCTTCATTCTTTTTAAGAAAAGGAAATGTGTGCGTTTTTGTAGATAGGGGAGTCTAGATCAATAGCCCCTTTTTGTTGCCACTGCATGTGTTGCTTTAATATCCTCTATACTACTCAGATAAGCTTACATCCTCTTTATTTGAAATAAGAATTACCTCCCACAGTTATTCTCCCATATTTTCATCAATCCCTTTCAGCTATTACCTTATTCATAGAGGAACCTCCCGGCAACTACATTTCCGTGATGCCTGGCGACTACCTGCATATAAAGTGTGTCGCAACAGAAGACACAAGCGTCAAATGGCGTCATAATGGCCGTGTCTTTGACCCGCGTGATCGGCTTGGTTATGTTGTGTCGTCATTGATGGACGTACGACGTCACACTATGACGTCAATGCTGGCTGTGTTTAGCATCACCGAGGATGATTCTGGAGTGTTTACGTGTGAAGATACAGAAGACTACCGAAACAGTGCCAGCATCGGCATCAGGGTGCCTCGTGAGTATGACGTCATTCATTATATGTAACATTATGTCTGCCGCCATTTGCTGATAGATCACATGAAATTGCAGTTGTCAAATTCTACCCTCAAACACGTAGTTAAGTGAAGGTTATCTATCTCAAACAAACATATAACTGTGGTGGAAGGGATTCTTTATATTACACAGGGATCCAAAGAGACCTGACAGAAACTGCAGATATATACGCGTTCACAAAGCAGTACCTCCGGTGGTTAGACATGAGGCTCAATCCTTTCCCGCCGCATGAATCCTCCAAGTATTCCATGGGCTACGGCAGCATGACACCAGCTGATAATGCCTCAAAGCATCATTGCCTAAGTACCTCTCGAAAAAAGAAAATCTGATCAAACTTCCCAAAGTGTACAAGAGTAGAAATTTTTGTTTTAATTGATAACGTACTATGGTCACAAAAGCAACACACAGAAAGTATATGAATTCGCTATTTCCGGTATTTTCTGCCTTAGATGGGGTTTACGACAGATACTGTCTGCTGTAGAGTGCGGAGCAAGGATATTTGCTTTTAAGCATTTTTGTTTGGGCGGGGGGGAGGTAAAATTGTATTTGGGTTCTTAATCGCTGAAGTGAGCTAAATAGACAATAATCAATGGTTTTGTGGACAGATTGCTGTAAACTACGTGAAGTTGCACGTAGAAATATACATGAGCGTTGGCGAGTGTCTTAAAAAGTCAACCTTGAGTGGTTTATAGAGTCGCCTGTCCACAAAACCATCGTTATTTGTATCTATTATCTACCTTATCGAATACTTTTAAACCAGCAATCACCACATACCATAGGGTCTACTACGTCAATCGCCATAGGGACTATCTTTTTGCTCTCTCTACAAATGGACTGCATTTTCTGTATTCAATGGCTTTGAGACCGTAATCAATGGTTATGCTTATTGACAGCTAAGAAATAGTGAGTCGTGATTTACTGCGGCCTGATACATTTTCAATGGGGACTCTGTAATCGAAGGATAATAAACCACAATCCTCTCTGAATTGATATTCCAATAAACTACACTGAGACTGTCTCAGAAGAAGCGGTGATGAAAGAGTCCTTGGAAGATTTCAAGGTGAATCCATTTTAGTCAATCAACATTCATTGCTGGAGCAAAACAGATCACTTTGGCTCCTTGCGGGTGTATGTGAATTGTATCAACCAGTTAATACCAAGCATTATCTCATCATTAGCAGCAAATAAGGGTGACACCGCGAACTTTACCTCATAGAATTCCATGATAGGTTATAGCGCAAGACCACCAATTGCAAGGACGTGCTGTGATGGCGGTTATGAACTGAGACAGAGTGTGTATGTGTGTGTGAGAGAGAGAGAGAGAGAGAGGGAGAGAGAGAGAGAGAGAGGGAGAGAGGGAGAGAGAGGGAGAGGGAAAGGGAGAGAGGGAGAGGGAGAGAGAGGGAGGGGGAGAGGGAGAGGGAGAGAGAGGGAGAAAGAGAGGGAGAGGGAGAGACAGAGAGAGAGGGAGTGGGAGAGGGTGAGGGAGAAGGAGAGAGAGAGAGAGAGAGAGGGAGTGGGAGAGGGTGAGGGAGAGGGAGAGAGAGAGAGAGAGAGAGAGAGAGAGAGAGAGAGAGAGAGAGAGAGAGAGAGAGAGAGAGAGAGAGAGAGAGAGAGAGAGAACGCTATACGTGTATACATATATCTGTGTTCACTGGCTGTCGAAAAATAATTCTCTCCACAATAAAGATCAATGAAAAGATGGTCACTTATCTGTTTTTTATTGTTAATCCGTAGGACCGGTGAACATCACCACGGGCGACCTGGAGCTATATGAGGGCGACCTCTTGCGGATTCCGTGCGAAGCTGGCTCGGGCACAGACCTTCAATGGTTACGTGATGATCAACTCATCAACTCGACGGCAGATGGCGTCGTGGTGCGCACCATCAGTGAGTAGCTCTGTCTTCGTCCGAGTTACTGTTAACTACGACCTCCACACATATATGTTCCCATGAGGTGCTTACTTTATGCCAATATCAATACTAAGACAACAGTTCTTCCTAGGGGTGGGGTGCCTTTATTTGTCTAGATTGTTCTTACAACACCATATCGGATATTTCCATATTAAAGTTAGTCACTACAAATCTTTCTCTTGCATTACAACACGATACATATACTTCATCACTTATGTTACTCTCTGTCGGTTTTCGGAAAGATTCTTTCTCTTTCGTCTCTAACAGGATGTGTCTTTTTTATTCTTGCCCTCCTCCAGATAACGCATTAGAGGGCACAGTGAAAAGCCTGTTGAGATACAAGACGATCGCCAATCATACTGGGGAATACACCTGCCGAGATAAACATTTCCCAAGGAACCAAGTCACTGTCAGCGTCATATTCAAGGAGATTGAGGAGAGTGAGTATTTGATTTGTCCTATGGCATAGACTGCCAGATAATTTATGTCATTATGTACGACATAAAAGTGTAAATAATAATATTTACCGCAATATCACTGATTCATGAATGTGATGCCTCATCTATCTATTAGATCCTGTTTTCTATGTGTGTATAATTTCTTTCCTTGTGGAGTTGTCTCTACCAGTTGGAGGAATGTATCTCCTGGAAAGTTATTCTACATTGAAAAGAATATACCAGGTCAAACGTAGATAAGTGAACTAGCCATGAACACATTTTAAACTCTTTCATGAGTATAAGTAACCTTTACCTTTACTTGCACTATCCAGAACCCGAGTTACACATTACCACACCCCGTACAATCATCTCCAAAGAAGGCAAAAAGTTGATACTCCGCTGTAAAGTCAGCAGAGGCGTGATACCCTACTGGACGTTCAACGATGTGGAAGTCAAGTCCGAGCGTGACGTCTTCGTCATGACGACACTGATGACGTCAGGTGATCAGTGGGCCACCGTCATCGTCAGCCCACTGACGCTGCTGTCGTCCGGCGTGTACGAGTGCCGTGACCGCCGCGCACGCGCAAAGACGGCAAGGTCTTTTGTGGTCGTCCAGCCGAGGAAATGAGCCTGGAAGATCGTTCGAAATCGTCCTGAGCAGGACAATTGTTTGAGATGTCCTAGACAGATTCTAGGATAAACAGACTGCATTATTGTGGCTTCTATAAGTTGATCGCAGTGTCTTTGAGCAGTTGATACATTACCCTCCAATACAGGGTGAGGTCGAAGTTGTCTGACAGCTTCACGAATATAAACGCGCGCAACGGACCTTTGATCAAGCTAAAGCAATATTGATTCAATATGATATCTAAAAGCTAAGGCCCGGCGTCCACCTACTACGATAGAAATTTAGACCTACTGATATGGCGCCAATACGAAGTCAATATCGTAGACATATGTCTAGACATGCAATTTCACCATGCATCGTAAGGGGTTGACCAGTAGAAAAAGGTGACCATGGTCCCGATATGCCCCCACGATATTACCAGTGCACAATTGCCTATCTTGAGGTGTTATCTTCATTTTTAGATATATGATACACTATAATTCAGAAAATATCGCAGCGATAATGTTTCTTAGGAGTCATAGGACAATAATGTATTTTTTTCCATGCACGAAAAGCTCTGTTCCAAGTCCAACTAAGAAAATACTGATTCAAGACACTTAAACCTGATGGAAAATCACCATATTCACAGGGCATATGGGCATATGTATCTCCTATTAAATTCCAAAATTTTATAATTTTCTGACTGTGGTTCACAAGTAACACTGATTTTCCCGGCAGAATACTCTCCGATGCTCACGATTACCCACCGACATTTCAACATGTTAAAATGTCGTAGACACCCTACGATACACTTTTTTCATCGGTACCAAATCGTAGAGACTTGGTCAACTGCCCCAATATTAGGTGACCTTCCGACGCGATTTTGATTTTGTATAGGAGATCTATCGTAGAGCATATCGGAGCCATATCGTAGTAGGTGGACGCCGGGCCTAAGATTGAAGACTTAAACCAGGTTCAGTAGAAACCTGCCATCACGTTGATGGTGTATGTAATAGCTGCGGTTAAGTATACGTTTTATCTGCTTAATGCAATATGATAATGCAATAATGTCTGATTTACCTGTGATCCCTTCCGCCACCAAATATATATATATCTTGGTAGGATTATGCACATAGCCATCAGCCATTTCTAAGTAGCTGGTGCATCACCAGTAACAGTTTTCAACGACTGATAGTTATCAATATTGCTGGTATGTTGCTTTTCCGCCTATTACAAAGTAGCCTTGTTTATATGTATAGCAACTACCTCAATTCAGCCAAGTACTTTTGTTGTTCAGGTTAGTAACATTATCTAGATAAAGTTCTGTCCTCAAAAGTAAACGAGGGGGGGGGGGTGTCGGCACGTCACACAGTCTGACGCTGAGGCTACGGTCCACTTTAAAACAGAAAGCGGACATTTCCAGAGTTTTGTTTCTGTCAGAGGCAATTGTTCATATAGGATTTAGTGGCATGCGAAGATTTCAGAGACACAAAGATTCACCTATCATAATGGCCAAGTGTCCGCTATAGTCAACTGTCTTTTATAGTCAATGAACATTTATATATGAATAAAAAAGAATTGACCACTTACGGTTCTCTAAAATTACAAGTTTATCTATGTTGTTTTAAGTCTGCTGAAAACTAAAAATACAGAGTGAATAAATTTGAATCTATTGCAGATACTTGGAAGCTGTTTTCAAATATGTTGTCTCTATTATATATCTTCATTTTGTTCCGGCAGAAATATATGCTACTTATTTGCAACGCTGCTAGTATGTTATTCAGTATCATGGGTGTATCATGCCCCTTTTAGCTCAGACACAAGAGCTAGTGAATGGAAACACTTACCCCGTAATAGTGGGTTTTAAGATATAGAGAGAAATTATGTTTGCTATCCTCAAAAGGGACAGACCAAGAAGAGGTATAACAATCGACATATTAACATTAGAATCATGCTCATCAATTAATTATTCCTATATACCCATTATTGAACTAACTAGAGTTACATACCGCTGCTGGGGGTGCATTAAAAATAAGTTATGTGTCGAGGTTGACGTTTTCGTCCCGCTCTCATGTTTTCGTCCCGCTCTGACGTTTTCGTCCCGCTCTGATCACGTGATACAATACAGCCATTTGCTTCGGAAGTGTTTCAGGTAAAGAATTAAGCAAAAATTACCTCGTAACTTTGAACTTTTGCTCACCTGAACATATTTTCCCTCTATTACGTATCAGTATATCAAAATGCTCTCCGAGTCTATTGCACTTATGGATAATATCACTTATGGGATCTCTGTTGTTCCTGTGGAGCAACATATATGTAACAAGCATTGAAGAAAAGAAGTTGAAAAACGAAGCATCATTTATTGATGAATAAAATATATATATAGGACAAGATTATGAAACCAAAATAAAATATTTGTTTATCATATTTGCTGAATCGTCTTGTTTGTCCCTGTGTACACCATAATTAAGACATGTATTACTTATTATAGTATACGAACATGAAGCTGGTTTACTTAGGATAAAATATATTCTAAATTGTTAGTAGTTAATTAGCGTAAGCATAAACATTCATTTGCTTGTCATATGCATACATCAATTTATCATGGATTGTAGTGGTAGAAATGTTAAAATAGGCACATTTGAGAACTAGCTATGCTGTAAACATTTATTCGAGTTTTGCAAGATATTACCTTCAACAGGGTCTCGCTATATTGTGAAATATTTGGAATATAATATCTATAACGTTCTCCACGAGCCGATACTATTTGCAATATTGGTTCTGTTACTAGATTTCGATTCAAAATATGTACATGCTTTTTTTAAACTGTAGAGCGGCCAGGCACACATACAGGTATGATCATGTGTTACGTCACCCAGGTGAAACTGTTCCTTGATTCAATATGAGATCAGTTATAGCAGAGTGTGGAACCAATGATTACCGAATGCGTGACAGTACATCTAACCCATCCCGCAGCCTATATGTCTCCTGACCTGCGCGAGAAACTGCAACCGAATGTGTATCTGCTATAAACGAAAACATCATTGGCGTGCTGTGGGTGAATGTGTCTATTATTTTTTATTAATAAATAACAAGAAATTTCGCGTCTAAAGTCGTTTATGATTTTGGTGTGAACTTGATGTATATTTGAACACTGGCACAACAGGTGGCCGCGTGGCCTAATGGATAAGGCGTCTGACTTCGAATCAGAAGATTGCGAGTTCGAGTCTCGTCGTGGTCGTGCATTTTGGCTGAAAGCACCACCGCAGCCTAGACCGCAGCCTATGTATCACGCATGGTTGATTTGGGTCCGATTATCAATGCTTCACGAACTCTGGTATGTTATTACAACTATTTGGCGTCCGACGTTTCATTCGTTATGCACGACATGATTTCAGGACGATACGATCTATCGAACGATGTTCCACCTCGCAGACGATCCGTGGTCAAGATTGTAAGATAAAAGCGATCATGGGGAGACACGTGAATTCTTCGTATAATTTGTCGTATGTTGGACGTACATCCTACGGCAAAATAGGTCTACTATGCGCAAGCTATTTACCCCCCCCCCCCCCGCCCCCCCCCCCAAAAAAAAATAAATAAAATAATAATAATAATAATAATAATATCAATAATGATATCAATAATAATAACAACAACAACAACGACAATGATAATAATAATAATAATAATAATAATAATAATAATAATAATAATAATAATAATAATAATAATAATAATAATAATAATAATAATAAATGAATAAATGAATAAAATGAAATAAAATAAAATAGAATAAACTGAAATAATTGAAAAATAAAAAATAAAAAATGACGCACCCACCCAGACATAACGTACGATCATTCATCCGGCTGATATTCAACCCACAGCATTTAATCTTAAGTATTTTAGTGTATTTCACTGATGGATTTCACTTATTTGATAGTGCCTTATTTCAGGGAATTAAATTTTAGAATAAGTTGTCATTAGAGACACAGATGAAAGAGCAACTTAATAGTTTCAAAACGTGTATGAAAAAAAACCTACTGCAGATTTTGTATTGTTTGATTAGATAGCAATTTTTCAGTAAAATTGATGTGGTAGTCACTAAATCGGTAGATAACTAGCATGTACTTCAGATCGATGACAAAAGGGATTAGTTGTCAGTAGATAACAATGTTATGTTATGATACTTGCAAAATATAAGTAGTCGTAGATACCCTCTGACTGTATCACTCGCAAGAAGAATGTAGTTCCTTTTATAATGAATTCTTTGCTTGTTTGTATGAATGGTTGTTTTGTTCTGTATTTGTCTTGTTTGGCCATAACTGGGAAGAGCGACAAGGATGACTATAAACGTCCGAAGACGACAGTATGTGTCTTTGTTTACCTTGAATAAAATAATTGTGTATATATATATCTTGATATATCAGTTATATCTATATTAATTGTAGTGCCCTCCTATCAATTCTTACTATGTATTTCCAATTAAGGGTAAAGTGGTAGTCCGTTGAGACCAGTCGGCACACTGATGTCAGACAAACGCCAAAGAAACAAAAATATATGTGGGTTTTATTACTTATCTCTCATTTATATCTCGTATTACCAATGGTCTTTAGTACATCATGGAATTATACATTTCAAGTTTAGTTCTGAATGAATGAAATCAACACACGACTAGAATACAAGCCACACCCACGACACCCCCCCCCCCCCCCCCCACACACACACACACACACCAGACACACCTAGAGGTCGTACATTACAACGATTTTGGACGATCTAAGACTATTTGGACGATGTAGGTCACGCTTTACGTA
Source organism: Alentia gelatinosa (assembly GCA_950022655.1). Taxonomy (NCBI): domain Eukaryota; kingdom Metazoa; phylum Annelida; class Polychaeta; order Phyllodocida; family Polynoidae; genus Alentia; species Alentia gelatinosa. The sequence continues at coordinate 45,858,492 of OX465583.1, read as the reverse complement.
ACGAGAATGAGGCCTGCCATTTTGTATTATTGTACGTAGGTCGTAGCTGAACGACTAAAGGTTTTATGTAGGACCATCTACGACCTTTTATAAGATCGTACGATATTCGTACACCCTTCATATAAGGATACCCAGGGGTCTGTTTAACATCGGACGAACGAGAGTTTGAAAGCTCGTACGGGGGTCGTCCAGCCAGTCTCGTTCAACAAGCACGTCGCTCATCCAGGGGCGAGCCCTGTACGATACGAGAGAGCTGCCATGAGAAACTCTCGTTCAACAAGAAACTCGTCCAACGGAGAAATCTCGTCCACACGCTCCTACATCGTCTCAAGGTCTCGCATACGGACGACACCCCAAAGGGGTGTCGTAGCTGACGGTTAGACCCCGCACCCACCAACGCCGACGCGAGCCGACGCGAGCCGATACAAAATTACCATATCGTAACGCGTCGGGAGGCATTTTTTATCGGTTTGCATTGGTTCGCGTCGATGCACGTCGGGCCGGGTCGGTAGCGTTATCGTAGAAACCTGACCAACTGCCCCGATAAGCTCTACGATTTTGCTACGATATGAATTTTGTATGTTAAAAACGGGAAAAGTCGCACAGTGTGCGTTGGGCTTGTAAGACTGTTGAAAAACAATTGTTTCAGCCTTACAATTGTTTCAGTCTTACAACAGTCTTGTATCAGCCAACCTTACAACAGTCTTATATCAGCCTTACAACAGTCTTACAAGAGTCTTGTATCAGTCTTACAACAGTTTTGTATCAACCTTACAACAGTCTTACAAGTCTTGTTTCAGCCTTACAACAGTCTTGTATCAGTATTACAACAGTCTTGTATCAGTCTTACAGCAATCTTGTATCATTCTAATAACAATCTTACAAATGTCATAAAATAGTCTTGTATCAGTCTCATAATTGTCTTACAACAGTCTTGTATCAGCCTTACAACAGTATTACACCAGTTTTACAACAGTCTTGTAACAGTCTTACAACAGTCTTGTATCATTCTTACAACAGTCTTACAACAGTCTTACAACAGTCTTACAATAGTGTTGTAACAGTCTTACAACGATCTTGATTCATTCTTACTACAGTCTTACAATAGTCTTGTATCAATCTTACAATTGTCTTACAACAGTCTTGTATCAGTCTCATAATTGTCTTACAATAGTCTTGTATCAGCCTTACAACAGTATTACACCAGTTTTACAACAGTCTTGTAACAGTCTTACAACAGTCTTGTATCATTTTTACAACAGTCTTACAACAGTCTTACAATAGTGTTGTAACAGTCTTACAACGATCTTGATTCATTCTTACAACAGTCTTACAACAGTCTTACAATAGTGTTGTTACAGTCTTACAACGATCTTGATTCATTCTTACTGCAGTCTAACAATAGTCTTGTATTAATCTTACAATTGTCTTACAACAGTCTTGTATAAGTCTCATAATTGTCTTACAACAGTCTTGTATCAGCCTTACAACAGTATTACACCAGTTTTACAACAGTCTTGTAACAGTCTTACAACAGTCTTGTATCATTCTTACAACAGTCTTACAACAGTCTTACAATAGTGTTGTAACAGTCTTACAACGATCTTGATTCATTCTTACTACAGTCTTACAATAGTCTTGTATCAATCTTACAATTGTCTTACAACAGTCTTGTATCAGAATTACAACAGTCTTGTATCAGTCTTATATCAGCCTAACAACAGTCTTACACCAGTCTTTCAATAGTCTTGTAACAGTCTTATAACAGTCTTGTATCAGTCTTGTAACAGTCTTACAACAATCTTGATTCATTCTTACAACAGTCTTACGATAGTCTTACAATAGTCTTGTATCAATCTTACAATTGTCTTACAACAGTCTTGTATCGGCCTAACAACAGACTTACACCAGTCTTTCAATAGTCTTGTAACAGTCTCATAACAGTCTTGTATCAGTCTTACAGCAGTCTTACAACAGTCTTTTATCAGCCTTACAACAGTCTTACAAGTCTTAAAACAGTTTTGTATCAACCTTAAAACAGTCTCATATCATCTTTACACCAGTTTTGTATCAGCCTTCTATCAGTCTTATTATGTTAGCGAATTTAGGGGGAAAAGTCTGTTTTGCAGTCCGTTTTGCCTTTTGAAAAGGTCCCGGAAGTTGATATTTGGTGCGGGATTCGTCCACTAACTGGTCCCCTGCCTGACACGGTACCCTCCAGCGGACGACCTCTCGTATGGACTCATATAGGTCAAACGTAAGAGAATCTGTACGAGCGATAGGCCCTGCCCTGGACGACATGCCTTATTAAACCACGTTGGACGAGAATCGCCCAGAAGCTCGTCCCTCGCCTTGTATCTCGTATCGTCCAGGTACAGCTCCGCTCGTCCGATGTTAAACAGCCCCCAGACTCGCAAAAAAACATGTCGATAACAGACAAACATGTCGATAACTATACTCCCCAAAAAAGGCTTTAATTATAGTGATTAATGTATGGCTAAGTGCAGGAAGTCTTTAAACCTTATTCTAGGAATTGCTAGCGTATGTCCTATTCCAATCCTATATTCTATATATTCAATACAAATTACGTGACTATACACATTGCGTCAAAGGCAAACAATATGAAGCATCATGTTCTTGGAAAACTCCAAATCACTAAAAACATCATGCCAACACATTCCCACAATGAGACATCCTGACCTTTGACCCTTTAGTGTCCGGTTCGGTGATAAATTGAACAGGCCATAACCTAAACGAGTACTTACCATTACAACACTACTAAAGCTAAATTTCAGGAACCTGTCCGGTCGCTTAACTCTGCGTAAGCCTGGGTGCATCCAAACAAACACATCCGCACGTTGTTGGTCAGATTCCAGTAGACCAACAACCCCACCCTCCCACCAAGCTATCATCCTTTCCCACACCATCCCCGTACCAAACTACCGCCAAATCAGGAATGATTGACGTCATTGTCACAGTAACCATTTACTGTGCAGAAATAGCATCCTCAGAACAACCCAGATGTTAGGACCAATGTATTCCCATGTATTTCAATCCATCAACAAGTATCTATGTAGATGTCAGGACATATATATTTATACTATGAATAAATATGTACAAACATATATATGTATATTTGTATGTATGTATATATATATATATATATATATATATATATATATATATATATATATATATATATATATATATATATATATATATATATATATATTTATCCTACCCCTAATAAAACACTCCATAGGCTTAACATTGGGTCACTGTATTCGGTCTGGAGTTCAGAAAAATGAAAAATATCGCTCTAGTGGGATACGCTTCGCCTCGCGCAGTTATATGCGATCTTGCCGTTGTGCGATAAACAACAACACCACTAACTCTTGTTTGGTTTCTCCATATTATATAAATGCATTATATATATACACACTCATATATGTGAATGTACACAGACAGATTAAATACTAAGGTACGCCCCGTGCAAGGGTAGCCAACTGAAAGTCGCCTATGTAATCTTTGACTGTAAAAAGTGAATTACAAGTGTAAAGTCAACCATTTTGAAAGCATAAGATGATATCAAGTTGGAGATCAGAAACCTATGGTACTAAATTCTGTATTTAGGATGACTATAAATGGATCAGTAGAGTAAAAGAATACACCAGAGTCTTACTCTCATGGCATTTTAGTCTCCAAGCCTAGGTCTGGTTAAGTGTGTCTTTCTGAGGGGGTGAAATTCTAAGCAAATCCCGTCGAAACCGCAGCTTTTTATATATGGTATTTGAATACATCACTGTATAAAGTGGACGTATTGTATCTCTTTATACTCCATATGGGTATGTAGCCAATCTAAAGAATGTTACTCAGACAGGTCAGCTTTAAGGAAGTCATCGGATAGTTTGACTACGTCATTATATATCCTTGTTTGTAGACTGTGTACGTAGTAAAGTGAGTGCTCAGAGGAGGCCTGGCATTCTGTAGGTCGCAGGGATAGAGGAGCTCTGCAGTCACGTCGCCAGGATGGCTCAAGGAATAATAATACCCCTCCTGATATTTGTCGTATTATGGACGTCTGGATCTTCCATAGAAGACGGTGAGTTGCTTATTTTTTACTACATTTCAATCATTAATGGAAAATAAATCGCCTGATCTCTACCAGAAGCAAAGTTTAGTTTCTGTCTGTAAATGATTTGTTGATCAATCATGTTTTTTTAGTGACGTTTCTTTATAATAATGCCGTCTCGTCTGTATAGCCCACCGACCTCTAGTCTGAACCAAGCCGATTTACTATTTTTGTCAAGTGGTACCATGCATTTGTAAGACCTTACACTGAGAGTCCCAAAGACTCAATGAAGAATGTATAAGGATTGGTCTCATTAGACCCCGTACACTCGCCGCCCATGACATAATATTTGGCCAGTATCATGTTTTTTTACGGAGAGGAAAGCTAATTTTTACAACTATGTTTAAACATTGCATTTTAACACAACAACCGCTATGTTGAAAGTGCTAACACAGTGAGAGAGTAAATCTTGCTTAATAGCTTTACATGGGGACATGATTATTTAAGATTCTGAGCCACTTGCAGTTTTGCCTTCAAGTATAAAGTTGGGCACCAACAGATTCCGTCTTTGCTACGACATTGGCTACAAATAAAAAAATATGCATCCTAGCAATGTCAGAAAGGTTGACAGATTCTATGTCTTAATGTGTCAGAGTACGGCACAGAATTCCCGCATTGTAGCCGTGCCGAAATGCCGATGTGGTAGTGGGTTGAAAGCGTGTCGGAATCCTTGTCGTAGTGTGCCAGGAGCTCAGTGGATCTAGGCCATTATAGGTACGACTGTCCCAAATTATGAGCACGTCCAAATTGTTGAAAGAAAACTGAAACTGTACGGCTCCACCTTTATCCAGTGTTCGCCTCCAACCTGTTAGCATACAAAAGGGGCCGTCGAGTTAATACTGAAATCTTTTAAAATCATTTATTTATGCAAGGACACACTGACTCATTGCAGGCTGGTTTCAATGTATGTTCAGACATAAGGGACCTTTTACAAATACAGGGCCCTGTTTTTCAGTTGTGGCAATCACAGGTCGAGACCGTTTGAGGGGCAAACTGTTTTTCAGTTGTGACGATCCTAAGGGATCTGAGGGTGAGATGCGACCGTTTTGGGTGATTTGGGTGTTTTTCAGTTGTGACGATCTCAAGGGATCGCAAGGGATCTCAAGTGAAATTATCTCAAAAACGGTCTCAACCTGAGACCAGTTAATAATTGTCATAACTTATTTTGTAAGGTGCCAAAACTTATTCAAATTAGAAAGTATTTAGAGGGAAAGATACTAATAAGCTGACATACCTATATCCCAAATTTCACAGTTTTCCAAATGCTTTTAAAACCTTGCAATACTCGATTTTATTTGTCAAGGTTACTCCATATTCATAAAAATAACAACACCCATTCCAAAAGTAAAACATGTCTCACTTATGGAATACTCAATGGAAAACTATGAAATATTAGAATAGGATAAAATGGACATGGACAATTAGTCGCCTTAAATATGGTCCAATTTGAAAAAGTATAAGTGTCTCAACTCAATAATTTCCGATTCCTGAATCTTGTACCTGGCAGAAAATGATCGCTAGGTATCTCCAGTTGTGATCGTTTTCGCTGAGATCCGCTGATCTGAAAAACGGTCTCAGGATCGCTCACCGATCTCAGCGGGACCTCAATTTGAGATCATCACGACTGAACAACCCCCCACCCCCCCCCCCCCACCCAGGTTTCCTTCCTCCATTCGCCCCTGGTATCCCCCCCCCCCCCCTTGACTTTACATTGGAACTCATACCCAATGCCCTTGGAGTATTTAGATAAAAAAAACTCAATGGAATTATGTAACAAATGCTAGCCAATTTGTCAATGTGACACAATAGATATATTTCGAAACATATTCATGTTTATGGTCAGAGCTCAATCCCATGTCGTTTGCTGCGCTACATAATTCGGCTTCGCCACATGAATCGCTATGTTATACAAACACAATGGGATAGGAGCTCTGACGATAAACTTTCATAGTTTCCTCCATATTAGACCTTGTTCAGGTTACATATATAGAATGTAGTACTTGTTATTACATAATATACATACAGCGTTTAGGTAAAAAAAAAAAAAAAAAAAAAAAAGGCATTTAAATCACTCCATCGTCACCCTAAACCCATCGCGATTGTATCTCTTTCTTTTGTTGAATAAAAAAACAAAGAAAGACGTCGACCTGTCTCCTTCTATTTGTCGTATGTATACATATCCCGCTATCCTCCTTTCCCTTTTCATTTTCATTTTGCCTACATTTCTCTTCTGACTTTTCATTTTCCTTGTCGACCCTTCCCTCCCCTCAATGATCCATTCACTGTTGGAAAGCTCCTAGCTATACAAAAATTACCTAAGGCTACTCATAAGCTTTTCACTAATACCGATGACTGCTCCTCCGCTAAATGGTTATGGATGGCATGACTAAGGATCCTCGTAGTGTTGGTCATCGAGTTGGCAATGTCCCATACTATCACAGAGACCTATCTATTTTCGTACAGTCATTTATCTGGGATACACACACGGATCCAAAACATCCTTTCCATCTCACTATGCTGTAACGCTGTGTGAATGCGTCCGTTTATCCCATCCCATGTTTGCACAGTCATAAGGACTTGCTCAGGATCATATGACTGATCCCAAATATCTCAAATAACATTATGTAACATAGTTTGCTATCAGCCGAGGGTGTTCATATGTGATTTAGCTCTGTGGATCAGCAATTCCTAGACGTCTTATGGTGAACACGGGAAACTCACACACACACACACACACATAAATAAAGAGACAGACACAGACATAGACACAGACACACAGACAATGATACAGAGACAGAGACAGACAGAGAGATAGAGAGAGAGAGACAGACAGACAGAGAGGGAGAAGGAGAGAGAGCAATGATTATCTTTTATACAGTCATAGATATTGTCATACTCTATAATCTATTAACTTTGAATAGCTTCATTCCTCAGTGTGCACCTTTATCAATTTTACAAAGAACTTTAGAGTGTCTTCTGTATGTTCCTCTGTTGAGGGGTTCTGCATTTTGGCCTCTGGGATATGGCTGGACCTCTACCGTCAGCTGGGCTCATTTAGCATTGTGGCTTATTGCAGTCTTTTAGTTACATCAACTTTATTGTAATTAAGCAAAATATATATATCATACAGTGAATACCGGGTTTAATATAGCGCTGTTATTTTTCTTTGATACATTTACAGGTCGGGGAGTACAGATCACAGATCCCTCCACTTCCGCCGGCGCGGTGCTTGTTGGGAAGTCGTTCACCCTCACATGTTCCGGAAGAAGAGGCGATGCACTGACATGGTACCTTTCTGGTAAACGTCTGGACCCTCAAGAAGATTCTGGTTACGCTATTTACAGCCATTCTACACCAAGCAGGAGGACAACAAAGCTGATCATAGATCCCGTATCACTGCGCCACTCGGGTCTGTACACCTGCGGTGCTGGGGACGGAACAGAAAGTGATACCTTTAATCTAGATGTTCAAGGTACGGATTGATTGTGTAGATCGTATATACGCCATATTCAGAATTTAGAGGCACGCTTACATAAACGGTTCCTGGTTATTGATAATTAGAAGAAACCGAACGAGAGTTCGCCTGGTCAGTTTTATCTCACGACGGACAGGTCGCGTATTACTACGCAAGGCATAGCCGAGCGAAGTAATTCAGCAGACCTGGCCGGAGTGAGATGAAGCTGGCCAGGTTAACTCGAGTTCGGTATACTATTTAACGTACTCCTTTTGAACGACTTGACAATATTAGCAAATATGCAAACACTAACCGATATACAGAAAATATTGTGAAATTATCCATGTTTGTAGCATGTTGGCACTCATCGGAGGATGGCCGCGTTTATCAACGCTGCCGGATCTACTTTCGTTATTTTTATTCACCTCAGTGGATAAATAACACTTTATTCAACGCTCAGTCAAATACACTGAGTCAATGTTAAACCTACGGCGTTTTTTATTAGGGGTAGGGTAAATCCATGAAGTCAATGACACAATGCATTGTACACTTATTGGGTCTGATATCAGGTTATACCCCCTGGCATATTGACATTTCCTTAATAAATATCATTATTATGATTGTATAATTGTATACTATACTAGATAATGCAAGCTAACCGGCGTGACCGGAGTAGGTCAGATTAGGGGTTTAAAGAGGACTATAATGCCTAATCATATAAATTATGCATATTGATTATTCGTCTTATAGATGGCTGGGTAAGTATCAACGGCTCCAGTGTGCGAGAAAATGGCAGGATCTATATCGAATGCCGAGCACCCCTAGGGACGACCGTGGAGTGGCTTAAGAACGGCGAACCCCTCCCTGTTCCCGGGCCATCATTCATGATACTCGGACAAGGTAAACACATTTATATAGGATGTCATAAGCATAAACGTATTCCCTGTAAGAGTAAGTTCCCATTAAGTAGATCTATACAGAGGTGCTACATCAAGATATGTTATCATAGCCACAAAACATCGTACGTTGTATCCAAGCCCCCTGAAAGTGAAATATATTTCCTGTAAACCTAAGATTTTGTGCCAAGACCTGAAAAGATACCCTTAATACCAATTTTAAAACGTCCCATGTGCGTGTCTCTTATGTTATCTACTGAATGATTTTAACCATTTTTTATCATCAATATTACTCTTACTTTTTTGTTTAGAGGACCAGGAGGAACAGCAGTCAATCAGTCAACTGGCGTTAGACCCAGTATCTGACTATGGAGGAGAGTACACCTGCCGCAATTCGCAGAAAACCTTGATTGAGGACAAGATAGTTCTCTCTTTGCCAACCACACCCCCATCCCTAAATGGTAAGTGCGTTAATGAGTATTGCCATTTCAAAAGAAACTTTTCAGAATGGCAATATAAGGAATTGTATGAACCCACAAGAAGCTCCTACTGTATAGGTGTGGCAGTAGGCTAGCTATATTCCAAAGTCAACGGTGGTTTGGACCTATTCTTCACCTATTCAAACAGGTTAATTTCCAATCGCAGTTAAGCGAAATCTTAAGCAGTGACTAATCCTACCTTTGTGTATCGCCAAACATTTTTGCGTGTGACGCCATCACTTTTCGTGTTGATTAATTCAAGTATCAAAGATAAAGATTTAGAATCACCCCTCAGATACATCCCCGTTGATTTACCTTGATGAAATATCATTAGCTCTTTTGCTCACAATATAGCATAACTTCTGATAAGCCTCTGTTTCCAAACACTGGTTGTGTAAATCTGGAGGTAGGCGTACGAGTCCTGAATGCGCTACGTAGGGAGATGTGCAGCCACTACTACACAGATGGATTGGTAAACAACTCCATTATGTCCCGGGGACGTCAAGATAATGTAGAAAATCCCCATCAGTCTGACAAACTTGCAGGAAGGAGCAATAGTCTGCTCTTTCCTGCTCGTTTCTGTGACGGTCCTCAGCGCCCCCTTAACGAACTGCGATGGTGCTGACGCCTGGAGTCTGCATCCAGCAATTCTGGTGAGCATCAATGGCTCACCCCAGGGCTCACCCCGAAGATGTGCCTTACATGAGAGGATATAGCTCGGTGAAAAATCCGCGAACACTTCATGTATATTTTAACAACATATACATGTTATGTACAGTGATTTCTATGAAATCTTTGCCTTTTTCACATATATACGAGAGAGCAATTCCATCGACCTGCTGGCAACCTGGGGCTCTTTATTGCCTCTCTTCACTTGCTCTACATGAAATATTGCAAGTCTATTAGCTTTCGATGTAATGACCACTGGAGTAAGCACCACTCCTACCTCAGCCAGCAGAAATATCAATATCGTGTGGTTTAGTATTTCACCATTGTAACTGAATCGGGGATTGCCTGAAGTCATCATGTTGCAGTAACAATTTTAAGATGTTGGAAAACAGATTTCAAATCTATTCTCGCCGTTGTGCCCCACTTCGGTAAGGTATAGTGATAGATTTAGTCGTAACCCCCATCCCATCACCACCCCCATCTCCCATTCCACCACCCCTCACCACACCTCCGTATCTATTACATACTTTGACTTTCAATTGTACAATTAATAGTTTCTCTGGCAAAGTAGCCTGAAAAACATGACTCGCAGTGTATAAAATGATGTGTCTCTAACAACATTCTCTCTTCAGATGCCCGTGTGCATATCACCCATGACGATAATCTCTTTGTACCTGAGGGAGAGTCGTTTGGACTACAATGTCGCGGCCGAGTCAGCACCCCTCTCGTCTGGTCCCTCAATGACGTCATGTTAGAGGGCAATTCTGCGCAATTCTTCATCGTGCGACGAGTTGTAGACGGAAAGCAGGAAGCGCTACTCGTGGTCGATTATGCGTCTGTGCAGTGGGATGGACAGTACACCTGTGCGGAACAAGGGGACGGGTCCAATGCTGATTCAGTGACTGTAAACGTCATCAGGAACACTTCAGGTTAGTTGTAAAAAGTTAATCTTTTGCATTTAAGAGTATCTATTGTTCGAATGACTAAGGTAATAAGAATATATTGCGATCGAGGGTGTTGTTTTTGAATCTAAGTATGAAAAACACTTCCATCTTTTTGTGGTCTTTGATACATTCTTGTTTACTAAACTAATCAGTCTTCATGGAGGACTGACTTTCAAGACGATAACTGAAAAATCACAGATTCATGTTTTGAGAAGGTAATAATGTTTATCCTTTTTTTCAATCCGCTGCTATTCAAAATTTATCGTACACAATGAAATGTCTTCCCGTGCGAAAGGAGAAATGATGAGAACCAAAATTCCAAAGATATCTAGGATTTCTGACAACCATGCACGTTTAAAATACGGATTAACAGAAATATCCTGGTTGGAATTGCTGTGGTTGGTCTTAATCGTGGTATTACAGTCATTCTGGTTCTTATTTCCAAAAGTATCTCCCTGGAGCATGTACACATGTATCTAGGATTGATTAGGATTTGATTTTTTGATTTTTTTATTCAGGTAAATACCCATTATACATTCACCTCCATGGGCGTTCTTCCATGCATAATAAACTATAAATCAGGAACAATAATTAGTGCATTCAGCAAATCAATATTCATTGCCACGTAGGCCTCACTGTAAGTCATATGATGCTAACAGTTCTGTTCGGTGTATTCTTCCAAAGTTCATAAATCTTGTTTAATGGGATTCGAATTTTTACAATACTGAATTATGAAGCATTCATCAGAAATTCCTTTTCACTTCTAATTGTCTTCTACCTGATCTGTCTCACCTACAAATTGATCAATGCTGATATCACCTGCGAGAACCTCCCTTAATTCCGTTCTGTTATGAACCCACTAAAACTACCCTGTTTCTATCTGCAGCTCCGCGGATTACCTCAGAGAAGTTCCTAACTGTGCCACTAGGCGAAGACTTCACAGTACGCTGTGAGGCCGGACCCCGTGCTGCCCTCTTCTGGACGCTTGATGGCCATCAGCTGGTTCCCGGCCCTGGCCTGGTTGTTATGACAACGATGACGACGTCAGGGCAGCAGCTGACGGCCGTGACGGTGACGGCCGCTGATCAACACAGTGCCGGGGTGTACGCCTGCCGCGACCGCCGGAACCCGAGAAGCGGGGAGGCTGCCACCGTCACCATCCAACCCCTGGAAGGTAAGCACTGAGGATGTGTAAGGCGAGGACGGGAAGCTGCCTCTGTTTGACACCAGGTGGCTGGCCATGTCTGAACGTATTGATGAACAGTCTGGAATTGTGAAAGACCAATCAGTTTTCCCTTTCCATTCTAACGTGTTAAGTAGTTTGCGAAAAAAACAACAACACCTGAGATTGCGAAAGATCTTTCATACTTTCAATCTGAATCTCAGTATGGGTAATAGTAAATATTCTATCTAGATAATTCTCATCCACGATAGAGTATCACGCAACGGAAAATGTTTTTATGTATTTAGAACTTGACGAGAAACTATTAGTTATATTAATTTATGGGTGAGGCGAATTAATCAGATGAACGGATCAGGAAATACCGCTGACGTACACAGTCATTGGTACCCCGCTATTCTATTAAATGTTCCTCAATCAATCTCTAAATCAGTCATTAGTGACCAAAGTGCATACAATTTGGCAGAAAGGACGTTTATCAGCCTACTGTCAATAAAGTACGTCTTCCTATTACAACATTGCTGCCATGTTACAGCAATGTTAGTTCAAGCTTGTATCGTTGAGATCAAAGAGAATCAAAATACAGATTCTTTTTTCATTAGTTTCTATTGAGGTTTCTATCTAGTTACACACGTTTCTGATGAAGTACAACATGTTTTTATCAAATAGAAAAATTTACCTCTACAGAAGACAGGTATGATTTGCCTAGGGACAAATCAAATCAGATCCTCAGGGATCTGGAATTCTAACTCTTCCATTCCCTCAAACATGAATGAAGCGAGTGTGCATCTATATCCTGAGCAGGGAAACATTCCCTACCTAAACCACATGACAATATAATGCTAACTGTTGAGTCTGTAATAACATATTAAAAAAATACATGATTATAGATGAACTACGGATCTTAATCAGACCCTAGCGCGGTACTCTACTGTACATTGGAGTTTTAGTCAGAATCGTGTAGGTTTCAGTATCCTTAACTTCTACATTTAAATTGTTCCATTGGATGGCACCGTTATATAATTTATCATATGAAATATGAATCCTAAGAGTCAAAACGGATTGTAAAGGACTTAAACGATACTATGCAATAGTATAGAAAGTGAACATATCACGACTATAGGATGGATTATGAGGGTGCGATAACCTATACATTGTAACAAAAAAAATGCTATTTGTTGAACAATAGTGAAGTTCTGCTAAAAGGCATTCCGAATAACTTACACTATAAGTTGCAGTCTATTCTACATATGTATGGTACCTATTTAACAATTTCCTTCAATATCAACTAACAAAGCTTTAACGTAGTAGTTTATTTAATATTTATTAAGAATATGTCTGCCTTGCTTGCTTGCTATCTCTGAATGAGAGTTTTTGTGTTGCAGTCACGGCCAGTGTACGAATGCTCAGTCCTCGGACACCAAACATCAGCCTCGAGTACAGACAACCGTTCACACTCATCTGTGCTGGTCCCATGACCACCCGGCCGACCTGGTACTACAACCACCAGGTGCTCTGGTACCAGCCAAACGTCCTCGTTTCCAACACCATTGACGTCATCACCAATGATCTCGTTGTCGTTCTCACGAGATTATCGCCGGACGCTGGTGCCTCGGGGATTTACAGTTGCAAAGACAGTGAGCACGTGGGTACAGGTGTCGATGTTCAGGTCAACGTGAGAAGCCAGGAACAGGCGTCTGGTGGCAGCTAGCGGACCTAGCCTAAGTCTAAGCCTCGCCTAATCCCCAGTGAGCACATGTCAAGGCAGTCGATACGAAATATTTCATATCGAATAAGCTTCTTTAGTGGAGTATTAGATTACTTCAGACCTTCATTAGGTTATAGTAATTTTGCCTGTAGGTCGCGCGTAATATTTGAGAAAGAATTTGATACAGGGTTGACGTATACATATGTATTTTTCTGAAACTATAGATAAGGAGTACTTCCGAAAACACACCCTTTTAGCCATTCAACAGAGCTATTACAGAGGGAACCAGTTGCACTATTTTTTATATTGCATAGCTGAGGCCTTGATATCTTTGTAAAGCTCGCGAAGGCTCTGAACACGTCCAAATGATCCTGTACTTATTGGTCAGTATTCTATCCTAATCATAATGACTGAATAAAGCACATTGTATTTCAGATATATTTAATGTATATATATACGTGGAACAATATACCTAATGTGACGTTTTGTGTCAGCCCATGAATTAAAAAAGAGTTAATTTTTATTCCTTCAATGTCTATTGTCATATGTCAATCATTTGTAGGGCATGCCTTGGACAAACATGAAATAAACAGATATATTCATAAATATGCGTAAATATATTCATTGATACTATCATCTCATTCCAAAGCTATAATGTGACAGGTATGTATGCCAGCAATACAACACAACTTCAGAATACAATTCAATAAATACATTCACGATACAGTAATCACGACAGGACGAAGTGGAATAGTTAATAGCAGGATAAGTAACACAAAACGTTACATTCAGTACCATTATCCGGACTTTCGGCCATTAAGCTGTACTAAATTGGGAATAACATGCAGCATTACAGTGTATCATTTCATGATTCCGTCAGACTATGATGTTTCCCTGCAGAACAGTTGTTTTGTGCCCTTTTCCTTTATGTATTAGACATTAAATACTAGAAATACGACAAGTGTGGTTTTATCTTTCTATTCTTGTCTCAGTAAATTAATATTTTTGATAAGATCAGTTCAAATGTCGCAGCTTCCAAATGCACCTGTTGATGTTCTTTGCGACTATTCCCTTTGGTACCTCATATTTGCCTACGAGTGTGGACTTTCCTTTATGTTTCCGAAGATAAATGATTAAAATAAAGCTGAAAAATCCTTGATTTACCATATCATACTTGCTTGATGTATCATTTGGTTAGTGATTCTTTAAAATGCGCATATATTTCTGAATAAAACGATGTCGGTTCATTAAGTGTGCCATTTTGCATTGCGGCCTCATTATAATCATACATCTCAAACCTCTCAGGCCTCTTTTAATTGTGTGTCGGAAACTTCCTCACCACAAACCTAAACGGATATGAAGCAGCACTTCTCTGCTACTAACAAGACGCCTTGTAGAGAACACTTTCAATAACGTCCGTCCGAAACATTCTTTTCACTCACAAGTCTAATTAGCTAATTGAAATTCAAGATGAACGGAGGATGGTCTGGCAATCAGGTATTATCAATGAAGTGAAGGCAATCAGCTCGCCCTGCTGGTTGAGGCTGGTATGGTCGTCTACAGATAAAACTGGCCCACTTGGGGATAATGAGTATGGCACCATCTATGCAATCGAAAACCGTTGAGGGTTCCTATTTTTCTTTACTTTTCTTCAACAGCATGTCATGCCACACATATTTCCACCCCTTATAGGAACTGAAAGATCAGGTACGTACTTAGACCAGACAGATTATATATTTTATTTCTGGAGGACAAGGAATAATGAAATAAATCCTTACAAAGAAAATTACTCTTTTATATACATAGTAAAAGAAATAGATGTGACATGAGCTATTACGAGGGGAGTCTCAGAATATTACCACTTTAATACCTTCTAGAAAGCCGTATGACTTTTCTGCTTATTTCGGACTTTCCAGTCCTCGATTATGATGGCCGTCGAACTCCAAATAGGTACAGGATAAAAAGTTGGTGCTCGGTAATTATTTTGTCGTTACCTTTAGCTTATTGTCAGATCAATGCCTTACTTATATAGTGGGACATGGTGGTATATATGATAGTCATATATGCAGATCTTACAGATTCTTTTCGGGTCTTCTTTGCAGTTAATGTTTATGGTGCTCCATTAAGGGGCTCTTCCATACAGCCGAAATCTCAGCCCAAGTATGATTTTGACAGTGTCTGATTTGCAATTCGGGTACTATCGGTGTAATGGAACACCATAATCGGGTGAGATCGGTGCCGTCGGCCACCGTCGGCCACTGTGGTGTGCCTTGTTTCTTATGTGTGATGCAGGCCGATACTAGTACACCCGTATTCCGCTAGGATTTTTTTACTGGTGGTGTCTATTAGGAAGTAAGAGTTGCGACCTTGACCCTGGCATGTTTACTGAGAGTGTTCATTATAAGGTAGGGGGTGTTGTTGATGTGAATAAACGTTGTGTATAGTGATTATCATGAAAAAGAATAGGATTCTAACTGTAATCGAGTTAAATTACAATCTACAGGGCCAGAACTGTGGAACTCGTCTGGACTTGCGATCGGATGAAGTCAGAGATCTCTAACATTTCTCGTACCATCGGCGGGGTGTCAGTATCAGAACAGATGGTACCAGATACTGCCAGGCTGACGTTTTTTCAGGCTCTTTTTCACCAGTTATCAGCAAAAGATTGTTGCCGATTCTGACAGGCCCAGGCCGGCGATTACAAAAGTGCTGTCGGCTAGATAGAACAGACAGGCCCTTTATACCGATGTTGCCCGAATAGTAAATCAGACACTGTCAGAATCATGATTCGGCTGAGAATTCGGCCAGATGGAACAGTCCCTTAAAACAGATCAAACAGAGTCGGACAGTTTGTTCAGGACCAGAGATGCTCACCCTCCCTGTCGTCAGGATGAGGGGCTCGGTAACATGATTATAGCTCTAGTGTACAGTCCTGGTGGGATGTGGAGTCCACTTATTGTAATTGCTGTTGTTGTCTAATTAAGACTGGATCCGGAGACCAAATACTCATGTAATTATGACCACTTTATATATCAAATATTGAGTTATGGCTTTCTCACATATCAGTTTCATGGACCAGAGGATATATAAAAGAGGTAGCGTCAGTTTTAATGTCCCATATCATATTGCCTTGTACGCCAGATTTTACACTTGTCTTTTTGCTTTGCTACACAAAAGGGTCTATTTACTATAAAACAAATTATATGAAAAATAGAAATGATGATACTTTTGCTGGAAAATAAAGCTATAGAATAGGAAATTCTATGTAGGGGGTAAATCAACCGAAGAAGATCATTTAAAGTAGCTATATCATAAAAATGGAGGTTGTCGTCTCAGGGTTAACATCGTGTGAGAAGAACAGCTCATTTGCCATTGATATAGAACCTTAGAATCAATATTCTGGCTCCACAACAAGTAGTACTTCATCGGAGATTGCAGTGTCGATGACACGCCATCATGTACAGCGGTTTTATGCGGAACCTGTATGATGATCCATTCTATCGCATTTTCCTATCCTTCTAATGGATTGTTCATGTTAGCACTTACTTGCCAGCTAATAGGAGAACGTACAGAATTGCATGATGCCATGACGCTTAAACACATCGATTCATAAAGTGTGTTCCTTAGCACGACCTATGATAGCTCAAACTGAGACCTGTTTATTGCACCTTATAGCAAAATCTCGAATCAACTACATTTAACACATTTGAGCAAAACGAATTTTATATGAAATGGGAAAACTGCACTGGAATTAAATTGATGTCAGTATTTTGAATCACATTTCAATATTGTGATTAGAGAAATCGATGTGAAGTGAGTACTAAAAATTGTGGTTTGTTTCACGAAGGTTTCTGTCCCTAGTCAGACTTTACTGTTGGCAAGCTATGTTTCTCTTCAAATGGCCCATAAATTTGTGAAAAAGAATTATAGATTAATCATCAACAATACATTATTAACTAAACTATAGCGAAGTAAAAGTAAACTAAAGGTACTGAGATTACACTATATCCACAATGGTTTTAAGTATATGTACATATTAGT
The DNA here is from genome assembly GCA_950022655.1 of Alentia gelatinosa. Lineage (NCBI taxonomy): Eukaryota > Metazoa > Annelida > Polychaeta > Phyllodocida > Polynoidae > Alentia > Alentia gelatinosa. The sequence continues at coordinate 45,840,989 of OX465583.1, read as the reverse complement.
TGTCGTTAATCTATGCTATTTATTACATTATGATAACCTTTAAACTTTCATCGATTTGGTGACACACCCGCTCGCCAGATGGGCGGAAATGCGGTCGCAAAAGAGGAGGTTGTGAAGGGAGCTGTCATTGTGAAAGATCTGCTGGAGGATATGCGCCCTGGGAAGAAGTCCACTGGGGCAAAGGTCCCCGGAGGGGCGGTCCCTGGCTAAAGCCCTGGAAGAAGACTTCCCGAGTGGGCTATCCCAGGACCATGTTACGACCCTGGAATTTGACAAGTGAATGCAAGGCAATTATATCAGAAACAATTAAGGTTATCATTGAAAAGTAATCAAATTTTACGAAGAAAAATTGTTTGGATCAAGAAGAGAAACAAACACAGCGGATTATGGAAGTACATTTTAAAAAAGATATATAAAGCAATTTAGAGTGTTGGGAGTAAAGGTCTGGAGGAAGATATTTGGTATTCTCTTATTTTTCTCAACCCTCAGATGAAATTCAACAAACAAGTACCGTTTTTAATTGTTTCTTTTTAATTGGATGCATGGGGTGATCCATATTTGCTATCTAGCTTCACATCGTAGCACTACACAGTAAAGTAGCAGTAACCTATAAATAAATAGGTGGGTGGCCACGAGCAACTGAATATACTCATATCTAGTCAATAAAACTTTTCAATTAATGTTTTAAAAATTATAGAATTGTGCCGATTCTATGAGACCGTGTCACTCAGCGCAGCACAACATCTCTTCGGGCGATAATGAAGTCTCTAGTGGTTGAGATTCACCCTCTAATCTGCTCCCTGCATGAATTGCGAAGGAACATATAATATAATGTCCAGGCAGGCATTTCCTATGGGGCTGGGAACAGGTGTCGGTAATGAGGTCGGGTTAATGATGTACCAGGCTACCTATATACACTATTAAAGAAGATAAGTCAGGCCATACCAAGCCTGGTTACACAAACATAAAAGGACTGAATCATAGATGAACAAACATCAATCACACCAAGATTGAGCCTCAAGGCGGTGCAAATCACCATAAGATGTATGCCTAGTCTCAGCAACATGAGACCTGAACCTGAACAGATTTTTTCTAAATGTACCTTTAAATACTTGGAAAGTTTAACCTTTCGTGAAAGTTACAAATTCCGTCCTTGGTATTTATTCACAGTGTCTACGTATTTATCTACAGTTAGTTTATTTGATAAGTATTCATCCTGGATCATTTGACAGACCTATTGCAACGCTAGCAAGGGTGACTTATATAAACACTATTTCTATCGTTGATAAAAATATGTTCTCGATAAGAAGTAGATCGAAATGTAAGTTCATATGATAACAATTTATCAGTAGGACGTGTTGTTGAAGTTATTTCCGCTCATATTAAAAACAAAGATGCTAATTAAACTAAAGTAATATCGGTGACATATACATTTTTTCTGAGAGAATGATACCGCCTGAACACACTCGCAGAGAGTTGACGGGGGGAGGCCCGTCTCACAAGATGAAATTTCCATACATATACCTTTATATTTTTAAACATTTGTACTCATTTAATGTCTTTATTGTTTACACGTCATTCAGACATATATTGGCTTCCGGCATTATACCGGTTAAGTGCTAGCGGACCGACCCTTTTTGTGGTAGAATAGTTTGACAACAAAATATAGTAATATACATATCCATATAGTTAATAGTTGATATCTGAAGTCAATATGTTGTCCAGTTCCGTCTCGCCGTATCAACATAGCAATGTCTAAGCAGCTTTGGAGGTAATACCCTTTTTCTTGTAAGATGAGATCCCACTTCGTTGCATTTAGATTGGGAGAGACGGAATGATGTATTTGTTATCTAGTCCCTTAGCATATACCTCAACATGAAACGTCCTCTGTAAACATTCTCTTCGCTAATATAAAACACAGCTCATTTGAGTTCTTGATTCATCTCCCATGTGAGCATTTTTTCATTCATCCACATTCACTCCGTCTATATACAAGTCCAATGACTTATCCATTACTGGCAAGAAGTGCCTCCACTATATTATGTATCAACATGTATATACACCCTCCACGGACTTGGTAACATGAGGCGATAACTGCTGTCTAGTTTACTCACCAATGTACTTTGGATATAAAAAAAACTGAAGCGCAGTACGATAAACCCCTGCAGCAAGTCATTGATCTGCGACAGAAGTCCTATAGAGAACGGGTGTATTATATATGAATCCCTCTTTGGTTGGTGATATGGACCTATTCATTCTGCTAGTGAATCTCAGAGGGTTTCCATTATGCTGTGTCAGCAAGATAGGGTATCTGGTTACTCCTCGAATTTCCCGTAGAAGTGATATGCAATAGCATACCATAAGTCGTGGCACACTCTTGTCCGGACAAGGAGAATCATAATAGCCTAGGCCAATTCCACAAATTTAATTTTGCCTCGAACACTTTCACATTTAGTCTACGTTCACATACAAATATAAAAAATATATAAGTTTATATTTCAAGCAATAACATAGTACTTTCTATGTGGTGTTAATTAGAATGGATGATTAGAATGGATATGAATCACTGCCATATCAATCCAAATATCCTCATGTCAAATGATTACATGTTTCCTCACATCTTCTGCAAAGATTTTTTTATTCATCTCCGGTATATAAGGTATACATAATCAATCAATAATATAAACAGCGAGTTGTCGGGCCTGACTTACATGTGAGTGTACCAGAGTATTTTCCATTGTCAACAACGAGATGTTTGCGTCTACACAACCACAGTATTGTCAGTATTGTATTATTGTGTTTATCACTCACTTTAATAAGCGGATGTATATGAAGCCAGTTATTCAAGTGCAATATGGACATTCACAGCCACATAAACTACATTGCTTCGTTGAACCGATTGTTTTGACAACCCTTCAATCCCTACATAGGTGCGAGAACTCAGACCATAAATCTGTTTTCGGAGTGTATCTTCTCATAAGCGATGTGATTGGGGCATGTAATATAGAATTACTATGTCAGCACTCGCGTATGGTAGTCGTACGGTGAGGTTAGGCTCAAAGTCGTACTTTCCGAGGCCATAGGTTAGGCTCACGGTCGCACTTCTCGAGGCCTATGTCCTCGAGAAGTACGACTGTGAGCCTAACCGAGCTGTACGGCTACCATTCTCGAGTACTGGCATTGTAATTCTATCATTATATATCTTAGAATGTGTTAAGCATTCAAAACTTTCATTTGGCTGTAGACCATCACTCACTCGACAAGGCAGTGCCGCCAAACACGTTGTGTACATCACAAAGACTAACCGGCAACTCAAATATACTTGCCTAGCTAAGGTTAGGTTCACTTAAACCTCCCACCATTCATAGAGACTACGATGGGAGAGTAAAGCTGATTAACATATTTTGGCACATCTGAAGTGAGCACAATCGACTTCAGAGACGATTAAGAAACCCTTCCCATAACAACTAGAAATGCACTATGGCCAAATATTGAGGGATCTTGTGTGGCCATTCACCTGATACAGTTTAGATGGTATAAATATGCGATATTGTTCGATAACAATACGTTTACTCAAAGACGTCCACAGCAGGCAACGCACAGACACGTCACACTAATGCGGTCTATGAATTGTTGACAACCTTTGGCCTTACTTGGCAATGTGGCAGCCACAAATTTTACTAGCTCGAGCAACTTGGATGAACTAAAATGGCTAATTATGCATTAATAACTGGATATCGGTGAGTGTTCACATATTTCCCTTTTCTATAAGGAATTTCTTTATTTCACTTTCCTTTTCAATACTAGCCAATTCCTGGTTCTCTGTCACTTTGTCATTCTTGTCTTTACCCTATATTTATTTCATTTGTTTGAGGTATCTAGCTTACTCTGTATTCTGTTGGCCTTTTGTATCTATAAAATGTAACAGACCTTGCTTTCTCTAACGCCCAACTGATACCTACTTTTAAAAGATTATTGCGTCACCATCAATTTGACATGTGAAACTATCATTTCACGATATTTTTAGCATAGGACACGCTCAAATATGGTGTATTACGTAGGTAAAGGATAGACTATTAGCTTGCTGGACACTCTAAAGATTCGCTATGATTGGTAAAGGTGCAAATGACCAGAATGTCTTTGAGCAGCTGACCGTGACCAATCATGATACACCTCACCTTTTCCTCCGATTCAAATCATCGCATGGGAAAACACTTTCCACCCACCCACACTAACATCACAAAAACTACGAACATAGGTGATTCAACTTTGTATTGACTGTGTAGAATTTAGGTCACACACTTTATAACTTTGGCCTTAGGTTTTATTAGTTTACTTCTCAGCGTACTGCCCTATTTCCCTGTAGGTAGATAGAATTTTAGTTTTAGAAACAATTTGTTGCATTCAATCATTGAACCCAGAATGAGCCCATTGTGCCTGTGACATGTTATCTGAATTTAGTATGCAAAAAGAATTGGAACAAAAACTATGTACCTGCAATGTAGGTTTTCAGTTTCATCTTTAATGCCACTTACATCACCTCAGGCCTGGGTATGCACATTGGAAGGTACCCCAAAATCATAAAGGGCGGAATGTTTAATCATTGCCACTTAGGGCTGAACAACTGGGCATTAGGTGCCTCTGAGGGAGCGCGGTTCACTTCTCATCGTGCCATATAGGCCCCAGCTGCATCGTCTACACATGCGCAAAGGTTGTGACCCTTGCTGATTGGCTGAGGCGCTTTGAGAGCGCCCTCTACACCCGCTACTTCTGATAAATCACCTTATACCTTGGCATAAGGGGCTGCAGCAGTGCGCCCCACATCATTAGCCCCAGCAAATGTGAGCGGCTCCTGTGAGCAGCTCATGCAAGTCTTTATAAGGCCCTTTGCAGTGTGGTCTCATACCAACATATTCCATCAATTTATGTCTCGTGCAGATTCGGATGATTTTCTGAATGCTTCCTTGCTCTAGGCAACATTATTTAAAGGCCTTGTCATGAACCTTACACAGGTAAGTCGACATGGTTTAACCATAATATTGTTACATTATTATATTGTAGAAAGAGGTATTAATGATTACCACATTTCATTCCAAAAGACTTTTACAACTGAGATAATTTGGGAGCTATTCGTTGTATCTCCCTCTCCTTTTACACGGGTATCATAGCATACATGTGTTTTACAGCTGGAACAGCGTTTTACTCATACCAATACTGTCCTGTATACAATATACGTACTGATAAATAGAAATGAAATAGATCTATCTATACTAAATTCGAAACTTTGTCTCTGTCTTGTTGCAAATGATGACAAAAATGCAAAAAATATATTAAAAAAAGAAGATTTTAGAATTATTAGCTGTTGTCAGCGCACAAATTTGTAGTCGCCCAGCGGAAGGGCCAATCGTGTTTCATCCTCATCATTAATTTAGTGCCAAGTCACAGCGGTAATGAACCACCCTGTGTTAATTAAACAAAGAAAGATGGAACCACAACCTTCCTACTCAGAAACCCTGAGACAGATTAAGCAGGTGACAATGCATTACCTGTGAAGGTATTAGGAACATAAGGAAAAACGCGTATCGCTGTATTTTAGCCCTTCTACCACCGTTGGCGAAGACAGGAAGGTATCTGGAACATGTCCCTTGTTCTATTCTCACTTCCTATTTGCTTAACAAAACGGAAACTGAGTTGCCGTAAATTACTATATACCCATGCCGTATATACTGTAAATACGCACCGTTTCGCCATATGACGTAAACATACCGTTTGGAACAGTGTTCCGTACGGGAAAATACGGAACACTTTCCCATATGATATTGATTGTTAGGCTGAATTAAATAAATAGTTTTTATCAATTTTGAGTATATATATAGTAAATTTAGAACGACCAACCATGATTGTACAAGGCACAAAACTCGATGACAATTTACGGTTTGTACAGAACTCGGCGTAAACGCCTCGTTCCGTATAAACCGTAAATTGCCATCTCATTTTGTAGCTTGTACAGCATGGTCAGGACGTTCTATATATATATACAAAAAGATATTTTGTCCATAACATCCACGCGTCTACAGACATTCTTGGAAAGTTATCGCATGCATGGTAAAAACATCCAACTCTATGCAAGTCAGGTCGCAACTGACCACTTATTCAGAGGTGGACAGCGCATTAACAAGATATATGGGGAGAAAATGATCACATAATCTGATAGCGCCACCTTACTGATTTCTTTGCTGGTCAATATGCATGTGACAAGACCAAAATACCCGATATCCTGCGGCACATGCATACGATTATGACAGAATAAAACACAGCATATTTCATTTCCCCAAGATTTTGGATGATGTGTTGGTGACACTACCTATGACGGGGGAGGCACTGACAATCATCCAATTCTTTTTGTGACTTTCAGTGTCAAGAGCTACAATTTTGCAGAGCTATTTGAGAGAGACTTTCGCTTGGTTGGTTTACAACATCAGTTCATAATTTCGCAAATGAAATAACAACAAGTTACTGGATTCTGGTTTTTGTAGTTTGTTTTGCCTCTGTATCATATATTAGGTGGTGTAATAAATCAACGTAATGTCATTATCAATTTTATCCCGCTCCCCACATTATCATATGCCCAGACACTAGCCTTATGATAGCATATTTAGAAGAAGCTATAAGCCAGAACTGTAAACAACATGAATTAGGTCTCGTCTGTCTCAAGCATCATGTGTGAGGAGAACCAAGTGGTACTGAGATGCTGTCTTTTACACACGGAATGAAGATAACAGAAAGAGCCAACAGAGCTACGCAGGATACTGCAACAAGATGAAACTCTCTACACAAGCGGTGTACGATCTTTCAGTAACACGTGTATACGCCATCTCCATGTTAGCACTAACATCTATTTACAACCGGTATCACAGTGCTTACGATCCCACCATTTAGGTTAGATGTTTTTACGTATGTATTTCTACCACTTGAACACCATATTGCATCTAGTACAATAAAATAAATCAGGATTGACATGTTCTAATCTTTTCCCATGTGTTCCCTGCCCAACACTGGCACTCACAGTCGGTGGCCTATGAAAGTGAATATAGCATCTTCCCATCATAAGTCATATCTAATTAGAAAAAAAGTCACACAACTAGGTGTATATATTTGAATAAGAGATATGTGCAGATAAACGTGGTCTAGCGTAAACTGCGTCGTACACCGACCATGTTACGACCACGAATAGAGAGAACAGGGAAGCAGACCGGGGAAAGATCCCGCATCCCACCTGCATACCCTAGTTTCGGCGATTCTGATTGGCTGAGGCATGCACATGACCCTCAGTCGTGGTTCTCATCGGATTAGAGTTGTCTTGCATTCAGCATTTCATGCTGCCTGGCTGACTTGGTGGGCGCTGTATGTAAATCAGTTATCCACACAGTTCCTATGGGGTTCCAACATCGTAGAGCCCTGTTGCTAGGGTTAAAATCGTTCCCCCGGCCCAGTCAGTGTCTGACAGGGAGGAAAAGCCCAGTGTTTATAGTTTCTGTAGCAGCGTTGAAGCCGCGTTAACCCCAGGGTGTCACTTTGAACGTCCAGTGTCAAAGAGTGTATGTAGCAGGGGTTATTACCCTCTGAATTCTCTTTTTTCAACTGCTATCCAGTCTCATCAGGCAAAGTGCAGTAGGTACTCTTCTGTGGTCTTTCTCTCCAAAACCAGTTCAGGGAGAGGATATGACAGCCCTTAGTTCATTTTTTCTGTCAACAAATAAGTATTGGCTTTTTTTTGCGTACTCTCCAAAAATTAAGTATGGGATCCACAAAGCCTGAAATGTCTTTTGTAGGGACCACATAACTAATTAAGGATTTAGCCCCAGGACTATTGGCGCAATAATAGATCTATATGGGACGACAGTACGGAGGCTGAGTTGTGTGCCCTAGTTGATAAGAATGCTAGTGATCAGATTGACCGTCAGGTCGTTACAGACTTTACTAATGATTATTGTTGTGTCTTCGGTAGCGATTTATTCAATAAATGAGAGAAAATCCTTATCTAATAATTTGTATTTCTGAGCAGGATATTGTTAAGTTAGCAGGCGGAATTGTAACAACTAGTACTTAATAGTTCCGGCCTAGACTAAATTTCCAATCAAGTTATGAGGGATACTATGATCTTCTTAAAGTAATACTGGCCTAATCACAACTTCTGTGTATATCAATCTGCCAAAAGCGTTCGATTTTATACCACATGATTTGTTGCTGCTTAATCTGGAAAAATTGTCTGCCGTCTTGCCGTCATCTAATTGGATGTGTTCATATCCGTTTACTAGGCGTCAAAATGTTAAAATCAATGGGATGGTTTACGAATTAAAGTGTAATTGCTCTGGAGTGCCACAAGGCTCTACCTTGGGTTCCGTTTTTTTTGTATGTTCATAAATTATACATATTTCTTGATGCAAGAAGCAATTTGCAGCTGTTGAATGTCATGTATAACAGTCCAACGACAATGGTAAGCTTGACCTAATGGTTAGGAGAACCAGAGGTGAGGATGAATTGAAATTCCAAGTTAAACGTGTTGCTTGTAACAATTACAAACATTTACCATTCTATAGGGGTCATCTTGCGGTAGAAGATCTATCCTAGTGTTAGAACTGCTCGAAAGCCAAAAAGGAAAAAAGTCTCCCGTAGATGATGAGGCCCTAACATTGTTGCATGCAAATCCGTCCTCTCAGTCTGTGATGGGATGGACTGATTTTCTTAAATTCGTTTATCATTATAGGGACTATCCATTACGGACCTACGCACAATATCTAAAATATTTCACCCCCTACCGCTCCATCTTGTATGCAACAGATTAAAGGAGGAATGTACGCAAAAGATTCGCAAGGTTTTTACTCCACCCCTTCATTGTGTACGTATTTTATGGATGGCCCCTCACGAGTAATTGCTATGTCTTAGCTTTAGGTTTGTACCACCAGATTAACAATACTTTTATCAACAGATGGTACACTATCAATTGTAGTTTCTTTAATCTTATCTGAAGCAAGAAGGTTAAGCTAGAAGGTTAAGTTAGACGTCAATTACTTTCCTTTTGCTTTCATTTTAGGCAGAATTGATATTTTCAAGAAAGTTGTTCTTCCTTGTATTGGAGGATGACATTTGAGACCTGCATGGTTAGGTGAAGTTAGAATTGAATTGTGATCAAATTGTATTACTGTTAACAGATAGATAATCATGGCACCACAGAGAGTGGTTCAAACCCAGAATATTTGCCTCCAGTATTTGAAACATGATACTAGACATTAACCTGGACCTGCTTATACACAGGTCAGGTTATTCATCGCAGTCTACACAGCAGCAGACTTACAGTTCCGGCTCTGAATGACACAGAGCCGCACCTGGTGGGGAAAACACAAACCACTCATCCCCAGCGTCCTGACGCCGCTAATACAATCACGCCCGGGAACCAGCATGCCCGGGGGTTGGGACGCCGAGGTCCAGCTACGCACACAGTGAGCGCCATGTCCTATTATCTCCCAGTGTGTCCACGTGCTCTTAACTGAAGGCTGCAGATGATCGCCCTAATCTGCTGGGATGGGATTATTGCGTTCAGGGTGGGAGGTTGGGATTAGGAGGATGGATTGGAGGTGCCACCCACAGTGCCTCTTTCTGTGTCCGGGCTTTCTCTGACATTTGACCACGATTTCAACTAGACAGATATGTATAGATGTAACTGACTATAAATGTCATAGACTGTAGTCGAATTGATTTGATCAAAGATTGCATCATAATCTCTTAATTACCAAAAGGGTTTGGCATATTTTCAATTTATATGAAAGAGGAGAAATGATTCAAATATCCCAAAACACTATGAAGGTATAGTTACCAAAATAAACCAGACACGGTAGGTTGAATTATTAAGGTTTTGTATTACTAGATAAGAGGAGAGTGGATGTGATGTAACAAATATCAATATAGATCACAACGTTTCGTGCATTTCTCCAGGTGATCAAAACATTTTGGGATAACTACACGATTGGATAAGTGAGTAAGTGTATCCTTCTCGTAGGTGACCCATAGTGATCAGAGGCATAACCAGGAGGGGGTGTACACCTTGGACTACTTTGGACGATTGACAAAAAAACAGCGACCCTCCCCCTGCAGCACTGGGATCATATAAGTTTTACAAGTTATGTCATAGATTTCTTTTTTTAATTCAGTTAAAGGTTAACGAGGTAGAGTATTCGCCAGTTTGTGTTCTTACATACATTAGTCACAGTACAGACAGTACGTAGACAGATGGACAAACAAGTAAATGCAGAAATACCTAGACATCAATTAATAAAAGAAAATAGTATTACACTTGTCGATTGCATACTTACCATTTGGTTGTCATGATCTAATGATCAGGTCTAGTAATATCAAGTTCTCAAAGTCCACATTTATTAAGTCTTTTTAAGTTCTTGTTTACAAGTTGCTCCCCTCTGGAGTTCTTATGTGGTTGCCAGCTTATTCCAGATTTTGTTTCACCCATTCACACTTGAGAATATTGGGGTCCAATAGGAAAGGCCCCCTTTGGGGTCCAGGGAGCAACGTCCTTGGAAGCATTTGGGTTTTACTGATTATACAAGCTGTACTCAGGATTCTATTAGAGGGAGGGGGGAGTTACACACCTGAGATTACCTGGGAAAACCACCAGGGGTCAAGCAGCAAAGCCACTCCTGGGGGACAAGGGGGCAAAGCCCATGGAAGTATTTGGATTTTATAGATTATTCAAGATTTATCCAGGATTTCATTTGAAGCAGGGGGATTACATACCTGGAACTATCTGGGAATATTGCATGGGGTCCAGGAACAAATCCCCTCTATGGGGTCCAGGGGGCACAGCCCCCAGAAGCATTTAGACTTTATAGATTATACAAGTTGTACTCAGAATTCTTATAGAAGGAAGAAGTCGCACACATAAGACTTCCTAGAAATTGCCAGTGGTCTAGCAGCAACGCCCCTCCTGGGGGTCCAGGGGGCAAAGCCCTTGGAGGCACTTGGGGTCAAGATATTATTCAAGATTCTTTTTCGGAGGGGGGGGGGGGGGGTTGTCACACACCTGAGACTGCCTGGGATTATTCTCAGGGCCTTCTAGCATAGCCCCTCCTGGAGTTACAGGGAGAAAAGCTCCTGGAAGCAGCTGCAATTCAGATATTATACAAGCTGTAGCCAGGATTTCTTTTATGAAGCGGGGGTATGGTTACACACCTGAGACCATGTTGGCAGATTGCAAGAAGCCTAGGGGAAAAGTGCAAAGCCACCCAAAGTGCTTTTCTTTTATAAGATATATGCTATTTTCGGTTACATAGTTCATATAGGGGATAAATGTCAAAAGCCTCTCCATGGGATCCAGGGGGTGATGTCTCTAGAAGCATTTGGATTTCATGGATTGTACAAGCTGAATCAAGGACTTTACATGAGAAAAGGGGGTGCATACCTGAGGCTACCTGGGAATATTGCCAGGGTTTCAATAGCAAAGCCCCAGAAGCATTTGAATTTTGTAAATTATACAAGCTGCACTCAAGATTTTGTTAGAGGGAGGTGGAGCCATATAAGGGTCCAGCAGCAAAGCCTGTCCTTGGGATCTGGGGTAAAAAGGCACCTGGAAGCGCTTAGGTTTAGATATTGTACTAGCTGTATCCAGAATTTTGTTTCAGTGAGGGTGGTTTAGAGGGTGAAGTCTCTGGAAACATTTAGATTTTATATATTATACAAGCTGTTCATAGGATTTTGTTCTGGCCGGTGGGAGTTACCCACACTCCGCCAACTTGGGAAGATCTATAGGTTCCAGAGGCAGAGCTGTTCCTGGAGGCCAAGGGGCTTAACCCCACGATGCATTTGGATTTCATTTGTAGAAGCTGTTTCCAGGATCTTGGTTCAGGAGATAGGGTGCACTGATTACTCACACTAGACTGCCTGGGAATAATGCAAAGGGTCCAGGAAGGGGGGGGGGGGGAGGCCCTTGGGGGTCCAGGGAGTAACGCTTACCAAAACCTCTTAGCTTTTATAGATTACATTGTCTCTTTAGGTTGCACGACATCTTTTATTATTATGGCGGTTTATATTACTTTACATTTTTGATTGAAAAAAAGATAGAAACAAAACTCCAAAAATGGTATTTATAGAAGAATTCAGGGGAGGTGGCAAGGCCCCTGGATAACCGCGTAGAATAAACAATATTCCACTTGTTTGGATGTGCAGTTATCATAACTCGGGTTCGCTTCAATATTTTATTCTTTCCCAGGCACCTAGACATACATCCATAAAACCCAGAAGTGTGTTCTATACAGAAGATATATAACCACAATGCCACATATATCAAATAATAAACATAGATACCACCTTTTACAACAGCAGGTGGTTCATCCCGACTTTAGAATGTTATCTAGGGTGGAAGGTACACCTACAGGTTTATGTACCGTGCGATCCACATGCAAGCTTATCTGGTCGCCAGCCAGTAACTCATCCGCTACTGCCCTGCTACAGTTATAAGCGTTTGCTAGTGCACAAAGCGCCCCTTCATTGAAGACCTTTAGGAATTTTGCGAGCAACAGTGCCCTCTATATGACCAATGAATAAATCACAGTTTTTACGCGAGGGGGTTACGCATGCATGCCTTGTGGTGGTCGGCTGATAGCGGGTCATACATTCTGTGTGTTGTTTCTTTATATGGTGAGCCACCTTCATAAAGAAGAGACACCTTAGAGAAGAGGTCCGCCTTCCCTCGCGGCATCGGGGAGGGCCCTGGTTTAAGGCTCCCTGAAATGGCTCTGCAGTTAGATCACCTAGGAATGCCGGTCAAGGCATCCTAGCCCCACCAGCAACCAGTACCGACCGGTTACATAGGATTACCGAAGAAGGAGAGGGCTGACTTAATATACATTTTGAGGTGATTACCGTCAACACAACTATCTCCTCACCCCACACATGATCTTGGGGCTGTCGTCATGACCATTTTCCACTCCCCCCCCCCCCCTTGTTATGCTTTGTCATACAACCCTTATCATTCTTGGTCATGGAGACTGGAACTCCCCCCCCCCCCCCTCCTCTGCTGCATGACGTCATTTATGGACGGCCTCCTTGTTAGTATTGTTTCTACCACCCAAGCATGTATTCACCAATACATTTCCGATTATCAAACCTTACCTTCGTTGATAAAGATCCAGTTAATTCTAATCATCAGATAACCGGCTCATCGCTTATCATTGCATCCTTTCCTGCATTGCCTTTTTTATTCAGTAAATATGAAAAAGTACATTCATCCGTATCCGGACGTTCTTCCATGAACCAGTTATAAAAAAATGAAAAGTGTAGATAGTGCAAAAGAAAACCAGACCCTACAGTGCTCGAAGTATACATAATCGTCAGCAAAAGGTTCGATTCGTAGTCGATGGGTAAGTATGCTAGGTCTTCTGACTCTAGGCTTTTTCATGGTTCATGGGTCCTGTTTTCAAAGTGTCCTTTTGACTTTTATCACTTGTCCTGTTGCTCAATACTATATGGTAGACATTTAGATCAAACATATCACATAACAGTAAATAACATCACACGACACACAAGTTAACACAAAACAATCAATGCATAGAAAAGAAAAAGTACCTCAGGACAGAGTATTTCAAACCAGCAATACGTTAATTTTTCACAATATCCTATTTTTTCTAAGCTAATTTTGCGGCCTTTTGACTCGCTTTCTAGTTCTGACATGGTCTTTTGACTCATGGTCTATCTAATCCTGTACAATATTGACTATTTCTTCTTTTCATAGGTGAGTCTTAATTAATAATTCTTTTAAATTAATTTCTTTTTGTTAATTTTTGAAAGGGCGACTCCGGTGTGTTCCATAGTTTCATCCCTAAATATATCAGACTACATTTATATTTCTCTGTCCTGGGCCGTTTTATTTTAATTAGAATTTTCTGGTTCATTCTAGTTCGGATCTTACATGAATTATGTAAATCTTCTCGGCCATATAGCTCCCACCTTTGAATATTTAAAGTTATGTGTAAGGTATTATTAACAGCTACCTGTAGCTTATTTCTGTTTATTATCGTGGCAAGATAATAAATAAAGTCAACGTACTCCATCCTGGGTAGGATCATTTGTTTACTTATCAATATTACAGCTCCTTGCATCAGTCGGTGTCCAAATTTTTAAACTTGAATTTTTTTTTCCTGAACATCTCCAAGTATTTTCTGCACATTTTAATTTCAATTTAGAGTTCATAATGACGCCCAAATAATCATATGAATACACCCCTTCAAGGGCCTCTCCATTTATTTCACATTTATAATCTCCCACACTTTCATCTTTAAGTCCTACCCACATAATTTTCGATTTGCTGATATTGATAAATAGACAATGGTTATCCAGCCTCTTTTTATCTTGTCTAAATCATGCTGCATTTTTTGTATTCGTTTCTTCTATAGTTTTTCCAGTTGTTATTGATAATAAATCGTCAGCACACTTTGTGGGTTTCGCGTAATCTAGAAATTTAAATATTTTACTAATAAACATAAGAAATAATGCGGGCCAGGAACAGAGCCATAGGGAGTTCTACGTAACACTTTGCGCCATTAACTTGTATTCCCATTTACTATAACTATTTGTTTTCTATTATTCAGATACGATTGAAATATCTATTCAGTATTTCCATGAAATCCGAGTTTAACTATTTCATTTAGCAGTAACTTATGATTTACACAATCAAAAGCCTTTTGCAGATCGATAAATGCACACAAATTCTTTCTCTTATAGTCCATGCTCTCTATTAATATATTGATGACTCTAAATATTGCCTGCGCTGTTGATCTATTTGGCATAAAGCCAAACTGATTGAAATATAAGATCACTTTCCAGAATATATGATATTAATTGCCAATGTATAATCTTTTCTTTTATCTTAGATACTGTTGGCAGTACACTTATTGGTCCCCAATTGGAAAAATCCATAATTCTCCTCCCTAAGGCAGTGGAGCTACAACTACTTCTTTTAAGTAAAAAAACTGTTGTTCAAGATGGATTCAAACATATCAGATATCAGTCTCGGCTTGCTCAATTATATCTTTTTCAACAATTGGATTTTCAGGTATGGTACACCGGTCGATTTATCATTGTCTAGATCTTTCACAATTCTTACCACCGTTCTGGGCTCAGTTGTTCTTAATTCAAAATTTTCTATTTCATTTTCCATCTTACATAGGTGCTCTTCGTTAGCAGTGTTGTCATCATTGTTTTTGTTAAGATTCACCTGTGCTAACTTGGTACCTTTACTTACATAAAATTCATTCAGATCATTTTCATCTTTATTTCCCTCAAACGGTAATAATGTTGAATTTTTTTCCTGGTTTCCAGATTGTATTAATGTCCCTCCAAAAGCGTTTGGAGTTTCTTTTATTATTAGCCAATGATGTTTTATCAAATCTGTTTTATGCTTTCTAATACCACGATGAATATCCCTTCTTGACTTTCGAATTTTACCTAACAAGATCGCATCCTTGCACATTTTTCTTATACAGTACTTTCAACAATTTTATCATCTTATTTTCAGTCCTTGGTAATTCTATATTGTAAACCGTTTTGATTTCATACTCCCTTACAGGGCAAACGTCGTCAAGATACATATTGATATACATTATTAAATGTTCATTTGTGTCTTTTCTATAAGATATGTCCGTAGTCTCCGTCTACAAACCAGGAATATGTCAAACTATGGTCATGGTGCCAATACAGGGTCGATTTTTGGGTTGTCCCCGATGAAATCGTTTCAATGAAATTTTCAATGAAAAAATCTACCCTGTATTGGCACCATCACTATGGTTTCATATTATCATATACCTTAATTCGTTCTTAAATCGTCAAAACCTACCATAATTTGACATGAAAGTGACTTGATACACCATTCAAAGACGACACGTACATGATTGGACTGGCCTATGGCTGAAGTCGCGGTTACCACGGAAACACAACGCGTTCACTCTCCGAGCAGATGTTTTACGTAAGATTGTAGAATTTAGGAACATTTCGCATAGATCACGATGCGTGAACCAAACATCTGTTTGGTGAGAGGACTGGCTTCATTGCCATGGTTACTATATGAATACACTCGCCAGGCTGGTGTTAGGATGGTGCAAGCTTGTTTGGTTAATCTCTCCAGCATTCAGCAAACTTGCGCAAAACATCCCTTAGGAGAGTGATAACGTGGTCATTGTCATGGCTATTGCCTTGGTAATTTCCGTTGTGGTTATATCCGTTGTTGCTATCAATGGATCTCATGCATTTTTGCTATTTAAACTAAATTAGGTGAATGCCCCACGTTAGATACCTCGATATCTGGTAAATATGAACAATAACTCATCCCAGAGCATTTATAATACGTCGCTGAACTCGCGATTATTTTCCGGCCAGACAAGTGCTTCGACCCCTGAGCCAATCAGATTGTGTAATTTTTTTAAAGCAAAGTCAAGTACCACCTAGCACCGCATCATAACGATACAATCAATTATATCTGTCACAATACCATCCTACACAGGACCGCTCATTACGACATTATCTAGCACTTCATTGCCTTTATCACTACTTCAATTCGTTGACGACCTGCCATTACTCTGTTCTTCAATAATCATATCACCTGAGACTCTAATCTAATCGCCCTCTTTCATTTAATATATTCCTAGCTATTCCTATATCGCCTCTTACCATTAGCCATCATCATATAGTCCATCATTGCACCAATGATCACTTAACCGCGCAGCAACCCTATCCTAGACGATTTTTTCCCGTTGGGCACAAAGCCCTCCCATTTCCATCAGTAGCAACCTTAGTTATGGAGCCACAAATCAGCGGGGCAGGCGGCGGTGGCTTCCATGCGTTTATTCGTCCCTCGACAATTACAGCTTACCGGAAATACGTCAGATAAAGTCATCGGGCCGGGACTTGTAGAAGAGAGGGCGTCGAATGGGGGCGATATGGGTGACCTTGGTGGAAACGATGTACTTGGACAGTTGGCTCGGCCTACTTCTGTTTATGTCAAGTGCTCGGAATGCTTTGAGCAACGACGTTCAAGGGGGCTGATGTGGTCTATGGGAGCATAGGAGAGCTGAAGTGCAGGGTTTCCGGATAGGTGACTTTGCAGCTGTTATAGCTTGAGTTTTTCACCGGGTGAACTGAGTACTAAATTTGTAAGTTGCTTTAGCTTTCCGGATGATTCTATTTTTAAATAACTGCTGACAACTACATGTGTAAGAGCTCCTTCACTAGCGTAAATTCAAATCTTCCCGTATGCATTCATATTGAAGAATTTTCATTAGATGAATATGAAGAATAGATATACATGTACATAAAGGACAAAGGTTTTTTGACAATGTGATAAGGATTTGTGTTATGATTGGATGATTATTTTGCTCTCACCAAAGCCAGCGCTTAGTGCAAAGCCAAGCCAGCCGTGTTCCCCTGTCAGACATGAAAGACAATGTCAGGCCGATTAGTTTTGTCTCGGCCGGATCTCTAAGGGCTATGCGATGCAGAGGCCAGGATTAATGTATGGGGTGCCAAAAGCTGTCAAACATTGCTGGCGCGTGGAGTAGTCCCTTTACAGACCGTGCCGCCTGAGGCGTTAAGGGTCTAACAGGGCAAGGCTCCCATCTACCTGTCACTGCGCGAAAAACCCCAGTTATTTCATATATTCGCCACCACGTAAATGCATATATCCCATGCTTATTTTCATGTTTTTTATATATATACGTCCATATTTCACACCAGCATATGTGGCGTATACAAATGCGTTTTTCCATGTATACGGAAGCGTAATCGCTGTATTTGCCACCAAATGTATATGAGAAGAAATATACTGTGTGTGATATATATGCGCTGGTTGTATAGATATTATATACATTAAGCATATATACATGTGTGTATGCTGATAAAAAAATGTAAAAAAGGTTTGCCCCTGACCACCCTGCCCCCACCACCCGGTCCCCCCCCCCCCCCCGGTCCCCCCCCTCGGTCCCGCCCCCCCCCCCTCCCCTCCCCTTCCCACCTCAACTCCACCTAGGCTCCTTGCCTCCCCCTGGTGTGTGTGGACGGATGACCCCAAGTGTTGGTGGTGGCGGCAACAGCGTTGGTGCCAGCTGTGTGGCGGCAGTTGCAGTGGTAGGGTGTACCTGCACCAACACAGAAGCCCTCATCTATGATTCTGGTAGCTTATATATACACACTCATCCTTAACAATACAGAACAATGGTGTTCTGAAAGTATAATCTATAAAGAAAAACCAGTAAAAAATCACAAAAGAATGCTGGGTTTATTATATGTAATTAATGAAATGATATTCATTAGAGTTTTAGAAAGATTTTATAATCAAAATTGATAATATAATTTTTTTTTATTTACCACAAAATTATATGACTAGTGGCAAACGAAATAAAACAATAGTGGTGCCCCGTAGATGCAAAAATCAGAATTATTGAACAGTGGTGTAAATGTAACAGAATCAGGAGTATGTATGATATATATGTGGCTGCAATATGGGCACATGTATACGTCTAGATAGAGATAAAGCATATATACAATGGCAACAAGGACTTACATATTTATGCGAAATGATAGATGTATATGCTTTACATATACATATGTAAACCATGGGTTTTACTCTGTGTGTTCCCTCTGCCTGATGTGAGAAAGGAAATTTATTGAATCTGGACTGCACCTGAGTGGTTGGAGGCGCATAGACTCTAATGAATTGCAGTTTATTGTATATTGTAGTATTAGGGAAGTAGTGGTCCCTGTGGGGTCGGTGCTGCCACCTGGGTAATGAGTATGAGTGTATGAGTAATCTGGGGGGTGTTTTATTTTCTGCCCGAGGAGTCCTGGGGCGCCCGGGGAGAGGTCCCAGGCATTTGGGTTCGATATTTCAAAGTTTCCCGGGGAAGGAGAGTCTTGGGCCATATTCTAGGAGGTCTCCTGAAATATCGTTTTATTTTCAATCCTGGGGCCAGGAGAGCTCCTGAAAAGTGTCCTGCAGCTCTCCTGGCTGGGGACACGTCTAGGGGTGTCGTGGGTGATTCAAAATAACAAATAAAAGCTATTTAATTCATTTGAACTTTCGGAAATATATTTATTATGATTTTAATTAAAACTGGAGGTCTCAGATGGAGAATTCCTTTGCTATTTACTCAGATTAACATACATTCATAAATGATGAAATTAGTTCCCAAAAATACCACTATGTGCCACCACCTGCAGTATACACAGCCTCTCTTTCAAGTCTCCTCAAAAGTCTCCTACAGGTTTGTTTTTCTCCTGGGGCTCTCTCAAAGGAGACTTCGGCCGAGGATTTCTCTCCCTCCCGAGGACAGGGTAAATCGAACGAGATTGAGGAGATCTCCTGAAAATTATCCTCAGTGGAGCTATCCCTCCTGGGCACTCTCCTCGCCCAGGAGAGTTGAAAATAAAACGACCCCCTGGTCCCCTGTCTACGTATACTTAGACTGTACCGCTTGGGCTTTTGATTCTACTTGAGCTGGGGCTGGTTCTATAAGCGACTGTGTTTGTGGAGTTCTATATGCAGAATCATCGCACTTATCTGCAACTCAGTAGTTTTATTTCTTTTCAATAAGGTACATGGAGACCAGTACTACTGGAATACATATACAGTGTTAAAAAGATTGAAATATGTCATATAGAACTGCGTTTATTTCAATATGAATAATGGCATTATAATCTTATTCATAACATGGTAACGATATTATGATTGATACATCGATCTCGGTAAAGCCTTTGCGTAATTCACCTTAGCCAGGGACACTCCAAGTGGGAAACGCAGCGATCTCAAGAATCGCCAACAAAAGATGGCGTGTATGTGTGATATAATTTCATAATAATATCTCCCACCGATAATTTAGCACTTATTTTGGGCGATTATAGGTGATATATATCTGAAAGTCGTGTCAAAGTTTCATAGATTAATTCCAATGGGAAGTCCTCTATATACGCACCGTGAGTTAGATTTGTACTTTCTAAGTTTGATAGAACCTAAGGCAATTCCATACTTGTCTTACGATACTGTCTATAGCACACCGGCCATCTTTTGTCTTGAAAAATGTCTTACAATCGCTGAGATATCTCAGCTTACAAGACTAAGATAATGTCGTGACTGAAAAACAGGGCCCTGGTGTCTCCACCACGCAACACATGTGCGCTTCTCTCTCACCCCCTCGCGTCTCACTCGCGCACTGTCCACCATACCAGCGCTTCCGGTACGCATCCATCTTCCTCACTCTCACCTCATCTTTCTCACAGTACACATGTGTTTTCCTTTCACCCACCTTGCCACAACTCTTTCTTAGTAGGCCTATTGTCTTATATTCTTTTTTTGTCTTATTATAATGATTGAGCTCACAAATCTAGTAGTCAATTATTCTATATTATTTATTATTCATATTGATAAATCCTTATCAATAATCAATATTAATAAGGTCAATAATAATCTTTTCTCATACAATTTCATAAAACTTTATTAGCCCAAATACGGCCTTCTCTTCTTGATCCAGGGTATTGGGTAATGAATAGGCCCCGATTGTCTTCTTAATCTCATATCAAGCCCCCTCAAATAGGCTTCTAATATGAAGGAAGACCGGGCACCCACCTACGCCGATACACACCGATACATTATGACCAAATCGTAGCCTATCGGGAGGCATATCGTAGCATATCGGTGTGCATTGGTCCGCGTCGTTAACGTGATGGGAGGTTGCGAGAAAAGGGTGACATGGTCTCGATACACCCTGATAAAGCTCAAGATACGACCCGCGTTTTCATCCATATCATATTTACATTCCCTTATAATTCCGGAAATAATGCGTATTCATGATTGATATTTTACCTGTAGATATAAAACAATATCAAATAATATTTAATAAAAAAAACTCAGTTAGGAGATAAAGTATGAAATGATCGAGTGAACACCCCGCTAAACAAAATTATATTCAGAATAGAACGACACATTTATATATTCAATTTCATATTAGAAACACTTGGCGCCCCATGTGATCCCGCACAGATCCGCCTGCTCTCTCCCGTTCTCTTGGGACAGTACAGACCAGAAGTAATAACTGCGCAGGTCCGGGGCAAGTGCCCTGAGGGCGTAACCCGCCATGCGAAAAACACCAACCGTGATTGTGAAGACAACACACCCTGACCTCTTTTCGCTGGCACGACGGAAATTGCCTGCCTTGATGATACGATTTCTTGGTATATAAATTCGTTTTGGATAACCTTTGGCAACACCGATTCCGGATAAACATGTTCCTTCTAGGATGAAACTGGAGAAAGGAGATAGACGACACGCACACTCTGTGCTCCCTAGCACCCTGCTAGGATGGTTAACCCATTTTGACGTTCCAGCTGGGGTGTGTCTCATTTCCTTCATGATTGTTCAATACGAAAATAAAGGCAAACTATATAGAGTGAGTCTTGACCATTTCTCAGTATACCATTGTGCCGAAAGAGGGTAAGGGTTATCGATAGAATAAGGCGCAGTGACCATTATGCTATCTAATGATTCCCACCAACGTTGATGCAGGAATTTAGACCTCCCAATGAACCTAGACGCCCATTCAATTCAATGCAATTGTGCGTCGTAGAGCGCCTCGTAAGGCGCGTTGGTGTGCATCGGAGGCCCGGTGGAAAGTATACAGATGGAATCACCGCAGTAGGGACTGAGGTGTTAAGACCTAACGAAGAAACCAACGAGATTTGTTCAAAGTTGTCGCTCTCCACGAGTTTGATGTGGAGAGTGATATGATCAAGGGGCTAGCCAAGTGAATATTACATGGCGTTCAAACGAGTTGGAGAACAACGACTTTGACCAAGACTCGTTGTTTTCTGTATTTATCTCACCCCTGCACACTAAAATAATGGACGTCACACAGGATATAGACCATGGAGAAAGGACTGCAATACTCCTAGGGGCATGGAAAACGAGTGCCTAATGTTAAGCCTTTGGGACAAAAATACCAGAGGTAAGATAAAGGACAAGGTGCAATGGCGGTTTCCATGCAGTGCGTCAAGGCCGGTTCTTGGCCTCGGTGCGTGACGTGATCCACTCCGCCTGGCATCAAAAGTTGTTTATACCTGTTCATATGTGTTTATTGACTTTAAGAGACTCCGAATAAATATGTTCGCCTCTATACCTACTCGAGTGGCCAACATAGCCACACCTTCTCCCCCAACAGGAAGGGAGAGCGAAGGGGGGCGTAAGACATCTATGAGGAGAAATGGTGAAAACTATTGTTGTTTAGCGCGGGTTTACCAACTAGAGTAAAGAATCTATAGAATAGAGAGAAATTTGAGCTGAAACCTTGGACAGGATTCTTTATAAGATATTTTGTCCCTGCCGCGGATCCACTTCGAAATGAACAAAGAGGGACAGGATAGCATTTCAGTGTGAACACGTCAGGGCGTCAAAAAATAACCTCCTATACGTTTCTTCAACCGGTATTCTCTTCTGTTTGGGCATTCTGGTAATCTAATATATTACTCTGGTAGCTGGGGTAATAGATCTCCAGGGAACTAGATGGGAGGGTTTGGAGAACCTGATATTTGGCCTTATAGCAACCGTACCAGTATGGCGTAGAATTTGATGACTGAGCAAGGCAGAGTTAGGAGACTGCTCGGACTAAATGTTTGTGCCTAAGTCATATCTGAGGTTTTCAATTAAAATTCTCTATTGATCTTACTAGTTTCCACATGGACGATTGGCAATATCTACGGTACATTGTACACAAAAAAGAAAATACGTCCATTGAGTACATCAAGTTCAAATTGATTATCTAATCTCACCTCATTTCACTCATATCTAATCTCACCCCATCTCATTTCAGGGCGAAAATGCCTACAGGCATTATGTACATGGGGGGCGAAAATGCCTACAGGCATTATGTACACAGGGGCCGAGAATGCCTACAGGCATTCATGATATATTCAGGCATTTTCAAATGAATACAAGAAAGATTTAAAGAGTTCCTGTAAAATATGGAAAGATATGTGTGGAAATCAATACATTTTGTATACTGTTTAAAAACAAATTGCCCTACAGCAATAAAGAATTTCTCTAGGTCACATGACAAGTGAAACTTTCCTGAATTCCTCAAGGCATTCTCGCGCCCAGAGACATATAGCCCAGGGGCACCCTGGGCCCTGCAGCTACTGGTACCTACCAACCTGCTCGCCTGGAAAGGGTTAAGTCAATATCATAGAGTAGATTCTTTCAACAACGTAAGTTGAATAATGTTTTACTAAGTTCAGTTACAGATATAGACAAATCTAACTCTCAGTTTCTGACGTGTGCACGAGTAACCTTGGCGAATAATCCTCAAAATCCTTATAAGACGTCATAAATATTCAGTGTTCGTCAGGTGATATCAAACAATAATATATGTACACAGAATGTTAATCAATCAAACTATGTTGACAATGTGTATTTAGGTATGTAAAACAATCCCCTGTAATGTCTAAAACCTTTAAATTTTTAGTTGAATTTTCCTTTTCTGTCTCTCGCATTACTTCTGAAATACTGCGATCATCCATCGGAAATAGATATCACATTTGCTCCTGGTTTCTATAACACAGGTGTACATATCTCTAGGTTAATCTTCAAATCCGTTTGGCACGATGAACGTAAAGCTATTGTTTGTCTATCATTCTGTAATACTGTAAATTATATTTAATTTGAAGTTCAATAAAGGTCACTGTGTAAGGGGTGAGCATGGAGTGTATTGCACACAGCTAAATGAAATGGGTAATTTTGCCGTCGTGAAAAGGTGGTGAGACATTGGCGTGATGAAGTAAAGTTTCTCTTTACTTTTTCCAGGAAGATTGACAAAAGAAGCTCATCAAAAGTGTCTTCTACATGAAATTCTCTGCATCGTTTAGAAAATACGAATGCAAACCTAATGAGATCTTCCAGAAGTCTTATAATTCTTCACGAGACTTCCATTCTATAATTACATTCATTCAAAATCTTAAGCTCCTGAATGTTCAACATGCTCGGGGATACTCTATCCTGGAAATCTTCAGCCCGTTTTACTCATAATGTACACATAGAAAAAAGTTAATTACCCAAAGAATGCGTCTAGAAGGAAACAGTAGCATAAATACGAGGATGATGGGGGCAGAGATTGCTGATGCAGACACCAGGTGCGTAACCAGCTACTCAGTGAGCTGTTCGTGAGCTGCTCGGGCCTTAATGAGCTCTTCCGTTAATCACGTTTCTTTTGGTTGGCCCTCCTGTCGTGCAGCTGATGTGCTAGCAGGGTCCTAGTATTAGACACGACACCATCTTTCAGGGGCTGTCTCCCCTCATGTTAGGTACCTTTTTATACCCTCCCCTGGTCGTAGCGCGCAGCTGGAAACACACACAAAAAGGTCGTTGTTTTAGGAAATCCGTCCGATAGGGTTGGATTATTGACTCGCGTAATGAAAGCATCAAAACGAAATATCAGCAAATGCTTTTATGTTTCCATACAAAATAGTTGTTTTATGGGGAAATGAATATTTCGCGTGTGTGATGATGAAATAAGGAATATGTTTTGCTTTGATTTGATGAATATTTTTCAACTTTGCACATACCATGTGTCTTTAATTGTGAGTATTTTATTGAACCAGAACATATCCTCGGGTTGCATGGCGTTGTAATGCACCATTCGCCTTGCTTTCTCAATGTTCTCACGAATTCATTGCGTATGTCATCTTGGGTTTTGAGTGGATAGAAATCAATAACACGCAATGAATTGTAGGTGTGACGCTCTTTAACAGAGGGCCACAGACAATCCAATCACAATGGTTGAAGTGCAGATACTGTGTAACGGTTGGCTGTTATGTGATTTGATGTGCAAACATATTGTAAAAGTAAACCGTGACAACCTGATGCGGAGGAACAATATAAACCTAGAAGATGTGTACATCACTGTATATCACATACATATGTGTGGATGCAAGTATATTTGAGTTTCCTGGTACCTGAGTTTCGGGACTGGTAACTTGTAGCAGATGAGATGGGCATCACTTAGAAGCTTGAAATTTTAGGAAGCATGTGGTTGACAGTGGTATAAAAAGTAGATTAACTGGTAGCTAGCAGCCCTCATGGGGACATAAAGCAGAGTGCAGATGGCGTCGGTCCCCAAGTAGCTACATCAGCCCTATACCACAGCATTGGGAGTAGTGATGGTACAGGTGATCATGCCTCATAGGCCCAGCGTAGGTTACAGAGGCGGTCAGTGGCCGGTTACATTGCCCCACGCTGCTCCGAGCAGGGTGATATCCATTGAACTCTCACTCTGCGATCGCTCACGGGCATGGCGGGCGAGGCTTAGTTTTTAGGATTCATCAACAGAGCTTAATTACTATAGTGCATCTTTAATAGGTGGGCAGAAAACTGGCGAACAGATGATAATTAACAATTTGTCA
The DNA here is from genome assembly GCA_950022655.1 of Alentia gelatinosa. Lineage (NCBI taxonomy): Eukaryota > Metazoa > Annelida > Polychaeta > Phyllodocida > Polynoidae > Alentia > Alentia gelatinosa. The sequence goes on along the minus strand of OX465583.1, from coordinate 45,815,495 downwards.
TTGGCAGTGAATATTTGCCATTTGGTGGTATTTGCCATTCTCCTGGTAGCTATACGCAAAGGACGAGTATCAATAAAATCTGGGGGGAATATCGTATGCAGTGAATGTTGGCCAGCTGATCTTGGGCGGCTCTTGGCTGGCAATGAAAAACTAGGAGCAAATGGTATGTTTATCATTGATGGAAGAGCGTGCGATTTTAAATGAATAACAATTAAAAGGTTTGGGTCACATTCAGTCTATGGATGGTTCTTTGTAAACCACTTGCACCCAGTCACCTTGTTGTTTCTGCAACCGCCTGAGTCTAGGATCCAGACATACCAAGCACCAGTCAGCCAAGGTATTTCGGTCTTGATTGGTCATGGTCGACTGGGAATGCCTCTAATACCCTGAGACACTGGTATCCTGCTCCTTTCCCAATATCACAGTGAATAGCAGGCAGATAGTAAAGGGTTAGTTTGTTGGTTTTTTTTGGCAGCACGCTGGAGCCACTCTAACCTTAAGGCAACGTATATAGGGCATACGAGCATGCTGTTATAATTGCGGTGGTTACGACTCAGTCGGAGCACAAATTGAAGGAGTTGGGTGGCGGACGGCAGGTAGTTGGCAGCGGGCGGTGTGCGGCGGGCAGTCGGACGTAGTCTCTGGGTTATGGGTGGCGGGTGGACAACGTGAGCCACTGGGCGGCATGAGCCACTGGGCGGCATGAGCCACTGGGCGGCATGAGCCACTGGGCGGCATGAGCCACTGGGCGGCATGAGCCACTGGGCGGCAGCGGGCGATTAGAGGTGGGTCACGGACAGTAGAAAGACATTCCGTCACGCCACAATGGTCCCTGGACTGGGGGACCGAGGGCACCAGCACCCTGAGCGTTTGCTAACAACTTTAGCATCGATCCTTGACGCGTGAGCCCAGATCAATTCCTTGTGAATGAAGAATGCAACGGGGTGTTTTGACACGGGGCCTTGGGCTGATCAAATAGCGACCGGGCTACGTGCCGATTGGACACAGTCCCGGCTCGAGCTCCGTCTTGGAATCAATAAAAACCGGACTAAGAAGTGCAACCCTGACCCCTCTCCTATCCGGTCAGGGCGCCTGTGTTAAGAGATTCCCCGCCCATTGTTTGCAACTCTTTTAACCCTTTCTGTATGATAGAGTACAGAGGCTGTACACAACTGAGACGTTAAATGCTCTATCTAACAACTTAGATTGAACTATATCATTTAAGCAATCATTTATGATAGAATATATTTATCTTATAATAATAAGGGCAAAATAGCTGTTATGAATATGTGCTGTTAAACGCTATACCAAGCATGATATATTTCTTTCCTTTAAATCACTATTCAGTTGTTGTTCTTAGTCTGAACAATGAGATAATCTTCCATGACTCCAGCATATTACGAAAAGTGTATGAAATGCATTGTAAGTTTGAATGTGAAATGACAGCTTAAACTCCAGTATACCTATTGATAAGTGTTGACACCCTGAACCCCAAAGTCTCTGAACTGCTATTGAGCACGGGAAAACGCGCTCATATACGTCATCTAGAGGTTAGAATGCTCACACAGGCTTCCTGCTTACTGCAGAGAATCTAACACTCCACTATCAATGTCCCAATTATAAAGGCCTGCTTAAATGAGCAGGGGTTCAGTATCAAGCTTTACCATACCAGACTTGGTTCTTAAAAATAGACATTTTTATTATTAGTCTTTTTGAAGATAAAAGGATTCACTATGTCAATCCTTTCATGAAATGATAAACACTTAGTTATGGCTACTGTAATCTGCTATTGGAAAAGGAAACTATTAGATGATAATATTGTCTAAATGTGGTATTAATATTTCAAATCTGATGGGACACATCTAAATACACTGTATTCAAACCCACTTTGTACAGACCTGACAAACCAGTTTTACTCCTTTCAACCCTGTCATCAATCCTTGCACCATAGACTTGCTGAAACCCTTGATCATTGATTTTCATGAAGACAGAGAGGGAGACACACAGAGACAGATAATGATGCAGATGATAACAGAGACAGAAGGGAAACTCACACACGGACAGGTAAACAGACAGAGAGTCAGACTTATAAGGATAGGGACAGAGACAATGAGACAGAGATGCAGGACGACATATACAAAGCGAAATAGTTAAACGTACATGCCAACCAACAGGGACAGAGACAAAGATATAGTATGACATATATATGGATAGACAGGGGCAGAGACAAAGACATAAACAGAGAGAGTTATATATATACAGTATATAGACAGGGACAGTGCCAGGGAGACAGACAGAGAAGCAGAAAGCTGGAGACAGAAAACAGGCATAAACAAAGAGAAATAGACATATTTACTAACAGACACTCAAGAGCCTGTTTTTTTCTGGCTCACTTCTCTCCTACAATGCATGTACATTTAAAATCTGATGGGACACACCTGACTGTATAGCATTGGAACTTCCACATCTGAAGGGACAGACAGAAACATGGACCCAGTAAGGAGGTATGAGGTTGGGGGAAGGGTAGGCATATGACTCTCTCAACCTAGTCAGTCCATATTAGCACCTCTCCCCCACTCTCACACACACACTCCTTACCCTCATCCACTGACCAGGTTATTCAACCTGTTATACTCAGACCCATATAGGACGTGATTCAGAGACATTTTTAAAGCACTAGGATGTATACACTGATTTTGATACGAGAAATTAGTTTCATGAAGTTATCCTGCTCATGACACTCAAGAACTACTATCAAATTAATTCTCAAGGTTCATTGAAACAGTCTTGATTCTTAATTTTCTATCAAATACAGATGGTTCAAACACATAATTTCTTATGATGTTCTCTTATTTTATTTCATGAAGTAATTTAAGTATACCACGCTCTTCCATTGCAAATGGAAATAACATTAGCTCCTAGATTTATGTGTGGGTGTAATAGTAGGGACGTCTATCACACGTACAGTCCATCGAGGCTTACTCGCACACCCCTGCGCGCACCCTGAACCGCCTTACGTTTCTGCATACCTTGTCCTCGGCCAATCCGGCTCAGTATTCTTATTCCCCAAGACCCTGTGACAGCCTGAAAGCTCACACCTGTCGGCATGCCAAGGCGACACATCGACAGTGGAAGACCTTGACGAATTTGGCGCGGCCTGAAAGCGAACCTCGGCCGCCAGTGCCGAAGGCAAGGACGATACCACAGCATCGATTTCAGACACCCCACCACCCGTAGTCTCTAAACATTCAAAATACATAGAATTTTTAAACAAGCACAACTCAACAACAGTCCGTTGTCGGTTTTTGTGATGGCTTTATTCAGAACAGCAGTTTTCACAACGTTTTGGCTCTGGTAGCAGCCTTTTTCCTTTTTCAAAATACATTGCAAACAAATAGATGGGCTCTTAAAAGGCTAGGCATATTACATTAATTTAGAAAAAATATTCCTTCCCAAAAGAGCTTCTGACAAATAATTAACAGAAACCAACTTATATAGAAATAGAAGCTTATCAAAACCTAAGGATATGACATGTGAAGTGCACAAGGGATCGCCCTGGGGCCGATTCCGTGTCCCCTACAATTTTCTCTAAAATGAAAATTTTACTTTACAATTATATGCTGAGTAAATCCAAATGAGAGAACACTGTGGCGGAATTCGGAGTGTGGTATATGATTTCCCGCGTAAACTTTATTCGGGTAGTTTGATAGACTGTATATAAATGGCAATCAAAATACAATTCCGCCTATTCTGAATACTGCCTATTTTGAATAAACAGTAAAACCCCGCTTCTGGGACACCTCGCTTAAGGAGACATCCCCGTTTGATACTGCGAATATCACGAATAATGCTCTCTATCCATTCCTAACACGGTCCGCCTCAAAGGATGATCCAGCCTTTCAGTGGGTTATTGTGGTGTATACCTAGAGGAATTTCAATGGAGTTGTAGGCTTCAGCATATCAGTAAAGAATGGGACACTAGGTTTTGTCCAACCTAAGCATCTCTATTGATTAAAAAAAAAGGATTTGTGTTGTGGAATGTAAATTCTTTACATTCTGAAACAGTTTGGGGATGTCTCAACCAAGGTGTTAGTGTGGCACTGGCTAAACTCTCCATAGCAGAGTATTGTGACTTAATCTATATCTCTTATGTCTGCGGTGCACAGGTTGGCGCATGACCTAGTGAACCCTGAAAATTATCAATGCACCAAACTGAAAATGAGGAGAGGTTGACCCGAGCAGACATGGGTTTGAGACTACAAATGCTATGGTCCGAATTCAACATACATGAGAGAAGTCCCACTTACAAAAGGACTCTTAACTTGGAGAGGTTATCAGCCAACGTACAATTACTGGAAACTAAAGACGAATTCGAGAATGAGATAAAATCACTGCTAGAATTCAACGCAAAACTTGTCAATAATAGTTATCTTTTATTTTACTTGTTCAACTGAGTGACGCGATTGAGCTCTGATATTTCCATTATACTTTGAGTACATCTTGTTTCCTGCTTTGAGATTTAAAAAAAATCTTTGTCTGTGTTACAACATCTACGTAATGTCTTATAAGCAGCGTTTAGGCCGGTGCCTTTTGTATGCGTGTCCCCACTGACCAGGATCTCAATGGCCTATAGAAGCCGTCCCACCACGTGTGAACCCAGCGTCAGTACGTGTTAAAGCTGATATAAGGCAATTACTCTTTGAGATCTTTTCAAGAAATATAAGGCCCGCCCCTCACACAGTGAGAGAGCAGGCTGATGTGTAGAGCGGCCAGGTCACCTGTCACACGCCACTAGTGACGGCCCCCATGCCACACCACAATCGGGCAGGGAGGGTATACCCAGCTGGCTGAATTGGTCAATGGTCATTTTACTGTGTGGGGGAGCACAGTACACCTCAGGTGGGGCATGGGCAACTCATAAATCATACATGACACAGATTCACAGATAGTGTAGCTTTTATATCCTGTATGATGAGTAGATTTACATAGATATTCAGAGAGACACAGATACATAGACACACACAGATACAGACAGCCAAACAGGCATGCACAGAGATTCACAGCCAGTTAAAGACATTCAGACACTCTCACGGTCAAACACTGATATACACTCTCAGGTACAGATACATGCACTGATAGAAAAGGATGTACACATAGGCAAAGACACATAGATAGATAAAGACACATAGACAGGCATATGATACACCCGCAACACAAATCACGTTTACAAATAACCTATACAGGACCGTTTCAACCTTGACCCTACCTGTCATTGCTCACTGCTCTGCCACCTTTCTCTAACTTGGTCTTGTAAGTACATTAGAGAACATGTATGCAAACTACAGTAAAGTTATCCTGTGTAAATTGATACTGGTACACATATATACATGGATTAATTGCACATATTGTATTAGTTAACATATTTCTTGTTGTGGTCAGTACACTGTTGGTAATGTTTGTCATAGACGGTAATCACGGCTGTGTGTGCACTCCTGCCTGCCGTGGTTTATCTTTTAACCCTGTGAGCTCATATCCTACTCTATCCAAGGGCCCTCTCCGCCCGTAGAATGTATTCCCCATGAAGTATATCAACTGGCTAACATCGGGGAGCCACTGTATTTTAGTTATTTCTGATCACTGTGATGTCTTTGTTGGATGGTCCTTTCACCACCGTTGTTGCAAGTAGCAATGCACTTCTGTTCTCCACACACAAAGTACTGGTGACCATGGTATGGTTCCCTGGATATTCCCCTATATATTAGCCTTCTAATAATTGGTCGTTGTAACTTAATACGTTGTCTCAAGACGAGAAACTGGATTATAAATATCTTTTTCTTTGCCTTTGCGACTTTTGCATGTCTCAGCGGAAGAAACACATTTCGTCCTCACCGTACAGTATTGCGCATACACCCAAACTAGTATTCGTACACAATGCACATTGCCCCATCACCTTTTGAAAGTGCATTGTCATCTAAACAGTAAGTGTATGCAGACAGAACTGATAGACACATATACGTCAGACTGTGCATGTGAATGGTGAGGAGAGGAATGATTGTTTGTCTTCGGCATGGCTGGCTACATCGCTGTGCACGTCGGTCACTACGACGGATCTCCCGGCGCTGATGGGGCCGAGGAAGGGGTGTAGTTGGACAAGCCCACGCAGATACCAGGACGGGGAGTGGTCTAACAGAGGACAGGTAAACACGCCTAGCAGCACGTGCAGCACACCAGAACCTGCAGAGATATCGATTGGCAGCAAGCCTCCTGAGACCGTTCTGTCATATCTGTCCATAGACCAGACGGTAGTGTGAGATGCCGTTAGCACGTCTTGCCTCCCCACAGGCAGTCATCTATATACGGAAATACACACACTACACACTCTTTATACTCCATAACCCAACAACAACGTGTCCAACGTAAACGACTACAATACATAGAATACCTGGACAATTTAGTGAATAGAGTAAATGCGATTGCTAGATTTATATCACGATTTCACAACATTTGAAGCTATAAATATCGTTCATTGATGACATTTTCAACGTCTGATTACTCAGGAGCTCTGTGTTGTGCCACTGTCTTTGCAATTCCTCTCAGCTCCTTTTACGGCGATACTATGTTATCTTAATTGTTCTCTTCTGGTTGAACTTATTCTTTTTGCAACAATGGCAATTCAGATACAAGGAAGTGAAGCAAAATGGAAGCTTATCAACTTTGCTTCTCATACCCTATACCCTAACGCATCATGCGTTTATTCCTCTGCCTCCTAGATGTAGATTCCCTTTGGCCATAATTACTCATTCCCCCAACATTACCAAATGTTCCAACCTTGCCTGCCCCTGCTCAGCTTCATTCCATTTTGAAGATAACAAAGACAGCTTATTTCAAGCCACATAGCAATGCAGCAAGTGTCTACACACACACACACACATAAATAAATGGATTTAACCTGTTCAATTTATTTAAATTGTTTTGCCCACTCTGTCATTTGTGACTGGTTTCTAGGTTGCTACTCTGGTTGTCAGCTCTCCTTGGTGATTATTACGTCATCGTTATTACTCCCGCTCTTTGTGACAAGGCTGTGACGCCACGTTCGAGTTGCTAACGGTCACTCCTTTTCTTCACTCACTGAGAACAAGATTTCACATCATCAAGTTTGAGCGATTGAGAAAGACTCCTCAGAGCTTGAAGAGACCATAACGAAGGGTGATTTATCAATTATGTGTCACCTTTTCCTCACCGGTTCGAAGTCATCGAAATTAAGAAATCTAGGAGAAATAGGAAATATTATTGCCAAAAGAGTAGGGGAGACTTTCTGAGAATATTCTTGACCAACATTCTTATCCCGATCCCATTAGCACTCTTGTTGATAATCCCCGACGGACAAAGGATATCCTATTTCAGAGAGACAGAGTTAGACTGTGTGACCAGTCCTACTCACAAGGCCTCAGTAGGGACTGTTGGAGTCTAGTGTTGAGACTCCGAATTTCGTACCTTCCGTAAGCACGAACCAAAATGGGGGTTCTTAATTGTGGTTCTTAGAAGTTCGGACAGGAATCACTTTGTTCGCTGATGAATTGCAGTGGGGCTCGTATCGTGAATTTTAGTTGAACACTTAGAAAACTGTAGCATTTGACAGATCACACGAGGCGTTAGCCGAGTGTAGTGAGTAGCAAACCTGAACAGACCTGCTATGTCTAGTCCGACCCCTAGCAGTGGTAGATTTACTGCTATATCAAAGGCCAATCCCTCTCATACCAAGTCTATGTGGTGTGGGAAGTAAAAGGACTCTCACCTCAGTAAATGTGTAGGGGTGAGATTTCTACCTTAATTCATCACATAGATTCAATCACCACCTTCTTGGTGTAAAAAAAACATGAGAAAGTCTGGTAATGCCCCAGTCACACTGGCGTAAAAAACGGCGTTTTTCCGTGTACGCACCTCTACGTTCTTCTACGCATTTTGAAATTTACAAATGCGCGGCAATGCGCGGGAAAACGCGGAGATGCGTAAATGAAAGTCGTAATGCGCCGAAAAACGCCACAATGCGTACAAAAGCGTAAAGAAGCGTTGATGAACGTTGAGAAGCGTACAAAAACGTTAATGCCCCAGTCACACTGGCGTAAAATTTGGCGTTTCTTCTACGTATTTGAATTGTTGGAGACCACGTATTAGCTACGGATTTGGAACATATTTGTTTGCTTTTCTTCATACCCCAGTCACACTGGCGTAAAAAACGGCGTTTTTCCGTGTACGCATGTCTACGTTCTTCTACGCATTTTGGAATCTCAAAATACGCTGCAAAACGCCGCAATACGCGGAGATGCGTAAAGGAAAGTCGAAATGCGCCGAAAAACGTCACAATGCGTACAGAAGCATAGATAAGCGTTGATGAACGTTGATGAACGTTGATAAGCGTACTAAAAGGTTAAAGAAAAGCAAACAAATACGTTCCAAATCCGTAGCTAATACGTGGTCTCCAACAATTCAAATACGTAGAAGAAACGCCGAATTTTACGCCAGTGTGACTGGGGCATTAACGTTTTAGTACGATTCTCAATGTTCATCAACGTTCATCAACGCTTATCTACGCTTCTGTACGCATTGTGGCGTTTTTCGGCGCATTCCGACTTTCCTTTACGCATCTCCGCGTATTGCGGCGTTTTGCGTCGTATTTTTAGATTCCCAAATGTGTAGAAGAACGTAGAGGTGCGTACACGGAAAAACGCCGTTTTTTACGCCAGTGTGACCGGGGCATAAAGAAAAGCAAATAAATACGTTCCAAATCCGTAGCTAATACGTGGAGTAAAATATATAATATATGCAAAACGATTGGGAACTATTTTCCATTCAAAATGCCAATGAAAAAAATAAATGGTAGTCGACATCGCGAGATCGCCCTGCGACGTTGTGCTTGCACTGCTCCATTCCCCTTGTGTCATATCACTATCTGGCTGATGACCAACGTCGGATAATCGCAGTACGATGTCGTTGACTGGATGCACGTAGTCTCTTCGATGCCTCCGCCAGGTCAATAGAACCTTCGATTACTCTCTTTCGACATGTTTCACCGATGGCAGTTTAATGCTTGGTCATACTGATGAAAACATATAAAGTATATCTATAGCTCTAGTAAATCCATTGTTAGAAATGTGCATTTCCAGAAGTGTCATTTGCAGCCTCTTTACCTGTTTACGTAAGTGAAGTTTATGACATCTGAAGAAAAGTAGTATAATATGGATTTCTACTCTCAGAGAACCAGGCTTCCTGTGATCATGGATAGCAACATCTACCGAACTTGGACAAAGACAGAGTGCTGACGAAATATCACTTATTGTCTTCAGCGGTTGATGGATGGTGTTCTTACATGGTAGCAGCAGGTAGGACTAAATCACATTAAGCACGAATCTGTAGGGTGAGGTGAAAGAAACAAGTCTTAACGCAATGGAATTCATGTCCTTTCAGTGTGATCCGTGTAGATTAGGGTACCGGATCTTTCTGGAAACTGTATCACATTCTCTAATTTGATATGAAAGTTAACTTTAGTCGAACTATAAATGACTATGAAAAATTTACCGAATAGAGTAAAATCCTATCAAATTTATCAAGTGGTGATAACCTGACAGCGATTGGGAGATGAGAACTGAAAACGCTACATGAACTAGCTTTCGGTTCTGTTATAATCAGCCTCTGTGGGGCAGGTAGTACCTAGCCTTATGTTATGATTATGCAATGAGATGAGGGAAATGCTCTAGTTCTGAAATCAGCCTATGAAACTTATATATCACGTGTATTACATATCACGTATGAGCACATTTCATTGATTCATCCCATAGTAGATGGAGTTTCCATTTTTAAGGTGGTATTAAGTCAACATATCTCAATCATTCTTGTAAGTTTATATCTGATCTGGTCAACATCCTGCACTATGTGTTGTGCGAAAATTACTAAGGATTTGTAGTTAATATGTGCAAGTGACAACATAGGAAATTACAAAAAAAGTTAAGATATGATGATAGGACATCATGGTAGTAGAAAGGTATATGAACCACAGGTGTTCCCTATAAGGAGAGTTGTTGGTCACGGGATGTTCTGCCGATTGAATGGAGATTGTTGGTTTGAGTATACTTCAGTGCTGCCTGCGCTGAGTGCCAGTAGGAAGGTAACATCTGGACGATAAACAGGTGAGCACTGCCAAGTGTGCGCCGGAGGCCTCAGTCTACCTGGAGTGAGGTTGCCTCGACAGTAAAGTTCTACTCCATGAGTGCCTAGAAAACTGACATTCATGAAACAAGCTCTCATAGGGTGAGCACACAGAGTGAACACGCCGGGACTCAGAACACTGTGAACAAGGAAAGGAATTATATCAGACTGAACAGATAGTGAGGAGGAAACGGGATATGAAAATCTGAATAACGGACTCACACATTGGAATATTTAGAACGATGAGAAGATCAAACGATAGTGCTATGAAAGTGGTGTTATAATACGATTGGATATGAGGTGTGATGGGATGATAGTCCAATGTGATGATTCATGATCGATGGTATTAGATTACTGGGATAATGTAACTAATGTGTGAATGGAAAGGAGAAAATCCTCAAGAGTGCAAATTATAATGGAAGTTTATTGATGAAGGTGGTCTGTACTTGTTTACCTAACTAATTAATCACTGCTTTGTGTAGGTTGATTCAAGTCATATAAGTAATTTGATAGATCTCATTGTCCGTTATATGTTCCTCTGGTCATGGATGTGTGAGGTTACCGTGCATCTATTACTGTTAAACAGCAAGCAGTCCTACTGAAATATTATGTGTGATGAAGTAATTGACTGAGAGATCTTTGTGTGATTCGTCTGATACCAGTTCCCAGGTCGTAAGTAACATCTTTAAGACCCCATAACGGTACAAACTAGTGTTGCTATGTCACAAGGGAAGCATTTGATATAAATAAGTTTTAAATTGTTCTGCCTTGTCTCAAGTTTATCCAGACCACAAATGGCATGTGACTAACAAGTCGATTTTTCCCACATCACTCTTTTTCATCACATGTCCCTGCTATGGGATATGTGCAGCGTATCCAACAAACATTTATTTGCTCCATCGATGAAATGACTTGTGTAATGAAATATAGGTGATGTGAGTGTTACGTATATTCCAATGCTAATCTCTTGGGATGTATATTTCCGAATTTTAGATACCCTGGCCAATCTGGCCATTAGTGGTCGCAAAGCGGTGGGATAAAGAATTCTACAGCTAAGCCTCGTTTAACATCATAGACCCTGGTTAATCTAGTAGTTATTCTTTTGATAGTATAATTGATAGTTATTCCCTCTTTAGTGTATTGTACATACAAATACCAAGGTAATGGATTCGGTAAAGTATGGTAAAGGCTCTCCTTTGACAATTTCTTTTTGCCTCATCATCATATTTACTTCGACTTATATGTACAATGGATCCAAAAATATTTCCAAATACCATTTATTTCATTATCATCACACCAATCAATGCCCAACCAAGCTAATCAAGTTAACCTTTGCTGCCATTGATGCCATTGGAATTGGGGTGCGGTCTTCGACAATAGCGTTATTATTTTCTAGGACGATTATGTATAGGTTTTTGGTTCGTTAACTGGAAAAGGTTAATTGTATTTGTAGAATTAGCGTGTCAGCGTGATAGCATTACGAGTAGCACCGTCAGTCTTCACTCCATCGCTAGCAATATGCTGTATCCACTTCATGGTGATTGTAATTATATGAATGTTATGTTAACACCAAATGATATTTGAACGTCTTCTATAGTATATTTCCTCTGCACTATCTTAGATGTTATTTCAGAAACTGGTTTTCTGACAGGCAGAAGTGTGAAATTTTATTTTGGAATACATGATATAAGACATTGATATGAAATAGAATGTAAGAAAGGTATCATATATATGTGTTTGTGTTCATATGTGTTTGGTTATGCCAAGTCATCATAAAATATGGTGTCCGCAACTTACACGAATCACTCACGCTCGGCCAAGAGCATATAATGCATATTTATGAGTCGCACTTCATTAAGCAATGTCGTAGAAGAAGCATCTCATCGTTTGTAGTATAACGAATAGGGCCTTATGTAAAGCACTATAAAAAAGGCATGTAGTCTATCATCATAATCATCATTAAGCCCTCGCGTAAGGACGAGATCACTTGAAGTTTATCATGGTTGCTGCATCAATATTCCAACAATGTGGACATGAGATTTCATTTGCATACAACAGGTTTCTATAGGCTATATTGTTGGTTAATGGTGAATGCAGCCGGTGGCAAGAAGAGTGAAATTGGTACCTAGTAACCTACTTCTGCCCCCACACTATCTAACAATAACAGCAACGAGATGAATCACAACGACCTGCAAAATCAAATGAACCATTTGGTTCTTCAAATTTTTACCATTTTTTATTTGATTATCAAGATCGACGATTTAGACATAACAGTTTAATTTGTTGACTAATCTGATAGAAATAATTTCACATTTTTCAGTGATCTGTTAAGTGGAAACGCCCACCCTAGGTGTTGAGGAGGAGAAGAGACAGTCATTTGTTGAGACAGGTGGGCGGGTAATAAAACTTGAGTGTCATTGACGGGAGCGTGTTGCTGAGAGTATCTGACAGTGATGAGGCCCGATGTGGCTTGTGGGAGTGCTGATGGTAAATATACACAATTTTATAATTATGCCCAATTACTAACAACCAGAAAATAGTGGCAATTTCTATCAGATGTATTCTGTATTTCGACCCAAAATCCACCATATCACTAAGATGCGCGATCGCTCCGGACGCGACAGGAAATCGCAGTTCTTCTGGCAGGCAAATGGTCAGTTTGTTTGTCACCATGGCAGTAGGTGTTTGCACGGTGTGCCTGCTATATTACAAGGCTCCCGAAATAGTCGAAATGGGACACGGAATCCACTGCAGATCCCCAATAGAGATATACGATGAAAACATGTGATCTCTCAGTTACAAGATCACATAACGTGACTCTGTCCGTACACATAGAAGATTGCTCCTCTAAGGGACAGAGCCATTGTTAGTTCATGAAACAGTCACCAGGTGGTTGGGGGACAGAACCTGTATTCTGGCTCTTTGTTCTTCAATGTTTTACCATGGCTCTGTTGACTCTCTACACCCATCCCAGAGCAGGAAGATATAATGCTAAAACCCAGGACATGATGTTTTTCACATGGAACACTTTATTTACATATGTGAGCAAGGCAAGAGTTGTGACATTTCCCAATTATCACTCACTTCTTTTGCACCTCCATTGGTGAAGAACACCTTCTTTTTCACCTCCATTAGTGAAGAACACCTACTTGGGGGGCGTCATGGCAGCCCCCATGGACCATAGGCTATATGCCGTATACAGTATACTATACATCTACTTCAGTATGTTTTTGTACTACCATTTGCTATTATGAAACCATTCTCAGCGATAGTCTTTATTGTTAATAAGTATGGTACACCATAAAGGAATTGCCTGGTTGAGGTCTTTGTAATGCATATGATCGATGTCATGTCGCAATATATCGATGATGAATGGTGGTGCCATGTTTCAAGCTCCAGTGTATTTAAAGATTTGCCATGGCAGATCTTTGTGATACAAAAAGGATGAAACCAAATACAGAGCAAGATTCAATCTAACATGGACAACGATGTTTGTTTGCCATATTTTGCTGTTAAGTATCTATACAAATCCTGGGATGGGTCCCTGCTACCTAAAACCTAGCATCAAATTAATGAATTGATCTCTTTGTCTAATTCAACCGACAACACGTTCGATATATAAAATCATCCCGACACCCGATGCAACCGAAGAAACACTATGTCTTTTAACCCCACCCATCAACGCTTTTAATGGTCTAGATTTCCATGGATAACAAAAGAGCCTGTCAACCCTCATATCAATGCCCCGCAAGGGACGAGGGGTGCTCCCACTAAAGATCATGTGGTGGAGGAGGGAAAGGTAGGGAGTATTCATGGGGAACACTGCCCGATCACATAGACAACTCTGCCAGCAGCCAGACTCTGAGACGGGCAATCCATCACGTGAATGGTAGGGGCCTTGCAAGATTCTGACGTGAATATGAATAATTACAGCTAGCAAAAAGATGCGTTGCTGAAGCAGAGAGACAATCTAGATCATATACCCTTACTGCAGTAACTTTCTTTAGATGGGATGGTGGAGGCATAACACTGGCATTCGGAAAAGCAGACATCCACGTTGGTTTTACAGACATCAACCCCATTCAATCACTGAGACATTCAATTTTTCTCAGAGATACGTTCAATTTGAGGCTGGAAAAAGTAAATTGTTTTTCAAAAAATGCCAATTTGATACGTGTTATTACAGCTTAAATTGAAAGATGACTGAAATTGGATACTAACTGCCCCCAGATGGTTTATTTTTGTAATATACAACTAAGGACCAACTCTTTCCGAGTTTATCATTTAGCTTAATATATCACGCTACCAAATATATATTGTGCGTATAGAATCGATCTATGTGTATTTTATCCTTGCTTTGCCAGAATCTTATGGAGAAAGAGCACTGAACTATGAGCATATGATAGAATCCTACTATGTGGGAGGACGACCTTCCTGAGTGCATTACCTGCTGAAGAGGGATACGGGAGGCGAATACGTATGGTCTATTTATAGACGATGATGGACGGAATCTGCTATGAGCAGCTCACCTTCTCCATGTGTAGTAAATCCGGGCAAAGCGATTGTGTGCTCAGTTTACGCTGGCACTGCAGAAGCCCCACATAAAGAAGGATGAGATTAATGGACGAGATCATTGTTTTGCAAAGGCATTCTACAATAGAGTGCAGGTTGTCCGTGGTATTTCAAAATACGTACTTCCTGAAATTAACATAATACTTGGATAAAATCAGGAGTTCTGATGAGCTGCAAATAATTCAGATCATAGGGGATGATTTGTGAATTAATACTTGGCTCACTTAAGAAATATACAGAAATTTCAAGATAATATTTTGAAATAATTAAACCTGAACAATAAAAACTGGTATAAAAAAAAGGGAGAAATGGAAATGACCACAAGGTAATTTGCTTAGACAAGTCGAGGGTAGGAGTGCACATCAGAAGGATAAAATAACCTTTCAAGTCAACCACGCACGGAGCCAACCCGTTATGAACTCGCCCTACTATCGGGGGGTCAGGATCTGGTCAAATCTTCCTGCCTCTATCAAATATCTACAGAGCACTGAAGAATTCAAAAAGCTCGTCAGATCTACCCCGGGTTTTTAAATGACGATACTACACGTTTTGAGAAACAGAATACCTCCTCATCATCTTCATCATTAACTAATTTTTTTCCTATCACGCACTTGTGTCTTTTTGCTTAAACCTTTTGAACCCGATGTGTCTGACTGTGACCAAAGATTCTATTGTACACCAACCAATTGTATCTGAAAAACTCATACGTGTGAGATGATACTTTTTCTAAATAAATACAAAATAATAATAATAATAATAATAATAATAATAATAATAATAATAATAATAATAATAATAATAATGAATGTAGGGAGAATTGTTTGGCAAAGCTGAAAGTTGTAAGCTGTATGATAATGTGGAGAGATTAATAAAAGACTTGCTCAAAGAAAAGAAAAAAGAAACTTGAACAATAATAAAATCCAATCCGTGACAATTCATGATCACAATGACTATTGCTGGTGTTTGCTTACTCACAGTGTGCTTTCATTCTGATCTATATATAGGTTCGGCAGAGGTGTTGATCTCTGGCGGGTCATTGAGCTCCCTGTTAGGATTGCTCTCATACTGCTACACTCTCACTACTCTCCCCCCTAAACTCTGCCGGCACGCTCCGACCTAGCTGCACACACACTGTACATCATACACAATTGTATACTAAGCTATACTTGTTTTGCGGCAAATGTGGCTGATTCTGGATTTTATACTGCCAAATTAGTTTCGTTACACATAGTGTGCTTTTTGCTGAGATCCTTACTTCTTAGATGAGCAGCTCGGCGCGATCTTGTTTCCGGCTTTTTAGTATATGTGAGTTGACCAACGAACCTGACGTTGAAATTGCGCGATGTATGATATTACTCAATCGCCTTAACTGTCTTGTCCATTTTTTTGTACTGAATTATCAGGTATTGTCCAATCTTTGATACCATATCGATTGAAGTTATTGGAACACTCAATTTATATGTTGATGTAAAAACTAAGAACCAAACGTATCTACAATGGCACAAAGACGTTAATCAAAGAGCCAAATAAACTGCAACTATCTGAATACGGCTATGACTGAGTGAATATTATTCTTTGCTGCTTGACATAGTTTTTGCAGAATATGCATGGAAGAACGCAAGCCTAGGGGATTGTATGATTATACGAAAGACTGTTTGCCATAAAATACATGTTTCTTAACATTAATTTTTATGATAGGAATCAGCCGAGGCCGTTACAATTGTGGGAAGGCGAGGCTCCATAATAAATATGATGAGATAAGATAAGATATGTGTAAGACAAATGATAAGATGGAGTACATGTGATCAGTTCAGAGGTTTGACCTGGAATGGCAGGTGAGGGTAGGTCACGTGATACAAGTAATGCGTATGAAAGGTTTGGCACAGTCAGTAAAATTATCATTAGTTTACATTATTTACAATGATATTATCCAAACTTCGATAATATGTTCGATGTGTGAGGAAGTCTCTTCAACCAGCATGCCTCTTGCCCTTAAAGCTAGAGGAGACACATAGTTCTTCACGCCCCCGCAATCCTTTCTAATGCACCTCGGTATGCGTTTATCGCTGTATCCGATGACTTAGTTACTTCTACGACTGCCTTCCAATACCGCCCTTGGGCAATATGATTATTCAAACCACGGCTGGACTCCTCTCTTAACAAGTTCCCCGTGTACCCCCCCTGTTTTCAGTGTAATTCTACCTGCGACTACAAGCGCTGCGAAAACGCAGCACGAAACCAACGACAGTTTCAACTAGCACAAGAAAAGACCCAACATGATGCAGAACCAATTTACACGTTTCCTGTGTTATTTGAGTCGCAAGATTCACATGTGTGAAAGCATCTTCTTTATATTGTTTAATTTGTAGAACAGTAGCGCTTGAATTCAAAAGAAGTCATTGGGAGTTGGTCGTTGGGTCGAACAAGGGTTATGTAGAGAATATCAAGTTATTATTGCTACAGGTCAAATAAATGCATAATTGATTGTGCAATCATAGCCATATGACTCTGTTGGTTCAGTACCTGCAATATTTTTCTATTATCGTAAACCGATTGAAAACACTTTAGATAATACCAAATCCAGATATATATTCCCTATGCAAAAGGTTGGACCTGAGAAATGGGTACTGGGAGATGTTAATGTTAACCATAGTGAGAGGAATAGCAAACTGAAGAGTTATTATCATTTATGAAGGATTAGGACTTGTGTCAGATTATAGATAGTACAACTAGATACAATGAACGAGGAGGTTCATTAATCGACCATATTTATACCAAGACCCATCTCTTATTTGAATGGGGAACTGGAGAAAACTAGATAAGCGACCAACTATCAGTTTATGCCAAACGGAAAAAAGAAAGGGAGATACATAAAAAAATAAATTTGGAAAAAAATTTACATGCCCTGTTAAATGACAAAATCGGGGACCGGCTAAGCGAGAATCAATTTAGCTACCGTAAGTCTCGTGGCACTGGGGATGCAATTTCCGAATTGTTTCAGGCAATCTGTGACCCCAAAGATGAATGAGAAATAACTGCTTGTTGTTTCTTCGACGCACGTAGAGCGTTCGATTGCCTACCAAGAGAAATTCTGTTAACCAAACTAAAGCATTCATATGGGCTATCAGGGACACTGTGCAAATGGTTGGACACATATACCGTTAAGTTTTACGGGACGGACTTACAGAGATTATGATAAGGAATTATATGCAACACTATTGAAAAACAATAAATAGGATGATCTATGGGTGATAAATAACCCGGAAGAAGCATGGCAGAAAATGATTGCTGAAATAACCAAACTACTGGATCCCATGTGTCCCATTAGAAACTTTAAGAATAAAAGAAAGAAAGCAGACTGGATGACAGCCGAGTTACTTGCATTAATTAGAGAAAAAGACCTTATGATGAAGCAAGCGATAAAGACAAAACATGTTGATGACTTTAACATAGCAAGAAGAATGAGAAACCATACTAAACTTGAAGTAAAAAGAGCAAAACATGAATACTATAACAATCTACTAGAGGAGAATAAGAAAACCCCGAAAACATTTTGGAGAAATGTCAATGAAGTTCTCACGCCATCAAAAAATGGTGCAAACAAAATACACCTGATGAATACGGATGGTAGTGGAGAGGTGGCACAGGGGTGCGCTAGTGCAGAGGTGTTTCACCAGGGGGGGCAATGACCACCCCTGACCAAAGGCCATGGGTATCCCATTGACCACAACATACTCCTTAATAAACTTAACAAATATAACTTTACAGAAAATTCAATCCACTGGTTCCGCAGCTATTTGACTAATAGAACTCAACAAACTAAATGTAATAATGCTATCTCCCCACCTTTAAAAATTACTCATGGTGTCCCCCAGGGTTCCACCCTGGGCCCCCTTCTCTTTATTCTATATATAAATGACTCTGCAAATATACTAACTAACTCCAATATACAATTATATGCTGACGATACAGTACTCTATAGAAATAACGTAAACCACTCCCAGGAAAACAGAACCATACTTTATAATGACCTACATACTTTTAGGAAATGGTGTGGAAAAAAAAACTAACAATTAATATTTCAAAGACTAAATTCATGATTTTTTCCACCAAAAGTAAGATAAAACAAATAAAGCCTGAACCACCTACCCTGAAACAGAAAACTATCTCCCAAGTCCCACAATATACTTACCTTGGATTGATACTTGACCAGCAGCTGGATCTTAGAAAGCATTTGTTAAAAACTATAAATACACTTAATCATAAAAACCTACCTATTGAATAAAATACGACAGTGTATAACAGAAGATACAGCAATCCGATTGTACAAGCACATGGTACTGCCATACTGTGACTATGGCGATATTATTTACCATGGTGCATCGAAATTCCTAACTGGTAAATTACAGACTATACAGAATAAATGTACATGCATAGCCTACTCTACAAGCACATGGTACTGCCATACTGTGACTATGGCGATATTATTTACCATGGTGCATCGAAATTCCTAACTGGTAAACTACAGACTATACAGAATAAATGTACACGCATAGCCTACTCTAAGTGGCCACAACTTACCAATGATGAACTCCATAATATATAGGCTAGAAAAATTGTTTGAACGGAGACGAAACAACCTAATAATGTTAGCTCACCAGAGAAAGGACTCTGATGACTACACAGACAAAAGGGACATCCGTACTAGGGCCCATGACCAGGCGTTGCTACTAAAAAGAAAGCCTAACCTCACCAGGTACACAAAAAGCGTACTCTATAAGACTGCAGATCTGTGGAATAATTTGCCACTTGATTTGCGTACTCTAGATACCCGGGGAAAAACTAAGAAGCTATCTGAAATCTAACTAAGAAAACCCCCTTGAATCTTTTTATGTTTTTCAAGAAATATAGAATGGTGCAAAGTGAGGTGCCACCCCCCCCCCCCCCACACATGAGTTATAATACCAATATTATTATAAACTTCTTAACCACCTGCTAACCTGCAGCCTTGAATGCTGCAACTGCTTAGCTCCCCAACCTTGAAGACATTATTTATGTCTATAGTGAATGTCAAGACATGCCCAGAAAACGATCAAGAAATCTATAACCATCTCATTACAACATACCATGTATACATTTACTAATCACTCAGATAAGGCCATAAGCATTATGAATGCTGAATACTATTGTACTGTAACTATAATTGTTAACCTACCGTCTGAGAGACGAGCTATATTGAGCTGGAATTTTGTAAGACAGGCCCAGAGCCTAAATCTCTCCAGGATAAATAAACAAACTAAAAAAACAAAAAAAAACTGCTTAACTGAGAGGAGGCAAGTAGTCTGTTTTAATAGCATGGAATCAGGAACTGTCAATCTATCTTTT
This sequence comes from Alentia gelatinosa, assembly GCA_950022655.1. Lineage (NCBI taxonomy): Eukaryota > Metazoa > Annelida > Polychaeta > Phyllodocida > Polynoidae > Alentia > Alentia gelatinosa. The sequence goes on along the minus strand of OX465583.1, from coordinate 45,795,335 downwards.
GGAGTACCACAAGGATCAGTTTTGGGTCCCACATTATTTAATTTTTACGTAAACGATTTAACCGACAGCATCAAAACCTGCAACAGTATTCATTATGCTGATGATCTGGTGGTTTACGCAACAGATATGAGACAGGATATGGTGCTGTTAAAATTGACTGAAGGGGTACAGGATGTATCGCTCTGGTGTGAGCAAAATGCACTAACCATCAACATTAAAAAAACTAAAAGTATGTGGTTTTCCAGCAAAACGTGCTTAAAATATTTGGACCCGATAGAGCTTTAGTACTAAGGAGAGTTGATACCCTACGTCAAAATTTTTTAGGGGTAACCCTAGATAGTAGTTTAGACTTGAGTAAGCACCTAAAAGACGTAACAAAGACAGTAAGCCTAGGCATTCACTGTCTTAGTAAAAGTCGCCATTTAATTACGAGTGATGTAACCAGCAAAAAATATAGGACTGTTATTAGACCAAAAATGGAGTACTGTGCCTATCTATTTGAATCGTCAAACCGTAGGGACATCGACCGACTTTAACACCTTCAAAATCGGGCACTATGATTACTTCTAAAATCTTGGCATGAACATCAGAGGGTTGAAGGGTTGCACAAAAATTGGAATATGCCGATGTTATTAGACAGACGGACTAAGCAACTGTTTCATAATTTATAAAATGTCAAAGAAAGAGTCAAATATTGACCGCAGAGAACTACGCACACGGTCTGACAACAAGATTTGGTTTATGGAAAAGTTATGTAGAACTAGTTCATAAGAAAGGAGTCCCTTTCACCGAGGTATTGCCCATTGGAACTGACTGCCATTATATATTCAAAAGGCTGCGGACAAAGAGTCATTTAAGAAATATTTACGATTATTTAACAAAGCACAATCAGTGATTCTTTGAATTGTGTATTGTGAAGAATGAACTAACACACCTTCATTATTCCATCATTAATAACCATAGATACATGTATAACCTGACTATGAATTGTATCACTGGAAGATCTGTTTGTATAAACAGAAGTGAATAAAGATTTTTTTTTTTTTAAGACAAAGTGCACCATAGTGGGCTGTAGTCGCTGAATACTACACCCCCATAAGAGGTTATTATTTAACTGATATTCGCCTATAGGTAAGTAATAATATATATCTGCCATTATATATTTGCCATATTATATAGTCTTTGTCATAGGACTTGTAAACCCAGGCACGTATGTACGCTCGCTCTATTACCATATATATTATGAATGGTAAGCTGTTACAAATACACTGCTCCCTAACGTTTGCCCAAGTATCATTTATCTTGCAACCGAAATCCAATTGCTGTCAAATACACGAATTAGGCTTGTCTGACTAATTGAATCTAATTGACTCTTCTCAACCGATTCTGGCTTACGCTATCCGTGATTGAAGATGTGGTATGTACATACTCAAAAGCCTTCTTATCTGACAGAGTGCTATGTCATCTGCCTCTATTGTCTGACCAAACAGACATAATACAAGTCTCATGTTTGCCGTGCTGACCAGTTCCCAGACTGCACTTTGACGCTGTGTATTCATACTGTGTCCATTCAGTGTTCAAATATCTCCCCACATGCCTACCTTTTGCACTGCGTTTGGCAGACAATATAGCCCACAACTATACCACCCTCAGTACCTCCCCATGCCACTACTACGACCTTCCCCATCTGGTCAGCTGCCTAGAGCACAAAGCTAAAATGCCCGGAGAGCTCGTCCTGGTTCTACTTGCACATTGATTAATAGAATATGTCTACCTACCTCCGCCACACTATAAGGCCGGTAGTCAGATGGTGTAGTTGTCCCCACCAATTCTTCTGTCCAGGTCGGGTCTTGCCGGATCTATATATCGATAACTATTGGTGGTTTCAACTGCGCAGGTTATAAGCTAATTATGGCTATTATACTTTTAACGATGGTGGTACTAGAGGGTGGCTATGTGATACTGGCATTTTGTGTGCTGAACTGTGTAACATTCCTTGTTTGCCGTTCATAATTCATAAACCCAATATCATCAGAACATATCTCTGGATGTCTCTACTGTGTAAACCACTAAAGTATATTGAGGTGCTTCGTCCGTTCTACAGTGCCGTCTATCCGTATCCCTATGTTTAGACGATGCGCAGAACTGTCGACACTAACCAGAATAGAACCATTGGCAATATTCGATAAGAATAGATTATAGCAATCGATAGTGATTAAGTATACATTGGACGTATATATAGTATTATCAATATGTAGTATAGTCCCTAGCGTGACATTCAGAAGGCAACAAGATGGAGTCGAAAGTAACGTTTAATGCATTGGAAGTAAGAGACTTGTAGTGTTAAAATAGTGTCAAAATCAGGATTGAAATGTAGTGGAACAATAACAAAATATTCAACAGATTCAAAATTGTTTGTCACATTTGGTAAGGTTGTCTCTGCTATATTCCTACCTTTCATACTGATCTTATTTCTCCAAGGAATGCACCATTTGCATACATGTATCAATAACATTCCCCACCCAGTCCATACCTACTCCCTAACACGCGTAGCCGCCATGCTGACGTCATAGCACCTTGATCCCCAGCTCTCAAGCCTCTGCTCCATTTTTCCCCTGCAATTGTATTAAGGTGATCAGATTTGTCTGGAGGATTGGAGGGTTCGCTATGGCTGGATCTCCCCCCACTCTGCACCTCAAAACCTGCCCGGGGGGACTGGACTTGAGCCGGTCGTACCATCCTGGAGAAAGGTGCGAGACGTGTGGACTGTGACAAAGCTCCGTCATTGGATCTGGCCTCGGGGGTGGAGGAGGGAATAGTGAGGTGTCCTTGTGCCCCCGGCCAATCACTCACAAACATCCCTCACCCTCTCAACATCACTCCCTCCCCTAGTCACCATACCAAGGAGGGGGGCGTTCAAGTAGGGCATTATACAGAAACAGCCCCGGAGGAGATGTGGGAGAGGTGGGTAGTGCGTACCTGGACGTACCCTTATCCAGTGTATGTAATGGGGTTCCAGTTGAAGCATCAATAGGGGAAGTCCGACACATACATACATAGCGAACATATAAAGGAGAACGCCAACATACGCAATGAAATGCAGCAGCATCAAATCTATTTATTCGACAGGTTATCAGTCAATACTCCCCCTATTGAGTTCTTCGAGCAGATCAAATGCTCTATTCCTAAGTATCTCAAGTAAAGTGTTAACAAAACATGTGGGAAAGAGATAAACATTTGTCTGCCACCAAGAACATATCTAAATTATATCAAAATACTTCATTTCTTTATATACAATGATCTGTCACAGATATTACTTATGAGAGCAGGTATTTACCCTGGCCCTGAGTGGAGAAGGATTTCATGGCAGACCTCTGGTTGAATCAAGACAGTGCAGTGCCGGATGTGCTCTGTATGCCTAATATCCTGGTCCCCCGTCTGACGACATTAATTAACGTCTGGGCACGCACGTCGGGCTTTCTACTGTCTCCGTCCTCCGTCTGCCCGCTGTATGTATAGCCAACACCAGGGTTGTGCCTTATCAAACTCCATTTTGAATTTAGAACGTGACTCGAGGAGGTAAGTAAATCGGGTGCGTCTTGTTTGAGGCCTCTGGTCTTATATCGAATAATGGAATTGTGAAATAATAGTTAACATGATTTGTTTAAAACACCCTTTGAATAAATTCTATTGGTGATAGATACATCACAAAACACAGTTGACAGAAATTATTGTTCTTCGTTAAAATTGTAAACGAGTATAAAGGAATACTTTGAGCTTAGTGGACATAACCCGCACACTACATAACTATAAACATTCTCAGCGTCCAAATTCTTTCATCAGGGGGCCCTTTCTTATTCACAGCAAATGTGTAAATGTTATTTTATGAAACCAATGGTACAACTTTTGACTAATTATTGAAATGAGAACCGCTGGCTTTTGACAGCTTCTTAAAACCAATGAAATGACTCCATATCGCCAGTACCGAAACTTTAATTGTATTTGCAAATGCATTTTTTTCCAAATTGATGAACTACTCTCTTTCATTTCGTTATGATGGAGATAAATTCTAGTTCACTATCACGGTAACGCCGATTCTTTGAGTATAGTTGTTTTGTACGTGATCGTACGCTCCTGAAAGGATGACTCATGTGCTGGAAATGAAAGTACCTGGTAAAGAATTCAGTAAAAGATGCGATCAACACACAAATAGTTATTCATTCTAATCATAGGTCTCTTGAGAGTTATAACACATTTGGCCCGCGATAGGGGAGGTGGCTGGGTCATTTATAGGGGGCGGTCAGTGCGTGGGCGTAGTGTGGTCACTGGGCGTACGGCAGACTGTCTGATGAATTATTGATTTTAATTGGATAGAGCTACTTCACTTCCAGCTGCTCATGACGGGTCTCCATGAGCTGCTCTGTACGCTGACTGTGGCTGTGTAAGAGGATATGACGGAATGGGTTTACTTGGGTTCCCCAGGGCGCTCCTGATGGGGATGTTTATAGGCGTTATAAAATGTGCTTGGGTCACACGTCAGGGACTGGGATAGGGGGACTGAAAAGGGAAGGGCGTGAAGTAAAAGGGCCACGGGGGTGCTGCATGAAACAGCATAATGTGAGAAACCATTCTGTGCCTTCTCGAGGGCCAGCTGAAATGCATGGGAGGATTCAGTTGTGATAAAAGCCTATTTGAGGCGGTCGGCTATACTCTGTTCATAGGCAGTTTGCAGGGGACCTTACTGGTTGTTCGATGAAATACATATTGCCAAGCTGTAGAAGAAATGTGAAGAGAAGGTGTTTGGAAAAGGTCTATGTATACGTTCAATGATATAAGATATATCATAACATCCAGATAAGATAGTCAGATGTTTTAATTGTTTCTATGGTGAGGAGTACTGGTAGGCGTCATTCACCAGTACGCATCGATACAGACATATTCCCAAGTATTTTCTTTCATAGGTTTCGAGATTGGCTTATTGCATTGAACGTATAGCTTATGAATTAAGATGAAGTGAGCTGAGTAATTTGATAAACAGGGAAAGAGTTCAATATGTGACAAAAAGTAGTCTCACTCTTTTGCTGATAGATGTGATAAGTATTGGTCTTTAACCTTCTTGCTGACGTTGAATTCTGTTTATAGACTCGACAAGGAGCTGTGGATCAGTATGCCTCTTGGGTGTGTCCCATCCATTATATTTACTGCTGCTTCAACAGTTTTCCAAGAAGTCAATATTCCATGTCGTTACGGGTTTTAGGGCGTTTCTTTTGTGCAGCCTCAATGACCAGCCTGGGGCCCGTTGAATAATCTAGGGTCCTACATGAGGGACATCTTCTGTATGCCAAGGAGACCCAGGGACGGTGTGAGTTAACTTTATTCAACATGCATGGACGACCTTATTGACGGCTAAGACAGTCTTAGCGAACAAACATGCTATTGAACGATAACCCTTGAATGAGGTACAGAAAAGGTTCTCCATGTACAAGCCTAGATCATTCAACGGACCAGTACTACTTGTTTGCCTCTTCACTACAGGGAGCTGTTTCAAAACGTTGGTTAAGTCTATGGTTTTGAAACAGATCCGTAAGTTGCACGTTTCCTCAACGTTAGCCGTAGCATACTGAAAATATGGAGCATTTTGAGAATAGCTGAGTCAATTTGCTCAATTCTCTTTTGGTATCAGACATACCTCTTGGCAAGTTTGACGATCGGATGGTTACCGAGATATATCCAGGTAATATCTTTCAGAAAATTTCGTTTGACACCAAGGATCATTTCAATGTAGTGTTTCCAATTGAAATACTGCATAAAGGATACTGACTGGTGTGAGTTATTCCCATGAAATATTTTTTCTGACAAACGTGTGAATGTGATTATTTTGATTAATATTTACAGTCGATACAACATTATGCTAACAGGAATTGTAATTTTTGGATCCCGGGGGCTTAATTCGGGAGAAAAAGAAATGTAATTACCAAGGCAACACACCCTTAATCAAAAATGTTTCTTTCTTCTTTTCTGATTCCCTATGGCAATTTAGTCAATTTATTTGGTCTTAAAACCGAATTATCTTGTATGCGCTTTCGATAGACTATTTTCCATTTCATTCAAGGCTAGATTTTATCAAAGCCGAATGGAAATATTGGCTTAGTTTGAAAATACTCATTTACACAGGACGTCTTTTTTGCAAGGGAATGTTTAAATACAGAACCTACCTTCGGCACAGTGAATAATTATTTGAAATTACTCTTAATTAACGAGGATGTTTAAAGGGGGCTGTATTGCTTGGGGTGTCATTCGTAGATTGAAATACTTTTATAATGGAAATCTTTTGGCATCGGCCTTCAATTTGTTCTTTATTCATTGTTTCTGGAGAAACGACAAACAGAATCATATATGTAGTTGAGATAAAACAGAAAGGTATTCTATGCTGGATAAACGAAACAAAATAAACAATATAAAAAAAATTTTTTCAAACGGAATGACGTCTACCCAAAACACCGCCTTGCGAGTTGAGTGAAGGAATCCCAACCGGTGGGGCGAATTTTACCAAGTGAAATTCAAATATGTTTGCCAATAACTTTTTATGCCCTTTGTAGAAACTGTATCAAAGCTGTGAATTGCCAGTTGCTGACATAGTTCTTTTCTATGATGATCAATCAGACGGTGAATTAAGTCTAGTATTGTCGACAAAAGATTCGAATATCCTGAGAAACGGGCTGATACTCTTAAATATTTTTCAGTTTTAACACCGGAGGGAACTCCTAAAAATAGCGGTTACCTATGCCAAGACATTCATGAAGCACATGGGATTATGTCAACTCGCTTACATCCAGTTTGCAGCCCTCACCTCAAAAACATATTCAGCGTATCTATTCCGAAGACAGTCGAAAAGATCTGTGCGGGTGATAACCAGGTTTTTTTTATCAGGGAAATGCCCAGGCATCTTGAATTAATTCAGGCTCTAAAGTGGAATTCACACGGAAGGATTCATGACTTCACAGGGTTCAAAATCTCATGAGATTCTGTTCCTTGTTAGGGGTAAATGTCGCCAACAATTGCAGGGAAAAAACATGTCTCAGGAAAATGGATTCCTACAATTAGGCAAAGAGATTGTGTTCAACTAAAAATTCTCGGTAGGATTTATCTCCGACAAACACCCTGTGAGCTGCATTTTTTTCATTTCTATGTTTTATGGATCGAATACACATGGCGTTCTTTGATTGAGTTCCACAAGAACAACGAAAACACACAACCTATCACCATCCAGGTATATAAGTCATACGAACGTTCGCAAATATACAATACTGATCTTATGATCTAGTTTTCTGTTTGACAATGGATGAGCCAATAGGTCATATTTCTCATGTATACGTTTCAGATACAAGCAGGCCAGCAAGCAGGGTCACATGTTTTTCACACCATTCACCTCAAGGGTAGTTGAGTTCCAGGGTAAGTATTCACTGTGACTATGTCTGAGACTACGTCCCAGGTGTGTCCTTCCATGTAAATCAAATTCGCCATTTCTCTTTCATTTTGGTATAAGCACCTTGTCATGAGAATATTGTACCAAAGGAGAATTGTGCGAGACTAGGGTAAAGGTGTGAAGTGCACCAGTCTCTACATGTGAATCCCGCTTAAGACAAACACCCTCTGAGATACATGAATCACATCGTATTAATCCTGCGTCACATGAAACCCTTTTCTTTATCCTACCCCGCATATAAATCTCCATAGACTTAACATGATGGGCCTGTATGCCACGGTTATGCCATAAAATATTTATATGCAACTGGTGACATATTAAGTAAAAAACGCATGACAGGGTAGGATAAAATCTAAACATCACTTAATTTCATATAATTGTTTATACATGCCATTCGTTGTCTTCTGCTACAGATATCACTCAGCTCCGCTTCGTGATATCATTCCGCGAAGACAACTCATGTCATATAAACAATCATATGAAATTTCGTGATGTTTCATGACAGTATCACCAATGAGACCTTGAGACGATGTTGGCCAACTTTATTCAACACTTATGGACGACCTTCCATCGGCTAGGTCTGTCTTAGTGAACAAGCTTGAACTTTACTAAATGATAACCCACGCATGAGGTCTCATTTTACCCTATACTTTCGTAAGCATACGTTATTGAACATAACCCAGCCGATGATGGTATAACAATTCACTGTAATCTGTCTCTATCGAGAAAAAAACAATACAAGCACGAAAAAAATCGGCTAAAGTTGGTTCGGATAGGTTTGTAGGCGGTGATTAAATGCTAGCAGTCCGTTATCATGGTAAAGATGTCATATATACTCTACTCTGTTCAACCTCGTAGATCTATAAAATGGGCTTTCCCGCTTTGGCTAGATATAATCTGTAATGACGGTGTCGATCATGTAATGCCATGGTTATATTATAGTTGTTAGAATCTCTATTAGAGCATGCTCACATGCTCTACGACTCTTGAACTATATCAAGTGACAGTTTGAGTAACTCATAAGCCTGCCTAATAGCTCTGAATATAGAATACCCCTGAGAACAGAAAATACTGATTAGAACTGTGAATTACAAACCGATACGATTCAAGAATATTCATTTCTTTTTCATAGAAGAAATACAAATAAAGAAACAGCTCAGATGGTATATTCGATCCCATTCAAAGGATTCCTGATCAGGTTTCGAATATTGGAACCAAGTGTGTTACAGACCATGCCCTTTTCCTGATCACAAAGACACATTCCTGGTTTACCACACAAGGACGTGTTCATGGCTCTACCTTGTAAGACATCCTTGGTACCTGGTGGCAGTTGACACCTCAGAAACTAATACCCATCTGGCAAGGCTGTGCACCTGAGAAAGGACACCATGATCTCTGTGCAAATTCCACTATGTATGTTAGATTAGGATGTGTGTAGGTATAGATATATAGTTGCGGTGTACTTTTTATACTTCCATTACTGATAATCAAATATTTAAGGTAAGATCTGTCTTCCAACTACAGTAAAATCCCGCATAAATACCCTACTTAAAGAGTACACCAAGCGTTAAAGGGCAATTTGCTTGGAATGGCCATTTCTCCCTCTATTAACCGTTTATATAAATCCCGTGTAAACAGATGTTTCGTGTAAGTAGACACCCTGCGTAAGCGGACAGTAATTTCGTTACAGATTTATTGTCAACTGCATCTAAGGGGGTACTCTGCAATGACACCTTATCATATATGAGAAACTGGTGTGGGGACAACACTCCGGGCTATCGAATTGCTTTGTGTGGTACATGGACTGATGTCTAAACAATCATGCATTGACAAGCAAAGACCCCTTGGGGCGTCAGCTTGACGTGTGTTGGGGGTCTGCGTGGTCATATCAGTGGCTCTATACCGTAGTGCCACTGGTATACACATTGATAACATATCCATCAACAGACTGAAAACTGCATGTAAGGGGCCACCCATAAGCAGGGAATTTGATCGGAATGAAGGGTCTCCCCTCAAGCGGGGTTCTACTGTTTTATTAAATCGATTGATGTATAGTTTTTAGATCTTTATCAATTTCTACTCTGCTACAAGGATTGTCAGTCCAAATGAAACACCATGTGTAATGTTGTCTCTCACAACCAGAAACAAATCAAAGTATGGAGATGAAACCACAGGAAATGGCAACGGTGATTTGCGAAGGAATGTCCCCTAGTTTAGTTTGGTGATATCAAACTCTTTCCATGATGATGGGAACACAACATCTGAAAACAATTAGATCACTAATAACAATTCTATAGGGTGGCCCCTGCTCTTTATTAGTTGGTGTTTTTTTATTTTGTCCCATTTGTAGAAACTATGCGGACAACAGCCTGTACCTGATATTCCTTACGACATCTCATCATGACCCCCTCTATTTTCTACGGTGACCTAATGAGAATGGCCACCGGAATATTCTTGGGTAGCATTTCCGGTATTCATCATTAGCCAGAGCCGGCCTCGGTCACTGCCATCTTCACCCCCATAACACGTGACTGTCATTTCCGGTTCCGTTCATGGTCGGTACGAGGGAAAAGGGAAGAGGGAGGAGGTTAGCACCGACATTGGGAGCAATGAAAAATGCAAAGTGGCTTCGCCTGCTACATCTGTCTCTGCTATCACCTAAATATGGTTGGCACAAAGGTACCGTACATAGAGCTTCTTTCTAGTAGTCTGTTTGAACCCCTTGTATTTTGTCAATGCACTCACCTCTGACTTCTCTGAGTAGGTATAGCAGAAATATTAATACCCTTCCTTGGGTTTTTAGATTATCCCCAAATCGTTTAAGCTGATATTCTAGAGAATAAATATAGGAATCATTGATAGACTAAAATGTAAATCAACCGAGCTATATGTTAGACGTGGCTATCAGTGCGAACCCATAGAAAATCAATAATGCCAACGTGTTGGGTACATACAAACATGTGTAGTGCTCAATATAGATCCTTTGTGGGGCCTATCCTGTTTGCCGTATGAAATGATCATAGATATTCACAGGCAGGGGCCTTCATTTAGGTTTACAGGCTCCTTTGATCTCAGAAAAATGAAACGCGCACTTCGATATTGCACTGCCTTGTCTTTGCCTCTCATCTGAGGTCTTTTATAAATACACCTCTATAGATAGCATATTGTATTTTCATCACCTTTGATAGACACAAATAAAGGTAGTCATTTAACCTGTATGGTGGGTGAAAATGTCTTTGACAACCAAGTGCAAATAGAGGGTTCAACAATTCTAATCTGCTGGATTTTAATTTGCGTGACAGAAATAGGGTAGGGTGCAACGATCTTTACTCCAGCGCCAATCATTAACTTGGACGAATATGCTTTCAAATAATTACTTAGAATCGATGTTATACTAAAGTATAATGAAACAGTAAGCAAGGGACAGATACATATACATGTATTTATTATCCATCGTATTCAAAGCCCCAATTCAAAATGTATGGGGACTCAGTAAACCACTATCCATTGTATAAAGCCAGATACCACAACTGTGGTATACGGATTCAAACCTGTGGTATACGGCCTCAAAATGCCATGGTATACGGGAAAAATGGTCCCTTTATGCTATAGATCAAAGAAATAGTCCCTATTGTTATACTCATTAATATAGCAATTACTGGGTTTAATTCGTGGTTTACAGCTGCCTGTCCACAAAACCATCGATTATTGTCTATATATATGAGCAATATGTGTAGTCTATTTTAAAGGTCCCCACAAATGGTCCATTTTAGCGATCAACATACATGTAGATTCATCAGCTAAAGCATTACCTAGAGTAAAGCGCGTTCCCCTCTAGCTAGGCAACAGGAAGTCACTGGTCAAACTTATACTAGCGTTATCTTCCTTTAGGACGAAGAACGAAGGTATTTGTCATTAGAACCACTGTCAATTCGCAGTGTGAGCTAGAGGTAGCACGAGGGTCGGAGTTGTGTATTCTACCATTTTAGGACCCCAGATCTCCTATTTTATGTGGGGCATTCGTTGTCCTCATGGCACCTCATATGAAAGGGTCCTTTGCGGTGGACTGTATGTCTTGGTCACTGTATAAAAAAAACGGAACAGAAATTAATTAACATGGTGTATAGTTGAACTGATTCCATCAGGTAATGCAGGATGCCCTTGCCATGGTGTATAGTTGAACTGATTCCATCAGGTAATGCAGGATGCCCTTGCCATACCTGTTGCCATAGATGATCCATGTTTGATCAGTACAGTTTAGAATTAGGGACCCCTTCATAAATAACAGGCAGATTACACAGATTTTAGTCGCACCCGACATATCAATATTTGCCACAAGCTTAGTTCTCTGTGTCCAAGAACAGTTCAAGGAATGATCCTTCCGAGTACCTTCTGAGCAACTCAAAACAGCTCTGCCCTGTATTTCGTGTAAATAAGTTATGAATTGATATTCACATTGTCACATTGGTACCGCCTTGATACCGGGAAAACATAGCCAGGAAAATGAAAGGCATTCTGGAGGAGGAATCAATACAAACTTTCTTTAAAGCCGAACTATGAAACGTTCTTATTTTTCCCGACTAAAGAAACCAGTGCAAAATGAACTATAACACTATTAAATCGAGATGCTTGAGCCCCCTTGTGTTAAGATTGGATGAAACACCTCGAGATCAGTTATTGATAACAGTGCAAGTCATTTTCCAGCATACACTGAGTTGACGCACAGACAGACGTGCGGCGTCTGTGATGACGTCTGTGATGACGTCTGTGATGACGAGTGTTGACGTCGCCATTCCTCTGCGCTCAAAACATGACGCTTCAAAGTGGGGCGGTATCCCGTTCCATATTAATTGATTTTCGCTCGACCGTCTCTAGTCTTTTACATCTCGAATAGATCTATAACTAGTGAAGCGTTGCTTCACTTTGAAATTTCAAACACAGGGAATGGGTGTTTCATTCATCGTCGTGTTATGGAGGAAGAGTTAGGAAACCAGATATACTGAAAGGAGAGATGAGCCACATACATGTACAGGGAACGAGAGATAATACGAGAGAACGTGCAAACATATAACACAAGTCAAACGGTGTATGGGTTCTACACATATGGGCAGGCACTATGAAGAAGAAGTGAATAACAATACAGTAACCTTCGCGTCAAAGTTTGTCTCTGCATAGATAAGATCATCACTTCTCAACAGGTTTCTGAGACTTAACGCTCCATATATACCATCATTCATTATAGTTCCTGCCATTACTAATACAATAGGGAATACTTTGGTACCGAGTGTGAATGTGTATCTCATTTTCAACTATCATATTTTTTTATCAATAAGTGTGAAACCACAAAATAAAGGCTCAGATGATGTTTTTAAAGGTGGTGTTATGAAAAACCCAAGGAATACAGTTTGAGTTTTATGGTTTGCATTTAAGTTTGTTCTCAATCGGAACAGCGGATATTACCTGTACATACGAAAAGCCTCCGTCGACTTACCCTTATCCTTTCTAGGCAGGCCACGATTGCACGATTCGCAGCTTGTTCTCTGCGTGTTGGTATGAAGGCTACATACAGAGCTGTGGCACCTACATTACTGTGTTATGTAAATGTTTATCAATCAATAGATCTGTTCCATTGCATGAATGATTGTTATCACCAAATGTAAAATAGGTAGTCCCACCTATGTCTCAAACCAATTCTTTTATTTCTATATTTACTGATATACCTACAGGCATCCTGCCGCACCAACACCTGTGCCCAGGAAAAAAGCGCAGTCCGGACACCCCACTCCGTTGCAGCCAATAAAAATGGACTAGAGGCACCCCTCGAGTCAGCGAGGCGCCTCTACCGGTCTCTCCCTCCACGTGTAGGGATGCGTCCCCATGTGACCCTGCTCCACATGATGGCGCCGGTCATGTTACGTCATCACCACGTGGCCAGGCTTGAGACCAAAACAACAACAACAATTGGAGCGCAGACTCACCGAGGAGGGGCGTGTCATATTAGAGTTACTGTTACTGTTAGAGTCTGGCCTCAATCACACTCTCCACACGGAATCTAATACCCCAGATTTCCACCACAACAGACAAGTTTGCGAAGCCAGAATTCCAGCCCTTTGAGTCATGAAGGCATGGGATGTATATTTGTTCACCATGCCAGGGTGGCTTGACTGGTGGCATATGGAAACCAGCAATGCCATTATTGAGTGCTGTCAGTATAAATTAACGTTTGAAAAAAGAGGAGGAAGTCCTGGGGTTCGTGCATTATGGCTTGCCCCCTGGGTACCTAGGGCCGGTCAGCGACACTCGGGACGTGCCCAACCACCCAAGTGCCACCAATTTCCCCGCCCATCTTGACGCCTTCATCTCTTAAGAAACTCTAATTTGTTGGGCCCATTTGCTGACCCGCCTTTCACTCCGTGGTGCCACGTTTCGCCCCTCATGTCTCGGGAGAAACGTGGGTTCAAGGCCCCGCACATCATCACGGATATGACAATTCCCCAGGATCTCCTTCATCACAAAAATTCTGTGCACGACCTCAAGAAGGACCACAGCCTCCTGACCATTGACTAATCTCTTTCATATCTTGTCGCCTCGGGGCCGGCCTCGTATATGTCCTCCATCGATAACTCTCAGGCCTACAAAAACCTTTGGTGCGATCCCCTGGATTGGTCCTTATTATGCTTCATGTTGAGGGATAGGTACTACTGTGATACGGCGATGCCGTTTGGTGCTCGTGCCTCCTCATATTACAGGCAGTGCATTGTGGATACTGTCGTGCAGATCCTCGCCAACAAATGTATCATGGCCTTGATGTATCTGGAAGACCTGACTATTCTCTACCCAGATGAGGCCACGGTGGCAGCCGACTTTGCTGCGGCCCACGCTCGATTCTTGGAACTCAGTCTCCCTGGGGCACTAGACAAGGCTCAGGAACCGAGCAAGCAGGTCATCTGGCTCGGCATACATATTGATGCTTCCAATATGGCCCTCTCTATCCCCAAGGTAAAGCTGGTAGACGTCCGGGAGCACGTGGCGGCTGTCTCCCAGCTCCAGTTGGTCCTCGGAAAGGTGTCGCTAAGTACATCAAACAGCAAACAGCTTGAGGCCCTACAATCCATGAAGGGCTTCTACACAAATATTAACTCTGACATGAAGCAGGACATCAACTGAATCATTGCCTTTGCTGACGGCTTGAATTGTCATGGTTTCATCTCGCAAGGCCCGCCTACAAAATGCCTCATCTTTGATGCCTGTTGCCCTGGGGTGGGTGGGACCAATGGCTGATACTCCTACACTGGCCAGGTCTGTATTTTAGAGCTTCAAGCTCTTATCATGATCTACGCCCTCCACACCTTACCTCAGGGAGCGGGACCAAGGTAGCCTGGGACCTGTTTCACTAGTTTCGTGACATGTCTAGATGGCGTCTAGATGGTGTGTCCGGTTTCATAAGAACTAGACATTAGACTTCGTTTTGTTCGTTCTTACTTGCACTGTTGGTGCCGCTTTTCATGTCTGTCTAACACTTTTGTCATGAAACTAGTGAAACAGGTCCATGATGTGTAGATTGGTCTAATTCTTATGTTTGGGGTCTGTCTTTTCCTAAGGGCAGCTACTTGTGTTGTCACGAAACTAGACAACCCCAATGTCTATATAGTGTCACATACATGTCACAAGACTAGTGAAACAGGTCCCAGGTCAAGGTCTTCTGTGATAATATGGGCACCGTCCAGTCACTCACCTCCGGTCGAGCTTGGAAGTAGGTCCTCGCCGAGTGCGCCCAGCAGGCATGGATGGTCCAGGCACGCCTCCAGGTGGACCTCGTGTTTACACACATCCCCTGCATGCAGAACATCAATACGGATGCCCTCAGCCATGCCCACCTGCCCCCTCAGGACTATCACAGGGCGGCCATGCTGGTGGACCGGCATGGCCTCATACACTTCATGCGAACACCCATGTCTCGTTTGTCCCAGTACTTTGTCTCACGTGTGAATCGGATGCCATCCTCAACCCAGACGAGGGCATCTACACGGGTACCCGAGGTTTGTGCCCCAGGCACGGCCGCCACCCAGCCAGGAATCATCGTCCTGACCTCACTGGGGACGCCCTCGGTCGTGGTCACCAGCCTCGGCACCACGCCCCCTCCAGTCAGCCGATGAGCGATGCCCCCTTCAGTCAGCCGACGAGAGATATTGAGATGTCGTTGTTGAGCCATTCTGCCTTTTCATGTTTATATTAGCATTTATTTACAGGGCATGTATTGTGAAGATATTGTTCGATAGTGGTCTCGATTTTATCTCACCCCTGGTATCTTTTCTCCATAGACTTAACATAGATATTTAGGAGAAATATCCAATGGGGGATTATGACACTAATGTTAGCCAATTAGTCAATGTGACGGATGAGATAAATTCAGAAACCCATTGAAGTCAAGGGTCAGAGATAGATCCCATCTCGTTTGAATCGCTACATAATTCACGCGGCTTCGCCTTGTGAATTACTACGCGATTCAAACTCGATGGTATACGTGGTTTGACCCTAAACTTTCATAGGTTTCCTCCATGATATCTTATTGTTGTTCTGGGTCTTTTTCCCATGTAATAATTCCCCAATCGTATTGGTATAGCCATTGTTGAAGGTCTAAAGTTGAGTACTTAGGGTACAAGCGACCTTCAAGAGCACAAGGTCTCTTTTTTAGGACGAACAAATTTTCTTACTATTATTATGTCAAGGTGGTCGCTTATAAGACTGTTATCAACGTTATAGTGTTTACCATTTTCAGTATTGGTAGAGATGCGATCCATACAACTTTACTCGAAATGTGGTTTCAGTTACTTTCTGTACATGTGGTTTCAGTTAAGTGCTTGTGTAATCTGTTGCCTCTTTCATATCATTCAAAATCGATATCTGAGATTCAGTCTTCTAAAAAGTTCATGAAGTTTGATATTTCTCTTTCTGGGGGGCCTATAGAAATATGCTAAGCATGTTTCTGTTGTTGGGCTTATTCACCCTAAGTAGGATTGTCTTGCAGCCTTCTTCCGATTGCCACTTTTGGATGACTGTACAGTAGTTGATAAACTGGTCTGATATATGGCAACAGAGGCCACCTCCAATTTTTTCTTTTTTATCTTGCCTAATTATTCCGGGTATAGAGATCATACCTTGATTGTGGTGGTCTTTAAGCCAAGTCTCGGCATAGCACATACAATAGACCTCGTTATGAAGTTGTCGCACTTGATATAGAAACTTCTCATATTTAAATACCAAATTTCTATTCCCTGTTTTTTTTAATTGCTTTCATTTAAAGGACTGCATTGTGATATAACCAAACAGCACAGAGGAGTGAAGGGTGAAAGCGTCATGATTAACTTAATATTACAGTCATGTATGAGTTCTAACTGAGACCCAGAGACTCACCGAACCGTACCCAGTGCTCAGAATGTTTAGATAGGTGGTGCACGGCCGTCAGTATTGGTCCTCAAGTCATGACATGAACCATGTTCTTCAGAAAGAGGGAGCAAGACTATCAGGAGTCGCCCTGCCTAAAAGTCGCCAAACATTGGTGTACACTTCGGTCAGTAACCGCCTGCAGTGCCAAAGGCTCCTCCCAGTTGAGAGATATAGTCAGTTGAGAGATAGTGATTTGGTCCTTGCATGATAAAGAGTTTTAAAACCTTTCTGCGACCAAATTACTAGAATATTTACATAATTCTAAATTGCCCATTTATTCACAAGCCGAGACATTGAGAATAAAGCAGGTCAACTCTTCCCGTTAGGGTGACGAATCGAAAATAACCTTGTGCTATGATTATTGTCTCTCAAGCTATATTGCTGACAGCCGAAAGTAGCTTTATAACGTCAATTACCTCTCCTGTAGCCCTCAATAAAACATCACGTGTTGATTTCTCATCAGTAATTATAAAGGGGTTACATACATAATATCAACTTGCTTCAGATACAAATGGACTTAATTACTAATGATTAGATGCGGAGTAATATCCGAACGAATACGAGTCGAGTAGAGTCGAAACCGCGGAGATTACGACCGCTTATTTTCTGACACCAGTTTATATTTTATTTATTATTAAGCATTACAAATCTATATTATCGAGGAACAGACAAAACAACAGCTGGTCTTCTCACGCACCATTTTGTGCATATGTGACTCTTTTTTAAATATTTTCCGTTCTGTGTGTTGAGCGGAGATTACGAGCTCCTGTAATCTCCACCCGCTGTATTACACATTCCCGATAGGTTTAGCAAGGAGACTCTCGGATATAATCGATGTATATATTAAGGGGAGCAAAGGATATCCGGGAATGTCAGCCGGTTTCTGTGGGTTCGTGTCGTAGGCAATCATCCTTTTGTACGCAAAGCATGGCAGATATATAAGCACATTGTTGATACATAAATCTTAATAGTATAAGTCATGTATCTATACGAAATTTTGGTATGGAAAGAACTCAGTTCACAGAAACATTTATACACAGCCCCTGGCACCAATATCTTGAGCACGAACCTTATTTTTGTGCAAAAGAAATTGCACAGTATGTCATCCGACATAAACCACTCATTGGTGCATAAGCCTGCAGTGAAACCCCTTCGTGATGGTTTCCACTATCAATATGACCGGCACGTGTAAAAAGGGGCATGAGCGGGCGGCGTAGGGGGTGGATGGGGGCGCTGAAACGTAGGGGGCGTGCTGGGAGTGTCTAGGCGCCGCTATGAGGCGTTTTGTCGGCGGACAGATATACACGGGGACATTTGACCAGACATCAGATGAAACCAGACCCCCGGTGGCGCTCTCTGGTGGCGGGTTCCATGTTGCGTTTCCGCCGCTGTCATGGGTTGGTGGAGTGAGTGGGCGTTATGGTGGTGGCCAGCGTGCGAGTCTAGGCTGGGAGTTGGAGGGTGGTATCAGGTGGTTGTAACCTAAACCTACAGATCGAATGGACAATTGAAAATGTAACACCAAACTGAGGCTGGATGAGGCTAATGTCAGTGCACTGCTACTGTGCTTTAAGAGGGACAGTCGGGGTGAGTGGGTTGGGTTGATAGTTTCTTGGGTTTGGAATGAGTAAAAGGAAGCGAGGGTTGGTGGCCACTGTACTTGAATAGTAAAATAAACAATACTCCACTTGTCTGGATGTGCTGTAATCATTACACGGTTTCGCCTCGATGACGATTACTGCGCATCCAAACTCGTGGAGTATTGATTTTTTATACGATGCTCGATCCAATTCTATTCAAGTATGCTTCAGTTAGCGGCTGGAAGGGGGGTAGATCTATATGTTGGACTGATAAATATTTTGAATATATGGTTGGGAGTCGGTAAATAAGTATAGATAGGACACTGGGAGGACGAACATGGGTGCTACATACTGTAGGAGGCTGCGGAGGGGCGATTGATCGTGTCTGCGTACTCTGGGAGAATATAACATTTTATGGAACAGGTTCCCAGTTTTGGATGGGGTAATCTAGCCATCAAAGACTGATCAGGAGCAGTAGCAGTTCGCTGGCGGCCCTTGATCTGTGGTGGTCGTATGGACGAAGGTAAACAAGGCAATTGTGATGGTGACACCGTTAGGCACTGCTAGATGGTTCTGCTACATGTATCCATGTATACATTGCTGTGGTGTATACTTAGAATATGTTGGGTGGCAGATGATCATGGTTGATGGCAATGCCTAATATTGAAATAAGTCCCTCCGCCTGCGGCGTCGGGACGTATTTATGGTATAAAAAGACCTCGAACGGCCATCCCTTTGGGCTCAGTAACCACGTTTTCTCTTAATAATGATAATCACTGGATAATGAACTACAGACATGGTTTGGATGACAGGGAACAGCAGTAAGCTGATAGTGGCTATGGGGATAGTAGACGGTACCATAACTATCAACTGAACGACACGTACTATGAGCTGAAATACAACAGATATCTTTGGACAGAAAGACGAGCACGTCAATCGAAATGCGCTTGGACTATGTATTACTGAAACTCTAAGGACATTGTTGTGTAACTGAATCTTTTTACACTAGGAGACGAATGTTTAAATCCTCCTCATAAAATAATTCAGTCAACAGAGAAATTTACTTTCCCTACTCCCACCCCACAAAAAAAGAAGAAATTTAGTTGCCTAATGTCTAGTATTCGTTGCTGCTCGGGTGCTGAATGCTCGGTGAACACCAGTGGATGGCGTAAGTGGTTAGTGACCTGGAATGGGTGACATACCCGACGTGGTATTATTAGCATATATGGCCTTGTGGAAGATTAAGAATGCCGAGGATGATAGACGGCGGTGCATAAAGTAAACATCGTAAATTATTTGTTCTAAAGTCCATAGTTCTGAGACACTGGGTGATCTGAGAAGAATAATAGTGAGGGTGATAGTGAGCGAGTAGCAACCTAGCGTAGATAGCAATACGTGTAGGGTGGTAGACGTATGATGATCAGCAGGCAGTACAAGGAGGGAAGAACATCAGGAAATAAAAGTAAAGTGGTGAGGTAGCCCTTTGCCTCCTGTCTGGAAGCACCTCCCCCTGTCTCTACCACTGCTACCACTGCCTGCAACTGCTGCACCCACCGCTGCCACTGCTGCTGCTGCTGCCCCCGCCTCAGACGAAGCCAGTGGCGCCATCCCCATCCTGCACCTCCTGCCGTTGCCGGTTCCCGGTGTCCCTACAGCTGGTCCTTCTCGACGCCACGAGTAACAGCAGTCAGCGCCTGGGAGCAGCGCGCCAGGCACAAGTTCTCGGCGGCCGCCCGAGACAGTGAAAGAACCTGCTTGAGAAGCGAAGGATAGGGAGAGAGGAGAGCGGATCTGACTTTACCTAACCTGGGAGTTTAAAACTCGCATCCTTCCCCCATCGTCCTCTGGTGGAGGAGGGGGTACCATTTGTACCACTACGACTGCCCGGCCGGGCTAGCATGGCTTCGCGGACCCGGAGACCGCTGCTACGGTCTTCAGCGCCCCCTGGCCCCCTGTAAGCCGCAAGGTAAGTCCTAAGCGACTGTGTTAACCTGTTACCTCAACGGACTCTCCCATCCAGCGGTTCTACGCACCCAACTTGTTTTTAGGTTGTCATGTATTATGAGGTAGGTCTGTGAGGGGTGACGGGATGAATGATAAGTAGATGAAGTCTGGTTTGATGGGGTCTAGAAAAAGTACATGACTCACCCCCACCCACCTCTCACATCACCTACCATCAGTCCACTGCTCCCACACCCTACAGGTAAACGGAGGAGCAGCTAAAGAGAATATTGGATCTGTCACTCAGAGGAGAGGGTGCAGAGATGGGGTAATACAAGGGATGCCGACATGGATATGGACAGCTAGTGAGCAGAGGGCTGGCAATGGACGGGGTGGGACGGAGGGGGAAAGGACGACACAGGAGGCAAATACTCTTTTCTCATCTTTCCCAACGAGTTCAGGATGTAGCCTGAGGTAGAGGCTACAGCCGGAAATGGCAGCGTCATCAGCTGATCAGGAACGCTGACTCATCCCTGGATCCAGACCCGGAGCTTCACTACTGCTCCCTATTGCTTACTGCAGCCTAGTGCCCTTTTCCCAGATCCTGCTCCGTGTGAAGGAGAGGCCGAGCAGCTCCTACGTCCACATCCTGCTCACCTCTATATACCCACACGGATGTGTGTCCTCTGTTTGTCTGGCCGGATCCCCTCCAGTATCTAGGTATTGTACACGGCGGAAGGCGAATACCGGGGCGGGGTGAAGGGGGAATCGACCAATTGCGTGAGTCGTGGAGACTTATTGCCTTCCGGTCCCCACACTATACTGTCTCCAACCGCTACCCATTTTCTCCTGGCCCCTTCTCCTCAGTTGGGGAGCACAGTGGTCACCCATTCCAGACATGTATTCACTGGCTTTCTCTATTAACTGACCTTCTCTCCTATACCCTTGCCCTCTGCCACCATTACCTCACCCACAACACAACAGCTCGACCCACCCACCAAGGTCACTTACCTTGTCCACAGACGCCATCTAACATCTCCACCACCCGTCCGTTGACGAAATAGGATCCTTAGGCCGACAAACTAGGTTCTTAGGCCAGTTAACCCGCAGCCAAGCCCTGCATAGCGTTGCTGGAGTGAGTAATCTAATAGCTAGGCAATTTATCTCTATAGCCTGATCCTACCAGGGACCCAGAGCGAGTGGGGATCCTGAGCATGCGAGGCCAGATGGAGGTGGCGTGAGATTTACCACCTGACTGGTGTTTTAGAGATATATAACAGCTTTTAAGGTCCCAATGTAGTGGGTGTCCCTGTAATTACTATACTTGATAACATCTATCGTCCTACATACACACACAAATATATATATATATATATATATATATATATATATATATATATATATATATATATATATGTGTGTGTGTGTGTGTGTGTGTGTGTGTGTGTGTGTGCATCTTTATAAACTCATTTTCTTTGCAGATTCTCTGAATCTATACTCTATCTTCACTTCCTTCCTCGCCCTGTGTTTTTGGGTTTATTAATGATGTCAAATATTTATGTTCAACTCTGCCACGTTTCTTGCTTCGCTAGATTTATTGGTGCCTTGTCCCTTTCCCTATTTTCTCCCTCATTCTCTCCCTCTCTCTTTATTATAAGGCTCCGTCCTGTGCGCTCTGTTCTCGCCTCTTTGCACAAGCCTATCACCGCTTTTTCTTTGTATCTGTATCCTCACGTTTCGACCTATACCTCCCTTCATTCTTTGTAGCACCAATGTAAAAACAACCAACAATCTCTAATACCCCTCACAGCATTAGCTCCTGCATCATTTCCTAATGCGCTCAGCCTACATGGAACAAACTATGGAAGTATATAATTCAGGAATTGTCTATCCCACACAATGGCCGTAGTTATGTAGAGCTGACGGCGAAATGGTGAGGTGGGGTGCAGGGAGGGACAGTCCTCCTAACGTATTTCTATCGTGTTCTGCCCTGGGCACTTTACCCTGAGGGCTCGCAAGGCTCGCAGCTCCATGGTTCGAGTTAGAAAAAAAGAACGCAGCGATTGCCTCCCAACACAGATAAGCCAATTGCAGTGATGGTGAGTGGGTGTGCCATGAATAATAGAGCTGCACTATCTCCTAGAGTCCTATATGCTCAGTACATATACACGGGTGAGTGGGTTCAGCCGGATAGACCTATGCGTGAGCAATAGGGAGCGAGGGAGTATAAATACTCTTTGTTCTATTTTTATCCCGTTGATAAGTTCCTTAAACAGGATGTATTATGGTATAGACTATGTTTCGTGTAGGACACTGATGGATGGATTATCAGGATACTTTTTTACTTGCTCAACCGTTTAGTGGTGAAGGTTAGGAGCTATCAGAGACGGTTCAAAGCAGGTTTGTTATAATATGATCACGTACGTATAAATCGATGTGCATATATATATATATATATATATATATATATATATATATATATATATATATATATATGTATATATATATAATACATCATGTATGAACATTCATCATAATACAATAATGCGTAATATATCAATTACATAACTGACCTGAACCAACATATTTTATTGATCAATAAAGAATTGCGCATTACATTTAATCAATCAGCCTTCAATACGGCATTGACGATTAACATAACACTGTGCCATGAGGTGATTAATAGTAGAGGCTTCACACTCATAGGGATATGTGCCTTGTAGATATTTCAGAATATGCGCCAAATTTATATGGTTAGATTGGTTTTGAAAAGAAATTTCAGCGATTATTTGGAGCAGGTAAAACCTGCGAATATTGTGTTCACCCTTGCACTGTGATATCAGGTGACTGTATTGAAAGGGCTCTTTTTATATCGATTCACTGCCCTTGACAATGTTCCAGTAGATACAATAATATATATGATATAAAACATCGCTAAGGACCACAAATTATATATCATATATGTATTCTACATCACGTTGTCTTTGAATAAAGTAATTCTTAAATATTCTTATATAAGAGGGCGCCGGTAAATCTCCCTGAATATATGGTTACAGTGCAATAACCCTAAGCTGTGGCTGGAAAAAAATGTGAGATGTGTTTCGTGATACCAAGTTCCCACAGATAGGTGAACAGCTCTAAGCAGCTCCATACTACTCCCAGTGCTCAACACCAACCATTCCTGTGTTTACGGAAGGCATCAATCTAAACTGCTCGCCTCGAGCAGCTCACAGCTCCTAGGGCAACTGTAAGCAGGACCTGGGAACACACCTGCTGTTTTCCCCACACGAGTTGTTCCACAGCCGAACACCTGGCCGGCGAGCAGTTCAGCATGTGTCCGTGAACCAACAACCACTGACCACAAGTGGTAGGCAATCACCATCAGCGGTCATTAGGGGCAGGCAATGGCCATCAACAGGACGACTGACCTGTAACTAAACCAGTAGTGACTGGTGCGAGGTCGCTACTATCGACCAATGAATGCTAGTTTTGGTTACTGGGTAATTACATGTGGGCAACGTGAATTCCATCCTGAAATTACACAAACGTTCGAAAGTGGAGCCCTTTATGTTATATTGTAATTACTGCATTTTTCGACAAAAAGTATTATGAGATAAAGATAATGAAAATAAGTTTTGTCATTTACATAGGCGGTGCTGTTGTCCAATGATACAGTTTGTGTAAATTAACATGGTACTGCACCTCCAGAACTGAATGGTAACAGTTTAACAGTGTAGCGCACCTGAAGTCCTCTGATGAGTTTCAGGCCTTGTTTATGTAGAATTACATTACAGGCCTTTGTTTTCTAACGTGGTAATAGAAGGTACTGTCACTGCGCCAGCAAATGATGTTTCCTAACTCCCGTGCTGTTGAAGGTTCATTCTATTTGGGGCACATGATGGTCTGCAGCTTGTGTAGGATTCCATGTCGTGTAATGACTACACCGTCTAACTTTTCGCCCGACTTTGAACTTTCACTAACAAAGGAAATGATATCACAACATAAACGCGACCAATTTTGCCAATTTCCGGATAGTAGATTTGCAGTCACAAACCTCAAAAGCAAAGATCGCGCCCGTCGGTCTACGACAAGTGGTGGTGATGGCACTGACAGTTGGGACCAGAGGTAGTGGAAAGCTACAGACAGGAACTGTCAGAGTTGACAGGTAATTGGACAGACAGCGAATATCATCAAAACCACCGATATTGTCCCATATAGCAACTGGGAACCACAATGAGCGGTCGCATAGATGATACCGCGAGTAATATTGTTTCACAACGTAGTTCAGTGTTATGACAGTTAGAAGAGTCTTTTCTTTCTCTTTTATTGAGAATTGTATTTATTATTATCTTTTAAATTCTTTTCAGCAACATAAGTAGCTATAGGAATCCTTTCAATGCCGGTCTCGGCGACGTCCTCTGTTACCAGAGTACTTATGTCAAGCGAAAAGTTACATCTAATACACAGCTATTTACATATGTGTGAAGACTGTTCATTTGATTGTGTGCACTATACTACGAGACATAACATACGTCATACATTGCTTTTGTTCTTCCATGATGTAATAAAACCGCTTTATGGAATCACACAGGCCCCTTTGCATATATTTCTGTAATGCAGCATTGCATTAGCCTTCAGATTTACCTGTATGAGTTCTTCAGATTCATCATGATAAATACATTAAGAAATACATGAATTAGACCCGTAATACTATTGTGGAGTATAAGATTTAAAACCCGGGCTGTAGAAGCAATATCAATCTCATTTTACAATACCCTTTTGTTGAAAACCTGAATAAGGTGGTGGTTGTATATCCCATCGACGCCTTTCCTTTTTGGGAACATAATCAAGCATTGATAAAACATTTACAAGAAAAGATAAAAAACACCTATGGAAAGGTGCTGGCTGTGGCTAATACAGAAGTGAATTCATTATTAAGTCCTACACTCAGACGCATGATAAGCACTGGCTAATAAGAGATCAAAGATTCATCATGATTAGCTGTAGGCAGTACAGCCACCGCCACTTGCCTTCCTCAAATGACCCGAGGAGTTGAGCAACAATGGTACAATAGTGGTAAGAAAGGCCCACAGAAGCCACTGCGAGTCTACGAGTGCCTCCGATATAGCGGTCAACAGTATAGCATGCATGAGGAAGTGGGTGGTTTGACGGTCAGTGATTGCTTACTGGTCCGCCGTAAATAATCCGATCCTCCGTGTGATGATCCTCTACTGACCCCTGCAATCGTCCTCACCCCCATTCCAACCCTCTCCCACCCCATAGCAGAACCCTTTGCCCTACCCACCCACATGCACAAGTTACCGGCTACCGTTCTGATTTCGACTGTACCAAGGGCTCTGTCATGGAAGACGGACAATTAACCCATAGTAACCTGAGGGACGGGACCAGCATCTATTTCTATATCACGGACCTGCAGGGACCACTCTCACGTGTGTCACGCGACTTTTTCTGCGCGAGCACATGACCAAACTATGCCATCCCCTACCGCCCCTTCCTTCTCGCTCTCCATTCCTGCTTTCATCTTGGGAATAGCAGGCATCAAATATGTATGGCCGTCCCTTATTTAGCATGGTGCTTAGTAGCACCACTGCCTTCTCTGTTCTAAATAGGATCAAACATCAAACAGATTTGAGATATACTTCACTAGGATAGAAACTGCAGACATATGGGCTATTACCAAATAAAATGCATTTACGCAGATGAGATATCTAGTGGGGGTTGTTTTCCTGATTGCATAGAAAGAACAAAGGAATGTTACCTGCCTATAATGAAATTCACACTGATGGCTAATTAAACTAGTACGCGTGTCCCAATCTGTCTTAATGGAGCTTCTCTTTACTAAAACGAAATGGTGCATCTATGTAGCGGCTAAAAACCGATGTAATGAGGTAGTAATTAGTGCCAATATACTGAAGTACGAAGCCACTAATGAGGATCACTAAAACAGTATTGAATCGCCACTAATTGGTCCGATAAAACGAATCCATGCGAAAGTGTGAATGCTGTGTTCTCTAGTATTCTAGTAAATAGGGTTTCTTTGGTATTCAAAGGTGTTTTGTGATATGACTGTAATAGGTACCTAGGTCAAAGTTCTCATGGGATAACATTATCTACAGATTGCCAGGACCGGATCGTACGGAGTTCCCTTTGGACATGAATATCGAGAATGAAACTGTCTATTAGAACAAATAGTATTAGGTTTACTTCTATGTGTATTTACTATGTCATTCTGGTTACATGCAATAATCCAGAACAAAATGTCCTTATTTTATCGCTCATGGTGTTTCTTCGTTTTCCGCTCAGGGAACTGTCCTCAGAGTACTGTAGTGGGACGGGAATCCAGCAGTGTTCGTTTGTTTCACGGAAGGTGGCGCGATATGCCGATCCTTACTGTGTAGTGATTCCGGACAACGCCGCACACGAGAGTGGCGCGGTGGAGACCGGGATTACGTAATGCTTAGTATATATACTCAGCGTTCACAGTAGGTCGACAGGCTGTCCTCGCGCGTCCCTTCTACGGAACGGATCCTTGGGCCCTCACTTTGCAGGCGGGTTCTTGTAACCTTCCTGGTGGTTAGGCTGATCTTCCGGATTGGCCTATCCAGCGTTACCTAGCACCTATGTGCTAGGGTACTGTACTTGTAGGGAAGATCTTCCAGATCTTTCCGGGAAGTAAGTGATTAATAAACATCCTTGTTTATTAAGTGACGTTGTTGTGTTATGTGTGAATAGGTCTGTGCAAACTAACCGAAAACCGAACCAACCTACGTAAGTGCGTAGGGTGGGATCCTGCCTGGAACTAGCGTTCCGGATTGGGGTCATCCAACCTGCTAGACAGGCGGCGACCACCACAGTACCATACACGCTGGGTTATGTATATTTCTATATTGTAGGCAGGATTTATAAATATTTAGAGCCAGATGGCACCCAGTATTAAAAATTACCCGGTCATTGCAAACTATCATGAATAAAACGACTCTCTCCTTCGCCTGTGTGCAGTTTGGTGTAGTCAAACCGTTAAATAGCCTAGATTAGTACATTTAGGGTTTAGAGAAATGCCGGAGCGTTTGTGAAAATATATCTATATGGCGATACGTATATCATCAATTATCCCCGGAAACCGATACGGCTTACTGTTACGATCAAAGCAGATAAGGAGTATGTAAAAATAGGTGTTTTACGCAAGTAGCTGATGTTCCAAAGGCCATGATATTCATTTATTGAAAGTAGTTTGCCATAAAGTAATATTTCCTAGGTCTTTTTATGGCTAACCTATGAATAGCCTCAGACCAAGGACAGTGTAGAAAATTGCACAATCCACGTACAAAATGGCACACTGGAAATAGTGTGAATGAAACTGCTGGCAAGGTCCTTGGTCAATGGTGCTAATAAAGCTAAACATGGGAGCATGTATCCACAATAACATAAGAACAGAGCCAAGGAATTACTCATGCCTGTGTCCAGTTCATTATTCAGTGTATATAAACACAGTGCTTGCGTACATAATAGCAAGATACTCATAGCTGAGGAAATCGATCACCAGAATGATAGCACGTCGTATGCTACCTGAGACCAGAAGACACGCTGTGGAATTATACGTCTTTCAGCCATCTATATATACACAAGCTCTGTTTGTTTGCACTCAATCTATTGAGATGAAACGTATTGATATTATACCTGATTAATGTAAGTAATATACGATTACTGGAAATTAACCATATACAAATACCATACTAACCTGACAAAATATATGTGTGTATATATATATATATATATATATATATATATATATATATATATATATATATATATATATATATATATATATATGATATTCGTCCTAGGAGAACTAGAAATATAGTAATATATATTAATTGATAAATAACAACAATAACAGCGGATTTGGCAGGAATAAATAATTAAATACGGCTTTATTGATACATTGGGAACAACCCAGCCTAGACATCTAGATAACAGGTAAACTAAGGTAAGTTTTTTAACACAGCTGATCTACGCGAGATCAAAGGCGGATTAACCGTTTATATTAATAGAAGACAACGTCACGCATCCAACGACCGCGCGGTTGCTGCCTGTCCCTATGGGGAACTGAGAAACTCGTATGTATTCAGAGACGGATCTGATTTAGGGGTCATACCTTAGGTCACATCCTTTCTGACGCCGTCTTTGAAGGGAATGGGGGCGGTTGGAGGGATGGATGGGTATGGGGACGTTGGTGGAAGGCGGGGAGGTACGCGTCCGGCAAAACGCAACGGGTCGTCGCTGACGTCTAAATGAGGTTTGGCACAACGCCATCTCTGGGCTTTGGTCTGCACACACCGCGTGGTGGCGTTGGGGCACAATCACAGTCCTCCCCCACCCCCGCCTCCATCTCCAACAAGCAGCCACTGGGCGGTCTGCCAGAGTCTGTACCGGGCAAACCAACTTATGTTACTGCATCGCGAATCTAGACTATCGATTTCTGTGAAGGTCAAAATCGTTTCTTTATTCCCTCTTTTTATTCATTTATCTTTTTTGACCGCCAGAGGATTCAACCTGTAACTGCAATCTAGAGGGCACCACCATAGGCGCGCAGAGAAGCTATATTTATTAGTATTTACAAAATATGTTTTGAAGGTTGTTCGCTGTAAGTATCAGCAGACAAAGTCATATCACAAATATATTGACTCAATATATGTTCTGATCAGATGAATTGGAAAGGCATTTTGCCTTCATAGAACCATTGGGAATTGGGCGTGATTTTACCTCGTTTTAATACTTCAACGCTATGCTACCTGCTCTCGCCTTTGTTTTTATTAATTCGATGCATTTCTCAAATTCACATATTTACTGGTGTGTTAGCCTGTAAGGCAAACGAAGGGCAATAGCAACATGACGCAGTAGAAAGTCCGGTGATCGAACTGTCAGCATTCTACCAGCGCACCAGGCCATCCACCCCCACCTCCTCCGTTCATAGTGGCCAGTGGGTGACTGTAGCCGCTTCTGGTGCAGATCAAACAGCCCTGACTCCGTGTTGACGCAACGAGCAACGACCAATAGGAGTCCCGACAATTAAACAGAGGCAGAGACGGATCGGCGCCCTAATGAGCTTAATGGGAAGGGTCTGCAAGAAGAAGCCGCCAATATGAATCAATGCCGTCTCCTGTACACCCCACACCCCCCCGCGCCCTTCACACAAAGATCCTCTACCGCCAAGGACACTCGGTTACCCAGTGACTGAAGGGCGTATAGTCCACCTCCACGTGCCGGGGATGCGCTACTTTCTGACAACTGATGAAACGTTGTTATATAAAAGGGCAGCGGCAAACAGCCACTATCTGTATCCTCTTATTGGGTTACGTTATGTGGTTTTACGGTATGACCTTTCTAGTCCTTATAGCCGTCCCTGGACAGATACCGATCCATTGCTTGTAAAACTACTCTTTTTTTTAAAGTTTTTACTTATACTGGAGTCAGGGTTTAGCAAGAGTTTGCTTATCTTCCAGCCCCTCCAGTTGTTTCAGATCCTTGTCCGTGCCTGTCTAGCAGGCGTACATGACAGGTTGTAGTACATATTTACATATTGAATACTTGTAAATATGCATGTATGAATAATATATCAATTTGACCACTAATTTTGATCAATTGTTTATTTTAGATTGACAACTTATTAATTTATGACGATCTGTATCTTATAGATGTACATTTTTTATTTGCCAATATGGCGGTGAATCCTACCTGACACCTGTTATATATGGAGGTGGCTTGATAAGCTAGTGCTGGGAAAAAGAGGAACATGGGGCCCTATTGGTAAAGGGGTGCGGCAGGGGCCAGTGCGAGGGCGACAGGTGCAGGTGGTCGATGAACAGAGCGGAGTAAGTCTGAATGGTGGCTGATGGGCCATCATAAGCACGGATAGAGTCGGCAGAATGTGGGCAGCAGATTCAGAGCAGTAGGCAGAAGGCGGTAGGCAGTGGGCAATGGACACGGGGCGGTTTGTGGAAGGCAAAGGGCAGAGGGCAATGGGAAGAGAGTGGTAATAGATGTGCTTATAGCGACAGACAGTGGGCAGCAGTTAGCTGGTGGCAGCAGTGGGGAATGGGTGATAGAGCAGAAGGCGGCAAGCACTAAGCAGAGAGTGGAGGGTGGCAGGTGTTTAGAGGTGGGCAACAGACAATTGACGACAGACATTGGTTGACGGATGGTCAGTGATGTACATGGGCGGCAAGCCTTGGGTATGGCACTTAAGAAGTGATGTATTGGGCGGCAAGCCTTGGGCTTGGGACTTCAAAAGTGAGGTATGTGGCGGCAGGGCTTGGGTATGGGTCTGCAGAAGTGAGGTATGGGCCGGCAGGCCTTGAGCATCGGACTGCAGAAGTAAGGTATGGGCCGGTAAGCCATGGGCATGGGACTGCAGAAGTGAAGTATGGGGTGGTAGGCCATGGGGGTGGGGTGTGGGAGCGATATACGGGTAGCTGGCGGGTCGTATGAGGCGGCAGGCGTTGAGTATAGGATGGGGAGAGCCTCTTGCAAAAGTATCAACACCTATCTGTGTCGATACGTGATGGCCGTGGCGCACTGTGCACGCCATCCATCACACGCTTATTGGCGGAGTGTGGCGGGCGGTTGGTTTAGTAAAGGATGACGCGGCTGCTGCCCTAACCTTCAGCGCCACCCCTCTGCGCTCACACATGCCCGCCCTAGTCAGACCACCACTACCACCACCATCCTCTGGTCGGTGCTATACTATAGGGACCTGATGGGGTACTTTGCCCTCCACAGACCGAGGGTGGAAGCTTGGAAAATGTGCTAGACGCGATAGGGGTGAGCAGGAGGCAGATAGTGGCAGTACGGCCTTGCCCGGACACGAACCCCCCTCCGCCGCCCCTAACCCCTCTCCTTGCCGCCCTCCTCGTTCTATGATAGACGGCGGCTACTGCTAGCTTGAGTTGGGCCACTTAAACGCTCCCCATGCCCCCACCCCACCTTGTCCCCTCATACAACTGCCTCCCGCCTACACTACCCTGCTGGGCACCCTCAGCCCCGTCACCTTCTCCTTTCAGGCGGTAGGAGCCACCCCTGCAGTCCCCCCGAACCCTGGAGGCGGTCGCCAGGGAGGTTTATGGCCGCCCTCCAGGGGTAGGCGTCGGATAACAGCTATTGTAAACAGCCAGAGGCAGTCGGGTGGACTGAATTGAAAGATTTCGAATCGCTCCTATATAAAACCGACCTCTAAAAAGCCCTTTGGTGAGGGTCATTCATAACTGGTAGGCTTCATAAATCATTAAACGCTGGCCCGGTCAATTGTTGGATGCAAGTCTTGCACCGTTAGGGATCAGGGTTCAGGGTCAAGCTGTAGGAGTCACATTTGGCTGACTGCTCCCCCGCGCCTCCTTTGCTTTACCCGATCCCTCCTCCGTTGACCGAGCAGTGTCCGAGCCCCCACCTCCAGCCGCCGGACAATATTACCCCATGATGGCTCCGTGCCCCTGGTCGGGCACGGGGTACTGACCCCAGGTGGCGGGCAATCACAGCCGCGAGCAGCTCAACCCACTCCAGCAGCATTGCTGAGCTTTTCACAGGTGTTATCGCCTCGCTTTTTACCGTCAGATTACTACACGGAATTAGTTGAGAGGAGAAAAAAGCAGCAACACTAACAACCATAGGAAAAAAGACAAAGAACCGATGAAAACAACCACTAGGAAAGAGGGAAGAACCATTTCTCAGCAGTGTTTTCCTGCACGGCCAGGTATTATTGACGGGGCAAAAGACATCAATGTCTGTTGCAATTCTTGCCAAACGGTCTGGTGCCACCTCTATGAACACAGAGGCAACGACTACGCTGTGTAGGAGTGAAAAGGGTTTTTTCATAATGTTGACGTGCAATGAGCTCTTTTTTTCCAGGATCTGCTTGTCTGCTCACTGTTGAACCTTATTTCCCCATTAAAAAGTACATTCTGCATGGGGACTAAATATTTATAACCCAGTGGCCGACTTCAGTCCAACTGAAAGCATGGTGGAAAGTCCAGCAGTTAATGCTTAAACGAATCAATCATTCGTGGTATCTTGAATATTTTATTCACAACAGCTGCAGCGAGGTAACCTTTTTTATTCCTGTTCAACATGCATCAAACCCCAATCCCCTTTTGTCGGATATCCTTCACTCCTTCGAGCGTAAATGGCGAACTACTCTCTATATCTGAATGACATCCCACTATATCTGAATAGTCAATACATTGGATGGTTATGTTTAATTATTCCCAGTAAACAACACCGGAATTCTTGGCTAAAATACCCAGTCATGAAATCGATATAGATGAAGAATGTTCGTGACAATCAGTGTGAAATTAATTGATAATGATTTACGTTGCCAATTAATGAAAAGCAACGCCTGCGTAGTAGCTGATGGGAGAAAATGTGTTTGGTTGGCCAGCCAAGTAATCTTAAAAACGAGGAGGAGATGTAGTACAGCTGCTACGTTATACCCTCACAGCAAAGAGGTGTGATATCAATTCACACCACACGTAATCCACTGTAAGTACCGTCTTTAAACCCCAACCACTAAAAAGAAAAAAGGAATCTGAGATCACACACATGCACTAAACCAAGATTGATTGGTTCATCCATAAAACGAGAAAGAGAGAGGGAGTTCTCTGTTGCTTTGCCGGTACTAAACGCCTCCGTATTATCACCCGCCCGCTCCCCTCACCCAACACCCCTAATACGCGTCTTGCTTGATGCTTTGATTGGTTTGGTCAGGATTGATCGGTTGAGAATCCATACAGGCAACACTAGATATCCGGCAAGTCAAGTGTAATTGACTGCCCACGTCTATATAGGTATTGATCTCATCTGCGACAAATCTGATCAATACACCTTAGACCCACCCACCCCCACGCGCCTCCTACGGCTCCGTCACTGCAGCCCCCATAAAGGCGGATGAGACATGTTGAAATTACATTTCTGTATGAAGTCTTGTCTCGGAACCAGGGGAATACTGCGTTCAACCATTTCACCTCGTATGAATCTGTTTTTTACAGTCACTTTTTTATGTTGAAAACTATATCGGTACTGACAGTTGTGATCTGTCCAGTGAAGGAAAGTAGAGGGCAGGTTCGAAGGACGGATGCATATTAGTTTTTACAGTTTTTCTTCATCAGTTTCCATTGAGGTTTCCATTTCGTTATACACGTTTCTCTGTGGATGTTGTACAACAATATGTCTGTTTTCATTGGCCAACGAAAACGGCGGAGATTTTCCGAGTTACCCAGAAAGTCTGTCATCGTTGGCCACTGACTGGACATCAGTGACACATAATCAGTGAGTGTGCAGTGGATACCATGTTTTCACCATATTTCACAGGTGCATGTCGATGGATTCGGTGGCTGGTGGTGTTATTGCATAATGCTAAATTAGTCAGACACCATTATAAGTGCCAGGCCGTTTCCATTCACTGATCTTGTGTTGGTGGTTCCTGACTGCGAATCAGTGCACAAAAATTGGTCAATGGAAACGGGCTTATATTGTTACTAAAATAAGAGAACTAGAATCAACATCACAGGTATGTCTTGTTGTAACATTATCCCTGAGAATGTATCGACAAATGGTAAAGACTTTCTCCGGGATCTGGCATTCTAAGTCTTCCATTACACTAAATAAATAGCACAAATAAGCGTGTATCTATATCCTGTGCAAGAAAGGTTTGTTTTAGCCCTATTATGCTGAGCAAGTGTCTAAGGCTAGTGTCACAGGTTAGTGTATGCCGTTAGAGAACGAAATTTCATTGGCCCATTGTAATACGATTCTTTCAAATTCATCATATGATATAACATGTGATCCTTAATATCATATTTAGCCTACTAACAATAATATTATGGTGTATTCTGGGGAAGGTTTATATGCAATGATCCATCATTTCCAATCATATGTAAAAACAATGATTCTCTATATCTCGGAAAATGATGCCTGAAGGTATTATTCATTCCTGTGTTGGGACCGTTCGTTAGATAGCTAGGACCATAAATGTAGAACCCTGATCTCTATTGAATGGTTAGAGGTATTCATACTTTCTATTAGTGTTGGGACTGTTATTAAAATATTCCAGCATATGGGTACACAGCCACAAGTCTCGAGTAATCTGATCAGAGAGAAAATATGATTCAGATTTTTTCACTCATGGACATATTGATAATCAACCAAAGGGGTAAAACTGGTCTAGTACACAAAAACTAAATATAATGATGAACATGAATCTGAATGAATCTTTAGCATGACATTTCTTAAACACCTTGGTTGCCAATACACGATACGATGAAATGTTCATGATAATTTACACTAAAGAACCAGGTAGACCCTAAACCTACCTGCTAGAGATCGCCTGCTAATTGGACCCAATTTCGTTTTCACACCAGCCCGATAAATCAATCTACTTTGTGAGCAATTATCTAGGAGGCTCTCACAAACACATTCTTGCCTTGTAACATTGTTTCGTGTTTGGGAAGGTATGTAGCAAGAGCAGCTCGTCTGATCACTCTTCCTGAGCAGCTCCTTGAAATACTTTAACGAAAGAGGTCCGGCTGGGGGTTGGACCGCAGGAATGCCCTTAATGAATTATATATAAGGTGGTAATTGAAGCTTGGCGGGGAGGGGGAGGGTAATTTGCTTCAGTTGTGTAGCAACAGGCAATAGGGTATGAGGCCATAAGTAAAGAACAAAGAGCTGCAAGGTTAAAAATCACTGACAGGGAAGTTTCAGTGACCTATAATCTCCAAATTGTTATGTAGTTAAAGAGGCAATTAAGAGAAGACAATTTACTTAATTAGATTGGATCGTTAATTGCAAGTTCTTGATAGTGATAGATAGATTACATAATTAGCCGTTTCCGTTACAATTCTAAATCTTGAATTTTAATCTGATTTAGATGCCTCCTTTCGGTAAAACACCATTTAGAAAATGGATGATTTATTGACTCAAGCTCGGAAATTGTTTTGAACATGATGTCACCAATATCCCAAAGTTGCATAAGGATCAATATGAGATTGCTTTGCAAAAGAGGAATATACAACTTTTTTTATGATATTATGTTACGTCTATATTTGATATTGATGCATCATGAAGCTTTAGCATTCGCTATGGCTAAACACTCTCTTTGCCCTTCAGACTTCGTTAATCTAGTCAGCTATTTCCGTCTAATAGATAAGCTAGGATAAATGTTACGCTCATATATAATGCAAGTGATCAATACCTCCAATAACCGCCCTATGTGAACGTCCCTCGGGGAAAAGCAATATGTAGTCGTTCATTTAACAAGCTAATCTTAAACAACCTATTTCATTTTTAACCTAGCTTATTCCAATCGACCTACCTTTCATCAATCATGAATCAACTCTATTTGTCTGGTGCCCTTGGGAATTCAAAAGGCAACCAAGACAAACTAGTCTGCGAAATAAAAAAGAAAAGAAATAATGTACGAGAAATAGAGAATCGATTTGACCTCCGCTGCGCTTTACTGGCAAAAACAAAAACAAGATGGCAGGGCTTGGGGTTGGCATTGAGGAGAGAAAGCCCCATGGACTGGTGGTGATTTGGTGGGTGACAGATTGAGTATTGCCTGCTGTTTTGTTTGATTGCATAGCATGCCTGTCTGTTGGTGAGAGCCATTGGCAGTGGTCTGCAAAATGGGGCCCATTAGGGTGTAATGCGTCATCATTGTAAAGAACGATGCCTGGGCAGCTTCTTGACATTGGAGGCTCCCCTACCTAACGGGATCTAGGTAGCAGTATCATTGTTATGGTGTTTGGCTCCATCAAATACAAGGCGCTGGGTTGCGAGGACACCCTCCTCTGGTCCACGATTTCGGGATGTTCATTTATTTATAGGTTCAGATGGTGGTTAGCAAATAGAGATACCTCTCTGCACATGGATAATCTGAGAGATGAGCAAAGACAAATACCAATGTACAAAGCCTTTAAGGAAGGAAACATGTCTACTTAGCAGACAATTCGAGTACTAAAAGCAACCATGATATCAAGACAGTCATCAGTCTTGGAGCAATGTAATATGGACGATTTCCCACCATACCCTACCCGCATAGAAAGGGTAAAAAACTTACATCTACATCCTCATTATATATACCATAATTAGCAAACGTAGCCTAGACTAGCTAAACTGATATCATTATTTTTCCCCTATAATAAAACGCTAGAAATGATCTAGATGTGTATATATTCAATACTGCTATTATATGCAATCCCCAACAAACATAAGTAGCCCTGGAGCCTACTGAAAATAGGACAACCCTGTCCTAGAAGTCAACCTCCAGAATAAACATTAATGATAAAAAAAGAGATGTTTGGGTTTTACAATGCAGCATATAGCAGTTTCTCATCAGGTAAATTCTTTGCAAATACCAGATGGATAGCCGTATGGGGAAATCCTGTAAGCACTAAAGATTCGCCGTAGAATCGGGAACATTACTATTCCAGACATCAACTTAAAAACAGCTACACTGAGTTTGTTTTATTCAACATTTTCTATGTTGTCCATACGTCGAACCCATTTTAATATCAAATTCGTGGCGATAGATATGAAAATGGCAAAACAAGAACACCCGAGGTTCTAGCATTTCTCCCTCAATGCTATCAAGTGATGATATGTCCAAAGTATATCCACTATACCTTTACAAACTAGCTGGTTAAATGACACCTTCTTCATACAGTTATCAAAGTCAGGTTACAGATAACTCTTCAAAGAATACAGGGACCACACCCTTACATCGTTACATATGTGTGTAAATGTACATATCTTGCATAGTCAAATCAAATTTTGTCTAACCTATTAGGAGGTCTCATCGCTCAAGCTACCCCTTGTTTTGCTTAAGCCACAACTATATTGGCGGGTTAGGCCCTATGCGCGGAGAAATCCCTGTAGAATAGCTAATGATATCTCTTTAAAAACAATGAAAAGGCATAGGTATGGCCAACCATGACATGCATTGACTGGATACAATAGATAGCATTTGATGATTATAAAATAGATTTCATCAGCGTCAGGACAAGGAACATTTTCATCTGGTTAATTACAAATCTCTATTGGAAACAGGAAACTCTCATTTGAGATTCAGAATGTCAGCAAAGAGTTGTTTAGAATGAAATTGCGAGATTATAAACGAATTTCCTATCATAAATACTTTAGATAGCATTGACTCCAACCATGTTTCTCATTAATGTTTTTTGAGCGAGGGAAATCGCGCTCATATACATCACCTACAGGTAAGAATGCTCACACAGGCTTTCAGCTTACTGCAAAAAAACATACAACTAAAGAACTCCATGATCTATGTGGAGTTGTATCGTTGAGTAGGAGAAGAAGTGAGCTACAGCTAGTTTATCCACGGAAGATAGCCATCTCATTAAATTTGATCAATGCGGACCTTGAACCATCTGCAACACTAAGTGAAACACACAAACCCCCTGAACAGACACGAACTGTCCAGGGAAACGAGGCAAAGTTTAAAACCTATCCTTCCGCTTCCCAGACCAAAACATGAGAATTACAAAAAAAGTCCCCTCTATAGAGGAAGAAAAATGTGGAATGATCTCCCTCTAGGACTCATGGCAGCACCTAGTAAAACATCTTTCAAAAATCTGATAAAAAACTATAATGGCTTTGCATATTGAGGACTCAGATA
Organism: Alentia gelatinosa; assembly: GCA_950022655.1. Taxonomy (NCBI): domain Eukaryota; kingdom Metazoa; phylum Annelida; class Polychaeta; order Phyllodocida; family Polynoidae; genus Alentia; species Alentia gelatinosa. The sequence continues at coordinate 45,757,174 of OX465583.1, read as the reverse complement.
TGAAAAAGAGATTTAATCTAATGCAAGTGAGGGAAAAAAAATTAAAAAGAACTGCTTACAATTTGGACTACAGAGCAAGCAGACAAATAATTTTCAGATCACGCATTTGAGAAGTAAACATTTTTTCAATTGGAAACTCCTGCACACCATCTTCATCATTACTTTACCACGACTAAAGTGTTACCGGAGTATAGGCTATATCTGTTGTTAAATTACAGTACCATATGATAGACACATCATGTGGTAACCGGTTTATATCATCCTGAATACCGCCCTAAGGACTCTATACCGTATGATAGATACATTTTGTGGTACTGAACAGTTGTTGATTATGAGTCAAACTAAATTTCATGTCTAATGTTTCTTACAAATATACCGCGTGATAGAAACATCATGTGGTAAATATGGTGAATGTAATAACCTAATTACTATCATAAACTGAAACCGAGTATTTGATAGTACTTCATAATCTAGAAACAGAAAACAGGTAATGTCATCATTTGTCATCTCGATACACATTATGATTTCTTTCCATATATAGCATGGGTATGGTGGTAGACCGCTATGTATTTGCTACAGGCGAACCATATATCAATAAAAAAAATATATTAAAAAAAATACACTGTAATCAGAGTGTCATATCTTACTGGGAAAACCAAGGTCACCCACCCAGCCAGAATGAGTCTGGTCTAAGAGCACAAGGGTGAATGACTGGTCAAACAGGTTGGCTGGTGCCAAGTAGGGCGTCTGGCCCATCAGATTTTAGTGAGCTCAGATCATCAGTAGAAGTCAGTGAGACAGACTAGGTATTTTAACCTACTTGACCCAGACCTGAAAAACCAGTTTTACCCCCATCCACCTACTCATAACACTCTGGGCCTGATTTTCTTACTGATCAATAATTTCATATGATATTCTCTTACTTTATTTGATGAATTGATTTAGGTATACTACACTCTTCCATTATAAATGGAAATAACATTTGCTTCAAGTAGCACGTTACAGCTGTTAGTGTATTGTTGGAAAAAAAAGAGCAGAGCTTCAATTCGTTGAAATCCCGAAACGGGGGTGTTTATGCCTATAAACTATTTCCTAACACCTACAAGAAACAATATTGAATTTTACTGCTATCCTATCAGATAAACACACAGAACGTCAAGACATCAGTAGGATCCGAGGCCCTCTACTCCGCATTATTCCCCTGGCACTGAGGCAGGTCTAGCCAGCCAACATGAACTGAAACAATCTAATGAGGTAGGCGATTACTTATTCATTACCTCGCTCTCAGCTACTCCCTCCCTCCCACCCTCGATCAGACCCTCAACATCCCTAACCAGCTCTAAAATCATACCACACCAAGTGATTTAATTAGCCTGCCGAACGACGTGCTGTAATCCAACCCCCTCTAGGCTTAATGCAATTTCCGAGTCGGTGGTAACACCTCCAGTGTAAATTTTAACATCTCTAACACGTAGTTCATCCGTTCCCCTGAGAGAATGGTCTGACAGCTAGTGAAAACCGGTTTTATTTTTTATGCTATGAGCGTTTGCAGCCGCGATAACAATGAGGAGTTGTTACGTTACCCGGACACGTAAACACAATGAAATTGCATTTGAGAATTCTATTCAAAGTCAGCTGTATTCTCAACTCAATTTTGGAATAAATAGATATTCATTCAACCAACACAAAGCTGAATCCATATGATTCTCGTACAGAACGACTGAATAACCTGATGCACCAATACACAGCTTCTGCCAACCTTTTAGGCAGGATACATGATTATTTATTGAGCTGCAGACCGCCAGCATGTCGTCTAAGAGGAGTTTCCAGCTAACCGTGACCAATTACTTCAGACAGAAGTACTTCTGATGCTAGCCATATTTGGACCCTACAAAGGTGGGTTGGTTGGATGTGAGTTGCATTAATAACCCACTCACTAGACAATACACAAATCCGATGTGATATGATGTCATGATAAACTGGGCAATCAACATCCAGGATTCTAGAAAGTAGGCAAGACACCGACATGGAGCTTTATATGTTCCTTACTGTATTTGTGTAAGCAATTTAAATTATTCTGATATTGTGATGCTATTTGATATCCTTAAAAGGGGTGAGATAAATCCAAAAGAACACTCAAATCATAGATAACACCCCACTCATTTGGATGCGCTGTAATCATCACACATCTTTACCTCGATGACAATGACTGTGCATCAAAACTCATGGAGTATTGTTCATTCATATGATTCTCAATACAGTTCTATATGAACATCCATTTCTTCTTAGTTCTTTTAGGGCCATGAAAGATGCTCATTACCTCTTGATAGAATCTAAGTACTGATGCATAATATCACAGTTCATCATACATATTACTGACAACGGCCAGAAATAGAACATAGATACCAAAAGCAGGATATTGTGAGCAATCTGATTGGTGCTCACAATACAGGAACATTAAAACCGTTTTCTGTATCTATGCGTAGTCGTTGAGAGTATATTTACAGAATGCAATTATCATATACCACCAATGTTATTTTCGTGAGGTTCCTTCATCTGGAAGTCAAGGCGCTGGTTCTCTCTAGAAGCCTAGGTATATTCTGTGCAGAAAGTCCCCAGAAATCAGTGAAAGAACGGGTCTGGCTGATACCTCACTGTGATGAAGATTTAGATGGAAACCAGTATCGGGTTCTCCGGAAATAGCAGCTTATTCCTTTAGAGGGTATGTGTCCAAGCTGAAAAAATAATATATATCATCAGACTCAGTAGAGCCACCTGATAGCCAGAGGAGAATGATTCGGTTGTGACCTATCATTAACCCTTTAGGGACGGATAGCTACTCAAGCATACAAAGACAGAGTTGCAGTTTTACAAGTATTGCTGGACGCTTGCCCCATGGTCCCGGGCATGGTCCTGTGTGAGCTACTTAATCGAGACGGCAGCTAATATGAAACCAACATGGGGCCATTTCAGAAAATCCATGATCCTATCTGTGTCCAATTTTCATTTGACAATAAAGAAAGTCCAGTAGATCGTATCGCAGAATGGAATAGTCTGGCTATTATCTTGACAGCATTCAACACTCGCTTGGGAAATACATATTTATTCCAGTTGAAACTCTGGCCGATTCCCATTTCGCGAAGCATGCACCTGGGACATTCATCCTTTTAAGTGTTTATTCACTCTTATGCAGAGCAGTTCTTCCATTGAATACAGAGCTAATATACGTATACGAATGTATGAGCAAAGAAAAGGTGTATATATACAAAAGTGGAGAGGATAAGGTGGAGACCCGCCCAAGCAATAAGGGGCTTGCTGAACCAGATGATAGAATTCATGTACGCCTTTGAAAACTTTGCTTTTCACGCCTATGGAAAACTTAAGCGTTTTCACCGTTGTTCAAATACGTTCGCGTGGAAATGCACAGGGACCTATTTTGAAGACAGAGTAGTTTATATAGTTATACGATATGATGTATCGGAGTATTCCGTGGTATATTTGGAAAGTGAAGGAGTAGATAGGAAATGCATCAACTTGGGTAATGTATGGCCCGATGCTCCCCAAGAGATAAGTTCTAGCACTTACAGATTTAAACACTTCTCTAACATGCCCTCAGAGACGTTACTACGTATCTAGAACCACTCAAATGTATCTTTAAGTGAATAGAGACGATATCCGTTATCCACGAGCTATGTTTGTTCAATTGTTTCAGTCATGAAGCAGTCATAGACGAACTGACTACTTTTAGCAACATTTATTATTAAGACATCCCTGATGCATCACGCAGATACCTCGTCGATACCTACCTGAACACCATTCAGTACCGCGTCATATCTATGGCCATCAGCATAAATGACTAGATCGTTAGCATACTGGATTTAGCCAGGGATTCGGTTATTTGATTCAGAAAAAGTAAATGAATAAAGCAGAGTCCTGTGGTACGTCATGCAGAACTGCTTTAGAATCTGATGTAACGGCATTAAATCTCATAACTTGGGAATGGTCTTTAAGATAGCTAGTTAGCTAGATAGTTCTCGTTATTTGACATGTATATTTGTAAAGGGTCTCCCCGATGGGACCAAAGAAATCATTTTTGAAATCTACTAGTTGGCAGGAGCTCCACGATTTCAATTCTGAGTAAAATCCGTTGCTTCCGGGCCAGGTTTCGTGTGGTTTGTCTCTACTCTGGTTCAGTTGGTCGAGACAATATTGACGTTTACATAACTCTGTATTGTTTGTTAAGACATACTTTAGATTTCTGACCCCAGCGAGTCCTTCGGCATAATAAGATTTTTTTAATTTCTGGACAATAACTTTTCGGTTATGTTCATACCGTACTCTTGGTGCCAATGATAATGACCAATTTATAGTCCCAGCACTGACTTTCCAAGTCATTAATGACTACAACAGTTTACCATTACTCCTATGAACTGCCGAGAGGGCATTCTGTAACACCCGACAGTAGTCCGTTTAGCCGCCTGCCTTACTGTGAGCCCAGTCCCCAGAGGAGTTGATTAACGGCAGCTTACGCCAGTCCCGCAGAGTGACAATACTTGTGGAGATTGACGGGGGACACGGCTGAGGTAACCTGTGGCCTTTGGAGCTGATCCGGATAAGAGACTGACTAGGACGAGACCAGGCCTGGAAGACGTAGATCCCCCTGACCTGTCAGGGCTTAGAGGACCCTGGAGGTCGCTAATAGCTGACCGCTTCTAACGTTGCCGGCTCAAGTATTAAATCGTCTCTTGATCTTAGTGAGACTAACTCAATAGCAATTGATATATCTATTTCAAATCAACTTTTAAAGCAACTACTTCTACTTAATAAAAAATACTCGATATGTTGACTATTTCGGCCTTTCGGGGAGTTGTCTTAAATGATACTGTCATCGGTATTTATATAATTCTAGATTAACCTTTCCATCTCAAAACACTTCCACAGTTGGTGTACATTGGGAGTTTGGTATAGACCCTCTTCACACTGGCGCCATCTTGTAATGGCCGCCTATGTAGGCGAATCGAAAACGAGGCGAGCCCTCTCCACTCAGTCCTGAATATTGATAAAAATACTAGTGTTTCTCTAACTTGAAAGATGGAAATCGGTCTCACGTCTTAACTAATAGGCCGATTTGTATAAACAATGCATTGTTAGAAAGCTGAGACTTGGGCCTAACTGTTGGGATATTCATGATATACCTGTGTTATGGATAAAATTTCCTGTCATAGAATGAACATTAGAATGGTTGAAATGAAAAACATTAAAACATGTTACCTTCCTCTTTTCACAGCGATTTAATGAAAAATCTATCGCGATGACATATAGAAATAACCATCCTATCTTATTGGGTATCTCATGACGATTAAAATGATATCAATATTACCAGGGTGTGATAGATATTTCCTGAGGTAATGGACTAATAATGCGTCAGTTAATTGTCAGGAAATTTGGGAATTTGTCAGCAAAAATCTAAGTTTTTTTCTAGCTTGAAAAAATGTGACTTGCTCTGGCTTTGTGTATAACAGGCCGATCTTAATAAATAAAGCATTGTTAGAAAGCTAGGACTCTAAACTATGTGTTGGTATACATATCATATACCTATGCCTTGGCTACGATTTCCCTAGATAGCTTCAAAACTTAGATTTTTTTCTGACCAATTCCCAAATTTCCTGACAATTAACTGATACATTATTAGTCCATTACCTCAGGAAATATCTATCACAACCTAGTAATATTGGTATCATTTTAATCGTCTTGAAAGGCCTAATAAGATAGGATGGTTATTTCCATAGGTCATCGCGATAGATTTTTCATGAAATCAGTGTAAAGACAGGAAGGTAACATGTTTTAGGTTTTTTTACCTAAAACAATTCTGATTTTCCATCTATGAGAGGAAATCTTACCCATACCACAGATATATCATAAATAGTACCAACAGATAGGCCCAAGTCTCAGAATTCTAACCATGTTTTGATTATAAAATTCGGCCATTTATTTATGACAGAAGAGCGATTTATATTTCTATTATTATAGAGGTATTAGGCACTTGCTACAGTGTTGGCTTCACTCTGACAGCGCACGCCTCGTTCTGAAGTGCGGAAATCTCGCTGGTGCGCGGCTGGTACTTTATCAATTACATATAACCAGCGAAACCCGTTATCACGGCGATCGTCGCGCCACGCTTATGTGCAAGTGGTGATATGCATACGTCACAAGTTCCCTATTGATTGATTTCGTTGTTTTAGATTAAGTTGAACATTTGTTTCTAAAGAGGATAAGGAACTGACTGTTCCTGGTTTGGGCTTACCACATTATTAGAAGCACAGTTGGCGTGGGGCATCTCTCTTCAATTTACAATAGCGATTAATGTTCTCTTATATATAAACTACAGGGTAATATCCAGTTTGATTCGAAACTTCTGTTCAATGTGTCTACTGCTCAGTGTGTATACCGAACTGAATTCTTCCATTATAAGAATAGTAATTTTGGATTTCGTTGGCCGACAGCCAACAATAGTACCTTTTATCCCTCAAGGTCCATTAGATTTCCTTATACACGGAATGCCAATATTGCCAGTATTCTTAAATTGGATTTCCGCGATAGGTTGAATGCAATAGATTTCCTGCAGACCTTTCCGACTCTAACCCTTGGTCCATTGTAGAGAGCTGCTCGGTCTGTCCCGTAGGCCACGCCCCTCTTGAAGTGAATGACAGCTTCTTCCCTTAAGGCAAGCGTCAATCTTTCACACACTTATCGACTGTTGCTAGTGTTAGACACAATCCTAAAATACGGAGGACATCTTCACAGGAAGCACTTGCAAAACTACATTGTCGTATTCATAGTAATTCTCAACAATGTATCGAACTTTTACTGATGTTTTTTCTTCAGATTTGACAATATTCGTAAAGTTGACTAGGTCACTACCAAGATTGCCCTCTGCATGAACACAAAAAGTTATACGACTTGAGACTTAATTCTAAAATTAATTCAAATATCTCATATCTCGCATCTAAAATACTCTAATAGCAGAACCTGAATTGTAATAATATTGTTCGGCCAAACCGGACAACATACAAGATCATGGGTTAGTCACTTTGGCCAAGAGACAAACCCTGCTACGTCCATGGTCTACGGGCGCCTGGTGAAGCGGAAATTATGCTAAAGTTATTCCAGCGATTTGCAGCCCCTTTGGCTCAGGCTCTGAGGGACTGTACAGTAAGCATACGTTCTCTCCAGATTGCCACAGTTTATTTGTGTTAGTTAGTTAGTCAGGTAGTTGTGTTAGACCGACGTAGAATTCTACTCATTCCGCCTCAGATAAAAAGAGTATATGAAAGTGTGACCAACAATGCAGACACTTATTCAGTATATTGGCTTACTTTCACTTTACGCGATGGTCGTTATAAATTTGCTCCTATGAGTGACGATGTGTGACAGCGAAGGTCAAACTATTGCTATTTATTTGTTTCTTTTAACCTGTTCCCATAATGAAAATGTGTTGCAATGAAAGTTAGAATGTTAAAGGTATCATGTTATCACAGCAGATTACCTCTATTACTGAGGCTGTGGGACAGTTACACTGACAGTATTAATTTTAGGCCGCTGTCGGTCCTTGTGTACAGTCAGGACATATTTATTATCATGTGTCCACGCTACCAGCAATAATAGTGTCAACTGTACTGACAGTTGCACCGATATTGTTAATCCTAAGCTACGGCCACGTCTTGCCTTCAATCAGGGAAATTCAGGACGAGTTGTCCACATCACAAACACTAACGTTGTCGTGTGCAATGACTGGTGTCCATCTACGACAATGGACTGAGGAGGGAGAGTCTGTCTTGCCGTGGCCGCCATCCACCAACCCATGCTCACTCTGTCCCACTTCATCAATCAATACCCACCGACCTGCCGTCAGTTTGCTTAAAAGCTAATCCGGTTTAGCAGTCAATATACGACACGTTACGCCACGCGACGGAAGGGTGCCTTCCATCAACCCTCTCTCACTGAACCCCCTTTTTTCTTGGCACAATAGATCCGGATAAATCCGGAAATAGCTGACGTGCGGCAAGCTAAATGAGCGAAGTATGGGGTTTGATCAACAAAAATATAGCTGTTTACACGCGACTGAAGTGTGATCATATTTTTGGAATTACCGGGAATTTCGTGTTCCATGCGTGTTAGGGAGAGTGTTTGGGGAGATGGGAACTTGCTGGGAATCAATTCTCATCACGAATCTTCTAACGGCGGACGGTTAATGAGAGGAGTCATCTTGATGGTTCATTTAGATCGAGATAGTGTTGACTTCAACATCTTGCCCAAGGCCACCTATAATGTCATCTATTCGAGAGTGATAAACATTTCGCGGAAAGAGGAAAGATCAACCAAGTTATTAACGCATTGTTATTTTGCATCAGATCTCTTTAATTAGAGTCGTTAGTTTCAGCCCAAACGCTAGACACGAGATGTTTTCAAATATCATGGTTAAATCAAGCAAAACGACAGACATCACTCCTTTCAAAAGTCTCATAAGCTTCGAAATGTTTACATTCTGTTACACGCATCCATTCGGTATTCGATGACAAAAGATACTTTCGAAAGTTTCAGTACCTCCTCATTCATACAATACTAGTACTGAATTGTAACTCGCATTGTTCTATCGCTATCTAAAGTGCTAGTCTGCTTTTAGTCTCATTCAACGTTCCAAGGCAGGGATAGTTACAGTTAATTCTACACAGTGAATGTTTTAGATACAATGAATGATAAGGGTACAATTATAGAGAAAATTAAGGATAATGAATGTCCCTTGCTTGATTACGTGAGCCGAATCTGTCTCGAGAAGTTGCCTGACGATTTTAAGCACCACACTCCGATGTGTGTGTTTGCATCTAGAAATAGCAGAGCTCAACTCCTCAATCCAAGCCATACCAATATTTCTACCTTGATATAGCTAATCCTGGATGTGGAATATGTAGTATTGTGTACATATTGGGCCTCTTTAGGGGTGAAGTGGTCCAAAACTATATAAACAATAAGTAATGTTACCAACAATGCAACAACTGGGCCGTCAGTTTTATTCAGTTATTACAGATATTTTAGTTACCGTACATAAGGGATATAAACATACGATCTAATCTCATTTATAAAATTGCTAGCGAGCTTCTTGGGCACCAATTGCTTTGTAGCCCCTCTCGCTCAAACTATGAAAAGAGTATGGTTGACGAGGCTCTTTGAGATCACGACCACAAGTAAGTATGAAAAGAGTACTTTTTCACTACACCCGACACTTTACTTTATAAACGAGATACCAACAAGCCATATATTAATCATGTCTCACATGGCAATACATCAACGCGGTTACTAGCCTGTCTGGCATCAATCTATGCTCCATCTTGCCTCTTGTCAGATATATCACCATGGCCATGGTACGAGTTTGCCACATTTATCACTAATGTATCACCTCTCAGACATTTTTCTCCGCCATCTTGATCATAGGTATGAGAGAGTGCCCTGTAAAAGACTGATATAGTATCATACTTATGTATTATAAACCAAAATTTAGCAATGTGTTCGTGTTTAATTTGGTGTTGTCTTATTTCATCGCTAATCCTGGCTCAATGCTGTGATGTAATGGCTTGGGATTTCGTGGCTTAACTACGAGCAAGCTAATATAATCGCGCATGATTGAATTCGAGATGAAATTTGATTGCCAGCGGCCAGCTCGTATTGAATTATACTAATACCTTAGATGAGCTATGATGTATTAATTCTTCCCTGGAATAAAGCTCAGGTTAACAATATGCGTATGGAAAATATGATGTGATAATACATCCCGTCACTGACAGCTGGTGACATTTGAAGATTTTGTTAAATAGACTGAAGCACACGGTGAGATAACGACGCAGTGATCCTTTGTCCTCTATACTAGCCAGCCATCCGCTTCAACACTTTCTGTTCCAGTAGTGATGTCCTGCGCCACAAGGTACCTCCAGCACTCCCCGTCCAGTGGCTGACTCCTTGTCTTTACCCTCTGACCCCCATGACCTTCAATAGGCCCCTGTCACCACCACCTGCCGTGGTTCTGAGGATGTGGTAGCAGTGGTTCGCCCGAGGCTATGGAAAGCTGGCTGGAGAATGTAATGGTCATCTCAGAGGTAAAAGATGGACAATGATGCACATATAACATGCGGTGTTAATCTCTTTTTTACCACTGCAGGCCAATTCCATTATTCCGGATTTCAATATTTTGGGAGGTTATGAAAATCAAAGTGTTTAATCATATACTCCAAATGAAACAGACCAATGTTACACGAGGCATTTTAGGAATTATTCAATATTTCCCTCTCTTTATTTTTCATATTGTTGCTCCTAATCTAAAGGTCAAAAATATGAATATTGTGAATAATAAATGACTATTTACCTTATTCATTACATTAATTAAATGCTATCTACCATTTACAATAACGATCAGCCAATGGCATTCTACCTGACTGCTTTCCCCGCAACCTCCATAGACAAAAATGTACCTCCTTTAGAAAACGCAACAATAAAGAAGATCTGCAAAGGCTGTAAGGTTAGGTCGAAGCCATCTTTCACTCCCTGCCGCTTGTAGCAAAGTCAGGGGAGCCTTGCAGGGGTTGGTGGTTGGGTTGTGGTGATTGGAAAGGACGTATTTCCTAGTCTGGGGTGATAGACGTAGGTGTGGAGCGTTTAGTTTCCAGGTAGTATTGACTGGTGGGGATCGGTAGGTCTTAGGCTGGGTGAAGGGTGGGCTCAGTCATACCGATAACCCAGCTTGCTTGCTGTCCACCCTCTGCCTACAGCCCTCAGCTTTGCGCCAGTGATTGGGTGCGGGAGACAGGCCTGATATAATATCCGCTATAATACCACCGGCATCGCCTACTCCTCCATTACCTATCAGGTATCCCATACTCTTTATCCCATCCTTCACCACCTGTGCCCCATTTCTACTCCCTCATTCTGAGCGGTTCCGAGCACCTCGGTCCTGTGTCAGCCATCTATATTCCCATCCGTCAGTACCTAGCTCTCCCACCTCTCATCGTTCATACCTTACCGCTAACTATAAGGTCCATTCTACCTTCGTCCTAATCCGTCATTTCTAATCATTATCCTTTTCAAATAGTCCTTAGAACAATCCAAACACATAATCCCTAATCGCCCTGCACATCGTTATGCCTTGTCCCCGTCACATACTACCATAAATAAACCTCATCATATTCTACCACATCTAACCACCGCTTTTTACCATTCCCCATATATATATACAATTTCCCCCCGTTATTTTCAACCGAGGTAAAACAAATACAATGAAACAATATGTATAAATGAAATGTATTTTGTCTATGTCTGCTCACTATCCGTAAGCTCCATCCCACCATTATCATTCGGTAAACAATTTTATCTTCTAGTAAGTATAACGTAAATCTTACTTATTTAAGACAATAGAAATACCAAGACACTATAATAGCATAAGTTATAAGCAGGAGCCTATCGATAACATATCGATAACATGTATCCCTGATCTTGTACAACAACCACCCTACCTTAGAGATGCATGTGTTGTTCACCCGGTTTTCAGACACATACCAGTCATCTTGAGCAGTGCCACACCACTTTGCACTCGGAACCTAGAGCAGCCCGCCGTAAAGAGTGCCTGGCTGTCGTGAACAGCTCACTGGAGGACACAGGCGATCTAAATGGGGCGGCGATCCGTGCATACTTGTCAATAATCCTTACCACAGAGCGGCTCATCCCGGAACTGAGCAGAAAGATCGTTGGTGGGGTAGGCTGGTGGTGAGTCACACTTTGACTCCCTATTGAAGGGCAGTTCCGATGCATTATAGTAGCCCCGTGACAGTTTGGTGGCTGTAGTATTAACGGTTTTCGATAGACTGCTCACATACTATTGATGTTTACATATACTGGGGTTGGGTCGGGGGTTGACCTTACCATGAACTGTATCCAGATATCTCTGAGGAATTCTTTATCAAACCAGAGAGGAGTTCGTTCTTTAAGGGTATCGTAAGGTATAGGTGTATGTTATAATGTTGTGACAATATTCAACTGATACTTGTATTATCGACCAATAAGCATATTTAAAATACTGCTGATATACTGGGGCAATGTAGTTGATGTGTATCATTAGCATATATTCACATGATATGTATGCGGTTGAGTAGGTGACACGGTTAAGTTCATCTTACCTCAAGGCTCCTGAAACGAATGCATATATATATATATAATATATATTTATATATATACACAATGTCAATTTATCAGGTTTGTTTGAGACAAATAAGGATTGCTTCATCGGGGTTTTATCGTAATATCTCAGAAATATTTGTAATATTCTCGTCTTAAAGCTCATAACCCTCTAACCACCACTTCAGGTTTGAGCTGCACCTTTCCTCATAATTTTGTAACTCAAGTCCCGAGACCTGTCTCTGGTCCGAGACCTCACTGAATACCTGTACGGATTCGTCTCACTCATCGACGACCAAGCAACCTCGGCCTGCGACAGGGTATACATGAACGCCCACCTACGCAATCTTATCGAAGACACGAAGGACTTTGTGTGGCCGGACGTGAAAGCTTTCTCGGAGGCAGTCCTGGCAAATCTTGGGAGGGTAGAATGTCCTTCGCCGATGAAACTCAAATTCAGATCATGTGCATGGACATGGCCTGCTCGGTCACGGCCTGCTTGGACTTGAGCCACATGGCCTTGATCCAGTAGCTACATTGCCAAAGGCCCCAAGATGCGCCCAAGACCCTCAGCCCAGCCAACAGCACGGAGGGGAACTGCTCAAAACCCGGCGGCCACCACGTGGCAGGCGAAGTCATGCGGTGTGCTGTGCTTAGCTTTTTTCCATCTAGCAATTCATCATTGTCTCATTCTATAACGAAGTGGAAGGTATTTGTTTCGGTATCGTAAAAAGACACATGAAATTGTGAGGAAATAATGCTACTACCTTCCATATATATGTTATTCGGAGCGTACCGGAAACGCCATAAATGGAAGACCATCCATGTGATGAATTTGTGTGCAATAACCAAAAAAATAACAATAAAAGGCCGTTGGTCACTTTTGCTCCCACTGCAAGTCGGCAGTTGGTCTGGACCACCAACATGCCTAGGCTGCCTGCAGAATTAAAACAAGGGGAGCAACCGAGGCTGCACCTTCAGGTATTGCTGGAACCATAAGCAAGCATTATTTGAGGGACCAATATCATTCAATTTTCTTACCAACACATCATGCGAAACGGTATTGGATGCCTTCTTGAAATCTAGGAAGACGGTTGTAGGGGTGTCGTTGTTATTTAACTGTTTGTAGATATCCTATAAGTAACTATTCGGGTGAGGTAGGTTCTGAAGGATGGGAATATAGATGACTGACACAGGAACGAGGTGCTGGGAACTGCTCAGAATGAGGGAGTAGAAATGGGGCACAGGTGGTGAAGGATGGGATAAAGAGTATGGGATAACTGATAGGTAATGGAGGAGTAGGCGAAGCCGAGGGGTATTTGTTGATCTATTTGTTCTAAAACTGTGCTGAACATCGGACAGACAATCTTTGCTTCTAAATAGAGTTTCAGTATTTCATTTATATATATTATTTTCTAAAGGTTTACCTGGGGTACATCTCCTCTGACTGCATGCCCTCAGCCTCATATTCTCCTGCTCTGCTGCTCACTACGGACCCCCCCCCCCCCCCCCCCACACCCACCGTACAGAACAATGACTCTCAGTTTTCGCTCCACTCGCCCTTCTAGGGCCTTCTGGGTGACTTTCTCAATTGCCCAGCCAATTGCCTTGGAAGAAATATTCATCGCCTTTACTATGACTCAATAAATATTTCCATAGTATCTCCCTCTCTAGTTAGTCATTATGGGTATTCGCAACGTCTGGGGCTGAAGCCCAACATAATCAACATCGTATTGGATAACAAGGTCAACCCCTCATTATGGGAACTAATTCCTATGGTTCTCTCTGAACAACCTTCAGAGATCACTCTACAACGCTCTACATTTGTATTCATTTGCTATTGATTTCTGTCGTATAATCGGACTGTGTGCGGACGGCGAGGTCATTGAGCATTCAAAGGTGAATTCTTACGGCAACTACCCCATCCCCTACTCCTACCCCAAACCCCATAACTTGCCGTTCGAGAAAATATATATCTTAAGTCTGATGTCAGATCAAAATTGGTGGCCTAATACATAATGCACACCGTTGGGTTTTAACAATACTGACTATGACGATGTTTTGTTATTGAGTATTAAATCATTCATTTCAAACGAAGAGTCTCTTGGATTTCAAAATTAGTGCGTGAAGACGCATTTTGCCCGCAAAATATTATATGTATTTATGAGGGTCTATTGGTTGCTGCACCTTGACTTTCGGCTGTTGAGACAGTCTCCCTCTATTCAGTATCTTCAGGACCAATCAATAGGATGAAAAACGGAAGCAATCGTCAGCTTCTAAATTGGACCAATTATGATCAGCACGACTGGATAGTATCATTACATTAGACGTTGAAATTAGCCCTGGAATTTCGAATCTAGTGTTGGACTAAAGTCCATTAATTTTTGCAGTTACGTCTCCATTGCTGTAAATAATCTTTTTAGATATGTAATTTTCATATGGTTCACTTTTTGTCCGAAGTTAACATTTGTCCAGAGTCTTTCATCTTGGAGATTGCACACCAGACAAACACTGGCTGTTTGCAGTTATGCCGGGCCAGACAGTAAATGCATTGATGGTGTATCTAAGGCACACCTTACATCGACCGGGTCTTTAGAAGATACCATTTTAAGGTGTCATCATTCAAACTCGATCTTAGCCAGTGTATCTTGGTGCATTCCATTATGTGTTTTCTTCTTCAATGCCTCAGCTTACTCAAACATATCCTCTCCCATTGAAATATTTACACATCTCGCGAGATTGCCAGAGGGGACGGGAGTGCCGTATCAGTTGCGTTATTTCATATTTATAGACAAGCAACATATCGCAGGCTGCCAGCTCTGTATGGCTGCCAGTTCCGATTAGTTTGAGCATCATGTCGTTTGCACTAAAGTCTCCGGGCCATCAATAACGCCTTCTGTAACCCCACCAGCACACTGCCGCCGCCTGGGGGCCACACGGGGGCGCCACTGCTGCTGATAATCAGTACGCAGTAGTAGAAGCAGCGACAAGCTCAGAAAAAATTGAGAACTATGGGAGTTTCATTAATTGGACCTTGGCCGCCATGTAGGATCAGCATCGTCTTCTGTCAGATTTACAACAAGCAATCTCGTAACCCAATATCAGTAGCTGATTCATTGTCCTCTTCCATCCTTGCGGATAGCGAATCTTTCATTGTGAAAATCTATTAGTTTGCAATTAGATAATGCGAACTATATTGAAAAAGAAAAAGAAGTGGATCAAGAGACTTACGATCTGCTGCTTAATATGTGAACCAATCCTATCAAGCATGCCCGCTGACAAGGATTTAATTTATCTAGTGCATGCTAAGTAGGTTTGGTTCATGTGAATCGTATTCAGCACCAAGTATTAACGACCAGATTTCTTATTAATCCGGCCCTGACAATTACAGCCGATTCCCACAGGTCACTCAGCTTCTAATAATCACAATAATTCCGAGAAATTATTCTAAAGCCAACTTCAATTAATTCTACTGGTTCAGACACATGGAGTTAAATGATTAATATTCTACTACAGTCCCCTTCAGTTTAGAGGATAATTAGAGTTAAGAAACTGCAGCTGGGATTGAACTGAACAAAGTTAGGACTATCAAACCAATAGAATCTATTACCAACACCAGTTCAATCTTTATATGTCTTGACAGTTGGTAAGGGAGACTGTATAGTTGAATGATATTATATAATATATCAACCCGGTGGTACCTCCAATGGCCCACTGACCCTCAGGTGAACCAGCCGGCGTGTGAGAGTGGCTGTCGGTATGGCAGGGCAAACACTGCCCTAGGGGAACTGTGCCTGAAAGGCTGAGGTCATGTTTAGACCTTTCGTGATGGTAGTACTCGTACAGATGAGGAGGATACTAATCCATGCTTTAACATCTTTAGAAGAGCCATTCTTACACAACAATGTCTTGTAGGACGACCATGATAATAGGGGTTCTATATACAGCATTTCTACTAAGCTGCATTTCAAACAAATTCCCCATGTTTGTTTGATATTGTCGGAAGGATCTCTGCAACTCTCTTATTCAACAACTATTGTCCATGCTCACTAAAAACTGATTTTACTTTAATCAGATGGCAATCATATTTTAAATGAAACACCTACGTCCCACCAATCTGCCCTTTACCTCTGCTGGGTCCTACCCTACCTTTGACCATCTCTAACAGCCTGCGGTAGTGTCCTCCATCTCTTGCCTGGAGGCGATTCCGAGCAGGCGTGGTGTGTTAGAAGGGGATCTCTGGTTGGTTAAAGGATAGGGACGGATTACAGCGTGAGCGTGGGTCACTCCCCCGGAAGCGACCGTCTCAAATACCTGTGTGGTGTTTTCCTACTAAAAGCTGGACTTGTCGCTGTACATGAACACCCGTTCTCTGTTACTGAGCTGCTCTTCAGAATGAGACACCCACGACTGAACAAGGTCATCTGACCCTGCTCAGCCGGGCTTACGATGGCCTAACCACAATTGCATATCAATTATGTAAAAATGTTATGTTTCAAATAACATTGTGAGTACATAGAATGGGCCAATACCTTAGGAATATGACAACCATATGTAGGTCATGATGGAAGGACCCATAAGTGGTCAGCAACATAATTTTCTGTCAAAGCTATCTTATTTATACTGACGATTTCATAACCCATCAGTTCGAGTATCTCTTCAGGCAGCAGGATACTACTCGTCTTCCTTTTTCTAGTTTTTTTTTCTAGATTTAATGGAGCCTTTCTATTCTTTATTCAAAGAATGACCATCCTAACAACCAGAATACATGTTCTCACTCGCTCGTCGAGCAGCTGGAGATCATTGGCGACATGTGCGCAATCCAGCGACGAACAGTATGACTACATTTCAAATACGATACATACGTACCACTCCATAAACGCAGAATGTTTACTTGAAAGCTTACTTATTAATAACAGTAAAATTGATGTGGACATTCCTCAGTGAGTCAGACTCTTTTATTATACGTCTTTTCTTGTGTTTATATCAGGCATGATTTAATCGACTCCTTGTGTTTCATGTATTTGACTTTTACCATGCTAGAATTATCATGCCTGTCACTGGTATGGCATGTTGTTCACATTACTCACTCATCCACTAAGTCCCTCCTATAAGGTAAGACGTAAAGGTGACATTGAAGCATGCAGACTGAGGAAGGGATACGGGTTGCCCACTATAAAAACCGCACTGGCCTTGCTTTAAGAGAGACGTAACCGATTCGATTGACTACCTAGGACTGGCCGCCGTGGACGGGGGCAACTCGGAGCTGCTCGGAACTGCTCGCCCCAGCCCCGCGGTCAATACCCCACCTCCTGTCTCGCTTCTCAGTTGCAAGCAGCGGGTGGTGGATTTATCGTCAGGGAGCGAGTAATTAATCTGGACCACCACCACCAGCACCACGCTGCTGGCACTTCACACCGACCCCCGTACCACCGAGGCACTCCCCATATACCTGCCTACCTGCTCACGAACTGCTCCATTCTTCACTAAAATGACGCATGGAGGGAGAAGGAGAGCGTTCTGCATGTCGTGATTTACGCCAATCATTGATTCAACCTCGACGACCGTTCCCTTGGTTACTAGTCCGCTCCTCCTGAGTAACGAGCGAAATCTCCCACTGCAGACTTGGAGCTGTTCATCGGATTGCTCATCGTTGCTCCTATAACTAAAACTAAGAAGAAAAGAGAAGAAACGCTGGCATCTATAGGAATGGTAACGGCCCTCAAAGGCGGGGCCCGTCGAGTCCCCGGCATAGGCATACGCCGATTTGGACTCTTACACATGGCTGTCTGCTAGAAATAGCTGTCGTTAGGGTTTGACGTACTTGGCGGTTGGAGGAGCCGCTACAACATCATCACTCCCTTGAATGGTAGAGCGGGCGACATTTACGACGTCATGACCATTCGATAGCATTCTCATCTCTGACTGAAACAATGTCATCACACTACTGACAGCAGTATAGGATGCACACTGGCCAATGTCACACAATATGAAAACATAATATGCAATCTTAGGGCCAGGTACTGGGTAGGACTAAGGACGAAGCGTACGTTATAACTAGCGAACCGTATCTCATAATCTCCTTTGCAGAGCGAGGCATTTCTGTTTACTCAGAGTGGTTTAAATCCCAAGAGCGAAGCTTTGCACATTGAAAGCTTTCACGATAAACGAGATATCCATAATATCTCCAACCCAGCGGGCTCACTGATAAGTCCTCTTCATTATCGCTCATTTCGAAAGCATCGCCCCGCGGCGTCTGAGGTGGAAATCGAGGCTGGAGCAGAGACAGACGCGCCGAGAGCCGGAGACGCGTGGCGTACGTTCATCACGCAGAAATTGGTGTTCTGTGTGCGGTGTTGGAAGATGGGGAGCCCGTCCCGGAGTGGCACCCCTGAGTGGTAAGTCCCCCTCACTGAGAACGGTAATGAGTGGCAGCTTGAAACAAAAGACCCGGCGGATCTGCGTCTACAGCAGTCATCAGCATGCTACAGAACAGTTTCGAGGGGTTCTAATCCGCGACCAACTAACAACAGTGCCCGAGTAGCAATGGGTGCACAATCTCTCGTTATTATCGCCCGGCAACGGCGCGTCCCTATTAACTACATTCTCATCCGTCGCCTAGTTTCGTCTATAGTCTTGCTGTGTCTCTTTGTGATCTCCGTATCTCGACGTGCCTTGTTATATCGTGTTGTGCCTCACTTTTATTCATACGTCTCTCTATATTCCGCTATGTGGCCAATTGCTCAGTACTGGTACGAGCTTCTGCTTTGATTTTCTTTTTGTGACCTATTTTGTCATATTAGTTTTTTATGCGTTTCGATATGCCTTACTCTGTCTCATGTCACGTTCCACCTTCTATGGCCCTAAGTTATTACCTCGCTTTATTCAGCAGATCCTGCTATACGCCTTCACCGGTGTTGATGTGTGGGTTTTTTTTCCTCATCTTTACAACATTTTGGCAAGGCTTAATACGTTAGGTTTCTTAATTCACCTAACGTATTGCTCTGGAGTCCGTTCTTCACCTATGTTTGACTATCTCTTATCTGACTATTTGCTTGTAGATGTGTGTTTCTAGCTCCTCCAGAGTCTAGCTATGATCATATATAGAATATTCTTTCTGTGTCCTATCTATGCCTCTATCATTCAACATTTCATCTTTTCTGTTCTAATGTAGTTTTTCGTGTTCTCACAGTGCCACATATCAAACCTCCATTGGTGCGCGACTGTTCCTCGTTTTGCCTCGATTATCTCGCGAGATCTCGTTATACTGCCCGTTATCTCTCGTTGATTTCTCCATATCTCGCCCACGTCCGTCGTACCAAACATCCGTTGGGTGTCGCTTCAAGCAGCGACCGTTTCTTCCCGCGTCTCTGTTTTTATCCCTGCCTTCTGTTTTTTACGGCTTTTATTATTCTCTACTTTGGTGGACGGGGTTCCCGCTTTCCGGCGTATCCGACATTTAATGGCCGACCACGACCCAGTCCGGATGTCACCCCGTAACGCCTGGCCCTGCTGTGCTGCGCCTGCCCACAAGGGTGACGCCCGGTGTTGAGTCAGGAGTTGACGAACTGGGGAAGCCGTGGGTATGGAGTCGTGGGGCGGGGGGGGGGGGGGGCAGAGGAGATGTGAGCGAGGAAGTAAAGGGTCGGTCACACAGTAGGTGGACGATATAATAAAGTAGAGACTGCTTGATGGAAAGCGGCTTAAAATCTAGGGGACAGACAGTTGATGGCGGTGGATTGGCAGGGGGGGGGGGTATTATAGAGGGTATTGGACAGAGTGATGGATACGGAATGAAGGTGGATGATGGCTGACTAAGTAGAGGCCTCGGATGCAAGGCAGCAGGTTCGTTTTGGCTAGTGGATAGAATCCAGTGAAGTGCAGTGATTTTTGCATTGATACCGTGACTGTGTCTGACTGCGAGCAGTGTCAACACCCATCTACAATCAGTACAAGGAATACGGTCCACGGCACAGCAAGTCGGCCTTAGGGTCATATGGAGGGCGACAGGAGACAGTATAGACGCTGGCCGAACTGCAAAAGGCAGCAAGAAGTAGGCGGTAAGCAGTGGGTGGCGGGTATCAGGTAGCAGATAGTTGTTGCTAGGCGTTGGTCAATGGTTGGTAGGAGGTAGGCAGTGGGAGGCTGGAGGCTCTAGGCCGTACATGACAGTATTGTTGAAACAGGCGCAGTTTCCTTTCTAAAACTAATCTGCCACGCGACAAGAGAATGACGTCACAGTCGGACCTGTCACACCTGACACTGTAGCTGACATATCTCTTTGGTGAATTGATCCCACCTTGTATTCAGGGCCGTCGGTGGCCTTCATCCCACGTCGCCATCGCAGCTCTGCCTTCCACATTCAATTAGCCCTGCGTTGGAACTTAAACGAGCGGTGAATAAAACATGGGCGGCTCGACCGAGACACAATCCAAGGACAGCCCTTTTTTTACAATGCCGAGATGTGATCAAAATCCACCTTACACATATATCAAATATTAACAAGCGCACTAGAATAACTAAGAAGGGGATGTTAGAGTTCATTCACTTTGATTAGGCTGAACCTGATTACATATGTCAATTTAAATGTAATACATGTACATTCAGGCCAATATGCCCTGAATATTTGACTATAAGATAACTATCGTGATACGTAACAGTTGTGGTTCCAATACTGGTATGTACAGTGGAATAACGCCTAATGGTAAAATTGCCATTCGGTGGAATCTTTGATTAAAAGTCTGGAGTATTTCAGCTACTGTTATCGCATGTTTCATCAGGACCAAGACGCCACATAGAGAACGTGTATTAAGACAGGCTAGTTATACACTTATGACGGCTAAGTAAATGTATTTGTGCTGAGCAATGAACATAGTTATCAGAGTACATCATCCATCATTCTATAATCATTTCCATATACTACTAACATAGGATGCGCGGTAACCAGCATCAAAGTCTGAATTGTATACTACTCAAACACATAATGTCCATATACAACTATACTTTACAAATAAAATAAGGGTCGAACCCAACGAGTTGGGAACAATGTCCATATACAACTATACTTTACAGATAAAATAAGGGTCGATGGTTTATGAGATTTAGAAACATATCTGCGATGTCGCCACAAGGGCACTCGCAGCTTGCGCTGCAGGCAACATTACGTTTGCAGTCCTCGTTTTATCATGTGAAACACTCATAGATAGCCATGGTGTATCAATATCCATGGGCCTTTGATTATCCAATGTTGAATACGAATGGTTTCCAACTATATCTATTTTCATCAAATTTCGGGCTTAGCCATAGTAGAACTCCAATGCTAATTGTTAATGTAAAACCTAGACCATTGTGATTGTGGAATCAAACACATGAAAAGATTGTGAAAAAGAGTGACCTCGGATGATATAGTGAGCTTTAATCAGGGTAATAGAATATATTCTTCTTTGAAACTTTACCAGGGATAATTGATACTATGAATCTCATGTAAAGTCTATATAGCTCAATATTGAACTACAGATATAAATAATTCAATGTGTGGCAGACGTATGGTCATTTTTAGATCATAGATATATAGAAATATATCTGTTTATGTAGTACCCCCGCTATTTATTCATACATAGCACATGGAGGTGTTGTTTACTGCATAGCTGTTGTCCTTGTTGACTGTGTTCCCACTACTGACGTCAGAGGGTGCTATGCAGTAGCCTATTCACGCACCCGACCCCGTCAATCATAAACAGCAACACGCCGCCTGCTCTTGATCGGAGTTTATCTGAAATGCTCAGAGTAGCTCAGAGCAGCTTACAGATGAGACTACGGTTTGAACGTCACTGGCGCTCGCCAACCCTGCGGTTGGAACAAGGCTTGCCCAAAGTCGTTCCGACCTTGCCAGCCGTCCCAGTGGCCAAAAAGGCGGCAATCTGGTCATAAATCTGCGCTATTGTGGCGCGGAGATCGGGACGGTCACGCCACGAGCAGCACGAGCAGCTCGTTAACTGGGTCACCGGCCACGAGCTCTTTACTCCTTATCCTACACATCTTTCTACTCACACATCACATTTCAAGTATTATACCACTAGAGATCACATTTTAAAATCACATAATTATATTTATACAAATCTCCGACGCCGCACATCACAATTTGCGTATGGTATGACAATGTGAGGGATGATATATACTATCATTACCATTATTATGAACTACATAGCCGTATTCTCCGGGTAGTTGCCGCATGGTAATATCTAGGTGAATGAAAGGATACTGCGTAGTGTCAACCACAGGGAGAATGCGATCGCGCAGATCAAAATCATGGCGAAGTTGTATCCAAAATTCACCATTCTAAATGGAGGTTATCAAAGTAAAGACAAAATAGCCGCCAATATTCTCGCTCACTACTTTGCACGCCATGAACTTTTTTCCCGTATTCTCCTATGAGAATACGGCTCTCCATATTCTCATCACTAGTGATCTGAGGGCTCTCTAGGTCTGGCAGGAGACTCCATATTAGGTGAGTTATAAACAAATAACCACAACTGTATTTCCTCTGCATCTGCCCCTAACACAAGTGGGAGGTTATTCATATTGTTCGTATCTTAAACAGGAGACTGGGTATATGGGCAGAGATGAGTGAGATAAACCACCATCCGTGCCACCTTCCTGTACCCCAGGCGTCATTTCAAGGGCAAATTGTTTTTCGATCTGTTCACCCTTATAAATCAGGTAAGATCAGAATTGCTGTTCGCCTAGAGGCTATACCAGGCAATGTGGTGTCCGTGGATATATGTTGTTCAATATCACTTGGTCCACGTTGTAACTGCGAGGGCGTGTGCTGGTTGGGTAATAGCAGAGGTAGGGGTGGGGTTAATGCTGTGGGGTAGGGGTGGGGATAAGGGGGTAGGGGTCGGAGCGGCGGGTAGAGGGCTGGGCCGGGCTCTGTGCTGTGTCACACCGACCAGCCTGGCTATCTATTGACGGGAGAGATGGGTGGAGGACCGTCTTGTGCAATAACAAGGCCAAGTAAAACACCAGCAATTGGCCGGGAGCGTTGCCGCGACACGCTACAGACTACCCCCTCCCCCTACACTCACGTCTCAACCTATTCTCCACATAGAGTCGCCCCTCCCACACACCACTCCAAGCCTGACTCATCATCTTTAGTATTCTACCTCTCATCTCACCATTAACTTCACTTCAACCACTCCTACACTTCCCAGTTACACCCCTCATACATCCCTGCCCTATACAGACAGTTATCACATCTTGGGCGCAACTGTCCATATTCTCCGCTTTAACCTGTCTTCCACATCTCAACTTCCCCATCTTTGCATCTTTATCTAGTTCTATGTAGTTCTCAGTGGAACCTTATAATTTGGTATCATCATCTGCCTTCTTTCCCTATATGTACGTTCAACCCACCAATTTTGTCAATGGATATTAATTCATATGCATTAAACATTGAGGTCTACCACCATATATAAATACTTCTATATTTACAAATATTACAATAATGCATTATTATCACTCCGCAGACAAGCAACATTACTCAACCCTTTCACCTAACTACATACCTGTACCCTCTTCTTCCTCTTTAAGGTATCCTCTAAATCATCTACATATAGTACGCATCGCAAATACAATGACCGCTATCCTTAACCGCCATATGCAATTGCTATGACTATCACCAGCATCTCCCACTACTACCATCGGGGCGATGACCATCAACATGACCTATACGATCACCACTATCACTGTTTCCAATACCATTGGTATTGTTTTGCCACCCCTCCAACACCACCAGAAGGAACAGAATTACTACGAGAATCACTATTGTCCCAAATACCGCTACACGACATTACCACCACCCACCCAAGAGGCACTAGTCCTACCACCCCGAGAGCAAAACCACAACGACTAACAACTCCGTCAGCACAACCACAGCGGTCCCCGGCACAGCCTGCACCGTCAATACCTCCAGACCCCGACCAGACCCCAAAGACGTTCAGAGGACACTGGAAATGGAAACATAACCTGGAGGGAGGGCGGTCGCTACTGAGCATGGGCGCCGGAGGCTAATAAACCGTGTGATGAGTGTGTGTGTGAGCTGCTCCTGGTAGGGGTCAGCAGACACCAGCACTGGAAGGCTGCAGAGGCTGGTACGAAAGGGAAGGGGGTTAGGTGCTGGGGTCCCGGCGGGAGATGGCAGTAAGGGAACAGCTGGGGCAAATGCGCAGAGAGAGAATGGGATGAAACAGGGAAGGATATTAAAGGGAAGGACAGAGTACGAGGGGTAGGAAGGAATAGTCAGGGAGATAGGAGGACGGGGACAGGGTGATACTGATAGAGATGAAAATATGGAGTACCAGAAGGAGGCAAAGAGATAGAGACAAAGAGGGACGGACAGAATTCCATGACAAGGACATGGTTATAAACAAAGACATGCAAACGTTGGATAGAGTGATATACATGGATCGATATTGTGAAGGGGGGTCATAAGGGAATAGACATGAAAGAGCAAATGGAGAGAGAAGAAGAAACAATAATTAATAGATGAGTAGCCAAATGAAATCACATATAGGGATAGACATAAATAGGAAAATTCTGGCAGTTATAAGGCATAAAGAAAGGAAATCTAGGGAATTATAAAGAAAGCGAGGTGATCAAATGAAAAGAGAAAGGATAAGGCCCGGCGTCCACCTACTACGATAGAAATTTAGACCTACCGATATGGCTCCGATACAAAAAGTCAATATCAGAGGCATATCGGGAAGCTGAAAAATCGTAGACATATGTCTAGACATGCCAATCCACCACGCATTGTATGGGTTTTTTATCGGTGTCTAATCGCAGAGACGTGGTCAACTGCCCGGATTTAGGTGAACTTCCGACGCGATTTTGATTTTTTATCGGGAGGTGAATCGTAGACCATATCGGAGCCATATCGTAGTAGGTGGACGCCAGGCCTTCGGGTGAGGCAAGGATAATGCACGGGAAATATAGGCAGAGATTCAGAGAAGGTGGACGCACAAGATTTTCCTGTATGGAGATGCTGGAGCGGTGAGGTATGGATTGGAGGGTAAGTGTCTTGCCGGGCCTGTTGCTGCGTCCTTCATCTTGCTGTAGGGTCAGCCATGTGTGTCCGGGTGGGAGGGGTAGTGGAGAGGAGGGCTCTGCCTGCCTCGTCCAGCCGTCCTGATGAACGACGAGCAGCTCGCCCCGTGAGCCCAGACTCCTCCCTTGAGCTGATGGCGTCTGCTCAGTTCCCTGCAGGTCATTGTGGTGGCCGACCCGAGGCTCCAACCGTAATCTCTACTCACCTTTCCCCATTAGCTCCAGCCGACCTGTATACTCACTCACCTGAGACCTACTCGCCGGCCACTGCAGGTTCAGTGCCTCCGCCGTGCGGCTCATCTCACACAGCCCCTTTGCTATAGACTAACCACGCACCAACTGTGTAGTCGTTCAATACCCCATTCCCCCTCGGGTAGTAAACAGTCAGGAAAAACGATTTATTACTACACAATGTCTCTCAAGTCCCCCACGAGGAGAATTCTATCTATTTATCAGCATAACGTCGTCATGAATCTCCATTTTTCATGAATTGAAAGATAGAGCTTCGGAATGTATAATATATATGTACATGAATGTGAGACATGCAATTATATAGAATGACGCATAGCGATGTTTAGCTAGTCTTAAACTGGGATAGATGGGTTATTGACGGTGATGTAATCACCTTTACTCAAGCCACGCCCATCAACCACGTACATTCTTATCATAATGCCGTTCCACACGCGATACTCCATTGTTAAACAGAACCGCCTTGCTCTCAAGGCAGTCTACCAACCTCACTAGCATATACCCCATGCCTCGCAATAATCTACAGCTACCAACCGACCAGTTAGTCTGGTTTTGTTGGAGTGAACCAAACAAGACTATCGATCAAGGCGTCGGTACCTAATACAACTATCTCAAAACTGAGGAATCTAGAATACAATATAGTGCATATGCATACTACTGTACAACATCATATCTCGAATTCAAAGTAGATGACACTACTAATTAGATATGTTCTAATCTATGCCTATCACATATCAAAATACAAGATCCTCGGACTCCCTTCTTTCTGACCAAGATACAACTATATGCTCATCTGTTTTCACCCGGTTGAAAAAGCTGTCTGAAAGTGAACAATATCTGCACTTACCAAGATTACTTCACAAGGTTACCCTGATTGTGGGTATTGCCAACATATTTTGTTGTACTGATTGCTATCCCTATCTCATTGGTCTGATGCCGCCCTGATGTAACATTTTCTATGGCGTGAAACACCATAACCCCAACCTGACCAGATCGATCTAAAATCGCATCATCCACATCCATTGTGACTGCTCATCCAGCTCATTACCGGAGGGTCAGGCGTTACTCTGTCCCTCCAGGATCAGTCATGACGGGACAGTCTGTCAAGGGTGTCACCCCAGTCTTACAGCGGCCAGGCCAGCCTGTGATTGATTGTAGGCCTAATGCCCCACAGTCATCACCTAGAGGTGACCTCAACGCTGCCTAGAGATGACCTCAATGCCGCCTAGCCACCCAAGAGAGTCATTCACTGTAGGTTCTATCATAAGTGAAATGCTCTCAGGAATATTGCGTTTTGTGGATACGTTCGTTATTTAAGTTTGTTTTACGTTTGCTTTTCTCTTTGATAACACAGGCTCAGTTGCAGAGTAACTGGCCAAAAGTGGTTCATAAAGCTAACAAGGTGGGGCTCCCCCTTTTCCCTGTCCATCTTTTTATATTACATGTTTGAATAATGTGACATTGATTATCAAGTGATTTGACAAGAGACTAAAGCGAATCGAAATTATGAATGAGAAATGGCTTTCTTATTCTTTGTATGATAAGAAAGTTGCCTCACTAGGTTACCCTGTGTATTGATAGGGAATGCCAATTGCGAATAAGATGGTAGCATCAAGGCATGTATCAGTGCGATATCAAGTAGGCAATGCGATTGATGGATTGGATTCAAATCTCTCAGTCCGGTGCACACTCCTCACAAGAGAACCAAATCAATTCGATTCGCACAACTTTCCACTCTTTTGAACACGATTTCGCCACTGTAAATAGGATTTTGATAGATTGGCCTGCATCGTTTGATCTTCTAACACAATATTCTTGGCTATAAATTGCCTCAACGAAAGGAACTTGACATTCAGTAGATTGTTCTGATATGCAAATAAATATGT
This sequence comes from Alentia gelatinosa, assembly GCA_950022655.1. Taxonomy (NCBI): domain Eukaryota; kingdom Metazoa; phylum Annelida; class Polychaeta; order Phyllodocida; family Polynoidae; genus Alentia; species Alentia gelatinosa. The sequence goes on along the minus strand of OX465583.1, from coordinate 45,729,716 downwards.
AATGCATACTGCAAATACCTCAGCAGTACTCGAGAGGAGGCTTCCATCTCAATCTCAGCGTTATGCGCCAAATTCACTAACGCGAGTGTAAGAGGGGACCCCCACCTACCACGATAGGCCACGACATGCTTCCCGATCGCTACGATTTGAAATGCGGATCGTGACCTATCGGGAGGTCCCCGATAGGTCCAATAGTTTGAAATCGTAGAGCGTGGCAACGCCTTGGGAGGACCAATAACATAAACTATGGTCACGATAGCTCCACGACGAAACCAGCGGCTGCTATGATACCCTACGAGAGGCTACGAAATTTCCAACATGTTGGAAATTATCGGGAACTCTACGATTGGCGATTTCATCGCAGCCTATCGTAAGCTGTCGTAGACGGAATCGCAGAAACCGGTCCCACCAACCACGATTTTGCCAGACCTCACGCTACAATCGGAATGGTGTCGGGAAGGCCGTCGTAAGGCCAATCGGGACCAGAATCGTGGTAGGTGGGGGCAGGCTTTTAAGGAGTCGCATGTTCCATGCAAATTCGCTTGGACATATGACCGGCATGCGACAACATTAAAACCTTTTGATATTTTCGCATGTGATCGCACCATCACATGTATTCGCATGATCGCATTGTCGCATGGTCTCACAAGAATTCTATGCGAATTTAGTTGCCTAGGACGGCCTGAGGTCAATTGACAAGTGAGTTGGCCGACATGTGATTACACGACTACTGGTATATATACAAATTGTTATTGGATAGTTTCATTGATTATAGACTACTACTGTTTCGTGTTGCCTGGACGCTCGAAATTATATTTTTGTCTGGGAGCTGGAATTTGAACTTTTTAAGACTGGTATCATCGTCAGCGTAACATCCAGACAATAGATACTATAAGGCTCTTACACCGTATCACACAAACCAAGCACCCATGACCTCATTCTCTTTAGTACACGGCCACTGGATTGAAAAACATAGTCCCAGTGACGTAAAAGGAGATTATGTTGGATCTAATACTATAGGGATCAGACGTACGTCTACATCATGCCATGTACATCTATACCAACATATCTTGTTTTGATGACTTTATTTTTAAAGTTTCTCGTGACCGAGACACTCTGAAGCTTGTGTGCATGCTATTCTATCATCAGTAAATATAACTCTGGTCTATACTTATAACAAATAGCAGACGGGGGTATTTAAAAAGGAAGTAACGCTACTTCACGTGACGTATATCTTTTATTTAACTCAGGAAATAGTATATCATATCTTTGACACACGTCGCTGCTACGATATAACGAACTATTTTGCTCAAGCTTAATGCTAGGTTATGTAAAACTCCCTATGATAGGAAAAAAAGAAGAGAGAGGTACATATTCCTATCAATTAAAGAAAGAAAATCCTAAAGAATCTACGGAAAGAAACAATAAATGGCAAACTCTGGCCAGTTCTTCCAGTTCCCATGTAGAAAAAGTTGTCTGTGGAAGACTAGTTGTCACTGCTTAGGCCTTTTTGAAGGTTGTGAGTTGAACAGCTGAACTTCGACTAAAGTTCACGGATTCCACAGCGAATACAAAAACTGTATATATATATTGGAACGGCGGAAGTGTTATTGGAATACAGTGTTCACATGTCTAGCAGCAGTGTTACAGTCTAGAATAGATCGACATGTATGTCTCGTTAAGCGGACCAGGGACAATATCGGCACTGCCACTGCAATGTACGAGAGAGGTGTTGTCTTGTCTCTTTGAAAGTATACACACTCCCAGTATCACGCCATTTACAAGAGTCTATATAGTCAAAGGTATCAGCTATAAGTACAGACGGGTATATGTAATCTAGGTTACCTGTACCAGGCCCCGCCCCCTTCTGCCACTAACACACCCACTGCCCTCTGTCTGGAGCCAGCCAGATAGGCATTGCAGGAGACTCTCGTATACCCTTAAGGAGCGGCCATCATGATTACCTTCCGGGCCAGCCATGCGGTCTCCCTTGTGGACGGAAGGTTCGTGACCGGCCATACAGACGGAATGAGCTGTTTGTTGAGTGGTGAGCTGCTCAGTGCTTGAAAACTGTGCTGAGCAGTTCTGTGAACTGCTCATCATGCCGCACCCCGGCCACATTCTGCTCAGGTGCCCTCGCGGACTTCACTCTTAAGGAACTCGACTCCTCGCCTTTACAGCAGATAGGACTGGGTGTCAATAGCGCCATTAGGTGGTTTCTTATTCCCCTCTTACCAATTGACGAGGCAGGTGTCGATAGAATGTGAACCTCCATTTTTCGATTTGTGTGGCTTCTTCTTTTAGCTCAGGAGGCAATTATCATGACCAATCACGTTGAATCGCTCCACCAATGCTGGATCTAAAGGGAATACTGATTTAAATGTGATGTGAAATACTCGGCATTATTCTCACTGAATGGAACTGGTAGCCACACTTTAATAATGATTGTTGTCTAAATGAATTACAAATAGGTTCGATTTCACAAAAATGGAAACGCCGGTCGAAAACATATTTTGGATAATACCATATTGTCATATTCACAATGAATTCAAAGTTTCCAACTTAAGTATCATAATTCGGGAAATATTTCGTTTGTAATTTTATATATATATATTTTTTTTTATATTAATTTGCACAGGTGTACAATAAACGATCTCTGCCGAAGCAGGTATTCTGGTCGTTCTGCGAACATGTAGTGTGATAGATGGAAACAGTCCTTGTCTTTACAAATTTGGAATTATGTACAAATTGATGAAGTGATGAATATGTTGATAGAAACTGAAAGATTACACCCCCAGTGTTTTACAGGCTACCCTGATAATTATTTAGATTAGGAAAATCTAGTCGATACATTATAACGAATAAATAACTACTTGTCTATGTCCCATATTTTAACTTGATAAATTTTTTATAACTATACAACAATCCATTTTTGATCTCAAGAGGTAGATCGTTCCAAGTATCTTTATTTCTGAACAAAGGACTTTTCTTGAATGAAGTTTGGGGTCTGCGCAACTTTATCAGTCTTTTTACATTGCCCTCTCGTTTTGGGGTTTCCTTCCGGTTCTATCGATTGCGCGTATTTTCTCATGTATAACAGGTCTAGATATTGCCTTATACAGTCTAAAGATTTAACATCACAGTCACCGTGTAGAAACTTGGTAGATACTTCGCCGGCGTTCTGCAGGAAGATTAGGCCATGTAATAGTGAAACAAAACTCAGATATTCAGGCCATTCACTGCAGTAGATTGCATGCTTATTGTTCTTTGAAATCCGTTTTACCGAATCAGTTCTCAAGCGGCCGTTTGTCGCGAAGTCAATACCCTATGGCCGACAGCTTTACTTTTATGTGACCACAACCCTTCTGTGAGACTTTGAAATGTCCTACTATTACATCCTAGTTCAGTTACTTTGTCCTCTCCTAATCACATCCTCTCCCTTGACTACAAAGTCAAATATCCACAGGCTGTTGTCTTTTAGTCTCCCTGTGGCCCTCTGAGCGCTGTTCCAATACTCTACCATCAAGACTGCGTCCCAGTTACTCTCCTATCTCATAACAATTTATATCTAGCGATCGTATTTCTTCCATAACGTGATTTATATTCTCTATGCCATTAGTGGATATTGAGTAATCCAAATGATATCATGGAGATCAAACCCAAGTAATTGCAGCAGAAACTCAAGTGCTTGAACATATCGGGTATGTTCTCTCAAGATTGAACATCTACATTTCCTTCAAACCTTGTTAGGCTATAAAGCCTAATTCTACCACAGTGGATCGTATCAGGTTCTCTCCTCAACTCCGCGTTAAGGTCACTTTGTGATACACCAGATAATAGCTTATTTAACTCCATATGTCAGACTAATTAGCCTGAATCTGTATATAAGGTCAATTTTGTCCTACACCACATGTTAGGTAAATTTGACCTTTAGATCACTTAGGCCCACACATCTAATGAGGTCAGGTTTGCCCGCTCCACATTAGTCTGCCCTGCGCGCTTTCCTGCCCTCAAATACATCTACACGTCCGAGTCATCAACCTCCCCTTTACTGTGATTCGCCACCCGAGGCGCCCTCGAGCGGGCTTTGAGCACCTCAGTGAGCAGCTCACAGAGCCCCGGGATCTGCTCTCATTTCGGCCGCTCTTTAATTTTCCAGCGGGACAGAAGGATGGCCCTGCAGCTTTTGGGCCCCTGCTGAATGCTGACCGCCGATGGGACTACAATGTGATCACAAGCTGCGTGCGGGGACGGGGGGCGGTGGGGTAGGGCGGGGGACGCGCTCGGCCTGCCTGCCCGCCCCTGGAACTGGCCATGTGTACTTCACGAGCAGTTCACGAGTAGCTTCAGTCTCGCGCCCTATCTGGCTGACCTACATGGGTAGTTTCATGACCGATCTAACCAATGCCTCGAGCTAATCGCTTCCTTGTGGGAGTAGTTCAGTGGTGTTGGTCGTTAGGTGTGAATAGACCCTAGTTCATTGGCAGCTGCTCAAAAGAGGGTTAAAATCTCCGAGAGAACGTGAACGCATCGTCCGATAAATCCTATCAGGGCCCCCCTCCTCAGATCAGGGACATGACCTCTGGTGTTGATCAGAACTCATGATTAAGTTCGCGATCGCCCTAATATTCATAACCTTTTAGCTTTTTTCTTTTTGCAGAATAATTGATCACTTCTAACTGAATGTGTGAGCATGGGCACTCTAGATTTACTCTTAGTACAATATACTCTTTGCTAGTCAGTCAGACATTAGCACTTGCTTAGGCACTCAATAAGCTATCATGTGAATTTTCCGACCTATCAGTCGGACAGTGAATGGTAATGTAAAAACATTTTTTCACATTGAACGGTATTATTATTCATGATATTTTATAGTCGTGAATTTGTCTGTTTAGAAAATGTTGAACATAGATCTTCTTCTAAAAAAATCGCTCTTTGTTCGGCAGTGAGAAAATGTCACTTAACCAGACACTTGCTTGACAGTGATTTCTTCCCTGATGCCTTGTCTCTCACATAAAACGACGTAATGAGGTTTGGTATTTTATAGTTTGTAAAATAGGTTGGGCTCATGCAATCGCGAGGTACACTGTTGCTCTGCGTTAGAATTGCGTCTTGATGGATCCCAGAGAGGGGTAGTGAGGCTATATGCTCTGGGCGTTGATACTCAATATGACAGTCTCTTTACCATAACTAAATCATCCTCACCATCATTACCATCAACTTGTGGCTATCCGCAAGAATGAGAATAATTTTGCGCTTAACACTCGGTTAACTACGGTGTTGCATATTTTAGGCCACTCTTAATTCGCTTGTAACTGCGAAAAAATAACCAACCTCTTCTTCCCTGAACTTAACGATTTCCCCATCTTAAATTTAAGCCCATTGTGTCGGACTCATCCTAGTCTCATTCTCTGTGTCCCGATCCCCAGCTCCACCTCTTTTTGGTTTGAAGCTGACAACACTGGAGAAAGGGGAGTCCCAGGAGTGAATTTAAATGCTAGGACAAACATCAATCATTGCTTTCACTGCTGCCTTTGTTTGTTTCACAAGTTTTCTTTTGGCGACCATCATTGGCAGAGGTAAGGGTATTACTAACGAGTTACCTTTCCGTCTGCCGGAGCCAAAAGGCCAGGATGCTCCATTACGGAAGGAACATGTGCTCGTTATGGAGGCATTACCAATGAATATTGCGGGTAATTTGGCGGTTGTCAACCGTTAATGGAAATGGGCTACCAATTCCATCGCCAATTCCCCATCTACACTACATGTTGATCATAGTAGATGAAGCTGCTGTTTCTATTTCCTGAAGATAAAAATGAAAAATGTTTATATATGACCAATTGTAGTTTGGTTAATTCTGGGTGTCTACTTTCGCTTCCGATCTGCCATGAGTATAGATGTTAGGTGTCTAATTTGTCTAAAGAAACTGATTTTATCCAATAAAAAGAACATTTGCTTTGCGCGATACTCCCAGGTACCATTACCGTGAAATGTGTTTTGTTTTTATGTGTGTTAGGTCCCAATACAAATCTATGGATTAGTAGGTTTCATTACGTCCAAGTTCCGAATATGTTGCCTGATATCAATTCAAGGTTCTTACTCAACCTTCATTAAGGCTATCATAGAGCCAAGAATCTTGTTTTTGCATAGATTACACCCTGTGCGGTCACGCAATGTCCTTTATCCTGAGAATGCAACCTCTAAACAAATATCCTAGAGAGGCCATGTTTTTATGATGATACTGCTTTTTTCTAGTAACTCCTATTTCCATCCACAGGAGGTTTTACAAGATGTGCTCCTGTGTGCCAAGCGTTGAGGTATGATTTTTCTATATACATAAGTCGTAAATGTACTTGTCATGATTATTCTAGATTGATCACAGAAGAGAGTTAATAGGAAGGAAAGGACACCAAACTGATGACATTTTAGTAGGGAAATCGTTGGGAAAGACATGCACTGTTGAGGCAGAGGGAAAGTTTGAATATGGACAACAGAAGGAAGTCCAAGTGCTCTTTCGGGACACTATCTATTTGAGGTAGGTTTGTATCAAAAACATTCTTTTTACTTTATGAGGAATCAGCATCTCTATTGCTAAATGAAAAGGGCCTTCACACAAGGGTATCGTTTCTGCAAGGTGCGATTTGAACAATGTGACGGATTTATAAGAGAGGATTTCGGATAAAAGGAATGATGTCACAGGCTCTGATGACACCAGAGTTAGCTGGCAGGTCTACCAGTCTGATACTCCACAAACGTAATAGGTCAGTAACGCCATTACGTGAACACATCTGACCGGATACAGCATGTACCAAGAGGTCCATGTGGCTGTATTCCATTGTCAAAGCAGAGGACTTAACATTGTCACCTCTAGTCGTCTAATAGCCATTTACTATTGGCCGAAAACGGCACCAGAGTTCTCCTAAAAGTCTCCTAATAGTTGCCGGTGTCCAACTACTGCATGTCTGTATTCAAAAATTTGTGAGACTACTGTGTATGTTTTGTTTCTGTCGCATCTAATAGGTCCATACCGACAGAACTGTCCTCCAAACACAATGACCTTCTCCAACGAATTCAAACCCCTTTGATTCTGTCTGTCGTTGACCCAGTCAGTCGATGGTGGCCTAATTGCATAAGCTAGATCGGTCAATTAATCAATGAGCACTTCTCTGCATGTCTGTTCCATTCACCGATCTGGCGTTGGTGATTCCTGACTGCAGATCGGCGGTGAATAGTTGGCCAGTGGAAAATGGTTTTATTCCCCCTCAGCACAGCATCCTTCTGCCAATGCGTCATATGCAGTAAGTAATTAGCCAAATCCGGCCATCGATGATTAACCTATATCACTGGCCATTCTTTTATCACCCATAGTGTCCATATCAAACAATGACTTAAAATAATGAACAACCAAATTATGCGATATGGTAATAACTAACGTGAAATGCTGACACAACTCAGGAGTGCCAGCCATGGCGCTTTACCTAGACTCATGTGTATGGGTAACTCACATTGGCTGTTTGCACCGACGAGCTGCAGCTGCCTGGCGCGACCATGATGAGCAGCTCACCAATAACGTCCTCGTTTGTACGTTTGCCAACAGGAGGCGTCGCGCTCGCGGACTCTCAGGCTGGGTCGATTTTACGGCAGCTGATGGATGGACAGGTCTGGGCTGGTTGTATCCAGACAGGATAGCCTGCAGAGCTGTTCTGAGAGCTGCTCAGAGCCGCTCACCAGAGCATCCCCAATACACACACATACAGGGTCTACGTAACGCAGATTAAGACCTGTGAGCACAGGTGAACCTCTCGCCAAACATTGAAAGCTCCAGAGGTTTAATGCCTGGGTTGGAGAACAAGATCTTTGTTTCTGTACCATTACAATGTTTTGTCTCTTTACAATAGCGAACGTAGCTATTCCATTTATACACCAGATTTGATATTACTCTTTAACTACCCCTATAATCCAAGATTCTCACTCGGCTACCATACTCTTAAATACAATATAGCTAATTCAGACCCACCATACATTTTGATATTTTTGAGGTGTGTTGATTTTCCCATTAAGGAGACGGTACGCCATAGATGCAGGTCTATCCACAAAAAAACCCAAATACTCCATCTACTCCATCTACACCTTACTAGACTGGACATACCTGCTTCTCAATATTTAAAGCTACGCTCAGCTATATTACCCCTGTATATATCAGTACAGCATATCACCCATAACCCATAGCCATAGACAATCTACCTGTAATCCACATATTCCTATCATTGAATCCCAACTACATGTGGCCCGTTTTCCATACAAATCTGCATACTTTGTACTGGATCTCGTTCGTGTTCCAGTACGTCATGCATCTACCATCTCTAAAAGCCAGACCCCTCAACCCATCCCTGCCGAGCATATAGCAAGGCCAATCATGATATAGGCTTTATACTGCTGGTTCCATCCTATCCACTATCTCCGACACAAACCACATCGCCGAAATACCACCCGTGCCTTCGTGACTCACACTCACGTCATTTCAACCCTCACACTCAGTGCCACCCAACATAGGGCCACTCGTTACTCATCCCACCCTATATTACCATCACGTTGTCACTCCTATAGAATAACCTCTACTCAACTCTCTCAGTGTATCCCCCACAACCTTTCCATGGTCTAATCTCCTCCAACAACTCTTACCCCTTCTGGCATAACGCTACCGCAAATGCCAGCCCCGTTCCCCAGAGCGCTATGTGCGGTACTTTGACAAATGTCCCTGTTGGCCATCTATATACAAGCGGGGGTAATAAATTACAGCTTCGTCTCTCTTTCCGCGACATTCTCTCTCTCTCGCCCTTCCTTCTTCTCTTTCTCCTCCTCACCTCTCTCCCTCTATGGCTCTTTTATGTTCCCTCCCCTTCTCTCGTTACCTCTACCTTTGTCTCGCATTCTCTAGCTCTCTCCTAGCCGATCAATTGCCCCCTATCTCTCACTCTTTTCTATCTCTCTCTCTCTCTCTCTCTCTCTCTCTCTCTCTCTCTCTCTCTCTCTCTCTCTCTCTCTGGGAGCTGTCTCTCTTGCTTTCACTTTTTTCCCACCCCCTCATTTATTTCGCATACTCGTTACCTTCCCTCAGAACCATTCTTCTTTCTCACTCTCTCCCTTTCTCTCTCCCTGACCCACCCTCTATGTCTCCATCTCTCTCTCTGTATTATACACATACTGAAGTATATGTGAGTATCGATTGGTCTGCGCCCAGTTGGCGGAACAGTGGATTCCGGAAACGGAACTGCGGTTTACTACGCCGGTCCAAAACAGACAAGATACCTCCTCATTTGTAATGTTTAACCAGCGCCAAGAGCACATAGGGCACGCAAAGCGTCAAGAGCCAACAAAAATACCCCATTGTATGATGATGAATATGGTCTCGGATTAGATTAAATTATTTTGCAGTCCCTATTATATTAAACAAAGAACAGACTGCTCATATACTGTGGCATTCAAAGCAATTTTACGACGTTTGTCCTACCTTAAAAGGTTCAGCTAATGTTTTAAGATACAATGACAAGTAGCTGTGTAGATTTTCAAGAGAGAGATAAAAGCATATGTATTTCTAAAGGTCGCGCTATGATATAGTGTTGTGGCATAATCGCGATATTTGCTATGTCATATTAGAAAGACAATAGAAGATAGGAAAGATCTTAAAAGAAAAAATGTCAAACACGTTATCTCCCTCCATTGCTCGTAATTTCCTGAATCGGTATGAATTATCGACAATAGCAAAGACACAAACTTTATACTGCAGAGAGGAAAAAAAGAAATCGAATTCTTCTGTCGATTGCCTGTTTTATCGAAATTACAGTCGTGAAATATTACTTTTTTGTGAAAGTGATATGCTGAATGGGTTAGATGATTCCTTAGGTCCTTCGCTCGATTACATGTCAGATTGTATCTGTTTGCAGCAATATGCAAATATGGCCATCCAAATTCAACTTCAAATGCAAAGAGCATATCTGCTCAGATTACACAAACAAGTACCGTTCGTGGCTGTTCAGTAAATGATTACTTTTTTTTTCGAGAAAAGCCAAATGATAGCTAAAAGTCCATAGGCCATTATTCTCATGTATATCATTTCAGTACTCTTCATACTTGCTGTAAGCTTTTGTATCGTAGGACTATGAAAAAAGTATGCGGAAGGCTGACGATTACTAGAGGGCTACTGGCGATTGAATAAAAGTGATACAGATTCATTTATTGTGCTTTATTGTGCTTTTGCATTTTAAAGCAAATCGAAATCAGATCTATGCAATTAGTACGCTGGGGAAGTAACTATACAAGGAACTACAGGGAATCGAACCCCAGACCCCGGTATGATTACTCAATGCAGTTGAGGGGGGATGAAGTGGCAGAGAGGGATTACCTGTTGTGCCCCGCTACACCGTCACCACTGTTTACTCCGTCAACATGACGCCGTCAGTGCAGTGCCCTGACCCCCAGCCTCTGCACCTTAGCCACTCCGCGGGGCATACGGTTTGTTGTCCTACACGCGTCCATCCAATCTGCCGTCTGGCGCACAAGTGGGAAACGATAACCCTGACAACCGGAATGCCGAATGAGGGTGAAGAGTGAGCTTTTGACCCACCCACCCCCTCTTATCCCACCCCGGGGACACCCTGTGATAACCTGTGATCCCCAGCCAGGGCTGTTCACGGAGATTGGGACATTATGATCCTTTGAGGTGTGCTGGAAGGCCCTCTGAGTGGGTTGATATAGTGGAGCCGTATGACCCTCTTGACCCTGTGACAGTAATAACTCTTATCGCTGCACCAGTACACCCCGTTCTCTTATCGAATATGCCTCTGATAGGAGCATATAACTCCATAGAACATTCGCAAATGAGTATTTGTTATTGCACAATCCCGTTTTTGAACATGTATGATTTTCATAATAGAGACATCATTGCCTTGTTCCCCTACACACAGGACAGTTAACTCTTTCGATCCGAGCCCTAGTGTGTAGCGCGCGCACTATAGGACGACGTGTAATACTACTATGAACCGCCAGGGGACGATGCTGTCGCCGCAATGGCGTCTGTTGGCACTGTCTGTACGTACCGGATGAAAGTAATTCAGCTATAATATGGATTTTACGGGTTGTCATCATTCAAGTTTACTATCACTATTTAGAAGAGACATTTTTGCTTATGATACTTGCTGGATATCTTCAAAATCGTCAGAATACATATAGAAAATATGATGATAAATGCAAGTCATGCTTCGACATCTTGGATTTTACGAATACACCGCCGCACTGACAAGAATTCGCACAAGACAACACATAAGGTTCAGGTAGGAATTGTTTATTTTACATATATTGGACAGTCACCATTATTAATATGTATGAACACATTCACTTTCAGTTGTAAAAATACTATTCCCATCCATAAACCGCATTTCTCTAGCTATCGAACCCAACCTAGATGAAGCCTGTGGACGCCTAACGTTCATAGGCAGCAGCCTCACCGTTAGGACGCATCTTTCGCCAGGCCTATCGCAAATCTATTCTTCTGAAACAATAGTATAATTCTCTTTCGTATGGTAAACTGCAAAACAATAAGGTAGACAAAGGTGGACACGACATTTATCACATCCATAGCGAGTTTGCTTTCGCTTTTCCATCACACCAGCCCGTACCCTGTAATAACACACACGACAGTATGTTTTTCTCTCCAAATCGATGGGTAGGCATCTCGATGTTAGTCTGGTCACGGAACTCGTAGGGCCAGCTGTCGGTGTTGGTGTGAGAGATGTACCGACTAGTTGATCAACCAATGAAACAGAAAAATCATATAGTGTGCACTTGCTATTGGCTGGAAGAGACTTGAACATTACATAAGAATTCAATTTCATAAGTTCTAGAATGTAAAAAAAGAGTTTTTTAGTCCATTTTTTGCTTTTACGGCCGAAAGAGTAGTACTGGTATAATTGATCTGAAAGATCAACCCCCCCCATGTATTGTGTATAAGCACCAACAGATTCTGGCATGGGTATTTCCTGTACTGCAAATTTCCCATCTGATCCTCTGATCTTTCTTCTAGTTGTTGTCATCTTGGTACCATGAAAATTAGAAAGAACATGTACAACTTTCCTATCTTGCCAAACTGTTAATACATTTCGCATATTCTTAGAAAATATAACCTGGCCCCTTCTTTTTAGTTCAGGAATTTTCTTTTGCATTATACTTTTTGGAAAGCCTCTTCTATTTTTTCGTACAGTGCCACAACAATAGGTTTTTCGTATCTCCAGGTCCTCGAACAATGGCAGAGACGTGTACAGATTGTCCATAAATAAATAAAAATTCTGGCCAAGCACTTTGCCACCTTCTAGTAATTTGATAACTATATCCTGATAAATATTAACTCCGACGCGGTCCTCTCGTCCAAGGAATGGGAAGGTATTGATGACATATCCTGTAATAATGTGAGAAAACAATTTATAATTAATTATTGTGTACTGGATTTTTTTCACCCACCCCCCCCCCCCCCCTCAAATTCAAAATTACGCACAAATAATTGCCTTATTACACAAACATATATTTATATTGCAAATTTATACAGCTATGGATTCCCCAAGAAATTTATCTATATTTTTTTACCTGTTATACTTTCTGCAAGCACCCAACATTTGAGTCCCCATTTGACTGGCTTAGCTGGCATGTACTGCCTATGGCGTGTTCTTCCTTTATGCTTTACCATTGATTCATCTACAGCCAGCTGTCGGTGTGGTCTATATACTATATTCGCAATTCCATTAAATCCTCGAAAAAACCAGCGAACCATTCGCTTAGGATCACGGGTGGGGGGGGGGGGTAGGGTTTGCCGATGCGCTGGAAGTTGTGTCGGTTTCTGCAGGCTCTGGATCCCCAAAGTGGAGGTACCTACAGAGAAAATTAGGGAAATATGAAAAAAACTATATAAAGAGATATGTTTTTCAGCAGGCAAATATAACTGATACGAGTGAAAAATGTTAGAAATAAACTACATAGTGACAGCGATGGTTTGACACTAGTGACTCCTATACAAAATCAATGACGGTGACAGTGACACTCACCGAAGTATTTGCTGGAATCGATCTCTTACCATACTAGATTTAAAGTATGGTGTGACAATGGTGACAAGGGTAGACCAGTAATCTCGTAGTCGAGGTTTACGAAGAATTCCCATCAGAAATGTTAATCCTAAAAACCTTGACAAATCATCGGGGGTGACCGGGCTCCATTTATCGTTTGGTTTGTTGACACGCCCTACGCGGTTCTTCGCAGCGTATGCGTTTGTCTTATCGGCAAGCTGACCAAGAAACTCAAGTGTAAAAAACAAACGAAAGAAATCGACCATTTGGGTTGTCTTCGTTAGATCCACACAGTCTTGTATACCAGATTTAGTGTCATCAAAGTTTCCTCTAGGTTCAGGGACATAGGCCTCTTTCGCTACCCGTACCCATCGACGTGTGATACTGTCACCGACAGTTTCTTCCCGCGTCAAGATTGTTGACAGAGGCGCGTCCTCCTCACTGTCACTATCGCTCGTCTCGGGTGTTCTTGGCTTTCGTTTTTGGTCTATTATCCTCAATGTCGCTAGGGGAAAATCATCTAACCAGTCTTCATCGTCTCCGCTCCACTCGTCATCCTGGTCCATGTTTTTTTCGCTAAAAAAACGACCACAACTTGGTTTCTTCGCTATACACACAGACACTGCTGTCAGTGAGTGACGCACGCGATAGCACTACGCATCGATTGACGTAATACCGTCACCTAGAAACCCTTCTACACGCGTTACTATAGATACGAATGGAATGGCTACTCAGTATTATAATATCCATAATGTTTTTTATTTATTGTGAAAAAATGGCGTAAATCTGTACATTATTTCTTATAGAAAATAACGTTAGCGATGATAACGTGTAAAAGAATGCCTGGAGGCATTGCTCGTCCCCTGGGTGGGAATGCCTCCAGGCATTCATCGTCCCCTGCGTGGGAATGCCTCCAGGCATTGCTCGGACTGAAAGAGTTAAGAATAGAGATTAGCTTTTCAAGATATACCTATCTCGGTGTTACCCTAAAACACTTTCAAGGTAAATTGCGTAAAACACATAGTTGTATTCCTGTTGAATAAGGCAATAATGTTCCTTAGTGCATCATATTATAAAAGCATCAGATCTACGCTAGTGACATACAGTAAGAATTATTCATATTGATCCATAAAACCTTCCTATCACAATTTGCCGTGCACTTCTGAACACCTTCTTACTACAAGTCTTGCCCTGAATATCAAGATAATATGGCAATAATGCACGACAATGTATGATTAATGAAGATGTCAACTTTGGCGCCAAATACTACAACATGATTTACACAAAGACGCTCTCCCTACTACCAAAGACAGATGCAAAATATCTATTGGCATAGGACAAGCAGTACATGTTTTTCACGAGAATATAGCAACATATACCAAAAATGAAACATTAAGGCACGTTATGAGTAAAGATATTCAAGTTATATAATTCCGATATTTTAACCGAAGTTATCCCCATCCAAGCCATGCAATATCAGACCAAGATGGAGTTTCTACATGGAGCTCAATGGCAATGTAGGATAGGAGGACCGCAATTTAAATATAACAACTATTGAGTTCTCTGCAAAGATTAGTGATGAGATTCGTTTATATATCCCTAGATAAACAACTTATGTATGTAGGACAGAGATAGAGAGGCCTAGGGTAAAAGCGGTGAAGAGACTTAATAGTTAATCTTTATAATGCTTGGAAATTATCGACTAAGTTGCTGTCATTATCATTTTATAATGACTCTACCAGTGCACTGAATACGATAAGACAGAAGGTACTGTTTTCCCTAGAAGCTCTGAAAAACAGTTTAATCTTAATATACTCTGCCCTCTTATAGTTAACCTCATCCCAATTTATTTCGCATTCTTCAAACCTTAACGACGTCGAAAGACTGGCTGTGATCGATTGGCGTTTTATTGACACGGTGTCCCTGACGTCAGTTAGTCTGCGCCAAGTGATAAATCCAAATTTACTTCTTTATCCTCGTCTTTACCCCCAATGAGCGCTTTATAGGGGTAATGGATGAGCACTCACTGTCATAATTTGATGTAACCATCTTTCCCCTGAATTAATTTCCAATTAGCCCGCCGACATATCTTATGAGGGCAGATGGTTGAATGCCTCATCCGAGAACACCCGACTATGTTACGGCGAATAGGACGGTGGGATTGTATTATAAATGAGGACAGCCTTTCTGTAGAAATGAAAGTGAATCTGCAATTCTATGGCTCTGGCAATAATAGCATCAGCGTTAGATATTGTTTTCTCTATCTTGTTTATCATTTTGCATAGGTAATCTCCAGTGTGTCTGAGTTATAGGCGTAATTAGTCGCTCGATTGTAAATCTCAATCCTCACTGCAAGTGAGCAAGGATACCCCTTATTCTCGTTCTGGCATTAATCATGGCTGCCCGTATGGTGTGGCTGGGAGTGCTCAATAGCTAGTCGGTGACTGCCACATATTCACTGCAGACTGAGGGATCGTGACTACCACTATAACCAGCCAACTGATGAATTCCGTCGCCCAGTAGCTGGGCAGTAGTAAATCTATCTTACCTGATATCAGGCGCTGTGTGCCGCCACGCCAGCTGTTGCACGCCTAAATAGAACACTAGCTGCAGCGAATGGCAGTATAAGCGATAAGGCGAGCTTGTGCCTCAGGCCTGCCTAATGATAACGCATGTTAATTGGCGGGAATCTCTACTCTGATACCCTCTCACTGGATACTTTCTGGGGACTGCCGCTCCAGGGCTAGCAACCACGAAGGAGAGATGAGTAGGGCTCATTCGAATTGCACGTAATATACTATATAACATAAAACAATATTATGCAGTCTTATTATATTTGTATAGATCAGACCAAGCCTAGTCCAAGATCCTCTTTTCTATATTTAAAGTCTTTATTTTTCTGGACTAACGTTTGTGTGGTAGTCTGGACCTCATCATCTAACGGCTCCAGTTCTAGTGTGGACAGTCCGATCTATTTAGGTACTATTCAGTAGGTCTGCTAGGAAAGATCCATACTTCATAAATCCACAGAAAGTACAGCTTAACCAATCCTAAGTGTTAGTTGCTCTTAAAATGTATCTTCTGAAGTGAAGCTGCTCACACACGTGTTATGTTGCCTTCTGTCAATAAAACCTTTTCAAAAAAAAAAGAAGTTGCTCTTGGCAAAAGAAAATACATCTCACCCTTACTGTAGTTGAATATGCCAAAGGAGGTCTTCACACCTTCTAATTGTTTTTTTCTAAAGGGAAGCATCTGGCAAAGGACAGGGAGCAGCATTTACTGAAAGAAAACCTATTTAGACGCCCTATAGCGAGTTCTGCCAAAAAAGATAAACGTTTTACACCTCTGGCCTGCTAGAACAGAATAATTGGTAACTTTGCGTGGCAATCGTTGCGGATAACACAATTTATCATATGATAAGTGCTGCTCATATGAATACAGCTATTAAGGCAAAGTAAAAGAACAGAGTTCTCCACACACACACTATCAGTGCCACAACCTAACGCTTCTCCATGAAATGTATAATGTCTTCTGCAGACATTGCACCTGATCCTGCAAATGGGGAGCTTTTACTACCGCACTAACGCTGCAATCATAGGAAGACCTTGCACCACCTACGAGTGACGTGTGCTGCATCACGAGGTCATCATTCGCGTGATGTCCCCTGTGAACTCACTAACCCCCTCCTCTTCCTGCCCATTCTGTGAGGGCAGCTCATCCTGTCATCTCCCCCAACGCCGCAGGATCATCCCGCACACTTTCACGTCGTCTCAAATGGTGCCTGTGTGGGAGGGAAGCCGTGGATGGAGGTTTGATCGGGTGGCACCACTGTCACTCTGTTCCCTGCTTGACGCCAAGCCACAACCACCTAAATGCAATTCACAGGCTAATTTCTGTCACGCCATGCCAACGCTTGTTGTGTTAGAAGGACCCCGCCTCCATGGTGTGTCACCTTTAGTGCTCTGAGCTGCTAGAAGGAACCACTCGGTCAAAGCGGTCTATAGGCATCCAGAGAGCGATGTCAGTATTTAGTTGCTGTGTGCTCTTGCTATTTTGATTCCTAAGTCGGGATAAGACTACTCTCTATTCCTCACTCTTATATTCATTTGCTGGCTGCTCATCAGCTTCTCTCTCTCTCCCTCTCCCCCCCCCCTCTCTCTCTCTCTCTCTCTCTCTCTCTCTCTCTCTCTCAATTTTCCTCCTGGTCTCTCTTATCGCCGTCCCTCGAGTTCTTTCTCTGTAGATTTTTTTCCAATAAAAAAGGCCCATTTTTACCTATTTCTTTTTTAACATTTGCCTCCGGCTTTATCTGTTGTCCGTATGATTTTTCATTGTTGATGCATATTTGACTCATCGAGACTAACAGCTTTGTTTGTCTTTGTCTATAGACATATGTTTAACCATACTCAATCATCTCTCTTTACCAGTCGCTTTTTTATTGGTTCAGTATATCAGTACCATCATCCATCTCATTCGGACTAACTCTATCGTTTTCATTCTATTTCATAGCTTTGCAGCACGGATGCATATGTCTAATCATCTCAGGGGTCCATTGGAAAACGCCAGACTAGTGCACCTGCGCCAGAAATAGCCAGGAGGTCAATAAAGCGGAGTTTAACCGCTTGACTGATGGCCAGCTATAAGCTAACTTAAGTTTATTTATAGAGTCCGTACTTTGCGACTGAAGGGCACGCGATCTAATTAATCTCCTCGCTTGAATTATTCTGATAGCGAATGTCAACGTTTTCAACAAACCTCTCACCTTTAAGGAGAAGGCTAGGCTCGATTACGATGGCGTTCTTCACGAAACAGCTGCGGGCTCTGCTGAAATGCAAAGGTCAGCGAACTTCGATGTGCGCATGCGCAGAAGATGGAAGGAAACGAGAGGATGAGGGAGGGTAGGTGCCAATAGAACTGACTAAAGGAAGGGTCGGTTAATGCCTGGATCGATAGGTAGCACCTGTTTTCCTGCACTGCCTAACAAAGATAGCCTGACCATTATAGATACATAACAGGGGTCTAGGTATCGGTATTGCCCATGGGAAAAGGGCACATGTCAGTGACTGATCTATTTGTGTCTGGTGTCTCTGCATCTTCCGTGCGTCTAGCAGGGGCTGGGAGGCGGTGTGGATATGGGAGGGGGTGATGAAGCATGCTTTACAAAGCACACGCTATGCTGCCGTCTTTTCCCGTGCTTTGTCATGGAATATTTAGGACTGACTTGTAAATAGTCTGATTAGTTTACATGCTAGCCATAGAGTCTAGCGGATTGTATGTGTCGTAGCTACAGTTTCTTGTGTTTTATATTCACAATGTATATAGGTGAAGGGTATTTATAGAACTTTGCAGAATTGTTCAGGTATGCCTTTGTGGAAAATATCACAATTGTTAACTTTACACATTTCGAGCAATAAACATCATCTATCTATCTATCATATTTTCAATGATTGTATATACTTACACCTGCCGCCTTGTATGTCTAAAACATTGACGCACCTTATGAAGGCATAAATATGCATACAGAATTCTCCGTGGCGTTTTGATTCCTGGCGTTATGGGCAAATGTCCCGTTCATACAAATCGTTAGCACACTTTGGCATGAACATAAACCAACAACATTGTACATAACAACATCATTTTTCATCTTGTGAATGCTATGACAGAGACATCACTTAAGGTTGGCTTCAAAGTGTGCTTTGAAAAAATATGTACTTGCACTTGTGGTAAACATCTTCTTATTTCAAATTAGGACTTATATAGAACTGCATTCAGAATCGTATAAATAGACAATGCTCCGCAAGTTTGGATGGGCCGCAATCGAGTGACGATTATGGCCCATTCAGACTGGTGGAATTTTGTGAATTTTACGATTCGAGTACGGTTCTGGATTTATCTCACCCCTTTTTATCACATTAAATATCATCAAAAGTTCACAATAATGGTAGACTTAGCAAATCCATATGACGTCATCTGAAATTCACTACGACAAAGCCGTGGCGCAGTATTACGGGGGGTGATCGTTGAGTATGTTTTTCTAATGTTATTCCTATGGCTAAACTTGTACCTGGGGTAAGATGAAGCAGCTTCTGCTTCTTAAGATGTACATCTTATAGCCCCCTCTTCTATGGATATAAACTCGATTCATTAGCTTTCAATTAATTATCTGGAGAACTAAACTGCTTGCTAATTTTCTTGACTATTCAAACTGGCATTAAACCTATGAACATCTTGCATTCACTTCTGTCAATGCAAGATGTTGACAATCGTATGCTGCACGATACAGAAATGACGGTAGGGTGACAGACTGCGCTCGTAGTTATTTATAACTGTCACGGAGTAGCCGGCATTTGTCTCAGAGATGGTTCTCTCGCCTCCTAAAATTAGACACGAGCTATTCTTAGTTGTGTCCCGAACCCGATGGTCTGTTTTCAAATGAAAACTAGTCATTGTCTTTGTTTTCTTACTGATTTTACTGATCAAAAACCCATGACAGCTTACGCTTTAGCCTGATTCCTTATTTTGATCATATACCTAAGTTGAGATACTTTCACTATTTATATTATCTAATCATATTGCTTAAACAGAAAGTATGAGCGGTGAAAGCAAGTCGATCTGTTTAGTTTTGCATCCAGCTCTATATTTATCTTAGTGTTTAGCCAACCACTGCACTAGACCCTCGATGAGTCAAGTTGATGCTTAGTCATTCTCGTCCACCTTCCATCACGATCAATCAGAGTGACACTGAAATGCATAATAGATCTTCGAACAGTGTTACAACAATCACAGTTTCCACTTGGCGCAGTTAATAGAGTTACACTCAATCATAACACCTTTCTCATCATAACGTCAATTTTGCTTTGCCATTCCATCCCTCTTTATTTCTTCATGTTCAGTAATGAGTAACGTGTAGTTTAATTACAGTTAATAGGTCACGCAATTTCTTTCTAAATTGCTTAATTTACATCATATTTTGTATTACTTTTACCTCATAATTAAGCTCTTTTACGGTAAGATGAAAGGGGGCGTTGCAATATGCATCTCAACTTGTGGAGACAGTAGGTAAATTGTCAAATTCTTTAGGCGTTCACTATTTCATCTCATATCTACATTCATGTGCTGTCATATCGATACAGTCGGTCCATATCGCCCTATACAGCTTTGATTTAAATGTTGCACAGACTTCTTATAAAATATTCATCCATGATCCTTAAGTATGTGATAATAGAGGAGTCTAATGTTGGACTACATGATAAACGTATGAAATGCAGTACATCTAAAGGCAGGTAGAACTAAAATTAAAAGCAAAAGGGAAAGAGCGAGAAATATGAGTATCAGAACACATTAAGTCACTTCAGGTGGAGGTAATACCAATGAGATGTCGTTATTCACGGATCTATGGGGATAGGGAAGATATGGAGAGGTTTAAACCTACCATATCTGGAAATAGGAGATTGGACTTAGCCAATGGGAAACACCACCTTCCTACTGATGGGGCCTACTCATGCTCTCGCCTTAATGCTCGCCTTAATGGCTCGGCTAAACTCAACCATTAGGGGACGTCGCTTCATTAGAAAAGGTCGAGGTATTCTAAGTATCACCAGGAAATCCCATCCCGGAAATCCCCGGTCTGGGAATCTCTCCTTTCGTTCAATCAGGAAATCCTGGTCCCAATATCTTCTCCTAAAGAGATCTCGAGATTAGGGCAAGGCCTAGTGATAGGGGTTAGGGTAGAAGAGTCACGAGATGTTCAAGTGGTGGCGATATAACCTTGGAGTAGATTACTAGGGACACTTCAATACGCTACATACATTATATGCGCGACTGGTGATTGAGGAGGCAAAGGAACAGGTTGGAGGTGTATAATTACCGTCTAATTGGAGATCATATTCAAGAAGAACTATTTTATATACTAACTCGATTGTGAATTGAACAGCTAAAGAAAATGCGATAACGAAAAGTAGGAAAATTGGCAATCAAGCCAGAGAAGGAAATGACTAGCAGTTGTAATGTTTCAGCCAATACAAAGCTTATGCCACGATCAATGGCTTACATAATACAACATCGACCTCGATCGTGTTTTTAAATCATCTACCATACCCTGAAGTATTATCAAATCTAAAAGGAATTCTAGATATTAACCCTTTCTCTGTGAGTTTTATTGAACAGATTGAAGTAGAAGAAAAATATGACAAATCGACAATGTCGTTTATTTTGTATAAACCTTTTTTTGCAGCGAGGCCAAAATTGAAACTGACTTCATAGATGCGCGGCCGAGTTGCCCAAACCCCCACCTTGGCACGTTTCCTTTAGCATTGGACGGTTTGATGGTTGAGTTTGATTCATGTACAATACCTGTTTAGATGATATCCAAAGGAAGTTTGGTGATTCCATCGTATTTTATGGTATTCCATCTCCAATTTGTTGGGTTACACAGGCATGTTGCTTTAGTAATACTCCAGATATGTTTAGATAATATAGTAATACGACAAGCGTCGAAACAATAGAACATTGGCGAGCATGGGCATCATAAATATACGTATCTTTTTCTATGCAACAAACAGAGGCAATAATCAACTACCGAGTTTGGACAGCACAGATTCGTTATTACAATATCCTACTTTCGTCCAGCGGTCATATCCTGTGGAAATCAACGCATATGAGTAGGGCCACAATGACCAGTGTTTGACCGAGAGACGGTCTAAATATGCTACCCACCTTTAGACTACGCTGAACGGTAAAAAGACAATTATGGTCATTTTAGTCCTCAACGCCAGGAATCCACTTCAATGGCTCAAAGTGCGGAGACTTGGGAAACCAATAGCTCCAGGCTACACTGGTCAGTGTTTGACCGAGCGACGGCCTGACTAATCTACACACCGATAGGCCACACTGAACTATCAAACACCAATCGGAACTTGATATTCATGACAGGTTGACTTGTTTGTTTGTTTGTTTGGGTAGTTTAACGTCCAATTTGTTCAATTAGACTTACTTTGGATTTGACCGAATCTATGAGATGAATTACATAGACATGGTATGAGAAAGATTGGCCTTTGATATAGCAGTAAATCTACCACTCCTGGGGGTGAAGGAGAAAAGTGGCTGCAGTGGGATCCGAATCAACAAAGTCCCGTGCTCTTTACCACTGAGCTAACTCCCCACCCTGGTCGCTCTAGTTATGCTTGCGTGCAAGCATATCCAGTCTGCACCACGAGGAGGCGAGGCGACCAAGAGGGTGAACAAATTGGTAATTTCTGTCCAACCCAGCAGACCAACCCCAACATTTGAATATAAGTCACAAAATTAATCAGGGGCGATCCATAAAGTATGTGCGCACTGAGGGGGGTGGGGGTAAAAAACATTCGGAAATTTTGCATATATGCAAAATTTCCGAATGTTTTTACGCCTTCTTTATTCTATTGCGTACAAAATCAGAAAGGGGTGGGGGTGGGGTCAAACATTTAAGAAATTCTGTGTACGTACTTTAAGGATGGCCCCTTACTCGAGATATGAATCCTATTTTTCTATTATGTTGACTAGAAACTTATAACGCATCATTTGGTTTTCGTTTGGAAGTACCGATGGAGATTGTATTGAGACTGTGAGATACATTCATAGGTGTTAAAGAAATGGTGTATTATACCCAAAGGTGGAAGCTAACACTTGGGATGAGTTTAAACCGGCTTATTCCTCATTAAACCCATCTCACGTGCAGGAAGCACTGACTAGACATCGGCCATTAGACGTTAGTCATACTATTACACATCGGCCATCTTATTACACCTGTCGTACCAATTAATCTGACGACAGCACTCAGGCTTTGACATTATCAATCCGCAGGGAAATGTTGTTCACAATACCCCCAGCGCCATCTCTCTCTCTCTCTCTCTCGTTTCCCATCTCTCACGTAATAGCTGAGGGGTAATTAATTACTATGATTACCCACACGTCCTGTTCGCAAATTACCTTGAGCAATGTATTAAAATCCACTGAAAATTAAAAGATCACAAGCAACAAGCATTCGAGCCACTGTTGATTTCTAAAACCGTTCACATATCCACTGGTGCCCTCAACATCCATTGTATTTCGGAAGCGTGCGAATATATATATTTGTTGTAGGTAAAGACATGTTAAGACACCGCACCGTATGTTTTAACACTTCATGGGCTGAATGAGACAAGTATGCACCCAGCATGAAATTACCTATCACCACTGACAAGCATGAGATTAGACAAACCCCCCAGCTACCCTTCAAACCCTTCCCCCCGACACTCTCTCCAATCTAAATCCCAAAAAGGTCCAGGGGCGTGCTTAATTGCCGATGGCCTTAACGAAATGCCATAATCATTGTTTATCGTCATTTGGGATCTACAGTTTAGAATTAACACAGCCAATCTATAACTTTATCACGCAGTGCTGCTGAGAATAGCCAAGTTGGATTATCACAGACAGTATTAATTTTGTTAGTGTCACAGTGAATATAAATTATATCCGGTGGACACTCCTTTGTAATTAGTAAATGACACATCCATCTCGCTTGTAACAACAAAAGGAGTTCCAAAGCAGACAGCTTCTCTGTGTATAGTAAATTTATTGGCTCTCTCATTGATTTTACTGTGTCATATCGATATACCAGATTTGTCATACAGACTTGTCGTTCATGGGAGAGCTGTATAAATATACACCTAAGGATATATTTATATTTCGTTTTTTTTGTAAGAATATCTTTAGCCCGGGATAAAGCAACAGAGTCAGCTTCCATCCGATAGATAGTTGATATCAATTTATATAACCACAACAATCTATGAATTAATTCCATGTACGGTAGGGTAAGGGGCATCTGGCTTGATACTATACCAGTGGCTCGTCCTTTATCCAGGTCAGACCAAGATGCTCTGCTGGCCCTTTTGCTTCAATGTCCTATATTGCGCTTTTTACTGGCTCTTCCATTACTAGTCCACAATTCGTTTGGGTGCTCCCCACCACAAGCCAAGGCACCAGCCGATGGCTATAGTGCTTTCAGTCCCAATGGCAATTCCTTGGATCCCTCTGCCTAGTAGCAAAGCTTTGATCATCTACCTTGGACTCGCCCTTCCGCTCGTCTCTATTCCTGCTCCTTTTTGCCCCCACTTCCATCACATATTGATAAAGGCCTATATTAGCCGAAAGTACTCCCAGGCTAATCAGTGCACATTTGTGCAAAAACACTAGAAGAACTAGGTATTTTAGTTTGTTATAGTTTTAATATCATCAATTGAATCAGACATTTGAGGAACAGACGTACCAGTGTTTTCCAATACTAGATAAACAAAATCCAACTGAAATGCCTTGTTTGGTGCAACAGTTTTCAAATTTTGTGTAACATAGTGGGATTTTCTCTTCTGTGTATTGTCTAATCTATATTTGGTATTAGTCACCCTTTTGCATGCCCACCACTATACCCTACTATTGATGTCGAGGTTTATGGTATACTCGCTTTCAGATAGGTAGGTTTAGGTCCCAACCGCACTCCTGTATTTTATTGCTTGGCTATTATCTTTTTCCAATAATCATACCGTGACTTGGCCCTTGTTGATGATAGCAAGATTATAAAACGCACAGATATGCTAAGCCATAAATAGTCTCTGAGATCACTTGATAGTTATTTCACGTAAAGTGGCCTCGGTGACATCACTCGACCACTGTAAAATCGGAAATTAGCTTTTTTTTTTTCTTTTTAAATGGAGATTATAAGGATTTTAATATGTATTGATGCGTTGCCACAACTATTGTTGTGTCTAAGCATACTTAATGTCCATTACATTGAGATGCTTTGACATAAGAAATATAGGAATGACGGATGTCCGGTTCGAACCATGACTTCAATGAATTACCCTATGATAGAAATACGTCTAATAGTATGTGAGTTATTCTTAAACCTATAGGTAGGATTGGGCAATATGAATCATGCCACTATAAAACATAGGAAAAGGTACTGCAGTAACCACAAACAACAACCTCTAGGACTTGGGTACCATACATAATATTCTTGTGCAGCTGGGGGCCGGCTACCAGTCTACTGAGCCAGCATTATAGGAAACTTAGATGGGATAGACCCCAAGTGGGCCCGGAGACGGTCGGTAAAAACTTCCTTCTGGAGGAAACTTCTGACATGGCGACCGCGATCCTTGATAGAGGAACTAAAAGGAGATCAGAACTCGACGTTTCTACTGTCACTCTTTAATACCCTCTCAGAGCATATTACTTCATTTTACTTCATACCTGTATAGGTCAATGCAATATGCCCCAAGACCTTTCGTTTTCAAAAGAGAGTTTCTGTATTTGCATGTCGCTGGTTCCCGTCGACACTATCTATTGTTCCTATCAAGAGGTATTGGCATACATATTAAACCATCGATTATTGCCATGTTAAACACGACAGAAATCAGTCATTAGAGGGATAACCCGTCTTTATATATATCAAGACCTGTTTAAACACAAGATCATGAATGCAGACAACAAATAATCAGCGTCTATTCAAAAGTTATATTGAAGCAGGAAAGTACATTCAGTGAGTAGGTTCCTTCCATGTCTATTCACGAGACATGAGTGCTTCGGTGCAACCTTTATTGATGCCCTAGATATAAAATGTTCGGAATGGATGGGCTTGTACCAGATTACAAACTCCAGCTCAATAGGAAAGCTGAATAGCTTTAACTTGGCTTGCAGTCATGATCGATGTGGTATTAAATCGATATGAACTATAGAGGTTATGGTGTTCCATATAAATTTACTGTCGTAAAAGTCGGAATCCACCATTGCTAGTGGCGTTTATCCTTGTATATCATAGATACAGTTGTTTTGATATGTAGATATGTCCCATGCGAAACCAATATGATGGAATATAGCATTATTAACTAGCTTTGTGCTACGTTTGCCAACGGCATATGTTTTAAAATATACCTCTTTGAAAGTCAGAGCTTCTTCACACCCGAGTAATTTACCAACAACTTATGTAAATGTGGCGATTGTTACTTTTCGAATTCAGTTCACATAATACAAACTTTCAACATTTTTTTTTCTGAAAACGCCTGATCATAGGAAAGGAAATGAAAGCTCACTCTTATTTCTTTTTTTACATATACTGCACCATCCTTTTATCATTGAAGGTAACAGCGAAAGCATCTAAGGTTAGGTCGATCGTCTGTCCATTCTGGCCGGTCTAGTCATTGAAAAATATGGGAAATAAATGTACTCTAAAGGATTCTTCGTCTTTTATCCAGACTGATTTATCGCATCCGTTTGGTTTCATCCTACAAAGCAGACGCTATTTTAGTGAATTTATGTTTCTTGGTTTCTCTGGAAAGCTATTGGGAGAGTAGGCCTGTTTGATCAATTGCGGCTTCATGTAATACTGATATCGTTTCGTTTACGCTGGGTTTTCAAGTTTCTCCCGGGCCAATATTGGAGTGGTATATACCAATATGTAGAGGAGACAGAGAGGATGGTAAATTTCAAATCGATTTTGCAACATCTTAATTGGATCCAAAGTTATCAAACTTTGAATTATATATATATATATTTTTTCTTTCTTTCTAAATTCTTTCTAACCAGGTGAGCGTGCATATAGCGTGTCCGCCTGTTCACATTAGAAAAAATCTTTGAATTATAAAAGTATTTTCTATGGATATATATACTCACGCACACTAATAAAAAAACACAGCTCAATCTATTTTTGGAATGGTGTCAGCGTTGGAATTTTCCGCCTACACGGGATTTCAGGCCTTTTCGTACCGAAATGACTGCCCGCTTACGCGGGGTGTTCGTTTACACGAGGCGTCTGTTTACGTGAGGTGTCCGCTTATGCGGTTAAATAAAATATTTATTAGAGGGAAAATCTTCCGTTCACAGCAAAAGTGTCTGCTCATTCAGGGTGTCCGTTAGGCGGGGTCTACTGTACACTATTACGTGACATGATACACAATCCTCTATGGGGAAAGTCTATACTACTATGAAGTTCCACAGTGAGACCCGTATTCAATATTTTCCCAATTTGTTTTGGATGTCGACGGAGGCGCCTCCTCCAGTTAACCGCTTTGGCAACTGCAACACTACATAAAAGCTTTAGGCATTCGTGCAGATGTGGTTCTCTCTAGCGATTATAGATCCCTCTTTTCTGTAAGCATCTTAGGATTGGTGTTACTGTTACTTCTAGTAACACGAGGCCCTATTACTTACTATAAACCATTTATGAAATAGCGCTAAGATCTTTAGATAAAAAACAGTTCAATATCTGGCCTTTCTATCTTTTCCTCAAATCGAAAGAGACTTAGATGCTTGGTTCCTTGAATACTTGTATTGGCACTGATCAAATAATAAGGGCTTCCCACTATGAGATGTTCAACCATTCCATAAACCTTCTCTTGTGGACGGTTTAATGCCCATAGGTTCTCACTAATGGAACCTCAAGACCTTTAATCCCGGAACTGGATGGGCAGATATAGGAGACACTAGTATTCAACACGCAACAATGGTTATATCGTCCTCTGTAACAAGCGGGGGGTCATATTGCATGTTTAGGGAGCACGCATCTGTGGACACGTCCCTGCCACAGCGCAGCTACGAGATTTGGTGACTGTCGTCAGTCCCCATCGACTGTTTATTGTCAATACGTTGGCCGAGTGGGCGGTAAATGTAATTTGTATGTTAAGCGCCCGGATCCTGTTACTTGACAGAGCCCCGAGACTGTCACCGCCGCCAACCAGCACCACTGCCACTTCCCATGATTCTCAGCGCCTAGACAAAACATGCCGGACGGGAACGCTGCCGCCGGACACGCCCTCTGCCGACAGCCTGGGTGAATTAATCGGGCGCACCATGTCACAGACTGCAACGTACTAGTGGCGGCCCCTGGCGATGGTAGTGGTGTAAATGCTGAGTGCCTTCATGGCGTGATGCTTCCCTCCGCAATACCCTATACTCGGCACCCCCTCCCGCTCAAACGCACACGCCAGCCACCGCCGATGCCATTAGTAGGGCAGCCGATCTAAGGTCACATCGGCTCGAGGGCATTGCCCACAAGTTGGTCAAAATGGCTCCCATAGAGGGTGCCTTAGGATGATGGTTCTTGTCATTCGAAATGGACAGCAGGAATTACTAATTTGAAACTTCATTCAATACATGGATCTTCATTTTCTCGTTTCATTTCAAGGACTGATGGCACGTCAGTGGTGGTCTATCATGAACGACTAAATGTCCTTAAGAGAGAACCCATTACATTATTTGCAATTATAATTTGATCCTTAAAAATTATATACGGACGATTCCATCCTGTCGTCTTCTTACGTTTACTAAAGGGTACATTAATCTGTTTCAGTTCCCTCGCTAATGGTACATCAAGAACCTCTCATAAACTTGGATAATGAATCTCCAAACCAATTGTATTTACACATTCCACGTTTTTCGCCTTCCGACTGGATAACCCGCCCAGACGGGCGGTAAGCTTGGGTCGCTAAGCGGACACCAATTAGGCTTATCTCCTCTTGGCATTTACCTGTAATTGAACCAATTTTCCGAGCACGTGCTGTCAGCAGTGCGGGCTGCAGACCTGTGGTTCAGATTAGGCACGATCATCACCCCTCTGGTCTGTAAAATTGTCTGTGACTGTGTGTCTAACATAGGTGGCAGGCAGGACTTACTTGCGCTGGGCCGCGAGCAGTTGAGAACAGCTCAGAGCAGCTCACAGCTTCGATCTACTGATCGCCGCCGGCACTGTCGACAGTAGTTTGGACCGTGACCTGGTACTGGTTTGCTTCTATGTAATCATCTATGGCGGCACCTACTTGTGACTTGCTGCAAGTTTGTACCCCCTTTCTAGAGTCTGTTTGACCTTGCTTTGAAAGTTTTAGCTAAGAATGATATAACATGCACTATGGTGGATGGGTGTTTGAAAAATAATGCAAGCAGGTACATGATGAATTTTATAAACACTATAATGAAGTGTCAGGAGCTCCCGCAGCTGGACATCAATTCAATCTCAGACGTTTTATGATTCGTGATTCGTTCATTGCGCGGGAATTTAGTTTTAACGGGATTTCGCTACCACATGACCCAACATGAATGTAATTTCACATTAAAATGTAGAAATTGGAGGAGAAACAGTGATTTTAAGGTGCGTTATAGTGGGCACTCTAACAAGGTCTTTGAGCCTTACACTGCCTATGTTTCAAATAATGACAAATATGACAGTGAGGATTCAAAGTGAACTTAGAGAAACTGTATATCCTTGCTCAAAGTGGCAGTTCCCGATATAGGCTTCGGGTGTCCAGGATGTTGACTTTACGTGTATGAGAATATATAAGCCTAATTCACCAGATGTCACCGGATAATCCCATTTATAGGCCCTAGGCCTAAATGATAACGGGAATTACTTAATCGATATGAAACAAACGTAATGAAACAAAGTTTGGAACTTGTTTCAATTTTTAATGACCCTTTGCAAGGCCCATATATATGGAACGGGTTCCAGTGCCCCCCCCCCCCCCCACCCCCCTTCTAGACTAGTGACAATGCAAATACATGTAGTTATATGGCCTTCGTGGTTCCGACACACTCTGACAAGCGTTCCGACACAAAATATCTTCTCGTAGCGCAAAAGCAATCTTTTAGAATTTCTTTTTATTATAGTATATTTCATTTTTTTAGGGGGGAGATCCTCATTGTTGTTTACTCAATCTAATCTTTTATTTATAAACCAGGGGTGAGATAAAGCATTATAGGCTCTGATTGCTGTAAATATGATAAAGTCTAGCTGTCTGAAATATATCAGAATTATGATTCGCACCCAACTACTACGATAAGGTCCTTGATATACCCCGATAGGACCCCGACAAGAAATGTTCCTGATAGACCCCAATGAACTACAATGGAATTCTTATCGGGAACTCCAATCGTAAGCAAAAAAAAATGCGCCAAGGTTTTGAGGGTTCCCGATACGTTTCCGATACTGGCAACTTCATTAGCATACACCTCGATTAGAGTTGTGTCGGGAATGAATCAGAAACGTTGTCACAATGCACAGCCCACCAGAAATTCCAGTCGGAATGCGCTCTCTTCCAATTGGAACGCTTCCCAATTGAAATCCAAAAGTACAAAATATCAAACATGTTGAATCCAAGGGTTACAATAAGAATTTCCAATCGGGGTCCAGTCGTGTTTGAATCGGGATCCGCGTTGTAAGCTAGCGCCTACCGCTCCGATAGAAACACTTTCCCGACAAGAATTGTTCAATTCCAGTCAGGAACTGTATCGGGGACCTTATCGGGGTTGGTGGGTTCCTGGTCTCAAGGTTTCTCTGACTACAGTCCTGAGCGTTTAATAATACACAAAAAACTATTTTTTTCTAACTAGACTAGCGACTATGTCGATTCATATTTGGCTACCACCTGCCCCCCCCCCCCCCCCCCGTCATCCCATTTGAGAGTCTGTGCTCTGGGAAACTGTCAGAGAAACTGTCTTAAACTCAGCGAGAATCTCCAAGCGGATACGACCAGAATCTTTTTTTTTTTTAAATGGTAGGTAAAAAGGACAATTCACTGTTATGTCATGAAAACAGGACGATTTTTATAAACAAAAAAATTGTCAGAATCCTAAGACTTTGCCCTATTTATTAGAGTTCATATACCTGTGTCATGGCTAAACTTCCCTGTCGTAGACTGAACATCAGAATTTGTTGGGTAAAAAACACTAAAACATGTTACCTTCCTGTGTTCACAGTAATTTGATGAAAAATCTATTGCGATGACCCATAGAAATAAACATCCTTTCTTCTTAGGTATTTTAAGGCAATTAAAATACCTATATTACCAGGCTGTGATAGATATTTACTGATGTACAAAAGCATTATGACAGATCACAAAGAGTCCAAAAGAGCGCTAAAACGTGATTTTCTGATATTATTGCATTTTTGGCATATAGCATAGCTAAAAAGTGCCAATAATTACCTCCAAATGACATTTAATCAATAGATAACCTACCGGTTGTATTTTATGGGGGTTCATCTACAGATTGTTTATTATTTTAAGTATCTATGCTGATTATTGACTGAGATAGGACTGAAGGAAAATCTTACTTGACATCAGGTCAAAGTTCTTTGACAAAACAACAGGTGACACCACAATTTTAGAGTGTTAGGCCTGAAAAGTTCTGTTATGTATTCTTTATGAAGTTCTCTTGATTTCTATCTACTTGATTTTTCGAAAGTAGTGCACCATAGTTGGGGTGTAATTAGTGACCATTTAGTAGTTGTTTAGGTAGCTAGCTCATTATCTTAACTTCTTCTGTCTTCCTGCATCTGTAGACTAATTTAGGGGGTAGAACTACTTTCTTAGCAGAGTCACTGAGACACGGTGACCTCACATCTCAATGACCTGAGAGGAGGAAAGGCGAACACTGCAAGTCAAGTTAATCACTTTAATCTCCTGAGAGCAATCTGTGATAAATACAATTACAGGCAGTATTATCCAATGCGATGTTATAGTCTCGTCAACTATGTAACCAGCCGTATCATAAACTTTTAGCTTAATGTCCATAAATGTTCTGTTTCCTTCAGTTTTCCGAAAGCATATCGTTCTTGCAGTTGCTTGCTTCAGTTCCTGTTTTGCTGAATAGAGTCATGTATCCTAGTGCTCCTGGATTAGATGTTAAAGACTCAGTCCACGCATTCTGTGTTCTCTCCACTGAGAGCCAGTTGCTCACACGTCAGCCTGTAGGTAACTCACAGCACTGAGAGTCCACACATTGAATGTCTATAGTAGGCGACTTCACTCCTCACGGGATGAAGCCTCCGGCACCTAACCTTACTCCAGCGGGAGCAAGTCTTTTGCTCAGCTAGCTCTTACTCTGCGTACCTCAGTGCTGCCTCCGGCAGCTGCAGCGAAGGTGTACTCCTCCGCTGCTTACATCACCTGGTCACATGACCAGTCATACCCTTATACAGACGGGCACTCTAGAAGCTTCCCTCTGTTTTGCATTCTGCTACCAACATTCATATGTTTCGCTCCATACGATGTTAGTTATTAAAACAGGATAACACAATCGGACAAGCGCGCAGTGCTGTAGGCCTATCATCTTTTATAAATGCTGCATTTGCTTGAACTAGAAGTTGAGATTTTACCCATATTAAACGCTCAGGACAGTCACAATTTTCAAGTTTTTAAGTGTCTCAAAAATAATATAAGATGCTGTATATAGCTGTAAAAGGTTGTTAGGATTCATTCAATTTTCAATAATTACAGTAAACATCAGTTAATGTCTATGCGGCTTACCTAATTCCGAAATTTCATGATTTTCCATCAGGTATTTCAATTTTCACACGCAAGAGGTATTTTCTGTCCAATAGGCTCCCGATACACACCTATGGTACGAAAAGTCCTTGGGAATTACTGCTCTATTCAAACCCTTATGGGATACAAGCTATGAGCGTAGACTTCCATAGGTTTCCTCTATAGGCTGTAGTATCGTAGGGTGATTCGGAGAAATGTGGCGCCTTGCTTCTCGTCCTGCTCGTAACGACGTAAGTCGCAAGCGGAAGCGCCATGAATGATCTGCGCGGGGACTGTGCCAAAGCTAGTGCAAACCATTTTATGATAAATCGATCGCTTAATTACAATACAAATATCGTGTGTATGTCTTCAAAATATTCGATTAAAGATATGAACTTCAAATGAGTTAATACTTTTGAACGGAAACAACAACAGACGTTGTTACCCACCTAGTGACTTGGGGTACCCGTAGCTGCGTAATGTGTGACGTCATATGAATAGGCGTATCACGTGGTTACGTCTTGCGTTTGAGGTAAAAAATAACAAACACATTTGTTCGTTACCTCAGATTGCAATAAACAAACGTCAAGTCGGATTGTACAAATAGATACCACCTGAAAATGTACGTAAGTCTAAGATGGTATTAATCGCGTTGATTATAGTGTTAAATCCATGGTTAGCTTAATTGTAATCAACATTATGTAGAGTTAGACTTAGACTTAGAGATCATGACGCTACTTTCGTCGTTGACCTAGACTAAGTATCGGCACCTTAAGACTATATTTCCTATAAAATGTCTTGAAACCGGTCTTTGCACATTATGACAGCGAAATATGGTCAACAAGACTATGTTGTAGATCTTTAAGGAGAATCCGGTCCAAAATTAACAAAATTGAAGGGAGCAGCCATTGCTTTATTTTACATGGCGTGTATTATCGGCACCTGGCGTGTATTATCGGCAACCTTTCACTCTATATTTTTTAATGGGACTAATAACATTAAAAGAAATAACTGGAGAGAGGAATTATTGATATTGACATTATGTTGATATATGTTACACTCAATTAAATACAAATTGACAAATTGTAGCACTTTTACTACATGTTACACAAAGTGGCACAGGAAGTGTGTCATAAATCATTAAATGCTGCACATTCTGTCTCTACTAGTACTACACATAGAAAGAGCAAAGATGCAGCATGTTATAAAATAATTTAAAACCTCTCATGATATATACAGCCTACCAAGTTGTTTGAATGTATTGTATTCATTCAAAAAGGAGGACTTTCCACCTATTCATAGCAGTCAATTATATTTTGATTCATACAATGTGGTATATCCCTTTATATAATGCATTTGAACATTTATGGTTTTAAAATCAAAATAAAGTAATTATGGTCAGGTGCCGATAATACACGAATATATAAAAAAAATGTAGTGTATTATCAGCACCCCACGTGACTTACTTAGTTAGGGTAAAAGGTAGATTTTCAATATG
Organism: Alentia gelatinosa; assembly: GCA_950022655.1. NCBI lineage: Eukaryota > Metazoa > Annelida > Polychaeta > Phyllodocida > Polynoidae > Alentia > Alentia gelatinosa. Next base: position 45,695,808 of record OX465583.1, on the reverse strand, counting down.
GCACATTTTAGGAACAGTCTTAGCCTGTATACCCAATTTAATATTGATTTCTGTCCAAAATTAAAGTATTTAACTTAATATATCATGATTTATGATCAATTATATACTAACAGACAAGTTAACCTCCTCACCTATAGTAGAACAGTTCTTGACAAGGACATAAATAATATTGAATGGATTCACCATGGATCTCTAAAATCAACTAATAGTATATCAGATGTAAGTTGATGATAGGAATTATAGTTTCTAGACTTTCAATGATTGCTATCTCAACTATTCATTGAATAAATTGATAAATTACGCCAGAGGTGCCGATAATACACGCCTGCCGATAATACACGCCACTACTCTAGATCTAGATCTAGAGAGATCTAGATCTAGATCTTGTTGATGTCAACAACGTCCAACAGTTACCGCGTTCAGTTTTCTGGGAATTTATTTACACAACATTTAAGATAATGTAAAACTTATGATATATTACCAGAAAAGGAATAATTTCGATGTTTAACCATACATTATACTTGGAAATTAATTTCGTAAACGCACTGAGAATCAGTCATAAACTTATAATATAGGTATTGAACGTTGCGTTGGCGGCGACTACTGAGGGAAATATTTTTTTTCCGTAATGTCGGATCAAAGCGCCGGCCACGGAGAGCCAATGACGACGCTACGGGAAAAATTCGAACTCATAAACTTATAATATGTTCAATGTTGTACCGTTTTCATGTTCACACACAATCAAATAATCATGTTCACAATTGTATTCCTACTTGTCTCTTACGTGTTACTAACAAACAAATGCGCATTGGAAAATAGGTGATATATGGCGGCAGGTTTAGGTTTTAAAAAAAAAAGTGTTCTTAGATCTAGATCTAGATTCCAAGTCTAGATCTAGTAGTTGTGATTTGGTATTTTTAGTCTTCCGAATTCGAAGTCCCCGGTAGCTTTAGCAGCACAATGCCCAAAAGTTCACATAACTACAACTTATAAGGACTACTAATCTATTTTATATAAAAATTCAAATTAAGAAAACCCAATACATTATAGTTTTCCTTTAAATTGTATCAGCGTACTTCAATATGTTGCAACTCATATCAACATCTTCCTTCTTAAAATCAAATATCGTTATATTTTTAAAAAGAACGCCCCCCCCCCCCCCCCCCCACCCACTATTTTGCCAACCAAAACAATGTCTCAAGAGAAAATGTCTGATCGGATTCTCACGATATGACATCCTGGTACATAGTCTTAAGAAAAGGTTTCTCAGTGCGGTAACTAGTCACCAACGCGGGGATGTTACCCATGTAGATGTCTTCCTCGAGATTCAGGTAACCTTGGCTTGAGACTCATGAACCTTCCGAGAAGAAATCAGGATAGCATGAAAAAACAGAGCAACATAGTAGTGAATAAGGCTGAAATCGTGTGCACTATGTGCCTGTACGAAAATTAATAATGAATATTCTAATGATTGAAGATGCATTATGATATAGTGTAGAGTGAATGAAGTAGAGATACAATGGGGCAGTGGAAAGATACTGCAGTTTATAATAAGTATAATGAGTGGAAAATTGCAGGTGTTCTGTATAAGGAAGTGGCCAGACATGTGATGTCTAAACGACTTTTTTGCCAGCACTCAAATAGTCAGCACCTTCAAATTTGACTCAATCAAGTGTAAAAACTGTCTTGATTTTTCAACAGAAAAAAATGTCTAAATCTAACTTTTTTGCATGTAACTATGGCTAAGGCTTGACTTTTCACTGGAAAAGTGTCAGTCTGACTTTTTAGTGTGTATCAATGGCTAGGTCTTGACTTGACTTTCCAACACAGAAAAATGTTAAAGTCTAACATTTTAGCATGCAATGATGGCTAAGCCCTGACTTTCCACCATCGAAAAATGTCAAAGTCTGACTTTTTCATGTGTAATGAAGGGTATGACCTAACGTTTCACAGACTTTTCGCAGATTTATGGTAAATCTAGTGCAACAGACCAATGTCAACGTCTGACTTCATACCCAAAAAAAAATCAGCATTGCTCGCTGCTCCGCAGTGATAGGAATGCTCCACATGCACTTGAGGCTTCAGTCTAGTTGGATCAGTGTCGGCCTGCTGGTTGGTGTGTGCATGATAACAAGTTTTCTCCATGAGACCCTAGAATACCGACATTCACAGTACTGATGAGTGAGTCGAATTATTAGTCACAAGGAAAACAAGGTGACTGACTAGAACTGGAACGAAGGTTTATTAAGGACATGACTTAACGAAATGGTTTGAACTTCAAATCTATGTAACCGATTGCACGATCTGCTGTTCATATATTATCAACTTCATTTAGGATTTTTTATGATAGAGGCGAGAGCGATGTGTGGAACCGTTTTTCCGAGTCTTTTGTCAGTTCATAAGTGAGGACCAGGGCTTGGTCCCTTTTGACTGCCTTGAAAAGAACCAGGAGGAGAGTGTAACTCTCTCCTGTGTGCATCATCGCCAACACATCCGCCATAATGACTAACAAAGCCGAGTTCAGTATGCATAAATCTATTGACTTTTTGCTGTAAAAATATAAAGAGAGAAATTCATGAGTAATAATGAGTGATTATTACGAGCTATTGAAGTAGACACCATAGTAGAGTAGATGATGTGGGACACGAAAAGTTCTTGTAGGCTGGGTGGATGGTATCTGAATCAGCTGGCTGTACGGTAGAGAAGGGCTGACGGTCGGGAGGCCGTTATGAAAGTGCCTGACCTTGTGACCGTTGGGTGCACATGACCAGTGCAGCCACGTGAGGGGGCGTCCTTGGTTACAGGGTCCTCTTCTGTCCCGCATTTCCGCCAACCTTCGTTAGCCCGAACACAATGGTCCGACCTAACAGTCCGTTCAGGAAAAAATATCGTTGAATAGAAAAGCATGCCTATGTACTCCTACAATGAACTCGATCAGCATGTATCATAACTACTAAATGGAATTTATCGTGAGTGATTTCTATTTTATACAGTGGAATATTAGAGACGAGTCAACATGACATTAAGAAAAAGCGCGTCATTTTAGTTTCACATACTCATCCCTCCATTACTAGAAGTAAGATTATTAACAAATGGGAAGACTCAGATGAATGATAAGTGCTGTGATTTGAGATTATCAAGAGAGAATTGCTAGCTATTTTGCAAGGCCTTTGTAACATTACAGGATTACAGCATTTCAGTATTACAGACAGGATAACTTTATCGACGTCTACCTCTATGGAAATTGCTTCTATTAAAGTAGAGTGTTTATGTACCTTAGGCAAGTCAATTGAATTCAAACAAAGGTTCAGACTTCTTGATGAAACTTCATCACAGGTTATTGCCTTATCAGTAATAAACAACAATCACCTCTGGCTTATTATTTCTAGCTTTCTACCACGGTATCATTTTTTTTATCCTGTTTTCTCATTAAATCTTCTTTGACAACAGCCATGATCAATTTCAAATCTCTCGCCATTTCCTGTCCTCGGACTACTTCCGGGTTTTTTTTCAGACTTCTCAGTTCGGTAAATTCAAGCGTATCAGTGTCGAGAGGCATGGGTTTATTTTGGGGGAAATGTATTCATTCAGAAACCTGAAACAAATAAAGAGTGTTCTACAGTGGCCAAGGCAGGTTCTGCCGACAGAAATCTCCGAAGAATTATTCAAAGTGACGTAATTTATTTTTTGCTTGTATATTTGATCGTATAATGAATCATTAGTTTGACAAAAAACAATGAGTAAATGTGACTTTTATGAATTTCCAAATGATGCTTAGATAATCATGGATATATCCAAGCCCGGGTGAATTGTTAGCGACCTCAACCCAAGGAAATATGTCTGGGGCACCGGTATCTTAGGTCACATGCACACTGATTGTAATATGGGCCACAGTCGGCCGAGACCGACGTTAGCTTGATAAGATTATATGCCAAAGGTCTCCCTACCCTGCCCCAAGCCTGAGAACAAAGAGCCCCACACATGCCACTGAGTTGAGACACATTATAAGATAAATCCAACATCCTCTGTAAGAAGATCAGGACGAAGCCAATATTCCATATACATCTAAGCTTCCTACAACAGTATCGTTTCCTCAATATCAGCGTGAGCAAATAGGAACGATGAAAGATGAGCGTTGTCTGAAAGATTAGTTTCGCTTCAAACAAATGGCTGCTTTGAAAGTTCATCTGTTAGGTATTTGAGTAACGCAGTAGTTCACATTTCCTAATATTAACGGGAATTGTAACATTAATTCTATAGAAACTGTGATGCCCATCATAATGATATTGTTGGAATACATCCGATTTCATAGAAATCGTTATTCACTTCGGAAAAAAACACATCTCCTTAAATTACTTCATAGAGTAATAAATTCATAGAATAATAGAGTGCAATCATTAAGGTTATATGGATTTTAGATAATAGACAAGGTCAAATGTTCCAGAAGGTTGACCAGTGATGTCTCTTTCTATAAATCAGAGCTCGTGGTGAGAAGAGTAATTATGTAAATTGATTGCTTACATGTATTCTTTATTTCGGTGTGTTTTAACAATTGATTTCATATCATTTTGTTTCCTTCCAGGTATTGACGGAGGTTGTCGCGAGCAGTAAAGGAAATACCCCACAATTTCGATAAGGACAGACGAGCTGCTGTTTACAAAGGAGCATCTAATAGATTGCAATGTGAGCTGCTGCCAACTGTTCGAGTATTCCATCAGTGATCAGCCTAACTCTTTCTCGTCCTAAACCCTGGCTGCACCTGAACGGCCTGAGGTGCATGCATTTTCAACACGTCACAGCTGAGACTACACATGCTTAGTCTGAACACTAGCCCTCTGGTGACCCCACCTCGTCCCGAATCCAGTCTACACGTGACCAGTGAGATACATCCCCGTTCTGATATACATGGTCGACAATCGACAAATTTGACAGAGCCTCGTAGTGACTAGTCTACGTGTTGAAAACTTGATAATACATCATATTTTGCGCACTCCCGGCCTCAGTGGATACTTAGGCTCTGTCAATAGCAAGTGAAATTACTGAACATGACCGACAAAGCCTTCCTTGAGGCTCCATCGCTTTTAAAACCCCATCGCCTGATCCCTGCAACTGGTGCCGGGGGACGTGGAACCTAAATCTTGAACCTACCGTTCACACACTCTACTTGACAGACTTCTGTGGTGGTCAGTTTCTAACCACCACTCACAAACCTATTGAAAATATAAAAGCGAGGCCGAGAATAATTCCAGCATCGATCTGAGCCGAAAAAGGAGAAGAGATCCAAGCTGGGATCCGTCAGACCTGGGCTTTTGTCCCCGGCGCAGACAGAGCAGACAGCCTTGGCATGTGTCGCCCAGCAGCCTTTGATCCCCAAAGGTGCCCGCGCGTCTCCAGGTGATGCTTGATCAATGGCCTGTTCGCCGCCAGTCGCTGAGTATTGATCCTCTTGGCGCTGCACACCGGGCACGCCTCGCCCCCGCCCCCGCCAGTCGGCGCTGAACGGAGCTGCCGCCCGCTGTTGAGGTGCGGCAGCCTCCCCTGCCACAAGTCATGTAAGTACAATCTTTCCTTTCTTAAACGCCAGGTGGCACCACCGCTGCCTCACCGCCTGTTGGGTCGGCCTTTTGGTGGTGGTGTTGATAAAGCTATCTGATAAATTATTGTGTGGGTAAAGAGCAACCCTGTGTAAAGGCCAAGGGGCCCCGTCCATACATTGTGTATGGACATATTTAAATATGTTACAGTTTTAATCATCAATAAGATGGAAGACATTGCCTTGAAATAAAATCTGTAATTTGTCAAAATGAAAACCAGCCATTTTGTCTCTCAGCTAAAGCCATAGTTCCCCTTAGGGTCTCCAAAAGTGCAGGAGCATTTGGGGGTGGGGGGGGGGGGGGGGGGGAGGAGGGGTCTGCCCCTGAACCTTGTTGGGGCCAATGCAATCCCCCCAAAATCCCCAGCACGTTTACCGCATTATTGGTTATTTGCTAGTCTCATGCCTAGTGTTTGATTTTCATTTCGTCCACAATGTTTAGTTCATTCATTTGCTGAGTTATTCTGCCACTTTAAGTGCCAAAACACTATTTCAGCCAATTAGAGGACATACTGGGCTTCACTTTAGTACTAGCACGAAATTTCTATGACCAGAAGAACTTGATCCAGCACCAATTTGAAAAAAAGGAAAGCTTTTCCCACAAAAATGAATGAATCAAACAAATTAGTGCAAAGGCCATTACAAAGGGCATACATAGAGGATGAATTTGAGGTATGATAAGTCATAGTTTGATAGATGTAAATATCCAGCATATTGAAATAAATATACTGAAAAACTGAATTTGTCAATTCTCTCATCCATCTGGAGACTTCAGGTTCAAAATAAATTATTCATATCAGATGTCCAAATTCCTATTTACATGTCTAAGATATGTGTAGTAATTTTTTCGTTCGCTTAACCCTATGGATGTTTTTCTGCAAAATTAATTACAGATTTCCCTATTAATGTGCAAATTAACTATAACATTATCAATATACATTGGATTCAGTATGTGCAAATATTCCTGTGTGCTAAATATTGTATCTTTATCATGAATATCTATAGAGTTATTGTAATAAATCTCTGCTAATCATTATGTGGTGCCATGCCATCTAATGTTTTCTATATACTTGAGTTCCCCAAATTCAACCTCCATCACTCTTGAACTACTTGACCGGTTTTTCAAATTCAAAAATCTGTGTGGTCCTCTATGCCCGGGCTATCTTTTGCATACATTATTCCAATTGTAAATATGAAATTCAATTTTTCATTCTCGTAGCTAGTGAATAAGCTTTAAGCCGAAATGTACTTTAGGATGGCATACTTCTTGTTTTCATGGATTTTCCTTTGGAGCGTATTCTCAAATCCTCAGGCCAATTTTCTCAATCGGGTCATGGTGTGCGATATTGTGTTTGGCCCACAATTGATTTTACAGGAGCGTTTGTCTCCCCTTTAATGGTCTATATAGCCTTTTATTTGGTCATTAAGTGAATAATCCCTTAGTCCGGGCACCCAACAATGCCCATACAAGCTGACGCGTGCCAATACAAAATGACCATATCGTAGCGATCAGTGCGCGTCATTGCGAGTCGTAACATGTTGGGAGGGTGCATGAAAAAGGTACCATGGTCCCGATACACCCCAATATATCTCATGATGCAACCAGCATAATCAACCATTTTTCCTTTATAATTCCAGAAATAATGCATATTTATCATTGATAATTTATCTGTAGATACAAAACAATATTGTATAATATTTCATAATGATATTTAATGAAAAAAATTAGTTCCAGTTTGAAGTATGAAATGATCGATTTGAGACGTTTATCTACTATCAAATTTCACCATATTTGCAGGGCGGTATTATCACTATGTATTCATTTCATAATTTTCCAATTATTATTTTATATGATTTCCCATTCAAAGTGTCACTGATACCTTCCGACGCGCACTGACACGCTACGACAATCAAGACATGATCGATTGTTGTAGACCCTCTACGATAAGGGTTTTTATCGTAGCGCATTAGTGCGTTTTCGTAGAAACCTGGCCAACTGCCCCGATATGCGCTACGATTTTGCTACGATATGGATTTTGTATCGGGAGGTCAATATCGGCACGTGTCGGGAGCTTGGTGGACACCCCCCTTAAATTCTGATTGATTTTCACTTCGGAAAATCAAATGTTTCTCCTGGGTTTCATTTAGTTATAATAGTATTAAACTAGTGCAGAAATATCAACTGACGACAGCTTTCCGGTATGAAATTGATGAAAACGAAGTCTGTTTACAAAATGATTGTTTTTTTCCCACGATTGCCTTGTAATCTCAAAATCACAATTTCACAGTTGACTCAATTATGTTATAACACATTGTTATTAAAGCTATAAGAAAGTTTGAATAAACAGCGGAAAAAATAATAAGAAGGAACTGTATCGAAATCCATAGCCTCTGAAAATATGCCATGAGTTTTGGTTGTAGAGTATCTCAAGAGGTAGCGCTGAGTGAGATTTTGTAGCAAACCAAAACAAATGGCTAGTTCAATGGCTATGGATCGAGGGTGGTTCAAATTTCATCTCACCCCTATAGCTCACTAATTGAGTAACGCTTGCGACATCATGACCCTTTGAGTATTTCTTTTACAATATTCCATAGGTATTGATTATGAGTTCCCAAAGTCGAGTCTATGGGGGAAATGCAAGGAGTGAGATAAAGGCTGTGACATAAGTTAATTAAAGACATTTAAAAAAAAGAAAGAAAAAATAGTTTATTTTCATCTTTTAGAGTAACATAGCCATGATATACAACCATTCCTTCGTTTTACCTTTTTGAATATTAAGCGTGATTCAAGGATTGTTGCGTAATCATGCTCCTATATATATTTTTCTATATTTGAGATATGAAATAAAACATCTTACAGTATAGAATGCCTAGCAGACAAAGGCTCTATCGCTAACCGTTACGAGGTTGTCACACTGTATTTCTTTCCTTTTTCTTTTCTCCGTTTGGTTCCTTTCCTGTTTTGGGAGAATATATAAACGGAACAGTAGTCCATCTACCGTACAGTCTCACAAAAACACAACATATAAAACCCATAGGGAAATCATGTCTACAACCATTCATATTTTTGTACTAAATCAGCTAAGATCTACAGATCTTTATACAATACTATATATGTTATCATTTAATCATCTTTTTAAGAAATAATACCAAAATACTAAGTAGATCAGATTAGTCACTTTAAATTGATTTGAATTATGTATCTTATATGACACGACCACCACATATTTTTGTTCAGAGGGAACTAAAACATCGTTAATGTGAAAAAGGAAGTAGCTACATCTATAGATGCTAGGATCTAACCTATGTAAGTGACGGCACAATATACCAATTGTCCGATGAAAAACTTGGATTTGAGGTTGAATTTAAAATAAGTCTTCGTTAAATGTCCATTTGAAGTACAGATGAATATTTTACCCAACACGCTGTCTTCTTGAATCGTATTCAGGATTTGAATTGTCACATATAATCGACGTCACTGTCTCTGTGCCCCAAATAATTTACCAAAGATTTACAAGGTTTTCTATACCTCGTTTTGCCTTTATGTCAAAAGCTCAATCCCATTGATTTTGCTTATTGTGTTCATGCTGTTTATGAAATGACAATAAAAATCGGCGACACTGTTTTCCTGTGAAAAGAATCAGAATAAACTTTCTAACATATATAGCGGTTGGACGCATTTCGCTGTCTAAAAGTTTCCTTTAATACTACACATTTCTCCTCGATACTAAATTGCAATTTTGTCATGGGACCCATTATGAGCTGATCGATGGGAGAGTAGTAGCCATAACATGTACCTAATGGTGGCAAATCTACTTCGTCTCTATAACGCACTCAGCTGGTCAGTTAGATGCTTACATAAGGCATGGGTGTTGATGAGGGGTCTCCAATGGCAGAGTTGATGAGTTATTCATCGACTCGGTTTGCTCCTGCCCATGTATTACTCTTACGCTTATTCTAGGATAGAGCTGTCATCTTGTTTGTCATTTCCAGATACACCCCCACCCCCACCCCACAGACACATATACCTTTTTTCAACAAGCTGTGCTCATTCTGTCGCTAATTCAGTGCGTGCAATTTTCGTTAGGATGTTTTTGATATTGACGAATAAGTTTAATTGTGGTATCTTACATGTATCTAAAAAAAATAAAGAAAATAAAAAAATCTTACATATCTCCACTGCAAATTTGATTTATGTTGATAGAAATGCCTCTAATCTTTCAAATGGTCATTGACATACACCTAGTATTACAATTACCATGTTTATAAGCTATGCCAGTTCATCCCTTTCAATTCTTATGTTAATGCTTCATAAAACTCGAACATCGGGAACCCACTTTATTATCAATAAATGTTCAATCATCAAGCCCTATAAAGTACCCCTCCGCCCCCCCCCCCCCCACCCCCAGAAAGAGGATTTCGATAGCTTGATATAAAAATACTACTTCCCCAGGAGTGGTCTACCCATTTTCTGGTTAGTAACTCTGTTTATTAACTAAATCTATGCAGTCTGAAGATCATCTAGGATGAAACCGCCATAGATTCGCTGAAATGCGTCTAGGATGACAATGTTTAAAGGTTCCCACAGGTTGTTCGCACTTTATAACAAGAGAATCATGATCTTGACAACATAACAAATGACTGCTTTCATCCAAAATGCTACCTGCCACCTGATTGGTCGTTGCCGATTACACGATACAAGACTATAAAAGGGATGGCAGTTCAAAACTGCCACCCACCGCTGTCGTCCAGTGTGAGTCGATGCTCTGACAAATTCTCAAATGACATTTTGAACAAAACAAAAAAAATCAGCACAAGATTTTTAGGAAATCTTCGCTGGCTCCTCAGATCAGTCAAAATTAGATCGTTGCAAAAATATATCTAAAACGTATGTGAATTTTACATGATCCCATCAATGATTATCAGACTTCGGTAATCAGCCACGTGTATCAATAACTGTATGGTGCAGGTTCCTGTCTCCAGTGTACTCTGCAACTGAGTGGAGCATATTCACAAATCTAACCATAGGTACGAGGCCCTGGACACAAGATCGCAGCTAACCACACTCTGAGCAAGGTCTAACAATATCAAATTAGGGGAAGGCAATCGTGTTATGGCATTTTCTCTTGATTGTGACTAATGAGAGATTGCAACTATGTGATGATCGATTGATATCAGCGAACTGCTTCAAACGATGGCGGTGTTAAAGTATGATATAAGTGTTGCATTAGTTAATAGATATTCTACGTTGCATTGGTTAATAGGGAAATTTTTTTACGAATAAGCAGTGCTGACAGCACAGACAATAAGATCACCTTTTCCAATGTAAGAGTTTATCAAAATAAAAAATGCAATATGGCCCCCTATTAATGCGGGCAAGCTTTTAGAACGAAATTCAGAGTAAATCATACGTGTAGTGGTAACAGGTGGTAGGGGTAATGTCTGTGTCATATGAATGTAAATTAGAAATGGGTAACATAAAAAGTCATATGGAGTATCACAAGTGTGGGAGTAATAAGAGTTATTCAAGTCAAGGGGATAAAGAAGAAAGTTTAAACGAGAGTAGAAATCCAACAAACTATGTCAACATTGGACTACAACGACCAATAAAGGCCTAAAATGCCTCTTCAATTATTCTAAATCTTTACCTTTCGTAAATCTATCATGTTTATTTGTCAGGTTCATACGGCAATATAAGAAATGTACTGGAAAATATGGTTTTCTTCAATTCTTTCAAAAACAAGGACGGTGACCTATGATTTTTAAAACCTATATATGTAGTACTATGCATTAACTATATTCTGTGAAGTTTGAGGAAAATAACATGGGTTTCACTATGTGAAATCATACTTTTTATAATTTCTATATATTCTAATATAAAACTATTATAATATTGATCTATATATCAAAAACTAGCATGGTGACCCCCCAATTTTTAGTTAGATATGTGTTCCACACCACTTGGAGATCATCATTTTAAATTTTCAGGAAATTGACATGGGTTTTAATTTTCAAGCCAAATTGTCCGATAGGGCTTTAAACACAGTGGCTGACATATGAATGAATATCTTAGAGCCACCCCCCCCCCCCCCCCCGCCCTCAATGAGAAGCGAAAGTTTCAGGCAACCTTTGGTAATGAATATGGTCAAGTTCATAGGTTCAGCACAAAACTGATAAGCAAGTTATCTGGTGCCAGGAGACTATTTTAATCAGGCCCAGTTCAAACTAATTGTTTCCATTTAGCAGATAAGGGCACGCGATGTTATTTATGACACACGATCATAAAATAAAGTGAAACAAACCAATAAAAAATGCCAACGATTTCCTGCTTAACAAATATGTGACAATCTATAAGGCGTTCCCATTAACCATCCTTATCGATAGAAATTACTCCAAATTTGTCGAACGACTGCCTTGATCGTTATCGGAACTGTCTCGGAAAATGAAGAGAAACCAAATTGAGTAGAGAAAATACATGACTGACCCCACGCGTAGCTTGAGGCAGTGGTGTTGGTTCAGGGGAGAGGGGTGTTATCTGACGTGGTAGCAGTATGTGCGGTAGGGTGGGAGGAGGGGGAGGGAGATATCATCACCACCTGGGGAGACGGCGGTGCTACCTGGCGGCAGCCGCTATAACTACACCTGGCATGACACGCCGACACTGCCGCCTCCTCCTCCTCCTTTTCCTCAGGTGGGCCGACGCTACCATTTTGCTAAGGAGGGGTGGCCGGTAGCTCTGTGAAGCGGTGTGGGAAGTAGGAGGATGGGATGAGAGAAATGTAAAGAGAGATAAAAGTTGAAAAAGTGGCAGGACAATGTTGGTTTATATATCTAATCAATCTGTTTAACTTTGCAGAGAAATGTCTGAAAAACGACCCAACGTCTCCCCGCCCATAAAGAAGAATGACGGGCGGCCGGTGCCGCCTTGGTCGCCGCCGGCGGGGGGCGGCGGGGGTTCGGGCGGCACGGCGGGCAGACAGCCGTCGGCCGTGCACGGCAAAGCGTACCAGCACATCACGCGGCCACCCCTGGAGAGAGCGTGCTCAGTTCCCGAGCGAACGGGGAGTAACACAGGCACCAGCAGCTATAGTAGCAGCCGGACGTCCATTGACAAAGGCTCTGTCTACAACAGTAAGGATGGGCTGGCCAACGCGCGCGACAAGTACGTCACGGCGAGCACGGTAGCCAGTACCCCGCCGCACACGACCGACTCGCGCGACTCCAGTTCGGGCAATGTTGGTGGCCGCGACAAGTACGACAGTGCGGAAGGCGTCTGGCACGAGCGGTTACGTCACAAACGGCAGACATCCGCCGAGCACATCTTCGACGCCGGTCGCGAGTTGATGCCCACGGACGAGAATAACGTACCGCAGATTGACAGGGCCATCACCCCGCCGCCGTCGCCCGTACGCGAACGTATCGCCAACGGTAAGGGCTTCGGCGTGAAGCGCTTCCCGAGCCTGAAACTGAAGCGCGGCAGGATGGGTTCAACGCGCTCCAGTAAGAACAACCACGACTCAGACCCGACCACACCAGGGTCCAAGGAGCACAACCCGACAATCACCATCACCATGGACGAGGACAGGGACTCCATCATGTCCGACTACCTGAGCCCGGATAAGAACTACAAGAAAGAGGCTCGTATCCACTTCATCGGCGACGATGTGAGCCTCTATGGCACCCCGAAAGAGGAGCTCTCCCCGCTCAAAGAGGTGGATAGTAAGACGTCCAATTCGGCCAGTTATCTGAAAGACCAAATTATATCGTTCTTCCAGCCCTCGGATAACAAGCTGGCCATGAAATTATTTGGAAACAAGAATGCATTGATGAAGGAAAAAATGCGGCAGAAGGCGGCTGGCAATTGGGTGATTCACCCGTGCAGTAACTTTAGGTAAGTCCAAAACTATCTTCTATCCCTTTAACCCGTGCGGATCAGGTAATCACTTGGGCGTTTCACTTTCCCAGATAGAGACCATGATAATACCCTTGTTTCAAATGATTCGTGCTATTCGTCCGGGCCCGCACCCATCCCTAGGTATCACAGTAGCTGAAACAAACTAAAAAAATAATTTTGAAAGAATCAATGATCTCTAAGAACTGATGCACCAAAACTTCAGAAGTGAGCTAGTGGTAACTAAACATAGGTGTAGAAGTCAAAAGATCTTCCAGGCAGGAATGAATAGAAGAAATAAAAACGATTTATTTGATCAGTACCCAAAACCAGAGCAAGTGAAGGATTAACACCTTGGAGTTTCAACGTGAGAAAGTACTGGTGTCTCTCTGTGTAGGTGTGAATGTCAGTGTGTGTAGGTGGGATTGTCTGTTGGTTTTCCACGGCCGCTATTGAGGGAGTGCGCACCTACGCTGTCTAGTCGGCTGGAGAGTGGGTGTGGAGGGTATGCCAGCAGGTGCTTGGGTAGCGGTAGAAGGAGGTGGCACGCTCGTAGGTGTGGGTGAGTAGGGTGTAAAAAGTAGCATTTACGGCGGGCGTAGGTACGACGCGGTCCGCCCAGCCGCGGCTTGTAGCAAGGGATAATGACAAGCCGGACGAGGCCGTCTCACAAGCCAGCAACTATTAATAAGCATTCCTGTCGTTAGATTAGCGAGTGCTTATTGTAGGCCTCGTCAGGCGGTGACGCCTCACCTGACAGAGATGTGTGCGTGTACATGAGTGTATGTATGCGCGCTGGTGGATATGCGTTCCTGTGCATGCCTGTCAATGTCTGGTTGCATGCAATGGGCAGGAGACAGGGTACCTCTCTATGCATGTGTGAATATGTGTTTGTGCTGGCTCTTGTGGTGAAGATCAGACATATTCTACACGTAGTAAAATCCCTCAACGAACAATTTACTAATGATATACAAAGGTGATCCTATCATATGTATGTATGTTTCATTATTGTGTGTGCCATAGTGTGATTCTCCTGATATCCTCTTTATGTCTATGCATGTCGGTGTGTAGTATGAAGCTGAGAAAGCCAAGAAAACATTATTGTATGGACTATTGTTTGCATGCAATTGTATGGGTTATTGTTTCCATGCAATCTACATGTGTTTAAAAATATGGTAAGGTACTACAGAGGCCAGTTACTGCAATTACTGAATAACTCATTTCCGTACGACACATCTTTTGGTGGATTAGAGGGCAAGGTTCTAGTCCAGGAAAACATCTATGCATCTCTACATTATGTGTGGTTATGTATGCGTATTTGCAAGAGCACTATGTACGTCTTTGTCTACATTAACATTTAAATTGATGCGTGTCGGTGTTCGGTGAGCTAGTCTAAGAAAACAGCCACTCGCCTGGCAAAGCAACAGCACACCGACCTCCCAGAAACAAAAGTGACGTCAGCAGGCCACCGGCAGAGAATGGTGATTGCCTTTTTACTGGCTGACCCTACCTCGTCCTTATCTGCGGCCAAACTTAAATGCTATCTTTCTTTTTTGGTTCCTGCTAGAAGTGAAGGATGAGGAGAAGCGCACTTGAGTTGAAGATAAAACTGGATCGCTGTCTCTGGCGCAATCTCTGCCGTTCATTAGATGTGTGTTCCGTGTTCTAGCCACTTTCATCGGCGTGCCTCCCCGCCCCTCCCCTCCAACTCAACACCAACATGGCTTCCATTTTCTCTGGTCACTTTTTTTCCTGTAAGAGTGATAAACACTTAACGAAGTGCCCCGGTAAAGGTCGCATCGTGGAGTCAGACTTTGTGGTCATTTATCGTTTAACCAAGTAATCCATGAAATGTCAATTACCCTTTGACTAACTCCTACGTGGCTAAGTAAACAACGATGGCTCTAATCGGCACATAGGATTAAGGCTATTACTAATAGCCAGGAATAGCCGGCGACCGCCTGCAGCGACTGACATTCAGAAGGCAGCGGCCGTGCCGGATCAGTGGCATTTCAGGTAACCACATCAAGATGGCTAGGGATTAAGTGTCAGGTCTACTAGTATTTAGGGTTTGCCTAGAACATCAGCTGATTATGTCCGCATCCTGATCACTTGCAGTGTTATTTGTCCATGGCTTGTCGTTTGCTTAGGCTCTGATTATCGTAGTTGATGTATGTATATTCAAAACTAATTGGACTGATATCTCAAAGGCTATTAAGGACATGCCTCTAGGTCGTAGTTATTTGTCTGTCGTATTTGATAGACGCAATATGGTGTGATGATGATTGCAAAGTGACCTATACTAAAATGGGTACCGAAAATTGTGGAATCAGTGTACTGTAATAAGATAACGGTAAGCTATTTGATGTTTTTTGTTGTTGAGAGATGTCTCGTTTGATGTGAAACATCTTCAATTTTTTTAATTTTTTTTATACCAAATTGAAACCAGCATCTACTCATATAAAGAACAGTTTGGACATATTTATTTTACAGTTTTGGAGTTGGGACACATCATCGGAGTATTCTCTCTGAATTTATTACAGCCGCACATGGAATAAGTGTTTTGCTGTAACGGGGATTCATCCTTCAAGGCGCAGATCTGTTGGGTTGGTATAGTCTGAATGCAGTTGTGCCGTCTCAGCTTACGGCGACTGGCGCCCCGTTGGGTATCTGCCACCACCAGTGACCTTGGAGACAGTGGTAATCACTCCACATCAAATGAAGCCAAATACGATCTTAGCATGAACGTGACCTACGGGCCGCACGGAAAGGCTAGATTGCAACCTTCTGCAGGGGAGCGCCTTACGAGCTGCAACACCACCTGGCAGTTGGTGCACGCATGCTTATGGGGCCAGGGTGACATAGATGGCACATGTGCCTTAGGAGCCAGGGTGATATAGGCGGCACATTTGCCTTAGGAGCCCGGATTGCATAGGAGGCACATGTGCCTAAGTGGCCATGGGGACATAGGCGGCACATGTGCCGTAATGGCCAGGGGTCTGTTGAATAACTTATGCATATGGGAGACCTTGTACGAGGGTTATTGTTAAATGATATTCAAGCTCATTTTCTAAAACAGTCCTAGCTGACGTCATCCATAAGTGTTAAATTGGTTTGATCCACATCGTCCCTTGGTTGGCATAGAGAAAAGAGTCGTCATGTACAAGCCTAGATTATTCAACAGGCCCCTGGGTAATATACGAGGCACATGGGCTTTAGCGGCCAAGATGACATAGGGCGCATGTGTGCCTTAGCAGCTTGGTTGACATTGACGGCTGTAGTAAAGGCGGGACTATTTCGTCATAAGGGTTGACGCTTGCAATGCTCATTGCATATGGGAATGTAGGGGTTGGGATCCACTGCTGCTAGTTGGTCGAGTTGATATGCTGTGATGATAGTGATATTGTAATGGCTGTTGCGTGGTAGCGGATAAGTTGAAGGGATGGTATCATAAGGTTTTAGCTTAGGAGCAATTGAAGCTGACGAGGTTTGTGCAGTGAAGTGTTCTGGTGTGGTATTTGTGGTGCCAAGCTGTTATGGTAACAGAGGAGCTTTAGCATGTGATGGAAAAGGGACCAATGGAATAAAGTATATCACCCTTATGATGGTTGTAATCCCACTAGAGTGACATTACGGGAGTAATGTCTTAGGGTTCTCGTGTGCAAGGGGCTGTGGTGAAATAAGGTTGAGGTGCAGTTGGGGTTGCAATGTTGTGGTGGTTATGTTATAGAGAAAGCAGTCTGGATAGACTTGGCTCACCGGTAAAGGTTTAAGCCGGCTGTCTGAAATCTGGCTTGCCAGTTAAAAATGAAGACCCGCCTGAGACCGTGTTTTGAGAGTTTCTGGGAAAGTGCTACTGCCATAAAAGCGCCGGCATCGGAGCTGGTGGTGGTTTTGGCAGTCGCCCGAAAGGTCGGCCGAATCAATAAGCCGTCTTCAACAATGTCCGCTGGGGCCTGCTGCTTAGGGAATGACAAAATGTTTGCAAACTCTCTCAAACTGCATGAAATTTAAGATGGAATTACCAATCCTCATCGAAAGTCAGAAATCTGAGAGTGCATGTACAAGCTTTGTGCCAATAAGGTACACATCTTTCCCTATAGACTGATTTGACGGAATGTGGTATTGGATTCGTAAATAGATAAGGAAGTTATCCACGGGGTATAAATTTGTTTCTGATTAGGTCTGAAAAATGCAACCTTATGATTACCCTTATTCTACCAAGTGGATCCAAGTATTGGATATATCAGTCCTGAAAAATGTCAATGCTACCACCTTTATTTTTTTTCTCGCATGGATCCACGGCAGAGGCTAGTTATCCATCTCTATCAGTCCTACAGGAGGTCAGGTGGAAGGGGTGGGGTGGAGGGTCGAGGAATTCAGAGCTATACGAAACCAAACCTTTTAGCTTTATGTGGTCACTTTAAGGAATTGAGCACAGCGTTGCCTTGTAATGTAACAAATACAGGTAATTGCGAAGAACTAATCCCCTCCAGCCAGTGATTAGCTATTGCCTAATGGAATTGCGTTTCTGTAGACCTATGGGTTCCTTTCGTAGAAAATGACCGGGAAAGGATGTTTGTTTCGGCCCTTCTATACGGCTTCGTTGAATCTGAAAGAATTGAGAATGAAGTCAAGGGGGTCATCAATCTAATCTTCCCCAATTAGTCGGCTTGGCTGTGCCGGTAGTCTATGGATACCGCCTGGGGATGAGGGTGCGTGGTGGCCGCAGACGGGATTTGAAGCAGAAGAAGATGGCCAGCGTTATGCCCGCCCAGCGTTAGTTTTTTAGCCAATGTTGTTGGCCGAATCTCATCTCATATTTCGGCTATTATCACCGCTGTGTTCAAGGAGGTGTTGTGTCCAAGCAGCACACGTACTTTTAACGTAAATACATTAAATCAATAGGGCAGTAACCGCGTGGTGGGTTCACATGTAGATGTATAGATCACGTCGCTCTAGGTGTGGGTATGATGGATGGCGTTTCTTTCGTATGCAGGTCTTGGGGATAGAGAGCGCAGTAAAGGAAAAAAAAAGACATAAAAATCATTACAAAAAATAAGAACTGCCTGTGCTACACCCCCACGGGGTCTAATAGCTGAGACGGATGGTCGCTGCGGCGATTTGACGTTGTAATTAGCCCCAATTTATCAGGAAATGTGATGTGTCATTCATCTGAAGGCGGCCGGGGTCGGGTTCGGCTCAGGTTCGAGGTAACGGGTTGTTTGGTAGGCAGGGGAAGGTGGAACTCAAGGTTAGGACGACATGGCTCTCACGTACCCCCTACTGCGCCCCTCCTAACGGGTTACATCCATCTCTCTAAAGACGCACACAACCCTCCCGGCCAGCCTGAAATTAGATTAGCCAAGACTAATCGGCTGGTCATCTGGCAATCTTGTGTTGCCGTAATTAGTTCGGGACGAATGGTGGGCACTCGTCTCTATATGGGACGGTCTCTAGATTTCAATGTTACAATCTCTAGATTCCAGTAAGGCCATCCCTAGATTTGTATGAGACAACCTATATAGGCAAGGTGCTCAGAAAGACAGAAGGTTATTATTTTCACCTCAGATTTTTATATGTAGCTACTATATAATTCCCCTGTAAGAGTGCGCTGCATACTATTACATCTCAAATGACAAACTTGATTGGTATAAACCTCAGTCATTCCCATGCCACTGTGAAGATGCTGACCAATGGCACAGCACGTTTTACAATGTAGTATATCTCAGGTAAATGCATCGTGGGAAGATTCAGCAACGCCATTGAGTTGCTAGGGTGTTGCTACCGTGAGTAGTCGCGAGAGGTTTGGCAAGGTCTGGTGTGGCCAGTACCAGGCGTTGTCAGTGAGGCTGCAGGTGCAAGCTGAGCTTATCTCAGTGTAAACACTGTCACCAATCATTATCTATTCAATGTGGAACCCCAATAGAAACCCGAAGGTGCGCTACGGTTCCTTGTATCATTCTGCTAGTCTTGCTTGGTTCAGACGCCGTCACCTTTCTTAGCAATCCTATTCTCTATTTTGTCCAATTAATTAGATTTTGATTTCTCCTGGCTGCTTCATGAAATACTGCATAACAATTAGGGTTCCATCCAGCTAGCCCATCATCACAATTTGAGATATTTTGTTAGAAACTAAACATAACATATCCCTCTGACGAAGTTGGGTTGTAATTTTACGATCAAATTTTTATCAGGAAAGTAATCATAGCTTTTGAGATCTGAAAAATAACTATGAATGTGGCTTCTCTGCATTTCAGAAATTATTTGTTTTTATATTTGGAAAAAAGTACACTTTTCCGTTAGTGTTAGGATTATAGCACGATGGTAAGACCATCCTAAAACCCTGATCATTGAAACTGGATGGAATCAGCTGACTGATTCTAGCGCTATCTAAAATAAACACAGCATAAAAACAGCACACATGGAAGTAACTATCGCTGCTTACCATAATACTCTAAGCCCAAAGACATGTGGCCTATTTTTAAAAAGAAAGAAACAAAAAAAACCTTGCGAAGCACTCCTACCCTGAACTGACCTGGCAATTGTTCCAATCTCCTTTTCCGCCGTTGGTATCTCAGCATCCCTCCATCGTCTGTCACCTGCCAATCTGTGTGAAATCCGAAACCGGGGACAGATCAGCTGGGTTCGGGCTTTGGATGGGAATGTTGGAGAGTCACCCGGTACACAACCACTACCTCTCGTTGTCCACGCGAATCACAGATTTGCTGATCAAGGACCGGAATGAAAAAAGATTCCTCATCCGCATTTCTTTTTCCTGCCCTGAGCGACAATATGCTTCATAATTAAGATGTGTGATTTGTTTTTCATTTTCATTTTTGGGGACGGCGGGATTACAAAATGCTCGAGGGATGTTAATCTTACGGACAGAATACTGAAATATTCTCTGACATAAATGATCGTGGCTCAATATGCGTCATTCTCACATCAAAGGTAGTTTTCTTGTCTATACCATATCAGACCTTACCAATGTATATATCTAGCAAGAATTCCCATTGATTATTCCTTAAATTTCAATGAAACAGGTCCGCTCCTCGAACAAAACATAAAACCGAATTTTATTAACCCTGCCTACTTCCGGGAAAGGATAAAGCAGAAGAAAGTTTCACAAACCACCAAAGGCCAGGGATAGGTGAAATGGGTGAATTATTAGAAATGGTGTCAAGAGATTATGTTCCAGATAATTGGATAGTCTAATTGTGAAAACACCATAGTGTTATTACAAATGTGGGCCTGGAAAACAGCTCTAACCGAATTTGCCACCACAGAGTTCTAAAGTCTCGTGTTTAACCATCGCGCTACTCTACCTTTAGGTGCCTCTTGGATAGTTTGGGGTTGATAGGCTGTCAAGCTGGAGAAACACCAATACAAAATGGACTATATGTGAGCATATTTCATATTTCACCTGAGTATTGCTCCTGAGATGCTAAACAAAAGGCGGGAGATATTCCTATGAAATAATATCTCACATACATGCTATTTTGTATTGGCGATTCCAGCGATAGCCGCCTTGACTCGCTTGGTGTGTCTCCGGCTTAAAGGTAGTCCTACTTGAAAGACGGACAGCATTTTATCTTCAACCCGCCTACCCTGCCTACCCCTCTTACAACCTTCTACTGTTTACCCCTCGGCCTACCCCTATCACCCTGCCCTCACCCTATACGTACAACCGCCAGTTCGCTCACGTGCAAGGGCAGCCGGCTTCCCTTTGATCATCTCACGATGATTCAAAGACTGCTCGAGGGTTCAGCCCGCTACCCTCCGCAACCCAGTTACGCAGTCCTTGACTGAGGAGTGTCACGGGTATGGCTCCATTATTCCACAGAAACGATGCCTTCTGAATAACTACCCCTTCTTCTGAACACCCTAAAACAACAGAGGCAAAAAATAAAGTTCGAAAAAAGTTGAATTTTCAAATAAAGGCATTGCCAATTAGCAGAACCAAGTAATGAACGGGGTGAGGTCACTCATGCATGGCGACCTGCTGACTCGGCATGTCTGTCATCGGGTTGACATTTCTCGTGCAGCCCTTACACCAGCCCGCCGTTGCCGCTTCGGGTATCTTCAAAGCGTTTGTCTTTTTTCTTGTGTGTGTTTTCCGCCCTTTCAGTTTTTCCTTTCATTCATTTCGCTTGTGTACAGGTGACGGGGCTATTCGACATTGGCCTCTTGTCAATGTCAGCACCAGCTACTTGCCGGCAAAGGCAGAAGGGGATCAATGTTATTGGCGGTGTCCTTGTTTGAGGTGGAGGGGGTAGGTGGTAAGAAGGGGTTGTGTGTATCTTAGAAATATGTATACAGCCTTTCCCACTTACCTGTAATCCGCCCTACCCATATCTTATGCAGAACACTGTAGAAAAGAATAAACTGATGTATGTCTGCATTATCGCTCCAAAAGAAAGCAAGCTGCAAACTTCTAGTTTCAGAAATTCCTTCCAAAGTTTGAACAATTCTAGTTTTGTATTTGGTATGGATATTATCAAATATAACTGAGAAATTTCCATTTTGTACAAATAAATGTTCCGTTTTCAAACATTGGTGCTATAGAGGCTCACATAATAATAATTCTGTGCTCTACTGTGACATTTTCACGTTAAAAAACCCCGACCATTCCTGAAAAAGAATAGCCTCTTAAGATAGATATCGTCGATCCATGTACATGTCGAACATTGGCATTGAGTTATCGAATTCCTTCCATATCTAGCAGATATCTAACCTTTTTGGAGGGTATCGGATGCTGGTATAAATGAGTTCCCTATTACACATAAACTCACAGCACAGCATGAGTAAGATGTGTTTAAATCAACCGACAGAAAAAGATATCTAACCTTTTTGAAGGGTATCGGATGTTGGTATAAATAAGTTCCCTATTGCACATAAATTCACAGCACAGCGTGGGTAAGATGTATTTAAATCAAGCGACAGAAAAAGATGGGATTTCCATAGCGCAGAGAGTATCAGTCGTGAGGAGGGCTTCCTCATAAGGAAGGTGCATTTGGCACAGATCCGGTGTGCTCCCTCATGAAGCAGGTGGACTTCCCTTCGGGGCAGACTTTTTGACGATTTTCTATTAATGGTGACTGATTAAAATTCATTATTATTTTACCATGTCATTTCCAGAACTTTCGAACCAGCAAATCCAAATGCTACGTTTGAAAATTAGTAATCGAAGACAACGAGCAATGTCGAAGACACCACTTTCATTTATATTTAATTGATTTATGGATTGGTATTCGCAATCTGTAGTGTAGTTATGGAACGCTTTAGAGGTCGTATAGTGCGTATGATTAAGCGTGTAGACGTCGTATGGTACTTGTGATATCACGGTGTTGCACAACATCAATATCGTTAGATCGTCCTCTGTGCGCACAGCTGCACCAAACAGCTGTACCTTGGTGTAAGTATAGGGGTACACCAGGAGCATATGGTTTATATCATTATTTTGATTAGATCCGGGGTGGCTAGGTACACAAATGCTGCCTCTGTATCATTAAATACTAGCCCTGTCCAGTAAGTTTTGGACGCCTATTTAGAGAGTGGAGGACCAGAGAATAGTTTGGGAAATGTTCTGCGGCCGGCGGCGGCATTAACACCCACGCTCCCATTTACAGACATCTACTAGAATAAAAGCTGACTAAAAAAATCTATAGTTAAAATCAACACATGCTGTTTTGGGAAAGGTGGTGTGAGGGAATGGTAAGGGACTCTGTGGAGATGAACAAAAAAACGCCCAACAAAACAACAAGACTTTGTTCTCTGTTGGCTTTTTGGGTGGCAAATTGATAACAGCAGCGCTCGTTCGTTTAGTAAAACAATCAGGGCTCTGTAAATTAAACTCTGTGTGTGTGGTTAGTTCCTTAGACCCGGGGGTTTGCCTCATCGCAGCCCGCCGGACACCACGACAGATCTCCGCTGTGGAGAGTCGACGGGTAATCTCATTTACCCTGATCCATTTATGTGCGACAGCAGCTCCATCATTCCGGGTGGGCCAGCCTTATGAGCCCCGCGCCAGACAACCATCAAAACAGCCTTTAAAAAGGGCTAACACAGATGTATATTGTGTCATGCTTAACGGGTAATCAACTCCACTGTTTGTGGTTCAAATTTTATCTTCAACCTGGGTGACTTCGTTCTCGACTTTTTTCCCTTTTCCCGCTTTTTTTTCTTTGTTTTAATTTTAGATTCAATTTCATCTCATTCGTTATGTCAGTAGACTAATGATAGAATACCAGATCAATTATGATGCAAGTGCAATGCGTTCTTCAGTTTGCACGGTGAGGCCCTCTGCCATTAAAAATTCTCGTATCTAGTGATTGCACTACACTTGCTAGTATTCCCCAGACTTTACAGCTTACTTCCCTAGATTTGGTCTTTAGGTGAAAAGCACAGCTAGTTCGTGCTGATGGTTGGGTGACTTCACTTCAGACGAACCCAGGGCCGCGTTTCTAAGTCTTGTGAGGTGCAAACAAATATAGAATGAAAGGAACCTAGTTCTACCTCTCATTCATAAAAAAAATAACTTCTATGGGTATAGATTATTCCAGATTAAATGGATATATCCCGTGTTCAATATAGAGAGGAAAGCCTCCGGCAAACCCATCTACGGTTGAAAATTTTTCGGTATTCTTTAATTCCTTCATCGATATAAGGCTTTACTTTTCTATTTTTCCGATAGGTGATTTCATTCCATGTGTATGGGGTTTATCAATGCCAGCAATTATCATATGTACCTATAATACTGGTAATCTAATTCTGGTTTTAACTACTCCTATTCTTTTATCAGATGAATGCTGAAAAAAGCGATATCATATTAAATACCAGTCCGAACGTGCTGCAATAACTGGATGCACTTTGCCCTCAATGTGGTATATAACTGAGAGCCAAGTTTATTCGAGTTCAATGTATTACTATTCTCATCAGCCCATGTCCTCTATTCCCCATCCAGGTATTTCATTTTCTGCGTGGTTCAGGAATTGTTAATTCACAGTCTGGAGCTTTAAATTTAATTTGACTCGTCACCGATTTATTCATATTAGACAAATTAATGTTGCTGGATTCCACCGAGCCTTGTATTTACCGAATGCTCGACAGCCGTTAAATCATATTAGATGGTGAACGGATGAACTAAACCATCTTCACTCCTCCCCTTTGCCATATGGCTGCCGCCCTCATGCAAGGACAGATATCAGTGGGTGTGGGAAGGAAGTCAATTATTGCACTTCAATAAGAAAAAAACGACGACGATTATTATTCATACGAAACATTGGATTGAAGTCACTCACATGGACGCCAAAGTATAATTCATAATATAATCTTTTGAGAGTTGCAACTGACAAATGATGTGAGAGTATGATTATTCAATGCTAATATCTAGCGGATTATCATATGGCTAACCTTATATTATGAGATACAGTACAGTATACTTCACTGAGGTAGACGGGATTAGAATTCTGTCCGACTGATGTTAAAGTGAACAGACATTGCAATGGTGGCTCGTATACGTAACAATACTCCTCTCCGATGCTATCCTCCCATTCCCATACACTGCACGGAAGCACATCACCCGCGAAGTGCATAACAACATCACCCTCCCCCACTTTCCAAGACAAGTTGCCGCAGAATATTGACAGGCCGACACTCATTAGTATCTCCATTATCTAGCATCTGGAAGGACAGTGTTGTATGCCCTGAGCAATATATGCTTTGCACTGTGAGCGATGGGAATTGTATGGAGTCATTTCGCAGGGAAGTTAGTTCAAATAATACGTCGATAAATACAGACTTCAGTTTTGAATCAAGTCTGTAGCATATATCAATATATGTCTATTGTATATTGTATGCGCATGATAGTTAGAACCTTTTGATATGTTAATGATATCAACATGAAATCCAGTGTGAAACTGTTTATGCGTTTTTGTTATCAATGATTGGTACGGAAAATGGATATGTCGATTTTATACAAGTAATGAAATTGATGTAATATGGATGTAGGGCTATGCGAGTGTATTTGAATCTAAAGGCGCACCAGAGAGCATTTCTCTAAGAGAAAAGAAATTCATGTAGATATGTATAAGTACCTACTCATCCTACATGTATACCTGATAGCGCAAAGAGTCCAAAAGTAAAGAAAATCTCTAAATTAACTCTTCCTTTGGTTTGCCAACGTCCATCTCATTCAAAAAATTCGTTTTCTCAGTTTGCCCTTATCATTCCCTCTGCAATCATAAAAAAACTACTCTGTGTATTCCAATTCTAAGGTCACGCGTTTGATTACCTTCCATTGGTGCCTGCAGCATGTCAGGAGCCGTGGTGAACATTTACTTGAATATTTAATCACACATGTCTGACACGCCTGAACATTTTCTTGTCGGGCGCGAATGATTATAAATACTTAACTTCAGTCTCATGGGTTTAAATTTGGTGGCCTTGACATTTAAATCAGAGGTATTTATTCTAGTTGGTTCCGTGACTGTCGAGGTGTTTCTACAAGTAGGATGGTTGTTGGATCCTGGGAAAAGTATTCTTATTGTAACCATGGAAGTTGTTCTACTTCCCCATACGTAGAAAGAGAGTTGTAGAACTGTTGTGTAGTGTGTGACTTGTATGACAAACGTTTATATCCTAATCTCACAGATTATATCTTATGGTAGTGTGACCCTGAATGTTGGGTAAAATGCTGAAATGACCGTTTAACATGAATACTTTGATGAATACTTTATTGATCACCATCTCATATTATCATTCTGATGCACGCTGATAATTTTAGTACAACAGCCAGTGTAATTGCAGTGGTTAATAGTGGGTAAAACTCAATCTTCGAAACTCGTGTCAATTTCGTGTAAGATATTGCTAGATAACGTAGGAGAAGATGGATGCCGGCGTTCATACAGGACTGTATCCTGCTCTCACTTTAACTGCTGTGACGTTTGATAGTGCCATAGGCGCGCATGCAATATAGACAACAATATGCTATGTCCATTTCAGTATGAACTTGCAATCATGCAATAAGTATATGATTAGAACTAGAAGTTACTATACCACCGTTCTTAACCTGTCTCTGATGTAATCCCCAGTAAAGTAATGGAAAGTATAGCATCTTTCGAGGCAGTTTTATGCGTAGGAGTTGACATATGGTGTATGAAAATGGCGTTATCCGCTGACAGTCACTTTGACGTCTCCCCTAGGCGGATCACGTGACTGGATTAGGGGCTGTGGCCACCAGGAGTCGCCCTGGACGCCCGTTAATGCACCATATCGGGGTCGTTTACGGGTGGCCCTCCTGTATCAGGTGATTAGGTGGCATTAGGCGGTCTTGATGCTGATCTCTGTTTCGTCAGTTGCTCTGTGGTATGCGATAATACAGTTTTTAGGATCTAACAAACTGCGATGATCATATCAAATATATGTCCCACTGAATTGATGAAAGGAAGATATGTCAAGGGGCTGCAGGACAACGGAGAATACAATTCGTAAATGTATGATTCAAGATTGCCTGCTTTACCAGGGGCTTCGTATACACGAGGCAGTGCTCCTCATCCTAACGCTTTACGGCCTGGTTTAAAGAGCCTGCTTTACAAGTACACTACAGACCCCCATATCGACTTTAATAGGGTGTAGGGGGGAATATAGGATCGGGAAAGGCGTGTGGACACACCAAGAATTGCACATGCTGTTGAAGCTGACATTTCACCATTTATGAATGGATGGACCTTGGTGTTTAAGTTACACAGTACGTTGTGATATGGCAAATGTGGGATGTGTATAAAATGCAGTGTTATCGCTTGTGCTGCACTGGCAACACATTATGGGCTTGGTGTTTAACTGCCACCGCTTATAGGTTCAGAGTGCTGAAGTCATTCCGGGTATGACAAGTTGGACTTTAGGGTAATAAATAGCTCTAAGTACAATACATACTCATGGTAAAAGCTTTGTTTTCCGTTTGTCCTTGTAAATTCAATGTCACTGCAGTTGCATTTATCTTTAGAATGTTCAGAGTAGATCATAGATATGATATTGCAGAATGGTGTTATTTGGGGGTTGCGTGCTCAGTGCAGTGGGACAGTGTTATAGATACCGCAGGACCGGGGAAACATGAGTGTGAAATTGCGTGCTAAATCGCCATTAAAACCCTAAAATATCATTTCAAAGGATCACAGCCATTCTGACGCTATTCACAGATGGGCAAATTTCATAAACAACAAGGCTCATCATGGGATATAATCATGTTTTTAGGTTTTTACGTAGATGTCGAATTTCATGAACAGGCAAGTTATGGTGTTATATAATCATGTTTTTAAGTTTAAGCCCGAAGCAAAACATTATTTTTGCTTGATATTGATACTATGATGGCAGGGATATAGAGTTGTCGCTTTCCTTAGCGACACTGGGATAGAGGCTTTAATCGAAAATAAACTGAGAAAAACACCCACTTCATACACCTCATGAGGATATATATTTACACACAGTGGTCTGCACATCCGAGGGCTGACGATGTGGACACAGGGGTCAGTCCATCATTCCCTGCGCACCTGAGGAACTCACCTATGACCTGGCGGCCTGGTCATGTTTCGGAAGGGCGGAGGGACGTCCTCCGCTGTGTGCAGAGTGAGATGGATCCTTGTGTGTCAGTCATCATCAGTTCTCTGCCTACCGTACTACCTACTCCCTTCACATTAACCCCCGACCCAAGCCGCCCCGGGTGTCGTGCTACCTCTGCCTCATTAAGACCAGCAACATTTCAAGGAATGTTAACATTGTTATTTAAAAAATAGGAAATCTTTGATTGAGTAAGTCAGGGTGCTCAAATATTATCAAGACAAAACCTAGCGAGGATTGATATGATTATTTAAGATTATCTGAATGGCCTCAACATGGAAACCGCTATGAATTATACAGAGAGGGAAGATCTTAAATGAGATTAAATTTTTACTCCCTTAATACATTACCTATTTTCATTGAGTTCGTGATGGCAGCTGAAGACGAATATAGAAAAAGAAATACCAACACAAAGGTTATTGAGACCATTGCCTTGTTTTATTTAATATATTTTAGCGATAGGAGAGTAATAGTGGCAATATGAAGTAAAGTCTGTATTATGTCTGAAAAGCAGAAAAAGCTCTATCATTGAATGATCAAACAGAATACAATTAGAAAAAAATGCTAATTCAGTTTCTTTGGTACGAGGGTTTCAAGGCACGCTTTCACCTTCGTGTTTTAAAAGGTAATTCAGCCGTTTTCTCTCCTGTTTCAAACCCTAATAGTTGTGAATGGAAAGGGGAGGCCGTCTTTGAGGTAGTACTCCTTGCTGCTTTGGATAGCTTTTATGTTTTTAGTCTCACACGCTTTCAGAATGACCTGCTCTGGAATGATGCCAGTGTGTTCCGTCGATGCGGCAAGCCGATACGCGGCAAGTGTTTGCTGTGCCGCGTAACACGTGCGTGTAGTGTTGACGCGTTTTACCTTTATGCCAACCAAAGAAAGCTTTTATTGGGCTGCGATGCGCGAGCTGTACTACCTGAGGCTACAGTACACAGGTCAACGTCTATACACCTGTCTTTGCACGTCCGAGCTTGTCTTTTCTCTCATGCTATACTCCACTCCACTTTTTTTTTTTTACTAAAATCACAGACACTTTTTACTTACTTGAATCGTGTTTGGGTAAAACAGCAGAGGAGGCACACATCATAGGCGTGTGCAGTTTGAATTTTTGGTATTTTGAATTTCCGCCATGATGAAGGCCACTGCAACATCGAAGTCCTTGGGTAAAGTGACAGGAATACACTGTAATAAATTAATGTGTCTTGGAACGTAATAGCAGATTACACCGTTACTATTTATTTTACTCCCTCTGTCAGCCTACAGGTGTAGACCGTATGTGTTAGCTGAGACTTGTCTTTGCCAACAGAGACCTTTATATGCCAACCGAAGTTCCCGCTGAGCTGTCTCAGTTATCAAGCGACCCTTTCCCCCACCCCGCGTATGTAGACCAAGGCTTCCGTATACCGATTCCATCACGATCCTGCATTGCCTGCCACATCCACAACTTGATATATTGCCGGCAACGGGAAGTGTCAATTCCGGACGTGTTTACTAGACTCATTGGCGGCGACTTCCGGTTCCGCCAGGTCGCCATCGACGCCCTTCGGCCCAATATCCAACTCACCACCACCACTCTAAGCCCCCTACCCACTCAGGTACTCCCCTCCACCCATCCCCAACACGCACACACACCATCCCATTTTTGTGGCGTCAAATCGATAAAATATTGCCGATTGCGTGGCAGCAGGGTGAAATACAGAGAGCGTTGCGGTCAGACGGGCGATGATGCCGGCACATGCAAGCCCCGTCCAGACTTTTCAAGGGGGTTGGGGGGTTGGGTGCGTAGACTGGATTGGCTTGTTTTTGTCCACTTAATGACGGAAAACATGCACTGGAGAAGACAGAGAAAGACGGTTAATAACCTCCTACTTAGTCATCTTCGCCTGCCCAGGTAATGGGCACTAGACGTCTGGGACAACTCAGCCAGCTTACCCAATGTTTGTCAACCAGCTAACCAACACTAATTTATCTTTCTCTTACGAGATCATTTCATTATGGAGATGGCCAATGCATGCTCACTTTAACAATTGTGCTTTTAGTTATTTTTGTTCGGCTTTTTATTTTCACAGTGCGAAACCATTAATAGTGTCTAGCACATCGGAGCTAAAATCGCAACCATTTGTCAGAAAAAGGTACTTACCTTTATGTAGTAGTAGGGAGAGGTGTGTGTGTGAATGCTTTTTACTGCACCGATTTTTTTCGTCTCTTAAGTGCATTATGACTGAGTGCTAGGTGTTGATATGACGGTTCGTTGATGTCTGGAGGTAGCTGTGAGAATAGAATGGATGGACTGAGTTCTAAGTCGATGGCGTGCCATGGTCTCAACGCTAAATGTATGTCTGTACCTGGGTACATGGGTTGCATATAGTAGGTGTCTGTGTCTAGGGTTTGGAGTGGAGATGCTGTTATATTAATTGTAGCCATTTGGCTATTACAACTCGTCAGTGGGGTACCTACGTCTATGATTTACTCCATTAGCAATATGCAAGTATCGTTTTCATGTATGATTAGCGGGTTCACAAATCAACAGACGACGATGAAGAAATAATTGTATGCAAAATAATCAAGTAAAGGTGAACTTGGAAGGCATGAACAATAATTGCCAATGTACATTGGTGCACTAAGATAATTCTGAAGTGGATATTAGAGTGGCTGATATGCTAGACTCCTGTGATAACATAATCACAATGCTGAATTAACTTTGTACCATGCAAAGTGAATCAGAGCCCGCATCTGCGCTGCTGATTTGATTCTTTGTCACCCTGCGATGTGTATGTTAATCAGGATGCAGTTTAGCATATATATTGCAAGAAATTCAATCTGCCGTGAAGAAAAGATACTTGGCTTACGTGAATAATCCAATATATTCCTTAATTAGAGTCTGGAGAAGATTATCAATCTATATGAAGATACTGGAAGGTAAACTAAACCCTAAAGTACAAGGTTTGCCCTCATTTTCTTCCGAACCATTATTGAGCGATGCTTTTGATATTTAGAAGGCGCTAACAATACATAGCAGGTATGGTGTATCATTTGATGGTGCTGGTATTTTGGGCCAAAGGAGGGGGTGGCTTTGTTAGCCCTTAATCAATAGAGATTGTTTACCTATGTCAACAAAAGTGTGAGTAGGAGGCATTCCCTCCAGGCATGTCTTTAGACAGGTGCCTCTATTGGCTTACCGGTAGTTATTGTGTATATTTGAATGGTGTGGGTGGTGTAAGTATGCTTGGTCGTGTAGTATTGCAGGTGTGTTGATAGGCAAGAAGTATATTTACAGGTACGTTATGTGTCCGCTTCGACCAGGTATACAGACTGGTGGGATATGTGTGAGGCCTATTGATTTCTATAGATAGATTAAAATGGAGTTACTGAAGTAGTATAAGAGAGTTCTATTCATCACCACCCGCTATCAAAAGTAATCTACTACCAAATCAAAAGTATGCAATTTGTTATTTAAAAAAAAGTAGTATCTGACATCGGGAGGATTAACACACCTATCATTGGATGTCAGAAAGCTTTATCTAATGGTAATTGTGTAGTCACAACCTGGATGAATGCTTGAAATAGTGTTTATCAGATCACAGCGTGAAAAAACCCTGATTTCATATAGACATTTATATAAACTTGAGAGACGTTTATATTCATCCTATCCCCTCTCTACGTTTTCTGATTACTAAAATAGATAAATATAAACAACATACCTTAAATTCATCTCCTAGCCAGACGCACCCAGACACGCACTTATACAACGCATAAGCGTTATTTGCCTTCACGGCAGTTGTCCGGTCCGGCATATGGAGCAAATATAATTTGCAATGGTTTTACTCGTTTTCATTGGATTTTCATGTTTTAATGTTAATCACTTTGTTACGAATTATATATTAAATAATAGATAACGAAAACATTCATTGATAATGACGTAGTATCTTTATTTCGCCACATCAAAGTCAAATCAACAAAATGTAACCATGGCACCATAGACATGTGAGTCAGTTGGCTTCTTCTAGCTCGTACTGTGAAAGAAACACATATTCTGAATTACACACTGATCTGATAGCCTTACTGTGACTGGAAGGAGACGAATCCACTGATCTGTGTGAACTATTTGGATTGACATTGATATTAACTGCCACGTCGAATAGATTTGAAGTGCAAGCAAACCCGCCTGGATCTCAGACTGTCATCGTAGTTTACCTGCCATGCGGGTTGCATCGTGCTATTTCGCAGACCGCTCAAGTCCGACAATGCTATGTCAACAAGATAAAGAGCCGGCACAGAAAACAGCGGGACGCAGTGGCCAATCTTCCTGATATTTGGGTATGAAATAGTTCATATATACACCTAACTGGCATATACAGTTCAAAACATAATTCTAAAGGAAAACATGTTAAATTAGTGCCCGTTCTTAGCGGATGTTCTATTTTTACCTACCACATTTAAAACATTAGAATTAAGATGGGATTTTATATTAGGGGAACTCTTTTTAATCGCGCAATATCTGATCGCTGATTGGAGATTTATATGAGGGGTAGGATAAATGTATATACGTCAAACGTATATGATTTGTATACGACCAGTGTATATATGTTACGCACAAGATATTTCTTCTCATATACACTTGGCGGCAAATACAGCCATTACGATTCCGTATACATGGAAAAGCGTTATTGTATACACCACATACGCTGGCGTGAAATGTGGACGTACGTATGTAAAAACATGTCAATGTACATCGGATACATGCATTTACGCGGTGGCGTATATATAAAATAACTGGTGGTTTTCGCGCAGTGGGTATTGACGGTAGCGACGGGAAGGTGTAGGGATAGTAGTTTAGCAGTACATATATGTTTAGGTAGCAATCACCAAGAAAGAACGGTGGTACTGATAGTCATGGTGTGGATAGCGGAGTAGAACTTTGGCAGTGGTGACAATGGCCATAGTGGGAGCTCGTAGGAGTAGTCAATTTGCAGGGAATGTGGCAGAATGAAGTGCCGATACAGTGTAAAGGGATGGCAGACAGTGGGCAGGATGGCACCAGGGCAGTGAGAGATGACGGGCAGGAACATGGTCGTCACAGCTGCCCAATTATCCGAGATTTGCCGGAGTCGGACAGTCGGCTGACGGTAAGCTCACCAGGATCATGATCCACAGGACGAAGGTCAGTAAGCAGCTGACCTTCCCAGAACTGCTGCCCGTCCACAGCCACCCTCCCACCCACGTACCCGCCCCTATGCGCCCTCCTTCCTCATTCTTGCCGGCCCTTGATTGATAGATGGACCGTCGTCGCCATCGTGTCCCTCGCCAATCGGCGCCCAAACCCGGCTGCAAAATGAATTGACCGGCGGATTAGGCGCGTGTGGCGGCGGATCAACGGCCCTGGAGGAAATCCCGTCAGCCACGGACCCGATAAGGTAGTGGCCGGGTGATGGACACGCCCCTCCCCCGGCCCTCCCCCGCCCCTTTCCCTCGGCCTTCCCTGCTACTGTAGGCGGTCGCTGACCGCCCGGAGTGCCCCTCCAACGGTCCGTATGAAACAGACGGGCATCGTTTAACGCCGTGCTGCGGTTTAAGGTAAGGGGATGAAACCACTGATAGCTTCAAAGACCCCGCATTGGGCCCAGACGTGATCGAGTCAACCTCCGGCTCGCCTCCGATTCAAATCGTCTTTCGCCCCCTGCCAACTTCTAAAAACACACAGATTCCCCCTGGTATTAATCTGAATGAAACGCGGATTCATTTCTGGTGGAACTGGGTCTGACTCGGTGTGGAAGTTAAGCCTAACGGGCGTTTTACGAGGGCTGGGCTTAGCACGCTGAAGAAAATGGAGAAGTCTTACAACATTTGAAGTGATCATGGACAACAATCTTGCTCAATAGCCGCGTGATACTAAACACTGACAAGCAAGCTGAATATAACCTTAATTAATCTGTGCATCATTTCACTTAATGCTCTTTGATTATTCATTAGATTCAATCTAGTACACTGACCTTTGGTGTACCTAAAATTCCTTTATGGTATTTGTAGAAATCTCAATGTAGTTCTTCCTTATTTATTTCCATTTATTCACAAGAGATCATATATCATTCTGGCGTTTTAAAGAACGCTAACCCGTTCGCATGTCAATGATGCAATATTTCTCATGTAATAACTATCGACCATATATAACATTTTTATATGCAATCCAGCCCATACATAGCACAGTAGACTGCCAACCTTTCAGTGGTGCTCTTTTGTTTCACCGTTGACGGCCGTTATAGCTTATTCACAATGGCCGTGCTGGTGTCGCGTTTTTCTGACAGGTTAACGGCGGACGGTACAAACAGCCTGACGTCGAGTTCTGATCGTCAGCGAGACGCGACACCGCACGCCCTCCTGCGGCGACTGCAAACAACATCTGTCCGTCTCAATTTTCCCAAAGGACACAACATCGGAGCTAGTCAAAGAGCTTCCTAAAGTCGGCAACCCCCACCCCTGCCATCGAACTTCCCCGCTGTACGTTCTGTGTTTTGAGCAAGTGTCAGGTGGTTGGACACACTCACTGCCTGAAGATTAGCTCAGCAGTGGCGGGGGAAGGCTCGCACGCTATAGGATTATCTATGTACAGCGCATTAACCTATTATTCAATATGGGTTGGGATTTCAATGCTATGTGTTTATATATAGGTATGTTCCTATCTTGCGATGATACATAGCCAACAATTCAAGGCTTGTGATCTTATGGCACGAGTGTCTCTCAAAATCATCTCGAATATCACCCACTCTGCGATTTCTGCATGGTATACCCCACCGTGAAAGGACGGTAGTTGATTGGTCAATAGATTTGGTATGAGTGTTGTAATGTTATCAGAATGTTCAGGGGTAAAAACCTACCGATCAGTCATGACGTCCGAAATTCAAATGTTTTCATCTACAGGCCGGCTTCACCCGACTAGTATACCTTCACTGGACCTTGATAGCACAAATCTGCCAACAGCGTTTCGCGAAGAGAGTGACTCCCTTCAATGGATCTATATAAGTTGGGCATAAGGCCCGCTGCTACAAGCAGGCACATGTTGTCTCACAATATGTGAAATTGTTCAGACAGTGACCTAGTCTGGAAGGGACCCAGAAGGGGTAGCTGGCCGTAAAATCCCACAAACACACAAACAATTCCGCAACTCTGAGCATTTTTTTCAATACCAGCTGTAAAGTGATTTTCCGTCTAGACATTTCTTTCCAACTATGACCTGCATCCCTGCTCATCACATATCCTTATTGCTCAATGGAGTCACAACAAGCTGTCAGAAAACTATTATATTGGCCTTACGAAATGACACAGTAAGTGATAGTATCTACATTACGGGATGCGTGCTCAGATATTACCAATGACTCGAACCAGAATAATTTTAACCACGATATCCAAGTCAATAATTCATCTTGATTGTTATTACCTGAGTTTCGACTCATTTCTAATCAAAGTCTAACTGTCCTCCTTCTGTGAGTATTTGCCTAGGAAGAAGGGCCCGATGAATACAAAGCGTTGCTGCAAGATTGTGAGCAGCTCAATGTTGACCTTCAGCGGGCAGCATGGTATGGAGCCAAGGATATTTTCCAAATGCATTAAGTTACGTCCGATAAGAGGTTCAGGAGCGGGTGATCGCATGTTCCGTGGTAAATGGCGCAGCTAGGCAATTATGGGTCGATACAAGAACGGCCCGAGAGCGCCATGTAGCCCGCCACCTCGGCCCGGCCAAGCCAGGAGAGCTGCCCGGGGTTGGGCAGCCTGCGATGCCTGCCCTGCCGGCGAACCCGGGCAAGTCAGAGCCACGTCACGAGGAGTAGGCCCCTTGGTACTCAGAGCTGCTCACCGACCTTTAAATGCTCGCCGACCCGTGTTTGTTCCATCAGCCACCCCCTCACGTCCCGGATGTAGCGTAAAGATCGACTTTACCGGTGAGACACGGCTATAGTGCAGCTCACTCTTTTACGCGACCGGCCATTTCAGATAACACATTGTCCCTTATAGCAGTATTCGTCTACCTTTACTGTTTGGCTTGGTTGCCTTCCCAGCCCAAAATTCTGTCCTGTTCTTTCCTCACTGCAAGTACGTATCTCGGAACTAAACTTCATATGTCAGACGGCCATTGACTTCTCCATGCTCGAGGGGTCGGTCTTTACATGGTAAATCTCGTTGCTCAAAATGTGTGAAAACGGTGACACTATCTGTCGAACGTTCTCGGTGTTCATCCTTTTTCGTGTTCGCAAGATCATCGACACTCACCTATTATTTAAATCACCATTGATTGATATAATTGAATACAACTGACGTGCACCTTAGATAATTTCTGGCATTTGCATTGCAAATTGGGATTCACCAGCATCAAAGAACACAGTGTCTGAAGCGCCCATTTATTCTCAAGATCATCGTTTAAACGGCGATAAGAATGTAGTTGACACTGAGTATGAACGTTTCCGCAACGATCGCAACACGGCAAAACGCACAGTGGAGACAGCAAGTTTCCTGCTGGTCTGTGACTTCGCGTACCGCATGTACCATGGATCGCAAGCGTTTTTAGATACCAAACATGTTTGATATATGGTACACCCAGTCTGATATTGGACTTAACAATGTACCTAGAATCGCAAGTGCTCCATTCGATGTTACCTTGCGATCCGAGGTACATGCGGTACACCAAGCCGGTACCTCCACTCTGAGACTGGAGGTACCGGATCGCAAGCGGCCCCCCCCCCCCCCCCCCAAAGTCGCACAGTTTAGACTGGCCTTAAGCGTCATGTTTTGGTCATCATATATAATATGTAGTATATAGGTGTGTGTATTCTCACTCGAGTATACTATTGGCCGCCCATTCACGAATATGCCACCGGAAGTCCATATGGAATGCATCGGTTAAGGTACTGGAATAGAAATCCCAAGGTTGTAATCCCAAGTAATGGGTTGGAGTCCCACTGCAGCCATTCATGTCCTTCATCCGCAGCAGTGGTAGCCTTACTGCTAAATCAAAGGCAAGTTGTTCTCATACCGTATCTATGTGGTGTGGGATGTAAAACACCGCGGTAAATATACTTTTCTACCATAATTTAACTCATAGAATCGATCACCACCCATACATAGGGTGTAAAAGCAGTGAATAAAAAGGACAACTAATTTAGGTTACTGAGATGGAAGTCCACACCGCGTTTCTCTATTCCTTTCATGGTAGATACGTCGCTCGGCCTTGAGGCCTCAGAATATGTATCTACCGTAAATAGCACCTCGCTCTGTCATCAATACGCTCTACCTGAAGCCAACTTATCTTAATACCTCCTATACTTCGTATTCAACAGTACTTTACCTGATATAGATATGTATGATGACTGCACTGCTTAGATTGTTGACACTCATCAAGCAGGCGTTTTACTGTCATGGTCTCACGTTATAGGTGCGCATTGTGTGCTACACGCTATGATAAAAGGCACATCGTGTACCTATAATATTCAGAGTGCAATTTACCAAGGTGACACCATACACCATATAGTTATAGCTACTACTTCGGCAGCATAGGTTAGTAAGTGTAGGAATTACCGGCATAGTTACATGATAAAAGCTTAATCTGCAACTGCATCAGACAATTAGCTTCGAAGGTTAAGGATAACGAAGGCCCTATGCTTCACTTAGCGATAATGGTGAAATCACAATAAGGTGTATCAGAGAGGCGTATCATTTTATTCAATGATAACTTTGTAAACGTATGTTTACATTTGCAACTATCAGCTTCCAGGACTAAGATATCATCTAACTACACTAACATTCATTATTTTATACCTGGAAGTCATTGAAAACGCCATTTTTACATCTCAAAGTTTCAAGAATGACACTGGTCACGTGTTAATGGGGGAAGTAATATCATTTCGTCACTGAAGAAAATGTCATATAATCGCATATAGGTATATATTTATAAGCGTGACTTTCAAATTTGAACTGACCGCATACTCCGTCAAGCTGACAAAAGTTAATGGACAATTGATTTTCATACAAAAACGTCATGGCAGGATAGTAGGGGCCAGGAAGTACTTTTTTCTATTTTTCTTTCTGAGTTGAAATTAGAGAGACTAAGCTTATGCCCGTTCTTCTTCTAGATCAGTGGACATCTATATATCGATCGATTACCTGACATCAAACGTCCATAGGTATGAATATTAAAATAGATGCTCTAAGTGCCAGAATGAAGTGCAATTATGTGATGTAATTACTGATGGGGAGATCTGCTACAAATTCGCTGTTCTTGATCACATAGAAATAATAACATAATTGGATTTCTTATGAACAAGAGCAATTACGGTAATTCTGAGACATCACTAGAATAGTCTCACCGAGATCCTTTTTATGACCTTTGTTATGCAAAATGTTATCCATGTATCAAATTGCATGATTTTCGAGCTATATTATAAAGTTTTAATCCAACTGTAGATGCTTTTGAAACATCTTATCCTTAATCGAGACACTTGGGACAAACAACCGTGGTGATTGACTTGATTTCTGTGTTGACTCGATCGTCCCAGGTACCTTTGGTGTCTTGCCTCATTTAGGTTAAGGATCCTATAATTATGACTCGATCATCTGATTTGGGCACTTTGTTGCTACGCCGCCCACAAGTGTATTCAGATGCAATTACTAGGAGCAAAAAAAAGTTCATCATTGATGAATAATTAAAAGTTTTGGTTTTAGCAAGTGGGTGGGTCATTGCTGCAACCAACATGCACTTGCTATCCACCGAGTCCTAAACCTGCCTAAGTAGGCTCAAAATATATCAAGCACCAGTGGGTCAATGGGGTACTTCGGTCTTTAATGATTTGTTATGGTCCGCCGCACATTCTTCTAATACACTGAGACACTGGTACTCTGCTCTTTTTCACGGAGTTGGAATGAGGATAGTGAAGGGTCAGGTTTCGCAGTAAACTACTCCAACGTTTAACCTATAGCCAGCGTATCTGAGCCTGTTTTCCCATACTCAATAACTCGTCCAATGACTGGTTTAATCATGGCAATAGATCACTCATCAGTGCTGCATTGACACTTGTTATAACTAGGAACAAACGGTATGTTCATCATTGATGAACGAGTGTGAAATTATTGTTTACTCTGTTAGTCAGTGGGTTATTTGCTGTAACCCATTTGGCAACCGGCCAACAAGCTACTTCTACAACTGTCTTTGTAGAGTCAATAAATGTCAAGCACGAGTGGGTCAATAATATTGTTTGAATTCATTGGGTATCTCTCTTCAGATGGTACAGTAGAATTGAATAAGTTCTGAGATATTGAGATGGTACTATAGGAATATTCTTTTTGAAACCCAAAAGCGATCCATGGCATCACACCGATTAGAAAGTGTGCAGCTCGACATATATCATATTGGGAAGGAGCGTTCGTACTCTCTTCAGAAACATGGCCTGTTTCAATAGCAAGAAACTGCAAGATTCCTTTTCGCATCTATTCGCATCCCTATGCAGATGATTTTCTGAGTGTGTGGAGCGCGTTGTTGAGTGACGTGGCATGACTGCACTCAATGCCTACAGATGGACTTGGTGTTCCTAGGTTTACAGTGACGAGCAGCTCAAAGCATCTGGCAGGGACCAGTTGACACCCCAGATGTCGATGCTGATGTCTGGTATGTGTTGGTCGGTGTCATTGCCGCTTGATGGCATGTCGCCTATATGTCGATAATTCTTGGCTGTAATTAAACCAATAACTGATGTCATCCAGTGCTACCAACTCCTCCTACCACCCTCCATCCCACAGGGGTCGAGCCTTGCTATATCGATCAGCAAACAACACTTGTTTCAGCAGGCGATCCCGTGCTGTGGGACTTAATGGCCATGAGAGGTTCAGCCAAAATTGCTGAACATGGTGAACCGTAAAATAAGTACACGAAGAGTACAGGGTAAAGAGGAGAGGGAGCGGAGGCTAGCCACAAAGAGTTCCCCCAACACCGTCCTCGCAATAGATAAGGAGAGAGAGACGAGGCGAGCACGCTACATTATGTGGTTGTGTGCACCGGCTGGGCTGATGTTGGGAATGCGAGGTGTCGCGTATTGTTCTTTAACCTAGGTCACATTTCAACATCACGCCTGTGGCTGGTTATAGTAAAGGCAGACACAAACACATTGATCACCAGAGTTAACTGTTGACCTTCATTCTCTTTTGATAAATTGTATTCTAATGCATGATTTTTGGTTATATAGAAGTGTAACTATCACTTTGCTTAACGAATAAAGCTTTCCTTTTTCTTTTATTTATTAACCTTCAGTTGTCCAATAGTTCTCAGACTTATCAATTAACAAAGAAGCTCCATATCATGTTTTAGAAAGATCTAAGAGATCCTTCTTCTTCGAGTTCATCAAGATTATTTGACAGGTGTGATTAGATTAGTAGAGACACATGTGGTAATATTAGCGCCACCTTTTCTACTCTGGTTGTGGTGGTTTCGGTCACAGTTACGGTAGTCTACAGACACGTCATTATTGTCTTTGTACGTCAGAATTACGTGGTAAAGTCATTGATCAGATATATCTGGATACAAAAAAGAGAAGGATAGAGAGCAGATCAATAGTTCTACCAAGGATTCTGTTATACAAAGACAGTCAGTCTGTCGTATAACCATACATCTAAAAATTGCGAAATTTTACCGTGTCACATGATGATATACCCCGCATATATATGACAGTGTGACGTTTGGCCATAAAGACGACATGGGTAGGAGCGGGTAGTATGTGTAGGAGATACAGCCACAGGTATATAATAATAATCTAGATGTTGGTAAACCTGATAACAATGCTTGTAATAGTGTAAGCGGTATGAGAGGGTAATTTGACACCGACAGTTGTAGTAGAACTGGTAGTGATAGTAGTGGTTTTTCTGTTAGCATTGGTTCTAGAGACGTAATGGTTGTAATTCAGGTACCACCGGTGGTGTTTAAAGAGTGGTAGGTCTTTTGTTTGTAATGGCGTTCATGGTGGTAGCTGTACAAGTACTTGCACTGCTCTCAGGAGCGTTAGTCGTAATACACTAGGTCTCATTGTAAGAGCACTCTCTTTCATAATTACGGTAAGTTAATGGCTGGTGGTGATGGCAGTTGTTGCTGACAGTGATATTGCCCGCGCTATTGTTAAATGTGGCAGCGAACGGCAGTGTCCGACACCAATGTCCCAGTCTTGATGATCAATTCAAGGACTTGTCGTATCCACTCATGTTGCCTGTTAACGAGGGAGACGGCCCAGTGCTCTGTGCCAAGGCGTACCGGTAATTGGTGGTAGTGACGGGCGGCGTGTAAGGACCCTCCTACCTGTAGTATGCCATGTCGACATATCACGGTGCTAACACTCTTCTGCATTGTCAGCATTCACGTGAGACAACGGTTATTATGCTCTACATCATCGTGCAGTATTCCTGTTGTCCCTATCAATCAGCTGTAGACCTGTTATAATAGACATTCTGCAACCTGAGCTCTATCTAGAAGGATACGTTACTTTCTATTGCTATCTCAGGTGATTGTCAAGTACTTTCGAAGACCCAAAGAACATGTTAAATTCTTTTCTAGTAAACCTGGGCCCTGTTTTTCAGTCACGACATAATCTGCCAACGATACCCTGAGACATCTCTGAGATTGGAAGACAATTTGCAAGACACAAAATGGCGGCTGTGCTATAGACAGTGTCTCAGTGCGGCACGTTTGATCGCCGCTAAAAATGTCCTTGTCTAAGACAAGTATAGAACTGTCTCAGGTTCTATACTGCAAAGACTGTCCAGTACCAGCTTCAGGGTAGCTTACACCTAGGAAGGGAAAGCTTGTGGTGAAGTGTTTAGAACACCTGCCTCAGGATGTGAGGTTCGGGAGTTCGATACCTGCCTATGTCTAACTTTTTCTAGATATGTTTATTAGTACTTTTGTTTGCATTAGTTTTGTAGTTTCAAAAAGACACAACGTTTTGGCCTTTATGGTTTTGCCTTCATCAGGTGTAATGTAGAGTCTAAAGTCTGCTGTAATGTACTAAGTGAATTGAATTTCCCTGGGGACAATGTCTAGGTCGCCGCATAAATTAGCGAGGTGTGCTCTGATGCTCTCTGATAGACACTGGCCACCAGAGCAGACAATTGCTATGACAAATTTCAAACACGGATAACGTCGGAACCGTTTGACCGATCTTCTTCATATTCAGGACGATTGTAGGTTATATGTGTTCCTTACTTGTGTTAAAATTTCGTTGCTTAATTCTCACGGGAAATGAAGTTGCACATTCTGTACGACATGTCCATAAATGTCTTAGGTCTAAGACACTTTGGAAGACATTTGGAACCACGTGACCCTAAAGATGTCTTATCTATAGTACACCTGGCTGCAGCCTAAGTGCCCTTGAGGGACAATCGTTGGCCGATCCCCAAAGATGTCTTATCTATAGTACACTGACAGCTGTAAGATGTCTTACAAAGAGGAAATCGTGACTAAAAAACAAGGCCCTGTATTGCTATAGATGGTTTCATTAGTCTGAAGTCTCCTTTTGCTGTCCAAATTTCGTACCTCCACCACGTAATCCTACCCTTAACAGAAGCCCTTATTTCAATCTAACAAATCGATTAACGCCAAGGATATGCATAAATTTCAGAAAGTAGGGTATGATTTGTTGGGTTGAAATGTTTGCGGTTGTGATACTTACGGGAGCTATAATGAGAAAATAGCAAAGCAGGTGCCTCAACTCAATCTAACTGGGACGTTCCATGGTCAAGTGACATCATTACCTTCTTCATCTTATTAGCTCAGTCTTTAAATGAGAGCAGAGAATTGGAGTGCCAAGCCTGTACACTCATCTCGAGTAGAATTCTTCACGTTCAGTAGCCCTCCTTTGAAAAAAAGAACAAATGCATGCAGAAGTAGTGGCAACTGAATGAAAGTTCTGAGCTTTTAGAGTTTAGTGAGAATAACCTCTGTAAGGAGACCTTGTCCAACGCTTCATGTAGAGCTGTGCGCTATAGCGTGTCTCCTTGCTATGTCTTTCCTCAGTTCCTCAGCCAGAACTGTCTGCCAAATCCCCAGGCAAACGTGCTAATGTTCAGCACAGACACAAACAGTTCAGAGAGAAAGTCTGGGACGGTTGTCTCATATGCATGCTATCATTATAGCTGGGTTCTCAAGAGTTCACCACCCTTCGGACACTGCCTCAGCAACAAATAAGGTATTCTCCTTGTGCCAATATCTCCATTTGGCTTAAGGTCAGCCGGCTCATGGAGGAGGAAGCACCTTATGAACCTATACACTTATTATACGATATATGCAAACTGATCTCTCATTTAGGGAGATCGAGGGCTAAATATGTGTAGTCGATTTTCATAATGCAGCCCATCAGCGCATTTGAATATTGGTGTTATAGTAATCATAATGACTGTTTACTGTCTATTTATCATTGGATGAGCACCCTGCCATCATAGAATAAATCGAAAACGTTATATTTCACTGAACCAGGTTCTATAAAAGAAACAACACTAAATGGACGTATTTTGAGCTGTCCGGGCATTGTTGTTGCTCTGGATCACAGATCAACTGATCTGTGATAAAACAAGGTTATATTTGATCATCTGATTAAGATATATTCTTTGAAACGAATCAGTCATACTAAAAATGGATTTAACAATTAGGAATATAGAAAGAACAATGATGAGCAAAGCATGTTTGTCAAATGATAATATAATTTCTTTTCATACATAACATAGTATAGATTTTATATCTAGTCCCTTTAGAATGACGA
This sequence comes from Alentia gelatinosa, assembly GCA_950022655.1. Lineage (NCBI taxonomy): Eukaryota > Metazoa > Annelida > Polychaeta > Phyllodocida > Polynoidae > Alentia > Alentia gelatinosa. Next base: position 45,651,929 of record OX465583.1, on the reverse strand, counting down.
CTTACTGATATCCCGATGTCACATGCTGTATGAAGATTCGTGACCTTTCCCACAGGTTCACTGCCCGCACTAGCCGACAGTTAGTCCTGGGTGTCCATATCACCCCGGAAAACAAATCTCCGCCCCATTCTACTTATATATATGCATATATTTCCACCTTAAGTATAAACATGCATACAGACGTCGTAATGCACATACATGGCAGTTCATTACTCTCAGAATGTAACCTAGACGAAGTTTTCCATTATCATAGAAATAGAAAATAGTTGGATAGTTGGGCCTTTGTATTTTTTCCAACAAGTGAGTCTCTGTCTATTGTAGCAGTCAGTACAAAAACTAATCATTCAACCAGCTACTGATTTAAAGGGTCTTCATGTTTATATCATACCTCATCAGAACATTAGTAAGAGTAGTTTATAAATAATCATTGTTGGAGTACACCATGTCCTGTTGTTTCACCTCTACACACCCAGGCTCTTCGTTTAGGGAATCTCTTAATCGCCGCAGTAATTAACGAGGTCGCTCGGCTGGGAATTCCATCAGTGGTTCCTCTTTAACTGCGGATTACGCCAATTATGATGTTTCAGCAGCAGTGCCGAGTGAATCCTATTAATACATGAATCGGTGAGCATTTACTAAACAGGCCAGCGGGCAACCGTATCGGCATAGCTCTGATTGCGAGCAGCTCGGGGGTGGATTAGGGCTGTCGGGTGCACAGTCGTCACCGTAATCACGGCAATATAATCACAGATTGCAGCCGCGTCAGCCATCGGCAGTGAGTGCGCCGCCCCCGATACTTAACCCGAGGGGAAAAGGAGATGTGGGAAGCGGTGCTCTGACAGATGCAACGCTTTACGGTTTGGGGAACAGACGAGCTGGCAGGAGATTTATTTGTTGGGCCGAACTTGTGTGCTGGGTAGACAGCCGTCCGAGACGTTGGAGCTGACGTGCATGGGATTTCAAGGGTAGATAGGATAGGATGGGACAGGGAGCTTGGAAAAGAAGGAACGGAAGTCCAGACGACTTGAAGAAGGCGGAGACAAAGAGATTGTCCTAATGATTGAATGAACAGAGTTAAGATAAAATAATCACAAGAAGGGGAATTGTAGAGATGCAATTGATAATGGTTGAACATACAAGAAATTGATCAAGTTTGGCAGATGAGAGGTTCCAGAGATTTAAAGATGAAGACGGGAGAAAGCTCAGTAATATGTTGTACTGTTGATCCTATTTCAAGTGATATATTTGCAGTGGGTCTGCTTTGTACAATATATGCAACATCTCTGTTATGTTGTAAAGTCTAGAGGCCAATACTAGCTAGGTCTAGACCTTAAGAGTAAGGGAGTAAGAACTAAAACACAGATGTACTAGGTACTTCTATCGGTGAAGAACATAACTGATTTAATAACAAGATGGGTCTCCTTTTATACGCATTGCAGGAGCAGACATGACAGGCTTGGCATATGTATGCTCTGGGCTCTCATTGGCTGTTGCACCAACAGTCAATAGTAGAAGACCAAATTGTTCCACTTGAGTGTCCGTTTTGGTCTGTCGCATATATCAGGAGGACATTCATGACACTGAACAACTCCAGGTGTCATTGATAGAGTGCCATGCCATCATGTGGACAGACAAGGAACTAGAGCTGAGTGATAATATGAGTATTATATGCCTTTTAAAGCATGACAGATGAACTGTAAACATCAAGAGGAAAAGTAAAATGACGACTGTTTCAATTCAGTTAAATTGTTCTCTAATAAATAGGGTAATTTTGATGATTACTTTCCTTTCACAGAAACCAACATTACTTGTTTTTTTGTTAACTTAAAGCAGTTCTACACTAGACAGATCTTCCACTTGGCCACGATAGGAATGTATAGAACAGAACTTTACAATATGACCCCTATTATTCCCTGGCTACTCGCTTTCTGTGAGAAGGTGAGTACACCCCCAACAATGATTTGCGACTTCTGTTGAAAGAAAATAAGCTACTTTGCGATGTAACAAGATCATAGTAAGTATGTAATACAGAAGACATAGGTACACTGTCATGAAGAGATATTTCTGTTATACGGGTGACGAAGCTAAGGCATGTGCCTACTGTACATGTTTGGTGTACGAGATACACACATGCATCTTCATACATATCACCATATACACGCAAGACATCTCAGCATTTTACCTTTAACAACGTCTGACCCTCTGTACAGCTCAGCCTAAGCATGGTGAGCTGCTCAACATCCAAGACGTTTGCTAAAGGATGGGCCATACACCACACAGGTAGAGTGTCCAAGCGACGGACTTTGATCTGCACATAGGACCTGCACCGGATCTGCACCGGCAGGTTTCAATGTCTACCCACATAGCCAGTCGATCGATGCTACTGTTATTTATATCAACACTAAGAAGGTGTTGCAGAAGACAGCCGAACACCCGAAGACGACACGGTGGTCCTCATCGATCGTATTATGTCCTCTAGGAGACTGGTATTCATAAAGGTGGCAGCATAGCGCCCTCCCAAGCAGATGTTCTTGTAGAAGGAAATCCCCAAGTAACCGACGGGCCGTGATAATATTGTCCATGTTTGTTTTTGTCTAACCGCTGGCGAGTGGCATTACATCCTCCTCCGGATCTCTATCACGCCCCTTAGTTCCCCTAAGCAGATTATAGCATGATATGTGTGTAGTATAAGCGATATTTTATCTGCCAGATTGCTTATACAGTATGTAACGAAAGACAGCGTCGCCTAGAAATATACCATGAGTATTGCCCGGCGATTTTTCATCATGTATTGCGCGTGACTCGTAGCTTGATACGGCAGATTAAAGCTACATCAAGGTATTTACCGTCACCCAAACCGCCAGAGTACCCATTTCCTGTGATTGTCTAAACATCGCAATAATCCTCGGTTGGATATAATGTCGCGCTAGTATGAATTTTTTATGGGTTCATTTGGCGAGAATCTGAGGTTTCTCCACATATCCTGATCAATCTAACTGCAGCTAACTTTGAGCGTAACCAAATTCCCCTCCCATGCATGCATTGTCTGGTCCAATAACAGCTAATACCTTCTATTTTCTGAATTTTGATTCCCACTTATATGCAGCTCACTAAGCAGAAATGATATTTTGCTCTTCATGAGTTGTAAAGTATGAAAAAATTGCTTTGCTGTATAACTGAAACTGCTTGTTTGAATTGGTAGCTAATTCTCTGGCAGCTTAAAAGAACGTGGAACGTGGACAAACATTATAGTATTGGAAGTCTGTATCGACTCCCTCTCTCCCTAGAAATTCTGATTTTGCTATTTCTATAACTACATAAGTACATGCTACAAAACGAGATGGGGAATCGATGTTTGCTTACCGAACAGAGCCTCTGGCCGAGTTCCGTGAATAACATCAATTTCCATCGAGTTTTGTAGCCTGTACAGGCATAGTGGGTTGTTCTATATTTATCATTTATCCAAATTTGATAAAATCTTACCATACATTGGCATAGGCAATATATCGAAGTGAAAGTCTACACACTGCCAATATTTGAACGGGTTCGGTATAACGTGTCACCACATTTGTGCTTTATAGGGAGCAGTAGCACGTAATTGTTAAATGTACCGCATGGATATGTAATCGATGCTTAGAACAGATACACCAAAATCTTGATACATCGCGGTCCCATATAACCTCCTGTTCTTCTCTTAAGAACTAGAATTGTACTCTTACTGGTCTCCAAGGGTACAAGAGCAGAAAGAAAAATGTCCACCGAGGGGAATCTACCTGGCAGAGCTTCAGATGAAGCATTAGTCTCTGGAAGTTATCCAAAAGGCATCTCTAAATGCTAAAGTACCATTAATCCGTGATATTTCGTGCAGATTTTCATGAGTGCAAGATTCATTTCGTTCATTGGTTATACTCGATGTTTTACCAACATTTGTTTTGGGTAACGTTGCTAACTTTCCTATATTAAAAGCTGTTGTATCTGTAATCGGTTGATCGTTGTTTACTATACCAGAGGTAAGGATTGTATAGTCTACATATTTCATCAATACTTGCGCCAGATATAGCTATCGGCTTTGGGATTAATGAGTCAATGAGCAACTCATAATCTGTTCATGGTTCCTGCCCACCCCTAAAAACACTGTGATTATAAGGGTAGGACATTTGTGGAAATATCTGTAGCCCTACTACACGGAATCAGCAATGTACCATTTTTCATTGCTGGATATCAATATCCGCCTCGTAGACGCCTTATCTAGTGGCGTATATACATGTCCATGGTGCAGTCTTATATACGTCATATTTACGCCTGATTCTGTTTATTTACGCCACTATCCAATAATTCCGACCTCTGCCATTTGGGGACATCAGTGGTAGCATATTTCATTTGCCATTAACCATCCAAGTCTGTATTATATGAAAAATACAATCTTATATTACCAATTTATTTTATAAAACCTTTATAAAACCGGATCGAGTATAAATTGATTAATTACACGTAATAAACCATGCATTAAGTTTTTTTTACCGTTTTTCTGATATTTTTTTTACTTTAAAACACCATTTCAATGTGTGGACAGTCAGGCTTACTATATAAGCGCCTCCCCCCAGTGTCACTCAGCCGTATTAGCGGCCGCTCGGCTTGTGTAAGATTTTTTCAGTCCTGAGGGCGGGCGGCTGAGCGGGTGGCTGTGAGGGTGCCGGCCGCATTCACACTACTTCTAACAAGGCGGAGTCGGAGTCGGAGTCGGGAGGAGGACTTCAGGCTCACGGAGACACTGGGGGGAGGCCAGGGGAGGCCGGGGTCGTGTGCTAGGGCTTCACTGTGGGTAGAGTGAGTGTAGGGTGGTGGAGTGGTGGGGTGTCGGGGGGGGGGGGGGCGGTGGGGGGTGGTGTTGGCAGGTCGTGGGGGGCGGGTCAGTGTTGGTGCATCCTCTACCAACACCCACAGGATGGGGCGGGCTGCGGGTCGCAATTTTTTTTTGGTATCATATATACGCCTGGCGTATATATATATATATATTGCGCAGAGTATGTTTTATCTTATATACGCCAGGCGTGAAATACAGCCAAGTGGCGCGCGTCTACATATGGAAACCGTCTTGTAGACGCCCAAAACGCAGGCGCGGATAAGAGGCGTATACAAATGTAAACAATGCCCTATACAGCCGATACGTGCGTTATCGCGATGGCGTATATTTATGTAAAATGGTGGTTTTCGTGCAGTGATAATAGCGACATTACCCGCTTGAGTTGATCTAGGGAGAACATTTGGCAAAAATCTATTGAGGCAATTGCGGATGGAGCCAAAATATCTGTATGAGATCCACTGTTTTTCTAGGAGCCCTCAGGTTGTCCATTCTGTTACATTGTGACCGAGAGAGAACTGTGCTTGTACAGAAAGCTGCCTATAACCAGTGTTTGTCGTTCCCCCCTGGCCACACCGCTCATACCCACTTCCCGGCCGCCATTTGTCCTAGCCAACATCTACTGCTATCCTTGTCCCGCACCCACATACTGCTGCCCTCCCCCTCCCTTCACGTGACCCTACCCAACATACAAAGATCCAACAACCCTCAACCCCGTTTGTCCCTGCCACCTGCCATGTTCGGCCCGGCATTTGTGACACTCCGACCGTTACCCACCTCACCCCACCTTCCCAACCTACGACCCCCTCCCCCACTGCCGGGCATAGTCGGCCCGACTTGCCGAACGCCGCTGTAATTTCCGGCCCCAGATGGAGGCGCTCTCTGGAGTCAGAGCTGCTCTGAGTTGTAAAGTCCTCCGGGGTGTGCGGTGCCGACTGCTTGCTACGTGAGAACCAACTCAGATCAGATTGCCTTCCCCCCAATCTAAACCGTCGACATCAAGAGCCAATGCCTCACCAGCTTTTATTGCACAAGTGTGCTAGCTGTCTGCTGCTGAGCAACTGATGGCTGTAACGTCGGTGCTGTAAGCAACTCGGCCAACGTGGAAGGCGCCAAAATATAGATGTGTACAAATGTACGTATGAGAATGAACCTGGGCCTAGAGAAGATGTTAGGGAATCATTAGGATATAATCATGCAGCTATTGAAAGAGCCGAAAGTGATGTGTACATACACCAGGCTCTAGATCATTTAATGATTAAATTCAGAATTCAGAATTATAGAACGAAATCTATCGTTATGAGCGTACAAGGGTATCATGGTCGAAAATCGAAAAGAACCCCCCAACCCCAACAACCATCAGCGAATTTGCATTCCGGAAGAGTAAAAGTGTCCAACATGTGGTGCACCAACCACCCACAATGTATCAATGTAATTTTCACCGTCTATCCGAGCTATAATGTAACTTTGTTCTGACTTTATAGGCTAATCACCTGTCCTGTCAGGCGGTTTGTATGTCAACCCTTATCTTAGCTCGTGTTTGCGAGTGTACCTTTCCGGAGTAGCGCCTCACGCCCACCATCTGCCATGGCCACACTGTTAACCTACTCCAGAACTAATTGATCGGTTACGTGCTTCTCTAAACTGTACTAATGATATGCTTGGGGATGTAATGTGTTGTGTGAGGGATGGGGAGGGAGTCGACCGGGCAGCGGGAGATGCTAGGCTCATTGTAAATGGAGTGGTGGGTAATAGAGGTTTCGGAAGCCACAAGGTAGTAATCAGAGATAAGCCATTACTCTGACATCTGTCCACCGTTCTGTCTGTTTACATGTCGATCTGCAGTCAAAATTGTCTTTTCAAAGAATACTACAAAATTGTAGAATCCGTCGTCTAATTGAGTTCTAATTGTAATTGTAAGTCACAAATGTTGAGAGAGGAAAATTCAAACGAGGCAGAATCTTCCACGGTGTGGAATATGGCAATATCAGTAAGATGTCAATTAAATTATTATACTCTGTCTACGTCAAATCTTATTCGTTGTTAAGGGTCAGCATTTTTAATTGAAAACAATTGTTCTGATTCCAGTTTTTTTCTGGACAACATTGTTCTTTGATTTCGTGGGAGGCTTTAAAATGTGTGACCGTCTTTCGTATACTCTGGTTACGGGAGTTTATCAATGGGCTGTTGCTGGGTCGTATTCTCTGTTATCACTCTTGCATGATACTTTATACGTGATATAGATACCTTTGTGTACCTCACAAATGCAACACATGCGTTGTAGTCTTTACTGACTAAATCTCCAGAACATCAGTAGTCATTTGAAATAAGTGAGGCACGCTTCACTCAGATCTTCCCCGGGAAAACTGAAGATTTATCACGAAAACCCCGAACATGACTGAGATGAGAATGGAAATTATCTAGATGAAGAAAACATGTTCATTTCAAACTCAAACTGTTATGCAGCATGCACTCTGAGCAATACACGAATGTCAAGATTTATCATACATGACAATACGTCTGTGCAGGAACAACTACCCAAACAAATAAATAACGTGTGCCAGCAATGAGAGCAGAGCAGGTTCGAACGTTCTCACCAGTTTTGAAGCACTGAACTCTCAAATCATGCCTGAAATGGATGTTGCAAAAATGTAACCTGGTTTGGCCAATGGTGAATCATATGACTATATTCCCTGGACAAACAAGCAGATTATACAAGGATATTCAGCATATGAAATATACGTATAACTATTTAAAAGTTATAGTTCTAGAGCTCAAATGGAGAAGGCAATCATAGGATAGTACCATAATTCCATTAAGAATAGCAACTTTAAGAATGTGTCCCGGCTACTAATGCTTCTTAAAGGAGGCAGGCTGGCACGTTAAGGTCTCTGTCAAATCACATTTTTACCCCGTATTCTTTTCCCCCACAAATTGTACTAAAATGACATCAACAAAATCCCCCATATACTCTGCTACAAGACTATAAGGATACTGCATGAATTGCACCACTATATATTGCCTTGATCCTGGTGCTATATAACTTCTCCGGACCCTGGATGTGCGTATTGGCGGTCGTGAGGAGAGGCAGAGAGATTTACAGGGTATGAGAGCCCTCCATATTGAGAACTCACTACTCAGCTTCCTTATCTGAACAGCATCCATCTCACATTGCTCTCCACGATGAGAACAAAACACGCTGGAGGTGATTAGAATTTCCTGCACCTTCAGTAAAATGGAAATCATGCCATGGACCAAGGTTAAATTTAAACTGGGTCTCGTAGTATGAGACGCAGACATCCAACATTTAATCCGCAAACGGATTTCCCCGGAGAAGCTGAGAGAGTGTCTCGTATCTGCTGCACGGGCTGAGAGGTAAACGGGTGAGTTGCCCACCGGGAGTCTCGTCCTTAGAGCAGCTCACAAAACGCAGAGGAATGAGCAGCAGGCGGTGACTGGTCTCAGGTGTGTTGACTAACAGCTTGTCGTACCGACTGTCACCTAGAAACAGAAATATGAGCTCAGGGCACTCCAGGGCCCAGGTCCTAAAATCGATCTTGTGATGTCCCGTGTTTTAAGAATGTCTTGAGAAAGGTTGTGGTCTTAGCTAGACTCATCTTTATTTCCACAACCCAACATGAGAGGACAATTCATGATATCTTTAATGGACAACACATAGTATTTTTTTTTATTTATCTTAATAATGCGCCAGTTCTACCACAGGGTAGTTCTTCTACTCGGTTACATGTGGAAACCAACATAAACACAGGCTATAACAGACTAAATAGTTGATAGAATTAAGTGGATAATGAGATGGAATGACTCAGTACAACATTGAACTGTCTATGTAATCCACTCATTAGTGGAATACTGCGTCTTCACGACTACTTTAAAGTCATTTTTGGAAACTGTATGCTGGATAGTCTCACTCAGTTTTTGCCATAGACAATTCCCTCGGTAGTGTGGGCAGCGTTGGTAATGGGACAGCTTTACCCGAGGTAGCTTGAGTTTCAGCATATTGTCACTTCTCGTCCGACGAACCCGGGTATCCAGTAGGTCTAGCTTTTTTGATCGCTTATGCATGAGGGCAAGTAACTGAATGTTCCTTCTGACGTCTAGAAAGTCCACTCCGATGGTACGATGTAAGTCAACCACAGTTTGCCGTCGCTGGTTGGTTCCCTGAATAAAACGTAGTGCCCTGTTTTGTGCCAACTGCAACTTACGACTCACAGCAGTCGGCGCCCCGTCCACCAGAAAGGAACAATACTCAAGTAGTAGTATGCCGCATGTATACTTTATTGTATGTCTAATTATAGATTTTATTCCTACCAACGCACAGCTTCAATCATTATTTCCACTAAATAGGTGGCAATAAGACAAAGTGAAAGTAATTTGATTTATCGGAGATGAATGTTTTGATCATGCTGATGTTTTTCGAATAAGAATATATGGATAAGCATATCATGATGTAAACAACAAAAAATACAGTGTATGCTTTCTGAAAATTAAAGAACAAAGCTCCTTTACAAATCTTGTTTCACAAACTGATGGGCTCCCGAACATGAATTAACTGTATTGATTCCAGCAGGGATCAAGCGCACATTTGGTAATATGTACTTGTTGATTAATAATTGTTTTGTTGATGGAGTTGACAATCTGCCCACCCCAAAGACTCTATTACATTTCAAATGGTTTATCTGAACATTAGTCGACGATAGATGTGCAACTGTCGTAATATCTTAGTCTTTGGAAGATATGGCTCTCCCATGTAGGCAGTTGGAAGTGGTTACTAAGTTAGAACGAGAATCTACAATAGAGTATGATTCTATTAACTATTAGTCCCATAACTACTTTACATGATTAGATATGAATATATATCTTTCTAGGCCATTACCCGGGTGTTTTCAAATAGAGGGATCAATGCAACTTCAGTAGCCGAGATGAGGGCATGCAAATGTTTCTTTTAAGTGAGTGCATCGTTGTGTTTATTATGTGTGCGAGTGCATTTTGTGTTTATTTAGAATGAGGGTGACGTGTGCGTTTGACTTGTGTGAAGGTGTCCTTTTGTGTTTAGTAAGCTATTGCGCTGCCAAAGGTATCGTTTAGATACTATATCAAAGACATGGAAATCATAAAGGTGCTCATATGTAAGCGTATAGCACAGCAGGAACAGAGGAAGATGGATGACAGTGTGATATGTGTGTCGTCATTAGTATCACCTTGTAATAGGTGAGGGCGGAAAGGTCGGCTCAGCATCTGGCCAGGTTCGCATAATACAGCCAGGTAGTAATCCTCCTATCGAGCAAAGCCTGATGTACACCGTAGAAAGGCATTTGAGTTTGTGTCCATAAAGCGGTACACATCTTTTTTATAGGCTTTCATTTTACCTAAACTTATCGCCATTGTACAAAGTCAGCGCTTCAGTTATGTCCCCGTCAGTGCAAACTAGTTTAAGGACACTGTGGATTACATGGTCTGTATGCATGTCCTCACGTTTGCCCGATCAACGATTATTTTAAGGTCGATTAGATTGCCAATTAGAGGAAAGCATAAAATGGTGAAAATAATGTTCACATTAATGATTTATCAATCCTTATCATAAAGGAGAAACATCAAATATATAATATAACTGGTCCGTTACAAAGGTACAAAGCATGATGGACCTAGTAGTACGTGCGAAAATGGTTAAACCCAGGAGTATATCGTAGTTTCTATGGTTAGTAATTGAGATTAGTTGTCTGTTGGTATACAGTACACATCCATAGGTAAATCTAGCTGAAGGGTGGTACTGCTTCCCTCACTGGTATTGAGACAGCCGAGGAAGGCAGCAAACTGTAGTGGCGTGGCCGTCAGGCTTATTTGACGCGGCCTCTCAATTCCTGTCCCCGCTTTCCGACGACGTGATTCAAAAGCAAAAATACCGCTCGGAAGATATGACTTCAAACTGAGGCCCCTTGGGTGTGACTAAAAAGAGATGTAAAAAGAGAAAGAGAGAGAGCCAAGCCAAGCTAGTTTTTTTCTTTATTCCCTCCGTTCCCCTCATTACGGCCTAATCAATACTTGTGCCCACATCAAAGTTAGAAACCTGTTTTTCCCCTTGAGGCTTCGCGGTTTGTGTCTGTGGTTTTGTAATTGATTACCGTTTTCTGTTGCTTTCAGGTTCTATTGGGACTTGTTCATGCTGATATTGCTAATAGCCAACTTGATCATCCTGCCTGTGGCCATATCCTTCTTCAATGATGATCTCAGTACCCGATGGATCGTGTTTAACAGCATATCAGACACAGTATTCCTTCTAGACTTGGTTATCAACTTCAGAACAGGTAAGCCATGCTTCCACTTCTTGGAGGGATTCTGTAAATTTCTGTTTTTTTGCGAGTTTATTAGCCCTTTGAGGTTAGCCATTTCCTCGCATCTTCCCCCGGACAACTATAGTAAATGTCTCAGTGCGGCAGGAATAGACCAAAAGGTCACTAAAGAATGTAGCGTGGTAAAGCATGCAAATGTCAGGCTACCAAGTAGACCTGTGAAGTGTTTTCTATGTAATTAAGTCCTGTCTAAGATTACACAAACTATGAAAAGAAATAAGGACATTGTATGTAACAACAAGAACTAGTTTCATTCACTTGATGGTGGTCTAAAAATTCCAAATTCATTATGATTTTATTCTATGAGAACATTGAGCATTACCTTCTGGATTTATGTGTATTCATAATCTTCACGATAGCGGCTGCGCCCCAATCCTCGGAAGGGACTATCGATAGCCCTCAGTGGTGCGCCTCGACCTGGTTGACCTCATGGTGTTAGTGTTTTGTGAGTTCCTGGGGGTGTTGGCAAAACTTTGCACCTGTCTGATAGTACAGCCAAGAGGCAAATGCAAATTCTATTGAGGTGCTTTTAGTATAGACTTACTGTATTCGCAGCGATGTCACAATGTGAAAATAGAACTACGAATCAATAAAAAAAGATAAGCTGGTAAAAACGGCTGTCTGGGTGATAGAGAGATGAATAGCTACATATAGTGAAATTGTAGGGAGTGTCGCGGCGGAAGGGATTAAAGAGCAATAGACTGGGTGTGAGTGTGTGTCATTACGCTTTTCAACCCTGGATAACGTAAATGTCATGTAGCCAGCTCCCAGACGCAACCCTTACTTAGGTCCCAGACGGTGGTAATTTCGGAGGATCGTAATTGTAACGAACACGTGCCTGGGGCCCGCACAGACATGCACATCCATATTTAACAGTCTGTCAGAGAGATCTACACCCCCTCAGTCCCAGCTCACACACACATACACGTGACACGCGTTTCTGAGTCGCCCATCGGGCAGTCCGACCTCAAAATGATATGTTCAGCCATCCACTCGACCTCTTTCATATTATATGCGACGGGCAATGGCGGCAGGTAATCCGACCTCTCTAATGGCGGCAGTTGGAAGTGGACAGATTGGGCCCTTTGAGATAGGGCCGTATACCGCTGATTTGTTGTCCGACGTTTCAGGACTAGCTAATCATCTGACAGGTCCATGCAGCAAGAGGGCTCCACTATGGAGCTCGGGTTGAATATCGGCCAATTTCTTCTGGACAGTTTCTCGTTGCAATTTTTACCCGCTAGTTACACCGCCTGGACAGAGAGAGCGAGAGAGCGGGAGGGGGACGCCTAAATAGCGTTATGGGGATGATAGCAATACTAATTTGAGAAGTGTTTTTTTATATTCGGATATAAGGTAATGTTATATTTGTATATGCCAGTGCACACTGTACATCAGCAATGGAAACAACAGGATATATTTCACATCCCGTCTTCTAGACAGTAAATTCTGTAAAGGTGCATTAATGTTACCTAGATATCGCCGTAAGTACATAAATCGATTTGTGAATTGGTTAGAAAAATTCCTTCCATTTTGTCTATGATCTCTCTTTCTCTTGGAGGTGTGTGAGATCTGATTGTTTGCCACCTAGTGTAAGAATAAAACACATCCAAATCGCCACTAGGGGACTAGGTTTGCCGCCACCTCTGTCTACACTGTGTCTACACTAAATCGAAGGTGCATCCTGTGGTAATTGTACATTATGAGCACGATGATACATAACCTGATATTTCGTATGGGTACTCATATACAGTAGTCAAAGTACGGTATTATACATTATTTAAATATACGTAATGTGGCAGACTTTGTTAGATATGTACGCATTTTCATCAACTGATAGGATTTTTATCCATATCATTAATTTCAATTGACTACTAGGATCTAGAGGATATTGGAAGTAGTTACCTCATTTCATTTATTTATTCAATTATCTATTTGCAGTCAAGGTTATGAGTGATGTACTTGTTCTAAAGATATATCGAGTAATTTTCGTGTCAATTTTATTTCACCTGTAGATTCAATAAGACTTACCTTATCTGGTAGGGGCTAATCCCTTGGCTCTCCTGGAATGTTGTATAATCGGTTCTTACCTGGAAAGGTCAGGACGGAAATAGAGGATAGTATTTTTTCGTTTGAGAGCCGGAAGATCCATTAGTGAGAAGACAGCCTCTGCTAGGACGAACAGGCCAGCTCTACCCGTTGAAAATCAAATTATCAATAGTTATAGTTGACCTTACTGGGTCAAGAGTTTTTCCTAAATTCAATATTTTGTTAAGTGCTAAAACAGCCGTCTAGTTCATTTTACCAACAGCGCAGTAACTGATAAAACCAGTGGTCAGATGACGTCGAAGCAAGTGATTATTGATTCCTAATGTCGTCATTACTCTTTATCAAAAAGAGACGAAAAACATATGTATGAAAAAACCTGGCAGTTCGTTTCGCTTCGGAGGATTTTCGTTGTTCCGACTATTGTTTGATTATTTTCATTGACAGCATCTGGACATGTGTCTGCCGGAAATGGCTGTATTTTTTAAGTACTGACATACATGTCATAATAGATCATTTAGATGATAGAATATATTTCGCCCATGATAAAAACCCTGGCAGTCGTAGTAATGCTGATACGTTGACTGGCCTTTGAGATAACTCTAGGGTTTATATATTTTCACTAGAGACCGACCACATTAGTATCTCTTATACTTGACAGTCAACTGTTTGTGCGACATCACCCGAGACCCGCTCTGAGAACACCTTCTCGAGAATTTAATCTCTCAATGCATTTAGCCTGGAATGAGCGGTAATGCTCATTAGTGAATTCCCAAAGTTAGTAATATGAATAGATGACCCTGTTATAGGCAATGGAAATACATATTTCCACTGTGGTACCTTAACGAATGATGTCGAATAGTCATGAAGCTGAAAGAAAATACTCCATCGTTCATGGGCTTATAATCACAGTTTAGTAGGTACGTGGCTAGAGCCTTCCTATTACAGAGTGGGGTGCGGGGGTAGCTCAGTGGTTAAAGTACTTCACTAGTGATTCCAGAATTACGGGTTTGAGTCCCAATGCAGCCACCTTTCTCCTTCATCACCAAAAGTGGTAGATTTACTGCTGTATCGAGAGCTAGTCCTTTTCATACCATGTATCTGTGGTTTGGGAAATAAAAAAAGAACTTCTGCCTTTATTCAACTCATAGATTGCGTCACTGAACTTAGGCGGTGTCCACCTACTACGATATGGCTCCGATATGGTCTCCGATGCACCTCCCGATAAAGGATCAAAATCGCGTCGGAAGGTCACCTAATTTCGGGGCAGTTGACTACATTTCAAACCCATTACGATGCGTGGTGGATTTGCATGTCTAAAAAGATGTCTACGATTTTGCACCTTCCCGATATGTCTCCGATATATGCTTTTTGTATGGGTGCCATATCGGTAGGTCTAAATTTCTATCGTAGTAGGACACCACGCCTAATGCTGCAAAATCAATGAGGAAAGCTGAACCTTGAGATAGACCTTTTATACCATCAAGGTCCCCGGGACATTAAATAGACAAACCAAACAATCCTATTACAAAATTTAATTACTTGAACTTAGAGTTTTGCTTGTTGCGAGTGATAAAGGTAAAGAAATTAAAGAAGAATGTGTGTACAATGTCCTTCTCTCAAATTGGAGCCAATGTGTCGTAAGGTAGACGTTCATGATGGTTACTACACTTACCTTAGGACCGTGATTGAACTGATCTGCACAAATAGTGTGATACCTTTGTTCCATTGCGGGGGCTGTACAACAGCATCGACGTATAGCAGATCATGCGTGTTTTATCATGCTGTCAAGTCTAATCAATCCGATACGTTTAGCAATATATCTTTACAATGTTGACTCGACTGCTGGATGTTAGACCATCTCTATTTGTTAGCAGTAAAGATTGAGATGCCTGCCCAATATTCTAGTCTTAAACATGGTTCTGTTTTATGTTTTGGGATATGATTTCCTTTATTCTTCCTTTTTCCCGTATGGTATGCATATATGTGATATGATTTCTTTTGTTTCCTTAGTATGCGTACCCTTGTATGGGCCATCTATGACGGTCTTTAGAGAGGACTATTTCTGATTTCTATTTAGCTGTTATCAATGGCATATATCGATGCACTTGGTGACCTATCCATCCGCATAGTCATAGGGTCGCTGTGATAGGTACACACATAAAGCATAGTGGTGAAAAGGCGTGTGCTCCGATTTACTCCAATTTTAATATTAGGACACTGTTTAAAAAGATGGTCCCCATTTACATGGGACTCGGGTAATGAAATAAAATGCATGCTGTAAGCATTTTATCTCAAACACACATTAACTGCGGTGCCATTAAAATCATTTGAGAGATCTACAGGGCGTTGGACAGAATTCACCCAAGATTGGATGCATGCGTAAACTATCTTATCATCGTTGAATGGTTTTACTACTCTTCTTGCCTGAAGGCACTAATAGCAGACAGCATCCACTATCTTAGGGCCATCTTTCCTCTGTTTACATTGTATTGTAACTAAAGGCAAATACAAGTATCGGAGATCAATTTAGTCTTGTAAGATCCACGGACTAGATTCTGTCTAAATGTGTTCCTTGAAGGAAATAGGCTAAGTGTGTCTCATTAAAGCGGACTAGTTGATTTCGGAGAATTGAGGTATTGTTACGAATTACCTGTCATACTTGACCTACTAATGTAGATATCTATTACAATATCATTATTGAGATTCCAGGCGAGAACCCTCTAGGGCTAATCGGTACTACTTCCGCAGATAATTGTATAACACAAATGTAAGGTAAAACAGTAAACCTATCAAATGGGATTTAAAAAATCAAGCTAAAGTTCAGGACTCCTCACCTTTCACAAAAGCGCCTGAAAATATCCTGAACTTGGCTAAGTGCATTCTCACTACGACATGGATGAAAGAGGGGTGATTTTATAGTTTCCTATTTTGGTACTTCCTGCCGTACAGTCTCATTAATATATCATTGGCATCATCCGGTCTTAGTTGTGAATACATTAAAACATGTTTCTAGGAGTCAATAAAAAGAACCCGGATCCTTGCCTGTTTATAAAGTGAAATATGAATGTCTGTGTCCTCACTGGCCTTCTGTCTGCTGTTAATGGGCGAGCTGCTCATCGTGTTGAGTATCAGCTAAGTACAGAGATGACTCTATTACCCGCTGATATATGTGATCAATGACAAACACTCCACAGTCTCACGATCAGAGTGGCAACAAATGACAGCCCATGGAGAGTAATAGTGGCCGTTTTAAACGTGATGTCGCACCAAATGAGTCCGATGGTGAAATATTGAACACAACGGGAGCGCACAGCCCATTAGCCTAATGCCATACGTCAGAGTGGTCGGAATGCGAGCAGCTCACTCTGCCGCTGCTGGTGACAGGCGATAGAATTTCAAATTTCCTGTCATCCCCGTCGCCGGGACTCTCCTGTCGATTAGACTGTGTGGGTGGCCTTTTCTTCCCGGCCCCTTTAAGCGTGGCGCCATTTCACGCCGGGAAAAGCGGAGCGCTGTGGGCTGAGACCGCGGCCTTTTCTGTAACCACAGACAGGAAGACCTGCTGAAAAGGTCCATTGGATTATACTACTATGGTCGGTCTTTTTGTGGTGAACGGAGGCAGGATAGAGAAGTGTGTGGAGCAGGGGTCGGGTCTGAGTGTACGCTTACTGCTACCTACAGAAACACCCTCGACCCACAGAGCAAGGTGTGGACGATTAACAGGGGAAGGCATGTCAGGTGGGAGAGGGATGGGAAAAGCGCCGAGACCACACGGCGGAGGAAGGGGGGAGGGGGGGGGGGGGCATCGGCAGAGTAGGTGGGGTAGGGTTGACAGAGAGCTGAATGACGCATACTGTATGACACAGGAGGCGGTAACTTAAGAAAAACTGCACTTTGAAAGGGCAACAAAGGTTGCTTAATATTGCAAGGTGGCAGGATTCTTTTGGTAGTATGGCATAGGGTGGCATAGGGCAGGTGGAAAGATTACAAGGAAACTAATGCCGGTCACCCACCGCTAATCAGCGACATGTACGTTTGTTGATCCCTTTTTGCGTAAAGGTCTAACAAAGCAAAAACTATTATACGTCAAAAATCCTCTAGGATTTCAGTAACCATTTGGGATCGAACTGATCCGGATAGATAAAGACCATTAAGAATGCAAGGCATGTGGCAACCGTAAAAAGTAGATGATTAAACCTCATAGAGGCAGAGAGTTGCGAAGCTGTTAATATTTCAAGAAAGGGGGAGAAAAATAAACAGACAACAAGAGAAATCTGATGTCACTGTGTAAGCTCTTGGAAAACGAAATAATGTTATTTGATGACAACTACAGATACTTGTATGTAAGAATGATTAAAGATTGCTACAGACATAAAAATGATAACGCTGCTCTATAGGACCAGTCCGAGAAGTTGTTTTTTTATTATATTCTGTTGGTGTATAAAGATGAAGCTTTTCCCTAATGAAGTGTGTCCGCGTGTTTATTAAAGAATCCATTGGTAGAAAGGAGATAAGGATAGAGGCGCTAGCCGAACCCTTACCAAGAGGCTCTTAAAGGTGACGGGGCGCTAGAGACTGCAGGAATGTATACAGGCAGGCCGTAATTTGTGGCACACCTGAGGTCACGTGACAAGGAGGCCAGCATGGTGAGCTGTAAGTTAGGCGGACCAGACACAGGGACGCGTGGAGGTAGGGGAGGAAGGGAGGGGGGTGTACGTGCACCCGGGCGCCCAGCGTCAGCCGCCAGACTCTCCCCCAGCTCCCACCGCCAATCCGCGGCATGCAGTACCTTGCACGGACGGGCTGTGTGCCCAGGAAGAGAGGGCACGGGATCACGGCATCATATGCCACAGCATGCCACCGAGTGGAGCGGAGAAGTCAATAGGCGCTTAAGCAGGATATTATAGACAAGCAGAGGTTGATGTGGCCGGATGAAGTGGATTTGGTGCCATGCGTATCATTGAACCACGTCCGGTATAAAAGTGTCGGTACTCTGCTTGGTGTTTCTGGTACCTGGCACAACCCCTAAGCCCACATCATACCATCAGACCTTCGTAAAAAAGAGAAGATGATACAGAATAATAATAAAAATAGGACCGGTCTTGAATGCTATGTTACAGACAACAGGGCGCCTATCTAGAGAGCTCCATACATAATCCGCCTGTTTCCAAGGTGATGGATGGTCCTATGCAATGTAATCATCATGATGGCACTATCTTCCGCCGGCCATCACTCCACAGCTAAGTCTCCCCTCCGGCACCTACCCGTACCCCCAGCCACAGCCACCAGCCACCCCCGCCCACGTTTTAGCGGCGGATGGATCATGTTGACTTTGAAACATTGCTGTCAAGGATCCACCAGGGCGTAATCCCATCAAAAGCTCCCCTCCCTTCTCCAACCAGTCCCCTCTTAACGGGCCTGCACACCTCTGCGATCATATTGCCCGCGCTCTGCCTCACACGCCCCCTGACGTCAGCTAAATGAACATCAGCCTTCCGTATGAGCGGATCCCATTTTCTTTGCAAATTGCATCGGACTGTAACTCTTGATTAGGGGCTTGAATACAAAGAGGGGGAGGTGGAGGGGCCGGCGCCTGTGCTGTTGCCGCCTTGGCAGAACCCCCCTAGGGTGGGAGGAGGAGCCCTCAAACTGTCATGCATCAGACCCGAACGACGAGTTACGTGGGGCTACGACGCGCCATGTCAGGTGATTACTTCACGCCACACGTCGTCCAATCGGCATGCTCCTTCTTGATGACGGGCCCACGACGTCCGTGACGTCAAAGGGGGGTCAGAGCCGAAAAGGGTGTGGAATAAAGTTCGCCTACCTAATCTGTCTACCTTTATCTTTTGGCTCGCTGGGAGTCTCTGAGGTAATTTTCTCTTGTTTTGATCAGGTAGGTGACAATGAACTCTTCCGTTCTTGTTTTTTGTTCACTTAAAGCATTATGATGTAACGATGACATGAATAAATAAAAAGGGTTTTCTCTTTTAGAGGGAAATTGTAATTTGATAAAAATTTCAATTCTTCAGGTGTCAAGATTGCCTTCAATTATTACCAGCATAAAAATATTAGTTTTAGAAACGGAAAACGACCAGTTAAACAAACCATAATATTTTCTCAAAAGTAGTTTACATTATGATGGAGACATACTTGACATCTCATGACCTTTAAAAGGAAATACTATAGTAATTCAGATAAGTATCTCATTGTCAGGTGTTATTTTCACTTCACCACATCCCCAAAATTCATTGTGATGCCATGAATGGATTGTACGTCACAAGTCTTAATTTACATGAATAATCACCACAGTAATTCATATTCCGCTTCTTATCCGTATCTTTCCCCGGTCATTCATCTCCACTGTCACATCCCGCTTCTTGATAGGTTTAGGTGTAAACACAATATCTGTGAGATTCAGGTGACGTCATTACTCAAATATCCCTCCACTCCTAGCCTTGTCACACTTCATTGTACCAGTCACATGCGTCATGAACTAATCCAAATATTCCCAAGCGGCAGATGGATGTCCTGGCCTGAAATGATTTGCAGTTTACTCTAACACCTCTCTTGATTCGCCGACCCACCTCTACCCCCATAACCATTACGTATACCACCAACCCCCCTACCTCCACGTACGCACTGGAGTTGGCGCAGAGGAAGCTAAGTTCAGGTAGTTATACCAGGTGTGTGTGTGGTGAAATAAATGTGTCCGGTACCTGGGCCACACAGGTGGGAGGTGTCGAGTCGTGGCGTGCAGGTGACGGGCCATGTCAGGGAAAGGAAAGCGGAGGGGGGCAGGACAGGGTTATAATAGACGACAACCTAAGTGCATTACCGACGAGTTGTGTATTATATAAACGAGATCGATAAGCTGACAGCGATAAGTACCCGCCATGGCCGCAGGAGGTCGCCGCATGTCTCTGACTCCTGCTGCCCCCTCCCCCGAGGGCTGGTTGACGTCATAGTCACGTCGACACTTCGATCTGATCAGTGGCTGGGGACAGCTCGGCGGACCAGACTTCTACAAGCGAGTTGTCTAGGTCGATGGCTGAACATTGGATAGTGCCTGAATGGAGGGATGATGGGGGGTGCCCCAGACGGTCCTCATCAGGTGACATCAGGTGACCTATGTTACTTACCTTCAGGATCAGCAGTGCTGGGAGGTGGTGGGTGACATCTGTCACACCGGTGAACCGGATTTTTGACAGTCACTTGGGATGATGGGCACTATGGGTATCATCAGTAAAACGGATCTGAAGGCTTGCTGTGCAAGACAAGTGGGGCCTAGGTGGCAGTTACATTAATTACAAGAAGGAAGGGAGGGGGTTAACTATTATAGGAGCCCGTAGGGCAAATCTGGTTGTTAGAACGATAGAAAGGGTTGTTGCGCAAGTTAGATAGTCACTCTTGGTTTCAGTTTCTCTTAAGGCGGGTTTCTGTACATCAGTCGAACGGAAGTTTCATATGTGACTCTGTCATATGTATACTAGGGTTCTTCAGTTGAAACCTCTCGTAGGTTTAACATGTCAGAGGCTAAGCGTCAGTCTACTTGGTATATGCGCCTGTCGTGCGCTCAGTACATATAAACCAGTTAGACCTTCAGTCAGTCTACATCTGTCAGTAGACAGATGACAGATTGAATGTTGGTCTGCAAATCCCCGCTGGGGTCAGTGGCAAAGTATTTCTGACCTCACTCCGGGGCAGGCTGGTTCGGGGATGTGCACACATTCCCTTTAATAATGAACAACATCAATCGCCGCTTCCTTTGCACCCTACTCCCTGTGGCCATCAGATCATCGGTCTCATCTCCTGGCCCCACCAGGCCCGGCTACTCATCCCCCAAAGCCCCAGGACACTCGCCCCCTGTGGGCCAAAGCGCCGGCTTCCCCGGCCGGCTGGTCCGCCGACCCCGTTCACCGAAGGGCAAAGGGGCGGCCGGGAGTCAATGGGCTGTGATTTCTATCAAATCCGCGGAATGGCCCTGCTGAAGTCGAGCGGGGTAGACTCGCCGAAAGTCGACATGACAAAATACTCCTGGCCCAGATGCGATAGCAATCTCACTCTGATGTAGACTCTCCCTGCTTTTTTCTTTTAAATTTCTCGTCTCTTGCCACTTCCTTTGCTGCTCTTCATCATTGATGATTTGGAGCAGGGGCGGGGGTCAAGGTGGCTACAATTTGCCCGTTTAGGCTTACATGTTGCGCAGGGTTGAATAAGATGATGGTCTACCCAATCTGGTCACACAACCACTCTATCTGAGATGGGGGACAATTTCCCGCCGGTTTCCGTTTAAGATGTTTAAGGAAGTTTTTACCTAAGAATTACACATTGCGCCACCTTGCCTTTCCTCTGCTAGTTTGTCTTTCCAGCGCTTACAGCTAGCATAAATCCATTTTAAGTGTGAACTATTGGAATTAGGTCTTTGTCGATTTATTCAACTTGTCAATATGCAATGCACATTCCCGAATTCTGAAAGTTGCACATTATATGTTCTTAAATGATGAGACTTCATTGGAGGAAAAGTCTGAAAGTTGCACATTATATGTTCAATTATGAACCGTAATACAATAAATACAGCCTATCTGCCAATAACAGCATTGCCATGAAATTGCCAAGGTGTACATTGTAATGTTATGTGCATCCAAACTAAAAGATTGCTAAACTCACCAATCTTCCATCGTCTTGAACTACAACATTTTCAACAAGAGTCACCTTGTGTCATATATAGTATCCACCAGGAACGGTCTCCTATAGATAAGCGACTTTTGTCATCTTGTTTCTTCGCAATAACTCTGGCTGCAGAAATTGGCTATACGGTCTTTACATTGTATGAGGTATGTAGTCATCGACTGTCGACCAGCCCTTGATTAGCTGATGACCACCACCTGTCATGAACGACGTCCATTCCCTGCGATTGACAGGTAATCTGTTCTCCGGCAGATGAGCCAGCGCAAAGCAGGAGCTATGGTAATTTCACTTATTGCTGAGTAGTGCTTTTTTTTTTACAGTTGGTGGGGGTGAGGGTAGGTTTGTTAGCTCTTGAGCTGAGTGGGTTTCTCTAAGCTGGACGTCAGCGACGTAAAATTTAAGCTGTGACCGGGCCGTACCCACAACCCTGGACTCCTCCCCTTAAAGCCCAGCTCCATCTAGACCCTTGGCTAATCGATAGGAAGCGTTTGCTGAGCGTGTAAGTAGATGAGGGATCTCCAGTTATTTGTTTGTGAATAGACAGTCGGGTAAGTCGCCACCAGGTGTCGTGACTGGCCTGTGAGGGCGCCCCGTGTCCCGTGTATGTGCTGCCTCCCAGCGGGACGCTTCACCGCAAACTTTATCATTACGACCCGGAACACGACGGCCGAGGCCTCGACCCCGGGCCACGCCAGTCCCAGCAGGGCCTCTCGGCTGGGTCCCTTTCGTCTTGTCTCCCCACACACCCACATATATATATATATATATATATATATATATATATATATATATATATATATATATATATATATATATATATATATGGCAGTTATATTGTATTTACGGTTTACCATATCTAAGGGACTCCTTATCTATTTAGAAAGGATACGGATATTTTACAAGGGGTAGATATATGTCTATCAGGCAATTTGGTAAACCATATAGCGTTCAGGAAAATCGGCTTGTGCTTCTTTGTGACAATCTTAGTAGTAACTGTATCTATTTCCTGACCGTCGCCTGATCCAGCAAAATCTCTCACCAAATCCTCTCGCATGCCCCTTGTCCCTACCTTACACAACTCCAATCACTACCCTAATCTCTACTATACTCCATTCCAGTCTCTGCCTGGCTCTTTCAGGTCACTGGCTTCATCTCTTTTGATTCTTCCCTATCCATTCCTTGCCTCAATTCCTCTCTTCCAATACTGACCCTTCCCCTGGCGCCAATATGTACCCAAGTGAAAGCAGCCTACCATTCCTCACTGCCCAGTTGTATCTACGGCCATCACTCACACCCAACCCACAATTACACCCACGCGACGCGGCTCTACGCGCCAGTCGCGCCCGACATGCGAGTGGACAATGAAAATAGACCGCGTGGATGATTAAAACTAACGCATCATGCACTTACAGTGGGCGGTGTCTGCGCCCGCGCTGATCATGCGATGGGGCCGGCAGGTCCCCGCGTAGCCACGAGGCCGTGGGGAGTAGGGGGCGGGTGACGACGGTGCAGAATTGTTTGTAGGAGCTGGTGTCGCTCCGGATCCTGTAAGGCTTCAGTGGCTTCAGCATAAACGCGTTAAGTGACATTAACTACTGTTTTTCTTCCGACAATGAGAGCATCAGTTAAAGTGTCACATGAACGTAACTCGCGGTTTCCGGCCTTTTTTAATTTTTTTTTTATCTCGTTTATGGTTTTTCTAATTTGATTTCAGTTGTAAATTTGATATAGATAAAATTGCTTTTCTCCGCCAATGTAGCCTTTATGGTAATGATGCATGACATGAATAGTGTCAAGATTGGTTAACTGGAGGGAGCGTTACAATACCTTACCTACAATAGATCTATGCGTCATTAGTACAGGCATAGATGGCAAACTTCTGTAAAATACCTTCTATATGGGTATCATAACATGTTATAGTTTAGAGCACATTGATCTATTCACACAAATATGACATGTAGGTATCACAACTACAAAAGCGAAGTAGCCACTGTTGTTATCCAGATATCTTACCTAAACTGGATAACTCCGTACATTCTATATGCCTATGTATTCTAAAGCATGGAAGCATATATCGCGACAGACATCCCCTTCCTCCCCCTCTCAGATTACTCAACTTGGCTTTGGCTAATCCGTCGAATTAGCCCGCTACCAGGGTGTGATAAATGGAACACGACACTGCTCCCTTAAGTAAAGTAGAACATGCGGACGCCTGTCGGCACCCCTCTGTCGTCTCACACACGGCCACCACGTGGAGGCGACCCGCGGGAGTAAGTAGCACATGGAATGAGGCTCTGCATCGGGAGACTACCACCAGAAGTAACGCGATCTGAGCAATATGAACGTCCAATTCACTATATGTTATGTAGTTACACTCTGGTGGTCTCTAATTCTTGACTATGTCATATCTGTTGTTGATGGATTCATTGTGGACAACATTTTTAAAGTTTTCCGATAAAAATAGTTCGCTTTGGCACAGTTGTTGAGTGTATTGCAATGGAAATCACAAAGCTTGTTTTCAATTCTCTTTGAGCCCATATTGTAGTCCTTTCACATTCTAAGTGTTCCTGCATTGTAGATCAAATAAAAAGCAACGACCAGTGATCTTTTAAAAGGAAAAGAAGCAGGTGGGGTGACGAGTATGGGGTAATTGGTTTAGTTCAGTTGTTATAGGAGGTCTTAATTCCTCTAAATATTGATAAAAATGAGGGAATAGCGTCAAATCCTAGGATGATATAACATGCTTGCCACACGTCATGTAAAAATCAGGGAAAACTTATTTTTTCAGGTTCAGTGAATTGTCAGGCAATTTAGAAATCTGCGAGGGGAAATTCGATTTTGAAAAAAACGGGAAAATTGACTCTTGTCAGGGAAAACTAAAATTTCCATGGAAATGAGGCTGCAAGCTCAAGATTTTCTAGTTTTATTTGCCAGGGAAAAGTCAGGGAATTGTGATATACTAGGTTTGCGGCAACCCTGTATCAGTTATGTTTGTATCTTTATAGATTAAATGACGGAGATGCCACTGGTGACTTTGTTGAGATTGAGGATAGTAGCATCACTTTAAACAATCGATGGTAGCGAAACATGTTGAAATCTTGTTGGTGGATTAGAAATCCGATTGATTATTGTCTGTGTCATATGTGGATATAAAGTGTCAAATATATAGTGTAACAAGTTCTCTTAGTCCTTCTACATAAAAGGCTCCACTTTCAGAAACAAGTCGTTACTTCGGCAAATGCAATCGTAATGCAAACTTGGCTTAAGTGCTCCTACAGAAAGTCTCATGAAGCATCGAAACAATCGTTTAGTTGAAAAGCAGGGCTTAGAAGTGGGTTCGAGGCTATGCGTCCTGCGCGTGCGTGACGTTGGAGGTTTTAGGGTGTCCCGGGTGTCCCGGGTGTAAATGCTGATGTGGACCGTGGAGTCTCGGATAGGGTCTCTGGCGGGTGACCGAGGAGTGGGTGGCCCAGGAATGCCCACTGCCAGAGGTCGACTGTCGGGCGAGTTGAGCAATGGATCAGTTCCTAATGTCAGTCGGTCGGCCATGTGTGCACGCCACTGGGCACACCAGCTACTCACTCTCTTGCACAGAGAACAAAACCAAAAGCACACAAAAGCTTAGACAACAAAACAGACCCAACCACGTTCACAATGGCTTCCTTTCTTTCTTTGTATTCCACCCTACTACAGCCACAAGGCCGTATCATTAGACTATCTCCAGATTTACTGAAAGTATAACAAAATATGAGGAGTTATAGAGTTGTTTAGTCGTTATTCCTGGTCTATGTCAGAATCATCATTTCTATAGGTATCTTATGAAGAACGGGTGAGCCGATATATTCAGGTTATAGACATAGTACACAGTGTATGATTCCATTTAACGTTATAATTGAATGATCAGTTTTAGTTTATATATCTTATTTATTTTTTGGAAAAAGAGCTTAGCTCTTTTATTTACAAGATTTAGGCAGCTCAGGTTGTTCAAAATATACTTATCTCTATCCAACACTATTTGTCTGATTTGAAAAAAGAATTGGCAACCCATGACTGAGGCAACTACCTTAGAGGCTTTCTATGGATTTTGCCACGTGAAATGTAAACTCACACTCAGCAGCTCCTCTATATCACTAGTTGGTCGGGACCTTTAGAGCATTAGTTACTGCAAGGACTAGGTTTCAACTAGCTGTATCA
This sequence comes from Alentia gelatinosa, assembly GCA_950022655.1. Classification (NCBI taxonomy): domain Eukaryota; kingdom Metazoa; phylum Annelida; class Polychaeta; order Phyllodocida; family Polynoidae; genus Alentia; species Alentia gelatinosa. Next base: position 45,625,766 of record OX465583.1, on the reverse strand, counting down.
CCTTTTCTTCAGGAGCTAGCCACATCTAACTGAATTAAGTATACAACAGATTCCATTTAGCCACACCATGTGTCTCCCTAAATTACATTGGAAAGGTTGAATGATCCTGTAGCAATTAGCACATTGCCAGAGTGTTGCTAAGGAGGACTTGCAATTGATGATACGTCACCCTAAATAGCTTCACAAGAAACTTGAGGTTGAATTTCTTGACTGAAGGTTGAGGGTACGACTTGCTAAAATCATGTATAAGCTCTCACAGAATCCGGTGTTGATATATGAAAGGAAGCGTGAGACTAGGAGTATGTGTAAAATAGAATTTAAAGAGCAGTACTACAAGACGACAAAATATGCTAGGCCTCCCGCGAAGGGGAACATGCCTATGGAAAAGTCTGGATGAAAGCATACAGCATCTTGATAGTTTTACATCCTTCAAACGAGCCGTTAAGATAGTTAATGTATAGGCAGGTACATTTTTTGTTTTGTTTTGTTTTTGTAATTTGCTCTGAGTGTATTAAGCAGTGCACTTCTTGTACAGGAAGCTGTTATGTCAAAAAGGAAGACCTGAGCCAGTCGCAGAATTTTGATGTTGAATAAACACATCTGGGGAAAAAAAGTTTCACAGAGTAGATAGTGTACGTGGCTTGAACTAAGGCCTGTATCTCGACCATCAGAAGGTTAACTACTCTGATGAAACTTCATGTACCTGCTGTAAATAGCATATTCTTGCACTGTGGCTGAACTTCGGAGGTAGGAGTATACATTCTGTTATTCTTACATAGACTCTCAGCACTTTCTTTCCACTATCCATTTTGTCGCTGAAAGAGACATATAGTAGTTTGGCCTTTTTCTTAGCATTTTGACAGGGGATCCTTTGCATGTCTCTCTATATAAGTCCCCGCCGAAGGCACGTATTGCACAGCCGAGTCAGCAATTTTTTTGAAAGTGCCATTGAAGGCGTACACAGTTGCATGCAGGATGTTGGATGATAATATAACAGGCGAATACGGCTTAAAACAGCTCTCCTAGCTACGATCCAGGGTTACTGAACTTAGAAGCGAAACAGGGTTGCTGATATCCCTCTACCATAATGGATGACGCATAGATTATACCTTTCTTGTTGAGGAAGTCTGGAAAGGACCTGCAACGGTTGACCGGACGTAAAATCACCCAAACAAACAAACAAACAAAAAACTTTTCTTGTGTCTTTCCATCAGTTCAGTATCATAAACAAAATTTTTATGACACCTCCTTATATCATGGAATTCAAATTCAATTAAAATAATTTATGGTTGTCAAAGGGGAGTCAATATTTATGATCTCCCAGTGACATTGTACAGTTTCTCGTGTAATGCTCATTGCCATCGTCTTAAATAATTGATACGTACAATATGAGAATAAAGGGAAAGGGTCCTTCTGAAGAAAAATATAATAGAAAAGTAGCTCATTGTACGTATCAAGAATGTAACACCATTTCAGCTTGCCATTACCTTGTGCGTGCTTTGTTTACCTTGGAACGCTTTCCATTGCGTACAAATAACTAAAAGACAATAAATCTCACAAACGAGTATCACCTGCTCCTTTCTCCCCTATCCCGCACCATCATGCTAGTATGCGGGCGGGAATTAATCATTCACTTGACTCTAAAAGAAAATATAAACATCTACAAACAATGAATTCTAATGAGACATACATCGGAGAACCCATACCTTGGCGGGACACAGCTTTTCATTTGTCCGTGGAATTCCACTTTTTCCATTCTAGGTATATATTTTCCTTGTGTGAAACAAATTTGGCATTAATTTAGCCTCATTTATGCCAAGGAAATAGTGATCTGAATCTCATTCACATGCCATGGCTGACAATTATTTGTTGTTAGGGATTTTTGGGTGTTTTTTTTATTTTCACATTTTCTTGGCCTACCCTTAGGCAGCGAATTCCATATGAAAAAAAAAGAAAAAATATTCTGACCCCAACTGACATCCCTGACACTATAGGTGTGGCATTTCTAAATGTATGCTTTGCAATTGGGCTGACAGTTTGGCGATGTCTGCAGGGAGTGAGCTAAACGATGTCGGGTGATGCATTCAAACTACGGCCCCACCCAGGTAGGTCATGGTGTATTGTTGCCGGCCTCTAACCCTCACTGCGCCAAGGGCCGATGTGAAAAGGTGACGGGAGAGGGGGTTGGGCTGTTTTGCCGCTTTTGCAGGTTCGTTCGTCTGGGGTTTTTGTCGGCGAGCACAATCTAATGTCAGGATACGAGGCCATCTGCCCGTCAACATATATATACATCTTGCTACAATATTTATAAGCGCACAATGTTCCACAGTATTCACACACTCCTCGGCCAAACTGTTCGCTGTTGGATATACCAATATAAACGTCTGGGTCAGTGAGGAGGTTTTTCATATTCCTACGTGACTTCGCCTTTTATTATAGATATTGCCTGCTTGTTTGCTCTTGTACCACAGAAAGTAGATTCAAGTACATTATCTTTGTAGACTAATTTGTATGAATCTAGGGTGACACTCAAAAGGTGTTTAGTAGGAAGATGCTACTATCCCGTGATGTATTTGGGGGAAACATTGTCGAGAAAATGGCTTTGAGTAGAAAGGTCCTAACATAGCACACTCTCTACAAAGTCTAATAGAACATATTGGCGTTTAACTAAACAAACAAACAAATAAAGTAAACAAACACTTTCTACAAGTAAGGACCTCTTATATAGTTTGCAGCATTCTTTGAATTTTCCTAGACTATCTCTATATGGCAAGCTTCATCACTTAAGTAAACGATTCCGGTTTTGTATAGGATTCCTATGTTTCTGCATGATTTCAATAGCTGTATGCCAAGGCAGCAGTCATCAAGAGAGATATAAAAGAAAAGTGCATCAGTCTACTCCATTTTTCTGGCACGTAAAATCACCTGTCTCCTTTTGGAAGGTGAATTAAAAATGGACTCTGGGGCAAAAACCCTCTGACGCACAGGTGAGCTCACTCGTTACAAAAAGATGTAAAAATCAAACAGAACAGAAAGCTCAAGGACAGTTTGGATTTCACAGGGGAACAATTTGAAGTGTGATTGGAGTGTAACCACAAATATCTTCAAACCCATCTTGACAGAATGCATTCATATCATAATGGAAACGGAAGTTTTAAAATCCAAACCGACATGTTGAAGCCCAGTCCTTGTGATATTACGTATATAGCTTTCCATTATTTATAAGGCGATGTCGAAGTGTGTGATTGAGCTTCCGAGGTATCGAGGGTGCTGTTGTTTCTGAGAGTAACCTGTTATATGAGGAAATAACCTTATTGTTGACGCAGACTGTTTTGTCAACACTCAGGTCGTTTCTTTGTCATATAGCTGGAATCGATGTTCCTCTAAACGTAATTTAACGGATCCGAACACGTGACCCCGGACGTTTGGGGGCATGTGTGAAGTTCCAGAAGATTACGTTTACAGGTACAGCGTTTTATTGTGTATCATATATCTTTTCAACATCGATGTATTTCCTGTATCTAAGCCGGAAGAGCCGTTTCTATTTCAATTTGGGCACACAGTGGTCGAGCTGAACCGTAGGCTTCGGCTTCATTGTGGTGAGGTCAATTGCTAAGGCTAAGCATGATATCAAAGGCCAATCCTTCTCATACCATGTCTATGTGTTGTGGGAAGTAAAAGAACTCACCTCGGTAAATGTGTAGGGGTAAGGTTTCCACCTAAATTCATTTCATAGATTCGATCACCACCCTTGTGGTGTAAAAGAACCTTGAGAAAGTCTGGTGAGAACCTGCAATGGTTAACTGGACGTTAAATCAAACCAACCAAACAACCAAGCAATGCTAAGCATGTTGCTATGGCTAAATTGGTCAACATTCTGATGTCATCTCATCTAAGTTGCGCTCTGAGAGGGAGCCATGTATAAACAATAGCACAAGTACATCGAAATAATGAATATACGTAAGAATTTTGTAAATACACGGAATAACAGTAAGAACTATGAGCTCGTGCAAGCACGTTCTGAAATCGCAAATAGATATCGCAATGATCTTGCAACGGGACATTAATCTTTTGGAACCTGTAGAACACCGGCCACACTATGATGACAGGCTGAAATCCAGCTTGCTTTTGCGGAGATAGCTGGCTGTTTATACCACATTTGTGGTTAATATTAATATCAATCCGAATAACCCAAAAAGGTCAGTATATCCAGTTTGATGAAGTGATTCCTACTATATGAATTTTTTTTTTTTTAATTTATTAGGTCTGATTCGCTAGTTCAATGACTCCGATCTTCCATCATACCTTGTGACAGTCTGTATTCATAACTTTTAGATTCTGTATATTTCTTGCGTCACTTTCAACTATACAGGATAACAACGGTGTAGGAACATGTTCCAATTGGAAAAAGAGGTGCAAAAAACAGTTATGATACAGGTTTTGTGCTCAAATAACAATGTTTGAAACAATTCGGGTGACAAATGAGGATGACAAGAGGCGTTTGACGATTGGTTCTGTTTTGTGTCGGGGTCATGCCACTAGATACTCTGTTCTTTAATCCGCTCTTTCTCTAAGTAGTATGCAGTACAAGGTAATTTGATATATATACACATCCAGTCTCAGTAGTTCTGAGCATGGCGACATCTCTTGACTCCTCGCTCTTACAGTGTTTACGTCAAGTTCGTGGAATCTTACTTGATTCCTCGTTCTCGCATATTTGTTACTAATGTGTAGCAGCATAAATGATGGGCTGTAGGCATATGCGCATAGTTGATACTCTTGCATAGAAGCAGATAATGAAGGTCTGTAAGTATGTGCATGTGACCCACAAGAACAATCAATAAGTGAAATAGTAGGTTATGATAAGTCAATACATACCATTTCGGGTGAGAGGTGGACTCAGGCCCCAGATTTGAATGGTACTATAAATCAGCGGTCAGGTGCCACGCAAACAGTGGCCTTATCTTAATATCACGATTTTCCTGATTTGACGTTTAAAGGTTTCCTTCTTATCCAGCCCCCTTACCCATTCCGGAAGTTTATTCCACGACACCAACTCCCTATAAAAGGTCGCCTTTTTAGCATACTCAGTATTTAGCCTTGTCATCATATCTGTTCCCCTGCTTATTTCGTTTACATACTCTAAAATCCCAGCATAAGGTGTCCAGAATGCATGTCTATTGTACCGTAATAAGAGAAAATGTAGTTGCTGAGCCCGTAGGATTGACGTTCAAGGTATTCTGTACCATGAATACGCGCCTAAAAAATAAAAATTTGTTGACACACTGCCAATGGATGTCTATACTAAACCAGTAGCCAAAAAAATGTGAAATATATATTTATTACAAATGTGGTTGAAATTTTATCACATTTAAGGGTTGTTACATCTGTGGGTTTTTAGTACATTTAAGGGTGTAACAAACGTAGCCAGGGCTTTATATTACATGCCCCTGGTGGCAATGGACTCCGAAGGTGCTGCTGAGAAAAAAAGGGCAAGCGCTTCACCAAGGCCCAACGCTACTTCCCTCTGCGTGCCTCACACGCCTTGTACCAGGAGCAGGATTGGCAATTCAGCCGATTCCCCGGTACCCGCTTTGCGCGGGTCACCTGTCCCCCAGCCATTGCACATGAGTGTAAAAGCCACTACCAAACCATCCATGAATAAATAAGCCTCCTGTGGTGTCCTCGTGGACGGCTACAGTGACAGTGCCAACACGTATACAAGAGTACCACTTGATATAAACCACCGTCAGCATTGTGTGAGGGCACATGTATGTGTTGTTGTATTATAGATGTGAATGAACTATCTGGCTTGTCTGGCGAGGCAGAATGGCATACTAGTATCCGGGTACTCATATAACTAGACTTCCCTTGACTTGCAAGTATGCGGCATGGTCAAGCAATAAACACATCCTAGTCCCATATTAACCTTTTCGATAGCAGCACAGCGCAGACCAGAAATAACAATCTGAAGCATTCACACACCAATGTACAGAAGTGAATGTGTTCGATGTCCTAACCCGCCGTTGTCGACGCCATGGCATGAATTACGTAAGGTGGTACAATAGACCTCTTCCGACTTATTTCCTATATCGACTGCTTATTTCGGTCTGTTTGTCCGTCTGTTCTCCCAAAACACCTCAAAAAGGTGTGAAAAGCTCATTGACCAAGTGGCGACACCATCTTGATTTGCAAAGATTGGTTTGGTGTTTAATTAACGGTCATTCCACTCCGATACATTTTACGCCCCTCAAATGAGTGATTCAGTCTCTTCATAATTTTGTTACTTTGTAAACCAAATATTGTTTTGAAGTTGTGCTCGTTATAGATTTATTTACCATAACTATTTTACAGATATGTAGCTGGGTTTAGATTGAAAGTAGAAATCAGTTTTGATAGTTTCCCTCCATTTTGTGAAGAGGGTAGATTAGCATGAAACTGGTGATGCTTTAAGTGTGATTTAAGAACAATGCTTTAAAGCAGCAGTCATATCTTAAACATTTAGAGAATTAACTGGAGTACTTAATTGTTCCTGGTTCCTAGTAATCTTGCAATTCTATTGAACGCTTATACTAGAACATCTGAATAAGTTCAGTTCGATAGAAAAAGTTAGATTGTAAACAGATATAAACGGACAGTCGCTAAAATCTCCCCTCTGACCTTCTTAAAGATATGGGGTTCTCACGAACTAAATGATAAAGAAAGTCAAGGTGGAAAACCCTCTTTCTTTCCTGACCTTGATTCACGCTTGGGAGGTTTCTCTCGGGCGCCACTGGGCTATTCTCCCGGACACGCCGTCCGGGCTGCCGGGCTTTAGTCGCTCGTTTATCACGCGCGGGATTTAGAAGTCGGTCCTTTCGGCCGTCTGTTGTGTGACGGGCGCCAGCATCACACGCCTCACTGCGTGTCGCCCTGACACCCACCTCCCATCCGACCTCTTTAAAGACACCTATCGATGTGTGCCCAGGGGTTCAGGTGGACCCGCACCACCAGGTGGCCCTCCCATGTAGAGATAGGGGGCAAATAATCTTTAGCTGATGTGGTGTGTGCTTGCCAAGTGTACTCTGACGGTCCATAGGCAATGGATGGAGAGTGTCGGGAGCTGACGTAGGACATTGGGATATTGACGGAAAGTGGTCGGTTTTAACAGCCAGATCAGATAGGTCCACTCTGCAGCATGTCGTCATGAAACACCACCTGGGTCGGCGACGTTCAGTTATCCGGGACTTTAGGTTGTCTTTCACGTTGACATGACAACATTCTCATTTTTGAATTAATTTACTTTCTGAGCTTTTGTGTTACGCAGAAGCAGGAACTTCACACTGTTTTCCCTTTGTGTTGGAGTATAGCTTGTTTGGCTACGATTATCAAGTGAGTGACACAGTATCCAGATACTGCTGATGGGGAGATACCTCGAGTTAGATGATGATTATTGACGGTTGCATTATTATGCCGTTTCAAGTGAAATAATACGTGCCAAGAGGTAAATTTGGAAAAGCCTGCGTACTTAAAACCAAATAAAGCCTTGACAAGAAAAGTCGGAAGACTTGTGATTGTTTTCTGTTAATCAAGTATTTACTATGTTGGGGGTATAGGTCATCTGTACAGAGCTGCTTTGTCTTAGAGTTATTTGATATCAAGTCAGGGGCGTGGCTTGGTGTTAATGAGCGGCCCATTGGGCGGGCAGTCAGCCACCAGCTGATGAAGGGGGGCGGTAAGAATGTGCATTATTTAAAAGTACTATATACTTGACTAGTTGTTAAGAAGAACGCGACCCTTCCAAGTTTCTGCTCGGAAGTCGATCCTAGTTTCTTTTTGTTAGTATACGAGAGCTATTATTTTCAGGTAAACAGTGTCCTTGGAGATTGTATTTCACGCAGTGCCCTAATATAAAGTGCAGATTATCAGACAAACTCTCATCAAGTATTTCTCAACAAAAGTTCGACATGCTGATTGAAAATAGGCAAATAATTGGTTGTTAATGACCTTTTTGAAATAGTTTTAAATAGCGAAAGAGACACTTAAAAAAAAAACACTACTGACTACTGCATGACAGAGAATTCGATCAACAAAGTTTTCTCTTGAGATTATTCTCATAGTGAACTACGAGTCAATATTCTAACAAATTAGAATTCAGTAAAGTAGATGATCGGTAAACGCCCGTTGAACAGAGGCCTGCTGAACTAACATTAGGACTAGAAGATTCTTAAGTTGCCTTAAACAAAATATCTCTTGTCAAACTATTAGTTCACACGATGTCAATATTATACTGCGAGGGCAGTTCAAGTTCACATTGTATCCCGACCATGGTCAAGTCAACAATACTTATTGATTAAGACTCAAGGCTCAGTCTCCCATGGTCTGTATGACGTTCAGAACACGGCATAGATAACAGGTTCCCGCGTGCCTTGTCAGCAAATATTAACGTGTCCTTTACAGTAGAAGCCTAAGCCTTTACAGTATGGTTTAGTTTCGGGGCTATGACGCAGTTCTATGTATAACCCTGATCTCCTAGATTCGATCTGCCCGTAGTATAACGTACACTATCACTGGGGAATAAACGGCCTTGGCTATTGGAACAACTTTGCTCGGAATCCTTGAGGCATCAATAATCATGCAGAAAATATTTGTCATGAGTTCCTGGGTCCTATTTCATAGATTAAGACTCGGTGTTCACAGTGAGTAGTTGTTCACATTTACCGGAGTTGTTTCCATTCTTTAATTTATGCATTTTGAGTGAGAGCTACTCAAAAGTTATTGCCAAGGTCCGTACCTGAAAATAATTGTTTGGAATCATCGAGGAGCCTCGCATCAAAAGAACCGATTCTCTGAAACATTTACACATGTATGTAATGAAGTGAACCGGCTTATGGGTACATTATCATACACATGTGTATATGCTTATGTAGTTTGTATGCTTATAGCTAAGGGATATTTAGTTGAGAATAAATTGAAGCATTTTATAATTTGGAGCAGGGGATTAGTTCTTTGATCTATACGTTCAATCGCACTTGTTGTGTAGTAATTATGCCTTTATTGCTCATCGAAATGGATAGTCTTTTTTTTACTCCCGACTGTACTCATACCGCATTCATTCTACAGCTGACTGCACTTTCCGGTGATTATAGTTTTATGATATACTGCCTAATCTAGTGCTAAATTACTGTCAGCAGTATAACCATGTACAATTCAATTTTACTCAATATTGGCGCGGACATAGTGGAGATAGATGATCTGCGTTGTTTGCGAGCTGATTCACCACATTAGTGAGTGTGGCTGGGGAATAGACTAGATGAACGTGTCATAATCTTGTATTCCATGAGGCAAATGTCGCGTGTGGACATAAACCAGCACCGCCTCAATTGCTGATGACATTCTTTCTAAAGACGGTGCCAGCTAAGGGAATTTACGCGAGCAAAATACTGGGGACATTGCATTGGGCCTGCAATGGGAGCACTCGTTATCTGTTGTGGCAAGCTAGGTTTGAATTAAATTAATTTTGTTTCAGTTCATATCATCATTCGGTTCATAGAATCAATCTAGTTTTGATGAGTTCTGTAATATGTGCAACCTGCCTTGGTAATTAAAGCCCGACTAATGAACAACATAGACGTGCTACAACAATAAAGTTGTGGTAAGTTGGCCTTGTTGAATAGATATTTACAGAAACATACACAATAGATACACAGACACATTTTTCGACTTGTAGAATGGTTGAAATATAACGTGGGATTCTAATCCAAGTTTCACAAGGTTCTGCAATCGGAATATCTCGCTGACCAAAGCCAAATGTCAAATTAACAGGAACCCACTGCCAGTCCAAAGATCTCTAAGATTTTATAAAATGATCGTTCCTCTTGCATCATTGGTGCAGTGCAAAATCACAGTGCACCTTAAGGTAACATTACCTGTAATTATCTATGGAGAACAAAGAAAGCCCTGCGAGCAATTCACCTCCCGCTTTTGATGCAGAAGAGGCCGGACGAGCAGCTCTGTGGCTGCATCAATGCAGGAAACCAAAGCCATGCAAGAGGAACTGCCGTTCTCATTTACGTTCTTAGAGCCTTATCGACCTGTTGTTGTTATCATTAGTCTTGCTGCTGTTTCCACAGACGGGGATTTGTTTAACCTCGTAGAAACAGTGGTTGATTCCAAGGTCAGTGTTATTAAGGCCCTCTTGTGGCTTACACAGGGAAAAGATGGAGATTTTAGAACAGACGTAAAGTTCAAGGTTCCAGCCAGTACGCAACAAACACCCAGCGAGCTGTTCCAGACTTAATCCTTCTGAGCGGAACATGGCTTAAGGAACGACCTTTGAAACAACAACAACAACAACAACAACAACAACAACAGCAACAGCAACAACAACAACAACAACATACTGTACGATGAAATCATACCGATTCATTTGCTGTATGAATTAAGAAAAATAATGTTAAAACTTATTTTGATATTAGGTATGGAGGGTGCAGGTAGACATATACATGTTTTAATATTGATGACATGTGGTCAAGGAGAAGCGAATATAAAGAAGCATAGAATCATATTCATAGCATTATCGAACCTTTCTTATATTTCAGTTACGGCCATTGTAATATGCTGAATCAGCAAGATGACAACCTTAGTCTCAGCCACAGTACTTTCATTGTAGTTAGTGGTTCTGAAAGAATGCCTAAATCCTGTTTTAGATGGAAAGGGTTAATACAAACACTGCCAGTGGTACAAATAAAGAAAAGAGCCCCTCACTGTCTGGGAAGCCATCCACATGCGTCTAGAACAAAGAAAGGTGGATGCAGTCTGGCACACAGCAGTGTGCGCGTGTTGGGAGCAGGTTAACACAGACCTACTTGAGTCACACTCATTTCTTGCAGCTGCTTGAAGAGAACTTTGATCTCGATGTGCGAGAGGAATTATTGAAAACCAAATAAATTGCCCATTCTGATAATAAATAGGGGGTATTTTTCAAGGAAATAATAGTTATTCAGTATTTAAGATTAAGGTATAAGAATACAGGAATATCGATTCCCTCTTTATTATGGTTGGAGATATTATTAAATCGTTACTTCAGTGTCTGAGCAGTTACTTTTTTTTTCCGTTATTTTGTCCTAAACTGTCCTGGTAATATAAGGAAAATGTTGTATTAGAAGGCAACACTGTTGTATAACATGTCGGACTATGACTATGAATGGAAGCAATTAATTTGTCTGAAGCGCAGTTTGGCCACTAATCGATATAACCTTCCTTCGTGTTATTTGACACGGCATCCACATCGACAGAAACTCATCTTGTAGCGTGTCATCGGTATGGTGTATCGCTGTCCAGACAAATAATTCAAAATTAGTATCATGTTTTGAGAGAAAATTGAAACAGTTCCCCAGCGTGAAATCAGTGCAGTCGTGAATCATTAGGGAATGATTTTTAAATGTATTTATCAAAACTATTCAAAGGCAACTTGGCGTTTTTCTATGAAGCTTCCAACGCAACAAGCTTGGTTTTCTGCATCGAAAGTAACACAATCTGAAATGGGCCAAAGTGTGCTTATGTGTGAAATATACTGAGAAAATGGCACACCTGCTGCTATTCCCGAGAAAAGTCGCCTAGCGTTACCTTTGGTTTAGACAAGACTATCCTTTGCCATGGACAGATGAGAATATTGCCGAGCTAAGACACCTAAGCAGACTCTGACGCGTCCTCTTTCAAATCTTTTCCATTATTCAGATCAGTCCCATTGATCTTTTCAGTCAAAGATTGCATACCATGAAAAGCCACATTGAAATCGACGGGAACTTCTATCCTGCAAATAGTGAGCCCTCGCGAGACTTTGTTGGTTGGATGGATCTTGACTGAAAATTGCACATACAATATAACCATCAAACTTAATATCACGAAAATAACATATCCGTAACATGCACCAATAGAGAAATGTATTTTTGAGGTCTTTGCATGCGGCAATGACATATCTTCCCTCATTTTTGAGTACGGGAAAAAGTGCTCATATACGTCACCTAGTGGTTAGAATGGTCTTATATAGACATCCAGCATACTGCAACAAAGCTAACGCTTAACTATCCATGTGCCAACTATGAGGCCTGGTAAACTGAGTAGGGGTGTAGTGTCCAGCCTTACCATATCTGCTGCCCAACTACTGATTTGATTCCTGAAAATAAAGATATTTTCATAGTCTCTTTGGAGACTATGTCAATCCGGCCATTAAATGACAAACACTTATTAGATAATAAGACTAAATTTGGTATTTACATTTTCAAATCTGATGGGACAGACCTAACTGTACTGTATTCAGACTTCCAAGTCTGATGGGACAGATTTTGTATTCAAACCCACTTGGCCTAGACCTGTCGAACCGGTTCATACTCCCATCCGCCCGACCATAACACTCTGGGCCTGAAGCCACTCTACTTTTCTGCTGTGCCACAGTAGCCCCGCCCCGTCCCCTCCCACAACCACTCCCTATATGCCTCTACTGACCATCTACACACACTCAAGAACCTGGCTCACTTCTCTGATATCACTCTAACTTCACAATATACATTTCAAACTCAGATATTTTCTATGATTTATTGGTAGGAGTTCGCATACATCAAAGCCGCAGTCTTTCCCTATCCCTTTCTTTGTCATACCTTGTTTGACATCCGCTCACGGAGCATTTATTTACATATATGCTAAGCTTGCTAGGCAAATCTGATGGGACAAGCCTAATTGTGTAGCATTGGAACTTCTATATCTGATGGGAGAGACCATTCTCTATTGAATTTAAAGTATCTTATGGAACAGATTTAATTACACAGCATAGCTAACAACCTGTGACACTAAGACCCATATAGAACTTGATCAAGACACATTTTGATACATTGAGATACACTGATTATAATACCAAAGATTAGTTTCATAAGTAATCAGTTTCTAGTCGATTACCCATATAGATTTGTTATTGCTTGATTACTTTTCCTGTTAATGATACTTTAAGAACAAATATGGAATCCATTCTTGATACTTGATTCTTAATTAAATACAAATGGCTCAAATGCATAATTTCTCATGATATTCTCTTATTTTTATTTGATCAAGAAAATTAGGTATACCGGGCTCTTCCAGTATCAATGGAAATCCTAGTTCTTTAGGTCAAAACTCAGGGATTACTTCAGAATGATATACTGGGACCACTAAATCCCAGTTTGAGGCCCTAATTAAATATTTATTTCATCAGCAACCCATTATAAATAATGAAACGTCTAGGCGATTCCATGAACCATACAGGTCAATTAAAAGTAGATTTATTCTATGTTCATGGAATAAATCTCTTATTTGGCCTGAGAAATTATCACACGTTCAACAAAGAGGAATATTAACATTACTCAGGGAACCTTTTTCTGTTGAACCAACCTTGGGACAATTTCTTATAATTAAACTGACAACTAACTGAGTGGAGGTAAGATCGCTATTTCATCCGCGAATTTCTCGAGTCTGATTTCCGAACTGGTCCATGAAGTATAGACCCGTGGGTGCTACCTTATGGTAAGTCGTTCGTCAGGGATCTCAAATCAGGTTACAGTGTCTGCTCACTCATCAGTTCTGCTACCCAAGGCGTCTGGTCGTCTAGACCCCTCGGCCAACGTCACCGTCGACAATCGAATCAAGAGATCTCTTGTTCTTCTGAGAAACATCGCCGACACCATCCAACTACTTTACTGTGGGGAATCAGCCTCCTTCTCACAGCCTATTAGACCTACAAGGGAGGCGTGGAGTAAACCACTTATTGACGCTTTGATAATCACGACTACCACACGGGCGCGTGCTCGCAGGCACGGCCAACCTGCAGTTGCCAGGTGAGGCTCTGACTGATCAGAGTGCGACACCCGGCCCGCCCCGTTCTGCCCCCGGTCATGCCCGGTCTGCCGGCCCCGAGCTCCAACCATATTGGCCGTCCACGTGTTCCGGGGTTATCCCATTACAGCCCGGCGAGCACTCTTCAATAAGGCCGGGTAAAAGGCCACTAAGGTATTTATTCAGTGGGTTCGTGCAGAGTCAGGCTCGGCTACTCGACCCAGCCCCTCAACCCTGCTCGCTACCTGTGTGTCTAGTCGTCAAGGTAGCGGGTATTTGAACGGATGTTACCCCTCCGGAAAACCACCCCGTAATCCCGCCACTAAGCCTGTACTAGCCGGTCACAACGGTAAAACAGGCATATCCTAATTGCCATGCTGTATGGACAGATTTCGTGATGCTCTTTTTCTGCGGTTTCTTAACTTGAGGGGTATAATTCTTCGTGGGGGGGGGGGGGGGAGTTATTCACTATAGGGGTATTGAAATGTAGAACAACCTTACCATAATCATACATAATACAGGACGAGATCAGGCTTGACATTATTTACGGAACGAGACCGTCAGGCTGAGTTCCCATATATGATATCAACCTTATATAATGGATGACCATGGTAAGTTGTTCTTTATCTATTATGTACCTGGAAAATATGATATTTAATCGTGAAGAGATATAGAAGCAAGTTGAAGACAAGAGGCCAGTCAGTTAAATATTGTACGACACACGGAACCATTCACGATTTATATGCGGAATCGGGATTGTAGGGGTTTATGATAAAAAATGTATGCAGCTTCCGCTTCTATAACAATTAATCAATAGGAGCAGGTATCATGGTGTCGTTCAATTAGCTTAATTTACACAGATGTAGAGAATTACACATGCGTAAATTGTGTTGAGGAATGTTAATGTTTGGAATTGATGTGAAGGGGTCGAAAACTGTATTTTAAAGGTCAAATCATAGAAAAGATGGGAATAGATTCCCTTGAATAACAGGCAAAATATTTTTGATAGTAATCGCATGCATTCCATCCATGGCATGCAATACACTCATTCATTTTCATTCAAGTATTTCTCAAGACGTTACAAGAGTTCACCTGTCACCAGGGGTCAACTACTTTCACATTTTGTGTAGTTTGTACAGGTTATAATTGGGCATGCATTCCATTATAAGGAAGTCCATGTTTTTTAGCATCCTCTGTATCAGCCATAGCAAAATTCTGCTCCTAGAAGTCTGCCGTGGAATCAACTTGTGCCAATTCTTCTCGTGGAGGCGGGTAGACAAGGGACACAACACTGTGTGTATCTATATAGCTGCACAAACATGCTGGTATAATAAGTCCTTTCCCCACGTTGCCACTCGGCTTTTTATGAACACCATATCTTCTCCTTGTGCCATAGATTTGGACACACATGCGGCCGTTTACCTCCGCTGAGCAAATAAAGGCGAGCAGATTGGGAGCATCTCATTGACTCAGACAGGCAGGTAGATACCAGCCCATGAGCAGTTCCACAATCAACTTATTCCGCCTACATGCAACTTGTCAATTGCTTATAGCGAGTACCGGTCGAGAGGGGAGAGCTTCCTTATTGACTTTATAAATTGGAGTAACACGCGGGCACCGCTTCTAGCTAATTACATCATCATAATTACAAAGTGTGTATAGTGATTCCTCGATCGGAGCGTGCCGCCGCCTAACGCGCTTACGTGCGCAACGAATGGAGAGTGAGAAGTACCCCCTCCCTCTCTCCCTACCTCCCCTGCCTGCCTGCGGACCCTCATTAGCACCGCGAATTTAGCTTCATGACGCTGCCTAATTAGTAAAGACCTCATTATAACATCGATAGTCGCGAGGCATCTGTTGTCACCGGTCATGTCCTGGTCGTGCGCATTCGCCTGATAGGCTTTGTAAACCCGAGTTCTTAGTCCGATACGACGTGGGAAGTTGAAAACTGCCCGGGCGGGGAGGCTTGACTAGATCTTCCCACAGACTCCAGCACGTTTGTGCTTCCTGCCTCCTCTCCGAGATACCCCCACCCCTCCCTCCTCCAAACGCCCAGGTCTCTGTAGATGTCGAACAAATCAGATTGACGGGGCATAACAGTCTCTCCAAGTTCCTCACCGAATAGAGGCTTACTTGGAACCTGTTTAAAAAATACTCCTAAAGTCTGCCTCGATCGGCAGCGACATCCTCTCTGGAGGTAATTCACCGTGCAAAGGGGGGCAATGCTGACTGATTAGAACCTCAAATAATCCCCTATGAATATTTCTCCGCTCCACAGTGGTGAGAATTAATACTCGTTGTAGCAGGCAATGAAGGCGATAATTCCCTCGCTTACATTCTGTCAGGCCCCTCCTTATTTAATTCAAAGAAAACCATCCCAGCCCCGCCCAGCCTTTCTCTCCCAGACAGTAGTCATCATAGGGACGCTGGTATTTTCTTGTCTTATTTTGTTCTGTTTTTCATCTGGCGACGGAATTAATAACAATATACAATTTAGCGACAGTCAATACGACCAATTTCAAACGTGTCGCGGCGAAAGCATCAGTAATTAGATTTGATGAGCGAGGGAACCCTCTTCCGGGCTGTGTATTGGTTTACTAGTATTGTGCCCCTCCTCCCTCCCTTACCAGCCTACCATAGCTGTGTGAAGCCACAGAAAACTGCTGCCGGCATTGGCACCATCCGACATTGCTTATATCAAAGCAATCAGCTCACCCTTAACCCTGGAGTGTTCCCTTTTCTCAGCCTCGGAAATAAAAGTCTGTAAAACAAATCTAAGTGTCGGAATGCTGAAAATCTTTCTCAGAATTATGCCATCATTCTATGTAAACTGTCATGTCCAGAGGTAGTTTGCGTGTGCATTTCTTTTATGGTGGTAATTTCCTAGGTCAGAATATATACTTTTGTGGAACGAACAGAGTATCCATTTCTTTCAAGAAAATGATAGATTATTTAATCAAATAACATATAGAATCATATATTTATAGAACCTATTTGGATAGTAACCACAAATTGGAATCTGACAACCTTTTAGGGTACGAGGCGTTATTATTGTCCTCGTCAGTTTGGATTGCTGGTTTCAGCAAGAGTTGATCCTCGTACGAACAGGGAAGTTCCACGTTATGTTCTTGTGATCGTGTTAGTGATAATGGCAGACCACAGATACCATCTATCTGTTCTCGGAGCTATGTCCTTCAGCTCAGTTATGAGTAGATGGTGACCTTGATCCCCATGTCTACAAGACCTAGCCAGAAGCACCTCTAGCCCTAAAACAGATTTTATTATGTCTACTCGCTCATCCAGCCTCTTATCCCTGCGGCAGTAACCCACTGCCGTCCCCGTCGTTATGGCCTCTTCATACCCTGCAACCTCCCAATAAAGATATTATGTTGATGAGCATTGACTGATGGCTCACTAAATACCCTTACGGGCTAACGCTACCAATAATTTGCCGAGGGAATGATGCCAGTACTAATAACCTGTATTTCCCATCTTTGCAGGTATCATCGCTGATAATTTTGCGGATGAAATCATTTTGGAACCAAAGGAAATCGCCAAACACTACATAAGGACGTGGTTCTTCTTAGATCTCATCAGCTCTATACCTCTAGACTACATAATTCTATTGTTTTCACCAGAGGCTAATCTCACACAGCTCATTCACGCAGGTAAGTGGGTCACATACATCTAGAGGTGCTCTTGAACAAATAATTCTTTATTCTTGTGAACAAACATCCTCAGCACGTAGAAAATCTAAAACCATTTTTGATACCGTCTTCAGACATTCTTTTGTTGTTAACCCCGTGTTATTCCATTTTATAGTTTACCACTATGCATCTCAATACTTAAATCCTTATGTGGTAAGACATTATGAGTTTGATCTTTTTGTAATTTTTGTAATATAGATATAGATAAAAGAAGCTTAATTCATGCATTCTAGTCCCTCTGATCATTTTGAGGTTTTAAACAAAGTTGGAATGTTAATGTTACTTTGATTTTGCCGTGCCTCGTAGAGTACTTATGCGTAATACGATCCTGATTTGGATCTGCGTGGTCGTTTTCTCCGCGTAGTTGACGCGTAGTAATACTCCGAGCGATAATATAAGTAACGAAGTTATCTATCGGTGTTTATCCGAATAATCTAATACATTATGATATATTCCATCGACAGTGCATCCTGACATCTCTTACCATGCGTCCAGGTATGCACTGTCACGCTGCACCCTCTTACATCTAAATAAAAATGAGATGAACATCGGATGCGTTACTTCTGGTAGAACTCGCTGGAGAACGCACCGTTAAAGCATTCGAAAACTGCATTTTACAGATCACTTAAACAAATTATCCATTTGTCGGCCTCATCGGTTTCATTGACAGTTATGAAATACAGGATGAGGAAATCTCGTCTTCGATATGCAGCACACGTTTGCTCACACATATCCAGATCTACCTTACGTCACATTACCGTTGATTTATCGGAGGTATCAAAGTCTATGAATTTCGTGCCACCTGAGGCCTTTTCCTATATTTTCCTATGCCACATTTGTGTCTGTTCATGTGTACGAATGTATTTGGAGAATGGCTCATCTGAAGATCCTCAGAAATAAATCTCGATTTCCCAAACTTGAACATGCATAGATATCATAATAAATAACACGATGATGGCGCTTTACCATGACAAAGAAGAATATTCTCTGGGTTTACTCATCACGCTCCTGCAGTCCTATCATCACGCACATGTTCCTTTGTGATTGTGTCCACAGCGTCATCATTTTAACATCGATCTAACCAATAGAGAAGGCTTATTTCACAAAACAAACCAGTGTCATTCGGTTTCTGTTGACACGTCACGTGAAGACGCATTTCACAGGAATTGTGGGGACAGAATCCAATTAGCCACTTAGATGGTTCTGACCTTTACTTAATTACCAGCTCGAGGGTGTTGGACGTTTTCCAGAGGGCTGAGCACTTAGTGGCTGATTCATGCGTCTCAGTGACAGGTTGTGGTTGCCCAGTTTTCCAACATGAAAATAAGTGAGATAATAACCTTTAGGGGCCCCTCCCACCTACTACGATTAAGTCTACGATTAACCCTTTGGCCGCGTCAGCGACAAACTGAAAAAATCGTGGAGGTGTCGCCGACGAACTCCTCAATTAGTTAGGTTTTGTCGCCGACGAACTAGCTCCGCGCCGACGCACTACGACGCACTACAACAAAAAAAGTTAATCGTAGAGGCTCTACGATATTCAAACATGTTTGAATTTCATAGTGCATCGTAGTGCGTCGGAAGGTTAATCGCAGAGCGCAGCGGTTTGTCGCCACAATTGGGCCCTCCCACCTACTACAACGCACCACGACGCACTATGATTAAGTCTGCGACGGCAGAGCTTGTCGGCGACTCCATCGGCGAAACGCGCTGCCGTCGCAAACTTAATCGTAGTGCGTCGTGGTGCGTCGTAGTAGGTGGGAGGGCCCCCTAAGTCTGATTGGTGTGCCATAGAACTTAACTCGCTTACAATTCGTTACGGTTATTTAGTATTAAATTTACGATGTGAAAGGCATGTGAAGCGAGCGTATAATATTAAGAAATTAACTCTTTCTAGGGGTATTCAATTTTGAATGGGCAACCCTTTGTAGCACAAACGCCATATACAATTGTACTAGAAACGAAGTCGATATTCAAAATCTAGTTATAAGTTAAATAAGCAGTTGCAAGTTATGAACTGTGATTGAAACAAAGTATCCGCTTTACTTAACAACACTCACTCATCCATCCTATATATTTTCTCACTTGCCAAACTAGTGATCTCAGGTACAATAGCGGACGCCATACCAAATATATTCAGATGGGAATTTCTTTTCTTTCGGTACTGTACATCAATTTTTCCATAATGCAAGCACACATCACACTGTGGAGTGTAGATGAACCACAATATCCAATTTCAAATGATATACCATAGGATGTTTTATCTGAATTTGAATAAACCTAATAAAAAGAACATCTCGTCTACAACTTGCCCTTCGAACATATTCTTTGAAGACCTTACTGTCAGCCACCAGTGTTATGTAACCAGGCCATGGACTTCAGCCTGCAGGTGTTCACGCAGAGCACAAGTGTATTGTGCTGGTGCAGAGTTGGGAAGGATGTTTTGTACTACTTCCCATTCCCATGTGGGATGACAATTATATTTGGATCGCAGTGACTGTAAAGGCTAAATACCTATATTGAAACAGTGTGCAGATCAAATGGCTGGGTAGCAAATTCCCGTATTGCTACGGTCTTAACGCTTTGTAGGAGATGTACGAGCTTTCCCTGATATCCAATGCTGCAAATAAAGTGATTTATTTATCTGAATGGCAATCGAACATCCAAAGGTATATGGTAGGTGTTAGGAAAGCGATATATTACAGATATGCATGTCTTGTCTGACATATTCTCTCCATACCTCTCTGTTCTACAAATTGAATGTCCTTGTTAAAATATACAACCTGTATTGGAACAGCTAAGAAAGGCTTTCGACCTTATAGATCAAGGTATTTGCCAGAGTTGTTGCTATCTTCGATAATACTGCCTCTGTCTATAGAGCTGTCTACGCAGTAAATACAGTCCTTTGCTGGCTTTTGGTGTCGTGGAGAAAGTTGCTTCTGGTACCATGTATTTTAGATTAACCATTTGAGCAGGATCACAGTTGAATTATCAAACATTGAGATACAAGACACTACTATGCGCTCAACATCAATAACGCTTAAGATAACACCCACCTCACAAAACAAAAACAAAACAAATGAAAACACCAGTAAAATCTTATATCCCCGTGGTGTTCAACATACAAATTACAGTCTTGAAATTAGTCTATAATGTAACTCCGAATCACAAGACAAGATTTCTGCCTGGATACACCTATGCTTAGCTCCTAGGTAAATCATGTGTCACTGAGTCCTCATGGAACCCCGTTAGGCAGAACGTGAGGAGAAGCCCTACAGGGCCAGGTCAGATTTATGATACAGCCAAATCCCGCCATCTGTGCCTCGGGCATAACTGCCTCGTCTGGTACACGGAGACCTAGTTTGACCCCTACTTCAGATGTAAACAAATGAAGTCATGATCGGGACTATGGAGACTGTCCTTAAAGGTGATGGTATTAATTTATTTATTTATATATGACTCGTTCGTTGTATTTCGTTTTTATCAAAGAGAAAATTCATAACAGCAGTTCATTCCGCCTATTGTCTATGCTTTCTATTAGTCTACAGTTGGGAAATGCCGTATTCTAGTGCTTTGATGGGCCCGGGTTTTCTTTTCTGTGTTAAAATGCTTACTTATGGATATTGGTAAGATGAGTCCTCAAAGCATTAGACACATATTTGAAATTCCAGTTCTACTCAAGGAATAAAACAATTTCATTGTATCGAATAGCTGAATGGCTTTACTGTCTTAGATATCTCCTTATATAATAGATATTGTAAGACAATGTTTCGTGATGATTCTCATATGATATAAGGCCTCATGATGTATGTTGCAGCCTGTCCTACTTGGCGTCATGTTATGTTAGGCCATTCCAGGGGGATTATGAGGGCTATCTTATTCGGAGTTAAAAAGTAGCTGGTTGGGTATGTCTGTTGACACGTAACAGATTAATCCGAATAAGAGTATATGGAGATGGACATACTTCTATCATAAAAATTCAAACTGTGGTATAAGCTGACATCTATTCCATTGCTTCATTCTGAGATATCAACGGTGATTCTAAATACACGTTGGAATATTCCCATCAAAGAAAAGAGATCGTATTTAAAATCGAATAGCCTCCTGTTAATGTCTTCGTATCAAGGGAATCTGAACACGCGAAAAGGCGATTCATTCAAGTCTTCCAAGGTTTACTTGAATTTAAGATTCAATCAATCTCTGTAATGATCAAAAGTGATTAAAAGGCATCCAAAGGATTCCCAAGTTGAGGTTCCTTTAACCATAGGTAACTATATCAGAATTAAAAATCGATAGAATACCATCCAGGATAGAAAGTTAGGCAAAATTATCTGTTTTTCACATTTTAAAGATCTGTTCCCTTCTAGCTCCCTATTGGCAAGAGAAGATTCTTATAGATACCATTGCATCAATTTATATTCTTCATTGAAGTGGTGACACAGATTATGATATTTACATAAATATGAACAATAAATAGAAAAATAGAAAAAAAGAAGCACACATCTCATTCCAACGAATAATTACATCAGTATTGTTGCGGCCATCATTACGCACTATATTGCTTTGATTTAGAAAGTCGCAAGCAAATATCTGGCTAGTCGGACTCAGATATCTGAGTCACTAAGCACTGGCTACCAGGTCCAGATGAATAGAGAGATAGCGCTGTTGAGAGTTGGCCGGTCATTTAGCTCGAGTGGTCACTTTCTATATAGTCTGCTGTGACGGGTACGCTTGAAAGGACCAGTCTGGCTACATGATTGGGACTTTCAGAATACCATCCAGGAAGAAGGAAGCAGTCTGAAGGCTCAGACATCCCAGTCCTGTTTGGAGATGTCCACCTTAATAGGGTGCCAGGCTGTCCCCGTCTATTCTCCAATGAGCGGCTCAGCGGGAGCACAGACGTTTCAGCTACAGATGAGGAGCACATGATTATTGCCCAGCCTACAACATACAATGAGCAGCTCAGTGCACAACGTCTATAGGAGGACAGCTCCCTTATGGAAGCACCCATCTGAGAGGAGCACGTCTTGGGTATCTGACCAGGCCGTTTAAGTGCTATGAACGTCAGGAAAAGTCAGAAACGTGAAGCGACAAAGATAGTCTCTGTGCACCAAAACATGGGTTCTCCTCAAAGCATGGGTTCTACCTGTATGTCCCTCGCTTAAACAGACCGGGCTTCTAATAAGACCATACATCATGTAGGACTGAAAATGGGAGGATAGATAACATATACCTTAGTAAGAAAATAATTGCAGAATATTAGAAGATGCTAATGATTCAATCCAGCAGTTTTTCCACAAAGATAAGCCATGACCCATCGCCTTGTGTCCGAGTCGCGGAGGTAAACATGTATGTTTGACTGATTAGCATTAAGAACGCTATCTTCATTATCAAGTTCCCAGAAATATATTCACTGAGTTTTTGCTTATCCAGTATTTTACTATCAACATTTGAGTATGAATCTTTTCGCCTCTCATGTTATATTTCTATATGAATCTTAGTGAAGATAAATCACCTATTCGTATGAAAATTATCAAATTAATATACTTGTCTTTAGCAAAGCGGGACCAAAGAGTAATGTAATCTATGCAAAATGTGAACCATTGAATTTTGCTGCTGAAGATTGCATGAAATATCAATACAAGTATTATGTTACTCTGTGAGTTTTTCCTTGGTAAGGGGTTAATAAGATAGGGAAACGCGATATTTGGATATATATACATGTCATTGATTCATCACAACGAAGTGTCTCTCTCATTTTGTTCGCGGATGCTAACAAGATCAGGTTTGAATAATGCTAAGCTTACGCTTTGCGACGAGAGATACCTAGGTACGCCCTCTCGCAGACTGGGGGCACCTATTTCAGCATACCTTGTACACACGTTTCAAGCTAGGTACCGTTAATTGTAAGCCCCCAGTCGCACAATATGATAGGGGCTTAAGGAGTGGAAATGTTGTATCAAGATGGATATACAGCTCTGTCGGCAGCCTGACATTGACATCGCGTTTAGTGAAAGGCACCACCGAAGGATGATTAACAATTAGATTTTCAATAAAAGGTGAAGATACACAGCCCATATTTTCAGGACTCTTGACATGTATCCCCTTTCCCCAAACCGTATTGCACCTGAATTACCTCCAAGCATACTTTACAACGATGATATTTTTGTGGCCAAATCGTTTTAATAACTTTATATTACTTTTCATTTCCACAGGGAGAGCATTACGAATCTTCCGGCTAGTTAAACTACTAAGTTTGTTACGTCTGCTGCGGCTGTCGCGTCTAGTGAGATACGTTAGCCAATGGGAGGAGGTATGTACCTTAACTGGGATGTAATGCCTGACGAGCACCATATAATGACACCCTAAAGAGTACCTAAGAGTCGGCTCATACTCAGACCACTACGAGCAATCTAAATAGTCTTACGTTTAAATGCAATTTGTAGCTCAAAGGAAAATCCTCACTCTTGTATTCCTAAGCAGTTTTGTCTAGTGAGTCATATAACACCAGCTTAACACGTTTTCATCAAATTATCCAAAGCAATACGTTTTACTATTCTCACTTACTAGTGTACAATGTAATTAATGCTATTCATAGACTTTACATATATAATACCTTCGATGCTTTATCTTTCTTTCGCATCGCCAATTAACATGTGTTGATTTAAGTTTGACCACATTGTCGACTTTTCCACATTAATCTTTTTAGCCTACCCGCCCCCTTTCGAGGATTCCCTCTCCCACATCTGAGTTCATAGCTTTAGGTGTTTCAATTTTACCCAGCTTCTTCCCAGCTCCAGCGTTTGGATCATAAACACACATATATATATATGCCACTTCCCCTACAATGAGCAGCCCAGGAAAATGAATACACGATATGCTCTTGATCAATGTTTAAACCTTGTTGTTGCCTGCTTGAATACCCTGAGCATATATACATTGAGCCAGCGCCACCCCTTCAAGAAGCCATGCGTAGGTGCTGTGGTGGTTTACCCGATCGTGGAACGACGACCTGGTCAGCTCCCTACCTACAGACACCTGGCCGGATGTGCACCCCCCAATGCATTGTTCCTCTTAGCATGTGAAATGCCTCCAATCGTCCTGTACTTTTTGGGCCACGTGTACAGCATGCGTGTGGGTTTTCAACCACGTGCTTTCTTCTCCCAATTGCAACCCAGGATATCGGAAAGGTAGTGGTACACCGGACGCGATCCTATTCGTTTTAGTTTCTTATCATTATTCATTTCGATGCTTAATTTGTTCTTTTGCCATATATACTTTTACTTGGTAAATCTATATGCCACGATATCAATATTGGCGGGTAGAGATATGTGACTGCTCGGTTTTGTGTTTCTTTCGTATCAAATTTCTGAGATGCACGCATGTCAAAATTTTGAGATGACGAAGAGAAAAAAATAAAACCAACCCTGCTTTAGGAGTCTGCATGAGAGGGTATACAGTTTTAGTTAAGCACTGTCCCGTCATGAAATCTTCAATTTCTCTTTATAGTGAAGTTTTCAGGGACTTTTACGGGCCATTGAAGCAGATTGAAAACAATTTGTATGGAAATTCAATTCGCCCTAGTCATAAGATGAAGTTTTATATTTTGAAATGACTTTCTTAAAGTAGTTACTCGGTTCGGGTTTATAGTGTAAATGACAATGTCCTGTTTGTACTGATAGCCCCATATATTTTAGGTAGAGACCTGTCCGTCCTAGATAACTCCATCACCTGCTTTCATGTCAATATTCATCTTTAAACATGCTAAATGACTTGGTGTTAACGATCACTTGAAACATAGATTAAATACATGTAAATATAAATAGATGCAAGTCGTTAATTGACAGCATTTTACAATTAAACCGATTAAATTCACAAATTATCGAATCAGAACTGTTTTCGCACTTTTGGTGTCCAGTCACAGAGTGTGAAGGCGATGTCTGAACGTTATGTGCTGTGAACTTCACTTTTACTGCACCACATTCTGCCGAGCTTTTGCATTATACAAACTAAATAAAAAAGTTTGGTCAGAGAAAACCTATAGAGTGCAATGGCTTTCTATTCTATCTCTTGCTATCATGTTTTTCTGGCTCTACTCCTGAATATCTTTGAACAGATCAGCTTAGCCAGCAATGATATTAGCCAAAACATTACAATCAGTAGAAAAGCAATTCAAAGTTGCGTCTCAGATAGTTTATCTGTTGTAAGTCATTTTGATACACACGAAGTAGCAATGGTAGTGTAGAGTTCTTCGTTCTCCACCTTGATGCTTGCTTCCCCGTAGATCACAAATAAGAACAACCTTCACCCTTGCTTTACCCACGGCACTATCCACCTTCACTATATCCTATCCTATCCTGCACTGTAGAGGGATTATACACAAACTTAGTGCGTTCAATACGGTTAGGGACAGAGTGCAGTGTGGCCTTCCTAAGGTTCATTATCGATGGTTCTTTTCACCCGGTTGTCCACATAGAATAAGGTCAAACTGGTTACCAATCCCCCGACCTACCTCCGAACCTCAAGTGTGTGAGCACTAACCCCCAGCCCCACTACTCACCCCTTCAAAGCACATCCAGTACTCCCTGGAACCTAGCTCTTTCCATCGCAATTCCCTTTCCCACCACCTACACAGCTATGCCGGTTGTCCTTTGAAAGTAGTTTTGGTCAGAGATATCCATGACAAACCGAGAGCCGTAATCGGTCGATATCCCCTACACACAACAACAAACCCCGCAAAACACATATCAATTATGTTTTGGTCGGATTTGCGGAATTTCTTTTTTCGTTCATTTTGGAGTGTGTAGGAGGGGACGGCAGTGTGTTGTGTGTGTTTGTTGGGGTGGGGGGACTGCTAATGGCGCCCAAGCGGTAATGAGAAGGGAATAGCGGCGACACTTCAATGGCTGGGCTGCGGAAACACCTGCTGCCCACCGCCATCGCTCAATGGACGCTCCGAAATAGCGCACCTACCGCCCGGCCCGGCCGGCTTTCGCTGGCGACATCTGTCAGCGCCTGCGGCCCGCTTCCTCCGAACGAGCATGAGATGGACTGCAAAGTAGCGTTGATTGTCATTGCTTCTTTTGGTCATCCAGCATAACCCATCTCCGTTTCTGCCCAGCTCACCCATGCAGCCTACGTCTAGGAGAATCTCCTCCCCAGCCCTGCTGTGCCCCTCTCCTTCCCGTTGTGTCATTCTCCGTCCCGCTTTGTCCCCGTATCCTTCCCATGACCCTCCATCCAGTCCTTGGCTATTGACTCGGAATGACTCGTAGTTCCGATCTTGAACGTTCCCAATATTGCCCATTCTCGAGCCTTTCCTTTCTACCTTTTCAATTCTATCATCTTTTCCTATTCCTCTTGTATGTTGATTGATTCCTTTTCCTTTTGATATGTCACATCCATCCGTCTTACCTTTCTTCCCAGGAATCTTCCTTCCTCCTTCCCTATCTTCCTTCCTTCCTTTTTTCCTTCCTTCCTCCCCTCCATCCTTCCTCTCTTCTTCCCAACTTCCTTCTGTCCTTCATCCTACCTCATTACCTTAGTCTTCCTCCCTTTTACCTTGTTCTTTCCTTAACCCTTTCCAGGCGACATTGTTTAACAACATCGTTTACAAGGCCGAGGATGTACCTGGGCAGTATTTCTCTGAGGGGGGGAGGGGAGAATGCCTTGAGCCATTCACTATAATCTCCCTTATCACGTGACCAAAAGAGCCTTCTCATTGCCACAAATGAACATACTTCAAAAAAGGTATTATTCTCAACCCACATCTTTACTTATTCAATACTGTATCCATTGAGAACTCAGTGATTTCTTGCCCTCTGTGTACATGATAGATTAAGGCATTTTTCTTCTTCGTGTACATAATGCCTTAAGGCATTTTTGTCTGTAAAGGGTTAAATGTTTCTAGCTTCTTTCCTCCCTCACTTTTCTCCAAAAATCCCCTTTCTTTAACCTTGATCCTCATATTTCCTTTTCTACACCATTCTGGCCCTTTTTGTAACATTGTAATAACACCCACGAACCACCCTTATACCCCATCCCCTCCCCGATACCTACAACCCCTTTGCCCCGGCCGCTGTACCCTACCCCGCTCTCCGTCCCTCACAGAGCATTTACTGCATATCGCGTGGTCGGTCCACGGGTCGGTGGGCGAGGCGGCAGCCGTCAGATGCAGTCCCGTCAGTGGGTGGCTGGCGTTAATCATTAATAAGCGGCTATAAGGGGCAACGACCCCGACGTGCTGTGTGGTGTCAATGATTTATCCGCACCCCTTTTTACACTAGCTTTCCTTGACCGCCCGCCCGCCCACTTCTCTCTCCACCGGTCCTCGTGCTTCTCACCGGCCCGCGTCCGCCTCCTGCCCGGGAGAAAGTCGCCGGAAGCCTGGGGCTCCCCGCCATCCCGCCTGCTGTGTCGAACACTACGCTAACACTGGATCACGGATCAATACATGGCGTGGGTCTCGTCTGTATATGTTTCACACCCGTCCCCCACCCAGGCCCACACCCTCCTTTGACCCCCTCAGTGACACGCCGTGTAGGTGGGGGTTTCTGGGTGTGTCTGTTAGTGATGACCACCGGTTGGACGGCCCTGTCTGTCTGTCTGTCTGTCAGAGTCTATCATGCCTCAGCTGAAATCGACCAGGTCATCATAGGCTCGCCCATCATACATATTGCAGATAGGTCAGACGGGCTGACATCCGAACAGAAAATACCAATCACCAGAAATAAGCATTGTCAATAACGTACCTCCACGTTCGTACCATAACAGCGCTAACATATATGAAATCCAATCGTTGTGATGGATATTGGTTTATCCCCTAGCAGCAGGCAGTATTTGATAGGCATTCGCACACAGGCATATAATAATATTCTTTACTTGATTAGCACCTCACGAACAAGTGTCATAAAATTTCTGAGCTGTCAAATTCCAGGTACTGATCTACAGCCAATGAACAAAGAGCAATTTAAAAGTGCTGGCAAATTTCCTGGAAGGGCGCCAGAAACGACAAATCACAGGCAGCCATACCATCAGTCAACAAAATTTTTCGACAGGACAACCGGACAAGTTCTGAGCAGGTGAAATTGACCCATCTGCAGACCAGTCATACCAAGCTCATGGGTACCTCCTGAATTAGCACCTGTATGCCGGCCATGCAACAATCCTTTGAGTGTCGAACATCCCATACTATATTGTCATTCGACAAAATATTCAGGGAAAAATTCCTGAAAATTGTAGAAATGGTGAGCAAATGTTTTCCACAACACTTGTAAGAATAATCTGAAATTCATTTGGGAAACCAAGTTTATCGAAAGTATGAAAAGATAATCGTTCTTTGGTATCTCCAGGTAATGCCTTCATCTCTGTAGGGTACAGCTAGAAGTGCTAGAACCGAACAAAGTCCGATAATTCACTATTTCTATTATCGGACGTTAAATCAACCAAACCAAATGGTCAAAAGAATGAGTTCAATCATCGTGCACTCATGTTGAATTAAGGAAGTACGTGAGACTTTTTAGCAGGAGTTCTTGTTGTAAAGCCTAAAGCTGAAATACCGGAGAGAGTGTTAACATATTAAAGCTACAGACTCCTAAATGCCTTCCTTCAACTGAATACAATATTCTTATTGAATCTGGTAGCATCAGAACATGGCAATATGCGGACATTGACTGATTAATGGAAAATCACATTTGTTGGGCTCCTTATCGGATCGATTGTCGACCTTGAGATTAAGGTGATGTCTGCAGTGGTTCAGTATCTAAAGATTACAATTGGATCAAGAAAGGGGAAGGGGGAGGAGGATTTACCTGAAAGGCACTGAGAATACTATAGCGGCAGATACCCTTCTTCCGCTACCAGAGGGCGCCACACGGGTAGTGGATTTGTAGACGCGGCGTGACAAAGCATGACGGGCATTAATTATCATCTAAGGCCCGGTCTCCATTCGACAGCCACCGCGCATGCCCGGAGTGGATTAGAGCGCCCGTGCCGCCCCGCCCACCCCGTTCTCGCCCACCCTCCTACATACCCAAACCCCTCTCGGCGGTAGGACTTTCCCATTCCCCAGCGGCGTGACTGATCAGCATTGGGTCCTGTAGGAGGCAAGTGCCAATTGGCGACTCTCCTGCGCATGTTTCTATATCGGTCGACATTTCTGGGGCTGAGCCTGGTGGGGTGAAGTAATGGTGGAGGTAGCGGGTGCGGGTGGGGCAGGGAATGGGGGGAAAGGTCTCTTGTTATCGCGGCGAGAACTCCATCACGGAGCCGCACAAGACTAAAGAGACCTGCTCGCCTGGTAATGTGCCGCGCTTGTCTTGCTCATCAGCGACTCAGCCCATCGCCTCTCCATCAGAATGTGGGGACAGCTCATCAACAATAACTTTTCATCCACCTGTAAACGACGTCTTTATTGGGCCGCTGTCAGGCCTCGACAGAGAATAACTGCCGCAAAAAAAAAAAATTAAGCGCCCCCTCCCCTCCGGGAGTAGATTGGTTCCTGTTGTCGGTTAATTTCCAAGGCATCTGCTTGGGTTTGAATGACAGGGACAAGTGTTGTGATAGCCGTGACCACGGCTGACGGCCTCGCTGTCTCAAGTCAATCCGTGATTCTCAGATACGGTAGTTCTCCGGCCCTCTCCATTCTCACCTCCCTGCTTCAACATTCAAAGTATTGCGAAAATGGTTGATTCAAAAGAGATAGGAAAAGTACAACGCAATGGGGGTGAGGTGGAAATGTGACATAGGAAGGTATAATTTCCGGACATAACAAAAATATGATCCACAATTGAACTATACAAGCCATGACCACGAACCCTGGGTAAAATCGAGGACCACGCCGCTGCAGATCCAGTGTGTGCACACATGAGACCCACACATTGTGATGCCGTATCCACGATCATGTCCTATAGCACAATCAACAAAAAAGATTGCAGGCATTTATCTGCATAATAGAATTCCATTTACTCTTCATGCCGGCGAATGTCAATAAATTCTCAGTCGACTTATTTCTAATTTATAATCAATGTCCATATCTTCCTTGGGTACTGCCTGCCTACGCTAATATGCGAGAAATCACAGCATGGGACTTTCTGCATACCAGACATAGTGCATGCCACTGGATGAGAATGTAGAATGCCACAACGAAATATGGGTTTAGAATATAAGTTGTAAACACGCGTATGTTGACGTTACACAATGCAAAATGATGAGAAAACATCAAAATTAATGGACTACTTCTTGGTTACAATGTTTGCTCTTATATGTCTCAATCAACTTGGGTAGGCCATAAACGCGAATCCAGCTTGACATGTTTGGCGACTGAACGTCTTTTCTATAGGTCCCAAAGGCCATGATTAGTTCCCATTCGACACCGGTTACCTGTCACGGGTGATTGATTCCCCAACCCTTCCTCCAACCAACCCCCTGATCCGACTTTGTAACCCTTTAGTCTCACGTGTTCGAGTGCTCAGTTCACACACCATTACACACAAATTTGCTGTTTCTGGCTGAAGAAAAACACACCCATTCCCTTTCTCTTGACAGTATCCTCAAATACATCGGCTTTTAATTGGAGCCTTAACTCCCACAAGACTGTAGTTTGGCTTAGAACACTAGACCATGGTTACTTCTGTGTTCCTGACTTGCACGGTAATCTTTAGATCAAATATTCATAAATATCTATAGTATTTCAGAGATAATTGGTAAGGTACTTGTGTGTTCATGTTTCGGGAAGGCTTATTTCATAAAACATGCTTTTAATATATAAAACATGGATCAGTACGTTTAAAGTGTGCCCTGAAACTGTCTTTGCAATTAGCAGTGTCCGTGAGAAATTATCTAGGCGTCTGTCAGGATTAGATCATCCCAATTAGTGAAGAGATCAATTATGTTTGGTGGTAATTAATCCCGCTTCCCTCTAGCGTGTTAATATGTTGCCGGGTTTTAGTCTACGTGCAATGATAATTAGTCATTAAAAATCCTACGCTGTGTAGCCTTCCAGCCCCCCTTGATTCCTCCCCCTCCCCTTTGCGTTCCCCCAGCTTGCCTGGCTGCAGGTAACCCCAATTCCTCAGAGTTCCCTATCCTGACGTTCTTACCCAACGTAAACAAACACAACCACGGACCCAGAATTTGGTCAGGCCAATCTGCCAAGTGTGATGTAATCTATACAACTAGTCTGTGTTATCTTAGCCGTGCTTCGAAATTACAATTATACAAAACAACAGAGAGAAAAGCAGAGGCGAATCATTTTGTTCAAAGCAAACTTACAAATCAAATATTGGGATCTTTAGATTTGGCTTAGGCTTCAATTTCGAGTTTGTTTTCTGAACATATATCCGTTTGATATCAAATGTATATATAATGCTTGCGCTTCCTCATTTTTCATCTGCTTCATCACTTGCTGAGGGGCTTCGTTTCTATTCTGACAGTGGCTGTCAACCAGACGAAAGGTGACTGGGCGTTTCCCTGTTAGTGTTTCTCTGACTCGGTCCAAATTTCATCCTCATGAGGGTTTTGGGCTGTGTCAAGCAGACTCCTCACATGCTCACACACTACACTTTCACTGAGTTTACCGTGTTTGCCCCATCTCTGGCGCATGGCGTTGTTTGGCACCATATATACAGAGACCACTGCTCGGGACTTCTCTCACAAATGCCTGCCAAACGACAAGCGTCCTTAGGTCCGAGGCTGAGGTAGAGTCTGATAGTGATTAGAGACAGTTAGCGGTTGACCTTTATTTTTGCCACCAAGAAGGAAGATATGTGTTCTTTTTTTTTAGCGGAGGGTAGGGTGGGTCCCTACCCCCTTGCGTGCACATTTCAATATTCTTGTACTCCGCGCTGCATTTGTATGACTGCGGTTCGCATTGGTTATAGTGCACTTCATCTATCTGTGATATCTATTCATCGCCTTGCACTTTGCCAGTGTCCCAAAAAAGACAAATACGCGTGTGGAACTGTTCTTTGTGAGTGCGTGCACATAATAGAAGTTTTCCCTTTTCCTTTACAAAAAGAAAAAGAAAAAAGAAAATCGCCGTGGCTGTCAAATTGCCATTACAAATGTAATGTCCATTGCCATTATAGATAAAGATGTTCTTCATTACTTGTCACAATTCAAGTTTACACCATTTTTACTCTGTGATTCATTGGAAAGCTCCTGCAAGGGTCTACGTCCTTCAATGTAAGTAACCCTATTCATATGGCATTTTCATCCTTCTGAGTTGGAATATGCACTGATCTGATTCTTTCTATTCTTATCATTTGATAAATAAAGGAGCAGCCCAGCACATAATTGTAGCTAAGGATTCTGTGTCTAAGTTTTTTTTAAAGACTGGAACCAGTTCATGTGCTGCTAGTAATTTGGCTGTCAAAATCCTTTTTTACGTTACTAATGTTTGTCAACCAAGCGAATTCCCAATAGGCAACCCTTTTGGGGAGTCAATCTGCACGAGTAGTATGTAGGAAGCACACTGTCACTCTATCATTCAGTCCTTTTTTGACCATCAAGTACTTCTCTGTGGGTGTACCGAGTAATATAGTCTGACTACATCCTGAGACTGGCAAATAACTTATGGAATTTTTGAAGTATTGTTTCTTTTTTGGATCATATTGGATGGAATACAAGTAGTGACTCCTATATAGGTTATAGTACCACGTGTGTCCTCTTAGTCATCTGATTACTGATAACCTGTCCAATGATACAAACTACATACTAAGTAGCTGCTCAACGCACTTCTTCTAACATTAAGTGTAGATAAGATCAATTATATCATCTAGCTAGATGTGTACATTTTCATTTTCCGTCTTCTCTATCGCACAAGGCTAATCCACGTGTGTTCAAGCACCTACTAGCAGTAGACCTATATTTTTGCATCGTGTGGAAATAACTGTCTATCAGACAGCCATGGTCTACAAACCGTGCCTCCTCTTGCTTAAATTTGCTTCGTTGTACTTTATATAAGCGTGAATTCCTGTTTCCTACAACTAAACAACTGAGATCTGTAATATGTCTAACACATCAGATCTCGCACAGTTTGTACGGATGTGCATGCCATACCAGATATACTTCATAAAATGAAAGTATATCCAATTATTGGTGTCTTACGTCATTTTATCTCTATATTGGACAAGCATATTTTTCAAAATACTATATGTGTCTATGGTCTTCGCGGGCCTTGTTATCATATAAGTATTTATCATGTATTGTAATCACCATGCGTTTGATAGACACTTTCACAATGGGCCAACAGTTGTAGAGAAAAAAATGTTTGATATGAACGTAAAGCATGAATGAATGTCATGTATGTCACATCATGGAAACACCCCGGTCATGTACGCCATATGGATTTTTATGAAGTCCAAATACACCACGTTTATCTAATGAGTAAATTCACTAAAATACCAAATTGATATGAGAAGCAAATTTTCAGGAAAGAAAAAGTCAAGAGACCTAGAAGGACCACTACTTGTAGACCGTCATAAAAGTGCAAATAGATTCAAATGTAATCATTTACATATTTATGGGTGAATTGCAAATGTGGAATGAATTCATCACGTCTATATGCGTTGTTATTATTCGTGATTTATTCTCATATCTTCCTCAGTATCGAAATAGAGATTTATACTAATGTGATGTTCGCTTTATTAGAGAAATTTGCCGGAATACAATGACGTGTGCCTTCCTTATAAGTGTGCGTTGCCTATATATCCTATGTATTCTAAAACCTACACAACGAATTATTTGAATTCTTCTACAATCTCACAATAAGAAGTAAATATTGAAGGAATTTCCAAGCAAGAGTAAACACTCCTCTCATCAAATCAATCTTTTTATTGTTGAGTATGGAATTATTTCCCATCATTTCAGGTATAAGATTAGAGGTTAAATTGCCAGACTTTATCATCATTCTCTGCCGTCTGTTGTTGTCATAAGAATATGAACGTATCAAATAGCTCATATACTAAGGCCGCCATATTACTGTGGTCGCATAGTTTACCTTTACAGCGCTCTCATCTCCCAATCTCCGACCGGGGATGAGATATGTCACGCGCGCCAGGCAATTGAAATTGAGACGCCCGGAGTCTCTTCAGCTTCAATCAGTTCGTTCATTTGGGGGAGGAGTAAGCACAAGCAGAGGGGGGTTCACTGTGTGCGGTCTATGTCTATCATGTGCTGAGTACATCTGTGTGCGTGTGAGAGAGATTGAGTGGAATTCTGATGATCCACACTTTGGCCAGGTGTCACTCGACTTAGCATGACTTCATTTCATACCTGTCCCTGTGCTCTATCTCCCCCACTATCTGTTAGAATCATCACTCAGCTCTCATCCGGTCGCCCAGGCTTGTATGGGCCTCTCACCATGTGTGTCCAGTGCCTTTCAATAAGATGTAAATGACGCCGTAGTCCTAGAATAGGTGGTAGGGTGACTGAGTAATTTCTAGACATTTTCATTTAGACACATTCACCTTTGGGTCATGACCGCCTCTGTTTTGCAACTATAGCAGCACCTTTCTGGGTCCGTTAGTGTTGATTTTTATATGGTTGTGTAAACTGACCTTTCCTTCCAGCCTCGCCAGGTTTGCTATGCCTGGTGCCCTTGTAAGTGATCCCCTTAAAGTGAATCTTAGTAAATTCTCGCAGTACTAATTTCCTGTCAGCACTAATCTAACGAGTCCTCTGAAGTAAACGATCACGGGACGTTATGCTTATCTATAACCTGTAGAGTAAGGATTATGTAAAGCCAATCAAGACCCTTTCTCGAGACTGGGTTCCTCGAAGTTCTCTGTTACTCTGCCATCAAAATGGATCTTGTGAAACAGATACCATGCCAGATCCGATTAATAGACGTGCGTTCATAATGTTAAAACGGTATGCTTATGTTATGTGTAAAATTTAATTTTGGAACATAAACATCTGTTTCATTATGTAACTCCTACTGTCCACTGCCAATTAGCCGAATGTTCCTGCTAGACGCCATGTCATAAAGTAAAAGCACCTCGTCATTATCACTCAGGCATGGGCTCTGATCGGTAACAGTTCGTAAAGAAAAGCCTTTTGGGCGATGGGAATAGTGGCTAAAAAAAACCAAATGTGGGTGTAGTGACCCATAACCCATCAGTGATCTACAACAAGTGATCTTGCCTAGTTCGTACCCTCTGTGCAGATGTGTCTTCTCCCCTTGTTGCTTCCAGTTCCTAACGGTGGCTAGTAAATTTATGAGAATCTTCAACCTGGTAGCCCTCATGCTGCTACTGGGCCATTGGAACGGCTGCCTCCAGTGGTTGGTGCCAATGATGCAGGACGTACCGAGCGATAGCTGGGTAGCTATAAATGAATTACAGGTATGCCAGCCTCTGTGTGCCACCTTCCCTGGTGGTCATGTCTCCTGCTCCCCTCTACTCTAGACTGAAAAAAAAAGAGAAAGATACCAGCTCCAGTTCTGTTCCAGTGTGCAGGTGTGTGCAAAGACCTTTGTGGTTAGTCGGTAAGCTCGCCCCTCGCCTTCCTCCTGCCAACATTCTCCCTCTCCTGTGGTAAAGGAAGACCCCGTCCCTTCCCCCCTCCAGTTCCTAATCCCAACCACCCTTAGTCGCCGCTCGCGAGACCCTTGGGGCCTTACCTGTGGATACGTTTAATTGTAACCACGAGTTGGATGTTTGGGGATGGCAGACCGACGGCCATTGTGTGGAGACAACTGTTGTCAAGTTAATTGTACGTGTTTTCTTTTTTGTATTTTTTTTTCTCTCTTTGCTTGTTAGCAGCCTCGCCTGTGGACGTATACGGATGCGGCACCCCCTAAAGCCCGCCGGCGGCAGTGCGGACGATGCCTGGTCCAAGGTTCTAGATCCATTCCATGTGTGTTCAATAAATAAAGCGTCATTTATAATTATTTTTTCATAATGGCGATATCTTCTAATACTTTTTGAGCCCCCACATTTTCTTACGTCATTTTATATACCTATTGGCATGCTTCATGTTGAATGGGCACGTTACGTTACATTACCAACCCACGCAACGCCTTTCCTCCAGTTTTCCCTTCCTTTATCATTGGCTCACTAAGACCCTCGAGCATACGGGAGGCAGCATCGCGGCCGTGAAATTATTCCAATTTTATTCCGCGTCTCTATGCGTGCTCATTTTAAACCGAACCACAGGGCTCCCACACAAGAAGCACCCGTGTCAATTTGGAATTGTCGATTACAAATTTGAAAAGTTATTACTTTACGAAAACGCCAATCACTGTCATCGAATGGAGACAGAGAGGAGAGAAAAAGAAAGAGTTGCGCTGAAATGAAAGACGAAGCTCTGATGGAATGGGATCATGAACACATCCCAGAGCATCTATCCTTATGCTGCCGCCTCGGAGGCAATCTGGGCTGTGTCCAAAAGGAGTATCTAGCATTACATCCATATACATATCTAAATTCTTTTCAACTTCAGATCGGACCAAAAGGAGCCGGTCGCAAAGACAGACAAGCCCATGCTTTATCAAAAACAGTATTCATCGTAAAATCGCAGGGCCGATGAATGTGGTGTTGTATTTTCTTACCCCCGAGAAGCTCCCCATAAATCGGCGCCTACTAGGTTCTCTTGAATCTGTTTTCCTTTCAGTTCTTCAACGTAGCTGGGATGTTTATGCGTATATTCAATCTGTGCTGCCTGATGCTCCTTCTTGGACATTGGAATGGTTGCCTTCAGTTCCTGGTGCCCATGCTACAAGACTTTCCATCCAATTCGTGGATAGCAATAAACGAGATACAGGTATGGCTAGGGATAAGAGACATACGAAATGCCTAGACACCACACAGGCAGTAACATTTAAATCAACTCTTTCTTTTCCATTTTTTTTCGTGCGTTGCTGCAATGTAAGGAAAAAACCCTACCTATGTAAATACACAGGACATTCGCTTGGTTCACGGGACCATTGCCTGCGCGCATTTTGAAACTCTTTTGAAAAATCAAGCTCTTGGCCTGCAACTTTCCTCCACTGTCTTTTCACTTGCATGAAGTAGCAATATCTCCAGTGAAAAAGGTCCCCACAGCCTCTGCCCCATTCAGCAGGTTGGTCTGCAAAGGGTATGTGGGAAATATCTGAGAGTCAAAACCCCCTGAACCGAATATCCCATTTATTGTATTGATATTGTTCATTCACCTGTGCTGCCATATGGTGATCTATCATTGCACCCTGTTTACCTTTGATTAGTACCCACTGCTTTTTCTATAGGCGCCCGAACCTGGCCGATTATATAATCTGGAGACCCGCCGACATTGCTCGCTAACCTGTCATTTGGTGTTATGTTGGATGTTGCTTGTTATCAATTGTTTCACCCTTCCTTGACGTGTTTCCTACTAAACTATTTTTCCTTTTCCCATGACAAAATATAATGATCCCTTGAAAGATGTAGGAAAGCTCATAACAGAAAGAAACCTCAAAAGAACCACCCCTAAAAACCAGAAAGCTCATAGAATTTCTTTCTTTCTGTGTTTGTCAATTGAGGATTACCAGTTGACTCTATATTCCATAAGATAATTAGCATTCAGTGCATATCAGGTAGTTAAAAATCTTTGGAATTAGAAGGAAAAACTCAATTACTTTTTTTAACACAATCGTTTCGGAATTGGAGGTCACAAGCTGGAAATTATTGCCCATGAAATTCAGACCAGGTTTTGTATTTTGTTTCACTTGCCCTAATTATATATTGAACTGTCATTTATTTCTATTTTCGGTTTTCACATGAAGTGTTTGCGATGACATGACTGCCGTTGCCACTATTTCTATACATCTAATTTTGGCTGAACACTGACAGTCGCTAAGTTCAGACCGTCTGTAATCTTCATATTAATAGCATTTTGCCATTTGTTTAAGTTTAAAATATTTCCGTTTACCTATCATAAATCTGCAAGCTGGCGTAATTTGATATGCCGAGGTGGGTGTTCTTACTGTTAAACTGCAAGACCTGAAGTATGCGTTAAGCAATTATGACTCAATAAATGTACAGAAGTTAGCGAAAATACTTGTCTTTCATGGTCTGATTGTTTAAATTCATTTTGCGGGTACGGCAGCAAAGTCTCATGTATCTGTTTTGCCGAGAGAGATCAAGGTGTGTTCTATCCATTACCTGCCAGCTTACCTGTGTATCTGACACTTACACCAATCTACACGCTCACTGAGAGGTGCCAGCGAATAAACCTTAGTGTGCAGTGACCGCTCTTAGTAGCGTATTAGTTATAATGAATACTAGCAATTAATCTACCAGGCCCTGACACTAATGTCCAACGTGGGCGACTATAGGTTTAGAAACACGAAATTGGTGGTCACTGCAGCAGGTAAGCGAGAAAAAGTGGTCAGAATATGAATTGCTGGATTCAATCGATTGAGCAGCTGAGGAGTGACATTGTGCAACCTTCAAACTCCC
Source organism: Alentia gelatinosa (assembly GCA_950022655.1). Taxonomy (NCBI): domain Eukaryota; kingdom Metazoa; phylum Annelida; class Polychaeta; order Phyllodocida; family Polynoidae; genus Alentia; species Alentia gelatinosa. Next base: position 45,586,798 of record OX465583.1, on the reverse strand, counting down.
CGCGGAGTTTGGCCAGCTGTGGCGAGATGAACATTGCGGTATTCTACGTATAGCCCTACTAAATACCTCCGAGCCTAAGGAGGCATATTTATATAGCAGACCCAAAAGAATTCTGGCCTAAGGTTTTGGGATAATAGGAGTAGGTCGTCTATTATAATGAGCTCCGATTGCTCATTAATCTGCCAGTGTTTGCTAAACACCTGAGCCTTCTATTGAACGAGCAAGGGACAGATAAGGAGGAACAGCAGGGTAGGAGGGATGGCATAATGAAACGTCGGCGGAAGGTTTTCTCAAGGCCAGGAGAAATCGCTACGTTCTACAGCCTACAACTCTACGATGCTGCTTGAGGGCTGAGTGGATCTGTTGAGGAGGCGGAGGAGGTGGCGGGGGATGGCAGGCACGGAGGTACAGTGTGTGTGTTGGTAGGGGCACCTCTTGCCAGGCCTCGGTAGGAGATGTCCTTGTTGACCCCATATACCAGACGTGCTCTCCTTCCCAGCAGCCGCCGCGTGCGCGCGCGAAAAAGATTGATCCTTCCTCTCCAGTTCCCCGACGCATATCTAGACTGCACATTATGAATGGCCTAGTAGGCACGGTAAGATGCTTTTCAGTTGCCTGCCAAAACCTACCGGGTCCTTTTATATCAAAGTCCTTCATTTCATAGCATAAATAAGGTGAAGCCTAGAGCCCATCTTGTCTCAAAGCATTGCTTCTTAGTCCACCCTCTTCTATGAGATATGAAATCTGACGCAGACAGATTCAGACGGTAGACTCGGCTAACACGTCCCCGTTTTGATAACAATTCGATATGTAATTAATATTGCTGACCTTAAATAGGTCATCATTTACGCATGTCTTCTAGGAACTGCAGGCAATAACCAGCCAACTAGACCTTGTATTCTGTCGCTCGATATTAATTCTAATATTGCTATGGTAGGAGGGGTGTCTTGCATGTCAGGCAGTCCTGTTTGCTCGCCTTTTGATAAGGTAATTTGATAAGGAGAGTCCTAACAGTGCGACTGATGCAAAAGGAGGTAAATTGGATCTCCCCTGTCTTTGTGGGTGATATTGTATACCTAGAGCCTCGTGTCCGACCAGTATACTCAGGTTGGTATGCAGTACCTTTTAGTCTGCTGTGGGTGCAATGAGGACATGTAACGGGATCAGGATTCAGTCGGAGCTTGGACAGTTTTTTTTCTAAACAACAGAAGACATTATGGCCACCCACTCACCCGATACAGAGTAGTGAGCTAGAAATAACTGTTCATGTCTGGTCCCAATTTATCCTCATATGTGATTGGATGCGAGTACAGAGCCTCTACATTGGGCATGGCCAGGTAGAGTGAAGGAACGGGTGTGGTCGAGGCATTAAGATGCGAGACTTGGATGTGCACAACGCACCTTCGAGTACCGATCAGGCTAATTATGCTTTATTTCTCTATATGAAACTTTCCTTATAGAAATGATATCGGAGTGATATGGCTCTTGCAGTTACTACAGAGTGAAACACCAGTAGCCCAGCCCAACAATAAAGCTGACCTAATAATAGGAGTTGGTAAAATACCTAAATACCTAAAATATCTTAATTATTATTGTCATTTTTTTAAATTCAAATAAAGAGGATTAAGTACAATCATCCGATTTGGATGCTTCCTTGCCCAGTCCCAACTAGACAAGGTGATAACAGGGACATACATCAGTGCATGACATTATTGCCATGTAAATTGCTGTAGTTTTTCTTTCAATATAAGATAGCAAACGGTATTGTGGTTTTAGAGGGGAAAGATAAAGCCCATATTTCCTTTAAAACCAAATTACCATCCATGTTTGAAGAGATGAATGAATCAAAATCTGCAATTATATCCCATGGTATTGAACGAGAAAATCCAAAGAGAAGGAAAAGCAGGTCTGAGTTGATGTGTTGTCTCGATGTAAATCTGGTACTTTCCCCTATCGCAGGATGGCTGCAATCCCCCCTCCTCCTCTACCAACACCTGTACGTATCCCCAAAGGTAGCCAGTTCTCCTTCACAGCCTCCAACCTCCCTCCTGACCAACCCATCTCCCAACCATCCCCATGACCCCCAAGCCTCAGGAGAGAAGTCGTTCGCAGCATGGACGCTATGGTTGGTATGACCTTGCTTACTAATGAAGCCCATGTTCAGGGAGGACACAGATACTGACGCCAAGTCCCAGTGTTATACTCATTTGTGATCAAATATAAGATCAAATATGAAAAAGAGATTTACAGAGGTTTTATATTAAAGATAGTGATACGGATGTGAATCGTTGAGAACTCTAAGATAATGAATCACATGTTGACAATCAAGATTAGTAGTGTATTGCAATGTTGGTGCTGATGTCTACGTAGTATAACCTTTAGTATTTTCTCTGATTACAGAACGCAGTATGGACAGAACAGTACACGTGGGCGCTCTTCAAAGCACTGTCGCACATGCTGTGCATCGGGTACGGCCGGTACCCCCCACAGAGCACCACTGACGTCTGGTTGACCATGATTAGTATGCTGACGGGAGCCACCTGCTATGCACTTTTTGTGGGCCACGCCACTACCCTCATCCAGAGCTTTGATACATCAAAGCGACTCTATAGAGAGAAGGTGAGTGGGCGGCCACATGCTACTGTCATCTCTGATTTCTTTCACCGTGATGCATTCATCTGAATTCATCATGGATTTGATGTGTGGTGTGTATAAGACAGAGAAGAACATGTAGCATAAATACCGGGACAAATGAATACGATTGCCCTCTTTTGAAGCAGCTTTCTTCACAAATGACATACGTCCTTTTAAATTGGATTAAAGGAAGGATTTAGAACTAAATTTGTATCAAATGCAACACACCACATTCAAGGTACCTTTCCATTGATAATGAACTGCTCTAATCTTTGGTTGATGTCTTGTGCATATCGATTATCAGAATACTTTGCTTTCATATCAGTGTGTTAATGTTTTAGGCACGAGAAGGGATAGCTGCGACCACTAATTAATGGGACATTTAAGAACATATTGATTTTTATACTTTTGTATTTCCTTCTCATATAAAGCACTGATCCTGACAATTTCCATGTAACAATCATTATCAAACAATGGAAAATTACGAATGTCCCACGTGGATCTTCATTCCAGCGATGTCCATTAGTGACACTGTGCTCTTCCTGACCCAGGCTCTTTCCTGTTGACAAGGAGATTATTACCCATAGAGGAAACTAGCTAGATTCAAAACGATGCTTTTATCTTTAATTCTACAATCATGACAGATTTACCAAATTATCAGTCATGATGGATTCATTTTCTTTCACCGAGGACGACAAAGTACTTGACAAATCAGTCTTAATTACATTCATCGATAGGTCCTCGGCGGTTTAATTTGTCACCAACAACCATCGCATACAATCTGTCATTCATGTGGAGAAAGGAAATCATGATCTGACAAACAATTATAATTACTGAATTTTTTTACTCTCTGCCTTCATCATTGAGGTGATGATGCATGTGAAACTTTGACCAGGCTTTTTATTTGGAACATCGCCTTGAGAAGTGATTAGTACTAAGTAGAAGATACATGAGCGGTACTTATAGATCAGTTAAGATAAATGAGATAGCCAAGGCACACTCAGCTCTTTTTTAGGTGTTACATCCTAAGCAGAACTAGGACAACAGAACTTCGATGGAATGACCTGGAAGTTCTGGGTGATGTGGCTTCCCTGAGTGATCAATTTGACCTAGTGACCTACACCTATATAGACGATGTAGCGCATCCCTCACCTTTTTACCTGCCGTTCACACACTATTCGTAAGGGTTCATGCTAAATTCACACCCGGTTCAGGCGTAACAAATACATACACAAAGATATATAATCAAAAGGCCGCACCTTATGTTAAGCTACTGTCCATAAGACAATCCTTCTCACACCATGTCTATGTGGTGTGGGAAGTAAAGTAACTCTTTTCTTGGTAAATGTGCGGTGGTGAGATTTCTACCTGAATTCATCACATAAATTCGATCATCATCCTTGTGGTGTGAGAGAACCTCGTGAAAGTCTGAAAAGAACCTATAATGGGCCTATAACAATGCTAAGCTACATAAGTGTTAAAAAGAATTTTGGGTGCCCGTCACAGCCCTTCATGCCAAACTTACCCCAGCTCAACATTACATTCACCGGTCCAGCCAAGGCTTTAATCGTCATGAGGTTTCCTCAAAATATACTTCACAGTTCTTGCGTTTAAACCCGAAAAACCACACGCATCACAAGCACACAATTCTCTACCAAACATTTACGGTTATTTCTAAACCATGGACTACTTCTCAAAGACATAATCATATCTTTCTGACATATGTATAAATATATACCATAAAGAAGATACAACAATTTCTCCTTTACATTATCTCACATACCTTATAGCCTTCACTCCCACACACTCATTCTATATCCGCCATGCATCTAAAGTATTTATAGACAAATGATCTCAGAAGGAGGCCCTTCCACCATGATATGACCCTTGTGGTTGCTATAGCTTGAGACTATTGTCAGAACAAACTCCACATGCCACCAACAAAATCAGCACCCTCATCCTTTCTCTGCCAATAACCCCCCACCCCCCAGCGTACGGTTACAGAACCTATATACCTTCCCTTCCCCTTTTGACTCCAGCTACTTGGCTATAGGGCATAAAAGGTTAAATAAAAGAGGGAGTGAGAGAGAAAGGTGCGTATCCTGTGGCGGTAGTGATGGTTTTGGTCAGCGCCATCTTTGGTCTGATGTAAGGCTTCCCTGAGCCAATTGGGGCAGCCACAAATACGCTAACGTAGACGGACCCTGACAACACTTGGCCTGCCTCTTGACCGTCATCCGTGCTGAAACTAGTGCGCCACGGGAACCCCTCACGTCAGCCTCTTATACATCCATGAGAAAATTAGGCCTCGATACGTCCCTTCGTGACTCCTACCTGGCCCTTTAAAGGCATATCCTACAATGCACAGTGGCGCCATCTAGTGGTTTTCAAGTATTGACAATCGTCAACTCAAACCAGTTCCTCTAACCTATACAAATACCAAATAAGTGATTCATAATATATTATCGAGTTTGTCCTAACCCAATAGGCAAATTAGAGCAATTTACATTTGACTAATTTACAGAGGAAATGTACTGGAAATTATAGGCTTTTTTCAATTCTCTCAATAACAAGGATGGTGACCTATTATTTTGAAAGTCTAAATGTGTAGTATTACACATTTAGTTTATTCTCTGAAAGTTTGGAGACAAAGCATTGGGTCTCACTATGTAAAAGTCAAGTTGTTATGTAAATTTCTATATATTCTACGTTAATATAATCAAAATATTACTCTCTGAATCAAAAACAAGCACGGTGACCCCTGATTTTTAAGTTAGATATGCATTCTACAACACTTGGCGATCATCATATTCAAATTGACATGAGTTTTGATTTCAAGACAATTTGTCCGATATGCCTTTAACCCGTCAGCTCCCCTCCCACACATCGCACATGAATAGTCACCTTGGCCTCCCAGGTACAAGGTCATTTTCAACTTTCCGAAGCCTGATGCTTTCACTGTACTAATGTTCAAGGGGGATGGGATAACTGTGCGTGCTGCATAGTGGTTGCTAACTACAATGGTCCTCATTAATTAGTACTCCTCCATTGTCCTGGTTTAACAAATTAGCATGGGTATTGTTACTCTTAACAAAGTAGAATTGGCCTTGAGCTTGAGTCCTGTTGACAATGGTATCAATTCGAGGTCAAGCACAATACAACACCAAATGCACTACAGTATATATGCATGTATATACTCTCACTCATTGTCAAACTGGCCAATACAGTAACTTTATAACTCGCTTGTACACTCGATTTGTTTCATATACGTTCAATGGCAGTTTAATTCTACAAGAGAAACCCTAGCATTTTCACACAGACCAGACGGAAAATCTCTATTTTCCATGTTACAATCACTTCAATTTCAATACATCTTGATCAAGAATTTTCATCAATAAATCTTTAGATAGGGATGACGAGCCGCGAAATTTAGTTGTGTACCGTAGCATAGTTGTGTGTGAATGACGGGAACCGGGCACCGGATATTGGACCTCGCCTAATTAATATATCATACATCATTTATTTACAATGGTATCTAAAGTCACTGATGTAGTTTGGGGAGATACGCGATTACTGCCATTGCAGCGTTATAAATTTTCATTACGTACGGTCATTCATTCACTTAACATATGAGAAAAAAATACTAACTGACGGATAACTACCCCACTCAGTAATCAACCTACGATGAATTAACTTGGAGCCCTCGTCATGATAAACATAAGAATGTTATTATTGATTTGGAATAAAATGAAGAGACAAGCAAACCAAATTTGCCACTAATGCTTCATTCAAAATATTGCTTTATGTAGAACTCCCAAAGCTAAGAGTTTCCATTACACAACCTGGCAAACAGATTTGTGTGGATTTAAAACCAGTGGTATCCAGTAGCTATTTCTTCACTAGCTCACCTGTCCTTTCGCCTATCCCGAGCAATAGCCTGAAATCTAAATGAAATATATTGATTGGAAATGGCCTTGCTATAACCTGGTGAGACCTGGACATGGGCGTGGTTTTAAAAGTCGCAGCTAGCGGTGTCAGATGCTGGGCCGCCATGGGAATGCGTCAGTTGGCATTGGCAGTGGTGAAAAAGGAAAGAGAAGAAATAAGACGTATACTCCGCCTCTACGTCAGGTAAATGGCGGGGGCCAGGTAGAGAGTGGCGACCAGATGAATGGGCGGCTAACACCTTCCTCTTATCGTGACCCAAAGTACAGGGACCGCCCGCCTTGGGGAGCTGAATGTCTTTCTTGGTGATCTCAGAGCCTTTGACTGCCTTGTACCAAACCTTGTGACATGCCGCCCCGAGCCGATGAACTGCCACTCATATTGTAGTATACACGAGCGAACATATGGACTGTCCCTCTCTCCATCCAGAGTGACCTTATATCCCGTGGGAAGCAGATTTGAATCTAAAACGATCTTGATTTATAAAAATTAACTTCTGCTGGCTAACGAGATATTACTGAATGGGAAATTATTGGCCATGGACCGTACGCTCCAATTCACAAGGTACCTAAAGGCAATACTCCCCAAGCATATTCCATTCATCCAATACTGACTGCGAGTAGAATATGGAATATGTAATCAGAATAAACTAACAAAATGTGGTTTGGATGTACGTGAGCCCAATTGATGTAGTCTCTGCTGAAGTATTCCAAACATTTCGTTAGTTGTACATGGACAATATCAGTAAACCTATATCACCCTAGAGGCGAGCTTCTGCATGTGTATAGATACAAATATTTTTCCTTGGAACACCAAAATAATGAAACTGAACTATGCTATCCTGTGGCAACAGATATCGCCTCTTTATCCAATTGTCCCAATTATCAGCATATCACAAATAATCAGCCATTAAGCGAGTCCTGAACTTTCAGACTTGCATGTACTGCCCTTACGCTGCTCTTCTCTATTAGGACGGAGAACATAGTGCGGAAGTTTTGCAATTAAGATAAATAGTTTGCTTTAAAACAAGCCAGAAGTCTGGAAAGGACCTGTAACGGTTGACCGGACGTAAAATCACCCAAACAAACAAACAAACAAGCCCGGAAATCAGATCATACAAAGTAAGAGAGTAACCCCTGCTATCTGTTGACCCCTAGTCTGTATTGCGGTAAGAACATCCGAGGTGTACTGCATCCAGCATGCGTCTTAGATGATTTATACAAGTCTTTTATAGTCAGATAAATAGGCTGCAAGCAGCCTCAGCACTAGGCAGTCCATTGCTCACCCCCATGTGACAGTCATAAGACGAAGATAGCAAATAAACCCCTATTTACCCGCGGAGTTAATCACCCTCCTGTTAGTGTGCGTGTTGACTCTGGGTGTCATTTATCATAAGCGCGATTTATCTAAGCTTAATGCAATATAGGCAATGAAACCAAAACGCATTGAAACCGAGATGCTATCTTTTTTGGTGAGTCTTTCGATTGTATGTTTTATTCATTGTAAAATATTCAACCGATGATTTTAAAAATTCTGAACTTACAATTTTACACGAGATTAAAATGTTTCAATTGGTTTAGTCTTTATTTTCATATATCTTCCTGCTAGCCTGTATTTGCTTCTCGAAATTTACCGTAATTAAAGTAGCCAGGTAGCTCCTGGAAATCATCTAAAATCGAGCATTAACTAAATTATTAATCAATCCAGATCAAGACAACAAACCTCTCTAATCCAGGCCAATTGTCAATTCTCGTCGAAACCGTCATTGCATAGTTGTACAGGCTTTGTCAAGAGTCAATTTATTGATGGTGCTCTTCATGCAGAGCTGTTTTCATCTTACTGTCAATGCTAAGCCCAGGCAACGTGACAGTTGGGGCTTTTACATTGCAAGGTTAGGATCCACAAGTGGGTATTGTTAGTCTTTGGGTGGGGTCGGTGGAAGACGAGGAGGAAAGGAGAGAGGCTGGTCTGCAGGGTCACGGAACCGCAATCAGTGCCTGTATTATTATAAAGAGGCGGGTGCGGCGTAACGCGCATGCTGATGGGGGAGGGGGAGGGTGCCATTTTCCTGTTATTACCGTTTACGACAAAGCGCCGCCTGTCGGCCGGAAACCGAGTACAAATACGCCGCCTGTCGGGGACGACATGCATTGAGGGAGTAAGGGAGGGAGCGTGTAAGGGGAGGGTTAGGGTGGAATAAAAGCGGTAATCAGTCCCAAGAGTGAGGGTAGGGTCAGCGGCAGACAAGGAGAAGTTGGGGGCCCCTTCCGCCAGCTTATTCCATAGCGGAACCAGCCGAGACTGGGGTAAAACAGAGACGAAGATATGGATTAGGAGTTCTTTAAAAGCTTACATGTTTAAGACCTTCGTTGATACTAAATTAGAAATTAGTTTGTTGTCTTTTTTTTCTTTTGGGAGGGGAATTTATTTTCTTTTTGGCAGGGGAATTTCGTTACTTGTTATAATTGAATTCGATTCTGTATGATCAAGTTGGGATTTGCAACTTGAAATTTGGAGACTTCATTTGAGAAATGACGTTGAAAGAATTTTAAAGCATCAAAGAAATGGCAAGAAAATCATTGTAAAAAGACAGACACGAAATCACAAGTTCTATTTGACCTTGGTGGATCCATGCGCCTTTGTAGCTGCACCAAACAAGGGTATATCCGAGTGATCTTTGTTAAATATATTCACGATAATTGAGCGGTGTTGAGCATTATGTCTTATGGCCTGTGGTTGTTAGTACAGTGGAACTGACATGAGAAGGCGCAAAGGAGTAGTTCTTTCTTGCTCTCATTGCCTATTCTTGGCGCCGATCTAAGCAATTTCCTCAGATATATGGCGCTGTTTACCAGACATGAATCTATAGCCTTGGATACCGTAGCCCGTCGCTGTTCTATATCTTGCATTGATTTGTTACTTGGCATTGATTGTTTTAATATACGTAAAATGTACCCCGCCGTATGGCACTATCTTAACTGAACAAGGACCAAAGATGTCTACGGTTCTGTTCATTTGAGTTTATCTTGATTTGCTTTAGCGATTGATCAATGTGCCACTACATCCTCTGAGGAAATCAGTACCTAAATTCCTTTTCTGTTGGCTGCTAAATATACAATCTTAATCTGATTTCGGCGATAGTTCTAATGTGAAATGATAGGGTGAAGATAACATGCTCCAAATTACCATATTCTAATAGATTTGATTTGTCAAGAGTTGTGTGACTCTAGATCTGACTATCAATTCTTTTAAATGTGGGATTCCGCTATGCATTTCTTACGCATGCTATATATTTCGTATCAAAACACTGAGGACATGATTTAAGAGGGTCATACACAAAAACATCATGTGGAAAAATCAGCCAGAAGTAATCATTTATTTATGTTAAATATGAATTCTTAGAAGAAAATCAGTTACTTCTATCAATAATACCTGTTATAGAATAACACGTCCCATGGTTCTCAAATATACATATGGCTTGGCAAGCTTAAGTGAGTCTAAACAGGCGTTGTTAGAACACCAACGCTGCATAAGATAGGCTAAAGAATACTGCTGACTACTGCGAAAACCCGTTGACAGTCTTACCGCAGCCTATTTCTTCCTTTTGCATTCCTTATTCTGTCCCGTCAATATACATAGTTGCGTATTCATACAGCCAGGAGAAGCTGTGAGCTATATATTATAGTGCTGCCCATCAACGACGTGATATGGGCATCAGGTCGGTAGACAAAGACAATAATCGATGGTAGTAATACACGAGTGGTTTGCAAAGCCGCATGTCCACAAAACCATCGATTGTTGCATTTTTTATCCATCTTTTCGAAGTAATTGCCATATTAACGGGTATATCAATAGGAACTAATTATTTGCTCTATAGCAAAAGGGACTATTTTACCAGCATACCATGGTTTTGAGGCCGTATACCTCAGGTTTGGATCCGTTTTATACAATGGGTAGTGGTTTACTGAGTCCCCATACATTTTAATTTGGGGCTTTGTATACCATGAATGATAAAAGAACATTTCATTCACAGTTAGCGCCGCAGGCCTTTGTGAATACACACAATCAGGCAGGGATTCAGGCAGACTATCTGTCCACCTTGATACCATTAACGCTAGTATATAGTATTTACAATATACACCGTAAGTACACCGAAAGTAGCTTAAAAACACCAATATTGATCAGACAATATTCCCCAATGTCATAGTTGAATAAAACGCGGTTGCACTTTCCGCTGTGTTGCCCTGCGAATTGGACTTGAAATGTGACAAGTAATATAACTTCAAGATAGCATGGAGCGAAAGTCTGTATCAATGACTTTGAACATATATGTATGATTGCAGGGCTTTATCACTAGATTTACTCTGCGACTCCTACCTTCCTCTCCAATCAGTGGCTCAATGGTGCAAATGACTGTCAAATTACGATTGACATATGATCTATGACAGGCAGTGAGGGACCGAGCTTACACAAAAACACGTCGCCGGGAGCGAGGTAGAGAGTCAGTACGTAGCCCTCTCCCAGTGATCACCCCGCTTAGCCACACGGAAGAGACGTGCATTAAAAATGTACGCGGATGTGCAAGTGGGGAAGAGGGAAGGGCCTCCCAGAGGCCCGGACGTGAGTGAGAAGACGTCTTATCAGGCTGTGTCCTGGGCGCACTGAGGGCCATCAAGGCGGAGTATATATGCACATATGCGGGGTGTATATTAGACGTAGTCTGTTAGACACGGGAGAAGTCACTCTCTCTTGTATATCCAACCCTTCTTCATATATACACGTGAGCGCCCGATAATGGACTATAACTCATCGGGATTCCGAGTCATGATGAGGTCAGCAAAACTATTTTTCTCTTCCGGTCAGCCAGCACAGGTCAGGAAACTTAGATTCTTCCAGGCAAAATATCTCAGAGTGTATTATATTTGCCTATAAATAAGAAAGAACTTTACCCTTTAATATTTCTTAGGTGCAATCTAAGATTGGTTTGAAAAACAATCTTGGAGAATTCAGTGATCTCAGATTTTCTCATTATCACGTCCCCACTGTCCAGAGAGGAACTGGATATGGGACAGAGCCAATGTCCATTGTAAGTATGGCGCCAACATTATGTGGGCAGCTCTTTTACGGTGAATCTTTGTTCTTACGAAATTCAAATTACATACAATGTTTTAGAACGCCTCCTTTGTCCCTCTATAACTATCCTAGTTTAAGATGATTTAAAGAAGAAACCCAGGACATGTTTGTTTTCTCATGAGAGGCTCTGTACACATATTTGAGAAAAGCTAGAATTGTGACAGGGACCACTCACTTACTTTTGCACCTCCAGCAGTAAAGAACGCCTACTTTTCCCCCTTTAACAGGGGTGATCACTAACTTGGGGATAAAATGGAAGCACCCAGGGAACATAACTGATCTGCCCTGTAGCATCCAGTTACATGTTCATCTATCAAACATGCATACTCAGCTAGTCATATGATTGTGTAAAGTATACCTATTTTTATCTACTTCGAATAGTTCTCTTTCAGGTTAGCAAGTAGGATGTCAGTAGTATATGGAAATGGGAATGTAACGATGGTAACCTGCACATTATAAGAAATATAGGCATCGTTAGGGGTCGAGGTAGCCGAATAGGAAAGCATATCTTGGCGAGAGGGAACGTATATTTTCGCACCATGTGTGACGGTGAAGATGTGATTCTTATCATATGGATGTTAATGCGATACTATACGCTACTAACAATGTTTAGGATGATAACTTTGTCGTACGGAGACATTGAAATGTTGTTTTAACCAATGTTCACATTAGTAAATTCATAAGGTTATGGACCAATTTCTTGATGAGTTGGTCATTTAGGTACAATCCGGTGTCATATACATCAGCTGTTCTTCAAAGCTCTGAGGGTTTTGTTTTGTTAGGGTATATTATGTGAAACCATGTTGTGGTGTAAATACAGACTACATTTACGAGTTGTCTCGATTTTCTGTAAATAGCTCGTTCTGAACGAATTTATCGGAGAGAACGAATAAATCTAGCCTGTATTGGCACCATCACTATAATTTTATATCATTATATACCTTAATTCGTTCCGCAGCATGTCACATAGAGTTCAGCATATTTAAGATATCTAAACTGTATCATGTGCATTCCCCACATTAGATATGTCGATATTTGTTCAATATGCACGATACCTCGTTCCCTGCCATTTATAAAACAACTCTGATCTCTGCCATTTTCAAGTGCTTCGATCTCTCAGCCAATCAGATTGCGATATTTTGTCAAAGCGTGCAGTCTGTCGCTCAAAGTGTGCAGTCTCACTCAAAGTGTGCAGTCTGTCGGGACTCAAAGGCACCAGTACAAATGTACTCGGTGTGAATCGCGATCTGTGCAATAACTGTACCCCTAGGAGCAGTACGTATTGACACTGAGTTATTGCATAGGTATATAATAATAAAACGCATGAAAAACTGTGTAAATCGGTAACGCACTCACTGTAAATGACTTACAGGCATGTATATCCTCCATAACGCGTGTTGAAATTAACTCGGAACTCTTCTGCAATAATCGAATTTTTTTTTTTGGGGGGGGGGGAGGATATAGTATAAATTCAGTGATACAGTATAAATTCAGTGATACACTCTTGGATTCAGTATAAATTTCATCTCGACCGATTGATTCTTTGTACCTGTTACAAAGAATCTGAAATTGTAATACTTAACTATTGATACCAGCTCGTATTGACCACATACAAAGTATTCTAAATATGTGCCATATGAAAGCACAAACGCAGTGCAGGAAAAACGAAACAATAAAATAGAAATAGAGAATATGAATTATGATCGTTGGAGCGTCACTGTAATATCATCGATTGGGCGCTGTTTGTATTTAAGCGGCTAAGTTTGTTAAGAAGACTGATCAGGTGATGAGTCATTAATAGGCACCTCTTCCCATTTCAGATAAGCTTAACACCATTGTTCAATTCCTCTATTTTTTCCCTCTCCCAAGTACTTCCCTTCCTTCGCTGCCGCTCGTGGCAGGGCGATTGCTAGGGATGCCAAATGTTGGTTCACTCTCCATAATAGGCTTTCCTCTCAATTAGCGGCGCCCGCATGGCGGAGATGAATTAGAGAGGGATTGAATCATTGAAAGGCCTTGAGGACAATAACCCCCCACCCCTCATTTCACTCACGGCGGTGTGGCAGGTGAGAAGTGGATGGCACCTGTAGGCTGAAGAGACCACTTCTTCTAATCATCTGACCCCCACCCACACACCCACAAACCTTCCACCACACCCGCACCCATCCAGGTCTCCTCCCAGTGTCTCAGCCTCAAGTCGCTCACATTCCCCTGATTGTCTCTGCTTTTGGAGCACCATCCGAATCGGGCGTTAATTAGCGCCGCTTGATTGCCTGAGAGCGTGCTGATCACTGTCTCTAATTGACGACACACCTTTACACCAAGCAAGGGGTTTTTGATAAGACCACTCACGGATTATATTGCGGATTATCCCGGAAAGATTAATAGTGAAGAGGGTTTAAAGTATAACCTGTTAAGGCCCTTGCAAATAAAAATCTGGAGAAACACTAATATCTGTGAAAAAGAAATGGAGCAGATTCATAAATGACCATACCTTCAAACTTACTTGCGTACTTCTTATCCTGACATTAAATGATGGAACGTCAAACGGAGGATGACGGTTTACTACGCTTATATGGCGCTCTGCGCATTTTGTTACATTGTAAGAAATAGATTTGGTTATAAATATATGATTATATATATATATATAACATCATGCATATATCAATACGGTCTATATGAGGCATAAAGCTATAGTGCTGTTATTTCTGTGTGATAGTCTCTTTTAGCAGGCAACCATTCCAATTGGAGGTGGGGAGGGAGGACAGAAGCGTGTGGTGCGTGCAAGCCCGTGCAGGGGAGTGGCCGGTCTGCCACTGCACCATCTCCCATTCCTCATTTAAACCTTTATATATAGTATATACCTCCAATTATATCGAATCTGACACAGTTTCTATATTAAGCTCACAATATTCTATAGGAAATACATTAAGGAGCTAGGCAATAGGGAGAGTGAGCTGTGGATTTTTCTATGATCTCTAACGATATGAGAGACACAGATAGTGATAACGCGGCTGGATAAATAGTTCCCCATGAAATATCAGAATATCGTGACTCTATGACATTTCCGAAGCGTGTCTTTTGTATACCAGTAACAGTAATACCCTCGGGATGTGTGCACAGGGCCATACAGGCCCAACTATCTAATCTGAGATATTAGTGCGGCTACACTGTAGAGTCGCCATACTTCTCAGTATTTTTATTTCAATAACTCATCTCATCCTATAAAAGTTTTATATTGGTATCGAACATGTATTCTAAGAAACCGTGATGAAAGGGAGCCTCCCTCTTTATGTGTTCATTGCCGACATAAACTTATGAAGCCCCACTGCTTGCTGTTTTCCAATAAATGTTTCAGTTATGATCTTCTTAGTACATGATGGCATGCCCAAGGTTACATATGACCCATTAATAATTTTATCACGATGTTATTTATGAGAGGGACGGAAATCGGGTCAGGTACCTTGTAATTAATTAGACGATATCATAGATTCACCGCGTTATGAATTAATGAAGACTCTGAAAGGGAAAGAAAAGGATTCTGAAAGGGTGTGATGAAACATGAGAATACCCTTGGGTCCCTGGGTTTTCGTTGTGACCATTGATAGATACTATAGAGGAAACCTATGACAGTTTAGGGTCAGAGCTTGTATCCCATCAAGTCTGAGTCACGTAGTTATTCACAAGGCGAGGTCGCGTGAATTACGTAGTGATTCAAACAAGATGGGATCAACCTCTGACCCTAAACTTGAATGGGTTTCTGAATTTATCCCACCCTTCTCATTGACAAATGGGCTAACATTTGTGACATAATCCCCCCATTTGATAATGTTCCTAAACATTTCTTGGGCGTTTGATACGAGTTCCCAATGTTAAGTCTCTGGAGAAAAAATACCAGGGGTGAGATATAGCTCAAATCTGGTGGTTTGACGCTGACATCAATGGACGTTCTAAGCGACAGTTAACTCTCCCATTTGTGTGATCAGCGTGGCAGGTGTGGAAGTCAGCTTACCTGTACCGATAATGAAGATAGCTGAATGGTGGGTTGCGTAGGTCACGGAGGAGTTAAGAGTCTAGGTAGTCCGTTGTTATATCTAAATGTTTTATGTAACAAATATGTGAAATCCAAAAGATTTGTGAGAAGAACATCAGGAGAATAATCAGCCGTTCCTGCCGAGTTTATTTTCTCGTTTTCTCACACATTCTGTTATATTCCATCATTGGCTCATTTACAGGTTTAACCTTTCATACACCATGTTCTATGTCTCAACAAGGTACTTATTTCTATAAATAACAAATTATAGGATCACATAAATAGGTACGTTGGGAGCGGAAGGTTAATGCACAATACAGGCCGTGCAACCATATAGGGGGCTGAAAAATACTAAAATTTGGTGTTTGCAAAAGGTACCATATTAATCCTAAGATCTTTCTCAGAAATCATGTTAAATGTTTAACTAAATGTTTGACTTTTAGAATATGAGTGAAGATTCTATCGAATTCCATGTGGAAGCCAAATCTAAATCCAGTTTAGTCAAGTACATGATTCTTTTACAATAATTTTGATACCTTAATTTTTGTAGTACTGATAGTAGAAGTCATAATATACTTTTTTGTTATAAAAAATAATCATTGTTATAAGTATCAAAAAGCCTTTTTTGTGATATCTGCTATATGTCAACAATCATTGTTACTGTCATGGTATGCGAAAAATTGAGAAAAAAGATTATTTGGAATTAATGCAATATTTTGATATCTTAATTTCAATGAATGTTATTGCTTACTTAAGCTAACTAGATTTGCAGCACAATTCAATCTATAAGATTTTCTTTGGCAACCCTATTTGAATCCGGATCTCATCATGATCCCTTGTATGCACACCTGGTCTATAGTTAATGAGATGGACTTTAGACCTCGAATTGATGTTAACATTATGCTTTAACAGTTAGAAAATACAACACAATACTCTTAGTTTCCATCATTGTTTGGAAGGCCACGTCAATTTTATATTTTCACAAGTAAAAGACACGTCATTAGAAATCATAGGAAATCATAGGAAAAATCATAGAAAAAAATAGGTATAAAACCTTACACTCTCATTTTTCAAATACTCTATACATGTATGTACTGATTGCTATATGCTTCGTATGACATCACTGAACTGAACGAAGTATTGATGCAACTAAAGGATATAATAAACTGCTTTAAACAACAACAACAACAACAACAACAACAACAACAACACTGAAATTTACTCCTCTCAAAGAATCTAATACTTTGTGGTATATCCAATTCAATTTTTCCCATTAGGTTGTCCCAAAATAGAGAATATCTAAAATGCACAGTGACATATAACCAGATTACATTGTGATATGATAACATAATCGGATGAGGCATCGTATAATGTCAGTGTATTCACAAGTGCTTACATGTAAAATAATCAGAGTTCTTACTTGATGAAACTTTTACCTGTGCATGATTATGCATATTAATTAGTCTCATTTTGTCTACTTTTTTCGCAGTTCAAACAAGTGGAGGAGTACATGATATACCGTAAACTGCCTCGTAATTTACGTCAGAGGATTTCTGACTATTACGAGCATCGATATCAGGGAAAGATGTTTGACGAGGATAGTATATTAGGGGAACTCAACGAGTGCCTACGAGAGGTAAGTGACACTTTTAATCATCTAGACCACTCTTGTCCTTGAGTGAAATTATGATTTATAAATTAGTCATATCAAGGTGAGTCTCTAAGTGTTGACTGTTTTCCAATGTATATGTCTATACAATTTTCCGATGTATATGTATGGCCTTTACTGGAATCAAATAACTTAACTACAATTTAGAGATTTACCAGCCGAATGTTATCATAGGAGAATACTTTGGACTTTCTTGTTACATGGATGGCAAAGGGGTAAGGTGAGGAAACCGATGTAATGTCAGTTGAACTGAGCTGCCTCCTGTGCATCCATACGTTACCTTAACCGCTTAGGATCGCTCACTAAAAGCAAAGGGGTTTGAGCTCGATCACGTCATCCCAGTGAGCAGCTTTCTGAAATCTATGCCGCAGCGTGCTCTCAATTACTCTAAATGCCACAAGGTCCGTCGCCAGGCTTCACAGGCTATATAGAACAATTAAGTCGGCCACCAGCAGCGGCAGACGAAGGACCAGGGAAGAGAGTCAATGCAAGAACGAGTCCTGGTACTGCCTCACCTTGAGCAGCTGGCTGTGGGTCTCAGGTGCTTACATGGAAACTCCATTTGGTTCTTAGAGTCTGTTGGTAATCAAGGTGATCAAGTAGGGCACATGAGTATGGCGTCACACTTTTACTAAGCCAGGAGTAGGTCGTCGGTATGCATGGCGCATTCGGAGGTGTGTATAGTGTCATGAGACCAAGCCTGTCCGCGGTGATGACTACTCCGATCCTTCCTTAAATCAGTTTACAGAAATTCCTGAAGAAAGTGCTGATCTCAGCTATAAACAAATTTGCATCTATATAACCTCGATCGAAGGTGAACGGGATCTGATAACCAGAAATCTGCCAGAATTCAGTTATGTCCTAGAATGTGTAACAGGACTCAAATGTAGCTGGAGAGTCTAGTCTAAGGCTGACTGGAGCACATTCTCTAGGTTGATTATATAAACTGGTCCCTGGTCACTGTAGTAAGGGGTCAGTTTGTGGGTGCGTGGGTTACCCAGAAAGGAATGACCGCCATTGAATTTGCCGGCAGGTCAAAGAACCGCTACCTGGCCATTAGGAGATTCTGAATGGAGAGCTGGAATTACGCGTAACAAGGACAAAGCGAAGACCTACCCTTCTCCTGTTACTGGTGCATGGCAGTAATTGTAACATCAGCCTGTTACGTCAGTTGTGTGGCACATTAAGAACACAGAATATATAAAGCCATGCGCGAAAGGAATGAGGAAATGATGATAATGCTCAGAATTCTGCTCTGTGGCGACCTTTAATTTCTTACTAGTTGCAGTAATGTGCTGAAGCATAATAAAGATGTGATTTCTAATCTAATCCATCACATTTACACATGTAACTAACAACATAGGAATCTTTCGAATCTGGTCTTGACAGAACAGTATATACCAGGTGTAGAATATATTGTTGGACAGCCTTTTACCATTTTAGTTACGTTCTATATCTGACTTTATCCTGAGGCCCCTATCGTAACATTTTAGTATAATAATTTCAGTGTAAAAATGTTGTGTTTCATTGGACCGAATTTTCAGCTGAGAGATGGTGTCCGAGCATGTTTTAAGAGCCTGCTTCGTATCTGGCATTGTCTGATTCACTATTCTGGAAGTGTTGACATTGTGGAAGAGTTCAAACCACCGGATCAGCCCGGTCCGGCCAAGGTTTTCCAAGTTCGGGTCATACTTTTCCACTAGGGATTGACTATCTGATGCTGACAGATCCGCAAATAGCTCAGTACATGTATGCGTTTTCTGCTTGGTGTCTGAACTGCTTGTGCTCTCTGGTGTCAGACAGCCACAACTTTAAAGCACCATGACTTTGACCTTGACATGTTCACTCGGGGTGATTGTTTGAACATAGGTTGTGTTTGGGGGTGAATAGATGTTGTTTATCATAACATTTTTTTTAAAGAAAAAATTATGACTGTTATCACGTCATATAACAGGAATTTCTAGACACTAAAACTGGGGTGTCAGATTCGGAACATATGACATCAGGTGCTGCCAAGTGGTAAAGGTGGCTCTGTCTTCATGAGAAATGATCAAGAATCAGCAAAGGACTGTTGCTGACGCTGCCAGGACCAGCCTGACATTCATTAAAGTAAAGTGCCTTCGGTTTACTGTAGCACCCCATTGATAATAGCCAAACTGCATCGCCCCACTATATGATATGTTATGACAAGGTAGATCAAACCATAATCAATACTTAATTCGTTCGCGCTTATACATTATACATGAGTGGGTTTCTTCTATCGTACTTGTTACATTAGTGCATCTATTAATATAAGACCTTAAGTAGAGTGTATTTTTGATATCTCGTCGGTCTGATCAAAGCTGGAGAAACAAAATTAAATACTAGCCCAAACTTAACGCTGTACCGCCGTGGAACTTCAAAGGGGAAAAAACAACTTTATAGTTTATTGATCAGATTTATGGAATGTCAAAATAGCAAACATATAAATGACAAAAATCAATCGCCATAAAACAGACACCACCAAAACACCATTAGAACACGTATACATTTTATGTAAGACGGTACGGTGGAACATAGTGTTTGAGTTGCTCGCCCGGCGGATTGGGCACTGTTAGTAATCGCTCGTTGGACCGGGTCGAGCCGTCAGTCAAGAGGTAATTCCAAATGTCATGACCGGTGATCCCGCGTCGTGGAGAGGTTTCTTTCATTATTCTGTAGTGTGCAGTAAATAGACTTAATGCGTCGAGCACGCAGCTTTAGCACCAGGCTACATTCCATATCAGATCATTATACCCGCTCATTCCCCCTCGCTCTCAACAGATATTTCCCCTGCTTGAGTACGCATGTGCCTCTATTTCTGTCTTTTGTATTACTTTAGATGGAAAGGGGGAGAAATCATGACCTTGGAAGGCTAGACGGTTGATATAACTGCAGTTGAGTTCAAGGTATCAAAATAGGAATGACTTGCACATGCCAAAAGAAAGGAAGCTCAAACTTGATAATAAATGTTTTTTGTCCAAAATTAAGAAGCATGACAACGTAACGTTATCATTCAGAATATGAAAGAAAATAATCAAATTTAGAGATATATATCTTGTGAGCGTCAGACTAATTATAGTTGTAATTTAGTCGTATGTATTTTCAAACGATTTAGCCAGCGTTGGCTTGGGTTTTAGATGACAGCCAGTATGATATCACGATTAGGTTATATCGGATATTTGAGGCTGGCACAGGCAATATCTCGATAATGTTTCTGAAGTATGATCAATATTTTTTGTAAATTCACCGTGGCGACATTATAAGACAACGTATCTAGTGTTGTGTATCAGAGATTATATTCGCATCTATTTAACGTACTAGTTTCCAGAACACTAGTTTTAAAAAGAAGGAGATATCATAAGTCATACACATGCAGGGCTCTCGGATATGGTATATGTATGCTTTATTCCACCTATACATTTTCTTACGAACAAAATTATTTTCAGGAAGGGCTGCTAGGACATAGAAAATGTGTAATACAAAGGCATAATATAGAGGGGATTCAGTATGAATGCATTGTCCCGTATGATAAAAACTATATACCCTGCTCACACGGTAATCCTCAATAATAAAAGAAAACAGCTCCACATAGCTAAAGCTCAATAACAACCATTGAATTTGAATGCATTCAAGAAAGTCATACTTTTTTGTAATATAAGAAGCGTTTTGACTGTAACAATCAGTTTTAGCCTTAAATCTTCATATCAATTTAATTAAATATCTGATTTCATATGGGTAAATTTGCAAGTTGATAGGCATAATGCCATACCACCTTCTAGTTCACTCATTCTTAAGGTATATATAACGAATATCTATGACTTATTACACTTTGCATATGAAATTATGTAGGGCTTCCTTCCATGTACCTGTAAATTGTGATGCTTTTGAGAGACTTAAGAATACGAAACAAAGCTCATAGAAATAGGCACATTTTTCTTACCGTAAATAAAACAACATGCAGAAAAAGGGATCAATATTAATATCTAGTTGGCCTGTTGGGGCACGTTAAGAGCTATTCACGGTCAACTTGTATGATAGAAGGCTCTGTGTGTAGGGTGAATAGCTAGCCTCGGCGCTATCTTCAGAGGCTCTTCCGGTGGTACACGCCCCAGCAAATAGCACTCTAAGATTATAATAATAGCAAAAGCAGTATTCTATGCTAATATTTTCCAGCTTTCTGATCAAAACAGCCAGGTAGTGTGGAAGGGCGGTGTGTGTCCTTTCAAGGTGCGCCACTCGAGGAGATGAAAGGTGTCCCGATCAATCTTCTCACCTGTGCGGGCATCACGGGGAGGGGTGCACGGTAAGCCCCCCTCCCCTGCCCCGCAACCTACCCCGGCACCCCTCCTCACACACACGGTGGGCTTGGCAGCTCACCACGGTAGTGTTTAGACACCATTACCGGTAGGTACAGCGTTAGCAATGGCATGCGGTGAGCCAATTAATGACCAAAGTATTTCCTGGGCTGAGCAGCTCAGTACTTCACGGGTTCGGGCGGGCGTGACCGGAGGTGATTTGGTTCCTTTTCCCGCGACTGGTTCTATGCACCGCACGCACAAGGAGATGTGGATTTAGGGTGTGTACGGTTGGAATGTAGGTGTGATTATGGGCAGTAGTGTGACAATGCCAATAACCTAGCAAAAAATAGTATTGCCTCACCTCATGCTCCTTTTTTTCTGACCAACTCTCACCACAGTGGGATGCGGTGATGATGTGGGATCGGCAGAAGGGGAATGGATTCCGTTGTGTTCCTGTGCCAGTTTACGGGTATTTTCCTCGTAATGATCTATATTAGGGTGGTAATCTCTACTGCGGGTCTGACTTGGGCGTCACCCTGGCGACATGCCTATCCACTTCAAAACATTCACCATCTCTGGTATCACGTGTACTTTCTGTACCTGTTCTGTCTCTATGTGGTGTCAAATCTTGCACGTTCTTCCACTCTATGGGTCACACCGTGATTCGTTTTTTAACTCCACTTTTTTTCAAATTTCTTTATTGAGCGCACATCTTTGATTACAGCATTTAGGTACATTTTTGTTCTAGATAATTTCAATAAAGAGGCATGGACCTATAATTGGGTTGGTTTTCATGGTCCTGCCTTCCGGTGGGAGTAATATAACAAAAGTTGATTATATATATTTGTTCACAACTTCTATAGCCCACTATAGGTTTCAGTGTAGATAAACAGAGATAAGATATTTCGACACAGCGAACCAGTACTGAGACTCTCTATGCCCTCATCGACTAACCTACTCCCAAATCCCAAATTATAAAAACAATATACTCTGTGTATGACTGGGTAACATGATGTTTACATCTCATCATCACCGTAATTCACTACGCTTCATGAATCTTTATTTACTTTACTTTTTTGTATATCTACAATCGACTTTTCCGCATGTAAAGGGAACAAGCCTGTTTGTGTATCCGTATCCTACAGTGGACGATCTAACCAACGCGTTAGAACTGTATGTATAAAATATAGAATTTTTTTTTTAATCCTGACGGAATCCGCTTGCTCTGTTGGCCCAAATACCCGACAACTCCTTTACAGGCGCAGCCCCTCTCACCCCCTTTTACGCGTCATTTGCACAAGCCTTACTTATACACCCTCGCTCAATACTATCCTATGTCTGACCAATGCATAATCTATATCCCACAATGTGTCAATGATACACCATAGTTCTGTAGCTTACAATGGCACACCTCTGGTCGTTACACCTTATATGATATACCACCGTGTAAAGCTGCGTGCATGTTATCATCATGCACAGATTCATACACCCCTGTTTTTGGCTACTGTTTAAGACGCTAGAAAACCTCTACCAGACTTTAATCTAAACAGACAATATCTATTCCTTACAGCCTTCAATGGAATAACCCCTTTTCTTCAGTCTTTTCCTTTACACCCTCACAGAATACCCCTTCATCCTGTGCCTCCTTTAACCCACCTTCCCAAACACCCACCCGCCCCATCTACCATCCTCCCTACTCCCCCTTGCTGACGCCTTTAGCGGTGGCCTTGGTAGGCGCAAGTCTTTGACAATAAATACTACACGCGTTCCATTGTGCTGCAGAGCCTCTGGGCCACCGACGTTCACCACGCTTTTATTTTATCGCTGAGCACATCAATTACCTGGCGCGTTCCGGCCTTTGCCGTTCCTCAACACCATCCTGCCCTACCCCGCCTCTTGCCGCCTCACCCCGCCCACCTATACCTGCCCACCTGCCTGCGCGCCACGCGTTCAGCGCTGCTGGTAGATCTAGGTGACCTTGTCGGGCCGTAACTTGGCGCCAGTGTCGAGAACGGGTTCTTCTGCTCCAGTGACGCCAACTGACGCTTAGGTCTTGTAGGGTGGAGGGTGGGGAGGGTGTCTGTATTGCCACCTGGAGCAGTGTGGGCGTGGTGTGTAACCCAGGGCCAGTCTGAAGAAGACGATGAGTGTACGCGACCCTTACACACCCTCCAGCTGTGCCCACCCTGACTGCTGCACCCTATCACATCCCCTCCAGCCTACCCAGACTGCTAGCCTAGCAGGCACAATGCAACCAGACAATGTTCCCCTCTAGACCTGACCTCACCCCATCCTCAGTGAATTCCCACCAGACATGCCTCTGATTAAGTTTTTTTCTTCACTTAGAGGTTAATAATGGCGACGAAACACAAATACCGCCAATTCATAATCATCATTAAATTTTCAGTTCGTTCCGTCCTTGTATGGTCCAGCCAAACATAGATCCGAGGCTCTAGGTAATTATAGTACAGAAACACCAGTACTTGTGAAATACGAAATACTAAGTAATCCAGTTAATTTCACAACCGTATTCGCCTGACTCAAAATCTATGACACATTCACCTTTTCTTGTCCACAAGAGGCGTGTAGCGCCCACTGCCTTTTGTTAACGTACCCCTCTCCGAGGTTCTGTAACGCACACCTGGGGATTTTGTGTTTTATTTTCATATCTTGCAAGAGTTAACGATTAGGGAATTAAATGACTAAAAGACGAAACTGTCACATAACGGACATGCAATAACCTCAACTCACAGCCTTACCTAAACACAAACATTACACCTTCAGTCCTTACTTGTCTATATCAAAAATGCGTTTTAATGAACCATACAAAATCAATGAAAAATCTATTGTAAGATATTGCGAATTTGTATGAACTGAATTAGAAAATAACAATTGAAAGCCCACATCAGCGACTTACACTTCAAAATAAATTTCATTACCCTCACGCACTTAAGCCCTTTCTTTTTATAAATAAACTATATCTTTGACTCAGACTCTTTCATTCGTGTATGTAGTATAAACCTTTTGTGTCCTCAATTGTAAGGGACCTCCAGGATATGGAAGATCGATAAGTGTTCTCGTCGACTATCTCCTATCGTCAGTAAAGAAATCTTCCAACAAAAAAAAGCACACCAAAAACACCTTGAATCAGACTCACCAGCTGGGATTATCATATCATATCTTTGCCAGCAGTGTCATTCATCATGGAATTCCGGAGATCCGCCAAGTCCTGCTACCTCCTTAAAGCCAACTCGTTCTCAATGATAGGAGAGCGCATGTACAACCTCTAGAATAGATGAAGTGAGCTAAGCTCATTTGGAAAAAGGAGATATACCCCCCAAAAAACTTTATGTTAACTACCACTACACACCCCGAACTCAATCAAACACGATCCCTCTTGTATCCGCCCCCTGTCCTAGTTAACGCCGAGCTCCGGGCTGCTATTTATACCCCAGCAAACAAGATTGGCCCCTCTGGCATCAACCTGCACAGGTGTCAGCGCCAAAAGGTGGGGTGACGTCAATGGAGGTACCCCACCTGATGACACTAATGTACATCTACACTCCGATAAACCCCCGTCACCCCCGAGTCACAATCTCCCCCCACCCCCACCCCCACGGGTCGCCGTCTGAACAGCACGGGCCGCAGGGGTCTCGTGGTGGGCAGACCCGGCAGTGGACCCCCGACTTTGATTGCAATCGACGCGGGCTGATCAGGCAAGTTAAGGGCAACCAGTCAGGAACGCAAGAAACCTTTTCTCCGTGACAAACGCGACCAATGAGGTAGTCTCTCGGCCGCATAAATGAGGCTCTGGATTGTAGGGAATTATAGCCCCTCTCTTGCCAGGAATCTCATTCCTATGGGTTATTCTAACCCTTCCTCGGGTCAGCACACATGGGGGGGGAGGGAGAGGTCTACCATTCCTTTAGTTTCTACCATTCCCTTAGTCAATAGCAGGTGTGGCAAATGCCTCGTTATACTAAGACCCGGCGTCCACTGAGCTCCCGATACCCTCCGATAGACCTTGCGATGCCTGCATTGGGGTGCATCCTCTGGTGTATCGGCTACGGGTTAAAGTTGACTTTCCAAAGCATTATCAATTTTGTGTCTGGAAATGCATCATCAGTGGATGCCGGGCCTTACTGTCTGGCTGGCGCCTCGTATGTATGTCAGGTTTTAATCATGTCTCCCTCCTCACCAACAAATGAAATAAGAAAAGATATAATGCAAGACATCAATAAACACCTACACAGTTGCTAATATTTCTCTGTTGCCATCGAGAGACTGATGCCATTGCTATACCTCCATATATATGCAATTCTATCTGGAAAGTCTCTTGTAGCACCATTCAGATCTCCGCAAAGAGTGCGTGAATGCAGATGCTGATAGTTTATAAACGGTGTTTTTGGGTTACCGTAACCCCTGCAAATAATATATAGCGGGGTTAAAAATGCCCGTTGGGCTACCTTCGCGGCTTATTCCTGGAAACGTACCTGAATGCATTCTGCTGCTAAGCATCAGTAGGCCCACGAAGCTAAATTTCACTAGGTACTACTGAGTAATATTCGCAGGTGGGGACAAACCCTGGAGACAATTTGCAGTTGATTGGGGCGAGGCTTGTTTGTTGAGGAAGGGAAGTATGTCATGCGTAAAGGTCTGCGCTCCGGTATAGGTGGGAACTTTTTAAAACGAAGAGGGATAAATCCGTCAAAAATAATGTTTTTGTTATATAGTATAGCAGTCGATAATGAGATTACAATTCTAGGTACAGTAATATAGACAAGGAGACCTGTTGGGCACAGCTTGGTATTGATCATGGATACTTATATATAGTGAATAATGACTCTACTGCAATTGATGGCATTAGAAATAAATATTTATCTCGGCACGGCTTGTCCAATTTGAAATAATGGCAAAATTGTTTGTTAGTTAGAGATGGTTTACAAGACACGTCGGGACTACCTCATAGAGTATCATACGTATTGGAGGGTGGTATGACATTGTGTGAAGATCCAGTTCCCTGCTATTCTCGACCTGCAGTCGATTCCCCGTCTTTCGACTAGAAACGACGCTTCTGTACCACCCAGCCTTTCCTCCTGTCATCCAAATCTCATTGATTCAACATCACTGTGATATGAGTCAGGCTGTAGCTATGGCGTAAAACCACGCATAAAACCCATCAAGCCCCAGATGTCTACAGGGTTGAGAGTCCGGCCTTACTCATGGATGAGCGCTAGGTTATCTATCCTATCACACCCACCACAGCTGGCGAGACGAACACAGGAGGCCCTAGGCCTTCACTTTGATTCCTCGCACTTGGCTGAGTAAAATGACACCTGATTGGTCGAGGGGCATTGTAGGCAGGTTCGTAGATGATAGGCAATCATTGTAAATCGGTCTAGCTCTCACAGGGGTAGTGATAGGTATGGCAGACAAATACGTGCCAAGTTTCGATATTCTCCTTCGACGGAGATCTAGCGTATAAGTATGGATTATTTTTGTGTGTGTGTTTTTATAGGGAATGATTCAGCAGTGCAGAATCAACTAATATAATTAATATACCCCTTTTCTCACTCACAATAGACTTTGATGAACATACTATGACTAGAACATTGAATGACAAAAATTCAATAATGAAAAACATTAATAGCAATTAGCCTATTTACAAGTAAAGGTGACTTCAAATTAAAACTGGGGCCGAAATCTCAATGGGGGATTGAACCAACACTGCCATCGAGTAACGTAATGCATGGTTTAACGCGTTGCATTTATCTCATTTCCTCCTTTGAATTTATTTCCCTAAACTTTGATTCCAACCCGCCATATCACTTGATGAGCTGAACCATACTATTACGACTGGCTAGTGGCAGAGCGAAGGGAAGTTGCATGGCAAGAGTTGGTTTTGTTGGCCATTTGAAGGCGGCTCTCGTTACAAGTTGAACATTCCCATGCGAGCCCGCTGGTCTTTGATTTCCTTCCATTGTTATCGGCTCTAGACTAGAGCCCTGTCTGGTGTCGTTTTTCTCTGGGTGTCATCTCAGGGTGTTCACCTTACTTTATTTAGTCGCTGCAGGCTTGTTCCTATAAACATTACACGTATAAACGTACATCAGAAAGTATATACATAGGTATAGTTTAGAGTTTCACATGGGAAAACGTTTATGACACAGAAAATATTTGGTATCAATAACGTCAGTATTAGATAAAAGAGAGAAACTGTTATGTATATGACTCATGGCATAGTTATTATCTTATCAGTATGGATGAAATCCAGGTATGGATTGAATGACGTATGCTCTATGGATACTACAAGTAAATGTTGAAACTTTTAGGAATATTTGGTGTATCTATATACTTTGGATTGGATGGTGAGGGGTCCTATGTTTGGCAATGAAGCAACCTAGAGTGTAGCACATTCGGAGCTAATAACATATGGTACTGGGGGGAATCTGATTTCGAGTGGCGGAGGATTGTGAGTTCTGGGACTCGCACCTGAAAATTCAGAAACTGTTGAGGTGGGTTTGTAGTATGAATTACAAGGGTAGGGTTTCTATGCAAACTGGGCGTGGCCTTACTCGTATATCACCACTTAGTGTGTATCTATAGTGATATCTCCAGTTTGCCATATTCTGATCTGCTATTTGATTAGCACACACAAATGGGGCAAGCCATTTTCGGGATCTAATCATACAAAATAATGTCAGTGGGTGAATGGCTCCGTGTACCTGTTTATGAGAAAAACGAGTATAAATAAGCGTACGATCTCAGATATAAATGATAATGTGAAACAATTTGAATAACGTATATGATTCGTTCGTGCATTTCTAGATTGATCGGACGTGACTCCCAAGGACTTAGCGGGCCAAGAATAGCTATGTGACTGTGTCAATTGAATAATGCCCATATAATCCTCCCCAGAGGGTCCACAGTTCTTTTTTCTTTTAACGATAAAAAAAGAGCAGAAACACATCTACGACATGATCATGCAAGCTATACGATGTATAAAATTGAATTGATATATTTGCTCAACTCAAAATAAACACTGGGCTATTTCTAAAAATGATCTTAAATAGGTAATAGTTTATATTAGATGAGGAATATGAATGTTACTTCTGTCAGGGAGAGAATATAAAAGGATAGGGGGTGATCATAAAGAAGTGAAAGTAAACATGCCTTTACAGAAGAGAACTATCATAACATAAGGCAACTGATGTAAGGTGAACAGGGAAGATGCTTTAAGAATAGACACATGCAAATCTTTTGTAGAAAAAGTAAAGGACAGAAGCAAAATGTAAAACCAAAGGTTCTAATAAACAACTCTATCATCAGATGATCGGTTAAATACACCAAAACTCTCATAAAACAGATTAATCAGAGGCGGTTTAATCTATATCTGAACGGACAATAAAGGTAGCCTATTGAGGGA
Organism: Alentia gelatinosa; assembly: GCA_950022655.1. Classification (NCBI taxonomy): domain Eukaryota; kingdom Metazoa; phylum Annelida; class Polychaeta; order Phyllodocida; family Polynoidae; genus Alentia; species Alentia gelatinosa. The sequence continues at coordinate 45,557,639 of OX465583.1, read as the reverse complement.
AACAAATGTAATGGATTTTAGCAAAAGCACGTGCAATACATGATATCACTTTTGAGAACAAAAAAATGAGAGGATATAGAGGGATCTTTGTCCCATTTATATTCCTGGAAAAATACCACGAGATCATTTTAGTGGAGAGGTTAAAGCATGTCTGAGGTACCCCTTATCAATGTCGAGCCCGTGGTTCGCCACTTTCATAGGCAACTTTGCTCAAGAGCTGAAAGAGCATTCAAGTTTCCTAATTAATTCCTTGCCCTTGCGCCGTTCGTTAATGTTAACTCTAAAGTTCCTCTCGTTACTGCGCGAGAGGGTCCTCTTAAAATATTGGCTGCGTTTTATGTCAGCCATCAGCTGGCATTCATTAGCGATGATCAGCTTCGGCCACCAAGAACAGTCGACTGTTTAGCAGTATGTAGGTGTTGGGGGTATCCAAGCAAGCATAAACAGTATGTTCGTGTTTAAACCTCACCCACTCAACTGTAATTGTCTGTAGGAACAAGACATGTTGATAAGGGAGCGTAGTTTGTTTAGTGGTTGCTTATGATACTTCTTTTCGGCTGTCTTTAGTACGTATATGGTCATCCACGGTTTAGTTGCTGCTAAGTGTCATTTCTACCATTTCTATCAATGATGAGCATGTTTAATACAGTGCTGTGGAACATTGCAGTGTCGATTTAATAACACGTTACTAATGGTTGGTCATGGTATTTGTTTTCAGATTAGTCAGTCGCTGTTAGTGCTTTACTTTAATGCCTGTGTCTATTAGACAACATGCTGAAAAGGAATGTTGAATGTATATGGCATAGGTCGTAGTCGTTTGTGTGGTTTACTCTAGAAAAGTGATGCAAATATCTTATGAAGCACGGTTCTGTAACATGTATTGTTGTCTAAATATACAAAAAACAAACAAAAAAGAAAAGGCCAGCCAAATGCTTGTCGAAAGGTATATTTGGAAAATGAAATGGGATGGGCCAAGCATATGATCTGTTACATTATTACTTTATCATCATAGTTTTATTCTGATGTTTAATTTAGACTGAGATACAAAGTGTTTTTTTATGCTGGGAATTACCCATCTGTTGCCGTACGCAACAGTTAATCATTGATTCACAGAAACAAGTCTTTTCTCTCTAGGCTAATTTGATAAGGCTGTTAAAATCGTGCATCAGAGCAGCCCAAACATAGTGCTTCTATCTCAGCAAAAGAGTCAATGTCAAAAGCATTTTAACTGAATGAGTATTAGCCTGCTGCAACCGTCATATGAACCAATGCAGTGCAGTTTAATAAATGTACTTCTGTCCGCTGCCTTGACCAATGAGCTGTCCCCTGCAGCCTACCGAGTTATGAGTCTCTCAATATAGCCTCTTTTATTAAATTTGTAATTAATTTAGCATTGTAATAATGGCATTTGTCATAGGTAATTAAGTTACTTAAATACCTCGATTGCCAAGTGTTTTATGTGCAGACTGCCGAGGATATGGGAACATTAACCTGACTACATTAAGTTCCCTAAGCAGAGATACAAAACAAAAACTATTGGGGCGAAAATACACTGAGTAAATCATAAGAAGAACAACGGGTCTGACAATACGCCGTAGCAGGTAGAGCAGTTGGTTTAATTCAAAAAGCGTATTAATGGGTTATAGAAGAAAATGACATTGATTGCCCATGATTATAGTCATGTTGTTCGACACGGGGCACATGCATGAAGAAGGCTATTTTGGGATAGAGAAGAAAAAGTACCCAAAACTAATAAAATACATGGCTGTTAAGTCTATAAATGAATACTTGATTTAATATGAAGAACACTTCTCTCAGACCAAGGAAACGGCAAACAATCAGAGCCATAAGTGAGAGCATTGCTTGTTTAGATTTGAAGAGAAACAGAAAAAAAACATAAGTGAGAATTCATGCATCACGGGAAATACTTTTCGAGCAAGGTACACATTTCTGTTTTTAAAAGATACATTTTATATCCAGATAAAATCTAGCACCAAGATCCCTATCTTTCCATATTCATTGTTTATGTTGTATCCAACATGTAGCTGCATAACCTACTTCATTGCTGGCTGTATCTGTCTCCATGAAAGGCCCTCATAAAAGTCAGTGTTAAACATGGGGAGTATTAACTAAGGCCACATAAAGGAAGATGTGGTGTCAGTAAATGACGTGAATTAGCATGTACGCTTTGATATCATTTGGCTTTTATAGCTGATTCCCTCGCTATGGGTGTTTTATATGAGACATTGTGGATCATAGCTTCCCTGCATAAGAATAAAGGTTCTCTCCGTGAAATGTCGAGAAAAGTAAATAACGATTTTACGATATAAAGAGTCAGGTTTATAAGGAAAACACATAATATATTACATATTATGGTATCATCTAATACAGTCCAGAATGTTACTAACGGGAGACCATTTTCTGCTGCTGATCTGAATTCCAAGATTAAATGTTGCATATGAGGTTGATAACCTACTACTATAACATGAAGAAGTAATGATAAATAGAGATACTCTATCTGAAATCTGACAATGACGTCATAGCCATGCACTGGTTAGATCCACGGATGGTAGGTAACATGACAACTTAATGATAGGAAATGCTTAAAACGAAAAAGGAAATAACATTTTTCTGAGAGAATGACGTCTCTCCAACAAACTCGCAGAGAGTTGACGAGATAATTCCCATCTCGTATGAGAAAGTTTGAACCAGTAATAACTGTTCAGGTTCGGTTGATGAAAAATCGTAATTTCGTTGGCCATGAACATCCGAATGTATTCTATAACATATGCATTCGCTTGACTTAAGTTCCTACTAAATGGAGAAGTGCTTCCGGCCCGCTGCCTCAGAGAGAAGTTAAACCGTAGTACTTCTAGTCTATATCGAGTGCATTTGTATTGTGCTATTCAAGTTGTTTCATCCCCAGTGAATAATTTGATGTCTGAAACTAAGATCTCTGCGCTGCTTCTCATACCTTAGGAGCCCTTGATATATCGACTAATGAGGAGAATTTCCCGGAGGTCATAAGCTCGTAGCCCCCTTCTGCAATTCTCCCACAGTTGCAAGAGCGTAACAAATGCTTGGGGTAACATTTTTCCTTAGCCATTGGTTTATAAGTGATGATCTATATGTGTATGAGAAGGCGGTCATGTGGAAAGTGACTTTACCAAGCGGCCACGACCAGAGGTGTGTGGAAAAGGGGTGCTGTGAAGGTCACAGTCCTGAATTGATCACACGCCTCTATCGCTATTAATAATATATAAGCTTATTGTAGAACTAGTTTGCATTTAGATGGATAGAAATCCAGGTTGACCTTTAAATGGTAATTTGCTCGGGTATAGTTGAATCACCACTGAACATTCCCATCCATTAGGATATAACACCAAATGGAGAGCGAGATGCAACATTTTATGTCCGATAGCATAGGCAGTTATCGGTCTAAAAAATACGTGAATTTCGGTAGTCTGAAAGGTGTTTTATGCTCTTACAAAGGCCACACAGCTTTGATCTATGACTAGGTGGAGCTGTGTATTTTGACCAGAAGTCCCAGCGCTCGTTTCTTTGCTGCAGCATTCATCTGGGACTATTAGTTTAACAGTCAGTGGTTCCTACCTCAAGTATACTGAACGTTGATGTTCAATCATCACGGCCAGCTCAGATAGCATTCTTGTGCTAATCTTAGCCGCACTCGAAGACCTCTGCTGGCTACGCTGTATAGTACATCACTGTCTTGGCTCTATAGCACATCATCGACACCCTGCTAGCACAGGCTAGTAGGCTTAGGTAACCGTAATTAAGGCAGCCAGTACCCGTTTCGTGTTGCTGATGGAGTTCAGCGCAGAATTTCTCCTGATGTCTCAAGTTACCGCTGAGCGTCCATTATCAGTGCTTACCGTCTGATGTAAGCTGAGGAGCTCAGGGCTCTGAAGCCATTAGGCCGATTAGGATCATACCTTTGTTTCGTCATTGCAGGATATGACAGATGTATGTGTGTGATAATGCCTTTCGTATTTGTTATACGAAGTACCCTGGGACCCGTTGAGTGATCTAGGCCGGTACATGATGACCCTTTTCTGTACGCCAAGGAAGGAGACACGGGGATGGTGTTGGTCAACTTTATTCAATACTTTTGGACGACCTTATGGACGGCTAAGACTGTCCTAGTGAACGAACTTAGATATCATTAAACAAGAACTCTTGTACCAGCTATAGAAAAAGGTCTTCATGTGCGAGCCTAGATTATTCAACGGGCCCTAGCTCGCTAGATGGATGCAAAGGTTTCAGTAGATGTGCTTTGTCGCTGCATATCATCTGAGTTGGTCTATTAGATTGGCTTTAGTCCCTGTATCCTACACATACATCTCCTATACATACAGGATTCTCAGGGGTAGTCATTATGTCCAGGGTCCAGAAACACGCGTTGGTTAAAAAACTACATACTGTGATTTGTGTCAAAGAAGTAAATATACACTGACTGTGCTACAGGTCTGACTGGCCGACATTGTATTGTTCTAATTAGGCATACTACCAACACAAGCAAGGCCTAGGAATTCAACGGCCAGGTTGTTTTTCGGAAAGTCCCAACTGGTCATTTAATCCAGTAGACCATTAGCATCACAAGTGTCAGGCCACCTCTACGTATTAGTCTGTCCGGGGCCCACCATACTTTACTACTCCAAGTGTTGATCGACACTAAATGGCCAAAGCTATCAAAATCGTATAGCAATTTCTTTATTCCATTTCCCACCACAAAGTACGTATACAAAAAAGGCGTCCGAAAAGTAATCATTGTGTATTTTGTTACAAATTCACGATTGTCATTGCAGTGAGATATCAACTTAAATATTTCTTTTGATGTACCTTAAGCTTATGAGGCACGCAGAATGAATTGGAGTTGTTAATGTTCCTAAAAGAACTTAACTAGAATAATCCCCACCCCATTGGCCAACGGTACAAATCTCCTACCAGGTATGGAGTGTCATGGACGGACTGTAATAACAGAAGAAAAGGTTTGATGAACGTGTTCAATCACTAGATATGATGTATTGTATACCTTTCACATCAGTAGAGGATTTAAGTCCAATAATAATTTTTAGGAACAAACTATGAACCCACCAAAGCGGTGATATCTCATCAGAGCTTCGTGTATCGGCTCCTGAAGCATCGTGAACATAGAGAAGACACTTTAAGTGGATATTGTCCCAAGCCAAGCAGTTCACCGAACCTTTTTTTTCAGGCGAGCACTCGTGGGCCACACAGTAGCTTACGAAGTCCTCTGATTTCCCTCAAACAAACTCTCATCTCAAAGGGACGTGATTTTCCTACTCGGGATTCGGGATCTCGATTCAGTCATTACATTCTATCTCCTAGTGGGCATTTATTTAACTAATATAGTGTATACCACTTTATCATTCTTTATATATGAAACCTGAAATGCAAATAGCAGAGTACAAAATTCACTTCCTTCTTTAAAAAAACATGATATTTTCCAAGGCGGCAGCTTTCCTTTTATTCCCATGGATTTCCACTTTTTTCATTTTGAATATACCATTTTGTTCTTTGTGTAAAACAAAGATAATGTCAATTGAGCCTCAATGCCAATAAAAGAGTGATTTTTAACCTCCTTGCAGGTCCTCGACCCCCTTGCTGTGGCCAATATCAATGTATGTTCCACGTTTTATCGGTCTCTCCTATGCTTGAACACCACAAGAAAAATGTTTCCACCTTTTTCTTGACCCCAAATTACATTCCTGTACTTTGTACAGTTCTAAGGCGTGTCACATTATGACCACTAAAATCGACCACTTGGTGTTATTATGGTGGGTACTGACAGGGTACCTGTACCTGGGTGCACGGAATACTTGAAGCCCTTGAAAGGTCACTGGTCGACAGTGGCGCCCCGCCTCTACCGCCGCTGCTGTTGGCGGCGGCGCTAATCGTAATTAAGCCAATCAAGTAATTCGCAGTTCAGACGAACTGCATTAGCAAATTCGTGCCTGGCTGGCTGGGAGCACTGACCAGGGGCTAGGCCGTGCAAAGAGAGGAGGCGGTAAAGGAGGGGGAGGTGGTGCTGTACTCTACGGAGATCAGGCACGCTGTGGGTATACGAGGGTCGGGCAAACAGCAGCAAAACATGAAGACAGGTAGTCTATGGCGAGTTGCCTCCGGTACTGTCGGTACCGGAAATGACAATTTCTGGGCACCCATCTCTCGTTTCTTGATCGCTGATGCTCTCAAGAAGTAGAGTAAATGGGAGATGCTCGTTCACTCACAGAAACCGGGTGGATTTTTACTTACTGCCCTAATTCAATATCCTGTAGACTGGGGCGGAAGACCACAGCGAACCAGATACTGGTGTCATGGGGGCAGACTGTAGGCAGACTGTGGTTAGCTCGGTTTCTCTGGTTTCCTGTGGCATTAACTATTAAGGCATGCCTTGCATGAGCCTAGGACGTGTAGGTGGGTCAGTTACTGCTGCAAATGGTAGTCATTTTCTCCCCTTTCTTATTGCGCTCTAATTTTTATACAAAGTGGTTTGTGGGGATGGTCGGTATATAGGCTCCTAAAGCACTACGATCGGCCTCACGATGCACTTCCCGATGCAAAATCGATTTTGCCTCTAGAAGTTAGCTTGCATCGTAGCAATCACACTAAGGCCTGGAACCATCAGCACTGACGCAGAATTCAGAGCTCCCGATGCACTTTGACATACTACAAAACGCAGGGGCTGCATTTTAGGCCCTCTACGATAATCAAACATTGTCGTGGAGCATCGACGTCTATTGGGGTGTATTGGTGCCATTTCGTAGGGTGCTACGATGAAAAGTTCAATGAACCAGGCTTTACCGATGGAGAGTTTTAGCACACTATGATGCGGAGTATTTTGCATTAAACTCCGAACCCACCGGTCTCCTGATGCACACGACTGCTGGGGTGGACAGAAATTACCAATCTGTTTACCCTCTTGGTCGCCTCGCCTCCTCATGGTGCAGACTGGATATGCTTGTACGCAAGCATAACTAAAGCGACCAGGGTGGGTGGGGAGTTAGCTCAGTGGTAAAGAGCACGGGACTTTGTTAATTCGGGTCCCACTGCAGCCAATTTTCTCCTTCACCCCCCAGCAGTGGTAGATTTACTGCTATATCAAAGGCCAATCCTTCTCATACCATGTCTATGTGGAGTGGGAAGTAAAAGAACTCTCACCTCGGTAAATGTGTAGGGGTGGGATTTCTATCTACATTCATCTCATAGATTTGATCAAACCCAAAGTAAGTCTAATTGAACAAATTGGACGTTAAACTACCAAAACAAACAAAAAAAACACAAAAAAACATGTGCCTTTTGATGCACTGTACGACACATAATTGTATTGAATTGAATGAGAGTCGGGGTGCATCGGGAGGTCTGGAATTCTGCATCGGCATCGATGGATTCCAAGCCTTATATTATATTTGGGGGTAGGGGGTATCACGTGATTCGACCATCATCCCCGTGGTGTGAAAGTAGAGAGGAAAAGCTGAACTTTGGGAAAATCTGGAAAAGGCCTGTCATAGTTGACCAGTCGTAAAACAAACAAAAAGTACTGCATCGGAAGGTCTTATGTTCCATTGTAGTAGGTGGACGCCCAGCCTTAGTTTTGATTAAGTGGGGGTCAGGCATACGAGGGCTAGATGTGTTCCTTGTCATGGGAGGGTCTGTTCCGTATTTGAAGGGATGCACTGATATGAGTTTTACATCGTAGTTACTGTTATGTACTGATAATATAACCTCTCGCCTCATCCTAATGATTTCATATCAGTGAGATATGCATATGTCATGTAAAACCCCAAATCAGGGACTAATACATGTATAACTACGTCACATCAGGTGTAGAAATAATTCATCATCGAGCGCTTTATTTTCCCCTCGCAAATAAAATCTATATGTATAGATGCACAAATATTCTAGCTACCTGGAGAGACATTAAAGAAACGCGTAGCGACGTGTACTGATAGCGGTGGTAGTGTTTGCTATTGATGAGCTGCTATATGTATCGATGGGGAATAGTCATCTACGGACTGTGTACGTGTACGTCTCTATTCTTAGCACATGACTCGGCGCTATCCGATGAGACCTTACAATGGGCTCATAGCAAGTCGATATACAGTTGCTCCCGTTACATAGGCGCACTTCTATTTTTGTGGCACACGGACATAAATAAACCTACAATACCAATTCGTGTATGCTTGCATATGGAATTTGACGCCCCATATGTATCTTACTTTATTGATATGTATGTAGAAATGTTCCTATATGCTCTTTGTGAATATATAAATATTTCATATACAACAACATGACTCAGGTTCTAAAGAATGTTCTACATTAATCTGCTTTCCTGACAGCAGTCCTAAAATGACGTACTTACTGGGCTTAGTACAGGTTACACATATATACTGCGGGTATAGGATACGTAGCTTAACGAAATTTAGTACGAGGCAATTTCCGGTTGCTATCTTATTCTACATAATGGAAAAGAAATAACAATAAAAGGAATCTCATGCTTTGATGGAGGAAGTCAAACGTGATTTTTCATTTGCTAAACTCAAAGTTATTTACACAAAGAATATATATTAATTATTAACAAAGTGGAAGACTGTATACGAGTCTATAATTGGAGTGTTGCAAGTTAGAAACCTACATGTGCAATAATGAAGGTCCTAATGAAGAACATCCAGGTATAAGTCTATCCCATTTTTTCAAAGGTAGCCCGATGATCATGCAGTTAGCAACTACGTAGTATGGTGCTTGTCTCAAATATTGACCATAGATATTTGTGAAAACCTTCTTAAAGATGTTTGCATCCGCACCAAAGTCACTCGAGTTTTAAAGGCCGTTGTAGTACACTATATAATTTAAGTAAGATCACATTTAGTAGGACCTTTAAAAGCTGCAGCCACAGATACATTACACCTTTCCCTCCTGACTTTTTCTTCCCGTCGGACATTATAAACAACAGGACCTGTGTCTGATTGTACCTTTTTCTCAGTCTTGTTATGGTTTCAGGGAAAGTTAACTCAACTGCGTCGGATAAAGTTACTAATTAAAACCTTCGCAATCGGAAGAGGTGCCAGAAATGTCTAGTGTTGGATAACAGCATTTCAATGACGCTTATTTATCCCGTTCTTGCATTGGCAGCTGAAAGTTGTGTTTCGTTGATTAATGCACCATTTGGAAATTAACGCCAGGACGGCAGCTGTGTTGAATGGTGCAGCGTCCGCTGCTAATGGAGGGTTGGCAGAGAACCCGACATAGCTATTTTCTTTATGCTTGGCCTGCTGCCTGTAGCATTGCGTTTAAAAACAACCGGGGACTGCTTGCTGTGACAGCCAAATGCCAGATTAATGAAATCTCGATCATGGTCTCGTCAGCATCAGCCACTGGACTGTCTAAAACGGTGCTGCTTGTCCTTAACCAATTAGGTGCGGTGGAATATGATAGAAGAACTGCTCTGGTGGATTGTGAAAGGCTTGAGGCATATATATCCCGTGTAGGGCGAGGGGAGCCATGGAACATAACCCTATGTAGGACATTGAAATCAATGAGCCATAACCCAATATAGGGCCAACCAGATATGACAAACCTTGACGAATACGCCATTTTATGACTCTTGGCCAGGAGATATAGCCTATGTTCGGGGTTCAATATTCTAGGGAGCATACCTAATTACAAAGCAAGGAAGCTTTGAAGGATGTGAATTGTATATTGTAGGGCGAGGATAACCACGGGCCATACCGTGTCTGTAATAGATAGTACACTTTAGGAAACAGCAAGTCTGCGAATTCGGAATACATCCTGCTGAAGTTTCGACCTGTGTCTAATATATTTTTGTGCTCCTCAGCGTCGTTAAATCTGAGGCAGGACACTCTGGGAGACACGTCCTACCCTCGTTTCGACTTGTTTCCCTATCATTCCATTCCTTACGGGCGTTTCATTATTCTTACTTTGCTTTTTCTGATGAAGTCCGCCAGCTATAGACTTGTCGCTGTCGGGCGCGCAGGGAGAAGCAGGGGTGAAGACATTTCCTCGATTCGTTTCTGATTCCCGGCACCGTGATGCTCATGGCCGTCGGGGGTTGGCAGGAGGGGTCGGGCGCGTTTATCGGTCTTAACCCCGGGAGGCGGAGATGGTCTTTTAGTCAGCGCGCCGCACGGCTATTCCCGGCACCTACCACGGCGAGGGGGCGGGGATCGGGCTCAGAATTGAGTTTAGGGGCAGGAATGGAACGTGAAATGGCGCAAATCAGCGTCGCGGCGCCCACCGCGTGCTGGGGTTGTATGGCGCCGACGAATATGATTTGACGCATGATGGAGGTGGTAACAAGGTGGAATCACCCGAGGCCGCCGCCTACCGCTCGCATCGCCCACTGCTCGATGGCACATGCTCGCAGCACTTGCACATCACCTACAAACCAAGGCTCATGTCCCAGACAGCATCTCTCACCACCTTGTGATGACCATCCACCAGACATCAGTGGCCACCCACATCACACACAACACTCACCTCCTCAGTCACTACCAATCACCAACCATAGGTTGCCAACCAACATGCAGCACTGACAGATTTTAATCAATTGCCACCTTTTCGCCACGCATAATCCTTGAAATGTTAGCAAATAGTTATTACCTTTGGTCTGTAATCCTGTTGTTCATCCTCGACATCTCGAACCAGATCGTTCTTAATCATCTACTATCCACCAGCATCAACCGTCGTCTCACCTCATGTTGACATTAATCCATCTCCCACTCATCACTATCCTCTTCTCACCACTCTTTGTATTCCGCCTGTTTACCCTCCTACCATTGCCTACCTATCATCTTCTTGTAGTTCTTCTATGTCCGTCTTAAGATCACTCACGGTCCCATCTACAATCTGGCTACATTTTATAGTACCTAATTCGTTTCTCTCTGCTCATATGCATCCATCCACAGCACCTCTACTGATCTGCTCATTGTTGCCTATTAACCGTGAATCTCATCCTAGTATCACCCATACCATTTTATCTTACCCATCGTTCCTCCAATATCCCACATCGAGTGCCCCTAATCTTGCAGCCCGCCTACTTCTATTTTTGGTCGGAGGAGCTTCCTAACAAGGCCAAGCTGAGTAACTCAGTTGGACACGACCACCATCAAACATTCAGCATTCCTAGCTAGCAACAGTCCCCGTTCCTGATGACTCCCCTTGTCCCTGCAGCTGAGCTGCTCGCTGAGGAGCTCCAGAGGAGTCGGGAGAGAGAACATACCATGGTGGCCCGAAAGGGGCACAGCCCGTTAACCGCTCCCATCCTCTGCCTGGGGGCTGTTGACGCTTGGAGGAGCCAGTGCCGTGCTCTGCCTCCCACACCAGGGAGGGTGAGGAGGATGGGGCAGAAGGGGATGCGGTGGGTTGGGAGTTGTAGCGGGGACCCAGCTCGTTGTCAAATTCGCGTCCCGGCGGTGATTACAGTCTGGACGAACACTTCGTCCCTAATTGCCCTCTGCTGGGGATCCCCGCGAGCATGGGTCGGCTAGAAATTGTTTTCGCCAACAGGAAACAAATTAATCTTCTGTTCGCCGTCCAAGGGGCCATCTACTCACAGACCCGGAAGATCAAAGGCGCGACCGGGAGGTGGCCGCTGGCCCAGCAGAATGGGCTCCTGCCGAAACCCCCGCTGTTTTCTTGCCTGCAGCCCTTGTGATGTGTCTTACCTAACCCTCCGGTCGACTCCTACCCCTTCCACCTACGCGTCTTGCCCGTGTTCTGAGACGGCAGGGGGAGGGCAGAGCAAGATCGAGACAAGGTAGAGTCTATATCGGGGACAGGAAAACAAAAGAGGGGATGGGGGGTCAAGGTGAACCCAGACAGGGGAGGGGCTGGGTACCAGCTGCTGCCTGACTGGTAGTGACACCTTAGCATGTTTTTGCCCATATCGTCGGTGCAGTCTTTGGAAAGGAAACAGAAAGTAAGGGGAGGGGGTAGTGGAGAGCTTATTTAGGTCTAACAACTCCGTGTCACCAGTTATGATTGCATATCAAGCCTGTTATAAATCAATTAAAGACTATTCATGGTTTGGAAACAAGATTCATCTCACATGTAAATTCCGTATAATGATATTTGTGCTCGTTAATACTCCGCGGCGAAAACTAACGTAATGACCACTCAACTACTCATAGAGTAGAGGAAAACACGGAGTAAACGAGGCTTAAAGAAACCCATACTTCAGTGGTGGATCAATCGTAGGTCTCTTGTGTCCTGCAACCTATTCCCCAGTCCCTATACTATAAGACTTTCCTGAAATGAATATCAATTAATGAGAAAATTCAGATTATTAAAAATGTTGCTATCATCAACAGTTTTACAGATGTTTGTTATGATGGTCTCCATCAAGTTGGTGCAAGGAATGCGAAATGTGGTGAATACTGATATGCGCATTGACCACATAGTCCTATCTAGACCTATGGTGCTAATCAAGACGCACTCTGGTCTAGAGGCAAACATGGATTGCATTTTCAGTAGACCGATGGGACTTAGGTGTTTCCATTGAACTGTAGAAAACAACACTTCTCAGAATCTTACTCCCTCATGACATATTGAAACGAATGACGGCTTTAAGACATTTAAAGTTCGTTCTCCACTCCTCTGTGTGTGCCTCGTATGCAATGTTCTACACGTAGATTTTTTGTGACTAAAACATTTTAATCTTTCTAACTAACATCGGTCGGCTCCAGGATGTTATGGTAAGAGGACACTGGTGCAAGACCTCCGTGTGTCACGCTTCAACCCTCAACTATCAGCGCCTCTGTCTGGCATGGAAAACACCTCAAAGTGCAGAGTTCACACACCACCTGATGACGCCAAACCAGCCATTAGGAAATTAATCACGTCAATTGATTACGTGTTTAACTATACGCCACTTTTCACAGAGGGCAGGCCCGAATCACAATTCACCCTCTGTGTGCCTGCATACTGCGAGCACCTCAGACCTGCAACTCGTATTGATATTGTCCTGTATGAGCAGCTCACAGTGTCACCGGAACAAGGTTCGTGTAGGTGAGGGGAGGGGGAAGCTGTGCTGCTTACTCAGCAGTTCCATCAGCTTTTGTCATCAACCTGTCAGCACCCTATCAGCAGTGATGCCGCTGGGGCAGATGAGCAACCGCCCAACAACTCAGAGATTGCCTCACGTGACACCTGCATGAGCTGCTCTCTGTACACCTCATACCTCTACTCGGAATCCACAGTCCATATCAAGTGAACCGTACTGCCTGTGCAACATTTAGAGTCGGAACATAGGCCAAGACGTTTAGAAGTGGTGACAGGTTTCAGCAATATCTTTACTCTTACGGGTAATATTCTGGTCAACCCCGCTGACTGTGCGTGCGATATGCATTTCCTCATAATTGTTCAGGGTAGATCTTCCCATGAGAGCTAGCAGTGGGTGCTTAAATGAACGATAAGAATGTCTATGATTGGAAAGCCTACTTAATCCCACGGTATCTAGAAGGGTTGAAAATGAAATACAAGAATCATGTTATTAGGATAAGAAACAAATACAATGCGGCAAAAAGACATGCTTAAGATATGCCTTTTCCGTCTTAAGGCCTTTCTATGAAGGAGAGGGATTACATGTTCAGAGTATGCAGTCATTGAAGGCGGAAGTACAGCAAACACGAGCTGCTCCTATCTCGTGTCACACTCCTTCCCTTCGCCGGGAAATGTGAGCCGGCACAATGAGCATGCCCATGACTATGCCGCTGTGGGAAATGTTCTTTGACATGCACACCACAGCCACAGTCGACACTGGAAAAATTAACGTTCACCAAGGCTAACATCTATAAATGGGATACTCAGGTTGTGAGCTAATGCCTGTTCATGTTTGGACAGACTTTGGAGGTCTAACAGTTTTTACCGATCTCACCTTGAGTGACTTTATTGTACCTTTACCCCTCCTTCTTCTAATATGTAGAGCTAATGTAAAATTCCTCAGGCATATTACTTAGTCGCACCCAAAAGGATCCTATTCATGCAATTGTATTTTACACAAAGCTGTTCTACGTGTAGGGTTGACAAGAGTTGACAAGATATCTTAATTTACTAGGTAGATTCGGTTATCAAATGTGAATAGAATCTGAAAACGAAATTGATGTTCATTTCCACCTCCCTAAATACTACTATTTCACTATTCTGATAGGAGACAAAATAAGGCCGTCGCAGGTATGAGCGTTGGTCCATCAGCTGTATGACTAGCGTGGGTCAATCAAAATGACAGGAAGAAGGAACAAAATATATTCAGCCACAATCATTAGGTTTCACTCTTATTATATACATAAAAGTCATGAAAGAATCTATTTTAATTAATTACGAACTTGTCGTTCCGACTAGTGGGCTATTATAGCGGGCGGTATTTCTAATTCAGACCGTTTTGGTTTGTTTTTAACGACGTGGCCAGCAGTGGGTAGTTTCTAATGGATTTGGTGAATTTTGGGGTGATAGATGTGCTTGCTATAGTTTCTAATGGATATTCGTTCGCAGCTTTATCCCAAAATGTTTTCAGCGGCCTTGTTATCTTGGAAAAACATCGACAATATCTCCATATGACTTCCCACAGCTTATTTTATTTTCATGTTTCTTAATATGCGAACAACTTGTTTGTCGGGAATTGATATCGCGTGGATCTACATCACTTGCCCTATCACTTGATACCTTTTTTTCCTTGTAGCGGATTTTATAATAATCTGTACAGCTACTATGGGACGCTCTAATAAGAACATTCCACCATTGTGCGATTGAAAATATTACATACAAATATTCGTTAGATATATGTTGCTACTCATCAGGTGGTATTTCATATCCCTTAGTCGCCTTAATAATATCCTCATACCATTTGTCATCTGAAGTAATACAACAAATTTTATTGTACTTTTTTTTAATTTCAGGAAATCGTCAACTACAACTGTCGAGCATTGGTCGCTTCCGTACCGTTCTTTACACATGCAGACCCCAACTTTGTGTCTGAGGTGGTGACGAAACTTCAGTACGAAGTCTTCCAACCTGGGGATTACATCATCAAAGAGGGTGTCATTGGCACCAAGATGTATTTTATACAGGAGGGCATCGTTGATGTCGTCACTAAGAATGGCGAGGTAGCCACTAGCCTCTCGGACGGATCATATTTCGGAGGTGAGTTGAAACGATATGTTGTTTCTATGACAACTGTTCGACGATCGCTGACTTGGAGTGCCTTGCATGCAAAGTTGAATGGCGTTTGAAATAATAATGCAAAGTAGTAGTATGGATAATATACTCTGTTTTTCAAAGAGTTATAACCCTTAAATAAATCAAGAAAATTTATTAATGCTATATGAAGTAAACATCCCAGTGTTGTCATACTTATGCTTAATTCATGAACTTAGAATGTATGGCACAACACTAAATACTGTATGAATACTACGTAATCATAGTTTGTAGATTTTGCAGATTGGAACCAGCAGCTAGTATGGCTGTAAATCAAAACCATGATCTGATCATGATCTCAATTTGCATTTTATAAAATATTTGTTGCATATGCACATACAACATAATTGCAACAAAATAAAGCTTCATTAGCTTTGATTTTCACCGAAACAATCGTGGCCGCAGTGATTGCTGAACTGGAGCTGGCTCTTCCAGTCAGTCGTTGATAAGCACAGACAAAAGGACATGTATATAAGTAGCAATAGGGCCTTACTCTAAGTGTTTGTGTAATCACAGTGTATAATGCAGTACAGTGTACAACAGGAGGATGGAGATGATGGTGTGACTCATTTCACACCTATTTAACGTTTGCAGTATAGCTTACCTGAACATATTTCTTGTCATGTTCTGCATTGTGTTTTGTAACATGTGATCAGACTTATCCAAGAGAGCCGTTTAGCACCTAAAGTGTGAGGAGCATTTAACATTGCGCATTTAAGACTGACTTAGTCAGTGACATGTATATACCTCTCGCAGGCAGGTCTAACCTCGCGAACGCACACCATTAGCTGTAGTGTGAGAACATCAAAACGTCTAACCTTTGCCAAAGGACTTCTTTTAACCTTTAGGCGGTATCCTCTTAAGGGAACGCTATATTCTGATGCTAATTTATCAATGACAAGTCATAAAATGATGTCATTTCGGATGATCATGCGTCATGAAGCACTGCTGTACAATGATTCATTTTTCATGAATCGAGTTTCTATAAATATCTCCAGATTTACAACAGGACTCCATGGCGCTTATTTAGATTTCACCATTACATTTCTATAACATTCAATAATCAAGTGAAGCGATACCTTAAGTGAAACACCAACCCTCATTACAAGCGAACAATCCAACAATAGTTCAGGGAAATCACGCGAGAGGGCATGTTGCTGTGGTGGCTGCTTAGAGAATGTCGCAGTGCCGGCGAAGATGAGGAACGGGTGCAGGCAGCTTAGGAAATGTTTTTCCTCTGTCGTCAATAATTCTCACAATCCTGCAAGACTGTTCAGTATGATGCATGGCTCTGTTTTGAGGCCGACCGTTTTGTTCACAAATTTGACAATAAACAAAGACTTTGTCTAACCTGAGGCGGAGGTCTCCTGACATCGGATTAACCTGCAGGAGCAGCCCATATGTATCTACACTGCAAAAAGCCCAAATCCTATAACTAATCCAAGTAATGGCAACTGAATGGCAGATTATACCTTGTTAATCCCCGGATTATCGAGAGAGATTATCATGCGTATTCATGTTTAAAAAATGATGTTTGTTCCTGGGAGATTATCCAATCGATGACTCGAGATGCGGCAAATGGAATAACGACGTTCAAAGAATGTTCCATGAATGATAAACTACTAAACCTAGATATAATTGACTAAAATCCTTATATTAATCTAACAATGGTTCGGGCTAGCGCTGTGACACGCCCAGCAAATGCTGTGGTAGATGCCCGGGGAGGTACAGTCATCTGATCAATGCAGTCATAGTTTCCATCAGATCACTTACTTTGGCACTGATATTCTTTGCCACACGTCTCCTGGCTTGGTTCTAGTAAGTAGCATAGTGTGTTAACCCCAGAATGGAATCCGAAAATAACCCTCCTCTATAGGCTACGTATCTATCTAGAATAATTTCAACCGCGCTCCCACAAGAAGGAAGCTAAGGATCAGTAATATAGCCTTAACTAAATCTCTCAGTGCCGGCTTTTTTTCGCCTCTTGAATTTGTAAGTCCACTAAATAAAAGTCCAAATCTGAGGACCTAGCTTTAATAAACAATATTTCATATCAAAAGAACAAAGTTGAGCCAAAAATGGCATTAATTCCGTTCACCATGTACACACTTTTGCTGTTGCATATAATACAATTTTATTATTATATTTCAGCAATAGTGTTGGGATGTTTAACGTCTTTGTAGCCTCCTGTTATCTATCAACCTATGATTAGAGTCTAGCAGCATCTACCCCATTTACGCCTTCATTAGGCTAGCCCATCCCTCTATTCTATCATAGCATTTATCTCTCCCAGTATCTTGATCATCTTTATATAACCATCACTGCCAGACTCACTATGCAACGTTTTATCGCAAATATTCAAGGAGCCTAGGGGTCATAGACCACTCTGCGGATCTACACGGTGTTATGCTTTAAACATGATCGCTTACTATATGAACTGAGGTTGCAAGGTCCTGGAGGTGGTTGGCTAATAGTTCTGAGAGAGGAGAGTTCCAATTAAAAAAATATGATAAAGCATATGAACATTTCAAGAGGTGTGGAAAAGATTGTGAAAGAAGAGAAAGGAGAACGCAAGATACTATGAGAGAAGACATGACACCCATATTTAGCGGAGGTTGGGGAGTTGCTCAGTGGATAAGGCACTGGACTTGTAATCCCAAGGTTGTGGTTCGAGTCCCACTTCAGCCACTCTTCTCTTTCATCTCCAGCAGTGGTAGATTTACTGCTATATCAAAGGCCAATCATTCCCATACCATGTCTATGTGGTTTGGCTATATCAAAGGCCAATCCTTCCAATACCATGTCTATGTGGTTTGGGAAGTAAAAGAACTCTCACCTCGATAAATGTGTAAGGGTGAGATTTCTAACTAAATTCATCACATAGATTCGATCACCACCCTTGTCGTATAAAAGAACCTTGAGAAAGTCTGGTAAGAACCTGCATGGTTAACTTAACGTTAAATCAAACCAACCAACCAACCGACTGAAGGATGAGCATGCAAAGTAATATATGGGTGACAATATAATATACTTTCAAAAACCAGAGTAGTCAGGAAGTAGTTAAGGGAACATTGTAGCATTTATACGTAACAGTGAATTGTAGATGTTGAGCGTATTCATTGGAAGATCTGCTCTTTAACAGAAATGAATAAAATTCGTTAAAAAAAACAACAAATTTTATCAATAATGGCCCACCTAGACCAAGCTACCCAAGACTGTTCATGACTAGTCGGGTCCAGTCAGGTCCGGAGAAAAAGCACTGATTTTCATCTTTGAGATATTTACAAGTAATGTATGTTTGAGTTACTGCATCAGCAGCATCGAACCTATTCAATCCCAAGAGCTTAATATACACCTTCTTACACCCTGCTCTAAGGCGAAAAGTCACGGACGGTAAGAAAGGTCACAAGCCATGGGAACGCTATATTGTTTTCCTTTTGTTAAGGACGTAGGTAGGGCGTCACTTTCTCACGTAGATGGGTAGGTTGTATTCATTTTGAGCTAATGATATATTATTATTATTATTATTATTATTATTATTATTATTATTATTATTATTATTATTATTATTATTATTATTATTATTATTATTATTATCATTATCATTATCATTATCATTATTATTATTATTATTATTATCATTATCATTATCATTATCATTATACATAATGTATGGAAATAATAACCCTTACTGCATATTCGTAAGTTTTACTATACATATAAGACGATTAGAAGCAATTAGCAGACACTGGAGCCTACTTAAACTAGGGCTCTCATCTGCTCTTCGTAGCACAACACCAGAATAAACTTTGGAAAGCTTTAAGAATAGTTTGTCATGTGATATACAAAATGGCAGGGACCTTATTGATTGGCATCTATGGCCAAGGTATTCTGCTGTATGTTATGCCTTATCCTTAAATGTTGAGTTGGCCTGACACTCGAATACTTGTTAACCTTTAGCTGAAAAAGAATTATCCTTTAAAACACCATGTCTATTTGTACAAGCACCAAAAAACACATGATTTGAAATGTTTGCCAAATTACACGCTCTAACATAGGATGATTAAAGATACATAACCCAAGTGGCTTTTTGCCATTAGGATTTTTATCAAGTTTACACAAATTTATATAAAAAGTCTTTAAGCAAACTGGATGGGCGTATCGCCTGGAATGAGTTATTCCTTCTTAAAGATATATTTGGCCAAATGCTCAAAGGGAGACACCACTGTACTGCCCTATATGTACCTTGACACAAGCCTATGAGACTCCCATTGGGGAGCAACTCTGACAATATAGCATGAGACATGCTCATGAATATGTCACCACCTACGGGGACTGGGTCGGAGACTGTAATGTGCCCACCCACATAGCCAATCAAAGAATCTGAACTTTATTGGCCTAAACCGCTCGAATTAGATGTATTGCCCACAGGAAGGAGGCGTTCTCACGCACATTGAAATTCGATAGACTGAGCCCGAGGCATTTAAATCTCTCATGAAGGTGCCTATGATTTTTGGACTGATAGTATGAGCTTCCCCTTTTCTATTTATTGGATGATGACGCTAAATTAGTAACGTGTGCAGCGTTATATATCTAACATTACATTAGTACCACCAAATTAAATACATTTGTTATTGAATTTTACACATACGAAATCCTGTATGTCTGTTATATAATCTAATATCCTTAAAGGGTTTACAGCACACTTTGTAGAGTGACCTATGCCATTTCCTCCCCTAGCACTACACCAGTGCACTGGTTGGCACCATGGTGGACTCTGCACAAGGCAACGCCTGAAATGTCATGTTTTCTACGCCGGAAACCAAAACCTAATTAGACTTGATTAAATCCTCGATTCGACCTTTGATTGGATTAGTAAAGGAAACCTAAAATAAAATAGGAAAAAGGATAGTTCCATGACCGCCAGTCGTAAAGGGTGAGGAGACTGGTGGTAGCCCAAAAGGCCGGTCTCAACGACGACCTGGGTTGATTGCTATCGCAGAACCCAGCCGTGGTTCGGTCTTATGCTTGATGCATTGACAGCATAGTGATCTATCATGCTACTTGTTTGTCGTTATTTCTACAGGTAATCTGGTTGGTGGCCCATCGTTAGCTCAACTCCCCCTTCTCCCACCAGCTTCCACCGCAACCATGAACCCGCCCAATCCCGCCACCGCCCACCGCGATCTCTGACTTGTCAATGCTTTACGCTACCTTTACTCGCTGAGATTAGTCCAGCTGGGTTATTTACCCCCGAGCTGCCTTGAGCACATGGGGTCTCCCTAACGGGACCCCGGGCCTCTACCGGGGGTGCTGCTGGCTCCAGCCCGTACTAGGTCACGGTGAGCAACTCGCGGTGACCGGCGAGCAGGTGATGCCCCCTTCCCGCCCCCCAGCCCGCCAATTCTTTACCAGGCTGACGTCAGAACCCCAACCAGGCAGCTCCAACTAACCCATGAAATGACTGTCCTCTCACGGGCAGGTCATTGTCTGAAAATATCTTAACGAGTCTGGATGCTCGAATAGTTGCCTAATATTTCTCAATTTTCTTGTGATATCAATTCAAGCAATTCATTCTCGGTGTCGTCCCTTAGGGTATACCATAACATTACTCCTTGCACGACCACACTGACGACTACTGAGAAGGTAATTTAGTAGTGATCCCCATAGATAATCTGTTATAGGTAACTGCAATTGAAATTAGTATATAAGAATTTTATGCATGAATGGATGGTTTAATATATAATGGACCCCATTCAAGGCAACTCAGATGAAGCTATCGTCACTGCAGTGGTGTGGGTTTAAATATCCAAATTCTTAACATCGTCAACTATACCTAAGATAGAGGTTGTACTGAAGGGAGTTCCTAATATCACTCATCGTAACCTCATGTTTCCTAGAAGAATATTTACATCAGGGGTACTATTTTAGATTGCATTGGTGCAACTCATGAAAAACAACAGTTCTATTGGGCGTTAAACTTTCCCTTTTTCCCAGTTGCTCAAATGATTAAGTCTTTCTGAGCCATTAGGACCATTATGCATGGAGGAAATCTTGTAAGATATACTTTCTTAGTATCTAGTTATTATGGGAAAGAGAATCATAAGAAGGTGAAATAAGTATTGGATGCCAAGTAGATGACCATGTAGGGGGTGCAAGGTAGGATGAGATCATAATAGAACTGCAGTGTTCTATATTTAACATCGCTAAAATACAGACTCCAGTCTGAAAGTTTCTTATAACTGTCAACAGTAATATGGCTTTTCCATCAAATCAGTACCGGACTAGAAAGTGATTGCTAAGTGAAATCTCAATTTCAGGAGTGGGAATATTGTTACAGGAAATGAATCATAGTTAAACATGATCGCACTAAGTGTTGCCATTTGGCCCGCTGCATCCCGCTAAGACAATGGTGATTCAGCTTAGTCCGTATTCGAAATAGAAGGCGTTTTTCCGATGCACGTAGACATCAGCTCCTATTTAGATAAGTGTTTCATTCATGCGCCCAATGTTAAACTGAGATATACTTAATGGATTCGAACAGATGACTCTCTCTCTCTACCATATGTATGACCAGATTTCCTTTTTAAATACGGAGCATATTTGTTTTTGAAACGATGAGGATTCGTTATTAGGGATGTTTCGTGTCATTTGATACCAAGAAAGTAGTGATCAAATTACTACTGCATTCTTTTCTGCTGGTGGTGGAAAGAACGCCGGTATCATTTTTCACATATATAAAATAATCTGAAGGTTAAAATCATTTTGAAAATTGCTTTATGACAGAAGGTTCACACGTTATATTCTGACTTGGAGCGACTACTTTCTTTATGAATCGGTGTTGTGTTCTTAGAATTTTGTCTGGATACCCGGGGCGGAATGAATAATTTACATTTCAGAAGCAGTTGCTTGATGCTTTCTTTGTATGCTTTTGCAGTAAGCAGGAAAGACAAAGATATAGAAACAAAATATGTCCTATGCTGCCACTATCACTAATATACATGAGAAGCTATGTCACCTGACTTCACGTAATATTTTATTCACATGCATCTGAATATCTTAGGGTGGGGATCTATCTTGTTCTGAAATAGAAATTGACTTTGCTTTAGTGTTAATACAGCTGTTTTTCATCCAGACTTCAAGAACAAATAAGTTTCCTTCCCAGAAGGCAAATTATATGCTGCAGCCACCGTGTTCTCCACAGCCATGTCGATGTAGCCAAATATGATAATCTAGATATTTCAATTTTTATTTGAGGTGTGAGAATTTACTAAGTCTCTGATGGATGCATCATTTTATGACTGTTGAATTTGATATACGTAATCCATGACCTTTACACCGTCCATGTTGGATGACAAACCGTAAGCCGCCAGTATTACCTGAGTGTTATCCTTTAGTGCACCATCACGAAGCTAGAGGGAATTAAAAGATAGTATGTGAAGGCTGCAGAGATGGCAGCCTCCCCTTTTTCATGGAAATCTATGTTTTCATCATAGGTATATGCAACTCTTTTTCCTTGTGTGAAATAAAGATATTATTAATCGAGTCTCGTTTATTCTTATAAAACTGGTTTGAACCACCACACAGACACTCAACACCAAGTTATAGCGGACAAAGACATGTTTCCACATTTCCTCTTTTCTCTGAGACAACAAACTGCTCATGAGAAATTCTTCCACTTTTTTAATTACCCCAGCTGACATCCCTGGGGCTGTTAGGTCATGGGGGTGCTGAATGATATCACACGGTAAGGATTCATTCACTTCCCTCGAGGGTCAAATGTCTTTTACGCAATTTGTGTTGGTTTTTTTTGTATCATAAAACTTCACGCTTTCAAACTACACTTGAAATGAAAGCGGAGTGGGAAAGTTCTGAAATGCAACAACAAAAAAGGCAGTGTATTTTTACCGGTAACCCAATAGCCCTAGTCGTTTAAAATAAATGAAATCTCCAGTTTCATCTCATTTTTTCTTTGTCTTTTCTTCTTTTGCAGAAATTTGCCTTTTAACGAACGCAAAGCGTGTGGCGAGCGTGCGCGCGGAGACGTATTGCAACCTCTTCTCACTGTCGGTCGAGCACTTTAACGCGGTGTTGGAGCACTACCCAGTCATGCGGCGTACCATGGAGAGCGTGGCCGCCGAGAGACTCAACAAGATTGGCAAGAATCCGAGTATAGTGAGCAACCGCGCCGAACTTGAGGAGGACATCAACACTGTCAATGAGCTCATTATGCAAACCACGCCCATGCCATCTAGTGGATCTGAAATGTCCATAGGCGAGAAGCTTGAGGCTTTGAACCCTCGCGTCCCCCGTGAGAAGGGGGTGTCGCTGAAAAAGTCCAAATCGGACTGCTACGTTGGCGGCACGAAGGAGGATAGGGAATCGCTGGTGTGATATGATCACCACACATCTGGGTCACGTCTCTCGGAGGCGGCGCAGTGGGAGTTGTTGGATCATACCCCTATTGTGGCTTCCCACAGGCGGGACTCATCGGTGTGAGGTACACAGTCTTACAGGATTGTACATAGTGTGATGTTTGTGGGAAGAAATGATGCTAAATCTGCCATCCCCCAATAAAAACTAACGAATACTTGGGAAAAAAGTGTTTTTATCGACAAGGATTTGATACAGATGCGAGGGAAACAGCAAAGCCTAAAACAGTTCCTATCGACAACTGGAATTAATCGGAAGGAGTCTCCGATTCTGATGATGCACGACGAGAAAGACTATAATTGCCTCAGTGGGTTTTCTTTCATCGCAAATATTGAATCCTCATATGATGAGCCATTCGACATTACCGAATATTGTATAAACATACTGTAGGAGAAATATTTATTTTGCCAAACTAAAAACTAAAAATCTGACTGCATCTAATAGTAGTTGTAT
The DNA here is from genome assembly GCA_950022655.1 of Alentia gelatinosa. Taxonomy (NCBI): domain Eukaryota; kingdom Metazoa; phylum Annelida; class Polychaeta; order Phyllodocida; family Polynoidae; genus Alentia; species Alentia gelatinosa. Next base: position 45,533,501 of record OX465583.1, on the reverse strand, counting down.
GCACTGTCAACGGTTGAAGGTAGAGGTTGGTGACTTGTGATACAGTTGAATCTACTAGGGCTTGACAAAGGTAATGAATGTAGATAACATAATCCCTCACGCTATCCTGCACACTCCTTATACTATCTGTTACACTATTAGCTCAGGTATTGTGGTTCTATTTGACAACTCCACTTGAAGTGATTTCAGACGTTGTGCACTTAAAGACGGCACTCATTGAACTTTGTAAATGACAGTTTTGCGGGATTCTTGTTATCCTAGAAAGGTAATTTGTTTTCTTACATTCAGAGGTGAACTTTGCCATGAGAGGTGACACTGTCATGTGCATTTTTAGTGAAGCAAAAATAAAAACCTGTGTCGGTAGATCTTGGAATGGGTTGCACGCAGTCTTACTCAGCTCACCGTTGACAGTGACACTTTCTTAGTCTTTCCTTACTGTTTGACAAATGAAACCCAACTATCCCGGTTGGTGAGCAATAAAGCAATACTGAGTTGGCTATGGTCCATATAGGGTTTATATAGGGCACCGGGTATCAGTAACCTATCATGTGACTGAATTACCATATGAGATTGATGAAACACCCTTATAGTACACTGCATCTGGCTTAAGAGATGAAGCGCGCAAGAGCTAAGAGTGGTCTGATTATTTTGTATGACTATGTATTATATACCACCAAAAGGTACTCCATTCTTCTTCTGCGGGTTGCACCAATCTATGATGAGAAACTCCTACCGAAAGACCGCCACTTTATATACGTTCTTGTATAAGTCGTATATGTACAGCTCGGCTAATTTAGAGTTAGTTTTAGCTTTGCATTTGATGCAGTTCTATTTGAACCTTTTCAGTCATACCGATATTGTGTTGTAACATGGATTAATACATAATTTTAGTCATGTATGATTGTGTTGTTTAGGGGAAAAATACACGTGATCTCGCATGTATAGACCTTTATTGACAAATATTTATGACTTCGTATTGTGTTATAATGTTTTCGAGACGGTACATATGGTAAATTATTTCTCTAAAAGCAAACCGAAATCATATTGATACCATTGAGACCTGTTTATATCTGAATGTTGTCCATTTGCATTGATACCGTTTATTGTGTTACAATTTGGATTCGTTTCGAAATACAGGGACATTACCAAGAAACTGCATTTGGCAATTTGACGCACGATAAATACCAGGAGGGAAATGGAAATTATCGGTGTAGAAGTATCGATCGGTGTACACAGACTTGTTACCTATTTCTCGTGTGCACTTCTGTTGTAGCATTTCGCACCCATTGACCGTGATTTAGAATAGTCGGTGTGAAATGGCGTAGGAACTTCTGTTGTATGAGACCCATGGGTGTCAGCCTCTGCGACAATTGCTCCTCTTCCCCGAGTCTGGCAGCCCCATTAATGCAACACACACAATGTGCAATGTATAAAGGGTTTACTTTGTTACTTATTTTCACTGCTTTTCCATTTCATTTAAGTACATAAGCAGTGTGTCGATATGCTGTATACGTTTGAGCCGTTGAAACTGGGTGACATTACAATTATTACTGCATTTTAATTACTAATATTATTATTAGCATAAGATATTATTATCATGCTTGCTGGCAAGCAAAATCTAGTTCTGTTATGTGAATATGATGAGTATACTTCAATTGTAGCGCGATTTATTGCTTTTAGAAAATGTGTTAATTACATATAGATCACAAACAGATCACTTCATTTGTTGGTTGTTAAGTAGTTACGGTTTATTCTACTCTCTTCATAGTGGGATGAACATCTTGTTCTTCCATTCTGTAGACAGTACGCTAATACCACACTTAAAAGGTAACTATCCTGTTCTAAAAAGATTCATTACTTGTTGATTCAACGTCCTCACTCGGAATTCTACATTTATTGAACATTATTTCAAAATTAACTTATTAATGTCTGGATAGGGCTATCGCCAGTGTTGGATGGACTTCCCTTTTGATGCTACACGTTCTCTTCGGCCTGGTACGAATTACAAAAAAGGAAACGCCCCAGTAATTCGATTAACAAGGTGAGATTGGAAACAGAATGATGTCATTAGTGCGTTTTTGCATTACAGTTGGTTGCCTTTCGTTGGCGAGTGATTCCTGTGACCGAATAGTTGCATAATTAAGGAAAAGGACATCTGGTGTATTCTAACTTATAAACCATTATAATGGACTCAACAAAGGGACTGACTATCTTCTTTTTTATCACAAAGTATTAGTGATCTACCAGCCAAGGCAAATGTGATACCGAGTTGTTTCAAGGAATGGGAACTTGCGGATGTGCCAAGCTTCTATCATTATTCCATAAAGCGATTCTGTCTTATATGAATGTACATTTCTCATGCATCTAGCACAACATCACATATTATGTAAAGTGATCACCGCTGTGAATGTATATAGCGTTTGTAGATATGTTGTGTATCAAAATGCAAAAAAAAAAATCCACACAAAAATATGTAAAGAGTGTACAGGTTTGAGTACAGTAGGATGGACACTTTTCTTGTACAGGCGTTCTGAGTGTACATTTCTGTTCGGAAATATTAAAAAATCTTTTAATAAAACTTGGGTTTTTTGTTTATCAACATATGAAAGGAAGGCTCCGTATATTCAGAAAGAAATCTTTAGAAAATAAGAACAAGGTGGTTTAATCTTGTAATTGCGTATGTAGGCAACATCTTCTGAATTATTGGTCAACATATCTAAAATAAGAGGAATTTCACCATTCATATTGAAGATGTATGTCTGGACAGTACATGCTCAAAAACAAATTATCTGACAGGTAGTGTTTTGTCACAGAGCTGTACTCTACAGAAAGAAATACATATTCATAATCTTCATATATATACTACCAGCATAGCAAGGATTAGAGCAGCCAGGTTTGAAAAAGGAATCTCCCGTGAATCTACCGTTTGGTACAGGGGGATAAAAGATAATAAATGCATATCAGATATATCTTTTTATTTCATGGTTTTGTGGTTTTCCTCGGCGGATTGAATAATTCTACATCAAATGAATGATTCAAAATCAAATGTTGACATGTGAAACAGTCGATTTCATACAGAGAGCTTCCATGATGGTAGATTGGATGTTTTTAAGAAAACCCATAATATTGTTTTGCAACCCAATGAGATTGATCCAAATAAAGTGAATATTAAATCTATCATTTGTAAATATAATGTGAAAGTCATGTGGCACCAGAGCATTGGTCTATGATTCAGCAGGTTACTATTGCGCTCCGCCCATTATCCTACCCCCCATATAAATATCCATAGTCTTAACATGGTGTGACTGTATGCAACGGTTATGCCATAAAATAATTATATGCCACAGGTGATATATGAAGTTAAAAATACATCACATGGTAGGATAAAATCTAAACATCAGTGAATTTCATATAATTGTTTACATGTTGTTCATTGTCTTCCGCTACTGATAGCGCTCAGCTCCGCTTCATGCTATCATTCCGCAAAGACAAATCACGCCATATAAATAATCATGAGATTTCGTGATGTTTCATGATAGTCTGTGCTCCGCGGTATGCTCATTGTTTTTATTGTGACAACACGGCGAGGCACGCCTTTTTTTGTTCTTATCCTGTTATCACACGCCATCGGGTTGCATCCTGGTTTGTCTTACCCTTCCTGTTCCACTCTCAACTTGTTTCTTGTCGAACAAGTTTTGCACTACTCAATCTTGTATTGTCTTGTATAGCCTGACCAGGATTCCAACACACCGCTGATTGATCAATACTTCTGTCACGTGTTTTTCTTGTATGCCACTAGTGACGTACAAAACTCTGCACGCTGCATTATATGTAAGGGGTAGGATAAAGATCTATACATGTTCCATGCTATAGTAGATATTCAATGTCAATGAAAAGAGGAAGTGCTGATCTGAGGGGGATATGGGCCCATCAATTCCAGAAAATAAATAAAATTATGAAAGGAAGCAACTGTATATATTTTTTCAGTTGTAATACCCTCGCTGATTATAATGGACTACAGGCATTCGTGATTGCCTTGGACTGTTGGAAATGTTACAGAATTGGAGGTTGAGCCGTTCAAAATGTAGTCATTGCCCATGCGTTTCCGAATGTCAAAATAATGTACAAGATGGCGCCACCTCTGATATGGAGCGTTACTTGACGCTGGAGTCTGACGTTTAAGTCACCAACATTCACACACGCTGGACAAACTTCTTCCCACAGAATAGGTAACAAGCAATTGTCCTCAGAAACGTACGGAATAAAGCATGATGCAAAATCGTAAGGTAACACTTTTAGTGTAGTAGTCGTCGGGTGGAAACAAAAATGATCGATGCCTTTTGCCTTCAACAGTACGTAATATGACACCATTAACCAACCTCATCTGTACCGCCTACGAAATATCGCCGCGTTGAATTAATCGGTAGCACAAGGAAGTTCACCACAAAATATCATTCGATGACCACCTCCATTTTCATTTTTATAACAATAATTTGCTAGGATAACTTGAAAATATGATAAAAGAGATAATACACACAACTATGTATTCACTTTTACTAGGAGAAGAAATTATCCTCAATTTGTTTCGATGAGTTAAGACCCGGAGGACATATCGTTTATAACCGAAGGACCCATAAACTACGGAACCTATGAAAAGGTTGAATATCCGCTCTGTATAAAACCAGGGGGCGGGGGGGGGGGGGGTAGATAGAGTTCTATGTATGCATTTGTCCGTCACACACTGAAGCCTGTGGGAGATAGGGGTGTCTTCCCCTAACGATAACTCAAGTAAAATTAGAGCTTTAACCACTATGGAGGTACATATGTGTAAAGTTTTAAATGGCGAGCGGGAGGGGGCGCAGTAGTCGACTGCTCAGCGTGGTCAAGGCCTCCCCCATTCCCTCACGGTACACGCCAGTCCACACAGACCGGCTTAAATGTACCTCATTATATTTGCGTTAGTTATAAATCTGGTTTCTAATTAACCTCACTATATAAACATATATATGATATGGAAATATTAAGTTAAGTTACCAAATGAGGAAAAGGGACTCATAAGCAGAAGAGCAAATTTACTACGATTACTGCAAAAGAATGACAAAAATTACAGAAATAATTTGAATCAAATGAAAACATCGAGGAAGGGGATTACTGCAAATATAAAAGAACATAAGTCGAAAATAATAATGAGCAATATTAAAAAGTTCTGTAGAACAATAGACTGTGTGAAGTCCAATTGCAAAATGTGATCAAATGTCTCACCTATGTGAAATTGATAACCTAGAAAACATGAATTTGCATTTTGCCAATATCAATATTAGCCGAAGTTTGTAAGTCGTCGCATGGCAACACAGCTGCAAATTTGATTGATGATGTTCGTGGTTTGCCCATACAGAATGAAGAAGAGATTTTGAATACTAGCAATGTTTTTTTATATACAAAAAAGGAAGAGCACGTACTAAACCTTGAGAACGTCGATGCTGTTGATATAATAATGTCCATGAGACACTTAGAAAATAACAAAACAACTGAAATCTTAAATCAAATTTACTATTAAAAAAAGGATGTTATACATTAGGGGATACAGCCTATGTTTGATAATATGATTACAACAAACATTTTTCCTGAAAGTTTAGAACTCAGAACTGTCACTCCGTTCCCCCAAAAAGGTGATTTGCCGCAATACAAAAATCGGAGACCAATTTGTCTATTATCCACCATATCAAAACTCATGGAAAAATTGATACCTTATCATATCAGATGATATCATTAATAAGAATCAGTTTGGCTTTATGCCAGGACAGTCTACTACTCAGGCGATTTTCAGGGGAATCACTATAATAATGGATAATTCAAATGCTAGTATTTTCATGATCTGTGCTTTTATACGCGTGAAAAAAACTTTCGATTATGTAGATCACTCTCTCTCATTGGTAGAATTGAAACATATTGGTTTTCAGGAAGTGCACACTTGTTAATGAAATCCTGCTTAAGCTATAGATATTAGAGAATAAAAGGTAACCATAAGCCCACAACATATTTACCAGTAGAGTACGGAGTCCCACAAGGTTCCGTATTGGGGCCGGTTTCCTATTTGTAAATGGCTTGTTCGATTTTATAAATCATTCGGTGATTACAATGTATGCTGACGATTTTATTCTCATAGCAAGGGGGCATGATCGTAATGAAGCGAACGTAAAATTGCAAAAAGATCTTGATGTATTGCAAAAATGGATAATCGATCATAATCGGACTGTGATACCTAACTGTGAGGGAAGTAATACACTGTGGGTAATTGCACAGAACAGACCAGTGCTGGACTGTCATTTTAAGCTAGAGGAGGCAATTTCAGAACGTTGATGTTAATAACATCTAGGGTTGGTGTACATCAACCTGGGGTTGATGTACGTCTGGGGTGTACATCTACTCGCATCTAATTTTTGGTAAACATGTAAACAGCATCATGAAAGACATTCGTCAGAAACTGTTTAAGTTTAGGAAATTACGTAAATTGTTAAATGTGTGTACTGCCTGTGCAAGAGTCAAACAAATGAAATTGGAATATGAAGATTATGTACTTGACTTGTTGAGGAAGTATAAAAGACATAGGTTACAGGTGCTAATGACTAACACAGAGGCACGGTATTGGACTAAGATTTATTGAGTTACACTTAATAATATCGAGATGAATTTAATAGTATTACAAGAGAGAATGTCACAAGCTACGAAATATGTCAATGGAGTAGGAGAATCTGAAGAATTGAAAGAGAGAGTTTTTGTTGGGTGGTAGGGTGCAACCTTGTTTTCCGGTGGTACCTCCATTTGTTGTTAACTAAGAGTTGTGCTTGTTCTACAGTCCAATATTTATTTCTCGCAAACATGCAGCCACTTGCCATGTCTAAGATAGGTTTGAAGTATCTTCAATGTTATTTTTCTCACTGTATCATATTGGATGTTGATGTTATCCTCTTTTGGAGCCTTAAATTCTAGCCTTTATTCCTCATTCAAATTTGTATGTGAGGGGATGAGACATTTGCTCCCTCTCACCTGATTCAAGACATCAATGTGTTTGTAAATTTCCAGCCTGGAGCAACATGGAAATAGGCACATCTGAGCCTACTGTTTACCTCCAGTTTAAATAAAAAGGCTAAAATAAAAAGAAAAAAAGAAGGGTGGTTCCTTTCTCGTTGGTGTCCCAGGTTGAAGTGGACAAAGACTGGGGTTGGAGTTGTTTGTTTTTTTAAATAGTTTTTTATCCAGGGAATGCATTATTACATATACACCGAGTTCGGCAGCATTGCCGGTCTTCCACTCGGGCCCTCTTGCATCTGAGGTATATTCGAATTTGGCGGCCACGTGATCGGGCTCACGTGACTGGAACCACGTGAGGGAGCGTCTGTAGCGTCCGTTTTCTGTTCCCGCATTACCACCAACTCATCCAGTTACCCCTAATGACTAACACAAGCACGGGTATGGACATAAATTTATTGAGTACATGTTGAAGTACGAGGTAATTTTTTAGGTCCATATAATAACTTACAATTAAGATATAAAAGAGAAATGACGAGCTATTGAGAAGCCCTACAAAGTAGGAGAAATTGAAGAGATGAGATTGAAAGGTTTTTGTAGAGTGGGTGGGTGGGTGGTTCCTTCTTTATTTGGCATCCCAGGGTTGTAATGGACGCAGACGGGTTGCGGAGTGGGGTGGTCACGTGACCGGAACCACGTGACCGGAACCAGGTGAGTGAGTCCTTAGCGACCGTGCTCTGTTTTGCATTACCGCCAACTCTTCCAGCTAGCCCTAATGAACAACTGCCATCGAAATGCTAAAAGGTGTAGCAGAGTAATAAAACTTGACATTGTCACCTTGCACGAGAAATAGAAAATAGTAGAAATATCAGACATGGAATGCAAGGGAGATACTTATATCCATACAGTGTGTTTGGCCTCCGCCTGGAGGGAATAGGGTTACCCTAAGGCATATGCTTGATGCTAGATGGCAGCACATTGGCATGGCTTCACTCATGCAATACCGGCACTACCAGCTGAAACGTTCCCCTATTTCCTTTAAAGCTGAATTACAGGAACCAGAACTAATGATAATTTTAGAAATCATAACGCTGCCCCTCACACAGTGAGAGGTGGCCTGTATGTAGGGCGGTCAATGCACCTGGCACAGACCGATCTAGGCGTCACCACGCCGCAGTGGGGGCTCTGAGGGGAACATAGGAGCCAGACTGAGAGACTCAGGGGAATGGTGGCCAGCTCACCGAGTGGGACCTTGCAAGCTGCAGGTGGAAGGGAAATCTTATATAACATCAATTCCCAGTGTGTGCAGATATTACATGCAGTATTAGGAGTAGTTTTCCACTTCTATTAAATATATAGATTTATCCTACCTCTAATATAAAATCCTCTAGGCTTAACATGGAGTTTCTGTATGCTATGCTGAATGGCATACAAAATTTTATATGCCACTAGTGTCATACGGAATTGTTACCACGTGACAAAAAAATTGACAAATCAGTGAACAGAAATTTAGCGACTATCAAAATAGTTCAGGTTACACTCAAAGCACCCATTCAAATGTTTTATAGCATAATACAGAATATTACGAGTTATTTATGAAACTCGACCCATCAAAAACGCCATTTATATATTCAAAATAAATATATGCTAAAGGACATCAAGTTATAATGCCGTATATACTCCAAACTCTGGTTAAGTGAATATCACTCCTATCATAGAACATCCATCGAATAAACGGCAATGAATTAATGCATTTTCCTCTGAGATCTCGCCAGGTTGGCTTGCAGTTCAAATCCATTGATGTTGTGGTTAATATTGATATCAATCCGAATAGTCCGCACAGATCAGTGTTTTCGTCTCCTTCTAGGTGTACTAAGGTTATCAGATCAGTGTCGTGGTTTAAATTGAATAGCTTCATATTGTGAGTCTGTCCAAGTTACTACAATAGCAAGTATGGCGTCAGATTCATGGCCTGCTAATCAGTACTGGCATGGCAACGCGTTTAGCAACGTCAAAATAGAGCCTCGACATCGGTTTTGATTATCATAATCATCTCATATATGTTAATATTAAACTGGTTCCGCTATTTGCACACGATTACCTCATATCCCTGGATAAAAGAAGAGGAGGCCGGAGTAGGCTAATAAAATAGTTTATTGAAGTAAATATTTTATAGACCTTATTAATGAAGATACTAATCAGTGATAATTAATATGAATTAATAATAAATGGTATAATAATTGACTGGAGCAGAATAAGTCAATTATGTAATTTAGATAATGTATAAAATATAAGACACTAGCCCTACGAATGTAGGGGATGAAATTGAAAAGAGTGGCTACAAGGATAGGGGGCGCCGGAGTGCGTCGTGGTTGAGAGGGGAGACACCGGGGGGCAATGACCACCCCTGACCATAGGGCATGCGTAACCTTTTAAACCTTAAGATTTTAGAGTCTGCACTGAAAACATTGTGAACTATATCCTCTCCTAAAGCAGACCAAACCACTGCTTTGTAGGCAAATAACTTTGGTGCAAAACATCGTGAGCCAAGACTTGCTCTCACAATAACAAGTAGCAAATAGATATCCGGCATGCTTTTAAGGTTGGTGAATGACCCCTGGAGCTTTGGCTCCGGATTTCACTACACCAAACTCCAGTCGTCACATATGGGAGCCAAGATTAAAACTCATTCAGCTACAGATACACAGATACAGGTACACAGACATACATAGATATAGAGCATATATTGTATTAGTTTGTCATAGTCGGTAATCATGGTTGTGGGTGCACAGGTAACTGTGCACTCTCCTACCTGTCATACTTGAGTTGATCACGAACCATATATATATTATATATATATATATATATATATATATATATATATATATATATATATATATATATATACCCGTGCTTGTGGCTAACAGCTATACCCGTCGTTGGGAAAAGACAGACTGGTTCATAGTAGGCACACAGGGTACTCAGTGACAGTGTTGCACTAGCCGCCAGTGTTCCACACGTCAGACGTGGGGCCGGCACACAGTGCTCCCCGACTCCCAGTCAATAAATGTACCTGCTGGCCCGGCTCTGCACACGCTCACGTGCGTGGTGGGCGGGGCTCACTCTTTCGAATTCATTAACTGATCTTAATTGATGTAATTAATCATTAACCCCGTCGTACTTATTACATAACCCATACCCTCCATTTGTTAAAGGGAGATGTTTATAGGGGGGGGGGGGGGTAGCTTATTCTAGCTAAGCAATATCTCACATAAAATCCGGATTGTCGATAAATACTAAATCTTTCCAGAACTGAATCAAGAAAAATGCATTGCATTCCGAGTGGCCTGCGGAGCCCAAGACGTGCATTGGGTACGTAAGTAGCTTCAATCGAAATCTAATCGGAACCTATCGGAACTTATTTATTTGCACAAGTCCTGATTATGAACATTCAATAAATACTTAAATCAAATACATTACAATATGTAGCCTTCTACTAGCCAACTAGCTAGAGCGTACTCACACGTGCTATGTACCTTGCCTATAAAAGGTTAGAGTGGTCACATACACTTTCAGTGTGCTGAGAAAATTCTATCCCTTCACTATCTATATGCTAATCACTGTGCCATTAGACAAGGAGCAGGGTGCCAGTGTCTGAGGGTCTTAGAGGCATGCCCAGCTGAACATGACCAATCAATCAAGACCGAAATACCTCATTTACCTACTATTGCTTGATATGTTTTGATCAGGTCTACACTCAGGTAGTCAGAGAAATGGCAAGTTGGCTGTTTGCAAGTGGATTGCAGAAAACGATCCATACACTGAATGTAAAGCATACCCTTTAGTTGTTATCTATTTAAAATTGCACGCTCATTCATCAATGATGAACATATCATTTGTTCCTAGTATACTGGTTGCTCTGACAGGTCCAGGAGCTGCAGCCTGTTGAACGATCTAGGCTCATACATGAAGATCCTGTTCTGTACGCCAAGGAGTCCCAGGGACAAAATGGTCAACTTTATTCAACACTTATGGACAACCTCATGGAGGGCTAATATTGTCTCAGTGAATGAACTTAAATACCATTAAATAATAACCCTTGTACGAAGTACAGAAATTGGTCTTCATCGATGGACCTAGATTATTCAACGGGCCCCTGTAGCCCGGCGAAGAGGGATAGGATAGATGGAGGGACAACCATAGGATACAGGGATACAGGGACTGAAGTCAGTCTAATGTAGGTGTTCAGAGAAAAGGGGACTTCTTTAATTAGCTAATAGGAAAAGATAAAATTTTAACCAGTAACATAATATTTAAACAAATTAAAACATAATTAAACCTGCTTTACCTGTCCGGAAATGTCCGTAATAGACATCAAACCTTCAATTGCTAACTTTAAAGATTTGAACATTATCTTCATAAGACGTTCTCCCTCTTGCACTGGACGCACAGAAGTGACACTGCCAAATGTCGTCTGGGCAAGTATCAGAGGCACTAAAGCGCCACCTGAAATGGCTGTCATTCATCATACTGCACAGTGGCGCCACCTCATTTAATGAACGTCAATGAGAAAAGCGTTTCCATGACAATAGAGACCGGCGAACGGTTCCTAGAATCCGTCTGAGTGGAAGCTGCTAGTTCAGAGCCATTCATGCCCCCCCCCCCCTTTCCTCCTTCACAACTTGATATAACAACAGCCACAGCTCACCTGTGTAGATGAGTAAGAAAACGGGCGCGATGGGGAGACACTATATATATGATCTGCCTCTAACCCGACCTTTCAGCCTCTGGGTCGCATACATATAATTTCCAAAACAGTTCTGATCTTTTGTGGTGGTGTATTTACGACATATCAACAAAGGAGTTGATAGATATTGGTCAGAAATTGGTGTGCGTACTAATTGCGCTTCATTACACTGCACAAATGTAAATGCATGTATCCGGTGTATATTGACATGTTTTCATATGTATACGTCCATGTTGCCCGCAAGCGTATGTGTCGTATGCAATACAGTTTTTTGTGTGAATACGGAAGCGTAATAGCTGTATTTGCTGCCAAGCATATATGAACAGAAATATACTGTGCGCGATATATGTACGCCAGCCGTATACATGTCCCCTGACACCCATGCTGGCCCCCTGCTAACCCCACCCCCTGACCCCCAACTCCTCCCAGGCTCCCCACAGCCTCTCCCCCCTCCCCCATGTTTGTGTGGACGGATGATCTCAAGTCCTTTTATATCCATGCAAATTTGCATGATACATGTGACTCCCAAGCGAAAAATCGCTTCAGTGGATCAGGCGTCCGCATCGTGGTCCCTCGGGAGTCGCCTGTCTCATACGCATTCGCATGCACATGCGACCGGTATGCAACAATATTAAAACCATTTAATATTTTTGCATATGTTTGCACGGTCACAAGTATTCGCACAGTAGCATTGTCGCATGGTCTTACGAGAGTTCCATGTGAATCAAGTCACCTTAGTGGATTTGGTGCTTTAGGTACGTGAGAATTGGAAAGCAAGATGAGCATACCCATATGCAGTCCATCACTGCCTGGAATCGTCAACAACTAATTGATTCCAGTTCGTGTTTGACTCCAAATAGACCTGTGTATTGATTTTGTTTTTATCATATTTGGTCTAGGTTGCTGGAAATTTGTTCCATGAAACATCCACTCAAATTCTGTAGCCGTGATAAGTATATTCTCTAGCTCTACTTTCAAACTTTTGGTGACTGACATAAATGAGTTTCCATTTGATACCTAGAATAAATGATAGAAAAAGCAGCCTACTTTCAGTATGGCGTTTGAAATATTTCCATTATTGCAGCTTCTATTTACACAAGGTGGGGTCCGGAGAACTAAACCAAACACTAGCTAGATATATCAGTAGACAAATAATGACCTGTGCATTTTTCTTGTGTTATGGCATCCTACCCTCTATATGAACTTATACATGCATATAAATTATAAGATATGGTTAGACTCCAATGACGACTCTTCAGGTCTAATTTGTATGTCATTAACGGTCGGAAACATAGCATAGCTCCTGGCTCCTTGAAGAGATTGGCCCATCTCCAACGACGCTTCTTACGACACATGGCCCAACAGTCCTATACATTCAATAGGTCATCAGCTCTCAATACATAGCAGTCACAACTGCCAAGAATAGCTACGTTCGACATTGTCCTCGTCAGAGAGACGTAGATCAACATACTGGATGTTTTATCAATGGGGTCGTTATGTGTTCCTCGATTGTAAAGGCCCTCATTGCAGAACTGACGAAATCACTACCTTCTAGAACTAGGCCGCGCGTGCTGTATTGTAGGTTACTAACCTTTTCAAAACCATGGACCTCACCCATGGCCTATAGCTATGTATCAGACAAGAAACCGCAAAGCATATCCCTCACTGTTTTTCTCAGCCAGCTTCTAAATACACAAATCATAAGACGTCTTCCTCGAACAAGCCTCTATCATTAGACAATTGTACACGCCTCCGGTGGATGAGCATACACCAGATACCTGACTTCTAGTAAAGAAAATATTTTAAGCTATTGATAAATAAATGAAAAAACCATGATCCACATACGGAATCAATCTTTAATAAAGGGAAGAGATAACCTGCCCTTTGCTGATAGATAACTAGATGGAAATAACAAAAATGTTGTTAATACTTTGACTATAAGTCGTGATATTAGTCTGTTTGGTTTTTATGTTGAGCCACCTGTGTTATTAATATTGTAATGTTAACGGTCAGCTATTTCGTTGTTAATATTAGGATATTACTCGGAGATTGGGGTCAGTTAGGAAGAGGTACAGGGATAAGTCTGGCAGTCAGTATGGTAGGTAACGACTGAGTGGGGTCACTATCGTCTGGACAAACATATGGGTTTGGGGCCATCCATAAAGTACGTACGCAGACCACTGCCCCTATACCATAGAGGGGCAGTATGTGGAGGGACAGTACGGTGGAGGGGTAGTATGGTGGAGGGGCAGTATGGTGGAGGGGCAGTATGGTTGAGGGGTAGTATGGTGGAGGGGTAGCATTGTGGAGGGGCAATATGATTCAGGAGCAACGAAGGGACAGTGTGAGGAGCAGCGTGGTCGAGGGGTGGTATGGGTGAGGGGCAGTATAATTAAGAGCAGTATGGTTGAGGTGCAGTATAGCTCCGGGACAGTATAATGAGAGGTAGTTTGATACAATTTGATTCAGGGGCAGTATTGTGGAGGAGCAGTAAGGTTGAGGGACAGTTTCTTTGAGGAACAGTAAGATAAGAGCCAATACGGTGAAAGGCACCCTCCCCCAATTAACCTAACCATTTCATTGGCTGCCCACCGAATAACACTCTTGGTGTATAAGCACCCACACCCACACATACCTAGACACACACCTAAACACACACACTCATACAAGACATTTTCAATGAAATTGCGTATGCATGCGTATGGAAAATCCAGCCTTCAACCACCCCCCTTTGTATGCTTTTGTACGCATTTGGTCTAACCCCACCCCACCCCTCCCCCCTTGCTGCGCACGTACTTTACAATGAAGAAATGCATAGAGAAGCCTCAATGCGAGATATGAATTAGATACGCAATCTTCCTTTTAGAATTGTGTGTAGTAACACGACCATTGCATGAATTACAGCCCGTCTCTCGCTTTATATCAAGTGTTTTTAGTTCCTTGCTCGGTATACAGGTCAAAATGGTTAAAATGTCGCACAGGATGTATTGAACAGGAGGCAGTTTAAATATTATAGATAGAACAGGGAGAGCTAGACGTAGAAGTTATTGTAAGTGGAAATTTACCGATGGGTAACAGCAAATTTCGGCTTGTGATTAAAAAGGATTCTCCTATGTTGGTCGCTGTCCCTCGGGTTACTTACTTTAAGAGATGTGGAAGCCTATCTGATGATTACACACAGAAAGAAGCACTAAGAGGCCATTAGTGGAAAGTAGACGTGAACTTGACCTCTAGCCTTTGGCCCAAAACGAGGAGTGCAATAGAGCATGTCCAGGTTATGGATGAGACCAATTCCTCAAACTCCCTCAACTTTTGAGGGAAAAAAACCATTAATCAATAGAAATTATAGCAAAATTAGATCCGATCAACAATATTTTTTTTTACAAAATTATGTTACTCAATGTTAGGCACAATTTATATCGAGACCATATACTTGACCTGGCATATTTTGCTAATACATATATATGTAACGGGTTTTAATATATATAAAGTTGTACTTGGACCTTCTCCTCATTTTATAAGCTTAATTTATTTTTTGAAGGATCGCAGCTCATTTATACCTCAAAATAGATGTTAGCCTTTCTACGCAGGGGTATATCGTGAGAAACTGAGAGCGAACTATGGTGGCACCGATGAACTCGTCTGGACATGCTCTATTGAACACTTCCATTACTACAGGAGGTGAAGCCTGGAGCGACCCCTAGTGGTAGCGCTCTGAATTGCATTTTAGAGGGCTCTACCGGGATAGATTGGCCGCCACCACTGTCTCCACTCTGTTCCAACTCAGGGGTTGGTCGGGTTAGATCCCACACGGTATCTGCTGTTAGACTCTAGTACAGTCTGCTGTCGACAGGGCCAGGGCGCACAGGCTCAAACTAAGACTGTTAGGTAGGTTTATTCTAAAAAAAATACATACAAAAGGAAATAAACGAAATGGCACATTGGCTTCGAGGTAATGACTAAACACACTCTCCAAGCAGTACGGAAGATCTGGTAGCTAGTCGGTCAAGGTGGCCATGTGTTTAACCTAACCAGATCTAACGTAGTGTAACTCTGGCGGCCAGTGTATATCTGCCGAGAGTGTTGTGTACACTTAGTCCGGCTTCAGAAGTTTCAGAGGTTGTAAATTCTCAATCATGGCTGTGTATATAGTTCTCATGAGGAGACGGTCGTTAAAATGTACTTCACTGCACCAGGGGACCTACGTCCACTGGACCTATAGCTAGCTACAGGGCATAGGTGGTTGGTATACGTTATGTTGTATCGCTAGATTTATTAGGAAGGGTATGATTTATATGTGACACCTTGAAATGAGTGAACTTTCTTTTGAATGCATTGTGTAAAAACTACCTTAGTATTCGACAATACTACTATGTAAGTTACTGGTGTACGTACATACTTCTTGCTTCCTTTAAGCAAAAGCAAATTCACCCAAATACTTAACTTTCATTTGTGTTTGCTGTTCTTGTACTTTCTATTGTGAATTTACATGAGAGAAAGTCTCTCAGGTTGATAGCCTCTTGTTATGTGCGCTCGGATACCCGCTCTTAGATGCGATAGAGAAGGATATATACCGTTTACCTATAATACCGGAGAGCATCCTTGGTCACATATACAGTACTTTCTCTATGTTGACATTCAGACCATACATACTAGGAATTCTAGCTCCAAGAACCAGTGTTTGAGTCAGAGTTTCTCCACTGACCTCTTTTTTGTCTGGAACTTCCCCTGACAAAAGGAGATAATCTACTGTTTCTCCACTGGCCATTTCTTCGTAGATATGCATGTGGTAGAACTAAGCAGGGTCAATGGTTACTGAGACGTTTATACCAAACCAACCGTGCATCCAATGGAAATGGATATTGCACTTGCCGCTCATTGCTGAATTACGTATGGTTGTACCTTCGTGTTTAAGACAGAAGATGGCGCCACTTCAGTAGGATATGGAAGCAACTCAACATGTTTCTAGAACACTGCCTATAGCCTACCTGATTCACGTTTTTCGAGAAAAGCTAAGAGTATGGCCGTGGTCATCTGTATATCATACAGACATGCGGAAGATACTTTGAACTTTATTCTCCACCGTTGCACTTCACATGTGTACGTAACCCAGCGTTTACACTAAACGATTCTGGGGGGCGATTCTTGAATTTAGCACCACTTGACGACCTATAGCAGTAAAATGGTAAAAATCGTTTGGAGTAAACAGCAAACGAGTGACAACTACAGAGTCGCCTGTCTCATACGTCAGATTATGAAATCTGGCACCATCTGTTTAACACAATTTGATGCCAACGACTATTGCAAGGCAGTACATTTCTTTATAAAGTAAACGCTTGAGGAAATTCTTGGGTCGATGGCTATTGCGGTCAGTATTGCGTTATCGGGCACTACCTGACGACTATTGGCCAGACGATCTACAGTTGTCACATTTCTAGTTATCTAGTGTAAACGCCGGGTAAAGTTACATTCGACATTTACACTTGATATGCACATCCCTTTTTCTTTTCTTTTTTTGATAGATTTCTTTATTGATTTCGGCTTTGCAACCGTTCTCCCAATACAATATTTGACTGAACATGGATGGTATTTACAATGAATGATACTGCAAAATGTGCAGTGATGTAAACCAATCCGGGAGAATTGTGCTATAGTACAACCGTCCGGGCACTACCCTTGTTTCTAATAGGGAAATGCAATGTTTTGTAACATACACGGTTTAACCTACCAAGCTTATCTCTCTCAATTGTAATATTCTGTGAGTAATAGTATTGGGACGCAATTGTATTTCATAGATTATACCAGATATGTCTAGAATTTCCAAGAGCGCTTGGGGTGAGCTGTTCTGTACCCAGAATCCTGTTTTGGGGAAGTGGCTTAACATACCTACGTGGGGAGATTCTTAGGGGTCCAGCGGAAAAGGTCAAGGAAGCAAAACCCCTGGAAGCGCATTGATTTTATAGATTATACAAGCTGTTCTCAGGATTCTATGTCTGGGGGTGAGGGAAGAGTTAGACACCTGAGACATGTTGGTGTCAATATGTTTTTCCAATTGTGGGAATAACACATTGGTATATATTATCATATTCTTTTTAATCATATAAGGTACAAATTAGTTTCAGGAGTTTAATTTTTCAACAGTGTATAAAACACATGTACTTCATTTTAGAATATCATGTCTATCTTTGGATTAACACATGTTGCCTATGAATGGCCCATTATTCGATTAGGGAAAGAGCACATGTCAATCTAAAAATATTCTATAATAGCAGAGATAGAGAGAGAAATGTATATCTGCTTACTATTCGGATCAATGAAAAAGAGCGAAGTTCGTTATAAAAAAAGACATTGAAAAGAAAGAGAGAGAGTTGTTCTGATACAAACACGTGCTAAGAATTCTCCCGCATTGGTTTACCTCTATTTACGCAATGATGGATGAGCACATGTATCGCACAATGCTCGCCGGTGGAATTGCACATGTATACTAACTGCATTCACGGTTGACATGTAAGATATCAGCGGAACAACAGCATAAGAACACAAACGGAGCAACGCTCGTAAAAAAATTTAATGCGTGTTTTCAGAAGTGCCGTATGAATTGCTATAGAACGACTGGGAGTCAATGTTATTTTACTACTGGTCCCTCCAACATAATCTTGAAGGAATTTACGATCTAGAGGCAAATATGATTTGGTAAATCAGATTATAGGCCAATAAGCTTGTCTACCGTTTGTTTGAACTCTAAATATACATCAGGGTAAAATAATACGGTTGAAAAGATATAAGCACTCCTGTGGAATGACTTGTGCGGCGTTTCCAATCATAATAACCAATCAAAGTTACAAACACTACGGGCATTGCCTTGATATAACATAACAAAATCGCTGAGATCAGCAAAAATAAATTAACGTCTGGTTTTAGAGATAAGAAAAGTAATGGAAGGTAATTGACGAGGCCGCCGATCGTTTCAATAGTTTCTGTGTATACAACGTTCCCCCATTCACCACATACTTCCACCGTGAAGCCTATCTCTAAACCAGGTAAGCTTTGTTACAGTCCACTTTCTTCGTATAATTTCCTGTTTCAGAACATGATTCATTGGAAACTTTGACTGGCATCCTGATTTCTCACTAAATTGCCACACGGGGCACAATGTCAAAGATG
Organism: Alentia gelatinosa; assembly: GCA_950022655.1. NCBI lineage: Eukaryota > Metazoa > Annelida > Polychaeta > Phyllodocida > Polynoidae > Alentia > Alentia gelatinosa. The sequence continues at coordinate 45,514,561 of OX465583.1, read as the reverse complement.
CTGTGCTTGACTGAGTGATTGATTGATTTTCTGGGAAGGACGATGTTTTTCTCAAGCAATTTGGTTCATTGACTTTCGGAAAGCATTTGACAGCATCCACCATGAGCAGTTGATCACAAACGTCCGCAACCTATTCTAAATTCTAAAAAGTCCTGTAGCATGGATCGGCAGCTATCTATCTGATAAGCGTCACCTTGCACCAATAAAACTACCAAGTTTACTGGAGTGAGTGTGAGCTTTGACGTACCACAGGGATTCATCCTTGCCCAATACTTTTTATAGGTTGGTGATGGGGAGCTGTGTACTGTCGATGGTAGGAATGACTGCGTATTTGCACACAGTCAATATAAGACATTGATTTGCCTCTACCTAGTGGTAAAATAACTTACGTGATGTTAACTTGACAATATCTGAGAAAATACAATCCTAACATACTTTTCTATTCATAAATTAAGTGAAATACGTACAGAGGGTACCTAAGGTTTTAGCAAACTCTTTTTTATTGCTAAACTTTTCGTTCCAATCTCCCCTTCTTCTCCACTTGAGAGTACTACACATAGACGATAATCGATGGTTTTGTAGACAGACGGTCGTAAACCACGAGAGGTTGATGCGTAGTTTTACACAAGGGACTATTTCTTTGCTCTATAGCTCAGAGGGACTATTTCTCCCGTATACCATGGTTATGATGCTGTATACCACAGATTTGAATCCGTATTCCACTTAGGATATCTGACAGGTTTTATATAATGGGTCGTGGTTTACTGAGTCCCCATGTATTTTCAATGGGGTCTTTGTACACGATGGACAATAAAACAAGGTATCAAGTGACTCAAAGACAGACTAACAGTCATCTTAGACCAGAGCATTTTTATGCGGTATTCCAGATTCCTTGTGACTGCGCTTTTCAGAGTGCTCGCTCATGGATTCCGTATTCTTTGAAGTTGTGTAATTCACGGTCTGTGGTATAATCCATCACGTACCCGCCTAATGTGCTGTTGAAAATACGCATGGATGTCCATGTGTGGTCTGAGTCCCTCATTGGTGAGGATCAGCTGGAGCGTCTCTTAAATCTGCTGCGTACGGATTTAAGCTCTAATGTTGACTCTATTCTCGGTGATTCATTGCGTAGCCGGAGCCTAGATGATTTGATGAGTCGTGTAGACGACAGTGCGGCGCTTCTCGATTCTGAGAAATTTGAGTTGGATGCGCGTCATGCTGGTATGTCGATCCCTTGGACTTCTGTTGGTTTTGGTATTTTTGTTTTCTTAGCTGTGTGTTTGGGTGTGTGTGCATTTTGGTGTCGCCGCTTCTGGTATGTTTGCGCTTGATAGCCAAGGTGTTGCAATTTGCTCCAACGTGCTGGCCTTGTGAGGTGTGCCACGCGGGCGCTGACAGCACCGCCGTTTTGGCTGTGGTTGTGGTCTGTCTTGTCTTGCTGGTGGTTGACCTGGGCTGTCAAGTGTGTCGGCTAAAGCGTGCCATGGTAGCTGATGGTTTGTACCTGCAGATTTGTGCGCCAAGGGCCACGGAGATGTTTTGCCACATGATCAGATTTACCTTGACGGCAATGTGCTGATGCGTGACTGTGTTGTGCACCATATGTTTCTCCGATCTACGATCAGTGTCTCTTGGGGAATGTCATTGTTCTCATGCATCTAGCATGACCCCAGGAGTGGCTCCTAACTTGTTGCCGTTGCTGGAGTCGTTGCATGTTTCACAGAAGCTGGCTGCGCAGCTGATGGGGCCCGAGAACTGGGCTATGATGGCACATCTTTTGCGGTATTCTGGGGGACTGGCTTCTCCTGTTCCTCTGTCGTTGCCGTGTCTCGTGGATGCGGGTTAGACGCATATTGGCAGCGATATTGCGGCGGAGTTGAACATTTTTTGGATTAGAATGGGTGGCAGTGCACCTGCATGGGCATGCATCCCAGGCTGCATCGGCTCTAGCCCTGGCCAGCTCCCTCGTTAGTCTGCTAGCCATGGTACACCTAGTCTACCCCAGGTTTATGATGACTTAGTTATGGACTGAACTGTCTGTGGGGTGGTACTCCATTTGTGGTACTCCATTGGCAGTTGCCGTAGGACCTTATTGTTGGTATAGGCCTGCATGTCTTGATAAAAACCCATTTTGCAATAAGACCTCTTTCTAGGAGGCTATAAAAAAATGTAAGGTATTGAACTGTCCCTTATTGAGTGGTTTCTCTGGTGACTGCGTTTTTCAGTGGGACGTTTTCTGTGTGACATATAATCCTTTTTGTGTGGTGTTCTTGTGTTCCTTGTGTATTCTGCTGGGTTCTGCTGTATTACTTGTATGGTCATTTTGGTTCTCGCCCCGGTATCATTATTACATAAAAATGATATCATTATATAAAAACAGTATTGCTATATAAAACTGGTATTGTTATATAAAATTGTTAAAACTGAAAATCATGTCAAACTAAAAACAAAGGTGCTATGCGTGATATGTTACTGTGTGATGTTCTTATAATCATAAGGAACCAAGTTATAGGAGTGATTTTCGACAAAAGAATCATGTAGGTTGTTGAAGGCAGTTCCTAAATAGAACATCTTTTGTCAAATATAAATCTATTTTGAAACTTTGTCTTCAATTTCAAACGTGAGGGAACGTGTTTGTATTAAAATTACTTAGGTATTTGTATTTATTATGTATCAGCTAATGTGTGCATGGTTCAATGACTTATGTATGAATGAAGTGAGAGATGATGATAGGATACTTTAGTGGTAGAAAGGTATATGCACCACAGGTGTTCTTTATAAGGAGAGTGGTTGATCACGTGATGCTCTGACGTTGACGTAGATGTATACCTCAGTGCTGCCTGCACTGAGAGGCAGTGAGTAAGAAGATAAGATTTGGATGAGTCATAGGTGAGCTCTACTCGCTGCTCCACTGTGATTAGACTGTTCAGTAGGCGCTAGAGGCCTCAGTCTACCTGGAGTGAGGCTGTCTTGCAATATAGGGATTGTGTGAATTCAGTTCTACTCCGTGAGTGCCTAGAACACAGACATTCATGGAACTAACTCTCATAGGGAGAGTACACGGAATGAACATACCAGAACTCTCAACACTGTTTGAACAGAGAAAGGACTCCCATCAGAATGGACTAAAGTAAAAGAACATGTGGAGTAATATTCAAAGTGTAGACTCACTTAAAAAACTGATTAGAATGATGGAACAATGAAACAACAAGACGATGGTGGTGAGGTGTGTCATAAGTGAACATGTGGTATGATGAAATGACCGATGAGGTAATTAATCAATTTTGGATCATCATTACTGGGGCTATGTTAATTACAATAGAATAGAAAGGAACAAATCTGGAGTGTATGAATTAATTGATATTTATTGTGAGTGGTTTGTATTAGAATTGTTACTGAACTATGTACACCATTGATCATCGCTTTGTGGATTGAATCAGATTTATTAAAGTTAATTAATAAGACTTCATTGTTTGTCCTAAGTACCTCTAGTCTTAGGTGTGTGTGGTTACCATGCATCTGAGGCTTAAACACAGCAAGCAGATCTACAACAATTATACGAGAGAAAAGGTACTTCGCTGATATAACTACGATCTTCCCACATTAATCTTAGGAGTAATTCCTAGGTCTTATGTAACATCTTTTAGACCCCTCAACAGTACAGTAGGTTAACCCTAGATTAAGACCGCCAATGATCTGTGATTTGCAGATAGGCATGTATTTCTAATTCGGCGATACATAAGACTGTGCTAATATTGAGGAACTTTGTAGACGTAAAAGAATCCATCAGCTCTTAGCAGGTAATGTATCTAATAATTAGCGCTACGAATTCTGATATTACTTGGAATTTGAAAACCTTGAATAAATAAGATCAACAATGCATAACTGCACTTTCTCTTTGATATTTTACTACTAATCTTTCATTTCTCAAAGTCTATCCATTATTTCGTGTCTATCCATCTCGTTTCGGTTTTTTGCTCCTTTGAAAACACTGTGCCGGACGTTCGGGTTTTGCGTCATGACGGCTCCCGGATCATGTCCCTGGATTAGTTCAAAGGTCACTCATTCAATGCAATTCAATTCCCGTTTTTGAATAAGAAAAAAAGAATGAGGTACTTGACATTCCAAATTACAATTTAACAACCGATGAAAACGAAGTATTGATAGTAAAAATTTCCAACCTTTTATTTGGAGTTTAATTTACAATTTGATAATATATGTATATAACAATAATATTCCCTTTTTGGCAAATGTGTATGTTCTTGTTTGTCTGGTATGATGAACCTTCTATTCAATATCTTCAATAGGTAGGTAAGGGCAATTTCCATATATATCCCCTCCGTCCTTGACTGCAAACATGTCAGAGAATATCTAACATCTATCCGTGTGACAGTCTGCGAGAGTCTAAAAGGAAGGTAGCTCGAATACAAAACCACCTTCTCTTATGATCTATCACATGAATAATCAAACTCTTGAATAGTGTAAAGCAATCAGTTCATATTGTATAATCAAGTAATTGGTGTCCCCAAAGCACCCATGCATCTAGATTGACAAGATGATGCCAGGAGCCATTACATATTTTCGAGTGGGAATTTTGAGGGCATCAAAACGGGATGCCTGAATTAATTAGTTGTTCTTTTGGTAAAGGATTCCCATATATAGCATTACCATAAATCTATAGTACTTGCAAACACGTAAACAAACAAAGGACCATAACCATTATTGCCAATTATCATAAATAGAATAACCTCAATAAGCCAAAATATAGAAATAAGATAAAAATAGGAACAAACAGCGATATGCTCTTTCCTCTCCCTCCTTCCATCCTGCCCTCTCTCCCTCCTAGTGGTGACTGGCCAGCCCGGCCGCTGGGGGCGCCCTGGTGCCGCAGTCCTGGCGGTCTACGTGAGATGGCGGGCCAAACGGCAGCAGCCCAGTCCGCCCGTCACTCAGTCGCTGCCAGCTTGCACCTGGTCGATTGACGCAACGTTGCAACGGTTAGAATCCAAATCACGGTGCGTTGAGGACAGCCGCTGCGCCATTGCACGTATTCGCAGCCAGACTCCCGGATGTACCAGGCCAGATAAATGCTCGAGGATCCTACCTAGTCCAAAGGTAAGGCTCTCAGGGGGGTCCACAGGGTTGGGCACTGACTCGGGCAGGGTAACGTTGGCTGGCGGGGCAGAGGGGAAGGCCGGCAGGAAGGCTGTATGTAGAGACAGGCATGGCAGGCGCTGTGGAGGCCAGGGCGCGGTGGTGGTGCTGGTAGCGGTGGTGGTTGAAGCAGCAGGCAGCCATTCCCGCCTTGACTGTGAGTGAATGGGAAGGCGAGAGAAGACTGGGAGCACGGAGGAGGGGGGCGGCCCGACACTGCCGCCAGCCGGTACGGCCCTCGTCGTCGCCGCCGCCGCCGCTGCAACCGCCACTTTCATCGTGTGAGTGAGAGGAGAGGGGGATATATGAATGTACTAGCGCCTACCATTACAACATACAGATAATGACTTAAGGGAATATTGGTGTATGTGTATGTAGGGGAGGGGGTATGCCGTCCCCAGTGACCGTTACTAGATATCCCGCCAGGTACGCGGAGTAGTGCCGGCGGAACGTCGTGTCTCGGTGCCGGGGTGGAGTAGATGCAGCAGACCTGCATCATGAAACATGGAAGATGCGTACACACACAGTAACACGCGCGATCACAGAGGCAAGGGGAAATGCAGGAGTCTGAGCCAAGCTCCGGCAGAGGGAAACCAATCAATACTGGTTATAAGTACAAGTGCAGAGCCACAGACCAACCCCCTTTATCCCCCGCTTCCTATTGCTAAACACCAGCATCTAATGACACCAGTCCCGTATCTTGTGTCTTCGTCTATTGCCAACTCCCACCCTTCCTGTTGCCCCCACCCTGCCCCGCCCCATGGCTTCCTTCCTCTCCAGGCCGGGTAGAGGCTGGGCCTGACGGACGCACAGGCGCCGCAGCCGGCGCGCGGGCTGTTAGGATGATCTACACACGTCCTTATGGCGATATGTACGAGCGTACGCCGGGAGACCCCGCCGCCCGCCGCCGCCTGCCCGCCACCTCGCACACACCTCCCGCCACCCGCCGCCCGTCGCCGGCTGGCAGCAGGCACCGGAGCAGAACCCGGACTGGCAGCAGGCAGAGAGGTGGAAGGAGTGGGAGGAATAGAGGGATACGCTATGCATAGATTGTCCCCCTTCGTATGGCTACGTTGTGTGGAGGCTTGGCGTCCATCCACACCGCCTCTCCAGCACTATTCTACCAACCAACCACCCCCTCTCTCCCTCACCCCTCCTCTCTCAGCATTGGCTTTCGTTCGCCGGCTCTGTACACAAGGCTCAGTGACATTCCCTTGCTCAGAGCACGCATCGTCTCTCCATACGGAATATCATCCTAACACACAGCAGCTATAGCTTAGACACCACCTATAACCGGTACAACCATCGGATAATGTCCTTGAAACCGACAGTAGTCATGCATACCTCTATCCTAGACCCAGTTAATACCACACACTAATGGGAATAACAAATCAACTTAAACCCATCCAGGTCTTTCTAGACATAGTCACAAGCATAAGCTAACTAAATGGAATACGTCCTTGAGGGGGGAGACTAACTGTATCACAGTCTAAGCTCTCACTCATATCTTACACAATAGAGTTCCATGATATACAGAAACGGCAAGGTTATTTGGTTATAATTTATAAATAACAATGTGTCCATTTTATTTAGCACACAGCAATTAGCCCCAAGATATAGACCTATATGTACTAAAGATACAAGATGAGTTAATCAAACCAAAGTGACAATACACAGGCGAGAATATAGTGGTATCCGGCATTCATAGAGTGCTTTGATACACTAAACCACACAGATGAAAAAGTATGTCTCATTGTTGCTATCTTTTGTCCAGACTATACACAGTACACCTTGGCCAGGCCACATAGAACGTGTCCAAAAACAAGAGCATGTATTTTTTATCTTTGCTACGTGACCACCTGCGTAGAGTACAACATGTTTGCAACACCTGTACAGATAATCATATAACCGCCCCCCCCCCCTCCTTCTGTGAGGAGCTCATCTTGTGTTATCATCTGAGATGCCAATGAGAGAGCTATTCCTCTAATACCTCCATTATATCCCTATTAGAATCATTTATGTGATCACAGAAGCCAAGTATATTTTCTTAGGATCCCTTCGCTTGACTAGACATCTTTAGTCAGCACCCAGCTCACCTTCCCATCCCAGAATATCCCCCAATAGTTTAGAGTTTATGAGAATATGCTGCTCGTCCTAGAGCCTATCGTAAAACCTCAAGACATCAATTGAGAAGTTTTTTCTTTGTTTTCTAAAGCAATTTTTAAGGGGATATTGTGTTACACGATCACCGAATTTGGCTATTTGGCCGTTCTTCCACTCGGGCCCTAGACCCCTGCTCCTCATTCTTATGGCAGCTGTTAAGCCGAATGGGCAGTGGGTACCATTTTTGTGTAAGTCTTTAGTATGACATTGGTAAGTCTTTGGTATGACCCAACCATCTCGCCCCCTACTGCCATGTAAAATCCCTTATCAGAAAACACCATAGTACAAGTAAGGTCTTTATCTAGCTAAATCTCTAAAGATCCTCAGAGTGTCATCTAAAACTCCTAGATGGATGTTCTCCTTAGAACTGACAACCTGAGAGCTGCTCACCAGATAGCAATCCCCGGCAACCCTAGCACCAGTGTCCAGCCTTCACACACTCCACATAGCGCACATCAGTGAACCTTTCTTTACCTATTGATTCACCACAGTGGGCAACGCTTACCCCTCACTCCCACATGGCAGATCTACCGTCCAACATCCATAATACATAGGGTCTAATTGCTAGGGTTTTTCCTTTTGTCCGTCTGTAGGCAGCGGAACAGGATTCTATGAGAGGAGGGGTTCAAATGCCACACCACCACCATCACCTCGTGCCGTATGCCCGATAGAGGCGCCTGTATGTGGCGGGGGTAATTGGGCGCGGGGATCGAGCGGTATGGCTCATACAGATTCCTCTATCGACCTACTGGCTTAATTATTTACCTGTTGTATAAACGTCGCTTGATATCCGCAACACCTGTCGCAGCAGGGCCTCAGCATACCTACCTATCTGTCTATCTTACCTGTGGCTGTAATTTCCATGGGGCTGTTGATTCTAGGATATAGGTTTACTAAACGGCTGATGTGTACTTTTGCTGAATATGGATATTTTCTCCTCATGCTGTAGAAATGATCAATATGTGTCTAAACAAATGAAGCTTGCTATACATATCTTTCCAGTATTCATCACATTTCTCCCATATGTTACTCAGTTTTTGTCAGTGCTTATTTCAAAGGCTCCAATAGTAATAGTTATAGAATTACAGTATTAGAAAAACTGTAACACAATGTAACCATTGAACAATTATATTGCTATTAATCTATGATATGAATATATCATGTGCACATTACTGTGCTGAAAGTTCTTTTGATGCTGTGTATATTGTACTATATTCAATCCTGTTGCAATAATACCACAAATCATACACGGCGCAACCACAATTTGTATGTGCATATATATGTATGTGGTTTTACTCCAATGATTTTGCTTAGGCATTTTAGAAGATGGTCAACATTCTAGGAAAGCAATAAGACTACAAGCTCCATGTTCTATTACAACATTCCGTATTCCATTCCGAATGACATATGTTGTTATCCTACCATTCATTCTCAAGATATATATGCGAATGATGATCGGCTTAATTCTAGTTTACCTGAGTCAGATCCTCATGTTCCTATACTACTCGGGTATACTCCACGCGGTAGTAGTATATGGTTTTCACTTTTTAGCAGGTAGCAGGCGAGACTGCGGTGTGATGGGAATTGATTATTGGACCCCACACTTAACCTTCTTAATTATCGATATGCCGCCTTTGTGTGTGTTATTGTTCCGAGTACAGAGTGACATATAATCTCCAGCAATGTTGATAGGTTACATAATAGCCGTTTGACTTATGTATGCATTGATTGAACACTGTCAGTTGGTTTATGGTTACAGGGCACGTCGGACTCTCATACAAGTATGCATGCCATGTAAGCTGTATTTACCTGTAGTCAACATCCCTCTACCTGTAGGTAGTGAGGATCCACTTCAAGTCAACTTGAAGTCAATGTCAGAGTGTAGGCTTACGTTCTTGACTTGAACTGAGAATGCTGTACAACAAGGCACTTCTCCATACTTTGCATAAAACCTAGTCCTATCCACTACTTATACAACAGATGATACACCGATATTTCTCACAGGTGAATTACTTAATTTTCAAATACTGTTTTACCATATAGGGTCCCCATACACGCTCCCCATACATTACCACGTTGTTTAAAAACATAGGCGCTCTGAATGCTTTTTCAACCAAATTGAAGTTGAAAATGTATATAGTTGGCGTAGCCTTTTCTTTCTGTCCATAACTCAAAGAGGTACAACAAATAAATGTTTGCTTCGCTTATACACTTACGGGAAATAATACATTATTAAGTGTGATAAGCTGAGTTTCCTGAGAAATTAAGGGAGTCTGCCTCGTTTGAACAGAAAAAAAACCCACAGTTACTACTATACGTAGCTAATAGTAAAGCTCAATCTATGAGGATAAATCATATAGTTATGTGCATTATGAACCACCATTTCGTTCATGGATTACATATAGACAGGAACATACTATGTGTTATGTGGCCTCCATTTGTGCTGTCTATTGTTTGATATTGTCGTACATCTGTATTATTTGTTAGTGATAATGACATCTTCATAGAAGAACGCCATGTAGTCTGGTATATGATTATTTTCAATGAACTTTTTTAAAAGACAAAAACGCGCCCATCAATCTATAATATTGGTCCCTTAGTTTACACAATAGTACCCTAAAGGTTCATAATCTTTTTTGAGAAGTTAGGAAAATGGGTATGGTGTAGAGGCTGATTCTGTTTCCTCCACAATCCAGTCATATGTCACAACCCCCGGACTCACCTGTAAACCTACACTTCTCATAAGATAGTCAAAGATGGTGATTGCCTACAAGTGTACACCATGTTGTAATCAGTGGGTCGCCTAAACCTCGGCCGCCAGGTGGGCGGGTAGTAGTGAGGTTCATGTGTCTATGGGGGAAAGGGGTGTAGCGTTCAGCATGCCACCTTTACCTTTACCCCACAGAATGCCAACTGGTGATAAATACACGGTTCGATTTGTCATTGATTCGTACAAGTCAAACTACAAGCTATTTCGGTCGCCAACAAGTGGCGACAACCGCCCTCACTAATAGGCCATGCATCATTTACCTGACTCGCCATTCGGGGTCTCTCGCACCAGAAAAAACTGACGTGATTTAGAATGGATAGAGCTGACGTCATTTTTATTCAATAACCCGATAGAGGTGGCTGAATGGCGGGTAGATGTTCGCCGGCCAAGTACAGTTGTAATATGGACCACGATCCCACTGGTTTGTAAATAACCGTTTCATGTTTAATATAGGCCGCTCCCGTTAGTTCACACTCGTGGTACATGATGAATACTTGAAACGTGATCTGCACATATACACAATAGAAGGAGGAAGTGTCGCGAAAAGCGTTTCTACGGTGAAATGGGATATATTAGGAATAAATTACTTTGAGTATCCGTACAGCAATAATGATAAACAAAACATGATTTACAAGATGTAAACACAATTATACAAAAGAACATTAAGGTAATGTGAACAGATACATTACAAGAGAGGCCTGAATACATAATTGGATCCATGCCGTAGAACGTAATAGATGTTAAGTGTTCATGGCATGTTCTAGATCTACTGTCTTGATAAATCTAAAGTGAAATACATGTTATCGTATATATATACATCATTTGACGTCATAACAAAATATATCAAGGCACTCTGTAACAGTCATGGAAAGGATATTTGATATTTGATACTTTCAAAAGTAAGGACGCTTTCATTGAAAGTTGCTTTGAAATTCGCAAAATAATGTACAGGGTACCAGAGAGTAAGATTGCTTCTAGAAAAACGTTCTCGGAACGATGACTGTGGTAGCTATGTCAATGATGAGTGTCAGTCTCTATAAGGGCAGTGTAGATAACAGACTTGGATGAACACAGAACACACGGTACACGTTAAAGGCCAGGAGATGGCCAACTCACGTTCACAACCTGCCATTCCAGCCATTGCTCATGGGTCCCCAAACCGATCAGGCTGTTAACTAGGAAATTGCCCTGCATTTTCCTCCTCCCGACTGCAAACAGTAGACTTGTGTACAGCGGCCTGCCCCCACTATAAATAGCACTAGGGACAGTGGTGTGACATTTGCTGGTGCAATTTGCTGTTACATTATCATTGCTGTGTGTCTGCCCGCGCGTCCAGAGCCAAATGTCAAAGAACGCCTGAGAAACCCGACTCTGTCCACAGACTAGCACCGCGCGCGTACCTGTCCTCGTGTCCACGAAGGCGCAGGCGGTATGAACGTGCTCGCAGTTCCTCTGCATATGAAGAGCTCATTATATATAAAGTAGCCTTGAAAAAATAAAGTCTAGGCGCTTCTCCAGATGGAAGGCCTGCAAGGATACATGGAATAGGTCATTATAAATGTATGGTCTGATAAAGAATGGTCTGGTATCGACCCTATGGTGAGCATATCTGTTAAGTATCCCTAGACTTGTTCAGGTATCAGAAAGTGGGGAATCCTAAAAATTAAAGTGATTTACCATCATCTCTGTCTATTGTGATATTATTAAAATGTACCTGAAAATGCGACAGGTGCCAGCGGCATATGATAGCCCTCCTGTGTTAAACGTGCGATAGATCATCTTCCATTAATCGATATATTGTTGCGACATCCATCAGAAATTAAATTGTTAGAATTCTTAGAACATCTATTGAGAACGACTGCAGAATTACACTAAGGCTTCGTTCCGAAATTCTATTTTGATCTGAGAAGGAAATAGTCAAATATATACAACCGTCTTTTTAGATGGTTGGAATGTAGATTTAAGAGTTCGTACAGAGAAGCGAGATCACACCTTGAAAAGACTTTTACGCTCATATTTCAAGGTTAAACCATGGGGCTAGATCAGAACGTGGAAACGTAAGGTGCTTTGAGCGCACAAGCAAATATTGATCCTAAGGACTTCTAAACATAACACCCTACAAACAACAGCAAATGGAATCATGGCCTTAGTGAAAAACACTTAATTAGCAAATACCAGTGTGTTCTCTTGATGATAAATTCAGGGGTTTCTCCGTAAGGGCAATGTTTATATGAAATGTTAACGATCATGTAGACATTCTTTCAGAGATACCGGTAACACGTTTTAGGAATTTATTGATCATATAGAGATCATAATATTCTATTTTTCAGGGTGTCATCCTCGTCATATGCATCCCAGTCTATGCTTATTAGCTGTCTGAAGTGGGATCCTTTTCCCAATGAAGGAAAATTGCTTAAAAGTAGGTACAGATTAAATATCTTCCGCTCCGTATTATAACCTCTAGTTTCATTGTAACACCCGTTTACGTATATCCTACTTCTTTCACTTATATAAAACATCACAATTCGCACTCTACATTATCAGATTGATTGAAATATACTCTCACGTTTTGAATTATGAATTGTGATTCACAGCTATTGTAAGATTGCACTGAGGCTTTTTCATTTTTATGACAAATTGGGTTTATCAATAATCCCTAGTCTTTATCACAACCTAACCTGACAGGTAACAGGATCTTTGAGCTGCGTATAGCTTTGTAACAGAGGATCATATATACCCAGACTTTGTGAACTCGGTTATGGATCGTGCCTGCATGACAGTTTGACAACTGACCTCAGAGTGGAACAGGTCTCATGGGGCGATCTATAACAAACTAGAGTGATGAGAGTGGATCTAGACAAGGCAACTCCTCTATAGAATAGGATCAATGGTCAATACAGTTCAAACTTCAGTCTTTCCTTTCAGCATCGTGTTGTGATGCAAGGTTTGGGGGCTTTTTCCCATCACAAAGTTTTCTTTAAGAAAGGGTCTGGATGAACATAAGTGAACTTCTTGTAGTGATAATAAGACAATTTACAGGACATCTTTTGGGAATGAAGGAAGACAACAAAAATAAACCATGGCTATTATATATTCCATAATACATCAATGTTGGTTTAAGCCTATATTGTACATGACGATTGAATACATTCTGATTATATATGCATTTTACTAGTTAATAGGAAGCAGAAAATGATGCGGCTGAGTAAAAAGGTATCTATTCTTAGGAGGGGTAGTATTTAATACGCGTTTGGCAGGCTGCAGCTATAGGTCCGTGGTCATCACTCAGCCCCTCGCCTGAAGACAGTGCATGTCATACTCAGTAATTGATTCATCGGACAGTGCCTGCAGGCATGGATAATTGTCCGGTAGGGATATGCTATCCCAACAACTATCTGCACTGTTAGGACAAGCTTTCGTCTCCGGGGTACTTGTAACAACCGGTGTTAGCTCTGGTGCTTGGTTTTCTGCCTGAGGCCTAACATGGCCGACTCAAGGTTTACCATCATCCAGGCTGATCAGCGATAGGCCAATAATGCAGAAATCCTCGATTAATTACTATAACTACACTGAGGGGTATCAAACGGAATATACTTTACTCTAATACCACCACTAGGGCAGTTTTGGAAAGGAAGATAAAGGGTAGGTTCGCTCACACGTATTAACCCCTAGTGTCATTTTGCCTCTTTCACTTTTATATGAAATGTAGGTACGTGTACCAATTCATAAATCTACCAATTCAATAATGCAGTAGGTGTAGAGAAAATGAACAGAGAATGCAGCCATCATATAGAACACAAAATGATTATATGGCATGTTGCGCAAAGTATGAACATGTCTTGGAGAAAGTGCTGCAAAGGTAGTACAACATGCTTATGGTATAGGTGTAGCACTAGTGTACCTATGCAATGCTTCAGATATAGCTGTATATGTGGGAAATGCAATGCCCTAACAGCCGGGATATCCATTTTCCCTTGGTGTACTATCGATTTGATAGCGAGGCAATACTTATATCTGCTCAAGTTAGAACATTGCCAGAAAAATGTTCCCTGATACCCGTGAAAAACATATTATCTGATGGTTCGTAGTAAAATTGATGCAGATTGTCAATTTTTATTCAGTGAGGATTTAAGCCATACTTAAGGAACAACGTACCCCCTGCCAACACCACTATAAGCTTACTGCGATGTCAGGCTAGTTGGTATAACTGAGTTTGTGGTCATTAGAGAGGTCATTGCGGACCACCAACAGAGTGTTAATGGGAGAAAGGCTACCGCGCCGTTTAGGAAATAGATACATGAGGGTCATCCGAGGTGCCCTACAAACCTAACCCTGAATAATGCAGCGGAGGCCAACCAAAGCTGTTCCTCATAGTATTCTCTCTTCTGTGGCAGGGTCTACATTACAGGTCGATCTCTGGACAGGAATCTATAGATGTATTCCTAACGAATACATTCATCTAATACCTTAGTTATTGTATTTCCACGTATAATAAGGTAATTATATTGCCGGAAGAAAATCTAACGATCCATTGATCTATGATAACAAAATCACGATGCTTGACAAAGGGCTAACGCAGTTTGTCTCAGTAGATAACAATCAGTCTCTTATCAATTGCAACCGATAATGGTTATTTTGATAATATCTGTTATATGCGATATTGGTCTTTCGTTCTTACGGTCTCTGCGTATAGTATGGTTCTACTCTACCTCTTATAATATCCGCCCTCTGTCAGACTAGGGGTGGTGGTGGTGGAAGCGGACGGCGGGCGATAGCAGGGGTGGTGATGTAGGGACGGTGGTGGAGGTTGGATTGGTGGGGACTCAACCATTGGTATGCACGGCAAGACCACATTATGCGCCACTCCCGGCGACAAGGCGAACCAACGGCCACAGATGCAATGGGCATGCGTGTAAGGCAGCCAAGGGGTGAGCTGATGATTGGGTTTGCGGCGGTTGGGCACGGTGGTCGCAAAGAGAGAGCTGAGCATTTGAATTGTGTTTACAGGCGCAATAGAATGAGCTACAAGCACCGGGTGGAGGGTGGGTGGTCGCCGGCGGTTTGGTGATGGGTGGGGTGGGTAGGTGAGAGGAGGACTATGGGGGTGTTATATATAGCACCTTACAGTGTGCACGTGCGTCTGGCCCTGTCCTCGTCATAAGTCACCCTCTAATGAGGAAGCCAGCAACTGCTGAGCCGCTCCGAACGCTATCTACCCGACTACCGAGTCCCTCTTTATGAGGGGACTCTAACTAGAGCACCTCCTCTACTTACTCATGGATACAATCTAGGTTAATTATGCACTATGTGGGATACATTGGAAATCGCTTCAATGAATCATCCAATACCACTGCCAAAATCCTTCCTAAGATTTTCAAGCATACTTCTTTCATGCTGGAGGAGACCATGCCAGGATTATATAGATCACTGTCTGGTAAACAAGTTTCTATGCCGGTAGATTGGTACTACCAATTGAGAATGTTGATATATGATCTCTATGTTTCAAGGTGGTATTGGATATCCATGGTAGAGCCTTATGGTGGACCCGGGAGTTCAAATATCGGCTGGGTAATAAAAGGTGTTGAAAGAGATTGAGATTAGGGGTTCACCTCATGAACTATGTGTAGGTAGTAGTGGAGTACTGGTGATGGGACTTTGACATTGTGATTGAAGACGGTGATTGGGGTTGTCATTGGTGCTGGAGCGTTTTGAAGCCATGAGGGCCGATTGTAATATCTTGTGGTTAAGGCTGATTTGTTGGGAATGTTGATGGTGGTTCAGACGAATGACTGCTATTGGTGTTTAATGCTGGACATGGCCTGTGGTAATATGTAGTGGTGAAGGTTTGTCATGAGGGTTTGTGGTTGTGATTCCTATTGGACAGACCGCTCTCGGTTCAAACATATTGTCAGGATGCTGGAGCTTGCATGTTACAGAGCTGCTCCTTTGGAGTTGTACAACCCCCACCGAGCCCCACAGTGCGAGTAGCTCTAGTCCCTCTGGCCCCGTTCACCCTTCAGTGTCAGGCGACCAGCTTCCTCATTGTCTCATTGGGCCTTGTTTACTAGCCACAGTAAAAGTCTCACTCGGTTAACAGTGTGACCTAAACGTACTGCCTTAATGAAGTATATTCAAAGATAGTGTATATATGCAATATACGTTTATTGTCGTCAGTCAATAATTGATGAAAAAATAGCACTTCCATATAGATACATACTCAATTGTCACCTTGCACAGGTTCCGACATCAAGTACGGATTCTAGAGACCTAGAGGTTCATTAAAAGAAACATTGGATCACATGGTCATATATGGCACGTATCCAAATATGGACAGACAACGATATCCCTGTTAGGCATACGGTTATATTACAAGACATACGAAACAGTATTAAAAATGCTGACATTTCGCTAATACATATAATCAAGAACCTCTAACCATCAAATCAGAGAGATATTTGGAACATCAGAGATATATAAGTGTCACATAAACAACATATAGAGCCTTTCATTTGAAAGTGAACAGCGTCCTGAAAACATACACAATCATGACACCTTCCCTTATATACGCATTGCCGTATCCGCCATAGCTAAGCCACAAAAGCCAGTCTACGGTCCCCATTCCTTATCCATACACTACGTCTACCAAGTCTCCATATCCCATAGCCCCTCTCTCTGTAATTTACCCTAGGATCAGCACCCCTTTTACCCCGGCCCCTCTCCGACACCCCTTTACTCCCCATACAATATCACTCTCCTGCTGTCATCACAGAGGCCGGGCCCGCTCGCCGGACCAGGCTCACTAATATGCTTACTCTGTGCCGGGTCCATCCCCAACACTGCGAGCCCGCTATTGTTTTTAGTAAATGGATTTGTGCGTTATGGGAACGTCAATCAAACAACCCCCACCCTGTCTCACTCGCGGCCTGGGCCTGCCTCCCACCTCTCCTCATCTTCTCCTCCGGGCCGACCTGCGGCTACTGTTTGCTTCCACGGGCCCGATTGGGGCTTTTCCGTCCGGGGATGGGAGGAACAGGAGGGCACGGGATGGGTGGGGTGAAGAGGGGGAGGCTGGGGGCAGCTGTCGCTAGGGGGCTGGAGTAAATGAGTATGGGTGAGGGGCGTCGGGAGGAGGACAGCGTGAAGGCGGAAGGCAGGGAGGTGTGGCCCGATAAGGCGCGCTGGGCGACCGGGGCGCCTCCCTCCGCCAACCCACCCGACACCTCGATCGATTCCAATCGTTATTTAGTCTATCGGTCGCAAACACTGGAGAAATTTCACAGCAGGAGGCGTCCCACAATAGCCCGATCCGCCAAGGGTAATTGCGCCGCTCGTACCTCCCTCCCCGACCTCTCCCCCACCCCGCCTCGAACAAGAGCGGAGACCGGAGGATATTTCCCGGGTTCATAAAGCCTTCTGGGCCGATGCACAAAGGCAAACGGTGGGTCAAAGCCTGCTGGGCCAACGCTGGAGGAAGTGCATCCCTACCCATTCCCCTGACGTTCCTTAGGCTTCTCCCCCCCCCCCCCCCCACACACACATACACATTTATGCCACTCCGCCACCGTCCCTAACCTCCGTACTATCCAAGTAATTTAGTAAACAACCAACGTGGAAATAATCTGTTTGGGGGAAGTGTGGCTCCTAACGAGAATTAGTCACAGTTTCTGTGTAACATTTACCTACCGAATACACCAATGATACCCTTCCGGGTATTGGTTCATATTACTATTATATCTGTGTTCGGTGTAGAATGAATGACTGAGATTTGGTGAGTACATCAGTGGAGCACTGAAGTACAAGTAAAGCCTTGTAACTCTTTTTCTTACCACAGAGAATTCAGTACCATTACTGTCCCTGGCTTTACTCTTTACTTTACTTACTGGTCAGTCAAGGCGTACCACATACTGCATATTAACTTCAAAGTCATACACAACTTTGGACTTTATATCAATGTCTATGTTAAACCTGCATGCTATTTGAGTTTATATATTAAGTACGATCTCAAAAAGAATGGACTTAAGATATCTGTAAGATAAACTGTCAAGAACATACTCAGCTTAGTGTCGTACACCCTTCTCACACATTAACTCGCGAAGTACGTGCATTACAAATCACAATTTCGTAAACCTGACAGCAATAAAACCCCAAAATACAACTACAAATCACAATCTAATGAAACACAAGAATAAAGACACGATTCGAATGAAAGGTTATTATTTTGCAAAATTGTCTTTTAAGTGCCCATCATATGCAATTCAAGTGCAGTTCTGGATTTATCTTACCCCTTTCTATGACATTAAATATCATCACAACTTCAGAATAATCAGAATATACTTAGCATATTCACTACGCCATGGCCGTGGCGTAGTATCGTCACTTTACCAGAGTGATCGTTGAGTATATTTTTCTAATGTTATTCCTATGGCTAGACTTGTACCAGGGGTGAGATAAAGCACAGTTGAACAGTACTTAAACACAAAACATACGTTCGTCACCTCATTTTCCTGGCACGTTTTCTACCCCACACTCTGCCTCCTGTTCAGGCCGGATATGTGCAGCTGGTCACACACAAACCACACATGGACACTCTATTAGTAGGTCCCCCCTCCCTGTCTTCCCACCTGCAGCTACCATCGCCCATTTCCTCCATTATAGCTCATGTTTATCGGCATAGAACACTGTCGGTGAAAACACGCCATATGCTAGTAAAGAGGTCGGTGACAGAAGACACCAGCTCTATGCCCCCACCCTCAGGCATCGTGCATTGTAATGCTGACTGGACACACCCCACCCCGCCTCCAGAGTGCCATCCTCCGGCACTATCTACCCCTGTCACCCGTTCTAGACCACCAACCACCCATACAACGCATCGAGGCGTCTGTTCTAACCATGCTTCGTGTGTTGGAATGTCCTTGTATAGTTGCGTTCTGCTCCATCACTCCATGTCCCACACAGCCATCCCCACTACACTGTAAACTGCCACAAACTCTTGTCTATTGGACATATCGCTTTACTGCATTACTTGATTCAATTTATGAATGCTACCTTGTTGTGATTTGTACCCGACTATAGATTAGGAAACAATCAGAACTGATGTCAACTGGTTCCACCCTACCACTGCATCACTCGTTTCAAGACCTAACCGCAATATTGTATTTCTATAGAGGCAATATAACCTGCTCCATCCCATACTGCCATCTTCCTATGCTTTCTTTACCCTAAGATACTCAGGCCAAAGTATATTTTGTTCTGCCCAGTGCCATTCACCTCTCCTCATAGGGTTAGGTCCGTGTTGTACTGATTGTCAGCTGTAATACAGTCTTTGCGGGTCCTGTAATTGGAGATCGACTGGGAGACGGGACATCCGGTCTGAGTCTAGACTGAAACAAATCTGCTCGCGTGACGCCACTGTCAGCAGTTGTCTGAGCAGAATCCTCAGAGCAGCTCGCCTGTGGTCAGGACCTGCTCACCCCAGTGTTTATCAGTAACAGCAAGCTCTGACCTTCACTCGGTCTTACCCGGATTAAAACTTCACTGCTTTATACACAGCAACTAAACCACACTAAGTAATGTGGAGATGTGGCTGACAATATGGACATATCACCTTTGAACATTACGCATTAGTGAATAGCTGTCATTATCATATAGTTTGAACCATCTCTTTGCCAGTAGCATAGACCGGTGCCACACCTCTTAAAGATGAAGTACAGAAATGAGTATTGATGATAAATTCATTAAAAATAAAGCCCCGCCCCTCACACAGTGAGAGATCGGGCCTGTGTGTGACAGCAGTCGCGACCAGTCAGGCCGGTAGCAGGGCCAGTAAGGGGGCATAATAAGCCAGGTGGGAGGGGGTCTACAGCTAATTTATATGCATGGATCACAACAAGTAAGAGGTCGACCATGGTGGGATATCCTGTGATTGCAACTATTTCATTTAATATGAGAAGTGGTGTGACATAATCAGGGTGATAAACAGACCGACATAGATACACAGACACAGATAGGAAGATATACAGACATACAGATACAGTATGCACACATAGAATCACACAGGTTGACATTGTGTGTGACAGACACACATGTGCTCACAGAGTCACAACTCCAATCACACACACAGTGACAGGCAGGTATGGTTCTACAGACACTGGTAAAACACACACAGAGTTATACAGTATAATGACCAGATCCAAATCTATTACTATAAGGTATAACTTATATATGCTGTAACATATTATACTCGTTCTAACAATATGCCATGTTGTGTAGTTGTGTATCCCAGTCTCTACCTACTAAATA
Organism: Alentia gelatinosa; assembly: GCA_950022655.1. Classification (NCBI taxonomy): domain Eukaryota; kingdom Metazoa; phylum Annelida; class Polychaeta; order Phyllodocida; family Polynoidae; genus Alentia; species Alentia gelatinosa. The sequence continues at coordinate 45,494,175 of OX465583.1, read as the reverse complement.
CAGCCGGGTACATGTGTTCACAGTGAGAGTCAGAGAGTCAGTGTAGTGTACACAGTGCTCACAGGGGTTTTATAGGTGGTCTAGGTCAGACACCACCAGTCAGGTCATCGCGACCGGACCCTACACCTCAGCCCAGATGTGCACCTGTCAGCCCCGTTCCGCGCGTGCTCTATAGCCATGTGGGCAGGGCTTACATTTTAGGATTATTGAACAGAGCTTAATTACTTTATATAAGCTTTAAAACATTGGCAGATTGTGTTCTCCTTTGTGGACTATCAAGGATACGTCGTGGTAGAGCTATAGGCTGAATAATTCTCACTGACTTGAAGATACGTATAGATTTGTTATCCAAATAACTCGAGTGATCATTCAAATTATATTGTTAGTTACATTAATTGCCTAGTGTTGTCCCCCATGTCTACATTTCGTATTTTGTCATCGAACATTGAGCTGTAGGATCAGCGATGGTATCCCGAATTATGTGCACTTGACGTTTCATCGGTAGGAGCATGTTAGTTTCAAATTAAGGAACCAATTACATGATCCGTTGATGACGTCATTGAACTTGTAACCAACTACGAAAGAGAATATCTTTGTTCATCTCTGTTAAATAGTGTATTAGGTGTCTTGACACTAGCTGATGGTCGTGAGGTTCCTAGTGGGGATACAAGTGTAAAAGTTATTGTTGAGCCTACGCCATTTTAACATTAGTGCACACGCCAGAAAGCCATCAACAACATTGTCTGGGTCCGGTCTTCGTCATGGAGAGACCAGGAAACACGGCAAGTCCTAATCTAGACTGCATTTGTCCAATCGTCAGTTGATCGTCCCACATCTATTGTAGTCTTACACAGCGCCGGCGCGTGTGAGGTGCTAACTGTGGGGGGTAAATTAAGAAGGGATACCCACAGGAGCAGCTCTAGAATGTAGGACGGACTTTGAGGTTGTGGGAGAACGGCAGCTGGTATTCATCTAGTGGTACAGGGAGCAGATTGCGTGGGTGGACCGGGTGAGGTAACGACGAGCGGGATGCACGGATTGTGGGAGTAGACAAAAGGACATCTGGAATAGGACTGGAAATACTCATACAACAGCAGGATGCAGTTGAGAACAGGTATTAGGAATTATTCCTGTATCATAGCTCCTTAGTATGATATACAACATGGAAGCAACTATAATAGAACACGGTTAACTATACACATATCATATAGATGATAATCTGAGTTTGACTATAAAGATACAGAGTGAAAGAAGTGAAATTAAAGCATTAGAACAACAGGAAAGCAGTGGCGTTTGAATCAGTACGTATTAGACTAGAGCAGGATTTGGGATATACTAAAGAGAAGTTATAGTAAATGCACTCTGTATATTCAAATGAGCGACGTCTCGAAGAGAAAGTGCTTTCTAGTATGACTAGTCTACTAGATTGGTGTCTAGAACTATTTATGATGGACCTGACACTCTCCCTGACTTTGAGGAAATTTGATCGATGTATAAACTTTCTTTTCCCATTTGAGAAAGAAAAGATAAGCAAATGCCAGTAACAGAAGGGAAAACCGTAATTAGTAGTATCTATCTCATAGAGCAATCATCTGGGTAACACAGAGAAATATTTATATAACGACGTAATGGAGATATTATGGGGGTTCAGCAAAGGTTACCCGTGTATCAACATAATTATCTGATGGTGGGCCACTAACAGAAGCAAAAGAGGGCCTTTCCAGAAGATACTATGATGCCCAAACCATGAATATTATCAACAATAGAAACCTGAACAGATTGTCTTAGTAATAACGGAAATATTAATAATGTCAAAGAGTGAGCAATGGACAGTTTATAATGGGAATTGGTACCGTGATATATAGGGCTATAAAATGCTCAATAAGACCTTTCAGTTTAAATGTTTAGGGTTGCGCTCATTTCACTAAAACCATTAACCTCCTCATTTGTATACATTTCCCTTAACATTAAATGGGCCATATTGAGTTCTGACTAATCATAGAATACCAGAATACAAAACATATATCTGATCTTACATTCTATAATACGATAGTCCTGTTTTTGTGTCCATCGTGTATGCATCTAGGTATAGAATATTATCGATGCATGTCACCTCTTCATCAATACTGTGAACTAATCAGTGGCATATATATTGCGTCTATTATGTGGAAAACGAAGCACATTGTGAAGTGGTATATCAATAGATCAGACCTGCAATGCAGACTGGAGCACCAGCTGTTCCTCTGCAGTGAGGCACGATAAGCTGGCAGATAAAGTGCTCTATAAGTCTCATATCTCCTGGCAGTGGTCAGTCTAGCTATGGGAGACTCAAAGCCTCACACAAGAACAAGACATTTTGTTTTGCATGTTTCTGCTAGGATATAGGGGAATAATGAGATTGTCATTCAGCCTACACAAAAGATAGCAAATGACCAATAAGATTATCCTTGCTTGAGATCATACAAGGTGATATTTTATAGGTTCAGTATCCATTACCGGTAGGACTATGTATATATATATATATATATATATATATATATATATATATATATATATATATATATATATATATATATATGCATCGTATTTCCCTATTTAGATTTCCACACTTACACAATTCATTAGCGCATGACAGCAAATAATTTTCAATTACAAATGTAAAATGTAAGACAACTCACGAATGACGTTCGTAAATGGGAGGGACGTTTTAATCAGACAGTAGCCTTATGATTCTAAGCCATCGATTGCAACGCCACTAAGGATTGTCTAAGGACTAAAGGGAGAATGTCTATATCAGCCTGTCCAGCCATTCAATACGATGCGTCCTTCTAAAGTTTTGTAAATGCATGTGAATGTGTTGTAATTACCGTTTGGAGTTACTTCATCAGATCTACCATAATAGGTTCCCCTAAGCTCCATAGTTGAATTCAACTACAGACAACTAGTGTACATATCCAACCTTGGTTAGACTGATTTACTGGCAATACCACTCTCCTCAGACGTTTAATGGGTTTGGTCACTTAGTATACGCTGAAAGATCTCCGCTGTGGATTGGGTTGGTCTTTATTGGACCATACATGGAGTGTGCCTTATACAAAATACGCCTTCTTTTCGCAGGCATGCTCTCACAGGTTCATTGTATGCAGCACCGGCTCCAGCCCAGGCCCCAGAACGTGTAGTCACGGTGTTTGTAGACATTTTGGCCTCGGGTTAGCTCGAGCCGTTTCCTAAAATCAGTCTGGAGGATATTCTCCTCTGAGAATATCCAGAATCTATTCAGCTGGTGAAAACCGTCTTCGATCAATAATATCGGTAGCAACGGGACCTGTAATCCCTTCTAGGAAAAGTGGAGATACGAACCTGGGAATAGCTGAGACCATTGGTTTCGTCAACTCTATCTCAGGAAAGATTTTAGGAATCACCCATTTGTTGAAGGTTGGGGGAGTGGAGAAGGCAATGGAGGGACGGGGGAGTGTGCACGGACAGGGTCTCTGCGCCAGGGCCCAATCAGTCTGCCACGGCCACATACCACGCCCTGCATGGCAATCACCTCCCGGACCTTCCCACGACTCCCTCCCGGCCGCCGCCACTCCCTACTCCGTGCTGGCTGTCCTCACTCTGTGTTCTCCAATCGTGTTCACCTACACTCTCCATGCACAGTCTCTTCCTAACAATACCCGGTTCTCTAGTACTTGATGTTATAACTGTGCATAAATATATATATATATATATATATATATATATATATATATATATATATATATATATATATAGATATATAGTAGTCAAGGAAAGAAATTACAAACCTTAAATACATGTTCCATGCGAAAATTAATACTTAAAAAAGGCTTGGGTTATATCAAGTCTTTGGTCATTTTCTCTAACCTACTTGCACCCAGTCAACTTGCCATTTCTGCAAGTGCCATCTTAGGTAAATAAGGTACTTCGGTCTCAAGTGATTGGTCATAGTCAGTTGTGCACGCCTCTAAGACACTGATTCACTGACCCTCTCTACTTATCCCAATGTCACAGCGTTTTCACGCAGATACTGAAGGGATCGTTTTTGCAGCAAGTTGAAAGTCTAACTCTGCTAACCTAGGCAGTGTATATGAGTGTGTGGCCCACTCTAAACAGGGGGAGAAAGTAAATGGGACGACCATGCTGAAAGCTGTGACAGACTATGCATGGAGAGTGTGCGTACCACTGAGACTTGACCTGCTGACAGGGATCCGTGGAGGTGATCAGCACTCGGGTAGATGGCTGGACGGATCAATGGCATCCTTCATAACAGGCTGAGGGCCGACACTCACCTTAAAATGTCAAATTGTGCTGTCAGTGTCACAAACACTGGTAAGCACTGACACATAGTGTTGTCAATGTTATGATAACGGGCCTCCATTAAGCTGTCAATGTTACAACTGCGACCATCTACTTCCTAAAGTTGTGCGGTAACCGGGTTGCCAGTATAATATTCATTGCCTCACAGTGTTGGTCTCACAGACACTGCATGTTAGTGGTAGGGATTCTGTCAGTGTTACAATAGCGACTCCCTCCTGTCACCTACTAATTTCGGAGGCAGTCAGAACCAAGTATGGCCCCACAACCGACCCCTACTTTTGTCAGTGTCAATTCCTTCCGAGTATAGTACTTGGTAGTCGGGGATAGTATGAGTCTCTGGATCATATTTACTGCTATATCAGAGGGGCAACTGTGATTTGCATTATTCAGCGTGGGAAACATGCTCAGATATGCTGCCTAGGTTAGGGAGAGGTGATATAGCCTTTCAGTGGGCTGTAAAAAATCCTTCACTATCTGAGTCCCCAACATTGTGCAGATGACCAGAACCTGAGTGTCTCAGATAAATGCCATGGCCAATCACTACAAACTGAAGTACGTCAGTGACAAACTGGTGCTTGACACATTTGGACCTTCCAGAGGCAGTTGTAGCAGTTGCTGGTTGTCAAGTGGGTTAGAGCAAATGACTATTAGACTGGACCTAAACCTATTGTTAATTATATCATAATAATTTCATATTAATAAACATATCATTTGTTATATAGTTATACAGGTTTCTGGGAGTTGATTTGTAGTAAAGGAGACGGTGGAATTCACTGTTCTTCAGGGAAAGTGTGAGTTATCCCGTGGTATAGGATACTATAAGCACTTTGTATTAGCGGATACTGTGCACCTCATCGTCCCTAAAGAAAGCGGCGAGCTCTTCTCATGTAGTAGAAACTTGAGGCTGATATGAAGAACTCATATCCTAGACCAAGCTTAAAACGGCACATGTCGTCGCTTTTAGAAACACCAAAATGAGAGTAAACTTCGAGAAAAATCGTTCGATCGACTATATACACATCAGGCCTAGTGGTATTGTGTGGATAAGTATGCCTACATATATGTGTAGATGTATGAACGTGTATGTGAATGTACACTGTGTATTAGGCCACTTCCTGATTTCTATGGAGGACACATCACGGAGGTCCGGGTTACATCCACCCTTTGTCCGCTCGACGCCGAGCAATCAGTGAGGAACTATGATGAGAGCTGCTCACAAATGAGCCCTCCATCCGCCGAGAGCAGGTCGCGAGCAGCTACGAGCCGCTCAACACTGTGTGCAGTCATTACAAGCGGCGCCTGAGCAAATGAACATTCCGCTCCCATACCTGTCAAGGTCCTGCAGGGGGATGACTGCTATGATGGGCGTTAGAATGACAGGAACGGATAAAAAAACACATCCCCTCCTCCGCTTGCAGTGTAAAGACGATCTATATACCACAGACTCACTTGTTTGTTGTTGAGTTCAAAGCAATATGATAGCGATAGAGCAATTGCCAACTACTGGATAGAATTAAAGAATATAACGGTGTCCCATATATACATACAAGGGTATTATGTTGGTTTCTAGATTGCAGCTCGTATGATGCGAGGGCAGGAGGGAAGGGTAACATCAGAGCAAGTCTTCAGTATGGATCTGATATTTATCCATACATCCTGTGCACGCATAATATGGACTGCTGTGTAAAATACAATTTTGCTTTGTATTTGTCATGTCCCTTAAGGCTAGAGGAATCCATTCTAACCTTAACGTTATATCTACAATCCAATGTTTTGGAGGACTATGCTTCCATTTAGGCACTATTTACATAAGTAGGAAGAAACGGTCTGCTATGCTATAGCGATTACCTATTGGAGATATACATGGTTTACTGTATGTTACAGTATAAGCCATAGTCTGATACATAGCTTGTGTATCAATATGAATAAGAGGTCTGGTGGTTTTATAACTCACTGGAATCGCAGTGCAAGACGGTATATTGATCTTCTTGTACCATCCAAGGACACGAGCCTTGACTTTTTCCTTCATCATACGAGATACTTCCCAGAAATCAATCTTTATTAAGGTTGCACTATGTCGAGGACAATGAATTCACAGGATGAAACATATTGTCTAAAATTATTATCATCAGCAGGGAACTACTAAGTTCAAACTCGCAAGCTGAGCAGTTAATAACATACATCGTCGAATGCGGTAAATGCCATCATTGTTTGTGTTGGCTATTACTTATATATGTACTTCATCTGATGTCTGATTGTTCTAGTGCTTTGCAGATGTGCCTGGAATGTTCACTTTTGCAAAGAGACATACTGAGGCTTCTAAAAGCAAAGATCAAAATAAGGTTTCAGGATGGTGATGATCTCAACATCAGTATATAATATAGCATACACAAAGTTTCCCTCCGATGCCTTTAGACTGTAAAGTCCCGGGCTGTACATCCCTATCATGACCCTATGCAAAGAGATTAGTCATCTAAATTGTCTGTATTTACTAGTACCAAAAAGACTGCATTAAGACAGTCGCCTTTGTGTAGCAGCTCCTGCTGTCTTGATGTTGACCGTACGACAGTTATGTAGTCTTATTATCGCTCGCTCTAGTTTCCGGTCTAGCTACATGGGGGCAGGGCATGCTGACATGACATCTGATAGTTATGATGGGCCCTCCTGGCATGTGTGACAGACCAGTATAAGACTGGTCACTACTTATAGGCTGTTCCCTCAACAGCCAATCACAGCACAGAGCTTACAGGCTCACCCTGTAGCCAGATGTTGAGTGCTGTCTGTATATAAGCTGAGGAATCTGTCAATTAGATCAGTCTCTGACTAGAACCCAGTACATCTGTGTGTGAGTTCTTACTCCCTAACTATTAAGTTCCACACCTAGCACCTAGCACAGTCTAGGCCTTTATGCTTTACAAGATGTTGTAAAAGCAAAGTGTCTTGCAGTGGTATCAGAGGGGAAGGATAAAATTTGGCAGCGGTGGACACTGGGGTCAATGAGCAAAGTGTTGAACAAAACATGTATCAGTCCTGATCAAATAAGGTCAGCCCTGACTTGCTCTGAGCTGTTCCAGGTCTTCGCGTGTGCTGTGGCATCGAGGCTACCTGTAGTACGTTTTCTTGACCTTCCTCACGGTGAAGGTCGTGCTCCGAGCGACACGAACCAAGGTATACCTTCTAATTCCCCCAACCTTTTCTCCCTCAGCCCCATAGCGCTCTCATACTACAGCTACCTGGCAGCTGGTGTCCACGTAGACACAACAAGGTCGCCACACACTGGCAGCCGTCTGGTCACGTGATGAGCAGCTCCCTGGGGAATTCCGCTCAGAGAACTGCTCGACAAATGCAGCCTACACCGAGGGACGGGGGACGTCCTCAGGGTATATTTTCCGAAGAGGAATGTGTCTGAGGTTCTAGTTTTAGATCTGTCCCAAATTAATGGAGTTTGATTGTGAATCAGAGACCGGCGTCCAGCTACCATAGCCCACACGATGCGTGCATCGGGGTGCATCCTCGAGTGTATCGGCTACAGAATAAAGCTGACTTTCAAACGCGATATTGATTTTGTGTCTGGAGATGCATCATAAAGCCTATTGTAGTGTATCGGGAGCTCACTGGATGCCGGGCCTTAGTAAATAAATATTCTCCGAACGATAGACACTTTTCTCATTGAGATGATTGTATATCAAGAGTTCCTAATTCATTGTCATTTATCGGAAATGTTACAATTCAGCAGTAACCTTACTACATCTTAATAAAGTCAGTTCATAATTGGCCAGTTTGCTCATAGCTTGTCAGTGTCGATCCCCTCTCAGTTTAACGCCAAAATTCCTAGGTATAGCTGTAATTGACGCATCATCATACATAGCAATTTATTTCCATTTTGAAGTCTTCTTGATAAACCAATTACCGAATTTACGACGAAATAAAATAAAATAGTAAAATAAAAAACACTGTAAAGAGGGAGTGTATTGTGGGGGAATACTACCTAACCATTTTTTAAATATCATGCATAAGGACCTTTTTAAAATGGAAATTAAGGAAGGTAGCATGAAATGCAAATGTAAGCTGGTCTAATATTTGTATGTAAAGACGATTATACTAGCAATCTTGTAACTAGTCGTATGACTATCTCTTTGTAAAACACCTGTCATTAGGTGAAAGTGATTGTCGAAGATACAATTTTTAAAAATGAATGTCCTCAAACATCCCTAAAATAATACCCAATCTAGGTAAATGGATATACTACTGATCGAATCTGATTGCGGAATTACATGGAATCGTCATACATAAATTTACAGTTTCATAATTTGTTTCTACACGATTATACTTCATTCGTACTTGCTTTCAGGTTTCATTGGAGTGATGTAGCATTGGGGTAGCAAATTCCCTTCCTGCAACCAGCGTTAAACAACCATATAGATAGGCCTCCATTCCAGTCAAATCAAACAAGTAGTTAATTACCGGGAGCCATTCTTTTTATAGCACACATAAATTGACTCACGTCTTTCCTGAGGACATTTGGTACATATTGGTGCACACTTCAAACAAAGACTCAACAGCATATCCATACTGCCTGGCTTTAACACATGGCCGTAACTATCCGTCAGTGTACATAGCTTCTCAGATCTCTTTGATGGTAAAAGCAACCATGCAAACAAAAGTAATGAAGTTAAGTGCAGACTGGACTGATGGGAATGTGACTTTAGTCTTTGTGAGACTGAAACCGCACCCACATTCAAAAACCAATCATGAAAATACATTTTCATGTCACACACCAGTAAGGTAGCAGCAGTGGTCGTAGTGATAAGGATTTGTTGCCAACAAGTATGGAGAACTATTTCAAATTCTGTATCATGATAGATTGTTGTTAGCCGCCCTAAATAGTTTCTATGGTGTTATGAACTTTGAATTAGAAGTCGATGATTCCCCAACTAAGACCTAACTTGTAAATTGAAAATCTCCCGTGCATAATCTGGGAATCATATAAAACGGTGTTTTTAATTCAGACTGAAAAAAACCCATTGATGCAACACAACGTCAGGAAAATATTTCAGCAGGTGGAGATTGTGCCTGTGTACGGGTATGAGAATCGAGGCTGACTTCATTGATATTAATTACTGATGCGGAGAGGACGAACGGGTGCAGGTGGCCAGTGCTCGTCACATGTTTCCAGTGTGTACTGGCCAAACACAGGTAAACAAGACGGCCATGTTAGATATTTGATTAGGGTTGTAATAACACTTGCTGTTTCTCACCTCAGAACCGATCGTTCGTTTATTATCATTCCATACCTGTGGGAGAATGTCTCACTTTTACTGACCAAGAGTACGGATTCCGTTCCTCACTGAGTGAAGAAAGAAAATCCATACGTCCGTCCATTAAGCTCTCCATCTCCCTCAACCAGGTTCTGAGTAGCCCAGTAGGAAGGTATTGTGCTCACCAGAGGATCAGGTGATTTTGGATTCGAGGTTACTTCATTATTGCTGTGATATATTGTTAGCTCTCATCCTAATATCGCCACTTCCGGTGATATAGTCCTTAATACGGCCATAGCTTAAAAACATTAACCAGCCAAACAACTAATCCATATGTTTCGCTGCATAGTTAACCGAATATGATTAATGCTAGATCCAATGTTGGTCCAGACAATGATGCTAAATATTCTAGGCTTTCTATTAGTCTAGATGCCAATATTTCATAGCCATGCAGAGAGTCCTCTAGATTTGTAAAGATTAATGAGACCATAACCACTATCAGGAGAAAATGATGTAAGGGTGCCATTAGAATTAGATTGACAAATCATTCTGCGGCATTATCTGCTCTATGACCAGGAATGACTAAAGATACGATACAACCATAACAGTAAAGTATGATAAAACTAAACAAGAATAAACAATTCATTCAGCTAAAACAAACGGGATTTGAATAAGGTGCAGCCAAGCGAGATTTTCCCCACAGTTGTTAACAGCTCATGCAGAGTCCCAGAACGCGAGTCGCGAAGACAAAACAAAGATGGCGCGCGGCAGACGCTGTCCGTTGGGAACGCGGCCGGATATCCGGTCCGCCTGGTTGCCCGGCTGTCATCGCTGAACTGGATTATTTTTTTCTTTTTCACCTTTTTTGTTGGTGTGTGCACAGTGGGCTGTTGGAGGCAGTCCCGTAGAACGTGGCGCCGAAGGCCTTCTATAATGTGGCCACATATTGCCAGAGTATATACCCAAAAATATCACCCGTGATTGCATTTATATCATAAGATGATGGGATATAGGCATATATCACATCACCGTACAATAATATAATTCCTAATATACTCGGACTACCATGGCTAACAGTGTCCGACAAACTTTACCAATTGTAACTGCCCCATAAGGTTATTTTGCATTAGATCACTGTCACTACCAATGGCATATCACTTGAATCATTTTAGAATATACATGAATGAATCGACGTTGTCTTCTTGCATTTAGGTGGAAAGATTTTGACGGTATAGCCTAATCATCGCAAAAAGATATGGTAGGCGATACATCATAGTAATTCCCAGACAATTATCTACACTATGTGCTGGTCATACACACTTAATTACAAAGATGACTCAAATTGTAGTACGCAAGCGACACCTATATTACATGTGATCGATTTCTCCAGATGACGCCAGCCAGTAAAAAGATGAAAGTTAAAACCGTCATAACAACTGGCTACTAATAATCAGGTCTTTTTGTCAGTTGTTTGTGTGGGTCACGTCCAAACCGAAATTCCGCTTTGGTTTACATTACAGTCCACTTTTATCCCCACACCCTCCTCTGTCTTTTTAACCACTACTCCTCCAGGAACCCCGCGTGACTTTCCCGCCAAAAAAATCACCAACATTGGCGGCAGAAAAAAGTCGTCTGCCTGTACGCTCTCCATCCGCAGTCCTAGTGAAAGGGTTGTGGGGGAGGTAGGGGAGTGAATCATTTGACAGGATCAATGCGGAATTAGCCTCGTTGAGGTGCAATCTCCACACGGCGCTGGTTGCCAGCGAATTAGCACGATAATGCCAGCAGACGCCAGGCACTAGCAGGCGCCACGTGGAAAGAGTGGGAGGCAAGTGAGTGGAACGACTTTGGGGAATGAAATGTGCTACTCCTATTCAGGGAGAGGGGGATGATGGCAGAGAGCTACACAGACAAGGGAGTGATGTGAGGGGATCTACACAAATGTCACTTAAATACAGAAAGGGCATCATCTTACAATGTAATTCATGAGGCAGAATAAGTAAGGACTATTTTGTTGCTACTAAAGTTGGACATCATAGCCTAGAAAACCAACTTGGTAGCCCACTAAAACATTGCAGGTGCGTGCTAGATACAGCGCCAAATAGTATTCTACACTATTGATTTACAGAAATAATGGGGCTCCGACGCGAAGATTTAGCAGGTTTAGAAACTAAATTACGATAACACAATTAGATCAAGGCTTATTTCAATTGGCGTGGTGACTCTTGGCAAACTCCATGGAGTGATGAATCTTTCTTTTGATTTTTACTCTCACAACAAAGGGAGGTTTTTCTATGCATCAATGCGACATTGAAGTAGCCTTGCACCGGTTACATTGTCTTAAAGAAATCGTTGTCTCCTCTGAAAGTGACACATGTCACAGCAGAATGTGATGAATAACTTGTATTATAGATGCAAAACTGCTTTCTTCTGAAAAAAATGAGGGTTTCTTTTCATTCAGGTACATGACATAAAATTCACCTTCGTTCTATCAGTCTATGTGATGTCATTATTCACAGCAGCTTTGTACAGAAGGGAAGTAGAGTCTATTGGGCATAGTCTGGAGTGGTAGTATTGATTACTTTCGTAGGCCCCTATATCTAACCTCCTACCTCATATTATTGTTGCTCAACTTCTCGGACCGGTTCGAAGGACACCATACTATCTGGATCCCATGCCCAAGTTAGGTCTTTTCATTTTACCCATTTGCTATGGACTAACCGAGGTGAGGTCTCGAGGGATTGCCATTTTATACATAGTATGGTGGGTCAAACAGACTGGATAAGAATACATTGTATACATGTGTCTCTCTCAGTATAATTAACCAAACATTAGATTATTTGCTTTAGAAGCTCTTTCTTATAAATTGTATGTGCATTGAACAAAAACACGAACGACGAATTCTCAGCTATAAAAACGAAATGTTAAACAATGGACGATCATAAGATGGAATTATCGTAATTATGACAGATCCCGGAATGCCAATACAAATTCTATCATTGCTGATAAAATTGATTATACCAGTGATAAGTTGCATAATATGAATTAGTAAATGGATGTAGAGAAGAGTGAAACGAGGTACATATCATTTAGGAGAACGATTTACAGAACGATTTACAGATGAGGTAAAACTTCATTAAGTAGCAAAGGAGGAGGCAAGGGTGGGGGCCATGCCCGTATAGGTAACTCCTTAGGCATGTAGACGCAGAGCCCTGAGACGGATGCCCATGCTCCATGGGACACGATTGCTGCATCCAGGGGACCGTTTAATATCTCGACGGATTCTGCTAGGACTGTCATATGGTAGTCCCAGGACTGTCATAGGAGGGACCGCGTTAAACAAACAAGTATTCTTCTATCTAAGGACAAGGAGAAGGACGAAGACTTGGAATATCCTTCCAGGCTGTTAAATAAACATGTCATTATCCTGACCCGATCCTGACCCGAGGATAGCTCTCCTTTAGGAAGGGCATCTCAATAGGTGTCCTTTCTGATGCTGGTAACCTATAGGTGGTGCTCCAATGCGCCGATTGTTGGTCTCCGAGCAATCTTCACCCGTTCTCCTATTGTTCTTGCCCAATGCGCGACCATGAGGAGAACATGGTGCTGATTATAGACTAGGAGTTGGAGTGATGATCGTAGCTGCACTGCAGCTCCACTATAGGCGATTAGGTGCCGAGCGGCCAGCGACCAAATGATCGCCACCGAATCTCCTCAGGATCGGCTGCAGTGGAGCACTGTCTTAACTAAACACTATATAACCAATGCACTCACTTGAATGATATGATTCGGAGTTTCTAGCAATCGTATGTAAACAATATACTTACCTGCCATTAGATAATAAGAATTAAAATTTGAATAGAAAAGAATAAACAGCTTGTCCGGGGTTTGAACCTAGGACCTTCCGATTAGCACTGATTCTAATTCGGCACCCCCCACCAGCGCCTGGGACATACAGAAAGGAGAACCAATCACAGAACGATGGCTTGCATTCTGATCTGTCCTTCTGAAGGATTGAGGTTAGAAGAGACACAGTACAATCTGGAAAACATTCATTTAACATGATGGTTATCCAACCCTGGTCAATGTCCTCCCACGAACTCTCCTATGATTCTGTTTATCCTTTTCACTGTCCCAAAATATCAAACGGCCTACAGGATACCATCCGCAGCCACCTGCCGGGCCCTTGAGCATCGGAGGCTGTGTAGAGTGAAATAGCCTCCGAGCTCGTAGCCAGCAGCCCGTAAGGCAGCCCTGTAGACTTTGTCCCACGTTGAAGAAAGCCTGGCCCGGAGAGAGGGCTGGGTAGACCTTGAATAGGTATGCCACGCTGGGACAGAGCAGCACGGTCCTCCAGTCCGGGCGACCAGGGGGACGTTTAATTTTGTGGCCTCTTGGAGGAGGACAGTGCGGAACCATCCTAGGACCTCTTAACGAACCTTCAAGTATCGTTGGGGTTGATAATTGAACGTCCTCCTGCATCGTGAAGGTAGCGCCGGGGCCGCGGGTGGTGTTCGTTGCTCTGACTGAGTCGGAGTCCGTCCGCTCTAATCTCCAAGTCTCGCCGGCGGATTGTGAGATAATGCCGCCGAGGTCATGAGTAGGTTGGACTGCCACAGCATCAATGCATAGCCAAGTAGAAGGACAGCATGTGCTGGGAGAGTTAACTCCCTGCCTTCGTGAGGGCATCGATGTAGTTAAGGGGAACCGGAGGGGCCGGATCCGGGACGTGAGCGGAGCACCGCTTGAAGCTTTCTATGGCCCGGGACACGGGGGATGGTGAAGACTTGTGGTAACACTTCTTATCGTTTTGGCCAAAGGTTGAAGGTAGAGGGAGAGCTGGGTCGGTGTCGGTAAGCTAGGGTTGAAAGCGTGAACTTCCATGAAGCTGAGGAAGGCGGTAGCCTGCCTGCAGATGTTGTCCGCACGCAGTCCCCGCTGCTAAAGCATCTCCCCATGTTACAGCTTCCTTCCATGCCCGCTCCAGATCGCGAAGGAGATTCGGTTGGGCCTTTTCTGAAAAGATATTAGATTCACGTCAAGTCCTTGAATTATGAGTGGTTGAAGAGTCTTACTTTCATGTAGTGAAACATCACATATATTCATTGATTTTTGAGAATCTTTCTGTAAAATCAGTGTAGATTGACGTGGCTTAAAAATGTCTGCCTTAAATTCGTCTTGTAGTGTATTGGTGGCTCCCCTTTGTGTTAGGAGTATCTTTTCAGTCGAGATATTTAGTATAGTCCCCCATTTACAAATATAAAGCACACCACTACAAAAATAACACATGCTGTATTAAACGTGATGTGAATATGATCATAGATTTTGGGCGTTCCCATATTTTTAATATATGAATATCAGTGTAGTTATTTTCCTTATGTAACTACAGTCTCCGAAACCAAAACGTTATACTCCTGCATATATTTCTGTACATGTGTGAATATGTGTCTCTATCTGTTCGTATACCTCATTTCATATGCTGCACTTTTACGTGGCAGCAGCGGCAGAAAATGAAAATAGCTGCGGATACTTTCAAGCGGAATATTGGAAAGTAGCGTAGAGTAGAATCCTCGCCTAATGGCGCATTCAACACAGTCAAATCACCCCGAGGGCATTTGTCTTCTGGCTGCTGCCTCCCGATAGTATGGCTTCCCCCGTAGTCTCAAACTACTATCTGACAGCGGCGGGAGCCGGGTACCGCCAGCACTTGTCTGCTTCCAGCCCTCCCTCCCCCCTCCTTCACCTCCCATTTACAGTTTGACAGCGGCAGCGTTTCAAAGTAACGCTGACTCGGCCTCTCTGCAGGGTGTGTTGTTCCATATGGATACATGTCTGAAGGTGGATGTGCATCGGTGCGTGTAGCTGTAGATGTGTAGGTTATCATGTGGTATGTGTATGGTTTGCGTTTGCGGATATGGTGAAACTTCACATCCAAACATCTTCAGATAATAAAAACATGAAACTAGCAATAACAAATCGTACCTAACGCAGCACCTCCTAAATGGAAAGGGAAATACATTAGCCTTGAGCGATTTGGATTGTGTCTTAAAATCTGCAATCAGCATTTTGTAGGTAGCTGTCATGTATGGGAAGGCTGTAAAAGCAAACGAAGAAGAATGGCAGAATTCTGAAGTATTCTGTTTTGATAAGAGAAAAATATTGAATTACAGAGGGGATTTCTAAGGAAATGAGGGAGAGAGATACTGTAAAACAGAAGCAAAGACAGATCGGTGGGAGTGGTTGGAATTACCTTCCATAACTCAAGCTTGGTGTTCATCTGTCAATACACCAACATTAGCATGAAGTCTACATATTTGCATCATACGATGAATTAACTGGAGTTTAGTTTCCTGTTGATTAGTTTTGTCTCGAAATCTTTACAATAGAAGTTTGATAAAATGTCGACTATATTTTCATTGGTCTTCACAAATCTACTTAATTCCATTTTATTGGCCGTCGTACTTCGCTAAGATTGCCATTAAACATTTTACATATTCATACTTGATACCTCAGCAATCCATAATATTAGAAGAGAAGAGTGGGTGAATTCCCAACTGTTTTCTCTATCAAGGACGGCTAATAACACATCGTGTTATACACGTATTTTATTATATGTATACTGCTCAATGAGCTCTATATTTTATTCAAACAAAATCGACCATCTATTGCCAATTTTCTACAGAGCGAACCATAGAGAAATGGCGAAACAGTGTGTACAACATTCTGACAACTAAATTTCAACGAGATCTCATAAAGATAGAATTACATCGTTCTGAACCTCACAGTTATCCGATTCATTGATCCCTACACTCCCCATCGGCCGACGCTAGTAACAGTGTGTGCATATTATTGTGACGTATCATACAATGGCCTCTCGCTGTAACAGTAACCTGATATCTGTCTGACGGGATGCAGTCCAAATCCAATGTCACTTCTTATTACCCTGCTGCCGGCCACACGAACAAGGTTCTACATGTATGCATTGCATATGAATGTCTAAATCAGGCCAGAGAGAGTAGTCGTTAATGAAACATCTGCTGAAATTACTTCGTAAAATCTATTAAGAATATAATATGCATAGAAGTAACACACAAGGTATTTTAAGGTTTACTTAGGTGTTGATTACCTTACATTAATTGCCACGTCGGATTTTTCTTAGCAGATGATTGTGAGTTGACAGTCAATCTTTGACCAACTAACAAAGTAAAAGCAACGGCGCTATTTACAGCTCAGCAGCCCGAATAGGGAATAAATCCTATAGCTACAGGCATATATCACATACATGTAATATATGCCAAGTAACCGTACTATTATTCGCTGAGGCTCCATAGATTAGAAACAGCATTCGTTTGTACATCTAGGTCAAGGTACCAATAAAAGCGGCGCTCTATGTATTAAGAATAAGGACACTCCTTGTTTTGATACAAGACATCCTCCAGATTTACTATGCTTAGTTCTGTCCCGATAAAACGTCCCCAAACGTTCACATACTCGAAACTGGTACACACACCATGTTTCACAACTGCCTGAGACCATAAAGTGTATACCTTACTGTACCATCTCTCGGCTAGGCCACCTTTACGGCCTTCGGCTGTCTGTCCGACATATATTCCCGTCCCGGGTCATTTCTCCCCTTCTCCTTTACCGGGAAGGCTGGGCATTGATTTCTAGCCTGGCCGATACAATGCCCTTTCACATGGGGCATGTGGTGGCATGCTTTGGGCAAAATCAGAGCTTGAAGCGGCTCTTTCTGGGAACAGCTCGCGTTGGAGCAGCTCACTGAGACAGCGACAGACAACGCCAAGCAGGGTCCTATAACGCCTCCACAGCCACTTCCCTATAACTAAGACCATCATCTTTCTAGCAGGGGAGTTGGCTGTATTGGCTAGATTTATAGAATGTGGATATGTTAAACGGAGACAGAAGTGACAGAAGTAGACAGAATCTCAGAAACCTGTTCCACCTACCACGATTTTGGCTGACCTCACGATAGAATCGGTATGGTGTCAGGAAGGCCGTCGTAAGGCCAATCGGGACCAGAATCGTGGTAGGTGGGAGGGGCTTCACATGTCCACAAATGTCCATTGTGTTTAGAGGTAGTATCAAGTATAAGGGTAATCCCACTTCACACTTTTCCCTAGTCTCAAACAAATACCCTCTGATAAAAAATGCCATGGCAAGTTGCCAATTTTAAATTTTGCCAGTATCGAAGATAAATGGCGAATTGGATTCACATGGAAGAACACACCTGGTACATAGTCCCAGATAATGTCACTGTGAACACTTACTTTGGGATTCCAGCGCCCTTGAGGTGAAGGGTATGATAATCAAACAATCCTTCTTGCTGGCTTCCCATTGGCTAGGTTGGCTTCTTAGTTGTTGACTCAGCAGTGGGTACATTTCTTTTCAGAAAATTGTCAAAATCAGTCAAAATCTTTTGAGATTCTGTACCTCTTTAGGGGTAATCGTCACCGTCAACTGCAGAGGAAAAAACTGCAGCTCTGAAACCTACCATCCAGACGAGGAGATTGTATTCCAGTCCATATTTCCAAAAGAATGTGTTTGTTATCCATCATCTGGTACCTGGCCCTTAAACAAAGGTCCGTTTGATAATCTAGGCTCGTACATGTAGACCCTTTTCTGTACCTCATACAAAGGTTTATCGATCGATAATATCTAAGTCTGTCTGCTAAGACAGTCTTAGCCGTCCATAAAGTTGTCCACAAGTGTTGAATAAAGTTAACGCATATCCTTAGTGTGTCTCTATAGCATACAGAGAAGGGTCTACATGTACGATCCTAAGTTATTAAACGGGCCCCTGATGTATATATGAGGCAGCCTGATAGTAAAGTTCGTCTCTGGTAAAATGCGTTTGGCCACCATATCTCTGACCGTCGGCTCACTGGGTGGGAGAGGATGCTGTCCATTAGGCTCGGCTACACTCTACATTAGACTATCTATCAGGGGAGGTCCCCACGTGACCTGTTTTATGAACAGTACGGCCGGAGTCGTGTTCTGACCAAAGGTCCCCTGCAGACCAGAACACCAGGCGTGTGGTCAGCGGCACTCTACTCACCCTCAGCCCATTCATCGCTTTCAAAGCACCAGGCCATATCCTTCCTTTGTACGATATTGAATCCGTCAGTAAAGTTGTATTGGTATTTGTATTGAATTATTTGAGAGTATCATGCTCCTTTCTCACATGATTATTAGCTATCAGTAGCTCGGCTCATTCCATATAGCTTATTCAGATGATCACGTTTTAACAAGGCCTCCCTCAGAACTTTAGATGCAGGACAAGGTTTTAAGGTCACGATAAGAGGCTACCAATAAGCGTGGAATAATCCGTGGGATTTGTGAATGTCACTAACGCTGCAAGTTTTAGATGAAAGATAGATTGAAGTCTTACCTTTTTACATGCATACCACATATTTTCAAATGGCAACCAGAATCTACTTAAAATTCATAATCCCATCTGCACTATATTTCGCATTCATGTATGGTAGTCTCCTCCGGCCCCGGTATATACTGGTGCCTGTAGCGGCACGAGGTAGCCAGTGGGTGTGAAGCCCTTCTGAGGGTGGTTTCCCACAGAAGAGGTTGTAGTAGACACGCTCCGATCTGCACCGACGACTACCATCACTAAGGAGCTCCTTTGCCATTTTGTTATTGTCATCGGCAACACACACGTCCGGTTCCGGTCTCGGGGCTATATGGGATTGTTTTGGTCAGTCACCCGGGCCCTCACCGTGCTCCATCAAGACACCGGAAACGGTCAGCGTGGGGCAGCGTGGCGGACATTTGTATGGTCGGCGTGACTTGGGGTCTGTTCCCCTTTTGTCCCGAAGCAAAAAAGGGTGGTTCCCAGTTCACTGTGGTTAATGGAAGATTGGCTCCTACCATTTTTACACGAGTCTTTGAGAATGTGGGTAGGTAGCATAGCGGGCTGTGATTTATCAGGTTTGATTATAATTGATTTCCAACAAAATTAGAATGGATATTTAAACCAAACTTATATATCTACGACAATATAACACCGATTAAATGAGGTATTAAAGGCTGAACTATCCAAGGATATGGTTCTTATTTTAGATACTAAGCCTATTATCGATCGACAAAGAAAGAGTAATAACAGTAAATCATTTATTTAAGGGAACATGTATGCACAGCCTTCACTGCACATTGCCAGTAGACAATTGTTCTGGGGTCTTGATAATTTTGAAGAACAGTTTCTAAGATTATCCATCAATGATGACTATGTTTTTAGAAAGACCTAGGTATATTCTTCTTTGTTCAAAAAATAGAAATAATACAACTAGCAATACGACATACGTACAGAAATATTACTTTGAATCAGGAGAGGGCGTAGTTCAAGTCTTTATTCGACCCCTAATAAAAAACGCCATAGGTTTAACATGGGATTTGTTTATGTCACGGGTGTGACATAAAGTTTTGTTTATGCCACTACTTTCTGATACTGAAAAAATATGGAAATGGGGTAAGATAAAATCTAGACGCCACTCGTTTGAGTTTGAGCTTAGTTATGCCACACATCGTGTTGGCTCCGTAATGTCACTCGTCTTCGACTCTTGAAATTATGGAGCCAACAAAATGCGTGGCATAAATAAACTCAGACTCAAACTCGTGACGTCTCTTCATATTATGTCGAATAAATGACGAGGATTTCTAATGCATTAATACCAAACGGTCAATAAATTCTTATCTTAGGTCTCCCTCGATCCAAGTCGAACGACCTCGACGAGGGAGTTTTCTTTGGTGTTTTAGTGCATTTATGATGACAGGATTTCTTTTGCTGTGTTTCAGATGGATTTCCGCTTACGGAGCTGATGGTCACTATGCCTTCGCCGGGCTGAGTATCGTCCTCGGCTCGACATGTAACCTGCACATCTGCAGCGAGTTTTCTAAGAGGTAGGACCAGTCACTTCTCATGGCTTATGTTTTATCTATACTCTCCATGTTCACTTTTCCTCAACACCTTTTGGTTCATGTTACTTATCGTTTTCTTTCTTTAAAACATTCAGATGGATTTTCTACGGAAAATCCTACACTACAGGGATCTGCCCTGTAAATGCATGATGATGTGGGATATCGTCCTAGCACCGTTATATGTATAGGATTTAAGCCATGAATACATGGTCCACACACGATTTAGTCATGAAGTCATGATATTATGGGATTTAGTTAAATAACATTTCATTTGTATCGGTTTAACCGGAATGTATGTCCACATTAATCCATGGACCGAATTTCCCAATTAAATACAAGTCCCTAGAACCTTTAGTATTTTGGATTAAGGACAAATTTTTCATAAATTTACAATTCTATTTCTGTTACAGTATATGTCTGGAAGTGGGATTCAGTTTGTGTCTATTGATAATACTTAAGCATACATGCATTCGTAATGGGAAACCCATAAAAAACAAACTAGATTGAATATCAATATGATTCCTTTATTTACTAATACGCGGGGCAATGTGCTAGTTGTATCAATGGCAGAAGAGATGCTTCACTGTAAGCTTGATTAGCAATTATACAGAATTGTGATGAATACCGCGGGTCAGCAGGTTGGTCTACACGAGTAATTACGTGCATACATCGCCTCCACTACATGCTGTTATCTCTAGGTCTGCAATGAGAGGTCCGGGAAACAATATGGCGGAGAAAAATAGCTGTAGACCTCATCTACTAGCACGAACACCCTCAGGGGAAATCTAGCGAACTTCCAGAAGAGACCTTGATGAAACAACGTATATATATTCCACCGGAGTCCACTTGAGTTGAAGCTACCCCCCGCTCTTCGTCTGCACTTTCGCGGTTATAAGAGACAGGGGTGGGTAAGGTATACATTGGCGGGGGAGAAATAAATGCCACGACTGGCCTCTTAGCAGGATTAACATCGTTATGGTCGTAGCTTATTTTTGTTTAATGGAGACTGCGATGGGAGGAAAAACCACATCTTTTATGAATGGGCCACAAGCTGGGCTACATGTGCTCGCTGGCGAAGTGGCGCCCCTGGCGGCCATGGCCCTACCGAAGCTTTATGATTGAGAGACCGGAAGTAGTCAGCGGGTGACCCCGAGAGTGGGTAGATGCTGGGGCAGCCATTTTGGCTGATGGATTGTCGCTGACCTGGGCAAGCCCAGCTGGTAGAAAACTGATGTCACCTACTGATGTCTGAAGTCAGGGTGGGTGGGAAGGTTGGCCATGCGTAGTGGGGCATCGGCAGTGACGACCCATAGGACTGACTGAGCTGCTGTCTGGTCATATCTGAGCTGCTCAGTCCATCGATTTAATAAGGGGTAACTCTATGGGCTGGTTGTGAGCAACTGATAGTAAACTGACCCAACGTGGACTGTGCTGTGTCTGTCGTTCATCGTAATGCGGAGTTTCTATCTTGTACAGCCCATATTTCATGCAAGTACATATTATATTTAGCTATCTTATCATAGTTCCTGAACAATACATAATATGATCTTTCTTGCAAGCAATTTTGCAACAGTAGCATCACAGGAGAGTCAATGTTCTACGATACATATTTATATGTACGGTAAGTGTAAGACCTACCAAAGGCACAGCATTCATAAATTCTTTTAAATGCATTCGCCTTCTGTAAGCACTCTTCAGGTGAACTCCAACATACCAAATAAACTTGGTTATATTTCAGCGAAATGTATTTTGAAATGCTAGAAGATACTAATATGAATTGCCAAATAGAATGTAGACAGTGCACCGAAAGGGAGTAAGAGCAAGGATGAAAAAGGAAGGAACAATAAGAAAGGAGAAATATTTAAACAGAATCGCTTGACGGTTGTCAAAAGCCACGAGATAGACACATTTGTAATTTGAACTTATAATTTGAAAGTCACTGTAAGATGCATTAATTGTATTTTCATCTTATTTACATTAATTTCCAAAGAATATCCATGACTGTACAACTCATTTTGAGGATACAGAAAAGGCCAATTGCATTACCTTCAAGAGTGCCATAGAAAATATATAGTGAAGCTAGCATGTTTTCCAGTGCGCTTTTTCCAGACTACCTCTGAGCAATGTGGGAAGGGTAGCATTTATGATAGTTCATCCTCTTAAAGCTGGGAAAAAACATCAGTAAATAACCCTTCATGGTAGCTATTAAGTTTAATAGTAAACCGCAGTGCTGCCCTCATCCGAATAACCACGCAATACTTAATCTCATCAGTTTTACGTGCCCAGTTCAGCAGCGTATATAAACAGCAAAAAGTCGCTTGCTACCCAGATCTTGTGTGGCTTACAGTAGATAATGGTATATAAACACGATACCAGGAGGAGTAATTCAACATGCTGCCATTGCTTTAAACAAGCCATGCAGAACCTGAGGGGAAAAACTCTCATAAATATTTACTCATTCCAGTTCTATTACATGAAGTAAACACAAAAGAGAGCATCCTTATTTAAAAAGGTTTATTGACGTATGAGGGCAATCAACGACATGGTGCTTTTTATGTTTACAAACAAATACACACAAATATTATGTTGTATTCAAAGAATAGCAAAGAAAATTGCATTCTTTACAGTTTAGGAGTTGGTCCTTTTTTGGGGGGTCTTCCCAGTTTCAACTAATCTTTATTTCTATCGTATGAGATATGTACATATACTGGTAGTCGAACTGGTACGGTTCTTGTTGTACAGGTACAGTGTAACACATTATTGAATTTGGATTCTACTTCTCCCCCCCCCCCCCCCCTTAGAATTAGGATTTGTTTAACGTCAAGGTAAAATCCCCTTGATAACGTGATAAGAGAGTGGGATTACTCCTTATACTTGAAACTACCTCTAAACTCGATTTGTGGACATGTAAGTTACACAAGACTTGATACAAAACGTGTCACATTGGACAAAATTGAGTGTTATTAGACATGTGACCTCTACAAGAAATCGTGACTCAGGTGTGACATTCAAAGAGCATACATTTTGACATGGTCATTTCAAGAATTACTGTTGGATCATTCATAATTTTCCTTTCATGACGGCGGGATAATACGATTCATCACTTTATATTGGATCGACTGATACTATGTTTTTCCTGTACATTTGGAGCTACCTCTATGACTATCATTCCACTCTTTGTAATTCATTAAAGAGATTTTGTAATTTCTTACCCAGTAAGTTTGTGAAGTTGGCAAGTGCAATAATGAGCATGGAATGTAAACTTTTTGAGATATTTCTTCTTCTACTAGTAATCTGTTCCGCACCATTATATCTTTGATCATACCTGTCAACTTTCTGCTATACATGTGTGTTCTTTAAAGTCAACGAATTTATTATCCCATATCCCTATCCGTTTCTGTGACAAGATGCCTTATGTACACTTTCCTCCATATCACAACCAACTTTGTGTAGAAAATTGGAGCTTTGTTCGTGGTTGTAATGTACTTGCTTTGGAAGAGTTAACATGATAATGTTCTTCCGGTATTTCAAATAGTAGAAATTAATGTCCACCCCCGCCCCCCCCCCCCCAATAAAAAAAGAAAAAGGAGGAACTGGTCTTTTATTGTTTGACTTTTTTAATATAAGAATTTGGCAGAATGACCCTGTTTCTGTATGACGTCAAATAATTCATAACACACCATAATAATGACTTCAAAGACCGCCCATGTAACGTCACCCATGCCACTCACGCCACACCAGTGACTGATGCTTTTGAAAATAGTATTAAAAAACCCGCAAATATTAACTTCCGGGTTGGGAGGGGGGCTATTCCCTGACCATACCTCGTGGTACTTGCCGGCAGTGGGCAGCAAGGTGGGTGATAAATAAGGCACCCGAGACGTTATTACGAGGACCTCATAAAGACAAAGCCTATTGAGCCCGGGGCAGCTCTGAACCGTTGCCGTTAGTCAGGGCGGGGCGCTCCCTCTGACCCCGGCTAACGAGCAATTGCCTTCGACATGTGCGAGTTGCTCGTACACGGCGTCTAATGCTCCCCGCTCCTGCTACCTCCCCATCCCGTCTGCTCCCGGGGGTGGAGTAGTGCTAGAGGTGATGGGTGAGTATTAGGTGTAGCCGACCGCCCCGATTCTAGCAGCCATACAGGATGGATTAGCATACTGTTAATGTCTATCCATCGTCGGTGGGTTACGTTCTTGGAGGGTAAGTGGTGATGGGTAGAGTGCCATGACTTATCCAGGTACTATCAGGGATGTAATGTAAGTACTCATAAGCATTGGTAGCATGACTGACGGTGAAAGTTGTATTCACTCAGTCCTCAAATCATATTTACATTAATGTTTATATTCAATTCCTTGGCAACTATTCACAGTGTTATTCGTCATATCATACGTAAAACAGTTGCCTACGTACCGAAACACAGCATTCGATTATTTGAGTCGCTCTTGCTCGCATCATTATTTAAATGATTATACCATATGCCTAAGTGCAAGTGAATGACAAATGTCAATACAGCAATTCAACAAAGCTATTTTTATATATAATTTAGTTTTCTATCGATTTTCTTAAAGTTATTTAACAGTAACAATGTCCCAACAGTGACCATAGAGTTACTACCAACTATTCAATAGCCCAATATTTGATGTGGTTGAGCAGTACGTTAGCACAGTGGATGATGCTGGGAGCTGTCAAGGCGAGTTAAGGGAATAGCTCTCCATCTACCTGGCTCTCTCCCAGCATCGTATGTCCCAACAAGGTCGGTACCCGCCCCAGATTTTTCCCACTTCCATTTTGGCACTGTTATCAGTGAGTGCGTGTCCGGCGCCTCGACGCCAGCGCCCCGCCTCGGCCAACGCGTGCACTACACCAGTACACAGGACCCCCCACGAAGGCGGCGCATGCGCGGGGCGTACTGGCGGCAGGCGGCGTGGCGATGCAGGCAATATTATTATCCCCTGCAATGCCCCGGCAGAGATCGATCAATTACCTCCAAGCTGCCGCGCTGATCCTTTTTTGGGGGGGTAATAAAAAAAGAAAAGAAAAGTGTGAATAATCTCACAAATCTCGGCTACCACCTCGTTGCCAATACTAATTATAATGAAAACCGGCGGATAATCTCCTACCTTTCCAGCGCCTCCAGTTAACAGATCCAACACGCAGCCATGGCTCCCAGTGGTACTTAAGAGGCCAGAGCTAGCTCAGAGGGTGGATACTTTCCTTCCCAGGCTTAATGCAGTTTCGGCTGGGTTGGTTACCAGTAAGTTTAAACCAACTGGAAGCAGTTTGCCAAACCCAATGTTATTGCTCTGTTTCAGGCTTGGCTGAATTGGCTGGTCTGTGTCCTCCGATCTTTATTGCTATTTCGACCGGAAATGTTCTCCCTAAATTAGAAGTTATATTGGTTCATCAGAACTCTAGTTGGACTGGTTTCGCCCTGCTTTAGAAGCATTACGTTTTCAGATTGGTGTTGCGCCTACTGTGGACCATCGGGTCATTTGATAAACATTTATAGGTTTATCAGTACCGATAGCGCCTGTTATCTTGTGTAGATTTTCTGTAGAATATGTCTCAAATTTTGAGAATGATTCTTTTATTACTTCATGAATTTGTAATTCGAAATTTATCTTACTCGGTATGAAGACTTTACAATATGAATTTTAACCTGTTGTACACTTGTCAATTCATAAAAATACAAAGGTCTCATAGATCAATTCCATAAAGCAGGATAGACCTACAAACCATAAAAGACCGCTCTGGGGATGGAGCCTAGGCTGGTAGGTGTGTAGGTTGGTAGGTGGGCAGGTTATTTGATGGGTAGATGGGTGGGTTGGCTGATTAGTTTTTGGGCACATTGGTGGATAGGCATGGTGGTCGGTTTGTAGGATGGACGGTAGGTGTGGTGGTGGCGGGGCAGCCTAGTTTTTTAAAGAAAAATTATATATTTATTGTTTTGTTCCTATTGAACATCTGCCAGAAGTCTCATCTTAAGTCTCAGCTTGGTATGCTTCTTAAAAGTGTCCCTATCAATGATGCTTCCCTGATCCTTATTCAATGCATTCCAAAATGAGCCTGCTTTGAATTCAACTGAGTCTTTGTATTTTTTCAATTTAATATTACTATATATTCTTAATACTGGCGCCTCATGTAAGGTTAGTGGTATGCTGTCCCATAGGCAGTATTTTATTGACCTAGTTCTAGTTGGATGCATATACTTGTATGCGTCGTGGTAAATGCTAACGAGCTTTAGGCCCCAACTTGAATACTCTATGAAAAAGGGCTGACGACACAAACGGTAATGCTGTTTAAGCTCCACTAAGTGAGCTTTGTGTGGTTTGGTAGACCCTGCAGGGAAGGGAAAGTGAAAATACTGACCCTGACAGTTGGGGCATTTGCTCGTAAATGCCACAGACAGGCTATATGGAATGCGCAGAAGGGCTAGAATATCAGGTCCTTATGAGTCCCGCCATCTTACAGATACCGGGTCATCATTGTATAATTATCTTTGTATTATGATATACGGAGCGTGTTTGGTATTCCGTCTATATCGTTTATCTTACACATGTACCAATCTATTGGTTGACAATTTTTTCGTTCTGTTGAAGTCCTTTGACGGACATCGTAGTTGGAATATTTTTTTTCCAACTACGATGTCCGTCAAAGGACTTCAACGGAACGAAAAAATTGTCAACCACATGATACACTGCAGGGGTGGAGAAGGGCGACAGCTTGACTACACAGAGTAGAGAGATCCTCCACGCATAGTTTCCGAAAGACGGAAAATATGAGGGACTACATATCCACTCCCGAAAAAATGTTCCGGGAGAAAGACCACAGAAGAACACTGAACGTAAAATTGCCTGACGAGATTGATTAACAATCGAAACCACGAGTAGATGACGGGAGTAATATCTCTTGTTACAAACAACAGTGACAACAAACTTGACAGTGACAGCTAGTGACATTTCCATAACCAATACCAAAGTGTCAGCACAAAAGCATAATCACTGTCTCCTAAAGGGGCTTACCTCCCTGTCAAACGTTGACTGGGTGTAGGAGGAGAATTTCTCCTATTCAGGGGTTCTAAATCTAGATCCCTACAGGTCCTGTGTGTACAACAACTTACACATAGAGCCCCCACTCCGCCGACATCGGGTTGACTTGAAACTGCTGCATGCGGATTCTCACGAAACAGTCACAGGCCAAGCGGAGACCAACCGAATCCGCCGTCCGCGTTACGTGACGCACATGGCCAATCAACGACGCAGAAACTGGGTATGTAGATGAGAGCGCGGCAACTTCCCGCGGTCCGCTCACCTTTTCTCTCTATTCATGGTCGCAATGCCTTTTGTTGTCAGAAGTGCTGCAGCTAAGCCTCGTGATTTCACTCTATTGTTCCACTTTCCTTATTTTGTCAAGTTGTATAGTAATTAGATAAGTATGCTAAAACAGATAAACAAGATTTGTCACACCTGATAAAGATAAACACAACTATTTCTGTTTTTTCTACAGTAGATCCATGTGTATCGCAGTGACTCATGCTTATTATGAAGATTTGATAGTGTCTCGGAAACCCCTATGAGTCTAAAATAACGATATAAATGTGGTTCTGTCCTTTCCAGTTCTCGAAAGTTGTTCGAGCTTTATTCAACCATGAGTACTGTCTTTCATATCTCTATAGTGCTGGTTTCCATCTGAATACAAAATAAACATGATAAAAATGAGCATGCTGATTCTCATTCAACTCCAGTTAGTGGAAAAATGAAGTGTTCCGTAAGTGTGCTTAGGTGAAGTGTCCTTCTGCCTGAGCGGTGGAGGCCTGAGCTTTAAGAGCCCGATACACCGAAATGCACTTAATGTTGTAGACACAACTGTATTGGTATTTAATTCAGGTGAGAAAATTCTCTATTCAAGTGTTATAATAGCTGGGATAGGAACTAAAACAATCCAATTCTTCATGTGAATATTGTCCCCAACAATAACACATCGCACGTGTATATCTTAATGGTGCGGTTACTATTCCTATTGTATTTCCTCATACTGGCACAATGAATTAAGATAAGTACTAGAGATAGCACCTACATGTATAAAATTGGCTTCCATGTCCTCTGAGGATATTAATGTCTCAATTTTCGAAAGAGGGGAATAGAAAGAAATGCTCCTAACTGTGCCAATTCAGTACTTGAGTACTCCTTTATATCTTAAACTCACATTTTTACTAAATCCTTTCTAATCTGATTTGTTTTTCCAACTAGTTTAGAAACCTTTCAGTACCCACCCCATCCCTATCCCTACTCGTTTGTTTCTGTTTTGATTCTCGGCACTGCTCTATTACTGTTTTGGCGGAGCCGATCTAGGGTTAACATGTTTCCGGCAGCCGTAGCATTGCTGGCCTTCTGTCACAAGTGTATGCTGGGTGATGGATGTGTGGATTAGAGACGGGGGCCGGGATACCATCAATCAATCCCTCCTGCTTGCATCCTGCGTCAGGTGAGGGTGGCACCCCTTTGATCACACTACCTAGTGGCTTGTGGGCAGGGATCCGACACCCTTGTGACGTCCTCCCAATCCCCTCTGTTCCACAACAGGCCCGAACGGTCGTCAAGCATATCTATACAACCCTGCTGCACAACAGGGATATCTATTTATCCAGAGTCGCCAAGTGGCCTCCCGCCAGAGATCTACTTTGGGTAGGAATTGTTGCTATAAATAAGACCTGTACATATAAAGAGTAAGACCTAAATATATATAGATAGATAAAGAGTAGGTCCCCACATCTGTCACTAAGTCATCTTATGAGAGGTAGTCCTGAGAGTCGTACTATTGACATATATGTATCTATGTGTATATATATATATATATATATATATATATATATATATATATATATATATATATATATATATATATCATATGTGATACATTCGGATCATTGAATTTAACTATAGAAATTAAAACTTGTAGGCAGTCAGGAAATTGAAATAAGCCTAATTTAAAGCAGCCAATCTGCCTTGGTTGATTATTACTGAGTTACTTTTAGGAATATTCAAGATGCTAACTATAGTGCAATGCTGACATCTTTGATTTGAGGAGCTGCCATGGCTCGGAGTAAACATGCTTGTAATCGGCTATAGATTGGAAAGAGAGGAGGCGTGGATACAATCCTAGTAAAACCGCTAAAACTCTTGGTATCGACGTAATGCCATACACATATGTCATGATCAGGGGTGGAAATACAGGTCGATAGACGGTAGACATATCACTAGGGAGAAAATGTTCATTAAAAGAGTGTTGGAGAAAAAAGTCAATGGCGTCTTTCTTGATGGCAGGCCTGATGAGACTCGTAAGCATACCCTGGCGGTGTCTGGCCACATGTGCCTTTCAGCTTCGTAAACGTCTCATACTACCACACAGTGGTGTCAAAGATCATAAACCAGCTAGCGCTGCCTGCAACCAACCTACGAGTTGGTCCTCAACTATGTTCTTATAATAAATAATTTATGATATAACGCAGACTGTGAAACTAACATACGACTAACTCAATTACTTGCATTTCATTGTGTAATGTTCGGGAAACACAAAAGACGGAAATTAGAGTCCCAAATATCTCAATTGAATCCCGGTGTAATTTTGGATAGGTATACCCTACTACAAAAATAGGTGTTGACATTACCGATAATATATGATCTGATATACAGTTTTCCAGCTGATTTCACTTCACGACAACAGTAATGATCCTAGCTGCTCCCTATCCATGTGCTTAATTTTTCAATGTTAGATGAATCCAACATGTTAGAAAACAGACATCGGTTACTTTTTTTTTTTACCTTACCACATTAGTCCTTTTCTAGACCAAATCTTATATCAATTCTCCAACTGACCATGTGTCTCATCTACTACACTATTTCTCTATTACAATTGGTAAATACCTATAATGCGTGCCTTTTATCTGAATTACCTCATCATTTAGCTGGACAATACTAATTCCAAGTATACTATAATATACACCTTAACTACATCCGCCTGTAGGCCTGTTCTCTGACAAAATATATCATTTATACACAACCATATGCCTAGTATACGTCACCTATTTGCCTGAGCCAATCTAAGCTTCACCAAACCGCGACACATTATACCCAAAGCGTGCTGTGTAATAAAACATCAGTGCACATATACAGGGGTAGCGAAACCCGGCACAGTGTATTTGGACAAACGCCGATGGGCCAGCTCTGCGAGCAGCTCGCACACTGAGCTGCTCATTCTGCACCTGACACTGGGCACAGGGCCGGGCGGGCGGGCGGGCGGGCGGGACAGCGAGCCGGGCCGGGCCGCCTCTGTGTGCCGCCTGCCGCCTGTGCTACTGAACGACACCCGAGTTGTCGGGGCTGGTCCTAGAGCCAGATTAGATTCTAGGCTACATTGCATGCCGCGACTGCGGCGTCACAGGCCGACTGTGGCGTGACACTGGGCGTGATCATAGCGTGATATACGGGGCTATGATTATTCAAGGTGTCCTTGGCGTGACCAAGTATATCAGGGTGAATTGATTTGAAGGCGGGGTGTGGCATTGGCTTTGAACAGCCCAGCCGAAGTTCCCATACTTGATATATATAGTTATTCCCTCGACCATAGTAAACAATATCTATACATGTGGTATAAAGCTTTTGCCGATGTTATATTTCATGGGGCTCAAAGGGCTGAACCATGATGTATTGCGCAGTTAGATCAGAACATTGTCCTGGATAATCTGGGCGTGAGACAGTGCTTTATTGCCAAGGTAGAATAACGATTAATTGTAACCATTTTGCATTAAAAAATGCAATTCATTCGTGCCAAATATATCGAGTTGATTAAACATGTTTTATCACACAATTCCTCTAAAACCGCATAAACGTTTTGGGATATGCTTCCATTGAATTATGCCCACCATGGCTTCTGTGTGAGCACAGGGTCAGTTTTATATGTACATACATAACAAGCCTACGTGAGGCCGCCATATGCTATAATAGCTGCCTCGATTGATCATTGCCGGCTATTCAATGTTGCCTGTGGTGCTGTCTGTGTGACGCCATAATGGGTTGAGCGTAGTGTGACACCGTGGTATTGGAGGTAGAGGGGTATCATAACACCCCTACTGACGATTATGCGACAATCTAGATTGGTACAGTTGCCCTGTGTTGCAGTATAAAAGCCTGATTTGGGTGCAGTGTGACTGTAGAAGCTCGGTGCTGCACATTGCAGATTGACATAATATAGTGGGACTGATGGGACACGGCATGTTCGATTTGGACGTTGTGCACTGATGTTAACCCTTTTATGGAGACGGCCACTGAATATATGGTTGCAAGTACCATGCAGGGCTAGTTCTTTGAATATTGACCATGAATGCATCACACAATCCTTCAAGGGTTAAACGGAACAGGCGGGTGTGTTTACCATATAGAGCGTAGTCTACAAATAAAGCTTCGCCTGCGCCGTGCATGAGTAAACCACAGGCGAAGCCATGTGAAAAACATTGCCTTACAAAACATTTCTCCATTAATTTAAAATACCGACGGATATTTAGATATCATGAAATATCTAGCCATTGTGGAAGCAAGGACATTGTGCCAAAGGTAGTTTTCACATTTGGATAGACCCATCACGATCACGACTATATGGTCATATCTTTCAAAGAGGAAGTATATTCTATACAGGATAACTTAAGTATATACTACCCAAGGACAACTCTTTTGGGTGTAAATCATTGTTAATCACAGGAGACAAAAAAATAGTGATATATTGAATACATGTCATTCACTGACACATATTGTAGATTAATCAAATGTATATGCCAGGATAAGATCTTAGTTTCTATGAACTAGAAGCCATGAATGACCAAGAGTTGAAGAAAGAGATCCTTGTCGTTGAGCCCCTGAAGTGATGTAGTGCAAGCCACCCGGATGAAGGCCCTATGGAGGAGGTCCACCCGGTCTCCGGACAGGGCGGATTGGTGTGGAGGGGGTAGAGAGGATAGGTCCCTGAACGATCCAACCCTGCGCAGTATACTGCCTTAAGTATTGATTTAGGAGGTGACCGGTGCAGTACCATGCAGTGCCGCCTGGGGGCAAACCGGTTCCCGGCAGACCTAACACAGAGTGATGATTGTGAGTGGAGTTATTCATCCCGCCGGGTACCCGCCTTTTACGGCGGACCTACGCCGCTCCCCTTGGATCCCCATCCTCACGACCCCTAGCTACCTCTCACCCCGTCCTAACTCCAGCATATACATGAAGTTCCCCATGAGTCTATGCTAACTATACATATCTATCTCACACATCCTCAATTTCTCTATTTCTCCCTTATATCTCCTCTCAGAATCCCATCTGCTAGTTTCTTTCCGACTGTGTCCCTCTTCTGCATATGTATCTGCCTCTTTATGTCCTAGGTTATATTTTGTTTTGCTTTCGTAATTCTCAATTTCTCGGTCTGTATATATGAATCCACTTTTAATCATTACATTTAGATGGTTCACCTGTTTCTGTTGGTATCTTCTTTTCATCCTGTCTGTTCAAATTTCCCTTCACTTCTATAATTCGTGTAATATTTCTCCTCACTTCTTCTATCAACATGCATACGCCCCCTCCCGATGTATCTATATCTCTCAATATTTAACTGTGTCCCTCTCACCATCCTTCAGCATTGGGTGTATGATGACAACAAGATATACACCTCTGCGTTCCTAAAACCAGTTGCTGGTGACATTATTTGAGGTATAGGCAGTTATTAGAATGCGTCGTTGCCAATTCCCGTCTCGGCTTAAAAGTCAGAGCTTTAGTGAGAGTGGGTCTCCCATCTAGTTTTCTATTATTGTTTCTTTTCTGAAAGGGCCACATGAAACATTTGGGACCAAGGGAATTATTGTCCTAAAGTCATATACAAGATTGGACCCTTGTTAAAGGGCGTCATTTAAAGATAAGGGCTACACCATTTTACAACTGTATAACGCAATTCCGAGGTCAAATGTCTATAAACATTACCACCGTCTCACCCCACTTTATACATGTTTCCCGTATCCTTTTTGCAGGAGAAAGCTTATTAACTATTCTGCAGCAGGCCATTATTAGGTTGATGATGTTGGTTAAATCACTAATGTCGGGACGGGTGGCAGAGTGGAAGGCAAAGCGTAGGCTGTACAGCAATACTTCCTGCTGCCTACTGCAAAGCATGGCTGACGGAAAGATGCATACATACCCATAGCTCACGTCTGCAGTGTATACATGTGGGGGGATGAAGGTTTAAAGAAGCAGTCTAACCTTACAGGCCCAAAACTATGTGTTCCTATTGGTCTATGCTCGAGGCGATGCAGGTGAGGATCTAAAACAGCCATGAAGGACAGAGTCGTCTAAGGTTGGCATGGCCATGTTGAAAGCCATCTTAGAGGCATCGAGCGTGCTTGAGGAACAGAAATGTAGCTAACAGAGCTACGCAGGGCTACTTAAAGATAGCTATGGGAGAGTTGGTATTAGCCCTACTACCGCTCATTAGCATTAAAGCCTGACTTCCTAAAAGAGAAGTAGTTGACCTTTGTTCATTCCATAGCAAGTTTGATATTCATATTCCAGGCAATATACAACAAGAATAGCTGAAAGACAGTAGATCTAAAACTTAAAACAAGGGAAAAGAAGATGTATAATATCAAATGCACATGGAATGTAATCTATGTTTAAACGGGTTGATATACACATTGCTCACTGAAAGGTGGCATTTGTAGGTTTTGCTATGCTGGATGGGACCCCTGAGCACGGGGTGGTTGGGACAGGTTGGTATTGCGAGGCTAGGAGAAGCTCAGCGGCGCTGCATAAAGAAGGAGGCGGGCAGTGGGGACACCGTGCTTCGGCATACTCTCACACTATGGATGTAACACAAACTGACAGCCTCCCCACCACCGTCCCTCCCGGTCCCTACTCCTGGTCCTCCTGTCCCCTGGTACCTCTGCTGCTGCCTTCCGAAGTGCCACCGCATCCCCGAAACGACCACCACTACCAGCACCACCGCCACCACCATCTGTACTGAAACACCATCCCAAGCAGCAGCATCAGTGGCGGAGGTGGTGGAGGTGGCGGTGGTGGTGGTGGAGGAGGTGGTGGGGATGTTGGTGGCAGTAGTGGATGTCCCTTGCAGCAGCGGAACAGCAGTTGGGGTGGGCAGGAGACCGGTCTAGAGAGCGTCCGGCTGCAGTCGGGGCGTTCCCGGGTACACGGCAACGGAGGATATGCGGGCGGGATAAGGAGGCCGGCGTGGATCAATGCGATGTCACCTCCGGAGAGCCACCACGGGGGCTCCCGGCGGCGCTCCTGGGTGTGGGCGGGGGAGGCGGGGGTGTAGGCGTAGGGAGGGACGGAATGAGGGCAGGGCGTGCGGGTGGTAGGGCGGACCGGTGCCAGCATACACCACCACCTCTTCCTTCTTCTTCTCACACGCTCTGTGTTTACAGTAGGGCTCACCCATACATTACATCTCATTACAACTAGTCACCGCAGTGAAGTCTCTGCGTGCCTACCTATACTGCTGCTTCTTTCACCTTACACAACCCACCACAGCTAGCCTTCCTACTACAATGTATACCACCTTTCCTCGACTATCCTACAACAAAAACCCAAATATACAGCCCCTTTGAACTGCAACCTTTCCCCTACCACTTATTCTACAGCTCAACGCTGACCAATATCCGCCTTCCTACCATGACCCACCTTCCTGTTATCATAACCCATCCATCTATGTCCTCCTACTATAATCAACCAGTCTCAGCTCTGATACCATAACCCATCTCCCATCTATGCTCTCCCATAATGACCTACCAATCCCCTCCTTTGATCATGTCCCGATGCAGCCAATACATTGTTGACACAGGTCTTACCTGTACTTCACACTACCACTCACTCTATCTTACAACTTACCATGTGCATTGCCACCACCATCCAGCTCCGTCCCTATCACGGACATTTGACACTACCCCTAACACTACCACTATCATCTACCCACTTCTGAGTATCAAGCAGCTCTCCGACTTTTACTCAACTGCACTTTCCATACCACATATCAGTCCACCGTGCCACATATACTCACCTTGTCCTCGATAATTAGAGCTGCGTCATAGCAGGACCCAGCGTTAAGGAGCATGATAGAGGGTAGCTTATTGCCCGACCTCTGCCCCCCGCTCTGACAGCTCGTTCTGCATTAAGGGAGTCTATGGACAAGTATGTGAAGGTTCTGTCTGACCAGATCCGGGGTGATCCTAAAGGTCTTTTTTCATTGGCCGGCAAACACTGTGTAGATTTTCTGTGTTCTCCTAATGGCCTATTTCCATTTGGCGTCAGCAGTGCTAAGGTCCGTCGGTGGTTCCTAACTTTGTGTATCGGTGATGGCCAATGGAAATGGGCTATTAGGAGAACAAATAAAAAATCTACATAATGTTTGTCGGCCAATGAAAACGGGCTCTAAGACTCACATAACTTGTTACCCAAGTTCAACTTGCTACCTATCCCCACATACCCTACCTAGCCTGCTCCAAAATAACCTGCCTAAACCTCTACATCACGCTTATTCCCCTGCCAGAATTCCTTCTCTGTACTGACCACTGTAAATCATGTTTTCTATTACCATCACTTATAGCTCTCAGCCTCATTTAATTCCTGTCTTTCTCCTTTGTTTCTATCAATTGCTTCCTGATTTATTTTTCCTCATCATATTGTCCCGTTCCCTTGTTTACAATTTCGACCTCTTATTCATTTCTTACCGTCTACCCTCAATTTCGCTGTGACTGAATTTCATCAATTCCCCCTTTCTGGTGAATATATTTACCACTAACTGATGATTCTCAATTTCTAAAATATTGCTCTTCCCTTGTCTGTTATCTCTACCCTCCCTCCTTTTCTGCCTGCCCCCTTTCTTTTGCATATCTTCTTAATTCTCACTCCCTCTTTATATCTTCCCGCATTATATCATTCGTCATATAATCATTTCACTCATCTGATATTCCTGATATCAGTGTTACAAAGGACCTTTTGACTCGTTCCTCGGGTCGTACCCTATCCCTCCCCTCCCCTCCTTCCCCTCCCCGCTACTCATTCGCATACCCTCCTGGCTTGGTGTGGTGGATAGCGCTGACGTGTGAGAGGCAGTATGCAGATAGCAACAGATAACGTCTAAGCAGGCGCTGAAGCTGGAGTGACGCGGCTAATGAGGGGGCCGGGCAGGCGGCCCCAGCCACGCCCCCTCCCTCCCACCCCAACCTCCAGCGCCCCTCCATCCATTCATCAACCTCCAATCAGGGCGTCGCCCACGCTTTAATTGATGCCCCGTGACAGGGTATTAAAAGGCGCGGAAACATTGATAATTACATTTACATGTAGTGGAAGGCAACTCTGTTTGCCGCCTACTGCTAGTGGGTGGAGGGAGATGGGGGAGGAGGGGGTACGGGGGTGTGTTCGATAAATCAGGACCGCTAGTGGCTACAGTGCACTGAGATGCGTGTGTGTGTATATGTGTGTGTGTGGTGTTCGCTGACACCAGGGGTAGTAGCAACGAAGATGTGGGTTGGGGTCGGGCAGAGGCTACGTAGACTAAAGTATGCTGTCGTGGGGCTGGGCTAAGGATAGAGGACATAAGAGGGCTGGGGAGTAGAGTAGGGGTGGTGAGTCGGGTAGAGGTTGTCTCCAAGCATGGTCATTGAGGGCCCGCCGGTTGTCACAGTCAACGCTGGTCATACCAGCATCATGGTGGTCTGCTATATCGATTTATACAACAAATGACGGTCACAGCCAGCTCGGGCAGCACTCCCCCGGACAGTGCTATACTCTAAATTATCACATTCTGCGGAAGAACAACCAGAACCGCAATTATGTGACCAGAACTGCTGTGTGCTTTAGCAGATTGAGAAATATAAACTGGCTATTGGAGATCCTGATCAGATTTTATTATTGAATATGGATTCACACCAAAGTCTTACCACATGTTCGTTGTCCAATGCGAAATGTATCCCTTCAATTTGAATTTGATCTGTTTTGCTCTCTTGTGTCCCAATATCTTATGTATATCAACATACTTGAAATGAATGAGAAAATTAACAGATCGGAAAAACATGATTAGATTTATGATGATAAATAACAACATAGTAAATAAGAGACACGACACGACAATTCAAGCTAAATGGGGGCTGAGATGAAACGACTGTATACAGAAGCTATACGATATATTTCAGTGTAGCATCTCATAACTAGGCTAGCTGTAAAAGCATGATGACACAATGCGGCTGACCCAAGGGTCGTGACTTCCATGTTAACTCTTCTTCTGTTTATGGATGTGGGTCTTTATGCTACAGAATCAGGTTCCGTTGCCAGCACGGGTGTGACATGAAAGTCCTGTGTCCTGACAGGTCCTGATCAAAGAAGGACAATACAAAGACAAGTCTAAATCTATCCATACAGCACTGAGACATAAACAAAAAGCCAAATAAATCAGTCTTCTCACAAAAACACAAAGAATAAGAATTGTTTGCACGTGCTACCTATAAGCTCCTATTTTGGAGGCTTGAGGAAGAAATGCAAATTCAAGACGTTGGAAGCCAATAGTGATGATGGACGACGGGTAGAAGATTGATAGTGAGAAATGGAAGGAGGAGCAGTCAAGTAGAGAGGAGAGGAGAAGATATACATAGCAGGCAGTATATTCAGCCTGTCCTCGTGAGTTGGGGTTGGGAACAGACGGGATGGCTGCAAGAAGGTTCGTGCCAGCGACACAGGCCAGGTAGGAAATTGACTTGGTTCCCTGCCTACCAACACGAGGTCCTGGCAGTGAGCCTGAGCCTGGGGACACCAGAGTGACGTAGTCCTGGCGAGAGAGGGTGTAGGGGGTAGTAAACAGCACCCCTTTTTTACCCGGTCATTGACATGCATGTACATTCGTATATAGGACATGTTATGTATGCTATCAAGGAATGGGGTGTCCATTTTGAGTCTTGGACAATATTTTTTTAAAACAAAATCATGTTTTGACTGAGCAGTTTTCATACAAACTAGGAAGGAATGGCAAGTTCATCATTGATGAAGGAGTGTGGAATTCAACAAAAATCAGTCTATGGGTCATTTTCTGTAACCCACTTGGCACAGAATGCTGAAAGTCTGTAAGATTCTTTGCAACATGGGCAGCGTATCTGAGCGTGTGACCCAAGCTAAAAAAGGATGCACATTTTCACATCCTATACAGTATCAGCGTGTTCAGACATAAAAGATATACAAATTCGTTTTAACAAGGAAATGATGGAACAATATTAATCAAATCTTCACAGAATGTAGGTCAAACACCACAATTAATATTTCTAATCAGAAAAAATGAAAAGGATTATGTTTCGTATCACGTAATAAAACCCCCAAATTATGGGTTTTGACAAATATGTGCCCGTCCCCTAGCAGGGCAAACTGCCACCAAAGCCTGACCTTGAAGGGATAGCTCAACCGCTGGCACCCGTCCTTAAAAGGTTAATGTAGATTTCTTCTGACGAAATGCCTCGGATCCCTACACTGGATGTTACACCTTAGCTACTATATCCCTATTTGCTAGTACTACCTGTAATAATTTAAAAGTTGCGGATGATATTATCTATTTTGTAAAGCAGTTTATAATAATTCATTTTCTCGGTGATGTCTATTATGGATGAACTAAACTGACTTGGTATATATTGCAAAAAATGAATGTTCACGTAGAGTGAGCCTACAATACATATAAAACACTCCTATAGACAGCAACAGGATGCTTATAGCATCACCTAGCAGCCTACTGACTGGAATAAAATCTCAATACTGATTCCAACCATGTAATCGACCTGAACGCGCTAGAAACAAAGTAGTTTATATCCAGGATGACCTTTACGCTGGAGACAGGAAGCTGGGGGCGGAGGGACCAGTCAGAAAATGGGGTGCACTCTTTATAGCAGGGCGGCTCGAGATGCTCGTTCTGGATTCAGAGCCCGAGCCACTCATCACCACTCCATTCCGCGCGTCCAATTTTTCCCCGGGATCTCCGATTGGTGGATCGTCGGCATGGCACCCATTCCGATCTATATTTATCACGGGATCTTGGCAATTTGAGGGAACTAGTCATTGGCAGCTTACGCCGGGGTTTTGGACGGGGATGAAGGGAAGTTGAGGGTATGCACATAACCCCGAGGACGAGGCTGGGGCTCAAATGCTGAAAGATTTATTCCGCTATATAGGAGAACGGACCCATTAATCGTAAAAGGCCGATTCGCTGTAGGAAATACGCTGTCGGGGCAGACACCCGCTCTGATATGCATAGATTGATGGCCCGGAAGGTTATTTCAGGTTAATCTTACTCTTATGAATACAGTAATGATATCATTTCCAAACTCTAATGTTATCGTCTCTATGACGCGAAGGATCATGATGAACAGAATCCGGGGTTACCTTGTTCTTTGTCAACAGTAATCCGCTTTGTGTAATGGTATACTACTATGGAACTCCTTGAATGTAGAAATACAAAGACCAGGGGCGAAAAAAGAGTTTAAACGAGCTGTATTGAATATACTGTAAATATAAAAGAATGGTCATTACAGCTAAGCGGATGAACAAGATTTTATATATAAGCTGTGTTTATTCTTAACCTGCAGTATGATTTCATCTTTGTAACTGTATAGTAAACCAAGACAGGTAATTTGGATTTATAGATGACGAATAAAATGACTAGAGTATAATATGTATAGAAGTATTACTGAAATAAGTAATTATTATACTCCGTGACGCTATTGGTCACTAGACAACTAATTATAGATCATAGCTTAACTATGTACCTGTCTGTCATCCTGTATAATTAACTTGATGGTGATGATTGATGTACTTGAATTATATTGCATTTCTTGTTTAGAAGAACGAATCTTGTATTCGAATTCAGGAAATAGAAACCTTTTTAAAAAAGTGATGTGAAGTGAATTTTGGAATTGATGAGATACCTTCCTACTATTATTTTGACCAATTTCTTTTTGTTCTTCAAATGCCAAATACGAACTCAATATCTCATCCTCTTGTTTTGCAAAGTCTTGCGCATTGACAGTGTAAACCAATAAACATAATGTATAAACTTAATTACCACCCCAGTGGGTGGTATGCGTCAGTCACAGCTACACTGATCACCAATCAACAACCAATTTGTTTATTGTGAAAAAATAGACCCATCAAAAGAACCAACCACAAACCACCAAGAAATGTATACTCGTTCTGTGTAGTTTACCTTTCTATTCTATCCTTCCGTGTAAACTATAGATGAAGTCACATAGTTTTATTGATATTCTTTTGTAACATAAGGGGTCGATACGAAGTCATATTTGTAACTGTTTTACCTGCTATGGAAAGATTTTCCACAGCAGGGTAATTCAATTTTCATATATAGTTTTCCTCTTTCACTCAGAGAAATCTGTAAGAAAGACTCTTCTAAGTTTCTGCTTGTAAACTTACTATTTTGATATACATCTCCCTCTTTTAACAACGATTTTTCACCGCCACGTTTCCACTCTTAGGCCCGGCGTCCACCTACTACGATATGGCACCTATATGGTCTACGATGCACATCCCGATACAAAATCAAAAT
The DNA here is from genome assembly GCA_950022655.1 of Alentia gelatinosa. Lineage (NCBI taxonomy): Eukaryota > Metazoa > Annelida > Polychaeta > Phyllodocida > Polynoidae > Alentia > Alentia gelatinosa. The sequence continues at coordinate 45,452,995 of OX465583.1, read as the reverse complement.
CGCGTCGGAAAGTCACCTAATATCGGGGCAGTTGACCACGTTTCTGCGATTAGACACCGATATAAACCCCATACAATGCGTGGTGGACTGGCAAGTCTAGACATATGTCTATGATTTTGCACCTTCCCGATATGTCTCCGATATTTGCTTTTTGTATCGGTGCTATATCGGTAGGTCTAAATTTCTATCGTAGTAGGTGGACGCCAGGCCTTACTGCCCGTGAACCAGGCTATATCATATCTGACCCATACAAACAGGAACCCCCGCCTGTCGTGCAGATCTCCACCCAGACAATAACCTAGACAATCATAATACGATAGATCTCCACCCATATATAGTCTAGGCTATAGAAGGTAGAGAGAGGGCGGGGCTAGATGGGACTGGCGGATCAGGACTTCTGTTAGATGCCATAATCTGTCGCAGGGTTGGCAACTCAGCAATGCCAGACGGTAAGCCACACAAGAGACAGCACAGCATTCCCAACCCACCATCCCACTTTTCTGGGAATCAGTACACAGACAAAAAATAGCTTTATTTATGAGTGCCGCATGCACCGTTCGTCCTTCTAGTATTCAGATATATTACTTCCGGGCCATTAGATTTCCTCGTTTAAAATCAGGGCATAAATGTTTTACTTTTGGCATTTATATAATTTCTGTTCGCCGCTATCTATATTCTGTCATTGTATACCTAAACCGATGTGGTTTTTATTTTTAAAGATAATTAAAACTGAAAAGGCAGTTCGTATATTACGCATTACGATTACTCTTGAAAGTATTTCCTTCATATAATGCACATAAACGACGGACCGTCTCCGACATATGACAACCTTAAGAAATTAGGAAAGAAGTACAAATGGGTTCCATGGACGAGAGTTGAAATAGATTACAAGTAATTTGTAATGTTGAATCTAAATTGCCATTACAACCAATGTTCAACATATTATATAGGGAAATTACACACAGGGCGAATTCCCTCCATATGTTTTGGTATGTTTGTGTACGCATTTGATTATTGGCACATATTTGGTGAACATTTTTGAGATAGTAGACTTGTAAAAGATTTACAAGAATGGGATCGTCGCTGGTCAGACAAGTAGTAATTTACTAGTTCCTAGTTACAGCCATTTGTGGTGAAGTGTCAGGTTGTAATGTACATACATTGTTATGGCTTGAAGTCGAAGCAGCGGCTGGAATCTATCATAGCAAAACCGGCCCTTTCAGATGAGAGCCCTGTGGTGCAGCATGGATAAAAGCTCACATCAACTTATAGATACTGGTTCTTTTAATATTGCTGATTTCGTAAGGATCCGAATTTTCATGTGCACCAGTAATTAGTCCATGGCATATTCTTGCAGATTTTAGCAATGATATCTTTCCCGACAGTCACAAATAAAATTAATATATTGTTGGAAAATTCTGCTGAATTACCCAAATTTGATTGACTCGAGAAAAATGAGACGTCTATTTCTGTTTAGATCCTTATCTGCAAAATCAGAGTGTTGCATTGAACTTAATGGTTACAAGATTCGGCAATTAAATGGAAACCACAAACGGAAAGAGAGACCTTTGAGAAGATTACACTCTTTTCTAGTCCCATAAATGAGTGGAACCTGCCCTTGAGCGTGGTATGATATCCAATTAATTACCGCAAAATTAGTATATTGATTAATTAGTGCCAGTAGATATGAAAGACTAGGAGGTCATTTTATTGCTTTTGCCGTTAATTGCATCCCGGGGGCAATACTTTCTTTTTAGAATTCTAGAATTCTGGAATATTAGACAGAAATTGCTTAATCATAGTTAACGGGATGAACACGAATCTCTGGACTGAGTTCGTTCTACTGACACACGCCAGATGGCGTCAGCTTATGACGTGGATTACAGACAAAGGGTGTTCATCCGTAAAAAGTGCCCTGTAACAACCCCATAGGGTTGACTCGAAATATTTCAGTTTATTTAAATATTGAACAATAAAATATGATAAATGGTTCATTTCAATCCGCGGTCTAAATGAACTTACGATTGCTTTAAAAGACATTGTTGTTAAATCTCGAATGTAGAATTCAATAGCTTGGGTTTAGTCAAAACCCACATTGCTCCGCGGCATATATTCTGGTATTTGGTAGAGCGCATGGCCAGTGTGACGTGGGTATAGCATTGCATTCCCATATGCTTCGTATGAATCATCTCTAGATGATTGGGTACTGCTATCCCAGTGGGCGACCTTCGTGTTGTGGGCTATCGCAGCCAGCAGCCTCGGTGTGTTATCATAGTGGGCAGCTTCGGTGTGGTATCATAGTTGATAGCCTTAGTGTGGTATCATAGTGGGCAGCCTTGGTGAGGCATCATAATGGGCAGCCTCGATGTGTATCATAGTGGGCCGCCTCGGTGTGGTATAATAGTGGGGAGCTTTGGTGTGGCATCATAGTGGGCAGCCTGACTGTGGCATTATAGTGGGTAGCCTGAGTGTGATATCATATTGAGCAGCCTCTGTGTGGTATCTTAGTGGGCATCCTTATGGTACTATCATAGTGGACAGCCCCAATTTGCTATCATAGAGGGCTGACACTGTGTGCTATCTAATAGGGCAACCTCGGTGTGCTACCTTGGCGGGCAGTCTCGATGTGCTATTAAAGTGGGCAGCCTCAATGGGGTATCATAGTGGGCTGCCTCAGTATGCTATTCCAAAAGTCGGCCTTGCTATCACAGTGGGTAGCCCCAATTTGCTACCACAGCGCACGGCCTCGTAGAATGCCAAGCAGGTACGAACAAGTCTTCGTAATCACGGCAGACCAGCTTTGAGGATCGGGGATCATGGCCTAGGACAAGGACCAGTGTCTCATAACCAATTAGCCTGTTATTGGTGGGATGGAAGACAACGAAATGAGGGACGGAAGAAACCAGTCAATACCTTTGCTCGTTTTGTCATGCAATGTCCGCCAGTTACCTCATGTAAAAAGATAGCAAAGGAGACAATAACAACACGAGAAAGAATATGGCAAAGGTCTAGAAAAGCGAATGGGATTTCTACATTATCAATCCGACTTAAGATTAACAAGATGCAGCAGTTCTATTAGCTCATTGGTACCGGGGTTAGATAGTAATAAGCACTGCTTCTAGATTACTCTGTGAGATCTGTAATGCATTGAAAATAAAGTTCAGAAGTTCTCAACATGACACTGTCCTATCAGACATCAAGACTGTCAATAGATGTTCTGATATATTTCCGCTATCTGATCAATAGTAAGGGAGTACCAGAGGTCAATCTACACTTTAAACATAGCAATAGAATAGCCATGAATGTTACCCAATTTGTCACAGTAGACCCTAAGTCGCACTGGTACAAGCTGCGGAAATGTTGTCTGAACTGTAAAACGTGTATTTTACTAAAATTGAGCTTACCTTTCATTTATGATATCTGCATGCCATTCCCAGAGTTTTAAACCCAAATTAAATTCCTAGCAGTGTTAATGTAGCATTTTAAGAAGTCATTCATGGCTGTGACCATGGAGGACGTTTATACACTGGCCTTTTTTTTTATCTTGATAAAGAAATTACTTACAGGAGGGATAGCGATTCATACAAGGGCTCTATGGACAGGTATTGAGCTGTTAATACAAAAAGGCCTCTAAACCGTTAAGATAAATTATGCACGTTAAGCGATTGAAAGAGCAAAGACCTATTTCCCTATACTTACACGGTTATAATGTCGACCTGCCGTATAACATAATGAAGCCAGTGTCGTAGTGGCTTCCGCCCGATTACCCGCATACATTCGCCGCTCATTGGAGGTTCCCTGTAGACCAGAGGCAGTGTGTCTGCAGTGCAGTACGACAGGCTTCGTGCCTGTCAATACAAACCTGACTGGATCTTCTGCCAATGTGGCTTACCGAGACGTGAATGAAAAACCACTCAGCAATTCCCACGTGCATTCTGCTCTTATCCTCTTTTCTATTCGTGTTCCTCTCTCAGAAATACGGCCCTCGCCTATCATGTTCTCTTGTTCAGGACGGTTAACTCTCATATACTCCACATAGGTAAATAACTATAGGGTGTGCTGACGGTGTATAGGTTGTGCACTTGGGAATGCAACCCTGTAACCCGGATCCAAAAGTGCACTATGAAACTGGTCGATGGGAACGATTTTCCTTCAGTTTTATTTTGTATGAAGGGTTGGGACACACCTCAGTGCTATTTGAGTCAAACCTAAAACCGATGTGTTCACTTCGACGGGTTTCGTTAAATTTTTTTTAAATGAACCCAATTGATCCTTTCATTATCCTCAAATGATACTTTTTATTCATTCATGAAACCTTTTTGTGCGACTCCTCACTGGCAAGCTCGCGCTGTCTTTAGATTTATTATTCAAAATTCGCATTACGAGAAGTATGAATGATAATCGGTAGCGAATTCTGTGGCCAGTTTATTATTCATAGGGTAAATTACCATCCGTCTGCATAGGGTTAACAGCAAGCCGAAGAGAACATCTGACAACAGAAACCGCTCGTCCTGATCTGTTACACTCCACACGCTACTAAAATTCCCAAGAACAAAATAAAAAATGAGACGTAAAATAAGGAAAAACCAAACAGATTTGGGGCGTCTCCCGTGGTTGCCGACCTCAGGATCAAGAGCTGACAGGGGAGGCTTCCTCTGAGACCTGCCTGTCAAAGAACACGCTGCTGTATGGAGAAACCCTTTGATGTGAGACATGAAGCGGTGGGGAGGCTGGTGGCGGGGTGAAGGCTGGGTGCGGAGTCGAGGTGACTACGGGGCCGGCAGGTGGCGGGGCGGTCGTCAAGCGGGCCCCGGGTTCAGAGCCACCATGACACCTTTTCACACCTGTTAAATTATTGATTGCATGATGGAGGATGGTAGGTAGGCGGACGGGTGGCGGGCTCCCGTCCTAGCAGACCGGGGCAAGGACTCCTGTGCACTGTATACATGATGGTTGGTACACACACAACATTATGGTATTTGTCAACATGTTACCTACGTAAGCATACACATATCTACTAGTTATACCAAGATAAGAAAAGAAAAGTACTAGCTAATCTATGAACCCTTTGTATGTAGCATTAGACACAACATCACAAGGGACTGCTTATGGGATAACCTCTCCCTGCTCAGATATCCACAAAGATACAGGCTCTTAAATGTGTTTAAGGTTTTAGTCTAGCTTCAACTACCTACTAGTCATACACAGTGACAGGTAAAGTCAGCAGCCCGCTGAGGTACAGATCACGGGGCCCACGGTTCTAGTATATACTGATATCTTATATTTCATTTGTCTATCTCCGCTGCCGTGATAGGCCTGTGATTGTTGCCCACAACACAACAAAACCTCAACCAACCAAACTAGTTTAACATGCAATATGTGGACTGCGCCTACAGTATCTAAAGTGTATCTACGAATAGACTAAATAACTAGATGATGCTATAGTAACGAAGTGTGCACTTTGCACATCCACGATACAACTATACTTATACGAAAGCCCCCCATAACAGATGTTGACAGCTTTAACAGGCACCCTTCTAGCACTTCAGTTAAAGTACGGTATCTACCAAATGAGACGAGTTGTACAGTTTCCTGGTTTATGAGGACGCTCGCACTGCTTCCCTTTAAAACAATGGTCACTTCGCGGTGGTGGTCGTCCGCTAGGTGGCGCTAAAACCACACTCCGCTTGCCACGCACAGCGATTATAATGACGACCTGACGGGACTGCTCACAAGGTGCGTGTGGCGGGGAGAGTTAGACCCCCTCTCAGCAGGTGGGATAGTGGTGAGCGGTATACGAGCTGCTCACCACTTGTAGACGCCTCCAAGAGCTGCTCACGGTAAGGGCTTCATTATTCATACGATCGATTAATGATTGCCCAGCGCAGCGGCCCTAGGAGTGACAGAGTGTTAGAGAAGGGCGGATGATGCTGGGTGGGAGGAGGTAGGAGGCTCTCTCTGGCGCCTCGTCTCCAGGGTGGAGTGGGTCTCCATGGCGACAGACACCTGTCAGGCGCCTCTCGTCTCCTGGGTGACCCCCTGGCACGGGCCCAGTTGATCCAGCTGTAGACTGGAGGTCGACCACGCCCCGGCGTTATATTAGTGTGGCGTCAGCAGGATGACCACTTGCTGAATGGCGCCGCATTTGTCAAGTGTGCTATCACCCATCAAATGGGTGAGGTGCTACAGTGAAACCAGTCACATTTCACAGAACATGGCTTAAATAAAGCAGTATCAGGATGTGTGTTCAAGTGTCAGTTGTGGATTGGAAAATATATGATAGGAAAGTAAGGGTTTCTATAATAGGATGTCGACTGACAATTTTGAAGCAGATACTTTTTTCTGCATTTATAAAAGGGTCAATATACGTTGTAGCAGAAAGTATAATCCTGTGTATAGAATGAGATATAAGATACCATTAGGGCTAACAGGAGGTTGGCGGCAATGCGCACAGAAGAGGACCTAGTAACTAAGGACGCCTCGCCACCACGTGACCGCACTGATCACGTGCGCCCACCGATCACGTGACACGCACTTTCAAACCGGCCGCCCTAAGTCTAATTCTATTTAATATCTGCCGGCCACATATCCTACATATGACTGACCATGTGGGATCATACCACACATATGATTTATCATATATGTCGTGAGTCATGTTTAGTGCAATATCGTGGCGAGATCGGTGTCAGCTCTTTATTTGATTTCATACAGTGTTTGAGTAGAAGCCAGCAATATTCATCCAAGATTGCCATCATTCCGCGTACAACATACACACTTTGCTTACCTGATAGGTTCTCAGAAAAATAGCAACTGTCTAAATGTGTTTAGAAAGCATTATTGCTGTTAATGAAGAATTGGATTAGAATCAGACTGTGATCTAATCATTTGTAAATGTGCCTGCCAGAACCCTAAAAAATGAAGTGATGTTAACCGGGACCACCACTGGCACAATTAATACTCGCCTTTCCACCCATGGTTACACATTCTTATCTCCATGCTTTTGCACTAGCGGTTTGGGTACTAGTCTGATCTAATATCGGTGCCGTACTGCCGTGAAATTGGGCCGAATATCTCATTTATATATGATTAGCTACAACGACAATGGAGGTTATTTGTATGAAGCGGTGATATATCGATGTATCAATGTTAACTAATCATCGAAGTAAATGGTCTGCTTATATGGTGTGATTTGTTTATTTATTAGCAATTACATATTGGACTGTAATCTGTCCACGTGACGATAAATTGCTATTCCTATCACCGGACAGATGATAGTGTCCTCTATATTATATCTGGGTCGAGATCTACACTTTATCCTACCCCTAATATAAAATCCAATAGGCTTAACATTGACTTTCCGTATGCGCCCGTATGTCGCATACGGATAAAAAATCGCTCGTCGGAGCGTACAAAAAATGGACCAATCAGAGATCAGCAGCTGAAAGTAGTTCCAAGCACCTTCAGAGCAGCAAGAAGTGCTATATGGAGGACTTCAGAAAGTTTTTATCGTGTTTTGTGTTATTATCCTCACATAAAAATATCGTTCACAGGGGGTAGGCTATCACTATGCCAAACTCCAGTCGTCGCATACGGGAGCCCAGATTAAAACTCATCAGGTTTTACAATAATATTAAAAACAAATATTATGAATTCCCCCGAAACTTCCATGTTCTCACTAGACAATAGTCACAGGCAATAGATATCAGTCTCAAAGTAACAAGGGCAAGTAACTGCCTGCAACTGCTGGTTATAAGCAGTACATTCCGGTCACAATACGAAGAGGCAACTGCCGGCCGGAACACTGCTCCTAATACAGGCTTGGCACATACAGAACGCGGCGGTCACAAGCCGTACACGCTGTTACCCCGTTATGAGTTGCACGCTTGTCACGATCAGCTCATATCTCGGGGGAGTAGCTCCAAATAGTTTGCCCATCCACCACCAGAGGGCCTGTGAGACCCTAGTAGTCGCGAGCGCCGTCCTACATCCGGGCACAAATCCCCATTGCCCTGTTTTTAAACCTCACTCCCCCAAAACCCACTTCTTTGTTTTTATTGTTAATGACTCAAAATGGTTCCGGAAACATTGATCTAATTGCTGATGGGAAATGGCTGGGGAGTTTGGGGAGGCTGTGGTAGGAGATATTAAACCCTAATAATGGTGAGCATTTTGACGGTGGACTTGTGAAGTTGTTCAATAGAGGGATCAGGCAGCTGTCCTAGCATGAAAAGCTTGGGCAGTAGGAGGTTCGGTTGACAGCTGGCAATAGACAATATAGGCATCAATACTAGATACCAGGCAATAGACATGAGGCCTCTCGGGTATGAGGTAGTGAATAAAAGACATCAGGTATCGCAATAGATGTCTAGCTGTCATATGTTAGGCATTGGCCTCCAAACACGAGGCAGGCAGGCCAGATTGTATGCCAATAGTCTTGTAATCGACAATAGAATTTAAAAGTCAAACGGCAGTCTGTATGCATGAGGCTGTATATATGAGAAACACCAATTACAGACTATATGTTATAGACCTCGACGAAAAGAAGTAGATGAGACCCATGAAGCGGTAGGTATCAAGCAGGAGGCATCGGTAATCAGATATTGCATGAGAGGCATCGGGCAGTAAATGTAAAGCAATAGACGACGTCCGACATCGCCCAATACACGGCAGGCGTTCGGTGTCTGCGATCAGGAGCCAATGAACGGCGCAGTAATTCAGGCCGACATGAAAGTAGGGTGGTCGTCATGGTCCTTTTCCCCCGGCCAGTGATGCCTCCTTCTTCAAATCCCGCAACTCCCAACCCTCCCACCTTCTCCAGCTATGAGACATCCCCCTTCGACATCTCCACCCCTCGCTGGCGCTTCCCCCTCCCCCGCTGCACCCCCGGCGTCCCCGGCACATCGATATCACGTGTCAGACGCCGAGAGGGGCGCATTCTCAGACGCCGCGTCCCGCGTTTCCTGTCGCTTTCTGTTCCGTCGGCGGTCTTTGTGGGCGCCACGCGGCGACGCCGCTAGCGGAAGCGGAAGCTCGCTGTCGTCGTCGGGGCAATCATCCGGCGCGTTGTGTCACCTCCACCCCCTCCACTGTCAGGGAGGAGGGCCCGGGGTGTGAGGCAGAGGGGTGGACGGGGAATCGGATATGGGTGATGGGGGGCTGTTATAGGTTAGGGAAGGGCGTTGTAGGAGATGAGTGTGGGTTGAGTGACGGGATTAGGGTAAAGGTGGAGATAGGATTTTGTTGCATCACACCCGTCAGAAAGAGACGGTGGGTTTATTGGAGGATGTTGGATGAAGTACTAGAGCAGGTATGAGCCTGGGGTGTAATGGTCGGGGTTGAGGGTGCTGAATGTTGGTCTTAGGCTTAGTGTAAATAAAACTAGGAGACTTCACAAAGGGTATAACCTTTTGACTTGACGACTGTCATCTTTCTGATATCTGGATAATTTCCATCCGAATTCCTTTCAAAGTACCGACAGCGAATGCATCGAGTTTCTCTAAAATATAAACAACCAACGGCAACGAGCGTACAGACCCATTGTTATGAAAGTACATACATTTGTATAGGGCACAGAGTGATCGCTAGTTCTGCCATCATCCGGCCACCCACACCTAAAATAATTTTTCAAAACAAAGATTTTATACATTTAATTTATAGGGGTATTAATACTATATCACATCATTTTATCCCTATCATTATTTTATCATATTTTAATACATATACCCTTTTTACATTACAGTATATTGACTTTACTCCAAAATCATTCTCTATTTGATAAATCTTTATTATCCAGCCTCGTCTTTCATCTCTTTATATTTTAGCTAGCCAGCGGACCAGTGATGGCGGGAAATGCAGATATCAAAAATAACATATGAATCTAAGGCTCCATATCTAAGTGTGACTTACTGTTGACACTAATTTCATTACCCTTTGTGGCATTTTTTTTGCGCATCACCCATATACATATCTTACAAAATGTAGTATATTGCCCGAATTCTGTCCAAAATAGATTGTGAACAAATACTTTTTCCATCTTTGATGAAAGAACGCAGTATTCCAAAAGTAAGAGCAAGCTGTCAAATGCACAGTCTTTTACGAAGCGACCCGCCAGGGGTTAGTAAGTTTGCTGGCACCCTAGCAGATGACCAGGAAACCAGCGAATAATTTAAGATGCAAGTTGTTAGCTGTCCATATCATCACTCACTGATCGGAGAGTCTTATATTCAGAATTCAGAAAAATTGAAAAATTCTTTTATTGTACCCTCTATACACAAATATGTCTTCATATGACCAATCTTGACAATTTTATGAAATGACTCGATGTTGATCTATACCACTGGTACCCAAACGACTCACCGTGTACCTAAGTGATGAAATCATGATATATATTAACCTTAGAGGGCATCGAAAGCCCGAAGCGTTGGTTCATAAATAAAATGCCTGCAAAACTCGTTGGTCGCCTGATGGTTTTACTGTCTAAAACCAACATAAGTCCTATATTTAGTTATGGATACCACTCTTTGACATGGATAGCATGCATTTACGTTCATTCAAGTATATTATTTTTCAATGATAGCTTATGTGTAAGGATTTGGTATTAAGATAAGATAAGGACTAAGATTGCTGACCTTTTAGCCCTGGCAGTTCCCGGGGACCAAAACGTTTATACTCGGAGAATAGCCATAGACCTGTCACTATGTACTCTATTGTAATGTAGTTGGTGACGTGGCTCTAGAGTGACAGGGTTCCAGTTAGTGACTTCCTAGAAACACTACTCGTATGTTGCTAGCCTTCTGGATACAAAATACCCTGTAGACGCTTTGATTACAAAAAATCCATACAATATTAATTTTCTACCCCTTACTTAGGCTAAAGGCTATTGAACTATTATGTTCCAAAACTTATTAAGTCGCAGGAAGTGAAATCTTTCTAATTAGTAGCCGGTCGATATAGAAACTCCCTAGTGTCACATATGGTATTTAACTTTTCGAGAGGAGTGCATAGTGTGGAGCCCTGCCAGTAACCAGAGAAAGGGATTCCAGTCATTTCAACGCATGCCCATGTTTTGTGTAATCCTTACCGACATTCTTACCAGCTCTAGATGGGACTCTGTGTCAGCCTTAGCTAAGCCGACAACACAAGCCTAGTCCAGTTCCATTACAGACGTGACTTTGGCTTTATTCCTGAGGCCCTGACATTTAGCGAGGTGGTGCATCTGGTGGTGTTTTTTAGTCAGCTACTGTCCTTTGCACTGTTCGTTACTAAAGAGCTGCTCCCTACACGGCGGGCTAATCACCGGTGTCCTTTTGTAGTGTGTGCTAGTAAACCGTCGGCGACCAGTGGAGCTATGCCAGAGTTCTTCCTCTCCCTTCAATAAACAAACGTTCAGAGTGTGGCATCTCTGTTGACAGTCCGTACAAGCAAATATTAACCCTTACAAGCTGCTACCTAGTGTATGGACAGGTATTGACGCATGTAAGACACTTAATACCGGACACCAATATTGAAACGTACTGTCAGCTTGCAAATGGAAATATATGCCAATACCTGAAATCTAAGCGGTATATGTATCTATTGATTAGCATCAAAAGGTTGGTCTACTGTCACTTATCTATTCCCTCCAATGTTACTAGGAGATACCTAGACTAACTTCATTAATTTATATAATATCTGAACGCAAACTTGTTAAAAGTATTTGTCGGCCGTGTCCCAGCACCTTTGAAGGACTTGCACCAAGAGTGCATTGGGCATCCGTCCTAAGATATCCTCCTCATTCGTATCGGGAATTCTACAAAGCGAATGCCAGATCTATCCTTGTAGTACCATTAGGCATCTGCTTGAACTATTCAGAAATGATTCAAAACTATTGTCAAACATAAACTCTGAGGCATATCCCGAGCGTGCCCCAAAACAAGCATCAGATTTATATGGAAATTACCAAAATACCTGTCGCCAATACACCTGAAATGTTATGAAATATGTAAAGCCTACATGAAATTAAGAAATACCAAAAACACCTGTCAGAAAATATATAGGAATAGACATGAAGCATTGCCTCAATGCATCTGTCATAATTAGTGCATGGTGGGACATACTGGATGTATACCCACAGGGAGTGTCTCTTGAAAATTAGTGCACTAAAAGGGTTAAATGTCGGAGAGTATCTTTGAACAAGAAAAAAGTGGCTCACGACATGGCGGCTCTGATATCGTGGATTCCGGGGAACGTGGTGACTTCTGTGTGGTGCCGTGAGTCGGTGGAGGAGGTTCGTGAGCGAGCAACTCGCAAGCAGGTGTAGGAGAATGAAGATGTTTGCTGTGGCGGTGATGGGTTGATCTAATTAGTGGTAGTTACTAATGTGCATACGGATGGTGGGGCGGTAGGCAGAGAGCGACTCAATTAGTAGACCTACGGCATCATGCTTTTAACGCCGCTAGAGGGAGCGACGCGAGCTGCTCCTATGGGGGCAAGGGGGGTCAACTCTGCGCTTGCGCCTAGTTTAACCATTAAGGTTTCATTTCAAGTTGCAGCCATGGGGGGATTCTAATAGTGGGCGAATAATTGCATTATATACCGTTCTACATAGACTATTTATGGGCTAGTCGTGGTATTTCGACAGAGGTGGTTAAAGTTCAGGTCTATAAGAGAAAGTTGCATACGTGTACGCACCATCCAGGGACTGTAAGATCACCTCATTTATGCCGAGCGATGTTAGACTAAATAAGGGCACTCAAATTATATATACTTTATTTCCTTCGGGTCTAGTAACCTGAGCGGTACATATTTCAATGATATCATCAAACGGAGGCTTTCTGGCTCCATTAGCGCATTGCTGTCGCCTTAAAGTGCTCAATGTTTATTCATTAATATTTGGTTCCTCATGTCTCAATGAATATTATAGTCGCTAGCTGTAGGGCCTTGTAACTATATTACATGAGCATGCATTTGGGACTGATGACCCAAAAACGCCAGTATATTTTCATACTACAAGACAAACTACGTTTGAGCATACTCTATATTGATTATCCAGAGGAAGTCAGCTGGGTTATGTCAATTATCTGAAGCCACTCTGTGTGCATCAGCTCAATATAATCCGCTCGGATCTAATATGATTAAATAGTTTCAAGAATCCTGAAGTTCCAAGAATGTAAAATTGTTCATATTTCATTCAGTTCCATTTAAGATATCATGATAAGCAACTTCGTTCTTTTCTCTGATACAATAAACCTGTTCAGGCTCCTGAGTTCCAAGCCATTAAACCTGGCAGTTTGCAAACTTAAATTCAATCGCCAACAATATAATAAAGCTGAAAATCTATTACACTCTGAGTTGAACGCCGTATAATTGTTATCATGCAAATCTTTATTATATTCATAAATCAATGACCATATCTTACAGAATGACACACAAGCACTGCACTCAGGCTTGGTGATGTATCAGGTCATTGTTCCAAATGACTCTTCATCTTTTAGACTACTCTACCAGTGATATTTGGTGCAAAGGAGGGAGACTGCTCTGGATGTAGTTCAGATGGTAAAGTGTTGGACTTTACCACTGCTGAGCTCGTGCTACTATGTTATATCTTCTTTCCCGTTCTCCCCCACCATTCGATTTGAAATGATCGTGACAGGCTCAAAACCCATGCGAGCATGTTGAACATCTGTATTTTCATGATGCTACACCAAGGATCGTCAGCATTGCACATTTGTTGCAATGGTGTTTGATTTGGTTACATGCCATAATGCGTTAACAAGATGTAATAGCCACAATCTGATGCAGCGGCGGCTTCTTATCTGTCATTCGGTCTATTAGTCTAATCAATCTAAGGTTTGACCCACCACAAATTGCAATAGAATCTTTTTATTCATAATGCATTTCAGAGAGGTCCCCAAAACAACATATTAAAAATCCGCCAAAATTTGTAAAAATCAAATGTTCAGATGTGTTATAGTTCCAATACTTATATCTTGATTTTCAGTGAAGGCTATCACATTATATATTCAATCAATATTCAAAAATGGCGTTAAAACATGTTTTTGTATCTGGGATCTCAGATAAATCTTCAACTCAATATCTTGATTGGCAAGGGACACCATAATTAAGAAAATGCTATTTTGGCAATCAATCAATACCTCCGTTCAAACAATTTTAAGGAAAATCACAGGGGATATTTTTAATTTAAACATTGTTATTGTTTCAGCTTATTAAATGTTATGGTTTAGATAATGTATCATGAGATATCAGCCATCTTGTATTATAAATACATCTACTCTACTTGATATTCATTAAGCTCATTAAATATGACCAGTATATGTAGTCCTCTAAAAAATGGTTTTATTCCTCCCTTGTCATTAAAGATACTTATAATTATTGCTAATGATTCAAATTTTCATTCAAATGTCAAAAGTATAAAACATCTGTCAAGTGTTTATGGAATTTATCAATGTTGCTTTATACTCTTTCTGTACCATAGTTATTTTGATTATGTAACATGAATGAATTTAATGAAGTACACAGAAGGATCGCTGTGTTTTTCCTCCTTTATGAAGAAGAAATCCTAGCTTGGCTTTAAAGTGGCTGATCCACCAAACAGATGCTCTGCAGACAGGTTTTTACCCACCAGTCAACACTGCTCGCCTGGCTGGCCGGCCACTCCTAATTCTCTAAATTCTCCATGCTGATCCACCAAATCCTCCATTTCTGGCCATGCCAATAACCACAAGATGCACACCTGGCGCTCAGCGAGCTCTGGCAAGGTGATATACATGCAGCGGGTTTGCTTTCGACATCTGGTGGATGTTGGCCACAATAACGTAATAGCGAGTTCCAAGTTCATGTGATAGGGGTTGCACTGAGCAGTTCTCCACACGCTGTGTCGCTCCGGATCCACAAAAGCTGCGTATAGAGCAGAGCAGTGTGCCGCTGTTTTGGGATTTGTAAAGGATCGATGAGAGCTTATCAAATATCCACTGAATTCTGTGTTAAACCAAACAATAAAGGTAAATGAGAATAAGGCTTGATGTCAAGAATGTGTATAACACTTCCACCCCGAGTACCCAAACTATCTGAATATTCTGTCTCTTCTAGTGGGTTAGTGCATCCCTTGCCAGTGCTAAAAATCAATTGAAAAAGGTTTTTTGCTGGCCATTGCCAGCGATGGTTTACGGGAGGCATTTTACAATTTTGCATTCATAACTGCCTGCAGGCTGGCCTACTCGTTGCATCTTGGTGAATCAGCTTCAAAATGGGCTATTGGCCCAAGCCAGCAGCCGGCGACGACCAACAGGCCAGCTGATGCTTGCCAGTGACTGAGTTTTGAAGGCATGGTGATGGGCCGGGGGTCTGTGGGACTGGCTGTGGATACCTTGTCCACCGAGCAGATCATCACCGGCAACATACAATTTGGGGCGGCAACGCCAATCACAATTCCACCACAATGCCAATGGCTGGACGTTGGCTTGGCTTGGTGGATCAGCTGATTAACTACAATTGAAGAAAGTTCACAGGATTTGACACTGAGAGGAGCAGGTGGCGGCCATCTTGGTTTGTGTGAGGTTTGTGTCAAAAGCGCTGACTGCTTCTCAGAAAGTAGGTCAGCTCAGGTGCATGTATAGAATGAAGGGGATCAGTAAACAATACAAAGGCATGAATGTGCATGAATGAAAACCTTCATTATTACCCAAAATAGGTATTTTGAGTGATTTCAATGGGCATGTTGGATTTATGCAAATTAAACATATTTCCCCAAGGGGGATATTGGCAGACTTTTAGTATGATGTTCTGTGAAATTGCCCTTTGGATTCTTGAATTAATCATCCTGTTTATGAGCACTCAACAATATACATCTAGTGTTCAGATATGATTTCTTAATCAACAGGATGATTATCAAAGATTCCCCTTGCCATGAGAATGAAATGTAATACGTAAATTTAATCTCAATGAGATCTGACACATTTGTGTCTGAGGAACCCAAAGAGGGTTTGTGTCAGAGGTGGAATGAATAATAGACTTACACGTAAAATCACAGACATGCAGCGCAGACAGGCATAACACTTTGCACATGCTCGATGCATGCAGGCTGCCATGACGCTTTTATGTCACTATTGACCACTAGATGGCGGTACCTTTGACAGTGGTGTCTATCTCTCTTGAACATTGATTTGTTAGGTCACCATAGAGGGCGCTGCAGCAGCCATGACCGCGGCTTTACCGTGCCGCCCACGCGCATGCGTGACATGTTTGATGGTGGCCGTGTGCATTCCGCACGTGACGTTCATGGCCCAACACGCCGACACTCCACCTGCAGTGCCGTGAAGATAGGGGAGTGAGGCGGGCACGCGCGCCAACAACACACACCTGTGTGCCGACTTTAACCCTTATAACTGAACCCCGATGTCTACGCATTACTCGGAGATGTTTTTGCTTAAACGTCACATTCCAGCAGAGAATTAAATGCGCCGAATTATTTTTTCCACCGCTAGCAATTCCGTGAAGGAATCTGGGCGAAATAAATCCAACCGTTGAAGGGTTCTCTGCACTGACGTCCGCTGTTTATGGCCGGCCAGTCATTTACCCAACGATAACTGCAGCGATTTTGTCAGCAATTACGGCCCATTTTAGACGATGTGCGCTATGGCTTTATTTAGGATAATCTACTACGAAACCTCGCATTGCATCCAGTAATATGCCTGAATCGTTACCCTTCCTGTAACCAATTTCGCATATATAGTACTATGACAGGGATTCGAACACTAAAGTGGATTTTAAACTGTCAAGACTTATAGTCTTTGTATTACTGTACACGGATAAATTCTACAATGGAAACCGGTCTAGTGCTAACTATAAAACCGAATTGTTGCCCATTGCGAATATTAAGCTGTGTGAGTGGACTCAAACACCTCTCTCTAATTCTGACTACGGTCAGTCGATAGTCTGAGATCTTCTCTATATCTGACTCGTGCCACTAGCTCTTCAAAGATGCCCTCTTTGTCATTCGACTGGGCATTGCGCAATGGTATATCTCATTTTGGAAAGGATTTACCGAATCCTGGTAGTTGTGGCGATGGTCCTGGGTTTGTGGGTCGAGGGATATGGTTGATTCGGAAAGTCCTTTTGTAGATAGAAGTGTGATGTATCAAAGGCGGGTTCGAAGGAAAGCGATCATTATGTGGGCGGCGGGTACCTGTGGTGGTCGGTGTATGATGGTGATCGGTGATGCGGTTGGTTAAACAAACAGTTGTTCTGACAGCATTCCGTGACTATAATGTGGATTTATTACTCATGTCTATGATAACATGATATATGGTAGTATGTAGAAATAGCTTTTTCATTAATCATTATAGACACTATGCAGTAAAACCTATCACTTTAGAAGCTTGGAACTATGAAAAGCGCATGACTCCTATGTGTTTCATTTATATCTTTCAACTAGCAATCTGTAGGGACGATAGAGAAGAAGGTAAATCGACTTAGAAGTTGCATGTCTGAAGGGCGAACATGATTTGTAGTAGTTTGAGAAGCATCTGTTCGTATAACAAGTTTATGCTTTATTATATTTCTTCTTTTTCTTATATTTTCCTGATTTCTAAGTTTGATAAAGAGCACACTATTTTGTCGTGGTACATAGTGACTCTGTAAATTAGTTTATATCATATTCCATAAACCATATGAAGCATGCTAAGTGATTATTTTTAATCTTCAATTATTGCATAATCAACGTTATTTATAGTTGTCATTATAACCATCAGGTATATGATTTATGTGCCAAAATGTACCAATTCTAGATGGCGGGAGGTATATGATATTCTAATACGCATAGAACAATTTCTACAAACGGTTGTGTTTTTATCTAATTATGAACGGATAAATATCATCTCTACATATATATAAAACTAAACAACTTCAAATAGATGATTATTCGCATGAAACCCTAATCTCCCAACCCGTATTATTCGTTATAGCGAGTTTACCACCTACATGAGCACGCAATCAAGTGTAATTGTGGATTTGGAGAAACCTCTCCAGCCAAGGTTCAGGTAGGTGTGGTCGTGCGTCTGATGTCGTAAATAACGTCGTAAAATGACATGTAAAAGCACACGTCTCGGGTGCGAGGACGCAGATTACGTCACTAATGGATCCACTTGTCTTATCGTTTTTCCAGGTGACAAAAATCACCGCCTTACTCGTCCCCGACGAGTATACCTTTTTTCTTGGTGAGTAGCTTTTCGTAGTAGTGGTTTCTGCTCTCTAGTGCAATTGTAGCATGACTCTAGATAGTGAGATCACACCAGCAGCGTAGTTAGTTCTTCTTATTGCACCTCACCACGAAATGTAATAATCATCCTGGTTAAAAGGAAAAGTAGAAGAAAGAATATGTAAAAAACAAGGTAAGGCTCGGTAATGGAACACGATGGCTTCTTGCTGATTTCTGCGTGTCATACCATGAGTAATCTGGCTTATGGTGAAATTTGTCACGCTTCTTTGGCTCAGCTCCTACCACGTGATGCCATTACATTTCATTCATTTCAGTGGTGATAGAGTAGGTTGTCTATTTCAGGTTTTCTCCCTCTGATAATCCAGCCCAAGGTGTTATTGATTGACCCTCTTGATCTATGATAATGGGGCTGCTCTTGCCACCCATATTCGTCTTGCTAACGCCACCTTTTATATACGATTATATTTTCACATTTCTAGATCGAATATGTGTAGCTGTTTTGTCTCGTGTTGGTTACGTTATGTATCTGTGATACAGCAAATAAAATACGGTTAACGAAAACTCGTAGTGATTCCTAGAATACAAATCTAATGTCAAATGGCATACATTAATTTTTGTGGATCATCAGAGCCATAGCCAACAAACAGCAATGATGATTTATACCAGGCAAATTAACAATCCGTGATCAAATACATAAAGCATTATCATATGGTCTGTTCTGCAGCCCAATAGTTCTTCTTGTGTTGATGATAGATCACAAAACAGCTTAATTAAATTAAATTTAGATGCCCATGCATGCATATATACTATAACTGGTGAAGGTTCAGGATATATATAACATGATATATGCTAGAAGGGTTTATGACAATCAGTATTCGGATAGAAATCCTGAAACTAGTGTTTTATAGAGATAATAGTATGGAAAGCTTTACCATTGCAGTGGGAACAAATCTATTAGAATATAATTCCTATACTAATAAAATGATCATATAAATTGACAAGTGACTAGATGCTGAGTAATATTTAACAAATATCCATAAGGCTCAATCGAAGCAGTATACTTAACGAGGAAAGTAGAAGAGATGACTTATTTTTCTGAGCACCGACTCCAACCTGTTGGTTTCTCTACCATGTACAATTGTGGTACATCGTATTAGTTTGTTTGTTTTTCATCTGGTAATTGTTCTTTTTAATCCTAATCGATTCAAAATCAACTCACAATTTCCTGGCCAAAATGATGATAGATTATATACATGAATAAACATTGGTGACCCGAATATGTTTTCATCAGGAATATGAACACTATAGATATGTAAGTAGTGCAGAAAAAGGGCCAATGCGAGGGGCTTTTCTCGGCTGCATTAATAAAATAATCCATTGGGTTCAAAAGACTATCTAACTTCAAATATAATATTCCATTGTATTGTAGAATCATATTCATTTACTGTGAGTAATGAAATTTAAACTTTAATAGGCTAAAAAAACATATAGTGAATATCATTGTCTTGTGTGTACATATAAATATCACATCCAGAAGTTCCAGTAGGGAGTAGCTGATTCTGCTCAATAGTGCAGTCTAGCTCGCAGCTCCATTGTCAGATCTATATCTATAGCATCGCTTTCGTGACAGTCATTTTTGTATGCTGTATTCCATACTCTAACAGGCTTAGCCCTATTGGCTGCTATGGCTCTTGCTTTGGCAGCGTTTAGCCTGCTTTATTTGCACTCACTATGGTTTATTTGTGCAGCAGTCTCTGTATGACTGCTGGGTTGGGCAGCAATTTGACTAAATCATTCACAACTGAGATGGGATAGGTTATATGATGCGAGTCGTATTTTGTCCATCGCTGTGCTCCCTCCAGTGTATATTTTTTGGCTGACTAGGCTATATGCCCATGGCACTCTTTGGTGTTTATCCCAACGAACATATATAGCGGGGCTTGGCATGTGGTCTGCCATATATATAAGTAAAGTTAAGTATGGTTATAAAGGAGAGGTGTTAGAATACAAATTGTGCAGAGTACATTAGGGCATTCCTCCGAGTTCATGTGTATACTACACAAACGCAGTAAATCGTTATAATATGGAGCTACCATTGTTCATTCCAACAATAGGTTAGGTATATCCTCATACTCATCGAAAGGTTCAGTTACCCGGGCACCCACTGCTTGTGATATGGCTACGACATGGCTACGCCATGGTTATAAATCGGAAGTTCTGTATGATAACCTGGCCATAAAGTTGAAATTTGGTTTCATAGAATAAATGAATTTAAATTGCCGCATCGTCATTGTGTTGGAAGGCTAAAATATTCAGTGTCGTAGTGAGTCGGAACGCTTGTCATAGTGTGTCAGGAGCTCAGTGGGTTCGCATCCTTATGTACATAACCAAAGATCATCATACTTCATATCAAAGATGATATACAGGAACTAATCCTAATGATAATTTCAAAAATATAGCTGTGTGTTAGCGGCCAGTGCACCTGACTCACACCGCTCACGCAGTCCCCATGCCCCAGTCGGTGCTGTGTGGTATAAGGGAGCCAGTACACAGGGTGGGGACCCTGCAAGCTAAAGGTGGCCCATGGAAGGTAAATTCCACTCACATACACAGAGATACAACACTGACATAGAGAGATACACAGAGAGATAAAGATACACAGATGCACACACATACATAGATACACAGCCACACAGACATATAGACAGATAGAGAGATACTAAAGACGAAACCTTAGTTTAGGGTCAGAGCTTGTATCCCATCGAATTTGAATAGCGTAGTAATTCACAAGGTGAAGCCGCGTGAGTCACGTAGTGATTCAAACAAGATGGGATCGAGCTCTGACCCTAAACTTGAATAGGTTTCTGAATTCATCTCACCCTTCACATTCAAAAATAGGCAAATATTTGTGCCATAGCACTCCATTAGTTTTGCTAAATATCTCAGGGGTGTTGGATACGAGTTCCCAATGTTAAGTGTATGGAAAAAAATACCAGCCAAAGATTATCTTGACTAAAAGATAAACACAGGTACACAGGCAGACCGATATCTGCACAAAGAGACAAAGACATGCACTGTATGGTACAAACAGACTTACGGTCACACACTGACACATACACAAACTCTCTCAGGTACATACATCTCTCTCTCAGTTTGTATACATATAAGAGGCATGCAACACACAGTAACATCATCCTGTGTAGATACCTAATTGTGTTGATAACTAATTAGTTTTAATTATTGTACTTACACTATCTATATGCCATGTAATGTGTTTTCCTCTGCCTTGGTACTGGTCATTACACCCCTGGTGATGTGTCTACTCTCACAGTCAGACATACTGTGGTCATGACCTGAGAGAGCCCTCAGGTATTGATAGACCCACTGCAGGACTTGAGGTATGTCTAGACTCTAGTACAGTCTGTTGTCACCAGGGCTAGGGCACACAGGCTGAAACTAAGACTGTTATGCGCTGCCATTTTGAGACAGGAATTCCTGCCTCCGCTGATACTAAGCTGCCCTGACTGATTTGCCAGTAAGAAGTGGCTAAAGTTGGGCTAAAGTTAGAAAAGCCATTCGTGAAATTCCTTTCTCCCATCAGGCAGAGGAAACAGGCAAATGGGAACCGTGCTCTGTTGGGCCCTTACAGACCGTAAGCCGTAGGCGGCGTGGTCTGAAAACGGACTAGAGGTATGTCGAGACTGCCTCAAACTCTCCAGGTACGAATAAGTACAAGGCCCCAGAATAATGCTTGGATAGTTTCCAAACAGAATGGTCCAGTTTTGGTACTCACCTAAAACTCTCCAAATTGAGAGATGACCCATAGGCGCCACTCAGCCTCTGCGCATGTGTTGGTGGAACCTAGCTTTTAGAACGCATTAACCTAGTCTAATTGCTATATATAAGCTTTAAGACTGCAATGATCTTTGAAGAAAACTTTATTTACTCTAAGGCCTGGCGTCCACTGATCACCCGATCCGTTCTGATAAGCCCTACGATGGACCTCCCGATAAAAAATCAAATTTGTCACATCTCATAAGGGTAGATGATCTCGTCTCTGTGATTTAGCTCATGTTGAAATATCGGTGGCTAATCGGGAGCATTGCGGAGTATTCTGGTAGGAAAATCATGAAACCCATTACGATGCGTGGTGAATTGGGTTGTTTTCACATTTATCTACGATGTTGCACCTTCCCGATAAGTCTCTGATATTTACTTTTTGTATTGGAGCTATATCGGTGGGTCTAAATTTCCATCGTAGTCTATGGACGAAGGGCCTGAGACTAGAATTAGAATTAGAATTTATATTGACAAACTAAAGATTTTCATGTTACTGACATTGCCCTTGTCCGTTAACCTTACATGCTATATATCTGCATATGGTATTTTCCAACGATAATGTATTGCTTTGAATTATTGGTAATATCAAAGACCATGGTTGTATTTAAGAGCGTTATATCGATAACATTCGGACGATTGGGAATCTTTGGTATACATTCACACCATTTGCTGTAGGGCTTGCTGAATATACGCCTGTTTTGTAATGCCCACAGTGGGTAGCTGCTCACAGGACGGGGACTATCTGTGCCTATATACAGTCATTAGAGCTTTGCTGGCCCCTAGCTTAACCGGGATGACGGGTGGAAAACGTCGGAAGCACAGTGACCCCAGGTGGGACGAATCCCCACAGGACGCCCACCACATTCACGCATGGAGCCCCAAAGGGGGCGTCCATAAAATGGGGGTGGGTGCATAGGGTGGGTTGGAATGTACAAGGAGGGTGTCGGGAGGGGGCGCGTTGCTCTGCGTCCGGAACACCGGGAACCATCCGGCAGGCCCACTGCTGGGACCGGCGAAAGGCACTCTACGCAGTTACGGGACCAGGAGCTTTAGGTGCTCGGGAACCAGCAAATGTAATGTGTGTTTAGGAAGGGTAGGCAGGAAGCCTCTGAGCAATCTGCGCACGCGCCGTAGATGATTTACCTCGTTCTACAATGTACCCGCTATAATGCACGCCGACACAGGGCGTTAGCCTACTGTGGAGGTCCCGATCGTATAGACTATTCCCGTGAGTGGTTAGTATCGGGTGGTGCCACAGCCTAGAAGCCCCAAAATACATGCAGATGATCGGGTATACGGACTGTAAAAGGTTTGGATAGCGTGGGCGACAAAAGGTGATGCACACATTAGTAACACATGGATATATGCATGTGTTTGAATTCATATGAATAAAGATTGACAGATAGATGGATATATATATACATATATATAACATATCCTCTCCAACGAGTCATGTAGTTTCGAAGACTAAAAATTAGCTTTAAGATTAGATCCATTTATCGTACAGTAAATGTAGTCTCAACACCCGATAAAACGCGTAGATATTCCCTCTAATATAGATATCTACGTACAAATATATTCTAATCTCAGAGAGACATTGCCATTTAATAAAATGATTGGGGCTACACATGTCGGCTATAGCTCCGACTAGAGTTAACCAGTCGCTAAAGTAGTCTATATATCATCTGCATATGGCTGCACCCTCTGGTGGTCATCGTTTGGAGATGGGCTCCGTCCAATCTAGATAAATCCTCCGGAGAGACAGGTCCCTTAGCATCAAGAGGTAGCCAGGGCTCTGTTGTTGACTCTGTCATTATGCAGCCCCGTGCAGTAATTGTAGAGAGCCAAAGCCATCACTCACACCCTCTGTGTGTCCGCAACAAATTGCCAACCACAAAAAAATACTATATAAAGGGGTGGGACGATTAATGGAGAGATGCGAGGAGTATGTTTGTCGTCCAGGGTCCTGCTGAGAGTCAGCTGCCTCCCTGTTGGTTCAGGCCATCCTTGATCGCCACACTATCAGATAAAGTATTTATTCCATGTGCCATAAAATAAGGGCCATTGAAACCTTTTATCCGTTAAGGATGATAAAAAGCCAAAATTCTTGACATTATTTCACGCACATTAATTGGTTCTATTCACCTATATATGTACTAATATCAAAGGCTTCATCATATACATATAATTTATGTTCTCTTTGATAGTTATTCGGTAGTAACATCTGTTGAGACCTGTGGTGAGAATACAACAAACTACCTTACTTAAGATTGGTGATTTTCGCCGCTGACTTTTGAAATCTATAGAGGCAGTCCTATTGAGAAGCAGATATGATCGGCTATACGCCATGGACTGATTAATTTGAATAAGGTATTTTGCTTTTACGTATCTAGGCCTATCTATCTGTGGGGAAAACTGATTGACCTAATTCTACAACCGATTATGTGGCGTGAGACAATGCGAACGAGAGATATGATCGTTCCTTTTATCAATTTCCGCGATGATTGCAAAGATCTACATCACAGAATTTCAGATAGGGTAATTTTCTTTCTAATGTTTGTTTATGATATATCTGCCAGAATGAACATTATTAAAAACTATAAAAACAAACTAGTGTCTCTCTATTATAGCAAAGTATAAGGAAAATGCAGCGACTGGTGCTTAAAGGGTTAAACGAGGAGAGCCGTTGGTGTAATACTGCTTATACAATATTCACTGCCTCATATAATGGCGTGTACTACCTAAACATGCCCGTATCAAATATACATAGCGTCTAATGATAGAATGATACACGGAAGCGCCCTTGCTTCGGAGAATCAGCTCGAACCTCACTCTTCTATTGTAGCTCTACATTTTAGATCATCTAACAAGGAGAATCCCTGTCACACTTTAAATGCAGGTGATTTCAGAATAGTGTGTTAAAATGGCGTGTGCTGCTGTGCGCTCTAGTTTATATTTTACAGCATTACTGCCTAGAGCACTTAGTTTTGTTGGTAACAAATATTGAAAAAAATTCCCTGTGGAAATCAATATGGAATTACATTGAATTACCAAAAAAATGATATAGAAGTATCGGATCCAAATGAACATCGATTTTGAATATAAAAGGAATTTCTCATGCCAACTGTCAGTTTCTAGGTAAAATCTAGCCTTTACATGATAGCTTAGACAGTGGACTCAAATACGTAGCCAAAGATTTTATCAGAAAGGAAGGTCGCACAATTTCACACTGTGGCTCACAGCCCTCCACAAAAACGCTGACATAAAGCTCGTTTCCGATTTCCCATCGCCGATCTACAGTCAGGAACCACCAACAGACTTTGGGCACATACATACAAGAAGAAAATAAACACAAAGGCACATTTACTTATCTATACAGAGAAACACACATAAAGTCTGTTTCCATTGGCTCACCAAAACGCAGAGATTTTTTAGTTCTCCTAAAAGTCTGTCGGTGGTGCCACTGAGTATGCATTGGTATCAAATATTCTGTGAGGGTAATATAGTTTTCACTCAGTGACCTAGCATAATCTAAGCAGAACAAGTTATTGGTCATGCATTCCCTAGCTGGGTCGTATCCATTGGCCGATTTATTGTCAGTAGTGCCAAAGGTCAGTCAGTGGTTATTGACTTTAGATCGGTGACGGGAAATCGGCCAATGGAAACAAGCTTATAGAAACAGTGGCATACACGCTTCTTCCGTCTCCTCCTAATTTTCTTGGCGCGGTGGAAGATATCGCAGTCTTTTTTTCTGCCATCATGGTTTGACTCGATTAGGCATGAAACACAGGAAGTAGATTCCGTCACGTAAAGTGAGGACAATCGGTAAAACAATGCAGAAAAAACCTCATAAAACAAGACGTGTCCTGATTCTCAGTTCAGGAAGCGTTAATCAAACTATTGGCGGAATGTGTATTAGCCTCATAACATTTTGTGAGGATGAAAGAGAAAACAGCGTTGGCGTTCAACATCCTGCAGTGCCTCGTGGTAGATCCCACGACACACGTGGAGAGAGGGGGTGGGATCAACGAGGAAGAAGGGTATGGAGGTTTACAAGCAGCAGGAACCAGTGAACCATTTAATTGAATTCATTTGATTGGCATTCGGTTTGTCGAAAATCCTGTACATTGGATTACCCGAATATCCTTTGTTTATATAGCACAGATGGGAAAATATTGATTGTTTTCTGGCTGTTATAAAATTGATCAAGCCTGCTGGCCCTATATACGATGTGTATTATACATGTTGTGGTAGGACAAACCTGCCAGTGTTGTGGTGAGATCCTTTCTGCCTCCGTTCCTCCACAAAAGTTACGCCTACTCTTTTAACGCCCCCCTCACTCTTCCATGCAGACACACACCTGTGCTACTCCGCGATCCTCATCGAGTAAACAAACACTGGTCAAAAAGACTCGCCATGTTTCCTTGAGACTGGTTAAAGCACCTTGCAGTGGAAATTTTGTACCAAAGAAGAACTGTCTGAGATTAGGGGCATGGTGTGAAGCGTTTGGTGTCGGAAGTGCTCAGCTAAGCCTCGTGATTTTGCAATAAAACAAGGTGTGAAGTACACCAGTCTCAGATACACAAGGCTCTACGTGTGAATCCAACTTTAGTTATACTGACATTGATAGTGGTGAAGTAACAAGATGTTTCGTTTTGAGGGTACTTGTTTCGTTATCAAGAGCGCCTGTTTCATTGTCGTTGGTGCTTTTTTCGCCATCGGGGGTATCACATGATGAAATTTAGACCAATCTAGTTAAAGACAAGCGTAAATAAAACATACAAGTTGGAGTTACTCGATAAGTGTGGTCATGGTTTCCCTATTAATGGGTGAGAACTTTGGAATTCGTTCACCCGGAGCCAATTTTCCTCTAATTTTGTATGGCAGATTTGTTTGGTAGGGCATGGTCCAATTAAATCAGCCAATGCTGACATGACCACATTACAGGGTATGGTCTGGCCCAATTGAGACATATAATGTCAGATCCAGAGTCTCTCTAAATTCGGTGTTTTCAAATGGCAGTAAGGAGTGGCCATTTACTTGCAGCTTCCTTCACTGGGGTAGGAAATATATGATTATACATCTGAGGATGAAAATCGGGTCTTAGAAACATTAGAAAGGTCTTAGAAACACCAGGGTAGAAAAAGGTCATATTACCGTCATGTTAATAACATGTCCATTAGCCTGATTGATATCGACGTTTCCAGTGACGAATTGGTGTTGTTGATGAGTATCAGGTATTGAATAGGCGATTTCTCCTACTACACATAGTTGTTGGCTTGAGTAGCAATGCATTTAAGACAATAATATATTGGAAGGTGTCGACTAGGAAGTTCATGTAAGGCTTTTCCAGTACCACAAGAGGCTGTATTCAAGTAAAAGACTTGCATATCATTTCCATATGTAGGATCTATTTTACTCTCGATGACTGTGGCTCCAAACTCTTCATCAGTACTAGCCATTGACCTAGGCGGCTTAATTATGTACCTTGCTACAGGCGACAATTAACATATTTATGAGGACCAAGTGCGTTGAACTCCGTCCATCTGAATGCATTTACATAAGTACGAGTATATGTATATATTTCTATAGATACTATATATATATATATATACATATATTTTATTCAGTCATCAATTTATCTTTCTTCTCCTCGTTCCATCAGTCCGTCAATTTCTGGCTCCCGAGCTCAAGTCCTATTTCACACCGTTAGTCCCCCCTTGTCTTTTATGAGTCGCCCGCGTTAAGCTTTTATCGGTATAGCAGCTACGACATAGATTACCAATAGCAATAAAACAGATTATAGCAATGTCTAAAGGTCATAAAAGGGGTGGTTCCACCGTCTGCAAGCTGTCTGTTCTCTGTCAAGATATTGAATGCGTTACTATCTAGATGTATGAAATTAAAAATTAAAATTCCCTTGAAACCCCCCAAAAGAAGATATTGACTAGTAAGCTTGGGAGTAGCATACAGTAATGACTCATGAAACATAATATTACAAGCCTCGACTATGTATATTCCATCCACTAACATGATGAATGTGGTCTAGCAAGACAGTTCTACTAACCTGAAGAATATTAGAGTGATATGAATGTGTGTTATACGTAGATCCGTCAGTGCGAATTTGCAGAACTGGATCGCCTGTTCCCGAGATTTGTAGTTCCCCAGCAGTTATTAACTAATGAATAGATAGCAAAATGCGTGTTTAATCATCTAATCATGACCATTGTTTTGTGGCCGCGAAGTTGAAGTAGGCGATTGCGTGGCAGTCATCATAGCTGACTAAAATGGCTGCTGCTGTGGTCATACTTAATGTTCGAACCAGAAGACCAGGTATGTGTGTTGGATATCCGAGCTTTGTATGTGGATGGCCGCAGTTATAATCCATTCCAAATTTATCCGAGTATGTATTTGCGTTCGTTTAGAAATGAGCATCCACGATGTAATGATTCAAATCCATGAGGATTGGGATCAGTCGTGGTGCAATACTATAATGAAAAAGAGTGGCATTAACCAAGCGCCCCGCTATGCAATTTTAGAGCAATTCATAGCATGGTGATTGTATAGTAATAGATTGCACCATGCTTCCTAGTATTAAGGTTTTATGTTTCAATTGGTCAAATCATATGATTCTCCAGCACATATTCAGATTCCTGGCATGGCAAAGCAGCTATGCCCTTTAATGTTCACTTGAACAAAATGTTTGCCATTTAGCGGAGGGATTAAGAGGAAATGATTATGTATCTCACTGACTATCATGATGCATCCTTGGGATGTGAAGCATACTGCGCAAAAGGAACGCATACATTCACCATGAAACCTGCATTTGTCAAGCACTTGCCTTGGACAAGCACATATGTAGACCAAAAACAACACATGAATAGAGAATACTAGTAAACATCCCTTTTTCTTTTTCTCCTTTTTTTCCTTTTTATTCTTCCGTACTGGTCGTTTTCTCCGCCCCTTCTCTCGGCCCTTTACTGTTGCACACCTGACTGACCGGCATTGCCTTTTCCATTTTTATTTTCGCTACGGGTCCCTGGTAGCTGTTCTATTGATGTTCAATAGATGAGATCCATTGGTCATTCAACTGCGAGCAGCTCGTGTACAGCTGCCTCCATGCACACAGGCTCTTTACTGCTCTCCGCCAGTTACTATAGACCGGGTTGAGGTCAGACCCTGAGCACTGCTCAAGGTTCGGTGCAAGGGAACTATGTTTAAACAGGTCGACATGTCCCAGCGGGTATTGAAATGTGTCACTTTCATTATGCAAGATTCTAGAGTGGTGCGCACGTTTCTGGGTAGCGTTTTTACATTATGGGAGAGTGGATTTTATGCCTTTTTATGGTCTATGGTGGTCGTTCAATCCCATCACGATGGCGGTGCTATCCTATACCCGAACATGGTTTGTACCATCACCATGACAACTGGCTAGACGCGTGTCGCCCGGGTTTTAATATAAAGGCCGGTGGCGTGCCCCCTGCCTACCTTGGAGCAATAGATCTGCTCACTTAATCTGCAGCCCCCAGTCGAGCTGCTCTAGCTGGTGTCAGGAGCCAGTCCCCGCGGTCACGTCCGGGTTGTGGGCACGTGCAAAATGGCGACGTTTGATTGGCTCCTGGGGGTTGGGATACGAGCGTTGCCTGGAGTTCTATCTAAGAGCTGGAACGTCACCGCTAATTAAAGTTCAGCTAGAAGATATTCTGTATATTTCCGGGGGGCATAGATCCGTGGGAAATGCTTGTATGGGAGAGAGCCTAGTTTAAGGACCACCGATTGTAATATTGGTATGTTTTGAGAGGAAATGAATTACGAGACTTAATATCAGGGTTAGTTCTAAAATGAATTGCATACATGCTCTATTTGTACAGCCACACTCCAGGTCCACCTTTCTGTCTGTATATCTTAGTATGTAGTGCCGTACGTTTCCGATGCTCAGCCTTAAATGGGTGCAATCTCAAACTAATTGAATAATGCGCCTTTAACGATGGCGATAACAATGGAGATTACTATGAGCTCTAATTAGAAATTCTAGGGTAACTCAATTTCAGCAGGTTTTCGCTAAGATTCATTGTATCGCAAATTGACTGGTAGAAACCTATTTGATCGATTAGAGGACCTTATCTCTTAATAAATTATAAAACTGCTTTTAAATATTGCATAATTACACTTGCACAATACGGTCCGATCCATAGAGTACGTACTTGTATGCAATGAGAGGGTGGGGGTAAAATGAATGGATATTTGACTGCATCTCTTCTTTAATCGATTGCGTACAACATTGAAAGGTGGGCCACCCTAAGTACTTTTTACTCAAATCTGAAGGAAATAATTTCCTACTTTTATTTTATCTTGTGTAGGAGACAATCTAAAATTTGAGAGATATTCCATGACATTTCGGATTGTATTTTTTGGTTATTCTTTGTTCCGTTAAAGCCACCTCTAGGCACCGGTTTGAAATTACCGATGGGATTAAATGGCTTTAATAAGAGGTAACTGTTGTTACATAATAGTCCATGACAGATTGCTACATTAAGCCGACTGCTAACACTATTCCCGGAGACATGAAGAAGTCACGACACAATGCCCTGCGGTTCTGTCATGCTCTCATCCGGGAATAGCCCGGGATTTTATCCGTTATGTAAGTTTTAATTACCGTAAACACTCAATTAATAAATCACAAAACAAAACGAAGAAACACCTGCTGCACTCTATGCTGATTGACCACGCAGCGGTGCTTATTAGTGCTGACCTAATTCTGCCCTGGAATGATCTAAACGGTTTTGTCACGTTATCCACTCCCGAGCTGCTCTGGCCCACTGAGCGAGCGCTCAAGACTGGCCTCGAGAAAGAGAGCGCAAGGAAAGCGGTGAGGCGGTGGTATGCGCGCAGAATTAAACCAATTACCCTAGATTGTGCCCGGATGCACGCGCGGGTCTGAGGAGGACCTAGCTCCAGGACAGTCACTGGGATAGGGAAGTGGCGTGATGGCATGGGTAACATTCTAAGGCAGCAGCTGCGTTGTTGGTACACAGAATATGGGCAATGTTTTACCAAGGACCAAGTTGTAGTAACAAGCAGTGTCATGTCACAGGTGTAATTTATCTATACATTATTTATCCGACAGTGATTTTAGCAGTGAGAAAGATAGGAGAGCTAACTGGGCTTCTTTCCGGATATTGTACAGGTTACGAATTAAAACCATATAGCTTGGTTGTTATATCGCAGACATCAGAAAGGTTGCGAAATAAAACAAAATACATTTGTTGGTATATCGCAGACATCAGAAACATTTAACGGCTGAATACTTGCGTCTCTATAAGACCATAATGCCGGATGCATTTGTTAGTTCGGTTTTCAAAAGTCGATGAAATAGTAAGTAGGCACACTAACCATTTCTCCATATATGGAGACATGGTTACATACATACATACGAGAATATCATATAGAGACATAGTTAGTTTGACTAAAGGTAATCTGTTTTGAGATATTTATGACCAAAATATGGGGGGCTTTCGTATTCTGTAAGTTTAACTTTGAATAAGGAATTGTCCGCCATGTGTGTGTTTATTTTCTGATATGGAGGTGGTCACGTGCTATGGAGGGACGTAAGGCCAACCACTTCGTTACTCTGAGACGAACGGGATTTGTCCTCCTGGTCGGTAAAAGTAAGACATTCACCTTTAAGCAAATTACGATCAACTGAGAAATATTCATATTGAAATCGGTATCTGCATACATGGACCGTAGTATAACATCCCGCTGTTCCTTTTTGTCTTTTTTTTAATATGTTTATTGCATCTCTCGCAGTTTGCGAGTTGTTCGGATACTATCTAGGCATTCAGAATACAACGGTTTCCAGTCTTATCGTGTGGTGTACATCTCAAGTGGAAATAAATAATACATATTTAGAAAAGAGAAGTAGTATAAGATGTATTACAACAGTGAAAACATTTAAGTTTGTTGTTTGGACTAGATGAGTTGATGTTATGCGGTGGAGTTTTGGCACATATGTAAATTACGATTAGTGCTACCTATCCACAGACTATATAATTACAGCACGGCCAATGACTTCATAAACGCTTCCATGCTTAAAGAACTCTTGCTTTGAATCGTTAACAACATCCATAACTTGGCACCTCTTAGGTAGGGACTATTTTGGATAGCTTTGCTCCTTGTCGGATATATATGGAAAATTACTTTGTCCCTTTGACGTGTCGATCTCCTCTTGGTTTCTAGCCAACTGCCCTTGTCCCTATTTTTATACACAATGGCCGCTAGTTGTTTCTGCCTTCTTTTCCAATGCTATTATATCAATAACATGATGATGATTTAGAGAATGATGTATAAGCTCTCGTTACTCTATTTCCATAGCATATGTAGATGTTGTTGCCTTTCTTTAGGCACATCTGCTACAAAGACATATTTCCACCTATGCTTGCTTGACATCAATTTGTCCAACCAGCCACTAAGGTGTTTCACCAGCTCAGTGTATTATTTGTCTCAATCATCCGGCCAATACTCCCTTCTTGTATGTCAATATCAGAATAGGAATATTCTCTTTACTACCTATGTTTACTCATGAGCCTGGAACCATCAATGGGAATCCCTTCAATGGAGGTATTTGTACCATTGACGATACGAAGATGTATATCTATGACAAACCACTGGTATTTGAACTAGGACCAGAGTCCTAAAGTAGGTTTGATTAATAATCTGCATTCAGTGAAGGTTTTCCGTAAGCGGAACAGTTACATGCATGAGAGAATATTTAATTAGATATGACTAAATTGGATGTTATAAGATGCATCCTAGTCTGAACAGTAAGAGCTACATGACTACGTATACCACACCGGCCCCTGCTACCATTGCCATGCTACACCAATGACCCCTTGTGTGGAGCAAGTGGACTTTACGGCCCTTCCCGTCTGGGACCTTTAGGATGTAAAGCGCTGTTAGAAATGTGAAGGTGGGCGGTGGGGTGGGGGGAGGGGGCATTGGACGAGGTCAGAGGTGAGCGGTAGGCCAGCCAGAACAGCATGCGGCCGCCGTCTCCCAGAACCCGGATCCCAACATCAAAGAGGCGGGGTAATCAGAACCAGGGGCGCTCATCACGAGCTCAGGTGGGCCGACGGACTCACAGGTGTCCCGGTCAGCGCTGGACGAGATTGCAAGGCCGGGGCCTCTCGTCGTGTATTGACCCGGCCAACAAGACTGATTGCGACCCTCGGCCGCGGGCCTTCTACGTCCTGTAGGGTAGGTTAGCTCCAGGGCTGAAGGTAGAGACTCCATAGACTGCCTCTAGGCGAGGTTGGGGAGAGGAGGAAGTTGGGAGTGAGTGAAGGAGGATGGTTTTACTTAGGGAGGTCACTGTAAACAGGAGTACGTGGTCTTGTCACTATTGATCCCTCTCAGACGTGCTTTATCAGTAGGACTGATGATATGAGTTAACCTAGCCTTGTGCAGGGTTTTACTGCCTACCTTATGACCTGGCTCCATGCTTATTTGTCCTAAAACAAGGTCCCCACCCACGTACTGGTGGGCCTGACAGATATTGCATCCTGGCACTGCTGTGATTTGTTTCGGGAGTCAGTGACAACTCTGGGCCCAGTTTCTAAAATCAGGTGGTTTGAAGAAATCAGAGATTTAAGCAGTTTGTAATTATAATTTCAACGTACCAGAAAGGTTGTAAATAACATCGAGGTATGTTCTATCTATCAGAATTCGATTAATTCTGGTTCCTATAAATACCATGGAATACCCTTAAACCATCTAAGGAATCTCTAATATAGGATTGGGTGAGGGCTATTATAGGGACAGGTATCACGAATCCGGAACCTGTACCTCCAGCATTAGCTTTAGATCGTGTTCAAAAACAGATTACCTAAGTATAAATGTTGTATGCCCTGTGCAGCAATGCTTCTAAAGCCGGTATGGCGGCACACGCATGTCAGGCTCATTATAACACGGCCCTGTGTTCACGTACCAGATCCTGTAACGTATCCATGCCATGTAGATTGTCATGCCCTCGTCTCTCTACAACTAATACGCTATGTAATCATAGATGGTGTTTGGAGACAGAATGTAATCAGTATGGTGAACGCATTCTTATTGACGAGGTGCCGAACAAGGGAGGCCAGGAGTTTACGTCCACTCAGTGTTTCTAGAGGGAAGGTCCCAAACATTCCTAGTGGCGACAGGACATTGTGTTAAACCATGTTATCTCCCAAGCTTGAAAACTAAGTAGCATCCTAAAGTATCATATAGCAGAATCATTAAACTATTATTTAGCTTTGATTACCATTAATTTGATAAAAAATAATTCAATGGGTTAGGTTTTCCAATATGCTACATGACTCTCAAGAATACCTGTGAAATCCATTGTCGAAGTTGAAAGTCATCTATAAATAACTACAGATATGAAACAGACCACACGTTTGGCTGGTTTAAGTACGTTCCTGTTCCATAATAATGAATTATCCAGTGAAAGTTGTTAATACATAACGAGCCACGTGAAGTTCATTTCAGCAGGGAAATATGTAAACAGGACGGAATGGTGCCACTTCATCTTCATTAAAGCCCAGCGTGCAATTAATCTGCATAGAAAGACGTCCTAATCAGGTTATAATAAATGGAATGAGCTGTCGCACTTTTCTTACGTGAAGTAGTAGGTCATCTGCGTTTTACGTCACGTGGCGGGTGTTGCAGTGGGTGTCAACGTCATTGGCGCTGTTATAAATTTGTACGTCCTGACACCTCCCCCTACGTTCACACCCGACACGTGATCATATGTCTCCACGTCACGCCACTGTCATAAGTCATGCACGTGCCAGTGATGTCACGATAATGACATGTTCTCAGTGGTCGGCCCTACGTCACAAGCTCATATTTCATGACGAGTCGTCACACGTTGGTGACGCGCACCTGACGTCCTTCAGTCCCGCAGTGTTAATGAGGAGTAGAACGGACGCCTTGAATGTTC
Organism: Alentia gelatinosa; assembly: GCA_950022655.1. Taxonomy (NCBI): domain Eukaryota; kingdom Metazoa; phylum Annelida; class Polychaeta; order Phyllodocida; family Polynoidae; genus Alentia; species Alentia gelatinosa. Next base: position 45,417,959 of record OX465583.1, on the reverse strand, counting down.
CCACAATGCCTTGCGCACGTCAGCCTGTCGTCGTTGACGTATTCATCACCAGGTTGCCATGCCAACAACCTGTCGCTGCTGTATGCGTGGGGGATGGCTCGCGTCTCCATCTCTGAATGCAGTTCCTCGTCCACCTCGTCAGATATTCTGGTGGTCTCTTGTCTACTATTGTTAGCTCGAGCCGGGACCTGACTGAATAACGATCATGGTTCGGGGACATTTGATCCTGGAGCCTCAGAACCTGGAGACATGGAAGACATTTGAATTATTGGTGGTATTCTATCAAAGGTGTGTTACGTTCCGGTGTAAAAAGATTTGGTTTCTAAAAATATGTTTGTCTGTGGATCTGTCATTTCATCTCTTAATTAATATAGAGATTGTTACTATAATTACTGTGATTTGGTGGTTTTTAACAGGTGAGGAGAATAACATACAGCAGGAAGTGCTAAACACAATAACTCACGGTCTCTTGAAAGATAACTATATTGATCTTTTTATGTATTTCAAAAGCGTTCCTTCACTAAGTGTTTTGGGAAATACATTCCTTACTAATATTTTGGGAAATAACATTTTTGTAAGACGAACTCTTCATTAAAGTACATAATCTCTTTTGGGAAATAACCCCTTAAAACGAAGACAGGAGGCTCGAGTGGCTTCAGATTTCTCGTGGGAAGCTTGCCAGAACAGATGTAGTGCCAATGTATTTGGATTCTAGTCAGAGAACAAAGGTCGCTTTACACACGATTCAAATTGTTTTTCATAGAACCTCATAATTTCTATCAAGATTCACGTAAAATTGTCAAATCAGTGAATAACAGACTCCTATTTGACTTTGGTATGGGTTGTCTTGAAAGGATGTCTCTCGAATAACAGGGTAGTTTTACAGAGTGGATTTATAAAGAAACAACCGGAATTGGATCTGATGGGAAAGATTTTCTATGAAAATGCACGAAACTTCAAAGGAGAAGGGTGTGATAATGGCCTTTTTTTTTATTAAACACCAACACTGCAGTTTCATATTAGCGGTAATCAAAGTTTTCCTCATACACTTATTTAACGGAACTGTAGTGCCAGCGTAGGCAAAGCCCACCTGGTGATTGAGGGATGATTGCGAGTCTCAGACATTCCTAATGAGTGTGTGTCCTCCCCTAGTGTGTCGTATAAAAGGCCATCTCTGTGCCTACTTGCTGGCGGAATGGGGTGTCTAAAGAACGTCCTACCCGATCATGGCCTGTTGAATGCTAGTTGTGGGAGCAGGCAACACCTGCTCCCAACAGCTCCAGATACTCCTGTTTCATAAAGAGCTGTTGAATGCGCTAGAGAGCGACTCAATCAGTTCTACAGCTGCTCGCGGTAGTACTCCATGAAAACGGTTTGATGAGACTATATATATATCAATTTTCATCTTCAAACAGTGCAACAGATTGAGTTACTAATTTGGAGGAAAGGCTCGTAGGAGCTAAGGTAGTGAAGTGTGTCACTGCAATGTGTGGGAGCTAGCTTCCATGCCTCACCTTGCATTGTGTTTTTCACTAACTGCGGCAGTAAAACCAAATTTATTCCACCATGTTCCATGAACGGTATTAGAGAGCACTGTGCCATGTCCATTATTCGTAGGATACTAGATAACGAAGTAGATATATTTTCATGCGATAAAAGTTTTCAAATCTAAGTTACCACTGGCGGCGTTTAGACTAGGCGACTAAAATCGTGACGACTTGTAGATCTCCTAGCCAATAGTGGTCGGGTGATGCTCGATTACGCAATATCGGCCGCAGTAGTCGTACACCCAAGGAGTTCCTCAAGCGTTACACAAGAGAAATGTATTGCTTTGAAATATTTGTCGGTATCAGATCGTCTGCATGATCGGTGGTGCCAGCTTGCATAATCTGACATAATCGACATCAGTTTGGGGTTTACACTAGACGTTTTCTAGTCTGTTACTGCTGGAAGTCGTCAGGTGGTGTTAAATTCAAGAATCGTCTCCCAGAATCGTCTAGTGCAAACACTATTAAGGAATTAAGGAATTGAATTGTATGTCTATGACAGGTTATATGTATATGTGTGTGCGTGTGAGTGTGTGTCATATGATATATCTACACCATATTGCTTCCAAACCTATTCAGTATTTATACCTTTAGTCACTTTCAGTTAACAGAAACTACAGGAACAAACATGATGCCTTTTATCACATATAGATTGAAAAGATGGAAAAGGTACATCTTTTGAATCTTGACAGATATAAGCTAAAGCGCTCATGTTAAGCAGACGTCTACGAGTCTCATGTGTGTTATATACTCTCTGCTCAGATCTTACCAGCCTGAAGTCGGAGGAGCACATTTACGAATTGCTGTTTCACTTCAGTACTATACATCCAATTTTAGCACATAATTTAGACCATTCCACTCTGGGAACGTTCACTATAACTACTGGCATACATGCCAAGAAACCATCAAATTATGATGCACTTCTTTTGAAATGAGGTTGAAATTGATGTCTGAGGAATGGCCTAGGTGTTTTCTTTTAACCCTTTCAAGACTAAGTAGAATTTCTCAGGGGCCATATTGTTTATTGTTTTAAGGTAACAAATCTGTCAAGTGGAATATTGAAGAGAATAAAAGGACTGATGGTAATCTTGGATGTTGTAGAGGGTTTAGGTAAAGGGTATATAACACTGTTGCTTTTTGACCAATATGGTTACATACCGTAAGATTTCGTTCATCTTCAGGGTAATAGGGTGCAACACGTCATAGAGTTATTTAGGAAGCAAGGTTTACTTCCTTACCGAGGCTTTATGGTTATGACTGCCTTCATTTAAAATAAAAGTCGCACAGACTATTCCTAAGACTGCTTGAAAGAAACAGTCTGGATCTGACTTGAGGTGATCAATCAATTGAGTAAAAATTATCACATAAAAGACATATCTTCAAACTTTCTGTTTGAACATGAAAAAAATGTTAGTCATGATATACACTTGTCCTGTTGTCGAGTTGCATCTACGTGGTAAATCACATAGGAATAATGTGACTATTTATTCTGTGTTTATCCAGAAATCCACTTTTCACATATCAGTAACACAGTCTAACTTCCACCTGTCAGCCCAGCAAAATTGGTGCATGTTAATTACTCTGATAATCATCTAATAATATGGTCGTGGCGGGGCAGCGTGAAGGGGTCCGTGCCTGGACGATTCCCTGAATGTCTATCATCAACCTCCACTGATTTCCCATCTTTAATGCATGGGAGCTAATTGCGAGCCGCGGATGGGGCATGTATAGGGGTGATTACATCAGGCATTAGAGGTTATCCCTTGGCACATGAAGACCATTGGTGTATTATTGATGGGGGTAGATCAATGACCTAAAAGATGTACGTGTCGGAGGAAACGGTAGGGGCGCCTTGTAGTAAAACACCGAGCAGGGTGTGTGGGTTTAGGCAGAGGGTACCATGTACTAAAATAGGGGTTATAAGACCTACCATTCGCTGTCGCTATCTATCATAATACATCACGGTATTATTGACAAGTGTGTGGTTTCTAACACTCCTACTCAGGTTTAGGTTATGTTGCTAGCTCATATACACATCGTTGTTTCACAAAATTGCATCATAGTACTAGTGTATATGGTTATTGCAATGTCCAGATGGTACCTTATACAAGTACACAAAAAATCCCATAATGGACAATGAATCACCGACAAGAAACGACCCTTCCCACTCTTTCCAACTAAAAGCTTTTGATACTAATTATGATATTCCCCGTATTACAAGGCTGATTCAAAGTCTGTATCCTGAAGTTATATTCTAATTTAAAATAAGCGCTTATTTTAGAATAAACATATTGAAAACTGTCTGAAAACGGGCCAAATCCAGTCGGGAAGAGCCTCTGAGTACCATGTTGAAGCACCTGGATAAATCATACAGTTACCTATACTACTCACGGTAGCTCGAGGATCGCGCAGATATATAACCATTCTTATGAGCTGATTTGGCCCTGCAAGATATAGACCATAATCAAGGGTTTGTGTGCAGGCGTCCGTAAACCATGAAAGGTTGACGCGTAATAATGCACGAGCGTTAGTGAATGTATTACGACGTAAACTTCGAATGGTTTACAGAACCACCTGGCTTTAAAACCATCATTTGTTACCTTTATTATCCATCGTCTCAAGTAGATTCACCCCAGGAATTGCCGTATTATATGGTATATCAATAGGGACATTTTTTTTATTTTGAGCACAAAGGAACTATATTCCCGTTTACAATGGCTTTGGGGCAGTATACCATAATCATGATATAGGTATCTGAGAGTTTTTTCATAATGGGTAGTGGTTTACTGAGCTTCCATACATTCTCAATGGGTCCTTTCTATACCATAGATAATGGAGCTTGGTATTTGATGTTATATGTGTTTTACATGACGAGCTACTCAAGTTGTATAAGTCAATCAGTCTGAGAGGTATATGGAGTCTTTATTTGTTCTTTTAAACTATATGGTATGTAGGAAGTCAACTGTCATCGACTCTGTATGGGTAAAGGATATGGTTTGCTGTTGGAACGTATCTCGAAAAAAATTCTTTTGCTCTATCGAGAATGCCGTTTGGGGGAGGGGATGTCACATATTGGACAAAAGATACGAATCACCGCAACTTACCTCAAGTCTTTCCTGCCTTGAGATCTGAGCTAACCTGGACGCCGTAGTGAGAAGGACTAAGCAGTTGGCATGGTTTAACAAAGCGACCCGAGCTGATAATGATTGACCAGGTATGACAATGAGGTGTGGACAGATGTGTTAGTTTACCAGGTGAATTGGTCTGATGAGCAGTTTAATTAAGAGAGCAAGCACAACAGGTAGAGTGACCTAGCGGACGGTCTCGTTTTGAGAACAATTCTCTTCAAAAGCTAGGGCTCAATACGCACAGCTTCCACAAAATTTTAAGCAATTATTGTACCTTCTTTTATGACATGCATATTGATTAGCCAGTTAATACCGCAATAATATGTCCGTTCCTCGGCATCGTACCTGTCTGTAGTGAGGTATCACCTACAGTAAATAGCTCCAGAAAATAGCCTATTATTTCGAAACAGGAGACTTTGTGTTCTGTAAACATGATATGGAGAGAGGTAGGGATCACAGTCATTCGCAAATCTCTAAGCATTTAACTTCTAGAATGGAGGTGAATAACGCTATTTGGATGATACGTTTTATTGACATAAATGTGGCTTCGCCGTCAGACAAATGGGACGAATAAAACTCGGAGGAGAAAATCTGATGACTGGATAAAAAAATTAGTCCCTGGTACTTTCTACTATGGATTCTGTATCCTGAAACTATGCTCATATATAATCTATGAGCAGATAGTCTGGACAGCTAGTGAGCTACTCGTGGGGTCGTTCTCAGATAGGTCCTCTGATACGTGCTGTTAGAGCAGCTCATTTACTCACTATTTAGACCTCATGTATATTCTATGAGCAAATGATATAAGATAATGTGCAGAGCTCGGACTGCTGGAGATATCACAGACTAAAAGGCTGATCCCATTTAGAAACAACCATATTTATCTATTGCAAGGCAATGAATTTATGATGTTTTGTTGTGATATGCTCCATTGTGTCATCTGCGTAATACCGTCATAAAATCAATATCATCAGCACCGTAATTAAAGATAGAGTATGTCATGGCGTGCCATGATTGAGATACATGAAAGCTTTATATACCCGTCAAGTACTAAGTTCAATGTTATACATGGCAAGTTATAACATGAAAACATTCACGACATATGACAAGAATCATGAATGCTGCATGTTGTTGAGGGAGGAATCTTATCAGTATCTAGAATCCAAATTCTAGAGGGTCCTGTTCAAATGCTGCACTTATATTTACTATATACCCGAAATTTAAAAAAAAATCAATTTCATTTTTCTTAACAACCAATTTCTTAATAAACGTGTATGGCAAGGTGGTCCGTATTTTAGTGTACGGACCAGTTGTCCGTACAGTATTTTTACGTCATATGCCGAAACGGTGCGTATTTACAGTATATACGGCATGGGTATATAGTAAAGACTTGATGTGTCAGGGCCAAAAAGCTTACAAGAGGCAGAGCATCCAACCATGCTGCTGTGTGCTAGATTTACTATATGCTGAAGTACCGTTTCTAAATTCTTCAACTTGTGATAATTCTCATTTATGGGATTCGCTGGTGGGTATTCCGTCTGATGTATACATAATATATGTATAAACACTCTAAATCGCTCACTGATGTCCTATGGGACCATACAGGATCCACCCAGAGTGTAGCTGTTGAGGCTTCCTGGCTGGGAACTGATGCCCGGCGACTGGTTGGAGGTGGGGGAGGGAGGGAGGGAGTGGGACGGGGGTAGCAGACTGCTCGACGGGCCGGTAGCTACGCGGACAGACATCTACACGTGTGTATGTCGGTTCACTTCCACCACCACGCCTCACCACGCGTTGCGCGCGGGCCGCGTGGCTGCTGCTACCACTCCCGCCCCGCTGTCACGCCCGGAGAACGTGCAGCCAGGCCGGCCAGTCACTCACCACACACCACACCACGAGACCAGCCCCCTCCTCCAGCGCATCAACTGGAGGAGCAAAGACCGTCCCGCCACAGTATCTGGAGTACGTATACCGGCGAGTTACTCTCACAGTGGAGCTTACCTGTGTCTCTGTGAGTCTGTGCCTCTGTGACTGCATTCGGAGTTAGTTATTTTTGCTTTACTTTTACCTGGAGGACGCCCTACTCGAGGATTACGTCCGGGAGGACGGTGACTGGAGGGGTTTACGCCGACACGCCATGAACGGTGGCGGTAGAAGGACTCCCCGTGAGACGACCGCCGTGCTCTAATAGCGACAGGTAATTTCAACAAGTGTATAGGACAGACTGGTCAGTCTTCTGCCAGGTGTGGGGCCAGGGGATGGGATGAGCTTGGGCACGATGTGGTCGAGCCTGCATGAAGCTAGGCGGAGTGGACCAGACCGAGTTTGGTTAAGTTGGGCTGAGCTGGGCTGAGTTGAGCTGGATGGAATTGGAACAGAGTGGATTACATTGGATTTGGTCAGAATCAGGCTGGGCTAGACTGGACCAGTTGGTTTGGAGTTGGCTTGGACTGAGCAAAGCTAGGCTGAGTTGAGTTGAGTTGAACTGAGTTTAGTTGAATTGAGCTGGGCTGAATTGGATCAGGCAGGGCTGAGATTGGCTGGCTTAGGCGGAGCGGGGCTTGATTGGACAAGGTGGTAGCGAGCTGGCCTGGGTTAGGCTGAACTGGGCTTTAAGTTGAGCTGTGTTGAATTTGAACAGACTGGACTGAACTGGGCCAAAATGAACTTGGCGGGCTGGCATAAGGGGGCGGGGGTGAGATATGATGGGGTGGGTTTGAATCAAATGGACCGTTTTGGGGTTACCCTTAACCGGGATTCTGCGTAACGGTACTGGCTAGGGCTGAGCCAACCTTGTCTGGGCTGTCATAGTCTTTTTTAGGGGTTGGTTATCCATCGTTGGGCTTATTTAGAGTTTGGCTATTCAACATCTGCTTGACTTTGCTGGACGTAGGCCTACATGGCTTACAGAAGCTTGGCCGGGACAGAATCGAGCTGGGTAGACCAAGGCTCAGTCCGTTGGGAATGTTTTGGTTGGACTTCAATGACTGGGCTTAGCAGCGGGACTAAACCTTACTTGACAGAAAGGATGGGGACTAGGTTCGTCTGGGAACGGAAAGGCTCTGCCAGGGGTGGCTGACGTTAGCTGGTCAAGATCAAACACGGCTGGGGTAGACTGGGTTAGTTGTTGCTTGGGCGGGCCTGTTGTGTTGGGTAGTTGAGGTGGTGGGATCTCCCTCTCCGGGGCAGTCTGTATGACAAAAACCAGAAACACCACATGGAGCTCCAGGGTCCCACCTGGATAAGGGGTGAACTCCCCAGGTAAGAAACCACCCGACCTCTGAATGCCCTCGCCAAGACTCTCCTGGTCGGCAATCTGCATCTTCTGCATTTTCTCTGTAAATCTGTACTGCCTAAAGCTTTCGTTCTAAATTTTATTTGAAGCATTACTGTGATAGAACTAGTTATAAATCCCTCCAGTGAATGTCTCGAGACACTGCTAGATTAATTACAGCAGACTCTTCGAGGCATCAAATTTTAGAAATGCCTTTGGGTATTCCTAAGAAAGTTCAAGTTAAAGGCTCCAGCCATTCTGAGAGCAAACCCAGATGTATGTCCCGAGGCACTCCCGTAAAGGAGTAAAACTTTCTTATTAACAACACCATCCTTGTTGTACAACGGTTTCGGAGTACATAATTCCCATCGGTTGACAATATTGTATCGTTGAGTTTGGTCTGGACAAGCTATCGTGATGTACTAATCCAGTGTATCCGGCAAATACCGAACAACACGCACATACATATCTCGTAAATCCCTACAGGAATTTAATATGTTTTACTTTATTTACATCTGATGATAACATTGGTATCTGAGGAATATAATTTTAAATGGTACAGAAGGAGGAAATATTTGTGTCTTCTTCCTTTCTTCCTCAAGTAATAATATTAGAGCTGTATGCTGCCAGCTTGTGACTCAAACTTCACTCTGCCCTTTATTTGATATTCTAGTATCATACTAGACAGCACTGCAAAACGATCAATCTAAACCTCCAGTTTGTAAGCCGAGTTAATCGATAGTTATTCTAAAGTGTCTGAAGATACCTCATACTCAATTGCATATCTGAAGCATTTGCAATATTGAAACAGTACTCAAGCACCCCTCCAGTTTTGTAGGTCATGCAATGCTCTTCATACAGCCGTTTTAAGAATAACGTCATCTCCTTACATAACTGCGGTCTATTCATCCCCTACACGGGATACGCATTAGTATTAAGCCATCAATGGTGACAAATGACCAATCGGAGGGCAGGCGAAATTTATGGTATTGATATATCCCAAATGCATTATGGCGACACTTCCAGCAACAAACGTTGGGTAATTGAGGATATAGCGGGCCGCTACTACCACTGTACACACATTAGCACCCTAACACCCCTCTGAGACTAGGCTCCTCCAGGTAGGACACAGGTGAGCTTCTGTGGCATCCCCCCACACCCACGGCGTGCTACAACTCCTCCAGCATGGCGCTACATAAACATACACCAGGTAATCTCATCAACGGCCAACAATAGCGACGGGCGGCACGGGGTCACGGCCTTATACATGGAAACAGCAGCCTCCAGCTGCCCTAACGTTAGAGATGAGCAGGCGCGAATAGGAGGAAGGGAGGGGAAATGTGGGTGGCAAGATGGGTGGAGTATGTAGGGAGAAAAAGCCAGGAAAGGGAAAGATTTGACCTCGCAAAACAGAATTAAGGCAAGTGAAAGGGCATGACAATTGCTCGGGAAACGGGCTCGCTGGAATTATAGGTTAGGGAATGATACAAAAGTATGGCAGGATGAGGAAGGAGAAAATAGTGAGCATTTAAAAGATGTAGAAAAAGAACGGAATATGGGAGAAGACAGATAAAACACGATTTTATTTGCGAGAATATTATGAAATTAGGGTGGGAATATTGAAAGGAGAAGAAGAGAAACGTACAGAGAATCTGAAGAGACGTCACGAGTCTGAGTTTATTTATGTCACGTATTTTGTTGGCTCCGTAATTTCACGAGTCGGAGACGAGTGACATTACGGATTCAACAAAATGAGTGACATAAATAATCTCAAACTCAAACAAGTGGCGTCTAGATTTTATCCTACACCGTTTCCACATATATTTTAAAGTAGTGACATAGATAACACTTTATGTCACAGCTGTTACATAAACAAATCCCATATTTAGCCTATGGCGCTTTTTATTAGGGGTAGGATAAGAAGGAGTATACATAGGAAGTAAAGATAGAAATACCGGAATGTGGGAATAGGGAACGGTAAAATTCGAGGAAAACAGAGAAATCCCCCTGATATTACCCCAGTCGAAAGGAAGAAGCTGGAATTAAACCACAGACTTTATGTCCAAGAGTAATTACCGTAGATTATTTGGGGAGGTGGTTTCAATCATATCCCCCTCCATCTCAGAGAAGCCATCTCCAGCCTTGATTACTAATTAGTGAACCGCCTTCTCTCGTCCGTCCCTCCTTCCCCATCCCCGGTCTAGGCTAATGTCGGTGTATAGCTACATGGGACCTGGGAGTGCTGTAATGTTAGGGAAGGGTCTGGGGGATGTACTTTATTCATGTGTACCGATTTCACCCGTGCATTAGCCTGATTAACGTCTCCATATTTCATCTATTCCTGTCGCAATAAGAGCAGCCAGTATTTCATTACAGAATCCATAGAATTAAATCTTGAATGGCATTTGTCTGACCAATCGATTTCCTTTGAAATAAATCATTGCATATTTGATAATTTCTTATGGTATTATGTACAACTTGCTACCAGTAACATAGACGACTTTGACATATCCCATGGTACGTATGATGGGGAAATGAGTGAAAAGGACAACAATTGGCGGCAATATAGTATTCTTAAGAGTAGTGAATACATATCAACACTTTGCTTGACGTACCTCATGCTGTCTCCGGTGTTTTGTTTGGTGAATATGATGACGTTTTCATTGTTACACCGTGAAATATTGTTCTAGACCAACTTCATTTCCTTACATCTGAACTTGTTTTTGCCAGTTTCTTTCATTTGGACCCGTCGTCAACTCTTCTTTCATTCATTCATTTACAAAACAATACTCATTGAACTATTAATCACAATTTCGTTATTTTGCATATCTGAAACAAACGTCCCAGAAAAAGGCAAAGTATTGATTAACATTAGGATCATGGAGAGGGTCAGCATAGAACTTTGGGGCACGCCATATTCCTTGAAGGTGCAGTCTTCAGGAAACTAATGTATTTGGTCGCTTCGTAAAGGGGTCGCACAGTTTCTTTATGTCATTGCACGATGCTGCTATTCAGAAGACGCCCTTTAGGAATTCGATGATTGGGAAGTGCCGTTTTCCTTTAGAATATTGATATTTGTGAAGGGATAAAAGTATCATCTGTCTTTTCCACTGGCTTTTAATGTGGACGTTTTGATGATATGAACTTTTGACCAAGTTTAGTACCAGAAGCTGAAATAGACGTATCATCACGATCGAAGCCTGAGGGCAACTGGAGTTGTTATATGTCAGGCATGTTTGAAGTCCTTTATGACAAAAGATACCTCCTGCTGTAGGCTTTCATTGTACGATCATATTTTGAATGTTCGACCCTTTCGCTACGCCATGATGTTTGGAGGCATTCATAGACTTAGTAGGCTGTGAGGCCATGAGGCATCATTTCTGAAACTCAAATAACTGCTATTTCTGGAAGAAATAATGCGAATATTCTTATAATATGTCCCGAATCTATGTAGAACCTTGTCACAGTTGATGTCATTACCATTATATAAAATCCTATTTTAGGGGGATAACAATTGAGTTGTGATGTACTATTTTAACCCACTATAGTACGCCAGCGTACTATATCTGTAATCACATTCTGTGATACGTGAGTTTAATATTGGTTCTAGACTTCAACAAAACATAAAACTGGCAGAATGATGCGAATGTATACAATCTTAGATTTGGTCCGAAAGGCTTAATTGGAACTAAAGGAGCTGATTTCGAAGGACCGCATTATCATATTTACATCTACAAAAAACCTCGTTACCTATTTTGTAACAACCCAGTGTTTAGTTTATCCCAATGGACACATGTATGCACACATATATACGATGTACTAAACTCTGTACTTGTGCAACACTCGGTGGCGGGGCCACTGTCGTCAGTAAATTATAGATGTGACGTGAAAGGCTGGAGAAGGTGGACCCGGGCTGGCGGCGGACGGAAGGGCTCGGGGGAATGGGCCCGCTGCCCGGCCGAGTGGTGTCATTGTAACCTGGTCCCGCCCGGACGATACCTAATGTCATTTGTGCTGGTACTTTTGCATAGTAAGGCTTTCATCTTGTTTTTCACCGAGTTCAATGGTGTTAAACAGACCACGTGCTCTGTTGATTATGCTCAGTTCGGATATGAGAAAGTGGTTTAGCTTTGGCCTTCCCATTAAACTACACTTCTCTACATAGCGTAGACTTTTATGCAGAATGTTTCAAGTTGTTTCCAAATCAAGTAAAGCTTGGTTCTTTAACAGTAGTGCAGGAACGGTTACTATTTTTGAACATTTAAGATAGATACAACTATATATCTGCAACCCTACTTGGGTTTTACGTAACTGTGCAGCCATGGACCATATATCCTTCATTTTTGCATTTATAAAGTACATAGATATGCATTCCTATGATGAACACAAAGAAAAAACACTGTGTAAGTTGGCAGGTTCACACCTCTAATATGCAGCATGACATTGCTGAAAACCAACAAATGATTTGTGTTGCTGTAACAACTAACTGGATGGGTATCTTTAACTAGCAAGCATTGAAACACTAGATCTTGGCCACTTTGTTAAAGCAGGGCTTAACACTGCCAACTTAGTGTACAGGATAAGCATGAAGATTTTATTGTTGTTCAAATGAGAGCAATATGAGCAAAATGGTTTAAATAAGCATGGTAACCTATAAAAAATATTGTAGGATGGCAATGAGATCTCAGCACCTCATCTAATCGGACGCCGTATGAAAATCCATCGTAGTCCTCTCTGCAATATTGCTCTTGGCTATCACTCCCTAACATCAGAGTCTGAACAATGCTATATCATGTGACTGGTATCAGTTTAGTCCTACATTCTTAGGAGCTCTTTAGATGGGTTCTGAGAGTGCAATGTCTACGGGAATGATATGTTATGAGCAGTAGATGTGGTGCCGGAAACCGCATCTCATGCTAAGGAATGACGAGGAAGGAACTCACAAGATGCAGTCGATAATCTTACTCCTCAAGCACTGTCCCTAAAGGACTAGCAGTCTGCCAGAGGACGGCCCAACCTCATTCATACGGTCCAATCAATAACGGATGATCCCTAGTTGATAGATGAGAACTTTCGGCGAACTTTCCAAAATCAAAGGAATCTGGTTGAAGTCGATGAGGTGATTTACCCCCGCTGCTGGCTTCTCCGCAGTTTCCCATTAGTCACAAGGCCATGGGGTGTCCAAATGAGCGATCGGTTGATCGATCAGACGAGATGGACGAGACCTGATCGACAGAGCCTGATCGAGTCCGGCTGGGCAATGTCGTTTTAGCTAGCACTATTAATCATTTAAATTAAAAATACACAGTGTGGGCCATCTGATGAATGAATATCTCATGACTACTGCATCTTTAACAGGGTACAGGAGGAGGAAACTTTTGTGTAGTGGCAGTGAACCATGACCATTAGTCTTGGCCTTTAGACATGTCTCCTTCCCATTTGTCATATAAATGCTGAGCGACCCCACCCTTACACAATCAGACTGTAGGATATCGACACACATCGCTGAACTACTCCAAGGGGAGGTAAGTCAACGTAGGGACATTCTTCCTGACACCATCTATAATTTTCAACATCTTGGAACATTGGACTATTGCCCTGTAAAATCTTGACAAGCTTGTATTCAAACCCAGTTTTTCTTTCCGGGAGTAATTCATTTCTTCTCATGTATAAATCTGTCCAATTACTACTTAATCATCTCACTCAGAGTTTTAGTTGGCATGCTGATATGGTTAGCAATCTCTTGTTACGATGTCCTGGTTTTCAAATGAGATTATGAGTCCTTGTATTTGTCGTCTTCTGACCAACCAAGGCCTCCAACGTTTTAAAGCCTCCTATATGTCAATAACTTTGTTGAACGCTAATTGGTGGTGTATTTGGGAAGAACAAAAATCTCTTCTTTAATTCATTTGATTATGGAGACTTTCCATTTACATTCAAGAGTCTTCAACCTTTTTATGGACATCTATCCTTATCATAGGTAATATGTATCACAGTCCCAGGTCCATCCAACCCTGTCCGTGGCGTCTTCCATCTCATGCTTTGTTCAGGTGATCATACTTTATTCAATATTGGTTTCAAAAATATAAATTTATAACCTCACTCGAAATTTACCTAGGGTACATGTACATAATGAAGTAGCTTTTAATGGTTAAGGGAATAGGTGAAAAGAACATTTCAAATTGATCAAATAAATCTTTAATGCGAAATAAATTTTGAAAAGCACTATGCGTATTCCGTTCAAATGGTGGAATCATCAATCTTTTCCCAGTGTACATCCGAGACCATGTAACATATGATTGATATTGTGGGATCATATCTAAATGGTCATATTGCATGATCTAGTAAGCTTTCCACATATAGATATATCGGAGACGTCTCATTTGATAGTTTTGGCCTTAGTGTATCATGCATCTATTTCGCAGAAGTTGAATCAATAATGCGGATATTTCAGCTTTACGCATATCATTCTGAGGCATAAGCATGAATTCCATTGTGTGTGGTACGACATGTTGGCAAAACTATACTATAGAAGTTAATTATTCTATTGGTATCTTGGGCAATTTCTACAACTCTCAGATGTATGTATCAGAGAGAGGGCTCTGTAGATAGCTTCCATGATAAAAAGATAAATGATATGATTATAAAATGATTATTTATAACTTCAACTTCTATAAAAGCCGGACCTGGATATTTGGGTGTGGCTATTCAGAATGGTGAGGCATTACTCGTTGGATAGAATTAAACAAGACATGACCAAGAATCTCTATAAATTCATGAGTACATTTCCAGACCCAATAAGACAGATGATTACGTCACGCCGCTACAGGACACTGACGCAGTGTGATTACGTCATGTCTGTCGGCTTGTCCAAGACCACGTTGTGTCAGAGCTACAGGTGGCACCACCGATGGCCGTAATTAATCGGGCAGACGGATCATCAAGTGTGACGTCACACAAATTAATTCTACCGGCTTACCCATGGCGACCCTTGAGGCTCAGAGTTGATGAGATAAGGAAGGCAGGGTGTGGAAGTGGCTTGTGTCCTTCCAAAGGGGTGTCACCAGCAGGATTGGAGTATGTAATATACAGTAAGGCCTGAAATCCACCTACTACGATAGCGATTTAACACCTCATAATGCACTACAATTCATAATATAAAACATAGACAATTGGGAACATCCTTATCATACACAAAGTTTAGGAATAGTGACATTGTGTGTTACTATATGAATACTTGTACTGCATTGTGTTTATCTCAACTCTAGTATTTTATGCCATAGACTTAACATTGGGAACTCGTTCTCTATGCCCCTACGAGTATTGAAGTCCGTTCTCCATGGTATGTATCCTGTGAAAAGTCCATTCTTTTAGTGTGTACAGAGATGAGATTAATACAGAAAGTAATTCGTTTTGGTCAAAGTCGTTGTTCTCCAACTCATTTGAATGCTATATGATATTCACTCGGCTTTCCCTCGTTCATATCACTCCACATCAAACTCATGGAGAGCAACAACTTTGACCAAAACTTGTTGGTTTCTCCTTTAATATCAGTACATGTAAGACATTTGTACTGTGCAGACTGCATAGGGGAGTGCCAGACCGCATTTGGTCCCTGCTCACGGGTCATGTCTATAATACTTGAAGTAAATTCACTCAGCAGTATAATTCATCTCAAATTCACCAAAGTATATTTGTATATGGGTCAGCGTCGGTTTATCGATACATTAATCTCAATCTAGGGTGTCTGTACCTGGGGAGTCCATCCCTATAGAAAGATTTACTTTCCCATGTATTAGATAATAGATTATCAACATGATCATATTGTCAATTTACCTTACGTGTCGCTCGCGTAGGCTTCAGTAAATTAACTCTCTACGTCTCCAACTATAGTCCGCACGTATCACGACAACCGGGAATATAAGCAGCCCTACGCTACAGGTGTGGTAGATCATGTGGAAGCCATGAAGAGGTAATACGTTGATGAATTCCGAGAAGTCTGTGGCGTGGGACTAATTATGTAAATCTCAGAGCAGGTCCGTATTTGACACGGTAATTTTGTCGTGTCAGATTAATCCGCAGAGCGGGGGCGTGATCAGTTACATAAAATAACTCCACTTCGACTTGAGAAGTTTTGTGCTATTTCTTGTTATTTCGTGCATCGCGGATTTCAAAATAAGGTTAATAATGAATGAAGCATTATGACGTCTTTGCAGACTAATTAATAAGAACACATACGTCATGAATTTTACTATTACCTGTATCGTTCCGCAATTAGCCAGGAGCCGACTTAAGAGCTTAAGTGCTGCTTATGATATAGCTGGTTTGTAAAGTGTAACCTTTAGCAGTATAAAAATAAAGTTTAAAAGACCACATAAAAGAAATGTGCTGTTCTGTCCGTCTTCCTCACTGAGATGAGTTATCACAGCGTTGATTATTATCGATGGTACTTAAAGAGTAGATTTCGCCTCCAGACCTCAGTCGTTGTATCTATTTCTTTACTGCTTGTATCAACTTATATAACCTTCGTCTACAACTGGCTTAGGTTGTCTCAGATGTTCAGACCTTACATATCACACTCTGAAGTGCCCTTGTCACTAACCTCTATAGCATCAACACCAGATGCTGTGACATTATAACATCGTGATACCACGCTTTCAACCCTTTCCATAAAAATCCACTTTTTCATTTTCATAATTTTCACTATATAAATGTCTTGTCCTTGACCCTTCAAGAGCCACACATCATTCACCATGTACCCACACTATAGCAGGCACCAGAACCAATTGTGGCCTCTGTATGGCCGGCTTTTGTTGTCAATATTATTAAAAGAAATCTAAAATTTAAAATTTCCAGTAGATCTGTAGTTATTATTAGAACATTTCGATATTTTAATGACCTACTGGCAACATTAAGCATAATATCTCGTATAATGTTTATGATTCTGCGATAATTTTTCAAAAAAGTTACAAAGGAACAAATACAGAGTGGTTCATCCATTCCATACGAGAATGCCATATGGCATTGTCCGGCCCTGGCCAGGGGAATGCCATATGGCATTGTCCTGCCATGGCCAGGGGAACGCCACATGCATTGCCCTGCCAGAAAGGGTTGAGTATCAATTCTAAACTCATCCCCCAATAAAACAGCAGTTGGTTTGAGCCTGCCCAGAGACCCTGAGTACTATGCTGCTGTTGACAGCGATGCGTTTTCCTTGTTTCCCGATCATACTGAGAAAGCAAATCCCACTTGTACAGAATTCCAAGACATTTTTCTAGCCCCAGCTGACATTCCGGAAGGTTTGATCACTTTCTGTACACATCCCAAGTGAAAGGTCATCACATGGAAACAACATTCTGCATGTGCACACCTCACAAGCACTATCATGCTAATATCTCCCCACACTTGCCATCGTACATCTGTTTTCACAATTCTATTTTAACATATTTACAAAAAACTTATCTTATGTCGCAGTAAAAATGGAACAATAGAAATATTTCAATTGAGTATTGACTATTTATATAGCTTCCTGCCACAAAGGCGAAACAAATAAACTGGTTTTATCGGTCCCACATCATAGGAACTATACCGCCATGTGTGCTGTTCCTGTTTTTTCTAGGCCTTTGGTAAGGTAGACTTGGTATTAAAAGAAACATATGATGTATTTGACAGATAAGCCCAAGTTTTGGAAATTAAATTCAAGAACAGAAACTCAATATTCTGCTTTTTGGATGTAACGATGACATTGTTCAGATTCGAAAAGACAGCTCATATATTTTTATAATTCAGGGTTTCTATAGTAAAATACTACTGAGATGCTTCTTTCCAAACTCCGCTTGAACTACGACTGTTTGAGGTGTTACTACGAGCTATGAGCAGCCCTGGAAACATGTTACTCCCCGCGCTGTTGACATATCGACCCAGGAGCCGTTCAAACAGCGTTGTGTATTCTTTTTGTGAATTCGCATGTATTGATCTTCTTATTGATGCCATTTGCTGTCGCTGGCACGGTATCAATAGGATCACCTGACCTGTAAGTCAAACAGTGCGGAGCGACATGTGAGCATCCCAGAGAGCAAATCGGTACTTTGTAATAGATGTGGCAAACCCTGAAAGCCGAACAAAACTGGGTCGAATCATAGAGCTATTCATCTACTTGTTTGAGTAGTTCAAAAAAAGTTCTGTATTAAACTGAGGGGTTCTCTATTAGAAACGGTATATATGAGTCATAGATTTGAGTATACATTACAGATCTTAAGCCTGTCTTATTGCTGGTGGAAGACAGCATAATGCCGTAAGATATTGGCAAAGGGTTGTATCTTATTTTAAGATAGTTCACTGATTTGTCCTTTTGATTGGGAACACACCCCTTATAATACGTAACTATTTTGAGTAGCCGCTAGTTAATCACTATGATATAGAGCTGGTTAACGTAGAGCTAATGAAACCCTTTTCCTAGTATTTAATCAACATATGCTTACTATTCTATCACATTAAATCTCTTCTTTGGCATATTGGTGCCCATAAAAATAATACTTTAATACTTTTGACTAGGTTAGTTGAACCACGTCACATTCGGCGGTGTGGTGCTGGAACCTGCGTATTTACAGGGCTAACCTGACTCATCTCCAATGTTTATCCTCCCGGGCCTCCCCCATTCATCTCACATGTGTACACAGTCATGCTGACTGGGGACCAGCAGGCTGTGTCCATGGACACATTATCGGGGAGATGGGAGTTGTCCTTTGCTGAAGAGACATGCAAGCATAGGCATATCTTATCCCTGGGGTTACTTATCACTTACATCGTAATGTTTCAGAAAACAACAGCTAGTGAGAGACGTAAATGGAATCAGCAAACTAGACCAGATAGTGTGGAGCAAGCAGATTCAGCTATTGTAAAGTAAATAAGGGATGTTAAATCGGATAGCCGTTTAATCCAGTGTGGTCAGCAGAAGAAATCTACTAAGAATCGCATTCAGTCACAGCAACACAACAACAGAATCAGCTACAGAGGAATTAAGGACAGGTCAGCAAGTAGAATAAGCTCAAGAGCAAATAAGCATCATCTGGTGAATCAATACCAAAATCCGAAAGGAAAACAAATAACTATAAACAGCGAGTAAAATGGCGCAGGAGAGATGAAAGTACGATTGCTAAACATAATGGGCATATGAGAGATATAGACTGCATTTTGAATGGAGAACACTATCAATAGATTAAAACAATGGAGTACATTCTGTTCATGACG
The DNA here is from genome assembly GCA_950022655.1 of Alentia gelatinosa. Classification (NCBI taxonomy): domain Eukaryota; kingdom Metazoa; phylum Annelida; class Polychaeta; order Phyllodocida; family Polynoidae; genus Alentia; species Alentia gelatinosa. The sequence continues at coordinate 45,398,760 of OX465583.1, read as the reverse complement.
GAAGTGTGATCAATAAGTTAGATCCAATCGTTGGAGAACAATGTTACATTGCTGTGGCAAGCAAGATATCCTAGTGAAGAGGTAGGGAAGGGGCATGGGCCTGAGCTACCTCTACGGCTACAATGCAACCCGGAACGCAAACGCTTTCTTGAATCCCAACACTTAGACCGTTCCGTAGCTCCGACACTAATCCTAACACCTGGCGAACTTTAATGCCGTACCCTTTCCTGTTTGAAAACACACCCCCTATCACGAAACCCAGCTTCGATCCACTTCACCGGCCCCATGCCAGCCCCTCGCACTACCCGATACCCGTCTCTGATGGGTAAAACTGATGACAATTGACAGCGGTAAACCCCATCCTGTGGGGAGAGAGGGGCGGTGTCGAGAACCGCGGACGCCTAGCGAGGCCACAGTCGAGACTCACAACGATGCCTGGAATCAGTCATGTGATGGATAGACTTCGCTGCCACGTCTCCCCACTCCACCGCCCCTCCCTACCGGTAGACTGCATGGGTAAAATTCCATGTACTCCCAACTGGATGCGAGCGAATGTTGCTTCCTGTTTGGAGCTCTTTGTTCTGCAGAATCATGGGTATTGATGTGGGACAACCATAGCAGGACCCGTTAGTCAGAACCCTTTAATGAAGTCAAGTGACAGATTGTTCAGGAACTTGGCGTTGGTGGAGATATTGCGGGTATTGTCATTGAGGGAGAATATGTTCGATGGGATAGTGTTGTTTTGTGCTGAATATATGGGTAGTCTATATGTAAAAATTAGAATGAGTAACAAACAAGATGGACAGAACTAGAATCGCAAGACAGTCGAGAAGAAGGAAACACTCTGTCTGAAGTTGTTATCTCGCATCTCTGTGGTTATATTGATGACTAAAATTGACTCAGAGCAAAACTAGGGTATGACATTTTTATCACTGTGATTTAGGAGCTACTGATGTTTTCTGCAGCCCTCTACTCCCTACCAGGCACCGGCATTTCCATCGCGTAATCATCCTGCCAACAATCGTTTCTAATCTAATTTCACACTTCCAACATACTATATACAACCTTTCACATTGCCATTCCTAAAATCTGGTCATCCCATTGTCGTTCCGCTCAATCCAATTCAGCTTCCCTGCCCCTCTACACTCTCTATTTTCTACTTACTTTCTACCTACCGCCCTTATGGTAACACCCTTATTCCCGCCTGATCTATATCGTCCCTTCTGTAATATCTTGAATTTCACCTTTGCTATTCTCCCTTTAAATCCTCATTTCTCCTCGCTCTGTTCGTTCTCTTTGTCAACTGTCCCATCTTGGTTTTCTTTTCTCCGCCCTACTCTTCATTTCTATTGTATTCACTCTCCCTTTCCACCTCTTTCTTGAACCACCTACTGCTCTCCCACGCTCATACACTTTGCTAACCGTCTACTCATTCTCCACTCACTCTTCCCTCGCCATCCATGACAGTGCCCACCCACAACCACATCCATCGCTGGTACCTCATGTGTTGTCCTGGACCTGGTGATATTCCACAGGCGGCGGCGGCGTCCTGCCTGCTGGCGACCAGCGTTCAGACCCTGGAGAAATCAGCAGAGCAGCTGACCCATTTTTTTGGTGACCTATAAATGGAGGGTGTGGGGCGGGGCTCCCGCCTTACGACAGAGGGTGTGGGGGTAATGGGCGGGCGAGGTGGGACGTGGGCAGGCCATAGATGCGCTGGTCCTTGACGTGTAAACGTGCACAGAATACAAAATAGAGGTGTATTCCAGGTCGAATAGGAGAGTAACATCCGGATAGGACCGAGTGGAATATGACGTCATCAAGTATTATTGGCTGCATACACAACGTACACTATGGCCCGCGCGCGTTTATCCAGCCTTACACCGCGTCAAAATGGCCACTAATGGGGTTCTGGAGTAACTGCCCATGCTCCGTTAACTCCCATCTAAGTGACACGCAGGCGGTCCCGCGAGCAACTCGGCCCCCTCCCCGCGGACCGCCTGGTGGGGAGAAGCCGGCAAGGAATTGCCCGCGGGCGGCGCAGGCACTTGTTGATCTTTTCTATTACGTTATTAGGGCCGTATCCCTAAACGGCCTGGCATGCTGCCTAAAGGAGGGCCCGGGTCGGCGCAGAGGGGCTGGCCGGCTAACGAGCGGGTGCCTGAGCCGTGAGCATATCGCGCCATAAACAGGCGGCTTACGCGCCGATCGATGACATTGATCCCCGTAGATCTGCTCGGAGCAGCTCGGGGCCGGTAACTCCCCCACACCTTCCTCGCTGCCTCCTCCTGCTGGTTAGGTAAATATTGTGGCACGCTGCCCTCCTGTGCCACCAGCGTGAGCCACAGAGCAGACCGGACATTCAGGAGAGAAACTATCCCAAAACATTTATCCCGATCTATTATTTACCACGTGTATATATATCGGTGGCTGTCCCGAGAGTGTAGCTCATCGCATTTAGCTGGAAGTGTTATCATAGTATACATTCATCTGTCTGCTACTGTTCCTGTGTACTTCACCCTTTCTATATATCACATCTCCCCTCCATATGTTCTATATCTATGTAGTCCTCCTACTAGTTATTCACCTTATACGTTTAATCATCTATACGCCCACCTGCCTTGACCCTTTTAAAAAACCTATTTTCTGTATATTCATATATCTTCACCATCCTCTATCTAAATAAATGACGGTACAAGTATCTAACCGCTTGTCCGCTCGCCCGTCCTATTCGTCTATCTTATCTATCTACAATTCTATCCATGTTTGTCTAATGCGTTTGGATTCTCAATGTCATGTATTGAATGTTTTATCACCCTCGCCAGTCATCCTCTGTAGATATATGCATGGTTTCCAGTCTTTCTGCTGTGATCTGCTGTCTAGCGTTTGCTCCATCGCAATACTCTTTATTACGAGAATGTATTTCTGTCCATCTTTGTCTCATTATTTGTAAATGTCTGCATTTTCTTTTTAACGTTACGGTCACCCGTCTGTGCCCCTCCTAGCAATATTCCGTAAACTGATGAAGAAGACCAGCAAACCGATATCCCGCTGTCGAGCTGGTTAGGTTAACAATGCAAATTATATACAATTACCGAAATTGCCAATAAAACATTTTGATGTAATGAATATTACATGAAGCATTCTCAGTTATTCCAGGTTGTGACACAAACTATGGACAATGCCTTTATCTTTCATCTGATTTAATGCATAATTTACTGGGCGACATGGAATGGCCTAAATCAAAGCAAGATTTCCTCAGGAGTCAGAGCGGCGCGAAATTCACTTGAATAAAGTACTCAACAACTTCAAAGTGTTATATTGATTCATAACACTGGTTATCAAGCACCGATTTACTTCATTTGGCATTCATAAGCATGGAGATATGAATGTCATTGGCAGTAAAGCTTTAACCAGAAATAGTTCCCCCTCGCGGAGAAGACTCTAGTGTTCTAAATGAGAGCATTGAGGAAAAGCCATTATTATGTCAAATTATAGAACATCCATGGAATTCTCATAGAAAAACACATAGAGCTGTATATTTTCGCTGTCAAGCTTCATCACCCCCTAGATTATGCCTTATAATAGATTGATATGCAAATCTTCATTTCTTTTGCTCTATCCTTGAATTAATCAGTCTAATTTACTTATTATCAGAAACTCTAATGAAGTATCTTAAATAGTATACACCAGGGGAATCCAATAACTCCACAGGACTTCTTACTCTCATGTCCCTATATTGGAAGGACCACTCTCAGATAAGTGGTGCCAGTAACGAATCTTTTTGCGTTTCTTGGTGTGGCGTTTCTTGTTGTGGTGTCCACCTTTTCCTTATTTCCGTCGTTAAAGGCAAATTCTGAATATGTTATAATTAATCACTTCAAACTCTGCATGTTCTACTACAGAGACAGTTTGTTCATGCCACTTGCCGGGGATTATGTATTTTTCCAACTATGCAAATCGGCAAAGGATAAAAATGAATCGTAATTGGAATCCCGAACTGTCTTCAATTGTAGATTAGGCCAACCAACAGGAATGTTTCTCAACGATGATGGGATTGACAGCTAAAATTATTGAAAGAGTATGTGAACGAATATATGACATCTCATACATGAGCCTTCCGATTAGCTCTTCTCACTAAATCTTTCTGAAATGCATGTATAATTCTAATTTCCAAATAGACACAGAACAAATATGTTTCGAATGCTGTAGCTTATTCTGCTTTGGGGTATTTTATACTTCATGTATAAGTCCACTGTGCAATGGGTTTCGTGGTTATAGTTCAAAACTTCAGAACCTCACGAACTCCAACATTTCTGAGTTATAAATCCCTTGGACATGGAATTTGAATTTAGTGTTCATTGTGAAATTACTGATCATGCGAACATCAAAGCGACCATCAGGGGAGCCACAGTCGTCGACAGAACACATCCATGAATAATAATCATTAGAACGATTAGGTACCATAACAAATTGACCAATCTACCGTCATAAACTTTCCATTTGAATGCATTAGCACTGTGACGTATTGTGCTGCAACTGCCCCGGGGCTGGTACCCAACGTGTCAAAAGGAAGCGTCCCTAGGCTGCCTACATACCGACGGGAACCAGTGCATTAAGGCAGGTAGTTCATGCGGTGAAGATAATCAATTATTAATTTGGTCAACCCCAGATGTTCCGCCTTGCAGAACGTTCATATGAATATTTAGCAACCCTTTAAATTTGTTTGTCTTAGTATTTGCCAATAGATCACAAACATAATAGGGGGCCCGTTAAATATATAGGAAGCGGAAGTAGGACAAGGACTACGAGATGCTAGTGTTTTTGGAGGATAAGGACACGGATAAAACACCTCCCTATCTTTTGATCCCAGGGTCTCATGTCCCCAGGGTATCCCTCTGGTTCATAGTTTTCTAGGTATCGTATCGTTCTCATTGCCAAAGTAATGTATCTAACCTTCAACCAGATGCGACGGACAATAGGATAGCAGAATGTTTTCATTGGTGATGTAACATCAAACATATCTCAAGTTGGCTTTCTGTAATTTGATCATATTTCTATAGGATGTAATGTAGACCAGACACGATTGATCACATTCTATAAATATTTTAAGCCTCAAAACACTGGTTCATAATTTATTCTTATAAGGGAATGCAAATGTGCCCGGAATATAATTTCACTTCGTATACTACTCACACTTCCTATCCAATCGTGTAATGTACGATCGAGATATATCCTGCCTTCAATAGATACACGGTTCCGTTGGGAGAGCATATAGTCACATCAAATGGAATTTCACAAAAATGTACCATTTATCGGCGAAACACCGGCGAAACACAATTTACATGCGTATCCTGGAAATGCCATTAATGGGCAATACTGTTACCAATCTCTCATGGACGTGCTATACCCCCAGTTCATGTGAGCTGCTCGGAGTTGCTCTTCACAGTCCAACCAGATGGTTCTCACTCTCTTACGTATATCATGCTGGCCAGGGGCCACAGTGCCCGCCCCTGCTACACGTGCATCCTGCCCAGGAGCAGAGGCGCCGTCATCGTATTAGAATATCGGGATTCATTCTGCAAATACTCTGATCAACTACTGCCTGCTCAGAGAAATCCATCTCCTCCTGGTGTTCAGCCACCAGGTGGTGGTCTCGGGGAGCCCGTTAATGGGACATGGGATGGGTTTACCGATGGATGTACGTCGGGTCATAGGGCTATGCTTACTGTGGTGTGAGCAACTCTCTGCCCGGCGCCCCATGCTGATCTCTGCTGCTCGTATATGAATATTATATGTTGGTCGCAGAGACACTGACCTCCTGTGAACTCCTTGTACATTAGTATTGTATAACTGACTGAAGCTCACGGCTCCTCTACTACTTGGACATGACTATAAAATAGCTCACAGACCTACTCCATACTTCTCGGACATGACTATCATATTGGGCACAGAGTCACATAATCCCCTTGTACTATTTGCACATTATAGATCACAGACAAGGACCTACTCTCCACTGCTCATGTATCACTAACATATACACACATACCTACTCTCTGCTACTCAGATGTGATTATGATACTGTTATTCTAAATACGGATAGGATCTGTAGGATTATCATATAATTATGGTTTAGGTAAAACAGATATCGTTAATCGAATAGTTACAATTTTCAGCTTGCAGAATATTAAAACACAGAGTAAAGGATTCGATAGGAACTTTATTGTAGTGATTCCTTAGATCTATAGGTTTCTGTCTGTACACCATTCACTTGGAAGTTTTGTTTATCACTATAGACCCGCTGCTAGGCGTGTAGCTTAAATAATGTTCGGGTTCACTGAGACATAGTGAATATTCGGGCGCACTGTACCCATAGTGTACTTTACAAGTGCATAAATTTATATTTTTTTCGTGTGTCAATGTGTAAAATAATAAAACGTAGTGAGTGAACCCGTAGCGATTCCGTTCTCGGTCTTTTGTCCTAGAAAATATGTCCCTCCGCCTATGGCATCGGGACGTATTTTATGGGATAAAACACCTCGAACGGCAATCACTACGGGCTCATTAACTACTTCTTCTCTTAGTAATCTATTGTGAGAAGGAAACAAATTGGCCCGGGGTGGTTAGAAGCCCACGAGAGGTATATGTGTATCCTACAGCCGATTGCATAGAGCTATGCCCCCTCCCACCTCCACCAACCCATTACCTTCTTCCCTCCAGGTAGGAGTTGGTGGGTAATACGAGCTGGTTTGTAGCGGAACTGGATTAATTGGAAGGTTTCATGATTGATTTCCGCGCGGGCGGCATGGGGCTTGGGGGGTTGGCACACGTTACGCCGCTATGATGAAGGAAGGACCCGCTACCGCTCCTCACCATACACACCCTGCACGGGATGCACCCCACCCCACCCACACCCCCTACCACGCCCCTCTCTGCAGTGAACCGCATGCACCGCTTACAAGAACCAGTCACTTCCACTCCTATTGTTCCAGCACTGATGGTCCAAACAATAAACCGTAGATTCTCGTCGAGTGTTTCCGTCATGTTCCATGAATACTACATGCCAACTGGGGAGAATGGGTTTTATAGGTCACGTCGGCCTAGTTCACCCCCTCACCTTCCCGAGATATGATAGATAAAGGGGGTAGTGGAGGAGAAGAACGTGGCACCAGGACAACTTGGGTTTCCCTTGTGCTTTGCATCCTGGGCACGGCGCCAATTCTGCCTCCCATAATGCCTTGTCGGGCTGCGATAAAGAAGCTAGTCCATCATTCAGCACATCTAGAAAACACAGACCTCAGATCTTTCTCAGGGTAAAGAGTGTGAAAAGAAAGGTTGATATTGGCTCTAAGACAGGTTGTTGTTCTTATATCATACAAGGACAATTCTGTTCTACCAGCCCAGGATTAAAAAAGAAACCAACTAGTTTTGGTCAAAGTCGTCGTTCTCCACGAGTTTGATGCGGAGTGATATGAACGAGGCGACAGCCGAGTGAATATCACATAGCACTCAAATGAGTTGGAGAATGACTTCTTTGACCAAAACGAGTTGCTTTCTCTATTTATCTCACCCCTTTACACACTAAAAGAATGGACGACACACAGGATATAGACCATGGAGAACGGACTGCAATACTCATAGGGGCATGGAGAACGAGTTCCCAATGTTAAGCCTATGGGCATTTATTCCAGGGGTGAGATAAATAACTAGCGCCAACGTATGTCGAGCTTTCTATATTTTATTTGTTGTATACTGTCCTTCGGTGTCCACAATCACCAAACATGGATAAAATACGTTTAAATGATACGGACACGCCAGTCTAAGCTAATTGCACTGTAAATATCGTTTATCCTCGAAGAAAACGCAATCATTTCTATCTGGAAAATATGTGACCTTTGTCTATATGACCCCCGTAAGTCTGATTCTGACGAGCTTAACCTCGGGCGCTCTGATACACGAGATTACATCAGGCCTCCTGTTTGACTCCATCCCTCACCTGCCGGATCCCCGTGCGCCCTCGGAGGTGTGGGGAAATAAGCCCGCACTCACCCCTGCCCCTGCCTCGTCCACCAGAGGGCGCAGCAGAGCCCCCTGGTGGTGTGATAACCACGTGGTGGTACTGATAATACAGCCTGGGCGCTGGGCTTCACCATCACTCACCAGTGGTGGGCAGGTAGCCCCATGTTACTCAGAAGCTTACTATTTATAGACGGACTGCATTTGTCCTCATCTCTATAGAGGATCGGATTTGCTAGATTATTTCGGTTGGTTACCTTTCCACCTCTTAGACAACAGGTCCAGTTAAATAATACCTACCTACAGGGTATTTGATACGGATATGTCAATAGATCTTACATAGGGGATAGCCTCCTCTTCACGTAAATCTATTCAACCATGTCCGTTCTTTAGATTCAACTCAAACGCTTCATATATTCTTTAAATAAACCTACACATGGCGTATGAATAGTTTATGTGTGTTTGGGCCGAAGTATAAATAAACGTATCGAACAAAAGTGGGAAGGGATATGCCCACATGCAAAAGGTAAATATTTCATGTAAAAGGCTCGTAAGTAAGTAAATGAAGGATTTCCTGGAACAGCCGTTCGATCCGTACCGTAAATCCGGTAACTATAAAGATGCATACTTATGCTAACTGAAAACCTTCTATCATGGTGATAGATATCTACTTAGGAAGCTAGATGTTACTTAAAAGTATGTTAAAATAGGCTAAGGCTAAGCCAATTACTTAATAGATATATTCAAATGGACACTGATTTCCCTTGATATTCTGATCATCCATCATCTGGATCAACTGAATACAAAAGTCCTTTGGTCGTAGTCGCGCAGTCGTGTGCTCAAGGCGTTCCCTAACATCGCATACACATACAATTGGATATTCTATTAACCCTTATCCGTCCGTTTCTTCTATTTGCAGTTGTGTTCGTTTTGTCCGTACGAGGACCACATGCGGCAAGCGATGGCAGCGGGGATCGTGGCGTCGACCCTGCGTAGGCGCACCCTTCGACAAAAGACGGCTATCGATGCCAAATACTCAGCCATCGAACCAGGGCACATCTCACTCAGCCCCACGGGGTCGCATCCACCTTCCCGGTCACCGTCCTTTCTGCTCTCCCGCTCTCCCTCCGGTGCCAGCGGCCAACGGTCACCGAAGGGAACACGGCTACTCTACCAGGACTTCTGGCCGACTTGTATCAACCCCAGCGAGCCGAACCTAAGGCTCGTTGGGTTTGAGACCTTTGAGTAAGTACAGAATCGTGTTTGATATCTCTCTCTTTATACTCCCATGATGAACCAAGTGAACCTAGAGGAACCTATCATGTATAGACATGTAGGAAAGGAAAGAAGATAGGAGTCACCCAAGGATCGATTCTGATACCAGTGAGTTTTATTAGTATAACGAACGTATCATGAGAAATTTAAACTCTATTTCAGTGTCTCTATTTGGAAACATGGATGGAGTTCTGCATCACATTTGGCTAACATTGTGCTTCTACTGTAAATGATTATGTTCCACATTTAACCCGTTCTTTTAAATCAAACTAGAGAAAGTGGTACCTTTTGTAGCCGTATGGTGTGCTCGGTAATGGAAAGTTATATTTCCACCAGTAAGATCAATCGATACTGATGCGTCTTATAATGAAAGCGGGATGCTAAATTGTGGGTGGTCACTTATATGGTACCGGTATCAATGCACAGTGAGACAACAATGCTGCATTTACAATCTCAAATTTGATTCAGGCGTTGTCCAGATCTTATTCAAAGTGCCATTAAAGGTGACCAGTATCCCTGATCATATATGAGATTGTGCGCCTATCTTAAAAGGCTTATAAAGGATGGAGGTATTAATGGTTTTGTGATATAGGATACACATGTAATAATGCATGGCCAGCGCGATGATCCAAACACAGACCCTGGGGTGGGGTGGGGTATCTGGTCATGCAACCGTCACATTGTGTGCGATGATGGAGGGAACATGTTTGCAGACAGATATATTGACAGAGAAGTGCTAGCACGACATCCTGTCATCACTTTATATTTATATATTAGTAGTTCATGCGACATGAATTATGATCTGGCATTCTATGATAAACAATTCTGACTTGATCGAATGCTGATAAACAATATGTGAAAAATTATATGACAAGACTAGTGAGCAAGGGATAGTTTCATGCCTCAGCTAGATCTATATCGCTATATAACTGTTATATTTGACGCTATCCCCCATCTTGCGGTATTCGAGAAATATAACTATACGATGTACTTTATCTGGTGGTGTGGGTGGATTTCCATGTGGGAGAAACAAGTGTCCCAGCTTTGAATCATAATTAACACTTTTACATTCATGGGTTATGAGTCAGATTGACTTGGCAGACCCCTTTGAGTGGCTTGGGGTATAACGTTAAAGCACTATGTGCTCAAGTGTAACTGAACTAGCATTTGTAATCCTTAACCCATCACCCCACGGGAAACCCCCATTGAGGTTTGCTGGACTGCTAGAAATAGAAAGTGCTTATTAATCAATCTTTGTAGAAATGCCAAATAAATGGCATCATGATTAATGCAGAACACCAATAATACTAATCGTTCCATATAACATGCGGACCCTTTTAAATCTATGTGAATATGAATTTGATATGATTCCAAATACCTCATTAGGCAGATGTGCAAAGGATAACATTGCATTTTACCATGAATGAGCGGGTAGCAATGAGATGAAATACATGGCAATACAAAATATCGATATTCTCAAAGACATTCTGAATGACCGTACCATGATGCACACTGTCGGACAGCTACACATTCTGACTAGTACCAGAGCATTAACTCGAAGGAGCCAGGAAATAACACTGTCTTATATGAGGAAGGTCTATATCAATGAGCACGGGGCATTCTCTGATGGGCCAGTTCCTGGTATTGGTGACAAAGTACATGACAACTATGATTATCAACCATCGCAAAATGGCAGATGTCTCCGCTCAAATACAAAATATAATTTTACCATGATACGCCCTAGAACCGAGTTCTTCAAGAAATTCCCTCAATATAGGGTCTATAATTTCTGGAACGCCCAGCCTAGAGAAGTAAAGGTAGCTCCCAGCAAATATGCCTTTAAGGAACGATCCCTGATAAATGGCCGTAAGTTGATTGCTAATTGCTATAGGTGACTTATAATATTTCAAGTTGGCAATACAAACAAAATAAAATAAAACTGGTAGTCATTCTACATGCTCTGCACATGTACATCACGGTCACCAAAAACTGACTCATCAACATTATCTTACTACTTATAATATATAATTATTGTTTCTAAATTTATCAGTAAGTTCAAAATGCTGAATTGATGGCCAAGTGAGCTGAAGATACTCTTGTTGTAAGGCAAGTTGAAAACCAAGTGTACATCTGAAGTATTGCCTAATAAAAAAAGAAAAGAAAAAAGAAATATATGGCAATACAAAATATCGACATAAGGACATACCATGCACAGATGTGTATTCAGCATTAATGTTGGATCAGAACATATCCTCAAACATAATTGAAGATAGGAAATGTAAGCTGATGATTGGCCTTTTAACTTCTTATCCTCTGAACATTGTGGAGTTAATCCACCTTCAAAAAGGTTAAAAGGTCCATGGGAAGTGTGTTTCGGTCTGTAAATCCTGCCAAGTCTGGGACCTATTTCCGTAAGCCTAACTAAGCCTAAAGAGACCCCTCATTAATTCCTCACCCATTAATCCTGGCGTAAAAATGAGTTATTCTGGGAGGTGGAAACAACCCCTTTGTCCTGCATAAATAGACAATAGGGCCCCACTGAGGACGTCTGTGATGAAATATCCACTGATCACTATTGGTTCCCCAAAACATCAATAATAGTAATTAAAGCAAATAGTTTTTTTTCATGGCACCTCGGGGTTTGTTTTGCCGTTGCCTACAAAGGGCACTGGCTTAGGCTTACGTCTGACGGCACATCGATTATTGAGAGTGTCGAGCAGGGACACAAAAACCCAATTCTAATCAGCCCACCAATATCCTGCTTGACTAACAGTCACCAGTATCAATCCAACCCAGAGGCTTATTTAAGACATATTTCACCTGTTTTTACCATCTGTATTTCTTCAGAGAATTTCATTCATCGGCAAATGAAATTTCCTTCTTCCATAGCTCAAACTGTTCTTGCTGAGGCTCAGGGATGGAGGTTTATTCCTGGAGAAGTTCGACTGACATGTCTCGCATCAATGTTTGATTGAATATGGGTCTACGCCTCTTTTGGTTGACTTCACACAATGTTGGCTCCAAAACGCCATTCTACTTTTAAGTGATCATATTAATTCAACAAAGTTCAGGTGACTAGAATCCCTAATAACCATTGTTCAGCGTATTACATAGCCTCTAAAACAAGGTATTTTCTATTACAAGATATAGTACAAGTTTGCTCTAAAGTCAGGCTGCATCATGATGAGCACACTGCCATGTGACAGAGGTCGCGATCAATAGACTAAATGCAATGTTGCAGAAAATGTCAGATTTCGCCCAATTTGGATTGTTCTTCTTGTCTATCGAAAGAGGACCATTCAGATTTTCATCAGCACCGCCTAATATGAATCAAATACAATCCAAGAGACCTTGATTTTCTGTGTCCGGATTTTATGCCTAAAGCAGAAATTTGTACATTTACTTTCATTCATCTTGAATGCTGATCATCTTAGTTTGTACATGGGGAGATCCATCACGAAAAACAGATTAAAAAGAAATATATAGAAGGAGCCGTTTCTACCGGTTTTCGTTTCCTCAAATTAACACCTCCAGTCCCCTGTCCCCTTCATTCAACACCATTCTGCTTCTGACACTTTCTTCTTCATTTGACGCCTTTTCTTCACACCTCATGGTCTGTCTCCACAAAAACACACTCACCGTACTTTCTCGTTCTCACACCTACTAGTCATGTCTGCATCATTATGGAGACAGCAATGGTGACATGTTGAAAATCACACATCATACATCTTTACGCACTCAACCACGTGCAATAGATAGCTTACACTGAAAAGCCTCATTCTGAAGATATATTGGGTTGTTTTTATCCAGCAAGACTCAACTCCTCTGCTATTTATTTTCACAGACACCAACTAACTGTATGTTTCGGGACACTTTTAAAAGTTTCAACGAGATTCCCAGTAGATACTGCTCCCAACTCCTACTCAAAAAGTTCTACAGTATCTCTTCATGAACTTATAGAATCGATTTTGATCATTAACTGATCTCTTTTCAGTGCCTCCTCCCACACGCATTTCTCCTGGTATCCCTCATCCATTTCACACTGATACACAAATACAGTATGTTGAATACGGCGATGTAGCCACCCCCTCAACGCATTCATCTGTCTATCCCCAATTGTAGATACCACCAGAGTAGAAGCAATTGGAAGCCGTTTGATCTGGTGTTTTATAAGTGGTGGACTTTGAGCATCATGGGCATTGCCTGCGGGCGTGAAGCAATGTCTCCGTGAATACCAACGCATAACACCTCGCTCACCTCAAACGAGCACCAGGGATCGATCAGCCAGCCTCACTGAGTCTTACCACAAAACACCCTCTTTGAAGTTAGATTAATTTGGAGTGCCAGGGAGAGAAAGAGAGGCGATGGGGGAAACTGAAGGAGTAGGAAGACAAGAGAAAGGAGAGGCGAGAGAAAGCGGTGGGCATCGAGAGGAGGGAAGAAGGGAGGGAATAAGCAAATCGACATGAGAAAGACAAAAATAGTAAGGTAGAGATTCTAAGGAATTTACACATGGAGTTTCTCTCCTTCTTTTGCTCCAAAGGCACATGATCTGTTTAAATATCAATGGTGAGACATAGTAGCCCTGCTGTTGTTTCATCTAAAATGAAAAGCGATATTTATGATAGCATTCTTTCAAATTGTACCACTATGGCACAAAAAACATAACCAAGTCAAGCCTCCATTTGCATAGCTTCAACATTTGCCTTTGAGTATATTTATCGCCGGCAATATGGAAAGATATGTACGGTTCTAGATAAATGTTTAGCGGAGTACATTCCTCAATGGTAGCTGTAGATTGCTTAATAGAAAGATCAAAATGCCATGAGAATCTGTGCAGTTATATAAACTTTCGACACATTTTTTTGTTATACCTAGAATATACCTTGTGACTCCTCTAATCACATGCAGTCTTGAGCAGGTATTGCATGCTCTGTCGGACATCGTTTCGGGAACAGAATTGCGCCCTTTTGCCAACAGGTCTGGAATGAGACCCCATAAAGGTTATACTGATAAACGAAGACCTCATCCCTCCTTGTAATTCCTCATGGTCCTGCAGATGAAGCAGTGAATGTTGATGCTTAGAACTGCGGGACCTTTCACATTGTATGTATGCAGAGAGAATTTATTATTACTAGGGCTACTCTAACAGTGAACCACTGGCAAAGGCCAATTGGAAAACAAAGGAGGCCTAATTTCAGGCCTTAAACAATGCACCTGGTACGAAGACATGAAGTTATTCGTTTCACTTGACGTCTGTAAATCTTCCCATCCAGGAAGAGTTGTAACGTCATTAAAACGGAATCACTCTGCTGATCTTAGTGATAGCATACCATGTGTCATATTAGGAACGTAGTCCCACACTTCAAATATATACATTGTATCAGATGCTGCCAAGCTGTAATCCTATGCTTACTCTGCTCTCACAATGTGAATACTGTTCTTGCTCAGATTAAAAGTGTCGCCAGTGCTAACTAACCATGACCATCCTCTAGAGACATAAATACCCAATTCGTGCAGAACTGGCTAGTTAGCTCAATGCTAGGTGCGTTTTCGCAAATGACCCACTGACTGGATGAAAACCAAACGTTTTGATTGTTCACTTTTAGAATTCCATGCTCATTTATCAGATATCATTTGTGCCTAGTATTCTATTAAATGCAGGTGCAAGTACAGATACACCTTCTTTGTAGTTGAGAAAGGTTTCTGCCTAAGTTCAGTGTCAGAGAATTTCTGAAAAGAATGATCATACAAGGCAGCTGCAGCCTAGGTCATACTTTTACTAATCAGTGTTTCTTTCATTTCGGTATCTTTTCCCAAACACTAAATTCTAAACTGGAGCGGCGCAGTGTGTTCTGCTGCATTTCCTTAGTTACGCCATCTGACAGTGGCGGATCCCGGCGAGTGAGACGTCTTGATATCGATCTGTTTTGCATACTTCAGCTATTTAAACGGTATTACATCAAAGCCCCATGCTAGATACCTTGAAATTTGGTCATTTACACACTTCTAGCCGTTATGTGGAGTTAGAAACAACGCCTAGTCAATGCTTCACTTCGACTATTGTTGACATCTGTGGCCGTCCAGTTATCGATTGTTTCCGCATATATATGAGCTATTTTAACTGTCCCAGGTGAATGCCCCACGTCAAATACCTCGATATTTGGCCAATGCACGCTTTGAGCTGTTACAGGGAGATCGTAGCATGTGTCTGGAGTCACGAATGGGAGAGAACCACCATTTTGCTTTTTTGACACGGTCACTGCTCTCGCGCATATCGCCATAAATTTCAGTAGTGAGCCAAACCTCCGTCACAGCGGGCCCGAACATTATTTATACTACACCTAAGATCGGGGGCCTGTTTAATGTCTACAGGGATACTCCTCATGTGATCCTAGGGGGGTACTAATAGGAAGGGATATCAGTCCTCTTAATGACCTACACCCTTATGTCCGATGGTTAAGCATGGAAGACGTACTAGGATTGGCTCTGCTAAGTATCTGTCCTGGTTGCCTGTAAGAAAGACATAATCAGGTCTCAGGTTTACACCCTGGACAAACTCAGTGTATCCCCTTTTCCATTAAAGGAACATTTAATCCGATTTCTATTAAATATACATTTCTGTGTTACATTTAGATGATCTATGATAATCAACTAACACATTCTATGTACATTAATTATTTAAGGTGTTATAAGGCTATAAATTCCAACCACAACACCCCAAGAGGTCTCGTGGATAAGGACAATTTCCAAGGCTCTGGGACAATGTAGGTTTATCCAAAGTTTCGGACAATTCAAAACGTATCCCTCACTTCTAGTGTCCGATGCGACCATGAAATTTGCTTTAACTACGATAGCAACATAATTACCCTCCTAGGACCACATGGGTGTGGTTCCTTCAGATGTCAAAGATCCCTCTGAAACATGACCTACCTAATGGTCTGTAAAAGACTTGTTATTTTATTTTGTCAATGTATGAATAATAATTCAAAACATTAGTTTCTGTATCACACAATTGGGAAAACAACAACACAAAGAATGACCTTCATAATGCTGGTAATAGATTAACACCCTATCATTTGACACCTGTGTATTTTCAACGTTTTATGTACGACCTATGAACTGAGGAATTATTTCTTTCTTTAAGCTAATTTTAAAAACGAAAACTAAGCCGACATCTCCCATATAAATACTTGTTTTCGAAAGAATGTATCTCTTATTCATTGCCTAAAGTAGTCAAAGCCGCAAACACTTCAGAAGAAAGGGAAGTAGTCCTAAGAATTCAAATATGGGGGATGTAGCAGAGAACAAAATGTCTGCTTGACATTTGGTTTCTATAGCGATGGGTCGTGGCTGACGTGTAGGTTCCTTGGTATGACAGAATATAATGTCAACGCAGCTGGACGGCGGATGGCGCTGTTAAGCTAAAGGTCAACTGGACCACAGTAGGGAATATATTGGACTACAGAATTAAGATTGGTTTGGTGCCCACAGTCCAGCATCCCACCGCAGACGAAGAACACCAGCTGCGTTACTCCAATTACACTAAATCTATCATAGATCTTACTGGAGTTTATCAATGAAATTAGCATGTATGAAGCAAATAAAATCCTTTAGTGGTGTAAGTTTATATTGCTCCTTAAGGTTGAGCATGGTAAGATGTAAAATACCAGAAAGTTGTTTGTGATTGTCCATTATAAAGACATATAGTTCCGTTGTGTAAATTTGTTAAATTGCAAGGTTGGGTTGCTTAAATATGTTATTAACGTCACTGTAAACTTTACATGTTGTTATGGTTATCATGATTTTATTTCGATGTAAAGGGGGTAAAAAAAGAGCACATGTTGCATTCGAAATAGACAATGTTAAGTCTCAAAACACTGGGCTCTGCAGGTATCCTGCCTTGTATTCGAAGTAAAAGTATATGAAAATGTGCATTCTAGACAGGAACCGTTAGATTAGTGATGTATATATAAACCGTTCATGAATGGAGGTATAAATGCAACGTTTCTCTAGTTGTAGCTATGGAGAAAGGTTCGAACTATCCAAAGGTTATTTAACAGCCTTTTCAAAGTTAGTTTCCAGTGAGGTTATTCGTCAATACCGGCCAATTATTTTTGGTCTAATCATGAAATTCATTCCTGTCTCAATTCATCTAAATTTCGGTGCACAATAAGTGCAGATTATACAGGATGTTCCGTATTTGGGCTTTAGCTTTTAGACTCCGACATTAAAGCGCACTAACGCTGAACGTTCCCGGGTCTCTTCTATAAGGGAAAGCCTGAATGGAATCCTATTTCGTTCTCATATCAGATTCTGATCGCCTCTTGCGTTCCTGAAAAGCGGATCCACACGTACAGTAAAACCTACGCAGCCTCTCCTCATCCCTCATCCCACCCTCACATAGACATACCTATTGCTAGTGCGGGGATAGAGCTGTGTGGCGGGATACAATGTGTTTAATGCGCATGACACCGAGCACTGCCTGACCCCTAGCGGGCGACGCCCCCATGCCCGTCGGCAGGGCGCAGCACTCGCACATATACTCAACTTTTTAAGAGGTGGCGGGGTTAGTGCATTAAGGGCGAGCATGCAAGAGTAGGACCTAGGTCTGGCTCCAGGCAAAGGAGTTGGTCGGGGAAAGTGATAACAGACCATGGTATGTTTCATACTCAGGTGTATAAGTGGTAGATGTATAGCTTACAATAGAGCAGTAGTGTGTGGGTGGAGATGCTTATGAATTCCTCTTGTATTGAGATCCTCCTTTATTGGCAGGGGTTTTGTGTTGGGCACGAGAATTGAACAGAAATATAGCCTGGAAAGGGAGCCGAGGTAGAGACTTTCTAGGTAGCATCATATGTCTTTGATAGATAGTGTGGATCCATGTGGTCGCAGGCGTCAGTGTGCACCTGATGAATAGGTATGGGACAGGTGTGTAGTATGAGAGGCCTGTGTAGGGTACTCCTACTCCTCCCCTAAACTCTGACTGCATTGAACACCTGTTATGTTTATGGTGCCCGTGGTAGTTGTAGTTTTGATGAAGGTATGGGTGGTTGCGATAATGATGATGGTAGTGATGGTTCTGGTGGAAATGGTCGTAGTCGTAATGGTCGTATGTACCGATTTTTTGTGCTGACGCTGTAAAGGACTGTGATGAAGGAAATTATTATTGACATAATGATGATGACGATAATTATTGCCCATTATGATATATGATTTGGTGGTGGTAGAGATACACCTGTTCATTGTCAACTCCTCGCCAATGTAGGAAAAAATTAGAAAGGTGATGATAGTGTGGTGTAATATACATAGTAGCTAGGGTGCATTACAGATATAAATCTTAGTACAGCTACCAGGGGTACGATGTAGACCAAAGACGGGCAGGAGTAAGGGCGGAGGCTAAAGTGACAGTCAGCCTGCCAACCTGAAACAGACACAGCTCTGTGATCTGCTTTGGGCTGCTCTGTCAACCAATAAAGTCATACTTTCCTCTTGAGCTGCTCATGACATGACACCATGCTAGCGTCTGCTCGCGGTGTCAGGTACAGTGAGGGTGCTACTAAGGCATATCGGTAAAGGGATGGGACTTTAACATCTATGGGTTCACTTCCCTTTGCTCCGATATGCCATCCGCAGATCTATCCATAGGATGACTCCAATCTCGGTCTGATATGAATCAAGATACTGTGCTAGCCAAGCTTCATAGAATATGTTTATAAAAAATACTGACTTTCCAAAAGCACCTGAGAAGGCGTGTATATTACCTCTTGAAAAATCTATTTGGAAATTGCTCAATGATTATGTAAAAAAAAAACACGATCAAATCTGAATTTGAATGTTAAATAAGATCTTGTTGGGCTTGACTTGACTTTAAAGTGGAGTAACTACCATTTTAACAAGCAGTGTAATTTGCCGAACCGGATGATACAATTTATCACTATGCTCTGCAATAACTCAGATTATAGATATTGGGAAGTCTAATTAAATTTGATAACTTGCTTCAGGATGTTATTCACTTTATTGATGACCAACAATTCATGCACGGGATGTTGAGAGTTTATTGCCTGTGGTTGGCCTTGTGCTCATAACATATATGATGTACGATAAATATTTGATCTAAATAACTGTGACGCAGATAAAGTGCCGGGTAGTATTGCCCGCACCTCTGCCTTGAAACATGCACATCCATTTGAGATTTTACAACATCGAAATATGGTTAACAGATACGGTGACCTAATTGCGGCCTGATTGTGAATCAAACAATTTAAAAAACAACTCTAATATAGATTACAGGTCCTCCGGCATATAATACATTTGCTGAATTATATACCTATAATGGGCTCTATGATACTCTGGCCTTGGATACTAATATAAAACCAGATAACAGGCTGTGGCATATACAGATAAGACTCCATGATGCTTGCTCTGGCTTGGATTCTCATATGAAACCAGATAATACGCTGTAGCATATACAGATAAGACTCCCTGATATATGGCATTGCCATGTATACGAGACACACGCTCCATGTGACAATAGCCACACGATTGTTCTATGTGCTAGACGTTGGAAGGATAAATTAATAGCTCACTGAGGACATTCGATTCCCTTATCGGTTTAGCTTCTAAGTACATTGACCAAGGATATATAACAGACCTGCCCAGGATGATATAAATTCTAGCCTTAATAGTTTGTCCCTCCTCTGAAACAGATTCTTATCAACCTCCCTTTAATATCATCTTCAATTTTATGAAACAGAATGATGTGCACCAGCTCAGTTTAAGACTGATCGCTATAGAAAGTCGTAAAGGGAGGTTCATCATTCTAAAATGAGTGGCATGCTGACGTAAAATTTCTGTGGCGCTACCTTTTTAGCAGATTTGTAATATTTAGAATCCTAATAAAAAGTGGAGAATACCATGCATGCATACATTATATCCCTCCAGTCACCTCAAAACATAGACCCAATATGGGTAAGCGAAAATAAAAGATCGCTGATAACAGATAACCTTTCTACCAACTCCTGGACATAGACCGAGATCCTTGTGGTACAACTAAGCTGACATTAGAGTTTCCAATAGGAGAAAGCCTCGGGGTGAATTCGTTTAATCTAAGTTTCAAATCGGGAGGAAGTTTATACCCCTGAGGGGGAGCAATCTGTCCTAGTTGGTGGCCGTCGTTCGTTGGCGAGAAAGGAGTCGCATTGGGCCCTCATCTTGGCGCGGGTTAATTGCGGAAAGCAGGCAATTTCCCATGGAATAAGCAGCATTTTAGAGGATTTGACACCGGGCGGGTATTCTGGGCGGGTGGGCAGGAGGGTCGGAGCGACCGGGTCTGGCATTCACCCTTTACACAAGCAATGATGGCCGCTACTGAAAGTTGATCGGGTGAGCACTTCCCTTCGCAACACCACCCCCTCCCCCACCCCTCGATCTAGACACACCCTTTCGAGTGCCCTTCATTACTTCCTCCTGGTTACTTCATACCCTGGACTACGTCCCCGCCCTCTCTCTCGGACAAACATGAAGTAAACCCATGGGACCGGAATCCATATGACGTCGTCTCCATTTCACAGCTTATAAACATCTTGGCTACTGTAAAAATTATCCGACATTCATTGTGTGGACGTCTTTACAGCGCAAGACATTCACCCTAACTAAAAAACTGTGAAAGCTCCCGAATCTATACCTATTTGCACCCTGGCATATTCTTCGCTCAAAATAAAGTCAGGATTTTCCACTGATGAAAATAGATTTTGTGTTCATAGATCATACATGTGAGATTAGATTGTGCAAGAACGATGTTCTGATTCACAAAGGACTAGTCTGTCTCAAATGGTTCTGGTAATACCAGTGGTTTCTGGTGACACAGCTATTTTACTGTGTATTGGTAGGACCTAGACGTCACTCGATGATGCAGACACAGAGATACATAATTATATGCAATGTGTCATCCTTAAATATACATTCTGATGTCACTACAGGACCCTTGGTACCGCAACTTAAATTCCTACGTGTGACACAATTAGGATACTTCTAAATGGTACCACATAAGTATAAATTTCCTCTGGGACCTTACTCACTGACTACTAATATAACAGGTTTCAATCTCATTATAACAAGCTATGTCACAAGCTAATCTAGAAAGACTGCGGTGATACAATGATGTGTCTCTCTGCACTGTCGACATACTAACTCCGTGATCTTTGATGACACACTATTGCCCCTGTAGTGAGACGCGAATTTCAACGCTCACCCCTCCTTGCGGCACATCAATGTCACCACCTATTTACGGCAGGCGATGGGGTACCAGACAGGGGCACGGGATGGTGGGCAGTCTAGACCACGCCCTCTTCAAACAAAAGCCCGCCAGCGCGAGCAGACGACATCAGAACAGCATTAGTGGTATTTGTAGAGGTCGTCGTTACTTAGCGCCGAGCGGCAGGGATGAAGCCAGGTGGACCTACTACAGCCTCACCCAGATACACTATGCCTGGTCCCCGCTGTCCATCCATACGCTGTAGGTCAGAGCAATTAACTCTAGATGGCGCACCGGTAGGATAGTTTCTCAATGGATACATTTTGAATGCATTTCAATGGAAATCATGGGTGGCTAGAGATAAAGTGATTGATAGTGTAAGTGTAACCGACCCTCATTGATAATACCTATCCAATATTCAAGTATTGGATTCCATGATAAGGGAGAGACTAGATTTGAAAATAAATACGTAGTTTGAAGTAGTTTAATGTCACAGAACATTTTCACCCGTTCTGTTTTGGCCTCACCTGGCCGCATTGTGCACTATGCATGCAACACCGCTCTCTCGCTCTTCCTTCACCTCAGGCTGGTTATAATTCCCCAGTTCCTTGCCTTGGCCCACCCTACCTCCTACCACCCCACCCTGCATGCCATACACACCTACTGACAACTATGCAATACTTGTCCCCTTGCGATTTGTAAGCAATTCAGCAATTGCACGCCCAGTGATGAATTCCCATTATTAGTCGCCTATTGGAGCATCTCAATCACAAGCTGTGCGGGTGTGAGCCGACTAGAGAAGTAGTCTCGCGCCAACGCCTAGGTGCGCTATTCCTATCGAGTTTGGTATTGACCATGCGAGTGGCATGTAATTTGTAGGAACTAGTTGCATACTTTACAGTTCTTATAGCCTCTCGGCGGCTTAATAGCTTACCGTGAGAACCAGAACAATGGAATACGTATGCCAGAACCGGGTTTTGATTTCAGAGATTAACATCTAATTACTGTTTTACTATTTTACTACAATTACTACTGTTTCGGATCTAAATTCGAAACATATAAGATCAGCTATGATTCATTTTGTATTCATCTACAAATCCCCTATGTTGACAAGGCTATTGCTAATACTGCATCTAGTTAACTATCCCACCGTACCCCAGCCTAAGAATATCATGCAGTCCCGTCCCATAGCACCTACCACATCTGTGTACACGTGACCCGTCCCAACCAATCAGCGCCTGGGATGGAGTGCCGTGTCTTTAATTGGCTCATTGGTGAGTATATGCAGGGAGTTGGTGAGGACGGGGAGGGAGGTGGCTTGAGGGGGTGAGGGTATCCTAGGCAGACCTTTTCCATTAACACCCCATCCCCGATCTCAATGTCACCGCCGCACGCAAACAACCTAATGGCCCTTCACTGCAGTGCCACCTGGCTTCTAGTTGGACGGATTGTCAGGCGGGCAGATCTTCGCGCTAATTCCCGCTTTTTTTGTTGTTGCTTTTCTTCACGAGTACGGAATGGGATGCAGACGTTAGGCCTTCGCCGTACCCACTCGAGAAGGAGAGGGGTGTTTGGAACCATCCTCAACCCATCTGCAGCGGATCGTCATGGTTCTAATCTGCTTATATCTATTCCACGATTGTTCTTATTATTTTCAAGCCTTGGCGTTGATCTCACAGTAAGGACGATATGGGGTTTACAGTAAAATCTCATTACAGGAAGCACACCCGCAGAGAAGCTGTCAATCATCACTCAAGGCCACGCCCTATCTCTAGTGAAAAATAGGGACTGAGGGAACTAGGCTCTGTTCACTATAGAGAACAAGAGATAACTTTGAATTCAAATCTCGCATCAGGCAATACTCCGACCGCCTACTCAGATTGTATACCACGTTTGTGTGGAATTTAAAGTGGAAGTTACTTAGCTTGTATATATAACATATGTCGCTTTCAAAGTCACATAGGAAATTCTGTATCTATAATTTCCCATACAAACCGTGACTCCTGCGTATTGATGTGCGCAATTTCGTCACCGACACCATGATTTAGGTATTATAATCATCGGTTCATACAGTGGTTATGCTAGATTGAATGTACAAATTATAGAAATAACTATCCTACGTCTTCTGACCCGAAAACCGCTGCTCTGTGCTATAAACCATACGCCTGACACTGTGAAACCACGTCACATATTGTTCCCAGTCGGGCATTCCCCAGTGACGTCATATTGAAGGAGGCGAGATGGTGAACGGAGAAATGTATGTGGAGTGTGTAGGAGAGGGGGTTGAAGAAACTAGGTCAGACTTATCAGCATACGGAGAGAATCCCCACCCCTCGAAGGAGCCGTGAGAATCTGCTGACTCGGCAGATTTTGCGGTAGGCAGTTGGGGTAGTGGGGAGCCTTTGCTTGCAGGCCCCGGAGCAAGAGTGGTAGGAACGCAGGAAGGAGGAGCGGGGGAAGCAGCGAGCATTGATTTGCGAGGATGGCTTAGTCCTGAGTGGGTTTCGCCCTGGAGGTTCGTACAGTCATCCCCCACATCCCCAAGCCTACCACCCGACTATAGCCTTTGATTGTTTGGGTCCATGCCTGATTCACTACCCTTCCCCGGCAGCCGTGACTTACCCAGAACCACGCCCCTCCCTGCACACATTTCACTTCTAGACGACTCATCACTTCTACCTCATTTCGCCCCCCTCCCCCTCCAACAAACTCTACTCCCTCCTCGTAGTAGCACACGGTAATCTGGCAGTTAGAATAACATTGATATAATGTTGACTCTTATGACCTTAATCTCTATTATTCTATATTCCCATCCGAGGACTATCAGTGAATCCGCTCCGGGCTGAAGAAAGGGCTAAACTGTGATGGCATACAATAAGCGTGCTCATCAAATGTGTCACTAGCAGAAAATTGTATAGCTGACGTCGCACAAGGAACACCTGCATGCAAAAATTCACAGATTCTATACCAGGCATTTTTTGACAATGTATTGTGAATATACATTAAATTGATAAACGATCCATAATACATGTTAAACGTAACCCTCAACTTGATCGATGCATATTGTAACAGCATCTGTCCTGTTCCCAGTCCAAATGCAATAATATCCAGAGGGCCTCTGTATGTAGAACCTTGTACATACCGTCTGACAGGTATATCTACTCTTGTGCAGACATCTGCCACTGCTCGCCCATCTAACTCTTATCTACCAGATGCCATACCCGTGTTTTACATTGGGAACTGATCCCTGAACCCTAATGCTCTGTATTCACTGAGACAGGTAACATGTCCGCAGGTGGATACTGCACTCCATCTGGTGAACAGACAATGTCATGGTTACAACCCCGGCACCGCCATCGTGATTGACAGAATGCTGTTTGGTGGGTCATATTGAACAATCCATTAAGAGTCTGTTTTCCTCTCTTTCGCTTTGCACATGACTTATCTTATGATAACCACTTGACATATGTGCATAGAAACGCATTAAGGAAAATCCTTAAAAGTGTTCTATTTATACTGGAGTGAGGCTTTAGCAGGAGGTAAAATATCACAAGTCTACATTGGTTAAGCAAGGCTTTAGGTGTAGAGTTGAACTTTCATTCTATTTCTGGCGAAACTCTTGATATTGTCGTAATTTGGGCGGCTGCGTGTGTGTGGCATACAGTATGTAAAAAAGGTCTTAATGTAGATGTCTTCTTTCCACCTAAAAACTTTGCTATTGGCTCCTCTATATACAGCACCGCTTCTAATAATGCATTGCAAACTAGGAATAGGGACGAAGAGGCTCGGATGTGGGGAGAAGGTAGAAGAAGGAAGAAGATTCATTAAATTCAAAAGATTCATCCTCATTTTATTTATAACCTAGATCTTTGCGAATCCTTTGATAGTACATCGAGGTGGAGATATCAAGTTATTTTTCATTGGCCGATTATTCGCCACGGATCTACTGCAGGGAACTACCGACCGATTTTTCCGTATACCGATGCAAGATCTGTGAATGGAAACTGATTAATATGGTGAGGATTAAGCAATAAGGCCACCACCGACCAACTTGGTGCAACGACCGGCAGAATCAAAACGCTTTGATTTCGTCGGTGATCTTCAAGGTTTCATCAGGACAATTCATCGGTATAGGCCTGTAAAATGCGGGAGAACAAGGAATGAACTGCACCCTCACCTATTATTTGAATACGACGTGCAGTCGGTGGCCACTACCGACGGACATTTAGAGGAACCTAATTAGTCTTTGCCGTTTTCGTCGACCAATGGAAAATGCCTTTATATTTTATAACGCTCGATCCATTCTGTATGTATACATTCTACACAATGCTATTTCATGGTCACCCACGCAACCTGAGATGTAGGTCCCACATGGATTGTACTTCCAGCGCCATCTAAACCAATGCAGTATTTGCTTGGATAATAGAACAGCTTTATCTTGGTATCGGTTCAATTGCCTTTCCCCATGGCAATTGATATTACGAGACCTATGCTGTAAATCATACCAGGCGGGCTCTTTGGGCTAGTATATGGCGTTGCACAAGAGTAACAATTCAAAACTAAATCCCGTACTGGTCAATTGATTTTCAGTAAATTTCTTTCACATTTATAGCACTGGTTTATACATTGCACACTCAAGTCTTTACGTTATTGGGCACATTCGCAGGTTGACCAATCAGCTATCAGATACAATCCAAGATGAAGTCTTCCGTGAAGCAATGGATCTAAACTATAATTTGTGAGGAATACGAACTCATTTCCTATACATAGTGCTATTGGTGAACCATTGTAGTGGCTGCCCATGATGAAATGACTGAGAGGTATGAGTGCATTGAGAAAGGGAGCGGGACGGTAGTTGAGGGCACTGTAGATAGAGTGGGAGAGTGCTGGAGGGGTGGGCGGCTGGACGCGGCACTGTGTTTATTCACGGCCGGCCACGTGAGACCCTGGAGAATCCGCCATCCCATCAAACATTCACACCTCCTGTGTGTACAAAAAGCAAGTGTGCAATTGAAACCTATATATGATTCATATGAATGACATGGAATGTGGCTTGCCGCATTTGGCGTATATCGATGGGTGGCATGTGTGGGCCTGATGGGCAGTGGTGGACCCCTGTTGGTGGGTGCTATCCGAGTATGTATATTACATGGGTTGGTAAGGGAGGGTGGAGGTTTGAGGGTGGGATGTGTTGGCTATGATGTCATTCCCCAAACACTATCACTGGACTGGGTTTGCACTCAGTCTGTCCCCTAGTGATGCCTCCAACCAGGGCTGTATGTACCAATACAGAGTTGTTCATCATTAATTCAGTTCTTCTCTTCAGTCCTAAAATACGAACGCCTTTACAAATAGAACATAGATCACGTCATCCGGCAGATATCAATCCATGGTATATATTATAAAGAACCAGTCTTTGTGGTTTAACGAAATTTGTTTTGCTGGACAAAGTAAAATGTAGGCGGTATGGCTATCGTAGATAGGAATCAGTAGAATAGAAATCGGGATATGGTCGTGATGTGGATGATTTTAGAATAAAATTCACCCGAGCCTATGGTGCATTCGTTTTCATAATAAAGACCTCTGGCCAGATTGGGGATCATTCAAATTTATTTCCATCCAGACTTTTATACATGAATGTAAGAACCACAAAGCTTAGAGAATCTGAAGGCGGCAGCCTAAGAACGGATAGAAGTTAGTCATGTTTAAGAAAGTTAGATTATTCAAAAATGTAAATAGATAAGAGCAGACCATATGAAGACAGATGGGCGATTGTACAGACATTTCATACTTAAGAGCCACTTGCTTGATTTGACTGTAATCAAGCAAAACTGAACGTAAAATAAAGTTGCTCTCAAAAAAGATTCCGTCTTTTTCTCCGTTAACATAAATAAGAACCTGCATGTAATGCCTAGCGCTTGATAAGGACCTACTATTATCATATCTGTATGTGATGATAGTAAAATCAGGCATGGACTCGTATTAAAACATATTACTGTGCGTCTTCTTTGAAATCCTACACACTGCTGTATCTTTTATAGACGCATAACACGATGTCACTCAAGGTCTATCCGCATCTCTATGGCCACGCGACCGGGAAATCGCCATCTAAACCTGAGCCTCTAGTCTACAGGTCTAGCAGGGGAGAAATATTGACTTTTCAGGGGTATGGGAGGCCCGAGAGGGGGCGGCAATCGTGGAGATTGATTCCGGTCAGTGGTGCGGATGGGCTCACCCTCCGCATGCATTCAGACGACCGTCCTATGTGAATCGACTGATGTTCCGACCAACGGGATTGTCTGTAAGGCTGTCAATGGCAGCTATCATTGCTGTGAGGAGCGGGGAAGGTGATTGATTATGTGGTGGTGTGAGGTGTGAATGATATCTCAGGCGCCCGGTTGACCGTTAGGTGCCAACCCTTTTGTATGTCCGTGATGGGCTACCGTAAAACGTTCAATTTGTAACCTTTGCTGTACGCCGGTATATCTTCAGTCGACTCCCAGTGTTTCCACTAGGCACTCCCAGGGAAGGACGTTTCGGTGCCGCCAAGCATGTCCGGGGCAAATCATTATCATTCCATGAGGTCCTTCTTGGAGGAGGCGCGATATACCTCACATAAATATGTATTTCTTATTCCAATTAAAAAGCAAACTCCAATCACGGAAATGTATTTTCTTTAAAACCAAAGAAGATACTTTGAAAATCAATATCATCGGGCAAGAGGCCTGTTCTGGGACATTAAAGCTGGCGTGGTAGTTTCAAGAGGTACGCATGGAAAGGATTACGAGCCTGTCACCATGGTATACACTTTCCTACGGGTTTCCCGTAGGAAGATCCAGCCATCACTGTATAGACGTGATCTATTATCCTCTTTTAAATGGCTTCTTACCCACTTTTTATTTGTCCTTGTGTGGCCGTGGGAATCCCTGTATGTGGTCTTAAGCCTCTCCAATTTCATCTCACAACCGAATTTATCCCCAACCTTATACCCTCAGTTCTCATACTCAATGGTCGGAAAGTCGGGCGGTGGATATTCCCTTTGGGGAGGTCATTGAGGTCTGGCGGGATTTGAACCGTTATCCCTCTGCCCAGTAATCTGACGTTGAGCCGTTGAGCCTTCATTGTATTGAATATGCTGACCCCTCGAGCTAAGACGAACCAACGGGCAGAAAAAAAGATGGATCTGGGGGTAAATAAGAAAGCTGTACTCTCAAGTAAATGGTGGAAATGGAGATACCTAATGCCTTTATTGTTTGATACTCTGGGCATTATATGATTATTGCCTGGAAAGGGTTGCATCTTAAATCAAAGTACCTGCTTTCGCAGTTGTCCCTGTAGACCCCTGTTTCCCAAAGGAAATTTCGGGGGTGTTAACCAGAATGAATTCGGTATCCCCAGGTTATATTGTGTTGGAAGGAGAAGTTTATGTTTAAACCTCACTGCACATTGCCCTGTGACCTTCTCCTCATTTTACAACCACCGGTATTTATAAAACACCCCTTTCCAATCAGGGGCGGGTTTTTTTCTGTCAAATCTCTATCAGATTTGAATTCTTGTTTCTTGAGTTTGTTGCATACCAAGTGCCACTCCGCATATGTAGTATACTGAATTGGCAAGAACACAATTATTTCAATTTCGTTGTCCTCTCAAAACGTTATTGGGATATAGTGCGGTACACCGCTTATACATTACAGTGCTTACCAATTATTTGGATATCTGATGGCCATTTTGTAAGCTACGGTCTTGGAATTACAACAACCTTGAGCTAGAGGACGTTTGAGTCGTTGAATTCTTAGCATGTATAGTGTGACGATAGGAAACTGTCATGGGTATCCGGCTCTATACTCAGAAAGTCCGAACCGGAGAGACCCAACAAAAGTGTCGTCTGCTATTGTCAGCGCGCGCAACTCTGTCAGGGTGTGGTTTAGTCATACCGTGTACACACAACCGATTTAACAGTCCTCCATCGTGGTCCTCATCACTAATGTATACGTGGTACTTGTCGCTGGCTGACCCTACCCGGTTTCCTCCGAGGCTCACTCTAGTGACGGTGCCGGTTTTCCCTCCAAAACGACCTCGTTTAGAAAAGTCGTCTGCCTGCCTTGCATTGCCGGCGAATCTGCATCGATTTGACTGAATGTCATGTGTCTAGGAAGGACGCGACTAGCAGGGCGACCAGGGGACGACAGGCAACGTATATCCAGCCACATCCTAAGCGGTCAGCAATTGTACAAGTCAGATGTAATTCCTGTGGTAGATCTCTATTTCATTTGGAGAGCTTGCCCGTATTGACTTGATATAGCAGATGACAAATGAGTAGGAGTAGTCTTCGGGTACGAAGAATTGTGCGGGGACTTCTCAACAATTCTGAGTATATATATCCATTGACAGAACAAATCAAATTTAACCATTTGATCCCATTTGGTTTTCTCTTTCTAAGACCCACCCAGATTCAAACTACCTCACGACGTTATTATACCATTTTGCTGTTCTAGATTGGATTGAATCCAAATGTTACTTCAAGCATATTAGGATTTGCAAAGCTGAAATAGTTTTTTTACCTCTTTATACCACTACCAGTGGCCACTCTGGAACACAAGTGACCTTGTAAACAACTGCCTAATTTATTGGTTTGGTGCATGGGTGAGTGGTCCTCCCAAATATGCGCTTAATCCTTTAGCAGTGGCAAAGATATCAGTCTGTCTAAAAAGTAGAAGTAGTAGTCTTTTATTTGGTTTAGTTTTCTATTATCCTGAGGTTGCATCTTCCAACATTGTGCATTCATATGAGATTTCTTTATTTCTGATGATTACCTAATGCAAATCATTGCAAATCAGCTATATTTCTTATTTGTGTGGCTATAATTGTCCCTTGTGATGGCATGCTGCGGTACGTCGTTCGACCCAATGCACTCTATTAGTCCAGCCATGCTCTCCCGATTGGCTAGGGACAAAGGAGATACAAACCATTTGCAAACATCTAACAAGGGAACAACTGCTCTCTTTATTTTGGTAAACAATTTATCCATTCAACTAAGTAGATAAAATGAACATATATAGGCATATATATATAGGCATATAGAAGTTTTCAGTGTCGGCAGCCTCTTTTGCCAAGACAATAGTTTATACGAGTGCATTAAGGCAACTTCTAATAAGATGACACTTGGTGCCCCATAGCCTACTGCTATTTGGAGGAGCTGCTCCTTCTTTACGTTAGCCAGAGCAGCTCGGTGTCTGACAACTCTCCCCTCCTGACAGCGTCTGGGAAAACGACCGAGATTATCGGCAGCAATAGATTTCTCGGACGCTCGTCTGTCATCTTTTCTCGTCACTCGGCCACCAGGTGGTAGCTAGGGACGCATTTGACTGACACCTTGTCGAGCTGTGGCCTGATTTTGGGGCCAGTGAGGGTGGGGTGAAATGCCATCCCCTTGGTAGTTTTAGACTAGTTTGGCTAGTGCTTCTTTTTTTCCTTTTTATAACCTTTCCATCTGTCTTTTGTTTATTTTTTGGATTGTTCATGGGATTGGCTGTCGGTGGGCCGGTTGGTTCAGTCGTTGATTCCTACTTTCTTCCTCTCACTTTCCTTGGTTTCTTTATTTTCCTTCATTTTTGTTATTTCTGCTTTCCAGTTTCTTCCGCCTATTGCCTAGGCTTGCCCCGCTTATGAACCAGAGTTGTTATTGACAATCTTCACCACAGTAATCCCCAAATCACTGGTGCCTTTAACCTTCCATTAACTCTGGATTTCTCGAACTAGCGGAACATTATAATTGGGAGACTATGAATATGATACTTCAATATTCAAACAGTACTGCTATTACTCATTTGATTTTCTCAGTGATTACAAAGGAATCAGCTACCGTCTATCTATCCTGAACTGAAGACAAGGGGAGAGCAAAGAAGATCACTTTTTGTGCCATTGATTAATGTTACTGGGACCGTTTCCCTTGTTAGGCAAGTGGTACACCACCTCCTCCATCCAAGCCTAGATAGGTGCCAGACCATGGATTGTTAAGCCTTCTCATTGCCAGCTCTCTCACTGCCAGCTCTCACATCGCCAGCTTGGTCAGTCGAACAATTTCTGACTGATGTTAAAGGCCACAGGACCCGAATCCCCTCCTGGCAGCAGTCGGAATTCTTGGCTTCGGTCAGAAAAAACCTGATACCCGGAACTTAAGTGGGAAAATACCACAGATCCATATGGGAAAGAATGACGTATTAGGTTATTCTAATCTCTTGTAGCATACAGCCTCAGGGATCATGTGCAAGGCGGGTAGCAAAATTATATGTGCAAACCAACAATAGGAATATATGATTATCCTCGATGCTGGTTTAGCACTGGAAAAGTAGATGTTATCAGGAAAGGGAAACACCTGTTTATGGTCAACACTTTGCACCTTCACCGGAAATGAGACATACTCATGTGTGTATCTCGTGCCTCCTTATTATCGACACCCCGCATTTTGACCGGAGATGAGGCTGAGACGTGCCTGCAACGCAAACCATAAACTATTACAGCCAGCTGGTGTTAGCCGGATGAACCACCTTATTACTCTCAGATCGAATTGACTACTTCTTTATGAGGCTGGAAGCGCTCACCTCTCAGGTATCTGCCTGTCCTACTCATACTACCTACTCCATCTGTACCTCATGTACCCCCCCCCCCCCTATACGTCAACCCTACCTCCCCCACGTCCATTAGATCAGCCAAGGAGGATGATCACACCCACCAGTCCCCTGAGGGGCCCCAGCGGCCGCAGACAGGCTGGGGCGTATTATTGATGAGGGTTGTGCCCACCAGCTCGGGAGGAAACGCCTTTTTTATTTATAAAATAGTCGTGTTTTATTGAGGGCGATGACCTAATCGATACAGCTGCTGCCCGTCGCTACGAACATGCACGACCGCTGCCGCCGCCGATCCGCCGCCCCAGTTACCAGAGCTTTATCAGACCCATTGGTGGTAAAGCTAACATAAACTGCTCCTGTACCGCAGCCATTGTCTGCATCGTCAGTGTACCTAGGACCATCAGGGTACCCGTATGAGTGTCGGTATAGAGTAACGTTCAAAGGACATTGCACTGCAAATCCGAGCTTTCATCCTTAAACCGCTAATGGTTCATCCCATTTGCTATTGCCTCATTGTAGGTCTACCCCAGTGTGTTGTGATATATTTACACATGATTTATAAATAGTTACTCAATATCATTTATCAATACGTCTGGTAACATAATAGAGACATATATTTTGGATTTGAAATGCTGAATTTTGTTGTGTAAGTATACAAAGGTTTGGCTTCATACAACATCTGAGGCATTGAACTGGGTAAGGCTATTCAAGAAAACTACTCCTTTATAGTCATGCACCTTGATAATGTGTAAAAATGAAATGCTATTAAAAATATATTTACACTGTTTGTGAACAACCCTGCAAAAGCTAGAGGTTTCCTATACAGCTATATTTTACCTCGTTGTAGCCCTGACCATGTTTTCATAATACCCTCTCTTTTGTCTCACTACCACTCTACTCCTGATATATAGCCTATGTGTAGGTGCAGCATTTTTAACACCTGCCTAATACCAACACTACATATGAATTAGGTGGGCTTTGTAGGAGGTACAGTTCCGCTTTGATCTCGAGAGTGCCTGCCAAAGTGAATGTGTAAATGTACGAGGTTATATTACAGGCTTTATCAACATGCCATGCAGGACCATAAACGCCATGAAATTTGGTTGGCTCTGTGCTATATATCATTGCACCATAAACAATTTCAGTAAAATAAACCGGATGCTACCGTAAACGTGGAGGGTTTATCCGTAATCGTATCTACAGTTTTATACTGTATATTTTCTGTGGAAGAACTACCCATTTTGGTATCACCGTCGGTAATTTTTAAAAAATGGTTTTGAACTGTAAACATATTAAGTACAGCAAACCCTCTGATCTACGGTCAGTTTACCGTATGAAGCTATAAATACGGATACATTAGATACATCTAAAACATTGAAAACATCAGCAATAAATTGAAGTGACAAATACAATCCAGAAATTTCATCAAAATGTGAAATAGGTATGTATTTATTTATCATCTGTAAGGTTTTTGCCATTCAAACCATATTAGTTCTCAAGTTTTAATGGCATTACCATTCAGAGTTTTAGACACCACTTTCATAGGAAGATTTTAAAAACATAAGCAGCACTTGATGACTTTATCTTACTACATAAAGTGCGACCTAGTAGTGAGAGATTCTGATTAGTACTCTTGTGAGATGGTCTGCACTGATAACATCAGAGTTGGAACGACTTAGATGTAATAATATCATTGAATATCATTGATAACAATGATTTATGATATCAAGTGAATCTATGATGGTAGTGATCACAAAGTAGGCCTATTCATTATTGTGTTTGGATACTAGATATCTCTTACATAAAATAGTTTTAGAGGCACTTAATAACATGATATATTGTATATGCATATCAAAGGGACATTTATATAGCATATTTATACACTTTTGCAATTTCCTATTTACGGGTTACAACCATTGTCAAAATATGGTTTATTACAGCTAAGATTTACTGTCAGAAAAATCTTTCGGTCACCCGTAAAATTTACGGGAATTTCCTTACAGTGTGCAAACAATTATGGTCATATACAGTCGTCAGATGGGGTTAAACCGAGAGGGCAGCAGTCGTATGGAAGAGACCTATTCAAGTTGACAGCCAGAGCTTATATCCCATCAAGTTTGAATAGCGTAGTAATTCAGAATGAAGCAGCACGAATTACGTAGCGATCTAACCAAGACAGGATCGAGCTCTGACCGTAAACTTGAATAGGTTTCTGAATATATCTCACGCCTCAAATTGACTAATTGGCTAACATTTGTGACATGATCTCCCATTGGGTATACTTTCTAAATACTTTTTACTTTAAATACTCCTTGGGCATTGAGTACCGGTTCCCAAGGTTAGGCCTATGGGAAAAATACCAGGGGTGAGATCAATCCAGTTCCCACTAGAAGGCTTACACTGTGTGACCCAATCATCATGATTTATTGTGATCCAAGATCGAAAGCCACTAGCATGATTGCTTTAAGTATAAAGGAATTCATCCAAAAAACTAATGTAGGATTAACGGACTACTGTGAAGGTTATCGAGGGTTTCCTGTACTAGTGATGCTGGGCCCAGACGATTAAAACAAAAGTTCAAAAGTCGGTGTCTGGCTGAGTTATCGCGAAGGCTATCTATACTATAACCTATTTCTATTCGTCTGACTGAGGGAGATCTTAATCGATAGCAGCGGCCAGGTATCGCAAGTCAATCATTTAAGTCAATTATTCATAACAAAACATCTTTTTCTTCACTCTAGCATGCAAAGGCCTTGGTTCTTGACCTCTATTAGCTGCAAAAACATAGTTATCCCATCCTGTTCCCAGGGATAATCATTAGAATAACATACTTTTTAGGAGATAGTCAATGTTTACCTGTATGGACTACAATCGTTAGACTTCTAACTTCAAATGAATTATAGACCTACTGAAATTGAAGTTGAAACTGAAGTTCAAATAAAGAAGGTATATTCTCAATACTGGAAACGTATAATGTATATCATCACCTTCAACACGACAAAAATACTTTCTGATAACAACACTCTTTGATCCGATAATTCCTGTAGTATTTGCATTTGGAATGAACAAACGTTTACAAAAGGAAACTCTTCTGTATATGCATGGGGAATCCTCACAGAAAATCGGATCAGAGTCGCCGAGTGCAGAAGAGCAATCAATAGACAGTCTTATCCTTTACCTTTAGATTTTAAAAACCAGAAAGTGATGTTTGTATAGTACTGGCTTGTATATATAAAAAAGATGGACGTTTGAGAAACTCTGAGAAACCAGTACTCTTCTGTAACTGTGTGTGAGATAAATAAATAAAACGGACATGTTTCTAACTGTATGATATTGTGCCGGTTGGAAAGTGCAGACTAGATAAGACTAATATATCATATAGGAGCATTCATGTACACTTGCATACATATTTGTCTATTCGTTTTATCACAGGGTGCTTCACGCCGTGCCGCACTCCATTACATACAGCACTAAGTCACATACCTGACTGCCGCCTCCAGGCACAAGCAAACCTCATTAATATTGGGCGTAGTCTGAGAAGCAGAAGGAAAGAGGAGCAGGGCCATGAGGAGGTGTTTGTATGGGGGGAGGGTGGGTGCTGGCACCTAGGTGCGGGGTGCTGGTGCTGGGGATGGTGGTGGTTAGGCGCAAGTGTCCAACCACATACACTAGACTATCTCTGAGCAGCTCCGGGCAGCTCAGGAAGCTGTCAGCCTTACACCGGACAATATGACGCTCAGCCTGGGCGGTGGAAATGACAATTATTCGCTCTAGCTTTGCAGTCACCAACCCCGCCCACTCTACCCCTCACTCTACCCGCTCACCCCTCCCACGCCCTGCCACGCCGGAAGCAGCGCTGGAAATGAGTAGTTCAATTTCCGGTGTGGTCGGTGAGGACGAGGGCTTTAATTGAATGCGGACGACAGTGTGGTAACTGTGTGCCCGGTGAAACAGCCTTGTGACTGGC
This sequence comes from Alentia gelatinosa, assembly GCA_950022655.1. NCBI lineage: Eukaryota > Metazoa > Annelida > Polychaeta > Phyllodocida > Polynoidae > Alentia > Alentia gelatinosa. The sequence goes on along the minus strand of OX465583.1, from coordinate 45,362,618 downwards.
GATCAGCTAGAGAAAGATGTCGATTTGTGAAGGATAGAAAGAAAGCAAGAAATAGTGCGAAGCGGTGTAAGTGCGAAACTAGGAGACCGGGGGCGGGGGGTTAGGTATCAGGTCTATTGTAATGGGTGGTATGCTTGAGGAAGGGGAAGGTTTAAGATAGAGGGAGATGTATATAGACACAGCGGGTGATATACTAAGACAAAATAAGGGGAGAAATAGATTTGTTAGAGGAATGTTATCGTATGCATCTATTTACATATGACGATGTGTATGTTAAAGCTGATATGAGTTTTACATAATAACCACTAGATTCAATAATTCAATGATGAGATATATAGATCGTGGCCGTATGAGCCCTAGCATTGTTAACGGCTATGAGATCCTCAAAGACGTTCAGTTTTCTGTTACATTTTGAAAGATCGCAGGGAGTCCAACTGTCTCATCCATGTAGGTAGGGCATTCCATCTAGTGGAGACTTGGGACTCTACATTTTTCTTTTAAGATTCGCAATTTGGGCGTTTCACGACAAACATTGGAGCTGTATTTCCTCTTGTATTAAGAGAATGTTCATATATAAGTTCTCCAGATCATGATAGAGTGTAAATATACGTCAATAAATGATTGTTTCTTCGGTCTTCTAATAAGATCATTTGTACAGATCTTTGTAAGATATCAAATTTTGACTTTTCTTTAACATTAGTAGCATCATATAATATATTACCATAGTCTAGTACAGGTAACAGCATTGTCTTATAAATAAGTAAGCATGTATAATCAGTTAGGTATGGCCGTACCTTGGCAATTAGGTATATTGTATGCGGGGCCAGCTTGATTAGTATATTGATATGATTCCTGTAGGTTGAATTACTATATAGAAGAGATGGTAAGGGTAGCAGATAGCATAGAAGAAAAAAGGATTAAGGAATAATTGTGGATATTCAAGAAATGATACTGTTCAGAAAGTATTGCAGTATTTGAACAGAAATAACACTAGAATGTAAGAGAAACAAAGGAAGTGCGTGGTCTGTTGATAAACTGACTCCTAATTCATAGATGTTTCAATATAAGGTCCAAGTTATATCTACTCCCCTATTCTGTATCTAATTCACTAAAAAGTAACATAAATGGAGAACGTTAACTGGAAACCCTCTGGCAATGTCAGTTAAATTGGATGTAATGATTATGTAATTGCCTTGATATCTGTAATTTGACTTCAATGAAGGATTTCAAAAGGAAAACAAAGCATGATGACAGATTATTAGACATCCTTAGAACAATCAACCATCGATTGATTATTACAAAACGCTCAAGGTAATTAGGTTCTCTCGGTCATTCAGTAGGAAAACGTACGTTAACTTCGTGGCAAATGTCTCTAAATCTCTATCGACCCTTGTATGTACTATCTTGGAACACGAAATTATCAGGATTGGCTCTTTGGATTAAAGTGCTATGACTTATTTCATCTGGTTCTGATGCACCCTCTTAGTAATCATGCCAAACATTCATTTCTCATATAAACACAAAATACCTGGAGGGATTGAATAAAAGGTTAAACTAAAGAATCTCTTTAAATTACTTTGATATACATATTGAAGATGATATACCTTCTACAACAAGTTTTCGTTCAGTCCACTCCAGCAAATATGATCGTACACACAGGCAGGGCAGGAAGGGCCAAACTACATTTTGCACACAACAAGGTAGTGGGTACTAATTGAAGTTTATTTGATACATCAATGTTTAAATAAATGCTATTTCGGTAATGTCAACTTATGATCACTTAGACTGTTTGTTTAAATCTTTCATGTGCGCTGTATTGGAATATACTTTAGTCAATTCTATTGTGCAGTAACTCATTCTAAGCTACCTCTGTGTTTGTATCTGAAAAATCCATTTCCAGCCTCATGTGTCTATGGCAAAATATCATTGCACCTGTCCCAATGTAACATGATCACTTCCTCTACCTTTAGGGAGCACCCTTGCTTCTCATTAGTCGCACAAAACCTAGGACAAAAATGAGTCTCATTGTCCCTGTTGGATCATTTGAGGAAGCCATGTGTCCATTGACTCGTCTTAAAACAGACCGACAGTAACTCGATCTCCAGAATGGAGTATATTACTTTTATAGTTTCTATTACTAAAGGTAAGCTAATCCTACTCACATGTTGATGATTAGTGTCAGCCAGACGTTTATTGAGTTAATCTAGAGAGGGAGAGTACTACAGGTGAAATTCGGTCCGACTCCTATCGGGCAATAAAAACTACTCTCATACTGGAGGGTAAATGGATCTGGCCTACGTCAGGCTGCATTGTCCAATCAGAATCTTTATCTGGCCATCACGTGACAGATAAAACTGACAGCGTAACTGTTTTATCTGAATCCGTATGTCACGTCTGACACAGGCTTGCAACATTGGGGAAGATGTCAGTGAATACTGATGTCTATTTTCTAGTAAATCATATCATTCTTCCTTCGAGCATTGCAAATGAGTTTAAGTATTAGAAACGGGATATTCTTGTTTGTCGCCGGTGAACTGCAAGGTAAAGACTGAGAGGTAGAACATAGCCTTCCGGTGTTGTAGTGTAGTATAGTGAGTATAAGATTAATTTACTTGCTGACTGATTGACTAAAATTGAACAGCAATTCCCTGATGTCATATTTCCTGAATGCTGCTCATCCGTTCTCATAATTCGTGATTTATTACTTTGCAAGTCATGCCATTAGACATAAAATCTTCATGTACACCGACGTATTCACCGCCATGTCGTAAAACAAGTAATGGCTTGTCGGGTGCAGACACCGAAGCAATATCATCACATTTATATCCTCCCCTACATGTGATCTGGTTTTATACAACTAGCCACATATCACTACCTATCAATTCAGAATGCCAATAGAACCAATGGTGACAAAAACAAATAACATATCCTGAAATATAGAATTTTGAGGTATTATTTACATGCGGATATATATCTCATGGAGAACAATTTTCTAGAACATTGAAAATAGGCAGCTTCTAAATTGGAAAGCATCCTATTAAATTTTGTCGTGTTATTAGACACCTTTATCCACCATCTCTCCATAAAGTATCCGAAATTTAATTACATAGGTATTCCCTAGCCTACTCTGACGATTCTCGTCCCTTGTCCCACCAGTTCCTTACCGACTGGTTAAACACACAATGTAGGTCTGCAGTTGGTTTATGTTTTATTGATACAATCATAATCTGTGAAATCAATAATTGACCGTCATTTGATTGACATAATTAGGTCTGGCGTTAGTACCAATTAGTAAGACCATCAAAAGGTTTTATTGACAGGGTAAAAATGAAGCGCATGCATTGCTGTGTTTTTATGTGACAAGTGCGGGCAGAGGTTGTTTCGGGAGGGGGTGGATCATTTAATCCGGTAGGGGTGAACTAAATCCACTAAGCAGCGCCACCATGTGATGATGTTCTGTTTGCATGTGGTCGCCACCAGATGGAACCACTGTGCGGCTAGAAAAGGGCACCTGACATGCTATCAGACAGTTGGGACATTATGCAGCTGGTTTGACACAGGGAATCTAACCGCAACCAGAGTAATAGCCATACAATGTCGTCTCATGGCATCACTGTGATTACTGTATGACCATGATCACAGGCAGCAATTCATTAGCATTTACTGAAACATCGTTTGTCACGATTTTGAAGGTAAAGATTTCAAGGCGGTTGTGGATTTTGATGTTTGGGAAGGTAAACAATAGTTCAAATTCAAATATTTTTCAGGAGATTTTCTCGTTTTACACTAAGCTATACCTGATAGATACATATATATGCCTTGATACAAATGTAACAATTTCTTGGGTGCAACTATGAAATTATGTAATTGATTATTGCTTATCAGTGTCTCCATAGTCTTTTGTATACTCAAAGTACTGGTCATACCTTTATGTATATATTGTTATGCCACATACACACACATACACGTAAACTTATGTAGATACAATTTGAAATGGAACTTTTGGGGTTATCTTGAGGAGGGTGCAATATTAACTTGATGGAGAATGGTATAATAATTTTTTTTATTTACCCAGCCCCGAGCTAAATACAATTTACCTATAGTTTGCAATAAATAGCGAGGGCAGGTGGCACTATGTGCCAGGATACCGACACTAATGTGTTAGCCATATTGGCGACAACATGGTCCGCTGTGGTCACCATGATTGTCTGTTTGTGTATATATATACTATTACGTTTTCGTTCCCTGTCCTGTATTTGTTTGCCATCCACCATTTACCCTCCTGACATTCGCCTTCTCCTGTCCAGTACTTCTTTCCTAGCCATGTTGTTTGGTATTCTCCTTAAACTGCTTGATTTTTCGCATCCTTTTGATTAAATCCAGTTTTCTGTATAATCACGAGACCTTCATACTGAGACAATCTCCCAATTTCATATACTACTTAGAATCCTTCGTCTTCCTGTAGCCCTCTTCATACCGCGAACACTCCTATAAACCCTTAATTCCAATGAGATATGTCTAAACGCTCACCCTTGTCTAGTAGACCTCCTCACGTTACATGTCCCAGTAATAACATTCCCCACACTACCCACTTGGACCGGCCTTCACGCTCCATTCTTTGCATTCTCTCACACTGTCATCACATAACCTGCCCCAAGCCTCATACTGCCCCTACCATTGTGGCCCATACACTCAGACCCTCACATTCCCAACCCAACATCTACAATGTCCTTCGGACCCTTACACGGCTTGATTGGACATTTACATTGTACACGCTGACCATTGCATCACTTGATTGGAAACCTAACTTTGCACTTATAGTGCCTGTCCTGACATTTCACACCACGGCACCCCCCAATAACTGCAGTACACTGAACCTCAAATTCTACCCTCACCTCTCTACCTGGCTCGAGCCTGAAACTCCAACCACCTCAAGCCCCACATTGCCTGTTTCGTATACCCATCTGTGTGCGCCCCTCTCACCGCCCTTCACATGGGCTCCAACCCCACTCCACCCCGGGAAAAAATGTAAAAAGAGATATGCTGCATCCATGCCGCTCAGGTCGCGGCTAATGGATGATGGAGCCCCAACACGCGAGCGGCGTCGGCGGGCGGCGCACAGGGCCTGGTTATCTATGTCTGGCCTAACAGCTTCTGACGTGCTTTCACGTCCGATTGTGAGTGATTACAGCTCGACTCGCACCAAACATCGGCGAGCAGTAGGCCGCGACCCTCCCCCTCCCCCTGCAGGCCACTACCACGGTTACCACCGCATGGGGCCGGGAGGGGAGCCGGGGGCGCCGGTCAAACCACGGGCGTGATCAGTAAAGCCCGGAATGAGCCCCTCACTGGCCGCCGTGAGCAGCTCCGAGCAGCTCGGGATGACCATATAGCGCCCCGTGACCGCCTCTGGCCGGACCAGCGCTGACTTTACATATGTAGGGCAGGTTTTGTTTCAAGAAGACATTCTGAATGTGATGGAATATAGCCTGGAAGTATTCTCTCTGCAGGATTGTGCCACTAACGTATTGTACCCGTTTCCAGGGTGCGATGTTGGGCGGGGGTTATGTACTGCAATACATATCACGAGGTCCTGGAATCGTTTCCCACTCATTTTACAGCGCACCACTGCTTTCAATCTTTCGTGATCATATCCTGAATTAATTCTGGTCCAGATCTGAGCGATGTGACTTTTGATTTGGTAATATATATGGAACCCATTTCCAGATTGCGCATCGAGAACTAGATAAAAAGGTCATCAAACTTCTATCATCAAATTCATTGGCCCAACCTTAAATGCAACACTTACATTGATCCATACAGCGGAATATAGAACACACCACTTGTAGAAATGTTCCAATATAAGCCTAAAAGAAATGACTACTATTTCATTTTGCCTATCAGAATCTGTTTGTCTTTGGATCTGCCCGTCAGATCAAATTTGACTACTGATGTGAGTCTGGTGTTTTATTAAAGAAGACTCTGATACATGTACCTCTATTCCATCTTATCCTTTTAGGACACTTGTCTTTGGACTATGTGCAACTGTTAAAATCCATACCTGAGATATATAATCACCGTGGGGAACCCCTAATTTGCACATAGGAATAAAAGCATTTTACGGATTGCTTGTGACAATTACAGTAAAATGTCCGCCTACGCAGCGTGTCGCTTACGCGATATTAAGATAAACATCTAATAGAGGGAACCGTTCCGAGCAAAGGTGCTCGAGAATAGAGGATCCACTGTTGTATATGAAATACAATGTTTTGCAAAAGCAAATGAATAAAAAGCATTTGTTACGTAACCGAAAGGATCGATCGATGATATTTGTTCAAACAACACCCTGATTTACAGAATGTAGAGAAGACGCACTGCCATTGTTTTACTCCACAATGAAACAGCTGGCTGAATTAAAAGGTCCGAATAATGTTTCAGTAGTTTCGTGACATGTCTAGATGGTGTCTGTGACACCGTATGGACAGATCACAAGATTGCAATCGATGACACGTGGAGTTTCACTCACTTCTCGTAGGAATTAAGCAATGACACTTAAAATGAGTAGGGGATACATATAACCTATAATCGTTTCAAATATGAAGAAGATTGGCCACTCCGATTTTCTGATATTTGCTAGTCTTTTTCCGCTGTTGCTTGCACTGTTGGTGCCGCTGTTGATGTCTGTCTAGGCCTAATGTCACTAGACTACTGAAACAGATCTCTGGTCAGCATTGGGAATACCGATATTTAATCCGTATACCATATATTCAGACTGGGCAGTCCCGTTTCTTTTGACAGCGTTGATATTAATTGCCTGTAAGTCAGATATAGTTCCGGAAATATTGCTCTTTGGTCTGGCGAATTAGGGAATACAGAGATGGAGGAGGATTACATGAAGAGTACCTGTGGGACGACGTAGGCGCGTGTGCTGGTGTTCACCAACTAAGTTGTTGGCATTAAGAGAAATAGGCAGAGCATGATAGTAGACCAACCAAGCTGTGGTGTGCAGGCACGGGTGGTAGGTGGCGTCAATGGAGTGGGTGACATTCGGCTGGACGTGGACGGGCATCAGGTGGCAGTCAGCAGAGGTGGACGGCGGTCGGAGGGCAGGCGGGTGTGGCCGGAGGGTCGGGGTGGAGAGCGGCTGGTGGGGGAGGCGGCCGGGCGCACAGCGGAGCATGGGACGTTTACCCGGGGGTCATGGACCGCTCCCCGATGACCAGAAGCAATTACCACCAGGATCTCCAGCCTCCCGCCGCCCGCCATTCTGTCCATCACTTGGGTAAATAGTGGCCGGACACCCGGGGGACAGGACTAGTGGACACGAATACCGGCCTGGCACTACTACGCGTTTCCTCCGTTGGCGGGAGTGGGAGGCAGAGGGCGTGCAGTTCAATGCAGTACAGTGCAATGCAGTAGACTGCAGGGCAAGCATGCCTGCAGTACCTCTGTGCACATTAAGCCGCTTCTCCCTAATATCCTACTTCAAAATCTCCCGGCCACTCCTACCTCAGTACTTGATGGCACATCCACCTCTTTAAGTACCTCAGAATGTTCTCTCATTTACTCTTTTTATTATACTCCGTACTCGCTTTTTAAGAAACTCCCGATTGTCTAACGTACCTCAGATGCCGTGGCCCATCCTAATTACCTCATTCTGCAGCATCAGCTACTCTAAGAATTCTCCTCTGGATCTAGTAATGACCAATGCTACCAACTTCTTCGGCTTCATTATAGCCTCTTCTAACTAATGATGTCCATTCTGTTGATTGTTTCTTTGCTTATTATGATCCCTCAGGCATTAATTTCAATAGAATCTCCCATGGCTTACCTCGAAACACTCAAATCATCGTATAATAACACATAACCTACCCTGCCATGCTATGAACCACCTAGGTTTGACCCTTTTGCTCCAGCCCTTCCTCACCCCTTTCATCTCTTACAGCCACTGTCTATGCCCCCTGCCCCTGTAATGATGTAAAGCATTTTGCGGTGTAGTTACTCTTATCAATTTGCATGAGTTAGAGCTGTTACCTTTGGCTTTCGGTGTCAGTGAGAGAGAGGGGTGACGACTAGAGTGGAGTACCCCGCCACTAGCGCCACCACCGGACCAGAGCGTAGGCGTTGCCTTCGAGCCTCGACGGTGTATTGTGTGGGGTGCACGCAGATACCGCTACCCGCTCAGCCCATTCCCTCCCCACACTGCCTTCTATAAAGGTCGCCACAAGCCATGTGACTCTTGTGAGCAGCTCGGAGTAATAAGTACATTTCACAATGTTTTTATCATAAACTTACTTTTTCACATAGAGCTTAGGGCGATCACTATGCTGGCTGTTATATAGCAAAGGTTTCCTCCAGACAGATCGCCGTGGCATAATTAGTAGAAACTGAACGAGAATTAGTAGTGTTAGTGTTTATTGCACGATGGGCAGGTTGTGTATTGCTGCGCAAGGCGTTAGCCGAGCGTAGTGAGAAGCATACCTGACCGGAGTGCAATAAACATTAACACTACTAACGCGAGTTCAGTTTAATATTTATCCTACCCAGTCTCCTATAATTCATTTGTTACCATTGTGCAATCAATAACACTTTACTGCACGCTCTCTCGAATACAGTCAGCCAATGTTAGGCCTATGGCGTTTTTTATTAGGGGTAGGATAAAACATAGTTTTGTACGACAGGAAAGAAAATACTTTCACTGTCGGTTAAAGTGGGACTCACACAGGGAGACCCGTGTACCTCTCAGGGAGGTGAATCTCAGACATATGAGCCTGAGACTTGGTACCAGTACTTAATCTCCCCGTGTGAACACCTGGCGCTCATTTTCGTGAGACAAATTACCGCCCACCCGAGCAGGTGTGAGATTCATTGAGACAAACACCCCCGATGGTACCGACCCTCATAATATTTCTAAATAAAACATATTTTATTTTTAGAGGGACCTTCTGGTGAGACTGGCGTACCTAAAGTTGACCCCCTGCTGTGATTTAGGCTACTTTATTCTCAGTATGGCGCCGATGGGCTTTTAACACGGGGAAAGATCCATGCTACAAATTATATACCCTGTAGCAGTGAGTAAGTAACCAATGGGAGGACTCTCTGGTGGTCACATGTATCAAGGGATCTACTGTAGGTCCTTTCTTCTTCTTAATATTCATTAACAACCTGGTAAAATCACTTTATGCAGATGATGCAGTAATATGTATCTTCAGTATGAATAAAAACTAAGAAAAGACACGCACAATAAAGCAGACCACCTTGCCAAACAAACAGGGTATTAGAAAGCAAATTCTGCTGAAAGGAACTCACAGGCTCCATCTGGCCAACGAGTACAACTTTCAGCAGAATTAATATCATAATAGAATATTAAAATCAGCATAACAAAGCTAATTGTGGTTCCCTACCCACAATGTATAGTCAAATACTTGAAATGATATCTTTTCCCTCCCAGGAGGGTACGTGAATCTCAGGGAAGGCATTCACACGGGAAGCCCCCCGAGTTTTTTTGGGTTTTTTTGCACTGTAGAGAGGTACATGTAGTTGGGACTCTGGCCAATCCTGTTTTACAAGTGTTGCTTGTTTGACAATAACATTGCTCATCTTCTTGAGACTATGTTCCGGGATATCCTATTGTGTGGACCTGATCCGCAATTTTACCACTGAGACTGAAAAAATACGCTGCTGTGAAATTTCGGGACCGTGGGAAGGATTCCTTGAGACAAGGGACTAGGTTTGAAGTACACCAGTTCTAGGTACGTGAGTCTCTCCGGTATAACCCCGCATTATGTCGCAGGATGTTTAGTGCGCCTCTGACCGATGACCAATTTCTGATTAAAATCATTTGTGTATATTTCTGTAAGGTAAGGACTTTATATCATTTTATTGGTAGGTAGGAGGGGTAGATGGGGGACGGGGTGAAGTAGAGGAATGGAATCTGTATAGAATGACGATGGTCGTTTTTCCTGCGGCTTTTTACAACTGACTGAGGCGGTAGAATGAAATTACTTCAAGTGGTATGTGATTTGATATAACAAATACTTCCATGAAACTGCTATAGTTTTTTACCATTCCTTTCTTCATCATTTTACCTCCCGGTTAGTAGGTTGGCGCGTGCCATTAAGTGGATTCACGTTTCCTCCCTTGAAGACTAAATTGCATCTTACCTTCTCTTCGGCAATATCTACAACCGTGTACCCGTCTACTGATCGAATACCGCACGCTCTGCGTCTTCAGGGGGTGCGATTTGATGTCTCAGCCTTGCCCGGTAACACCCCATGCCCATCCCTTCCCCCAAACACACCCACACATCACCTCCGAGTGTGCCGATGCCAGACAAAGAGACCGACTGGCTAGCTTGGTAGTTCCTCTACACATCAGACAGAACTAGATTAGGCTCTATCAGAACCGGATGGCTGCAGTTGAAGCGGAAGGAGGAGAGGAGTGGGAGGGATTATAGACGTTTGAAGCAAGCATGGAGAGTGTATAATGTGATGTGATCTGACAGGGTCAGTCAAATGTCGCAGGTCATAGAGAAATATAGAGGCAGCTATGTTTCAGTGCATTAGTCTTGGCGTCCTCCGAGCTCCGGATACCCTAAGATAGACCTTACGATGCATGCATCGGGGTGAGTCATATTGTGTATCGGCTACCGATTAAAGAAGACTTTCCAACCTTTGTGTCCTATCGCAGTGTATCGGGAGCCGAGGGGTTTCCTTTTTTTCTGTTTATTCTCTGGCCCCTTTTTTTCTCTATTTTATTATACATTCTTTTTGGTTTATACAAAGATATCTTTTGTTATTTATTATCCGAAATAATTATTGATTAGAGTTTACAAATGTTTATGCAGATGTAGCTATCAGTTATTGAGTATTCGGATGTTACACATTGGGGAATGAATTCGAAAATGAGGAGATCATTGCAGATAAATGTAAATCATGTACTAAAATGTGTTTAGAAAATAAGGAACCCACAAGATGTCCATATTGAAGAAATACATAACATTTGCAGGAGCCGTAGTTTGAAGATTAGAAGAATCCCTCAGCTTTATGTATTGGTGGTCATCAGATACATATAACATTAACAATAGGCATTATTATCAGACCCGAATTTCTCAAAAAATCATTTTAAAGGTAAAAAGACCAAAAAGGAATGATGCAAGAGCACGCCTTTTAATTAGGGCTTAGAATACCAGGATTTTCTTAGTGAGGAAATTCAAGAAGTAGATAATAAAAATAGAGTCAATGATAATGTACTAGGCCTACAGATCTTTATGGGAAATGGAATAGAAAACTGTGTGAGCTTTTTCTTTACATTTTATGATGTGGAATTGTCATTAGATCATTCATTACTTGTATGTGTTGTTGTATGAATCTATTATGTTGTCCTGTCCTTGTTGTGACTACAGCTGAGAAGAACGACAATTCGTGTTCACTTTACTTGAAAAAAAGAACTTTGATATACTTTGAAATATATAGTATCGAATCGAATGATTTTTGGGGATCAAATATGACCATTTAATTTGTGAAAATGAGATAAGTATTTCACAGTCTGCATAGCTATTATTCAAGGATGCTATTTTTCTAGTTTGTGGACATATATAGAATATGGTGGGTGCTCCTGGTATGGGAGTTTAAAGACGAACAGTTTAGGAATGAAACTAAATGTAGCATTATCAAAAAATCTATGTTTTCAGAAACATTTCAGAAACACCCAGACATATGACGTCTTGAGCAACCATCCGCCACTGGTGGATTCCTGTCGCAACAGTGCACCCAACAGGATTACGCAGTGATGGAGTGTAAAGCAGGCGGGTGGGGGGTGGGGGGTCTATGACAGACATCAGGGCACAGATTACGGGCTCGTGGTGGGGACGGGGGTGCGGGAGACGGCGATACTGATGGAGGAGAGCTGACTGAGGAGATCGACTTAGAGTACTGGACCAGGGAGACGTGACGGAGAGCTGGCCGACCCGTGACAAGAGACGGAGATGGAGACCAGGCAGATTAGGGCCGTCCGTGAAAGCGAATCACAGAGTATCAGCCCCGGGGTCGTGCCGTGACTGGGGGGCTGGAGGACTGTGAACGGCGTGGGCGGCAAACCCCGACTCATTCCTCCTCCCCACACACCACCGCACCCACCTCGCTATAGACCGCGTCTAGGTTACGGGCGCCGTCACTCAAGGTTGATTCATGAACCATCAACAATTTAGAAAAACATCAACCGATCCTTAACATTCTCACAGAAACTGGAAGAAATTACTCTTGGCTTGCACGTCATCCACGATCATCTACTTTATAACCACGTTATGTAAGTATCCGTCACTATGACCTTCCAATCAAGTAAACCTAACGGAGCGTTCTGAACCAATTCCTAGCTGAAATTACATGGTGGAGCCAGGCTTCCAGACAAGGGCTGCAGCCAACACGCCACCGTGTGTTATAAGACACTGAGAAAGTGTGGAAGTTCTTCTTCTTTGTATTTATCATGGCCATTCAAATGTCTCAATGATTCCCAACTAGTCAGACAACTGCTAAAGGTTTTCGAATTTAGTGCTGTGGCTTTATGTTCATCCAATGATGTGGATACATGCACATGGTCACCCTCACTCTGACATGTTTGGTATATGGGACCCCCTTACACAAAACTATCCCCAGGATAAACTGCTCTGGCAATTCTCTCAGTTCAAACCACCGTTGTTATGGATTTCACATGACATCATCCATTGGCAGTGCCTGTCTCATAACTTTTGAAATATCTTTTTGTGCAAGTTCATTTCTTGCTTTAGAATTTCTGCTTTGTGTTTACCTATTTCTAATACCGCCTTTTCACTTTACACTCTACCTGGGGAGTTATTTCATAGTCTTATTTCTGCACCCATGTTCGTGATTCTAAATTTAAAGCCCAACGTCATTATGTTTTATATACGTGTCGGTTTATGACCCAGGCTCTTGTCGTATATCAATGATATATTGGAGACGATCTGCCATTTGTTTCTCGATACCAACAACATTCTTCGGCGGTTAATCCCGGGAAAAGACACTCAGTGCGACATGCATCCTTACTGCTGTTACTAGGATGGCAACAACCGTCTATGTTTGTGATAATGATTTATATGTTAAGAATCACAATTTGAACATATTCGGAGCTTGAAGTAAGGTAATGGAAGAACTTGTAACAAGTGCGGAGAGAATGTCAAGAAATCATAGAACATATCAAATCTCAAAGCACAAACACAAGAGGCATACATTATTTTGTAACCTGCTTACTCTATGTAGACTGGGAATTTGACAGTCGCTAGCCTTGAGCTAGATTTAAGTATCTTAGAGACGCATGTATAAGATTGGAGGAATCTAGATGCACCTACGGCAAAATATATGAGAACTGATGTATAGGCCAATGAGTATAGTGGTAGACCGCTTTGTAATAGAGGCGAACTATGTCCAATAACAAAAAAATTTAAATCCATATCATAGACGAGCGAGGTTATGGAATTCCTATTTCAGATATTGACTTTTTCAAAAAGAATTTATAAGTGCTACATTTAGTTTCATTTCAAAATAGAATTAACAGCGTACATGGAATAACAAGATTAACTTTCTAATATGTGATGTCCAGCAAATTTCTCTCATTATCGCATTTACCTTCTTTTTCCTTTTTCTATGTTGGTGATGGTATATATCAACCCGTTGACTGTAAAATCTGAACGAAGGTATCTGAAAAACTAGATTTATCATTGAAAACAACATTGATTTAAAAAAATAAATATCCTCCCTGATAGTACAAACTGCTGAGTAACCTGCGTTGATGGCAATTCCCGGTTTTGCGTTCATATACATTTTTACAAGAAATTGATCTATCAACGTGTTTTAAGGGGTTTCTTATAACAATATGCTTTTCTTCCAAACCGATTTTTCATTTTCAGTCGATGCCCTAACATGCAGGTATTGTAACACCAAAATAATGTAGGCAACTGGTGGCAATTGATCCAGCTTCCTCTCCGGCCTTAGTCTTCCAGACCTAGGAGAGTGGGATGTGTTTTGTTAACCATCAGCATATGTATAAATAGAGCCACTGTATCTTCTAATCGTTCACAACATAAAGCCTTGTAGACAGTGTGGACATGAGAAGGGAACAGGGCGACGAGGTACATCTTGTCTCAGACCATTCCTTGAGAGAAGAATAGGACGCATTCTGTGAGGTGTAGGCTAGAACTACTTTAGCAGAAGCAGCACTTCTTTGCCCGGGCCTGCCTGTTACCCGAGGCTATGCTTTATGTCGGGGGGCTGAGGCCCTGTATGAAATAATGATCACCATGCTGGAAGCACGCCTATACTCATTTGCCTTGACAAATGTCAGCCGCACAGGTTGTTTGCTTGCTCTCCCTCCACAGTCTCCAATCGGCCGCCATGACCGAAGGGCCGTGACGACCGGAAGTGGCCCTGAATAACGAGCGATAATGGGGGACATTTATACTGGTTATGACAGTTAAATTGACGTCCGGCGCCGCCCCGTGTGTGGCCGGCAGATTCTCTTGGGACTGTCATTACCGGCTCATCAACGCTGATATGTGGGGGCGGCCCGTCAAAAGGCGAGCAAAACACTGCAGGGGCAAAATAGAAAGGCCCGCTAGGTAGTGTCATAGCGAAGCTGCGCGGTATGCTCGCGTCTTTGTACCACATGACCCTGTCCATGTACTTTGAAGTCTCGTGAGGGTAGTGCCTGTTATACCGGTACCCTACTTGATCCATGGCTTAGTCATTTTAACGTATATCAATCACCCCAAGTAGACATTTGTCTTTGTCTATTACTTTTTGAAAGATGTGTCACTTATGATCTTGCACTTGCCTTAGGTCATCGATTACAACTTCACATCTATACAGGGATGAATTATGTTTTGAAAATTGGGTTTCTCTTCTCAGTACAGTTGTATTTGAACTTTTTATAAGAAGTTGAATTAGTTATGCTAAATATTTTTATATAACATGAAGTTGTATCAAACTACCGATCAGCTAATCCTCAGTATATGACAGAGCATTCTCGTTTTCATTCACATTCATTCATTCATTGCATCATACCGAAGCCTGTGCGCAATCATGTGTTGTAGCCTTCATAACACATTGCATTATGGAGCTTTATGGCTCCAAAGTTGATATTCACGACTTCATGGTATTTATGTTGAATGCCCAAATCTGATAAACTGCATAAAGGTTAAATCATATATTTCAGCTTATTATTTCAGCTAGTATCTCAACTCTGTTTTCCACAGCATATGTCATATTTGATCATTGAGGTGGGAAGATTTTCATACAGTCATCTTCCCCTCGTTACTGTGTATCCCTGCCCGATTATGAGAATGTCTGGGGAATATCACGGAAGGGTCTGAAGCAAAGTCCCGACGTACTGCTTTTATTCATTATAATACCCCCCCCCCCCCCCCCCACAGAATAAAGCCCGATAAAAGACATTTTTCCATCACACAAGAACTCCATTTCATATGTAGGCCACATTGTTTCACAGCAGTGTGAGCTGGCAGCTTACAGAGCTCATCCTTTAATCCAATGAGACTACGAGGCGGGCACTGTAAAACAGGGCTTCCGTCTCCTCCCAGTGTCTTTGTGTGGGAGTAACTTAGTCAGGTCCCGTCCTCATCCCTACGGGTGAGCTGCTCGGAATCCACTTAGGGATTTAGCACCAGGCCTTTGAGTGAGTTTTCTAGGTGTGACTGCCGCGCGACAACCTTGCTGGGCTTCACAGAACCCCTGATAAGGTCCCATGGGGATTAACGGTAAGCGCGCCGGAATGCGGTGGGTGTGAACTTAGGGTAGGAAAGAGTGGGGCACGCTTTGTCAGCCTCCAAACTTGTCCAAACTGTCTCAACTTCCTGAATGAAATTGGTTGATATTTTTCTTCTCAAACATTTTCAAGATCCTGATGCCACTGCGTAGTCTGCTTGTGGATCCAAAGGCCAGTGACCATATGAATACAGAAGGTAGTCGACAAGAGAGAGTCTATAAACTGATACATGGATGTCTGATCTCACCTTGGTGAAGGGAAGGAAGCTTCATTGGCTCCCCCTCCTGGGAAGAAGCCACACTAAAATCATATACACGCTCGCCATTTATCCCTACACTTGCACACCACAAACCATCTTAACCTTAACTTAATTTCAAATTAAATCTTCATCGTCAACTTCGTTTATATAGATTTTCTTATTACAAAAGCAATACGCTTTAAAATCACGATTTTCAACAATCAATTTTCCAAATCATGACTTTCCTTTGGGAAGGGTGAAGATTTATGATTTATAAAACATGTTAATCATTGCAGCCTATGCCAGTCTTTTCCCACTGTCTTTACTTAGCTGTTGAGTATGGAACTCATTTTGAAAGGCTAAACATTTAAAAAAAATTAAATGGGAGTTAAGCTTCAGAAGCACAGTTAAGGTCAGGTGTATTAACCGAGTCAATGATAACAAATCATTAACTCATTCCTTTTGGTCTTTGTGAGCTTGAGTAATTGTATTTCCTCAATTGAATTTGGATGAGCGGGCCGCGACCGAAGAATAATAAGGGTCTTGGGTAGAGTTAGGGGGCCAGGTCAGGACCAGGGGTGGTGGTCAATGAGTCGACCTTCAGCGCAGAATGCGGTCACTGCCTCACAGAGACGGGGTGACCTGTAGGCGGACACCAAGTGATTAGTGGTGGTTAAAGGCTTCAGCAGACAGCTCTGGGAAGCAGTATGCAGACTATGTGAACAGTGTGTGGAAATGGGGAGAGGAGGGTGATTGTGCATAGAGCAAATAGTAGGAGTAGAGCTGCGTCTGCAATACTACTGGTAAATGATGATTTAATACGTAAACCAGTAGTGCTTTAAAGCTCTTATTTTCTAATCGCTGTTATCAGTCTAGGAGTCTTTGCTGCACTATAGTGGTGACATGTGGCCGGTAATCTGCGGGTTGTCTTAGCCAGGTATAAACGTCCAAAGGCTTAGCATTAGGAACTCGTTCTCAACTGGATTGCGAGTTCGGTAACTCATACTCAATGGGCAATAAACAGATAGATATTACCAGGCCAAGATAAAATTTGAATATATTCGTGTTTGGTCTGAGTCCCCGTCCACCATCTTGTTTGGAGCGCTTCGAGATATTCACTCAGCTATCGCCTTGTTCCTTCCTCATTACTCCACCCTCCAAACTCGATGGCGAACGGCGACACAAACCAAACACTCATCAATTTCTTTCTTATCATTATTGGCTGAGAGGCGATGAACAGCGAGAGTTTTGAGACGGAAAGCAGGCTGGCAATCATAAGAGAAGAAGATCATGGGACTAAGGGTTAGGATACATGGTACTATCTAAAGCTATTATTTAGTAAAACAAATAAACGGTGATCCAGTGCATGTACTTTGTAAACCATAAACATACTAATATTTTCTACACAGCATACAGAAAAACATTCTTATTGTTCCGATGGGAAAAGGTATTGACAGTTCATGTGACAAACAATTTTACCAGATTTCATGAAAGCCGCTTTGATTCCTTTCTGCTTCCGTTCGGATATGATTCCGTCGCAATCTGGAAATCCAGTCCAGAGGGTTGGATGGGATCCGATTATTAGTTATTTGTAAAATAGTGAAATGAAGCATACAGCCTAATCCTGATATGGATTTAAGTAGCAATAAGAGAGCAAATGGTTCAGAGAATGATTTTGTGCCTCATTGCAGCTACCTTCTATATCTAGAACTAATGTATTATTTATCGCATATATATATGCGTTATAGTCAACTATTATTTTTTATTCACAAAAAGGGTGACGGCGTATCCCTTATAAACGGCAGTATTATAATGGTTTAGGGGTTCTGCCTTAATTCAGTTTATCTTCGATTATTGCTATTATTATTATTGTTATTATTATTATCATTATCATTGTTATCATTATTATTATTATTATTATTATTATTATTATTATTATTATTATCATCATCATCATCATCATCATTATTGTCCTCACTATTGCTACCTACACTCAAACTTTTACTTCAATTCCCTCATTCCGTACGATGTCCTTTCTGTCGTAATGATTCAGCCTCCATTGTACTCACTGTCTCACTCTCCTATGTGTCTCTATCGTATGTCCTCATTCTCCTGTCACAATGTAAGTTTACCTTCCATCTATATATCCACTGACCTTCACTGCAAGCCTTTCTTTCCCCCAATCCCTGCAATCAGATCCCTTCATTAACCTATACTTTACACTGCCATTCTCCCTTCACTATCTAATCACTTCCCTTGCTACCCTATCCCTATGCTGTCCCAATCCTTGTTTCTTATAAATGCAAGAAAAACACCATTACCCCAATCTGTCAACCCTGTCTTTCCACCCACCTGTCCCCAGTCCTTGCCCCGGTTCTTATCTCTGCCCTCCCCATCCTTCGCTTCGAGGACTTCCAGTGGCGTCACGTGACGGAAACACATCTCCCTCATAATTCACGTGAATCCCATCACAGCCACCAGCCGGAAGTCGGGCACGGCGTCCCGCAGGAGCGGCACCGATTGGTCGGCCCGTCACTATGACTTTAAGATGGCCATATTCGCCCGCCCCAAGGGGAAATAGCAGTACACAAGGTGTAAATTGCCTCTGAATAAGTGAAATTGCTCTGGCAAACCTCCTGAATTGGAAGACAGTTCCTAGCCTTACATACCCGCAAACATCGTTATGTTAGCAGGACACCCACACACTACACAATTCACAGCGCGTGATGCCAATATTTCATCATATCATTGACCGTTCACTGGAAACCTGTGCGATGTGAGACCAATTCCTTTTATGATATACTCACTGTCTGGTGTGTACACCCTAATCTTTACCAGAACACCCAGACAAAAACCAATACCCCAGTATGAAATGAGAACCCCATGGTACTGGTCCGTAAGCGATCATATTGCAGTAAATCCTTGTTTGGAAAAACTCATGTAAAACAGAAAAACCCGAAATCCATTGCTCTTTCTGGCGGGATTTCAGGGTGATATAAAAAAGGCTACACAAAGCAGAATTTATTGGATGCCTACAAATATTGTATAACGGAAGACTAACAAAAATCACACATCATTATATTTGACATCTATAAAGAATCATATGATCAGGAGACCATGGAACCTAAAGGTCATGCTTACAGCTGACTGCATAACCATAAGACACATAAAACATGAAATATATCAAATGAGATCATTTTATCATGCTCTGAAAGGCGGGCGTCCACTGAGCTCCCGATACACTGTGATAGGCCTTAAAACATCTCCAGACCCAAAATCGAGATAGGACTTGTTAGTGTGAGGAATGAATAGATTATTTTACAGTTCTTTAGGGAAAGAAGGGATTAGGTTGGAATATACGGTTGTCTTTGTGGTATATAACAAAATTGTCCTTTAATTCTAAACTACATTTGCGGTAAGGAAATATGTGTTTGTATATATCCTACTATAGATAGGCTACATATCCCTTCAGCATGTGGTGGTGACGCAACATGGTGGCCAGCCGCCTTCGTTCACAGGGTCCCGTCCTGATGGCAGTCGCACGGGTGTTAACGAGACGCTCGCGTCCGAGACGCCAGCGTCGATGCTTGGTGAGAAATGGCGCCCGACGCCGACCTTGACCTTGAGGATTACACAGAGTAGGCCCCCGTGCCGGCTGAGAGCGGTCGTAGCGCCACCTCGTGTGTCGCAGTGACACCAGTAGATAGGCTGTGTCCGTCTTTCAGAGGATGTGGGGGGACGATTACACAGGGAGAAGTAGGGACAGGGTTAGGGAATGGTGCGGCCTCCTGGCTTGACACTTGAGGGACAGTGGGAGGGCTGGAACGAGCTAGATAGATGGAGGGAGTTATTTTATCTATTTTGGGGTGTGGACTTGCTATTTCACCTAGGTTTCCTTTGAAATGGGCAATAGCATTTTGCATGTTTTACCTGTTTTATTGGATGTTTTCCATACAAATACAGTCACCTTTCCAAAATAACTTTGTACGATAACGCTCTTGTCACGTTACATGTTCAGGCCTAAGTTGGGGATAGCCCGACTGCCTAGTGCTATGCATACTAATTCAAAAGAGAAGTAATATAAGGTTTTCAGGTTGAAGAGTTCTTTGACATAATTATTTCAGACTATAACTTCACAATTGAAACCTTTCACACCTCCAATAAATGCCGAAGTCGAGTCAACAAAGAAACAGAAGTACAGCTTTATGGATTGTGTGAAATGTTTGAGATACCATTTATTATAGCATAAACCCTTTACAACAACCTTTAAAATAAGTTGGGCAAAATAGATTCTGTATGACATCCTCCGCCGACCGAAACCCCAGAAGGCTGACAGACGACAAACAGTGTGCATGAAGATAGCGATGGGTTACGCGGCGGGGCATCCAGGCGCACGCCGCCGGCAAATGGTACCAGCCGCCGTACGCCGTAGCCCCGCGAGGGTAAAACCCCAGGGATGACGCCCTTATCCTGCCGCAGGACGCGAGGGGCGCGGAGAGCTGTGTGGAATGGTTTATCTGGGGTGGTTTTCTCCACGCGTTATCAGGAAGCCCTGTCAGACAGCGTCCGCGGTCACGGTTGCCTGCGTGCCGGCCGCCGAGACCGGCGCACCGAGGGGCGCCTGAAGAAATGAGAAATAAAGCCGCCGGCGCGCCGCCTCGTGTCACTAGCCGATGAAACAATGCGATCGATGCTCATTCGTGTTTGGTGTCAGCCCCTTGAGAATGGCCAAGGCCAATGGGAAATAACGAGCGGAATGTCACTCTGCTTTCAGAGAGAAGGTGTACGCTAGTTGTAGCTCAAGGCATCTATGTGTTGGGCGTTTTCTCGTCTGACGGTAAATAGTCTGCCTCCTGAGGGAGTTTGCTGGATGTAGTGTTGAGAAATAGTAATGATGGGTTATTGGGAAAAATCAGCGATACAAAATCATTATGTTTCCCGCTGCCTTCGCAGTATGTTGATGATAGATATGGCGGATGATAAATATGGTTTGCATATCGATTGACAAAAATGACAGGATCGTTTTAGGGTGACAAGCCAACGTGCTATGTGCCTTTTGATTTATAAAATCGAAGCTAAAAGGAAACCTTTCTCTGAGTTGATCAAAGGGAAACTTTCTCATGGAAAAATGTGCTGAATTATACATAAAAGTATATCACTCAAACAGTTCCGCATAAACACGCATATTTTACGTTCCTTCTGTGCGACGTCATCATTTCTGACGTCAATGAATGCTATGTATCCAGTTTTAGGATGTATGCATCTCTAAGAGTTATTTGTCTTCTCTTCTCTATTACAGTACATTGATACCAAAGGCCAATAGTTGGCTAGCAGAAAATGCAGACATACACCTGGTGAAATGTGAAACTATCGAGAAAAAAGTGTCATCAGTAAGCGAAGTAACGTCTGAGTCGCCGATGTTTGTCCCTAAAGGAAACCATGCCATTTACGTCAAAGGCTTAAGGTAAGCTCAAGTTTGTTTCTCCGGTAAAGCCCTATTTATTATAGGTAAGCATTCCTCATTTTCTTGCTTTGATACTTTTTGGCTCCGGTTCCTCTTTTTGATCTATTATTTCGCCTTTTAGCTGAAGGTTTGAAATAAATGTTCAGTAATGTTGTCCTAAGTTCTTAGTACAAAAAGCTGTTTACTTTGTGGTGATAGACTTCCTTTTATTGCTGCATCAATGAGAAGCTATATAAAGCTTTCGGTTGATGTGTTTATTTGTTAGAGAAGCGTCAATCAGTTTTATCACATTTTGAGGCTTCAGATTTCGTCGTTTGAAAACATTCCATCCCAAAACATGAATGACCACGTGTGGTGGGTGCTCTTAGATGACCTTGATTTCTGTGACCTTGAGCTGACCGTTTGACCTTTCCAGATTATGGTATATCCGAGAGAATCCCAAAGTGAAAGAGGTACCAAAGACTGCGAACACACGGGTAGGCAAACCACAAGAGCGTTCCAGGTGGGCGGAAGATAATCCTTATCAGTATACCAGCACCAGTACGATGATGACATGTACAACTACTGACTTTGGTGTTTCCCTAAGAGCTGTGAAAAGTGTAACCACCCGCGTGCCTTATGAGTCGACTTAGCACTCGTTGCTGAACAAAGCAGTGCAGCTTTCAACCTCCAAACTGGACTTTCTACAACCTCCCCTTCCCCTTTCCAACCACTCATTACCAACCTAACCTTACCTGTCACCCTTACATGCTTACATACTGTCTGTGTTTCCATGGCCACCTATCCTTTGTGCATGGTTAGCTGTCGCCATATATCGTAGTCCATCTGACGGGGTATTCTCTTATGATTTCTTAACATACCTGGCAAAACACCTGGCAAAAAAATGTAGAAGTAGCAACGCCAATAGATAACGTCTCAGTGGAATACAGGTGTATGTAAACGCAATGTGGTGAGAAAGTCTAACGAAATAGTCCTAATGCCTTATATAATTGAAATGAATCTACTGCATCCCTGGTTTGCATATTGCAAGCTGCCTATTCACTTTGATGGGATGCAACATGTTATTCCTTGTTCCACTGCGCTTCGCTCGAAAACTCACTATGCTCTATGGGACCTTCACCCTCCGAAGATATAACTGTTTCCATCAGGTTATAAAGGCCTGCAATAACTTACTATAACGATCATTCAGAGCTGCCGATACACTATAAAGACTACTCCCCGAAGTTACCTTCTTAAGGGAATCTGGTCTATGATATGCAGTTTCAACTCTCCATAATACTGTACTGAAACTGCTTCTCTGTCGAAAATATGTGTATGTAAAAAAGCACTTTAAAAGACAGGTTCCAGTCAGGAACTCTACCTATATTATAATGTACTCAAAAGTGCAAGTCAGTGCATGGACTGGGCATTTAGAAGGATACACCTAGACACTTAACGTGTGCATAGTAATGCACCAGGGCAGCATCAAGTCATCGCGAGTTATGTCTGATAAATCGGACATTTGGAGGTGATACGGCTACGAATATGCATCTGGCAGGCATAACACGCCTCCGTCCTTATTCCCAATGCCCATTTTAGCCCGACAGGCAGTTTGCCATTAACGCTCATAATAAACAAGGCTATAATAAACACCTTTGATTGGGCACCTATTGCTCTTAGGACTGCATGCGCAGACCGATTATACGTTGCCGGGACACGTCAAATGGTAGCAACCAGTGTCCATCAGGAGCCAGGGCGCGACCTACTCGTAGCTCCCCGGAGCAGCTCATTGCCGCCGTAACCATAACGCCGACTTTACGACGACTGGCCTTGATGTGGCCCTTGGGGAGGCGCTCGCGAGGTGGTGCGTGTAAGGCGGCCGCGCTAACTGCCCCGAGCTGCTCTGTAACCGCTCAGAGCGGTTCCCTGTAATGGAAGGCCCCATGCTCAGATGGAGGTTGATCATGGAGGCTGACTAGTACTTCGTTTTACCCGCTCCCCTCCTCCCACCTCCCAGTGTACCTTCAAACTCCCCCGTCCCCCCAACCCCTGGCGCTGTCTGGTTGACCCGTGTGGTGTAGTTAGGGACCATGGTGTTGCCCTCCTACTGCCTGTCTGTCTCTGTTCGTTGTAGTTTGTCTTGTGAAGCAGCATTTCCCCTTACCACAGCGCTGTCTGGCTCCTTGCCTTCAAGATCACATTATCCCTATCCTAAATCATGGAACCACAGCTGGAGTGGTTAACACTAGGGTGAAACAGTTTCAATTTTCTGATACGGGTATCCTTTCGAAAAGTGTCTCAGTAGGATGACCGTGTTGATTGCTGTTAAACTGAGTATTAAGGCAAGATCAAAACATCGGGACATCCTGGATCTGTGAACTATTTCCCTATATCGTATTTAGTTGACAAAGTTCTAGAAACGAATACTACCATGACTATCATCAACATCCCTAGTGTCATCACTCTGCATCGAACCGGTACATGTCTGCCCCTACCGTGACAGCAAATTTTAAAGACATGGATCCATGTGTTGAAAAAAAACGTACCACTTTCTCGGGATTAGCCTATATCTCAAGCAACTGTCGCTTTCCTCTCCTCTATTGACAAGCCTTCTCTGAATCCAATCCCTGGTATCCCTGCCTTTATTTGATTTTACTCCATACCCTGAGACTCTGGTCTGGGACTACTCTGTGTCCTCTATATACCCTCCTCACCGGTTACCTCTTTTTCTCCACCCCCCCCCCCCCTCATGTAATGTTCATTTCTCCTTGTTTAGGGTGATCATCTAAATGCTATTTGATTTTGAAGAAAAACCGGAAGGGGCATTACACTTCCCAAACTCCCATTCCTGTAAATTGTTAAACAATATTAGTTAAGAGGAACACAAACATAAATCTCCGACGTAAAATGATCAAACCTGGGGGGGGGGGCATTTGGCAGACATTCTCAATCAAAATTTAAGCAAGGGTTTCATTTTGATTGGGTTTATTTATTACAAAGGATGCCTCGTTAGACTGTACCGATTTGACCGGTGCTTCCCTAAAATATGTAGCTATATTTTTCACATATATTCAATACATTCAATCGGATATCATGCGACGCACTGTTCATTGCTTTTTGTTTTATTATTTTTTTCTACTCTATAGTTCTTCTTTGTCTCTAAGCATTTTCTATCCTCCTACTTTCTTTCCTCATACATGGCACTCACCAAGTTATCCCCGTGTAGCACAAACTTTCAACACAGTATAGTGTCCTCATGTGGATAAGGATTTGCTGACTACCTCCAACCCTATCATAATCCACCGTTCTCCTCGCCGCCTGTCGTACTGTAACTAGGTCGCTGTGATGGTGTGTTATTCATGTTAGTGACTCTTATTAAGAGCGTTAATTATCAAACTTCATACTTCTTTAGTTGTGGATACCTAACGAGATCATCTCTTCTTTATCTCCATAAATTATCATTACGGGAATTTTCCTTTTAAGTTGCGCCGTTTCCTGTGTACCCCTTTGGACTACATATTATGGTAGCATTGATCGAATTGCAAGTTCTTTTGTTTTATGTGTTTCAATACCAGAGTAAGAGCCTCTCGGGACAGCAGCTCACAAAACAAAATTAACTCGTGAGTTTTGCTCTCATTCTTTGCTACGACATGATTATTGTTTCTTTACGTTGCGTTCATTGATGTTCCCGTTATCAATGGCCCCAGTTCCGCTGATTGTGCAACAGGCGCAGCAGGTGTTGTTTCCACAGTGATCACCAGTCCCACACATTGCATTGAGACAAGCGGCTATGGCACAGACTTTAGTTCCTCGTGGTCAGAAATGTGTGTGGATAAAACAGTTCAAGCGGTTTAGACGTGTGTGATTGTACAGTAACTTGTATATATAATGACTCAATCCCAGAGTAACATAGACGCACCCATGTATACCCCATGTACAGACTATGTATGCGATAAAAGAATAATGTGGTCTGACCTAGAACCCTATGGACACATTGCTGATCTATTGAGAATTCTGCAGATTTAATCAGAAGTCTGCCTGCCAAGGGTCATATGGATCATATCCCTGCAGTATGAAATCAGCTTGAAAGATCCTATTTCTGATTCTTGCAAGAGCAATAGCATGTGAATAGTTACATAATCTAAGACGTATAACCTATGGGCAGGTGTGTGGCTCAGATAGCTACATATATAGCTAGTTATTGACTGTAACATGCCCTATAAGCAAATACCAACTATGACTCTGTCATATTGCAATATATACTGCCAGGAAGGGTACCTGTAGTGACCCACATGCCTGTCAAAAGATTGCCTAAAACAAAATAAGATTAGCTTGACAGGAACCTTTGAGAGGGTCCTGGCACCCCGAAGTGTTACCGAAAACAATTCATTCAATAATAACAAGATGACAATGGCATTTTGCGAATCAATAATGTCCTTTGATAATTATTTTGATAAAAATGAAAATGTGTCTCTGGTCTGGCCGTTTAACCAGTCCTCCAGGGTATAATCCATTGATTCCCTCCAGTAGTCAAATTTATGACTATAATCTCGGCCTACAGGGCAAAGTTATAATTAGCTAGAGCAAAACCCTTTAACAAGGGCTCCGTAAGCAGTTACCATTGTATCATTGTGCGTCAAGTACAGGTACAAGGTATCTGTTTGATCGCCCATATTACAAACATTATCTCCTGCAACTAGGTTTATGTTTCACTCAACTGAATGAGTGTGCTTATTTACACGAGGGGTCTCTCATACACTGTCAAGAAATAGTGAACCGCAGGATAAATGAGCAAGTGGAGGCGCATAGCCACGTATACCTGTCCCGAGCAACTCTTCCCCCTATGACATTCTGAATGCGTGCGTTGAAAGATGCTGAAAGATAACTATGCTGCACAGGAATGCCCTCTGGATGACAAGCTTCCGTCCTATGACCCCGTCATGTACTGGAAATGTTAGTTCTTTTAGACATACCCCACCATACCTGTACCGAAATACCAACCATCTGAGATACTCCTAATTCAAGCACCGATTCGTATAAAATGTTCTGCTGGTGATCAAAAGCAAGCCACTCACCAGTCCCTGTCTTCACTGATGTGTCGTACATGGTGGACCTTTAAAAGCCAAACTCTACTAGGCAATTATGGTAGCGATTCCTAATCGCTTTACGATTTTGCAAGTAATGTGGACATCACCGACCCAGATTATCTTGAGTTTTGCTACCTGAATGATAGTTTATAAGCCAATAAGGTCGTAAATTGGCCAGGCACGTCAAATCCTGAAGAGAATTTGGTGAAATCTCCGCAGAATCGCTTGGAAAATCAACCACCTAGTGGAAATTGGCTTTTAGTATCTACCTTTTGTGAGGTGCTTTAAATAGGATAATCCTCCCTGGTAGGTCCCCCTCCTCGTCTCTGCATCCATCCACAGCATGTAGGTTGTGAGTAGAGAGTGTCTACCTGTTGGTAGTTGTGGCTTGTAGACATATTCAGGCGTGGCCTGTGGGCCGTCCCAATCATCCCTCCCGTTGTAGTGGTCAGTGGGTAGAGGCTGGCATGAGGGCCACTGAGCCAGCGCTGAACACTCGTCCGTCATCCAGGCTTGGTAGTATGGCTGGATACCGTTTAAAGAGCTTTTGTTGTGATGGGAAATCACTGTTAGAACTCATCAAATAAACCTAGTGCTCGAAAAATGTGTGTATAAACTAACATACGTACTTTACCATAGTTAAATTGTCTCTATTAATAATCACTAATCGTTGCTAAAGTCTTCCTATATGGAAATGCCCATTCGGCATCAATATGATTATTCAAAGATTTAATTCTCATAAATGGATTGAAGTAGTAGGATACAATAAAAGGGAAAACCTTTAAAGACCAATTATTCAATAGTAATTCTTTCTAATACTCCTTAGGGATTATCGCCTAGGTAAGTTGTACTAATCTTTACAGTGGCCTATAGGTCAGTCTAGGACATGAGGCCGAGAGCCAATTAATCTCAATACTAATTTCTTTGACATCATGAACATATTGTATTCTCACATGACATTCTATTAGTATCCATGTTGGGTTTATCTCTCACAACGATAAAGATGGATCAATATTGTGTTGCCTCCTTTGTACTTTGTTTCAATTTACAAGTCATTCTGTGCTTTAGGTTATCGCTGTCCACAAAGTGAAGCCATGTCTAATAACGACTGCAATTCATATTTCATATATTGCCATTTTATCCCTTCTTATTTCAGGTCGATTAGAACTTGTTCATCATTTCAGGTCTTGATCCCCATTCCTTTCATATAATTATGCCTTTTCAGGGTTGGTTTAGTGGTCATATAGATCATATACTCTCTATTAATGTATTATTTGCGGAAATGCCTTTGCGGAAATGCCTGGACATTTCCTCTTTTTCTGATCCGAAATAAAATTGTATTCTTTTACAGTGGATCGAATAATTTGATACCTTCAATCCCAAGTTATGCACCAGAACTATTCCAAGCAGAAACCCCCTCATACCACTAACCTCAAATAAGTAATAACTCTAGCACCTCTAGCCTTTAAAGGGGCCTTCATATGACCTCCTACCGATACTACTTTGGTATACGTAGTTCGAACTACCTGGCAAGACTGTTGCAAAAGAGTAGTGATTTTGATATTCTGTATACTAGCATTGCATGGCATGTTATCATCAAAACAATGATATGATTAAAATGACTGTACTTGGCTTTTTAGGTTATGGTATATCAAAGAAAAAGAGAAAGAAAAAGAGGGTAGCCACACGAGTCTAAACGGCCCACCAGCAACACCGATAGAGGTGGGCTATATGAACGTCATCCCCAAGTGTCTTGATTCTTCCATGAAGTACCCTGTCTACGAGAACCTGCCAGAAACCTATGCAGCTATCAACGAATATTTGTCAGAATCCCCTCTAGAAGGTAAGTTCTGCTTCACTTTTTCAAATATATCATTTTATTGATGTCCTTGAACTAAATCACTAAATCTTTAAATCCACTCCAGTCATTACCTTAGTATACCCAGGAACAACTGCACTCTACTACTGGCAATTGCCTTCGAAACCCACGTAACACTTGCAAGTGTCCTTGGCAATAATGTATATATTTCGAAGTGTTATATAATGATTTTCTAATATATATATATATATATATATATATATATATAAACTGGAAAATCTTAGTGGTTATTCTAGGATTACATTGAAGAGAGAGGAGGACAAGAACTTGAAATCATTACCCTGATAACATGCCAGTACCAGTGGGATTTAAGGATGGGGTTTATCAATTATGAATATTTAAATGTCACCAATACCCCTAAACACCTCTACATGCAATATTCGCTCAACGGATGAATGTATCGTCTAATGAGCAGTGGTAGCCACCTGTAGGAGAAAGTCAAGGCGTATTCAACCTGTCGCCAATAAGTGAAGCCCAGCATGAAGCCTTATGACGAAGCCACAGGCTTGGAGACTGGGGGAGATTGCCAGTATAGCCGACACTTGCGGGAAGCGGCGTAATTATGACGGTGGTAAGGGTAATAGGCAGTATTATCATGTGTCAAGCCGCCACCGGCTGTAAGTGGCATTCAGCATGCAAAGCACGACCTGGTTAGATCTCCGAGTCTGCTGCCGATCATAATCTACGACTGGGTCTCTTGATGGGTAGATTCACTGACGAGAATATCATTATTGCTTTAATCTCTGCGGTCTAAAATATACACAGCCTTGGTGTTCACTAAAGAGAATACATCAAAGCATCCCACAAATCAACACATGCTACACATAATAGGTATCTCTTATCATTGTTCGATAAAGCTGCCTAATACTTAGCATACTGTATAAACCTGTCTTATTGTTCCCATAGGGATTGTTGATACACTAAGCATGTTTGGCAATTACTATATAGCTAGATAGTGGTCCGGGTGTAGGATTCTGAACCACTTGACTCATATTGAGCTTCTCATATGTTCCAGAATTGAAAGAGAATATCACGAGATCATCAGTGTGATGAGATGCAGTTAGAGAATGTTCATTATTTCCTAAAACTGACTAACATCAGAACTTGTCCGATATGCCCCAGATTTTCACCTAGTGTTCACATAGGTATTGTTAGGTAAGCCAGGTGGGTTGAGAAGTTTGAATCAGGAGGTCGTTGGGGTTATGGAGTGACGTGGCGGCAGCTACGGTTTGCTAGAAAATTGACTGCGATAGAGGGTATTCGCTCAACAGAAATTAAGGCAGTGATAGGCAGTGAAAGCTATCAGATGGTCAGAGAAAGCCTGAGGTTGACTGATTAGGGAGCTAGCTAGAAAATGGATGCTAGCAGGCAAGATGGCTCCCGGGACTTAGGCCATAAACCCACAGGCCTTTCTCTATACCTCCTGGGCTCCCAATCGATTCAGCACCTACCAACAATTTCTTAACACCTTATCAGTTATAAGATAATATATGAGGGGAGTATAACCGCACCCGGGGAAGAAATCGGGCTTAAAACCTATAGGCGCTCTGTCCAACTGGGGACAACCGTTGCCAGTTGAGGTACCGACCGGAGCGCCAATAGGACATGAGCAATGTTACCACCTCCACCATGGCAGTGACCACCTCATGTGTGTAGAAGGCCGACGTCCGACCCCACGCTTAGCACCATGCCCCTTTATTGCATTAGGAGGAGCTCATTGCTTTGGTCGGCTTCATTATTGCTCCGTCGATGCGGCAGGTGATAGTTGAGCAGCCCAGAGAGCAGACAGGGGATGGATTGTGTAAAGTATTGCCGAGCGGCAGTCGATATGTCGGGTTTGGATTGAGACCCCCTCTTCCACCCCGTCCCATGCTCTGCACTGTGTGGGTATTGCCATTCTTCCCATCGCGCTTCTCGCTCCCGACGCCCACTTCTTCCCCATCCTACCCTCTCCTCTCCTCACTCTCTGGCCGGGAAATCACTTCCGCCGACCTGGACATTCAATATATCATATATTAGATGTATCGTCCATTCATCCCTGACCATTCTCTCCGCGCATCTATCCTCACACCTTCATCTATGCCTATCCTTCCCGATGACCTCTGCCTTACTTCCAGTAGTACACATTCAATCCGTGCTGTTTAGTCCTATTAATAGTGTTAGAATGGGTACCAGGAGCTCAAGAAAACGGCACAATGGATGCTAGGAGATATACTAAAGGCCATGGTTAGGAGCTATATCAGATCATTTGACAGGATGGAATGATATGATGGACACTAGGAGGGTCGCTAAAGGAAAGAAGGGAAGTTAAAAGTATAAGTATCAGGAGTGATGTTATGGATCGTACTAGATAGGATACTGGAGTAGCCACTAAAGTATAGACCAAAAGTGACGCTGAATGTATGGATTCCAGGAGGGATGCCGAGTGGAAGCATTACCAAATGAGCAATACTATATTGATCACAAAAGAGAAGGGGATACCAGAAAGGACCCTGAAGAGGGTGCTAGAGAGGGCATAGGAAAACATGACGTTTACACACCGGACGTGCATTTCCGATATACAGCACATGTCAGGCGTCGTTAGGGATTGCTGCTTGCGGGGGAGTGGTTGGTTTGTAGATGTGTTTTGCGCCGATGAGAAGGGTGGGAGTGGAAATACCAGGGGAATGGCTCGTATCATCCGGGAAGCAGCATCACCCATGGGAGGAAGAGGGCGTGCCGTGAAACCATGTACCCCGTCCCGCCATGCCACCTACCGGCGAAACGCCTAACCACGTCATCAGATTTTAAGTCAATGTAAATGGGAATTTGGGATATACTTCCGGCTAAATAACCTAAGTGCTATTGGTAGCATGAATATATTCCTTTAATATTAGGTTAAGTATTATTAGGGTTGGACTGGATCCTCCATGGAATATATATATATATATATATATATATATATATATATATATATATATATATATATATATCTGTACCCATTCCTCTCACGCATGTGGGATCGAATATAAGGTATTCCTGCCATACTCAATTCATTGTAATTCTGCCATACAGGTCAGAGGATGTTTCATGGAGAATTCAATACAACATTTCGTAAGGGAGGGGGGGAGGCGTTTTTTTCTTTGTATTCTAATGCTGTAGGAGATCCTATGGGTATATAGGGACAAGGATTTAATTTTCTCTGTTGCAGACTGATTTCGGTGAATTTATTTGAATGTTTTAGATAATGTTTATAAAAGTATTAAAGAGATGGGTCCATTTCTTGTATTTTTTATGCATCTTAGAAAATATAGACACATTGCAATTCATACACTATGAAGATTTTCCCATCTCAGTTCGTAGGAGTGTTTCGAATGTCACCAGCTTCCCAAATGATAATAATAAATAGTAATATTTTCACAAATTAATTCAATACCAAAAGCAATTGAATTGAATTCTGGTTTCTGGTCTGCGCAATCACATTCAATTCCAATTATCTTATTCCACTGGGCCACCACACTTCATACCAGATATTCTATACAACAGTCACTTATGCATAGTAATTCCCTAATGCCCTCGAATCTGTGGAACTATGTTACAGTAATGCTCGCTGTCGACGGGAAAAGGCAATGATAGCTTGTTATCTTACTCTCCTAAAATTCACATTCCATATAGATTTTCCAAATACGTTTCTTAAGTATCTGGAACGATATAATACCTCAAAGATATGTAATAAATACATCTTTTGCATGAAATTGCATGCAGAAACCGGAAGAGACCGACTGAAATAAGGTTGTGTAGCAGTTGCTACAAACAACCATTTTTTGAAACTCCCTTTGGTGCAGTAATACCTAACACAGCGTCTGCAGCCCTCTTGAGGGTTCAATTCCTCTGAGTTACTACGTTAGAACACGCCATATGATTGGCTGAATGCCCCAAACGGCTGACTTTTCAACGAATGGTCTTTCACGTTCCATCATGGTTGAATACCATCTTTCAACATACACGCAAGCTAAGTATAGGGCATCTGGTTCAGTAGAAAGTATGGCATGATATTACAACCTCGCACCACAAACTACGTGTTCCGTGTATGTTGATTTACCATGTCTCGAATATACATTTGTTTTGTTTCTAAATTTCGTTTTCTTGTAAGCAACTGAGCTATGTAAATGTGAATTACCTACAATACATTGGCTTTGAATTCTTTTGGAAACCGTCCTTAAACTAGAGTTGAGCATTGAAGAAGAATTTTAAGCTATGCTTAATATTGCAAGCCAAACCTTGATTCGCGCGGTATTGCATGAAAAATGACAAGGTTTATTACAAGAGATACGTGTCTTATTCTTTTTGAGAAAAAGTAATGTTTATTGACCATAAAGTGATATTCGACATGTTTAACTGTCAATCTTCCATATCAATGTTTTTTTATCTCAGCTGGCAATCGTTCCCATAGACCATTTTGAACAATTGTAGACAGCTGTAAACGGTATTGAATGAATAAAGAAAACAACCCCGAGAAAATATGAAAGTAGATGTATGCTGGGTGGGTGTAAAAGTTTAAGTCATGTTTGCGGGCGCGCGGGAAGTTCGTGAACCCGATAGGCGGCACCACCCTGGGACTTGTTTCATCAGTTTCGTGACCTGTCTAGATGGGGTCTAGATGGTGCGTCCGGTTTCATAAGAACTAGATATTAGACTTCGTTTTGTCTGTCCTTGCTTGCACTGTTGGTGCCGCTTTTCATGTATGTCTAAAACTTTTGTCACGAAACTAGTGAAATAGGTCCATGATATGTAGATTTGTCTAATTCTTATGCTTGGGGTCTGTCTTTTCCTAAGGGCAGCTACTTGTGTTGTCACTAAACTAGACAACCCCAATGTCTGTATGGTGTCACAGACATGTCACGAAACTAGTGAAACAGGTCCCTGGTCATGCCGTCGCATGTCTAGGCCGGGACTCCCCATACGTTCGCCACAATGACTAACGCGGGAAAGACATATTTATCTAAAAATCCAAAATTACATAGCGTAATATAGCAAGGTAATTCCGGGTAGCCCATAGGAGAACTTAGTATAAAGCCCTATAAAGAGGGTGAAGAGAAAGTTTCTGTGAGTTTGTTATTTGTAGGTTGGTTAGTGAAGTGAGTGGGGTGGTCAGGTGGGGTCGGTATGCGCATCCCCGCGTGACCTCCTCAGAAGTTGCTGGATAGCGTCTTGTCTCCCCACGCGCATTAGGGCTAACATGTTATTGGCGTATATAGCAATAAACTGGTGGTTTTCGCGCAGTGGAACAGGCCCCAGGTCTGAGTCCCAGTAAACCCTGGGGCCAGCTGCTACACCCTACTTCCCATAGCACTCATCGCGAGAACCATTAATTGTTACCATGATCTCAAACACTAGGGACTCATCGCCAATATTAGCATTGCATTAAAGGGCGTTTCGAGCTATTGGCCCTGTCTAATATGGAGCACCAAGAGAGCCCACGCTAAAGTGGAGTTCACACGGTGGGATTCATGTACCTCACAGGGTTCAAAATCTCATGCGATTCTGTTCCTTTTTAGGGGGAAATGTCTTCAACAATTACAGGGGGAAACATTTCTCAGGGAAATGAAACCCTATAATTCAGACGAAGAAATTGTGTTCGAGTACAAAATCTCAGCAGGATTTGCCCTGTAAGGTACATGAATCCCATCGTGTGAATCCCATTTAATGTGTCACCGTCCCCATTCTCTGTGGGCACTATGAGCCAGTACCGTAAGACAACAGCATTGCGCAGCTAACGTAGAACATTCTGAGGAATGCTGATTTTCTATAAATCTTTAAAGGTATGGTGAAATAAAATAACAGAGATATTATAAACAAAGCATTTAAGAATAGCTACAATATTGATTGGTTATTATCATGCCTCAGTGTTCAGATACTGGTCAATGGACCGGAACCAGCCACCTACCTGTACTCTCGATGCTCTCCCGAAATAGGTCTGACACGGGCATAACGCGTAATATCACACTCGATAATTGTAGGTGTGTATATCAACCGGCAGTACTAGATGAAGGGTGGCCATTGCTGGTCCCATCGGAGTTAACATCGCCATGTGCCGTTCACAAGGATTTATCTAAACCTCTATAACATAACCGATATGCATGGATGAACTTGGTTTGCGGGTGATGTGGGACACCATGTAATGTATTATATCTTTCATAGCATAGACAGTCAATGACACTTGACATCATTTGCATCTCTATCCACACCAAATAAGCTTCGTAGAAATCCTATTTCTTTCACATGTTTGGTCACCATATATATTCTGGTCACCTGTAGCATTTATCTGAGGTTACATCGTAAAGGTCTTCACATCTGGAGAAGTACATAGAAAATAGCCTTATCCAGGGTCACTCTACCAGAGCTAATCAGCAGCCAAGCACTGAAACTCGTAATATTGACCTTTACCTTTTTTGAAACGTGATCCTTTAAGATACAGCAGTGGCCCATTCAATCTTCATGCCAATTTGGCTGATGAGGTGTGGAAAAGAAACTATTCCAGGCTCCAGCGCCATCAGTGACTTTTCCTGACCCTGCCCTTAATTTAAACTTCTTGTGTGCTGTGTGGAATCTTACTGATATCTCTGTACAACAATTCAGTGGATTAGGATGAGAAGGCCGCTCATCAATTTAACACCAGAGGGCAATTAATGCCCAGTATAGCTTCACGGACATGTGTCATGAGCAGTGACGTCGTTCGCGAAAAACAGAAACTGACACTATATTTAATGTAAGTAACTTAGTTCTGCAGTTTCTAATGCTATTGGTGACTTCATATGCGATTTCGATACGTAGTATGGTCTGATATTAGATTAACCCATAATATTCAGCTTTAGGGAGGAGTATTGCCAGCACCCTTGCTAAACACTGAATATAAATGTCATCAATACAATATATAAGATTTAACGTGGTTTGTTAATACCCAAGTTTGAACTGTGTTTGGATACGTTGTACCTGACACTGAGTGACTCCTGGAGCGCAGATACTGGGTGCGTCCAGTTACACGTGGTCCACACTAAACGCCCACGACCAGTGTATCATTAAAAACAAACTATTTTTATCTGTGGCAATTAATAGCGATACAAAAGAGGAAAGTCAAACGGGTCACTGTTCTCCATTTATCTTGAGTATTTTTGTGGCTTGTTCCTTTTTTAATACTCACGTGTAATCTTCTTTCAAGTGGGCTGTCCGGCTAATGAATGATCGTCATTGTACGATATTGATTACAAAGTCAGTAGATAGTATGTCGGTCGATCTAAACCATTGTAACTACACTCCCATAGGTATGACATTTTTTTATATCCATGAAGTGTGATTAATATAGCATAAAATTCAGCCTATGCTAGTCCAAATAGAAAAGTAGGCCCTAACTAGTTTTCAATATAGGAAACATGTGTCACGATCGGGCCCAACCTATCTATTACTTATAGCTGCATTTTTGTCTAATACGACAGTACCAGGATCGAGCAGGAAAGGAGTATTACTGGGAGCGAAATTACTCTGATACTGTTCCACTATCCCTAGCATCGCATGATAAAGACCAAGGTATAGGACATGCGTGCGCTTTAGAGACACGCTTATTCTCATAGCATTGTACAACCCTATATTCATATCAACACAACAATACAGTTCTCTATCCGCTCCAGGAGTATACTGCTGTTCTGGATAGATTGGAGCCTACTGAATTTATACCTTTTAACATATATTATTTTTACGAGAATAACAACTACTTTATGACAACGGGTATCATTGGGCCACATGATATTGCCTCTCCCAATTCTGATAGGTCGTTAGACAATTAGTAATATATTGATCCACCCCTAATAAATCATATAAATAGGTGTCTTGGTCTAATCACTGTTATAAATGTCAGATTGTATTGGTAGAAAGCCAATATAATCAGAATTTAACAATAAGATCAATATCAGGTGAAACCATTTGGATATATGGAAAGCTGCAGTACCTATATTCAAACAGACGTATTAAGATTTTGTAGATTGAACTCCTGTTAGCATCTATTACACGTGTAATCCCAGAGGTCAAATGGGCGGTAAATACCACGTAAAGATATATGTTTTTAAGCGCTTTTCATCCTGATTTCTCGATTAAAATCGAAAGTCAATGCGTTTGATAATGATCCACAATATGTATTTAAATGCCTCGTAATTCCTCCTAAATCCTAGTATAGTGAACCAACTAATCAACATATGAATTGTGTGTTTTCTACCTTGAAAAGTCATTTGTTAGACAAATGTGAGTCTGGAACTCTGTAACAATTCTCTGTAGAATGACTGTTCTCGCTTAGTGGCAATCCACCAAGTGTGTGGTTTCTCTGTAGCGATTTCAAAAAACCAGACCGAGGAGAAAAATATGGCGGACTACTTGCCAATCGTTCGGCTGGTGCAATGTTTTGTCTCATTTCAGTTTCGATGTTTTGTCTAGAATTGCGTGAAAGAAAACCGCGAAAATAACGAAAAGATTTGACCAACCTGACCGCACGCATTAATCCATGACCTTTCCGATACCGCCCCTAATGGCGGGTAATTAGGTGCTTTTTGCGTGGTTTTATTTATTGCTAGACCACCCAGGCCCCGAGAAGGCTTCCTGAATGAGGTTTAAATATTGGTTGGCCCATCTGGGAAACTAATTAGGAACAAGGCTACTGGTGTTTGGGTCGTGGTGGTGGGCGGAAAGCCGATGGAAAAGAAGGTGTCAGAAATTGCATTGGTTTCTTCATTGGGAGACGTCAGAATACTAACTCAATATAACATAGGGAAACCAAGATAGTACTCATAGTCTTACAATAGCCTAAATTTAGGTTGCTCTTTGTTATGCCATCGACCAATTTTGTGTCGTTCCATAGCATGTTAATGAGATGGATTAGGATTAGATAAAAAAACATGGGAAATTATGACAAACAATGGTTTTTGTATAGATGGTTCGAATGAGTTCCATTCGAGAGGCTAGCTATAGGTCAGTCTGCCTATGATAAAACATAGAACGTTGTTGACACCAGATAAAATGTAGCCTTAATAAGATGATGACACATCAAATATTGCAGTCCCAATATTATCTCTGAGATGACAACTTACCGCATGGTAACTTGTTTAAAATTCAACTCCCCAAGTGTCTTCAACTGATGGTCTGACAGCTACGAAGCCAAGCTAAATGTCATGTTGTAACTTTGCTCTTAGTATACCAACGTTTGAGCATTTGCGTTTTCCATCAGAGGATTCTACATATTTCATATGACAGATACATTTGATATTTTGTTGAATCAAAATTATGATAATTGCAGGTGGTGCTATATAGTGATGTTCTGGGTGACTAATTTCATCATTCATAACTATAAATGAATCTCACCAGATATTTCAGACACTTTCCATCTAACAATGCCAGTTTGTATTTGAGTCCATAGTAAACATATTTCCTCTGGTTTAACTGATATATAAGTGCTCTTATTAATTGTATTCACCTACAATACCCCATGGGGTGTCGTCCATTAAGAATCTGAATGCCAACGAGAATATGGACAATGTGTGTGTCAACCTCACATTTTATTCAACGATTCTCGTCGTGAACGAAACTCTTGCGGGACGACGATTTAGGTTTTTTTTAAACGAGACTGTCTTAAGACATCTTAAGACTATACAGTCTTGTTCGTCCAAAGTATTCAACAAGCCCCAATGTCGGCCACATATCAGCATTGTGCGCTGTTGACAAAGCAGTTGCTGTTTTTATCAGTGCTGTTGATCTTTCAGCTGTCTCTGTACGAGTCATTGTAAAATGACCACTTGATGTATAATCTCCCCTTGCCTGATCAACACACGATTGATAGAGGTGAGTGCCTCTGAGTAGCTATTGGATGCTCATTGTAGCTCAGCAACAAGTGGCGCCGACTGGTGTAAAAGTCGATGATAAAATATTGACGGTTATCAAGGTGGTTGAGAGGTTAGACCATTGGCCTCTATTGCTATGAAAGACTATGCTGTATGTTCTTCTTCTCGGACCATCCCTTCCTAACTCTATATAGCAAAGTCAATAGAATTGATGAATGCGCCTTATTGTCGGTTTCCAAGTACAATGTAAGATAGAGTACAATCTATGAGCTGTATATCATTGTAGATTTATGAATGAGCGGTGGATGCTAGCATGGAAATGAGCCATGAAATCTTTATAGCTACCACGAATAATTCTTATGTCGACATTTCATCTAATTCCAGAGCTCTTTGGTACTTCATTACCATATGAACGCTTTTCAGGATTCAATTGAAATTCAGTTTCAGTAGATTTTATTGGAATGTAACATTTCCACCGCCTCTGTTGGCTACATGTCTACCGTGATTTGTATCATCTCTGAAAAACGCTGGAGCTGCCCTTTAAGTCCCTGGGATTTTCGATCCACTACTGGTAAAACTGACCAGATAACCCACTGGGCAATAGGTGACATAACTAAGCTAATTACTCTGGAGGACTGGACTCTCTGGTGTGTGCATCCAATTATAACCAATAACAACCAACTCTTACAAAGGAAGGCAGTTGTTACCAAATGCTACAATATCTTATGATCATGGTAACATGGAGTTCATCTTTGAAACTTGTTTATACATGTCGATCTAATTAAGTGAGTAGTATCCATTTCAGTGAATAATACTGACCACACTCTAGAGTATGTGGTTTCATATGTAGCCTAGTTTACGGTACTAGTAATATTGGCACGATGGATATAACACATGGAGTGGGACAGACTATATGACGTAAAGTATTGGTAAACAAGTTTAGCAAGTGTCCGTATACAAATCTCTTTGACGCAACACACCTGAATACAATCTTTGACTCATATTCAAATGTTCGATCAAGGGAACACAGCTGAGGAGATTGAGATTGGCCCATGATTGATCTTTTCAAGCCGAGTGGGTGTAAGGCGTAAGGCTGACTAGGGTGCTGTTGGAGTCGTGATCTCTCAATGCCTTTATTTAAGTGGGCACTTTAACAAAACAAGAATGAGAGAGAAAACAAAAAAAAGTAAACAGCCATAACCTCAGCAGCCGTCTGATTAGCCTTTTTGTGAACAAGCCCACGGTGCATCGTTTGAACTTGAATTTTAACCGCCTGTTAGGGCAGGAGGAAATGTTTCTGTTCTCTGTGAGCATGCCACCCCCTGTCATCCACCTCCTTAAACAGAGAAAGGCGAACAGACCCGCAGTCCCCGCTAATTACAGATCAATGCGTACCTGAGCTCAGGTAATGCCCCCACCCCCTCCCACCTCCCCCGCTAGGACATAAATCATAATGGCGGCTGTGACCATCACGTGACCGGAAGTGGCAAATGTCAGCCGGCGAGTGCTGGGTACACAGGTACGCCACCTGGTGGGCATATCGTTATTGACGCAGCTCTTAAACATGGCCAAACATGAAAACTTTCCAAATGGCCCCACTCCCTTTTAGTCGGTAGTGCCGTTATTAATTTGGTTTCTTTCCTTTTTTGTTTTTTCTAATCATCTGTTGGTTTTATGTCTCGTTTGGATGGATTTGAGGTGGCGGAATGAGGAGGGGGACTGCGACCGGCCTAGAGACCGGGGTTAAACTAACAGAGCCTGGGGAGGCAGCTGTTTATCTGTCTCCTTGCCTTAATGAGGCGCAGAAGGCTTGCCCTTTTATCTGGTGGGGGGGGGGGGGGGCATTGTGTTAACAGACCGACCTGGGCTGCGCTTCAGCTTCACTGTCTGTGTTAGGGACGACGCCTCTCAGACGTCACACCATCCTGGCCTTAAGTCCTGCTGCATATGTTACCCTCATTAAGCATCATTCGCGCGAGGTATAAGTGTCAGTAATCACTGTATCATTTCTGAAACATAATCAGTCTATTCTTTCCTATAGTTGTAGGATTCATTCATATCGTTTCAGCCACGTCATCGATCTCCGAAATGAATCCCCGGCGGAAGTAAAAATGCAATAATCTGTCTCATGCCTGCCTTTTATACCCAATAGCAATTAAGGTCAGGACGTAGTCCACAGACTGCTAATCTAGCGATGTTGCAATTTGATATTCAACATCTTATTTGTCAAAGATTGATATTTTCGATCATAGTGATACTTTTCCGAACCAGACAATACTAATGGATATCAATGAGCATATTATCATGCAAACATATACATTCTAAAGATAATAGAGCTAAATTCATTTACAAAGAACAATTTCTAAGTGTCCGATAGAACAAAATATAAGAAGGAGTCAAAAGCGTCAAAGTCAGAGTAATAATGTCTGAATCTGTAGCCAGACACAAGCGGTGTGCAGAGCCACTCCCAACTGGTGGAGAGCAGCTCAAAGGTCAGTTCACCGAGCAGCTCGAGAGGGCCGGTAATAAGGCATTTGATTTGTCCGCTCGACATGTTGGAAGGTGGAATGGATCCAGCTGGATCTTGAGATGATATAACGATGCCTTCGACCCCTACTTTCAACTCTTTCCTGCCTCTACCATGACTCTCTTGACAGAGATAGAGAAAAAAACACTGATCACCTGTCCAGGGGCTGCCACTTGTGGAGGGGGTACCGGAAGTAGCGTCTGCAGAGAACCAGCGGGTCAGGACGCCGGTAACCAGTTCATCCTGGTCTGATCAGTATCCATCACTGCTGGATGAGAAGCCAACCCCTCCCTCCCACCCTCCCACCCTCCCGCCCTCCCACCACCACTGGGCGGGCGTGAGGCGGCAGGCAGGTGAATGACCGCTCCTCCTCCTGCCTGTCCACCAAGTAATAAATGTGCCCTCACCAGATAACAGCCTCAATGAACGCTCGCTATCCTCAGTCTATCCTTGGGCATATTTTTCTTCCATTCCATCTAGACATCAGTAGTCAGGATTTGTATTATTATTAACTGATCCTACTTGATAGTTGATATTACCGGATTCATATACCCGGTAATAATCAAACCACAGATTTTACGTTTGGTTCAGAATCTCGTCTGTAAATGACCTGGGAAAATCTCCAGGCCTGTAACGGGACCAGTTTTTTTATTCTATCTTATCTCTTATAAAGGCTTAGATCATTATGAGTACAGGAGTAGACCTTATTTACCATAAAAGAACATGTTAATCCAATGCTCCGGTCTATTGCAGATGATGCTCAGAGGCATGACCGTTATCATTTATTTTAGGATGATTTTCAAAGCATAATTGGTTGACATTATTTGATATAAGATTCTATGGTGTATACAACATCATAATGTAAGAGTGTACCTTTCCAGAAATGCTTGAACTATTGGCCTAAAGGAATTATTATTTAAACATATAGGTAATAGAAACC
Source organism: Alentia gelatinosa (assembly GCA_950022655.1). Taxonomy (NCBI): domain Eukaryota; kingdom Metazoa; phylum Annelida; class Polychaeta; order Phyllodocida; family Polynoidae; genus Alentia; species Alentia gelatinosa. The sequence goes on along the minus strand of OX465583.1, from coordinate 45,320,855 downwards.
AGCAGTGTCGCATTAAGAGTGACACAGGAACAAAAGCAATGCTGATTTAGCAAATTTCAAATATCCTAGTCCTGTTATGATTACCCATATATTATTTGCCTTGTTGCATTCAACAATTAAATTCTCTCACCATTTTGTGAAGACCAATGAAAGCAAATTATGATCTATACAGACAAATGCAATGAATAGTTACGCCCCTGTTGTGTCTATGAAACATGTCTTAATGATTGTCATGGTGCATACCAGCAACAACCGAAAGCAGGAAATGATTGCCCCCTTCACAATGAGGGACAGGGCAAATGAAGGTTCCCCGCCTGTATGGTTTGGCCCTCTGTCAGTGGCTGCCAGGTCCCAGATGTGCAGCTTATTGAGTGCGCATGACATCACGAGACATGCATGGCTATGAGCTTCAATTCTGAGCTATGCTTCCCGACCTCAATTAGTGTCAGACTACATTCTGTTTTTCTTGAGAACAACTAAATATGATATCTTATGGTATGGACAGAGATACCATCTGATCGTACATTTCACAGTCCAAATTACGGTTTTGATCACTACAATCCGGTTAAAGAAGATATTATTATTATTATTATTATCATGTCTCTATTATTTTACCAAGCCTTAGTAAAATGTAAATAATTCTCATCGGGATTCCCTATCTTTTCTTTGCACTGGGTTTTACTATGGAACATTAACTGTAGTTATCTCGATCAGCACCTGAGGACAGGTTCTATATACCAAATCAAAGATCTTGCACCGTTTTCATTAGATCCGATCTATTCTTGTATAAAATGTACTAATGAAGAATATGATAAGATAGGACCTCATGAATAGTGTGTTACATGGTCCAAATGACCAGGACTGATGAGACGGACAGCCTGCCCCTCTGGTGAACAGGGATGTAAATCAGTCTAACAGCGCCATTAACGTTACTTTTCATGACACTCGTCACTTAATGCAGCTAGTAAAATTACCTAATACTCTGATAGTGTGTGAGTCACTACACATTCTCATCACTCTCACTGTTTTATAGAGGAAACTTTTTATTGGGCAAAGTGGGCAAGGTCTGGTTACTCTATTGATAGCTTATGTGTGCGTTTGTGGTTAATATATAATATTCATTACCGGTTTTAAGACATGTCCGTCAATGATGAATATGTTTTACGCAATAGAATCTACAATATATAGATACATTACACTTTTTGTTGGAGTTATTATTATACACATCATAGTTTGGTGAAAATTGGGTATGTCGTCGTATGCAAAAGGAAGCCATTATATAAAATGATAGGCTTCAGTCCCTGTACCCCTCCATCTACCCCACCCTTCCTCTTCGGGATGCAGAACCAGTCAGGTTTATTCTTATTGAATTTTGTTGAATGACTTAAAGAATGTTCATAATCAAAGACTTCAGCAAATCTAGGCTAAGGGCACAGAGCTATTTAGATTATAAATAGATAAAGATAGGAGAGGTTTATCTAGACTTATAGTTCCTGACGTATCTCATAGAATGCAAAATGATTGTAGATTACTACAAAGAAGTGGTTTTAAGCAAAGTCCGCCATGCTTTTAGAAAAAACATGAGGCCCCCAATTAAACTGATTTAAAGATCATTATGTTTGCGTTCCTACGGGAATTTGAACTTTTGTTTGGAAATATCAGCGCCAGTCTATTAGACCGAAAGGCCATTTGAATGCTATTATTCCAATTTGTAGTCAACAGCAAGTTGATTAGGAAAATAAAATGTTTTTCCCAATATCAGACTCTAACCTCTCGTATGAAAGGGGTTCGTACGTTTTACTTTGCCGAACAAAAAATACATACACATATACCGCTAGTGTATATGGACAGTTGCTTGTAAGCTGGGGATTCGATCGCCTTCTTGTAGAATTGCATAGTTCAGACTAATTCTGGTTGCCTCTGTCCTAAGCATGAAGAATTGCCCTATTAGTATCAATAAATGACCATCATGCATAAAAGGGAAATTGAACTCACAACCACCTTTACCACCTTAGAGGTCCGCCATTTGGTTTGACTAGTTACAGGTCTGACGGAATAAATTTATACGTCACTGGGGTTTGCAAATTTATGTTTCTTTTCGCTTGGTGTCTAAAGACCTGCATAGATCAAATGGTGGAAACAAGGCCTGAAACACTCGGCTAACTTCGCTTATACTGTGACGGCAGTCAGAAACTGATTACTTGAGTTCAGGCTGACTTATATTCTCAATGCAGTTAGACAAAGCTGTCTCAAAAGAGTACGGCCGGAATGTCTCAAGACTAGGCTGAAGTGAATTCTCTGAAGTGAGTTCTCTAAGTAAGGGTCTGTTGAGGTGGAGTCTCTAAATAACACCTTTTGCAGATACGCCTACTGATGGAATATATAACAGATATAGAACACCATACTCACGGCCTTAAATAGACTTCAATCATTATCTCGTCATGTATAATATACGATCAGGTGAGGTTGTTTTAGACGTGTATATAAATATGTGCATATATGATATATAGTAGGTGCAGGTTCCCTTCATAATAAGTCCTCATTTCGTGTAGAATAGGTGCGGGTTATTCGTATAACATTTCATTCTGCGAGTAATAAGTGCATGTTTCGTGTATTTACAGGGAAGATCCTGACGATAGAGACCATATCGCTGAAGTTGCCGCGGCGCGGCTGGGAGGGCCCAGAGGTGGACCCGGACCAGACGCACTTCCCGGACGAGTACCTGAGACACGTACTCTACATCACGCGCATCTATTTCGTGGCCGGCGCCCCAGAGCAGGAGTTGATTGGTAGGTGAAATGGGCGAGGGCATGGTCAGAGAATGCCTGTAGGTACCAGTAGGATAGATCCGGTATATGTAAGTGTTTTGGCGGTGGAGACAGGGATTTGTTATTATATATGGCCGAATGTGAATAAAATACTACCCGCTGCTAGGGGTGCAGTATAGACAATGTTCGGGCTCACTGAGACATAGTGAATGTTTGGGCGCAATGTGCCCGTACTATACTAGCATATATGTCCATAACTGTGTATGTAAATGTCGAGTGTTGTAATATTACCTTCACGGCGTAAGAAGTCTTTCAGAGGTTTCGTACAGGATTTACACGATTTTTGTTAGTAGTATACTGAAATGGGGGCACAACTGTGGCACATTCCTCGTGTAAATAGTATAGGGAATCAGGACCTCGGAAGTCGGGACCAAATTCGGTCCGAGCACAAGAAGAGAGAAGTTGATGTAAACACGAGAGACGGTCCTGATCGTATCACTAAAAGACCAACACAAAGCACTGAACCTGGTGCTGATTGCATCCACATGTTACAGATAGTTGAGGCTTTAATCATATGCCTCCATGATTTTCACTTATCCAGGAATCCCTGTATCCGCTTTGAATAAAACAAGGAAGTAAAGACACATGCTCAGGTGTCAACACAACAGAAATGTTTCATAGACTGTCTCCAGAATGATAGTACACAGTAAATTCAGTTATCAAATATAATATATCATCAACGTAATATCGATAATTTCAGACTTTTTGATGGTTCATTCATCATGTTTGTATCGATTTAATGGTTGCTCTAGATTGCCAGTGTTCTTGCTTAAATCAAGGTAATGCAAATATATGTCCAATAATTGATATTCATTTGTACAATCCGTTATTTCAATTAAAATGTAATGTGGTATCTCTGGGGACATCTCTCTATGACAGGTGCACAGGATTTTCTGCCGGAGTTCGTCGAGGCACCCAAATGGTACAGCATTTATGGAATCTACCCCAAATACACTAACCTCATCACAGCTATTCAGAAAGCCAAAGCATGGATGACTCATGCAAGGGTGAGTCGGCAGGCATGTACTACAAAAACCTTTCTACCTCCTCCCGCACCTGACTTTTTTAACAAGGCCAATGCAAATGCCCCTTCCCACCCCTTCCTCTTGGTCTTCTCTATGGACAATACTTTGTCGAAGGTGTCAGGGAGAGTTGATGTCTCCCGCTGTTGTTCTGCTGCTGCGCTTCCGCCAGCATTGGCCTGTGTCCACCTTAAAGCTAACAAGACACCTCCCACCTCTCCTTCCAATCTCTACCAATGTCTTAAACCCTTATCATTTGTTTGCATGAAGCCTCCCGAAGCCTCATATCGTTGAATTCCGTTCCAATTCCACCATGTGAACAGACCTCATAACAAGTGACAGATAACATTTCGTTGACGCTGATGTAGTTTATTTATTTCATTTTCCTACCTGAAAACGCCACGTTTCACGTAAAAATTATTAGCCCTATCTCCCCCTGCCCTTAGTGCTGCTCAAAATGACGTTAGAGGCATTTGAGATGTTTAAGGAGCACTGGTGTCTCACTTGTAATCTGCTGACCGATCCTCGCTCTCTCTATCATTTTCCTTGGCCTCGAATCTGTGCACCTTTAAGCTTTTCCTTGTCTTTATACTACTCATATATGATTGACATTTAAAAAGATGATTTGTGATATAATATCGAGATGATATTGATAAACGTTTATGGTACTGTTGATAGATAATCATGTATGATTACTATATCAATATATATGATGTTTATATTTCCTATGTATTTGAAGGTGCTGCCGATAGAAATAACGCTAGCAATGATAGAATATGGGTTAGAGAGGGAAGATTCTACCTTTATAACCATCAAGCGTTTTAACACAAGTGCCATGTAAAAGGTTTCCAATGAATATAATATAAAACCCTTTAAAAGGGTTCTCTACGGTTTATTTTCAAAGTATCTCGATTGTTCGAAGAGCTCACACGCTAGCAGTTGTTAGGCTACCAGCGTAAGTAAGGGCACCTCTGAAGGTCTCTTACGTAAAGACAATATATATATGTATGGAGCTCAGGGATGATATCGGTCAGGATTAGGATAATTTTATTAACCCTTTAAGGACGGTTGCCTGTGACGGAGCTACTCTCGTAAGGACGGGTGCTGGTGGCAGTTTGTCCCGGTAGAGGACGTCTATATAACCGGCAAAACTCATAATCGAGTTTGTAATCACATGATATGATGCATAATCCTAAATGTTTTATTTCTTTTGAACTGAAACACAAAATATGATGTTAAATCTAAATCTTGTGATAATCTCATAAATATTGCTCTATCATTTCTTTGTTAAAGCATTTGTATAGATATTAGAACAATGATGCCTCAAGTGTGGTGATGGCTTGAGAAATAATTGAAAATAATTTATTGATCAACGAGAACCGCATTAGGACTCTTCTAGGAGCATACAAGGGAGTGTTCCTTTACAAGACTCATTAACCAGTAGGAGACCGTAATCCCAGCTGTATCAGAAAATACTCACTTTGCCTCGTAGGCTTAGTGAGTGCTTGTATATTTACACTAAGGGCATAAGTCAAAAGGTGTATGTCAATGTTTCATCGTCTAGTCTACCATGTGATGAAAACAGGATTTGTATTTGCTGTATGGATAATATTTTTCTATTTCTCCCGCTCATCGTTTTGTACATATTGAGTAGTGATTGTGTATTTTACAGAACATTCGAATAACAAACATGCAGACATTAGAAGCCGTTTTCAAAGGTAACCCAGGTACGTATAGAATTATCATTCTATCCTACATTCAAACTCTTCGATCAGGCAGATATCAATCTTAACATTTTCATTCTTAGAGTCAGGTATGAATGCGGAACTACAAAATGTAATACCAAGCCATAGTTCTAGATAACACCTTAGTAGGAGCTACCCCATGACACAACGTATAATATGCGAGAGAGATAGAACTTGATGGGTATCATTAACAGAAGATATCTAAAACGCAACTAATGAAAAATAAATGGGCTCCCGACCTTTATCCTCGTACGTGTACTGTTTCAAAATGATAGTAGATTAACTGTTGACCATCAACCACACTGTGTAGGCGGACTGATGAAAACTTGATGGCTGTCTACAAAATGGCAGCAGTATAGGAGACCTGAGCGATGTAACGGGTAAGAGGTCGCTGCTAGCGTTTTTACGCTAATTGCCCGAGCAGGACCCTCGCTCCCCGAACACTTCCGAAGAAGGGCGGAAAGTCTCGACCGTGTCTCTATTGCTCCAACATCACTTATTGATGATACAGATACTTAGACCACAGCACCATATGCACTATCGCAGCAGATACGAACTAGTTATGGCCTTTCTATGTCAGTGGTCTTCTGCAAAATATTCGTCTGACATGTCTTTTTTATATTTTTACATGAACCACATGTTTATGAGATATAATTACTTTCCTCTGTTTTACTTTGTGTTTTGAGCCACCTTGGAGATACTGGCAACAAATGTACAATTACCATCATTTAATATATCTCCATTCGTTTATTGAAGCTCATAGGAATACAGTACAGGTCTATGCACCACTGCAATTACCAATAATCTGGGGTAGAGATTACATGAATTTGTTTAATTGGGAGTGCGTCAGGTTTATGTTTTGTAAATGTATCACTAAACTTTTGGAATGAAGTAACAAGGGGCTGCTATACATCATTGCCTCATAAACTGAGTTGTCACCACCAGCATTTAATTTGGCCTAGTTCCCGAGTAAGGCATAACACAGTGAGATCAGGAGGAGCAGCATGGATAAGGTTATTCGGCTGTCTGTGATAAGGAAATGAAACGCATAACATGCAACCTGCTTGGAGAGTAAGTCTATGAACGCTGCCTCTATCAAACAGGGCATAACTTTGTTTTAGCTGCGTAAGCACACAGGGGCTGGGCGATAAAGGGGGTAATCAGAAAGAGGACGCTCTCCCAGGCGATCTTGCTAAATTATGGAGAATTTGATGAAGCGATATCTCAACCACTTCGCGTTGTGAGAATTGGGGTCGTGGCTTCGGGCTAAAACATTGGGTCAGAGCCTAAACCTGAGATCACAATAGGTACTGGAGAGTACATAATGCTGCCATATGTTAATGTAATGCGCTGTTATACAAGTGGGGTTTCATTGGGGAATGGTCAGTCTCTTTGGTCAATACTTTACGACAATATAACATTGAACCGTCCTCAGTTTGTCCTCTTATGAGAAAAGCTGCAGATATGCTACATGTATAATAAGTAGTTTTACACTTATGATACCTTCGCATTCATTTACCCTTAGTTGACATAAAGTAACATAAGTGATTTCCATGATTGATATTCCTAGATTTCACAAGAACTTTACTTGAGCTATGAATCTTGTTCTTCTTGTACAACCATGAGCAGACTTTAATGACTTCTTTGTACACGTCGGATTTCAGACCAAGTTCACACCGGAGTAAATTTCGTCGACAAGATAGAGAGTTGCGCGATGGTGCGTTTTCTGAGGGTGACGTACGTGCGTCCCCCGGAGAACGCCCCGAGTCCGCCCGCATACAACCCACCCACAAGCCTCAGCTACAAGACATTTATTCCATGTGCCATCAAGGTCGGCATGTGTACAGGAGCCCCGCAGTACGAGAACTTCTCGTCCACGTGGGAACGAGCCAGGGCTTGGCTGAAGATTGTCGGTGCGTATCAGAAGCAGGACAATTTTTAAGTCTTACAATGTTTCTTTATGCCGCAAAAAGAATGAGTGCGTCAAAAGGATCTTCATATATAGGGGACTGTTTCTAAAATCAGTTACGGTATAAGAAGTTATTGAGGAAGATAGTAGCTGTGTTTTTCTGCCCAAGACGTAAGTATCCGTTATCCGTTGATCTTTGGGGACCTCTGGCACACTAATGGTAATTCAGTATTGCTATTGAATTATATGGCAATATACAGTAGAACCCTGCCTAACGGACACCCCGCGTAAGCAGACACCCCGCGTTAAAGGACACCTCTGCTCGGAACGGTTCCCTCTATTAGATGTTTATTATAACCTCGCGTAAGCGAACACCCCTTGTAAGCGGTTACTTTGGCCCAGAATGGAGGGTGTCCACTTACGCGGGGTTCTACTGTTCTAGAGTTATATAGGAAACTATTACTGCTCTGAAAAAAATGTTAGATCAGATTGAATATGCTGATAGTAATATAGAGCACTTCAAAATACTTGTACTCTACATGTGGTAAATAAAGAATGTTTTATATGTAACAGATCTGTTTCGTAATTTAGTATCGCATTGTGTGTCGTCAAACCATTTTGTTCTGTTCATTTTTTAAGACAAGCGTGTGTTGGGTGCAGAGACGTTCTACCATCCTATGAATCGAGTGTGGCATAACCAAGACGGCGGTGAAACAGCAGTGATGCACGGAGAGTGGACAACAACCCACAGAGGCGACCGAAGAACAAGACGGAGAAGACAACTCGTCCATGTTGTCCGGTGAGACTTTATTATGATACTGACCTTCCCAACACTAGCTCAATGGTAACCTGTATTAGGCCCGGCGTCCACCTACTACGATAGAAATTTAGACCTACCGATATGGCACCGATACAAAAAGTCAATATCGGAGACATATCGGGAAGGTGCAAAATCGTAGACATATGTCTAGACATGCCAATCCACCACGTATTGTATGGGTTTTTTATCGGTGTCTAATCGCAGAAACGTGGTCAACTGCCCCGATATTAGGTGTCCTTCCGACGCGATTTTGATTTTGCATCGGGAGTTGTATCGTAGACCATATCGGAGCCATATCGCAGTAGGTGGACGCCGGGCCTAAGACGTGCAGTCTACATTATGGCTAAATAGAGATGTTGGCGGTAGTATGGTAATAGAAGAGTTCTCGTTTACTCTTCTGTGTTAGTTATTACCATCAATGAGTCTACTTTTCGAATATCACCTTGCTCAATAAGCAATATTTCACACACACAAAATATAAATTGAACTTTAAGGCCCGGGGTCCAATGAGCTGCCGATACGTTCCGATATGCCCTACAATGGACCTCCTGATAGAAAATCAAAATCGCGGCGGAAGTTGACCTCTCATCGTGGCAGTTGACCATGTTTCTGCGATTAAGCTCCGACTAAAATTATGAAATTTTGGAATAGAAAATACATATTCTCGTATGCCCTGCAAATTTGGTGATCTTCGATTAGGTTTAAGTGTCTCAAGTCAATACTTTCATAGATTGACTTGGAGCAGAGCTTTTAGTGCCTGAAAAAAGATACATTGTTGTTCTATGTACCGCCTCACCCCCCACAAAATGGACTCGGAGAATTCTCTTCGTTTTATCATTATATATTATATAATCTGTTCCGGATTAATTGTGGAAAAGGGGACCAGTTTGGGTTGGAAGGGAGAAAAGTCTCAATACTAATTTTAGAGCATGGCCTAGATACAATGCTTCACCAGAAACCGAAGTACCCCATGTGGATATATTTATGTATTCCTTCCTTCTGTTTTTTCTTGCAGAGTCTATCTAGAAGGGGACTACACAGAACCGCCCTTACAGCATCTACCGCCAACTCCACGCGTGGAGGAAGTAAACGACTGCGGCTGCGTCATCATGTAATGCCGTATGTTCACTCTCAAGTCACGAGGTCTCGTAGCGTCGCTAGTCACTATGACATAATGTATCCATACCCTGGGCGTCAGAGTCACCCTCAGCCTTGTGTCTTGCGTCTAGAGCATTTTGTCGGCAATGCTCATTACTGTCTCGTGCAATGTGCCCATGTTGGGCCAAACGATCGTAAAAAATGGTTTTACATATTTCATTTTACACATACATACATATATATATTTTACGTTTCAATTTTGTTATACAGGATGTATATACTATATATACACGTATATATATATATATGTTTTATTTTCAATTAACCATTAAGATGTCGTGATATGTGTGTGAGTGGGCATGAATTTATTTTTTCAATATGGCCCTGACGGCCTAGTGCTGAACCTAACCACTTGGACGTTTGTACCCACTCTGACCAGCTTTTCCTATCTCTAGTGGTCGTGAACATAATGTCCCAGCAGAGTACGAGCTGCAACAACGTCATCCCATAATATACCCACTGTTGTGGTTTGCATTTTCCCTGTGCCTTGTAGATAAGAAACAAACGTACCTTTTGCCATCAGGTCTTGTCTGTTATTGCAACATAAATATTATCATTTTTCAACGCAGTGAACATTGTTTCGCTTGTCAAAGTGCATGAGCAGTAAAAGCCGTTCTTTGCATTGTGATATATTCATTCACTTTATTACTTAGGCCTATAGCGTATGTTTCTAAGATCGATATGCAAATTATCTACTCCATGACACGAATCCCAGGTACCATTGCACCTTAGATGAAATAATGTAACCCAATGCACATTGATGTCTTCCTGAAGCACGAAATCCAACTTTTTTTTAGATATATGTCGGAACCTATGTCTTTTTTTAAAGAAAGGTCAGCACTAGGTCCCATTAAATAGAATGTCCATAGTTTCTGTTACGGATTTACTTTCAAATGCACGTTTAAATGTCATGATAACAGAAGTCGTGCTGATTTGCTGGTATGACGATACGTGAAGGGAAGTTTATAAGGCGCTATTTGATTGGCCGGGGGAGCAACCAATCAGAGTGCTTGTTACAGGCACCGATGTTTGATGATGCCTTCTATCTATCAATAGATGTTGCCTGGTCCATGCATCTCTGGTAGGTCTATATTGCCACCCTCTGCCAAATTACAAAGAATATTGAATTTCCTTACCACGATGTGTGGCCAAAACAAAAGTTGTAACACTATACTAAAGGCTTGCCTGGTGATGTCGGGCCTCAATGCCAAATGCAGGGATGTCATTGAAATCCAAACGCTATATATGGCGATTGGTCGTACTGAACAAGGCCATGCTGACAATGAATTCAAAGGTGCTATTGTTCTACAAGAAATACAAATTACGCAGTTATAGCGACTCGTTGTTGTTAAAATTGCTCTATTCGCCTGGTAACCATGGCACTATGTGGGGATTCTGGCGCCCAGCCACTTGTGGACAATCGGTGATTTTACTGAAAAAAGGTTGTGCAAAAAGGATAACTAAGACTGAACGTTACTTACTCCAAGGTTGACCTATTGAACACACCATTATATAGAGTTGAACATGTATCTTTGCAAAAACAATTTTCCCTGAATGTGGGCTGTCTTATGATGTGTGTTTGTACAATGACAATTATGCCACATATACATATATTATATAATGCATACATATATATATATATAAATATATATATATACTCCCATTCTAGTCTTTTCGAATAATGTGTTCAGATAAACTAAAGGATTTATAAACTAGACCAGCTATGAATATCATGTCGAAACCAAGGTCTTGAGGCCCATTTGTGTACCAGTCGATGCACAATATATGAAAACATTATATATATGTAAGAATTATCGATAGTCTCTATGTAACTGCTATTATGCCTTCGCCAGGTTATGTTTTATAATATCGCTATTCTTAATCAGAACTTCAATATCAGTCAACTCTTTTTAACCAGCGCTTGGACGGTATCATTTTCACATTATGAACTGGATTTGAATGCTGATGATTGTGTTACCCAAAGCAAATTTCTATTCTGTATTTCATGGTCAACGAAACAGTTTTAACCCACTCTCAAGTATCTAATATTGGACCAGCCTGAATGACATGGTGGCAGACCAAACCGTGATAGTGTCGGTTGAAAATGGTGAAAGAAAACATGTTTGTGGATGTTGCTCAACTATTTTAGCGAAAACAATCCGATGAATACGTTGATCCGGTGAGGTAATGAGGAAAGGCTGGTTTGAAGTGTCTGTACTTCGTGGCATTGTCTTTCATTCCGTATGGTTATACCATGCTTTTTATCCATGGTTATAGCTTTCCTTTCACTGTCAAACTGACTATGATGAACCCTTTATTGCCTTAACATGCATGTTAAAATGTACGAAATGGTTTCAATTCTGTAAAGGGAACTTTACGCATGCTCTTAATGAGATCCACACATCAAGATTCTGGATTTTTACTTCAGGTTTGGTTTCTTTTATACTTAATCATGTGCATTATTGTGTTGGGATGATTCTGTAAGTTTCGTGAACCCCTGCATCAGTATCGTGAGGGTTGGTGAGTTATCATCATGTAACAGTTCAAACTTTGTTTATACGGTGAACTCGATTACTCCTGCTTCCATAACAGTTGATCTGGTATCTTAGCTACTCTGAGCTACTCCTCGTAGGGGAGTAGTATCAAGTACATATACCTGTCATCCACCTATTGACCACCTTCTGCTACAAACAGTATGGATGTTGCGTGTATCCTGGCATTATGAACCATAGACCCTTACTTAATCCAACTGGCGCGATCTGATCCTTGCTAGGCTTTTCTCTAAAGCTAACTATCGCTTTCTTATACGTCCTATTTTTTCTTTAATGAGTTTAAAGTTGACTTGATGCTGCATTACAACTACCGATATTTGTACGCTGCAGGATAGCACACTAAGAGACTCTTTCGTTTGTTGATGCTTATACCATATACTGTGATAGTAAAAATTAGTATGGTTGGGCCCATGGCCTTTATACAATGAAGGTTACGCTCGACAATTAGATTTTCATTCTAAAGTCTATATTCCTCCTCAGTTCAAATTCAACATGAATTGAATTTAAATGTTGGATATGACATCGTGTCGCCATAAAAGCACAACATTATAAAAAAAACTCTAGCAAGCCTTAGATGTTTGACAGTGTGAGCTGGTAATTCTTAGCTATATAGGCGAACCTCCACAACACAAGCAGGTGTGAAAGATCACCACATGTGTTAGACCTGGTTCATTGGTGTTTAGTGTAATCGTCGGTTTTAGCTTTGATCCTATGAAGTCCACGGACTGACGGATAATATTGTGCAGCGGTTGTCTGTTCTAGTTACTAGTGGAACAAAGGTGCGAATGAAATGAGTGTGTCTCTATTCCTTTAAACGGCTGGCGTTTACAAGGAAGCCAAAGTAAGATTTGGCAACTTTGGCTACCATGTTTCAGTCAGTATTGCAAAGGGAGAGTGGGTTTGATGTGAGGATCTTTTTATCATGTTTGAATGTAGTTGACATACAAGATGGAGATGAAATGTTTTATTCAAAATATAGGGAAATCTAGTATTTTGGGTGCATTTCACATTGTAATTAGGTTTTAGATTAGATGCAATGGCACAAACTGCCCTTAGACTCACAAGTGTATATTCACCTACCTCTCTGATGGATTAATTGTTATTAGTATAACTGAACTAATGAGTAAATGAAATAGATATTTCTTACCCAGAAGGCGGTTTCTTTGCCAAGGGTTCCAGTCCCCATGTTTTAAGAAATCAGTCTTTGCACTGAGCTGTAAGTTATGCAGGGAATGTGTATGAAAGAACCAGAAATAAGCATTTACAATACGTGCTTGAAGTACGACAAATTTGGATGTGCCCTTATTTTTCAAATCAATAACAACAAACTAGACATTTAGCTTTATCTACGCCACTTAGAATCTAATTGAGAGTCCAAGTGTCAGTGCATAAAATTACAGGTATGACACTCTAGTCTGAATTACAAAAGAGTATGTCCCCCTACACTAAAAAGAACAACTATTTGGAAGGTGGGAAAATAAAAGAAATACCCGTAGGGTTATTCATGTCGGGGACCATAGTTCACAAAGAAAATCATATCACATGTCCAAGAAAAACAACAAAAAAATGAATTTGATGTGCTTCATACTTGAGACTGCTTTGATATCGCAATTTGGTTTCAAACCCGTATTCTCGATACTTCCTGAGCTTAACGCAACCCACTTTCAAGACCACAAATCTACCCCAACTTACCAAACCACTAGTTCTACCGATTAAGTAAATATGTACATAACTAGCCTGTAGACAGACCAGTGGACAACAGCGAAGCCAGAGCTTAGTTTGATGACACATAGACCTCTTCGACGGGATAGAAAACGGTGGGACGTCTTTTTGAGCGTATGGCATACTTGAAAAATGAAACACTCTTTTTACATGTTTCTGTTTTGGGGGTGACTAGCCTGTCTTATAGCTTCGATTCCTTGGGACGAGGTGATTGCTCTTTCTCTGTGGTAATCCTTGGGGGACGATGAGTGTTTATATTTTTGTAGAAGACACAGACATATATAGGAGAACAGGGGGGAATGCCGCACCAACATGTGCCTGCGTAGGGGGTGGGGGTATCACTGTGCAACATGCTGGGTTGTGCACTCTAAGCCATGTGCTAACAATCTTAGCGGCCACCCATCTACCAAAATACGCATACTGAGTATATTCTGGAGTGTTGGGTTAACATGTCGGCTGGAAGTGAAACGTCTTCGTACCCTTGTCAGGATACCAAGGCCAGTAAGTAAGAACAAAGTGATTAAAGAAATTATCTTAATCGAAATCCAGAACTAATCTTTATTAAATTAATTGAACTTCACTAATACGTAGGAAGATTTCGGGCCCAACTGGCTATATGCATGGAGTGTTTGTAATTCAGGAGGTGTGTTGAATCCCATCCCCTTAGAGTTATCATTTCACAAACTACGGTTAGTCTGTAGAAGAAACTAACTCGGGGCCTTCGCTTATCTGTTTGTTAGTTATATTTTCACTGGAGTAATGAATAACCCTATTAAACTTAGCATTATACATCCACATCTAACGTACTCTAGGCTGTCAAAGTAACGGGGCCAAATTCGGCTACCGTGGGGACTTTCATTCAATTTTAAAACACATGTACAATGAATTGTCAGCGGAGGTTATTTCCACGTGGAAGCGCCCCATTGTCTTATTGTAGATGGATCAGAGATATACTATCCTACTGATAGATATGTATCATAACAATTGAATACCTGCAGAGAAAGTTCTACCCTAATTACGTTATTAGACAATAAGTGTATATCTGAATGTTATAGCCGGTTATTCAGAATTTGAACGAATACGATCATCTACTTCGAAAGTGCACACTTGTGCGTGACTTTTCCCTGTATTTATATGCAAACAATATGCAAATCGTTTTATTGATATAGCGTCGATAGATATTAGTCTTTCCTCCACTGTCATGTCTTTTCAAATTAGCAGCCTGTCAGTGTACAATGGAGGGTGGTGTGCTTTATGCTAAGCGATGTTGATATCCGAGGTGCGAGGGTGTTCGTTCCATTGGTATTTATGATACTCTACGAACCTTGCCCACTGCCCATTGTTGTTCAGACCAGTCCAACAGCACCACCCTGTGCAGTGTTTCAGACACTACTGGAAAGGGTAGGTGAAAACGCAGCTAACAGCAGTTATGATAAGTAAGCACACAGTGGCCTGATCAGCTTCCATCAATCCACAAAGTTTTATCTCTGCCTTATTTGATTTCTGAGATTACAAAATCCCTATGGGTGTAAATGAGACTGTACAGTAAATCCAATGAGATCAAGATGTTCCTGGGTTTTTTTTAAGTTACTGGAATATAAGAACACAAAATCGTGAGAATAAAATACTCTTCTTAGTTGTACCTAATACAGAACTGTTTAAAAAAAGTGTGTATTCGAGTGTAATTTGAACTAAACAAACTCTAAGGATAAGAAGAATTGGCTGTATTTCATAAGAATCAATGAATCCTGCTGAGATGAAAGCACATGATTTCACAATCAGTTAGATTTATGTTGGTGGCATATTCTGGTCTTAGTTTTAGTTAATTGATTGATATACTTGGAGGCTATTAGTGTAAATTAGCACTCAAACTGTGTGCTACTTGTGTGACTGCTTATTTTCGCGTTTCAAGACAGGTAGTCCCCATATCCCAATGGTATACTTCTACCCTATTAGGGGTTAGAGATTTTCTACCATTAGCGTGAGTCGCCCAACTGATGAAGGAGTGAGGAGAGTGGATTACCACACGGGCTAGCATTGACTGAAATTTATCAACATGCTCTATAATAATCTGGGTAGATTTCCGAGCGAAGATTACAATACATTTAATATTGATTGAACTTCGTTCTTGGTGTATCAATGTAAATTCACCATTTTTCTTGTGAATATTCATAACCAGTTTTGTGGACAGGAACTAACTAAGGTTACCAAGGCCTAATAACTATACTATTTGTAATTAAAATGAAATTGGTTAACGCATACAAGGAATACGCGTATAGAATGTATTTGTGGTCGGTTCCGTTCTTATCACTGATTTTATCTGTACCGTGAAAGCAAATGTGAACGTCTTGATATATGTATAAGCAAAATAGGGATTTTCGTTTGTACTCTAGTACTCGAGCTGCAATCAGAGTTAGCATACCGTATTTGTGCAGACCTGCAGTCTACAATCCAAAGCTGGATGAATTGCTTGCATCCCAGAAACCTGAATCCGGTTCCAACATCAGTATCAAGAGGTTCT
Organism: Alentia gelatinosa; assembly: GCA_950022655.1. NCBI lineage: Eukaryota > Metazoa > Annelida > Polychaeta > Phyllodocida > Polynoidae > Alentia > Alentia gelatinosa. The sequence continues at coordinate 45,304,578 of OX465583.1, read as the reverse complement.
GAAGAAATTAAGGTTGTTATTTATCAATAATCTATCACGTATTTTGCTGGTCAGAGCATGTTTTCATAACTAGAGGAGCGTCTAGACTCAGACTGAATAGAAGACATTCTTAAAACTGATATTAGGAACCGTAATCAGTACCGTGTTCTACTTTCTGAAAGCCAATCTTAAGTGCGATTTTGATGTTCCTTGTTTTCAATGTGGAAATAAAGAGAATACTTGATATGGTCGTCCCAATACCGTGATGCCCCTGTGCCTCCACAAATGTGCACATCTACCTCTAGATATATCTTCTGAAGTGTTGTCAGTTGATGGCCTTTACTGGTCCCAATTTCATTCCTTGTTTATTTGCAACGGGACCATCTTGTCTTAACGATGTGCATCCACTGCCATCACTTGTTACTTTTGCCGTTCTGAGACTCAGTTGAATTTGGGTTTTGTTCTTGAAAAAATGGACTCCAGCATGTTAGTAGCGACGGCTGAAGATTTAGAATTAAATCTAAACCAGTTATTTTTTAATCGTCTTTGGCATGATGAACCAATGCCATCGGAAGCTTTGTTTTGTCTTTCATGTAAATAAACCTTTCTGGACAGGTGGTGCCTCGAGACATCATTATAGGATAGTTGATGTTTAAGCCTCAGAACAGTATCTGACTGCAGAAACACTTGTTGCGGTAATCTATTTACGCTATGTGTGGCTATTAAATGTTACCCACCGACCATATTCTTCCCTCCCGTCTACAAAAACAAATACAAATTGGAACATATATTTCTATGACTATTTTGAAAATGTCAATATTTCTTTTATAAATTTGAAAATTGGTTAATGTAGAATATTTAGGGGGGAAAGATGTCTCAAGTCATAACCAGTCCTAATGGGTTAAACAAGAAATTGTGTTTGACTACACCCACTTTGAATGATATAGAACCATGTTCTTATTGTGTTGGGCTCAAGGTGACAGCGTCGAGCCTGATGTTCGGTCCTATACGAAGGGTATGCAGTGTCGAACGTGTCACCATCTCTATCCATCCATGCATCAATATCATATCTTTGTTATACACCCGAGTCAGTCACTTCCACAACCCAATGTGATGTTATCCTTTTAATGATTAAATGTTTGCTATTTGAACCCTCCCTCCTCTGCTCAAACAACTGTAGCCTTATCATGTACATGTACTGTTGGTCGGTATGCGTGGACGAGTCTCTTTAGTTTATACCGAACTGTATAAAGTAACTACTGGTATCTGGGGAGCACCCCCACCCTTTAAAGAGTTGCTCATGATAATTTAAGTTTATATTGTTTGCAAATTATATACTGACGCCTTGATTCGAATACAAGTCCAGAATGGAATGTCTGAAGTTGTTAGCATACAGAGGGATTAGTCATTAGGATGTTCCTTAGCCTTTTGTGGATTTATGTGCGTAAGCCATAGCTTAACTGTATAAATAACTAAACCATGATGGACTTATATAGCTTTTTATGTGGCCAATAGCGAATATCCATTGTTATCGAACTGGATGGGTGTATTTCGGCTTTCAGTATGTTCCAATTGTAAAGACGCACGGGGGACGATATTATGTCATTATATGCCACTCTATGAACATTATACAAAAATATATATGCATACTATATATATATATATACATATACGATACAAGAATGTCTGAGCGTGTAAACATTGAAAGCATCGAAGAAGGCAACGGCGTTATAAGGATCTACAACCACACAGGAATGAATGTGTGGTGGAAAACTAGACAGCATCCATACACTTTGCCAACGATACTGTGTGCTTGTGTTGGCCACACTGACCACAGGGCAGAGGGAGTCAAGAAACACCCTTTCATGTAAAGTGGGTTCGCTGTGGTGACTCGGGGCCATCCCTTCGCCTTGTGCAGTGTCTTGCCAAGTTGCCATATATTTGGAGGTGTGCGGAAGGATTACTACTAGTAAACTGGATGTGAAGAAACTGGACGGGTCTATCTGCTTTGTATAGAGAACTCCTTTTTGAGGCATCTGCTGGAGCTCCTAGTTGTGTGGATCCAGGCTTCTTGAGTGAGATGGCTTTGGATTCATTGACTGGAGCCCCGAGCCGCCTTTAGTTCAAGACTGTTGAAAACTTTAAGACAAAAAACAAACCCTGACAATTGGGAGTGTCAATCATGAGTTGTTCTTGATTCAGATATTACCTTTGTGATAGTACCTATACAATCATGAACAATTGTTGTGTAATGGTTCCATCACTGTCTCTGTTATTAAGTGATATAATATAATCGACGTGGACTAAATACATAACATTTATTTGTAACATGACAATGATGATTCCAGAAAGGATGTAAATGTGTAATCTGATCATTGATACCCGATACAACGACCAAGTAAAGCCGGTGGTGCATTTAAAATGACCAATGCGGCTAGGGTTTTGTAGTCTCGTTCTCGTGTGTGCTTGAACGAGACCGCAATCACCTCAAACGCTGCGCTTGTACCAATAGCAGCTCAATGCACTGAATATATGGCGCCGCTCGCCAGAACCCAGCAACTTAGATGTACAGATCTGTGACACGTGAATCGTGACGTCATACTAAGCTCCAGAAATTTGTGTTTAGCATATAGCCATAACTTACTTTACACAAATATCCATTACCAAATAAGTTTTATTCTATTTCCTGTCCTAAATCGATTTTAGGCTAGACTTGCATTATATTTTTTCTATTATTTGGAAGATTTTTTTATGAGTACGATATTGAGATGGAGTACTGAAACACAACATGTACTGCTACCTATAGCCTGCACCGGCTTTGTGTATTTAGTGCTATTCGTTCTATATAACGACGATATATTATATACATATATATATGCACCACTTAGGGCAAAAATTGTGGTGCCAAGGTACTAACTGATGCAGTGGTGTGTTTTTTTGTTTCCATCAATAGCAGGGAGCAATGCTCTCCAAGGTGGAAGTTTATAATGATTCGCCATCTCCACATTCTGTTTTCTTTTCTTTCTCTGCCCTCCATTTGACAATGGCGCCAACAGTATTGTGTCGTTTCTGTGGTGATAATGAGGACTTGATCCGCCGAGAAAAAAAATCAATGTGTAGTCTTGCAAAATGTTCAAGTGGCCCTCCAATGCTCCGTTTTAACCTTCGCGTGTCATGAATCACGTGACACTTGGCTGGGGAGAGGATGCGACAGCTGCCCCCTAGTGGTCTGGATGAGAACTACTACGATAGGGAAAAATTGTCCCAGAGGGCAAGGTTCTATAGATGACTAGCGTAATAATCTGTGTTGTGGTCTTCTTTCCATATATAAAAGTCAGATCGTTTTAATTGAATTTTTATAAAATTGATAAATAAATGTATGAAAAGTTCTTGGCACTAAATAATACTTCGGGTGCTGCTGAAACGCAAGGGTTCTGATAATACCGGTCGAACTATGCAAGTCACGTTGCGATCTATAGGGAGTGGTAGAGCCAAAAGGCCGACTGATGCTGACGAGTATCGTAACACGTCAGAGAGCGCGACGAATTGTATGTCGGAAGTTGGATGCCCGCGCGAAACCTGCTATGACGCCCAATATAACATCGACGTATATCGAAGCAATCGTCACTCGTTTGTGTACATATTCCACTTTTATGATTACTGGGGTTGGTACTAGGGTTAACAGAAAGGATTTCCCAGTCAGCATTATCTACAGGAGCTTTTTTGTATGGTAGACCACTAGGTTGTAGACATGACGAATCCAGGGAGGGGGCAGGGATCTGGTTGTTGTGTTGCTGTCTGTTCGGACCGGTAGGTGGCAGTTGTGGCGTATGCTCCTCCCATCCAGCCCCCCAACTCTGCAGAGGATATTTTATTTACATTGCACTGAATGCTGGCCATTGAATTCCATGTACATGGATGTTTGTTACTGAAATAAAATGTGTTTCTATTGTAGCCCTCGTTGTATTTCCTCTTGCATAAAGCTTGTACTAAAGAAAGAACAAAACTGTGAGGCGAATAGTTAGATTTGTTTACACCATTATACACAGATACTAGAAAAAGGAGGTGTAGTGGAGCAGGATATAGGAATTGCGATAAACGCATTAGAATTGTTCTTACTTGACCATGTGATAAGGAGAGAAAACATTGGTTTAACAATTCGTGATGGCTGTTTCGTTTAAAAGAAAATCGATTACCATTACCTTGACTCATCCTTGAAACCTATTATCAGTGGTCGAGCAACAAAGATGGCGGTAGGCAGAACAATCCCGCGTTATATTTCCAAGAACCTCTTCTTCTCATCTACCATATACATATCAATGAGGTAGAACTGACCCATAACCTATAAAATACAATTGTACTAGCCAAATCCCTCCTTCTTCTCTTCCCCCTGGCAGAGCATTTGAATGCGCCTTCAGGGATATCCTGCATCCATGTGTTGCTTACTTTCAAACCAAAGGTCGGTACTGAAAATATAAAAGCTGCATATGAAACATCTTTATAGTCTTTAAATCATTTAGAAATAAATGTGTGGAAAATTGCAAATATGTAAAGTGCATACATGAAAAAGACCACAGAGAAGACATATTTTGATTGTGTATGCTATTCTGAATTAAGAATATTGAGTCAAATACCAAAATTTAATCTAATGAGCAATTGTAATACTTTAAAGAACACAGAACCAAGTAATGATTTTCAGCGATCAGAATATTCGGCGTTCAGTTATTTTGATGGTAGTTCTCTTCAACAGCTGTTGTTATGGTAATCCAACAACTTGCTAGAGTGGATTTGGATGTTTTTCAGTTGTAAGGATCGCTAGGGATCACAAGTGAAATGGCTGTGTAGTGCAGTGCCTGCATTTCTCAGTTTTTCATCAAATGTTTCTCATGGTCAAAATAACCACAAGAGAATTATGAACCCTTTGCTCCAAATACTTCTTAATTTGAAAAAGCTTTAGCATCTGCAAAAATAAGTTATGACAAGTATCAACTGGTCTCAGGTTGAGACCGTTTGTGAGATCATTTAACTTTGAGATCCCTTGAGATCATCACAACTAAAAGACACCCAAATCACCCGAGACGGTCGCATCTCAGCCCCCGGATGAGGTCCCCTAAGATTTTTACAACTTAAAAACACTTTGCCCTTCAAACAGTCTCAAATTGCAATCGTCTCGACTGAAAAACACCAAGTGTTCTTGAGACGTGGTCGCAGCACGCCTGAGTGATCGCCGTATATAAACGCTCACTGTCTGAGGCCAGGCCCCTGGGGGTGTTTCTCACTTAAGAGGATCTTAACCTGAGATCCGCTAAGATTGATCAGCAATCCTGAGACCGAATTTGAGATCAATGGCAGAAAGTGTTTTACAGACGTGGTCTCAAGTCTACATGGGGGATCTCAGCTAAAACGATCTCAACTTTAGATAATTCCCTGCCATGTATAAGATTCTGCAATCGGAAATTGTTGATTTGAGTCATTCATATTTATTCAAATTGGATCATATTTACACCGAATAATTGTCCATGTCCATTTGATCCAATCCTAAAGTTTCATAATTTTCTATTGAGTACTATGAAATTTGGGATACAGCTATGTGAGATTATCAGTACCTTTCACCCTAAATAGTTTCTAATTTGAATAAGTCTTAGCACCTGAAAAAAAGTTATGACAAGTATCAACCGGTCTCAGGTTGAGACCGTTTTTGAGATCATTTCACTTGAGATCCCCTGAGATCTCTTGAGATCGTCTCAACTGAAAAACACCAAAATCATCCGAAACGGTCGCATCTCAGTCTCAACTTGAGATCGTTTAAGATCGTCTCAACTGAAAAACACTTTGCCCCTAGAACGGTCTCAAGTTAAGATAATCACGACTGAAAAACATCCCCCTGGTTTCAATACCCACACTTGGTGCCTACACCGTTCTAGACAAGCCTATGTTTAGAGCATGTAAAGTATGCCTGAATAGTGTAACTCGTATGTCATGGTCGCCAGTCTTTGAGTGACATCTTGTCTAACATAAGTTTGGGGCAGCCAGGAAATGTCCCTGATTTCCATGTAGTCAGTCAGTCAGCCAACATTTTTTTCCACACCCCTAGGCATTAATAAACTATTTCACTCACGAATCAAAGTACCTACATGGAACAGTTAGAATTATGGCTCTAGCCTTTCTTGGGGTACTCAAACAATTGGCAGAGTTTGGATGACTTTAGCAGACATCAGCCCTCAAACTAGAGTGTATTCGAAATTGTCACCAAAGAACAGTGAAAATGCTATCAAAATAATTTTTCTCTTATTTAACTTTCTAGGAGTTTTTAATGGTTAAAGATAGAAAAGAACATGCAGCTACTGTGCTGCCAACTTGGTGGTGAAATCGGGAACCCAAAAACAATAGCAAGGCATAGATATATAGGCCAAAAGCCCAAAGTTTCTAATCCAGGTCACCAAGTCTGTGGTTTGACATAACAAATAACAGAAATTAGTGTACCATATCATTTACCATATAGATATGTGTATCTCTATTTTCAAGTAGAACACAACATACGCTTCAAAGCGTTAAGAATTGAAGATATTTGAAAAATTGGCATATGGGGCAGATTTTGCCCCAAACAGGCAGCGTGGTGCAGAGATACTTTATATGAAACGTCCTGACCATGCTGTACAGAGTACAAAACATTAAGAGTAAATATGGAACAAGACCTTTACATCGAGTTCCATATTTACTGTACATGCTACAAAACGAGATGGGGAATTGCTGCTTTTTACTGAACCTCAGGCTATTTTCCACCAGTAGGGGACAGTGAATGAGGTAAGGTATTTTTGTGAATTTTGAGAATGTTCCGAAATTTTGTTTAAAGCCTACATACATAGCCAACCAATAAGGAAGCATTTTTAACAACAAATGAACGACTCCATTGTAGTGAAAATGAATTTTCAGTCATTCATGTTGTGGAACTTTCCAGTTTGAGAAGGTAATAAAAGCCTGCTATGTAGAACAATGGCACCATTCTCTTGCTAATATACACACACACACAACACATGACATGTTGGCGACCAGGATTGTGGTATTAGTGCCCTAAGAAGGTCAGTTAACTGCTTTATGCACTCAGGGTTTTGTCAAAGATGGCTTGGACTGAGTAATTCAGGTAAACCTCAGGTAAGGATGAGGGGAAGTACTGTCAGTTTCTGATCACATGTGCTCCATTTGGTTCTGTAAGCCGTCAAGCAGAATAGTCCGACTAGTGCCTATCAGAGATGCCACAGTCAGAGGATTGGAAGGATAGATACCTTTGACTGTGACAAGGAGAGTTGGGATGCCTATAGTGAAAGGTTATTTTTCCTGTGTAATGATGTGGCTGATAAGAAAAAGGTTCCTGCACTATCGTCCAGTATGGGAGGAGCCACCTATACGCTGCTGCGCGGACTGACTGCACCAGTAAAACCCAAGGATCTTGTCTACAATGAGTTGGTGAGATTAATGAAGGAACATTGTATTCCAAAGCCTTTGGTTATTGCTGAAACATTTCGCTTTCACAAGTATGAGCAGAGAGAAGGTGAATGGATTAGAGGATTTCTGGCAGCACTACGGAGACTGTACCAATATTGCAAATTTGGGGCAACTTTAAATGATTCAATCAGAGATAGGATTGTGTGTGGTTTGAGAAATGAGCAGGTACAGAGGAAACTACTGTCAGAAGCAGATTTGACTCTAGAGGCAGACAAATCTACAGCTATGGAAGTGGCTTAAAAGGACGCCACAGAATTAAGAGGAAATTATTAGTCTAGAAGCTATACTCAGATAAAAGTAGGTCTAAGGCAACTCAACCACAACAACAACAACACAAATCTAAGGGTAAAGGTATGTGTTACAGGTGTGGTAAGACAGGACATGACCCAGATGACTGTTATTATAAAAATGAGAAAAGTCACCACTGTGATAAAGTGGGCCCTATAAAGAGGGCATGTCATAAGCTGAAAGGTGAATCCACTGTGAAGAAGGTCCAATACATAGAGTCAGGGTCAGAGTCTGAAGAATATGGAATAGCATCCATCAAAATGTGGATGAACTCTACCACGAGTGCATGTAACCAACATGCACCCATTCTCCTAAACCCAACCGAAGAAGTGTTCAGATGGAGTTGGACATGAGCTCACCTGTCACTCTGATGACTGAGAGAGTCTACTTTGTGGAATTAAAGGGAAAATGGCAGGACTTCATGGAGACTTATGTCACACTAAGGACATCTTCGGGAGAAAAGCTTAACACACAAGGTGTTGTGAAAGTGAAGGTGGATCAAGATGGACAAACAAGGGCCCTAGACTTGTTTGTTGTAAAGAAAGGCAGCACTACACTGTTCGGACATGAGTGGTTAAAAGAAATAACGTTGGATTGGCCTAGGATCAAGAGTATCCATACATCACAGTACCCAGATCAGGACATTCAAAAGCAGTTAGACGTCATATTGGACCAGCACGCATCTGTTTTCCAGGATGACTGGGGAACCTTAAAAGACATGAAGGCCACATTTACACTGAAGCCAGGGTCACATCCCAGATTTTGTAAGGCCCACCCAGTGCCATATGCCATAAAACCCAAGGTTGATGCAGATATTGATTGTCTGGTGGAGCAAGGTGTACTGTCAAAGATGGATTACTCTAACTGACCAGTGGTGCCCATAATAGAAAAAATGGCTCAATGAGACTTTGTGGGGACTTCAAGGTGACTGTAAACCAAACATTAGAAGTAGCCCAATACCCACTGCCAAAGGCGGTGGACATTGGCTGGGGGACAGAAGTTCTCCAAAGTCGATCTGCAACATGCTCACCTTCAGATGGAGGTCAAGGAGGAATCAAAGCATCTCCTCACCATCAACACTGAAAAGGGGTTGTACCGTTTCAAGAGGTTAGTCTATGGGATAGCCTCTGTGCCTGCTATATGGTAGAGGGCAATGGACACTGTATTGCAAGGACTCCCAGGTGTACAATGTATCATCGATGATATATGCCTATCACGGGGAAGTCAACAGAGGAACATTTGAGAAATCTAACAAACATGTTGGATTGTCTGGAGAACTATGGCTTAAGGCTTTTGTTTGTTTGTTTGTTTGGTTTCATTTAATGCCCAGTCATCCATTATAGGTCCTTACCAGACTTTCTCAAGGTTCTTTTACACCATGAGGGTGGTGATCCAATCTATGTGATGGATTCAGGTAGAAATCTCACTCCTACACATTTACCAAGGTGAGAGTTCTTTTACTTCCCACACCACATGGACATGGTTTGAGAAGGATTGGCCTTTGATATAGCAGCAAATCTACCACTGCTGGGGGTAAAGGAGAAAAGTGGCTGCAGTGGGACTCCAATCAACAAAGTCCTGTGCTCTTTACCACTGAGCTAACTCCCCATCCTGGTCGCTTTTGTTATGCTTGCGTGCAAGGCAACCAAGAGGGTGAATAGCAATTACCAATCTGTTCACCCTCTTGGCTAAACAAAAAGAAGTGTGAGTTCTTTAGGGATAAGTTATCTTTCTTTGGACATGACATAGACACTGAAGGATTGCACAAATCAGAAAGGAAGGTCAAGGCACTGGTTGAGGCACCGTAGCCTAAAAGACATATCAGAGCACAGGACGTGTTTAGCTCTTGTCAACTACTATGGATGGTTTTGGCCTAACCAGGCTACAGTTCTTCATCCGCTACATAGGTTGTTGGACGAGGATGCAACGCATCTCCAATTTCCTCTATATCATAATGAGTACAGTGGTAGACTGCTATGTATTGTACAGGCAAATCAATAAAGAAATTTTTTTTTTGACTTGGCGCAGTTTTGTCCCACATCATGGAGGATGGCACTGAGAGGCCGATAGCAAATTCATCAAGGTCTTCGGAGAAGAATTACGCCCAGATAGAAAAGGAAGCTTTAGGGTTGGTGTGGGGTGTCAAGTACTTTTATAATTTGTGTTTGGCAGGAAGTTCACCCTTATCACGGACCACAAACCTCTGGTGGCAATATTCAACCCTGAGAAACGTATTCCTATGACATTGGCTGCTAGAATGCAGAGATATGCTTTATTCTTGTCAACTACGAGGTGAAGTACAAAAGCACGAAAGCAAATGGAAACGCAGACAGTCTATCGCGTTTGCCTCTACAAGACTGCGGTAACAATGAAATCTATGAAGATGAAAGGGCAGTGCATTCAGTACAATGTTCCCAGTTTGACAGTCTACCAGTGACCGAAGCTGACATTCAGAGGGAAACTGCTTGTGGCAAGATATTGAGTGAGGTGTTTCATGCGACTCAATATGACTGGAGTGCTATCCTAAACAGTGATATGGATAATCCAGTTCTGAAGCCATACTCAACCATTCAGGCAGAACTGACTGTACACCAGGGATGCCTGATGTGGGGAACCAGGGTGATCATACCCAAGAGAACCATGGATGTGCCCAGGACCATTTTTGCCCAAAATGGTGTACCTTGTCTAGTCATCAGTGATAATGGACCTCAATTTACATCAGACATGTTTCACAGCTCCATGCAGTCTAACAGGATAAAACATACCACATCTGCTCCATACCATCCGAGTACAAATGGACAAGCTAGGAATGAAATCAAGTAAATGCGTTGGTGGTTCTGTGCAGAAGAAACTATCACAGTTTCTTTTCGCCTATCGTTCGACCCCTCATGCAAAGACCAACAAGACACCAACAAAACTATTCATGGGAAGGAACCTGACATCATGATTTGATCTTCTTTGTCCCAGTACAAGGGAATGCATAGAGGAACAACAGGAGAAAATGTGTACAAGCCAACATACCAGTGTTCGTGCATTTAGAATTGGACAACAGGTCATCATTAGGGACTATTGAGGTGAAAGGAAATGGGTATCTGGAACCATCGTCGCACAAACAGGCCTCTACATGTAGACCAAATTCAGGAAGCGATTATCAGTTCAGAGGCAATTCAGCCTGTGTTCACCAGATCACATGTTAGCCCACCATCACACCAGTCGTCTGTTACAGTTCAGTCATGAGAAACTAATAGTGCTGTCCAAACACCAGTTGCTGTACCATCCACCCCTGTGGTTACTAACCCTCAACTGACTAAACCATCAGAGTCATCTACGCCTACCCCAAGAATTGATAGGTCAAGGTATCCATCTATAAGTATTTCAACTGAGATGTAACAGTGTAACACCACCACCAAGGTTTAACAGGAGAGAACATAACTCTGGACGACTAGGAAAAAGATTTGCGCAACATGATTATTTTCCTTCAATCACCTTGGCGACACATGGTATGACCCAGCCGGGACGGCACCAAACAAAATTATGTAAGCCTGGATATCAGAATCAGAATTTACCCTAATTCTGCACTGTCCACACATAGCTCAAAAAGCCTGACGAGATTTAAGATCGAAACTGCTGATGTCGGAAGATTCGAAAACAGAAGAATCATCCGTTAAAATAAACTCCCAAACTGGCAGCACGTAACTTTTGAAAGTAACAGTGCAAGAACCCAACTTCTGAAGGGTACAGTAGTGCCCAAACCAGACAGGGAACCAGTACAACATTACCCCCATAGATGGCAGCACTGCCACCAACTCCACAGGTGAACAGGGTAAAGCCTGACCAACATGGGTAGGGGGAACTGATTGGTACACACAATTAACCACTAATCAGAACATTGGATCATAGACATATGACCATTAGAACCAATGGGAGACAAGCTTACTACTGACCGTCACCATTTTCGCCGCATAAAACGCCGGCGTAACCCTGGTCGGGTCATACATCAGCAGTCGCTAACGCTGTGTGCCTCGTAATCTCCGACGTAATTCCATAAATTATTCTTTTTACCATATGTGATTTTCTAGAAAATAAGTAATCTTACTAAAGTTTTGGGGTAACTTTGGCCCAAAGGGTAACTTCGGTCCATCAATTTTTATTGTGTTTCTTTATAGAATTTGGCTGTTTTCATGTGTATCTGATTTAGTTCATGAGCCAGAGGCTTATTAAAATATGGGTTTGACTTTCAAATGGAGGTAGAAATTTTCATTATGATTTTCAGTTAGCAATGTATCCAGAGTTTATGAAAAAGTGAGGGGGCAATTTCGGATGTCCAGCTTAGTGACACAGGGGCCTGTTTCCATGGCAACCTGCCAAAAAATAATTGTATATTTAGAAAATGCATACTTTGTATTCTAACTCAGTGAAACTTAAAAAAAACAATATGTAGTATTATTTCAGTTTTCTATGGCCAGTATAGAGTCAATGACCTTGATCAAGGTCATGACCTCTCATTTCAAGGTTAAACATCAAATTTTGCTCTAAGTACAACACTTTCGATTCCCCTCTTTTTCATGTTTATAGACAGAAATATTTTAACCTGTGATTTTTGGAAAGGTGCATGCCTTGGGCTTATAAAAATTTGAGGAGCCATTTCAATTCAGTGGCATGCTTATGAGATGGGTTGTTTCCATGGATACACCCAAAAATCACCAATTCACAGAAAATACACCTTTGCTCCCACAGTTTTTTTAGATACATAATTTGACAAAATTCTAAAACTAAAATGTACTATTCTGTGAATGCTATCACTATAACATAGAGTCCCTGACATTGTTCAAGGTCATGACCTCTATTTTCAAGGTCAAATGTCAAAGTCTTCCTTTTTTTAAGGTGGGTGACTTTAGAAGCCTCTACCTCTCAGAATAATAGAGAGAAGAATACCCAACTAAGATTTTAGTAAAGGTACATGTATCGCTAAGCTGTACATCCCAAAATCATAATTATAATTTCTACCTCCATTTGAAAGTTAAAAGTGGTCTGTCTCATGGACTAATTGTGCTGTGCATGAACCTTTAATCATCACTTATTAAAAATACCCTTTCTGATTAATTGCTATGGTATTGGTACCTTAAAAGGGATTCCTTTGGGCCATGCACAGGGTAACTTGGACCAAGGAAAGAAAGATACATGTTGCTTCTGTTTATCCCACAAAATTTATTTTGTTTAACAATCCCTTGACAACATCATTGAAATACTTATTCCTATATACCTATGAGCGAACAACCTATGATTACTTAACGCTGCTGGGGGTGGAATAACTTTTGTTTACTGCCCAGGTTGAAGTTACTGCCCAGGTTGACGTTTACTACCCAGGTTGACGTTCAGATACATTCGGTTTTTATTGATATTAGCCGACAATTGAAGGTATATAGGAATAGGGAAACCACGTACCAGTGGAAATAAGTCAAAGTTACTCGGTAAGGCTTGGAAAAATTACTGCCCGCGGCTACGCCTTGGGCAGTAATTTTTCAAACCCTTACCTCGTAACTTTGACTTATTCCCACCGGAACATAGTTTCCCTCTAATCCCTACTTGCCAGCAAGGACTACCTTGCTTTATATGAAGAAAAAAAAGAAGGAAGATACTGCTATTCTTCACCGGTAGGCCTAGGGGACAGTGAATGATGTAATGTATTTCAATTAATTATATATAAGATATGTACATACCGGTATACATCATGCATTTAAACAAGACAAAAACTTAAATGAAATCAATGCAATGAAAAGATGCTGATAGAATAAGAATTGGAATGAATAAAAAGAATTATGGCACACATCTTATAAATATATATATACAAACACATCTTATAAATCAAAAATATGAAATAGATGATTTGGTTGGGAGTATAAATAAGAAAGCAAATACCCCGAAATAATGAAAGTGTATTAATTTGATTGAAATATAAAGATGAAAATAAGAGAAACAAAACCAAGCAAATTATTAAGATAAGGAAAACAACTTCTTTGAAACCCCAATTTGAGTTTAAATAGGTAAGAACATAATTTTGTTAAAGTTACCCCATGGCTAGGGTGACTTTGACCCAGCCTTCATTGATGTAAATCAGAGTCTTACTGTAATGTTCAAGTCAATGAAAAAGGGAAACTACATTGGAAAGATATCAATAAGAACTCAACCTTGTAAAAACAAATATTTCCATACATACCATCCTAGGAACCAAGCTTTATTTTTGAAAATATAAAAAAGTGGGGCAAAGTAACCCCGTTTTACAGTTTACAATTTTTACTAGCCTATATACCCATGCCGTATACGGTATACTGTAAATACCCACCGTTTCGCCATCTAACATAAACAATACTGTACGGACCACTCGTTCGTACACTAAAATACGGACTACCTTGCCAAACACGTTTATTAACATATTGGTTGTTAAAAATAAATTAATGATTTTTTCTTAAATTTTGGGTATATAGTAAATATATAACGTCCAACCATGCTTGTACAGCATGGTTAGGACGTTCTAATTACTTACTGCTGCTCCCTGTAGGCCTACAATATTTTTTTTTTTAGGTTTTTAGGTTTTTATTTACCCTGGAGTAAGGCTTAGGGCTAATAGATAGCCCTATCTTCCAGCAACTCCAGCTGAAAAATAGCGTTCAACATGCCATTAGTGCCTAAGAAATAGGCTTACATTGTTCATGGCTACAAATTGTGCTTGAGTAATGATATGACAGTGCAAGTATACAGAGATCGGCCGAGATAGGCCAGCAACAAGACATCCCATCCCTCCCAAAGTCTTACAAACTAGGTTCCCCATCAGTCTAATGGATATACCACAGTTTAAGCACATATGTAACAGTGACTAGTGCATTGGTAGGTTCATGTTTAGTTTGGGTAAGGGGAATAACAAGGAAAAAATCTTTAGTCTGTCCTGGCTTCAGCTTCTGGATAGTTAATAGTTGTCTAGTTGTCTTGACATTCTGTGTTGCAGGGTCCTACTCATAGAATCTGCTTCACTAATTTTCCTGAATGTTGGTGTCTGGGTGTTCCAGAGATTCGAGGCTTTGTATTTAACTGATTCTTTATATTTCGATACTTGTATGTGTTGGCATGTGTGAAGCACCGGGCCATCATGCAGTCGTATTTGTCTGTTAGCATTTGTTAAGTTAGAGTGGTTTTGGGCGCGGGCAAAAGCTATTTTTAGTAGATGGGTCTGTCTTCTGTCATAGAGATAGTTTATATTAAAGGTTTTATGGAGAAGATTTGTTGGCACACGGTCTCTAGCGTTATAGCAGACACGTAGGCCTTTGTTCTGGCACCTTTGCAGCTTAGTTAGTGATGTGCTGTTTGTGTTATGGATAAGAATACCGCCATACTCAAGATAAGGCAGTATTTTCGCTTTATAGATTGCAATGGCTTGTGTTCTTGTTAGGTATTTCCGAATGAACGAAAGCATGTAGATCTTATGTGATGCTCGACTAATCATACTATTGATCTGTTTTTCGTATGTGAGTGTTGGTTCGAGTAGGATACCTAGGTAATTAAACTTGTTCACTTTCTCTAGCTGCTGGCCGGCCAAAAACAATTTGAGATCGAAGGTGTTATTTATATTTAGTTTATGTCGCGAGCCAAAGAGCATTGATTTTGTTTTGTTAGCATTTATTGTTAGTCGATTGTTGTTGCACCATTGTTCCATGATACTAAGATCGTGTTGTACCTTGGTGTAGATTTTGTGTATGTTGTTCCCGCCTAAGTAGATTACAGCATCATCGGCGTATAGTTTCACTTGGCAGTATTGTAGTTTGCAATTTATGTTATTGACGAAAATCAGGAAGAGCAAGGGCCCAAGAGTGGACCCCTGCGGGACGCCATGAGTAATTGTATGGGTATCGGATAGTTGGTTGTTGGCTCTAGTTCGTTGAGTTCTATTGGTGAGATAGTTTTGAATTCAGGTTTGGAGTTTTTTATTGATGCCTAGGCTTATTAGTTTTTTTAGTAATATTTCATGGGATACAGTGTCGAAAGCTTTGGTGAGATCGATAAAAGTAGTGAGTGCTAGTTGTTTGTTGTTAAGGTGTTGAAAGAGGTCATCAGTTAGTTCGGCTGTTGTAAGGACTGTAGAATGTTGTTTGCGGAAGCCGCCTTGGTCTTGGTTAAGTAGGTTGTTGTTTTCTAGGTATATGGACATGTGCTTATGAATTAACTTTTCGAGTAACTTTCCAGGTAAGGGTAAAAGTGATATGGGCCTAAGGTTCCCAACCTCATGCTTAAAGTTAGGTTTCGGGATCGGTATAACAACAGCTCGTTTCCATGAGTTAGGGAAGGACCCGCTTTCTAGTGTTAGATTAAAGATGAATTGAAGTCAACTTGGGCGTGGAGATCTGTACATTCGTCTATGTGCGTTGTTAGTTTGAGACCTAAGTCATCTACTTTGGTTTCCAGCTTTGAGTTGTCAGATCGCATTTCCGATAGTTGTTTTTTTATCCAGTCCAGAGATTCAGCGATTCCCTCGATCGTAGTAGGGGTGGCTTCGTCAGGCTGGTTGGTTGCCATGTTGACTGTTGTTTGTTTAGGTGTGCCGGGACCTTGACTACGCTCCCTAATATCGCCCTTTGGGTACGAAGTTGAGCTCTTTCTTGCGATTCTTTGCGCCGTAGGCCTGAGATCCATGAATCACATTAACGTAGAAGAGTCACTATCAGTGTAGGTATGCATTTATGTGTGTATCGTGGACTTTCCGATCAAATTTCCTTGCATTTGGACGGTGTGAGTCGGAGCTCCGCGACGGCACGACCTACCCGCTCGGCGCCATGGATACGTGTTATTGTATACTGAACACGTTGATTTTGGTTTGCTATGTTCATTTTGGTTTCTCCACAACCAAAACTCATAGCATATTGTCAGTGACTAGATCTATATGATTTAGTTCCTTATTAATCTTCCAGTCCATATTAAAAGTTGTAGAGTAGGCCTATATTGGCTAAATTTAATCAAAGAACTATACGACCAAGAAGCACAACTCTATGGGACTTCCGGTTACCTGACTGGACGGTGGCGCCGCACAGTGGTTGGCCTTTAGGAACTAAAATTTCGGAGTGTTGAAGCTCATCAAACTTTCTAAGAATGTTCGATTCTAAAGGTATAAATAGAGTTACAATGCTGAATATTAGGAAACCAATTCAACACATATATGCTTTAATTTTTTTTACAAAATGTAACCTATTCTCTGCAGTATGTGAAAGAAATAAAGAATTTTACCACATTTCTTCCGCTCACGAACGGCACACGGTAGTATGCCAAACTACATGTAACCTATAACCTGGTTCAGAACTTGAATAATTTGATTCAAATACAAAATAGCCATAAATAGACACACTCAAGCCTATTTATATGTCTATTAATGATTGTCTAGCAAATAGGCTCCTTAAATTGGTAAATACAATAGAATGAGATAGACTATTTTACGCCATGGGAACACTGGTCACCAGAGCAAATGCTTGCTTCACAAGTTTTGTCAGTCAAGCATATACTAATTTGAAAATCTAAGGCAAACAGAAGTAAAGATAAACAAGTTAAGTATCATTAAGTTGTTTTCTGTCTTGAAGTATCAAAACATGAGATATATTTTATATATGACACACTTCCGACGATTCCCGATACTCTAGACGTTTAGTTGATACAGGCCAACCACCGTGCGGCGCCACCGTCCACGCAGTGTCACGTCATAACATGGGAGTCGGGCTTCTTGGGTTATAATTCTTTGATTTAATGTAGGGGAGGTCCGGCGCCAACGGCACGCTGCTTGCTCCCTCAACAAAATTCAATAAATTTAATGTAGGGGGGCCGAGTAGCACAGACTTGGGAGACTTGTTACAAATCTAGTGTGGTAGTTACATTAACTAGGTATATATCCACAGAGTACAGAGAGATATATTTTACTCTCCGCCGAACCCTCTAGCGGATACCCCGGGAACCAGCGTATTTGAGTCTCAGACTAGCGGAGAAGGGGTGAACCACGTAACTCGAGACACGTAAACAAGTTTGACTATTTCCCGGTGAATAGATCTAAATAAGTTAATAGAGCAACGTACTAGCTCATGTACAACGGCTCAATGCCCTGATAGAGACCACTTATTTTAGGTATCAACTGTGTGCACGACTCTGTTTTTCATACTTAATGTCAGCATCTACAAAAGCGACTGACAGAGCAACCTGCTGGGGATCAGCTACAGTCAGAGTGTAACTTCCGGGAGAGAGGGAGGAAAACTGACGAAGCGATGATCACGTTACGGTGAATGAGGAGGCCTAAACACTTTTTATCTAAGCCATTTGAGAGATAGGCAGCGCGTTATGGCTGGTGAAGTGGATACTGAAATAGATAACACGTCTGACATCAGCGATGACAGTGGTAAGATATTTAAGCTATCCCTGTTGTACACCTTCTTTACTGGTACCCCCGGTACTACTACTAGTGGTGGTAGAGTTATTATAACAAGGCTGAGCACCCAACCACTGAACCAGTGGCTGGCCGCACCTTCAGAGTCGTGATAGTTGTGTATAATCCGTCAGTTGGTCTCAGTTATGCGGCCTTGGCAAAGAGTGGTTCCGAAATTTCCAAGATAAAAAGGGTGTTGCTTTAAATTTAAGCTCCCAACTTCCAAGACAGGGCAAAATTAGAGGCTTTAGTTCAAATTTCAATTATTAAAATCTGTCGCCGTTTCAGAGTTTGTTTATTAGAATACGAGTAATATCGGCCCGCCCTCGGAGGTCGGCCCTCGGTATTCACGGCCCTCGGTAATATCGGCCCGCCGAAGTAGTAATATCGGCCCGCCCGCCCGCCGGCACCTCCCTGCCGTGTACCCGGCCGTGTGGGGGCTTTCACACTCGACATTCATGAAATATGTGGGTCTATTATATTTAATATCACATTTAGATTTATGAATTTGTAAAAAAAATTTACCCCCACCCTATCCGTATTAGAAAAAGAAACTCAAGAAACACAGTCCACCAAAATACATTTATTTACATCAATAATCGGTTTCCAATAATCCACAATTAACTACACACATGTGTCATATGTTATTGCTTGTCAGAAGGAAGCCTAGAGGTGCAGTGACCATTTCCAAGTTCGAGCAGTAAAATGTATCTCACACCCGAGTTAATTGTTAGTAAAGGATGAGATTTGGTAGATATATTTCTCATATGTATTAAATTCTTCGCTGAAAATATCATTGAAATTGATTGAGATTTAGTGGACAAAAAACAAGAATTTAGATGACTGTATCGACCAAAGCGATAGGGTCTAACCTATCGCTTTTGGAGCAGCCTACCGAGTGAGAAAAGCGCCCTGTTGCCGCTTTTTAATTCCATGAAACTCCCGAAATATATATGTATCATCATAGTGTAACACATATATTTGCTAAAAAGTTTGTATAAATCTTTACAAAAATGTCGGGGGGCGGGCCGTTATTACTCGCAGGCCGGGCCGTGAATACCGGGCCGAATTTACTCCGGGCCGTTTCCACCTGCTACCGTTTATTAGATATATTTTTACAAAGCTTTAAACTGTAGCATATGTATATCTGCGATGCACACCCAAGTTGTTATGCATGTACAATATATTATTAGATTGTTATATGCTGTGCGACAGGATGTGGATCGTGGGACACTATTGAATGAATAAATGACTAGCCTTTGACTTTATGATCGTGAAATTCATTGAACTTTCTGTGACCACCGCAGATTCAGAAAAATGCCATGTACTTTCCAGTATACACATGGGGTATTCTTCTGAAATGAATGGCTGACCGCTGCTGCAATTAACTTGCGTTTCCTTCAAAATCTTAGGGTGTAGCTTTAAATATCGGTTTGTATTTTATATAGTAACAGAGGGTTAGCAATATATAGAGACATAGTAATTACTGACTGGAATCTGACTGGAATCTGTTCTTCGGGCTCGGTGAGTATTTTTGACCAAAATATCTCTGAACAGATTCCATTCAGTCACACGAACCATTTATAGGGGGTTTATATATAGGGGGTTCCAGTTGAGATTTCGGTCAGTTGTCTGACATTCATATATATACAGTATACATGTTTGTGACGAACCCTTTGTGACTACTTCGGGACGATATTGAGCTTATTGATACAGTTAACACAGTGCACTTCGCATGATGTAGTGATTAATTGTACATTATCTATAACATTTTGCATTTCTCTTGTAACATTTGAGTTTTACATTTGTAGTACCGGTGGATGAAGTAGAAAAGTGTTTTGATATCCAGAAAGTGGGTTGGTGGCTCCCTATTTTAGTACATTGATGGTGTTAATATTTTGTTTGAAATACTCAGACAACACGCTCTGTTTTGATTTACAAGACGGAACAAACTCACTTCTAATCACAAATCTGATCTGTTGCTGTAACGTTAATATACTACATTGACGAGTTATTCAAAGGAAATACTGCAATGTTCAATGTCATGGTTAGTAGAATATCAACATTATGTCGACACAAAGCTAATTCTAATTACATAACGAGGATATTAGTAGACTTACTATCAAGACTACGAGACTGTTTATAATGTGGTTCCATATCTTTAAATTGAATAGTACAGTATAGTTTGCATTGAGGATGCTGTACAAGTCACAGAACGAGATGGTAATTTACGGTTTGTACGGACCCAGGCATTTATGCCGAGTTCCATCCAAACCATAAATTATCATCGAGTTCTGTGACTTGTACAAGCATGGTTGGGCGTTATATATTTACTATATTCCCAAAATTTTTAAAAAATCATTAATCTAATTTTTAACAACCGATATGTTAATAAAAACGTATGGCAAGGTGGTCAATATTTTAGTGTACGGAGAAACTGTGCGTATTTATAGTATATACGGCATGGGTATATAGTAAACCCATGGGTAGTTGTTTACTGGTTCCCTATAAATTCTCAATGGGTACTTTGGATAATAGAACTCCTAACCCTGGATAATAAAACCATGGGTTATAAAACTCCTGACAGATATAATCGAATGACATTATGTCTCTAAAGGTATCGAGTATTGTACTAAAAGTGAAGCGATTATACTATTTGTTTTCATTGTTTGATTGACTGCTTGTTTGAAAACAGATTTTTTTTATTGCGTATCTAATGAAATGCATAGACATTACATTGACTTATAATCGTTTTGTCTCGAAAAGGAAAGGAATGATTTTCAATATGGCCTTTTCCCAGCCTATATCTACGAGCGTGACCTAAAATAGTTATATGTGCTAGAACTCACAATCCCCAATCAAAAACACGTTCTCAGCTGTGTAGAGGAAGTTTGATAGCGTCCTTTTTGTTTTCGAGTCCATCGCCTTTACCATTCGACCACGACTGTTGGTATCCTTTAATGTATTTTTTCTATTTTTTAAGAGAAAGCAAACTTTCAGTGATGCACCCATGTATGACCATTGGGATGTTGCCTTATCCAGTGGTTGGGAAGCGTTCATTTTACATTCATCGGGTAGCTGATATTCCCCATGTATATTATATAAGTCTAATCGAACAAATTGGATGTTAGACTACCCAAACAAAAAAAATCTCCATGTATCCCAGTTTGTATTACATGTCCCACAGCAAGTTTACCTATATATATACATGTATATATATAACTTTATTTAGATAGTATAAGCTTGATTAAGAGCCGCACATATCCAAAATATAAACAATGGAGGTGAATGTTTCGTTTCAACAAGTACTCCGGATTAGTTGAATTATACATCTAACACTCGGGAGCCTTTGCATTGACCAGCTACCATTGATCGATCTACATGTTAAAACACTTCTTCAGAAATGTAAATTATACCCTATTTAGCAGTCTACATCCTCATGTAAGCAGGATGAGCCATAATTGAACCCTTCGCCTTCTCTAAGCCTTCTCTAAGCCTAATTATATTAATAGTAGTGGCATTAACTATCTGGTAAAATCTGTCCCAGTACCCTTCTTTTAGATAAAATATCACTACAGCGATGTGCATGCAGTTGAAAGCTCAGGATAATTGTTGTTTAACCAATAGGGATCAGTATTTAGAATGGTGTACAATTGTGTATGTCTAAGTTGTAAATGCAAAATAACCATCCGTCGATAGTGTGCTGCTATGATAAGTCATATACCTATACATAGTATAAATTTTCTCTTTCCCCCCGCGCCCTGGCGATTAGTCTGAGGTCTGAGTTGTCTCGGTCCGGTAGGGAGGAACAAAATTACATATATATGTACATTTCCAATTATAATCCAAGTATTATTAACTGAAGACAAGGAAGATAAAATGTACAGGGAAAGAAGGAAGTGAATTCGACAATAGTATCTTTTGTCGTGACTGAAATATAAAAACGAATAAACAAAGTCTCATTTGGCCAATCTATAGCCCTTGATTTATATTTTAAGCTAGGTCGTCAGAGGCTTTATATTGATACGTATTACTTAACCGTTGCAATCTATTATAATATCTTGTTATAAATAAACACCGGTCCACTAAATTTACGATCAGTGAAGGTAGCCATCTATAACTAAATTGTTTATCAGGTGCATTATTATATGCTACTGTGTTGGTCAATTCAGAGCATAGGTCACATATATATATACATATACATTTATGACAAATGACAAAAGGGCTCCTTTGTACGGCGTTCCAATTGTTAAAATGGGACGTTGGATATATGAGGGAGTGGCGGTGTCTGTATCGAGAATAGCTTACACAAGCTTTCTAAGTGGACAGAATGGAACTCATGCAGTTGAAATGGTGTCACGACGATGGGTGTAAATAACGCGACTGTGAACCAAGTGAACCACAGCAATTATTCTCTGAACTAAAAACGTCCGGGAATAGTGTGCATTGGGTGCTCAGGTCACACACATTCACGATGCATTATTAACCGCATTGAGATCCGCCTTTCATCCAAGCCCGTTATAAAACATGGAATTCCACTCTGAAATTCGTTTTTCTATGTATAGGTTTGATACTAAAAGGCTTAGAAATATTTAGACTGCTTAGCACAGTTTTATAGTGAAATCTCTTCAAGATGGTACCAGGCCAGATGCATATAATTCATTTTCCTAGACATAAAACCGGAGAGTGATCAAAACTTTTCGGTTGAATGCATGTTGTAAAGGTGATGAAAAAGAAGTTTCGCGAATAATTGTTGAGCCAATAATTATTTTTTTATCTTTGGATTGTGCTAGCAGCAACATTTACATTTCAACCTATATGGATAAATATAAAAAAGGAAGAATCGATTCGAGTTTTACTTTTGAAAAGTTTAATCTGCCATAACAAAGGCATGCCACCCTGGCAACTTCTATAGTGTAAATTCTTCCAACAGAAAATGCTAATGCAATTATAAAGTTAATGTATATTAGATCAAATTGGTTGAATTATATTTTCTTATTCAAATTTTATTATTTTGACACTTTTCACACGTAAAAAGAACATAAATTACGAAACCGAATATTGTTGAATTCGTATCTGTTTAGATACTACAACTAATTAATAAAACCATGCCTAACGAGTAACGCAGCAACCAATCGAAAACCGCTCTTGTAAAACCGCCCCGAAAATGATATTACCACCAGTATTTAGCAATAAAATCCACACCCTGATTAAGGACTGAAATATTGTCCCAAACCTGTCGGTAGACAAGTCTTGGGATTGTTTTATTATCTAAAGAAAGAGCTCAGCCCAATACCGAGTTATCTCATCTTAAGAAGAAATTTTTTTTCTATGACTACGATCAACACATGGAGCTCATTGTTTTAGACATTAGGTGTGAGAGCTGCACTGATAGATCTACCAGCGGGGTGTGTTTGCATACCTCACATAAAACAAGCGGACGAGCAACGGGAACATAGTCAATGCAATTGATAGAATCTTAGACACTGCTATCGTTATTCTAACACTCTATAAGTTGATTTATCTTAGCCTGATACAAATGTCCATAGGCTCAACACTAGGAACTCGTTCTCAACAGCGAGTATGGTAATTCATACTCAATGAGTGATGAACAGATAACTATATCCAGGCTAAGATAAAATCAGAAACATATTCGTGTTTGTTCTGTGTCACCGATAGCCATCTCGTTTGAAGCGCTTTAGAATATTCACTCGGCTATCGCCTCGTTCATATCCCTGAGCG
Source organism: Alentia gelatinosa (assembly GCA_950022655.1). Classification (NCBI taxonomy): domain Eukaryota; kingdom Metazoa; phylum Annelida; class Polychaeta; order Phyllodocida; family Polynoidae; genus Alentia; species Alentia gelatinosa. The sequence goes on along the minus strand of OX465583.1, from coordinate 45,280,619 downwards.
CTCTAAACTTGACGGCATACGAGGACACAGACCAAACACTCATTAGTTTCTTTCTTAATACCTGCATTTACAGCAGGTCATGTTCCAGACAGTTTACAGTTGAGGATGGATTGTCAAACTAACGCCAGGGTATCTGGTTACTGAAATAATGGAACATTTGTGAATGGTTAATGTGAATAACGGATTCAAATTCATTATCCGGTGTTCTCATGATATGTGATACAGGAGAAGGCAGTTATTATGACTAATCACCCAGTTTGTGGAATTTCATTCCCCTTTTATTATACGGATGGCTAATAAAATTTGTTACAGTATTGTTGGTCTTGGCCAGTATTGTGGAATGTCCTGAATTTCGCTGACTGTACTGAGTCTTTGAATGTGAAGGAAATAGGGAACTAACTTAGATTCCGGGGTATTCAGTGAAATGGTTTACTTGTATATAATACATATTAATAAAATACATGTGCATTGAGGTACACAGAAGGTATCTCCTCTGGTTTACTTTGGCAGAATGGAGGTATCCTATGTGCTCATGGGTTAAGCAATACAGGGGTTGCCGTTCTACGCCACCTAACGGCCCTGCGTAGTTACGCGGCCGTTCGGACAAACACCTTGGATCCTGCGGCATGTATATAGGGACACATAGCAATCACACCTAGAGTGTGAACGGTGGGTGGGATTGCAGGAGTGTTGTTTTTTGACAGATTAAATTGCTGGAACAAACTAAGGTATTGTATTAACAAGTCTGGACTGTCTAAACTTCAAAGTTAATAATTATCTTGGTTTTAACTTGGAAAAAGATAAGCATGTTATAGCTAGGCCTGCCAATGTATTAATGTGCATTCAATTTTGGTGATCCTATGTTATATATGCTATATCTAAAGTATCATTGAGGCAATATGCATGTATGACATACTAGATTTGAGCTGGAATACCATAGAATACGATGCAATTGTTATTATTTCTCTGGTAATAATGAAGACGGGTACTGTGAACCTATTATGCTCATACACTGAGTGATCCAATACTAAAGAATATGTTGCCAGGTGAATGTTTGGCTTCAGCCTTGGCGTAACTAGGCAGATAGGGTGCTACACCGGCCTCCGGAAAAAGGCCTATTCATACCTTTGAACGTTGTGCATCCCGTTCAATTCAATTCTATTGACTAAAGGCCCCGCCCCACTGGTGCGATGCGATTGTCGCAAGTCAATAAAAAGTAATTAACGCCGGGCGAGGGCCATAAAAACGGCGACACCCGTCGCATCACTTCAGTGGGACCGGGCTTGCGCGCGTGTGCAATTGTGTGTAATGCGACGGATTGTCCCATAAAGCCTGGAGAGTTAGCACTTTAAATGACACTCATTACAGCAATGTAAACAAACTCACAAAAATAAGTAAATGCAAATACAACTATTGACTATTCAAAAAAAAAAATACAGGTGAATACAAATGCTGGGTCCTTTTACATAATTCTGACGATATTGTTTGCTAAGTTGCACTGGAAAAAATTGTATATTTTTCGTTTGTTTCCTTACTGCAGACTATGCGATCACATTCCTGTTCAAACCGGAGAGCGAGGCGGAGGTGGTCGCCAATCTGCCCAGTCGCAATGTCGACGTCACACTGGAGCGTATGCGCTCTACACGCCGTAACATCGAGCGGCGGAAAACACTGCGCTACTCAGGGACAGGGACGCTCCGACCACGACGTTCTCACAGCGTGCATCCGCCAAGGGACGGAGTAGATGAAAGAGACGTCAGTGTGGAAGTGAGTACCACTTAACACCTGATTGTATTTCATTGATAGTTATTGCAGTTTGTTCCTCCAAAACTCGTTAGAATAATAAATACCCCAAGACTTACTTAGGTAGGTACCTGATATAGTTACATATACCTAGTGTGGTTGCTACTACCCTCTTGAAAGAAATCTAATGTTTGGGAGGTAATATAATTAAGTTTGTTTTGTTTTTGTTTTTAAAGAGCGAGCGTTTTTAGAGGTTTTTTTTATCTCTCATCAAATTGGGAGCTCGAGAATGTTGATATGATGGTTTATGGTGCATCTTTAGTATTTTACTGAAAGCTTCGTAATTCTTAGATTGACGACGGTGGTGGTGACATCCCAGTCTTTGACAACGAAGAGGAAACTTGGAACCGTGCCCAGCAAGTCAGGGAGCTACCTACAACCCTCTCCATTAAGCGCCAAAAGAGGTAGGACAACATTATCTAAATTCACTCATTATTTGCTTGTATTAACACACGTAATTGTCAATGTATGTAAATAATTGCTGAAGAACTGTGATGGACTCAGTTGTCTCATGTGACTAATCTTGCCCTGTCGTTGTGGGACGTTGTTGACCTGTAGGGTGAACATCATCAGTCCACTCCATCTGGCCATGTCCCGCCTACACAGGTACAGTCTACGACACATTTTTACTCAACACCCATCACGTACACAACCACAGCACCTCCCTGCAGGATTGTATCTAGTGTTTTATTTACTGAAGTATACACCACGTAGGCTGGGGAGGTAGTGGTAGTGGGATTTGTGGTATTGGTACCCCAGGCCGCCACCCATGGCGTGCAGGTCTCTGGTTGGGCAGGTTAGTACGGCGGTTGGTCCCCAGGTGGTGGTTTGAATGGGTAGGTAGATTCTGCCCAGATTAGCTGAGTGTGGAGCCACCTGAATTCACGCGCAGATCGGCAGTCGGGCGGAATATTGGATAAAGAAATCCCAGTAGATATACCCCTTTTTAGTTAGATTCTTCCTGAATAAACAGTCCGGGGGTTGAAACACGACTTCCCGGATTTAGTTTATTGATTCGTGTGTAAATATGCTAGAAGGACGCTACTTTCATTGGTATTGATTCAATATGGAAGGTTAGACCACCAGTGTATAAGAAGTTTTCAAATTAATTTTTCAATTTTAGTAAACCGATTCATTGAATCTATCTAGCAGTTGTTTTTTTTAAATAGTAGTAGTTTATAAGAGTGAAATATCATAGGATGTATTGAACATATATATCGTTTTGATGGTACGCTTATATACGTTTATCTGAGAGGCTTTGGGAATATTCAAGTTGGGGCTTACTAGATGCATTCCTGCAGCGGGGAAAATCACTGATAATTTTTTTAAATACCATTGTCACATTTTCATTACACAATCTCTACCACAAGACGAGGCCATAATCACGAAACAACACCTAGAAGTGAAAACACTCAAGTCTCGAAATCAAAATGTTGAAGTTTGGTGATCAGTGCCTAGTTTTAGACCAGCTGCAACATAAACTCTGATATAAGACACATAATCATAAGGACAAAACGTACATGTACAGTACGGTACAATACATATAGAATATACACCTTAGCGCAATACATGCAGATAAAGTGAGAATATACAGCATGGTACAATGCAGGCGATACAGTAACGATTTACCCTAAGTAACAATACACATAGACACAATTATTCGTCTTGAGAAACTATACCTCAGCAGATCACACGCACTGGAAATTCACCTCTTTTTGGTAACAATACAGAACTTGATATCTATGAGCCATACATGAGAGTATGACCACTGGCCTTATGGGTTTGGTTTATGAACACAAAGCCACCCACAACGCTTTTGTACACACACAGAGCATGCTGGTATTATTTTGTATGATAAGAACAACTCATACTGGATATGGGGCAATTCATACAGTACGTACGAACTGAGGGGGGGGGGGGGTCCAAAATTTTGGAAACTTTGCTAATGCTCCTTCTTTGTTCTATTGTATACAAAATTTCAGAGATTCTGCGTACATACTTTGATGGCCCGTATGCTGACCAGAAAGTATTATACCCAGATCTATATACATGGTTTATTTCTTTATCTAATACTTTTTAAGCCCATGCTCAGGAGGCGTAGGCTGTGACTGAAATGCATTAATCACGTCATGACTATAAAACCACATTGATTTTCTCACGATTCCGTTGATAACTCAACAATATTCTTTACACTTCACACAATCTACAAAAACACAACATTATTACCACGAACCAATGGAGTGGCTTTCCCCACAAACGACACTGTAGACATTCAGCAATCCCCGTTTCTGTCAATGCGTTTTATTAACTTTGCATGCACAAGTTTCCTTTTCTAGAATTTCAGTTTTATTCTACCTCATTGTCTCGCTGTATGGAATATTTTGTACATGATTTGAAATTAGAAAAAAATCAAATGTACTTCGCTGTGAACCATCTTTTAATCCTTTATTGAACTTGGAAATTTCTAATGATCATTGTATAGTTTTTCATGTATGGGAGAGAACGATGACTCGCTTCGTTATTAGATGAACTGATATTCTTAGAATTACTGTACCTTAAAACTGACTGTTGTGAATCACCATCTCAACAATGGTAAGGTTAGTTTTGAGCGACTATTATTGTTGTTTGAATTACTGCCATCATACATGGGTCACCTTTGAAACGGAAACTGGTTGACCCTGAGTCTTTTCCCAATTGTCAGAGATGATTATGATGATGTGGATGGAGCTATAGAGAAGTAAGTAGTGTCCAATATGGAGGTTGGTAGCTCTTCTGTTCTCCCTATTAACCATCTCCTTTATCATCCTCTAAGAGACATCCCGAGTATCGTCAGAGTTGTGTGTCAGAGTAAAGTAAGCTGTGTGTAGGACTCTTAAGCTATGGGCTGCAAACACAAGATACATTGACTTTATTAACGTGCAAGATTTGCATCTGTTTCCAAGTCATCTATGACAATGTAACTCTTTTAAACTCTGTAAAGCAGTTTCATGCAAACTGGCACTTTTATATTGCCGATAATAAGAGGGCTTTATACATCGGTTTATAAGATAAAGAAATTACACCAGGGAGTGTGTGTCATTTTGGTAGCGGCCATTTTGTTTTATAGCAATCCTAAATAATGGGACTACTTGAAAGTAGATACATTTATGAATTCCGGGTAGTAGTATGAATGCTTACTAACTGACTGTCTCGTCCCGTGGCTCTAGGGTTATACATATCATAGCCTGTTGCGGTTGTCTTCCTTAGTATTAAGAGAGACTGTAATACGGTCGAGAATATATATATGTAGGATTCTCCAGCAAACAGATACTTGCAGCATTAGAAGGCCGACTCAGCTGTGTAAATGTATACACTGAGCACCGCGTCAATACGACTGTATTACAGTTATATATGCAGCCCTGACCTGTACACAGCTTTTAGTGTTAGAGAGCACCCAGTGATACCATGGTAAATTGTACATAGACGTAGTTGGCAGGAAAAGTGTCTAGGTAGCGAAAACCTGTAATTAAGGTCTATGCCTGCCATTATAAGAGTGTTACGTGGATTTACAAGTCCGTCTAAGAGCTTCTGTGGTGTGATTATCTGGTGCTTAATTCTATGGTCACGTCTTGACTGCTATTTTCAAATGTCGAAAGTATAGTTCATAATTGTGAGTTTTGTTGATTTTTTAGAGATATTACATGTGTAAAGCTTTTACTTTTATTGATGAAAAGATTTGGGTTGGTTGGAACACCATAGCAACACGTTATGGGAGGGGAGTTATATTTTGGTATGAGCAACAACGCAGAATATATGTTAGCTATGTTGATTTTTTTCAATTTTCTTTTCGCCATTCATCTTTGGTCTATTTTCACTCAGCCATATTAAGACTGGAGTTTTCCTTTGTGTTTTCTTTCTTTAAGATTGAGCTGTCACGGTTTGTTCTGTTGCTTTAACTTGAACACTTGCTTTTCTAGATATTGTATGTGATGTCTTGTAATGGGAATAACCCCATACAAAATGTTATAAAGGTTACGTAAAACGCCCTGTGTCTAGTTTGTGGTATGTTAGTATAGAGTGTTAGCCGTAAGCTGCTTGTTAGTCCTCTGGGTCGGTTCCAACGCTCTTACTTTTCTTGTGAACTATTAAGCTTACTGGTAATTAATACCAGATTGCAAAGGTTATCTAAATGATGACAAGATGACTGGTGACTGGAGTAAGCAATATTTACCTTTTTAACCATTTTGTATCACACGTTTCAAATAATAGAATACATGTAGTTGGAATCAAAATTTCATATGCTGAAAGCCTATATTGAATTCAATATAGAAAGTAGTATTTGTACATCATGCGTTTAAAGCTTGTGGCATTCCACAACATCGAGGCAATGTAACACACAACAGAAATAAGGTTGTCCTGAGTACATGTGTAGTACATCCGTTTCACATATAAAGTGTGATTACAATCTGACAGTCGAATATGTCAGGTTTTCTCTTTGCTATTGTTATTGATAATGATAATGTTCAAGACTGAACTGATATATTAGAATACGTCATGAATTATTCACAAAGGTATGTTATGTGAATCAGCAGTTGATGGCTGATAGTCTGATAGATAAATCCAATCCTTGATAAATCTTAGTACCCAGAATTGATTGGAAAGAAATTTCCATTGGTACTGTGCACGGCAAGTAGGCCTACATGTGGTAACTGAATAATAAACAATTACCCCAGTGCCTTATTTTATGTTTTATCTTTTCCTCGAGTGTATGAAATTTTTTTCAATGAAATTTATGATGAAATAACCCACTTTTTCACTTGATAATGCAAGGTGTATTGGAACTTCCTCAGTAACCCGTGAAATATTTCAGTGCTGACCACTGTTGTGTTAGGCCGATTTGGATGAGCTCCGCTGTACTTATATAGGTTAATCTGTCGAGAGTGAATATATATGAACCCTAGAAAACAAGAACACGTCTATCAGACACTGAGACAAAATCTAAGTTAAAATAGAAATTGCACGATTTGGGTGCAGTGAAGGCAACTATCCCATCACGATTCTGACCCGGCCTGACCACCATGGGAGTGGAGAGTACTACTTATATCAGTTGACGTTAGGGGGCATGACTGTACTGTGTCTGTGTGATTGGCAGATCATTCTGGGAGTGGTCGTGTCTTCGTCTCAGGCCAATTATTATATGCGTTCTAGTAAACTGTGTAGCATAATACATAATAGGTAGCAGTATGTATGTTTTATGACAAAACCAGCTAAAAGACATGGTCTGGTTTGTTTGAGGATGTTCAACACAGGAGATTTGCTCCTATTCATATAAGTCGCTATTTATGGCCATGTCCATAAAACAGAATGTTTTCTCAGTTGTTCCTCAGCTTAGCCAAGAAAGGGTTCCGTCTGTGCTTAATTTTTGGAGAGGCAGCTTCCATTTAGCGGATAGCTGAGAGTCTCAGCCTTCTTTTTTCTTCTTTTTTTAAAGATTGTTATTTGCGGATACTAGTGGGTCAGCGAATCAATGGATTCTACCCAATAAGCTATTGATTAGTTTCTAGAATCACTTAAGCTTGAATAAGGTTTTATGAGGTTGCTTTAGATTTGAGTGCGTATGACATAATCAATAGACGAAGACTGCTAGACTATCAACCCATGTTGAGTCGCATTTATGAAACCCTGGGTGGTGCTAGTATGTGTGTTTCGGGTTTGGTGGAATAATGTATAAACTTCTGAGTAGCTTCTCAATCTTTTAGAAGCCTGGGACCAACTTGTGACAGACTATGATGTACCCGATAATGGAACAGAAAACAGGGTTAAATGGAAGAGGGTCGCTAATAATTTTTGCGATTTTGTTCTGAAAGTGTGCATGGGACCTTGAGTGCGATTCAGTCAGTTTCCCCAACATATCCCATCTACTCATGTACACTACGTCCAGATAGTATCTGAGGTTGGACTTCAACCTGCCTGAAACAATTCTCCTATAATGTTTGGGGGCCCCCTAAAGTTACATATAACCGGGTTTTAGTTAACGCTGCATCTGCTTTGCGTTAACAAATCAGCTTAGATCGCGCGTCCTGGTTGAGTGTGACGCGTGATGTGACGTCTGTGAGACGTAGTCCACCTGCTCCAGTGACTACGTGAAAGGAACGTGCTCACCGGCTCAAGTCACAGGGGAGCATGAAGTGCATGCGTAAGAACATGTCTTTGTACCAGGTTAGTCACAAAGAAGATAAAAAATATGAGATATTATAAAAAATATGATAAAGATCTGTATAGTATGAAGGAAAAATATTCCAACTAACTCGCTCATGTGTTGTACCCGTTTAAGAGAATAATGAGTGAATAGCAGGTCTTTTTGATACCGACATGTTTCGGACTCTTTTTTCAGTCCTTCTGCAGAGTGTGGTTTTATTGCTTGATCAGTGGTTAGTATATCTTTGTCAGAACGGTTTACAGGGGCGTTTTAACAGTGTGTTTCCGTAGTTACAAAAAATCAGTATATTTACAAAATGAGATGATGAGATATATTCGTGCAGAGTGCAGGCTAAGACATGGCAGGTGTATATTCAGTCGCAACTACCGCGAGAAAGAGTTGGCACTAGAGTGCCATAGGACGTCATCGGATACCAAATCTGTATAGTTACCTTGTAAATCAACTCCTATCTAGGTGATTCGCCCAGGATTCTGTCATAGTAAGTGTAATGTCACTAACAAGTGCTAAAGAAAACATTCGTGCATATTGGTTTCATTTTTGTAACGACCAAATTTGTTGAGCTAGCGGTACGATGGGGAGGTCGAAATTTATAATATATTTGTGTATATTAGTTTTATTTTTGTAAGAACCAAATCTTGTAAACTGTTCTCAATTATATATACCGGTTGTAAACAATTTCAGTTTACTAGGTCTCCTGGCCCATCGGGAACTTTGGTAAAAATGTTGTACACAAGATCGTAATAGTATTTGATTATTGTGTGTTTTAGGTTAAGTTGTTGAACGGATTTCCATACAAAAGGAGTGTGAAGCCTCGTGTAGGTAAAAAGAGTGTAGGTCAGTCCATCCCTCTCATGATATATAAAAACGCAGCTACATCCTTGTCCTGGTGCCAGTGTTTTCCGTTAGTTCAGAAAATTAGATTCCCAAGACTTCCTGCTATTTCTCTAATATATCTATGGTAGTATTGTCTCGAGCATATTAAAGAACACGGTAAGGTATGACCCCTATCTACTGATTTTATCTTATTAATTTTGAACTATCATCTACAATTTAGTTTTGCTGTAACTTGATAGATACATATCAGTGAATTGTGTAGATCCTGCTCGCACACCATCTGTCTGGCTAGGAGTTATAACGAGTAGAACATATCTATCAGGTAACTCTAGGTTCACAGTATAACAGACATTTATCATAATTTAAAAAAATTAAATATTTATCCGGCAATAGGAAACTTAGCACATTATCAGCATTAACACGTGGTCTACTTTCCAATATAGGGTGACCAGGCTGTAGAATAGGTATAATTATACCACCCGGGTGAGCCACTCTCATGTCAATGTGTTTCTCCTACCATTTGTTTTTGTTCTTTGATTCCGCTTCTTATTCATTCGCCGAGTCGCTAGTTCGCTCACGCAACCACTTACTCAATTATTCATATCGAACGAGAAACCCAGTGGCTCGCTGATCACAAGATTTCGTTGTGGTGCTCCTACTCAGCGGTATACGTTGATAAAGCACTAGGGAGCCCCACACTTGTTCCGAAGTCCACATTTCTGAAACTGACCCCACCCAGCCACTCCAAGCTGCGTCGTGCGGCGGCGGTGGCGTCGGCGGTGGTGCCGTGCTGATAAGGGTCCTGATATCAGGTGGAGCTATGAGTGTGACCCCAGCATACGGGACCAGACCCGGGTCCGGAGAGGTGACCACGGGCACAGCAGTCCACAGCCAGGTAAGTCCAGCTTACTTCTCTTGTGATTGTATAGTGTACGTATAAACATGATGTATATTGTTCATCCACATGACAACCTTGAGAGAATTCTGTGAGTAGTTCTTAGTCAGGGATGAGGCTCGGGTAGCGCATGTCCGGGAATGAAGTAGCAGTGATGGGAGAAGAACACGTATTGATAAGAGACATTTTATTGTTTGGATACGTGTGAGTGTATGACAGAGTATTAGGAGTATCAGTGATTTGTATGTAACAGAGCGCGGGGATCAAGACACAGATATTTAGTTACTCAACCATGGGGATGTGTTTGCTAACGAGCTAATACTTCACCTATAGTGTTAACGTTGTGTACCGAGCATACAATACATACGTGTTTTTACAGAGTAAATAGGTTTATACTTGTATCACAGACTCGAAGAGTACCAATCCGAGGAGTATTACTTTTAGCTAAGGAGGTTATCGGTCATTAATAACAGTAGGATCTCTCTTATCTTACTTGTGACTGATACAACAACCAAATAAAAATAAGCTGATTCTTGTGAACTCCGGTTCACTTTAGCTATTTTGCTCAATGATTAATCACTCATTGATTTATGTTAATAGAACCGTATTACAATTCCATGCAGAATCGATTTTTATGTGTAAAAAGAAGAACACCCCTTGTATCAAATGGTAGATGCATTAGACCTGAACCTGTCTAGAAACCATGTAATGCTATGCGTGGTTGTTCAGTTCAAAACAAATCGATAAAGGAACCAGAAATGATATGGAAAATAGATTCCATGAGATCGTCCGGAAGGGAAGTGAGCCGGTCAGCTTTTAAATTCAACACCTGTTGCTTATCGCGGGATCTCTGAATCAATTTAATGTTCGTTCTTGACATCATCTGTCACTGGGGTGGTATAAATACGTATCTGATATGCGCATTCCCTAAAAACCATAGCATTCCTCTGTTTTCAGCTCAGAGTACTGTAACTTAGCATACGGTGATGCTGTAGGTGTAAACTGTCATATGCAACTTAAAATTTACCGAAGCCCTAGACTCTCGACCGTTAAAAGAAGTGTTTCATAGTGAGGTTATGTTAGTTCAAACCGGTGTCGTCTGATCGTGAGTATTCTATACTTATGAAGTTTTGACAGCACACTTAAAGTCGACATTGAACAATTTTCAAATGTCCGTCTACCTCAGATGGTCGACCTAAAATACCACACAGACACATCAATATCAGCACCAGCGTACTTTCCCCGTTATCGTAGGTGATTGATTTAAAGCATGACCTCATGGTTAGACAAAAACTTAAGTAGTATTCGATACCGGAAGGGAGTCACCATATTCAGCGTCTAATATACATATAGGCCAATATCAGACCTATAGTTTGGAATGCTTGAAACGCCACAAAGGTGATTTCAGTATGGACATGAGCTTGGGATATTGATTCTGACAAATTGCAGATTTTACTGGGAATTTCTGCAGTCAATTTCCGAAATATCGTAGGTGGTGCAAATAGTATTTGATGTATCTTGATAGCTGTAATAGTGATGCTTTCTACTGGAAAATGAGTTATCATTGAACTTTAACTTGGACTGTTCCCATCATGATTAGTTGTTCGATCAAGTGGTGTAGGCTAGATACACCCAGGTCTATATTTGGATTTTTTTACAGTCATGATTGCTTTGTTCTTAGAACAGGGAAGTTTTTACCTGATAATGATAAGGCGTCATATCACCATTGCCACACCAACGGCACCATGTATTTATGTATTGCTCACCGTCAAAACATCTAAATTAGTGTGTAGTGCCACGTAATCTTATACCTTTTTTGAAGAGTTTGATCTTCATTTTAATGGAGCCTGCTACAAATAAGGAAGCAATGGATATTCCAGACCTACCCCAAAGCTACGTCAACTGAAAACTACGCCTCTGATATTGAGCACATACTTCAGGGAAATAGGTGCTAGTCAAAGCATTTTATATAGAACAAAATGTATTAATGTTGATCCATTGCTACTCAATACCCTTCCACTGCCGCAAAAAATGATTTAGGAGCCATTGATATCACCGTAAATGAATTTGTCAATGTAAGACCTACTTAACTTCCACAAGTAATTCCTCAGTAAACCTCGCGCAATTCTTTCAAGTTAATTAAATGAATTTGTTAAATTCCTCGCCTAATCCAACTGTGAATTGATATTTGGTTTACAATACGTTTCAGATTTCTCCAGAGACCAGGGATCACGCTATGTCAGACAACATGCCTCACATAAACGTCCAGCCAGCGCCTGACTATGAAGACAACTCGGGACCACCCGCACAGGAGGCGAGTGGGCCCTCACGCAGGGAGAAGAAGGTCTTCTCCCTGGACTACTCCGTGCCCCCTGATGTACCGGTGAAGGAAGTGGCCATGCCTGTACCGGATTACGGGGAGGAGCAGGTTAATCCACAGCAGCATGCCAACCAGCCTCCTCCCACCAACACCGAGCCCACGGCGGATTACGAACTCCCGCCGGCTGACTATGATGAAATCCCGCCTGACTATGAGGCGCCGGAGTTGGTCGTAGCTGCTGCGGCCACGGCTGTGGTTCGCGAAGGAGTGGACAACCCTGCTTTCGTACAGGACGAGGTGATTGTCCATGTAGACCCTCAGAGGGAGGTCCAACCCACCACCACAGCTGGTGATTCTCACATTGCAAGACCCACTAAAGATGAACCAGTCACTGCTCAGGGTTATGATAATACGAGGGAAACCACCTTGACCGCTGTCACTGTCACACCTATGGATGAAATAGAGGCAGACCCACCGCCGCATACACCTGTGATTGAGGAGGAGGTACTGGTGCAGCAGGCCCCCATGATGGATGCCGAGGTGCTGGCGGCGGCCGGGGCGGGCGAGCTGCTCGGCCGGCTCACGGAGGACGGCAACCTGGTGGCCGCGCGCCCGCACAGCCAACTGAAGCGCCGTCAGGTCCTGACGCGGGAGGAGATCAACCAGCAAATGGACGATTTAGTGCGACACGGCAAGAGCACCAGGGGGTATGTCACATGGCCATGTAGGTTTTAGGCGTCAGAGCTATTACACGTGTAGGCCACTGTAACGCTATAAGGTAGTTCTATCAAGTTCAGTAGGGTGGAAAGATAGCGCAGCCGGAAATACTCATGCCTGCGAATTGTAAAACATTGTATTATTCTGCTTGCCTGTCATTCGCGGCCCATAGAATCCATCTGCCATCATTATATGGGACCCTAGATGTTGCCACAGAATAAAGCCCCATCAACCGCCCAAGCAACCAACCAAGTCAAACGCCTTGGTTAGTTATAGATTATAGTGCAAAGTTATTCATTTTACACATGCAGCGTAGAATACAAGTAACTAGCAACAAGAGCACTGCTGTACAGTAAATGATAAACCTGAGTGACTTTCAGTGTTTTATGTGAAGATATCACACCAGGAGGACAGCCATGCATGTATATTCTGTTTGAAGGCAAAGTACGAGATATTAGATGCTCATATTAAGTCAGATCAAATATTTTTCAAAGGTAAATCAAGCAGCACAATTTCGATATGTCTATTTCTTGTCTTCCCAGTCACATTCAAATCAGGGTGTGAAAGTTTCATATTTTCCTGTTAAATGGTTTTATAGTTGCCCTGAGGTAGGCCTGTAAAAATGGCGGGTCAGTCAATTGTCCATAAATATGCATTGTGTCATAATCACGCGTGGAAATGAGTGCTTACCTTAGTAGAATTTTGGTAGGTGATACATCCTTATTCATATTGATTTGAAGAGATGTCCATATACAGAAGGTCCCCACCGCCAATGCTAAGATATGTATAGGGAATTTGGAGTTGGTCAGTTAGCTCAATGATTAGGATCGCTGGACTTGTAATCCCAAGGTTGGGGGACCTTGTGGGTTTGAGTCCCACTGTAGCCACTTTTCTTCTTCATCCCCAACGGTGGTAGATTTTCTGCGATATCAAAAGCCAATACTTCTCATACCATGTCTATGTGGTGTTGGGAGCAAAAGAACTTTCAGCACAGTAAATCTGTAGGGGTGAGATTTCTATCTGAATTCATTACATAGATTAGATCACCACCCATGTGGTGTAAAAGAACCTTGAGTAAGTCTGGTGAGAACCTCTAATGGTTAACTGGACGTTAAATCAAACCAACCAACTAACCAACCAACCAACCAACCATATCTATGTGGTTTTGGGAGTAAAAGAACTCTCTGCGCAGTAAATCTGCAGGGGTGAGATGTCTACCTCAATTCATCACATAGATTCAATCACCACCCTTGTGGTGTAAAAGCAGTGAGTAAAGCTGAACATTGAGATAGTCTGGAAAGGACTTGTAATTGTTGACTGGGCGTTAAATCAAACAAACAACGAATATAGGAAAGAGTTGGCCATAGGAAATATATAGTGTTATATATCTATGACACTTTCCTGATCTAATGGGAGTGGCTGCACATCTTCAATCCAGTCAGCAGTCATTCAAACGAGGATGAAATCTGCATTAGAAAAACAGATTTAGGGCTTAGCGTACTTGCCAATATCTACCTGAACATGTATTATATTGTCTGTTGTATATCTACTTCCTAGTTAGCGAAGTCTCATAACAGGTACTTACAATTATTTGGTTTTTGAATCAATTAACAATAATCATAGCATTGCCCCTCTTATTGCTATATTTATAGACTTAGATGTTCAACGATCTTAGTTATGTATTTAGTGAATATCATTTAAATCATGGCGTAAATAAATGCAGTTCCCCATAATTTGTAGTTGAAGATGAAGTTCACCTTTCTTGTAAGAGATCATCACTTCTAGTTAGAATCACCTTTTTATTCTGAGCAGTACCTTCCCCTGTGAGAAAACAGCCCTCTTTAGGGAGAAAAAGTGCACCATTTATGTACATTGAACAGTGCCGCACAGATACAAAAAAAGACCCTCAGGCGCTTAACCATCAGTAAGAAGAGTTTTTCTATTAAAAAAAAAGAGCAAGATTGTTATGTTCATAAGTCCTCACGTAAGGTCACAGTTGATGAACCTTACTAAGGAGCCTATGTTTTCTTTCATTTATGTATGTTTATTTTTACGAACCACTTCATGGATGAAAGAATAGCTAGTTGCCTATTACATATTATGCAGGAATTATGGAAATATTGAAAACGGGTATATAGATAACAGTTCAGTCGCAAAGTAGGTTAAAACTATACAGTGGGTGAAGTTTACATTTACTCCCCTTTCTGTTGGTATAACGGTGGCGATTTATTGGTTTTCACACAGTCTAGGTTGAGAACATAGCCAGAAATTCTATAAAACATGTTTTTTACATACAATTTCCTCTGATACGTCAGTTAATCAAAGGCGCGGAGCCCTGTATATCTCAGCAAAATAAATGTCATGGTGGCAAGTGCATAGCGCCTTGTAGCGGTAGAGTATTTCACTCCATGTATTTTTTTCAATTCCGGCCAGCGAATTGGATCAGTATTAGTTATGTTTAAAGACATATCCTATAATTCACAGTGGCGCCACCTGGTGGTTTTAGAATAATGTCAATTATTAGTCGAAACTGGCTCCTTTGGATTCATTCTATTTCTACATGAGTCAGTTTAACATTTTGTCCAGTTTATCCAATCGTAATAGGTAAAATAGGCCAATTTACATTTGCTTGATTTACATGGAAATGTACTGAAAAATATGATTTTCTTGATATTTTTTTCAAAAATAAGGACGGTGACCTATGATTTTTAAAACCTAAATAAGTAGTCCTATATATGTACTATATTCTGTGAAAGTTTGAGGGAAATGACATGGGTTTTGCTATATGAGAAAATACTTTTTAGAATCTCAATATACTCTAAAATAAAATTACCATAATATTGACCTATAGATCAAAAACTAGCAGGGTGACCCCCGATTTTTAAGTTAGATATGTGTTCCACACCACTTAGAGATCATCATATTAAATTTTCAGTGAATTGTCATGGGTTTTGATTTTCAAGTCGAATTAAGTCGTGATCCTAATGGATGGTGGGGCGGCGATAGTTCCAAATATCCATTTCAATTGTCAAGGATGCGTTAATGATATAAGTCAGATTGTGCACATTCTACGTTTTAGTGACATCTCTCCTGGCTAGGCAGTCGTTTCCCACGACTTCTAGTGATTGCGAGATTCGTCCGAATTGCTCAAGTGTGGTAACTAGACACAATCAGCCCATTTAGGGAATGACCTGCCCCAGCTCGCCGCGGAGGTGAAATAGGGCGTGTAGCTCTTTCTCTGATATACTGACGTGCAGCCAGGCACCGTGGTAACTCGACCTAGCCCCAACTCCCAACACAAGCCAAACTCTTTTAACGCCATGATATAACACTAGGTGAAAGACGATCTCTGAGTCTTAATTAGCTCGTGATTTTGTGTATAGAGGTACTTCTCTTAAGAATAGAAACGAACCGCTATCGACTGATGAATAACTTTGAAGTTTCAATCAAAACCTTAACTAAGATGGTGTTTCATGATTAGTTTGTTGTCCATTCCCCCTTCATGTATAGAGGTCGTAATTACATAAGAATGATAACGGAATGATTCTACTCCATGTTACAGTATGAGCCACCTTGACATGGTGATTTTAGATTGCGAGCTCAGTTCAAGTTCCCTTCCTCTGAGTTAGCTCAGTGGTTAGGGCACTGGACTTGTAATCCCAAGGTTGTAGGACTTTGTAGGTCCTTCATTCCCAGCAGTGGTAGATTTACTGCTATATCAAAGGCCAATCGTTCTCATACCATGTCTATGTGGTGTGGGAACTAAAAGAACTCTCACCTCGGTAAATGTGTAGGGGTGAGATTTCTATCTGAATTCATTTCATAGATTCGATCACCACCCATGTGGTATAAAAGAACCTTGAGTAAGTCTGGTGAGAACCTCTAATGGTTAACTGGACGTTAAATCAAACCAACCAACCAACCAACCCTTCCTCTATTGAGATTAGATTGCACACCTTACTATATATTGCTTATATGTTGTTCACAGAACTAAAAAGAGTATACTAGTGCACACGTCATTGACCTTTGTACCATTTTATAAGACGTCTTCCCTAGTTAGCAACCTGAGAATGCCAGGTGAGGCCTAGTCATGCGGTCTTTAATTAAACGATGTCACTCCATCAGCATCAGCAGGAATGGGATTGGTGACGTAGCCGTTGCTGTAAGCGCCTGTGTGTAAATGTAGTATATTTTTTAACCGATAGTTGAACTTCTTATGAAGCATTCCTTTGGGTTGATCGTGCGTGTCGTCTAGTGAGGAAAAACTAGTGTCAGTGTAAGTAGCTTACAGTTAACAGATTGGCGCATGGACCAGGAAGTAGATGCCAGCAGACATGAATATAGGCGGGTGTGTACAGGGAAACTGTACATCCTGTCTCCATTGTCAACCCCTAAATTTAAAACATGATGGTATACTATCTATATGTAAATGATTACACACTGATTCATATTCGACTAAGAGGTCATGGTCGACCTAGGAACTCCTGTAGATAATATGCAGAGCCCACACCATATACCACCATGCAAGGTTGTAATATATCTGAAGTGGAATGTTTAATTCAAGTTATTATCTTCATAAACAAAAAGCAAACACCTCATCTCTCTTGAAACCAAGTATCGGTAGCACAGAAATGTAGTGCAATCGTAGCAAGCTTTGCTGCTGTGTGCGATCGGCATGTAGATCCTGTGCTGTATTTCCCACCTCTCTCATGTATCTCATCGACTTTATCTCGCTGAAATTTGACCCTAGCAGTTGATACGGTGTAAAACACCAACACCACCACTGTCTGCGTCATACGACTAATTCGTGATAGCCATACACATGTTAAGATTTTAACATACTTTGAGTATCATTTACGCAACCGGTAAGCAGCAAAGCTAGTTTAACTAGTTTAAAACACTTTGTTGCTAGAAATAAAGAATTGTAATGATCTTTGTTTTCAAGGTATGATACCGTAGAATAATGACATTTACATAACTAGGTAGGTTTGTGAATGTAACACCAAGTGGTGGAAGTGGTACAGTTAAAATCTTACTTTTTTGTCAAATCCCATAGTGCTAAAGCTACGAAGCTTTCGAGGCGTAGCTGTATCCTACTGATTTCTAATGAGAATGATTCAAGACATGAATATTTTAGTTGTCATCGCTCGGCCTGAACGAGACTTCAGCAGGAGCTGTGTTACAGTTAACTGCTTTCATAGAGACATTTATTGTATTTTCTTTTATACTTTCTATTCTCACTGACTGTGAGATTAGAATTACCAGGATCGTTGTATAGAAGTGCAGGAAAAAAACATAGTTACATTTTGTCAATGAGTTTAATGCTTGAAAATCTTTGTACAAGCACAGTCTCGTGATATCACGTTCTTCGTCTGGTTTCGGTCCATGGTGTGGCCTTCATCAGTAGATAATGAAGTGATACTGAACCGAGAAGAAAAATCCAACCAACCCCGCCTTGTATATATATATATATATATTTTTTTTCTATTTTTTTTTTATATAAAGAGCTTTATTTCCATTTGAAGATTACATGTGACTTCCATTTAACCCATTGATGTGGTTATAATTCCTTTGGGAGAAGCTCTTGTTTTTTTGTTGTTTTTTGTTTTAACAGAGTTACAATGGTGATACAATGATACTGTGACTTTCAACATTAAAAGGAAAATCGATCTTATTAAAGGAGAGGAAAAGACTATACAATACAGTAGCTACAATACAATACGATACAATACAATACGATACAATACCATACAGGACAAACAGGGGAGTGAAAAATTAAGTCTGTACTAAAAATTGTCTGAAAAAGTTGCTTATAACATGGCGGTATAGAAGCTAAAATGGGAGAGGCAGTTCCAACCGTACTGATCTGTTGCTAGGAGTTCCAGCTGATATGAGACATTCAACAATATCTCTCATGAGAACAATTGTATTTAAGACTGTAATTCATAGAGCGCTAGGATGATGTCTTAAATATCATCTTTTAATATCCATCCATTCCAGCAATCGAGACGTTGGAGACAGTAATAGCACCCGCCTTGTATATTGTCTTGAGAACAATTATGGGCTTTTGCTATCATATGCCAAGTGTTGTCACCCTGTGAGATTAATCATAATTGTGTTATGTGTAATTAAGTTTTCAACAACAAAAATAATAATAATTTGTAATTAAGTTTTCATAAAGCCATATTGGAGATGCTTTGTAAATCACGTTTATTAAACTGGTTTGGTTATGTATATAATCTATGGGCACACTGTTGGCAGTCTAGAATGATGTACCTCCAATCAACTTTGTTGATTATTCTTGAGATAAGATGTTAGTTCAGTTAAAACTCTTGCATGTATATTGCGGTGATTGACTCTCAGTTCCATATCCACAGTAATTAGACCAGGTCCTTCGTCTGTCAACATCTAGGTGAGAGTCAATTGTGTCTCTAGTAGGATTTTATGATGTTGCAACCTTAACACACAAAGAAACTTTATAGACCTTTCATCAAGGTGTTTAAATGTTATGATTACATAGTGAATAGCTATAATTACATATGGTTTAGCAAAATGACCTAATTAAAGTCTCAAAAGGACATAACTAGCCTACCGAGACGTAAAACTACACACACAACCAAAATAACGATTAAAGTACATGTACCGAGATAAGAGTAAACCAGAGGGAATGAAGTAGGAGTGTTGGCTGCACGTATATTGTCTCCTAGTCCCCTGCCCGACCTGACTGGCGAAAAGCAAAGACCCAACCGTGCTGTTTGCTACTTCAGGACGATCTGAGGGTGCAGGTCGGTCACGTTGACTATAGGCTCACCACCACTGTCACCACGGTTCACCGTGACCACGAACTCGGCGCCGGCCACTTGTATATTTGGCAAGCGGAGCGCGACGGCCGATCTGCGTCGCGTACCTGGGCGGGAGGCGCGGCCGGGCAGACGGGGTGAAGGCAGGACGGCGGCCGCACGCACCACGCAGACATGCCGGCCAAGAAGGAGCGTCCACCTCCTGAGGACAGGCGGCGCAGGGCGTCCGGAGGGGACAAGAAAAACAAGAAGACCAAGACCTCACCCGAGAAAGGAAAACAAAGTAAGCCGACGAAAGAGCAACAGAAGAAGAAGGGTAATGATAAGAAGGACGGTAAGGGAGGAGGCGGTGGGCGACCCCCGCCGAAACGGAAGCAGGTTGGACCAGAGCCCAGGCTGGACTATGTAGATGAGAGGAAAGGGGCTCGTCCTAAATCTCCCCCACGTAAGGATGACAGAGCCAGAGAGCAGCACCCTCAAGATGCGGGTTACAGCCGCTCTGACGACTATGACAAGCCTAGAGGGTATGCCCAATCGTCGGATTATGACAACTCCAGGGTGTATGATGAAGCCCGGGATTACGATAACTCCAGAGTGTATGATCGTGTAAGTGATTATGATGACCCTCAAGGGTATGATTGCTCTGGTGGGTATGATAACCCTGCAGCGTATGATCGTGCAAGTGATTACGACAACTCTCGTGGGTATGATCGTGCAAGTGATTACGACAACTCTCGTGGGTATGATCATTCTGGTGGGTATGATAACCCTGCAGCCTCTGATCGTGCAAATGAATACTCTAACTCTCGGGAGTATGATCGCTCTAATGGCCACAGTCCCTACAACTCAGAAGCCGCCCGGCGCAGTCCCCCTCCCAACAAGGAGCTGGAGTACGTGGACGAGACTAGGCCTGGCGCGGGCGCTCTGAGAGACTCGGCCGATGGCCCTGGCCGCAGACCAGCGCGCACGGGCACCTGGACCGGCCCGAGCAGGTCTCAGCCCGTGGACGTCCGGCCCGAGCTGCTCCTCCGGCGGCGCACCACCACCTCCGGCCAGGGCTTCTCCGACCCCGACCTCCGCCGGCGCTTCTACGGCATCGACCTGGCCGCCGTCTTCGACAGCGAGACGGCGGCCGAGGCCCCCACAGGCGGCCGCCGCCAGCCGACAAAGAAGGCCAAGGTGAAGAAAGCTCAGCGACGGAAGAAGAAGAAGAAGACGAGAGACAAGACGGAGGAGGAGCTGGATATAGAGCGACATGAGCGCCATCTAAGGCGCACCTGGAGCTCTGACGTCGAGAAGCAAGCGTCTATACGGAGGTGACGTCATCCCCAGCCATCCTCATGTTATATGTGTCATCAGATGACGTCTATAATGTCGGCATCTCAGGGCTGTGGTCTTTCTCTTGTAACATTCATTCTATTAATTCCACTGACATTGCAGAGTGCTGTAAAGAGATGTTAACGCCAACATAGATTCGTCTTGAAGTTTAAATGTGGTGATATTGTATTTTAGTGTGTAAAAGCCTGCTTTCTGTTCCGCTTAGGACAGCTGATAACTATTTGTATTATCAAAGTTTACAAAAATATCACTTAGACTAGGCTTCATTGGGCCAGAAGGGAAGTGGTTGTCCACTGACGTGAAACAGGAGTATTTGATGACATACGACGTTTTCATGTTTGGTTCTCATAGTGTGTAATTCTTTTAGATATGCATGCCGTTTTGCGACTTTAACCTAACTCTGAATGTTCTGTATACTGAACTTTAACTACATCCAGTTATGGGTGCACTGTCTATTGAATGGTATGCATCAGACCATGCAATAAAGGGTTTAGATTAATAGCAATGCTGCCAGCTTTACTTAACAAAGGTTTAGATTTGCTCGAAATATAATGTCGCAATTACACCCATGCTATAGCAACGGTGGTGGTTAAGTCATTATGTTTCCTCAGTCAAGGTAGTTTCACTGTAACGGCTGGTTAGTTCAGTGCATCGTCACGATCATTTTCACTTCACAATGCCCTCAACACTTGGGTTTACATTGGATATGTATCAAGTATACAGTGTAAGGATTTATGGGTCGTGCAGATTTAAGATTCTTATTGCTTGATAAAGATAATTGGACAAAAATCATCATCTGAATCCTAAACACGTAATTCTCCTATGAACTCGTTCTACGTCTTTTTTTTATACGTTTATACCCCTACTATGTCGTTCTTATTATACAGGTATATACAATTTTATATATGTATACTCAAAATGTTAGTCTCTGTATAACTCATTTGTATATAATTTTCTCATTTTGTAGATTTGCTTTTCTAAATATTTGCCGTTTCTGTCTTTCAGAACAGAATTGCTCTCCAGTCCTACCAAGAAACTCACAGGCTTCAAAAAGTGGAAATATGAACGATCAAAGGTGTGGCTTTAATCTGTTCTTGGTTGCACATCTTAAGACGTACATCGAGATGAATTGATGTTTAAGTGAATTTCCTACTTGTCGTACAACATCCAGTATCTTAAAGTTATATTAGGTACTATTTTTTATATTAGGTACTAGATAATATTCAGTTCGGAGGAGTAACAGAATTCCGATATTAGTAATCATGTGAAATATTGTTCTAAGTTATAACAGCAGATACCTGTAAGCTAATTCATAGACTACATTAAAGATCTGTGCCGTATAGCAGTGGAGGAGTTTAGGTCCGCTTTCCGGCGATACAGGAAGTATTCTTTATTATATACAGGAGTGGAAGAAATCAAAAGCTAATGCTAAGGAGGCCTTGGCAAACTTCACGATATGGAATGGAGCGTTTAAAGCTATTGAAGGTATGTCTAGCATGGTTACAATAATACATTGGAGAAGTAATCTCTGCTAAAAAAAAAAGATAAATGACCATTAGGAATTGTGTATTTTTTGTTGCAGGACCTCATTAGAAATGATGTCAGCATACTAGTACCAAAAATGAACAAAGATAAACTTCACTAATTCTTGCTCCATTTTCCCATATAGAGCTTATACCACACCTTATTTGTCACTGTTGTAACGGGTCGGTCTGTCGTGTGTCGCCCTCTTCACAGGTCGCTTCGGGTCGCCCGTATTGGCGTATTTCCGCTTCCTGAAGTGGCTCTTCCTGCTGGACCTGCTGCTCGCCATCTTGATGCTCTCCGTGGTCGTGCTTCCTCAGGTTCTAATGGCGCCGGCAGACTTCGACCAGTACCTCACCGGCAGAGGTGAGCAGCTCACAGCGCAGTCACCTCCATGCTGTGACCTGGTCTCTTTTTGGGTCATATCATGGTGCATGTATTTAGGTCCCTCCCATTGGTACATACTAAGTAAACCTTGTTAGTCTGGATTAATTTAGTAAGGCACGATGTCAGGTTGCCCGAAGGCGGAGGGCAAATCTTCCAGGTAACTTGACCCAGTACCGTATTGACTATTTACAGAATTCCCATGTTTTGTGTTTACCCTTTGCTGGTATTTTTGCTCTACGATTTTTTGTTGGGTGAATAGCACCTTTTTGATGAATTAGTATAAAAAAAAAAAAAAATTGAAAATACCTCCCAATGTCTGTATTCAACATCTAACCTGGGTAGATGTCATGTTGAGAAAGAAACGCGTTTCTGATTGATTAGTACAAAGTATAAATATATACATCACTTAAATGAAGTAAACAATGGGCTCTGCCTATGATAGCTAATTTAGAACTATCTGACCTTGCAGCAACGATGACTACTGGCTTATCTAATAATATAAACATGTACATGAGTTGCCTCTACCAAGTTTCAGTTAACTTCGACTTTGTGTTTAGCTCAGGTTCCTCCATAACATATTGCCTAGCTCACTAGAATACAAATTAGTTCTAGAAAACAGACTTCTCCAAAGCGAGGTTCCTTTGCTTATTCTATTTCATGTAATTTCAGAAAACGATAATAACTTTAGGGGTTTGTACGCAAATCAGTCAAGGAGCTGCTCATCTGAATATGAGGACTACGTAGACCAAGTTAAGAGAAATAATACAATCATTGAGTCTATACTCGACTTCATCCAGGGCACAGTAAGTGGATCTCATATTGTGACTCCTATATTTCCTTGATATCTACCATCTATTGATTTGGAAGGTTATTCGTTGATAACCTTGTGTCAGTTATGTTTGTTGGTGCTTACTTGGTTAAACAGGAATGTCGTCTGCTTGAGGTCTAAATTTACATTGTTTTTATCACATTTACAGTGCAGTAGTATTTACAGAGGCTTATGTTCATATAAGTGTACTACGATTTATATTCGTGTGTATAAAGGGATGTTTTATTGCATATGATATGATATAAAACGAGGGCAGGATCTATCATAGTCGACATGTCTACTGTAACATAAACAAATTATCAGTTATATTGTATTCTGTTTTGATCCATATTTTACTTTGATTTAGCTTCTTGATTCATAAAAGCAGCCCACTTTCTGTATATCTTTTTTCCCAGAATGATTCTTAATATGAAAAAAAATATATATTTTAAGCTTAGTATCATGTTATACGCTCCAACGCCTTATAGTTAGACTTCGGAATATATACATCTATACACATATTGACATGCTCAGTGTACAAACTGAAGAACTTTCCTAAATACATAGAAATACTCGTGGCTCATAACTGATTAGTGATGGATTGAATGTAAGTGTTCTGAGATAAGTTTCCCAATGAATTTTAGGGTTGGATGGAACGGACACCAGTCTTCATGGGATTCTACTTTAACCGAACATACACCAACATAATAACAGATCAAACGGTCTACTACAACATGTCAACTGGCTATCTGCTGGCCATTGTGTTCTACTTCCTCATCAGCCTCTTCCTCATGGTTAGATAGTAAGTAAACAAAATGTAGTCACTTTTATATAGAAAGTCTCATCAGTGTATTTACATTTTCCATGCCAAGAAAATAAGTTTACTATGGCTAAAGGAGCTATGGAATATTGGTGGTTGGGAGAGGAGAGAGGGGTATTGGAATGCTTACTACAGATCACATTAAACTTGCTGTGTTGGATATAAATGAATGATATATACGTGTCTTATGTACCTCCGCATAGAAACCTTGAAATGCCGAATCGTGAATAGACATTAAATGCTTTCACAATATTGGATTTGGCAGAATTGCAGTTTATAATAGTAGTACATGTGTATTGACAATTTTGTGGCTGGGACTTCGCAATTTTTTTTTTTTTAATTTTGGTAAAGTGTTTATTGACGTTGGGTTTCACATACATTTACATGATTTTCAAACAACAGACGTCATGGAACGGGTGAGGACAAAGAGTGTAGCTTGTCACAAGCTATAACCACTAAAAACAACAGAGACAGGACATCAGCTCCACTGGTTATTTTGTAGAGTAGATCATGTGGATTGACAAATCTTGGGCAATATTACCGGGAGGAGATAGGATAGCTGCACACACTTTCTCATTTATACTTTTGACAATTTTCACATTAACAAACTTCTACAGGTTCAATGACAAAGACAAGGACAATAACTTCACAGTGCTATGCCTGGGGGGGGGGGGGGGGGGTGAGGGATGAGAGATGAGACTCTGTAGAAAAAAAACAACTCAGTTTAGTTTAACCTCACCAGGACTACCTGGTTACAAATTATTTCACAGGGATTAACATAGTAAGTCACCACATAAATCTACCAGTCGGAGCTGCTTAACTTGTTGTTTCAAGCTTTCCCTACTTATCATTGCCTGAGTGTCATGGTTCAGTTTGTTCCAGATGCTGACCCCGTAGTAGAGGGGTGACTTCTTGAAACAGTCTGTATTAGGTCTTTTTAGTTTAATTTGTAGCTTACTTTGAGTGCGGGTGTTTGGCCCTTCCGATCTGCTGCTAACTAGGTTTTCAGTGTTTGAGGCCCACCAGTGTATGAAAGACAGCAGGTGCTTCGTTCTGCGCACACTAAGTTTCTCAAGGTTTGCTCTCTTGAGGAGGGTATCAACCTCGACTCATCTGTCAAACTAACTTTGTAACACACCCTTAGGGCGTTGTTCATCAAGATTTGCAGGCTTTTCCTTTGACTAGCGTTGAGTATAACAGCGACAAAGTCGCAGTACTCTAATTGCGTTAGGAGCATTGCCTTTAAAATTGCGACAGATGTATTAGCATCAATGCAGAAGCAATTGGAAACTCAAGGAAGAACGCCCGATAGAGGGGGATTGTACTGTCTTTATGAATGAATAAAAAATAAAGACTTAAAGGACGCTGACCTTTCCCATGTCAAGTCTACTCAGACCAACATGTCTTTAGGCAACATCTCTCGTTTAGGATGTCTAGCAATTTCCATGGTGTCCTTTTGTATATGTCTACATAGGAAACTGTGGGAGGGTGTAGAAGATGTAAAATGCTGCAACGAGGCGTGACGAAACTCGCGGTGCTACGGTCTACTGACCACAAGACCTGACTAGCGCATTCCTATGTTGTTCCTTTCGTTTTGTGAAGAGGGGGTACACATATATTAAAGTTTCTTATTCAATCATTCCATTGGGTAAACTATTGATACTTTTGAAGGCCATCACATTCAAAAATGTAGTTAAATAGCCGTGTTACGTAGCTGTACTGGGTGGAAATCAATCTAATTACAGGGATGTCAGTTCTCCGGGAATCTCCGGTATTCCGGGTTTTCCCACAACACAAAAAAAAAGTGGTGGGACTGAGACTGAGGTCGGGTGGTAGCACCCGCGGCCGACCCCGGAGTCCCGGCGGCCGCACCGGCCGCTACTGCACCGCGGCCGGCCGCCACTGCTCCGACCACCCGGCCTCACCCCGTCCAGTGGTCCTGAGGGCCTTGCAGCGTCCGGGAGTCTCCCGGAGAGTACCACAACTGCCATAGGCGTGTAGGAGCACCCGGAATCCGGGAGGGCCATAAGGGTGTGTATGTATGCTGCACTCGGTGCTGGACTAGCACTCATACACACACTGGTGAGGCGATATGTCAAAATACCATCATATTAAATTAAAGGTATTCATTATCGGTAAAATAGGCTCTGGACATTTCCGGGTATTTTTTAAAACCTCACTGGCATCCCTGTAATTACTACCCTAATATAATTATGACATAGCGAGGGGGGTATGCGGCTTCTTCCCCCGAAGCTACCATTGAAATTGACGGTTTGATTTAGAAGCCATGACGTCCCTCGGATACGCAGAATTCTTTAATCTGTAAACCATGTTCAAAACAGGATTATAGCATCAGAATCTTGCCTGAGTGAAAATAAGCTCTGGTTCTACGTCTCAGCAGAGAGCAGCGCACTAATGTACAGCGTGTTACTTTCTCAGCACGGCGAAGGGCGTGAAGAGCAGAATCACGTCCACCTCCGACCAGTTCTACAAGGCCTGCAACAAGGTCTTCTGTGGCTGGGACTTCTCGCTGTCTGAGAAGAAAGCCGTCGTCTTTAAACACAACCAGCTCTACCAGGAATATATCGTAAGTTGATGTGGTGAATCCTATCGGTCGCTTTTATTTTGTTCATAAAATTCAGAGTAGGTATTGTTGGTGGCTTTTCTCCTATATCAATAGAATCCTCAGATATGTATTTTTTTTTTTTTTATTCAGAAAAAATCATGTTCGACGGATAACATCGCTCTTCCACATAATCATTTGGGTGGTCACATTATATGGAGTATTCATGTATTTTTATAGCATTACCTCCAATAATCTGAAATAGTAGCTGAATTGTGTCTACTGGATCACAAATATTACGCAATGGCCAGGCGCATTTAAGTGTTTTCCATAGAAATGTAGGTAGAACATGTACTGTACTGTACTTCCATAACTGTGAAAGTCTTACCTGTTTGATTGTTAATATTTTTTTAATACTCTTTCAACATGAACTTTTTTTTTCTTTTTTTATTATTGGACATTGGTTCACATACATCAGGGTATCGCGGTCTACCACCTTATCCGATTATATAAACGTTGCTACACAAAACATCTATGCAGGAAATACATTGCAATAATCAATGTGTATATATTAACAGCCCAGGTAATCTTGTAATTGTGGGAAGTCATACATACAGCCTTTGCTGTATAACATAAGAAACAGCGATGAATAGTTAGGCTAATAGTACCTTGTACATTTACATTTATACATAGATGTAAGCAATTGCACAGTATAGGTGTAACATTGATGACAGGAACTTCCCAATACCACATCACATTTGAAATGGGATGATTCTCTTGCAGAGAGATATCGATGTTCAGAGACGGAAAGAGAAACAGAAGCAGCAAACTCGAGCCAAGAAGTGTCAACTCATCTCCATCAGGATCTTCATCAATATGGTAGTGTTAGCCATTCTCGGCGCCTCCGGATACCTCATCTACCACATGGCCAACGAGAGCATCAGGGTCAGTCAAGTAGTTTTGTTTCTTAGTTTTTGTTGTGTCTAGTATTCACTTGAAATAACCAGTGTGAAAAGGATGGGCAAGGATATGTACAAGGACCACTAGGCACGTCCGTACTCTCTGGTCATATACATATACAAGTTGCTGTCCTCAGTGTCTGAGGTTCAAGGTCATGTAGATCCGCAAATATGACCGAATTTCCTTGACTTTGTCATGTCTGGTCCGGGGAGAAAGGGGTACGATATAACCTCTGCCTGTTGTCACCCGCTGCAGCTAGCTTTGTATTGGTAGTGGATACCAATGTGGTTTCCGCTTTGTTGTTAATCGTGGGTTGTAAAACAAAAAATGGTTCGGAACAGGTTGAACCTCTGTCCTGAATATAAAGACCCTCGTATTTCGAAAAACATTTTCTTGTTCATTATTTAGATTTAAATCTACTAATTTTTGAAGTGTGTATTAGCCTCTAGGGGGGTTGTTTAGGGACAGATTGAAGAGTGCTGATTTGTTCGGTGTTCGGGATCAGTCAATACGAACCCAAGGACCTCCGTTAATAATGAGCATACTAGGAATTGGGGCTGAATGGTTTTGGTTTATTTTTCCCTTCTTAGATGCAGAATCAAGTGAGTAGAATAGAATATACCATGTACTGGAGTAACCGTTGATGTGAACATCCACTAACCACAATTTTAAGTTCATATCGTTCTCAAATCTTATAAATATATCTTTCGGTTTTGGTTCCCCGTTTCGTAAATGAGTAACAAATATTTATTGCGCCTAAACTTAGACATTCTCAATGCCCGTTTAAAAATGATGAAATATTTGATGTGATGCTGCTCTTCATTTTACTATCGATATGTGTTGTTCCTCTATTATGTACGAATAGAGTATTATCCAGTTCCAAATAGGTAATTTTACATTAAATGTATGGTGTCCCCAGAAAAGAAAAGAAACTCATGTTATTCAAGCTATTGTAATAATTTATCGTGGATTGTGTTGATTATCCTTTGTGTCTAAATCCCTTGTTACTTTGAAGATGATCTAGAAGGATGACAATGTAAAAATAATATTGGGTGCTGCATTATTATTAACAGCAGTCCTTGAAGTTGAGGAGAGCATATCTATCTGTATACAAGGCCGCTATACAATCGTCATCAGGAAGAGATACAAGGGTATTTAAGTTAAAGTGAACAAGTTGGACATGAAACTACCCAATCAACCAAGGGGTCTTCAAGGACCAGTACGAGGGGGGGGGGGGGGAATTAGGCTAATACATGTCTATTCTCTGGGGGCGGTACTAGGTGCATGTGACTCATACAGGGTACCCACCACTCGATCGGCGAGGAAAGTTTTGGATGTAGACTTGTCCTCAGGGAAAATACATCGGCATACAGGGGAACGTATCTGGGAGGTACAAGGTGCATACATAGACTCATAGGATGGTTGCAAGGCTACATGATCATTCTTAGAGGTTGCTTCTTCATCCATATTATGTTCCAGATCATTTAGAACAGCAGCAGTTGTTTCACGAGGCAACATTGAGTCATTTGTTGCCTCAAACATGTTCAGTAAGATGTGCAATCAATACCTTCCGATGAGTTTTTTCGTGTGACCCAATTAAGAGTTTCTTTGCTGTGATTCGGTTTGACTGTATTTGTTGACACTGAACTTTCAAAGCGTTGTCTGGACCAAGTTTTGTATTGCCCACACTCACGTATCTCATGAACACTAAACCTTAATTACAAGATCTACCAGAATGACCATAGATGTAAACTAGCTGAGTCCTCCATGTTTCTCGTTACCAGTGGCTGACACTTGAGTCTATCTCTACGAACCCCTTCCTCAAACTGCTGGTGGAGTTCTTGCCGTCTCTGACAGTGACCGTGCTCAACTTCCTCGTGCCGCTTATCTTTCAAAAACTCGTCCTGGCCGAGGGTTACTCCCCGACCCTGGAGATCAAAGTAACCATATTCAGGTACGAGACATCATATTTACATGTGGCAAGATACTTGTGTTTGTTAAATATTACATTAATAGTATGATGCCTCCGCTAAGGTTACCATAGAGTGTTTGTATCGTATCTGTATAATGAATGTTGCGACAATTAATATCATTTAGTCTGGCACTAGTCTTACCTGTAAGTTGGCAGCCTTGTGCATGAGTTGGTGAACTGGAAAATATATTTAAAGGTAATATGAAAGTGCAGCAAGCGACATATTATCTTTTTCTTCCGGTCTAGACATACGAGGTAGAACTAAATAACCCAATTAGAAAGCAGAATGCCTCCTTATTATAGGACTTTTTGTTCCATTCGTAAATCATAGGGCTGCTTAGCGCTTTTTTGGTTGTAAATAGAGAAAGTATACTGCATATTCTCTTCAATTCACATATATATGTATCAAGCCACTTGCATTTAAGAAAGTCATTATAGCTATTGTGGAACCTAACCCTACCTTATCTTCTACAGTATTTTTTTTTTTTTTATCCCACAGTATTATATCATGTGTGGGATTATACTAATTTGGTTCTCAGTATCTAATGGCTGGTTCTATGCGCAGGTCGGTGACGCTACGTCTGGCCTCTGTGGCTGTGCTGGTGATCGGAGTGGGTGGCCGTATCCTCAGCTGTAATCGCGATGATTGTAACAGATGCGAAGAAATCACCGGGGTGAGTTAAACCTGCTATGTTCTGTCCATACATTTACCAGTATTTCCAAAAGAACATTAGAATTGTTATTCACTAATGTTCGTAAGCAGCAGTGAAGACCAACGTCAACACATCATGACACGATTCTTGTCGTGTACTGTGCCGATGCATCTTGGGAAATCCTAGTCTTTTTACACAGGTCCCCTGGTGGTGGTTTTGATAACTTATCTTCTGCCGGTTATTAAGAATGTCCAATATGTACCACATTGTCATGCACTATCTTTATGTCTGTATTATTCTCATCTCAGATGGTGGTGAAAGAGTGATGTTTGGCTATATTACGGGTCTTTAAAATGTGTATAGAATTTTCACACAAAAATCAAGTAAAGTTTCGATGAAAAAACAGAAGTTGATTCAGGATCTTTGTCATTGCTGCTCCTCTAAGTACCATTTCATCACTCTGTCCATATCGCTGAGATGCTACCTGGTCAGGTGAAACACTTTGTTGGCCTGTTGGTGCTTAAAGGATAAGATGTCCTTGTGTCACGGTCCGGTAGATAACCGGGTTAAAACAGTTCCCCTTAAACCCAATCACACGGTGAGTATAAATATACGTGGAGTATAGCTCAAAAGAAAAGAAAAAGAGACAAACAATTACTCTTATCTAAGAAGGGGCCTACATGTACTTTTGACGGTATTAACACAACATGGCATGGCTGAGAGGAATTAATATCCATCATACAAAGTGTATTTATTTTGGGTTTTTCCCACGATCCTTCTTTTGCTCTATCGATCCATGGAACATATCAGGTCAATTTTTGCAATTTTGGGGCCCAAAAGTGTGTCGGTATCTATTCAACTGTTATACTTAATAGATGCATTTGTGATTTACTTGCTGCAATTTCTGTTTTTGGATTTATTGAAAATAAATTCTTTAGAAGAAATTACCCAACATTACATTCTAATTGAATACAAGAGAGTTAGAAAATTGATGATAATGGCAATGTTCTGTCATACATTATGCCCTATAGGTCACGGTCCAGTTAGTACCGGGTCTTGTTTGTCTGGACTAGCTATAGATACGCTGACACTACCTCGCACCGCCCATTCAACACCAGGGTCTGTGTGGTTTTACGTCTCCCTGAGCCCAGTTATTCACGCTGCTATGTATGGGGGTGACAAGAGGCTGCACGGAGCTACTAAACACAAGTACAACTACCCTACACATAGGCCTACACATGTGTAGACCTTCTCACACCTGTAGTCAAAGACATGTACATGTAGTACACAATAGTAGATTGAGTGATCCTTCTATATAAGAAAGCTCTCAATGGTCAGAGTATTTATTGACTTAGAGGTACTTTGAAAATGACGACATCCTGTCAGTTTTGTATGATGTTGCTATAATAGAATTTTTTTAATTATGTGACTACAGAGGAGAGCACGCTGTTTTTTCAAAGAGAAAAGATACCAATATATTGTAAACTTAACGGCAAAGGTAAGAAGATGATTGCATCAGTGTTTCTGATTGGATTGTGCAAGTGTGTCCTAGTTCTAGCCCTCCCATAGATCACGGAGACCAGAGGATAAAAGGATCTGTAACTTCTCTGTGCATGGGGCAGTTGCACCTCCACGCTAGTTGCTGTTAGTTCCATAGCCAAAAGAAATACAGAAAACCG
Source organism: Alentia gelatinosa (assembly GCA_950022655.1). Taxonomy (NCBI): domain Eukaryota; kingdom Metazoa; phylum Annelida; class Polychaeta; order Phyllodocida; family Polynoidae; genus Alentia; species Alentia gelatinosa. Next base: position 45,248,347 of record OX465583.1, on the reverse strand, counting down.
GGCTTATAGACGGACAGATTACACAAGTTCTCTGGGTGTTTAATCTGCTCTGATACATAATGAGCATGTATTTCTATACATATGAACGTAAATGAGGGAGCTATTGTCACTATGGGCACAATGACGTACGTAAGCTTAGGGCTGCCTTCACTAGTAACAGGTCAATGTTTAGTCCCATTGTCATTAAAGGCAGTTTGTGGCAAGCATTCTACCGACAAGGGATGATATCTGAGTAGGGCTCTTAGAAGCAGAGAATAAGATATAGGTCAGTGGGCCTGTTACAGGTGGTACAGTCTGAAATCTCGTCATAAATATAGAACTTTCATGGGAAGGTTCAGATACAGGTACTCTTTTTATATAATATTCCTTTTTCAGGGTGATGCTATAGATATAATGTAAGCAGATTACGTTTAGAGTACTGTTTTTACGTTGTCTTTGCCTTCCGTAATAATGTATTTCTCTTTGTGATTCTTTTCCAGTGCTGGGAGACCTACTTTGGCCAACAGTTTTACAAATTGGTGCTCCTAGATTTCTTCACTGTAGTCCTTATGACTTTTCTCGTACAGTTTCCAAGAAAGTAAGTTTCAATTAGAAAGCAACATTGTTGGGAAATTTAAGCATATGGTATAGTTGATTGAGTTGGTAAAAGGAACATGGGCAATGTCTTTGGGTGTGGTGTATCTAAAGTCGTGTTTCCAGGCCTACCTGTTGTTGTTTGTTGGTTCACCTCGATATAAAAGTTGTCATATATAGAACGCCCCCACCCCCACCAAAAATAAACGTAACACATTTTCTATATGTATAAATAAGTTAATTTCATTTTGATACTATATTCTGCGGGAATCTCGGACGTGTTACATTCACAAGAATTAGCTCCTTCTTTAGCATTTAAAATGGTTAAATGGTGCGTTTTATAATTAAGATAATTCTGTTTGTACGCACGGAAATTCATTTGGTGTTTTTTCATTACTTACAGGTTTATTGTCAAAAGATTTGAAAATAAAAAATTATTTCAACTCATTGGATACCAAGAGTTTGAAATCCCTAAGGAAGTCCTAGACATTGTTTATTCGCAAACTTTATGCTGGTAAGTAACCTTTTCCGTAATCATTAAATAGCCAGGTTTATTCTAATGAACCTGGAATTATTTCTAGATATTATCTTATTCGAATTACAGCTATAATAATCAGAGACATGTTATCTAGAATTTGTATTATGTTCCGTATAATTCCAAAATTAATATTAGGTAAAAACATCCAAATCGGAATATGAATTACAGGACTAGAGAGAATTATCTTTATACTTTGCTTTAGTTACTAAATTATGACATACCTTTTGTTTCAGTCTCCTTTCTCCATCTACTTATTCAACATGTTCTCAAAATTCACATCGTCAGCTTGTTTTCCTTCTTCATTTACAGGATTGGCAGCTTTGTGAGCCCAATTATATTATGTATGACAGTACTGAAAATGTTTTTCTTCTTTTATATTAAAAAGGTAGGTGATTTCATACCACGTCACGTTGATCACTTTGAGGAGTACCTTTAATGGTATACAGCTATAAGTCTTACAAACAAACGCAAACGTTAAGGATTGCTCATTATCGTATTCGTTTAAAATGATATGCTTTGAAGAAGCACTGTTCCGAAGGGTATATTTGGAACTACGTACTATAGCTCTATCCATTATCATTAGCCACTTAAGTTTTACATTGAAAAGAAACATAATGAAACTACAAAAGAAATCAGTGCTTCAAAGTCATGTGTATTCATTTATTAGTATGTGAAATATGAATCCGCATTTGGTGTTCTTACATCCAGTGCATGGTGCCTATTATAAGAACGATTTGATAATTAAAATTGTTCTGGATTGCAGATTGCGTTGCTCAATACATGCGACCCGTCCACGCGGCTTTTCCGCGCGTCCAATTCGCAGTCCTTCTTCATGTCTATTCTTCTCCTCTCCTTCGTCCTCTGTGCCATCCCGGTGGCCTTTGCCGTTGGCAAGTTAGTATACACACCATGAATTATCATCCAGGCGTGCAGTGGTGGGGAAACACAGGGATTTCTGCCATCAACATGTGTGCCAAGATGGTCGAGGTTGTACTGTTATGGCACTATACCAATAACAGCGCCTTAGCTGATCCCACACTATAATTATATATCCGAGACGTCAATCATTGATTTGATGAGTGTCAAAACTGTAGTCAGTTACCGAGATTAGACTCTCCTGGGACAGTACACATAGACCATATGGTACTACTATGAGTGACGGCTAATTAAGTTATGATAAATACCGATTTTATTGAATATTTCTTCTTTCTGATCAGGATTGTGAAATAAAAAATATAAGAGATTATAGTTCTCTTTTATCCTGAGATGCTATGTACAACCCCCAGATCTTTTTTTACTCTAGAAGTTTGATACTTAATTCTTTTATGAACAGACGTAGCCACGTCTAATTTCTAGTTTCCTGATACCTAAATTTGTCTTTGTCCTGCATTAAGGGTAGGCAACAATCTAAGTGTGCATTGAAGTAGAATCCCTTTAACAAACGACCAAGTGTCACGTCTTCTCGGTTGTGTTCGTATTTTCTTTAATTCATCTTCCTAGATAACACAGGTTGTCGTAGAATGGACTGATAGCAATACAACATCTATTTCATTTCAGAATACTTCCATCGAAAAGCTGCGGTCCATTCCGGATCTATAGCTCGGAGGAGTATTACATGTTTCACGCCATGACAGATACAGTGAGCACCTGGCCCCAATGGCTGCAATCAGTGATCCAGTTACTCACAAGCTGGACCTTCTACATACCTCTTATAGTCGTCATATGGTGAGTGTCCTGTGCCCTGCCTTAAGAAACTTATGACTCGTCAAAAGATTAAGGATAGCATGATTTATCAGAGTTCATCACTAATTAGCAGTGTGGTTATTAAGGTGTTAAGTTGCACCTCCCATACTCATTATCTGAACTCGCTATTGCTATCTATAGATAGAGAAGTGCCATAACCCTTGACCGGTAGCAAGTACAATTTCATTGATTATCATCTTTTTTAACCTTAATAAAGTCCATGTATTGGACGAAACGTCGGTTCTAAAATAAAGCCAACCAAAACTAAGATTACATCGGTAGATATGCCATTTGCTCACTATCTCTCTTCTTTTCTTTCAGTTTGGTTATCTACTTCTACGTCTCCGTCGCTGCAGGGAAGCGAAGACATATTGAGATTTTGTTGACACAGCTGGCTTTGGTGAGTTATATTCATGATGACTTCATGTACATATATCTGCACCGCCTAATGTTAGTACAATAATGGATATATCTATATGGACATTCTGTATGTAATAGTTACCCTGGGTATTAGAATGTCCAAGAATGCCATTTCTGTTGTCCCAGATGCAAGTTCCCCAGAAATAATGACCATCGCTTTGAAATGACTGTATGGTCTGCTGAAAACAAAACTTTTCGTGTATGCATCGATCCTGAATAAATTCCTTCATAAAGGTTGTTTGTATAAAAATGTGGCATCGTATTTCATAGATGTCATCCTTATCTGTGCCCAGGTTAGCCACGAACAATTAACAAATAATACATACTGTATCATTATTAATTATCCCTTCTTCAATGCACATTGTTAGCTTCAGTAAAACAAGGGAAGTTCTCCTTTCTATTTTCAGCACCTCGATTACCTCCACTTCAAACAATATCTTCATGTTTATGTATTTTGTGTTACTAGATTGAGAACTTGATTGCATTTAACAATTTGTCTCTAATTTGCAGGAAGGAAAAGACAAGCAGTACTTGCTGACACAAGTACGACAGGCCATAGCACGGGGTGACTTCAAGAAAGATTGAGAGAAAAATCTATATGGACGATATTAATTGTGACTTTTAGAGAGAGAACGAAAAAAAACCACATGTTACTGTGATGGACTGCCTGTCTTCTTTTACCCGTCTCACTTGATGAGTACAAGTACGCTGACTGCGCGGTGGTTAAATAAAGGAATCCTTGCGTTTTTATTTCCGAGACACTTACTTGTAGGAAGATTATGTTTCCACCATAGAACTCTCTCTTCCTAACATATGGCTGTGTTACATATTAGCTGGAATGTGTGAATACGTATTATTGATGTAATTGTATGATATAGGGTATGATGAGAATTTGGTGTCCTACATCACTGAATGATGAAGTGATGGACCATGGTGCCTTAATATACGTATATATGAGTTTGCGTCACCTTTAACCTGGACTTTGCGACGGTGTTTTTTTAAGATGGAGACGAGGTGGCCAAGTAGCATAAAGAGAAACTAAAGTTCGTTAGCGCCATGAGCAGCTCTTCTAGTTTACGACACATGATGTCTCGCTGTTATGCGCACTTTGTTTTTCAAAGTAGTGCCTTGGCATGTTTCCCTTGGAGGTACGTATTAGCTGAACTATATACAGACAAATGTAGTTTAGCTCCATATATACATATTAGTATGCGTATGCAAACTTGTGCAAAACACCACTGTTCCGTCAAATCAGAGATTTGCTTTAACGGTTACTAGGTTTCTCAAATGATTTTTTTGATAGTTTTGAAAAAGAGATTTTGACCTATGCATGGCTCAGGGTACCTGGTTGACAGTCGGTACTTGAGCTTCTGAAATGAACTCCATCCCTTCATCTTCTTACTGTATGCAGAGTGTTGGCGCGTGTGAGTCAAAAATGATTCGACCATGAAGTGAAAGAGCTTCAGTGTGCAAAATAAACCATATCGATTAGGAAATTATTTATAACTGAGGAGAGTGAATGTGCAATATCATAACATGTATTCGTTACTGTTATTTCATGTTATTTTTGTCTGTATATTGACATGAAGGTAACTGCCGTGCAAGATAGGTTCCACCCCTACTGCAAACTGTAAATATGGTTTGTTATATCACAATGAATTGGTAATGTGTGAAATATTGTTTCATATGAAGACCATACAGAGTCAAATATTATGATATACTGAAACCGACAGATGTACCCGGATAGCTGAGTCTTTCTAGACTGTAATTTGTTTTTAATTGGCAGGAATATCCCAGAGGTACGTTGAGTAAGGAAATATGTTTTTATTACTTATATTATATTTCTAGAGAAAATGGATGATTTTTGCGTATGAATCATTGGATATTCGACAACCTTTCAATTTGTTTAAACAGGTACCGGGTATTTCAATCAAAGGATTGTAAGTGATATAAACTGTTCCCGTCATTTAGTACTGCATTTGATACACATATTTTTTCTGATCTGTTATATATATGCATTCGTTATGTAGAAATAATTACATATAGTTATGTGTAGATTTTATATAAAAAGATGACTTACATGGAGAGCTGGATTTGCATTTCATGTTATAACAGTCAACCTAACACGGGTGCACTTACAAGGTATTTTTATTGCTGTTAACCATACTACCATAGATAGTATGTGGCCCGATAGAAAATCAGGAACCTATCAAATTATCAGATAACACTTGAGTATATTGTATTTATATTTCTTCAAGTGTTAGACAAGATGACAATTTAGATGACAAAAATGATTCACCAACATGTGATAACCTTGGTTTAATGACAAATACACTTTGTTTATCGCACGCTGTACATGGGCACGTGCTGATGATAATCTGGGTTATTTTGTGTATTATTGCTAATCTCATATGTGTTATCAAACTACGTTAACCTTACAATTGTGTATTTATATGAGAAATTCTTTGTAAATAAAGTGACACCAACCATGTGTTTATAATAAATATGATGTTGGGAGTAATGCTTCAAACCGGCCAATGATCATAAACTCTGCTGTTCAGACAATATGCATTATCTCTGTGCACACATTCTAGTCATAAACGCTACCAATGTAGATATGTAGACACTTTGTTGATTGTGACACTGAATGGATAGTGACCGTTGTTTTTCTCATATTCTTTTTTCGTAATGAGGATGTCAAAGAAGGTGTATTGAGATAGCTATGCATCAAGTTCTGAATGTTTGCTAATTGAGCCCCATTTATATCGCACGTTTGGTACTTAAAGTGATAGAGGATAAACGTGATCAAGCACAGAACATACCTGAATTCAACCGTTAGTTTGTGGATTTCAAACTGAAAATCATATTATTCAATATTATCCGTAAACATTATCATCGAATGGCGTCATCATTACTGACTTGGAAATTTGTGTCAAGTAAAAATAATCACAGTACAGGATATGAGTATTGGAAACAACACACGTCAGGAAAGTCCATGAACTTATGCAGACTCCATAGGTCGCAAATAGATGTGTCGGCATTGACCGGGGGTATAAAAAGGAGCGAATTTCACAAGGAAGGCATATCCACATTCAACCTCTCTTATCTATTTTTTTTGGGTATATTTATATTCATTTATATTATATAATTTATATCTATTTACTTAATTATGTGTTATTGATAAACATTTTAATCTAATAACCATCGTTTCCTTCATTTATGTAGGTATTCTCTACTGTATAACCATTGGCAGACTGAAAACCCCGCTTAAGGGGACACCCCGCTTAAGGGGACACTTGGCCCGGAACGGAGGGTGTCCCCTTAAGAGGGGTTTTACTGTATAGAGAGATGGCAATTGTCCACTATCCCAAGAAACTATTTTTTCTATTTCCAGTTTATAAAACTTTTTCTTATGTAAAACAAGGCTTAAATTTAGCCTCATTCACACAAATAAAACTGGTTTGAACCTCCCCACAAACACTCAACCTCATGCTGTGGCCGAAACCGGCGTACAGTAGAACCCCGCCTAATGGACACCCCGCGTGAACGGACACCTTTGCTCGGAACGGTTCCCTCTATTAGATGTTTATTTCAACCCCGTGTAAGCGCACACCCTGCGTAAGAGGACACTTTTGGCCGGAACGGAGGGTGCCCGCTTACGCGGGGTTCTACTGTATTTTCCTTGTTTTCATGGTCTCTCTGAGGCAGCTCACTCCACATTAAAAATATTTCCACTTGTATTTCTGACCCAAACTGACATCCTTTTATAAACATGACATAGCATCGTAGTGAGACTGTAGATAACGTACATTTGGTACAAGTCTTGAAGTACCGTTCTGTTTGCTACATCTGCATTTCTATGAGAAGCTGGTCATATATCTCCTTTGTGCAGAATAGCTCGTCATTGAAAGGTGTTTAGAACCTGAGTGTGTAGTGACATGTAGGAGCAGACACAGGAAAACAAACTGAGGGGCACTCAGAGCAGTTGAGAGCAGCGCACTTCTCCCCACGCCCCGAGTTATAAATAGTATGTGCAGCTCAATCCCGGGCGCCCCCTGGCATCCCGCCAATCACTGTATACCAACAACTCAGCTGCTCCAGCCACTGCTTCAGGCACAGGCTAGGTTACTCAGCGACCACGGCACTCACACAGTATCTGCATGGAGAGTGAACAAGTAGGGTGTGTACCAAAGTTTGAGCGACTGCTAACATCGCTGAGCAACAGTTGGCAGTTTGTATAGGAGTGTAAGATCAGAAAGACGTAGGCCTGAGCATACAACAACATCATCAAAGATTTATAGTGATTACCATCCGGGAGTTTACACCTGATCTGGAGCTGTCGATTACATATAGATCGATCTTGTTCTGTACGTGAGGCTGGCTCAGTACTGAGATGTCCAAGAGTTGATTCCATACAGAGGAGATATTGCGTTGGAATCAACAGTACCATTCTTCATACAAGAATCGACTACAAACAGAAAAAAAGCTTTCATCAGAAGTGTCTCGTTGTGAACCAGTGGACAAGGAAAAGCATATCTGTATACAACATCTCTGAAGTATAAACAACGTAGGTCAACATATTTTGTTTACCACCTGTAGATATTTGTGTACATGTTCTCACAGTTGTTGCGTAGCAACATGAAACCATGGACTCAGGTACACCCATAGCTAATCTTCGAATACTGTATGTGTATAAAGGGGGGCTTTTTACGAGAAATCAAAGCAGTCAGTGAATAGTGATATCCCTCCTGGAATATAGACGCATACTTTCAAGATTTATCAGATAGTATCAGAATCTTGGATATTTTTCTTAAAGCACATTGTCAACTAAGAAAGAAATTGATGAGTGTTTGGTCTGTGTCCTAGTTTGCCATCGGGTTTGGAGTGTTTCAGAATATTCACTCACCTATCACCTCGTTCATATTACTGTGCACCCCAAACGAGATGGTGAAGAGGGACTCAGACCAAGCACAAATATGTTTCTGATTTTATCTTAGCCTGGGAATGTTTATCTGTTTATCACCAGTTGAGTATGACTCACCGTCCTCGCAAGCCCGTTGAGAATGAGTTCGTAATGTTAAGCCTATGAACGTTTATACAAGGCTAAGATAATGATTAATACGCTAGCACTATAGTGAGTGCGTTACCTGCGTTAGTGTCATTTACATGGTTTAAATCTATTAAATACATAGTTTTGTTTTTGTTTTACCACATATGAATCGAATGTCCGAGGTAGAGCGTGCTCGCACGTGCTTTATAGATGGCCTAAAGGTTAGAATGGTCACATATAGACTTTCAGTATGCTGTAAAAATGACTATCCCTTCACTATCTGCGTGATATTCACTGCAATATTGGGAAACGAGCAGGGTGCCAGTATCTCAGGGTCTTAAAGGTGTACCCAGCAGACTATGACTAATCGTTCAAGACTGAAATACCTCAAGACCCGCTTCAACTTGATATTTTTGGAACTTAGACTCTGGCAGTTGCAGAAATGGCAATTTGACTAGGTGCAAGTAGATTACAGAAAACTATCCATAGACTGAATATAACCCAAATCTTTTAATTATTATTCACATATAATTGCATGCTCATTCATCAATGATGAACATGCCATTTGCTCCTAGTCTATAAGAATGCTTCCTTTCCAGCACCAGGACAGTATGACGACCTCCTCGCCGTTTATCGTTAGTTCTCGCGAGGCAGGCGAGATGGCGCGGCAAGCGGCGGCGAGCGGGAACGACAATGTCGGCTGCTACTTACTGTCGGTACGTCTTCTGCCGCTGTACGGCGCTGACATCGTCCCGCGTGGCGTCTTCAAGAAGTTACCGCGTCTCGTGAACGGCATCCCGCTGGGCGCGGGAATCCTGTCCCATATCGACGCCTCCGACATCCTGTGGAAGTACGTGGACGGCTGTACGGACGTGCACACATTCGTCTCACAGCCCATGACGCGGGAAGCGGCAGAACAGACGCGCACCAATCTCATCAACACTCTCGTCAAAGACGCAAAGGCCGTCTTTGGTGACGTAACTGTCAAGGTTTCCGTCACACTATCTATGAACATAGCATACGACTCTGACCTCATCGTCAATGACATTGCCGAGTGTCTGAACCAGGGCATGCATTTCATTGACTGACACAGACCTGCTAACACTAACTAGCACTATATTGGACAAACGTAGCCTCTATTCCTGAACTATTTCCCAGGACTAAAAAAATATTTACATATATATACTAACTCAAGACATGAGGTTTGAAAGAAAGGAATGTGTCTATTAAAATTTGCATACGGATCAAGTTCAGAACGAGGCCCAACGGACGCAGGGTACCGAGTCAATTATATATATACATGTATATATATATATACTTTATCTTCATCTACATGTATTTACCTTTCCCGGTGTTCAGATATATGTTTACCAATTTCAGTTGGATATAAACCTTCTGAATTCAATTTGAAACGTTGATAGACTCGAATGACTTTGCTCATTGGGTTTCATTCACTTCTGCCTCTAAGCAATACAGTTTCGAGAGGTTATGCTTGTATTGTCAGGCCGATCACAATGCTGAAATATATGAGCCATGGAATTCTCTGTCTCAAAACTCGGGCATGTCTGTGATATAGGCTCACTGATCTCAATGATTGAAGCACCCTTTATCGTGCTCCACTATACCCCATATCAGTCTGCGAAATGATAACACATATTTTCTCTGCATGGTAGGGTACTAGATAAACATTTTGGAGACCGTATTATAAAAGAAATATCTGGGGTATATGCATAGGAGTACAGTTGGTGTACTGAGGGAAATTGCGACAGTATTATATGGTACTTTGTTTATGTGTTCTCACAAAACTGTCTTTATGGCGTTCCTCTGGCTTTAAATGAATTTGCATGCATTCATAATTAAGATTTAGCTTGTATTTCAATCTTATATAACAATATCTACACATGTAGCCTTTCCTATGAAACTGACATTTCTTAGTCCAGTGATGTGAACTGGCGTTATTGTCTATATAACTAAAGTAACCCACAGACAAGTCAAGAAAAATATATTGAACGGATTTATCAGTTTTTAAGTTCAATGTACAGCACTGGTATAAAACCAAAATTTACAGGGTATCACATGGTTGTGTGCACTGCCATTGTACTTACATTTGCTCTCTTTGAAAATAAATCATTAAGAGCATGTATATTTTTCTCTCTTCAATTAAAAATAGAAAAGGGAGTGTTCAGAGGGACTTTGAAAAGAAAAGATATAATTACACTGGTAATACTGATGCACCTGACTAGAGAATCTATTCATTCCAGGTGTTGGTAGTGTGTAGCTCATCAATTATAATTATTTTTGAGTACAATATCTAGTTCCCATTTTACTGTGTTTTCTTTTGAAAAAAATTATAGATAAGGCAACGAGTTTCAATATATAAAAATGTAAAAAGGGCCAAATGCACATATTTAATCTTTCATGAGGTTTATTAAATATTGTTCAACCTCCTCGGCCTCAATTGCTCATAAATCAATGTTGATACACAGTGGTATGCATATAGATGTTACATTCTGCCAAGTTTTAAACACAAAATTACGGAAATAGAGAGTTGTGCTGAGGGTTTCTAGGGTTGAGGCACGGGGCATATGGCAAGGGAGCTTAGATACTCAGAGAAACAGCCTAAGAGAGTGCACCCGGTCAGTTGTATTTATATGTTTATTCCCACTGTGAAACCTATATCTACACTTAACTGATGGATATAACGGTGACCCCTACATCCTCCTCCTGAGTTAGCTGAAAATACGCCCAGTTGTTGGACAACTCGTCTTATGACGTCAGAATACTCATAAGAGCTGTTTACCTTCCGGTGCAGTGCCCTGAACCCTGTGGTATTTCGGTGCTCGATAACCTGTACGGCTAGTGTTAATTCCCGATTATTTTCTTTCCATTGCCATGTGATGTGGTATGTAGTTCAGCTCAAGTCGGATATTTTTGGGCGACCTCCTCTCCAGTTCACTTTCTGTTCTTCTAAACCCCCCCCCCTCCTCCTCTCACACACACATTCTATATCTATCTCGCTTGAGTTCTCCTTTTCCCATATATCGTCGTTAAAACTAAAATACTCTGTCAATGCATAGAAGGTTAAGTACCTTATTATATACTTCATAAGTTTATCATAACATCTAGTAAATGCGCCTTCAAAGGGAATGTCCCGTGTGCAAATTCCTTATAAATGGCCCTGAATAAGTTCAGGCAAACCTGAACAAAATCATTATTGCTGGGTACACAGATAACTCTCGAAAACAAGCAGTAACAAAGGTCATAAAAAGATAGTGCCTCGTTATATCAGTCTACGAAACGGCCACTTTGTGAAGGGCCTACTGCTGTTATAAATATTTGATTTTATATCAAAATTAACTACATTTACATTGAGGCCCTTGGGAGGAGATAAGTCAGCAATGTTTACTAAATATTTCATATGTTCTATGCTAGGCTACATTCAGTGATGTCAAATATTGAAAATGACCCTTATGCACAACTTATGGGGTAGAGAACAAAATATAGGGAAAATATGTTTAAAATTTTGAGAAAATCATCTTTTTTATCATTTAAAGTAAACAAAACTAAGATAAGTTATTTTTTCTGGAGTATGATAAATGTCTCTATTTTGTCAGCTTATGAAACGGCCATCAGTCTATGAAACGGCCAAATTTACATGTTAAAAGAGTCAGTGTATCAGGTTATTTAAGTTGTTTTGAAGAATTTTTTTGTGCAGTCGTACATGGGACTCATTACACGCCTCGTTCCACATTCCTATTTAAGTAGTTTTGCCCAAAAGTATGAATGAATGTTCATTAGATCATGTTAATATTTCTTGTATGGCGTTTATTAAATGCCGTTTAGTAGACTGACAAACAGTAATTTCTTTGACTGAAAATTTTAATGTATAGGCCCCCTTCCTTACATAGTGAAAAAAAGCATATATATATATATACATATACCCGTTCTCACGAAACGGGAGGAACCCCTGTTTTCAGGTTCACCATGTCGTAACTCATTCAATTTTGTAGTTACTCATCTATTTCTTTTTTCATCAAATAGATCTCACTGAGAGCTTCAACGCCATATATACTTTTACCTTTGTCTATGCATTAGAAGAGACAATATGATCGAAAAACCACCCATTTTTCACTCTTTTTTTGTTGCCATAAACATGTACACAAAAAAATTATAAATACAAACCATATTTCTCATTCTAAAATTTCTCTCAACCAACCTGCCTCATTGGAAACAATATGTTCCAAGTGAAAATTTTGAAAATATTTGTCTTTGAATATTTGTTATACTCACTTTTATCATGGCTAAAATGTACCTGTTCTTTACGTAGCCATTTTTCTCTATCACATTGAAGAATAAAAACATAGTTAACCCCTTCTTTTTTTGCATGGATTCTAACCCTTATGGTGTATCTTATGGGGAAAGAATTTTCAAAAAAATCATAAGAAAAGTACTATGGACTCCAGAAAAGCCTATATTCCGTAAAGTGCTTATGGCTAAAACGTGTTGTTCTTTACGTCGCCCCCTTCAGCAATGTCGGAACCAAGGAAAAAAGTTATTTATATAAAAAAAAAACATTCAGAAAATTAGAAAATATATTACTCTCCATTTTTCCCTACTAGTTCCATACATTTTATTTGGTAAAAAGAGGCAGAAAACTGTGGCGACGTAAAGAACATATTAGTTTCTCTCTACGTCGCGGGTCGGCGGCACAAGTTTTTTCAACCTCACCGCTAGAGTACTCTAGCTACTTCCGATGTAAGCGCGCGCATACCCTCACGTGGTCCTCCTCTACCAACGCGGGACACTCGACGGGTGATTTTTTCATATGCTCTCTTGAAAATGTGATAAATATGTCCATAAAACTGATTAGTTTGGTGAAATGAGTACTGTAAGAAAGTCAGGCACATACATATTCACATTGTGTATGCATTTGAAATGTTTTCCAACCTCCAATCGAACTTTTTTAATAATTACTGGCACCCTATCGATTATAGCAGCTAGATTGTGTCCATTTTGCACCACGCTACGTAAAGACAAAATGGCGACGTAAAGATATATGTTCTTAATCAGGTCTTCTGATGGTGAAGGAACCAGTTCTTGTATGGAGAAACAATGGGAGATAATAGTTTTTTCGTCTCTTGATATAGTTTGGTGCATATGTTGGTTTTCATTGTGAAATTAATGGTAGAATTGATGACTTCTATGTGCTACGTAAAGATGTTTTTATCCGGCTATGTAAAGATGTCTAAAATGATTACCCTTCATTCCTATATGGTAGAAACATCTTGAAATCAATGTCAAATCAAAGGAAATTACGAATATGCTATTTTTTCGGTTAAAATGTTGTGCGACATAAAGATAAAATTGTGCGATGTAAAGATTTCTTTGGTTTGTTTGCCGATTCTGGTCTTCTATGAACTTTCATACGAAATAATACATATGGTAGAACTTTATATACTTGAAGGGAATATATTCCTAATTTCTCATTTTTTTCCTTTCTTTCTCCTGCAGTCCCTTGGTGGTGGGAGTTGTTGTTTTTTTTTAAGTAAGTAATATTTATTCTATTTCATTCTCAAAGTATTTTAGAATAATATTTTTTTATTTCAAATGTTCTTTTCAGTTATTGTATTATTGTTCCCTTTATATGTGGGTTTTTGTGTTTAACTAGTGCATGAATTCTTCCTTAGAGTACTTTACTGTTAGATTATTAGTATGTACACTGAATGAGAGTTAAACTTTAAGTCTTTATGCCACTACGGGAAGATAGTGTATTACTAGAGGAGGGATAGCCAAGTGTAGTTAGCCGCATACCTGGCCAGAGTGGCATGGAGACTGATAAGTCTAACTCAAATTCTGTTTCATATTTATACTACCCCTTCTCTTTGCTTTGATATTACTGAAATATGCATATATTTTAAACAACCAACCGAAGTACAACCGTAACTTTTCAGTGCAACCACAACAGCTCACAATCTGGTGGTTTATTCTTGAATTTGTTTAGGCCCCTAGAGGGATAATTGGCACTTCATCTCATGGCATGCCGCATACAATTTTGCTATCTCATGCCTATTGAGGTTTTTTATTAGGATGGATAAATACTTAGAGACATTCAATATACCTTCAGCCCTAAGGCATTTTTAAAACTAACTTAATTTTCCATTTTTCAAATCACAATACACCCAATGGTGGCATTCTTCAAAAAAGCTGGCATACTCCAACATCAGAGCTTCATTGGGGTGAGACCAGTCATGCAGCTCCAACCACTTTTGCTTTTATTAAGAAACTTGTTCCATCTCTTAAGGCTATCCAGCCTGGCCTCCAAATGATTAACTTCATTACCGATTCACCAGTCTCGCAGTACAGGAACAAGAGTGTTGTGAAAATTATTTCTCAAAGTCAGAACGAATTTGGTATAAAGATGGGGTGGAACTACCTCGAAGCAGGACATGGGAAGGGTCCTTGTGACGGTGTGGGGGGTAGTATCAAACAGTCAGCAGACATAGCTGTCAAGAGGGGGGCACACATTTCATGTGGCAAAGAATTTTTTGATTGGGGTAGAGAAGCAAAGCCTGCTCTCATGTTCATTTTCCTTGATGGGCGTGATATTGCCCGCACCAAGAGCCAGTTATCTACATGCACACAAGTGCAGGGTATGTCCTGGTGTCACACCATACAGGTGTTCCAAAGCTCTGTCTACATAAGGGAGACATCTTGTCATGACGGATGCTGTTCTCTTCAGCCAGTTTGTGAGGGATGGACAAAAACAGATGTGAAGGTTAAGTCTAACCAACAAGTGCAAAATGTTCAGGAAACTCCTACTATAGTTACAGATGCAAATGATGATGATGAAGATGAAGAAGAAAACGAAGCCTACATTATAATGGCAAATGAAGGAGAAGGAGGAGATGTTGATGATGATAAGAGTGATGACGACATTGACGAAACAGACACAGAGGTAGAAACTGACGACGATGTAAGGGGGCAAAAGGAGAAAGGGGGGGTGGGAAGAAGAGTGCGATAGAACAGGAGAGTGAGGGGGAAGAGCAGAGTGAGGAGGAACAGCAGAGTGAGGGGGAACAGCAGAGTGAGGGGGAACAGCAGAGTGAGGGGGAACAGCAGAGTGAGGAGGAACAGCAGAGTGAGGGGGAACAGCAGAGTGAGGGGGAACAGCAGAGTGAGGGGGAACAGCAGAGTGAGTGGGAACAGCAGACAGAGATAGAAGAGGAAAGGGATATAGAACATGATATGGAGACAGAACATGTGACAGAGATAGAGACGGAGATAGAACATGAGACGGAGACAGAACATGAGACGGAGATAGAAAAGGACACGGAGAAAGAACATGAGACGGAGATAGAACATGAGACGGAGACAGAACATGAGACGGAGAAAGAACATGAGACGGAGATAGAAAAGGAGACGGAGACAGAACATGAGACGGAGAAAGAACATGAGACGGAGACAGAACATGAGACGGAGATAGAAAAGGAGACGGAGAAAGAACATGAGACGGAGATAGAACATGAGACGGAGAAAGAACATGAGACGGAGAAAGAACATGAGACGGAGACAGAACATGAGACGGAGATAGAAAAGGAGACGGAGAAAGAACATGAGACGGAGAAAGAACATGAGACGGAGAAAGAACATGAGACGGAGATAGAAAAGGAGACGGAGAAAGAACATGAGACGGAGATAGAACATGACACGGAGACAGAACATGAGACGGAGAAAGAACATGAGACGGAGAAAGAACATGAGACGGAGAAAGAACATGAGACGGAGACAGAACATGAGACGGAGATAGAAAAGGAGACAGAGAAAGAACATGAGACGGAGATAGAACATGACACGGAGACAGAACATGAGACGGAGAAAGAACATGAGATGGAGAAAGAACATGAGACGAAGACAGAACATGAGACGGAGACAGAACATGAGACGGAGATAGAAAAGGAGACGGAGAAAGAACATGAGACGGAGAAAGAACATGAGACGGAGATAGACAAAGAAACAGAGACCAAGAGAGTTCCTGAGGTAGGAACCTTTGTGGCAGCAATGTATGAAAGTAAGTGGTATGTAGGGAAAGTTCAGAAAATCAATTTGCAGCAGCTAGACCCTGTGCAGCTATCGTTCATGAAATGGTCCCGCGGTAAACTGAAATGGTCTCTGCGGGATGAAATGTGGGTTCCCCTGAGAGACATTTTATGCTTCATCAATACTCCAATGAAGGCCCCAAAGGGTGGGCTTTTTGTCTTGAGTGAGGAAGACTCTGACAAAGTAAATAAAATTTTGCAAAAGTAGTAGCGCTAGTTTAAAAGTTTTATAGCTATCACTCATATTCTTTGCATTAATGTGAGGCGATACTAATATAACATGCTTCATGAGGTTGTTAGTTGTAAAAAGAAAAAGTTTCATATTGCTAGTGTAAATATTTCCTAGTCTCAGAGCAGGCTAAGGAATTTGTAGTTTTGAGATGTTCTTTACATCGCCAGTTAATCTTTACGTCGCCCAACTTAAAAGGGTTTATCTAAAGTAAAAAAAAATTGAATTTTTAAAAAGACTTATGGTACTGCAGAATGCATAAGGTTTGTTAAATTGCGGTTAAAATAAGAGAAATGTCGCCTCTCTTATTCAAGAGTGGGTACTTAGAATTGCATATAGTAAGGAAATGGTTTGTGAGGCTACTGAATTGTGGTTTCTTCTCCTTGAAGGTGTTCCCGTGTTCACAGATAGATAGACAAAGTTGTAAATTGAAAAAAAAAAAAAAATTGGTATAATATTTCATATTCTAAGAGAAGGCTGAGTATATTGTAGTTTCACAGTTTCTTTACGTCGCCAGGTATCTTTACATCGCTCAAACTGATACACGTTTATCTAAGGTAAAAAAAGACAAAATTGAATGTTAAAAAATACTTTCGTACTGCAGAATGCACAAGGTTCGTGTCAGTGTGATTCAAAACGGAGAAAAATAGAATGTTTTCTTCACCAGTGGGTGCTCAGAATTGCATCTAGGGTGGAAATGACTCTGTAAGGTTTGAATTGTGTTTGAAAATTTCCTGTTGTCCTTCACATTTCTTCTGTATTCACAGATAAGATTCAGCAACTTGTACGCTTCAAAAAAAAAAAAATTGGTATAGCTACTATAGATATTTGCTAGTCTGAGAGCAGGCTGAGTACATTGTAGTTTCCTTTGCTCTTTACGTCGCCAGGTATTCTTTACGTCGCTCAAACTGATACACGTTTATCTAAGGTAAAAAAAGACAAAATTGAATGTTAAAAAATACTTTCGTACTGCAGAATGCACAAGGTTCGTGTCAGAGTGATTCAAAACGGAGAAAAATAGAATGTTTTCTTCACCAGTGGGTGCTCAGAATTGCATCTAGGGTGGAAATGACTCTGTAAGGTTTGAATTGTGTTTGAAAATTTCCTGTTGTCCTTCACATTTCTTCTGTATTCACAGATAAGATTCAGCAACTTGTACGCTTCAAAAAAAAAAAAATTGGTATAGCTACTATAGATATTTGCTAGTCTGAGAGCAGGCTGAGTACATTGTAGTTTCCATAGCTCTTTACGTCGCCAGGTATTCTTTACGTCGCTCAAACTGATACACATTTATATAAGGAGAAAAAAAAAAAAAATTGAATGTTTTAACACACTTTTGTACTTTTGTTACTTTCTGCTGTAAATGGTTATAAAAAAGAGAAATTTTAATGAGATTTTTAGGAAGTATTCTATTTCTTCTTTTTTGTAGTATTATTCCCATTAAAATTCTATATATTTCAGTGAAAATTTATTTTTTATTAAAATTCGGCAAGGAATTTTAAATAAGGAAAGATATATGCTCATGTACAAATGAATTATAACAATTTTTGAATTACATTTTCATAATGAAACAATTTGAGGTATAGATATGCATTTCAGACATAGAATGACACATTTTATCTTTACATCGCCACTTTTGCATAGAGTAGTGCACCCTAATTATATAAGCTAGCATAAATTTGCTTTCACTTTTGTTATAAGGGGGTGTTCAAGAATAGCATGAGGGGGGTATAGGTTGCACATTGGTATTTTCTTAGAGAGGGTAACTGTTGACACAAAGCATTATACAACATTTGAGGGCTTTTTAAGTGAACACAAATATGCTCTTCACTCTTTCAGAGATCAAAAAATACTTGAAAGTTTTGGGTTTTTTTTGCCTCATGAATAAAAGTACATAGATTAATAATATAAGTTACTTTGAAGACCATTAGCATAAAAGAAATTAGTTCTTCACCTGGTCTAAATTTTGTGGCGACGTAAAGATAAATTTCAGTGGTAGTATTCTTCAAAGTGCCATTGTGAGTGATCTAAGACCGATATCTTGTAGCAAATTCTTCCTGATATGGAGGAAGATGTATAATTAAAGATAATGATCACTGAAAAGGTATAAAATTTATTTGAAGAAAGGGTGTCAAAAACAGGGGTTCCTTCCATTTCGTGAGAACGGGTCATATATATATATATATATATATATATATATATATATATATATATATATATATATATATATATATATATATATATATATATATTTATATATATATATTGTTTTAGTATGATACTTCGACATCCAACTGTCCATCCCTTTGCTCGCGTGTGTCTGGATCTGTGTAATAAGGTGCGTGCGCGTCTGTGTATGAATCCACATGCCACACTAAATTATCCATTTAATATTTCTGAACAGTATTCACGCATAGAGACACATGAGTCCTATTGACCATACAAATTCGGAGTTTAAAGAATGACCAACTGGGACGGACACTAGCAGAGTCCATAAGCATGGGTCTACCTCCATGGCAACGCGCCTTCACCAACGGTGCGCTCCCCTCCGAGTCAGTTCAAACATGTTATACAGCCTCTCTCTGTCAGTAGCTACCTCCACCCGGGAGCTCTGCCACCGCGGTAGTGGGTGTCGTAGCCCTGACGTCACATGACGTCACGCTGATGTCATCACTATTCTCCGTGAATCTCAGAATGAGGTTTGCGCGGCCCCGATCGTCACCCCGCGTGTCCTCAGTTCACCTCAAGCCGGCACTAGCTCCACCCCTTCCCGGCCCGCGCGGCAAGGTCACCGCCCGCAAGACACACCACTGGTGTCAATATAGATGCCAGTCTATCGTAGTGGTGCAGCTGAGGTGATGAGCATACCGAAATGGGTCGTTAACATGCAAGGCATGCAGATTTCCCAGCAGAGTAAAGGCATGGACATAAATAGGGGTAGCCTAATAGCTAATTAATGTTTTTGTGTTTCCTATGCTAACCTTTTATTATCCGATTGCAATGGTTAGAATTGCACTTATGTATTGATCATAAATGACCCAAGTCAATAAATCTACACATATCTCCATTCACACAGAATAATTAGACTTGTAATATGTATCCACCATATTGTTCTATAATGGTATGTTGCCCTGACCCCAAGAGGACACGAATCGGGCCGACCATCGCTATTTACACATATTGCAGGGTGACGGATCTAGGTGAGTAAATGAGGTAGTGGACGTGACCAAGAGAAATATGAGGGGTGGTTAGTCCCTACCAACTCACATCATTGATTAGATCAGTTTCTAATGCACTTCCTGCATAATTGCAATGGGGTAAATGGGGTATATAAATGTGAAACATATTGGAATACAAAAATATCTAAAATGGAATCGTTATGAAGATCAATTGACCGTGGATTGGATGTGGTTTACAACCTACCACCCCTCTCAGCTGAAAGGCGAGTGGTCATGTCCGGGAATCACCCCAAAAACAAGAAGTAGGGGACATTGACCTGAAAACTAGCTGGGTCAGGTCATACATGAATCCCAAAGCGTACCTGGTTGAACCATCAATAACACGCAGGAGTAAGTAGGTCAGTCGCTGCCACTCAACGCCTATCTGCCAGCCTCGTGGCCCGAATCTATTAACCCAGTTTTCGTATGGGTTTTTTGTCGGCGATCCAGGGAACGTGCCTGTCTGGGATGTGATTAGGGAGCGACAGGTTGGTTTGAGATCCAACAAACGCTCCACCTTACCCTCTCTCGTGCGAAAAATGGACTCTTCCACACGAGCCCTGGTATCTGGTTAGGTAATCTGGAACAGTGCATGGTTCGCGCTGTATGGGGGGATAGGCGTGCAATAGACGCAATCTTTTTTTCAAATAGTGCAAGCTAGGTTTTGGAGCCACCATGCCTGGACTACTGTCCTTCTTAATATCATGTACATACAACTGGAGAGATACACTGTCCATGTTAATATATACCTTACTCATTCTGTCATAAAATAATAACGACTAGGGCTAATGTTGTAAGGATATATACTAATTATGTGACTCTGTCAAATCTTAAATTAGGGAACAAATTCAATTAGAATCGTCTCTAGTAGCCTTCCCGAAAATTCAAAATTAAAGGTGCCTTCATAAAAGTGCCACTTTCTAATACTACTCATGAAGCTTCCTCGGATGCGGACGTTGTGGCGACACATTTCACTTTCACCGTGGATGTTCGGCCAATATCGCATCTAAAGGCAATGCTACAAGGGGCCTTTTCGCGTGCACCCAATGTATCCACAGTCGTTCACTAGTCTAATCATCTCTGTAGCAGATGAAGAGGTGGTGGAGGACCTTAAGTCACATACTGATTTTTTTAATTTCGCCTGTGTTACGGGCTGGTTGATAACATTTGTTTCTTGATGAGCTTCTTTTCATGGAACCATATATTCTATCATGGTCTTCATATGCCATACCTGTCACCACCTCTTAATTCGGCGGCTGTGCGTGGGGAAATGTCGGGATCCCGTGTGGAGGATGTGCGGGTGCTTCCTACAGTGCTGCCCTCAAGTGTATGTTTCCGTAACTAAACTAACTATACTGAGGTGCTCTACAGCTAAAGTTGAGAGAAGCTTTCTGCTTAGATTGGCCGCCACCTCTGTCTACAGTGTTCCAACTTAGAGGTTGGTATGGTTAAATCCTGGTCGAATCCATGAATTCCTACTATCGGGCCAATGAGCTTTCTTTATCCGTGGATTTTTAGAGCCAAAATAGCCGAAATATTCAAAACTGACTTCTAGCATGAATATAATACATGTACATTCTCCAACAATAGGCTCAGGTCACAGAGAACATCTGCTGGGAGAGTAACTAGACACTTACAAAGAATGGGTCAAGCGGCCACGGATTAAACCCAACCAAAGCTGACGTAGTGTAGCTCTGGCGGCCAGTGTACTTTCTTCTAGGTTTCGTAATTATTTTACCATCTAGTAGACTCATCAGGTCAAAAACGAAAACTGCATTCCTTAAATCAGTCTGAGAATGATCGCGCTTATATCGATTTGTATGACATTTGATCCTGAGAGGAGCAGAGTCCACACGCACTTCTCACAGGTCAATCAAAATATGGAGTAAAATAACTCAGGTTGTTTTGAGTATTAATTACACAGGGCACTTTGGCTCCTCATACTCCTCACCCATACACCTAGGGGCGCTGCCGGTATTGAGTAAGTGTATTGCTGGTGCACTGCACTGCTCAGCTCTGGCTCTTATTTTTCTTATCTTGTTTTTAGTGGTGAATAAAAAATGTCACTTAACTCTCATTCTCATTCAACTCCTGTATTCTCATGTCATTATATTATTACATTGTCATATACTCTTGTCATCCTCTTGTAAATTAATACTACATAGCATTTGTTGGGGTAGCAGCTGTACTACTTCAGTTAGGTCAAGTTCTAGTAGGGCTTGTCAGATTGTTTGTGTAGTTTTACGTCTGGGTAGGCTAGTTACATATTTTTGAGACTGACTCATTGGTTGACCTATCAGGTTCTTGTAACATATATTAACTCAACTTTGGTCTGCTTGTAGCAGTGTGACCCTATGCCCTTTTTATAGTGCTTCCTCACTGAAGGGCTGTGCCGCAGACCATGGTCACATTATACTGACAATGATTAACCATTCACTGCACCATACCAATCGGGCCAGCAAGCTGACGAGTATGAAGTTCTGTGTATGACAGTTTGATGTCTCTGATGACAGCATTCTTTGGATCATGCTGTCCAATTTATTTTTTAAACATCTTTATTAAGCTGAATAAAGCGTCGGCAACACGCCGGTATGAGTGCTCTTCCAGGTTTCAAGGTACTCTCTTACATTCGTTTTTATAGAAAACAAGAACAAGTGTATAAATCTAGAGTTTACATAATTACTGGCTCCTGAGTGATGACTCTACAATTATAACTGTTATACTTAGTGTCTTTCGCGTTAGTAGGAGCCTTTTGTTTCACACTAACATAAGTCTTTTGTGCAGGTGTGTGTCAGTTCCAATATTGTCCTTGAATATGAATCACCTGCCTTAATATGACCCCAGGTCCTACTGCGGGTCATGCCAACCTTGATCTCCTTTCCAAAATCAGTACCACATAGTCCTGTCCTGAGTGATGATTATACATTAAATAAACATTTCATTCATTCAACCTTTTATGTTATATTACTGAGAGGATCACTTGGTCCCTTACCATAAGAGTACATCAAATATTAGGTATACATTATAATCAATATCATCAAATGGTAAAAGGTACACAAAACATACATTACACACACACTGGGATTCGTCTCCCTCTGACGGGCCAGCCCACTCTCCTATATCCGATTCAGAGACAAGGCCCACTGTTTTTGAGCTTGCTTGAACAGTTCATAAGTATCAATATTATGAATTGTGGCAGGTAAGTTGTTCCACTCGAGACTTCCTCAATATAGGGTGTTACTCTTGAACTTTTCAATCTTTGGGGGGGTCACCGCAAAAACCGCTGCATCATACAGACGTGTTCTATTGTCTATATGGGTAATTAATAAATCTCTATTTTTTGCTTGTGTATACATATAATTTCTCAAGTGCACAGTCTGTCTTGCTTTAAGAGTTGGTACACAGGCAATCTGATGTAGGGTAATTACCGGCAACCCCTCACTACCAGCTATGCATTTGCGTAGGTATCGATTCTGTATTCTCTGTAATTAGTACTGAGCGGCAAGCCATCGTATATAATATCGCCAAAGTCAAAATACGGCAGTATTGTCTGCTTATACAGGAGAACAGCGGTTTTTTTATCTAAATATTTTCTGATTTTGGTTAGCATGTACACTTTATGAGTAGTCAGTTTAATCACATTGTCAACGTGGGCATTCAGTTTTAGGTGTGGGTCCAAAATAATTCCTAGGTAGTTATAATGGTACACCCTAGCTATATCTACTTGATTAATGTTAAGGTTTACCTGGTTATTTTTAACCTTTTTTAGTTGTTGTTGGGTTCCGAAAATCATCAATTTTGTCTTCTTTAAGTTTATTGTTAGTTGGTTCTGATTTGCCCACAGTGACATCTTATCCAAACTTAATTGAATTTCACCTAAAATCTCCTGAACAGAGTTACCACTGCCATATATATGACCGTGTCATCCGCATAGAATTTGCTCCGGCTCGATCCCGTCATTCCACACAAATCATTTAATATAAACTAGGAAAAAGAATGGCCCCAGGATCGAGCCCTGAGGGACTCCGCATCTGATAAGTTTTGACTCAGAAATCACATTATATGCTATTGTACACTGGTGTCTTGCTGTTAGATAGCTTGTAATCCAGTTAAATAGTCTATCCCGAATGCCTAGCATATGTAGTTTTTCTAATAGTATTGTATGATTCACCATGTCAAACGGTTTGGCTTGATCAATAAATACAGCCATCGTAATCTGTTGGTTATTCATTGCCACAAAAATATCATCAATAAACTTTATAACTGTATCTGTTGTTGAATGGTTTGGCCTGAATCCTCCCTGATCATCAGAGACTAATTCATTCACATCACAGTGGGTCATTAATCGCCTCTGAACCAATTTCTCAAGTAATTTCCCTGGGACAGGCAGTAGCGAGATCGGTCTATAATTATTAACTAACTGCTTATTCCCTTCTTTAGGTATGGGAACGACTGTGGCCAGCTTCCATGCTTCCGGGTATGATCCTTTGTCTAGCGAAAGTCTGAACAACCGACACAACTTTTCTGGAACCGCACTTAATGCAGGTTTCAATAGTCTATTAGATAAGTTGGATAATCCTGACGATTTCCAGGAGTCTATGTCAGCGATCAGTCTTTCAACCTCTTCCACATCAATTTCAATGTCCCTGATTGTGGTCTCAGATGTTTCCCCATGGTATTGCCATTGGTCTGTAAATTTTTCAGCTAGTTTTGGACCTATTTGAGTGAAATAGTTATTGATGTAGGAGCTAGATTTATCAAGGGGGATCATTTCATCAGTTTCATTATCTTTAAGACTAATTTGTATGTTCTCTCCTTTGTTTGGTAGTAATTTGTGAATTTCTCGCCAAAACTTTTTTGGGTTGTCTCTATTATTCTCTAGATTCTGCTTAATATAATTAGCTTTAGCTGCTGTTGTGACCCTTTTAGCTTGATTTTCAGTTTCCTTGCCCTGGCGCAGTCGTCCGTCTGCCTAGTTCTGTGCGCTTTTTTAAGTGCCCAATCTTTGTCCTTCAGAAGCTCTACAATTTCATTGGTAACCCATGGCTCACGTTCTTTTTTAATCTTATAAGTTTTCTGAGGACACATTCTATCTGCCTGCCCCAGGAAGACCCGATACATAGCCTCCCAGGCTTGTAGACAAGATTTAGAGTCTGACCTCAGCAGTGAAAATGCTGCTATTGCCATGGAGGGCTTTCTTCAGGTCACCATATGGTGTGTGGACTCCAGAACCAACACGGTTACCCTCTTATGAACCATCAGTATACATCGGTACATGGTCTTTGAAACATTTCCTCATGGTCTCATAGTCCTTGAGAAAGACAGTTTCAGGGGTGTCACCTTTGTTGTTTTTTTGCTAGGTCAAAGAGGATTGAGGGTGTTTCCTGATCCCATGGAGGGGTTTCAGTTGGCCTCTCACCTCTTATTCTCTTCATTGGGATGCCTGCTTCTCAGTGTTGTGCTCGTGCATAGTCTTATGGCATTTGGGTTGTCTTTATACATTTGGTGATTTTCTTTGAAAATCAAGTTGTAGGCTGGGTTTCTTGGGTTGACCCTAACTCTCATGGAGTATTGTAGATGAATTCGCAGATGAATTGGGGGGATTTCTGCTTCTACATACAGGCTTGGGGCAGATGTTGTTCTAAATGCTCCTAGGCACAGTCGTAGACCTTGGTTCTGGACAGGTTTTGACCTGTCCAGGTAAGATTTTGCTGCTGACTCATACACAACTGATCCATAGTCCAGTCGTGATTGGATGTACATCTTGTAACAGTGTTTCACAGTTAGTTCCCCAGTCAGGTTGACTGAGGACCTTCAGAAGGTTCATGGCTTTCTGACACTTTCTGCTCAGGTGCTCAACATGTGGTGTGAAAGACAGTATTCTGTCAAACACCAGTCCGAGGAATTTTACTTCCTCTTGGACTGTCAGTTCCTTGTTCTGGAGACTGAGGGAAGGTTTGTCCACGCATCCTCGTCTACGACAGAAGTGACCTGCACATATCTTTGTCTCAAAGATATTGAAGCCGTTTTTTCCCCTCCAAACATGAATTTTTGTCTAGAGTTTGCTGCCCTTTATCTGCCCTTGTAGCAGATGACAAAGTCTTCTACATAGAGGCAGCAGTTAACATCATTCTTCAGTTCTTTTGCGATGTCGTTGATTTAAATGCCAAACAGGGTCAAAGTCTGGGGTACACCAATTTCCTGGTCGACTCTCTGGGAGATTGCACTTCCGAGGCGAACATCGAATGTTCTCTTGCTCAAGAATCTTTCAATAAACCCTGTCAGTCTTCCTCTCAAACCCATTTGCTGGATGCTGGATGCTGTGCTTCCAGGTGGTGTCATATGCCTTCTCCAGATCAAAGTTGACTGCAACCACATGTTCTTTGTTGGTAAGACCCTCATGGATCCAGCTTTCCAGACGGACTTAGTGGTCAGTGGACTGTATGGTCTGCAGCCTCATTTCCTTTTATGCCAATATGGCTGGGGAGCCAGCAGAACACAACCTCCTTCTCTTGTTGCTCCAATTCTGAGTAAGATTCTCTTATCACCTGTATAACAGGGTTCTGTGGGTCATGCTGACTGATCGCTTGTAGACATGACTTTGAGTCAGAGAAGATGATGAACTGTCTGTGATTTGACACTTTCATCCATTCCAAAGCACTCAGCAAGGCATGGGCATCAGCAGTGAAGATACTGCTCCTTTGTAATTTCCATAGGGAGTGTGCGCAGGAAAGCCTACATGGTTCCCATCTTTCGAGCCATCCGTATACACCTTCATGTAGTTCCTATAAAGGTGATGCATTTAGGCAAGTTCATATTCATATATGTTTGCTGATGTTTCTGCTTTCTTGTTCTTACATAGGTCAAAGATGATGGTGGGTGATGCCATTGTCCATGGAGGGGATTTGGCTGGGCCTTCTTCCATCACCTTGTGAATTGGGACATGGGTGTCTCAGATAAGAGTTCTCACTTGTGCCGAGAAAGGTTTTGTCACATTCTTCTTTCTTCTAAAGATGCTGTAGTCCTCCCTGAAGATTGTGGCATGAGCTAGATTGCCCCTGGTAGCCTTCACTTTGATTGCATACTGGAGAGACAGCTTCTCATGCCACAGATCAAGCAGGGGAATCCCTGCCTCCACATGGAAGCTTACAGCTGGTGGGGATCGGAATGCACTGAGACACAGCCTCAGTCCCTGGTTCTGGATAGGTTTAAGCCAGTCCAGATAGGACTTGGCAGCTGATGCATACACTACTAACCCATATTCCAGGCAGGACTGGACATATGTCTTGTAAAGTGTGAGCAGAATCTCTGCACCCATTGTGAGTGGGAGAGCATTATTATGAGATTCACTGTTTTTTGGCATTTCTTTAGGAGATACTCAACATGGGGTTTGAAAGACAGGATGCAATCAAACACAAGTCCAAGGAAGTTTACTTCCTTCTCTATTTTGAGCCCCTTCCCTTTGAAAATAAGGGCAGGTATCTCCTTACACCGCCACCTCTACAGTGGCCATATGGCTGACCTTGCAGCAGATGACAACAGCGTCTACATACAGGCAGCACTTCACATCCCGCTGCAGAGTTTTTGTTGCCAAAGAGGGTCACATCCCTGTGGCACTCCCATTTCCTGGTCGACCTTCATAGACTCTGTGACACAAAGGCGGACATTGAATGTTCTGTTTGCAAGGAAGCCTTCCTTGCAGTCCAAGGTTATGCATGTCTTGAAAGATGCCAAATTTCCATGTTGTCATAAGCCTTTTCCAAGTAAAAAAATGGCAACAACATTCTCAGATGTAGCTTTCCTGCCCAATCAGATTATCAGTGGTACTATGACCCTTGCGGAATCCTGACTGGTGGGGAGTCGACAAGTTTTTGGACTCTAGATACCATACCAGCCTGTTGTTAATTATCCTCTCCATTGTCTTGGCCAGACAGCTAGTCATGGCTATGGGCCTGTAGCTGGAGGCTTTGTTCACAGATTGGCATTTCATTAACATAAATATTGAGAAATTCAAATAGTGGCAAGTTTCTATTTTCGCTTAACCCTCTCTATCAAAATCAATCATACTTTTGCCCGATTTAAAGAAATTAACAAAACTGTTTCAGGGGTCATACAGCCATTTCATGAAAAAAAAAGGTTTAAAGGCCCTCTTTGAAGAAATAAAGACTCTCAGCAGAAAAATAAAGGTTTTTCCATTAGTGAATAAGTCCATTTGTATGCAATAATATTGTGGTGAGCTGTCCAGAGGGTGTGCCTCTGACACCCCAAAGGCACCTCTGGACATCCGGAGAGGGCTCCAGAGTGTTGTGTCAGTGACGCTCTGTGAGCCCACCAGGTGGTGCCATGGTCCCAAGAGTGATGTCAGAGGGTTTCCAGACAGCTGACTATAAAAGTCTCTGTACACCCTCCAGATGTCAGTACGTCTCTAGAGTGGGCTTGAAGACCTCCATAGTTCACTTGATTTTCTACTTTGGTAGACACATATTATACAGGGTTCCCACAGTATTCCTGATTAAAAAATTCTTTGAATTTTCCATTATTTGC
The DNA here is from genome assembly GCA_950022655.1 of Alentia gelatinosa. Lineage (NCBI taxonomy): Eukaryota > Metazoa > Annelida > Polychaeta > Phyllodocida > Polynoidae > Alentia > Alentia gelatinosa. The sequence continues at coordinate 45,219,936 of OX465583.1, read as the reverse complement.
CCAAGTCATTCCCCAGGTTTCCAGGTATCTAATGAGGCCTGTGATGGAAATTAATAAAAAAAATATGCCCTCACATCGTCCCTCATGAGCTTTTGTATATAACTATCTTTATCAGGTATGATAATGGCATTTTGGTTTTTAACCCTTTCACACTGGGCACCTCTGGCAAAGCAATGTCTGTATGGCCGGGTAGGGTGTATACCGCCAGGGGATGGGTCTTTTCAGGCCAATTGCAACAACTTCACTGTTTCATCACATGATAAAACACATGATCTTTAATATCATTTTATGAGTATTTCAAAATCGTAAGTGTAATATACCAACATTCTGTGAAAAATTCATCATTATTGATCAATTATTTACAAAGTTATGACACATAAACTATGACTTTGTAAGTCTTAGAAAATGATGCCTTACGGCATCACCCAGCCACACACAGCGACGCCTGAAGGCATCATACTGCCAAGCTAGAAGGTAGCTTAACGTCCAATTTGTTCAATTAGACTTACTTTGGTTTGCTTTACTCAAATTTGCATATCCTGTTGGATTAACAAGGTATGCTGCCTAGTTGATCCAGGGACCTTACTCTTCTCAATGATATCTTATCAAAAATCTTACATTCCCTAAGGAAGTCACAAATTTCTTTTTTCCCAGTGTTATGGAAAACACTGCGCATTGTTGTCACATTCTTTAGAAATTTCTTCCTGCTCTCTTTGGTGGCCTGACAATGTAGCATTAGATGTCTGGCACACAGGTGTCTGGCACACTTAGGAGGTGCCCATGTGTCAGTTTGATGTGGCCAGTCCGGAGACAGGTCAGTTTCACCTGTTCAGTTCATGTCAGGTTGTCTTTCCTAAAGTTTTGGCTAGTAGCCACTACAATTTCTCAAAGTTTGTTGTCTCTGGTGCATTTCCAGAGTTTCTGCCAAGTTTTACCCAGTGTGCACACATCCTGCAGCTGACCATCATAAGTCTGTAACCAGTTGCCATAGAACTGCAATCCCTGAGTGATTGCATTATCACGCTTCGTGATTGCAGTCACACTTTGGCTGTGTACCATCATAGAAGTGCAATTTCCCCTGCACTTTTATGATGGTAGTATATTCCTAGCCTATGTTCCAGTATATATTCACAGGGTTATATTTTCCACCTCTTGTAAGTAATAAGTGCCCTATGTTGGCATATCATAATATAATTTAGTGTTTTTTTCAAATAGTTTGCATTTTTATAATGAATCTGCATTGCTGTTTGATTGCATTGTATTATGCATGGTGTTTTCCTCTTGTAAATATATAATATTTGGTAACATTTCCAAGATATTTCACCTAATGACTATTTCATTTCTTGAATCAGTGAAAATATTCATTCCTTTCTGCTGTGCGATGAATCCATATGAATGTGCTCATTGGCCATTGGTTTTAGGTCTGTATGTGGAACCGTGAGCACTCCAACTTTTCTGCTTAATCCATTTTTGGCTGCTTGATCTGCGCTTCATTTTCTTGAATTCCAATATGACTCAGCAGCCAACACATGGCCACCTCTTTGCTATGTTCTCTCTTCACTTCTGTGTATGACTGTTTGATGTCTCTGATGACAGCATTCTTTGGATCATGCTGTTCAATGGCATGTAGACAAAATTTAGAGTCTGAGAAGACTAACAATTTTGTGTGTTGTGATATTTTCATCCAAGTCAAGGCATGCAGTATATACACAATGATGACTGGTTTTGTGTACGAGTGGCCATAATCTCTGAGTAGTTGACGCATAGTAATATCCGAGCGATTAGCGAGGATATTACGTTGTCAACTACAAGGAGATTATGGTCACCTAGCTTTTCAGATATTCATTTTGTACCCCCATCCTTAAACAAAAATTCTCCTGAGAATCACATCAATCCCATAAATAACCATTGGCATGTCAAAAAAATTGAGAATTTCTGAAATATTCAGGAAAGTCCTATGCCTGAGGATGTCTGGCTGTTATTGTCAGAAATTACGATGTGACAAAAAAAACCCTTTTGACAGAGTCTGCCACAAAAAGAATCATACTAAATTAACCATCTTTATTTGTATCTTCCTCTCTGAGGTCTAAGGGGGTGTCTCAGATTTAGTATAAAAATACTGACTCCTCTGATCCCTTTTTATAGTTACCTCACAGATATCTAACTTAGTGTTTTTTTGGCCTTTATCAATAGCTTTAGAAATCCAAACAAATATCAATGATCATGTATCTCAGTATATGATTATTAAAATATTTTATATCTGAATATGTTCAAAAGACCATTGGTAATGCATATCTCTATAAAATAGAGAAAATTATGTCTATATGTTATTATATAAATAAAAGATTTATGAACGTACATATGTGTGTGTGTAAGGGGGGGGGGAGTGGATGTGTATAGTTTACACATAGTATCGAATGCTCCCAACATACTCTGACACAAACTGGCCTCTATGATTTTTCAATCATGTTATATTGTGTCAGATGGGCTAAGAAAAAGGCACTGTGTTGTAGCCATGTCAGAGTATGTCAGACTGTGTCAGACGGCTGTGCCACTGCTATGACAAAAACTCAAAATATTCCATTTTGTGTTGGAAGGCTTGTCATATTGTTTCTTAGTTTGGTTTGATTTAATGCCAGTCAACCATTATAGGTCCTTATCAGACTTTCTCAAGGTTCTTTTACACCACAAGGGTTGCGATCAAATCTATATGATTAATTCAGTTAGAAATCTCACCCCTACACATTTACCAAGGTGAGAGTTCTTTTACTTCCCGCACCACATAGACTTTGTATGAGAGGGTTGGCCTTTGATCTAGCAGTAAATCTACCACTGCTGGGAGTGAGACTACCCACAAAGTCCTACAACCTTGGGGTTACAAGTCCAGTGCTCTAACCTCTGAGCTAACTCCCCAACCCCAGGCTTGTCGTAAAGCTTGTTGGAGTGTGTTGGGACCGCAGTGGACACCCCCCTTTTAATGATTTCAATTCCAAGGCATGATAATGTTTCACAGATAAAGAGACAAAATTCCTACTGTTATAAAAAAAAGTGAAGAAATATAGATACATGTCTCTTTGAAAAGAGTCTGTAATGTAAAGCTGCAAGTTATGAAAATGCCAATTTTCCACATCTAAAAGTTAAAATCCAGGCTATATTTCTAGAATTTTAAAATTCCATATTTCATGATTTTTCCAGGTTCACCCCATTTTCTAGGATTTCCAGGTGCTCTGGGAACCCTGTTATTAGATATGAAAACATGAATAACCTTGGAGCAAACAGAACTTTGTTTCTCTTTAATTTCAATTTCATTTCATGAAGGATGCAAGCAAAAATATACTGGTTTCATAATAGAATAGGTCCATTTATAAAAAATAAAGGTTCAGACCTGAAAATAAAGGCATTTAAAGGCTCAAAATCAGAAATAAAGGGTTTAAAGGCTCGATTCTCAAAACAAGAGCTAAGTGTGCATTATCGAATAGAAATATTGGCCTTTAAAGACCAAATGAGCAGGTGGACACCTTTAAAACTAAATACAGTGCAAAGGTCTGCCAGTAATTAATAACTATGATAACAAGGAAGCCCCCCTGGAGGGAGGGAGGGAGGGAGGGAGGGAGGGAGGGAGGGAGGGAGGGAGGGCATCTATGAATAGGAAGGGCTTGCATTGATTGGATATTTAAAGCCCTACTACTCTATGAACTAAGCAGTTCATGGATCAATGCACACATATATCTAGCTAAATATAGGGGATGTCAATGGCAATCAAGAATGACCTGAGTACATAGGAAATGTTATTCAGTTTCACCTTCATGGATGAGTGCACAGACCTTCCCTCTGACGATGTGGTTCAAACTGGGGGTAAAAACTCTATTCCTATGTACACCAATAAAGTAGGTCAAGCCAATATCTGGTGGTAAATGATATTGCAAATAATTTTACAAACCAATATCATTTGACTGGGTCTTGACTGATTCCTAGAACAAAGTTATGAACTATTTTGATTCTATTTGTGTGTAAATATCCTGAATAAACCATCCATTCATACACCTGCTGCCTCCCCCCCCCCTCACATTATGAGATTTAGAAAAAATACATGAATAGCACATCAAATATGTATTTTACCTAAATAATGACACTTCCTAGGGTGTAAGCAACTATCAGTGCCACTTATGGAGATGGTAAATGTTACACCAATGCTTACTGTAAATCAATATTGAGTAAACATATGTTTGAGCATGGCCATTTCACTGAAAATCCCCCCCCCCCCCCCTGTGAGGCATTGTACCGCCATAAAACCTTCTGTCCAAAACAGAAATCATATTCCTATCTGTACTTAGTGAGCTATAAAAAGCAAAAATATGGTCAGGTCACCTAATGACTTTATAAGCATGTGTACTACAGTTTATCTCACCCCTAGTACAGGCATAGCCATAGGAATAACATTAGAAAAAAATACTCAACAATCACCCCCGTAAAGCTGCAGTACTACTTCATGGTCGTGGCAGAGTATATACACACATGCGACTAGCGAATCAGCGACTAAGAAAAAAAAAGAGTTTTGGTTGCATTTACCAGCAGCAATGGCAAGCAAAACGGATGCGTACAAATACGACGGGCCGCCCTTGAGCGGTTTATTTGTGGGAATATTTAATGACTTACTTATGTTATAAACTGGGTTTGGCTAGGTCATTTTCATAAATCTTATATATTGACAATCTATTAATGTTTGTGCACGGGGTGAGATAAATACAGAATCAGACAGGGTGAGATAAATACAGAATCAGACTCCAAACCCGTGGCGTAGTGGTTAAAAGTCTGATTCTCAAACCAGTTCTGCTTAAAGGCTATATAGCCCTAACCTGAAGACCACCCGTCCACCTGCTAATAAAGGTTTTAGAGGCTCCTGTATGACCCCTGCTGTTTCTGTCTAAAAAATACAGCGATAGCCATCAAGAGTGACTCCCATACTCTTCCACACCTACCTTATATGATCAAGACTTTCCTCATTGTGCAGTTTCCAATTTCCTCTGCCTTCTTGTTACTCATCCTTGGCAAACTTCCTAAATAATGTCTTGAGACCTTCTCTATTTACGGCCCATGAGATTATCTACTACTCTGTTACACAGGTCACTCCTGAAATACGGAGTAGCGGAATGATTGAACGAGGTAAGCACTATTACCAGGCCAGCACCAAAACTTCTAAATCCTGCTTATTTCTCGCCTGATGAACATTAAGACCTGGAGCTAGCCATAAATGACGTCATGCTAGACCATTTTGACCCTCCCCGTCATGCTTTCTCATACAACGCTTATCATTCTTGGTCATAGAGACTAGAAGCCCCCCCCCCCCCCCCCTTTGCTGCATGGCGTCATTTATGGCCGGTTCGACACCATGAACCCATTCGTGGTGAGAATGCCTTAATGTTTTATACCTCGGAATGGCTCAAGCCGCAAAGACTTCCCAAAATTTCACTTAGCCTAACACAGATAGATTTCCTTAGAATGATATATCAGTTTTCACAGATATCTTTCCACATCTGATAAAAACACCTTGGCTTTTCTGTATTTAAATACATAGTGAATTCATTGATATTCCGAGACATACTGCCTGGGGAAATCCACGGCCCTGGAGCTTCTTTTATCAACAACCCTAATAACTGACATCCTATGATACTTCCAGGTTACCTTTCTGGACAGACAACAATACCGTAAATAAGACTGAACATGACAAAACGTATTTTTGTTTGGGTTTCCTTTATATTGACGACTGACAATCATGTACATTTATACAGAGTATAATTTCCTAGTACAATTTACCCCTTACATTCTGACTTTCAGGGTCAGGAATTACGTGACAACACTCCCTAAAACAGGATGTGTATATATGTAGATATAAAAATAAACAAGGCACCTCTTGAAATGTACTTCGCTGCCACATGAGATAAAAACATCGACAGTAATGTATTGAACTCACTACATACCATCATATCCTGGCAAAGACATTTTACAAGTCGGTATACATTCGTTTCTGTGGGAGTTTCCCATCCTTTTCCCCTAGATTTGTTTACCGTTGAATAATATGAGGTCTCTTAGGTCCAATCTATACTCGAGAAATAAAATGCAGTGCTTTTTGTTGACTAACAATCTCATGTGTAAGTGCTCTTAGCTTGCGAACGAACATAGCTAATGCTGTAAGATAGTTGTCCCTATTGAATGTGGTCATGTGGGTTGCACACTAATACAACACAGGTTGGTGACTAGTTCTTCTCTGGTAAGGAACAGCCGGAGCGTTGGATGATGATGTTGGCGGTCTTGTTGCCGCCTGCTATCTGCTCCTCCAGTGACCGTCCTTGGACCAACTCAGCAAGGAATCCTGAAGAACGACGAAAATATCACAAATAAACGTCAGGACTGTGCCTTAATCAAACTCACTGGTGTAAGAAAAATAAATTCTACAGTACAAAAAACACATGTATCTCGTTTTATACGATGTATGTCTTAAGGAAAATGGCACTTCGTCACTCGGTTAAAAGGTGTTTGAATTCTTCATACTAGCATTGTAAATAGCACCAAAAGTATCTGTTGTCAGATGCAAAATAGCATGAGGTATTCTAGAAATATAGAAATAAAACTTCCTCCATTCCTTTTTCATTAAAAAAAAAAAAAATCCCCCCCCCCCCCCCATTAAAATGTTTATGTTACCAGACTAGTGACAATTTATTTAACAGATTAGTTGAAAATCTTTCAGCTATCTGGGACCCAGCCCACCCACCAGGTTGACACAACTAGATGTCACCTGTGGGATTTGCTATTTCTCCATTTTTTAAAAACTTCATTAAACTTCAATAAAGTTTGGGAATCTACTTTCTCAGTACCTTCCTAAATGTAACAATGTCATATACCTTGGTACAGCCAAACTTTAAGATGCCTGAAGAGTCAGATTCGGATGAAACCTTGACCCCCACCCACCTGTCATTTTCTGACAGAACCCCTAACCATAAATCTTACAGGTTAGCCTGAACGTTTTCTGGTCCAAATATAGCTCTAGAAAACGCCCACGATAGTGTGATGTCACTATCCTGAAGGGTGTTCTTTATGACACCGCTCACCTGGAGATTGCATAGCAACGGTTTGGATTTGATGAGTAATTGTCATTTTCAAGGTAGCATCGGTTGAACATAGAAGTGTCATAGCCATGTTTCTATATCTTCCGTTCCTTTTCGAAGACGGGAGACGGAATCCTACTTTCATAGAAACACAGATCTCAGGATTCTTTGCTCAGCTTTATCCCTTTTATTCCCTCAGTATTCTTCAGTAGTCTGAGATGATAATATACTAATCGGCATTCTCATTAGATCTTTAACGGTTCTTCTAACTTACCTCCAACGAAAGCGTCGCCGGCGCCATTTGTGTCGATGATGTCCTTGGCATCAATAGGAATGATTGGGAACTCCTGCACCTTACCATCTGTGGCCAAACAATAAATTCAGTAAGTCCAATATTGTGAGCGGGCATGTTACAAATCTTACATACTGCGTTACCTTCAGCTCCTAAATACTATTGAGAGAAAATCCGTATTTGTATGAATCAATCCCTTTTGGAGCAAAATATTTGGATCTAACTCTGCTTTCTAGCTTGGCAAACAGAATGTCTCATGATTTAGACTAATTACTGTGTGTATATATTTGAAGACGAGAGAGAAGTTATTACTTCTACCGAATGGGCGCCATCTTTTCCAAATGAAATGCTCTCAAATACTCTAAATACAAGAACTACATATGTGCGTTTCACTGAACCTAGTCAGGATTGAAACTGGTTTGTTTTCAGAATATAATAAGTCCAGAATATAGGCAGTAAGTATGTTTAGTTCGTAAATACTAACCACGTGCTACGACGGTGGGCTCGGCGCCGTGGGTGATGACCACCATTCTCGTCCGTGAGTCATTCTCTTTGGGCAACGCCGCCAACTTCAGTGCAATCTCCTTGATGTCTGACGTCTGAGAGTAACAAGAACCACTGATAAATTATCTTTGCAATCAAAGGTACGGCAAACACAGCATAGAAATGGTCGTCACATGGTTACACATCAGTTCTAAATCCACAAGTCTGATTCATATCAACTCCCCAACCCCAGCCTTCTGTTGTAACGTCTACTAGAACCAGGGACGCAATAGGAACTGCAGGGGAAATCGGAAATGAAACACTTGCAACAGAAAGGCTTATTTCTAATTCTCCAGTTGAATTTCAGCATAATCAGTTTAACAAGCTATGCCTAGAGAGTGGCACGGAAGTTTGCATGCCGATGAGTCGTCATTTTTGTGAAGCTGTTTGAGTCCGTCTAGCCCGGCGCCGCTGACATGTAAATATTGCGGAATTTTCAGCTTCGTTACAAATGAATTGGGAAACTCTTATTACTCTTTAAAAAATTGAAACACGTTCTTTTCTTTAGCGGTTTTCCCTGTTCCTTCACTTCTGATGCTAAATATAAAAACATTACCAATGTTTTACCATAGAAATTGACGCCATAACTAAGTTCCACAACACACAGCTATCAAAGCATTATACATATACAGGGATGCCAGTTGGGGTCTAGAAAAATTCCTACATGAGGACTGAGGCCAGTCTATGTATCACCTAAAACGCACATGGTGTATGGGGAATCCCCATCACTCTCCTAGCAGATCCTTGGGCAAGGACTGGCAGTATAGGATATCTAGATATCTGCTATGAGAGTGGGTATATGTGTAGTTCTGCACTAAATGGGGAACTCTTCAAAGAAAATCATTTCAGAAAGATTACCACACACTATCACTTCTATATTCTGCAGAATATCTTTACAAATGCATTAGGCATTCCTCTGATATTTTCTTTTAGACTTGGTAATGCTTTAATAACTCTATTCTCACATGACATATTTTAAGCCAATCAGATGTCAGTATTCAAGGTTGCCCTTATCCGTAGGAGCATTTCCCACAGGAATCCTACAATCCTACAGCTAGGTTGGAGCACTGAGATAGGAAGGCCCTCTAACTGAGTGTGTGCTGTGGGTAACTGAATTCAGAATTTTGAAAAATTACAGAACAAGTTTATCTAAGATTTAGATTTTAGGGAACTTGGGGTCTATATTGTTTTCAAAACATACAATTTCTTGAAATTTTTATCTCTTTGAGACTAAAATGAAAATCCTACATGTAGGCAAAATCCTACAAACTGGCATCCCTGCATATATATAAAAAAAAAAGAAATTGATACGAGGTGATGTCCTTCCCCCACAGATGTGAACAAAAAGACATACTTACTCCAAAGTCATGTTCCTTGGCAAAGGTTTCAGCTTCCTGGAAAATAGGGGAAATAACGGAAAATCAATTCAAAGTGAGTTGGGCCAATGCTATTTAATCCGCACTTGCTCATTATCATGATCCTGAATTAAATTTCTCAAACCTTAAAACGTAGTCATGTAAAATACTGCACTAAAACATATAAAGTCTCGTTATAATATTTTGTCAAATCACAAGGAACTGGAATCAGAATAAGGCTACTTACGCTCTCGTTACCGAAGAGAATATCGACGTAGGGCATAACCTTCATCATGGGGTCCTTGAAGAACTGGCAGAGGAATGGGGCGGATAGGTTCATGATGAACTGGCCGTTCTTCTCCTTAGCGACCCGTGCGATCTCCAGCATCGACTCGGGGCTTACCGTCAGCGGGAAACCCTGCAGGAACGAGGTCAATGAGTACAAACTGCCCAAGGTAATTGAATAAACAAGGGCTCAGCCTAACGTGCATTTGGCGCCACCTAGTGAAGGAACATATTTCCCCTGTTGGGTATTATTAAGAGATCGAAAAGAAAATTGATGTCAAGCTAACCAGTTGATTAGGAACCGGTCCTCTACATTTTATCCGGTATCCGACACGTTTTTTTCACTGAGAGGTATAACGAGGCTCATAATTACACAATGTCTTGTTTCTAAACACTGGTGAAATAGAAAAAGTGGATTTCCAGGCGAAAATGGAGACCCGGCACCCTGAATACGTATATATGTGAAACTAGTACTTTCAGGCCACCAACAAGAAGTGGAGCGCTCAGGCGCAATTACGCTGGGTCAACAAGTACATGCCCAATTTTTCAAATATACATGATCGCATGCAGGATGTACAGCTTTACTAGTCATGTGTCCTAAATGTGTTCCAGTAGTAAATGCCAGATGACCTGGCTACACATTATCGTCGTGACTGGTGACTGTCTAATAATATAAAATATTCCCCTAGGGCGAGGCTACAGTATGACAAGCATTAACATGAAAATAGAAATAAATAACCGCAAATCTCTGGTGAAAAAAGATAAGTTTGTGTTTCTCTAAGTTTAGAAGAACCTAAATATGACTTTTAGAGGAGGCAATATTTCACTCTCGAATGTCAAGTTTATGGATATGACTTTAGTAATATTGAACGTACGGCTATATAGAAGTACTCCGCCTTCTCCATCAGGTCACGGACCTCAGATTTGGCAAGGTGGTCGGGCGTGAAACAGTTTGCCGCAGCAAGATAAGCACACAGCGATCTGTTGTGAAAGAAGCACAAAATGAGGCAATTCTTCATCCATTCATTTCTACGTTGGCATGATCGCATCTGCATAGGGGATGAACAATTGAATCAATATGGTTCTACTTGGTGTTGACAAGTGAATTTAAAACGTTTATACAATCAGTATATCAACCTGGAAATATGGCACACACACCTGTCTAAAGTGACAGGATTTACAAAATAAGGAACTAGATACATGCTTTGTCATACATACCACCATGAAATGCTCAGAAAACATGGCGACTCTCAGAAAGACATGTTTAATCTATATGCTTTATAACGAATAAACTTCTAAATCAAGTTCTAAATCGTACACCCTATTATATTGCTTTGAACTTTCTCATGAATAACACTCTCTTGAGTGCATTTCGAGATATCAACGCCTAAGAGTTCAAAACTTATGGATTAACAAATATCCATTGTACGAAACACTAAAGACGAGAAGAAAGTTCACATTCCTAACGTACTATACTATCACTTTCTCTCGACTGACAAAAATTTGTTTGCCATTTGCACTTCTGAATAAACTGATGAGGCACCGTATTATTATGATGCCCAAGAAAATATGCCAACTGAGCAGCTACTATCATATTTTCCTTGTTACCTGTTCTTGCCGTTGTCGGTTACGAGAACAGCACATGTGCCTGTGGGCTCCTTCTCGTGGTACTGGTAAGAGACATTGACACCTGCGTCCTTGGACTTCTTCTCCAAGATCTCACCGTACTTGTCCTTGCCGATACAACCAACGAAAGACGTCGCGTTCGGTACACCAATACTCCACTATAATAAAGAGTAAAGTTATCTTACAGATGATGATCTTTTTTTATAGGTTTTATTAAGGTTCTAGTCTTACAGACATCACAGGTAGGCATATGCCGTTCTGCCGCCCGGTCCCTCTTAATTACTAACATAGTTTCCAACCCAGATTGATTTACCACAGAGCGGTGGCAGCGTTTTGGTCAACATCACAGGCTGTGCTCAATACCTTTACACTCACTATACGCTGTGACTTGATGAGATGAGATATGCGTGAATTCAAATCTAAAATAAACTCCAATCATTTAAACGTATTGATAAGTATACAGTTTGGACTATTGCCATGAAATATGATCTTTATAACTTTGCTCATTGGTATTAAAAGATTCCGGTCGCTGCACATCTGTGCAGTAATTTTATATACAGGGATGAAAGTCGGGACTGATGAAAAGGTCGGTAAAAAAAAAAAAAAATGGGGCGTATTCCGTGGGGGGGGACCCCACCCCCCCCCCCCCCCCGTGCCGTCAAACAAAATTTCGGCACTTGACGGAACTCTGACGGCAGTGTCAACGGCCCTTGGCGCGTTTAACTACCGCCAAAGTACTGACTGGAGGTTTATACACCGTTGGTGAGAGCTTGCTGCCTGTCACTTCTAGGAATTTAGTTTTATTTTATGATTTTCATACTTTGTTAATGATCATATTTCAAGATACAGAAATTTCTGATTTCCGTCAATTGTCGGCGAACTTGCATCCCTGTATATAGCAGCGTGTAGTAATTACGTCACGGCAATAGGTTATTTGGTAAAAAAATCAGTTTTTATAAGAATAAATGATATTCCATTAATATCATAGTTGTTTTACACAAGGAAAAGGAAACTTTATCTACTCAAAATTAAAATATGGATTCCCTTGGGAAAGTGGAAAGCTGCCATCTCTGTTACCAAAAGTGATAGTTCTAATCCTACAAATATGTGACATGGTTTCATCTTCACCATTTTGATTAAAGTTATTCTCGAATTAGAAACCTGACTTACCTGTGCTACTCTGACGGCGTTTTGTGTTGCGCCTCCAGGCACATACTCTACCTGGTACTTGGAACACATATCATCATACCTGTAGGGAAACATAAACCATGTACATGTACTTTGAGAATCATCCTGAAATGTGGACATTAAGATTCACTCATTATTTATTATTACTATCACCCGAAAGTAGAAATAATGTTCTTTGGCCGATTCTTATGATTAACTTTATATCATACTGAATGCATGATAAAACTGAAAGCGTTTCTGCAATACCCAAGTATGAAGTTAGCCTGTATGGGACTGAGGGTTGAGCTCCGGGAGCAGGGGGACCAATTGACGATTATGCAACTTCAACTTTCTCAAATTTCGATTACATCTTTTATTTTGCAATATATCTCGGGTTTTAGATCAAAGCGTAATTGACCAATATAACAATTGTATGAATGTAATCCTTCATATATGAACAGGGCAAACTGACAGAGAACAAAATTCCATGGACCCAATCATAAAAAAACGAGTACGCATGGAAATCATCCATTTAAGGTATATATCAAAAAGTCAACTTTAAATTGTTAGAAAATTGAGTTCAATATATATTTTCAGACGAAATCTTAAAAGTCACTTTTACATTTTTTGCCAAGTATTGTTTATATATATATATGCATAGAGTTTGTTACTTATTATATAAGCGTTAGAGACTATCCGTAGAGCTCATCTTATAGGATAGTTTTGGGAGCTTCCATCTTACAAACAACGACTATGAGACGTTGGCGGATTTTCTTTGAGAGATTATGAAGGGAGACATTTAAGTCTGTACTTACATGGTCTTGTGTTTGTCTTCTGCCAGGATGGCATTGTTTGCTTCAAGATCATACCTAAAGGAAGAAGTGATGTTATTACACATTTATCAATAACCTTCGTAGTCTAAATAATTGTGCTTTACAGATAACTACATAACTTGACCCCGTTCATCTATTGCTAATTAATGTCTTTAACCAAAATGTAAAGATAAAATGTTGATAACTATACCGTTTAGTCCTTTTTTAAAGGTTGCCAAAAATAAAGAATGATGTTCCACTATATTGACAAATTCTATTAAGATGAAACCCCGTGTAAGCGTATATCCTCCAGTCCGGCCCAAAAAGTCCACTTATGCCGGGCCCGCCTGCAAGGGGATAAAATAAACATGTAATAGACGGAACCATTCAGAGCAAAAGTGTCCGTTGACGCGGGGTGACTGCTTAACTGGGGATCCGTTGGCGGGGTCCTACTCTATTTTAATGAATCAGATACAAACTTATCAAATCAGTACATGTGAACTTACTTTTTGAGAAATTCGGCATCACACTCTGCTGAGATGTCCAAAAGGGGATTTCCCATGGCGAACAGGATGCCTTCTCTGTGGAAATAGCATAAAAGTAAAATACTTTAAGAAGAAATTCAAATCAGTCTACTGAATTTATGACATAAAAATATTATATAAATGTATGGCGCATCATTTCAGTAGGAAAGAGCACGTTTCCCCTTACTTGAATGAATACACCCTAGATTTTGATTATGCTTATTTTACAAGGAGTTGAAATCTTATGTTGTGTGTTCCTACGATGTATGTCGATGTCGTTGCTTCGTATAGAGCCGAGTAGGGGATGATTAACTGGTGGGATTTCAATTGGCGTGTTTTGCAAAATATGCATTATTTTGTCAAATACAGGCAATGCAACTTGGGAAGTATGCCCAAGTCAGTGACTACATTTAACTTTAATATGTGCTACATCCATTGTACAAAGCTTTTAGGTACGCTCAAAGATCTAGCCTCAAAATGTTTGGTTCTACAAAAGAAAACATGTCTGCTTTGATTTTCCATATTATTACAAGAATAACCAATAAGCCATTTTGCAACTGTTTAAAGCTTAACGTGAGAGTTACATAGTTCAGAATATTTTGTGCAACTTTTATTTATCTATTATTTCGGAACACATATATCCTTGACCCTGCTACCTTTATTTCAACATTTAGAATTCTTAAGTTCTGTAATATAAGACGCAGCCTGTAAAAATATATACCGGTCATATACATATGCTTTGAAAGACTTCTGGGTACAGTTGTTGTGTGATATGTCTTTCAAGTTTTTTAAATCACAGCACACGGGTAATTGTCTAGCCGGCAGTAAACATTCGCGGACATTAGTTCAGATAACGTCTCCATCACAGATAAAACCAGCGATAAGACCCGTTAGAACCGGGAACAATATACCTGACCTATGGACCGCCTCTTATCATATAAAATTGTATTTATCTCTTGCTAATTTTGCATAGGAAACAACCAGTTACTAACTTTTCGTTAACCATAGCAATCCCTGCTTACTCAGATATGATACATTTAGTTGCTGATTTTGTTTTTGCTAACCTGAGGAATTTCTGCTTTAATACATCGATCTGATATCAATAATAAGAAATGTAACAGATAGTGTCAGGTTATGTTTCCAACAACTAGCTGACTAGTTGGCATTGATGTTCTACTTCCCTCCTGAACTATATGTAACTATATGAAACCCTCCGTTCTGAGCAAATTGCCCCCTTAAGCGGGGTTAAAATAAACTAAATAAAAATTTCTGTTCCCAAGAAAAGTTTCCACTTAGCAGGGTTCCTCTTAAGCGAAGTGTCCCAGAAACGGGGTTCTACTGTATCATATAATACCTTTATACAGTTGATACTATAGCAGACACTGCTATAACCACACAGACATCCCACAGAGGGCTACCTGATGGCAACGCCTACAGGAGCCCATCCAAGCCCTTGCCTGATGTCTAAATGTCTAGACACTATAGCACACCATAAACAAGCAGTCAAGATAATCTGGACTGTTGTCCCTTCAGTGCCTCGCCAGATTTGACGTATCCCTTGATGTCTCCTTAAAGACAAATGCTGGTAGTTGGGTGGTTTCTAAATTATATTGATTTTTGCAAATAGCGCTGGATAATATAAATTTCATATATCAGCAAATAAAAAATGCAAAAGATAAGGCATGACATCATGCTAACTTCTATGGGAAGGCCATCTGAAAAGATAAGTGATTAACTATTGCTGTCTATGGGAAACTGCAATATTTTGACCTTGTGGCTAGATGACACTGATGTTCTATTGTTATCATCAAATAATTCTGGATTCTGATAGTTGGGAACATATAAAAATGAGAAATGATATAAAAAAAACCAACTATATCAGCATGCTAACTTCTCTGGGAAGGCCATCTGGAGAAGCTAAATGCTTAAGTATTGGTGTCTATGGGAAACTGTAATATTTTCATGAAATCAGATGGCAGCACCTGTCTACAATTTATTTCCGAGTATAGATATAGAGGGCACTACCGGTACCTACTCGCATTTGTCTTTAACCGGGGTTACGAGGCATTCAGTGGTGAAAAAATCGTCCCTCTTTGTGGAATGTCCCCTTAATAGAGGTTAAAATAAACTCTTGATAGAAGGGGAAAAATCTATCCAAACAATTGTTCCCTTACATGGGGTGTCCTCTAAAGGCGTTTTAGGGTTGTACTGTATATCCACGATTATCTAAACTGACATTCACTAGATATATAGACCATATTGAGGTATCCCATAATTCAGTCCGTTTACAGGGTCCAGTGTTGGCCAGTTCTCATTATTGTACGGTAAAAGACCCTTGACCCATACCCCGCAATTATTGCAGTTAAATCAATTATTGCAGTGGACCAGTTGTGTTATACCCTTTCAAATTGAAAATATGATGGGAGAAAATGAGACTTCGGGTATTTCTACATTTCCATGTCACGTCAGATTCAGTTTCTTCAGTTAAAAATAGATAAAACTAAAGGCGGCTCATTGCAGGACAGGCGGCCGTGGTACGGCCATCGAGTCTGGACCGGATTCTTTAGGTACAAGGGGCGATATCACTTTATCTGAGTTTAGTAATTTCTAGAGGGCATATGATTATAGCCAATATAGGCCTACATTTGCTTTATATGGCCATTTACCGGTATCTTCTTGAAATGAAAAGTCTACATACATACTCATTATCATGGACAGTGTATTTTGTGTACACATTGTGTACCTCAAGAAGTTATTTCATTCATTATATAATTATATAAAGCACTATAATTATAAAGGTATATTATAATATCATACAGATCTAAACGTTAAGACTAGATCTAGTAAAGTCTATTCTTAGAATGCTTTTCATGCTAGGGCTAGCCTAGGCCTAACTTTGTTTTAGTACGGTAGTGAAAATAATTCATGGATCAAGGAAAGCGATCATCTCTTTATCAATTATGGTACACATTATGTCATAGTAATTGACACAAACAAATTATAACAGACGTCAATCCAAGTGGGACACACTGTCCTCTTTGCATATATAAAACAGTCACCTTCTTTCCTCACTCAGTCACTGATGACATATCGACTTATCAAGTTATATCTTACTAACCGCCGGTTAACTAAACCATGGTGTTGTCATAGGTGGTCCAACTGGCTTGTCTTGGACACTTAATGCAAGCAAATGTCATTGACTAAACATTCAATACAACATTCATATATAAGGGACAGCTCAGTCCGTACCTTGCCATGTTTACGGTGTAATGCGTTGCCTCTCACCAGCACAGAAGAACACAATTGTTTGAAGAGATGGATGATTGCCATCGACCCTTAATATATATATGACCTGATATACTAGGTCATCCCACTGTGCCTCACTGTGAGGGAGATCAAATCTATTTGTAAAAAGAATTGATCTTTATTTTGACAATAACAAAATATAAGTGGGATTTGTAAAGACATATTACTGTTTTCAACTATATTTTGACAAATTTAGCGAGGTTGATATAATATATCTGTTATTATTTACCGAATCTAAACTGAGATAAAGTCAGTTTCATACCCCCGACCTACATGATTATGGTTTCGCCCAATATACGGCCGGGTGCTTCTAACCGTTAAGACTAACACACTGGCGACCAGCGGAAAACAGAGTAACCAATCAACATCAACCTTGACAGCGTGGTCTCCCCACGTGTATTAAGCCGGCTAACCAAGAGATGGCGCCAAACTGTACGGCCGCTGGTTCCTAGTATGTAGCGAGTCTTTCCATTAAACCCCACGAGAATCTCTCCTTGCTCACAAGATGGCGTTCCAAACACCAGACTATTTACTTCTGGTCTATTCAGTTTTGTAAACACAGTCGCTATCAAAACAACCTATACCGGTAGGTCCAAAACCCAAATAATATTGAAACAAGTATTCATCATTCCGGATTTAGAGTAATACCTGATACACGACATAAATTGCCTCACAATTCTACGACACATGTGTAATTTTGAATCAATTGCGATCAAGTTGCGATGTTTTGTGACTGTGAGTGTGAGTGTGAGGACTGGAGCGGAGGAGTTCTGGAACGCCGGGAATCTATTGTCGTTCACATTCCATCCACTGTTCAACGTACACATAAGCAGGTAATACATGGAAATATATATGATGTAAGACTTACACGCTAGGCGTTTCCTTCATCTTTTTCGTTACCGGCTCTTCTACCTGGTTCGCCATTACGTCTAGCTGCCTTGCTGTCTTATGGTGGTACTGAGACTGAGGTCTGCGCGGTGTCCGTGAGAGCGCTGGTGAGAGGGCTAACCGCCTTAGTTCCCGCTCAGAGAGGCTTGTTTTGGCGCCGGTGGCCAGTGTACTTTACTGCAGCGTCTCAAGTAGCAAAGCACGTGGTGCTTAGACGCGGGAACGACAGCGTTGAACGTTCGAGAGACGGGGAAGAAGAGTCAACCATGTGTGGGAGGTTTGCGGACGGGTAGAAATATTGTCCTGTTTATATGCCTCACCCACTGTGTCCGAGAACACTGTCAAGGAGCGTTCCTTATTGACGGCATGGTCGGGGGAAAACGTTTTTCTTTTTAACAAAACATTTCCCTGGGTTGGGGCTGGGGGGAGGTGGGCAACTTTTCTTTCCGGGGGGGGGGGGGGGGGGGGTAAAATTATTAGTTCATATTTACGTGTGTGTTCGGAGAGGCCTGTGTGTGTTTGAGGTTGGTCCACAATAAATCCTAGTTATATAACTTAAGAGTGGGATACCACACTCAGAAGTTATTTCCCGGTCAAGGTAAAGAGGACTACGTTCTTTATCTCAGATTTGTTTGTCTATATTTCACATATTTAATATGGGTAAGAAAAAGCAATCACTGCACTCTCTCTGGGGATGATCAATACGCTGGGGATAATCAATATGGATTTTGTACACTAATTATGTTCATACATTCGGTCTTCTAACTTCTAAGGCTAAGGAATACGTTGCCTATCCTAGAAACGTCTGCCTGTCTGCAACACTCGGCCATGTGTGAGTCTGGTCGAATACACAACGTAGGCCTAACCCAATGACCGAGCTCAGGGTCAGGGTGAGCTTCTCATCTGCCATCATGGAAAAATAACATGAGTGGCATCCAACCCTTTTATCGCCCACCTATTTCTTTACTTCTCAGTGTCATTATATCATTCGACATTGACAACTACTAACGTCCGTGAGAGATTGAAACACATTTTGCAAAGGTCAGAAGCAACACAAACGACAACTCTCTATGTTGGCAATGTTGCGCTCTTCATGGGGATTTGAGGTGGTCGGTTCTTTGCTTCCCTCATTTTGGACGTAGTTTATTCAAGATAGCGAACTCTAAAAACATGCATTTGAACCTCACATGCAGTTTGTCATTGATATTTAACATTCATTGAAAAATAAATGGGTAAAACTGCAGATCCGTGGTCTCTAGCGTGTAAGCATAGGAAATGTCACTTTGCTGTCTCGTATCGGGCCGGGAAAGGCTTATAAGCTAGAGGCCACGGATCTGCAGTTTTACCGATAAATGTATGCAATAAGAAGTTTTAAACAGGTTAGTCTCATATTATTTGGACAGAATGTAGAATGTCTCATCACCATAAATGGTGTGACCTATCTCTTCCTCTGGGGTAGTACAAGTTTGGATAACAAATCCAAATTGTCTAAAGTCTAATTGAACAGAATGGACGTTAAATTACCCAAACAAACAAATCAAATTCCCTAACAATTTTACCTTACCTACCTGTATCCTACGCCCTGTAAATTGTGCAATTGACTGATGACGAGGTTGTATGTTGGGCATCTACTTTGATGAAGAGCCAGAAGATGTCCCACAAAATCACAGTTACTCATGCCACAGACCATCCTCTGACGTTCCCATTCAGCATAGTGACCGCCCAAAGCAAACCTGGTCTGCGAATACCGCTTTTTACATTCCTTTTTTGCATTTTCTCGTTCGCTATTATTGGTGAACCTGCGTCGTGTTCTCTTCCTGCTTGTTGGTTCTAGGTTGACTAACAACACCTTCCCTTGCCTTTCCATCTTCAACATGCATGTGCTTCGTCGGATCATAACAAAAGTCACGTGACAGTATAATCATCATGCAAGCCACTAGGTGGCAGTATCTTAGACTGTGGTACAGTCCCCAGTCGTTACACCCCGAAGGGAGCATGAGCTCAAGATTGGCCACCACCTCTGTCTCCACTTTATTCCGACTAAGCCCTGGACTAAGAGATTGGCATAGTTCAAACCAGGTCATGTCCACGAATTCTCACTCTCGGACCAGGCTTTTATTTCCTATTTCTGTGTTCTGACAGCAGACATAATATCAAGAATATTCACAGCTCACCAAATTGATAATAAAGTCTACCTTTATTCACCACTTGCACATAAGCGTGGTGCTGCAATCGGGTTGCGCTGGTTGCATGTGGCTAGCCACTGCTTCCCGGGAATCAGCCACAGACTCAGATTCGAAAACGAGGCGTGATACGTTACCTGGGTCAGCAGCATGGCTTCACAACTATAAGCACAGAGTTAGCTAGAAATGTAATTTGTTGTTGTGTCGTGAATAAAAGGCAGAACTTTATAAATAAAACATTATTAGAAAGCCCAAACTTAGGCCTATCTGTCGATATGATATCATATATCTGTGTTATGGCTAAGATTTCTAGTCATGGATTGAACATCCGAATTATTTTGGTGAAAAAAAACCAAAAACATGTTACCTTCCTGTTTTCACAGTGATTTAATAAAAAATCTATCGCGATGACCTATAGAAATAAACATCCTATCTTCTTGGGAATTTCAAGACGATTAAAATGATACCAATATTTCCAGGTTGTGCTAGATATTTCCTGAGGTAATGGACTAAAGGTGGTATTCCACCAAACAACCATTTTTTCAATGTCAACAGACGTTCCAGCCGACCTTTCAGCCGACGTCGGTTGAAACGTCTGGGAAAATGGCCTCAAAATGCGTCGCTGCTCCACCAAAACCCCCAACAGACGTTCATTTGGACGCCATACGAGCGTCGGGTGGGTTCAAAGTTCCAGCAGATCCTAGCCGACGCCCCTGCTGGGGCGCCGACTGGTGGACGTTGGCCGCGTTTTACGTAGTAATCGAGTTCTCCGATAGGCGGCGCGGCGTGCGGCGATACACTGCGACGCTCCGAACCCGGGAAAGCCGCGTATGGAGCGGAGCAGTGTATCCCCGTGTCGGGAAATGTACGGGAGTGCTGATAGCTCGTCAAATAACCGCGGAAATACACATTAAATCGAACAATGAAGGTAAATAAAGATAAGGATTGATGTTATGAGTATGTATGGCACGCTATGGTGCTAGAATTTTGCCGAAGGTTCGGGGTTTTCGATGCCCGTTTGCGGATTCGGGTATCGCCTGTATCGCTCACACTATGTTGGCGGCGTTCCCTCGCCGCAACTCCCGGCAGAACCCACGGGCGGGTGTCGTACTCTTTAAATGTATCGGCCAGATGCTCAATTCCAGCCGATAAAAACCTAATCAATCAGTTATTTCGGCCGACGCTATATTTACATCTTGTGGAGGGTTGTTGGGGGTATCGGCTGGGGGATTGCCTGAAAATTCTGGTTGGTGGAAGCGCATTTCAGCTGGGAAATGGCCAAACGCCCCACCAGACGCTCAACAACCGTGAGGCGACACTCCTATCAACCCCAATATCCTCCAACCGACGTCTTGAAACGTCGGGCAGGAGAACCGACGCCTGCTGAAACGTCGGGTGTGTGCTTCCACCAACCCGACAGATGATTCAAAATAGAGCAGATCTGCCAGCAACCCCAGCAACCGCCATACGGGCGCTGTACAACGATTTTGTCTTGTTGGTGGAATACAGGCTTAATACTGCATCAGTTAATTGTCAGGAAATCTGGGAGTTTGTCAGAAAAAATCTAAGTTTTGAAGCTATCACAGGAAATCGTAGGCAAGGCATAGGTATATGACATGTATACCAACGAAAGGTGTAGAGTCTTAGCTTTCTAACAATGCTTTATTTATAAAGATCGGCCTGTTATACACAAAGCCAGAGCAAGTCACATTTTTTCAAGTTAGAAAAAAGCTTAGACTTTCGATGACAAATTCGCAGATTAGTCCATTACCTCAGGAAATATCTATCACAACCTGGTAATATTGGTATCATTTTAATCGTTTTGAAATGCCTAAGAAGGTAGGATGTTTATTTGTATATGTCATCGCTGTAGATTTTTAATTAAATCACTGTGAAAACAGGAAGGTAACATATTTTAATGTTATTCATTTAAACAATTTCGAATTTTATTCTATGACAGAAAATTTTATCCATAACACAGGTATATCATGTATATCCCAACAGATAGGCCCAAGTCTCAGCTTTCTAAAAATGTATTGTTTATACAAATCGGCCGATTAGTGTAGATGTGAGAGCGATTTCCATTTTTCATATTAGAGAAACAGTAGTATTTTTATCATTGCTCAGGACTCAGTGGAGAGGGCTCGCCTCGTTTTCGATTGACGTGCATAGGCGGCCATTACAAGATGGCGCCAGTGTGAAGAGGGTTATTTTATTAAAAAAAAATATACACACAAAAAGGTAATAAGAATATCTACGCGGGGTTTTCAAGATTCGTCCAGTCCAGTATGCAAGTGTTATATAGCGATATATAGGGAAGACAGAGGCGATGATAGATCTGAAATAACATTTTTAAATATCTTAATTGGATGCGAAGTTATTAAACTTACAAAATGTAATTTCTATGAATACACTCCAACAGCCCTTGGTTCACTACGGCTCGGCTCCCTGCGGCTTACCCTGAGCCCCCCAGGCCCATGCGATAACTTCCACACACTCCTATTTCCTCACCTGTGTAGGTGAGACAATAGACCTTTTCCACGGGCCGGTGGACGTCGTACCTTCTCTGCTAGGTTACGCAATGCCTGCAGCCAAACAGCCCCCTAGCAATGTATTCTTTACCATTAGATAACCGAGTGTATGAACGTATTACGTTTATAATTCCCTTGTAAATTATTTCTATATGAATAACAGTGATTGCATCATATACTATGGTATTCCAGCTCCAATGTGGTATGTCATACATACATATCTCTTCAATAATAATTTTTGTTATGTAATCATTGTATGTACAGGCTACTCTTTGGTAGAGATATAGAACAAATATATAACTTACAAATCGGGGGACATCCTGCAATATTTTGATTTAGAGACCAATAGTATGATAATTTTACAATAGAATATATAGAAATTCTAAGAAGTTACTTTTCACATAGTAAAACCCATGTCATTTCCCTCAAACTTCCATAGAATATGGTAGATGTATAGTACTACACATAAAAGTTTTAAAAATCATAGGTCATCGTTCATGTTTTTGAGAGAATTGAAGAAAACCATATTTTTCAGTACATTTCTTATGTAATTCGAGCAAATGTGAATTGGCCTTTTTAAGCTATAAAAATTGGATAAACTGGACAAAACATTGAATTCACTCATCTAGAATTAAAATGAATAAGAAAGAGCCACTTTTGACTTATAATTTTCATCATTTATAAGTCACCAGATGGCGCCTGTGTGAAGTGTAGGATATGCCTTTAAAGCCCTGGGCCCACTGGTGCGACAGATTGTCAATAAAAAATCATAAACGGCGGGCGAGGGTAATAAAAATAGCATCGCATACAATCGCTCCTGTGGGGCTGTCCGGCCTGCGTGTGCGATTGTGTACGATGCGACGTATCCGTCACATCACGCGTCTTGAAATGTTCATGATGTGCGACGGATTCATCGCACAGGCAGGCAGTGTATCCTATTTTATTATCCACCTAATACAAAGTGTCCATAGAAAAGGCATAGGGAGTTTGTATGGACATACCCGGAGCATACGGATATGTTGTTTGCTCCGGGTGGCGCATACGGAAAAATAGTGCGTACGGAAAAATAGTGCATAACTAAAATGAACTGATTTTGACATACCACTTGCCCAGAAAAGGTGGATAATAAATACAATATAGACTGGTTTCAGATAAAAGCAGTTGTATGCTCCTCGGAGTTGCCTCTGCGCAATATCCTCGCATACGCTCGGATATTACTACGCGTCAACTCCTCGGAGCATACGGCCGCTTGTATCTGAAACCAGTCAATATTGTGTATGTATTGGCATATTACTCCCCTTACCATGAAAAAATCCAGGTAACACCTACGGTGACTTACCACCGGTACATGGGGTATACTGCAGTCTTAGCACCCTTGGCAGCCTCTATTCAAAGAGAAAGGCCTCAGGAGGTGTAAAATATGTGAACACGGCAGGCTGTGGCTGTTAGTGTAAATCTGACACCTTTAGAATGTTATTTTCTATTCAAGGGCAAAAAAATAAAGATATATACTCGATAGCCATCAATTTGGCGTTCTTCCATGTATAATCTAAAAACAGAAAACAGAAATATATAAATGGGCTGTTAGGCCTAATGCTAATAAGTTTTCATCAGTTTGTCCTTTACACCTATGGCAAAAATACTCCAACCAACCTTTGCAGTACAAAAGGTAGTTGAGCCGTACAACCTTACTGTGCCGGTATGGTGCCATACCACCATACTTTGAAAACTCCATCTCATTGGTTAAGAAAATTAAGCGACCTATTATGACGTGATGCCGCTTGCTCTGCTCTACGAGCTCGTGCGATAGTTTTATCGAAAGTAACGTGGTACGATAAGCCGCCCCAATGAGGTTAACTAGTTTCCCTAAAGTCCAACATATTTGTTATCCTTACATAAATAATATTGACTGGTTTCAGATAAGAGCGGCTGTATGTTCCGAGGAGTTGACGCATAGTCATATCCAAGCGGAAGCGAGGATATTACGCAGAGGCAATTCCGAGGAGTATACAACCGCTTTTATCTGAAACCAGTCTATATTGTATTTGTTTTTCAACTCTTACTGACGAGTGGCATACCGATATTATATCATTTAGATACGCACTATTTTTCCGTATGCAGACTTTTGTAACCTGGAGCATTAGAAGAATATAGAGAAATTGTACATCAAGGCGACGCATCAAAAAACATATAGAGCAATGCCGTTTTAAGGCCGGGTAGTCAGGCAATTAATTTTACGAATTTCGATGCTTTTTAGCGCCAGATTACAAATTCAGGCAAGACCCATCCGAAATACGCATTTCAGTTCTATTACCAATTCTCACCTTAACCGAGGAAAGTGGTAGATATGATGACTGATAAATGTACTCGGATTTTTCCTTTCCACGGGCATACAGATAGGTCGGGTATCTGCTCATCTCCGTAGATAAAAGGGCAACATTACTGTCTGTATTACCAAAATACTTGTCATTTAGTCTGTGCCCATCAGAGTCATAATGATGACATTTATTTTTTATTCTTAAAATCATGAATACTACCGAAAGAAAAATACATAAATAATCTGAGATGTTTACTCATTCTACTCCTTCTAGTTATACCAAAGTGGATAATTCCAGTTTATTTGGCTTAGTATTATGGTTGGAGAAACATTTGCTAGACAAGTAACCACCACCATCTGCACCCCGACATAACAGCTGCAGGTATAAAAGGAGGCTCCTATAAAGTGCCATTTCTACACTTTGATAGTTATAAATACTACAAATCTTATGTATATATATTCGTACAAAATGATTTATTGTTCTGGATAAGTATATGCGTCAACAAGTTAACAGAATAAGGTAGACAATGATTAATACAAGAAATTACACTTTTTTTTAGAAGAAAGCACTGCATGTTAAATTCCACTATGAGAGTCAAAGAAGTATTTCTCGTTCCAGGTTTGGCTAATTATGGTGGGAACTGCTCGTATAGTAAGCTGAGCTGCTCGATGTGGTTTCTTTCACTGATAATATACACAAATAAGAAACCGGCGATCGCAGGATTGAAAATGAAAAACAAGTATTCAGCGTGAAATAAGTTATACATCCACACCTTGTATATATTAGGACATTCTACACTACCCCGTTCAAACGACGCCGGGTACTTTACACCACTTTATTTTAATTAGGTGAATTTTCTGTACATGTAAACGCAATAACAGGACAACACACAAGCATTACACTTTTAAAGTTTGTTTCCATAAACTCACTTCAATAGAATTGGAACTTGGAAAAGGTAATTTATGTATAGAACATATGAAAAGAAAGTGCGGTATATTTTCATAAGATGTATGAAGAGGGGTTGTAGATCAGAATTTGCATTGCCACGATATATATTTTCAGGCCCTATTTCACTATCATAAACATATTCACCTATGATTTAGATTATTCAAAATTCAGGAAGAACCAGCCTGAGTTGAACGGCTAAAATGTTTTGATATCATACTCTATTTCTAGTATTACTCAGCCAATATATAGCCAATAATAATTATCTAAACATCTGCCTTTTACCGACTGATGCACAAGGTTTTTCAAAAGGACGTTTAAAACATTTTGTCAAATGTCACAATGATTCCATGAAATACAATGACGGACAGGTAAATGAACGGGGTTTGACTCGTTCACAGTGTGTTATCAAATTCTATGTACAAGCAGGAAGACAAGGCACACAAAACATTCAAAAACATGCGCTGCTGGGGGGCAAACTGGGCAGGAGACGAGAGCTGCATTATCTCTACATGGCTAGGAGATTCAGTGTCACCCAGAGCGAAATTCCACTCGTAATCACCTCAGGCAAAACACCGCTCAACGAAGTGTACTGCATCTAATGCCACATCCACTGGATGGCGAAGTTGACAATACATCATGGTATATACATGGTGGTGGGACGCAGGGGTGACTTCACACTTTAAGCACCAGCCTTTATTAAGGGACTGATACAAGAAGCTTCACAACTGAAGAGAAACCAAATTGAAGAGAACATATGTACACGTCAGCTTTTCATACCTTGCACGTAGATAATACGAGTGCTCTGCCAGGAAGATATTGCCACATACACGGCACAGACCAGAGAATGTGAACCTTGCACATTTCTGTTGTCTGGATTGGCAGTGAAGTTTAAGGGAAAGAGACAGTGAATATTCAAACAGAAGCACCAAGATTTGAACCCAAACAGCACACCATGCTAAACAACCTGCTGTTGTTTTCCCGCCACTGTAGCCTTTGTAAATGACCACTTACAATGGTGCAAAGTGCCTTTGCAATACATTCCCTCGGTTATTTCAAAGTTTTCATGAAACTTTATACATAACGCTTATCATTGACTTCAGATATAAACAAGTTCCTTCTGAGAGTCAAGGGGCTTCAGATGAAAGGAACAAAAATGAAGAAAGATTGTCACATTTTATACAAAAGTCATTATCATTATTGATTGCTACTTCAAAAAATTGCAGTTCCAAAAACAGCCTGCTAACGCACCCTCCTCACAGCATACAAATCTCGGAAAACAAACAGGCACACCATAATCTTTCAGCGCCTTTACACGTATCACAATAAGCTTCCAAACACAGGTTGTTTAGGTTAGAACAATACAATTAATCAAAATTACTCTTTCGCAGATTCAAATTGTGACCGCACTTACTGACCATGCTATACTGAGGCCAATCACACACACGAATACCACTGTCGGGATACACATTATCATATATTTTTTGCACATAGATAGAGCAGTATCTTGACCCTTAGGGTGATATTACATATTCTCTTGGAATGACTCATTGTGCTACGTGGTTATGATTATAATGATGAATACTTGAGCTCCTCCTAGGTAGCCACTGAGTGGATAAGATAACTGTTAATTCGATAATGTTAATATTTCTTTTATGGTATACCTCTGTGATAAGTTCCAAAACGACTCATCAATAAGTGAACAGCCTGTGATACTTGGAGAGCAGCCATATGGTGCATATGGTTCCAACGTCTCTCTTCTGATGAAAGAATGCAATTATCTCAAAGAACTCGTCCTCGTAGTGTGGTTTCGGTGGGTCCTATCTCCACAGTGGTGATGCATAGACCTGCCTCTAAATTTCAAAATAAATAAATTTTATAAAAGTAGTTGGGTCTCCAATTGGATCGTGAATTAAATTACATATGTGACTCCTGGATACAATGTCTGAAATATCAGTAGGTTCCATTCGAGTGCAAGTCAGTGATTTTTATCACATTTCTCGGTGAGAAGGAAGGCAACCCTATCGATTGTAGGGAGAATCCAGCACGCCCAAACATTTCACCAGGTAAATATATGTGAGTGCTCTTAGAGCTGTGATGATTCCTCTGTGATGGTCTGCTCCGGGTAATAAGATAAATATACACATCCACACTTGTATCGTTCCCTACCTGTTCCTCTTTCTCTGTGGTCGCCCAACGTCTCAATAATTATCATTTCCATTATTGGTTAATAATCAGATTTGTTAATCAGACACAAGACAATAAGTACATAAGGCGTGGTGCTCCTCACAAGACATTATTGTCCAGGAGGTAGTTCAGGTCGACCACGATCTTATCCAGCTGTGGTCGGTACGCACTGTCCGGCTTGAACATAGTGTCCAGAAACTCGGCGTCCCC
Organism: Alentia gelatinosa; assembly: GCA_950022655.1. Taxonomy (NCBI): domain Eukaryota; kingdom Metazoa; phylum Annelida; class Polychaeta; order Phyllodocida; family Polynoidae; genus Alentia; species Alentia gelatinosa. The sequence goes on along the minus strand of OX465583.1, from coordinate 45,191,661 downwards.
GAAGAAGTTGAACACATTGTCTATCCTGCCGAGGGACTTATCCGTCAGGTGGCGCGACACGAGCTGCTGCAGTATGGCGCGGCACTCGTTGAGGCCCCGGCTGAGGAAGTTCTTGTCGAACGAGTAGTCCACCTCGTAGAAGCTTATTACGGTCATGGCCACCGTGCGGAACTTCTTCTTGAAGCGCTCGGCCAACTCGAGCTCCTCTGTGTTGAACTGCTCGTTGCGATACAATATCCCCACCTTGATGACGGTCTTGATGAGATCCTTCATGAGTTTCTCGGCCGTCTTCTTGCTGCCGGAGTAGTCGCGCGCCACCCGGTACACCTGGTCCAACAGGCGCGCCGACGTGTCGTCAATGAAGTGCTTGGCGATCTTCTTCGACGCCATCTTGCCCAGCAACTTCTTCTGGGCACGCAGGCCCAGCGACTTAGAGTCGAAGTTGTCTCCCACTGCAAGAGGATGGAGAGCAAAGCAATGAGGCACTGTCATGTGTGTTAAATTTACAATAGGTATCGGCTGAAGATTCCTTCAGATTCATATAGATACAAGTAAATTAGCAAACCTGTAGGTCCTTACAAATCTAGGCATTGTTAAATAGTCATTCTTAAAACACATCGAAGGCACTGTTTGGAAAAGAATGCAATCAAATGGTTTCATCTTGAGATAGATAAAACGCAAAGAGGAATGTGTCACTAACGAAATCTCATGCCTAAGGTAAAGTTCTACCGTGTCTATGTCAAATATTTCCAAACCGGGTTGTTGTAAAGAAAATGAGATGTCTTAATGAATCGGTTGAATGTAATAAACAATGGGACATTGTGAACATCCTTTTAAAACTGATGTAATGAAATATTTGACGCACTGAGGGATTGAGTGTATCATGTGTGAGATATACATGCACATAATGCAATATGCATGAAAACAACGAGTGAAAGGAATAATTGATCAAGTGACTTGTAATTGTATAGAGAAGAGAAAGTCCCTCACTTTACGGGTGAGCATATGCAAAAAATAACCAGACTTGTAAATATCATGTAATGTGAGAAACAAGGGATGAAGATTTCATAAAATTGTGACCCGCTTGATAAGATATATATATAAACGAACTATATCGAACATAAATGTTATAGCTATAGTATATCACTTTGAAAAATGCATAACAAGGATGGAAAGGAAGTGGCCAGAGAATGAAAGTAAGTGGAGTAGGATAGAAATTGGTTGTTAACTTGAACACCTTGGTCGTGTACATGCCAAATAGCACACTTCACCATCCTCTTTTTCCATCAGAAATCAGAGAGAAAGAACGATATTGAAGCTTGTGAATCTCTTCAGATCAATAACCTTTGTATTTAACTTCAATATAGGTAGGCCTAGCCGTAAACTGTAATTTCGAAATCCTTCAAGCAATCAGCAATACGTACACATAATAAAATGATCATTTTGAGGATTGACGTCATTTTGACTTCAGATTTAATGAAGTTCTAGCAATAGCTATTTCATAGCGTAGAGGTAATTGAGGAGAAGTTATTAGGCAGGGCTTGATTGACGCAAGCAGCTCTCACTGCGCCCTTCAATCATAAGCAAGCCACTGTCTACGTGTAGTTACTGTCAGGTGCAACCTTGGCCATACGTACGTCTCAGGATGAAATGTTTTACTTAGAGTAGCTCCCATTGAATGTATGTCATGTGATATACACCACGATGATTATCTGCTTCTACGACAGACCCTGCCATGAGTAACTCCGATAATGAGCAACATCAACCCTGAGTAAGTCACAGTATGATAAGTTTCATTAGGAGTACCTCCTGCCACAAAAAGTAACGCTGTGAGCGTTTCCTCATGAGGAGATGATTGTAGGTAGTACCAGTTCTCATTATGAGCCGCTCCTTTCACAAGTTCCCCAGTGATGCCTTAAGTTGGAATCACATTCAGCAAAATAACATCACCATCTACATACATCACGAGGATTTCCATCAGGATCTAAAGCCCCGACTGTGGCCCCCTGCCCTGCCTCCTGCATGCTCAGCGTGATCTACGCGCTGCCGCTCGTCCCTTTTTTCCCGCCTTAGAACAACGACCTCTCACAGGGAATGAGTAAACAGCCATGAACCGACTAATAGCAGTCACGGGGCCAAGTTTCCTTTTTGACTCTCAGCTTGATGCCCGAGCTTTGCTCTGAGTCTTCTGAGAGGCGAGGCTTGGTGAGTGACTCGAGTTGTGTTTGGTGAGTGAGATGACGAGTGCCAGTGAGCGGCTCCCCCAGGCGGCGCTCTCTGGCGGCATTTCTTATCTTCATGTAGGTTTTAGGTCCAGCAGACCGGATGAGAACATACCGGGAGTCCCTCATCTCCCCCTTAAAACGGTCCGGCGCGTCCTGAACCAGGAGAAAACATTGCCGTGAAACACATGCATACACGTGCTGGGTACAGAACGGAACCACAGCGCTGACAGCGGCTTAGGTCTTCCTGGGATCGCTCATTTAGGAGGCAGATTAGAGCAGCAGCTGGAGCCATGAGGGAGGCTGCCTCCAGCATACATCAAGTCCCGCAGATCTCTGTCTACCGGTGCCATGTCCGGCCCCGCCTCCCCAAGGTGGGCGTGTCACGGGGTAAACCTGCCCCAAGACGAGAGGGATGGGTCACAGGGTAATAGTAGGCTATTTAATCAAATGAACAGACGACAGAGGTAATGTATAAACCTCAACTGTCTGTCGATAACTATGACCTACACATAGAGGTATACAATGTACCACGTGATTAATCTTACAGATTTTAAGCCTGATTCTAATCCGAGATATCAATGATATGAGCAGTCTTGTGTACATACAGATCCTGTATACAGATCCGTGATATGATTCTTGGGAATTACAAGAAAGACCTATAATCCCCAACTTTTATAATATTCTATGTAAAAAGAATCATGGACTTCTGCCGTGACGCAAATTTATACATATCGGACATTCCGCTAAATACGTTTTCAAAGCTACACCAAATGCCTCGGTGTCATTTAGACTTGGAATATTTAGTCTTTTTTTTCAACTTATATCTGAAATGCGTGTGGATGTATTATAAGAGAGGGACATAAAACATATCAAATATATGTATTCACTCTTTTAAAAAGTTATACATGTATAAGTAAAGGTGAAATGCAGATGACAGAGTAGTATAGTCAAAATACATAGACAATAATCGATGTTTTTGTGGACAGGCGGCCGTAAACCACGAGAGGTTGACGCGTAGTAATACACGAGCTCTAGCGAGTGTATTACGAGGTCAACCTCGAGTGGTTTACAGAGCCATCTGTCCACATAACCATCGTTTGTTGTATTTATTATCCATCTTTTCGAATAAAATAAACCCAGTAATTGCCATATCAAAAGGTATGACAATATGAACTATTTCTTTGCTGTATAGCACAAAGGGATTATATTTCCCGTATACCATGGTTTTGAGGCCGTTTACAACAGATGGGAATCTGTATATCATAGTTATGGTATCTGACAGGTTTTATACAATGGGTCGTGGTTTACTGAGTCCCCATACTTTGTCAATGGGGTCTTTGTAATACAATGGATAGTAATCCAAAATAGACAATGGTCGGTCAACCACGGGACCTCAACATTATTGAGGTAACGTCGGCGCCCACTACAAAGTACACAATCAATAATTCCCTCCTTGACTGACAGGGACTTTGTTACAGAAACACTTACTTTTAATCGTGAGTAGCAATCAGCATTTGAAATGTTGATGATACTGAATGAGTTGGTTACTTTGAGAACCCGGATTTTATGGACATAGGATTGGTCGTAGAAACGACAACTGCGACGTACTCGCCCGGTTGGCCTTCACCGACATCATCAACTACCTCATGTCACATGTTTGAAACTTACTAGGTATCTATTTATAGTGTTTATGTATATTTGGACTGGCTTGGTTCAAATACGTAGCTAATAGAAACCATTTTCAGATATGAAAGTGGGATCTTAGTAGCGGCTGATTTCAGCTTCGTCGTAGCTGTTGTAGCTACAGTAAAATCCCGTTTAAGGGGGCCACCCTGCGTTCGGTGTCTCGGATGGGGTTTTACTGTATGTACATACATGCTTTATGTACCGGTATACACATGTGTAGTTCCTTCACAATTAACTTCATTGATTTTTACATGGACCGTAGATGTTTTCCACCATATTAACATGCAAATGATGTCTTATATTACCACTAAATGACAGATTATATCCTATTCTCTCTTGAACCACATATGATGGACAAAAAAGGGTATTGATGGAAGAGCTGTGATTTCAAGGCAAATATCATTTGGGGCCATATTTACAAATAACTCCTCACATTTTGCACTAAATAGCATTATACCATAAGGATATGGTAAATATTTTAAGAAGAAATATCTGAAATCATGTCTGACATGAGTAAACATCTGAGGGGAAACACTACACGTGTGCTGTCCCTTCGGACAAGGCGTGGATTCTGTTACGAGTGGACATTTAGTCGATATCTGACCATTTCCTACTGAGAAGTCTATGGTAGGTACCACGTTGGAGAGATACAAGTTGTACACGCGGTAGACATGACAATACCAAGCACAAAAGGGAGCACCTCTCAGTATTGTTAGGTTTCTAACAGTACTGCTATAAATATTATCATCGGAGATAGTATTGTCCTGGTTCTCACCTCTATTAATCAGATTTGAGTCTGTTCGATAAGAAGACTGATACAAAAGGTGGTCGACATCACCAAGTGTCCCACACGCCGGTCAACAGAAAGTATTTATAATCATGCTGCCTAGGGTTCTCACAAATATCCTTCTCTCTCTCTTCTCTTTCATCTTTTTTGGGAATTGATTAGCTTATATAAACTGTCCCATGTATCAATAATATACCATCTAAGTTAAAATTGTATAATCCTCGAGATTCTATTAAGGTTGCAACTGATGTTGGTTTGTAGTTTGTTTCGGTTTAATATAAATACATGTATCGGGTTCTAGAGATATGAACATGGGATCAGTCGTTACCATTAACATATACAATAATACGATTATCATACATTTGAACAGGCACATTGACTCTCGCAACATCGTACTTTATATATACTGACTAGATCCCAATTAGAGTGGTGATCTCCCTATTAATAACAGTGCAAGGAGGTAGTTTTATGTTATCATATTGTGGGAGAATAAAATATTACCCGATGAAAATCTTAATGACTGTGTTCCACTTCGTTAAGTACATGAAAGGCGGTTAATTGGTGCTCATTCCATCACTAATGATATGTGTTACAGAAACATAGAACAAATACATCCGATCTCAGGTAAATCAAATGGTTAAATTCACACAGGTTTCTGCCTTCAATAGAAGTGTGTCTAGCCATCACAGACCCAGAACATCCATGCGAGGTGAAAGACCCTTGCCACATAAACAAACACAGATATGATTAAATATTCATAGAGGATGCTGGGTGGTTCCTAAAACAAATAACGAGACTGTTTTGAGTATATCAGTAATATAAATTCTGCTCCAATTCAAGTTTGTACTGCCTAGACTGGTGAAAGACAACAACCATTCTATTGAAATGATCTGACGAACATATTGCTGTAGTGTAGTCTTCTCAAACAAAGTTTAATTTGAGACTGATTGGAGGACATTGCCAACCCTAAAGGATCAAGTATCTCATGAATAGAGCACACGATGACGTTATGTATGGTTAGACAGGAAACGAGCGAGCCAATTTTGTTTTGTTTTATGGGATAGGCCCAATTTTGATGTCAAGAGAGGAATTACATACTATCCTCTGACCTGTTTCTCAAATTGTGGCATCAGAGGCCTATTACAATTACAGAAGGAGCCCGATGTATCACGTCAGACTCGTCAAATCAAAGAGGCCCTACGCAATCAATGACATCACGTCACTCGCCGCTGACGTCACATGTACAAATAAGATAAACTCATGCCCCAGACCTGAGCGGGTCCCTTGACGTTCCTGATGGTGTCGAGTTAGAGAAGGAATCCTTTATATTCGCGTTTTCCAATAAGTCTTTATATGATTGTTCTCAGGTCTATGATCCGGTTTAATTTTAGGTTCATATCCAGTTTACAGATTGCACACAACGATAGTTATGCACGCAGGTCATACAGTAGTCAATATATTATAGATAATTACCATGCAGTTTATTATGCTGAATTAACCAATTCAAAAAAGATCCATGATCTCAAACTGAACCTCCCCACTGACCCATGTAAAAACTTTAACTTTCCTCTGATTCCCCACTGTAATGAGTATGTTATGTGTAAACCCTGTATCGCAATAACAATATTTCAATGGTTTTCTTTCTGACCCCAACTGGCAACCCAAATCATTAATACTTCATGTATTCGTTACGGATGACGGGTAATCAATTTTTTATATTATACTTATCATTATCATTTGTCTATTCTCAATATGATGCATTTGATACTGAATCAGTTTCAAGACAGATTTGCCGACGACGAATAACGTAACGGCCATAGTAGTATACAACCACAACAAAGTGACGTATGACCTGAATACAACGAAAGAAAAAATGTGTAGTGTTTCGCCCGCATTTCCTGCCTGGTTTAGAGAAGGCCCTATTGTGACAACCTGGACAAGTATCGCCACTTGGTGTTAGACTGTAGGTGGCTACGGCTACTCATTCACACGTGTTTGGGACAGGGGGAGGTGGCATTGATTATGAGCAGCTCAGACAGTGGGATCGGACTAGCAACACACAATGAGCTTTTACCCACTGCAGGGGGGAGTCAGGGTCAGGGAGGTTAATACGCTGCCGGTGACAGTTCTCGCCACCAGTCATTTATAAAACTAGCCTTTGTATGGCTGGTGAAATATAAACCATATGTCAACAGAGATACTGTAAACATTTGCTTTTCATGTTATACAGGCAATATAACAGCAGCCAAGATTACACATGGACATATATTGAGATATTTACAGAGACATGCTGATGTAAGTTTACCAGTTTAGACGAGCAAGTAATTGAATGTCCAGGAACCACAAATTTAATTGACACAGCAGAAAGATATTCCAGTGAAACATATTTTGGCACCAAGGGGAATTACTCCTGAAGAATTTTCTCAAAAGTTCCTATGATCTCTACATTGAGAATGTCCATTTCTTGTTTTATATCGGAACTCGATGGTGAAGGTAATTCTATTACACAACCAAAACAAGGGGAATTTTAATAACAGACGGCAAAAAAGCAGTCATAGACTCACATGCCCACAGTATCTAAGATTTAGCCTTACTAAGGCTTACAAGTCAGGAGGCCTAGGTACATGTCAGCGGTATATATGTCATAGGACCGTGGGCTAATCATGCGACCTGGCACGTCCCCCCTGCAGCGATTAATGCCAAGTGTGTCCTGTGATCAGAAATAATACTCAGTTTTCCTACACCACCATCACTGTACCAGTTAGCTCCGTGCGTCAGTGGGAGGTCCAGCTCAGATCAGGGGTATTTAGCCTGACTGAGCTGCGCGTGCCATAACAGTATATTCTCAGTGTTGTTAAGTATCGTTTAACACACATGTATGTAGCTTACCCTCCATGTGGGGCGTATTCTGTTCAATCCAGGCATAGGCTAAAAGCAAATATTCATTTAGTGTATTGGGCGGTACTTTTAGGAAATAGATTGAAAGTAAAAGTGACTTCTGATAGGTTGACTGTCATTATCATACATGACGAATCAAACATTGATTCCGGCGCACTTTTAGATCGTCTCTGACGAATTTAGGTGGCGTTTAAAGTACATTGTGTGATCAGGGTGTGTTCAGACACATGTCTCATCATAGTCCCAGCTGTCCAGCATCAATCCAAAGCCTGTTCTTCTGTGACATCACAGCATACCATGCCCCAGCAATGTGCACAGTGATGGAGGACGTAAGATGACTTCACAACATTGGAAAGTGTAAGTAAAGGATACCGAGCTCATCAATGTTCTACCCAGAGGCTAAAAATAGCAAACCATGGTCTGGCAAACAAGGCTAGGCATTAAATCATACCGGAGGCGAAAAGTCCACAATGAATTCCGAGACGAGACATGGACACCGTCCATTAAATCCTCATACATAATTGAGTATCTTAAACATGGCGTTCATTTGGAAACACCCAAGAAAACAAGCCCAGACGTCCTTCTCCTGGATTGGTTGTTTTACACCGGACCAACTGATCACAGTAGAAATGATGCTCTCTGCAGAAATGGTATTGAAGACAGCTGAGATTCGAACTTCGAACACCACATTGAAATGGGCCCAGAAACTATATTAGCGCATATTATATCAGTAAGCACGTGTGGCGACAGACCCATACATACCCGCCGCGGAATGTCCATTACCATTCTCCTCACTACTCATGATGGCCTCACAGTAGGGACACGCGGCCCGCTTCAGTCCTGCCTCGATCCTATAAGCCTCAGTGGGCTGTATGTGGACACCTCGTCATCTGCCTGGTTCCCCGACCCTCCTACTCCTCCTGTGAGAGACAGTGACCGGACTGAGGTCCCTCCTGCCTGATGTAGCTGGTGTGTGTGCCGAGCTCAGGCAGCGTAGCGCCCGGGCGTCAGGCAGGGTGCCCGTCCACTCAGTGCGCGTTATCTGGAGCGCGGCGTGTACGGCGCGGGTCACCAGTGACGGATGTGGAACGACGGGTCCCGGGACTGGCGAGGCACGTCTAACCGCACACGTCTGTTGCACGTCACACAACGTCCTCCCGTAGACCCCGCGCCCTGTGTTTCAGTCACACAATCGTTCATTCCGATCGTTTAGAGGGCTAAGTGTTTAATTGAAGAATAGTCGTACATTATCGTCAAACGATCAGTAGCAACGTCCGTCTGCCGATTTCATGGGTGCTATAGACGCGATGCCTTTTAATTATCGTAGCAAAAACAGTCGCACAAACGGTTGCTAGCCACGATAAGGTTGAACATGTCGTACAGGTATAATGGGTGGTTGTAAATTCTTTTTCAGATGATGAAAAACATTCAAATCAAGAAATATTTACAGGGAAGCATTCTATGTGTACGGCGTACTTTGTAACAAAATTTCATAATTTTCCTGTGGTTATTTCGATCGTGAGAATCTCTTTTTTTAAACCATCACTCTAAAGGTGATAAGTATGGCAGCTGCACTACTCAGCTGCTTCTTGCAAAACATACTGCAGCGCTCCCCGATCTTTATTTATTAATTATAGCGATCGTCATGACTATAGAACACCATTGTACGCCGATTGCCTGAGCCGCACTGAACCGCGTCTATAGGAGACATGCCAATATTTATTTTCCAAACTGTTGTACATTCGCTGGGCGATCTTTGATAATAGTTACAAACGACTGTCGTGACTGAAAAACAGGCCCCAGGACCACCGTACTTCAGTCAGTCGCCATGCCAGATGTACGGCCTCATCCTCACTATATGTATTAAGCAACTTCCATAGTGGCCGAATCCAGATAGCGCTACAAGCTGAACGGCTAGGATCAGGTATTATGCGGGCAGGTACTATTTATAAAACAATAGTCTGATTTAATCTGGAAGTATGCGATAACAAAATGGAAGCATTCCAATATAATTTCCCTGGAATCATATCGTAAGCAGCTGCAATGTCATTTGAGTTTTTACTCTATGTTCATGTGGCCTATTTTTTCACAGTATCACTGAGATATACTGTAAACACATAAGTTAATGATGAGAATTTTTCCATAATTACTTTTCAAGAAGCAACAAAAATCAAAACTTCATAGTCCCATAGTGTTAGTTGGGTAAGGTACTTTCAGGAATTAACATCCTGATTAACAAACTCTGTCCTGAAAAAGCGGCTATGTTTGCCACTGTGTAATGGAAGGCAGATATTTTGAGCGGCTTTAAAGTGAAAAACCGGATAATATCATAAAACTGGATGAGGTTTGATCTTGGCCACCGTATTCCACGACTGGAGTTTGGCAAAGTGACTTCATGAGGAGAAGCCGAGGGAAGTCCGGAGCCAAAACTTCAGGAGTGGAATGCGGTGGCCAAGATTAAAACGAATCAGGTTTTGATTTTATCCTACCCTATCTCCTCGATTTTGGAATATTACGCATATAAAACTCTGTATGCCAGTCAGCGTGGCAAACGGAAACCCAATGTTAAGCCTATGGGATTTTATATTAGGGGTAGGATAAAGAGGACAACCATTCCCAAACAATTTACACTTCAAGTTCGTGGGTATGTCTGTATACCTACAAAGAACTATATATGGTGACAGCAAAATTCGAAACTTGAGGACATGACAAGGAAAAAGGATATGGAAAAAGGGGTGTGAAAACGTCCATGCCATATGCTCCTAGCTTAATTCTACCAGTAGCTTTACAGTCTTATGCAAAATGTTTCCCAATGATAACCGTACGAGCTCTTGTGTAATGTAATCTGCAGGCATTATAAACCAAAGTGAAGAGATGGACCTGTGAACTGTTTCTCAATATCTTCACTAAGACAAATGCTATTAAATTTGTACTGTTTCCTGTGGCGAATTAGTCTTTCTCAATACTCGTTGGTATTAAGAGGCTCCAAGTGGCCACAGACATTCAGTAGGTCAACGGTATTGCCATCTGGTGTGAAAATGATAAAGCTCTTGACAAAATCCTTTATCTGTTATATCAGTGTACCTCCATACCAGCATACCAACAATACTTTCCGTGTTGGAGATGAATTCAATATAGATTCATGGTAAAACCAATGTCTCTAAATCTCCGTTCTATTATTAGGAATCATCAAGGTCAGAGCAACTGATGGAATGACGTCATAAGCATAGCACGTGCTGGGCCTAAGTATGTCTGCCTCGTCACCTTGGAACCAGCAGCGGAGAAACAAACACGAGTATTTCGGTTTTTCTCACAACTGGATCACGATTTAGGATGGGTTCAAGGAAATGCTGGGAGACTTGAACTAGACCACCGGTTCCGGAATTTGTGCCCAATATTCACAGATCCGCTGAGAAGTGGTATTTCTGACAGGCCTGAGGTCAGTGAGATGCTCTCAAAGTTGGAGGCTGAGGTCACACTCAAGCGATCCACACCAGGACTTGATGTTTCTATACTTTGTACTAAAGTATTCATCAGTCCTAAGCTCCACAGCCATGTCATAAAAGAGGAGTCGGTTCCCAAAATATGTTTCGAGAATTGACTTCATCACCCTTTGATAATCCCGCTCTGAACAGAATCTCGTGTGGGTCGTTATGAATTCTGTCAGAAAACAAGGTCTCTGAATGTTATTTAGCTCTGCTCATAGTAGCTGATTATCAATTCGGGAATGTATATAGTTGTGATGAATCCTTTCCTCAGGAATTTCCAGTAGACACTCTATTCACCCATTACTAATAAAGAGCAATGAGCTATAACTACGAACCATTGTCTTTGTGATCTGCAAGTGTTTTCCTAAACGACTCGGGCAATGTGGTCAGATCCGCTTATGTCGATCCCAGTTTAGTTTTATGTTATAAAAACCGGGTTCATTCCTGTTACACAGCTTATTTACTGCCAGTAAGTATTCGAAACATTTGATCGGGCATTGTTTCCCTTGTGTAAATATTTGCACAAAACAGGATGACAGGACTCCGGGAGTGTGTTTTAGCGCTAAAGACCATCGTAGAAGGACGCTAATGTGTGAACCTGCATTGAAAACCCTTATTTTACAGCTACAAATTCAAGTATCGACATGACGCAATCAGCTGATTATAAACATAATCCCAATACCTGCGGGTTACATGAGAGGGATACTCCAATGCCCAATACTTACATAGTGAGTCCAGCTGTTCTGAAATCGTCTTTACCCGAATTTATTATAATATGGAACGAGATGATAATCTAACCAATTTGTCACCATGGCAGACTTAAATCAGGATTAACATAAGTCGAAACTTATGGGATGAACCATCTATGTTATCAATTACTGAAAAAAGACACAACCCAACAAACATTATGACTGAAACCTTACATCAATATGATCCAAAGCCATTGGATCCACACAACTGGAATGACACTCTAAGCAACTGGAGGATTATTGCGTGAAATGGAAGTCTCCTCACACTCGTGAGAAGACTGATACCCCGAATGAACCTCAGATTAATGATATCTTAAATAACGCCATACAGAATCGAGTATGTCCCAGATCAAATGACATGGTGCAAAGGGATAAAGTATATAAACCAAAGAGAGTTTTCCAATATCAAACATTTCCCCCTGTCATATGCAAATTTATGAAATGATTTGAAAATTTATCACATCATTGTAACTGTAATCATGACCAAAATGGTAACCAAGCCAACATTGTAACCCTGCAACTGAAAACCGCTCTGAAATTGATATTACCTCTGTTGATAATGCAATAAAAACACACCTTCACGAAGGGCCTCATAAGCCCGAAACATATCTATAAACAAGTATCATAATTTGCCTCGTTATTTACTAAAAGGATCCAGCCCGAAACCGAGTTAGTGTGAATATTTTGAATCAAGTTTACCCCCCCCCCCCCCCCCCCACCGAAAAAAACCCACAAAAAAACACTGATGTAGCCACTAAAAAGGCAATTCTGAGAAGGAAAATCACAAGATGAAAATATCTTGGCCTGTACTCCACCGCACAATAATTCACGAAGCGAAGCTGAGTGAATTACTGTGGGGAGCAGACCAAGTTATTTTCATCTAGTGGGTTTCTGATGTTATCTCACCCCGTATAACATTATTAATCGATGAAATAAATCCCCCAATGAGATATTAAGTATTGGGTACACTACCTTTACGGCCATGGAGTATGAATTCCTAACGTTAAGCCTATGGAGAAAAATACCGGGTGAGATAAAATCTGATACCTATCACACTAGGACTCATTCTGCGATAGTATCAGTTTCTGTATCCACGTCGAGGGTAAATAGAGGTATGAATAACTCCCCGGGCGAGTGATATAGGCATCGGATGGACTGGTGAGATGCATGAACATAAATACCTGTATGTAGATAAGATAGAAGTAAGCATTTTATACAGAGCCCAAGTCATATATTGGCTGTATCATATATCCAATTATATACGTGAGGTTTCATACGGAAACTTACTATGTTTCCAATCTAATCTTAATGGAGTGGTGATTTTCTTCGTAACTCTAGAAACCACTAGGGTATTTTATTCGATCGAGCCACACGACGTGGAGTGGTGCGATGACGGCATACGAGTCTGCATTCCAGCGGCCTACCGTTGTCACTCCTTCAACCTCACATCCAGTTTTGCCATTAATATTTTCAGCTGACCCCCATTGCTATAAGAATTCCTACATTCTGCATAATGATGTATCTATATTGCCTGTTTTGTTGATAGCTCTGGTATCAACGCTGCTCTTTATGTGTGCACTTAAACTATATAGCAAAGCCAGAGTCGATTTTATGGGGTAGACCTCTGTGGGCTAATTACCCCAGGTTTTTTTTGGGTATTTTGCCATACAGATAATATATAGCCTCGTCTAAACCAGGTATGGGCCATATTGCTTTGTTTATTGTGTGTGTGAAATATTGTCACAAACACCTAGGAACTATATTACACACAAGTAGAAAAAATTACTATTATTCATCGAGAGTATAGCAATCATGTCTTGAGAAAAATAAAATCAAATGTGTTCTTCAAGGAAATCTTGGTTATCAAAATACGTTCGTATTATTTTAATAGCTTTGGTATATATTCATAAATGACAAACGGGTAAAATACACTCTGTAATAAATAATCGTTGTTTTGTGAAGTAGTATATGAAAACCATTTATATCATCGATAAACTGTGCACTATGTAGGGCAGAGGTGCGCATCAGGCTGAACTCCACCGGAAGGTAAACATGATACCAGATGAAATATACTATTAAATAGTTAGTCATAATTCCATGCAATAATGATCACTTTGAGATGTCAGTGTGTCGCACGCAAATCAACTTTGTAGTCCAGTGTTTTAGTCAAATCATGGAAATATCATCAACCACCCTCCCTGCGTTCACCAGTATTTAAAGTCGGAGTGAATCAAAGATGATTATCAAACATGCTGGGCAAGAGAGGTGAGAAATTGCAATGACAGACAACATTAAAGGGGGCCATTGAGTGACTCTATGGTGCATGATCTTTGTCCCTGATCCATTCATTAACATTAAAACATGTAGATCTTTCAGACCACATGTCGTGCAAAGGCCACAAGGCGAGAGACGTGCTCGAGCTACCACCACAGAAAGTGTGAAGTGGAGATGTAGAGGTGAACTTCAGAAGACGGGCAAGAAATTCAGAGAAGTCTGTAAAGATGTGAATATAAGATCAAAGATGTGAAAACATCAATTCCACAAATAAACCGAGGAAGGTGCCTGCGATTCGCGACTGCGGCGACGATTACCTACACACCAAGATGGATGTATCATACTCACACAGGCGCATCATAGTTTTAGTTGTTTCTATAGGTTGCCAAGGTTGGTATGGTAGCCCTAGATGTGGTTGTTTTTTTCTGTAGTGGAATCAGTACAACATTCTATTACAGTTATCAGTAGGTGTAATTACTATTGATAGCAAACACAGCAGAGCTTCTCGCTATAGTGTGATTCACCAACCCGCCACCAGATAGAGTCAATGTAATTCTAGACAGGCGTATCGCCTACCGGTGCATGAGAGAACTACTGGAAACTACAGACACTATTTTCTAAGCAACCAACATTCAACTACAAAGCTGGAGAGGTGTGATGTTAATTGAAACACGGTAGATGCTAGGCTTGAAACACATGCATGTACACTAGCAAAACATCCAGGAATAACGGATTAATCTGGTCTTTTAAAAGTTTCCCAGTGAATACGTCCAGGTATTCTATTGTTTCCGACTTGACAAATTATAATGGGTTAGTTACATCTATTCCGTTCCACTTCATGCATCATGCTTGGAGGAGGTATAAGTGAGGATATATCCATATACTGTTACTAATCATGTATGGATATTCATACCTTATACATTCCGTCTACACCATACATGCCCTGTGTTTCGGCTTCAGATAAGTATAGTACGGGAAATTACTATATATATACCCATGCCGTATATACTGTAAATACGCACCGCTTCGGCATATAACGTAAAAATACTGTACAGACCACCGGTCCGTACACTAAAATACGGACCATACACGTTTATTAAAAAAATTGGTGGTTAAGCCAAATGAAATTGATTTTTTTTTAAATTTCAGGTATATAGTAAATATATAACGTCCAACCATGCTTGTACAAGTCACAGAACTCGATGCTAATTTACCGTTTGTACGGAACCCGGCATAAATGCCTCGGTCCGTACAAACAGTAAATTACCATCTCGTTCTGTGAATTGTACAGCATGGTCAGGATGTTCTATATAATTACCAATATTCTTTTTAGTTGTCGACGGAAAAACTAAATCTTATGTAACCATTCATAGATTTCACCCTGTACTGCACATGTGCACGCCCTAATATAAGGGAAGTGGATAGAAGGGTACGTGTGTCGTGAGGGGAAGGTGGGGTGAAGGCGGAAGATGTATAATGGAAGTAGTTCTGCCTACTAGCATGAGTAAAGTTGCAAGCCATAGCATATCATATATCATATGTATCAAGGGTGTTCAACCATAGGGCAATCAATGCATTTTGCGTGTAATGCTATGGACTGTTTTATCTATGTGTCTAATGTATGAGGGGTATGAGCAATTATTCCGGAATGAATTCGTTACTTGTTCATACTGACAAAGAACAGTAACTGTAGTCATTGAATAAAGCCAATAATTCACGGAACCTTTAAGAATGACAGGGGTACGCAAAAGAATGGTTGGAGTGATAGGCTGATAAATGATACTGCGAGAAAATACTGGGTAGAACTGGGTCAAGAATCGCATTGTTCGGATGCTGTGCCTACTCCTTGCCCCTTCACTCACACTTCAACTGGTCTGTAGAGTGGAAGGGTCTGAGGAATTCCCACGGACATAAGTGACTATAAATTTTCACCTACCAATAAGAATATTCAATGGTACTTTAAGTGATTCTCAAACTGATGGACCCTAGATGTTTACAACCGAACAGGCTAATCATTTCTTTCTCCTCCAATACAGGATAGTTTCCAATACAGCAGTCTTCTGCTGTATGGGTTTTTGTATTCCCCATAGCGCATTGTATTCTCTAAACATAGATTGTGTGATATACTGGTAAATTTTCCATTTAGCTAACAAAGTGAAGATCAAGATCGAGCCCCGTTTACAATTTATATACTGGTGAAATTATTGAACTTTTTAGATTGATTTCGGTTCTTCTTTCACCTAATTTTCCAGTATTGGTCAATACTCTTGCCGATTCATTTGACTCCTTTCTTTTCACTTGTGGTCGTAAGTAACATTTTCTGAACGTTAAATTGCCTAAATGATTTACAGAAATAATTATGAAAGGAAATACAGACCTCAAACGATAAGCGGAAATTGTTTTTTTCGCATCGTGGTCACAGAATTCCACGGAGAGAAGTCATTATATTTAACATGATTAATGAACAAGTTACTTCTGTTGATCACAGCAACATCACAAAAACAGACATCATTTGTGTTACGTTCCAACGAAGGCTGAGGGAAAGAAATGCTTTATCTTTAACTGATACCACTCACAATGAGTAGAGTGTATTAATAAGGGCTCAATTGAATATGATATACATTTCAGTAGCTCTTCTGAATTCAGAATCGCTTCCAGTCTGTCCACCTCTGACTACAATGAGAGCTGCATGGAGTGTTTTAACAATACCAGAATTAGTATGTTAGTAAACAGGGAACTCTATTTGTCCTGTTTGTCACGCAGTTGAGTTAGTAACGAAGCAAAGCATTAATCCAAAACGTCACACCAGGATATGACTACCCAAAATGAAAAGGAAACATTTCTAACTAAAATCCATTAATTGAACGGCCACCTATTTACACGTAAATAAACACACTTGATCCATGTTTTTATACAACAAATCATAAGAAAATGCCTTGACTTTGTTAAGATGTATGTAATTGCTTAATATTCGAAATTGTGATATTATCATACTGTACAAAACCGTTCACTTCATTTAAACTAAGGCAAAGAACAAAAATTCTATGTCTATAATTGGAGAGAACATCAAAACACGGAACCTACAAAAACATCTAAAATGATGTTTCACAGAATATGAATTTGTTTTGAAAAAAAAAGAACGGTTTTCACCTACTCATAAAGAAGGGTTCCATTCAGGATGAATTGACAGGCGCTACTTACTGATTTTGCCGGGAGGTGGCGTGATGACGATCACGCCTCCTGGTGTAGACGCCTGAAGTTACGGACGCTGCTGGCAGGTCACCGGTATTGGTGATGATGGCGTGTTCCAGACTATCTGAAAGTGATAACATCTTATCATTATCTTAACCACTGATAAATTACCAGCATTAATATTGAGGAAACATAATTTCTTCAAGAGAGTGAAACATGGGAACAGGAAAATCGGGTGTAGATCTGAATCTAATGAATGAAAATTAAAAGGTTTTGGTTACATTCAGTCTATCTATAATTTTCTGTAACCCACTTGCACCCAGTCAACTTGCCATTTATGCAACTGTCTGAGTCTAGGATCCAAACATATCAAGCACCAGTGGGTCTTGAGGTAGAAAGTGAGGGATAATTTTATGCAGCACCCTGGAAGTCTATGTGACCACTCTAACCTTTAGGCAATATATATAGTTCGTGTGAGCACGTTCTAAAAAGGACAGATTGTCTCGTCTTATTTCTAACTGTATCATACACCCACACACGTAGGCCTATATATCATCCATGGGTTTAATTACGCTTGATCTTTTATGCGGAAAGTTTGAATGTAAACAATTCTTGATCTGCCTCCATCTAACACACAATCTATTCATCACCCCTAATGCTGCGTTTACACTATGTTCCCGGCGGCCATGGGCCTGACTTAACGTCAGGGACGTGGGACAACTCGGGGGCGGCGGGGGGTGGGAAAACGTGGGAAAACGTAATGCACCCTGATCACCGTGGCCGCCGTACCAGATTTTTAAACCGTCAAAAATTTAGCCACGGTGCTAATGAGTATCTTTCCGAGTCACAGTGACATGGGATGAACGTAGAGGGACATTAGGCAACATCATGGGGACCGTGGCCAAAACGTGAGGAACGTGGGGCAACTCGGGGGACCGTGGATAATACGTTAGGGACATGGGAGAACACGGAGGCCGGCATAGGCAACGTGGCACTCGAAAGCAAAACTGCCAAGGCAAGCAACGTTTCGGACTGCCGCGGCAGCCGTGAACATATTGTAAACCCAGCATTAGGAGTTGAGTAATCGCCCACTACCCTTGCTGGGATTACATATGTTACCTATCAGAATCATACAGAGGGAACCGTTCCTAGTAAGTGTCCCATTATATACGAGGTGTCCTTTAAGCGGGGATCTACTGTAACGTGCCTCCAACGTGCAACACCGCCAGCATATTCAGCCTGTGCGTATCCGTTTCATATCGTGTAAGTACACAGCAATACCGTTGTCGAGCGTGAACATTGGTCTTGCCAACGGTTATTCCCATATCAATATTGTTTTGAAACAAACTGATGAGGGTTTAGTTCTAGATGTCTGTTGTAGTCATAGGGAGTGGGATGAAATTGTCCATGTGGGTAAGATAAGATGTGTTTCTCGTATAATCTTTCTATATCTTTTCAACGTCACAAGAAATCCCACGACGAATGGGCTACATTCGCAAATACATTATTGATATCTTCTCCTCTGCGAATCCTGACTACCTTGCCTATCCTTTTATGTATTCATAGGATTTAATATAAATAGCGATAATACAAGGCTGAGTAGATATGCAAAAATAAGGATAATTGTCGAGGCTGACGTTGTCTGCAGTCTCAGTCTGGGGTAGCCTCAGAAATGAGTCCTACCCCTCCACTCTCCAGTCGTGACTCACGTGTCAATTATTATGCCTGTCGGGGAGAGAGGAAGTCTGCAATATATCATTCTAATTTAGTATATAGTCTAGCTGAATGTCCATTATCAAAGATTTGAGCTTCCTCACACTCACCCGGAAGCAATTTCAACAATAAAGCAGTACCATTTTGTTCTATGGTTTTCAGCTTTAGAGATTGTGGAAAACAAATGGAGGAGAAGCTGGTTGGGGTGTAGGGTGGTTGAGACACAAGTCAGGTCAGAGAGGAGTTCTGGCGGCTAAATATCTATCCCCTGATCATCAGGGAAAGATAAGATTGATACCTAGGGTAGGTTTCTATAACTGGCCTTAATAATCCCCATATTCGGTCTAGGATTATTATCTTTTGAGGATAGGTTCCTGCTCTGAACAATAAATATGCTTGACCGATTATTGGATTGAATTTGATACTCTATCAATCAATTTCCTGTTTTATTCTTCCGAGGTATGGGCATCGTACATGTGAACTGGAAAATCGCTGAGGAAAGTAGTTTGTTTTAAAGATTTTATCGGGACTGATTTACCGACCAGCAGGCCCCTGTTTCTGTAAGCGTGTGTGTGGGTGTGTCTCCTCCATCATTTCCAGCTTTTGCTGTAACAGTTCTACTGCAAAACCAATGATCGCTCCATGTAACTCCTGGGATGATTCACATTTTCTTATCTGCACATTATCATGTGGCAAACTAACAGTGTTTTTAAGCGAGATTATACATGGAAACCTCGTTTAAATTGAGTGGATCAGAAACTATCGTATCATAGAATTATGTGTTTATGTGATCCATATTTGCTGCGGCGGATTAAATTCAGATTTCTTATTACACATCACACTGCACTACCGAGCGTTTAACGTTAGGCCCGATAATAACATCTCATAGTGAACTCTTACTGTCTAAATGGTAAGGGTCTTTCAACGTCAATAGCAATAATAGATAATTTAAGTTATGAGATGAAAATTCTACCGGGAATTGGACACGATCCCACACCTCCCAAGCATTGCGCTGTAAATACCCGTAATCCCCCTGAGTGAGATCCAAGCAGTCTGCCTTACCTGGCACACTCACCTCCACGTCTGTGTACAACTCGTGTCTGTGCTCATCTGTTTTTGGATCCAGGTCCGTATACGTGTGTCTATGGATTATAATGTCTGGTTCGCGGGCCGTGTCACTAACCACTGAGAAGGCTCGAGCTGGGAGGCCGGACACAGAACACAACCCCCGCCCCTCAACACAAGGACGCCCCCCCCCCCCCCCCGCCCCCCTCATATCCATGCGCTTCAGTCTTCTTCTCACCCAACCCTACCAGGATCTACGGTATGCCTGGCAGCAAACCTTTTTGTGAGGCAACAAAATATTCCGGAGAAAGAAAGTCACAGGGATAATTGCTGGCAATAGCTATGGTCAAATCGCTGTGAGTTGTAGGGTGGTTTACAGCCTAGAAAAAACCAGCAATGGCACAAAACTACAGTCCAAGCAAACTCAACACCACTTAACAGGCACCATTCATCATATTAGTTTATAGTCTACAAGAACTTAGGACTATTGTAAATAAAGGCAAAGTTCCAACTATCGGTAAATGCAGCAATGACCACAATCTAAACTGTCTTCCTGTTAGGAAGAATATTACGGAAAACCTAATGGTAATAGTTGTAGACTAATCATTGCGTTGGGTGGCAAATCATTGTGTGGTTCATCGCATTGAACACCCACAAGTATTTTCATCCCAATAGCCTGGCAATGCAAGTAGTATTGCTGAAACACTGCTTAATAGAATATGTCTATTTTTAACACCAACCACAGACCGATCAGTGTGAGTCTCTGTTTTATGAACCCTTTCACGACGGTACAATTTTTTTTAATAAGTCGAGCATGTAGCGACGTTTCGGCGCCTGGGCACCTTCCTCAAGACCAGCAGAATTGCAAATAGAATATGGTTTTAGAGGAAGGTACACTACATCTAATGTTATGAGGTTTATATTGAAGATTTGATCTACCGTAGTTGTAAAGGCACTAACCCAAACCAACCTTCTGTCATCTCAACAGACACCACTGGTCAAACTATTTCGTCTTGTGGCCCACCCATAAAAAATAGATGCAAACTGGGAGCTTTCTGTTTTACACAAGAAAAAGTAATTCTCTACACTGAAATTGAAAACGAAGACTTCCTTGACAAGAAGCCAACTGCAATCCCTGGAATTAGGCCTACTTCATACCATGATGAACATCCATATATTTGTTGTAATTATTCAAAGGCTATTGATAACCTGGATCAGATGAGACTTAAGCTGTACGCAATCATCTCTAGTACGAAATTTACACCGATTACAGAGGAAACGTGACTTACAAATTGTTTTCCACTAACGCATATCTAGATATCTGGTTTTCCTTGAGCTAAAGTAGATTAGTATTTCAAAGTAGATGAAGACTCACTTATTCGCGATAATGCAGCGATGTTTTTTTGCGTACCTGTTAGTGGTAAATCGCTACTGGGACTATAGCCTTGGAAATTCAACTAGATGAAATATCTCTGCCCCCCCCCCCCTTCCGAAATCTCTAGTGATGCAAATATCACTATGGTAACCTTCTTATTGTGGTAGCTATGTCATTTTCGGAATAATATAACATTGCTAGTTTCTACAGTGAGACCTCTATCCATCCACTCCAACCTTCTGCCACCTGGACGGGCACCACTGGTCACACTCACCAGTGCCCCAGCAGCTACGGTCGGACGAGCGGCCCAGGGGTTAGATGGTAGAGGTGAGGATGGATGCAGCACTAGTGGAGGCGATGGGCCAACACCACCATCAGTGACATCACCCCACCCTCGGCGATGGGCGTGTGGTGGGTGCCAAACGCTGACAGCCACTCCCGTCAGCTCATACATAAAAGTCTTCACATTTGATTATGTTTCAGGCGGGTAGTAGACAATGGACATTAGCTGCATTATTCTGGGCTACTGACGAGTCATGGCCAGCTGCCTGTCCCATTTATAATGAATAGAATGCAGCGCAGTTCTCAGAGAGAAAATCATTTCGGACACAAATCCTAAAACCTCTCTCTCTCTAGCGTGAAATGTAGTGAGTGTTATTTAACATTCAACTGTTCATGATGTTGTTAAAATTTATGTACCTTCACCTAATCATCATTAGCATAATTATTTCTTAATGGTAGCGCTAATGTGATCTATAAGAGATAACAACTAATAAAAAGTCTAACTGAACATGAACATCAACAGGTGTTTTTAGAGTACGTGATTAAAATGATGAGCCTGAAACTCCTATCCGATTATGCTGCTAACGATCTCATCTTGGTGAGACAATAACCGACGACACTTCTGGACATGCGAAGTATTTTTCAAACAAAAAGCAGGTTCTAATATAATATTATACCATTTTCGATTTTGCACACTGACATGAACGATAGCGAGTGTGTATGTCCATTTCTATATACCACCTAAGTAACCCACTGTCAAATAGGTACAACTTTATACATTACGGAAATATAAGATAATCAAGTAGGACACTAGCATCGTGAACCAACCGTTACCAATAATTTGTACCAAAGTTGTATACTAATAAAAATTGGGAAAAACAAAGAAGACAACATATTAGATATTCTTTGGTTAGTGGCTCCACAATCACCATAAGATAATTCATTTCACCTTCACTTCATTAGGAAAATATCTAAGAGACGAAGCTGAATTAGGTGTACAGCTAGAGAGCATTATGAAAATGGTTTTGATTTGTCTCTGTAGGAAATAGCAAAATGAGACTGAATACATTGTGAGTACTCAAAATACGCATCGGTTGTGTGTAGAAGTGTTCCAGCCTCGTATTCCTAACTGAAAATAGAACAATCGTGTGCAGGGAAACAAGGTGCAGAATTAGAGAATGAGTTATCAGCACTCCTGTGACCCATCCACATTGTACCATCCCTGAGTAGCCCTATCAAAGCGGTTATTAATGCGTGTATAATATACACTGGTATCGGATCATCACTGTTTTTTGCCAGTCTGACGTCACACTGTGACAGTTATTATCATACCTGCGTCTCTGATGACAACATGCCCTGGTCCAATGCCAGAACGAGGCTCGTGATTGTCACGGGGTGGCCGTGCGTCCCAGAGGGCGCCACAGGCAGCTGACCCCATAGTACGGGTTTTCATTATGCAAGGCGTTGCCTAGGCACTATTTATGGGGACCCACATGAATATTGAAGGTATGCAAATATCAGCTGTCATAGCATAAGTCATCATTTCTCATCACGGTCAGACTACTTCCCCATTCATCGGTATCATGTAATTCCGCCGGTCTGTTGCTGGTCATGCAAGTTGGTGATGAAGTTGGCACCAGGAGAACGTCTGACGCCCGCTGCATATCTGACATGCTGGGTTTTGGGCCGTGGTGGGCCTTGGATACAAGGTTATCGACATTGTGAGTTTTGTGTTACAAGGTTTTGGGTGTTGAGCACTGATTGGATAGATTATGCTATATAAACCTCGGTAGAACAGAATGTGTGATAGAATTGGAAGATAACTATATCTCCATTTACACAATGGAAAAGGGCGGTACCCGGTAATAATGAAGTATTTCAACTGTTACGTCAGATAAGCATAAGCACATTATCGTAAAACTGGATGAGGTTTAATCTTGGCCACCGTATTCCACGACTGGAGTTTGGCAAAGTGACTTCATGAGGCGAAGCCAAGTGAAGTCCGGAGCCAAAACTTCAGGAGTGGAATGCAGGGGCCAAGACTAAAACAAATCAGGTTTTGATTTTATCATACCCTATCTCCTCGATTTTGGAATATTACGTGATAACAATGCTGTATGCCACTAGTGGCATATAAAACTCTGTATGCCAGTCAGCGTGGCATACGGAAACCCAATGTTAAGCCTATGGGATTTTATATTAGGGGTAGGATAAAACTTCATATAAATGATCTCTCCACCCCCTCCTATAACTATACCCCTCTCTTATCTCCTAATCCTCCCCTTTCCTGAGTTCCCAGGAGATTCAATACTCCTATTATCAGATTAATAAATTGAATTACCAAAACGCACAAATGCGAACTGACCACGAAGCATCTACATACCTCTATGTATAGTCCAATCCACAGCATGGACAGACTATCGCCATGGATTTGAGCTCAAATGTGTATTGCTCAATACTCTACTATGACAATAAAATGTAACTGAGTGTAACGACCCCGTGTTCAATGATGCCATACTGTTTCCAGCATCAGATTTATTTACTTGCTATCCTTTTTTGATAATCAAAATTGAGAAACCTTTTTGAAGAGGGGAACCATAATATCAAGAGACGTCACGAGTTTGAGGCTGAGTTTATTTTGTTGGCTCCGTAATGTCACTCGTCTTTGACTCGTGAAATTATGGAGCCAACAAAATGCGTGGCATAAATAAGCTCAAACTCAAACGAGTGGCGTCTAGATTTTATCCTACCCCGTTTCCATATTTTTTCAGTACCAGAAGGTAGTGGCATAAAGAACACTTTATGTCACACCCGTGAAATAAACAAATCCCATGTTAAGCCTATGGCGTTTTTTATTAGGGGAAGGATAACAAATATTTCACTAGACTCGACATTGATAGCCAATAGTATCTGGGATCACGGACTTATACGAATTCGTGCTGAGACCAACTTAGTTCAGAAAGACTTTCATTCGTTAATATGACATTTGGTAGTCCATCGAGAAACAACTACTTTGTGGTATGTTTTTCACTGAAGAGCGCTATATTTTAAGCGCGCACATTTTAAGACCAAATCTATATAAAATCATTTGATAACGTGCAATAATCTTCGTGGTTCCCTCTTGTTAGCTGATACCCGCAACAATTTGTCTCTATTATGGATGTGATGTATCAACAAGTACAAGTGGATTTCCATTGACGTAAGTGACACTTGTAGTTGAACACGACACCGCCAGCGTGGGATTTCGTGGTTCACAGTGATTAATATTGGTGATGCATGTTGTCACGCAATTTAGGACAGATCAACCTTCATAGCTGTGAGATAATTGAACTTTCTGCTAAAAATCTGGGGTCGGTTTCTAAAACCAGACTTGTCGTGTGAAAGTATGGCATTGTGATGGGTGTAGTAGCAAAATACTGTGAAACAAAAACTTTTTGCGTCCCGACGTTCTCCGCTTTTCTGGTGGGGTGTGGGAGAATTAATTGGTTGGCAGAAAAATACCTCTTACTACATGAAAAGTTTCCGGAGAGAGAGAGAGAAGGGGGGGGGGGGGGGGTTAATTAAAAGCGAGGAAAGTAAGTGAATCTCCCTGTCTCCTTTTGCGAACTGAAAGTAGTCCTCTAGGTGAGTTAGAATTTATTGATTTATTGAGGACAACTCTGTGGACAAAGCCAACAGATGCAAATAACTATTTACAGTTCAGTTCGGCTCAACCCCCGCCCCCACACACACACATTGTAAAAAGGATATACCATATGGTCAGTTCCTCAGAATCCAGCACATGTGTACAAATGCTGACAACTTTTAAAGAAAACTAAAAAATGGCAGCTTCCTTTGTAAAGTGAGGATATACACACAAAGTGGTCCTAGACGGTCTCTAGAGAGAATCCCAGATAAACCGTCTGGACGCAGAAAACAAAAATAGAATAGCTAGAGAATAACGACCTTGTCACCACATACAATCCTGTGTATAATAAAATAAAAAAGCGTATCACTAAATAATGGAGAATATTAGCCTGCTCAGCAAAGAAACTGAGCATATATACAGCAAGGGGCTGTTGATTGCTCCGTAAAGACCACCAAACCTGCAACCAACGATGGTGAGAATTTGTTTGGACTGTCAACCAGACGATCAAATGAAATACTCAGCTGCATTAGGGTGTCGGGTATGCAACCAATGTCACAAATCCAACACCTACTATTGCACTTGATAGAATGCAAGTGCCAAAATAATTCCCAGAACTACAAAGCAGCAACACTGTCAGAGTTCAAATTGGAATCTACTGCCTAACATGCAAAAGGTGTGACAAACAATATGTGGTCGAAACAAAATGCAGACTAATGGACCATTTCCAGGAATATTGCAATCGCAAAGTGAATGTCCGCATGCATACAGACAGAGGGAAACACTACGCATTTACATTATAGTCTAACAACGTGGCTGAATGCAACAGGGAATTGAACTCCTGATGGTATTGCAATATATCGTTGCTCCATTTTTCATGTAGATTTTTGTTCGCTAAAATCAGATTTCCTGTATGTCTTCATCGTACTTGATGACCTAATAAAAAGGAATTAAGACCAAGAGACTGAAAACACATGAACGCTATAGCCCTAATCAGACTGGTATGTGGTAATATGGCCACTTTCCATATACTTCTTAACAGTGGCACAAACAGTCCGACTCCGAATTGGTATTGGAAACCAGACAGCTGCCCACGTTAGACAAAAGACGTAAAAATACTGCTCTGTGTTGGTGTGCCAAAGTGATATAGGATTAAGCGGCGGTGATTATAATTAGGCACATTCACACCACCGAAGCTGAGTGGTCTCAACGGGTTGTGTGCTATTACCGTCATATTCAGTCAGTCTCAATAAATGTTTCTTGTTTCAGAGAGGTTCTCCACGGTGAAATTATATCCCGAGGGTCAGGTCTGACGTGGTTCTGCACCCCGCCCCTAGATACAGCCCCCGTGCGCCCTGGAGACCAGACAAAGGCGGCACATCAGTATGCAGGTGGCTGGTTCACTGGAGGAGTATCTCGGCATCTTCTGCGGTGGATCAACACCAGATAGATGATGGTGGAAACGGATACTGGCCGAAGACCTGGGTAACATGTCTATAAGATGTAATATCTTCCTGAGATAGACAACAGGAAAGACCCCGAATGGGTTTTATCGAGGCATAACGAGTGACAAAGGTCTTTCTCGATTACTTTATTTTTTACCATAAAAATAGGGCGCGGGGGTGGGGGGTGGGGGGGGGGGGGAAGACAACATATTCTATGAAGTGGAGCAACTCTACTCATTTTGATTCTAACTCCTTTAAATGAAGAAAAGATCGAGAGCCAATCAACCGGCAACTTGCTACAGACCTATATTTCGCTCCTACACAATGATAGTGTAAAGAATAATGTTATCTCCATACCGATACTAATTAAGTATACAGCGCCATGCCAATACTAGTCCCAGCTATTTTTCAGTCTGTGGAAAGAGATATTTGCACTCTCACACCAGACATTACTGTTTAAATAGCAGCCAATTAGTACGGTTACAAAAATCACTTAACAGCGGGCTACGTGCAAGACCAGGATGACAACCACCTCCGACTAACGACCGAATTGACTGGCGGAGGCAGTAGGTGCTGCTTAAGCTGCAGACTGTGGTTTAACCCTTTCTATGCGTCACTGATCCTTTGTAGAGGCACAATGTTAGGATTGCACTGCTATCTATAATTCTAACATTGAGAGCGATTCAAACATTTGAACATGCAGTTGTACAGATATTCTATCATTTGAACATACTATCATGGTATCTTCTTTCTTTTCATAAATGGAATTTTTGGCTTTCTTATTTGAAAAGCGAAAATAACGATTGTACTTTCTGAAATACCTCAAATTACCATCCACTTCTATGGGATGAGTATTTCTGGTCATGTTTTTGGTCTTAACGAATAAACTAGGATTAAAACTAAGTTCTCGCAACACATACTCTGTTGATATATGCAAAAGTGACTATGAACACTGGTGCCTAAGGGATCTCATTTTGCTTACGGTCAGTAGTAATGATACAATGCTAGTTGCCACCCAACCGGACAAATGTACTATGTGTACTTAAGAAAAGATCAAGGGTGTGATGAACCTCTTGTAGTAGGTCAAGTAATGTGACAAGTGGTAATATGAGCTTTGTGTCAGGTCATGCAATGTGACAAGTTATTTGTCACTGGTTCTATGATGTGACAAACTCTTTGTAGTATGTCATGTAATGTGACAAGTTATTAATTACTGGTAGTATGACCTGATTAACACTAGCCAATAACCTGTGAAAAGATTTAGTCATAGACTACATTTTTTGTATACCACAAATTAATTACCATTTCTTGAACTAAAAATAAATGTACTGATACATGATACTGCGTTAAAGAGCCATGTTACAACAACATAAATTTTATAATTTCTCGTTTCAAAGAGAACCCCGCTAGCATCTCCTCTAGTTGCCACAGTGAATGAGCCCCAGTGGTTTATCAGCTCCATAATTAACCTAGATCTGCGGGAGTGTGTGTGAAAGTAAAGTGTCTGACATTTCATCAGTGAAAATCTCCACATCTGCCACGTCGGGAAGAAAATGAAGGTTGACTTACTTCCTAGATTATCTTCTTTTCCATGTATTTTGTCTGGATGGAGGATAATCATTGAAAGACACGACACAGGACACGTCGTGGACAGACTTAGATAACTAGGACCAGTCTAGTTATAAGACATGTAGAGAGTTACAATGAGTGTCTAGGAAACAGGGAAACGGTCAGAACCAGTTCACTGCTGCAATCAGCTGTGACTGCTGATCCAGGACATCACCTTGTTTGAACGGATGATATGATAGACGCCAGACAATGTGCAAACTGCGGCATGGGGGTGGGAGGAGTGAGAGCAGACGGTGCAATCTACGTGTGAGAAAAGTTGTCCTCGTGAGGTGCTTGTTCCATCTCTGAGTTTTAGTTTGGATACTGGTGTGCTCACGAGGGTCATCATGATTGTTCTGTGGACAATGTACGATTCTTCAAACAAAATAACTCTAGAAACATGAGGCTGTGCAGGCAGCATGCTCAAACAAGTATGCACTGCTAGAGCAGCTCGATATCACAAGAGCAAAGAGGGACGTGTCTGTATGAAGCCTATATCAGACTGCATGACATATGGACCTGGTGGTACACGTACACGTTTGGACGATCTATTCCTGATGGTAATCGCCATGATGAGGTCTTTATGACCAACTGCATGGAGCTTTCATTTTCATAGCCAGAATTGTGAGGTCTTGGTGGCCTTCGCCTTACTGGGAATTTTCTATACTTGCTGGGAGCATAGGGTATTATATAATCCAACTGATTCCTGATACAACTACTTGCACAAGTTCTGGGGCAGCCTGCCAGACGATACTGGCGACAGCGAGCAACTAAATGTCCAATTCCAGTCTCTGTCAAAACCATTGTTATCAATATAAGAATAAAAAAACTTGCTCCCCTGTGGACCAGATAATATACATCAAATTATCTGATGCAGGGTAAATGAATATTATGCCCTAGTGTGTTTACGATTGCCTACCCGGCATGTCGTGATACGCGACGAGTTCCCCTGTTGGTCCGGGTTCGCGATTGCTCATACAGCTAGACCAGCAGGCCTTCAGACTGACACCAGACACCCTCCGTGAGATGGGGAGGTAAGGAGATTCCTATCGCCGATAGATTGACAACGTCTCTATTACCCTCTCAGACTCAGCGAGCCCGATTCCCCACCAACTGCTCGCAAGTAACCCTCACCCACCACCACCAGCAGACGTTTCATTAACCAGTATGGCACATATTTCTGACGAATCTTTCGTGAATTTTGTAAACCGATAATTACGATGCGGTGCTTTTCTAAATGCTGCTCATTGGATCGAACATACATGTGCTTTTTTTCGTTCCGTTGACGTTGGTCACGGTTGGAAAAAAGCGGTGGGTGCAGGAGAGTTTTTCAAATTGCTAAGCCCCGTCTATCCATATACATGTGTTTATCTGTTTGTAATATCAATGGAAGCACTCCATTTTGTTTAAGGAATATGCACCCAGACCACTCACAGCCCCTGGGGCCTCTGGACCCCTGCCCAGCAACACCCCACCCCCCGCTAGAGGGACTCAATAACCCCCACCCCATCCCACACCTGTTCCCTGTCTGCCCCTGGAGTCTGGGGCTGTGGCAATGTTACTTCTGCGAATGTCCTAGAATTGGGCCGTCCATGGAAACCGTCAGCATTTTCGTTTTTCGGTTTGCTCAGTCGCACCAATTGGGGCCATCCACAACTCACTGACGTATCCAGGGTACAGGGGAGGGGGCAGTAGAGGACAATGACTCCTCGATGAGTATGAGGAAACCGACGAGGTGGTTCGGGTGGCAAATACACCCTAAGTGTGATCACGTAGTGATTTTAGGAGTTTTATGCAGAGTAGAATTATGATGAGATCAAACGGTACGCAAAAGAACGTTGTGAACGAGGTTTCCATATGAAGTCTATGGGAAGAAATAGTGGGGGTTATATACACGCTTTTATGGGGATATGTATGGCAGTGAATCTCTCTAAATCTTCTTTATATCATTTTTGGGGCTGAGACTAAATTTAGAAGGTTAATTTCTAAAAGTAGTCCGTATTGTCTGGCAGCCTCTATGTTTGATCTGATCATATCTTAGATAATTATCTATTGAAAAAGTATAAAACTAATAAGTCGAGCAGATCTCAAAATCTAATTACTACTATCACACTCCATGTGTTACACATTCAGCATGTTATTCCCCGATGTTCTCTCTTCCCTCTCAGGTAGGGCTAATAAGTACCCGTCTCTGTGTGGATAGTGTGAAGATGAACGGACCCATACCATTACTGATTCACATTGTTTATTGATGTACAACGAGGAAGCGCGTGATACCGGGCTAACTGTCAGCCTTGATCACGCTCACATGAAGGCCTTATGTATCACTGTCTCGCCATCCGTCAATACAATTAAGATACGATATAGATAATCATTATTTATTGACCAAGGAGTGTTACATAATGTGTGGCTGTGTTCACCTAGTTTCGGATGGGGTGTTGAATAGAGATATATACATGTCTCTCTTAATGTAATACCATGGACTTGTATATTCAAGTCCGTGGTAACACTAAAAACTTGAATAATCCATGTTGCTGTTTACACGCGTATATAAATAACGTATCATGTATACAAAGTATATTTTGGCAACTATCTCCTGCCCATACAATCTAATAAACTTGGCGGCTAGTGGCTGTATCACAATCTGTAAAATATATTTGGGAAAGGGAGCACGGTTTTGGTTTATTAAACTTCAATATTGGTTTTAAGTGCAACTACTATAAGGTTGTCCTTTACAGTATAATAATGACAACCGTCTCTGGTTTTACCAACGCTGGCGGTGTCTGGTAGGGTTCAAGGTCGTTGGACACCATGAGACAGGTCACAGCCAGACGAGCCCCACACTACGGCCCTACTAGGTCTTCTGTGATCTGCGATCTGTGATCGGACATATTCGCAGCTTGTAGGACCTCTAAGTCCTCTCATACTTTTACAACTAAAATCTGGCCATGGTGTCTGGTTAGGCCGGGTAACAGCTTGTGAAAACCCAAGCAGATGGTGCATCACCGTCTGATCTCGTCTGGGATCGCGTCGCGTTTCTTCACTGTGCCCCCTTAATAGTCCCGGATTGGTTGTGGTCATTATATGTGGGAATGCAGGGGAGTATAGCGACAGTCCGGGAATGGCAACTTATATCATCATGTCAATTTTCATTCAATTTGGAAAAACTCCTTTAACTAGGAGGAGACTTGGACACATGCTTGGAGCCCTTGTCTTGCTACTTGAGACCAGGTACAACATACCAGGGGTCCGTTTTATAAACTAGGATCGTACATTAAGACCCTTTTCTGTACCTAGTATAAGGGTTATTGTTTAATGATCTTTCGGTCTGTTTGCTAAGACAGTCTTGGCCGTCGATAAAGTCATACATAAGTGTTGAAATAGAATTGACCAACATCGTCTCCGGGTCTCCATGGCATAGATAAAAGGGTCTACATGTACGATCCTAGATTATTAAACGGGCCGCAGATCTCGAAGAATCGTGAGCTAGATGGATCGAGACTGCAGACTACCTACCACAGCCAACAAATAGCCAACTCTATCATGATAAGCACGTTAAGTAAATATTGCAGTTTGGTTGCGTTTGCTTTTCAGGTGTATCCACTATGTTATTAAGTGTCGACTTTAGATATCCCTCCACCTTAACTACCCCCTTTCTTTCGCGGGCCTGTCAGGCGTTGGAGGAATGCTAGAAAGTATTCTCTCTTTTTTTGCCTGTTCATAATCAATGACTTGAGCAAGATCAATGGGGACATAGGTAAAGGTGTGACACCAGTTTGTTACCTCCTGCCGGGTAATTAACCCTCAATGGCAGTACTCACCTGTAAGGGGCTACTGTCGGTCTAGATGCATGTGTACAGGTGTTAATGTCCGTCACTCACATAGTTCATGCTCCACCTGGCCGCTGCCGGGTCACGTGGTCAACGAGGTCAAGAGGCCAATATTTTCTGCAAGGAACAAGAGTCGAAGGTTAGCATCTTATATACTGTCCTGGGCCCATACTGCCCCTCACCTAGTACGTCAGTATGGCTGAGGCAGGAGGGCACGTCTGACCTGACATTTACGTAAGCACGCACAGACTAAATATATAAACGCCTCACACAGAAGATATAAATTACACACGAGGTTTTTTGTACTGAGGCAACACAGTAAAATGATGAACGACTAGTTGATATATAAATCTACATGAATGGTGGACATTATCGGAATACTGCAAAGAATAAAACATACAAAAAGGCAGGCATGTAGGTAAGAAAAATCGGTATATCACAAGGTAAGTGAACAAGAAGGAACAAAGGGGGAGATCAAGTTAAATATCGGAAGGACGATCGGAAGGGCTGGGTTAGTATGACGGGGGGAGGTGGGGGGGGGGGGGGGGGTACCAGTGATTTTATAGGGCTAACCGAACCAAGTCAAGAGGAAAATGGATTTAAGTTATTCATAATGATATTCACTAGTATTCAGTAATTTGAAAATAAGATGTATTCCACCACAATCGACGAACAAGGTGTAAAACAGAACCCATGATATATCTATGAATGGGATAACGGCCAGCTGGTGAGTTGAATACCGAGTACTATGAAGTAGAGTCATTCACACATTATCTAACTGACACTCCTACACCACCTGGCAGTTACCGCAGGTTGCCAACCGATTATATATCCACCCAAATCTGCCCAAGTTACCACTTTATACATGGATTCATTCAAGGACGGATTCAATCAGCGATACTAGGCTCCTCCTGTTACTTCTCCTTTTAAATCTCCATATCTGTCCGTGCTTCAATGAACACGACGTCGCTCTCTGTTGTGGGAGGATCCAACATATTTACTATAGTACTATAAATACGAAATCGTGAACATTCAGTGGAGCTTTTAGCCTCTATTTTGCTTATTAAGCTTAAGGCATGGTCAGATATACTGCCTTGTTTATATGGAGAGGTTATAGAGGCTGTCAAGGTGCTGAAGAAAGTGTTCCTTCAATGATCGGTATACTTAAAGACTCTCTTTCGTTTTCCCCGGCAAGTCTAATATAGCCATACGACATTTCACCACGGGAACACACATCTACGAGTACAAACCCGGATCACCTTGACCTCAAAGGAACTGAGACTGGGTATAATCAGTCATCCTTGAACTGAGGATGAGTTTGTAACCCGTGAAGATAAAAATAACGGCGGGTAGAGATTCATCTGCCTCGGCCATGACCACCTGAAATGGTGAGGTCAGTTTATATAAAAAGCGCCACGAGTCCTTGAGATTAGAACTTTAAAACACCCAGTGTACAGTGTACTACGCTTATCATACTTACGTAATAAATAAGACCTCAAATTGGGCACTATTTTGGTACCGAATCAGGTTAACGTGTACGTGTATACCACAATACTTCTCCTGGAGACAAGGTTCATATACAGACGGATAAAGTATTCCTGTTCAACATAAGTGCATTGAGGTGGGGAGACGTCAACCCTTTTGTAGTGACGCGACGAGAAGAAACCAGTTCGCACCAGTCTCGTCTTCTGAAGGTTCATTGGCTCTATCTTTACGGGAATTCCACAAGTCTCTAACTATATCTTTTTCTCTTTTTATAATTAAATAGCTTCTATAAGAAAAAGCTGAGGCAAACTTATCTCATCGCGTTACGTGTCAGCGATCCTATTATGCTAACACTTGAACTGTCCAATATATCCAAGTCGTTAGGAGCACTGCACAGTACTAAGAATAGGTATATCCTTGTCTAGGTACTCGCCGGACTAAAGTGTGTCTTCTTCCAAGTACAATTTATGCCAGGACTGAACTGAGTGAACAGATAGTTTCCTATCCGTGGCACTCAGGTGCTCTCCATAAATTGTGTACTAGGTGCCGGTATCACAATAGGAAATCCCACTTTTAAAATCACCAGTCGACTGTTCCCAGTGTCGGTAACAAAAAGACACGAGTCTGTGTCTAAGCCACCTGAGATGGTATCTTACCACCTTGTGTAAAACGCATCGCCAGTAAGCAACCACGAGAAGCTTCTCATTCACCGCCGCCCACGCCTTCTCACCCTTACATTATACCGGGAGTTAAAACGTCCATTTTTAAAGCTTCCCTTCCGACTCCTATCTTTAGGAGTTACAGTAGAGCTCTACCCGGAGGCTCGAGATGGTTAGAGTGGGCACCAAGGCAGTTTATCTGGCCTTTTTCATCTACTGAGACGCCACCTCTTTGCAGGCGGGGTTCTACTTGGGTATTTTCTCAACGTATCAAAAACGTGACCCAAACACATGGAGAAATGATGGCCGATTCTCCTGCTCAATATAAGGGGAGTGAATGGGTGGGTTGGGGTGTTGTGCATGGCAACTGTCACTGGGAAACCTTTTGAGTGATATCTCTGATTAATCAGTTAGTTAATGAATATATTTTTCCTATCTCAGTTAAGTTCTTTTGGTCACGTTCTCATGAACCATGCGTGTAGAAAGCCAGAGGAATCGTCCAGTATAAACCGTAATACTTCGTGGTAGGAACATCCATTCTGGATCAAAGCCAAATCAATGAGTCCCTTCCTACCACCCGGCTCCGGGTCCAATCCTCAACCGTAAGAAAATCCAACAGCAAAGTAGCCTGGACTGATACTAGGCCGCATTGCAGGCTTTGGTGTTGAACAGCACTCCTAATGAACAACAACAGGTGGAAGCGCTTATCTCTGCTGTCCGTCATTGTTATCGCCTGTATTTCTGTAGACGGGATAGAACCTCCTTCAGATGTACTTGGCCTTGCTGAGCAGAGAGCTGCTTCGGGGTCGCGAGTTACTCAGGGCTTCTCTCCTTTACACTGAGGCCAGGCGTGGGCGGCAGGGTTGGCAGCAGGAGATCAAACACCAGACCAGAACCATACCTTTATTACCAACGGATGGGTAGACTATCATTGTCATTCCCAATAGCAGTATCTACTTTCTTGAACCAATGTTCACCTATATGCATTTACTCAGATTCCTCTATACCTTGTTCTACATTATGTGAATAACTAATATTTTGTGTTTTGTACCTCGAATATAATATTTGTCTTTTTGAAATCATTAAAGAAAAATTGGCTTCTTGGAAAATTGATGGTAGGGTTATACATGTAGTTTGTATTCAGTAAACTATAGCGTTAATAGTTTTCGTTCTGTATTGCATTAGTTGGTTATTATTTTTCATTAAGACCACCTCATCTACAAGTTCTTATCTCAATTACTTCTTCTGATGTCATTTTTATTGTATTCAAGATAGAACATGGGTCAGTACGTGCAAACACTTAAAGCCCGATGTGACACCACAGTCCATCAAGCCAAAAACATGGGACAGGGAGCTTGAAAAATCGAAGAAAAGGACAATGAATTGCGACACGAAAAGAAAATAGAATCCGAGCATCAATCTAGCAATGCAGACCTTCAGTCCCCCAGGAAGATGTTATTGACCTGGCTATAGGGTCACAGAGTATCCAGAACGATAAATATTCTTTGAACGTGTTCCTTTTATTTAAAAATTATAACCCAGACGTCATTTATTCATGAAATTAATTGGTATACCGTGGAAAATAGATCGTCTCATACCGACCATCCCCTCCACCACCCTACTTCGGCATTCAACGAACTCGTGCTATCTACAATGGTGACCTTTACCGGTTGACGAGGATGGGGTTCAGATAGGGATTTACAAGTCTAGGCCTGGTCCTCATTCTTAATCTACAGGCCACAGGGAGTCGTCTGTTGTGACTGTTACGTCTGTAGAGATACCACAGTACAAAACGCCTCTAGCAGTTGCATCTCAAACTGCTAGTTTAGTTAGAAGTAGTTGTCGTTGAGAATGCTTTCCATAACAGCGGGAGACCTTATTTAGAAACCAACTTCGACATTGCTTCCATTCATGCGTGGGCTTGAGTAATAGCTATTTCTATGGTATATCGACACATTAACAGAAAGCAATCGTGTTTTTTAATGTGAAATACGTTATCATGATGTGGCGATGAACTTCTTTCGCTTTTTTTCAGTTTTAAAAACATAGAAAGACATGCATGATTTAAAGGGCAATACTCAGGATGCCTATTTCTCTGTAATATACAACGGAGAATGGATATTGGAAAGGCCAAAGGATCGTCTCGTATATAGCGGCTGTAGCGTATAATTCAATACATATGAGCGACAAAGCGGCCCTGGCCAAGTATGTAAACCGGTTAACTACTGTAACAGAATGATAGCTAAAATAAACGATTTGAAAAAAGGAAAAAAAGATCTGTTCAGAATCATAAATATAGATATATACATATCCGAATACTATTATCGCTTAAATGTTTCACAGAGCTACTGCTATTTGTAATGACAGTTGCCTTTGTCGCACACTGCCCACTGCTTCTGTAATGGAAGTGTAGATCTCTGCTTCAGTATTTGTCTACTACTATTCAATGTTTGTGGATAGAGCAGGCTTAAAACAACTCCCTGTTGGCCACGGCCCATTACGTGAAGTAGCTTTTTATCAGAAGCCCCGAGCGACTCTGCAGTTGGGCAATGAATAAATTGCTTTGTTTTGTGACAACAAATCATGCCATTAATTTCTTGCTTTCTGAAATAATCTGAACTTTTATTGCAGACAGCAAAAAACGCCTTCCTAATCCATAAATGAAATATGATGAATGGTTTCGCCAATTACGTGATAGATACCACGATAAGGTCAGTTTTTCTGGGTTTTTTTCACTGAAATTTAAACTTTATGCAAAAGTTTATCTGTATCTTATTGGATATTTGCACTGGGGTAGGTGAAAGAAAGGGAAATATGACCTTTCCCTTTTTCTTTGGGATTTTTAAGAAATTTAAAGTTTAAAATTGTCCTGTACTGATAAAATGTATAATGGATTCACGGTAACTAATAGAATTAAACAACTATTTGACAGTTGATATTCACTCTCCCATTTCTTCAGCTTAGAAAGTATTCTCTGGGATGGCTCAGATTCCGCCCTAGAACTGTGAATGTATGTTCTGCCTCCTCTCAAAAGAATCCTATTTTCATTACAATGCAACACAGAAATCAATACAAAATACACATACGCTAAATTGTCTGGCCATAAAAGACATAAAGAGATTTGATTCGAAGATAACATACCTGGCAACAGTTATTTCTAACACTGCGTGTAGAGCTCTGTTTCTGTGATACATCAGTGCATACATCGACCTACTAAGTCACTTAACAGTATCTTATTACTATATGTGAGTGTCCAATATAAAGTTTCCTCTCCGGTGACAAGAACGTACCGAGGTCACCCCTGTGCGCTGACCCCTCCTGTCAGGACTGACCTCTGTCCATCTTCAGAGTGACCTCTATAGAACCCCCGGTGGTCAGTTGATAGTGGGACGGGGACACCATTAATTACTGCCATCGAAACCTTCTGACACTGAATCACAGGAGACCTGTTTTATCCATAAGCCGCTCATCGTTAAGGTTTACATTAACAGAAATAGAAAACCGCTAGATATGTGTTATAACAGATTTATATCTAGAACGCTTTCCCTGCACATTCAGCAGCTCTAACGGAATGTCTCGCCTTAAGTAAACTATTGTACTCGGCAAGGGATGGTATGGAAAGCAGTGCGGTTGGATGAACGTAGCCATTTTAGTGGGGCTAATTGATGGGTCTAGTGATCATTGGAGGGTGTAAACATAGACTGAGGGGTGACCAACAGCACCCAATCAAGTCACCGGCCTTTGTTGACCCTAACCGATAATGGAATTCTCTCACCCCAGTCCCCTTACAATCTTCTAGCCTACAAACCTACCCTTTCAAATACACTTAGTCAGCGTCAAACATAGCATACGAAGCACACATATTTTCCCCTATAGATAATTGTGAACGCGTCCTTATACAAATCTCACGGCACTGATATCAACTTGATATATTCAAATAACAGATGGTCTTCTTTCAAATTATAGTATTTGTAGATTTTTTAACTTTGATATATTGAGGCAATTCTTATTTCAGTGGCTATACGACATTAAATACTGAAAACAAATTCTTGTCAACGTATGACCATTCAGGGAGGTCGATTGCGCGACTTT
Organism: Alentia gelatinosa; assembly: GCA_950022655.1. NCBI lineage: Eukaryota > Metazoa > Annelida > Polychaeta > Phyllodocida > Polynoidae > Alentia > Alentia gelatinosa. The sequence goes on along the minus strand of OX465583.1, from coordinate 45,153,183 downwards.
ACAAATTCAATTCAATGATGCAGGTATGAGACAGTTAATCTGAACTGTTCATGATCCCTAGAATAGATTCCTCTTAAATGACTTTCATATCAATGGTAACCCAAGAAGAAAGCAGGCTGATGTTACCTAGAGAAGACATACTTTCCAAAATTATATATGTGTATGTATTATGTAGCAGATATAGACTTCTGTGGAAAATAGTAGCTGGTGTTGCCGAAGGCTATAACTTGAAGTGATATACTTGATACTACAGGCGGCCTTTGGGAATGATTCTAAGTTGTCTGTCATTGAAAGAAACAGAGCTAAGGAAGGATAAAATCTTTTGCCGACGAAAACGGCAGAGATTGGTTTTAGTTACCTATAAAGTCTGTTTCCATTGACTTATTTTGTGTCAGCAGTGCTAAAGGTCCGTTGTTGGTTTCTGACTGCAGATCGGTGACAGGCCAATGGAAACAGGCTTAAGGGGGTGTTCCACTGGACCGACGGTAGCCGATTCCGTAGCCAGACAATCGCCGATTATTATCGGATGCCCTAGAATTTCTCAAATCTTTGAACATGGTCATTCATCTAACTATTATTATCAGAATTAAATAAATTACAATACGTGAGCTTCCTCTTAAGGGCCCAGGAACAATTGATCGGGTGAGAAATCGGCCTGGTGGATTTTGCCCTTTATAGGGGAACTAAAAAAATCTCTGCCGTTTCCGTCGACCAATGGAAACGGGCTTTATGTCCACAGGATAACTGAGCACATAAACATATGTTGGTGGTCAGAGTATGATGTGCTTCCCTAGTAAGGTAAAACAACTACTTTGCATAGCGTGAAACCTCGCTGCTGAAACTAGCCGACGGTGTCTCCCTCATTTCCGCCATCTTGATTTTTTCTCTAATATCTCCGCCTCGCTATGACAAAGGGTGCAAATACCGTCATCCGGGCTTTCAGACGCGCCAGTCAATGAGCTATCTATATGCAGTGACGAGCTCCCACAAGCCCCGCCATTGGTCCCTCCAACAGCGCTGCTGGTACATAGTAAGGTCACGTGACCACGCTCGCCTGAACATCTCCAAAGTCTCCAAGCGGATACAGAACGATATGAAGAGGGAGTAATCTGACCAGTGCGATGCTTGGAGAGCGGCAAGAAAAATGGCCCAGAGGCTAAGAACAAACACTACGTCTTAATGGCCAACGTTCAGTCAATCTTCTTTGTCTAAGGTTCCTATTACACTATTCATGTTTGAGGAACTTGTGAGATGTGAAGAGTAGTAAGTGATCCTGGACTCACAAAAGGCGGGAGGCGGGTGTGATATAAGGATCCCAGTCAATCATAGGTCATGGTCTGTAGTGAGAATATGATCTGTAGTGAGAAGAGAAGCAGGCAGGCCGTGCTGGGAGAAGCTGAAGGGAGACCTGGAAGTCAAAGTGATCAATAATATCAAGAGACGTCACGAGTTTGAGTCTGAGTTTATTTATGCCACGCATTTTGTTGGCTCCATAATTTCACGAGTCGAAGACGAGTAACATTATGGAGCGAACAAAATGAGTGGCATAAATAAGCTCAAACTCAAACGAGTGGCGTCTAGATTTTATCCTACCCCGTTTCCATATTTTTTCAGTATCAGAAAGTAGTGGCATAAACAACACTTTATGTCACTACCCGTGACATAAACAAATCCCATGTTAAGCCTATGGCGTTTTTTATTAGGGGTAGGATAAAGGTAATAGCCATCCCCCTCCCCTTTGACTCTGAGTGACTTCTGAAAAGATACGGGATAAATCGGATGAATTATTTACTATGATTTTGATGAAGGATTGTAGACGTATATCTATACAAAAATGAAAGATAGAGCAACTCATCTCTCAGGCAAATAATTTATTGGGACACCTGCGCACCTGCCTCTTAACCCTTTAAGGGCAGATGATGCCCGAAGGCATCAACCGGCAGGGGGCGGATGATGGCATCATTTGCTGGATATTTTTGAAATTGTTTTTCAAAAGGAAATATTTTAACAAAAAACTTGAAATTTGCCAGAATGTCAGTGTAACATCATATTGCTGAATTCGTAATAATGGAAATAAAAATATTAACTATAAAATATCACATCATGTGGTAAACCTTCGAGTTATGAGTTCAGAGGACAATGCCCCCATCCCCTAGAACTGTATAGTCACTAGTAGCCCCAAGTGTGTAGTTCTGCCATCGACGGCCATCCTTAAAGGGTTAATAACGAGTAAAAGAGTAGCTCAGACCATTTAAGATAAAGTGGGAATTGGTAAAGGTGAAGGCCCTTTGGTAATATGCCTCATGCATTATGTTCCTACTTGTATTCACATGCGGGAACCAGCAATAAAATGGACGCCGGAAGTGGACAGCAAACAACTATCCTCTGTAAACAAGCCGCCCTTTCCTTCTCATAATTCACCGATCAAAACGACACCCCTTTTTCCTCGAAGCAACTGGCTAGTAACTAGCGGGCGTCGCCCCGCGCCGGAGATGCACGACATCTGCCGGAGATGTACGACGTTTTAGCCGAGCTTCAACGGAGATGAACACTACGCCGCGCATGCCTGCTGGTTTTGCAGAGCTTGTCTGACTTCCGGTGACCGGAAGTTCATCTAGTGGCGCCGTCTGGTAATCAACGCCCGAAGGAGGAGCGCGGGAAAGATGGTGATAGGACTGCGCTGTCTTTACGGGTGCTCATTATAGGCTAACAAGGCAGCGTGTAGATGCTTCCGTCATATATATCATAACAAATGTACGATTTTGAATGGAAGTACGGCGGCATGTAAATCTTATCACCAGTTCCACTAGTTGAGCTACAGCATAGACGTACAACTCTATTGAATACACTGTCCATAGCTAAAGTATTTTGCTATAGCGCGAATACCATGCTCACTACTGATCTGTAGTATCAATCTTTCAAAGTAGGATTGTCTATTTGTCTACACAAATAAGATACGGCATTCCGATGATCATTTGGGGAATCTTGATAATTTCACACTCCGCCTCAACGTAACAGATGAACGCTAAAAGGAACGATCTTTCAAGGGGTTGGAGTTACAGGTGATCCTCTACATGTGAAGTCTACAGGTGGGAGATCTACTGATGGTGTCGTGATCAACTTCAAACAGACCCCAGCAGACGGTAACGGAAGTGCTCGCGTACGAGGACAAGGTGCGCCTTCAGGTCCCGTCACACGATACAATGTGTTGGTCTGCGATCTCTGTATCGCAGTTTGAGGTACACATGGCTAAACATCGCCATGTATAATCGGTGCCGTTTTCCTTGCCTCGTAGAGATGTTGCATGATGTGTGTGACCACCCACAGACTGTTTCTCTGACTACTTTATTGCAGATGAAAGGCACCACACTACACGACAATCGCGTCGGGCAGTGGGAAAGGAATAGGGAAGGTAGGGGTAGGGGTGTTTTAGTAACAAGCTGGAAACCGGCCACCCCATTCCAGTGTTTGCCTGGTATGCTATGTTCACTCACCCGGTCCCACTGGACTAATTCTTTGTATGACAGCGCCTCACACAAGATCAGATTCGTGCACGCGATGACCTTAGCACTAAAGATCTTGTCGTGTTCATCTTCCATCGGCATAACACAAGACACAGCCGGGATTGATACTGGTTTGGTTTACAACGGACTAGCCTCGTAAACAAGCATGGATTACCGCACCTCGGTTCCACCTCCTCCGCTTACCGGCTTTAGATGGCGGCCACATCGCCAGTTCAATTTCCGGTGAAAATGGATCACACTTGGATCTGGTAACATAAAGAATACTGAAAACACAACGTAGATGAGTGTGGGGGTGAGGAATTAACACCAAACCGAATATTCGCCACAGCTCTTACTCTCCAATTTACGATAAAAAGATATGGTCCGTGTGTTCTGATTGGTTTGAAAATTTGATATCACATGGTGTTTTGTGGCTGAGGATGCAATATTACTGGCTTTTGCAAGAGTTCTCCTCTAGAGAAAAGTACTAGTGTCGGACAGCAGACAGTATTTAGCTGTAACCTGCAGTTGGACATCTATCCAATCGGTTCTGTAATAGGGAACACACATGCATCACTTGATATCAGTCACCAAGGTAAAAGTATAATCGCGGTGAATTCCTGGAAATGAGTTCACTTCCCTGTACACAATACACTGAAGCATATCAATTTTGAGCCGCGCATAAATTCATAATTACACTAAAAGTGACTGTACTTTTCTTTTCTTTTTTATGGGGGAGGGGATGGAAGGATTTATCCACGTACCGTACCATCAACACATGTAATGGCTACTACGTATGAGGTGAAACCCCATTCTATTGCAGATATTTTGGTTACAAGTCCATTCAAAATAATGGGAAGTATAACCGTCTATGCGCCTAGTCGCTGAGAAGAGTTAGCTTTGGGGTATGCCATCTTCGAATAGCCTGGCACCTTGTTTGCTGTTGGGCCATATCTGGACCATCAGCACTGGTGACGGGCCAATATTCTCAGTTTATGGAACCTTCCAATCCTAGAGGTCTTGGGCAGTGCTCCGTTATAGGGGAATAATAAATTGAGAGACTGACGGGATTTAACGTTGTTTTGTTGTTGCCAGGAAGTCACCATTCAGCGTTATTCGGGATCCCCCCCAATCAAATATATTGTAACACGCACGTGATAAGATCCTGGTTTGATTAATATGGTCTGAACTTCATCAACAAATATCCGAAATTATCTTGGTAAATGTAAGTCATGCTTTACCACATAACAGATGTACACGACCACGCTGAAGTATAGTGTGCTCCTTAAAAGATATATCGCAGACCAAAGATACTAAGGACAAACAATATCGACTACTGGTTTCGTTCTAGCTTAAACCCAGCTTAAATACAGCCACTTTCATATTGGCCTGGACAGACTGGCCTGCATGTAGTTCGAGGCCAGTTCGGTCACGATTAGTTTCATTACCTTACTGTTTGCGAATTTTATCACTCGAGTTGGGCCCTGACTAGTCGATGTATCACTGCCTTAACACAAATATCCACATTACATACAAATATCACTGTTTACATCTTTTCTGGCTTTGTAACTGAATTACCAGCTGCGGAATGAATCCAGCTGATATAATTCCATCTCCCCCCCCCCCGGCCTGATGACGAGACTAAAGCGGGGATAGAGATGAACTATTTGAATCTGTCACTGTTTGTCCCTGATAAGCAGGGTCCCCTGGTCACACTGACCTATAAACAGAGCTCATGGACCTTATCTGCCATACACCCGCGGGACAGCCAGATGAGGACGCCGGGGTTAGACAATGAAGAATTAGGGAGAGATTCAGACAAGCTGGCAGCCAGTGATGGAGAGCAGTCGACGGAAGGCGGTGGAGGAGAGTGGAACTGCTGGGGGGAAGAAGCGAGGCCGTTCAATTGTATACAGAGGACAATGTCATGGTTAAGCAGATGAACAAAAGCACAACTATAGAATAGTCTATGAATTAATACTGGTTTTTTTTTCAAAAATGTGTTATGGACAAGAGATACAGAACAAACCTGTGTAACCAAATGTGTCTATTTTATCGAAATATCATGGAAAGAATTAAAAGTTGGCTCAATCAAATAATAAAAAAATAGCCAGTCTCTTGTACAGACACCTACTAGGGAAAATGGTGCATAATAAGCCTCCAATATTTTGATTCTAAATTATTCAATACCCTGTACCATGGGATCCGGTCAATAAAGCCCGCCATAGTGGATGCATGACAGCATCCAGTTTCCATTATTTCCTGATTGGACAATATTGAGATTGCAGTATCCGTAGCAGAACCTCAGGCGTGTGATGTCGAAATCTAATGAACTAAATAAAACAGTTACTGCCGTCATTTCTAGAAACAAAAAAAACTTGAAATTCACAGCCAGAGCAATGAGTCTGATGTAAATATGATTTGAACAAGTTTCAATAGAAGATCCAACATGGTCTCCATCGATAATACATTTTCTGTGTGACCCCTATGCTCCTATTCCACAGCTCCAGCAAGTCAGTTATACATCGCCATTACTAGTGTTATCAATCAGGAAATTGCTTCTTTTGTCGTATTTGTCAGTCAACAGCTGCGCTCCCTTTCAAACATTAAATTCCGAAGGGAAATCTCATTGAATGGTGATCCTTCTCCACATGTTTGTATCCCGTCGGTAACAGAACGGCTGGGATTTATAGACAGACCAGTAATATATTCAGCCAGCCTTCGAGACATCCATGGCTTGTACCACAACCACACAATAAACCCCGCTGACAAGTGTACAACCACAGGACGTAAAGGCCATCCTCCTCGGGATGGTAGACACGTCTTCCTCCTGGGCCCTGTTCCTAAAACCAGTCTCATTTTCCCAAATTCACATTTTAACAGCCCAGTATGAAGGTGGACGGCATACAATGGCATCACTATCTGTGAAGATCCAACGGTATCACTGGTCACTACAGTGTTTGACGATAAGACCGGATAGTCTGAGACTGAGTGGAGATCGCTCTCCAGGATGGTTTCAGGAACTGCTGGCCCGCGGCCTGGAACCCTGGAGTGTCCGCTCATATACAGGCTCCCATTCCCACCACCTGCTGGCTCAAAAATCAATACACCTTCTCCGCTTATATTAGCATCGATTCGGCAATGCTTGGCGCCGGGCATTGTGACGTCCATGTTGTGTATTATACGTTAGTCCTGACGGCGACGTTAACTGTAGCGTCTTACCGTCTTGACTAATGGCGGTGCTGCAGCATGCATTGTGTCTGTACACGCTGATAACGGCCACTCTGTGTGCTGTCTGTCATAGCTAAAACACGTCTGTGTGCTTTGTTTTTGACATGACAGCAATATGTTATTTCAAGAGTTATGTATACATCAAGACACTAGAGTTATATCATGACTATCAAGCCATGCCTATACAAATCCTGTATTTATCAAAAGGTAATATTGGGGATAGCCCCCAGCACGCCTGTGTCATTTGTTTCTGACATAAAAGCAATGTGTTATTTCAAAAGAGATTCGTATTCAGTGGAGTTATGTTATGTATCCGGCCAAATCTGTATAATTCAAGTTTTTTGTCATACTGCAATATCTGGGACTATCTTAGCACAGCTGCGTGCATTGTTTTCCTCATACTGACACTGTATCATAACTAACAACGTCTAATTATAAAACATCTATAATCACTGTACAAAGTTATTGGCTCTCTCACTGTAATTGTGTCGTGTGTCAGTGTGGCTGAGCGTTATATCTCTGTCATGACGGCGACACGGTGCTATCTATTTTCATATGGATGGGCACAAAGGTCGACTTTTAAATCCGTGGAGCGAGGTAACGAAGTGGTACTGGTCTGGAGTGTTTGGGGATTAGCAGGCGTTAAAGGCATTGTAAGCCAACTGTTTATTTCACTTGGAATAAGGGCCTTCTGTTTGACATTTCCACATGTGGTTCCATTAATATCATAGCTCTCTGTCAAAATACTATCAAGAGAATCCTCGCGTATTAGCTGTTCAATGATAAAGCACCATGGGGCAAATTCTCCGAGTAACTGCTAGAATTTTACGACGTCTCTCATAGTAAATGCAGCTTTGAATTGATTTTTCTGATACGTTGTGTAACCTGTCAACATTTTAGTAGGATGGCTACCAACCCTCTTCTGCAGGTCATACTTGAGAGTATCCTCCTCTCACTGTAATTATGTAGGCCTAGTGTATATATAATCACAAACAGATAAAAGTATTGCTACCATAGCCATCCACCACGTTATATAGACGAATTGGTGAATTATCCTAATATGGGTATATAAGACCCCTCGCTATTTGAACCCTGGAACAACGCAACCTTCCCCAGTTCTAACAGGCACGAACGTATGCAGAGACCGATGGTGTGGGGGATCCCGGTGGATCCCTGGAAGCCAGGCCGGTCCTCCGCCAACGTAGACGGCATTAACATCAAGGGGACCTGAGTCTAGGACGTAAATCACACAGTCAGGCGGCCTCGACGCCCCGCTCTCTGTGGCCGCTCTGCCGTTTAGAATTTCCAGGAAGAAACGCGCTACGGCGTCGCGCGCAGTCCATACGCCGGATACCAGCTCGTTCTTAGCGGGCGAGCAGACGACATTCATATACTATGTTCTCAGCATCAAGCCTGCCTAATGAGGAGGATCACAAATCACATGTCTTATTCTTTTGTCAGAATGATGGAAATGTACGTTACCATCGTTCTCATCCTTGTAATAACTGTCAAATATATAGAGATTATATACATTATGTTCTGAGATACTGGCTAAGAAGACTTCCTAGATTTACAATAGGTTGCCCTTTACTAGAATGTCAACGGTAAACATCGAAATCAGAGTAAAATTTCTTATAAATACATGTTACTGTATAATGAAGAAAGAATGTGTGGTTGAAGTAGCAGGATACTCAGCCTTCCCAAGAAAAACCCACTAATTAATAGTGATTTCTCTTCATAATTAACATCAATGATTATTCAATCTTTCTATGCACTGTTGCAGTGCTAGTGCATCATATTATAATCATGACAAAGGCTGGGGTGTAAATTAGATCAAATTAATTACTACTTGGAACTACTAAGCGCATGCTCCAATTACGTATAAGCCTTCGTTTAATGTCTGGTTAGGGCAGGTATCGTAAATCATACCATCACTAAAGTATACAGCCATAGACAATATATATTTACTCGAGGTATCTACCCTGGTATAATTACTGACAAGGATTAGTTGTTCTTCCATACTTAAGGGCTGAGCAACCGGCTTAAACCATACTTTTCATAAAAGTACATGCAGCATAAAAAAAATCTTCAAGCTATCTAGACAGCTTGTGGCTACGTTTGCAGAAAAAAAATGTCATATGACTTCAAAAGTCCATGTATGAAACTGTTACTGTGAACACTTATTACTGCTGGTTAGTATTACAAGACGATGCCTATCTATGCTACCCTGAGCATGTGTGTGATATTGTAGGTGAGCTGTAATATTTCAAGATCAAATGGGTGATGAAACATCACACACCTGAGTATAAAATGATGTCGAAACAGCTGTGACAATGGTCAATCATGTCCTAATCACCTTTATCACTTGATTTGAGTCAACAAGTATGTAATTATGCAATTTGTTGACAAACAGATAATTTAGAATAGAGAAAGCAAATCATTATTTCATGATAATATCTTATTTCTCTTGCACTCTTACTTTCTATACTAACTTCCTCCTCTAGTAGGATGCAAGGGAAAGTTGATGATCATTCATTTCGTGTGGTCAGCGTAGGACCAATATAGAAACTCATTCACATCAGCGGGAAAAATCATTATCTTATCACCATAAATCATTTGCTTGTGTTAACACTGAAACCGACATTATCTTAAATGTAAAGCTATGACGCTTAAGTCAAAGAAGTTCGAGTAGGGTCTATTGATCGATTACATATCTTGCTTTACACTATAATTTCCCAGACAAATATTTTGCCAGTACTAAGTTACCAGCCTGGTTTGCATGTGAGACTGTCCAATCAGAGTAATACAGGACTGCTGTCTGAGACTGATGGAAGGCGAGAACTCCCAGGATGATCATGGGGATTTCCCTGGTCCCTTAACAGCATTTGTTTTTATACTATGGGATTGCCATTACCTAAGGGTATTTAGGTCAGTTTTGTATCACCCTCAAATGGGAGGTTGAAGGAAATTCAGTTGCAGGTTGTCTCCTGAATGCACAATAGCAACAATAGTTTAACGATTTTCTACCCCACCGACTGTTATGATTCTAGTTGTTGGTCAACATGAGGGCACTAATCGGTGAAGGATAGTATCTAACCAAGTATCTGTGTGTGACACCCCCAATAACTCCTCACCCAGCGACTAAGTGTGCTAATTACGGGCCGATATTGGTATGCACCATGGGGGTTATTTCTTATTAAACTCTGTTGTGGCCGACAACGAGAAGGAACATGTTTCATTTTCATCGGGGCCAATATCGGAACATCCGACTGCAATCTGTCTGCAACAAAGGCATTTTCTAATCTAAGCAAATTTCTGGACTAATTCGAGGCCTCTACTGAGCTTGCTATTGTTCTTTTGTCGCCGAGAACGTAACATTTATGTTCCGAAATCGTACAGTGTGTTATGGCCTTGATAGCCTTAAGAGGTCATTAACTATCATTCGTCCAGGTCACTATAGACACTGTTGGGACGAAATACTAATTATATATTACCCATGTGGATACATAACCTCCTTGGTGTACCCTGTGTCTCCTGCCGAAAGTACAGTGAGTTACATGGACAGGCAAGGGGCTCTGACACGGAATGGTTAACAATGAGTAGAGTGGTTCACATTGGGGCAGGGGAAGATGCATGGTCGCTCTGAATATGGAGGATGGAAAGTCCTACTTGTGTCCTCGGACACGAAAAGTAGTGCCCGCGGTGAGTTCGAAATGCTATGTGATGATTGTAACACATGATCTTCTGGGAGTAGCCAAAGGGGATTTCCTCATGATATATGTCAAACCATGACGAACCACCCTCTGGAGGTCAGACCTCAAGCTAGCCCCCTGATCACATCTGGAGTGGTCAATCTGTATAGTTGGCCTTCCATCTCCATACAGGCAGATAATAACGCTTGTAGGCGCCGCCTCGTCAGAAGGAGTGTGCCGGCCAACTGCTAATATCAAATCAGCCCCCGTTGGCGACTGAGCCGGCGGGCTATCTGCTTTAAAGAGGCCGGGATGATTTGTCTTGGCTGTTCCGTGCGGAGGGCCGATCTGTCATGAGTGCCTGCCTCACTATCGGCCGATCCACGCCATTATTGATGATCAAACGGACATGGCCGAGCGACCTCAAAAGACGGACAACCCTGCATGGAGCTGGGTGCGATCCTTTCACGCGTATCCCAGGCTTCTGTGTCTGGCCGGGAGAAGGGGTGTGGGTAATGATATAAAGGAGACTCACAGGAGGAAGAAGGAGAGGCTGCGCTTTTCTATGTTATTGTCAGCGGAGGGGAGTCTACGCTAATGAAGCAAGGAATAAATTACGAACAGGAAATGTTTAGATTTTACATGTTAATCAAAGGACGAGTACATACAGCTTGTCATCTTAAAATCCTACAACCCATCAGACTACCAGTAGTATGCAGATTCCCCTTCCAGCAGTATTAGATATGCGTATGTGGGAGGGCTGGGGATGGGAAGGCACCTCGTAATATGCGGGTACAGATTCAAGGGTAAACAGACCGCAGATCAATCTCCACACTTAAGTGATTTATGGTTCCCTCCGATATTAGACATGTGGTGTTCCGGAACACAATGGGCAGGAGTAGGATCCATAGAATGATCTACAAAGCAATAACATGAAGGCCGTGTCAGTCCACCGTATACTAATTCCGCAGGTTGGGATTAAATGAATATACGAGTTTGTTTGTTTGGCTAGTTTAACGTCAAATTTGTTTAATTAAACGAGTGTTTGTGTTACTTGAGGGTCCCCCGAAACTACTGGTTGTACGTTGTTGCAATTCAATGTTCAATAAATAGACACTAGATTGTTTTAGTTAAGACGTAGAACTGACTAAACTGCATCAAAAGTAAGCAATCTGCGGGCAGGCTCCCTTGCCTGTTGCTAGGGTTTCTATTTCCATGAATGGGTACACAGGTAATAGCTAGAAATATCTTCAGTATAATTCATCAGGTTACATCTGACTTATAATCAAATTGGGAGATATATAGGGCCAGTAATGTCCCGCGTAGCCACGCATGCGTAGTAGCTCTCTGCTCATTCATAGTTGGCTGAGCGGCAACAGAAGAGGCGACCAACCGGCAGGGACAACTCATGTCGAGGGGAAAATCGCCTGTCGCTTGCAGCCCCATGACTATAGGTCTGACTTTCGAATGCAAAACGATATGCGGTCTTAACGTCTGCTATTCTGTGGCTATTTCCTTCCATTCCATCGTCTGCTATGTTCTGTGCTATGCCAACTGTAACCGTCACTTGTCGTCAGCCCACTGTACACTACCCGAAATCCACTGGCTTCCCATCTCCAGCCCCCCCCCCCCCCCCCCACACACACACAAGACTCTCCTCTTTAAACCGCCATTGGATAATAGAATCACCTGTCTTTCACTGGTCGTCCCCATATCTATCCTCCAGAATTCATCCACATACTGTCTCTTGTCAGTCGACGCCACACGATGGGCTGCCGCTGACCGCAGCCCGCTGACCTCTCCACCATCAGCTCTGTGGATGTGGTTCGTAGCATATCCACCTTCCACTCAGCTATGTACAATTGGTTCCTCCAAACATCAACCTGTCATTCAGCATCATACCATTGATCGCTGCAAACACCATAGTACCATAGGTTACCGACATCTGTCGTCCAGCTCTCCAATCTAAAAATGTCATTACCATGTTCTACTCGTCCTCGCAGCTGGAAAATTTTGATTCACATACACTGCCTACACCAGGTAGCGTCTGCTGAAATATTTAGCTATCACACCTTCTATCAATAGGTATATCGGCTGCTGTACGGATCTCAGTTGGAGTCAGAAAAAAGAGTAAATATTTTCATGTGGACTTTCCTGCCGCAGAGATACCAAACGACTTTAAAAAAAACATGCTGGCGGTGTTCACTGCGTAGGGCTAGGGTCTGTGGGGAGGTTAAAACCACGGGTTAATATTTCTCCCTTACACCCCCCCCCCCCACCCCAATAAATGTAGGGATATGCGAAAGACCAATGAGAGATTCAATCTTACTGACTACACATGTACTAATAGTGACCTATCTATAATCAAATATACATGTCTAGCCCATTCTCATCAATCAATACGAAAGTGTAATGGAGGTTATATTCCCTTATCAAACATGGCACGTCGCTACCAATTAACACTTGATATCTTTTATCCAGCGGGCGTGATATCAGATGAGTTCTGACGGCAGAGGAGCAGTGGATGAATACTTGAGAGTGATGGGAAGCGCCGAGAGAACTGGTTCTGCCTCAGAACTCCAAGGTTCTCATAGTTTTCCCGAGCTCCCCTGCAGTTTTAGTGATTGCCTCATAAAAGTAATCATATAAACCAGGGGTAGTACCCGCAGCCATATCTTCAGAGGCTGATACGGGAGTGCCTTTATCACCCTGAACGTGAACACGTCCGGGGTGAATCCTAGGTGTAAGAAGTATATGGAATTGGCATGTGTTGATACTGTTAGGTTTTTTTTGTGCCAATCGGCCAGTTTCCAATGGACTGATATCTTTTTTGATGTGTTGATATCGTGTTCATAATCATACATCCACAACGCTGCAATAGCAACGGAATGTCAGCCATATAAACCGTAATCTGTACAAACCATCACTTGATAAAGAGTTTCAATCTTAAAAACACTGAAATTGCAATATGTCTATGGACGCAGCCTGCGACGGGGTAATAAATGATAGTATTACACAAGTCGGGGAAAGATTATGACATCAGGGATTACCTCTGATCAACTGTGATCAACTGAAAGCCACCCGGGCTCAAGGAAAAGCCTGAGGAAGAAACACCTTCACGACTAAATGCCATCCATAAGGGAGGAGCCCTGTGCGGCAAGATTCCTAATGTACACCATACACCAGAGGGCGGGAGGAAGTTTACTCTCATGCATAAATCACCAACCCCAAGATGCTTAGAGACCGCAGTGTGGTCATAGAATAGAAGCCTTCCCAGAATAAAAGACCGTGGGTATCCGGCGGAATGGGAAGAATAATGAGAAGATACCGAGACAAGGGAGCTAGCTCGAGGGTGGAAATAAAATAAGAGCCATAGATCAGCCGCGACTCTGTCCTTAGGGCGCTCTATGCTATTATCTTCAGGACCAAAGCAAGGATCAGGGTGAGATGTGCGGTCGGCTCCTTGGGTTAGGGTGAGAATTGGCCAGGTTTCAGTTCTCTACTCAAGACCCAGATAAGATTCTACTCATACAGAAAACGTATGTTGTGAACAGCAAAGCTCGTTTCAGATGAATACTAACACGGGTTGGTAGATCGATGGGGGGTTTTCGCTCGTGCAATAGCCAGGGTCATATCTTGGCTAGAAAGGACCCTGCCTGCCTTCATGTTCAGTGATAGAAGGAGATTTGGGATTGGCTGGGATCAGAATTTTCCTGAGCAGTTCTCCGAGACTGATTTTTCAGGGCTGGAGCCCAGGTCAGCATGAGTGATTCCTCTCCGTGATCCCATCCCCAGGTGTATTTAGAGAGTCAACGATGCGAACACCATTATACGAGTGGCCCGCTGCCCTTCGCACAGAGTAGGGGCGGCCGACTCGGACGGCAGGGACCAGCTGATGTATGAGAAAATCAAAACAGACCCAGGTCATTACTCTTTAAGGGCCCGCACACTGCGCTCTACTGGAAATCCATTTGGGACTCTACTCGGGCTTGGAGACGAGGCGAAGCCCTAATGGTATAACAGAGTGGTAAGCGGCTGACGGCTTGCGGGGCGGCGGTCAGTGGTTGGCGGGTCGCCCTTTAACACAGGCGAGCGGTGGAGTGACGGTAAGAGGGGTGCGGCTGTGCGTTAGGGTTAACCAGGATCAAGCACCCCAGCCAAGCCCACCCCAAACACACCAGCCCGACCCTAGACTGTGGCAGCACTAGCTCCCAGGCCAGCCATTGCGGTCTATATTTAGCCCGTCTCGAAGGGCCCTATGCTTATCTGCTGGTGCGACTCCCCACGTATGATACGGAATAAAAGAGTGGGCTACAGCAGGCTGCAACCTCCCTTCTTGTGTAAAGCTTTGCCGGGGATCTAACAAGCCAGGAAATACACAGCCAGCTAGGCAAGGATTATGGATGTGTCTTGGGAGACAGGCGCAGGTTCCTAATATCATTCTCAGAATTGTCTCAGCCTATTTTCATGTCAGGGGGGTATTCGTTTTTTCTGATCAGTTATTATGTGCGACAGAGTTTAACATTTTGATAGATTTCTACATGACTGGATATTCACTGACCTCCATTCTGACACTTTCAGTATAACTTAAGAATACAATTCACTACGGTCCCTCACGATACTCCACTTTAGGGACTGGTCCCAGCACAAATTGAAAGTCCGCTAAGGGTGATGAAAACCCTTATCAATATGTTTTGAATATATTGGATCTTTCCAAGGCGGGTACCAGCGAGCGGAAGTTGTCATACCATTTGGATCTGGAAATTGGGGTCAGATTGTGCATCCATATATTCAGGGATGGCTGTTGGGATAAGATGAAATTTGAAATATTTGTCATATGGAATTTGCTACCTCAGAGAGACTGAGAAAACACGTCTCCGTTAGCCACAGCGTGGGTCTGAGGGTCTGTGGGGAGGTTCAAACAACAGTTTTATTATAGTGAATGTGGCGCATATAATATCATTACATACCTATGGCCGAACATCTATGAAATACTACCCGCTGCTAGGGGTGCAGTATAAATAATGTTCGGGCGCACTGCGCCCGTAGTGAATATTCGGGCGCACCATCGGGTCAATTGGCACATTTAATAAGTATCTAAAATGTCCCTTTTTTTAATATTTAGGTATGTAATAATAAGAAAACGTACTGACTGAGCCCGTAGGGCTGCCATTCTCGGCCTTTTTATTCCATAAATACGTGCCTCCGCCTGCGGCGTCGGGACGTATTTATGGCATTAAAAGACCTCGAACGGCCATCCCTTTCGGCTCAGTGACCACGTTTTCTCTTATTATTTTTGTTTTACACAAGGACAAATAATCTTATATACTTAAAATGAAAAAGTAGTAGGCAAAAGCTCAGTTGTTTATACCTAACAATTAGAAACTAAATGTCTGCTAAAGGTACAACATTACACAACATATCCATGACTCGGTTATGGTTTGTGGTACAGTGCCATCATCTATTAAAATGAAAAAGTGGATTGAGAAATGGACAGCTGCCATCTCTGAATATCATATACATACTTAACACTGAGGGGGATGAGTCACAACAAAGGTGAATGAGGGCAGTTTAGGCACATGATACTGGGTGGCGGTGTAAATATATCAGTCTGTGAATCACTCGAGGCTAAATAACGGTGTAAATAAGTTAGTTGACCAGAGTGTCAAACGGCTTGTCACCAAAGCCGGCCCAAAAATATCCTCAGCGGATACATATTTTATACTTTCCCGGAAATTCCAAGATCCCAGTTGCCATTCCACAGTTATCATTCCCCCTGACAGTGCTGCTTTATGACAAATTCCCCCAACTTCTCGTATCTTAACCCCTCCCCCCCCCAAAAAAAAAGAAGGAAATCCCACTGAAATCACCACCAATGCCGTCCAAGGTCCTGGTGCCAGGGGTATGTACAACATACGACTGCCGGCATATAGTCGGCTGTATATATGTATCTGGAATCTAGTGGCAGTAGTTGACATTTTCTTGCATTGTAAATTCATGTTAGGCTGGAGGGTGGAGGCAATAATGGTGGATGGTTTATGGCTGTCTGGCCAGATATTGCAATCTCGTTTCCCCCTCCCGAACCTCGGCGTTGGGCGCTTCAGCAGGGGAAGTTGATAGGAATTTGTCTTTTTATATTCCGTTTTCTGCATCCAAACTGCTCCATCCGTAGATATGTCTGCTGTGATCACTTTCCATGAAAGAGATTTTGTACCACAACTACATACATATTTTGCTAAATCAAAATATTCTAACATGATCGATACTTGTATATTGTATAGAGGGTATTAGTATACGAAGCCCAGATTATGGCTGGAAGTGGTACCTGGGGAATTGTATGCGGAAAGCCCTCCTTTATTTTTCATGTATTCAAAATCACAATCCACCGTCATATAATGGTTCCCCATAATGCTAATGTAACAATCCGATCTGTTTCACAGCAATTCTTTTGGTGGGTATTTGGAAACGATATTGTTCACTATGAAGTGTACACTTTCACTTGACTTGATTTCTATGACGAAAGCAAATGTGAGGTTTTTATGTTGATCAGGAAGGTATGGGCCAAGCCAGGTGTAGCAAATCCACAGACTTCCATCCGTGTTTGAGCAGACCTGTTATACTACGTGCGTTACAAGACCAAGTGAAGTGTCACTTTATCTCTAATCCAGTACTTAAGCCTAATCCTGAACTGTTATTTATTTTTGGTGTTCCTTTCAAAGTGCTGGTTCTTGTGTGGCCTTGGATAACAAAATGTTTCACACTATGTGTAAGTTGGGGTCAAACCGGTACGCATTAGGTGGGTGATGTAGTATAAGATACAGCCTGAGGATCCTAGTTACCTGTGTTCTATGGCATTTACATCCCCAGCGCAGAAAGGTGGGGGTATTCCTAGTGCCCTATCCGACTTACAACATAGGGATTATAATGCCAACTCCAAGCACGGTTTTCTAAGGTTGAATATATCACCAAGAGGGAAACAGAAGCACTGGGCCAAGTGGAGATTCGCTTTTTAATGCACTCTCACATGTTCATGGGATGGTCAAGGGGGTGCTAGGTGAGAGTAGGCTACCTGAGTTTGTGTTTGCAGACTGATTTCAGGCCATTAAAATATCCGCAAGACGAACGTCACAGTACACCACCGTGCATATTTCATCCACAGCTCCCCTGCCACAACCGTTCCAGATTTTCGCTCAAGTTTCTTCAGAACGTATTAATTGTAATACTCAAATCCTGCACAAAATATCCGCACCGATAATACTGGGTTGCCTGGTATATCTACCCTAAAGACATGTACATATTTCCTCCAGATGAAATACTTTAACGAAATTGTTATCATTCTTCGTTATAAAAAGTGATCAATAGATTTTTATAAATCGTATACTGTATATATACATAAACAACACTACAATCAAATGATGCCAGAATTATTACAGGATACAACTGTTTCGTCAAAAATGGGGGTCCGAATGGATTAAAAGAAATAAGTCGAGATTCCTCTGTCGACATCTATTATACGAAGAGTAACACGATCATTGAGTTTTGAAGCATCGGGAAGACTAATAAAATAATATTTATTCTATACGCTCTTAGATAACATAGATCGCATCTACAAAACAATAAATGCCTATGCAAATTTGTGAAAATGCTCATACGAGTGTCTGGTATGCAAATAGGTCCCTCTTAAACAGTGATTATCAAATAGATGATAATTCAACTGAAGCTCGGAAAAGAAGATAAGCACTAACAAAAAGTGAAACTAAAAATGAAATACTATAAATAGACTGATGTTGGAGGGAGTTTGTGGTGACACATAGTGTCAACGACCAGAAAGAGCACTCTCTGCATTGAAGGTGTCTCTGCTGCGATGGCACTGGATAGTTCGATCTAGCAAAGTACTCGTCACTTAAGACTGACATTTCCCTTTGATGTGAGGCGCTTTAATCCGTCCGTGCCTAACACGAGAGGCACTTTGTGTGCCGTCAATCCCTTAGGAGGAGTAAACGTAGCGGGGCCTCTAGGGACAGCTTCCTGAAATCAGTCGAGATCTTTAAAATCCTGCTCTGAACGACCAAAAGTCCTGGCACTTCGCTGAAGTCTCATATATATATGCGTCAGTGGGTGTCATTCACGCCAGTTCTGGGTAGAAGAAAGAAATAGGAGATTGGGAATAGCTGAGTTCACTGTTTTTGTCGAGGATTTTTCTCGGGAGGGAATTTAGGAAGCAGCGTCAGTGCTCACGGTCCGTGTCAGATCAGTGCGGTCATGACACCACTAAGGCGCTGTGCAAACACTATACGGTGCGATCGGCACCTCCGCCGGCCATGCACCAAGTCTTGCCAGGCAGTTACTTTCACCTACATCAGAAATATGAGCATGCATTCTACAGTCTGTTCTCATTTAACTTTTACTCACCTCTCATTACTCTCATCAAATTGTGTCCTTTGCCCAACACTGCCCCCCCCCCCCCCCCCAGCAAACATTGCCTGCCTAATGAACCTAACCTATAGCAAGGGCTGGCCTTGTTTAACCATATTCCTCTACCTTGCATGAAACACCAGCAGAATCGAAGCACTGTCATCCTTGCTTGGCTACAACCTAGCTCTTTCTGTATTTATTAAGCCAATTAATCACTTCATATCATTATCTGCCCTCATTCAATCAAATTTCTGTATACATCACTCTCGGACCTCAGTGACCAAATATGTGGCTGATAATTAGAATAACTCTACAAGCTGTCTCCTTGTCAAGTGCTGTCCAAGCTACTCACACACATACCTCTGTCTAGCAAATACCTTCTACTCCCCTGAGATGAGCCTCCCGTCAGTGTTCTGCCCAGCACTGTCTGCCTTTGACCATACACCACCCCAGTGTTCCTTAAGCCAACAATTCGTGTGAACTTTTTAGGCGGACCCCTGGCGACTGGACGGATCCAGTCCAGAGTAGACTGCTCATACATCATGCTTCGAGACCTCTAGAGACTATACCAGACTGTAGCTGATAAATCCATTCTGGTACAATCTATTCAAGTCGGGTCTGGTTCACACACACACCAAAAAGAAAGCGAGTATAAAATCGCCTTCAGTTTCCATGCTGTATACAACATGTCTTCTCTTTACCCTTCACTATACGGACTTCCAGCCGTTAGAACCATTATCCCCACAAGAAAAGGTGATGTAACAAATTAGCTGCTTGACGGGAGCACACTATGTTTAGCAGTCTTGTGATCTTTACACAAGGGAGCAAGCGTATAGCAGGTTAAATTGAACTGGCGACCATCTGTTAATGTGGTAACTGTGGTTCACGCGACGTGTGGGCAATAGGACTTAGCATGGGATTAATGCAACAATCCAATATCTTACAAATGAGAATCATGTCTTACTTTAGTGGATAGATTCTAAACAACATGTCCAGAGTTCTTTTCATTTTCTCCTCAATGAAATCCCAAACCGGATGCCTACACGGACCATCTATGTTTCTGTTCAGGTGAAGTATGTGGAACATATATCTTTAACAATTCACGTATCTATCTACACTGTCAATTGGCTATGGAATCGGAAAGTTAAGTATGTATATAATTTCCAGTAAAGATGTGAATGTCTTTAGTTTATCAGTGACGGTGGTCTATAAATAACTCCTGCAAAAAGCTAGAATACCACTCCTTTATTAAACAAAGAAACCCTTGTCCCAAACAAATGTGCAGAAATCCTATGTATACCCGACAACTAAAATTGACCCGAGGTGGTCCTTTTTACATAAAAAACAACGGAAAATAGCAGGAAATGTATATTATTCCAAGGAGAATTCCCACTGCTTATCACAGGCCCTTCTACACTGTTTATTCATCCATAGTCACAACAGTCCCACACCTGGGTTTCAGGGAAACAGGCGCTGCATGAAGAGAGATTCAGCTTTCTGTGAGAGCCGGGGGCAAACGTTTATCCAGACTGACCTAAGTCTGCAACGCAACCACCCTTTCCGCCATAATTCTCGCGCTGCGCACAGGGCCATGTGTAAGGTCGACTTTTCTACTTACTTGTATTATTTTGCCGGAGGGAAAAGCGAAATCCGATACCCGCTCACTGATTAACTAGGGGCAACCTCTTTGAGTCTCTTGCAATGTGACAAACTCTGAAACTGATAGGGACATCACGCTCGGTTAACAGCTTATTAGTAAGATAATTATCTTTCGTCCTTTTTAGCCACAGAGGAAAATCGTTCTTGCTTTATTTGATGTTGTAATCTGAGGAGGGCCTTGTTTTTATGGATCTCTGAAGAAGTTTTATCCGGTCATCAATATATGCCTTAATCAATGTCTCGATAATTATGGAAACGTATGATGTTATTCCTAAGATCTGGACAGCCATCATTTCAGGATGATAGGTTAGAACTAACTACATACCCAAAGCTACATACCTATGGCTACAGGATACATCTCTTGATCTTGAGTATATACTTTTTTCTGTCGTATATCGTCATCAGAAATTATGAACAGGAACATTGTGGTAAAATTGTAGAAAGCATAAGATTGTCGTCTGCTTGTTGTTCATTTCAAATAGTGATTATTTTCGTAGGGGACCTGGAGCAAAGAAGCACACGTTCATCACGCTGGTATTGATGTTCAGCTGAAAACAACCATAATACATTCTGATCGTTCTGCACGTATCTTATTTGTAGGCAACCAAACACCTGCCTCTAATAAGGATGGAAGCAATGAACAAACGGACCAACCAGTAGAGCAGAGGAGTTAAATCATGAAAACTGACTGGTGTTTAGTGAATATGGTAGATTACTACTAACCAGAAGTATGGCTTGCTACCTGTTACAGGTGGACAGGTCAGAGTGCCTTAGCAACCTCTCTAACGGATTTTTCTAGATAAATTTCTAACTGATAGAGGATTTGGTATTAAAATATAAACGTTACAGAATCCTTAGATCCACTGAATCTGCTGGTGGTAAAACTGTATCGGCTGCAAATTAAACCAGTCTCTATAATCTGATAATGTGAACTGCTCGATGTTTTTCACACGTCAGTTTCCTATTCCATCAAACGCCAGTGGGTTAGGATAGAGAACATATCAAGTACATCATTCTCTTGTTCAGGCTATACTACCCAACACTTACAAATAACTTGGCGTCCTTTATTTGGTGATACAAGCTTTTGCGTGTCATTATCTCTAGGTACATTGGAGCCGTCCAAAAATCTTTCCTTCCTTTATATCTGTCCTGTCCTCATTGATTGAGCCTCTACCTAATGTTCTTTGGGCTAGGAGTCCAATAAGCTTCTACCTGTTGTATAAATATCGGGTTTGGAGAACAAATTTCCTTTTTTATCTAATTGAAAGGTAAATATTGACTAGTTTATGTAATATATTACATTCAGGCGGCACTTCCTTAAATACCGACGAGTGATAACTACAGTCTTCTCCACAATCTTAGTAAACTAGGGATAATCAAGTTTGTCACATCCATGAGACAGGATTAGTGGCGCCTGTCTTATAACACTATGCCAACGCAGGAGGGACCGAGAATATGTATAGTACGCTGAGCAACGTTGATGTACATAAGGGAAATCTGCGCAAGTTTAAACAGTCTACGTAGATGAAAAATGACACGTTTGCCTATAGATTTTCTCGGAGACGCACAATTCCGTCTTAATATAACGCGATTTTCCAGGATTTATTCACGGGTATACAACTGGATAATAGGGTGAAATGCTCTGAAGTCTTCCACGTTCTTGAATTTCCTGTACTATATACCATATGTATCAAGTACATGCAGATGATCCATATATTTATAGATAACACTATCGTTATATTTTGGTTTGGTATTTAGAATATGACATATTATCACTCTCATGCATGGTGACTTTGTCTAACGACAACGCGAGACATGTTTCAACATTATGCATGCATGTCTACCCCTGATATTGGTATCAGCATTTGTTGACAAGCTCTCTGTGAGATTATCCGCCGCATGCATGGCTGAATCTGTGAGGCTAATGAGTTACGAATCTCACTATGATCATCGCAATAAATCAGATCTTTCACATGAAGTGTGCCACAGTACCTGGCAGCAAGGATTTCTGCATATGACCAATATCGATTCGGTAGGTTAAACGAAAATAAACTTGCAGCTCTTTGAGTCCAGAACATCATGGTCCAATACATTTTTTATACTGCAATATAAGAGCACATGTGGTCCGAATTACCGAGGTTAAAAGGGACTTAAAAGTTGGTACCGAATTTTCGTTGGAAGCGTTTGCTATGGGTGAGTCTCAGCTGTATGGCATTTACAAGTGTTCAGTTAGGGTGAAGCTGATGTATGGCATTTAAAATGCCTCCTCCGGGGATCACGAGCCAACATCTAAACCTACCTCAACCACAAGTTTGTATCAAACTAACAATGTTAAAGGAATTGTGGGCAATATGGCCGAAAGTGTCGGATGTGTTTAGGAATTATATATTGCACTCCTTAATTCTGCCCCCAAATGACCTATTAGAAGTAGGCTCAGGCGCTGATCCTTTACTGAACCCTATTAGCTATACATGACAAAATAGATGGTCAAAAAGGTTCTCCGCCTCCAGGCAATGGGTGCTGTGCAACGGCTTCTCCCAGCATTCTGACTATAAATCAGCCGGGGTGCCTGGAGGAACAGGATGTACCCATAAAGCACTGCGTCTACTGTCAGTCACACCCTGGAGGTTAACAAGGGTACTTTCTACGAAGTCGAAGGTGGTTCTCGCTATATTACAGCCAGACCATTCACTGACAACGTTATGGGCTAGAGCAAGGCAAGGCCATTTAATGGGGTGCACTACACTATTTTCTGTTGATATGGGGATATCAACGTCTATTGACATTATTATGCCTTACAATAGAAGCGTTCTATGTTTTATAAAGGAGATGGAACATCGTGAATACTTCAATCAATCAATTTCAGTAATGTGACATTGGCGACTAGGTAACATGGCCTGATTCTGTCTATAATCTAGATAACGAAGACAATTCAAACATACCGATTGAACTTCTATGACGTATTATACTGATGAAACGTTGGTGCCCTATTAAACTGCAAGCATCCTTTCTCTTGTTCACTGAGTCGTAAACCTGTCACCCACGGCTGACCCCCGTTACACTGTGACAATGACGATTCGGTGATGTAATCACCCTGACCTGGCTTAGGTCCCCTTTTAAGGGACCTTACGAACACTCCAGTGGGTTTCACCAACGAGTACACTCACGACCACACATGAACGGCAAACGGCCCGGGCAACAAGCTTTTAAACCTCACAGATCAGCCCAGACTGTCAATTAGCGAAAATTCATGGCGTCTCATCGGTAATTGCCGAAGTGGAATCAAGCTTCTTTGTGTCCCTGTTCATTATTTCTCGTGACGTCCTTTACGCTTTTCGCAAATCATCCCATTTATCACGTCCGAATAGATTCCTGGCTGCGAAATGTTTAAAGTTTGGGGAGTTATCCCACTTGTCGTAGTTGCCCTTACCATAAAACGCTTGTAGTCTGAATGCTGTTAGTTCTTATTAACCTTTCACAACCCATTTTTGAACAACAATGTAAAGTAACCAAAGAACACGTTCAGCCTAGAGATCATTACTCACCCATCCAACCAACCGTCAACTTTGCGAGAAAACATTTTGATCTCCAGACGTGTTAAAACTTTGGATTTTACCATAGACTTATCTATGTCCCTAATTTGTCTCTGTGAAGCAAATTGTATTCCATGAGAACAACCTGAACATATCAGACCCCACCGTCCTCTAAATCTGACATAAATCAGCCTACTTCACTCAGGCCGTCATGGTGAATGTGGTTACCAAAAAATATTTTCCACTGATAAAAACCTGGAATGCCCCGTCGCTATGGCCAGGTATGGGAGCTGTGACGTCGCCAGGGAAGGCTTCACCGCTGACATGGTGGCTGGCAGGGCGCAGCAGTCAGTCGCCATCAGGCGGGTATCTGCTCAGAGAGCCCGCGGTGGTTACTCTACAAAGTAGTGAGGGTAGTAGCAGATGTCCCTAGTGGATTAACAGAGACTTTGATCCTTTTGCCGTCGGCTGCTGGTGTCCATACGTCTGCATTAAGGCCGGAATAAAGGAAGAAGTCTGTGAGAAGGGGGAGGGATAGGGGCGAAGGGAAAGGCCGCTGGCAGGAGCGCTATATTGGCCATACTTCCTGCTCAGACCACTATTTTTACATGAGTTTTCCCCACTCCACTATCACTCGATCTTTCATATTCCAACTCCCTATGGAGATTTCAATTTCTTATAAATATCAATAGTTTCCCCCCTTTTAAAATCAAGCGGTAGTTCCCATTGAACACACACCTTGCCGGCTCCACAACGAAAACACAATGAAATCTTCGTAAAGGTGCTTAATCAAGTTAATGGGAACAGAAGGTGAATCGGATGAAAAATGCGGAATTATTAGTCGTTCTGTTTCATTACTCAGAAACATTGACTTTTAGGATTTAGTGCATCCAACTATTTAAGTTCCCCTTCCAATAAAACAGCCCTAAAAGGTGATCATTGCGAGTATCATAACCATACTCTCCCAGTCAAACACCCTCAGAGGCATCTCCTTCATTAAGGCAAACTGATTACTTCATAAGAACAACTACAAATATTACACCCGCGGCGAACATGAATGTCCGGGAAAGGCGGTCAAGCGTGACCTGGCGTGTAATATCTGGATGGTTATTGGAAGGGCAGGGAATCATTACAAGCATGTCTTTCTGACGGTTTCTGCAGTCAGAATTATGTATTTCTATTATATTTACAAGACTGCTACTAACACGGTCTTCATAATGTTTTGGGGAGACACCCTTTAGAGGCTGGGCGATGTTTCTGGAGTCGAGATAATATAATTAAATGTATGTGGTGGGAAAAGGAAAATATCCCCACTAACTCGGCGATGGGCTGGATCTGTGTTTTGAGAAAGGATAAGTCATTTGTAATAAGACATTGAATCACCGACATGTTTCGGACTATTTCATTTCTCCGGCAAGGTGTATCTATCGGGTTAATCTAAGTGACACTGACATGTTGGGAGAATGCTGTTAAAGATCACTGTTGGAATTATGCAATCTCTGTTTTGACGAGAATGTGGTTTCGTTTCACGTTCGTATGACGTTTTCCTTATGTACCAAGGCTCAGTGACAACCAAGTGCCTCAATACAGTTGTAAGATTATCTCATCGTACTGCGCTTCAGTGTTCCGCATCCGAAACGTTTTACATCACACACGCCATGAAGATCTCATATCATACTCCATATGTCAACATGATAAGACATCCTTGATATAAGCGTTCATCTAACTAGCATTATACTACAATAAAACTAACAATCAATGTAGCGTAGTGGCCAATGCGTAGATACCAGAATCAACTATCAGCACAGATGCAGTGCCTCTCACGTGTCATCCTGTCTACGGAGATCGAACACCCCCTCCCCCTTTTCCGACTCCGTCAATCCAATGGTATACACAGGATCCAATAATGGAAGCTCAGTGGAACCAGGTCCCTGGAGGTCTACATCCCCATCATCGGCCTTAAATCCCGGATACAAAACTGCAGCGAATCCAACCATAAACTACATTTCTCTGTTATCCAGGAGGACAGTTATGGACTTTTTTAAGAGGCTGCAGTCAGCCGATTCGCGATCTGTAAATACAATTACACTGAGGTCACAGTAGAAGGATTTTAATGCGCTGATCATTCTAAGTATGTGTACCACAGCTCAACTCTATAACACAAGATAAGTTTTCAGCTTTTTTTCTCAAAAATTTAAACCTCCACGCTGTAAATTGAAACGCCGGGCCCATCGGAAATACCCCGTCTGAATTGGATCGGGATTTCTACTCTATTCACTATTGCAACATTTGTTTTCTAAAAAGATAAACGTTATATAAGTACTGATGGTCTAATGAACTCCCACTTTGATTGCACTACAGACGGAGAGGGCTTTAAAAATAAACAATTCTAAGACACTAGTCAATAGAACAGTTCAGAATAACGGGCGCACTGACTGCGTGATCGGCTGATAGCTGAACATTCAACCAGGGATGTCAGTTGGGTCAAGGAAAGAAATGGACATATTCTTAATGTGGAATTTGCTGCCTCAGAGAGACTGAGAAAACATGGAAAACACATCGTTATTGGACATGAAATTAGGCCGAGGGTGAGTGGAGAGGTTCAAACCACTATCTATTGGCGTGCATGAGGCTCAATTCATACCATCTTTGTTTTACAATAGAAACATGTTTTATAAACTTGGAAAACAAGGATTTCCCTAGCAAAATGGAAAACTGCCAATCTCTATTTAACATATCTCCTTTTCTCCTAGCACCCTCCACCCCTCACCTAGACGGACTGAACGGGCGATAGAGATGCACTAGCAAGACGTGCACCTTGTAAACTTCCAACCAGGTGTCAGTATTGAGTGTGGAGACATAATGACAAATTAGGATCAATTAGTAGTCACACCGTAACAGCTGATACTTGAGGTGGTCGTCTTAGCAGTCCCTCCTGACCTCTGACACGTAAAAAAAAATGCAACTATGTCAACTCCAACTGTAAATCAAGATTGGGATTGGGGGACTCATATTCTCATGGAGATTTGTTGGCCCGGATTTTCCGTGGAAAGAAATGTGGTGCCACAGTAGCGGAATCACCCAAGTGGACTGAATATCATTGGATGAGAGGTTTTGGCGTCACACTTCGTCTAAATTCTCAGCCAATAAGTAACAATGCAAAATGATCAGCTGACCAAAAGAACCAATTAATGTGCGGTTCTGTACAAGGAATATGAATAATTAGGCTACTGACGCCTACGTTTGGGGGCGTTTGGGTGGCCACTTGCTCAATAGTCGCGGTAACTTATTTGTCTAGCATTGAACCAAATTTTCCGAAAAGTTCTTAAAATCATACCTTTAGCTGAGGATTATCTATATTGGAACTTAGTTCATATCTACACAATTTATATGGAGTTCTATACAAGTGAAGTATAATCTTGTGTCTCTTACAAGGTAATACTATAACACACCTACCTTTATTCTATAAAGTTACTTCAAAAACTTCTGTAAGACCCTAATATGTTCAGACCCTAAAAGCATTCAGTGGATTGCTTCTCTGTATTAGTTCAGTGTTGATGATGCAAATAGAGTTCTGCATTATGCTATAGACGTAACAGGGTGATAACTCATTATCAGGACAAACATGAGGAGAGTTAGCATTGGTCCCAGGCCTCTTTACCTGGAGTAGTTCCCAAGTGTTACGCTGGTACTTGTTCTTGGCAAATACCGAGTTCAAAGTGAATGTTTGGCAGAGCAAAGCCTCGTCGGTGCCTGATCCTGGCGGTAGGGGGCAGGTCGGCACCTATGAGCCCGACACAGACCCATGTTGTGTGCGCGGGTGGCGTGCTGCGGACTACTCCCTCGGTGCATCATATAGGTTTTAACATCCCATTCTCACACCTTTATTTAGGAGAGTGCACGTAGATGCTGTGTTCGTATTCTAATTATTCCGTCCTTTCATCACTGGATGGAAAACACCATGTGGTGACAGCCCCAGGCCTATCTTTCAAGCCTACCTATGCCTGGGGGAGAAGAATATAAATTGCAATTCACTTACAGTGAGATTCACGTTTCTTGGTCTATGCATTGTCATATCACATATACACTATATATTCGACATCCGTAAATGTTCAAAACCACGCAACAGAGCAATGCAGTATTGTATTTGCCTTTCCACACTGCTGTAATTATCAGTTCACCTGTAACCTTTTGTGAATAGTCGATGCTCGACAGCCACTGTGCATCCCTGTGTAGCGACTCTGAAGTATTTTATGTCTAAGTCAGCATAGCATTTTATGTGCTCAGCCATTTTCAGACTTTAGGCCATCACTACCAAAGTATGGCAACTTGCATGTCAATGTACAAACACCTACAGTTGCAGAGCGCCTTTTTCTGTGTCAGAAGTCTTGCACCTGCAGCCTTTATAGGGCAATGTATATATAGGCTTACTCTCATAATATCAATGTCTATTTTATGGCATCTGAAATACTCAAATCTGAGGAGAGAGCGTAACTGCAGCAGTCATATGAGATTTATACAGCTGGTCAGAATGATCTCCAATCCTTGAAAGGCCAACACTCAGACATCTTTAATTTAATTTAGTGGTGCATCGTTGGGTGAAAATTATTACTTGACATGATACATACTATGTATATGTATCTCTTGAGGCACAGACAGTCAGAAGAGGTGACACTCTACACTCACCGCACCAAAACAGAGGCAGTAGGTTAGATGCGCCAGGTGTGGCCATATCAGACACACCTGCCGTTAGCCCCGGTACAGGCACACAGGTGTCACACATGGTTAACCCCCCCCACCTCCTTGCGATCAACTTGGCCCGCTCTCTGCAGACAGATAGGTCAGTAGGTAGTTCTCGATCAGGACACCAGAATGTAGAGTACCAGGACGTGCAACATAGAGAGAAGGTGCCATGTACCAAAGTCATACAAGGAAAGATAGGAAGAGCCTAGTCGATTACATTTAGACCTATAAAAACGCAAGGAAATTGAAGGACACGGTTGACTTTCCGTGCATGACGGATGACTTTACCTATTTTGTTTCCTATCAATGTAATTATTAATACAGTATCGTGTCTTGCGACTGAGGACTTTCACACTCGTTTTATAGGTCTATTACAGCTTTTGTTATTTGTTATATTATAGGACTGGGTACATAACAACTGGGAATAGAATATGAGGTGGCATGGCAGAAGTAGAGAGTAGGGAAGCCAGCCAAGGCAGGGCCATGTAGTGTGCCTCAAGAGTGCAGTAAGGCAGGGAGGAGAGAGGCGGAGAGGGCGAGCCAGGACAGGGCATTGTTTGTCAGACGAGACATAGGACGAAGCAATGCAGACCAAGGCATATTAGATATGGTAAAGCCAGTGTAAAGTAAGGCGAATCAATCCAGGCATACTTATAGAGGCAGGATCAAACCTATCATGATTCAGAATTGTATGGCAAGAAATAGCATAACTACCGAGGTAAATCTTAATATTGGTTGGCTTTATTTTAAAACCGACGTTTCCTCCATTACGTGGACATAATCAAGGTTCTATCATAATTGTGTTGGACAGGCTACCTCTGGAGTCCAGCAGAAGTGTGCAGCAGGGCAGCGTGACGCGCAGATAGAGCAATTCTATGTATGAGGGGAAGCGCTGGGGCAATGTAGGGTGGTAGGCTGCAGGTTGCTTGCAGGATGAAGCAGAAGGCACAGGTATAGGACGTGGTGTTGCACAGGGCAGGGGTCAGTGCGGGCCTGTAAACAGTGGTGATGAGTACTGAGACAATGAGAGATCCCAAACCCATCTCCCCGCACTGCTCTGTTCCACCTTTTCTATAGAGACACCTACCTTTGTGTCTCTACGACGAGGTGCGCGGCCGACCGTAGGATCCCGGGTCATAAAATACTCGACAGGTGAATAACAGGTCCTATAAAATACTCAGCCTCCGCTGTGTACTCAGGAAACAGTCAACACAGTCCACGCAGCACACAATATATCCCACGAGTTCCGTGGGGTCTTCTCAGCTGAACCGGGACAGCGAGACTCGAGTTGGCAACACTCCAGCAGCGGTTTCATTTCGGTATTCCACAGTTGGTAACACGTGGAACTAACGCGTCAAGTCGCCGTGCTAAAGGCACTTGGTTTAAACATGGAAGAAATGTGTGTTCCGTGTTTGTTTGTGTTTACGCACTCTTGTAGAGGATATGGGAGGGTCGCTAGGTGAAGTCAGTCTGTTCAGAGTCATCTACGCAGTAACTGGTCACAGCCACGAAGACCAAGTCAGCTCTCCTGAGCCAAAATACAGCGATCCTGTCTTAAATCAGATTTTGTTCTCGTTCTCCATGTAAATATGTTAGGGAGAAAAAAACAACAACCTTCAAATCTACACATTTTTGTCCTTGTTATTTCATTTTGGTGCTCCTTCATGAGCAGAGAAAACCAAACTCCACTCTTGTGTCAACTGCCATGCATTCTCTTTTAATGGATACTGATATCGTCAGATGGCCAACATTATATTTCAATGCCAAGTTTCACACTTTATCCTCCTAACTATTCCACATGATGCGATTTCCATACAGGCCACTTATTTTCAAGGGTCAATCGCTGGCGCTGTGGACGACGAATCCACAGACCTACCTACGTAAAAAGCATACATGAATGATTTCATCTTTAACTTTTTAATGTTAAAAGGTGATGGTAGGATTTCTGCCAAAAACTCAGATCTACTGAACCAATACTGAATGAGGTAAATCACAGGATCTCCCTGATTTGGGATTGGACACAAGTTCCCTAGATTGCTTTGTGAACTAAATATAGGACCTTATCTGGTGTTTTCCTATCTTCTTTTTTCTTCTATTTCCTCAATAGCGTGTTCTTTCTAATTAGTAGAGCATTTATAGACTCGAAGTTTAAAAACATAAAGTCATGCTTAACTGACGGGTGATTTGTTTTTCTTACCACCCATTCCTATGGATCTGTTGAACCGGTTGGGTGGGAGGGAAGCATGCGGAACCTTAATCCAACAAATCCCGATCTACTAACGTCAATCCCGACACCACTGACCCATGACGACCCACGGATTGCCCTGACTAGTGGACCGTGACGCCGGCGTGCCGCCAACCAGTCAACCGAGCTCCACTCGCCAAGCGGTGTGCTCAGGTAACACTTAGTTATCAACACAGTGGGCAAGCCTGGAGGATTAGTGGCCAGGGCTGTGATTGGAGAGACAGTGCTCAGTATTGATCCCTGATCACCAGCGGCGGTGCTTGTACGAGGAAGGGCGGTCAATTATTGATAAAGTGGAGGACGGGTGTGCAATAGACCAACCTCGACAAGTTATTTCCCCAGCGTTTCATTAGGTGACTACCGCAGAGATCAGCTCGGTGTCATTTAGTAATCTGTGCAGATCGTGTATCAACACCTCTGAAACAGGCAGATTCCGCAGTGATCTCACTACTTCTTGACCGATTGCAATACTAACGCCGATAAATGTCTAAGGCTGAACTGACGTAGGATTTATATGATGACGTGAATTCTGAAAAAAATCGGCTAAAATCCTGGCAACGTCGGCCCTGTAATTCCGATATTGTCAAAAATACGTTCACATCAGAACAAAAATTGGACATATAGGAATAACACGATTAAAACATAAGCAGGATAGAATGGAGAAGTTATTAAATTTTTTTTTACTTAATTTAGATTTCATGACTTCATGAGAAAAGAGAAAGTTCTTGGACGGCTGTAACAACAGTTGGCTACTTAGCTCACATCACTGAGAGCCACTCCTTTGAGGGGAAACCCCAGAGGTCCTTCCAGGAACTGCTCAGTTCTTCTCATCAACTACATCCCTCTCCAACGCAGTGAAGGTTGTTCGACATACCGAGACTTCTGCCTGATGACTTCACTTACCCAATCTAAGTGCCCAAAAATAGATGTTGACTTTGCTGACACTGAATATGAATCTTTTCTTTTAAACTGCTGTACATGGCAAAACTCCACTCACTACATTTCCCACCTACGACTTTTACGGTTCCTAGAACTACGTCTTCCAGGAAGTGGCCTCCAGTCATATCTATATGAGGATTTCGCCATTGGAGGCATAGACACTGATATCAGTGACTGACGCTAATAAATCTATACGTACTGTATGGGTCTTGAGGATGATGGAACGGTAGGTCGGATTGCATTGGCAGCATTCTGCTTATGGAAACACCGCAATTCCACGGACAGGATATGGTTACCG
The DNA here is from genome assembly GCA_950022655.1 of Alentia gelatinosa. Classification (NCBI taxonomy): domain Eukaryota; kingdom Metazoa; phylum Annelida; class Polychaeta; order Phyllodocida; family Polynoidae; genus Alentia; species Alentia gelatinosa. The sequence goes on along the minus strand of OX465583.1, from coordinate 45,120,925 downwards.
CGAGTCTTCTCCAGTTACATGTTAGGCCAAATACATAAGTGTTCGTCTAGGGATACTGCCAGTGTGACTTATTGGGTGGCAGGTTGATTATGCAAGAATGAATACAAACAGCATAACCGTCGCGTTTTACAATTTTTGAGGCGCCATTCAGTACTTTCCTAGAGGATTAATCTTGATACGCATATTTTTATTTTTTTTTGCTCAAATTGTATAGGTCAGATTTACCCACCTCTCAAATTTATTTGATACAAATCTTTGCTCAAACATCAAAACTGTGCTCAAACATCAAAATTCGAATTCATCAACCATATGAAAAATAAAATACAGGGACGAGGCTGAATACACGGGCCTTACTTACCCGGAGCCACCTGGAATTCAAAAGATACAAAATATAGTAGTCTAATTTGTGGTTTTGCCTAAATGCAAATACCACTCAAATATAAGTCACCCAATTTAATAATGGACTGAAAGATATATTATCCCAATACAGTGGCATCCTACGAACTAATTGGACCTATCTCCTTAAACCAGCGACCCTTGTCGGAAGGTAAAATGACCTACATCCCATTCCTCACGACATACACACAATCTTTGCATTCTTGTGCAGATCGGACTCACACCTTAGTATTTGGATAATTTGCCTCTACTACCTTCCACCCTCTCCTTTACATACTGACAGGTACTCCTTTTTATCTCACCCCGGTCTGTATGTAAAGTTTTATCCAGTTGTTCCCTTCGGTTATATAGTAAATCAGTATAGGCCAAAGTCGTTTTACTAACAAATGTATTCATACTAATGATCATTTTCATATCTAACGGATTTCATGACATGAAAAACATACTTCATAGGTTGGCTACCCTGTCTGGCCATATACATACACGAAGGCAAATTAAAAAAATATATATTTAGTTGCGACATGTGATATGTGTGGCTGCATTATGCGTGGTTTGCATTTACTATGGACCATCTACAAAAATGAAGCTAGCTTACTTCCTATTCCTCTTTTTTTTTCTTCTCAAAATAAAGGAAGATTGAATAACACCGTATCTCACACCTCCAGTGTAAATCCTGAGGAATTTTACCTCTAACTCAAGTCCTTTTTTTGAATATCTTCCTTAAGCCTTGAGATCGTCTTGTCCAATACTACCTCGCGCTTTGCGCCTAGGTAAATACCTACAGCGAATACGTAGAATGCATTCCGGACGTCAACCTTGGCGCTTTATTACCGTACTGCCGACATAAGCGGCCGCGCCTCCGCTGCCAGGTGGTAAGAGCTCTACACACAGCAAAGCACTGTCCGGTGACCGTGGTAGAGAGGCCCTCTCCACGCATCCGGAGGGTTCCTGCTCGCCAAGTGTGTCCCATTCTGACACAGGGGAATAAACTTCCGGTTTATCCTCCCTGTGCTATGCGTGTTATTGTGTGACCAGTGAAAGTAGATGTTCCGTATGGCTGGCCCAACGAGTCGGTGGAAAACTCGCCATTGCAGCAGACCAGCAGGCATTTAAAATGATTCTCTACAGGTATCCTTTACCCCCCCCCCCCCCTTCACTTTCCTTTTCCATGCTAGAGTTACAGCTAATAATAAATATTGTCATTATTCGATCTTTTTGCCTTGTCCACTATAAAGCCTCAAACTTTGATTAAAATTATTATAAGAGTCAAATGTTGTTGTTCTTGAGCTGCTTACATTGAGCATACTCAAATATTAGTTTGTTTTAGATGAATTGAATTTATTTGATCTATTTCACTGTGGGTGCACGTCTTATTCATTCATTATCAAGATTAACATTATGTGAACGTGCAATGCTGTATTTCAATAGGTAGATCATAAGGGAACACTCACTCGTAATTTATCCCAAATCAATAAACATCCTAACATTCATAGTTAAAAACGATGGCAAAATTATGAAAGGTATATATATACAGCCCTGTTTGTGTTCTACTAATCTATCGTCAGTATCCAGTAATGCTAGTATCATTTCTACCAGAACCGCGATACTATTCCAAAGGGGACGTGTATGTGTTATTATGACAATTCCTTTCAGCTACCAGCAGCTGAAGAATAGAGAACAAGAGGTCATATTGAATAATTACCTGAGGTACTAACCAAGTACTGAAGGGGAATTGATGTTCCTACGAGCCTAAGTTTGTACCCGAGGTGACCAGGGAAATAGGGAAAACTTGTCTGTAAACCCTGATCCTGATGTAATTACTCCTCGGGAGGTCAGATACAGTCAAGAACACTCTCAATACAAACGATACACATGAAATGCTTCCGTTACCTCTTGACTTCTGATAAGAATATCTAAAGGTCATTAGGTGCAGTTAATGCTGTGACCTATATGTATATAGTTTTGTAGGGGTCAGGGCAGTCGAGCAGCGTTGTTTCACTTTAGAACTAGGTGGTGCGAGTGCCGATCCCTGCTGTGCGGTATGGCCGGTGGACCCGCGGTATGCAAATGCTACGGGTTCGCCCGCATTACGTAACTCAGCCACTATATAAGGCTGAGTCCACAGCGGGTTGACAGGACTTCTCGCGGTGCCTCTTTACGGAGTGAACGTCTGAAGCCTCACGTGTTGGTTAGGTTGTGTTGTAACGCCTTTCAACATTGAAGAGACCAGTATCTCTTCCCGCGCTAGTTAGTGCCCTGTAGCACTAACGTATTGTAAAGTCTTTCCGCAATAAAGAACGGTTAACTAAAACAGTCCGAAGTCTGGTTTTGTCTTCGTGGTTAAGCGGTAGTTGGTAGATCTAGTATCTCCCTCACCTTTCCAGTGAGTAAAGCCGAATCCACCTGTACTAGCACGGTAAGTACAGGGTAACGACTAAAGTCTCGGAACCTCTAGTCGGCTGTCGATCGCAGAAAGTGGTAATACACTTTCAGCGACTAGAGGGAACGCTACAGTTTGATAAGATCAACGGATCTGCTTCGCTCTCTTTCTTAACATAATACCGGAGAGTATGTGAGTATTTCATCACTGGATGCCACTCTTGATAGCATTAGGTGGGCACTCTTGGTTGTCTTGGCCTTATACCATCGTAGATATGTCTCCTCACAAAACATGGAGTAATAACACAAGCAGGGCCTGTGAATTTGTCAACACTGGACGTTTTTGTCAGGGTGAACTATTAGAGGATGGTCTTTGGACCTTCTGTCCTAGATGATCTAGTTATAACTGATATCTAGCGTTGGCAAGGTGACCTACAATAGTATATACTTTTAGAGAGTGTATAGCTATGCGTGTATATTAATATTTATATATATATATATGCCGCATGAATCCAGTTCTATGTTCTACAATATTCTCTTATAAGCATGTTCGCAAAAATGTACCTTACAAAGCATGTAAGAAAGAAATACATCTTCATATTTATTCAAAGACTGAAAGAGAAATCACTGATGGATACTAATATATGACGTTATTAGGAAGGTGACAGTCATATAATTAATTCATCTAACACTTATCTTTTTAGACGTGAATAACTATCGAAGTGCATTGTTTGATAGCTTCCCAAGTACCCTAGCAATCGAATTACCCGCAAAGCAGGATAGTTTTTTCCCTGTCAAATTTAAACATATCAGAGGACTATTGATCATTCAATTGGAGGTCCCGTACTAATGCACCAAATGCCTTGAATTGTGATGAACTTTATTTATCCCATTTGCCAGTGACGGAATGCATACGATTTATCAAATCCTAAATGCGATATCCGCATTTCAGATATATAATTGAATCCATATTGTCAACTTAATACCAGTAGTACTTGTGTTTAAATGCACAAAGTGCTTAACTTTATAAATAACCAAATCCAGGCGCGACCTGGGCTCGGAACTCTTGACGCTGAATAAACAATCTAAGAAGTCTGAGCGTCCTAGCAAGTGTGCTAAGTATTCTCGCAGTCCTGCCCATAACAAAATGATATTTACAGGTCAGTGGGGAAAGCAAGTCAACCGATTCAAAATAAACTCAACTAAAAGGGCCAGGGATGTTCTTTTCACTTCTAATGCCATATTCGTATGTTCAATCCTCCTAGGACCTGTATAGGGACCGTGGGCCTGGGGCCCGCTTAATAATCTAGGATCGTACATTTAGACCCTTTTCTATACACAATGGAGGCTCAGGGACGATGTGGTCAACTTTATTCAACACTTATGAACGACCTGATGGATGGCTAAGACCGTCTTAAGTGGGATTCACACGATGGGATTTATGTACCTTACAGGGTGTTTTTCTGAGACAAATCCTGCTGAGATTCTGTACGCAAACACAATTTCTTTGACAAAATTATGGTTTTATTTCCCTGAGACATATTTTTCCCCCTTATAATTGTTAAAGACATTTCCCTCTAAAAAGGAATAGAATCGTATGAGATTTTGAACCCGTTGAGGTACATGAATCCCACCGTGTGAATTCCACTTTAGCGAAAACACTTTTAAAATACTTTCAAACGATAACTCTGGTACGAGGTACTGAAAGGGTTTTCTTGTACGATCTTAGATTATTAAACGGGCCCCTGACTGCGCCTACCCCCCCCCCCCCCCCCCCCTACATGTAATATGGTCACTCAGGGGTTTGGGTGGTGCTTGAGGCTTGTTTCTAGAGTGGGTGTGTACCAGATTGTACCCGGACCAAGAACATTCACGGATCAGTCAGCCACAACGTGTGGGAATGATCCCACAACAGCGTAAAACTCGATCCTGTTATGTCATACAAAAACACAGAGCACCTGCCACTCGGAGTAACACAGGACAATATGTGCATGCCACCGTATAGCAACCATAAATCAGGAAAGGTGGTATTTGAAATGAAAAAAAAAAAATCAAATCTATGAATTCTTTAAGTTCTCCAGTTTTGGTGCACTATAGTTGGACAGTATAAGTCTTTCAGTGCTCTGTAGAATAAGGCGGTCACATCGACAGTAATAACCACTGTGACCAACGTGCTGGACTCTTGATGAACAGAAGAGGTATACCTCACAGGAACACGCATACAGAGCTGATAAAAGCCCCGACAATGGACGTCTAGGTTATGGCAGGCCCTTCATCGTCCAATGACTTCCGCCATTTGCACCATTCACAAGACGCCACAAGTGTGCTTATATATATCTGCACCTCGGGTGTTCCAGTTCTAAATCGACTATAATAGTAATACCCAGACGAATACCATGACATTTTGAACTAGGGCAGTTAGACATGTACATTGTGCATGACTGCATGGTTACCATCATCATGCCTTCTAGGCTTTGCTAGGAGGAGCCCCTTGTGTCGATCACACAAAATTGACAAGGACTGTTATAAAAGTCATCCTACCCCTCTCCCCAGTGCTATACCATTCAGCCTATGGTATAAAGAATAGGGCGTTTAGTACTGTAGAACATACAGTAAATGACTTATAAACCTTACCGACATGATGATTATCAAATGCCATATATCGAAATCAGTATACATGTACATGATCAAAATACAGTCGTACATAACTTCAGTCTGGCCACTTGTACAATGAGAAACGACAATCCAACAAACAGGTCATATATGGTAAGAAGTACCGGTAGTCGATGGAACCGTGGGAAACTTAGGTGTGCTAATGCTATCGGTCTCTTGTAGGTCATGTGAACTATTGGCCCCCGGGTGGGAGGCAGGGTATGTGTCAGCATGTCATGTGTGCACCGTCGGGGCGGGGTGAACTGTTGGTAGGGCTAACGGCGCTCCGTCATGGTATCATGACATGCATAACATGTTTATGTCAGATAGTGGAATTAGCACTGATACACACGAAACCGTACACTCACACCCTGCGTCCAATCACCCTGAGCTAACCAATGTTGTTCAAGATCGTCCCGCTCAAGCACCGCTGAAGACACAACTCTAACCCAGTCATCATGAGGAAGCAAGAGTTATATATGAACATCTTTGGTTTAAGAGTTGCAAGAACTCATAAGGAGGCGACCATTAGGTTCACTTATTCAGATATTTCAGTATGGGACGTAGATTTTCGACATTAGAAACATAATATAATATCCTTTATGGTAGATGAGACCATTCTTCCTGCCAAGATATCAGCCGTGGTATTGTAGCACACACTAAGCGATTTATTAAATTGATAATTGCCCTGCTATCAGTGACATAACACTACCAACTGATAATCATACTATTTCTTTCTTTTTCCATCCATATGGAACCATATGTTAACAAACAGGTTTTGCGATACCTGTATTATTCAAGGAAGGCTTGTCGCAGGATAGACTGAATAACAATCAAATGAAAAAAACCCATGTGTGGTAGCCTAAACCAGTTGAAAAAAACATTAAAAGAAGAAAAGGGTTCTTCATCTTAAAAAGTACAACGTCTACTTGTGCATTCTTACCCGGCGAATTCAAATCAATTTACCGACCATAAATGGCAATGTGACTGATAGAGTACATCTATTGATCTAAATTCTAATTGAGTTACATCCTGACCAATCCTATACATGTATTATAACAAAATGACAAATATACTATCGTAAAACTGGATGAGTTTTAATCTTGGCCACCATATGCCACGACTGGAGTTTGGCATAGTGTCTTCATGAGGCGAAGCTGAATGAAGTCCAGAGTCAAAACTCCAGGAGTGGCATGCGGTGGCCAAGATTAAAACGAATCAGGTTTTGATTTTATCCTACCCCATCCTGACCAATCCTATACATGTATTATAACAAAATGACAAATATACTATCGTAAAACTGAATGAGTTTTAATCTTGGCCACCATTTGTTACGACTGGAGTTTGGCATAGTGACTTCATGAGGCGAAGCTGAATGAAGTCCAGAGTCAAAACTCCAGGAGTGGCATGCGGTGGCCAAGATTAAAACGAATCAGGTTTTGATTTTATCCTACCCCGCCTCCTCGATTTTGGAATATTATGTGATAACATTCTGTATGCCACTAGTGGCATATAAAACTCTGTATGCCTGTCAGCGTGGCATATGGCAACTCAATGTTAAGCCTATGGGATTTTATATTAAGGGTAGGATAAAGAGTAGTACATCATGCTCTGGCTCGATTTTGAAAATCGCCACACCTTATTTTGTATATTTATCTATTTTTGCTGAAACTTGTAAACGGCCAATCAAATAATATCGTAAAACTGGATGAGTTTTAATCTTGGCCACCGTATGCCAGGACTGGAGTTTGGCAAAGTGACTTCATGAGGCGAAGCTGAGTGAAGTTCGGAGCCAAAACTCCAGTCGTGGCATGTGGTGGCCAAAATTTAAACGAATCAGGTCTTGATTTTATCCTACCCCGTCTCCTCGATTTTGGAATATTATGTGATAACAATTCTGTATGCCACTAGTGGCATATAAATCTCTGTATGCCAGTCAGCGTGGCATACGGAAACTCAATGTTAAGCCTATGTGATTTTATATTAGGGGTAGGATAATATAAATAATTAGGTCTTCGCTTGTAAGTTGTATTTATATTTCTAATGCATACAGTTCACGGTCATTGGGCCAACCATGTTGTTCATGAATTTAGATTTCGCAATGGGTATCCCAGGTGTTTTATCTCTATCCTACAACTATATGAGTATAAAGCATATCAGTCATATCAACAAAACAAATCAAAATGCCCCAACGCAACAACACAACAAGGCCTGAGCCAACTGGAACAGGTGACTCACATAACTCTGTTGGAGTGTTCTCGCCTCATGTGAAGCGTGTCTCAAATAGACCCATAAATAAACACAGTTGTTCTGAGTAAAGACATATCGGAAACAGAGCCCATGAGCCACTTGGCCAACTCTTAAGCGAATCAGTTGTCACCAGAGGGACATCTTTCAGTTTACATGGGCACTAAAGTTGGGTCAACTTTCAACCGGTACAACAAGTCACCAAAGAGCAGGAGAGTGGTTGGTAGACTGAGATGTCACAAGCGGATTTTTGAAAAGAATGTGCTTTCATGCCATAAATACACAATGTCACAGTTAAATAATTACACACAGTGTCACACTGGGTATCGTCTTTCGAATGACATACCTGCAGTAAGAATCACAGCAAAACAACTGTAGAAATACCTACCTGTTTAGGTGGCTCTCGTACAAACTCCAGTGGGTCTCTTGTCAGTCTGGCCTTCCAAAACCGAGCACTGCTTGTGACGTCAGATGGACGAGTCCAAATTAGGCCATGGGTAGGGGTGGCAGGATCGATTATAACACCGCCACAGCTGTCGCTACCATGCCTCAACCGGGACTCACCATGTTTGCAATTTAGGATTTATTATGCCATGGCAAGTAAGTAATGTACTTAACTAATCTAATAAAAAAAATTGCCAGCTCATGTGTTCACATACTTCAACTAAATAAACAAAGTACAAGAATGATCTACGATTTTTCATAAATATTTATTAGTTTTAGATTGTTCTCGACATGAGTCTGATAATAAAATAGATATATTGATATCAGATAATATTTTTTTTAATAACATGACTATATAGAAAGACTGTGATGATCAATTCAATTATATGAATCTTTCATGTCCATAAATATGTATATTTTTTCCTTGTGTTTTCCTTGTTTATCTTTCAAGGTCATCAGTACAATCCGGTTTGCTTTGACCTTACAGTTTGTAACGCTGCTACATATCACTTCAAAGGTATCTTTAATTTCCAGGCTACAACAATACATGAGATGCTCTCTCCCTCTCTGATATGATACAATGCAATAAATGAATATTGTTTCTGTCCTATGTATACTCTGTATTGACAGATAAAATTGATTCTCTTTTTATGCATAATCATGCTCAGCACATAGGTATAAATTAGGACCGGCCTTTGCTTTCTGAGACGCCAATAGTTATCTAAATAAATAAATGTGGTATAAATATGACGTTTGTATAGTATGGACGAGGCTGTTTCAGGTCTACCTCCAGCCGCCCCCCCCCCCCCCCCCAATAAAAAGACGTTTGCCTACTTCTATCAATCATTTACCTGCCATTGAAATGAGAGTCATTTGAGAATAAGTTTAGCCACTGACTAGTGGAAGCCTACCAATTGGTATAGATCAACGCATCCTAGTGACAAAGACACTTACCAGACTTATTTCAACAATATTTTTAGAGTCAATGGAACGGGGTTCGCCTTGACTAAAATTTCACTTTGTAATCCAAAGAAAATGCCTTATAACAGTTCATCATATGGTAAGTAAATGGTCTTTATGAATCTCTTTATGGTTCACGTGGAGTTCTTCATTGCATGCCTCACACAGCTTCACGTAGTGATGGGCATCTGGATATGAATTAAATATCTATATTCAAGATTCTATCCGGTATTTTAGTCTTAGCTGCACATAAACAACATATTAACAGTTTAATCAGAACAAAATTAATGAAGAATTTCATGCATGTATTGTGACTGTTTAGCTCAATTTCAAGACCACAATATATATGCACAATATTACCATGATTTGGATCTGTGTGGTCGTATTCTCCAAGTAGTTGACGCGTAGTAATACTCCAAGCGATAGCGAGGTGTAATGCGTAGCGTCAACTACGAGGAGAATACGACCACGCAGATCCAAATCATGGTTATATTGTATTTATTACCCACCTGATACAGAGTCTCCATACTAAACCTATGGAGATTACAGATCGCTACTGAGGAGGATACGGAGCTCCGTACCCTCCTAGGAGGATACGGATTTTTGAGATGAAAGTAGTCCCAAACATAACTTCTTAATTACGTTGAAAAGTTTTCTAATGATCATATTTATTGCTTAAATCTAAAAATAAGTGAATAATAAATACAACATTTTTTTCCAACCCAAGGATCTCAATATAGACCCTAGCGGAACGAAGAAATTCACCAAATAAATACAACATTACCATAATTTCGATCTGTGTAGTTGCGCTACGTAATACTCCTCACTATCGCTTGGAGTATTACTATGCGTCAACTACGCGGAGAATACAGCCACCCAGATCGAAATCATGGTAATATTGTGTATTTATTACCCACATTTAAGCCATAAAAATGATCGTCAGAAAACTTTTCAACATAGTTAAGAAGTTATTTTTGTAATTTTTTCATACAATTTTCACATCCGGGAATTGGTTTCGTATGGAAAAAATTTAGTTAAGAAGTTATGTCTACATTTTTTTACCGACGTTCGGGAACTACTTTCATCTCAAAAATCTGTATCCTCCTAGGAGGGTACGGAGCTTCGTATCCTACTCAGTAGTGATCTGCTATCTCCATAGGCTTAGTATGGAGACTCCGTATTAGGTGGGTAATAAATACACAATATTACCATGATTTCGATCTGAGTGGCCGTATTCTCCGCGTAGTTGACGCGTAGTAATACTCCGTGCAAAAGCGAGGAGTATTAGGTAGCGTCAACTACAAGGAGAATACGGCCACACAGATCAAAATTATGGTAATGTTGTATTTATTACTCACTTATTTTTAGATTTAAGCAATAAATATGATCGTTAGAAAACTTTTCAACGTAATTAAGAAGTTATGTTTGGGACTACTTTCATCTCAAAAATCTGTATCCTCCTAGGAGGGTACGGAGCTCCGTATCCTCCTCAGTAGCAATCTGTAATCTCCATAGGCTTAGTATGGAGACTCCGTATCAGGTGGGTAATAAATACCGGTAACAAAAATCTATGAAAGCATAGCCTATAGGTAAACACGACGCCTCTCTGAGGAAAGTAAACCAAAGATCTACCAGGTAGTGAGAACAATATTCAAACTAATCAAAGTGCCATTGTCTCCTGTGGCGATAGGAGTAATTGTTGATTTAAAGTTCAATGACCATCCTTACCGTCATTAATGACGCAAAGTGGACACAGCAGTGTCGCCCCCTCGCGAAAACACCAGAAACAATAATTCTTCACTGACGTTTGTGTTGCCATCTGGTGGCAGCAATCGGGGTGAAGCCGTCGATGACATGAGTCACATAAATGAAGCCCTCCTATAAGTGGAAATTAACTTTAACTTAAGAAGTCAGTGAACGTTATTCCTATATAGGGTGGTTTTCAAGTGTCAGTAAACTTGGTTGGACCAACAAGTGTGACTGCGCTTCGGTATTTAAAACCATAAAGGTCTATGTGACAATATACAGTGTCAGTGGCGCCACCTGGGTGATTTCCATAAATATTGACAACCACCTCTTTGCTATCACGTTGTACAAATGTTCTAGATCCACATTTTTAGATGACCATATTCAACTGCTGAAAAACCTGGCATGGATTCAACTGTTGTAGGTAAATTACGCGATATGGCTTTCACTAAATCGATACAATTAAACTTTTTGAGGTTTGAGTCTAGATCTAGATCTATTTGATTGAGATCAGTCCGATTGGATTGAATGAAGTTGTATGTCCATGATGAAACAAATGACCGATGGTTTCACTTACCCGGAACAACAGACGACAGACAATGCACTATCGCCACATAGGGATGTGCAATCCAACATCGGCTACATACTAGCTTGTCCATGAAATGTTCAAATAATTATCGGCAAAATTTCGATCTGTAGGTTCATTTACGACCTCAAAGCCGTAATGCGCGCTGTGTGACGTCACAGCAGGAGTGTTGTAGTGAAGTAGATTACTATGGTAACAGGTAACCTTAGAGACTCACTTAGTACATAGTCACCATTATGAGAAATTAATGAATATTTCAACTGATACAGAAAAAAACGAACAGGCAAACAATTTAGTTAAACATGCAACGACAGAAATGAAAGCCAACATATCCCCTTCTGCCTTCATCGATGTCGGTCCTGGACTTACCTTTCCTTTATTCCTCATCGAATACAGAGTCTCCATACTTAAGACAAGTTAAGTTAACCATAGCCTATAGACTATGAACAAACAAACAGTGTAATTCACCCGGGAAGTGTATGAGAGTGAGAAGATTGGCAGTCATTTTGTCTTTTCTTTGATAATTTAGATTTGAAATGCTGAATAGTGAATACAATATCAACTGATTTGGGATAAAAGCGGTCGTAATCTACACGAACTAGACTCTATCACAGACCTATATCTAAGCCTAGGAAACGCGGGCGAGCACCGTGCTAATTTCAAGGATCTCTATGCCTCGGCTATGCTTGACTGCGTTTCGCGGGTAGTGCGCTAATTTCCGTGTGATCAACTATAGAGATTTGACAATAGTTCCATTTTTATCCACCAGTGTTCAAAAGTGGCGCTGCAGTTGTTTTTTTCTTGATACTTTTATTTTTCTCGGAGTGTTCGAATAGATGTGTATTTGCAATCCTATTTTCAAGAGCCTGACATTGAAAAAGATTGATAAGGCCTTGAGCTATGGGAATAATTCTAAAATCTAGATAAAAATGCAGCTTTAACCGAAAGTGACACAAAATGTGCCCCACCCCTCATCATCACATCATAATTCCAACTGTTCCATGTAAGAATGTTTGGAATCAACAATGGAATTATTTATCAAGGCCTTTGGGTATACTTTAACTTAAAAACATTGGTTTTCCAAGACTGACTACCTGAAAATCAGGGAAATTTCCTGGCTGCCACGACTAATGTTAGACAAAATGTGCCACACCCCAATAAAAAAAAGAAACAGTAGGCTACATTAAGAACAATAAATGTAACTGTTCCATGTAGGTATATACTTGGAATCGACAGTGATATACGGTACTTTATTAAAGCCTAGGGGAATGGGAGTAATTTAAGAATCTGAATTTTCTGGGTTTTTCACTGGAAAATCTAGGAATTCGGACTGCTGTCCTGACCCAAAGTGACACAAAATGTGCCATCACTCCAGAAAAAAAAACAGTGCAGTTAGAACCCAAATTCCAACTGTCCCATGTAGGTAGATACCTAAAATTGACAGTTAAATACTTTATTAGGACCGAGGGGTATGGGAATGAATTCCAACTGTCCAATGTAGGTACAGTAAAACCCCTCTTCCGGGACACCCCGCTTAAGGGGACACCCCGCTTCAGGGGACAATTTGCTCGGAACGGAAATTTTTCCCTCTATAAAGAGTTTATTTTAACCCCGCTTAAGGGGGCACCCCGCTTAAGGGGACACCCCGCTTTAGGGGACAGTTTTTCGGTACAGAAATGCTTAAAAACCCCGCTTAAGGGGACAGTTTGGAGGGCTATCATATCAAAAACACTGAAAATCCAAGTTTCTGGTGACCGTTTGTACGGGACAGACAGTTGTCGCAAACAGAACAATAGACTGAGCATTCCCGGGCGGGCTCGGGCGGCCGGAGTATGTTTTTTCAAGGTAATAACCACATCTCTATAGGCTCTGGGCGGGCGACTGGGAGTGGATATTAGTATGAGCGACATTCGCACCCGTTGAAGGTAGGGGGTTAGAGGCCCGCTTACAGGTCAGCGGTGGGCGACACAGGGAGGGCTGGGGGCTTTGAAGGTGCGGTATTCAGTGAGCCGTCGCGGCTCACGGCGGCTCACGGTCATAGGGCTGCTGACTTCGGGGGGTGGGGGTGGGGGGTGGGGGGTGCGGATGGTGGGGGGGGGGGGGGGGGGACATTGAATGGGGGTGTAAAAAGGAGCAAATTTCACAAGGAAGGCATATCCATCTTCAACCTTTTTTATCTATTTATTCTTAATTCATTTACATTTATATTCATTTTTATTCATTTATATTGTATGATTTATATTTATTTGCTTATTTATTAATAAACCTTTTAACCTAATAACCATCATTTCTTTCATTTATGTAGGTATTCTCTATTATATAACCCACTGGCATCCTGAAAACCCCGCTTAAGGGGACACCCCGCTTATGGGGACACTTGGCCCGGAACGGAGGGTGTCCCCTTAAGAGGGGTTTTACTGTATATACATGGAATCGACAGTGAAATACTTTATTAAGGCCTAATAGTAGGGGAGCAAAGTGTCAAAAAGTTCCAAAAAGTGTAGCATCATGCTCGTTTCCATGGTAACAGAAGGAAAACATATTTTAATAATTACTGATGTATATTAAATACTTTGATATAAAAAGGTAAAAATATGCATTTTTTCTGTGATGAAAATCATTGATTCTTTTGTCAAAAGTATACACTATGAAAATATGCCCTTTTCCATTCTTATGGACGAATTGTTGCCATGGTAACATTCCAATTCCTAGGAGAACCCTTATTTTCATTTTTCTTATGGTACTTTATGGTACTTGATGTTGGATAAAAAGAGTTATTTTATGAACAACACATAAAAATTGATGAATATAGCAAAAGTACACACCAATAATGGGCAGCGCCAGTTTTTGAAGATATTAGATTGTTCCCATAGCAACCCTCACAAGGTAGTTTCTATGACCATATCTGCCAAATAATGATAAATTAACTGGACATTTGTTTGATGAGTCCTATTGACATGGCAACTAGTAGAGGAGTAGAGTATAAAAATGGTCATTAGAGAGTGTCCTGCATGAAACCTGCCATATTTGTCAATTATAACATGGGGAATCTGATTCTGCTATTCTCTTGGCCAAAAGAATGTAGCATCACTTCTGTTTCCATGACAACATAAATGCATAATGATTTACTCAGAAACCCCTATTTTCCTATACATATGAATAGTAAGTGTAAGAAAAACAACAAAACATCTGCTCACAAGCTTTCATTTTCATTTTTATATGTATACCTTTGGAACATAATGGAGGATTGTTATTTACATGCCCTTAAAATGTTATTGCCATGGCAACCAATGCAGCCCAAAACATCCACTGCAGGAAGCAACTCTGAATGTATGTGAAACTAACTGCTATACCTTTATAGTCACTGAAGATAGAGACTTTTTTCTGGTACTTTGAGAGTCTACTGCATGAAACTTGGCATGTTTGTCAATTATTACATGGGAATTATGATTCTGCGACTCTTTTGGCCAAAAGAATGTAGCATTACTTCTGTTTCCATGACAACCTAAAAGCATGATCATGTACTCAGAAACCACTATTTCCCTATACATATGAATAGTAAGTGTAAGAAAAACGGTGAATCATCTGCTTATGAGATTACATTTGCAATTTTTAAAGCATGAGATTACACTTGCATTTTTTAAAACATACATTTGGAACATAATGAGTGGTTGTTATTTCCATGTCCTTAAGGATATAAGGGTATGGTAATAATTTAAGAATCTAGATTTTCTGGATTTTTCACTGGAAAATCAGGGAATTCTGACTGCCGACCCAACCCAAAGTGACACAAAATGTGCCATAACTTTAGAAAAAAAACAGTGCAGTTAGAACCCTAATTCTAACTGTCCCATTTGGGTAGATATCTGGAATCGACAGTAAAATACTTTATCAAGGCCTAGGGGTATGGGAATAATTTAAGAATCAGGATTTTCTGGGTTTTTCACTTGAAAATCAGGGAATTTCCACTGCCGACCCAACCCAACCTGACACAAAATGTGCTGTAACTTAAAAAAAAATCTAGTGCAGTTAGAACCCTAATTCCAACTGTCCCATGTAGGTATATACCTGGAATCGACAGTAAAATACTTTATGAAAGCCTAGGGGTATGGGAATAATTTAGGAATCAGGATTTTCTGGAATTTTCACTGGAAAATCAGGGAATTTTGACTGCCAACCCAACCCAAAATGACATAAAATGTGCCATAGGCACTACAGCTGGGGGTCTTGATCGGAGACGGATAAGCTACCGCAAAGACCGATGAGTTTGTGCAGATAGGGTATAAAGCTCAGGATGGTGCCCTGGTGGTGGGCTCTCCTGGCTTCCACTCCGGATGGCCTGGGAGTTTCTCCACAAAGATACAGGAGGATAAGCTGACGGGTCATGGTGATGCCAGTACGAGTTGGGGGAGGACTTCAGTCATAGCCACAAAACCTATAGTGATACCATGCAGGTAAATTTGATGGCACCTCAAATTTAAATGAGTGCATTGCACACTTCCGGTTATGTGGGGCAGCAAACGGCTGGAGTGAGAGTCAGGCCTGCACCGTCTTGGGTGTTAGCCTCAGTGGCCTGGCCTGGCGAGTGCTCTCCAGAGTACAGTTGAAAGGGCAGGGCATCTTTGCACATCTTGTAGATGCATTGTACCATATATAGGTTTCAGCCAAGAAACCAATGTAAAACATACAAGAGTGGATAGCAGACGAGGGGCTGCAATCCTCCGGGGAGGAAGTGTGGCGCCTAATGAGGCTTGCCTATCCAGAAGCTGATGGGGCCACAGTGGATAGCAAGTGCCATGATCGGATTGTTGAGGGGTTGAGGGAACCCCAATTACGTCCTCGGATCTTTCAGTCCAAGCCAAAAACAATGGAGGAGGCCATATCCACTGCTCTGGAGGCTGAGGCCTAGCTCCCCTCGGACAGGGGGCCAAGCTGGGTATGAGCCGCAGGAACCTCGAAGGCTGAAGAGATGAGTGGACTCAAGTTAGAGTTGGCTTCCCTCAAGGAGCAGCTGATGCGGAGCCCCTCCCAGGGAGCTGACAATAGGAAGGACTTTCGCTGCCACAAGGAGGGTCACCTACGTTATAATTGCCCTGAAAAGCCAAAACCCAATGAGGGCAGGCAGCACCTGCCCAGGCTCCCTCCACCCAACCTAGCCTGCACGGCCCCGCGGTCCAGAGCGGTCCCCTAGCAGTGGTTGAGGGGCTGGCAAACGTTTAAAGAGCCCTTCTCGGGTGAATGAAGGGGTCAGATGTGGGGCGGGGGTAGTGTTGATGGGAAAGAGAGAGGTGGGTGGCCCGGGGTTGGCTGGTGGCGGACGTGGGCAATGAAGCCATCTTAGGGGCCCCATTTCTGAAGGAGAACCTAGTTATGGTGGATCTGGCTAATTGCTGCCTGCATTGGGAGGAGACACATCCAGCCACTTGTCGGGTGGTGACAGGCCAGACAGCCGTAGTAGAAGGCGGGACAGAGGCGATCCTGGAGGGGGACGTGGTTGGGCAGTGGGAACCCAGGGCACTGGGTCTCATGGAGGGCTCCAGTAAGCATGGCCTCTTGGTCAGTCAGTCTCTACTGGACGTTGGTCGATGGAATTGCCCAGTGCAGGTGCTCAACCTGGGTGCAGAAGCAATGGTGCTCCGTAGGGGTCTATTCTTGACACAGTCTCCAGGGTGACTCTTGAATCCCCGGAGGGGGTTTGTTGTCGATTGACCGACCCACCACTGGAGGAGGGTAGGGAGGCCCTGTTGTGGGCCATGGTAGACCATCTGGAGGTAGTCTTCTGTCCCTCCTAAAGAGGGAGGAGGCGACGTTCAAGGTATTTCCGGTGGAACAGGGACGTACCAAACTGGTGTGGCACCGTAATGATAAGGGCACTGAGACGCCTATCAAGCAGCCTCCTAGGAGGCTGGTGCCCCACCGGAGATACACAGTCGATTGTGAGGTGGACAATATGCTGGAGGGTAGGGTCATCAAACCTTCCTTCGGCCCATGGGCATCTCCGGTGGTGTTGGTAAAGAAATGGGACGGGATGGTTTGTTTATGCATTGATTACCAGCGTGTGAACGCAGTCACCAACAAGGACGCATATCCACTCCCTAGAATAGACGACTCTTTAAAAACCCTATATATCGGGTGCCCAGTGGTTCAGTACTCTTGACCTAGTGAGTGGTTATTGGCAAGTCGAGGTGGACTAGGCCAACTGTCCGAAGACCGGGGGCTGTACCGATATCGGGTGATGTCATTTGGCCTGTGTAATGCACCCGGGAAGTTCGAAAGGCTGATGGAGGCGGAGGCGGAGGCGCTTGCAACCTGTGTTACATTCGGATTACTAATAAAACCTCATCAACGCTTGTGCATCAGGGAGCTGTTTCAAAAGTTGGGAGGGTGTTAAACGAGAGTACTCATCGCCAAAGCGAGAGGTAACAATGGCACGTCGAGGCGTCGCTGTCGAGGTGGAGGTGCCGCTCACTATTGGGTATTGGTAGCGGTTTTGATGCCGCTTTGATTCAAAGTGCCGCTCGCTGTTGCGGCCTCCCGCTTTCAAAATGTGACGTGCCGCTGGCGAGACCTCACTCACCTTTTGAAACAGCTCCTAGATTCACTTGTCGGGTCTTTTGTCCAGTACCTTTATTACAATATTTTTTGCATTGGTAATATACTACAATAGTGGCCCAATAAAGGGGCAGGTGTGTCAATTGCAATGCAATTGTTTTCATGGCAGTACCACACAGTCATATTGTACTACAGTGCAGTAGGGTTGTATAATCTCTAGGAAATATTACTATTTCGTGAATCATGCACATTTAACTGTAAATGTCTCAATAATTTAGATACTATACAGTACCATGCAGTATGCTCAATCATATGCTTTTCAAAGGAACTGATATATCAATTACTTGTATACCAACAAACAGGATACCGAGCAACTTATCAAGTTTTTTTCTTTTAGGCAACGATTCAAACATTTAATAATATTCTTTATTCCTCACCATTGATTCCATGATTTACTACCTTGGTAGTGCAATGAACGCATAAGAATTGTACAATCTCGTAGGAAGAGGTTTACAATTAAGACTTTCAGGTTTCCCACTAGGCTCATACATATAATTATGTACGAGCCTCTCTTCTAACAACGGTATGTCAACTAATTTGTGAAGATTTATAAGGGGCTGTCCATAAATTATGTCACACTTAGAAGGGTGGGGAGTAGATTGAAAAGTGTGGCACAGCCTAAAAATCACAGGGGGGGGGGGGAGGGGGGGGGGTGTCCAGAGATGTGTGACAGAACACATGTAATCTAATTCCAAGACTTTAGAGGCAACCTTCCAAGACATTAGAGGCAACTTTGCCCATGCCGGAAAGGTGTTAGGAAAAGAATGATAATAAGTGGTTATGGATGGATATCCTGTTAAGGCTGCATACACAAATCACTGAAATAGTTCAACACCTAATCAAAAAGGCATCTAAATAGGAGATCAAGATCAAGGAAAGTCCAGATCAAGGAAAGTCAGTACGTGTATATGCTACAAGTGGTTAAGTGTAACAGCAGAGTGCTGTTATACTTGGAAGAGTTCCTTGTTTCTGATCAATAACGACAGGTTTCTGCCAGGGAGGCAGTGATGATGATTTTTGGCATAAATGCATTTGATGTTAGTTTCTACCATAACCCTATTCACACATATAGGAACCCCACCAGTTTGTCTATTGGAAATACAGTAAAACCCCGCTTAAGGGGACACCCCACTTAAGCGGGGTTTACAGTGTGCTGATGGTTAGCCTATGTAATATATGATACCTTCATACAGTTGATACTATGGCATAGAGACGCTATTATAACCACACAGACAGCCCATACACGCCTACACAGACGCTTACCAGACTTCTACCAGCTTCATACACACACTTTAAACAAGCAATGGGGATAATCTGGAGTGCTGTCCCCACAATGTCCTCTCAGATTTGATAGGATGTCCCTCAATAGTGTCCCCATAAGCGAGGTTTAGAGGCATTCTGAACCATAATAACTGTCCCCATTAGCAGGGTGTCCCCCTTAACTAGGGTTAAAATAAATTCTTAATAGAGGGAAAATATTTGTTCCAAGCAAATTGTCCCCTAAAGCGAGGTGTCCCCTTAAGCAAGGTGTCCCAGAAGCGGGATTTTACTGTATATACTCAGCTGTGAGATAGAAATTGTGTTCACCCAACCAATGAAGTAAATGCTAAGCAGTCATCTGGTGGAAATGGTCTGTTATGGGGTCGATGATTATGCACAAGGATAAATCCCCAAATGCACCACCTGCCAACTTTTGTACACTGCCCATTTCATGGGCAGGTTGAACTCATAAATGTGTTTCATATATACATGGACGAGGAAGATGTGGAGTACCACAATGTTGATTTTGGTAGTAATTCACCAGAGCAGACTAGACCAGACTAGATTTATGCTTGATCAAAAGTTCAACACTGCACATGATTGGTTGGTCTAAAATGATAATTACTACAGTAAAGTATGGTGAAGTATCAATAGCTTTTCAGTGATCTAGGAGATTAGGAATTTTGTCTCATGTAACATTTCCCTCTAAATCAATGGTCTTTTACAGTAGCTTTGTGAAAGATCTTTCGGTTGTTAGCATGATTAAACTCTACACACATTTAAATATCATTGTGTAAACATCACACTGGTATATGTTTTGGGGTATACAATATTTCTTATCTTTAGCTCAATGACCGGATTTACATATGATCAGTGTCTTTTCTTTTGTCACATTTTAATGGTCTTTGCAGATTGAGATCTATTAGCACCTTATAAGCATATGTAAAGTACAGCAAGTCCTTCATCAGATAGACTGTTCCTCTGGACTACTATAGGGATTATTCTGCCCCTTCGATATCAGGTGTCATAGTTATTTTTGTTAGTTTCTTTCCTCCTCCCAATCGTGACATTCAGTCAGAAATCATAGGTATAGACTGGGTCTATACATCACGCTTCAGGTCTGGCTCAACTTCCCTTGGCTTTTGGACTATCTTCCTCACATGCTTCCTCTTAGTGGCTGTATGTTTCACTGGTGTAGCTGGCTTTGGAGCTCTGACTGCCGGAGAGTCTCGGGTAGTGGAAGTGGCTGGAACAGGCTGGCCAGTCACCACAACAGGTTTTTCGGTGGTGGTGTCCTTCTGTGCGTTAGCCACTCTCAAGTAGTTGCGATCAGTTTGATTTGTCCATGACTCCGATCTGCTGACCAGGGTATAGTGGTGGCAGTGAGTGTCCATTGGGGTGGCTCGTAGGTTAAGTAGAGCTTGATTGATTGACTGATTGATCTTGATGCATTTTTGTACACATTTTTTTAAACCTATTTTACCTGGTGCTCGATAAATCCATTTGATTGCGGGTAATGTGGAGATGATGTGGTATGTTCTATGTTCCACTCTCAACAGAATTTCTTTAACTCTCCTGATGATTACTGGGGACCTTTGTCAGATCTTATAATCTGGGGTTTACTGAAGATCCCACACATTTCATCAAGGTTTCTTACATGAGAGATCTACTCAATAAGAAGTTTTTGAACTTACTAAATGTATCTATGATTCCTTTGATGACAACTATATCGACTTGGGGATTTTTACTGACTGAAAAAGGCGTTTATTGCGTCGATCGCCCAGAACTAATACGTAAACTGATTGAGCTCAAGGTTGATAGGAAACTTGCCGAACTATCGTCAAATTATCTTAAGGACCGCAGTCAATGTACTAAAGGAAATAAATGTAACTCAAGTGCCAGGTCAGTAACTTTTGCCGATGACATGGTGCTCTATACAAAAGGAAAGACCTGCACAGAAATTAAATCCGAACTTGAAGATCTAGTTGAACTTAGTGAATGGATTAATATCAATAGACTAACCCCAACTATAAAAAACTAAGGCAGTCTGGTTTATTAATCGAAGAAAACTAGCCGATACACCAGAAATCAGGATAGGTGGGGAGCTGTTATCGAGTTTTGTGATTTCATACAATGGGGAATATTGCAAAACATGAGGAAGACTTTGAAAGTTCATATAACCATGTGCTTCGTTGTTGTCTTAAGGTAAAAGATCCGCAGGATATGCATATTAGTCAACTTCGTAATAGCTGCCGGATCAGAAGTCTTTGATTAAGAAGGACACTACATACCTTTTCTATAATAAAGTGGTGGTCACTAAACCATAATAATCATGAGGAGGAACAAGCCCATAGAACTAGGGGTGCAGATGAAATAATGTTAAAGATCAAAAGACCAAGAACAGAACGCTTTAAAAACAGTCCATATTATATTATATTTATACTGGAATAAAGTTTTGGAAGCTATTGGTTGAAGATATTCAAATGACAAACAAGATGGAATCTATTAAGACCAAGAATAAACATGCATTGGTTGAAATGGATAGACACCATGAGATTGAAAATTTTGACTAATTTTCTAGATAGTGGTCACTAGATAACTATCAGAATATAATTTGCGTGTGATTTGTAACTGAAGGTCAATAGATCTGTAAAGAGGGTATGATCATTGTATGATGTATCTACTTATATATCTCTTTCGTCTTCTTGTATAGCTTTTGTTATTACGTATGAATGATTGTCCTGTCTATGTAATGTCTCTTGTTACGACCTCATCTGGGAAGAACGTCCTTGGACAACAGTTTACAAGTGTCTGTTATTCATTGAATAAAGAAAAAAAGGATGGTAACGACCCTTCCTGTTGTCATTGGGCCAGGTAGCTCAGGGATAAAGTAGCATTTCTTGGTCTCAAAAATGTCTGTTGCAATATCCTTCCACAGTCCTGGGGATACCTTGGTCTGTAGGTCCTGGCATAATGAACAGCCTTATTAGGCCTGTCAAACTAAGGTTTGACCGAGAACAAATTGCAAGAAAATATTTTGTTACTGGATCATGTTAGGGTGGTCAAGGACTATTACCAAAAAATTCCCCCTGCCTCAACCCCTGCGCATAAGCTGGCCATCTTGAAAAAATAGCAAAAATCAAGGTTTTTTTACTTGTACCAGCGGTTGCAGGACATTAGGGCCCACCACCTCAAAGTCGGGACGTTAAGGCCCACCCTACACCGTGGGTGTGAAAGCCTCAGTCGCGCCTCGGCCGTACAGTGATGCCGCGGTCACACCTATGGTGCCGGGACACCTAATTTTGCATAATTGGTTAATGTTGGAATACTGGAGAACTCGACCCGTAAAAAACTCGACCCGTAAAAAACTCGACCCACTTTAAATCTTCCATACTCAAGCATCTCAACTGTGAATAAATACTATATTTAGTAGTAAGTATAAGTAAGTAACCCTATCCCTAACCCTAACCCTTATCCTAACCCTATCCCTAACCCTATCCCTAACCCTAACCCTAACCCTATTCCTAACCCTATCCCTAACCCTTATCCTAACCGTAACCCTAACCCTATCCCTAACCCTAAGTCTAACCCTAACCCTATCCCTATCCCTAACCCTAACCCTAACCCTAGGTTGGCTTTAAGCGGGCCCTAACATCCCGATGAGTGGGCCCTAACGTCCCGACTTTCGGGTGGTGGGCCCTAACATCTACATACCGTACCAGCTACCAGCTCTAGAATATTCAGCTTAGAGTGTATACCCAATTCACCAAATTGGGCCATAAATCCAAGATGGCCACCACCCAACTGCACGATTTTTGTCAATTTTTGGCCAAAATCAAGTGGAAACAGGTGTGTACTCATCCATTAATGGTATCTATGGTGACAAATCACCAATAAAAATCCTCAAAGGAATCAAGACATCTAAAGAAAACAGTTTATTGCAAGATACTTTTTGTATATTTCATGCAAGATTGGTTAAAATACAGTATTCATATTAATCATTCCAAGTGAACGACTATGTGAATGATCATAATTCATGCACAGTAGATGGTCGCAACACTTTTCATGGAATGGGAATGATTTACATTCTCACACCTGGCACCATGAACCCAACATTCAAAATCCCTTGTGAATCTGTAACATCTAAAGATGCAAAAGATGCAGGTGCAGTCAAGATACATAAGTGGGACAATGAAAATAAAAAACATAGACATCTAACGTATGAATCAATTCAACCTTTGATTGTAACTGCATAGAAGAATCATCTCAGGAAAATATGGAATCTTTCGTTCTCTTTGAAGGTTGATCAGTCCAAATGGTTCTGGCACAATGTAAATGTCAAAGGGAGCACATCCAGGAAAGTCTACAATCAGTCTCCTACCCATGGTGAACCTGAACCCAAATGACATGTGTAAAGTCCACACTGCATTTCATCGCTGACATTGCTGATCAGTGCACAGTAACATCCCAAAATAACACCCCAAATGTACATTTGACCTGCCCTTATTCATGAAAGCAAATGTGGTGATTGAATCTGAAGAAGAGTTGAAACATGTAGTGCTACAACTTGGTGGCTTCCATATCAAAAAGTCTTTTTTTGTGAGCTATTGGGCATTTAATGTATGGGGCTGGTCTGGATGACCTGCTTAATGAGATCTATGCTCCCAATACTGCAGCTCAAATGTTGATGGGCTCGGCCATCACTTGTGCAATTAGGGGACTATATCTTGTAGAAACAGCTATCAGGACAAGCCTTATATTGAAAGCATTAGGTCTTACTTCTGACTTCTTCAGTACATCAGTCAGGAAGGTCCTTGGTGTGAAAATGTTAAGTTGGTAAAAAATGCAAAAGGCATTATGGAGAAGCTTTTTAAAGTGGAGGATCTAACTGGAGATGATACTTGTGTTGGAGATTGGCTGTCAAACAGAGTGAATATATTCAAAGAGGTCCTCAATATCTATCCAAGCACATGGCTTTGGTTTCAACCCATATACATGATTGACAGGATACAAGACTTTATCATTGCAGAGAGAACAGGAGATTGGGTACTGCACTTTAACACTTGGATTATGCTCACTACACCAACTGTGCCCATATAAACCTTCAGTCAATGAACAAGCTACATGAAACAAATCCTGAATTATAAAGCAAGTTTCTCACTGGGCATTATGTTGTGAGAAGATCAGACAGATACTGGGCTGGCCTCTTGACAGATCTGGTCATTGAGAAGTGCCTTAAGAAAAGTGTAAAGACAAATAGAGGACTGACTAGAGGCACATGTTTATCAGAAGAACAATAAGCTCTATGGATTCAGTCTATGCCAGATTGCTCATTGGTCAATGATGCCATGCAGGGATTTACAAATATCAAATTCATAACAAGTGAGCAACATAAGGGTACCACTCCAACAAGAATTGAGCAAGATACATTCAAGCTCCGACATTACTTGGAGCTTAAAGATCCTTTCATATGTGACTCCAGACTACACAGAGTGGTGGCCAATGAAATTAAAAGTCCAAAAAAAGCAAAAGGTGTTGGATTGAAAATCTTTAGAAAAATGAAAGCTCACAAAGTATCTGACTATAATCAGATCAGGTCAAAACTCATCCTTCAATAAGTACCATTCAATGTAAACAATGGCAAGTTCAGGTTGACCCAGTCTTTCGTTTGAACAACTTACTACTACATCTAAATGCCTGGAGCGAGACATGAGTTATGAACTTACACAGGACCCATGTGCATAGTTTGATAACAGTGGTTTGATGAGAAAGACTGCCAAATCTACTATGGCCAAAGCATCTGAACTTTTTGTCTAAGGCCCAAAAGTTCAAAAGGAAAACATACAGTACATCTTAGGTGGTGATTCATTGTTACACACAGTACCCTGTGGTTCTGGGAAAACCTATTCACAGATAGCAATGCATTATATTGACTATATTAGAAGGAAATATGAGAATGCATTGCTTGGTTATGATAGTTATAATGGCCCCTCCACTAAACATCAAACACACATGCAGCACCGAAAAAGGAGGGTACAGTCAACAATTTTTATTGATGCTCTTTAGGTCAAGCAAGGTTCCTGTCCTGAAAAATGAGGAGGATAAAGTAAAATTCCTGAAGGTCTTAAAACCCTCCATGAGAACTTAAGAATTTCCAGTTGTTGAAACATCTACAGATGCAGACTTGACCACACTTAAGGAAGTTGTTCATCTTTAGAAAACCAAGGCACAGTCCTTGTAGGTGAGGATACTGACCTTTGAACCTACTGTGCCATCACACAGGTCCATAATCTAGAAACCCTTATTTGCAGTACAATGGAGATGCTGGAGAACACAAGGTATGGGTTCATATCTGCCCTGCAAGAGAAATTAGGACCTGCACTCTGTGAGGACATGCTCAGTACTTGTGTATTCTTTGGTTCCGATACCACTCATCAATATTTGGTTTAGGTAAGACAGCATGCCTTAAAATGTACAGAAATGCTGCTGCTTTTAGGTCAGATATAGGTATGTTTACCAGCTCAGAGAGTTAGGATAAAGTTCAAAAAGGAGGAGATGAATGTGACAAGCTGTGTTTTAAGAAATACAAAGAAAAGAAAAATGTACTAACTTTGTCCATCCTAAAGACAAACCCCCCTACAAAGGCAGAAAAAAGCAACATTCTGAATTTTATTCCCAAGTTTAAGATTGGAAGGAAAACTGGCTTAATCCAAAAGAGTGGGGATGGAAACTAGTCCAGGGTGAATACACCTATTGAATACACCTATTGCAACTGATCTCGCTATGGTACCTTCTGACCTCCTTAAAGCAACATATTGTGGCTGCAGAACAACAGATTGTGCTGGGCCCAGGCATAAATGTAAGGCTGCAGGCCTCAATTGTTCTCCCCCATGCAGAGGATGTAAAGGGTATGAATGTCAAAACAGTATCTATCAGGAGGAGAATGCTGAGGAAATAATTGAGTAATGTTGTTCAATATAATATAACGAATATAACATATGGGTAATGTAAACATTAGATAGAAAAGGAAAGTAGGATGTTGAATAATAATTTATTTGTTTCCTTAAGCATAACCTTATTCTGAATAGTTTTACTCCAATTTGTATCAACAAGAATTTTTTGTTCACCATACACAAAACCTTTACCTGAAATCTTAAGCAGTCAATTTGATTATGCTCTACGGTAACTGCAATAAAGTACTTTTATGTAAAGATTCTTGATTTTCAATGTATGCAAATACATTTTTGTAATGAAATAATTTCATTAATCAAAAAAGTAACAATTTGGCACATCTTAAGATTAGGTACTTCCCTAGATACTGGAAAGCATTTAGTTTCAGCATACCCTTCATTGAAATCCAATATAGCCGCTTTCCAGTACGCTGGTTTAGAAAAGGGAAAAAATTATTATATTTTTTTAAATGATATAAGATGAGAATATTATGAACCTATTTTGACTCATAGGTATGCAATTGGACATTTCTGCAGATTCTTGTGTGATGCTGATTTAAAAAAAAAAAATGTACAATTTTTATTTTTCGACAATCTCTTTCACCTTCATCAAGTGATTTACAAAGGGATAGTCGTACGACTATAGTACAAAATATAACAGTGATTTCCGAGTTAATCCGATAGATTAATTACAAATTAATAACAACAAGTGACCATTATATATATTTATGGTCTCAGTAAGTAGTATACTTGCTTATACCAACAAATGCTACTAGTAGTCTCCACCCATCTTAGGTGTCTACATTTCATTATATTGGTCGTTCGATCATAAAATTATCAGTTGTCTCTACTCACTCATATAGTCACACTTTTGACATATTTATGATCCTTCGACACCAAGTCATTTGTGGGTCTCATCATTTCCTTGGTTAACTTACTATTGGTATCACTTTAAACTTATTACTATTTTCAATATCTAATAACAAAATAAACAATAGTTACAGACGGAACATAAATAGACATAAACATTACAACACAGTGACACAGTACCCAGACCTTACTCAAGTCTTATTTCTATCTGTTTATTACGCTTATTACATTTTCCTTTTAGCCAGTAAGATAGTCATTTCCAAATCGTTATACTTAACATAATATCCTAGACCAACGCAAATATCCCTTTCTCCATTCCTTCTTTAACTTCCATTTTGAATAATTCTCTATTTTTAATTCCTTTAACTCTTTGAGGTAGTCTACTCCAAATCAGACTTCCTCTATACAGAGGCCCTTTCTTATAAAAATCCTGGTGCGGTCATTCGACCATGGGTTTAATATTGATTGTGTCTCTTGTATTATGAACTTTACATTGATCATATATCCACCAATGTATGAATGGCAATATGTGTATCTGTCTCCTTAGATATAGAGGCATTAATTTGGCCATATTCCATAATTCATCTGTATGAATATCTCTTACCCTCTTTATCCTATATGCAGTTCGTAGTGCTGCATTGATCAATGTTTGTAGTTTAGTCCTTTTTCTCTTGGGCCGTGAGTCTATGATAAAATCACAATACTCTACCCCTGGCAAGATAATTTGCTTAACCACAGATAAACTAGCACTTACTGTAAGATATTTACGAATTTTCCTCATTCAAAATAATTTCGATTGTACTGTGGATCGGATTCGCGCCAGATAGGCATCCCATGTCAAAGCGTAGTCTATTGTAACACCCAAATAGTTATAGCTTTCTACATTTTCAATTATTGTTGCTCCAACAGCTAACCTTAAGTTTCTTACATTTTCATATTTGTTTTTTGCAACACACCACATAGCCTTAGATTTGTTGTAATTAATAGTCAGGGACATTCCTTTACACCATTCAACAAATTTGTCAAGATTCTTATTCATAATTTCTCTTACAAGGTTTGGATCATTGCCCCTAACCATCAATACCATATCGTCAGCATACATTTCACAAGCACAATCAACAAATATTTTCTGTACCATATTGATATACATAATAAAAAGAACTGGTCCAAGGACCGACCCTTGTGGGACCCCGCAAAGCGTTTTCAAGTATCCTGAAGTCGTTGAATTTATTTTAACTGCCTGAGTACGATCACTTAAAAAAGTTTCTACGATTTTTATAAAGTCTAGATTAAATAATTTACTACTACGTATGATTTTTAAAATTACTTCATGTTTAACACAATCGAAAACAGACGAAATCTTAATATTAGATGTTCTAAATTCCTTCAAAGAGCTAAAACTGGCTGTAAATGTTGTTTCAAAGTCATGTAAAGTAGTAATCTCATCACTATATAGTCTTGACCTAAAAACTGTAAACAGACTAAACCAGACACACCAAGACCAATTTAAATTGAATGGTATAATAAAATCCATAAATATCGGAATTAGAGAGCTGAACACAGACTCATCAGTGATAACACCCTATCTTTGTAGAGTGATTAAAAAAAATGTCCCTGGTAAGGCCACAAGGTACCAGTTTGGGAAATTAGCAGATGGAACTCATCCATTGTTGGAAACTCAAAAAGACATATCCCGAGTTCTGAGTGATGCGATACAAAAAAATGTGGACCGTGGCTTGCACTTATAGTTTGCTAGAATATTGATAATACTTGGTTCATAGAATGTTTACATACTGAAAGGGAAATAGAACTTCTACTAACTGTTAGCTCAAGTCTCGGTTAATAATATAACTAAGTGAATGTAAAACGTCATCCAGTAATCGTTAGATTACTGCCGCCAGTATGATCGGTGGATCACACCAACCTGAATGTTATAAATCTGCTTAAACGCCATCCCGTAATCGTTAGATTACTGTCACCGGAGTGATCGTTAGATCACACCACTAAGATTGTTCAGAGTTGTTTGTAAACGTCACCCAGTAATCGTTAGATTACTGCTACCAGAGTGATCGGTAGATCACACCAGTCAGAATGTTATACATTTCTTGTAAATGACATCCAGTAATCGTTAGATTACTGTCACCGGAGTGATCGGTAGATCACAACAAATTGCTATATGTTTGTCAAACTGACTGTAATTGACAATGATCATTCCTTTGGTTCACGTATAGAATTATTCGTAACTATAGTGTATTTAGTTTGTTGTTTAGTTTAATTCTTGACAATAACTTAGTTTTCATATATTGCTTAGATGTTTATGTTTGCATCTGGTTGAGCCAATAGGGGGCCGCGCGCAGCTGCTGTACTGCTTATCTACATACTACTGTCCTACTTTTTGTAACTCAAAACCATCCAATCCACCGTCTTTCACGGTGGTTGGATGGTTTTCGGATCTGCACATATACGGTATATGTGTGGATCATACTATCCACCTCTGATCTAACTCCTTCCTACTATCTCATCTTTTTCATTTATTGACAATCATTTATTTTTGTAATAATGCCTATTGAAGAAATTAAATTAAAGGGTTTAAAATTTGTAGGCCAAAATATAAGAAGTTTATATTCTAAAAAAGAAGAGATGTCAAAGCATTCAACGGGGCTCAATTTATTTGTTTAACTGTAACTTTACTACATGAACTGTACGATGATAATATGTTACTGATTGATAATTACAAATTGTTTAGACTGGATAGGACTAAAGGTACCTGGGGTGGCATATGTTGTTATGTTTCTTCTGAATTTTCAAATTACACTTATGTATGTGCTGAACATACTGAAACCTGTGAGAATTATGAAATATTAGTTTTGTTTATAGATAAACCAAATGTCAAAAGAATGGCGGTTATGGTCTGTTATAAGCCCCCTCCAAAGTCAGCCGAAGTATTTTATCAAAAACTAACAGATATAGCTTTATCAGAAAAACTACATGGTAGGGAAACCTGGATAATCGGAGATTGCAATGTAGATGTCAAAAATAAAAAAAGCCCAGAATTTAGACATATGACAAATTTCCTTAGACAAACAGGTCACAAACAATTAATAAACAGTATAACAAGGCCTAACCCGAAAGGGGGTACTATTATTGACCATACTTACACCAATAGCAACCATGTGATTTTTGCGGAGACCCTGAAAGAAATGCTAAGTGACCATTTACCCACATTAGTTATAAAAAAACATAAAACTAGAGAAAAAATTCCTGTTGAATTCATTGGCCGCAATTATGGAAAATATGAAAGGGAGACATTTGAAAAATTCCTAAATGAAGTAGACTGGGACCCTTTTTTAAATTCTGATTTAGTTGATACACTATGGGAAATCTGGATGAGGAATATCACTGCTTTCTTGGATAAATACTGCCCAATAAAGAAAACCAAATTTGCTGACAAAAAACCTTCCTGGATGTCAAGGAGATTATTAAATATGATAAAACACCGGAAGGATCTAGTCAAAAGATATACTCAGACAAAAAACAATAAATTACTAAAGGAGGTAAGAAGAATATCTAGAGACATTAAAAAACAAATTATGCAAGAAAAAAGTGAATTCTGTAAAATGAAACTAACTGAGACAAAAGGCCAGCCAAAAAAGTTCTGGGGTATTATAAACGAATTGTTAAATCCAAAATCTCATGAACATCAGTGCATATTAGAGGAAAATGGTAAAGTAATACCGGATGAAAAAATACCAGATTATATAAATAGGTTTTTTACAGAGGTAGGGGAAACACTTTTTAGTGAGATAGATTATATACACATAGATAACCACTTGAAAAGATTACAAATAATTGGAGATGATCCAAATGTAAATATTTTTCAGATGCTTTTCACATCAGCGGAAGTAATGGATAAATTAAAGGATGTAAATGTTAACAAATCCAGTGGAATACCACACGTATCAGCAAATATATTAATTGATAGCATAACTTTTCAAAAAGAAAAATTTGTACATCTATGTAATAAATCGATACAGAATCTGAATTTCCCCACTAAATGGAAAAAGGCAGTAGTAGTCCCGATCCCCAAAACAGGTAATAGCAAATCGATTGACAATTGGCGACCTATATTCACGTTAAACTTACCAAGTAAATTATTAGAAAAATTATTCCATGCAAGATTATATGATTTACTGAACGAGGCGGAGTTGTTAGAAAAGAAACAATATGGTTTCCGGCCCAAGCACAGTACTGGTGATGCGATATTTTATCTTTTAAAAAATTTATATGAATCCAGTGTTATATGTTTTGTAGATTATCGAAAAGCCTTCGACTCCATAAATCATGATTTATTAATTTTGAAACTTTGTAAAATCCTTAAACTACCTCGAAACATCAGTGAATGGCTAAAGGATTATCTATCTGACAGGAATCAAATAGTCCGAGTTAATAAGATGATATCAGGGAGCAGAAGTGTCAAGTTCGGTGTGCCCCAAGGGTCTGTGTTAGGGCCACTTTTATTTATTTTATTTGTCAATGACTTAAGTAGTAGTATAAAAAAATCCGGTTATATACAATATGCTGATGATCTTGTGCTGTTTAATTCGAATACTAACTTAGAGCTAGCCGAAAAGGAACTCCAAAATGATATCGATACACTCTCCATATGGTGTCTGGAAAATGGCCTTACTGTAAATACTAATAAAACTAAAGTGATGAGAGTTGGTACCCAAATGAAACTGAAAAATGTCAATGAACTGGTCCTACATATGAATCATGTGAAACTCGATCAATGTACTAAATATAAATATTTAGGTGGTGGGGGGGGGGGTGGGGTGGCGGCATTGACCCGGGGTATAAAGACATGTTTTCCCCCTGCAATTGACCGGGGGTATAAAAAGGAGCGAATTTCACAAGGAAGGTATATCCACCTTCATATTGTTCTGTCTGTCCCATACAAACGGGCACCATAAACTTGGATTTTCAGTGTTTTTGATATGATGTCCTTCCAAACTGTCCCCTTAAGCGGGGTTTTTAAGCATTTCTGTACTGAAAAACTGTCCCCTAAAGCGGGGTGTCCCCTTAAGCGGGGTGTCCCTTTAAGCGGGGTTAAAATAAACTCTTAATAGTGGGAAAAATTTCCGTTCTGAGCAAATTGTCCCCTTAAGCGGGGTGTCCCCGTAAGCGGGGTGTCCCGGAAGAGGGGTTTTACTGTAGTAAGATTTTCAAATTTTCTAAAATCAGACATTGTCTAACATTTGATGCTGCCCGAAGTGTCTATATAGGATCAATATATCCACATATGGAATACTGTTCATTTATTTTTAATAGTTTTAGAAAGAAGGACCTACAATGTATAGAAAAACTTAATGCCAGAGGGCTACGTATTCTACTGGGAGGGAAATCAAAATATGTATCAGTGAAAAGGATGAGTGATCAGTGTAAAATAGATATCCTAGAGGACAGACGGAGGATTCAATTACTTTGTATTATGTATAAGAATAGGCACAACATTGACTGGATTGACAACACGAAAAGGAGAACGAGATCACAGGATGAAACCCTGTTTAAACTGGACACAACTAGATGTACAACCGTGTTTAATAGTCCCTACCAGAGGGGAGCACGAACTTGGAATTCTCTCGAAGCACAGCTGCATGCAGCAGTAAACAAGGACACCTTCAAAAAGATGTTACAGAAAAGTAACGGATAGTAATGGACATTATTACTAGATCGCAATATATAATAATCTCTGAACACATATGGACTGGTACTCTTGAACTGTTTTCTTAAAATCCATCCCATTACTATTTTTTCATCTCTTTACTCTATACCTTATTGGTACGTGTCTCCATTGTTTATATGTGACTACCCGGATAATACAATGTATCTGTTATTTAGTAAATGCCTGAAAAACTCAACTTTGTTGAGAGGCATTGATAATAAAAAAAAACAAAAAAAACAAAAACAAACAATAATAGTGAATAATTACCTATATTTCGTGCCGCATACAGGAATTCCAATACTTAAAATATCGCATGTCCGGTCGACCTCTTGGGTAAAAAGCCGTTCTTTTCTTTAACAAAATAATTTTCATTTATCAATGTCGGTACAAATTGCCGATGTATTTCTTTTTCAATTAGTTTGGATACTAAAGGGAGCACACTGATTGGGCGCCAATTATTCACTTCTTCTAAATTACCTGATTTTGGTAGGGGAGTCACCACTGCTCTTTTCCAGACAGTAGGAAAGGATCCTAATAACCGAATTTATAATTGTACATAGTACATTTGGTTTACATAACAGTGCTGTTTTGAACCTCTCAGTGTCTAAATGTATAATACCCGACGATTTTGAAGTGTCAATGGTTTTAATTAATTCAGTCGCACGACCAATATTAATTATATATGGTTCTATTATTTGACCGTTATCATCATTGACATCCAATAATTGTTCTAATAAATTACGATCAATATTACCTTCAGACTCAATTATATCTACCAATTTTTTCCCAATTTCAATAAAGTATTCATTCATACTAGTGGCAATAGAATCACCTGTTACCATGTTATCATTTTTATCTCGAATTTTTTCAGTTTGCGAACCACCTACAACATCAGGGGCGCAAATACATTTAACCTCCCTCCAAAAGCTTTTTGGATTTTTTTTATTTTCCTCTAACTTTTTTTTAATGAAATTACTATGTTCTGTTATAATTTTCCTATTGATTTCTTCACCGAGCTTACGTATGTATTTCAAATTTCCTGGATTCTTTTCAGCAGTTCTTCTATATTGTCTAAATAATTTTCGTTTTTTTCTTATTAGGTTCATAATGTCTCTACCAATTACCTGGTTCTGTTTCTTAATTATTGTTTTTGTTCTAATCGGGTGATTTATATCCAAAAATTCATTAATATAATCAACAAATTTGTCTTATTCCTTAAGGGCATCTTCTGAACCAGTTTCTATATATCTGTTGCAATGGTCACGCTAACTTTCTACATCAAAATCATTGTTACTTCTCCCTACAGTTTTTACCTTAGGTATTTTTTCCCTTATAAATTTCCTTTGTGCAAATATCGGTACGTGATCGGCATACATTTCGTTCAAATTTCCTTCAGACATCACACAGTCACAGTTTATGTATATGTGATCTAAGGTGGATTTCCCGAAATAATGGTAATATGTAGGACCGGTCCTAATGACTTGTAGGGCATTTTTACTGGTAAACTCTTTCAAAATTTTATATTTACTTGAGTTCCTAGCTTGGAGATTTATATTCAAATCACCTAGTATCCATACCTCATAATTATGGTATTCTTCATCATCTAATATATCATCTAGTCTTTGATAGCATTCTTTTATATTACCCGTCGGTGGCCTATACACCCCTACTATAAGCATTCTTTTTTTTCTCTCTCTGATGAAGGTGCAAGTCACCATATCATAGTCTTCAGTGGCAGATGTCCATTTTTCAACTTTTTTATATAGGGTACAAGGTTATTATTTGCGAAAATTGCAACTCCACCTCCTTTCAACAACTTCTTTGAATTCCTATCTTGTCTGAAAATATTCATACCATTCATGGTCACCGTATTATCAAAATGCCGCTCATCGAGCCACGTTTCTGTCGTAATTAAGAAATCTATTCCTACTAGTCTACTTTTAAGCTGGTCCAATTTATGTGTTAAACTTTGCACATTCACTGTCACTAATTTCATTCCCTTACTATTGTCATGGACATAAAACTCTATGGACTGGAAGCGGCCCCTTCTGTGAGCAGATGACTGCCACACTTTAGTACATACACACGCCACAGGTGGCGCCACCGTTTTGCTTGTAGTTCCTGGAATCACCACTAGATGGGGCTGCAGTAATACATACTCAATATATTACAGTTATTAAAGATATTTCTTTAACAATTAAGAATTATAGGTCTCTCTTCATTTTAAGTAATTTAGAAAGATTATTGAAATATGTAATGAATGGTGTATAAATTATAATTTAAAAGGTTTTCAAATCAGGTGTTGATTTTTATGATTTTCATACTCTAAGCTAAAGTGAGTCTGAAGTGACAACAAGTTTCCCATTTTTCTTAAATACTTAGAATCAAGATAGAGGCACAATTCAAAGTGTCCCAGAAAGGCCTGTAGGAACTATTTTGTAAGGGCTAGGTCTTATGAGGCTTAGAGGGTGTTAAGATTTTCATCTCAGGGGATGTTTTCTATGTTTTTTTATGTCGGGCAACAGACTCAGACACTGTCATTCTGTAGTGACAAAAAGTTTCCCATTTTTCTTAGATACTTAGAATAAAGATAGAGGCACAATTCATCTCAGGGGATATTTTCTATGTTTTGTTCCGCGGGCAACAGACTCAGACACTGTCATTCTGTAGTGACAAAAAGTTTCCCACTTTTCTTAAATACTTAGAATAAAGATAGAGGCACAATTCATCTCAGGGGATATTTTCTATGTTTTGTTATGTCGGGCAACAGACTCAGACACTGTCATTCTGTAGTGACAAAAAGTTTCCAATTTTTTCAGATACTTAGAATAAAGATAGAAGCCAAATTCAAAGTGTCCTAGAAAGGCCCGTAATAACTTCCTTATAAGGGTCAGGTTTCATGGGAAATTTTGTCACTTCAGAATGACAGTGTTGAGACTGTTGCCCGCAATAAAAATTCACCAAAAGCACTCCCCGAGATGAAAATCTTAAACATTTCTCAGCCTAATGAAACCTAGTCCTTCCTAAATAGTTTTTACAGGACTTTCTATAACACTTTAAATTGTGCTTCTATCTTCATTTTAAGTATCCATGAAAAATGGGAAACCTTTTGTCACTTCAGAATGACTGTTGCCCACCATAAAAAAACATCAAAAGTACTCCCTGAGATGAAAATCTTAAAAATGTCTCTCAATTTGAATTCTGGTTCTATCTTCATTCTATCTGGTCTAAAGAAATGTGATACTTTTTGTCACTTTGGCACCACAGTACAAATCTGGGATACTGTCTGAGACTGAAAAATTCATGAAAAGCATCCCCTGATTACAAAATCTTTGGAATATTTCAGTCTCTTGATATATGCCCATTGCATTAAATTTAACATAGGCCTTTGAGGAACACTTTGAATTGTGGTTCTATCTTCATTCAAAGTGGTCCAAAAAAATGTGAAACTTTTTGTCACTTTGGGGCTACAGTACAAATCTAGGCCACTGGCCGAGACTGAAAAATTCATGAAAAGCATCCCCTGATTACAAAATCTTTGGAATGTGTCAGTCTCTTGATATATGTCTCAGCTTTATGAGACCTAGCCCTTACAAAGTAGTTTTACAGGCCATTTTGGGACACTTTGAATTGTGCTTCTATCTCTATTCTAAGTATGTGAGAAAAATGGGAAACTTTTTGTCACTTCAGAATGACAGCATTGAGACTGTTGCCGACATAAAAAAAACAGGCCTTTCTGGGACACTTTGAATTGTGCTTCTATCTCTATTCTAAGTATGTGAGAAAAATGGGAAACTTTTTGTCACTTCAGAATGACAGCGTTGAGACTGTGGGCCGTCATAGAAAAATCATCAAAAGTACTCCCCAAGATGAAAATTATAGAAATGTCTCAGCTTTATGAGACCTAGCCCTTACAAAAGAGTTTTTACAGGACTTTCTAGGACATTTTAAATTGGGCTTCTATCTCTATCCTAAGTATCTTAGAAAAATGGGAAACCTTTTGTCACTTCAGAATGACAGTGTTGAGACTGTTGCACCCCATAAAAAAAACCATCAAAAGTACTACCCGAGATGAAAATCATAGAAATGTCTCAGCTTTATGAGACCTAGCCCTTACAAAATAGTTTTTTACAGGACTTTCTAGGACATTTTAAATTGGGCTTCTATCTCTATCTTAAGTATCTTAGAAAAATGGGAAACTTTTTGTCACTTCAGAATGACAGTGTTAAGACTGTTGCCCGCCATAAAAAAACATCAAAAGTACTCCCCAAGATGAAAATCTTAGAAATGTCTCAGCTTTATGAGACCTAGCCCTTACAAAAGAGTTTTTACAGGACTTTCTAGGACATTTTAAATTGGGCTTCTATCTCTATCCTAAGTATCTTAGAAAAATGGGAAACTTTTTGTCACTTCAGAATGACAGCGTTGAGACTGTTGCCGACAGTTGCCTAATCGGTCGCTCGACCAAATCAGGGTGTGCTACATTATACCCCCATACCATCAAGATGATCGCTCGATCTTTTAGTGTTTTATGTAAAAAAACATTTACATTCACCTACTGATGGCACCCTTTTCTCTGGTTGTTTGCTATTGCAAGATGTAGTAGCCTAGCTAGCTTTTGTTGAACATGGGGCCATGGATGAATTCCATCCTTCAGCTTGTAGTATTGATGGATGATAGGTTTGTTTTGGCCTTTGTACCGATGGATCTCCCTACTCAAATACGGTGTATCAACTCCTTCTTCCATGTTAATAGAGGAAATAATTCTATTAAGTAGGCTGATTTGCTCCTGTATTAATAACTGTTGGGGATGCGGAGGAAGTTGTCCTATCTCCATCATCAGCTTCCAATTTGCAATGGTCATGATGAAATACCGACCACTCACAATTAAAGCACATGCTATGTCTCTATTTTTGTATATCTTCACACCGAAACTGAATTATCTTGGTCTCTGGATATATTTGAAGTTTTCTAGTGGTGGTTTGTTTCCATGTAAAACATTACTGCACTCTCAGGTAGTAGTATTTTCTCATATCTGGTCTAAAAATGGCTCAAATCAGAACTTTATATGGCAGCCATCTTGGATTCAGGGATAATTGAAATAAGATTGATATACAAATATGATAAACAGATATTTAGCCTTCAAAACAATGTATTCTTTTAGTTCTAGATTAAATATTCTGGAACTTATAGTTGATATAGTTGAAAAAGGTTTATTTTTGCCTTTTCCCGCTAAAATTCAAGATGGCCACCTTATGTGCGGGAGTTAGGCTTGGGAAATTTTTTTGGTAATGGCCCATGACTACCCCAACATGATCCAGCACTAAAACTTTTTCTTGCAATTTGTTCTCGCTTAGGCTAAAACTTCACTTAGTTTGACTGGACTATATTTATCATCTTAGCAATATCACCATTTAGTCCAGTCAAAATAAGGTTTGACCGGCCACAAAAAGCAATAGATTTAATTCCAGTGCCATTCATCTCAGAATACCTTACATATTACCAGAATGAAAATCGAAATTAATCCAAGTAGTGGAAGTAGGTCAAATTAGCATAAATCCAATATGGCCACCCCAAATATATGAAACTCCATAATTCTGGTTTAAATTGAGATAGAAACATGATTTAAAATGCTCAACATATGTTTTCTGGGGTGGGGAATCCATACAAATCACAAGTGAAATCATATCTCTTGAATGAATTAGCGTAAATTCAATATGGCTGCCTGAATTCTATGAAATACTATAATTTGGGTTTGAATGAAGATATAAACATGATTTAAAATGCTAAACATATGTTTTCTGGGGTGGGGAATTCATATAAATAATGAGAGAAGACCTAAAAATAGAGTACATCAGTGTAAATCCAATATGGCTGCTTGAGTTCTACGAAATACCCTAATTTAAGTTTGAAAAAGATGTTTAAAAAAGCTAAACAGCTGTTTTCCTAGCTGAGAAACACAAATATATCACACCAGGGAAGTCCTATCTTTCTAGTAAACAGGTGGAACAATGAATGTCCAATATGGCTGCTTTGTATCCAATGATTTTCATGGCGATACCACAAAAACGATGCCAACACTGGCTAAGGAACAGGATACATTTGATTTTTCAGAAGCAAGAGGACAATCAAATCCAAAATATAAGTTGTACTATTAGAGATAATCATATCTGCAAGGGACCCATTTGCTATGCCATGATGCTTGGATGCATTCTCAGGGCTAGTATGCTATGATGCCTTGAGGCATTCCCAGGCCTAGTATGCTCTGATTCAGGATTTGGGGCATCTTTCTTGGAAATTTCAGTAAATTTTCTATTTTTGTAATGAAATTAGGCAAAGATTTTAATAATATTTTCTAAAATTATCAAAAACAATATATTGATTCATATCATCTAAAAATCATTTTCTGATTTCACAATGGTAATGTTGAAATGATACTGAAAATAGCTGTAAAATCACTTTAAAATTGTTTTATACATGAGAGGTTAATTGTTAAAGAAACTAAACTAAATATTCAGCCCATTTGGTTCAGAGTATTCAGGTGATTGAAAAAGAAACAGAAAATGTTACAGAATTACTTCAAGGTGTCCTAGAACAGCTTGATACACTTATTTCAGGATCAACCATAGCGGATCTTGAAGACACTGAATTGCAACTGAGCTAATATAATTTGTTGTTATTCCTAAATTTTATTTGAAAAGTGAAATTACTGAAGCTCTGGTTCCATTACCTGGATATGGTAAATATACTCTTTTGGGCTTGTTAGGTTTGAAGACACTGGGCACTAGCAATGGGCATAATAATTATACAATAGATGTCCCAACCAGGGGTAAAAGAATAATAGAAAACCAGCAGTTGATTTGACTCTTCTACAGTCTGTTCTGATATCAACATGGGAGTTTTACTGGTTGCAAGTGAAATGAAAATATTGATAGTTCAATAACATAATGTTTATCAATGCAACACTATTATGATGATATCTTTGATGTGTATATCATTGGTAAACCAACTGCCCTAAAGTTGATAAAGAAGAACAATGCTTTCTAAGCTATAGCTGAAGTGTTCATGATACAATGAAATTGATATTATACTCTCATATTTCACCCACTCTCTGCAAGTCTCCCTGTAAGCCCAGGTCAACAAATTCTAGTAGTTCTGATTGAGTTCTATTGTGGTTTTGGACATAGGGGCCATGACTGTCTTTTTGTCATTATAGGGAGAAAAACAACTTTCTCTGAACTTAATTTAGGCCACATATATAAATATATAACCAGAATCCTTATGGGGTTTGTATAGAGGGAGTAGAAGAGGTTAGATTGGGTGTGGGATACATGGACATATAGGATACATGGCATACAGGACTTGGACAGGCAGGTGGGACACACAAGGATTCTGGAAAACTTTTTATGATAATATAGGCTAACATCTATATCAGGGGAATTATATTAATGTTTATGCAGTGCAGTGAATATGGTATTTAAGCTGAGATGAAAACATGAAAAACCTCCAAATATCATTGTGCCATAATTGGGAGTTAATTGGAGCAACTGACAATAATTCACAGAGGCACCACTTATCGATGTACACTAGAATTATGTGATGCCATCTGGACATCTGGCAATATTTGAGCACCACAACTAGCCAGAAGCAACCTTCAGAGTTTTAACCCACCTACCCACCCACACTACTACTTAATGTTTAAAGAAGGACAAGTGAAAATTCATAGGATGCCTTATGCCCATGCTGCAAGCATTATCATGTTCAACTTGTAAAAATTATTATCCATGATATTATTCACATCAATGAATTTGAAATTGTCTCCAAACCTGCTTCCGATTTGATTACAGCTATATGGTATGATGAAGGGGTGGTAATACCCAAGGTTGGAGGACTGTTGGGGTTCAAGTCCCACTACAGCCACTCTTCTCTTTCACCTCCAGCAGTGGTGACTTTACAAATATATCAAAGGCCAATCGTTCTACATAATGTTCCCGTAGCTGGAAAGTCTATGTCTGCCATTATATACTGCTGTATCATTTTTTTAAAGGCCACTATGATATATCCCACCTAAGAAAACATAAATTTTGCAATTTAAATCATGTTTATATCTTTATTCAAACTCAGATTAGGGTATTTTGTAGAACTCAAGCAGCCATATTGGATTTACACTAATGTACTTTGTGGATAGGTCTTTTTTGGTTATTTATATGAATTCCCCACCCCAGAAAACATTTGTTTAGCATTTTAAATCATGTTTATATCCTTATTCAAGCCTAAATTATGGTATTTCATAGAATTCAGGCAGCCATATTGAATTTATGCTAATTTATTCAAGAGATATGGTTTCACTTGTGATTTGTATAGATTCCCCACCCCAGAAAACATATGTTGAGCATTTTAAATCATGTTTCTATCTCAATTCAAACCAGAATTATGGAGTTTCATATATTTGAGGTGGCCATTTTGGAATTTTGCTAATTTGACCTACTTCCACTACTTGGATTAATTTCGATTTTCATTCTGGTAATAAGTAGGGTATTCTGAGGTGATTGCAACTGGAGTTGAATCTATTGCTTTTTGTGGCCGGTTTGGCCCTTTTTTTGCTTATTTTGACTGGACTAATTGTCATGGTTGGCCAATATTTTGTCCAACATTTAGTCTTTTGTTCAGATCATTGATTTCAATTGTTGCTTCCTGGTTGGTTCATAATTCAAGACCTGTTTATACTCTTTCAGTTACATTCTTCGTTACAATCTATACACTTGGTTAAGAGTACAGGCACTAATTTGTAAAGAGGAATAATCAGACAGGGTAGTCTGTGCTCTAGTATTACTTGTGGCTGACAAAAGTCGATATTCCATGCACTTTTAAACAAAATATTTTGTAAATGACTATATATGAATATATAGTCATTTACAAAAGAATTCTTTCATTTAAGAAAGGGATTCTGGCCACATTATGTAATGTCCTCATATATACCATGATTATTCGTTTTTAGACATATATCCTCAAGCAATTATTCTGTAGTTTTGTAGTTTGTTTAGATAAAAGATATTTGAATGAATAGAATATTTCATATATCAAAGTATGCTAAAATAGATAATTTGTAAACCTTCAATGCGTTATCTACATCATGATATGGGTGCAATTTAGTTAACTGGAAAGTACAGAAAGATTTTCTTTTATGATGTTATTTATATGTGAATGATAATTTGATACAGAATCGATGATCACTCCGAAGATTGAGATAGTGAATCCTTAGGCACATGGATAGTGAAGGGTTAGCTTTTTTGCAGTAAGCTGGAAATCTATATGAGTCCTCTAGGTGATGTATATGAACGAATCTTTATAGGAAAAGGGTATAATCCTTCTGATTATTTCTCTTTACATATATACTAACAAAAGAAATCTTCTCGAGGAGGTGCGGAGAGCGGTTTGAACCCAGCTGGTCATCGAGGTAGAGTGAGGGCCGTGGTCCTCCGCGTCACTCCATGGTCCTTCATTTCGCCACCAGGAGGGTGGTTGTGGCCCCTAAGACTCTCGACTGCAGAGCCGTCCCAAGGCACGAGAAAGTATTATGTAAGGAGGTCAGGGTGAAGGTCGGGGTGTGCTGCGAATGCAGTCATTGGCTACTCGGTCTACTGTATTCCTTATATGGGATTAAGGTAATGGGACAACACCATGGTGCCAGAGGTCGCCTCCAACTCCTTTGAGTGACCTGCCATCTTCGGCCCGGCTTATAATGCAATAAACCCGGTCTGGGTTTATTTCCCCATAACCTCAGGTTTGGAAATACATGAAATATAAAGGACATGTTTAGTTTGACAAATCCTTAATAATTATTATAGGAAAAGGGTATAATCTGTCTGACTATTCCTCCAAACCGCCAAACCAAAAAAAAAGAAGAAAAAAAAGCCCCTTAAAGATTATGTCTCATAGTCTCAAGACAACAAGTCCACATTTCTAAAATCTAAATTGATTTTGGATTACACCGATCTAGCCAAATAAATAACGCACTGAGAATATGCCATTCCCCTAGTTCTCGAATATCTGACAGGCTTTCCCCGGCTTCAGAGAGAGCCGTACCTCCTCGCGTACATAGAGAGTGTGAGGAAACCTTATCTAGCCTTAATTTCCTACGCATTTCATTTAACTGTCTAGCTAACCAGCTATAAGTTCCTTCCACAAATTTACATGACACATGATAAGATATCAAATGGGAATCCTTGGAAGGATAAATAACCATTGACATCAATAATTTATAACATTTCTTGA
The DNA here is from genome assembly GCA_950022655.1 of Alentia gelatinosa. Taxonomy (NCBI): domain Eukaryota; kingdom Metazoa; phylum Annelida; class Polychaeta; order Phyllodocida; family Polynoidae; genus Alentia; species Alentia gelatinosa. The sequence continues at coordinate 45,077,826 of OX465583.1, read as the reverse complement.
TATCAAAAGCCTCTGCCGGTGTATCTGCTAAATAAATATCTAGTGTCCTCTCTCTATCAGAAATAGTTTTTGTTATTCTCAAAGCAATTATCAAACCCCAATCATTCAAAAACACATCCGAGAATCTAACTGCCATACCTTGCTCTACCAGGTTGCTCTTATGTAACAACCCCTGGAATCCCAATAATATTGCTAGCCAGAAGGCTACATCATCGGAACTCTTCATATCTAATTGACAAAAAAATCATATACTCCGGAATCTTTGTAGGCCTAGCATGGGACACTGGCACCCCACACATACTTTTAACCCTTTGTAAAGTAACTTCAATTCGAAATGATTTTGGGTCTATATGTTCAAAGCCCAATACATCATGAAGCGACCACATGGCCGAAGTACTATTAATCAACGAGGTATGGAAATATTTCAGCGACAAAAACAAAATAAATAACAAAACTGTCTGTTGTGACGCCGGCAATGGAGGGTTAATCTCATATTCCTTCACAAATGAAGAATACGTTTTCCACTGTATCTTCCGCGTTGTAGCCGTGATTTTCGACATCTAATGCTACTGGATCTGTCCCAAACTACGTTCCTAAATGTTCACTGCAACATAATGCAGAAAATAAATCCTACAGACAATTGAGACAATATATCCGGCCCCACATTGCTTTCACTCGGAATCCTACATACCTTAATTCTTACATTAAATACAAACTGCAACCAGAATAGCTCTCGCAACCATTCCATAGTCATCAGCGATGAACTACGGCCTGAATTCATACAATGCATTACCTGACTGTTGTCAGTGTAAAAATAAACTACGGAATCTTTAAATGCCAAACCTCACCATCTGAGGCTCAACAATACAGGCCAGAGCTCTCTGAGGTTGATCGAATCAGACCTTTCTTTCTCCGACAGCGGTTCTTCCCAATGATCTAGTCAATATCTAGCGACTGACTATTCAGCGAACCAGTCGCTAGAACAGCATCCTCCTAAGCCAGTCATCTGTTTCTACAACGAAGGTAGGAGACACAGTATCATTAATAATTCTACACGAACCATTAAATACACCAGACATTTTCCCCCACTACATCAGCCTGCAGGGAGCTGTTTCAAAACGTGGGTTAAGTCTATGGTTTTGAAACAGCTCCCTGGCAGATCTGCCCTGAACCATTGAGGCAACCTAATCATTTTAGACTACTCAGGAAAATATTTGATCAGATTGATCACCCTCCGTAAGAAGGTTCTACCATCTTGTATTAACGTTGCAGCTGCCGACAATTTACCACATAGCGACTGGAGTTGCAAACACTTTTTCCTGAAACTTGTTCACTTCTTCCAATAACAAATTAAATATAACGTCCGGAAGACTTACCACCATTGCCTCAGCATCCATCTGAATGCTCAGGTACACCACCACCTGCGCTGGAGGAACCAATCTATTAGAATTTACTTTGAATCCCAATTCATCGAGGACACTTAACAACAACCTAAGGCTTTCTTCAAATTTTTCCTTACTTTCCTCAACAATTATTAAGTTGTCAAGGTAGCAAAACACATTGTCAATACCCCCTATTCCTTGCACATACAACCACCAAATCGACAGTTGAGTAAAGGCTGAAGCTCAGACAACAATCTGCTAACCACTCTGACCTACCCTCAACCTGCCAGGACCATACCCTGATACTCCCTGTGGTCAGGGTTAATGTGAACTAGTCCGAGAGACTTTGACTGCCTGGCGGACAGTCATAGAGCACAACAGTGAAATTCCTTGGTTCTAAGTAATCCTTTCTATGTCAGTGCATGTTCATGCACCCTTACCTCCAGAAATGTATAATAATTCCTTTTTGATGGTAGAAACTCCTATTTTGTTCTTTTGTGTCACTTTTTGGAACCTTTTTGTCCATCTCATTTCACCACTTCTAACTCATGTCGGCCATATTTGATTACCTGGTTCCTGGCATCCCCCCGTATGGGATCATAGATGCGCATTTGAAACCACTATCTTGTAAATTCTCCCGCCTACAGAATGCATTGACATGGATTTTACAAACACAAACACAAGGTATGGCGGTTGGATCTCGGATGTTCTTTTGAATGATAGGTGTTTGAAAATTGTTTTGAGAAGGACAAAAATAATTTCTGATAGAGAGAAGACTCTAGATATTTATTTAGCAGATACACTGGCTGAGGCCTTTGATATCAAGAAAATTATTGATGTCAATGGTAATCAACCCAAAGACTATGTCTATAACTGTGTGGGAAGACGTGGCGTATCTGGATGTGCGAGCCTTCTCCTACCACATGCGACCACTGAATTTTTTTTTTCCAACCACGGATCCTCGACAGGTCCATCGGAACGAAGAAATTACAAACATATATATGTCTATAACTGTGTCCGATCTGTCTTTGCTGCTCCGAGCTAGGGATCAACTTGACTTTTTAGCGAATTTTCAGTGAACCCCCCTCCCGTCCGCAATAATCAAATGTAAGGTGAGGCACGAAGTTGGGAACATGTCATATATTACGGGATATAATAATGGAACAGGTGTATTTATCAATAGAACACATATTGATCTCCCTAAAATTGAAAAATCATCTGGATAACCAATCATTTTCAAACACTGATACCATTTCAGACTTCATTAAATGTGACATATATAGAACAAATGTCATAATTTCATATATCACTTGCATAATCTGACAGATAACTTATTGTTCGCTAAATGAGAATAAAATAATATTCACTCTAGATCGATATGACTGATCACTGTCACGTTTTAACTAATGGTATGGGGGGGGGGGGGGGGGCGGCGCTCACTCGTTGCAGCTATCTTATTTTGAAACGCGATTATCTTATATAAAGCCAATCGATGTACATTGACATGCGAAACTAACATGTGAGAACATGTCGGAAAGCGTGAGTCATGTTACCTGGAGTCAATGTGCATGTAGGTGTTACATAATTAATGTGAATGTCCAGTGAACAGCGACACTCTCCATGTTAAAGCACAATGGCGAACATGAGCTTAACGTTCAAGGACATTAGAGACGTTTTCATCATACGGTATAGGTACGGGGAGAACGGACGCAGCTGGCCCCACGAGACCATTCTGATCCTGCGAGTCCTCACTAAAGCAGGAGACACTCATGCACAGTACCAGTTCCGCACTATTCCTGGTAATCATACCGAAAGCCAGCTTGTCACGAAACTCATGACATTGCAGGGTTCACTACCTAAGGATGGCTACACCTTGCAGATAATCCTCAGCTACTCACCGTGTCATGAGTGTGCCGATTTGCTCATTAAGGAGATCCCAGCGCTGCTCGGCGATCAGGTGGCGGTGGAAATTTACTTCGGTACTTTCTATAAGTGTCACGAGTACTTCCCTGTTATCACTGGTCATAGAAGTCCAAACAATGAATGAGTCCATCATTATCTACGCTAAACCGAGAAAAAAAACAAAGGAAATGCAAACTAAATACAAGTTCCCTTCAGTCACAAAAACTCTGCATCAGTAATTTTGTGTATTATCATTTATCTCACCCCAGATATTTTTTCTCCATAGACTTAACATTGGAAACTCGTATCTAACACCCATTAGATATTTAGGAAAAATATCCAATGCGGGATAATGTCACAAATGTTCGCCCATTTTAGTCAATATTAAGGGTGAGATAAATTCAGAAACCCATGAAAGTTTAGGGTCAGAGCTCGATCCCATCTCATTTGAATCACATAGCAATTCACGCGGCTTCGCCTTGTGAACTCGATGGGATACGAGCTCAGACCCTAAACTTTCATGGGTTTCCTCTATAATACCTATACACGAACTTACTGTAAATGCACATGGTTACTGTAGGTATAATCATTGTAGTCACACTCCTACACTACGCCGTGTGGCTTTATATCAATCGCCTTTGGCAGACTACATGCTTTGGATGACATACAGCACGCTTTGACTATATACTGCACCCTCTAAGAACATAATGCAATTTGATTGGTTAAATCACACTTCTCGGCAGTAACTTTTATAATGGCGGACAGTGTCACGTAATGGGTTTGAAGCCGTTTCATAAACTCCCTGTAATGGCAAACAGTGCGTGACAACTTAGTATGGAGGCACTGAAGGTTGCACATTAATATAACTAGAAGCAAATGTTATTTCCATTAGTAATGGAAGAGCGCGGTATACCTAAATCATTTCATTAAATAAAAATAAGAATGTTTCAATAAACCCAGAGAATGGATTTAATAGTTGTTCTCAAGTATCACCAACAGGAATATCTCTGTGTTATAGAAATCTACATGTGTCAACAGATGGATTTAAGTATCCCATTCAATTGTCACCCTGACTTGTCATGGTTGTGACTGAATCTTTCATTGAGGGTCTTGGTCAACTGCCCTACTTCTCTGGCTAATAGGTCAGCTATGCCACTCAGTTCGCTCTCTGATAGCCCCTTAGTGCTTGATGCACTCATTGTTGATTGGCTTGAGGGTACTTCTTTTGGGGTACAACTAGTGGTTTTAGTCCTCTTACTAACATGCTTGTTTTCCCTCTCATTCTATCAATTCTTTTGACATCTTCAGATGGGGTTTCTTCTGGAACATACATATATTAGACATTATCATCATGGTCCTGCAGCACACACACGATCACAAGGTCACTCAGCCATGAAAGTTCTATTAAAAGGAACAAAGTCAGTAGTGGGGGAGGGGGCATGGAAAGGCTTGATACTGGACCCCTGCTCATTTAACCAGGCCTTTATAGTGGAACATTGATAGTGAAGTGTTAGATTCTTTGGAGCAAGCTGAAACCCTGTGTGAGCATTCTAACCTCTATCTAGATGACGTATATGAGCGTGATTTCCCGCGCTCAATAAGTCAAATGGGTTAAATATGTGAAATGAACCGATAAGAAGAAGATGACTTACTAAGATACGCAGCGGTGGACACATAGACATACTGCAAGTCACCGTAACTAAGAAGATGTTTGGTTCACACAACCTTCCAAGTACATTTGTAGTAACACATTGAAACGTAGGATTCTCAACATGAACCAGTTCCGGACAGTCTAACCTTGTATGCCTTGCCCCCGGTCAAACATGGAGTTAAGTGACAAGTTGCTTCGTCTTCAAATTACACTAAAATCTGAATGATTACAAACATTTTAGTAAACTCTTTTTACTATCTTCCTTTGATAATGACTAAGGTGACGATACATTAAACCTACTACTGTTTTTTAATGTGAAAAAACTTTTTCCCGTTTGTCTGGAGGGGGGTTGGGGGAGCGGTTAGGGTCGAGGCTTTGAAGGTTCTCAGAAATATATATACAGTAAAACCCCGCTTAAGGGGAAAAACCCTCTGTTCCTGACCATTTGTTCCCTTAAGTGGGGTGTCCCCTTAAGTAGGGTGTTCCCTTAAGCGGGGGTCATTTATCCTGAATTTAAAACATATATTTTTTTTTAAATGGTTATACAATAATGAATACTTACATAGATGAGGGAAACACTGATTATGAGGTTAAAAGGTTTATTAATAACACATTCTAAGCAAATAAATAGAAAATAAATACCAAATAAATATAAAACAAATACACAAATAAATCCTGGCCCTCTCCAGGAGGTCCATAAACACGGATTTTCAGATAATCTGGAAAGGTTTTGATAAGATGTCCCCACAAACTGGCCCCTTAAGCAGGGTTTTGATGCATTTCTGTACCAAAAAACTGTCCCTTTAAGCGGGTGTCCCTTTAAGTGGGGTGGCCCCTTAAGCGGGGTGTTCCCTGAAGTGGGGTTAAAATAAACTCTCAATAGAGGAAGAAAATTCTGTTCCTAGCAAATTGTCCCATAAAGCGGGGTGTCCCCTTAAGCGGGGTGTCCCGGAAGCGGGGTTTTACTGTATCTATATAATAATATCAATATATATAATTATACACGCCGTTTTATATTTATTTGGTATTTATTTTCCATTTATTTGCATAGAATGTGTTATTTACAATACTTTTTATCTAATAACATGTGTTTCCCTCGTTTGTATAGGTATACTCTACTATATAACATTGGCAGATTGAAAACCCCGCTTAAGGGGACAACCCGCTTAAGGGGGCACTTGACCTGGAACGGAGGGTGTCCCCTTAAGCGGGGTTTTACTGTATACATATATTTGAGAGGTGAATAGTAACCAATCTATGTTTTATAAAGCAGGGTATGTCCGTGAGCACCATATCAGACAACACTTTAGATTATCCATATCGATTATCTCCTTGATTATCTGGAGTAAATAACAAAGCGTACTGATCAGGTTGTTACGTTCTTCGCCGTTATCATCTGGCAAAGAATGTTATAATCTAATCATACGTATATAGAACGTCCTTACCATGCTGTACAAGCTACAAAACAAAATGATAATTTACGGTTTGTACGGAACGAGGCGTTTACGCCGAGATCCGTACAAACCGTGAATTATTATCGGGTTTTGTGGCTCGTACAAGCATGGTATGCCGTTCTATATTTACATGCATTATATACCCGAAATTTAAAAAGACAACAACATTTATTCCATTTGGCTTAACAACTAATTTGTTTTCAATATTTTGTTGAGGATGCATTTTCTGTTTGATATATCAGCTGACAGCTTATTTCTATTCAGCTAATCAAAGAGGGGTTCACTCAAATTTTGTGTCATAAACAAAAAACAATATCTGTCTCACCAGAGCATTTTGTTGAGCATGGGCCACACGCGCATAAACACTGCTTAGGTTAGTAGAGGTTATAGACTTTCAGCGTGCTGCAAAAAAGTATCCCTTCTCTATAGATTTGCGTGCCATTGTCATTGGGAAACCTGCAGATGGCCAGTGCTTCAGTTACTTGGAGGCGTTTCTAGCTGACCATGACCAATCGCTAGACACAAAAAGAGGGGGATGGGCTGCTTATTGGAATAAGTTCTGATATTGGACCTGGGAGCTGTTTCAAAACGTGGGTTAAGTCTATGGTTTTGAAACAGCTCCCTGATACACTCTGATCGATAAGTCAACTATAGTTGATAGGACTGGATTTGGTTCAACGCTGCATTAAAAAGCGCCGATTGATAAAATGTTGATTTATTCTGTCAAATTATTCAAGGTGGTATGTACAAATACAAAATGACGGATTGCGCACATGTAGTCGCACATGATATTCAATTGTTCCAGGTTGAATCGATTTCACACACACACTGATATGTAGTTTCTATTTCGGATGAAAAAAAACAGAGCGAAGCTCGCTATAAAGTAACAACAACCTTATCGACCCACTGGTACTTGATATATATAGATTTTTTTTTGATTTTTAATTTTTTTTTATTGCAGGTAATTCGCCTCACATGTGGCGGTCTTCCATTACAGCAGATCAGTCCGGTCCATGTACAATAAGGTTGTGTTCCATTCAGATATATAATTATACATGTGGAGTAAATTAAGTATATATACAGGAGAGAAGGTATAAACATATGGTATAAGTAGGAAAACAATAGTGGAAGTTTCTGACTTCGCTATATCATCTTTGTTAGTCCTTTTTTACAGTATTTTTGTACTGTAAAGGGGATATCTGATTCAGTGACATGGGAATGAGTGATGAGATGATGTATGAATGTTTTTTGTGGGCATAACTGTTCATTATATTCGTCTTCTTCTGTGTTACTTTTGTTGTTAAGTTAAGTTCCTGTCACTCTAAATGTTTTCCAGCTTGCCAATTGCGTGTTTGAAACTCAGCTTGCTGGGTGACCTTTTCATAGTTTTAGGTAATGAGTTCCACAGTTTCTCTCCTCTATACCGTGGTGATCTCTTTAGGAATTCACTCCGAGGTCGGTCTAAGTGGAACAATAGTTTAGAGCTGGAGCGCAATCTGGTACCAGTGTGGTGTCTCGCTGGGTCTTGGTCAGCATCCACACTCGCAGCAATTGCGCCATGCAATTTTATGAACTGCTTCCTCATGAAAGATAGCAATAGTTCCTTACGTCTACGCTCAAGGAGTAGGGTGTTAGTTCGGCGGTGAAGCTCTTCGACAGTGTGGACCATCCCGAAATCCCCCAAACAGAGCCGTAAGGCTCTGTTTTGGAGGCGTTGCATTTTGTCCAGAAATCTTTTGCTGGCACCAAAAGATTTCTGGACAAAATGCAACGCCTCCAAAACATCCTGGAAAGGTAGTTGTAGAAATGGCAAGTTGACTGCGTGCAACTGGGTTACAGAAAATGATCCATAGATTGAATATATCCCAAACCTTTTTATTGTAATTATTTGTATTATTCCATGCTCATTCTTCAATGTCCCTAGTTATATAATATGTGCCCTGGTAACATGCCTAGCAAGAATGTAAGATCTCGGTGATTGCTTCCTGACATCACTCCTGAGAGTTGAAAAAAGTAGGCTTCTCAGTTTTTGCAGATGGATGAATCAAGTTTTGGCATTGTATCTTGCTATAGTGAAAGTCAGTTGACTTCTATACCAAAATTGAATGAACTAATAAGAGGCCTATGGAACGTCATTTGACTTCCAAATCAACGGGAACACGGAATTTGAATGTCAAATGACTTCAAACATCAATCAAACTGGAGTCAAATGACCAATCTTATATTACTGAAATGGAAAGTCAAATGATTTCCTTATTTTATCAGATTTTCTTAGAACCACTAATATCATAAGACCACAAGTGCATCCAATGAACTATAATATTAAGACTGTACCTAGACTGCTATATCATGAGTATTCTGTGATATTAATTGGAACAATTTAAAACATTAAATTCACATTAGTTATAAATACCTGAACCACTCATGAAATTATACATTAATTGATATTCCTTCACCACACTCGCCTATTTATTATCTCTATTTATTATTATATTCTCTATTATTCTACACCTAAATTTATTTACTTTGTACTTACTACACCATAACTATGCCCCCATGGATTTTTCCTACTTGGGCTCCATCATGTAATCATCTACTGTATTATATGATGTGTGTTTTGCACTCCATTGTATGTATCTATGTGTCACTGTTGCTCTTGGAACTACATGTTTGCACTACGCAAGATCTGGCTAACTCTATGTCACAATGTGTTACCTAAATCCAACTGAACTTTTTGCCCAGAAAGGTGAAATCTTTGCGACAGCCAATGTTAGAAGTCTCTATAATAAAATTGATTTGATTAAAGATGTCTTCAGCAGATGTGATTATGTCACGGTTACCGAAACTTGGCTAAAGGAGAGACACTTAAGTGAAATGGTATATTTAAATAGTATGACACTAATAAGAAATGACCGGAATTTTGAAGATAAAAAAATAGGCGGGGGAGTAGCGTTATATGTCAAGCAAACTAAAGCGCCTTTCCTACACAAGATTAGTACTTACTCCTATTCGAACCCGGACTATGAAATACTTACTTGTCAGTTGAATCAACCAAATCACAAAAGGAAGCTGATTATTTCGGTTTATAGACCACCATCTGATAATGTTAAAGCATGCTATGATAAAATCAGTGAAATAATTAATGATAAAACTTTCAAAAATAACGAGATCTGGGTCATGGGAGATCTGAATGTAAACGTCAAAATCAAAAGCAGTGATAAATATGCAGTACTAAAACGCTTCCTCAGCTCAAACAATCTTGAACTAATGAAAACCCAAGAAACTTATTTCTGCAAATTTGGGAAGAGTACATTGGACCATATTTACACTAATTGCAAGCAAGTAAGACTGTCTGGTAATATAAATTTTTATATATCTGACCATATACCTATCTGTACTATCATGAAACATATAAAAGAAAAGACTACAAAATCGAAGATAACCAAAAGGGACTTCAGGAAACTTAACAAAGATGATTTCATAGAATATCTGAAGGATTTTCCAGACCCAGGGTCTATACATACCGAAGATCCCAATGAGTACTTTGAAAAATACATAAATGACTACTTGGATGTAGTAGCTCCAGTAAGAACAAGTACGATCTACACAAAGGGTGGCTTAACAATCCCCCCTGAAATCATTAAATTGGTCAAAAAAAAGGGAAAAAATCGTTTTAAGGCTTTCTAGACAGGAACCTGTAGACATAAACCAACTAGCAGAAGCTCGTCGACTGAGGAAACTCATAGCCAAAAAACTGAGGTTGATCAAGGCAAAGGCCATTAAGAAATCACTGAATGAAAATGTCAAGAACCCCAAAAAATTCTGGAGGGTCCTCCATAGCCTATGGTCCCCTGAAGACACAGACGACAGTGGCTGTTTGGCCCAAGAAATGCCTATTCGACCCCGAGAGGCTAAATGATATGAATACATATTTCTCTAATATTGGAGCTGATTTGGCTGACAAGTGTCCTGACATGGATCACCATCTAGCCTATAATAATCCTGAGTCACTATATGAAAAGCTAGAATTTGAGCCCGTTACTATAAATGATTGTATAAAACTATCTAAAATTATTGAAATTAGCAAATCGTCGGGTATAAAAAATCTTAACTCCTGCAGACTAAAACAAATCTTCTACAGCAACCCGGGGATCTTATATACCATAATCAACTGGAGTATTACAAATTACACTTTTCCCCGTTCGCTTACCAAAGGGATTATTACTCCTATTCCTAAACAAGGTGATTTAACACTCTACGAAAATTGGCGTCCAATAACAGTTCTCCCTCTGATTTCAAAATTGGTTGAAAAGGTACTCCACTCATGCATAATGAATCACCTCATGAAATATGAAATTATACATAAAAACCAGTATGGATTCATGCCTAACCGCTCTACCTCGCAGGCAATTTTCCATGTAGTTCACAACCTAGAATACAATAAAGATAACCATAATAAAAGCCTGTGTGCCTTTGTAGATTTAAAAAAGGCGTTCGATAGTGTTGATCATGAATTGCTAGTTGAACAAATGCGGAATATAGGACTTAGTGATAATGCAGTTAACCTTCTTAAATCCTACTTATCAAACCGCAAGCAAAGTATAAAGAGTGCGGATGGCCTGGTCCCTAGCTTACCAGTACGATTTGGGGTTCCCCAAGGATCGGTACTCGGTCCTATCTTATTCGTAATATTCATTAACGACATCTTTAGGTCTATCTTGCAGTCTGAGGTGATTATGTATGCAGATGACCTGATCATCATGGTCAGTGGTAAACAAGCTGCAGTGGTAAACACTATCATGCAAACTGAACTGGACATGATGAGTGACTTCTTTGCATCAAAGAAACTCACCATTAATACAAAGAAGACAAACCTCATGTGGATCGGTAATGCCAAACCAGACATTGACATTACTACATGCTTTATCCATGATGAACCATTAAAAGTAGTTAACAACTATAACTACTTAGGTGTGGTCATTGATAGCAAGCTTACCTTCAATAAGCATGTTGACAAGATTTTAAAGGAGGTTAGACAACGATGGTATAAACTAAGGAAGATCAGATCCTTTATAAATACTGAAACAGCACTGCAGATAGTGAAGCAAATGATTATCCCCAAACTTGAATATGCAAGTTTCATATACTATATAACAAGTAACCGTAACCGAGAAAGGATCCAGGTGATTGCTAATAACTGCCTCAGAACTGCACTGATGATAAAACGGGCTTATGACCTTCATGTAGTTGATGTTTACGAATTATCATGCATCCGACCTTTAAACTATCGCAGAGCAGTCCAACTCCAAATGCTTCTCTACTGGTGGCAGGGTAATCCTGAGAATATAGTAATGAATCAAACAGCTAGAATAACACGATCATCGGAGAAGGTTATCATAAAAGTAAAGAGACCAAATAAAGAACGTTATAAAAACAGCCCTCTATATATAGGTAATGGTATATGGAATCTACTTAATAAAGATATACAGCTCATAGAATCGAAAAGTGACTTCAAGAGCCGAATAAAATTATTCCTGCTGAGACCGGAAATTAACCAGAAATTATGAATTTGGGGTCATATGACCCAAATAACTAACTAGTAACAACAGTTTCTGGAGTCAAATGACCCAGAAACCATAAAACCAGAAACCAGAAACCAGAAACCAGAAACCATAACGAACATTACATTACAATAAACCAAACACCTAGGCAATTAGCCTCAACATTAACCATTGTGACCTGTTATGATGTACCAAGACTGCTGTGAATCATGTTACCTAAGAGCAACCTTGACCTGTGCTGTCCTGTATTTTGTCCCACGTATGTCCTGTTTATGTCCTGTACTGTTGTCTCTCTGTAAGATTATACTTAAATGTGATTTTTTTTTTTTAGGTTAGTCTTATATCTTAATTCGAAACATCAAAATATCATTTTCCTTCATGTACCTAGATAGACTGAGTAAACTGGGTATTTTCTCCGTTATATTCAGAGGTTGAGAAGTCAATCCCCGTCCCCGTTCTATACAGTGATGCACATGCTAAAACATGCGACAACAAACATGCATAAATCTTATCTGTAAATCTTTGCAATATGCTGCATTCTCAGGAGTATATACCAATTTTTTCAGCTTTCCACGTTCGTGAAGTTTGTCCAATGGTTTCTGCATTGCTAAGAAGGCCCGGCGTCCACTGAGCTCCCGACCCATACGGTAGGCCCTCCAAATATAAAATCGATATCTCGTTGGAAAGTCAACTTTAATCCATAGCCGATACACCCGAGGATGCACCTCTAAACAAACATCGTATATTGTAGGGTTTCGGGAGCTCAGTAGACGCCGGGACTTTGGGGAAAAACTGTCCGCAGTGACCATTTTACTAATGCAGCAATAACTACAATTGTTACAGAAGCCTTCGCAGTGACTGTGAGTGCACTATAGGTGTCGCAATGGTCATTGCTGGCTCAGATACCAGATGTAACATCTAGCCATATGATCGACAATCGCTGTGGGCAACCTCTGTAAGAAGAGTGAATGTCATAAATACGTAATTTAGGGTAATATTACTTGGAATACATGTGGTATTAAATGCATGCTACAGTAAGATGGTCCCTGGGCGTTGTTACTATATCCTGTATTCTCTCAAATTTCTTTATCCTCACATGACCTTATACCTCTCCCTAATTGGGCAAACTCTTTCTCACCAGTGCAGAGGGCATAGAAAGCAATGTGGTTTACTTCCCTGGCTGTAGATATGTCCCCAGTGGGGCTCAGACAACAGTAACTATTATAGAGGAGGAACAACAGCAATAGCCCCGTGGGTTCCTCAATTTGAGGACTCAGTTGTCACGGTCACCTTTCTGGTAGACTCTGTCGGAGAGACACAATCCCTTTGTTAGTGGTGCCACAGATGTTGCGATGTTCAAATGCAGCTTTTGTGACTGTGCCCCCAATTCTCTGGTTGTTATACAACAACCACGAGGACAGTCAAAGAGTGAATAAGAAGGGGTGCTTGAACGGGGAAGTGTTCACGGTTAGCGGGCTAGTTAACCAGTACAATCACTATTATATAATTCTTTTCAGTATTTCCAAGGGTGGGACCAACAAGGGGCAAAATTCTTTTTTTTTGTATTTCCAAGGGGCAAGCCAACATTTTGTTAACATTTCCTTTTATGAAAAGTGTACCCCCATCCATAAATAATCAACACTCTCAAAGATGGTTGAATAAATTGGGAATATAGATATATACATATATGCATCCATACATAATTGACAATTATGTCGTAACCTCTATCAAATCTCCTAAACTACCCCAAAAAGCAAAACTACCCTTTTGTTAAAGTACTAGCGACTTCGTCGCGTCGTATTTTATAGGGCGAGAGCTTAGTGGCGCCCACGAAAAATTGAAAAGTTGAATTGCCAAAGACGGGTCTCGAACTACCGATACTCGGATTCCCATGCCAACACTTTGCCGACTGCTCCACAGAGCCCGTTGGTTAGTGAGTGCCAAATACTTAGTGTGGTGGTGGTGGGGGGGAGGAGGGAATCAGCGGACTTGAGCTACCAGCGAAAGTTGAGATCTCATTGGTTTCTCACGAGAAAAGTAGATAAGAAAACTACAATACGAAACTTTGATTTCTGCATGGCTTGAAATGAATCATAAGAGAAAAAGTCTGTCTGAGTATAGAAAAACAAAAAAGAGTAGCAGGTTACAGTTTAGTACTGCACGAGAATCCCACTCTCGTGGCTCTTCATTCTCCAAGACTAGGTCTAGTTCACTATGTCTCTATGTACGGGAGCAACTTCAAGCGGATTCGACGGAATTCTACCGTTTTAAATATAGTAGGTAACTAATGTCGTTGTTAGGTTCTTTTTGCACGCGAACTGTAATTCGCACCACCTACTGTCAAGCCACTGGGAATCGGAGAATGTAATTTCTTAAGCAAATATCTTGTAGACTCACAATTCAATAAAGTCGTCAATGACATTGTGTGCGTTTAGGGTATAGGTTATGTTCATCATATAATTTTAGATATACCATGTGCTAGTGGAGAACTTGCTTTCACAAGGTTGTGAAATCAATAGCCTCAGTGTTAAACATAAAGACGTCAGCGGTATGAAGATACTGTCAGTGTGGGGCCGTACACCTGTACAGACAAGTCATGGCTGCATCTCGTACCTGCCAATCTTACCTGATGGACAGGGATCTTATGTTCTTCTGGCACTGCACCCTCAAGGGTAAAACCACGCAGATTACAGGTACGTATGATTTGACCAAACATTACTATTCCCCTCGCTTCTGTTGGATCGTTCTTGCAGATTCAGTAAACATTAAAGATGCGACTAGAGATCACGACTATTGCACCACTCTCTTCAGAATTAGGACATCAACCACAGATCAGTTGATGTGTCTATTTTTCAAAAGAGGGCGCCACTTCGGAACCTGGAAGCCTGGCCCTAGACTGGTTCCATGTCCAAATAAATAATGGGAGAGGTAGAGGGATATTCTGAGAGACATTGAATTTTGCAAATAAAGCCTCTCCCTCACAAGATCGCCACAATAACATTAGTTTAAGCGAATATCGATGCATTTATGGGGAATATGGCAACAACCTGTTTGAATTTGGGAATGATACGACCGTCAGTGCTATCCCACAGTGCATCTGACAAAATGGCAGTACACAATTACTTAGTCCGTTCACGCACCGCGCCGCCTCCGGGTTACGGTACGTGAAAGTCTAACAGAGCATGGGTCCTATTGGCCAGCCACCTTTAGTGAGAGGAATTGCAGGTTTGGCTGTTCTATTTATAGGATCAGTTTGACAAGAGGGATACTGTATCACTCTCCTCCCAGATCTTCCGCGGCACTAGCGCTTGCTTAGTCTCTGCCCCAACCTAAAGCCTATTCCCTGGGTATCCACTAAAGACAGGGGAGACCAGCGAAGATCTCAGATTCAAAACAAGGCAACTGTCAAAAGTTATACAAGTCAAACAACTCACATACCATTAGTTAGGAAATATAGGAATTGTTAAATAGGGTTAACAGACAATCCAGCTGTTTCTTTTTCATCTCTAAACCACTTTATGATGTGAATCTACTGTTGATTAGACTGCCCCTTCGAGTGAGCACATGTGTTATGTTGACAAACAAAACCCTGTAACACATTAGGTGCCTTCCAATGAAGAAAGTAATCCCTAAGATTATACCTGATTTGATATAACAAATAACAGAAATGAGTGTAAATCATTTAACATATAAATAAATATGCATATCTATTTACATGTAAACCACAAAATACTGCCCAAAGGGCTAAGAATTTAGGATATTTCAAAAACTGGCGTATGGGCCAGATTTGAGCCCAAACATGCAGGTTGGGGCAGAGGTATAAGCGGCCGCAGGAAGTAGAGCGCAAGATCTCTGCTGGGAGAGTGATACTGTATCATATTGCTGGTTACTGGATCGCAATACACACGAGGTTAGAACCAGCGATCCGCCATTTTCCAGGTGCATGTTGGGAAGAAGGTACGAATTCCCACCTTAAAATAGCAGCGCAAAACAGTCCCAGTATGAGAGCCTGTGCACCCTGGCCCTGGCGACAAGGGGCTGTACTAGAGTCTAACAATTACTAACCTAGCCTAATATGTGAGTACATCGGCCAGGCTTCCAAGCTAGTCTGGTTTATGTTAGATGTGCCCCATCTCTGTCTCCCCTGTCTCCCCCATCTCTGACTAAGAGGTTGGTACAGTTCACTATCATCAGTCCAAGGACATCAATCTCGAACCAAGTAAGTTCGTTCTTTGTGGTTTCCAAAAGCAGATATAACTTACTAAGTGTTATTCATATCTTAATATATTGATTGAAAGGTCTAGCTTTGTGGTGATTTTTTGTCCAAAATACACACGAAAGGAAATGTGAAAAGAAGGGCTTTGAGAATATGGTTTGATACACAGTTGACTGTAGTCATGCTGCAGTCTTTGATTATGAATATTCATTAAATGATTAAACTAAATCTAGGATTAAATATATTACAATATCTAACCATCTTCTGACAGGCCTGTGTCTAGTGGCTGTGGTCAATGAGATGAAGTAGGTGGGGGGAGGGGGAGGGGAGGGTAAGGAAGGTGGACAGAATGGCAAGGCAGAGGGGTAGAAAGCAAGGACTGAGGCAAGTCAAGCCTGGCTACTACACAGACATGGTTGAAGATTCACTATCCCTGATTCTGACTATGGTAGTAAGAATATCAGATGGAAGAGTGTCTATGATTTTGTTGTTGTTGTTGAATTTATTGTATCTCTCAATCAATGCAGATGAGTTATTCTGATACAACAATATGATTGTGGGTGAAGGCGACTTTGTTTGTACTCCACCAGAGCTAATGTAGTGTAGCAAGCATTTTCTTTGGTGGCCAGTGTTGGCCAATGTATTCACAAATGAGGTAAGACACTAGTGCCGCTACTTTCCACCAGGGGTCCTCTAAGCAATTTTGTAAGACAAGTACAAGTGATAGTAAATTTCAGTCTTTTATGCTTTTTTCGAAACATTGCACACATGTGATACCTTGACACAAGAACATATGATACTCTATGCTGTTTGAGTGAAATGGTGTGATTTGGGAATGAAAACACCATAGAAGCCTATTGTATTGGTCAGGGAACCAGGGCCCTGTTTTTCAGTTAACACATAATCGCCCAACGATACCCTAAGACATCTCCACGATTGGAAAACAATTTGCAAGACACAAAATGGCCGGTGTCCTATAGACAGAGTCTCAGTGCGGCACGTTTGATCGCCGCTTAAAACGTCCCTGCCTAAGACAAGTATAGAATTATCTCAGGCTCTATCAAACCTCACTGTGTGTATATAGAGGATTTCCCGTGCTTTCCATACCAATTTAGGAATGAAATTTTAACACGATTATTCGCGTTTGAATTTCGTCATAGCAATCGTCTGCTCTGGTGGCCAGTGTTCTCTTCTGTGGAGACCGCTGCATAGATTAGTGGAGACGTGCTCTGATGGTCTCTGATAGACACTGGCCACCAGAGCAGACGATTGCTATGATGAAATTCAAAGGCAGATAACGGCTGAACGGTGTGGCCGATCTTCCTCATATTTGGTATGATTATATGTTATATGTATTCTTTACTCGTGTTAAAATTTCATTGCTTAATTCTTACGGGAAGTGAAGACACTTTGGAAGACATTTTGAACCACGTGACCCTAAGGATGTCTTGTCTATAGTACACCTGGCTACAGCCTAAGTGTCCTTGAGGGACAATTGTTGGCTGATCCCCAAAGATGTCTTATCTATAGTACACTGACAGCTGTAGGATGTCTTCCATATAGGATGTCGTGACTAAAAAACAGGGCCCAGGTCAGCGCCATCCAACAACGCACCAGAAAAATGGCAGTATCAGCCTGGCCTAATATTAGACTGGACCTTGAACTATGCTAATTAAGCCTCTCTCCTCAGAGGCTTTTCAGCTTTCAGGAGGTACATTTTGACAAACGGGCGCTTGTGGGGAACCATTTGAAGATCAAAGTTTGAGAAATGTATTGTTTTCTCCCTGTGTGACGCGCGTTGCTACATACACTCATTTCTGTTATTTGTTATGTCAAACCAGAAATAGTCATAGGGATTACTTAACTTAAGTGGAAATCACCTCATATTTTGCAGGGTTTTGTTTGTAACTTGTTATCACTTGAAGGGGCAGTCTAATAAAATGTGGATTAACATTATAAAGTGGTATAAAGCTGAAGAAGAAACAGCTGGATTGTCTGTGAAGCTCATTTAACAATTCCTATATTTCCCAACTCATAATATATGAGGTGTTTGAGTTTCATAACTATTGACCGTTGCCTTGTTTTGAATCAGAAATGTTGGCTGGTTCCCCATGTCGTTAGTGGGTACCCGGGCAACCAGCGCATGACGTCACTGGGTTGAGGCAGAGATTAGCAAGCGCTAGCACCGCGACAGATCTGCTGGGATAGTATACCAATCTGGCCTAATATGTGAGAACATAGGTCAGGGTTCCAGGCTAGGCCTAATAGACGAATATGTATATAGGCCAGGCTTCCTAGCTAATATTAAGCCAGTTCGGTACTGCCATTTTTTCAGATGCACTGTGGTAATACCAATACTATTGTTTTCCATATTCAGATATCATATTTTCTTGTGTCAAAGACGTCAAATGAGTAGGATCAGTTTTTAGAGAAACATTTCAACATGTTATCTTTTATCGTTTGAAAGGTTGTCATTAGCTTATTTTGCATTGCCATACATTTCAAACCAGTTTGAATAAGTTATTTGCGGGACCTAGTGAGGGAGAGCGACTTGATTTGCAAAGTTCAACGCGCTCAGAATATCCCTCGACCTGTCTTATTAATTATTTGGTCATACCGGGTAAGGTGCTGGGTTAACTGATGGCACAGGGAAAGGGATTGTTGTTGCTGTTACTTGTGGTTTACATGGATCACTGTGAATGCAGGGCCCACATCTCACATTGAACCGGATTGAACCGGATTGAACCGGATTGAACCGGATTTAACCGGATTGAACCGGATTTAACCGGATTGAACCAGATTGAACCAGATTGAACCGGATTGAACCGGATTGAACCGGATTGAAGTGGTTTGAACCGGTTTGAACCGGTTTGAACCGGTTTGAACCCGATAGAACCGGTTTGAACTGGTTTGAACTAGTTTAAACTGGTTTAAAGCAGATTGAACCGGTTTGAACAGGATTGAACCGGTTTGAACCGGTTTGAACGGGATTGAACCGGTTTGAACCGGATTGAACCGGTTTGAACCGGATTGAACTGGATTGAACTGGATTGAACCGGATTGAACCGGATTGAACTGGATTGAACGGGATTTGAACCGGTTTGAACCGGTTTGAATCGGTTTGAACCGGTTTGAACTGATTTGAAGCAGATTGAACCGGATTGAACTGGTTTGAACCGGTTTGAACCGGATTGAACTGGTTTGAACCGGATTGAACAGGTTTGAACCGGATTGAACCGGATTGAACCGGATTGATTGGGATTGAACCAGTTTGAATGGGATTGAAAGGGATTGAACGTGGTTGAACGGGATTGAACAGTATTGAACGGGATTGAATGGTATTGAACGGGATTGAAAGGGAATAAACGGGATTGAACCGGAAGGAACCGGTACCGGCTTGTGTCGGTACCGTGGTCTTCTTTTTATTGCTGCTAAACCTGTTCCGACACTCCAACAGAGCCTTCCCAATAGTTCTATGATTGGCAAATTTGTTTTCATAGCCCAATCGCAGCAATGTGTTGGGACAGTGGGTGCCAGCCTTAACAATAGTGGTGGCTGGGGGGTCAAAATTAGTTATATACCTGGATTAGAAGATCACAAAATACGAGAAAACAGCATAATTTGTTCTAAGGGATGTCACAATGTGACAAGATAGCAAGAAAATTGCATGTAAAAAGATTTTAAACTCCTTAGATACCTTATATCTTTAGAACTGGCTGTCAAAAATGTCATTCAAGAGTTGCCACTTGGGTAGCAAATCCTGTAATATACCTGGAACCTGATATCACAAACCACTAAAAATAGCTCAAAATATTCCTAAAGAATGCCACAATATGGCCAGATAGCAAAAAACTGCATATGAAAAGATTAATAGCCTTCTGGCACTCTGTTATTGGAACTGGGTGTCGGAAATGACAAATGACGGTTGCGGTAGTGATAGAAAAACTGGTTATATAACTGGATCCTGAGATCACATAACACTAAACATTAGCTTAAGATGTGTATAAGGGATGCCAGCACATTGCAACATAGCAAAAAACTGAATATATAAAGGTCATATAGCCTTTAGACACTATATGTCTTCAGTACTGACTCTCAGATATGTCAAACAACATGAGCGGCAGGGGTAGCAAAATCGGTAATATACCTGAAAACTGATATCATAAAATACCAAAAAAAGCTCAGAATGTTCCTATAGGATGCTACAATATGGCTACATAGCAAAAAACTGCATATGAAAAGATATAATAGCCTTCGGACAATCTGTCATTGGAACTGGGTGTCGGAAATGACAAATGACGGTTGCGGTAGTGATAGAAAAACTGGTTATATAACTGGATCCTGAGATCACAGAACACTAAACATTAGTTTAAAATGTGGCTAAGAGATGCCAGAACATGGCAACATAGCAAAACACTGCATATATAAAGGTCATATAGCCTTTAGACACTATATGTCTTCAGTACTGACTCTCAGATATGTCAAACAACATGAGTGGCAGGGGTAGCAAAATCGGTATTATACCTGGAACCTGATATCACAAAACACTAAAAATAGCTCAAAATGATCCTAAGGCATACTACAATATAGCCAGATGGCAAAAAACTGCATATGAAAAGATTATATAGCCTTTAAATTATTTAGGAAACAAATATGTGGAAAATTGCAGATGTGTAAAGGGGACATTAATAGTACACACATGAAAAAGGCTGCTGTAGGCCACTGAGAAGACATATTTTCATTCTGTTTGCTGTATTGAGTCCACAAAGGACCAGACTATTGAGTCCAATACCAAAGTTTAATCTAATGAGTCATTGTAATACTTAGAAGAACACAGAACCAAGTAATGGTTTTCAGCACTCAGAATTATAGGCGTTCAGGCATTTTGACAGGAGGTCTCTTCAACTGCTGTTGTCATGGTAATCTGAACGCTTGCCAGAGCGACAACAAGTGGAAATATTAACTAGAAGGATGGATCTACAAGATAAAACAATAAAACAAATGTTTCCAGGGGGGGGGGGGGGGGGGCAGCAAACCACTTAAATAAGCCTCTTTTCCAGATTGGCCTAGGGACTAGTTAAGTTATTAAAAAAAAACAATTTTAGCCATTGAAAAGAAAGTCATACTCCTTTTGGGTTGTAGACACACACAATGTGATGTATCCAATCAGAATTCTAATCTCTTAGACCTAATCAAATTATGGGAGAAACATGGGTATGTTTAGGCTATGATCAATTGAAGTTGATGAACACACTCTATAGGCCATGTTAGTAATTGAACCGGATTGAACCGGATTGAACCGGATTGAACCGGATTGAACCAGTTTGAACCAGTTTGAACCGGATTGGACTAGATAGAACTGGAGTGAACCTGAGTGAACTTGAGTGAACCGGAGTGAACCGGAGTGAACCGGAGTGAACCGGAGTGAACCGGAGTGAACCGGAGTGAACCGGAGTGAACCGGAGTGAACCGGAATGAACCGGAGTGAACCGGAATGAACCGGAATGAACCGGAGTGAACCGGAGTGAACCGGAGTGAACCGGAGTGAACCGGAGTGAACCGGAGTGAACCGGAGTGAACCGGAGTGAACCGGAGTGAACCGGAGTGAACCGGAGTGAACCGGAGTGAACCGGAGTGAACCGGAGTGAACCCAGTGAACCCAGTGAACCGGAGTGAACCGGAGTAATCCGGATTGAACCTGGAACCTGGAACTGGATTGAACTGGATTGAACTGGATTGAACCGGATTGAACCGGATTGAACCGGATTGAACCGGATTGAACCGGATTGAACCGGATTGAACCGGATTGAACCTGATTGAACCGGATTGAACCGGATTGAACCGGATTGAACCGGATTGAACCGGATTGAACCAGATTGAACCGGATTGAACCGGATTGAACCGGATTGAACCGGTTTGAACCGGATTGAACCGGATTGAACCGGATTGAACCGGATTGAACCGGATTGAACCGGTTTGAACCGGATTGAACCGGATTGAACCGGATTGAACCGGATTGAACCGGATTGAACCGGTTTGAACCGGTTTGAACCGGTTTGAACCAGTTTGAACCGGATTGAACCGGATTGAACCAGATTGAACCGGATTGAACCGGATTGAACCAGTTTGAACCGGTTTGAACCGGATTGAACCGGATTGAACCGGATTGAACCGGCTGGCACCCACTTGGGACAGTGGGTGCCAGCCTTAACAATAGTGGTGGCTGGGGGGTCAAACTTAGTTATATACCTGGATTAGAAGATCACAAAATACGAGAAAACAGCTTAATATGTTCTAAGGGATGTCACAATGTGACAAGATAGCAAGAAAATTGCATGTAAAAAGCTTTTAAACTCCTTAGATACCTTATATCTTTAGAACTGGCTGTCAAAAATGTCATTCAAGAGTTGCCGCTTGGGTAGCAAATCCTGTAATGTACCTGGAACCTGATATCACAAAACACTAAAAATAGCTCAAAATATTCCTAAAGAATGCCACAATATGGCCAGATAGCAAAAAACTGCATATGAAAAGATTAATAGCCTTCGGGCACTCTGTTATTGGAACTGGGTGTCGAAAATGACATATGATGGTTGAGGTAGTGATAGAAAAACTGGTTATATAACTGGATCCTGAGATCATAGAACACAAAATAATAGCTTAAAATGTGTATAAGGGATGCCAGCACATTGCAACATAGCAAAAAACTGAATATATAAAGGTCATATAGCCTTTAGACACTATATGTCTTCAGTACTGACTCTCAGATATGTCAAACAACATGAGCGGCAGGGGTAGCAAAATCGGTAATATACCTGAAAACTGATATCATAAAATACCAAAAAAAGCTCAGAATGTTCCTAAAGGATGCTACAATATGGCTACATAGCAAAAAACTGCATATGAAAAGATATAATAGCCTTCGGACAATCTGTCATTGGAACTGGGTGTCGGAAATGACAAATGACGGTTGCGGTAGTGATAGAAAAACTGGTTATATAACTGGATCCTGAGATCACAGAACACTAAACATTAGTTTAAAATGTGGCTAAGAGATGCCAGAACATGGCAACATAGCAAAACACTGCATATATAAAGGTCATATAGCCTTTAGACACTATATGTCTTCAGTACTGACTCTCAGATATGTCAAACAACATGAGTGGCAGGGGTAGCAAAATCGGTATTATACCTGGAACCTGATATCACAAAACACTAAAAATAGCTCAAAATGATCCTAAGGCATACTACAATATAGCCAGATGGCAAAAAACTGCATATGAAAAGATTATATAGCCTTTAAATTATTTAGGAAACAAATATGTGGAAAATTGCAGATGTGTAAAGGGGACATTAATAGTACACACATGAAAAAGGCTGCTGTAGGCCATTGAGAAGACATATTTTCACTCTGTTTGCTGTATTGAGTCCACAAAGGACCAGACTATTGAGTCCAATACCAAAGTTTAATCTAATGAGTCATTGTAATACTTAGAAGAACACAGAACCAAGTAATGGTTTTCAGCACTCAGAATTATAGGCGTTCAGGCATTTTGACAGGAGGTCTCTTCAACTGCTGTTGTCACCGTAATCTGAACGCTTGCCAGAGCGACCACATGTGGAAATATTATCTAGAAGGATGGATCTACAAGATAAAACAACAAAACAAATGTTTCCAGGGGGGGGGGGGGGGCAGCCAACCACTTAGATAAGCCTCTTTTCCAGATTGGCCTAGGGACTAGTTAAGTTATTAAAAAAAAACAATTTTAGCCATTGAAAAGAAAGTCATACTCCTTTTGGGTTGTAGACACACAAAATGTGATGTATCCAATCAGAATTCTAATCTCTTAGACCTAATCAAATTATGGGAGAAACATGGGCATGTTTAGGCTATGATCAATTGAAGTTGATGAACACACTCTATAGGCCATGTTAGTAATTGAACCGGATTGAACCGGATTGAACCGGTTTGAACCGGATTGAACCGGATTGAACCGGATTGAACCGGTTTGAACCGGATTGAACCGGTTTGAACCGGATTGAACTGGATTGAACCGGATTGAACCAGTTTGAACCAGTTTGAACCAGTTTGAACCGGTTTGAGCCAGACCAGTTTGAACCGGATTGAACCGGATTGAACCGGATTGAACCGGTTTGAACCGGATTGAACCGGATTGAACCGGATTGAACCGGGTCAACCGGATTGAACTGGATTGAACCGGATCGAACCGATTGAACCGGATTGAACCGGATTGAACCGGATTGAACCGGATTGAACCGGATTGAACCGGATTGAACCGGATCGAACCAGATCGAACCGGATCGAACCGGATCGAACCGGATCGAACCGGATCGAACCGGATCAAACCGGATCGAACCGGATCGAACCAGATCGAACCGGATCGAACCGGATCGAACCGGATCAAACCGGATCAAACCGGATCAAACCGGATCGAACCGGATCGAACCGGATTGAACCGGATTGAACCGGATTGAACCGGTTTGAACCGGTTTGAACCGGATTGAACCGGTTTGAACCGGTTTGAACCGGATAGAACTGGTTTGAACTGGTTTGAACTGGTTTGAACTGGTTTAAAGCAGATTAAACCGGTTTGAACGGGATTGAACCGATTTGAACGGGATTGAACCGGTTTGAACCGGTTTGAACGGGATTGAACCGGTTTGAACAAGATTGAACAGGTTTGAATCGGATTGAACCGGATTGAACCGGATTGAACCGGATTGATCGGGATTGATCAGGATTGAACCGGTTTGAACCTAATCAAATTATGGGAGAAACATGGGCATATTTAGGCCATGATCAATTGAAGTTGATGAACACACTCTATAGGCCATGTTAGTAACTGAATCGGATTGAACCGGATTGAACCGGATTGAACCGGATTGAACCGGATTGAACCGGATTGAACCGGATTGAACCGGATTGAACCGGATTGAACCGGAGTGAACCGGAGTGAACCGGAGTGAACCGGAGTGAACCGGAATGAACCGGAGTGAACCGGAGTGAACCGGAGTGAACCGGAGTGATCCGGAGTGAACTCGAGTGAACCGGAGTGAACCGGAGTGAACCGGAGTGAACCGGAGTGAACCGGAGTGAACCGGAGTGAACCGGAGTGAACCGGAGTGAACCGGAGTGAACCGGAGTGAACCGGAGTGAACCGGAGTAATCCGGATTGAACCTGCATGTTTAGGCTATAATCAATCGAAGTTGATGAACACACACTATAGGCCATGTTAGTAATTGAACCGGATTGAACCGGATTGAACCGGATTGAACCGGATTGAACCGGATTGAACCGGATTGAACCGGATTGAACCGAATTGAACCGGATTGAACGGGTTTGAACGGGTTTGAACGGGAATAAATGGGATTGAACCGGAGGGAACCGGAGGGAACCGGTACCGGCTCGTGTCGGTACCGTGGTCTTCTTTTTATTGCTGCTAAACCTGTTCCGACACTCCAACAGAGCCTTCCCAATAGTTCTATGATTTGCAAATTTGTTTTCGTAGCCCAATCGCAGCAATGTGTTGGGACAGTGGGTGCCAGCCTTAACAATAGTGGTGGCTGGGGGGTCAAAATTAGTTATATACCTGGATTAGAAGATCACAAAATACGATAAAACAGCTTAATATGTTCTAAGGGATGTCACAATGTGACAAGATAGCAAGAAAATTGCATGTAAAAAGCTTTTAAACTCCTTAGATACCTTATATCTTTAGAACTGGCTGTCAAAAATGTCATTCAAGAGTTGCCGCTTGGGTAGCAAATCCTGTAATATACCTGGAACCTGATATCACAAACCACTAAAAATAGCTCAAAATATTCCTAAAGAATGCCACAATATGGCCAGATAGCAAAAAACTGCATATGAAAAGATTAATAGCCTTCGGGCACTCTGTTATTGGAACTGGGTGTCGAAAATGACATATGATGGTTGAGGTAGTGATAGAAAAACTGGTTATATAACTGGATCCTGAGATCATAGAACACAAAATAATAGCTTAAAATGTGTATAAGGGATGCCAGCACATTGCAACATAGCAAAAAACTGAATATATAAAGGTCGTATTGCCTTTAGACACTATATGTCTTCAGTACTAACTCTCAGATATGTCAAACAACATGAGCGGCAGGGGTAGCAAAATCGGTAATATACCTGAAAACTGATATCACAAAATACTAAAAATAGCTCAGAATGTTCCTAAGGTATGCTACAATATGGCTACATAGCAAAAAACTGCATATGCAAAGATATAATAGCCTTCTGGCAATCTGTCATTGGAACTGGGTGTCGGAAATGACAAAAGACGGTTGCGGTAGTGATAGAAAAACTGGTTATATAACTGGATCCTGAGATCACATAACACTAAACATTAGCTTAAGATGTGTATAAGGGATGCCAGCACATTGCAACATAGCAAAAAACTGAATATATAAAGGTCATATAGCCTTTAGACACTATATGTCTTCAGTACTGACTCTCAGATATGTCAAACAACATGAGCGGCAGGGGTAGCAAAATCGGTAATATACCTGAAAACTGATATAATAAAATACCAAAAAAAGCTCAAAATGTTCCTAAAGGATGCTACAATATGGCTACATAGCAAAAAACTGCATATGCAAAGATATAATAGCCTTCGGGCAATCTGTCATTGGAACTGGGTGTTGGAAATGACAAATGACGGTTGCGGTAGTGATAGAAAAACTGGTTATATAACTGGATCCTGAGATCACATAACACTAAACATTAGCTTAAGATGTGTATAAGGGATGCCAGCACATTGCAACATAGCAAAAAACTGAACATATAAAGGTCATATATAGCCTTTAGACACTATATGTCTTCAGTACTGACTCTCAGATATGTCAAACAACATGAGCGGCAGGGGTAGCAAAATCGGTAATATACCTGAAAACTGATATCATAAAATACCAAAAAAAGCTCAGAATGTTCCTAAAGGATGCTACAATATGGCTACATAGCAAAAAACTGCATATGAAAAGATATAATAGCCTTCGGGCAATCTGTCATTGGAACTGGGTGTCGGAAATGACAAATGACGGTTGCGGTAGTGATAGAAAAACTGGTTATATAACTGGATCCTGAGATCACAGAACACTAAACATTAGTTTAAAATGTGGCTAAGAGATGCCAGAACATGGCAACATAGCAAAACACTGCATATATAAAGGTCATATATAGCCTTTAGACACTATATGTCTTCAGTACTGACTCTCAGATATGTCAAACAACATGAGTGGCAGGGGTAGCAAAATCGGTATTATAACTGGAACCTGATATCACAAAACACTAAAAATAGCTCAAAATGATCCTAAGGCATACTACAATATAGCCAGATGGCAAAAAACTGCATATGAAAAGATTATATAGCCTTTAAATTATTTAGGAAACAAATATGTGGAAAATTGCAGATGTGTAAAGGGGACATTAATAGTACACGCATGAAAAAGGCTGCTGTTGGCCACTGAGAAGACATATTTTCATTCTGTTTGCTGTATTGAGTCCACAAAGGACCAGACTATTGAGTCCAATACCAAAGTTTAATCTAATGAGTCATTGTAATACTTAGAAGAACACAGAACCAAGTAATGGTTTTCAGCACTCAGAATTATAGGCGTTCAGGCATTTTGACGGAGGTCTCTTCAACTGCTGTTGTCATGGTAATCTGAACGCTTGCCAGAGCGACAACAAGTGGAAATATTAACTAGAAGGATGGATCTACAAGATAAAACAATAAAACAAATGTTTCCAGGGGGGGGGGGGGGGGGGGGCAGCCAACCACTTAAATAAGCCTCTTTTCCAGATTGGCCTAGGGACTAGTTAAGTTATTAAAAAAAAACAATTTTAGCGATTGAAAAGAAAGTCATACTCCTTTTGGGTTGTAGACACACAATGTGATGTATCCAATCAGAATTCTAATCTCTTAGACCTAATCAAATTATGGGAGAAACATGGGCATGTTTAGGCTATGATCAATTGAAGTTGATGAACACACTCTATAGGCCATGTTAGTAATTGAACCGGATTGAACCGGATTGAACCGGATTGAACCAGATTGAACCAGTTTGAACCGGGTTGGACTAGATAGAACCGGAGTGAACCGGAGTGAACAGGAGTGAACCGGAGTGAACCGGAGTGAACCGGAGTGAACCGGAGTGAACCGGAGTGAACCGGAGTGAACCGGAGTGAACCGGAGTGAACCGGAGTGAACCGGAGTGAACCGGAGTGAACCGGATTGAACCGGAGTGAACCGGAGTGATCCGGATTGAACCTGGAACCGGATATAACCGGATATAACCGGATATAACCGGATATAACCGGATATAACCGGATATAACCGGATATAACCGGATATAACCGGATATAACCGGATATAACCGGATATAACCGGTTTGAACCGGTTTGAACCGGTTTGAACCGGTTTGAACCGGTTTGAACCGGTTTGAACCGGTTTGAACCGGTTTGAACCGGTTTGAACCGGATTGAACCGGATTGAACCGGATTGAACCGGATTGAACCGGATTGAACCGGATTGAACCGGATTGAACCGGATTGAACTGGATTGAACTGGATTGAACCGGATTGAACCGGATTGAACCGGATTGAACCGGTTTGAACCGGTTTAAACTGGTTTGAACTGGTTTGAACTGGTTTGAACTGGTTTGAACTGGTTTGAACCGGATTGAACCGGATTATAGTGGTTTGAACCAGTTTGAACCGGTTTGAACTGGTTTGAACCGGTTTGAACCGGTTTGAACCGGTTTGAACCGGATAGAACCGGTTTGAACTGGTTTGAACTGGTTTGAACTAGTTTAAAGCAGATTGAACCGGTTTGAACGGGATTGAACCGGTTTGAACCGGTTTGAATGGGATTGAACCGGTTTGAAAGGGATTGAACCGGTTTGAACCGGATTGAACCTGATTGAACCGGATTGAACGGGATTGATCCGAGATATGAACCGGTTTGAACCGGTTTGAACCGGTTTGAACCGGTTTGAACTGGTTTGAACCGGTTTGAACTGGTTTGAAGCAGATTGAACCGGTTTGAACCGGTTTGAACCGGATTGAAGTGGTTTGAACCGGATTTAACAGGTTTGAACCGGATTGAACCGGATTGAACCGGATTGAATCGGATTGATCGTGATTGAACCGGTTTGAACGGGATTGAATGGGATTGAACGTGGTTGAACGGGATTGAATGGTATTGAACGGGATTGAACGGTATTGAACGGGATTGAACGGGAATAAACGGGATTGATCCGGAGGGAACCGGTACCGGCTCGTGTCGGTACCTGGTCTTCTTTTTATTGCTGCTAAACCTGTTCCGACACTCCAACAGAGCCTTCCCAATAGTTCTATGATTGGCAAATTTGTTTTCGTAGCCCAATCGCAGCAATGTGTTGGGACAGTGGGTGCCAGCCTTAACAATAGTGGTGGCTGGGGGGTCAAAATTAGTTATATACCTGGATTAGAAGATCACAAAATACGAGAAAACAGCTTAATATGTTCTAAGGGATGTCACAATGTGACAAGATAGCAAGAAAATTGCATGTAAAAAGCTTTTAAACTCCTTAGATACCTTATATCTTTAGAACTGGCTGTCAAAAATGTCATTCAAGAGTTGCCGCTTGGATAGCAAATCCTGTAATATACCTGGAACCTGATATCACAAACCACTAAAAATAGCTCAAAATATTCCTAAAGAATGCCACAATATGGCCAGATAGCAAAAAACTGCATATGTAAAGATTAATGGCCTTCGGGCACTCTGTTATTGGAACTGGGTGTCGAAAATGACATATGATGGTTGAGGTAGTGATAGAAAAACTGGTTATATAACTGGATCCTGAGATCATAGAACACAAAATAATAGCTTAAAATGTGTATAAGGGATGCCAGCACATTGCAACATAGCAAAAAACTGAATATATAAAGGTCATATTGCCTTTAGACACTATATGTCTTCAGTACTGACTCTCAGATATGTCAAACAACATGAGCGGCAGGGGTAGCAAAATCGGTAATATACCTGAAAACTGATATCACAAAATACTAAAAATAGCTCAGAATGTTCCTAAGGGATGCTACAATATGGCTACATAGCAAAAAACTGCATATGCAAAGATATAATAGCCTTCGGGCAATCTGTCATTGGAACTGGGTGTCGGAAATGACAAATGACGGTTGCGGTAGTGATAGAAAAACTGGTTATATAACTGGATCCTGAGATCACATAACACTAAACATTAGCTTAAGATGTGTATAAGGGATGCCAGCACATTGCAACATAGCAAAAAACTGAACATATAAAGGTCATATAGCCTTTAGACACTATATGTCTTCAGTACTGACTCTCAGATATGTCAAACAACATGAGCGGCAGGGGTAGCAAAATCGGTAATATACCTGAAAACTGATATCATAAAATACCAAAAAAAGCTCAGAATGTTCCTAAAGGATCCTACAATATGGCTACATAGCAAAAAACTGCATATGAAAAGATATAATAGCCTTCGGGCAATCTGTCATTGGAACTGGGTGTCGGAAATGACAAATGACGGTTGCGGTAGTGATAGAAAAACTGGTTATATAACTGGATCCTGAGATCACAGAACACTAAACATTAGTTTAAAATGTGGCTAAGAGATGCCAGAACATGGCAACATAGCAAAACACTGCATATATAAAGGTCATATATAGCCTTTAGACGCTATATGTCTTCAGTACTGACTCTCAGATATGTCAAACAACATGAGTGGCAGGGGTAGCAAAATCGGTATTATACCTGGAACCTGATATCACAAAACACTAAAAATAGCTCAAAATGATCCTAAGGCATACTACAATATAGCCAGATGGCAAAAAACTGCATATGAAAAGATTATATAGCCTTTAAATTATTTAGGAAACAAATTGGAAAATTGCAGATGTGTAAAGGGGACATTAATAGTACACACATGAAAAAGGCTGCTGTAGGCCACTGAGAAGACATATTTTCATTCTGTTTGCTGTATTGAGTCCACAAAGGACCAGACTATTGAGTCCAATACCAAAGTTTAATCTAATGAGTCATTGTAATACTTAGAAGAACACAGAACCAAGTAATGGTTTTCAGCACTCAGAATTATAGGCGTTCAGGCATTTTGACGGGAGGTCTCTTCAACTGCTGTTGTCATGGTAATCTGAACGCTTGCCAGAGCGACAACAAGTGGAAATATTAACTAGAAGGATGGATCTACAAGATAAAACAATAAAACAAATGTTTCCAGGGGGGGGGGGGGGGGGGTAGCCAACCACTTAAATAAGCCTCTTTTCCAGATTGGCCTAGGGACTAGTTAAGTTATTAAAAAAAATAATTTTAGCCATTGAAAAGAAAGTCATACTCCTTTTGGGTTGTAGACACACACAATGTGATGTATCCAATCAGAATTCTAATCTCTTAGACCTAATCAAATTATGGGAGAAACATGGGCATGTTTAGGCTATGATCAATTGAAGTTGATGAACACACTCTATAGGCCATGTTAGTAATTGAACCGGATTGAACCAGTTTGAACCAGTTTGAACCGGATTGGACCAGATAAAACCGGAGTGAACCGGAGTGAACCGGAGTGAACCGGAGTGAACCGGAGTGAACCGGAGTGAACCAGAGTGAACCGGAGTGAACCGAGTGAACCGGAGTGAACCGGATTGAACCGGAGTGAACCGGAGTGAACCCAGTGAACCCAGTGAACCGGAGTGAACCGGAGCAATCCGGATTGAACCTGAAACCTGGAACTGGATTGAACCGGATTGAACCGGATTGAACTGGTTGAACCGGATTGAACCGGATTGAACCAGATTGAACCGGATTGAACCGGATTGAACCGGATTGAACCGGTTTGAACCGGTTTGAACCAGTTTGAACCGGTTTGAACCGGATTGAACCGGTTTGAACCGGTTTGGACCAGTTTGAACCGGTTTGGACCAGACCGGATTGAACCGGATTGAACCGGATTGAACCGGATTGAACCGGATTGAACCGGATTGAACCGGATTGAACCGGATTGAACCGGATTGAACCGGATTGAACCGGATTGAACCGGATTGAACCGGATTGAACCGGATTGAACCGGATTGAACCGGATTGAACCGGATTGAACCGGATTGAACCGGATTGAACCGGATTGAACCGGATTGAACCGGATTGAACCGGATTGAACCGGATTGAACCGGATTGAACCGGATTGAACCGGATTGAACCGGATTGAACCGGATTGAACCGGATTGAACCGGATTGAACCGGATTGAACCGGATTGAACCGGATTGAACCGGATTGAACCGGATTGAACCGGATTGAACCGGATTGAACCGGATTGAACCGGATTGAACCGGATTGAACCGGATTGAACCGGATTGAACCGGATTGAAACGGATTGAACCGGATTGAACCGGATTGAACCGGATTGAACCTGATTGAACCAGTTTGAACATGTTTGAACCAGTTTGAACCGGTTTGAACCAGACCTGTTTGAATCGGATTGAACCCGTTTGAACCGGTTTGAACCGGATTGAACCAGATTGAACCGGATTGAACCGGATTGAACCGGATTGAA
Source organism: Alentia gelatinosa (assembly GCA_950022655.1). Classification (NCBI taxonomy): domain Eukaryota; kingdom Metazoa; phylum Annelida; class Polychaeta; order Phyllodocida; family Polynoidae; genus Alentia; species Alentia gelatinosa. The sequence goes on along the minus strand of OX465583.1, from coordinate 45,045,017 downwards.
CCGGATTGAACCGGATTGAACCGGTTTGAACCGGTTTGAACCGGTTTGAACCGGTTTGAACCGGTTTGAACCGGTTTGAACCGGATTGAACCGGTTTGAACCGGTTTGGACCAGTTTGAACCGGTTTGGACCAGACCGGATTGAACCGGATTGAACCGGATTGAACCGGATTGAACCGGATTGAACCGGATTGAACCGGATTGAACCGGATTGAACCGGATTGAACCGGATTGAACCGGATTGAACCGGATTGAACCGGATTGAACCGGATTGAACCGGATTGAACCGGATTGAACCGGATTGAACCGGATTGAACCGGATTGAACCGGATTGAACCGGATTGAACCGGATTGAACCGGATTGAACCGGATTGAACCGGATTGAACCGGATTGAACCGGATTGAACCGGATTGAACCGGATTGAACCGGATTGAACCGGATTGAACCGGATTGAACCGGATTGAACCGGATTGAACCGGATTGAACCAGTTTGAACCAGTTTGAACCAGTTTGAACCAGTTTGAACCAGTTTGAACCAGTTTGAACCAGACCTGTTTGAATCGGATTGAACCGGTTTGAACCGGTTTGAACCGGATTGAACCAGATTGAACCAGATTGAACCGGATTGAACCGGATTGAACCGGATTGAACTGGTTTGAACCGGTTTGAACCGGTTTGAACCGGTTTGAACCGGTTTGAACCGGATAAAACCGGATAAAACCGGATAAAACCGGATAAAACCGGATAAAACCGGATAAAACCGGATAAAACCGGATAAAACCGGATAAAACCGGATAAAACCGGATAAAACCGGTTTGAACTGGTTTGAACTGGTTTGAACTGGTTTGAACTGGTTTGAACTGGTTTAAAGCAGATTGAACAATTTGAACGGGATTGAACCGGTTTGAACCGGTTTGAACGGGATTGAACCGGTTTGAACGGGATTGAACAGGTTTGAGCCGGATTGAACGGGATTGAACGGGATTGAATGGGATTGATCGGGATTGATCGGGATTGAACCGGTTTGAACGGGATTGAAAGGGATTGAATGGTATTGAACGGGATTGAACGGGAGGGAACGGGATTGAACGGGAATAAATGGGAGTGAACCGGAGTGAACTGGATTGAACAGGAGTGAACCAGAGTGAACCCAGTGAACCGAGTGAACCGGAGTGAACCGGAGTAATCCGGATTGAACCTGGAACCTGGAACTGGATTGAACCGGATTTAACTGGATTGAACCGGATTGAACCGGATTGAACCGGATTGAACCGGATTGAACACGATTGAACCGGATTGAACCGGATTGAACCGGATTGAACCGGATTGAACTGGATTGAACCGGATTGAACTGGATTGAACCGGATTGAACCGGTTTGAACCGGATTGAACCTGATTGAACCTGATTGAACCGGTTTGAACCAGTTTGAACCGGTTTGGACCAGACCGGTTTAAACCGTATTGAACCAGTTTGAACCGGTTTGAACCGGATTGAACCGGTTTGAACCGGTTTGAACCGGATTGAACCGGATTGAACAGGATTGAACCGGATTGAACCGGATTGAACCAGATTGAACCGGATTGAACCGGATTGAACCGGATTGAACCGGATTGAACCGGATTGAACCGGATTGAACCGGATTGAACCGGATTGAACCGGATTGAACCGGATTGAACCGGATTGAACCGGATTGAACCGGATTGAACCGGATTGAACATGTTTAAATGTGTCGGTAGGAGTGTTTGGTTCATGCCACTTCAAGCTGCAGAAGCGAGGTCTTTCATGTGCAGAAATTGAGAACCACAAGATGGCAAATAGAAACATTATGTCAAATCGCAACTCAGTATGTATGGTGACAATATTCTGTGTTGTATTTCAGCTGGTAAGGCTGGCGGGAATCCTCGTCACTACCCTCGACGTCAGCATGCCTCACACACCGCTGCACTCGCCTATGTTCAAAGGCATGTGGCTCGCAAGACTGCCGCGGGGTAGGGCTGATTCCACCACTGATATCCACACACCATATAGGCCTATATCATTATGATAACCTTAAAAGTCTAATGGAAATATAATACGATATCATAGGGTATTTTCTTTCTAAGGTGGAGATTTAAATATGAAAATATAGGACCGTAATCTCAATATCTCAGTGTATCAGAGAAAGTACAATGTACATGTACATGGATGCAGCCTTCCAGGGGAGTTATGGAACTGAATGAAATGACATCATCTATAAACCATGCCAAGTGCAAAAATGGTTTTAAAGCAATAAGTGGATAATTTATGATTTAAATAAATTAGTTGGTGATGGAATTCACATCTAATCTCGCCATGGGCAAATGAAAATACCAATTTTTCTTCCCACAGATACTTGCTCAGGGATGATGGACGTAGATTCTGGAAATACAGAAAACATGGATCAAAATGCATCAAAGGTCACAAATAGCATGGGTGCCCGAGGAATCATCTGAATTGACAGCAGATATGTTGAGTTAAAGCTATTCTGTAATGCTAGCCAACTAATGCAGCAGTTCCTTAACAAGCATCCACATAGTGTTGTATATCCATGGATACAAATAAAACGGTGCTCCTAATCAACTGTTGTTTGTCTTTCTTTTCTTATGTGTAGTCACATGTCCAATATTGGAAATCTATTCACTCGCTATTGAATTTGAAAAGAACGGTGTTCTATTATCAGTAACGAATGCTGAAGAATACCTCGACGATGGACGAACACATGTACATGTATAACAATTGACGGCTATCTGCAAGCCTTTGGGCAACTTAAGGCAGTTTTCAATTGGCCGATGAAAACGGCACCGGTTGATTGAGTTCCCTTTAGGATCTGTCGGTGGTACCACCTACTGCAGGGACCTGTTTCACTAGACTCGTGACATGTCTGTGACACCATACAGACATTGGGTTTGTCTAGTTTCGTGACACCACAAGTAGCTGCCTTTAGGAAATACAGACCCTAAACATAAGAATTAGACAAATCTAGACACATCATCGACCTGTTTCACTAGTTTTGTGACAAAAGTGTTAGACAGATATGAAAAGCGGCACCAACAGTGCAAGCAAAAACGGGAAAAACGAAGTCTAATGTTTAGTTCTTATGAAACCAGAGACACCATCTAGACGTCATCTAGACATGTCACTGACTAGTGAAACAGGTCCCTGGTCGGCATCAAATAGCCAATGAGAGTGCTGAGATAGATTGGCCGCCACCTCTGTTCCCATTCCGTTCAGACTAAGAGGCTGGTCGTGTTAAATTTCATGAGGTATTTGAAGTGTCTACCTCAAAGCAGGGGTTTTCTTTCTATCTAGGTACTATAAGCTGAAATAGATAAAAAAATATTCGTAGCTTAACAAATTTATGATAACACATAGCTTGTTCATTGTATTATTCAAGAATAGACACAAAGGGAAATAAGAAAATGGAAAATTAGCTTCGAGGTTATGAAATAACACGCTCTCCAAGCAGCACGAAAGCTAATCGTAGACCTCCCGATATGGCACCGATACAAAATGTCAAAATCGGTGCCTTATCGGGAAGGTGCAAAATCGTAGACATATGTCTAGACATGCCAATCCACCTCGCATTGTATGGGGGTTTTATCGGTGTCTAATCGCAGAAACGTGGTCAACTGCCCCGATATTAGGTGACCTTCCGACGCGATTTCGATTTTTTATCGGGAGGTGCATCGTAGGGCATATCGGTGCCATATCGTAGTAGGTGGACGCCAGGCCTTACAAACAGTTCCCGATTATCTAGTGGGATTAAGGTGGCCGTGGGTTTAACCCGACCAGAGCTAACGGAGTGTAGCTCTGGCGGCCAGTGTAGTGCTGATAATGCCTTGTTTCTACAGCATTTTGATTGTCCATACTGATTAAAATCTCCCCTTAAAACCTTGAGCCTCACACACAAAAAATCGATCCGTGGGTCCCGACTGCAGATGCTAGATAGTCGCCCAATTCATTATCAATTTGTGATGCCATGACTATAACTTATTAAGTAATTATGCTTTTAGAATCTACACAGAACAAAATTACCTGGTTTGAGGCGCACACACATAGACAACATGTGGGACTTAAAAGCGTATATAAAGCAATTACTAATTGACAATGTTTAAAAAAAATATAAGGGTCCGCCCCTCACACAGTGAGAGCGTTGAGGGTACCTGTCACAGATCACGGGTGACGGTCCTCACGCCGCACTGCAGCCAGGCAGGGGGGATATACCCTACCACCATGGAGTTGTCCCATTACACTAATTCCATATAAGGAATAAAGTAGACCGAGTAGCCAATGACTGCATTTGCAGCAAACCCTGACCCCATTACATGATATTTTCTCGCACCTTGGGACGGCTCTTCGGTCGAGAGTTGACCTACAATCTAATGGGCCACAACCACCCTCCTACACACAGGGAGGGCCAATAGTCACTCGTGTGTGTGAGGGGGGGGGGGGGGGGGGCTCTGGTCAGGTGGGACATGCACAACCCATACATTATACATAACATGGATTCCCAGTGAGTGTAGCTTTTATTAAGAGCAGGTTTACACACATACTATATACATAGATACAGAGATACACAGAGATACAGGTATACAGAGATACAGGTATACAGAGATACACAGACAGACAAAGATATTTAGACACCCTCCCAGTCACACACTGGTAAACACTCTCAGGTACACACAGATACATACACTGACACAAAGAGATACACAGACAGATAAAGACATTCAGATACAAATATAGATACACAGATATACATAGATATGGTGCATATATGGTATTACTTACCATGTTTTCTTGTTGTGGTCAGTGCACTGCTGTCATTGCTTGTCATAGTCCATAAGCACAGAGCCCTTTGTGTTGGCAGTTAGGGGTCTCTACACTTTCCTACCTGCAATGATCGATTAGATCACCCTGCAGAGGCTCTGGTCTTATATATGCGCATGCAGAGTGACCAAGAGGGTCGTCCTGTTTTGAGACAGGGCAGACTGCTTCATACTAGGCAGTATAGTACCCATAAGCGACTGTGTCGCAAAGGTCGCCAGTGTTGTACAAAGGGCAGCTAAGCGGCCGGCAGACAGCCCACACTCCTCCCAGCTGAAAATCGAACATGCTCGCTCCGCTCTCCACATGCCCACGGGCGTCGTAGGCGGAGCTTACTCTTTAGGATTAATTAACAGAGCTTAATTGCTGTATATAAACTTTAACCCGACCAACCCCTTTATCGTAGCTGAGCGCAGACAGGGGTTGGTTGCCAATCTAAGACAGAGGTGGCGGCCACCGCCCTATGAGCCAGGGAAATCCTCAGATGGCGCCACCAGAGACCTCACTGCCCATGCCAGTGATATGATGTTCCTGCAATATAAATATGCTACAGCCTATGACGATCTATTTTCCGAGATAAACCGTTATAAAGCATCTATTTTGAAGTTAATAAATGTATAAATGCCTTCCTCTTGAGCTATAGCTTTAAGGTTAATTAAAGACGATGCACACAAATGATGGTCTTCCATCCCGTTGTTGTACAAAATAATGGACTCATCACATAACTATATCTCTTACTAACATTGTTTAAATGACACGTACCACTGCGTGCGTAATAATGGAAAAATGGTGTTCCAGTATTTATATTACTGCACAGGATATAAAACAGAGCAGCAGTAGGACATAGTCAAATATAGACAAGGACATCGACAGAAAAAAGAGACATCACACTCAATCATTTAATTTCAGTTCGTTATTTTATGTAGCAACTGACTATATGTGAAACTATAAAACCAGGTTATTTTGTTTGAAAAATTAAAGTATCGTAGAAATTCCCGCAGCAAGGCCAGCATGCCTTCATGATTTGCATGTATTTTAGTCGGTAAATCAAGTAAATGTCTTATGAAGTGGAGCAGCGGGCATGGGTGGAATACTTGAGACACCAAAACGCGAAATACACCAACCTTATATCATTTTTCAAATGTGCCCGAAAATGGTTTATAAAATCTATATATCTTAGTTATAAAAATACACCTGAATAAAACAAAAAATACCACTTGTTCTTCAATATATACCAGAGCCAATATACATGTACCTCCACTAAGAATGTTATTCACATAAAAGATCTCTCTAAAGAAATAACACTTTATATGAGGGCCTAGACCATATTATTTTATATCCAACCCATCCTCATGTCCATCCTCAATTACCCTTTTGCCTTATGAAGTATATAGATTGTTGTAAAGGATCGAGGAAGTAATAAAGGCTCATAATAAACTATATATTTTTACCTAGGTTTCATATCCCTTGAGGACGTATATATCGAACCAACATTTAAAACACTTACTGCGATTGTTTGCTTAATTCTCGTACACAAACTCAAGAACACACAGTCCACCATCCATGGTGTGAACTGAACTCTGTGGTGCTGAATAACATTTTTAACGATAAAATACTAGTTCCTATCAATCAAGTCTCCCTACATTGGTTCCAGACATGCCCAGTTGGTGGCAGCGGTGAAACATGCTGGTGTCCAGTCGCCCGGTGGCTGGGTGGTCGTATCGACACTTAACCGTGATTTATTATCTTCTCTCTCCAAATGTTAGAAAACACACCATTGTAGTGTTGTGCGGGCGATTACCGCCATTAAATATTCACCAGCGCCACCTCCAGAGTGGGGGTACTCTATTAGAGCCAGTCTGGGCAGTAATTCTCTGTTACCGGTCTGATGTAAACTGTTGTATAGGGGCAGGCCCATATTAGGTTTTATTGTGGAGGAAAATATATCTCCAATAATAAACAAAAGTTTGAAATAAAGTATTATATTCTTGTAAATTTACAACATCTAATACAAACTGATACTACAAGTAACAGATCAGTAGGCCTATTCAGCATGGCGAAAAAGATAAATGTAAAATATGCACGGGTGGAACATATGAAGCAGCGACTTGACCGAAATTAACAGAGGGGGCTATTCGCTATAAGAGGGAGTGTCTTTAAATGTTCCCTCGATTATCTATATAAGTACACGATATATAAATAATATTATTTGATAAGAGAGAATAATGACTGCAATGGTTTTCTAATTAAGCGCATGCACAAAAGTCGAAATACTAGTAGCATATAGGGCGCCTTGATAATGAATTTTTGTCGAAGATATTTGAGTGGTACTTTTATTGGACAAACACCAATTAGGTCTACGCCATCCTTGTATGTGTGTTAAACCTTACCTCAGTACTGGGAAGAATGGGTGTTGAAGCAATTTGCTGGGAAAAAGGTATGTTTAATTCACCCCACATGGTCAGATGCTTGTCTAAATCTGAATCTCATTTACATGTACCTGGTTGTACGATGTCATGTAAAGAAACGCCCACTTCTTTATTATTGCCTGAATACTTCTAGTGCAACACATTTCTAACGGTTAAATAGCATAGCCTGCCGAAATTTTATCATTCCAGTGATGATAAGTGGTGGGTGTCATGATCGAGACTAGCCCTTAAATTTCTATGTAATTTTAAAGTAAAGCTAAACATTACACTTGTTGCACAACCAATATAACCTACACGCACATCCGTTTTTTTATGCAAATGAAGGGTGTGGAAAATACCTTGCATATACAAAATTCAGATAAAACGATTACTTCTGTACGAGACTTGTGTTTCGATATATAATCGACCAGCTGAACCTGAGCCCGTAGACAAACGCCCACCAGTCGGGGTGGTCTACCGCCAGATGGCTCTTCATATCAGGCAGCACGTGCCAGCGTTGTCATTGAGCCACTGTGATGCCTACTATATGTATATATTAAACTGCCGATACCAAATGATTCCTCGTCCACCCGGTGACAATTATACGCCATGATTTATCGCGACCGATCCGCTGGGCCGTTGACGCGCTCATAGAAAATTCCATAAAATAAATATTTCTCGAGTTGTTCGATCATTGCATGGGAGTCGCGCAATAAGCTCGGCCCAGCCCACACATTAGGTGTCGCCGAAAACTCGTATATTTTGTTTGGGCCCAGTGGAGGGAGATACACATTGATGTAATAACGGGGAACATATGATGATAGGCACAGCAAGCCTCATATAACCTCTGATGTCCTCCGCCCAGTGGTTTGGATATGATTTAATAGAAAGATAACCCATCCCTTTACAATGACTACGGAACATAGCTTCAACAGTGAATCATACTGCAAGCTATATGTACCAGTACCAGGGAGTACAAGTCACATTTCCTCTTTTACATTTCTGTGCACATGTATATCAGGGTTATTGCTTTCTTAACCCCCCCCCCCCCCCCCACACACACACACACAGACTCTGTCGTCCAACTGGCCTATTCACATACATGTATATGGAAACGGCATGCATTTAAAGGCACTCCTCTCGTGAAAAAAATGATATCGTGTATAGCAGAATGTATGAAACTTTTAATCGAAATTTCTATTTTATAAATTGTCGTTACATATATAGGGTTCATGATACACCAATTTATGAAATGCATACAAACTGGAACAACAGACAAGAGCTCATAAGACCTGCTTGGAAAGGGACGAAATTAATATACCTAGACACAACTAGACGAAAATAATAACCATTTTCTCATTCGCATAAACATCCTTTATCAACATTCGAAATGTTCCTTTGGTCTTACATGTATTCTCTCTTATATATTCTCATATATGTTTCGAATTTGTTCGCACCAGGGTAATACTGCATGAACGATGACATGTTCATTACCAGATTCTCGATAAAAGATTGATGGACCGACTGCCTTAATCAAAGTGCCTAATTGTATTTTAGAAACTCGTCAGCTGCGAATTTGTATTCTAAAACTTTTAGACATAGCGACAAGAACACCCAAAGAGTGGTGTAACGGGTATGTTGGTTGTAAGAACAACTCCATACATCATCTACCTAAAGAGAGCGCTATCACGTCCTGACAGCTACATGACGATCTTCTTCAATTATCGCTCAGGCCAGTCACGAAAATCACATGTGGGGACAAAAAACTGCAAATGAAAAAAACCATAAAAGACTGGGACAGAAGCGCGACGCTGGCCTAGAATACTGTAGATGGCAGGTCTCGTTGCGTCTCGCGAAAATGCGTGGATAAGGTGGAGGCTGGTACCCGGCATGCATGCCGCCTGAGCATTACGTTCCACCGGGCGCCCCGGCTACGTCGCGAGTGTTTTCGGCATGTGATGATGGATGACAAGTCTTCGCTCATTGTCTTAATTTCTCCATCTTCCAATTCCGTGTTGGGGGCCTCCGCCAATCCTTCACGCGAATTGCGCGGCGAAAAAGTCACTTATTTGGTTTAAAACGGTGCGGCGAATGGCGGATCTTGACGGGCGTTCTCGTCGAGCCCCACGTTCATGCGCGGCTTCTGCTGGACACAGAGTCCTGTGCCGATGAATACAATCAGGCGATAATGCAATAAGTTCACATGCTACTTGTCATTCCAACATTCCATTTAGCCGTCAGTAGCGCCCCCTTATCCCGAGCATCAAATATTGATATGCACGGCTCATTCGAGATCCATTGATTTTCAATAGAATCCACTCCGCACAGAGAAGAATGGGGGAGAAAGCCCCATCTGTCAATTCACCAGCGCAGACTACCCTTCTTTTCTTCATACACCTCCGCCAATTTCGACAAGACAGGTTACGTTCTGCAAGCTAAACACAACAACTAACCTGAGCTACAGTCTTGTCAAACGAACATTTTCAGGGTCTCTGCCCACACCTGAATTCAGCTAGTATGTTATCAAATTTTCCTTCAAATCAAAATCGTAATACCGAGGTAAACTACAAAGACAAACATTTAGAACTGGATACTATGAAATACTATTCTCTTATACAATGATATTGATCTTTCAGTATACAGCACGATTCGGAAATGATTCCGGGCTTTCATTACAATATTCTCTGATACGTCCATTCCCAAACAATATACAGCTGTATTGCTGCCTTCACTATTCTGCTTATCAACATAAATTCAGATTATAAGTTTATGATGCATTATAGCAGCTACAGATACATTTCTCATCTATATTTGGAAGAACAGACCAATACATCGTGTGCAGTTGAGGCCATAGTTCTTTGAAACCAATATTAAAATGTCAATTCAAATGGTAATTAGGTTCTAATTAGGTTCTGTGTTTTCAGATTATTTCCTATCGTGATTATTTGTAAAATCACGGTACATTAAACTTTGATAGTTTCATTGCCACCGACGTATTTGTTGATGATTATCAGTATATTTCAGTCAGCAAATTCCTTGTGGCAAGTCTGACGAAACGATTCTTGACTGCCATGGCTCAGAGTGAAAAAAAAGAGAATGAAATGAACACTTTAAATAAACCCCACAAAAGCAAAAAATCTGAAAAGCCTTTGATAAAGTTTCATTTTTGCACGAATATTTTTTTTATCAAAGCGAGCAAATTCCTTCCCTATCAGTAATCTATAACGTCGTGCGTCGATGAGCGCGAATGGAGTAATTGATTTACTCACGTGAAAGCGTCGTAGGCCATCGTCATAGCGAGTGCTGGTTTGCATCCCCTCACAAACTACAGCTAGGTTGCCATTGCATTAACAAGTCAAGCTTAGAAATTAACTGTTGCGGCCCGCTTGTAAAGGACCTATGTCTCTAAAGTAGAAGTATGCATCTTGTATATGCTGTTAGCTGCATCTGAAAACTCAGTAAACCTGAGAGATGTTTGTCTGATAAATTAAGAAAAAACCAACAACTAAACATACCATCCAATTGGGACAGTGATCCCAAAGAGTATCTATGTTTTTAGTCGACGAGTACGAAACAGGTTCTGTATTTTGCCGTACTGAACCTTGTTCCGTACGGAATTTTTACGTTATATACCGAGACGGTGGGTAATTACAGTATATACATGATGGGTATATCATAAATTCAATCACCGTTTTCAAACTGATCTTTTTTTCTGAACAATCTTTATATTACTATTACTTACAGATGCCTTCCATTACCATTCCATTACCTTTCACTTCCATTACCTATTAGTTCCAGAGCGATTACCCCTGACAATGATGACTGTAACTAAAGTATAGAATGCAATTGTACATACAGTATGTTTTCATCTTAATAAGTTAATATCTTATTCATAACATTCAACAGTTAATTAAATCCCCTCACACATATATACACTCAATTCACATCAAAAGCTGTAAATGAATATGACCATACAATTTACCACGACGTAATCATACCACTGTTACATGTAGACAGTTTTTCGATATGTAGTTAAACGTAGATTTTGTATATCACTGCTAGATACCGTGACATGCTGGCACGACATACTTCTTTATTTAACTTTTCAGCTTTAAAACTATACTGACCTGTCATTGACAACGGTTTTTTATATGTGTGCTTGTGGTGTCAGGAGCAAAGTAAACAGGGAGGGGCCCACCTGATCAACATTTCCCTCTACACTGATCTAAACTTTACACAAGTTTGTTTTTCGCGTATGCACGCCAGTTGCTCGGTAGTTCCAAATATTTAGGAGCACTTTATTGTATGTTATAACAGCGATCAATCATCTACACCAGGGCCTGTCAACACACCCTTATCTAACTGTCAACGCGGTCATGATACCACTGTCCATCTAGTGTCAGCCCCAAATCACGTGGCTAGATGATTGGCAGGTGGACGCAGCCAATGGATGACGGATGGGATAGGCATGGGCGACGATGTGTGACGTCATTACCATGCCACCATGTCTTGGAACAGTGGAGCTTGGGATGATACTTTCTTGCAGTGCTGTGGGTCTTTGTATTTTGTTTAGACCTATACTCATTTACATTAACCAAAAATGGACCATATTCTTTTATTTAGCCACCAGACTCATGCGTCTATGTATACAACCCTACTGCATATGTATAAATATACAAATACATATTTGCGTATGTGTTTACATGGGTGTCTAATGCCAGGCAATTGTAAAGATAACCTAAGAGGAACGTGCTACAAAATCATTGTCCTGTATAACAATACATTAGGGCTGGCACCAACACAAATTGGATTGTAGAAATGTCAATTTCAGATGGACCAAGAAATCGTGTTTCACTATTCAAGTAACGTTGTTATTGGATCCTAAGTAGAAGAGACTAAGAGGTTTTGCTACCTTTCAAATCTGTATATTGTCTGTGTAGAAATCCTTTTATATCTGAACCACGAAGAAAGAACATCTCTCTCAATGACTCAAGAGCTGGATTGATAATGAATATTTTAGTCTGGATCTACAAAGAACTACAGAAAGGTGTAAATTTTATTCTTGTGTTGCGGGTAGCATTGGTCTGGAAGCCCAAAAAGGTCCTCTATCAACAAGCCGTGATTTCCTGTAAATTATGGTCTTTAGGGCATTATTGCCAAAAGAAGGCTATTGTCCATCTCTTTCGTAAACAACCACGAGCTGGATCATGTCGAAAGAAACACGATCCAGTGAAATAACCCCCAGGAGTGAGAATGGCGACAGACAACCACATTTTCTGTAAGCAACCCATTTGAATATCAAGCTTTCCTATAAACTTGTTATTCAAATGAGAACCCCCTGCCATATACCTTTCTTAACAAGATCAAAAAGTGTCGAATTCATAGCTCAATTGTGAAAGGAAGGAGGTAGCAATCTATCTTTTGACTTTTAATTGAATCTGTAGAGGTCGTATCCTACCAGCAAAGAAAACATTTTTCAGGGCTTCCAAGTAATTCGGCGAAGGGAAGTGTATTGTTCTGGTTACATGTAGGCTCCCTGGAATACTACCGATGTACCACACTTAGGCATAGGACACCGCATCACTGATGCGCTCCCCTTGAATCGGTCTGTTTTGACCATCTGTAATAAAACACAGGAGCAGTCCCTGGCATTTCTGGAGATCCCGCCGCCTGATGTGCCTTCAGGGATCAAAGGCTGACATGTCATCTGAGCTGATATTTTATTTGAGGAGGAGTATAGGTAGAATACGCTGATATATTTACATGTTATACCCCCCCCCCCCCCCCCCCCCGTAGAGCTAACCTCTGCCTCAAATAAAACTGTTTAGAAGATGTTGTGGAACACCCCCAGGGAGGGTTTTCACAACAGTGTCAACACTCAGTCTATCTTTGCAATTTGTAACCCATGACTGTATCAATTAACCATTTGACCAATTCCTACACTGTACAAGAATTCAATAGAATATCCGGGGTACTACCGTCAACGTGGAGAGTACGTTCATAGGAAATCTCTAAAACGTAAGTAGGATTGGCTTTATTCCGTCATATGAAATGCAACCTCTTATTGTGAGATTCTAATGAGTACTCCTGCGTTGATATCATCAGAGTTAAAAAACGTAGATGTCATAATATCATTGAACAACAATGATTAATAATATTGATAAGCCGCTGCTAAGTGAATCTATGGTGGTAGCCATCACAGAGTATTGACTGTTATGTATACAGATACTATATATCCCTTCCAGATAAGGTTTATTATAGTTGAGATTTACAATCAGAAAAATATTATGGTCACCTGTAAAATTTACAGTATTTCCCTGACATCCCAATTGCCAGGGAAAACCGTAATATTCACGGGAAATTGTTTACAGTGTAGGTCACCGTAAATGTTGTTACAAATGTTTAAAGAAAAGAACATGCCGGGAATTGATGTGTATCAGGGAAATTCTGTCTGACAAAAAAGACACAGTGTTGCTATATATCTGGTATGTGGTTAAATGGACTGGCACATTGAATATTGATTGAAGAAATGCTGTTCTCCAGTGCTCAAATGGTGGTCCACACATTATATACAAACTATGTCAACAACTGTATAACATACACACAACCCTGACGGGATCCCCTGGGGCACCCCTATGGTTCCCCTTCACACCGCCTGCCTCTGTACCAGTCTGTGATGTGCTTCTCCAGAGAGGGGCCGCCCAAACTACCATTCCGCCCCTATCTTCCATTGCCATCACTACGCATATATGCTCTGGAGACGATGGAAATTATGTATAGATGGCGCATGGGCAGATCTATATCCATACAAGCGGAAGTGGTTTGCCTGCATATTGCAGGCGTGACAACGATAATCATCATGTAAGGGATTAGAAATGCATTTTCTGATATCTTCAGCAAATCAGAAGTCATTGCACTTTATGATTGTGATAGCTGTGAAAAGCGATGGTAGTTTTCAAAATTTCCCAATTTGTTGAACGTATATATGAACCCATTAGCCTTTATGAAATGGACTGGAATCTACTCACATTGGACAGAAAAGTATGATTGCCGTTGAGGGAGTTGTAAGAGAACTATTACGCCGCCCTTGCATCTATTCAAGGCTTGTAGCCCCATGATCTCTCCAGGCTGCTTACCCTCCCTCCCAATATCACACTTCAAAGTCCCCTGCCCACACATGTATCTTCATTCTGGCTTTGAACTTTCACGCCCGAGTCACAGGGAAATAGCCACTTAGTCCCTCCTACGTCACAGTAACTTGGGGCGCGGATGGTAAGGGCATGGGGGTGAGGCCCGGGGTATGATATGTAAATACCCGAGGCCTATATGTGGCAATTGGTATGGGTCAATAGACATAGGGTAGCATGTACATGTATCTACGTTTATTTCACCCCATACATTTCACGTTTGGCTACAATTCTTTCCCTACCCTCTACATCACTGCAGAACTCGTAGTACATGTACGTCGGAATTCATTATGTGAATGTCAATACCACTAAGTGTATTTTTTACCACACATGAAACACGTATACATTATATATATTTCTCATGCTTTATTCTAATCATCTATTATTGCACGACACATGGAATAGCAACACTGAATTAAACTCGATATCAGAATACATATAAGTCTATATATATGTGTGTTGCGATCTTAATCTCCCATCTCTGATGATAAAATTAAGGACTCACAGATCTCAAAGTTCGGTAATACATCGATGTATTGCAATGATTTTGACAAATGTCTGTCCATATAAAAAAACCCATAAAAGGCACTTATGCCGATGATCTCTCGATTTTGAAGACAAACCTATTAATATGATATGTGCTATTTGATGTTTGTGCATAAGATGCGTTGGGGTTCACGTATCAACTAACACCAACATTTAGGTTAGTACACAAGGAAAGCAAGGCAGCTATGGTTGTGCCAAACAAACACCTAGAATAATCGTGACATGTTTTTGGCATTCACCCATCTTGTTTGTGACTATATGGTGTTGCATTGTCTGCCATATAGTGGCAATCCTATTTACAGCAGCAACTGTGGTGTGTGGAGTTTTATTTGGGGAAATGCCAACATTCTTATAAGACAAATCACGCAACTATTATTTCATGTGAAACACCAACACTTGCAAAGCACTAAAAACCTTTACGCATTTGTATATAGATACATCGATGGATATTAGCTTTCTTGGGGGTTTCCTGTTCTTATCAAAATAGCTTTGTGTATTCGAGAGTAGATACATTCAGTTGTTTGAAAATGGAGGAATTGTGACCGAACAATATCCATGTCTATTGCCATGTTGTGGGGCATGTGTGCTGTCATCTGCGTCTATTTGTCTTTGTATTTTGTCATGTATTGCTTATGCATCATGATCACTGTCAAATGCATGGATGTATCACTTGGATGTTTCACTTGCTAATACATTATAGGCATGCTGAATTAAGCCATTCTATGGACACTATTTTCTTTGAACGAATTGCCAAGTATAGCGCTAAAATTATTTTAAAATGTTGCCAGGAATGTTAAACGAGAGTTAATCAAGTCGTTCAACATCACATCTACATCCATTCAGCTGTGATTACAAGGGCGTTATCATAGATAACCCTTCGTAATTTAATGTTCATTTCATATAGATACATGTATTCAAAATCTGATGTAGTATCAAAAGATTTACCCCGGTTGATAATTCCCGCCTGGTCGATGTGCTTGGTTGATTGAGGCTCGGGAGAGTGGAATGAGATTTCCTAGACTTGGCGGCAACACTTACACTGTTGGTTGTTCTCTCACAGAGAGAACCTGAAGGGAAAAGGTTCAATTATCCTTCCCACTCTGCCTCTTGCGGGCCAAGACAAACTGCACGCTCTCCAACGGCTCAGAGCTGTGTGTGCTTAACACGCTGAGTACATATTGAAGAGGACGACCCAACTCGAGTCTACAATCAGTTTAGTGGATTTGGCACTGAACCTGTGTCTGTAGAGTGAATCGTGGCGCTATCCTGCTTTTTTAGTGGGTGTGCAACAATGGAAGCCTCGCCAGGTTCGGGTGGCATCATTTGTTAAATGTCGTCTGCATCATTCGTGACCGTACGCCTCTACGAAGCGCACGAGCAGGGAATTTAGAATGGTTTAAAGTATAGCATACAAATACGTCATAGCAGTCATAATTATATGCTTAAAATATTTGTCTTATATCAATTAGAATCAATGTGATTTATATGTATAAGTATGACAGGGATCTTGTAATGCACAATTCTATTTCAGTACATCATGTTTAACCTAATTAATAAACCTCAGTATAATTTATTGGAGCTATTGGTTATGGATTTGAGGTAAAGGGGATTGGCACGGTGTAAAAGGCAATGGTGATGGCGGGCTTTGCAGATGTTAATGCGTATTTGGCCATTAAAAGTTAAGTCCCCTCGTGTTCCAAAGTCTCGCGCCAATCGCCACTGACCACGCAAAGGCGGGAAGAGCGAACTTTCCTAATAGTTTTAACAGCACGAGAGGCGTCCATCCGGCGTCCATCGCGCGTCCCGCAGCCTGACCTCCGTCCGCCCCCGCCCCGACCGCCCAGCGCCGCGCGCTCTCGCCAACTCTCGTGTAAGCACGAGACTTTCAGAGAAGATGGCATTGTGAAAACGACCCGTCACCTCCGGCAGCCGGTCAGATGAGACGCCCCTATCACCAATCACGTGATATGACCATATAAGGTCACCTTTCACGGTAGTTTCTTGTAATGAGGTCCCGGGCCCTCCAGTGCTGAAGGCGGCAGGTAGGCTTTGGTCTCTGAAACAGGAGAGGGCAGCAAGATGTGTCAGGAGGCTCTGAGTTCCCGTATCGAAACGCCTTAGGTCCTTGACACCGAAAATATTTGAAACCAAATCTTGGTCCTAACTCACTCCTCTGTGACAATGGTTAATCAGTGGTGAAGACTTGGGAGGGGCCAAGTCCGAAAACCTTGGCGTGTTTAGGATGGGTTTGGGCTCGGAAACAGGGGCGTGGCTTGCTCGTAAATTATTCACAGGTCTGCCTTGGGTTCGTCACCAGCATTGCCCCATATGCTAAACACGAAAGGAATATATTTATTATACATGTCTACCATAAACTGGTAGGCATTGTAAGCTTATCAGTCTTGCCACATAAATCTTCACTGTTATACTGAATGAGTATTGACTTGCAAAGAGCATTTCCTGTGCCCCGAAATAGTGCACTTTATTCCCATGTATTGCCTTGGAAAGACTTTCCAGGAGAAAATAAATAGAATGACCAGATATTTTCTGTAAATATTTGAAAGAAAACAAACCTATAAGAAATTTATTGCAAAACGACATTCTCAATATCCCGTTTTGTACATACATGTAGTTTTTGTTTTATCAACCACAATTTTTGTTTGAAAGATGAATGAGACTTGCTCAAATGCCTCATATCATTGACACCCGTCCTTAATTATCACTTATAGAAGCTAATGCGCATTTTTTAAATTCCCTGAAGACCATTTGTGTTTGGGGACGATATATGATATTGTAACAGTTCATTATACTATGTCTTAGAAGGAGTAATTAGGGCCGTGCCTTGTGGGTCAGGGGGACTTGACCTCGTTCCCAGTGGGGTGTGGCTGCCGTGATTGACAGGCAGTGGTATCTTATCTTGGCCAATCATCTGACCACTCCTCCTGGAGGGGGCGGGGTCTGTGACCAGTGGATATACATGGACGGCATGTGGCCGAGATTAAACAGTCTTGCAGTAGTAGCTCTTGAGTTCTCGTCTTCTTTATGATCTGTTAAAGTGGCGATCTTGCCAGGATATTACGTTACCCTACCTACCCACAGATCATAAGATGGCGGAGCAACGAGAACAGAGAAAGTTGGACCTCGCTGTGATGGAATCCACACGCAGGAGGATCAATGACTTTGTTAAGGGAGTGGCTGTGATCGACGGGAATGAGCCGGCAGCATTCAGAGATTGGATCGATGGGCTAGATGCGGCTGATAAGGCAATTGATCCAGAGGATACCATTATGATGGACACGGTACAAGGACGGTCTAAGGGCGCACTAGGTAGGTGCATTATCGAAACAAAGACACTGTTTGCCGAGAGTGAGCCACCTACGGAGTACTCATGGGCTAACCTGAAGCCTGTACTTTTGAAAGCATTTCTCGGGGCTGAAGAAGTTAAGTTATTAAGACGGAAGGTAGAAAAAGCGCAACAAAGTCCCTGTGAGACTGTCAAAGAGTATGGTGTACGTTTCCTGGAGGAGGTGCACTACGCCTACACACCACAAGAGCGGCAAATAGATGTCATCGCCACCCAACTCACAGACTTTTATTTGAAGGGTCTGCGTAGTCCCAGGTTGCGTGAGTTGGTGGGTTGCCAGCGAGCGGACGATGTACGAGCGGTAATCACTCTAGCCAACCACAATGCCAGTTACCTGTCATTGGAGGATGTATGCGATTTGGAACAGGCAGCCTTGCCTCCGCCGCCTCCCACCTTACTAGATGAGACCCCACATTACAAGGAATTCGCTGGAGTATTGAAGTCGCTGGAAAGGCAAGTGCAGTCGTTGGCGGTATCCATGAAGTCGACGAAGGGTGGATCAGAGGAAGTAGCAGCTGTGGCGGCCCCGGGTAACCCGATGACGACCAATGAGTATACCCTGGCACCTGCGCTCGTCGGGTACGGGCCACCGATCCCGGCACCCCAGATGCAAAACCCTTACCCTGCACCCAATATCTTCTACATGGGGGTACACCCGGGGGCCGGCCGGGATAGAGGCCGGGGTCGAGGCAGAGGCCGAGGCGGTCGTGTATTACGGCCCAATCTACAGTGCTATACCTGCCAAGGGTTTGGGCATGTAGCCCGAGAGTGCCCCAGCAAGAAGGATATGGAAACAACGCAACCACAAAACTACCAGGCCGCAGAAGGAGAAGGATGGCCGACTAACGGGAATGCAGCCTATGGGCCTGTGGCGGGACACTACCCCTACCCGGGAAACTAGTTGCTGCGTCAGACGGTAGGGTGTGTATAATGTTATCACAGGGCAATACTACCGTGCATACCCTAGTTGATTCTGGCGCCTCTAGATCCCTTATCTCTGAATCAAAATGGAAGCAACTCTGCAGGGACGCGGGACGGCCGCAAGTGCTTATGGCGGGACTGGTACTGAAATCACTGTCAGGACACATGCTGGAAACTCAGGGAGTGGCGGTTGTTCCCCTATATGGGTGCGAGATCCCAGTGTACGTGTGTAATGAGCTCAGGCACGATCTTTTGCTAGGGATTGATGCGATGGAGCTAATGGACTGCCAGCTAGACTGTGTGAATAAGAAGGTGTGGTTGGCTAACCAGTGGTTTCAATATGGACAGTGTGGGGACACCAACAAAGAACTCGCGGGTATCCACTCTGAGCTGGATCAATGGAAGGAACAATATCCCGGGGTGTTTGCAGTTGGAGCGACATCACTGTCAGCCGCCCCCGAGGTAAAACTTCACATAGATGTGGGCCAGCATACTCCTATCAAACAAAGACCCTATCGAATCCCCCTGGCATTGCGGGATAAAGTGACGTATGAGATAGACAAGATGCTAAAAGATGGAGTGATTACTCACAGCAGCAGCCCCTGGTCATCCCCATTGCTAATTGTGCCCAAAACGGACGGTGGATTGAGGTGCTGTGTGGATTATAGAAAAGTGAACCAACTATGCAAAAAAGATGCCTACCCGCTCCCCCATATCCAGGACATATTCGACGCTCTGGCAGGTGCCTCGGTATTCTCGGTGTTGGATCTAAAGAATGCATACTACCAGGTGGAGATTACAACCCAGAGCAGGGAGGTTACAGCTTTTAGTACGCCTACGGGACTTTATGAATTCCTCCGAATGCCTCAAGGGTACTGCAATAGCCCTGCCACATGGCAGAGGTACATCAACAAAGTGCTGGCACCGGTGTTAAACAAGAATGTACTGGTGTATTTGGATGATATTATTGTGTATTCTGACAATGACACTGACCACACTGATCATCTAACCGAAGTATTCAATCTGCTGCAACAGCACCGGTTGACAGTGAACCCCAGTAAGTGCAAGATCCGTCAACCTGAGGTGAAGCTGTTGGGGTACATCGTGGGGCGACAGGGCATTCGGCCTGACCCTAGAAAGGTGGAGGCCATCAGGGACATGGCACCACCCACAAACGTGAAGGAGGTTCAACGTTTTCTGGGGCTGGCGGGCTACTACCGCCAGTGTATATCAAACTTTGCTGAACGTGCTGCGCCGCTAGTGGAATTGACCCGCAAAAATGAGCTGTTTCTATGGAACGAAGAACGAGAGGCGGCTTGGAAGGCGCTGA
Organism: Alentia gelatinosa; assembly: GCA_950022655.1. NCBI lineage: Eukaryota > Metazoa > Annelida > Polychaeta > Phyllodocida > Polynoidae > Alentia > Alentia gelatinosa. Next base: position 45,024,415 of record OX465583.1, on the reverse strand, counting down.
AAAATGTGTTAACCTCGGAATCCATTATGGCATTTCCAGACTCCAAGAAGCCATACAGACTGTATGTAGACGCCAGCATGGCCTGTGTAGGAGGTATTCTAACACAAGCTGACGATGAGGGGGTAGAAAAGCCCATCCAGTACATATCTAAACAGTTGAGTGTCAGTCAGCAGAAGTGGGCGACCATAGAGAAAGAGGCGTTCGCCATTGTGTACGCGCTGCAGAAATTATACCCGTATTTGCAGGGTGCAACCTTCACCATAATTTCTGATCACAAGCCGCTCAGGAGTTTCTTCCAACAGGAGGTCAGAAATTCTCGAATACAGAGGTGGGCAGTGCTGCTGGCGGAGTTCGGAGCCCCCATTGAGTACCGTAAGGGGGCCTACAATGTGCGCGCGGACATGCTGTCGAGACTGCCCCCCCGATCTCCAGCACCATCAGTGGCTTCAAGCCCTCAGGAAGTTGGGCAGGTTGTACAGGACGACGAAGCCGTATTGTTGGAGAGTGCCTCTCTGCTAGCAGTCGAACCCTGCCGCACTGTGTCCACAGAAGGTACAGCACAGTGGGAGGACCCCAACCTTACCAAAGATACCCTGATAGGACATCAAGTTCGGATGGCGGAATACCAACAGGGACTTAGACAGGAAGATGACTACTTTGTGTCGGAAGGTGTGCTGTATACCGTGAGGGAGGTGAAGGGCGTGAGTTTCCCTCGCATTGTGTTACCCCCCACTCTGGTAGAGCGAGTGGTCATGAAAATCCATCAAGAACTAGGCCATCAGCGCATGTACAAGATCTATGAGCGTATTGCGCAGCGTTACAAATGGCCTGACATGCGACGGGGAATTCATAGGATACTGGAACAATGTCCAGTATGCACCTTGTACAGGCCAGTCAAAACCTACCCCCCTTGCCAGCCCCTACCAACGGCGACCAAACCCAATGAAATTGTGGGGATTGACTTGATCGGACCATTGCCAGTAAGTCACAGGGGGCATGACTATGCCATAGTTTGTATTGACCACTGCACGGGTTGGGTGGAGGTGACCCCAATTCGGCAGAAAAAAGCAGAAAACATCGTGGCTTTTTTCAAAGAAGTATGGCTGCCCACTCATGGGCCCCCGGAAATTGTGATCTCCGATCGGGGAAGGGAATTTCTGAATGCAGCGGTGCGGCAACTAACACAGGAACAAAACATACAGTGGAGGTACTCTACCGCTTACCACCCCATGACGAACGCCAAAACGGAACGAGTAAATGGGACGATCAAGGCTATGCTAGCCAAATTGGTAGCAGGGAGAGTACATGACTGGGAAAAACATCTGGGTGCAGTGTTGTGGGCCTATCGATCAACGGTGTCCACAGTTCATGGATTCTCACCGTATTTCCTGCAGTTCGGACGAAACCCGCCAGGGACCAACAACCCCGTTAATGTGCGAACACCAGTGGGGGAGGAATTAAAAGTGTTGGCTGATCAAATCCAACAACGAGAAAAGGCCCTACAATTGGTAAACCAGAGAACGAAGAACTTACAGCAACGCAACAAGATGCGGCTAGATCAGAGACCGGCCGCACCCTCGTACCAAGTGGGACAGGAGGTACTGCTGAACAATGCACGGGTGACAACGTTCCAACCCACTTATTTACATGGGTATGTAGTCACAGAAGTAAAAGGCCACGTGATTACACTACGGCATTTTTCAGGACGGACACTCAGAGTAAATGCAGAACGACTAAAGCTAGTGCCTTCCCACATCACTTATCTGCCCCTTGACCGTGGATCTACGTGTGCAGCGGCAGCAGACAAGAACCCCCCAGGGGATCCCCATGGCACTAACACGGTGGGGCGGCGGCCGACAAAGGACAAGGAATCTATTGAGTGTGCAACTAATCAGGCCGCCGATGACCACAGGGATACTGACAAGAGGTTGTTTAATCCATACGCTAACTTGCCGCCCTCCTGTGTAGTAGAAAGCCGGTATTATCCAAAGGACGCTCGCATCCCAGCAGAACGATTGGCAAGCGGTAAGACCATTAAACGACGATTAACTCGTAAACGACAATTACAAAGGAGCCGGGCCGCATCGTACTCTGCGTTATCAGAACGCCCTGCCGCCGACACAGGTTCAATCACCACTAATCTCGACAGGTGGCCCTTGCTATCTGTAGCGGACCGTGTGCTCCCTGCCTTGGGCAACGACACACTAGAGACAGAAACGATAAACATGCCTGGGAGTGACCCTCCGGAGGACGAGGTTTGCACCCCCCCAATTGATCTTCCTACAATATACACGGGGGACCGGGATGACAGGACGGATTACACCAGACACCCGGGGGAGCCTGTGTCGCCTCTCGCCGAAGATCACAGCACGCATGCTGTGTGGTCAGAGGAGGAGTCTGACACTTCGGAGGATGGAGGAGAGATAACAGATAGGATGAACGATTCCCCGCCGCCTCGGGAAGACAACCAACAGGGGGACGATAACAACCAAACCACAACACCTGATACCGATTTACAGGAGCAGGACATGACGGTGTCGTCGTCAGGTACTAGACCCAGAACGAGAGCTGCACATCGTATAGCTCATGGACTGACGACTAGGACAGACATCAATTACAAAGAGTGGTCCACTTCCTCGGAAGGGACGTCTGACGAAGCGTCTAGAGATGGGCAAACCATATGACTAGGGGAATTGTGTGTGTCACGGTGCTTGTGTATGAACTTCCGAAGCAGCAACCCCCTGGGGACTAACACCTCGTTGAGGCTATCGATGAAGTTAGAAGATGGATGACAGTTATAGTAGTAGCCATTGATATTGTTTGTATTTGGAATGACATTGAAATTTGAGAATAACGAGGGATCAGGTCAGAAAACAAAGATGGTCATTAATGTTGATAAGCCTGAAGCAGCAATACCAAGGAAGCGGACGCTAAAGGGCCATACGATTAATTTGCTAGACGCTTGAAGCAGTGGGTTGTGCATGTAGATGGACGATGGATAAGTCAATACGAACCTTTGTTAAGTATTGTGTGTAAAGCCTGAGATGGATCCGGACCTTAGTAGTATATCGACAAAGTACAAGTTATCGAGTTTGTGGTCCGTCAGGAGATTGTATCGGTTATGTATAAGATATATATCCTAGGCTGGTAGAAACAGTGTGTTAGCCTGACTAGTTCAAATCTTTACTAATAACTGTTTTTAATTGTGGGTAATCCAAATGCTTGGATTAACCTGGAGGGGGGAGAAATATGTAACAGTTCATTATACTATGTCTTAGAAGGAGTAATTAGGGCCGTGCCTTGTGGGTCAGGGGGACTTGACCTCGTTCCCAGTGGGGTGTGGCTGCCGTGATTGACAGGCAGTGGTATCTTATCTTGGCCAATCATCTGACCACTCCTCCTGGAGGAGGCGGGGTCTGTGACCAGTGGATATACATGGACGGCATGTGGCCGAGATTAAACAGTCTTGCAGTAGTAGCTCTTGAGTTCTCGTCTTCTTTATGATCTGTTAAAATATGATACAATTAAAATATATTCATTAAAACTGCCTTAGATTTATGTTCATTGTGAGTGTTAATCCTTAGAATCAATTTGATTTCAGTAAAAAATACCACACAACAGTAGACTAAACTATTTGCCTATATACGGGCCTACGAATGGGAGCGCGCGCACAGACACACAGGCACAGGCGCATACGTTTATACATGTATAACACTAAGAAAATATATTTTAAAAGAAAACAGTTTATTTATTCATCCTAGATAGAAAAATCCGCAGCTTATCAGCAATGACAAAATTGATCTGCGATTCAAACCTATGTAAAGTCACATTCGCTCTGAAATTTATATCAAAAGTATTCCCATGACTGATAAATCACAATTAAAAGTAGCAGGTTTTTTTCGTGCAATAAAAGAAGAAGTTTCAAGGGTATTCCCAAGACAGGTAAGGGCAATTTAAAGCGTTCTCTTCACAAATTCTCACACTTAATTCATGTTTATTGGAAGGCCCTTTAAAGTAGCTTCGCTCGTCTGTCCTAATATCGCAAACTATTTACCCATTTAACTAATCAGTGGGGATGCACTCAACTACCCGGTTTTCCCGCCAAATTCATGGCGGCTCATTCTGAACGCAAGAAGAATGTCGTCTGTGACGTCATAACGATCCCAGGTCGAGTTAATCTTAACTTGCGTCCATTTACCAGGAAAGATCAATTCTAATTAAGGTGGCACTTAAATCATATCCGGCGGCGGTGTAATAACTTAAACTTCAAAATCACTTTGCGCCATCATGAAACCTGTTTAAATTAATATTGGCCCCGCGCCGGGCCCACAGCGACTTGTGGTGATGAGTTACTGTTCGCCGGTCCAAATATGGGCAAATCACGTGAGGTGCAGTGGGCGTCTCCAGCACAGGACGCCTGCGTACGCAATATTAATGTTTAATCACCGGGAGGAGGCTGGGGACGGTGTGTGTGTGTAGGCGTGTGTATGGGTATAGGTGTGTGTGCATGAAGATACATAGTACATAGTGAGGGTGGTGCTGTTTGTGGGTTAATTGAATACTCGTTGCTTAAGGCGGGATTATCCAGGGTAGGCCTACAGCAATCTTAGATAGTTAAGTTAGATTTGAAATTCCTCTTTGAAAATAAAGATTACTGGTTATGAATATAACTAACTAGGCAGATAATCTCATTTATCAAAACAAGGTCTTATTTCAAGGAAAAAAATGCATGTTCAACAGAAACGTCAATTGTATAGCCATATTACTAGCACTCACACAAGGCAGCATATATGGATTGACGGAAAGAGAGGGGTATAGTGCTCAACGAATGGCTCTATAGGGTAAAGCATGATGGGCTATGTACTCTGTCATAGTGTCATGCCCATCTGGCGGGGGAAGGGGATATGATGTAAAGACAAATTGAATTAGACATAATATATGCGAATCCCTAGTCTACATCTTCGTTACATCTGCCATTAAGCAAGGTCATGCAAGACTTGAGAATACCCCCAGCATTCCCAGCCTCACCTATGGTGCTGATAAGCATGCCTGTTCTGTGCAATACAAATGCTAGACGCATTTGTTACGATATTGATGTATCCTTGACTTGGTTCCTCAAGAATTGAGGCAGGTTTTAGGAACCGAACGATATCAGCCTTTGTGCCAGAATTGGGTTTTGGGCGGAAAAGTCTCTTATTCTATGTTTTTGTTTAATTATTTGTTTTTTTCGTGTTCCTCCTTTTATTCTTTTCCCAATCTGTGTGTCCGGCTGTAAGGGGTGCAGATAGTGTGGGAAATTGTGGTAACAGATGTTACGGTTCATGTGACAATTATTTGTATGAGCTGCAGTACCAGCACTTGTACGTTGGATGTTATAGAGCGAGCTGGATGTTTTTGTGTGCGGTGTGAGAGTTGTGGAGGTAACATGACTACTGTACTACAGCCGTGTTGATGTGTTTGATGGGAGGGGGAGGTGTCGGGAGGGGAGCTGCAGAGGACTGTGGCGTGTCAGCTCATTACCACTCCCGGGCGGGGACATATGGCAGCGCCCACTGGCCGCCTTTGTAAACTTGGATACAACTTCCTAAAATATTGGGTCTGCTGATCTGAGGCAATGATTAAAGCCGCGGCCACCAGGGGGAGGCTGCGCGCGCAGCGTGATGGATGGGCCACAAACTTCTACCCACAGACGGCGCCACCGCCGGCCTCGTTTTCGCAGTGGGCTGACGCACTTTCTGCGTGACAAAGCGATATTAATCTATTAATTTCACTCGATTCATCCGCCGAAGTTGGTGACATACCCTTTCATCTCGTCCGATCCACCTCAAAGTCACGCCGCCGAAAAGTAAGCTCAAAGAGAAACTGGTCACCTCTGGGGGGATGGGCGGAGGGGAGGGGGCTGGGGGATTCCGCCGACCCTCAGCTCGCCCGCGCACGCGCAGCGCCTCAGAAGTTGGATCGTCGAGAGTTCCGGATCCGCCCAAGCTGTCGAGGCTAAGTCCGGCATACTGAGGTGCCCTTCTTTTGACTTCCGGGTCAGCTTTGGAGAGGGCAAGGCGTGACGCTCTGAGGTGGTGTCTGATAGCAGGGAAGGCGCGCCGGCTATAGGAGATGGGTCGCGCCACAAGACTATTGGTGGCTTATTCAGTCTCCATATCGCCCACCTTCATCTGGGGAGCCTCATCAGTGGCAGGCTGTGGTTGGGGGTGGGGGTGGGGAGGGGTGGTCGTTGTCTTATCGAGGCGAGAAAAACACACGCGAGGCGCCAATAGCCGCTACACCGCCCACCACCACCCCGTCGCCGCGCGCTCAAATTAAAACCGGAAGCGCGTCCGTGTCTCTCGGCCGCGTCCTCTCGTCGGCGCGAGATGAAAGGGCGCGCGCGTCGTCGGCGGCGTTCTCGTCGTCGTCGACAAGGAGGGGTGTGTTGAACCAGGCGCCCATACCTCCAGGGTGGGTGAGAGCGGGGCCCAGCGTCTCCCGTGTCTACAGGACGAAGCCGACCCCGGAGTTCCCCATCCCCATCGTCAACCCCCTCCCAACTCGACACGGCTAGTCGTCTTAATACCAGTCGTCATGCAAGGAGGCGATAAATCTAAATTAGGGGCGCGCGGGGGCAGGCTGGAGACGCCGCCCGCCACCCGCCCCGCCTGTCGTGGTGCTAAGAAAATCGGTCAGTGGTTCCTCGGCTGGCTATCCATCAATATTAGGTATAGTTAGGCTCGGCCCGCGGCCGCCGGCTGCCCGGCCCGCGTCCCCGCCGCTCCTCCCCAGGTCGGCCCGGCCGGTCGGCCCGGCGGGTGGGCGCGCGGAGCACTCTCAACAAATACCAATCTTTCACTTGGACCGCGGCAAATCGGTACAAAGAAACATCTGTGTTTGAAAGGTTCGGTCTACAACTGCCCCCTACTGCTCGTCCCCTTCTTCTACACGCCCCACTCCACACACACCCCTTATAAAAAACACCAAAAGAGGGTGCATTTTACTTGTGCTGGACACGCTTGTAGAGGTGTCGCTGTGTGTTGAAGAGAGAGGAGGGACTGTCGTCCGTGGTCTAACATCCTCCCAGTAATACACTGAGGGCTCAGAGGTACACATTGCGAAGCCCTGCAAGCAATATCGATTGTAAACAACGTTAGTAGTAATTCATGACTAAAGTGAACACCAACAATTCTGAATCGAAATGTAACAGGGACACCTAATTTACCTACTAAAATAAAAAGAAGCTATTTTCATTTCCAGATAGAAAATTTTAAAATCCGACAGACAATTTCAACTTTTTTGTATTCAACGACTATTTCTTACTCCGTAATATCATTAGTAATTCACGAAGGTACTATTCCCTTGAAATACAGTTTTGGTATCATATATGTACGTTGCGAACACATGTTTAACCCACTCAAAAAATCTAGACGTGAATGTGCATTGATTATCCGACGCGGATGTTGGATCCATAGTTTTTTTAAAATGTTATTTTCCTTTTGATTTTCGTCAAATACGTGATAATGCAGCTGGCAAGCAGCCATTGATATAGGATCCGGGTCGTAGAAATAGAATTTTAATCTGAAAAATAAGGCAGGATGGGACATGGACATGACTATCTCGACACAGGGAGGACGCGCAATATGACGGCAGAGTGACAGGCGTGTGTCGCCCGGTCTACAGCCGGCGGTCACCGTGAGGACGGGGACGACCACGCCGGGAGGACGGCACCTGCGGCCGGGCAGACTGCTCCGGTGTCCCGTCATCGCCCGACGCCTTTCGTTCCCCTTCCATCCCACACCCGGCAATACCATATTCCAAAATATGCAGGACCTAAATAAACAATTTCTCAATATTTTATTCTCTATATGTGCAGATTTCCATCTACAGTGGGCCTCATGAATATTTCCGTGTTCCTTTCTGTACCTCAGATTACTTTTGCCCAAATGACTGTAAACAATAATGATACCATATTAATCAAAATCGATCTGTTCAACACATATTAGATGTGTGCATGTAGATTGTATCCCAATACTGAATGTATCCTTCTGTGGTGCCGTCAGTCACTTTAAATTCAGGTGATAAAGAAAACTAAATTAAATCGTTCAGTGGTGCTTGATAAAATGTCTGGAATTATCTTAAGATAATACCTACCTCACCTTAAACCATCAACTTGAAACTTAGTAGATGTTCCTTACAAAACGGCCAGTACTAAATATCAAATATACCATTAAGCCTACATAACATGCAAGTGCAATTTATCCCACATAAACAAACTAAGAGGCATGCTGCATATGCTATAGACTTACATGTAGGCTATATATCTAATGTTCCAATCCCATGCTACAAATCCCAAGCCCCCTACAAATTCATCATGCTTGTACGTTACCCCACATTCAATGTTACTTGCCTATAACATTTCCATACTAAATTCCTGCCTAGTACCGTGCGCTCACCACCCAACGCCCGGAGCCCAGCCCTGCTCCCCGGGCCCCCAGCACCCGGCGCCCCGTCTACGCCCTACCAGGAACATTTGGGTAGGCAGGGCAAATATCGGCGGCGACACCTCCAAATGTTGACGGGCGCTGGCCGCGTAATGGCCGCTGCCTCCTCTTATTGCTTTCTCGTCGCCACGGGAAAACACGAGATTCATCTTGCGCTCAGTAATAAGACTGTCGGCCAGCTCCGCTTCCTCCTGATGAAGATAAACGCTTCCAACCGCATCCAGCATCTGATAGAGAAAAAAATAGAAGAAAAATAGATAAAGTCGCTGGTGAATATTTCATGCGGGGAAAATGCCTGAAATATTGCCTGGCTGCTGGATATTTAGTGATTTCAACGCCGCAGTGTTTTTTCCAAGATAAATGTACCATTAATCACAGGCTGAGAAATTAGGCGATCCATCAGAACCGGCAAGGAATGACGGGCTGAACCTCCATATTTACTCCCTCCATGCATTCCCGTCCCCAATGTCCACCCCATGCGCCGTGCCAATATATGGATCGCTCCAGCCTAATATGATAGACGCCACTGATACCTCTTTTTTTCTAATCTCAGTCAATTTCTAATCTCAGTCAATCAGTGCCTGAAACCATTTGTGGTGGATGTAAATGATCGATCCTGGCAGTGTAGGTATTATCGGCGGGGTGACTTTGAAGAGCGCCAGTATTGATGGGTATACTTTATTGGACATCACCAGCAACCACACTGCATATATGACGCGAATAATTGATAACAGGTATATTCATATAGTTGGACTATAAATCAGACGTCTTTATCCTTTCTAGCTTTTATAACTTTCACCTTCACTTTCTAATGCTTTGAATATGCTACACAATCACGTGTAAGGATTGACATTGGTTTCCAACAGAATTTAAGAATCTTTATATGAATGGAATGTTTTGATAAAACTATTGACGTCTCAGTATAGTTAAGTTTTGATTTAACAGGTTGCTTTGCATGTATACGTGTACCACACTCACTACATGTATACGAGCATGTAGGCCTGGTAGGCCCACATATACAAGGATGCAGATCTAATTATTTGTCATTCGTTATTTTAGCCAATATGTATCAAATGTTTAGTTGTCGTTTGTAATGATATTGTATTTTCACTAAGTGACGAAATTCTGCAGGGGAACCCGTGCATTGTCGGCGAAGAAGGGTGGGAGGGGGTGTGGTTTGGCTTTCAACGCGGGGCACCTGCGCGCACCCTCCTGTGGATTCTCAGAGCATACAGTTGGCGGGTGCAGGTTGTGCGCGCGGTCCCACTGGTAACATACCCGTGTTTATAATAGATGAGGTACACACGATCCATATTGTGTCCTATTTCCACAGTTTTCCCACTACTCGAGCTACGACTACAGCGCCCATTGTGTGTGTCTGTCCACAACAACAAGGAAAAAGCCACTCACTGACTGCCGGCTATGGAGACCTTCAAACAGAGCGCACGCCTGTGGGGACTGCATGGGAGCCAGACTCGGGCCAAAGTTTTTATTTCATAACTGTTAGCCAATTCACGGTTATTAGACAATCTATTGTTTGGAGAGTCGGTTATTAGGCCATGTTTTATACATATCATAGTTAAGCAATGAGAAAGTCCCAAATGTCTACATATTGGTCTTTCCTCAACAATATGACTCAGGGGACATGACATAACCGATCTATCAAATTTGCTGTATATCATTGTCTGTGTTACATTCTCTGCACTAGAATGAATTATTAAAATAATGTTATAGTGTGATTCACCGGGGAAGGTTGCACGTATAGCACTGTTTAAACTGTGGGGCCTGCACAGACTACTCAATAGACATTGTAAATCTTGTTTACCTAGACGACGTTACCAGGGAAAGGTTTCTAACATCGTGCCAGGAATATTGCTACACGATTCTAGTCTGTCCCTATATTGGCGGCAGTAAGATTTACCGACGCTCTGCCACCATTCTTTTAGCCAACGCGAGTGGCGACATTATTGGAGACTCGCAACCTTCATCAATTTCGCTGCTTGTTCGCTGGTGCCGGCGGCACTCCAAATAAATCATTACGACGTCATTTTTGCAGAAACCCCTTCGAAAGTTGCCTACCATTAATCAGGTCTGCCCGGCCGGGGTCTCCGCCCGCCGGTGGACCTCGTCCATCAACGCCGCGTCCACGTTCGATAGAGAATCCATTTCCTTCGTCAAACACCGGCCCAATCCAAAATGGCTGCCGCCGGTCGTATCCAGCCGGCGCTGCCGCCGCCGCGCGCTCCGGTGTCGCAGCGGAGAGGTGACCACCCCAAAAGTTGGCCGTCGGCGACGCGGGAATATGTGAGTGTTGTGCGTCCGGACCGGGAGGGAACTTTTAAAACAGGGAGCCCCGTCTGCGCACCGTCACCCCGCCGCCCTCCACCGTGCACTCTCCGGGCGGATATTACGGGAAGGCATTTCAGGAAAGGCCTCTCCGGGTTCACAGTTCACCCGCCTTCGGCTCCGAAAATTGGCGCCAAAAGTCGAATGTCTGCTGCCCGGGCTCAGTGATAGATTGGGCGCGTTAGCAGCAGACATCGACGACGTTTAGAAAGCACGGCGGGCCGCCATATTGCCTCAATGCACTTGAGGTAATGGATGGCAGGACTCTTTTCTCTAGCTACCCTTCTATTCCTTCATTACCACTCAGCCCATTTCGGGGCATATTTCCGGGGGGCTTTTCTGCGGAGAAATATTTGAGAGGTGCCTAATGCACATGCCAAATACGCCTACTGTGTTTGAATGCATCGTCCCATATTTCACGTTAAGTGAAGAGGTACTGCAAAATGGAAACTATATTTAAAACATGCCTCACCATGTTACAAGCAATTGTGCCTTTGCTACTACCTCAAAATCTTCTTATGATAATTTTGGGATGTATTTAAGAAATTAAACGTAGTGTTGAATATGGTTCCGTGTATAAATCCACTGTCTACAGCCGAACATCAGAACCTTACATAGACACACCGTCAAACTACATGTATGTCATGCCATGTAAAAATATACGATCACTTTTGTCTGATGAGATATGAAACCTTCTCCTTTTATCTCATTGACCGTACAATATCCATCTATAAGTGGTAAATTATTCCTCTTTCCGGTAAATATGCTCCTATACGTTGCCCAGAGGAGCGAGATGTTACAAAACGAACTGCATTTTTTTCATTATAAGAGATATTGTTGAATGTCTCTTCAGTGCATGGACTTGGAGTTTTAGAACAATCCGTCGAAATTCTGGACTATGACACTAGCTTCAAGAACAGCCATAGTTATAAGCAGCATATTCAGACAAGCAGTATCTTTTCAAACCTGGACATCATTTTACAGATCCCCCTGCACTTCCTGTATTGTACAAATACTGTATTGTCTGTTTTAATCATTTTTCCTTTTCGACTTTGTATCAAAACTCACCTAATCATGTTAGACACGGCCCAAACTTGTTAGCGATATAAAAGAAAGATGTTTTCGAAACTTTAAGTTTGTAGATATCATAAGGCCATATAAGATACATACTTACTGGAATTGTTAAAGCAGAACCCACAAAAATACGAGCATATTTTCCTACAAAAACCAATGGTTGTAAAATTTGAACGATAGCATATAGCTCAACGTTGATAAGGGCTACAATTGACCAACGGAAGAGGTTGGAGCTAAAAGTCACATGCTCTCTTAGAAAGGAAATAAAGGTGTTTTATCTAAAGTATCATGCATAGGCCTATGCCTTTGCCTGTCTCTCTATTTATGAGTGCCTACATATTGTTGTATTTGTACGTTTAGCTTCATTGCTCAAGCGTATGTAATGGTTACATTCCATATCCAAAAGCAAACAATGTGTTTCCCTAGATACCGATGTCCTCACACGCAGTATGTTGTCAAAACACAAACACACAGACACACACAAATATGTATACACACAGACACAGACACACACACACACACACACACACAGACTCACACAGATAAATGTATATTATATATATATGTGTGTGTGTCTATATATAGAAATAAGAGAAAACGTGGTCACTGAGCCCGAAGGGATGGCCGTTCGAGGTCTTTTAATGCCCATTAATACGTCCTGACGCCGCAGGCGGAGGGACGTATTTTTGGCATAAAAAGGCCGAGAATGGCACCCCTACGGGCTCAGTCACTACGTTTTCTTATTATTACATACCTAAATATAAAAAAAAAGGCCATTTTAGATACTTATTAAATGTACCAATTGACCCAATGGCCACAGTGCGCCCGAATATTCACTACGGGCGCAGTGCGCCCGAACATTAATTATACTGCATCCCTAGCAGCGGGCAGTATTTCATAGATGTTCGGCCATAGGTATGTAATAATATATATTACTGCATAGACCGGCACGAGTCGCACCCCAGCGCACCACTTACCCAAGTTCCAATTCACACAGTGCGGATATACTCAACACCAAATATACTTACGACTGTGAAGTTTTCAATTTCAAATTACAATCGGTAACTTTTGGATTTATCTCTTGGAAAACCAGTGAATTGACTTTTTGAAGATGGGTGGGCGTGATGGGTGGCCCCTGGGAGCCCTGAGGTGGGCGGAACCCCGCTAGGAGGGAGGTCCTACTGGTGCTAGGCCCCGCCCCTCACCCGCATTGCATGCCGCCGCCTTGCACGGTGGCACGCCACCCCTGCTGCCCACCCCTTGAGGGTCCTACTTTACCCCCACACTGACTACAATGGACAACATAACTTGCCTTCTTCTGTCATTTTCTCACAAAGCAGCAACAGAGAATACATATAAATGTGCCCTTGGGCAAACATCGCTCAATATTCCTAAGTGGTATTACCCCGAGTGTCGCCCCAGTATCATTGCCCAAAGCTAGTGACCGGTAATAGTTAAAAGGAATAACAATCAAAAGTGTTAATTAAGATGGGAGTAAAGGTGTGACTTTTCAGAGATAATAAAAGCCGTATATAAAGATAAGGGAATCTATGGATGGATTCCCAATTAGACTTGCACTTGTAGGTTCCCACATATAGATATCCTTTATCAAATCGAATCAAAGAGCAAGGACTCACACAATTTGAATTCAATACCCTTATCAATGTAGGCACACAGACTCCTATGAATTGATATTTTAGATGGATTCAACGATATGCGACAGACGTATATCTTTTTATATCTATTTTGAGATCTCGAATGATGATTGCGTTTTTACGTCTATTGAGTGTATCCTATTAAAAAATATTCAGCCTCTTCAATCTTTGTTCAATGATCATATTAGTCTTTGCTTTTGAAATTCTTTGTGTCCTATATTTATATGGTTGATATCCAGAATATGGCAACAATTCAATTTCAGGCATGTCCAGTGCTATATCTCTACTAATAATGAATATATTCATAGATTATTATGGCCATTGCATGTGCCATGAACAGACCTTTCTTGCCATATGTACTTGTTCCTATCTGTTAGCAAAATTTCGCCTGTTATGGCCCAAAAACATATAAAGAAGCAGCTTTTTTTTAAAAATTAGTTTTTATTAAATAACTGTCTAAATTTTTACAAATATCAAACTCAGTTTCATTACTGAACTAGTTTTACAATAAAATGACATTGCAGACTAAATAAAAATGGGTATTTAAATTGTTTTGTCAAGAAATTTCCATAATTTCCATCAATATTTGTGTTGGCTAAAAATTGAATTCTTCCTCCATGTACATTACTAAGGGGGTAGAAATAGCATTGGAACACTGGTTTATGATACATTTTTTGTAGTTATCAAATAAAGAAAAATTGCCTTTGTACCATGCTTAAAATTCAAATGATCAGAAATATGTGTATTAGGAGCAGCATGGCATTAATTGATTTGGCTAAAATGTGCTTCTGCCTCCATGTACACACATAAGTAACAATATTTCCATAACATTTGCTAATATAATTTGAAAGAAATATAACATGAGTAGGATATGACCACATCTTCCCATGTGTGAAATTGAATTAAAATACCCACACACACTATGAAGTTATACTATTAAATCATGTACTTCTGCTTCCGTGTACATACTTCTGCCTCTGTGGTCATAGGTTTATCTCTGTTTTCAAACAAAAAATCGGCCTGCTATGGGTCTTAGTGTTAGTAGGTGATGCTGTGGGTGTTGGTTGATAAGTGTAGGTGTTGATGGGTGTTGATGTTGATGGATATTGTTGTTGGTGGCATAAAAATGTCTAAAATGTGTAGGTGTTGGTTATCGGAGTGTGGCTGTGAATGGTTGTTCATGCTGGTGGGTGTTGGATGGTAGTGGGTGTTTCTATCTGTCTAGCGGGGTGTCCTTAGTCAATAACAGAGCGTTCACATAGGCCTGCGTCAGACACAGGCCGTGTCCCTCAATTAGTGGCAGCGAGAGAACCCTCTCCTAGACCGGAATTGGTCCATTTTCGACCACCTGATGGTAATAGCTTACAAATTGAGGCACTGAGTCGGGCCCCAAACATAAGCCTAGTGTCCTGGAGGTACGTTTTAATCCTTGCTGTAGATTCCCATTGGAGACCGGCCAGTGGTAAATCCTGTGGGTGCACTTTAATGCTTCTGTAGGCATTAGAAAGGTCCAGTTTGGCTATGAAGTCGACCTTGTTTATAAAAGTGGCTGCTTCTTTCAGGGATTGATACCTCAATGATTTATTTATGGTGTAAGAGTTCAGGGAGCTCGCCGCTGGTCTGCTGCCATCATGGATGATCCTTCCATCTTAGGTATCACTGCCAGTGCTGAGATGATAATGGGCTTGTCTTTGACTATGACTATGACATACCTGCCATTGTCAAACTCCGCCTTCAGTTGTTTCTGGACTGCCTGCTTGTTTTTTGGGTCCAGGGAGGATTTGTGATTGGCCTGCTCTGCTTTTGCTTTCTCAGTATTTGTGTTCACAATACAGAAGCCTTTTGATACAACCTCAAGAATGTAATCCCTGTCTGCATCTTGAGGGGAGATCCAAGCAGCCCATGCCCCCGATCTGAGGGCTCCATCTCTCGCCAGGGCTAGTGGGGCCATTCCCTAGGTGGTCTTGTGTTTGTACTTGTACCTATCCTTGTAGGGGTACTCTCCTGAGCTGGCAAATATTCTACATATTTCCTCTGGGCCATGGGTCTTCTGCTGTTTGCCCTGCTTGGTTGTGTGTCATTTCATGCTGGCTTTCTTGCTCCTGCCTGGGTTGTTGTGTCGTGGTTGCTGCTGCTGTCTCTTCAGGGCCAGGGTCAGGACTTCTATAGATGAGACCTTGTCGCCCCAGGGGGTAGGCATTTTGTGCCTGTAGCTCCCTTTACCTTTTGTCAAGGTTAAGCACTGACTGCCTATCATACCTGGTGGCGAGCTCGAATATATAAAACATGTAGAAGAGGTAATTAAGACGGTATCCAACTTCCTGGATTTTGTTGTTATCTGTTTCGATTGATCAGAGCGTGGCCACCATCTTTTTCCAGTCTGCTGCCACCTCTTCTTTCCTCCTCTTGTTCTCCTTGTGGTTGGGCCTCCCATTCCGCATCGTCCTGCTGCCCTTCACTGCTATCCTGCATGAAGTTGGGGTTGCCCAATTTACCTTGCGCCTTGATTAGTCTGTGTGCTTGCCCTGCTGGTATTGTCAACTTCTTGACATCTTTGTGTAGTAATTTTTTCGTTCGCTTAAACCTGTGGGTTCCGCGTTGGAAAAAAAAGTAAAAGCGCTCCCACAACACGAACAAATAAACCAGGAACTAGAACCAAATCAACATGGAAAAGACACACACACACACAAACGAAGAAGAAAACAACAGTAACAAGGCCTGGGGGATGCCGTCCGCCAGCGCACAAACAAGAAAATGGGTGACCAAGACTAAAAGAACAAAAAACCGTTGAATAGACAATAATTCGACAACCACATCAGTGGCCAAAGCAAAAATGACCACGAAAAATATGGACGACACATCTTCCACTATACAATTCACCAACGAGGAACAATATATATAAAAAATGAAAGGAAACCGGGGGTAGAAGACGCCATTCTTCTACACAAAAAGTGGACAAAAAAAGACGCAACGGGCGACGCCCAGTTACGTACCATACCTCTGTCAAATGACATTTGACAGAACAAAAAACGAATTCTCTGACACTAACAAGATTAACAACAGAGAAACACTTAGAGAAAAACAAAGAAACCACCATACTAACACTTAACCCTCCCTGAAAAAATCAATTGATGCCTTTCCTCAACCAACCACTACCCCAAACCATCATCAAACAACAAGGAAAGACCATACAAGTCACACTCAAACAGACAATGACCACCAGAACCATGAAACAACGATATAAAAATAAATAACAAACACCCAACCAAGAACTTACGACTGCATCGATTCACCATAACCAACGATCAACGCATCCGCCGGCCAACGTGGGGAGAACACCGGAATAGCGACTAGATAGACAGAAGAGCCCAGAAAACCAACCAATGGGAAGCGCGGAAACGGGGTCGACAGGAACAAGCGCTAAAATAACCTCGCCAACCCGTACACTCTCTACATTGTGGTCGTAAATGCGATAGGGGTACAACCTGTACACGCCAAGTCTCACCCTAAACTTCTTGACATCTTGTACCATCATGATGTCGAGCACCTCATAATTTGTGTAATCTTCAGCTGCCATGATCTCTGTCGGTTCTCAAAATTCTTGGCCTAGTTAGTAAAGTCGAAATCGGCGCCCATTTCGAGGTTGTTTTCTCTTCCTTTATCTGCCATTGTATAGTGCCCTTCACTAGGGCCTTAAGTTCTTGATGCTGCTACGAGCATGCTGAGGCAAGTGGCCACCGTGGAGGGTGACAGCCGACTGTTAATGGGAGGAGGGTAATTAGGCTCCTGCCTGCCCCTCCCTGTGCCTCCAGCACCTGCGCAGAGCTTCTCCCTGGTCTCCTTATTTAACCCTCTATATAGGTCATATATCTCCAAAACCCAGGTTGCAGAGTACTCACACTAGAAAGGTGAGAGCCAAGAGAGTTAAGACAGTCTTCCTTAAATTCCCCAGTAATCAGGAAATCATCTAGGTAGGTGTATGTGCTGTAGTACCCATGATCTGCCATAATCCTTCTCATGCACTTGGTTAGATGGCTGAAATGGAGACGCTAAGACATGCTCCAAACGTGAGCCTAGTAGTATCTTGTAAATAAGTGGCTGTTCCTGGTTTGAACTCCCACTGGATCCTTGCCAGCAGCACATCTTCTGCATGTATTTTCACGCTCCTGTAAGCATTGGACAGGTTCAAGCTTGCTATGTAATCAGCCCTGTTTATCAGTGAGGCCACTGCCTCCAGGCTTCTATACCATAAAGATTGTATGAGAGCTCAGCAATCCTCCCAGTAGTCTTTTTTTTTTTTTTTTAGTTTGTTTATTTATCCTGGAGAGATTTAGGCTCTAGGCCTGTCTTACAAAATTCCAGCTTAATACAGCTCGTCTATCAGACGGTATGTTGACAATTACAGTTACAATGTCAAGTCGTCGTAATCATGATCAACATTCAAAGTGGTACAAAGTACCTAGGCTTATGGCCTCGTCTTAGTAGTTAGTAAATGTAGACATGGTATATGGTAATGAGATGATTGTATATTTCTTGGTCATTTTCTGGACATGCCCTAACATTGACCATAGACATAGATAAATAATGTCTTCATTGTTTCTGGGCTAAGCAGTTGCAGCAAATAGAGGCTGCAGGTTAGCAAGTGGTTAAGAAGTTTATAATAATACTTGACATTATATTTCACCTTGCGCAGTAAACGCGACATTGCCGTCGTGCAATAAACAACAACAACTCGACTAACTCTCGTTTAGTTTCTCCTAAGTACTCCCGTTCTACATCTCCAGTTGGCATCCAGGTGGCCAATGCCTCCGGCCTCAGGGCTCCATCTCTTGCAATTTTCTAGGCAGCCTTGTGATCGCATCTGTCCCTATCCTCATAGCGGCACTCCCCGGTGCCAGCAAATATCCTATGTATTTCCTCTGGCTCGTGGGTCTTTTCCTGCTTGTTTATTTTAGCTAGTTGTCATTTCTTGCCACCCTTATCACCTCCTCCTCTCCTGGTGTGCCTCCGTTGTTGCTGCTGTTTCTTCGTGGCCAGGCTAAATACCTCTATATGGATGAGACTTTGTCACCCCATCAATAATCACTGTGCACATGGAACTCTGTACATATGTTTCGAGGTTCTAGAACCGACTGCAAGTCATATTTGGTGGCGAGCTCAAATATATACACATGTATACTGTGTAGGAAAGGTAGTCCTGTACCCTGCTCCTGACTTGAAGAGCTTGACGAGCAGTGCTGAGTCTCTTGTTTGCCGCTCCCCATTCCACCTGCGGTATGTATACGGATCCACATCTGGGCAATCCTCCCATTTTTTCTGGAATCATTGGCATCCATAAACCCCTCCGGCACCGTTAGGGCATGTGTCTATGGTAATAGGAGTGTATTCACATGTCTCCAACAGGGGGACCAGGCCATTGAAATTAACCAAGAAATCAAACCACCACATTAAATCCACACTCATAGATGTAACCCTATATATTCATGTGAGAAGGGGCCTTAAGTAGCACCAGCCTGTCTATCTACTGTCTTGTGAAGGGGCAGCCACTATAGATAACCCTGGAGGCGCAGCTCCTTCTGTCAACCAGGAATTCCTGTTTCTGCTTTAAAATGTCTTTCTTATGCAATGCATCTGCCACACCATGGTGTATCTGGTCTAGGTAGTCATCTAGGTAAGAGCTTATAATGTAACCCAAGCTATGCATAATTTACCAGACACATTGAGTCAGCCTGTTGAAAATCGAGGTGCTCAATCTTGCACCAAACATCAGACGTGTGTCAGATGATTTATAGGTTTATTTGCTGAGATTGAATTCACACTGGAGTACCGCTAGTGGAATTCTGTCTGGGTGAATCCGGACACTCATATAAGCACTCAAGAGATCTAATTTCGCAATAAAATCATCATTATTGATAGAGGTAGCAACATCTTTAAGAGATTGGTACCTGAACGAGTCATTAGTAGCATAAGAGTTTAGAGACATCCTTTTCAGACTGCTGCCATCCTAGATTAGACCTATACCCCCGGAAGATTTGGGGATTGCACAAGTGCTGATATGATCACAGGATCTTCAGCCAACACATACCTTCCATTATATAAATGCTTCTGGACTGCTTCTCTGTTCTCCAGGTTTGTCGCCGAATTGTGATTGGGTTGTTCTGCAATGGCCTCAGCCAAGTCCTGACTGGCTATCTTAAAGGCATTCTTCACCCTATCCATTATGAATCGTTATCATCCTTTGGCACCCAATTCTGCCAGGCTTCTGGCCACAGTGCACTATCCCTGGCCAGGGGACGTCTTCTCAATCCCTATGCAGACTTGTGGCGGTACTTACACCGGTTTGTAAGGGCTATTATCCAGTGTTGACAAAGATACTGCAGATCTCCTCTGGTTCATGCTGTCTATCTCCTTTGCCACTCTTCACTACTTTCAATTTATCTACTATGGTGCAGTGCATGCAGGCGAATGGCTGTTCAGTCAGGAGCCGTGTGTGGGGAGTCCTGCCTGACGTAAGCGGCGCCCCCTTTCATCAGGTATCAGGGGCCATAGAGTTCCAGGAGTGATTCCAGTACATGTACTTATAAGAATGTGGACACTACTGAAGGGGACCAGCTTTCAGTATTGACAT
Organism: Alentia gelatinosa; assembly: GCA_950022655.1. Classification (NCBI taxonomy): domain Eukaryota; kingdom Metazoa; phylum Annelida; class Polychaeta; order Phyllodocida; family Polynoidae; genus Alentia; species Alentia gelatinosa. The sequence continues at coordinate 45,004,226 of OX465583.1, read as the reverse complement.
CAAACACATGCGAAGTTGCTTATTTGAGAAGGACCATGTCCACCTTCCCTTCCTCTAAATCCGCCGTTTCCATTCATCACCAACAACTTCTTCGAAGTTACCAAAGAACTACACTCACAATGGAATAGCTTTCAACAAATGTGCATTAGTCCAATATTAGAAATATTACTGATTATATTATTCATTTATTTCGCAAATAAAATATAAGGTTATATAGTGTTATCAATTGTATTAGATATGATATTATATAGTTTCTTCTGTAAATACGTATAACGTCAATTCCCCAATAATATACATTGTTACTTCTCTCCAGATGCCTAGTCTGAATAACTACCGATAGCCCTACGTGCTGGCGCTCCAGGCGACCGTATTCTTTGATGTGCAGTGTTCATAGACCAGCGAACCAATAATTCAATATTTCAAAAGCTGTATTTACACTAGCTTTAACCTATCCCTTATCACTTAAAATAATCTCAGACGGGACGGCTACACACTGAAGGGGGTAACCACTGACCGCTCTGATCATCTGGTTGTCCCTCCCTTTATATAACCTTTCCACAGATAGGAGATGCTCGCCAGCCTTCTCATTAAATAGGATCATGCTGAAAATATTGTGATAAAGGCCACAAATGCTAATGTATTGTAGGCTCTCTATACTGTAGAAGACCTCACCGAAATATTTCGAAGCCTACGAAAAACAGGAATTATACGACTTCATGAAACCTCTTGGGCAAGACCTGCACCCCGTATTCGGCAGTAATAGCAATCACCAACCGATGATGACCTGGAGTGTGAAGCAGAGCATAGCTTAACTCTGAACTGGGCAGGATGATGGCAGCCTCTCTAATAGAGCGAGATCGAGTGCCTTCTGTTTTGAAGAAACGCCAGGCAAAGGAGCGATTACAGGTGATCACAAATTAACATTGGTGATTGTGAAGTTGAAAAACCACCATTAAGACCATTGGAGGATAGTCACCTATACCTTTAAAAGCAAGGATCATAGATAGGTAAATGGAAGGTCTAAACGGAAAGAGGATAGTCAGCTATACCTTCAAAGCAAGGATCATAAATAGGTAAATGGAAGGTCTAAATGGGAAATTGGAGATGAATGCTGATGAAGCTGCATCAGGTTAGCTGACTCAGGTAGAGTGAGTTCTCGCCTTATTGAAGTTGCATTGTCAGGATGCTTCCTTGACAATACAACCTAGTAACACGCAAGTCAAATACAAGGAGCTACTTGTGCATAATAACTTCACCCCAAGTATCAGAGACGCCCATTCATATTACAAGGATCTTATGATCTGTCTCAACCAACCTTCATCACGATTCAGGCAATGCCAGGCCAAGATGAATTTTTCTGCCTGTTCATTACCATCTTACAGAACAAAAAAGCTAGTAACCACAAATCAACAAGGGTACAGAGCATAAAAGTTCTCATAAGCATGACGTGGGAGATCCTCATGGTATGTTGTGTCAGCCATAGCGACTTTCCCAACCAGCAATCCGTTCGAGGGAATGTCGCTTGTATAGGGCCCATTGAATAATCTAGGATCGTACATAAAGACCCTTTTCTGTACCTTATAAAAGGGATATCGTTTGATAATATTTAAGTGCGTTTGCTAAGACAGTATCAGCCATCGATAACGTCGTCCATAAGTGTTGAATAAAGTTGACCCACATCGTCCCTGGCTGCCTATGGCATACAGAAAAGGGTCTACGAGTACGATCCTAGATTATTGAATGGGCCTCAAAATGGTATTTGATTCATAATGGCTCCCACAACCAGAGAGATGCCTATTGGTAACAATCCACACAATGGCTCCTTCATCTATTCATCAAAAGGCAAGTGACCTTCATTTACAAGAGGGATTTCTTAATCTACACAATCTTACATGGCGGAGGTTATATGACCTTTCATGCTCTATAAACCATAAATATTATACTACCAAATGGAACTAACCATTGGAAGCGTAAATATTACCCCTTGCATCACCAATAGATTCGAAGCTCCATTAGGTTATACCAAAGTTGCCACTACCATATTGGTCTATATACCTAGACATATAGCTATTCAGTTATGGGGTACCCATTGGCCCCTGACTCCAACAAACCACTAGGTGGCGGAGTTTGGATCCCGACTAGTGGCGCCATCTTCACGGGTCGCGCTGGAATTCTCGTGACCCTATAGCCGGCCTCATAAACAGGATACACTTTCTGTCATATACGTTGACCCCATGTTCACACACATGTGATTTTCCTTGATAGATCACTTGATGTTAAGGAAGGAATCAATAAAACGCTTTCCAGTGCTCTCCTTTTTTTATGCAGGTCTACCAAAACAGTATGAATATACAAATGTAGCTCTATTAAACTCTGTATCATTTGGAGTCTTTGTCTTTCAGTTTTTTTGCCTGTTTTCTGTTCCATTTCTCTGTTAACAAATACACCACTAGTTTTTATTCCTACTTTAAAGCCACCCTCACTAGACATAGAAGAGATTTGACGTCAATAATAGCCTTAGCAAAAAACGTGCATGTAGTGTAGTGTTGTACAAATGTAACTATTAAACTCTTTATCATATGGAGTCTTTGTCTTCCAGTTTTTTTGCCTGTTTTCTGTTCCATTTCTCTGTTAACAAATATATCACTAGTTTTTAGTCCTACTTTAAAGCCACCCTCACTAGTTATAGAAGAGATTCGACGTCAATAATAGCCTTAGCAAAAAACGTACATGTAGTCGCCTGACATGCCCGTGTAAGCACGTTCAGATGGGTCTAATAAGTCCTGGATTAAGGAGATTCATGGAGGAAGGACACGCCCATCTCATTAGCTATGCATGAATGACGCCCTAATTTGGCAGGTAACTATGCTAATTGCGCTGCTGGCTATAGATTACTGATAGGATGCAATTCATCGTTATGGAGCTTTAGAACTAAATCCTTTACGACATGGTCGAGGATGCTTGTTGGTGTAGATTTGGGCTGCAGACGAGCAAGCGCAATGGTTGGAAAGCGATGTGAGGATTGGGATAGTGGGATGTATGGTGTAGGCTGGGATTATATGGGCTCACATTATGTGGGTAGAGCCTCCGGAAGTATGTGTATAGGGGCAGGGATAGATGGAGCTTGAGTGGCAGGGTCGTGTAGACATATATTCATAAAGATATTATACTATTATGGCATAATTTCATATAAGAATGAAAGGTAAATTGTATTAAATAGGATGACAATATTCATGGTGTGTTTTATCACGATTGGGACATGGCACTGAATTATCTTGGTATGGAATAAAGAGAGGTCAAACAGAGAATCAAGTCTTAGAGAAGACCATGGTTCCGATGGATCTACATAGTGTGAGTACCTAGATTCACTTTTCGACATTCATTCTGAGACTGTAGTAGTCTAGATCAATAGAAACTAAGGAAGGCCTATCCCCATATCAATGATAGAGTAGGATTCATCCTCTCGAGCTACACAAACGCCATCTACCGAAGGTTGCTTCAGCGACTTGCCTTCCCAGAAGGCACTCTGCCTTCTGCCCTTTTACATGCCTCAGTTCTAAGGAAAGATTACCAACAACACACACTTATTGCAGTCTTTCCAAACATTTCGAATCATTGTGCTCTATATTTATAAGCCTACGTTAGATAGACCAAACGTGTGCTCCGTAATAATGTCGTCTCCAATCATGAGAATAAACACAGAAGGAACACGTATTGTAGGTATGTCGAGAATGACTGTAGTATTACAGTGTTGTACTGACCGAAGTAAGAAAATCAGTTTATGTAAACTCAACTTTTACCAGTTCAATTTTTATTTTGAGTTATGTTTATTCTGAAGTTTGTTAAAAGGGTAGGGTTACCTTCTTTACAGTAGTCTCCAGGGCCAATATTGGGGTTTTCTTCTTTCAATTTCATTAAACAGAACACTATGTGATTTAAACGAAATGCAAAGCTTGTGAGAAAGAAGGAGGGTGAGGGCGAGTGAGAAGAGATGTGACACGGGTAATTTGTGGGCTGGTTGGGTGGGGCCCTAGTGAATTGATCCCTTCCCATGGGAGAACTAATTAAGGAGAGCCTTCTCCCATTAACACCCTCCCCCCTCCCACCCTGCACATCACACATTTCGTATCTCATGCACCTGTAAACTCAACAGACGCTACCGCCACCTGCCGGGTGATCTGAAAACATTAACTATAACGCTCCAACCCTACTTCTCCAATACCTAGAGCCTGGTGCTTCTGCTTTGAATGCATTGGTAAAACGCCCAGGGCTATTCACAACAATGAATACAATATAACCCATATAGGTCCAATACCCGGTGTCCAAGAATGACACCTTTGTATAGGGCTCCTTGGTAGGCCTACTGAAAACCCAAGACAGGGTCGTATACAGGAACTGGGTACTGGAAAACATTCCCTGCCACTCCATTCTACCCTACCCTCTCCCACCCTGGGGGCACACATCTTTCACCCCCTCCCTGCCCCCTTCATTCCCGTATTGCTGTGCCCCATATCACCCATGCCCCCTCCCCTGTAGTGGCCCCCTCCCCCAGTCACGATCAGTACTCACTGTGCACGCAAAGCGGGAATCAGCCTGCCCCAGCAGCCCGTTAATTCGCCCCGTGCGTGAAAGGGGGCGCTGCCGTCAGCCTCGTTCTACCCCGCCGCCCTCCCGGCATCCCCCGCGCGCCGCCCGGTGAAGGTGCGAGCGGGCGGCGTCTTCAATAATGTACGGCTATTTACGCCTTCTGCCATTCCATCTACAAATGTTTGCGCGAAATATTGGTGCTGGATAAACTTTCGTGCGCGTGATCGAGGCGTCGATTTAAATTCTAACCACACAGATTTGTATATACTAGCTAGGACTACAGGTCAATGGAACTATGAATGAATTTTCCTTGCTATAAAAACATGAATCAATACATTTGCTTTCTAATTTTAAGCCAATTGACTGGTTGGGCCGCACATGGAATCCACAAGGAACATAAAAATGAGTCTAGGATATATTGTATATGAAGTGTAGTTATCTATCTGCACACTAGGGGGCGCCAGCGCGTCACGGTCGCATCGGTCGCGCATCAATATCGTCATCCACGACAGGCGGGAATTCTGACCATGTATGCCTACATGGTCGGAATGTACAACACATGAAGATAGGAGACAGAAGAGGAGAAAAACAAATCATGGTCCCTCAAATATCCGTATCTCATCCATATCCTGAAAGTTATACTAGACGTTGTTGTGGTGTAAATATGTACACATTTATACACTGTGGATGTCACATCCAACAGGCCAACATTCTCTGCCAGACAGTTTGATCGATGTCATAGCACTTAACAGATAGGGTTATACGAATTGTGATATTTGTACCAATTTGTCATCTTATAGACTTATATGAGAAAATATTCAAGATATATTTTCCAGTGTTCAAACTTATAAAATTAGGCCTTCAGATGACATTCACTACAGAATTGGGAACAACGCATGCACTTAGCGCCTGATGATTGGATACATATTTAAGAATTCTCATACATGTATAAAAGCAGAAAATCTCGTTTGACTTCATCTTATAGATAGTCAACGTTATGTTATGTACAAATAATACACACTAATCATTGTCTTAACTACATCAAAGTTCATACTCAGGCTAAAATAAGCTCTGCTATGGTTTCTAATACCTGTTAGGAAATACAAATCCCAATATAGATAATAAAATCCGAAAATAAATCGAAAATAAATTCGGATACATTTTGATAACTGAAAACTTTGGTATCGCGGACTTCAGTGACTTACTGAGAATATTCTCAAGATTGATTTTAGGAGCTCGACTTTCAGACTTGTTCCTAAAGATACCGTCGAAAATCATTATTGAGGAAAGGAGTGATCTTAGTCTTCCAGAAATAAATTTGTTCATAGTCAAGATCAAATGATTAACTGGTATCCTATTGCGCCATTACTTCACCAGAATGAACCCACGCTATTTCTTTTTACACTGTACTGTTCTGTTACCAGGGAGGCTATACCCAAGTCAAGAAAATTCCCAAGAACGATTTTAGGAACTGACTCTTCTACTTTCCATTCGTCTGTATTGTTCTGTGAAGGACAGGCGTTAATCATAGCGCAACAGCCTGCAGCTAATTGCTTTTATGATCATTAGTGTGCTATAGCGCAGTGCTACCTGTGACTGACCCACTTCTGTGTTCCCTCGGTGGCTGTTTGTTCGATCCCGGTCTGTGGACAATAGAGGTGACGGGAGCGTCCAATATTTGGACACTTGTGTCCGCCCCCCTGGACATGGTCGCTAAGTAGCCCATTGGTCCGCCCGCCCGGCGCACTGTATGGTCAGCGCCTGGTCACCGTATGGTCAGTCCAATACGTCATCGTAATGGACGGCCACGTCGCTACCCTATGGCCAAGGTCACACCAAGGTCAACTGAGGAGAGACACTGACCCCGGGCGGGCCCGTCGCTGGTGACGTCACAGCGCCTTTGTTGTAGGACGCAGCCCATGACGTGCCCCGCTGCTATATGTCATGTCCATTTTAGAGGTCGCCGCCGGCCGCGCCAATCGTCGTTCTAGTGGTGAAAGTGCGCTGAGTTCCACCGTAAATATGCAGGCCCGGGCCGAGCATGCCAAGCGGGTTGGGGAGGGCTCAGTGTCACACACGCCCCCAACCGCCACACATGTATCTATGTCTGCATTATATTTATGTATGATATATATAGGTCATACAAATAGCTGCTCTGATATGGGAATAGCCCATCTGCGATGACTCTCTTTGTGCATGTCCCTGTTTTTGGGGTAATGCATCTACATCTGTTTGCGAAAGATGATAGCATATTCATTTGTTTTATATTTCTTCGTCAATGGTTTTCGTTTCTCAATCAATAGGAAACCCCATCGCCTTGGTCCCAGCTTGCCCAGCCGGTTAATATTAGTTTTTAGACACAGTTATATGTATACAATGACAATAACTACAAAGGGGATGGGGGTAGGAGGGATAACTCTCTATACGGTACGGCGATATGCATATTTCGTTAGTTTTTGAAGACCGCACTGACGAAAATCTCTTCACTGTGACATAGACTTCAGCAGTGAGCCTCCCGCAAGCTCAACCTTCCCTTAGGGTCCCCAGACACAATCCATCATACACAACACACATCTTTTTATGGCTACCTCACTATGTCTCTATTTTGAAACCCATCTCCAAGCCAGTCCAAATCTCTTAACAAATGTGGGCATCAATTTTAGTGTACCCGTATATCGACCTAGAGAATACCATGATACACACTCAGATTTGCTTTAACGTTAGCATGACGCTATAGTTGACGATATCAGGACACCAAATTCCTATTGGTTGAGGATATATGGGAAGTTGTGTGGCGAAAGATATAGATATAACAGAGAAGTTCTTTGGATATAGATAGTGGGCTTATGGTTCACCGTTTCGGCACAAGAGCGGCGACACTGTCGTTGCACACATCATTACATATAAACTATAGTTGGAAGTGGTTTATTAACAATTGCTTTTGGCATTTCTTTGGTGATAACCAAACGAAATTACTATCCTTCCATTTCTCCAGTTCGATTCACAACTATTGGCCTACATGTAAAAAAAAAGACACCCAAAAAATATTGGCATCACATTGCTGCTTGGCAGACGTCAGATTATCATCGATTAAGCTGGCTGGTACGGGATTAACGTTGGACAGGGGCTGCTATAACGCTGTGTGGGTGTTAGGTTGGACACAGGTAAGTGAAACTGGCCATAAACCAGTTACATGGAGTTGGTCGAGTAGAGGTTCGGGTGGGTGTGATGGCTGCCCCAGCGATCGGGCGGACCAACGTCAGCGCAGTGCCACAGTCAGCGAGTTACCGGGCGTCCAGAGACAAGGATCAGATACAAACACCCCTCTTAATGGCCAAACAATAACAAAAAGTGTCGTCTACTCAGTAGCCCCCCCCCCCTCCCGTATACCCTACCATTTACTATAGGCTACATTCTCTTACCAATAAATTGTACTGCTGCTTTCCTCAGCCTGTTTATATTATGCATGACCTTTCTTACTAATTTTAAGTTCTTGCACAGTCATGAACATTGCAAAAAAGAAACCAACAGGTATTGGTCAAAGTCGTCGTTCTCCAAGAGTTTTATGGGGGTTGTTATGACGAGGCGGTGCCAAGCGAATATCATGTAGCGTTCAAACACATTGGAGAACAACAACTTTGACCAAAATAAGTTGCTTTCTGTATTCGTCTCACCCTTGTACATACTAAAAGAATAGACAACGCACAGGATATAGACAGTGGAGAACGGACTGCAATACTCATAGGGGCATTGATAACGAGTTACAGAAGAGCCTGTGGGACAAAAATACCAGGGGTGATATAATATCTAATACCGTGTATAAGTTTCTATAATTTTCAAATTTTTTATATTCATCACATTTTCAGACACAGAAACACGATTATAACGCCTAGCTTTCATCCTTCCGGACCAGCAAATGTATGGAGGCGAGAAATGTTAAACTCCCCAGTGACCCGCTAGAACCTCTCACACCTGTTCTGATAATGAGGGCGTAGAGCCGCACCACAGGTGAGAACAAAGATGTGGGGCCCTGATGCCTTACCTGTGCAGGTGGGGCGGTGATCTATGGGAGGTAGACATGCAGGGAGCAGGGTGTAGACGTGGGACCAGTGTGGCCGGGCACCAAGCCGGCAGACCGGTGTAAACTACGCCGGTCGCCGCCCCACTCCTCCCCGTCTCTCGGCTTTGTAATCTCCCGCCTCTATCCCATCAGCATTGCCAGCAGCTCCTAGCGTCACAGCGTGAAAGGATTATACAGTAGCGAACAAATGTGACGCTGGTCGAGGATCCGGGTCGGTAATGATAATACGCGGCATGAGAACAGAGCTGGTGTTGGGCGACGAGGGAAAACATGCCATTGGCACTAGATTCACATCTTGGAAGGCATCAGGGGTGCCACAGGACAGTTGCCAAATCGGTCGTCGTAAATCTGGGTATCTGGGCGCGGCCAAGGCTGCCGGTATTGAACCATTCGTGTGTAGAGCTCATGGAAAAAATGTATATGTAAGCAGTTCTATATCCGGCATTTAGCTCACATTGTTGTTCGATATACTTGTTGCTCTGTCCGAACAAATGATAACACCATGAACCTTCCGGACTGAGATATAGGCTATTTCCGCATGTTGCATCATAGCTGGGGATGAAATATACAGTATGGAAGCTCAAATTCTGTTTGGGTGATAAGTGTTATGGTTATCATGAACGAGACAGAAAGGTAATGGAAGCTTTGAGAAGAGGAGAAGGTAGAACAATTACAGCAGCAGGAAAATGAGCAGGGAAAACAGAAGGGCTAAAGAGATGGTGTCAAACACAGGTATAGATGCTATGGAGAGTGTGACAGGCAGTAGAAGATCAGTTACAGAAGGGACAGCACCAAAATGATGACAACAGGCTTAATGAATAACAAGGTGACAATGAGAAACAGAAATGCAGAAAAGGGAAGGACAGCAAGGTGGTAGACACACATATATATGTACAGCGGGTAGAATTATTTTCATTGAACAAATTGCCCGACTGACAGTTTGGTGATGGGTTAGTGAATTAAGGCACTTGCAACTTTTGTAATGGCAGATGCACAGTAATACCAATCTCAAGCGAGATAGTTCTTAATGGGTGTATTGTTAAAATTTACTTGGAAATAATCAAACATACCCTTTGGTTTACAAGTACTTAAGCAATGAAATGAGACAAATGAAAGTAGTATCGTTGCACAATTCAGGATGACATTTGCCTAAAGGTCACTGAAAAAGTCAATCAATTCACAGTCAGGAGTTCAGCCACGTTTTTTCTGTTAATAGTACTGTATATAATGAATACAGTAGTACATAGCTAACAGAGCTTATTCATGTGCCAGCGTGTTTCACCCTTAGCATAGTATGCTGGTGTTATTGGGCTGTGAAAATAGATATCCTTCTCACCACTATCCCACAGAGGTAAATATTGATGGACGGTCTCATACACGAAAATGGAAGAATTGCATGTTCTGTTCACCCCACGCCCTGCGATATAGGCCTAGGGTGTCTGTACACTAGCTTTGCCCCTGCGTAGGCAGGCTCTCGTGGGGAGCAAGACCAGAAAAAAATATAACACATGTTACTTGCTGAATAATATGTGCTTTAAGTCAATCTATCACGCACAGGTCCTTTTCATAAGTATTTTTTCATGTAAACATTTCAACCAACGGGACCTCATAGACCCTAAAATTTGAGTTCATTTACTAGTGTGATGAATATTAGATTTAATACTTAACACATTCAACTGTATCATATATGTATATTTCAAAGGTAGTAAAGCTAAAACACAAACAGCAAATTGCAGTAAATGATGTTAAAGGAAAAGCCTCCAAAGACTAAAGAGAAAGGAGCCTGAGTCAAATAATACCTATTAGTTCATGGCTATAAATGCGACAAATGGTCAAAGAATACTGTTGAAATAACTTTATCTGGATGTCACCTCTGGATGCACGAGCGGCAATCATAACCACAAACAGACGACCACCAGCTTTAAAACGCTCCAAAAAGGCGGGAAACTGTCCATCTTCGACTGACAGCCTTGGGCGCTACTGTTTCAGTCTCACTCTGCTCGTGCGTGGTCATGGAGACCGTGATTAAGCCACCTTGATCGTCCCCAAATAAAGCCGAGGTCGTCGCAGGATATCACAGGGCTATCGTTAGTATCTCATCTACAGGTCTCCACCACCAGAGCACTAGTTGCGAGCGCTACCACCAGAGGGCAGTAGACATTGTGTCGCCACCACCCACCTTCACTGTCTGCCGACGCGAAACTAATATCGTCCCCAAACATTTGTCTTCTTTGACTGGGCTATTTAACTGTGCTCCAAACATCTTATTTGGTTCCCCACAGAAGGGGAAGTTTCTTTAAGAGATTTTGAAGTAAAATGTAACACAATTCATACCAATTGGATAGAGTTTGTACTAAATAATAAGCAGGGTCTAAACAAATCCAGAATCCATCTGTCACTTTGAGACATTTTTATGTCACCTGCAACAGCATTGACTAACAAAGGTATGCTTAGAGCCCAAAGAAATTGATTAATATATTGCCAAAAAATAAAGAAAGTAGTATATAAAACAAGGATATCAGAGAAAGAGGCCATTGAAAAGTAATTTATATATTTTTAGGTAGGTGGACGTGGCGTCGGCAGCAACTACTGAGTGAGTCTTCTAATTTCTATATTTTTGCCTGTCAGTCTGAGAGTCAGGTATATTAGTATTGATGCGCACCATCCACACAATACGCATCTCCAGTTGGTACTCTAGGTTTCATAGTGGTGGCGTAGAGGGCATCCTGTTGACGAAGGTCAGGCCTACAGAAGCCAATTTCACAAAGAGGAGAGATCGCGTGAATCTGCGCCGTAACGGCAGTTGCTCGCACATATAGACGTTTGTGGGTGTGGCGGAGAAGGCGAGGCAGGGCGGGGCGAGGAAGGGGAGGTACAGGGCTCGATAAGGGGAAGATTGAAACGAGCAAGTTAGAAAGGAAAGGTGGGCACAGTGGATAAAAAACAAATTTGCAGAGCAGAACATTTACCTATTTTTTTCATATATTTATTTCATTTTCAAAAAAAATAGATTTGGAAATGATTCGCTAGTTTACAGGAAAATCCCGCGCTATATCATTATAACCTTTGTTGGATAGTGATGTGATAGAAACAGAAGTATTTCAAGCTTGGTTTAGGGTTCTTAATTAACATTTACATGGATTAGAAGAAGGGATAGGAGTAAATTCCAGCAGTAGCGATGTGTCCTCAAAGGTAAGTTGGGGAAATTAAAAAAAAGTCGGGGGAGGACATGATTAGATAACACTTTCTGAAAATTGTAGTTTGTACGTTATTGTATGGAGAATTTCTGTAGACGAGAGCAAAGCTGTCTATTTCAGTTGGAGGTCCGATCAGAAGTCCATTGGTGTTTAATTTACGAACTAACAAGAGCCAACTACCCCATTCGGTGCATAAACCTACTAAGGATATCAATTAACGGTGGCAGGCACCCACACCTTTGCCAAAGCCTTGTGTATAGTGTCGTAACCCGGGGTGGTTAGCCCATACGTGGGTGCCAGGGTTCCATGCATCACCTGAGTTGGGACCGTAGCCTTGGAACTCAGACGTCTGTGATCAGAGAATGCCAGGGAAGGCCTGATGCTGATCTACACTGAACACGCTAAGTCTGGCAGTAACGGGGTTATACACTTCTTCCTAACTATGATATTTTCCAAATCTAATACCAGGAGGCATTTATAAACCTGACGCAATTCTAGACCTTCTTCATTCTACCATGGGCTAGTTACAATAAAAAAAAATCAAAACAGACGAAAGAAGTTTTGATTTCATTAAGATAACAGTAATTGATTTCTAGGTATGTAGTAAATTCCGTAAATGCTTCTTGCTACACCTAAAATGAACAGAAAAAGATCTACCGCTGTGACCAAAACCATTTTTTGGATACAGACAATAGACCTAAATTTGATGGCCCGATAGGATTTAATTGGACATGTATACAGGACCAGCTCTCGAAACATTTGGGCTAATCAATTTGGAGTCTCTTTAGAAAATATGTATTTGATCGTGAGTCTGATACTGCTATGACTTACATTACTCATGCTAAGAATGCCATGGATTCATACTCAGGTATTGCCATAAAAGAATCATGAATAGGAAAGAATTAAGACATGAGGGAGTGAAGAAAGTAACAAATCATTAACTAGGCTTATGCTATATATCAAACGTTATTCCATATATTGCTATGAGTTTACCTGGTGGCGAGCTCAAAAATATATACTGTATAGGATAGGTAGTCGTCTACTCTATCCCTGGACAAGTCTCTCGATTGGAGCAGCTTGAAGAGCAGCCTCATATTGGCTGCTCCCCATTCTGCTTGCGCTATATACACCGGGGCCTGTTCTTTGTGAGTTAGCACCATCGTCCCCACTTCATTCTCTACGAAGTTCATAGTGTCCTTCTTCTTTGTGGTACATAGGCGTACATGCTCTGGCATAAACTCTGCAATCTTCAGTGCCTTCTTGTCTGTAGCTTTGATTGTTAGCAGCACTGCGGGGTCGTAGCCATTGCTGGGCGGCACACGGTAACCCACTTCCTGGATTTTGCCCTTGTCCACTGTCTCGTTCGCTCACAGCATGCTAACCATCTTTTCCCAGTCTGCCGCCACCTTCAGTAGGGGTTCCTTGTTGCCTCTCTTTCCCTCTTCTAGTCCTTCTTGGGGCTGGGCCTCCTGCTCCACGTCATCCTGAGGTGTCTCTCTGCCTTCCTGTGAAAAGTTGGTGTTGCCCAACTTACCCAACACCCTGCTGAGTCTTATTGCTTGTCCTGCCGGTATAGTAAGCTCTTTGACATCCTGCAGTGTCATGCTAGTGAGCACCTCATAGTCTGTGTAGTCTTCAGCCGCCATGATTTCTTTTGTCTTCCTTTTAAGGCCAATATTCTTCAGCCAATTGGTAAAGTCGAAATTGTCGGCCATTTGAAGGTCACTTTCCATTCCTTTATCCGCCATTTTATGGTGCCCTTCACCAGGGTATTTAAGTTTGTGTTGCTGCTGCAATCACGCAAGTGGTAACCATGGAAGGTGATAGCAGCCCATTAAGGTGGAGGGGGTTAATTAGGCTCCTGCTTGCCCCTCCTTGTGCCTCCAGCGCGTGCTCCCAGCTCCTCCCTGGTCTCCTCATTCAAACCTCTATATAGGTCATATATATATATGTCATGAAAAGCCTTTAATATTGGGAGTACATATAAAAGTCTAGTATATATAGGCCCCTATACACAAGAAGATATGGGAAATGATAGAGCGTGAGTCTATGTAGAAACAAAGGTCTATAAGGTATGGTATAAGTAGACTGCCGTAGGTTCTGTACTAGGTTCATGGCGGACAAAGAGATGAACACACCCATTAGGTTCGGCCAGGTGAGAGGGATCCTCCTGGATTAATGGCCGCTACACCTGCTGACCCGGCCCTTTGATCCACCAACCGCTTGTTCGGAGCGCAGCGCCACTGGGAGACCCCTGCTGGGCGCAAGGAGTACTCCTCATACCTGTGGGCACGCCCGGGCACACTGCAGGTGTGCAACGTCAGGAGCTTCCTTCTATTTCTTTTACCCTACTTTCTTCTCTAGAAACTCTACAGTGCATAAGTATGTATTCTCCCTTGGTCGGTTTCACGAGTCCCCATCGATAGCCGTATAGACAACATACACAAGCCGTATCAATTCTGCCCTACAGTCATCGTAGGATCTCACATGATACGTGAGCAAGTGAAAATACTCTATTTTTTCCTGTTCTGGAATAAAACCTAGGGTGACAACATAAGGTATTATATTAAAACCTAGGAAAACAGTTCTTTTCTTTAACTTCTAAGCTGTGTAGGCATATACATACGCCATGTTGGCCTCCATATATTTGATAATAATGTGGTTTTGCTGATAAAGTTACAAAAGTTGTTACATGTAGCAAATCTATTTTAATGAAATATAGGCCCACAGCAAATGTTGAGCGAAATAGAACATTTACGGCAGAGACATCGAGGCTAGATTATATGTGAGTAACATAGAAAACAGGACGAAAATAGTTTGTATATTTGACAAGTGTTGCTGTAGCCTGGAGCAAGACAATAAATTAGATTTTTTAATAACAAATGGATCAAATACTACCTAGACTCCCCGCAAAGCACATGTCACCGTGTACATTTTTGAAGATATAAACCTGCTGATATATCGACACATGACAGTGAAGTGTAGTTAGTAGGGATCGGAGTCCGCTCTTTGTCGATTAACGCTGCAGGTTGATCTGGCTCAAATGGGGGTAAAAAAGAGTGGCCGCAAATCCTTGAAACCCGAACTGGGCGAGGCTCGTTAGGGTGGTGCCCGCGCCGCCTACTTAGAGGTAATTTTTAGGGTGTTATTTCAAATGGATGAGGGCATGGAACGCGCGCGCTCGTCGGGGATCAATGTCGTCACGTGATGGATGGCGGTCTTTGCGCGAGAGTTCGCCATGTGGCCAGGCACGCTAACTCGACCCAACCATAGCCTCCTGATCGACACTGCGCCGGCCGCCTACGCTGGCACTGGGCGAGACGCGGGGTCGGCCCTGGCCCCGCCCGTCCGGTACCAGCCCCGCTGAACGTGCCAATGAACGCGCACAGACGCGGCCGCCATTTTGAATATCGTGGCGCGGGTGGTGCCAGTGCGAAGGCGAGTATTCTAGATTTGAAACGTCTACTTTCTCATTAAGATAAATGTTTTAACAGTCTGAGCCCAGCTTGGTGGAGGCTGATTTCTCTTGGTTGAGTGGCCCGCGTGACCTGTTTCGCAGCAAAGCAAATTCGATTATTTTACTGGTGGAGGGAGAAGCTTGATCACGAACACCAGTCTCACTAAGCAAAGCACAGAGACCAGGCGTCTTGTTCAGTTGTTGTCAGCGTAAGGTGAATTTGAGTACTACAAAATATAAATAATTTGTTCAGTCACTCGTTTGAGACCGAAGTTTTTTCCTTTAAATTTCGGATGAGGTTTAAATCCTTCATTGCGTTTTCATACATTGATATATGTGGCTGGCATTGTACATGTACTTTTAAATACAATGAATAGTTGACTATTAAATTATGTCTTCAGTTATTCCTGATTCATTGCAGAGAAAATAAATACTGATGTCCAACCATACTTGCCGTCGCAGACTTGCGTTGTGCATTTCTCGACCTACATACACAGGCCTCTGTACAGGTTAAGATAAGGTAGATATTAAGGGTTAACGTCAGATAAGCAGGAATGTAGCCAGTGATCTGTTACATCCCTATACTGTGGTGCTTGTCTGATACACTGGCAGAGAAAATGTGCTTTTTGGAGATGCATTCCTGATTATTAGGCAAACCTAGTTAACACGGCTAATCGAGCAATGTTTTACCCAGTGCAATTAGCCTTCCTGGTTTGTGAATTGCGCTTCAAATATAGCTATACTGTGTTTTGCCGACTCTTTTCTCTAAATACAATTGAAAATGAATCACGAGGATTGATTTTTCATGTTTGTAATAAATGTATACATGTAAAATTATAAATGAATCTGTGAGTGCTGAATATCATTAATTAAATAGTTTAACAAATAAGCAATTAAGAAAAATGAAAGTTTGAATTGTGCTATTCCCATCCCACCCACTCAAAGGAAATTGAAGAAGAACTATAACGATCGCCTATCACAACATCATACTTGTGTCTTTTGTGTGAGACCGCTTCACACAATCATGAATTAACGTCGATTATTGGCTTCGGCTCTGTTTCTGAAAACAAGTCCCCATCTCCTTAGCTATATCAACTACTGGGATATCAAGGTATGCAAGTACGTATAGATCTTTTGTAATATTAACATCAAGTGTCTAAATGTCATACTATCAATATGTGACGACAACCTTGATAAACTCTTCCGTTTCTTGAACCGACACTGCCTTGGTCGTGCATGTCGAGTTGTGCACGCGCGACTTGAGGTAGCAGGCAGAAGAAACCAGACTGTTTCCTCGTCAGCCTCTGGCTTTGATTGGCAGTCGCACAAACGACGCTAAAAAGTGATGTGAAGTTTGTAACGGTTCCTCGTGTCTCTTACAGACATCATCCATCTTAGCGACAGTGTCACACAAAGACACGCCCAGAAGAGGACCACAGCCACGAATCAGCCTGGGAGGAAAGCGCTGAGTAGTAGGCGGTGGGTGGTAAGCCGTGGGCGGTACAGGTTCGGGGATGGCTGATAGGTGGGGCTGGTCAGCCGTGGGTAGTGTGCAGTGGATGGTAGGTGGGGGTAAAGATAGTGGTAAGCCATGGGCATGGCGCCTTGGGTGGGTGTTAGGTGGAGGTGTTGAGCCGTGGGCAGTGTGCGGGGGGTCGTAAGCGAGAGTGGATGGGGTGGTGAGCAATCGGCAGGGCACAGTGGGTCGTAGGTGGTGGGCCGTAGGTGGGATGGTGAGCCATGGGCAGGGCACAGTGGGTCGTAGGTGGTGGGCCGTAGGTGGGATGGTGAGCCATGGGCAGGGCACAGTGGGCCGTAGGTGGTGGGCCGTAGGTGGGGTGGTGAGCCATGGGCAGGGCACAGTGGGTCGTAGGTAGTGGGCCGTAGGTGGGGTGGTGAGCCACAAACGGGGCGCAGTGGGTCGTAGGTGGTGGGCCATAGGTGGGGTGGTGAGCCATGGGTGGGACACAGTGGGTCATAGGTGGTGGGCCGTAGGTGGGGTTGTGAGCCATGGGAAGGGCACAGTGGGACATAGGTGGTGGGCAGTAGGTGGGGTGGTGAGCCATGGGCAGGGCACAGTGGGTCGTAGGTGGTGGGCTGTAGGTGGGGTGGTGAGCCATGGACAGGGCACAGTGGGACGTAGGTGGTGGGCCGTAGGTGGGGTGGTGAGCCATGGACAGGGCACAGTGGGTCGTAGGTGGTGGGCTTTAGGTGGGGTTGTGAGCCATGGGCAGGGCACAGTGGATCGTAGGTAGTGGGCCATAGGTGGGTAGGTGAGCCATGGGCAGGGCACAGTAAGTCATAGGTGATTTGCCATAGGTGGGGTTGGGGAGCCATGGGTAGTGGTGGGTGGTAGGTGGTAGATAGGTATGATAAGCTATAGGCGGTGGTGGGAGGTGATGGGTGGTGGTCAGGGGTGGTGAGCCATGGGTGGTGTGTGGTAGGTGTAGGTGGGGATGGTTGAGGCAAGGGATGGTGGGGGCGGAGTAGATGAAACGTTGGTGTGGACAGCGAACTATGTATGGTGGGTGGTAGATGGTGTCCGGTTAGATGGTGCGTGGTTAGCCATGGGTGGTGGGTGTCGAGCTTTGAGAAGGTGTCCAGTGGGTAGTAGTGGGTGATGGGCAGTGGTGTAGCTAATACATATATTAGGCAGCTGGAAGTAAGGGGCAGGCAAAAAAAAGAGTAGATAGCAGCAGAGGAGTGGGCAGAGTGCGGAGGGAATGCAGCGGGGTAGAGGCCAGAAGAGTGGACTGTAGACTGGTGAGATTTTTAAATTTGTATTTTTTAGGTGGGAAGCTTTGATTACAAATATGTTTCAGACTTAAGGTGGAAGGTAGTGGTCAAAGGCATGTCAAGATGTAGATAGTGGGCGGCAGCTGGTCGGGATTAGGTGATATCAATTGGGTGGCAAGAAATTGTGTATATGGAGGCATACGGTAAAGGTGGCATGCTGTAGGTAAAGATAATCATTTGGGAAGTCTGAATGAGACTAAGAATAGTGGGCGACAGACCGATAAAAGTGGGTGGCAGGAAGCAGTCTGAGAGGACTTCAATGCAGATATCAGTTTGAAAAATTATTGGGCGGCAGGTATTAGATTGAGAGAAGTGGGTGGAAAGCACCAGCGTCAGAACAGTAGCAGACAGGCTGGGGTCTAGACAAGTGGGTGGCAGGTATCAGTTTGAGAGCAGTGGGAGGGAGAATAAGACTGAGAGCAGTGGGCGGCGTGCAGCGCGTTGCCGGGCGGTGGCCGGGTGGCGGCGGTGGGAACGGCCGCTGTCTGCCACACACGGTCGGCCATGATCCATCAGTCCGGGCAGGCTAACCAGGTGACAGCTGGAGGCGGAATTCACACCTTCTCCTTCCTACTACGTTTTTAGCCCCAGTTTCTGTCGTCTTTCTATAAGCTACACAAGGAGGGGTGCGACATCACCCCCAACCCCCCACACACCCTCCCCCACCCCGCGGCACGGCCCACGTCCGCTCCTCTCAATCGTCCCCATGCACAGACGCAGAGAGGCGGACACACACAGCGAGAAGTGCAAGGAAAAAGACAACTTCTCTTTTTATTATGTAGGTTTTCTTTTCACACTGCGCGCACAGTTGGGCCGTTTCTCACAGCTTGTGTAAAGACATGATGGCATACAGTCGTGGAGAGTCGTCCATACACGAACTCACAGAGACAACTTTCAAGTGAAGTCAGAGAAACATGAACAACACCGAAGGCTCAAGTCCAGTAAAGTCACACAAACACAACCATCTCCATGGAGACAACCTTCAGAGGAAGTCACAAAGGAGTGTTAGAGACTTTATATGTACGGAAAAGATCCCATCCACCAATCACACATAACATAACTTTATTGGACTTCATGAAGCCATAGATGGGTACATGGTATACGACATGATAGGTTTTGCCTTTGCATGCTGCCCTTTCCCCTTAGGGCCGTCCATAAAGTATGTACGCAGTATTTGTGACTCCCCACCCTTTCCGATCTTGTACGCAATTGTTAGCACACAATAGAATAAAGAAGGAGCATACGCAAAATTTCCTAAAACTTAGACCCCCCTCATCGGTGCGTACGTACTTTATGGATGGCCCCCCTTTCGTTCTGCTCAATACGTAAATCACAAATCAAGTCGGAATTTCGGTATCGGAACTTTTATCCTGAATATATCATTATGTTGGCAATTAACCTAATTATTCACGTATATCCTATTTTGGTACTATGAGAATTTCATCAAACTATGTATGTATACTTATTTTCTGCTCTATTTGACTAGAATTATTATGTGTATGGGCCTATTTGCTTTGGAAATGACAAACATCTCGACTCAGGCGGAAGCCAGATGAAAGTTGTCTCTAAGTTTGAGTTATATTTCTTTCAGATTAAAAGAAATGCAGTATGAATTACCAAAAGAGCATTCATCCCTGGAGCTAACTGGTATACTTCACAAAATATGTTATAGTGAAGCCTTAATAGAAACTCTCAGTAAAACGTGACACATTTCGTTGTCGTGTCACAGCTGTGCCACAACAATAAGACGAAGAGTCAACATACAGCTTATAAATGCCAATCTAACATTAAAGTCCAAGGGCTTGGGACTTGATTGAATAGGCAAGTGGAAAAGGCTTCATGATGGGTTCAAGGTCATCCCTTACTCAGTCTAAATATAATTATTCAATAAGAACGGATTATACCAATATCTTGGGGCTGTTGCTTACATGTAGGCCTACTCACCATTCCACAAAGCATAAAAAGATACCTCCCCATAAGTTTAGGCCTAATTACGTGTGAAGAACCTCCTTCACAGTAGGCCTACAGCATATATATCGAGTTAATGTTTCCAGGGGTGGGTGGCAGGCGGGTCAGTGGGTTGTAGGTGCAAAGAGGACAACAAGGGGCGGTCGGTGAATGGCGGGTACTGAATGTCGATTGGCGGGTGGCATGTAGTGGGTGGCGGATGGCATGTCTAGGCCTAGTGGGTGGCGGGTGGTGGAGAGTGGGTGGTCGATGAGGGTGGAGGGTACCGGATGGCGGTAGTAGTCTAGATGGCGGATGGCGGGTGGCAGGTGGTGGGAAGAGTGTGGTGGGTAGTGGGTGACGGCTGGGGTTAGTGGTGCACATGAGAGGTGGTATGTTGTGGGTCGTGGGTAGTGGGTGGCAACTAGGGGTTTGGCGGGTAGCAGTGTATCAGGTGTTATGTTGTGACTGTGCATAGAGGGTGGTGGGTGACGGGTTGGCTGCTGCTTCATGAAGATCGTGCGAGGGCATCCATAGAGCGGAGGTGTCGGGTAAAGACATTTAATAGTAGATACTCTCTCTAACATCAATTATATAGCGCGTTTTCAAATGAAGATAAGAGTAATTCTAACATATAGAGAGCTTGCTACTGATAAGTGTATCTCGGTTTACGAGTATGTAGTATTTTAAGTTTAAAATGTCCATGATAGTGCCTAGTATGATCTATACACCTACTCTCGATCGCTGTGATAATTACCAAGACCCAGTAGGTAGCCTATTGGAGCAGTGCCCGGTGCCAGTACAAAAGACTGTTGACCTAATTTTGGAACTATGAAGTATTCATGGGATTTTGCCACACACATTGTGAGTATACGTTGCATATCATCACGTATTTATGTCAGCATACATAGTTGACCCTAATTATAACATTATGAAGTATTTAGAAAACTTCCATACACAGATGTCTGTAAACGTGTATGGTGCATAAACCCATGTATTTGGAAAGTCAGATATTATATTTCATAGAGTAGGCCTACACAGCAGGAACGATGTAGATAATTTAATAAAGAAATTCATATTCAATTACTTTGTATATTACATTTTCATTCACCACACCAGATAAGTTTCTTAATTCTTCTCTAGAGAACTACACCCATCGATACATGAGGTTACAACGGTGTCTAAATGTATACTGCCAAAAGAGTCTCTGTAAATTGTTTATTCTTAGAATTGTGCCTGTGATATTCTCTGACCTTATTGCACATGAACTGAAGGTTCGTCGTGTGTTTCAAATTGAACAAATGCAGCTCCCACAGAAAGATAATTTAAGACTATGCCTTCAAGTCCACATAGGAAGTTGGGTAGTGTCTGATACACCTTTACTAGCTTATATGTAATTTTCATCCGATTATTTGTTCTGTTGAATCGGTCTGCAAGAAAGACCGACAGGTAGTTGTTAGTAAAACATTGACTTGGCCTATAGGCCTATTTCCATATTAAAATCCAGTATAATAAAATATTTGATCTGTATAATTCAGCTAGAAATAAATAGGGAAATATAATCAAATCAAGAAAATGTAATCAGATTATAAAATCATGTTAACGAAGTAAATAGGATCACAGGTTGTTACACATAAAGGCGGGTAACAGCGCACGGACCACGAGGAGCGGAGACCGTGTCGGGTCGGTGCTGGGCGCGGCACTCCCCGGCCGGGCCCCCCGCCGACTCCCGCTGGCCGCGGCCCGACACGCCTGTCAGCGCGCCGTGATGTATGGCGGCGGCCGGCTGGTGCGCGTCCCGCCGACAGATTGTCCATCGCCCGCCGCTACAACTAAATCATTACCCCGGTTGGTCCCGGCCCCGCCCGCCGCCCGCCTCGGGCCTCTCACCACCCGTACACATGAGCCTGACGGATGGGGGCGGATCGGCCGCTCCAAATGGAATGAAAATGAACGCAGCCGACCTCGATTCACACCGATTTGGAATGCCAAAAAGAAAAGCATAAGAGACTAGAATGTGTGAAAACAACAGGCTTGTTCCTAAAATCAGTCTAGGAATAAATTCCTGTCAATTGCAAACCACACAGTATGTTCTAATACTAAGTCTGTGTCAACAGAAATACTCGAGGCACATCATTAAATTCTAGCAGCAAACGGTGTACACGATTTGAAATAAATCTTCATTAGTAGCAGCCGAAATGCGAATTTTGTGTCAGCATTTTTCTTCACAAATATTCTGAGACTGATTTTAGGAACAGAGCCCAGGACCCACCTTGAGAGTGCGACGGAAGGCACACAGAACGGGCACACAATGATGTAGGTGTAGGAATTGAACTTAGGACGGGAGGACTACCAACCGGCCGGCGGCACCTCCTCCACGGCTGGCCGGCACACACTCCCACCTACCTCATCCCTCCCGAGCAGGACCTGCCGACAAACGCCTTGATACCGCCAGTGTCTCCCCCGGGAACATCGCGTCTCGGCGGCCCTCTTCCAAGCCGCACAACAGGCCCCCACGCTGTGCCCACTGGCTGCCTGCTACGACTCATCTATCATGAGAAAATAGACTTGTTAGTCTGTCTTTAGCACCCCGCGCGTCTACCCGCCACCCCGTAATCTGCAGCGTCCCTCTGCATGGTCTCACAACGCTGTATTTCACGTGTTTTTTTTAAATATCCAAGCGGGTTAGCTTCACCTTGTTCTGCGAACCACGGCCTGCTTTGTCTCTTTTATCAATGAGGTCCTACCTAATTCTGGAAGGAAATCTAAAATCCTGTTTAGGGACGCAAGCTTACCTGATCCTTTCCTTGTGTGTCACATTTACTTGCCTGCTTCCGCTTGGGTTAATACCTGGCGAATTCCTGTTTATCATACCCTGTATTTTTGCAACGTCTCCTGAATAAGGGCCTATATCTAGTTGCATTCTGCTTCTCAATCTATGACAGATTTGTAGACCTATGAAGTACCATATCAGCAAGACAACACTCACCTGACCTACATTTACATGTATCCTTATATATGCGCAAGAAATTATGGTAATCAAATCAGGGTCGAATTTAAAATATCAAATTTATTAACAGAAGCAAAGAGAACATATCTTATGAGACAACACGCAAAATCTATTTAGGAAATAACTACTATCCACCGGCATATATTCTCTTTTAATGCACATCTTCTAATATCAATACGAAAAAAAAATTGCCGTTAGGAAAACCAACTATAAAAGTTCCTTTTTATATTGGTATTTTTGCAATCTGTTTGCATTCATCTCCGCTTAGTTTATCTGTCCTTCCTGCAAGCCCAGCGGCACGGAATCCCCAATATTTCCTTGCTTGGTGCATGTGCTCCCCGCTTCGTAAGGCTGCCGGTCGAAGCCGAGAAAACACGACAGACCATCAATACAACTCCGTTCTCAGCAGGGCTTCCTCGTCCTCCGAATGTAAATGAAACCTAGACCGTGACTGTCGGGTTGGCTCGGGACACAGCTGAGAATTGATTTATAATTCCTCCTCTGACAACCACCTTAGATAAAATAAAGAGGGAAAAAAACAGAGAAACCACATGTCGACACCACTCCTTAGCTCCCTCCCTTCTCACATTGTCACCAGATATATCGAGCATGAAATTATGCAAGCTTTTCCCCTCCCTCGTTTGACAGGTTTATTTTGTTTTCAATTTGCTGATGATATGGTCTCTTTATTTTTCGCTTTGCGATTCTAACCTCTTCTCTCCCAGGTACATTCTTACACACGACTGGACAACACAAGGGAAGCGATGGATTCGGTCTAGCTTGTATTATATCGTTGCATTCAGGTGTGATAACATGTGCATGGTGTTTCTATTAAATGAGATTTGAAAAGATGTTCTGCTATTTTTTTAAAATATTTTTTTTAAATGTTATACAAAATAGTATTTCATGTAAGGATAACAGAAAACCACCTTTGTATTTATGTCATACTTTGATATATGAAACGCGCATGTATATGTATATTGCATTATATATATATATATATATATATATATATATATATATATATATATATATATATATATATATATATATAGAGAGAGAGAGAGAGAGAGAGAGAGAGAGAGAGAGAGAGAGAGAGAGAGAGAGAGAGTTAAAAAGTATCTGAAGCTTCTTCCAGTCAGCATGACATTACCAGCAACACAGTATTCGCACTATAAACACGGCTATACAAAGGGCATCCTCCAAAACACATACACTCATAGAATATATCATCGCCAGCCCCGTCTATACTAACATACAGGGTTTAACATGAAAGACCCAAATCTCGACTGCTTTCTCCCTAGATAACCGCTCATTCGCAGCCGCTACTGACGCGCTACAGACGGATTACATATATTGATCCTGTGTTCCTTCGACACAGACAGGCAAACAAACGTTAGAAGGTGACGAGAAATATTGACACACCTACGAACCATTATTTACATGTTGGCTCGCCATTTTGGACTGGGCGGCTGACCTAGTTGCGGCATATTGACAATAGCCAGGTTGGGCGCGAAGGGAAAAAAAATGACAACATGGCTGCCAGCCACTTGGTGAGCTAGACTGTAACACCTTTATGATCTGCGGTACCTCCTCCTGTTTTAAACACTAGGGGTCCCTTCACGCATACAAGCACACCTGGTTCCCCTCTCTTTACTGTATGTACACATTCATGTTGATCTTTCTCCCACCGGTTCTCCCAATCGAAAATTGACGACTGAATGTAAAATGCAAACGACGATTATTCCCTAATAATGGAATCGAAGCGTCTCATAATAATGGGGCGTGATGCTGCAGCCAGGTCGGCTTTGACGGTGGCGCCCCCTGGCTACGCCCGCGATAACAACAACATGAACCTTGTTTTCCTTGCCAACACTATTCTTCCATGCGGTAACCATGTCAGTTTGGTCAGGGCTGTGAGCGTAATGCTAGTGTATCTTCTGGTGATGGGGACAAGGTAGGGAATAGGAGTGTGTGGGTAAAGAAAGGTTTGGGGTGATAAAGGAGGGGTGTGTGAAAGGTATGAGGAGGGTAGGTGGAATGGTGTAAAGCGGTACCTCATCCATCACCTATATACATGTACCACTCTGGCCACCACCACATATAGGCCTACATATGGACTGTATAAGCCGGGATGACTCGACACACGAGAGAGAGAAGACAGACAGAGACAGAGACAGAGACAGAGACAGAGACAGAGAGACAGAGAGACAGAGAGACAGAGAGACAGAGAGAAAGAGAGAGAGAGAGAGATCCATAAAGATTACAGGAAAGAGGAGGTAAGGTGTAGTAGCTAGGTAGCTATTAAATAGAGAAAGGGAAAGGAAAATAGAACGAACGGGGGAGACATAGAGCTAGAGAAAGGGAAAAATATCTACAGACTGAGTGGAGAGGAACAGAGAGGCAAAGAGAGAGGGAGAGACAGAGACAGAGAGACAGAGAGACAGAGAGAAAGAGAGAGAAGGAGATCCATAAAGATTACAGGAAAGAGGAGGTAAGGTGTAGTAGCTAGGTAGCTATTAAAGAGAGAAAGGGAAAGGAAAATAGAACGAACGGGGGAGACATAGAGCTAGAGAAAGGGAAAAATATCTACAGACTGAGTGGAGAGGAACAGAGAGGCAAAGAGAGAGAGAGAGAGACAGAGACAGAGAGACAGAGAGAAAGAGACAGGGAGAAAGAGAGAGAGAGAGATCCATAAAGATTACAGGAAAGAGGAGGTAAGGTGTAGTAGCTAGGTAGCTATTAAAGAGAGAAAGGGAAAGGAAAATAGAACGAACAGGGGAGACATAGAGCTAGAGAAAGGTAAAAATATCTACAAACAGAGTGGAGAGGAACAGAGAGGCAAAGAGAGAGAGAGAGAGAGAGAGAGAGAGAGAGAGAGACAAGAGACAGAGAGACAGAGAGACAGAGGGACATAGAGGGAGAGATAGAAACACAGAGAAGGGGAGAGTGTGAGAGGGAAATTCAGATTGACAGAGGCAATCTGAAGCAGAGAGGGAGAGGGAGACAAACAGAGATAACAAGGGAGAGGCAGGCACATAGAGAGACAGATGTAGAAAGTAAGAGGCAGAGAAAAAGGCACAATAACATTAGGTTTGGGTATATATGTAGGTTTACCCATGAATGAGAAAATGATGTTGATGGGCTAATGGGAATAGGGTTGATAGCTCCAGGAAATTACCTTTCATATGGGATAGAAATGAATAGATAAAGGAGATGGGAATAAAACATTCCACAATAAGCTATTATTTACAATTGTCTGGACTTAGAATGACATAGGCTTAAACCAAAATCGGTACATGTATTTATTTAATTCCACTCAGAAAAGGACAGTACGAAATGTATCCTTATGATAAAAGGTATGACTACAAAGTAATTATTGATTGAAAGGTGTACCTCTCAAGCAGTTTCATATCTGAATTTCACAGATAAGACGAGTAGATATATGAATCACATAACCACATTCATGGGTAGTGTGGGGTGAGGATGGAGTATACACCACAATCCTGTATCTGAAAAGAATATCAATACAATGTTGAGAGATACACTAAACAAATAAAATAAAAGTACATACAGCCATATTTTACATTTCAGCTTTCAATGTAGTGTTTACAGATATATCAAGTGATCATTGATTTTTACTCAACGCTTGAATCTCTACATACAATTGGATTTCTTTAAAATATTCAAATTAGGAAGTCAGTGAGGGAGGAAATGCTAAAATAATTGACAGAATCAGATGCATATGACTTGTATACGTAGAGCACGTAGAATTAACCCGCACCTTAAAGAATAAATATTGTATACTCGATAAAGGAGCATTTAAGTTGGGTATATACAAGTGGGTGCTAAAACATGATGTTGCATCTCTTCCCTGAAAATCGCTATGCTGCCTCATCCATCAATCGTTTCTCCAATAGGGGGCATGATATGCGTGTCGGACATGACACTCACTGACAATGGCCAATTAGCACATCACTCTGCCTGAGGTAATTATTGAGATGTATAAGTAAATTATGTGAGTTTATATGTGCCGTTGGTCCGCAAAGGTCACGGCAATAGAAATTGCTTGGCTAAATATTTGCTTCTAGATCTCTAGCTTGACCCAAGAGGCCGCGGCTGTCACCTCTGGCTTAGTCATGGCTGCTGTGCGCAGACTACTCCAGACAGGTAGATGTGATCTGAAACCGTTATGCTTCTCAATGACCAATGGTAACCGACATTAGCAAACAATGCCTGATATATAGACTCAGCCATAGTGACCATCCATACACCCATCCATACACCCAAATACATCATACCCTGTTTAGACTATGTGACAAGAGAGTGACACATAGGCCTACATGAGAGAAATATTATATATTTTCAGGATTCTTATAGGAAAACTGAAAAAAGTAAAACGAACCACACGACATATTAGGATAAATTCATATATGAACTGGAAAATTGTATATTGTCACGGTGTATATGATTATTTATGGCAATATTTGATCTTAAGTTACAAAATTCTTGAATGAGCATTAAGAATTTCGCTATTGTCACCTTTACACTCCTTCAGGAAAAGTCCTTCGTTACAAAATAGCTAAGGCATCTCCAAGCAACTATATGCTGTAGGAGCCATCGTGATGTCTGCCTCGGGGGGAGAGGTAGGCATCTCAGGTGAGGCTAATGAGTCGTCACCTGCAGCTCCCTGTGATAGAGCACCCCTTGACAGAGTGTGACAAAAACTGCCTACCACAGCGCCATCTGTCACCTGGGCACAGAACGAGGTGTGAGAAGAGGTAACGTGAGGCTTGCGTTGATAAATGATGTGAAAAACTAAACAAAACTCTGTGCCACTGTAAACATGGATCTGTTTACAATAATTGAAGATTAAACAGAGATCATATTAATACAGGGTTCAATGAGTTGACGCCTCTTAGCTGAGTCTTAAAGTTACAATTTACGGTCCATGGAAACAATGTGTCAAAAGATTTATCTTCTATTTTATCGCTTCCTTGAAAGTTTCCGGACAAAATATACAAAAGGATTGGTTTATTTACTCAAGATCTTTATCATGCTCCTATATTCGGAGATAAGTAATTTATTCTCGAAGGAGAAAAAAACACTATTGCCTTTTACGTGCTTGTTTACAAAATAGTAACAAAAAGACGCAAACATCATCATGTATCACCAAACACAAATCATGTAAATATGTACATATACAAATTAACAGTGTCAGTAAAGGTCAGCAGAGAGCCTATGGAACTAATAGATGATAATCCATGGCAGCCTAACTAGTTGACAATGACTGCTGGTAGGGGATTTATTTTCTACGAACTTGTAGTCCATGAATAATCATAATACATGAGGATGTTCCAATATTATGTATTTGCTCCTATGTCATAGCCATAGTCGTTTCTAATCATAAATTAATTTGATAAGACAAGAAAAATGATGGCTGGTTATAATAACTTCATTCTGTGAAGGTTTCATCTATGTTAATCTATCATTTGCCATTGTATTACCAAAAAAGACTAGGTTTTAGAAATGATTCCCCAAGGCATCATCTGATCACCTTTACTGTCATGTTTATCCTATTGAAATAACAAGGTATGCTACCTGATTGAGCCAAGCAGCTTACTCTTCTTGATTATATCTTATAATTTTTTTTTTACATTTCCAGGAGTCTCTGCCACAGCATTCCACTCCTAACAATAGCTACACTATGAAGAATGTGATCTGTATGGGACAAAAGGGCTGCCATATGAAAAGTTATACCTTAATACCTGTTTGAGAAACGATACCTTTTGCCAGTTTGACATCACTCTGGATCAGACATATAAACACCCAACTAGAAAACAAACATTTAGAATAATCAGATAAACAGTCACCTTTTTCTCACTCTTAGCTTGCCCACTTCCCTTCACTCTTTAGTTTTTTCATTCTTCTTCTTATCAGATTACACTTTCCCACCACTTCCTTCTGCGGTTTTATGGATAATTTCAGTGACATCAGGACTAACAATGGATCTTGTTAATATATGTTCCTAATGTTCCCTAGTTCAGAAACTTATGCTGAGAGAAGAATGAGACAATTTGAGCATTTAAGTTACCAGCATGTCAGGTCATCATATTTTCATATTGGGAACAGATACCAATTTTGGATTTTTTGGGGGTACAGCTCTCTGTAATAATCTTTCTGGTTTTTTTCTTTTTCAATTTCGGTTAGGTTTGCTACAGTCATTGTTGTCGTCTACCACCTTCCCATTTTCTATCTTACTATCAACATTAAAACTAGATATCATGTGACTTTTCTCACCTCATCTATACCCTCATTGGATATTGATTCCAAAAGTAATTATAAAGAACATCCTGACCATGCTGTACAAGTCACAGAACGAGATGCTAATTTACCGTTTATACGGACCGAGGCATTTGTTCTGTGACTTGTGCAAGCATGGTTGGACGTTATATATTTACTATATACCCGAAATTAAAAAAAAAAAATCAATTTCTTTTTTCTTAACAACCATAATTTTGATAAATGTGTATGGCTAGGTGGTCCGTATTTTAGTGTACGGACCAGTGGTCCGTACAGTATTTTTACGTCATATGCCAAAACGGTGCGTATTTACAGTATATACGGCATGGGTATATAGTAAATGCTAAAATGAACTTTTTAGTTTCTTACTTGTCAACCATTGAGTGTGTTCATCCCTCTTTGAGCTCAGGTACACTTTGAATAAGCTTTCAGATAACTGTCATCAAATTGCACCTTTTCAGTGCAACATCTATCTCTGAGGTTGCAAGGTCATCAGGCAACATCTTGAAGGGTGATGTTTTAGATTTAACATGACCCTTTCTACTAAATTACATAAGTTTTGTACTGAAGCACACTCTGATCCTATGCCTAGATCAATGTCAAGCTTCTTATTGATGTAGATCATTAATAGTTAATGAATCACCACCTCAATAGAAAGACTTCATACGATTCTGGGATTTTACACTCCAGAAACACCAAGAGTGTTAGTATTGCTTTCATGACCATAGGCTACAGACAAGCGGCTTGATGGCACCACCAATTTATTAGCGCTCCAGTAGAAGCTGTTGTTTCTGGCTGTTTCTGGCGCGATATTATTTCATAGTAATATCTCCCACCAACAATTTAGCATCTCTGACGCAATAATTAGGTGAAATATGAAACAATAGCTCACATATACGCCATTTTGTGTTGGCGATTCTGGTGATCGCCACGTTTCCCACTTGGCGTGTCTCCGGCATAAGGCCTAGGTCTCTGTGTTTGCATGTGGGGGCGACCTTATTGATCATAACCAAGGGACTCCCGTCGCAGAATGTTACACGGAGCCAGTTGCTTAGTTAGGTGAAGGGAAAGTGCACATATGTTTCCCAAATAGAAATTAGAACATAACAATATACCGGGGCAAAGCTGAAAACTCACTCTGATGAGTTAGTAAATGTAATTATTTGTGAAATAGGAATTTTGTGATGATGTGTTAATAAATTATGATAAAAAGGTCATTATTGAGTCAGGAATTACAGGGTCGAAATCCGAAATCCGTCGAGAGCCGTATCCGTTTTGCACCGGAAGCTCCCTGTCTGGCGTACATCCAGGTTGAGTACTTGGTGGCGACCTAACAAATGTAGACGGTGTAGGGAGAGGTAATCCTTCACCTGGCTTCTAGCTAGGTCTCCAGTCCTTAGCAGTTTCCTTAGCACTGTTAAGTTCCCCTTCCGTGAACTCAACAGTGTTTTTGTTCCTCAGCGTTGCCTAACATGTTCCAGCATGAAGTCAGCAATCTTCAGTGCTTTCTTGTCAGTTGCCCTAATTGTAAGTAGAGCTGCCAGGTTGCCTACTTCCTGGACATCCTCCTCCTCTTTCTGCCGTGTCACCTGCAGGGAGCTGATTAATTTTCCCAGCCTGTTGCCACTTTGAGGAGGGCATCCTCATTGTTTCTTCCTTCCTCCTCCCACTCTCCTTAGGGCAGGGCCTCTCTTCCTGACCTTCCTGTGGTACTGTCACATTTTCTTGGGCAAAGTTGGGGTTTCCCAGCTTCCCTAGTGCCTTTCCCTACCTGCGTGCTTGCCCTGGTGGTATGAGCAGCTGTTTAACGCCCTGTACCATCATCATGGTCAGCACTTCATAGTCGGCTTAGTTGTCACCTGTCTTAGTGTTCTCTTCAGAACAATTGTTCACAGTTGGTGAAGTTGAAATCTGAGGCCATCTCAAAATCACCCTCCATTCCTTTGTTCACCATTGTATAGTGGTCCCCTGCCAGGGCTTGAGTTCTTGCTGTGGCGACGAGTGTGTGGAGGCATTAATCCCAGGCATGTGACCATCCTCCCCGCTGCCTCAAGCACCCCTGCCTGCAGCTCCTCCAAGGCCTCTTAATTTACACCCATATAAATTCTATATACCTCTGAATATCCATGTCGAATGTACCACATGGAATATTTAACTAAGATTGCCCCACTCATAACTCTAGAGCCAACAGCGAGACTGAGAGTTCCTGCATAAGATTACTAAGATTTAATTCTAAAAATGCTAGATAAAGTCCTTCTGTTATGAGAAAGTGACCAAGATAAGCATAGATACGGGAGAAGCTCCCCATTACGTTGTGATGATAGTATTGAACATTGAGGAGAGGTGCTGAAACTTGCATTTATAAGCATAGGCTTACTCACCTTTCCTAGCAAAGAGGTTGTCCTTTGGTCACTAAAGGCTTCGATTTGGAGATGCTCTTTCTTGGCCTTGGAGTGTTGTTGTTGCTTTTTTTTAAATACTTTATTAAGACTGAGTGGTACATCGATGCAGGTACCGTTATGAGCATACCGTTCAGTGCTTAGAAGTTACAGGTAGTTTCAACTCTTTTTTGTCCAAACTCCAACAATTTCGCAACTGCAACTACATGTACTAATACAGTTAGAAAATAGTATTCTTTCCTTGTGGACAACAAGTAATTGTCCTTGAATGATCAATACATCAATCAACTTAATTACAGTGAAAAAAGGTATTGTCTCTGATGTATGCTCTACTCAGTTATCAACTTGCGATCCGAGCGGATTAGCAATAAACCAAAGAAACAGGATTACCAGTACAAATAAACAAGGAGCACCGATCATTTGTAGCAGAACAAATATCAGAAATTATCGGAGGCCTTGAATTTAAGAGGTATCTGATTAGTGTTCATGCATTGGGTCCTGGAGGGCACATCAACAACTGTTAGAGTAAGCCCGTCGTACTTTGAGATGATCAGAGCCAGTACTGGGAGAGCGCCCATCGTTTTTGATATAACTTGAAGGTAGTGTGCGTGTCAATATTGCGGATTGATGCAGGAAACCTAGAGCTCTCTCAATGGATAAAGAATGGGCTAAGTATATTGGTCTCAAAAGAAAGACGACGGAGATTAGGAGCTGACAGTCCAGGACATTTAAAGAGCTGACCATACCAAGGGGCAGTTGCGTAGGCTCGGTGAAGCTGTTCGGAAACTAGGCAACCCCAACTTTGCACATGAAGACCCAGTGGTGCCACAAGAGGATATAGAGCAAGAACCCCAAGTTCAACCCCACGGTAGACAGGAGTAAATTAAGAAGAACGATGAAGAACTACTCAAGGCAGGGGCAGGCAGGGAGAAGATGATAGGGAAATGGGCAGGCAGAGGACGAGGAGATACAGGGGGTTGGGTACCGGGCAGTGACCACACAGAACGGTGCCTAGACTTGCTCAAGTCTTTGATTATGAACATTCATTAAATGATTAAACACAATAAAAATAAAGTTCATTAAAGTATGTAGCCTTCTCTGACTGGCCCATGAATCTGTGTCCGAGCTAGGATGGTAGCCATAGGATGGAGGGAGTGGAGCCAGTCTAAACATTGCCTACAACCCGCCAGCTCTACTTATGATTAGGGCAACAAACAAGAAGGCACTGAAGATTGCTGACTTCGTACCAGAAGACGTCCGGCTGCTTATTTCCAAAAGGAAAAAAGGATACCATGAAAGTTACAGAAGGGGAGGATGGTACATTGGTGCTGACTCATGACGTCTGCTGGATATTGGTTGAATAACTGGCTAAGGTAAGAAACCGTGTTAAACAATCCCCCCCCCTCCTACTCCCCACCCCGAGAAAGATTTGGTTAATTGGTGGTGGAAGTTGTTAGCTTTGTTAACTGTCCATAAAAAAGAAAGTGCATATGTCACAGAAAGCAACTATTGGAAAGTTTATGAGGGAATTTGAAGCCATTGAACATCCTCAGTTGCAGTAGAACGTTTCATTTTTTCCAAGTGTATAATCAAGACTATTTGTCTTTTTTTGGTCATACTGCTCCTGAATTATCTCTGAATAGGGTTAAAGTTTACATTCTTTTCTTGATATATATCAACTTTGCCGCAATACACTATGGTGAGACCATTCAGTGAAGCCACATGCGCGAACATATTTCCCAGGCATGACAGCATATATACGTGTGAGTGATTCCCGGAATCCAGATCTCATTAGTTACTTGTGAGGCCAGCTGAGGTTGAAGGAACACCCACAGCGTGTTTGACAGATACAGGCATGTCGTCGACGCAATTTGTATACAGTAGGAAGCCTTCAGCTTTACATCAGAGAAGTCCAACTGAAATGTATAGTGAAAGGTAATAAGACTCAACTCGGGGGATTTATTTTGGTATCTGAGATTTATTTTGGTATCTGAATCGCTTCTAACATCTGCGATAGAAAGTTTGCAATATCGCAAGTAGACAGTAAAGATAGAGATAAATTCCAATCAACAAACCATTGATGTGGTCAGTGTCGGCAGGGATGGATAAAGGAAATAAAAAATCGCTTGTATTTCGAGACGGAAGTAGGAGATTGACTTGAGTTGCTCTTTTTCTGATTCGACCTTATGAACATTCTCTATTGGTCTATAAAGAGAAGTATTACGGTGTATTCTGGGAATAGCGGTAGACTTTTCAATCCACTTATTATGCACATCAGATTCGTAATTCTGGCTTGCACAGGTTCTACACTACTGTAGTATAACAAAATGCAGTAAAGAAAAATAGCAATGCCCTTAAAACCAAAAGTCGTCAGTAGGTTGTCAATCAGAGAAAATCAATTGTTGGAACATTGTCACTGGGTCGTTTGATACAAGTTTAGGAGACGTTCCAGCCACAGAACAACTTGTGTACTATTATATCACAACCTAAAAGTGTTGTCCTGGGATAGTTATGTATTATTAACAACTAAATAATTGTCAAAATGACAACTTGTAGAGAACACACAGAAGAAAAGAATAGAAAAGTAACAGTGGGGTAGTAAATAAGACACAATGTAGAGCAGATTGGTAGAAGGAAACGTTTACCTACCACTAGAACAGGAAGTGATTTAAGTAACCACATCACAGAGCAAGTCTTCCACAGATAAAGGTAACTATATCTATCCAATGACATCTTAATATCATTGAAGAGACCACTAAGGGTTTTAATGAATACATGTCCTAAAGCTGTCTGTCTTACAATGTAGTGATGACATAATTCCTGATTGGCTATAGAAACTAATTTTTCAGGGATAGATTCAGTGCCCTTAATAAATTTGAAGATACCATGTCCTAATATTGCAAGATATCTCTAAGTATTTCACAACATACCTTGTCAGTGTTGATGGCTCTCTAATCAAAGACAATTAACCATTGTTACTCCATCTATGTGACACTTTTACCATTCATCTGATATCTGGTAACATTCGGATTAAATTGTAACTTAACCCTGCTTTTAAAAAAAAACCTGTTATCTATACTGGGCAGTACTCAATCAAGATGATTGGTACTGCAGTACTCAATCAAGATAATTGGTTTCAATGTACTCCCAGTTTGCTTATGATCAGTATCTATATAAAGACGTCGCTGGACAGATAATTTGACTCTAACGTCTGTGTCATCGATGTAATAGGCATTATAGTGAGTTGATATAGTCTGGGAGTTACTGTCTATGTAGACTGCATGTCCATGAGGCGGGTGTCCCCTGCACGTCTACAGGTGATTCGCTCAGTGAACCACAGGACACAATGGTCCATTACGATAACACGCGGGTCGCCATCAGATACGGACCTCCTGGCGGCGAATATATCACGGCGCTGATACCATCAAAGAGAAGTCAATTAGGCGGGTTAGCAGCGTTAATTGGACCGTGCACGGGCATGCCAATAAAGAGCGTCTTTATGCAGGGTGGGGATTCGCCAGGAGGGAAACCCGCAGCTGTGCCTGCGTACCCGCGCTCCTCGCCCGCCGACCGCCGCGCCCCCTGGCCCTATCTGCGTCAACTAATTGCCCTCATCGCTTCCTCCTTCCGGCCGAAGGGCATCTACCCGCCGCGCGTCGCGGCAGGGGGAGCCACCGCGGTGCTTACCGTGACGTCACTACCTGGTGAACACCGAACGACGGCGGAAACGTCACCGCGGCGTTCGGCTGACCTTGGAGAAGGTCACTGACCCCTCAAGTATTGGGGTTAAGGGCGTTGCCGTGGGCCCACCGATGGGTGGCTGACATGAGATAGAGGCATAATGAGCGCGAGAGAAGGGAGGTGAAAATAGGCCTATATGAAGTTGTAGACCTGCAGGATGATATCACGTTCTGTTTACCAATAATTGTCTTATTTAACATGTTTTCTTATACAGTCCCAGAGATTGTATTGTGAAGGGGAGTTCAAACGTACATAATGTTATATTCACTGTCCAACTCTCCTATTGAAAAGTTTCATGGCCCTTGTTCCCAGCCTTATTTCACTATAAATTGAATATGTATCTGATATTCTAGTTAAAATTCTTTATGACATCAACAAAATTTGCATCTTTTTTTCCAACAAAGGAACCCATAGAAATAATTGATCTTATAAAATAGTAGAGATATAAAATAAAACAAAAACGATTACAAGTGACAATTTATTCACATACATTGCTAATCAAGGATATTGCCCTTCCAGGATGATATCTCGTGCATATCGGATAGATACGCCTACACATGCAGTCACGAATTGGCTGATCTATTCACAAATTTAATACCTGTATACCTATAGCATATTGGATACGTTCCTGTTCCCTATTGAGCAGATTTGTGCAGTTACGTCCCACCCCCTTCTGGTTGCGGTCAGTCTTATTTACATTTATTTTGGTTATCCAAATTTGTTGGGCACCACATAATCAATTAAAACGCAATCGATGCTAACCTTCCATGCACCCCTAATCTCCACATTATATGCGAACTATCACAAAGTAATGAAGAGTTGGTCTTGAAAAGTCTAATAGATAATATCAGTTACGACCCAAGCTCAAATAATCTTAGCAAACCGAAATGAATCATGCACTTTATATCAGTCTGGCCTACACATAAGTGACACCAGACTAAAGCCAGCACTATAACTCACAATGGCACTGGCGGACATTAACCTCCGCCCCCCCCCCCCCTCCCTCCCCAACTTACCACACTAGCCAATGTCCGTGATGCTGGTAGCGACATAGTCCGACCCGCCAGACGGGCTCAGGCGGTGGTCCAAGGTTCCAGGGGCCGGTAAAGTGACGGAAACGGGAGCTGCACACGAGAAGCGGCCATAACGTGGCTGATGAGGCTACTTGGCCGGGACTATATCACAGACGACGGCCTCTGACACCACAAGCATGCAAAAAATAAGCGCAAAACGATCTAATCGGCGAAATGTCGTCTGATGTTTTTATTTCCCGCCCATTTTTTTCTGGCGCGACCCCTGTGGGTGGGTACGGATAATCTCCGCGTGGCAAAGAGATATTTAATAATTATGGGAACTAAAGAGCACGTTATACTCTCTATTTTGTGAGTTACATTATCATATACTACACATTAATATGTTTTTCTAATGAGATCTTCTGTACTATACCATTGGTATCTAGGATTAATTGGTGTTTTGCCAAACGCTTAAACTCACATTTTATAAGTCATAAACATCCGTATCTTACCAAAATGTCTGTCTTTTCTGGTTATCAAATGACATATTCAATGCCAAGTTAAACCTCTATACATAAACTTTTACCCTTTCCCTTTTAATGGTATAGGCTACACTACTAACATTGTGTTTAACAAGGATAAGTGATGAAGAGGTTTATGTGCTGTACCATGATCTGCATCTTTAATTTATTTAATATCCATGATAGCCTTTTCATTAAGATCTAATATTTATGAAAAGGGATGTAGCTTTTTTTCTTGCTTTTACTATCCTTACTCCATGCTTCGCATTCACTTAAAAGAGGTAGGCCTATCGTCATTCTTGATATAAATTCGTTTTAAATAAAATGGGGTCTTTCGAAAAATGCTATGGACATTTGTTTCCAGAGATGCTTCTCCTCGATTGCCAAATAACTACAAATAAAATATAGCCCTTGGAGATGTAATTAGTTCCCGCGGCTGATACTAGGTGGCCCTAGTGCTGCCAACTTCCCACAGTGACGTGCATCTTCCGGCCGTGCGTTCTACTCAACCTGTCGACACTCCTGAACTCAAGTTGCAGTACGAAATGTCATCTTTGTTCTCGTTCTATTATGCATATAGGTTGTTATATTCTTTATCCTTGTGTCTTTTGAGACAGACTTTGATACTGCTATTCAGTTGTTCCGTATATCAACCTGGTACTTATCCCAGCGAATAGCTTTATTTACCACGAATCTATCTCGCATCTAATGTAAATATCTGTATTTGATTCGCTGTGCAGGGTAATTGTCATGCAGTTGCACTGGAGTATATCCATGTGCAAACCACAATATGGAAAGGATCGAGCTGACATAAAGTCAGTGTCCTTGACACTAAGGAATTTACATAAAGCCACTTACACAGACCACTGGGTGGGCGAGTGGTATATTTACATATAGGAGTGCACACACATCAGTATGTAGGTGTGTGGTATCAACATCACAACACATACCAAATAAGCCACACACAGTGGACTAATTTCCGTTCAGGGTACAATCTTGGAGGTATAAGGCCTTTTTCCATTGGCCGCCAAACACTGTGTAGATTTTCTGGGTTCCCCTAATAGCCTATTTACAGTTAGCGTCAGCAGTGCTAAGGACCGTCGGTGGTTCCTGACTGTGTATTGGTGATGGCCAATGGAAATAGGCTATTATGAGAACACAAAAAATCTACACAATGTTTGTCGGCAAATGGAAACGGGCCTATACTGAGATTGTGAACCATGCTGACGGCCGAACCACTTATCTAACAGCATATAGATGAAACAATGCCCCGTCCAGTGGTCTATTGCGCCAACCAGAAGCTGGTCCAGCATTACACAAACAAAGGTTAGCTTCCCATATGCAGGAATCAAGCATTCAGCCCCCACTACATTAACTTATAGGTCGGCGGGAAAGGTGAGATCCCCCAAACAGCCTCTTTATTGCACACCTCGCTTATGCGTCCGTGTGTGTATGTTTACATATATCGGGAAATGCCTGTACAAAGTGTAATTCAATCATAGAGTATGAGCTCCATAGATCGTATTTATATAGAGGTTTATTTGTCCTCAAGTCCAATCACTCCAT
The DNA here is from genome assembly GCA_950022655.1 of Alentia gelatinosa. Classification (NCBI taxonomy): domain Eukaryota; kingdom Metazoa; phylum Annelida; class Polychaeta; order Phyllodocida; family Polynoidae; genus Alentia; species Alentia gelatinosa. Next base: position 44,965,608 of record OX465583.1, on the reverse strand, counting down.
GAAGACAGTTCTCTATTGATGATACTTCTCTATTGATAGTTCAATATGAGGTATTAGGTTGAAGTCTAATAGTTATTTCCAATATATACATTGTATGGTGAGAAGGAGCAGAAGGTTATAGATTTACGAGGCTGAAGGCTGGGGTCGGCAGGTAGGTGGTCGCCCTGCGCAAACACCCGTCTCCTCCACTACTCCCAGTCCCGCCGCCATATTTACCTAGGATCCCGCGCGCCAGCTTCAACTTCCGGTGGCCACGGCTGGTGGCCGGCGTTTTGCGCCCTGTTCCCACACGGCTGGTCGGCCGGTGCACTGAATGGACGCGCTAGGTGTGCGGATCCAACGCGGATCGGCCAAATGAGCGAAAAGCATGCGAACCATCCATAGACGCGCAGTGCCACCTTTGTATAGCGCTCTATTTCCGTGATGAAACATGGGGCGGGTGTCTGCTGCAACCCATACAGGCACTGCACCACTCACCCGCTCCAAGAGGGAAACCGGAGTATAGACCACCTTCATAAAAACCAACAAACTATGCAGTATAAATAGCCACTTGTATACTATATATAGATGCACGTCTCTTTGGTACTCTGTATTTCATTAGTGGTTACAAATTGACAGCATCCTGTAAAGCTCGGACTATCTTTTCCTAATCGAGCTTTCACCAGAATCAAACCCGCTGTATATGGTTCGTGTCCGCGCTCTTCAATCTCACTTACCATGGAGTTATTGTGTCCTTAAAAGTTCGGTGAGCCTCGATCGACAAATAAAGGCACAAGACTATGAGGAGGCTGGGGCTCGGACAGTGAGAAAAGTTAAGTTAGATTACGGAGCTTGACCTACACCAACATGCGATCCAAACATTGACGCCGGCATCGTCCACAGACGGCAAATCTGATTCATGCTCTGCTCAAAACTCCGTGAATCAGCCATATGAACACCGAATCGATTGGACTACAATGTGCGTCTTTTAATCTAATCCAATCAACCACGGAATTGTATGGATTTTGCAATCAAAATGTCATGATTCGTAATCACTTTTGACTAAACTGATGAAAGGCATTGATACGATTGTACTTGTACTTGTAGGCCTTCATGAAATGTATTTCCATGGGGAGGATTTATCGAGCCATAGTTCTTTTCTTTTACATCTAGCCTCCATGCTCCTAAATTTGTTCATGAATACATTTTTGTCGGACAAATATGTCGCCAAGTGCACTGATCTAGCACATTTAGGTTGATATATTTTCTTTCTCCTTTATTTATAACAAAAATGATGATCTTTGAAACGTGACATATATCAAATAAGTGTTGCAATATCCTTATTTCATGCGTGACAATTGGCTGCCTGATTGTGGCCACAATTGATTGTGGTTATGTTATAACCTCTGAATCAACTTCCATTAAGATAACTTCTTCCTTTGTAGTTGCTGCGCTCCTTGAATTCAGGTAACAGATCACCCATAGGATAATAATATATTTGAACGAACATCGTCAATAAGGTCTATAGTCTTAGACCCATTTTAGAAAATAACATTCAAGATATTCTTGAGGTTCCTGAACCCGGCCACGGAAATCATCCTCGAGAGGTACTAGTTCCGTTTATTCCAAAACAAGCGTTATTTTTTCAGTGCCCAGAACAGAGGTAGATCAATAATGCGTTATACGGCTTACGATATGATGATGAATAAAGGTGTGGACACAACCATTAACATTGTTTCCAGATCTATATTTCCTCGAGCAATAATAAACTCCTTTATCAGCCGACACTTTCTCAATGGCTACCAAAAAGTATTGATTTGTATCTTCGCACAGACATCTATAGCCTACTGTACAGTCCTGTAATGCAAAACTACATGTAATTGAAAGCAACGTTTGAAGATGAAGCCAAGTTATAATATTACTCTGAAGGTACAATTATTACATTCTTACCTAGGGGGTTAAGGTTTTTATATCATTGAACAGTAGACTGGAAAACTAACAGTTGATCATTTGTATATTCGTGTGTGAATTATATACTGTAAACCATGAATCATAATCCATGTAGCTTACGCCGACGTATTACCTTCCATATTCTAGTCTGCACTAACTTGATCGTTCGCAGCTCATATCGAGACGGAAATTGATTGGTCAAATCTTACCGTCCCCTCGGTCTATAGAAGATTTGAGCCGGAAACAAATAGAGCATGTGTGGGATTCGAACTGGGCAAGCAATGGACACAAGTTGCATTACTTTTATGTACATTTTAGTAAGCTTTGGCGTGTATAGTAACGTGTTACAGATAAACATCCTAATCTGTGAGTACTATTCAATGCTGTCTACAAGAAAATCATTCAAAGGTCACTGTATTTGAACTATATTCTTTAAAGAGACTGATTCTTGTTTTCAACAAGAACAGTCTCGAATCGATCCTGTCTTCAAATACATTTATTATCTTTTTGATTATTGGTGTCAGTTAGATCATATCAGGAGTTCATGGCGAAGCATCAAAACTAAACAGGTTGTGAGCTACTCAATCGTTGCTTTTGATTTAATCATTACACATTTAAACGGGTGTGCAAGTATAAATGCGGGTCATTGACATAGATGGTCAATAGTACACATTTTCCATTGTTGAGAATAATTTTATGAGATCCTCATTGTCAAGAAATGCATTACAATGACAGAACTATTGACTCCTCAATTGCTATCATGATCGCAACCCTTTAATGCATATCACATACTTTCACGTGTTATGCATTGGCGACCTTGCTGTCCATGGTTGAAGCCTGTAAGGTATGGGCTTGTGCAGGCGACCTATATTTGAGACCACCCTACGTGAGTATAATCACTTTGTCATAAACACCATCTTAACTGTCAAAACTGTCATTCATGATTAATGTTTATGCCATAAACATATAGGGGCTCTGTCTTCTCATGTGTTCCCGAGGACACGACTATGGCAGTTTAGATGACAAGATGTTTCCTTTTAATTATTAACCGTTGACAAGCGAAGGGCAAAGGAAGGGAAGAATGAAGAGTAAGAGGAGGTGAGGTTAACTACTTGAAGGAGATCATCCAGGTAAATATGACAGGATAGAGATAGAATGGCCAGAGGGTAATTCCATATCTTGTTTGTGGTTTGTATACGTAAAATATCTGCAACCTTAATACTTCATTCACTGGCCTCGTCCTCCCCTCAATAACTCCTCTGAGTGCTCCTCGTAATGTTCTTTGCCACCTATTCCTTGCTGTAACTGGGGCCACCGTCGTCCATCATTTGAGCGCTAATGTCACACTCTCTTAAGTAGAATTGATACCTGGACATATATATATCGTGGGGAAAAGAACATTGCCATATCATCGTGTACGTATGGCAGGTCGAAGACAGAAATTTACACAGCGACTGCTGGCAAGCGACAGCTTATTCCCGGTGTCCACCGAGCTTCAATCGACTACGATAGGCCTTACGATGTACCTAGAAACCTATTACGATGCATGTCGATGCTCCTAGTCTAGACGTTTGTGGAGGATAAAGAGATTCTCGATTGTTTCTGATTTTTGACATTATGCATTGCATAGTGCATCGAGAGGTTTTAAACTTCTATCGTAGTAGGTGGACGCAAGGCCCTACCTGTTGCATAAAATGGCGATAAAAGTAATCTCACTAATTGAATTGAATTACTAAACTCTTATGAAAATCGATATGGTTGGACATCATTTATTTTCATTCAGAAATCAAATTTCCTACAATTCATAAACTTATCTTAAGTTTAGGTACCATCCCCATTCACTAAACTAGGTCAGTTAGAGGCATATGAAATAATTCTATTGTTGTTGATATACTCAAACATACCTCGAGAGTCTATCAATAAGGTTCCAATGGTGTGAACATTTTCAAGCAAAAAGAATATATATTTGTGACTAATCCAAAGGTCTAGCCCTGATGCCTGATGTGCGTCCTTGACCTTTGGCCCTTGTTCACGCCTTAGCTTTCCGTTCGTATCCCGCGCCGCCTCCTGCGAGGTGCTGCCACCTAGCCGTCTTTCCTCGTACCAGCAACAGACCTTTGGATTGCAGTCTTCTGTGCAATTGCCTACACTTTTTTGGAACCAAGTAGATCTAGCAGATTTAAAGCCAGAGAGATACGAGTCACATGTCATGGCCCGCGCAAAATTAGTCTCTTCCAAAGCAGTTTGGTCCCGAACGGTCTACTTATACCTACGGACAAAAGCCAAGACCATGCACTCTCGGATTTTCAAGTCATTTGTAATACCCATATATGCATACCTTAACATTTGAGACAAGACGAGAATAGAACAGACAATAGGACAGCCACTGCATTCTGTAGCTTGGTTTATTCTTCGCTAACCAGAAGTTCCCGACAAGCTCTATTCTTGAGTATGATCCAAAAAGACAAATTAATTACATAAACACCCGAGGATGGCGTTCAGTTATAATAAAATAACAAATAATTATGGAATACCCTGGTCTAAATTACACGGCTATTTTTTCTTATTATTCAATTTGACCTATTTTAAAGACGATGTCAAAGAAGTATCAGTCATGCATGTACATGTATACTTGATACACACACACACACACACACACACACACACACACACACACACACACACACACACACACACATATATATATATATATATATATATATATATATATATATATATATATATATATATATATATAATCAATATGCATTATGTAAGACTACTCATACACCACTAAAGTATAACAGAAACCCTGTAGCATGAGGTTCACGTTAAATCACTGGCAGCCCTCCAAAGGCTATCTTTATATAATGGATTATCGAAACATGATAACAATGCGCTGTTTAGGAATAGAAAGACTTTTGAGATCATGGTTGAAACGGAATTTGTAGGTAACTAATTTTGGTAACATATCCAGAATCCCCAAAGGGCAGAGTACGGTAATCCATAAGTCATAATATGCAAATGAAAATGATTATAAATGTGTGGTATGCTTGCAGGAAATCATCGTTTTCCAGTGCCCTTTTTGTCATACTAAATACCGCGATCGTGCGCGACTCCAACCTACCATCTCCATACATATTCTACATAAATTTAGCGGTCGACATAGGACTGTGTCCACATGGTGAAGGGCCGGAAGTTGACGATATGTAACGCCACAGAAAATACACATGTCTGACCCCTGGTTTATGGGACTATGTAATGTTAACAATGAGTAATTTCATAGCAATTTACTGAGAAGGCCTAATTAATTTTACCGTAGATTTAAACATTGGCGACACCATTTTGTCAATAGGTGCACATGCTAATTAGAAGGCACACGAACTCTCATAAACAGGCAGACCACGTCTGGCTAGATGAGACGTGTAGAGGATGCGAGGATACTCTATTTGGACTTCGTCGTTCATAATCAATCATAATGAATTCATTTATTTCACGAATGATACAGGGTATGGTTCGTGTTGCGTGTTGTCTGTGTTTAATTCATGGGAACATAATCCTTTGAAATAGCCCCAATGTTTGTCCTTGTTGTTAGTTTTTTTTGTTGGGGAAGGGGTTGTTCTTAGTTATACTCAAACTTATCTATTATCATTTCATCACCTGTTCTTCCTTTCTTCAGTTTCCTCATTTTATCACCTATATTCTTATCGTGGTCCTCCCTGTCATGACAGGTCAAAGTGATCGTCTCTCTGCTCGCCTATTCCAGTCGTGTAGACATTCTTACTAATCCTGTAACAAGGGACAAGGCGTGGGATTTATAATATATGAAAATGTCTGTGTCTCATACATCAGTTAAAATCCTTATAGACATGAAAGAATAATTGCTGAGATATGAAGAATTTCACAAGAATATGAATTACAACTATAGCTCTCTATAATGATCTGTGTAATGTCTTCTCAAAAGATATATCACATTGCCATCGCCCGACTCCCTGTACGCGCCTTATTCTGCAACTCAATTCTAATTCTCAGGAGACACGAACTTGGAAGATAGGAAACAATGCGTAGTCCAATAACTTCGGGTCCTAAAAAAATATATTCTGACGGTTTTCAAGTCTATTCAAATCAATTGTTCACCAAAGCGGGTAGCTTTATATTCTTCCCTCTTTGACATCCTATACATGTTTGTTAATTATGTCAACGTGGTCCGGTACCACCGCCTGGCATTGCAGCGCGTCGGAATCTCCGTATACAATGCATAAACAACGACGGGTTCCCCGGACTGCTTCATACTACTTACGTGTTTGAATTTTCAAAGAAGTATATATTCTTTCATAAGATTCACTGCCACCTCAAATATGGGTCTTATTTAAAAAATAATGTTGTAATCCAAAACCATATGACATCATTGAATTAAGAAAGGGAAATACAGTAGCTATGATTAAGCCTGGATACCTCGATCCGTCTACACCTGCGGGTACCAGCGATGTTCATTACACTCCTCACTTGAATACATATATTTGGTGACGTTTTTATCGATGTCGCCCCGCACCTTTTCTCATACAAACCATCGGCAGCAAATATTTGAACTCAGCAACAAGCTTGGGATCCGTAAACAAATAGAGGAAAATAACCAGCGGCCTGTGCCTTGATCGGCCAGCGTAGAGCGCCGGGACAGTCGCCACACATGGCTCTTTGTGGCTTTGACGGCGCTTTGAGATAATATTGGCGGGAAACGCGGAGAGAGAGGTATCGATGTCGTCTGCGTCAACAGAAGTACACAGAGAGAAACTGTCGTCTGCCCAAACAAAGTACACACGGAGAAATTGGTGAGAAGGATACGGCACACAATAAAAAGGCTACAAACAGACGCTTCGAATGCCCGTCGCCAAACATTGACTTGCTGGTTCCCCCCAAGCCCCGCTAGGGGGCGGGGGACCCTGCTGGCGTCGCACACCCGCTCCACCAACCCGAAGTTAATGCGCACATCAGCCGACAGAGGCGCGGGCGTCGCCAGTGCTGCCTTTCAACAGACTGCAGCAAATACTGGCGGATTGGGGGAGTCGCTACCAAAATATTGACTCTGCAGTGACACCTCGTGCCATGACAAAAGAATTAATCAGACAGAGAGAGAGTGTCGACGGGAGCCACAGAGGAGAGGCAGCCGGGCGCGGGGTTCAAAAATAAGTTGAGCGAAAAATGTGGAGAAAAGAATGACAGGGATGAAAAGGTGAAATGAGAAAACTCACATCACTGGTGTGGAAGAACTGGTCTGTGTATTCCTGTATAGGATGCGGGCCACCTCTAAACAGCACTTCATATTTCGATGTTGGTATTTTATTTTGACGGACGTTGAGGAGCACTATGGCCGCTGAAGCTAGACGCATGGTGTATCTAATGGCAGATAGGGCCCCGTACTCGCTATTGGACTGTCCTCTGAAGTTGTACAAAACAAACAGAACAGCGTCAGTGCTAATATTTGACCAGGCTTTACTATCATCGTTCTGAGAAAAAAGTCGACTTGAGCACACTCTGAAATCAAAGGGGAGAGAGGGGATGGTGGGAGGGGACACTTGATGTTCCAGAGAGCGTTACTGAGTATTACACAGAGGGAACACTGTGGGCTATACACATATAGATACATTACGTTTTACGCCATCGGAGTTTTGTGTATGGTGATAAACCAGGATATCATAGCTAATACATGTATTTACGAAATATGGAAATGTTATTTTCTTGTTTATGATTATAGATAAGATACAAACATTAAATATCAGCACATCAAACGTAAACTGGGTAGATTTGCAAGACCTTACAGTGCTCCCTTAAGGATAAGATTCCAATAGAAACTATTTCGTGTCAGGAGGAGAAGGGAAGGTCTTCTGACTCGTCTCTCCTTCACTTCTGGAATCGTTATGAAACTGACAAAGAATAGTGCAGGGCTATAAAACAACAGTTCAATGAAACGTGTTACGTAAAGCAATCAATGAATTTCTTATTTATGAATTTAGACATGCAAATTCAATACATAGATTTTATAGGTAACATGACATAGTTAACGATTACTAGCTCCTGATATTTGTGTTGCATTGAGTTGCATAGATTTCCCCAAAACCTTGACAGAATTGAGGAGAGGAACACATCATTTCCTTGTGTTTATTACCTGTATAGCTTGCTAGAAGTATATCATTCCCGACGCAAACACATGCATCTTTCAAATCACATATTTTGAGTCAAAATATGCCTTAATTTCTGATTAGATAATGCCTGCCTAATCCAACATTCCTGTATAAATACCATACTATGGGGAGGGGATACATAGATCATGCTACAGGTGGTCTCCATGATACCACGATGGACCAACACCAACCAGTGTCCCCCTGGCGGCCAGGTAGCACGAGGACCTGTACCTGTGGGCCGCCATGAAGGTGGCGCCACCTAATGCATGCACAACACATACCGTCAGCAGTTGACTGTGTCCGGTCAAAGTAACTTTAATGACAACTTGACAGATAATAATCATGCGACGTAATGTATATTATGAAGGGTACACAAAAAACATCAGAAATATCCAATCATATTTTCTTTTTTTTTATCTTAAAAAAGCTTGTGCTGAAAACATTCAAGAACAAAGTAAGCACCGTACATTCATTTTGTTGAAAAGCATATTCATATGTATGCATATTATATGTATGTAGTCATGATAGAAAAGAGGATAGTTTACCAAAGTGAAGTTATTCACGTTGACTATACAGCTAAACGATTGGACCATCCACTTTCTTTCTGGATCTCTAAACATCCATTTGAGTGTACTCAAATGTTTACTTCAATACTAACATTGCTTGATCTGGCTTTATTGTAGCTTGAATCTTTCAGGTCCTGTCGACAGCTGTCAATGGTGTAGATTGAAGGTGACAGGTGAGCTATAAGATTGACAAAGCAGAATCAAAACGCTGCGCGCTATGTCGGCCAGCGTATCAAACTGTTTGCTATAGAGACGGCTTTATGAGCGGTTTATGCTTTAATGTGCCCGCAGCGCATCGTACACGGCACCGGCGGCCGGGAAGATTGGGGCGTGGGAGGGGGGAGGGCGTGTCCGCACCAGGCGTGTGAATAAAATATTTATTAAATGGGTCGACTTTGATGTTGATTTATTATGACTGATGACACTTGGTATGCAAAGTGGAAGCCACCTCCGAAGCCAGACTGACCGTTGAGAGAACGTGGGTGTCTCTGTTCGGCCTCTTCAGACTGTTCGTGAGTTTAGACTGAACTGTATATTATTTACTATATACCCATGCCGTATATACTGTAAATATGCACTGTTTTGGCATATGATGTAAAAATACTGTACGGACCAGTGGTCCGTACACTAAAATACGGACCACCTAGCCATACACATTTATTAGAATTTTGGTTTTTAAGAAAAAAGAAATTGATTTTTTTTTCCGGGTATATAGTAAATATATAACGTCCAACCATCCTTGTACAATTCACAGAACTCGATGCTAATTTACCGTTTGTACGGAACTCGGCGTAAACGCCTCGGTCCGTACAAATGGTAAATTAGCATCTCATTCTGTGACTTGTACAGCATGGTCAGGACGTTCTATATAATAACTTATTGGTATCAAATAGTGTTCTTTGGTGGAGCACTAACTGCAATAAATTCCCCTTGTTATATTGGTCATCAAAACCAAGGTCCAGTCCAAAAGTCCATTCTCATTTTTTATGCGCCTTGCTTCACTTGTTGGTAAGCATGTAGATGTATCGTACGTCGAATATCGCACAGACGATGTCAACTTCTGCCCAGTGGTAGCAGGGTACCAATCAAATGACGAAGTGAGACGATGGACAATATGAATGGGGCTTGGCCTGCCAAGTGTATCGGGAGCTCAGTCGATGCCTGGCCTAATGCAACCGTACATAAATTAACTCTTCGAGCACATTGTTAGAATTGTTCTTCTGTCTCTCTGTCTCTCTCTGTCTCTCTCTGTCTCTCTCTGTCTCTCTCTTATATATATATGTATATATATATATATATATATATATATATATATATATATATATATATATACGGACCAGCTGTATTCTAAATATGTGGTGGGAGAGCGAGGTATAGCACAGTCCGTACCACTTAACCAATCTTGGGAAATTTAGGCCCGGCGTCCACCTACTACGATTGAATCGTAGACCTCCCGATATGGCACCGATACAAAATGTCAAAATCGGTGCCATATCGGGAAGGTGCAAAATCGTAGACATATGTCTAGACATGCCAATCCACCACGCATTGTGTGGGGGATTTATCGTTGTCTAATCGCAGAAACGTGGTCAACTGCCCCGATATTAGGTAACATTCCGACGCGATTTTGATTTTTTATCGGGAGGTGCATTGTAGGGCATATCGGTACCATATCGTAGTAGGTGGACGCCGGGCCTTAGCAAACCAGTGTGTTAGGCCCAGCGTCCACCTACTACGATAAAATCGTAGACCTCCCGATAGGGCACCGATACAAAATGTAAAAAATCGGTGCTATATCGGGAAGATGCAAATTCGTATACATATGTCTAGACAAGCCAATCCACCACGCATTGTATGGGGTTTTTATCGGTGTCTAATCGCAGAAACGTGGTCAACTGCCCCGATATTAGGTAACCTTCCGACGCGATTTTGATTTTCTATCGGGAGGTGAATCGTAGACCATATCGGAGCCATATCGTAGTAGGTGGACGCCGGGCCTTACAGTGTAGTTTAGACACAATCAGCTGGTTTGCAAAAAAATATCCTCTATAGATCTGCATATATTTACCCTGGCAGTCTGCGTACTGACCAGCGTCTCATTTGATAAGGATTTGAAGGCTTCAGCAGCAATCATTAGGGAATATTGAATTGATTCTGAAAATCTGATCGATATTAGATATTCATATAGACAACAAGAACAATCCATGATTAGGCGCTATCATGTTTGAAGACACCAGAATGACGACAGTGAACTTGCGGAGTGACGGGCTGTCGGCCGCTGCGGGCGATGATGTCATGGGGCCCACTAGTAATAGACTTCGTGATATTCTTTCATATTTGCGAGCTTGTACAAACCAAACATCGGCTGGGTAAGTGTACACGATTCATTAGCCTGCTTATGGTGACTTCCTTATTATTTATTCATTTACGGATTGACTTTATTTCTACTGTTTTACATTATTGTACAAGGTGAATGACCCCCTTATATAGTGACTGAAAATGTTTTGATGTTTCGGGGAGTGAAAGTAAAAACTGAAAGATCTCTGCCGTTTTCAAATTGTCCACCAAGCTGAGTATCTTAGTCTCTCAGCCAATCAGATTGCATTACTTACTAAGTGAGTTTTTTGTTGTTGAAAACACACCATAGCAGTGGTGTGTATTGATAGACAGTTTGCGCATAGGTACAGCTAATAAAGGTGACCTATTAGAATGTACCCATGTCATGCAATAAGGGCAGTGGATGTTTGTGGCAGGAGGGCAGTACAGACATATGTATGACAAGGGTATATGTGTGTATGATGATGTACAAGGATCCTTGTAATCAGTCTATAAGTTCAGTGAAAGTTGTGTGGCGGTAAGGTAATATAAACATGTGTATTACTATCATTATATGGGCTGGCCCTCTCGTACTTGATCAGTCTATTGGTTTAATGTCATTGACGTTATGTGGCAGGAGATGGGTAGATGTTTGTATGATTAATAAACTCCGTGACCTCGGTCTATAAGGTCAGTAGAGGTGGTGTAGCACTAGAGCAATATAAACATTTGTATTATGATGGACGGGGCCTCCAATACTTGGTCAGTCTATAGCTCTAAGGTCAGTGGAAGTTGTGTGTCAGTAGGGTAGAGGACCTGTATAATAAGATGAAAGACGTGTCTCCCTGTACTCGGTTAATCTGTACGGTCAAAGGAGGTTGTGTTGCGAGCCCCCTGTTCCACCAGCCCCTATACCTGCCACTGGTCCCCAGCCAACTGTGTCTTACCCCCTGTAGGACATGGCGGGCGACAGAGGCCGGATCCCGACCCGGGGCTAATCGATAATGTTGCCGCCAATAAAGAGCCGCACACGGGGCGTATTGGGAATACAAATAACGCCTGGCGAGGCGGGACCGCGTGCCCGGGGTGCTGGAGGAGTATGCTTGATAGATTGCACCGCGGTCCCCAGTCCTCAGCCTGCTGGTCAAGCCGGGTCCGCGGGGCCGGGGACCCGGGGGCGTGACCTCTCCGGTCCGGGGTGTCGGTCGTACATACAGGGGAGCGGGTCTGGCCCCCGTCCGGCGCATTAATCAAGGCGAAGTAGGCAGGGCCCTTGATCCTGGTCGTCACCTGCTTGCCCCGCCCCGCTTCACCTCCCCCTGATCCCGTGCGGCGGGCCGTGAATTGCAACCAGTGTAGGGACACCCCAACCTCCTCTTCTCATCTCCTACATCCCGGGAGACGACGCCATCAGCTTGCCCCTCTGATTGGGGTTAGGGTGTTCATGTCTGTGTCATATGGGTTAGGGAGGTAGGTCCTACAGCTACGTCATCTCTAGCACTATAGGCCGCAACACATTAGCGGACCAGACTGGAGGCGACTGGCGTCTGCATTCATCAACCTGTCTTGGTCCCGTTCACTATGGTCTATCGTTTAAGCCGACGTAACCTAGGTATACTTCTTGTCTGTGTCCTTTACTGGTCGATAGTAATTTTACCCTAAAGAACTCATGATCTGTTTTGCTTTCTAAGAAACATTTGTTCAAGCATAGGGCACACTCGCAGATGGAAATGGAAATGGTCCATCAATCGGGTCGCGTCTGCGTCGTATCAGAGTTGGTGGGTCTATACCCTTCTCTTGTGATCAATGTTTACACAGTAAAAGAGTTTGCTTATGATTGGATCGTGTCCACTTGAGGACTTATGTAGGCAGTCCATGCTGCCGTAATAACTTCACAGCGACACTAAGTATGAAACGGATCGGAGATGTGACCCCTCCCTCAACCCACACCCCAATACACTCATCCTTCTCTGGCCTGGGGTTGGTTCCTCAAAAAAAGTCTTGAAAATTGTCTCCACTTAAACTCAGACCATTCATATCTATAGTAGTAGCCTACTTCTAAGAAATATATATCAATGAAATCATTGGGTACATGTACATGACAATAAAATTGAATGTAATTTAATTCCGTTATGAACTGTGGGGCCTTAAATCCGGGAAAGATTCGTTATCGCCGTGGCTTTCACCAAGATATTTCCGCGCCTGATTTAGGAACTGACCCCTGATATTGCCATCTGCTTCTCCCTGCTCAGTTCATTTCCCTGCTCTCCTCCCCGATCTCCTCCTGACCGCCCTCTGTCCCTATTCCCCACACGTAGAACTAGGCCGGGCGCATACTGCACGGAGGCGCGGAAGCTCCCTTTTGGAAATCAAAGACTGGAGTGGTCGCGGCGATTTGATGTATGGGTTGTGGGCGGCAGCAGGCTAATACCTAGGGAGCCATCGCGCTGCCGTGCGGCCAACACTGCTTCGTCAAACTAATTGACGCCAACCACTCTCAAACAGTGATAACTACCATGTTGCACCGCGCTCCATTCGGGTTTACCTCGGCGTTTCAAATCGACGACAAATTTATCATCCCGGCCCCCAAGTAAATGTCCACCGACCGCCATTGTGTCTTGCTTAATGTAACGCGCGATCCACTAAGCCGGCTTGGAGGTGGGGGTAGTATGATTTGGGGTGACTGGGCAGGGAGGTGGCGTTTGTATGCTGTGGGGTGACTGGGTAGGGAGATGGGGTTTTTATGCAGTGGGGTGACTGGGCAAGGAGATGGGGTTTGTATTATGTGGGGTGACTGGCAGGGAGGTGGGGTTTGTATGATGTGTTGTGACTGGGCAGGGAGGTGGGGTTTGTATGATGTTGGGTGACTGGGCAGGGAGGTGGGGTTTGTATGATGTGAGGTGACTGGGCAGGGAGGTGGCGTTTGTATGATGTGGGGTGACTGGGCAGGGAGGTGGTGGTTTGTATGATGTGGGGTGACTGGGCAGGGAGATGGATTTGTATGATGTGGGTAGACTGGGCAGGTGGATTTGTATGATGTGGGGTGACTGGGCAGGGAGGTGGCGTTTGTATGATGTGTGGTGACTGGGCAGGGAGGTGATGGTTTGTATGCTGTGGGGTGACTGGGTAGGGAGATGGGGTTAGTATGATGTGGGGTGACTGGGCAGGGAGATGGGTATGTATGATGTGGGGTGACTGGGCAGGGGGTTTGTATGATGTGGGGTGACTGGGCAGCGAGATGGATTTGTATGATGTGGGGTAACTGGGCAGGTGGATTTGTATGATGTGGGGTAACTGGGCAGGTGGATTAGTATGATGTGGGGTGACTGGGAAGGTGGATTTGTATGATGTAGGGTGACTGGGCAGGGAGGTGGTGGTTTGTATGATGTGGGGTGACTGGGCAGGGAGGTGGTGATTTGTATGATGTGGGGTGACTGGGCAGGGAGATGGGCTTTATATAAGGTGGTGTTACTGGGCAGGGAGGTGGTGGTGTGTATGATATGGCGTTTGTATACTGTGTGGTGACAGGTCAGGGAGGGGGTGGTTTGTATGATGTGGGTGACTGGCCAGGATAGTGGGGTTTGTATGATGTGGGGTGTGAAAGCAGGTTGGTGGAGTTTTATCTAGTGTTATGTGGGTGCTTGGACAGGGAGAAGGGGACTTATTTCATGAAGGTTGGAAGGTCAGAATCTTAGGTCATATCTCATGTGGGCTGGGCAGAAATGCTGGGATGTACCATGTGGGTTCTGCAGGATATGAGTTTGTGCCATATGGGCTGGGTTGGATGCCAGACCATATCATATGGGCTTGGCAGGTTGTTGGGTTGTATCATGTCAGCTCAGCAGATGTTGGGTTGTATCATGTGGGCTGTGTGCGATGCGATTGTATTATATGGGCTTGGGATGTTGGGTTGTATCATGTCCGTTCTGCAAGGTGTCAGATTGTATCATGTGTATTGTCTGGGATTCTGGGTGCATATGTGCTCGACAGGATGTTGAATTGTATCATGTCAGTTCCGCAGTGTGTCAGGTTGGGCCTCCTGTGCTGTATGAGATGCCCAGTTGGATCATATGGGCATGGTAGGATGTTGGGTTGTATCATGTCGGCTGGTGGAGACGGAAGTGGGTCTATGGTAGGGGAGGCGAGTTTCTGACTCATGTTGACATACGGAGTAGGAAGGTGGGGGCTACATCTCGAACAGGCCATACACTCCATCACCTGTGTTTACTTTTCGCGCTTCCCGGAGTGAAACATCGCTTCTGGGCTCTATCACAGACACCTTTTTCTACTGTGTCTTGTATCGCTTTTTAACCTCAAGGTGTTATTCCGTGCGGATGTGGGAAGGGGTGTCACCCCCACCCCTCATCATGACTCAAAAATACCCCAGACCTCTACATATGAGTTCCCCAACCAACTCATCCACGGACCTGCTAACCTCCTAGTTATATTCGGCAATTCACCTCTATTTGTCTTTACAGATTGCATACTGAGACATCCCTTATTATTTTTATCAAATCAAAAGCCCAAAGGTATTTGCACACGAATGATCATAGCTATTAAAGGAATTGATTAATTTGATATTGCGGTTTATAATTTCCAAAAGGGTTCTCTTTAGTGCACTTGTTGTAATAATCAGAACATGCATTCTGATTCATCATTGTAGCGTCAGATAATAGAAATAATACTCAATAAAAGGAACGTAAATGTCAGCTCAGTGTGAACCCTTATACGAGCAAGCGGTGAATTTGACATTTAGCCTTTTGAATTTTTTCACAATGTATATAACCCATGCTAGCCCTGATGTAAAAAGGATGCCCATGCATATTAGGCTTTATGAATAATTCTGATTGTGTGTACCATTTGCCCGGGTTTTAGTGTTTACCCTGTCTTTTGTCAATTGTGAAGTTCTCCATACCCTGGTCACCCTACATTGATACACTGCCTAAATACGCCCTCCGCACCATCCCCGCCCCGAACCACGGCGGTCACCCCGCTTCCTGTCCGGTTTTGTCATGCGCAGGGCAGCCCCCAGTTAGGCCCGGCAGGGGGCAGTGCGGCAGAGATGATGGGTACGGGTGGTATGCTGGGGCTGGTTATACACCTGGGGGTTAGGGTGAGGACGGGGAAAAGTAGAGGTAATGGTGGGAGGGGAGGGGGCTTGGTTAGTAGGGGGAGGAGGCAGCTGGGGTTATCTATAGCTGGCCGCGCACACAGAGCACCCACTGTTTGTTTTCAGGGTAACCCGAGTCTGTGCTCAAAAACACCACTTTCCTCACCACTATCAACCCCGAATTCCACGACGGGTAACTCCCTATCCACCCAGGAGTAATCCAACGCCGGGCCCTGGAGGATCCAACAGGTGAGAGGCCAGATCCAGCCGACAGGTGTGCACAAAGAGGGCGCGGCGGCGGCTCGCAGGTGAGAGCGGGGTAATTGGAGGTATGCCGCACCGCGGGGTGATGCTCGTGGGGGGTAGGGGTGGTAGGACGGGGGTGTACTTTGCCCCGCCATCCTCAGGGCTGACAACCCCAATTGACCACTGATTAATTAAATAATTTGTTGTTGGTTTTTCCAGTAACAAACATTGACCCTGTATTCTGATGGTGATTCTGATGGCGATAAGGCGATAGAGACGGACCATAGACTCCACTGCCATCACCCATTTATACAAATACACCTGCGTGTATATATACACAGTGAGGGATCGAGCCCGACTCACTACTGCCGTATACTAACTTTTAGTGCCCTCGGCAGCTATGAACTCTATGGAGGCTGATTTATGACCTCCTGAAAATTTGGTCTCCCGGTACGTATAACCACTTGTGCTTTTTGCTCCACGATCCAAAGCAAATCAAACTGAATTTTCACCACCTCTAGATTTTTTTTGGTGACACTTTAGATAAAGGTTGGAAGTCTTCGGAAGGCCTACATTTTAATGAAGCGTTATCTTCGTTCCACACCTGACAGTGCTTTTTACACATACATCCCCCAGGCCTCGAATGCAATTTCAAGTGTGTAGGTTTGAATTTTTAATGTTTAAGACAACGACATATATATGTTAAAAGAATTATTCACTGATGTTGGAAATAGATCAAATTTGGTTTAGTTCCTATTGTTTGTGCACAACGCGGAATCACGCAACTTAGTCCTACCCATGAACTATAGGCTTACCTGAGATATTGTCGGCATCTTGTTAGCTATCGGGCCTATATATATAGGACTTTTTAAGTTTTGATCTCCACGGGTTGTAAAGTGGGATGAGTGCAGTGTAGCAGGACCATATTCCCTGAGGGCGGCCATATACAGGTGTGGCAAATACCGACAAGGCCACACCTCCACGACACCTCAGGTGTGGTGATCACCGCTTACCTGACGGCTTCTCACACCCCTTTCACACCCCTTTCACACCTGTGCGAGCCGGAGGGTTGGTCGGTCACCGATCTGTTGCTACTGTCCCGCCTCCCGCGGGGGTGGGAGGCCCCGACACCGCTGGTTGCGCACCTGTTCTGTGTGATGTATAGTGGCTGCCGGGCGGGCGGCAAACACTGTGTCATTAGGTGCGGCCCGGGGGCGCATCCACCCCAGCAGCGGCTCCCGACCCTACGACAGGGCATCCCACCACACCCCCAACACCCACCCCGTTACCCATCACCGCACCCCCGCCGACCAGCCCCGACCCGCGCCCGTCAGTGTGAAAAGCGGCGCTGACGTCCGGGCGTTATCTATACCCCGGATCGGGTCCCGACCCGAGCGGCTAAAATCTTCATCAGGGCCGCCGATTAGAGGAGGTCGGCAGGGATACGACAGCCGCCCGCGGGGGCCAGGTAGCCGCGTACAGCGTATACGCAGGCAGGGGCAGGCATGGCACCCAGCACCAATTTGCTGGTCGTTGGTCGCCTGTCCAGGGGTGATGAAATCCACACCACTGCTTGTAAGATACACGTTGTATGCTGCTTGTTGGCTTTATGTTTGTGATACGTGTATGATACTTGTACTCGTCTTGGCGGGCGGGCGGGCGGGCGGGCGGGCGGGCGGGCGGGCGGGCGAGCGGGCCACTTGGCGGGTGGGAGGTCAGCAGCGGCGACCAGGTGGGAGATGGAGAAGAGGACGGAGCGTCAGGCAGACCACGTGGTGTGACTGTGTCGCTGCATTCTTGGCCTGCAGGGGTCTCTGTTCAACCGTTCTAAATGGGGTCAAAGGGACGCCTGTACCACACCTACATTGTCTGTATTAAAGGAACCATCACAGACCTCATCACAGAGCTTATCATAGACCCCCCTGTACACGTATTGACCTCTCTGAGGACTCGGTGCCCTCACATCATGGCCCCATTATCGACAGGTCCCCATATCGTTATTAAAATTATATGTAGGCTGACTGGAATGTTTTTTTGTTTTTTTTTTAAACTTAGTTTACTCCATGGTAGAGGCATGGGTATAGGTATTAGTAAATGAATTGAAACTCCTAATATTTGAAAAGAAATTGTTTGCCTTCATATCAAAAACGGATTTTTTCCAGGTTTATTAAATAACATAAACGTTCTACATTCCCCATGATGCCAATTTCATCGGCATTTTACCGGAGTTAACTTTAAGCACTTTTTTTGCTGGGGCTTTTATTTTGTTTCCCTTTCCGCCTTTGTATGATTTATGCGACCTTCCCTTGACGATATCGACTACACACTTTTCTTCTTACATTGTTTTTTTGTAAACAGCTACCATTTCTTCTTGCAGTACTCCTCATTCCCCACAGGCATCTTTGTATAAAAGAACATATCATGCTCAGTCACACAATGTGGTCCCAGAGTGTCACTCTCAACCCATATAAGTGCTTGCTAAGGACCTTAAACATAATCGACAAGTATGATTCTAATCACCTTAAGTACTCATCAAGCCCATATCATAATCCATTCAGATTCTCTTTTCCCTATCCAACATATGGTCAAGCTTAAGAGTCTTTCTTTTCAAAGGCCTACCATTTACACATGCCCTAAATAAACGGTACTTGTGTATAGACCCAAAATATCTATTGCAGACCCAATGTCCCTCTGTGCAGAACATTTACATCCCTGTGTATAGACCCAATGTTTCTCTGTTCTGTTTCCCTTTCTCCGTCTCTCTGCAGACTCATGCATCGTTCATCTGTACAGACCCAGCAATCCTCTTTACAGACCCAAGTCTGTGCAGACCCATGCAGCACCCCTCTGTGCAGACCATTGGTTGGGGCCCGGGACCATCCATCAGCAATGGGCCGGGATCCGTCACCCTAGACCACGTGTGGTCCTCACCGAGATAAAAAAAAAAAGAATCAACAAAGTTTAGAATTTCTCCTAAACCACCATAAATGATGTGAGTACTCGGTAAGCGGGTCGGAATGTAGGCGTCATGGGGTGGTGTACGGTGACTCGCACATCTGCAGGTGGGGTGTGTAGCACTGTCTGTGTGGATGTTACCTGTGTAGTGATATGGAGAGACCCAACCCAGGGGGTCGTTAGGGTAGAAGGAGTTTGAAGCGGTCTGCCCGGGAGGGGGCCGGTAGGAAACTTCTGCCTGGGAGGCAGGGAGGTTAAAGATACCTGCCCAGAAAGTTGGGGGGTTAGAGACATCTGCAGGCTACACAGAGTACCATTATTAGGAGCTACTACTCAGGGGATGGATTATTACTCGTACATACGCATGTGCTAGAGGTGGGTTACTGTTGATATTAGATTACGTACGCATATATTGTATCAGTGCCATGAACACACATTTCATAAAACCTGAAGTTAATATAGCAGCATATCAAACCTAGAAGTTAACATGTTATCCCAAAGATACATTTATATAACTTAAGACTAACTGATCCATGTAGCAAAACCTATTAGGTGACCTACTTTGATTAAGCCTGTTATTCTAATGGTATTTTCAATTTTTTATTTTTTATTTACTTGTTTTTTTGTACTTGATGTAAGTAGTACATAAAATTAGCGATACTCTTACATCAGATACAGCTCTTGGTGCTATAATTTGCCCCCTATGTTGCGCCAGTGCCTCAAGGAATCGCTTTACTCCCATAACCTGAACACTAAGCAGCGTAGAAATCATACCCAACTCTCTCTTTACGAATTGTCAACTAAGGCCTTGCAGTCTTCTTTAGCGGGTATCCAGGACAGAGTTCTAGGCCATAACCCTGGTACTAGATATCCACACAGACGGTAGATACCCCTCCACCATCAGGCAGCAGGGCCGTATAGTTCCCCTCTCCCATTACACAGTAACAAGACCTGTAGTATGCCCCCACATGGTGTAAGCGGCGTGTGGTGGTCTCAGGGCCGTAATCGACGGCCTGCCTACACCACCAACTGTGTGCCCCATCCACTCAGCCCGTCTCACACCCGGCCCACTTAAGTGGCCATATACATAGACCCTCTTTCAATATTTGCGAAGCCATTGACGGGCCTTGCGGGAAGCCACAGTTAAAGGCAATGGCTTCTCGCGCTAGCGGCGTTGGGCGGTATGGAGGCCCAGCCTGCTACACTGTGGGAAATGGATTATATCGTTGTCTGCGGCTTTGAAAGCCGAGTCATATTTTGAATGTAAAAAGCGGAGCTGAATCAGGAGAGTATGGTTATTTCGGGAGTGGTGTGGAGCAATTGACTCGTTACGTGGCATTTATGTGGACTAGTGGTGACGTTTTGATCATAAGAGCGGTCATACCACAGTCGGGCTTCAGCAAAATGTATTCTATATACATCGATGTCTCTACTTGTATTTCCGGGCATAGAATAGACAGGTACTAGCAAATGTTTGCTTTTGCATCGGTTGGGTGCACATATATATTTATTATCCACCTAATACAAAGTGTCCATAGAAAACACATCGGGAATGTGTATGGACATACCCAGCACATACGGATAAGTTGTATACTCTGGGTGGCGCATACGGAAAAATAGTGCGTATACATGGGAAAAAATAGTGCATAACTAAAACGAACTGATATCCACATGCCACTTGTCCAGAAATGGTGGATAATAAATACAATATAGACTGGTTTCAGGTAAAAGCGGTTGTATGCTCCTCGGAGTTGACTCCACGCAATATCCTGGCATATGTTCGGATATTACTGCGCGTCAACTCCGAGGAGCACACGGTCTGATTTGCTTCATAGTCTTTAGTAAAGATCACAGTAACGTATTGGGTAGAGTAGCCGTTGGAACATCATATGCTATAAAACCTTGGTACATTTAGTATGCATAAAGTCGTTTGTAAAATAGAATAATATATGTAAAAGGATGGAGACAATGCCACACAGTTCATTGATATATTCTTGTTGGGAAATAATATGTGCATAGAGGGGCTATCGGTGCTTTACTACCTTGAGGAGAGATTCAACACCGTATCATATGGTATAAAACCAGTTTTTATTTGACATTCAAGTTAGTACAGAAGAAATATAGACCAGAGATGGATTTGTTTAATAAAGATATGTAAGAAAGATAATAAAACCTGCTCGTTTTCCTGCTTTCATATATAGGGTTAGCAAATGGCCAATAGGTTGCCACGCCACACCTAGAATAACTCATTGAAACAAAAAAGGCGACCTGACAATAGAATTGATAAGCACTTCTGAGAGCTTCGACAATGAGTTTCCGTAGAGTACATTTTCAGGTTTTTTATGTATAAAGTCTGCTGAAATATACACCACTTTTTATGTAAAAACAATATATCAACACCTATTAAAATAGAATTTCACAAGAGTATCATTCAATCCTAGCGATGTAATATACTATAGCCCTTCCACAGTGTACGCATGTATAGGCTACTGAGGCAAGGACAATCTATGGACCACACAGAAATTCTACGAACTGCAGGCAGATGGCACAACTCGAGTGCTACCTTCAACGTGACATTTCTGTACGTTTTTTTCAGGCAGTTCCTGATGGCGTGACCATCGGTCTAAATCCCTTACTTACCACCTACAGACGGAGTGTTGTGACTCAGGGCAGAAAGGCCAAGTAGAGGTCAATGCCGAGGTCGACTCGGTAGGTCACAGCTGGTTATGACGGCTGAGTGTGGTGCTTGCCAAAATCCCTAACAACAAAACGCATTTGTTTGTCTTCCTTAGTGAAAGCTTTATAAATATACTCCCACACTCACATGGGCAGCCAATATGTTCGTGTCTTCATGATTCGCTGGTACGCACAAATGATCAAACGATTCTCGCAGGAAAACTGAAAAGAAGACATCCCTTCCCAGAGCTCAAATATGTCTCTTTCGGGTACTGGGAACAAAGAAAGAAGATAAGCATGAGGCATACTTTCCTGTATCAATAAAACACTAGTATGAACCATAAATTGGCTTCACTTATGGTGTTAAATACTACTCAAGGCCATTATGAAATTAAAGGGATATGATCTAGGGATAATATATATAAATTGTTGGTGGGTGTAATGATGGTCTTGTATCCTTCCAGTAAGATTTCATTATAACTTAGAGTAGTATGACACGAAGCTCCTAACGACCAGGTACACAACCGGTTGACACCTTTGCCTATATCACCTGTTTGGCAGTCGACCCTCTGCATGCCTCGCTACTCCAACCGACCCATGTCTACATACAATTAGAGGATTTCACAGGCTGACCAACACATGCCAGTGACCGCGAGCCGCGCTTGCTTTTCCCAGTTGAGATGATTGACACTTCCTTGACTACAGACCATGTGACAGGTTGTGTCAAGAAGATGTTGGAGTGACAGGGACTGCTGGGCTGGGGAGGGCAGGCGGAGAGGTCTCCAGGGCACGGAGCGACCACATGTTGGCTGAGGGATTAGGTCAATGGGCAGGAGTGGGTAGGACATGCAGGGATAGGAGTGGGAAGGATGGGCAGGATGGGCAGGATGGGACGTTGAGGTAAATCAGAGGACAGGGAAGTTATAGTTAAGACTAGGATAGGTGAATGGAACGCGAAAACATTTCCATTTAAGGCCCGAATCTGACACATACTGTGACATAGAGGAAGAGAAGGGACTGTAGGATGTAAATCCATATGACTTCACACAGCTCTGGGTCATGAATATTGTCAACTGGTGTTCTTCAAATGGAATGATACTAAATCAGTCGAAAACCCAAGGATGCTGCTAGAGTACACATCCTGGATTGCATAGACTTGATAACATGAATCTTATGTGCGATGGCACTAGGCTAACACATTGTAAGGCATAACCTATTCTGAGTTCAACTTGACTCGGTAATGAACCTAACTGCCAATATGAGATTGGTAAGGAAGAATACAAATGCAAGGCTTTTCAAACTTGCGAAATCTTGTAGTGAGCCTTCATCTGAGGTAGCGAGGCTGAACTACATGACTACGATCAGACCCCTGATGGAGTATGCATGTTTTCTTTATGATAGTGCAAATATACAAGAAATTGCCACAGTACAATGGCTACAAAATTGGGATTAAGGATCATAAGCTATAGCAGTGTCTGGGATCATAGCACCGATCGCCTACATGAAATAAACAAAGTGGAAAGGCTAGAAGTATGAAGATTAAGACAGATCTTAAGTCTAATGTGTACATGCTTAAAGAACCCTGAAAATATTGTGTAAAAAACCAGAGGAACTAGAAGTGATAACAAAATATGGTTCACTGATTATGGATTTAAATCCAAATGATGTGCACAAGAAGAGTCCCAGCTATCGAGGAAATTGGCATGGTATAGACCCAACGCTGAAACTCAAAAAGTCCCAAGCCAAACATAATTCTAGAAATTAGTTAAATGCAAACTTACCATGTTATACCAATGATTGTAAATATAAAGAACTCAGCGGTAACGCCACCTATCAAAAACTGTACAACTACGCCTAATACTATAGACATAAACTGTGATAATCAGCACGTCATCCATCTACATAATCCAATTGTATCAGATAATTTACTATATACCCATGCCACGACCTAACATGCTTGTACAAGCCACAAAACTCGATAACAATTTACGGTTTGTACGGATCTCGGCGTAAACGCCTTGTTCCGTATAAACCATAAATTATCATCTCGTTTTGTAGTTTGTACAGCATCGTCAGGACGTTCTGTATGAGTATTGTTTGCCATACCATTTACACCATCACATATTAGAAGAAGTTTTACTGCCTGTATCATCATTATTCATAGTTCCATAGAATAGGATTCAGTCAGGCTTGAGTGAGGCACTAAGTTGTAATTGTTTGGCAGGAGGCAGTTAGTCATTTCACCAAAATCGGAGCTTTTCCTAAATTTTATCGCGAGAAGTACAGGTTTTATCTTTCCACAGTCCACAAACGTAGGCGAATGGCACTCAACGTTTACATTGTTATATATCAGAATGCAGATATCAGCCTCATGTACTACTATGTAAGCAGGCGTTTATCATCAAAGAAAAGACTATGGTGAGACTGAGCAGGACATTTCTCAAGCCGGATAACCAACTTATTCCGGGCATAGTAGAAAGTAACGTATAAAGGGTACTCAGAAAAGTCTTATCTTTCTTGAGAAGTACAATGCATATGGATTCCTACAACATTCATATATTTGCAACTGAAAATCACGATATCTATTTACAGTAAAGAGTGCATACTTAGATCATATTCCAAGTGCATTCTCCATATTTAGAATTATGCTTTGGGATGCAGCTTTTAGAGGGCCAGCTGTGGTCCATGCTCTAATTTGAATTAATCTGATGGTGATGTTTGATCATGGCTGGAAGTGTGGGTGGTGAGAGGGAGGTGTCTCATGGGGCGATAAGGGGTGCAGAATAATTGTAAACATGGGGTTTTACTCTGTGTAGAACTGACCTAGGTCAGTTCACCCTAATGACCCTCTACCCTGAACCTGGAGCCCAGGGTAATTGGGTGCAAACTTATCGACCAGCTGATCGGGAGTTGTGACATGGCATCATTTGGCAGCAGACGTAGGTTTTAAACGCATCCCCACCTCTACACGTTTAACCATTCAATACCTTGAATTGCACACTTAGCTCAACAAACGGCATTCTATGTATACAGGACTCAACATCAGACACACGAGATTCTCAAAATACCATATACAACAAAAGCATAGCACATTCAACTAGATACTACAGCACATTTTTCCTTTTGGAATTAAGAAAATTCAATGACAAACTGAACAACATATATATAGTAGCAATCGCAGCGATGAATATTAGCAATCTTCCAAACGCGTGGCTAATGTTGTACAAATAACTATATGCTCTACTCGAGACACTTTCGTGAAACACTTTGCTCCAAACTCTAAACTCAGAAAGTTTTCTCAGCACCTAACCTCCTAAAATTTCCACATCATAGCTCTAAGTATTATATTCTCAGGATTCTGCTACTTCGGTACACACTTACTTAACACTAAAGATATGATGCACGTCGCTAGTAATTCCAGAATCAGAACTTAACAGGCTACACATTGACGATATCGATTTACCCGCACCTAGTACAAAAACTTACTTTGCATCCCCCGATCCCCGAGCCTCTCACGTAGTTCCTGGGCTAGCAAGAACAAAAATTCCTCGTCATACTTACAGGTAAGTCTTCAAGTAATCATGTATAAAACATTACACATCATACACACTGCAGACCAATCTATGCATACATTCCTGCCACCCCTCAAGCTGCACACCACCCCACAACACCCACAACACACCATCCACAACATACCACACCACACCATACCAGCTACCCCACACCCTCACCATACATGTACATCTCAGTCACGAAGATGTAATAAAAGTCATATTCTATGTATAATCCTGTTCCTGTGTCACAGAGCTACACACTCTTATAGCGGACACCCTCACACCATCCCACTCACACCTGTGGAGATACAAATCGGCGTGCACCATGCAAAATCATCTTCGTTATCGCTTTGAGGCGAGCGTGCGGCCTGAGGCCAGAGCCAAGAGCAGCTCAAGAAGCTCACAAGAGAAGGTGGTGAGCAGAATGAAGCTTGTCGTGCGGGTGACCAAAGGACTGACGAGGAAGGGGGCGGGGTGATAGGAGAGACACCTGGTGGGGTACTGAGCGAGGAGGAGGTGGCGAAAGGTTAAACTGACACTGGATGGGCCTTGATCACCTGAGGATCAAACCCAGCAGGTGTAACACACCTGAAGACATCCTTCCTTTGGTTCCCAGGTGACAAAAGCCGCTGCCAAATGATTGTTCGCACTCGCCGACTTCTCTGCACGAAATCTGTGTATTGACGCCTGAATCCCAGCACCATAGCGCCACCTGGGAAAGGCTGTGCAAACTCCGGCCAAAGTTGTCGTCACCTATACTTCAGAGGCATCTTTACCCGTTGCAACTGCACACCTCGTGCTGTCGGCGATGAGTGATTAGGTCCACGGTACTTTGGCCGTTTGAAAGAGATCTACGTTTAGGGAGGGTGTTCTGCATGGTCATCAGATCGTTGCCAAAGTGGAGCCTGTTGAATGAAGATCATGTCTCATTTATGACAAACTCTAGAGGGAAATGACATCATCAGAATATTTAGCTAACTTCTCATGGTACTTGCAGACTTTACCATCAGCTATCTCGTCCCTTATATCAAAGACAAAGCCTAGTGGAGGATAGTGTTTGCTGAGACATGTTTCTTTAGAATTTCATTCCGTATCTCTTTTTGAGCTCGTGGCACTTCTTGCTCTAACTTGCCTACATTTTCATTTTATCATCTGTTCTGTAAGGTACGATCATTTACATATATATTTTCTATCGCTTAGAGAGAATCTAAAAGTTCTATCTTATAGGCCCATCCTAATTTAACTGTAGATCATTTTGTTTTTCAGATTCAGTGTCCGATTTTTCTCCCCGTCATTCACCAATGCCTGGTTCTCATACTCTTATATTCAGAACGCTCTGCTCTAAGTGTATTTCCAAAGTTCATGTGGTTTGAATCCATTATAACTTGCACATTTTCTTAAGAGGGATGGAAAGGGGTCCAAAATACTCCACAGACAGGGTTTCCTCCCCCTGAATGAATGTGTGCAAGGCTTCCATCTCCTAGCGATATGTCTCACCTCTCTTTCTGCTCGTGTGTACAGGTTTTGTCAGACAGTCATTTTAGAGAGTGGCTACATTAGCACTCATCTCATGTGTTAGCTGAGGTAGACAATCAATGATTAATATTCTCAAAACGTATAGGTTGAGGAAGATACATGCAGTGGTATATATTGTTGTAACGTGCATGGTTCCATCAAGAACATACTAAATGCTATATACTGGTGGGCAATATATATATAGGCTTTCTATATACACATAACAACGACTGCCATGACTGGATTGACTTCCCCGCCAATCAATCAAAGATCACCGGAGGGCAGAAGACAACTTGATTAACATAGCCTGCTTGAAATGAAGCACATATCGTATATGGCTATACCCGTCTTCATGCGGTCAGAACTGTGCGCCAATGTACTTACATGGCAACTAGCAATTTATCGTTGTTTCAAGATTAATACTATAGGTTATTCTAATTTGTATAAATTATAGATACCAATATAACAATGGCACTATTCGCGACGGTTCGCTACATGTCTACATCGATTAATGGGTCATAGAAATACGTGTTCTATTGATGAACAAGAAGAAGTTTTTAGAGTGATTTACCTCGCAGAATGAATAGTGCCAAATAATGATAGCGATATTTCATACTGAATAGGATAGAACTTCTCTGAGCACGCCCACATAGCTGCGTGTCTGAGATGAACTCAATTGATTACAGTTGAATTCGATTTTGGCAGACCAGAGAAGGGAGTGTGATTAATCATATAGACTAATATTTACTACACTACCACCAATATTGATGCCAGTACTGATAAACGACAAATGATACAATTCAAAGGGATTTTCATGAACGTCCAAAGAGATTATAACATAAATAATGTTCTGCAATACAAAACAACATTAGTGTTTTAATACTACCCCTATGTTAATGATAAATAAGGCAGATATTGAAGATAATTGATGAAAGATAGACACGATACATAAAAAACAAATGCAGGTAAAGGCTTTCTGCTTTGTGCTTTTATCATGTGCAATCAGGAGCACATAAAGCTTTTATGAGGTTTATACATGCTTTATCAGAGAGATCATTGGCCTTCATATATGTCTTTTTGTATATACATCTCTTCCTATAATAAAGGACAAAGCTTGCACGCAGCATGCAAAGGCTTTTTCACAAGTGGAAATGAGAACCACTGCTATGGATTCAGAGTCATGGCTCATGTTTAAAAATGCATTTGATTCTGAATTATGACAGTTCTCTAGTTGATCGTGAGCGGTGGATACCTTTGTACACTGCACTTGGACCATTGGTGGCAATGGCACCTGAATACTGTCGATGATAATATTTACAAAACATATTTACATTGTTATCTTTCCATAAAGCGACTGCATAGAAAAACCGATAAAACGTGCCATATGCGCCGCGCTATATATGAACTCCCAGCAAAGCACTTGAAACGGAATGATCCCGTTGTCATAATTCTCTCAAAAAGCTGTCAGTTTAATACGTCCCATTGAGGGGGGACATTGTCCGTGTAGCACAAAGCGTCACCCGTATTCACGTGCCCGGTATGGTTACCGCGTGAGTTATGGCCGCGTCTAGCACGCCCCACAAAAGGAGGCTCAATGGGGCGTGGTGTTGCTGGTGTGCTGGGCGGGCGGCGTGCTGGGCGGGGTGGCAGGCGGGCTGGGCGGGGGTGGCAGGCGGTCTGGGCGGGGCGGTGGATCCTGACCATTTGGATGGATCCAACCAGGGCCCCGGCGCGCTGCTGTCCCTATTTGGACATCGGCAAACTCAAAACAAATAGCTCGTTTCGTGATGATCAAACAGGACAGATGGGGACATTGCACGGACGGCCGAGTGCATGGGCGACCGCAGGCATCCATTGATATGGGACTGGCCAGGATTGTTATGGTAAACAACAACAGGTCCGTGCTGTGAACTGCATGTTTGTGTGGAGTGAAGTGGTGTGGAATATTGACTCTTTTAAAATTGCCTATAGGGAAATATCACATAAATTGTATCCAGATGGACTTTTATAACGAGTATTTAAAAACATACAAAAGTAAGTGATAGAAGACACCTTCAATCCCTCCCATCCAAAAAGAAGGGGTAATGTAAGGCCTCACCACACGGACTCTCACATGCGGT
Organism: Alentia gelatinosa; assembly: GCA_950022655.1. Lineage (NCBI taxonomy): Eukaryota > Metazoa > Annelida > Polychaeta > Phyllodocida > Polynoidae > Alentia > Alentia gelatinosa. The sequence goes on along the minus strand of OX465583.1, from coordinate 44,936,442 downwards.
AGACATGCATGTTGGAATTAACCCAGGGCCCCATTACCAAAGATAATATGGAAGGCAGGGGGGAAATCGTTTAAAAAACCGCCACAGAGAGAAAGAAACTCGATAATTATGAAACATGTGATTGTTATCACCTCTGATGGGTGGCTAAGAACTTAACGACAAGGCTTGACATGAGAGAACCAGAGACCTCACACCCTCCACCCCTGCCCTCTCAGTACAGCCACCCCTCTCCAGGTTCACCCCATCCCCACCCCCGGCAGCTGCCGACCCCTCCCACCCCGTCCTGCCGCCCGGACACACATGCTAAACTCTCATCGGCCTGCCATGATTCACTCTGTGTAATTACGGCTGCAGTGCGCGTTGATCCGCCGACACTTTGGGGGGGGGGGGGGGGGGCGCCGTGGAGGTGCTTACCTGTGTTGGTTTAGGGCCTGGCGGGAGCAGGTGGGCCGGGGACCACACGGGGCCGCGCGGGCCGCCTCCCAGGCCGCCCGGGCCACGCGTTCGCGCCCTTCCCCGCCCTGTAGGCTGCAAGAGTGATTGGCTTTTGTCAGTTTTGCAATAATTACATACACGCGTAAGTGAGAGGGGGAAAAAAAGATGAAAAAAAGATACATCATGCCAACGTGCTTCCGGTGATTCTGCGTATACCAGCCAAACTGCCGTATGCTGAGCTTTATAGTACACATCGCAAATTACAGGCTTCTGGTGGGGTCTATGGATTTCAAAGATGCGTCGGTGTGACGTCACATTAAGTTAACTCCTCTAATTCTGTGACGTAGTGGTGACTTATCGTTGACGTCACCACTAGGTGATCTCTTGAGACTGACATTTAGTGTGATATAATCGGTACACAGAATGCATTTAACACCATATGTGCACATACGTGTGTAAAGTCGGTGTGTGTGTGTGTGTGTGGGGGGGGGGGGGGTATGAATTACGTGTATGGTATGGTCATGCAATTCCACCTCATATCTATAGCATATACACATCCGATATGTAGAGTAAAACCATGCTTTGTTTCTAAAGACTTAGAAATAAATACGACACTCTTCTTAAACATCCCATTGAGGAACTCTCTTTTTAAAACTTTAGTGTGGATTGTCCAAAGGCTACCGGCTTAACCTGTTGATCCACTTGCACAAACATATACATGATAAATGCTTGGGGCAAAGTCCCAGAGAAAGGATTCAGTCTGGAACATTCCGAGAGTGTGGGATTTTAGGGAGCTTCCCGATTGGTCAGTTTTTAGGCGACAGTGATATGACAGCTATTTGTTAGATGAAATTTGTGATGAATAGAAGCTAGAAAAACACCACCGTATTACGGATATTGCACTCTCGACCTTAGCACTGAGCATAGCAAGGAGCCAAAGGGTACTGTCAAACATGCATGTCTTACCTGTGACTGTTGACTGGTGAGGGGGACATCCTTGACACTCCGCCTGTATCAGCACGATGCCCACTGTTAACGAGCACGGTGACCAGGCATGGTCCTGTGAACGAAAGTCTCAAGTGGAGAAATATTAAGTCTCTGAATTTAAGCAAGAATCGAATGAAATGATTAACTACAGGAAAGTGGCATCGTCAACACAGACATGCATGTGGTATCTTCACTTATGGGTTTTTCCAAATTCCCATGGGCATCGAAACGTATATTTCAGGGAGGTCGGCTAATGCTTTAAATTTTAATCTATGGAAGTGCCATCGTACAGAGAGTCCTGACTGAATTACCTATATAGATCTAATTATGTGTGCTGTATTAAAAGTTGAATGTGACATGACAATGTACATAATGCATGTGGTAGACTCACATTTTTAATAATCTTAGAAACCGCGCAAAAGAATAGCATGTTTTCATTGTACTTAATGTAATCTTTGATGTTTCAGACCTACTTGAACCATGGCAATCTCATTAGAAATATGTTTGATGAATTATTGCGTTAAGATGCCTCTTCATAACTTTGCAGATGGGTAAAGCCCGTTCTCTGCTGAGATCCGACTCGACTACGATAGGCCGTACGGGGTACCTAAAAATCGATTACAATGCACGCCGATGTTCCTAGTCTAGACTTTGTGACAGATATTCCCAATTGTCTATGATTTTCGACATAATGCATTGTACTGCATCGGGAGGTCTTGGATTGCTATCGTAGTAGATGGACACTGGGCCTAAGTAGTTATCAATTGATATGCGTGTAAATCTATTTACACACGCATATGTAAGTTGATTTCCAATGTTGGGATTGCCGGACGTGTGACAGTAAATTTATATTAATATACATAAGTCCTTTGGTAGATATACAGTGCGGCTGTATATGATTCGACGATAAAAAGCGTAGATGTAAGACATAGCACAAACTTTTTGAAAGATAACACAGTTGGGGCACTGGTCTAAGCAACCGAGGCCCACTTAATTTTGTTAAGGAATTAATTTTCCATTGTATTATCAACAAAGTTGATACGGATTCCCTTTATCGTCAATTCTATTGGCCAAACTGTTGAGGTTGCTTGCAATTAGGACCTTACTTTGACCGTATCTCATATTCAAATATGTACAAGTAATGCCCTACACGTATTGGGATATATTCATTTCTCAGTCAAATTTAGATTTTACCTTCATCTGTTGCTGCACAGATTGACACTTGGTCAATAGTTATCAATGAGGATATCAGAATTATATTGTTTATACAAAAGTGAACTGGAAGTGAAGGGTGTGGCTTTACACCTTATGATATATAAAAGATCGGAGCACTGTCTAAACAGGGTATGTGGACACCATGCGCAGAGTTTCTGAGCGGAGTTTCACAGGTACACAGGTAGGAGTCGGGGTGCCGGCGGGTCGGGACGGGCAGGGCACAGCGACGGGCCGGCCGGCCGGACAGAAAGGGGCCAAATCTCAGCGGGTTGTCACGGCAACTGGCTTTGTTTGACCGGGCTCCGTACACGCCGGCCACACGGTCTGCACGCCCCGCCCGACGTCCTACCACCTCCAGTGAACGGTCCGCCTACTGCTAACGCACGGGCTACTTGTGAAGTGATGATGGAGAAGGGCACTTACAGATAGACCTATATGTGTCCGATATACACAGGCAACCGAACGGAAAGCAAAAAGAGAAAAAAAAACACACACACGAAGCTCTGGAAATTGAAGTAGTTTCAACTTGAAGCCCAAACTCAGGAGCAACATGTGTTGGTAACATATGCGGACTCAGCGGGGTTTCTTGAGATCTAATTAGTAAATTGGTTTTAGGCGTTTCACACCGCAGCATATTGACGAATTACCCACAGTGTGAAGCCCAGCCGAGCAGTCACTGGGCAGATGCTAAAAAGGAACCCTTGCTGAGTCGATGATTCGATAAAACAAATTTGCTCTCAAGTAATAACTTTTGCATCCACATTTTGAATAATATCCACTGTGACACTGATATTGATACTCGAAGCACTCATAGAGGTTACGGTGAAAAATGAGAGCTAGGGTTATAATAGTTTTAATTGCTAAAAGTGTCCTGTGAAGATAATCATCGCGATTCCATAGGGCAAATAAATAAAGCGGCAATTTCATGATTCATATTGATATTTCGTTTGAACCATCAAAGCGGCGTAAATTGGTTTGTAACTGAGAAACGTATCAGAAATTTGTACTTTTTGGGAGTCGGGGAGATGTATTAGGCATTTGCGACATCTCGCTCTGCTATAAAATACACAATTAATGTAAAAGGTGGTAACAACAAGTCGAATGAATGTCATCTGCTGTGCACGCAAAAAAAAGGTGGGAACAGAAAAATGAACGACCGGGAGTGACAATCGATCACGATTCTCACAACAAGGGAAGGACATGATTTAGAACGAATTCATCAGCATTTGACTGAAGTGACAAGTCTTAATGAGTGAAAGCGGTTACCAAGAATTAATGTTTTGTTTCAGAATGCCCCAAAAAGAGAAAATGGAGCAGCCACAAAACAGTCTTGCTTGCTGCTGTGGTTTGGGCCGTCGTTCTATTTACATTATCCATAATCCTGAATTTATTGTACCATCTTTAAAAATTGGACCATAATTCTCCACGAACATAACTTTGGAGCAGCTTTTCCAGTGATGACTCGGACCATATGCTTCAATCTAATATGTAAGTCTACATAGATCTTCTTATATTTCATGGCAGCATATTGCAAGAGTTAATCTTTCATCGAAATTTGGTAGAATTTAAGATATTTTTAATTTTCCGTTATAGAAAAGGGAAAACTAACTCATCTATATTAGCATCTAACAAAAATAAAGGACACCTCGGAAATAACAATCTGTTGTATCTGGTATTACACGGGTTATACTTACCTCTCTGGGAGCATTGACTGAACGAGTTCATGAAGAGTGTCATTTAAAACTTGGAGCAATCGGTCCCTTGCATTGTATTAGTCAAAACGAGTGAGAATATATAGTCTCGTTTGAGGGTTATGGCCTAGAATAAACATATTCATTAGAAGTCTACCTTCAATTAAAACACGTGCAAATATTTCAGCTCGCAATTGAAAAGGAATTTGTGGCGTCCTCTCTGAGTGCTGCGTGGGAAACTTCGCGGGTAAACTCGACGATACACCAATCTCGCCCACATTAAAAGGAGATTTGAAGAATTAAGTAGGTGCCACCTCGTTGTCAACGTCATTACACTAGCATTAGTAGGTATAGGCAACAAGGCCAGTGCGGCCCGTCATTATTCCACTAAACAAGGCGGCCTGTGCTCGCGGCTGTACCTAAATGTGTATATCTATATATGTGTGGGAATGGAGGGTATATAGCCTTGCGAAGATGGCTATACGTGGAGGTAGGCACAGGGGAGACTTTTCCCACCGTCCCACCCCTGTCCACGCCCCCTCTAACTACCCAGGAGGTCCGTGGCCGGTGGCGGGTTGTGGCCGGCGCAGAGTGGGCTCATTGTGAGTCGGCCGTAGGGGCAGAACGTCGCCCAGTAGCAGTGTGTGTCGCCGCCGACAAAAAGCCAATAGAGATAGGAGTGTGGGGCTTGCTTCACAGCGGTGCATCGCGCCCCCGTGGTCGGCCGGGGAGGGCCGGCTGTGTGGAGCGAGGTGTCCGCCTCACACCCACAACAATAAAAAACACAAGGCGTACTCACACCTCAGTGCGCCTCGCTATGAGAACAGCAACATTTCTGTGAACACTGACAGCGGGAGTGATGCTCCGATACGACAGGCATCCTGTGAGGGGTTATTGTGCTAATCGCTGTGTATTATGATCAGAGCTGACAATTGTCATTAATTCATACAGATATTCTCAGACAAGCATTTTTCATCTTGACCATAAAAAGTTAGTTACAAAGCAATGCTCTTATCATTTCAGCCGGGAATTAGAGTTGTGCTCAAGTCGTATCAAAGAGAGCAGAATTCCTATTCAAACCCTACGATATATTGTGCTTCTTAGTTATATTCATGGACATTCAAATGCTCTTCAAAGGCATTCCAAGTACACGTGTTCCATATTTTATTTCCAACCAGTTAAAAGATAGCTAAGTTGTTGTTTGATCTGTTACTGTCATGTTTTTTTGATTTGACACAAAGCAGCTCTCTTTTTTTTAAAGTAATAGATAATGCTGGAGGATACGTCCATAAACGAATTATGATATAATCATGGTAATTAATCATGTTATTATATCTTGTCCTCAGATATTGGCCAAAATCGTGTCCTCCAAAGACGCCGAATGTATCTGAAGAGAAGCATTGGACTTGAAGTGGTGTGATTCAATATAGGAAATTGTACAGGGTCAGGAGGGTATACAATGTAGATCAGTATCTAGACTGACAGCATTGAAGAAGCCAAGTTCCTAATAAACCAGTTTCCACGTGTGTCTACATGGCATGTTTAATTCACCCCAGTCTCCACTATTAGGCCCGGCGTCCACCTACTACGATATGGCACCGATATGGTCTACGATGCACCTCCCGAAAAAAAATAACAATCGCGTAAGAAGGTCACCTGATATCGGGGCAGTTGACCACGTTTCTGCGATTAGACACCGATAAAAACCCCATACAACACATAGTGGAGTGGCTTGTCTAGACATATGTCTACGATTTTGCACCTTCCCGATATGGCACCGATTTTGATATTTTGTATCGGTGCCATATCGGGAGGTCTACGATTCTATCGTAGTAGGTGGACGCCGGGCCTTACTAATGGCGGCCTATTTCGGGTTCACAACCCTGGCCGCTCGGCCGCACATTAGCAATGACACTGTGACTAAATTATTGATGGATTATCCTCGATCCTAGGCCTTGGTGTTGATTAATGATTCATGTTCCACCCCACGTGGGCGGAGCCTTCCCTTTCCATCCCATAGCCCAGTGGTAATTTATGGAAGGGGTAGTCTATTTGGGTCATCCTAAAGAACAATAAAAGGCATTCCGAACCTCTACTCTGCTAATTGTGAATTAATTCCGATCGTCAGTAGACTAGATCAATTGTATAATTTGGAATACTTCCACGTTCAAACGACTTTACTTTGAGGAGACCTGTGGTTCAGCATTGGTTGTTAGATAAACATGCAGTGAATGGTGCACTAGCTGTGGTTGGCTGCGCTGTGCTCGGGGCTCTCTGGGGTGGGGAAGGCGATTGTCCGGGGTTTAGCGAGAGTTGTGTCCGTGCCCTGCACCATGACGAGCACTGGATCAACCACTCCGGCCCAAACGCGGTAACCCTTCCCTCGACTTGTGCCAGAACGCACTGTATCCCTTTACATCTGGATCAATGGTATTGACTGCACTAATCTATAACCCGCCCTGGAGTCGGGAGGGTGTGGGTGGGGCATGAGGAGAAGATGGGTGGGAGTACACCCTCCCCCTAATCACCACATAACCCCTTATCCTGGTTACAGCAGCCACGGGTAGGATATACAGATTGTGCAATGCCTGCACCACCCACAACCACCCCCGCCTTTGTATACACTTCATCTCCTAATGATTGAATGAATTTACCTAGTATCAATCTGAATGTCATTATGGACAGCAAGTTGGTTTTGAAAATATAAAGATTATGGGTGACAGCATGGTATATTTGTTTTGAATCGATCTGCATGTAGTGTGATCGAGTGTCTCCTGTTCTGACTGAGGTGTATTTGATGTATTAGCTAGCAATAGGACCATTTTAAAATTCTGAATGCTGGTTCTAACGGTGTCCACCAAACTCTCATTATTTTCCATTCCTTTGTTAATATTGTGAGTCGATGATCATTTCACCAAGCAACGGCACGTAGGTTCAAAACAAGACACACAGACGAATGTATAGGAGATTATTTTCATTTCTGACCCTGTCAATGATGCTTTAACTGACTCAACCGTTAACTCTCCATGGCGTCGAAGGGTATTTCTGCACACAGACAAATATCATCGGGATTTTTATTTGACACACTGCACATTGCACACACATATGTAAAGCTAGACATTCTTATATATCATTAAACGTATTAAAATGGCATGCTTCTCTGGGATATCTGTGTAATGGTAAAGGGATGGTAGGTCTAAACGATGGATATAGTGGGTAGAGCGGAAAGAGCCATGTTCGGTTTAGCCACGCTGGAAGACATGAGAGACGTGTCTCTTATTCTATACTACATGCATATGTGAAATATTGTCTCTGATAGACCTTTTAATTACCCCTTTACCAGGTGGAAAATTCGATCATAGATATTCTAACACATAGACTGTGAACAGTGAGGTCCCTTTTTCATATACAAAGTTGCGTTTCCTCTCTTACTTTAAATAAATTTTCAACCTAGTGTTTCATTCTGAGAAAAGTCTTTTTGCAGCTGCCTACAGGTCTCCGTCTCTCTCCAAATGTCTCCGGCGGGCACCTTCATCTGTCCCCGCCCAAACCAGCGCCATCGCTCCAATTGGCTCGTCAGGGGAAAGAAAATTCGTTAAAACTTGGCGTGTCATAACCCAGCATGAGATCAAGTCAATGTTGTCAGGGTCCCGTCGATGGCCGACGCATGCGTGATGACCTTTAGCCCGGGGATATGGTCACGTGGTGTTCACCTTTTGACCAGACGACATCCGACTGAGCTAGGTCGAATTTTGACGCCTTTCTGGCAGGCCTCCAGACTCTAAGATTTCAAATGGATTCAGGGCATATGTATTTGCTTTGTTTTCGTTAAGGTGACAAAATTTGTTTGCTTCGTACCTAATAAACTTACTTATTGGTTAACATATTTCACTTTTCCTCTTTTATCTATTTATGTATGTATTTTTTCTTTTTAGGATAAGCCTCCTATTTTTCGTTTGTTCAGAAAATGTATGTGTGAACGAATACTGACATCCCTCCAGCAGCTTGTCAGTTGGACATTTTGGCAAATCCCCTCAGCGTTATCAATATCCTATAAGAACCCTGAAAAAATTGCTGTACCATGTACGCTATAGCCTAATCCCGACATCTATTTTTGTGAATTTTGCTATCGTTCAAAGATGATTAACACAACGGACGGCGTATGAAAAGTGTATACCCAGTAATTTTTGGGCACTATATGGCGTACGCCAGTTTCACGTGGCTTACGCCGGACAAGCCCAGGAGGCCATCAGAGGGCAGGTTTATGGGCGCGCCGTGTGTACAGTGTTATGTACACATTGACCCGCCCGGAGCGACCATTAGACCGCTCACCGTGGAGGACCCAGGCCGCGGCTGGCCACCCCTCGTGTCGCCTCCGGACACTCCGGTGGTCAGCTATTGCGTGTGTCCACACAATAAGCGTCGACCTGCATGCCAGGCCTTTCTCCATCGGCCAATGGGAGATGGTGTGATCGCGTGGTGCTGTCCGTGTCTGAGGGCGGCTGCCCGCTCCCTCCCTACCTTATTGTCCCCCAAAAGACTGGCTAGCACTAGGGCGAAAGCAGGGTTTGTGTGTCTGTTGATGGCCTATGCAGGGTATAGAGAAATGACCAATATTTATTTCCTTGTTTTTGTTCGGAGACAACATATGTTTGAAACAAAAAAATAGATTGTGATGTGTGATGTAAAAGCTAGTCGACATTAAACGGTCTTGTAATAAATACTTAAAAAAATGAACTTATATTTAGAAATATATCAATAATGCTCCACGAGAAATTGAGACATAACAATACGAAATATGTAAAAATAGATACACGCTCCGTGTTCGTTTATATCTTATTCATTAATTGTACACCAGTGCAATAATAGTAAAGTGGGGTTTGAATAGAAATACCCATGTAAAAGAACTTCAACGAGAACACCTACCGTCTCAGGTTGAATCACAGGAACTTGTTGTTCAAGTCATCATTGGAGGCAGCAGACGACAATTGAGTTTTCGCGCCAATTCCCCCGCGTCTTGATTTCTGCAGGTCGCGTCGCGCGGGATCACGTTTCCAGTTGGCCTTAATGTGTACGTTTCATTAGGTGTCCATTTCAGTGTGTCGTTCCCGCCATTTGGCTGCGACTGTCGCGCCATCATCACTCAATTAAGGCACGGGAGGAGGGGTTGGTTCGCGCCAGACGCCCGTTAATACAATTAGGCGGCCCCGGGACGACACATCCCCCTCCAGGGCCGGATCTGTGGGCACCCGCCGCCCCCACAACGACCACAGCCCCAGCCCCTAAAGCTCTCTACTGTCCTCTCCTTAAGGTTAACTGCCGGACTGGCCTTCACAGGCCTTTATTAACCACTACACGTCTCCTTTATTGTTTCAAGGTGAGGTGAATATAGTATTAATAACCATTTCTGTTCTGGAGATTACCCCAATGATTATTGATTGCTTTTACAGAGGGTTTATCCATAGTTGTGCAAAACAGGACTTTGATCTCAAATTCCGCACCTCAACATTAAATGGAAAAGGTGTCCAAAGCTGAAATTCCAAAGATCCCAAACTGTTCTCCACTCAAACCAAACTGAATGTTTCTATTGTGTCAGACTTAACCAAGCAACAAATAAAACACAAACAATGCTATCAATTCCAGATGCGTGACCCAGCGCGGCGACGGCGTCCATATTGCGAGGATTAATGAAGTCGTCTGAATAGTTCAGACAGACAAAACGCTGGCCGGCGCGCGGTCCTAGGTCATGCCCACAAAGACACCTGAATGCTTATTGAGGAGCTGCATTTCCGACAACGACAATTCGCCCGGTGCCAGGCCTCGCGCCATCTGCCCCGGGATGGCGGTGGTCGGGGTGACCAGTGTCCACGAGTTCAGGCCCGGTGACAGGCTCTGCATAGAGACGGAGGGTACGGCGGTGTGGGGGAAGGTGGAAAGGGAGGAGGGTGTGGTGCATGGGGGGTCTCCTCCCTGTGCTCGCCTTGGCCTTTGTGTAGAATGTGTTTACCCCGGAATACCAACAAAGCTAGTAGCATATGCTTGCCTGGGAGCGCCCAGGAGACGCATACAGAGGGGCGGAGGGGTTGAAGGGAGGAGTGGGGGGAGTAGAGGGTGCTGGGGTTGGGGGTTGTGAAAGGAGAGCCCCCTCTCCTCTATCTGCAGGGCAGTGCCGACGGCGCGCTCCCTAGTCGCCCGCCGCCTCCCGCTACTGCACGGACACCGACGCCAAATATTGATAAACAAAAGTCAATTATAACAACATTCAATTCTGTTAATCCGATCCTCACCGGCATCCATCTCCGTGTATTGGATTATCTCTCACCGACAGCACCGCCATCTGACGGGCGCCCCGCGAACACAGCGCCCCGCGCCGCCCCTCGCTGCGCCTGCGCTACGCACCCACCGGAAGAGGAAATCTCTTCTCTTGCTCCGCCGGAGGGTTCCTGCTCCGGAAATGAGGAGGCAGATTGTGTACGGATCGGCGCGCCGATTGTGACAGAGGCTCGCGGACGACGGCCGGACGACAACCGGACGATCGACGTCAATATGTGGCCGAATTGGAAAATAAAAACGCAATTACCACCGAAAAACAACATACAAAATGCATCCCGACCGTCGATAGGGTACAACTATACATAAGAGGGTATTAGTGACCGGCCCAAGCTCATGCATATATACATACCAAGCCGTAGGGGTATGGATCAAGGGGTATATAGGGAGGGAATGGGATACACAGACTACACAGTGTCTGCGATGTCTATACCACCCAAGGGTGTCATACCCTAGTGTTCGGGTGTCCTGCAAGTGCAAATCGAAATCCTCTATAAAGCTTTGTTTTTCTTACGCGTCAATAGAAATTGAAATTCTTACCACTGACTATTAAACAACCAATAATGCCACTTGCTATGACTGACACATTTCTTTTCCTCTCCAACTGCAACCCAGCCACATCACTCACACATTCATTCCAAGGTGCCCAGGCACTTCTAGCACCATCAGGGAGGAATCCTCAAATCCCGTCGATTCCCTCCTTTGCCTGGCGGCGGAAAACATGCGCCATAAATCAAGATGGCTTATTTGGTTTAATCGGCGTTGACGCGTCTTTAAACGCCTCGACAAGTCCTGCCGGCGTCCAGAGGCGCCCCCAACATGAAGCGACACGGGAAGGACGAGCCGAAGATGGGCGCGCGTGTGTGTGTGCTAAAAAATATACCATGTAGATGATGAAGACCAAGAAAAGACCAATCAAAAGAGGCCTGAGTGTGTGTAGAGCTGTGATTGACATGTGACGGCGATTAACGTAATTGGCTGAGATATCTTAGACCGCCGGCAGACTCTAGACACGTCTCTACTACCGACAGCTCCCCCTTCTGGCTATGCCCGCCTATCGATGTTTTATTTAATCTCCAAGAAGTACGATTCTTCTTTTCCAGTCGTCAAACTTCAGTGAAACTTAATTGCCTCTTTATTGAGGGATAGAGAAACAGTGTGTGTTATTGGATGTAGATATGTGTAATGGCAAGCCAAGGGGACATCCATCACTTGAGGCATGTTTAAAAGTTGGCTGTGCTATAACTCTTTTCCACAAGGAGCTCCCAGCATAAGACAGTATGAAATCAGTTACATGTTGTATATGCATAGATTCCAACATGGGAATATATACCAAAGAATATACACTTGTTATACACGGTCGTTGTGTTTATTTCCTGGCAGGAGGAATATATTGTTTTCATCGGCAGGGGGGTAGTGGTAAAGTATACATGTAAAGGGGATGCCGGAGTGAGTGCAATCACAGGCACATAACATTTTGTATGCATAAGGTGGACGCCAAGCCGTACCCACCATACATCCAGATGTGCTTGTTGCCCTACGCTATTGCCTCCCTCTCCCCTTCAGCCACCCCCGAAACGTCCTCCAGTGGCCGTGGCTCCTCCTGCGTCCTCCAGCCTGCTCCGTTGCCTGGCGGGCTGGCGGTATGCAAACACATATCATAAATATGCAAATGTTTGGCTTGGCGCTGGGCTGGCGCGATCAGGACCAGGTCAATAGAAGTGATTTGTACCGGCTTACGGAGCGACGCCCCCCTTACAACACCCTCTCTTTCACCCTCCTACCCACCTCGGTGTCCGCCCGAGCCTGCTGATGCCTCTCTCACAGCCCCGCTGACCGGCCATCGATTGGACCCGGAGACACACTAGAGAAGCTGAGGAGGACAAATGCACGCTTAGGACAGGAGAGCTGGAGTAGATTTATATATAGTTACAGTAGCTGGAATACAAACATCTTTCGATAACCTTCCACATCCAGTAACTCTACGTATAGCTCCCACCAAAATGCTCTGAACCTATATATAAGGAAATTTAAAGAAAGGTTGATAGGGGTTCAATCATATGGGGCCTACATCCTAATTGTCAGATACGTTAAGGTATGTACAAGGGTGGTCGGTATTTTCTGTAACCCCTTGGTACAATCTATTTACTAAAGAGTGTTAACGGTTGCTGATCTGTGGCGGACAAACAAGTAGGTAGATAGATAGATAGATAGATAGAATCAAATTAGTTATCATATAAATTGGCTTAGGCTTGATCAATGTATTTGATTCCTCTAATAAAAGGATTGGATAAATTTCCTTCTGATGATTGTTCTTTTATCTCTAGAGCTTCTGAACAGTCATAATTCCATGATCTATTCCAAGTACATTGTCTATTTTGATGAGGTCCTCTTTAAGTTAAATAAACCAAATAAGTCAAGTCTGAATCAAGTTGAATGAATAAAAGGCAGTACACATTTTATCTCATAAATATATCATTCAGGATCAAGTCTTCGTCAAGTAAAAGGATAGGAGGTCCCACAAACATGTAGTTAACGTATGCGCAACGAACTGGGTGGTGATCGTACTTTGTAACCAAGGCCCACCATCCACGTCAACTGTAAATCCGAACTGGTTAAAGGTGACAGTGTCCGTCATCATAACCGCAGACACACACGTAGCCACGGATAGTTGCCCGTACCATTTCATCGTCCATAGCCTGCTGCCGCCATTTTTAGCCCATTTCTCGCTCGTCCCCACAGCTCCCTCCCCCCACGAGAGCGCCCAATTACTGACAGAGGCAGCGAGCTGCCGTCATTAGTGCCGAGTAACCTCCTCCGGGGGTGGGGGAGGGAGGGGGCTTCCCATCAGCGGCCACCACAACATGCATGAGTCGGTGGTGACAGCGTCATATGCGCCGCCTAAGGAAAAAAAACACGCCCTTGCTAAAACTACATGGCCATCACTAGCCAAATATTGACAGGCGGTTTGACACTCGCCGCTCTCCCAGCCCGCCGTCCGTTTACATGTCCTGGCCATGACGCCGCCATGACGTCGCTGCCCTCGTCATGATGACGTCAGTGATGTTGACGTCAGAGCTATGGTCTGGTAACGGGTTGACTGTGACCCAGGCATTGTGTGTACACGTATCATGATGGATATGACAGGCCGGCAATGCCTCCGATTAGGGCCTCATTTTCCCTTCACATATAATGCAAATATGACACCGTTCCATTACGCTTTCGGTGATCATTCAAAAAGCGCGCCTTTAAACACGCTTAGTATTTTCGCTCGCCTTTTTTGGCGAGTAGGATGGAAGCAGACGACTTTCGAATCGCCGCTCAATTGCACACTTCAGATCTCTTATATATTCCGTCGAGTGGTATACATCATCTCTTCATACAACCATGGAGCCTTTTGTTATATAGTGGCCGCGTAGAAACAATACATGAAACATTGCGGGACACTGTGTTATAGGAAAATCAACCGACATGATTCATGTGAAGGGAGGAGGGTTGGTATCTCCCGCCAAGGGGAGACAGGCCGCCGGCTGAGGACGCTGCCCGGCAGCTTGCCACATTGTCCGTGCTTCGCGCGGCCACCGGCAGGTGCGCTGCACGCCCTGCAGCTGTCCAGCCCGGCGAATTGTTTCAACAGACTTTACTGAAGCCCCACCGCTTTGTGGAGGTGTGCATATCAAGTAGCCAGACGATGATCTAACACGCCTTCCAGACAGCTCGTCTAATACCTTACGTAATATATTTTTGATGAGGCCGTTATTTGCAGATGAAGCGGTGTACAGTTTACATTGTTGATCACAGGGATGCAGAATCGGCTGCTCTCTTATCCACTGTCTGCTTTTCGGCTACCATTTTGTTCAAGACAATAACAACTCATTCCCATTCGGCACCATCGTCACAGCACTTCTTAGAAAAGATATAACAAATTAGTCCGTCCTCAATCAATTTCCAAGTTTTTCAATTGAAAGTTTTTTTGAAAAAGTAAATCTTCTCCTCAGATGCATGCAGCGAGGCTGGGAAAACAGCACTTCCTTGGCAATTGCATGTCTAATAGTGAATTTCTATTAAGATTCCCAGCCCTGATTGCATTGATGAAGAAACTTCAAGAAGAAACAGTAAATAGTAAAAGAATTAGTGCTGCCTGTGATATTTGCTGGGCCGGCGGGCTACAGCTGGACCACTGCGTGTTGTAGGGCTATTAACACACTTTCCGTGCAGGGAATTTCTCCCTCATATCCTGCTATCAGATCTGTCATGCCACCCGACCTGGGATTGTGATGTAGGGCCCGTCTTCCTCTTCCTTCTTTTTCCCATCTACCTCCGTTAGGGGGTTACGTCCACCACACTTTCACATCCACTCTGTAAGCGTCTTGCCCTGCACGCGAAGCCATGTGTGTGGGTCTGCCCTGCGCCGAAGCCACATGAGTTTAGCTAAGGGCCGGATGGAGGCAATGTGCGAATGTGTGTCTTCTGATTGGAAGTCTTGTGAATGTATTGAGGCAATGAATCTATATGCGAATGTTGAAGTCTCATACAGGTTGAAGCCATTATCATGCTGTAATGGGCTCCTTGGCTGAGATGTTTGTGGCTAGATGCAGGGAAGCCATGCAGAGACAGTCGTGGGCACGATGGACGCCTTCTTAGGAGTTAAATCATATGTATGTTGCAATGAGCATTATGGAAGACATCTGGATGTTTGGAAGCCATGTACTTACAAAGTTGGTCATGGGCTAAATGGACACCTTCCTATGGTTTAAAACCATATTTATGTTGCAATGAGCATTGTGGAAGCAACATGGATGTTTGGAAGCCATGTACTTAAAAAGTTGGACTTATGGAAAGGTGGCAGGCTAATGCATGAATTGAAGCCATCTAAATGTATCAATGGAATCCCTGGAAGTCTAGCCTGGGGTAGGTTCCATGCATAGGGTTGGAAGCCATGTAAATAAAGTTACTGGTTTCATGGCTGACTTATTCCTGGGTTGAAGCCATTTGCATGCAGCGATGAGCATCGCCGAAGCCATATGTATGTATGGAAACCTTACTCTATAATTTAGTGCAAACCTAATATATGGTGATGCCCTGCTGCGATTGAAACTTTGGAAGCCATGCCTATGGATAGATAATATGCATATGAGTAGAAGCCATGTAGATAAAGTCATGAGCTCAGAGAAAGCCATTAGTATATTGCAATGAGTTCTGTGGAAGCCATGAATGTGGAAGTCATGTGCATGTAGCATTGGATTTTATGGACCCTTATGGCTGGGTTTAAGTCATACAGCCCTGCGAGGGCCACATATCTACATACATGGGCTTGACTGAAGCTCTATGTTTATCTCAAAGCCATGTTATAGCTATGAGCTGGGTGAAGCCATGTAAGTCGGTAAAGCTATCTGCGTTTTGCAATATGCTCTTTCTGTATTTTGTAGGTTGAAGGGATGTACTGCGATAACAGCGATATCATTCAACAATGGGATGATTGGAAGGCATGTGGGGGATCGATTTATTTGCGTAATACCACTTGTAGGATAGAATATATGAAAGAAACCACGTCCATATAACCATAGCTTGGGTTAATGTTATGTATGACGTATCTACTTGTGGGAAGGACAGTAGACGTCTAACCGAGGATGATATTATATGGAACTCTACAGAGAGATGGATATAAGAATCCATATGTGGGTTTGAAAAGAAGCCATGCTGCAAATGAAATGAAGCCACATACAAATTTGTTATTTTTCACATGAAGAAAAGTAATGTAAGTGGAGCGATACTCAATATTCCGGATGGGGTTTATATAAGGCACCATGCAGATTGATGTGGGGAGAAGCCAAGTGTTCTTGTCGGAGAAATTACACCGTGGATAGCACCCATTCAGAGAAGAGCATTCCATACAGACAAGTTTGACTCTGGAGGAGGCCTGCTCGAATAGCATACGTATGTGAGATTCAAGGCAGAATTTAAGAGAAGCCACATATGAGCCAGGGGCTCGTTTAATAATCTAGGATGGTACATGTACGCCAAGGAGACCCAGGGATGATGTGGCTCAACTTAATTCATCACTTACGCACGACCTTATGGACGTCTAAGACTGTCTTAGCGAACGAACTTAAAAATTATCAAGCTATAACCCTTGTACGAGGTATGTATGTATGTATGTATGTATACGCACACAACGACTAATTTCAGACAGTGCAAAAATGCAATATAGTTATTTCAAAAACGATGTTGCCTAGTTCTGTACAATACATCAAGTACATATGATATGATTTTTCTTAAATTTCAACACTTCATGAAAATGCATTAAATGGGATATCATAATATGAGAGGCCATATAAAACAGAGTCCTGGTGAAATGTCCAGTCTTACCCTGTATTTGTTATTGAGGCAGGCAGCTGTAACCAACAAGGCCCTGCTGGTGTTACTGCTGTAATGACAAAGAGTGGCCCACTCAGTGGACGGACTCTCATTAGCATGATAACGGCACCCATCCGTCTCAACCCCACCCACCTACCACCGCCCTCCACCGTCTCCCCCCCCCCTCTTCCTCCAGTCTCCCGCTCTTCCTGAGAGCCGTGGCTTTCTCCAGGCAACCACCGGAGTAAATGACTATGTAAGTGGCGGCAGGCTGCGGCGGGTGGGAAGCCACTGTGTACACAGACCCTGAGTGGCTGAAGCCATCAACCCACATCGTCAAGGCAATGGGCTCTACCTGATGAGAATGGGGCCGGTTCAGGGCATGAGACAGGTAGTCTTACCCTGATTGCCTTCGACTCTGTCAACTTACCGTATATCCACAGATTGTCTCCTATAGCTAACAGAAGACGGCGTCGCCGGCGGACCGCCATGGGTATAAACACAGAGGACAAAGGAGTATTGTTATAAATAAGGCCCGGGCGAATTGCGGGACGGATCGCTTAAAATGGCTGGCGGTGCGCCGTTCCTGGCCGCAGGAGTAAATATAAAATATTCAGGTTAAGTGGGTACAAGGGGGATGAACATGGCAGTTCGACCCGACAACGACCTTCCCAATGTTCCAGTCTCCGTGTCAAGGGCATTCGTACTTCCGTCAGTCCTACTGGGCATGCGCAGAACGACAGCAGTGCATTATGGGTAAATCCAGACCTGACCGTTGGCGACCTCTAGTGACTGACAGGAATACGCAGTTTGTCGCTCTTGGGACCAGCAGATGGGCAGTGAGATCGTCGGCAAAGCGCTGGTCACTGACTCTGGGAAATAATCAAAGGGTGATCAAGGGATATGACGTCATCACACATAGCAGAGAATTGCCTCGAATATGATTCGTCTTCCATGAGGCGTTAGACTCCTCATACATACAAAGGACTTCGTTCAAAATGACTAGATAGGTTACTTACCACATATAAAACGTGTAAATTCTGTAGGATCAGCTAAGAGTTTCACTCACACATAGAGACAGAGTAAACCAGACCTTGAGAGAAGCCTATGAGCCTAGACCAGTGTCGCACGAGATAATAGCCCTTTCAGAATTCCGCTGGTTCCCCCGTAAGTAACTGGACTACTTATGGCATCTGGCTTTGTGTTGCAGTCAGTAGCACATTCGGCTATGAGTCCGAGTGTTGTGAGTTCGAACCTCGATATTGGTAATCATTCATTTCATTTTTCTTTTATTTAGACTGGAGTGGACTGTTAGGGGAAGCAACCCCTATCTTCCACAGGCTCCAGTATTTGATTAAGTGGTCTATTTTCCTAGGACTGTGCTGTGTGAGTCCTGGCGCCGAAGGTGCTAGTCACATTTCTAAAACGTGTGCTCGTTTTGTAGCTCCTGTTATGCCGACCTCGGGACTGCCCTCATATATAATATCTAAACATTCCTATATCTCACGCCTGGGATTTTTACCCTCCCACCCATAGGCTTCCCAACCTGCTTTAATCATGCCATCCCCTTACCTTGACCTGTGGTTAGGAGGCTGGCTTGCATCCTTCACGGCGCCTAGTTCATTAATGAAGGCACCAGGTAAACTGCAGATGAGGGCCAGGTAAAGCGTTCATTCTACCAGGCCTCCCGATCTAAGTTGATCAGAGTTGATATGTTGACACGCTAGGTCAGGAGGAATCGTGTGAGCATGTCTGGTTGGATCGCTCCAGTGGAATAGCCCCCAGTGAGTGAAAATAGGGGCTCCACACCCAGGGACAATGATTTTACAGGATGTCGTACGATCCAGCAAGATGGATCTAGATGCTGCAAGACACATCTCATCCCTGCTAGGCGGAGAAATCGTGCCAATGGAATCAGGCCCATTCTTAAAGATATAGAGAAAAATCCAAACAAACAAAGACACCCGCCGGATCTTACAAAAACACACGTGCTAATGGCAAAAGCGTGAGGCAGTTGTAAATTTGTATCAGATGGTTCTTACATTTGGCATTCTATTTCACTTTCTTCTCAGGGAGCGTGTGTTCAGGGAGTGGTTATTGCATAGTGGAGAAAGTAAAATGGGCTGAGGTTTCTTAAGACGTCTTAGCCTTGCACACAGCCTATTGTCTCACCTCATCCTCTTGAGCCTAGCGCCAGTTGCCATTGGAGGATGTCGTGCAGTCCCCACCTGACACCTTGAGGTGTTCAGGTGTTGCTAAGCGAAGTGCTTTCAGCGTCAACTTGTCAGGTAGGCTAATGGTTCTTTCCTAATCGGAGAACTATGTTTGTACTGGGTGTAGCTCGCACACACACAACTTACAGTGTGTCCCCTCTCCTGTGCTTCTTAAGTGTTCCGTGTGATCAGACACACCCCACACTCCTCCACTCTGGCATGCACGTACAGCCACCTCCGTGCACCCATTTAGACTCGCATAACGCCACTTCAAACTACATCAAACAGAACCAGAAGGTCTTTCGCGGCAAACATTGATGACACAGCGAATAGTCACGAGGGTCTTCCTTCTAAAGGTGTTTGGTGGTGTTTCAACTAAAACTGTCTCATTTCATTCAATCTGAAGGGCTTCTGGGTGGAGCTGAGTCACACTTGATGTGTGATTTATCTGTGTGGTAGGAAAACAATAACATAACATTTGCCATAGCATTGATCCATGTTGAAGATTAAATTAAGAGCTGTGAGTGAGTGAACCTGCTGGCTGATAGTTATTAAACAGAATCAGTGAATTTACGAAGTAAAGCCACATGTATTTTTTTGGATTTTTTATCCTCATAAGTTCAAATTATGAAACTATCAGACACTTAGTGTAGACCAGAGGTAAAATAGACCAACAGAGTTAACGCTCAAGCTCCAGAACGCACTGAACCCATTTTTGTCACTAAATCAGTCATGTGGGGAAGTCCTACAACGTTCACAACAAATCTTATGTGGTTAAATTCATACAGATTATGTTTTGTTATTATTTCCACAGGATAAAATATGATGAGTCTTCATCATCAGCCTGGATGAAACGAGCCCTAATGTATTCCAGTGTTAACAATATATTGGCTTCTATATGCGATAGCTTTGCGGTCCATCAGCTTAAAACAAATATATGTTATATCCAAACTGTCTTATCTTCTCTCATGAAATAAGTGTATTATGATCTAAACTGGTTAGGGTGTACGTAAGTGTAGAAGTCAGTATTCATTTTTACTGCAAAGTAGGTGCAATAATCAAGCTAATAAGAATACCAGTATAACATGGTAATTTTATTATAAATACTCCTCAGCGATTCCAAAAGTCTGCCGTTCTTAATTTTGATATGGTTCGCTACGCATTTACAATACAGCTATTGCTTTTAATAACACGCCCAGTTTCGGATTAATCACATATTGATTTGATACAAGGAACTTAGTATAAACTAGTGTTTTGTCTAATAGTTTATATACCCCACTTCCCCAGGTAAAAATTAATTCGAATAAAGCAGAGCTTTAGACTTGTAGTAATATACCAATGTAGGCGAAATAAATATAGCCCCACTTGTTATTCAATCGGACCTGAGAACAAATCTGATAACTTCCGCCACCATGGGCCAGTTTCTAAAATCTGCCTTGTGATTCCTTTCTCACTAGACGCTAAGGTAACAGAAATCAAACGCTTTGTTATTTTTTTTATTGTTATAGATAGTGCTTTTCATTTGCATTCTTTGTACTGGATGTATGAATGCGATCACTGCTTCCATTCAGGAATTACTCGAGACTGATTGTAGGGACCTGGCTCGGGATTGCCGTGGACCCGGGGACTTCTGGTGGTAGTCGTGTGTCCACAGACACCTGTGTAGGACGGGACGCCGCTTCTCATCGTGACGCCACGTCTGATCCGCCGAGTCACTCCCCTCACCACTGTTTGCCCACAACCGGGATCTAAACCAGCCACCACCAGAGGGCGGCCCACAAACCCGGCGGGTGGCCGCCAGGTGGCAGATCGGAGATCCAGCCTCGTTGTGACAGGATTAGCACCATAGAGTAGTGGCGCCCCTGGCGTCGTGTGGGGCAAGAGGACGTGTTTGATTTGGGGACACGGGTAGATCAGCCATGATGAGGGTGGCCCTGTGGTCGCTCACCACCCTTTTGTGCTCTGTCTACGACTCCTACAAACATGGAACTCGTTTGTACTGTGTACATGATTTCCATGTATATTTTTGCTGGGTAATTGGAGCGAAGACACCCATATACACTTAGATCACCGACACCATGTCAGGAATGTGTTTTGGTAGAAGTTCAAACTGGTTATGTCTGGGAGATGAAGCCCGGAGTTTTTTTTTTTACCTTTCTTCAAAGTAGATCTTATTTTATGCGTCATTGTCATAATCCAGCAGAAAAGAATTTTGCGTTTTATGATTCTCATCATACACGATACCTTAATCTTGCAGTTATTTATTCTTAACCTTTGTAGCTATATATGGCCCCATCGTATGCCATCCCCTCAGAAATGCATTTACTTAGTGCGACATTTGTGAGGCTATAACACTGGTGTGGTGGGTCACTGGAGAGGTAAACAACGCTTTTAATTATTTACACAATATTCCATAATAACTTAGGTTCCTACTCACCTTGCAATTGCGAAAATGGCATTTATGTATCTCATAGCCAACCTTCTTGTCAAGCTTCTTTGGGCCCCAGACAATGCCTATCAAAACTACAACTTACACATCATACCAAAACATATATATATATATATATATATATATATATATATATATATATATATATATATATATATATACATTTGTAGCCTTAGACGTAGCCAAAGAGCTGGCATACAAACGCCTTAGTATTGCCTGTACACCTATAGCCCTTAATCTCTGAGACACAAAGCCTTGCACATAACTGCACTGTAAAAACCAGAATTCATAACTGCAATGCACGGCGTATATAAACATTTAAACGCTGCTCGCAATAGCATTAATGTCTATGGACTCATACAACCCATGTTCCCTACAGTATGAGGGTACAAAAGAGGTGAAGACCAACAGACACAGATTTTGACCTGACATCCATTGCCTCGATAATCCACACGGGTATGCACTCGTATCAATCACACTCACCCTTTCATAGCCACGCCAATCACTATTCCAAGCAACAAACAATTCTGCTAGTTCTACTCCTACTCAGACTTATCTTAATCAGTCCCACAATATTTTCCTATCCTACACATCCAATACATAATCATTGATATGTATGTACACATTGAACAGCTATCCTTTTACCATCATTTATACTCCAAAATCAACACCAAACCCGACTTACACATTCCCTGTTCCAACCAACAACCACCCCACTTTCCTCTCCCTGCATGACACCCTGTAGCATGTCCCTATGAGTCATGTTCCTGACCCAGCATGGCCCAAAACGCCTCCAGTTACCTCGTGAGGCAGATACCCTAGTCTTGCCTCGTGTAGCTTTCACCTCCTCGTGCGTTACTACAAGGCTGCCCCAATCTCCCCTATTATCGCCAATTATGTAGCCGCCCCATTATTTCCTGACGCTGAGCGATGACCTTCTCTGACTCAACTATTGGCGGTATTTGTGTCCTGGTGGGCGTTGTAGCATCTACGGTAATATCCCTCCATTTCTACGTAGTGTATATCAACACTGGTAATGCTTTGTCTGTATAAGGGCGCTGTTGTTAAGGTAGAATGGTAGTAACTGTCACCATCCTACCGACGATTACTTGTCCAAAAAAGGCATGTTTGTCCAAACGGATGTCTAGTTGTGTGTCCCATATTACCAGCACCTCTGAGTCCATGGAATGCCTACTGACGTATATTAAGACGAACATTGTATAACCCGCCGCCTCCAGCTGCAGCGAATGGAAACTGGTCAATTAACGAACCAGTCTACCAGGTCATAAAAGCTAAAGCCTGCTGTGCCTCGTGTTGTGGTTAGCATTGGAATCCAGCCATTCTAGGAATGGAAGCCACGCCCATTCTAGGTTTGAGTGACACTTGGCACTACGTCTAGTAACATGCAACAAAACGCGAGCTCGCCAACTAGGCCATACAGAAACAGGGCAAACTGCATCGATCTCTATTCAGCCTCGAATGTTGGAACAGAAGGCCATAGTGCAAGACCTTACACCTTTGACAGCGGGGTTTAATGATGTTCAAGGTGTCGGACTTTTTCACAGCAACAACTACAGTCTTGAATACCTGCCTACATCATAATCCAATAAAAACGTGTAGGCTATGCACATATCTTTAAAATCAATTCCTCAATTGGTGCATGATCAAAGCCCGGTGAAAACAATGCTTGATCCAACATGCATAGTCTGACATGGGATCTAGCAATCGGTCTTCATGTTTTTTAATTCACAATGGCCACCTTAAACCTAACTTTGAGGTGTAAAATAATTAAAAGTAGTGTTTTGTTACTGTGTGTGGTCCGCCAATTGATCCAATTAAAGTGCACTGATCGACCCACACATACACAAACACTGAATTTGAATCCAGGGATGTGTTTGTTGGCTGCCTCTCTGCCAAAATGGTCGAGTCCCAAGTAATATAGGCAAATAATGACAGAAACCTATTTTGAGTGTCTATATCAACACCTTGTTGTGAGGTCCTCTCCGCAAATGTGCAGCATGAGTGCTGGATCTCTCTGGTCATTCAAATCATTATCTGAAAAGGCAAACCTTTTACTACCGTTCTTGTGGCACCACCGACTGGGATCCATTTTCCAATAATCGGATTTCGCATTAATATTCGTTTTATCGTTTGTTCGTTCGTGTTTCCTATCTGTAAAAATACTCACGACAAAGCAGCAGTAGACTCAAATACCACGTGAAAAGGCCATGCCTCGAAATGGCCTATCGGATCAAGTTATGGACATTTCGTTTAAAGTCCGAATTTCCCAAAAGGCTGGCTTCTCCCTGGCAACATGCGCGCGTGATGTGCGTCCATCCGCTAAGCCTGACGCATGCGCGCCTGCCACTTCCTGTCCACGCGAGCCACAGCGATTTGCATAAAGTACATTTGGAGCTCAGAAAGAGCCTGTATTACGGGTCCTGTTATTAATATGCTTGTGTGTCTGAGACTGTGCTGATATGGGCCTATGACTGACAAGGGGTTGGGGTGAAGTGTGTGGGGTAGTGCATTGTAAAGTGTGGCTAAACAATGCAGAGAATGAGCGCTGGTTTTATCCTGGAATGGGTAGTTGGGCAATGAGTAGTGCTAATATACTGCTTGGCTTTGTCGGTGGGAGCTAGAGGTGAAGTCATTCAACGCGTGTATTCTAGGTGCAGTGGCTTCAAAACGTACCCTCCCCCCCCCTACTCCCCGTCACCACATCCTCCCATCAGAACCCCCTCCTACCCTACGTCAGTCCAATCCACCCCAACAGAGAGACCGGAACAGGTGCCAAAAGCGCCGGTGTGTAGGCTATAGACACTCACACTGGACACATCGCAAATATTATATGTAGCAATAACTTGTGTTGGGTTGTGGATTTTTATTCGTCATTTTTTAATTTGGCATACATATAAACATCTGCCAGGATGATATTGAAGTCAGTAGGCATTTTGGCCTGACAATAGCACCCAGTGTGTGAGAGGGATATCACAAGGGAACATGCGCACGATGCATCTAATTCATTTTCTATGATAAGCCACATATATACAACATATATATGCACTGTTAATAAGAAAATGAAAACCATATCAAAGACGTACAGACAGGCATCACCACACAGGGAAGGTGTGCATAACAGACAGTGTGTGATTACAGGCCCATTACATCTCTGACACCGCCAATCCCATCATATCGTTCCATTTCTCGGCGTAGTTGAGAGGCCAGGTAGGTCAGTTAGGGGTATGAGGCTCAGAATGCGTGCGAGCGAACTACATGCATGCCAATAGGTTAGTACACAATGTAGGTCAGGGTCACCCAAATTGGTGTAGAATTAAAGCACTGGAAGCGTTCAACCCTAGTACAGAATACTACTCTTCCATTCATGCTATCTTGCCAATGGTACTAACAATATTCTCGATGCTCTTACCTTTTATGGCATTTGTTAATTTAATGTATTTGCCCAATACCCAGCGCCCACCAACCCCATGCTTTTACTGTGCCTGCTCGGTGCAAATTCCCTCTCCCATCCCCATATACCCTCTTCCTGTCCTGTAAGCTACTCCTCGCATGCACTCTCCCTCTATATCGCTCTCACCGCTGCCAAGCCAGGCTCCGAGCAGGCCCTTCCGGCACCATTTAGATTATGTAAATAACATCAGATAGCTGCACTCTCCTGTCACTTGGCCATGCATTATAGATGAGCCCGCCTATATGTGCTTTATCCGGGAAATCAAAACGTATCGAGTAAGCAAACAAGAATCATATTTGATGCCACGGCACTGGTGAGGGAGTGCGTGGGACTAAAAACAAACGACTGGCACTGGTACACTCTATTGAGGTGTGAGTGGGTGTGAGTGTGAGATGCGAGAACGTCGGCGGAGGCTGAATCATTGATGTTTGTTTGTATGGCTTATATTGAGAATAGACCATTGGTAACGTTAAATAAAACGCGATTGCCTTTTGGCTGTACTAACAAAGAGAATGGTGTTCACATATATATATGTGTGTACAGAAAGCCCAGCGACATGTTCATTAATCTTTCTTAATTTGAATTTTTGAGAACAAATATGATCCGCTTAACTCAGGATCTCTGGAATCTGCTTTGTAAAGTGAATGGTCAATGATCATGAAAACGTGGACTCATCTTGAATTTGTGAATCAGGAGGTGCACACATAGAGGGGAAGCCCATGCAGCGTTGTTGACGGTGATGTATGTGTATATTTACTAGGACTCAGTGCCGCTGTGAGCTGTGGCGTGGGGAGGCCTGGGCCGGAGCCTGCAGGGATTTAAGTAAGGAGAGGCTCGGGGAGCTGCTCGGAGCTGCTCGTTCCGCGCACCCCGGGTCGCTCTATTCCCCACGGCGCGGCGCCACTTCCGGCGTTATTGGCGGCGGGTCGGTGGGGTCGGCGCGCGGAGGGCCAGGTCGCCCTTAATACACATCTTCATATCGGCTCCGCCACCGCCGCTGACATGCCGATGGGAAAATATGGCCACCGCTGACGCCGGGGTGAGCGGCGTCAAGCGGGTCGGGGCGGAAGTCACCTGCCCCCTGTCCTCTGAGTCGTCGCTCAATCGTCGGCGGTCGCCATTTGCGCTACGAGGTGCAGCTAGGCACGCCGACTGGGCGCAAAGTGGCCAGATTTGTCGGAGAACATGTTGTAAATTGGCACTGGACCCATGAGGACACTGTAGCGCCCCCTGGTGGCTGGGCCGCTTACGCATGTCGCGGGCGTGTGGTGATTGCTGTACACCGATACGGGTCGGACGTGAGGCGGCGCCGTACAGGGCTGCCCCGGGTCCCTCGCCGCCCGTCCCCGCGGGCCCCGCCGGTATCGGCGGCGGCACGACGCGGGACTCCGGGGCCACATCCATCCTGCCAACTGGCGGCGCCCGGCTCGGCGTCTCCCGCCCGATGCGCCGCGGTGATTCCCGGTCTCCTCGGCCCGCATGCCGTGAGTAATGGCCGGTGAGCCCACGGCCGACAGCCGCTGACCACAGACTGCCCCTCGACGAGCCGCCCCGCCACCAGGGGGCAGGGCTAAGGACCTATACGCCGATGCGGGCAGAGTAAGGACCTGGACGGGCGGTAAAAGACCGGCGTTGATGGGGAAAGTGACCTTTACTGGCAAGGTAGGAGAACGGGAGGGGATGCAGCAAAGGACTGCTCTGCAGAGGGTGTCCAAATACATAGCAGTGAGCTTCTCATGTGAACTAACATCCCGACCACTGGTAAACGCTTGCATTCAGCAGCATTAGTAGTAAAGATATGCTGTAAAAATATCCCAGTCTAATACTAGAGCTCTTAGCAGGTATAATACATCAATAGGAAAGATTCTTGGCTATACCTTTAGAACGACTATGTACAATGTGGAGGCAATGGGGAATATACATACCCTAATCTACTGGCGAATCCTACTGGCTACAGACTGATTTATTTCAATCGGAAAATTCTAATGGCGGAGTCTAATGGCTAATGTTTATTCCTAAAATATATTGGGTTTTTTTTATTATTCTGCCCCATATAAAGACTCATGTCAGTAAATTGTATTGCTTTCTTCATAGAATTAGTTTTGACCCAAAACTGGTATTTATTGTCAGTGAAAATATAACAGTCATACAATAACATAACATCTATTTTATGAGATATATCTGATGTGTGAATATTGAATTCATTCTCCATTAATGCAGACTTGTAAAGGTCATCTTGCAATAAAACAACACCTACTTATATGTTATTTGCTGATCGTGTGATGTACAAGGCAGACAGCCCGTTGTATGTGCGATCACTCAAGGGCAGCATGAGATAAAGGCTGCTCGTGTGAAGTAAGAGAAGATACGAGTAACTCGAAGCATTGTCGTCCAATACAATAAAATCCTTCTTTTTTTTATTTTAGAACAACGAATCCAAATACTCTAAATAAAAAGACCGTTGTAGGACCCTGGCAAGTTTAGCACAGCTTGGTGACATTTTTTGTCCAGCCAGCAGCCACAGCTGATGCCTTCTCCTTGGCTGGGATAATATTTGTGTCGATAGTGGAGTCGACGGCCCGCAGAAAACAAAGCCTTCCCGCGACACCTTCATCCATTATTAACGGGCGGCGTAAATTTTAGGACGCGCGATCAGGGCCAGGGAAAATATCATGAAAGTTGAATACGCTGGCGACCGAGGGTAGATACAGAGCAGGGTGGACCGATGAGAGGGGGGATGGGTGCCCGTTGGTGCGGAGACGATAGGAGGAGAGTGCATGGGGAGGGAGGGGGGACAGTCTGGGGTTGTAGGCTTATCATCCGGAGTGGGTCTGGATCATAAGTCCATGGAAGGTCGCGAGCGAAGTAGGTGGAAGGTTGGAACAGAAAGGGGACAACATAAAAGGGTGTGGGGATCGGGTGGCATGAGGGGGTTAGCAGAGGAGGAATAGATCATGGAGGATAGGTAGTACATTGCGGACAATGATGGACAGACAGGAGAAGGGACAATTATATTAAGGATCTAAGACTAGTGAGCAGTACAAGTATTTTGTAGTGTAGCATGTAAAATATGGATGGGTCATACAATTAAGGATATGCATGCTGGGGCAATGAAAGAGAAGTAATGACAAAGAAGCAGTAAAGGCATTGCAGTAAGGAAAAGAGCACAAAGGCCTAGTGATGGAAGCCATCAGGCAATATACTATCTGACAGCAAGGAATAAGCAGTAAACGATGGTGGCAAACGGTAAAAAGATTGATCAGCAATGAAAAGCAAGAGACATCAATGGACAGGTAAAAGTATCAGATAGATCTATACAGATATAGACAATGAATGGCGGCAATAAGAAATGGGCAGTAAGGCAGTAAAAGATGGTCAATAAGTAGTTGTAATATAAGGAATGCTCTAAAATTGTGCGGTTGTTAGTAATAAATTGGCAATACAGTACGAACAATGAAAATATGGATTAACAACACTGCAGCAAGAGATCACAATAATGATAGATCGTAAGGCCTGGACACTAAACTTATCATAAAGGACGGACATGACAGGATGCAGGATAGTCAGTAAACTGAGCAGTCAATGGCATACGTTAAGAGATGGATGATAATTGATTGCAGTAAAGGCCGAGTAATAGGGAGGAAACATAAGAAACAGACAGCCAAACATAGGAAGTAAAGGGACGGGCAGAATCAGACAGGCAGTAGAGGACGGGTAGGGGCCGACAATGAGCTACAGGCAGTAGGGAACGGTCAGGGACGGGCACGGAGGCGGGACGAATACGGGTGGGCAAGCTTGCGAGTCGGGGAGGGTGATACAAGGCGTCAAGCGCTAGCCGCCTCCACCTCCGACACGGCGGTGAATTATTCACGTGCGGCCATCCTTTGTTGGTACTTGTCGGCGTCCGGGCTGTCACGCCGCCGTTTCCGCCGCCCACCCCGACGTGAGGCCCGGCCGAGGGCCGAGTGGGGACGAGGCCAGGGTTTTAAGAGGCAAGAAGGGACTCGGTCCATGTGAAGGCCACAGTCTGGTTGGCCAAGGGCTGTTTGGGACCAGTCGAATTCTGGAGAAGAAATTGGCTTAAATATAGCAGTTTTATGTTTCTAGAAGGTACTACTAAGGGCCTTTATTGAAACTTGAAGGGACAAGATGGGACCAGGTGTGGCCATTTAGGTACAGATGGTTGCTACAGTTTGGTTGGTAGGGATAGTGCCAGGCCTGGTCGGTGAGTGGGTGGTGGCTGAGCAAGGGCACAGGAAAGCCCATAAGGGGTCAAAATGAAACCTATTTATCCGATGATAATAAAGGAAGGGACCTATTGGTGCTCAGTATACATGCTGTTTACTGACGCGCGATTAGAGTCCTAAAGTCCTTCCAGCTGGTTACCTCCACCGCCCATGCGCAGAGCTGACTGGCGGTAGGGCCGGTCGTATGTCTATAGCTGCTGGCGAAATTCATTGGAGCGCACCCCTTCCCATTTCCCATGCTGCTTCCTTTTTTAACGCAACCTAAGTCAGCAGTGAGTTGTGTAACTCGAGATGCGACGCGGCGACAAATTGTTCACAGATAAAATATGTGTTTACAGACGTTGCTCAGTCTACACAAACTAGCATGTAAGCCCTATGGTCTGCATAGGTTGATAACAATGTAACTTACTACTATATGCAGAACAGGTTTACTAAAGGCAATACAATATGCTCATGTGGGAGGTAGTCTATGTATACTCTGTAAAATGTATTGGTGTAGCCCTAGACCTAAATTTTCAATAGGGTTGATGAATGTTATGATATGATAAGTAACAGATTATCTATTTACAAACATGCCTTCCTATAAATATGGGCATTTTCAGAAGGATAGTCATAGTGTTTCCAACCTTTTGGTACTTTTGAGTTATTGTCGCCTTGGAAGAACCAAAATGTCTAAATATTACTACATCAGAGAACAAAACTATTGGATATAACTATATCACAGTGATGATATAATGGATGTTTAATATTTTTACTAACAAAATGAGAAAGCCAAATACCTACCAGAGTTTTAGTATGATTGTGGTATACCCCTGGATATTAGGGTTATTGACTTTGGCAGTGAAGCGGTATGTTAATGGCACTATGAGAGGACTATGGATATTATAGCTCTGATCGTGGACCAAATTGTTGCAGGACTCATGTTGTAATTGTGTGACGACCTTGTGTGTATTTGCTCGGAGAGTAAGCATAGTGATGATGATACCACAGAGGTAAAGGGTCGGGGGGGGGGGGGGAAACATCAGTTGGGGTCACAGACATTCCTACTTGTTCAAACTATATACTCCTCATGCATTCTGCAAAAGATGGGCAAGACTTTACAGGTTGGAAACTATATACTTAAGGAACAGGGAATATAGGTTGCAGAAGAACAACCAATCAGAATCATCTGGAAGGCATACTGAGATCTGAAGTACGATAGGAAATCAGACAGGATGGAGACGTAGAAAGTACAGGAGAATATGATAGAGCAGGAATGACGGTATGCAAAATGGACAGGGCAGGCAAAAGGGGTTATGTTATATAAGTAGGAAAGGGGGACAAAATTAGATTTTTGTGTATGATGGAAGACTTATATATAGATGAGAAGTATAGAGGTTGAAAGGGATTATATGGGTATATGGATGACAAACAGGGTGGAGTAGAGATGATATTATCTTATACCTGTGCACAAACTCAGTGTAAATACGTACTGCTCCTGGGGGTATAGTAATAGGAGAAAACGCCCTAACTGTGGCCGAACTATGTCTTAGTTCGAGGTCACCTATCGCCGATGTTCGCCCCGATGCCGTAGGCGAAGGGGCGAACGTCGGCGATAGGTGACCGAGAACTAAGACATAGTTCTGGCCACAGTCAGGGCGTTTTCTTATTATTACATACCTTAATTTGATCAGAAACACGCCATTTATCGAGTTCCTAAGTCACAACCGCTCCATGTTGACACTGTCTGCTACAAACCGGAAGTAGCGCAGGATCTGTTAATCACGCATGCGCGATAGGCCACAACTCGCCCAGCGGATGTTTGGCCGCTATTTGGTACGAGTGCAGTTAGCAGAAGATACGATTGGAGAGGGTTAGGCGTGTGTGGAGGCGGACAAACCGGGAACCAGCGTAAGCGTGTCTGTGCGTCCCCCGCTGCGGATTGTGTTGTTATTATCGATGAATTTCGCATATTTGAGCAGTTTAAACGGTGTCTGGTGAATCCAAATCGTTAGCTACTTCGATATTTGGTCAGTATGCACTTGTAGTCGTAACGGGGGGCGTGTATCGCGAGTTTAAAGTCGCGATTCGACGTCCTCCGACATGTTGTTTTGGGTCGCGATGACGTCGAATACGCACGCCTAGCGCGGTGCGGCGACTTAGTTACAAACACGTTAGAATTGTGCAGTGCGACAAAGCGCAGTGTATTGGGCCGTAGTCGCGAAATACTACACCCCCGTGAGCGGGTAGTATTTCACTGACGTTCGGCTATAGGTATGTAATAATAATAATATACAACCAAAGACACCCTGTACAGCCTAGTATGCATCACCTTTGAAAGTGACTTACTGCATGCTTTGAACACATAATGCATGGTTTGAAATATATATTGCATGCTTTGAAAAATAATGCAATCTGATTGGCCGAGAGGCTGAAGCACTCGACTGGGTGGAAAATTTTAGAATGGCAGATGCCACTACTTCGTGACTTTGGAATTGTTTTATACACTCTCTGTAATGAATAAGTTTGCATAGTGTATAGATATCAGGGTATTTAACGTGTGGCATTCACATGAGATAGGTTAGATTGCATATATATCGGAAATAGATCGCATGAATATCGGAAATAGATCGTTAACAACACATTATCGAACCAAACATCGCATGGCCAAGTTACACCAACTGACAGTCTGTCTGTGTGTCAGCCGCTTCGGATCTCATTGAGTGAACTCACTGTTATCGATTGATTACGGATATTTCAGCTATCTAAACTAGATCAGGTTAATGGCCTTCATTAGATACCTCAATTTTTGGTTATTACGTACTCTTAATCGTTATGGGGAGTTTGTAAAATATCTTCAAACACTTGAAGCAGTTCACCACTAATCCAGAAGTACAACAAGCAGGATGTGCTCACTGTGCATGTGCGAACACATTATGTAAATTAACTCTCCACTCACCTAGCCGATGTTTCGCCACTATTCGGTAAGCATGCCTTAAGAGAAGATACGATTGGAGACCTGGGAGCTGTTTCAAAACGTGGGTTAAGTCTATGGTTTTGAAACAGCTCCCTGGTTACCCGGTCATAGGCAACGACAGTGAATACCAGTGGTGTTCTCCTAATAGTAGTCTCTGTAAATAGCAGTAAGCTTGAGGCAACCTAACCTCAGCTAGGCGAGTGTGTAGGAGTTGGCGGTGAATCTCGTGATGTACACAAAGAATTTAATGGCACTGTTCTGACGAGTGAGTGGTGGTCTAGTGGTGAATTAGGTAAATTCTAATTATTTTAACACATTTTGAGACATATAATGACACAATTATAAGGTCTGCACACTAACTAGTATGGGATCTATACGGCTCCCATAAGCGAGCGCTAACACAGTAATCCTATATTATATGCACCTGGATAGGGACAGAGCCAGAAAGAGAAACAGAGACAACGCTGGAGTAACAAAACAAATATAATTGGTAGAAGGAGAGTAACAGAACGATAGTTGGGATTCGCCTGCGTATGCAGAAGTAGCTGGAAGACAGACAGAGGAGTACAGAAGTATAGAGACAGAACCGGAAAGATAGAGACAGGGTATCCCGGAGAAAGTAGCCTGAGAGGGACATTGTGATTATAATGTATGAAGGATTAGGGTCCGGGCTATAGGCTATACGATGGACAGGTAGGCAGAGAGATGTGATGCGTTGTAGAATAGCAGAGAGGGGTAAAATATAGACTGGGAGAGATAGGGGACAGGGCTTGCGATAGAGGAAGACAGTATAGTCACAGCTGGGCACGGGACACGTCAGTCCCTGTCAGTGTTCCACTCTCCTGTGTGTGCATTCTGCGCCGCTGCTCGGGTGTGACAGTCTCCAACAACGAGGTCCCATATTTCTCCCCGGCGTTTTGATTAAGTGCTCACCCTTTGTGCGCCACTGACACTGACATGGAAACAGTTAAATAATTAACCAATGATTGTGAGAGAAAAACATCACGCCTCAGAGAGCCTGTATTTGAATAAGGATTGTAGGGTATCATGGTATCACTGATGCCAGAATAATCCAGCACACAGCAAATGTAGAATAAATAAATTATAGAATACGCTAATATATCAACATGCAGGTTAGACACTATATAGTTGATTCCCATTGCAAGTCGTCCTCCTGAATCTCACATATTGGCATCCATGAACTTACAAATCCGTGCAATTTTGTGTTCCATAGTTGATGTGGTTAGTTGACCTAGATACCTGATGAAACATATATAAGGCCGAAAGACGAAATGAAAAATGTAATACATGTACAAAAGATTTCTATTTCAATAATAAAACTGCGTTGATCTGAATTTATGCATACACGGTGTTGTGAGTGCTGTGGGCAGGGCAGTAAGTGAGGTCCCTATAGCTGTGTGTACACACGCGTGGATCTCAGGGCGTGTGATAATTAGGCGACGTGTTTGGGAGTCGAGGCGGCGCGACGACAAAAAGTCGACCCAGGATATTATGACGAGGCATGTGTCCTACTTATGAATAACCAACACGTCGGGCGGCGTGGGCGCGGGAGTAGAAGGTGGAGGGAGGGGGGTACTGATGTACGACCCTCCCCCCTCCTCACCCACACACCTACTCTCACACTGCTCACCACCTCCCCTTACTCTTCCCTACATGTTAGCAGCCCGTCCTGACTAGCCTAGCACCCATGTAACTCCCCGTCAGTACGGTCATGGGTGACCAAAAAAAATCAAGATGATAATAAACAAAAAAAGTCCCACGTAAAAAGATGTCGGCCGGCACAAGGAAGGCAACACCAAAGGTGTGTCATCCACTCATTGGTCGTAGAGTTCGAGGTCAGATTTTTTTCTATGATATAGTATAGCATGTGTATCTTTATTTTTTGCCATCGTGTCAGTATGCATCCAGACACTTCGGTCTTGTTTTTGAACTCCGTTTAGTTTATAGACATATCGACATCTTTTTCTATTTCCGTTTCGCATGAGATGGGATTTCGAGTATAGAAATATGTAATTATGGTAGTACATGTATTACATTAACTTTTTCAATATGTGTTCTGAATTCAACTCAGTCTCTGTAGCCTATATATGAATATGGTTATGTGGCACCCGTAAGATAGGCACATATAGTGATGTCTCTACAAATGGACGATCCTCTCTCTTAAATTTCCCACAGATTAATCCTTGTGTTTCTTCCCATTTGAAATGGTTGCGGTGCATCTACAATCATTGTGTTAGCTATGTAGGATCGGGATGTCAGTGGCTGGAACAATACTTTGGTAATTCAGTGAAGACATTGTGGACGAATACCAAAATTATTGAAAGAGGAGGCAATGGGAGATGTTGTGTTAGTGGTGGTGATGAGGGTGGAATTTTCAATGCAATTGTCGCCCGTGCGACCTGTCGCGGCGCAACCCCATCAGTCACTGCCCCGTCGGCGGAGAGTAAACGTATTGACTGATACGAGGGGCCCTCTTTAAAACTGTAATTATCACCGCCCCGTCGCCCGCACCGGAAACCAAGGCGAAGTGCCACCAGCGATAACCCTCCTTCTCGGCCTACCCAGCCGGGATCTAGGCCTATCATTGAATCACCACGACCTGCCATGCAGGCCTAGATGTCCGCCTATTCCAGCCTGAAATGATGGTGATTATGATATTGAATTTTGCATACGGGTGCGAAACTTTGTTTTAGTAGCGTTGGGAAATGTGGTTTTATTATGTTATATTTCTATATTTTTTTATTGGGTTGATAGACGCGATCTGTGAATGAATGGTGTTAGGTTCTAATTGAGACAGGACACTTTTCAAGGACTTCTCTAATGCCGAGGGAAATATCAAGACTTTTGATCATCTATTCCATTGGAATTATTAGTTAAACAGGAATATGCAATCGCTCTTGTTCTTGTTATGTTATTGATATTTGTATATATAATTGATGTTATATTGTTATCATTTTTGTCGCTATTTTAGGTCGTCGTTGTCCTCGTTGAACGTTCGGCGGGCGGACGGGCGGCGGTAGCGGGCAGAGTCGGGGCTCACGGGTGCCTCTCCCGCCGCCAGCCCGACCCGCCTGACGTATTAACATGCCTCATTTGTCCTTATCATTAACATCTAAATTGGCTTCTTTGCGGATTTTCTCGACAAATTAGCACCGGCCGGTGAGGGGTGAGAACCGGTGAGTTATGCATCAGATAACAGCGGAGAGGCGGGCGCGGTGGGGCGCGAATAGCGGGGCGGGGGTAAGAGAAGCAGCGTCAGTTGAGCCCGGTGAGTGGGTGTCGCAAGCTGACGGCGCTGTGAGCTTGTTTTGCCGACAACAAACCGCCCACCAGCCGGTCCTCCGTAACCGTTGCGGGTGGATGGACGAAACCGACCGGCATCTCGTATGCCCTTTACCTGTAGGTATAAATATACCCCGCTGGACCCCCTGCCGGGTTCTGACCGCGTCGTCCGGGTTAGACCAGTCGCCTGGGGCAGGGGAGGCTACACTGGCTACTCACTTAGAAAAAGAATAGCAACCTTATACGTTAAAGATATGCTTGGTGAATATCCACTGCAATAAGAGATATTTCCATTCCCTAAGCATGGGGCGTAAAACGCCGACCACGTTGAGGGTAGTGACGAATTTATCCTGACCGCCACCCAATCCCATCCTCACCACAGACCGATCGGGCGTAAAGTCCCTCAAAAGCCCCTCACCCCACAGACCCCCACCTCCCCCACCCCCTCACTCCGCCATCCCAACTGCTCGCGTCCCCTCAGAGCCGCTCCCGATATGCCGCCCGTCCGCCCGCTGACAATTTCATCTCTTTGTTTTGATTAATTCTCATCGGGCGTCATTTGTCGACCGCCCGCCACCCGACGCCCGCTGTCGCCGCGCGACGCGTCGCAGCCGCCCCTAAGTGAGTGTCAACCCGACGGGTGATAGCATCCGCCTCCCCGACACCCCCACACCGACACTCCCGCCCCATCGCCCCGCCCGCCGCCTCGCCGCCCGCCCGCCCGCCCGCCAGCCGCGACAGGCAACAGCGACCGCAATGAACATCTCCGTAAATATTTGAAATTTGAAACGTCATTCTGCCAGGCGTGAACCTACAAATACCAGCCCTCATTCCTGTCTTGGTTTTCTCCCATATTGCTGCCGACAAGGAGGTTCAGCTTCACGCGGCATCCCTGTTTACCGAACACAATGACACAACAACAATAACAACAGCAATTTGGCCACCCACCCTTCTCTCCCAGCTGCAGCGGCCAACCTTGATATTCTGTCTCCGAAATAATTTGTGCTAATGAGGAGATTTTATGCTGGCGCCCGGAGGGACCAGGTGGCGGCTCTCCAGTGACTAGATGGGCGGCTTGACGGGGGATTAACGCGCGGCAAAGATGGCTTAGAGTCGGTAATCCGTCGACACACACTTGACAGAAGCTAGGTATCAGTCTGCTGATTATGCCTCTGTGATTACCATGTTAAGAACACTCCTAGCAGACTCTCCGCCCATAGTAGCAGTATGGAGGGCCTGGTACATTACCCTTGTGATCATAAGATATAGGCCCCGTTGACCAACCTTGTGTGGTTTGTGGGACCTACACCCTTAGGAATTCCGTAAGAAGTCTTATCCATATAAGGTCTGTCGAAATGGAACGCTGCCAGTCGAGTTCTGCTTACTTTTCTTAACCGTGTTAACAAACTGTGTGTGTATATATTATTTTACATATTTCCTTTATCAAAGGTAGATCATCGTTAATTCAAATTTAGTATAAACCACTGAGACATATATTCATTTTGTAAATAAAAACTCATTTAATGCAAGAAAACAGGACGTCTGTGGCCAGTCATTTGTTCACATGTAGCGAGAGATTGATATACCAGTTCAAGGCAGTACATACATATAGACCGTTTTGTTTTTGTTCTTTCTTGTTGCTGTTGTTCATATGAGACTACAGTTTTACGTAATAATATACAAAGATTGAATTCGCGCTGGAGCATACAAGTTCACAATCAAATCGACCCTGTTTTTATCCTCATTTTTAACAAACGCACACAACCACTGTATATATTATAGAGGAACACTTCTCTTGGTGGGGAAACAAATTCAACCTATATAGAGAGAAAGGGCATACATGTACAAAAGGGTTCCTATGGAATATAAATACAAGTTGGAGGATTAAGAGGAATACTCAAAATGGCAGGTACTGCCTTTCTGACCCGACTCCACGAATTTCCCTCCCATTCGACACTGACTACAAATTAATTGACACGAAATTGTTTGTCAAAATTGCCATGAATAAGGGATCCAGATGGGATTTTGGGGCGGAGGCCGGCGGCGCGTCCAATATTCGGCGAATTAAGCGGGGAGCAGGCGGTGTGTGGCACTGCTTACCGTCACTATCAGCATGAGCCTCGTCTAAGAACCATGATTGCGATTCTATGATGAAACCGTGGTTAAAACTGTGTTTGCTAAAGTCAGCTGATGCCCTGGACGCCAGACATGGGGATTTGTGTTTAGCGTGTGGTCAGGAGTCTAAGGAGTCTATACTGAAAAGGCATGGGGAGGTGTAGGCTAACAGGGGTGGGGTTTGGGGTGGGACTCGGGTAACTGAGTTCAGTCCTTGCAGAATAAATAGGTTATACAATGAACAATACAGTGAATTATAACTTATAGATATGGCCATATATTCATAATAAACATACATACATTCATCTGATATTTACAACGCGTATACAGCACGAGAGTAGCTCACGAGTAGTCAATGTGCTCATGGAAATTCTACAACAAAGATCTTTAACTCTGAACTCTGAACCTTAGAGAAATTTAAAAAAAGGCAAATGATTATTCGTCCTATGAACACGATGCAGCACGAAGTACCTTTCATTGTTCTTTATATTGATATAGTGCTCTCGACGACGACCTTTTTTCTATAGTAGTTACAAAGGGGAGAGGCGCTTGTAGCAGTTTGTAGTGTAGTGTCAAATATAGTACCAACGTCAATAAATACCTAGAGAGTTACTGCTGTGATCCTCACCCGCAGACTCGACATACTGAGTACAAGGCCGTCGGTTTATAGGTGATGTAGGGGTAGAAATCGGCTTACCTCAGTTAGCGGAGACTAGAGCCGACTTGAGCACCGGGCCGTGTATACATTATTTGGAGCCGGGCATTTTTACCATTAAACACACACACACACCAAGCTAGAGAGTAGCGTCTCTGATACAGGCAGATTCTCACTATACAGGTGGAATGAGTGTCTTTCTGGTGGTCCTACAGTCACTGTCAACACATGGTCCACCACTCTGTGTCTCTAACGTTTTTTTTCTCTCTTTTTCATCGCTCTGAATAGGCCTATCATACCGAGTCCTTTCTTCTATTTTGATAAGATTCATAAATTCGTAGAATGTTCACTATTTTTGTCTCAATGAAAGAGTTTGTCTGTTGCATCCTCTCTCGGTGTGACCACTCCTCAATGATGAGGAAGGGGTTCCGAGCTGCTCTTTGAACAGATGATACGTCGTCACCGATGATCCTCATTCCTTCCTCCTTTTACTTCTGTTCCTACTGGTCCGTGCACCCTGAATACACCAGTCCTTCACCTCACTCCTCCACGGTCTCCCCGGAGGCAGGTCGCCGTCGCGGTCCGCTGGTTGCCACTCCTCACGCCCTCCTCTCACACCTCACCGACCCCGGAGTCCATCGTCGGGGTCCCCGGCTCGCGACTCCCGCTTCACAGCCACGTGCCTGCCGACGAGCATCGCCTCACCATGGTAACCGTGCAGCAAGTCAGACATCGGCTTCTAGCCTTGCATTCTCGCCACTTTGTCAATAAGCACCAGCCCAGTCGTTTTTTGTATGACCGTTCCAGACGGTATATAGGAGACTCGTACGTAAATTAACCCTGATAATTTAGGATTTTGATAGTAAACACTAGCAGATTCGGTGGGAAACACTGGATCTGTCTTTCAGTTTGATAATTTTGTCAATTAGTACCAATTGCCTACTACAATTATTATGTGTCACATGGTTCTAAGAAGAAAGAAGCACACATGGTGTGGCATCTCTTTATATCAACCCCTTCCTTTCCAACCCCTTATTACATATACGTTTCAGTTATGTGAGTTGATTTTTTAAAAAAACTTCTTTCCTTTGCCCCCCAAAAATATTTACACCTTTGTGACAGACTTCAACTACCGAAACAAAACATGACAGATTTGTGTACTCTATACTGAATATCCGACCTCAGTCCTGCCTGCCTCCGGCCTGTCCCAATATTGCACTCAGAGTGTGAGTTTCGTAACGCTATATTAACAGAAGGGATGGGTGGGCGGGTAGCTGCATCACTGCATGCCGCCCAGGGTGGAGGAGAGGGAGAGGGAGCCGGGCAGGCCGGCCGTGGACGTGGATAGCGAGGGGAGATTAACATTGATGGCGGATAGAGGTAACGTACCTCCGGCCATACTGGACAGTACCGTGTGCGGGGCCGTGCCCGCCGAGCCTGACGATATAGTCCCCGCCGAACTGGCCGCGACTTGCGACGCCAGCGACATGACGCCGATGGGCGACGGCTTGATAGGCAGGCCGTGCGAGTGGTGGTGCGAGTACGGGTGTGCCGGGTGGTGGTGGCTCAAGGCCGGCGGATGGTGCGAGTGGTGCGGGTGGTGGTGCGGGGAGGCCGGGTGGTGGTGTGCCGCCATGACTCGGCTGAAATCGCCGGCCGCCGGTCCCACCTGACTACTGTAAGTACCGGAAGTGGACAGCGACTGCGCCGTCGCCATGGAGGACAGATCAGCGGACGTCGGGCAGAAACCAGCCACCCCGGCCGCCATGGCCGAGCCCATCGCGCCGCCAAGACCGCCCATGGCCGACCCGGCGGCGGCTGCTGCGGCTGCAGCAGCGGCAGAGAATTGCGACGTGAAGCCAGGCAGGCCGTGCGGCGGCATGAACTGCTGTTGGGCGGCGGAGATGAGTGAGTGCGAAGCGGCCGCCTTGTAGTCCGGGGCGATGATGTTCTCTATGGTGAAGGACTGCTTAGCGTAGGTTGTAGGGTTATGGTAGGACGGGAACTGTCCGCCGGTGACGCCGGCCAAACCCTGCAGCCGTAACTTGGCGTGCTCTTGCATAAAGCCGGGCTGCTCGTGCAGGAACCCATTCTTTGCCAAGTCGGGCTGCAGGGCGTGTTGCAGCTGCATCATGTGCTGCATCATCCGCGAGGGCATCTTGAACCTCTTCCTTCTCCTGAGGAAGCTCCCGTTCTCGAACATATCCCCGCAAAGGGGGTGCAGGGCCCAGTAGGAACCCTTCCCCGGCCGATCTGGGCGGCGCGGGATCTTGATGAAACAGTCGTTGAAGGATAGATTATGGCGCAGCGAGTTCTGCCAACGCTGCGTGTTCTTGCGGTAGTAGGGGAAGCGGTCCATGATGAATTTATAAATATCACTCAACGGAAGCATCTTCTCCGGTGAGTGCTGAATGGCCATGGCCGTCAAGGCGATGTACGAGTACGGCGGCTTCTGGTCGCCGTACGACTCGCGACTCGGCCGGGGCATGGTGGCGGTAGATGCCGGCGGGCTCCCCAGTCTCGAGACGGCCCCTACAGGCCGCACGTTGTGTTATACCTGTAGTACTATAGGTGTGTGACAGACACACACAGTGAAAGCAGAGTGGTATTCTACTTACAGTGCCGGGCAGTTGAAATCCTGTCTGTAGGCAGTCTCCGTGTAGACAACTGTTACTAGTTCTACTCACTTTACAGAGTGAAGGGTGGATGGGATGAAAGTGTAAAGTGCTTCAGAGGTGTACCAGTCTTGTATCAACCTTTCGCACAGCCTCATATGAGTCCATACCTCTGTCTGTAGGGGTAACTGCCAACCTGTATTACTACTACCAGAGTCTCATGTACACCCATCAGTGGGAGGCCTCCTATAACCCCGCTCTCTGAGTCAGAGGCCTGCTGTATGGAAGTTGTAGTCTCTTTGAATCAGTCTGTGGGTGTTGGTAGAATTGCAGTCCGGTCGTGGGTAGTTGCAGCCCCGTCTCAGAATGCAGTGTGATGGTTGTATTAGAGATACTGTGTGTAATAACCCAGGAGGAGAGCCCCTCTCCCTCCTCAGGCGAGCCCCGTGTGGCGGCGGCCTGCAGTAGGATTCATTGACTGGCGCCCTGGAGTAACGTGGCCCGTAGTAGTATTTACCACATAAACATATTGACAGTCGGCTGGCTGTGATTCGGGCTGCCCGACCACGCCTATCGGTTCATCATGTATGTAGGTCGACTCACCCCCTCCTCCTCCAGCTGCTCCTCCTGGTGCTGCTCCTTCCAGCTGCTCCTAGTGGGTGGGTGGGCGACCATGAGCTCCTCCTCCAGGTGTTGGGATAGGGTGGTACACAGGTATCTGGTTGGGATGCTGGAGGCGTTGGTGGTTACAGTGACTGGGTCCAGGCGCACACGGTCGCGGCAGGCAGGTGAGACGTGGGTGTGTAGCGACAGTGTGAGTGTGCCTGGGTCTGTAACGTTTGGTGAGTGGTGGCCTACACTCTGGTATACTGTCCTACAGGGGTAGTGTTGAGCTCGTGTACCCCCGTATCCACATTCCCATACGTCCCCGACAGGAGCACCCAGGAGGAGGTGGGTTTATATCGGTATATTCGGGGCGCAGTGTGTTGTGGTGGTCGCTACCGGCATGTAGCAGACGCCAGCCGACAACACGACCTGCCACACTGACCTCGCACCTCCACACCTCCACCTCACACGAAAAATGGCCGCCCGTACTCTCCCGTGACTGGTGCTGGCCTAGATGGGGGTCGGCTGATCCATCTGTTCTCCAGTGTGAGCTCCAGGGGCGCAGCTGAGGTTCGGGGCTCGGGCGGCCGGCGGCCGAGGGTGTGGGCAGTGACGGGCAGTGATCGGTGTCGGGCGGGGCGCACCTCACGCGCCGCGCCCAGGATCCAAAGTGTGCGGCGCCCTGAGCGCTACTGTTGACAGCGGCGTGCCGTCAGGTGGAGCGCGCGTCACTAAGCACACAGCGTCCGGTGTGGGGACGCGGGGCGGGTGGCGGGTCGCTCCTCTCTCTGTGTCCGTGTCTCTCAGTGTTGAACACGGACACTCTCACTGTCTCCAGTGTCTGGCGTCGCTGTGTGCCGGTCCGTCCCTCTAGTCGCAAGGCGCCGCCACCACTCAGCACAGCCTACTGGTCTGTGGCCAGGCCTACCCCGCCCGCCTGACTGTTAATCAGTCGGGCCTGGAGGCCGACGGGCACCTGCCAATCAAACGACAGTAGGCGGGGCTTAGCACCGATACCGATTCATCATCGCTGTTGGCGGATTTGTCGGGTATGTCACGGGATCTTCGGACAGGGGGTTGGGAGTGGAGGGTGCTGGAGTAAGTGGGGTGCGGATGGGGTGGACACGAATAGGGCCGAGCATGCACACTACAATCAGGTAAGGGTAGAAAGGTTGGGGATGGATGATAGATGTCATGCACATAGGAATATACATAACCCCGCCCCATTGGTATCATACGCCCCTTTCCAGAACCAAATGTCATTCCTGTGTCCCCGCCCTGTACAACCAACACGCTGACAGCCTACAGTGCCTACATAACATCAAACAATTCCAACAGGCCCGTCAGAGTGGGACCGCCATCTAAACCTGTTTTGATCACACAATGCCTGTGACTATAGAGTGATGCACAGGAAGCCATGTTGGACGGCCGACAAGCCCAACCGCCACACCAAGGTATGCGAGAGTATGGTGCGCAGCCAACCTCATTATAGTTTAACACAACGTGTTCTAACTTCTTCACACAGCCCGCGGCTATAAATCATACTACAAAGGGACATGGCTGCATGCATATCTATTTACAGTTATATGTGTATCTCATATATATGTAGGTGCAGGTGTCATGTCCTAATTTAGCATATGGATTGCGCGCCAAATTTCATGCTGTCCAGTATGATAAGGATTGGTTACATACGTTTATGACGCTCACTGCACTAATCTCCTTCGTTCTTCCTAAATGTAGTTTTCGCTAGCCATTTCATCTCATAAGACTCATAAGTGCAAGGTCAAGTGATACTGCATTGTGTGCAGTATAGCAATACACAAGTTCACGTTTGATGACTTATCTATTTTATTAAATTTGACATCTCCCATGTAAAGCACAAGTATGTCAGCACTACATTTGCACATCTAAGATTGGCTATTTTGGCACCACATGCGTGAAAATGAGGAAGAGAAGAAAACACAACATACAGCATGGATGTGTTAAACTATCCT
This sequence comes from Alentia gelatinosa, assembly GCA_950022655.1. Taxonomy (NCBI): domain Eukaryota; kingdom Metazoa; phylum Annelida; class Polychaeta; order Phyllodocida; family Polynoidae; genus Alentia; species Alentia gelatinosa. The sequence continues at coordinate 44,892,802 of OX465583.1, read as the reverse complement.
GATCAATGATGCAATGGAATGGTATAGCCAGGGTTATGTATAGATATTTGTAAACGTTGATTGCTGTGCCGGAAAGTGGTATCTGTATTAAATGCAGTGTATGTATCTTTATCTCACCTCTGGTATTTTTTGCTCCATAGGCTGAACATGGTGAACTTGTATCGAACGCCAATGAGATATTTAGGAAAAGTATCCGATGGGGGATTGTATTAGCCCATTAGTCAATGTGAAGTGTGAGATAGATTCAGAAACCCATTCAAGTTTAGGGTCAGAGCTCGATCCCATCTCATTTGAATCGCTTCGCAATTCATGCGGCTTCGCCTTGTGAATTATTTTGCGATTCAAACGAAATGGGATACAAGCTCTGGCCCTATACTTTCATAGTTTTTCTCTAAAGTGTAATGTATTATAGTACATAGACATCCGAATGAAAGTTAGGGTCACTAAGTTTCCAATGTATGTGTTTATTCTATAAACTGTTGAGGAAATAACATGTTTATCATTTTCTTTTAAGGTATGCAGTTACCCATCCAATGCCAGGTGTAGCTAAGTGAGCCCACGTCGAAAGGATCATCCAAATTTTACACATAAAAGTAGTATTCGTAGCAAGAGCAGTATATGTAGCTATTATATTGCATTTATTGTAGTTTCGGATGCCCATGTACAGTTGTTTTTACAGGATCTAGTATAGAATATCTTTATTAGTAGGAAGTTTATTTCTTTCTAATCGGACATCTATTATAGGTTAATAGAATAATGTTCTCGTGAGTCCATTTTCATAAACAACATGCCCTTTGTTCATACAATGTCAACATTTAGATAAACACTGTATTGTATCATCGCCATGTGGGCATTAAGACATACTCACTGTTTCGATATCCTGTAATAATAAGTATTTTTATATGTCTGTCTTTCAAACAAAACATGTACGTATATAAATACTGGTGTGTGTGTATATATATATATATATAATATATATATATATATATATATATACATACATACATATACATATGATAAACTAATTATATACATATATAAGTAAATATAAGTATATATATATATATATTTATAAATATATATATATATATATATATATATATATATATATATATATATATATAAGAGATATAACTAACTAATGTCACTAAGAAATTGATATGGAGTATTTAAATATATATGATTTTGTGTGAATGTGTGTGCATACATGTATACTCTACGATGTATAGGTTGCACGTACATACAGCTTGGTTGTACACACATCTCAGTGCCTCACTTGACCACTGATCCTGCTCCCCTATACTCTAACCCCTCCCCCCTCCACTCCTCCTCTCTGTCGCACGATGCCTTTGTCAAGTCTCACCCTTTGATGGTCGTTCACGGTGAGAAAATTGTCAAGAGCATCCACACACCACCTCCACCCCATCCCTACCCCAGCAGGCGCTTGTCACGCCTGGCTGCCCCGCATCGCACCTTCCCTCGTCACACACCCCTCCACAACATCCCTCAATACCTGATCACCCCCGGAGGTAGGGGACGATTGTAAGCGGGTGGATGTGATTGAGGGGGAGTTGGCGGGGGGTGAGCTTGTATGTAAGGAGTGAAGCGTATTGACTTTACGACTGGTGTGTCTACACGGTGACCGTGAGAGGGTTTGCAGAACACAGCATGGGAGTAATCCCGCAAGCCCTGCCTTGCTGCAATTACCTCGCTATTGGATATTACAATAGATGGAGGTGTATAGAAGCTCGCCTGCACTACTGGACGACCGACCATGACCCGGGACTATCCTTGTACCTGTGAACATATATCTGCTTGTACTGCCATATACGCCATCTACAGCAAAAGTTATAGGATCATAATTTCGTATTCTCTTGAAAGTTCGCAAAGCCAGGAATATCCAACAGCGTATACACCCATGGTACGATTTCTCTCTTGTAGTAAAGAATAGAAGATTCGAAAATCTAAAAATAAATTGAAAATGGCTCGGGAATACATCTAGGGAATGCTAATGTTCATTACTGATAAGATCAGCGTAATGCATGATCTCGACCACGAGTATCATAAATGTATTTTGATTATAAGCGATATACTGCCACCCAGAGGAGATACAGTCAATGTAGAAAAGTCAGTTCTGTATTGTGATGTATTGAAATATTTCACATTGCGAAATGCTGGTATCAACGATCAATGAAAGCATGAGCAACAGTGCAAATAGAATTTATTGATTGTCCTACATATATATCTCATGTGTCCTCCCGATTCTTCCTGTTCTTCCATGTATATACTGCAGTTGGTCCAAGACCAAATGTTGAAAGATCAACGTTGTCCCCTTTCCTATTTTGTGTCAATGTTTTGATACAAAAGTAGGCGAGTTTTGCTACCTTTAGAAACCCCATTTTGAGCTATCTATGGATAGGTTTACCATAGACGATATTTAGGGAGTCACAGACGAAGACCGAAATAAGGTAGAGATACGGGCTCATTTTCTGCGGTCTGCGAACATAATCATCGCCTGGGCGATATAGAAGCCGTCTGTAATTTATCTAACTTTAGTACTAATGAGCTTATATCTACATCAGGTTTTCGGTTTGTTCACGATTACATAAAAGTCTTGGAGAAATGGCGACTAAATACGATATTGAACAAGGCCAATACATCTGAGTAAAGACACAGGCCTATAGTAGGCTTATGTACAATTTTGAAATAAATAAAACGATAGATTTTGTGGTTGTCGTGTCACGAGCTTAGGTATACCCTGCTTCTCATGAGGACAGTTTTCGACTGTGACACCTGTCATAGCTGAGTTTATCTTTTATAACCATTCTGGAAAAATAATCAAAAGTATATACCCGACATAATTTTTCATTAACATGATTAAGTGATTACGTATAATTCTGCATACAAGGGAGAAAAGAAACCCCCCCTACAATCTGTCCCTGTTTATTTCATATCTTGGACAGGAAGTGGTTGCCAGAGTTCGGATTTGCTATAATTAATCACGGATAGTAATTAGGTCACACTACACCGAATATATCTATAGATAAAAACAACATCAGAAGAATGTCAAAAACGGCTATGTGTACAATATAGTATAGGGAAATTCTAACTGTATATGTCTTTATACCCCTAGTAACTATTACAATTCACCGGTGGAAACCAGTCAGTGTTATCAGTAGATGTTATCACGCTCAGAATGCCCGCATCAAATCCCCGCCTGCCTATACTACTCACGGTTCCCTACACACGCGCTATACACATGGAGTACGGGATATACGCCGATCCGGTACCGGGCGAGCCGGCTTGTAGCCCGGCAGAGGTTGGGCGCGCCCGGACGGGGGCTTGGGTGAGGGGAGTGGAGTTTTGGATAGACGGGTGAAGAGAATTAGGATTAGCTTAAAATACGGACAAGGACAAAATATCCCCATTGCAAACTAAGTGAAGATACATACATGTACATGTAGGCCTACACTGGGGTTAACATTGGGCTGGTGAAATCCATGTGAGTACCCTACATATGTCACTTATAAAAGTTGTCATTGAAGGTGGTGCCCTTACTGTACGTTATTCATACTATATTGACAAAAAGATTCCGAGGAAACCCATAAAAAACTCACTAACGTCCAGAGCTTATTCAACCTTTTAGTTCCAAAATGCAAATGTAGGCCAGGCTACATTTGGGTGTTATATAAAACTTTTTTTTCGGATTTCCATTAATCTAAATATGAGAGTATATTAGACGGTCAAAATGCATTGTCACATATGGTCTTTTGACGAGACAACATGCATGAGGCACATTATGTGATACATAGATTGTACATGTACATGCAAACAATTACGATGTTGATATCAAGCATTGTCTAGGTTGTAGGTGAACATCCCAAACACTTTATGACTTTCATTTATAATGTCAAAACCATCATTTGACGAATATCGAGCTAATGTTTACATAACTTGAACACGCAATATATATTGCATCAATACATTGTACAATGCTCAAAATGGTTTTCCTTAAAAAGTTTTAAACGTTAGTGTACGGGAATATACACTATCATAATACACGTGTAAAAAAGTAGGTCAATTGTATCAAACCACAACATATATACCGATCACTTCCAAACAATACCAAGATGAAGAGAAGGAGCGGAGGAGAAGAAAACGTCGGAAGAAGAAGGGTCTGACTAAATATGCCTATTATATTCAGTAGGTGTCGGGTTGAAGGGTATATTCCTTACTGAATAGTTTATATCCATACCTTAGCGAGAATATATTCCTATTCGAACTCTACTGAAGAGCAAGAAGAAAGACAAAATATATACTACCAACCATATTGAAAGGAAAAGAAGAAAATTGGGAAGTGATAACGATGAAGAATACCCTGTGTGGGGGTTGCCTGCAGTGAACATCTATTCCACCTTTAGGAATGAGTATAGTTAGAGTAAGATCACGTTAGTTCGTGGAATCCACACTGGTGTCGCCAGTGTGGTGTCTCGCTCAACCCGCAGGGAGAGAGAATACAACGGCCTCCATCTCCACCCCGAAACCCCAAACAGGCAAGACACACACTCCCGACCAGAGACAAAGTGAACGGTCTTTGGCTCTCATTCTTCTGGAAATTATGGATGGATTGGAAGAACCTGTGAACAGATTCCTATCATCAAAGACTAGGATTTCATTCTTTTGGTAACTAGCAACAGTTCAAAATTAATGTAGGTGAGAACAATACTAATATTGAATAATATTAAAGACAGTTACCTTTATTGCGGCCCGACATGTAAATGTTTGAAAATACATGTACTTACTGCGACCTAATCTCAATTACCGCTGAACTAGAGGGTGGAAATGAATATTTTCTGGTCGGTTGATGCTAAAATATAATAAATATCAAGAATAGTTTACCTGTTAAATATTGACTGGATCTTGTGCGATAACCAAGGCCCTTTCTTTGTAAAATGTAGTCCAAAATAAGACTCTCGTCGTACCTGAATCAGTTTGCTTGTGTATGTGCCTGCGGAGACCCTTAATCAATGATTAAATCAATGTTTCAATGTCACCAGCGCAAGTTTACATTAAACACAGACAAGATCCAGTTCGGTCATTTAGAATAACAGCATACTATAATTTCCAATATTTTATACCTGAGAATAGAATTAAAGGACAAAAAAATGATGCCTGATTCAAGAGTAGGGTAGGTATGGTACCAAGCATATTGTTTGATAACTCGGTTAGCATTCTTTCATGTGTGGTACTCCATGTGTATACACTTAATCACGCTCAGGAGAACTCTTTCACTTTCCCCTTAAACTTCTTTGAACGAGTTCGTAAAACAATGACTTTTGCTGTGGTTTTCTGTGACGGCAGGGACTGCTAAGTTCAATGATGCATGTCCAGGCAGGCATGATTGTGCAGCGTGGCGTGTAGATGTGTCGAGCCACAGTCCGGAGACCTCCGCCCTTATCACCCCCACCACCGCCCCTCGTCACGCCCCGCCCAAGGATCCGACCCTCCTGGGGGCTGATCCCAGCCGTGCCCGGACCCACAGCATCTCTTACCCCTGACTGACCACGGTTGCGTGTCCACCTACCCTTTTACCCCCTCAAGCAGTGTTTACCTTTCCGTTTCCCATCTGATATCAAAGGCACACAGGGCGGTCAGAAGCAGGGCGGGGCCGGGGGCTGTTGGAGGAGGGGAGTGGTGGGTGGGTGGTTCTGTGAAGGGATGGGGAGGGGACAAGGCTTAGAGGTCACGCTAACCCCAGTCCTACAACCAACGTTTGTCCAGTTCTGAGTCAAGCTTTACCTAGAAAAATCAAACTGGTCCCAAGGTTGACTCACACGCCTCAGGCCCCATTCTACAACGAGGAATTGAGAGTAGATAATACAAAGAAGGAGGAGGAAAGAACACTGAATATCTATATTAGATTTGTTAAAGTATATCATAAGGTAGATTATAAGGTATGAATTCGGATTAGACGTGTAGTATTTACCATTCGATTGGCTATTGATGCTCTGTACAGACCTCCGAAGAAAATGGATTAGATAAATGCTAATTAATCTACTCTAAAATGCATAGCTTATTGAAATACTTGTAATATTGTGTATGATATGATTGAGGTGTATGATACTCTTTTTATAGACAAGAACATATAGAACCCTTCTTGATGACAGGGGTATAGGACACGAAAAAGACAGCACTGATGTGATATCCTGAATGTAAGCTATTCAGAAATTCCGTCTCGCCAAATGAATAAGGGAATGATTATTCATTTAACCCGTCAATTTTCTGGCTGGAATCATTACCAAACTCCCTGAAACTCAACATCTATACATATGATGACCCCAAACCTCCTGACGTATAGGCATTGACGCGTTATGTGCCTGCGTATATGTACTCAGCTATCAACACATTGCTATCGACAAACACTATCATGAATTACATGTATAAATGTCATCATTCGCACAAACAACACATACGATGATATTTGGACCGACCTTCCACATTATCTTCGGTCATCTCTCCCAGTATGTTACTGATGTAACTCACGTTACCACATAGTAACACCGCCGTGTTATAGAGTGACATGTAAGTACATGTACTGACATCACACCATTGATATATCCGTGAGGTCTGTAAACCATATCAATGAATACCAATAATCAATTCTATTTTACTTATTCTTCTAAATTTGACTTTATCATGTATGAATCATTGATAGGGGCATATATGGAAACCCTATATCACATGGTTTATTTAAAACAAGCTTACATTCTCAATATTTTTGACAACAGTTAAGTTGAATAAAATTAGCTTACAATAACATCTCTTTCGCTGAAATATTTTTTCTCAGATTCTCAACAACAGGTAAACGTGCATATAAATATACGTTTATGTACATATGTCTCACGCCCTATGATCTATAGGCAGCATTATAAGTAAGTACTCCCAGGGTGCAGCACTCCAGCTTTGCGTGCTGATGCCCCATAAACCTTCCTGTCTGTTGACGACCGTTGGTGTTGCACATGGTCGGAAATGCCAGGCGGGCGAGAGATATGAGGCATAGTTCATGTAAAGCCCCAATACTCTCCACCCCTCAATGTCACACACCTATCCCTCGACCCCGATACTACTACCTCGTGCACAGGGCCTGTGTCAGCTACACCATTGTGAGGGGTCCTCCTCTGACAAGTTGACCAGGTACTCCACCCTCCACAATTGAAACCAGGTGCAAATGTGTGGCCGGAGAAAGGGGAGTTGTTCTCAGAGGGCATCATGTCCCAAAGGACTCATCAAACATGTAAACGCCTTCACATCTCAATCTGGATATTACTCTCCTGGGGTTAGGGAAACAGGGGATTTCAAAAGTACCTGGGATAGTTCCATCATTGTATTCAGCCAGGTTGGATGTGTTGAGTAGAGTACGACATGTATGCAGGTATTCGCTGGCTTGCCTAATACCATTCAGGTGACATATCCTTGTCCAATTACCCGTAATGCAGTCCGCATTTACAGGTGGAGGCGGGGAATTATCTATGATCCTTAGATACTGTGTCTCCCTAATTTTGTTCCAGGTTCTCATCTTAACCGTAATTATACACCAAAGGTCCTTATGTCATACGGTATATGTATATTGGAGCATTATCTCATACATACCCTTACCTGTTGATCAATGTCCATCATTATTATGTAAAAATTCTATCAGTGAAAAGCAGTGATTCTCATAATAATGTTTGAAGATAAAATGGGCCAAAATGATTGACGATTCATATTCCCATTAATCTGAATATTAGGCCTACTGTCATTGGAACAATCATATACCGTTGCTGGATGTTAATAACTGTTGTATTCATACCCCTTAAAGATTAGTATGCAGATTATACGTAGAAGCTCTATTTTCTTGTTTATATAAAATGCACAACAGACTGGATATGCATGGGTCTATAAAGGTTGTTCTCATCCTAACCTCCAGAATAGTCCTCTGTAAATTTTTTTGTGTATAAAACATACGTCGATTGAAAACACAACCTTGAACGCAACTTTTGACAACTCTGTTTGTACCCCTCATCTTCAATCTAATTAAATATGACGTCATTCTATAGGTCCCATGTCAATAGCCATTACGTTGACTTGACCTTTCGGCCCTCGTTGCGTCGAGGGATCGCACACTCTGCTTTCGTCTCCGCAACAGAAGTGTCACTCTACATAAAGATTGCCTCTGCAGCGCATTATGGCTGGGCTATTCTCTCTGGCATTAACCTCAGGTGGGCAGAGGTCAATCGTCAACAATAGCCTCACTCAGCTCGCCACTCCATGGGATATTCCCACAGGTAGTTAATAAAGAAGTAGCCTGTTGCTGGTCGTGTTGTCTGAGGCGTGGGGGTTGACTGGTGACCTGGCGGGGGTTTGAGGAGCCGGGCCAGGGGGCTGGTCAAGATGGTAGAGCCATTTTCTTTTTATATGAATGTATTATATGATGGCGACAATGTAACTTCTTTTAACTGAAATCACCAATGATCAATAAGCATTGTCTTTTTGTTTTAAGAGGAGCATCAGTAATTCATTACTTAAGGATCAGCAATATTTCAGGTTTATCTCGATTTCATATACACTTATTAGCGTACCACTAGTATACACTGCATTCCATGACTTATATTCATATGCAAACATCCGATCATATGTAATATAAACTTTTCATTACTTCAGATACTGTTGTCCTGTTGGTTTTTGCTGTGTTATTCTATTCTTGAAAATATGTGCGGTTCTACTTCTTTAGTTCAGCTATGGAGAAGATTCCGAAAATCAATGTGTTGGTGAAAATATCCCCCCCCCCCTATTAAATTCATCATGTCTCAAAATATTCACTCCCCATCATTATCGGCTAGAATTTAATGATCTGCTTCGATCAACATTCAAACCATATGAGACTAGTCTCAAGCTGAGGGATACCTTAATCGCTACTCGAGTTTAGGAAACGACCCATGGTGTCGCGCAATGAAACATAATCAAAAGAAGCGAAATAGTCAAGCGGGCTGTGTAGAGGAATTCAGCCTGGTACCGGGGCGAGGTGTGTGGTGGGACGGAGACCAGGCGGGGAGGGGACGGGCAGGTTGGTCGAGAGACCCCCTGTGTCGGGCAGGATGCGCACCTGGGCCGCTCTGGGGGGTCGGTTGGCAGCAGGTAGCTTACCTGGGGGGATGGGCGTGGCCAGGTGGGCAATCAACGGCCGGGAGGTGTCACCTACCTGAAGGGTAATTAGCCGTATAGGGCTCTGTGCTCATACCCCCCTCCCTTGACACCCCATATCATCTTCTCAGCCCACCTTCGCCCACATACACCCCTCATATCGCCCTTACACATCACTTACACTTCTTTTCGATGGCCCTTTAATGCCCCTTCCTGTTGCCCCACACCCTCCCCACAATTCACTCCTATCGCGCAATACTGTTGTGCTTGTTCCACCCCATTGAACCCTCCCTGCCCTCGCTTGTACATGGCTTGTTTTGACTGCTTTACCTCGTTACTTCTTACGTGTTTAATCTATGTGCACCTCCCAACACATTCCCTTCTTACTTTCTACCTCTATTCCCTCGACCTCCACAACAATGCCCTTGTATAAACATGCTTTTTTTTAATTAGTATTCCTTACATGTCGAACTTACATGTGACCTCTTATTACATTTCCTTAGTTAGTACCCCACATATTTCTTAGAGAGCTACTTTAACATATCTTTCAACACCTGCTTTGATAACAATACCGTTTCATATTCCTTCCCCAACACGCGTATGAGATCTCCTTATACAAACATCGAACGAGCCCCTTACAGTGACCATTCACGCCTTCTGTCATCTTTCCTAGCACCTCATACACACCTTATATGGCTTTTCTATACTCACCATCCACACTCCCTGCTACTCTTTATCACTAGTGCTAATCACCACTTTACTTCAATCATCACACACACTTTCTATATACTACATACACTAGTCACACACCCTACCCCCCTTTTTACACACTTGTGTGTAAAAAGGGGGGTAAGTATTTATTAAGGAGAGAAAAAGAGATTGTTTCTGACCATCCTTTGTCAATTGTTTTCAAAATATTGCATGCCATCGTCAGTGTAAGTGAATCATATCAATCAAAATACATTGTATATAGATGTAGTGCAAGATGCTGACACATCTAATCCATAACATATCATAAGACTTTGTACATAACTCAATGGATTAACTAATATTCTCCCATTAACTCCATATTACAGATTATCCTGTGACTGTATTACACTATTCATACATCTCCATTCCCTCCTCTCGACGCACCTCTCTTTACTCATGATACACACTTTCCCTGAATCAATTGCAAGCCTCAAACACCCACTGTCACTTAAAGCTTTATTGACTGTACAACATTGTTGTTGTATACCTCCTATGTTGACTTTTTTTGGGACGTTCCGACTCATCTCTCATGACATCTTTACAAGTTTCCTTTTACCTTCTACGCCCCTCCTTCACTCACTCTACATTACAAAGATACATTCACCTTGTATGCCATGCCAACCCTCATCAAACTGAGACCTATCTACACGTAAAGTATCTTCTCGAAATCTGCATCAATATATTCTAAGATCTCCCTACACTCCTGATACTCACCTACTCTGACCTTTCTACACTCGTAACTCTGCGCCTTCTGTGACCATACGGTCCTTATAGGAATATGCGATGACCCATATGCACTCCTCCACATAAATTTTTATGACCTTCATGACGCACCTCAGGCAAAGGTGAATGACCGTCTCACAGTCCGGATGTAGTGTGATTCAATGACTTTTCAATTACGAGCTGTCCAGTATTGAGTAATCACATTTCCCTCTTCCTCCTTGTCTTATATACCCATTATATACACCATATAGCTCACTACATAACCCTGATTGTAAACCCCTCTTATGATACTCGCACATATGCCTACATTTCACCTGAGGCGTCCACAAAGGAACCCTATTTGTGATCTTACCTTACGCATTGTCCCACTGATTCTGACTATATTTACACCCATATATGTCCCCCTACTCTCGTGCACCCGTCCTTCATCCTCCTCCAGCAGTCAAGGGTACTAGCAATGGCCTTCCTATACTAACTTTATATACACACCGCCTATGACACTGAAAGCTCATTTGAAATTTCACAAGCTTCTATCATATTATACACACCTCCTGTATTTTTCTCGTATTCTTATCGACCACTCACCATATCAACCAGCGGAAATATGGCTGTAACGACTCCGAATAAAGCAACACGACGAACAAGTACAAGACAAGAGTGTTTAATCATGGCCCGGAGGCCCTGTTATATACTACAGTATGCTAATTACTACTAGTCTAATTGGGTTAGATAATAGCCAATCGTACAATCTACCAATCCTGGGGAAGTCAGGGCAACGACCCCTGGTGGTGAGATGCACCAATCATGTATTGTCCAATCAGGAAGAGATATCTAATCAGTGTCATATAATGAATATTCATACATACAGGGATCTGTTACATTCCTCCCTCTGTTACTGAAGACAAGTCTTTGGATTCAATAATAGTCTCTACTAATTAATTATCAACCAAAGTTTTTTAGATGCATTTATGATTAAGGTTGGCCTCCACATGGTTTCTTGATAGCTTCTATAGTTCTCTTATAGTCCTTGATTACGCACTGGTTATTGTTGGCAAGCCCGGGTACATAGTAGCTGCTGCAGTTGATATAGGTACCATGGGAATAGTGGCCTCTATGTCAGGTTCACCGGCTTTGGTCACTGCGTCAAGGGTGGACCTAATCACTTTCCTTACAAAGTTGCGTTTGTTATATGCGTACATCGACAGGGCTATCATAGTTATCACGATAATGTTGAACAATGCCAACGTCAGTCCAGAGATGGCTAAAGGCCTGTTCACCGCCACATCACTCCTTGTTTCCGGTATCATCGTCCATGTGGCCACCGTGTTTATGGGAAGTTTCAATTGTCCTAGTTGATCCAATTGTTCCTGCACATCCTGTTTCACCTGGTGTGGCCAAACTGTATTGATGGCCGGTAGCGTCAGTGGTTCAGGAGTTTTTAACTGGATTCGCCTGAATCCCACTGTCACCCCTTTTAGAGTCCAGTCCGTTGTCTCAACACTACAATCTTTGGTCATGGCTAGTTGCGTAACATAGCTTATTTTCTCTCGTCTTGCTGATAGTCCGGCACAACGGTGAATTAAAGTGATGTTATTGAAGGGGACCACCGTAACTACCAAGGGTTGTTTCTTATTGCGTATCACTACCGAGTCCACTTCTGGTTTTTGCTGTATTATCACTTCACATTGGTCGCCTCCTGTACCTGACACCAATAAAGCTTCGCATGATGGTTTGGTGTGATGTATCGTTGGGAAACATAATGCAGGTTGCCGTCCTACACATATTTCTTCGCTGGGTGTGAAGGATGAGGTAGAGGTGGAAGATAAGGCCACTCGTTCTTGTCCAACCACAGTTCTTGTTAGGTTAGATGTAAAGAGTACAGGAAAATACTGTAGTTTGTGTGTTATATATATGTCTCTTGTTACTGCCGGTATCATAACTTTGTACACAAGTTGATTTCCTTCTACCCATAATGGTTCCACTTCCAGATGCTGATAATACCAATTATGTGATAGTACCACGTGTCCTTGCTGTTTTAGATCATTGAGTATCGTTGACAGTTCATTCACCATGAGTACATCCCGCGACAGTCGGCCTCTTTCTAGTTGCATCACTTGTTGATGAAACAGATCCACCGATTTTGCAAAGGCAGCAGTCGACATTTCCATTACTGTGAGTGTTTGGTCTACTAGGTGATACACTTGTAAAGTCTGAATTGCCAGAATGTGGTCGTTGACCTGCTGATTTATCTGACTTACAATCGTTTGTAATTTCTCGGTGTGCATCTTCAGGGCTAACATACCTTCTCGATTCTGCAGTGTTAGCTGTTGAGTAATGTTAAGTACAGACAACAACTGTGAATTATGCTGCTGCAACCTCTGCACCGACGACCCCAGGTGTTTTATTTCACTGGAAAGTACTCGTATATCCGCTTCTGTTGCCACTCCTAGACAGGCTTTGGCTAGTTCCGCAAGGACTGACCTTATACCTCTTTTTTGTCGAGCCGATGTTTTCAGTTCTTCCTCTAATCGTTCACTTTCTTGTTGTCTGCCGTGGAGTACATTCTGTAGCCGGAACTTCCAAATAGCCAAAGTGTTCTCATCTATTTTACCGGAAGAGGCATTGCTATAGTGTAAAACTTGATGTTCCAGTATTCGAAGATCAGGTACAGTTGGTAGCTGGATGTTCACTATGACCGTCCACATAGCAGACACTACCCGTGTCTCTCCTTCTAGTGTTATTAGGACTCCGTCATTCTCTAGTAAGGACGCTGCCTGCAGTCCATGCGTTAGTATAATAGCACAACATACTTTGATCCATAGTTCATTACAGTTCCGATTCATCGCTGTTGGTTTCATCTGAGGACGACGACCACTCCCGGTAATTCACTGTAGAATCCGCTGGTAACCCTGCACTGTTACGGTACTGGGCTCTTGTTTGTGGTCTCGTTGCTGTGTGGTCTTGTGCCGTTTGGGATTGATGTGTGTCAACATGGAGGTGCTGCGGTGTTTTATCCGTTTGCCTGCTCATAGGTGTGACATTTATGTATTGTCCCTTGTCTGCTTGGTCAGCTTGGTTGTTTGCACGTTGCGGCGCATGCATGTTATCATTATTGTGCCTTGTGTAATCATCCTCTGATGTCAAGGAAGTGTCTGTTGGAGGTGTTATATCAGTCCTCCCCTCCGAATACACTTCTGACGTGGCACTTGTGACATCACTGGCTGCTCTAGCACCGCTATCGTCCAGCGTATGAGATCGGTTATCAAGTGTCAGCGGTGGGTAGTCCGATAACGAAGCGTAATGAGTAGTATCTTCATACTTTGGCTGGGGGCACCTGGCCACTTGACGGGTGCCATGATAATCGGCCTGTGTTTTCGGTCGTATTTGTGGATTACGCATCTTCTGACATTTGACTGACGCCGGCGTTTCCACACGTCTGGTAGGTTTTATCATAGGTGTTGTGGGTCTTTGGAGATTAGTGAGCCGCTTAGCCCCCCCGGTTTTGATGATACGTGTATACCGGTCGTTCACCACGGTGCCTCGCTGATAGCATACCTCCTTGTTATCAGTGCGACTGGGTGTTATTGTCATCCTGGCCTGTTGTTTTGCGGCTCCGGTTGCCGCAAGTCTAGGGGAGGTGTTAGGTTTATCTCTTTGTTCAATGGCTGGTTTGTCACATGTCTGCGGCCAGTATGAGATATCCTTTGGTATTCGCTTCAGCCTATCTATGTTTATCCGTACTTTGCGTCCTGTGAAGTGCAGTAAGTCTGCTACACTGCCCTGAAGATTGGTGATTACATATCCGTGTAGATATGTGGGTTCGAAGGTAGTTTGTCTGAAGTTTTCTAACACTACTTCCTGCCCAATGATGTAGGGTTGGGCGGCCGTTCTTTTATCCAACCTCTCTTTGTTTTTTTCTTGTAGTTGTCGGGTGCATTCCTGAGCCTTTTGAAGTGCGCTTTGTCTTTCTTGTATATTGCAGTGAAGCACTTGTAATTCCTGGCCCACTGGCACACGATCTCCTACCTGACGATGGTTGGGTGGGTCTCTCCCATGATGTAAGAAGAAGGGGGAGAATCCTGTGACTGTGGAAACAGACGATCTATATGCCCATAGTGCCGCAGGTAACTGGTCCTCCCATGTGTGTTTCTGCCCTTCTACCAGTTTTGACAGTATAGATTTAAGAGTGCCATTAAACCTTTCTGTTTTCGAATTAGTCATTGGATGGTAAGCCGTGGAGTTACGCCAGTCAATGTTATGGCGTACGCACATCTCTCGTACATAGCTATTTACGAACTCTGCTCCCCTGTCGGAAATAACTATCTGTGGTATTCCGTGTCGGGGGAACCACAGTTTTTGAAAGTACTCCAATGTCCACTTCGCTCGTTTGTCGGGTATAGGCATGACCTCTACCCATCCCGTACAATGATCGATTCCAACCACCGCATATTTGTTTCCTTGTTGACTGTCTGGCAGGGGTCCAATCAGATCTATTCCCACAATTTCATTTGGTGAAGTAGGAATTGGAAGTGGTTGTGACGGGGGGTAGCTTTTGACTGGTCTGTATAGTAGACATACCGGACACTTTTGGAACAGTCGTTGTATTTCCCTTTTCATATTCGGCCATTTGTATCTTTCCGTGATTCTGGCATAGGTTCTTCCCATTCGTTGGTGTCCTAGGTCCTGATGGATTTTCATCACTACATTTTCGACTAAGGATGGGGGAAGTACTATTCGTGGGTAACAGCTTCCTTTGAGATCTTTTAAGGTGTATAAGACCCCGTTGTTGACAAGGTACTCATCCTCTTCATCTAGTCCGTCTTGGTATTCTGGTAATTGAAGCTGTTCTTTTACCAGTAGTTTTTTGTCCAAGAGGTTGTCGTTCCACAAGGTGTCGCAGTCAGAAGATGGGGAGGGGGTGGTTGACATCGTTTTCTTGCTTGTTGAACTGTAACTCTCTCCTTCTTTGCATGCCGCCACTGCATATGTTGTTTTTCCACTGTTGTTTGTGTGATCGTTCGGTGGTAGTCGTGATAGCATGTCCGCGCGAACGTTGTATGCGCCTTTCCTGTACTCGATTGGCGCTCCATATTCTGCTAGGAGCACCGCCCACCGCTGAATTTTAGAATTCTTTACTTCTTGATAAAA
Organism: Alentia gelatinosa; assembly: GCA_950022655.1. Taxonomy (NCBI): domain Eukaryota; kingdom Metazoa; phylum Annelida; class Polychaeta; order Phyllodocida; family Polynoidae; genus Alentia; species Alentia gelatinosa. The sequence goes on along the minus strand of OX465583.1, from coordinate 44,877,001 downwards.
TAAAGACTTGAGCGGTTTGTGGTCTGTGATTATGATGAAGTTAGCCCCTTGCAGATACGGGCGTAACTTCTGTAAGGCGTACACGATGGCGTATGCTTCCTTTTCTATAGTTGCCCATCTTCTTTGCGTATCTCGTAACTGCTTGGAGACATATTGTACCGGTCTCTCTAACCCGTCCTTGTCCCTCTGAGTGAGAATGCCTCCTACACATCCCATGCTGGCGTCCACATACAGACGATACGGCTTGGTTACATCTGGAAAGGCCATAACTTGATCTGATGTCAAATTGTCACGTAGCTTCTCCCAAGCCTCATGCCGCTTTTCATTCCAGTCGAAGGATACTTTCTTTCTGGTTAGTTCTACGAGAGGTTCCGCTAGTTCTGCAAAGTTTGGTATGCATTGGCGATAATACCCTGCCAAACCTAGGAACCTTTGTACTTCTTTCGCATCCTTAGGAGGTGTCATGTTACTGATTACTTCTACCTTGGACGGGTCTGGCCGAATACCTTCACAACCCACTATGTATCCCAACAGCTTTACTTCTTTCTGTCTGAAGTTGCATTTTTTGGGGTTGACTGTGAGGTGGTGCTGGTCTAGTAGCTGGAATACTTCTTCAATGTGTTTGTCATGTTGTGCCGCGTTGTTTGAGTAGATGATTATATCATCTAGGTATACTAGTGCGGTTTTGTCCAGTAGAGGCGCTAGTACCATATTTATATACCGCTGCCAGGTTGCCGGGCTGTTGCAGTATCCTTGCGGCATACGAAGAAATTCATACAGTCCATATGGTGTTGAAAAGGCTGTAATCTCACGACTTTCGGGTGTTACACGTATTTGATAATACGCATTCTTTAGGTCGAGAACCGAGAAGATGGTCGCCTCTGTTAATGCATCAAAAATGTCCTGGATATGAGGAATAGGGTGTGCATCCTTTTTGCAGAGTATGTTCACTTTCCGGTAATCTATACAACACCGTACATCTCCATTTGGTTTCGGCACTATGAGTAGTGGGGAGGCCCAGGGACTCACACTAGGCGCAATAACTCCAGCTTTCAGCAATTTATCAATTTCCGTTTTCACTTTTTCTTTTAGGGCCAATGGTATCCTGTATGGTCTCTGTCTTACTGGTGCCTGCCCTTCCACATTAATGTGGAGTTGAACTTGTGGCACGGCTTGTAAGGGACACTGATCGGCCGCAAACACTCTCGGATATTTTTCTGCCCATTTGTCCAGTTCAGTATGCACACCTGCTACTTCATTTATGGCTTGACTACACTGGTCATAGGAGTAGCATTGTTCTCCCAAGTGAACTACCTTTTTTGCACAGTCCAGTTTACAATTCAGCCTTTCCATAATATCGATGCCCATCAACACGTCATGCTGTAAGTGTGAGCATACGAACACCTGTACCTCCTTTCCTAATATGGGTACTCTCGCTACTCCCATGGTGATCAATAGATGGCCCGAAATTGATTTGAGTGGTGGACCTGGTTCTAACACAAGGGGACGGTTACTTTCTGCACAGATAGCTCTCCATGTGTTTTCTTGCATCAAGGAGCGCGATGCGCCAGAGTCAATCAATGTGTGCATTTTGATGCTGCCCTGTTGCACCGTTACGCACACCCGACCGTCTGACGCCGCAATTAGTTTCCCTGATTTCCATAATAATAATCTTGGTCTGCGGCCTGTGGCTGCTGCGCGTTCCACTGATCAACATTCTGCGTTTGCTGTTGACCTCCGTTGTTCATCCCATATCCCGACACAGGTTTTGATGGACAATCCCTATACACATGTCCATATCCATTGCACGTGTAGCACTGTATTCCTTCCGTGACACGAGGTGGGTTGCGCCCTCCTCGTCCGCGTCCTCGTCCACGTCCGCGTCCACGCTGGTAGGATGGCTGCGTACCCATATAGAAGACGTTTGGGGCATAGCTCGGGGGTGATGGACCAAACATTCCTGGATTACCCATGTGTTGGAATCCTATGGGTGGTGGTTGCATTTGTTGGTAGGGGGCCACAGCTGGGTTTGCATTCGATGGAGGTGGCACAGCCGCTACTTCGGGGGTGGTGCTACTGGTCTCTTTGTTCTTTACGGTGCGCATGTTTACCACCAAGGTTTGTACCTGTCTTTCTAAAGATTTCACAAGTCCAGTTAATTCTTTGAAGGGTGCGGAATCCTCCATTAGCATGGGTGGAGGTGGAGGTAGCGCTGCTTGCTCTAACTCGCATACTTCATCTATTCGAAGAATGGCCGCATGATGATTCGCTACCTCTATGGCTGAGTCTACATCATCGGGGTTCTGTAACCCTACAGCCTCCTTGAGACGTTCGTTGCGTAGCCCGTCTATATAGAAGTCCCGTATCTGTGTCACTAACACCTCCATTTGTTGTTCCGTTCCCGTATACGCCCGGTGCACATCGTTCATGAATCGTTCCCCATATTCCAGTACTGTTTCACATGGTCCCTGACGTGATCGTTCCACCCGTTTTCTTAGTTGCTTAACTTGAGCATTCCCCAAGAATTTCTGCGTCAACGAGTCCTTTACATTATTCCACGTATACCCTTTAACAGGATTGGCATTGGCAAAGCTCACCTTGAGACTGGATAGGTACCTGGCCAGCCCTCCTGTGGCCTTGGCAGCCGCTGCTTCTATGATCAGTGCATCCCCCGGTTCAACATTGTCGTTAGCGTAGTCCAGCGCATCGATCCATTTTCTCACGGCTGCTCTGTCGATACCATCAATAGTGTCAATCCTTCTGCTGAATTCATTCAATCTTCTCCTCGTAGCCTCGGCTACTGCTAGATCCAATCGTCTTTGGTCCGCCATTACTGCTGGTGTATTGCTTACTCTGTCGTTACGCCAAGAATCTGTATAGAGGATCCTGGCAAGATCGCCACTGTAACGACTCCGAATAAAGCAACACGACGAACAAGTACAAGACAAGAGTGTTTAATCATGGCCCGGAGGCCCTGTTATATACTACAGTATGCTAATTACTACTAGTCTAATTGGGTTAGATAATAGCCAATCGTACAATCTACCAATCCTGGGGAAGTCAGGGCAACGACCCCTGGTGGTGAGATGCACCAATCATGTATTGTCCAATCAGGAAGAGATATCTAATCAGTGTCATGTAATGAATATTCATACATACAGGGATCCGTTACATGGCGTCGAGACTTCCGTACGTCATCTCACAATAAGGTCAGCTAACTGAATCCGAACCCTGAGGAGGTCCAACAACGGCACTCTTATTGACGTCCTGACGGGGTTATGAAGAGTCAATTTGTCCCGACTTGCGCTACATATACTTCTTATATGCGTCAGTAAGTCCATAGCTCGCGGTGCATGTTAACATAATCCCAGCCATGTATGTAAACAGTCTAATTTTAAATACACATTACAAAAATACCTTGATAGCTGTCCAATCGTCTCGTTGTAGCAAAACATTCCAATGTCAATGATTGTGGATAAACATAGACTCCAAGTATCACAAAACCATGCCCTACGTACTTAACAAAGAGTAACCCCAGAACTAATATCAATATTTTATATAGGTCAATGCAGGGACCCTTTTTAGAAACCTGCATTAACATATTCTAAGATCTTCCTACACTACCGTTACTCACCTACTCTGACTTTCCTACGCTCGTAACTCGTACCTTTTTAGAGAATAGAAGAGATAATCATATTGTGATATATTTGTACAAACAACAACAGGGCATAGAACTACTACAAACACAAGCATTCAATACTAATGCCCAATCTGAACCATCATTCAAAGTCTGAAGACCGTACTGTACTACTTATAAGAGAGGCCTTGAGTATCGTGGTGCCATAAGCTGGAACTCCTTACCAAGCGGACACTAGGAACATAAGAACACTTCAGGAGTTCAAAAACCAGCAAAGTGTAATAATTTATACTATTCATTTAGCTATCAATCGAACCAACAGTTGAACACTGATTATTTAGTAGCCTGTGCATTGCCTGAAACGGACAATCATCTTTAATATCTATGGTGATAATTCAAATATCACGATCACATTTACAGTTGTTGACCTATCCACTGTAAATATGTTGGGTAGCACCACACACATTTTTTTTGTTTTTTGGTATCATTTCTTTATTGAGTTCACTGTTTACAATCGGTCAGTATACTACACATGCAGGTATATTGTTACTCAATAAAAGGGCTTAGACCTCAACCTTTTCATAAGCCTGGTTTCCATGGTCTAGCCAACTGTTGTTATAAAGCACAAGTTTGCAAACTTAATCAATATCATATATTCTTGTTAACAGAGCATTTCTTCAACAAGAACATCAGTGAAAAGAATTTTAGAACAAGAAGAAAAGAAAAGCAAAACATCTTCACTTCACTTCAATGCATTTCAATTTTTACATGAGTTGGTGGTATTAAAGATTTGGTGATTTGTAAGGGTCTAGATTATAGATCCCAGATACTATTTCTGAGGTTTGAACGAGTAAGTGATTTAAAAGCTACATAGCTTTCAGTCTTCCGTATCATAGGCAACAATTTGCTCCAGTTGGTTCCACCATGATATTTCAGTGACCTCATGTATAGAGAACAGTTTGGTTTGTCAACATATAGTATAGGGGCTTCTGGTTTGTCTCCCAGCTTTATCAACATAAGAATCACAGCCAATGTATCTGGAAAAATGTGATACCAAGATGCTGTAAACTGGTGGTCCGTTGAAACCAGCTGCTAGGTTGTGGGCCTACTAGTCTAGATAAACATCTTAATGATCACCCCCTCGAACCCCCCGACAAAAAACAACATAATAATAATAAATTATGCTAAAATATGAAATGAACAATAACCTATGGCGTTGCATTTAAAGGTTGCTAAGTAATGCTTGTGCTGCATTTTATATGATGGCGCATAAAAGAGCAAAATATTCATAACCTTTTACTCTGTGAATCAACTTGCCCTTCCCTTTATATTTTAGACGATATTGGTAAGAAGGGGTTTCTGATCAAACAACTTGCGTTGAAATTGTATATGAAACTTTTCGTTGAAAGATAACAGGATGCTCAAATCATGTTTTTACATGGAGGAGAGCAAAATTTCACGCGAGGGACACTTTAAGAATGGAACGACATCTGATCGTGAAATGGCAGGATATGCTGCTTGGACAGAACATAATGCATCTTGCATCCTGTAATGAAACCAGTTTCCGTGAGGTGAGAAGAAAAAGTTACTGCCAGTCCCAATAATTTAATTTGAAAAAAAATTTTAGAAGGCAAATCTTTTGATTATTGGTAGCAAATTTTATTGAAGTGTTTACCCATGTTCTTCAGTGATAGTTGATAGTAGTTCTTCATGATAAACAGTAAAATACCTGGTCGCTTATCTTTATTGCTCCCGAAAATCTTTACAGTTTATTTTTTGTTTTATTGATATGTATTCCTGCTATAGCTAATGTCATTTCCGATTGGCTCTTATCTAAAGAGGTTGTCACCCGTATATTTTGTCTTTGCCTGTATCATTCTGCAAAAGAGCCTTATCATTGGCAGTAATTAGTCCATGCTATGTCATATGAGTGGTGGAAGTTTAATCCAAATTGTCCTTTGTATATTCCAGCAGTCTTTGTGCATTACTAGACGGCCATTTACATGGCAACACTACAATAAAGCCTTATCAATGACAAAAATTAGGAAAGAGATAACGGTGCTTATGGCAATACCAGACATAACAAGATAAGATTTCGAAAATAGATTTCGGACAATTGCGATCACGTTTAGCATAATATATGGCACAAACGATACAATAATATATGCTCACAACTAAGCCACAACTGGTAAATTACTGGCACTGGATGCTGTGAGGATAAAACTGATAATAGTAACCAATGGGCCATCCATAAAATAGGTATGCACTGAGGGGCTGGGGTGGGGAGTTGGGGTGTTAAAGATTTTCGGAAATTTGCTCATGCTGCTTCTTCGTTCTAAAGCGTACAAGACTGGGAGGGTGAGGGTGGGGGTCAACAATTTCAGAAATTTTGCGTTCAAACTTTATGGATGACCCCAAGACTTCAGTTGATAAAGGTGAAGTGAGATGATTCGTTGAAACTAATGTAATATTTCTAAATGAGACTTATTGATGCATTATGCCAGACAACATTGATTTTAGGGTTTCAGTATAATATAATTGAGCACATAAAGGGGATGTGAACAATGTAACTCCTCCATATCCTTATTATTATCTCTGAAACCATTCAGTCTTCCAGGATAATGTAATATGAGATCACTGCTCGCTCGGAACACAAATAAATGTTTCCTCTGTCCTTTGGAAATCACCTCTTATATCATAACACAGTTTCCTGTCTGTAGTGTTCTTTTAAGATATGACAAGACACGACACGTAAGTATGCTTATTTTACAAGACGTGACACACCTCTCCTCTTTTGTCCGCATTTTTCCTGAATATAACATACCATTGCTCACTATGGTTTGCAGGACGTGACAAGATTTAGGCAGTGGTTCCACTCTGCTGCCATGCGGAGAAGGCTGAGAGCTATACACTACTGACTCCTCCCTGAGTTGACGGCTCTAAGCATGAAGTGTGTGCATCCACATCCAGCACGTCAAACACAACTACCCACTTGACTCCAATAAGTAGTCAAGCTAATCCCTACTTTTTCTCTGTATCGTAACAAGGCGGTGTGTCGCCAGGCCTTAGAATACTACAGAGAGCGGGACTTTCTGCTTCATACCACCAACGTTGAAGTGGCAGGCGGGCTTTGGAGAGCAAGAACAAACAATTTGAAGTGTGTCATTGACGATTAGCAAAGCGGAGCGGCTGGCGGGGCAAACGTTGCAAGTGGAGACGGGCACGGATGGCTCGAATTCGCCCATGACGGCGGGGGATCGAGCGACGGCCGGCAGGAGGCCCTAGCACCGGGTGACGGGCCGGGGGCGCGGGTCAGCCGGCAAGCCGTACGCCGCCCGCCGGCCTCCAGCTCTTGGGGGGCCTCTACCTGTACCGTGCCTTGCCTCACCTATACGCCCCTCCGGTGAAATCCGACACTGCCACCACTCTCAGCTGAACTGACGGCTACATCTCTATTATCACACCTTGATTCGACCAGGTTTACACCAACCTGTCTCCGACAGTCCCCACAGGTATTGTAGGCTGTAACCTGAACTTCCCCCGTAGACAATCAGCCTGACACCTGCAGCATTTTAGAGTAAACATATCTCATAATTTACTGAGGTTTCAGGCGTGGGCTGTGACGGGGAAATACGCCGTATACTTTCTGGCGCAAGATTGGGATTGTCAGTTGTTTACATGTTTATCTAGAGGAGGAATGACGCAAATGTCTAAACACCAGCTGATATCTAACACTGACTTCATTCCCAAAGCTAAGATTCAAATGATAATAAAAATATTTAAAAAACTTCGGTGTTTTGATATCTGTAATAGTTCATTTATCAGTATCCGCTGGACTATATTAGGCAGGCAGTTGGTATGTGCGGGTTGAATATCACCCTTTGTAGTTGAATCAACTTCTACAAGACTTCTACACAGGCATTGAATTATATACAGTCACATTTACCTTAATATGATTTGATGTCTTCATTGTCAATCTCTCATAAGGTTTAAAGTCTGCAAAATCTTCATAGATCCCGAATTAACAGACTATATTTATAACAAGTAGATACAACTAATATATTCTACAAACTCGGTCTGTTTTATATCTGAGTTCGTTCATTTCTTCATCAGTGTCTTTTAACTATGCTTTTATGTGCATATATGACAAAGACACCCATTTTGACTAGACATTCCCTCTGTATATATTTCCCCCAAACATCCTCACACACTATACGTGTAATTAATGTGGAATAGACAATGATGATTTCTACTGCACAGCTTACGTCTAATATGCCCATGCAGGGGAGCTCATTAATATATTCCACATCTATCATTGACAACTTACATAAAACGATGACCTCCTCCTCCAAGGTATTCAATGGAAGCACTTCAAGTAGAACAATTCTTTAGCCATTGAATAAATTACCTGATAGAAGATTATTCAGGGGTACACGTCGACAACGCCATATAAATGCAATACTGTGAGTTTGCACACCGTTTACGGTAAATTGCATTGGCTTCTAATGTATGCCCGTACATATAAGGTGATGAACCAAAGGCACATTCATCTCATTCAATAGCGGAACCTCGGTAAAACCCACAGATCATTCCTCTGTACTGGTATATAGACAGTGCCGGCGTAGGAAAGGCTGTGAATAGTATAGCATGGGGTGGCAGGGGCACATCTGGGGTAGGATATTCACACGGTTTTGCTTGAAGAAAGCGGTGTGCACCTGGCCTGCTTAACAACTGCCTTTTGCTAAGCTTAATTGGAAGTGTGATGAAAAATAAACTGGTGTTGTTGTGATTAAAGATCCCCTCTTGTCAAGACCGACGTTAGCCACTGCATGGTGGCGTTATGTTGCTGAGTGTCTCTGTAGGTGGGAGGGGGTGTGGGGAAGGCAGGAGGGGTGGGGTTAAGGAGGAACCGGGAGAACCGTATCACGTCATTTGTCGTCTGGTGTAACGGGTTCCCAAGGGAACTCCACCTCCCCTTCAACTCCACCCCCCCCCCCCCCTCCCACTCACCTCATCCACACACTACCGTGCGCCCTTTTGAAAAACGAAACCATGATTGAAAATAAACTAGCGATTTAAAATAAACTTCGCTGAATGGGGATAAAAGGGCGGATAAGACCACTTTAATTTGGCCTCTGTCCGCTTGGCGGCGCGCCGGTGGACGCGCGGCCCGGTGTCACTATGGCGGGAGGTGCGGGGCGCGAAGGAATGGCCTCGCCCCCGACGGTGGCCGGCCCTTCCCCGCTTTGTGTCCGCACACCTACTTTGTGTGCCATTCTGCCTGAGAACCCAATACCAATATTTACCGGTTCGTTTTATAAATATGTTTGAATTTAGCTTAATCGGTAAGCCAACAATGTGGCCAGTGAGGAGAAAGGCAGCTGGCGCGGCGGTGCGGCGGGTGTTGTGGGATGAGCCCTATAGAAGAGGATCTGAGTATGGTGTCTCCTCAATACCCTCACTGAAATCATATTATTACTTATAGGTTTGGTCCTCAAAAGATGCCCAGCTTTTCATCGCCTTTACACCTTGCTGTCAGTGGGTGTCAGTGGGTCTCAGCGGCGCGGGCTTTGAGCTGACAACAGCGGCCAGCACGACAGACAATCACTCCCATTGACCGTCAAGATGAGAGTTTCAGTGACTCCTCTCGGGTTTCAGTGATCACACGCCGAGCTAATGCTGTGTACATGTTTGTACATACACCTCCGCTAAATTACGTGGCTAATCACAATGCTAACCCGCTTTGATGTGGCCACTCACAGTGCCTGCTGTCACTGCACGGCCTGCACGCCCTACGCATCCCTTGAAGAGAGATCAAGAATCAAGTTCACCACAGTCAAGGAGTGTAGTGTTGTCTGGATACAGTGAGAAGACTGCCTTTGTCGACACTGGATTCAAATGTATAATAATAGGCTCAGATTACACAGAAATGACAGCGTCAAAATACAAATCAGTGTATTTACTTGAGTTTCAAAATTCGAATTATCTACTTTATCCTTGCTATATAACAATATCCCGTGAGTATAATTTCATCATTTTATTGAAATAGCCCAATGCACATACTCCTGTGTAGGACAAACAAGACACTCTGGTCTTATCAATTGAAAAGACATTTATAAAATGGACTTTTTATAACTTTTTTCTTTACATAGAGTCAATGGCTTCAGTAATAAATAGATCTATCATTATTGCTGCAAACCACTATAAAAACGGACAGCTTCATCTTTTAGCGACCGTTTGAAAATCTTTATTATTTCAAATGATTTATGTGATACCATCAGATACCTTTTAGATTTTTGAAAATATTTTTCTCAAAAGTCTACAATTACTCTCGGGGATATCAACATATACTTATTTCATATCCTGAATTAGACATAATACACATGTAGTTATAACCTAAATGGGAAACAGTCAAGCTGTTTCATACATTTATATGCAAGCCCCTGGATGACATATCTTTTTGAGTTTAACTTCTTTAATGCTCAAATTTGTTTTTGCCATAATGTTTTAATTCTGACATTTGTGCATAGATATGTATCTCTATACATGTACAATATGGGTATGCACACGTACATTTATTTGCATCCTAAGATATATATTTTATCAACCACATATCAATGAACTAAAGCTGGTGCATGGGTCGGTTAAATTTGAAATAGCCACAAATGGGACATCTGTTTGCTTGCTGAATTCAACTAGTATGACAACAAGAAAATATATATACATCTTACTTTTGACTCACCACCTCCTGGTACCTATGGAGACAACATATGTAGGCGCCAGGTGACTGGTCAAGTATTACAGTTAGTCGGACATTGCCATTGAAAAAGGTTGGGTAAAAAAAGTTAAATTGAGAAACGCCAATGATGATGCTCCCCTATAGACCATGCCAGTAACTATGGTTCGTAAGATTACCACCAGGTGCGGTCTAAACTTTACTATCAAATGTTACCATGATATAGGAGATGAACATATTGCAAAACTAAAAAGTATTTACCTTGAGAAATGAAAATAGTTAAAATGTTTTACCTCATCTGGGCCATTGGACTGTATCTTTTTGGTTAAAGGCTCTTTCATTTAGAACAGGAGTTGAACAACAAGCTTGGGCACAGATACACCAGCTTGTTCCAGAAGGTGTAAATTACAACACAAAGGATCCTCTTTTTATATCATCAAAGGCTTCTTTGGGATAACTATTATCTCATCGGTATAGTATTCCTCTATTTACATAAACATTGTGTTCATTTGGCTGACTTTAGGAAGCCTGGGACCTTTACTGACCCTTAACTTCATCAGGGCATGCCATCCAGTCCTATTCATAGGATGAACCTGTCTTGGTTAACCTAGTTTTTGTGTTTTATGATGTTACTTTATATTCAAGTACACATGTACATATGGAATGGACCCTGTGGTATCAAACTAAATATTTAACTTTGTCTGTATGCACCTCTCATGCCAGAATTTAGAAGTTCATTTTGGGCCATTTGTCTTCAAATTCATCCCCACGTGTAGAAGCCTTTAGTACTCTAAATACATGCGGTCTTCTTTTTTAAATTTTAGGAATTCGACATTGTGATTTCATCATTTTAACCAAAACCTCCTTGAAGATAATCTCGGTCACACAAGAGTGCGCTTCAGGATGAAAGGGTTAAACTTAAATCTCACAGAAACCGTAGTGCTAAATACGAGCACTCCCCTATTTAATGTGGAATGAAACTATGTACGTCAACACAAAAACGTGTAACGCCAGCGTCACTACAGGAAATAGTTACAGTAGAACTTCAAATTTGGTTAGTTGGTGGCTATAGAACAACTACCGTTCTAATCGGAAACTAAGGTATGAATGGGTACATTTTGTTATTCTGAATGTAACACGATTGGAAGCACTGGCCTATTCCAGAAATGGTTAAATACAATAGTTCAATAAAAAAAATTCAAAAGGGCACTCGATCTGCCAATTCTTGCCAATCACCAATTCCCAGCTCTATATGGAAAGAAAGGTGTAAACAAAATCATAAAGTGACATAAAAGGGTTCCTGGAACTTTTGATATCAGCATTAAGGAATGTCGATATCCACAAATACAGAAAAGAGAAGGTTTAAGCTGTCCCCCTCAGATGGCAACTGTTCAGAGGAAATCGCTCAAATACATATATGTGAACTTCGATTACCTGGGATCCATATTAGTGTACTTTGAAGAAATGGCATTAGATCATAGTTTTCTCTGTTCTATGCACATACCCTTAACCTACTTTCCGCATTACAGAATGTCTTATTATCCCTTATGATAGGAATGATAAACCACTCCTTTAACCATCACATCCCATCATTCCTGCACTGTCTGACCATTATCTGACACCTCTTATAATGTTATCGTCCATCTGTGATCCATCACATCCACCCTGTTCCATTCCTCCTATTTATCATTGTGTTATACAGATGTCTTACAAAGTGGTGGTCTTCTGGAGGTTGGAGATCCTGATATTAGTCTGGTAAAAGTGCTCGTTGTGTTGTTTGAAGTATTGGGATAAAAGATACCACAAAGATGCCTGCTGTTTGCTCGGTCAGGAAAACTCTGGAACTGTCAGAGATTTCTGGTATTCATTTCGTACATAGATAAAAGTGTATTAAAGTAGGATGTACAGATTGTTGATGAGAAGGGAATTCTGCTCAGTAGAACAATCAACCCCGTAAATTGATGCCCCAGAAACGGCAATGTATAGTCTCAACAAGTGGAACGCCTCATACTTTTTGTATTGTCTCTTGTACTGTACTTATCTTTTTGTTCTCTCTTTATTACAAGTGGTTTAATTGTGTAATGTCCAGAATGCTGTATCTTGTGTTAGATGGATCTGCACGATAATGTTCAGCACTTGACCTATCTTTACAAATCATTTGAACACCCAGAACCCTATAGCTCAATATTTTTAAATCTTAAGATGTAATCGGATTGTAAGTCTGGATAAAAAAGAGACTTATTATTATACATTTGTACTAGTGAAATACAAGAATAGTGGAGACGTTCTAATGCTAGGAATCAGTTAACTAGAAAATAAAGTGAGTCTTCCTAGTTAACCTTTTATACCAAACATAACATTCAGAATCAAGGGGGAGCAAGAATTGTCTACAAGGCATGAACACATCCTCGTAGTAATGTTTAGTGGATGAACTATCATTGTAATACTGGAAGAAAGAATGCATCGTATCAGAACAAAAAAGTAGTTCTCTGGGAATATTACCGTTTCACAGTTTATGACATGTTCTATGAAAAGGACTGGGCTGGACGCGTAGGCCAGTCTTATGCATGGCTTACGTTGTTGTGTTGTATGTACAAATCAATATATTTTTGTTCATAAAGAAGTGTTTATTGACTAAATAAATTCATCCCTTTCGGGAAGATCTTCCACTAATGTGTCCTTAAAACTAATACAGCAAAGACACTAGTTACACAGACTGAACAAGACACAAGACCTTTAAAAGAAAAAAATATATGTACACAATCAGATATTTTCCTGCACTACATCCAAATTCTTCTGCACATATTCTTTTACCATTATTTTAAAAAGGTCAGTATTTTCGATATTTTGCAGTTACGTTGGTAGCTTATCCCACATTAGCATTCCTCGATACAGTGGTGAATGCAGGTACTTTGAAGTATTAGGTCTCTTTATTTTGAGTTTTATCTTTTCCGCACCTCTAATATGTTGCCTCTCATTTTCAAAAATATGCTCACTGTCTTGGCTCCACCATTAAATCAATGACAAGGCATGACAGTGTCTTCTTACATAAAGCTTACATATTTTTCAACTTTCATATAACTTATCCGTTGATAATTCCATAGCTAGACGTTTGCCTACTGCAACCTTAAGCCCTTTGTTTAAAAGCACTTGTAATTTCTTAAGTTTTGTGGTTCCCATAAGCTCATGAACTGCGTCTGAGTATTCGAGGATTGGTAATAAAATATGTTTATTACACCAATGACCCAAGTTGGATGGGTGTAGCAATTGTACAGTGTCCTATGTGTTGCTTTATGGAGTTGGTACCTTCAGGTAGAATATCAGCTGGAATAATCCATGGATTTATCAAAGTGAATTACAGTAGCTGCAGTGAAGGTAAGTTGTAGGAGGTAGAGTGCTGCTTAGCTGTGTCAGCCCTTCACATACCAGATCTGCAGTAGAGGTACTTATATCCTCCTTTATTGAGTCCACAAACAATACACACTTCTCACAGGCTCAGGCCGAAGAACCCATAGTGGTGGTTGCTACTAGCTTATAAAGGAAACCTTGAGGTTGATTCTATTACAGTGTCATGGCCACTGAGACTACAATGCCAAGGTTGTAAACACTGCAATGTCAAGGTCCTTGTCGCAAATACCATATTCCTCGCTGAGGTTCCCTGTCCCTGCCACTGCCAGAATCAAGGACTCAGTGATGATGTCCTCAGGGAGTCACGAGTTGCATTTGTACTGTCAAGGACTCCCAGTACCTCTATACTTAAGGGGACGCTGGGTGCGCATGCACTGTCATCATAGAGTGAGGCGATTCAGTGCAGGACATTCGGCATAAACAAATCCGAAAACATTGCATATAAAATGAGTGTTACTGATACAACTCATCCTGCAGAAGGTTGTGAGAGGTTTGCTCACTATATGAGATGTTCTCAAATATATCATGGCTACTATAAAAGTAACATTTCATATGCTACCCCTCCCATAACACTGACTAATACTCTAAACACACCTCATATGTTTAACCACAAAAGGCGAGTTTGTTCCATTTGTACACTTTCGACAAAAGGCCAATTCAATTTCAGGAAAGCATTGAGGAGCATGTGGGTTACACAGAAACCACGCTAAATAGATGGCACCAATGTGCAGTAGCTGAATAGGTGGTGGTAGATGATTGTCAGTAACAGGAGTTTAGACAGATAGCTAAGAAATAATCAAATGCTGTGTGAATGTGGAGTCTATTCAATGGATTGATGCTTCATAAAGGCCAGAGTTGCTTGTAAAGATAATCTTTGCGTGTCCTAGATTTAAGTTCATAGGTGATGCGTTTTCTTTGCAGGGAAATGACCAATGAATGATGAAAACAAAAAACATCCAACATAATCAGAAACTCAATATAGATGGTTACTGTATTTTACAGTAGTCTAACCTATACACCTTATGGAACTAATTCTTGATAACATCCCCATTGGCGAAGTGGCTAAAGAAAATGTATAGTAATGACTTCTAATTCTGTAATGTCAAGTTTGTTTTTCACAAATTAACTTAGGTCAAAGAAAATCAATAAACTTTGGCGAATACTTGAGGGAAAAATCTACTTTTTTCGTGAAATGTCCTTGAGACAATTTCTCAAGAAATCGTTTAGCCAATTTAATTGGGAAATTGTTTAGCCAATTAATAGAGGAAGATCATTTCATACCTTTCAGACATATTGATACAATTCTAGTGTAGAATCGGAATGAAGTAGACACATATAACAGTTGGCCAGCTTCGATGTTGATGGCTTCTACTATATCGATCAAGAACCTATTAACAACAAACCTCGGCGTGCGAAAATTCCACGAAAATATCGCGTCTGTGAAAGTTTGATGTTTTAACAGCAATTTCAAGCTGCATCGTTTGAGGTCGGCCGGAGGCGGACCCCCATGGGCGCATAGTCAGGCAGGGCGGCCGGCAATACATCAAAGCTTTTTTTACCTGGGTGATCCCCCGCTGGTGTCAGGTGTGCACTGCCGTCACTCACCTGAGGGGCACACCTGAGCAGCGCCGCGGATCCCAATCAACCCCCCACGACGGTCTGCGACGCCCCGCGCACACCTGGACGGAGTCGGTGTGATTCACGGCCTTCTGAACAGGTTGATCCTACCGCCGTAGGAGGGGTGGACACCTCCAACACACCTCCAAACACCTCTACAGGTGAGGTGTAGTAAGGGGTGTGAGAGCTACGACCGGCTACCTTGTATCTCCTCACTCCTGGGGAGTGGTATGTTAAGGGTGTATGAGGATGCGATACGCCTGTGATGTATAATTGAGGTATGGGGGTATACATACACGTTTACACCTATAATCTGTGAGGTAAGCAGTGACTGTATACCCATTTACACCTATTATTTGGTGGGTTGACGTCAGACAGATTTAGATTGGGAATGACAGAGGCCTGTATGGTATTACAATGAGATATGGCACTTGCGTAGATCAATATATTTATATAGATATGCTGATGATTGCTGAGGTTATGTGAATTCACAAGAAAGATTAATGGCAATCGATGGATATAAAGAGCTAGTATTATATATGCTTCTAGTCGCTGGTATAGGGCACCAACGCGGCATACATTGGTGCCATTAAAATATGAGGCATATATATATACACAATATTGACCAGTTTCAGATACAAGCGGACGTATACTTCGAGGGGTTGCCGCGTAGTAATAACCAAGCGCCTACGAGTATATTGCGCAGAGGCAACTCCGAGGAGTATACGACCGCTTTTATCTGAAGCTGAAACTGAGTCTATATTGTTTTTATCATCCATCTTTTCCTGACAAGTGGAATTAATTCATTTAGGTACGCACTATATCTTTTCGTACGCATTATTTTCCCTTATCCTCCGGCTTTTGCAACCCGGAGAATACAACATATCGGTATGCTCCAGGTATGTATTTATTATTAGGTGAATAATAAATATGTATATGCACACAGACTTTTTTATTTTGCACTATCTTAAGTATCATAGAAGCGACTCTTTTGACTGTGGTGCATGTTGTATAGAAGACTTAAAACAGAGGAAATGCAATTTAAGAAAGTCGTGATATCCAAAACAGAGGATGAAAAACTTTGGTGTCTTATGTGAATATATATATAGATATACTCTTTTGACATAATATTTCTTTTATTATGAAATACTTATACATTAAGAGAGAATTGTGATAAATTAGTTCAATTGTGACGGCTTAAACGGATATTACTTTTTTTTCTCAGCAGCAAACATTTATTATTGTGGTTCATCTGGTTATTATATGTTGGGAAATCCCCCGGCGAAAAATCGGCACCCGGATTTTCGTTAATTGGCCCCGATTTCGCCGAAAAAAATATCTATACTATTCATCTGGTTATTGCATCAGGAACACACTAATAAATATCTCATTTTTTGTGATTGACCCAGTTCATAATTTTATTTTAGTTGATATATCTATGATATTGTAATCTGCCATATGGTCATATGTGTTATATATATATATTTCATAAACAACTAGAAGTATATAGCAAAACACATTTATTCACTTCCCTGAGTGCATTGGGAAATAATCTTCATCATGGCCGTGCTGGAGACAAGCCTGAAACAAGAAATGGGCCTTAATAAACATACAATTTATGCCAGTGTGCGACTCAAAACCTCAGACTTTAAAACTATACGGGAAAATCGTATAATAAATCTTTACAAAGGCCTAAAACAAAGAGAGAGGGGTCACGAACGCACATTATACGTTATATCAACTTACAGCAAAATACATGCAGCTGTATCTGTACATTTGGAAACATATTTCTCAATCGTTAGGAGTTATAATCGATAATGGTATGAGATTTAACTTACAGTATAACAAGATTGTCAGAACTCCATCGTCTACGAAAATTAGGATATTATCTTATCGATGAAGCTGTATTAAAACTGGTTAAACATATATGATGCTACCAGACATTGAATATTCATACTTTATCCAATTTATGTTCACACAACAACAGGACAAATTGCAAATTGTATTGATATAAGTCTTAGGATAGTCCTAAGAATACATGATGCACGAGATGTATGTTTGATTGAGCTCTATGAACGGTATAAAAGTAGACCACATGGTATAGTATTACTAAAAATGCTGAAAAGATCCAAATTCAAAATATAAAAGCACTACGGTACGAAGGTATACGCTACTAGAATTTCCTAGGTAAAGATACACAACTATTACCCAGAGGGAATTTATTCAAATCTAAAGCAAAGGAGGCACTTCCAGCCAACAATTTATTATCATAAGATCATCTCTGTACTTTCCTGTTAAGCTAATGCTTGGATTCTATTATCATATGTTCGTAAGACAATCCGTGTAACTACATGCTATATGCATGGCTTTTCAGATTAAGAATTATTGACTGTCTTCTGTCCTATCTGTCTGTGTATTTTGTGCCCGACGTTATCCCTTCTGTAAGGAAGAACACCAATTTGGCATATTACATTTGTCTTCTAACTTTATTGAATAAAGGAAAAGGTATTATACAGTAGCTAACCGTCTACTCTATCATATACCAGAAGAAGGATTCAGCCATTTGCTAATGGATAGTGTATAAACTGGAGGAAACATATGCCACCTGTAAACAAACTTATATTACCAGTCCTCCTAAAATATAGGCAAATACACTGTATACAAACTTTTCTACAAAGTTTTGGAGGAATATAAGATGTATGAGAAGCTATTTTTCCTACTAATTTCATTTTTTCTTATATTTGATATATTTTGATTCATTTTTGTTTGAATACAAGTATTCTGGATTATGCTCAAGAGTAAGGTTCCTTTGAAAATTAACTCTTTCATTCCAACACCATATGTAATGCAAACTTTCCAAATGATGACAGCTCGCTCACTCTCAGTCCGAGCCAGGACAATTATGTTATCTGATGTTCTGGATTGTGTAATGATGAAAATAAAAGAAACAAAAAAATACACTACTACCTGAAATTTATGTATTATCGTAGACATTTTGTTCCTCTAGAAATTGAGAAAGTTTCATATATTTCTACCCAACCCAAATTCATCAATCATTTTCAGTATGGCTGGAGGCATCTTTCAGCTCGTGCATACGAGGGCCTTCAAGCATCAATTGGATGGATAGAGTCAACACTTATAATACTGTAGCGATCGCTGGCTCTGGTCTTATTGAGGACTGCCTATATTTGGAAAGATTATGTTTATATAAACCCCTTTTCGACGATATGCAACCCTATGTACAATTAGATAGGTCGGTTCTGTATTGTCGGTATGTAATGGAAACAGACCTAGTCACACAAAACCGGACTCCTAAAGTTTGATAAACAATGGATGTTTGTTATTCACTTCCTGAAGTGATCCTGGTTAGATCACAACCAAAGTAGAGTAGCTTGGCACAGGTGTGCCAATTAAAGCCGGGGAGGCTATTCCAGTTCCCATAGTACTGGACTCACCTAACCACCAAGAGAGTTCAGAAAAACCCAGCGAATGAGGATCCAAGGATTCACTCTCCTCAGAGAGAATGCACAAAAATGTCTGGCGACCTACTGGAAACCTGGCTTATATACAAGCCGATTTACGTAATCTGGGTGGCCTTGTAACACTTGCGTGCATGGGTTCACCTGAATCACTACACAACAGGGACTGACATCCCGCACCCTCTTTCGAAGAGCGAAAGAACCACAACTAGACTGACCCGACCCCTACACTACTGTTTCTATTTGTGAGTTTCACAAGAACATTGAAACCCCCTTAATTCTAACAGAAATACATATGTACTTGGAAAAAACAAGATTCATCGTGAAAATGTATTCGATTCGACGTGGCGTAACTGAATGAGTCCTCTCCCACCGCTATGCGACCACTGCGAAAATGTACCCTAACATGGTCTAAGCAAGATCTATTTCCCAAATGCTATAGTCAGTGCAGCCAACATCAAATGGGAAGAATAAAAAACTAGGATCAAATAGTATGTTCATCATAGATGAATGAGCGTGCAAATGTAAATGAATAACAATTAAAAGGTTTGAGTTAGATTGAGCCTATGGATAGTTTTCTGTAACCCACTTGCACCCAGTCAACTCACCATTTCTGCAACTGCCTATCTAGGATCCAAACACATCAAGCACCAGTAGGTCTTAAGGTATTTTGGTCTTGAGTGATTGGTCATGGTCAGCTTTGCAAGGGACCCTCTATTTTCACTGTTGCTGTGTTTTTGGGGCTCACAAAGAGTTTTAGATGTTTTCTTTGTGAGTGGAATTTAATGTCCAGCAAACCCTTCTGGGTCCCTTGATTCTAATTCAATGATATCAACACACCTTCATATGAAAGTTACAAAGGGATTGACAAAGAAAATGGCAAATCATTGTAATAGCTTGACATATAATGAAGATATTGGAAATATAGGAATAGAATGAAATTGTAGGAAAATATAGGAAGATATAATATCGTTAGGAGGACTACATTACATTTTCCGAGCAAGAAAATCGTGGACAAACAAAAGTGGAGATCGCCAAATTACCACGCAAATATGGTTCATTAGTAGTGTAGGTATGAATTAAGTAGAGTAATCATATAGAATATATTAGACATATTCCATTGTTAGCCGAGAAGGTTGCAAATGTTTTAACATTGGCCTAATAAAGCCCCACCAAAACTACAACGCCACAGCAATTAAGCAGTTATTAATTAAGTATAACACAAAAGCAATAGCAAATGCAATAAATTGAGATCATGTACATAATTTGCCAACTGATCCTGTCAGATACATTTTCAAATTGATATTATGCTCAGCTGTACCAGAATCCAAAATATTCTGAACAAAAAGTACACGCCCGTGCACTTGCAATTTATATTCCCACACAACAACCGTCCTAAATATATTCACCTGCATCCAGACAGAGAATGTCAATAGGATACGTACCCCCTCCCCATACACCCACGGACTCTCCTCGCACATAAAATGCCCACCACTCACACACAAACACAAAGTGCTTGGTTGTGCCCACACAAATTGTCCCCCACTACTCTGAGTGAGGGATCCCCTTCAATAAAATGTCCCAGCCTGAATTAGGGCCGAGCTCAATGCCTGTCAGGCCGATGAAATATTTGGCCTGAGCGTGAATGGCACAGCCTGGGTGTTTACCAATTACAGTTTACGGGCGGGTTCCCTGGATCCACAGACACAGCTCGACATCAGCTACCGGCCACTCAATTGAGAGTCGTTTGGTTTGATGTATATGTAAGGAAAGGTGGTATTAACCACAGCCAATGTATATAGATCACCTGTGCAGACCTGCAGAGGGCTCTTTGGTAGTGCAAACTCATGGCCTTTTGTCCGGGCCATACATTATACTTAATGTGTTAATGATATGCAATAGGGTACATTAGTTTGATTTATATATCTTTATCATATGTGTACTGCATGTATTAGTTCTTAACTATCATAAACATCTTTCAACAACTGACTTGTTTTTATTTGTAAGTGTATAAAAGTCAAGGCTTGGCATCTATTTCAAGTATGCCGCTGATATAATGAAGACCATTGATAAAACATTTCCATACATATTTCAGCTGCAACTTTATGCTTTGAGAAGAGCTTCTGTGGGCGCTAAGTGGCGTTAGACAATTACCTCATTCATGTGTCCGAGTCTGTTTTTTAACCCTTCTTCATCCAATCGTGTTAAAGGTACTGAAAATTGGGATATTCCTTTCGGAAACTAAATAAACAGAATCAAACTGAAGTACAGAAAGGAGTAATATGCGGGTATGGTTCTGCGAATCACTTCAAATCTAGGAGTATATGGTATGTTTATCATTGATGAATGCGCGTGCAATTATAGATAGATAACAATTAAAAGGTTTGGGTTATATTCAGTCTAGGGGTCATCTTATATAACGCACTAGCACTTTTCTGCATCTGCCTGTCTGGGATCCAAATATACCAAGCACCAGTGGGTAAATGAACTACTTCAGTCTCAAGTGATTCGTCATGGTCAGTTGGGCATGCTTCTAAGACACTGGGATACTGGCCCTCTGTATCTTTCCCAATGTCTTAGTGTTAGCATGCATATGGTGAAGGGTTATGTTTTTTCTTTTGCAGCAAGCTGAAAATCTATGCGTCCAATCTACCCTTAAGGCAGAGTCTATGAGCGTGTGGTCCACGCTCAATGGTAAGCATTCATGTCCCAGGTTGTAATCCTTCGCGAGAATTTGGCGTACCTGCATGGGTAGAGTGAGTTTCGGTGGGTGAGGTTTAGTTGTGTGGTGTAATCAAAAACTTAAAACGGAGACGTGACAAAATGCTCCTGATATACACTCGAAGACGGTTCAACTCCAGGCGAGGGATAAATACTATTATTAAACGGGTAAACAAAGTAGAGAGAGTCGGAGATAATGACAAGAGCTAAGATTGGCACTATGGTTCAACTGTCCCGAGGCTTAAAACGGAATTTGCGGAAAAAGAATCCCCTTTTACAGAGGATCCAGATTACGGAACTTCTTACTGGAAACCGTAAGGGCCTTAGAGAATAAGGAGACCCTTAAAAGAGAAATCAAAGAATAAAAGACATAAGCCTTGTAAAATGAACCAGAGTGAACACAAAACATAAACCAAACAACCCCCGCCCCACCCCCAACTAATCTAACTGATCAGGAGAGTCGAATGTTGACAGTAGGCATAAACGATATCATGTAATTCTTGAAATAAAAAGGAAAAGGCTGTGGCGTCACTCTCAGACCTAATAGTTAGTTGCCAAAGAGGAATCAAGATATGATTCTCTGTTACATGTTACATGCTGCATCGGTGGTAATCAAGGAGCCCTTATGTGTATGAAACATGTCTAGGTGGGTGGAGTATGGGTCGGTGAGGAATGTCTGGGTTGGGAAGAATGTGTCTGGGCAGGTGGTGTATATCTGAGTGGGTGAAATGTGTTGGGTGGGTGAAGTATGTCTGGGTTGGTGAAGTATGTCTGGGTGTGTGAGGTATGTCTGGGTGGGTGAAGTATGTCTGGGTGGGTGACGTATGTCTGGGTGGGTGACGTATGTTTGGGTGTGTGAGGTATGTCTGGGTGTGTGAAGTATGTCTTGGTGTGTGAAGTATGTCTGGGTGGGTGAAGTATGTCTTGGTGGGTGAGGTATGTCTGGGTGGGTGAGGTATGTCTAGGTGTGTGAAATATGTCTGGGGGGGTGAGGTATGTTTGGGTGGGTGAAATATGTCTGGGTGTGTGAGGTATGTCTAGGTGGGTGAAATATGTCTGGGTATGTTTGGGTGGGTGAAGAGTGGGTGTGTTTAAATGTTTAATTATGTGCGTGAGGTGTACATGTGATAGGAAACTAACTTGACGAGCTTCAGTGATAGGGTGTGTCTGGTGGGTTGGAATCTGGACAGGCTTTACCTTAGCGATTCTAAAATAACTGTTTACTGTTTGGATCCCTGAACATCAGAACGCCATCCAAACATTTGGCAATCCGACAGACCAGATGTCTGTGTGCTACCCGGTGTTTATGTCAGCACCTGGTCACCAGAATAAATACAATAACACCATCCCTCCGCACCGCTCCCATCGCGCACGCCTTTCGTGCCATATCGCCAGCCCGGGCTTTGTCGACCCAACGCCCGCCCCCGTCACCCTCACACCTTCTCGACGCACGGTGTGCCCACGTAACCTGATATTGCTATTAATCGTCATGCTTGCTTGATCTGCTATAAAAGATTCACTCGGCTATCACCCGGTAATGTGTCAATGATGAAGATATATCGGACTGGGAGGGTGTCCCGGCTATAAAAGTTTGATTGCGAGGGACTGGACGCGAGCGGCGCTGGGTTGGGGCGGAACGGCCTCAGCCGCACCGCCAACGGGTTGCCCGAGTGGGCTTTGTACATCAGAAGCAACATGTTTGAACAGACTGAATGACAAATCGGTAAAACTTCCTAATAGTCGACAGCGGCTGTGAAAGCAGCCCGGCAAACAGAGCGTTAGTGGGGGTCCGTAATGTAGGCGCATTGTGGGATCGGGCCGCTTCTACACGGAGCGCTGCGTAGCGTATACCGTGACGGGTCTGAATCATTCAGTCCCCCCACGCCCGGTCACCTCACCACCCCGCTCTCCCGCCATGCTTGCCCACCCATCCGCCACGCCCGTCTACTACGCCCGTCCGCCACGCCGATCGCCTACGCCTGTCCGCCACGCCCGTCTACTACGCCCGTCCGTCACGCCGATCGCCTATGCCCGTCCGCCACGCCCGTCTACTACGCCCGTCCGCCACGCCGATCGCCTACGCCCGTCCGCCACGCCCGTCTACTACGCCCGTCCGCCACGCCGATCGCCTACGCCCGTCCGCCACGCCCGTCTACTACGCCCGTCCGCCACGCCGATCGCCTACGCCCGTCCGCCACGCCCGTCTGCTACGTCGGTTCACTACGTCCTGTCTGCCACACCCATCCCCAACACCCATCCGCCACGCCCATCTGCCACGCCCGTCCACCACGCCCTTCTGCTATGCCCGTCCACCATGCCTGTCTGCCATGCCCATCTGCTACGTCTGTCGGCTACGCCCGTCTGCTATGCCCGTCCACTATGCCCGTCCACTACGCCCGTCCGCTACGCCCGTCCGCCTGTCCACCCTCCACCCGTCCAGTCCACCACGCCCGTCTGCCATACCCATCTGCCACGCCCGTCTGCCATGCCCATCTACTATGTCTATCTGCCACGCCCATCTGCTACGTCCGTCTATCACGCCCATCTGCTACGTCTGTTCTCCACGCCCGTCCATTACGCCTGTCCGCTACGCCCCTCCGCCCGTCCTCCACGCCCGTCCTCCACGCCCATCTGCTTTACCTGTCCGCCACGGTCCCAAGCCCGTCGGACCATCATACCACCCCTGACATCAATTCACCCGTCGTCGGCAACGGAGGCCACATTTACCAGTGCATTCCCATGCCTCTTTCCTTACCCAACCCCAAATGATGTGCATCCCGCGACTTTGCTGGCCTGTGTCATCCTTAGTGTCGCATGGTCAACTCATACATTTGCCTCTTCCATGCTGGCCGACCAACACGGTGTAGATTTTCTGTGTTCTCCTAATGGCCTATTCCCATTTCTGGTCAGCAGTGCCTAGGTCCGTCGGTGGTTCCTGACTGTATATCGGTGATGGCCAATGGAAATAGGCTATTAGGAGAACGCAGGAAATCTACACAGTGTTTGTCGGCCAATGGAAACGTGTCTTAAGTCGGACGCCATGGCTCTTCTCCATTGAACATTCCTAAGCCATACCCAAATGGCTCAATCCAGACTCTGTCTGTGGCCCTGTGCCCGAAAGTAGGCCTACCTGCCACGTTGATCTCCGCAGCCTATGTCACACAAGGGCTCAAGCGTCCAAACCATGCATTTCTATACTTTTTTATTCTGTGAACTCCATCCATCTCTCTACATTGTATCCCAATCAAGGCCCTACGACCTCTATTCAATACCTCGACCTCTTGCCGATTTTGCTCCCAAAATTCCATTCGCCTCTGAATCCTACTACAAATGTCCATGATATCTTCCTGGCCCTTACTGTGTTATATATGCCCCATTCGTCTTATATTTTGCCTTACTGCCTTGACACACCAAACTCAAGGGGCGTACCCAGGGGGCGGGGACACAGGGGGCATGTTTTTCCCAAAGATGGTCTATCCGACTGAATATTTTCTAATCACTCTTTTTCTAATTTTTGTTTTTATCTTTTATAGTTAAAAGGTTACAGTAATATACAGGAATGTGCTATTTGCATATATGAAACTATAAAGGGGGAGGGAAGAAGACCCATGCCAATCTAGAAATCCCAATGCTTCCAGGGGCTTCACCCCCTGGACCCCCAGGAGGTGCTTTCTTGCTGGAACTCCTGCTCTCCAGGTGTCTAGTCACCCTACTTGAAACAAAAACCTTGGAATATCATGCATAATCTAGGAAATCCTAATGATTCTGTGGCCTTTGCCCCTGGACCCCCAGGAGGATCATAGCTTCTAGACCACCATAGGTCTTCCCAGGTTGTCTTAGGTGTGTAATTCCCCTTCACAAACCCAACTCCTGGAAACAGCTTGTATCATCTGTAAAATATACATGCTTCCCAAGGCCTAACCCCCTGACCCCACAGGGATGTTTTGTCGCAACCCCTATGTCAATTTTGTAACCTAAAAAGACTATCTGATATATAAAAGCCAATCACTTTAGGGGCTTAGCCCTGGTCCCCCAAGGAGGCACTTTGCTCCTAGACTTCTCCCAATCTTTCCAGGTAGTCTCAGGTGTGTAACCCTCTCCTGAAACAAAATCTTGGATATAGATTTATACCATCTGATATCAAAGTGATTGCAGGTGTGAACTGACCCTCCTCCCTCAATCAAAATCCTGACGGGAATGCCACATGCGAACATGAACCAATGGGAGTCCAGCTTTCTAGTAACCTTGTAGAGGACATTTGCCCCCCCCCCTCCCGTTTTCTAACCCAAAGCTTGATATGAGTGCACTATCAACCATTCACTCACAATCGTTTGACATTAGTCGAAGTTTCAAATGTATTCAACTCCTTGGGGGCTCATTCTATTATTTCCAATGTATGCCTTCAGGCGAAAGAAGACTCTAAAAGTAGCTCAGTTGTCGAAATCAAGTCTGGATGTTATTCCTTGTTAGAGTGATGGCTTACGCTCCTTCATTGGCTGAATCATTCTCTCAGATTTAGATATACATCTATGTACATTATATTGCCTTTGAAACATTTTTGCTGAGAATCGCCTGTGGTATCGATAATAAACCTAATCATCAGTTGATGTGAAATCCTGAAAATGTGTCCTTTCTTTTACTATAGAGTCTAAAATATTTCGGAACGTTGCGCAATCCATGACAACTATGAAGAGCCTTGGCAGCTGCATGAAAACCCTTGATGTTCATACAATAAACTCTGCAGTTTGGTTCAGCAAGACGCCTCACTGAGTTGATCATAGCAAAGATTTCTTTTAGATATTTACTAGTAAACCAAGAGTTAAGTCCTTACGACATTTCTTTCTACTACTAAACCAAGGTATTTCCAAAGCTAAATGTATTGCCTATGACATATTTGGACCTGAGCAAACTTAACTTTATTGTGACGTCAGAACCCCCAGCCATCCCGGCCTTGGACGACTACCTCAGAGCTGGACCGTGTGACACAACAAACCGCCGTTTAACAACGACGTATTTTTTCTACACGTCAATGGGATTTGGTAATCCATCTTTTTCGTTTTGAGGCGTCATTACTCAGTGCCTGTCATGGCTGAGCGATTACTGCCGCTTCGCAACCCCCTTATTCACAGCCTCATCCGCCTGATGTATCACTGTGCACCCTCCAGACGTCGCCAGAAGCGCTGCCCAAAGAAGGCCATTGGATCCCGGGTGAGGGAGGTGGGAGGGGGCACCAGAGACCGCGTGGAGGGAGGCGGCGGGAAAAGGGCATGTAGGATGGACTTGAAGGGAAATGCCCCAACTGTTGTCATTTTCTGTTTTCCCTCCATTACTGACCATAGGCCTGTTGATGGCCAAACAAACTCGATATCCGCCATTTTAAGAAAGTACTTGAATAAAAATGGCTGCCGTGGTGGAATCCGGAAGTGGCGCTGGTTTCCTACGCAATGACGTCTGAGTAGGCAGGATGGCGGCGGGCAGCGTTTGCTTGTTGGGACGTCACAGAGTGACTGATCAGGGTTAGGTGGGGAGGGGGTTGGAGTGGCAGAAGGGGAAGGAGAGGTTATTGTACCTATTGAGTGTGAATTGTGTTGTGATGGTCATTTTCCTGTCGGTCCAGGATTGCTTAACTACTCGGTGTCCATTTATATCAAGCGTGTTATCAATCTCCACTTGTTATGAATTTGTGATGAAGAATGCCATAAATGGTACATAAAGGGCATGTAGGCTACTGGTCTGTACACTTTAGTGTCAGGGTAGTATACAAGTGGCACAAATATCAGTGAACTGTGGTGACAAGATACTACACGTAGATGTATGTACATATTGTCCTCACATGTTATAGTAGGACATGCATCTATACCCACTAAACTGACAGAATCGTGCCTACACAATGTTGTGTAAAGGAATACATCATATTTATATACTACAATATATTGATCATAGTCCATATATGGTATATAGGGCACAGAGCATACCTAGGTTCACTGGTCATCCGCCAGGAGAGTAGGGGAGTTCTATTGCGACCCTTTAAGATGGAGCCACTATAGTCGGAGCCCAGCCTCGATTATAATCCATTGATAAACTACCCGACACCTAGCATCTCCATTGATCTGTAATGTTTGTTTGAAGAAGGGTTAAGTTTGGCATTGATATTACGTGGATAAATGTTTATCAAAGTATTGGTCGATGATATACAGTCAGCACACGAGTTGATTTTGCCTGTTTTCAAGGCGTATTCGAAAATTCGAGAAGTTTCGTGACAACTAACGGAGACCATTGGAAGCAATTTGAGTTGTGTCGAGTCACTGCAAAAACGTCTTAGCCTCATTTTGACTGACTGGGATTTGCACAAGGACAGTCCGTATTCACCAAAATCCTATATATTCTTCCATCTATACAAAAAAACAACTTTTGTTTCTTCATGTTTAATTCCTGCATTCTTTATGCGGGCTGACCAGGATGCATCAGGTTTATCCCGTCGACCTAGTGCTTAACGTGCCCTGGTGTATTTTGCACTTTATCCTTGTAAAAACACGTATATGTACACAAACACCCATTACTTGCACAGAAAAAAAGTGAAAATGAACCATTTGCAGATATCCGAAAGACTATAGGCGGCGAAGGTGTGTGGTACCTCTGCGTTAACTGTAGGAGTATCAAATGTATGTATGTGATAATAACCTTATATCATTAGTGCCCCTATTAGAAAGAATCCTATCATATACATACACCAGCCTGCATAGCTTTTGCAGATTTTCCATTCCGGTCAGATTTCATAAAGATAAAGCATTAGATTCATCACATTACCATATTGCTTCCGCTAATTTTATCATTGTTATTTTTACCAAATATTCTAAGAATATGTAACTTCCCTTTTAGCGAGAGTTCCCTCCTTATCGACGTGTATACAGTGACCGTATCATGGTCGTCTCTGCACATCCGTTTACACATACGACTGTCGCGCCACCTCGAGGTACCCACAGTTGGGATCAATGTATATCGCGATATAAAAAGGCAGTTGGTGTCTGCGTCATACGGGGCAGACTGTTTGAGACAGAGTACTTGTCTGAGCCAGGATGTATGTGCGGAGGGCGTTGTAAGGAGACAGCCAGGGGAGGGTGGATGATGAGGGATGGGAAGGGGGAGAGGATCCTGCGTGTCTGTGTGTGCCCCCTCGGGTGAACGGCATGTTTTCCTCCCGTCAACACAACCGGCACCGACTATCAGGCCACTTTCTTGTCCACCCAGACCCACCATGTCGGCCCAATCAATGGCCCCCCGCCATCTTTGTTTTTCTTCTCCAACTTATCGTAATTGGGAGGAGGGAAAAACCCACGAGGCGGGCGGGCGGCGGGCCGGTGGCGTACGCCTCCGTTTGCGTCCGCCATTTGTTGGACAAACAGGGTGTGCGGGCGCGGGACACGGCGGGCCCCGGTGTATATAGCGGCGTGTCGGCGGGCCGCGGCGCGCCGCCCGCCCTGCCTGTTGACTCGGCCTGTGAGCGAATACCCAAATGTTTTCTTCGGAGGCGCTTTACGAAATGGTCGCCGACAAAAGTGGCCGGGCCCGGCGACTCGGTCAATATTATGGCCCGTGCGCTGTCTAAACATGCCGCCAGATAGGAAATTGGTCGGTAATACCATCAAACAGTTGACTACAGCAACCTTACAGGGGGTTCGTCTTTTTGTGTTATGCAATAATAAAAGGCAGGCCAGGCAAGCGCGCCGGGCGGCTCGCTTCTCTGACAGGGTATGGAGAAGATGGCTTGACTGTCTGGTGTGTCAGGGTGCGACTAAGTGGTGACTGGTGTGTGTGGAATGTTATATATTGTGCTATAAATGCTTAGCATAATATATTTTTGGTATATAATATGGTGTGAATGTGATGAGTTAGACATGATAATGCACGCTTAGTAAGTGGAGTGAGGTGCAGGTGTGATTGGTATAATGTTGGCCACTCTATTAGGTGAAGTGTGATAAATGGTGCATTATGCGCGGCAAGTGGGTGGTTTGAGCAGTGTAGAGTGGGTGTGGTGTGACCTCTGGGATGTTTATTATCTCGAGTGCATTGACGTATTATGGTGTGTTGATGAGATGTGTTGTGTGTCTATGGTAAGAGCGTGACATGATGTGTACGTTATATACGACTATGGGTTTTGTGTTTTATAACACATCAATGCGATGGTATATATATATATAGAAGATAGAGACAGTGGTCAAATATTTGAAATAGGCAATAATCGATGACGTTTGGACGGGCGGCCGTAAACCAAAAGAGATTGACGCGTAGTTATACACGAGCGATAGCCGTCAGGAAAAGCTGTCAGGTAAAGCTGTAAACCATGGGTGTGGTTTACGGCCACTAATAAACAGTGGGTATAATGGTTTGCTGGGGCCCCATACATTTTCGATGAGGACTTCATAACCCATGGGTAAGAAAGGGACGCGACCCACGGGCAATATGTTATTCACAATTCAGTGTATTACTAAAATTCATAAGTGCAAATCTTAATATGTGACATGACAT
The DNA here is from genome assembly GCA_950022655.1 of Alentia gelatinosa. Classification (NCBI taxonomy): domain Eukaryota; kingdom Metazoa; phylum Annelida; class Polychaeta; order Phyllodocida; family Polynoidae; genus Alentia; species Alentia gelatinosa. The sequence goes on along the minus strand of OX465583.1, from coordinate 44,846,877 downwards.
GTAAGTGCATTATTTGCACTATAGAATCGGATTTCTAATGCGAGTTTGTGGGATAATACATGCATAAGGTGTGCCATTTCTGTGATCTGGGTAATGATTAGGGCTTTGTGCTTTTCTAGATCGCAACTACAACCAGGTATCATATTGGAGCAAAAGTGGATCTATTGTATAGGAAGAGGACTCCCACAATGATATTTATATAGAGTCTCCTGTAGACTAGGCTAGATCTCTGCCATCTAACATACCAATTTAGGACAGCAGAACAATCTAGACTAGTTTGGTCTTGTGTATCATTAGCTTTAGATAGAATACTCGCCCATTGAAAACTGTGCTAATAAAGCGGACTGTTAAAAGGAAGTCATTACCAACGCTTGCTTGCATGCTTCCAGTCTGCGTCCAGCGAGTGTGCACATCGTGGCCTTGATGCAGATAAGGCGCAGACAGACACGGTATGAAAAGCCATTTAGCCCTCTTTTAACGGATCACTCAGAGGGACACCTTATCAAATGCGGTGTGGGTACAACACTCCAGATCATCTTGATTCTTAGTTTATGGTGTGTATGTGAGGCCGGTAGACTGGTGTCTCGGCTATCAGACACCAGGCAATGTAAACCACTCAGACAATCAGACACCAGGCTCTGTAAACCACTCGTAGTTGACGCCGTAATACACTCGCTAGCGCTCGTGTATTACTACGCGTCAACCTTTCATAGTTTACGGCCGCCTGTCCACAAAACCACGATTATTGTCTATGAAAACCCCGTGTAAGCGGATATTTTGGACCAGAAGGGAGGGTGTTCTGCCTATGCGGGGTTCTACTGTATATGGCATTGGATGCCGCATATGATACTTGATGCTATTCATGTAAATGCACTTATTAGTCGGAGGGCATATGGCAATAAAGCGTGGTAGTATGGTTGGTTCATGGCACAGACGGTTCCTTCATGATGATCTACTTTTTCCATTTAACCACCAAGGTGGAAATAACTTAAATATTACTCTAATATAGCTGTGAATATGGATGGAGCGGCACATCTTTGTAATGTCCCCAGATAGTTAATAGTCTCCAGGTTACTTGGTGTATCCAATATGGACTGTTAAAATCTGATATTAGGCAAAGCTGATATTATAGTTATAATCAAGCCGCCAGTACCCCGGACAAGCACAGCAGCCACGTTGATTGGCTGTTTGGTGCAATGTGCCAAATGAATCATGCTCATTCCCCGGCCGTATGGCAGCCAATGACCTTTGACCCAGGAGGTGTGAAGAAGGGGTGTTGCCGCCACCCGCGCCATCGGGTGTCACACCCAACAACCACACCCTTTTTTTAACATTTTAATTGTCAATGATGGAATGGATTACTTTGCCGACAGAACCCTGGCGTGGTATGGGCCGCGGAGATGTGTGTGGGGGTTGCTGATGGGGACTAGGGGGTTGTTAGGGTAGCGAAAGGGGCGTGTGCGAAGGGGGTAGCGGGTTAGGGTGGGGCTGGGGGCGTGTGCGGTTGGAGGTGAGTTAGGGTAGGCATGTCGGTGATGTCGAGAGGTGAGGTCATGGAGGGGGTTGTCCCAAGAGGGGCATTTCCCATCTGGTTTCCCTTCAAAGTGCCCAGCCTTTAACTTCCATAAATCAATTTGGGTGTGAATACAGTGAACCCTGCAGCTGACCAGTAGCCCCGTACTACATCCTGATTGTTTGTCTAGCGTGTGTGGCGAGTAAGTTTAAATGCAATACCTGCCAATCAAGACTGACATATATATGCTCCTAGTCCTATATTGTAGAGTATTATTTTATTTCATTTAAAAACGTGGAAAATAACTGAAATGATTTTTTTAAAGTATCACTTCTAATATAAGTCTATGCCGTAGAACAACAATCCACACACCCCTCCACCATCCCCAAACGAGTAGTTAACTGTATGTGCTGTACGGAAGATAAAACTACTGAGAAGAGTAATCGGTATATCGTTTACATAAACACAGACTGTGTGCCCTCATGAATACAATAGGTCCGGGTGAAATTCCACCCAATCTGCTATAATATAATAACAGGCTGGGCTTTGCGTCCCTCTGGGGTGTTGAGTCCGGGAGGCCCGCCCGGCCCCGTCCCGCCGCCCGCCCCTCCGCCCGCCCCGCCCGCCCCGCCCGCCCCGCCCCTCCTCCACTCTGCTCCTGTCATCACTGAGCCGTTTCGCGCGCAGTACTCGTCAATTACCGTTTTAGTGTCGACCCTTTGTTCTAGTCATTAATTACGGGCGCGTCATGTGTAGCTGGTCAGACACGTGGGTTAGATGTGTCCTGTGAGTGCTCTGCGGCCTATAACTTGGTTGTGTGTATTGTTTTGACTTACTTGTAAGTAGTGTTATCTTTGAGAGTACTTTAATCTATCTGTAAGGGACATGGCTTGGTCATATGTCCTTTGGCTTGTTTGCATACCTTGGGGCTTACTTGTCTACGTAGTACTTTTTTGTTTGTATGGTGTGTATAGGCGCCATGTTAGTAACCTTCACATTCTTCCTCTGTTCTTGTACTGTGTATTGCCGCGTTTAATTTAGCATAATGTATTTTGTATACAATGCATTGTAGGCCATTGGGATTTACCTTCCTCTACTGCCCTTAAAAATAAGGTCTTCTGTACGAACAATGTTTTTGGGCTACTGCTAAAGATTTTGCCTCGGTGTAGGCATGCTTGTAATGTCTATACCGTCAACATATTGAGTTGTCCAGGGTCTACATCGAGCACCAGGTGTGAGTAGTATATAAATGGTTGTTTGTATCAGGACTCATAACGTCAGTTTGCATGTTATGCATTAAACATGTTATGAATACAGTTATGTGGATATGGCTTGATTGAAATTGTTATTTCTATTTCAACAATATTGTGTGATGTTCTATGTTACATAATGGTCATGGCGTAGTTCAAAGTTCACCTTTGCAATCTCATTGCACCTGCTACTCACTTTGAAAAACAAAAAATGAGTGTTTGTCAATAATAAACTCCTACCTAAATGTATACAATATTGCCACTAGAAAATGAAATTCTAGCAGGAGCATGCTTTTGCGAGTCAGCATCGCGTCAGCCTTGCCCCGTGATAGCTACACTATACGTTTATAGCAGTCATAAGTGCATGGTGCTATGGGATGAGTCCTAGTTGTAAGCAGTCAATTGTTATTTATTATTCATGGTATTTTCACCCAAAAGCCGTACGCTGTGCTGTTGGAATTAATTCAATGATTACTGCCAAATTTGGAGTATATTCAAGTGATTTGTAGCCTTGGAGTAAAATTGGGATATTATTCCACATCCTGAAATATATACATTCTAACTATAACAGACGGTTCCACGTCCCTGGCCAGTATGAAAGGATGCCAGTTGTATAGATCCATACGTGTGAAATTCACCTGGAATAACTACAGATCTGATTCCGGTCTATTTCCACTGTGTCGACACCATATCTCATTTTGTGTTATACAACTACCACTGAGCTGGGGGTGTTATATTGTTTGAGATGAACTAGACTTCTCAGCTGGGGGTGTTATATTGTTTGAGATGAACTAGATTTCTCATTGCGATTAGATACAATATTCTATCGGTAGTGTTTTTCAAACAATACACTTAAGATCGTTGGATTCACTGAAAATGTACCACTGGGAAAATGTTTGTAAAGGGAATCGTTGAGCAGCGGTTCAATGGTTGGTAAAGTGTTTGGGAAATTTTGTCTCGCAGCAGAAATCCATCAAATCTGAGGAACACAGAATTTCGAGTAAACATCTAAGGAAGAGCCATCAGAGATGCCCTTATTGCTATTTGTGTGATACAAATATGTATAGCATAAGCGCGAAAATACTAATCAGTAGTCACAGAATATAGATGATATTCTAAGATTCGAATAGATCTGTCTCCATACACAACTGATGTACTTGCTCTGATAATGTAGGACAGGGCGGAAGAGGGGGAAATCCTCAACGAGTATCTTGTGGTCATTCACTCAAACTCCCATCAGTTGTTGTCCCCAGCACCACTCTGACAGTAGCCACAGCGCCCATTACCAGAGCCACAATCCACCCGGTCCCACGACCCGGCCTCAGTACCCCGCCCCCTTCACTGGTAACTACAGACGTACAAGCAGGCCAGGGAGTGGGTGGCTTCAATGGGAGGGACGACGTCTAGTTAATGGTTTACACAGGTGAGACACCAATAAAAACGGTAGTAACACTGCAGTAAAGGAGCTTTACCAGCTCCAGTCACAGGCGCAAAGGAGAAAATAGTTGGCGTAGGCGCGGGTCGCGGAGTGAATGGCGGACGGCGGGCAGGGGGTGCAGAGGCCAATCAAATACAGATGTAGGGTTGTTCGGTGGGTACAGTCTCCTGAGCACGCTGTAAGGCCACAACGGGTTGTTATGTTGTCGGCGGCGGACCCAGAGCTGCCCGCCTGGACAAAGGTTAGGTCATTAAGGCCCTGCATTAATGAGAAGATATATTGGGGGAATCTATGGCGCGCCAACTGCGTCAAGATACTGCGCATACACAAAAGGAAGGCGTCAGGACAGGAACAAAAGACCTCCAGCCTTCAGTGGGTGTCATGGCCAGGCAGAGGCGCGCTGAATAGGCTGACTGCTCTTACGTGGCCGCACCTCCCCGAGCCTAAAGAGAAATTAAACAGTCTTTTGTGTGCGTGGAGGGCTCCCCAAGGGGCCTGACACCATATTGGTTGTCGTCGACCGTTACAGACATGCCCCATTCCGACTTCAAAATGTTTGCTCTCCTTTAAAGTGTTGTTTGCGCTGCGCTTCATTTTGAGGGCCTCTTTATGCAGTGCTAGAACCAATGTAGACTTTGAAGCCAAAGATGAAGTTCAGCTGATGGAATCTAAGACTGATAAATCATCAGTTTTTCATGGGTGTTTACTTTTAACCATATTTTGATTATTTATCAGTTATTCGAAACAATGCCAGGACACGGCACGTTTACAATTTAGACACCTTTCCGAATTAACAAGCAAATATTGAATAAAGTGTTATTTATTGCAAAAAGTAGTTTAATATTGTGAAGGATTGCGTGCATCATAGCTATAGATTGCTGACCACAGAAAATATTTACTTAGATATATTATTCTCCATTCATATCTAAGATTATTGTTTATCATGATGCATGTATATGGCTCCCATATCTATTGGTATTATTTTCACTTATACTTCGAGAAATTCGCACCTCACACCTTGTGGGGTGCTATTGGTATTTATTTCATATATGAAATTTTATTTTTACTCCCGTATCTACATAAGTAATTGATTATGAGACCTTCGGCCTATTTTGATGTATGATAATGCTCTCACTCCTCTACCATGCGAGATACAATGCCAGATTTCCTATTATATCTAGAGAATGATATCACCTTATTGTTGTGCTCTAGACGATCCATCCGGTAGTACTTTACATATGGCCCTACTTGTGACGGTGTAATATGGTCGATTCTGTCCTGTCTAATGTTTCTCTTTACGATCTTCGGTAGAATCTACTTTGACAAATATACACCATCAGCTTCCAAAGAAAACCGACGACACTTTTCTTGTTGACGCTACATGTGCCCCCACCTCTTCCTGCTCCTACACCACCACAACACGGCGCCACCCAGAGTCAAGAGAGGTTCAGCCCTGACGAGATCTCGTCAGGGTCACGTGATCATCTGCCGCAGGACCCGGATGCTGGCAGAGGGTCAGCCTCTCCATCATGTTTAAGGATTTCCATCAGCATCTGGCGACGACCTAAATGAATCGGCGAGCGGCGTCCGAGTGATTAACGAGTCTTAATTAGTGACGTCATGATCTATGGGGCAGCTGGCACGTGAAGCCAGCATTACGTCATCTCTGACATCGTCGTGCTGGGCGTGATGCATGGCGGTAAGGATCAGGCCACATAATGGCGGCCTGATTGATCCGGGAGGAGCTCGGGAGGACCGGGGAGAGGGAGGCACTGATAGGGACAGGGATTCATGGAGACACTGGCAAACAGATAGGTTTTAGGAAAGAGACAGAGAGAAGAGAAGAGGGGAGCGAGGCACCGATAGGGACAGTGAGTGAGGACGAGACAGGAATAAACAGATAAGGAATAGGAGAGAGAAAGGTGGAAAATACTAGCGGAGGGGAGTCGAGACAGGAATAAACAGATATAGCATAGGAGAAAGTTCAGAAGAGAGCCAGGCTCCAACATGGACAGGTAGTGTCATGGACAAATAATGATAAAAAGATAGGAAAAAGGAGAGAGACATGGGGAGAGAAAAGAGTAAACAAATAGCGACTAGCACAGCCATATTGATAAGGATAGATAGAAAAGAGAAGTCAGAGGGAGGTACCGATGGAGGCAGGAAGTCACAAATAGGTGATGAAGAAGAAGAAGAAATAATGGTATAATATACGATTTCAAGGACATTTTCAATTCACCTCAATAAACTCCTCGAATGTTCAACCAAAGTCACTGTATGGCCATACACCACATTTAAATCTATCAACGGAATCCATAGTTTGTGCATCAATAGCCAGTAGGTCCCATAATGTGCGTCCGCAGTGTTCATTGTTCTCATATTTCTAGCTCTTATGCTGCATACGTTTAAACGTGATTTTCCGATTACCTTTTGTACCCCTAATAGCAATTTCAAGTTAACATCACACTGCGACATTTGTACATCAATTTGAGCAATTGATAGGGCTATTCATTCTTATATATAAGTCCTTTAATGATTGTCAATGAGCACTAACGCCTTGAATGCATGGTTCGTAAGGCACGCTTTTGTAAATGTTGAGTATGTACATGTATGCCTTTAGATTGGCGCCATCAACTAAGAAGTTACAGTATTTAAATAAGGAACGCATAGTGATAGTAAATTTATCTAAAGGGCAATATCCTGAGATATGGCAATTTTATATTTGCTTGATTTATATAGGAAATTTTTTTGAAAAATATGGTTTTCTTCTATTCCATCAAAGACAAAGATCTGGAGTTTTAATCACTGGAATGGGTAGAACTGGACATTTGCTATAGTCTATTATATGATGGTTTAAAGAAAATGACAGGGGTTTTATTTCATGAAATCCAACGTTTTGGAATATATTCTTTAATGGTCTTATCATAACACTTATCTCTGGATAGAAAACTACCACGCTGACCCCACATATCAAAGCTAGATATGTGTACTACAACAGTCTGAGATCATGTTCAATTCATAGGAAAATTATATGGATTTTTAGGGGGATTGTCTAAAAAACTTTTATGATGCTCACTGAAGGTCAGATTGGTTTATTTTAATTCCTAGATAAGTGTACGCCTCCTTCTCAGAGAGCACACTCTCCCTACATCTCAAATTCAACCGAGGAAGATATCTTTTCTTACTTGTCGAGCTGACAACAATACATATTTTCTCAGCGTTTAGGCTCAGGCGGTTGGTATATATAACATAATCTTTTGATAAGGTCAACATCGGGTTCAGTTATTTATGTAAATGTTCATCGGCGTATTGAAGCTAGTTACAATCACAATCAATATCGTAACTACTTTTGTCTTTTTATTCAACAAAAAACAAAGATCTCTCAGATTAACTGAGTTTTTCAGATGCTGTGACAAATAGGCTACATTATCACAAATAGTATGGTCATTTCTTGAGACATCGTTATCAAAAGAATCTAAGGGGCCATTAGACTAGATGGGGGATGATACAATGGTAAATGTAAATTGATGTAGATACAGTCATCGTGATACAGGTAAGTGGCTACTCGATGCTTGAAGTTGGAAGTATTTGGTAGCTGCTGCGATGAGGCATGTAGGGTGTCCCAGCCATGTAGTAGGGTGATTCAACACACTAGTGCTTTTAGTTCATTCAATAAGAAAGTTTATCTTATCAGCTGATCTTGCTATGCGTGGTGTTCTATCCAGCCAATCCTCATTATATTTGTTCTTATGCATAAGCAAAATCAGCTGGTTTTGCGTCTTATTAAGAGTGGTTTAATTTTACATTGTACCAAGAGCTTTGCCATTCTGGTCGACCTTTAAAACTTATCTAATGTGATCCCTAGCCCTCTATGGTGGAGTCATTGAAGAATTTGCTGATCACTGTTTTTTTTAACTGTCAAATATACATGTTGACAAAAGTAATGGCACGACCACTGATCCCTGAGGTACACAAAACCCGTACTCATTGTTCTGATATGTAGTACAAATAATGAAGGCGGCAGGAATGCCAACATATCAAGCTTCAATAATAACAGATCATGTGACACAGAATCATTTGTTTTTCGTATGTTTATGAAGTTTGAGTGAAGTAAACAACAAGGATTGTTAGTGCATCCTCGAGTACAGGGCCAGAAATGCTCTCAAACCAAGATGATGGGCAAGATCAAGATCAATTTTCAGAATCGTTTCCCTCGACGGTAAGTGAGGTTTCCTTATTATTAACAGGTTGGTTACTGATTAGCCCATATAATCCGTTGAAGGTATCACAGTCACAGATATCAATCAGTTCTTGATCTATGCCTGCAAAGTAATCATCGATGTACTCAACTATAGATGAAGACGGCTCTGTTTCACCCAAGTTCTCCTACATTTATATGCAATGTCGAAGATAAACTTGGCCACTGGAGCCCACTGTAAACGAATCAGCCTAGAGGTAACTCCTGTGTAAATAAAATCTTTAAAAAAGATTATTGATGTAATTACCTGATCAAACCAGGCGAAAACATCGCCTGGGTGCCTGCCTTGTCAGCAGCATACAGACCCATGCTGCATAGTCCAGGTCGCCAGTCCCTGTGAACACTCAGTGTTGTCGGACAAACCCGGCCGGACAGAAGGTCAGAGGTTTCCGGCTGATGGCGGTCATAAGTATCCCGACCGGGGCGAGCCGCTCGGGCGGGCGGCGAGCAGCTCGGGGTAAAGTATGGCCGCGGCTAGGGTTAATATTTGCTGGTGGCCGACGCGACCGCTGTCTACGTCAATATTGATGCTGGTGGCTGTGGCTGAGGGGCAGAGTTCGTACGGATGGGGAGGGGTCGTAATGGATGCTTAATGGGGGATGGTATGTGTGTCTAGGACCCCTTTTAACAGTGTTAGTGACGCTGTGCATGTCGATAACCCGTGCCTTACCTTCAACGTCCTTCTACTCTAACTTTGGGCCTTTGCTCGGTGTCAAGACACGGAGTCTAGGGCGCCACGTTTAGCACGGGACCTAAGTGATGTTATAGGGCAACGGTTTACTGACTCCCTTTATGGTTCTAGGTGAGATGGCGAATGGTGTATCCGTTCCTACATAATCCACCAGTGTCGTCATAGTCGTTGATGCTACTATTCTAGACGAGGATTAACTCCTTTTTACCTCCCATATACACGCCGTATAAAAAGGCACGATTTCGACAGGATCTGCTTTGAGTTTCTCCCCATATAAAGACAAACATAACAAGACATGTACATGGAGACTTGTACAGAAAAGTGTAAAACCTGCTGTTCTTATTTTGCAGTTCTACACTCAGATGTACATTTTGAAAATGCCGGTTGCTGGTTGTTGATATGTGCTTAGATTATGATCTATAGATGGGCGACACCATTTCTATGCAGGCCCTATTCATAGACTGTAGGGATTAAATCGCGACTAATGTAATATATGCGACTACAATTAACTGCCATGCAACCTAGTGACAAACAATCATGCTGTGGTAGTGGCCCATACCATGCATGAGCTTCTAGGAAAGAAATCTGAGGTTCATGAAGTGCAGTAACCACTCATTAATCTTGGTGTGTCATAACCTTTGTGCACTCAATATGCGACACAAGTATAACCGAATTACATCTATTTTTCTCAATAGATCCATCACCACAACAAAACATCAGGTCTCCATGGTATTAACTGAAGAAGCATCTTTCATGGATTGATCTTTAATTGTTTTGAACTGCGGCCAACTCGCAGGAACCTGACATAGACAAGAAACAGAATTCGAAGAGCCAAGATATGACTATGATGAAAACTATGGAGAAACCAAAAAAAAGTTAGTCATGTTGTTGTTTATTGCACAATGGCAAGATCACATATTACTGCGCGAGGCGAAGCTGAAAGCAGTAATACGTGATCTTGCCGGAGTGCATTGAACAATAACACAACTAACTCGAGTTTGGTTTAGAATTTATCGTACCCCACCCGTCTAAATTACTTCTACATTAACAAATGACGTCATTTGTCAAGTGCATCCCACTAGAGTGATATTTTTCATTTTTCTGAACTCCAGACCGAATACAGTGACCCAATGTTAAGCCTATGGAGTCTTTTATTAGGGGTAGGATAAACCACAATTACTTCAGATTTACCATTTTACATTTTACCGAAGAGAGTGTGAGTCGAGCTTAAAAAGTCTCAGGACTGAATTAATAGACTGCTCTCACCAAGTAACCTGAGCGCGATCCAGTCATCCATGTAGAGTACGAAGCCGCATCTTGAGTCCCACGTGGTGTCTTGTCGTCAGACGTCGCCACTAGTCACACGAGGGCGCTGTCCACGCTGCAAGATGGCGGGGATGGCGTGGAGAGAGGAGGGCGCGTGTGTGTGTGTGTGTGTGGGGGGGGGGGGGTACCCCTCATCTAATATTTACAAAGTAGCCACAGCGCGCCAGGGTGCGCATCCATCGCCATACCTTTTACTGTGATTTAACGTGTTTTTCTGAGAGGTTAGGGGCGCGCACATAATGTATTGTCGCCTTCGCCGCTAATACCAACAGAGTCGCCTGTCTCGTCGGAGCGACTTAAGAGGGGGATGAAGGGGGTCTGTGTGTGCTCAGGGCACGGGTGGGGGTCTGTGTGGACTGAGGGTCGGGTGAGAGATGGGGCCCTCTCCCAATACGTCGTCACTAACTGACGTACAGCTCTTCTATATATATTGCGGTAGTCTATATGTTGACATATACTGACTTTTATATACCTGCCGCCCACCATCTACCATCTGCTTACCATTTGATTGCCCTCCGCTACCCAACTATCCCAGTGTTCGCCCGCCACCCACTCTTTATTACTCTGCCCTTATTGCCACCCATCATTCATCCCTGTTGTCTGCCACCACCGTTGGAGCTTCAAATCCTACTTCCAGTTACCCAAGGTCAACAGCCTATTGCCTACACTCAAAGTCTATAGTTCTCCAAGCATTGTCGGATGCCTGTTACCTGCATGAGGCAGGAGAAAAAAATCGTTGACCATTTGGCCTGGTGTCCACCTACTTCGATAGAAATTTAGACCTACCGATATGGCACCGATACAAAAAGCAAATATTGCAGACATCTCAGGAAGGTGCAAAATCATAGACATATATCGAGTCATGCCAATTCAACACGCATCGTAAGGGGTTGATTGGTAAAAAGAATAAGGTGACCATGACCCCGATAGGGTATATAAGAGCAGATTTTCAGTCAGAGCTCACTTGGAACTCAGACACCGTGCCGTCAACATCTCTAGGCTGCTCAGTATTCCCACAACTACAGTGAGCAGGCTTGAAGACCGTAGGACACTAGGCTACAGAGGCCTTTACTGAGGATTGGGCTTCTTCTCCACATTTTGTTATCACCCCAGCACTGAAGGAGCAGAGATTGATGACTGCTACCACCATATTCTACTGCTTTGGATCATTTATATCCACAAGTCAAGGAGACATTGGAAAATAATAGAAAGTGATAGACTGTGAGTACTGCTAACCAAGAGGACTTGTATCATATGAACTCTATAGAAGTGAATGTGATTGTATGTTATTTAGAATTGTTATGTAACTGTATACTTTGTTATAATATATGTTATAAATACATATCTGTTTATGGTTATCTGTCTTCTTCATTAAGTTAACTAGTCTTTGAGATTAGGCCTTAGCTACGGTATGTGACACACCCTATGGTACGGGTTTTTCATTGGAATAAAATCATTGGAACCCCAGTTTTTATCAGTGCCTAATCGCAGAAACGTGGTCAACTGCATTGATGTTAGGTGACGTTCCGACACGATTTTGATTTTGTATCAGGAGTTCCAGGTAAAAAATACCAATCATATATATATGCATTATTTCTGGAAATATAAAGGAAATATGGTTGATTAAACTGGTTGCGTCATAAGCTACATTGGGGTGTATCGGGACCATGGCACCTTTTCCATGCACCCTCCCAACACGTTACGACGCACACCGATACACACCGATACACCACGATATGCCTCCCGATAGGCTACGATTTGGTTATTTTGTATCGGTGTGTATCGGCGTGTATTGGCGTTGGTGGGTGCCCGGTCTAAAGTACCACTCCACCTCCCACCACTCGCCACCATAATGGCCATCATTCATAGCTCACCCCGCATTGCCCTTCGCCCTCCTCTCACCTCGCGCCACTTTGACCACAATGCCTACAACCCACATCATGATGTTATCACTCATCATCGTTACGTCGGAGGGTTTTCATCAGAAGTTCAATTATCTGATAAGTCCATAACCGAAATGTCCAGATATGTGTAAGCCAATAGACTAGCCCTATCCTATTTAAGTTTCGTAACTCTCATACCTAAAGGTTACCCATCCAAGGACTGTTCAATTTAGGTCCCTAGATTGATGTTGTCACTTTACACTAATCACATTGCAGACATTTTCTCTGTGTTTCTCTGGCAATATACCAGTGATGGTTCATCGCGTCACGTGTCTAGCTGTCTTGTACCTCCGGGGGAATTTTACGGCGGCAATATTCCCTTTAAGGCCTGGCGTCCACCTACTACGATATGGCTCCGATATGGTCTACGATGCACCTCCCGATGAAAAATAAAAATCGCGTCGGAAGGTCACCTAATATCGGGGCAGTTGACCACGTTTCTGTGATTAGACACCAATAAAAAACCCATACAATGTGTGGTGGATTGGCATGTCTAAACATATGTCTACGATTTTGCACCTACCCGATATGTCTCCGACACTTGGTTTTTCTATCGGTGCCATATCGGTACGTCTAAATATCTATCATAGTAGGTGGACGCCAGGCCTTATTGTTTACCGCTAAATAATCGCTCAATGTGACACACTAAATTTCTGGACCATTGCGACGATGTTCAACCCCCCATCGAGAGGGACAATCATCGCTGACAAATGACCCTCTCCAAAGTGCCAAATCTCTCGTGATTTTGAAATCAAATATATTGTGTATTTTCTGGAGGCCCTCTTTGCTATTCCTGTACCAACCCCGCGGAAAGGCCACGGGCAGGAATCGCTGGGGCATTTATTGCTCAGTGAGAACCCACTAAGGCCCGGCGTCCACCTACTACGATAGAATCGTAGACCTCCCGATATGCCACCGATACAAAATGTCAGAATCGGTGCCATATCGGGAAGGTGCAAAATCGTAGACATATGTCTAGACATGCCAATCCACCACGCATTGTATGGGGTTTTTATTGGTGTTTAATCGCAGAAACGTGGTCAACTGCCCCGATATTAGGTGACCTTCCGACGCGATTTTGATTTTGTATCGGGAGGTGCATCGTAGAGCATATCGGAGCCATATCGTAGTAGGTGGACGCCGGGCCTTAAGATCACTATTTGAAGACATTGATCCTTGTTACCTCTGTTCCTTGTTAACATAGATTTTCGTCACCATATACCCTTGTAACGAGATGTTTGTCACCATATAGCCTTATCACCACTCTCAATGATTCTATTTCACCAAGGATTTTTGTCACCATAGACCCTTGTCACCACAGACGCTTCTCACCAACTCACCACTTGGCCCTCCTAATGTCCGGCCGCCTAGCACATCACAAAAGACACTAATCTACTTTGGCCTCGTCAATAATGCATGCGGTCTGCCTTCGCCATCAATTTGTTCTCATCGGGGCAAACATTAGCACCGACACCGACCCGGGTCAAGGGTCACCAGCAGATGTGTCAACCGAATGAGTTCCACACGCATAGAGTGTGACAGAGACGGCCAAGGGTGTTATAATACCCCCAATTAACGAGAGATCCAGTGGCCATCACACCCAACAGAAAATGGGGGGACTGCAGAAGGGTGACTGTGGAAGGTTGGCGCCTCGTCGGGGGGTGGGGTGGGGGTGGGAGAGGGGCTAGGGGAGGGTGGCGGCAAAGGTCTGCATATCAGAGTAGGGTCGGTGGGGGTGCATGGGTGGCTGGTTGTGGATGAGGAGGGGGTGTGATACGTATGGCAAATATTGGATGATTCAATTATTAATGAATTAAACAAGGCTCTGTATTTTGGAATGGTCTGTGATGAGATTACAATGCGAGCGGTGCCGGTAGCGCTCATGTTTGTGTGCACTGTCACATGGTGTCGTCCAACGTCGCCAGCAAATATTTTCCTCTGCGAGTACAAAAGAGCAGCTGTGATGCCAGCGTAAAGCCGCGCTGTCTGCTCGACGCCCGCCAAGCCCCAACTGTCACCCGCTCTGTTGACATAACAGGGTGGATTTTCTCTCCTTGTGTTGATAAATAGCAGAATCGTTTGCATAGTACGTGAACTATTGACAGAGACAACATTTGTGAGATGAAAATGTGCGACAGAAATGTGAAAAAATGGTAAAATCCTAATTCTGTAAGAAGGCATTTTACAAAAAAAATCACAGTTATTGTAATTGATATACCATGAATAATGACGATGGTTATATCATATAACCAGTAAGGAGGCTAGATCCATAGACGGAAGACGAAATGAAGAACCCATATTCATGCATTAATATATGATATATGTACACAATTAAACAGTGTACATGTACACTATTGTAATACGTAGTATAATGTACTTGAGTAAATATCAACATAACAAATATAAACATGCATGGACGATTGTGATATATCAACAAATACCTTGTGTTCTTGGAATATAGATTTGATTCACAAACTTATGCAAATACACAATCTTTATTCTACAAAATGATATCTAAGATTCGTTAACTGATAAAGCTTAAGAGACGCAGTCATACAATCTCCAGTAATTTGTTTCAAACGAAAGGATCTGGACGATCAAGAAAGGCCTTTGGAATGAAGAGGAACTCATAGATAACTACTGGAGTGGCCTTCCCCAACGAGTGTCCTCGTTGCACTGATGGAGTGGCGGTCTTTATGGTCAGTTCAGCCCTTAATAGCTATTGACATCGTGGATTGCATTGGAGAGGACAATGTGTGGGATGGTAGTTGATAGACTGTCGCATTGTCTAACCCCGAGGTAGGGTTTTGACCGTAGGCTAATCTGTACGATTGGCACAAAGAATACCGCATAAGATAGACATGACCGCTTTCTACCATCACCGATCAGCAGCGCCAATTGCAAGTCAATTTGCTCGTCTAACTTCAAGAGGCAGCGATGTATATAGATGTATAGATGCCTGGTGGTAGAGGGTATATAAGATGTGGCCATTTCATCCTAATTAAAAAATGGTTTTATACAATAATTGTGAATGATAAAAAATTATAAGTAATTTACAGCGGATTTTTTTTTAATAGCAGCGTTTATTGACATATAAAAGGATACAATTACAATGAGATATCCTCACAAGACGCTAAAGGAGGAACAGATAGTAACAATGACCACATTCCAGTTCAAATAATAGAGAGTTATGATGATATCATCGTTGCTTATTTTTTATGGATACTTAGATCCTTCACTAAACTAAATTTGCATACATTATTATGCATGGCTGTTACAGAACTAAATCATTTCAGCTGTTTATCTGATACATCGTCAATGTGGTCACAACAAAATTCAGAGGTATCTATCTTACGGATAACTGATAAGACAAACACAGGGGGGGGGGGGACAAGACATATGGGAGACAATCATCCAAAAACAGACATGGGAAAAAAAAAGAAAAAAAGGGAAGCATAAACATTTGTATAGTTCACAGTGGACATTAGTGCCAACTCTCGGCTCCCAGATCATCTATCCTAGAACCACGGATCCTGCACACAGAGAGCCACCGGATTCGCAGAAGCTCACCCACAGGTTTTGAACCCACCCACCCACACCTAGAGACAGGTTTGCTATTACTCGGGCTTTTAGCCTTATGCTCTACGGTATACATGTAAATAATTCTGTCTCGGAAAAATATTTGTTAATAAATTTTTCCTCAAAACAAATGTTAGCATCAGTTAACCCTCTCAGGGCGAGAGTACGCAGGGGCTTTTTTTCTGAAATTCCTTAAAAGCACTGCTATAAACATAAATACAGAGCAGAATTTAATCATTTTTGGTTGAAAGTTAGGAAAACATATAATAATGAATTTCAAGGTTGAATTTTTGTAAATGTAACTATGTGAACACCAAGAAATATTGCGATAATCGAACGTAAACAGAAAGTTTGGCTGCTTTGCCATATTGACACGCCCACTTTAAGTGTCAGAGGCAAAGAAACCAAAACATAAACAATGGCCGATTGGGGAGACGAGGACAAATTTGAATGGGAAGAAATCGGAGATAATCTTCCCTTGACCACGATTTCCACCATGAATCGAACAAAAAAAGGCCCTCGACGCAGAATAGGAGGAGATTGAAGTGCCTCCGGAGAAAGAAGCCATGCACAAAATATCACGTCGTTAGGTGAGGTAGCCCGCCAATCACCAGAAGATGCCGGAAATCAGTGAGTTTGACGGTTCATCCTGCGAATATCAGAGAATATCTAAGATTTTCCTTGTCCATCTCGAAGTTAGAAATTCATAACAAAATGGCAGACTCAGACTGGAATGGTGCGGGATCACATATTTTCATCTTTTCTAATGGTGACATGTCGAGGTTGAAAGTGGTGACGGCAAAACATTATAGTGTATGAATTTCTACGTCTCCACTTGTAATTTTGCAGAATATGTGAAAAATCCAGTATAATCGATGGTAAGGTTGAATATTGCGAACGCCTCAGGTTGGCTTCCATAGATGTAGCACTGAGAGGCTGAGACTGACAGCTCCGATAGCACACTTTTCATCATTTTTCTCTGTTGTTCTTCCCACAATATATTATATGTGGGTACCATGGTGGTGACGGCAAAACATATCTAGTTTGTGAATTTCCAGGTCTCCAGTCATGATTTTGTCAAATATCAGAGAAATTCAAAATATTCCTTGACGTGCTTCGAGATGGGATTTGACATTGTAGAAAGCAGAACGCTCGCTTTGGCCGCCAGTGCCACAGGTTGGTAGGGTTGGTTGAGACGGCCAATTCCCATCCCTGTAGTATGAAAATAAAACAAGAATATGTATTAACACTATGATAGAAAGACGTTTATGTACACAAAGGGTTATCAGAATTATTACAATGCCTAGAGAAGCCGACCCATATCTTTTGCTTTGACGTATATTTTGAAACCAAAACAAACCGAATTTAAACAAATATGGCAGCCACAGAGGCTTAGCAACATTACCATCATTATATATAGTATATTCAAATATGATTCTAGTGGTCAGATCCCATCCTTACCTGTAAAAATCTCCTGGACGTTGTCCATAAAGTATGGTACGTTTGCAGCCGTACTTCGCAAATGTTTTCCCCCTCACGAATAAGTACGGGGGCCCAACAGTTTTTGTGGAACCTTGTCTAGTAAACTCGTATTGAATACTTTTAAACCCCAAAATACTCTATATATACTAATTATAGTTGTGTGATGGCTCAGTATCGATCATTTTTATTAATATTTTATTAATTACATTAAGATTTTTTGTTGTTGTTTTGTTCAAATTGCTTCACAATTTTAAACTGCCAGGCAGCCGCCGTCCTGAATTTCTATATTACTCACACTTCCACACCCGTTTTCGCAAAGAAATACGTATATACCAATGCTGAAACTTGGTTAATAATTCAGAAAATGTCTTTTATTAATCATATGATACATAAATTAAACTGACATCTATTGATACATCTGTTTTGGGGTGATTTGCATGTGCCCATCGCTTTGTTTGGCACAGAAGCCGACTTAGGGCCAATTCTCCCTGGTGGCAGTAAATATAACGTACTGCCGCTCGCCGCAATAGCATTAGGTGCCGCCACCAGGGCTCGGCCGTGAGCGGCTCCGCGGTGTAGGGTGGCTCGCCTGGAAAGGGTTAATTATACTTTCATCTTCTATTGATTGTATCTCATAAATATATATAAATGAACACAAACCGCCATGGATGAAACACTGGCTTGGGCGAACCACCTTCTTTGTCAGACATTTCATTAGAAAACAACGATCTACTTCAAGTTGTACCTTGACCGCTTTTATGTGGTTTAAACACTGTAATTCTTACAATAATATGTAAGCATTTTGAATTATTTTCATACTTTCTCAATGGTTACAAAATAAATAACCACATAGGATATACTGCTGTCGTGTCTTCTAAATATTTTAACTTTCAAATAGTACATATTTCACAGACGACCCTAATCTTGCTATGAAAAGGTGAATCTAGAATTGTGACGGATAAAAAGAAATTGGCGTTCATATAAAGTGGAGTTTAATCGATTCTCTTATACAAATATTTCGCATGAAAAAGAAAAACAAACGAGAAAAGTCATTCACGGTTGAAGGCAATAACAACAGCCGCCATTGACCCCACTAATTAATAACGTTCCCATATTGATAAAAGATTGAGTGGTTCGAGCGATAATACCGGAAGTGTTGTCTCTGAAAACAGCCACCTGGGTTGTTTAGCTCGACCTTCGGCGCCCGGAAAACAATAGCAATTTGCAGCGACTCAAGTTGGCCACCAAGAGGCCAAACGGGCCTTCTTTGAATACAACAGAACACCCCGTCGATGGCAATCTGTTGTCAGTCGTTATCAGAACGTCAAAGTTGAGTTGTCCCTGCCCCGAGCGTTCCCCTCCCATCGCGCACTCCGCTCATACCCGCCGCCAGTCGGCGCTTTTGCGACAATGACGCAAGGCGTGGGACGCTCGGGGGACAATCGAACGTCATTTAATGTCAACAGTTCGGCGGAGGGCGGACGGCGATGACAGCGGCCAGTCCGCCGCTTGTTTTCGTTCTATTGTTGACGCGGTATCTTCGTTGATTCAGCGCGATTGCTCAATTAGGTCTGCGCGGCGGTCGGCGGGAGTCACTCGTCTCCGGGTGCTCGGGCCCGACCCAGAGCAACTTTGAAATGACCGGGTGAAGAGGAACATCACTCATTCCATAGAGTCAGTCAACTGCGGCGAAACAACTTGAGACAACTTGACTGACAGGTGAAACTTTTTTTAATTCAATAAGGTGAATGACAAAGGTAATAGCCTTAAATGGCGCTCTTCTTTACAAGAGTGAAAAACAGTGCAGGACAATGCTTATAACTCACATACACAACAACAGTCAACTATCATTATCCCATTATAGTCATTAATGGCAATATGATCATTTAGGAAGTCAACATTGTAATTTGATTTGGCGGGCAAAGATTGAAATCAAAACTTGACTGATATATGACATATTTACATCTTAACTAATAGGTTCTATTATAGAAAGAACGTGACTAGGTGGAAGCCATTACCGTGTGTATTATACTGTATATATATAGAAAAGGCAAACTAAAAGAAAAATGGTCATTCCCACACGTCAGTTGAAACGGACCTTTCCCTCTGCTACCTTGATTGATCTCCATGACATGATGTTTCAGAGACAGCTTGACTGAGATAGTTGAGCAGGAAGATTTCGCCTCAAAATGGTCAATGGGTTGACCCGAACCGGTCATTTTGACACCTTGAGTGATCAGTGTGTGCCTCTGATTGACAAGGCCATAATGACAATAGGTGATTGGAATGTCCACATGACTGGGACGGTTCCCTATCACGATCTGTTTGACACGGGTCATCAAACTAATTGCACAAACAGCAGCTCTAGAGGAATCGTGGCCAGACAACAGCCTCGTAAGTGTATCCTCTTTAGAGTATCATTATCCCAAGAACAGTTTGCTGCTGGTATGGAAAAGGAAAACAAAATATTTTTAAAAAGTCGAATATGGTTTATAACAAAGTCTATACGGATCAATTATGTCACCTCCAACAAGCCTCTGGTGAAAAGGGCACAAAGGGTGAGCGGCTGCATAAACAGAATCGCAGATGGTTGCCACGCTACATCAGTCGGCGACAGAGGGCGCTACCCAATATTACAAATGAAAATAAATCATGTTTTGCTTGGTTTTTGAAAGAACGAGATAGCGTGCTACCTTTCATTCATTGCTTGCTCAGAGGTCGCCCTTTGAATCGATAACTCTCAAATCACTCATTTTCAATTTCAGAGCACCACAAGTGATGGTCTTTCGTAACTTTATAGTGAAATGAAATTATTGACTTTGAATTTCGATATTTATAAGGACTACACATAATCAGGGCTTGGGGAGTTCTTTGCCCTTAACAGTGTTATTTGGTGATTATTTTAAAAACTTCCCATAGGGAAGATGTTGATTGTATTTACTTGACCTTGCTTTAAGAAAATGAAAATGTAAAATGACCTAGTAGCATTTGCTATTTTACCTACGCTTGAATGTAGATGCACTACATTCATGTATAACAATAATCCTAACAAGAAAGGCATTCTAATACTCCAAATAATTTCGGTGCAATGATCTTTCACGATCTGAAGGAGTCTATTTAAAAATAGACACATTATATACACAATACACCAACCTAACTAGCGCTCAATACAAAGCACTGCCAACTTCATAAAGACTGAATAACAAAGCCCATCGAGAGCCTAGCGACGATTAATGTCTCGCCTGTTCGTTAATTATCCAGCTCGTTAGCATCTTCTATCCTCCTTGTCAAACTGCAATCCCCGGTGCTCAAAGTGCTCAGCCCGCGGATCAACGTGTGCATATGGCATTCCCCACCCGTGCACAGCCCTAATTTATTTGTCATCTTCATCCTCTGCTATTTCTCATCGCGCACCTCTGTCGTGGCCAGTAGTAATCGCGCGGTTTGCCCACCCGCGATTAGGCCCTTGTATGCGCGCGCACGAGGCGGGGATTTGAACTAAAGCCGACCGTGACCACTCTCCAAGCAGAGAAATTGTGCACTACACCCTTCTGAAGCCTCCTCTGCCACAAGTAAATCCATCCAATATAGTCTAAGCATCTAGAAGCAAATTACACGATATAAATTTACTCCACATTATGCAACTACTATTTATTATAAATCAGCCCTACATCTCTACCAAAAATATGCACAGATATCAAAACTTAACTGAAATATGAAACCATTAGAGTGTTGGATTGTCCCCTCGCCCACTATACACTATGGGGTTTTAAAGCGTTTCCTTCAAAAAGTCAATTTCACTATCTTAATGATATTGTAGTAGTTTAATACAGTGTAAATAAATCGAGATGATTTCGGCCATCATACGTTATCTTTGATTAATTGACCTAGCACTGGGGTATGAGTGATGGGTGAAATTGGCCTATCAGGGTCCAGATCTCGGTAAACAGTTAAGCTGCACGCGAGGAGAGTCTATAAAAATATAGACAGAGAAACTCCAAAAATAAGTTATTCTTAGAGGCATAGTGATGTCTTGATAAAGCTTCTCTGTGCTTGAGCATTTATATCAGGATTGTCCTTGAACATTCTTGCTTACTTAATTGACTACACTTACATTCCTCCTCTGAGAAACATTTCATTTCCAGTTTCTCGATATAAGGGCTTCACTAAGAAATCTCACAGAAATATACTCTTGAAATGCAGTCAGATTAATAGGAAATGACTTGGCTGCATGGTTTATTATATGATTGCATGAGGAGTTTGACATGCTCTATGGGGATTGGCCTGTTGACATATGTATAAAACGGATGATGCTTGGTTAGAAAAGTCTGGTCAGTAGGTTAATTACTTGCTGTTAGAATTAATTCAATGTGAGAAAATGTTTATTTTGCTTGATGTTGTAATCGCCTTCATGTTTACTAAAACCGCCAAGCTTTAACAATTAGCATCTCGAAACCATTTAAGAGATGAGTTTTTCATTTTTGTTCTCATTCCTTTGAGGGGCAACATGCACAACCTATGGCAGAGTATGAGGACGAACAAGAACTGCTTGGAGAATGTGAGGTAGTGTTGTGCGCCACACATTGACAATGGCGCGTCGAGTGGTGGACTTCCTACTTTTTGTTCTTTGTTTTATATCAGGCCTGTTAACTATATTCACCAGTGTCGTTTTCTCTCCTCAATAACTGATCGTTATCAATATGTTACAGCCACTGACTGCAGCTTTTTAGCTGGACTTCTGTGGATGGCTTTATTCAATTTTACCCAGGCATTTTTACCTTTCGCATAGTGGATTAATATCTCAATTTCTCCTGCCATAAAGTTTCCTCCTCGTTTATCGAGTGATGCTTTCGACAAGACGAAATTCATTATTTCTAAATGATTAATGTTTCAGTATACATGTATGAAATTAGGTATGGTCGTTCTAACTTCCCAATGAGAGACCATCAAATAAATATTTTTCCGTATTTGTATTCTTTCTATGGACCCCTATACACATACTGATGAGTACCTTTATTTGTGCTACTTATTTTGACACATTGCTTATTCAAAATCTAACAATCAATAATGGCATGTAAATATACACAGAACGTTCATACAATAGTAATGCAATTAGCACACTATAGCAAAACTAGTGGCGCTCTATTCACTACCAATGATATACTGAATATCAAAAAAAGCTAGTAAATAAAGCCCTACATTGCTTAAAACGTGGGGCACTTTTACATAATATAAATATGTGGTTCTGCGTCATGTTTACAACTGTTATATATACATGAGTGGGGTATGTTAGGACTGAATCATCTTAGATTTATATAATCCGAAAAGTGTGCTTTTGATGAAAGGTATTTGAGCTTTGGCACAGTATTAGTGTAGGTTCTTGTAAATTTATCAGAACACATTAATTTTACCGTACCTTAAGATATTGCGAAAAGGATGATATGTCGAGGCATTTACATAAAAGCTTCATAAATTAGTTTGAGCACTAAGTGTCAAGAGCGGGGCGTGATGTAAATCCCAGTTATCATATAATACCCCATGTGATCGTTCATTCCAAGGGCGTCTTCTCGGTGGTTAACGTTATCTCTAAGTCCAGCTTAATCTCCATTGGTCAACGTGTATTTACATGCGCATTAGTCGTAAAGCTCGCCCCCCTTCGCCCCTGTCAAAATCAGACGTGTCGACTTAATTTGTATGTTCTGCTATGGTTTATTGGCCAGCCTCCGCCCCTTGCGTCCAGCCCCGAGGTCCCACGCCCTATGCATATTTTTGCCATTTATTTTTCTGATGCTGACCACCCTCACGTCATTTGTGCCAACCTGTAGTTTATGGCCAATAACTATTTGGGGTGGGATCCAGTGACCATCAGGGGGCCATCATCCTGGGCATGCTTGACCACTCTGCCCTGGGGCAAGATTCCTAAAATCACTCTCAAAGTAAGAAGCGGTTTCAGATTTCATACAATGATATCGTTTTCTATTCGAATTCAATAATCTGTCATTGCCATTTCAATCGGAATAAGAAGGGAATAGAGTTTTCAACTGAGAAGAGAAATTATCAACAGTGGTTCTGGGAACTGGTACTTAATCAAATGGAGAAAATCATGTGCTGGTGATTTATTACCACGTGCATGATATGTATGATATTCTATAACCGTCTCACCTATTCAAATGTCATAGAAATGTCTTTGAATGACAGGACAACTGCTCCTAAATCAACCAAGGACCCTACAGCTGGAATAAAGTTTCACAGCTGCGAGGATGACGAGTAAAAACTATCGCTTTTTCACAACAAAATGCAGCAACAGCCAATATTAGTTGAACGATGATGTACCATCTGATCAGGCTATGCAAATTCCACCTTAGAAGAGATACATATATCAGGCCACCAAAAGCTGTTACAGTAAAGTGATATGTCTTCAGGGCGTGATAAATTGGACCTGATACACTACAGAGACACATGGTGATGCATGTCAGATCAGATCTATGTTAAAATATTGCTGTTGATTTTAATATGATATTACATCGACATTCAGTTGTTCATATTGTCACTTTTGATAAACATGGTCCTGTACCCGGAGAAAGAGTATAATCATGTAGCCTAGGTACTGAACAGCTTACATATATACTCATGCATGATATATTTCAGTTTGTTCTGTTGAAGATGTAAAAGTTTTATAAAAGATTATAGATTGCATCCATTGCTCCTATTTGGTTCTCCTCAAAGAACATCAATGTTAACGATCATCAGTCAGCGCTTTCTGACATAGATGCTCTACTCCACCAACAAATTGTGATCAA
Source organism: Alentia gelatinosa (assembly GCA_950022655.1). Taxonomy (NCBI): domain Eukaryota; kingdom Metazoa; phylum Annelida; class Polychaeta; order Phyllodocida; family Polynoidae; genus Alentia; species Alentia gelatinosa. The sequence continues at coordinate 44,822,597 of OX465583.1, read as the reverse complement.
ATACAACAAGATAGCCCATTGATTAATATGTCAATAGTGGTATGCAGCAGATAGAAACTTTGCTTTCGTTAGTATGCCTATCATTTCTGCATAAAGTAAATAATAATCCAGCTTATTGTGATCTTCGTAGAGATAAAGACCTTGCTACAATCAATGAAATCAGGCTGAACTGTTCTACCTCATTATCTCTAAAGCATTTCCATGCACTCGATTTCGGATATATAAATATGGCCTTCGCAAATGTGTCCAGTTATACCAAATGTTATTGGAACAATTCAGGGGGTAAGTATATGATGGCAGGTGCAAATCCATGATTGCACTCATATGACATCGATTTTAACCCGAATAAAATGACATTTATATTGCCGCTCACGGATGACAACATGCGTTTACCTCCATCAAACACTGTGGTATCATTACACTCAGTAATGCCTCAAGCAGACCGAAAATCTCCAGTGAACTCCTGAACAGTAGGCAGGCTCACACCCGCCCTTTCTCATCCGTGTGAACGACCTGGTGTATTCCATATATAGATTGTTAACACCGCCTCGGCAGTAAGCATTAAACCATTAGTGTCTGTGAAATGCAAAATCTCATGTCAACCTGACGTAAACGCGGTAGGAACCGGAACACCGCTCGGCCGGCCCCGTTTGGCCGCCAGGGGGACTGTGCCCCTCCTGAAATACAAATGGTAATCCCCGCGTAAATGCGCTCTTCCGGTAGGCAGACGCGCATGGGCAGAGACGAGATCAAATGAGGAGAAAGTGATCGGGGGAACATACGGGCATCCCATGATGGTGACTTCGCATGCTTTGGTGCCATTGGCGCTGTAGCTGGGGGCCGGCGGGCGGCAAATGTTGAACCGCCGTACTCAGCAAAACAAGCGTCTCTGAGCGTCACCCCGGGGACGGTAGTTTGACCTTGACCCCGTAGCTGACCTCCTCAAGGTCGTCTATATGTATATATGTTTAAAGAGACTAGAGGGGAGTATAAACTTTGTGAAATTATGCATCAAGTCTCCAGTTTAGCGTATCGCTTCTGAAATGTTCCTCTTTAATTCTAATTACCGTCATTTTACATCCTTGAATTACAACTTGTTCCAAGCTTACTCTCTTTTTCCCATCTCTTTTTCAATCTAATTTTGTTGTACAGAACCAAGTCCACGTTTTGGGGCAGAGCGCCAGTGCTGACAGCTTCTGACTGGACTGGTTTACAACAATGTTTCAAGCCATCACACCCATCATCAATGTTCATACCGTGAGCAGATGAGCGGCTCCCCCGACGATTATACATCAAGTTTCAGCAGGACCACCACAGTTCTCAACGCCTTCATTAAACGCTAATACCGCAGTTCGGAAATGATCGGCGTCCTCCCGTGGACGTGCCCAGCGCTTTACGACACGCAGGCCGCGTACATTTCACCGCCTTAATTAAATCTTGGCATTGTCTATGGGGACTGAGTGCGAGTGGTTTTGTCATTTATGGCCTAAATGATAATCAGAAATATATCACAGACCATGGGCGATTACGCCTGATGACGCCAGAGGGCGCATCGTTCTGCGCATGCCCGCAGCGGTCAGCTCCATCCGCGTCCAATGAAAGCAGTCGATACATGTAGCGTCTCGTCGCCGCCAACCAAACTCAGTTTGACTTATCAGTTTATCGCAATGATTTGTCACGTCCTGAGCGTAGGACGACTGTGGACACTTTAATTGCAGAAAAGAGAATCACTAGGAAAGATTAATCTTTCCAAGTGACACAACCTGACTGAATACATCAAGATGACAAATATCATACCCAAGATATTTCTAAACAAAGAATGAGAAGATGCCGAATTGTAAAGTAATACTCAAATCTTTCATTTCGGACAATAATAAATAGTATTTTGAAAAAAGCACATCTTCTCAATACTAGAACTTTAAATGTTTCTGATTGCGATGCAGAAATCCATTACTGTTGCACTTGAAAATAGTTCTTCATTTTGATTGTCGTTTAAATGAATTAAAATTGTGAATATTAAGTTTTTTTCTCACCCATATTTATCGGTGGGTGTAACATTTGATGCCGATGATACTAAAATGAACCGCAGGGTGCCTGGGCGATAATAGCAGAAATGAAAGTGACCCCGTGCATGACAGATGCGGCTGTAGAGACGCGCAGGTTGGGTTACCTGCGTGGACACGGCTCTACGACTCAGACAATGGGGCGTTAATGACTGACCAGCACGACGGACACCGGCCCCCGCTGCTCACACCAGCCCCCTACCACTATAAGGACTCGGTTACCCACTGGTCAGTCGATGTCCGACCGCATGTTCTGTTAAGGGTCGCCGATAGAGGCCGGTCCGGAGGGACGGGTCAGCAATGTCGGAAATGCCCCATGGCCGCGGGCTATCTCCTCTCCCCCACTGTTTCCTAAATCTGTCGTCGATTTTCTATCCCCGCCCCTCCGCTTCGCAGTACTCCCTCCCAGCGTCCCTACCGCTGCCACGCCCTTGTCTCGGCCTGTCTGCTTCCCCGCATCGCCGCGTTGCTTCCATCCTGCCGCCACGTTTAATACGCATGCGTGCCCGGAAGCCAGAGTCGTGTGAGACTTGGGGGCCGGGCGCGGCGCGGACTCCGGAGACTGGGCGGGCGGCGGCGGGCGTCCGCGTAGCGTCTCGATAAAGTCTCCCATCTCCAATCTGTCGTTTGATATTGAATTATTGCGCGCCGTGGGGGCGACGCCGTCCCCGCGGCCCAATACGTCGTCATATCTGTAAATGATGTATTTTAATGCCGGGGCGATATTGACGATTTGCCATGATATTCGCTCGTTAATTCCGCCGCTTGGCGAGTCCCGCGGTAATTGTCTACAACTCGCCCCGACGAATCCATCAATTACCGTCTGCCGGCCAACCTGCGTCTTGTGGTGACTTCCGGTCGGCAAACGCAAATTTTACATTAGCCTGGCGACAGGCCGGCCTGGCCGAAATGTATGACCTGTGTATTGGGGGCCATATGGGACCGGACCAAGGGGTCAGGCTGGAGGAATTGGCTTGCCCCAAACTGCCCTGTTTGAACTCCGGCCGATCAGATGTCGGACATGAAACTGTGCCTTGTATGTCACTCATCCCAGCAACTACCCCTTTTATCGCCCCCGTGGCCGCCATTTTGAACGCCCGGTTAATACCACCCGAGGCTAACTTGTAAAGAAGGCCTCAGATGTAGCGAGCAACGCCATCAAGTGGGAAATCTCCTGTAGGGCGCTAAATCACCATCACTTATAACATGGAAAGTGTGCACACGACGCCAGAGGCTCTGTTCAAACGAGAAAATGCCCCATTTAAGGTGCTTCAATAAATGGTTATAGGAGAGGTAAGAACATTACAGTACACAATTAACAAAATAACAAGTTCGCGCCAAAAGTGTAGTTGTCTTTTTCTTAAACAATGTTTTTCTTTTTCTCATAGTCATTTGTGTCTTAAATATTTTGAGGACTCGTAAACAGCTAATGAAAATGAATAATCGATCAACTTGCAACAGGGAATTACTGACATTAGTCACGCTTTGCATTATTTCAAGCCGTGCTTTATTTTGTTAAACTTGGGAAAAAAGTTCCATAATTTCCAACTTAATGCAAGTGTGAAATCTCTGTGTGTCCTTTTAACAATTTCAATGATCAAATTTTTTCGTCAGTGTCACCTCGGCAGTTGAACTTAGTTACGCTCGCTTAGAGAGCAGCCGGACACACGGACTTGGCTGGAGATGTGACGGACGCCACCTAACGGGCGCCAACTGAGGATCAGACGACATTTCCAATTCAGTTCCCGCCATAACCCCGTAGATTAACGGTACTGGGAGGAAGTGATCTCTGGGCATGCGCTGAATTGGCCGTGTCAGCGTCAGTCCCCGCGAGGTGGCGCTAACAGACTGCGGCGATTGGCTCAGACGTGACCGCTGACCCTCCTGCTGGTTCTCGACGTCCGGCAACTCCCGCGGTGTTTCCCACGGGAACTAGCAACGTCATCACAAGTAACATGGCGGATGACTTTCGCAAGCGATATGGCTACAAGATGTACAAGAGAGACACTCACATAGAACGCGTATCACAATATATTTTCATGCAATTCGTAAAGTTTGCCATGGTGATACATCTGGAAAAAACAGGAGGGAACCACACGTCCGCACCCTTAAGCATCAAATCCACTGAGGCGAAGGAATTTTCATGCGAATCCATGAGCGATCCCATAAGACTACGAGACTGTGTGACAATGCGACTGCCATGTGACTACCATGCAAACGCCAGCTCGACTAAAAAGATTGCTCCTAGTGGTATTATGAAAAAAAATGATGCGACTATGTGTAACCTTGGAAGGGACAGAGCAGTGATTTTGATAATGGTGACTCTTAATGGCGATCACTTTTTTGTTTATTATTGTACAAGAAGAGGTACCTAGAAAGGCCTCTGCCTAGGCAGGTTTTCAGGCTGATTCGTTCAACATTTATCAACTGGATGGGAACAAGCCTCGTACAATACATATTATAATACAAGGATAATAATGATGAGGGATGAGATTGGTGATGAAGTTGGTAAAGTTATATAATAGTTCTATACCTTATACCTTCTTGTACTTCAATTGGGAGAGACTTCCAGTAATCTTTACAGCTTCGTTTAAAGAAAGTGGTCCATGGCCTACGCAATTTTATTATTCTTTTGCATTGATCCCTGGTCTTTGGGTTCACTTCTAGCTTGATCAAAGCGAGCGAGATATAGCCTTCTATGTTCAAGAGGTTGCACAGACCCCTCTTTTGATTTCTCTGGAGCTTGTCCAGATCTGCATAAAAGATATATGCACAGTTAAAGTCTAGTGATTTAATATAATTTTGCATCGTTATAGGGGTCTTGATTAGCTTAATTAGACTAGGGAGTAGCTAAACTTCTTACTTCGATTATTGTACCACCTTGATGATCATTGAACTTTCATATAGGATAGGTTTCCTCGAGTGGCTTGGCCTCAGCGACACATTAACCTCACATCCCTGTAGCCCTAGGTAATAAGGACAAACAATGAAATCTGATTATGTAACTTTATTATCCTGAGAAGCAATCCATTGATATGTTGTTTGATTGGTGCACTGCAGTTGTGCTCACCCCACTTTCACATTAGGTAATAATGTAAGTCCACAGCAAACTGTCACTCTTAAGTACAACAGATTAATAGTATCTAGTAATCCTCACACAGTAGATATGATTGTTCAAACCTGATCAATTGTGCAGTCTTGTTCCATAGATTGCATGAACATTTCTAGTTATCGTTTCATCGTTCATGTCTGGTCCTTAATAAACATCCAAGTACAAGTATAATTTTTCATGACTCACTCATAACCACTTCACACTTTCCATGATGTTAGTCCATTCCAGTGTTTCATTCCAATAAGTCCATTGTATCCTCTCTGTGTTCTCTCCCATTAAGAGTTAGTTCCTTACACATTGGTCTATAAGTTACTCACAGAAAAGCCTCCGGCGCCAAGAATAAGCTCATCTTCCAGTGAGGAGTTCTCTACTAGACCTCATACTCAAGTGCTGCTCTCCGCAGCGGCCGCAGAGGTATACTCCTCTGCTGCTACGTCAGCAACTCAAATGATCATTCCCTTTCTTATACAGACCATCTTACTTAGTGTTAGCAGCTCTTGTACACACATCAAACCTTATTACAATATCTTGTCAACACTCTTATCACTGAAGTCAAAACATAATCTCGGACGAGCGTGTAGTGCAATTTATATAACAGTTAAGAAGTAACAGACCTAAGATGCTACCAGCCTTAATCGGAGAGTGGAAATTAAAGAATTGCCTACCCTTACACGTTGCCTGCGACAACCTAAACAACTACCAAGCCAGATAACTAGTTGTTGACTTAGGCCTAATTTACGGAGCTTATCAATCAGGGTGGGGTGATGTTCTAGGTCAAAAGCCTTGCTTAAGTCCACAAATACAAAGAGAAAAAGGTGTCCACTGTGTCTGCTAGTATAAAGTGCTTGAACAAGTTCTGTGATAGTATCTAAAGTGCCTTTATTATTACGAAACTCAAATTGTTTCTCGTCAAGTACATTATGGTCCTTTAATTGTGTAGTAATAGCTTTGTGGATTAACCATTCAAGCGTCTTTCCCGGCAAAGGCAACAGTGAAATAGGCCGCCAATTTCCTATAGGATCAGAAAGTGCTCCTTTTGGAATGGGAATTACATCGGTATATGGCCACATTTCAGGAAAGATGCCTTGAGATATTGAATTCTGGAATAGGTGGGACCCTCTCAGGGGGCAGTCTTTCTATTTCGCAGCCTTCTCCCCGCCCTGCCCACTGAAGTTGGGGTTGCCAAGCTTGGCAAGCCCCTTATGTAGCCTACTTGCTTGCCCTGGTAATATCAGCAGGTCCTTCACATCCTGCAGTGTCATTATCATAAGGACTTCATAGTCAGCATAGTCACATATCTCCTATGTGTCTCCATATACACACCTGAAGAAAGAAAACATAGTTTTGAAATGTTGCAGTATGTGTGGACACCAACTAGGTGCAACTGGTCCATTCGGGTATCAGCATTGGAAAAAAAATTCCAATGATGATACCCGAATGGGGAGAGCAAACGAAAAGTTTTTCATAATTCAACTGATATGTTCATATTTAATGAAAGATTGTAGAATTCCAAACGTGAACAATTAAAAGAATTGGGTGAGATCCAGTTAGTGGACCACTGATAGAATCCATTTAGTGCGCAGCCAAGCAGCCAGTTCTACACCCCCATCCTGCCAGCCAATTCCAACTTTGGGCTGAAAGGCTGTCGACCCAGTCGAACCATGATAGCTCAACCCCACCCCTCCACACAATCCCTGCCTTCCTCTACTGACCGACGAGTGGGGGAGGGCTATAGGAGGGTTTCTCTGAGGCCTTGATACTGGGCTCTGAACCATCCGATATGACACATTGTAAAAGTGAAAGCACGGCAACGCAACATATGTATGATTATGTCCCAATACCCATGATGAAAAGACACCCCATTCTTCATGTCGTTGTTATTTTTGTTGATTATCCCATACCTCACTACCAGATCTATGGTTCAGATGGGCTAAGAACGATTTTGAATGGGTTGTTTCGATACATAACTAATATCCACTCTGATTGGATCATTCACAGTTTAAGACACCTGTTTGCAATAATTTATTTAATCTAATAACAATCACGTGTATGCTTAATGTCATTTAATGCCTTATGTAATAGAGCTTATATCCCATTGCGGCTTTTTTTTTTAAATCACTATTTATTAGTTATGGTTATGACTTGTGCAGAAATGCCCCGAAACTGACACAAAGGAATAAAACAGTTGACATTTTGTTTATCAAATCATTCATAAGAAATCTTTGAAGGTAAGCGTGCATGAACACATACTGAAATTGGCACAATGCCTATAAACAGGGAAGTCCGTTTTCCTCTTGCTTGATAGGAGTGCTTCCTGACAGTTCGCCAGACAGGCAGACGTTTCTCGGACTGTTACCAAACAAGCTAAATAATCTGTGGAAGCCACAGACACTTGAACAATTAAGCATTAGGTTCAAGTCTTTTTGAGATAGCAGGCTACAGAAGTGTCAGAAAAGGTGCTGCTGAGATTCTGTGCTGGAACACAATCTCCTCGTCTGAATTATAGGGTTCCATTTCACTGAGACAAGTTATTTTCCCTGCATTTGTGCAAACTAGGGAGAGAAACTCATGAAATTTCTATTTCAAACACTTTCACATTTTATAGGTGTATTTTGGTGAGACAAATGGACCCACTGCTGAATCGCCAACTAAGTAGCTAACGGAGCCAATAGGAGGCCAGCAAACAGGATCACGTATTTCATGCCCTCATCTGAAGGGTTCCAGGACGAGTGTTCACTGGAACTATGTCTGAGACTATGTATCAAGTGCGTCCCTCCTTGTGAATCCAATTCGCCAGTATTCCTTGAGAATGGCCAAAGCATCTTGCCATGAGATTGTTGTACCAAAAGAGAATTGTCTGAGACTAGGGGAAAGGTGCATAGTACACTATCTCGGGTGCTTTAGTCTCCTCGTGTGAATCCCACTTTAGACTTGCCATATACACCCTACCAAGGTACATCCAGGGCACAAAATGTGCCAATTCCAATAACATACTTCTTAGCAAACAAACTTCCCGTCAGTACATAGGCCACAACCTGCATACACATGGGTGACCCATGGCCGTTGGTCAGGGGTGGTCATTGCTCCCCCTGACACTCCCCCCGCGCACCCTGCGCACTCCCCCCTGGTGTCGGTCACGTGAACCCCGCGGTCAAGTGGCCCCTCCGCCGCTCTGACCTCCTCCTCATTCTGCTCCTGTACTTCACTACGTACACACGTACTTTTCTTTCCCAACTTTTGGCCACCTCTCCACGCCGTTCTCAGATACTCCCCGAGTGTCTGACCGTGCAGAGACAGGGTCTAAATACGGGCGAAGTAAATTAGTGAAAAAAGGAACAGATAGGATGGCTCCACCAACGACACGCGCGCAAGCGGGCGCCTCCACGTCCACGGATCAGGCCTCGGAGTCAACCGTGAGGGAGAGCGACCACGTGGAGTCCGCGTCTCAGGACGGTAGCCTCCGGTCGGCCCGCTTAGTGGCCGTAGAGACCGGACTGTCCGATATGAGTAAGAAACTGGACGCACTCATCCAGATGCAGACGCAACGGTCGGCGGGACGGGCATCGCCCCCTACGGTTCGGTCAGTCGCAGAAGTAAGGACTCGGGACTGGGCCGAGGAACAAGCCGCCCGCGCCATGCCTTCACCCCGCCAGCTACGAGACCTCTACGCAGGGAATCCGTATATTCAATGCGAGCTCGACCGTGAGGCCATCCGCCACGACAAAACGGCTGGTAAGCTTCAATCCGATATTCACGTTACTCGTTTGATCAGTAAACCTTACATGTTCGTGGATAGGGAAGGGGTCTACACGTTGTCGCAGAAACTAGAACTGAGGGGAACCCTAGGACCCCTGGAGTCCCTGAGTGCATTTATTGGGCTGCTCGGGGATGACCGTGCGGTCGACCCCGTGGACCGTGAGGCCATGTTCAAACATTTACATCAGGTTTCGATCGACGCCCAGAGCCGGCCGTGGGCCGGAGTGAGGAGATGGTCGAACCACGTGTTTGATCAGATCGAGGCCGGGAGATTGTCGTGGTGTGATTACTCCCGGATCCAGGAGGAGCGAGTCCGACTCGCAATGACGACCGGGACGCTCACCAGCGGCGCCGACACGGGAAAGGCCCGAGGACGGGAGTTGCCATGCCGGCAATTTAATTCTGAGAAGGGGTGCCGCCATAGGAATGGCCACGACGACGGACCCGTGAGATGGTTGCACGTGTGTTCGTACTGCGACTCCGTGGGGAGGCAGTGCGGACATTCGTTACACGCGTGTAACCGGAAACTTGGCTACACAATGGGATATGACAACGGGCAGGCTGCGCCCACACCAGCACCCCGGCGAGCACCCCAGGCCGGACACGCACCCCAGGCCGGACACACGCTCCGGGCGGTTGACCCGAGGGCGGATATGCTCCCACAACAAGGACACGGGGCAAAAAACGGCTACGGTGCGCCCCGCGAGTGAGCGGTGCGCACCCGCAAGCTGTCACAACACGTGCACCCCTCCCCGGGCCCGGGGTCGTGGGGTGCAATCAACGTGACGTAACACCAGCGGGCCCTGTGATCTCCCCCACCGCCAACAGGATTTCCGGTGACCGGACGTGGGCGGAGGTCGTAAAGGGAGACGGCCCGGCGACCACTGCGGACCCCCACCCCCTCACGTGGAGGGGGGACAACAAGGGGGGTGCACGTGACCCCAGCACGAAGGCCGGCCGGCCAAGTGGTCGGGTGCCAACCCTAAACAACAACAAAGAAGGGGGCGGGACCAGCCATGTGAATGACAGTCACACGGGGCGGCCACCGCAGCGCTCCTGTGGTAGTACGAGTGTTAGTGTTACCGCACCAGCAGAGGACATAACTAACACTCCGGATTTCGGGAGACTAAAAGAAGTTTGCCGGACCGGAATTCCGTCGCCCGGACTCCGCACGGACCCGGAGGCCTTCATGGAACACAGGCGGGCCCAGTGGCCCCGCTTCACCGACGCCGGCCCCCCGGCGCACGGCCACATACAGAAGCGGTCCGGGCCCCGGGCCTGCCCAACGCGCTGTGTTAAAAAATAACCCTGCCGACGGATCTAAAACTACGGGCATGGGAAGCCTACCTCACGGCCATGGAGGACAAGAAAGAACTTCTGGGCTTCATCAGGTACGGCTTCCCTCTGGGCTACCTCGGGCCGGCCAGTGACACTCGGGACGTACCCAATCACCCCAGCGCGACCGGTTTCCCTAAGCAAGTTGGGGACTTCATACGCAAGGAGAGGGAGTTCTTGAACCTGATGGGGCCGTTTCCCCATTCGGACCGTGGTGCCACGTTTCGCCCTTGATGTCCCGGGAGAAGCGCGGGTCCAAGGCCCGCCACGTCATAACCGATATGACCTTCCCCCGGGACCGTAGCGTGAATGCCTACGTCATGAAGAATGCCTTGTACGGGGAGGAGAGGGAGCACAGCCTCCCTACGGTCGACGGATTCGTCGCGCGACTCGTGGCCTCGGGGGCCTCCAGCTACATGGCGACCATCGACATATCGCGAGCCTACAAGAACTTTAGGTGCGACCCCCTCGACTGGCCTCTGCTGTGCTTCATGTGGGACGGCGGGTATTATTGTGATACGGCCATGCCGTTCGGTGCCCGCGCGTCCTCGTACCACATGCAGTGCGTGGCCGAGACCATCGTGGGCATACTCGCCGGAAAGGGGGTCGAGGCCGCCATGTATCTGGACGACCTCATCATACTTTCACCGTCCCGGGAGAAAGCTGCCTCGGACTTTGCCATAGCCCGAGAGCTGTTCGCCGAGCTCGGCCTCCCCGAGGCCCGGGAAAAGGCACAGCCCCCTAGCCAGACCGTGCGCTGGCTAGGCATCGAGATCGACGCGGCAGAGATGTCCCTCTCTATCCCTCAGGACAAATTGGAGGACGTGCGGGAACACGTGGCGGCGGTCGCTAAGAAGCGGTCACTCACGAAGCGACAACTACAGTCGGTCCTCGGTAAAATCCTGCAAGTCGCCAAGTGCATCCGCCCGGCGAGGCCATTCGTCAGCAAACTACTGGAGGCCCTACGGTCGATGAACGGGTTTTACATCAACGTGAGCTCGGACATGCGACAAGACCGCCAGTGGTTTACCAGGTTTGCCGCCAGTTGGAATGGAAACGCCCTCATCCCTCGAGGACCGCCCACAAAGTGCATCACGGTGGACGCATGCCTGTCGGGGGTGGGGGGCACCGACGGCCGTGGGGCGTACTCGAGCCAGGTCTGCCCCATCGATGACCCCGTGGACTGCATTTCAGAACTGGAGGACCTGAACACCATCTATGCCCTCCACACGTTCCTCGGGGACCGTGACCGCGGGACCAGGATCGAAGTCTTCTGTGACAACATGGGGACCGTCCAGGCACTCACATCGGGGCGGGCACGCAACCGCGTCCTCGCCGAGTGTGCCCGACAGGCCTGGATGGTCCAGGCCAAGCTTCAAGTCGACCTGGTCTACACGCACTTCCCCGGGGTCCTCAACACGGTCGCCGACGCACTCAGTAGGGCCCACCTGTCCTCGAGGGACTTTAATAATGCCGCATGCCTTATGAAGTATCATGAACTGTGGTCCGTAATGCCATGTAACCATGCCTCATTTGTGCCTGTGCTTCGCCTGTCCTGCAGATCCGGCGCTACGCTATCTCCAAGGGAAGGCATCTGCGCGGCAGGCCGAGGCACGTGCCCCAGGCAGGGTCGCGAACCAGAAGAGCGCCGTGTCCACCTACCTCGCCTTCTGCAGACGGACGAGGACCGACCCCCAGGCACCGTCCGTGAGTTTCATCACGGCCTTCCTCGAGTACCTCGCGGACCACGCCCCCTTCGCCGGCGACCGTGGCCAACCAGCTGTCACACGTGAGGACGCACCTACGGCTTTCCGGCGGGGACGTTACGGCTACCGAGGACGTGAGGGTCAGGAGAACCCTCGACGCCATGAGGAGGAACAAGGCCTATACACCGAATGTGAAGCCTCCGATCCCCATGGCCGCCCTCCAGGCGATCCTCGACCAACTGTCGGACACGCCCCTCGACCTGACCCTACAGGCCACGTTCCTCCTCCTGTATTACGCCGCACTGCGGCAGAGCGAGGTCGCCCCACCTACGGCCAGGGCATTCGATCCGGTGCGCCACCTCTCACGTGGGGACGTGGTGCTCACGGCAAATCACGTGGCGGTCCGCATCAAGGCCGCCAAGAACCTCCAGTGCGTGGGGGAGGAAAAACACGTGAAGCTTCAATCCTCCCCGGACCCGAGGTCGTGCCCGGTGACGGCCGTGAGGAATATGCTCGCCGCGGTCCCTACGGTACTACCAACGGATCCGTTCTTGCTGAACGGAGACAGGTCGCTAATAACGACGCGGTCGCTGTCAAAGGAGTGGGAGCGGCTCAACAACTCAGCAGGCCACCCCCCAAGACCTATACTCTCCACAGCCTGAGAAAGGCCGCCGCCACTCAGGCCTTCCAGGCCGGGGTATCCGAACTCTCCATACAACGATACGGGGGGTGGCGCTCCAATGCACACAGAAAATACATCAGGGACTCGAACGCACAAGAAGTGAATGCGTCCCTCATACAGTCCCTCAACCAGTGACTCAATAATCCCTCACAAACATTTTTCCCTCCCACCTCGCCTCACTTTTCTGGTCTTGGCGTTTTTATACTCATTTTATACTCATATTGTATAACCATTATACTCATTGTTATACAACCATATATACTTATAACAATTGACATATCATTATACCTGTCAATTACCAATATGTATCTTAAACGTAATTGACCTCATTATATATCTGTCAATTACCTTCTTTACCTTATATCATATTAATATTTACCGTATTAATATTCATGTCGGTGAAGGTTTATAAAATCAAAATAAATTTTATTATTCCCAACTCTCGACTCATACTTTTGTGTTCAGGGGTAGGGGTAATGGGTGACCCATGGCCGTTGGTCAGGGGTGGTCATTGCTCCCCCTGACACTCCCCCCGCGCACCCTGCGCACTCCCCCCTGGTGTCGGTCACGTGAACCCCGCGGTCACGTGGCCCACCGCCGCTCTGACCTCCTCCTCATTCTGCTCCTGTACTTCACTACGTACACACATACTTTTCTTTCCCACCCACCCTCACCCTTTTTCTTATTCTCCTACTCCGTAGGGCGTTTTTATACTCATTTTATACTCATATTGTATAACCATTATACTCATTGTTATACAACCATATATACTTATAACAATTGACATATCATTATACCTGTCAATTACCAATATGTATCTTAAACGTAATTGACCTCATTATATATCTGTCAATTACCTTCTTTACCTTATATCATATTAATATTTACCGTATTAATATTCATGTCAGTGAAGGTTTATAAAATTAAAATAAATTTTATTATTCCCAACTCTCGACTCATACTTTTGTGTTCAGGGGTAGGGGTAATGAACTATGTAACCCCCCACCCCACCCACACCCACACACCGCCTTCATGTTACAGTTTCCATAGGTCGTGCGGTGACCGTTGAGTGAGTTATGGCTCCCTAGCATCCCTGTGCTGAAGGTCAGGCTGACTTGTCCATGTCAACTCAGCCAGGCAACTATTTACCCACCTGCTCATTAGAACGTGAGCCATGGCTGGCTGGCTTGTAAGGTATCACTGGTCGGACAGGGATTTGCCTCTCAAAATGTGAGTATCCGTACCACCCCCTCGTCCTACGCCTTCTCGCCCTCTCCCTGCAAGCGGGGTATATCGATGGGAGTGTGGCACGCTCTCTATAGCTCATGATTTATGTCCTGAGACGGCATTCACAGAACGAGCCCTTGTCTAGGGTAGCAGCACAGGGAGGGGCACCTTGCTATGCGTCTTTGTGGCCGTGGATTGCGCGGATCTGGGCCCTCACTGAACACCTGCCGCTATGATCACCGGGTTCAATCTGTAAAAGCACACCTGAGCGTAGTGTCACACCTGTACAGAGTGGGGACTATTCGGGAGTGTGGAGAAGGCATGGTTTCATAAATTAGAACCACATGGCTCATTTCACGTTGATAATGAATCTAACCGATCTCTATATACTGATGCGGGTGATAGGACTAGATATTGATTACTACCAAGTTGATTTACTGTCAGTTGTGTGTAATGATGGGACACACCAAATGAAAGCTGCAGTGATTTCCGGAATCGCCAACACAATATGGTATGTATTTGAGCTGTTATTTCATATTTAACGTGACTATTGCATCAGAGACTCTAAATTATCATTGGGAAATTTTACTATGAAAAAATAGCTCAGATTTCGGAAGTCGGTGCGTTTCTCGAAGGATCTGCCAACAAAAAAAAGCATCAACAGAAAAGTTATAACCATTGGAATCAGTCGGAAGTCTTAAATTCAATTCATATGCAACTATCACTATGTATATTACATTCTCCTAGAAGACAAACTTTTATATACTTTGTACCTTTGAAAGAAATAAAGCTGCTATCATACAAGAAAATGAGTCTTTATTCTCGGGCTGTAAAAGCATTGATGGATCAAATAAATACATATGGCCAACCCACCTATTACACCTTTTTCAAAGTGAGCACATTGGCAAAAAACCTAGAAGTATATATTGGCCCTGATCTAAAATCAAATGACAAGGAGATCATTAAAGTATACAAGACAGGATGCTGCGTAGCAGCCATGCTACAGACACTATGCGCTGGAGATTGGACAGTACTCTACGGATTCCCTAATCTTGCAGTAACAACGTGGGACACATTGCTATGGGTTTTCAGAGGTTTCCTTGCAGAAAACGTAGGGAAACAGTTATCTGTGATATACTTGGGAGGTTGGCATTAGTTAATTCTTAGTCACTTTGAAAATTAGTCACTTCAGGTTTTACTAAACGTAGCTTAGTGTCTGCTATTTACTCTACAAGATAAGTGACAATACCTAACTATAAAATACCTAACTATAAATAATTCTGAAACTTAAAAGATCCTACAGGTCTATAATCATAAGCTATCACTTATGCTCTGAGTAACTCCAATATCTCAAAGTCCATGTGATTATTGCAAAATATCATTTAATCAGCTAAAAGTTTTAGAAAAGTTCAAATTTCAAACATGCATTTTTCAAAATTTCAAAAGTTCCATTTGTGAAATAGTACGATATGTTTCTTTCTGGTCTAGTTCATGAAATGACCCATATTTCTATTTATGTGTATTTATTTTTGTAATTTGATTCTATTTAGCTAGGTTGAATTAGCATTGAAGTCAATGCATGCCATGTCATCAGTCTAAAGGGACATTTGCAGCCTAACATGTGCGGAAAAAGCCATATGTGATCAAAGACTTTGCAAAGTGTGTATGCGAAAACTCTGTCTGAACATCTGCTACAGAGGCCAAATGCCACATGCTAGAATTATTCTTATATATATTGCGGTGTTTATCTTCCATAATCATGTTTCATACATAGCCTGAGTATTCTAGAATTTCAAGAACAACCTTGACGATATATCTCAGCTCTTATAACTCCTCAATAAGGGGGAATAGGTGAACTATAAATTGGCCACTGTTTACTCTTTCTCTGGTTATTTTCTGTACGGGGTGGGGTATATTTATGGAAACCAACGAATATGTATATACATTTGAGTTATACAAGTAACCTTCAAGACATCTGAGTCATAAAAATAAAGTTACAATTGACAGCCAGAGTCTCCCACAACTAGTGTACTCCTACGATTGTCGTTTCTGGCAATTTTCCCTATTTTCCTGTGACGTTATTTCACTGTAATATTGTATAATATCCTCTCCCATTTGTATAACTGATTTGCAACTCATCATGTGCCATCCATTTGTTACATTTGATACACTGATGGGCAAGAGATGACAGTAATATAGCACCTGCCACAAATAGGGGAACACGAACGAACAACAAACTGAAATTATTGGTCAAAAGACCTAGAACTGATCAGTTCAAAAAGAGCCCAATCTACCAGGGGATGTTGCTACGGGATATCTTACGGAAAGACAGAGGGACGGAGGGACAGACAGACGGAGGAGGGTAGCTGCGGAAGATAGCTGCAGCCAAATGCCCGAAGAAGGAGTAGAAGGAGGAAGAGTGCATTTCGCTACAGGAAAAGGAACTCCAGTCGCTCATGGTTGGGAGTACTCGACTTCAACACACAAAGGGTTGCTGATCCATCTGCACACGGCGGGGGGGGGGGGGGGGGGCTGCCTGCAGTGCAGCACGGCAAATCTCTTGGTTACTCAGACACCAATCCAGCAGGGCAAGCGGTGGGCAGAGGGACCTGTCAGCGTTGCCAAATCTTCAAACAAATTCCTGAGCGTTGACATTACCTGCTATTGGTTGCGACTGCTATCTCAGCAGATTTATTGTTTGTGCGGCTGCAGGAGGTGTTGGACAGGTTCTATGCTAGGAGAGTGTTCCTCTGAGTGCACTGAGGCATACTGAGTACTGATGTCAGCTATCAGGTGTTTCTTATAGTTTTGTATTGACTGCTTAAAGGTAAATAACAATGGGCATTCATATAATAAAGTGAGGTTGGGAGGGAGAGAGGGAGGGAGAGGGGGAGGGAGGAATGGAGGGACGGAGGGATGGACAGTTGAAGGGAGGGAGGGGAGGCAGGGAGGCAGGGAGGGAGACAGGGAAGTTAGGGAACTTCTTCTTTGCGTTGTGGGGGAGGATCTGTGAGAGGTGAAGAACTTATTTCCTCTAGACTGTGCTATGTAAGTCCTAGAAGGCGCTAGTTTAAATCTGATTTGAGACTTTTTTGATACTTAAGTATATATACGTTTTTCCCTACTCCTTGCTTCGGTGCTATTCCACCAATAATGGATGTTCATCTGCTACTTGTTAACAATTTCAGAGCCAATTGGAGTAGGTAAATGTCTGCGAATCATTAAGAAAATTCCTACACTATTCGAGTCTCGACACCTTTTTTTATATTGTTTTTAGGTTAAATCATGAGCTCAATATTGACAGGAATATTCCATATACATGTATATACACATGTACACGAAAAAGAGCACATGTAGATTTCAATGTAATGACAATATTGTTAACAGTTTTGCCTTTTAAGCTGCGGCCCATTGGTGCGGTGCGATCGTCGCAAGTCAATGAAAAGCAATAAACGCCTGCATTCATATATAATCCCCATCTCCTCAACTAACCCAGACAGGTCCTCCCACGGGTACATGGGATACACTGCAGTCAATAATTGGCACATGGTAACCCCCAGGGAGGTGTGAAAGCTGTGTAAACGGCAGGCTGTGGCTATTGCTGGTTTTAATTGCAGTGTTGAAAAGATACAGCAGCATACTATGATATGTATGTGAAGTCTTGCTAAAGATAATGTTGATTATGATGTAATGCAAAGGGATGGTGTATAGTAGAAATCAGTTAATCGCCCCACCAAATTTAACATTTCTTTCTTATTTACTCTTTGTATCGTCCATGTGAATCACATTCTTGTACTTCTCTTGGCAAGCTATTCCAATATTTGGAACCTATGTAGAGGGGGTTCTTTTCGTAATAACTGGTTCTTGGTCTTTTGAGACTGATTTCCCTCTCGTTTTAGCCTCTGGTCCTGGGGTTTTCTCCATGTTGAAGATGAACCGTCTAATGTACATAAGGAGTAGGTAAGTGCTCCTTGACGCTAGTGTTTCAATACTGCATCTATTATTGAGGTCCTTAGTAGATAATTCCCGAATAGTGGTTTTCATACATATTCTAAGTCCACGGTTTTGTAGTTGCTGGAGTTTCGAAAGCAAGTATTTACTTGCACTGCCTATGAAGTACCACAGTAGTCAAAGAAAGGAACAATCAGGGGTTTATGGATATCTACACTTGTGGCTTCACTTATAAAACGCCTTATTCTAGCAAGTAGAAATAGTCCTTGGTCTACTCTTCTCAAGCCTGCTGTTACACTTTGCTCCCATGTTAAGTTCTTATCAAGATGTACTCATAGGAAGTCAAATGATGTACAAGTAGACACAGAACTGTTATTGATCTCCAAGTTGATATTGTCGTCTTCTTTGTCATATTTGGATAGCTTGCTGGGTGACCCATACATAAAAATGTTTGTCTTTTTTTCGTTTATAATCATATTATTTTACTTACACCAATTTTCCGTAAGACTTAACCCGTGTTTCAGTCTGTTGATGACTGCATTGGCGTCACTATCATTACTATATACGACAAAATCTTCTGCATACAGTATTTGCTTACATTGAACAGGTAGGTCTTTAATGTTGTTTAATAGCTACTGAATAGTAAAGGTCTTGATATGCTTCCTTGTGGTTCTCCATTTTTAGTGGGTCTCCTTGGCGCACAGTATTTGGTCTTCATGTATGAATCTAGATTATTCAACGGATCTACCTCTTCATCATCTGCGAGTCATGTTTAAGGAGAGGGTTCTAGAAATGCACTGCTATTTTACAAGCTAAAGGTGTCACCTTCACGTGTGATTACCCAAACCCTATGATTTCTCTCCCACTCTTGCAAAACCTACTTTGCAGATAATTATAAAACGTAGAAAGGGAACTCTATGTTCTACCTATTCGAGGTAGAAATAGTTCACCAGCGGAGAAGAAAATCTGATTTCTTCTTAGGGAAGGATATCTCAACAGTACTTGAACAGTGCCCTCCTCCACAAATAATATCATCAGAATACCAAGAAGGTTTGTTTTTAGCATGCTGCACAGAATCCCTTCAGTAGATTGCCTGTTGGGGATGGCGCGCGCCTATTCGTTTGTTTTTAGAAAGTATAAAAGCAAGATGTACTTTCGTTAAGAAAAGAACAAATCTATGTCCCGCCTATATCGTGTCCTCTCCTCGTGTATCATCCGAATGAATTAGGTGTCAGTCTCAGACGACTAGGTGAAACTGATGGATAATGCAGGCAACCTATTGCACCAAGACGGTTGAAGCTAGTAACAAACCGCCCCTGATATTGACTGAAATACTAAGGCTATGATGCGTCGCGTCACTGGCAAAGAAACAGACCCGTGGCACATGAAGACAGTAAAATCCTCTTGAAGAGATACTTCGAAGCATCAACTTTTGATATAATCTGATGAAGATGAGTAAACATTAAAATGAGAAGTGTTGTATCGCATTTAGCCTTGCGCTACTTGCGCTACTTTCTTATGAATTACTACGATTTACGTTTAGATATAGTCTCATCTAAAACAAGCAGGAATGCCATCTCCACCTTCCTATACATAAAAAGTAAAAGATGCACGTACTAGACAAAGAGCCCAAATAATTCTAAGTCTAGGTTTGATTGTACTATTCAAGTAGCGTTCATCCTCAATTTTGATTACAATGCACTATGTTTTTAAATGAAGCTTTTGTTATATGTTCAGGATAAAGGAAGAACCTTACCCAACTCGGTAAATTTACCACACACTTGTTTTTGAATGTCAGGGGAATGACATTCCTACGTGGTCATTACATTAATGGCCAATAAATAACATCTCGCCATTTATCCACAAAGCAGAAAGCCAGCGTTTGCTTGAGACCAATTACGAAGGAAAACTACTACAAGCTTATTCCTTAGAGTGGCCTAAATTACTCTCTTAGCGGACACATTTTACCTGCCTGTCTATGAAACAACGTTGCGATGTTAACTATTTACTGCCTTTCTTCCTACAGGCAGGCCATGGGTTCGTATACAAGATGGCTCCTCCTGGACTGGAGTAATTCATATATTGTCAAAATCAATTTAGGTACTCCAAACTCGGCATCTCGCTTCCAACATGTTGAATCATCGATGAGTAGTAGGGTGAGAACGGGCATAAAAACGTTGCGAATTCATCGGCCGCGTGTCGTTAGGGAGCCTTTAAAGTGTGCTGGCTATGTGAGAATTTAATTCAAATATTTATAGTTTTTCTCCATCGGGAGTGGGCAAGGTATATTGATAAATGGGGGCGATCACGGACCACGTCAATAGGTAATGACGGCGAGCGGCTGGGCGGGGATGGCGTACGCCGGACATCAGGCTAGACTCGACTGTGAGCGGTATATCCAGACGGCGTACGCCCGGCGTGCGCCGATTTAGACATATTTTGCACACAAGGCATAAATAATAGGAACGACCACCCTGGGGCCATAGAGCCTTTTATATTCGCATTCTCCTATAACAAGTCTTGTATGACTATGAGCCTCATTCTCTTACACGAGGCTACACAACTTATGAAATATTGCCTTGTTGTGTGCGTGTGCTTCACTCTGCCTTTTTACTTTTTAATTGTAATTAGCAAGGTGAAAATGGAGACCCATTGTCAATGCAGACCACACGTACAGGCGGCGTTGTGACGTTAGGTCTACTGATTTGAATTATATACAAGACTAATGTATGAATACCGACGAACAAGGGTGGGCAGAGATGCTGAGGGACAGAGGAGAGATACTGTGGCTAGATTTCTGTTAAATTAAGTCAATCACATTATTGGATGTCTGGTTGTCAGTGTAAATGGCTTCACTTGGCTTAAAATATGACAACTGACTTCATAACTTAAACTGCATACCAGTATCATTGTATTGAAACTATTCAGTATAAAACAATAGAAGGTAAGAGGATGCAATACGTATCGATGCCAACGTCAGCGAGTCCTGCCAGATCGGAACACTCGACTACCACCTGGTGGATGAATTGAGAACTAAAGTCGCCGATTTACCGAGACTTGAGAATAATGAATAATCTGTCCCCTTTTACAAGTCAACACTCTTCCTACTGTAATAAGAATGCAAGTACAACCGGATCCTTTAAGTGTTTTCTTCGGGAAAGTAGCCATCAATTACTTCCATGATATGCTAACCACATCAGCTAGATCTGGCAAAATTATTTCAAAAGGGCGAAGGAAAATAAAGTATGTCAAATTTATGTTGGCAGTGTAAGCAGACACATCCATACGACCACAAACATACAAAATAGGTCTAATCTGCATGAAGAAAGGAATGCCGTATATTGGGGCCAGACAGGAATTAAGTGAGACTGTTTACATTAATATATATGTATCAAGCTTAAGTTCATCTCGGTATGGCCTAGGTGTATTAATTACGGACGATTATCATAATTCGTTTAAGCCTGCAATATATGTGGAGATTCATCTTGGGAGCGAAGTATTGATATTCATACAATCCAGAAATATGACGAATAGGCGCATACTCATCCACTTATGGCATTTCCTATGTTTGTTTTTGATTTTTCGTTGTTGCTATTTTGTTTTGTTTTTAATGGTATGATTCATAAGCACTTGACCTCGATCTGCCATGATACCCTATCAGATTAGGGCCTATGTGATAACGGTGTTCAGTTACTTTGTAATCATTTGTTAATTGCGTTAACGTTACAAATTTATCGGTAGGTATAAATAAAGGTCAATAAACTAAAAACAAGAAAAGGAATAAGTACAGTGATTTATAATGTAATATTAGCAAGTATAGACGTTGGAAAGATGAGTACGACCACTTCACAACCATTGTACCCCGTACATACTACGTCTCTCAAGCAGTGACAGATTTGTTTGTGGTTGATCAGGCGTGGCAGGCTGGGCTGACAGTTTGATCAGGGTATGGTCAGTGTGTGGTCAGGGCGACCTGGGCCTCATGATCTATGTAGACAACGAGTCAAAGGTCACACTGAGGTCATTCACCTACCGCAGCGCATTTCCCAATGTAGGTCAGGTCACACATGTACCCAGAATACAACATGTCTGAAGATCAGGTGATCCACTCCGTTATGAGGCGTGTGAGTGAATGTGCAGCAGGGTCAGAATGACACATCACAGATTATTTGATAACGGCATGTCTACATATCGGAAAGAGCGCATATACTTATATAAAGGGACAATCTTGGGGAACAGTGGCATTACATTTGATTCATGAATAACTGCCAGAAACTAGCTATTTATTAGATTTTGGGTATGTACTCAGAACCTGAGTAATATCAATTATCCTTGGGTCCCTTCGTGTTCGAATATATATCTGTGTATTCTGTAAAAGTAGGATCTTTCTGTGAACAATGCACATGTAATCAGGAGATCGTACACAACTCTCCCTGTAACAAAACCTGATTAATACACCAGATCATCTTATCAACTTAATAAGTCTGTTACAATGTCTGTAGCAGTAGTAGTAGTTAGATGGGTTAGCATTGTTGAAAAATGAGACGACCTATTCGTGATTACATTTACCAAGACTATACATATTTTTGTATGATATTCTATAAATTATGTAGACAGATTGAAGAAAAAAGACAATTAGCCTATTTGACGAAGGGATATACTTATAGCCTATGGTCCTGGGCCAAATGAAATATCAACATTAGTCACGATATAGGTAAATGTTTGAGCTCTAATTGACCAGGTCGACCAGTCTAAACTTTGGATTGGGTCAAGAAAGAGGTGAGACCCCACTCAAACCTCGACCGATTTGTCTTCTACCAGCAGTAGAAACGTGCTAGTTTGTGGTCGCAGGCTGGTACCGTCAAATAATAAATGAATGTAGCTTGCCTAAGCCTTCATCGCGCCAGTCCCAGCTGGGCACCGCCCTGACACCTGGTGGCAAAACCGAGAAGCATGTAAGGTCGGAGCAGAAGCGGTCGCGAATGGGTTAGGCAATGAGGATGGTGGGGAGGGAGGGTTTTCTAAGATTAAGTAGGATGACAAATATGTCACACTAAAGAGATGAAGAATAGTCTCAAGAGTGTTTTAGAAAAAGCTATTTTTTAATCCCCTCCCTAAAAGACACCTTTGATGTTCTCACGAATGTGTCTGAATGCATATATTTCTCTCTCTTATTTTGCAATTTCTCATCTTTTGTGTTGTTTGCATCAACATTGGCTGAAGGGAAGGATGTAATTGGAAAGTTTTTTTCAGGGAGTGAGCGAACTGGGGATGTATGGTTGGTTGGAGAATATATTTGTTCAAGTGTTGATACTGTCAATTGGAGAGTGGAGTTATGAGCTGGGGTGTTGACAGATATACGCGACTCCACACAACGAAGAATGAACTTCTTTCCCCATACAAACGGACAGGTGTAGAAAATGTATTGGAAAACGATCTGAATGCAAAGCTACAAATCACGTCTACAGCTTGGCTACACGAAATACATCAGCTGATGCGCATTCCATCTCTTTTCAAACGATAGACAGGAATTTTAAATTTTCACCGATTACTTCAAAGACGATGAGCATTGCCGCTGGGCCGGTTCGTGTGAGAGTGAAAAGGTTGTGTAACTGCTGAGGCCCAAATGCTTTGGGGAGGTTTTTACTACAATTTCTAGTCCGGATTTGCAAACCGGTAGCGCATTCAACGGGAGTAAGTGTTCCTGTTGTGGGAGCTATTTGTGCCGTTACCTAAGCTAATCGTTGGTTCTGTGGGGCGTTACATTGGTGTGTTTCCTGATACCATTAGGACTGGGTGTCCACTCTGTGTCCAGGTGTTACCCACCCCCGCCCACTGCCCCCAGCCCCCTCGGTCCCCTGAGGATGTATACCCCACCTGTAGTCCGGCCATTTACTCTGTGGTAGAGGGGTGGCTGGAGGGTCAGTTAACGTTCTGATCAAATTGACTCGGGGAGAAGACCGATCACTGGGTGGGTGAGAGGGGACGGGTTTCCCGCTGCTCGGCGCTCCGGGTCCCGCCTCTGTGTGCCGCGTCCCGCCGCCCGCGTCCCGCCGTTATTACGCGTCCTGCCTCCCGCGTTTCATCCCACTTCCCACCGCCGGGCAATGTAGCGCGTCCCGCAGTCCAATCCCCTATCTCCACGCCCTATATTGTACTATCACTGTCCTGTTTTATTCCCACTTGCCGTTAATGAACCCCTCCACCATACATTGATCCATTTATCAAATCTACTGCCCTACCCATCAACCTCCATCACACCAAGTTCTGTAGTTCTAGTACACCGTCGCGTCCTTACAGTATTGACCCATTCCTCTCGGTAACTCTGCCCAGCTTCATTTATACCTCAATTGAATGAGTCATTTTGATTACTTACTCTGCCCAATCTTATATGACCCAGTCCTAAAATCTGCTTCTATGATTGCATCTATTATGCTCTATTCTTTACTTTGTTCCTAGTTTCCCTCTTCCAGTCCCATCTTAATATGAACTTTCCGTTGCTCCATGCAACCAATCTATTTCCTTTTTTACCGTTCCCACAACAGTGTGACAGTATTTCACAATGCTATCCACATTGGTTACCCCATACTCTATATGCTACTGCTGTTCTTATCATCCCATAAAGCTCACCACTATCTGCCCCCACATAAGTCGATCCCACTGCCATGTACCTTTTTGACTCGATACCAACCTTCAGAAAAAGCATGCACCATCCAGCCATTCTATTCACACTCATTCCCTTCACCCAAGTTTACCGTGTCTTCCATACTCTTCATGTATAAATTATAACATCACTACCCCATTCCCTTTATCCATTCCAGAAATTGGCCATTCAAGTTGCCCCATCTATCCATTCCATTCACACTAAGCTACAATTCAATAAGCCCTACAATATCACCTCATCCCATTACTAGTCTTTCACAAATGTCTCGGCTATTAGCAGACAAATTCTCCATGGTCCTTTCTGTTAGACCAAGCCACAAATATTTCCTCAGTGTTGCCATGTATATTTGCAACTATATCATCACTCAATTGAACCATCGATATCTATATGCCCCCATTCTCTATCCATACTGCCTGTTTTCTCTCATCAAGTTACCTATACATACTGGTCTTATAATATCACCTCTCCTCACTCCTCTGTCACCAGCATTCCCGTTGCCCATCTTCCCATTCCCTCAACCCCCCCCCCCCCCTCCTCGTCCTTCCCACAGCCCCATAGGGAGCCCAGAGCTCCTTCTGGGTGGGCAAATATTTGCCAAAGTATACCACACACACTCGGACATTCCCGGCTACGATTCCCGGGCGATTCATTAAAACTGCCCACGTCGAGAGAGGCAACACAGTGGGCGACAATCAGTGCTAACGACTCGTATTATCGCCCGTGCAGGTGTGCACTGCGGCTTACCTGTAATTGACGTCCAGCTGAGTCGGGTATGTCACAGCATGCGGCCGGCCGCTCCCCGGGCCCCGACCCCGCCCGCCGCGGTCCCGACACGGCGCGGTCAACACACAACCTTTGTCGGAGACGTCAGTCGTGGCGATTCCTCCCGCGGCCTTAATATCAATTTGATGAGGTCTCTCCATCTGAGGTCCATTTGGTGCTGGGTTGGGGCCCTCTCGGAGCACACCCATCGCAGGTGGGCGGGAGGAGGGGTGCGCAGGGCAAGGCACACCTGTACATGCACCGGTCTTTGATCTGGCTAATTTATACTTCTACAGGGAGTCTTACGTACGAGAGGGGAAGTACTTAGGGAACGGCCTATAGTAAAGAGAGGGAAAGTTCTGTTGAACAGTTTCACTGGGGAGGCATCAATCATTTTGAGGGGGCGTATGTCAGAAGAAACACATTGGTTAATTGCTGTGGGTATTTACACCGACACAACCTACAAGCTGGGTCTGTTTCCCGTAGGTAGATTAGGTTTCGCGTGCGGTCAGAATGTATGAACGGCGACTCACTCCTGTTTGTGTTACAGACAAGAAAAGCGAACCGACTCTGTTAATATTTGCCACATAAAGTAGTGAGATGTCGAATAAACTATCTACTGGCTGTTTAGACTATACCATGGCTGTTGACTACAACCAAATACTAAGCCCAAACAAGGTAAATAATTTCATAATTTGATTTTTCTCAATTATGCAATATGCATTTGTCCTTTGTAAAGTAAATAAACTGTCAATGAATATTTTCTGAAGAGTGATTGGAACTCTTACATACGGTCAATTGCAACCGAACTCTCATATAATAAATTTATATCACTGTATAAGGACGCCATTGTGTAATTCAGACTATGTAAAGAGCCAACTTTTGAAATAGAGTGGTGTTTCCTAATGTAGAGGGGATAAGAGGGGTGTTAGGTATATATAGGAATAGAAATTTGTAGAATAGGCCCCGCCTGTTGCCATGTCCTCTAAATAGGAGGTTCATACATTGAATGTAATTTTACATATTCTCTTTTCTATCATGGTTAAATATTGGGACGCTTTATTGAGGCATTGAATATTCAGGCATAACATTCCAATTTTTAGATTTTTTGTTTAGATTTTAATACAACGACGCCACCTGAAACAAGAAACAACGGAATGTGTATCTCTGTGTACAGCTTAACTGACAAATAAACATTTAGAATACTCTACCTTGACAGATTATACCTGCGGAACCTATGACAGACGGCCGCAGTCACAACATTGGCACCGATAGCAATACATCGTTTTTGATTAAATGGTATCTTTAAATATCAGTTTAGATCTTTAAGGGATAATTTCGATATTGAAATATGCATTTATTTTGGGATACATTCTGATAATTCCTCTGTACAATACATCATCCCTTGGTCAATTATTTACAGTATAATAATTATGCTTGTACAAGTACATGCATCTAAAGAGGTCATTTTGCTTTTCCAGTCATCATTTTTGGAATTGCATGAAATTAATCCTTCGGTGGTAAGTTCAATACTTGGATATCATCCATAAATAATTTGCTAAAGGGAAATATCACTGGGGATTACCAATATAGATTCGAAAAGCACGTAGATGTTTGCTTAATCATAACACAGATATAAATGTAGAGGCCGAATATTGACATTACAAAGATGGACGCGTGTTACTCTTGTAATAGCTTTGTAGTTCAAATATACTTATTTCAACGTAAATGTAATCTAACTGTTGAAAATAAGGTTTCAAAACACAAGAAGGAACAACGGAAATGTTGATAAAAAGACCGACCAATATAAATAGGCATCACAAATGTATTAAAAACAGTTTGCTATATAGCTGCCATTTAACAATTCCCTTTTAGAAAATTCATGTTTGGTATTGACAAATGGGATGTGAATACAATTATCAACTATGCATGTGCTAAGGGTTCATCATTACAATATCGGTTTATATGAGTAACATTTTAAAAAGTAAGATGCCCCGAGTAAATAAGAATTTCGTTTGACGTTCTTGATTTCAGAGATCCAGAGTATTTTCGATAGCAATATCATATTCTTACATGACAACATAAAGGAAAATCTCCAGAAAGAGGTCCTACATCCAGGAACTGTGGACCAATACATACGCTTTTTATCAACATATTCCACTGGCAATACCTTCACCATTGTGCGCTCTGTATGTATAATTTCCCTCAAGTTTAGGCTACAGTAAAGAATACTTTATTGAATTTTCACAAATATGAACGTAATGGCAATGAGTCAATAATTTGGAAATTTGTCTATTTTAGATATATAGACAAAAGAAAGTACATGAATCCTGGCTGTGGAAGAGTTTGTTCTATTATATTGCAAGTCCAAGGTGTGCGCATGCATGCGTGTACAGAGGTTGAAGGATTCTCGTCGTTAAATATATCGACCTTTCGGCAGTTGGTATTTTAGGCCAGTAAACAGTCTCTCATGAAGGACTGGATCTGGTCAGGATCTCAGAATCATGTAGGTCTACCAAAGTTTCGCTCTTTCTCCATTGTTCGATTATTCAGACACGTAAAAGGGACGAGAGACTGTTTCATAAAGTGTCGCTGCGACTTTTTCCTACTTACTGCTCATTCTATTCTGCCACACTTCTAAACGTCTTGATGAGGAAATCAAAAGCCTGCTGTGTACCTTTCAACAACACCCTCCTCCAAAGAGCCCGCCTCGACGCCCATCTCCATAGCGCATATATAACAGGTGGTGGCGCTCGACCGAGAGAAGCCATAAACAATACTTTAAATGGCGGACATTTCAAAGCGAGGCCATGTGCAACGTCTCCGACAACAGCGCCCCTCTGTGGCACAATGTGGTATTTCCATTTTCCTCCAGCCGTGTCGCCATTAATCACATTCTGGTAATTTGTCTTTTGCTGACGCTTTTCCCGCAGTTAACTCAAGCTTGTCGGAGCGGGCGGGATGAGCACATGTAAGGACGGGATGAGCGACAGGATAACGAAGGGTAGGGGTGGGATGATGAAAGGGCCGGGAGACTGATGAAGACTGGTAGGGACAGCACGAATGAATGTAGGGACAGACTGAAGAATGAATTAAGGGGATGAAGGTGAGGGCAGTATTGGACTAGGTGATAGGATAAGCCGGACATTGTCAAGGAACTATGAGTTGGAGAATTGACCAGAAGGATTATTCAGGAACTGGTCCTATAGCTTTTAGTCCGAGGTGAGAAGGGGGTCGCTTATGAATACAAAGTAGGACTAAATTTGGTCAAAGAGATTATGGATGATATATAAGAATCAGGTGGATAAGAGGAATCATATAGAAGGATGGGGTGGGATATAGGTCATGGCATCAATAGGGATACTCACTCTCGTATCACTGTTGGGGTACATCATGAGATAGGGAAGTTGAGTATACTGATGGAAATAAATGGGGAAGAATTAATGTAATTTACTTGAACTCAAGAGCCTTATTCTGAAGGTCTGTACATACGTACATGTATGTAGGCCTATATGTATTGAGCGGTATCACGTTACTGAAGCGCTTACAACCCCATCACACGTTACCACCTCCTCATTTGACACCATGTGTAACACCACAACGACCTTCACAGAGGTATATTATAAATGAGCCCCCTTGCCGCCCTAAAGGTACCACCCAACACCTGGGCCTTGTCGCAACCCCCCTCAGTTTAAATTCAATTAGCATTCAGACCGGGAAGGTGACCAGGGCTGAGGGCGGGCATTAGCCTGTCGGACTGCTCCTACTTTCCGTCCTGATTAATTGTCGTCTGCAGTGAGGGACCCACAGCCCGCCCCGCCGCCCAGCGACGCCGCCGGGCGACAAGAAATGCCGCCTTGTTCCTAACGGGGACGCTCACACGCAGAGCTCACCTTTGGTCGAGTCTATTGTGTAACAAATCGCATGAATCCATGTGCGCTGCTGTGACAGATGCCGCCATCGGGGCCCTCCAACACTTCGCTC
The DNA here is from genome assembly GCA_950022655.1 of Alentia gelatinosa. Taxonomy (NCBI): domain Eukaryota; kingdom Metazoa; phylum Annelida; class Polychaeta; order Phyllodocida; family Polynoidae; genus Alentia; species Alentia gelatinosa. The sequence continues at coordinate 44,793,355 of OX465583.1, read as the reverse complement.
AGCAATCAGGCTTTTTCTACAAATTCATATATCTTTTGTTTAATGTCAGATGGAACATGATATACGGGTCCGACAATTGCTCTTGAGAAGTCTGTTCTGTTACTAAATTAAGACTGTTGTGATAGCTGATTTACTGTGACGCCTTAATAATGTTATGAATTCAATAGAGGTATTTTTTAAACTATATCATTCAAATTGTATGTATTATTTTCTACGACGCAAATATAAAAACATAGTTTTAAAGATATTTTTTTTAACTGGTGAAGAATGCACATGGCGTCGTGTTACTTCATCAAATATATCTGTATATTACGGTTGTTGTATATTACTCTTATGTAAATGGTACACATTCTATATTTAACATTGCGAAAATGGCATGAAATTAACAATAGGGAGAACAATCTATGATATGTAGCTTTGTATTTGAGAATTATCTCTGACATATTAGTATTTCAAATAGCAGGCAAAGTATTTTATTTTACAATACATGTATGTACATGTATGTATGTATGTATGTATGTATGTATGTATGTATGTATGTATGTATGTATGTATGTATGTATGTATGTATGTATGCATGTATGTGTTTTGGTATGTGTATGTATGTATGAATTGTATTATTTAGGTAAGCAATATGTTGTACTACCTTTTGTTGTACTGGTAACAGTTTATTTTTTATTTCTAGAATGTTGAATAGAAATGATCAGGAAAAGTTAATCAATAAGTTGTATGAACCTTTTTTGTGGGGGGGGGGGGACTTTTTATCCTCAGAGTGGGAAGGAAAAATGGAAATATAATTAATTGAAATGAGAAAGATGATTTCAAATACAAGTGATAGAATTTGAAATACATTTTTAATTGTTATTGCAAATTTGAAATATTATAAGATACAAAATCAAGAGAGTAAATTAATGCTAAATGTATATATATATATGTGTGTGTGTGTGTGTGTGTGTGTGTGTGTGTGTGTGTGTGTGTGTGTGTGTGTGTGTGTGTGTAGGTGTGTGTGTGTGTGTGTGTGTAGGTGTGTGTGTGTGTGTGTGTGTGTGTGTGTGTGTGTGTGTAATGAATGAATTAAGAACAACAAAGTTTACCCATTAAATGTAGTGAATAAATTAGTTGAATATATGTATAAGTTAAAACTTAGAATTAGATTCATTATAATACCAATGATAATAATGAACGAAAAAAATAGTAAATTGAAAAAAATGGGAATGAATCAGTCACGAATTTATGCAGAGTGATTCTTTATTTGATCCAATATCATTTATTTGATTTGATTTATCTTCAATTCAGGGTGAGAATTTTGAGCTGGATTTAAATTAATTTATTTGGTCTAATAAAATTCATTTGAGTAATTCATCTTTATTTTAACTGACCAAAATACCCTTGAGGTTTTTGTTTCTTCGATATGCAACAACCAAATCATCACGGACAAGTTATTGGAAATGTGTATTGCAATGTTTGGTACTTTTATTTTACCACTATATGGGATAATGAATACAACAGTTTGTTTTGGAGATAATTTGATTTTCATGCCCTTAGGTTGCATTATAGATGTATATACTTATATTCAATTTAATATCAGATTTGTAGACTTACTGGTCAATTTTCCTATTGAATAACGTATGTATGTATGTCTGTATATGTAGGCCTTTGTATGTACATGTATGTGGATATAAAATAAGAACAATTACTTGTCATTTCATTTCACCTATATACAGTCCCCTCCATGCATCTTAAATAATGCATGGCATCTTCATCTTTTTGTTGGGTACTTCTAATTAAGAGAAGAAATAGATGAGGATTAATAATTCTATACACTGAAAAAAATGTATTTGAGAATGTAGATGTAGTAGAGGAGAGGTACAGGTGAGAATTTTCCTTCTGCCTTTCAGCACCTGGTAATTCCGTAATGGAGGGATGTGTGGTTCGTAAAGGTCGACTGTGTGGCGTTGTTCCAATCTTTGACTAGATTATTACGCGCGGTCCGTGGGAGTTTGCCTCTCCGTGATACCTGACAATCAATCGGCCCACGTCTCCTTTATTTCCCACGGTGGACGATAACGATCTCTTTAACTAGTTCATTATTTACATCTAATTGACGAGTGATTTACAGACCTGGATCATATGAATCCTGTGTGGTGGATGCTGGGGGTTGATCCAAGGGGAACACTGGTGATACCCAGTTGTGTGATGAGTGAATTCACAATTAATGAGCTGTGTAATGAGTGAATTTACAATCTATGAGTTGTATAATGAGTAATCGTACAAATAATGAGTTTTAATTGAGAGGATACAAAGCAGGGCCGCTACTCTGACAATACTGCTTAAATCCAAGATAGAAAAACTCTTCCCCTATATATATCGGTCACTTTAAATCACTTGAAGATAGAGTCCGCTCTAGTACCACAGATTGAGGCTAAACTACCTTTAACGAGGAATCCATAGCGTCAACTGTGATACTTTATAGCATACTAAAATGCACAGTAGGTTAGACAAATAGTTTGGAGAAGTATATCTCGACATCCGAACGGACCAATGAAGTTAACCTTTGCATTATCATTGGTATTAACCGGAGGCCAAATCTGCCCGTTGTTGTCGTGGGTCCATATAGAGGCCTCCCTTGTGTTCAACATATAAACAATCCTTCCGGCAGTAGTGTATCCAGGTGTATCCACACCTGAGACAGTGGGGGTGAGGTTAAAAAATATCTTAGCCAACTTCCACACACGCAGATAAACTGTTTGAGAAGTTTGCTGATTTAAAATTCAGGCAGTAAGATGAGACTGCGATACTATGGATTTGTGATATACCAGCACGCAAAGACTGACACGCAGACATTGATCACTGGGCCCCAACACTGTGTAGGCGTGCATGTCGATCCCGTGCCAATAACAGGTATGAAGGGGTTGTTCAACGGGCAACGGCAACATTAGCAGTATGAATATTTCAGATCAATATTGACTCCGCTATCCTGCTTGTCCGTCCGCCCATAGATATTCCTGAATTGTTTGTCTAGTCCTGTCAACGTGCGAGTAACCTATGTGTACTGACTGTGTAGGCCTACCTATGACCTTCATGCTAAGTCACATCAAGGTATTCCTTAGGTGTGTGTATTTTTCACCTGATATCCTGCTTCCCAGCTCCACTCTGCTACTCGACCTGCTCACAAACGCCTCTGTTTGACTTACTCTCCCTCCTGCTCCACTTGTTCATTCAGATTGATCTGTTATATGGTTAATTCTACTATTGTCGTAGTGACCCTCTTGATCCTATACTGTCTGGATATTGCCAAGACCAGTCTACTAAGGCCTGAAAACTAACCAACCCTTTAACCAATTGTTTTATTTACCCTTCTCGTTCCCCGTTCAATTGTGTTGACAATATCTATAGGTCAGCTTTTGAATGTCAAGTTAGCTATCCAGGAGAGACGAGCGCTGAGGAGGTTTAAATTGACAAAGAGAAGTCCACTATACTTGTATAATACCAAAGACTACATTCGTTAGAAGCACGTGCATAACACGTCATCCAATGTGGTCCTATACCTACACCCTCCTGATCCCTGTGGCCATCGACCATCAAGGACTTTCCGAGCTGCTCACCTCCCGCTTGCTCTCCCAGCCGACACCAATCAAGCCATTATACTGGACACTATAGCAGGGCAGCAAGCCATCCAACCTGCTAAATTGGACGATAAACAAGGGTATGTATAGACAGGGAGACAGAATTCGTGAAGAACGTTTGAATAAGGGACAGCTGCAGGGAGCTCCCTTCCGTGGAGGGCTAACAAGTAGGCCTACAGAACATACCATTGGGGTGCTCCCTTCCCTACTGTATTTCCCTGGAGCGCTCGCAATATTATCATTTTACTATGTTCAAGTTAAACGTGCTTGCCAGAATGCTCAGGAAACACACGCTCTAATTTCCAGGCGAATTCAAGGAAAAGGAATTTCAGACGGAAGGTTATGAACCTCATGGCGAAAGAGGAGTATGCTGAAGGTCATTCCTACAAAAGATTTTGAAGCATTGGACGTCTCTATACCTCAGAAAGAGGTTTCAAAAATTACTTTGAAAAAATAATCGTTCAGACCTCGGTACCGTGAATAATGCATATTTGATAGAACAGGACATGATGAGCACTTCTGGTGCAACAGCCGGATAGCACTTAAGAATCCAAGCACCGCACAATCACAATCTGGAGGGTGAAGCAGACGCTCTGATTAGAATGAGGAACGAGCTGGCAAGGCATATAGCAGCAGCTTACCAGGTTGTATACAGGTATAAAGAATTCAAGAGGGGACTGTAATGAAAGTTGTGTACAAAGGTTGACCAACAATAATTATTATTGAAAAACTGAATGTCTCTATAAACTAGGAACAAATGGCAGGCAGCGTATATGAGTGTTTAACCCACGCTCAAAATGACCAAGAATTTTAGTTGATAATCTCCCTGAGCCAGTAAAGTAGAGGCCGGCTAATGCAATGAAGGAGGCTGGCTAGCGGCCTCAGTCTCCCTCGATGAACTTCAACACCAAGACTTTGGAAGACAGTATCTGTCAATTATAGCCACTCAACATGAATATCGAGGATACCTGCATGTGTACCCGACATCAAGTGACGGGCAATTATATATGCCTGAGCCATGGATCTCTGGCATTGTTGAAAGCAATGTACTCCGCCAAACCCAGTCATGCAAACACTTGTTCTGCTTTTTGGACTCTCGAGGCAGTGCAATGTCCCCCCTTTCCTCAAGTGATCTTTAATTAGGAGCCCCGTTTCAGGAGAGGGGGTATCTCTGTTAATGTTTTAATCAGATGCTCTAAAACGGACCAATGCAGGTTTAGAATTGGGCGCCTGATATATAATGACCTGCATGACATCACCCCACCGGCAGCATGGGTAGGCCTGGTTAACTTTGTCTTGCTTTTTGGTGGTGCACTGACTTCCCATCTCTCTCTGCTATAGCAACCAAGTTGAGCCCTCTAGTATAAATAAAAACCCTAAAATCTTCATCCATCTTAATTCAAGCCACAGCTCCCTCTAGCTCTACGGAATGATGTAGCTGACCCTCAAAGCTTTGACTCCCACAACTTCAGGAGGAGCAAGGTCGTCTGTTATTACTCACGGTGAGCATTGGTGGAAAGGCTATGTAACAATAACCAATCTAAACAACAATAAGGGTCATGGCTATTGCTCTCACCAATTCTTTTCCTTGTAAAACTCACTTTGCTCACCTTTGAATTAAAGTCATCACTTAGAGTAAGACTTATCCAGCTGTGGGTATCTTTTGTTTGACATCATCAATCTATATCACTAATTGGGCCATCCTGAATACCCAGGACCTCGATGGGCGAGCAACGCTACTTTGTTGCAAGGAATCTATCACACCTATATACTGGTTAAGACATTACTTCTGATACCCGATTTTTGAACCCTTCCCAAATGAATTACAGTCTTGTCTACAACAGTGGAAGGAGTGATTGCGGAGGCCAAGATGGACCAGGGTAATTCAAGTAAGTGAATCCTGCAATGCCCAAGAATCAATGCCCAGTTTAGACTATGCAAAGCAACCCGTCTAACCTCAAGAGCGTTGAACGATAATTCTGCTCTGCTTGTCGTCATTAAGTCCACTTCACCCCTTTAACCTTAGGAACTTATGAAGGTCACCAAGATGCTACAGGGAGAAGGGCTTGGGGAAGATCGTCAGGCCTGAACCCACAGCTTCAGAACGAGGTAACTTCTTTACTTGGAAGTTCAATAGCATTGCGGAGGGATCAAAGACTAGAGCAACTATAGCGTACACTGCTGACGCAGTTAACAACATTTCTTGTTTAATGCGGTTAACCAATAAAGGAAGCCTTACTACCAAATACCCTATATAGGCAGGTAACAAGGTAATAGGAACACTCTCCCATCAGACAACCTGTACCCCTCAAAGATAGCTGCTCATATGCCAATACCTATAAGAAAGTCAATGTCATGTATGAGGAGAGACACTACAAGGAAACTAGATATCTAGATCAATACCACTTTGTTTGAGTTACTGTTGCTTTTACAGATAGAAATCTTCACTTTAGAGTCACATTTAATAAACCATACCATCCTCACCTTTATCACACGGTGGTCAGATGATCAGGAAGACACCATTTTGGCTACCATTATAGTCCCTGTGCCAAGACCCCAAATGTTCATTTCCACTGCCCCCCCCCCCCCCCCTGGAAACATTTGTTTTATTGTTTTATCTTGTAGATCCATCCTTCTAGTAAACATTTCCACTTGTTGTCGCTCTGGCAAGTGGCACTGAATCCTGAGATCACAGGACACTAAACAGTAGCTTAAAATGTGTCTAAGGGATGCCAGAACATGGCAACATAGCAAAAAAACTGTATATAAGAAGGTTCTGTAGTCTTTAGATGCTACATGTCTTTAGTACTGGCTGTCAGATATGTCAAACAACATGAGCGGCAGGGGTAACAAAATCGGTAATATACCGGGAACCTGATATCACAAAAAAATTAAAATAGCTCAAAATGTTCCTAATGGATGCTTCAATATGGCCAGATAGCAAAAATTGCATATGAAAAGGTTATTTAGTCTTAAAATCATTTAAGAAACAAATATGTGGAAAATTGCAGATGTGTAAAGGGGACAATAGTAGTACACACATGAAAAAAGCTGCTGTAGGCCACGGAGAAGACATATTTTGATTCTGTTTGCTGTGGTCCACAAAGGACCAGAATATGAAGCCCAATACCACAGTTAAATGTAATGAGTCATTGTAATACTTAAAACAACACATAACCAAGTAATGATTTTTACCACTCAGAATTATAGGCATCCAGGCATTTTGACGGTAGGTCTCTTCAACAGCTGTTGTCATGGTAATCCGACCACTTGCCAGAGTGACAACAAGTGGGAATGTTAACTACAAGGATGGATCTACAAGATAAAACAATAACATAAATGTTTCCGGGGGGGGGGGGGGCAGCCAACTCCTTAAATAAGCCCCTTTTCCAGATTGGCCCAGGGACTAAGATAATTGAAAAAAGTACATTCTAAAGTACATTCTAAAGACAAAATCCATCAATAGCTCAGTGCATAGTAAACTATATAATTGCAAACTTGAAACTCTCAAACATACTTTGTGCAACAATATTATCCTCATTACCAAAGCAAGGGGACCTCCCATTATATTCCAATCATGACAACAAATTGAATAACCTGATAGTCTATATTGATTTTTTTTAAACATTTGGCAGTGCAAATCATGGACTTTGATTAAAGGTTTGGTTAAATGCTTTGATTCCTAATTCACAAAATTTTTGAGTAATTGTCAGTTATACGCCCAATTCCAAAGGGTGAGGACCCTTTTACCTGTGGAAACCCTAAGACCTAGCTTGCTCTCACCGGTAGTGAGTAAACTCATGGAAAAGCTAGCTTTTTCAAAATTAAAGGCCTTCTTAGATGAAAATGATATATCAACCTCAAAGCGAGTTTGGTTCAAGACAGGATATTCCAGTATAGATACGGTAAGCAGATCTTCTGATGATATTCTAATTAAATATTGGGAAGGACACTTCGGCAGTATATATGGATTTTATGAAAGCTTTCGACATGGTCAACCACAGAATCTTACTCGATAAATTGCAAAATCGTGGGATCAAAAATGGATTTCTAAATTGGTTTACTAGCTTCTCGAATGAGACACAGAAATATTCAAAGGCAAATGACTTAATCTCAGATGTAAAAACCATTGAACACATTGTTCCACACGGCTACTTCCAAAGATGGAGATAATGCTTAAATATAAGACTGATATACTAGATCGAGTAACAAAAAGATGTTGGTGCTGTGTTATGGAATGAATTATCAATGGAAAGTCAAAAAAAGTACTAAAGTTACCTAAACACACACTAACAAATGATTAAGATATAATCAAACAGGAGATCAAATGATTTAAAGGAGATAGTCAAAAGATTGTCCTCATGGTTTCATTCAATTATTGCAAGGAGAGCTTTGTCAAATGTAAGTGTTTTCAAGTTTTGTCAGGCTAAAGCTACAGTCATATGATTGTAGGGTAGCTCTACTGGGAATCATATGATTCCCATATGGAAAATATAATCTGAAGTTGTGAAGGGTCATATGATCAAGGACAATACTGCAAGATAATGCAAGGACATAGGAAATACAAGTCATGTTATATGATCAAACTTGCCAAGAATCTAGAGAATTGGTCATATGAGCAAGTTGACCCAGTCTGTATGGAAGAGAGAACAAAGCAGAATGTATAGCAATGATTACAATTGGTCAAACGGGATATGTCTGTCAGAACATGTTGATAGGTTGAATAAAAGATAATTTCGCAACAGAAGCATGTACAAACGCCCAATGCAGGTAAATGTCTTCCTGGAGTTTGTGAATGAAAAAAGAAATATGAAGAAGAAATATATGTAGGCCTATATCAGTACCCGTCTATGCCTATGCAGTTCCACAGTTGACTTTAATGTAATGCAGGCGATACGTGTCCTTTGAAATAGTTTCCTGTGAATTCAGTGGCATGCAACTATGTCCAAAGTAATATTTCTACCCTCAAGAGTTGAAGAGTTGAGCTTTAATAGTGGAGTAAATTGTCAAGAATTACCTTATATTAAGAATGGGTCGATTTAAATGGCATGTAATCTGATTCGGAAGCCTGTTGCCAAATATATCTTATTCCTTCTGGTCATTACATGTCATGTTCTGAGCGTTATCGTCCTACGTTACCATTGGGCGCCGCGTCCATGCCGCGTCCATGCAGCGTCCTGGCCGGAGACGGCGGTCCGGGCGGGACCAGGCTGCACATGCAGGCGCCGAAGGGTGGGGACGGGCGGTCTAACCGACGCCGGCGGGGGGCAAGGGGTACATTGGCGGTGGGCCTTTTCCCAATGTTTGCCACATTTTTCACCTGGCTGACAAGGGCTAATTACCAGCTTCTCTGGGCGATAATTGGGGACGCTGGGTGGCGGGGTGGCCATGTTGATTCAGGTGCGTACACTGCCGGTTCTCGGCGACACCCTGCAGAGTGGCGACGTGACATAAGAACGCACCCCAAACTGATTCGTTTTCACCCCCGAGGAAATTTATCACCGCAATTATATACACCACAGTGTACCACTTATCCCGATTATCTGTGATTTATTATTAAGTGTTTTTGTCGGGTTTTCGCGCCAGGGTTGCATTTTGTAACCTAGCAACTCACCCTTGCCGACCAGCATTATACAAACTGACACAATGCCAGTTGGATATTTCACGGCGCTTATAACCAACAGCATTGAATCGAATAAAAATCACTATATTGTGTGATTGACACAGTATGGTATTATTATCGAATTAAGGGATGAATATTAATAAAATGAGCCTATATTATTGTTATACAAATTGTTCTAAGTGATGTTTCTACGTATACAAATATGGTATGATTTCAATGGACAGGATATCAATTGGATAAGACATGACAGATATTGATATCGTTTCTCTAGACCTGATGTTAAATTCATTTACATAATACTTAATTTACATAATACTGAAATCATTTCATTTCTTATGAGAAGATGTACTGTGTAGATATAGTTTAAGCGTTTGGGGGACCTGTATACCTGACCGCAGGTGTTGTGTGCAGTGACGTGCGCGCGGCATTTTACATGTTGAACCAGATGTTTGTATTACATGGAAGGCAGTGATATTTTTAAGGGTACACATCATAATCTTTACATTCGTCAAATATTCTGTTTTAATCAAAATCGATATTTATTGAAAAAAAATAGAAGAGTTATGTTTCATAAAAGGCAAAGTCGATCTGATCGGGCTGCCTCGTACCTTTGTCCTCTACAACTCTATAATGGAGAAAACCAAATGTCATAAGGTTGATGGAAGATCGAAGTCTTTTGTACTGGCGAATCATACCTAATCAACCCCCCCCCCCCCCCCCCTAAAAAAAACAAACAAAAAACACCATCTCGCTTAATCAACACTTCTTATTTCAATGTAAGGTATGATACATGGACATAGAACTCTATTGCCACTCAAGTGTTCACACGTTCCTTTCCGACCCCTACACACATCTTATGACCGCAAGGCCAGGAAGTCACCAACGCGGACGCAGAATTCAGACGCGCCATACGATACCCAATTGTATTGAATTGAATGGGCGTCGGGGTACATCGAGAGGCCTGAATTCTGCGTCGGCGTTGGTGGGTTCCAGGCCTCATGAACTGCTCATTGTCTAGGTCAGTTTGTCCAACACTGGATCGCCAACTCATTTTGACCAAAGACCTCATGTCAGGGTTTAGAATGCTGAAATGGCGTTTTAGTAGTGCATGTTATAGTAGCAAGGGGTGGTCTAGGCAGAAATTAAAGACTACACCAGGTATGAGTCAAACGCTTGAGAATCTCAGGGAATTAGGGAAAATGGTATATTCATCATTTTAGTACATCATTGATAAATCACGGTGGAATTGACAGATGAATCATTTTGTTTTTTATCCAGTCAGTGTTCCATTTGCTGTAACCCAATTGACAGCCACTTTTACGGCAGCCTTTTAGGGTCCAAATATATCAAACACCAGTGGGTCTATATTTGGCCCGTATTGATTGGTCATGGTTAGCTGGGTACTCCTCTAAGACACTAATCTACTGGTCTTCTGCACCATACCACTGTCACAGAATTGGCACGCAGATAGTGAAGGGACACTCTGCAGCACATTGAAAGTCTCACAAGCGCCAAAAAAGTACCTTTTATGGACAGTTGTACACATATATGGCTGGTCTTTATTAGGGATGTCTGGTTGGTATTGTGGTGATTTCTGAGAGATCTCACCTTGGCTTCCCAACCACCAACTCTGAAATTTCCAGCGAAACTATTACCTGTAGCCGGCTAGGATGATTGGAGGATCTTTTGCCCCCTCAATCCATCGCAGGTGCTCCCTTTTTCTCCGTCCAGGACAAAGTATGAGTGTCGCTGTACATCATTACCACGTTGTCAAAACAGTGGAGGTTAAGAATATATATACGCCCACTCCATGTATTTCCAGATAAATTATCTTATGTTCTGAATCTCCAGACATAAGGTAATGGGGGGAGACTGGTAGTCATGCCTACGTGTCAATTACCCTTTGCAGAGCTAAGAATGTGAGAATTACAAAAGATATCCCAAGAAAGTATGTCATCAACCAATTGAATTATAAGAAACATGCATAATCAGAGGTGCATCACATTGAGGCTTCCAACTTCTCTCTGATCACTTTCATCTCATCACATGACAAACAGACAATGTATTCCATAGTATCCTGCTTTATTCCCAGAATCTATTATACCAGCATGGCAGTAGGTGGGCATTTTCGTCATAGATAATTCAAACGTGACTTTCCCTCTATAAAAGCAATTATTTGAATTAAGCAAACCTTCCCTCGCGAAATCCAACGGGAATTCGTCTAAGAGAAAAAATTAGATTACCAAGGTTCTGCTTGGACACATCTTCTCATTCTTTGGAATAGTTCAGTTCGGGTGAACATAACATTGGTAAATCGGAAATATTCAGCGTAGCTTGCGCTTCATCTTGGGGAGAGAGAGTCTGGGACCTGCTGTTGGTGGAGAGTCTGGCTGTTCTCTCTTCTTTTTCATACTATATTTCTCCATTTAGAGCGGAGATTTGGAAGGAACCAATTATCATGGGAGAATATTGCTGATGATCTGGTGACTCTGCCTTTCTTTCGTCATAGATTTATCAAAATCCCTGGTTAAATAGAATCATATGTACCAAGACCATTTCCCGTATGGTTTGGGGTTTTTTTTGTTTTTTTTTACTTGTAAGCTTAAATTTACGTTTCCCCATGTGACTGACACGAAGTCACTTCATCGTCAATTATGATGTATCACCGCTAGAACGCTGGATATAAACACGAAAGAGCACATAACTTATCTCCATTTGGCACATGCCAATTAGTTATGATTAAAGCCACCAATTATGATTAATTGTCGTGTGAGAAAGGGCCACTAATAATTTCGTACCCAAATTGTTTAGAAAAAAGACGTGTCAGCACGCATTCTGTTGTGCTCTTAATGATTGTGGAACTAATAGGCCTTTCTCCGTTCGGTGATAATTCTGGCACCCTGGATGAAAATTTCAGCTTTGAACGAAATGGCAAAAATACATTCATAAATTGGATTATGTTTTAATTTACTTGATTTGGCAATCACTTTGTTTACCTGGGCGGAGGGGGGGGGGACCGTAATTGTTTGACAATTAAAGAATGAAATTATACAAGACGGAGGTCAATCCTTTGTTGGGCTTATGACTGCCATCTGTGGAACCAGTCATATTCTCAAACAGTGATCGCTCATTAGGACGTGACGTACGTCATGGTTAACACGTCTCGTCACCCGCACTGACTGTCACCATGGTAATTAAGTCGTCACTGGGCGTGACGTCAGGTGGCCATGGAAACAAGCAGCATCCAGGCCACTCCTGCCATACCCCCTCCCCCCTACTGCTCTGTAATCTCCACACTTTAGTCGGTAATGAATTTAGAGAGAAATTCTCCCAAAACGAGGCGCAGAGGCTCCGCTGACCGACCGGACGTGACGTATAGCCTGCGGCCTCCTTCCCGACACAATGTCCAAGGTCAAGGCCCTTGACCCTGGAGGTCGGGGTTACCAGGTGGCGGGACTGTGGACATCCTCCGGATGACCAGCAGGCTGACCAATGGTGACCAGTAGAATGCCAGCGCCTGAGGTCTGCGGAAGGGGTGGTGGCGGTGGTGATGGGGAGGGGAGGGGGAGTCTACAGTGCCGCAGGATATCAGCGCCAAGCGAAGTGGTAGAGTGTTGGCTCGGCTCCGCCGACCCCTTGACCGTCAGTTTTTATAATGATACATCACAGCTGCAACACAGATAAATATTTAATACCACTCTGCTTTGTCCTACATTGTAAATGTTTATATAATACTGTTATCAATCATATGAAGCTAAGGGGTTACATTACCAAAGTAACATGCACCCCAACATTCATATATATATAATAGTGATAAATCTGATACCTTTTCACCTAAAATCAACACAAACAAGGACAAATAAAATGTACTCTCTTATCTAATTCATCTTTCACCGTCACCCCCAATCATATTTTATTAATATGCTTACAGAGTGAAGTATGCCAGACAAGTTGTGTGCAAATATCAAAAATGTATTCTGATTATGAAAAATATGCAATGATGACCATCAATGACGAGTGATAAAGGACTTAACTAAGAGATGTCGTATGGGTTCAGGGAGTGATAGGCCATCAATGAACAGGTTGCTGTTTTTTTTATTTTGGTTTTATGGCGAATATTGATCGGTCAAGCAAATGAATTTGTAAAAGAGCAGAACAGCGCATGTTTCAAATGTTTGCTAATGTTTCGAAAGATCACAAAAACTGCCAAATTATATTTATAATCTTAAAAACGTATCGGACACAACCCTACAACATTAACGAAGAATGTGTCAAAAATCTAATCAAAACTGGATAAAAACTGTTGTGATGCATTGGACAGAGACAGACACGTTTGCAGTACAGATGTGATGTGTAGGTATTGTTAGATGTTAATACGTCAAGTTCATGAGGCAATCATTTTAAATTTCAGATTGAAAAACTTTTGTCATTTATCTGTGAACGTAGTTTTTATTTATTTGTTGTGTTTTATTTTTTCCCTTTTTCATGTTGGGTTTTTGTTTCGTTTGTGACAAAGTATGATCATTGTATGGGCAAGTGGCGTTGTGGATGGCTACAGTGGTGGACAATGACACAAGGTAGAAGATGGATTTTAGTTGGAATTATTCCGTTTAAAGGTCAAATGCATTATGGTGTATGATGATGAAACCAACCAAATATGACAATTATTCAGAATTGTCCGTGTGTACTCTACTAGAGCTCACGGAATGTATTATAACTACATGTATATTCATGATACTGTATTTTTCAAACACTGATAATGTCATTGCAGTTATATCAGTTCTGAACTATACCCTATGCAATTTTAATTGACTTTCCGCTGCAAAGTTAACCAAGTCGATTCAAGGCACAATTTCAGGAAAATGAAATAAAATTATGAAGGTCCATTAGGGTCAATCCTTTAGAATGAAGATGATTCGGTATGCCTGACGCATGTGATGATATGTATACAGGTTTTGACATTCTATCATTTTTATAAGCTTATTGCTTGTTGCAGTAAAAGTTAATCGAAGTGGAATCATAGCTATGCCCCTTTATTTGCATACTTATCAATATATTTTGCTTTAATGCTTAGACATACCGTCCATGTGAGTAGTTTGTTGATCAGAGCCGCTGCTTCAAATGACGTATATGATACTGAATTTCATCAAAAGAAAATATACATATCAGATCATGATATGATGAATAGACTGAACAGAAATTATGCATGTCAGGTCATTATACACGGAGTATATTCCAGTTAGTACATGTTAATAATATCATAAAATCATGTACAAATGTACATATATACTCCTCAGAATTAAACCTTTAAAATATGTAGTACGATGGCCTTTGTTATTGTTCATGGGATTGATGTTATCTCTTTCTAATATAGCTGTGTATCTGAGTAACGTCTATATTGTGTGTGGGCTATTTGATGTGTGTGAGGGGGGTGGAATCATGGAGAGGCATAAAATTATATGTTCTCATTTATAAAAGTTCATACGTGACTTGATGATACGATTCCTTTTCAAAGTTTCCAATATTCAAATCGCGCTCGCTGATATATGCATCAGAGTATTATAGAGAAACAGGCTAACTGTCTCCGTACGGATAAAATACGCGGTGAAATCGGCGATCAGATGAACCGATGCCGGAGGATACAGTCAGCCTGTTTCTCTATTATTATATACCTTAAAATATCGAATTTCTAACTTTGCTACTGGGGGAATATTTGGATTTTGCCGCCGTACATGCCCTGTACGCCACATACATACCCCGTACGTCACCTAGGTGTCGTACGGGTATAAATACGACATGGGTAGGAGCGGGCAGTATGTGTAGGATATACTACCACAGGTATATAATAATGGTATAGATGTTCAGCCTATCGTCATTGGTACATGCCCCCTTGAGTAGTTTTCCACAATATTTGGTACATTTGATTTCAGTTTGAAGGATATTGATATGGTATACATAAACATAGGAATATCCAGGCACTGAATATCCGTGCTCACCTTTGTGCACTCGGAGTTCACTGAAACGAAAACAGTTCAAACAAAGAGGTAGACTCATGTTCGCGTGTGAAGCATTACTATATCCATAACGCATATTATTGATGGAATATAATTTTCTGATATATAAATCTAGTAACTTTTATTTTGATGTTCCCATCCACCAGCCTTTCTGAGATAAGAAGAGACGGTGTTCTGTGTTGTACTGTCGTTAAGACCAGACTAAATGAGTTGTATGTATATTTAATGATGCTGTCTGGTCATGGTTATCCTGAACATGTTAAAGATACCATCAACCTCCACACAACACCGTAACCTCCTGAATCTCTCGTCGGTACACCCCTGCCTTCCTCCACCTCCCGTTCCCATACAAATAACCCTACCTCCCAGTAACTGTCCACCCTAATCCCTTCTGTCTATACACCATACCTGCCCACTTGAATATTGCCCCCTGGTGTAGCCTACCCCAGCCACAACTCCTCCATGGCGGACTGGGAATCTATGCATACGTGTCTACATGTGGACCCTCCAGGGTCACCCCTCTCAAACAACACCCGCTCATATAAGAGCCCATCAAAGACCTCCACCATCCACAACCCTCCCTCCACAGACACACACAAATAAAGGAGGGAACTCTCCCTCCCGCCCTCGGCCTGCCCACAGAACACACCCACATCACCTCAGTGCCGGCATGTCGTGTTAACGCCAGTAGGATGGCGGCCCAGCAGACCCCAGTCTTTCTTTTAGTGCATCTTGGCATGCAGTGGATGATGTGCCGATTGGTAATTAAGGGCAAGGTCCGGGCTGCCTGGTTACGTTCACAGAGCAGTGTGTCTGTGTGCATGTCTGTCTGTATGTGTCTGTAAGACGTGGGGTGGGGGGTTCTGGCTGATAACACACCCACTGCACCCCTCCCGCCCTCTTCTTCCCTTGTAACCCACGACCACGCCCGCCAGATGAGAATAGCAGCAGAACCAAAGAGAAGACAAACCAACCCCCCCACTCACCATCCCCAACTTGACATTCAGAAAAAAGAGTTGGAAAATATAAGGATAAAAGATACGTGAGCTACTGATTGAGCGGGTCACAGAGGAACTAAAGGTGGCCATGATTTATGAGACTATAAATCAGGCCTTGATAGATCGGCGCCGGATAGTGGTGAGGGACGGAAGCCACAACTCATACTTTGACAGACGCCCTGACAGAAGGAGGCGCTCCGTTAACAAAAACTACCAGTCATCCAGGGTCCTAGTTAGGGAGTCTGCACAGCAAAGCTTCTGCTTGTTTTTACTATACCCGACAATTTAAACTCAGCTTTTCTGTTTTTACTTAACACAGAAAGTGTTTTATTTTTCCCGATCATCTGTATGTTGCATGATCAAGTGCTCGGAATACCTTCTGTCGCGCCGGTTTTTTTCTTTTATCTCGGGGATCTTTTTGTGCCTGGAGTTAGAAAGTAGGAGAGTTGGGATAATACAATTGGTTGGTCATACATCAAGGCACAGTACTGCCCTGTCCACATACTTGCATGCAGGTGTTTAAGTATGTGATATATAAATAGTGAGAGAATCATGGTGGGACCCTTCGTGTATGTTGACAGGAAACGTCAGCTTATGAGTAATGTATCAATATAGAGGCCTACATACCAAATATGTTTTATTTTCTTACGTTTTATTTCTTCAACAGTTCTATAGACCTTCTCCTTAAGAAAATTGCCAAGTTTATGTATTTTTCGTTGAACATTTCATTCTTGCAAAGAGAGATCCTGTGATATTGATTTGTTTTTCACCAATGGCACAGCCTATGTAGAGAATTAAAGTTAAGCGCATTCCTTCATCTGTTTCCGTCTATCTGTCCTTGTTTCTGTCTTTATCACCTCGGTCTGCTAACCCTCTTTTATCTCTCTCCCTTTCTTTTCGTTCTCTCCCTTTCTCTCTGTCACCCGCCTCTCCACATATATTACATGTATATAGTCTTTGAAATCTGAGCATGAAGAACACTTTTCCTTCAACAGTTCTTGCTTACAACAACCATATAATGAATACTAAGGTGATTGTAATCTTCCACATAAGGATATGATAACCCAAGAGAGATAAAAAAACTATATACCTACACAACTGAAACGTATTACATATATATATATATATATATATTTTCAATGCTAGATAAATAATTCTATTCACAATTCGACCCGGCCTCAGATTGTGCATAAGCAATCGTAGTGGTAAGGCGATTTATTTAGTCCATTTTCATATACACTGTACTTCTCCAGTGGGGAATATTGACTTTTATTTTTGTTAAAAAGAGAGTCGCAACTAACTTTTGAAACTTTGAATCCTTCCGACGACTCGTCTACTTACATCACACGTATTTATATATTTCCAAAGTCTACAGAGTGCACAGCATGGTGCATCTTTGTTAATAAACTTTGATATACTTATAATTTTCAATTTTTCTTAATGATTATCTTTTACATATTTACATTTGCTAATGTATACGCCTATGATGAATTACATTCTGTAGCGACTTTGTTTCAGATCAAAGTGACATCTTAAGAGGGTGCATGATAATCGCATTTCCCTCTGATTGAAACATAACGCAGGCTGTGGCAATGGCTGTATTCAATTATAGTATGTAATTTCTAAGAATCTTTTAAGTGTAAGTTAAGGGTATGCTGATGGGGATGCTAGCGGAACTCTCTCCCTAACCCACCAACATACAAACACGTATCCGTATACATGTGTGTTCTAATTGCTTCATATCTGTGTTGACTATTTCCTTCCAATCAGGAGTAGTTATATATAATCCAAACCTGATTTTAAAAATAAAACTGGGTAACACAAAATAATGATACACCATAATCTTTGAAGTGTTTCCACGCTATGTTAAATGAATATATTTTTGAATTATTGATTACATATCAACCTCTATTCGTTAAGCTGTCGTCCCTAGACCATTGAAGGTACAATGGGCGTACTTTCAGCGGTTTCCTTTCGGCCGGGATATGTTGTCAATATGAAGGGTGTAACGAGTGAAGCTGCTAACCGGCAGCGCTGACAGTCGAGCCGGCGCCTAACCAGCTTCTGATGAATGACGGCGCTTGACGCTGAGGGCCCTCCACAATACCCGTGTGTGATGGCCAGGAATTCTCCACTCTAAGACAAAGTCCCCCAGAGTACCAGTATTCAAGAACGAAACGATGTGGATTTGGTTCTTTTAATTTGGCCCAACAGTAAAATAAATACTACGCATGGGTTCTCAACTACAGAAGAATTGGGGCATACAGAAAAACCAGGCCCCTATTGCACGTTTATAGAGCAGTGTTTCCAGAGACTCGAGGTTCGAAAAGATTATTTTTTTCTCCGGTCAAGTTATACCAAATCTACCTAATGGCAAGAACGATTTAAATGTTCATGTTTATAACATTATCAAAAGTTCTAAACCCACTTAGAACTTGAAAAAACATCCAAATAGTAATTTTATCTTTTGTATCATTAAGGAGCAGGGCATCATATGGACATTTGAACATGAGGTATTTATTTTAGGGAGTTCAATATGTTGAATATATATGATCTGTACACATCGCCACAAGTATTGCGTCATTGTAAACAAATTTCACAATGTGTATACATGTACCTGTATGTGAATACATTTATATATGTGTTTAAGATACTTCTAATCTCTTGATTCGGACAATATTATCACTTACAGCGCCAATTAAACATGTTTATCTTAAACACCCAATTCATCCGAAAGCTTTCTAAAAGCGCGGTATACATCAACATGAACTTCGTCTTGTATATAAACCAAACATAGGCTTAGATAGTACCACCCTATAAGACGATTTATCTTGTCGTATGCGCCCATATAAATTTCGTGGACCCGTTTCCTTGTCAAAATTTACTTATATGTATTAACTTCATATATATTCTCACTTATTAAACGCATGCATGTGAAGTATACCATTTGTGTAACATGTAGGTATATTTGATTAAATTCGTTCTGCCGAGGGCGGTCGGTGGTCGGGTGGGACATGGGGTCCCCCCCCCCCCCCCTCCCCTCCGTGGCCGATAAAATCATTATAAGTATACATGTAGGCCTACCTTATTGGAGTGAAGGCCGGTCGATCGATTTCACAAAGAAATCCCCCTAGATGTTCATTTGAAAGGTCTCTCCCCTTCCTTGTCCATCTATAGCAATACAAATCCTCCGTCAGCCTTTTCTAGCTGCAGCTTCTAATCAAACTTGTCTGTATCGAATATTTTCGAGTTTATTTCTATGCTTGATAACTCGATAGAACATGGAAATGGCTCAGAATTGTGTTGCAAATAAAGTCCTAAAATAAAAGTTTTGATGCCACTCCTTCTACAACCCTCTCACAGCCAACGAAGATAAATCCTGTCTAAATCCGTTTGACAGTTTACCCAATACATCTCCTCAAATGTTTCACCATCCATTCGAATTTAACTATATAAAGATCAAGATAAACCAATATGTATACCTATATTACATTATCTTAAATTTAAATTGTAGAAATACCCATACAAAAGGCAAATATCCGAGTCAAAATCAACCACGGCACACCGACATTGTGGAACTTACTAAAGATAAGAGTTAATCCTTGTATATAAAATACCACAACGCCATAACTACGTCTTGATTCTAATCATTCTTAGTAAAAATAATGTGAGTATTACTCATTCATGCATTCGTTAGATATTCTTAAGAAAGTTTCCATTAGGGCCTATCACTTTTCCAAATGGATCTTTAATAGATTAACTGAAGGTTTCAGTTAATATGAACATCTATTTCAGCCACCTATAAATGGTATACAATTTTTGCTCTGTTTGAGACCTGCATGAGAAGTCCAGGAGGTAATGATGGGTGGCAGTCGGCACTGCCGCTTGCTGGAATCCTGCTCAACCGCTCATGTTCACAAGCTGCCTGCCAGCCCAAACGGCACCCCACATGTTCTTTTAGCCCCGCCCACTTGACCTGCCTGGCCCCGCCCATATGACCTTTTCTGGCCCCGCCCTTCCAATTATGCCCCGCCCTCTCCCTATCCGACAGGCTCTCACTCACCCTGCCTGCCTCGACGCTCCACCAAGATGGCGGCTGATCGGTCACGTGATCGGCAAATTATCAGAGCCTCTGCGCATGTCCGTTGGCGATATATCAATATTTGAAATGAAAAATCGTCTGTATGTCTCTACCTCTCGTGCTTAGCAAACAGGTTTGTTCGCAGCTTGTTGACACTGGTTGGCAGATATGGACGAGGCGCATACATTGGACGAGCTTGGCCTTGTCGCCTTCCCACACTTCGCCGACCTTTCGTGGCCACCTTTCGCATTGTCTTCACCGACTTACCCTCCTCTCACCTAATTCAGTTCTGTTTCCATGCCTCACACCAATAGGTTATATTCCCAACCGAGCTAGTCGACCAAGCAATGTAGAAATCAACAGTAGAACAGTTCCGTTATAAATCAACTTTTCTGTTTCCAATTAGCCTCTATAGATACACATGTATATATCTACGGAAACATCCGTGTGCATATATATATCAATAAAGATAAAAATAGAAAAGTCCCACGGCAACATTTGATTATTTTTGTACCTCCCAGCATAACACACATTGCATTTGGCATGAGGGGTTTCTGGGGTGGGCAAAACGTCTGGCCTTGCCAAGTTTCTGTTGGCCACTGTGGCCTGATGAATAGGCCATTGGTTGTTGTTAAAACGAGGCACATCGGGACACTGAGGCGCTGCCAAGGCTGCCTGTCTGGCCTGGGAATCGGCGGCCGCCCGCCGGCTCCGGCTCGGCCCCGGCCCGGCCCGACCGCGGCCCCGGCCCAAACACGCGGGTCGTTACCGCTGTCACAGTGCGCTGACAAATGATGCTCAGTCATGACAGCGCGCAGCTTGCAGGCCCGCACCAAATAATTGCACAGAGCGCCAACCTCGTCCAAACGGCAGCGTTCGGTATTAACACAAGTTGGCCATGTCTTTGTAGAAGCCAATAACGGTATTCTTACCTCACACAACACGTATCACCCAGACTTTTTGGCAAACACATGGACACATTCTACCTTCTCTGATAAGGATAAGTAGTTTCAATTAAACACCCGGACCTCTCTTCTTGTTGCAACAGACCCAACTACTCCTGATATCATGTTTGCCCAGTCGACATCGATGAAATGTCAATTGGTGGTAATTGTATTGAAATGCTACTGCCCAAGACACATCACTCGTCCTAGCAAATAGTGGTTCTATTTCTGTTCACCTCTCCGTAATCCTGACCTACAATTTCGAGGGCTGACCATCTGATGAAATACTCATGTCTAGCTTTTAACAAGGTACATGTATTTAATTACATACTTGGTGTAGGATACTGTCCTGAATATATGTCCTAATGTGTGCATCCCACGGGGATATGAAAGCAATTTGTTACTAAGGCCCGGCGTCCACCTACTACGATAGAATCGTAGACCTCCCGATATGGCACCGATACAAAATGTCAGAATCGGTGCCATATCGGGAAGGTGCAAAATCGTAGACATATGTCTAGACAAGCCAATCCATCACGCATTGTATGGGGTTTTTATAAGTGTCTAATCGCAGAAACGTGGTCAACTGCCCCGACGCGATTTTTATTTTTCATCGGGATGTGCATCGTAGACCACATCGGAGCCATATCGTACTAGGTGGACGCCGGACCTTACAGCGATGAAACGACCTCAATGCACGTGGTGGCCTATATATGTTATAAGATACATCTCTTCTATATTGATTTACACATTCTGACCTTAAGATGTTCCGCTATTTCCTGAGAATTGATATAGCCTCTATTTTTATTTAATTATTTTAGGATATCGCAGTAGACCAAGTAAGACTCTTAGCAGATGATTTCCCATACCATAATAAGACGTATCTCATTGTCGCAATGTTGTCGTGACTCTCTGTGGTTGGCCTGTGTATCAAAGTTTGCCTATTGTTATAACATTTGGTACATCAAAACATGGAGTAGAAACTTGAGTTCCACAGCAACAATTTTGTCCCCAATTGAAACTAGGCTTCAGAAGGGATACAGTAAGAGTGGGTCAGAAGTAGGCCAGTGATTCATGTCAACTCCCCCATTCCAAAGAGTAAATACATGGGACATATATAGGGCGTCACATGTATGCGTACATAGGTTACGTATACCATATACATACATGTACATGTCTTTTGTGTCTTCGAGTGACCGGATAAATCGCGCTGTATGCCTACACCCCGTTAACGATACATGCATGCACAGCTTGGGAATAGAACTCTCCATAATGTGTTTTACCGCACACACTTTATTTGGTAGTTCGATTTTGATGCTGAAGAACCTTTGTTTCCGCTTTGCGAAGTTGAAATATGCTTACATATTTTCTTTAAGGTGGATTTATAATTTAGAAAAACACCATTCACATGAACCCAACAGCCATTCCCTGTGTAACGTTGGTTGATATGGAGGAGCAATGGCTGGTCGAAACTACCAAGACACCTGGTGGGTTTGGAATGAACCAATACGCACTACCCGTCGACAACATTGCCACCTGGTGATGCGATCGCACAAGCAAGCTCAATGCTGAAGAAGCGTTTCAGATAGGCTTTGGGGACAACAGTATAAAGTTGAAGTTGAAGGGGGTTACACAATAGCATAACTGCGAGCGTTGTTACGTATTGTGATCGAAGGCACAAGGGTTTCGGCACAAGTCCTTGAAAGCCAAGCTTAACGGTCGAGACCCCTCTACCAGGAAACCTCACCCAGAGGTGAACGCCTCCATGACCACCTTCGGAGGCATATCGGTACGACCACAGGGCCGTGTAACTTAGTTTACCTGTCATCTAATACATTGTTGCATGGCCATTGTATGTTTTTTGGGGTTTTTTTTTAATTTGTTTATTGACAAAATCAGATTGAACTCAGTTCTTTCTGTTGGTAGTCGCCTTGGCACAGTATTATTCATATAATATTCCAAACTAATGCAAATGTAGATAGGATGAGGTATAATGGCACATTTGGGTCTGTCAACATTAAACATCTAAACTTTTCATTGAACTTGAGAAATACACAATTCCCAAGTATCACATACACATAGTATAATAGGTTTTTATGTTTACAGTGGTTTGCGGTGTGTGGGTGGTTGACTTGTGCCCGGGGTACCCTCCTTCTCTCTTGCATCCAGTGGTAGGCTTAATTATTAATATGTAGAAGCAGTTCAACAACTTAAAACGCAGTTGCATGTGTACCCATTTAAACAAGAATCTATACTAGGGTCACGATTCCTCTGGTGATTACCTGCAACATAACAATTTCCAAGGACCAATACTCCCTGGGGACACTTCCATAGCGATATATTGATACAAAGACTTATTCACCGACAGAAATACCATAATAATCACAAATCAGCCGGCCAAAGCAATGTCGCCCAGGTTAGATTGTCCGCCACCCCTGTCTCCAATCCGTTCCGACTAAGAGGTTGGTATAGGTCAGTCACAAACGGTATCTGCAGTGTACGCCTCAAACAAAGTATTTGTGTTCAGAATACTGTGTTCTGAAAACAAAACTACTTACTAAGAAATATTGATGGGTTAACACATTGATAATAACATCTGGCTTAATGTTCATTTCTTCAATAAAAACGCACAAACCTTTGCCTAAAAGTTAACTGGTAGTGAATGTAAAATAGATAACATTCATAAGTTTCTTAGGTCAATATTCATTGACATATTCATTGTGGATGTTTGGGACCATTCCAGAATCAGTTCTTGCTGAAAACTTGACAGAGTGTGACACACTAGACACCCTCCGCGCAATACACCAGGGGGAGACACAGTGCACGCTGATAACTCTAATCGTGACGGTACTTTGGTGTAACAGAAGACTGGAAACGAAATTATCATTGAGCTTTGGTATCTACAGTTTTCTAACAGTTAGGCTAATAATGGACCATACCATAGCAACAACCATGTTACATCACGGAGAGGTAGAATTAGACACTGGAGGTGCCTGAAAGGGTACATCCAGTCACAAATCGTAGCGCCATTTCCTGAGCAGGATTGTGTGTAGGATGTAAAGACATGCCCATAGAATCTTAGACCGGATTGTATAGTTCTCTCTTCATGAGATTGGAACCCTTTATACTATTAGTTTCAATAGTTTATGGGGATGTCATAACTTGCATTCTCCCCCACCCCTTCCCAACCATTTTCGTTTTGCATTTGATCGCGTACCACAAATCACAAGCATCTATGACGGTTACTCTGCACATCCCAAGTTATTGTCAATGATTTCAGTTTATAATCGCGAGGATCAATGGTTTATGCATAAGAATAATTGAGAGTATGAGTAATTACATTGTACTTCATAAAAACATAGGCTATGTGATGATCACCCAGATTTTCCTGAAAGGTCCACCGCCCAGGCTATCTTTGTTGTCATTGGTGAAATCTATAAAACCTTAAATAAGAAAATATCACTTTAATAGCATTGTTAGACTTTCGCAAAGCTTTTGACAGCATCGACCATAAACAACTAAATGAAATAGAACTTGATAACATATGGACTACTGTACTTGAAAATTATCTGAGAAATCGAACAATACAAGCAAAATAAAATAAATGGTTTAATATCGGAAAATATGGACACAGTTTGTGGAGTACCTCAAGGGTCTGTATTGGGTCCCTTATTATCTATTATTTTCATTAATACCCTAGTAAAAGTTATTACCTATGGTAAGTTAGTATTGTACGCTGATGATTGTGTCATATTGGTAACAGGTAAAAGCCAGGATGAGATAGTAATGCGTATGACTAGTGACTTAGAAGCAGTTAAAACTTAAACAGATAAATTCAAACTTAGATTCAATTATAATAAAACTAAAATAATGTGGATTGGAAATCAAAGATTGTTAAAAAATAAGAAATTTAAAAACAGGAGGGCAGGACATTTATTAACAATGATGAAGTGGTGGTCAGGAGACAGAGATCATGTTTTTGAAGATGAGGATGGCAGGACAAGAGGATCAAAGAAGATTAGATTTAAAATTACAAAACCAAATATGGAAAAATTTAGACACTTGCCGACATATGTTGGTGAAAAATTGTGGAATGGATTTTAAAATGAAACACAAAGAACAGAATGCGGTTTTGCCTTTAAGAATAAAATTACAGCAGAAATACACAAAATAGTTAATACCTGAGCAGGTCAAAAGACCTACATATTATATTAAGCCACTTTAAAGATCGTTAGACTTTGAAATATGGACATTAAAATAAATTTCGAAATATCACTAAGTATATATGATTCAAGACAAGTATGAAAGATTGTGGCGTCATGTATTGTCCAATCTGCGTAGTTTTTTGTTGTATATTGTGTATTGTGTAGTCTTCATTGATGTGACAATCCCGTGGAAGATCGCCAGGAAACTGGTGAACGTGTAATCTCGTTAATTTGTTGAATGAAAAAACAAACAAAAAACGAAAATGATGTTTCATATGAAATCTGTTACCTGATTTGGGTTCCTGATTTTGATTTCGATTTAATGCAAATTCAACTATATACATATTGTAGCGATAATAGGGGGAAGCGGCCAGCTCCACCAGAGGGGTTTGTGGCATCCACCGGAGCAGGATGCCTCACCCTAAGTCTCGTCCACCTGCGGGATTCCGCAAGAGTCACAGCATGACGTCACCGGTGCCCTATATAAGGCGGGTCCTGGCGACGCACAGACATTCTAGTATTTCAGCTCATAAAGCGCGGAAGAGATCTGAGCCATATCTACCTGATATCGCACTCTTTGCGTCCAGAAGCCTTTAGCTAGAGTATAGGAATCCTGCGGAGTGTAATCCGGAATCAGTCTTAATAAACCCTGTCAACACGCTTGTGCACTGAATTCACTCATTGAGTCTTGTGGCCACCGCCGTTCATTACAATATGTACCTGTGAGGGCTAAGACCTTCTCTTACAAATCCAGCTAGATTGGCAACCACATTGAACCACACTCTTAGATCATTATCACCTTATTTCTATAATGAAAGTGTTTTATATATAGAACCACAAAGGCATGTGTACATTGAACTCGTTTGATGTCTATTGCTGATTTATTGGTTGAATTAACATTCAATCGTGGTATAAGAACAGAAAATCATTCTAGCCGCGTTATCAAGT
This sequence comes from Alentia gelatinosa, assembly GCA_950022655.1. NCBI lineage: Eukaryota > Metazoa > Annelida > Polychaeta > Phyllodocida > Polynoidae > Alentia > Alentia gelatinosa. The sequence continues at coordinate 44,766,916 of OX465583.1, read as the reverse complement.
TTATTTGATATAAGATCGGGAAGTACACACTTCTCCAGGTTTTAACTTTGATACTTCTATTATCACTATGTTCAGGATATTTTGTTTCCTATGTCCAGGGCGAAGTGAGACAATAATCAGTATTCTCACAGAATGTCAGTTTATAGTGTTTCTTGTTTCATATATTCTAGCAATGTACCTAAAGTCTTTCTCTTGTTCTCTCTGTCCATCCCTTTGTCTCTCCATATCTCCTTCTTTCTTCTGGAATGTAACTGTACCCCAGATATCAGTGGTCAAATACCTCTTATGTGCCATCAAAGCACTATTAGTCTAGGATATCGGTGCAAAAACTTGCTGGGATGGCAAAAAATATCTATACCTTTAGTCTTCGTACCAACATCACTCTGGAGCAACTGTCTACTGCACATAGCTTACTAATGTTTGTGGTCCTTTCTGGGTGAGAATGACCTATGACACTATAGACATAAAGGATGCAAATGCCTTTAGACAGTATATTCACAAAGGGTGAAAATGTATTTTAGTTATTGCCTGCTAGAGACATACTGCCTTGGCCATGTAGATAATGCTACCCAACAACCTGCTCATCTGAAAGAGTGAATATACTTCCTTGCTTGTATTATTATCTCAGCTTTGACAAACAATAACAACCAATATTGTTCCCATCAGTGATCATGAGGAAGCAGATTTCAGGATGATGGTGAATGTTGCTGATGCTGTTATTCAGGGCTTTCACAACATCCGTGTTTTAAGAGTACACTGTAGATACTTGTAGTTGTGCTGGCAGCAGTAGCGACTAACAGTGTCTGGGAAGGATGGAACGCTGGATTGTATTTGGAAGTTTGTTTGTCTGATTTAACATACAGTCAACCATGATAGGTCCTTTCCAGACTTTTTCAAGGTTCAGCCTTTTCTCACTGCCTTTACAACCACAGGGGTGGTGACCGAATCTATGAGATGAATGTATGTAGAAATCTCACCCCTACACATTTACCAAGGTGAGAATGACTGGCCTTTAATCTAGCCGTAATGACGGAAACGCCGGGGATGACAGAGAAGGGTAGCTGCAGTGGCACTCGAACTCATAACTTTGAAATATGTACAATAGAACCCTGGTTAAGGGACACTCTGTGTAAGGGATCACCTTTGTTCGGAACGGTTCCCTCTATTAGATGTTTATGTTACCTAGTCTGAAGTCTGAGCTGCGCCTACATGGATGGCTCAATCTATAAATAGGTTTGACTGGAGGTGGAGTGGAGTGTCTAGTCCCACCTTTGATATTGAAGTCTATGGGCATTTACATTGTCGGCTATATCGTTGTTAGTACTTGACCAATCTCGACCAAATTTGAATTAAGCACACCCCAGTCTGCCCTACACCGTAATTCCACTCTGTTCTACTTACACCCCACTCTGTTCTGCACCACACCATACTCTGTCCTACACCCACACCTCACTCTGCCCTTCACCCATACCCCACTATGTCCTACACCATACCCCATGCTGTCCTACATCACACCACACTCTGTCCTGCAGCACATCCCATTGTATCATTCACCCTCACCTCGCTCTGTCCTACACCCACACTGCACTCTGTGCTACACCACACTCCACTCTGTCCTATACCCACAACCCACTCTGTCCTAGACCACACCCTACTCTATAACACACCCTCACCCCACTCTGTCCTACACTCATACTGCACTCTGTGCTACACCACACTCCACTCTGTCCTACAACCACACCCCATTCTGTCCTACACCACACCGCACTCTGTCCTACGACCATAACGGACTATGTCCTACACCTACACCCTACTCTGTCCTACACCCACACCTCACTCTGTTCTATATCCACATACCACTCTGTCCTAAACCCACACCCCACTGTCCTATACCCATACCACCCTTTGTACTACACCCACACCACACCACACTTTCCTACACCCACACCCCACTCTGTCCTACGCCCACGCCCCATTCTGCCCTACACCCACACCTCACTTTGTTTTACACCCACATCTCACTCTGTCCTACTCCTACAGCATTCTTTCCTGTACCTACACCCTACTTTGTCCTATGCCCATACTATGTCATGCACCCAGATCCCATTTAGTCTACACCTACTGCTCACTCTTTCCTTCACCTACAAGTTACTCTGACCTGCATCCACACCCCACTCTGCCTGGAGTATGTGAATGTTGGTCTTCATGGGTGTTATTGATGGGACTGGGTGTTGATTGACCTAAATGTTGGGGATAGTGGCTGTAGGTGTTGGTGATTTTTGGTTTCGGTGAGTCTTGGTATTGGTGGGCATAGATATTGGTGTTGATGTTTGTAGGTGTTGGTAGGCGTAGGTAGGAGTGAGTCGGTGGGTGTAGGTGTTATTATTGGTGAGTGTGTATAGGTGTGGGATGGTGAGTGTCAATGGTATTGTTGGTGGATGTTGGGGCTGATGGGTGTGAATGCTATTGATACTTTTTTGCATCCGCGCTGTTCCATCAACGATATATATATATATATATATATATATATATATATATATATATATATATATATATATATTTGCTACTGGTACCCATGTGCACAGAGTAAAATCATTTAATTCTGCAGAGACCTCCAGCACTTAACTCGCTGATGCAATAACTAGAAATGTATCGGCAAGGTTCCAAAAATAAAGGTCTATAGTGCATGCCTTATGTCATTCTCCCATCATGTGATCAGTCACATAAAAGAAAAGGGTAATATTATCCGTATCATCTACTCATCAACTAACTAGCCCAATGCGTCATTTCTTTCGCCGTATGACTCCGGTAATGCATCGGTTGAAAGACCTATAATGCCGCCAGGCATTGCTTTTATGCTTTATACCAGTACGCTTTTTGCCAGTAAGAGGGGATTTAAATGTATACATATATGTATGTATATATATATATATATATATATATATATATATATATATATATATATATATATATATATATATATAACACATATATAACACATATATATATACATACACACACACACAGAGGTACATTTATATTGACATGCGTTAACAGGAAATACGTGTACCATTTAAAGATAAACCCATTCTGAAACCTGGAGCCTTGATGGAAAGAAAGAAAACAATGACTAGGTCTCTAGCATGAAATGTATTTTGTATTGATACCTCTATATCTATTCATAGTGTACGTCTCTTGCCATGCGTCCCACTTGACCCAATAGTTCAATGCAGTTACCTTTTTCTCGAACAGTGGCCAACAGGCTAGTTTTGTGGGTGAGATCGTAAGAACATTTTAAAGGTGAATTTGGAAGGTAAAATTAAATACACATATATAGGTACATGTATGTGCCTTTTTTCCGTTCAAGTTATGACCCTGGTAACATAATGGATTTATTTCTTTTTCAATTATTATATAAAATTTTCTAGCAACCAAATTTTATATCCAATAAAAGACATACATTTCATCCTGTGATGAATGTTCTTCCAAAATTATATTCGGTTTTCTCATTTTTTCTTAAGACGAGGGTGTCCACTTACTACGATTCTGTTCCCAATGCTCTATCGTAGACCTCCCGACGCAAAAACCAAAAACGTGGTGGAATGGTGGAGCTCATTGTGCAGTTAGTCAGGTTACTATGACGCGGCCCACGATGCACTCCGACGCACACCAATACAATGTCCCACATCGTAGGGTGTCTACGAAATTCAAACATGTTCAAATTCCGTAGCGTCGGTGAGTCTCGGTGTGTGTCGGTGACGCATTCGACCCCATGTGAAATATCAACGGCAAATTACGAAATTTGCAGATTACCTAGAATATATATGCGTTATTCTGCTCCATGAATATGGTGTCATTTGAAAACGCTAAGTTTCTCAAATCAATGATTTTATAGTGCTTTGGGAGGTCTGCGATAGCGCCTCGGCGTGCGTCGTAATGGGTGTGAAGGCTCTCACCTATTACGACCCAACATGACTAGATGACACGTGCGCATCCTATCGTTGAACAATGGTATATCTTTAGGTCTACATGTGATAGTCCCTCGTTGAACAGTTACAATTTTCTTGAGGAACATGTGTCTTGCCCCAAGTTGCATAATATAAGTTTTTGTTAAAGAGCATTCTTGTCTTGCGATTTTTAATCTCTCGTTTTCCTAATAGAATCAGAAATTCGTATCTTTTATTAATAAGTTTGCTGTGATCTTCATAATACAGTTTCACAGAAGGATAAACATTGAGTGACGAAGAGTAAGGTTTACTACATTTTACTCTTGAGAAGTCTCTCGGGTTCTCCGACTTGTGTGTGGATTCTGAAGGTATGTGAACATAGGGGTATTTGCCAGGATAACTGTGCACACGGCTTAATTTCATATCTTCAAGAACGGCGGCGATTGGAGCAGCAATGAGAAGGATGTTCTGTATCCCTACAAAGAGAAAAGGAACACCCTCCTACATATATATATTCGCACGTGTATATTTTTTGGGATCAATACTTTGCTAGATCCCTATATTACTAACTCAATACCAACTAAATTTAACAAACAGAAATACACAACGTGAGAATATAATCCGAACATGTCTCACTTAAGTGTACATAAGTTATGACAAATCTTTTGTGGATATAAAGTATTTGTCCAATAATTGCAACGACCACATTCTGCCCACTGGAGAGAAAAAAAAACCTGATGCGTTTGTGAACCAATCAGGAATTTCAGTAAGGAATGGTTATTATTATCCAGCAATTACGATTTAATACTCCAACTGGACACATTGAACAGACTTTGTGCTCATGGAGTGATCGGATCTACCAATAGGCCATAAGTGGTGTGGTAGTCTCCTTCTGCAAGCTGTACCCTACATCAACGGGCAAAAGTTGGCGTCGACTGGGCGTCGTAATCAGGCGCCGAGTGGAACTCCAACGCCTCGTTATCGGCCAGCAGTGACGTGGGGTGACACAAGGTGGCTGGCCGAGTAGCTTTACAGCGACACCGTTAGTTACTCTCAAGTAGTATAGACTAGCTGCTGGTGTTTGGCCAATTATGTCTCTTGATGGCACTTACTAGATGATACAAACACCTACAAACAAATTTCAGTATGCGTCATTACCTACTATATCTAAATAAAATATATGATTCTGGAAGGATCCGCTGGAAGCGTCTCCCGCACATAGAGACAGAGTGAACCAGACCTAGGCATGGAGACTGAAGAGCCACGAGAGTGAGATTCTCGTACAGGACTTTACTGAATCCCGTTTTTTTCTCTACACAGATGTACTTCTATTCTTATAATTTGTTTCTAGTACATATAATAAATATTCAAAAATAAACGGGTGTAACTGAGGATAATTCAGCTTGCTGATATGAATGATCAAGATCACGTTTATATGCAACAAATAAGCTTTTAAGGAAAATACTCATGACAAGCAATAAAAGTCTCGTTTTTTGCATATTCCATTTCCATGACGCTATTGCTTCAGAACCTGGTTTTCTAAAGTAGTGAAACTTCTTTGGGGTCGTTTTCCTAATGACCGCATGTGTAGTAAATGTATCTTCATTTTCCTCAGGATTTTATGGTTGGTTCTAATTCTTAGTCATTTTTGATTGAGGAATGGTGCTCCCCAACTCAAAAGTTGTGCGAACAGATGGCTCTTTGGAAATGTCAGTAGCACGACATTGTTTCTATGGGAAGTGCCTCTGCTGCAGGATCAAAATGCCATCCCTCTGCAGTCTAATTACGGTATAATGGACAATATGCCGTACCTCATTCAACATAACCATATTGACATTTCTCCCTCAATGGAAATTACCAAGAGGAGGTTTACAACATCCCCAACTGTCATAATTCAGAGAGTAATGCTAATGTGACTCTTATATGAAAGATATATAGGTTAACAGATGCCATTAATGTACGAACATGCTACGAAGTAGAATTAGTAAGATTACTCAAGTTCTAAGAGAACCAAAATACATAAGTTTTTCTAGAACCGGACTGGATATTATACAACTGAACTGGCCATAATGATGACACAGAGGAGAAGAAAATTGGTTTGGAAATATTTAGATTTCACACATTGAAACATTTTAAGATATCAATTTAACGAGAAAACATGACAGTCTCACGCGGACTTGGAGTACACAGAAAGGGACCTGACGAGTATGCCATCTCATCCACATAGCGATTGCCTACTGGACAGAACGCCAGTATCATTTGGTCTCATTGTTTTGTGATAGGATTACCAAGTTTGAAATATGCTGACAGACAATATATGTATTAATCACTATTGAAAATAATTTCTCATTTTATTTCTGGATCCTTGTTGCTGGCTAGACGAATCTAACCTACATTATGACGAACATGTGAAGTATAATGGCTGAGCCGGCTGTCAAACTAAGCGCGGGAGTGCTTTGAGAGACACCTAGCGGTGGTATGGACAACTAAGCAACAGAGACTATTGATCACGTGAGCATTCGCTCCTGTAGTTTGAATATTTCAAACACCTTTTTACCTCCCACCCACCCCACATATATTTCATGGTGTCACCCTTAATAGTTCAGTTTTATCTCAGACTCAACCAAGTAAAGCAAAACTTGTGGATTCTTGTTGTCTATTCAGTAAAGAGTTATAATCTATTTTCTAGACAGATTTATTTTGAATATATTCATTTGAGCCAACAGACTAGTAAGAAATATCTCTGTGCAATATGTGTCTCATAGCTTGCAAGGTCTTCCAGCTACAACTTAAAGGGTGAAGTTAAAATCTGACATGACCATGTCTACTGGATTACATGAGTTGTACTTGACCACACCCTGCTCATATATTTAGGTCAAGGTCAACCAGATAGGACATTTAAGAAATGCATGTGTGTTGTGATGGTCAGTGCCTCCATCAGAGTATTTGATAAGAATCTTTGGCCTTATTGCCTTGAATCAATGAACCTGCTTGATAATGTGGCACAGAAAAAAGCCACTAGATAACAGATAGGTCAGCAGGGTGGACGCGCTCTGCTCGGACAAACATGTGATTTTAGCTGTGCATGTGGAGTCAGCCAATAAGGCTCTGACACACTCCCTGGTCTGACAGAGTCGAACTGACATGGTGTGGGGTGATTGGACGATGGTATGAAACAAAAAAGGGTAAAATGAAATTTTGGAAAAAGGCGGTATTGTGGAGAGTTGGGTAGACCTGGAGAGAGATTGGATCTGGAACCTGGATGAGTCTTGCCAAATTGGAGAAAGAGACAGCTAGAGAGCAGCAGAGAATCCTGTAGCAACGTATTGGCAGGAGGCAGACTTGATAGGCTATGCTGTCCACATAGCGAGATAGTGGTGACTGCAATTGGCTCTCTCATTTCACACCTCATTAACTCCTGCAATCTTGTAAGTACCAAACTCATTTTACCCTAAGTATACCATATGCACACCTTGCTGTTGTTTGTGTTCTAGTGTTTTGCGCAAAATTATTTCATCGTTTAACCCTGTCTTCGGTTGTCAGCCAATCATCTCATTATTCACTGTTTGTATTTAATCGGGTCAAATTCCATGTTTGCACCTGTGCACTATACCAGTGCCTGAAAATCAGTTAATAAAAAGTGTCTGAAGAGTGACTCAATGGTTAGGTTGAGCACGGTAAAGAAAGAGATGTCAGTCAACAGGAGTGACTCGACTCTATTGGATGGGCACTGAGCCTATCAGAGTCAGGGGTGAATAGGACCTGGTGCTGGAGTCAGCACGCACCAGTCCGTGAGCAGAGAGACATGAGAAAGGAGGGGTAACAGCCTGCAGCCGGCCTCGGCGCTGACCCAGGCTTTGGGAGTTGCGTTTGGGGCATCCTCTCTCAGAAGGGAGTCTACAGTATGGCTTGGAAAGAGAGTCCAGCAGAGAACCGGCTTTCTGCACTCTTCAAAGACATTCACACAAGCGGACATTGAAACATCTATGGAGTAGAACATAGCTCATGAGTGACTACATGGAGCAGTCTGTCAACATCTAGACTGTCAGATCAAGACTGTCAACAACTGGATTGAGATCTATAGTGAGGATTGTGTCAAGACTTGTCCTCTTTGTGCCTCAGTATCAGTGGGGTGTATATATGTATCGTGCCTCATTGGTACAGCTAAGCGAGTTATAGAGAGAAGACCATTGAAGCCTGAGCAACATCATTAAAGGCACACCCAACGGTACATCTGCTTGCAGTGCTCAGTCTGTTTTACATCACTCAGGTCCTAGGGGTAATGGCCATGTTTGAATCCCGCAATAAATCTCACGTGTATCATTGCTCCCAAACTTTCTCAAAAGTTGTGTTATTTCAATGCTAATGTAGTTGTATAGTGGAGGGATAGGGTAACTTTAGATAAGGCTCTGAGAGATGTTTAGCATGTGTCATAAACATGCTGTCCATGTCATCTACAGGCTCCCAATATGGGCATGTTTAAAAAAACGTCAGAACACGCGACCTATATAGAAGTGTCTACACCATGGTGTAAATATTAGCCATTATTCCAACTTATTGTCAGAGTGTGTGGTAAGTGTTCCGCACTTCTTTCTGCCAATACTATTAATATTTACACTGCTCATCATAATAACAACCAGACACAAAAGTCACATAGGATTATATACATACAAACATAAGAATGTATGTACTTTTTTACTTTCAGAAAAATCTTTACATATTCACAGAGCGAGATGTGGTCTTGAATTCCTATAAAGTCCTATATAATAATATTTCTATAATGCGCATGCTCCTTGTGGCCCGATTGCAAATTCCACACGAACTATTAATTCTGGTCACGGGGACCATCATGGACCATTTATTGACCCTTTATTGACCCGCCCCCTCCTCCGTGCTAGAGTTAGGAAAATCTTAGTAACATATAGAAACCTTTTCATAACCTAAGAATCCTGCTTCCACACGAACTATTTATTCTGGTCACGAGGACATGTGGATGTACACGTTATGAGGACGTCATAACTAAAACAGGCATCTACCTATGACGTCACATGTTGCCGCGGGCTAACGAAGTCCCTATGTACACTGCCAAAGTTTAACTCGCTCTTGGCTTGTGGTAACGATTCTTATCCGTTACCTGAATAGGAAATGACCAATAGCAACTATCTCAGCTTCACCTGAAGATTAGTGTACACGAACCTCTCCTACATCTTACCCCTAGCAGGGTCAATATCTGTCAATTAATGAGGTCGTGTTTCATCGCAATAAGCGTGTTTTGTAAGACATGAGACCTTGTTGATATCGATCAATGAGTTACAAAACTTATAATCAGTGTATTGGCATGCCACAAAAAGACCACTGCCAACCAGGAGGAAAGGAATTACTAAGTATGCCATTTATCGTCTTATCAAAAGATACAGCACAGCCATGTTTGACTCTCTGGCTCCCATCGTGTGTTTAATCATATTTTGACTCCATCAATCCGTAGCCTTAGTTCTTCCCGTGCCAAAAGGTTGATATCATCTGGGTTTCATCCTACAAATGAACGTGTAATTTGGCTCCACAGTGCTTGGTAATTACATGCACATTAGACAGACTAAGTACTATATTCATTCTACATTCATGAACATATGTTAAAGGGGTTACATAGATATAAAGATAAAAGGTCATCGCCATCATAGGATTTTATATGCGGTTTATTTGGATCACAGAGGCAGTTTATGATAATTCAGATAATTCATTTCTTAAGTCTGCAAGTAAATATGTGATCACTATTCCATTCGTGATAATTTGCTGAATCCCAAACAGACAAATCTTTTATAACGTAAGGCCCGGCGTCCACCCACTACGATAGAATCGTAGACCTACCGATATGGCACCGATACAAAATGTCAAAATCGGTGCCATATCGGGAAGGTGCAAAATCGTAGACATATGTCTAGACATGCCAATCCACCACGCATTGTATGGGGTTTTTATCGGTGTCTAATCGCAGAAACATGGTCAGCTGCCCCGATATTAGGGGACCTTCCGACGCGATTCTGATTTTTTATCGGGAGGTGTATCGTAGACCATATCGGAATCATATCGTAGTAGGTGGACGCCGGGCCTTACTGGTAGAAATAGACCGACGAATGACGGCTTATATAAAGAGGGAACTCCTCCCCCTGTGGTGTAGTGAATAGCATGTGTTACAAAACATCGAACATTTACTTTGTGAAAAAAAACTTGTCAGTCCCATCTTTGGTTATTGATGTCTGACATGTTATTCCATTTTGTCTGTCTATGGTACATGCAAACCCTATTGGTCTGGCCGACAAAATGAGGTAATTTTAGGGAATATGTGTATACTAAATTCTGGATATATATCTATCACCCAAGAACATTGTATTTCTAAACTGGTATCTAATCATGTATGAGTTTATATATGTTCACAGCTTGAACGTCAATCCTCTCTATAGCTTAGCTCACAGTTGATGAACTGCACGGTGCAAATTCTTTGATCACCTTTTACTCCCGAGAATGCACTACTTTCACACTGGTAGGTAGATTATTTATACTCATGCTAACAGCCAGGCATATCAAACGTGGGGGGAACACTTTAATGTGTCTGTTTTGGCAAGTTCCCAGACACCAAAGTTAAATCAACCATTCCTAATCTTCCTATCTTGCATTTTCCATAATATATCTTTGAATATTCTATCCTACATATGACTTTGACTGCAAAACACTAAATATGAAGAAATGTTTCTGTCGGTAACTATTTTCCAAAATAGGAAAGAATTAACTTTCCAAATGAGGTCTACAACGAAAAGAGTTAGTAATCCTTATGGAGCATTGGTTGGCCAAAGTACATTTTAAAAGTACTAGATTAGCTCTGTGTTGTCCGTGAACGAGGCGATGCAGTGTGGTAAATGGCATTAAATAGTATAATTCACCAATGTTCTATACAGAAACCAGCTTCAAGTACATAGCGGCCTGTACGGGCACTGAGCGCGGTCAACAGGTAAAGATTAATTACGTGTGGAGCGCACAGAGCGGTGACCGTTGCTCCAGTGTCCACGGGCGTCTTCCAGTTGGCTGAGTCGGATCAGGGTCGACCTGCCCGCCGTCTGCCCGTTGACCAGTCCACGGACAAGATCCAATCCTCCAGGCGTGTAACTCCCTCAGGTGTACCGCCACCACCACCACCACGTGAGTGGCCCCCTCCCACGGCCCCGCTCCCCCCGTTCCTCCCCCCAGGCTTACACCTGCAGCCAGGTCTACGATCCCACTGGAGGAAGCCGTTGGGAGACGCTAAAGGAGGATAACAAGGACCCCTGCTTTGAAGACTGGCGGCGTATTTTCTGGAAGAAGGCGGAACACCATCCCTACTCACTGGAGAGCCCGGAACAGCTGGGGATGATGATGATGATGCCCTTTCTTGTAGGAGTTCCATGGTGAGTGGCTTACTGCTTAACCCCCTACCTTCCCACTGTATACGGATTAGTCTGACTTCTTCTCAACGCCAAAGTGGAGGTTTGGAACCACAATCCTCATTATAGTACACTGACGATACTTCACCTGAGTTTAATACAGGTAGACAGTATATACCATAGATTGTATCGGACTCACGGTAGGGCGATTATAAGCTTTCACTCTGTTCTCTGACACTAGTGTTCACAAATTTGGGGCTTATTGCTTGGGAGATTCGAATCGCAAATTGATTTTCATTAAAGCTTGGCAGACCGGTGACGAGCGAGTCCAGTGTACCCCCGTGTTTACCTCTGTGTACTCCATGCGTCACTCGTACACCGAGCTGTAGTTTCAAAAGACCCGGGGCACGTTCCTGAAATTGGTCTTGGGAATCCCCTCTATAGTAATTCCCAGTCTTGAACTTCCTCTGATATTGAATAAAGCCAAATGAATTAGAGGTTATTATATAATGATGAATAAGCTTCCATTCTCGGCAGTGGTAACTTGAATCTTAGAATTACTTATATCACCTGGTTTTCTCAGGTATATCCCTAGACTGATTTTAGGAGTCGATTCCTGTAGTCAGGACATGTCTTGGAGAAGGTGTATACATTAAGGTTTAGATATGAATGTGCCCCAGGCTTGGCGCTTAGCCCGGCTGCTCCCGCTTGGACCCCGTGTTGGAGCAATTCAGAGTGACGTTACCTTTACAGGCGTTCCGCTTTCAATCATGCCTTTGAATCTAAATGACCCACTGGCAATCCAGCTCCATTGTTGCCTTGCTCATTTACATATACCTCTCATCGCACCGGTTTATTGTTGGCTGCAAAATAACTACAGCCTCAGGCGGTCGAGGTTTAAATTGTATTGGTCTCCCGTATACAACTTCTCAAGATCTTATATTGTTGACAAACACACTGAGAGATCAACCGTACGGTTCGGACTAAACCCCTACAGGATAACTAGTGTGTAATACCAGTATGCGCTAGTGGCAAGAGCAATTCATTCTTGTTGGCTCATGTAAACGTTTTATAACACTACTTAACATCTTAATTAATTTAATTATAGCAACTGGGCTCATGTGGTCAGTATATGGATCCACACAACCCATTTCCTGTAAGGCAATTGCAGATCAACTACTTGAATTAACTAAGAAGAAATCAATCCCCTCAGAACACACATGTAATTCTCTTTTTTAAAGTGAGATTTAATGATCTGGTTTCGTGTGATTTTTTGTCATTCTAGGAAATGAATGTAATTTATGCAGATATGTGGAATTTATGGCAGGGAATATATAAATGTTTCGAAGTATTTGGCAGTCAATAGGCATCATGTAGAGATTGAGTTAGCACGGGGCACCCCGACCATCACTGGACTGAACGGGCCTCGCCCATAGCGTATTCACTCCTGCAGGCAATTTGGCCTCATCGAGATAACAACGCAGATTAGCCTACAGTTCCATTTGGCTTTACTGGCAGCTCCTTTGATTAATGTTTCCGATTGCATTGTGAATACGTTGTAGCGGTGCTCCACCATGCCTTTAAACCCAACCACATATAGGCTGGCATACAATGTGATCTCGTCCCTATTTGTCTAGAACTGTTTTTATCGTGACTCATTTTAAATGATCTTCTGAACTCACACCAACATACACCTTCCATTGCCATACACTCACTGACTGGGATTATTTTGATACACAATATTTGGTTTCGTCACTGAAGTTCGACCACATTGCCTCTCTTGGTTCCGCTGGCAAGGTATTATGCTATTACCTGTTTGCTCAAATAACACAGACTGGGACCACTCTCCCAATACATGTCCGTTATATTTATGCATATCGGCAGTTGCCAAGCATTGACCTTGTAATTACCCAATAAGTTCCCCAGGCTTTCCTCTCAAGGCGGAAATTAATCCTTTTAAGCAATTACCAATGAAGGGTGTCATGTAGATCAGGCAATGTTCATAAGATCTTCACCGTAAACACCATATGAATGCAATAATGTGCGCACCTCAATCACTTATTTTATTACTATAGATTTATAAAGCCTATGCATTCTAAGAAGTTCTCAATAAAAAATGTTAATAGTCTAATCGTAAAATGACCAGGAAATATTTTTAGCATGTGTATTCTGTTGTAAGAAATACGTGTGACGTTTGTTATAACTGCCAGTAATATTTCTCTCAATACACATTACTACCTCTACTGTTTCCAGTGAAGTCAATTGGTATCATCGATATATAGGCGTAATATTCGTAAAACAATGATTCACCGTTTACGCAGTGATTTTTTATTAAAAAGCTATACTATAATTTTCATGCCATGGATATAATATAACGGCGACTGGTACGGCATCTAGTGGTAATTTCAGGCAATTCCCCAAATGCTTATAAGTTCATAAACATTTGTATATTAATATCTCTTCGTGCTACTCACCGTTAAGTGGTGAATACTGGAAATAATACTTTCCAAAGTTGGTCGATATTTATATAGAACAACCAAACCACGTTGTACATGCTATAAAGCTAGATATAGAATTGATGTGTTTTTACTGAACGAGGCCCCCTGAGCGAGTTCCGCAAATTACATCAATTCCCGTCGAGTTTTGAAGCATATTCAAGCATGATGGGTTGTTCTAGAATTTCATTTTTACCAGTGCTGAAAAGACACTGCACGTTGATGTTGCATACAGCAAGATTTTGTCCCTGCACTTCTTTGTAACCTAACAATTTTGAAGTTAATGTTCGAAATTCGAGAGAATGGTTCATGGTCAGCTTATAGGTTCTGATACACCTTTCAACAGGCCCACATTGGTCAGTCTGCTGTGACCAGTCCTCAGACGCGCCGGTTTCACATGTTTGGATCTTTTCAGTTTTTCTGGTCTAAAGGTTTCTTTCATAGATGGTTTATATTCCATAGTTTGGTCATTGATTGCAAATCAGTACTATGAACTGCATCAGCTCTTCATTGTTTACCCAGCAATTTCCTTGCTGCATGGTCTGCAGTTTTGTTGCCCACAATTTTGATATGGCTAGGAAGGAAACACATGGCCAGCTATTAGCCACGATCTCATTCAATTCCGTGTAAGATTGCACGCAATGATTTGATTCTTTTTTTTTTTTCAATTATTATGTCAATGAATTTCTTGTTGTTAGACACCTTTATCCAAGATAATGACTACAAGGTAATATTGGCTTAATCTGTGAAGATTGCTGCTTGTTCCATGAATGACCTTTTTTAACAAACACAACCGACATCCCAGACTTTGAGCCATCAAGGTATGTACATGTAATATTTGAAATGCCCCTTTAATTTTTGGTTTGCAATTTGCTGTGCAGCACAGAAGGGGCGGATTTTTGAGGGTAAGACCCTGGTTTTGGATAAGTTTTAACCAGTCCATGTTGGACTGTGCTGCCGAAATATGCACTATTGACCCATAGAACAGTTAGGGTCGTATGTACATTTTGTAGTATATTAAAACCATTTTAGAATAAACTCCCCATTCATGGTGCTTTTAATAACCTTCAGGAGGGTCACAGCCTTCTAACACTCTTTTCTTGGGTATCCAACATGCGGTTTAAAGGAATGTATCCCTTTATACACTTGTCCCGGAAGTCCTGCAGGACTGCCAGTTACTTGTTCTTGAGGCAAGGTGAGGGTTTTTCCTTGCATTCTCTCCTGCAACCCAAGTGAACTGCATAAGCTTTTGCCTCAGAAAATTTGAATCTATACTGGTCATTCCAGACAGGCACTCAGTTGAATGTATGCCGAGGTCTCTATTCCATAGTAGGCATGTGGCTGCCCATTCAACAAACGACAAAGTCATAAACCTGTAGATATGAGTTCACAACCTACTGAAGTTGGTTTGCTTTGTCATTATACTTGGGCGGGAAACCCAGCGGTCATCCAATGCACACCGACGCGCCTTTCGACGTGCTCAACGACCCACAATTGCATTGAATTGAATGGGTGTCGGGATACATCAGGAGGTCTGAATTATGCATTGGTGGCTGCAAGGCCTTACGCTTAACAGGGGAACAGATAGCATACAGCTTTTGGGCCTTCCCTGGTTGACCTTCTATGACAATGCAGATCCAAGATGAACACGGAATGTCCGGTTGACCAAGAAACCTTTGCAGTCTCCGTCATACACCCGTTCAATGGATGTCTTGCAGGGTGTCATGTTTCCATGTGGTGCCGTAGGCTGTTTCCAAGTCAGTAATAACCCAACAACTTGTTCTTTATTGGCAAACTCATTGTGGACCTAATTTCCCAAAGAAACCAGGCGATCTATAGGTGTCCCTCCCTGGTTTGGAAACTAGTATCAGTTGAAGAAATTTGCCTCTGACTACGATGGTCGAAATTGAGCCTCACCTATATTTTGCCCCTGAACGACGTCAATGGATATGTTTGCCCTAGACTATTTAGCTACCTTCAATAAGCTTATAGGTGAGATTATTTTAGAATTCAGAAGGTTCCTAGGACACATTTGGCGAGGTATGCATTGGACCACGCGTATATTTCATCATAATACACACACCGAAATAGTCAACAAACACCCTCAGGACAGAGCAGAACTGTCCACAATAACGGGTTGTCTATCATCTTAGATTGGAAAATTGATCAACATGTGGGATACTGCTAGTGTCATGTAAGGCTTATATATTAGTATAATCAGTTTTCAAATCTCGGTACAGCTGACAGTGATATTCATGATCTGGAAGGGGCAGTCCCATCACCCATGTCACTAGCGACTGTGTATTGATAAGAATATCGAGTGATTCAATGAAAACGAACTATCTATTGGAATATATTATAAGAAACCCGCACAATATTGTTTTTTTCTTAACTCATCAAGAGAGAATAGAAGGATACATTGATATTTGAATCCCGTGGCTGATATATTGATATTTTATAAATATCTATAGGGAATTAGACCGTATCCCTACCCACCCCATTTCATGCTCGGTAGCTTAGTGGTATTCGTGTGCTCACTATAGATCTATTGGTTTATACAAATGGGTGCTAAAATAATATACATGTATAATATGTTTAACACATCTAGTTATAACGTATATTTTACGATAGTCTATTTTGTACTTAGTAATGAACATATTAGGAATATGATTGGATACAAAAATTATTAGTGGAACTCTTTAACACAAAACAAACAAAATCGAATATGCGATGTTCTTAATAGTACCTATACTATTGCTCTACCTGAAAGAGAGGTAACATAATCAGACTTCGGAGAATACAATCTTTTGTATGCCTGCAGTTATACACTACGATATCAATAACAAGAATAACGCCAAGTTTCATCCAGACTGGTATCATGTATGACCATGGTAAGTTGTTCTACATTTTAAATATATACATAATTACTAATATCGATATCTTACCATAAATACACTTATAAGCACTTCGAAGCGAAGGGGACAGTCCGTAATACAGGTCACGACACATGATGTCGTATGCAATATATACGTTATAGGGAGCACCGATATGTAAATATTTAGAAATAAGTCCATTAAGTCCGTCTATCCATATAACCATAGTTTGTTGTATTTATTATCCATCTTTTCGAATAGATTAAACCCAGTGATTCCCATATTAAAGGATATAACAATAGGGACTATTTCTTTGCTCTGTAGCACAAAGGGACTATTCTTCCAATATACTATGGTCTTTGTGTACGATGGATAATAAAGGTTACGACACGTGATGTCGTATGCAGTATATACGTTATAGGGAGCACCGGTATGTAACTATTTAGAAATAAGTGCACGTGAACTTCTAGCAGATAGATGCAGAGGCCCCCTGTTGTTAGTTCTAGGAGTTACTCTTTCAGGAAGAATGGAAGGTGTTTTTTTTCATTCGATCACAAGTTAAAAAAAAGTCATATCATATTCGCTTTAATAGCGTTCTTCCATATAATAGTCAGAAGAATTAAGCGAGTAAGGCCCAAGACAAGACTAATCGCAGGCACAGGTACAAAACACAGTACACGCCACAACATATATGCCCTTTTTCTAGTAACACAAGAGTGACACAAATGACAAACTCTGGTACATATGATAGACATCAGTAGTTATACCCTTGCTTCCTCTGTGTAAAACAAAAGCACACAATTCAATACTTCCATAAGTTAGAGAGATATTATCCAGTTAAACTTGGAGACTTTCTATATTTTTCGGTAGTTGGCCTTTTTTATTCTCCTTTTTAGTGATACACGAGTATTGGATTCCCTATTTTCAAAAGTATGAACGTCATCCTCAGTCCACCACTTAGATTACTATTGACATGAGGCATGATAATCGTCGGGGGAAAAAACAATGGTCGTATTTTGCATTATCCTGTAAATTTCCATATCCCTTGTGATTCGGATTTACATAGCAATTCTTAAACTTTGATTGATAGAAAGTTGTAGACTCCCCCCCCCCCCCCCCCTATTTCTCTTCGTTATTAAGTAATAAACAAAATCACAATATTCGGTTACTGGTGTTTTCATATGTTTAACTCAACTTGGTGATTGTCAAAATAAAGGTTCCTATCGAGAATTATTCCCAGGTATTTATAGCTTTCTACTGCCTTATATACTTCATTACCTACATCAATAGCGTATGGATCCAACATCAGAGGAAGTGATTGCAATTCTTACATGAATCAAACGGTGCTTCTTTATCATGTTACTTTCTCCCCGCGGTTGGCGGTTTGCGTAATCACTGGTAGTCCGACGATTTATAGTCGGCGGAACTTGTAAAGCCTCGTTTTGATTTATCCACCAGAGGGCGCGGGTGTGAAAACTCCCTCTGGATCCGGCCCAGAGTATTAGTGTTATTACTAGTCCAACTGAGTTGAAGCTAATTTGTATGCTTAATCATCAATAAAATCATGGGCTGCCACTCTGTGGTTTACTGGATGCGCTGTCTTAATCCAAGATCGGGCTCTACACTGGGATACAATGTTTATACATGCACTCATCCATGGGATTCAACCTATCAAAATATGCATAGGACACACGTACATATTACATTTACTAAACCTATATGACAATAACTAACATTTACTACTATCCAAGACCTGCATATCAGTTTTGTATTTGATATCACCAGCTACTTCGCTACACGAGGTGAAAAGTGGTATACCTCTCACCTATCGTAATAGGCATAGGTGTACAATCCAATCCAACCATATTTTATCCTTTCTTCTAACCTCCCAAATCACTACCATCTTTATGATTAAACCAAAAAAGTCATTCAATTGGACATTGGTACTCATAACAACCTCTTTAATTTTCCCTTGGTGGAGATATCAAGAAAGGCAAGACAGATTGAATAGAAATAAATTTCACTGATCAAAACATACTCCTTTAATGCTATAATTATCACGTTACGTAGGACTGGCCAGACCAACGAACCGGTTTAAGTTTGGTATGATATTTAAGAAGGAGGTGAGAACAAGGGGAAAAGGAAGATTGTCACTAAAGTGGTTAGAAGGAGGAAATCTTGTAACAAGGGAGAGAACAAGGAAATCAAAAGACCAGATGGAATAGATTTATCTAATAAATCAAATGAAGAAGAAGCAGGTAAAGGAAATACGAATAAATGACAAAAGGGTTCTAATCAATATCTAAAACAAGAACAAGAGAGAGTAGTAAGTTTTTAGTTTGACTAGCTCACATCGGTAATCAATTGATTAGTAGCATTTAAATAAAATTGTTTAAAAAAGGTAGGAGCAAGAAGAAATTGACCACGGTATATGAGTAAAATGGAACTGTGAGAACTAACTGATGTAAATCTGGAAAGGAACAGGTATGAGATGTACATCTATGGAAATGACAAATAAAAATCTTTTGCTCAAAAAAAAAAAGTTGTCAGAAATATTCACACAGCTCGAAGAAAGAGGTGAATATTTCTGACCAAAACAACAAGGAACAGATGTAATTCAGACACATTTGATCGCTATGTCTCCTTACTATTATGTACCTCAAAAATCATTAAAACGCCATTTTACAACTCACTTTTCAGGTCTCAACAAGTCACGTGGTACGGAGGGACGTATGGATATTCTTTTGTCACCCAGTGATGAACGGAATCTGTACTTCTGATCCCTAAAAGTGATCGCTCTTCATTCGAAAATGCGTTTATCATTCTAAAAGTTATATAAGATTGGTTGTCGCTATTTGTGTACATGACCAATATGTGTGCTTAGTGACGATCAAATTACTCGTGCACAAGGAGGGCCTAATTGGGAGACTGGCGCAGTTGAAGGCCGTTCCAGGGCATTACATGCTCGAGTGGTGCTTAAACTTGTGAACGTACTGCCAAGTCACACAACCGCCTCGTCTTAATAAATACTTATGTACCGCACATTTCAAATTAAAGGTACAGCACTAATTTTGTATCAATGATATTATAATACACACCAGAACGTACAAACAGCGACATGCCGTAAGAGTGCCACCAGTAACATATGTTTATTTGGAGTATTACCTTGTTGTCTGGCAAATATCAGAAAGGAGTCGGGTTGATTTTGTGCACAGCCAAACATTAACTGGTATGTGTATGGGGGGGGGGGGCGGGGAATTGCACAAAAGGCTACTTAAAAGGCATGGTTTTTACATTTTCTCGAGTGGAGTGGAGCAGCTGGGGAGTTTGATGATAGTGTGGTTTATTTTCGCCTTATGGGGGATTTTCGGGGATAATTGTAATTAAGATGATTGCTAACCAATTACTATCACAGATGTAATTTGCTTGCAAATTCATAACCATGCTAGCACTTGAACTTCCACAGACCACTTGCAGCAACCCGTGGTTACCATTTTAATTTTATCTGTTAGACATATTTGGAAGGTTGGCCTTAGTCTATTTTGTTTTTCCAATCATTTTAAGGCTATTCAAATAAAGTATTCTGGGGATCTCATGAGGAAGAAAGAGGAGATTTACAAAGGTCAATGGCTATGTCCCAGTGGAAGAACACGAACATTAGAACCGGTACCCAGTCTACCTACCGTTCTAATGGGGTTTAGGCCGCCGTGGGAGTATCTCATCTTTCGGAAAGAGGTCGCCACCTGTCAGCTTCACATTACTCTTGGTGCTTACGCTCCTACATTTTTTGTCCGACGCTCAGTATCATCCACGTAATCAATGACTTAATTTGCATAAAGAAATCAAGTCTGATGTGAAACAGAGGACTTGTTTTTGGTATAACATCCGATCATTCCCCTGGCCTATTAAAGCAAATAACCTCTGCCGCCAAGTAGACTGAAAATAACAGGATGACATGACGAGAAAAGAGCAGCATGATTGTAGTAATACAGTTATACCAGCGTAGGGTAGTGATTATTGCAATGTACTAAGTTGTTTCAATTGACTATAACCAGGATAGGTCATCATAATTGAACATTTATCCATCAAATCCCGGTTACTTATAAGCCTGTTCTCTCACCTCAGTGCGAAACCTCTTGACTAAACTTCCATCTACCTCACTCACCCTCCATCAGATAATTTCAGCAGTCTGTCATTGGTAAGAGGCAGGTTCTCTTTATTTTCAATGTCGAATCTATGTCTATGAAACGTCGAATTAGTTCTTAAAGTATAACATTTGTCTTTCAATTTCTTGACCAATTCTTGTTCCGATCTCCAGGTTGTAGTTTGCCACCTATAGATTCAAGACTTTGTATTCAGCCCAACTTTGTGTAGGCAGTATGAAGAGCGATATTAATTCCTCGGTCTGAGGAATACCTAGATACGCGTAATACACTGAATGCATCTCTGACATCAGGAGCTTTAATTATAACGAGACATGACTGCCTTTAAAAACTTTTATTACAGTTGATTATTCAAAAGTTTTTGTTACAGTGTAAATATTTCTGTAAACCTTAAGAATATAAAAGATGTACATGAGATACAATTTAAGAACATGGTAAAACAGTACATTTGATAATGGTGTGGGTGGGTGGGTATTAAAAAGTTTTCTTCACGTGTGCTCGGCACAGAGTCGTGTGAAGGAATGAGGCCACCTGTCAGAGTGACGCAGGTGGGCGAATAAATTATGAGATCATGTGGTGTAGCATACATTAGGTGAGGTATGACAATGTAGTATTAAAAAGAGATATTAAACATGAATGTAAGAAGAGGGTCAGTCAGTATAATTAATAGCAATTTACAATTACTTCACAATTCGATACCAAATACACATACCTTTCACAACCACCCGCACATCTGCATACATGATTACATGGTTTCCTTACATACAATATAGTAAGTCGTTCAAATAAACAAGCAGCAAGAAAGAGAACCCTGAGGTACACCATATTCTACTGGTTTGGTAACAGATTGAACATCACCATACATTTTCTATCCCTCAAACATGCAGCAAACCAGCTATGTAAAACCTGACCCCACTTTTGCTTCCAACTATTTGTGTGGGAGGATGTTATTATCGACGCAATCAAAAGCTTTCTCATCTGGCGTCGGCAAATTACATGAACTACAATGGTACATATAGTAATAAATCGTGGAGGCCATGCCGTGTTGTATAACGATGGCATCACTCTTTTTTGTCGAGAGTGTTCCTGCATCTCGTTAGTGTCAGGCCTCAGGCATCAAATCAAACGAGCTAATTAACTTCATCCGAGACCTATTTTCAAAGGTTATCTTTAAAGCGTGGTTTTGTGCGTCAAATATGGTATCATTAGTTTACTTTTTTGGTTGTGATATGTTTTGACTTAACTATATGCAAAACGTTGTACTAGATCTAGTTCAGCACTACCCTAAGTGTGATCGCCCTGCTTATGTAAATGATAGTTTTATGGAAGACATAATCAATATATGTAAGGTACATCAGGGGTCATACAGACATTCTATGAGAAAAAATAAATTCCCTCATCAAAAAGATAAGAGTTTCTCTATTGGATTTATCAATGAATATTAAATATCAATGAATATGACCCAATATATGGAAAGATATCCTTGATAGAATAATATCACCACTTACATTGACTAAGTCAACATGTTAGTAATGCTTTGGAACTTTTCTAATTTTACAGTAAGTTGGCAATCGCCTTTATGCTAGTTTTGATTTTGTTCTCACAAATTCAATATCATAAAATGAACACACTTAAAGGATGTCTGTTATGCTACCTTTATCACCTTTATATCTATTTTACTTTCCAATGAGGTGTAAACAGATTTTACCGTTTACATCCCAAGAAACTTGTACCTTCACACACTTTTTCAATTCACGTAACAGATATTGAAACATCTGATTGTTTTCAGTTCTAGGACATTATAATGGGTCATAGATAATGAGACAAATTCCAACTTCACGCTTATCATAGTCCTTGTGAAAGCAGGTTTCAAGATAATGTTTAGAAACAAGTGAGTGGGCATGGAAATTGGAAATTAGAAATTAATCACGAAAATTGGTTGGCGGTATGGGCACTCATTATCTTTCTGGTTTTCATTTTGAACCTGAACACCCAAAGAATCAGAGGTAATTGTAAATTGCCCTTAATTCATCGGGAACTTCACATCTGAGACTGACACGCCACCTACCAGATTATTGAAGAACTGTTCCACATCCAGGCTCCACAGCGTGTTGGACGCTCCTCGTGCATGTTTCAAAACCCACCCACCCACACCTGATACCTGACATCAATAACTACCAGACTGATCAGTCTTATCATACTCTTATAATGTTAAAAGAAAGGGAATTTAATCATCCACAGGAGTAGTCATACGATCTAAGAGATGTGTTTCGGCAGAAATCCCACACCTACACATTTACCTCAAGTTTTCTTTTTACTTCCTCCATAACATAGACATGGTTTGGCAAAGACTGGCCTTTAATATAACAGTAAGTCTATCGCATCTTGGGATCAGGCATGGGACTGACAAATTGAAAAAAAAATGGAAAGATTTGCATGGGGCTGTTCCCTGGGTGGGGCCCAGAAGACAGGCCTCTGAAAGGCTTTGCATATTCATCTTTTCCAAGTGGATTCCTGGCTTCAGCTGAGAGCTAAAAGTGCCAGAACTGTGCAAATGTCGCTCATTTCATTCAGATTTTCATTTTGCACCACCATGCCCTGATATTTTGAATATGAGGTAGATGTTTACTGCTGTAATCATTTATCGTTTGCCGGGTGGTTCTGAGGCTCAATTCGGCATTCACCGAGAGGACGTTTGACCGAGGATGGTTCCCATGCTAAATATAGCATACATATCTGCAGTGTACACAACTGCTGAGTTAAATCTGATATAGAAAACAGTATGATGTAATATCCTGCAGTTAGAATACTCACCCAAACGTATATCTTAAGTCAGAAATGTCAGAGATATATTTATCGAAACTGTTGCCTAAAGTATTCCATCATGGGTATTCTTCATATAGCCTATAATTTAATCATTGCAATGCCAATGTTTGAAATGCGTTGAAGGGAAAGAAAATGTGAAATATTCATAGAAAAATGAGGATGCGCTAGTGAGATTATGTATCTTCTCAGAATAGAATATTTTCGACTTTGATCAATTCAGATTGGTACTTCTATGGAGGATGACTGTAAATAGCAGCAGATGTCCACTAAGACAAACAGGTTATATCAAAACTTAAGTTGTGGTGTCATATATATGCATTTTGATCTTGCAGACAAACGAACTTATTTATAATATTATATAGATGACCTGGAAGTAAACGAACGTAACAGACAGTCTTTTCACAAATTTTGCGAGTAAAACAATGTCGCCTTGCTCTATATATCTGATGAGAAACTATACCAGCGTATTTAATGAGCAATGGTGGCGGGGGCTTTGTTCTCGTCCTTAACACTAATCTATGCTGTGCGTATTGTGTGTTGGACAGTTGCCACCGTACAGGTGAAATATTGTCTATTCTCCCACCACGACATCGTCTCTATGTTGGCGAGGTCTTACCTGACTTGGTATTGGGTGTCATGCCGTAGGCTGAAGGATCCGGTGACAATAGATATTTGATTGTCGGAATTTGACAATGAAGGGTAAATCGACCATAGACAGTACCAGCAGAGGCATCAGTAATAGTAGAATACCGTAAGAAGAAGAAGAGATTTCATACATTATATACGAGTGTGTACATACCCAGTTCAATAAGGTTTCTTTGGAGTAATAGTGATAGACTGAGTCGTTTTAGGTTCTTACACTGATCCACAGCCCTTTTCTTTCACATCACAGAGATCGAATCACATCGGCTCCTTCTTCTATGCGTCTAAACTATCTCTTACAATATTATGTCTTTTATATTCAACATACTCGTCATTTCATGCATGAAATTGTAAAGGAGTGGATTCATCATTTTCGAGTCATTATAGAATTATATCATTAAAGTGTTTATCTACTTCTCCGAAGCGATATTATTCGTTCTCTTTCTAACAGAAAAACACTACTCTGTCATGATACAACTCTTAAGTGACTCTTAATCCCTACCTCTCATCTACCTCACCAAAAAGACTCCACAGTCCGCCACGAAAAGTTACTCGACTGGCATTACTAAAATCGTAGTATCAATCTGTGAGTGGTAAAGACACTATTGACTACTCTACATAAATGTGACGGACCTACACATGTGTATGGAAATATAATAAACATCAAACCTTTACTCATCCGAACAACAACCCCCCACCCCCACCCCCACCCCCACCAAAAAGCAAAAAGGTGTTAATATGTTCTAAAAAGTGTATGGTCCTCACTATGATATAAAAGTACCTGGCCTTGATCAATATCTCACTAGTCGGCAATGTTTAACATGAATTCAAATCACTTTTTCGTAGTGAAATACATTGTTAGACGTATACTTATACTTGTCTGTGATTATGCACTATAGGTGAATATCGGGTGGGGAGCACTAATAATTCTTTTTATTATTCAGGAAGCAATACATTGTACATACAATACGTTTTTCAATGTAGTCGTTCAATACATTTGGATTTACTTCATTGGTTTCTACTGCATATAGTAAGTAAAAGGAAGAACAGGACGATACACGACGAAAATGCAGATGAGCAGATGATAAAAGAATAGCAAATGGGTGGGGCAGCGGGGTATGAAAAGGGACTATGAATTCAAGGGGCTACGGTAAAAAGGAAAATAGTTATACTAGTCTTAAGATGGAAACCTGCTCCTTGCCGCCAAATAGCGCAAATAGGCCCAGTAATGCTGATAGCAGTCACTCTGTACTATATTACGTTGTTCATTGGTGCGTTCTCACTCACGTTAGCGAAACATTGAGACCCTCTATCTCGCGTAGAAAGTAGCCAACATATGACGTAATTCATAAATATCAGAATATAAACTTCCGCTAATTGATACATTGCTGGCTTATTGAAAATCAAACTATTAAAATGGAGTTTAATTGTAATCGACCCACGGGACCTCGAGGTCATGGGGAGCCAGAGCTTTGGCGTTCCTCGTAAGATGGTCATAAGATTCAGTTTTTAACTTCAACAGATTATTATTTCAGATATTACTGTATAATCTCAGACAGGGCTGGGCTAGGAACTTCTGTAACAGGCGGGCCCAGGCACACCATGACCTCCAGGTCCCAGGTGTTTGATGACAATTAAACTTCATTTTAAACGTTTAATTTTCAATCTAACCAACGTGACCTTTGGAGGTCACTGGGTGAAGTTATCTTAAAATTCATTTGATAATACAGTGGTATTGTTTTTGTTCTCAGTTCCATCTGAACATCTTGAAAGTGGTCACTTGATGGTAAAATTAACAGATCCATTTTTTCGCTCAGATGTTCATGAAGGTGTGTTCATCTCTTCATCTAGCTGTATGCCAGCTGATAACATTACGCGGATTAGTGGTCCCCAGGACATTCCATTCTCGTTATCCTATCGGGTCACTGTTCTGAGGTGCCCTCACTTGTCCAGTTCATAACAGCAAGTGGCTTTCGCACACCACTGACCCGGTGTATCGGTTGTGACCTGCATGCCTATAAATCGGAGGGGACAACTTCCGACAAGTACCAGTGACTAAATATCACTCAGAAAACATAGGGTTTAAATCCAAAGGAACTAATGGGTTCTGGCCCAGTTCTGGTCACCTACTCACCTACTCACATTTTATCGTTCGGTCAGTGAGTTTTGTCCTATTGATAGCCCACAGTAGACCAATCAGAGCTGCACCTGAGATGAAGCTCTGACTTCCATTGCTTTTACTGGTTCATCCATAGTTACATGGATGGATTACAATTCCCGACAAGGCAGTCACGCATAATGTCGAGACCGACGCGTACCCTGTGTGTGTGGGGGGGGGGGGGGGGGGAGAGAGGGCGGGGACAGGAACAGCATATCCTGTCACATGCAACAATTTGGCACCAACAAATTGGTTGGCTGTCCGCCGATGGCTCAGAAAAGAAATTATCTGAGCAGTTTATATAATGGTCACCATAATGGTGATCCGAGGCAAAAACAAAGTGTTATGGTGCATTCTTTTCGTGTAGAAGACCTATGGACATCACCCTGAAAAATTGTGCTTAGTCCCCATGGGGGTTAACCACTATCAAGCACGCAAGATCATGTTTGACCATGTTCCTGGCATCAATATGAATATCCCAGACACCTTATCGAGATAATGCCCCTTAGAAGCCTATTTAACTCAAACCAACAAAATGGTACAGGATATAATACTTAATGGCATTCCTATACACCATAATGACTTTGACGCAAATGCCTGAGGACAGATGCAATCCGACTATTCCAGAATGTTCTCCTGTATGTACGTTTGCATATCATACACTTCATATAATGTCCCAAATATATATTTCTGGGGATTATAACCAGTGATACTTGCATCGTTACCTATATATCTATTCAAACTAAGTTTCCAACAACAATCAATTCATGATTGCAGCCTACACTCCTTCCGCTTGGTCCCTCTAACTGTCAGTTTACGACAACCACTACTCCAGTATGAGGACTGACATACCAAGTATACTCAACAGAGTGCCAGCCAGTGGAAACTCCTTGAATCCACCGCCAACATTCATCGCTCAACAATGTCCCTCCACAGCCTCTATCGGAGCAGGGTTTTCTTTGTACAACATCAGGGGCTTCAAATCGGTACCTGGGTACCAGGGGCCTGTTTTATTTTTTGCCCGAGGAGACTTGAAATACCCAGGGAGGGGTCCTAGGAGAGTTGGGGTTTGATAACTCAATTTATCGTGGGGAAGGAGAGTTGAAGCCGACGATCTAGGAGCTCTCCTCAATTTCCGTTTTATTTCTTATCCTTGGGCTGGGAGAGCTCCTGAAAAGTGGCCTGCAGCTCTCCTGGAGGGCGACACCTCTAGGGGTATCGTGGGTGATTCAAAATAACAAATAAAAGCTATTTAATTCATTTGAACTATCGGAATTATATTCATTATGATTTAAATAAAAAACTGGAGGTCTCAGATGGATAATTACTGTGCTATTTAGTTAGATTCACAGACATTCATAAATAATGAAATTAGTTCCAAAAAATTTCACTATGTGTCTCCACAGGGCTCACTAAAGAAAAGAGTCATTAGCTACCAATAGGAGACCAGTAAACACGTGAATCTGGCCAATAGGAAGAGAGTGATTACGAGACCTCGTTCAAGTCTCCTCCAAACTCTCCTACAGGCCTATTCTATCCTTGAATTCTCTCCAATGATGAGGATTTCTCTCCCTCCCGAGGACAGGGTAAATCGAACGAGATTGAGGATATCTCCTCAAGAGTTGAAAATAAAACGACCCCCAGATGCTGCCTCAGGTGGTCCACGGGCACACTACGGCAGTTAGCCATTCCCTCAATATACCATAATAATGATGACTTTCACTCGGTCTGCAACTTAATCTTACTCAATACATTCTAGATCCAGATGTCTCATTTACTATGCTCTAGATGTTTTGTCACAGTGTTATCATCCAGTAAACTACAAAAAATATTCTATTCCAACTAGAATAAAACTTCTTACACTCTTGACAGGACCATGATGTTTGGGTTTCAGCTTGGGCTTGAGCAATCTCATTAACTCAGTCTATCTGCAATGTGATCCAACGGTGTTTGCATAGGAGTAACCCCACAACAATAGAGGATTTGATCTTGACAAAGAATATAATAACCCAAAGGGATCCTATATACGAGTAGGGCCTACCCATTGATTCCCTTTTATAAACAGTCCTAATGCCGAGGATTTTTTCTCCTTCCTGTAAATTAATCTCATGAGTAATATCAAGTCATGGCCGCATGGCATCATGAAAGCTGTAACAGAAACATTAATCGGTACACGTATGCAGTTTACATAAAAATGTTGCACTTTGTTCATAGAGATAACTGGTAGAGGAGACAAATTAGTTTGCAAATATTCCATCCACAGCCGTGATTTACAGTTAGGCTTGTTGCACTTACAAGGTGTCTGACGATGAAGGAGTGAGTCTTTTAATGGGTCTCCTTGAGGGAGCCAACTACTAATTTTCTTAGAGGTCCACTCTTTTTGATCTGTCTTTCTTTTTATCTGGGAAGTGCGTAGTATCTGTGACATATTTTCCATTCTTCCCTCCAAGAAAACTTATTATTTGATGAATGGCATAGTCCACCAATGCTCAACCTCAGCAGCAGATGTGCAGAATGTATGTATTTATCATTGTCAAATACGGATATCATCGGCGTGCAAGACGTGATGTCAATTATTATTATTATTATTGTTATTATTATTATTATTATTATTATTATTATCATCATCATCATCATCATCATCATCATCATCATCATCATCATCATCATCATCATCATCATTATTATTATTATTACCATTATACCTTATTCCATTTAAAATACACTATGAACAATTACACTATTGAACTATTTATCTCTTGGTCGACGATTGTCAGTTCTTCATGTGGCTGTACAATTGACTTTATAATGAGAAGCTGACTTCTGATAAATGCTTTTTACAATATTTAGACAAAACATCACACGAAGAATACCATATTCAATTATGACGATGGCCATTTGATTAGAGTCTATTTCGCAAAGCAGTTTTCTATTCGATAATGGCAGTTAACGGGGCGATTATATTATTGTCATTTTGCATGACGCATTAGGAGAGCTACCAAGGTAATTGAGGTAGTATTTGCTGGTAGTATAACTCACTTTCTAAATCATCTTATTAATCAAACACTATTAATTCGTGTAATTGCTTAACTGCGGATAGTAATTGGGTGTCTAGAAGATATCTGACCTTTAGTGACAACTGGGCGCAGGATATATTGTCAGTAATAAAGCTCACGTGTATGAGTAGCATATAACAGCCTTATTAATAGGCAGTGTTTGCGGTATACTATGGCCCAACAGGTTAAAGAGCAGTGCAAACACTCGCTAAACCTGCATTTGAAAGACTTATCCAGTCTTTCGAAAGGAACGGTGGACGTAACCCACTCTGTACACCACTTCATCTCTTTACGTGGCGTCTTGTTCAACTCCATATATCTCGACATGAATATAGCCTGTAATGCAGACAAAGCTTAAAGGTTTCCGCGCTTGCTAATTCATGGTTCTAATCACTCGGAGCCTTCAATCTCGGCTTTGCCAAAGCCCAGTTTTTGTAATATCTGTCTGATATTACTATGGACCAGTGCCTGTAATATCTGCCTAATACCGTTACATGATTCGTGCAATATATGCTTGGTATTAGCAAGGCCTGGTTTTTACATATGTCTGCTATTATCAAGCCCGAGGCTATTGGGAACAGTTCCTACAATAGCTGTTTGATTTTGTTAAGGTCCAATTCTTAAAACGATTAAAATCTCCGTGTGAAGTAACTAAGGCCCACAAGAAGTAGGGGCCCCACTAGTCATTTTTGGGGATTTACTTGAATTATAATTAGTTGAACATATTGTAAAGTTCTGGTCTCTACATCCCTATCGTGACCTATTTATTACATTGGTTTATATGCGAAGAAATTAATCATCAAAATTATCTATATTCGTTAGTAACAAAATGACTGAATTGGAACAGCCGCCCATTTGTAGCAGATCCCTCCTGTCCTACCGTCGCCAGTATGACAGCGAATGTCATATTTACTCTTGTAATCGCTCCCTCTGAGGGTGGTTGTGGCCCATTAGATTTTAGGTCAACTCTCGATTGTAGAACCGTCCCAAGGCGTTATAAATATCATGTAAGGAGGTCAGGGTGAAGGTCGTTGTTTGCTCCGAATGCAGTCGTTCACTACGAGGGTGGTTGTGGCCCCTAAGATTCGAGGTCAACTCTCGACTGCAGAGCCGTCCCAAGGCGCGAGAAAATATTATCTAAGGAGGTCAGGGTGAAGGTTGGGGTTTTCTGCGAATGCAGTCATTGGCTACTCGGTCTACTGTATTCCTTATATGGACAACTCCATGGTGGTACTGGGACTACTCTATTCCTTATATGGTAGTTAATACAGGGGGACAACCCCATGCAGCTCTAGTTCCAGAACCGTCCACAAGAGGACAGGTCCCTCTAACAATGACACTCTGAGTTGTAAGTGTTAAGAGTGGCCTCCCTGTTATGTGCGACAGACCAGAATGAGATTGGTCATCCGCCATTGACTGTTGGTTAAACAGGCAATCACAGTGCACAACTTGCCAGTTCAACCTACAGCAAGGTGCTCACTGTGGCTTGTTTATTAGAACCTCCTGGGGCCCGTTTGATTTTCCACACCAATGATACTTTAAGTTATGAGGAAAGCTCATAGGAGTGTTTGGATTTGATAATTTTATTTATCGTGGGGAAGGACAGTTATGGCTGACGTTGCACGATGTATTTTCCTTATGCATTTAATGATTTATCATGGGGGTATGATATCTCTTGAAAAGTGCGACACCCCCTAGGGTATCGTGGGCGAATTAAAATAGCAAGAATAGCTTAATCAATCAATTCAAAACTATGGCTATATGTTTGTTATGGACTGAAAGACAAACCGGCAGAGATGAATAGAGAATATCTTAAATATCTAGCGAGATTCATTTATAATTATAAATGAAGAAATTATTTATCAAAAAGACCACTGTAGGGCGCCTCCTGCATTATTTGCAAAATCTCGTTCAAGTGTCCCCCAGACTGTCCTGGGGTGTATCTTGTCCTTATTTACGATCGGGGCCACTCAAACGAGATTATGAATGAGGATTTCTCTCTCCGTGGATGACAGGCATAATTTAACGCGTTTGACGAGCTCTTGTCAAAATTGTCGTCGGCAAAGGTGTTCATCGTCCGTACTGTCGTCCCCCAATAGACCTAAAAGATAAATTACCACCTGATGTCATTCAAATCAGTCTTCTCTTGACTATAGTTGTACCCTGTACTTCTGTGTCCGTGTTCTAACCCCCTTATTCTTAAGATAACTCAACTAACAACGAAGTACCGAATCACTTCAACTCACCCTCCCACCATGGGAAAGAAGACATGAAAGTATATGTACTGGATTACATATACAGACACCCCGAATCAAAAGAGGCAGCAAGACTACGAAACAAGATAGAATTCAACTGGATACATCAATTAAAAACAAGCGCACCAAACGGCTTGAACACACTGGACAATAGGTACGGCTAGCTGTCAACACACCCACCGACACACTCCCCATACAACGCCACGTCAAAAAATGTTTTCCTCCCACGGAATTGCCAGTCGAATCCATTGGAACGAGAAAATTAACAAATGTACACAGATCACCCATGGGGAGTGATGGCAGGGAGTGTGACAGCTAAGACTACGCAACATAGAGAGAACACTGACGCTCGTGTTAGATGTCAACAACTCGAGCAGGGCTGCATTATCCACCTCCAAAACAGGTTTTTCTGGAGGAAAGACCACAGAAGAGTACCTACCACTATATGCCCGATGAGACTGGAGAACAGTCGAAACCACGAATAAATTTAGAGGGTAATATACCTTCTCTACCACCAACACACTGGCACTGACAGCCGGTCTGACAGCACAGGTTGACTTGGTTCAACAAGTGACTGTCACACACATTTTTAGGGTTTCCTCCGTGTCAAGACACTGACAGGGCGGTGGGAGGCTTGGTCCTTACCATATTTGAGAGTTTACACAGTTAAACTACGCAGGAACTGTGTGAAATACCACGCAGAAACCCCTAATAGACTCACGAAGTCAGGTGACACGCCGCTGTCAAACGCACATGGCCTACAAAACAACAACAAACCGACGCGAGGGTCACGTGACCTCTCGACCAATCAAAACGACGATATCGGGTTATGCAGATGAGGCCGCGGAGACTTCCGCCAACCCGCTTCCCGTTTCTCTCTATTCGTGGTCGCATGGCGGTGGTTACAGACGCACTCACAGATAAGCCTCGTTCACCCATACACCCCTTATTCTTAAGGTCTACACCTAGCTAGGCTGGGCCTCTAGGATTTGCAATATATTACCAAGATGATGATTGGATTTTTACAAGTAGTCGTACATACCTTATGCAATGTGCCAGCTCTTCTCTTGGTTTTCAATCTTCATCTATTATCTCTCATGATACAAAATTAAAACATGTATCATCGTCACCTCATCGCCATATGTCTCTGAATTCAGATTGGAGCATAATGTAAAACATTTCTACGAGGTGAGAATTGGACGTTTAATATTTCATTTAATATTACATTGGACGTTTGATATTAAATTTAATATTACATTGGACGTTTAATATTTCATTTAATATTACATTGGACGTTTAATATTACATTTAATATTACATTGGACGTTTAATATTACATCGTACATAAATTTGGCTACAGGATATCTATCTGCGATCTTTTATATCTACTCCCCTCGTCTCATGTTAAACAGCTTCAAGCACTGTGTGTCATATTGGGTGGGTAGACTATAATGTAGCCTTTCTGCCTACCGATTATCAGCACCGATTTTGGCATTTGGCACCGCCGACCGACTGCGGGATTTTTTGTGCAATAATCTTCAGGTGGAAAACAAAATAGGTCAACGATTTTTCTCTCCAACATTACACAATATGGCACCACCGACCGATATCTGAAGCCACCAAAAAATCAAAATATGTTGAATTAATCTGTGGCGGGGATCAGAAATCAGTCGGTGGCCACCTCCATTCTTTATCCTACCCCTAATAAAAAACGCCATAGGTTTAACATTGACTCAATGTATTTGACGGAGCGTTGAATAAAGTGTTATTTATGCACCGAGGTGAATAAAAAAACGGACCAATCAGGGACGAGATAACGAAAGTAGATCCGGCAGCATTGATAACTACTAACATGGATAATTACAAATATTCTCTGTATATCGGTGAGATGGGGTAGGATAAATACGAAACTGAACTCGAGTTAGCCTTCTTAATGTTTATACCACTCTGGTCAGGTCTGCTACTCACTAAACTCGGCTAACGCCTCGTGTAGTAATACACAACCTGCCCATCGTGGCATAAACATTGACAAGGCTAACTCTCGTTTGGTTTCTACTAAGCATTTGCGTATTATCCTATCCCTTCTGGTGTTCTATTAAGAATTTTGTTGGAAATTTTCCTTTTTGACCGCTTCTCTGGTCATCTGGCGTCAAATTAGGTCAACATTGAAGGACCCCGAAAAAGTCTACAAAATTTTGATTTTTAGATTTTTTCCGATCCATTCGCACCCAAGTTCTCCTCGTTTTGTTCCTGTATTGTATACCTATGAGCAAATGACTCACTTTTATTTTATTGACCAGGAGTATGGATTCCGTTCGTCACTGAGTGACGAAATAATATTCATACGTCCCTCCGTACCATGTGACCACTGTAAAATGGCATTTTGAATTATTTCAAGGAATAAGATAATGATTCCTCGATATTTTGGACGTAAATATTCACCCGTTCGAAGAAAGCGGTGAATGTTTCCGACCAGATTATCTCTGAACAGATTCCATTCAGGTACATTAACCATGCCTCCATATAATATGACATGATTACAATTACAGTTCTATTCATGTTATGATACACACCGTTCATTCACCCCAAAATACCACCTACCTTTGAATAATAACTAGGAAGACACACACCAATGTCAATGTTGTGCTTCTTTTCTTATTCCCCATGGTCTGATCTATCAGAAACTGAATTATAGGGTATTTCATTTTGGCAGGTGTCAGCGACTCAAACCTCGGATTCATACTGTACATTGATGTACAAGTGAAACCTAGAATAATCGATCACACCAGCTGACTGACTGAGCTTATTTCAATTTCATGGTGATTTTGTCTTAAGCCATAGTGGAGAAGCAGCATCGGAGTGTACCCGACGGTGCCCGAATAGCGCCCTGTATAATATGCGAGGAGTTTTTTTATTACGCTGTTAGTACCCGAAGAGTTTATCAGACACTGTCAGAATCGTATAGAAAGCCTAGTAAGATACGACCAGAAACCATCTTTCAGCTGACCCAGGTGTGTAGAATTTGTCAAATGGATGGATTGTTTCAGATGAAAAGACTTTGTCAGGTGTGTAGAAACATTGAGGTGGGTAGACTTTATCAAGTGACCACACCTTAAGAAATATGTCTGAGTTTATCAATCTGGAAACTATGTGATGGAGTCACAGAATCAGAATAACTCACCTAGGTGAGAGATACAATAAAGATATTAAAAAAAAAAAATCAACCGAAAGGGACGCTAGTCCAGAAGTAGCTTATAAGAAGTTAACAAACTGTAGTCATAGCAGTGTTGGTGGAGACGTGAAAGCCGATTATCATTATACCAGATCACTGCATTAGTAGGGGAGGAGCGGGTGTTTTATCCCCCAATGCCATTCTTTCTCCCGGTATGACGCTTGACACCTGTGTGGAGTGATGAGCTGGCGGCTTGGGCGGGAAACAGTGCTGGGAGACAACGGGTGATGGCGGGTCGTGTCGTGGGTGGACAGCGGCGGGCGGGGTGGTGGGTGGTGGGCAGGGTGGTTGGCAGTGGGCGGTGGAGGGACGGCAGTTGGTCATTAGTTAGTGGGCAGTGGCGTTGAACAAAATATCACTTGATCTGAGCAGCGTTTGGGTTCAGCTAGACGACGCCGCTGACCACGAGGCTGATTCTAGTCCAGTGTACTTACACCAGGCACTGCTCTAACACCCACTTACACGCATGTAATCAGCCTAACCAGTGATATCCAGTCCATATTGTAACGCCGACCGCGCTGATGTGACTGCAGTGCGTCGCGAA
This sequence comes from Alentia gelatinosa, assembly GCA_950022655.1. Classification (NCBI taxonomy): domain Eukaryota; kingdom Metazoa; phylum Annelida; class Polychaeta; order Phyllodocida; family Polynoidae; genus Alentia; species Alentia gelatinosa. The sequence goes on along the minus strand of OX465583.1, from coordinate 44,731,313 downwards.
AGTGTGTAGATTAATTATATTTTCTTACATTTACAACAAATATTGGCTTAACTTTTGCAGCTCCTCTTAGGGGGCTCATATTTCATTGTCTACAGTTGGCACGACCCACAGCTTTATCTTTTTTTTTTATTTTGCGTTATTACATTGTTGGAGGAGTACTGTGCCATTTAAAGGCCGTTGCACTCCGCATTATGACCAGCTGAACGTTGTCCGCTGGAGTATGAATAGCCCAATGTGCCAAATTTGCGTAACGACCCATTGGAAGTGTTGTATGCCGAGAATGAAAGGTCCTTTCAGCTGTGATGTTTTACAAAATATATGGAGTTTCTTTCTGTTCCTTTATTTGCGAATCAATGTACGCCCCTATACAACATTATTCTTCCTATGTATTCTATTTGTTCTCGTAGTAATAACGTTTCATAGAACAATACTGCAAGATCTTTTTGGTGAGTTAAATATAGCACAAAAGTCCTTTGCAATCAGTGTCCATTGGATTACCCCTATATCTCTAACTGAATGAATTTACATATAGAAATGGACATTTATAGATGAGAAGATGTACATTTGATTTCTGACTTAACATTTCATATACAATATATTTTTTGTGGAAATTGAACCAAATTGAATATATTTTTCTGTATACCCGTTTCATCAACTATACAATGTACAATGATATAGACATCATCTACTTTTTCATACCAATTAGTATCGCATAGCAGATGTAGGCTATATGCCGTGTTAGCATTATAGTCAAAACTGAACTATTGTCACCGAATTTCGTAATATTCATTATTTCCGCTGTGGTAGGTGTGTGTTAACTCCACCTGCTCCCCCTTCATTTTCAATCGGGTCAACAATAGCCGTTTTTCCGTTCAGCGCCGCCATGCGGTCATGTTGCATGGCAACGCGGCCGTTCGGCCAAACATTGCGCTGTCCGACTGCGCGCCTATGCATTCACACATAGGGTGTAAGTGGCGGGTATGAATGCAGAGGTGTTGTTTTCTTCCAGATAACGGTGTTAGAACAAGCGAGGGTTCTCTTCAAACTAGGACTGGTTGTCTAAACTTTAGAGATGATAATTGTCTTGATTTTTATTAGCCAAAAATTAATTCCTTACAGGTCTTCAAAGCTTTAAATATTTTATGCAGAACGGGTTATAAGAAATACTCAGTTATAACAAAGTAGTTAAATTTATATGCCCACAGTCAAATGTAATCACCTCTTGCTATCGAAACAACATATTTAAAAGAATTAGGGCAAGACATATTCCTAAGAAATAATCCAATATATTACCTATTTCTGAAAATAGCTAGATAAATTTTCTGTAATATCTAAGCGTTTTTTTTGTTAATATATATATATATATATATATATATATATATATATATATATATATATATATATATATGTGTGTGTACAAATACACATATATATGCACAGACATACAATATATTCATGTATATACAATATATTTACCCATACATATACCCATATACTATGATATGATAATTGTTTTGGTTATTCCAGAGAGGAGGATAAGCCTATAGTGGCCAGGCCCATACCAGTATATCTCTGCTACCCATGTACACTGTTTCTATTTTATCTTATAATATCTGAAGTATCGTTGAGGAGATATACATGTTTAACCTACCAAATGAAAGCTGAAATACCATAGAGTATGATAGAATCGCTTTTAGTTCTCTAGAAATAATATAAACGGGTACCACAAACATACTACGCACATACACTCAGTCATCCAATGGTAAAGAATACGTTGCCAGGGGTTTGCTTGGCTGCATGCATTGCGTAACCAACAAGATAAGGTGCGACACCGGCCTACGGAAAAAGGCCTATTCTATCTCTGTGTGAGCCGCCAAATCAGCAGGCACTGCGTTGCCCCCTGGTGAGTGATCGGTAAACTCGGGCTGTGACCAGCGTTCACCTGGGAAGCGTCCGCGTAACGGGGGCTCACGTAATACGCGTCCCTAACGTAAGGCGGTAAGGCACTCCTCAAACGCCACCACGCCGCTAACGACGCCCGTCTCCCTAGTCAACAACACGGCCGGCGAGACGACCACATCAGGCGGGCCGCCTCTGCGGGAAGGAGCTTACTACTACACCACCCACAGTACAGGTATGCCTCAGAGCGTGCACTCCTTCTCACACGGCCGCACCACGCCAGCTGCCTGCCACAGGTGAGCTCCGCTACGACTCCCAAAACACCTGACCAGCAGAGGAAGCAGACACTGGGGAGGATCGTTCCCGGAACGGCCGCGAGGCCATGGACAGTTAGTTATCATAGTAAAAAGGTGGAGTTAGAGCAAGTGCAGAGGAGGCGTGCATTAGTTCCGGAGACTGTATGCCTTTGGAGCGAGACTTGTATGTGCACAGTAAACACGGAGTACGACCGTATTGGAAGCCAGGCGGAACGCATTTATAATCTTCACCCAGGTAGGATTGCCTCTACTCACCTGCGAGTTGAAAGGCGCACAGTGGGAGACCGCTGATGGTGTGGGATTACACCATTAGGGACGTGTTGATTAGTTAACCTCTCAGTTTACACTCGCGCTTAAGAAGAATATAGTGTAGGCATTCTGTTGTCTCGAATGTCTATACTGTGATGTGCAAAAGGCTCGGGTTGGCTCATACAATTGTTTTCGGGATATTATCGAAAATACAATCATCTTTAATTCTATAGGTTTTCTTGATATATATTTCCGATGCCCGGATCGAGTGAAAGGTAGTCCAGTAACATCGTTATTTATCTCAGTTACGGATTAGAGTTTACAAGCTTTTACCATCAAACAAATCTTTGTGTATCACTCTAAACATGATAATAGAGACTGATTTCAAGAAGAACTCACATGATAAAAACCATACATAACACAAGGTGTTTGTGCTGATTTTGACTGAGGGAAGAGGCTACAAAACATACGTGTATATATGCTATATATAACATTCGGCCTCCCAGTTTAATTTTCCTTGATAAAACATGAGAAACGTAAACTGAGAAAATTATTTGATACGTTCAAACCCCCGTGTTGTCAGCCAGGCAGGGAGTTATGGCCGTAACGGGAGACAGGGAAGCGAGACGAAAGTCGAAATGACTATGATTCAGTTTAAAGATAAAACAGTCTTTTTTATTCTTTTTTAACACATGGGATTAAGGCTGTCATGTAAATTTAAATGCTAGAGGCCGCGGATTATTCTTGTTAGCGGATACATATTTATGAGACACTGCTACCATTTTTAAAGGTACATGTATAACTTTAACAGGCCAGGCTTTACTCATGAATTTATGATGAAATAATATTTATTTTGTTAGGAAGAAGATAATGGAACCAATAACACGTGGGGAGACCTTTAGTCAATGTGCATCATTTGACAACTCCCAAAGACTTTAATTGTCCAACTTTGTCGTACCAATACGTATATGAAAGGACATCTCCCTCATTTACATATGATTATAGAGTAAGTTAAAACAGAAACACAGTTGCTATATGATAGATTACGACAGCTTATACATATATTGATATGTACATGTCCACGTACATGTATTGTATATTGGTTGAACAAATTAGGTGTCAACATTCATAATGTGAGAGTATATACAACTATGGGTTTTTTAAGGGAAATACAACTTTGTTGAGCCATATAAAAAAGTTATCTTTCAATGACTAGCGGTATGCCCGGAGAATGAACGGTGAGCCCTATTTAATTAGATGACGTTGAAGGGCCGTCCTATGCAGTGGGTCTGTAAGCATGTGTGGTGGTCACCTAAACTAACAATCGACACCATTGTGGTTGTAGGAAAGTAATAATCAGGTGGTCGCACATGCAAAAATCCGGCGACGATACGCTTGTAATCCGCCTAGAGCTTCTGTGCCTCAGCAGAAGCCACCCACTTCCCTGCCCTAACACTGCTGCCATACAGCACCAGGCTTAAAAATCCGCAATCAACGCTCTTGGAATGAGCTGCAGAGCGTTCATCGCTCACCATATGGCGATTAATTATATGTCAGGAACATATGTCACCCAACACTCTTATGTCATCTATATTTTTCGCGAATCTCGAGTTTGCTTATTAAAGTTTTGAGAGATTAGTGCCTTTGTACTGTACTTGGGTCAATTTACTCTATTCACCTTACAAATTACGATTTTTATCGGAGATTGGAAAAATGATATCATGACCCTATACAGCTTGGTGGGGAAAAAACACCAATACATGAAATGAGCTGCGAAACGGACTGATACTCGTGGATCCGGCTCGATTCACCATCGCTGACCGATGTATTATTTTATATAAAACTACCCGGGCTGTCATTAGGTTGATGCCATTGCCGTCTTCTATGATTCTTTCCCAGCAACTTGTTGGGAACAGCGCATGGTGAATTAGAAATGGAAAGATTGCTTACTCTCGTAGATTGCCGAGTCTCTACTTAGTTTATGTGTAAAACGTCTGGTACAGCCAGTAGAGCACTGGATGGGACCCGTTACCAAGAGCAGACATCTGGCAGAAGGGCATCGCACGGCATCGCGCGATGCTCCACCAATCAGACAAAAACAAAATTCCACGAGATGTTCTAACAACCGTTGTACGGGCGCTTTTTACAACGTTTTCGTCTTGTTGGCGGAATTCGACAGTTTAATACCGAGATAGAATCATGAGGCCGTTTTAACGTTTCTGTGTCAATTTTTAATGAATATCCTAGTTATTTTAATTGGGTGCTCCACTGGATTATTGCGCTTGTACCAACCTTCCTATTCAAATTGGTGATGGTAGCACTCACCGGGAACAAACTATGTAGTACGAAAACACCACCAGGTGGCTCCTTAATGGAGGTGGCCGTTCGTATGTGAAACACGAAGAAGTGTGCTTCAATGTGCATCTATTGGCTATATACGTAGTCTGATTGTGGGAATCTGTTTTAAAAATACAGTGTATATAAACTTATGCACGTAGGCCTACTGGCAGTATGGATTCCGTTACGGGTATTTAAATCGTCTGATTGACAGTTATGCCGCTGCGGGTCGGGCGAGGATATGATAGCTTAAGTGTTAAGCACAAGTGTCAGTCCCGCACTGGTACAGACAGTCGTTTATCAGTGACAAACTCTGACGTAAATGTACTGGACGAACGTCGAGATGAAGAGTGTCTCAAGAGCTGATTCCGCCAACACAAGACATAGCGAGAATAATCCCCATTTGGTTGTCTTGCTAGATATTGCTAGGTCTTGAATAATCGCGTGCATATTTGCCGCGATGTGTCTTGAAGTGTCGTGGTGGTGGAGCACCAAAATAGACACACAACACCGTGCGCTACGTATGGCGACATAGGAGATACGACATCCTGATACTGTCAGATTTAGCAAGATGTACCAAGACATACCACGGCAAATCCATCGTGTTGGTGGAACCAGCCCTTTAGAAACCTATAATCTGCAGTTAGATAGATCTAGCGTATTAATTTGTATGTAAATATTATGAACACACCGAAGTATATCATGTGTTTTATGAAATGATGCAGACTGAATTGTCCGAATTGCAGATGATAGATAGTTATACAAGGGACTGCAAAATTGGTCGTGCTCAACTTTAACCAGAATCCCAACTCACCCTAAGGACTGAGTCGTTTGCGCCTTCGCCTTCACTCTCAACCCTTGCCTTAAGCTCACCCTTTAAACAGTCACTACTACAGTTAAAGGCATATCGTACAATTAACCTTGAAAATTAAAACCCTTGTCAATATCCTGAGAATTGAATATGATGATCAAGTATTGACTGGACTTGATTCACCTCGAACCACCATATCCTCATCGATCATACAAGCGGTAGTGGTCATCACCTGGGGACAACTGTACAAGCCAATCTCTGGGGATTTATCAATGTTTATGAATTAACATGTTCATAGAAATGATCTTGATGTAGCCGGAAACATTTTTAAAAAACTCATCATATATTCTTATGAACGATATATTCAATAGCCCCTCTTATATCTCTTTTCAGACGAGAACCTTTCACTGAAGTCATGACTCTGCACTGACGTCACCCTGGCTCCAAGCACCAGGACTAGTCGTCCACAACTTCGCTAGGCATCATCACGGGAACTAGGGCTCGGCCCTTGCCCAGCCTCCGCCTTCTTCCACCCGGCACGGGTGGCTCCGGCGGGACTGTCCGCTCCCTCTCTGCCCCACCTCCAAATCCACACCGCATTCTTCAACAGTCCTTCAAGTTACCAACATGGCCGAGAAGTACGTTTACACCAACTACTCCAACGGCTGGGTGATAGAGCATGTCACCAACCCAGAAGGTGCGTGTTCCAGTTACCTCCTGCTGCCGGCTGAGAACCTGTGGTCGGCGCCTGTACGCGGCATACTCTACAGCCTCGGGCTCATCTATTGCTTCATCGGTGTGGCCATCTCCAGTGACATCTTCATGTGCAGCATCGAGATTATCACCAGTAAACGGCGCACCATAGTGAGATGGGACGAGGAGAGACAGGAGCGAGTCGAACGTGCGGTGCTCGTCTGGAACGAAACCGTGGCGAACCTCACCCTCATGGCACTGGGCTCGAGCGCGCCGGAGATCCTGCTAGCAGTCGTTGAGACACTGAGTAACCTGGGCACTGATACGAGTCAGGATGACGGACTGGGAACATTCACCATCATCGGGTCGGCCGCCTTCAATCTGCTTGTCATCACCGCTATCTGCATCATATCCGTGCCCAGTCCCAACGTCAAGCGCATTCAGGAGCTCGGGGTATTCGTGCTCACCTCCTTCTGGTCCATCTTCGCCTACCTGTGGATGCTTATTGTGCTCACGGCAATCACTCCCAATGAGATCGAGCCGTGGGAGGCGTGGGTCACCATTGCCTTCTTCCCAATCATGGTTCTCACCGCCTACTGCCAGGACAACCACTGGTGGTGTCGCAGGCACAAGACAGTCGGCATCGCCAACACTAGCCAACCGGTGAGTGCACTTTACTTTTCATTTGTACCTATAAGGCACAGAGTGGTTGCCAGTTCTGCCATCATCCGCCAGGAAATTGTTCGATAACGCCACTGTAGTCGGGGGACAAGCACTATTATCTGCTGTTATAATCTATAGATGATCGTGAGACGAGGCTAAAACCCCTTTATGGTAAGCTAAAATAGATATTCTGAAAGGAATCTATTGATGATTGTACCAGCCACATAGTGTTTTGTTTGGCGTCGGGGGCAAGATGACCGCTTCTATAACACAATAGCTATGTGCCCTATACGTTTAAACCAAAAGTAGTTTTCCCCAAACGGCGTGACGGCATGTCATCCTTATTTGTGAACGTGTACTACAGGCACATATATACGTGCTGCAAGCCAATTGTCATTCTCTCAGCGCGAATTGCTTGTATGGTGGTTGACAGTCTATTCATCATTTACCAGAATAAGGAGGGTGTCAACGCCAGGAAAGAGAATCACATCCATTCCTTATTTGCGTGCCATAAATGCTACAACTTACTCTTACGTAAAAGCCCTATATCATACCTGGGGTCAGTGCTTTGGTTTTGGCTTGTTTACTTTAGCAAGGTAGAATATAGCTAACGTCTCTTGCCTTGCCTGTCATTGCGTATTAGTGGGATACATCACAAAAATAACGCTTTTAAAAAGCTATAGATCATAAAGCAACCATTCGATATTGTTGGTGATCACAGATTAAGGGGTAGTCTTGAGATCATGGATTCAATTCAGGTTTCATGTCGATACGAAAATCTGCTCTAATAAGTATATACGTGGAGAGTTACACAAATTATCTATTACAGATGTAGGATTGAACTTCATTCCCATCTTTTGATCTTCAGATAACTGGGCTCACAACTCTCCTAAAACAAATTTGACGAGAATGATTTAAGGAATATACCCCTGCTAATCTGACCTTGCCAGCCGTTGCATAGCAATTTGAATTGTCCCTGCTTGTCACCAGCTTAAGCTGGCTGAGGAAGGGCTTAAGCACTACTGCAAGCATATATTTATTGTTGAACCATAACCTCACACTGCGTGTATGTTAACGCCCTTCACTACTGCACGCGCCAGACTCTGTGTTGACCCTTCGTCGTCCCGGACGTAAAGTAGTGTCTACGCCTTTAAGGTTGATCATGTGCGAGTCCTTCATACCCCAATGGTTTCCCTTCGACTTTCACCATATTTCCTTTCTTTCTCAATAAAATGATTATTCGTTTTATTCAGAAAAAAACCTTACTGCAAAATAGAACGTAGTTTCTGTAGTTGCCTGAGGGTAAAAATTGAGTGGAAATGCAATAGTGGCGTCGGGGGATTCTGGAAGGATGACAATCATGGCTGTCCTGAGCTGAACTGTCTTGATGTTCAACCGGAGGATCTTGTTGGTGCACCCCTCTCATAAGATCTCACACTCTCTAAGTCGTATTCTGTACTCTCACTACGCTCTATGGAGAAGGATTCTTAACGAACTAGGCTTAGAGCTTTGAGAAGCCACTGACCTGCCTCCTGTGCTAAAGACGTACATCAATACAACCAAAGATTTCTATAAACTCAATGATGCCACCTAGCATGTCTCAAGGCTCTAAGCCTAGTTCGTTAAGAATTCTTCTCCCATAGAGCGCAGTGAGAACTTTGTACAGATTACGACTTAGAGAGTGCGAGCTCTTATGAGAGGGGTGCTTGGTCAATGTGACTGGTGTTCATTCAAACTACATGGATAACACAACCAATGAACTTTGTTAATGGTACATGCACGTTAAAGATCTCAGAGGTACTATCAATGGCAGTCGTGACGCACTCTGCTATGCAGTCCACAACCTTTTGAATCATTCGTTGTCAATACATTTTCTGTATTGTGTGTTGTTTGAAACGTTTTGCAATGAATGGAACGACCACACGATGTCTTCTGCATATGCCTGTAAATATGATTTTACTGAAAAGAACCTCACCGCAGAGGTCAGGAGCAGAGTGAGCCGGCCTAGTACATGTCTTTTCTGTGGATGCTCGGGGTGATAACCTGGAACCCATCCCCAGCCCATGTTTAATACTCCAACTGACCTGGTGTAACCAGACAGTGGGCATAGAGAACGGGCAGGGGTGGGCAATAGACGGGGAGGCTGCACAAATAGAAAGTTAGCCCAATTGAAACAAATTCTAAAAGACACAAACTCAGAACCTTTGTATATAAGTATCCGCAGAGAGACATACAAAACCTGCTACTAGCAGACTGCCTGTAATACCTACCTATCTTGAATAAAAAAACTTTTAAAAAAAACTAGCAGGGACATGAACACGACTGTATTGCTGTTTTGAACGCACGTCCACACATTGACCATAAGGTTCGTGGTTCGAACCAAGTCGTGTCGTTGTTTGTCCAACATCATCACCATGTCATGCTGCCAGACCTGTGCACATATATCATACGCCACGTTATATACCTTTTCACAAAGACAAACAGGCATACAGTGACAGCATAAAATACCATAACCCCCAAACTCGTATAGAGACTGATTGCTAAACCAAACTGCATGTGTTCCCATTCACCTCGTTTTCTTTAATGTTACCGGATAGGAAGTTGTGAGGATGGTCACGGTCTGTCTTACAGTCTGCATACTAACCCTATAGTGATTTGTGCGCATTGTTGGTGATGCATGTAAGCTAGATAATGACAACGATTCTAACTACTATATTTTCCCTAACGTTCTTATTAACCCTTTGGAATTCCATTTTAAAATTTGTCTGTTTGACACGTCATACAATCGCTTAGAATTCCATTTCAGGTTGTCCGGATATAGTCGCAATTTGAAGTGATCCTCTGTTATGGGTTATGCATTGGGAGAACATGAAAGAGCTAGAATATAGGGTGTGATTGGTTCAATCGGCTATGAGAGGGTATGGATCTCTCTATGATTCAAGTTACCTGTAAGGGACACATTGGAGACCAACATATAAATCATGATTTACCAAATTATTTTGAAGTCAAAGTCTTAACTCTGTTTATTGTTTAGAAGTAACCATGGAGGACCTTATTTGGGATCCACAGTAAACACCCTAGACACAGTGTGTACTCCATGGTGGGCAGGTGCAGTGGGGGTTCTGTCCGCCGCTCATCTAATGATGAACCTTTGATCACCATCTGCCACCCAAAGTGGTCCCGTCTATGGGGGTAATCAGGGCTGGAGGCAGCATACATCAGCAGCGGCCTGGCGGTTTACAGCCGCGCGTACTCCTGCCTTCGCTCACTTATTTACGAGTCAGCTGTACACGAATGCAGATAATAGCACCCGACCACGTTCCATGAACCCTACTGTAGAAACGACCGCATCGACCAAATGGACGCTTATTCCATTGATTGAACGAATGCTGTGGGTACATACAATTAACTTGAATAGAGAACTTTTTGTTAAATTGATTTGTATGTTTCCCCAACCTCTCTTTCCCCCTGTATACCAGGCCTCAGCAAAGGATGTACGCATCCACTTGATCACAAGGTTCCTTCCTGCTCTGTAATGAGCGGTCCTTGAGATGGTTTTTTTCTCTCTTTTTTCATTAAGCTATCAGTTTTACTACAAGGGCTGTATCTTCCACTGTCTTCGACCATGCCTTTGTGTGTAAGATGGGGATGGTGAGAAAAAAAGGAATTGCAATTTATACAGGTATAGTAAAACCCCGCTTCCGGGACACCTCGTTTAAGGGGAGACCCCGCTTAAGGAGAGACCCCGCTTAAGGGGACAGGTTTGGGGAACAGAAATCTTTATTTAGTTCATTTTAACCCTGCTTAGGGGGACACCTAGCTTAAGGGTGTGCCTCTGGTTCTCCTGTGCTAGCCTTTAGCAGCAGGGTGAACCAGCCAAATGAACTTAGGGGGCTGCGCCAGGAACTAGCCGGCCTTAAGACGGAGGTGACCTATACTGGAGGCGGACCCAGGGGGCGGAAATGCTACCAGTGTGGGAGGAGGGCTATATAAAGATTAACTGCCCTCGCTTGAAAAAGACGACAGAGTTCTCCCTGGAGAAGCCAGAGACTTCCCTGATTGAGGTTCCCCTGGTTCAGGAAAACTTAGAGGGAACCCCGGTTCGGAGGAGCTGGGAGTTTGGCGGAGACCAGAAGGGGTGGAAGGAGTGGAGGTAAGACAGGAGCCCAGTATGGTGGTGATGGGGCAGCTGGGGCATGCCAGTGCAGCTGTTGATAGACACCGGGGGCACTGTTAGTCTTCTGTCTACCAAGTGGTGGGAGGAAAATGGGAAGGGTGGAGAACTGGGGAGGGCCCCCAGGCCAGTGTCCTGTGCAGATGGGCGGCCCCTGTAGCTATAGGTAAAGGGCACCCTCCATATGGGATCGTCCATCAGGAAGAGGCCCTTCCCTGTAGAGTGGCTGGTGGCCGATATAGGCAGTGAGGCCATCTTGGGCACTGATTTCCTGGCGGAGGAATGACTCGTGTGGACCGGGGGACAAGCGGAGAGGTGTAGGGTGATAAGCACCAGCACCGCAGTGGTGGCCAGTCATTTGGAGGCGGTGTTGGTGGGGGGGGGATGTGTGGACTTTTCGGAGGGTCACACCAGACTGCTGGAGGACGGACGGCGGAAGCCGGGACGGATGGCTAGTGGCCAAGCACTGATAAGGCTCTCCAACGGGACCTGCCCTGTATGGGTCCTCAACCCAGGGCGGAGGCTGTTGTGGTGCGGCGAGGGACAACCCTGGGGTTTGTGGAAGGGGACCCTACCAGAGTGCCCTCAGAATCATGTTGGCGGGTGGACGACAGGGGAGGGCCCCTGAGGAAGAAATGGAGAAACTCCAGGTGTTGGTAGATCATTTGGAGTCCCCGGAGAGAACGAAATTGTTGGAGCTACTCAGACAGGAGGCCGGAGCATTTATGCTTGCCCCAGATCAGAGGGGGTGCACCACTTTGGTGCGTCATTGGATTAATACTGGAGAACCAACCCCGGTCAAGGAACCTCCCCGGCAGTTGGCTCCACACCGGAGGGAAACCATGGCGGTGATGTAGACAAAATGTTGGCTGCTGGAGTGATGGAGGCATCTGTCAGTCCGTATATATATACATATATATATATATACATATATATATATATATATATATATATATATATATATATATATATATATATATATATATACATTCTGCAGCATGAAAAATCATATAACTTTGGGACAGACTTCCTCAGCAACACGAACCTGGGGTTAATAAAGTTCTCTAATGTAGGGCATAGCGCACACCTGTATGTTTAGCTAGATTCAGTGGTGTTTATTCCTAACTATTCCTATTTGTGATAGACAGGTATTCTCATTGAGGGCGGGGGGTCATTCCAAGACTCGCCAAGACTTTCATGGTTTCGCCCTAATCATTACACAAAACAGATGTATGACTTAAATATTTGGGGTCTTTATTATTCCTTGACAGCTGCACAGAAAGTTGACATATTTGGTTCTCTTTCTGGTTGAAGTGTCGGGTGAAAAACTGCAATCCATGAAGCCACAGGGAAATTCTACATCTCCTGAAATCACTGTTTTTCTTACAGTTACAATGATTGGCTTTCGGGCGATTGTATGCTGAGAGACGGATATGAAGTAAAGATAACAAAGGAGTAATTTCACAACCTAATTACCAATCCTCGAGTAGTTGGAAGTAATTTCATCACGGTGTCATAATATAAGTTTTTTTTATGGTTTATAAAGATGAAAATCACTCCTGTCTCTATTGGTGATTATTTGGTTGTAATTTGATCATGTTCTCATTCACATATCTCTTTACCTGTCTGCTGTAAAGTCATCCACTTCGTATTCTTTTCGCCTTCCTAATTATCCTGGGTTTTTTTTTAATTTTTAATGATGGTAGAACTCTTCTTTGCATGCAATCGATGTATCGGTTGGCAATTTGAGCATTCTGGATGGTAATCATCCAATTCAGGAATCCAATGTTTGCATGCAAGTGAATAAATATTATTGATTCAAACTATGTTAGATCAAAATGAATAAGTATTTTGCATTAAACCGAAAGATAGAAATGCCCTTTTTTAGTTGGTCACTTACTATGTAATAAACTTTAAGAAAAACATACTCTTAGTACCATAGGCAGAAAAGACCACATGCTTATGAATCGGCAATTCTTATTAGATGACGAGCTCATTTACTTTACCTCCTTACTGCTTGATTTTATGGTCATTGTTCATCTGTCTGCCACACTCATACGTGTCGATGTATTGTACCCTAACAGGGTGTATCTTGCTTCCTTATGATTCACCTATTAAGCAGTTCCATTGAAAATGTATGAAGCAGCAGTAAACCACTACCCATTGTTTCAATCTTAGCTGTCAGAACCCATTCATTGAGGATTTCAAATCCATCATTCAAAGCTATAGATTACAGGAAAATACACTCACAGCAGATTTTGAGTCTCTGTTTGTATTGAGAGCAAAAAGAATCGGTCGCTACTGACAAGCTCAACAGATCTTATAATGTAGGAAATTCTGGGGATTTTTTTTTAATTTATTCATAAAGTGGCAAATACACACACAAGAGGTTGGCTTTGGGGCCAGTCGCTTCTGTAAGACACTCGTCGTTGATGACATGATAACTCGCTATCGTTTATGTATTATTACGGATCACCCTCTCAACATTATGATGTTAAAGGTTATGGTACTTGACTCTGCGGGTGACATGGTCTGGTGTCCTTTGGGTCAGTTGAAACATGGACGTGATACTTTTGCATCACCTGGCGCTCATACTAGACGATTATGGGCGGCGATTTTTGAATTTTGCACGAAGTGACGAATTTCAAGTTTAAACGCTGGAAATGATTCTTGGGTTGATGACTATTGCGGCTGATATTACATAATCGAGCACTATGTGACGACGATCTACAGTCGTCACGTTTTAGTCGTCTAGTTTAAACGCTGGATGAGTGTCTATTTTTCGCGAACGTACGTTGATGCTACCTGTAAATTTGTTGGGCATGTCGTTGAAAAAACACTTGGTAACCATTATGTATGTACTCGTCTCGATTTTCTGCCGAATACAAAAAGCAATTTAAACGTGCGTGAAATATGAAATCAAATATTATCCAATATCTTATGTCTAACACCGGAATGGAAAAATGTACCATTAAGGAACTGTTCCACCGCGTTCAACGGAAATTAGATTTCATTAAGATCTACCTCTTCATGTGTAACTTGCCGTGTTTAATACCACTACTGATCATGTCGTCATAGAACACAAGTGCCGTGTGTATTGACTGGGTCAATATTTGCCAGAGGTGCTGGGATATATATATAACCTCATTTAAGATATTCAGACAGGCAAGCTACTCTGATCTTAGCCTTGCCTGGCCCGTCCCGGTCCAAGTTGTAACACCAAGATTGCTTGGTTTAGCCGCTAAACAGGAATGTCACCAATCCTTACACTCATAGTAACCAAAATTCTATTGCAGCCTATGGTATGCGCTATTGCATACGCGCTGCTATATATGCACCTGCACATTGTGCCTTTAATGTTGGTTACAATAACATGTTTACCATTATCTTCACCTATAACTAGTGTTTTTATCAGTCGTAAGATGTGGTGCCTTGTGATAAGTGTGATTAGATACACAATAATGACTGGTTCTGTGTATGAGTGACCGTACTCTCCAAGTAGTTGACGCGTAGTAATATCCGAGCGAATGCGAGGTTATTACGTCGTCAAATATGAGGAGATTACAAGAATTCGTACACAATACCAACAGTTATTGCATATACAATCCACCCACAAAATTAATAACAAGTATAGTCCAATAAATAGTTTATTGGAAGACTTATGTACTTCCAGATTATGCCATAACGCTATAGCATGGTAGTAATTTGGTGTATACTTACACCAGTATATAGTTCGCTATTTTTCCATGTTTTTAGCATGCAATTCCTTTTTGTGATAGTGAGTTCTGAAGGTAAATGAGATTGGCATAGCTGATTCTAAATAATTAACATTGAATGCATGTTGATTTAACTTATTTTGAAGTATGTGATGACCTCATTTTTGGCTGGGACTCTTTTTTATTGTGGAATCTCCAGGAGATTCTTACATGTCAGAGCCTCGGGGTAGTTGTTTCGATGTGCTCTATACATTCCCTATGAACACTTCGCAAAAGGTGGATAATAAAAGAGTCGATTTTGATTGTGCCCATATAGCTTGCATCCGCAGAGTTCACTCGTCCATGAGATTCCGCCGCTGATTTCGTTCACACACACCACAGCTCGCGACCGGCGAATTTAACGCTCCACATCCCCGAGCGTGCGGTGAAAGATATTAATCCTTATTTCATTTCCACTTCACAGACACTAGATGTGGAAAGTAATGATTAGGTGACCAGGTTGTTGAGAGTCCGGCGGCATTTAACCGTGGAGGTGAAGGGGTGGTACTTGTCACCAGTCACAGGTAGGCGGCCGTTCGCGCTCAGCCTGGCTATTCGTCCTTAAGCCTGCTGAGATTGGCCCAGCATTGGCGGTCAGCGGGTGGGGCATGGTGGTACAAGGCCTACCAACTTGATCAGGGCTCTCAAAGCTGTGCCTCTCAAATAGGCCTTCTTTAATAATGAACGCGCCGATGACACAATCGTAAAAGTAACAAGTCTTTTCAAAGAGCAAGGTCCCGGTTGCTCGATAAGTATAGCGTAAAAAGGACGAGTATGTAAGGGCATACATGTCGGTTTGTTTCGATATGACATTATAAACTGTTCATGTGACGTTGCTATCTGTGCATGCGCGAACATATGTTAATCAACTTCACTCTCCTGATAGTAGTCTCCATGAATAGCAGGAAGATTGAGCAAACCAAACCTCAGCTAGGTGAATGTATTTGAGCTTTAGTTACGCCAACTGACAGTCTGTCTCTGGTCTGCTTCGGATCTTATTGCATAAAATTGTTGTTATCGATTGATTTTGCATATTTAAGCTATTTAGATGGTATTACGGGGATGTCCCACGTTAGACACCTTGATTTTTGGTCATTACACATGTTTGATCAATATTGAGTGCTTCTGAAATGTCTTCGAAGTCATGAAGTAGTGCCAATGACGAGCAGATTGGAATAGTCCATTTTATGGCCAAACGAAATTTTGAGAGGTGGCTGCTAGGAATAGTCCAAATACTGAAAAAGAAAGGGATGGCAGGTTGGTGAGAGAGGTCCAATTACATAAGGGAACACATTGATTGCTTTTATCGCCTGTGGTATAGTGTCGACTTACTTCAACGTCATATTACAGTAAAATTTGAATATTTACGAACATTCTAAGGCATATTTACGAACATTCTAAGGCTTTCAAACATAAGAAGACAACGTGATTGTACATGTATCTGTATTCCATGATTACCTCTTTTGGATTCACACCTCCATCTCCGAAATACCGACGATTTCTAATGGATCGATGTAGATACAAACCTCTGTCTTCGACGTCGGTGCGTACATTTACACGGTTATAAAAGTCGGTAATCATTCCATACAGATACAATTGTATAGTTCTCCTGTAGTATTTACTGATCTGAGAGTTCGTAATAATGTTAAACGTCCAGTCAATTTTCCCATTTTACTCGACATATTAGAAACGTTTCACATCCTGCCAGTAATAATAGTAATGATAGGTTCCTACCAGTAATGATAGGATCCTGCCAGCAATGATAGCAAACCAATGAGAGATGTATGATTGTTTTGAGGTGATACTAAAATGCATTCTGTTCTCAAGTGTAATGCATCACCACGCATCGATCTTCAAATTTGCTGCGCAAACAATGTATACCTGTATGCGTGTGTGAAACTGTGAAAATGCGCTATGACAATATAAATCAGTAAAATAATCATTCACCCAAGATTATATTTGCTGTAATGTTGCTAGCGAATTGATGATTGCTTTTTATGACCTGTTGTCGATTCAATTCTCTGTGTTCTGTGTCTCTGCGCCACCTAATATTTATTGGTCTTGTTCTGAACAATACCCTTATTCAAGTGTCTTATTTTGTATAAAAAAATGCGGTACAATACTATATGCGGGAGATATCAACAATATACAATAGCCCTGAAGCAATCTGCATTGGTTTTAATCTCTCTACCGAGGGTAGTAACAAATCAACTTGAATTAGAATTGTGGTCAGCAGATAGACCCTCAATGGGAAAGTAAATATTAGGTTAGCAAACCGAGCAGCTGTCTCAGATCCCTAAATGTACCTAGGACGAAAAGACATTGATAGCCGACCATGTTAATTCATTCTGCATGAAAGCTGAAGTGATAGCATAGCAAGTGGAGCCATACTTTGCATACGAGCTTGAAGACGGCACGATCTGGTTAATTATAGAACATAGCCCAGAGGTTCGACGATAAGCCTCTTTCTGTAATGGTCCGGCTGTGGCGGATGTAACAGTGTCTATTCAATGCATATGAAACACAGGTGACATTAATAAGGCAGTATGTTGAATCGATTTAGAGTATCATGCTCCAAATCTTCTTATAATTCCTGTCGGACATACCTGGCCTGCTTCACCTGCGTCATCCTACAAGGTTTTACTGTTACAAGCGTAGTTGTCTGAAAGTGTACTCACTTCAGTCTGAACGTTGAAAAGAGACATAAGTGACAATTTCAAACTTCTTCAAGACAGGAACCAGAAGGTTATTCAGACGAACAAGCTTAGGGCAGGAAGTGAGAACATAGTTCCGTTACGGGCACAGACAGTCTACATCTAATAATCGAAACATCTCAAGACTAGCTGAACTAGATACGAGACGTAGGGATCCAAATTTAGTACCGCTCCCTGTCTACGGTTCAACTGCTCATGGGTAAGATAATGACACTACAAGTACTACGGTTGGTAGTACCACTGTACGTATAGAGAGAGAGAGAGAGAGAGAGAGAGAGAGAGATAATAATAGAGAAAAGGGAGACGAACATTACTTTTACATCTCATAAAATCAAAACAATTATATCATGCACTGGCCTTCTTTCAATTAGAGTGATTAAAATCAATGTCATTATGAAGTAAACCCCATTAATGTCTGGGATTACACATACACAGTCTGGCCTTGGACTGGATATGCAAGCCCGTAATCATCGGTTACCTGAAGATTTTCAATGAAAAGAATCGCCTTCCTCTTGATATAGACCATACCCATGACTGTACAGATATGCCGTATTCGTGCCATCATGAACTAGCATCAATTAGCATTTATAACATACCAATGGAGAAGAGAGAAAGTGTGATTTCAACATATCTTGATCATGATACCAGAAATACCTAAATGATATGCAATTTATCTTGTCAAGAGGTGACTATTGATAATTGAGTACTCATGTCTACAATTGAGATGACCTTCCGTAAGAGGTGTCAATATAACTGATCCACATTAAAGGACACACTTTTATAATGAGAAAACATATGCAGGATTATGCTAGTACATTGGAAGTAAATACATACGTGAGACCACATAATTCTGTTGGAAATGTATTGTTGTCTTACAATAAAGTAACCAAAACCCCCTTAACATTAATCCCAGAGTTTGGTCCCTTTATACTGCACTGGAGTACATCCATGCACAAACCACAATTTATTATTTTTTTTGCAATTTTTATTAGGGAATATTGTGTGTTCACAATCACCGAATTCGGCTACGGCCGTTCTTCCACTCGGGCCCTTGCCCCGACCCCTCATTCTAATGGCGGATGTTTAACCGAATGGGCGGTGGGTACCATTTTTGTGTAAGTCTTTGGTATGACCCGACTGGGGTTTGAACCCACGACCTCCCATGCTCGAGGCGAACACCCCTACCACTTGGCCACCGAGCTTGGTTAAATGTAAAATGTATTGGGCTGACACAAATGTCCTTGACACAGAACAGGGCGCCAGCCCAGTGTGCACTGTGCTGCTGAGTGTCCTTTACTTCATTAATGCACAGAGATGCTGGGCATCCCACCCTCATCAATAATGCATGGGCACTCGGCAGTGGCCTTGACACAGTGCCTGGGTGTGACCATACAGACTCATCAGTATGCATAAGCATCCAGCAGTGGCCTTGGCCCAGTGACACACAGCAACCACCCAACACAGCGGTGGGGGGATGCATTCTCAGTGTCCTTGACCTTGGAATGGGCAAGGAGAGTGCGCCACAGGGACCTTGACAGTGTACCAACCTTGACATTGTAACTTATTCAACCTTGACAGTGTATCAACCTTGACATTGTAACTTATTTAGCCTTGATGTTGTAATGTATTCAACCTTGAGAATTCCTATGTAAGCAAGTAGCAGCCCTAGTTCAGGGTTCTTCTATCTGAGTTTGTGAGAAGTGATTGTCTGTGTACCAAATAAAAGGAGTTATACTGCAAGTGCCTCTCCCCAGACCTTTCTGTGAAGTGCTGATACAGTCAAGGAGTATTCTACCACTTACAACCTACCTACATCCAGCTGCTGTGTTCTAGTGACAACTTAATCCAGGATTCCAGTGACTGCGGGTAACCATCCACAATCCAGTAGATATCTCACTGTGATACATCCCAGGGCTATTCCAGATACAGCAGGCTGAGGCTAGCTCATCCCCATTGCAACACTTAGGACATTTACCTACAGCCACTCACACACACCACTGTGTGGGTGAGTCGTCTACACATTGACAGGACTTTACATAGCCACATACACATACACCGGTGTGTGGGTGTTTGGTATTAACATCGCAACATATACCAAATAGGCCACATATAACAACCATAATCCCATTCAGCCCAATACATTGGTGATTTTTCATACCTTTCCGTGTTAACTCACAGATGATATCATATCATTAACATGACCTTCGTATTATTATTCAACGCCAACAAATCGTCAGTTGCGACGAAGACCAATGTAAGATCATTGAACGCAATGACGAAGTCTTTTAAAAGGCATGATTACAGATCCTTCTCCTAGGTCACAAACCTAAAATCGGTCTATAGTGACATAGCATGCAATCGAATTACAGCTCATTCGAGCAGGAGTTACCTAAGAGATAAACACCAGCCACATCCACAGCATTGAAAAACAAACAAGGGTTGTGCATATATTTTCCCTGTATAGGCTTTCATTGCTGGAGAAAAGTCAACTTTTGGGGCAAGGTGTGCTGTTAAGTCACTTTACAGAAATAATATTGTCAAAGTCGTGACTTGGTCGTAACTGGTGCCTGTAATGTGTCACAAGCTTGGAAGGTACTATGTTTGTTACCTTCGCAAATATGAAATCAATTTACCCAGACCGTCCCTTTTTATCGCACCCATTACATCTCCAACGAGTTTGAGACTGTTGAGAGGAAGAGGGGGATGGTGAACTTCAACAGAAGGTTCATATATATAGTCTGTGTTCCAGTATTCCAGTTATTCGAGTTTGACGTCCAGTGGCCCGTTGAATAATTTAGTCGCAAACATGAAGACCCTGTTTACACGCCAAGGAGACCCAGGGAGGATGAGGGTTAACTTTATTCAATACTTATGTATGACCTTGTGGACGACTAAGATTGTCTTAGCGAACAAGCGTAAACATTATTAAACGATAACCCGTGTACGAACCTAGATTATTCTACGGGTCCCTGGCTGGTTCATAATATATTTAAGTTGAATTATCGTAAGATCTACCTCAGTCGGACCAGTGTCCCCCGCATGAGAACGCCTTCTAGAAAATTGCCACTCCGATAGATAACACCCCCGTCCAGTTCAGCAGCAGGCCCAACAATATATCCATAATGACAAATAGTCTGCTTTGGATTTATACGACTTTTGATTTGTTCCGTTATTGAGGATTCATATGATGCGATGGAGTCTGATAAGTCATGAAATGTTTAAACACCCACAGAAATGATAGATTACAAGATGATAATGTAAAATACAATACCCAGACAGTTCCACATATTTATCCTACCCCTAATATAAAATCCCATAGGCTTAACATTGGGTTTCCGTATACCACGCTGACTGGCATACGGAGTTTTATATGCCACTAGTGGCATACAGCATTGTTATCACGTAATATTCCAAATTCGAGGAGATAGGGTAGGATAAAATCAAAACCTGATTCATTTTAATCTTGGCCACCGCATTCCACTCCTGAAGTTTTGGCTCCGGACTTCACTCGGCTTTGCCTCATAAAGTCACTTTGCCAAACTCCAGTCGTGGAATACGGTGGACTAGATTAAACCTCATCCAGTTTAACGATAATATTCTACTCCACATATGATTATATACGTGATCTGTCTGATCAGTGCCATACATGCCATTCAATAAAGATTTCTGTATGGCACTCCCGGAACTATTTCTGTCCAACATGACGGGAGAGATCGGCGGCCATCTTATTTTTCTCCGATAAACTTGATTCAAAGTACTGAATCACAGTAGAATTATGGGGAAAATAACTGAAAATAAATGAAATATCTATAATTTCCGAGTATAAAACGGTTGAATAGCAATTTTATTACATATATGTGTTAGTTTGGTCATATACTCCACATAATTCTGATATATGGCTTGTCCGAACGGAAATATTCTTTCTCCTCATTTTTCAAAATGCCCTCTTTTGACAGATTGTAAAGCACCCCTCTCAACATGTCATCTAAAGATATCTTCTATGTTACCCATTCAAAGCTCTTCATGAGGTGAAGTCTGAACTTACATCTTAAGGTGTGCTATTCTCTGGGATTACCTAGAAGTAACAAGCAGCTCACAAAATAATGATAAACAACCCCATGAAGGGGTTCACCAGACCAAAGGGTGTATAGTCTCTCAAGGGTGATGGCGATGGAAAGTCCACCCTTTCCTATTTTATTCCAGGGGCCCAGTCATGTAAATATCCTATATGTTATTAGTATCATCCATTGTCTTTAAAGTGGAATCGGAATACATTCCAAATGTAATCTTGATTCCCCTCTCAGATTGCCTTCCTATTGCTTCTCTATGAATATCGTTTCATCATCCGCCTCCGAGTGTTATCACTCATCACGTACCTGTGGCTACCACCACTATAGACTATCACTGACTAAACTCTAATGAGTGTTATGTGTAACTTTACTGCTACGAGGCGGACGTATGGCACCTCATGATTCAATACTCGGAGTATGAACTGTATATTAGTTGATTAGGTGAGCCAGTATATATATGTAATACGTGTACATGAAGGGTGTGTGGGGGCGGGGCGGTCGACGGGTCGTGAGAGCGTTATAGCACCAGGTCAATAAGAGACTTAGACCCGACCGTCTCCTGGCAGCCAGGTACACAAACACAACTTTCTTCACGGAAGTTATGCGTATTCAAAGCCCCATTGAAGTTCTGTAGCGATAGGGCAATGCCTGTATTAAGATAATTATGGCCCCTATTCTACCAGGGAGGTCATTAGTGGAGGTGACACAGACAAATGCATGTATACACCGTTCAATTGTCGGTGTCCTTTCCCCCAAAGGAGATATGAACAGAAGTATTTCCATCGTTATCCAGGACTCTTCAACTGACAGCTGGGCATATTATGTTACCTGGCAGCTCGTTGTTTCGGTGGTCTTACACGAAACTTGATATCACGGGGTAGAATTTTTTCATAGCATTATTCTAATCTACTTTTTATTTTCATAAAGGGAAGAAAATCTCATATGATCATTTTCTGTAGAATGAGTTTGTTACATCCGGTTGGTTACAAATGACTATGACAATTACAAAATATCATTGTTGGCATTTCTGAGGTAATGCACATTGAACTGTGGCACTACTTTATCAAAAGTGAATCATCTTATACCTCTGCTCGGTAATACTAGAATGAAGGGTCACTCACCTATGAGTCATTTATCTTCCTTTATTGAAGGATGTGTGACAGGTCATCGTAATAACACGTTCTATGATGAACCATACTTAAAAATTGGCACGTGCTGTTATGTATTAATTACAGTAATTACCATCAGCTCATCTAATATTACGCTACATGAAAAGCCATAATTGCTGAAGTTTGCTTTCTCGGCTGACTGGAAGTGTATTTGGGTTATGAGGAAAGTAAGAGGATTCATTCTGAATATGTAAAACGTGTACACACTCCAGCTGACACGCATCGACATATCTGGTATAGAGGGGGGCGTCAGCAATCTGCCTACATTATCCTGTTGTTGATCTTAGACATTGTCGTCGCATATCTATTGACGCAATACCGACGAGACAGCTCCTGATGCAGACCAGACCAGCACCTGAATATCGCCCACACTGTTTGTGTCAAAATTTGGCGAAGATGGGACTTGGAGTTAAATGTCTGTGTCTACAATATACATCAACCAAGATACCCCAGTCTGCGATGTTTGCAATTGTAATAGATAGACCACGAATACGTTGGCGGATCTTATCTGTATTGCAATGTCAATTCTTTTCCTTGCGATAATGTACCGTTTTTACGCAACCACATGCTGGGTGGGCCGCCGGGCCGGTCCCGGGGCCCATTTAATCTCCATTAACTGCCATATAAGGGATATAGTAGACCTCAGCAGCCATCCTTGCAGTATTGTACCTTGGACAAGGGGTAATATCGCTATAAAATATCGCTAGGTGTGCCTTTAAATCCCCTACGATATGAGGCCCTCTTCCCTCTGTGGAGGCCGAAGGGTATGTAGACGTTAGGGCCCACCACCCGAAAGTCGGGACGTTAGGGCCCACTCATCGGGACGTTAGGGCCCGCCTAAAGCCAACCTAGGGTTAGGGTTAGGGTAAGGGTTAGGGTAAAGGTTAGAGTAAGGGTTAGGGTAAGGGTTAAGGATAGTGTTAGGGATAGGTATAGGGTTAGGGATAGTGTTAGGGATAGGGTTAGGGTTAAGATAAGGGTTAGGGTTAGGGATAGGGTTACTTACTTATACTTACTACTAAATATAGTATGTATTCACAGTTGAGATGCTTGAGTAGGGAAGATTTAAAATGGGTCGAGTTTGTTACGGGTCGAGTTGTTTACGGGTCAAGTTCTCCATTATTAAAAAATTAACCAATTATGCAAAATTAGGTGGGCCCTAACGTCCATTTATGCTATTTCTCGCTCCCGGTACCACAGGTGTGACCACGGCATCGCGGTGCGGCCGAGGCGCGACTGAGGCTTTCTCACCTCCCGTCTCGGGTGGGCCCTAACCCACCGACTTTCGGGTGGTGGGCCCTAACGTCCTGCAATCGCCCGAAGGATGAGGTACATTTTACGGCGACTTTCCCCCCTCCCCCGCTGCGCAAGCCACCCCACCCTTGCGATATTCTCCTTGTGATATCGCAAGCACATCGCAAAGAAAAATATCGCTGAGTGTGCGATAGGCTTAACTAAGGAACTCGCCGTTAGGTGGCGTTGAAAGGCAACACCGGTATTAGTAGCGATAGACTCTTAGTCTCAGGTGTCTATGAGGGATGCGGTCTGACTGTCAATAAGCAGGACACCCGGGTAATTGTATCACTCTTAGGTGTGAATTAAGAAATCTGTTACAACCGGTCGCTCACCAATCCTGTTCGTAAATCACCTACGCCTGTGTCGCCATATAAAGGGGATTAATTACGATCCTTACACTCAAGAGAGGTGATAGCACCTCAGCCATTGTACCGTTATATAGAATCATCCTCTTGGCTATCAAAGCTAACAAGATGTGTGTGGCCAACAGGTGAGCTTTGCCTTCACCAAACCCAACACCACCTGTGGCGACGATGAAACTTGATCTGCAGTCTTTAGGTTACGAAACAGGGAAGCTCTGTAGTCAAATTACTCCATTTCTTCCAGAAGAGTTTGATCAGTATAACCTGCTGTTTTAAACAACTCACATCCAGTCGATCCTATCATTTTATTATGGTTTCATCCAAATTGACTTCACTTCTTCAGGGTCTTGAAGATATTATAACAAACCTTATTGTTCATCCTTTTTTCCAATGAAGATTACAAATGGTAATAGAAATCGGATAGTTCTTAATAGCATATCATTATCATTTCATTAATACCGGTTGCTACCAGTCGGCATTGATCTTTGATATTTGCGTAAACTATGAGTTGCTTAACCTGTAGTTGAGAACGTGCCGGGGAGAGTGGGCGGCCATTGTTCACTAGGTAATGCAATTATAATATTTAATCAAAGTCAGCTTGTGCGTAGAATATCTGTTCCGGCCACACTGGAACGTAATCTAGCTGAAATTTTCACTGAAAACTGCCAGGGTTCAAAGATATTGAAGCTTGAAGATGTACATATTAACAAAATCGACAACACTAACGTAAAAAAATACCCACTAAAAATGATAGTGAGAATAGGAGTTGCAATAAATAAGGTGCAATTCATGAACAAGTTCACTGAAACTCATGCTAGGTCACCCCGGCAGTCCTGGCAAAGGATTTTGGGAAAAACCTAACTCGACTTGAACTTCCTAAGTCGTCGTATCTGGACTTGGATGTGAATCTTAACTGGACTTGACTGCCGGGAAAAACTTCTGACTCAATCCCGTGGTGTTAGAGCGTGGTGACTGCCGTAAAAAAAGTGGTCTTAATTGGACTTGGGACGTCTTAGTGTCGTTGGGATTGTGAATCCTAAGACGACTTGGATTACGGATAGCATTAGGCCTATGGGGACGTAGGTCGTCCTAGGTCGTCCTAGGTCGTTGGGATATTCATTGAACTTCCAACAGTTGCAGGCACAGAATACATTGAATAAGATACATGCTAACCACCAGAGAAGGTGAACAACTGTAAAGAGTTGTGAATAGGAAAGTTTGATGAATGTTTTCTTTTTTTTCTTTTTTTTTTATCAAACCTATTCACTTTTGTTTTTAAATAGTGAATTATGGGAAGGAACAAAAGTATTTTACATCATGTATATAGAAATATATATCTAGGCATCTCTGTGAGACCCCAACAGATTTGGTCAGGAACTGCCGTAATTCGCCACAAGTCACCTCATGTCAACGGGAAACAGCCGTAATAAGGCTTAAGTCGTCGGGCCCGGCAATCTTAACTCGACTTCACTCGACTAGATATTTGGGGTTGAGCGGAGAAAAAACAATAAAAACCCATAATAGTCCTATCTGGTCGGAACTGCCGTACGTCGACTTATGTTGACGGGAAACTTACGTAATCCGCCGGGGTCACATTCTAAGTTGTTCTAACTCGTCCTGGCGTACCCTGTCTGTACCCTAGCTATACCGTCTCCTTGGCTACAGCAAAGATCAAGTCAAGTTAGGTCAACCTTCATCCAAATTAACTTGACTTATCTCGACCGGATGTAGGGGGCCGAGCGGGCAAAAACCACAAAAATACCATTAAAATACCATAAAAACACCAAGTCGAGTTAGTATCGAAATCCATTGCCGGGACTGCCGAGGTGATGGTGTTAACCTAGCATAAAGGCCTGTAGACCTGTGTCCCCTGCAACGCATACCCCTGAGGCCATGATAAATGCCTTATTCCTACGTTAAAATGTCTGATCGTCTAATGGGGATATAATGTCGAATGAATAATCCTTAAACACACATAGACGAACATATATACATTTGCAAATATCACCAGGGTCAGTTTTGCGTCGGCTTAACAGTAAGGTGTTAGCTTTGACCTAGTGGTTCTGGATTTCGACCATGGGCAGGCAAGTTTCCATTGCCTTACTTTATGACCTCACTGCGGCAACGTGTGTCTTTAAGATCTAAGGTCAACTACTCATCGTTATATCTCTACTTTTCTGCATGTTTGTTACCAATAATTTCAATTCCTTTCTGAGAGTATTCTTTTTATGACAGCCAATGTCACTTTAAAAGGCACTGTACCGATGATACTAAAATGTACTGTAATTATTTTGCTGCGCCTACAATTATTTAGTGATTTGACTGAACTACCGGTTACTTAAAGTCATCAAAACCTGTTACATGGATATGTGCCCCTCTCTTTTGCGTAACACCCCATTGTCAAGAAATCACATGGACCGATGAAGCAAAGGAGGGGAACATATTGATGTATCACTGGTCAGTGAGGGCTTTAGTCCATGTAAAGATTAATTGGAATGTATTTGAGGGAGTTACAACCCCGCCTACATGGTAGACTACGAAACCAGCAAGTGCTTTCTTAATATATCTATCATCCTTAGTCTTTGCCATATCAGAACAGGTCAAAATGCTTCGCTTTCCAGAAACCCTATGGTCCAGCTTTTTGCATTTTATGTACATAAAGATATTCATTTATAATCATTCATATGAATACGTTCGTGAACATCAAAACTATATGAAATTCAACTATTCGGTCTGTAAGATTAGGTTGTTGCATTTTATTCCAAAGTATTATGCCTGGCTAAAGCCATTCCTTTGCTACTGAAAATAACAATTTTCGCTCAAATCAGGTTTGCTGGACAGATGATACATATTAACCAGATTTTCACCGTTAGGTTCGGTGCATATCCTATTCAGATATGTTGATTTCGTATTGGTGGTATATCATGTTTCCTCTTTGCGAATATGCATGCTCAATAACGCTCCTTCAACCACTCATTATTCTCACCACACGCTAACCCCGTCAGCACAATGCCTCAGGCTTTGAGTGTCATTTGTACCTCACCCCCAGCGCTTCCCGCCATTCTCAGACACGCAGTTTGTAACAATTAGTCGCCCACCTGACCATCTCCTCTCTGCCATGCTGGTAACGTGATCGTTTCGCCGCCCCCGCCCGCCTGACAGCAGGTCGTGAGCGCCTCACAGTCCCTGCCAACCGACTCGGTGCCACTTGCTCCCCACGCGCCTGTGCCAGGCCTGGGGTTAATGGGCTCACCTGAGGATGGCCCGTCACATGAACAGGGGCCGCCATCTCCACACCTCCTGCCCACTCTCACGTGCTCCACATACTCTCATCCTATCGCCTCAGCCTCTGACCTCGACTGCAGTATGATGTTCAGTTAAGTGTGTACGGTGTCATTTAGAATAAGAACGTTCGCTTTCCAAGAAATCATTCCTTTACAAACAGCCCACGCAATACCAATCTATCATTTAAAATTGATATATCAAATTTCGGCAGTTTGGTAGAATCATCTTTAGGCTGTAAACCAAAGCATATGTGAGAGATTTAAGGAAACAATTCTCAGAGCTATACTAGCGTTCAATACCCCCATAGATTATGCCAGTTTCAGATGATGTCACGCATACAAACGCGTACACAAACTTATCCTATTATAATGAAAGTTAATGAGACAGATATAGTTTTTTGGTTTAACACAAATGAGTGAATAACTCTTTGTTTAGTCAAATAAAAGCAAACAGGAAATGACTCCCCAAAGGAATAGTGAAAACGATTGCCTCCCCCTTCAGGAATGCCAAAAGAAATCTGCCCCACCCGCACCCGCCACCCCGGAAATACAAAAAATAATTGAGTCCTCCAGAAAAATACCAGTATTTGACCCTCAATTCTTGTGACGCTAAAATTGGCGCCGTCATTACTGCATTACCCACTTGACGGCGAATGTAGCTGACAACATTGTTCGTGAAATTGCAAACAATGAGAGCTAAATCACACGACTTATTTTCAATAATATATGTTGAACAGTCACTTTAACTCGGCTGACTATTAACATGATAGCTTTAACGCCACCCAATAAGTATCTCCAAGTAAGCACAGATGAGGTAGGTTTCTAGGCGGGGTGTTATTTTGTAACCATGGCCTCGGTGTAATAAGTTAATGTTTCACCGTTGATACCTGGCAGTGTATATCCCTCTTGTATGGGGGAGTCCACAATGCCCGGTGGACAATAGGGGCAGTGGCCCGAGTAGGATGGTGTAACGTTACTCTCCCAGAACAATAGACAGCCTGCGGCAACGGAGGTTGGTCATATGGTTATAAGACTACGCTGTGAGGGAACAGATGAGAAGGCTCAGTGCGTACAAATCTGCCTTCATCATAAAATGGATACATTAATACCTCCTACAGGATTTCACAGGAGAATGGCATGCGAAAAAGAAGCACAGCTTTCCTCGTATAAAACCTCCTCAGAGTGAAGAGGGCCTTAGGCCTTAGAAGCAAAATATTATTTGCAACCTGGCTCTAAATGGAGAATGTTCTCTAGATTTGCTGTAGAATAGTATTGCGCTACAATGTCTGTCTCCACACTTAAACAAGGACATGATCTGGAATCTTCAGCCTCTGCTACTTGTTCATGACCGACGATGTAGCCGGCCAGAGTAGATTCTCACCTAGATACACCTTATTTCTATTTCTGGAGAATAGGTCTTATCCTTTAAGAATTTACGGTCTCAGATGACCATATGTGGTTACATGCTGTAAAGGACTGAGCTTTAGAATCTGGCACCGGTCAGATTTGTTCCTTTAAGACTAGATATTGCACTGTAAGACCTTTCATGATCCCGTGCGTCCTTCTCTGTCCAAATTCTAACTGATCATCCGTCACCTGGCCCTTCAGGGAAGTAAGAGGGAAGGTGGCCCTGACCCCCACCTGTCTCACGCGCCCACTCCCCCCGTTCCCGCGCCTGGCACAGGGCCATCAGCCTACGTGCCCTCTCCCCCGGCCTTGGCATCTCCAGCAGTGGATTTGGATCTTCCATGTGTGTGTGCTGAGGATTAGGAGGGCTGGGCGAGCTAGTAAACTGATTTGGTAGATTAGGAGGCGCTGTGGCTATTACTGGTCTTAGAGTCTGACGAGGACTGGCCAGCTCCCAACCACACAAAGGCTCTTTACCTGGTGCTCGATCCACAGGAGAATGTAATTCATCACCTTGGGCCGTCCACTTCAGCAAATAATATGCGGATTGCATTCTCTTTCCTCTGGATTCCCGTCATACATTGTAGTTTAAGAGCCTGCTTTGGTAAGGATTGACGTATAAACCCGGTTGTTAGCGCTATTATACCAAATAATGTTAAGTATATGAAATCCGCATATTTGGCAAAATATTCTGGTATAGCTTTACATATATATATATATATATATATATATATATATATATATATATATATATATATATATATATATATATATATATATATACTACTTAAAGTCCCCTCTTTTCAATGGAATATGGATTGATATGTATGGAGAACAGACAGGATGAAAGTCAGGTTCATACATCAAATGATCCATTTTATACCACCTAGCTCGTATTTATATCGGATATTTTTAGCCATACTGATGGGTCATCGCAGAGTTAAGACTGTACAAATTCACATGACAATGTTATTGATTACAATAATCTATAGAGTATTGGTCAGTCTATTGACGAATCAACAGGATTGTCAGGAACAGTTCAGGAGACAAGGCAAATCTCAGAGATCTTCAGGGTAAACAGCAATTAACCATTTAAGTCAAGTAAAATAAAGCCCCATATGATAACATCCTACACAAATACCCTTTACCACGGACTTGGTACAAGGCCATGCTTTCACTCTGTCAGATATGGCAGACAAATCTAAATCCGGAATATGTACATAACTTGCCCCTCCCACTAGAACATTTTTGACTAAGTAGATTAGAAAGTCATTGATCTCTACTGCCCTCACGGTCGGGATAAATACGCTCCAGTTAATATGCATACAAATCCCACGGTCGCCAAGCCCTCCGGGAGTATTTATGTTTATTCTATATAGATGCAAGCTTGAGTCATACTCGCTCCAGCAACCAAACAAAACCAACTCAATATGATAAAGTCATGTTACTCGCAAAGCAGCCAGCATGCAAGTTATATAATTTATACGTGGTATGTCAATATGTGAATTACAGCTAAGATTTCTGCTGCTCGAGTCGCCTCTACCTGTGCCAAGGCTATATGGTGTAGTGTGGAGTTATGTGTATACACCTAATCTCGGGGTAGTCGAGGTCTCACGAAAGTGGGCGTGTTTGCTCGTGGTTCATAAGGCTGTCTTATTGGGTCAGTACAGTCAATATTGTACGTGGAGAGAGCCAGTCCTACCCTCTGGTCAGCGAGCTAATGGTTTGTTCCTCATGTCTCATGTCTTGAGGAATTATTGTGAATATCAGCGATTTCAGCTACTCCTAAAATAAACCTGCCCATTGCCTTGAACGGAAGGCAATTATATTGAATTACAAATAACTATCTCGTAATTTTATAATCTGCTATATATATATATTACCGTTCAGAGCAAAGCTTAGCGTCAGAAGAGAGCTTGCCTTTAGTGGTGCCATGCCGCGACCTTTCTGAACCCCCTGCCGCCCCTGTCTCGGACGGAGACGGCCATGCAGGCCTGAAGCAGCGGTAAGCTTGCGGGGGTAGACTAAAACAATATAGAAAGTCGGTACAAATCAGGCCCCGACTATATCAAACACACCACTCGCATTTCATTTGCTGGTGAAATATTAGCTTAGTACTTACGAGAAGGAGCACTCGCCAGGCTGCTCGTATCGATGCCCACCATGTCACAGAGCTCCAGACTGTGCTTTCACTCAACAAGATTAAATCATTTATCATCGACTGCAATCGGGTGTCGTTACGTAACTGCCAGGCACCACATCAGGCGCGCTGACTTGACATTACTTTCAGAGGACTGTAAACGTATGATTACGCGGCATTTATTCACTATCGTTATATCATTTTGATATCAGACATGCACGGGCATACATGGGTGTGTGTTAAGACAAATCAATATCAGACTGTAAATTACAATATTGGGAATTATTCGTATATTGGGAATTTACCATAGTCGTCATACTTCTTCCTGATAAACCGATATTATCTTCTTTTAAAACTATCTAGGGTAAACATCCCATGAAAAACCTTTGGGGGTTTGTTATCCAAAAGAAAACATACCCGTTGTAATACAACATAATAATATAGTAATATCTTTTATTTCTACTGCGATATTGATCACATTATCTATGGATTTCCATGTAATGGCGTTCTTTAAGTCATTATTGCATGATGTGTAAACTTACGTCTCAACTCGGCTACCACAGATCTACTATGAATCAAGCAAATAAGTATTCATTATGAGAAGAGCCTACTGATGGATTTCAGAACATCCAATCCCCTCTCCGCTTGATATCAAGGACATTCTCCCGGGTCAACCCCTCCCCTACCCATCGACACAAATACTCAGCAAGTCTGAGAACTTGTGTATCACTTAATTAAAATGCAATTGAAAAGTCGGCAGTTTCTTCCTTTGACATTTGGGGCGAGTGATCCCAAAGATGAGACGTTTGGGAATTCATTATTACCTTAATTGTTACGTATATTCATGATCGAATCAAAACAGTATGATAAAATGGTTTCACTGATTGTCATTCAGAATATGCTTTCTCCGTTGCAATATCCTTTTTACTTATTAGTGTTGATTTTAAAGTATGCCTTTCATTGTCAGAACGTCCGTGTAGTGCTAAACAACAAGTCGGGAGGAATACATGGAATGGCTCGAGAGCTGGGAGCGCTGGAGAAGGAAAAGAACCAACGGGCCAGGTGAGTGAGAAGCTCATTTTGTGTATTCATAAGCAGCTCGAGTAGACCTATATCGATTGTGTATACAGTTCCGCTGTCTGTTTAGAAACTCCCGTCTCTGCAATCTTAGTACCACACATCCGTGAATAGCCATTGTAATAAACACTGTAACTAGAGTGGCAAGAACCTGTGGCATCACTCACACGCATTATGTTTACAACAGCGTTAAAGGATGGGACAATATCTACTCTTCTGTATGCAGGAGGATAAGTAGATGCAGTTTACACCACACAATCTACTTACATAAAAACATATACCGACAACTGAATTGATTCTATGTGTCCTTTTATCAAAGACTGCTCGACAAATTGCGGGTAATGTTGGGGTAACCTATGATAATGATTACCATAACTTAATAAGTGTTCGTATATATATAAAGAAAAAGTAAAAGCCTTGGGAAGTTAGTACTTCGCACAACATTATAAAACCGTACAAAAATACACTCAAATCATTCTGGGTTTTGTTCACTATTAAGGTCTATACACATGATATTATCAAACTGTACAGATATAGAACAAACGAAAATACCCGCGGTAGAATCCTTAGACTACAGTTCACCTTAAACAAATGGGGACGTTCTTCCAAACATTAGTATAATCCTTTTTCATTATTTTATCATTATGTATCCTATTCTATTTGTTCTTACTATTTGATTAATATGATTAATGTGGAGGATCTCGACTTTATGTATACATTGCTTTCTCTGATGCTATCGATTTATATTCAAAGGCAACCCCTCATTTTGTATATTTCAAACGATACGTCCATAGTAATATTCATTTAGTTATTACGATGCTGTCATGAGTATAACCTGGTGGAAGAGTAAAAATGTAAATACCCCACTTCATTAATGTGTACTTTAAATTCTTATCTAACTTATGAACGGTGGTATTTCAAGTTTGGACCTGTTATTTCCTTGTGCAGTAAGGCTGAACTTGAGAGCATTTGTGACAGGTAGGTTAAGTAAGGATAGACGGGGAGAAACTCCCTAATATAGTGAATTACGTATACAACTGAGCTGCACTGATAACCGCAGTTCACTCTACATACGTTAAGCACAGTGTGACTAACACGTTTACTGCATAGGTACCTTATGGTGAAGTATAAACATTATATCATACATAAAGCTCATACAGAGTTGTTATTTCACTGTTGTATGAGCCTAGAACCATGTTCCGAGGCTGGTATAGGTTCTGGATTGGTATTTGATGGAAACAATCTAAAATTGAGATTAATAAATTCGTTTCGGCTATGATTCATATATTCACATGAGAATTTGAAATTTCCCGCAAATGATTTTGGAATATGCTAAACATAATTAAACTAACATGTCGGATGGTAGAGATAAATCGTTAAATAATGAAAAACAGTGATTAGTTAAACAGAAAGTGTCATTAAATGAATTGTGAAAGGACATAGAAAAACTATCATAGATATGAAAAAGAATTTTTGCTCAATTCTTTAAGGGAGTATCAATTTCTTTTATGGTAGGAGTGGGATAAATCCTTGAAAGTGAATTGCCCCTTTCCGGCGAATACCCCAAAATCAAATGTCCCCCAGATTAATTCCCCATAATCAAATACGCCCCCCCCCCCCTAAGGCGAATATCTTGATATCAATTTACACGCACATCCATGCATATGAGAGAGAGAGAGTAACATTCCCTAAAGAAACGGAGATTTGAGTGGTATGCTCACCTTCTAGTAAGTGGACATGAGGCTGACAGGATAATGTGACACATGAGCTTATAAAGCACGCATGGGGCTCTTCCTAATTGCAACTGCCTCCTCCTCTACATCTGTCGCACAGCCAGACAAAGAATTATGAAAGGTGTATTCCCGAACAAAAAATTACAGGGGGTTACAGGAATTGCCTGAGAAGTTATCAAACAACCCAAACATACATCGAAATGGTATGCTTCTCGTAAAATCCTATCATTGTTGATGTTCCTTCCCCTGGAGAGCTATGATATGTGGAAAGTATATTTCTTTGGCGAGCCTATCCCAGTGTGGTTTATTGGTGTTATGGGATAAGCTCCTTTTGATATATTGGATTCAGATCTTTGGGAAGGATGATGCCTCACTTTTTCCTTTTGTATCTGCCCCTCCTCTGTTAGTCCCTGGGAGTGATGTACTAGGATACATGGTATTATGTCAAAGTATATAATATCCCTTTACTACGATAGGAAATAGACAATGCTAACCGGTAGTGAATCACCTGAGCGATATCTTTGGGCTAGCTACTCTGTAGACCTTTGGGTCTGAAACCTTTCCCGAGACGATGGCATACGCTGAAGTGCAAAATTATGAAGACGTAATTGGCCTCGGCCGAGAAGTCGTACCATTTGATTATCTTAACTAATTATAGCACATCCGTTCTGACTAATTTTGTCATATAGAGTTTAAATGAGGATTTCAGCCTGCTGCACACAATCTTTTCCCTTTTTTGCGTTATTCTTTGCTTATCTCTTTTTCGGACTGTGTTCTTTTTATTCTTTGATGTTTGTATACTCAGTGTATGTATATTTGATATAATTTGTTTTGATATATAACAGAACCAATTCATTATTTTTCCAATACTGTGCCATGGCTTTCCAAAACAGTATTATCGAGTAAGCCCCTCATTGAAGCTCCAAATAGAACAAACCAATCGGCATGAGTGAACACTAAAGGAACTGTGTTCAAGAAACAACCTACACATTAGACATATTTTATCTGAAGGCAAAGGAGTACCACTTATTAAACATTTTGACTATTGGTGTAGGAAAGGCAGGTGAGCAAAAGAACATACCCCTCAAAGATATACTCAAGCTTTGGGTATTTGATGGGGAGGTGTGGTTCTTGAAATGACGTACACTGCCAGCTGTGAAACACAAATACTTCTAGAATAAAACCCATGCCTTCCTAATGCCGAAACAGTCTCTGTAAGAAATAAAAATAAGTTATATATGCGCGTGTTAGAGTAATGTAGGGTAAGGCCTTGAAATGACATGTTAATGTCCCCCTTCTCCTTACCCCTGATCTTAAAACCACTTGACCAGTAAATTCTATTTACAAACGAAAACCCCGGCGAGAAGTGGTCAGCCGACACTTTAAAAAGGCTGATGAGTAATAGATATTTCTTACGTTGTCAAACACTTATACAGGTTCAATTTCTGAGCCTGCTAAAATGTTGAGTTGTGAAGAGTTCAGGATTTGAGTCTGATGTACATAGTGTGAGAGTCAATATTCAGCGTTCATTTGATCGTGGCGACCGTGCTTTGATTATGCAATCTCTGTAAATAATTGTACATACGTATTGGTTGATGCACGATCATATGCGTGTAGCAACGTGATTTATAAGAATTGTGAATAAGTTTGTTTTATTGAGAGTGGGAGCTTGTCAGCCCTGGTATCAAACATATAAGATGGTAGTTCCTAGTGCTTGGATGGTGGCACTAGTAATGGTACCTGTAAATCTAATTAAGGTTAGCTTCTTCTTCTTCTTATCATGATCCATTTCTCTTATTCGTTGGTTTCTAAGAGAAACAGACTTTGGAACTGATACTGTATATTTTTTCAGTCATGTCTTAGTGATTAATATCTGTCGCCTAAAACGTCATTACATTGAAAATACCACGGTAAGCCAACAAATCATCTACAAAGTTGATTCCTGGAATGTTCCACCATAATCTTTAATACCGCATAGTATGGTGCTATAGTCAGGGGAATATAATTAAAAACATCATTTCTGTCTTAAAATGACTATTATTCTGCTCATCACATCGTTGCCATGCGTTATGGACATGATGAATTACAGAAATATACCCCCAATGTGATAACTTTAGATCATTATTCATCAACCATATGTTGTCTTTATTCTTTGGGTTTTGATACGTAGTTTAGATTTTGGCTAGACTCCCGCTTTCGGTCGAATTATGAATTTAATAATGGTGATATGCCTGTATCCATTTGGCAGACGTTGACATGTGTGCTGTAATTTAGAATGCAAGACTATATATACTCAGCCTGGTCGTTACAATTAGGGCTGTCATGACTGGTTGAGGCTTGGTCACCTTTCTATGGCAAAGTTACCCTATATCGGCCACAGGAACAGCACACTTTCAATTCAAGGTAACATATATAAAAGATATTGAAATGCATATGGTTTTCCAGGCATCTATACTGGGGCGATTCTAAAGAAAGATAACACCTATGAAAGCAAGATTTCGAATATATGAGTTATTATCTTTAGTACATATACAGTGGTTTCACCAACATGTTACTTAGAGAGGTACACAAAGTGGCAGTCATGCAACTAGTAATTTCGGAGAGCTAGACTACTGATTACTCAAGTCGCAAGGCAAACAATCCGCTTTCACTGATTTATGATTAACGGTATACCGTATCCGTTGACGTCAGCCAAAAATACACCCAGATAGAATTAATTCTTGGTGGATTACCCAGTGTTAAAACGTTAAAAAAATATCTTTAGAGATAGTTCCCATGAATTAAGTGTATTCTGCGCGTGGCAGGATTCCATTGGTATTACAGTGGTGATTATCCTCTCCAACGGCATCACCACAAGGAGTCACCCTCTGATTAACCAGGATGTAGACAATGAAGCGAACAGCTATTTTGTCCTATGATTTGGAGATAGGAATTTGTTGTACATGATTAAGTGATACACACTAACTCAAACCTCCACGAATTCAAACCCTATTTCAACAGTAAACCAGAGATCATCAGTTAGGCGGTAGATGGCAGCACGCTTATCACTAAAGGTGCTTGGACAATCGATTTGTTCTGATGAGTACAGAATACTGCTCGGGGTTCAGTGATATGTTTACCTCTAGCACACCCCGTGCCGATCAGTATCCGTGTTATCCGTGTATTCCCTAGCAGGCCAGCTGAGTGCGGCAATAGTATCTCTCCACTGATGTCAATTAGTACCCTCGTTAGTGACAGTATCATTTCATGGTCAAGTGCAACTGTCACCTGATTCCTCTCATTATAGTGTTATGTGTGTCGGTAATTAGGCCTTATGTGTAACGTTTTGGTACAAGTCCCATTTTCGGAAATACCTATATGACCAGTGAGGTGCGTTATATAATACATTTTATATAAATTGCGATATCCTGGCACACACTTCCTTCTAAAATGCAGTTACAGAACAAAAGGTATACTTCCCGTTTGATTTTGAAATCAAAATGAAGTATGGCTTCTTACTTATAAAAGATAACATTTAATTTGCAGTTTTTGAAGATTACTTTCTTAATTGTATTCATACTTGGTCAGATTTTATTGAAAAGAAAAATGTGCAAAGCATAAGTAGTATAGAACTGACACTTTGAAGAAGGCACACAAATCATCAATTCGGTTGATTTACATGATCAGAGAAGTATTGATTGGAATATAAGGCATCTGTGCCCCATATCATATGTATATGAGCAATCAAATAATGAATATCGAATTTTTGAACATAAATTTTGTTACATTACAGTGAATACAATCTAGCTACCACAGCCATACCACACGCTAGCCAAAAGCCCCACACCTGTAGCTTCAGGTGTGTCGCACGAGAGTTGCTACTTTCTTCTCTCTCTCCTGTCAGTTGCACTTGACACTCCTACAAGTCAGGGCCGTTATGTCACTACACCTGTAAGTAGGTGTCTGATTTTCATCTGGTCAAAGAGATTCTACCTTCCCTTCATACCTGCGTGATCTTATCCCGCCGTGGTTGCCTCATGTAGCTTTAGCGGGTTTCACAGAATAATGAACTTAGAACTTCATGTATGATGGATGGAATAAATACAGAGGTCAGACGGTATAATTAAGTATACCTCAGAGGTGTTCTGACAAATCTCCTACTGCTTCCCGTATATGTATACATATCCGCCGAGGGGTATGTGAATTACCCGATCATTCTAAAAACGAGTGAGCAGCTGCTTCTGTACTTCTTAAATACTCCTGCAGTCGTTGAGTCTCGTTTTAAAGCCAAATGTATTTGACAATAAAACCGTTTCATCTCTTCCAATCCGCTCTACTGTTTGGCATATATAGTTATTCAGCTACCCTGTTATCTGACGAGGTTTCGACGAGGTTTATCAATGATAATATAGCACAATACAAGGAACAGCAATATCGCAGATTGCTACTACCGATGAAAGTCGATAAGGTGTTTTTAGTCTTGACCTCGTGTCGGTGCCACGTGTGAACGCTAAATCCCCCGCCACCCAGCCATCTTCAGGCGAATCCTGAAATTATTCGCTCAGCAGATATCATCTAATCTTTTTTTTCTTTTGAATGTAAATTCCGTTGAGTTTTCTATCTATTATTATGAGTGTATTTTAGACCACTAAAACACATAGAAAATCCAAAAATACTCACCAAATTTCATCTAAGAGCCCAGTAATATCGTCATTGTTACAATCTCTTTTCACACTTCCAAATGAAAGCTTTGCGGTGTTTCGGTAAAAGGGAAGTGTCTCGAGGAATCATGAGAAGAGTATGGTAGAAGTTATCAATAGAACATCCGTAAGGTATAGTTTGGTAAATGGTGAAACCAATGGTTCCTCACATTTACAACGAAAGAACTCGTAACTAAATGCCGGATCTAATGATGATGATGCTTTGTAATAACATCAGGCCTGATTTGATATTTCGAACAGGTTTTTACCGAAGTATCTCTGTCCATTGTTTATGAATATTAAGTCCAAGCTACAAAATACCCTTCCTGTTTCAAACATTTTGATGTCTGTAGAAGTGCCTTAAAGAGTTGTGTGCTAATGTTTCCTTCGACCGCAGTTCTTTCCCAGTCAAGTACACTTAATGGAAACTGTTATAAAGAAACATTACTTTCCATATCAGTATGCACACCAATTTCTGCAAAATCTCCATCTGACACATTTCACCATTTTTTACAGCCGTATGAGTCTTAGGAGTTTGAATGAGAAAGAGTAAGTATATCTGAAGTGACAAAATTGAACATTGAAGTTCATCATAGCATTCAGAATTAGTGTATTTTACGTTGAACCTCATAATCGTCCATGTGAGATTTTAATGTTCGTCTGAATTACACACTTCTAAATACACCTACTTACAACATTGTGTTTTCCCCCAATTCCCCCAACCTTGTAACACTTAAAACTGAATTGTGTGTAAGTTACATAGTTTCAGAGTTCTAGTTTATTCAGTTTGGAATATCTTACCCTGCACAACGTGTTTGTCAGTGTGAAAGGTGTATACGATGTTTAACTGGAATGCATCTTTTACCTACAAGGTCGGACGAGAATAGCAATAACGAGAATGGAGAAACAGCACTCGTCGATCCAGTAAAACACGTGTGAGCGTTATCTACAGTTCCAGTAGTTTTCTTTTTAGCGACTGGGACTTGTTTAGATAATAATAATAATTAAGTTGTTGTACTAATTCCGGTGTTTTAAGCATCTTTTAGTTTCCAGAGTCGGATAAGTGTTTCCATCTAGGGAATTTTATTAATATTAAGTTGATGATTTGGATCAAAAGTCCAAGTTATCAAATAATGTCCGAACCGTATCAGATGCCGCAATTAGAAAGGTTATCTTTTATTTCTATCTTACAAATGGGTTTAGGGAATAGCTTCCTGTCCACCAAATCTTCAATCAGACAGTATACTTGAACATGCAATGAGGACTCGTGGTTATTCTTTATAGACTTTACCAATCTGATAGACATTGTAAGCCTCATTTATTACAGTGACGATTATACATCGGTACAATTAAAAGTGTGTGTGAACGATGTTTTAGTGCCTGTTTTATGTTCAGCAGCCGTATTGCAATATGGTGTTTGTTGAAATCATTTAATCTTGACTTTATATGGAATGTCTTTCTTTCGTGGATGTAAAGAGCGGCAGTAGCTTAAAACAACATTAAAACGTGTGTGATCTCTATGTCATATAAACGTGATATACTTGCAGCTTGTCTATGCTTTGAATCATGGTACGTCATTCGTTATGAGATGTGGCAAC
This sequence comes from Alentia gelatinosa, assembly GCA_950022655.1. NCBI lineage: Eukaryota > Metazoa > Annelida > Polychaeta > Phyllodocida > Polynoidae > Alentia > Alentia gelatinosa. The sequence continues at coordinate 44,690,886 of OX465583.1, read as the reverse complement.
GTAATATGTAATGTGAATATCATTCGGTTCTTTATTTCTGAGACGCTATGTACTGCACTGGAATATTTTCAAATTAACTGCTTAATCGCAATGTAGGCATGACTTTTCTCGCATTAAGACTTATTAGCTGTTAGCTATTCATTACAATAAGACGGTTCTTCAAGATACTTCAGACACCATGATACCTACGTTCTTACAACGGGATCATGGAATAGCCTGAGATATTCTGTTTGAGAATACTTTCACTATGTAGGTTCTGAACTAAAGTCAACCATGAATCAAGTAACACTTTCCCGTTTGGGACGGTCTGAATCTATTGATGGAAATTAAGAAACAAAAACAAAAATTCCTGATGCTAATGATTCTGTTACGTACTTCATGGATGCATACTGTAGTTGATATCTAACCAAGTGCCTTAAGACCACTTTCGACATTCAAATCATTACTTTCTGGGGCATGTGTACTTTCAGTTTCAACATTATGAATGTAACCTGCTTTCCTTGCTCAGAACTTCCTGTTTCTGGTATCACTGGGAAATATAGCAGTATTCAATGTAATGCAAAATGTCTTTTTTAACAAAGGTATACTTCTGAACGTATCGACTCTGATGTGGCTAAAACATCCAAATAGTCATACGAATTAGAATAAACATTTTGATTTCCAACACGTGTCGGTATCAATTCTACTGTACATACAACACGTATGGACACGTATTATAGTACTGCCAACCGGTTACTAATATGTGGGTACCTTATTATTCTATCTTACTCCAGTGGAAAGGACGGAGACAGCGCATCTCAGCTGGGGTCACAATTGAAACTGATGAAAACCGTGGTCCAGGCCGATTCTTCCAAGCAGACATTTGCAAGAGCCAGGTGAGAGTAGTTTCCTGGTAACAGTTGTGTGACTGTCTTAATGCTTTATATAAATATCTTCTTATGATTATCTGATAAGAGGTATATTGGAACGGCATAGGATGAAATGGATGAAATACCCAGGAGTCTCTGAACTCAGTAGCATACTACATATGAACTAGGATTAAATCACAAAGATCGCCAAAAGTCTTCCTCTGAATGTTGACTTATGATTGCAGCAAATTATAAAATTGATTTGATGTGTCCCAGAAATCGAAATTACACCATTTTTTATTCATTTGTAATCTGGCTTTCTTGCTAGATTAAACAAAGCTCACGTATTCTGTTAAACAAAATAGAGAGTTGAACATGTATGTGTAATTCTAGCAGTGACAATAACAACACTGGCTGCAGAACAGTGCCTGCTAAGTAAGTTCAGTTATTGGAATATGTAGACAGCACTTAAATGAAATTTGCATCACAGTACATAAACCAAACTCACAACTCTCCCTAAATTTGATTTCATTTCACAAGCCTTTCTAAGTCACATTTAGATTTTCGGTATTTTGTTCAGATTGGTGTTGTAAGACTTTTTCAGACACACACAAACGTTGTACAGATGCACTCCATTCGATATCAGTTTACAGTTGATGTCCCATATGCTGCAATGAGCATTGACCCCTTATGTTATACATATATACTCACCGAATGTACATAAGACAGAATAACAGTGTTTAAGATGATAGGTATAACTTGATGCCTGTATAAATTATGCCTCATATACTGACAAGAACTTAGAATTGGTCTTAAAGGTTCTTTGAGAGGTTTATAAGAAATACCTAGTGTAGTCAGAGAGGTAAATGAAAATAGAGGAGCAATGTTGATATATAAAGTAGGGCATTGTGGTTCTATAACTATGCGCTAGGCATTATATACGGTCTACAACTTCAGTCATGTATTTTATTGTCTATGGTTAGCAGAATAATACCCAAATAGAAATAATCGGTATTTACCTGTATAATATCCGAGGGTATTCTTTTGGAATTTCAGCTCTAGGAGGTATTGAAAAATTATCGCTTGCATCTCCTGCCATTTTTGAGTAAGACGTAAAAGCTCAGGCGTTGGGTAGAGGCACCACAAGAGAACTCAATAATATGGATAGTTGCACGCATATATGGCTAATTTACTTTCTTTCTTTTTTAACCCTAAGGTTCCTAACCATTTTTATATATTTATTGGCCATGTTTATGACCATTGGTCTTGCTATCACAGATTCAGGTGACTTACTACTTTTACATAGTTACATGCATGCTATATTCCCTGCCTAATTTCATTCTCGGTTATCTGGTGCTACGATTTTATTTTGATTATAAGTTTGTTGTTGCACGAAAATAATTAGGTCGAGTAGCATATATTAGCCGTACCCCCAATCATTTACTTTATATTTGTCTCAGTCTGGGATCTACACTTAAGTACACGTCATCTCATTTAAAGTTTTATAGAGATGCTTTAGCTGTAACGGAATATAATACCTTAAATAACCGCTTTATTGCGAACCATACTAAACACTAACAAAATAATTACTACAAGTTGTTCTCTATAATAAAGAGATTATAGTATATATAGTCATGGAAATATATGATATTGATAAAAATAGATCACATTTGAAATCATACTTGGCTCAATGTTTTACTATTTGTCATTGTAATATAGCCAATACAGACCCCAGTCTGAGTAATTATGTATGTATTGAAAATGTATGTCTGTCTATTTCAAAACGTTAAGATAAGTCGTATTCCCTTCGTTGCCCTTTTGCTTCCAATATAACAGACATGTGATGTGGAGCAGTTGTAGAACTATAGGAGTGTCCGGGGTTCGATCGTCGGTCACTTGATACACCCCATTCCCTTACCCGTCATACTTTTTTCATTACTCAATTTTCTTGTATTTGAACCCTGCCTGTTACTTTGGAATAAAGAGCCCTCTTGGCATAAGCATAAATGATAATATACGTTGTATAGTTTAGGGAATTGTTGGCAAATGTTTAAATTAATGATTATAATGATGCAGACTTTATTTAATTTCTTCAACAATTCTTATCGGTCCTATGAATATATCAGAATACAATGAATTGTAACATCAGTTTGACGTATTTGTTATTGACAGATCATCCTTGTAAGAAATACTCAGATTTTATATCGGACTGGGTAACATTGGAGTACGATATTTTGGGGGGAAAAATAACAAGTTTTTACATTATAACGGGATTTTGGAACATATTTTTCATAATTGCTCAGAACAAGCAGATAATTTATAACAGCTTGGTCTTACCCTTGTTTTTTTCTGCCTTGACGATATTGTGGAGAAACATGTATTTGCCCTATGAACCTTCTCGCCATTTAAGAAACGCTTTTCAAATTGAACATCAGCTTGAGCAATAATTTGGTTACAGCGCTTCCTCATATAAAGCATAATATCTTTACTATTTTGATTTCATCTATAGTGGGTAGTAAGAGTCTAGAGATTGTACAAGAAGGTCGTTCAATATTACTGATAAATTCAGGATAATATCATTCATTCTTGCTAAATCATTTAATCTAAGAATAATCGAAACGTCCTTTTTAGGAGCTTGAATAAATGTTGATACATAACGAGAATCCACAACCTGCTACTAATACCGTATCGACGTAATGGAATCCGCACTCACACGCTGTATACGTGCCTAATGGGCATACTTTATCAGCATACCTTATTTCAGTTTAGGACTAATATTGTATGATACCATAGAAATTAACAAAACCATATTTATCGCGACCAGTTTAATGTTGACATGGGTTTGCTGTTCTGGTTGCTAGGTTCCGGCATGCAACCGTTCGGTCCATTCTGGGCGGCCGCAAACACCATGTGCCGAAAGACCAGCAGCTCATACGCAAGCAGTCTATGGCCGACGTCGTTATGGCCATGAGGAAATCACTAGGCAAAGGTAAGATATCGCGCCAGCAGCATGCCCTTCTGAGTTCTGATCCAAAATGGAGTGATGCGCGGAGATGCATGGTGTATCTCTCAAACGATTATCCTGAACTCCATTCTAAAATGGCTGAATCTTAAACAGGCCAAGCAAAAATCCCAATGTCTCTATTTCTTTGCCATAGGCATCACGACACATTCCCTACTTATGAGCGATAAAGGTTTTGTTTATCAATATTTTGACATAAGCATGATCATAGATATTGGCTCTTTATATAACCAATTAAGGAAAACTGGGTTATATACAATTTTATTTAATCACAATTGAGCATTCCTATGAAATGAAATCAGTTGATGGATTCTATTCACAATTTATAGATTATCCTAGATGATGTATTTGTGATTCAAAATCATATATTTTGTGGAAATCTTATATATATATATATATAAGTGTGTGGTTAAAATCAGTTCTAGAATCAATAAGAAAGTGGATACAATATCTGCAATTTTCTCATTAACCTCTTTACTGATGAGTCTCTCCCTGATACCAGTCGAGGTCACTGCCTTTACACACCTTTGAAATTATTGCGCTGTTGTAATGACCTGTGTCCAAACGGAATGGGATCTTCACTGGGGGTAAAGGAGACTTCCGGGGTGCTGAGATTGAGACTATAATGATTTCGTGGGGCGCACTCTGTGAGCAACGTATTAGTAGTACAAGTACTTGTTGTGATACAATTTCCAGTAAAAACACTTTTTCTGTCATAAATATAAGAACATAACTCCAGACAGGGTGGTCATCATTTTGCAATACCTAACCGCTTTGGAAGGACAAACGGATGAATAAGATCATTTTCTATTAAATTCCTCTTCCAGCTCGCAAAAGAGGTATGTGTGCTGATTGTTGATATGAATGCTATTACATAATCGAAGACCGTAGGCTAGATAGATAACTTTCAGTAAATAGACTTTCCTTTCAGACCCATACTTGTAAATGATAGAAATGTTGTACAGTAGTCCCACCTGTGGAGCTGTCCATTCCCATTCTGATATAGCCCACGACCATGATATTCGATTGGTGGGCCTATGTTGAAAGAGATTGAAAGTAGGAGATACGGAGGACAACACAGACTATTGTACAGTTTTGATAGATAGTCCTCCAACTCATCTATGTCTACTTATTCAACGATAGCTGTAGCTCTACTCTCTCCAATTCTCTTTCTAAAGTTAGTAAATCGATAACTGCAACCGTGTTAGAATACCAGAAGACAGACCCTTCCACTCTACTTGATGCAATTGTTGGGACAACATGCCAAACTTTTAAGGTCAGAAGATCCCTGTAGTCGGCGATTAGATCACGATGTAGGAACATATTGACCCACTAGTTGTGATAATGTTTAGCAACCACGGGGTGAAACCGTCAGCTATTATCGTTGAATTTGGTCGTTTTCCTAGAGTTTAAGAGTCATTAAATATAACAAGCATAATGTAATGATAACGCAAGAGAATGCACCCTTTCAGCTAACACTTCGCAATGATTAAATCTCATACTTAAATAATATGCTAATATACAAGCAATTTCAACATTAAAGGTAAAGTCGGTAGAGGCATTTATGCCACCTTCTAATTCAGTGCACATGACAGGAAGCTGTTGCTAACTGGTCGTCGAGAAGGCATATGTTTGTTTCTTACGTCTTAAAAGTCAGTGTAATGACGTCATAGAATGGCCAATTGCTGAGGGGGTCCATGGTGTGGAAGAAATCATAGTGACATACTCCATTAGCAATAAAAGAAGTACTGGGTAGACTTTTCACAGGTCCGTTATTGGAACACAATGGTGTGCGTATCATATGGTGCCAGCTTTGCACGTGGATTAACTAACGTTTAGTCGCCGGCGGTGGTAAACATTGGCCAATATGTCAAAATCCTTAGGAAAACTACAAGACCTGATATTGGCAGTGAATGAATGGAAGTGAATTTGTGTTCCTCCTTGCTGGTTGGAGGCTCTGTAATACACACTGTATTCCTCAGTCTGTACTACTAGTTTTAGGTGGAGTTTCCTTCAGTGATATCCTATCAAGTATTCTATGATACAACTCTGAATATGATGTTTCTTTCTCATATCGATATCAACGGCGATTTCTTTTCATGGTGAGATAAACAGCATTCAGCTATATCCTCTGCATATACTAAGGCTGGCATTACACATTACCAAGTCAACACCTGGTGTGTTGCCATACGGACAAGGAGGAAACCTGGGAAGCAGTTGACTTCCCTTCGAAAGCACCTTCTATTTGTACCATGCCATAACTACATCCTGCACCCATCGCCCTCGCTGTCTCATGCCCCATATATCATGAGACCCTCTTCACACTGGCGCCATTTTGTAATGGCCGCCTAAGTAGGTCACACTAAAACGAGGCGTGCGACCTTACACCTGAGCGTATGGTATGGAAAAAACCTATGTTTTTTCTAACTCGGACAATGAAAATTGCTCTTGCTTTGTGAATAACAGGCCGATCTTCATAGATACTTTGGAATTTGTTAAGTAAAAAATATTAAAACATGTTAACTTACTACCTTCACCGTGATTTTATGAAAAATCTATCGCGATGACCTATAGAAATAACCATCCCGTCTTCTTAAATACTTTAAAACGATTAAAATGATACCTATACTGTCAGGCTGTGGTAGATATTTCCTGAGATAATCGACCATTAAGACAGATATAAAAAAACCTATGTTTTTAGTACTGTTTTGGATACTTTTTCATCTGTCTCAATAGTCCATTATCACAGGAAATATCTATCACAGCCTGGTAATAATGGTATCATTTCAATCGTCTTGAAAAGCCTAATAAGATAGGATGTTTATTTCCATAGGTCATCGCGATAGATTTTTCATGAAATCAGTGTAAAGACAGGAAGGTAACATGTTTTAGGTTTTTTTTACCTAAAACAATTCTGATTTTCCATCTATGAGAGGAAATCTTACCCATACCACAGATATATCATAAATAGTACCAACAGATAGGCCCAAGTCTCAGCATTCTAACCATGTTTGGATTATAAAATTCGGCCATTTATTCATGACAGAAGAGCAATTTATATTTTTATTATTATAGAGGTATTAGGCACCTGCTACAGTGTTGGCTTCGCTCTGACAGCGCACACCTCGTTCTGAAGTGCGGAAATTTCGCTGGTGCGCGGCTGGTACTTTATCAAGTACATAGAACCAGCGAAACCCGTTATCACGGCGATCGCCATGCCACGCTTATGTGCAAGAGATGTACTGCAAGATAGCAATATTTTCTTTAAACTATTACACTTATCTAGATCTAGGTAACCTTTTCGGTGGCCAGATTGAAGAAAAATCGAGAAATATGTTCCCTCTCGGAATACTTCAATAGTGGTCTGGGTAATCTTTTAACCCAGTTCCCTAGACTTGTTCAGGGGCCATACAACTATTTGTAACATTTGGACTTCCCCTGGCGCCTTACATCGAGGAGGGGTGGAGTGGTTGGAGGTGTAGACGCATGAGACAGGGACTGAAGCCAGTCCATTAGTTCCCTTGTGACGGAACGATCTGTCCGCAAAGATGCATAACCTCTGGGGCAGTTGTTACACTTTTTTTTTCTCAACCTGGTTTACAATATTTCAAAAGCATGGCCCCTTTACAAGTCAGTGAATGATTTTTGCTGTTTATCTCACTCAATTCTATGATAGTTCTGTCACGTTCTGTTATGATGTTCTGCTACGATGCAGCCATATTTAGCTACTTTTTCAAGGAGAAAATTGATGTGTTGTCATTTCTAGTGATGCTCTTTTTAGAAGATGATTTTTCTTATGCATCTCAATTAGAACGGAATTTTAAACGCAAATAAGAAGAGTATCCCAGATAACCAATCTGGCATCGCCCATCCTTCTATTATCATAATGTATGATTTTGGCAGAACACACTTGTCTCAATCGTTATTTTAGTGGTGTGTGTTTCAATCGGAAAACATTATCTGGTACAATTTGTATTAGCGAATATCTGTAACATTCGCGATGATTATACTTGTTAAGGACGCATAGAAGGAAACTGATCAAAGAGTGATATTGCGATAGCAATGTTATGAATTGTTTTCACTGGAAATACTGGAAATGAAAGGTAGTTATTCATTTTGTTATCATTTTGTTAACCCATTCCGCACTTCTAGGAGACGGTCCCCAGATGCCCAGTGATGGTAAGGTCAACCTCAAGGTCACCTCCCCCGTGTTGGCGTGTCTCCCACCCCTCCATGCGTGTTATACCGTTTCATGTGTGTGTGTTTTATAGTCAAATCGGTTTGAACTATTAGAGCGCTGTTCAAGTGACATCTTCAGCGCATCCTGGCTATTTGTAAGCACCCAAACGGTTCATCCCAAATTAGCCATTAAATACCTTTAAGACCATACAAGGGTGACATGCCACTTCTATTTCTTTGTTTCTAAACAGAATCTAATTTTACCATTAACATAACAAAAAATTAATAGATATGGAGGACATGAAATGTTCAGTTCCTGCCAGATTTAGGATTATGTCTTTCGTTAAATATATTATTTAGTTCAAGGTAATAAATCAGCCGACGAAACCCAAATTAAATCGGTTATCACGCTAATATTCCTGATCTGTCCAGGTCGGACAACGTAAACCAAAGGATGTGTTCATGCCGTGGGTGGCAGTAGCTTCCTTTGTTAATATCTTTCAGAGATCCCTCACAAGAGCGTAAACAGTGCTACACATGCCAAATACCATCCATTTGTGCACCGTACAGTTATTATTCGTGACGGGCAAATCACAGTATCATGCATATAAACTATACAAAATACGTATAGTTTATTCAATATTCAAATTCTAATGTTATATTCCAAGGTTTTTCAACTGATATCTCAAAAATAGGTTCAAATAATACTGAGAGTTCTGAGTTAGATAAAATCAATAATATATCAATAAACCATCTTTTTGGCAAATATAATAGTTCTTTATAAGAGTATGTAGGTCTTAAATGGTGTATATACTGATCTCTATTCATCATGCACTCTAAAACAGCTGGGATATGTTATCCTGCTAGCATGGGTGATAACTAATACAAACGTAACATGACTGTTGCCTTAACTACATTCCCATAAACTTTACCTTAAATTAATATACCTTTGTTTCAGACTGAACCTGCCGCCTGCCACACTCATAGCATATTAGACTCATAATACAACGGGTTTATCATAAAGATTGTAATGTTTGATTTTAATTCAACTTTTGTTCTAGTCACAATGCTAATTAAATAACTAATAACCTGATATCTGTTATCTAACCCTTGATTGATCAAAGTATTTCTAGTTTGATGAAAAAACTTTCTCTTCTGTTCAAACACCAATTTTTCTGATCAAGTTAGGTTTTAAAACTAGCATTAAAATAATATTGAAAGCAGTAAGTGAACAATAAGTTCCCAAAAATAAAGATGCCATGAGACCATGTATTTTGCAAACACTGTTGTTCTTTGTCGTAGTACATTGGTCCTAAAGGTTTCATCCTGTTTTATGTTCGTCATGTACCCCATTACATGTAGCTGAGGCCTTTGATTCTGCCTGCATGGTTGATAACTAATGCCATCATAACATGATTATTGTCCTACCTACATTCCCTTCTACCTTTTCCAAAATGGAATACCTTTGTGTCAGACCCAATCTGCCACTTGAACTCTTTTAATTCATAATTCAATGGGCTTTAACATAAAGAAGCCATTTTACTTTATTACAATGTCCATTTTAGCTATAATATTAATCAAAGAACAGAAAACTTTGATCTGGTTGAAATAGTTATTTAAACCGAGACGAATCTATCGATATATGGTGCTTTAATACCATTAGTAGTCCGAGTAAGGGAATGTCTAATTTTGAAGGATGCGGGGACGATCACTTTGAATGGATCTTATATATTTCAAATATCGTATTTACACCATGATATTATTGAGACACTCATAACCAAATGAGTATGGGGTGCACGTCAGATAATTATATTTGGAAAGATTCTAGCTATTATAGGCCATGCACAAAATAAAACCCGTGTGAGACTTGGTCTTTATCATCCCTCCCGTATATGTAGATCATTTACACATGGGCTTTTACCCCTCACAGAGGAGATGCTCGGCAAGTTCACCTTTGCGTCTCCGAGCTACTCTGTGCTGGAGAGTTCAGGCATAATGGAGATCGACATTCTCTTCCACAGACTGCAACCGTAAGTAGTCCGTCATTGGACCTCGACCTTTATGATAAATGATAAATACAAAGCTGATAATTGTCCATTTCTGGAAATTAGCTAAACTAAGAATTTCAATACCAATGCCAAGTTCATTCAAAGCATTTCAATATTGCTGTCTACTCTTTGATGTCGCTCATCACTACATAAGAGCTCGTAAAATGCGATTCGAATGTAGTATTCTATAATGTTTCTTCTTTTACAGATCGAAGGCCAGCCATTTGAAACTTGCAGTAAGTTTTTCACCGTACATACAATCGATTTTGCAACTCTGCCAATGTGGCATAGATTTGAATTGAATAATTCATTAGACTATCTTTATAAGTACATACTGTACGTACGATATAGGTCATGGTAATTTTGTCTATGATCATTGAAAAAAATCTTCATGAGGATAGAATGAAGCAAACATTCTGCTTTGTACAAATACTGGTCTTCTGCAGAAGCGGAGGGGGGGGGGGGGGTCATCACTTCTAAATCTTCTGCACAGTACTTTTCAACCTTCAATATATGAGGATGGAGTATAGGTTAAGCGGGTGTTCTACCAGGACGCGTGATCTAAGCCGATCTAGGCCGGTTTTTATACGCAGCTTCATGAGCTGCGCATATGACTGTTGTCCATATATGAGGGGGTACATCTACTTTTATGTAATCCTTGTTAATCCGGGGACCGCCGCCGCCGCCACCGCCGCCGCCAGCACTCCCTTTCTTTCTACCTTTGGGTGAGAGGTTTCACATATGGTATTCGATAATAGGGTGTGTTCTAAATCAATCTACCCCACCCTTCCTCGCCGATATCGCCGAGAGCAACCCGGGATATATATGTTATTATGTAATCTTTAACTTCGGCGACGACGGGATGTGTGGGTGTTGATGGCACAGATTACACAGATTACACCAGCTGTCCTCGCCCACACTGCGCCGCTCCCGTTTATTGTGCCGCAAAACGAGTTTCTGAAGGTTGCTCTAGCGGTGCAGTGTGGTCCTCGCCAGGATGCAGGCCAGGAGAGTATTTTATTTTCAATGTTTCAACAATTGCAAGTACACATACTGTCGATAACTGCGCCACATCCACTGGAGTATAGGCTGGTAGCATTCAACGTGGATCTCACTGTCGCTCCCGACGCTGGCCGGCCGCCGGTAGAAATCAATTGAAACAGTTTTTGGCCAGCCATTGCCGGTGATGCTTTGCGGGAGTGGCCTTCTCAGTACATCTTGGTGGAACAGCTTCAAAATGGGGTTTTGGCCCGGGCCAGCAGTTGGCGATGACAACCAACAGGCCAGCCAATACTGGGCCAGTGACAGGGTTTGGAGACACGGTTATAGCTGGCAGTCGGCGGTGTCGGCCATGAAGGTGTTATAAGGTGTCATGAGCTGTTCCACCAAGCAGAGTATTGCCACCGATGGGCAATTTAGGCCAGGAACTGCCGCTTACAACCAACAGGAGACCACAAGGCACCCGGCTGGGGTTAGTGCCGGCTTGATGGTATAGCCGCTTCAGCGAGACTACACACATTTGGTTACTTTTCAGAACGGCAGTGCTGCAGGTGGCGAGAATGAGACCTCATTCACGACAGACGCTGCTAGTGCAGAACAATTCGTCCATAAAGGAGTGGTCTCCGTGGAGTTTGAAACCCGTGAAGGCTCTGCTAAGATTGACAAGGATTTCAAATACACAGCTGGATCTTTGGTGAGTGGTGCTTAATCGATTCATATCCTGGCCCCACTGATACCACAGGCCTTAAGACAATGCATCCAAAAAAGAATGATATATTTTCTGTTCAGAGGAGAAGTGGATTGCTAAATAGTTCGTGTACGTATACAGGATTTGATCTCTCAAAATACGAGTAACATTGGGTCTATATATGGAGCATTCCAGTTTGATATAAGTGGTAGTTGTTAATGTGTAAAGAGAAGATAAACATTGGAAGATAACACTAGGTGTCCATCACTTCAGGTGTTCTCAGAGACAGAGTACCGGAAGTCCATCACCATTCCCATCATTAACGACATGCAGTATGAAGCTGATGTCGACTTTTACGTCATCCTCAAGAACCCATCAGGGGACGCCGGTATCAGCGACCCCAACATCACCCGCGTCATGATCATTGACGACGACGGTGGGTGGCTGCTTCATGTCTGCTTTATAAAGAGTATCTCAACCACCCCCACAAAATTAACACATAAATGTCCACCTTTTCCATAAGTGGTGTAGGTATTTATAAAGAACGACCTGACCATGCTGTACATACTACAAAACGAGATGGGGAATTGTTGCTTTTTAACGAACGAGGCCCCAGGCCGAGTTCTGTAAAAACATCAATTCCCATCGAGTTCTGTAGCGTGCACAAGCATGGTGGGTCGTTCTATATTTATTATATACCCAAAATTAATCAAATCTTGGCATTTATTGGCATGGAAAATATGTCAGTGTGAATGCCCACACACTGCTGATATTTCAACGTGTGCAGTATAACAGTTTATCCTACCCCTAATAAAAAACTCCATAGACTTAACATTGGGTCACTGTATTCGGTCTGGAGTTCAGAAAAATGAAAAATATCGCTCTAGTGGGATACACTTGACAAATGACGTCATTTCTCATTACAGAGCCCGGTGAGTTCCAGTTTGAGGAGCCGCACTATTACGCCGATATCAGCACTGGGCAGATTATAGTGAACGTTACCAGACAAAAGGGCTGTGACGGCACTGTCAGCATCGAGTATTCCACCATGTGAGTAGCAAACCACATACCACCTTCCATGTTAAGGGGGTCTTCCATTCGGATAATTTTCCGACGACAAAAGAGCGTATTGCAACCGCCGTTCGGCCGCCGTTTGTCAGAATATCAGTCAGTTTTAGTAATCGGTGTAGTGGTTCAGGACACTTGCGACAGCCGCCACACAAGGGTGTAGCAAGTAACAGTCCATAAAACCTAATGAATTAGCTTTTGTTGGGTGCCTGTTAAAGTAGCCTCTATGGCAGTCGTGCGATGTCAGCCACTGAACTTACCCGTAGATTAGTACACTATATATAGTGTTGAGGGTTATTTTGCAGTTAACATTCAGACATATTCATCATTATAAAAGTTCACCAATAGAGGCAACGAATATCTATGCAAAGAACATGTTTATAAACTGCAGAGACGGTACGGCCAGAGGTGGAGACGATCTACGGCTGGGTGTCGACTATATCCAGACAGAAAACGTCATCAACTTCAAACACGGAGAGACGACGAAACCCATAGTTATAGAAATTAACAAGGAAACAAAGGTAACTAATATATGGAGACATGTGCCGGAATGGAATCTGTTCAGAGATATTTTGGTCAAAATATCAAGAAACGGATGGAATTCATGTACACTCATTATGCCTCCTTACTATCATATACCTAGAAATCATTAAAAACACCATTTTACTTTTTCGAGAATGAAAATGGTCACGTGGTACAGAAGGGCATATAAAAGTGAGACATACGCCCACGGGTATATGGTAATACAATTTACAGCACGACTACCTCCCTGACAATGGGCGGGTCTGTCCTAAACCTAAAGTGTGGTGGAAACTAAGGGTCAATGTTATTTGAGAGTAATTCTAGTAATCATGGTATAGATATAACTGAACCTCATTCGATGCCACTTCCCCGTATAATGGTGGTATGTATGTATGTATGTATTTATCCTACCCCTAAAATAAAATCTCATAGGCTTAACATTGGGTTTCCGTATGCCACGCTGCCTGGCATACGGAGTTTTATATGCCACTAGTGGCATACAGAATCTTTATAACGTAATATTCCAAAATCGAGGAGACAGGGTAGGATACTATCGTAAAACTGGATGAGGTTTAATCTTGTCCACCGTATTCCACGACTGGAGTTTGGCAAAGTGACTTCATGAGGCGAAGCCGAGTGAAGTCCGGAGCCAAAACTTCAGGAGTGGAATGTGGTGGCCAAGATTAAAACGAATCAGGTTTTGATTTTATCCTACCCTATCTCCTTGATTTTGGAATATTACGTGATAACAATGCTGTATGCCACTAGTGGCATATAAAACTCCGTATGCCAGTCAGCGTGGCATACGGAAACCCAATGTTAAGCCTATGGGATTTTATATTAGGGGTAGGATAAACATGCATATTTACTCTATAGCCCGATGAGACTTGAGTGGTTTACACAGCAGTTTCAATTACAGGGATCCAAGAACTTCATTATCACTTTACGGAATCCAAGCATCGGAGCCAAAATTGGTGACCACAGTGCGACGGTCTGCAACGTCACTTCTGGTAGGTGGATTTCATTACTTGGAGTATATAACTGTGTCCTCGAAAGACATAATGACAAGGTTCTAACCTGAAAACTGAGAAGGATTGTCACCCAATCTCTTCTTTTACTGACTTTCAGTTTTTATATCTTAGTACCCCCAAACAGATATGTACTCGGACTCACTTTCTTGCACACTTACCAAATTAGAACGGCATCTATAATGTATGTATTAGTATAGTATGGCACTGATATAATGATAGAAGTCCATGTAAAGTATGTATATCTCTTGTTGAAGTAACGAATTGTGATTTTCTTCTTTGACTAGACATTACTGTAATTTTATTTTTGACTGTGATGTGAACCGTCCCTAATACAGCAGGGTTGATATTTGTTCACAGGCCACCATGGTAGGTGTTACACAAAAATATACATTTTCCTTTAAGCTTAACCTTGATTAAGAACAAATGTTTTGGATTTGGGTTGGTTTTAGATGAAATATCTGCATGTTGCACACCAAAATTATTGTAGCATTTATGATATCAACAATATTTAAGAACACGCAGAAATTTGAGAAATCGGGGTACCTTGCGCTTAAGAGGAGGAAATATAAGATGATCTGCATGTCCATGAATTGTATCTTTACTCCTGCACCTTTGTATCATATTATGATTTTGTTATGGTGTTTCCATACATCATAATGAATACAACACAAAGTGTTGAAGTATAATGTGTCTAACTACTAATTCACTAAAGGTTTTTTCATAATCATTTGTTAGGGAAATAGACAAGTATATGTATGTGTTAATTAAAAGGGAGAGATCCGTATCTATGTAATTGAGGGTGAGTAGGTGCAAAATAATGTATTTGGATTAATTCCCTCTAATCATCGGTTATGTCATGTACACATACCCGAAGATCACTTTTTTTTAGAGTTGGCGTAGGCTATCTTTATAAAGCTAGAATTGATACTTGGTAAAACATTGGAATGCTTAACATGTCACATTTGTCCCACTTGATATTTACGGTCTTCGCGTTTTTGCTATTTACAAAAGGAATCCGGGAATAGCTAAAACCATATGCTTAATGAAATAGTCTGCATATGTAAAGATTTCTCATTCTTCTTTTATATTTTCACTACAACATGCATAATCAAATCTGAACATCGTTAACTGTATCAAAGGTGGGAAAGGTATACCCAGGGTAGATTATTTGGCAATTCTGCGCATAGCGAATAAACAAGGGCCTTTTAAAATCCGGAAACTCCTGAGTTAATGTACAAAATTGCTTATGAAGTGTCCATTGAATGTTACACTACCTGATTAACAAATGATTAAACTGCATTGGCGCTACAACTGCGGGCTTTAATCATCTCCTAGATTGTTTAATTTGGACTGACCCCTTTGGTTTTTTATATAAAGTCGGAGGAAAATATGAAGGTAATTGTTTTCGATTCAACCTTGAATCAATTTTCGCACTACAAGTCTGCATATGGCGAACACCGTACCACGCTTGATAGCGATTCCAACTAGTTTGAACATTATTGAAATACACCGCATCATAAAATAACATGTACTTGTTTTTCACATAAATTAGAGTGGTGTCTGAATATAATGATACCATAAAGAGTATACCATGATAGTAGCCAACATTCTATCTTGTTTGAACAAAAATCTCAGATTGGCAAATATATAAATATGTTTTGCTCCTTTGTCGCTGATGGGTGGTATTATCGTAAAACTGGATGAGTTTTAATCTTGGCCACCGTATGCCACGACTGGAGTAGTGACTTCATGAGGCGAAGCCAAGTGAAGTCCGGAGCCAAAACTTCAGGAGTGGAATGCGGTGGCCACAATTAAAACAAATCAGGTTTTGATTTTATCCTACCCTGTCGCCTCAATTTTGGAATATTACGTAATAACAATTCGGTATGCCACTAGTGGCATATAAAACTCTGTATGTCAGTCAGCGTGGCATACGGAAACTCAATATTAAGCCTATGAGATTTTATATTAGGGGTAGGATAATAGCTCCAGTAGCCTCTGTCAGAATGCTTTGGGAATTTTAAGCGGGATCGGGAGATCAGCACCCACTAAATCGTACTCGGCTCACTTGAGTACTCGTTTAATCGTGTAAGATATCCATACCAACATGTAAATAAAGATCTGCATGATACTTGTTTGAAGAAGGTTGCAACCCGTCCAATAAACTGTGACCTCTCCCTGAATCTAACCCTGCCCAGCTGTATAGACTGAAGACCAAGTAATATACCATTTATTGGTGGACACCGCATGTATATCGACATAGTGATATGTATATCGATAGAGTGATATGGACATGGTCACTTTCTATATATACCTGATCCACTGAACATATTTGCGGATGGTATTCTTTGAGATAACATTTGCAATCTACGTTCTCATCAGAAGGGGGACAATATATATGTTCCTCCACCTTCCCATCTATATAACAATGTTCTGCTATATTCAGTGAGTTCAGCTATCAGTTATGTATACACCCTACAAACAGTTAATGAAATACCATTATCGGCAATAGAGTACCATTACAAGAATTGGATTGCTATCTTCATTTACTTATTGCCAAATGATGCTTGTTTCGCTGCTATCTTCTGAGTCAAAATATTGGTGTAATTGTTTGTTTCTAGAAGTCCTACATGTATACACATTGTAGAGTTTTTTTCCCAATTGTTGTGTACCATATCTCCGAAACTCGTTCATGGTGATAGCAAAGTTTTCATTGTCATATCTGTAGTTACAGGCTGGGAGAACGCCATGTATTCCACCTGAAGTTGCCTTCTGATGATCCCTGAAATGAGTGACATTATCAAATAAGATGTAGGGCAAACATAAATCTGTCATTCAGAGTCAGAAAATATCTGAGCGCATTTGTATATTGATTGTCTCAATTTTGGGGTGCTACAAGAATTGGGTTTATAATCGAATGGCAGTATTCACGTATATAAATTATTCATTATTATTTGAAATTAGAATCTCTATTTTTTATTGATATTTAATCCAGTATGTGTCAGTTGAAGTATGTTTGTATTTCTGAAGATAACATGTGAAAAGTTCGTCGTGGAACAAATGGATATCCATAAGCAATACGTGGTTTGTCCAAAGTTGAACAATGGTTTCCTTTAGAATGACGTGTTTCGATCCAGTGTTGAACAATGTTAAACCTAATCTCTATGTGGAAATATAAGATTTGTTAATTCTTTTTTATAATATCTGCTGGCGTTCTTTTAGAAAATGTGTGCCTTATCTTCAGGTAGAAGCAACAAAATACAGATTTCTGTATTCAGATCTTAAAGTTAGTAAAAACAGTGGACCCAGCACTAAGGTAAATATACGTGGATAAAGTCATGTGTATACATTTTGAGATAGATGGAGTAAGATCCATCTTGAAGTAATCACTATTCTTCATATCGGCAGATAACATTGCGGAGCGTCTTGCTGAAGTCATCGGTGATGACGAGGAAGTCACGTGGAGTGGCCAGTTCAAAAGGTAAATGCGTTTAAATGGAACGATGTATTTGTGTGAGGCTGAAACAAGCCACAGAAATGTTTAAAATGGGATTGCGTCTTGAAGAAAGTCATGTGAAAATATGTGTAAAGATGGAATCATAGTTGGCTGTTGTTAACGCCAACTTAGGGGTAAGTGATACAAAATGATACTATTTGATGTTGATACTTTGATCATAACTTGAAGGCAACTCTAGAATTGCCTGGGGGCAATTTATTTAGAGGTATTTGCCTTGGGGGGGGGGGATTTCATTTCACGGTATTTGCCGGGGGGGCGTTTCAATTTCAATGCTTTATGTTTTTGTAATTTACCCCCATAAGAGGTTCTAGAACTGTGTATTTTGGATAATATATACAGAGGCCAATAGTGCCTGATCTCTTCTAGCAGAATTAAGAAATTTATATATATATAAGCCCTGGTGATTGTGGCAGAGAAGATAATAAGTGAGGTACTGTAACACCTGGCAGTGCCATGTCTGTAGAGTGGGAGCTCATCATACTAAGACTTCTTGTAATCTGCCATGCAAGACGTCTAGTATTCGCAATCTTTTAAAAACGTCAAACATATGAAAACAAGCCAGGACTATTTTCCACACAAGAAAACTGCAATGATTTTAGAGTTTGTAGGCTGTGCATGAATATGCTAAGACTATCAAAGGCAATACTGCTGTTAGGAGATTGCGCCATGACCCTATGCGGTGCAGCTCCACTGTATTAGTATCTATACTCAGTTCAATGGTCAATGTCAGGTGATAGCCGTGCAATGTAGCTTAGCACATAAAAGTTGTCTTTTTGGTGCCTCCACTGTCTCAATAGAACACCCTTTAAGATAGGTCTTAGAGCAGCAGGTACATAAGCTCCCGTGCCAGCATGTCCTGACAGGCTATTGGTTCACTTCCTAGATGGTGGATATCTAATCCTATAACTATGATACGCCAATTTGCAGTCATTGCTCTTAAACCATCATTAACAGTCTGCATTTCCGAAGGCTGGGTAGCTGCATATTAGAGGATTTGATTATAGATAGTTAAAATTTGCAAAGTAAGGGGGGACGGAGCGATATATTACAACTTCACTTAACCATTTTGTAATTAAACAAGGAAATCTTTATGTATACCAACCAAGAAATGAATAAACTCCTTTTAAAACAAAAAAATGCTAGGCTGCCATGTAATTGTGTGACATGATTTGCGGAAAATGGGAAGACTTCATGTTATACATACATGCTCAGTTATTACAGAGCCAACATGACTGCCTTGTCAGTTCATTACTCTGTGGTTATTGCAGTGATATTGTGCTGTAGTTTGAGAATTGTGTGTCATTTCAGAATCGAGTACCATGGGTACATATATATATATGTGGATATGCCATATTCATGTCTGGTGACACCGGCACAAAATGGTCATTCAAATGAGACTATCCATACGTCGGTATATATATATATATATATATATATATATATATATATATATATATATATATATATATATATATATATATATAATATAATATATATATATGTATATATATATAAAGTGGAAACTGATCTTCCGTTCACAAGTGACTCTGATTACTACCACCAGTGTGAAAGTATGTCTTATTGATAACTTCTTCTCTTCATTTTTTATGGATTACATCCATCATTATGACTATGGTTTTCCGATTCAGTACACTCCTCTTTGAGAATGTCTTTTTTCAGGACGTGGCGAAAACACCTCTATGGCAAGCTGGTGCTCCAAAAATAATCTCTTTGTGAATGTGTGACTTTCTGCTCCGCAGTGCTCTGAGTTTGGAATGTGAACAAGATGACGAAGGCAATGATATCCCCCTGAAGTGGTACGACTACGTGATACACTTCGTTACATTCTTCTGGAAGGTTCTACTGGCCTGCATTCCTCCAAGGTAGCTACCAACGTTCATATACTATGGCAATCTCTATTTCCGTGAACACTTTCTTTCGGAGGTAATCGCAAAATATTTCTCATATTGAATGCCACTTTTATATTTCTCAAATTCTACATAGTTTCAATTTCTTTTACATTCATTGGTAGTATATGTATAGTGCACTCACTCTTTAGAAATACCTTAGTTTTTGTAATGCGGCGGTTCGTGCAAACGTTCATTATATGGTTTCCTTTATCTAATAGAGTATCTTACCCTGAGATTGACTATCGCTTTGTTTTCATTTTATACATGCCCATATCACCTTTGTGTGTCAAAAATTTGAACTAAATGACTCAACAGCTTTTTTTATAATCATCTACTTGACAGCATTACGTCCGTGTCCAATACCTACAATTAGTTCAATAAATACAATTTTATACTTGTGTACAATTTCCGTTATTAAATCCAGCTGAGGTACATCTTACTCGTTCATTCAGTTGTTAAGTAAGTATGGGTTAAACAAGGTGGCAACTGGCCTCAGTTGCTATGCAACTGGATTTCCTGGCTATGCCAAAGTATATGATAGACCACAGTTTACTATAGGATACAACAATCATTTGGTGTTTTCTTTACATAATTCCATATAGTACGATTATAGTAGCATAGATGTGAACAAGATAGCAGGGGAAAACTAGGGGAAGTCCTTTAAGAAGGAAACATCAAAATCATACGTTAAGATATACCGTATCGTTGAGATTAAACAATAATGTCTTTGCAATGATAATTAATATTCCAGACGAGGGGTATAACAAATAATATGACAATAGGTCATTCATTTATAAGAGCAGTACGATCCAATATCTCAAGTGACTTCCTTTTGGTTAGTGACTTAAATTCGTTGCACGTTTTTGTGTTTGATTGTTCCATAATGTACTTCCATGATAATGGAGAGACCTCATATGAGATACATGATTTAAATTCTACAAGAACAGGTGTCATATATACAGTCGTGAATAGAAGAATCATCGGTACAAAAATAGACCTGTTACAGAACACTGGGTTATCACTAATCAGGAATGACTCAGAATCACCCCCTTTCTCTCTATTTGGATGTATATTCTAATGACATACTTTTTATATCTTGCCATTGGTGTCAAAACAATCATGGCGTACACAGAGACAGAGATGTATTGGCTGGATAACCCAATTCCGGATGTCCTGGTAAATCCCAGCACCCTCTGCAACATTTCACGTGGGCACTTAGCTTTTACAACTTGATAAGTCCGCCATTAGCTTTCTGGTTAGCTAGAGAACGGTTTTATCTATTTTTTCTGCATATCTGAGCAATGAGGAAGAAATTATCGTATGTTCGGCGGGTGGTTTCTCACATGCTCCCAGAAGCTGTCAATACCATGAGTATGTCTCTGCAGTCTCCGATTTCTGCGAATCTGAAGGGATCGAGCTCACCCCTGAGTCCGCCAAAAAGTGGACAGGACGCGATAAGGGATTTATTTACATACTCACCTCCCTCAAACATGTTTACTTATAGTAGCATTATCCTGGGTAAATGCTGGTTATCATCTAGTATTGCTTGATGTTTTTACTCGAAATGTATGCCATGTGGTGTTGTTATGTATATATCAGCCTCCACCATTAGCAGCCTTGTACTTACACATGGTGAGAGACGTATGTGACTAAATCACTCATAAGGTGTCCTTTTATAGTTCCAGTACAGCGTTCGTCGAGTTTGTGTATTGATAAAACAACGCTTGTCCGTTTGGATTCACTATTTACTGCGTCCACCATCTAGTTTGTTTATCATAGTTCAAAAGCTTTTTTCTAGTATAAACTTAGTTCTTACTAATTAAACAAGGTCTATCAACAGGATATTTATATGTATGTCTTGGCCTTGTTTCATAGGGTATACTTGGGAGCTTGGCCAGCCTTCGTCATATCATTAGGAGTAATTGGTGTTCAAACAATGATTATTGAACAGGTAAGTGTTAGTTCTTTGAATTATCCCTGGGAAGAACAACCATAACATTTCGTCTTTCCCTTTTAAGACTGCATATACAATATATATCCACAACTATTGACCTCAAAAGAGTATTGTCTATGGTCATGTTAGCACTGACTGTTGCAAGTGTTTATGTCTGATACATTACCGTATGATGTTGGGATATGTAGCGTAACTCCAGGTAGATTCTTTTAGCCTTTGAAAATATTTTTCAAATACAATGCCTTTCCATTTTGGCATTAATAATTTTAGAATATATATGGACATACAAACAATTCCGCAATATTACCTTTAGAAGATCAATGTCCGTATCAGATTTCCGTAAAAAGACTCGCAGAGAGATCTTTAGTTGATAACACCGGTCATGCTTGGGGCTCATATAATGTTGTTCACTTTTGTCCCCATCTTTCTGGGTTTTTAAAAACTTTTATTTATAGTGACGACACTCAACAATAGCATTGCTGGTTTCCATGGTTACTGGAGAACTCGACCCGAAACGAACTCGACCCGTAGTTGTTGACCCGTTTTGGAGAATTCGGTTGGAGAACTAAACCCGTTTCAGATACTTATGATTAAGACATTTTCATATAGAATGAAAGGTCTGACTAGTTAGGGATAGGGTTAAGGTTAGGGATAGGGTTAGGGATATGGTTAGGGATAAGGTTAGGGATATGGTTAAGGAAAGGGTTAGGGATAGGGTTAGGGTTAGGGGAAGGATTAGGGTTAAGGTTAGGAATAGGGATAGGGGCAGCGTTAGCATTAGGGTTAGGGATAGGGTTAGGTTTAAGATTAGGGAAAAGGTTAGGGTTAGGGAAAGGGTTAGGGATAGGGTTAGGGTTTGGAAGGGTTTTCTGTTTGTTTTCTTCCCAAGAGAAGACCAATTTTGAAGCCAAGATAGCATATTTACTTCTAAATATAGTATTTATCCACAGTTGAGACACTTGAATTGAGAAGATTGAAAATCGTTATGGGTCGAGTTCTTAAAACGGGTCGAGTTTTTTACGGGTCGAGTTCGTTACGGGTCGAGTCCTCCCGTATTCGTTTCCCTGTGCCACCAGTCTTTCATTGACAATTAGTTTTGGTCCCATGATCATGTAGTCACATAATTATAACATTTACAGAATAAGTAGGCTCTCGAAAATTCAACCATCACCACACATAGTCACAAACATCAGATGATATACAATCTCAGTTCAGCATTATACTAATATCAGCAAAAACAGCAGTCAAGATCTCTTAGTGTCCCTGTTTATGCTTGACACAGCTTGGCACTTTGTTGGGGTGCGTCACCGGTCTCAAGTCAGCTGTAGCCGGTATCACTATCATCGCCCTGGGCACCTCACTGCCCGACACCTTCGCCAGCCGCTCGGCGGCGCTGCATGACGAGGGCGCCGACGCCGCCATTGGCAACATTACAGGTACGCCTTCCTTTTGATTCTTTATTGAACACAGAAACATCCACTTATATTTATCCAGGCTTTCTCGCACGATATCCCAGAAACATGTTGTGTGTCATTTTAGTGTGAAGAAAAGGCAGTTTCAGTTTACATATTATATAGGCTATTCGATGTTAAGACCGTATCGAATGTTTCAATTCCGTCGATGCAACCTAACATCACGTGCTAACATATACTCTTTAAACGCCATGCTAAACTCAACTAAACCCAAGACACCGAGGATATTTTACCGTTTATTGATGCTGGTAGATCTATAATGTGTTGTAATTCTATTCCTTTCTGCAGGGAGTAACAGTGTGAACGTATTCTTGGGCTTGGGCCTACCCTGGGTCATCCAGTCTATATACAACACTATCACGAAGGAGGAATTCCGCGTCAAAACGACCAATCTCACTCAGTCCGTCATTCTCTTCTCAATCGTCGGCACCATCTGTATTATTATGCTCCTTATACGTAGACCGGTGAGCCAATCATGTTTATACATATCATGTACATTGATATTATCATATGCCTGTGTACGAATGTCTACAAATACTTGTTGTGCTAACGGGCTGTAACGATCTAGTTTAAATGTTTAAGTGCTTAAAATTGTGTTTTTATAACAATCATTTTAAGGTATATGATGATAAGCAAACGTCCTTACTATGGACGTATAGTTTTTCGATCTCTGTCAGTCATCGATGTCATACGTATCCAATTGATGACTGACCTCGAACAAAAACAGTTTCGTCCACAGTAAGGGCGTTTCCTAATACATGTGTATTGCCTGTTTGTGGACTTAGACACCGTATGATACCCCATCTTTAACAATCAGTGTGATAATCATACTTTATGAAATTGATAAAACAGTGGTGTAGAAGAACGTTCATCTAGTCTTTGTGCGACCACTGATATTTTTCCATAGACTAAATATTGGACACTCGTGCCCAATGCTTTCAATTAGCGCAAAATTGTCATCACAAAACTGTAGTTTATCAGCGCATCTGAAAGAAATTCCCAATCTTGTCTTCCCATTACAAACTACCTAAATATGTCCTTTATATTTAGTGTTTCCTATTGAGATCTAAAGTCAGGGAATGCAGAAAAAGATTATGGTCAGAGAAGTATTTACTCTCAACATGCATACTATATAACACGCTATTACCTCCGCCATTCACACAGATAACATGCATTTGACAAGGTGACAAGTTAGCGAAATTTAGGAGAATTACTTGTAGCTTCTATATGAGAAGAATCTGTTGTGGGATCAATTCTGAACCGCACTTTAGGACGTCGTAACTTGGGCATGCCACTTGTTTTGGGCGCTGCGTAATCTCTTTTGGCGTTGCTTCGAGACATTACTACGCGACCAAAATGCATGACGCAACCAGGCTACGATGTCTTCTAAAATGCAGTTCCGTAGTACTATAGAAAGTCCATGCACGAAGCTGGAAATGTTCGATTTTGTGAGTAGTACATGGAAATGTATGGTTTCCGAAGGCGAGTGAAGATAAAACGGATTATTGTGGGTGTGACAGGGAAATTCACTGTGGGTTCGGTTTTGTTTTTCGATAACTTTTGTAATTTAGGGTATTTGAGATATGAAAGTCATAGTGTTCCGAGGTCATACGTATATTTTAGTAGGTAAGGTTAAATGGCTTTTAGTTTACAATATCGATAATCAATGTAATTTTTGTCGTAATCTTTAGCGGCGCTTATTCTTTGTTTGTGTACATCGAGATACCCTTGGTTAATGCCGTTCCTCGGTTCAATCGTTATTTATAGTTCTAAGGTTACCGATCTTAAGGCTAACATCGAGGTTTCCAATTTTTAATTGGAATTTTTTTTAGATTACCGTATGACTATTTTTCTTTTTAGTGGACTTTATAGTTCCTTTGGTAACATTTTTGAGTGGAAAAATTATAAATATGACCTAGAATATACCTAATTTAGGTAATCACTCT
This sequence comes from Alentia gelatinosa, assembly GCA_950022655.1. Taxonomy (NCBI): domain Eukaryota; kingdom Metazoa; phylum Annelida; class Polychaeta; order Phyllodocida; family Polynoidae; genus Alentia; species Alentia gelatinosa. The sequence continues at coordinate 44,665,682 of OX465583.1, read as the reverse complement.
AATTTGATTCTTATTTTCTTCCATAACAGTTAGTTGGAGGAGAACTCGGAGGCAAGAGCAAAGTAGCACAGTACGGATGTGGGTTTTTCCTTATTTTCCTCTGGATCCTCTACATCGTATTGTCATCTATCAAGGCCTACCACCCCGACGATCTGCCTTGGTAAGCGGAGTATATCCAGCCATGTCTTCAGGGTGCTGCTACGATACGAGGGTCCTATCATGCTACGAAGACGCTAAGCCGTGGTCGAGCTACAACCTTTAATCGTCCTTACGGGAACTCTAGCAGCTGCTCTCACTAGTTTCCACATGACTGAACAACACGTGAGACTGGGACCAGTGCGACCTTTTGGCCCTTGAAGTGACCTTGACTTTGGCCTCTCTGTTCACACTGGATTGGGAAGAATGTGTGGCCTTATTTACATGACCGAAAAGACGCTGAACCACAGTGACGGCTTCGATATGGGGAGGTTGTGATACGAGTAACAGAGGCGAGATTCTCTGGCACGATGATTACCGAATCCACAGAGGTGCACTTCACTGTGGTTTCTTCTGTGAATACAGGAAGCTTACAGGGAACTCCTAATACAGGGCGCGGGTGGCAACGTGGGCGGCACTAGGACCGAGGCACCATGCGGACGGTTGGCTTCACGTCGGATATGACGTTCGCCGGTCCAGGCTAATAATCTGTGATACTATGACGTCATCGCCCTCCTGTCGAGATTCTCGCGAATCACGGGTACATTTAGTATAGAGGAGTCTCATAACGGAGCAACATGGTCCAGTTATCTTATCATGTGGAACATTGATATGCATGCACATTCTGACCTAGTCATTTGAAGTAAACTCGCTTTCCGGTATGGGCTGACAGGTCATGGTCGTATGCCTCCCAGTCTGGTAGTTCTACTATGAGCGTATAGGAGTACCCCTAACCCCTGCTCTCTGAGCCAGGCATCATAGGTTGCTACTCCAATGGTTTGTCATTTGTAATCTGTAGCCCCTTTTGCCAGGGTGTTATGGGAAGTATTATACTATGAAGGTTGTATCTGGGTATGGATTTTCTTTTTATTTGTTGTTAAGATATTTAAACTTTTATTGAAACGTGTCTGTGATATGATGTGCCGGTTTCCCATGTTGTTCAGATGATACCTCGTGTAGAAATAATAGTGGTACGCATCGTCTCGTGCACTGTGGGGAAAGGCACCAATTATTTATTAACTAAGTGTACAATTTATTCTATCATTTTTCTTATTTAGCAGACTGTACTCAAAACGGAATCACTTATTTCGTGTTGTATCGTTGAACTCTCAAAATGAAATATGACACTTCTTTCACAACTAAAGCAGATAGAGTTCGCTGAACCTGACTGGTATTCTATGGCTTAAGGCATTGCTTTTCTCTAAACTGCATTTCTCTGAGGTAACTTTGTTTAAAAGTGCCAAAGTTTCAGTCTCGAATTGAGGAAAGACACCTTTCAATTGTCTCTTATTGTGCCAAAATGAGTACACGCCTTCTTTTCTAACATATATAAATATAATTATAATTCCACGGTGTGACACTCATTCTCGTATTGACTTTTTTTTAATGTTGATATTTTGGTCTTTGTGAAAGTTTCTAGCCTATTCTTTTATTAACCAATTTACTGTAACATTTGGCAGAAGGTTGCTTGTGATGCTTTGATTTTTGTATTAGATAACCAGTCTAGTGAAATTACCAAGGTTGCTGAAGTACATGTAATTCTTTTTGGCATATTTTTTCTCTCGTAATATCGACATCCTTTCTTAAATTTTGACTTATATATACAGAATGGTCAGGGATTTTTTACATATACATTTAAGAGAAAAGTAGGATGTTAGGGGGATCTATGAATCACATACACTAACATAAGACCCTCTCTGTGTGAGTTTCTTTCGTATAAGCACGAGAAATATCCTCAAAACGGGTACATATTCCAATGTACTACCAGTTGGTATTGCCTGCACGCATTTCGCTCGTCTTTGCACAATTTCGCACAAACTTGCACCATTTCCACACAAATTCCTTTCGCACATTCTCAGTTTTCACTGACTTTCGCACCCGATATCACCCATACACAGCGTTCACTAAAGTTTACTTGCACCAAGAAGTCATATGAAATATAATGCATTTGGCACCGAATAATATCTATCCATCTGGAATTTTGCACCATCACACACGCATTCCCCTCTCGCTGCACGTTTTATTATAACCACACAAAATTAACTAATCATTGTTATATCAATCATGAAATAAGACCATTACGACTGTACCTCAGCAACCTTATTTTTGTTAGTTTAATGTGGTTGTTATATTGTGTTTCATAGGCTTATTTTTCGATCGAGTCCTGAAACCGATGTCCAGTAAAATGGTCACTATATGCTATCACCTGCTTAACATATTCAGCGTTCATATTATTTTATCAGAAGTCTTTTGATATTGTTAAAAATCATTCTGTATATTGTACATATCATTTGCGCATCAAATGTAATTACATGTTTTCCTTGCGTGATATTTTACTATATAAGATCCGTTGCAAGGACCGTATGTTTGATTTATTTATTCCTCAATCAGTGTACACTTTCTTTGTTCAATCAATGGGAACGGATCACTAATACATCAAATTGTACAGAAAGGGCAGGTGAATTGCAGGGAACCTGCATTTGTATTTAGATTTCAGAATCCACTCGAAAGCAGGTTATATTATAAATTTGATTTTAGTGTCATGGAAATATGTTTGTGGAGGTCAATGGCCAATTTGTTACAACTGGATCTGTTATGGAAAAGGAACCTATAGATACATGAGTATGGAGATCTTCTTAAAAGCTCTAGATTTCATCTTGAACGTAATTTAGAATCTCATTTATTGCCGTCATGTGGTCGTATCCGTAGACCAACAAAATAAACCTGCATAAGAAACCATAGTTATTGTTTCTCTATACCCCATGCTGACTTATCGACCCGACTACGTCTCCATATTTTGAATAATTGAAAGAATACTCGGTACGTAATAATTTGATAAAGTAGAGTACGACAACACTTTAAAGAATTAAATATGTCTTAGCCTTTTGGAAGTTTGTCCGTTTCCGGCATATATATTTGCACTTGCTAGAGGTAATCTTGGATTTTAGAATCGGTATAGGAAATTCACCTTTTTTAATTGTAGGTTAGGTTAAAGCCACTGATATAAAGAATAATGAAGTAAGAATTTTCCTTACCATATCAAACACATTTCCCATCACTACGTAATTAACATTTATATTTAAACGTGTAATGGGGGGAAATAGGATTTTAATTTTGAATTCTTTAATAAAAACAAATAATCGTTAAAAAAAACAACCCAGCGAATGAAACTACATACCTCGAGATGGACACGAAATTCATATAAACGACTTCACTTCCCCAGACGACACATATTTAAAAGGGATTTACTCTCGATATCGACCATGCCTGTTGCCCATGTCCATTTTCCATATACTACTAAGACCATTTTTACCTACCACATATAAAACGTTAGAATACAGTCGGATCTGCTTGGAGTTGTTCCCCCACATAGAGACAGACCTCCCAGAAATATGCATGAGGATTGAAGTTACATGAGAGTGAGAATCTCGTGAAGATCTTTTTTGTAGCTCTGCACTCAGTTGTTCTCATCTTATGAATTTATGTTTCGCCATACCAATAACAGAATTTGATGCATTAGATTTTTGTATCTCATTACCCTGAGATCAAACTCTGGGACCATTACCTGTGTCACAGGAAATTATACTGTACACAGGTTCCCCGGACATTCACTAGAGGGCATGGGAAATTAACGACGGAGTTAGATCGGCAACCAACCCGTCTCAAACTTAGCGGTTGGTCTGGTCTGATTGCTTTCTGGCCAGAGAGCTCGAGCCAATTACCTTTGGGATATCGTGAAATATAAACTATGAATGCTTACTAAAAAATTATCACTAACTTAACCCTCTCCAGGCGAGCAGGTTGGTGGGTACCAGTGGCTACAGGGGCTAGGGTGCCCCTTAGTTGTATATTTCTGGGGGTGAGAACGCCCCTGTGACCTAGAGAACTTCTTTATTGCCATAGTTCTTTTTTTTTAAACAGTAGACAATATGTATTGATTTCCACATATACCATTTCATATTTTACACAAACTCAAATTTTTCTTGTATTTATTGGGAAATGCCGGAATATATCATGAATGCCTGTAGGCATTTTTGCCCCCCCCCCCCCCCATGCCTGCAGGCATTTTCGCCCTGAATGGGTTAACTAATTCATAACAAAGTCTAACTTCATGGTCTCTTTATCAAAATACACAAAAAAGTGTACTACAATCTCCAACCACAAAAGCCTGTTGTGACAGAGACTACCAAGACAAAGGATATGCTCGAAGTCCAGATGAAATAAATGAAATAAAAAGAAAAGGATACATGGATTGAGGCCAGTCTAGGCTCTACAGTCTCAACCTGCCAATGTGGCACTCTCCCAGCAGATCTTTTGAGGAAGTAGAGTAGAGAAGTAGAGATCTCTGCCAGGAGAGTGAAAAAGACGGAGGCCTATCTTCCTTACATCCAGTACTACAGGATTGCTGTTAAACATTCAGCACCAGTATTTCATCAGAATAAAGCACTGAAAATTGTAAATCACTAGTATTAGGAAAGAATATAATTTCTTAGGGCTTACTGCCTGGATTTATGTATGGGATGATAATGTAATGGTGTGATTATATAACTAATAACTCTCTCAACCTGAATTCGGTTTTAAATTGAGATATTTTTGTTGTGATCTGGCCTGGATTGAAAACCAAATGTAATTTTTGGCTCTATGACCTAATGAATAAAATAGGAGAAAAAAGACTTGAGCAAGTCTATGTAGCCAAGAGAGGTGGCGTGACTGTCAGTTCAAGGTCTTTCTCTAGTAAGAAGTAGTTACAAGTCCCTTAATTCATTTGACCAGTCTAGTTATCAACCGCATTAGTGCTGACGTCACATGGTGGATTCCTGCTCTATGATGGGAGTTTCTAGTGGCAAACATACCCGACCTCTAGCACCTACAGTAACACCTGGGCGGGGACACTATCTTGAGCGGCTGTTCTACCAAAGATGCCTTTACAGGCTGCCAGTCGGCGCCGGGCTGGAAATGCGCAAAAGGTCTATGAATTGCCCGTGCTGTTCCACCAACCTACCTATTTCTAGCCGGCAGACGACCATAGGGCGCGCACACACCACCCAGCTGTTCCAAGCCGGGCAGCCGGGGGGCGACGGTGGAGCGAGGAGCACAAAGGGGCGATACTGTCTGGTGGCCGTTGGCCTCACTAACACTCTAAAGGCTCTGTTCCATATAGCCGATTTTACTCACGATCTTGTACTGGAGTGGGGCTGGGGTGGGACTTGACTGGTACTGGAGCCTAACTGGTGTGTGTCCGCTGACTCCCAGCTGAAGGTGGTCTGGGCCTAGTCTGTACATAGACTGGTAGTATGTTCCATATAGCCGACATGGTCCAGTCACCATCCGCTCCTAAGTGGTAAGGCATCGGGTGAATAGACTGGTGTGCTCATCCACTAGTAGTAACACGCTTCCACTGCATAACAACCAACCCCCTCCCAACTCCCTCCAGCTCATGCTCACAACCTTCCACCCGATGTAGGTCATACCCTCCTCCAGTCACACCCCCGATGCAGTAGATTGCTTAAAATAGACCTGACTGAGCTCTTTGTTGCCTTGATGTTTCCCGCTCATCGGGACATTTCCCCGCGCATCTCCCGTCCCAGGACAAGTAGACTTGCAGTCAGTCAGAAAGGGTCAGAGAGGGTTACTCATTGTGTCACTAAGTATGTGTCATTTAGTGTGTGTCACTTAGTGTGTGTCACTTAGTGTGTGTCACCTAGTGTATGTCACTTAGTGTGTGTCACTTGGTGTGTGCCACCATACTGCCTCTCCACCATACTGCCCTTCTACTACACTGCCCCTCCACAATACTGCCCCTCTATCATACTGCCCCCCCCCCACCATACTGCCCCTCTCCCATACTGCCCCTCTCCCATACTGCCCCTCTACTATACTGTCCCTCCGCCATACTACCCCTCTACTATATTGCCCCTCCACCATACTGCTCCTTTACCATACCTTCCTTTAACCATACTGCCCCTCCAACATGCTGCCCCTCCACTATACTGCCCCTTTCCCACACTGCCCCTCCACCATACTGCCCCTCTACTACACTGCCCCTCCACCATACTGGCCCTCTCCCATACTGCCCCTCTTCTACACTGCCCCTCTACTACACTGCCCCTCCACCATACTGCCCCTCCACCATACTGTCCCTCCACCATACTGCCCCTCTCCAATACTGCCCCTCTACTACCCTGCCCCTCCACCATACTGTGCCTCAACCATACTGCCTCTTTCCCACACTGTCCCTCCACCATACTGCCCCTCGACTATACTGTCCCTCCACCATACTGCCTCTCCACCATACTGCCCTTCTACTACACTGCCCCTCCACAATACTGCCCCTCTATCATACTGCCCCTCCACCATGCTGCCCCTCTCCCATACTGCCCCTCCACAATACTGCCCCTCTATCATACTGCCCCTCCACCATGCTGCCCCTCTCCCATACTGCCCCTCTACTATACTGCCCCTCCACCATACTGCCCCTCCACCATACTGTCCCTCTGCCATACTGCCCCTCTACTATATTGCCCCTCCACCATACTGCCCCTCCACCATGCTGCCCCTCCACCATACTGCCCCTCCACCAAGCTATGGGAGAGGGGCAGTATGGTGGAGGGGCAGTATAGTGGAGAGGCAGTGTAGTACTTAGAGGGGCAATATGGGAAAGGGGCAGTATTGTGTAGTACTTAGAGGGGCAATATGGGAAAGGGGCAGTATCTATATAGAACGTCCTGACCATGCTGTACAAGTCACAGAACGAGATGACAATTTACGGTTTGTACGGAACGAGGCGTTTACGCCGAGTTCCGTACAAACCGTAAATTGTCGTCGAATTTGGGGAAAGGGGCAATATTGTGTTGGGGCAGTATGGGAGAGGGGCAGTATGGTGGAGGGGCAGTATAGTGGAGGAGCAGCCTAGTAGAGGGGCAGTATGGGAAAGGGGCAGTATGGTGGAGGGATAGTATGATAGAGGGGCAGTATGGTGGAGGGACAGTATGGTGGAGGGGCAGTATGATAGAGGGGCAGTATGGTGGAGGGGCAGTATGATGGAGGGGCAGCATGGTGGAGGGTCAGCATGGTGGAGGGGCAGTATGGTGGAGGGGCAGCATGGTGTCCAGAGGGGCAGTATGGTGAAGGGGCAGCATGGCCTCCAGAGGGGCAGTATAGTGGAGGGGCAATATAGTAGAGAGGCAGTATGATAGAGGGGCAGTATTGTGGAGGGGCAGTGTAGTAGAAGGGCAGTATGGTGGAGAGGCAGTATGGTGGAGGGACAGTATAGTTGAGGGGCAGTATGGTGGAGGGGCAGTGTGGGAAAGAGGCAGTATGGATGAGGGACCGCACAGACCCTTTCCTAGTGACACAGACAAAACACAATAGATGAAGGGACTTTTGCAAGACTACTTATCTAGGGTTGTTTTCCCGCGCTCAACGCGGGGTCAGGGGTCACGTATCGAGCCCCTCACCACCCTACATATGGTGTTGAGTAACCGGTCTATATATAACCCAGCGGTGTGAGCAAGTACAGATACACCAAACAGGATGAACTGTCTTGTTTATTGATTAAAAGAAATTTTTAAAAAGAGATTGACACAGGGTACTGGTAAATCAGTGCTGGCGTTTATGTACTGGTGAGTGAGGACTGGTGAGTGAGGACTGGTGAGTGAGGACTGGTGAGTGAGGACTGGTGAGTGGGGCCTGGTGAGTGAGGACTGGTGAGTGAGGACTGGTGAGTGAGGACTGGTGAGTGGGGCCTGGTGAGTGAGGACTGGTGAGTGAGGACTGGTGAGTGAGGACTGGTGAGTGAGGACTGGTGAGTGAGGACTGGTGAGTGGGGCCTGGTGAGTGAGGACTGGTGAGTGAGGACTGGTGAGTGAGGACTGGTGAGTGAGGACTGGTGAGTGAGGACTGGTGAGTGAGTACTGGTGATCGGGGCCTGGTGAGTGAGGACTGGTGAGTGAGGACTGGTGAGTGAGGACTGGTGAGTGGGGCCTGGTGAGTGAGGACTGGTGAGTGAGGACTGGTGAGTGAGGACTGGTGAGTGAGTACTGGTGAGTGGGGCCTGGTGAGTGAGGACTGGTGAGTGAGGACTGGTGATCGGGGCCTGGTGAGTGAGGACTGGTGAGTAAGGACTGGTGAGTGGGGCCTGGTGGGTGAGGACTGGTGAGTGAGGACTGGTGAGTGAGGACTGGTGAGTGAGGACTGGTGAGTGAGGACTGGTGAGTGAGTACTGGTGAGTGAGTACTGGTGAGTGGGGACTGGTGAGTGAGGACTGGTGAGTGAGTACTGGTGAGTGAGGACTGGTGAGTGGGGCCTGGTGAGTGAGGACTGGTGAGTGAGGACTGTTGAGTGAGGACTGGTGAGTGAGTACTGGTGAGTGGGGCCTGGTGAGTGAGGACTGGTGAGTGAGGACTGGTGAGTGAGGACTGGTGAGTGAGTACTGGTGAGTGGGGCCTGGTGAGTGGGGCCTGGTGAGTGCGGACTGGTGAGTGAGGACTGCAGCTGGTTGGCCAGGAAATATCTGTTTTTCCAGACTTACACTGGAGTACATCTGGACTGGGATATACATGTGTTGGTGTTGAGGTTGATAGGGTGTTGCGCCATAAGTCGGAGCAATGGATGAGAGGGCCAGATGGCGCGAAAGATATGCCACGCAACGCCCCTCAGTGACACCGGCGATTAAGTCACAACACATCGCACACAGAGGCCAGTACCGCTGCAGTCAAAGGGGACGGGGCTGGTCACCATCTGGATCCCCCCCCCCCCCAGATGGGCCGACGCACTACTGAGACACTACAGTCCCAGGCCCGATATGCTACAGTGCTGGTGGGACCTCCTCCATTCTAACAACGTGCATCAGATGTGGGTCAGACACACACCAGTCGGCTAAAAATAAAATTAGGATGTAGTGAGTTGTGGGTTAGTTGTGGGTCAATTCGGCTATATGGAACTAGGCCTTAAGCGAGTTCTCCGTTCATTCGATAGGGGCGCCTCGCACGTAAAAAATTGGTGCTACAGTGCTAACATACAAGTCAAGCTCATATACGATTGTAAAATGAAAAAAAGGAAATAAAGTTAGATATCATAGAAAGAGGTTGGTAGCTAAGTAACGTCAGAAGGGTCTGCGTATTACGTAGTTATTCAGGAGTTATATCTTATAGATAAAGATATCTACAGCAGGGAGTCTTTAAAGACAAATGCAGGTAGGTATCGAAGTACCCTCTATATCTATACTCAGAACTGAATTTTATGCAGGTGCTGCCATCTGATTTCACGAAAATATTGCAGTTTCCCATAGACACCAATACTTAAGCACTTAAGGAGTGTTCATCATTTACGGCAGGGAGGGGATGAGCTATTGGGGGGGGGCAGTTTATATGACGATATTTGCCTGGGGGTCAATTTACTCAGAGGTATTTGCATGGGGGGCATTTTATTTAGAGGTATTTACCGGGACATTTGCCTGGTGGGGGGGGGGTTCAATTCACGGTATTTCCCTGAGGGCGGGGGGGGGGGGTCAATTTAAGTGATTTCTATTTTTTGTGATTCACCCACATATAAGAGGTTCTAGAACTGTGTATTTCAGATCATCTATACAATTTAGAGGCCAATAGTGCCTGATCTCTTCTAGCAGAATTAGGAAATTTGCATATATATTTATAAGTATGGTGATTGTGGCAGAGAAGATAAGTGAGGTACTGTAACACCTGGCAGTGCCATGTCTGCGGAGTATGGGGTCATCATACTAAGACTTTTTGTAATCTGCCTTGCAAGAGCTTTTCTGAGATAATGTTAATTGCAATGTTTTTCAATGATCATCTCACCAAAGTTAGCAGCAGAATTGTTGGCCTATTGAGGCAGAGACTATCACAGGGTTATTGCAGGTCCTTGTATTTTCATTAATGTCTTGAGTAATCTGTAATGTCACCATAAATGTACATATTTTCAACAAATACTCCCTGATAAAACAACAGCTGCCTGATGAAAATGTAAGGTAAATGACAGTTGCTGTGATGAATGACTATTTCAATAAAATTCACTGAACTTGTAAACTCCCAAATCACCACAGTAACATTACCCAAGAGATAGTACCTTCAATTGCTTATTCATGACCCTTATTTTGCTAGGAGATATACTTCATCACCACAAATTCAAAAAATAATTTACTATGAGAATGTATTACATAATCGTCAGGACATCCTCAAAAAAAGCAAGACCTGCATTCTACCCATGTACTAAGTGGTATCAGAACCAGTTATTTTCTGTGATAATTATGAGTATCTGGCCTCTGCTACACATGTTTATAGTATACAGACCAACAAGATATGAGGAGAGATAGTGCCAACTGACATTGTGTGGTCACTGTTAGCAGGGATCTGGGATCTTACAAAAACTGGTAGTTTCTTCATTAATTCAGTTGGCAGTATAGGTTTGATTGTAAATGGTAACAAAAGCTAGGTGAACATTCACCTACCATCTGTAATAGACTGCATTCATGTGATGGCTTTCTACCTGCCAAGACATTGCTTTTCCTGCGCTCTGGTGCCAAATATTGGGATATCCTTTCCTGGGTGTGGCACATGGTTATCCCAAAAATGCCTGCAGAATATTTAACTGTACTTTGACATTTCAAAAGATGTATCAATGCGAGAACATTCCCTTGATCAAGCTCAATAGAATTGTCATACTTTCAAATAGTCAATGACCAGCTTGATATATTGGGATTGGAGTGAAAGGTTGGCACCAATGCTATGAAAGTAAAAATGGGTTTTGCTTTAGTCTTGGATTTTTGTGAGACTGGCATACCTCCCACTGGTAATGAGGGCCCCCTAGTCTCATTGGTGTGATCTCATACACTTTCACATTGAAAAAGTCCCTGCACCAGTGACTAAGTACTGGGTGCTAACCACAGGCACTTGGGTCTCAAGCAAGGCATTCACATGGGAAAAAGCTGCATGTCAGAGACTATGTACCATGTGAAAGGGAGCATGTCTGAGACTATGCACTGGGTGTGTCCTTCTATATGAATCCAATCCACCATTTTCCTTCAAGAATGGGATAGCTCAATTTCAGTATTCTGCTCTGAGATTTTTGGACAGAGAGAAAATTATCAGAAATTGGGGAAAAGATGTAAAGTACACCAGTCTCAAGTACATGTAAATCCCTCTTTATGAAAACATTTGTTTTTAGAAAACAGCAGACTTGCTAAGCCACAATATGAAAGTGGTGCTTTGCAGAGCTTTGTATGTTCGACACCAAAACACCAGGGAACTATCAATAATGATGTAAGAACTAATACAGCATATTATTCACAATGTGATGTATGCATTAAGAATATCACAGGGTGCTTCCTAACAGGTCCTCGCTCGAGATAGTGGTCAAGGCCTAACCGTTTGGACTGCCACCCCCAGCGTTTGAACCATCCCCTGTCTTCGTTTGGACTGACCCCCCGATAGGGTATATAAGGAAGCAGATTTCAACTCACAACTCACTTGGAACCCAGACACTGTGGCGTCAACATCTCCATGCTGCTCAGCATTACCACCACTGCAGTGTCAGGCTTGAAACACCATAGGACTCTAGGCTACAGAGGCCTTTACTGAGGATTGGGCTTCTCCATAAGCTACTATCACCCCAGCACTGGAGGAAAAGACACTGATGACTGCTACCACTACTTGGATCATCTATATCCACAAGTCAAGGAGACATTGAACAATAACTGAAAGTGATAGACGGTGAGAACTGCTTAGACCAAGAGGACTTATATCATATGTACACTACAGAAGTGTATATGATTTTGTATGTTGATGAGAATTGTTATGTAACTGTATACTTTGCTATAATATATGTTATTAATACATATCTGTGTATGGTTATCTGTCTTCTACATTTAGCATAGAAGATATTCTGAATTCTCTTTTCTTGTCACTGGGTTAGCTAGTCTATAGGATTAGGCCTTAGCTACTGTACGTGACAACAATCTTTTAAAAACTTCAAATATATGAAAAACAAACCAGGACTATTTTCTGTACAAGAAAATTGCAATGGCTTTAGAGTTTGTATGTTGTGTATGAATATGCTAAGACTATCAAAGGCAATACCGCTGTCAGGATATTGCTCCATGACCTTATGGGTCACTGTACAGAAAAACGTACTTTGGGAAACTTTTCTAACTTTCTACATTATACAGAAGCTCAAAGTATTTCTATTCATCTGACAGAGTTATATTTGGTATTCATGGACAGAGAACATTAAAATGTAACAGAAAATATATTTTATTAGGGGTTTCTTTCCCATACCTTCAGCTTTTGAGTCATTGAATCCTGAAAAACATGTAAATTTAACAATTATTTAAGAAATATATAAAAAGAAAATTTTAAGAAATATATCAACAACTTACCTCTATCACTTAACCCTTTAACCGCCGCACGCCAAATCCGGACGGGAGTTGAACCGCCGCGCCCCCTATCGCTAACCTATGTACTACACCGCCGCAGGCTTTTACTATATGCTCCCTCGTACCGCCGGCCCCTTTCCCTGTGACTTGGGAGCGGCCATTGTTTTGACGGTGGTAGTGGTAGAATTTCTCCATTTTCTCCGTAAATTGATGATGTTTTAATAAAAGATGACCATTACGGCAAACAGGAGGCCTGTATCTTGGTGTGTATATGTATTTTGTCACTAAAATTAATGGTTGAATATATGTTGAATATATATCTCAAACTGAAGTTGGCCTAAAATTCGTCCGCCTATCTAAGGCCTTACACACTACTGTAGCAGATTTGTTCGCATTAATATATATTGTCGTTAAAGTTCATGAAACCTACATTAATAATCAAATATGATCCTTACCTACACAATTCTAAAGTATTATGAAATAAAACAACGCCTAAGGTGATCTAAGCAATATCGAAAGTTTAAACTCGCGCACCATAGCAAAACCGTTGGTGGGGGCAGGAGTGTCAGTGTCAATATGGATAGCTAAGCTGATTCCTCTACGCAATGGACGCTGTGTAAAATCATCTCTCCTCGTCAAATAGCGGATTAACAACAGAAATGAAACCCAGCAACTTCATTATAAGGCTTGTGCCTCCAAAAGGATATAAATATAATGGCGGAAAAACCATCGAAAGTGTGTTTAATACAGTGATAACTTCGGATCTTTGAGGCTGGGGGTATAGGTGTCAAGTCCAGTGACAGCGCCATGTCTGCTAAGCTGTCTGCTACAAGTTGATGCGACAACCCACAGAATTGCCATTTATATCATCCTATGGTGTCAACAGTGTAAACTGGGACCAGCATCATGTTCGTCTGATCAGCAGCTATACGAAGGTGTCAGACTTGACACGGTGGAATTAACCTAACGCTTTGTAACTAATATCGGCAAAGCCTCTATAGAGTGCTGTCTAGATTATAAGGTTGAGTCTATGGGAAGCCGTGTCACTGCTCGAACAGTAGAGTTGTCAAGTTATAATACCAAATCAGCTCGCACCGGGTTTAAACTTTAGATAAATGATTAATGATATGTATATTCATGATCTACACACTGTAAGGTTTGTTTCTATCTAAATAATGTCCAGGTTTGATGTCTTTAGATTTAATAATTCAAATTAAACATTGGGTATTACGCAGTCGGCTTGCTGGTTCAGTTGAATCTTAGACGATGATCACAAAATCAGCTCAGATAGGGTTTAAACAATAATATTAACCACAGGAAAGTATATGTGGACATTGTATGGACTCCAAGGTTTCTTCCCGTATGTATTTTATCAGATTTGGACGAGAAGAGACCAAGATATTAAAATATTACGATGCAAGTTACGCACGTTGAATTCTGGCCTAGCTCGATACGCCATTGCTTATATTGTGTAGTTAGGGTGGTCGAGCTGTCATTAGAAATCAGCTTGCACCGGGTTTAAACTTTAGATTAATGATTAATGATATATATATTGATATTCTACACACTCTAAGCTACCATTCTATGTAAATAATGTCCAGGTTTGACGAGTTCAGATATAATAATTCAAATTTAACCTTGGGTATTACGCAGTCGGCTTGCTGGTTCAGTCGAATTTCAGAGCAGCTTTTCTAAATCATATCGGACATGGTTTAAACAATAGAATTAACCAAAGGGAAGTGTATTTTCACATTCTATAGACTCCAAGGTTTGTTCCCGTATGTATTTTATCAGATTTAGACGAGAAGTGACCAAGATATTGAAATATTAAGATGCGAGTTACGCACGTTGAATTCTGGCCTAGCTTGATACGCCATTGCTAATACTGTGTAGCTAGGGTGGTCGAGCTGTCATTAGAAATCAGCTCGCACCAGGTTTAAACTTTAGATTCATGATTAATCATACGTATATTCTTATTCTACACACTCTAAGCTACCATTCTATGTAAATAATGTCCAGGTTTGACGAGTTCAGATATAATAATTCAAATTTAACCTTGGGTATTACGCAGTCGGCTTGCTGGTTCAGTCGAATTTCATACGATGATCACAAAATCAGCTCAGATAGGGTTTAAACAATATAATTAACCACAGGGAAGTGTATTTTCACATTCTATACACTCCAAGGTTTGTTCCAGTATGTACTTTATCAAAAATAGACGAGCAGAGACCAAGATATTAATAAATTAAGATGCGCATTACGCACGTTGAATTCTGGCCTAGCTCGATCCGCCATTGATTATACTGTGTAGCTAGAGTGGTCGAGCTGTCATTAGAAATCAGCTCGCACCGGGTTTAAACTTTAGATTAATGATTAATGATATATATATTGATAATCTACATACTCTAAGCTACCTTTCTATGTAAATATTGTCCAGGTTAGATCAGGTTAGAATTAATAATCGAACAAAGAAAGTCAGCATTACGCATTTTTGTGTTTTGGCAAACTAAATAGTCTCTTTCAGGGGTTTGAATCTTAGATAAATGGATTTTCGTCTATTTTAACATGAACTACACACTGTCAGCTTCATGATGCTACAATATTGTCCATTTTGGTCGATTTGAGACCAAGTAATTGAAATATTAAGATGTGCCATACGCACTCTCTATACTATACTATAGGTTTGGTACAGGAGTGCGGATCTGGGCCAGACATGATTAGGAAAATCCTTTATTATGAGGATTTAGCTTAAATATGCTTCTGGAGACATTAATATTCGTAAACTGCAGATTCTTAGCTTCCTCCTGATATATACTTTGTGTATTTCGGACAATGTGGCATTTAGTTATCGAATTTAGAAGATTAAAAGCTTTACTATAGGCTTGGTAGGGGATTCAGGCGCTGGTCGAGATACGATTTAGAAAATCTTTTATTACGAGGATTTAACTTAAATTTTATTATTGGAGACATTAATATTCGTGGACTATGGGTTCTTAACTTTCTCCTGATATATACTTTGTGTATTTCGGACAATGTGGGATTTAGTTATTTAATTTAGAAGATTAAAAGTACTCAGTGAATAAAATGGCTTATTTCGCCATAGCTAGGTTCTAGCACAGCTCTTTCTAAATGATTTATTTTAGGCTGTCAGCATTGAATCTATGGACGGGGACTTGGATTAGGGTAACCTACACTGTCTGAGGTTTGTTTATATGAAATATCATTCAATTTGAACCGGGGATGATTTAGAATTTAATTAACCAAAACGGTCATCTAATCTGAGCCTTTACTATGGGTGCGGAAGGGAAGTTAGGCGCTGGGCAAGACACGATTTAGAAAATCATTTATTTTCATGATTTAACTTGAAATATATGATTGGAGACATTAATATTCGTAAATTAGAGATTCTGGGCTTTCTTGCGATATATATAATGTGCAATTCGGACATGGTGGGACTTAGATATTGATTTATGAAAATTAGATTCGAGCAGTGACTATATTGGCTTATTTCGCCATAGCTGGGTTATAAGACATCTTTTTCAAAATGATTTATTTGAGGCATTCAGCATTGAATCTATGAACGGGGACTTATATCAGGGTAAACTACACTGTCTGAGGTTTGGTTATATGAAATATCATTGACTTTGAACCAGCGAAGAATTTAGAATCGATTTAACAGAAAGGGTAATCTATCATAGGCTTTACTATAGGAGCGGTACAGTAGTAGGGCTCAGGTCAGGACATGATTTTGAAAATCTTTTTTTAATAGGTTTTAACTTGAAATATATGATTGGAGACATCAATATTCGTAAATTAGATACTCTCAGCTTTGATTTGATATATATCTCGACCATTTCGGACAAGTTGGGACTTAGATATTGATTTTTGAAAATTAGATTCGAGCAGTGACTATATTGGCTTATTTCGCCATTGATTATACTATGGACTCGCCTAAGGATTCTAATGGAGTTTGATCATTACAAGGCTACATGTGGTTATTTCCCACACTCTAAGGATCATCTACATATAGATTTAATGTCCAGGCTGATATATTGAATTCGGAAAATTCGACTTGTGCCTAATCAGCATTGACATCTCCATGAGGAGTTAACTTTTAAATCGATTGCTGGACAATGATCCACTATATCTACATACGAATACTTCTGGAAGTGAGAAAGGAAGACAAGGTAGGTGAAGTAAGATTTATGATATATTTTAATAATGTGATATATTTGTTTCAGATATATTATTCAGCAAGATATATTATTCAGCAGGTTGACAAGGCTTATACATTTCCAGGTGCAGCAGTCGTCATCGTATTCACAATATGTACATAGATTAGTGTTGGCTATACACAGATAGGGATGTTTTATTTCAGATTCAACAAGATATAAATATATTCAGTGTCTGTCTGGCACTCAACGTGGTCAGACCTACAGGCTTTTTCTCCGATATAATAATCAATTTAACCACTTCTGGTCGATATATTTTCACAAAATGTACATGTGGAGAACCTTGAAGGTCTATAGATCGTCCAGGATGTCTTTGTTTCAGGTTGATACAGTAGATTAGATATAAAAACCAATTATATTTCGTATTCGTACACTTCTCAGTTAAATCGTAGAATAGCATTACATGCTAGATCACATAGGCCGGAATGTTTCAGCTTCATATACATTGATCAGTGTCGGCTATACACAAATAGGCATGTTTTATTTCAGATTCAACAAGATATAAATATATTCAGTGTCTGTCTGGCACTCGACGTGGTCGGACCTACAGGCTTTTTCTCAGATATAATAATCAATTTAACCACTTCTGGTCGATATATTTTCACAAAATGTACATGTGGAGAACCTTGAAGGTCTATAGATTGTCCAGGATTACTTTGTTTCAGGTTGATAACGTCGATTAGATACAAAATCCAAATATATATCGTCTTCGTACACTTCTCATTTGAACCATAGAATAGCATTACACGCTAGATATGGATTTACACAGGTATGAATGATCTATTGCAATTAAAATACGATCTGAAAAAAGAATTGGACACCGGCAAACGATGAGACGAGTGAGGCTGCTGGGGCGCTTTGCTTTGTTTTCATATGATTGCATTGACATTGTGATACGATTTGATCAAGTTTTAAATAGTCGACAAGGTATACATTGATTCAGTGTCTGTCTGGCACTCCACGTGGTCGGACATGGGGGCTTTTTCTCCGATATAATAATCAATTTAACCACTTCTGGTCGATATATTTTCACAAAATGTACATGTAGAGAATCTTGTCGACATATAGATCGTCCAGGATTACTTTGTTTCAGGTTGATATCGTAGATTAGATACAAAACCATATCGTTTGTGTCCATAGACTTCACAGTTGAATGATAGAATAGCATTACGTGCTAGTTTACATAGGCAGGAAAGGTTCTGGTTGATATAAATTTATCGATTAGCGACTAAAAAACGATTCACACTAACAGTTGAATCATAGAATAGCATTACATGCTAGATATGGATTTAGACAGGTAGGAAACATATATTGTTTCAGGTTGATACATTAGATTAGATGTTAAAAACAATTCTGTTGTGAATCGTAGATTGTTACTACGTGATAGATTTACATAGGAATTAATAAATAGATACAGACAAGCTGGAAAAACATGAAAAAAAAAGACAAATGCTGAAAAACACACAAGTGTACAGGTCGTCGAATAGACATCAGATCGAAAGGGTTCATGGTTGTAACATATAATTTAGAATAGTGTATCTGAAGGTTCAGTTGAAAGAGAGTTTTTGAAAATTACGAAATACAAGTAGCAGAAGCCACAGGCAGTTTAATAGTTAGCAAGGTTTAATATACCGATAATTTGATAAATTTGGATATCGTGGGAAGATTGCTTTGACGTCGGGACTTTAATTTTGAGTCTAAAAAGGTGGGTGGGGGGGGGGGGAGATCGCAGATCATATATTTAGACTACTCTTCTGTGGAACTCTATGGTTTGTCAAAAATAGATTTTGTGTGGTAGATCCTAAAACAGTGAGGTAAACAAAGGTGAGTTCCACAGGTTTTACAGCCATACCGAGTTTGTTTTCTGGGGCCGAATCCATTCTTATTACGATAGTAATATACTCGGCAAAAGCTTTTTCGCTCCAAATCATCTGGAAGACATCTAGAGTTAAGTCGGTTGACTGATTGAGAAATAGGTCGGTCAACAGTCTCGTCGGTCGCTTTTACGATCTGCTGGATCAGACACAGAGAAAAGTCGACCAAAGAAATCTTTTTTTCCGAGACGGAGTTAAACATTATCTGGGCATTTAATTTCATCACTTCCAGAACAAAGAAAAACAATTTCTTGGGCCATTTACGGCTTTTACGACCGAAAGAATAGTAGTTCGCCATTTGGTCTGCTAAGTCCACCCCGCCCATGTACTGACAGTAGGATTTAACGGATTCGGGACAGGGGAGTTCTTTCTTAACGAATTTACCATCAGTACCCCGTACAGTTCGTACGCACGTTGACATTATCGAACCGTGAATAGTGGAGAGGATACGAATTATTTTACGGTCAAGCCACAAAGTCAGGAGCAAACTTCCACACCTAGAAAAAACAGAATCGCCTTTCTCTTTCAACTGTGGGTGTTTTTTTGCCATGAAATGCTTAGGAACCTCCGTGCGATTCATTTGGAGAGTTCCACAGGCATATGTCTTGAGGGAGTGAAGCTTCTCGAGAACCTGTACACCAGTGTAAAAATTATCGAAATAAACGTGGTAACCCTTGTTTAACATGTCAGCACCCCTAAGCAGCCTCATAATGATATTTTCAGTAGTATTACTCCCCCTACGGTCATCGCGCCCGTAGAAGGGAATAATGCGAAGCACAAAGCCCGTAGCCGACTCCGCCAGCACCCAATACTTGAGTCCCCATTTACACGGTTTGTTTGGCATATACTGGCGATGTCGACTACGGCCCTTGTGCTTAACAATGGTCTCATCGATTGCCAGCTCCTTTCGTGGTGTATAAACAGATTTTACAATAGAATTGAAATGTCTGAAAAAAAAATTTGTGAGTTTGTGGGGATCACGGTTTGCATATGTCCGGGGGCGGGAAGAAGTTGTCTTGCTGTGATCCGGCGTCCGCGTCTGCGTCATTCTCATTGGTTGCGTTTTGCTCAGTGGAGAAATCGAGAAATCTATAACAAACAAGTTGATAATTGCCCTAAGTAACGCAAAACAGACAATATACACAAAATCTGAAATAGTGTGAAAAAGAAATGTAGTATAGATGCTGGAAAGTACATGAAAGCGACTTCGACACTTCTACATATGCAAATTAGCGAGTAGTCACAACGTCGTGTTGTCTTATCCCAGCGCGGCTTGCGCTGTCATCTTCTGCTGTCACGATTAAACATAACATAAACAAGAGCGAGTTCTGACATTACTTACCGGAGTATGGCGAGGAATCTCGCTCTTGTCATCAGACTTCGTATACCAGGGGTGGCGAATTCGGTGATTGTGGACCAGTAGTGTTCCAGTTCGGGTTTTTTCAGCAGTCCCATCAGAAAAGTTAGTCCGATGAACCTAAGTAGCTCGTTGACAGAGACGGGCACCCAGGCTGCCATTTTCTTCTGTGTGCCACACCCACCTCGATGTTTTTCTGCATACTCGTTGGTCTTCTTCGCTAGGTTGGTGATAAACGACACAGACAGGAAGATCCTGAAGTAGTCCAGTACGGTGGTGTATTTTTCCCTGTCGACTCTTGGATTAATACCGGTTTCTTCAGTGAACTCGGCCTGCTCTTCATTTCTCGCGATGTTTTTCCCGTAGTGGGTCCACTTGCGTCCCTCTGCTGTCGTCCTTGTTATAAGGTTGGATATGGGTTCATGGTCTTCATCATCCTCAGAACTGGACGTGTCTGTATGTAGATCAACCCAATCATCTTCCTCGAAGTCTTCGAAATTCTCAAAACCATCGAGCAAAGCCTGCGTAGCAGGGTCCATATCACGAGTTTCGTCAGCCATCGCGAGTAAAGCGATATATTCTGTCGGAGCGAGTAGATATACTCGCACCCGACAAAGGTGCAGTGCTATCTACGGCGTTTGGAAGAAATTACTGTCTTTTATAGTCGATTGTCAACATCGCCTTGGTAACGAAATACCCTTAGAAAATCGTATTTATTCATTTTATATCTATTTTCTGAAGTATCACCGACAGCGTTAATGTATTACACTGACATCGACTGGAAATGTTTTTTGGATTCGCTAGAGCGCATACATTTGATAAAAATAAAGAAGTGATTTTCTCCACTCGGCGTCTGGTGAATCTTTAGGGCATTTCCGATATAATAATTTATATAACCACTAAATATCAATATTAATTCACAAAATATAACTGTGAATAGTCGTGTTTGCTGTCAGAGCATTCAGAAAAGAAAAAGAAGAAAAAATGTGACACTGTCCATTGACATCTTTGTAACTCAGTCGGCGACTGCTTCACCATGGTAAAGCTTTGTTATTGATTTTTATTAATGATCACATTCATAATATATTTTCATACTTTTAATATTCTCTATGTTTCAATGATTCTTTTGGCTTATTTCACAATATTATACGGGCTTTGGTGCTTTGCCGTAGTGCCGTCTTTGTTGTTGTACGGGCGGGAATGTAAAACTAGGGCGACCGGAAGTGTAACTCTCCACTGCTGCGTTTGTCGAAGAAAATGTAAACATCGGCAGAGAATTTGCAAATCAGTGAAAACGAAAGGGTAAGACCTCCTAAAAACTCGCAAATTAGATAATATATGACTATTTTCAACTTGTGCGAGCAAGAGAACCAATTCTTTAGGGTATAAATATGTGACAACTCGTTCGACAATTCGCTATATCGGGAAATGCGCTGTCAGGGACACCACTGGTCCATAGGCACGACTCGATCTGTGCATTGCTTTATTTTTCTCCGTGTTCTACTCGCAAATAACCACCGCAATTTTACTAAATAGACTCAAAACGCACAACTACATTGATTTTAAACTGTTTTATTTATATATGGAAGTTTTATTAACCCTTTTGTGCTTAAATCTACTGCAAAAAATGAATTTGAAAAAAATCCGAGTTTATGATGCCTCAAGGCATCATGCGGCGGTACACAGGGGAATGCCTGGAGGCATCATGCGGCGGTAGCCATGGGAAGGGTTAAAGGGTTAATACCAACCAAATAAATCAATATAGTCACATATACAGATATATCAGGTTATAATTTGTACAAATTTCAGCTGTTTCAATTTATTTACTAAGTCCCTAGAGCCTTATTTAAAAAACACTTTTCAATATGGAATGTTCAGTATGTGGATTTTATAGCTCTGTATAAAAAAGATCATCTTATATTGCTCTATAAGTTAACTAACAAATTTTACCATGGGAAGTAAAGAATGGTTAGAATAAAACCTGAAAAAATTGGCCTCCTGCTACAAAAACTGACTCTTGCATTGAGTTCCCAGTAGGGTGCATCAGATTTTATACTTTTTTGAAACCGAACGTTCCTAAATGCTTAGATACTTCACTCCAAATTTTGCTTAAATTAAGCCTAATTGTATTCATTCCATGGTGCCAAATCAATATTTATACTCACATGGGAGACTTTATATTTCCCATTATACTATACTATACTAATAGGACTTTTTGGAAATGAAAATTTATATTCACTTCTCTTTTGAACAATTCTAAATCTTTGAATAACCCAGTCTCATACCGAACGTTCTCTGAAAAGGTAAAGTATTTTTTTAAAGTTATGCCAAAACTGAACCATTGATAGGAAATGAGTAAAATTATATTTTTCTTATAGCTAAATATATATTTTTTAACATGAAATAGGATTTGTCCATCAAATACTAAATCAATTTTTTTCTGTTTTGAAGCAAATGTATGTTTTTCCGTACAGTGACCCATATGCAGTGCAGCTCCACAGTATTAGTATCTACTCAATGGTCAATGTCAGGTGATCCCCATGCAATGTAGCTTAGCACATACAAGTGGTCTTTTTGATGCCTCCACTGTCTCAATAGAACACTCCCTTAAGATATGTCTCAGAGCAGTAGGTACAGAAGCTCTGCACAGTGCTAACATGACAGGTTCACTTCCTAGATGGTGCATATCTAATCCTATAACTATACTACCAAGTTTGCAGCCATTGCTCTTAAACCATCACTAGCGGTCCACATTTTTCAAGGGTGCGCATTAGAGGATTTGATAATAGAAGTTTCCTAAAATTTGCATGCCAGAATTCACCTGGCTTTATTTACTTAACCCATTCACGCCGGGTGATGCTTTGAGGCATCAACCAGGGCTAGCCGTGTGATGCCTCAAGGCATCATCCAGGGCTGGCCGGGTGATGCCTTGAGGCATCATTTACAAAATATTCGGTTTTTTTTAAATAGAATTGGAAATAATGGCTCAATAAACATGAAACTTTCACAGAATGTAGAGATGATATCATATTTGATATTTCAGGTGAAATAGAAAATAGTTTTAAGTATCACGTGTCAGATCACATGATGCAAAATCAAAATGTTCAAAATAGGGCTGTATACCCGGCCTCTAGCGCCATCCACTGGCACTAGTACCTGGCCCCATGACTATACCCATGCCGTGGGTACCCGGCGCGATAGGGTTAATATTACTATATGTGTACATATACATGTGTATATGAGAAAGAATCAATTTAAGGCTATTGCCTAGGGCAGGGAGGGCGATGTATATCAGGGTATTTATCGGGGGGGGGGGGTATTTTGGGGCATTTCCGAGGTGGGGGGGCGGCTTATTTTGGGGTATTTCCGAGGGGGCGGTTTATTTTGGGGTATTTCCGAGGGGGACATTTCCTTTGGAGGTATTTTTTAGGGGGGGGGTTCATTTTGGAGGATTCGCAGAGTAAAACTTACCCCCCCCCCCCCCGCCATAAATAATGAACGCTCCCTACGCTTCTCCAGATGGCCTTCCCATAGAATTTAGTATGGTGACATGCCTTTTATTGCATTTTCTATTTGCTGATATATGAAACTTATATTATAAAGGGTTATTTGTAAAATCCAATAGAATTTACAAATCATTCAACTACCAGCCCGTCTTTAAAGACGATATTCATTCAGATTGACGCTGTATAGTTCACCACTACGACGCCAGGAGTCACGTATTGCCCGGATCGGTGCTGTAGTGCCACCTACTGACTAATTCTGCACCTTCATAATATTCAAATTTCTGACTTGTGTATTAACTATCCGTCACAAGTTGGTCATCAATAAAATTATGGAGAAGACTATGTTAGTACGAAAGTCTTCGTTTTTTAGATCACACCGGACTAAATCTTATCTACAAAAAACATTTGCTGAATAGATTTGAAACCTTTAGAACATTCAATCAAACCTAATATAAACACAAGAAACATTGTTGAATTCAATCATTTTATTATCTTATTTTGTACAGATAGTTCTACGATGCTATCAATTGTAATTGCCGAATCTGTCGGTCGACAGACTGATTACAAATATCCCCACCACACAATCGGCCAAAACATCTGACTTTCTGAGGATTGAACTCTCACAATGCATTGGCGAGAGAACTACCTACAGATCTGTCAATGTACATGAATAACGTATCCTACCAGCAAGTTAAATCCGACAACCACATACAAAGAGGGTTGGGCCTTCAAATAGACATGTACCAGCGGTTATCAATATTCGAATTCAATAATTTTTCATTAAAACCAAAAGCAGATTAAAACATTTCGATATTAATTTATCCAGTGGAATTGTGCTACTGACAACATGGGTGTACACTCTTGGAATTGATAGAAAACATACGTGTTTACAGGGACCCATACTAAGATTACCACCCGTTTGAAAAAGCAGTTCACTACCATACCATGCCAAATCATATCCTGGAATCAACAAAATAATCTGTATGAGGTCATAATGAACGAACAGAAACATAACGGTGACTAAACAGTAGGACCATTGACAGGGGGTATCAACGTAAGCCAGCACTGTACAAGTTATTGATAATAGTGAGTTGTCCCTCGAGTGATGATGACTTCATGTATGGCGTCATCGCACTGTGAAAAGTTAATACCATTAGGTAATCTGTGATGTAAACACAAACGTATCTCACAAACACTGTCTCAATGGATGAGCAGCAGGCAAAGCCTACAGTGGACTATAACCAAAGTATCAATCACGTTAAGCGGCGTTAGGCTGTGCTTTAGGCATACCAGCCTAAGCCTTCCGGGACGATCTACTCTTGCGAGGCTTGTAAATAGGCCTCAGTGGGTAAGTTGGCCGGAGATGTGTCCGTGTAACAAGCAGTGAGAAAATAGTGAATCGTGCTTCGTCAGTTATTACAACTGTGGCCTCCTTCGGCTTGTGGTAAGCCCTATCAGCACTATGGTGTTATCTAGGATTACTGCATGTACAATAAGGTAGCACGCACTCGAAATGCGGCATTTGGTGGCATATAGCATCTAATTCTGTCTTCACAGATTAGGACATCGAGCTTGTGTGAATTAATTTGATCCCTTTATTCCCGTAGTCCACTGGGATGTTAATGATATCGTGGTGTAAACCATTATGTTGGTACGCAACCACATTACATCCTTATTTTATCACATTCACACCATGTTAATAGGTCACAACAACGCACTCTTTACATAAGGTCGGATATGAAATTTGAAATTTGTTGCAACACTAAAAATGTCAGAACACTAGCAGGTCTAAGTCTTACTTCTTCAATGGTAAACATGCAATTTAAATTAGGGCAGCCTTTGTCTTTCATTATAATAAAAGTTTTGCAATTTGTGCTAGCTTCTTGGCAAAAAGCCTTAGGTCTCACTCAGAAAAATGTATCCATACAGCACTTCAGGTCAACTGTAAGAGTAGTAGGACTGTAAACATTATATTAAGCACGTATAATTAACTACAAAGAGAGTAGAATTAACTGAGCAAGGGTATTCTAATAAGAATTGGTTTCGACTTTCAGACGTAGATATGTCTCAAAGTATACCGTCTGTAATATGTTCTGCTCTATATGTTGATAATGCAGCTTACCGTCGCGCAGACATACAATCTACCATCTTCATTCTGTGCCTTTTGACCAAAAATGACATCATAATCGACATGATTGTAATCAAGCTTATACTACGATTTCTCCTTACAAAAATAGCTAGGTACATCGAGACACACGTGGACACATTGTCCAGTCCATCCGTTCTTGTAGCATTCGTCGCAAGCACAGTTTTTACAGTCGCTCGGTAGTAACTAGCATTTGAAAGAGTCTCCGCAGTTCTGGAATGGACAGGATCTCTCCCAGTGATCCTGTGAGACACATCGAGCAGCCCACGAGCCCACGGCGAGCTGCTCTTTACATCTCTGTAGTTCAGGGAGACTCAGTTCTCATGAACATTGAACGCACAAGGTCGTGGGGGCCGGAGCCAAGCTCGCTACATTATACACGCATCGCGCTTTTACTCCCTTGGGCTAATTGGTGGACATTGTGGGGCGTACACTGACTTTTCAGCAACAGCAATATCATCTAAATGGAAAATGTCCACAACAAAGCGGCCAGCTTTGCTCGGTAGGGAAAACAATGGGAAACGACTTCTTATTCAGGTTTCTGCCCAGTGTATTTTACATCAATGGTTCCCTGTGTGTTACCACCCAAAGTATGGGTATGAGCAGCTCTAATACTATGAGCATCTGCCATCCACTCATCAGCTTGAAGGATGAACAGTTCCAGTTTGGATAAGAAGTTCATCAGCTACTGTACCACTGCAACTGAATCTGTGCTAGCCTTTGCTTGCTCCTACTTTATTATACAGGGATGCACATTCCTGTACTACTATATTTTTTTCAAAAAAATATCATGTTGAATAAACGTTAAGAAAGCTGTGGACAGTGAGCTTCGGAAGCCGAGGTAGCTTCTTATGCAGAAGGCGAATTAAGGGTCATGCTACGACCCCCGAGGTCGCGAGGTCACGAACAAAAATGGCTGAGGTCGTAGCCCGCTCTCTGGAATTTGCAGATTTATGGGTGTGTTGTTTTTTTTTGGGGGGGGGGTGTTTTTTTTTGTAATCGACACAAGGCCTTGTTAAGAGTGTCACAGTCACAACTTCACCCGATATCTGATCAGCATCATTTCATCACCACCATCTTCATCATAACTATTACCTACAGCACGAAGTGTCAGTCGAGTGCCCACATCACATCACAGCACATAGCATCCTCTGTTGAGAAAGCTTGAGACTATAGAACTTGAGAAACACAATACACGCTGCGCTCTATGGCAGTTTTCTGATATCAATATCCTTGGCAGTTTTGTGTTTCCTTTTTTTTTCCTTTTCTTTCTTTTCTAGCCTTGGAGGAAGAGTTGTACATGTCAGAATGTGTAATTATTTTGTACATCGTCAATGATCACAAAGAGTCCAGGAGGCGTTCTTCACGATGCCCTGGTAGAATCATCCTGAGACTGACGTTTACGACGGCGGGTCGATCTCCATCACCTTACAGATCCACTCGCCGAAATTCACTTCCTTCTCGTATTCTTGTTCGGCTTTCTTCACGAATGGATGGTTCTGTGAAAGGATGAGCAATCCACTAAAATATGTACTTCATTTACATAAATCCTGAATCTTTATAGTTTTCTTCAGTACTCCAGAACTTCATAACACACACTAACATAGATTTTTTTTTTTTACTTTTACTAATTTTTTCGTTCCAATGGATTCGACTGAGGATTCCGTGGTTGAAAAAAAAACAAAAAAAAACAAAAAAAACACCAACATAGATACCTTGGACAATTTATTTGGAGTGAAACAAGTGGAATTACTCTTTTTTCCCAAGGCATGGCACATGTCGATTCAAAACTTTGTTTAACGG
The DNA here is from genome assembly GCA_950022655.1 of Alentia gelatinosa. Classification (NCBI taxonomy): domain Eukaryota; kingdom Metazoa; phylum Annelida; class Polychaeta; order Phyllodocida; family Polynoidae; genus Alentia; species Alentia gelatinosa. The sequence continues at coordinate 44,638,181 of OX465583.1, read as the reverse complement.
AAATGTACTGCAGTTTGTTATAGACATCTATCATAAACTGTGCACTATAAATATCTATTAGGAGTATATAAGTTGAAACGCTTAACACTTGACTGATAGGAGAAATGAAACAAATATAGAAATGTTTGACTTACTATTAGACTCTGAAGGTCAGCTCGTTCTGACGGCGCTTTCTTTAAGCTGGAAGGTAAAGTTACCAGTCAATAAGTATGAAAACCAATGCCATCAGGGCGGGGTTGGGGGTTGTTATATGTTTAGAATCTGGTCAAACATCAGAATATCGAAATAAGTGCCACAGAAAGTGCCAGGGGTATAGTGCACCACCATTTCAGCTATTCTCAGTGAAGTTCTAGCCTCAGCTAAGAGCTAAATGACCTTTTAATGGGTTTTTTCAACATATTAGTTTCACATCATATAACTATAACAGGGTGATGGCCTTCGATCGCCCTCTCCCCCTCCCCCTCCCCCTACAAAATAAGAAAAATCTTGTCTGGGGAAATTCTATGCCTGAACCCCTTAGTTCCTAAAACCATGTTTTAAGTTCGGGTGTCACGGTATGTCTTAACGTGCAGGGGACCAGTGGTAACTTTGCTCAGCGATAAATACCAATGGGCGTGTTGTGTTCATATATATAGCAAAATTTTTGCGACCTGACCAGGATAAGGAATCGAAACTACTTAAATCTTTTGATCTGATAATGCCTCTTTGTCTAGTGAAGCATGTATGGCGATACAATGGTTGACTAAGAAATTTGTTGTACATTCTTAACTCGTTCTGACCGAATTCCTTCCTCACGAGAATAGTATCACCGTATTGGCGTCATTACTATATTTTTTTATTATTATATACCTCAAACTGTTTATAATCAGCCAAAACTGACCATAACTTGACTCTGTTGACACTGTCACTCTCAACCAGCGCGGTAAGTACATCACAAGACTAATTGAAAGTCAGGTACACTCTCCCCAGCAGAGGTTAGATTCGCTCAAGCTAGCCAATGGCTGCAGAGACTACGATTTGGGGAGTGAACATTATTTATATATCTTCGCACATGCACAATGGGCAATATCTGGCCCTACTGTTACCAATGCGCCTTTGTTCGTAGTGTCTTGCTTCACGAGTTGCGAGGTGGTTGACAAGGCTCCCGGAACGAGTTGTCATGCGTGTTTAGCAAATACCGAGGTATTTAATGTGGGACATGCATGCAATACCGTTTAAATAGCTTAGATAAGTGAAACCGATCGATACCAACACTAGCCGCGAAGTTCTGCTAATTGACAGTGGTGCCACCATTGACATCATTATCAGGATTTCCCAGAGCGTAGGGAAACCCCGATAATGACACCACACCAATGCGGTCTATTTTGTTGACATCTGTGTGTCACCCGCTCGACTCGTGAACATGTTGATATCAATCGATTATGTATATTAAGTATTTAGACAGTACTGTGTGCATGCCCCACGTAATATACCTTGATATTTGGTAAAGATACACAACTCGTTCCAGGGCATTTGCTGTATGCCTCGAAACTCGCAAATCTATGGAGTCTACCATTTTTAAATCTTCCTCTCAGAACTGTGTTGTCAGCCTCTCAGCCAATCAGAATGCAGGAAGTGGAATACCGCTCTTCCTCAATAAAGGTTTTCAAATAGGTTTTTATTAAAGAAATTGTAGGTTTTTACAGGTTTTTTTAGGGCAAATACATAGGTTCTTTTAGGTTTTTATTTTTATTTTTATTATTTTTTTTTTTTAAGTTTTTTTTTAGGTTTTTAGGTCAACATATTCATCATGATGGTGTCAAAATATAGTGAATCGCTTATTTTCAGCTGTTGATTTATAAGAAAAAAATGTACCTAGCACTAAATTGCAGGACATCAGGATGTCTGGCTCATCTGGTTTACCCACTGCTTCCAACAGACAAACCAGACTGGCAAGAAGTCAGACAAATTGTTGATTCTTTAACATTTTTAAGATCTCTTAAGAACACTAATAATGTGGATTTCTTGTAATTTGATAATCTGACTTTGTGTCAAGTTAACTTCTAAAATTTCCTGTACACATCTATATGTTATATAGGTTATTTAAAAAAAATAAAGGCTCAAGAATCAAAATATAGATTTTTATAGGTTTTAAAGGTTTTACTGGGAGGCCCGATAGCTCAAAGCACGCAATATGTATCGAAGTACAAGGCTACATGGTCTATCATGCATTATGGAACGAATTATTATAACCCGAGCAGCGGTGAGTATTTACACTGAGTTTGTGCATAGGTATATATTATGTTGTTCTATACTTCTACACGTTCCTGATGTAACGGATAAAAGTTTTACGAGGAAATTAAACTTAAATAGAATATTAACGTATATGTAAATACATCTTATGATAACTTATTTAGAACTACGTCTAAACTTACCAGCTGTTGACAAAGTCCTGGAACTCCTGGGAGAAGTACTGGCTTGGAAGAGTTGGTGGTGGCTGAAAAATAGAGAGCCCCCAATCTTATAGCTCAATGGAACTATGAGTTTATATCTATTTACAGTAACGAAATATATTTAGGCTATAATATGTTTTCTTATTCTTATATGGTTAACAACTGGTTAAGAACGAGTAATGAAAACTATATCAATTAATAAGTTTCGGAAAATTATGGTTAAGTTATAGTTAGAAGATATGATAAAGAACCAACCTGAAAAGTAGAGACTCTTTGGGTTTTCGTTTTCCAGAAGAACCATAGATGTAACCCAACATAACTTACCGTCCGAGACAAATTTTTTTTTTCAGAATGAAGCTTAGTGCCTGAGGCGCGAGGCCTTTACCTTTGCAAGGCCCACAACTCAAAAGACCTCCACGCAAAAAAGAAATGATAGGCCAACAGAACAGTAACAACTCTTCCGAGCTCAACAGATAGAGAATAATCGGGGAAAAGACGATGTGGCATAAGGAATGGACTCTGCTAAAAGACGGATTGTGAATAATGGAGGAGACACAGCACCTTTTGCTGCATGCAGACCCCTAGGGTCATGGGCGGCAGATTGAGAAAGGGTTAACAGCCAAAAGGTAGCAAAACGCAAAAATAATTTCTGAAAGACTGAAGCCGAGGTAATACGTATTAAGTATAAATATATATATATATAATATATAGGTAAGTACTTTCGTATGGCAGACTGATAACACAAGTGTTTGTAGTTTCTGAGTTGTATGTAATAAAACAGGGAAGGCACAGTGAGAGAATGAGATGGGGTTTTGGTAGCGATCATGGTAATGGTAAACGCCTTGTGGGAAAATTCCTCAGCAATCTTTATAATGCTTAATAGCAATACGGTCTCACACTGCCTTCTTACCGCGGTTTAGTTCTGATGTTTTTTTCTATCTTCAGATATATTTACTATGAAAACAAGTTATCTCGTGTAACTCCTTCTTGAGAAAGGAAAATAAGATGACAGCAGATGGCCAGACAGTAAGCTGGTATAGAGGATTGACAAATCACATTTGACTACACCTAGTACCAAACACCTAACTAAGACAACGCAGCTAATAACATAGTGTTGGACTAATCCGGTGAGGCGGTGTCCAAGGAGGGAGTTTTCATATGTATAACAGTTGATATTTACAAACAAACAGAAGAGGACATATAGCAGTGAGCAACGAATAACGCAAAACGGAGAAATGGCTCGTCCTGGTAGGCGCCGCTTTGGAGTGGCTGGATGGACGAACGGATGACGACTGACGGGCAGAGGAACGAACCCAAGTCCCCCGCCAAGTGACTAACACAGAAAAGGGACAACGAGTAAGGGTGACATGCAGCTACCACGGACATGTGACAACATGACATGCAGAGACTGAGGTATGCCAGAGTGTACCGCCCCGGGGCCCGGGCCGACTACCGACTCCCTCCCGGTGCGCACGATACCACTACCCAAAGTCATGGCAAATAGATCTTCGTGCCTTTCTCCCCCTGCTATGTACCACCACAGAAATAAAGTACGTTGTTTGCTCCTGATTTGAGGTTTTTTTCTTTTTCTTTTTCATTTTTTTTTTTTTTTTTCGTTGTAATATTATAGTTCTTGCTGATGCTGGGAGGTAGTAGCGAGCCATCAGAGTTGGGTTGTTTGACAAACAGAATGAATCCACTACCGTGAATGAACCAACTTAAAACGGTCAAAATAATTTATGTTTTTAAAAAAATTAAGAGAATACAGATACTTTCAAACGGTGACAAAAAGTAAAAATGGACACTGTGAACGAGTAGAGCCTACGGAGAGGTAAAGGTTGAAGCAGTGACCAGGCAACACGGGGAGTAGAAGCTATGGGTGGTCCTTTACGGTCAGGTCTGCGCCGGTCTCACGTCAAGGGTGATACAACTCAACTGGTGTCTCAGCCGTCAAAGACGAGCGCTGACGTCTGTACCGACTGGTGCTTAATGATTTACCGGGCACCAACCATGTTTGGTCTTTTTCATTATCATCGCAGCTATTCTCGCTTTTGCCTGATAGTGGGTGCTTTATGACAATATCAATCAATTCCTGTAAACGAGAACTACGGTTTTCAGTCCAATCATGCCAATAGGTAGTTGGGGGTTGGGAATTTCGGTAGGGATGGGACTTTTGCCTCTTTTTTTTCGTAAAAAATCCTGGTTGAGTGAGTGATATGTGCGGAAGGGAAATGTGAGAGTTTGATATTTTTTCTTGTGAGACGGATGGATTTGTGTTAGTAAGGAAAGGTTTAATTTGTATGAAATGCCAACAATGTGTGTAGCACATATGATGAAATTCAGGATGCAAACCACAACAACCACTTCCCGTTACAAATCAAAGTCTCTATCGACCAGACATGTCATAAAACTATTTTGTCTACACAAGAACTGGGGATCAAAGTTAAGGACGAATAGACTCTAAGAGTACAAACTGACAAATTACCAAAACATCATCTAATCAGCAAAATTCTACAGGTCACCCGAAATACAGCGGAGGTAAGTTCTTTGAGAATTTTTCTTTTCTTAATTTTAGGAAGATGACTTGTTGTGGTTGCTTCTGAATTTTAGTTTCGGGACTAAACAGGGTCTCACAATGACGTCATTGACACAGTGCATGCAGGTACGTCATGACAACGTCGGATGACGTGGGCTCGGTTCAAGGAGTTGGGGGTGGCAGGGTGAGACAGCCTTGGTCACCATAGGAACGCTATGGGAGAAAGCGAGCATGAATGTAGCGAACACTTCTCCAGGGCGCATGCTGCAATCAGTATCGCAATAACACTCACTTCTTGTACAACAGAGCCAGGGAACCTCTCTGTAGCAAGATTTTTTTTTGTCTTTTCAGAAAAAGTCCGACTGTCACCACCACCCGCCCGGTCTGGAATTGAGGCTCATCTGGGTTTACTTTTAGGCATATGTTAGTTGTAAATGTGTTCCCTTTCTTCTCATTTCCGTCATTATATTTTACACTGAATCATTACTCAATAGCATTCCGAAGTATAAGCCACAGGTAATCTTAGTGTGGAAACGAAAGAGGGCGAGTTAGCAAGATCCAAACGCTAGATAGATTGCATACGGCACAACACCCGCATACGGCCTCAGTCAGGTGCCCTACACGATAAGATATCTTATCTATCATCGTCCATGCACAGACAGCGAGCAGAGGACATGGGAGACCTGACAAGTGAGGAGTGGGGGTCAACCTCAGCCAGCACTCGAGGTGATTGCACTAGTCTGCGCTAGGTTGGTGAGTGTTAGCGCGCTACGGCCTCGGGCTCTAACAGCACAGGCTAACACGCTCTCGGGGGGATGATAGTCGGCAACAGTCGCTTACAGTTGGTGGACAACGGAATAGAATCCAAATCAAATAGCAGGATAGAGCAGGAGGTGGGTGAAAAAAAGAATAAGGAAGAAAACGAACCATAAAGAATCAAAGCATGTGCTCTTGGTAGAGGTTAAACAAAGGAGTAATAATCATAACTACAAAAAGAGGACATAATTAGAGTACAAACCCATTTCTCTTATATTTTGTTTTCTTTTAGCCATGAAAACTGCTAAAGGTGAGCAGTGCCTCATGCTGGAACCAATTCTGATGGCTTTCTTTGAGACATGATTTAATCAACTTTAACACAGGATGCTCCTGGCTAGGATCCTTTCCCCTGACCAGAACTAATAGAATTTTTGTTTAACATGGGCTTAGATTGCGCTAAAATGCTGTTTTTGAGTTAGTGAATGTAACGTGGTCAGAGGTTCGGATTCTGCAGACACCCTGTGTCCCTTCAACCTCCATGGGCCACAATTAACTTTTGGTGTTGATTTTATTCTAATTCAATATTTGTAAATGAAAACGCTTCGAGTGTTCTGTTTGCGTTTGTGACTAGGCATACAAACTAGTATGACTATAGAAATTTGAGATGTCAAGGCAGGCTGGTGTCCCATGGAGGGAGCGGAGAGACCCTAGTGTTACTAGGAAGAGGAGCAAAGTGTGTGCACCGCTCGAGAGCACACTTAACATACCTCATTGACAATATAATCTAAAAGCTCAAAAATGGCCATGGGTCGTGGTCCGTTCATCGCAGGCAGCGTAAAGCTATTCCTAGACCCTGCAAGCAGAAAAGGAACATCCAGCCATCACGTTGCTTGCACAACACTCACACCGGCTCGGCACGCATCCGGCAGTCCCGTCCTGGCGGGCCCGCTGCTGACCAGACTGCCTTCTCTATCAATACACAAGCGCTGCTTTGGTGGTTATTCACTTGTTTTTGTAAGAATGCTAAATTTTCAAAATGCCAGATCAACATGCTGCCAAAAACACATGCAGATATGTACGTATATATGTATATATATGTAATATGTATATACGGTAAACCACTAACAAAATTAGGATCGGAATGACCAAAGGCAGCTAGAGAGGACAGAGAGCTGGAGGTGGCCATGCGCCGGCTGCCAAGCTCGGAGTCTGCTGGGAGGTGACAAGCACATGGTTGAAGACAGGTATCCACCAATGTTGGACAGGTGAGACGCCGCCACCACCCCCACCTGGCGGGCGTGGGGGCGGTGTGAGGGGTGAGGGCTGGCCGTGAGGGGAGTGAGGGGAGCCTCCCGGCGCCCAGGCTCACACCAAACCCTGACCAACAAACCCCGCTCCTGGCTCGCCTCAGCTTGGCTCGAGTTCATTAATTTCTTTTCCCTTTAAATTTTCGTTAGGATTGAAGGCGATTTTGAATGGGCTTCGATCTTGCCAAACGGGGATGAAAACGCACTGGGTAGAGAAAATTCAACAGGTGACAGTAGGATGCGGGAGAAAGGGACTGCGAGCCACTGACTGAGCGTACGTGAGAGCACAGGGAGGTGAGGGGCACGTGGTGGTCAGGGCGGGACCGTGCGTGCGGTGAACGAGAGCGGCCCCAGCACCACCGTCCCTCAGTGCTCCTGTAGGTGAGTTACCTCGTTCACAATATACTCCAGGAGTTCAAATATCGCCATCGGCAGCGGACCGTCTCCTGTGATCACTTCAAAGTTACCCTGACAACCTGAAACAGAGAGCAGGCGACACGACACGTCAGTTCTCCACAGTCACTCTCTGGCAGCACGGGGAGGTAACCTTAGGCTTTAAAGTACTGTACTGGTAGGAGGAGGAGTGGTAGTAGTGGTGGTAGTAGTATCTGAAGTAGAGGGAGTAGGAGTGGCAGTAGCAGACACGGGATTTATATAAATCTGACAGAACTGACGGCAAACGGCGTGCCTACTGCAATAGAACACCAGTTGTCTTAATATTGTTTTCATTTATATTAGCATTACTTAACAGTAGCCTTTGAACAGGTTAATGATTCTCTTTCCTTACTGTTAGATATTAACATCTGCGACCTATTAGGTTAACTAAGTGCGACTCGGAAGAATTATTTCAGCTCCTATGATTGAATCCGTGCACTATACATTGTAAATCAATTGCTATCTTTATGTGAAAAACTTCACTTTGAGAAATTCCACTTTCATTCTATCAAACAAGTATCTGTGTCTTCGAAACACACAAGACAATTTTCCAGTCAATGCCAAAAGTGCATAGCTGTTTGCTTTAAAGAGGACTATAACAACACATTTGGCAAGACGCTGGGTTTTTTTTCTTTGCACATAAAGAAAGCCCCGGACTTCATCAGAGAACCCTGCGCCCTCCCCTCCTGCCACAAGCCTTACCGGTGACAGGTTTCCCTGTTTTCGCGAACTCCATGTGCTCCTTTTCGTCGTTGCCGGCGTAGCCGAAGATGGCGACCAGCTCCTCGGGTACAGGAGGCGGGATCGGGTATTTCCCAATGGCCATCTCCACCAGTGACAGTCCCATACTCCAGATGTCCGACTGCACCGAATAGTGTGTGCCCTGTAACCGCTCGGGCTGCAAAACACCAGTACAGGTCTTCATGTGTGCCCGTAGTCAACTCAAGCAAGACTGCATTTTCTCCCCTTTTCCTTGAAAAAAAGTGTTTACTACGACCGCATACATTGATTAGTATAATATCGATTAATTATCTGATATAATCACAGCTGTATAATCCTTGAGGAAGTTTATCCTCTAACTCAAAGGAGTGCAACTATGTACGTTAGGTGCAGTAATACAAACAGTTAGGTATAGTAATACAAACGGTACTTGTTCTGCTTTATTCGCCTTCTATCGTCAACTTTTACTAATTTACTTCGGTTGTGATATCACACTGGGATGTAAGTAAGGCATGGGGGGAAACCCTGAAAATATGAGCTGCAGCCGTGTGGATGTTACCACAAGCTGCAGAGTTCTGCCAGGTTCTGATATTATGCAATCTTGAATCCTTTGTATGAAATTGAAACTAGCTTTCAAAATATTAATGTGAATTACTGGAAAAGAAAACCATGTACACTGTTATCCCTGGTCATACTAATATTAGGTTTGATTAGTATAGTCCCACAAACCACCTCTGGATGGCTATGGGTATTGGGGCACTTACCGACATATAAGAACGTGTTCCTACAAAAGAGTTGGCCATAGAATCTATCAACTGTCCGCTCACACCGAAGTCACATATTTTGATCTCCCCTTGTGAGTTGACTAGGATATTTGAAGGTTTCACATCTGAAAAATCCAATATAAACCGATTGATTTCCTCTGAGAAGAATGAAATGTCTGCTTATGCAGAAACCACAAGGCAAAGTACAACGAGCTGGAGAAATAAAGTCATTTCTAATTCACGATTTGATAAGGGGAATTGCCTACCTCTGTGCATAATCTGGTGCTGTTCCCGTAAGTATATGAGACCTTTTAGTACCTGGAAGAAAAACACAGACATATTGATTGAACCCCTAAAGGTATACTTGAGGAATGCAATTAAATAAACAAGATATTTGAACCATGCACCAAAAGTATTTGGTCTTTTACGCTTTGTGTCGGTAATTAGGAGTGGTTCTAAATTCTTCCCTCAGTTTTTGAAAGTTTTAACTTGGTGGGATACGTGGTATGAAAGTCGATTTGTTACACAATCGTTTTCTTTATGCACAGTTATGCGTGAATTCAGAATAATGTCTACCTCGGTCATCTGAATATGGCACCATTCCAGACAAAGTGAACAGAGTATGGCTCACGTGAAGGGTCTTGCCAAGAGTGCATAGAGCCAAGAACATGTGATTCGATAGCCTCCTTCTATCAATACTGCAATCACTTCCTCGGTATACAGGCCAATACGCACAAGTGTACATACGATCAAATTATGCCAAAAGGTGTTAAGGCATTTATTTCCTCAATAAACAGTGGTCTCGATGTCTACAATCATAAATTCTCAGAGACGGACATTTGGCTTTAAAGTTCTTGTCATTTCCTGTTGACTTTGTGTTTGGGACTATTCGTAGTTGTTTAAGTACGTGACAAATAGAAACACATGGTGGTTACATATAACAGATATAGGTAGGGAGGGACTACGATTTGCACTTACGGCCATACTGATCTTCCCAAGGATGGGTTCTGGAATGCGTCCGGCTTTCTTGAGAATCAGATCAAGGGATCCGCCATCCTGAAAATATAGGAAAATAAAATGTACAGGGAGACGCAAGGACGGTGCTGTTCTCACATGCTGTTACATTTGTAATCCACAATGTAAGCAAATTTAGAATCACATTTGGGAATGAGCTTTGGTACACTAATATAACATTTTAAGTCCCCTCCTCATGTGCATGTGTTGAACATATGAACCTTTATGTTCTTTCACATTGTCAAACAAAAGATCTACGCCGGTGTCTGATAAACGACTAATGGAGACCGGTGTTACTAAAAAAACTATAAACCCCGTGAACTACACGGGGACCTTGAAATAACCCATCTCTGAATATTCATTCATTGGGTTTAGATAAATATTTTTTATTCTTTTATGATGCCCGATGAGCTGTTCTGCAGCGAAATCTTATACACACCCCACAAACAAGAATCCTGTTGTTAAACAAATGGCTTCTGGAGGCCGTACACGGCAAACATAAATTTGTTGACAGTTGCTATCATATCCAAGTTTCCGGGATAGAGTAGGTTGTTGTAGTTATAACTGTTGCCATACTATGTTATTAATAGTGAATATTATTCACTAGGAAAAGCCCATTGGAAACCTTTGGATGTTTTGATTTATAGTGCTCTTTTGAAAATCACCAGCGTGTTATTCCTCTGGTACTTTAGAGGGAACCTATGAAAGTTTATGGTCAGAGATAGTATCCCATCGAGTTTGAACCGTGTAGTAATCCACAATGCAAAGCCCCGTGAATTGTGTACCGATTCAAACAAGATGGGATCGAGCTCTGACCCTAAACTTGAAAAGCTTTCTGAATTTATCCCACCCTTCACATTGACTAATGGGCTAACCTATGTGACATAATCCCCTATTGAGTATTTTTTCTAAATACTCCATGAGCTTTGGACAAGAGTTCCCAATGCTATGTATTTGGGCGGGGGGGGGGGGGGGGGGGGACTACCAGGGGTGGGATAAATAGCTAAACCAAGCCTTTGAATATTGAGTTGAAAATATGTGATTTTACATTTCTATGTTCATTGATCTACCACGGATAACTGATAGCCAAATACTTAATTATGTATGTACTCGTTTTCCGCCCAGTCACGCGTTAGCTGCGCATGCAGTAACCTTACAGTTCAAATATATCACGGGGAGGATTTCATCATACAGATCGGTATTGGACAACTCCAAGATGGATATATCCGGAGTGCAAGTAAACATCATAGGCAACGAGAAGATGGCGATATAGGACATACATCTCTCATGTCCGCCCCTACACTTTGGGCCATAACAGTACAACTCATGAATATATTTGTTCATAAACAGTATACACCGCTGTTGTATATAATGGTTCTATATGAGAGATCAATCACAATGGATAACTAAACAAATACTATATGCGGGACAATTAATTATCTCAGATCTATTATTCCCCTAAAAGAGCAAATAATTCGGAGACTGATATAAAAAGGGTCATGTATAGAAGGCGTGCGATTCAACACGTTTCTCCCATCAGCGTGTTTTGGGGTGCTATTGTACTTGGTGCTATTGTTTCATGTTGGAATATGCCGAGCATGTTATCTCTCGTTTATTTTACTGAATGTCGGTGAATATTTCCGCCAGACTATACTTTCAGTGGTACATCTAAGGCAATATTCGCTCAAAGTGCCTACGTTGCAAGTTGGGGAAGGATAGATGGCTCAAACATGTTTCCCCGGAGGGTTGTCCTGCATTATTCACTCAGAAAATGAGAGTCTCTGAGACCTCGCCTGATCAGCCAACCCCCGTGTCTCTCTGTCTGCATACACAGAGCACTATCTTACAGGGATGTTAGTTGGGGATAGAAAATCGTGGAAATAGTAATATAAAATCATGTTTCACAAAGACTGTGAAAACATGGTAAGCACATTGATTTCGGTCACAGGAATGGGCCTGAGGGTCTGTGAGGAGGTAAAAAATATTGTTTTGGGGGTGAACGAGACCATAGTCTAAGCATTGTTTCATACACAGAAAAAGACGTAGAATTGCCATCTTATAATAATCTATTCCCATCAACCCTGACTCCCTCCAGGAATGGGCCTGAGGGTCTATGAGGAGGTAAAAAATATTGTTTTGGGGGTGAACGAGACCATAATCTAAGCATTGTTTCATACACAGAAAAAGACGTAGAATTGCCATCTTATAATAATCTATTCCCATCAACCCTGACTCCCTCCACCCTCACTATCCTCCGCTGCCATGCGCCCACTCAAAGGCAGCAGCAGTGGCAGCACTGGGCAGACAACGCAAATGTCACTGCGCCAATCCGGTGCTGGGAGCGACTGGCGCCTAAGGGCCGTGCCGCTCAGGCGATAGGATTCTGCTCCTGAATCAGATGTTGCTACCTGTGCTGCTGCTGTTGCTACTGCTGCTACTACGACTGCTGCTGCTGCTACTTCTGCTGCCGATGCTGCCGAAACAAAAAGGACGGCACCGCGTCATGCGGAAGGGCCGAGATGCGTGGGCGTAATCTCCAGTCGGGGAAGGTAGGGTTAAGGGTGTGTCGTTGCTTTACAGGGGGACATACATACGTGACAGTCAAATTTACCTTTTATATGGTGCAAAATCTATTAATGAATTCCAAGAATGGTGCATGAATGCCTGTATAATTAGCGTATCAATATGTCCGTGAGCAGATTACCAGAACTCTCAATGTACGTGTGCCGACGCCCTTTATTCAATGCTCACGCTACCATATTTCCCCATAATAAATTGGTTACAAAATCATTGGAAATTGGTCCATGGGTAGGTAATAGGTTTCTTTGTATTCAGACATTTGTATACTATCAACTTGGTATCCATTACAATCAGCCAGGACAAATGTCCTTCTGGTCTGGTAATATGGCTTCATACGACGAACACAGGTTTTCTGTTAGACAACGCAGACCGCATACCCTCGGACTGTGGCACTAGAGATCCAGCTTCCCTATGCACTGAATACTTGCTAATATTATTTCAATATCAACATAATAACAAAATGTGATCAGGCTCCCATTTCGCAATCCAATGTCCTTATGCCCAAACAATTAATAGCGTATGCTTATCTGGAAGTTTTTCTGATGCGCAATTCTCGGGAGTTCAGACAAGACTAAAATCTCTGGTAAATGCACTTTTGAATTTTTTTTGTTCTGCCGTGTTTTAACGCCCCTAAGAACCATTCAAAATATTCATCTTTTATAATTTAACAAGACCACGCCATACTACAGTAGAATTATCTGGACCATGAGAGGAAGTGCACAACCGCCCAGAACAGAAACTACGGCGAAAAACCTTCAAAAACATACTATAGTAGCCTTGGGATTAATAGTGCTCCTGTTGAAGCTAAATACAAATCATCGTTTGGGAGAGGACCTCACCTGTTACCTTGCCCTCGTCGATGGATTTATCACTGCGTTTACGTCATTCACCTCTTCAATAGATCCATCGTACCACTTGGATTTTAGGTTTAATGTACTTATATTCAAACCAAACATGTAGAGCAAATGTTTCCTTATAATGGCTCTTAGTGTACGTCACAAACCCATAATATATTGTCGAATATATGTGGAAACACAATTACTTAAATATCAATGTGTTAACAGTATCTATAAATAATTAAAACGTAGCGAAGTGTACAGATGGTATTTTCAGAGATCAAACCACGAGAACCCTAGTCAAATAACATACACGCAATGGAATTTCAAGAGATATGACAAAAACTAAAGACCTTTTGTACGATAAAGGAAAGACAGATCTAAAATTTGGTATTCAGTGCAAGCTAAGTAACCTAATGCGTGTCATTATAATGAAACATGCACGTTAATAATTAGCAAATTCGGAGTCAAAAATAGTAGCTGGAGCACATAGGCGATCACTAATCACGAGAGACCCTTATTAGACGGGTTCAGTCGCACCGTCGCCTTTCATTTTTTTTTTTCGTTTTGTCTAAGAAGCCAAAGTTTACAAGTCATTTCTTCGCCGGTGTCTATGTGGTTACTAAACACTTTTTTCCACAGATCTCTATAATTATTCTAGGAATGAATTGAACGACTGTATTTCTCAAACGAAAGAAAATATAATTCACTTCCAAGTGACGAGACATTTGGAGAGTCCTTAACTCTATGGAAACTTTTCTTGTGGATTTCGATGTAATGCAGTCTGCCCTGGCTGACCAGTCCTTTATGACTGAACGCGCACTGAAGTCGGATCAACTGCTTAAAAGTAAAATACGCCTAAAAACAACGCGACTTCGTTAATTACTGAGGTGTTGATTAACTAATGAGAAGGTCATGCTGTCGGCGCTACATTTAGAGGTGTGTGGCGGCGGAGAAGGTGAGTTTCTCGGAGGCCGCAATGGCTGGCCACAACAATATTCACAGCCGTCCCTGAGACCCTGGATGAGGCTGGGTGTCAGTCTAATCTGTTTATTTACAGAACCCAACAACCTTTCCCGTGGTATTCGGCCATGTCTTTAGAGTTGATGGATAGGTATGGATACATAGGTACGACAAATGCTGGACGTATTAATGAACAGACCTTTCTGCCATGTTTAGGTTTGTTTGTAGTTCTACGTCCCTGGGGACACTGCAGATATATAGGGACCATCAAAGATCAATATTCAGTTTGTTTTGTTTTGTTGTTGTTGTATTTTTTTCAGTGAAAGTCTAGTTTTTAAAGGGTATATTCTCAGACACATCCATAAAATCTGTCTCTATTCAGTATGAACTGGAAGACTGGTGCCAAATTTCAAATCTATGAAATATGTAAAGGGTTCTTTTCATATCATCTAAATTGTATTTATATATTGTACAGCTAGGTAAAGGGCTAGTTCCACCAGCACGATGGATTTGTTGTATTATATCTTACAGTATCGCGATATGTCTTTACCTCTTTTGTTGTGATCACTAACCCTGTTCCAGAATCATGTTGACACTGCCATAGACACTCACATGTTGCTGCTGTGCCACATACTGTTATCCCAAATGCTTTGTAACTATGTTACATGGGTTTTTATATTACAAACGTTCACTATAAAAAAATCCAATTAACCGTGATTGCCTCAGACTGGAATAAAGTGTTCATTGTTAAAACTTTGGAGTGGACATCCGTTTGTGCAGTGTCTTAGGGTTTGATAGGATTCTACCACCTCTTTGCTCTTTTGCTGTGGTACATTGTGCGCCTTGATGTGTGTATTTTTAGTGATAATGTGTGTTACACCACCGTGACACCTCATAATCTATTGCCCAACACATTGTGGCATACTGCAACCTATCGGGACAGCAAAATTTGAATGCTATTACTCAAAACCTAGCAAGTCAAGCAATTCTTGCTATATCTTGTGTGCTGGTGGAACAGCCCCTGAACTCAGCTAAATGAAAACCTCCAACAACTGATTGGAGATCCGTTCAGACCAAGGACCAGCTATCAAAATTAGTCTCAAGAACTCTAGTCATGGAACAGAATGTCATCTGGCCATGGATACTGTTGAATTTTTACCCTTTCAGGGCGAGTGATGACTTGAGGCATTCCCCAGTGTAGGGCGAATGATGCTTTAAGGCATTCCCTAGCATGGGGCGATTGATGTCTTGAGGTATCATTTACAATATTTGTGATATTATTGTTTAATCAAGAAATAATGGATCAATAAACACTGTCAGAGAATATACTTATGATATAATATTCAATATTATTAGGTAAAATGAATGAAGATATTAAGTTTGGAGTATCATATCACGTGATGAGAATACCGAATCTGAGTTTTGACGATAATAGGCTCACCCCCTAGCATTATACCTGTCCCTGGTACCTGTCCCCACCAACATGGGTCTACCACAGACCCCCGCCTATAATGGGTTAAGGTTGTGCGTCACAGTGTGGTAAACAACTCTATGATATCTGATAATATTTGACCAGGTTTGACAACGGTTCTCGTTGGTTTTGAAGTGCAACGCGGCGAGACTTATTTAACCTCCTGGCATCAAAGCTTCAAATTATCAAGTATCATACTCCTATACCTGACTGGTCCGAGATGTGTCACTCCAGCAGGATTCCACATGACCACAGGATCTAATTAGCCATTGACACCCTTACAAGAACATGTACTCCAAAATGTGACGGCAGTCATCCATGTGGTTAGTTGTAATAATATATGAGGAAGCACGGTAATATACTTCCTAATTTGTTCTATCATTTTCAATACACGCATAATCCTCGCCATAGTTCGGATCATGATGATATCAGTTTTGGGAAGACCTGAAGAATATAAATTTCGGAAGTCTATCTAGAAACAGGAAGTATTTGCGATCATTTTCTCAATAATCTAGATTTCCCAAGGTCACACACTTCAACTTGTATGTAGCTGCAGGTACGTCCTTTTATATTTCCAAAGTTGGAGATAACAATCGAGATGACCCCTCTCCAACCCAACCCCTTATATCTTGTAATCAGTTCTTTGAAGGTGGTTGGTAAGCATCTTAGTCATTCTTCAAGATACGGTATGCACAATCATAGACTAGTTAGATAGCCCTTTCAACTTATTTTCCATTCATTTCATGATAGTTCATTCGTTTAGTAAGGCACTTTGCCGTTGTACTCTATCACCCATTAAGTATGCAAGGTCTTAAATCCAAATCCAAATCCGCGCATGTTATGATTACAATCGCAATTTGCTTAACAAATTTCAGTAATAGATGTTTTGTTGGGGAGTGGATTTTACAGTTGTGATGACCTGTAAGCCACACATATTTTTATGTACCAGAATTCAAGGCTGTAATTTTGATAATAGGACACATACTAGGGTATCTAGATGACCTGGACAACAGGATATAGATTCAGGAACCTTTACAAGACCCATGCTTATATTTCTATACAACGTGAACCACTTACCATGTATTCCATACAGATGGAGATTTCGCCGTCATTGTAAAATGCGCCGTATGAGCCGACAATATATGGGGAGTTACAGTCATGCAGCACCTTCAATTCTCGTATTATTTGGTTTCGGACGGCTGGTTTGATTTCTAGATGTATAAGCTGTAAATATAAAAATACGATTAGATTAGTTTGGATCTCGTGAAATTTCTAATCATCTGGATACTTGTCTTTCGTCACGTTCAAGGCTAACACCGCCCTTACTCAATCTGAGATAGCTGATGCATCCATGATTAAAGGCTGTGGAAACAAAAACATTAAGCGTGTTTCTTTTCATTATTTTCACTATTGTTCGTATCTATTTCCTCATTAAGAAGGTCGGTGTTAGATTTTGACTATAACCGGTAAAACCACACTTATTTGATCAACAATAAATGGAGGATTCCAAGACGCTTAGACAATCCATAACGTGTCATGTGGACAGCCCATTTTATTTTGATGTGCACCTAGAAGCCTTGTGGACTTATCATCACTCAATGATTCATAAAATCATGAAAACGCAATTGTTACCGGCGTTCTTAATTACCTATACGGTCACTTATTAAATTGAATTGAAGCATCCCTGCAAGTATACAGGGTTTGACACGTTTTTATGTTACTGCGATCGCGACATTGCGTTACATTAAAAAAAAAAGGAGAAGATCATGAAATGAATTATGCAAATATTGATTTTCAAATTTATCAAGTCAGGTGAATCGTCGCTGAAAAGGTCATGATTGCCGAGTGACAGGCCAATTGCGCGCTGGAGTGTGGGATTCCAGCAATCTATAATTTATAGATCTAGGTAGATATGAGAACCTTCTCCAGTGTACATTCATACCGGATCAATCAACCAAATAAACAACCCCGCATAGTTACGGTTTGAATTTTGCCACATAACAAAGCACTATGGTTCTTTAGTTTATACTCTATTCAGGAGCATAGATATAGGCGTAAATGAAAATGATAACATTAATTCGTCGCGCAGGACCAGTTGGGGATGGACGTCAACGTACCACTACTACACCCTTTTCACGTCAATAGACACCGAGATGTATCATAAACAAACATTTTTGACGCTCCCCACCCACTGTAGGAACGCGGAACTTGGATACCTAGAAATATCTCACGCATTAGCTGTTATGCTGGTACTATAAATCGTGGACAGTGCTGGGTACGTGGGAGAGTAGGTTGTATACATGTATACATGTATGTTATTGCAATACTTGTTCCATGGGGCGTCCTATGTAGATCTACATGACAGAATGTTGAGAGGTGCGTTACTGCCATATAATTTACAAAGATGATAGCTATTATACCGCTGTAGGAAGGACTAAAAATTGAAGCTCTAGGTCATGTTGCAAGCACTGTAGGTGTGGATACTAAGAACCTCTCATGGCAAGATTATCCCTAGAGAAATTACCTACGAAGGCCGCTCATACCAAGCCATGTATATTAGTTGCAACCATTGTGAATAGAATCAATAATATTGGCCTTGCCCTGGATATTAAGTTTCTAGAATAGGATTGTGTCATGAAGGCCTCGCCCCATCTAGTGACTTGACACTACGGTACTTTTAGTCGCCGACTAACGGTACCGCTAGTGACCGACTACTGATACCAAATATCTAACACGTCTGATATCAAAATAATAAGCGTCTGGGTACTCATTTCGCTGACTACAACGAAGCGGGGCGTTCCAATTTAGCGATCTAGAAGTCGTTAGGTGGGAATGATACTTGGAGGAGAAGCTAATTCCAATCTGAGTGAATGAAATCATCAATTTAACTGACCTCGGATATTTTGTATGCAGGTCAACTGGAGTTATATATTTCCTGTACTATACGGAAGTGCTTCTCAGTGAATGATTAATTACCCAATTTCCCTTAGATGGGATAACATATAAACGGGATTACGCCGAGGACGGACATGCTTGCGATCACGTGCATATAAATATAGTAGTAAGCGTAATAAGATTTCCATTTGATGGGAGAACTTTCGATAGACATCGCAATCATGTCCACTTTCCAATCTATAATCGTAGGTCATGTGTATAACTTATTTGAGTCACTATACTGTATAGACTAGATCTACCACACAGTTCCATGTTTTTTTAGACTATGTACACCTGTGGAGGAGGGGATTCAGTGTGAGCAATCTGTAGATAGTAGTAACCTTCTCTGGCCTAGTTCCGGCTCTCAAAAATGTACCACTGCGCCCGACGTATCACAAGAATGGACCATGTCTACGCATCCAGATCCGAGAACGACCATATAACCTACTTTGCTACTCAAGCGCAAAGACTAATTTCCTTACAAAATTATGTTGTTATTGGACGTTTATATATCTGTTTATAGGGAGCTAACAGCTGAGATCGGTCTACTTGAAAAGACCAAGTACCCAGTGATACAGTAAATAAACCATAACTTAAAACTGTTAAAATATACTAGAATAAGTATGACTGCTAATATGTTGCAAACTGAGCATAATTCAACATCTTGTCTATATAATTTGGTGAACAGGTCAGACGAAATACACATTATGTACTGAATTAGGTAGTAAATCTCCATAAATAAATGACGGTATAGCTATGGAGCACCTGTACTTTAGCGTCCTACTTATTTCGGGAACATATACATGTACCTCTATATCTGAACAGAATCAAAGATACCAATACAAAACAAAACAAAAAGAAGAATTAAAGATACCAAGTCCTCACTTGCCTTCCACGCCAACCACTGTATGGTCAAACAGCGTGTCACTCAGGCAGCAGTTAGGGAGATACCTGCATTGGTTAGTGTGTCGGGTTCGGTTGACTAATTGCCATGTAGGTGAGAAATCACATCAGAAGCCCCTGGCTAAAGATACATTAACAGGGCCCAAGAGATAGCTCATCCACACCAGAAAGCTCATCAACAAGCTTACTTGGAAATATCAGGTGGAACGATTCACGAGTTAATGGTAAGACTCATATACTTGGGAGAGTAGGTTCCAGGGATGTGGCTACCCCTTTTCTTCTTCCGCCAATCCTGCAGTGACTGGCAATACAAATCTTCTATTGAATAGACTAGCAATGCAAGTGTCTGCAGTGACCCTAGTATCGGTCTGTGCCGCCCCAACAGTAACAACGCAGGGTGGAACAGCCCGATATTTTTGCAAGAGCTCACGGGGGTGGTAAGCAAATAGAGTAGAATGAAAGTGATCAATGAGAGAGTGATAAGCACCAGGATGGTCAGGAGTAATGGGCGATAAGTACTAAGACAGGCCACTGACAGGCGGCCCGCAGACAGGAGTCCATTGATAGACAGCCAGCAGACAGTAAGAATGTAGACAGGCAGTCTACTGACATGCAGTTTGCCGACGAGCAATCCACTGACAGAAACCCTACTTAAAAGCAGCCCACGGACAGGCTAATGGAAGTCTGATTTACAAATACTATACTGACAGTCTCCTGACAAGCAGAACACTGACAGGCAGTCCATTGACTGGATCGTAAGGACAGGTAGTACACTGACTGGCAGCCTCCTGTGGGCACTCTTTCGACAATCAGTACATTGATACTCCACTGACAGGCATTATACTGACATGCACTACACAAATGATTATAACCAGCCCTCTCCCCAAACAGGGCTGGTTTGCTCTCAAAGCTAAGGCCTAAGCACTGGAAATGGTCGACACTTGTTCTTGACAAGACTTCATCTGTATAAAACAATATGATACTTGCAGGCAACTACTACCATGTGCCATTATTTGATAATTTGCCCTTGCTGGTATCCAAAACATTATTATTGTACACTGGGTACCAGCACAGACAAGGTCTCATGTTTCAACATAGAACAGCTGTTCACCCCTTAATGTAGATGAGGGGTGAATACTTTACTTAACACAACACACAAAATCAACCAATTTTGTCTTTTTGTTGCTTTGATCTAAAGTCCAGTAAACCATCATAGGTCCTTTCCAGATTTTCTCAAGGTTCTTTTACTCCACAAGGGTGGTAATCGAATCTATGTAATGAGTTCAGGTAGGAATCTCATCGAGATGAATTATTTTCCTTCCCACACCACATAGACATGGTGTAAGAAGGATTGGCCTTTGATACAACAGTAAATCTACCACTGCTGAGGAAAGGCAGCAAACCAACACTAAGTTTACTGGCGATGCAGTACATTTGCACATAGGAACGGGTGGATTGAGTCTTTTGTATGAGTGCCTGGACGTGTGAGAGTATGACTTTAAGACTACGCTTGCATTGGCTCCCCCCTCTCCCTTTCATTGAGGACCTACACTGTCCATGAGGTTTGATGGACATCCCTGGTCTCCGAAAATCCAGATTTCGCAGTAACCTCTAGAAGACGTGTATAGAACAGATCTGACCTGTTTCCCCTGGTTAGAACTTGTTTCAGCCACGTTTCCAATTCATATATCCAGGGATGTCAGTTGGGGTCAGGGAAAAAAGTGGAAATATTTTTCATGTGGATTTTTCTGCCTCAACGAGACAGAAAACTTGGGAAATATGTCCTTGTTGTTTATGGCATGGGGCTGAGGGTCTGTCAGGAGGTTCAAACCACTGTTCTATTGGCGTAAATGAGGCTAAATCAATATTATCTTTGTTTTACATTAGGAAAAGCGATTACATAAACTGAATATGGAAAAGTGGATTTCCATGGAAAAGTGGAAAACTGACATCTCTGTATATCTGACCTTATGATATTTCAAAAATGAACTAACTAGCCACCTCCTCCCGGTGGGCAATCCTTCAGTGGGTGAACATAGCGTCAGTGTGTTCAAGCCGCTTAAATTGAAAACAAACAAACAAAATATCATCCCCAAGTTGTGCCAACCTCTTTCCTCCATTTCCCCAAACCCTGGATCCCTCGTGCTACCATCCTAGTGCTTATGAGTCCTACTTCCTCATCGGCTTAACACGTATAACTTATTAGAAAATCTATATAAAAGTCAAAATTGTAATGGCATGCAGCCTATGAGTATGACACAAGTGACAGGCCATCGTCAACAAGAGAAAAGAAATGATAGCATTCCAACCATTTCTTATGCCAAATTGTCAGGATATAAATTCTATACCGATACCACCTACATTATGGTAACAATACCTAATAACTGGCCTGGAGATTATAACTAAATTATATGTAAGCATGTCAAAGGTTTCAGGTTACTAACCTTTCTAGCCATAATGAGTCCAGATGGCTTGTGTTGCACTTTCCATACCACGCCGCCATTTCCGGCACCTAATTCTCCTAATTTCTGAAAGTCGTCAGCATTCAAATCACCGACTTTTTGCTTCTCCGTCAAGAATGCCTGAAGTCTCTCTCGCTGTTGGTCATCAATATCCAACTCTTTCAATCTTTTTTGTAAATCTTCTAGATTAGCTCCAGTCACTTGTTTGCTGCAAATAAACACACAAGAACCGATTAAAAATTGTTTAAACACACTCCGACAACTTAAGGGAAACGTTGCAAATACATTCATCATCCATTGACTTCACAATACAATGATTGCATAAACATATTAACGAAATGTTATTTGCAATTAACAGTAAACATTATTTTGACAACTGCAACACAAGCGTAGGAATGTGACTCACTCTGTATCGGTGGCCTCATTTGGAACCGGAGGCAGGCACAAGCCCGGATTCTTCACTTTATAAGCCATTCCGTAGTTCTATAGTATTTTCACTATCCGTTTATGAGGTACATGGATAAGGTGTATGGAAATTCCACATGAGTCGTAAAGAATACGGTAGTATCTCCCGATTTTAGCAGAAATTCAAGTCGCTGAGATGACAGAGATCCACTAAAGTCACAATCCATCCCATAATAGACGGAAATAGTGCAGGGCACCTGCGCCCACATTAAATATTCATGAGGGTTACCAAGCAACCGATGGACGCTGTTTCTGAACTCTCGTTCCAGATCACGCTTAAGATGTGATGTTGCGAGAATCGGCTGCGGCCACTTCCTTTTCCGGTATAGCGAGCTAGGTGAGTAGCCACATTTGTTTATGAAATGCAATTTTGAATCCTCCATCATCTGACCTATTCAAAATTTGAATGATTGTTGGAATAAAATGTTGGTACCTTAAATGTTTCCTCTTACTATCCATCGCATTTTGGTAGAATATTTTGGCCTATTACATGGAATATTGTCTTCCTTTAGGATCGGGTCTCATACCAGCTTCGCGATTGTTTTGAAAATGTTGTGAGTGACATGTCACGTGTAGACCGGTTGAATTTTATGGTTTTCTGTAAATTAGATGACATCTACATACACTAGGTTCAACAATCTTTTCGCGTTGTTATACTACAGTTCTGTACGGGGATTTTCACGATTGGACATCGCATGGAAATTGGAAACAATCCAAATCGCTGGAACCAACTTGATAGCTGTCAAGCAATACTGTCACTGTCACATACTGCTCTTGTTTGCTGTGTTACTGCCTATACCTACCAAATGAGAGCGAGGGGATGTAAAGCCATGTTCTGTTTGCTTGTTTTATGCGTGAGTTATATCCAAAGCTCTCAAAAGTATCAGACACGTTTTTGAATAGTGTAGATGCTTAATCTCACGAGCTCACTATATTATCGTTTCAGCTGATCCACAATGACTCGCTACTCCTTGGACGCGGAGAACGCCACGAAGTGTAAGAATATATTTTGTCACATACTAATAAAAATGTCAGTGCCTTTCCTTAGGAAATGAGGTGTCTGTATTTTGCATCCTGGTGAACGTTTATCATTTCACACGTTTTTGCTGAATTTTGAATCATAACCACTCCTAACATATAATCAAACAAAATTTTCACGGGCATGTTCCAACAAGATACAAATCTTTCAAATATATAATGTTACTTTGAATGTGTTATGCTAATATTCATGAAATTTCTCTTCTAACAGCTGCAAAGGCTCGTGGCTCTCACCTCCGTGTACACTTTAAGGTAAGACTAAGTTTTTTACCCCCTTCGACACATTTTGACATTTGACCCCGATATTGATAAACACTTAATTCCAAAATGATAAAGATGTTAGGTATATTACTTTGGGCGGTTTTCGTATTTAGATAATTGATAGTTAATAATATGCAAATTTTGATGCCGAGTGTTTCCCATTACAGCAATTTCCCATCATCTGAGATTGATCCTCAAGAGCTATGACATATCTGATCTGTTATGTATTGTTATTCTAAGTTCTATGGTTTGCCTTTTACAGAACACGCGTGAGACAGCACACAACATCAAACACATGCATCTCCGCCGTGCCGTTCAGTACCTGAAGAATGTGACTAACCATAGCGAGTGTGTCCCCTTCAGACGGTTCAACGGAGGCGTCGGCCGTTGTGCCCAGGTATGGTTCATTGTGGTTTAGTAATAAGTATACTGAAGCTCACATAATGCTGGCATTTTAAGCATTTCGTAGTTGTGAAGTATAAGCTTGATAAAGTCCAGTGTCCGAAGCCCAGGCCTAATGTTATGTGTATTCCTGGCTTGGGAAGACCTGTCCACTTTATCGTTCTACATATAAGGTCTCACTGATGGAACGGCTGATCATTACATCTGCCCTCAGGGAAAGATATTCATATGAATTGGGTACTGAAATTTTAAAGCCAATGGCTCCCTATTTTGTAATGAGTTGGCTCTTTAAAAAAAACACTTTCAGACTATTAAAACCTTCATCAGAAGAATTATTACATCAGTCACTAAAATAAAAATTGGTCTTCTAACCTAGGCCAAAGCCTGGAAGGCCACCCAGGGACGTTGGCCCAAGAAGAGCGCTCAGTTCCTGCTGCAGCTGCTGAAGAATGCTGAGAGCAACGCCGAGTACAAGGGATTGGACACCGACCACCTCGTCATCGAGCACATCCAGGTTAACCGTGCCCCCAAGATGCGGAGGAGGACATACCGCGCCCATGGCCGCATTAATCGTGAGTATTTGTCATTGCCATCTCATCCGCCTGCAAAAATTGATTTTAAGGTGGGGGGGGGGGGTATCTGCGTAAAACTGGAGATCCATGGTCCCTATCTTATAAGAACGAAAATGTCGGTCAAATACATGTTTTCGCCAACCCATCCACACTCATTAAATATTCTGAATTGTATTTCACCTCTTTATTTGAGTAATATTGGTTCTTCTGCTCTAAAATACATACTAAGAACCTATCAAATCCGCGTAACGTTTTTAACGCAGGAGCACTGTTGACACATGGATCTGCAGTTTTACAGTTTTTGCAGTTCGATGTCAATTTGTAGGATTTTGCCTACATGTGGGATTTTCAGTCTTAAATGTATATGAACATTTCAGGAAATTATGTTTTGAGATCAATATAGACCGCCAGGTTGCCTTAAATCGAAATCTTAGATAAACTTGTTCTGTGTTCTTTCAAAATTCTGAATTCAGCTATACACACACAGTTCAAGGTCCTGTGGATCTAAGTGCTCCAACCTAGAGCTATAGGATGGTGGGGTTCCTGTGGGAAATGCCACTACGGACAAGAGCAAACTAGAATGCTAGCTGAAATATGTCATGTCAGTTATTGAAGCCTTACAAAGTGTTGAAACGAATTGAAGGAATGTCTAACAAATTGTAAAGATATTTTGCAGAATATAGAACTGATAATGGGTAGTAATAATTTTTTAGTGATTTTCTTTGAAGGGTACACCATTAAGTAGCAGTCTATGCCCAAGGATCTGCTATGAGAGTTGTGGGAATTGCCCTACACCATGTGCGATTTAGGTGATGCGTAGACTGGCCTCAATCCCCATGTAGTATTTTTTCCTGATCCCAACTCCCATCTCTGAATGAGAAACTGAACGCGTAATCTGCAGGAGGTTGTGTCAGTATTGAATACCTGAGGGTTTTCAGTGATGCATATGATATTGTGATGGGTGGATCTCGGGTATGAAGGAAACTATATCAGTGAACTAAAGACCCATGTGAGAGATGCAGTCATGGATTTCTGTCCTCATTTTTCTGAGGGAACTGTGTCAAAGTGGTTATATGTACGAAGGGTTAGCCAACTTGTCACAAGCAAATTTGAAGGGTTGACGTGTGGATTATGATCGTAATTTATAAAAGTTAAGAACTATTCACTCAATAACCGGGGGCAAGGGAAGTTAGATCAGTGGATTAAGCACTGGACTTGTAATCACAATGTTGTGAGTTCGGGTCCCACTTTCTCCCATCCCAAAGACTTGCAGGTATATCAAAGGCCAGTCCATTTCATGCCATCCCTATAATAATTTATAAATTAAAAGAATTCTCACCACAGTAAATGTGTATGGGTGGGATTTCTACCTGAATTCATCTAATAGATTCGGTCACCATTGCTGTGAGATAAATTAAGTGAGAAAACCTGAATCTTGCTATAGTCTCTGTATACCCCTTTGCTATATATGCAACATCCTACCTCTGCATCTACTTTGGCCCATAATGATAAACTACTAGTTGGGAAGCAAATAGAAGAGTATGAAATTCTTCTTCCTTGTTTGAAATTACATAATATATGTAAATTACTCAAATCAGAGACTGTCCTCGATTTCCTGCCCACAGACTCCTGCAATGATAAAGATATTTATTTTGACACCCTAATTCTCGTTTGGCAGAGCCTTACCCACACACTCAGAATGTTCGCAATTAGTGCAGGTAGTACTTGGTATCTAGTAATCAATGTCGGCAGTATTGGGTGTTTGTTATTGTTTTGAATTCGCCATAGACCCTGTTGAGGTATCCCATAATTCAGTCTGTTGACAAGTTCCGGGTTTCGCTGGTTACCGACGTAGTATAGTGATAGACCCCTTACTTGTAACCCAGAATTAATGCAGTTTAACGGTTTTCAGACATCCTTAAATTGAAATTCTGATGTCAGAAATGGAAATTTCAGCTATTTCTACATGGGAATTCGAAATTATATTCAGTTTCTCCAATTATAAATCAGAAAACTGTGGTTCATTTTGTCGTAGTGTGCCAAGTCTATTGGGAGCGGAACTTTGCTTTACCCGGGGCGATAATCGGAAGTTTAGTAACCTCTGGAGGCTCTATAGTTTTTTCTTTGTGACAGTGAGCGATAATAGGGCCACTCACACTTGATTGTTTGTCTGTGTAGTTTTACGTCTCGGTAGGCTAGTTGATTGTTTGTCTGTGTAGTTTTACGTCTCGGTAGGCTAGTTACGCCCTATTGAGACTCAACAAATTCAGACGTGTTAGGTTAGTGCCCAAAAAGTTGTCCACTGTTGCTAGTACATTTTCTGTAGTTGTACCTAATGTGCCTTTCCTCTCTTTTTCCAGCTTACATGAGCAGCCCATGCCACATTGAGGTGATCCTTGGCGAGCGCGAACAGGCCATCGCTAAGCCCGAGGAGGAGGAGAAGAAAAAGGTTTCCCAAAAGAAGCTTAAGAAGCAAAAGGCAATGATGCGGGAATAGATATTGTAAAATAAGATTGTGCGGTCAGTTAATAAAAGCGCTAAAAAGAAGCTATTTTTTTGTCGTTCATATTCAACAGATCGTAGTGTTTCAATATTTCATCCCAGGGTTTCTTTCAGTAGGTTGCTGGGCTCTGATATGTTTGGATAAATAAAGACGAAAATAAATTGTACGAACAGAAGTTGGCATTCTGGGGATTTTGCGTCAATCAAAAAGTTGACCTTCCACTGGAGTATCTAATGAAATTGGTAAATAGATTTTTTTTATTTTTTTTTTTATTGCTAGAAATCGTGACTTCTAAGAAACCAGGAGGGAACTATCAAGTATAACACTCCGGATTCCAAATTTACTTTGAGATTTCCCCTTTTTTGATGGCAGCTATCGAGTGTCCCAAAGCACTGCTGGACAGGTCGGCAGCCACTAATGTTAATCTGACTGGAACGAGCAAATAACCAGTGACCAGAGTCAAATTTAGTTCTGAGTTGAGACAAGGCACTGCGATATCTAACCACATTTTACTGTAAGTCGTAGTGAACAGGTGAAGATGACACCTGAAAATAGGTCACTCCAGACTTGCACATGAATACCCCCTGAAAGAGGAAAATGCCAAGCATGCATTGTACCTATAACTGTTCAGCATATCCTGCTGAACCGTCAATGGGTAAAAGAAAGTACTCGAAAAGCAGTAACACCATGAAAATATTCCAAAGAAAGATGTTTTTGAAAGAGACAAATCTCTTTTATTGTTTATAAAATATTTGAAAAGAATTTCCTGAAATAAGTCTACGAAAGTGAACCGGCTTAATCATAGATGGTCTCTGTATACCCTCAGCGCCCCCTGGGACGTTACACAACAAACAAACTGCCACTAATCTAACTCCATATATAAAGGCCAAGGAGCTGTTTCAAAAGTAGAGTGAGGTCTGGCCTAGTTAGACTATAGGCCAGGTAACGGGTTCAATTTTTATGGTGCATTATTGGTAACGCTGTTGCATTGTGGGATTGCGCCACCTTGGCAGACCTTACGCTAGTTCCCGGGGTATCCAAACAAACAAAATGGCGTGTAGAGACGTGGCAGAACTCCGATCATACTTGATATATAAAGAATACTATGAAAATAAATATGTAAAGTGAAAATGATGAAGTTTAACAAGGCTTTTATTGTGCAATGCGTTAGAGGTACTGACAGTTTATTTTTAGACTGTATGCACAACCTTGTCAAGTGAGTGGAGGGGAAGCCATCAGCATCAAAACATTCTTCGCCATTTCAAGCAGGAGACATACACTGCACAATTCAAGCGCTGCAGTGTGATCTGTTCTCGTGAGACATCGGCTCGAGAGCTGGCGAGTTGAAGGTCATGCTAGCGTGACGTCAGAACCCGTTACCTGCCCCTTATTCATATGGGCAGGGAACCAGTCTAAGTGAGGTCTTGCCAACCAAGTCTGTTCCTCCATTACACCACACATGGGTCAGATTTTTGAAACCTGCTAAATTACACTTTCATCCTGGGTTGAGACACCCAAAATATAAATTTAGACTAATACTTCTTTTTATATTTTATATTAGTCACTGACTAAGCACCTTCCAGAAAAACTTTTCCAACAAGAATAGATAAATGGTTTAGATTCAAGAGACTTTTGAAATTGTGTATAATACTGCATGTTGTCCAACCCCCTGAAATATTTGAAATTTCAAGAAACGTAAATGTCTCTGATTTGAGAAAATCTAATATTAAATGGTGACATAAGTCATCTTTGACCCAAAACACCATTATCATATATTAGATTTCAACAAAAGCTTTGAACTATGTTTGGGGTGTTGGACAACACAGGGATGTTGAACAACACGTTTTTAAAACTACTCCGGGCAATGAATGAAATTATATCAGTAACTATAACCCTTTATAGTCTTAATGAAATGATATGAACCTATATTTTACAAAGCAAACCACTCAATTACTGATAAGAAACAACCTCTTCAATCTTGACTTATGTCAGACCATGTTGTCTGACACCCTGGGGTGTCAGACAACACATTTTCATTTATTGAATCACAAAAAGTTTTTTTTAAATTTTGCTATGGATCTCATTGCAGTTCTTTCTTTTTTACTCCCTGTCCAAAAAGAACTCCCGATCCCCTAATGTTTTGCCCCAACAGATATATATCTAGAAAATTATGTAATAACTGGTGAGGTGTTTTCCCTTATAGTATATTCCCGGCAACTTAAACCTGAACCGGGCAAACATTTGATCATCTGCAATCCATTAAAGAATTAATCAATCTGCAGGCATGGGGTTATCCCGGATCCATGGGTTATCCTTGAGATCATTGTGAATCGGAGTTGGGGGGGGGGGGGGGGTCAAAACGAAAACATGAAAGATAGCGAGCGATATGGGCGAAATCGGTCATTTTAGCTTTGCCTCCTTGGGCCCTTCTGTGGATCTTGGGAATTCTCCAGCCTTATGTTTGTGCAACGAATATAGAGAAAGTTCTCTATACTCGTTGGTCTGTGGTAGTCAAAGGACTCAAGGACTGACCAGGCTACACAGTAATTTGTCTAATCAGCAAAAGTTCTAAATGGAACTGGGAATGACAAGCATTATTGGGAAGGGGGTAGGGGTCTTTAACTCACGCAAAATAAAATGAGTGGTAGTTTTGGAAACATATATGGGTTATTCCATGGAAAAAAAGTACGAGTCCGTACAATTGTAGCTTCAGAACAGCTATAAAAAGCTATTTGTTGAGCCAGCTTTATTTTTTTTAATGAAATACATATATTTACCTATGAGAAATATGCAACTGTACTCATTTTTAAGAGGCTCTAGGGACCTAGTAAACTCACTTCAACCAGCTGATAGATATATAGTACTACACCTTTAAGTTTTAAAATTAATAGGTCACCGTCCTTGTCTTTGAGAGAATTAAAGAAAACCATATTTTTCAGTACCGGTACATTTCCTGTAAATGTATTGTTTATGTCACTACTTTCTGAAATTAAGAAATTGTGGAAACGGGGTAGGATAAAATCTAGAGGCCACTCGTTTGAATTTGAGTTTATTTATGTCACTCATTGTGTTAGCTCCGTAATCTCACTTGTCTTCGACTCTGGAGATTACGGAGCCAACAAAATGTGTGACATAGATAATTTCAAACTCAAACTCGTGACGTCTCTTTATACTATGGGAAAGGGGCACAAGTCTATGGCTCGTTATATTCGTGATGTTAGAACATCCAATATTTTATTCGATGACAGGCTATTCTGAAACAGATATAAACCATCCCCTCTGAACTTCTGGACTTCCACTGCAAGCACCACACTATGTACACGTGAGGTAGATACAGCCAGCAACAGAAAAAATCTGTCATTGTCGTGAAAGTAGTTTATCGTGCCAGTCATGCATTTTAAGGTCCAACGATCATACAGAACAGTTTTTCAGCCTGAAAATATCCATAGGGTGTAGGAAACTGCTTTAAGGAAAACTGTTTTGTGTGTTCCTAATCTGTATTTCACATTTCAACCCTCGTTTCACATCTATAGGTCGTCTTTGTATGCCCAATATGGTATCATTTTCATGTTGATTACGGTATCACTCATATAATGATTTGAAAAGTTCTAGGCGTTTTTATTCGTGTAATGATATACCGGTACTAACGTGAGTACCAGTTGTATTGTAATCGACGATGCACGTGGTTCGGTAGTTCATAAAACGGCCACCGTTAGGGAGGGAGCGCTGCGGTCACTTCCCGCTTCAGGCTGTTTACGAACCACCCGCCTTCTACACGAGCTGCCAGAACTCTACTACGTTAGCCCCGGTTGGGTTAAATCCGTGGCCGTTTTGACTCACTACAGGGAGATGTCTGTTACTCTCCTGTTAGACGTTTCATACTGCTTAGAGAGTGTGTTATTTCATAATCCCGAAGCCACTTTTCCATTTTCTTATTTACCTTCCTGTGTATTTTCTTCTCTTCATCATATAGTAAACATAAAGCTTGGGTTCTTTATCAATCCGTTAGCAATGAATATTTCCTATTAATTATGTCTGCTTTTAGAGCATACATAGAACAAAATTACTGTATGTGACTGAACCTGACCAACCCCTAAGTCGTAGCTCAGTGCAGACAGGGGTTGTTGGCCAAGTTACCCGCCTTCCAGTTTCAGAGCCGCCCTAGCGACAACTCCGGGGGTCGGATTTTTGAAACCTGCTAAATTCCGCTTTGGTCCTGGGATAAAACATGCAAATTTTTTAAATAATACTTCTTTTTATATTTTATGTTAGCCACCTACTAAGTACCTTCCAGAAAAATATTATTCCAACAAAATCAGATGAATGGTTTAGATTTGAGAGACTTTTGAAGTTGTGTATAATACTGCAGTTTTTCCAGCCCCCTAAATATTTGAAATTTCAAGAAATGTTATAAATGCTTATTACTTAAGAAAGACTAATATTATATGGTGACACACATTATATTTTACCCAGAATACCTTTATCATATATTACATTTAAAAGAAAAGCTCTGAACCATATTTGGGGTGTTGGGCAACACAGGGATGTCGGACAACACGAGGGGTGTCGGACAACACGTTAATAAAATTGCTCAAAACAATGAGAAAAATAATATTTGAGGCTATAATCATTTATATTTTTAATGAAGTGATAAGAAGCTATATTTAACAAAGCAAACCACTCAATTACTGATAAAGGAACAACCCCAAAATCATAACTTATAATACAGCATGTTGTCCGACACCCTGGGGTGTCGGACAACACGTTTCCAGTTTTTGAACCATAAAAAGTATATTTTTTTATTTAGAAAACCTTGCTATTCATGAGTGGTAGGGGTACTTAATATAAACAGGGATATTTGTTATTCCATTATGATTATTGTTTCTTTTATACATCCTTTAGAGATGTGTGGTCCAACACACCATTTTTTGGAAAAAATATCATCATGGAATCATAAAGTTCTGATATCAGAATGGATAATCTGATTGTGTTGAAACTTTTAGGCATCATAGCCAGGATTCTTGTCAGCATTGTACAATAAAGGAAAATTAATTTCTCTCAATATATTTCATTAGTATTGTCCACTGAAGGTCGGGGTGTTGAACAACATGCTCTATGGGTCTCTATGTTGGAAAATTTGAGGGTCCTAGATATTTTTCACCATTTTAATATTTTTTCAATCTTTTACCAATTTTCAAAATTATTTTGTCTACACTTCTCATGACGTATGCTTTAAACATGTTAATAAATACAATTGGCTCAAAATTGTGTCTCCTAGATTTGGAACAAAGTGAAAATCACTAGAAAATCACAGTTTTTGTTGGTTTTCGGAAGGAAAAATTCCTCAGAGCTTTACAAAACCCTATGTTGGAAAGAAAGACTATCAAAAGATGCACTAAATAATTTCATTTTTACATTGATGAGATACGTTTATACAACATGAACCTTGAATAAGCTTATTTTGGCAATTTAGCAGGTTTTAAAAATCCTACCCCTGGACGTACATGAGTATAATCCCGCTTTCAATACATCTACAACTCGCAAGGTTTCAACAGTTAGCTACATACACACACAATGGAGATTATCATTAAAATGTAATGGTAAGGTGGATAATGGTTCATTAAGGCTATGGAGAAAAGATGGATAGTGAATCTATTTTACATTTAATTGAGTTTTCAAGTTTTTCTTATCTTTCATGTTTTTTTCCTTGTTTTTTTTCAGGGGCTTTATCAATTTTTATTGGATACTTAGTTATTAACATCAATAACATATAGAACAGGACTAAAATTAAACTGTCCCTATAAAGACTCGACTCGACTCGAAATGATACATCAACCCTTGGTTGGGATGCCTGGTCTGGAAACAAGAGATGCCTGGTGTGACAGCAGAGGGGATAACTTAAGTATGGACCGAGGATTATAAATAATAGATTTTCCTTATAACTGTTGCCCATTGAGATAGGACATGAAACTAGTTTCTCCGCACCCGCCCCTCTTCAGACAACATAAAGCCCAGTGAACTGTCCTGTAGCACCTGGTGTGACAGCACACATATTACCTGGCGGGACGAGAGGAGCCGCCGACTGTGACTGAGACAGGGATCCCTGGTATGAAAATAGAGGAGATTCCTGGTGGCAGGGTTGCCTCGTGTGACATCAAAGATCTCTGGTGGGACTGAGGCATACCTATTATAACATCAGATGAGGTGGTGGGACTGACTTAGAGACACCTTGTATGATAACGGACAGTATCTATCAGAAAATTTAGATACGTGCTGGGTTTAGAAAATTATAGACGAATAGAAAATTAATAATGTAGTGCAGCGTTTCTAACATAATTTTGAGTGAATATAATGTGGACCTTGAAGTCCTTCTCATGCATTGATAATTTCTATGTTTTCTCCCTTGTATTCATTCTATTATTTAGTCAAATCCCCTTTTCTTGTCTTACAATGTAGCGTCAACACTTAAGAAATTGGGAATATGGATTAAGGTGTGTTGAAGTGTGATTTTGACTTAAACCGAGGCACATATACTCGAGCATCAACATAAAAAGGTATTGTTCTGGGTATAAGAGAGCCATTTCTTCCTCTGTGATTCACATTCCGTTTGCTGAGGAAATCCATTGTCATTCACTACGGCCCGCTCAGTTAGCAGAGCAGGAACATTATTTATACTATACCCATAGCAGCGGACAGTATTTCAGACCTTTGCATACAGGTATACATAGACAATAATCGATGGTTTTGTGGACAGGCGGCCATAAAACCGAGAGATAGACACATAGTAATACACTAGCGCTAGCGAGTGTATTACGACGTCAACATCGAGTGGTTTACAGAGCTGCCTGTCCACATAACCATCGTCCGTTGCATTTATTATCCATGTTTTTGAATAAGTTAAACTCAGTAATTGCCATATTAAAAGGTATAACAATAGGGACTATTTCTTTGCTCTACAGCACAAAGGGGTTATTTTCCTCGTATACCATGGTTTTGAGGCCGTATACCACAGATATGAATCCGTATACCACAGTTATGGTATCTGACTGGTTTTATATAACGGGTCGTGGTTTACTGAGTCCCCATACATTTCCAATGGTGTCTTTGTATACGATGGATAATAAAGCAGCAATATGCTTTATTTCACTTCAAAGTACCAGTACACACGATCTTATGACAAAAAATACCTTCTAGAAGTCGCCAGAAGTTTTCAGTAAAAAGTATTTTCAAAGAAATCAACATAAAAGTTAGATTCACTCGTCGAAATTGGCACTCTTTCTGTATTACCCTAAATCTGGGTATTAAAACTTAGGATGGTACATACATCTTATCATCATATACCTGTGGTCGACCAACTATAAAATACTCCCCGCTGTTAGGGATGTAGTATTAATAATGTTCCATAGGGCCGTAGTTAATGTCCAATAGCATGTATGTAATTAAAATGGCGTGATTTTCCGGTATATCGCTAAAGGTTCCTTGACCACGTTTCCTCATATTACTATATACCTATAGGTGCAGGCCTTTCTTTTACCGACTAGGAGGACAAATTCCGTTCGTCCCCGAGTGACGAAATGATATTCATACGTATCTCCGTACCACGTGACCACTCATTCTGCTATTCAGAAAGTTCTTGAATGATAACTAGGTATAAAATAGTAAAGAGACACAGTAAGTGTCCACCTGTTCCTCAATATTTTGCTAAGAAATACTCGCCTCGTTCTTTGAACGAGGTAAGTATCTCTGACCAAAATATTGAGGAACAGATTCCATTCAGTCATACTAACTATGTCTCTATATATTACATAATGACATATTATATAGCCTATCGGTAAAATCATTGCAAGAAAAAAGAGGAACATGTAATAGTCATGCTGAGAGGGGTATTTAAAGGTATATACCTGGGATTTTAAGTGGGGACTATTTTCAGAAATAAAAATCGATCAGCTGTTCATTTACATGATGTGTCATTAGAATGCCATGGGTCATAGACTAAATGTCGTGGTTTCCATAAATATAAGGATTCTATCTGAAGAGGAT
The DNA here is from genome assembly GCA_950022655.1 of Alentia gelatinosa. Classification (NCBI taxonomy): domain Eukaryota; kingdom Metazoa; phylum Annelida; class Polychaeta; order Phyllodocida; family Polynoidae; genus Alentia; species Alentia gelatinosa. The sequence continues at coordinate 44,602,787 of OX465583.1, read as the reverse complement.
CCTACTTCAGTTCAGCCTATCATTTATCTCAAGTGGACACGACGATCTAGTAGATTATAGCATGAGCTAGAAGTTTACTGCGTGGTTAGATATAAAACTTTTATTGTTCAATCAAAATATTACAATGTTTTTCTCTCTCCACATTTTGCAGAAATTCGACCAACGACTGCTTACAAACAAGCGATCCCTTTTCATCTAGAAAAATATGAAGTCAGTTTAATGCTAATATGCTCAACGTATTGTTACTCTGAACAATTCTATCAATCACATGCACCGTATCCAATAACGAATACATAAAACTAGAACAAGTTAGGTACGTTTTAAAATCTGACATTATTCTTGATCTGAAATCAAGAAAAAATATATGTAAAATTCGAACATCAATAGTTGCTTCATATGAAACTAAAACGATTAAACAAAATGTACGAGTGGTCACTAAAAAGAACAATACTAATCCCATCAGTACAACTGAACACATCAGGCAAAATGTTAATGTTTAACTACAACGACCGATATAATTCCTACTAAATATTTGGCTCCAAACGCTTTGGTCATACGCATTTCTACTGTAATGGTGATATTCAATATCATGTGAAATTGATAATGATAGTGTAAGCACAACAACAGTTTGATCTTACCATAAACCCATACTCTATTGCTGTAACAAGCTCTTTAAAAAGAAATGAGGGCTATAACCTTTTATATTCAGGTTAATTTTTCCCAAGTTGCTGAATAGCAAGCTATTCTTTAGCGGAAATTTGTTTTTCTACAATGGTGGTGTAGAAACGATACCCTTAGTTGAATTCGTTGGATATGTTTTATCAATCGGAATATATGTTGAAACCCAACCATCCCATTTCGTCCACTAGAAGCATGTTTGCAGCATGATTAATAGAGTTTGTAAGCTTTAATATGTAAATCACTAACGACACAGGAGTCACAAAAATTTGGAGAACATACCAGACGCCCCTTAATGTATATTTAATTTCATATCCTCGCCATTGTATTAAATCTAAAAAATACAACAGATCTTGCATTCGCTCATAAGAGCACCGGAAACCCTGTACCAGACAGTTCATCAACAAAAGCAGCACCGCTGTAAACCACACATTGCCCGCAGGCTCGGCTGGTTTCTCCATTATGTACATGTCACACTCTATTTTAACGTGCTTAATGCCCACTGGAACTTCAGTATCTCCACACACAAAAAAACCCGACTACATGGAAGACGACATGAGGAAAACCTCACTGATGATAAACACTTAGCGCCGACAATCTCTTCTTCTCAGAGCTTTCTTGACGAGTCTCCTGAAGGAGGACCTCGAGCCTGGGACTTGTAGGACGGTACTGTTGGCGTCTAGCCGCAGGGAGTGACCGTCGTCCGCGTCTGACTCGATCTCTGCTTCTGTCAGAATCACCAGTTTACCACTCGACTCTGTAAACGTGAACATAGACACTTATTTAACATGATAATAACTCTGGGAGCAATACAGTTGACGTCTAATGACCTAGTACCGGTCTTTTAGACGGAATAATCGTTAATGGCGACAGTTTTGAGACACTAGTCTAACTATCATACATTTGGCGATAATTATCCAACCCTTTGGGCCAATGGTTGTGGTATTTATCTTGAAGCCCGTCTTGAATGTTTAATAATCGCTATTGATGACTATCTCGTCTGAAAAACGCGTCCCAGATGTCTTAGGGAGCATTCAATATCTCTATCTTTGGAAACAATTAAACAGGATGTAGGTATAACACCATGATTAGTATTTCTATTCAATAGAAATAAAATATTTAGGATTATGTATCGTAACACTTGATTAAACACTCGAATTATGAGTTATAATGACTGTGTGCCCCCTAGTGGTATAAATAGACAATGACCGATGGTTTGGTGGACAGACAGCCGTAAACCACGAGAGGTTGACACGTAGTAATGCCTCAGTGGTAGCGAGTATATATATTACGACGTCAACTTCGAGTGGTTTATAGGGCCGCCTGTCCGCTTGATCATCGTTTGTTGTATTTATCATCCATCATCTTGGATAAATGAAACCAAGTAATTGCCACATTAAAGGGTATAACAATAAGGACTATTTTTTGCTCTATAGTACAAAGGGACTATTTTCCCCGTATACAATGGTTTTGAAGGCCGTATACCATGGATTTGAATCTGTATACCACAGTTATTGTATCTGACAGATTTTATATAATGGGTCGTGGTTTACTGAGTCCTTATACATTTTCTACTGAGACTTAGATGGACAATAAAGTGCCACCAGCACCCGTCCTTCAGGGGGTAGCTCGGCTGCAAGCACCTGTCCTTAAAGGGGTAACACATAGATAACTAGGGGCACAGCCATGAATAGTATCTGGCTGCATCTTTAAATCACAGCACTCACGACACACCTAACAAAGGGATTGTCCTTTCAGGTAACTTCTCCCACCAAGACCAAGAGAAAGTTTACCACAATGACTGGGTTCTCACCTTATATACAGGTGAAGTTATGTAATAGTCTAACCTACAGCTTGATACCAGAGGTTTACCCCTGTTACAGCTACTTTTGTCTTAGAACCACTGGCGACATATCTATAGCACAGGAGGTGAACTGCGATGATTGCTAAACCTGCCCTCTACATTGGTGAAAAAAGTATGCCCACCCTAGATGGATGGAAAATGCCATGTGGGGCTCAAGAAATTTGAACTCGAATAATAATGATAGATCGAGTGAATTTGAAATTGAATGTTCAGGTTGAGTAGAAAAGAATAATTTGCTCACCTGGAGAAAGAGCGCTGCATGCACATCCTGTTGGCAGGGAGACAGTGACTGACTTCATGACGTGAACTTTAGACCTGGGCCTCAGGTCGACTATCAAGCGCAGCGGAGTGCGTGTTGCTTCAGTTCGATAGGCTGCAAAATATTTTTTGTTTTAAAAAATCTTTATTTTCCATCTGTGATACATATTTTCATGGGAAATACAACAGTTCTCTAATTACAATAGCTTAGGGTCTAAAGGACAAGTGATTGGATGAAAAGAAGTGATATATGGTATCATGTCTCAATCATGCTCTTACATAGCAAACGTTAAAGGAAGTCAGATAGGCTGGATAAATGCATCAGGACTTGTAACTTGAACATTGATATTATAAAATCTTCTTGTGGCCACTGGAGCCTACCGCAAACAGGAACTATCTCCCTAGTAGAATCTCCAGGATGAATAAAAACTGAAGATATTAACCCAATATATACCACCATATCTAGATAAAATTTACAATCCGAGTAAATTACATAATACCAGACGTAAAACTAGTACTGAAAAAAATATTTAATTTGTCAGTTGTCTAGTAGAACTGTAAACTGTTGTTTTTTTCAAGCTTCTTGTATCGTGGTTGGCAACTTGATTCAACATATTTATGCCCCTGTTATAGTTTACGAACTATGAAATGCAAGTCACTGAAATTTCATAGGCAGTCAGCTACCGTAGTTAAGGAAAGCTAATAACGACCAGAATCTTATAGACTAAAAAAATTGTTTTTATGCAAAACTAAATTTTCCAGGCTCTTCCAGGTTTATACAGGCCCTCTGTAAGAATTCCAGGCTTGTCCAGGCCTGGAAACCCCAAAAGCATAATTCCAGGCTTTTCCAGGCTCTGTACGAACCCTGGTCCTATCTGCAGCTTCGGGGCTTGTTATGCTTAACATCGGAAAGCCGACATTAATCAGAGATATCGATATTCCCAGAAATACTTAACACTTGTATTCATAGGTTAAAGATAACATTTCTTCTTAAAAACCAGGGTTGCTCTTTTCCTCGACTTACTAAAACATGCTATATGTCGGCTTTGTCTCTAGAACGCAAGTTAGGGGAGGCGAGTCGTGGACAATGTTACTTATTCTCCTCAAACATACACACAAGGATAATCCACAGCATAACTTACCGTGTGAAACGGCGCAAAACATGGCACCAAAGTTCTCTGGGATCGTGCCTAGACATGATGGACAGGGTGTAGGTCCTCTCTGTACGCCGGCCTAGAAGTTGAATTACGTTGTCAGTAACATTGTTTATTCAACCCCCTAGAGCACTGCTATGTCGATGTATGGATTACAGTCACGTTCCAATCTTTACCATTTCCGACCTCCCAGCTTTCACCTCATAATCATGCTTTATGAGTTAATTCCTCAAAACTTTCTCTTGATCCTTTTTAGCTTCCATGTTATAAACTCTTACATTTCAATTATAGTTAATACAAGGAATATACTAAGATTAAAAAAAAAATATATATAATTCTTTAAGATCATTTATCGTCTCTCATATCTTTAATGTGGAATTTACTCATTGAGACATGAGAAACACATTGTTATTGGCCATGGAAAGAGACTGAGGTGTGCGGGGAGGTTTGAACTTTCCTTTTTTGTGTGAATGAGGCCAACTCTTTGTTCTACACAAGAAAACATGTCATGTTTTTCCTTTGAAAATAGCAAGAACGCCATCTCTGATTCAAATGCGTCAGCGGTCACTCACCAGCTGTGGCAGGAGAGGTTCAATAGGGACACGTCTCTGTTCAACAATACCACTAGCCTCTGCCTTCTCAAACTCCTCACGAGTCAACACAGGGAGTTCATTCTTCGTGCCACACACTCTCTTCAGGTGGTACTTCTCCTGCACGATCAGGTCTGTTTAAAAGTAAACAAGTCCAAATTCTGACGATTGTTCATGTTTATGGTTAAATGCTAAAATAGCAGCAAGTTGTCATGAAAAACGAATTTCCATTCTGTAAAGGTCAGAAGCATTCCCAATGTGAGTTAAAACTGTCCCATGAGAGTAATGATTAGAGTTGAGAAACTTTTTGACGAGATTGTACAAGGAAGTAAATACTCCTACAATACATTGTGGAGATAACAGTAAGAAATGCTAGGGGTCATTAAAATTTAAAGTTAGAATAAGTAGAATAAGGAAACTGTCTTTGTACGTAAATTATATGCGGTGAAATTATGGATCAGATACATTCCGTACCCTAGGCAGAGGAATGCATCTGATCAATAATTTAAGGTATGAAGACAGTCAGCCAGTTTCCGTATTATTACATACCTAAATATGGCGAAATACCCTGAACGTCACAGTGTGACGTACGGGTATTTATCCTACCCCTAATATAAAATTGAGTTTCCGTATGCCATATAATATTAGCAGTTTTCTTCATTTAGCCTTATTTCAGAGGAAGAAATATAGAGTTCAATAAAAATGTTCTATTAAGAATGTGCTCATATTTTATTACGTAAATCGTACTCCTCAATGCAGTATACCATGTAGAAGACTCACCTTTATCATAATAATCATAAACCTCCGCATAAGCTGGCTTTGTGTTCTTGACTTCAATGTCCTGGTCAATCATGAAGGTGAAGCACTTGGACTGTGCTGTCAACTGAAAAATATAACAAGCTCTAAGCATATACTTTCACAAAGATTCTTTGTGGCAATGGCAATAGTGCATTGTATCTTAACTTTCACCATATATATCTCAATGATTAATACAGTTAAAAAAAAAATTATTTTTGTTCTTCTTTTTGTTCTTGACCATATATAATTTCAATAGATAAAACAGGCACTGATACATGTATTTCCTAAATCAAAATATGGTCAGTCGATATCATTCCATTGCCCTTTACACAGGATCAGAGACCTGGGAAGGCTAGACAAAGGACCTAGCCATATGTCTCAGTGTTCAGAGACAAAATTCTTACCTCGTCAAAGTAGAAGTTGACCCATTTGTGATCTGTATCGATTCGTTTGATGCCCAATTTTGTGTCCTGTTTCAGTTTGTCAATCGAGTCCTTGTTTGGAATCCAGCCAGATACCATCTTCACTGCCACAATGGCCATGTTCGATGCATCTCCAGGACCCCGATACCTAACAAATGTCAAATGTTATCAGCACACGAGAAGGGAATTACATATTAGGCATGGGTGATTATGCATGCATCATTTCTTACATTTGTGAATTTTTCTGTTATTTTACGGATTACTTATCAATGTATATTGTTTTCAATTTTAATCTTCCTTGGTCCTGTACCTGCTGTGTATAGTTTCCAAATCGTTGTATTTTCAAATGAGCAATTTTTCTACTCTTTCTTTGCTGCAGATTATAAACACAGGATACATATAGGAGAAGGATACAGACCTGGTGCAGACTGTCATAGATCTCCGCTTGCAGGGGACCGCAGCTGAAGCCACACCTCTATTAGGGACATTTATACGAAGGGTAAATGCAGGGTCCTTATCTCTCTTTACTGGGAGGTTGTATTTGATGTTAGCCTATAACAAGGAAAAAAAGTTATGATAAGTTAGACTTGCGTGCACACTAGCTAAGTTAGCTAATATGTCTTTTTATATAACACCAATTTAATATATACAGATTTGCTATTATATTGAGATACCTATGATTCAAAATAATAAACCTGTAGTTAAGAAATCAAGGGCTACTCTTTCTCTCACCTGGAATACCGCACATCCTTGTCCGCTGAGGGTCACCGTCACATTGTTAGGCACGTCGATCTTTTCAGTTTGCAGCACCAACTTATTATGCCCGTTGATAGAAAAGCTTTTGTTGAAATTATTACCATCTACCAAAACCTTCATGGAGATTCCATCTCTGTAGAAGAGGGAGGCGAATTTGGCGAGGGCTTGCAGGGCAACAACTGTGTCCTGGGAAGAATGAATGAATTATATTGTGTCAGCTGTTTATACAATCAATTTAAACCATGTTGGACAATATGTGCACTACCTTTTTGTTCTATATTAAAGAAAAATGGGCCCTCCATCAGGCGCAAAAGTTAAGATCATAAACACGGGAAAAAGGTAATGTATTCTCTACCACGGATGTTTTCAGTTTTATTTTTAGCCTTATGGTAATCCAATTCTCCAACGGATTATAAAGACAACAAGAAAGCAACAAATATTCCACTTTACAGCTCTGTTCTGAAATTAGTTCTCACCTGTGTAGACGCAAAGCCTCCATGGGCATTACGCTGCTTGGTCAACCACTTAACAATGGCAACGCCGTTCGAGGTGCTGTCATCAGAACCACTAGTGACGTAGGCAAGCAGAGCGTAAGCTGTAGTCTCAACGTCGACGGCCGTTGGCTTGTCATAAAGTGCTGTGGGGTTCGTGGTATGTTTTCCCACCTTCGGTACACGCCAGTGCATCATTCCACCTGAGGAGAGTGAATGCATGAGACGTGCGAAAAGAAAATACATTTTCCCCATGAATCCTTCAGATGAATATGTCATGTTGAATAATCAGAAACTATGCCCAGGACGGCAAGTCAATTGTGGCTAGCTACAATAATTGCTATCATAAGGACGAATATATTCTAATAATCAAATGAAGTACTTGTTGGTTTAAGCAGGGACAAATCTATGTCAACCTCATGCCTACAGTCTGCCACACAAATACATGTATATACATGTCCAGCCTACCGCACAATAACATAATCACGTCATAGCAAACAGAAAAATGAATTTTAGTGACTTAGGGACGTCTAGATGAGGCTACCTCAGCAATAGTAAGAACTAACTTTACCTGAGGTAACGGCCATAGCTCTGAGTGTGCTCATGGCGTTGCTGCGTGCTTGTCCCTGTGGGTCATAAAGCGTGTAGGCGTAGGCCACAAGGGCGGCCGTGTAGACATCGCTCGTGTCCTGTGACCTAAGACACTGAAGTGCCGCTGTCACGCCCTGGTCCTGCAACACAAGCAGTTTGTTCAAGTGTTGTCTTTTCTAATGAGCAAGTGGTATTAAAGGTATATTATTGGTCATTGCGCGGAAAAACGTACTTTAGACACTTTCTATACCTTCACATTCTACAGAAGTCGATAGTATTTGTAACTACTGCACACAGTTATATTTGGTATTCATGGACAGAGATTATGATGTAATAGGAAATACATATTATTAGGGGTTTCTTGGCCACACTTCCGGCATTGAAACTTGTAAAAACATGTACATCTAACCCTTTTTCTTAAAAGACAAAATTCAAAACAAGACGAGGCAACATCCTTCTCCCTCAGTGATGCTACCTCGAATGACAATTGATAGAGCTGTCCCTACCCACTGTAACCATAATGCACTGTCGGTTGGTGGAATACTCGCTCAACCTCACTTCCACTATGTAAAAATAAATGTCAGAGCCACACATACAAACATCACAATGCTAGATGACATGTCTTAAATTACTCTCCGATATGATATGATCATTTTTATTGTAAAGTACAACTATATAACACTGGGGAAAGTTAGATTACTGTGCACGGTCAGTTTAAAAAAAGAAGAAAAAAAGACCGACACCATAATGACGTACCTGTTTATCGACACCCGCCTCAAGCATGGAGATGAGAACGTAGGCAGTGAGTGCAGCAGGAGCCCGCGAGTTCTCCAGCCCGCCCTTCATATCTTTGTGAAGCACGCGTCCTACCATCGGGAAACAGCCGTTCTCTAACTGACGGGACTTGAACCACTGCAGACTCTCCATCAGCTTCTCCTCATCGATGGAGATGTAGGGGCGCGCCCGAGCGAAGGACTTGACGACGAACGCGGTCAGCCACATGGATCCCTCAGTGTCACTCATACCAAAGGCGCTGTATGATCCGTCGTCGTGGCGATAGTTCTGCTCTCTTTGGTATCCTGTCAATGTGGAACGCAAGTGATATATTTCCTTTCCTAAGTATGAATGGTTACAAGATGGACATCGCAGTGCATGAGTTGTAAACGGGTTATTGTATATAAAGATAAAAGTCCCTCAAATAGATATTCTTGAATCTTCTTCACGACTATACAATTACATAAACAACATCATGTACAAATGGTGACAATTTCCTGACGTATACATTAACAATTACAACGATTTAATACACAATATACATAGATGTAATTAAAATAGAAGTATGAGAAGTTACCCCTAACCTACTAATAAACAAGATGAGTCCTCTTCTTGACTTATGGGCCTTTTGATAATACCGAGAACATGGCACAGATAAAATCACAGGGTAATAACGAAACAAACGAATAAGACCCCCCTGCACCTATGTACATGGGTGGTTGAGAGAAACGGGTGTCCTTACCGTGTCGCATAAAGCCCAGAGACTTCTCCTCGACACTGGAAGTGAGCTGGTCCGAATCCGTTAAGTACTGATGCACGTAAGTGTTTGGTGCAAAATTGAGCATATTTTGCTCGCCGCATCCAGTTGGCATTCGGAGCAGCTTATCCAGGCCAGACAGGCTGGAGCCCATGACATCGCCTGGAAGGATAGTCACCAACACAGTCAAAAATGTCCTAGAGACAAATTACCCTTGTAACTACCTGGTCAGTTGATTGTTTAACATTCTTTTACTTAGTGTTGTGCTCTTTGCAAAAACAGCCAAAACACGTTGAATCGGAATTTAAAGCCAGGGTGACGGAAGTCATATTCAGAGATAGCACATTGATTCTGAATTATTCTCACGCATATATCCTCGAGTGATCTTTTTCAAATCAATAATATTGAATACATGCATTTACATAAATATTTTGTGTTTAGACTCAACGGTACATACTTATTAGTGGGAGCAACACTAAACATTTTATTTACTGCACATAAATATTCTTATTTTAGGTTTTGAAAGGGGGAGCAGCCAGTTTGTGCAGGAAATTCAAGTTAATAGCAGACATCAACTTTGCAATTTTAAAATACTAATTCGGACAAATAAGATTGAATTCTTGGTTTCATGTTTGTCAGTTAGATCTATATTATGAATATGTGAATCATCATTATAAATATTAAGATCATGAAACTCACCTATGACTGTAACATAACCTCGGGCAGAGTCAGCAATTATATTTTCTGGTAGGGGAAGTTCAAAAGACTCGTTGCTGGGTTTGCCATTGGCTATAATGACAAAACAAAGAAGTGTTAGTTGAAGCTGAATCTGACTGCAAAATCTCAAATTACGGCTTCCCTACAAAGTGTCATGCTTTAACACTCGCAGCCTCCACCCTAAACAATTTAGTTGTTTCAAATGTACATGTAGTTCCCCATAATCAACAGAATGTAGCAAGCGAAAATTGTCTATAGAAATATATATATATTGTATGTATATATCCCCTATTGATTTATACGTCCCTTGTATTTCATTGTTTTTCTTAAGACTATTGAATAACTGAAACTATGAAAAAGGACTATCGCAGAAATAAAGATCTGACCAGTTTATTACAGTTCAGTAGGTGTTGGAAATCAACTCTAGCGATGTGATTATAGTTGATATAAGACCTTTCTATGTGTATTGGCATCTCCCACCAAAACCACGCTCGCCTCCTGTGACTCAACTGGGGGCCATCTGGTATCTGTTATGCAAATAGGTACTTCCAGCTCGACACTTCGTTTAGCATCACTTCCTAATTCTTTTCTTTAATAAGCAGACCTTGCAGCAAGTTAATGCCCCCCCCCTGAAATGTCCGAATTCCGTCACTTGTCGGTAAATTTGCATCCCTGATGATCTATTTATTGTGCTATTTGTCATTTTAGTTGTAGGCATAAACAAGCTAATATCTTCTATGGACATGATTGATCTTCTTACCAGGACAGATAAATCCGGCCACACTGTGTTCCTCCTCCCGGCCTTCGGGCTGAAAAGTAAGATATACACATTTTGTTTTTAATATTGGACATACAGTAAACTCAGTTGCTCTTATGAATAACATGGGAATTGTTTATTAGCAGCTACAGGCTAGGGAGATCCTGTATGTCTCTTACGGTTACATTTTCAACCACAGGGATGAACATTTTCAAACACAGGGATGAAGGTCGGGACTGAGGAAAGAATCAGAAATGATAAACTATAAAACGAACCCCAAACATTTGTAACATTATATTGCAAGGGAATAGCCATAGTGTTCTATTTTAAAGAGAGATAAATTTGAAGAAAAAACAATGGTCTACCATGGTGGGCAGTAGGTAAGCATTACTGAGTAAGGAAGGCCCTGTTGCTGTATAAACAGTGTCCAATTTTATTATTTTATTTGATTTTTCGGGTTGGGGTGGGTGGGAGGATTACAAATATCGAGAAAAAAAAACGGAAATCCGTCAACTGTCTTTTTTTTTTTTTTTTTAAATTTTATTTATTTAGGCTGTAAAAGTATTCAGTCAGAAGTGACCGGTATTTTTTTTACCCTTACAGCATATGAATATACATCTGTTGATACATCGAGCTGTTCATACAAACATGATACATGAACTATAAGATATATACTCTCCATCATATATTTGATAGATCAACTCAATAGCTTTATCAATAGCTGCATCCCTGCCACCTTGTTACGTTGTATAATATAGAGTTCGATATTTGATTTCGAGTAACCTGTCTCACTTGACTCATAACTCGAGTAATTCTTCCTTGCATGTTAGCTGCAGTGTGGGGTGCTTACCTCGACTAGAAGCGTCCTGGTGACGGCGTCGCGCGCCCCGGTCTGTGTGCTCAGTGTCAGCCCATTACCACACACCTCCTCGTCCAGCACAGACGTCGCCTGCAGTTTACAGGGGAATAAGTTTACGGTTAATCAATATGACCACTGATGATCGACAGAGGAACGAGCGATCAGTACATAGTAACAAATACTTTGCATTGAATTTAATGCACGAATGAAAGCCAATCACACCAAATTCCTCTTATTTGATGTTGCCCTTGGTGCGGACTTAGATGACATATAAGTCAGAACTCAACAAGAATTTCATCTCATTAGATAGCTGGGGAAAAAAATCTATACCATCAACAGCACTTACCTTGACCGTGACGTTAACTTGGCCGATGGTCTGCGCTACAATGTAGTAGGTGTGAGAGACAGACTGACTCCCGCAGACGCACACCTTTGTCCTCCTAGACCCACCAATAATCTTAAAGCCAGGCTCGTTCTTTAGCGCCAACTCCACCTGATTTGGTTCAAATGCAAAAGATTTCAAGGTGATATAATCCAAAGAATGAGGGTAAGGTAAACAAACCACTTCATTTTAAATCTCAAAAGGCACCATAAGTTGTGAATGAATGCGAATACTTGAACGGATCCATTTCAGAGACGTAGGCGATAATGTGATGATGCTATTTCTAAATATATGAATGGGTGTAAATCCCCATCTACATCCATCGAATTTCTATTGCTATATTCAATCAATCGTACTTGCAGAAGCTTCAAATGCACATTGACCTGGTGAGGTTGTTGAGTATACATTCAACTTCTATGAATCAAGGATGTTCTACAGATATCATTCCTTGGAGACGAACCTATCAACCATCACCCCACAACACAACATTGCACATGTGAACACATACATTTACATGGTAAAAACATAGAATAATATACATCATGTAGCGACTTACCACAAGGCACTCGGATAAATAATTGAAGACGGTGACCAGGACGGGCACTTTCTCTTTGCGGATCACTGAGTAGGGCAATGTGAAGGACGCGAAGAAGGGCTGGAAGGCTTTTATAGTCGCCATGCCGGAGACTCCCAGCCCGGTCTGAGTGTTCGAGCAGAAGGCTGACCCAACCCACTCAGTTATTGTGTGTGGCAGCTCCTCCCGGATCACCTGCCGACCATTGTTCCTATTGAAGAGATCAATTCTTGGTTAAAAACGTTCCGGGTCCATAATATCAAAGGGAAAACAGTGAAGATTATTTTCATCTAATCAAAGCTTGTAACGAAAGAATATATTTGTGATGTAAGACTAACAGAGTGTTGGTATTTTAATAGTTAGATTAATAAGATTTCTACTTTTAGGGACTGGTGCTGAGAAAGGCAACGTTGGACGGTTGGGGTTCACCGTTCTGTGTATTTATCATTAGTAGATCCAAGGTATCTTCAGGAGTTGTATCTCTCTACTATCTTTCAAATAATCTATGCCGAAAATTTTATGGATTAAATTGATTGGCACCATTATGTTTGAATTGTAACAGATTCGGAATATCTTGTTCTGGCAACATTGGAGCTTTGTAAGAAGGGTTGAGTTGATATTGTGTATTAGGACTCCTCCGTAGTCCAAGAAAGGCAATATTTTCGTTTTATAGATTATGGCGGAATAATAGGCCATTAAAAACGGCTTTACTATCGTTGGAGCAAACCGTACATGGTAATGTGCACGTTCTTTAAAATGAGCTTAGATCTGCAAACAATCAATTGATATCTTCAGTAATTTGTCAGACCTTGCATCATTGACTATCCAGTATTACATTCCCATAGTTTCATTCAATCCTGTTTGAAGTCGCTTTTAACTGTATGGGAAAATGTTTGTAGCAATATAGGAAATGAATGAGAAGCATCCATAAGTAACTCTTACCCCATGTCCACTAGCTGCCAAAGCCAAGTTTCCGGGAAGTATGTCCTCAGATCCACGACTGTTTCCTGAGATTTCTTTTCATCCACATTGTTTTCCGTCTGGGAACGGTCAGACTTGAGTCTACGCACTGCGGGCGATGCTACAATGAATTATATCACCTGTTAGCAGCGAGCGGGACCATTGCCTATTATGGGGCAATCAAATGGAACAATCTGACTGCAGACTTGTGGAATACTGATAACCTGAACTCTTTCAAAAACATAGAAGATTCACTGAAATAGTTAATTCTGCAATTGGTCAAAGGTGAATAATTTAAACCCTTAGTTAGTATAATTTGTAAATTAAATAACAAACCATTGCTTTAACAGGGTTCGCCTGTGATGTCCTAGTAGTGATGCTTTTGAGCCCGGTATACTCACTGCCCAAGCAAATGTAACATGTCTGAAAACCTTTTTCTGTTTTGAATTCTGTATATATGTTTCTTTATCAGCCTTGATGCTGCTCCCATGAAAAGATTGGAACCATTATTGTAATGGAAGTTTGATAGCTCTGGGTGCACATTGGAACCAGCTGCCGGACTGAGTGTGTATCCCCAGGATAAATAAATGCTAAAAAAAAAAGTTATGAACCCATTGTTATTATTTCTAAATCTGATTTCAATCAAAACTACGGTACTGTGATTGTATTTAGATTGTTTGTCACAGGTAACAACTAATAAACACTGTTATAAATAAACACAACCTAAGAGGAGATGGACACTTACCCATGGCGCCTTCAGGTGCCGCCAACACACCGTCTTGTTCAAATACTGCCATGGAGTAAAGGATCATCGGACTTAAGTAACAGGGACGTGTATCCACTTGCTGGTTTGTCACTACTACCATCCCCGACGCCTGTAACACAAATATACATATTGTATTGATTAGTTAAGCCAGTAATCCACTGGGCGATTCTTGTTCCTTTTCCTGTGGCATATGGTCCCCAAAATCACATCGCACAGTGGGTTCAGCCTTGCGATTTCCAGCGCTGCGATTCCTGTACCACCTACCGTGGAGGGTACATTTTGTCAGCGACAAATTGTACCTCGGAGGGACCTGGAATTGCATGCGATAAGATTAAAACATGTTTGTCTTTTTTCCTAAGATTCTGTTCCTGGAGCCAGATACCACCAGCTGCGAGGGTCGACGGCCGCCCGTACCGTAATCGCAGGGTACCCCTGACCAACGGGGAAAATAGGTTTTGCTGCGATTTTGGATACCGATGGAGCAATGGACCAATCAGTCCGCTAGATTTGGTCATGTGGTGTCAACAACAACGCAACCACAATATATGCACACTTGTGTGATTACTTTTTCCAGAATACTCACTGAGTAAATCTACAAATACTCTTATTTTCTGTAAATAAGATTAAAGCAATGGTGGTAGGTTGTGATAATATAAATGTGATCCGAGATAAAACTACTGGAAGGGACATTTCTCGGCGACTAGGGAAGGAGGATTTATCACAGGGATAAATCGCACAGTGGACCAGAAAACGTATGCGATTCTTGTACTATCCCCCACTGAACACACTCCACTGTGGAGGTCGACGACCCGTGTGATAAACTGTCCCTCCCTGCGATTTTGGGGGGTCCCAATACCACAGGGAGATATATCACCCAGTGGATTACCGCCTTTAGCCGTAATGAGCCTTCATCAAGGATGCCACTGAGGTTATAAAAACAATGTCCATACCACATCTAACTACTATTTTTATATTCAGATCTGATTTTACAACGACTTCGGTTGCTGCATTTTAAATTGGACAATAAAAGCGGGGTATCCATCAATGATACATACACTGGTTTTCATCGGGATCTATCTCACCAAAGAGATTAGAATATTCCAATTTTGGTCAGAGAGGTGACAACATGCTTGTTGGTATCCAGGTCACCAGCAGCTCAGTCACTCTGACCTAGGTCTATTCTAAGCAGCCACCAGTTCACTCACCCAACACAGGTCCTTCAACACGTCTGGAGAGTTTTCCGGGGCTCCAGGGAGTTACTGATACCCTGATGCAGTGTGACTCTGCAAGGCCGTGGGACACACAGGACTCTGCTGGTCGATCACTGAGTCCTGCCAGGCAACCGCCACCGGGTCTCGGGTACTGTGACCCCGGTGCCTGGTGCCGGTCCCTCGCTACTGGCCGCCTATAGACTACATTTCAGTGGAATCAATGGACATGTTTAAAATTGAATTAAAAAAAAACCGGGGAACTGGAAATTCCCTGAGAACTGGCACAATTGATTCAGGTGGCCGAATCTATGCCACAATGAATGCTTGGCTTGACTGCACGTCTCTCTACATATTCCACAATGAACGTTGGTACAATTTTTAATTGTTATAAAAGAGGCACAAATTACCCTGTAAACTAATTTCATTATTCAGTTTTTATTTCTATTTAATAGGAAAGTTAGAAAATCTCACCGTGAAGGCCCTGGATGAATCGACATATTTGGAAAGGCTTTGGCCTCCGGGGAAGATAGATCTGCGGGCTCTGCGATTAACTCTGAACCTTCTGGGTGGTCGAGGGATGAATGGTTCAGGGGCAGGGGGACCAGGAGGACCTGGGCGTCCATCTAGCCACGGCAACCTGTCTCGGGCTGAAAAACAAAGTAGCCAATACTAGAGGGTTTCTTTTATGAAATATAAATTGTTTTATGTTTTATCAATTTAAATTCCTATGGAATTTTCCGCAGGCCACTTTCAAAGGCCCAGTGACACACACATTGTCGTATGAGTGACGATCAGAATGCAATGCTTCCTGAAGAGACCATGCAAAATGATAGAGCAATATATAATCAGATTGTTCTTTCATTGATAAACAGCAAATCACCGAAGTATAGTTTTACAACTATATAAAACTACAATAACATTAAAGAGGCTTTGTGAATTCATATGAAAATTTATCGTGTGTTTTATTCAACATGTGAGTGCACGCAGATTGCCCTTCACTCTTTTCTCTGTGTTCTATAAACATGATGTTATTTTGACAGACTCTACGTTTGTATAAACCTTAACACCTGGATTTCTACAAGAGGATCTATTCGACAGTATATCTTACCTTCAACATATTTGTCACAGTAGTCACTTTCTATGACTGGCCCTTCGTTCAATCCTAAGTCATACTCTTTCAGAGATGCAAAAACCTGAATTGAGAAAAAAAAAGATAACATGTGGAGTATGATAGTTGACGTGGCGTAGGGATAAGCTATATGGGAGACCACATACGATTTGAATTAGTCAACATTATCACTCGGCTGTTCTGATTTGATTCTGAGGACCTCCAGCTTTACACCTGACAGGATTAGGCTGGAGAAAGGCCTACTGTTGTGAAGTTAGTGCTACTCTTGCCTAAACGCATCGCCTTATACACAAAATCATTTTTCATACCATAATGTGCTCATATTAACGTTTGTTTATACCCACTGTATGCATTCTTACTGATGGATTCCGTACAAATCTATGATACCAGGTCAAGGACTTACCTTTTCCATTGTGAGTTTGTTATTACCACCGAGGAGGTGAACGCTCTTGTCAACAACACCGAGAGCGCACAAAGAGCCTGGGTCTGCTTTCAGCTTCAGCGACATTTGCTGGCCGGGAACGAGCTGATCACTACTGAAATGCAGCGACACATTGTTCGCGAAGCACTTGTCAATAGCAAAGTCCACACTGTCTGCCACAGTCTCGCCATCAGGGCGAATGTAGAAGACGAGCAGTTTGGGAGCAGGTGACATCTCAGGGGAGATAGGCACAGAGACGGGGAAGTATCCAACGTGTCCCAGCGGGGGGATCTGTGGTTCATCTTCCTCCTGACCAGGCAGCGGTATCTCAGGGTGTGGCACCGAGGTTCCTATCACATAAAATCAAACACAGCTGTTATACAGCTGCTCCAACAAAGGAACACAGACAATCACCACCATTTGATGAATGGTATGATCTTCAGCTGGTACAGTTGTAGTAGACTACTGTCGTTGTGCCGTCCATTGAAGAATATCTGTAATTTCTATTCCTCCAACTTACTTTACTGTTTCCCTTACGTTTCAGTTGCCCTATCTTACTGGTGTAGGATAAAGAATCTCAAGACAATTATCACTTCAAAGAAATTTACTATCTCCATGCTATTTAAAACACCGGCAGGGGGAATAGTATATGGAATATCTGATTAAACTTCAACACCTGAGAAAATGGGAGTTGCCATGAAAAATATCTCGAAAGTGTATTTAGTTTCCTTCCTACGTATAATTTGTCTAGCTATTGGGAGTAAAACCTTGGTTTGGTAATGCACTTTTTGCAATGACTTACTTCGCTGACGTGACCTGGGTGGGTCTACTCTAGGTGGGTCGTTTACATGCCCGGGGATATGTGCAAAATGGTGGTTCTTATGGCTGGTCCAGACAATGTTCCCTCTTGACATGACCTGAAGTGAAAAAATGATTATGTCAGACTAGTTGGATTGACTTGCTTTTACGCTCAAGCTTCTGTCAAGGGAAAATACCGCAGCGAGGTCGAAGCTATAACATTAAGACAACACACAAGCACTGAGACACCCTCAGAACATAAAAGTTACGGTTTATGGGAAGATTCCGTACAGAATCAGGAACTTAGTGCGGTAAACATGTCTCTTTTAATGACTAGTCAAATGTAGTGTTTTCTGACCTGGTAGAAGAACTTGAAGGTGGTCCCTGGCACGGTTGTGTAGGACACATTTGCTTGAAGCGTGCTGCCACACTGCACAGCATCCTGTAGGAGTTGTACTTTTAGGAAACTGCCAGACGGAGAGAACCACTGTTTCAGTCTGAGGTAAGCGGTTGGCTGGTTAAGACTGTGTCTATGATAGTCATACTTTGACGCGTATGAAACCGCCCGTGCCTGAAAAAAGAGACAAAAATATGTCATAATAATCCGTTTGACAATAATTCATACACTGGAAGTCATTCAAGATTTTATGATGTACATATTTCCAGAAGTTGAACACAATTTCCATCAATATCATTGAAGCTAAGGATTACAGATTGCATTGAAACCCAAAGGCCATACCCAGATTAGCCAGAAAGAAAAATGAAATATCAATCAAAGTAATCCTGGAACATGGTTTAGGCGTTTCTCTATCCCTAAACCTAAACTAAGGTAAATACCAAGCTGAAAGGCTTACAACAATGGAGAAGCCGATGACGTTCTTCACTGGAGGAGGTAGAGTGTAAAAGAATTGACCGTTCTCATCTGTGGTGTAAATCCCGCTCGTGGTCGTGCTGTCCTCAGACACGGAGATTTGCTCGCCCGCTGCTGGAGTTGCATCCGGCTTCGTCACAAGTCCCTGCACATGAATTAATGAAAATGTTTATCTTCAATAGATTAAGTGAACTCATTTTTAAAAAGCGGATAATGAGGCTTGGCAAAACACCTCCTAATCGAGTCAATTTTAAAAAGCGATAATGTAATGTGGTTTGTTTGTTTTCATGTCCCAGGGGACCCGGAGGGTATAGAGGGTCCATCAAAGACTTATTTCAGTCAGCTGTTTTTATTGTTTTCAACAATTCTATAAACAACCAAATAGAAGTCTGATAATATCTTTCTTTGTAATCTTCTCAAACAACATTTCCATGTAGTTACAATTTTTCAAGAATTTTTTACTTCCTTGTACCCTTTAGCAGTTATAGGCCCATTGCATGATTGGCATAATGGATTTTGTTTCAAGACTAAGGTATCCTATTCTCAGACATGTCATTTTTTCTTGTACATTACGACTTAAACCCCACAGTTTCTCTTTCAATTCATGGTTGAATGAATAGTGTGGAGTTTGGTTATTTGTTTGTTCCAGTCAGATTGTGATTTGTTCATTGTGAATTCCCAGCTTATTGGACCTATCATATCTGTATCTGGAATTTGTTATGGTACCGGGGTGCAACTTCAGAGCAAATGTATTGCGGAAATTGTTCACAAATAAAAATTGTTCACAAATTCAACAATGATCTCCTCAGTTCGTTGACATGTTGTGATACTTTATCAGAAAGTTTTGGGAGACTTGATTTGATAAAAAAAACCTTGAGAGACATACCTTGGTATGTTTAGGTAAAATCAAGATCTTTATCAGTGACACTATTATAGCTGCCCAGTATTAACTGCTGCTTACCATGCCATGGAAGGGAAGGCCAGGTTTGAAGTAATTGTGAGAGTGATCCTTTAAATTAATAATGAGCGGATCCTGTGACACCTTGGCATTTTCGGAGCTGCCGCTTAGTATCACACCTGAAAATGAAATACCGGCATCACTAAGCCATCATTCTCCATAGTATTATCACAAACGGGTTACAAACGGGAAATCATTTAGGTATTTCTGATGAAGAATAATCTACGATTCATGTAATAACCCAAATCGTAAGCTTTACGAATATAGCTTTGATTGTATTCTTACTACTAGAGATACTTTCCAGACAAATTTTGTCTCATTAAATCAGATGCAACGTCAAGAAAAACCTTGAGTTGAAGTTCTGAGTCCGAACTTGCTCAAGTTACTGGTATCTAATAGTACAGGCATTCAGAAACCTATGAGCGATCAAGGCCCAAAATGGTCCATTATCATTTCCTTCTGCCCCTTGGTGCTCTGCATCTACACCAGTAATTACATAGAACGTCCTGACCATGCTGTACAATTCACAGAATGAGATGGTAATTTACAGTTTGTACGGACCGAGGCATTTATGCTGAGTTCCGTACAAACCGTAAATTATCATCGAGTTCTGTGACTTGTACAAGCATTGCTGGACGTTATATATTTACTATATACCCAAATTTTTTTTTTAAATCATTAGTTTAATTTTTAACAACCGACATGTTAATAAACGTGTATGGTACATATTTTAGTGTACGGACCAGCGGTCCGTACAGTATTTTTACGTCATATGCCGAAACGGTGCGTATTTACAGTATATATGGCATTGGTATAAAGTAATCTAGTATATTTGCCGACATTAAGTAACCATCAACTCGTCCTTCGGCAACACCCTGCTGACTCTGTATCGGGGACAGTAACGCCAGATCAGCTATAAAGTGCGCATCTTTGCAAGGTTGAACCTTGCCATATTTGTGATGGTTCTGTTTAGTAATAAAACGATGTTCCTGTACACGTACAAATTTCGATCCGAACTCTGGACCTGGGACGTTTACAACGAGGTGTTTACACAGAGTTGTAAACGTCCCAAGGGCCAGAGTGAGGATCGCAATTTGTACGTTTACAGGTACAACGTTTTATCTTTACTATATGCCTCCAAAACGTTCATATTACTACCTTATTTCAGTTGTAAGAGCCATTTTCAGTCCGATTTGGGCACAGAACGGTCGAGGTGAACCCTAGCTTTCGCTTCTTCCGTGGAATGCGGATGTGACGTTGTCGCATAGCAACACATATAGCAACCTGCATAGCAACATGTGTTGTCACTTGCAAACCAGCGGGGAACCAGCGGGAAAACGTTGGGAAGAAAACATAGCAGTTGTTCTCTCATTGCACTCCTGTTTTTAAGGTCGTTACCATGTTTATTCAGGTTTTTATTACTGTACTTCCAAGTTTTTCTGTAATTCATTCATGTTTTTTTGATTTTACAGTATTTCAATAAGTCTTCTTTATGTACTCTAACGTTAACTTTACCGATGTCGAAGCGATAAACGTCCGCCATTTTAAAATATCGACGTCGTGATTATATCTGTTACGACCGTGAAATGAACCCTGATATACTGCACAGATGTGCAGTACATCATAGGGAGCAGCGTGTAGTAATCACGTTAGTTACGGCAGTAGGTATATAGTAAATGCTTACCAGTTGCACTCTCCTTGACATTGGCTGCAGCAGAGATGACGGTATTCCACATGGACCACCTCTTTGAGGACAACTGCATCTCACTAGTGTTAACGACGAACTTCACACAACCATCGAGCTGCAGACAATAACAATGCATGTTTTCAAGAAACATGTAATTGGCATTAGACTTTATGTAGAATATCTTTAAAATATTATAAAAATGGTAATATGTGGCTAGGCCTATCTGTTCACCGCTGACGCTACGGTGTGAAAAGAAATACAATGAAAAGTAAGTCTCCTGTTAATTTCCTTCGTGAACAATACATCATATTTCTCATTTACGAAAATGTAGATCATGTTCCACACGACGATAAACATTGTCTCAGAGATTGTTTTAGTTAATACAATGAACTTTATAAACACAATATTGGGAGCAGCTAGTAGTGCCCCAGGGACATTCGCAAGTGCATGTCTAAATCTTCTCACCTTCGTCGACTTCTCCACGCAAGGACGGTTCCTGTTCCTGTAGTATTTTTGAATCACACACACGGTCACATTGGCTGTTCCTATAACTGGTTTACCGTATGTGTACCTGGAATATAAAATACTCGTCTGTCAAATGCAGGGATGAAAGTCGGACTGATGAAAAAGTCGGAAATGAAAAAAAAGAAAAAAGAATGGGGCGTATTCGGGGGGGGGGGGGGGGGGGGCCGCCCCCCGCCCCGTGCCGTCAAACAAAATTTCGGCACTTGACGGAACTCTGACGGCAGTGTCAACGGCCCTTGGCGCGTTTAACTGCCGCCAAAGTACTGACTGGAGGTTTATACGCCGTCGGTGAAAGCCTGCTGCCAGAATTTCTTGGAATTTAGTTTCATTTTATGATTTTCATACTCTGTTAATGATCATATTTCAAGATGCAGAAATTTCTGATTTCCGTCAATTGTCGGCAAACTTGCATCCCTGCAAATGTTGATTTGATAAGTACATGTAAACTTAAAACGCAAATTGATAAATTGTCACAGCATACACTACTTACAACAAGAGGATATATTGTATTTCAGGGCATAAAACGTGATGACGTTCTGTATTTCATAATGCTTGGTATACCTACGTCAGTATATTGCTTGTTTTTATTATCAGATACCCAATATAATATTTTCTAACCATTGAATTTGTCCTACTTCAAAATGCCATGCTGGTAACGTGACATCACAAAAACACAGTTTTCTCATCAGTTTCTGGATCATTTTGTCATTAAGTTTTTCCCGTTGCTATCATTCGTAAATAATCATTATTCTTTAGATTTTTCAAATGGTGTTGGGAAGATGAGAGGAAGCACTCGACTCATCGGTGATAGTTTGAAGTTATACAATTTTATGCTTTCCACTTAGTAATATGATAACTTCAAGATATTCACAGAGACTCTTTCACCGATGTAACCGTTTGTTCAGCAATGTGGCAATCGTAAAAATCAATGTTGGTCCAAAGGGTATAAGACAGCGACATTCTTGTTCCCAATTATATGTTGAATACGTGGCTAGGTCTATTTGGTAAGGCAGCTACCGCTTGAATGAGCTCGATGTCTGTTATCGGCTACGTCATCGGAAACCGTTCGGGAAAAAAAAAAAAAAACAGAAAAAACTTGTTCCCAATTATAATCGTTGATCGGATCGGTGAGAACCTGTGGTAGATGTCGCTGTCTTATAGGCTTCAGATACTATTGTTTGGGAGAGATCCTAGTAAGAACCCAATCCCTAACTTCTAATTAATATTGTAAATGATTAAAATTGATTCTGTTCTACACTGCGAATAACGAAAAAACTACTTACTTTGCACAAATTTCACCCTCAATTTCAATGGCGTTAACCAGAACGTAGGTGGGCATATTCACAACAACTTCAAACTTAGGGAGAACTGTGAATAAAAGTGTATGCAAACTATTACATATAGGTTTATGGTGATTTATATGCACAGATTATTGAAACAATAAGACAACATCACAGGAAAATCACTACATACAGAATAAAACTAGTTAAAACATAAATTGATAGAAAATAATACCAAGAGTTAGATAAAATAAATACGTACCGTATTCTTCCACCTTAAAGGTTTGTTCTTTCGACACACCGAGCATCTCCACTTTAAGCTTCCACACGCCGAGTGTAGGTTCCTCAGACAGCGGCATGTTGAGGGAGAGAAGACCTTTGGTGGTGGTCTGATTGAGCCACTGCATGACACGGACACCACTGGGGTTCTCCACCGCTACCAACGACACCTAGACACAATGTCATCGTTAGTTTCTCACTCAATCAGATTAATTATGGCATCAGGGTCATGATATTGTAGTAATTTAAGTAGTTAAACGTGAAAGATAAGAAGTTATATTCATGATTGATAATAAACTAAAGCTTTCCTTTATTTGCGTTGAATGTATCTATTGGGATATATCTTTGCGTATTTCAGAGTGCGGTCGTATTGTAGTAATTTAAGTAGTTAAGCGCTATCATATCTTATAACTGTATCTTTAAAAACAACCTCTTGAAACGTGAAATTTCAATATAATCTTTACATATATGGATCGGGGACTAGGCGTTTAGTAGAGACTTTCAGACAGAGAAAACATCAACAGTGAATCTTTTTACCCGAAGAATTAGAAATCAATCTTGACATGTGACTGATAAATCAGTTTGAAGTACTTACCATCACATCTTTGGGCTTTAGATCTGTCTTTAATGTCAATATCCTTAATTGAACTGGAAAGATAAGAAGTTATATTCATGATTGATAATAAACTAAAGCTTTCCTTTATTTGCGTTGAATGTATCTATTGGGATATATCTTTGCGTATTTCAGAGTGCGGTCGTAATATAATGCACTTGCTACCAAACAATTCATTTTGCTTTATGTAAACAGTCTATACATTAAACCTTTGTTTATAATGGTTTGTTTACAGATCGCATTCTACAAATTTCTTTATATGAACGTACGCGAAAGCGAGTGAAATTATCAACAGATCCCAACAAATATGTTTCAATACCTTGGATTACAATTATAATGAATGAGTCTCGAGTGTTACCTTTTTGTCCAGGCTTGTAGATGGGTTTGTCGGTCTGGATGTAGATGAGTGATTTCGGAGGCTGTACGTAGATTTGGCTCTGACCTTCAAACTCGCAGTCCTCAGCCACAGATCGCCCGGCGACCCGCAGTGTGCGCCGCCCGGCCGTCGCCCCACGCGGCACGCGGAACATGAAGCACCGGGTCACACCTACCGAGGTAAGACGTTACACAAGGTAATGACTAGACGCAAGTTAAAACACACACAATATCGTCTGTTTTTTTTTTCTTAATTTCTTTATTGAGATCAAGATTATACATTTCCATCGACGTACATGCATGTTTGGAGCTTTTCTCAACGAAGAGGCTAGGGCCTCGGTCTTTTTATAAGACTGGTTTCAATGGCCGGCCTTGATCAGCAACCATAAACCCACAAAGAAAGTGATTTTTAAGGTCTTCAAGATTTGTACAGTGCAAGGCATATATATATGTATGGTTTGTAAAGGCGTTATATAAGACACATCTGATCGGGGGACAATGTATCCTGAGGCATTAATGGAAGGTGGTACCGATTCGTATTTATTTACATCTGAAATCTTTAACTGATATCAAATTCAGTAATTCAAAAAAGCAGAAACTTCAACCATAGAAGTGCATGCATATTCATCATTAAAAAATTATTTTTTGAATGTGCAATATCTGAACATGTTATATCAACGACAAACGCATTTTTCTTTGGGATTTTCACGAGGAAAACCTACTTTCAACGTAAAACCAGGGAATTCAGGGATAATATCAACAGCCCAAAACCAAACACAGTGAGAACCCTTAACAAGTGTTAGCTTTGTGATAGCACTACAACTTACCATTAATATGCTCTGTCTGTTGCCATACCACCTCAGACTTCACAAGTGAGACATCAAATTGTGTGTCGGCAGCGGTTTCATTCAAAGTGATGCACATCCGTTCTTCCTGACCACTAATAAGGACCTTTGGAGCCGTTAGCAGGAATCCGCTAAATAAACAAAAAGAAGAATTATTGAAAGATCCACCCCTGGTAGTCATTTATTGTGTAGCTCCATTGGCTTTGGATTTGGAATATTCTTAAAATCCTTTACCGTGCAATGCCAACTGTTATAGACTCTGTTCAACAACAGTGGAAAAACTAAAAACAACGTTTAAAAGATTCTGGTCATTTGTTCCGTAGCAGATGCCACATCAGAATGACTATATAATCTATGAAATATGCTTGAAAGGTTAAACAAGATGAGTCTGTTGTCCTTCAGTATTGAACATTGAAGATGTTACTATTGTATATATGACTTATATGACTAAGACTCCTTCATAGTTATATGTTTATTTACAGTCTGATGTGATGGAATACAAAGCCGTATATTCCTTCTCCCCCTGCCTTATACTGTCTTGACATGGTATGCTGAAATAATCACTGATAATACACACATGGGGGCTACCTAAGTACATAGTTTAATATCAAGGAATTTGTATTTTTACCACCGATATTCAGGGCATGTTTGTAATTTTGGCGCACTGTTGGGAGGACAGTATTTACATTTGAGAACAAGTTGTTTACACTGTTTAGTCTACTCGCTGACATTGTCTCCACGTAAATTTCAATGTTGTCTTGATGCAACCTTAAACAAGGAGCAGACGAATATCCATCATTGACGGAACAGTGCAGAATCAAGAAGTATGGAAAAAATACTCAACTCTTGTTGTCTCACATCAAATTTACAAGTCTTGCAGCAGTCTCACAAAAGACATACAACAGTCTCGCAACTGTTGCACAAGCCTCACAACAGTCTCATTACAGTCTTACAACAATCTCAAGCCATCCTCACAACAGCACTTACAACAGTCTCTAGATAGCATTAAACAATGAGCAGATGAACATCCATCATTGACGGAACAGCGCAGAAGCAAGATGTGGGAAAAAACAAAAACTATCCCTTGTAACCATATCACGTCAATTTTACATCAGTCTCACAATGGACTCACAACAGTCTTACAACAGTCTCACAAGTCTTGTAACACTCTCACATCAGTTTCACAGCTGTTGTACAACAGTCTCACAACAATCTCACAACAGCCGTACAACGGTCGCACAACAGTCTCATAACAGTCATACAACAGTCTAAGTATAGACTGTATGAAAGAATGTGGAAATAACGATGGACTTGATAATAGTTTTTTTTATTAAACACTAGCCTACCGAGATGTAAAACTACACAAACAAACGGTGGAAATTATTGTTTGTGCATACAATTTACATCACATCATATCATTAAATGTCTCAGAAGTAGTGATATCAACATTTTAGATTTTAAAAGTTGTCAAATATTCTGATGGCAGACATAATCTTCTGTTCATCATATAACTTCTAAATGTGAAAGATCAATATCGGGCATGTACCAAGGGATGGGGGGGGGGGGGGGGGTGTACAGGTGGCATGCCCTCACTCCCGAAATCTTGGCATGGCATGTTCTGACTGAAAAATCTGTAAACTCACTCATATTTCATGTTAAACATGTATGATAGAATACACCAATATGTTTTTCTACATCAGGAAGAACATATTGGCACCTACACTGACATCTATTCGGGGGCAGGGACACATGCTCAGGGGAATATCGGTATGGTAGTACAGAGTGTGCCGCCCCCCCCCCCTAAAAAGTGCACGTCTCTAAACACTCTTTTTTCCATTCCCTGAAAAAAATCCTGGATACAGATTACAAGAACTCAAGTTCTTCTGAGGGCTTTGACTCCTAGATCCCGATTAGATCTAACCTAATCAGTGGAGTTCCCCTGTCCCTTAAACAAAATCCTGGATACAGATTGTAACTTCTGAGAGCTTTGACCCCTAGATCCCGGGGAGTTTCTACTAGAACCCTGGCAATATTCACAGATAGTCTAAGATGTGTAACTCCCCTCCCTGAAACTAAATCCTGGGGAGAGCTGGTATAGTCTATAAAATCCAAATGTTTCCAGGAGCTTTGTCCCCTGAAGGGGCTCCTTTACTATACCCCTCCCAACCTCCGGAAGTGTCCCCCCACCCAAATAAAAAAACAAAAAACACAAAAAATTGGGCACCACACACAAAGCATGTTGGATGTGACTATGTAAAATATTGTTAGATATCAAGGGCAACATTACTTGATCTCTTGATATAATAGGTCTTATTGATTGATATGATTATGTGAAATTGTGGTTCTCATTGAATATTATACAAGATAACAAAGAAAGAAACTTCAAAGTTAGGACTAATGATATATGATACACTGGAAGTCATATCGGTCAATTAGGCTTGAAAATTAAAACCAATGTCATTTTCCTTAAAGTTAAAGATGATGATTTCTAAGTGTTGTAGGACACATGTCTAACTTAAAAACTGGGGGTTACAATGCTATTTTTTTACTATTCAGAGAAAAATTGTATGATTATTTTATGATAGAATATATATGGGTTCTAAAAAGTTGTACTTCACATAGTAAAATCCAGTTTTTTCTCAAACTTTCACAGAATGTATAGTGTTACACATTCAAGTTTTAGAATTCATAGGTCATTATCTTTGTTTTTGATAGAATTGAAGAAGACCATATTTTTCAGTACATTTCCTGTATAAAAATTTACCAATAAACCTAGCGACTTCGTCGATTCATATTTGGCTAATGATTCCTAACTGCCGTTGTGCACCCTAGCAGGTGAACAGGAAACCATCATTATCTCGTGGTAAACATTTCGTATGACATAGGTGTTTGAGCTGATCATCAGCAATCAGAACTATTTTGATTGACACCAGCGAAATGTTGTGATCTCATTGCATTCTCTCAAGGAGAGGAGATTGGAAAACTACAGTTCTAAATTAAATTTTCAGTACAGCTAGAATCAAATCATCAGAATAGAAGTACATCTGTGCAGAGTAACACAAAACAAAATCAGCAGGATTCAGTTTAGTACCGTACGAGAATCTCACTCTCGGGGCTCTTCAGTCTCCATGCCTAGGTCTGGTTCACTTTGTCTCTATGTGCGGGAGACACTCCAAGCGGATTCTACCAGAATCCAAAAGGACAGTTGGCCCACAGCATAAAGAGTGAAAATATCAGAAAAGAAAGGTAAATACTAAATCAGGTTGGATCCCCACAGAAACTAGCCCCCCCCCCCCCTTCAATGAATAATGAACCATCCCATCAAATGTGTCACCTAAACCCCACGAATACTTACTTAGGAACCCGTAGTGCATAGGTTAGTCTTGTTCAAGTCTTTGAATATGAACATTCATTAACAAATTGAACTATGTCCCCGAACGCCTGACATGTCTAGGATGTCCTGCATCCCCGCGAGGGGTGAGGTAGTCATGGCACGACCCGAACTACTTCGTTTCATCTATTTACTAATACTAAAGTGTTGGGTCGCCAGTCTGGCTAGGGGTGCGGTAGGCGTAGGGGTAGCTATAGGATGGAGGGACTGAAGCCAGTCTATGCATAAGTCTGTAGAATTCAACCGTGCATTTGGAATTGAACTTCAAAGATCTTCGTTTTTATCAAGGTATCAACTATTAATTTAATATTGTAATTATCATCATTTTGGCTTTATTGCTATGATATATCTATCCATCTGGAAACCTGTAATTTAGTGATACTTCACCATTAGGGTAATACATTGGTATTCAAACATTAAACTGGTCTATAATCCATAGTTCTAGCACTAGGTCGGATTCATGTAAGGTCTATGATATGAACTACTCTTTATTTAACAGCCTTTCCTCTTCGGAACCACCAGAGAGGGTCAGGGTAAAAGTGGAGGGATGCTGCTGAGGGTGTTATGCTACGACACCCTGCCGCGGGGCATGACACGGTCACCGGAAGAGGAGCGGCGCCTGGTTTGTTTTTCTTAGCGCTCACGTCCCCCAAAGTGGCCTCCTGTATCTGGGCAGACGATGGTGACGTCACAATCTAAGGGGAGCCGTGGGGTGGGACAGCCCGACCCCCTCCCTATATTCCTACTGCGTCCCATGTCCAGTATCAAGCTTTAATGTAGAACATATGGTTCCCATCAGTCCAGAGG
The DNA here is from genome assembly GCA_950022655.1 of Alentia gelatinosa. NCBI lineage: Eukaryota > Metazoa > Annelida > Polychaeta > Phyllodocida > Polynoidae > Alentia > Alentia gelatinosa. Next base: position 44,573,449 of record OX465583.1, on the reverse strand, counting down.
TCTTGCAGAGATCCCTTCCCACTCCCTCTTCCTGTCTCCATTCCCTCTTCCCGTACAACGTGGATCATCACACCAACTATCTCTCGCTTGAATCTTTTTTGCCTCATGTAATATATGTTCTCTAGTAGAACACACATAAAAGAAAAATCGTTATTGGAAATATGTCTCTAATTGGCTTCAATTTCCATAACTGAACGCCTACAAATCCAGTACATCCTTTCAAAGTATAAACTTGAAAAAGCACTAGCAATCATAAATACATCAAATAACATTCTTCTAAAATGCAACACCTGTATATGACGCGATGAAATATTTTTAAAAAAACTTTACATTATATACTTCATAATCCGATGTCCAAACATGTTTCACATCACCCCATTGTTTGCATCCCCAAAAGACTAGTTTGTTTTATTTTTCTCATTCCTGGTCGACTATCCCCCAGCTCACACTGACTAAACTGTAGAAGCTAGACCAACGTGTATGATATTTGGGTGATTGCCAGGGAGCCGGTCCTGTGCCGAGCCAAAGGCTGGGCCACATGTGGTGATCATAACTGAGGGCAACTCAGATTCCGGCCCCAGATTCTGGTCTGTCCGGTCAGGCCAGTGAAGGGCACAGAGGAATGTCATGCCTAATGCATCATATGAAGGGAAATTGGAGGAATACTTCAGTACAGTATTTAACTACAGCAGGAAGAGAGGAGTGGCTCGGCGATTAATCGTCCGGCACAGGTTAAATTCGCTGTAGAAGTAGTCGTGACAAAGATGCTTTTCCAAACAAAAGTTTTATGTCCTTTGTCGAGTAGGGGTCAAGAGAACTTTTATTTTGTTTATCGATAGAAAAGACACATTTCTAGATAATAAAAATTTAAGACAAACAGATTTCACCGCCCCCAAGAAATGTTTTGGTGTCTATACCGCTTGACAAGGACATGAAATGTGACATTTGTCTTTATTTTTCTGTTCTATCATATCATAATTTTCCCCAAAATTTTAAAATCGTCATCTACCTTACTGACGATTGATGTATAGCGGTACCTGCAGACATCTTTTACAAAAAAAAGGAAGGGGTACTTGAAGATAAAGATTGTTCCATGATGTCTTATTACATCAAATGGGATCGCCCTTTTAAGTATTTTCGGAGAATTACCAAACTCTGACTAAATTCTTGCACGATGTGCAAGTCCTTTGGTGTCAGATTTCCACATTAATTCGTCATGAGCCGTGATTGTTTACCGCTCCCTTGAGAGCGACTCTCCTTCTAAACGTGAGAGAATTCTGACCGCCATCCTGTCGATACCTATTAAGGTTCACCCTGATGTTATTCATCGTGTTCGGTCGGTGGCCAGATTATGTCATTGTCAGGATCGTGTCAGGATGTGACTTGGCCAAGATCTTTGTGGTTTCCTGTGTGCCTACATACTGAACTCTTTATCATCTGATGCTTTATTTCATATCCTAGAAGATGGTCATAACAGACCCAACAGGCTAGGAGCTCTTTGGGTTTCTCCGTGTTTACAGATATATTGTATTTACACAGGGGTACGTAGATACTTTTCCAGTAAACAGATTATGTAATCCAACTGTTGTGTCTACTACTTCATGGGAAGAAGCTCAAGGCCTTGTCTTCCGCCAAGTTTAGAAATTTTACTTGTGACTCGTGGTAATTAGATGATTTATTTCATCAACTATAGAACTTGGAGTGCAGTAAGCTATGATAATTTGAAATCAGTACACAAAAGCATCCCACTTCATTTGAAAGGTAATGTCTATCTTTATCTATTGTATTATTATGAAATAAGCTCTTCTAGATAAAATCTTCAAGATCCTTCTTAAACTTATAAATAATTATTTGTTACCATCCCATATGTTTTTGTAGATGAGAACTTCATCGGGGATCGATCAATTGTATTATGATAAGAATGTTAATAACCGATGTTTAATTTTGTGTCCGTCATTCCATTGCTGGGATGGTGGCTTGTCTAGTTCGACATCGGGTTAGCTGCGGAGTACATGATTGTGTTTTCCGGTGAGTAAAAACAGTGCGGAGGGAGGAGTTGGGGTGTGTGTGGAGGGTGGGCGGCATCATCATCACTCAAGTCACGGCATTGTGCCTTAAAATAACCAACGTCCGGTCACCGACGGCGTATGTATAAAAAAAGACTAATTCTAATATTAACTACCAACATGTACCACCTACAAGTTTAGCTACAACATCTGTGCACGATTTAACAATAATCTTGTTTAACGTCTGATCCCTTGTGCTTTAGACGCAAGTACAAGACACCCGCCACGAACATCAGCCACCTCCTGTCGTCACCATGCCTATCCTCCGATCTCTTGCTGGGTTGGGTGTTGTAAATGTTTGTAAACAACTTTGCACGTGTATTTGACAAGACGATAGATACAAAACTAGACGTTATTACACTATTCCATTTCGTAGTTCTCACTGAATCTTCAAATCTGATTAGATTTTCATTATACAGGGACGTCAGTTGGGTTCAGGAAAAAAAGTTGAAATATTTTACGTGTGGACTTCTCTGCCACAGAGACACTGAGAAAACAGGGAAAACACAAAGAATGAGGAATGGAATAAGGTCAATGGGTGTGTGGGGCGGTTCAAACCACTGTTTTATCGATGTACATGAGGCTCAATCTAGACTATCTTTGAATAACAGACAACAAATTTATGAAGTGGAAATGAAAATAAGGATTTCCTTGGAAAACTCGGAAAAAGTTATATTTGATTATATTACAAATACCTCCATGAACCTCATATCAAAACCACAGCACGTGTTTATGGAAGTTTGTGTTGTTGTGTTGAGTTAATAGTTTGTGCGTGCCTCTGACATGACTTTCATCAGGGTTGGTCTCATTTTCATCCTCTAGTTACCCTATAGCCTACAATAACACTGGTTTCTTGGAAGGATGGTTTTCCAAGAAGATACCCATGTTGGTCAGTTACCCAACTTCGCTGAATGCGTTCTTTTGCAACTCAATCTGGGGAACGTGCCATTGGGTCAGTGGAGGTTACGTCATTGGCTTGTTACATAATTCACACAGAGCCAACTCCGATGGTAATGTCAACGTGTTCCATCCCAAGAATATCTCACCAAGAGTCATATTTGTTCTAAACACATGTCTTTATAGTTTTATTTGTAAATACTACAGCTTGGATTATTCTAAATATGGACGATTTTCTATTTTCAACTTCTATTTTCATTTAGTCTTGGGAATCCTATAGATATGCAGGTTGCCTCAAGAGATCTGTAGATGGATAGCTTGATTTAATAACTCACATTAATACAGTTCGTTGTTAACCCAAGATTCTACTTAGTGGCTATTTAATCGCATGGGGAATAGGAATTGCCTCATTGTTGGAGGTGACATTGAGTTTGCGTCCCCAGTAACTAAGCTTACGGTAATGTCTGTTATTCCCTGGCATGTACGCCTGTACATCACTGAAATGGAAATCGATCATTCCATCTTGTTCCTAGAGTTGTTCAAATTCATAAGGGCTGGTTCCACCAACATGGTGGATTTGCTGAGGTAGATCTTGTTAAATCTTACTAGCTATTTCTTGTATGTTGGTAGAATCACCAATTTATTTCATTTCACAAAGCGAATAAGTTTGAATTCAATATTTGAAGATGTTCCCTACCAAAGGTAGAATATTACCTTCATAAAGTTTCTTTTAGACTGTTTGTATCAGTGTAATCTTACTAAAAAATGCAAAAATCTCAATGATTAAAATCATAAACATAGACCAGTCCGTTGGACCCCACCTATCTTCGGGATCAATTTGAACCCCTTGTGACGGCTCTGGTAATAGTCTCTAGACCTTTATGCACATCTTTCATGTCCAAGAAAACATTTAGGGGTATCGCAACTGTATATTCAATGAAGCAAGTGCATAATCTAGTTTAAAAAGATAAATAGGCTGCCGGTACTCACATTTGAACTTTTAATTTGAAATATGAAAACTTGTTGCCCGGAGTGCCAATGTCTCATCACCGCCTCCGTCGACTCTTAATTACGTTATATCTTCAGTGTAGGATTTAAACCCTTTCGACTGAATCGTATGGCATTAACTTGATTAAGTGTGAATTCAAAACTGTCCACATCGGACAGGTGTTAATGTGGACGCCACCTATTAAGTAGTTTGGGAACTAAAGTTCTGGCACTGCTGTAGGACTCCGTCCATTGACTGATGACTACTGTCGAGTGTCGTAGAACACATCTTTGACCCCCAACTATTCCACAGGATTAAGCTAACAACTGAAATAACTTGAGTTGCGGGGACGTTTAGGAATCGAATATAATATATGGATATCACAGGAGGGCAGCGACGGCAGCAAGTTTTCAAATAATACCAGATTACGATGTTGTCTATGGTTTGTACTTACCAGTGGGCATCGGCCCCCAGGACTGTGGTCAACACTGCCAGGAGGGCAGCAATCACCCTGGCCATCATGGTCAGCACTCAGTTCTTTATCGTTCAGAAGACAATCTTCATATGCTGAGTATGCTGGTAGACTGCAGCTTCTTTGAAAAGAGACACGAGATGCACTGTTGGACGCTGTGTTGACTAACGCTTCAGAGATCGCGGCCAGCCGCTGACTGCGTCTGCTCCGGCAGGGAACGCACGTGTTTCTATATTAAGATTTGAGCCTGTTTACTCACGAATCCTTCCTCTATGGGAAATAGTACCAAAGGTAACTGTGACAAAGGCTACGGCACATTCACATGCCACCTGCCAAATTGATGTATTATTATGTACATATGTTATATGAACTAGAGAGCATCAACAAACTAGTCTCAACTGAGATTAGAGTATGACTTGTTTACGTGTTTTAGGCCCTTAGTGCGCATTAATAAGGAATCCCCAAATAGGAAGTAATGACGTCACGATATTTCTTGGTATCGGGAGCATCCAGCTTCCCGCGAAAACGCGTCAACGTTTTACCCGGTATGTGAACCCCAATTCACACGAGGTTAGATGCCCCAGGAAGCTCAATATCAGGGCCATGTGCAGATTATCACATCACGACCTACAAAATCAGCCTAAGACCCTCCTGGACTATAACCCTATTAAATATGTAAAGTTTTAATATCCAGCTCTCTCAAACTAATGAGATGCAGGGGCGTCAGAACATTTTGAAAGTGGGGGGGCGAACTGAAATTGCTTAGCCTACTTTTTTCTTGGTATGACATTGACCTGTTTCATTGAATTTACCGTAAATCTGAGAAAAGTCTGAGAAAAGGTCGTTACCGGGTACCTTCATTACATGCGAAAAAGTCAGACTTTTACATTTTCCACAGTGAAAAGTCAGGGCTTAGCCACTTTTTCAAGTCAGGGCTTACACATCATTTCATGCTAAAGAGTCAGACTTTGACATTTTTCCATGGTGGAAAGTCAGGGCTCAGCCATCATTGCATGCTAAAAGCTCAGACTTTGGCACTCTTCCACGGTGGAAAGTCAGGTAGGCCTATTTACCTTCATTACACACAAAAAAGTCAGGCTTTGACATTTTTCCACTGTGAAAAGTCAGGGCTTAGCCATCATTGCACGCTCAAGCGTCAGACTTTGATATTTTACCACGGTGAAAAGTCAGGGTTTAGCCATCATTGCATGCTAAAGAGTCAGACTTTAACATTTTTCTGTGTTGGAAAGCCAAGGCCTAGCCATTGATACACACTAAAAAGTCAGACTTTGACATTTTCCACAGTGAAAAGTCAAGGCTTAGTCATAGTTGCATGCTAAAAATTTAGATTAAAGTGCCGCACCCACTTACTACGATTTTGCTTCCGACACGCTCCGACAAGCCTTACGACATGGCTACGACACAAATTGAACACAACACAACACAAGTGGTTACTCTCATCATTCTTGAAAGAATTGAGGGAAACTGTATTCTGTCATAGCCCGTGTCAGCGCCGAGGTCTCCTTTTTTTCGCCAAAAATCGTTAGGACATGTTCCAACATGCTCTGACACGCTACGACACGCTCCTACAAGAGTGCTGCGATTGTGCTAGGCCCCTACGACAGAGAATTACGCTTGTCGGAGTGTGTCGTAACTAGTGGGTGCGGGGCTTTAGATATTTTTCGGTGTTGAAAAATCAAGACGTTTTTACGCTTGATTGAGTTAAATTTGAAGGTGCTGACTTTTTTTGGAGTGGCAAAAAAGTGGGGGGCGGGGCGGCCGCCCCCGCCCCCCCCCCTGCCCCCCCCCCCCCATTCTGACGCCACTGAGATGAAATATCGACTTGTGCTTTATAAACTGATTTGGGGAAGGGGAGACAAAACATAAGGTCTTTGATTATTGACATAATTAAGAAATAAAGTTACATGTTCTTTGCAACATGGGGAATCAACCTGTACCGGGTATCTCGACGAGGGGTGGGTATAGGTGGAGGGATAGGTATATGCATGATAGAGAGACCCCATCCCAACAGCTGTCCTGTCTATATATGACTGTCCGTATCTCCAATGAACTCTATGTGGCATAGTTATACTTTTTATTTTTCTTATCCTTTTAAAGTTGTATCTAAATCTAAGATTTGCCCCCAAGATGTATAACGCTTGAAGTTGAATTAACATTTCATCTCATTTTAGAACTTTGGAGGAAAATGATGCCCTGATATGTGAGTCTAGCTCCTACCTGTGCCCTACTTCCGTCAGCGCCCTGTTTGTAGGTCCCTGATTTACATGCGAGTCCCAGGACTGGGTCTAACAATGCATATCCTTATTAATTTCGTTAAGGAATTACATGTTATTCTTCATGTTTTATGAAATGAGAGGATCACATATCACACTGGACGACTCCCATGGAGCCTGGTACTCACTGTTTGCACGTAAACACGTGACGTAATCTGGGATGAGTGATGACCAATGGAAACCTGCATAAACCGACACAGCCTGACACGGGAAGGTCAAAGAGGCCACAGGTAGGTGGGGGGACAATGTCAAGGTGTGCCGGTCAACACACTAAGCCGTCAGATATGTTGTCACCACGTAAATGTAGAATAATATTGCAGATGACTGAAGAAAGCCACCTTTCATGCATTGCAATAGACAAACAGATTTTCACTTTCCAACCGACCTCCCCCTTCCCTTAGGCAAACATGGAGGGAAATTGCGTATATCTTTCAACCTAAAGGGGACAATGGTATTTTTCTCCTCGGGAACAAAGAGTTTAAAATTTAGCAAGGCCATGGAGGAAGACAACGGTGACAAAACATGCACTGCAAGGTTTAAAAGGAAACCCCACTCTCCTCCCAGATCTTTCGTGGTGCTAGCGCTTACTAATCTCGGCCTCAACCTAGTGACAGGTATCTGCCAACAACAGGGGGAACTAGCCAACATTTCAGATTCAAAACAGGGCAATTGTCAAAAGTCATGAAACTCAAACAACTCATATAATTATGAGACTCGAATTAGAGGAATTGTTAATTGAGCTTCACAGTTTCTTTTTCAGCATTAAACCACTTTATAATGTGAATCCATATTTGAGTGCAGTGGCGAAACATGGGATTATGTAACTCGGCATATATATAGGCATTGGGTAGACAAGGCTGTACTCGCGCGTCTCTCTGAGAAGAGTGGATCCTTGGATCCTCATACTGGTAGGGTTTTCCGAACCCTCATGGTGGTTAGTTGAGTCTAGGACTCTGGGGGTCGTTAAATTTTCAGGTGTCTTGGAGGAGGACTGTGTCGACGACGGACACCTCCACCGACGATAATTTCCGCGAGGGGTCGTCAAACGCGTTTAATTATCACTGTCGTCCATGCAGAGCGAAATCTTGGGTCAAAGTCTCTTTTGAGTGACTCCGATCGTGACTCAGGACAAAATACACCTCCAAGACACTTCTTAGGGACACTTGAAGGGGAGTTTGCAAACACTGCAGGTGGCGCCCTATGGTGGTATTTTTAATAAGAAATTTCTCTATTTATAGTTCTAAATGAATCTAGCTAAATATTTTATTTCATATAAAAACATATATGTGTAGGTTTGAATGGATACATTAAGCTGTTCTTCTTATTCTGATTCTCCAAGGATACCCAAGGAGGTGTCACCAGTCAGGAGAGTTCAAGGACACTTTTCATGAGGTATCATTCCCCTACGATAGATTATTAATTAACCCAAATTAGATAATACCTCATGGGTTGTCAGTCACAACTGTCCTTGCTCATGAGAAATCGAATTATTAAACCCTAACCCTCCCACGACCTCTCCTCGGGGTGTAAAATTAAACGGGCCCCTGGTCTCTAGATTAGCTTCCCCAGCATTACCTGGCATGCCGTGCCAGGGTACTGTACTTTGGGAGTGATCTAACCAGGACCACTCCGTGAAGTTGGAATAAACAACCTGTTGTTTATCTAAGTTGTGGAGGTGTGTTCTGTGTGAATGGGTTTGCTTATACTTACCAAAAAGACCAAACCGACCTACATAATGATACGTACGGTGGGATATCACCGGGAAATCACTTTCCGTGGATAGACTCCTCCACACGACCTAAGCCGGCGACCACCACAATACAGGTGTTGCCGTTCAGCGCCGCCTAACTGCCCACTCTCTAGTTACGCGGCCGCTCGGACAAACTCCGCGATTCCAGCGGTATTCATATAGAGACACACAGCAATCACACCTAAAGTGTGAACGGTTGGTGTGATTGCAGGAGTGTTGTTTTTTGATAGATAAAATTGCTGGAACAAACAAGGGTATTGTATTAGCAAGTCTGGGCTGTTTAAACTTCATAGTTGATAATTATCTTGGTTTGAACATGGGAAAAGATTAGCATGTTATAGCTAGTCCTGCCAATGTATTATTGTGTATCCAGTTTCAGTGTCCCTGTGTTATCTAAGCTATATCTAAAGTATCATTGAGGTGATATGCATGTATGATACATCAAATTGGAGCTGGCATACCATAGAATATGATGAAATCATTTTTTATTTCTCTGAAAATTATATACATAGGTCTTATGAACGTATTACGCTCATATACTGAGTGATCCAATGCTAAAGAATACGTTACCAAGGGAATGTTTGGCCGTAGGCATTGCGTAACCACCCAGATAAGGTGCGACACCAGCCTGTGGAAAAAGGCCTATTATATGGCAAGAAAATTTTGTTTCTCTTCCAAGGTTTCACCCCGGTGGGATCCATCTAGTTTTCGAAAATTTGTTCTCAAAAACTAGACGGATCCTACCAGGGTGAAAACCTATGAAGAGATAGAATTTTTTCTTTCCTACAAACTTTTCCAATGTGTCACACAGGCAAGGCCCATATAGAACTCCTGTATACTTTTCCATCGGACCCCCACCACAACCCTTACATATATACAGTATGTATACAGCAGTAAGCCGATGTACCAAAGGATAATTTAGGTCTTTAAATACAGACCACTCGCACCTCATGAGTTTCAGTAAGAAACGAAACCACAAGTCCTAAGTCTCCCATCCAGAACAACTTGTGTAGACACACAGGTGGTCGAATTTTCCTTTTAAACTGAGCTTAAAAGCCAACATTTCTGAAATTAGACCCAGGTGAGGTGGACCTGCTGTCACGTCAGACCTGGCACCAGCCGCACCCTCCCGAATAGCACCCACCAGCCCTCGAGTCCCCTGCCTCGAGTCCAGAGCCTCGAGTCAGAGTTAGGCTGACTGCAGGCGGGGGTCTCGGAGGAGTGCATTGCACATAGGACCCTGCACTTGGACAGAGAGCACAGAGGGTTAGAACCAATCAGAGGCAGTAATCCACTCAATCACAGTAGGGGAGACACACATCGGAGGCCGGCAGAAGCTGACCTGAGAGGGAAATTCAATGACAGGATTTATTTGTGGTCGCGATACCAAAGAGACAGCCTCATGTACACACTATAAATTATGATTATATGCCAATGTTCTTTATTGCCTCTAGTTGTTGTTAATGTTATTTGATTTTTTATGGCTGCAATGCGTTGATAGTTTTCATGTATGTCCAGTAGAGCGTTCCATCACTGAGGAACCCCGTATCAGGATTATTCTTATCGAATTTTGATTTGAGATTTAGGCGTGATAAAAAGTGATTTTAAGGCGGACGTACTTTAACTCGTTGAAAGGTGGGTATATATCAATGCACATGTATAATCATCTATTCACGCCGTCAGACTCCACCTGTCATAGAGACCTACTGCCCATCTACACAACTTGATTCAGAAAGTGTGGGAAAACCGCCAGACATGTGCATAACAGATCAAAGCTAAACTTAAACTAAACAACGACGACCCACTTCCCTATAACTTAGTGAAGTTAATCATGCTTGTCAAATCCTTGTTCCATGACAGAACAAATTCCCTGAAATATATTCCAGGTAAGTACTCATGTATCTTTTAAATTATATATATATATATATATATATATATATATATATATATATATATATATATATATATATATATATATATATAATTTAAAAGGTCTTTCTTTATGAATAAATAAATAGGTATGGAGTGCTCCATGAGACCCAGAGCTCAGGTAAAGATGTTGTGGAGTGGAAGCGAGGAGAGTATCCCAATGTTTAATTACTGATACCTGATGAATGACCCATGCATATATCCTTAAAGGCCCGGCCCCACTGGTGCGATGCGATTGTCGCGAGTCAATAAAAAGTCATAAACGGCCGGCGAAGGTCATAAAAACGGCGCCGCCCATCGCATCGCACACAATCGCTCCTGTGGGGCCGGACTTGCGCGCGTGTGCGATCGTGTGCGATGCGATGGATTCATCGCATCGCACATCTTGAAATGTTCATGATTTGCGATGGATTCGTCGCATCGCTACAAAGTACTCCCTTTTATATTTCTATAAAAATTGTTTATACTGCATTGAACCCATGTAGTCCAGTCAATAACTGCCATACCTGACAGCATTCATGTGGATGCCAGATTTCGGGAGGTGTGAAAGCTGTGAAAACATCAGGCTGTGCCTGTAGAGTAGGTGTTATTCTGATACCTTGTAAAACGTGAGGTTGAGAAGTGATATGATTATGATTAGATGTGAATACATCATAAATATTAGAAATTAAGTTCTATACCTACGCTTATTATGCTTAGGTGATGCCAGAAGTGATGCGACGATTCCATCGCATCAGTGGGGCATACCCTGGATTTTCTCTGCGATTGAGTGCGATGAATCCATTGCAATAGGGGTCATAAAGCCCGCCGAGGGGGCGTTTACGGGGCCATAAAACATGTGCGACGATCGCATCGCACCAGTGGGGCCGGGCCTTAACTAAGCTGATTGGAGGGTTTACCATATAACGATAGGTCTTAGAAGGGTGGAACGTAGCCTAGACGAATTGATTTTAACCAGAATGGTATGTCACTAAATTCTAACATTCATGCGCAATTTGAATTACCAAGACTTCATAGAGAGTTTTTTAATCACCGAGATACAGGGGAGAGCAACTTTGGAACTCTATAACCCCATAAATGAAACTCATGCCCAACAAAAGTGCATTTAAGCTGTCGTCTGAATTAATTTAGGTTGCTTTGTATCTAAATTTAAGATTATATTTCAATTTCAGTAGATCAAATTCGGACTTCTGTCCGTTCATCCATTCAATATTGTTAGTAGATATTGCGCCATATTCTATATCATTTACAGAGTTCTCGACATATTAGTAGTAGATATAGGGGAAGTAGACGATATAGATGTATTGTTAATTTCTTCTTAAAAAAGTTGAAGGTTCATGGTATTTGTCCATTATCGGGAGGATAGCTGCCTCCCAGCCTGCTGTCTAGACATTTTCCTGATATAGATCCAATTCTACATAACATAACACTGTTATACCATCCTTTGGAACGTGTCCTTTTGTTCTTGTTATTATACAGAACATAATTCAACTCTTTCATTAGATATCTTTAAACTGCCTCCCGGCCTGTTTTGTTATGAATACTACGCTATGGCCTCCTTAAAGCGAGCCTGGGTGGGTTGTTGTTTTCTAGACCTAACTAACTAACTAACTAACTAACTAACTAACAGAAATAAGACCCTTCATCATACCAATATGAATAGTATCCGGAAACTGGTTTACCGTCTACGTACGTCAAAAATACTTTGTACAATTATTAATCAGATACATCCCTCTGCCTTCGGCATCGGGATGTATCTGATTAATAATTGTACAAAGTATTTTGACGTACTAAGACAGCCAGCCCTTTTTTATCTTATTATTTACCTAAAAATGGCAAAACTTTAGCTAGTCACTTGATCATATACCCCGTACGTCACAGTGTGATGTACGGCTATACATACGTCATGGGTAGCAGCGGGCAGTATGTGTGGGTCATACGGTCATAGGTATATCATATTGAGATTTATCCTACCCCTAATATAAAATCCCATAGGCTTAACATTGGGTTTCCGTATGCCACGCTGACTGGCATACGGAGATTTATATGCCACTAGTGGCATACAGCATTGTTATCACGTAATATTCCAAAATCGAGGAGAAAGGGTAGGATAAAATCAAAACCTGATTCGTTTTAATCTTGGCCACCGCATTTCACTCCTGAAGTTTTGGCTCCGGACTTCACTCGGCTTCGCCTCATGAAGTCACTTTGCCAAACTCCAGTCGTGGAATACGGTGGCCAAGATTAAACCTCATCCAGTTTTACGATAATATGTATATGAATGATTATAATACATGTTTTTCATATTGTTCTCTTCGTTTTGGTGTATGATACGTGCAGATTACTAACCAACGCCAGCTAACATAACGCTGCCCTCCTTTGAAGCGTTGTTTTGCGTATTATGTCTACCTGGACCACTACCGCCTCTCAATATCAAACTTCACCGGGAGCCCCTTATAGTCGAGTTCGGACTAACCTAAAAAGAAAAACAACAACAACAACAACAACAACATCAAAACGTGTTTCCTTAGTCTATATCCATTCCAAGGGGAACATGTATGATAATCAGTTTTAATAGGTTGTGATACGGTATGATTCAATTCATACTACATGTAATCTGTTATGATGATTTCCATCTTATGAGATCCAAATCGAAAAAAGTGAATCATGTCCCAACGTAATTATCAAACTGCCCTGATTATAGGTACAATTATATAATTGTATAATAGCTCGGTTGGACGAATATCATGTTCTGTACATATTGGTGTCCCTTCTAACAGCGAATACGTTAATGACTGATATCTATATTGAAAATTCACGTCATCTCAAACTGCAATTCTACCTCCACTTCAATGGATAATGAATTATCTATAGAAGCTTCAGCAAAGGTCGATACCTCGCCTCGGTGCAACGGATGTAATAAGTTGTACTTTCCTTTGATAGCAACAGCCACTGTAATATACAGACTGTGTCGATATATTCTTTACAAGATGCACAATTTGCATGAAGTCTGCTTGTATATAGATATATGTCAGTTTTTTTAGGTAGTCATCCTGTATGTGGTCCCTCTGCGAGTGTTATTTAAATTGACTGTATCTGTTAAGTTATTTTTGGAGGGCTAATATCAGATAAAGTAATATGTATATATCTATATTGTATATAGGTTGGGGTAGAGAACGATTGATTAGGTTACGCGTAAATGTATTGAAAAAAAAGGATGACAGGAATATGGACTTCGACTTGATGCCATTTAATTTTTGTTGAAAAAGTGATGACATGAAATGGGACCTCACATAATTTATTTACAACTTGACTCACAGGTAATTGCAACGTCGATGTTTCAGTATTGAATCGTATTTCGTTCTGAATGTGTGGAATTCAATCCAATATAGACCATTATGCAATTAATTCTAATTCGAACATGTATAAGTATAAAAAATAAACCTCATTCCATATCATACACGTGCTTTTGAAAATACAGTAGATGGTTAACATTGTGCCACATAAAACGCCCGAGTCATATATCTGAAATGCGAGGTTTCCATGAGTGTTCACATAGAATGGAACCTTAATCAACTGAGCTCAGGATACACGCATGTTTCACCTTACCATGCAGAACCATTCGTTTCGATCAATAAAATACAAAAGGTCGTCTCTAAAGCAACAGCCAAGTTTCCTCTGGTTAATTAGAGTCATGCTAGTGCTCGCGCCGTGTATACTGAACACTATAGTGCTACAGGAAGGTGGACCCACAAATGTATACAGGTTCGTGGTGGGTCCAATAACTAATATTATTTGAGATCAGTTTGTGTGTTATGGAGAGTTTTTATTGGCAAATAGGGAACTGGAGATAAGCGCCATAATCAACAAAGTGTTCTAAACAACTGCACTAAAACAATAACTGTTATAATAACATTCATCGTGGTAAACCAAGCATCCGTTAGATCATCAAAAGTATACTGAGGTCATATCTACGTCGATTTATTAACATGTACATGATTATGTATCTATGTTTTACAGACGTCGAATGTTGGTAAGACAGAGATGGATATATGTTGTACAAGACCACGGCTCGCTGGCAAACGCCCACTTTCATTCGAGTCTGTAATCCATTTCACTACAAGGCACAACCACAAAGTAGAATATAAAATATTCATCCGGTGTTTTTGTAAGCAAACTTATTTGTCTGAATCTATACGATTAAATCACAACTAAAAGAATAGCAAATTTATACACCTAAAACAGATGGATTTCTCTAGCCAAGTTAAAAACCTCCATTCTAAAAAGTGTTCGTAATGTGTTTGTGACCAAAAGGGTTTGACTTGGCAACCGCTCTCGTGCTAACTTTTCTTTATTTTTATCATGCGCTGTTCTCTCCGACGCCTAGATCTAGTTACACTTCCTGGTTAGCATACCTACCTGTCCGCTATTTCTGAAAATACACCTGCGAAAATGAGTCTGGACGCCTCACCTTATAGATATGAAGTAATGGGAGAGAATAGACGATCTCAGCGTGCATTACTGCAACAGGAAGAACGCATTATGGTAAGTAATACAAATAGGAACGCTGCAGGTGTTCTATGTTGAATGATATGGAGGGCTTCCGTGCACATGGCTCACTGTGAAAGTATCAGTGTGGCTGTTTCGTCTGTACCCAATATTTAGTCACCAAGCCATATTATATCCTTTTTCTATTTACACCATTGATTATTCTAATGATAATCATGTTGTATTCTATCATATGCATATTTAGCTTTTTTAGATATCATAATGAAATTTAGATCTGGATAGAAGCTTACACAATTCAATCCACATAATTGGGAGCGTATGATGCAGACTTCATGAGGTGGTCACTGCCTCTAAGTCCCAACTGACCGTCAGATCAGATTAATTAATGGAGTTGCGGGGGATCTATAATCGTCACATAAATGATTATATCTATGTGTAGGTTGTGGCAATATTGCAATCGATAATTAACTACTGTACAAAATGTTACTATACATGGGTGAGCCACAACACACTGCATCATTGATAATTTAGACAACATTGCCCATAACCAGATGATACGACATTACAATAGTCTACTATCGTATGTGTAAACTTAATGCTTGGAAATGTTCCTATCTTGAGTTCTTTGTGATATGTGCATTCCTGTCAATACTGTTTAAAAACTAAGGACACTCTCAACATAAATAAGGGGCATAAATATTTGCATACTGATATAGTCAGAGCTCGTATCCCAGTGAGTTTGAATCCCGTAGTAATTCACAAGGTGATGCCATGTGAATTACATAGCGAATCAAGTGAGATGGGATAGAGCTCTGACGGTAAACTTGAATAGGTTTCTGAATTCATCTCACCCTTCACATTAATTAATGGGCTAACCTTTGTGACATAATCTCCCATTGAGAATTTTCCCAATACTCCATAGGCGTTGGATACGAGTTCCCAATGTAAAGTATATGGGGGGGGGGGATACCAGGGGTCAGATAAACATAGGTACATATCTATACATACCGAAATGCATAATATAATCTTCGCAGGCCTGTATTCATCGTGGTATATATTTGGGTACACCTGTAGGCACACAGTGAAAATATTTCTTTTGTGATACCCCAGGGCGACGGAATAATGGACGCGAAAGTAAATGCCGTGCATAGGTAAGTTATGTATTTGATCATTTTGAGGGTATTCATAATATTTGATAGTGAGATGAATTTGGAGTCAAGATAGATAATTTTTTAAAACATATTTAAGTAACATCCGTCATGTTATCTGCCGTTTCCTCTCGTTTCTGTAAATACCTTAATAAACTGAGCGCCAATTCACTTGACTCCTCCATTGTGACGAGTTTAAGATAGAATCCGGCTTATTAATGAACTGAGCAAAGGTGTTCGGCTTTAATAGTGAGGTATGATTAATGCGAAGCAGAGGATATCGTCCCCTGTCCTAATAGACTGTCTTTGCCACAAAGACCCAACAGTTCAGCAATTCGACGCTTGGTGGCAGCACCGAATGAAACCATCTCTATACATCCATGTTTGCTAAATGAATACTGCGGCAAATCTATATTCAATATGTTGTAAATATAATATTCCCCTGGGGCGAATGAAATACTTCAACAAACAGGCGAATTATTTATATATGGCATTTTGACTGTGCAGTAATGCAGATATCAACAAGATGAGTGCATGGCGAGAATCATTGGAAGAAGAGTCTCAGCGCAGAACTATCACACTGAATGGGAGACAGGCCATCAATGAGCAGATTCTTGGGAAGAAAGGGCAAATCATGGTAAGTCAGACAATACCTTCACCGGTGATATGACAAATCCCAAACTCGTTTAGAAGCGATTACGCAGACAGTTCATCATTATGACAGCTAATTTGGATTTGCGTGTACTTTTCTTTACGGTGGGTATCGGGGGATACACATGGAACCATAGTGAGATATACCGTTAATCCACATGTATGTATGTTTGTTTGTGTGCATGCAGTTACATTTGTATGATGTTTATATGTATTTTATATGTATATGTTTGTACAAACTGAACAGGGTAAATTCAATATTTTATATGATTTTAATTTTCTCCGGTTGTCACCGAAGCGCCATTAGAATATGATTAGTCATAATGAACAGCATATCAATACTTCAACAACTGCAATCAATATTTGGGAAGAAGACATTTCCAACTGCTTTGAGTTTTCATTTTTTACTTAACAGGTTCGCAGAGCCGCCCTAAGAAAATTATTGGATAACGACCTACAGCAGTACGAAATTGAATTACACTCGCTGGGAAAATCTTTTTATGTCAAACGTACATAGTTGGTGAGACAGGGGGTACGGATACCCAGTTGACCAAAAGAGAGCGCTACCTTGTATCTCAAAAGTTAGGTTGTATTGTATTTGTCCAAGGCCGCTCAAACTAAAGCAGCTTTGGTGATTTTTGGTTATATCTAGTAACATTCCGACTTTTGTGTTATTTGCTTAAACGTTCACACACATATAAGAATACTGAATCAAATATCATTAAGAAAGGAGCTTAGAGCTAATAGTGCAGTGACTATTTTGCTTTATTCACAATTCAATAAATTTGATATATACTTTCACCAGAATTACTTATTAGCTGTCTTAATCAGTCCCAAGAATGACCAAACGGATAGCAAAAAGTATGAAGCTATAGAGACTGTTAAATACAGGTGAATTCAGTCTCCTAATTTATTATCAGAAAGGGCTCATCTATAGGTGTTCATATTACTCAGAACTTGTGTGGGAAATGTAAGCACCGTAAACGCATTGCTCCTTTTATGCAAACAATATAACAATAAACCAATAGATGTATATCGATGACTCTTGTGCTGAATATATGAGCTTCTGCAGTTTCACTGTCATCAGACATCTTTGCTTTTCCAGTTGATCCGAAACGTAACTAAGTGGCGCTGGTCCCAACCATACAGTAGTCTTTCCTTTGGGTTATAGTTAAGTGAGTAGATGTGTCCAAATTTGGAGGTGATGTGCAGAGGTATATATTCGTCCTTCTCAGAGTGTGTATCGTACACGAACTGCGTGTGGTGAATGCTTGGCGCTCTTCTACTCGCACAGTTGTCAATAGTATACAGTCTCCCTGCAAAATATATTGTAACGGTATTTCAAAATGAGAACTCAAACGTAATCGTCCATTCTTAACAATCTATAAAATAAAGTTTATAATGAAAAGGTACGGAAGGATAGAAATGCATGAAGTTATATTCTTCCAATTTTCGAAAGGCAGAATGCCTCTACTCTTATGCTTTATTGAATAGAAAATGTACTTTAATTAACAATTACATGTTTGTACTAATTTGTGCCTTAAGTGTGCATTGTGCTTGTAAAAAAGTTTCGTATACTTTTGTTAAAACCCTTACATTTCTCTTGACTGCCCTCACACTTTTCTATAGTTTCCCCCCTGACTACGAACACGCCACATTTATAGACGCTAATAGAGAAGTAACCAAAACGTTTTGGTCAAAGTCATCGTTCTCTATGAGTTTTAAGCGGAGTGATATGAACCAGATAACAGCTGAGTGTTGGAGAACACTTACTTTGATCAACAGGAGTTCTGTATGTATTTCACCCCTGTACACATTAAAAGAATGGCTGTTTCACAGGTTATAGACCATGGCGAATGGACTGCAATACTCTTAGGGGTATGGAGAACGAGTTCCCAATGTTAAGACTATGGGACAAAAATAACAGGTGTGAGATATTAGACATTTACCCTCCAGTCTTACACTAGATGTTATCCCCTCCATTTCACACACACCTCGTATACCATTCAGCATCCACTGTAAGTCCATTGATGATACTAGCATCTTACTCAATCAATATTCACTGAATTAAGATTCGCACTATTAATACCATTTCGATACCTACCGCAAACCATGAAGACAGCACACGTGGCCAACTTGAGTTTATTAGTCTGGAGCTGCTCGCCCACCTGGTCCAGCGTCTCGGGATCTAACCTGCTCAGCACCAACTTATCATCGTTCTCTTCAGTCGCTGTCACCATCCACAATCCCAATTCATCGACCTGGTAGACAAGCATGTCACAGCGAGTATATACTTTTGTTATGTCCTTTATCTTATTTACTTTGGATCTCTGACAGTAGACGTTCAGAAGAATTTAAAGACCTTGACCTAAACCATGTAGCCAGAAATTTACATAACTGGGTCAGCATTATTCATCCGGATAATATTATTAATCTTGCGATAAAATAACATTTTAAAATCTATTGAAGAGTTCTGCATTCTCGTTTGAATCAGTAGTTTATAGGAACCTTTCGAAATGGCTCAGTAGCAGTAGTTAAATATTACGTTATTAAAAGACTACAGTACCCAGGGACCTGTTTCACTAGTTTCGTGACACCATACATACATTGGAGTTGTCTGGTTTCGTGACAACACAAGTAGCTGCCCTTAGCTAAAGACAGACCCCAAACATAAGAATTAGACAAATCTACATGTCATGGACCTGTTTCACTTGTTTCGTGACAAAAGTGTTAGACAGACATGAAAAGCGTCACCAACAGTGCAAGCAAGAACAGACAAAACAAAGTCTTATGTCTAGTTCTTATGAAACCGGACACACCATCTAGACGCCATCTAGACATGTCATGAAACTAGTGACACCGGGAGCTGTTTCAAAAGTCGACAAGAGGGCGACAACAGCGAGCGGCACTTTGAATCAAAGCGGCAGCAAAATCGGTACTGGTCAGTACCCAACAGCGAGCGGCACCGCCACCTCGACAGCGATGCCTCAAGTGCCCAACTACGGGAGCTTTTTCAACTAATGAAACAGCTCCCTGATGTCTTTGGATATTGTTTGGAGGAAGATAGCAAAGCTACAGTGGTTTTCACTATATTCAGAGGTTTTCCTATGCATAGTCTGTACTTGACGTGTGATCCTCTCAGATGTTTTACCTTGAAGTCCACAAATGTGCTGTACTCGTGCTTGTAGTACCGAGTGTTGGTTTTCTTTATTCTTCGTTGTCCTTGTGAACGTCCATATTTCAGACTACTCCTATAAAAGCCATCCAGACGTATAAACAATAATACTTAGTATCACGTGTGCGGTACATAACCATAAAAAATTCTCTACAACTATCAAAATGGCTTGGCTTGAGACTTATGGACATTTGTCATGTCCATAACTTTCAAAATGTCCATAGCTACCAGAAAGTGGACATTTTTGATAGTTATGGACAGCACATCATCAAATACCATTACTTTCTGACATAAATGCACATTGTATATATCTATTGGAATGTATGAATTAACTAATGGAAAAGGTTATTTTATAGTATCAACTTTCTCTATTTGGATCCTACCTGAAAATGGTGTTTCCCCGCGACCAATAAACAGAGTTGTTATAGATGACCGAACCTACGCCATGAGGTGAAACCTGTAGAATATTAGTCTGGGGTTTGTCTGCTAATAGGTCGTCGTAGTTGGCGTAATTATGTACCCACGGCGATACGCTTTCACCCTCAATCACGTACATTTTGTAACTGGAGGTTGGCGTGGTTGCTAAAGGGTCTTTAAGCCAGATGCCTGCTGGTTGTGTGATGTAGCGGTGAGTGAACGGCTCGCTGATCGACTCGAGTTCGTGAGTATCACACCATTCTGAAACAAATCTCAGGTGTGACAATCCTCGTATACATCCCCTTCCAACATACCACTATCTACAATAAGATGTAATTTGGTACTCATACATTTAAACTTTAATGTAAACCTTAATGTCTCTCACCTCGGTTTCACTAATTCTTTTATAACCATATTTTGGGAATTTGTAGAGCGTGTATAGAATATCTAAACCTTAAAAAAAATTAAATCCTTAAGATAAAGGGAACGCAAAGATTTAAAGCCAAACCACATCTAATTATATTGTCTCTTTAAAACTATGATAACCCTGGAAAGAAGCCATAGGACTTGCAGTTCAGATCAGCAAAATCTGGAACCAATCACCAATGAAATATCATTGGAGATTTATCACTAAGTGGTGAGGGATCTTAAGCGTATTGTGTTTGTCTTCATATAGGTGGTTATGTCCTGTCTATGTCTATTACCTTTGTGATTTTTACTATCTAATTAATGTTACTGTTACATCCCGTCGGACAACCAGGAACTTTTGATCCCTGAGAGAACCTTTTGTTGAACTTAGAGACACAAACTCTTAGATAGGAACTGAGTCAAATGACCGGATCAATGAACACTACTTTATTGAAACTAAAAGGTTATATAAACAAGTAACCCTTACTTCGCTTACACAAAACGATGAAATACATATGTTGTTCACTTTTAATTGAATAAAATATTTTTATCGAATTTAAAAAAAGGGATAAAAAACAACAACATCACCTTGTCAGCGGGCCACTCTAGATCAGTCTTTTTTCATGTTACTTTTACCCCGTCTCAGTTGACCACCCCCGAGGCAGACCACTCACATTTAACTACATGTAGTAGCAAATTGCGTGGTCGTCATCGATGAATGAGCTTGGAATTATTGTCAATAAATGACAATTAAAAGGCTTGGGCCATGTACCAAGTATATAGGTTATTTTCCATGACCTACATGTACCCAGTCACCTCACCATTTCTTCAAATGCCTGTTAAGGTTCCAAATATATCAAGCACCATTGGGTCAATGAGGTGGTTTGGTCACTAGTGACTGGTCATAGTAAGTTGGTCACGTCTCTTAGACACTGAGACACTGCAGCAAGCTCAAAGTCTATGTAATCACCCTAAACTTCAGCCAAAGTACAGTATATGAGTGTGTGGCTCAAAAAGGGTGGTCCATTCAGAGGGATTCTACTGTAAATTTATGTACCGGGCAAAGGCTCGCATGTTCGGGATATTATCCATTGCAAAAATTACAGTCAGAACTCATAAAAGCAATAATCAAATGAATAACATTTTATAAATGGGATCTTTTTCTTCAATATCTGATGTGCGACGGAAATGGAAATAGGTTTGATGGTCCTTTTTGTCCTTTCAGTGGCGATTACCACTAAATGAATAGTGATGGTACTAGCTTTGAAGTAGTAGGGTATGGCAGCTTTTGACTTACGATACAATCAAGCAAATATATGGCAAACACAGCTTGGGTGACGTAGATGGATTACAAAACGTGTTATTCTGATGGAGAAGGAATATGATTGGAGTTTGGGGCGGTAGTGTAAAGGAAATGAGGTGAGTTGTGCAAAACTCATGCTGTTAATCTGTCCCTAGATGAATAATGGGCATGTTGACCTTATATTTACACATTTTGATGAAAACATGTTTCTTTTTATGACAGTGTGGCACTGTACTTAAGTATCTGGGAGAACTATTCTACAGTAGGTCCCGCTGTTGACTGATTTAAAAGAAAGCTATCACAGCTGGAGAAAATGAAATCTCAGTTAACAAATGTTTTCCGACTAGACGTCTTAGCAAAGTTATTGTGGTATGACATTGTAGGAACAAAAGGGGAGACAACGGGTTTTGTTTAATAACGGCTTCTATGGTATTTATCACAAAGCTGTATGTGCGGTCATATATAAAAGGTATATATATATATATATATATATATATATATATATATATATATATATATATATATATATATATATATATAAACAATAGATGGGTCATTCTATATTTATATCAGAAATAGTAACCACAGAATGAAATATTTAACAAATAATTTAAACTGTATATAAATGAGGGAAACAGGTATAAAACAGAATGAAGAATCATCTTACCATGAGAGCCCTGCAGAGTGGTGAATCCATCTCCTTCAAAGGGAAATGGCCCTCTTTCCTCGTGGCACAACTTGAGCTGGTTTTGCATGTTTTCCAACTGTATAATTGATCAATGTCACATGGGATACTGAATTTCATTGACGGTTGTGCTATGCAATATAGCCTCTAGAGGTTACTAAATTCCCGATTATCGCCCCGGGTAAGACAAAGTTCCGCCCCTGATTGACTGGCCACACTACGACAACATGAACCACAGTTTTCTGATTTATAAATGGAGAAACTGGATATAATTTCGGATTTCCATGTAGAAATAGCTGAAATTTCCATTTCTGGCATCAGAATACCAATTTGAAGATTTCTGAAAACCGTTAAACTGCATTAATTCTGGGTTACAGGTAAAGGGTCTATCACCATACAACGTCGGTAACCTGCGAAAACCGGAACTTGTGAACAGACCGAATTATGGGATACCTCAATAGGGTCTATAGATATGAAGCATGCCGATACATACACTGTTGCGCTATTAAGAATTAGATGAAAGATATCAAAATACTGAGAGAGAGAAAAAACAGGGGTTTTCAATAACCCCTGGACATACCTATTTGCACATGACACATATTCATTACCCTGGTAATAATGGATATGTACATATTGTGCGTCAATGGAAACTTTCACTTTACAATGAATAGAAAATCGTTTGAGTCGGATACTACCTTCTCCAGGTACGCGCTCTGGCCGTTGGGGTTTCCTGTCATGAGCTTCTCTACCTCTGACCGCATAGTTACGAGTCTGTCAGAGAGGGTTCCCAGCTGACCAGAGAGTTGTTCTGTGCTGCTCACCTCAACCAATTCCACCATGGTATCAAGACTGCTTTTATATCCTCAATAAAGTAAAGACGTTACATTGATAACAAAGCTCTTTCCAGCGACAGAAATATCTATGTCATAACAGTCCCTGATCCAAACTTGCAAATCTATGCGTTATATGAATAAGTGTGCATATCTCAGCTGTTTATATGTACCTACTAGACCACTACCCAATATATGATTATAAAGCGTAGAATGTACCGTTTTCCTAAGTGTGTCTCAGACTTGTACCTATATGCTCATACGAATTGTCCCCATGTATATTAAAAAATATCGGAAATCTTGCGTACACACTTTATGGACGACCCCATATCTATTCTCTTTCATACTAATATCAATAGTTTGGTATGTGAATCAAGTAACTTGTCCTTTTCTGTACGTACACACACACACACACACACACACACACACACACACACACACACACACACACACACACACACACACACACACACACATATATATATATATATATATATATATATATATATATATATATATATATATATATATATATACATTTTAAAAAGGAGCTATTGCATTAATTAGGTGATTCGGTCGAACTCTGTGTTAGTGAATTTCACAAAGGTAAGAAAGCTGATATATTACACTCGTACCTAGTACTTCATCAACCGTGACCGTGACCATTTGATTGCGGACCCGGGCCTCAAGTTCCCCAACCATGGTTTTCATGTTGTCCACCTGATCAGACAGCTGAGTGATGTTCAGTGAGTTCACCTTCACAGTCAGGTTGCCCAGTTCACTCTGAACTTTCTGTAAGGTAAGATGGTCCTCCGCCCCCGTCCTGTTACACCGTTCATGGCCCTGGATAACAATGGATGAGCTACACATGTATGTACATTATTTCTAGTCAAAAATGAAAATCTCTGAAATGTCTGCAGGCACTAACATAAATGTAGCTTTGGTATCATATTTAGCAGGCCTTGTTCTCTGGGGTAGCAATATACTTGTATGTATGATTTATCATGTACGCGCGTATATAGAATAAAATATCTCCAAGAATTAACGTTTCGGATTGAACCTAAGTGAGAATGTATGGTTAATCTATTTTATATCAACCCTAAATTCTATTCTATATTGAGTTTGAATTCATGCTGAATTCACATATCATATAATTGACAAATTAAAAATGTGTATTCGACTAATGGTTAAGATTCAATTAATGGAAATACTCACTAAATCAATAGCAGCGCCATATGAGCAGATCACAAGCATCGACAGAGCAGCAACACAAACTAGGGTCCTGGAAAAGTATAGTTGGAACGACTATGCTTCGTGATTATTGAAGAGACCAAACCACAAATATTTACATTCAAATATTCAAATGTATCTTATTTATAAAGGACAAAGATTTTCACCTGGAAAGAAAGTCATAGATATTGATCTACTTACTTCATGATCGATCGCGGGTCACTTCTGCTTTCCTGTGGGTGACTGCTGGTTTTCATACAAGACTACTAGAACTGAATCTGTTGTGTGTGAGTAGGTGGGTGGGAGTGTGGGTGTGTGTGGGTGTGTGTGTGTATGTTTGTATGTGTGTGTGTGATATGAAATATTTATCGTACATTAATATGATGTATCATAACCGGAGGTCACATAAGAGTTGCCGTGCCGTGGTGACATTGAAGTGTAGATTACTAGTGAATAACACATATTTTTTTACGAGGCTTCGTCGTCTATATAGGTCATTGATATGAGAACAGAATATATGCCATCTGTCTAAGCTCCCCCAAGAAGATATCCAGTGTCATGAGAAAAGTGTATCCATATACATCACTGCAACGTAGTAGAAATATGAATGAGTCTCCGGCTGATTCCTATCTCATGTCGATATTTAAAAAAATCGAAAAGAGATCTGCTCATACATAAACACAAAATAATATCTATAGAGGTTTAGGCCCGGCGTCCACCTACTACGATATCGCTCCGATATGGTCTATACGATGCACCTCCCCGGGCTCCCGATAAAAAAAATCAAATTCGCTTCAGAAGGTCACCTAATAAAAAAAAAAATTAAAAAGAGCTTTGCCCCCCACCTACGCTGATTCCGGTCCCGATAGGCCTTACAATTGACTTTATGACACCGTACCGATTCTATCGCGAGGTCAGAAAGAATCATGGCAGTGGAACTGGTTTCTGCGATTGACTCTACGATACCTCACAACTGCATCCCGATAGGCTGCGATTGAAAAGGCCACTCGTAGAGCTCCCGATAAAATCCAACATGTTGGATTTTTCGTAGCCTATCGTAGCCTATCTAGCGGAATATTTTCTCTTGCAGGTGAAATTATTGGCGAAAAATTGGTGACTCATGGCCTTAGGATAGGGGTGGTCATTGCCCCACCTGGTGTCTCCCCGCGCCTTTTAGCACCCTCGTGCGTCTCACTCTCACCCCCTCTAGCGGCTCTCCCGCGCACCTCACACTCACGTGTCCTCCCAGTGCACTGATCTCACCCTCACACTTCGCTCACCGCTCAGACTGTACAAAGGTACTTTTTCTACCCACCCACCCACACCTCTTCTCTTATTCTCCCTACTCTCATAGGGCTATTATTTTTTATTTATTATATCATATTACTATAATAATTGATATAATACACTCCATCTGTCAATCACTTATCATAATTATTCATAGTAATAATTACTTATCACTTATTCATTTTAATAAGACCTCATAAAATTCAATAAAATTATATTAGCCCACTCCGGCCTCACTGTTCTTTTATCCAGGGATAACGTGTAATGATGAAATTCTGGAATTAGGTAGCCCGCATATAGATATATAATCGCCGTGAATATGATATTATTTGATTAAATCTAAGTGTCTGAAAAAAGTTATATTTTTTTTAATTTGATTAGTTTAGTGTTTGAAAATAATAACATAATATGTTGCAAATACCCTTAGAAATTATTTAGATTCATTCAATATTTCCAAAATTATAGTATATTTCAATATTAAATTATGCATGAAATCTACATTGAATCACCGATTGAATCGTGACCCAATCGTGACCACGGTTTATGTTTTGGTCCTCCAAATCCGTTCCTACGGTCTACGATTTACACCAAAGTCGACGATTAGAATTATAGGCTACGATTTGGCCATTTCCAATCGTAGCCTATCGGGAGGTCTATCGCAGACCATCGGCGTTGGTGGGCGCAGGGCCTGGATTGGCATGTCTAGACATATTTCTACGATTTTGCACCTCCCCTGATATGTTTCCGATTTTTGCTTTTTGTATCGATGCCGTATCGGTAGGTCTAAATTTCTATCGTAGTAGGTGGATGCCAGGCTTTAATATGATCATAGGCCCTCTATAGAGAGTATAATTTTTATGGACATTCAAAGAGCAAAGACAATTATTGCATAAGAGAATTATTGCATATGACTAGTGTATAACATAATTGCTCTTTGAGAAAACTATAGATGCTCAATTGTTGAAGAATATAGGAAAATTTTATTTTGCAGTGATATTTTAGTGAGCATACTTTGGATTCCTTCATTCTAAGAATGTTTATTGATAGCTGGTCATACCTGAATCGTTTCGGGCATATTCCCATCAGATTAAATACAAATTATCTGTGCGTTCTAAATTTGTATCATGATGTTGTGTTGCTATGAATTTGCATATTGTATCGGATGGAAGTCAACATGTAACTTAATATCTGAAGAAGTATTAAGTATCATAATGTTACCGTGTAATCGCCATAAAAATCATAAACGTTACTAGACGTTTTAAGAAACACAGTTTTATGAGCTTAGTGGTAAAACCCTATTCTGTCCATTGATGTGTAAAAGTTAGAAAATTGTTGGGTTTTTTTTACTTTTTTACTTTTTTTTTATAGCTTTTATTAGGGTTCTTTGCAATACATAGATGCACGGGCTCGGCATAGCCGCTCTTCCGCCCGGTCCCTCATGTACAAACATCGCGCCAGTTTTAAGTTATGTGGCCGACCTATTGAGGTTAACGTCTCAAAGCGTTTTTACCAATGCAGTAATGGGCATTCCTACAAGGGGTGATTCTATGAGATGAGATGAATTACGGCTAATATGTTTACAATTCAACTTACATTGTTAAATTACACATATACACTTTACACAGCCATGTTGGGTGTTGTACACATTTCAGCATCAAATATCTTTAGGCATGCTAACAATACAAGCGTACAGTTAACGTCGCTGATGTTGTGATGTTGCAACGCAAGCTATCACAGCGCGCCAGTTCACAGTAGTTGTATCACAAGCTATTGCTATCGTACATTATCGCAATCTGCTCAAACCGTGTAGTTGTAACACAAGCTACACCTTGAGTACCGATTATAGCACAACAGGGACTACATGAAACAATTTGGGTAGGACTTTTTTATTAGTAGTTTAAAGCGATTTTTATCTGTGATAGTAGTGTAGAGTTCTTTTAGTTTATTCCATCGGGAAATACTTCGTACATAGAAGGACTTATCAAACAGGGCATTTTTTGGAGGGGGGAGTATTAGTCTCAGGCCAGTTTTCCTCCTGGTAGGAATATTTCGATTGTCATGGAGTTCTATCAATTGGGTTAGTCCATGGGCATAAAATAAGAGGTGTACATATCTCTCCTTTCAACTAGTGCCTTCAGGTTTGCTTTGTTGTGAAGCTGATCTGTGTTCATTCTTGGGTTGGGCTCAAGTTTAATTTTGTAGACAATTCTAAGTATTTTGTTTTGCAAACGTTGAAATTCTTGTTGTGTTAGTTGGGTAGAGTTGTCGTATATATAATCTGCATAGTCTAAGTATGGTAAAATAGTGGTTTTATATATCTGAAGTGCCGTTTGTGAGTCTATTAAGTTTCTTATCTTAGACAGTAGGTAAGTCTTGTGCTTCACCTTTTGGATAGTTACTTTACGGTGGTGGGTAAACGTAAGTTTGGAATCTATATTAAGGCCTAAATATTTAAATTTTTTTACATTTTCTAACTCTTTATTTTTTAATGTGATTCGTGTATCAGGGATATTGGGCTGGTGGTTATAGGTCATCCACTGTGTTTTGGATTGATTCAAAGTTAGTAGGTTTTTGTCACACCATGTTGCGCTAATGGGGATAATTTCTTCCAGTTGTTGCGGGTTATTTGTTGATATTACTGTGTCGTCCGCGTATAGTATGATATGACATTCTTTATCGGTGAGAGTTGAGATTAGGTTGTTGATGTAGATTGTGAATAGGGTCGGCCCAAGGACCGACCCTTGTGGGACGCAAAAGGTAATGGGTAATATTGATAATAGTTTATTATTATAGTGTACTTGTTGTTTTCTATTAGTTAAGTAGCTGGAAAACCATGAACGTGTAACATTATTTAGGCCAATTTTGTATAATTTCGATATTAATAATTTATGGGAGATCGTGTCGAAAGCTTTTTTGAAGTCAAGGAATAGGGAAGTGGTATTAAAATCTCTGTTGTTTTCATAGATATATTTTAAATAAGTTGTAATTGCTGATATGGTTGAGCGTTTTCTGCGAAATCTGTGTTGGGCATTATCTAGTATATTGTTATTTTCCAGGTAGTCTTTCAAACTATTGTTAACAATTCATTCCAATAATTTCCCCGGGAGGGGCAGTAGACTAATCGGTCTCAGGTCAGAGGCATATTTGGTGTTATCTTTCTTGGGAATGGGGGTTATAGTCGCTAGTTTCCAGTTATCGGGGAATTTCGAGTAGTATAGGGTTGCATTATACAGTGTTAATACTTTATCTGGGATAGTCTTAAAAGCTATTTTAAATATGAACGCCCTAATGTTAGGTATAGAAGCTGACTTGGAGCAGTCAATCTTTTTTACTGCGTCGTTAAGCTCAGCGTGAGTTATCGGGGTATCAAATAGTGAGAATTCATTTTCTCTTGAGGGAAAAGGTGGGGTAGAAAAAGAGGGCTTAGAAAGTTCACTAGCCAGGGTCGCACCGATTGTTGCAAAATAGGTATTGATATGGTCAGGAATGTCCTGCTCCATTATGGTAGAGTTGTCATCTTGATTTATTAGACTCACTAAGTCGGAGGGTTTTTCTTTGGGTATTATGTCACGTATACATTGCCAGAATTTCTTGGGGTCTTTCCCCTTCCTTTCTAATATGTGTTTAATTTCCTTCCGTTTTGTTCTAACAATTAACGATTTGGTCTTATTCCTATAGAATTTTGATATTCGCCAATCATCTTGGTGATTCGAGTTTTTTGCCCGTCTGAAGAAGTAATCTCTGGTTTTAATACTGGCTCTGACCTCATCGGTTAACCATTTCGGTTTCTGTTTTGAAACAAAAATTTTCCTCATTGGAGCTGACAGACTCAGAGCATCTTCTATGTTCTTTTGCATTACAGCCCATAGTGTGTCTGGGGACTTGGTAAGATTATATTCATTCCAGTTTGCATGTACCAGTGATTCAGCAAATACCACTTTGTCAAATTTACAGTAACTTCTAGCCTCAGTTCTTATCTTTTCAATCTTGTTTCTCGTTGCTTTTAACACTAGTGCAACGGGTAAATGGTCACTTATTATATAGTTGAGTGGGGCTGATAAAACAGTGATATTATTATTCACATATACATGATCGATTAACGTAGCAGTTTGCCTATTGATACGGGTAGGCTCAGTTATGAGCTGTCTTAAGTTATGTGCATTGCCAAAGCGGGATATATGTTTATTATACAGTTCTCGATCCAAGGCATCAACATTGACATCGCCCATGATTATTATAGTTGAGTAGTTCAAAACATTTTCCAGTATATCCTCCAGTTTCTCGTAAAATATGTAAGGGGAGGTACGTGGGCCCTTATAAACATTGAGTAGTAGATAGATTTTCCCTTTAACATTCATTTTCAAGGTTATAATTTCATATTCTTCAGTTATTAATGTATACTGTTCAATACGCTCATATGGATAGCAGTTCTTGATATATGTAACTAATCCTCCACCCTTCTTGTTAACATAGGGCCTCCTGTCGAGCCTAATTAGTTGGTAGCCGTCAAGCGATACAAGTTCCGATGGTAAGCGGGGGTCTAACCAAGACTCAGATACCATTGCGACATTACACATATTTGCCAGTAGGCTAAAGTTTTCGAAATTTGGGTATAGGCTCCAAATATTCACACTGACAAATTTTAGTCCTTTAGTTATCTGCAGTGTTTGGATATCAATCATAAGGGTATAAAACACCTACCTCGGCTAGTGTTGAGAAATGAAGGTGAATGTGGGATGACATGAAGTGGGATGAACAAAAAAAGTCCCTGCAGTTAGCGGTTCCTACTCGTGATGACATTTTCTTAAGAGAGAGAAAATACACTGGTTGTGGTCTGTTTCATGTGAGTACAACAGGCATGTAATTGATCATTACAACCAAGTAAGGCAACAATATACTTACTATAGATATTATTACATTTTCAAGATACTACTGATATTGGCATTGAAACAGACGTCAATCTTATTTGCAATATAGGCGGTTGAAAAGTCATTTGTGTGGCATCCATCATACAAATGGATATACGAAGTGACTTGTATATACTAAAAATCGTATTGCTGAATATTTCAGGGGGCAAAACTGGAATTTTTTTTAACTTAGCTACTAGATGAGTATAAATGATGATTACTGGATCGCCAAGAAATTCCGATCCCTGTGAACCGACAGGGGTGATATTTATTCAGTACCAACAAAACAAATTGAAAAAAAGCTGAATATGTCGGACTAGAAAATACTCTATACTTGTGCAACGGATCCATCGCACATCATGAACATCTTCTGATGTGCGATGCAATGGATTCGTCACATCGCACACGCTCGCAACCATGGCCACACTTCAGAGATTGTGTGGGATGCAACGGGAGGCGCTTCTATTTTAATGGCCCTTGGCCGGCGTTTATCACATTGTATTCACTTGCGATGAATCAGTGTCTAAATACAGCTCTATGCTCTGATGAAGCCGGGCCTTTATTCCTAATCCTGTTTCTCTTGCTGAGTCATCATTGACCAGATATCCTGCGCCGTTTTGTTCGTAGTGTCGCTCAGACGTACAGCTGAGTATAGGCATAACTATTTGCTGAATGAATACAGTATGAACAAACTACATTAGGTGGTATAAATATCACACTTTATTAGCTCAAGTACAGGACAACAAAATGTCCGTTTCTCATTTCAAAAGAGCACAGCACTAGTTTTGAGGTTGTTGAGACCACGATAAATAGGTGGTTTCATTTTCTTTAGGAGGGGTTACTATATATACTCCAACTATATCATTTCAGTTTCTGAAAGCGATTATACGTGAAATTCAGCACTCAATACACCAGTGTGCATGTACTTTCCATCGATTTAATTGAACAGGGAACCAGCCCCATATAAACTAGTCAATAGTTCATATTCCCAGGTAAAGATCTTTATAAGTGTATACAATTATGCAAATATACATAAAAGAGTTATAGCGCTATGCTTTTCAGAGAATACAGTAGGTGATGTTTGTCACTTCTCCAAAACATGATATTTTCTATATGTATCCCATTTGCTAAAGGTGAAAACTAGCATCCATACGTTATGCTGCCTTTGTCTGAAATTTGGAATGGAGTCACTAAATAAACTGTGGTGATGATGTTTTCACACGTATGGCACTAGTGTAATGAGAATACATAGTTCATCGGTCAAGTTTAAAGAAAAAAGCCAGTTTTGTGGAGAAATAAGTTCATGATTTTTTAGGATATATAGAAAACACTATAATCATTCTAGTTTATTGTCCTTTAGAATACTCTAGATAAGAAAGCCCTGGCTAGAATGGTGATATATGCTCAGTGCATATGACATCCAGGCTTCCCTTCAAAATTGTGCCCATGTTAGTATTGCCACATATTTTTCATCTTGAGTATAAATATCTATGTATCTTCGACAATCTACCAAATTACTTGTCTGTTTCTGCATTCTTGGTTATTTCAATATCATATATTGCTATTGGATTGTTTCACAGTTAATCCAAAAACGATGGATATTCTGCTCAAATAGCAATTCCAAGGTTTTCCAACCTTATAATACCCTTTAACGGCAATCCCAGATCGGCCTGGTGGTGGGGGCGGGGAGGGGGGGGGGAGCCTGTCAGGGATAGACCCAGGATTTTCTTAAAAGGTGCCATTGGAAGAGACCGGAAAATAGGGGTGCAGTGTCCAACACGGCTGAGTTCACAATATAAATACAGTCATCGGGGCCCTTTAGGGAGCCAAAGTGAACCCGCTGAAACCACAGATACCCATTTACAAAACACCATTTCCGGATGTAGGCCCTCAGTACTTTGACTATGTAGGTTCGAGATTATATGTGTCGTTCTCCAATCTTTTAGATCCAAATTTTTGTCTGTCAACTGTCATCGTAGTTTCGAAACAGAGTTATTCAGAGACGATATTAGTAAACTTCACTTCAAAAGTAAAAAACGAGACCAAAAACAAAAGTCTAGCCTCAAACCCCCATAGGTTTAGCATTAAGCCTCGTTCTTGCTGGCCACCGGAAATGGTGTTTTGTAAATGGGTATCTGTGGTTTCAGCGGGTTCACTTTGGCTCCCTATTGAGGGGGGTGCGCCCTCCTCAATTAGGATTCGTGTGACATGCTGCCACATCAGACAATGATTTCCTTCCGGTTGAGAAAGGATCTCCGCTCTATCGTGATGATGACATCCCTCTCCACACCCCTCAATAACTGTTCGATCGTCTTTGTGTTGGCGTTATCGCTGAGCTGCACACCTTTCACTGCCAGTAGGGTATCACGGGGAAACAGCCCGGCCCTGTCTGCCGGCGACCCGGGCACGGAGCCCGCCACGTACACGCCGCAGTCTCCGGGCACCCGAGGCCGGTCAACGCCTCTCACCAGCCTCAGTCCAAAACGTTCGGCACTATGCCGCCGCCTCAAGTGCACGCTGCGTTTCTCCAGCCAGCAGACTTGTGGCCGCACTCTGCCCACCTGGATCTCCCTGTTAGCGTCTGGGCATAGACGCTGCATAAAATCCCCGGTGGAGATCCCGCTACAGGCGGATCCGTTCACAGAGTAGATGAGGTCATTCGGTTGGAGGTCGCCCGAGCGCTCCCCGAGGCCGTGTGGCCGGAGTTCCTTGACGCGGAAGCCGTGCCGGCCGTGTGCGGTGCCCGGCTCGACGACCAGACCCATCCGGGGGGAGTCGTGACTGATGTAGACCAGATCGTCGGAGTATTCGCCTGACACGAAACAAAAATGAATCTATCCGTTAGATATATGAGTCATACATGAGGGAATTTTTTTTCATAATGTGTGTGTCTCTTTGAACTTCCTTGTCTGGGGTATTATCAAGAAACATCACAATATTTCATATGATTGTTTATATGTGTTTGGTGACTTACCAAAGACAGGCGAGTCAGACGGAGAAGACGGGGCTGAAGTTTGAGCACGAGCACCACTACCGGCATCTGTGTAGTCCTCGTCAAGTTCAATGCCACTATCTGGTCGCACCTCTGAAAATATAACACACGAGAATAGGTCATGGCCCCAAATGAAATATGCCCCGTATGGTCACAAAGAATATCCACAACTTCTTATGACGTCCCTCTTATATTAGCATTAACGATGTTTTAAAGGATCTCAAAGCAAAGATCCGTGGAGCCCCAAAAAGGCAAGGCAGCACGTTATGTAATGGTATGTCTCTATGTTTATATATAAGTATAACGATACTGATCATAAGTTTTACGAGAAGGATATCTGTAACAAGTAATTTCTTTAAATGAAAGCTGCTTTAAACTAAGAAAAAAAACTTTGTCCGCACTTCCCGTACATTTAGCCTTCCTCTTTGCTTTTACCCGCTACTCGCCTGCAAGATTCCTGCCTCTCTTGCATCCATATACATCCATACACCCACTCCATGAACCAACCCTACACCCCTCTGCCCATTTCTAGCTATTCTGCCCATGCGTTATCCACAGGCCCATGTTCCTTTACAGGCACCGACATCCTTCACCCACACAAACCACCACTTGATCATACGAACAACACCTTATCCTACCCCTAATAAAAAAACCGCCATAGACCTAACATAGGCAAATTTTATGTGGCAGGCCGTGACATAAGTGTTTTTTATGCCACTAGAGTAATAACAATATTGACCTATCAGAGAGCAGGATGTCAGCTACTATGAAAAAAGTCTAGTTGTCGTTGAGTCAATATTTATCTTTTAGTAATACAAAAGCATAGACGGGGTAGGATAAATACGAAACTGAACTCGAGTTAGACTTGTCAGTGTCTATGCCACTCTGGTCAGGTCTGCTCATCACTATACTCGGCTACGCCTCGTGTAGTAATACACGACCTGCCCATCGTGGCATAAACATTGTCAAGTCTAACTCTCGTTCGGTTTCTACTAATTCCGCCAAGCACTTGCCCGTTTCTTACCTTCTTCCCCGTCTCTAAGGCCTGGCGTCCACCTACTACGATAGAAATTTAGACCTACCGATATGGCACCGATACAAAAAGTAAATATCGGAGACATATCAGGAAGATGCAAAATCGTAGACATATGTCTAGACCTGCCAATCCACCACGCATTATATGGGGTGTCTAATCGCAGAAACGTGGTCAACTGCCCCGATATTAGGTGCCCTTCCGACGCGATTTTGATTTTTTATCGGGAGGTGCATCGTAGTGCATATCGGAGCCATATCGTAGTACGTGGACGCTGGGCCTAACTCTTGCCACTAGCTCGTCTCTCATACCTTCATATAGGAATGAGTGACCTCATCTGCTACTTGCTTGCTTCACATCCAGCAACTGCCATCCATCCATAAAAATGAATAACGACATCTACTCTATGCACATTTCCACTAATTATACTATAGAGAAGACTTATGAAAGTTTCCGGTCGAAGCTTGCATCCCATCGAGTTTGAATAGCATATCATTATAGGCCTATATCCCCATGGGCGAATGTCTTAATTTACTGACCAGGAGTACAGATTCCGTTTGTCACTGAGTAACGAAAGAATATTCATACGTCCCTCCGCACCACGTGACCACTTTCATTCTCAAGAAGAGTGACTTATAAAATTGTAAAATGGCGTTTCTAGGTATATAACAATAAGGTGACATAGTGAGTGAATCTGAATTCCATCTGTTCCTCGATATTTTGATGAATTTATATTCACTTTGTTCTTCGAACTCGTTGAATATTTCCGACCAAAATATCTCAGAACAGATTCCACTCTGGCACACTAACCATGTCTGCATATATTAATTCACAGTGCGAAGCCGCGTGAATTACGTAGCGATCCAAACGAGATGGGATATAGAGCTGATCATAGACATGAATAAGTTTCTGAATTTATATCACCCTCACCCTAGCATTTGTGATACAATCCCCCATTGAGTATTTTTCCCCGCTAAATACTTAATGGGCGTTGAGTGCGAGTTTCCAATGTCAAGTCTTTGGGGGGAAAAGCCAGGGGTGACATAAAGCAGGGTATTCTACCCATGGCAATAGGAACAAGATTCAGATAAACCGAAGTCAGTCAACTAGAAGAAGTTGCTCTAGATATCTCGTTATAACCACGGACTTTGATGACCACAGGTCCGTGTTTTAACTAATTACTGGCTGATAGGCCATGCGGTTGTTCTGGTCAGTTCAAAATACAGAATTGCATCTATCCTTAACCATACAATCCCCTTTCTACCTTTAATGATATTGATTTGTTTGTCAGCTCCCGGTATAAATGACTATGGATAGTCTCTATATTCTTCCTAAATATAATTTGTTAAATTTAGATTGTGAAAACTACCCTGGCAACTCAGCAGTTTTGGTATTACGACAGCAGGCGAGTCGTGAGATTTTTTACTCTGAAATTGAGTCTGACCTATATAAGTTATATCCTCTCCTGTCATATTCGCAGAGAAGTCAACCATCCCCATGCAACTAACGTCCCACTCTTTTGGTCTGCTCCAAAGGTCTCCCCTTTGGGTCTTCCTCAATAGCCCCCTCTTTCTTGGTGTTCTCTAATATAGGCGCCCATTATTTTAGGAAATCCTGGACGGTATTGGTTTACAAACACTCCTGTAGTTTTGTAAACAAAGTTGACCTAATCAAGGCTCAAATATCAGATTAGATTGTAAAACACATGCACATTGGCTATGTCTGAAACAAGCTTTGACCCTCACCACCTTCATTTGGGTGATATATAGACTCAACTGTGATGACCAGTGAGAACAGGTCATAGGAAGTTGTATCAAATCAAAATTAACTTACTGGGTCGTCCAAGGGTTAACTTGTTTTCTAGTTCATCAGCCAGCCATTCATGATGACTGTCTCGCAGCACGCCAAGTAATCGTTTGAAGGTACCCTGACGGGGACACCGAGTTATTAGCAAGAACAAACTGAATAGAAAATAATAATATCCGCGTTAATCATATAATCAAGGTGAAGGAGTGTTCACTATTATATACCTGTGCCAATACGTTACACAAATACCAACCTCTGCTAGGGTATTGGTATTGAATATATACCAGCAGAGTCTGGTGGTATAAAATGATGTACCATCCTACTTTGAATACACGGTCTGATTGGCTGGAAAAAGTCAAACTGACCTACTAATGACCTACTGCTAGTTTATGTGCGCACAGGAGATGAAGAAAAAAAGAGTATAAAATGTGTTTGGAGAGTATCTGGCACTTGACTTCCAGTAAGATGTCCACTGATGTAACAGCACACTTTGAATCCAGCTCGGACGTCATCACATTTCCGTATGTAATTCATCAAATACAAATATTTGAAGGTACATTATAAAATAAAAATGTATTACCTTACTGATACGTACTCGTGTACCTTGTTTATTTTAATGAAAATATTTCACTCGCTCTGTGAGCTTGTGGATCATTCCTATTGAAAGAAACGCGGTATGCAAGTACAGATCAGTATGGTATATATATAGTTTATCTTTTTAATTATACATGAGGGCGGGGGACACTTTTCGCAACATGAAATGGTCCAACTCATATCCCCTTGGAAATACAATTAAAAAAAGCCCCCCCCCCCCCCCCACACACATAGAAACTGTGACCCCCAGCCATAAATGGTGAATGGCCCCATACAATCACCCTGATAGTACTTGATACTTTCTAATATATCCAATTCCTATTAGTAATATATCTAATATACATTGGTATTATAAAGTTATATTGATTAAAAGATACTGCATAATTTACAAAATGATGATTTGAAGTGTGACGAATTTAGGATAATAGGGCTACATGGCGTAACAATATGCATTCTTTTCCTTTTTGAAATATTCACTGAAATATCTTTCCTATACAAAAACATTTTCGAGTGACTCGTCAAATGGTACAAATGCATGGACATGTA
Source organism: Alentia gelatinosa (assembly GCA_950022655.1). NCBI lineage: Eukaryota > Metazoa > Annelida > Polychaeta > Phyllodocida > Polynoidae > Alentia > Alentia gelatinosa. The sequence goes on along the minus strand of OX465583.1, from coordinate 44,535,532 downwards.
AAAAGATTCCAAGTCAATGTTGCTAAGATAATCTGTTAAACCATATACACTTACTGTCTCATTTTCTCCTTGTTTGTGGCTTTGGCCGTAATCTCCTCCATAGAATCAAGGTTGATAAGTTGGTTCTCAATGACGTAGTCGTTAACATCAGTAAACCTAACGTTTGTCAGCTCTGTCATACGAGCTTCAATCGCACGCACCTCTGCAGAATCCATCTGAAATTGAAGACCTCGCATAATTTAAACACTGGACAGAAACATCAAAATATTACAACAAATATTCGGAGCTCAACGAATCACCATGCAGATTAAATCTGCGACGAGAAGAAAAAATTCTTACCTATTTATATTTTCTATCTAGATAATCCTAGAATTTAGATGCTCCATCCAAAACTCCAAAACTATGTACTCTTACCTATAATCAGAAATATGTTGAAATATTGTACCCATTATTTTCAGATAAAAGTCAATGTTTGCGTGGTGCATCAGCCGAAAAACTGCTGAATTTGAGTGGGCTATTATATACGTGGGCTATATATATACGTGGAATACACCAATATATATATATATATATATATATATATATATATATATATATATATATATATATATATATATATATATATATATACAATATACGTGGGTTACAAAACTTCAAATAACACCTCGGTTATTGGGTTAGGAAAGTATTGAATAGTAAACTATAAGAGAGATGCTATTCAATGGGAGTATGAGCGGCATAGAAACCGTGCGATCGGTATCACTGTATCCCTAAAAAAACAACGCACGGAAGACCAGTGATAGCGATAACATTGTTATCCGATGACAACGTCCTAAGATAGAAAGATACCGACATATATAGTCCCCTTTATATGGGGGTGACACCTTGTGACATTCTCCCAAAAGAAATTGAAAACTTAAGCTTAGAACATAAATCTCAATTTGAATCGGCAATAAAGGAATACCTACTGCGTAATTATGTAAATCTGGAGCTATTTAAATAATGATATCTTAAGAGTCTATTGTGTCAACGAATATGCAAGCCTGCGTCAAATGACCAGCTTGTTAACATCCAAACATTGTGTAAATTCGGTCCGATCTTATCTAGCCTTATATGACCTTTTATCTCACCCCGGTATTTTCCCCCATAGGCTTAACATTAGGAACTCGTACTTCACGGCCGTGAGGTTCGTGTAACCAATACTCAATGGCTAATTTGGTGATTCATTTCATCAATAAATAATGTTATACGGGGTGAGATAAAACAGTGAATTACCCTGTGGTGAATTACCCTGTGGTCAAACTCGGTGGAGTACGGACCAAACTATTTTCACCTCGTGGGTTTCCTTCTAAATCTATGACGTCCAACGTACTTTCATTGATACTGTTTGTCTATGAGTATAATTGATGGTGGATGTAAGGGTGTGTTGTATGCATCTGTATATATGTGTGGACTCATTTATGGTTTCAAATATAGTATACACAAGACGACAGGAGGGTTATTACTTCAAAACTATTGTGCGCCTATCTTCATACCCCTTTGTCCAATGTCCTGCTTCTTCCGTAACTTGTACAACGGTTAGATGTTGTGCACAGACGCAAAGAAAAGAATAGCTGGAAAAATCTCACCAAGATCTAAAGAACGAAGAAGAGTTGAAAACTGAGCAGTGTCACATGACCTGCGGAATAAGATCTGAAACGAACATTTAGAAACAAAAACCTATTTCAAACCCTCGTATTGTTTGATTGTCCACGTGATGTATTGTTTATGGTTTATGTGAGGAAGAACGCCCACGTAGGCATTCGCATAACCCTATCTTTTTCTTAAATTAAAATCAACAAACAAAAATAATCGCCAGTGCATCTAGAAACCAATGTATCAGGTTAACCATAGTGTCGTGTGTGAGAATCATTGTCTTATTTAGATTATTTAAATGTAAGACCTATTCATATTTTAGAGCTACATACAAGGGCACAAACCAAAATTATGTGAGCTACCATACGTACAAAATAGCAGCCGTGTATATAGGAAATAAACCATCAATCTGGACAAAATATTGTGTATGTATCTATTTCTCACTTCCTTCTTGTTATTTACCTTACTTGCCTGATCCAGTCACTGCTCGTATCCGGACTCCTGAGTGTTTGGCATCTAGCTGTGTAGGTGGTCACAGTTCACTATAGTTTACAGAATTGTCGCTGATGATGTTTGACCATCCTCCATGTTAAATCTGTGTAACATCCAACTCCGACCACGACTTTCATAATTGAGGACGTAAATTCCTTTTCATGAGAACATAACCAGGACGCTGGGTGTGACGCTACAGTTTAGTGCTCGGGAAGTCAGAGAGGGGAGTTACTCTGATATGTTACGTGTCCGCGTCTATTTCTTCCAATATAGAATATTATCACACATGTATGGAACTCGTACCCCGACATTTCCGCTACAGTCGGTATCAGTGCTATTGACCAAAGTTCGGACACAACATGGACTTGTGTATACAAATATATACTGCCTTATTTATCTCCATTCCCAATCACCTGTACGTATACATGTAAATCATATTTGCTGCAAGACCATCTCACAAGTATATATATATATATATATATATATATATATATATATATATATATATATATATATATATATATATAATTGGGAAAAAGTATATATAGGTTATATATATATATATATATATATATATATATATATAATATATATATATATATATATATATATATATATCCACGCATAGATCCTATCCAATAAAGTAACCCCCTTCCAAGCCTGTCACTACCGGCACATTTGTAAAAGCCTGTCCTCATTTCAAGAGAATCATCCACGCATGTAGCAAGACCTTGTTGTTTACACATATGAATGCAGCTAAGCGAATATTCAGTACTGACGTTACCGGAAACAAGACAGATCCTTTTCAAGCATAGGAAAGCCCCAGGTTTTCAGAAAGTATGTCCAACTGAAGCTAGACGACGCCTCATTCCACACCAGTCTATATTCCATAACTTCTTGCACAGGGCAGATAGCATATCGCATTTAACAAATGACAATTTTGTCGTATTAATCATGGTTTTTTTTTAAATGCATAAAGAAAATGAAGGAAATTGTGTCCACTCTCCTAGCACAAATTCTCTAGCACTGGTCGTACAAAGTCACCGACGAATCTCCTAGGAAAGTGATGAAGGTGGGGAGGTTGGTTGGTGCACTGGATCCCCGCTAGCACCCTGCACCTCTCCAGGGCGGGCGCGTCTGATTGTATTATTAGTAATAAGAGAAAACATTGTTACTGAGCCTGTAGGGTTGGGGGGTTTTTTGTGTGTCTTTTTCTTAGTCAGTATATTGCATCTCTTGTATCAACGAGTTACTATGATATGTTCGATGTTTTTTGTAGGCCTATTACATCACATATCCATGTTACAAAACGCCGAGAACGGCATCTCTTTGTCGAGTCACTATGTTTTCATATTATCATATACCTAAAACTCATGAGGAAACACCATTTTATTCACTTACTGAGTCATCGATGCATAGCTCATTCACTACATGACAGTGAACCTAAACATTATTTATACTGCACCCCTTGCAGCGGGCAATATTTCATAGACGTTCGGTCATAGGTATATATTAATATGGTTTATTATATACCTGTGAGATACAAATTACATGGTGCTGCTCCCTATAACATATAAATGCTGTACTTCACAGGTTGCAGTACTTTGTTATACTGAACACGTTGAAACATTGAAAGCGTGTAAACTTTCACTTTGATATGTTTTCTATGCCAATTTATGGTAAGATTATACTAAATTCAGGTATAGAGCCTCCAGAGGTTACTAAACTCCCGAATATCGCCTCGGGTAAGTTCCGCTCCAGATAGACTTGGCACACTACGACAAAATGAACCACAGTTTTCTGATTTATAATTGGAGAAACTGAATATAATTTCGGATTCCCATGTAGAAATAGCTCAAATTTCCATTTCTGACATCAGAATTTCAATTTGAGGATGTTTGAAAACCGTTAAACTGCATTAATTCTGGGTTACGAGCAAGGGGTCTATCACTATACTACGTCGGTAACCAGCGAAACCCGGAACTTGGTCAACAGACTGAAGTACGGGATACCTCAATAGGGTCTATAAACATAGAACAACCCCACCATGCTTGCATTTGTAATTTATGTTATAGCCAAGTGTAGGTTGGTGAAACCATATATCCTGCTAAGTGTAAGTTAGATCGAATGTTCTTTGATACTTATAAGTAATACATAAAGATTACTGGCTATTACCGGATTCTATGGGGCTGGTAACATTTATAGCGTTCCCCCCCCCCCCCCCCCAAAAAAAAAAATCTTTTAATGTTAACTGAAATTTACGGTATGAGATCATGATATATCAATGTGCAATCCCTGCTTTTAGTTGTATTCCTCTCAAGTCAGAGGAAATACCTTAATTAGTTTATCTTGTTTGGCCCAGTAATATTTTCACTAATCAAACTATAACAGTTGTCTGTCATTTTTTGGAATAAACCTCAAAAGTGAATTCAATCTATTAGCCACCGATTACTGGTGCCTTCCTGCTACGTGAACACCTTTAAATATGAGGTACGCCTACAGAAATGGCTAAATCTTGGTGCCCTGTCATAAATGGTTCATATTGAGAGGATATTCACCGAATAACTATATTAACTTCAAATCTGCTGATAGCCTATCAAAATGTGGTGTTTACCCTGATACGTGATATTGGCATTTCCATGAGGGGAGAGAGAGAGAGAGAGAGAGAGAGAGAGAGAGAGAGAGAGAGAGAGAGAGAGAGAGAGAGAGAGAGAGAGAGGGAGGGGGAGAGGGAGGGGGGAGAGGGATGGAGAGAGAGGGAGAGAAAGAGAGAGAGAGAGAGAGAGAGAGTGTGTGTGTGTGTGCGTGTATGTATGTGTGCGTGCGTGTGTGTATGTGTGTGTTTGTGTACACGTGTGTGTGTGTGTGGGGGGGGGGGGGGGGGGGGTGCACACAGAGTAGAAAGGTGTGTGTATGTATGTATGTATGTATGTATGTATATATATATATATATATATATAATATATATATATATATATATATATATATATATATATATATATATATATATACTTGCCCAAGGACTCACATAACACAGTCATGGGGAAGAAAATTGAAATTGAAACGGAAAATGAGATGTGCCAGGGATTGAACTTGGATCTTTAATAGATAGGCCGTTGCAGAAATGGCAAGTTGACTGGTGGCAAGTGGGTTACAGAAAACTATCCATGGACTGAATCTATCCCAAACCTTTTAATTGTTATTCATTTGAAATTGGCCGCTCATTCATCTATGATGAACATACTATTTGCTCCTAGTCTCTACTCGTTGCTCTGTCGGACTGGGAGGGGTGGCTGGCATTCTGTGTGAAGCTGCCAAGGAACCACCTAGCGGATAATCTGAGAACCAGCGTATCATAACATGGCTAAACAGCGCCGAGACACCGTACAACAACTTCCGGTCAATGTGACACACGTGTGGATCTGCTGTTGATATCGTCGATAGAAAACCAAAATGAAACGCAAATTAAACAAAAAAGAAGTCGTATCATCGGTAAGTCTGTTTTACAGAAGAATTCTAGTAATCACATTATGAATACGTAAGAAATATGGTTAAACTCACTATTCGAACGATGCATGAGCCGAATCGGTCCAGCATTTTCGTAAGTTTTACTTGTGCCGAGTTGTGGACCATAACTTCATAACTGAAGGCTCAGTGAAGCTATTTTTCGCTTCATGTTGTATTCGTGTAAACAAGAATCGAGGGTCGGACACGGCTGACTAGTCCGACCGAAACCACCTTTCAATTTTACTCTTATTCCTATCATATGTTGCGGTGGGTTGAAGTGTAATTTCTGTAGTCATCGATTTTTTTGTTTAATTAAAATTATACTGTAGTGTGGAATCCTGCTCTGGAACTGTCACTCCAAATTCAAATTGAATGACATTGACAGCCGAATTAGCACTTGTGTGCTATGGTATAGATATTCAGCACTCCCTAGCCTAGGTAAGGCTAATCTATATCAACACGACTGAGACTGTCCAATGAGGGAACCAGTGAAGAATAACGAACAAAATGGCGAGACCTGACTGACTCCCGAGAAGCAGGCAAGCTCCACTGGATAACTACCTTTAAATACACATTTATATTAAAATCAAAGCCAAAGGGTGTGTTCCACCAACCCGGTGAGATGGGTGTACAGAGCCAGCATGGGGGTTGCAGGGGCGTACCCAGGATTTTGTTTCGGGGGGGGGGGGGGGGGCACACCTCTGAAGATTGACCAGGGTCCAGCTAAGAAGACCCTCCTGTGGGTCACTGGGACAAATCAAGCCTCGGACGCACTTAGATTTTATGGATTAAACTGTATTCAGGATTCTGTTTCAGGGGGAATGTGACCAGGGATCCAGCTCCTCCGGGGGGTCCAGGGGGCAAAGCTGCTAGAGGAACCTGAATTTCATGGATTATACTACCTGTACCCAGGATTTTTTTTCTCAGGACAGGGGTTACACATCTTAGGCTATCTAGAATTATTTCCAGGAGTCTGGCTGCAAACCCCCCTCTGGGTGTCCAGGGGGCAAAGCCCCTGAAAACATTTGGATTCTATAGATTATAAAAGCCATCCCCAGGCTTTTCTTAGAAGAGGGGCACACACATCTTAGGTTATCTGTGAATATTGTCAGGGTCTAGCAGAAAAGCCCTTTCTGGGGGTCCAGGGGGCAAAGTCCTTGAAAGAACTTGGATTATATGCAATCTGAATCCAGCCTTTTATTTCAGGGATGGGGGTTACCCTTCTTAGAGTATCTGGATATATTGCCAGGGTTCTAGCAGCAAACCCCCTCCTGGGAGTCCAGGGGGTAAATCCCATAGAAGACCTTGTATCATAAAAATTCTACAAGCTCTCCCCAAGATTTTGTTTCAAGGAGGGGTTTACATGTTCAGCCATCTGGGAATATTATCAGAGGTCTAGCAGCATGGCCCCACATGGTGGTCCAGGGGAAAAGCCCCCAGGATCACCTGGCAATATTGCCAGATGTTTAGGAAAGCCCCTAATGGGGTCCAGGCAAACATTTGGATTTCATTGATTACACAAGCTGTCCCCAGGTTTTTGTCTCAGGGAGGGGGAGATACATACCTGAGATCAGGTACCAAGGGTCCATCATTAAAGTCCTTATGGAGGTCAAGGGGGTGAAACCCTCTGGCTATACTTGGATTTTACACTTATAAAAGCTATACCTAGGGTTATGTCTTGGTAAGATTATACACCTGAGACTACCTGGGGAGATAGTCAAGGGTCAGTCCCAAATTCCATCTGGTAGTCCAGGGGTCAAACCCCGGAAACACTTGGATTTTATACATTATACTAGCGACTTCGTCGAGTCTAAGTTATATTAGCAACCAACCCCTGTCTGTGCTGAGCTAAGACTTAACATGCGCAGCAAACGTCTGCTCTGGTGGCCAGTGTAAGTCCCAGCATGGACAGTGTAATGTTCATGGTCCCAGTTTGAGGTGAAAAATGTGAAAAATGATTTTCCCGACCGCCGATAGCGGGTTTCGAACTCCCATCACCCGCATTCCCAGCCTGACACTCTGCTGACTGCTCCACAGAGACAGATGCTCTGAGGGGGACAAATACTTAGGCTGGTGGTTAGTCGGAGAATCAGCAGAGTTTCGAAAGGGGTACCAGCGAAATCTAGCGATCTCATTGGTTTCTCACGAGAAAAATAGATCAGAAAACTACAATACTAAACTTTGATTTTGGCATGGCTTGAAATGAATCATAAGAGGAGAAGTTTGTCTGAGTATAGAAATACAAAAAAGAAGAACAGGTTCGACTTTTAACCTACATGAGAATCTCACTCCCGTGGGACTTCAATCTCCCACCCTAGATCGGGTTCACTATGTCTCTATGTATGGGAGCAACTTCAAGTGGATTCGACGGAATTCTACCGTTTTCAATATAGTAGGTAACAAGTTGTTCCAAGGATTTTGGTTCAGGGAGGGGGTTACATACCTGAGACTACCTAGGAATATCAGTGGGGGTCCAGTGGCAAAGTCCCCCCTGGGGGTCCTTGGGACTTGGCTTTTATACATTATGCAATTTGTATCCACAATTTTTTTAAGTAAGACCTAAGATTACTTGGGAAGATTAGAAGGGGTCCATGAGGTAAATCACCCCTAATAGCTTGGCATTTAGATTGTTTTTAGGTGACATACTTGCCTTGTTGGATGACACTGAAACAAGGGCATATAGGCATGTGCTTATTCGGGGTCGGGGGGGGGGGGCACATTTTTACTATCTTAACCACATTCACCAAGGGCATACCCAGGATTTTGTTTCAGGGAGGGGGGCACACCTTGGACTACCTTGGATGATTGGCTTGGGCTCCAGGCGGCAAATCCCCCAGCTGCATTTAGAATGTGTTGATTATACAATCTGTATCTAGGATTTTGTTGAGGGAGGGGGTGATATGCTTGACACTATCCAGGGGTCAAGAAGTAATGCCCCAGTTGGGAGGGGGGTCCAGGGACCAAAGCTCCCAGAAGAATTTGGATTCTTATTTAGAAAAAAATACATCCTAGGATTGTTATGAGGAGGGGGAGCCATACACCTTTGATTACATGGGTAGCTTGCCAGGGGTCCAGCAGCAAAGCCTTTGCTGGGGATTCAGGAGGCAAAGCCTCAAGATTCACTTGGGTTTTAGATTTTATACAAGCAGTATCCAGGATTTTGATTGAGGGGGAGGGGGATCGTTGCACACCTGAGACTTCCTGGAATGTTGCCACAAGAGTAATAGCATAGCTCGTCTGGGAGGTCCAGGGGGCAAAACGCCTGGAAGCACTTTGGTTTCAGATATCATTTATACAGTCTATATCCATGATTTTGTTTCAGGAAAGGGTTACACACCTGAGACTACCTGTGGGGATTGTGAGAAGTCTAGGGGCAAATTGCCTCCTTTGGGATCCAAAGAACTGTCCTAGTGGCAGAACTGGTAGAATAAACAAAAAAAAAGATTATACAAGCTATATCCAGAATTTGATTCCAAGGGGGGCCACACAACTGAGGCTCTTTCTGAACATTACAAGGGGTCCAAAAGGAAGGCCTATCCTCAGGGTCAAGGGGGCGAAGCCCCTTGAAGGACTTGCATTTTACTGTGCCTAGAATTTTGCTTTCGGGAAGGGGTTTTACAGACCTTGACTGCATGGGAAGATTGCCAGGTGTCTGGTGGCAAAATCCATCTGGGGGTCCAGGGGGCAAAGCCTGCAGAAGAAACTGGCTTCTATATTTTATACAAGATGCCTCTTGTATTTTGTTTCAGGGACCAGGATGGTTACCGATCTAAGGCTATTTATGAAGATTGCAAGGGCCCTTAAAGTGCCTCTTTGGGAGTCCAGGGGCCCCCTGAAGAGCTCTCTCTCTCTCTTTTGGGGACATATTTGCTTTGTTGAATGACGTACATATGGTAACAAGGGCATGTAGGGGGATTTTTTTAGAGGGTGGGGGGGGGGGGGCACACCTTGAACTACCTTACATTGAAAAAAATTGAATTAAAAAAGAAAGAAAAAAAGTACCCTCAACCTCACTCCTAGATAGATTTCAATATTTATGTATGTGTAAACAGCCCATTCTTGTATTTGCTGTAACTTTTTAACTATGATAGATAGAACAAAAATTAAAAAAACAGTGTGTATAGAATTTTCAGTCAGAACAGACTGTCCTTGGAAAAATTTCGGGGGGGGGGGGGCACGTGCCCCTGTGCCCCCCCCCCCCCCCCCCCCCCCCCTGGGTACGCCCCTGGGGTTGTCAGCAGACTTGGCGTGTAGCTGGTGACGACGGTTCATGACAACCTGCATAGTGGAAGACCTCGACCACTTTCACGGCAGGTGCTGAAAAGATACCGCTGAGAATATGCCCTGGAACAGTGGAAGGTGCCTGCCGGGCACTTCCAAGCGCATGTCGTGTGAAATGTTCACCTACCTCGCTGTTCCACCAGGTAGGTTTTACGCCAGGCCTTTACTTTTGGATCGCCTGCTATAAAGATATTAAAATATTTTCCGCTAGCAGCTGCCACCAGTAAAAACAGATTCATTAGTTTCCGTTGGCAGGAATATGTCACCTGGTCAAAGCCTGTTCAATTTCTAGCACCATGTTGCAGTACTTTGCAACACCTTCAATTGGGTGAGATAACTACCTTCTAGTCCACCTTCATAAGCTGCTTAACCGTAGTTTCAGTGAAAAACACGAGCTGTTATTGATCCATCTTATAAATCCAAGGTGGCGATCACCGTTGAAGAGGTCGACTGGCCTCCAAACACGCCCTTTACGGGCACCTGCGAGGTAGAACAGGGTGGTGGGTCTATGGAAGAGCTCAAATCCACCAACCAGGCGAAATTGGTATACACCAACCACACAGCGTTTACCAGCAGATCTGGCCTTTAGCATATTCTCGCTGGCCCTCTGTCGTGGCTGACATCCGGCTAAAACTTTTTATTGTTTTTGCCGACTCCCAAGTTCAATGCTCCCTGCCTCCACCTCATCGGATGCGGTCAGGGACTCAGAAGTGTGAACGGCTGATACCCGTGAGCCGTAGCCCTGTGAGCAGAAGCGAAGAGTTTCGGAAGTCTGTGTTATACACATTCATAACATCAATGCGTATCTTTACCTACCTTCATTATTCAATTAACCACAGTATTCAGCGGAAAATTGAAGAGGTTATGTAAAATTCCTTGGGGTGGGGAGTTAGCTCAGTGGTTAGAGCACCGGAATTGTAATCCCAAGGGTGTAGGACTTTGTGGGTTCGGGTCCCACCCCCAGCAGTGGTAGATTTACTGCTTTATCAAAGGCCATCCTTCTCATGCCATGTCTATGTGGTGTGGGAAGTAAAAGATCTCTCACCTCAGTAAATGTGTAGGGGTGTGATTTCTACCTAACTTCATCACATAGATTCGATCATCACCCTTGTGGTGTAAAAGAACCTTGAGAAAGTCTGGTAAGGACCTATAATGGTTGGCTGGACGTAAAACCAAAACCAAAAACAAACAAACAATGTAAAATTCCTAACATAGAAAATATAAAACAACATGGCGAAATAATAGAATATGTAGTGGCTGGGTGTCGGGTCCAGCCGAAGCTCCTCCGGAGCACCACTACAGTTTTTGGTCCAAGATGCCATCTCGGTGCTGGTCCCACCCGCTAACCCGCAGCTGTGTTTTACCACAACCACCCAGCACCATGGTCCTGCCCTCGAGGATCACAGGGGGGTCAAACACCTTCACAGAGCGGAGAAGACACAAAACGCTCTGGTCGGTGGACACCACCCTGATCGCATCTCTCGGGATCCCAGAACTCTATCCGGAGAAGGGACCCACGGGTCCGACCCTCTCCTCCTAGAGAACCGGGATACTCTGACTCCACCATCTAGTGGACCCGAACCGGTCAACAGCTAGTCCGGAGAGCTAGCTCCCATCGGTGGAACACAGAGACAGAGCCCTGCAGAGAGACCGCACATAGTCTCTCCACACCCCAGTGTGTCTCAGTAAGCCACAGCAGGCTGCTTATATACAGCCCATGTCCTCACTGAGCATGTGCAAGAATCCCGCTGGTTCTCCAAAGGGGTATTCTGAGTCAGCCTGGTCACTAGCAACCTAGTGGTTCCCGCTAGTTCCCTGCCCAACTCCCCAGGATCAATCCTCACTGCTGGTTCTCAACCTGACAGCTGAGAAACCAGTCTGGACTGGTCCCAACACGGTGTCTATAATAGCCAGCAGCGGGTGGCCTACTCAAAAACCGCAGGAAAACAAGTCTAACTGACCTGTCCAACAGCTGGCTCGGCTGTCCAGGCCGCGGCTATACTTAGAAAGGCGTAGTAGACGTGCCAAGCCTTAGTAGACTTGCACGGCTCCCCTTCAAATATATAGAAATTCTAAGAAGTTGTTTTTCACATAGTAAAACCCATGCAATTTTTCTCAAACGTTTACAGAATATTGTAGATGTCCAATACTACACATTGAAATTTTAAAAATCAGAGAGAGAGATCATCATATAATATCACGAAAATGACATTTTGTCGAACATATCTGCCGTCGGACCCTCACTCTTCCCTTTTCTCAATTGACAATTTTTTGATAATGAACTTGCAATTCCTCTCTATTTTCAGAGATAAGCTCCCGCCATCTGGAATGCACAAATAATTATAGAATTAACCAAGATTAACTTAACAAGTTTCTCATTTTTTAGGAGGATGGAAGTTCCAATGAGTCAGACCTTTCTGATGACTTCGACGGAGCCTGTGAGGAGGCGAATGGTGAAAGTGCGGCAACAAATGAAGCTAATCTGAAAAAATCCTCTGATGGCAGACAGCCGCCACAGAAAATGGCAAAGCTGTCTAAAACAGCACTCTATAAACCACCCACCAACGAGGAACTTAACAACCTTAAGGAAACCGAAAATCTCTTCCAGTCTAGCTTATTTCGGATGCAAGTAAGTAGAGAATGATGCTAATGTCATTGGTTACCCGGTATTCTCTTTAACACTATTTGTTTTATAATCAAGGCCTGAATTTAAAAGTGAAAATAGTTTCTTGATGACATGAGTAGACATGTACATAGTATTTACAATGTTTATTTTTTTATAGTCATACAGTCTTCGAAATATCTTGTATTGAAGCTGACTGTAAACAGCAAATAGAAGATTCTTTAATGTTAACTAGACTATGGTTTGAGATCTCGTAAGCAGATTGCCGACCTCTAGTCTTCCCCATTTGATACACTAGGCAACCAGTTTTTACAACTGGTGTCAACGTCGCCACCTATATGACTACCTTCTGTTTCTAAAACTAATGTACACCCATATAATGTTGATACCACGTTTCAGATCACCGAGTTGTTGAACGAAGTAGTCTTGACCACGAAACGCCGCAGCCAGGTTGACGAATTCCTGCACAAATTAAAAGACGTGATATTGTCACTCCCATCTCAAAAGCAGCATGAGGTGAGTGCCTTTTTGATTGATTATTGAATACTCATTCAAAATATCACTGCAGAAACAGATGTAAATAATGGAGGCAATTTCCAGTTGTCAGATCAATTTGGTTTAACCCGTGATTTCTTTACAAAGCTATTTCGAACCTCCCGAGGACGAGAGATTATAGTACTTTGAATGAAATAGTTCAGAGATTTTTATATTCCTTTCGGGTGTAGTCGTATAAAAGGTAATACAAACACTTGGGTTCTCTATTTAGATTACAGATCAGAAGTGGGCCACAAAGAACAAATTTGAGGTTCCTTTCCGCCAGAAACCATTCAAGGTCAAAGGAACGTTCAGGTTCATGGCGCCGGTCTGTGTGAAGGTCACGGGTAGCTACCTGCTGGGCACATGCGTGAGACCCGACGTACACGTGGACCTTGCACTGCAGCTGCCTACCGTAAGTAGCACTAGTGTTTACAATAATTCAGTTATGAAGCTTCTGTGATAAAAGGCCATCTGAGGCATGAATTTGTTGAATATCCTGAGATAAGTATAAAACGGTCTATTATTACGATTGTTAAAAAACATTGATTAGAAGACTAGTACATGTATATGGAGAAATAGATTACACTTCCACCTCAAAATTCCTTATGACATCAAGCCATCTATATCAGACGGAGATACCAGATCTCCATTTTCAATATGTAATATTCTTTTTTTCTCATTTGAAGAAAGATATTTCCATTTTCTGTCCCAACTGACATATCGGAACTACCAAGTATTAAGCTTTATATTCGATGAGATTCTGTATGATGTGGCTTAATTGGTATCTGTTAACTAGTATACCGTGCTTACAAAATCTGCCCTGCAGAAGCCTGAAAAAAGTTAGTAACTTGGTAGATATTATCAAGATTTTGTGGTTAACAGCATGCAAACTAAATAGTAGATCATGAAGAAAAGTCTATAAATATCGAGTAATTAATGAAAAATTTTAAACTTCGACAACAACATAGTATTTTCTGGGCTTTTTTGTCTAGGTTTTTTCTTATGAGACAAAAGCGCCCTTATTATAATCAGGGATGCCAGTTTTTAATGTTTCCATTGAAATTCAATAATTTTTCCTTGTGTAATGTGTACCAACTGCTAAATTACCCAATTAAGCCACAGCCTATGATCACCCACTGAACTTCCCCACTGACCCATAGAAAAACTTGAGCTTTCCCTTGATCCTTTGATTCTAAACTGTAGTGTGCATGTAATGTGTAAACCCTGTATTGCACTGAAAAATATTTCAATATTTTTTTCTGACCACATCTGGCATCCCTGTATAATATGATCCAGGGGCCTTATCTTTTTATTTGTCGTTATCCGGGACAGTGACATGTTCATTGGTCTTCGTACTGTATTAGTATTGATGTGTGAGATGAAATAGAATGTGTTATGATAACAGTTTTTCACCATAGTCTGACTATTGGTTTAAGGCCTGTTTCGACCCGAAGGACTATCTGAACCAGCGGTACCTCAGAAAACGAGCTCTCTACATGACCAAAATGGCGATACTACTAGAAGCCAATGACATTATTGGAAAGATGTCATTTTCCTATCACCATGGTAACCACATGAAGCCCATCCTCATCATTTCCCCCGCAGGTAAGTAAACCGTGCCTTAGATTGAGGCTATATGCAGTGTCACAGTAACTGTTTTATCCATTGGAACTTTCAGACTGCATTTTACAACTCACCACGTACTAAACTCTACTTGATTTGGGCGAAGGTTCGACTAGCAAGTGGTACCATAACCTCCTCCCCTCCTCTGTGTCGGGATGGTTTAGTATACATAAATAGTTATAGAAGGATGCTCACTAGTTCATATTTTGAAACAGACGAAATTCAAGGGATGCCATTCATTCAAAGAAGTGCTATGAAATAGCGCGAAACGTCCTGATCCTGTTGATACCCTGAACTAAACCACATTATGTCACTTTGGTTATGAATATAACATCTTCAAAAATATCGAGTATGTCTGTTTTTTTGTGATTAACTCCTTCAATTTATTAAAATATTTCTGAAGTTTAATATACCTAAATGAAGGCTTATTTTTACAGGCCAGTTAGGGAAATTCAGTGAAAACCATTATTTACTTAAAATAAGTCGATGGCTTACTGATAAAGTACCTCTTTTTCAATAAACAATACAATTTTGACTTAGCTAGCTACACATTTCTATCTGTGGTAATTCCCGGGAGTAGTTGTAGCTATCGATGGCATACATGCAAGTATGAGAAATTCAAACCATTGATTTTGCGTTTAAGCTATTGCGCCGCTCTGTCTCTCCTGTGGTGTTGAGGATGTAGTTTAGTGTCCAAAACCAGCCACTTGCTGTTCATCGTAATATCTCTCATTGAATGCAGCTTATCAATGTCGTGTCGGTCGGATAATGTGTATCAATACTTTGCAATATTCACGCAGGTAAACTTGGCAACCACGTTCGTGTACACATACACACATGTGTGGAAGATGCTTTCAAGTTAAATCGTTTTCACATCCACAAGAACAACGTCCGCCGGTCATGGTACCAGGGTGAAGCAGGCGCCGACTCCCCGACCTCAGGTGAGAGCACACTGGTCTATTATAGACGATGTCAGTTTTCAATGTTTTCATTGAAATTCATGTTTTCATTTTCAGAATTGAAAATTGTTTTTCCTGGTGTAATATTGACATACCACCTACTAATTAACCCAATTCGACCATAGCCCATGATCCCCCACTGAACCTTCCCACTGACCCAAGTCAAACCTTGAGCTTTTCCTTGATCCCTTGATTCCCAACTGTAATGCGTATGTAAATCATAAAGGCTGTATTTCAATGGAAAATATTTCAATGTTTTTTTCTGACCACAACTGGCATCCCTGTTAAATATATGCATTCATTCCATGTCCTGCAGAAGGTCGTGACTGATTAAAAACATACTTACACCTGAGCTATACGAGTGTTGTGTGTGATTTAAGACCACATAAATAGTATTCTTTTTTTTTCTTTTTTTTTTAAATTGAGCCTGCTCCAGCTCCAACCTGATCTACTGCATCACCTGCAAAAGGTGCGGTGTCCAATATGTAGGCCAAACCAAATGTGAACTGAAAATACGCTTCGCTGCCCATTTTCACAAAATCACCAGAAATGACCCAGATAGTGAAGTGGCCAAACACTTCAACTCCATGGGACATTCGGGTCTCGACGATGTAACCATACACATCGTAGATTTTGTCTACGCCCACCCGAACAGTGACCGGACAAAATACCTACGAGGCCTTCTGGAGTTCAATTGGATCCAAAGACTCCACACCAATGCCCCTTCGGGGCTAAATGTAATGGACCCCAATCGCCATTAAATTCCAAGGATTTTTTGATCACCTGACTGTTCTTGCCACGTCAAAATTTTTTTTTAATCCATGTTACGATCGAGTGATCCCTCTTTTTTGTCTCACCACGTTGGATCGCCTAGAACCAACGTAAACCGTTCGGTTAATATTAAACTTAACAATATTTTAAATGTGAACATTCATCTCTGTTTGTAAACATTAATAAAGTGTGAAGACACCATTGGATTCACCTATATAAACCAAGCTTACCCTATTCAAACACAGAATTGAAAGTCAGGTTTATTCACCTGTCAACACAGTTTGACAGGGCCGCTTATTTGGTCATCTGTTTGTCTAGATATACTCTATCTTGGCAATCAGTCTCCATCAGTGCAGCCTGAAGATTCCCTAGGATGAAACCGCTGTAGTTGCCATGCCCTTGCCATGACAACACATGACATGCCCAATTTGTGACATACAAACCGCTTTGTCAACAACTGACACCAAGCAAATCACCCCGATTACGCTGCTGTCACTATGGTCGTCGCCAATCGAACGGTTCCGATGACGTAGCCGATAACAGACATCGAGCTCATTCAAGCGGTAGCTGCCTATGAATACACACGTAGCCACGTATCAAGCATAAATAGTATTCTGTTTATATACGTGCTTTGTTACCATACATACATTACCGCATTTATATGTGTGTTTTGAGATCACATACACACATATTAATGTGTTAGAATGTTAAAGACTCCCTTACTCTAAATAAAGACGGAAAAGATAAAAAAGAATTTTGATGTCCCAGACGGACTTTGGTATTAATTACTTGCCAACGTTTCGGAACTAAACTGTCCCTTCATCAGGGCATTGATAAAATCAATAAGAAAACTAATGTGTATACATGTATGCTCGGGATTCAGTCTAACTTTGGATCTTTTCTTCACTCACCAGATGGCAGTGCCGACCCGCCCACCCCGCACTACAACACGTCTATACTTGTTGATATGGTCATGACGCGCCATCTAGCGGTCATTCACCAGACGCTGGATGAGGCTCAGGGGGTGAAGGACGGACTCGCGTTACTCAAAGTCTGGCTCCATCAGCGTCGCCTCAGTCAGGTAGGCCTGAACGTGCATCCTTTACTGAACAAACAAGCTCACTTGTATTGTGCGCAAAATAATGAAATGATAATTAGAAATGGCAGCTTTCCACTTACCCATGGAAATTCTCCTTTCTATTTTGCGTTATGAATAGAATAGCAGACAGCATGCGAGTGGCTTGGGGTATAAAGACAGCACCGACTTACATGTTTATCACTGAGTCAGGAAAACTAAGAGAAATGACAGAGATGACAGATTTGCATTTTTTCCATGGAAATCCACTTTTTTTATTCTCCGTATATATGATCGTGGCTTAAACGAAATACATGTATATTAATTGGGCCTTATTCATGCCAATATAAGAGT
This sequence comes from Alentia gelatinosa, assembly GCA_950022655.1. Taxonomy (NCBI): domain Eukaryota; kingdom Metazoa; phylum Annelida; class Polychaeta; order Phyllodocida; family Polynoidae; genus Alentia; species Alentia gelatinosa. Next base: position 44,517,675 of record OX465583.1, on the reverse strand, counting down.
GGTTGGAACCTCCCCACAGACCCTCAGTCCTACGCCGTGGCTGATGCAGTCATGTTTTCCATTTTTCTCAATGTCACCGAATTCCATACGAAAAATATTGGCGCTTTATTTTCTAACCCCAACTGACATCTATGAACAATACAACAGGGTTCGTACAGAGCCTGGAAAACCTGGAAAAGCCTGGAATTATGCTTTTGGGTTTTCCAGGCCTGGAAAAACCTGGAATTCTCACAGAGAGCCTGGAAAAACCTGGAAGAGCCTGGAAAATTTGGCTTTGCATAAAAGCAATTATTTTAGGCTATGAAATTCTGGTCATTATTAGCTTTCCTTAACTACGATACCTTGCTGCTTATGAAATATCAATGACTTGGATAAAATAGTCCTTTATTTTACCATGTATAGAATTTTGAAGATATCTATCTCAAAACCACTGAAATTCCACAGGTAGTAAGGAAGACAAAGAAAATTTTAGCTAAATTTGGTGATGAATCAGACATGGTTTTAAAAACAGTGACTAGATGTGCCTGGAAAAAAAACATAGAGCCTGGAAAAGCCTGGAAAAAGCCTGGAATTTCATTGGGCTGTCTATGTACGAACCCTGATACAAGTAAATGTGATTATACTAATTAAACACCTAAGTTTTCGTACCATATAGTTAAAGCATGTTTGTTGTCCCAGAATTCATGTTGCCTCGCTCATACATTTGATGCTTAATTGGATAGAGGGTGCTAACCTAACTTTTCATCTTATGGGAGATGTCAGAATTATACCATCGAAACCAGGAAACTTGCAAGTGACGTTAAAGGAATTTCATAATCGTGTTTTTCGCGTTGTCCCCTCTGGCCACCAATACAAAGTAATTGGTAATGTATTAGTAATTAACCGAAGTACTCACCCTAAAGCTATTGCAGGGAAGACGTTCCGAAAAGAAATGACCCTCTTGTCTGCTTTCATGATTTATAACCATTCCAGGTGCTTTCACGGAACTCTTGTTAGATAGTGATTTAATGTTCTAATGTGCTACCGGCCAACAGATTGCCTAAAATGTGTTACCCTGGAGAGATTATTTTGGGGAAAACTTGTTTGACTTATCATGTTATTGGAAATGCAACTCCCCACAGGGCTAACTGTGACTGCAGTCGTCTGTTCACTTTGTTCTCTAGGGCTATGGATCGTTCAGTGGATTCATCATGACTATGTTCGTAGTTCATCTCATACAGCAACGCAAACTCAACAAGACCATGAGCAGCTACCAAATTCTGCGTAACACACTCCTGTATCTAAGTAAGTTTACTTTCCTTATGAGTATTTCTGAGTTCAATAACCCATGAAGAACATTTTCTTAGAAACACGATATATCTATTCCACCCTTATGGAACACATTGATATGACCCAAAAGACCCACTCAAAGCAGTCGATGATTTAGAATGCCGTATATATATTCACTGTCCTTGAAGTACTACTTATAGTCGTGCTTTTTATAGTACGTTTGTGATGTCATCAAACTAAAAATAGGAGTTGAAGGTTAGTAAATATAAAACTGGAACCATCCGATTTTGTCCGTCAGTCATACATTGAGTTTCCATTTTCAACTTTGGTAACAGATGGGAACATGGCTTATAAAAGGCCGTTCCATTGATATAAAAAAAGAACTACTTGGACTCTTCTTTTTTTCTCAAAATAATGAAGACAATTAGAAGTGTTAACCCAGGAGCATCTGTCATCCTGTACTATAGCTCTTTGAGGTGAGTTTGAATGGCGTTACTTATGTAGGTCAGAGTGACTGGACGAGTAATGGCGTCACCATGGCAATGTCCACCGTAGACGACCACGCGCCCACCGTGGAGGACTTTCATTCCGCCTTTGATGTGGTCTTCGTCGACCCCTCAGGTTACGTGAACCTTTGCTCTGCCATGTGCAAATCAACCTTCCTAAGGGTAAGTATGATGTGCTTATCCAGTTGAAATTTTAAAAAATATGGGCCATTTCAAAGGGAGTAACTATTATTTATTTCGGATAGAGATTTCTTCTGAGATTATTGGTTTACTTTCATTCTTATGGTCCACTAGATGTCGGACATAATGAAGTATGAATTCTTAAATTATTAGGATTCGTAAGAAAACAAAGATGGGTGTGGACTGGGTCCTGTTTGAAATCCATGAATTAAATTTGATGATAGTTTCAGTATTCCCCTTAGTGTAAATCAGGGATCCTAGTTTACGACAAATGACGGAATTCCGACCTTTCATATACATCGGCAACACACTGTTCCAAACTAATGTTATGAATAGTTTTCTTAAAAAGCGTATTGAATTTCAGATTTTTTCGTCAGTCCCGACTTTCACCCCTGGTTAGTGATCAGTGTCGAATATCAGACATCTAAATCATTCTCTGTCAATGTCTTGGCTCTTTAAATTATTTTTGTATTCCCTACTCTTTCAGCATCCCCTTACACTATAAAATGAGTAATTCTGATCCTTTTATTATATACCTGTGCCAGTATGTTACACAAATACCAACCTCTGCTAGGGTATTGGTATTAAATATATACCGGCACAGTATGTGGTATAAAATGATGTACCACCCTACTTTGAATACAAATTCTGATTGGCTGAAAAAAATTGCATTGACCTACTTATGAAATGCTGGCAGTGACTTGCAGCACTCCGCTAATTTATGTGTGCAAAGGATCACAGGAGTTGAAGGGAAAAAAAGAGTAAAAAATGTGCTTAGAGCATATTCTGTGCTTGACTTTCACTAAGATGTCAACAGATATACCAGCACACTTTGAATCGTGCTTGGACAGCAGATTTCCTTCTGTAATTCATCAAATACTTATACTTGAAGGTATATAATAAAATAAAAATGTATTACCTTACTGGTACATACTCACATACCTTGTTTCTTTTGATAAAAATATTCCACTCGCTCTGCGAGCTCGTGGAATATTTTTATCAAAAGAAACGCGGTATGTGAGTATGTACCAGTAAGGTATATACATTTTATCTTAATACTTCATACACATTATTTCTAGATCAGTAATATTCTGTCTCTACAGGTCCAACACGAGGCTAAGCTTAGTCTGCAGATTATCGATGGTCCAGGTCTGGACAGCTTCGAGGCCCTGTTCATGAAACCAGTGCCATTTTTGACCAAGTTCGACCAGTCTTTCCAGTACGTATTTACCCAGAAAACAGTAGGGTTATCTATACTCGACATTATACCTTCATCCCCATGCTATGGAACTAAACCCTAGATTGCTCTTTTAAACCTTAAAGTAGAACCCTAGAAATTGTAATGTACATTTAATGATCTGTGATATATACAGTCACTTCCCGAAGTGTGTAATTTGACTCCTAGTGCTAGGGAGTGCCCTGAATTGTCTGATGTAGAGGTTTTGATAAACATGTAATATTAGTAGTCCCTATGGTTTGTAACATACATATCAGGTACATCACGATTGAGATCTCTAGCGACAGGTCTAAGTAGAAGTATTTAATGTATAAATAGTGAAATAGTTCTTGACCTCTGACGCGACCCCTGTAAGCTCACTCCAGCAGCCTGAAGACATGTGCTGTGTCTGTTACAGCGTGTTTCACCTGGAGCGGCTCGCCACCTCCGCGCTCTGCCCGCCGGACGAGGTGCTCGACCAGGGCGGCGACCACGTGATCCCCCTCACTCGACACCTGCTCCATCTGGTGGACAAGGCCATGTCACGTAGACTGCACTTAGTGTCTGTGAACCTCAGTCCTCCCCAAACGGTAAAGAAACAGCCCGCCTCGGTGTGGGCATTGTATGGATTTGTGAAATAAAGAAGTTTATTATTAAACAGTGTAAAATCAGTCTAAAGCGGCTTTATAATTTTGCCTTTTTCAATGTATATCAGCTATCTTTGTCAAAGGTTTGATTCTACCAGTCCAAATCTAAATAGTAGTCTACACATATACGGACCTTGAACATTGATTTAATGTTATGTTTCCCTTAATTTCCAAGAATTTAGATTAACCGCTATGTTTTTTCCCCTTAAAATATGATTTCTATCAATAAATGGGACAAATTTTGTCCTCTGAATCCAGAAATTCTCAACCTACGTAAATGATAATTGAAACATTGAGATAGTTGAGGGTACAGTTGTGATGTATGCTGTGACAACTTGTCGTTGACAGTGGTCGGTGACGGCGCCCGCTCCGCAGTCCGGGCCGGCTGTCATCACGGTGGGCCTGCTGCTAGACCCCGACACGGCCGGCAGCGCCGTCGACAAGGGCCCAGTGGCCGACAGCGCCGAGGTGAGTGCGATACGGCTTACTTAGGGCCAGGTTGGTTTTGCTGTGTTTTGAATAGAGTATTAAACTGGATGCGAGTGTATATGTGTATAAAGACAGTACCGACTTACATGGTTATCACTGAGTCAGGAAAACTAAAGGAAATAACAGAGATTGTAGATTGCCATTTTTCCATGGAATTCCACTTTCGTTTTCAGAAAACATAATTCTTATTCCTTGAGTAAAACAAAGATATTGTTTACTGGGTCTTACTCATGCCAATAAAATAGTGGTTGGAACTTCCCCATACTAGACCCTCAGCCCTACACTTGGTAGACACCTGCATGCTTTCCATATTTTCTCAGTCTTCCTGATGCAGCAAATACCACATGAAAAATATTTCCACTCTTTTTTTTTTGGTCCCAATTAATCACTAATAATCACTGAATGCATCCCTCTTTCTATCCCTCCCTTATACGTCCCCATTCTCCCTCAACTCGACCACATTCTCCCCTACTCCTGTCTCTGTTCCCATTGATATACCACTTGTAGGCTTTCTTGTATAACTAGCCGACCACACCACACCTTCTGTCCTTTGCAAACACACTGCTTCACTCATTTCCCTCCTCCATCAGCCCTCCGATTTAGTACCGCTCTTCCCGGTCAATGGATGGCTGAATATAAGCTTTATTTGTGTTGATCCTTGTTTCCAGGCAGCGGAGTTTCGTCAGTTCTGGGGCGAGAAGGCGGAACTGCGGCGTTTTCAGGACGGCACTATTCGCGAGGCGGCTGTCTGGAACTGTTCATCTGTGGAGAACCGTCGATTCGTCCCGCTCAAAGTAATGAGACATGTTCTCCAAAGGTAAGTGCTCTGTTACCCTCTATTTTCTACTGCCGTGATACAGGTGAAAGCGGGTAATCTTTCTTATCAGAATAGTTGGATTTTTTTTAATTGAATGAAATTCGCAAGGGTTGGTGGTCTTAGATTTTGCGCCATTGGTTTCAAAGGAGATTATTTTGTATATGTTTATCTCAGATAACAATAGCGTCAATACAAAAATGATGAAATAATGTATTTACATATGTTATGTCATGGGCAATGTGTTCTAATAGGAATGGATATTGATATTTGAATAATAAAATAAAGATATATTTTTTTAATTAATAAGTTTTTCGATGGGTCGGTCAGCAGGCAGATTAATATTTTTATTTTTTGCAAAAAAAAAAGAAGAGAAACGCTTGAGTATAAAAAGAGAAGAAGCAAAAGGGCATCCGTGATGGCAGTTTGCTGATGGCGGTGTTGACGTTCACTTTCAGACACGGCGGTATCAGCTGGGGCCAGGTGAAGTACGTGGCCGGTCAGCTCGACGCACTGCTCGAGATCCCGTCACTGCGCAACTCGGCGCTGCACTACCACACGGGCGAGGAGCAGCACCAGGCGGCGCTGCAGGCCTACGACCAGCTCACCAAGCTGCTGCGGGGTCTGCGCGACCTGCCGCTCGCCATCCACTCCATCCAGGGCACGTCGCCCGCCCTGCGCCACGTCGAGACCTTCCCGCCGCTGCCGGCCACCGCGCCGCCCACCGGCACGCTGGAGGACGGGAGGCACGTGCCCGCCCCCGCCGCCGCCTGCCCGCCCTTCACCCCCTCCATGATAGGTGCGTAGACTCATATTATCTCACTTGAAGCGTAAAAGGCCCATCCTAACTTGTGGAGTATTGTTTATATATATGATTCTCGATGCAGTTCTATATGGGTCTTTTTTTAAACATTTTTATATTGCATTGAAATTTACAATCGTTATTCCAAGCAAAATATTGGTAGATTGGTCAGATAACCAACTTAAAGCATATTAGACACCGACCCGACGGCTATGCCCGATTCTACCTTTCCCCGACGGATCCGTCAGCTCTGTGACAATCTGCATCAATCGGGTCGGTGTACGCACTTCACCGACCCGATTTTATTGCTTTTCCCGACGCGTCGGGCATTACTACCATGTCAGATATGACCGACTGTCCCCGACCTTTTAAAGATTTCGGTGTACGCACTTTCACCGATTGTTACCGATTCTGAGTTGGCCATTTGAATAGCGATGCTACCTATCCCCTAGTCCGATTTAAAAGTTCCCTATACCGATTTGTAGGGGAGACAGAGGGGATTATAAACCTGAAAACCCGTTTCCCGATATCTTAATTGGATCTGAAGTTATTAAACTTATTAATTTCTATGATTTCACACCAGCAGCCCGTGGCTCACCCCGGCTCGGCTCCAGGCGGCTCTCTTTGATCTTAGCCCGGGTAATTTACGAGGTTATAAAAGGAGGAGGTGTCGTCGGGAAGACTCTACATGTCGGTGTCTTATAGGTATAAGACACCGAAATTTTATTCCCGACTCTCACCGAGCCGATGGTCGGGATGAATTGGGAACAAATTTTGGTGTCTTATAGGTTTTACACATACATATTATTAGCTGAACAGATGTGGGTAGTCACAGTTGGTTATGATTAGCTGACTATTATTCTTAGTTAGATACATGGGTTTTCGTGTTACTGATCGGAATTTTTGTTTTATTTCAAGAAGACAACTGTCCATATTATCACTACATATGATCATATTTTCATGTGATCATAGCTATGTATAGGTTCTCGTTGACACAGTTCATTGTGTGCTGGAGATGATATTGGTTACCGGTTGATGTAGTTTACATGGTTCTGTATTGTTTCTCGTTGACAGTTCAGTGTGTGCTGGAGATGAGCGGGAAGTGGCCTGACGACGTGGACGCTGTCCGCCGTCTGCGTGCAGCGTTCCACGTCCAGCTTGGTCGTCTGCTGTCTGAGAAACACGGTCTGCCCGCACACCCGCACCCCGACCACGTCCTCGTCCTCAAGGTCAGTTAACACCTTTTTTAAAAGGTTTTTATTGCTTACACAAATCAAATTACATTTACTTATGTATAGTCACGTATACTCCTGTCAAGTGCAGGAATTAAGAAGCAAACTGTCGCTTTGAAGTGAATTCAGATAAAAGGTTATGCAAATCTTTAAAAATGTACAAAATGTTCAAAATTACAGAAATGTGAAATTATATGATATCATATGTGAAATTATATGATATCATATCACATCGAGATACAACAATTGTTTCCTAATACGAGCTAACCCACATGTAAAATATATGTAAGTCACTGCCAAGAAATCCGAGCAGCCTGCACACCACATCCTGTACAGACGCATACATCTAGACGTCTATGTGGGGTGTTACCATGCTCATGGAACAAAACTGAGACATGTATCATTCGTTTCAGGATGGCTACGTATTCCGGGTTCAGATTGGTTACCTGCGCGAGGCCACTTTACTAAAGATGGTCAAAACGCCAGAAGGCATGTTGAAAATACTTGAAACAGATGAATCAATTGCCATGGAAATGGAACTCGTTGGGCTTCCAAAGATGTCGTCCGCCCTGCATGGGTGAGTGTCCCATGTAATAAACTTTCTTTGAAGGAACAAACCTTTTTTTTTTATATCCACAAATATATCATCGTGTGTATTCGTGTTTTGATAACTCATACATCCAGTTATAATCCATCTTTCAAAGTCTATTTAATAAAGAAACACACTATTTAAACAACAATTAATTGCACTATTTGGTATCTTAAAATCGCTAATAAGGGTTTCAGTTCATACCTAAGTTGTGTATACCTCATGTAAATATAATTTAAATAAGAATATCTATTAAAAAAATGTTATGTGATGTAATATTATTTTCAATGATGTAAGATAAATAAATGTTGCTTGTTAAATTATATATTCTACAACACATAACCACCCAGTCTAACAGTGAATCATGTGTTTTTTCCCGCTGATCGTAACATAACTTGAAGGTGTTCTGCTTGTTTTCAGCCTGCAGCAGGAGCACCCCAGTTACAGTGTGGCTGTGCGGTTAGCAAAGCGCTGGATCAGCTCACAGCTGCTCGCCGACCACGTGGCCGAGGAGTTTGTGGAGCTGCTCATGGCACACCTGTACCTGCACCCAGCCCCCTTCTCCACGCCAGGGTCAGTCTTGTAACCTTCTAGAAGTGTAGATATTTTTTATTGAACATATTCCACATCATTCTACGTGATTTTACATTATGCTCTGTACACGCTTTGTGACTTAGGTTAGTGTATAATATCTTGCTGACGTTTTACATATTTCAGTTTTATCTAATTATGAAAAACACAATACCAAATAATAAATAAACTAAAAAACATACGTAGACTAAAAGAGAAAGTAAAGAATAACGAACAGACAAGGTATGTTTATGTAATCTAGTATATATATCCTTTGGTTCAGACAAATATTGTAGTGATACCTAGCGAAGAATTGTGTAAAGTAGTATCTACTGACGTCATCGATATTGTCAGTGCAGTACACAGTCTGATGAAGTAGGTTCAGAGCACCAGTTACACAGCACCTTCACTGACAGGTTGAATCCGTTGATGGCAGGCTCATTTGCAGGTCTCGAGATCCAAGGTTTGAGTTTAAGATGATGGTGTTGCTGTGGGTTTTTTTTATGGTTCACCATCCTGCCCTGAGAGATAATGTTAATGTCTTTCTAGATCTCCGTTAGTGGCCTTCCAGCGCTGGCTTCACCTCGTAGGGAATCACGACTGGCAGCTCCTTCCGATCATTGTCAACCTTAACAATGAACTCACAAGTAAGGCTCTCCTAGACCATATAGAAGAACATGTATGGCATTTGATTTGCTTGGCATGAACAATCCTTGTTTACATCATCCGACCATTGAGCGCAGAGAAAGTGGGACTTTCGATTTTATTAAATCTTTTATAAAGACTTGTTGAAATTACAGCTATTTATTCTAAGAGACAGACAACCTAGAGCTTATATTGCCATGAACTCCTATACTCCAATGAAATGTACTCTCCTTAAATCAAGCAGACACTAATAATCATGCCGCTATTTCTATTATTCAAGTGCGACCTGTCATCATCATCATCATCATCTCATCAGTCCGAATAAAAACTCTAGATTACTAAATTCAACGCCTTCGAAAGCCAACCCCATGTACACATAAATAACAACCCTGTTTGTGTTTCAGAGAAAGATTATGCTGAGATTGAATCTTACTTCACACAACACCGCAGTACGTTACCGCTCTTCTTTGTGGCGACGCCGTACGACCGGCAGCGTTCAGCGTGGACGCGCCGCCGCCCCGGCCCCCAGATGGCGCGGCGACTGGTGCTGGTGGCGCGCGAGTCGCTGAGCACGCTGCAGGAGCAGCTCACAGACACACAGGTCCAGCTCGACTACAAGGTGGGTACTCCGAGTTCCCCAGTAAACTTTGGAGTTATGATCTAAGGGCTTTACCGGAACCGGTCGATAAAGGTTGAGTGATGTAGCAAAAAGCTATATTATACACCAATCAAAAAAATTATGCGATTTATATATATGTATAACTACCATAGCTTATACACATGTACATATATAATTAGTCATCACCATTATTGCTAAGCACGTAACCATAGGGTTACCATTTGGGGGCGTGGGCTATTGATGAGCACGTCAATAATTCTATTGATGCGTAACGGTTGGGAACTACTCACTCTGCCATGGTGAATCTAACGAGCAGGACCTGTGAAATTTAAATTTTACAGTTTTTTTACAGGGTAATTTTACATGGTAAGAACAAGATGTCCGGATATATGAAATGAAGTAGTCTTTCTGATTCAGTGGTTATTTAACTGGGCAGTGGACTGCAGAACCTCAGGGTAGGGATGTACATGTATGTGAGGGCGAATTGTTGGTTGGCCCAAGGATTTTCGCTGCAGTCATTACCAGTGTTATGTCACGGCGAATATTAAAACTTTAATGGATGCAAATATAATAGTTGAGATACAGTGATATTGAAAGTATATGCTACCCGTTTAATTACAGATTTAGAGGGACCATTCTATCCTGTTATTTAAAGTTCACGAAATACGAAATTCTGACAACTTAGTGAAATATTAGAGAGCCCTAAGCCCCGAGGTACTAAGAATCATAATTATGCACTCTCAGGGTATGTGCGTCTCTACAAAGGAAGATCCCAAGACCCGAATAGATCTGTAGATACGCTATGCTAAATGTCATTTCCAGACGATATTCCGGCCGCCACTGGACGACTATGACGTGTTGATACACCTGAACAGACAGCAGGTGGCGCGGCGGTATGTGGCGGTGGATGCTGGGAAGGCGGACGTGCCCCCACGCCACGTGACGTACGATCAGGCCTCGGAGGACGCCAAACGCAGCATGCCTGTCGTCGACTACAACCCCGTCCAGTGCTACCTCAAGGAGCTCAGGGTATGTGTGTGTCTACATAGCTCGAAGAACAACCGGAAGTCTGGTACATGTACTTGCCCCATTGCAACCGGTGTCCACAAATAGTTTTATAACTTTCACATGGGCATGCTCTATTCACCTTTGATTAACCAACAACAAGTTCATTACTTTGACTTTTCTCTCACAATCTACATGTTTAATGTTCGTGTGATTAGGTACAGGACTCTTGATTAAAAACATGTTTATAAGTGTCTCTGCCTCGTATTGTTAACTTAATTAAAAACATGCACAGAACTTTAGGAACAGTAATGTTAATATACGGTGAAATTCTCTGATAGTTTGAAGTGGGATTGATTAAAGCATAATTGGAGGATGTCAGTTTTCCACTTTTCCATGGAAATCCTGGTTTTCATTTCTAGTTTATATTATTTTCCTTGTAAAAAAACAAAGTATAAATTGAGCCTAATTCACCACAAAAGAACAGTGGTTTGAACCTCCCCACACACCCTCAGCCCCTTTCCACTACCAAAACTGATGCCTCTTCATGTTTTCGCAGTCTCTGAGGCAGAAAATTCCACATGAATAAATATTTCCACTTTCCTCTGTGCTCCCAACTGACATCCATGTAATTGAAGTAGCTTATGCCTGAATTAATTTTTGAAGGTATTAGTTTCCCCACTCAAACAAGAAAAATTTGTCAATGGATGTACCTTCAATTTACAGGTCGTACTACTTTCTGTTTACAGGAGTCCTTCAGTGAGATAGCACTGTTTTTCCACGATGCGCTAGGAGGCAAATACATAGCAGTCCTTTGGAAACAACCTTCCCTTAAACCACAGCCGTTTAAGGTAGGTAACACGAGACATGACTTGAACTAATAAACAGTGTCCTGTAAAATGGTTTATAGAATTGGACTGGCATAGTTTATCCTGACTTATAAATATGTGTGTATGCCTGTATTTATGCACGTGTTGCAATCCCCTGAGTAGAACGCAAAACTACGTATTTATGCAGGTTTTTTTTAGAAGTGTGAAAAGGAGGAGGGTTGAAATGCATGTTTGCATAGCAGAATAACCAAAGCATGCTGCAAAAATAATGTGATGTCTTTTCATTAATCGCTACTTGTTGCATATTTCATTTTCCCATACTATTATATGTGTAAAATTGGTATACATACTTAGGAACCCAGTCGACATGTACATATAAATGGATGGAGATATATACATGATTTTACTTTTGTTCCTTCAGGTATCTCACATAGCAGCCCGGGCACCCGACATCTCGGCAAACAATGACCAGGTTTCCATTATTCCCAACTTGGCCGCTGTCATGGAGGACTTCTCCGTCATGGGCTCAGGACTGGTAACCACCGTCCAACAGTTAAAAGCTGGCTGAATAGAGCTTTCCACTTAACTTAGGTGCATTTATATTTACTCTCCTTAAATCCCGTTTTATGAAGTCCTTAAATTGGGTACGTGTATATCCTAAACTGTAGATTGGCTTCCTCGGTTATTAACATATACAAACTGTATATTTCAAGTGAAAATATGATTAAGTAGGTCGTTTGCTAATAAAATAGGACCAGCATTGACGTATTTTTGAAATAGTAATTGTGGGAGGATATTTGACAGACCTGTCAAATATAATCTAAGCTGTTATTGCGTACTGCATGGAAACTAGTTTTCAATATACTTGTATTATACATACATAGGGCGACGCAACAAAATGTATGTAAGAATCGCGGCAATAAAACCCATGTATCCGATCCCAATGCATCAGCTGCGTTTAACACCATGGATTCATTGATTTTACAAATACTGCACACAGAGATATAGACATGGGTTTGCAGGGGTGCAATTTTTCCAATTACGGTTACGGTAATCCGAACCCCCCCCCCCCCCCCGCAATTTTAATATATAAAATCTGCGTTATCTTCACAGTGGCAGTGCTGGGCTACTCCCCTAGCAGCATGCGCCGAATCTCTGGCCAACCAAGGCAATTGTTGGCAGCTAGCAGGCTGCCCTGCCCAGCTGGCACACTCGGCAGCTCGCACACTGTAGGCGCTGACTGCTTCCACACTCTTCCTACCTTTTTCGACAGTACCCGATTGGGTACACTGACCACCAGAGCCAATGCTTGCTAAGGTTATTAAACAGGGATGCCAGTTTTCAATGTTTCCATTGAAATTTATTTTGTCATTTTCAGAATAAATGATATTTATCATTGTGTAATATTGCCATACCAACTGCTAATTAACCCAATTCAGACACAGTTCATGATCCCCGGCTGAACCTCTTCACTGTAAAAACTTAAGCTGCCCCTTGATCCCTTGATTCCCCACTGTAATGTGTATGTAATGCATAAACTTTGTATTGCACTGACAAATATTTCAATAGTTTTTTTTCTGGCCTCAACTGGCATTCCTGGTTATTAGGGTTAGAGTTAGGATTGCCTTTTGCTGTGAATTCCCCACAGGCGTTTTCTGTCTAGTTTCACATTGTAGATGATGGTATTTAAGGCCTCTTATCTCATAATTTTTGTGATAACAAATTGGTAACGGGGAAAAGTAGAGATATGTTGTAATCCATATTGTCGAAGCCAATTAGCGGAGTCATACACATTTGCAGTCGCAATGCTGTTCCATAAAGTCAGCGAGACTGATATTAAATCTCGTCCTGGAAAGAAGAGATCAATGGCAACATGTGCGCATATGCTCAGAAGGCACCTGAAAAGCAGGGTTGCTAAACACAATGATGACTGCTATCTTATTACATCAAACGTCGGGTAGGTGAGATGGATGACACCTGAATGATACATTTCCAATGATTCAAGGTTAACTCCTGATCACGTCATAGCCACGCGCAATCCGATAATGTCGATTTAGTAATTTAAAATAATAATGATCATACGGTTTTCGTGTCTAGAGTGTGGTAAATGATTAAACGCCAAACTATATACATTGGATTAAAGTTATATTTTGAAATCGAGACATAGAACCCCACTGGTTATGTAACAATGTAACAGGTACAAGTATAACAACAATTAACATCACAAGAATCAACCAGGGTATAATAACCTATATCTAGTTCAATGTAAGCCTACCTTTTCTCCTAGCTTAGCTTGAGGTTGATATCAAAACAATCACACCCTTCACGATTTTAGTTTCCATTACATAAAGCACAATTTTACATATTTCCTTAGATTTTATTAGCGGGTGGACGGTTGGTTTTACAGGTTATGGCCATAGCCTACTATAGTACACCTGCTTGTAAAGTCGCTAGGTGACCTGACCACATTTTTGTTTAGGAATAGGATTTCTGTTTAGGACACAAGGTTTTATGCCATACAATATCTTACAATTTTAGTATTTTGACATGGATTTCTTTTTAATCGCCTGCAGGTAGACAAATATATTCTGGATTCTAAAAAAGTTAGTATGTAATTGCATCCCATACACAGAACACTTGGTATGGTAACTGGTCTCTCCTATCGAGTGTTAAAAACGTCCACCCGCTAAGTTGAGTGGGTGGTGGACATGCCTAGAGGAATGGGAAAGCTAGGCGGTCAGTTTATCTCATGATATGAGGCTTTCCCACTACCGGGCATGTCTACACATTGAGGCAGAGGGAGATTGTTAATCATAAAGCCTACTGTGGCCCAGATAGCCGTTAACTCGTATCAGGGAGGTGTAGTGTTTAATCTACAGGGAACATATAAACATTTACCATTTCCCGTTAGGCAATTTGCCGTAAACGCGAAAACGGCCAAGGTGCGCTTTAAATTCGTACATTTAAGTCTTCAATCGCGCATGCTGGTATTTTGTTTTGTATTATAGCACCAGTCGTCATTTACACTCAATACATATTCCAGTCGGTCTCTAATATGTAACAATACGTAAAACAAAATGGCTTGCGCAATCAGTAAATGTATACCCCACGACTTTCAGGTATTCCAGGAGTTAATGCCACTAGGCATTCCCTGTTAAAATCTAGACATTCCTCAAGGCTTTCCTGAGCTGAAACAGGACTATTGAACTGTAAATAAATGCATTCCCAGTCAAAATCCGGACATTCTCATAGCTTTCCTGAGCTTATTGAAAAAGGGAATATACTGTAAATGAATGTAGAAATGAGCAATAAGTGAAGATCTCATGGTAATCATGGAAACAGGTGTTTTAGTAATGCGTCAGTGATATTAACATCCTCACTGCGGCTGTACATATTGAGGACCGTCGGGACAACTATAAAATAGCGGAAATTTTATCTCCGACTTAACCATTTTGATCCTCAAAACTGTCAATAATCTATAAACTAGTGGCATTCATTGCATGAATATTTTAACCTAATTCAATTGTTAAGGCACAGAAGAGTTGTTAAACCTCTCATCACTGGAGTACTAGCCGTTTCTAGTGGTTAACTTAACGGGTTTTCACATAACAAAGTGAATATTATCGGCTGTCTCTCCACTATTAATCAACTGAATAATAACTTATCACAAGATTTGAAAACTGGTAATGCCCATTTCACGGAGGGACATCCCTTAATATGGCTTTTTTTCCCTCAGCATCTTAAAGTTCGGACCTTTTTAGCTACGTCACATATCAATTCATATGGCATGTAAAATGTTATATATGTATTAGTGAGCAATTCATCTCAAGTACAAACAATTTCTAATGTGTTCCTAATATCCACTAAATAATTGCATACATGCAATCTTGACCTCCCTTACATGATTTTTTATTAAACTATTTGATCTATATGTAGTTTGCATCACATGAAATGAAACATCCAAACGTAAAAGACTCATTAAAAGACATCGAAACTGAACAGTATTTTAACAAAATGCTAATACTCAGCATTTGTTTATATGTATGTATAATTATCATCATGGAACAAATGCTAATAGTCAGCATTTGTTTATATGTATGTATAATTATCATCATGGAATAGCAATATACATGTATAATGTATTTACATGTACAAAACGGTATTTTATGCTCATTGACATTTGACCTTTTTTCAAGCAATTTCTAAACAACGTGTGCAACAACTCGAACAGGACAGATTATTGAGACAATACCAGTTTATAAGGCAGGTTTCTGGCAAATAAATGTCACGTGTGTGCCTTTTGCCAAAGCTACCTTGACATTAATAAAACCGGCCTCGTCTAGCATACGGCAAGCCGTCTCGTGCCCCCAGGCTGCGCCCAGCCCCTCGCCGCCCTCCTCGTTCAGCGACACGGGCATGCAGTGGAACAGGCTCATGGCGTAGATCATGGGCGCCACCGGGTTGTCGATGTTGTCCTGGTGCCGGCTGTGCAGGTTGATGTCCAACATGAGGAAGTATGCGCCGGGCTTGAGCGTGCGCCGCACCTCGCGCATCATGCGGCTCGTGTGCGCCACGTCGTGAGCCACGTCGAACATGGTGACGAAGTCCCAGCGCTCTGACCACGACTCGGGCATGCTGCAGATGTCCTGCACGGCGAAGTGCACGTTAGAGAGACCTTTCTCGGCGGCTCGCTTCTGTGCTGCTGTGATGGCCTCCTCTGAGCAGTCCAACCCCCATATAGTAGACTGGGGGAAGCGCTCAGCCAGCGAGAAGGGCACACGGCCTGTACTCGTGCCCATGTCACACACCTCTACGCCGCCACGCTCTGGCACATGACAAGAAAGTTATGTTTATTACTGTAGATAGCATGACATAAAATGACAGCTCCGGTGTTGCGGGTATTTGATGTAGATCACATATCAGCATTATGCATAAGGCCATATCTAAATACCTATGAATAATTGGTGACCTGACAACATTTTTGCTTTTTATAGCTAAGTGCAGATGGGAATATGAATCCTATTTTGGACAAGTTATTATGGTAATATAATATCTTGCCATTTTAATACTTAATTAAGTATTAAAATGGCAAGATATTAATAATATTTTGACAGATTTTACTTAAAGCAATTTCAGTTTGGGGGGGGGGGGGGGCCTTTCTTCTAGTCACAGGTCCATTTTTAAGAACTTTATAGGCATATTCCTACCCCTATACTGGTTCTATCATAATAAGATATACCTCATTTGAAAGAGAATAAAAAGTAGTTGCTGGGAAGTAGAATTTTCTAGGTAAATTCTATATTTCGAAAAATATTCCTGTATTTGTTAAAAGTAGGAGTAGCTGGGTGGGTGAAATAGGCATACTAAAACAGAGGTCACACAATGTTGATTTACAATGAACATTGGTGTGACATAAACCATCTCTATAAGTGGCACTGACTTGCTTACATCCTAGAATGTGTCATTATTTAGGTGAAACATATATTTGGTACGATATTCATAAATTTTCCTACTTTCATTATGTCGTGAGGGGGGGGGGGGGGGTGATTCACCGTCTTTAAAAGCACATGGCATAGTAATGCAGCTAACTTCCACCAACCGGCATTTTGGTTCCAATCACTATCCAAGCATTAGCACATATTTGATACATATATATCCTTATAAGAACACTAAGTATCTGGTTAGAGAGAAGCATGAGTCTCACTTTGAATTAGTTTGGCAACCAACCCCTGATACGATATAGGGGTCAGTCAGGTTAAATCCCATACAGGATCACTTGGGGTGCGCCTCAAACCAAATACTTTTGTTCTTTGTATGATCTAAAAGCAGACAGACTTAATATGAATATTCATAGCTAACAAATAGATAAAGAAACCAAGATTTATGTTCATTATATTTTGAAAAAGTACCCAGGAAAGGAAATAACAAAATGGTAAATTGGCTTCGAGGTCATGATACAATACACTTTCCAAACAGTATGAAAGATCTGGTTGGAGAGTAACAAACAGGTTCCGCTACTGGGTCAAGGCGGCCGCTTATTTAATCCGACCAAAGCTAACTTTGTTTAGCTCTGGTTACCAGTGTAACTTTGAATTTGTAGGCGAGTTTAATGTGGCCAACTTTCACCAGTTGGCATGTCCATGCTGTAGACTAGTTCCCTGTCCAAATAATTAATGTAAGTACAAATGCCAGGCTAGCCTGGGGACATGCTTTCTCCACTTGGTGTCCCTGGTGAGAGAGCCACGTAAGCATGGCACACAGGTATGCAGGGACATCTAGTAACAATCATAAGATCACAGAAAAAACTATGCATGGTTTATTAAGTTAGGAACTGCTGCATGTAAACTATCAGATTGGTGTTACCTTCCCTTATTTCTTGTGGTCATTACTGTACTTCATGGAGATTCTCTGAAACTACTGAGACTTTAATGATAGGTACAGTTAAAGCCTAGAATATGTAGGCAGTTTGCACCCATCCACCCTGCTGCCTCCCTTCCCCCTGAGGGACTATATTGGACCCACTGACCCATATCATTGCAAAGACTCTATATCATTTTCTCTTAATAATTTTCATCATATATTAAGGTACAAGTATTGCGTTTTAAATGCATCTACCTGCTCATTTGGTCTTTAACTATCATATTTTTAAATGCATACTTAGCTCTTGTTTTAGATATAAATTGTTATTCATTTTTAGGTACACGATACAAGTCTTCCAATGATCAGCTGTGATTGATAATTGGTCTTAATGATAACACGGTAACTTAAATTAACTAACAAGTCGCAAAAGTCGATACTGTATCGACTAATTAAGAGTAGCAGGGAGACCCCTTAGATTGCTAGCGTTGTATAAAGCGATTATATTAGAGTCACTATAAAGGTTGTAGCTATAAATCAGTTAATAGTGACCTAGGAGAGATTAACATCCAAATCATGTAAAACATTTTTTCAGCTCTGTGGGTGAAAAGCTGTATGTAGAATGCGATATGTTGCTTCTAAGGTAATTGAGGGAAACTATGTTCCGGTGAAAGGAAGTCAAAGTTACGAGGTAAGGCTTGGAAAAATTACTGCCCAAGGCCTTGGCCGCGGGCAGTAATTTTTCCAAGCCTTACCGAGTAATTTTGACTTCCTTTCACTGGTACTTGGTTTCCCTATTCCTATATACCTTTAAATATGGTTTAATAACGATAATTAGCATTATTTGCTCATCCACCATCAAACCTGAAGCCAGATCCAACCTTATCGAGTAACTTGACACTTTATGTTTTCTACCCACTGCTCTTTTCATATGGATTTTGTAAGAGACAATCTGATTGGTCTAAATGTCAACCTTGGGTAGTATACGGCAACCTTGGGTAGTATACGGCAACCTTGGGTAGTATCCATAAGTTACTCCACCCCCCAGAACGTGGTGTAAGCATAGAGTATACAACCATAGGTATATAGGAATATATAAAGGCGGGTAACGGTGGCTGATTGATTCTGTTCCGAGTTGTTATGTTTGCTTAGACGGTACTTAGATGATTTGCGGTGACTACCGATTTGCGGTGGACTATTTGGGGTGGGTTTGGACGTTTTGCCGTGACATTCCCAAGGGGCCGTGGTGGCCGTTTTGACGGTTAGGGTTAGGTTTTCGCACCCCGTCACCCGCCGTCCGCCAGGCGAGGGCCGGCCTCTGGCGCATCTCGAGCCATGAAAAGATCACAGCAAATCGTCCGCGTGCTCATTCCTATGTGAAGAATTTTATAATTAACAACCATGATCTACACCAATGTCTATAATTATATAAAAACAGTAAAGCTGGCACCCGCTCGGCCGAACCCCCTCACCCGTCCAACATACCCTACCCTGTTTCGCCTCATTGTTGTATTGTACTGTGCTTGTGCTGTATCTTCCTGTGATTCATCTATCTTTAATTGTTCTGCCTTGCATAGTAATCTACAACACGTATGTTAACTCAACTTCGACTACATTGAAAAACGCCCGCCCCAGGGCGTTTTTCAATGTAGTCTTGTTCTTTGAATAAAAAAACAAAAAAAAGGCCCGCAAAACATCCACCGAAAATCGTCCAATCGCCACTGCGAAACAGTAGTCACCACAAAACGTCTATGATTCGTACCTAATGTACGTTTAAACACACCTAAATAACAACAAACGGAATATATTCTTAGCTGTTTCTCATGCGAAGAATTCACATTTTTTACAAATGTATATTCCCCAAAGCGTGGAGCCTACAACGGTAACACGGTAATGCCAATTCCTAAGGGGGAGGGGGGGGGGGGGGGGAGGTGGTGTAAACTCACCTATATCAACAACTGGCGAGTAATCAGTTCATCAACGCCCTTGAAAATTTGTACATCAAATTATTACACATCCATTGTTGATATGTAAATTCACCTAGCATGTCAATATGTACTGCAAATTTATCTAATATATCACTGGAAATTCAATTAGCATGTCATTGTGCATTGTAAATTTACCTAGCATGTCAACGATTCCTGGGATAAACTCCAGCTTTTCTTTCAACGCCCCCCACTCAGAATGGTTAAGTGATCGCTGGTCCCGCCATTCGTGAAACATGGGGTAGCGCGAATATGGAATTCCTGTTAAAGATAGCACATTGATTATTAGTCATAGGATGAAATCTGAATTAGAATAATGGATCAACATGGCTATAGATTTTAACCTGTGACCCATGCTACCTTCAAACTGATTAACAACAAAAACAATTAGAATACAAGCACATTGCTGACAATATCCTTTTAATAACTGAAGATATGGATATATCGCATAATCATGATATGTATCGGCCAATGAAATAATTCTTCATATGATTTATCAATAATTTGTCTTCAATTTTGGCTTATTGACTCAAAAGCTGCCCTGTTAAATAATTATGTAGAACAACTTGACCATGCCGTACATGATAAAAAACCAGATGGTGATTTGAAGATTTTTTACGGAAAGAAGCCCTTGACTGAGTTTCGTGAAAAACACCAATTCCCATCGAGTTTTGTTGCATGTACAAGCATGGTGGTTTGTTCTATATTTATTATATACCCGAATTTAATAAAATCTTACCATATATTGGCATAGAATACATGATGAGGTGAAAGTCTACATACACACTGTTAATGTTTCAACGTGTTCAGTATAACAGTGTACTGTACAGGGTACAATACAGAATTTATAATGTATAGGGAGCAGCAGTAGTTAACAGGAGGGCTACAGGGTTTTTGCTACCACAGTTCGTAAGATAAATGATTTCCAAATGGAAGCAGGCCTATCTATTTACCTCTGGGTCCATCCTTCTGGAAACACCTACAGATGTCATCCTCGACGCCTGCTAAGATGGGCAGAGCCCAGCTGAGGATGGCCAGCTGTGATGGGTCCGTGAGCACATCGTGCCGGTGTTTGGGGATGTAGTACTTCTCACCGCTCGCATCGAGCTCGATGATATCGCCTGTACACATGATGCCCAGCCATTCGCGGACGTATCTACAATCAAATAATTAAGGCCGCTATATTTGTCATTACTGCCACAACTCACTTTGATTTGTCTGATTTCTGTTGGTTGGTTCGGGTTGGTTTGGTTGGTTTTTTGTTTAGATAATATCAGAAAGTTGATAAAATTCTCTGACGGGGTGACATGTAAATGAGTAATATTTGACATGACATGTAATTCTCATTTTTCACAGTGTAAGTATTTTATTATACTATAACAATGTAGCCACTTATCCTTGTAATTATCTAAGTTTTATAAAATTATTATTAAAATAATTATTATCTCTTCTTAAGTATCATGGGGGAGAACGTGTCCTATACCTCTCCTTAAATCTCCCGGCGTCTGCTATCTCTTGTGACGATTTCGGTTCGTCAAAGCGTGCCATAATATCAAAGAGGCCGAGACGGGAGCCAAGAGCCATTCCCAAAGTGACGAAGCTGCCCGTCAGGAGAGTGCCCACATGTTGGTAGAAGTCACTCGCCGTCTCATTCACAACATACGTCGTATCTGTCACACCTGTATCCTTCCCTTCGTCATGACATTTTTTTTCTGTGGTTTCCTCCATGCTACCACTGTAATGAAAGGACATTTTTTGGCATGCTAGTAGAATATTTAATCATGTGGGAATTGACGACAAATGAGTTTATAGAATATGAGGTTATCTTTGAAAGAAAATTAGTTTATGCTCTCCAATAGACTTTGTACATCATTGACATGACAATCGTCGTCTTGTAAGGTACCTAGGGTTGTAAGCACTAAAGAAAATACAGTAATACAATATACAGCATTACATGTACTATACCATAGTATTGTAACGGTCGCGCAGGAATGACAACAACACGGTGAATTGAAGTGCCCAAGCGTTCAACGAGATATATTGTAACAACAATACAGGTACAATATATATGGATAAGAAACCCAAGCCAGAACCGTGTTTTTCAATGATTTGTACGCCTTGGCTACGCTTGACCGAGCTTCAGGAGTAGAACGCTAATTTACACGGTATCCACTAGGAGGCCTCGCAGTCGACTAGTTTCAGTTTTAATCACCAGGAGTTCGATTGTAGCGCTGCTGATAGATTTGGGCATATGGGCAGATAGATGGATAGGCAGTCAGATGAATGGGCAGTCAGGCAGGTGGGTAGATGAGCAGGCAGTCAAGTGGGTGGGCAGTCAGATCACTGGGCAATCAGATGGATAAGAAGTGAGGTGGATGGGCAGACAGGCGGATGGGCAGACAGGCGGATGGGCAGTCAGATGAGTGGGCAGTCAGGTGGATAGAAAGATGACTGGGAAGTCATGTGGATGGGATGTCACTTGGGTGGGCAGTCAAATGAATGAACAGTCAGGTGGATGGATAGATGATTGGGCAGTCAAGTAGATGGGAAGCCAGTTCGATGGGCAGTCATATGGGGGCCTATTGTGACCGAGTTATTGTGGGGGTGTGGGGAAGAGTGATTGTGACTTGAATTCAGCACGATAACGGGACTACAGTACAGTGAACCAAATCTGACTATTCAACCAGAAATTACCAACACAAACCAAGAAATTCTGCTACATTACACTAGTCGTGGTGACCTAAACAGCTACGTCCCTGTAGAATAGGGTTGAGCGCGTCCGACTACATTGCACTAGTCGTGGCGACCCAAACAGTACGTTCCCGTACAACTACTAGTTTATTATCCATCGTATACAAAGCCCCCATTGAAATTGTATGGGGACTCAGTAAACCACGATCCATCATATAAAACCTGTCAGATACCATAACTGTGGTATACGGCCTCAAAACCATGGTATACGGGGAAAATAGTCCCTTTGCGCTATAGAGCAAAGAAATAGTCCCTATTGTTGTACCTTTTAATATGGCAATAACTGGGTTTAATTTATTGGAGAAGATGGATAATAAATACAACAAACGATGGTTTTGTGGACAGGCGGCTCTGTAAACCACTCGAGGTTGACGTCGTAATACACTCGCTAGCGGTCGTGTATTACTACGCGTCAACCTCTCGTGGTTTACGGCCGCCTGTCCACAAAACCGTCGATTATTGTCTATTTATTATCCATCGTATACAAAGCCCCCATTGAAAATCTATGGGGACTCCACGATCCATCATATAAAACCTGTCAGATACCATAACTGTGGTATACGGATTCAAACCTGTGGTATACGGCCTCAAAACTATGGTATACGGGGAAAATAGTCCCTTGGCGCTATAAATATCATTTAAAGAAATAGTCCCTATTGTTGTACCTTTTAATATGGCAATGACTGGGTTTATATCGTATAGGGTCGGACTCGTCGGACAGATCTGTTGTCCATGACAATGGGCGATAATATAAGAAACGGCAGTTGCGAGATATTAAACAAGATGCGTCTTGCGAGTTGTCTGCATTGTATCAGCTGGAAATCATGAATATTTCATAAAATAAGCTTGAAGCAAGAATGAACCTTAACAACCTTACCTTATGAATCACCTTATTCATTCACGCCAGCGCGATAAAACTGCAGGTGGTGTTACCCAGAGAGCGTTGTATGCTTGACTGGTGCCTCGCCCACTTTTCCCGACTGGTACTCGTCAACTCCGCTTGTATGCTGGTTCCCCGGTCGTCCGATAGAGGGCTGGTGGAGTCAAACTAGTTGAGCGCGGGAAACTGGCCCTCTACTCCATTTCACAGTGTATAGACCCTATTGAGGTATCCCAGAATTCAGTTTATTCACAAGTTCCGCTTTTCGCTGGTTACCGACGTTGTATGGTGATAGACCCTTTACCCGTAACCCGTAATGGTTTTTAGAAATCTATAAATTGAATTTCTAATGCCAGAAATGGAAATTTCAGCTTTTTCTACTTGGAAATCCGAATTTATATTCAGTTTCTCTAATTATAAATCACAAAACTGTGGTTCATTTTGTCGTAGTGTGGCTAGTCAACCGGGAGCGGAACTTTGCCTTACCCGGAGCGATAATAGGGAATAAAACCTCGCGTAAGCGAGAACCCTTCGTTCCGGGCCAAAGTGTCCGCATACGCGGGGTATCCGCTTACGCGGGTTTTCAAGTTTCCCCGGCGTAATATAAAAATGTTTTATACCGATATGTAGGGGAGACAGAACGGATGGTAAATCTGAAATTCATTTCACAATATCTTAATTGGATCCGAAGTTATTAAACCTTGAACTAAACAATATTTTGTCTATGAAAATACTCAAACACGCCCATAAAAATTAAGATTGGTCTATTTTTGGTAGAGTGTCCTTCGGAAGTGTCCGTAGCGGAAATTATGGAGCCAACAAAATGCGTGGCATAAATAAACTCAGACTCAGTGTCCGCTTATGCGTGGTGTCCGCTTATGCGGGATTAAATTAAGCATCTAATAGAGGGAAAAATTTCCGTTCCGAGCAAAAGTGTCTGCTAACACGGGGTGACCGCTTACGCAGGGTGTCCGTTAGGCAGGGTTCTACTGTATTCATAACACGTAACCCAATGTTATCTAAACAGAAAATACAGGGAAAAGGATTGGGACTAATCCATAATGGTTGTAAATAGTTTTATTATCATGGTGGTTGTTATGTGAGAGTTAATTGTAGGCCTACCCGGTACTTTAGAAGTACCGCGCTCATCCATTGTAAATGGAAATATTATTAGTTCCTAGTTAGAGCGTGCTTGCACACGCTATACATCATCTAGGGTTTAGAGGGGTCCATATAGACTTTCAGGGTACTGCATACATACTAGTTATCACTTCACTATCTGTGTGCTATTCACTGTGATAATGAGAACAGAGCAGGGAGCCAGTGTCACAGTCCCTTAGAGGCATGCCCAGCTGGCCATGACCAATCACTCAAGACCAAAATACCTCTAGACCGACTGCTGCCTGGTGTGTTTAGATCCTAGATAGGCAGTTACAGAAATGGCATGTTGACTGGGTGCAAATGGGTTACAGAAAACTATCCATAGGCTAAATCTAACTCAAACCTTTTAATCGTTATTCATTTATAATTGCACGCTCATTCATCTATGATGAACATACTATATGCTCCTAGTCTCTTTTACAACCGCTTCGGGAGTACAGGGCAGCCTTGAAACGTGAACACGCCGTCTGGCTGCACTACAGGGTAGAATCAAACGTGTTCGTGCTGAGTCTTACAATGGCCACCAGAGCTACACTACGTGAGCTTTGGACGGGTTAAAGGTATATCCTACAATTTACACAGGCGCCACCTAGTAATTTTTAGATAGTGCCAAATATCGGTCAAAATTGGTTCTTTGTGATTCATTCCAATTCTAAATGAGTAAATTTAACCTTTTGTCCAGTGTCCCGTTTTGTCTAATTTTGATAGGTATAATAGCCTAATTTACATTTGCTCGATTTACATAGAAAATGTACTGAAAAATACGGGTTTCTTCAATTCTCTCAAAAATAGGGATGATGACCTATCGTTTTTTTTAACTTGAAAATGTAGTACTATATACTTCTTCAATATTTTGTGAAAGTTTGAGGAAATTGACATGTGAAAAGTAACTTATTAGAATTTCTATATATTCTTTTTTTTAAATGTCAAAATATTGATCTTTAAATCCAAAACTAGCACGGTGACCCTCAATTTTTACTTTTGATACACATGTACTACAACATTTAGAGATCATCATATTCAAATTTCAGGAAAATGACATGGGTCATAATTTTCAAGCCAAATTGTCCGATATGCCTTTAAATCCGTGGCCACCTTGAACCAGGAGCTGTATAAATGAATATCAATTAGATGGCTACCGTTTCTACAGGAACAATTGTTTGTGAAAAACAGCGCCCGTCCAATCCAAGGCCAAAAATAGGGGGAGGGATAGAAATTTATATAAAAGATGAAATCAGACACGACCCCACTGGGGTCCATCTGAAATTGTAACACCAAAGATATTGAAGCCCAAATAGTTTTAAGCCAACCTTTCCCAGGAAAAATACTTTGTATTAGTGAATGGTTTAGTCTTGGTTTATTGGTGCACATGTGGCTTAATTAATACTATCCCTGTTTTACACTAGAAAAAAGGTATAAACTGGGAATGAAAACAAGCATTTCTTTCGAAAAGTGGAAAGGTGCCGTCTCTGATGTGACAGATGATACAGTTACAAAGTTTAGAGGTTTTAAGTAGAGCCTTATACAGAGTTAGAGAGGGCCTTTTAGAAGTTTTTTGTGCAGCATACATAACTAAGGAACAACGGATTTTTTTTCAAATCATACACAATTGCGATATGCATCGTTTGTTAGAAATAAAAGCACCTCTTTCATACAAACTAGGGAAAGTAACATTGAATTGTCTACGATATTGACCAAACTTTAAAACATAAATGAAAAATCATTTTGACCCTCGGACGTCCGGTTTGGGATACAAAGAGTTGCACATAAGGTTGTTGTCTAAAAGGGGAAAGAAAACTAGGCATCTATGGAGCTGTTGAGATTTTCTGGAGAGACGGCATTTCGTCTGTCATCTCTTGTTCCCTGCTGTCAGGCCCGTGCCACTGAGATCACTGGAACAGCAAGGCTTGTGGGGCCGTAGGTGCATCAATTACTTAAAATCAGGGGGTCGTTTCATTATCCACCTCAACGGTACTTAAAGGTCCAAGGAGAGGAATTGGGTTAGAGAATTTGGTTTATCGTGGGCAAGGACAGTTGTGGCCGACGATGTACGAGGTATCAGGGGGTCGTTTAATTTTGAGGTCTCTTGAGTGACGACATTTCAGCGATAGCTCGTCAAACGCGTTTAATTGTCCCTGTCGTCCATGGGGAGTGAAATGCTGAGTCAAAGTCTCGTTTGAGTGACCTCGATTGTGGCCCAGGATAAAATACACCTTCAAGACACTATTGGAGAGGCTTGATACCTCGTAGATCGTCGGCCACAACTGTCCTTCCCCACAATAAATCGAATTATTAAACCCAAACCCTCCTACGACCTCTCCTCGGACCTTCAAGTATCGTCGGGGTGTAAAATTAAACGGGCCCCTGGTCTATTTGTGATTAATAATGTATCCTGAGGAAATGATACCTCGTGAAAGGTGGCCTTCACCTCTCCTGACTAGTGACACCCCACTAGGGTATCGTGGGAGAATCAAAATAGCAAGAAACCGCTTAATTTGTTGAAACCTACGGATATGTGTTTGTTATGGACTAAAAAAAAGACACTAACTGGCAGAGATAAATCTTAAATATCTTAAATATTTTCCTGGTTTCATTTATAATTATAAATAAAGAAATTACTCATTAAAAAGACCACTATAGGGCGCCACCTGCAGTGAATACGGACCCTCGTTCAAGTTCCCCAAAACTGTCTTTTGAGCAGATTTTGTCCTCGGGACCCTTCAAACTAGACTATGAATGAGGATTTTCTCCCTTCCGACGGCATAATTAAACGCCATTGTCGACCCCTCGCCGTTATTGTCGTCGGCGGAGTTCACCGTCGTCCTCACTGTCGTCCCTCAAGAGACGAAAAATTAAACAACCCCCAGATGTCTGTGGTCCCTCTACTCGCTCTCCAGTCATAGATTGGTTCACGCAAGCTTACTGAATGCGGCAGCATATCAGAGATCACAACTGGAGAGCGAGCAAGCTCCGGTTTGCCATGCAATTCTCCGATCCGGCCAGGAAGTAGGTGGCGCTACGAACCCCCTGGGCGGCCATTTTGGAGAATCCCCTACGCAATGCTAAGCCTATGGAATCGTTCGTCCGTTTATCATACTATTTAATGTGTGAGGATGTTTTAAGTACTCCTGAAGAATTCTTTTGGTCAAAATTAGACTTCCCTGTAATTTCAGATCAAATTATTATGTGGTAGCACCAGTTTCGACTATAAACGCGATGTCAACTAATCGTCGAAACAACCGTTTTTCTTAGAGCAGGCACGTTTAAATTATGTCTGAATAATGTAAATAATCCTATTTTAACTATTACATTACAGAATGCACAGGAGAAGGTCGATTAATGTTGCTTTTTTGCCATTTTAAACTCTGACAGCGCTTTGTATTCACCAGCAAAGATGGTGGATCGATCAGTTGTCAGGTGGATTTGCATAATTTGCAGAGTATTTTGAACCGGATGTCACCAGCCGGATTGGAGAATGATACAGTACGGAAGAATATCCAATCAAATGATGGAGACTTTTTTTTTTTTTTTTTTGTAAGTTTTTATTTCGCATTCAATCATTACAATTGTTCTTCCAAGCGAAACATTTTCCGTGTGAAGACTCAACGAATGTACAATCATGGTGAATAGATATCTGATCCTATAGCTTTACAATGTTTCAAATTACAAGCTTTTAACTTAATACTATAGATCTATATTGCTACAACACTTATACACCTTTGTTAAATAAATAACGAGATTCAGGAGAATCTTTTTGGATTACTGTTTTTGACATCGCAATATATCTTCATATTACATATTGATCAAACATCTTACTAAATACTTATAACATATATAGTGGAATGAAAGGTGCTGTATGCAAGGGTTTTTCTAAATATCACATTACGATAGTCAGTTTCTGAGCTTCAAGTGAGTTCATTGTACATATAATTCTTATACTGCCTCGTTCTCAGATAAAGAAGCATACACACCCCTTTTGAACATTTCCTTTGATTCAGTTTTCTGTATACCAACAGGTAGGTCGTTTCAGATTTTCAGACCAATGTACATAGGTGATCGTCTAAATTTTTCTTTCTTAGGGAAAGGAATCTTCAACATATCTTTGCCCATATTTCTGGTCACCCTTCGGTTATTGTCTCCAGTATACTCTTTCTCCAACTCTAATAGTTGGTTTAAACAACGAATGATTCCCATTAATAAAACTGTTCTTCGGGTGTTCGGGTGATTTATTTTACATTTCTTTAAAAGCTCCTCGGTGCTTATGGGTCTCTCTTCTCTATAGGATTCCTTGCCTATTACAGTACATAATACTCTGTGTATACAGCGATTCAGGTTGCTTTTTATTTTATCAGTACAGCTAGTCACCAAGAAAGAACAATGATCGGCTATCGGTATTATACATGATTTGTTCACTACGATTTCAGTCTGCTGAGACAGATATCTCCTAATTTTCTTTAGTAGATACCATTTATCACTTACCGATTTTATCAGCTTATTGCAGTGTTTTTCAAAGTCTAAGTTACCGTCTATAATCGCTCCCAGATAGTTCATTTCTTCGCTTATAATTATTTCTTCATTTCCTGAAAATATCTTGCCCCTATTTTCCCGTTTAATTTTTCTTCTACATCCATGATATACTAGTCTGGTTTTCTTTACATTTATCGTCAGCCTGTTCGATTTATACCAGGTATGTATTATATTACAGTTTTCTTGTGTTTTTAACTCAGCATCGCCAATAGTTTTTGCACTAGTCACCATCACAAGATCATCGGCATACATTAGTAGATTCCCGCTCTCTGTACATGCAGCTAAATCATTAATGAATATGAGGAATAACAGAGGGCCCAGTATGGAACCCTGCGGTACCCCATACTTGATATATCTTGTATTGGAGCATACTTCATTATATTTGGTGAAACACGACCTACCCTCTAAATACGATCTGAACCATTTTAATAAACGCTCGCCCACACCTGCCTCCGCCAATCTAAATATCAGAAGCCCATGGTCTACGCAATCGAACGCCTTTTTTACGTCGATGTATAGTGCAATGGCTACTTCATTCCGATTATTTATCTGATGTAGTTGATCTGTAAGTTTTAAAACCGCTCCCCCAGTACTTCGTTTCTTTCTAAATCCGAACTGTTTATTACTGAAAAATTTTGACTCTTCTAAAAAATCATATAATTGTTTTTGCACCACTCTTTCCAAAATTTTGCCCGTGACCGGAAGTACGCACACTGGTCTCCAGTTTCCTACTTGAGAAAGATCTCCCTGTTTAGGTAGTGGGGCAATCCTTCCCAATTTCCAGGTAGGTGGGAATATCCCACTTGATATCGATTGACGGAGGATTTCAGTGAACAGGTCTATACAACGTAACAACATGTCTCTCAGCAAGGAGCACTTCAATCCTTCAAAACCAGATGATTTTTCTATATCGATTTGTTTTACCAGCTTCGAGATTTCGACTACTGTAATATTGTCCATACATATTTCAAAACCGTTGTTATTTACCCTTTGTACGTAATTTAGCATATGTGAGCTACCAAGTTCTATATTCAGATTTCTACCTATGGTACAAAAATATTCGTTTACGTGTTCAGCGCCCTTATTTAACTGAATTTCTTCACCATTTTTATCGCGAAAGAGGATCTGCTGCTTTTCTTTTTGGTTGGATTAATTACCCCATTTATTACCTTCCAGTATTTCTTTGGTTCGAGTTTGTATTTCTCCAGATTACTCTCTATAAACGTCCTTTTAGCTTCCCTCATCAGTCTAACCGTCTCCTTTTTTATTTTTTTCATTTCATCCAGGGCATTGATCCTCTCGATATCATCTGCACTTTGTTTATTCTTAATGAATTTTCTGCATAGGTACCTATTTCTTTTTAATTTTCTCTTGATTTTAGGTGTTACCCAGGATATTTTTTCGAATCTATCTATCCTTTTCCCAAATGGTGCCTTCTTATTTAGATAATCTTCTAAAGTATCTTGAAATATCTTCCACAGTTCTACTGGTCTTGGCTGCTGGTTGTTCGTATTCATAGCTAGTCTGATTTCGCTCTCGAGATCATCCTCTTTTATGTTTTTATAATTTCTGCAGTAATATTCTGTAGCCTTAAAAATTTCTTTCCCTTTCTTCTTTTCTGCATATATAATAAGATGATCACTCTGAAAGATATCTAAGGTACCTGATCTAATTATGAATTGTGCATTTGTTAATATTGCGTCGATGCTGCTACTATTACCCATACCTGGCCTAGTCACTGTATTTATTATTCTTTTCAGGTTGTAGTTTCGGGCTGTATCTACTAATTCCTTATTTCTGGGATCTCTTCTTTTACGCGCGTCGAGGTTGATGTCTCCAATTATCCAGATTTCGGTATTGCGAATCCTATTATCACTGCATGTCAGATTTATGTATTCTAGTAAGGGCTTAATGTTGTAACCTGGGGTTCGGTATATGTTGATTATACTTATACTTTTATGCTCTGGCTTATTAATATTTAATACTAGGGATTCTATATTGTCTGTCATATAACATAAATCGGTAATCATTGTTGTGTGACTAGTCCACTTTGTATTGACATATACGCCAAGTCCCCCTCCAATCCCAATTACCCTGTCATTCTGGTAGAAATGGAAATCCGGGATATCCACAAATTTGTCTGGTAATCTGTGTTTCAGTAGAGTTTCTGACAGACCTATAACATCAAAATTTGTTAAATTATTTGTGATATGAACTTGTTTTGAGAATAGGCTATGTACATTCCAATGACAGATCTTAAAGCTCTTCCCTTTGTTAATTTCAATACATTTGTCAGTCATTTAAATATTGATTCTAACGATATGTTTATTTCGAAATAGTACTCCCATACAGCGTAATGATGGATCTGAACAATTGGTGCTATCAACAATAATCAACGTGCATGTTTATATAACAATGTTGGGTGTCCGCGGGCCTTGTGGCTGGGGGACACAGAAGATAGTCCATGTAATACATATTCGACTATCCTAGTCATATCTTAATGCTACATACAAAGTCTGGTCTTAATGATTTAAACAATTTTTGAGTCTATCCGCAGACTCCACAGCATATGATGTCCGTTTATGTCCTGTTTATATAAATATGTTATCCCGAATTTTAATGTCTCCCAATTTTGACAAATTTACTGTATATATTGGTTACTATTTTATATAATAATAGTGCGGAATTATAAGATTATTGTATTGCCAGTCCTGTATGGAACTGTCTTGCTTACATGGTATCATACTATCATATACCGCTGGCCACTATACTATTAGCCTTATTATCATACAAAGTCCGTTCCGTCGATCAAGTACAGCATTATATTGATAGTTTATTAAATAAGTTAAATATAGTACCTGTATACCGGCAGAGTCCCGTATGGAACAGCATCATGATTGTCATGTCGGTTATCTACAATGTTTCACACAGGAATACGACTTAACAATCCATTTAGTTCATAACTCTACTGTATGGGGTTAAAATTTGGGTTTTACGCAGTTTCGTCAATGTCCAGTATGGAACATGGATTATACATTTAAAGTATTAATACCATTCATAACACAATCCCTTGAGCGGGTCTTTGAGCATGTAGTAACATACCAGTATGGATATGTAACTAGTTGCGCACTGGTTTCATAGTTGTTATAATGCGATTCTGATAGCTACTGAATCTCCATCAAGTCCAGTGTGGAACTCGAATTGTACATCGGTTAACACCAACCTTTATGCGGTGTTTGACGCTTTTTGTAACATACCGGTATGGATATGTACTAGACTAACATCGATTTTATGGTTGTTTGATATCCACACTCAAAAGACAGTCTGTATATATCTTATATAGCCTGAGTCCAGTATGGAGCTCAGTTTATATATCCACGACATAGTCCCGTGAGTCATAATTTTGAACACGTCTTAACACACCGGTATGGATATGTAGATCATTGACATTCAAATGGATAGATATTTATCTGCGTATGGTTTACAATACTCGTACATATATATGGGCGCATAATTTCTCACAATTATTGTTTTCGTAAAGACCGGAGAACAGGAAAAAACTGTGGGAACAAGGCCTCCAGTATGGAAAGTCTTATTAGTCTTTATGCGCTGCATTTTCACGTTTCTTTATGTAGGCTTTCTCTATCTCGGCGGCTATCTTGATTTGTGATGACCATGTAGGATGTACACCGTCCTTCAGCATGTAGATTCTTGGTGGTTTCGTTCCGCCTTCTGCGCTGTGTTTCTGGCATCGGTGGAATACATACACAATATTGACTGGTTTCAGATACAAGCGGCCGTATGCTCCGAGGAGTTGACGCATAGTAATAGCCAAGCGTGTGCGAGAATATTGCGTAGAGTCAACTCCGAGACTGTATTTATTATCCGCCTTTTCTGAACAAGTGGCTCGTCGATATAGGTTGGTTTTAGTTATGCACTATTTTTCCATACGCACTATTTTTCCGTATGTGCCACCCGGAGCATACAATATATCCGTATGCGCGGGGGTATGTCCATACAGACTCCCTATGTGTTTTCTACCGACACCTTTATAAGGTGAATAATCACTTCAATGGTGCTGCGCTAATCCATCTACGGTGGAGGATCTATCTTTATTTTTAGGGACTGTTTTTTTAAACTTTTTAACTTATTTTTAATTGGGGGCACAGTTTTCATTGGACAGGACAAACTCTTTTTCTTTAATTTTAATCTTTTAATCGCATTTCACAATGAATGAATTAAGATAAAGGGCATCTCAAAGAAAAGTCCCATAGGCCAGCCATGCATAAAAAAAACAAGAATTATCGATAATATATTTCGGATGTTGTCGTCAGAAAATAAAATATTAAAGTCGAAACTGTAATTAATAACGAAAATTGATGAATGGATACTGACCAGAGACCATGAATCTGAAACTACCAAATGCAAGCATTGATGCTGAGGAAGTGGTCGATGCAATGGGAAGGTACGATTGATTGTGGTTGAGGAGAGACCCGAGTATGGAGTTTCCCAACAAAATGTAAGACCGCCAGCATTGGCGAATTTTGTTAATAAAAAAAAGTAGTAATATCCTGACAGAGGCCATATCAGTTGGGGAGGCAGGTCTGATTTAGCACTCACAGCTTTAAAAAAAAGTCCTGTTTAATACCGCTGAATTAGCTTACGTTTTTCAAGTGTTAATGAATTGGATTCCTATCATTAAACAATAGATTGTCGATTTTGTTTTAACGTGGGTGAAGGTGGGGTGCAACGGATCTGAATCATCATATAATCCTAAGGCCCAGTCTCAATGGTGTCGCAGGAACTTAATCATTAACATTTATTTATCAACTAACATTTATTTATCAACTACAGGCTCATACCTAGGTAACGACGCGGATTTTATAAAGATATTAATTAATGAAAAGTTTTAAAAAGAAAAGGGACTGAATGTCACGTTAACATACCTTCAGGATTCCTGTGCGGGGAAAATGTTGTTTTACAATTATTGCGAACACTTGTATTCTATTTTCACATCGTGTGCTGCAGTCTAGTTTCGGAAGCTATACTTATATAGAACGTCCTGACCATGCTGTACAATTCACAGAACGAGTTGGTAATTTACAGTTTGTACGGACCGAGGCGTTTACGCCGAGTTCCGTACAAACTGTAAATTACCATCGAATTCTGTAGATTGTACAGCATGGCTGGACGTTATATATTAACTATATACCCGAAATTAAAAAAACAACAACATTAATTTCATTTAGCTTAACATCAATATCTCAATAAACGTGTATGGCAAGGTGGTCCGTATTTTAGTGTACGGACCAGTGGTCCGTACAGTATTTTTACGTTATATGGCGAAACGGTGCATATTTACAGTATATAGGGCATGGGTATATAGTAATTAATAAAACTGCTTCCTCATAATCATCTTAATGACTCATACAACAATAGCCCTGGACATATCAAATCGCCATTTAAGAATTAATATTAGTAACAAATAATCACTGAGACTTGCAATTATAATCGGTATGAGGAGAAGAGTTGGGTAATTAAGATTCATTAAGTTATCGTGTGAAAAGAGGTAGATTTGAGAAATTCGTCACAACTTTGCGCGTAAACTGAACCTGCACAAATAATGACTTGGGCATGAGGACACCTGAGACTTGCTGAGATAAAATAAGATCTCATGGACATAATGCGGCGAGGGCGCGTGCACATTAGTTGGGAGGGGCGCCGGTGCTAGGAGCTCGAGGTGAGCAGCAGTCACTGAGCTACTTATATCTGCGTATGAGCCTTTCCGAGTGAGACATCACTGCACGCCTGGAGCCCTGGAAATGTCTACCAATATACCTCAGGTAACGAGACCCTATATATTTTGCACACTATCTACTTTTTTTTTAAAAAGAGCGAACATTTTATTGATCATGTAAGAACAATCTGGTTGGTAGTAATCTCTCAGTTTACAGTTCGGCAAAAGTTACATGCGTTGTGAATATGAGATGTGAGTACATCCATTTTCACCTCTTTGTGGTCAATTCTATATCCTCCTTTTTTGTTATGTATTAATGTCCCCCTTCTGTTTTTATGCTTTCCAGCTTTGTGTTCGTTCAACAGGTTCAGTAGTTTCTCACATGCAATAGATTCTCATCATTGTTACTACATAGTGTTTGATGTTTTTCTCTCATTCAGGTACATATGATCAGCCTAGTCAGTGATTGTTACAAGATCTTTATGCCACAGTTTTCTTTCTTGGTTATATCCATTCATCGGTGCCCTTTTTCTTTCTTCTTCTCCTTTTCGATAAGTTCTCAGTTACATTAACTGAATATAACCTATTAAGAGAAAACGTATTTAATGAGCCTGTAGCGATTGCCGTTCGAGGTCTTTTGTCTTCTAACTATCGTCCAACATGAAGTATATATCATATATTACTATGGCCCTCCGCTTCTGGCTGTAGTCATATGACAAAAGGCCAAGAACCGAATCGCTACGGGTTCACTCACTAGGTTTTGTTATCATTATGCCTAAAAAACGTGATTCTATTCACTTATTAGATAATGGATTCATACCTCAATACTCATGTTTCAGTGAGATTTTTATTCTGGTACCTGTATGCTACAAGCTTTCATGAACGGATGCATTACGGATATGACAATACTTTCTTTTTCCTTTACTTTTTTCTTTACCAGATCATACAAAGTAAGGAAATACATCAGGTAGTTTTGTTTATATTTTCCTACCAAACAGCAACACATACATTTTCACAGAGGCTGGTTTTGCATTCAACTTCACCATTGGCCTATGCCCATTTTGGTGTCTATTTGGACTGCCTCCATGTACTCTACCAACTCACGAGATATAAACTGTTATCTGAGAAGACCGTATGAGGTAACCCATGTCTTGCAAGGGTTTCCTCCAACAGTTCTATCAATTTGTCGGTCGTTGAAAACCTCTCTTACCACTTAGAGTTGAAGCTCCCGACACACATCATATTTATAATGTCTCTATGAGTTCTGTGATCTGATAGCGTGAGCCTGATCTGGGTGTCCTGAAATCCATCTTTGACTGGCTCTTGCATTGCAAACGCTCCACAGCTGATTGTTAGACATGTCTGGCCGAGTGCATATATATATATATATATATATATATATATATATATATATATATATATATATATATATATATATATATAATGCTCAATGTATCAACCCGGCTCTGCTAGAAGAGTGTGTGTTCGTGCCTGACTGGTTCCCACCCAAATGAAATAAGGGACTGGTAGCTACGTCTTACGTAGGCTAATTACCTACTGCATATAAAACGTGTAAATTCTGGTAGGATCCGCTTGGAGTTCCTTCCCCACATAGAGACAGAGTGTACCAGACCTATGCCTGGAGGCTGAAGGGCCACGAGAGTGAGATTCTCGTTTAGTACTAACTGCATGGAGTTGTCCCCCTGTATTAACTACCATATAAGGAATAGAGTAGTCCCAGTAGCCAATGACTGCACTCGGAGCAAACCACGACCTTCACCCTGACCTCCTTACATGATATTTATATCGCCTTGGGACTGTTCTACAGTTGAGAGTTGACCTAAAATCTAATGGGCCACAACCATCCTCCTAAACTCAAACCTGCTAATCTTTTTTTTGTATTTCTCTACACAGATGTAATTCTATCCCTAGGATTCATCTCTTGCCACAGTAAAAACAAAATTTAGAACAAAAGTTTTCTGATATCTTTACGTTGAGAGCATCCTACGTTGCCAGCAAAAGTTCTCTCTCACGAGAAATGATAAGAGCTGTATAAGGATCTTAAGGTTTGGAACTACAGCCGAGAGAGGGCACCACCGTCAGGAACATGTTGACGGACTAGGAACGTCTTTTACTAGACTGGTTCCCTTCCCAAATGAAATAAAGGACTGGTAACTACTTCTTACGTAATACTAGAGAAAGACCTTGAACTGACAGTCACGCCAGCTCTCGCGCCAATGTCTCATGAGTATGGGAGCATATCCCTGCAAGTAATGTGCATGCTGTGTGAAGATTACCTCAACCGCATCCACATAGATGGACACATAGATATACAAATAGATAATTATAAGTGAATAAACTCAATACTACCATTATATTCCTTTTAATAGCTTGTAAGGAGACAAGTACAACTCAACTGCTATCCAAGTTCGGTTTGATGGAGGCTTTATTTGAACAATGTTTACAATATTCCGGCTTCTGAGTAGCCTTTTTCAAAGTCGTTTTCCTTTTAATGTCAAACTTATCACCCGAAATAAGCCAATATCACATCTTAAATTTCCTTCACTTATTTCACCTAATTCACGCAAGGTCTCCTTCACTTACCACTTCTCCTTCTCACAAACCAATTGTATGCGCAAAGATTGCGCTTTACTTGCAGGGTCTACTTCCATACTTTTGCCTGTGATCTGCCTTGGTTGTGCACACTCTCCTAGCAGAGATCCTGTGCTCTACTTGCACTAGTGCAGTGAAAGATCTGCTGGGAGAGTAGAAGGCGCAATCCCACAATGCACCAGAAAAATGGAGGCGTTACCCATACTGCACCAAAAAAAATGGAGGTCGTTACCTGGCCTATAACGTGAGTAAGCACATAGGGCAGGCTTCCAGGCTAGTCTTTTACTTGCGGGCGTATGGGCCACCTTCACTCGTATTTTATTCAATGCCAAAGTTTATACTGTAAAAGACAGCAGAGCAACAGAGGTGTGTGTGGGTGGTTGGGGTCTCAAATACGACTCGACGAAGTCTCTAGCACTAGAGAAAGACCTTGAACTGATAGTCACACCACCTCTCTTGACTCTACATAGAGTTGCTCTTTTTTTTTTCTCATTAGGTCATAGATCCCAACATTACATTTGGTTTTCAATTTAGGCAAGATCACAACAAATATTTGTCAATTTAAAAGTGTTAAATCAAATTCAGGTTGGGAGAGTTATGAATTGAATAATCACACTATTACATTATCATCCTATACATAAATCCAGGCAATAAGCCCTAAAAATGTTACTTTTTCCTAATACTAGCGATTTACTACCTTCAGTGCTTTATTCTGAAGAAATACTGCTGCTGAGGCCAGTCTAGGCTCTACTGTCTAAGTCTGCCAATGAGGCACTCTTTCAGCAGATCTTTTGCAGAAGTATAAAGAAGTAGAGATCTTTGGAGGAGAGTAGAAAAAATGAAGGCGTTACCCATAGTGCACCAAAAAATGGCTAACGTTACCTGGCCCAAAATGTGAGTGGCTTCCAGACTAGTTCGTGCCTGTATTCCTGTTTAGAGGACTGACCATTTTGATAACCTCTAGTGGGAGGGCTGATGCCTGGTCATTATTACAGTCACAGTGCATCCACCTGTCACAGGGAAGTGGTAT
The DNA here is from genome assembly GCA_950022655.1 of Alentia gelatinosa. Lineage (NCBI taxonomy): Eukaryota > Metazoa > Annelida > Polychaeta > Phyllodocida > Polynoidae > Alentia > Alentia gelatinosa. The sequence continues at coordinate 44,479,221 of OX465583.1, read as the reverse complement.
TTGTGGGGGGGGGGGGGGGGGGGGGGTCACAGAAACTGAACAGGTGTGCTAATTTAGCATGAAAATGAGGTGGTGGTGGTCGTCGTTAAATTATATATATTAAACTATATCAATCAAACTATATCAATTAAACAAGTTCATAAAAATGTGGGAGTTTTTCTCTTTTCAAGGAGAGAAGAGTAGCTGTCTTACCGTGGTTTTGTATTTAGGCTAGTTAAGACATTTATCAATGATTTATTCAAAATCTTTTCATGAATACGTTTTCTCCCAGTTGGTGGTGAATTGTTCGGCATCTTTATGGAGAAATTGGTTCACATCGAATTTCTTGATGAGGCATTTTGCTCTTTCACTAGCCATAGCAATTATCAATGGGGATTGACTTTTCAGGCAATGAATCAAATTGACTTAATTTAATCTTATTCCTGAGCACTTGCCCTTTTTCCCTTGGGATGGCTGCAGATGAAAATTCTTTTCAATACTAAGGCTTCTGAACTTTATTCTCTGACGCTCTCTGATGACATTTAATGCTAAAGTGACCCATTTTATTACAACTGTTGTATTTCTTTCCCTTCACGGGACAGTTCTATAGCCTGGCCGACCAAAGTCCCAGCATGACATGTCTGATAGGGATGTGTCCTTGTGTGGTGTGCTCGCCTTCCTGGTGGTGTCCTTGTTCATTCTTTCCCTTTTGACATCATTGCTTCCATCTGCTGGTCCAGGGCTTCATGCAGCAGCTGTCTTAAGCGGTTTGTTCAAGGTGAAATCGCCCTTTTTTCCAGGAGCTTCCTCCAAAGTTTGTCAGCTAAGTAGCAACTCACTATTTGGTCCCTGATCTGCATATCCTTGTCCTGGAACCCACAGCCATCTCCAGCTTTCTTCAGGCAACTGGTGTACATATTGAGTGACAGTTTCCCCTTTCTCTTGCATACACCTCCCAAGTAAAGCAGCAATGCCCTCCTCCTTGCCTTATTGTAAGGTCTGTCCTCAACAACAAAATCTACCTGGTGGAAGTCTCTACTGTAAGCATATGCCTCAAACTCCTCAACATATGGCCTCCATCTGACTGACACAGTAAATGCATCACCCTCAGTGTCAAAAGGCAACATACCCCTAATATATGTAGCCATCCTGAGCTGACAACTTACAAGTCCAACAAAACAGGAGCTAGCACTGTCCCACCACTGAGTCAACAATGCACACTACACATGATGTCAAAACTCAGCAATAAAACACCCACACTGGAGGTGAAAATATTCTGACAGTCCATACAACTTACTGGCACCTGCCCAGGGTTCTAGTCTTTGTATTAGGAGAAATTCATCATGTACGTATGCACAACATGGCACGCAGTCAATCGCCATTACCGGAAGTAGATTTTTATTATGGTACCCGTATGCTACAATCTTTCATGAATGGACGCATTGTAGATATGACAGGTATACAATGATATATCATACATTATGGAATTCAGAGAGACATTTAACAGAGAAAGGGACAAACGGTGTGGAGCATGAGTTGACAAGGACGAGAGACTGAAGTTGTGCTTCTTGTAGGTTCCTCCTTTTGATCTGTCGGTGCTTCACACCGTGTGGTTAACTTTCCAATTCTACATCCTGCCTCGAATTAAATGATGTCCCACGGTTAGTCTAGAAATTCACATTTTTGAGGTTTGTTCTCTAGTTTACAGATAATCTTTCAGGTGATATGCTATGTTTCAACTCTAGGATAAAAGTTATCTGGTTCGTCATATATACCATGGCATAGGTTCTATGAATATGTACGGTCTGCCGGTTCTGTTCTTTCTAGGATCTCTTTCTGACGACTAGATTATATGATCTATTCCAGTGGAATGAGACTATGCTACCCTATGCTGTACTACGTAGGTTGGTTCGGTTGTCTTTCGGTAAGTAAGAAGATGATGAATCAAGTATTTCTGTTCCTACTGGAGACAAAACCAGACTCCGAGATCTTAGGTATATTCATCTTTATTATACCTTTCTGTACACAGTACCTCAGTACTTGAGTGCCAAGTAAAGCCAGATGAGTGAGTCCACAAGCCGAAGCAAGTTCCCTCACTTAACCACTGAAAGGGTTTGGGGAAACCCTACCAATCACAAGGCTCTCTCAACGTGGAGAAACACGCACAGTAACCTGTTGACCTGCTGCAGACTCAGCCTTATATAGGGGCCATCCATAAAGTATGTACACAGAATTTCTGAAATTTTGGACCCCTCACCCCCTCTCCCAATCTTGTACGAAATAGAACAAAGAGGGAGCATACGCAAAATTTCCAAAATCTTTGACCCTCCCACCCCCTCTCAGCGCGTACATAATTTATGGATGGCCCCATACTGACCAAGTTACGTAATCCGGGCGAACCCTTAGCACTCTCATGAACAGGCCCACCGGAATCACTACACAACAGGGATCAGCATCCGCGTCCTCTTGCGCAAACTGAACACAACACTGCTTGTCTGACCCAACCCAACTAATGTACATTTTCGCATATAGGATGATGTTCCCTCTTAAATTTCCATGGATAAAATTGCTAGGCACTATTTACTGGTAAAAAAACTAATTTGGAATCTATATCAATGACTCAAAAATTGAAAATATTGTTCGGTAGGGAAGATTTACAGAGAGGAAGAGATAAAAATCGGATATGGGAACAAATTTTTATCATCACACATCTGCATCTAACTATAGCATGTAATTTACTAAAATTAGTATACGAGTAAATTCTTGAGTAATTCTACACTGTTTTGCATATAACCTCATTTATCCAGAATTTGATAAGATACAGTTTGTAACTATGGTTTTCGTAATGTCTATATCATGGATTAGCCTATTTCGGCCGTTATTTAGGCTTTAATATTTTTGGCTTTCTGACCATTATAATTGTGTTGAATAAGCTACAACTGTGCTACAACTTTCACATAAAATTGGACATCAATAGAGATATTGGCAACCACATTTTACTAATTTTCAAGAATAGATATAATGGATAATAGTTCAATAATGCCATATGCATTATTAGCAGGTGGACGGTTGGTCTTTAGGTTATGGCTATAGCCTACTGTAGTACAACTGCTGGTAGAGTAACTAGGCGACCTGACCATATTTTTGCCTTTTATAGCTAAATAAGTACAGATAGGAATTTAATTTCTGTATTGGGCAGAAGGTTTTATGGTGGTACAATGCCTTACAATTTTAGTATTTAGTATTTTGGTGTGGATTTAAAAAAAAAAGTGAATTCAGTTGGGGGGGGGGGGACTTTGGAAGTCACAGGTCCATTTTTAAGAACTCCTTTATGCACATATTTCTACCCCTTAAACTGGTTAAATCATAATATAATATGCCTCATTTGAAAGACAATAAAAAACAGTAGGTGCTAGGAAGTGGAATTTTCTAGGTAGATTCTATATTTACTGAGATATTCAAGTATTTGTTGAAAGTGGGGGGGATTTTGGTTGGAAACTTAAACAGGATTTTACTCAATATTGATTTACGTTGAGCATTAGTTTAACATACACCATCTCCATGAGTGGCACTGATAGTTGCTTACATCCTAGAAAGTATCATTATTTAGGTTAAACTTATATTTGCCATGTTTCCCCAGAGGACTCTGTGGTACCTATCACTTTCCAAGCATATTGGCAGATACCTTATACCTATATCCTTATAAGAACACTAAAAATCTGGTTGAGGCTCAGCCTCACTTTGAACATGGAGCCTTTGGTATGTCAAAGTAATACCACATGGAGCCATAATTAAGTACAGATAGGTATATGATTTCTTTTCTCTGGACAAGTTTTATGACAATGCAATATCCTATAGTTTTATTATATAGTATTTTGACATGGATTTGGAAAAGACAAACTACTTCATGAACTTCCCCAAACACCTGACAGGCCCAGTAATCAAAGACTTGAAAGATATGCACAAAACTTGTGTAAGTTTCTCCTATGGTAACCCAATACTTCTCTTTCCCCCTCCCCTATACCTCCAATTTCTGCCAACTCCTGGGGGGCTTCCTTGATCTAATAGTAATTAATTATTAGTGGGCCTTGTATTGAGTTTTAAATGCGTCCACCTGCTAATGTGGGCTTTAAAGGCCAATATTTCTATTTTAAAATGCACTCTTAGCTCTTGTTAGATCTGCTGTCAATATTAGCTGTAAAACTAATGCCAACAAATGTAGTTAGGTACTTCACTCACCCTAATATCGTGGTGTTAAAGCATTGGACTCATTACTTTGATATGATAAAATTGCTGCTATACTTCCATAGAACGAAAAGCCACTTTTTCAGGGGCTGGCCCCCTAACTATATAGAGGTATTGATCACAAGGAACATAGTAAGACTTTGAACTGACAGTACAGTCAAAGGACCTACACGTCCCTATCAAAACAATCGTCTTATCTAAATGACAATCTCTATGCAAAATATGTAGGCACCTATTTGACACCTTGTTTGTCTCTGGAGCACCAGTCTTTTTCATATTATGTTATGTTGGATTCCCAGAAATGTAATCATTCAGATGTCTTGATCTCTTATATTCCGTTGTCAGAATGATAAACTAAGAAACTTGTATGCCTTCTAGTAAATGTACATCTAAAAGTATCATTTAGACAGGTATGAAGCCTTGTTCTGCAAAGTAGTTTCCTGTTTCATGAGTGCATTTTTTATGAACTATACATGTATCATCCAATGTTTTCTGTCATAAACTACCCTTTTAAGACTAGATTTCCAAACCAATATTTGTTTCCATAGCATATCTTTTTCACTCATGTTCTTCCTTACTTTGGGAATCAATCCAAACAATATGGTTATGTAGTGGTACGGAATGTTGTGTACCCTTTCCTTACCAACAATGCCTCAGTTCACTCCCGTAACAAGCACAAATGATGCCTCAGGGCATTCCTGTAGCTAGCGCAAATGATGCCTCAAGGCATCATTTTCATATCTTTGCTAAAATGTCATTTATCTCCGGTGTTCCGGTGTCAGGCATGCTGCATTTAAAGACGTTCACTTGCTACCAGGTCGTCTGGAAAGGGTTAATGGGAAGTGGCAATGCAGTTTTTGCTCCAATTGTGGAGTTGTGGTTGAGCCTATGCACTTCTGAGCTAGGGACAGATGAGATGACGAGGCAGCTGGGGTAGATAAATTTACTATCACTATTATGATAAAATGATAACATAAAATGAAAGATATATGACATAAAATGATATATTAATTGATGCCTAGCTTTTAGTGCTGGATCATGTTTGGCCATTACCCAAAAAATTTCCCGAGCCCATCTTAAGTTTTAGCCAGAAAAGGTAAAAATAAACATTTTTCCACTTTATCCAAGACAAGTTCCAGATTATTCAATCTAGAACTAAAAAGATACATTGTTTTGAATGCTAACTATCTATTTCTCATATTCATATATCAATTATATTTCAATTGTCCCTAAATCCAAGATGGCTGCCATATAAAGTTACAACATGGGCCATATTTAGACCAAATGTGAGAAATACTACCTCCTGAGAGTGGAGTAATATTTTCCATGGAAATAAAACCCCATTTGAAAGCTTTAACTCTTTCTGTCCGAGCCTGAATGGGGAGCGTGCACACTATAGGACGAGGCAGGATACTGCTATAAACCCCAAGGGGACGAGACTATCGCCGCAATGGCGTCCGTTTGTCGTATGTTTGTCACTTAGTAACCTGGTATATATAGGTTACTATAGTTACTAATCGAATGCCCACAGAGTATATTTATGAACATAGTATTCTTTATTTGTTGTGAAAAAATAGTGTAAATCTATTTATTATTTCTCATAAAACATAACGTTTGTAATGGTGACACATAAACAATGCCTGGAGGCATTGCTCGTCCCCTGGGTGGGAATGCCTCCAGGCATTCCTCGTCCCCTGGGTGGGAATGCCTCCAGGCATTGCTCGGACTGAAAGAGTTAAAAAATGAGAGACTATAGACCAAGATAATTTAGTTTGGGTGTAAAGATATACAGAAATAGAGACATAGCATGTACTTTTATTGGGAGTGGTAGTGGCTGATTACATTCATGCCATATTTTATATGTTATATTGGACATAACTCAATTCTTTACTTATCATTCTCATCCTGATAGATACTGTTTTGACATACATATCCTTTGCATCCTCTGCATAGAGGAGAACAGTTGAGGCCAGCATTTATACATTTACACCTGGCTCCAGCACAACCAGGTGTTCTGCAGCTGCAGTATATTGCTCTAACGATTTCAGATGGTACCACAGCCAGATCAGTTGCAATAACTGTATATTCGCCCTGGATTCTGTTTGATTAAGCCAGTATTCCTTCCAATCTTGAACTTGAAAATAAGCCCTTTCAGAATGTCGCTTTGTTACTGCTAAGGCTAATCCATGATATAGACATTATGAAAACCATAGTTACAAACTGTATCTTATCAAATTCTGGATAAATGAGGTTATCTACAAAACGTTTTAGGAATACTTGTAAAAACAGGTCCTATCTCTTCTGAAATATTTGATTAGTGGGGTAGTTTCAGGCTAAAACATTCCATGTAGTGACCTTTAACTTGGCAAAGGTCAATAGCACAGTAGAATATTGATTTTTTTTGGTCAAATATGGAAGGGTTCAACATCATATATTATTAAAGATATCTTAAGACGTTCTCAATTTCAATTTCAATCTCAATTTCCTATCAGATTTGGTGTAACCGTGGTTTTCTATGGAATCTTACCATGACCGTTGACCTTGTTTTCACTTAATGATGCATGATGGGAAGACAATTTCACAACATTGTAAGGTACTGATATCACTCTTAGAAATATGTGATGCAAGTTGAATTACAGGTATTTTGAGTCAATTTATAGAAACTACTACAATTTCTAATTGAATATTTGGTCAAATTTTGAGAAAAACATTCCTTTTAGTGACCTTGACCTTGGGAAAAATGTTTGATTGTTGTAGAATCGTAGTGTACCATGAAATATGAATATTTGTGTCAAATATCAAAGAGATTGATGAATTATTCTTAAAGATATGATGAAATATAAGAGGCATATGTATGAACAGATACCATGACCTTTGACCTCAATGTTGCTTATTGGTGCATGATGGGAAGACTTGCTTTAGAACATTGCTAGGGTATGGTGCCGGGTATATAAATATATTATCCAAATTCAAATACAGCTATATCAGAACAAGTTATAGAAACTATTGTAAATCATTATAGATAATATTGTGAAATTTTGGAAGGAAACATTCCATTTGGTGACATTGACCTTGGAAAAACCCAAGATGGTGACACAGGCTGATAGCTCTATGGCATCCCAATAGCTTTGCTAAATATCTAAGAAATCCACCAAATACTTTTTGAGAAATTTCACTGGCCTATGTTGGTCTTTTGTATGAACATTTATGTTGACCTTTGACCTCGCTGTGGCTGTGGTACATGATGGGAATTCTATCTTTAGGGCCGTTATAGGGTATGGCATCAGGTATCTAAATATATCATTTAAGTTGAAATAAAGGCATATTAGAACAAGTTATAGAAACTATTGTAAGTCCTTATAGGATATTGGGTGAATTCTGGGTGGAGACATTCCATTTGGTGACCTTGACCTTGATCAAAATCAAGATGGTGACAAAAGCTGATGACTTTATGGTGTCTCAATATATTTGCCAAATCAACTTAATACTCTTGGAGATATGACAGAATATGTCTCAATTTCAAAACCCTCTGAAATTTGATGATCTTTGACCTTTGACCTCAAATAAAAGGTCAAATGGACACACTTACAGAAAAATGGCTACCATATCTGAAATGGTCAAAGTCTTAGCTTTCATTTGATACAATAAAATTGCTACTATACTTCCATGGCACGAAAAGCCACTTTTTCAGGGGCTGGCCCCCTGACTATAAATAGAGATGCACATATTTATATGGTAAATGATATACATATATATATATAATATTAAACTCATTATATAATAAAAGAGAGACAATGGGTTTGGCGGTAATAATACAACAAATTGACTTTATTCAATTGATAATACAACGGGTATAAAAAACCCATAAACCTGCCACAATCGTAGTACATAGATATGGGCTAAATCCCTTAAGATTTAAAATATTCTCAACCAACAATGGTGAGACGTGTTAGCTGCTGGGCGGAGCAGAGAAGAGTGAGGCACGACCGTTAATCCGAGGGGCGTGACGATAAATACAGAAGGTTACCTTAGACACCGCATCAAGCGTGGTGATAACTGTGGATACTGGAGGCAGAGAGTATAACAGTTAATAAGGGAAGTAATGCCATTCGTCATTTATATTAATATATTATATAATATATTATAATATATATAATAAAGAGATGTAAAGCTATAAAAAGAAACAGCTAGATTGTCTATGAAGCCCATTTAACAATTCTCATATTACACGACCCATAATATATGGTTTTTTTTTAGTTTCCTCACTTTTGACAGTTGATTTGTTTTCACATATGGCAAATTGCATGAAGCCCAACCGCTTCTTCATGGTATCTGGTAAATACTTATCAAAAACATATCTTGACGATAATGAAAGACTTTTAAGTGTGGAGAAACTTACTGTTGTGAATATGATGATTTTGAGGAAAATGTTATCGGATAATGACAATATTTCAGGTTTTGTCAACCACATTTCTCTCCTAGCTGAGAAAGCTGAGACTCGAGATTTTACCCATTCACTGATGATTCAGCCCTGATAAAATATGATAATGCGGTTAAGGATCGAGTCGAGAAGAATGGTCCTGGTGAAGTTGATAAAATTGATCCCTCCGAGATAGTGAGATACTTATCTTACGATGGGACAGTAAACGCAGCAAAAACTTCCAAAGCGAATCAGACTAAAAAATCAGATTCAACGGGATTTTGTAAATTGTATAATAGTGGTGAAAACACATGTCGCTTTTCTAATTGCAAATACAGACACGTTTGCTCGGATTGCAGTTCAAGTAAGCACGGAGCTTTCGAATGTAAATCCACATCTAAAAACAACGGTAACAAATGAAGGTTAAGACCCGACGCGCCCGAGCACAGAAATTCGATACAATATATCAACTGCGGAATGCTTAACGGTAAACCCGGGATTTGAAAATAATAATCTCAATTCAATGGGTTCCAACGAAAACGCAGAAATGGGTAATGGTAACCCTATCGCAAGTTATATCTGTCGTAATGACCCTTGTAATTGCGTTCATTACATAGGCGACGATGTTAGTCAGTTAAAACCTTGTAAATTTGTTAAATATGTCTTTAACCCCAGCGATAGTTCAACCTTATCGGAGGCTGACAGGAACTTTATTTGGGACAGGGTCACTAACGGTTTTGGTATCGTTGATGAAGGTTGTTCAACTTCGTATGAGTGCGAAAATTACATAAGTATTCTTTCGCCGGAATTTAAAGTGGAAATGGATGATTTAGTGAGGAAAGAATTATCTGAAGGTAAAGTTACTAAAGTTAATTCTAAACCAAATTGTGTCCATGCTTTGGGAGCGGTCGAGAAATCAGATGGGAAATTAAGACCGATAACGGATTGCTCTATGCCCGATAAAATAGCAATTAACACTTTTATGTCAACCACTTATGAGGAATTTAGCTATAATTCCGTTAATACTGCAGCAAATGTTCTTAAAAAAAGACCAGTTTATGAGTTTGGTAGATCTAAAGTCCGCACACAGGTCTGTAAATATCTCTTTAAACTAAGATTGTAATTTCCAGGGGTTTAAATGGAATCTAGGCGATGGAGAGAGTTATTACAGGGACAACAGACTCTGTTTTGGTCTTAGGTGCGCTCCTAACATATTCAGCCGTTTATCAAATTTCCTGGTGGACGCTGCTAGACAAGAAGGCATTTACGGGATAATTAATTATCTGCTACGATTTTTTAATCATAGCAGATGATTATGAGAGTTGCTCGATCAATCGCGATAAATTCATCGACTTGGTAAGAGACCCATCAACTGAGTGTATTTTCCTGAGTATCAGTGATTAGTAGTATCACTATCGACAGCGCTGATATGTCATTAACCCTACCAGAGAAAAAGGTCAATAATTTAAAAATCGCAATACAAAAAGCTATGGAAAATGGTACTGTTTGTAAAAAAGATTTAGAGAAAATCGGTGGACTTATGTCATTTAATAGTCAGGTGGTTCGAGGTGGCAGAACCTTTAGCCTCCGTCTATTCGATCAATCGGCACACATGTCTGGGCATGAGAGGGTTAATCTTGATGATGAGACGATAAAAGACTTTGAGTGGTGATTAAAGTATTGCAAAATATTCAACCTGAAATCATTAATACCTAAGGATGTATACCACGTCCCATTAACCTCAGATAGCTCAATGCTCGGTTTCGGTAGCTGGGCGGGAAAAGATTTTTTCCTAGGTACTTGGGATAACTCTTTAAATATCCCTGATTTGTCGGATCACATCGAAAATGCACCAGAAGATGCGATAAATAATCCAAATATTAATGTACTTGAACTATGGCCAGTTCTGGTGGGGTTGAAGCGTTGGGGTAGCCTAATAATATATTAAGGAATTCGAGAGTCTCAATCATAACTGATAACATGCAAGTCCTTGCGATGGTAAATACAGGCAGGAGTTCGAATAAGACTTGTAGCCTATGTCTTGGCTCCGTGAAATATACTGGTTATGTTTTATATTCAACCTTGAATTACATGCCTCATATATAAGGTCAGAAGACAATCTTCTTGCGGATTATTTGTCGAGATACTCGTATAAAGGTTATGCCAAAAAATGCCTTTCCTTACTATCAGAAATGGACATGTGTTGTTCCTTTGATTACAGTAATTCCTTTGGTAGAGCTGGAATGGAAGAGGACTGATCTAATTTCTTCGGGTATCTCCGATAATACTCGAAAGTCCAGGTCTCAACAATTAAAGTGTTACGAGAAATTTTGTAAAAATTATTCTCTACAAAATTCTCCATGCTCGCCTGTACAGGCCGGTTTGTATGCAACTTATCTCGCCTCTTATTTGACACTGTTATCAATAAGAAATTACTTATCTGGTTTATGGTACCACCAGAAACTCCTCAATTATCCTGATTATTCAGGTGATTTTCAACTAACGCTTCTGATAAGGGGCCTTATGCGTTCCTCTATTAACCCGTCTTCGGGTAGGTACCCAATAACACCGGAAATATTAAAGAAAATATTTCGTAATTTAAATCTCGTATTACCTAATGATTTGGTATTTTGGTCGGCATGTGTTCTAGGGTTTAGGACATTGTTGCGTAAATCGCACTATACAGATTCAAAACATTCTCTTCTTGTAGGAGATGTTTTTCTCAAACATGACCATGTTGTTATTAATGTAAGGTCTTCAAAAACAGACCAGTTTTCTCAAAAACCCTTCTCGGTTTTTCTTGATAACATCATTGATTCTCCTTTCTGTCTCTCGCTTCTTCATGGTGCGACTTTTCACAGCTGTCAGGGCCGCTCAGGGTGCGGCCACTATCGCCGTTAGCGATAGTGGCCGACTGGCTGGATTAGTTTGTAGAAAATTGTATTGATAATTACGTGTCGCAGGATTCCTGCAACGGCATCAACCAGCAAGCAGCCAGCATTTCTTTTGGTACCCAACGACTACAACCCAGCTTCTACTCTGGCTGGATGAGGATGGCGCGAAAGCTGAGCCTTGCAATGGCATGGTCAGTCTGTAATTCCAAATACCCTGGCCATCTCATACAAGCTCTGCTCTCGCTCCATCCACGTAGCACTACAAGGCAGCAAAGGCTCGCCGGTATGCCAACTTCGCTTGGCCATGTCAACGACCCCTTACGGTCCACGGTTAAGTCCCAAGTACCTGTCCTGACCAACAGGACTCTGTCATAGACCCCTGCCTTTAAAGGGTAAATTAACAGCCCTTTCCGTGTCTGTTGGCCACTGTGGTCGACGGGAGGAGGCTTATTGACGACGAGTTGGGAATCGCGACCGTGGCACTATCTACTGCTTACCAGAAACATGATGTGATTTACACTACACTGGCAACCAGAGCTACACAACCACAGCTACACAAAATTAGCTCAGCGCAGGCAAGGGTTGGTTGCCAATCTGGGTTTACACTGGCCTCCAGAGCTACACAACGTGAGCTCAGGTTGGGTTAAACAGTGGCCACTTTGACCCACTACCTGTACCTGTCTGTGACTCTCCCTGCAGAACCTTTGTGTGACCTGGCCCTATGCTTAGACTCTAGTACAGTCTGTTGTCGCCAGGGCCAGGGCACACAGGCTCAAACTGAGACTGTTTTGCGCTGCCATTTTAAGGTGGGAATTCCTACCTCCACTGGTACTAAGGTGCCCTGATTGATTTGCCAGTAACCAGTATGTTACTCTTCAAGCAGAGATCCTAGAGTAGCTTTTACTGGGCATGGACCAAATCAGGTTGGAGAGTTATAATGATTCCCAGAATAGTGCCAGAATCATGGTATTCTCAGGCTTGGGTTTGCACTAAAATTAGAAGAGCCAACCAAGAAATTCCTTTCTCCAATCAGTGCCTAAGGAACTGGCAAATCGGAGCTGTGCTCTATTAGACCTTAAGCAGACTAAGCGCCTGTCGGTATTCCCCCTGGTTAAACTGATACTATAAATAGTACAGCCAACCACAAAATTCCTCTCACTAAAAGTGGCAGGCCAGTCAGAGTCATACTCTGTTAGACCTTCACGTACCGTAATCCGAAGGCGGCGCGGTGCGTGAACGGACTAGCCCTAGATGCTTTGAGAGTTGGATATTTTCTAACTCTTGAACCCATTTTTACCTATTCTTATTTCCTTTTGTGTATATTTTGAATGAAATAACCATAATGGTAGACTTTCTTATCAAGTTGGTGAGCTGTGAATACCTTTTGATAGGTATTTTTGCTCTCAGAACCCACGTCTACAAAAACGACTTGGTCGGAGAGTGAGAAGACATGGGTGGGTGGCCAATTTAGCTGTGTTTCACAGATGACTACACCACCTGACAGCTTCACAGCTTTGGTGACGTCACGGCAGCGCCACTGTAGACAACTAACGTTTCCACTCCTTCCCCCTACAATAAAAAACAATTCTGGGTAGGGTTCCTGTTTTCTGAACTCATAACGAGTTTTTACCTTCAGATACCAAATCTAAAGGTCTTAAAGGTCAATGAACTCATTTACAGCCTTTTCCGTGTCTGCTGGTCATAATAGCCAATTTCTCAATTAGCCTCAATAATCTGTGGCCGAGATATTTACCCATCTGGCAGACCTTTGATAAATCTCATATGGTGTCAAAGTACGTCTTTATCATTAGCATCCTCTGAATAAATTCCATAATTAGATCCAGCAATTAGGTGTACTTCCGATACCAAGGTGAGATATCTCCGTTATCTAACCCTAGCTGTTGGAAGACACTGTAAATAGAAACAATATTGCTATGGTTCTCCAATTAATCCGAAACCTTTCATGAAACCAGAGGATGAAATTAAGTAAGTAGACAATCTAAAACCTATGTTCGTGTTTCTAAATTGGAGTCAACTATCAATAGGGCCTTGCCTTCGAGGCCGTCCATAAATCACATCATGTAGCAGGGGGAGGTGGGAGAGGGGGTCCAGTCTCCATGACCAAGAGGCAAAAATGGGCAAAATAGCATGACTTTTAACTTACAAACAGTATGTATGATGATACAGTAAACACAGTAAACACAGGAAATAAACACTGCTGTTATATATATTTAAAAAATCTTAAAATAGCATGACATCATCCCTTTGAGGCACATGTGCGAGGCATTTGCTTTACCAAATTCGCTTTACCAAAGAACTATTATATATATATATATTTATTGAAACATTTATTTATCCTTGTGCACGCCCAGCAAATGATAGTAAGAGTATAGATTTCCTCACTCGTTATGAGGTACAGGAGCAACAAATGTACAGAGTATACTTAACAATCATTTGTTAAGAATACATGATTAAGTTGAGACAAGCAAAATTCTGAGCATTTGGGTGCCAGCGTCTCCTTTTCGATGTAAATACCATATGAGTGAATACAAAAGATCTGTAGAAAATATTTCACAGCAAAAGAAATACCTCAAGGTGAGATAATGTATAGAACAGGGTATCAAGGTACCTTCGAACTTAAGTAGCATTTTTGCATTTTTTTAAGATTGTCAAATGAGTCTATATTCCTCGTTTCCGGCGAAAGCTGATTCCTAGTGGTATCTCCATGGTATATCATTGAACGCGTATATGTGTTTGATCGAGGAAAGACTATTTTTAAAAAGTGGGCAGCGCTTGCTCTAGTAGTTCACAGTTGAACCTGAAGTAAGGATCCGCTTTTTTATTTCACAAATGAATAATTTGATACATGAGTTTGTCTACGGTCTTCTAGGTATGGCAATCGACATGAACGATGCAGTGTGACTGTATGAGTGCGCGGGTGCACTTGGGAAATATTTTGCAAGGCTGCATTTTGCAGTACTTATTTCTCTCATGTTGACTAAAATGTGCATATAAGATATCTCCATAGTCTATGATAGGGAATAGCATAGTTTTGTAGATTGCAATAGCTGTATCTCGGGTAACAAATGGCGATTTTTATGAAAATTTATTTTATGAGGCTTTCATGGTTAATAGTGTTGAAAGCTTTCCTGAAGTCATATAAGTACATACAGTGAATTGGCTATTGTTTATAGCACTAAATAGATGTGATCTGTTAGCTTTGCGACTGTGTTTATCGTAGATCGATTTTTGCGAAAACCATCTATATGTATATATATATATATATATATACACATATTTGGCGTAAAAGTAATTGGTTCATTCAGTGACACTCTGCCAGTTAAATCTAATTTGGCAGAGATATGAGAATATTCTTTTCAATTAAGGTGATTTTCTACATTTTCCCATTGAATCAGACCAGGGGATAGACTCTGTCTGTAAATTAAAACATTTCTAATATTCAAGTAAGGGTTGAGAACACAGAAGCCTATTTGTATAGAGAAGTCTCAGTCTTTCATACATCAGTCTTGAATTATCTTAGGTCTAGATTCCGCCTTTGACCTGAGACTTAATTTATTGTCATTTCTGAAACCATTGTTCTTTCCCTTGCAGATGGCCATGTTTTTGGTCTTCATAGCTACTACATTGGAAGCATCCAATCATGATGTCGGTTCCCGCTGCCATTTACAGAACATCTCATACGACGTCACTTCCGGTGAACTCATTATGGCGACAAGCAGACGACAAATAGTGTCTGTCCATAGCGTGCTCCTTCCACGCATGCCTCTCTCACTCGGAGAGTTCCTAGAACGATCGAAACGACGCTATATTCCAGAGACTATAGAAAAACAACCTGTAGACCGTAAGGTTTTGCATCGGGCCCAAGCAGAGGCAGAGATGATGCCGGAGGACAGGCGCTCACTGCCGTGGTCGTGTGAGGGCGCTGCGTTCTGGAGGGACTTGGGTGAAGACTATCACCCTCGCTTTGTGCGCGAGGTGCGCTGTGCGCAGAAGATGTGCTGGTTTGGTCACTACAGATGTAAACCTAAGACATTCACGCTCAAAGTCCTTCACCGAGTTGCACAGATTCAAGGCTGCCAACTTGATCTCGAGGGAAAATGGCGGTTGAAAGATGTTTCCGTAACCCTTATGTGTGAATGCGGAAGATAGGACATACATGTATTTTACGTTGCCCCTGTAGACTTCATAATGCTTGCAGGTACATGCATATTGAAAGGGACATTTATACGAAATAGCGGGGTTGATGGGGTTTCTATCACTCTATAGCAACTGCCAATATAGTGTCATGACAACTGTATCTTTAGTAATAAACCACAAATTACAACATACTGCTGTATCGTTTTTTAACCACGTATGTACGTATTTTTCATCGGACCATTAAAGTTGGCCCATTTGGTCAGTTTTATATTCTTTGTTTTTTAACTCTTCAGACATTTTCAACTAGGGCACCTCTCGTGGTCGTGTCAAATCTCAACCTTGCATGCTATGAGACAGATGTTGCACTAAAAAGGTGCAACTCGATGACAGTTATCCCAAAGCTTATTCAAAGTCTACCTGATCTCAAAGAGGAATGAACACACTCAATGGCTGACAAGGAAGAAACTGAAAGGTTCATTTGTGCATTTCCTTCTTGAATCAACATCCAATGAGAGTATAGATGAGGTGAAAGGGACTGTCCCAATCTCAGAGAATTGACATAGAAAATTTGAGAGTAGTGAGACTATAAAGATTATAACAGATGACCGGACAAGCAAAATATCCAACATCAGTAACTGTTCCAAATACAAAAATATGATGACCTGACATGCTGGTCACTATAATGTTCAAGTCATCTCGTTTTTCCCTCAGCATGAGTATCAGATATAGGGAGCATTAGGAACATATTAACAAGGTCCATTGTTAGTCCTGATGTCACAGAAACTGTCCTTGAAACTGCAGAAGGAAGTGGAGGCAAAATGTAATCAAATAAAAAAAGAATGAGAAAACTAACAAGTGAAGGGAAGTGCGCAAGATGAGAGTGAGAAAAAGGTGATTATTATATAAGTTTGTATCCTAGTTGAGTGTTTTTATGTCTGAACCAGAGGGTTGTTGTCAAAGAGGCAAATGGTATGCTTTCTCAAACTGGTATTAGCGTATAGCTTTTCATGTGGCAGCCCTTTTGCCCCATCCAGATCACATTTATCACATTATAGCTATTTTTAGTGGAATGCTGTGACAAAGCCTCCTGTAAATGTAAAATTTTGGATGAGATATAATTGAGAAGAGTGAGCTGCCTGGATCAACCAGGCAGCATACCCTGTTCTTTCAACAGGATAAACATGGTAGTAAAGTAAATTAAAGTAAGTCTAGCTGTACAAATTGGATATGATGCCTTCACAGAATGTAAGTATTACATGATGTTTAGAATAGAAAAATGTAGATGGTATCAAGTATCACAACAGATCACACTATGTAGTTATCATAATCATCCATCATTTTTTCATTTTTATCAAATTCATTTATGATTATAAATGATAAATCTAATTAACGAAATATCACTATGTGATGCCACCTGTGGATTAGAAATTCTTATTCAGTGTCCCCAAGCAAGTTTTAAAATGTGTTTCATCCAAACCGATGATCAGGTTCACTTGAATGATGAAAAGTAAGAGAGATTAAGTATTTTGCCTTTCAGCACGGATTAGGGTGCCACCCACTAGTGTCCCTCACACTAGAGTTCCGCACGGCTATCATCTTCTATGAACATGGGTTCTTCTCAAAAATGTTTACAATGTTTACACAGGGATGAAAGTTGGGACTGAAGAAATAAATTGGAAATTAAATCCCTATATATTTTGACCTTATTTTGAAATATATTGGCAACGAATAAGTACATATATTCTAAATTCCCTTGATTATACTGGGTATTTTTCAAGTATTTGACTCTTTTTTTTTTACCTTAGTGGTTATTCAAATGTGTGTAAAGATAGACTTTAAATATGGACAGATAAGACTAACAGAGACCCATTCTCAGCCTTTATAAATACATACATGTACTAGCAACTTCGTCGTATCACTGTATTTGGCTCCCCAACCCCTTAGTAAGTTAAATTCTCCACGAGATTCTCACTCTCGTGGATTTTCGGTCTCCAAGCCAAATTGTAGTTCACTATGTCTCTATGTGCGAGAGAAACTCCAAGCATATCCTACCAGAATCATGGTAGGGAACCAGCGAAAGTTGAGATCTCTCATGAGAAAGGTAGATCAGAAAACTACAATAATAAAATGATTCATTTCGGCATGGCTCGAAATGAATCATAAGAGAAAAAGCATGTCTGTCTATCTATCTAGAAAAAAGAAGAGCAGGTTCCAATTCAACACTACACGAGAATCTCACTCTCGTGGTCCTTCAGTCTCCATTCCTAGGTCTGGTTCACTATGTCTCTATTTGCGGGAGAATCTCCAGGTAGATCTGACAGAAATTTACACGTTTTTGTGTGGTAGGTAACTATATTATCAGGGTTCCAAGAAACTGGACATTTCCCCTGACGTTTTGCAACTCTACTTTCCTGTGAATATTCAGTTAAACATTAGATTTAGGCCCCAAAATGTAAATTTGTGTGGTTCCCATGGAAACAGAACTTTCACATAGACTGTCCACTTTTGAGAAAAGATGATATCAGAAATAAGAAATTCTGCCCAAATTACCCCTAAATAATTATATTCCAGGGTGTTTACAAGAGTTTACCATATAAATGCATTTCTGGGCTTCTTTTCAGGATCATGTTATATTGACGTTGCATGTTGTAGCATGTAGCAACCGCGAGTGTCCCCTCTCGGTTTTCCAAATTCTGATTACAGCTTGTTGGCCTGCCTCTTCCCTCACACCATTGGTTCATTACTTCTGCATCACCGGCTGTTATTGGCTGACTCGTATGCACTTTTTCTGCTGTGTTTCTTGCCACCTAGCGACCCGACCCGCTGTCCTATTTGTCACGGGGCCACCCAACTGGGTGCGGAAGTGGGTTGGTTTGTGTCCTAGTTCCGCAGTTTCCCGGCCACGCCTGGTGTGTCTACTTCAGTCTCACATGACTGGCTTAGAATCGGGGGTCTGTTTCTCAAGCAGTGCACCAACTGGAGAGCTGTGTGTTTCTTACAGGCTGTTTTTGGGGTCTTTTTAGCCCATGGTTTTGATATTAACTTTAATCTTGTCAGGCTTTTTGCTACCGCATCAAGTAAGTGTTTGTTTCCTCTCGATTCCGTGAGTTTACTTCTCAGGGTTCTGGGGTTTATATAGATAGCTTTTGTAAACACACTTTGGGTTCAAAAAGGTGTATTATCTTACACTCTTTTTTTATTTTGAGGTTCTTTTTGGTCCGAGTTTTTTTACCTGTCAGGGAAACTGTTTTTTGGTCTGGCTTGAAGATACAGATTGTGCAAAATATATGTGGGAACTGTCCCAGAAAAAATCGGCGCCCTGATTTTCATAAATCAGCCCCCGATTTCTCTGGAAAAAAATTTGACATGGCATTGTGGTATATGTCAACCATATCGGTT
The DNA here is from genome assembly GCA_950022655.1 of Alentia gelatinosa. NCBI lineage: Eukaryota > Metazoa > Annelida > Polychaeta > Phyllodocida > Polynoidae > Alentia > Alentia gelatinosa. The sequence continues at coordinate 44,460,126 of OX465583.1, read as the reverse complement.
GTCCATTGTGTTCATTCCCCACGGGGATTGACTCTTTAGGCGATGGATCCAGTTGAACACAATCTTAAGGTACTTCTCTATTTCGTTGTTTGGATGTTTGTATATGAAGTCCAATACACAGACTATCACATCTTGCAACCTTTGTGGTTGCAACTGTTGAAGTGCAGTGGCACCTCGTTTTGATTGATTCCCTTTGTACCCTTTGTAATCTTACATAGGTGTTTGTAGAGTCTCTCTATTAGTTTCCTTTTTGTTTGGCCCATGTACTGTAGACCACAGCTGCTGCATTCTATGCAGTATATTATGTTCGAGCTATTGCACGTGGTGTTTCGTTTCATCTCGTCCTTTTTGCCCGTTTCGTGAGATTTTACTGCCCCACTGGTATAGATTTTTACAGTACATGCAGTTTTCTTTGTGCAGGAACTTTTATTTTATTGTTCTGGTTCTCCAGCCTTTTGATCACCCTTTTCCGGGTGGTAGTCCAGTATAGCCCTGACAAGTGATTCTTTCAGATTCTTTGGTCTATGGTCCCCCTTTTTACTAGGTTCGTCCTGTAGATCTCTTTTGTGGTCTTTGATCTGCCCAATAGTTCCCAACTCTTTGTGACTATTTTGCCTAGTCGGTTGTTTCCCGGTCTGTGAGTGGAGATGAGGAAGGTTTTTTCTGCGGTTCTCTCCTTGTTGCCCTTGAGGATGTCAGTGCTGTGTAAGGTGTCTACCTTCTGCTTGCACTCTCCCAATATGTTTTGGGGGTAGCCTTTCTCCTCAAATTGGGACATTTTCTCTGCAGCATGTCTTTCATAGTCTTCGGGTCTGCTACAGATTTATTTTATCTGTAACAGTTGTGAGTATGAAAGGCTCTTTTTGTTGCTGGAGGGTGTGCGGAGTCTTATTTCAGATATGTGTTTGCATCAGTTCGTTTACAGCACAAATCTGTGTGTAACCTCCTATTCTCCATTTTCACTTTTCTGTCCAAGAAGGCTATTTCTCTCTCAAGTACTTGTTCGTGAAATTAATCGATTCATTCGCTGAGTTCAGGTGTCGTATCCATTCTTTCAGCTTGTCCTCTCCGTGTTCTCAGACATAAAAGATGTTGTCTATCTACCTCCACCACACCTTTGGCTTGACTGGTTGGTGGGTTTTATGTCCCCAGTCTGTTTCTTCTCTAGTTTGTTCTTTATTACGTTTATCCCTTCCTTCGAGTCCCGATGATTGTGTCTTCATTCCATTTTTCAAGTCCTTCGATCTTAGTCACTACGGTTTTATGAAGTTATCTACGAAGGCCAATATCTTCTCCGTGGTGCACCCATTTGTGGATACCACCGGTGGCCTCTCCTTTCTGTGGATTTTGGGTAGGAAGTAGATCTGTGGAGCCCTCCATTTGAGCTCCAACTAATCTATGTCCTATTTCCCCATTCTCTGTCATCTCATTTATTTTGTCTTCTCTCTGTAGGAGGTAGTCTATGGGCTTCGGCGATGCACTGTTCTGTGTTTTGTATAACAGTGGCACCCCCTTTGTCAGCTGGTTTGATGACAATACTGTCATCTTTGCTGAGATTTCTTAGTGCTACACGTTCCTCTGAGCTCGTATTTCGTTTCGGGCGTTTTGCATCTTTAGATGATTTCGCGAGGTTTATCTCGCTAATCGATATGAAGCTCTCCAAATACTGGGAACCTCGAGGCGGCCTCCAATTGGATTTGCCGCTCAACTTATGAACAAGGGCATTGTCATCGTAGGTGATGGTGTTGCCCTGTTGGCTACCTTTAGAGGGCCCTGTACTGGGCTTCTCTTTAGAGAAGAACTGCTTGGTTCTAAGTTTCATATGGAACTCATCTAGCTCTATTTTGAGATCCCCTTCATTGGTTCTTAGGGGTACCAGTTCAGAAATTAAGACCCTTGCTTAAGACCGACTCTTCATCTTTAGTTAGGATCGTTTTAGACAGATTTACCAATATCTGATTCTTTTTTGATATTTTTACCCATATTGTTGAAAGTTGCATGAATAGGAACACTTATCAGTTTTATTGGATCTAGACTGCATTGACTCTCTCATTAATCATTTTGCCTTTACTTTAGATTTATCATTACTTAGTGTTCAGCAGAAATGTTCAGCAGATCGGTGATAGTTCATGTTAAAGTCCATTGGGCGGCCATTAGTCAGTTTACATCACTGTTCACTTTTCCATGTGGGTGGGTGCCTGTCCTCGGCTCCTGCCTCTTCCCCTGCCGCCCCTCCCCCTCTGGGTTGGTTCGTAATCTGTGCAATCCTATGGGGTCTGGTGTTTGCCTCCACAGTACTTCCCCCTGCCACCCTGCTGTTTGGCCGGAGGGTTCTGCTGAAAACCCTGTAGATGGGTCTGATCAGCTAGTTTCGGTTCGGGTTATGACCCCTGGTATTGGTAAAGCACTGGCATTGCCGGGTCCTTAACCCATTCACAGCGGGTGATGCCATATGGCATCAACCATTCTGGGGCAGGAAGATGCCCTATTGCATCATCTGTGCTGGGGCAGTTGATGCCAAAAGGCATCATTTTCTGCGATCTAGAAGAATTAACTTTTCATGGAATAAAATTCCATGGACATCTTAAAATTTTCACATAATATAGATATGACACAGAGGTATAGAGAATAGAAAATGGAATTAAGGGTGGCATGTCCTACCTTGTGATAAGTTTTCAAATTACTGTAATTAGCCTGAGATCTCCCCCCCCTGGCAGTATATATTGCCACCACTATCTGCCATTAACCAACTATTTTGGACATAGATCCCACCATTAAAGGGTTTAACTCATGTGGGCCTGGCATCCTGGTGGAAGGTACTTTCTTTTTGGATGGAGCTTTTCTTGTTCCATATCCTCTTTGTACTTGTTTGCTTTCGCATTGTGTGCCCTGACTAGGCCCATAATGTGGTTGGTTTCTGTGGCGTCATTCTCTTTGGCTACCAGTTTGCTTACAGTGTCATAGTAAGCTTCGCTGGCATCCAACTGATCAGCATGCGCCCTGTAGAAATAATTCATTGTGGCCTTCATGACTTGGGTAGCTGTTTGTTGGTGAATTTCTTCCACCTCTTCTATAAGTGGTGTCCAAGTGATATACTGGGGTGGTTCAGTCACCCCTGCAGCCCATGATTCCATGTGACCTTCCTCGATGACACTCTGGTACCATTGGGCTCGCAGGAGTGATTTGATGGACTTGTTACCCTCGTTCTTCGCCGGCCTCCATGGGCTGTGGGCAGCATTCGGCACCAGCCGGTCGAGTCCCTGGAATGAAACAGAACCCTGATTAGTGCCAGACATCAGCAATTTATAACTTCTGAATGGGTCTGTCCGAGAGAGGTATTTTTACCTTCCCAGTCCGCCCTGTTGCGCCCCCATCTCAGTAGTTGTGCTGGTTATATTGGTCATCTCATTTGACGCTATCTTCATGACCTACTTTCATTAAAGGGATACAATCTATACCCTTCTCTGTCGCTGTATTCCCGGTTTGTGCCACAGTTGAAGTCCAGTCAAAATAAGGTCTGACTGACCACACAATCTTTCCTCTGAATTCAGAGAAAACCTATTCCTTTTTTTGTAACAATCTCTAAAAATAGCATTCAATAATTGTTGTTCTTATAAAGGAATCAGTGATGCAGACCATCCTATATCATACTCTTCTCCATGTACACCAGTTTATTTAGAGTTGTTTCTTACATGACAAGTTAATCAATATGTTAAAATATCTATGAGTGAGATGGGAATAAACCCCTTCACCTCAACATTAAAGCATGACTTTGAACAAAGTTTGGGAGCAATGTTTCGTGAAAGGTTTTACTCTCGGGAAGCACACATGGTCATATCCCCTAGGACTTGAGTGCTGTAAAACTGAACTAAGGATGGTAACAATGAAATCCTCACAAACGACAATGTAAAAGCGGGCTCCCACTATCACGATTTGCGCCTCCGACACACTACGATAGCCTTACGACAAGCGTTCCGATGAAAAAAATGAAATTTTTATCGGAAGAAACGAGTCTAGCTTTCACGATAGACCCATTCCTTCTGATAAAAATTTCATTTTTTCATCGGAAAGCTTGTCGTAAGGCTATCGTAGTGTGTCAGAGGCTCAAATCGTGATAGTGGGATACCCCTTTTACGAGCATACACGATGAGGCAATGGCACTATTGGAAACTACCCCTGATAGCAATCGGGTGAAACCCTAGCGATTGTTGAAACAACAGAGCAATGGCTTAGCGTCAGCGACTGGTAACACAACAGTAAATGAGGTGATTACTCACAGATTGATGTGGGTCAGCACGTGGAGAGACAGAGGATAGCGCTGAGGCGACTGTCGTGCAGTGTGGACAACACAGTCTATGCGAAGAGAGACCTGCTAAATTGTTGCTGCAGTGTCTCATAAAGTTCCAGATCCCTCGCTACTGTCCACATTTCTGCACCTCCTGGTCAGTCGTCTTTCAGTGTGCACTCCCATTCCTCCTAGTCTTGTCAGTCAGTCTCTCCTCCAGGATCTGCCTGAACCCTACAAAACCTCACCTTTTATTCCAACATTCAGTCTTTGTTTCATATAAGTCACATTAGTCTACCAGGGTTAAGGGTTGGAGCATATTTACCTCTCATTGGCTCCTGCCCCACGTGCCCGCGTCCACTGACGTCATATCATCAGCTTCGCTGGGGACACGTCCCCTCCTGTTACTATCCGTTATCTGGTGACTGGCGTTCCTGGCTATCCAGTAATGTTTATGATATCATACGATTACACTATTGGACCCTACATATCCATAAACTTTATACAATTCTAACATGTCTACTATTTCCAAAACGATGCCTACTAATACATATACACATACACAATTGCACTCAGTCCTAGACTCTATGATGCCTAATGAAATCTAAACGAAATCCTTGTAGCCCAACTACAATATTTCACAATTAAGATAGAGAACAAAATATACAAGATATGAAAGTACTTGAATTTAACAATTTTAGCACATCAGGCTCTGGGAGTTCATTAGATTGAACAAACTAAGAAAAATGAAGGGCTGTAAGAATTACTTCAAGGTGTTCTAGAACAGCTCAATACACTTATTTCAGGATCAACCACAGAGGATCTTGAAGACACTCAATTGATAACAGAGATAATACAATTTGCTGGTATTCCTAAATTCTGATTTGAAAAAGGAAATAACTGAAAACCTCTGGTTCCATTTCCTGGATATGGTAGATATACTCTCGTGGTAGTTAAGTCTGAAGCCACTGGACACTTAGACTTGCTAAAGTTTTTGATTGGGAACATTCATTAAATGATTAACCACAATCAGAATAAAGTTCATTATAGTATGTATCCTTCTCTGACTGTCCCATGAATCAAAGACTTGTTCTCTATGAACAGAATCTCCTGTTAATGGACCCAAGCTACTCCCTGTAACCCTATACCTCCTCCTACCCCTCCCCCTCCCCTCCTCCAGTTCCTTGGTCGCCTGCTCCTGACTGTGACCCAATTGAGTTCAAAGTCTCCAAACAGATACCCTGCACAGTAGCCAGGATATCTGTATGGAGAGTGTTGGGAATACTGGAGCAAACCAGTGCCAGAAATCCAACACCATTACCGATTGTACCAGTCCCTGTATACCAGCCAGGAGGGTAGCCATAGTATACAGGGACTGGAGCCAGTCTACTGGACACTGAGATTTCTATCTTAAGACAGTTAGGGACATATTGCCATATATGACAACCACTGGGTACACTGATTATATACTAGATGCCCTAACCAGGGGTAGAAGAATAATAACACAACCAGCAGTTGACTTTGTTCATGTCTTCTACAACCTGTTCTGATATTAATATTAATAATATGTGCAGGAAATGACTAACCCCAAAGCATTTCTGTTGCAAGTGAAAGGAGAGTTCTGCCTACCAGCCAAAATCAAGGTGGTATCATTTCTAGAAAAAAAGAAATCAATTTTGATCAAAACAAGCTCTTTGCAGCATGGTGATCAGCCTAACTGCTGCATTTTCTGCCAGTGCTGTCAACGTTAAGATGAAAACATTTTTACAACATGGTAGGAACATCTGCTTCTTTCTTTTTCTCAAGAAAGAAACAGATTACAACCTAAGCCAGGTTTAACGTGATGCTAGTTAAAGGAGAGGCTTTCTCTATTGACCCCAATTTGCCTTCCAAGAGACTGGTTGCAAGTGAAATGAAAATATTGATAATACACTAACATAATGTTTATCAATGCAACACTAGATTATGATAATATCTTTGATGTTTAAATTATTGGTAAATCAACTGCCCTTAAGTTGATCAGGTACAATGATGCTTTCCCAGCTATGGCTGAGTTTTTCATGATATAACAAAATTAATATCATACTCTCATATTTCAGTCACTCTCCTTAAGTCTCCCTGTAAGCTCATGTAAACAAATTTCAGCTAGTTCTGATAGGGCCACCATCCAATGTAGTTCTGGACATAGGGACCACCACTGTGTTTTTTGTCATAATAGGGAGAACAACTCCTTTCTCTGAACTTCAGTTGTGCCACATATATAAATATATATCCAGAGACCTTATAGGCTTTGAATAGAGGGAGTAGACGAGGTGAAATTGGGTGTGGGATACATATATAGCAACAGGTAAGACTTGGACACAAGGATTCAGGATATATCCTTTTAGGCTAACATCTATATCAGGGGAATTACAGTAATGTTTATGCATTGCAGTAAGTATAGTATATAAGCTGAGTTAGAAACACAAACAAACTTTAAAATATACCATAATTGGGACTTCTATCTGCATACATAGTTCAATCACCACCTTTCTATTGAAAAAGTCTGGTAAGGACCGTTAATAGTTGACAGGATGTTAATACAAACCAACCAACAAGCAAGCAAACTAGGTCTGATATGCTTTTTTAAAAATCATTTTTGCACCTATATCTTAGATTTACTGTCTCCTAAATCTGAAGGATTGTCTATGGAAAGTCTATGTCTGCCATTATATACCACTGTATCTGCTATGATATTGAATGTTTATCATTCAGTCGTATTAGATTTATTCCTTATAGCTATTTACTAAATAAATATGCCTTCCTGTGTAGTATATTGGAATTCCCCACCTTGGGAAACATATATTTTGCATTTTAAATCATGTTTATATCTTTATTCAAACACAAATTAGGGTATTTCATAGAATTCAAGCAGCCATATTGGATTTACACTAATGTACTCTGTGGATAGGTTTTCTTTGTTGATAAATATGAATTCCTCATCTCAGAAAACATATATTTAGCATCTTTATTCAAACCCAAATTATGGTATTTCATAGAATTCAGGCAGCCATATTGAATTTAAGCTGATTTATACAAAAGATGTTATTTCACTTGTGATTTGTATGGATTCCCCACCTCATAAAACATATGTCTAGCATTTTAAATCATGTTTCTGCCTCAATTCAAACCAGAATTATGGAATTTCATATATTCACAGTGGCCATATTGGATTTATGCTAACTTGACCTACTTCCACCACTTGGATTAATTTCGATTTTCATTCAGGCATTGTATAGGGTATTCTGAGGTAAAAGCCACTGGAATTGAATCTATTGCTTTTTTTGGCCAGTTAGGCCCTCTTTTGGCTTATTTTGACTGGACTATTGGTGTTACCCCAGTGATCTCATTCTCTTTATCTGCAGAGTAACCATCTTTCTTTAATTTGGGTGTTTCTTTCACTTTGCGGGGATCTAGTCTGTACACCTGTATCTAGATGTATCAATAACCTTAACATGTTGTCTGATTCATTTCCCCCTGTTCTGGTCTCTTTCCCCTTATCAGGAGTTGCAGTGACTTTCGGCGCTATCAGGTTGACCTCATTATTGATTTCCCGCAGATTTGGATTTGATTCTGGTTCCGGTAGCATTTTACATTTTTTGGGCGTGGTTCTGGGTTCCCTATCTATTTCTCTATCTACCTGCGGCCTTGTGGCCTTTTCCAAACCTTCTACCCCTTTATCTCCCTCGCGTTTGCATTTTGTGCGTGGTGTGTGAGTGATGGAGTTGATTTCTAGCGTCATGTGACATCCGTCCAGTGATCTATTGTTATCGGCTTCCTCTTCTGGGGTCACATACCTACATTTGTTTGTTTCTGTGCAGTTCATAGGATTTTGTACACCTGTGGTACACTTTGGAGAACCAAGCTGGGTCGTCTCGGTTTGTGTGTCTACATACAGTGTACGTCTGGATTGGGAGTGCCCACCGGCCATTTCTTTTTGCAATTTGTTCACTTGGTGTCGGGGCCAACTCAGCCTTTCCTGGTTTTTTTCTGTGTGCTGTGTCCCCACCCCCATCATGTTTCGTCTGTCATTGGATCACATAAAGTTTCAATAACATGTGATGATTCCATCTGGGTCAGTTCAGTGTGTTTTGTTGTTTGCTGCATCTGTCTGCCTTGCCACTGCTTTGTGCATGACCTAGATTCTGGTTAAGGTTATGTGCTGCACTGTTTGGGTGCCGGCTTCTGATGGTGCCCTGTGTATGTCTGGTGTTGTTGTTTTTAAAGAAATCAACAATGGATAGCTGTTTGTAACAAGGCATTGGAACAATGTGAGTATCAGTGCTTACCTTCTCTACTCTGTTCGCATCCGGAGGTCCCCCCGCCACTGCTGAGGCCCGGGTGAGTTTGAAAAAATTTGCCTGCCTTCTCGCTGCAGCCTCTACCATGGCCAGAGCTTCTCTGCGTTTGTTAGCACCGGTACCCAGATCCGCCATGTTGGTGGTCAGGAGCCGTGTTGCGCCTTCCCGTGGGTTGATGTTTTCGCCGTCATCCTTACGGGCCGTGGCCTGTGGGGTGGTCTAAGGACTTATTCTCTGCATCTTTCAGTAACATAGCCGACCACTCCTGGCCAACTTTCAATTCTGTAGAGTTTCTGTCAGTATGAGATATACTGATCTGTTTGTGGAAGATATGTTATATAGACGTTGCTTGTTGTAGCATGTAGCTTTTTTTATTATTCTTTTCTTTTTTTTATTGATATAGTTCGCCAATGATAATACATTTAGTGGTCTGCCACTATACCCTTTTACATATATGTTTGCTATGAGGTCCATCTAGATATCCTCATGTTAATACAATTACATTTACTGCAATTTCTCATTGAAGTAATAAAGTAATACAGTAATTATTAAATAATACAACAGTATATATATTAAGTAAGGTTGATAATAGCATGTATGAGAAGCTATTACCATGGTGTATGATAATGATATGATATGGGTGTTTCAGTAATTACCATCATGTTCGAGGGGATATGCGCAAACCCTTATTTAGGCCGTGTTTCGAGTAATTAATTGATTGTACAATATAACAATTTTACATGTCACCAGCCCATATTTAGGCAGTGTAGTGACCCTTTTTGGTTTTTCATTGTTTTATACTAAACAGACTATACAAGTTTAGGCCCTTATTTAACCTAAGGACACTAAGTCTTTAATGGCTCTTTTAAATTTAACTTTAGTATTCAGTTTTTTCACGTCTTCAGGTAATGTATTCCATAATTGTTTTCCCCTATATGCTGGGCTTCTTTTTAAAAATTCGGTTTTGGGTTGGGGCATTGGAAAATTTATTTTCATTTCTTGTCTTGTTCTCCTTAGTTGAATGTTATCGTCTGGTGGTTCGTCTATTTTTAATATGCGAGTTTCTAGTGCTATTTTTCGCATATACGTGGCCATTAGCTCGTCCCTTCTTCTTTTTAGAAACCTAATTGAGCAGGTCTAACGTTGACTTGCCTTTACCCTCGTTGAGGAGGCAGATCCTCAGACCCCTGTTCTGTATGTGTTGTAATTTGGATTTCAATACTGATGTGGCACTGTCATGGGCGATTGAGGCATAATCTGTTATCGGAATAATCATCTGTTTATAGACCCTAATAGCCATTGACCTAGACAATAAGTGTCTGCTTTTAGCAAATACAAATAGCTTTCTGTTTAATTTCTTTATTACATGTTTTAAGTTTTTGTCAAGGGTTAAGTTGTCGTCCAATATTACTCCCAGATAGTTATATTCGTATACCCTTCCTACAATATTCATTCCAATATATAGATCATCAAAGATACATTTCTTCAGTTTCAGTTTAGAGCCATACCAAACAACTTTAGTTTTTTTAGCGTTGATTGTTAAAAGATTTTCCACCGTCCACTCCGACAAAACGTCAAGTCCCGATTGAATTTTTTTAACCAAGTCCACAGGGTTATTACTTGAATCATAGATAACAAGGTCGTCTGCATACATTTTTATAGAGAGGCCTTTGTTTACAAGTAATTTTGCCATGTCGTTAATGAAAAATATAAACAACAGAGGGCCAAGGACTGAGCCTTGCGGAACTCCATAACGTACAGGGGCTAATGCCGATGTGTGCTTGCCAAAACTGACTCGTTGAGTGCGGATAGATAGATATGAGCCGATCCAGTTGACAAAAAAGTTTGGTAGTTTTTCGCCTAATTTGGCTAGTAAGACTCCATGATGGACCGAGTCAAAGGCTTTTCTGAAGTCTACATATACACAGCCAGTAACCAAGCTTTTATCTCTGGCTGTGTACAAGTCATTAGTCAATTTATAGATGGCGTCAATAGTGCCTTTATTTGGAAGATAACCAAACTGCTCCTTATTAATTAAATTCATTTCTTGAAAATTTTCAAGCAAGAATTTATGTACCAGCTTCTCGAGTAATTTTGTTTGAGCTAGGAGTATAGTAATGGGTCGCCAATTACTTGGATCAGTCAAATTTCCTGATTTAGGGATGGGGGTAACGTTAGCTGTCTTCCAATTATCAGGGAAGCAACTGGTGTCAATAGACCTTTGAAACAGATACAATATTTGGGGCGATATTAGCATAAAAGTGTCCTTTAATACCTCACTCCTGATATTCTTAATGCCACTAGGTTTATATATGCTCATTTTTTTAAGTAGGGTCTGTAGTTCATCAAGTTGTAGCAACAATCTGGTATTGTCGTCAGGATTCTCGTTCGGCAGTGGTAGCCATAAGGATGTGAGTATGTTTTGATTGATGTTCGGATTTATGTCAACAGCCAGCTTTTCACCAATTTGAGCAAAGTATTTGTTTATATATTCAGGTGAGTCTTGCGACACGATTTTTTCATTTGTATCTGGGTCATGTATGATAGGTGGATTCGCATTACTACCTTTGTTATGCCAGATTAATTTTATTTCCCGCCAGAATCTTCGGGGGTCATTTTCATTCTCATTTAGTTTTCTTTTCATTATATCCGATTTGGCTTTCTTTGTCAGTCTGCCTATTTTATTTCTAAGCATTTTGGCCCTCGTTAGGCTAGTCCCGTTTTTGAACCGCAGGAAATCCTTTACAAAGTATTCTCGTTCTTTAATATAAGTCATTATTTCGTCAGTCATCCAGACCGATCTTTCACGTTTAATTGTCCAAGTCTTGAGAGGACAGTAGTAATTAAGGAAATCAGTTACTTCCCTTAGTATAATATCCCATAGCTCGTTAGGGTCTGTGATAGTCCAGAAATGATCCCAATCCACCAGTCTAAGCCAGTCCTTTAATTTGCCCGAATCATAATTTTTATAATCTCTACCGGTAAATTCTTTTTGTTTATTATCTCCGACCTTAATCTTTTTTCGACATGCGAATACTGGTAAATGATCACTACATAATAAGTTTAATACCCCGGATTTATTAACATTATCACAATTGGTAAAGATGTTGTCGATACAACTGCCTTTGCTGCCGAACGGTCTAGTGCACATATTTATCAGTCTTTTACAATTCAAGTTAGATGCGACCTCTTCTAGCATTTCAGCGTCCCGTGTGTTAGGGGTAAAAAAATTTATGTTGAAGTCTCCGAGTAGCCATATTTCCATTTTATTGATGTTGTCTATAGTCTCAAGCCGTTTTAGGAAATTAATAGCTAAAATCCTGCTCCCGCGGGGGGGCATGTATACTGTACAAACTAATAGCGGGCGCTGTCCGGTGGGGATATTTGAATAACCAAAGATTCGATATCACTGGATATAGTGCAATGTTCGTCTAATTTGTGGGCATATTTGGCCAGGTGTGGTTTTAAATAACAGGCTAGCCCTCCCCCTTTTCCTTCATCGCGATCCATACGGAAGATTTTTCTGTCCCCCCAGCGTATCATATTGTCAGTATGTCTCTCCTTCAACCACGTTTCACTAAATGTTGCTATATCGATTGTAGCTAATTGGTTGAAGAGTTCATCTTTTCTCTTATAGAAGTTCCATGTATTGTAATGTAAGACTTTTAGCCCTGATAGATGTGTCAGTTCTTCGATGCTTGTAGTCATCGTATAATAAGTGTTCAAATGATTATAATGAACAAAGATGTATCAAGTGATGTGGAAAAAGTGTTAGAAAATGAAGGGGTCAATCTACAATTATCCCCACAGAGCTGGAAGGCGCAACGTGGGGTTGAGGGCGTCTGTGAGGCCAGGGTTAACTGGACTTATTTCACAGGCATCATTGAAATGGTGATATTAGAGATGGAGTTCAATGAACTTTCTTTAGGAGGTAAGTGAGAGAGCATGGTGGGTGTTTTTCAGTACATAATTCATAATTCAAAGTGGATGTTTTTCTCTTTAACAATGTGATAATATACAGTAGGATAAGATGCGTTCGGATCAAGGTAGACACGAAGAAACAATATAGTGAGAAAAGGAACAATGAACCTTTACTAACATTTTCTGTAACTGAGTGTCTATTATGGTCATAGTGGATTATTATACAATATTGCGGTTACACACTATTAGATTCGATCCATTAATCATTCAGTAATTTTAGTCCGTGTAGTCCGTGAGCCGCCCATTTTTAGGTAGCTTTTGGTTCGACTCTTATTACGTATATTTATATATGACCAAGACCATTTTCGGGTAAGGGGAGACCAAGAAAGCAGTGAGAGTGTAAGTTAAATGTTTGAGATAACATATAATTTAGCCACATCACATCTTTGTGGGGCTACCGTGGGTAGATATTGCAGTGCGTGAGTTCATTTGCCGACATAATATATTTGAAGTAATATAAGCATTACAATCAGTATCAAGTGACAAGTGACCGATATATATATTATGTATATATTAGCAAATATATTTCTGTGGGTAAGTTCAAAGCCTGGGGCACCCTCCCGTATTTAGGAGATGCTTGAGTACAAGTCCAAGAAATTCACTTGTGGTACAGATACATGAAGTCACTTATTGCCTTAGCGTAGGCATCTGCCAGCCTGGGGAAATATTGGGATTCCGGATGGCAGCCATCACATAGTTTTGCATACAGTGTTCCCTCTCGGTTTTCTAAATTCAGATTACGGCTCATTGACCTGCCTCTTCCCTCACACCATTGGTTTGTTACTTCAGCATCACCCTCTGTTATTGGCCGAATCAAATGCACTTTTTTGGCCGCATCTCTCGCCATCTAGCAACCCGACCCGCTGTCCTATTTATCACAGGGTCACCCAAGTGGGTGCGGAGGTGGGTTGGTGTGTGCCCTAGTTCTGTGGCTTCCACGCCATGGCTGGTGTGTCTGCGTCAGTATCACGTGACTGCCTTAGAAACGGGGGCCAGGTTTCTCCAGCACTGACGGGAGTGCTGTGCGTCTCTTACAGGCTGTTTTTGCAATCTTTTTAGCTTGTGGTTTTGATATTAACTTTAATTTTGTCAAGCTTTTGGCTATCACATCAAGTTAGTGCTTATTCTCTTCCGATTCAGTGAGTTTACTTCTCAGGGTTCTGGGGTTTGTGTGGATAGTTTTTGGTTCAAAAAGGTGTATTATCTTACTTTTTTTTAATTTTGTAGCTCTTTTTGGTCCAAGTATTTTTACCTTTTGGGGGAGACTGTTTTTTGGTCTGGCTTGGAGATACCAATTGTTCAAAATATGTGTGGGAACTCTCCCGGAAAAAATTGGAGCCCCAATTTTTGTAAATCGGTAAAAAAAAATCGGCACCCTGATCGATTCACGAAAATCGGGGAGAGTTCCCACACCTCTTTCCAGGATCATATCCCTAAGCTTTAAGCTTCTATAACACCTCATCCTGACTGGTAACAGGATGTCTGGGGTGTTACGCTGGTTCCTGGGTATCCGCTAGGAGGCTCGGTGGAGATTTACCTGCAGGGAGAGCCCGATGAGTTTGTTCAGATCATGTTGACGCTGCGAGTGCATGCACGGGCTTCAGAATGTAAATAAACAACATGGCGTGGGTGATAGGTGCGTCGGCAAAACTGAATCGCGATCATACTGTCAATAACAATAGTGATATAAAAAGGCATATCTAGTCGGAAAGCAATGTATCCCCATAGTTTCTTTGTTGTTAAGTATCAAAACCAAACTGACATTCGATTACTGGACTGCATGCACTGCCTTGTCAAGTGAGTGGAGTAGAAGCCACCAGATTCAAAACAAACAACATGGCGAGTGGGGTGCAAGTGCGAGTAGGAACCACAAGTAATTGAAAATGCACACTGTAACTGAATAAATTAAAAGAAATCTAACAATGATATGAAGTTTTGTAACCCTGCCTATATTTTGGAATGTATTTTGTATGCTGACAGTCGATTCATATGGAAGATGCACTGTCATAATTAATTATCAAGTGCCTGCGGCCCCTATCATCACTCAAGCACCTGTCAATGTCATCAAATTTCGTTTTCGAATGATATTTTGGTCATAATATTATACCACAAGTTCTGTTTACTACTTCCTAATGTATTGTGTTATTTCAATGCTAAACCGGAGTATATTTTTCATGATTCTCGGATGCTTCAATGTGCACAAGTCTGTTAGTTTTCGAAATTTAGCTAGTTCCCCAGTCTGTCACCTGCTTCTTATGATGCAATCAAAACCAGCGTTTACCACTGCCAGTGGTCCACCCGTGTGGTACTACCTGCCTGTAAGAAGCCAGCGGCGTACACAGGCGGAACCCAGACAATCTGGGGTGTGTGGATTAATGTTCCCCATATATACACATCAACAGGCAACAGTCTGCCATTATATACCACTGTATCTCTATTAATTTTTATAAGTCTGCTATTTACTAAATAACTATGCCTTCCTGTGTAGTATATTGGAATTCCCCACCTTGGGAAACATATATTTTGCATTTTAAATCATGTTTAAATCTTTGTTCAAACACAAATTAGGGTATTTCATAGAATTCAAGCAGCCATATTGGATTTACACTAATGTACTCTGTGGATAGGTCTTCTTTGGTGATTAATATGAATTCCTCATCTCAGAAAACATATATTTAGCATTTTAAATCATGTTTACATCTTTATTCAAACACAAATTATGGTATTTCATAGAATTCAGGCAGCCATATTGAATTTAAGCTGATTTATACAAAAGATATTATTTCACTTGTGATTTGTATGGATTCCCCACCTCATAAAACATATGTCTAGCATTTTAAATCATGTTTCTGCCTCAATTCAAACCAGAATTATGGAATTTCATATATTCACAGTGGCCATATTGGATTTATGCCAATTTGATCTACTTCCACCACTTGGATTAATTTCGATTTTCATTCAGGCATTGTATAGGGTATTCTGAGGTAAAAGCCACTGGAATCAAATCTATTGCTTTTTTTGGCCGGTTAGGCCCTTTTTTGGCTTATTTTGACTGGACTATTGGTGTTACCCCAGTGATCTCATTCTCTTTATCTGCAGAGTAACCATCTTTCTTTAATTTGGGTGTTTCTTTCACTTTGCGGGGATCTAGTCTCTACACCTGTATCTAGATGTATCAATAACCTTAACATGTTGTCTGATTCATTTCCCCCTGTTCTGGTCTCCTTCCCCTTATCAGGAGTTGCAGTGACTTTCGGCGCTATCAGGTTGACCTCATTATTGATTTCCCGCAGATTCGGATTTGATTCTGGTTCCGGTAGCATTTTACATTTTTAGGGCGTGGTTCTGGGTTCCCTATCTATTTCTCTATCTACCTGCGGCCTTGTGGCCTTTTCCAAACCTTCTACCCCTTTATCTCCCTCGCGTTTGCATTTTGTGCGTGGTGTGTGAGTGATGGAGTTGATTTCTAGCGTCATGTGACATCCGTCCAGTGATCTATTGTTATCGGCTTCCTCTTCTGGGGTCACATACCTACATTTGTTTGTTTCTGTGCAGTTCATAGGATTTTGTACACCTGTGGTACACTTTGGAGAACCCAGCTGGGTCGTCTCGGTTTGTGTGTCTACATACAGTGTACGTCTGGCTTGGGAGTGCCCACCGGCCATTTCTTTTTGCAGTTCGTTCACTTGGTGTCGGGGCCAACTCAGCCTTTCCTGGTTTTTTCTGTGTGCTGTGTCCCCACCCCCGTCATGTTTCGTCTGTCATTGGATCACATAAAGTTTCAATAACATGTGATGATTCCATCTGGGTCAGTTCAGTGTGTTTTGTTGTTTGCTGCATCTGTCTGCCTTGCCACTGCTTTGTGCATGACCTAGATTCTGGTTAAGGTTATGTGCTGCACTGTTTGGGTGCCTGCTTCTGATGGTGCCCTGTGTATGTCTGGTGTTGTTGTTTTTAAAGAAATCAACAATGGATAGCTGTTTGTAACAAGGCATTGGAACAATGTGAGTATCAGTGCTTACCTTCTCTACTCTGTTCGCATCCGGAGGTCCCCCCGCCACTGCTGAGGCCCGGGAGAGTTTGAAAAAATTTGCCTGCCTTCTCGCTGCAGCCTCTACCATGGCCAGAGCTTCTCTGCGTTTGTTGGCACCGGTACCCAGATCCGCCATGTTGGTGGTCAGGAGCCGTGCTGCGCCTGCCCCGGGGTTGATGTTTTCGCCATCATCCTTACGGGCCGTGGCCTGTGGGGTGGTGTCCATGTCTAAGGACTTGTTCTCTGCATCTTTCAGTAACATAGCCGACCACTCCTGGCCAACTTTCAAATCTGTAGAGTTTCTGTCAGTATGAGATATACTGATCTGTTTGTGGAAGATATGTTATATAGACGTTGCTTGTTGTAGCATGTAGCGACCACCAGTGTTCCCTCTCGGTTTTCTAAATTCAGATTACAGCTCATTGGCCTGCCTCCTCCCTCACACCATTGGTTTGCTACTTCAGCATCACCCTCTGTTATTGGCCGAATCAAATGCACTTTTTTGGCCGCATCTCTCGCCATCTAGCGACCCGACCCGCTGTCCTATTTATCACAGCGTCACCCAAGTGGGTGCGGAGGTGGGTTGGTGTGTGCCCTAGTTCCTTCCGATTCAGTGAGTTTACTTCTCAGGGTTCTGGGGTTTGTGTGGATAGTTTTTGGTTCAAAAAGGAGTATTATCTTACTTTTTTTTAATTTTGTAGCTCTTTTTGGTCCAAGTATTTTTACCTTTTGGGGGGAGACTGTTTTTTGGTCTGGCTTGGAGATACCAATTGTTCAAAATATGTGTGGGAACTCTCCCGGAAAAAATTGGAGCCCCAATTTTTGTAAATCTGAAAAAAAAATCAGCACCCTGATCATTTTACGAAAATTGGGGAGAGTTCCCACACCTCTTTCCAGGATCATATCCCTAAGCTTTAAGCTTCTATAACAACTCATCCAGACTGGTAACAGGATGTCTGGGGTATTACGCTGGTTCCCGGGTATCCGCTAGGAGGCTCGGTGGAGATATACCTGCAGGGAGAGCCCGATGAATTTGTTCACATCATGTTAATGCTGCAAGCGCATGCACGGGCTTCAGAATGTAAATAAACAACATGGCGCGTGTGATAGGTGTGTCGGCAAAACTGAATCGCGATCATACTGTCAATAACAATAGTGATATAAAAAGGCATATCTAGTCGGAAAACAATGTATCCCCATAGTTTCTTTGTTGTTAAGTATCAAAACCAAACTGACATTCGATTACTGGACTGCATGCACTGCCTTGTCAAGTGAGTGGAGTAGAAGCCACCAGATTCAAAACAAACAACATGGCGAGTGGGGTGCAAGTGCGAGTAGGAACCACAAGTAATTGAAAATGCACACTGTAACTGAATAAATTAAAAGAAATCTAACAATGATATGAAGTTTTGCAACCCTGCCTATATTTTGGAATGTATTTTGCATGCTGACAGTCGATTCATAAGGAAGATGTACTGTCATAATTAATTTTCAAGTGCCTGCGGCCCCTATCATCACTCAAGTACCTGTCAATGTCATCAAATTTCGTTTTCGAATGATATTTCAGTCATAATATTATACCACAAGTTCTGTTTACTACTTCCTAATGTATTGTGTTATTTCAATGCTAAACCGAAGTATATTTTTCATGATTCTCGGAGGTTTCAATGTGCACAAGTCTGTTAGTTTTCGAAATTTAGCTGGTTCCCCAGTCTGTCACCCGCTTCCTATGATGCAATTAAAAACCAGCGTTTACCACTGCCAGGGGTCCACCCGTGTGGTAGTACCTACCTGTAAGAAGCCAGCGGCGTACACAGGCGGAACCCAGACAATCTGGGGTGTGTGGATTAATGTTCCCCCATATACACATCAACAGGCAACAGACTTCTTACACCAACACTGAACTGGCCTTCTAGTTTCTGTTTACCGCTCTCCCACCATCGTCCAATCCACCGCCCCCCCCCCCCCCCCCCCTGCACACACGCCGCTGGTTCGGTGGTCATTCACTAGGGGGCGTTGCGAAATTAGACGTGTTCGTGCGGAGGAACTTGCAGGGGGAACCAGCCAGCCAGCCCCCCCCCCCCCCCCCCCACGACAACGACCCCGACTACAAGACTAGGCCCGTACCCCCAGAACAACAATGGTGTTTTGGAACTCTTAATAAAGCGATTAAAAAGTACCTAGCGTTGGATTTACATTATAGTACAGAGGCAGGCGGACCTATGAAGTTCATAACTATGTCCGCGGTGTCTTGCCACACCGAAATGCATATTGTATACAGAAACTCAAAGCTTCAGTCTGTGCTCAGACCGGAACTTAGAATGGAACTGTAAGGAACCAATTCCCTGAAGGAACTGAGTCTCCACCAGGAGCCCTGGCCACCGCAAAGTACTGTGAGTAATTATAATGGATTTGGTATTTGGCCTTGACCCACCACTTTAGAACTGGTAATGGTGTTAGTTGAGGTCTATGTGATGTAAAAGGTACTCCGAATTATTTGTATGTATTATTGAGATATGGTGGACAGTTTAATTGGTTGTATCTGTTACTTGTCAGTAACATCGTTTGTTGTATTTATTCAAGCGTGTCCGTATAACTATATACATGTACGTTGCCTAGAGGTTAGAGGGGTCACATAAAGACTCCCAGCAAAAATTGCAAAAATACTATCCTTTCACTATATTCGTGCTTTTCACTGTGTTATTGGGGAAGGAGCAGGGTGCCAGTTTCTCAGGGTCATAGAGGCATGCCCAGCTGACCATGACCAATCACTCAAGACCGAAATATATGAAGACCCACTGGTGCTTGATGTGTTTGGATCCTAAAATCGGGCAGTTGCAGAAATGGTTAGTTGACTGGGTGCAAGTGAGTTAAAGAATATTGTAGACTGAATGTCGGCCAAACCTTTTAATTGTGATCAATTTATAATTGCACGCTCATTCATCAAACATACCATTTGCTCCCAGTTGGAGGTATAACAGCGGTCGGTATTTGATGCAGGTATCAGGGTTGTTTTTGGTGTGTGTCTTCTTATTGAGTAAAAGAGCATAGGTGTTTTCTTCTTATGCAGAAACCATAGTACATGTATATTATAAATATATGCGTCCGTTTTTGCTATACTATATTCTCTGCCTGCTGAATCTGAGGATGGATTTGTTGGTGAGTGGGTGAGTGGGTGGTTGTGCAGTTCCCAGGTTTAATACACTCAAACAGTATAATGACCTTATTAGTCCAGTCCCGCACAGTTATATTAGTAGAAGTATTAATCAACACTATTAAAAATTATAGACAACAATATACAATTTTTTCTCATAATATATATATTTCGTCCTATTGTTCACTTCTAATTTATAATACACTCCTTTGTGTTCAAGCTCTTGATGTTAGTCCATTCCATGTTCAGTTCTTACATGTCTCTGTACCTCACCTGAGGTAATGGAGCATTATGACAGATGACAAAGTAATCATCTCTACACCATCCAAAGTCATGTTATTTATCGTTTGTGGATTTAAAATATACATGGCTTCCTTTTATCATGTTCTATTTCACCAGATAAATGTCAATGCCAACTTATATTTATGCATCATCAGAATTATGATTAGGCAGTTATAAGTATTGATAATGTAATATTTAGTCATAGGAAGACAATAGCCACTAAGTGGTATGGGTTTTTTTTATAGTTATTATCGATTTCTCTTTATCTAACCAGTTTTGCCTTTTATCCAGATCATTTTGGACATTACTATAACAGCTATAATGTTTTCACACCTTGTACCAGATGTCAAAACTCTCCACTCAGGTGTTATGCCTCAGAAGGTGTGATAGGCTAACTGTGAAAAATATGGGCTGTGTCTGTGAATTTAAAACTATACACATAGGCACCCACTGCACTGTGAAACCACATCAGGTCGCACGCCTCGTTTTTAAATAAGCACTGCGACGCCATATTGCTCTGTGTCTATCAGCTTTACTCACACCTTTCTGACTTGTATAGCCATATTTTACCAATAACAACTATGTTTTAAAACCGTAACAAAATCTTGGACGAGCGCGTAGTGCACTATGTCGCTTATGGATTTTGTCTGAAATGGACATAGGCATTTTTATTGATAATGTTTTCAGAATTCTTTTTTTAATCAATAGGAAGTTTTCGAGAATACAAACAAAATGTACTCAAATATCAGAGGGCTTAAATCAAAAGTCGTACTCCTATTGCAGTTCACCAAAACTTTTCGTATCGATCATTTCTGGGAAAATATCAAGGGCTTCCACAAGTAGCACTCAACAAACTCATAATAGAATAACAATAGGCTCAATGGGCATCGATGTCCTCCTAAGCATACATGCAGAGAATACCGTGGGGATTTACACATTGGCACCGCGCAGGTGAAATCCATAATAAGAGGTGACACTGCGGCGGTGGAGTCCATTGTTGACAGATGAACAACACGTTTGGTATTCATGGGCGGGTGAGTCTGTGTGGTTGTGAGGAAAGAAAAACCGGGAGCCAGGAGAACGAGTTGCTACATGGGAATTTTCCAAAGAACTGTGTCTTATGTGATATATTTAGGGCGTGAATGTTGTTTTGGCATGCTTTCTGATGATCTCGCTTCAAACTTGTGGATCCTGACGACTTTCAATGACCCACATTACGGCGTTTCGACCTGCCAATTCCCCCCCCCCCCCCCCCCCCCCCCCACACACACACACACACTATTTGCCATTTTGGGGCACATAGTCGTCAGGTTGAATAGGGGATAAAGATTTCAGGGTGACGATTCCCATCGCCAACAGCACGCAATCCGGCACCATCTGACGACCATTTCTTAACCGATTAAATGTCTCCGCGTACATTTAATCGGTGGCAGAATTAAATTGACCCTAAACCCATAAAGCTCAAAACACCGATTTTGGAACATTGACGTTACGGAGTTGGTAGATGTAAGACAGCTAGGTAAGGGTCAGCCAAAGATTAGTGAACATTCCAAGTAACGAAAAACATTTACAGACAGACAAACATAATGCAGTGTAGGAATAACGGGGACAGTTTGGGACCATTATCATTATAGTATTGGCGACATAGATATATCATTGATATAGTTACTTATATTTCCCTTTTTGACCTGGAAGATATCATGATCAATATGTGTTCCCTAAACGACGTTTCACTACATCTTCCTAAAGACTGGTCATATGATTCATGTCTATGAGTTCAATGTCTCAAAAATAATTGGTTCTAATAGAAAACGTTTGACTTCTTTTCAGAAACTATCATAAGATTTCATGTACTGGATAATTGTCGTTAGTAAATTCCATAATTTAGCTGCACTCTACAGTGGGCTGTTTCTGTACGAGGCTTTTTTAATATCACCTTTATTTTAGCATTATTCTGGTTTCAATGGTTCCCACAGACATAATATGTTCACTATTCATTACCCACCAATACAGATGAATTGCTTTTCTACAGTACAAATACACAATATTGACTGGTTTCAGATACAAGCGGTGGTATGGTCCCAAGAGTCGATGGATATTGCGCAGAGGCAACTCAGAGGAGCATAGAACTGCTTTTATCTGAAACCAGTTAATATTGAGTCCGTACTCTTCAGCTATCATGAAAATAGATTCGATTTGTTGAGATACCCCAAGGGTAAACCTATGTGATCTGTATTAATCATGTTTTTGGAAATAAAGTTGCTTTATGAAAAAAAATATATATATTGTATTTATTATCCACCTCTTCCTGACAAGTGGCGTACCGATATTAGTTCATTTTAGGTATGCACTATTTTTTCATGGGCATTATCTTTCCGTATGCGCCGGGGTTTTTCAGCCCGAAGCATACAACATATTTGTATGCTCCGGGTATGTAGATACATCCATGTGGTTTCTATGGACACTATGTATTCGATGGATAATAAAGGTCGGAGTTTTACCTGTCTAATAGATCAATAATCCTTATACAGTACATATACACGTAGCTCTTCTGCTGCGAATTACAATTCATTTAACTACAGTCTTTAGTTGCTGTCGGCCATGTTTGTGACTAAAAAATATTGATAGTCTACATATTCTGATTTTGGTAGAATCATATGTTTAACGTTTTGCATTCACAGCTTTCTCTGCGATTTTTTTAAATTATTTATTTATTAGCCATTTCTGTGCGTTACAGTTCTTCCAATGGACTATATCAGACAATTATTGGTGAGTCAGCGTTTACATTGAGATAAAAAAATTAGGGATGAAGTATTCTAAAAATGAAAATATTAATATTAACAGCGCAAGTAAGAGTAGGCTCAATCTCCTTGCATCTTGGCAATTACTTCTTGTTTGTTTGTGCCCGTAACTAACAGCACTGGGCCGTCTATGTACATGGTAGCTTTAACATGCTTGAACACATTGAAAACACTATTACCACACTGCACGAAACTAACCACTTTACATATATATGCGAACGGCGTATACAGGTATGCTTTTGCGTATACAAGGTCGCCCTATTCCCCATGTGTATACGCCTTATCTATTGGCGCATATACATGTCCATGGTGCGGTCATATATACGTCATATAGACGCCTGATTCTGTCGTATTTACGCCTCTATCGCATAGTTCCGATCTCTGCCACTTGGGGACACCACTGGTAGCATATTTCATTAACCATTAGTCATTAAGTCCTTGGTATATGGAAAATCCAATGTTATATTATCAATTTTGATTATAAAATTGTTCTAAAACCCTATTTCTTATCTTTTCATTAAATAAATATAATAAACCAAGCGGTTTTTTGTTTTCTAAACTTTTTTTTAAACATTTTTTAAGTTTTTCAAAACACCACTCTTCTGAAGTCATACTTTGGGTACTGTATATATAACACAAGGTCTGGTCAGTTATCAACCTACCACCCCAAGTGCTGCCACACATATGCTGCCGACACCGCTTTGACACCTGCCGCTTTGACACCCGTCTACACACAGCCATGCGCCTGCCCACCCAGAGACAATAGGGGAACAGGGCTTCACTAAGAGCTCCCGCCTAAAGTGCTAAAACAACAGACTGATAATCCGCAGGGGCTGGGGAAGGAGGACTTCCTTTTTTATCTTTCATCATACACACATATATATACGCCCGGCGTATATATATCACGCAGAGGTTGTTTTATCTCGGATACGCCTGGTGTGAAATACAGCCAAGTCGCGTCCGTATACAAAAGGAAACGGTCTTGTATACGCCTCATACGCTGGTGCAGATTAGACGTGTATACAAATGAAAAGAAGTCGATTTACAGCCGTTACGTGCGATGCCGCGATGCCGCATATGTGAATAAAGGCGTTAGTTTCATGCAGTGTCAAAAATGATAAACAAAACAGGGCCTTTAATATCTAAAATAAAAGGTGAGTGATGTTGACAATCATTGTGGTTACATTCTTTTCTTTCCTTTTCTTTTTTCAACTGGAGTTGAAGAAAATATATATGTTGGAAAAAGTTGCGAATTATTGTTTGGTATGCTCTATATCATCGATTACCCTGATAAAAGAGTCTGCACAGAGACTCATCTGTTGTGATACTATTGAGAATATATTTCCTTTTCAAAAACATTTCTGCATTCCAACTTTATATTTTTCTATTTTCAGTGAACTACAAGTTCAAGAATCCACTGGTATGTAATAAGCACAATTTACTACTATAAAATAGTTATATAGTTATTCACCAATATTATGTAGATGGATTATAGGCCCAACGGCTGATCATCTTCCAAAATTCTTTAACCTGTGGGCATTGTACGAAATAAATTCTAAATTATCAGGTATGCTTCTTCGCAAAACGAACAATTGGGACTACCTGGGATTTTTGGATAATATGATTTATAACTCGTCATTGAGAAGATTGGTGTTTTGAAGCCTTGGAGGATAATCAAAACATAATTTAAAAATTTTCTTACATCCTATAGAGTTCTGAGCATTTCGTTCCTCCTCTGTGGTCAAAGCAAGTTTCTCTTTTGAAAAGAGGGTTTGAGTTTCTTTTCACTGAGAAGGAAGTTATCTATCATCCTTCTGTGTGTCATTTCACCGTGTTACTTTGATGGTTGTTTCGTTCAAATCTGGGAGTTCCTTGCATTTAAAAAAAAGTTTATTTGCAATCAATTGTACCATTATCGGATCACAAATATCTTACTAAGACTTGGGGAGGCGATGATCTTTCGATTCGCTCGTTAATTCCCTATTATTAACCCATTCACGCAGGGTGATGCCTAAAGGCAACAACCACGGTTGGCCGGGTGATTTACAAAATATTCATTTTTGTGAACAAAATTGGAAATATTTGCTCAATAATCATAAAACTTTCACAGTATGTAGGTATAACATCATATCTAATATTTGTTTGCAAAATGAAGAATATTATTAACGATCGCATATCATGTCACATGATGGAAATATAAAATATATACAATATAGCCTCTCTACCTGGCCTTTAGCAGTATTCACTGGCAATATAGTACTCGGCTCCATACCTGTGCTATTGCCATGGGCACCTGGCGCGATAGGGTTGATGTCAACTTCGTCGTATCGTCTCAGAATCTGTTACCTGTAGATAGAGCCACTTGCTGTGTTAGCCATAGGAACATTGTAACCTCACACATCCTATTGACTAGACTTTGTATTGACTTTGTTTAATGAGTATACTATTTCACGAAGCATTGATTATTGTAGAGTTGAATTGCCTTCAATATCATGCAAGTACAAACCATGTTCTTAATAAACCTTTGATGATGTTTTACATCTCTCTCAATACTTTACTTTCATTGACTTAATTGGTCTATCATTCAGTCTGATGTCTGTCTTTGTTCCTCATATCCGATGTCGCACAAATCACAATCTTGAGCATTGCTCATACTACCCTCTATTTTTAGTTCACTTAAACTAGATGTAGGCCTTTTTCCATTCTCATTGTTTTAAGTACCAATGAATGTTCACTCTGTGTGCTCTCCCATTGAGAGCAAGTTCTGTGATTGTCGGTATTCTAAGTACACACGGAGTAAACCAACTCTCATGCACACACCAGCTAGAAGGGCGACCTCACCCCAGGTAGACTGAGGCCTCCAGTACCTGCTGAGCATTCCTATCACCACCAAGCAGCTAGCGAAGCTCACCTTGTTATCGTCTAGATGGTGTCTTTTCTACCCTACTGCTCTACGCGTGCAGCACTCTGATATACTCAATCCAACAGCCTCTAATATCGTCTGAACATCAAGTGACTAACCACTTCCATATAGAGAATACCTATGACTTTTCATCGTACCATCGTCTTACCTTTTGCTCATGATATCCTATGTTATACCACACTTTTAACTACCACAATAACCATTAATAATTGTCGTACAGGCACACAGTGCACAATGGTATTCTATTGTTCTCCCAGGCAAACATTCTAAACAACATAATATGGCGTGGGGTAATTATAATGTTATCTATAAAATTTTACTGTATGATACAGAGCTTGTAGATTAGTCCATAATGATATTTATAAAAATACAACTGTGGCAGTATCATAATTCTGTTATGAAATTATGTGTATTTTTTCGAGACCGTATTATTTTGAGACCAAAGTGTCACATGTGATCATATTATCAATCTTCAGTTTATCTAATACTGAGATTTCATAATTTTCTGTCAAGTTCTTCACACGTGAGAAATATTTTCCCGTTAAATATGCTCCCGATACACATCGATACGCTTCGAACATGTTGGATTTAATCGTGAGACCTATGATTCATGGTTTTTAACCGTGACCTGTCGGGAGCCAATCGTGGCGTATCGATGTGTATCGGAGTGTCAATCGTAGAAGTGTGGTACACTGCCACGACTTTGCCTGACCTCACAATTAATTTTTTTAAATTAGAATCAGGAAGTTTATCATTAGGCCTATTGCGTGTATCGCGAGCGCAGTGAGTGCGTCGTTTTGGTGGTGCTTTCTTTTAATATTTTTGCTTAGCTCTTTTATTTTCAGTATTTTCCCCCAGATTGTGTTATACATGTGTCTTTCCCTCGTAGTGTGCATATTTGTCAATTCCACAAAGTACATATATGAGATCAATCAATAATGATTTCTTCATAGCTAAGATATTTCAGTTTAAACAGAAAGTCCAGCTAAGTATTTGATATGATGTTTCAGTTGACGCACGGAAGCATAACCTGTAAACTTGCATTGCAGAGCTTTTGAAAAGGCGATGCCTCCACGGATGATTGACTTCCGCGCTGATCCAGTTGCCTCCTACGCAATGATCCGTTACAGGAAGAATTTATTTGGGTTGTAATGTCATCCAGCCCTCATACATAATGCAACATTAATGGCTAATGGATGACCTGTTTGTAAACTAACTGGGAGGGTGTGTGCCATCAATAAATCAATGTCCACAGACCTCATCTCTAAGTTCACATACGGCAGATATGAAGTGCAGGATGAAGCTCGACTCCGCGACACACAGTTATTTCATACTCTTATCAGTGGCAAGTGTACTCGTCATATTAGCCCTGGCAACATTCGGACAATCAATAGATACAAGCAGATGGCATGTCCCAAAACCAGCTGTCAATTTCACAAACGCCACTAGCACCAGCAATACTACCAGTCCTCCGGTCACGCCAAGTATTCCCAGGATCCTGCACCAGACGTGGGACACGGAGAAGGTTCCTAGAGCCTTCAGGGCCTGGATCAGCAGCTGGAGGAAACTCCATCCTGAATGGGAGTATTGGTTCTGGACGGAAGCAGATGTGCGCCGCTTGTTACGGGCGCATTACCCGCGTTACCTCTCTCTGTACGACGGGTACCGGGCGAGCATCTTTCGCGCGGATGTGATGCGCTATTTTGTGCTGTATCATTATGGCGGCGTCTATGCAGACCTCGATGTTGAGGCTCTGCGTCCCTTGGACACTCTACTTAATACTTCGGGTTGTATTCTCAGTTACGAAACCTACGAGCATGCTTACTTTCTCTACCACCAAACAACCCCTGTTGTTATGACGACAATCATGGCAAGCAGGCCAAAACATCCCTTCTTCAAGATGGTCCAAGAATCACTTCATGCTACATCTAAGAAAAAGAACGTTCTTGATGCAACTGGACCGTTTTTGCTCAATACGGTTTACTTGAAATACATACGTAGCAACACCAGCAAGACTCCATCTAATTCTATCACTGTTCTTGATCCGAAATATCTGCTGCCAACGTTTGACAACGGCATCTTGGGGAGAATGCGGCGGGAGTGTCTATTTGTTCACAGTGGTGCTTTGGCTAGACTCAAGAAGAGGCTGTGTAAGTTGCACAAGGCTGAAAACTGGAAAAATCACGTACACAGCGAGTCGTACACTAATCACCACTGGTTCCACGTCATGGCCAAAGGTTCGAGGTTTAAGAATACCGACACCTTCCATATAGACTCTTTAGCACCTAATAGGACGAACTTACACACGCTATTCTGATAGAGAAGTATCATGACCACCTCCTTGTTCAGCGGGACATGTTTTCTAAATATATCTTATGAGAAGTGGTGAAAAGAGCAATATTGTGATATTAAGCCTATATTCTATTGTGAAATCCATTGTCTGTTGAGGATCGTTCATCAATTGATGTATTTCTATATTCTTTGTGATTTTTTAATCTTAAAAAAGAAAATATTTTTGATAATGAATACAATGTAGACCATTGAATTGTGGTTTTTTTTACATAAGCAGCTTTCATTTCTATAAATGTCAGTAGTACAATCACTTAAGGCGTACATCTAGAATACCTTGTTGAATTAGAAGCGAACAATTATGTATGAATCTAGCTTAAGATCTTAAAGATTTTTTATCCAGTCATTCAGCTGTGATTGGAGTCTGCTTGGATTTTTGGGGGACAAAGAAATCCCTTTTGGTATAATTGAATTAGGAAGAAAATATGACAGGATATGAAAATATCCTCCTCCTAGTGTACGAGAGCATTGCATTGTTTTAAGGGTTTTCCTCATTGTCAATAGGTTATGGCTACTAAGGTAGCTTTATGATATATCATAGATGTTTGGAAGTCAAGTGTCACATTCTTGGTATTCTTCGGATAATTACCCAGCTGTATAGGCATATGGTATCAAATTCTCATCATTGATTTCCAATACATTATCAGTTGAGCTTTGTATAGCCTTTTATTCTTTATTTACACCGTTTATTACATGTGTGCAAATGGCCGCTCTTGCAAATCTGTTAGATTTGGTTAATTTTTAAAGAGAGTACACTTTACATCAGCTGAGATAACAGACACCGGATACGTGTTAATCGTCTAGGCCAAATCAAAGATATCACCAAGTTGTGTTTCTTACATCTAGTATAGACAGGCTCACGAGTTACTATTGCTATATCAAATGCGATGCGCATTTACAAAGAGGTTTCCAAGTCCTTGCGAGTGGGGAATAATAAGAGTGTACGAATATGGATAGAATATAAAATTCCGAGCAATTCGCCGCAGAGTGGCCTTTTGAATTCCAGCTGTATGCCAAACTTTTAAGCTGCTACATTCAGCTTATCCCAGTGTTTAGCCTAATTTTTATGGTATGACAAATGACATGGTAACTCACCCTAATATATGTATTTAGGTGTGCGTTGTTTCCATGCGTCTTTCCCCCGTGGAGATCTCTATATATCTGTCTCCTCGCAAATCAATATTCTGTTTAATATATCATATCGCAGTCAATAACGCTTGGTCTGTTGCATCCAGGCGGTCCACCACCCCACTCAGAGTAATATGTGACAACTGCAGCACTTCTACCTTGATGGACTCCTTAACCTCCATTGTTATATTAAGTGTTGCGGAGCTAGCTCTAATGTCAAGTCGTTGTTGAATACATAAGATGTCATGTGTCGAGAGAAATAGGTGAAATAACATTCATCCTACCCTAATATAAAGTCCCCTAGGTTTAACATAGAAAATTTGTATCTCCCACATTATCAGGAATCGTAAGAAATAGCTAATCGACATTGGAAAGGGTGACGTTAGCCAATCAGGAGTTAGGACTATTTATTATTGCGGTTGTCGCCACCTTGTATTTCACTGTAAAACTAAGACGGCCTAAGGCATCGCAGCACGATTATAACTCAAAATCAGCTTGAGAATGATACCTGTTTTAACCATGTCCATGTTAATCTCCATTACAATATTACAAGGTGTGTAATCAACTCACAAAAATTCTAATATGATCCCAAACGGTCAGAAACTGAGGCCGAGCCACGACAAGCACGACATCACTCTCATAGCAGAGATCCTACGCTGTTCTTCCTTCGGCCGTTTGTATCTCTACATCGACCTGCCTGCTTGGGACAGAATCTGTGGGGGTATTTTGTGTTCTATTTGTAAATACAGATGCACATTATTAATATGGTAAATAGTATATCCCAATTTCTGTTATTCGTTATTTCAAACCAGACATAGTCTCTGGAAAGCATCTCATGTGTTGTTTTTTTGTTGTTTTTTTAAGTCGTTTATTTATGCTGGTCAAATTCAGTACAAATGTTAACTGGTTTTCATATTTGGCCAGCTCCATGTTGGAAACAGTCACCGTAATAGTGTTTGAGCCATGTGAGGCTTAGTCTAACAAGAACAATAATAAAGACATGATAGTCAACGAAATCAATATTTGCAACAGGAAAAAAGGTTTCGGCGACTAGCTGTCGTGAGCTCAGTACATCAGGCTATACAACCCATACCACATTGTTGGTGTTTTTGTATACTGCTCACTCGAAGGGGCAGTCTAATCAACTATGGATTCACATTAAAAATGGTTTACAACTGAAAAAGAAAAAGATGGATTGACTGGAATTCATTAAAGATTCATATATTTCATAACTCATAATACATGAGTTCTTTGAGTGTCATCACTTTTGATAGCTGCCTTGTTTTGAATCTGAAATTTTGGCTGGTTCCCCCTGTCCTTAGTGGGTACCCATTATGCATCCATTCTCACGGAAGGAGCCAATAAGGTATGGCTGACAAAATTACAGAGACTGCAGAATCGGGCCCTGCGGATAATCTTGGATGACAGCGCTATGGTGCACACTGTCGAACAGTTGCATGCTATAACTGGTGTCAGATTATTGACAAGGAAGAGACAAGAGTTGACCCTATCTTATATGAGGAAGATTTATATAAGTACGCATGGCCCTATTGAGGCTAATGATTTCACAGGCTTAGACCAAAGAGGACTGTGTACTCAGAATGACCAACCCGAAATGTCACAATATGTAAGGAATCTATGTTCTGGTGGACAACATAATTTTCTTTTAAATCGACCACGAACAGAATTTTACAAAATAATCGCCGGAATACAGAGGCTCCAAACTATGGAATGCTCAATCTAGAGAATTAAAGGAAGAATTAACTAAATATGCATTTAAAAAGCACATAAAATCGTTAGCACAAATATCTGATAGATGGGTTCAATTGTGACTTAAATCGTGGACTGGTCTGAAGTGAGTGCACAGTGACAAGATGGCTATGATAACAATGTTATATTTCAATGTTAATATCAACTTGACGACTAAATTCAATCTACAGGCGATCATGTAATAAGCATAGTAATAGAGATATATTGTAATATACAGACTTACTAAGTAAGTCACTACCCATTGTTATCTACTATTGTGTAAAGAAAATACAATTCATCTTCATCCATATCTCATTTTCATGCACTTCTATCAACTATTGGTAATACTACTCTGTTAAATATCATTATCAATAATATCAATATTACCCTAGTTGCTGTATGGCTATATGATACTTGTTTGAACAGCGTTGTGCTGAAGCCACCTGAAAGAGGTAAGTTAATTGAAAACCAAATGTATATTTGAATGTGCCTAATAAAAATTTTTAAAGTCACCACATAGACATCATAAGTGTTAACATCACTATCTGGATTTACCTGCTACCACGTGGCATTTTGGTGCCAATCAAGTCCAAACTCAAAGAATCACTGCATAAACGTAGTAATGTAAAATGTCTGCTGCTGACTAATAATGAATGTTTTTAGTTCTGGGCCTACTCCAGCAAAATTAAAGTAAATAGAGAGCATATCTAAATGGGAACATGTATTAGGACTGACCTGTGACTGGAGTTATTGTACATTCACTGTTAAGACTAAAGCCAGTCCCATATTTGATTTCATAACATTGATGCCAACCTTCCAGCCCAGTCTCAATAGCTGTATCAAGTTGTTCTTAAATATTTGAAAGTGTGACAACAATAATGAGTTCCATTAGGATGAAGATAACACGTTTATATATCTTTTTAATGCGATTTTACAGTTAAATGTACTTCAGAAGTAAATAATTTGAGATTTTGATGATTGCCGACCACCGTACTAATAAGGGGATATCTCAATACTTGGTACCAGAGCGTAGGGAAAGCCAGCTCTCAGCGGGTAGAATGACGTCACTCTAATGCAGGGGCGTACTAATGCGGGGGGGCACTGGGGGCACGTGCCCCCCCCCCCCGCGAAATTTTCCCAAGGATGGTCTGTTCCGACTGAAAATTGTCTACACACTATTTTTAGAATTTTGTATCTATCTATTTTAGTTCAAAAGTTACAGCAATATACAAGAATGGGCTATTTACACCTACACAAGATATTGAAATCTATCTATGGCTCGCTTTGAGGGTACACGCTTGAAGGATACATTTAAGGTAGTCCCAGGTGTGCCCCCCCCCCCCCCCTAAAAGGAAAGATCCCTAGATAAATAGCCTTAGGTTGGTAACCATCCTAGTTCCTGAAACAAAATCGAACAGGCATCTTCTATAAAATATAGAAGCCAAGTGCTTCTGCAGGCTTTGTCCCCTGGACCCCCAGATGGATTTTGCCACCAGACCCCTGGCAATATTCCCATGTAGTAAGGGTATGTAAAACCCCTTCCCGATAATAATATCTGAGGCAAAGTAAAATGCAAATGCTTCAAGGGGATTCGCCCCCTTGACCCCGAGGATAGGCTTTGCTGTTTGACCCCTTGTAATGTTCAGGAATAGCCTCAATTGTGTGACCCCCCTCCTTGGAATTGAATTCTGGATATAGCTTGTATAACGTTTTAACATACAAGTATACCCAGGGGCTTCACTCCCTCTCCACCTGGATCCCTAAATAGGAATTTTGCCCATGACCCATTTTAATTTCCCCTGTCTCAAATTAGTAACCATCCTGGTCCTTGGGACAAAATCCTGAAGACGGCTTGTATAATGTATAAAAGCCAAGTGCTACTGTAGGCTTTGCTCCCTGAACTTCGAGGGGTAGGCAGGGCTTTGCCACTTGACACCCTCTGATCTTCCCAGGTAGTCTCAGATATGTAATTCCCCCTACCTGAAACAAAATTCTGAGAACAGCTTGTATAATGTATGAAACCCAAGTGCTTCCAGGGGTTCTGACGCCTGGACCTCCCAGATGGGTTTTTACATCTTCTGATGTAGTTTCAGGTGTGTAAAGACCCTTCCCCTTAATAAAGTCGGTAATATGTGAGTACTTCCAGGGGCTTTGCCCCCTGGACCCCCAGGATTGGCTTTGCTTTTGTACCCCTCAATATATTCCGAAATAGCCCCATGTGTGTGACCCCCGTCACTAAAAAAACCCTGGGGCTTCATTGGTGCACCCCAAAGAGGGGTTATGCCACAGGACCCCTATTAGTCTAGAAATCTAACTGCCTCCGGGGACATCACCCCTTCCCAGGAGGAGCTTTGTTGCTAAAGCCCCTGCCAAGTGTGTGGCCATACCAAGCTGAAAGTTGTTACTCAACCCCTATGTCAATGTTGTAACCTAAAAATGCTATCTAATGCATAAAAGCCAAACACTTCAGGGGCTTTGTCCCTGGAAACCAAATGAGGCAATTCGCCCCTAGACTTCTCACAATCTTCCCAGGCAGTCTCAGTTGTGTAACCCTCTCCTGAAACAAAATCATGGAAAATAGATTGTATAAATAATATCTGAAACCAAAGTGCATCCAGGAGTTTTGCTCTCTGGACCTCCCAAAGGGCCTATAGATGCTATTAGTCCTCTGGCAACATTCCAGGTAGTCTTAGGTGTGTAACGATTCCCCTCCCTAAATCAAAATACTGGATACAGCTTGTATAGAATCTAAAACCCAAGTGAATCTTGAGGTTTTGCCTCCTGGATCCCCAGCAGAGGCTTTGCTGCTGGACCCCTGTCAGGCTACTCAGGTGTATGGCTCCCCCTCCCCATTACACAACCCTAAGATGTATAATTTATAAAAATCCAAATTATTCTGGGAGCTTTGCTCCCTGAATCCCTCTCCCAACAGGGGCCTTGCTTCTGGACCCCTGGATAGTGTCAGGCATATCACCGCCCTCCCTCAAACAAAATCCTAACAAAATTCTAAGTGCTGCTGGGGGCTTTGCCCCCTGGAACCCAAGCCAATCATCCAAGTCTAAATGCCAAGCTCTTCGGAGTGATTTGCATCATGAACCCCTTCTAATCTTCCCAAGTAATCTTAGGTCTGTGGCCACCCCATTCACTGAAACAAATCCTGGATAGAAATTGTATAATGTATCAGAGCCAATTACTTTTAAGGGCTTTGTCTCAAGGTCCCCCAGGAGGGACTTTGCCACTGGACCCCCACTGATATTCCTAGGCAGTCTCAGGTATGTAACCCCCATCCTGAACCAAAATCCTGAGAACAACTTCTATATTAAATGGATAAAATCCAAATGGAATTTGCCACTGACCCCTGACAATATCCCAAGGTCATTTCAAGTGAATTTATAAATCTCCCCAAGATATCACCCTAGGTGTAGCTTTTATAAGTGTAAAATCCAAGTATAACCAGGGGGCGTCACTACCTTGACCCCCATGAGGACTTTATTGCTGGACCCCTGGTACCTGGTCTCAGGTATGTATCTCTCCATCCCTGAGAAAAAAGACCTCTGGCAATATTTCCATGTGATCCTGGGGGCTTTGCCTCTGGACCACCATGTGGGGCCATGCTGCTAGACCTCTGACAATATTCCCAGATAGCTTAAAATATGTAACCCCCTCTCTGAAACAAATCCTGTAGAATTTTCATGATACAAGGTCTTCTATGGGATTTGCCCCCTGGACCCCTAGGATGGGGTTCGCTGCTAGAACCCTTGCAATATATCCAGATACTCTAAGATGTGTAACCCCATCCCTGAAACAAAAGCCTGGATACAGATTGCATAAAATCCAAGTTCTTTCAAGGGCTTTGCCCCCTGGACCCCCAGAAGGGGCTTTTCTGCTAGACCCTGGAAATATTCCCAGATAACCTAAGATGTGTATGCCCCCCTCAAAGAAAATCCTGGGGTTGGCTTTTATAATCTATAGAATCCAAATATTCTCAGGGGCTTTCCCCCCTCGACACCCAGTGGGGGTTTTGCAGCCAGACCCCAGATGATAATTCATGATAGCCTAAGATATGTAACCCTGTTCATAGAAAAGAAATCATGGGTACAGGTTACACATTCCATGAGATTCAAGTTCATTTGGGGGGGGGGGGGGGGGCTCTGCCCCCTGGACCCCCAGGAGGGGCTAGATCCGCGGCCACATTCTCCCTGGAAAAGTATCCTGGATACAGCTTATATAATCTATAAAATCTAAGTGTATCCAGGGCTTTGCCCCAGTACCCCACGTTCCCCTGAGCAATCTGCTTGTCACAGCTCCCAGGCCACACTTCGATGACAGGTTGACATCGCTCCTGTTGGGATGGTGCAGAGTTCAAATCCATTCGACATAGTGCCTGATATTAATGTCAAGCCTAATAGACCACACAGATCAATGTATTGTGTTTGACCTTCTGATTTCTAATATATAAATTCAAACATAAGGCGAACGTGTCAATCATCATTGGTGAAGTCTGTGAAATAACAAGGGCACTGATAGATTCACGTTCACAGCTTGCTTTTGGCGGGATGACTGGCAGTTTGTATCCATTTGACGTGGTGGTTGATATTAATATCAGTCCGACACATCAGTGTGTTTGTATCATTCCAGTCACATTAAGGTTTTCAGATCAGTGTAGCAGTTTAAAATGAATCGAAGTGACATGACCTTTAGAGGTCACGGTGGTGTCGGGGCTTAGAAGATCGTCGCAGGCTGTGTACACTCAGTTTGCTCTCGTAGCTCAGAGACAGCAGACCTATCAATCTGCTATGTCCGAGGAGCAGTGTCTTAGAATTATGGTGAATTCTTGCCTTCAATTTATTTGTCAGAGGTTTTCATTCAGGCATGTTAGGACTTATGGAAATCCATAATCTAAAAATTTAAGGCCTTCCTAGCTAGAAATAGGCCTTTCCTGTGCCTTACTATGCAGTTACTACCAGCGGCCTCGGCTGACTGGTGGCAGGGTGAACTTTTGACCAGGGATCAGGGTGAGTGCTCAGTCAGAGCTCATTCGCGATCATAGAGCACAGGGGGCAAGACACTTACCAGCAGGATAGCATTGGGGACCCACTCTTTTGGACCCTTGCTGAATTGGAAATGGAATCATTACAATTCAGAGAGAATGCTTCATATGTTTCATTAAATCCTGATGACCTTTTTCGCTCCTGACAGAAGTTTTGCTGGAAATGACCTGGCAGGTAGTAGGCTCAGTGAGAGGTCTTTTGCATAGAGAAACATACCTGAAACTACTCCTACTGCTACTGTTACAAGTGGGGGGTTATACCAAATGGATTGTGTGCCAGTTATTACTGATAACTCTGTTGCCGAGGACTTTGAGTATGAAGCTGCACCCTCTATGCAGTCAGCATGTGGTAGGCAGGAAACCTCACAGAGGATACCCAGTGGAGGTTCATAGTGTACAGGAAGGTGCGCTGATAGGGAACAGAGCCATGAGGTCTCGAAAGTTGACTCAGAATTATTGAAGGTGATTCTGGGTTAAGAGAAGGAAGAAAGCCCAAGATGGAAATACATCTACCAGTCAGAGAAGAAACATAGGGGATATACTTGACACAGTGGAGATATGTTTAGTGAAAAATTGCCTAGACCAGAGGCAAAAACCAGGTTGAACCCAGAAATAGTGGACAGTGGTCTGGGTGACAGGGCAGCTAAAAGAGACAGGGAGTTTGCATCTGCACAGTGGTCTTTGCAGTTTGCAGCCAGGGCTGTGGTAAAGACCCTTGAGAAAGACTAGGCTGGAGGTAGATTTGAACCCAGGGCCGATGTGGAAAATATGGTGACTGAGTGTTTGAGTATGTGTTGGGATCTAACCTGAATGAAGATATGTCAGCAAGAAAGGAGTTCTCTAAGACTGTCAAGGGTGTATTTGATACAGGACAGGTGCAGGAGAAAAGTCATGGTAATGCCGAATATAGCTACAAGCTGGGATCAGATAGGAGAGGTGCTCTGAGAAAAAGGTTCCAGAGATGAGGACCAGGACAGTTCCATGATTATTGGTACTACAGTTCCAATGATGATGTTGGGGCTGCGGACAAAGGGAACTATGACAAGACAAAGGTTCCTCGGCAAAGAGGGATGTGAGGGAGTACAATATTGCACCATCTCCTATGTCCGGAATTACGAATAATTTTCCTTACAGTCTGTCCTGGAGTGCACTCCCCCCGCAGGTTTATCCTACTCTGTATAACATTAGACAATCAACAGTTGTTCAAAACAGATATCAAATCTTCACTTTTCATTGAAGCCCAATTATGACCAATTTTAGGTTATCAGAGAACTTTGGTTTTGCATCACACTTTAATTTGTGTAAGAAAAACAACCCGAGCCAGTCAGTATAACGAGCACTTATTCACTGTAGATACGAAATTTCCCTGTTCTAGTGGTCCAGAAATATTGTAATATCTCCATCGTTGGATGCTATATGTTTGTGTAAATGTTCACTGGATACTGCTGGGAAAGCGAGCAAAAGTCCTCTTTTATCAATAGAATATGCAATTGCTTCAATTACAGACCATTTCGACACCTCCTGTGTAAAATAGATACAGATCTATGACAAATGATCTGTATACGGACAACAGCCTGTACGAACAACAAGAACCAGCCTCATAAGAACCTGACCTATGGTCAGTACAAGTAAAAGATTTTTTTAAAAGACCACAAATATGACATGGGTGGGGCAGGCAATATACGCAGAAGATAAGGCCACAGGTATATATACTAAGAAATTCAAGCTTTCTTTTAATTGAATAAAACCATCAGTGATTAGAAAGGGTGTATATCAGGAGTATTTCTCCGACATCAGATGCCTTCACTTGAAATTTTGTTTAATATCATCACACATCTACATGGTTGACATTCATATGGTGACTTAAAATGAATCGCAATGAACCAAAATGTTGTGGCGGGCAAGTAGGTCGGTGGACCAGGTAGCTGTTTCAATAGTTGAAAAAACTCTCGTAGTTGCCCTCACTAACCAAAATAGCGGCATTTCGTGTTGCAGTAGTAGAGCATGGCACCAGCGAGCTGCACCTCGGAGCAAAGCGGCACCAACAGCGGTAGTACCCGTTTCAATAGTTTGTGAGGTCTCGCTGTTGGTGCCACATGGCTGCCACTGTTCACGAGAAGGTCAACCCTCTCGCACTGATCATAACAACAATTTCAAATCACATTTTATCTGATATTATATCATATTTAAGTAAAGAAGAAATGCTCCGAACAATTCCATGTGTATGTCTTGACCATATCTGGATTTTTATAATTCTCTAGCGATCCACTACTTTGTGAGAACTATTAAACTATTTTAACCAAGAAGTAGTCACTGCACTACTTGGTCGGTATGCCACTGTGCTGCTCGACCCAATGCTATTACTTCCATGTCATACAAGCGAGAGCTACAGTGGCAGGCTCTGTAAATTAGCTTAAAAATACACGTAGAAACGTCAAATCAAAAATAGATTTATCAAATGTCTTGTTTGTTATGCTGGCATAGCGAACGGCACCGGGATCTCAATAGCGGCACCACTTCTGAAACGAGACTTTCTAGGTTCCACTGTCAGTGCCGCTGATTGCTCTCGCTATTGTGGTGGCTATTCCCGTTTACTCCCCACACTATTGAAACCGCTCCCTGGTAGGGGAGTCCGGGGTGAGAACAGAGGGTTAAGGGAGAGGGGGGGTAGAGTCACTGGGTTTACCTGTAGTGGAGCTGCAGTGGAGCTACGGCCACAATCGTCGGCACACGATCTCCATATCATCGGTACCCTTCTCCACTGATTTTTTAATGGTTCTTGATACGTCTTTCAATGGTCCCCCTACCATCGCCCCATTCAGAGGCAATTCGCCTGATCTTGACCCTCTCAATACAGGAAAGAATGGCTTGTGATGGCATTAGAAAAATCAGATATGGTCGGGACACGCGATCGGCAAACGTGGGGGCGGAGGTAGAAAGTTTGGACAGTTTTGAAACATTGGACACAATTTCAGAACCAGAATGTGCAATATACATTCATAACAATATACATTCATAACATCAAGAGTTATCAATCATCCTCCAAGATGGTAGACACTGCGCCACTCTGGTAGTGGTGGCATTGCTCGAACACACAAAGTTTTTATCAGAAAAAATATCAAAAACGGACAATTTTCATCAAGCAAAGCAAATAATCGCCCAAATCGCTGAGATCGACCGACCTGCCCCCTAGTGACTGAACAGGAACTCCCTTGTTGTGCATAGTGTGGCCAACGTCCACCAGACAGTAGGAGAATTTTCCTCTCTTTTTTTAAATGTTTTTATACAGGAAGTATATATAACGGTCTATTGTCGTAGACTCTTGTCGGGAACTGGGGTCCACCAACCATGACAAGGCCTCCATTCATAGGCCAATTGTGGACCTTGTCGGGAACCCATTGTCGTAGCCTTGTCGAGGTTGGTGGACGCCCCCCTTTAGTAAGGCCCCGCACTCACTGTGTCCACTGAGCTCCTGACAAACTCCAACAAGCCCTTCCAACATAGAATCGAATGTTTTGAGTTTTTGTTGTAGCAGTGGACACCCCATTGCGACACTGGCTTCCGACACACTCCGACACACTCCGACATGGCTATGACACAGCACGATATGTATCATGGACTTTATAAAACATATATTGTCTTCTTTTGAATTTATAAAGATACATATTATACTCAAACATACCACATAGTATCTGATACTAGATTATTATTGACTACTGTAAATATGTCTATTTACTGTTGGTAAGACGTAGCGGGTAGGATGTAGCAACCACGAGTGTCCCCTGTAGGTTTTCTCTACTCGGAAATTGGCTTTTGAAGGCTGCCTCTGCCCTCACATCATTGGTTCAATTTCTCGGCGTTGGCTACTGTGGTTGGCTGACTCGAATGTACTTTTTGGCCGCGTCACTCGCTGCCTGGCAACTGGGTGTAGGGTGGGTTGCTTTGTGCCCTATTTCCGCGGCTGCCTGGCCGCGGCTGGTGTTTCTACATCAGTCACACGTGACTGGCACTGAATCGGGGGCCTGTCTCTCAATCAGCACACCGACTGGAATACTGTGTGTTTCGTACAGGCTGCTTTCGGGATCGTTTTATGCTTGTGGTTTCGATAGTATCTTTTATCTCATCAGGCTTTCTGCTACCGCAACAAGTGGGTGGTTTTTTTCCACCGATTTCTCGAGTTTTACCTCTCGAGTGTGTGGGAAAAATGTGGATAACCTTAGTTGCCACAATTTAGGGTGCGAGAAAGTGTTGTATCTTACACACTTTTTCAGGTGTAGGTCTTATTGTTCCGAGTTTCTACCTTTTCGGGGAGACTAGTTTTTTGGTCTGGTGTTCAGATACCGGTGTGAGTGAATATGTGTGGGAACTTTTCTGGCATAAAGCGGTACCCCGATTTGTGTCAATCGCTCCCCGATTTTTTGACGTGGCGTTTCGGTATCCGTCAACCATATCGGTTATCCATTGTGTTCAGACCCCACGGGGCCTCACTCTTGAGGCGATGGATCCAGTTGAACTCTATCTTGTTCCTTAGGTATTTCGCCCTTTCACTGTTTGGATGTTTGTATATGAAGTCCAGTACATGGATCTTCACATCGTCGCAACCCTTATGGTTGCATTGGTTGAAGTGCAGCGGCACCTCGTTTTGGTTGATTCCCTTCTTGATATTGCGAAGGTGTTAGTAGAGTCTCTCTTTGAGTTTTCTCTTTGTTTGGCCCACATACTGCAAGCCGCAGTTGCTGCATTCTATGCAGTAAATGATGTTTGTGCTGTTGCACGTTACGTTTCTTTTCGCTTCGTACTTTCTGCCTGTTTCGTGGGATTGTACTGTCCTACCGGTGTAGATTTTTGCACAGTATCTGCAATCTTTCTTTTTGCAGACATTTTTGTTCTCTTTCTCTGGTTCTCCAGGTTTTCGGACCACCTTTTCTGGGTGGTAGTCTAGTCTGGCCCTAACTAGTGAATCTTTCAGATTCTTGGGTCTCCGGTACCCTTTTACTAGGCTTGTCCTGTAGATGTCCTTGGTGGTCATCGATCTGCCCAGGAGTTCCGAATTTTTTGTGACTATTTCACCTAGTCTACTGTTTCCAGGTCGGTGTGTGGAGATTAGGAAGGTATTTTCTGAACCATCCTCCCTGGTTTTCTCCTTGTTTCCTATGAGGAGTTCATTGCGGTGTAAGGTGTCTACCTTATGTTTGCTCTCTCCCAATATTGCGTTGGGATAGCCTTTCTCCTCGAATTGGGACAGTTTTTCTGCCGCGTGTCACTCGTAGTCCTCAGGCTTACTACAGATTCGCATTATCCATAGGAGCTGTGAGTATGGGAGGCTTCTCTTTATTGCTGGAGGGTGTGCGAAGTCATATTTCAAATATGTATTCGCGTCTGTTGGTTTGCAGTACAGGTCTGTGTACAGCCTCCCGCTCTCCATTTTCACTTTAGTGTCCAAGAAGGCTATTTCTCCCTTTGAGTATTCATTGGTGAATTTGATTGAATCGTTTACTGAATTCAGGTGATTTACCCATTCTTCCAGCTTCTTTTCTCCATGTTCCCAGACGTAAAAGATGTCGTCTATGTACCTCCACCAAACCTTTGGTTTGAGGTCGTGGGATGAAAGGAGTTTTTCCTCTACATATTCCATGTACAGATTTGCATATGATGGGGCCAGTCTGGTCCCCATTGCGGTTCCTCGTTTCTGCAGGTAATGTGTGACATTAAATGCCATGTTGTTGCATTTCAACACCATTTCTAGCAGGTCTACTAGGGACTGGTTTGTGGGTTTG
Source organism: Alentia gelatinosa (assembly GCA_950022655.1). NCBI lineage: Eukaryota > Metazoa > Annelida > Polychaeta > Phyllodocida > Polynoidae > Alentia > Alentia gelatinosa. Next base: position 44,418,274 of record OX465583.1, on the reverse strand, counting down.
ATGTCCCCTATTCGTTTTTTTTCTAGTTTGTCCCTGATTACCCTTATCCCTTCGTCGTTTGGGATATTGGTGTACAGGGAGCTCACGTCTAGAGTGCCGATGATAGTGTCTTCAATGCATCTCGCAAGTCCTTCTATCTTGTTCACAAAATCGTTTGTGTCTTTGATATATGACTTGATTTCGGATACCCAGGGTTTTATGAAATTATCGACGAAAGCCGATATTTTCTCCGTGGCACACCCGTTGGTGGAGACCACCGGCCTGCCTGGTGGTGGTCTCTCTTTTTTGTGGATTTTCGGCAGGAAGTAGATATGAGGGGCCCTCACTTTTTCGTTTTGAGGGCTCCTGATAGTCTCAATCCTATTTCTCCACTTTCTGTCATTTTGTTTATTTTCGTCTCTACCTTCTGATAGAGAGCTCCGGTAGGATCATTAGCCAGTTTTCCATAGGTAGCTCTGTCGTTCAGCTGTCTATGTGCCTCGGCAATGTACTGTTCTGTATCTTGTAGCAGGAAGTAGATATGAGGGGCCCTCACTTTTTCGTTTTGAGGGCTCCTGATAGTCTCAATCCTATTTCTCCACTTTCTGTCATTTCGTTTATTTTTGTCTCTACCTTCTGATAGAGAGCTCCGGTAGGATCATTAGCCAGTTTTTCATAGGTAGCTCTGGCGTTCAGCTGTCTATGTGCCTCAGCAATGTACTGTTCTGTATCTTGTATGACAGTAGCACCCCCTTTGTCAGCTGGTTTGATCACTATGTTGTTGTCTTTGCTGAGGCCCTTCAGCACTACTCACTCTTCTGAGCTAGTATTTTGTTTCTGACGTTTTGCGTATTTGTAGGATTTGGCGAGATTTATTTCGTTTATCGAGATAAAGCTCTCCAAATTTTGGGAGCCTAGAGGAGGCTTCCAGTTGGATTTACCCCTCAGCTTTCTTACCAGGTCATTATTGTCGTATGCGATATTGTTTCCCTGATGGTTATGGTTAGAAGGCCCTGTACTGGGGCTTCTCTTTGGAAAAGAACTGTTTTGTTCTAAGTTTCTTATGGAAATCATCTAGTTCTATTTTGAGATCACCCTTGTTGTTTCTGAGGGGTACCGGACAGAAGTTTAGGCCCTTACTTAAGATAGACTCTTCATCTTTGGTTAGGACCTTTTTAGACAGATTCACAAGTATAGGCCTTTTATCAAGGTTTTTACCCACACTATTCAATGATGTATGTTTCTTACTAGAAGCATTCGCCTTACTTTGTATCTTCTCAGAATCATTGACACTGACACTAGAGTAGGAACACTTATCAGTTTTTTTTATCTAGAAGCCCTTGTGGCTGCATCGACATTCTTTTTGATCGTTTTGGCATTAACCTTACTCTTAACGTTAACTGGTGCGGCATGGTCAGAGTGACTGTGATAGTTCATGTAAAAGTCCATTGGGCGGTCGTTGGTCAGTCTGTTGATATCACTATTCACTTTTCGACATGGGTGGGTGCCTGTCCTCGGCCCCTGCCCCTGCCTCGGCCGCCCCTCCCCCTCTGGGTCGGTTCGTACTCCGGGCGGTCGTACGGGGTCTGGCGTTTGCCTCCACGGTACTTCCCCCTGCCTCCCCGTTGCTTGGCCGGAGGGTTCTGCTGAAAACCCAACTGCTGTGTCGGTTCAGCCTGTTTGGGTTCCGGTCTTGACGCCTTGTACTGCTTTATTACTGCAGTAGCCGGGTCTTTGAACTCATGGGAGCCTGGCATCCTGGTCGACAGCACTTTCTTTTTGGAAAGGAGTTTATCCTGCTCCATATCTTCTTCGTACTTGTTGGCTTTTGTTTTATAGGCCCTCACAAGGTCCATAATGCGACCGGTTTCTGTTGCGCTGTTTTCCTTGGCCACCAGTTTGTTTACAGTATCGTAGTAAGCATCGCTGGCATTCAGCTGTTCAGCATGGGCACCGTAGAAGTAATTTATCGTGGCGTTCATCACTTGGGTGGCTGCTCAGCGGCGGATCTCTTCCACCTCCACCATCAGGGATGTCCCAGCGATGTACTGGGGCGGTTCAGTCACTCCCGCTGCCCACGGTTCAATAGTAGAGGAGCAAATGGCCTAAAAATGGGTAAAATTGACCCCCGAAAGTCTACTGGCTGAAACTTGCCATATTAGTCAATTATGACCTCAGGAATCTGAATCTGATACTCGTTTGTTCCAAAAAGTGTACCATGTTTCCATGGTAACAGAAGGAAAACAAAATTTAATACATACTGACACATAAAATATACTTTTATCAGAAAAGGTGAATAAATGCATTTTTTCTGTCAGTAAAATTTATCATTCTTTGGCCAAAAGTGTACAGTTTGGAAATATGCCCTATTCTGTTTTCTTGGAAGAATTGTTGCCATGGTTACATTCCAATTTGTGGGGGAACCCCAATTTTTTGTTTTCTCATGGTTATTAAAGTTGGATAAAAAGAATAATTTTATGAATGACACATACAAATTGATAAATTTAGCAATAACACACAGCATTGATAGGTACCACCATTTTTTGACGTCATTCAATTGTTCCCATGGCAACCATAACAAGGTTTTTTCTATGACCAAAGCAGCCAGATAATGATACACTAACTGGACATTTGTATGGCAAATCTGCATGGCATGGCAACTAGTAGAAGAATAAAGTCTCAAAAAGGCCATTAGAGAGTCTACTGTATGAAATGTGCCATGTTGGTCAATCATTACATGGGGAATCAACAACATGTCCCTCTTCGGAGACACAATACCATTGTGCCCTTAGGAGCGACTTGATGGCACAACTTCCCTCGTTCTTAGTTGGGTATCAGTTGGTCTAGTCTCTGGAAAGAATCAGAACCCTGATTAGATGTAGAACTCGGTAATTAATAGCTTCTGAATGAGTTGGGTCTGTCCGAGAGAGGTATTTTTGCCTGCTTTTTGGATAAAATCAGGGCCCCGATTTCCGAAATTTATATTTTGGATAAAATCGGGGACCGATTGACACAAATCGGGGTATCGATTTATGCCAGAAAAGTTCCCACACATATGTCTATTTACTGTCTAATTTTCTTTGTCATAGTGTGTTGTAAGCCTTGTCAGAGTGTGTCGGAAGCAGTAGGTACCACCCTTTACTACGATTGTGCTTCCGACATGCCCCAACAAGCCTTATGACGCAAAATCGAACGTTGTGTCGGAAGCATGCACATGTGGACCTCGACTTCTGTGACACGCCCAAACACGCTCTGACATGGCCTGCGATACGCTACGACATAGGCACCGTGTCAGAATGCTATTGTAGTGTGCTGCACTAGTGTAGGCAGGCTTCCGACGAGGGCTTCAAGTAACGTAACTAGTTATGACATGCTCCAACAAGCGTTACGACACACTCTGACACAGAATTTCTCTGTCTTAGCCCAATCGCAGCAATATTGTCGGAGCGTGTCAGAACATGTCTTCTTTTTTTGGCGAAAAACCACAGAACCAACATGGGCTACGACATGGGCTACAGTTTTCTGCACTTCTTTCAATGACAAGGACAGTGACCTTTGATTTTAAAAAAGTAGTTTTATACATGTATCACATTCTGTGAAAGTTTTATGAAAGTGACATAGCTTTTACTATGTGAAATCGAACCTTTTACTGCTTTCTGTAGATTCTATTATAATATTATTATAGTAGTAATCATCTTTAACTATTTGGGGTGTTTCTGTTGAGAGAATTTTTCAACATATATCGCGATAACTGTCTTTACTCTTGTTGGAAGCCCGTCTCTTCTAGTGCAGCAGGCTACGATAGCCTTCTGACACTCCCCGATACGCTCCAACATGCCCCGACATGTCGGAAGCCTCCCAACACGCTCCGACAATTCCAACATGTTGAAATGGTCACAAGAGGGGGCGTCCACCAACCATGACAAGGCTGTGACACGCGCCGACAAGAAAGTTCCTATCAGCTCCTTGTCGCAGCCTTGTTGTGAGGAGGGGAGCTGTCTTGAGGCCTTGTCGCAGCCTGTCGGGAAGTACACGCTCCATCTAAATATTCTATCTAGCCCTCTGCGACAACCTCCCGACACGCCACAACACGCCTCCAAAATCGAACATGTTTGATTTTGTCGTAACCTTGTCGGAAGGCCCCCGACAGGCCCCCGACAAGCTTCATGTCGCAGCCTGTCGTGGCCTTGTCGTAGCCTCTTGTCGGGAACTGTGGTCCACCAACCACGACAAGGCTACGACAAGGCTTCCAATCGTAGAGCTGTCGTGGACCTTGTCGAAAGCCGTTGACGCAGCCTTGTCGTGGTTGGTGGACGCACCCTCTTAGTGTGTTGGGAGGCCTGCGACACGGCGCCCGTGTTGGAGCGTGTCGTTTTCCATGTCGGGGCGTGTCACAGCCCTTGTTGGCGAAAGCCGAGGTCCACTACTGCAAGGGAATCACCCTTGTTGACATTTACTACTTCCCAATTACTTTCTCATTGAAAGAAGAGAATGCAACCGTTTCCTGAAATCCCGGCCCTTTAAATGGGATCAGAGGCTTTTTCATCATAGGATTGCGAATTCGGTATTTATAGTCCATTTTTCCGTCCGGTGTGGGTTACACCCATGGTGCAGACCTTTCCGGATCCGGGGGGGGGAGAGGGCGGGCGATGGATGGATTCCTGGAGGTGTAAAAAGGGTACGGTATTTGCTCCGCATATTTCCTGGAACACAATTTCAGATCTTCGTTTGTTTGTGATAACTCCTATTCGAAAATATATTCAAAATTTATTTACTGCCATATTAGACTTGATAAAGTAATTAACATGAAATGGAAGTTTTTATAAATTTCATTGGATCAGTAGTTTATCAAATTTATAGGAGAATTAACATATATTTTGGATTGAGAATTTATGATTCGATATGGAAGGATCCCTGTGGAGACAGCCAATACTAAAAACGTTATGAACCATAGGATCAAACAGTAACTTATTACTCAATCTTCATCGATGGCGGGGGTCAGGATTATGTCGAGAAAATCCAACTGTTTCACTACTATGTATGTGGTCCTATTAATAAGTATGTCATGCGCCAATAGCTAGTCGCAGCTCTCAAGGAATATGGTAATATGATCGGCTTCATGCACTGGACCTATTCTACTGTTGCTGGCGACAGTATAAGACAAGATATGTTAAGGCAATAATTGCAGAACATCGAACAAGGACAATGATATTCCAGAGGAGAGTTATGCGTTCGGTGGTGGTCGGAGCGGTTGTCTTTATTCTGCTACTTGATGTATTCTATGCCTATCTACGGACAGATATTAGGGTTGGTATCACACTAAGTGTTGATCAAGAAGCCGCGTTCAACGTGGAACGCCAAAGTAAGAAGCCTACCGTAACCTCCGACCAGGAATCTAAAGACAGTGAATTAGACCACCAGCAGAATGCAGACGAAACACTAAACAAACGCCCCTCCCGCATCCCGCGCGTTCTACATCAGTTTTGGGACACGGAACGCGTCCCAACAGTGTTCATCGAGTGGATACAATCCTGGAACCGGTTTCATCCGGATTGGGTTTACTTTTTCTGGACGGACAGCGATGTGCAGCGTCTGCTCTCCAAGCATTACCCAGAACACCTCGAGACGTACATGAGTTACCCCGGGATGTTACACCGAGCCAACGCTATGCGCTACTACGTGCTCCACCAATATGGCGGTGTCTATGCTGACCTGGACGTGGAGGTACTGCGGCCGATGGACATCTGGCTGGAGGGACCTCAGGACTGCTTCCTCAGCCTGGAGAACTATGAGCACGCTTACTTCCATTACCAGGCTGAGGAGCCCGTGGTGATGAACACCCTGATGGCATGTCGGCCCAGGCACCCCTTCTACGTCATGGTTCTGGACATGCTCCAGGTGTCTAGACACATCCGTGATACTCTTCACTCTAACGGCCCGTTCTTCCTGAACCATATCTACAAAAGCTACCACAGCACATCACCAACAAGCCCTGTCCTGGCAGTGCAACCCATGTACTTCTTGCCCACATTTGATCCTGTACTACTGGATAAGATCCAGAAGTCATGTCGCTATACACACCTTATGTCATACAAGGAGAAGTCGGTCTGTAGAGAGCTAGCAGCCAGTAGGTGGCGCAACAAGCCGTCGTCCGAGGCTTTCACCGATCACCACTGGGTGCATGTCAACCACAAGGACGACGAGTGGAAGGAACGCTCAGTGATCCACATAAAACATCTCATACCCAACACCAAGGATTTGAAACAAATCCTGAGTAACGATGCCTTGTAGTGGTACAGTGGAAATTTTTTTTTTATAATTTTGTATTGCCGTAGATGGCTTTGTCATATTTTACCATGTTATTTGTTTAATATATCCCATCTTGCTTCTCCACATTTTTCGATCCAATATGGTAAGCAGGTATAATTACATGCACCGGTAGCAACATTGGTCTTGCGGTCTTGTGTTTTAGGTCCTTACCGCTCTGTGCGAGCAACAAGGCTCATTTAGGGAATAACAGTCAAGCATTGACATAGAGACGTACCAATGGTGTATTGGCGAGGTGTATTGGTTAGGACATCTTTCACAAATACTTTCTAACCACCTGATCTAGGATCTGGGATTACGCACGACATTAAGATTTTTTAACTGCTTGCAATTGGCGTTGCATTGAAGGAAAACTTGTTGGGTATTCAAACGGCCTCAAATGTAAACCTGGATGTAAGTATATACTTTCTTGTTAACGCCTTCCTCTAGTGTTTAATTTAGGTAGAACATGATGTACAGCAGCTGTTTGCTAATGTGTATATAAGCACAGAATATCCAACTATGTCCATGCACATACTTAACAGAATAACCATCAATGCATCCCTAAAAGGAGCGTTTACAAGAAAAAAAATCCCTCCTTTTGTGATTTTATCAGAACAAATTGTTTCTGTAAAGATCTATACATAAACCTTGCATTGACCTTACTCCCCAAAAATTATATACTGCTTTCCATAAAGGAATACTATTTTCTGACCCTTACTTCGCCGGTTAAAATATAATAAATCATCCTTCATACTGTTCTATCTATGTACATTCTTATGAATATATACCTCATTTGTCTAAGGTTTTGAACAAACAAAGGTACAGGATATATCTATGTTATGCTGCAAAATGTACTGTCCTAGTTCGTTCAATAAAGGTATTAGTTTGAGACATAGTGAGGTTCTTGCATTATTGAATAAGGGAATCCAGTAAACTGAGTAATCATCGTATTACCTTTCAGTATACAACAGACAGTATTGTTGCAAATAAGCACTAAATCAAACATACATGCTGACCTTTAATCGATCGGAATCCTATTACCTATTCCGCATAACGATGTTGCATATTTGCATAGAAAATGTCACTTCTAAAGATTTCATGCATGTAATGCTCTGATATCATAGGGAATGGCATAAATAAACCAAAAGAGCAGATATATAATGAGTACCTGAACTTAAACATACCGAAAGTGATGGCCGTAACATCTATAGAGCAGTCATACATAAGAACTGAATATTAATTTATAATATTCTAAATGGGGTTTTTTCCCACTGGAACATGTAAAGATAGGGAAATATGAGAATTATGGCACTTGATAGTATTGATGTTCTTAATGGAGTTTGGCCAATTGGCAACACAGCTTGATTACCACCTGATCTAGGATATCACTTTCCAACATAATGTACATAAATAACGTCGTTATTAAGAAAGGAATGCAGAACAGATTAAGTATTTGCTCAGCAGGATACGCCCTTTGTTAGATAATGAGTACACTCACACGAAGCAATGTAGTGTTAGGTAGAAGGAAAATGAATTACAGGAAAGATTATGTTGGCCAAAGTGCGTGACAGTACAGGTATACATGGCATCTGACATCAACATACACGATATACCCGTGAAGAGACCCGAGCTAGATTAAAAGGTTCATAGGATTAATGGAAATATATGATAAAGGACATTCTACTCTATTGTCAATCAGTACCACAGGGAAATTATATAGTATCACACGAATAAAAAAATATCAGGACTAGTAAAGTTATACGACTGGAGGCGATTGATGGAGGTCACAGATATCGACACTTTTGCCCGGATTTACACCTATCCAATTATTTCTTGAAGATGTCTTTGTGCAGCGAGCCGACTATCACCTGCAAGCTGCGGCATTGCTACAAATTTACGTATTTAAGCTAAGTACATACCATGGCAGGTTCGATTGTATACACTACAGGGGTCAATTGCTCCTTGGAACTCAAAAGATAATATTCTGATTTGTCCATGTACTATCGTTTCGATGCTAGCACCTGTGGTTCAGATAAGTTCTGTGTGTTTTCCACACGAGAGTTTTGTCACCTGTCTTTAGAAGTTAGGTCATATCTTTTGGTCACAAGTCATGTAATGGTCGACTGTCATTGGAAGTTTATGAAATAGGGTCTGTTGAATGTGGACATCGACCATAATGCAGTCGAGCCGACGAAATAGTCAGGCACTGTCGGATCGCTGATAGTCGATGGGGTCCATCTTTCAAAGGTTTGTGTTATCGTTAATTGTAACACTGTATGAATTTCAGTATGGCCTGAACAGATAGTACCAGTTATATCTCAATAAGTTTACATAATATCTGTATCTCATATGAAGTATTGATAACTACACAATATATATTTATTTTAAGATATATTTGTGCTATTATGTGAACGGCCATGGGGATGCAGGACTGTGGGCCGTAGTGGCAATGTAGTGTGTGGTAGAAAATACCAGGGGGCAGCAGTTGTGCATTATGAGCTATACTTACGCCAAAGTTGGATATATTATCGTACTGTTGTAATACACATAACATACAACGTTAGGACATTTTCCACAAATACTTTCTAAAATGTATTACATTGCTTTCCATGATCAGGAATATTACAGTACATTATGGGTTGAGTATCTGTGGTCAGAGGGTGTTTCAAGCTTATGGTATGCCATATGGGTTCCATACCGTGTATTTGGTATCAGAAAACGGTTTGAACTGTAAACGTATTTCGTACCGTAAACCATCCAATCTAGAGTCAGTTTACAATATGAAACCGAAAATATGCATACATTGAATACACGTAAGACAATTATAACATCAACAACAACGGAAGTAATGATTAGAATCAAGAAGTAACTTCATCAAAATGTATAATAGATATGCATCTATTCTATCTTCTATAACTTTTTGCCATGTAAACCACATTAGGCCCTTAATTCTAATGATGTTTTTGTTATTCAGAGGATCAAGCAACACTTTTGTAGATAATTTCTAAAACATAAGTAGGACTGACTTTATTTTACCATATAGATACAATCTGCTACTGTAAGATTCTGATGGGTACTCCTGTATTATAGTCTGCACTGATAACATTCGAGTTGAAAGCCAACATGCTGCCAAGTGAATCTATGATGGTAGTGATCACAAAGTAATCACTATTGCATTTGAATACTAGATATCTCTCACATAAAACACTTCTAGATTCCCTCAGTAACAAGATTTGTGCTATATACATATTAATTAATGGCCTAGTAATATAGCATATCTATACACTTTTGCACTGTCATATTTATGGGTTACAATCGTTATCAAAATATGGTGTATCATAGTTAAGATTTACGGTAAGAAAAATATTACGGTCACCCGTAATATTTACGGTATTTCTCTGGCACTGCATTTTTTGGGGTTTTTTAAAAAAAAAGTTTATTATCGACAATCACTTTCACCCCTTACAGGTGTTACACAAAGAGATAGTCGTACGACTATATTACATGTGATTAAATAAACATATCTACACAGCGCATTATATCTTTAATCACTTCATTAAACGAGTCTCGTGTGTCGTTACTTATCATTACAACATCATGGCAGTTAATGTTTTTTCATATCTTGTTATTTCGTATCAGACTTGAGAATCCTGAACAATACACAGGGTGTTTTGGCTTGTACTCTCTACATCAAATCCATGAATATAACTTATATTTATACAGGTTGATCAACCTTGTGTACCCTTTATTTTCGGGCTTTGAACATAGATTCAACAAGGAAAAACAAAAATACAACTACAATTACAAACAGATGTAGCATTGACCAGGTGACACTCATATTTCAGGAGTTTGACCTCCTATAGTACAATTCTTTTTTCTTTTTTAGCCAGTTATATTTCAGTTTATTATATATAGTAGCACCAGTAGACAAGTACCTACATACTTTTTTCAACCTGTATACCTTGGAATGGACCTTAGCGTTCATTTTTTTAACATGAATATCCCACCAAAGCGAGGAGTCAATTGTTACACCCAAATAATTATAGTTTTGTACATTCTGTATCATAGTTGATCTAACTGTAAGCATCATATCTTTTACAATTTTTAGGCGATTTTTTATACACACCACATGGCCTTAGACTTTTGATAATTCATATTCAGACGCATGGCCTTACTCCAATGAGTAAAATGTTCCAAATTACTATTTAGATTTTCTACTATCATTTTAGGGTCATCCCCATTCATCATGATTACCATATCGTCTGCATATAATACACACTCACAGTCAATAAAGATTTTTTTACCATGTTAATATACATTATGAACAGGATCGGTCCTAGGACCGACCCTTGAGGTACTCCACATGATATTCTTAATAAATTCAAGATGACTGAATTGAATTTTACAGCTTGGGCGCGATCTGTTAAGCAATTTTTCAAGATTTTGATGAATTCAGGGCTAAAAAATTCTCCATCTTTAACAATTTTAACAAAATATCATGATCGACACAATCAAATGACTTGCGCAGATCTATAAATACCAGCAAGGCCAGGGAAATACCGTAAAATTCACTGGAAATCTTTTACAGTGCATGTATAGTCAATTGTTTCCGGATGAGTTAAATGAAGCAAGAACGCCAATATATTTGAAAATTCGTGAAGGATACCACCATTATCTATGCATCCACCTTGTGCACAGATATGTTTATTAAAAGACGAACACAGTCTACCCATGGATATGGGCGTCCATAGTAAAGTATTCGAAACCACTTTGTCCCCACTTTGACTAATGTGATATATCACATACACATATCTCATTTGGATCCCCATCGTCTACCATAGGCGCTAGCCTGAGAAGCAACCCTAAAAAAATTATACAGAAAGTATCTTTTCATTTAAGAAATCTTATGATTTTCAGGCAAAATTATAAGACTTAGTTTCCAAGGCAGATTACTGTAACTCTATATATAGCCAGATTTTATTTGATATTAATGTGCGTCTTAACTTGTGGCACACTGTGTACACCATTTAAAAGCAGGATGAGTAGGTGGTACACAATTATGCCACGTGGCCGACAACCACAGGGCCTGCTGGAACAGGTTGCAACCAATACTCTCGCAGCTTGGTTGTTTTGGTGTACGTAGCACTGACTGTGGTCGTCTTACATCACACCATTCACCTTGCAAATATTCTATGATGGTATACAATACAAAATATAATATTGGCCATGTGATGTATCGCCAGTCTCTTCGATACATAGGATTAAACCATAGCAAGGATGTATATGTATATTGTACGCGTGCATCTATTGTAATATGATATTAAGCTAGTAAAGGGAAAGATTGATGAACTTCTAATTGATATAATCTTTCTGTGCAGGTAATTAAGGCATAGGTTATAATATAAAGAACTATTTTACCTTGGTAATTCGTTAAAGAAAAGTAGTTCTGATTAAAACAAAGACACAAATTTATCCTCTATATATCTGGACAACTAATTTATCATTACGTGATATGAATGACTTATTTGTCCTTAATTCTTACTAATTTCTTAGTAAAATTTCATTATACACATGAAGTAAAGGTGTGACTGACAGAAGAAATATATATCAACGCATTCACGATTTATCAAATGTGGCTACACCCTCTATCCTTTCTCTCTGGAGTAAATACCGGTTTATTTTCCTCAGACAGCCGATAATAATCAGCACCCAATGTTTACCTATCTACCGTCTGCCCATGGCCAGATACCCTTCCGTGTGTTGAGCTGCTCATGCGACCTATTTATACCTCCCCGAGCTGGTAGAGCCAGAGGTTTCGCGAGCAGGCAGGGTGCGGCAGTAGGAGTATCTCCATCTGACGGGTAAATTTGGGGTGGTGCTGTAAGTGGATACACCCACCGATTGTACCTCTGTCACAGGGGTTACAACACCCTCAAGATGAAAACATAAAACTTAGAAATCTCACACTTTAGTAATTCGAATGGTGAGTCTATGAATAAATTTTTCGTGATTGGGCAAATCTATGATAGACCATAGAACAAGCTAGGATTATAGACGTTAACGCTCAAACCCACACCTTCAGTAGTGAAAGATACTGGTGAGTACAAACTGGTGCAGACCAGGGCTACGCCTGGTGTTCACCGCTAGCGTGGCGCCCCCAGGCGGCCTTGGGGTGGGCAAGTGGGGGTTATTTTGGGCATGCGCATGTAGCCTGTTCACGAGTGGCTGAGCGCATGCGCATTGCTGTTCTTCGAGGCCCAGCAGTCAGCACTGTGGTAAAACGAGCCAAGGAGCTATTTCGCGGTGTTCGTGGACAGAGGCACACCTCCCAGTCATCCTCCATCCTTTCTCCTGGGCAGGGTCTCTGCAAATACAAACCAGTCATGGTAAGTCACCATATTTTTAACCTAGACCTTCTTATTGAACACTATATACTCTCAGCTTTTGAAATTCAGTTCTTTTCTTCTTTCGCTATTGGTCACGCAATAACCTAGATATCAAAGAACACAATCTATGTTAGTGAAGAGATTTCCCCTTGGGTATGTGTACATCAGGGAGGGTGTGGTTACTTCTAGGGAAGCATTTGCCTTTCAGAAACTTGAATGTCGTCGGCATATATGACCTGATATTCTCGTTCGCAGGGATTGACAGATTAAGGACCAATAATGCTATATGTATCTAATAAATCTACAGAGAAATGAACCTGTAAGATTTCTAGGACTTATGCCATATTTTCATCTCTATTCCAGTCCGAAATAAAGCTCACCGAAGCCCAGACCAAAGGTAAGTATTGTTCAAGTCCTGCGCCATTTCTTCCCCAGAGACACAACCGTACCACAGAGAAACAAACCGGACTTCAACTCGGTGCCCTTGTCTTCCTCAATGGAACACTGTTTTTTCTATTACCCACAAGAAAGAAAGCGAGCCCTTGGGCGGCCAATCTGGCATGATATCCGCGGGGAAATGTCAGGAGAACTTCAGGAAATGGCGTCTGCTGTTGATCACTTAAAGTGCAAGATGTGCCTACCATCAACACCAAGTGACGGGATGTATGTTTATCGCCAATATTGCCACGGATCATTAAATGGATCATCGTTGGCTGTTATATATATGTTAAACAAATTCAGGATGCCGTTTGGGATATGTAAAGAAGCTATTGCCTTGAATATGAAATTTTGCTGCGGAGAACCTACTATTACTGTGGGAATTTACGGTAAGGTGTTCGCAGTCAGTGCTGGCTACCTTTGCAGGAGGTCACGCGCAGAGAAATCTAGCTAGCCCCTCCTGCCAAGTCGGTTGCCATGGGAACCTATGAGATTAAGAGTGTTTACGCTAACAGGATGTACCCAACTTTGCCTCCCCGACTTGCTTCTGGGTGTCGGCCCTGGCTGCCATGGCAACTACTAGGGATTTCCTGGAGTTCTGGAGTACAGGTACCTACCGGGTGGAGGCGCTCTGGTAAACCTGGTTCCGTTGCCATGGCGACACTATGCCAAATATGGCGCGCCTAGCTGTTACCACGTAGGAGTGGTAAGCCGGGAGCAGAGTGCTCGCGGCAGAAATGAGCTGCTCGGCAGCGGGCTACTGCTCCAGCAACGACCGAGTGCTTTACATTCCTGCTTTTTGTGGATCGGCTTCGGCTAACCTCGGAACGGTTCGGCCGTTTCCGGGGAGTGGACATTTGCCTGCGCCTTGAACCATGGGTTTCTTTTTGTCCATACACAGGTTTATTGACTCCTGTTATTATTTTTTATTTTAACAATATTTTCTACTATATTCATAAAAGTTGTGTTTGGTTAATGAGTGGATTATTTGGGTCTGCAGGTTTTTAGGTGGACTTAATCTTTATTTCCTAGGTTTTTTGTCTGTAGGGTGTATTTTGATTAGAATCGTACGTGAGACGACATAGACTAATAGTTCCCTGATATTATAGTTCCTTTTATACTATATCAAAACATTATTGCGTTAATTTGATGAGTATAAAGTTTTATTAAAATGAAATTAGTAGATGCAATCATGTCTACACTACAACCTTTCTATATTCTAGTCTGTTTATGTGTATCTTAGATTTCTGTATCGTATTTCTTGCCTGTGGGTGCGGATGTGGGATGTTAGGGCATTTTCAGTTCTTCAACGAGTAGATCTATTCTTTGCTGCATTAGTGCCATATACTGGTTACATCACATATCCCTCCACTCTAACAATTATGCTCAAAACAGAGGCGGAGTTTATCGCAAGAACTTATAATAGTGTAGATGAAGGGCATATCACATATCATAATGAATGATTGAAGAGTACAGACATAAAATAAGAACAGGTGGTGAACATTGGTCCAGCACTATATATGACGATGCGTACTTTAGGGGTAATCAGGATATAATTGATAGGTCCATACACATATACATCGAATATAACAAGCCCTTTGAAAATCAATACATAGTAGATATATAATATAGGGCGTTCGAAGGTGTGAAAAAAATTGACAATGGCGGTCTACAATCGTGAAAAGCCTGGATGCGCACATACGCTGTATGTGTCAAGGCTGGAAAATGTCCTATTTTCCAGTGAAAGTTTTTTCGGCCTTCACCAAATTAAAACTTCATAAGACATAAGACATTTTGATATGATATAAAAAGAAATCACTTTCAATAATATGGCCATTGTTTCACACAAGGAAAAGGTATATACACATGCAATTAATATGCTGATCAATCTGGCATGTTGTTATTAGGAATTGGTGTATATTCAACAGAATGGGTCCGACATGCTACTTTGGAAAGCAATATCTTGCTTCGTCGTACTAATAGTGATGAGCTAAAGGCAGAGAATGCAGCCCCATTTATCAGGCAGCATTTGAGTCGTATCCGCCTTCCAGGCAATGGCCATTTATAGCGTCATATTGTGTCATTTATAGCGGCCAAGGATTCATTCGCCTCCCTGGACAAGCGTGATGAGGGCAAGATCAAAGTAGGCGACATCGCGCAGGGCATGAAGAAGATCGGCCACAACATCAAGGTCGACTGGCTGGAGAAGATGGAGGATGAGATCGACACTGAGGGTGAGTAGCCGTGGCCAATGTATGCCAGGCTTATATTTGTGTTCTGGATTCCAGGGACCTGTTGAATAAGTTTGGCGTTTCCTGAACACCAACGAGACACAGGGATGATGTGGATCAATTTCATTCATGACTTATAGATCATCTTTAGCCAGGAAGGACAAGCTTGAATATCATTATATGATTAACACCCTTGTAAAAGGGTCTCCTTATACCCGGTGCTTTCGTTGACATACATGTAGCTATTCAACAGGCCCCATGCACTTAACCCCACCCTCCTCCAATCATCGTTATTATTAGCGCCTCTTTAGTCATGTGACCCTGTTGCTTTTGTAATGAAAACATTGAAACCATCACGCTATTTCATCATAGCCACTACTCGGCCTCAATGGCCTCGGCCATGCTGAATATTGAGTTTCTTTGCTATTGGTCTACAGAGAGGTGAATTCAAGGTGGCGCTGCATTCCTTCTACCTACTGTTTCGGACTCTGTTTGCCGGCGTATTCTGTTTTCCGGCGTAATACTGCAATAACTTACTGTGTAACAAATTGCATAGGATTTGAAATCATATTCTAATGATAGACGAAAATCCTTTTCATTCCATAGATTTGCTTAACGGTATCACCGATATTGAGAAGTTCCGAATAAACCCAGGCCGGATACTGCCGTCTGCAGGGATGTGGTTGCAGGGTTCTAAAAAAAGACGGCCTAGTTTCTAGTGAAAAGGCGAGAAATTGGGGTCTCAACCCTCATGCTACCATACACCCCCCCCCCCCCCCCCCCACACACACACACACACACACACCCACACCCACACCCCTTTCACTGGATCTGACTCTGCATTGATACGCATGCCTTTAGTCTATATAAGCATATGGTATTTTAGTTTCTTACTTGCTTTCAGACACCGTCAGCAAGTTTGTCTCAGTGTCACTGTCTTATCAAATATTGCGGTTCTTTTCATAGGTAACAGCGTTTATTGATCACTACTAGGTTATAACATTCACGTAATCCATCGTTAACATCAACATTCATATATTGATATTTCCTTTGCTATCATTTTAATACATGTATATATATGTATATTGTACTTCAGTACTAATTGTACTTATCCTTTTTTCCTAGGTAACTCAATTCAAGCGAAGGGAGATTGATGTCGTTACGTGTCCACCAGATATTGTTTGAGATCTTTCGAGTGAATAATCTATATATATGTTAAATATCCCATTTAAGTACCCCCACCTCAAGGTTTCTGCACATGGTGAAGGTTCCTCTTGTCTCATATCATTATATCATTTAAACACGAGCGCCTGTTTCTGCAGGAACTGGGTATATCGACTTCGACGAGTTTATCACGCTAATCCAGAGGAAGATCCAAGAGGATGAGGACGAGAGGGAGCTTAAAGAAATCTTCCGTGTACTTGACAAGGAAAAGAAGGGAGAGGTGAACGTCAACGAGCTCAGGTACGTCTGTGATTTCTCATCTCCCCCGCCTTTTCCTTTGTCTCTTCCTTCTACAAAACAAGAATATGCTTCATGCATGCTATTACAGTTTCGGGAGTTTTATGTTGGACCACATTTGGTGGTAAAATAGTAGCTGTTTTGGTTGGTTATTGGTTGCCATGGTAACCGATGTCATGAATGTAGCCTGTGGGGACATATCTTAGTGAGATCTTTGATATTAGCTACTACATCATCAAATATAAAGAAATGTTGATGTTAAGAAAGATTTGATGGTAAAATAGCCCTTTTGGGTGATTTTTGGTTGCTGTGTCATGCAATATTTCTTTATTTTAGTGCATTATATATTTAAAACTGAAAAAATTATCTCAAGATCTGCATTGATTGTTTTGGGCTATATCGGGACGTTGATCACCTTTTTTTTTTGTACCTTAAAATCCATCACGTTGTGTGGCAAAGTGCATTGTCTACGGTATGGACCTTCCCGTTCGTCCACGATTTTGGACGTTTTGTAACATACCGTAATCAGGAGGTCCAAATTCCTATCATAGTAGGTGGAAGTCGGCCCTTAAAGTACAGCACTGAGAAATATGCAGTCAGACCTAATTGTATGTGGTCAGATCTATAACCACCTGCGGCCGTGCCTTGACTAAGATCACACTGCTCAAGGTCACACTGCTCTCTGCAGGAATATGTAGGCTATGTATGTATATATGTTTGTATGTATATATGTTTGTATGTATACATGTATGTACGTACGTATGTATGTATGTATGTATGTATGAATGTATGTATGTATGTATGTATGTATGTATGTATGTATGTATGTATGTATGTATGTATGTATGTATGTATGTATGTATGTATGTATGTATACAGGTAAACACATATTTGGGGATTATTCACCCAGACAGGCATTGGGTTTTCATAAATATCAAGCTAAATCAATTAAAATAGTATCAGGTACCCGTGTTTCGTTATCGATTGTGCTTGTTGAGAGTTTCAAGTGATGAAATGAAGAAATACTCGAGGTAATTATCAAAGAGGATATTTTAATTTAATTGATACATAAAAAAACAATTGATACAATAGGAGACACAATTGGGTATTTTATTACACGGGGATGAGATGCGATGACAATGAGGTGGTAGAACCACACTTATTACTTGGTTAAGGGTTTTGTTTCCACGCTGACTACATTTTCAGACACTGAATATCATTTGACTTTTGGTATCACCATGAGATAATATTCTACCTTACTGGTGTCTATATTCCCTTACCACTGAGACACCGTCACTTCCGGTTTGTTGGAAGTTCCCCTCACACTTTCTTTCATTATTGTCAATGATTTACAAGATGCCCTGCTAGCGGAATAACTTGTAGAAAATTGAACCGAATATCATAAAACAATGACTGAGGTCGACATGGTCATCTACAGGTGGATCCTGAAGAGTCTTGGCGATGATCTAACGGAGGATGAAATTGACGACATGATCATGGATGTAGATACGGACGGCAGCGGATGGGTAGATTATGACGGTAGGTTAAAAAATCATTGTTCAAAGCATGCCCAAAACTTAGAACTGCATGGCGTCTTAGAAACGTGACAGATTGTCTTACGTCTGATAAATTTACATTTTCTGCTTTTTTTCTATTACCATTTTGATATAACGAGACTAGGATTTTGCGGCCATTCACATAATCAACTTAAAAATTCAATTTTGCAAATATTTGATTAATTTTGATTAGTAACTTGTTACAATCTTACACGTCAGATATTTACTTGTAGAAATAGTCGAGGCTTTAGTGATATTTTTTAATGCTGAAGAGAACGTTAATGCCTTTAACGTGAAGGTTTTTGACGTCTTCAACCTGTGCCTGAGACTCTGAGAACCTTTCACCAAATACTGCACTGACTGCGTAGAGAATGGCGACGATTTTTGAAACTTTTAACTAACGAAAGTAAGAGTAATTATCATAATTATTACAATGTGATGACTTTGACTTCAAATCTCATATTTAGAGATGTCTTTGAATAAAGAGCATGATTCAAGAATAGCAAACACGGTAGAATTCTATGTCAGGTCAGCGGATTATTTAATCATCTTTAAAGGTCTTAAACAGTATTTTATCAAAGTAAATTATAAATATAGTCTTGTCCTGTTTCTGTCAGTTTTGTCCATATATGGTTTGGTGTCACGTGACTTTGACGGCATGTCTTGCATGTTGCATGCGCATGCTTCCTGAAAGTGGATAGATAACTCGAATAAGACCCTCCTGTGTCTATTGGAAACAAATATTGGAGATGGAATGTTGAACAAAGCAAGTTCGACAACAACCAATCATCTGGCTTCTCTCTGACTCCCTTCGGGTGGCGGTTTGCATTTGTAAAGGCCATGCACAGAGTCCGCAACACCATGCGGCAGTATGACGTCAGCATGTGGTGAACTTTGACCCGCGGCCTCGCTTTGGAATCATCACATGATGGTGGTCATGTGACCGGCATTACGGACCATGATAGTGAATGAGACAGGATGATGAGAAAACCGCTTCTATTGTGTGCCTACTTTTAGTGAACACTGGACATTGAAATCTTTGGTGGCATTGAGGTGCTTCTCGATCTTCTTGGCACTGGTTGCATATTTCTGTGGCTTTCCCACTGATAGCTTCAAGAGAAAGCCTGGTCATGAAGAGACGCTCTTCCCCTTGGTGAACCTAACTGAGTTGTGTCAAGGATTTCTTGCAGTGTGGAAATGCCGTGAAAAGCCGATGTCACCCCCTTCAACCTTGGTGTCACTGGAAACATTTCATTTTCGGTTATGAGGCTTCTTTCCAGTTGATGCGTGGGCCATTTTGGTTTTTACAGTCAATGCCACATTGTCCAGGTCTCCTAGCTTTAGAATACGCGGAATTGCAATGCCTTTAATGGAACGACCACAGCTATCACATACAGCACAAATTCCGACATCTTCCAAATCACCTTCAGCATTTCCTCATAGGCGAAGCGCACAATTAGAAAATTCTGGATGACTTTTGTATTGAGACTTTTGCTTCTCTGATTGGCAATGAAATCCTTTATCTTTTACTGAAATTGCTCCATGCCCGACATGAACTATAAATTCTTCTGTTCCCTTTCATATTGAAACTCCCTTTACTCCTTTTAATTTTTTCCCTTTTGATTTAGTACGTATTAAATTTTCATGGTAGAAAGTAGAGCGTAGAAAAGGAATATTAGTTTGCAATTTGATTAGAATGCCTTGGCAGTCAAAACATGAAACACATGTGAATATGTAGAACAAGTAGAGCTTACATTTTGAACATTTACAAAAAAAAAATATCTATCGAAAGATAGATGAAAGAGATAACACTGAACAACTCATCCCGGAGTTACAATTAAGTATTTCTACACATAAAAAAAAGAAAAATTTTCATAAATGTGTGTAAACACACATTGATTTCACAGATTTACTATGCACACATACTATATTACCACGTCAACACGTCTCTTGACCGATTGCAACTGGATCCACCCCAAAGAGCTGAGTGAAAGATCCCAGATATGTCATCTCTTCCCCAGAAATGTTATCTATCCACAGTTTTCTCTCCACCCCCTGCCCGTACCCCAGCTGCTGCATCTGTTACAACCAAGCACACCGCGGACTTAGAGGCATGTTAATACTTACGAGAGTGGGTTCTACTTATATTGTCTTTCTTTGCAGAGTTCTGTAAGTTGATGATGTCAGACTGAGGTGGACCCTTCCTCCCCAGGATAATCCCCGGATAACCCCCGGATATTGTCGGATAAAATGCCGGCTAATTCCCACTTCTCTGCACGCCCTATGGTGGAAATGCCCCCTTCTGTGTGTGTACCCGCAGAAAGAGCCAACTCTACTCCAACATGTCGTCTCCCACCTATAGCGCCCACACTGTAGACCGTACCCACTCAATGTACCATCAGGAGCCCACATAGAAACATGTAAACATTAACATATTATAGAGAACGAAAAATAGAATATAGCATATTTGATTCATATGTATATATAGGAGTAAAAAAAGGAAAACCAAATGCTAATCGTATTAAAAGGCTATCGAAAGCTGAATATTGTCCACCTAAACACTAATAGAAATAAAGTTGGCTCGTTCTAATATTTTTGTCTTGCAAATAATTAATGAATTAATAATCTAAATAATATTTGATTAATTAAGGTTCACCCTACGGCTGGAATAGTAAAACAGCAAAAATCGCTCTCTTCCTCTCCTGGCTTAAATTGTTTGTTTTATTACATATCGATCCTCCCGCTGCAGTCCTTGCGGAGCCCCTTATTCTCCAACTAGCACACCACGCCGACCAAAAAATTAACAGAATAAATTCCAAACAGACATACTGCCCCCGCCCAAAAATAATTTGAAATTAAGTTTGAATATTTCTGAACAGAGGACGTACTTATGTGAAGGCACCAGTGAGGCCTCAGTCTCTGTATTATGCGTTGTAGGCTGTGATTGGTGCAGGGGCCTTTCTGTATTATCATGATAATGATTATCTACATTTCCTTATGTTTAACAGCACAGCACACAGCCATGCCACCACCTATATCGTACCTTAATTCATCTTTCCAAAAGCAATTTATGACTGTCCCCCCAAGTATTGCATCCTTGAAGCACTAACCTAACATCCCTTGAACAAGTGGACACCCGTTTATTGCCAGAGACTACTCACACTAGCTCCCTGGACAATAAAAAGTAGTTCGGGTATCTGCTTTATGACAGCAGCGGAAGGATATGGAAACATAGATGTCGTGGTGGTGGTGATTTGACCCCAATCTTAACAGAAACTACTAAAAAAAGTTTACTCATTATGTTTAAACCCTCAGCCAGGATATGTGTGTTGGTTTCTGTTTGGGCTAAGATCGCCGCTCTATCTATCTACAATCGCTCTCTATTTTCTATTTTTGCAGAATTTGCAAAACTGATGTTGGGTGATTAAAATAATCACATGAACCAGGACGCAATATAAGAGTTTATTCCCAAAAATGTTCCTCGATGGGGAAGAAAGAGCCGTCTCATCGTCTATTTTGATAGGCACACTTTGAACACCCTACCTTTCCGCCTGGCAGCATCGAAGATTCCTATTTTAGGTCGTCCATGGAGTGCGCTATTTCATGTCCATTCTCTCACAGCTCCTTCGTGGAGAAGAGAACTTTCATCATGCAAAACGCGTCGCATAAAGGGGGGCGTTCAAAGTGATGTCTAATTCTAAACCAAAACAAAAAAGTCGTCTGGTATTCTAACACACAAAAACAATCAATCTAACTTAATTAAACTATAAATCTTTTAATGAAAAGTGAGATTTAAAAAGAATGCGTAACCGTCATTGATGTGCTGAGTTACGACTCTTTGGTCGCTGTGTTTTACTCACGGCTCTTATCCAATCAAAATCTTTGTTTCATTGCCCGTCAGCAGCAGGCTCATTCATCATGTCATTTGTCTCGTCGTTTCTCATTCGTTTACATCCATGTACAGAAACCGTAGTGAATTATAGTGTAATCGGAACAAAGAAGAAGATGAAGAAGAGACCATAGGTGTGCTCCTTTATTGTATTTCTATTTGAAGGACAGATTATGATTTATCTATAATGTGATCACACACTAGAAATTCTTTGTTGTCATAATGTATACTCATATATGATGTATGGAGTGGTTAAAGAAGGATGGAGTGGGGAATGACTTTTATCGTTGTTGGTGCTGTAGTGAGACACTACGAATCAGAGGTGAGGAGAGAAAACGAACCATCAATAAACGAAAACCACTGTGTTGCCATAGCCAATTACTTATATATTACTCTGTACTTAGCGCCGAATCTCCAGCACCACTAACGCTTTGAATGTATGTAAAACTGTACGGTCTGAATAAATACGGACGGATTTAATGTGTAGAGCTTTCTTGTTCTTTCTGCTAGCTTCTAGGAGTTTCATAAGGTATCGTTTAAATGAATTAAAAAGTATCTGAAATAATATTTCCCTCCGATGGTCCTCCATCATATGCTTTATGAGGAAACTATAGACGATAGTAGCTGACACATGCATATTGGTCTCGTTTTCCAGTTGAAGTGTTGTTGAACGACTATATTCATTTTTAAAAAAAGCTTATATTACTATATATCTATAGGCGGATGTCTCACTTTTACCGACTATAGTAGTACAGATTCCGTTCATCACTGAGTGACGAAAGAATATCTATATGTCCCTCCGTACCACGTGACCACTTATTCTGCTATATAGTGAGTTGTAGAATGGCATTCTTAATGATTTCTAGGTCTATAATAATAAAGAGACACAGTGAGTGTGACTGAATTCCATCTGTTGCAAGATATTTTAGTCAGAAATACTCACCTCGTTCTTCGAATTGGGTGAATATTTCTGATAAAAATAACTCTGAACAGATTCCATTCAGTCACACTAACTATGTCTCTATATATTACCAGTCTTTTGTAGAGCATATCATTGAATTATGAAAGATGCTGTCATTTCCCCAAACATCCCAGTCAATAAAGTAATAGCTATCCGTTGAATTCCCCAAGACTACTAGTGATTTAGAGGTCAAGCGGCCGCCACTTATAATAAACTGAGGTTGTTGTTTTTTTATTCTGAAAGAGTAACCTCTGGTTGACCGATAGCTGAGTTAGCCCAAAACATTAAGAGCTATCGCAATGGTCTATTTCAAGCGTAGCTCCTTCACAAAACTAACTGAGGCAGCTTTAATGCCTCAAAAAATAGGGCAAGTGAGCGGATTGCTACAATCCCAACAGATTAGATCTAGTTTCTCTTTTGAACCTAAAAAATATCTCATTATTACATTTTCCCTAAAGACTATGTTATGAGATTCTTTTTAACTATCCTTAACGAAGTTTGTGTTTCATGTAGGAATAATAGCGCACGTACGTACTGAGGAGGTGGAATAGTCCAAAATCTTGGAAATTTTGCGTATAGTCCCTCTTCTATTGCATTCTCGGGAGCGGAACGTCAGAACCAAAACGAGGCACCCTGGCAACCGCAGCACGAAGGGTTAAGCCGTTTTATGTCGTAGTAGCTTTCTGCTATTATCGCTCAACGACCGCATCATAAAGAAAAGTTGCAAATTGGTTTACTTAATGAAAAATATATATTTATAGGTATTTGAATGTGTTTCCAGTTAGATACATATGCAAGATGTCTACCAAAGAAGTGTGGACGTTTAATCTGTGAGTTTAAAGGAGTTTTTGCAATTTTGAATAGTGTCAGACTCATAGGCAGCAGCCTGTGTTCCGCGATTGCAGTGCATTGCGGTGATAACACCTTCAATAAAACAATGTTCCATTCAACTAACTATTAATGAAATATACCTATCAACTTCATTAGGTCTTCAGCTATATGTCAGTCTTTGTTTGGTGTCTTTGTATTAGATATTTACGGAAATATGACATGAAGTCTACAGAGTGCCTAATTTCATGATTTAGTGCCATAGCAAGACATTCTGATGAAATAGCGATTTATAATGACATATATTTCACTAACATAGACTTATTCAAATTTGAACATCTTTGCGGCGAAGAATTCTATATATGTGTTTCACCATATTCCAGAATTTTAAAATGTTTTGATTATTTTCCTGGCCTAGAAGCACAAAAAACTTTTGCCAAGTGACAAGTTCATTGGAAGGGTCACTTTCCGAAATGGAGAGATAGGTTTCATGCAGTATTACCTTTAATAAAATGTGTATCATGAAGGAGATAATCATCTGAATACCATTAAATCTTGGATATAGGTATAAAATACATACAAAATGCTTTGCTGTAAATATTTTGATATTATAATCAGTTTCAGTGTATGAAAACAGAATTGGAGTGGTTATTGTCAAAGTGACAAGTGTGCAAGTAATCCAGTAGACAAGCATCACATTCACACCCATATACATTTCCCAATTGCATGTTGATCTCCAAATATATATATTTCTAAAGTCTACAGACTTCAAGCATTGCATCAGCATTAAATGATTAAAATCAGCCCTATAATCGCTTTGATATATAGCAAAATATTCAGTGCAATTTTAGAAAAGTCGGCCAAATATGCCAATCGCAGAGTCTGCAGATGCCAGTAAAAAATAGCCTCAAAAGTTACCAAATATAGTTGGAAATTGTGATTCAAATACTTTTTTTGTACAATAGATATCAATACTTCACTAATTTGTAAATATAACCCAAATTTTTTGATAATATATATTTATTCACAGCATAAATTGAAAAAAATCGGCGATGCTATTGAGCGATAATACCAGTGCGGTCGAGTGACAGGCCTTTTTTATGACCCTTTGCGGGTGGTCGCTAGGCGTGTGACGTCAACTCCGCTCCTGAGAATACATACTTTAGGGATAGCCCCCTAATATATTTATAGTTTAGATAGTCCCCAATCATTACGCTAGATGTCACCATGAGGCTAAACCTTAGCAACACTGAGCCCTAGCAATCAGATATAGGTAATTTGGTACATGAAATGAAAGTGATAATGCCGTGAAAAACGCCAACCTCTTCCCGTATTTCAATTGGAATACGTCTAATAGCGTGACATCTTGACGTCAGGTAATGCATTATCCTCCTCCCCTCCGTGCCCGCAGCTCAGGAGCTATCTCTCTGGCTATGCTCTCTATCGGGAACAGGCGTCAGTAGGGTTGAGCAGCTCGAGTGCGCGGCTCCTAGTCCTGGCAGATGTAACGTTTTTTTTTTATCTTCACATGATTTAAAGGTCTTATAAATACCAGTGTGAGACATCTCCAGCCATTGTGATAGAACTTACAAGACTGATTAATATCTTATACATCATACAGCTTTTACATGTTTGGTTACTGCGAATAATGCATAATCTTAAAAGAAGAACCCTGGGCATCGTTTTAAAAATCATAAGACATCCCATATATACCCTTTATTCTCCGAACAAATCATAGAATGTCTCCTTTCTTCATGCTTTATTTGTAATCTTATTGGTAGTCGAGACGAAATGTCAACAGTTCCTCAATCATATTTGTTTCACACCTTGCCGAATGGCGGCGCTAATAATACATATATGGAACATTATGTCGGAGCTGGACCTGCACACCAATTACTGTGAAATGCTTCAATTAAAAAGTACCCTTTATCAAAATCATATCAGTAATTGTCTTACTTAATCTTTGATTGATTACTGGTGGATATAAATTAGTGAAATATAAGCTATCATTTGATGTTGATGACATAGGACATCATTTGATTCTAGCAGTTACAATTGTGGTCTCCCATTAGTGCGCTAATTATAATCAAACATACTGAGATGAAATGCCATTTTTATAATATAAAGTAGCACATAATTAGTTTTTTTTAACTGAAAGGGTATGAAATTAATTCGTCAAGATAGTGCTGGTGTTAAGAACTACAATGAGTCATAACCAAAGGTTGCTTACTCGATTTAACCGATAGATTCGATTTAACCGATATGTCCTTTGACTTACATTTATATTCCTAGGTCATCGTCGCACATTCCTGGTTTTATACACACCCGGCATACCTGCGGGACATATATCCATTATTGACTGAGAACGGGCCAAGCTCAACAGATTGCAGTCTTTACTTCCCTCCCTTCATAAGATCAGAGGAATCCTTATCGAATTACTAATAAAGAATGCGCCAACCCATGAGTGACCCTAGGTTTGTTAGATAAGATAGAGGTATTGTTATGTGGGTGAGACGTGATATACAATATTGCACTCAGTCTTCTACCTATAAATAATCTAGATTAGATAATCCTACTCCTGCTTTATGATTGATCTCTGTCATTTTCCTCAATATCAATCAGTGAATATCAATGTTAGGGCGTGAATAATTTTATTCTGACAATTGTATACACAACCTCCCTTATGTTAGCTTCCTGGTCATAAATCCCGGGGGGAAATTGAACAGCTAAAAAGTCATAGCATGGTAAAGTAATTATGATCACACACATAGAAAATAATCTTTCAAACCTTCCATGGCCCTCAATATATGAGAAAGAAAATCTTCGTGCTATCATTGTAAAATATATCAATGTTGACGGAAATCCTATCTGTTGCCTTGCCTTTATAGCTCGAGAGAAGAGATGACATAGTACATTAGACGCATCTAATGTGATGAAAAGGGTGGGTATTGGTTTATCGTCGAGAAGTGTCAATCCTACTTTATATTCGCTTTGTCTTTCTTTCTTTTGAATTAACAATTAGGGGCAACATGCGGGCGATTAAGTAATGCTTGGAATCATATGGACCGATTAACATAGACACACAAAGCCCTAGCCCTTTCATTAAGCTGCATATCATCAAATGCACACCCTGAAATGCGCCGCTGCAGTACCATTTTCACCCCTATATTATTCTGACGCTTTTCACAATATCCAGAATGACATCAGCATCACACCTCCATGGTAATCCGAAATAAGTGGGATGTTATAAAATAGTAATGATATTAACTATGATATAGTTGTACATAGGTTGGACACCTATTATCAAAATATTTGCATTATTTCATTAAAAAAGTAATTATCGAAATTTCTGAAGTGATGCCTCAACGCATCATAGCGTACTACGCCCGGGAATGCGTCCAGGCATCACAGCGCACTATACCCATGAATGCCTCCAGGCATCATAGCTTAGTTAAAGTGTTAATTGCTGGACACTTAAAGATCAGAAGCCTCTCCTCCGATATATGATATTGATTTCGTTTGTTTGGAGTAATCAAGTCATTCACATATTATTGTTATTATGGTCCAGTATCTATGACAGAGGCAGTAGCAATGCCAAATCAGACTAAAGGGAAACTATTGACAGGAAGGCGGTTACATGAAGGTCCGTTCTGCATAAGCAGAGGTTTGACACCCATCATTGAAGCCCGAGACAGTGATTCACATGTACCTTTCATTGCCTGATGGCGCCGGTAATTGTCATAAGTTTGTTTTGAATTTGTACAATGGCACAACGTAAGCTCGCTCCTTATAGGCTAAAAGTGAACTAGGGTGTGGCACTGGTTCTTGCTATGTTAAAAAGTAAGACAAAGTGCAAACCCGTGATATAGCTTTGAAAATATTTGAAATATATCCCGAATCTTTACCTATTGAATGGTCAGAATAATTAGTCGGCTACATAGTTCTGAAATCTTGTGCCAGTGTCAGCCAGGTGCAATGATCAAAAGCCCTGCTGCCAGCATTGAATTCATTGAGTGCTTGGCCACACTTAATTATATAGAGCTGCCTGCAAAGGACTGCCAGCAAAAGCTGATTGAATATCTTTTTACACAGGTCTAGTTTAGACAGAATTTTAGCATCAGAGTATGCTAACCACATTCTTCAACTTTCATCTTT
The DNA here is from genome assembly GCA_950022655.1 of Alentia gelatinosa. NCBI lineage: Eukaryota > Metazoa > Annelida > Polychaeta > Phyllodocida > Polynoidae > Alentia > Alentia gelatinosa. The sequence continues at coordinate 44,390,081 of OX465583.1, read as the reverse complement.
ATTACCTTTGAACATTAGTTGATTAACTGCATTATTCAGAGGGAGATTGATGAGCTCTCTTCATTCATTATAATTCCAAAAAGGCAGAAATGGCAAAGTTTGGCCAAACTGCACACTGCATTGCTCAAGCAACCTACGGAATGTAGCCCAGCAATAAACCGGTGTGGCGCAGTGTGGCCAACCACGTCCAATGCACCCCTATTGAATGAACGGGAACAAGCGTAGCATGCTAACGTAACCACCTTCTACCAGATATTGTGGCAGTCTCATCACCTCTCAGGCACCTGTTGACTACCCAGCTCAATGGAAGCAGTCTCTAGGTGCCTGCACAGGCTCCGTGTGGTCGCTAGCTGGCTAGAAAAAGGTGGGTAGGTGGAAGAGCTTGGACTCCTCAGATATTTTGGCGGGGCAGGCAGATCTAGTGAAAGGCCGACTGAAGGCCTGTTCAAGCTAGTTGGTAGAACACCTGTTTATTGCCCATCGACAAGATTGAATTCCAGTCATTACTTAAGATCATTGAGTCTGTATGAATCGGATGAGTTCGGACAAATTTGTCTCAAAGGCTTGATGATATAACCCTTTGACATCTTACACTTGTACAAATATGTACGGTATATATCATTTGGTTTTGCACTATTTTAGGAAGAACATGCATGGAGAAAGGGAAACCAGAGCAGCCATATACAGTAGAACTTAGCTTTAAGCGAGATTTCCACCAACCAGGCAGATTTGACCACCTGCAGGAGGGCTACTTACACGCCTGCAGAATGCCTAGCTGATGGAGGCCTCCATTTAGGGAACACCCTCCTTTCTGAGCTAAGGTGTCCCATTGAGCTGGATGTCTAATGAAGCAGGATAAGATAAAACATCTAAGAGACTCCAGGATAATAAGGCGGTTAGTTGGAGGGGAATGGGGGCTCTTTTATCACCTCAGAAGTCTCCTACATATTCGCAGTGAACATGTCATACATGTCTGTACTATACTTTACCTATACTACACTATACATGAGAATGCATGCACAGAGACCATGCACTATCCGTATGCTTTTACATAGTTTATTACCATAGCCCAAGGCGATAAGCATGGCCGATAATCCCTATACCGCCGTTTCGCCCGCCTCTGAGGGCGATAATACGAGATAAGTCCCTCCGGCGACTCGGGTACGTCATGCTACGTCACGTCCACTGATTAGATAGGGCGTCGTCATGGGCGGCTCTGATAACAGAGTCCACCGATCACCTGGATCGCAGTTCCACCTCTGCTTCGGGTGTCCGTCTCTCCGATTGTGCCACACCGGGAAAAATACCACGAGGTAAGGGACGTCTTAATGTTGTTTGACTTTCCGGACTTGTAGCACAGAGTTATATTTCACGACTATGATACTTTCTCACTATAAATTGGGCCACAAAGTATTGTGGTCTGTGTGTAGAGTTTTGTATATTGGATTTCAGAGCAGCCTGTGTACGCCCGAGGTTGTAATCGTATTGGTCGTGTTTAGATAAGGAAGGTTCTATGGAACATACTATGGACTACCCATTGCACCTTCACCGGGATAGGGCGTGTCCCACTGTGAAACCGCTCGCCTAATAAGTATAGCTGAATCGTCTACATGCGAAGCGAAAACACTTATGATGTATTAGATTTCCTCAGCTAAGCTAGGCGATGTAATGTGTGATTTGGTGGATCTATAATTATTAGGTGGATTTTAAAGAATATTGTTTCCTCTGCCATAACAATCTATTGGGCCGGTCCAGTAAAGAAAGTGTCAGATGTTATAGAAAGTCTGTGAATGCTAGTTTCTGATGGTTTCTAGATGTTTACACGGTATGTAATGGGTACAATTGGAACAAGTATCTGGCTATGTCAAGATAATCATTAAAATTTACACGGTATAAGAGATTTAATTCCCTCCCACCTTTGCAAAGGCCCATAATGAAAACGATGGTCTGAACATTAGGCTCTGAATGGCAAAGAACACGAACTAGTTACCATTTTCTCTGAATATGTATTTTTCACCCCATTTGCTAGGATGCGTGTTACATTCCATAGAATAATTCGCTGTAACCGCCAATGTTGTAACAATTACATCATAAAGATGCAAATCACATCAAAATGATGCAAATTAGAGGATATTCTATTCTTCTTTCATAGATGAATGCCTTGTTTAAGAGTGTGATTTTGTTGAGTCTGTCATACATTCCGGGCTCACATCGAGGTATCAAAGTACAGATGCTGGCTATTCGAAGTAGACTTGTGAATTATACATCCCCACTTGATACGATTACCGCATGTATAATATATGGGACTCGTCTATTGAATTGTGGTGTGGTAGAATCCAAATATTCTCTGCACTTTTTAAACAGATTATATCAACAATTCTTGTTGAAATATGTTAAAGGATGTTTATCAAATTAAAAAGGATATATTACCTTTCTTCAGGAATAACCAATTCTGACATTTGCGGTCAGATTAAATTACTACATAAACATTGAGTCTGCCTCAGCAGAAAAGTTAGTCTACCTTGCTATGAGTTGCATGACTGAACTACAACACTTCAGACAGATCAGGGGTTCATTTGCAGGTTTTATTTTGCTTCCCCTTCTTTATGTTAACCAGTTTATGTTAACCAGCTTCCCCTTCCACCGTCACCATGTTGTATCTTGTAATTCGCACTTGATGAACCTTGTTTATATTCATCAGATTTCTGTATCGGTGTAAAGCGAAGAGAGATACGTTTTGTCGGAGAGGTTTATATAAGCGTCCCTTTTTGCTTTTTGCAAGATCCGAGCGAGTTAATTATTCGATTTACATTGGATATAAACTATTTTCAAATAGATACTACTACTATTGGGTGAATTCCTTTCACTTTCACATTCTTAATTCTTACAATTGGGAATACACAGGAAGACTGAATGCTCTCCTCCAAAATTGAAATGATAAGTCTATGCAGTAACCTATACGCACATATTTCCCAACTGCAGACTTGTAATAGCATAGTCTGCTTAAACATGAAATCTCATCCTGATACACCATATTCATGTATATGTGTGCACTATGTAAGCACCAAGATCTACATGTTGATGACAGAGCACAACTTGTCAAATCCTGTTTAGAACATACAAGCACTCCGTATACACATTTGGAGAACGCAGTTATCTGGCAGCTTTTGGTGTTTTATCTACGAGAGGCTCGGCTAAAAGGTCACAGACGATGGTAGATGGATATGAATGATCCATATCTGATCCGCTGACCAGTGTACTAACCACTGTACAATTTGATATCTGCTACCCTTGAGAATTGCACTGTGACCAACCGATCTCTCATCTTACTAATCCAAACTATATGCAGGTATCAGGATTGACGAAAATTATTTCGGTAATATTTGACCTTTACATAATCTATAGATATGGATACCAAACCGATATGACAACTTCATACATGGATTCAATTATCTGTATTTTCAAGTATCACTTTGTAGACCGCAAATGTCCTCTTTTGTCTGTATTAGAAAGTCAACATCTAAAAAGGGAGGTGATATCGGCCAACACCTCTATCAAACTCATTTAAAAGATCAAAGTACGATTCAGACCGATTATTCAAAGCCTTATCTTTAAAAGGCACATCTAAAACATGTTTACCTGGCTCGTATTTTACATATATGAAGTGTACATTACCAACGCTTATGGGCTATCATGAGAAATATTCCACTTACACCGGAGATACCCAGAGATAATGTAACTCGAAGGTCATGCGACCGGCCATTATAAAAATCAAACTTTCCAAAGACACCCTACTACGATTCCTGTAAGTTGATAAACGACCTTTTCAAAACAGAAAACAAAATCATGTTGAAGAAAGATACATTATTAAAGAAAAGCATATCTTCTTGATAATATCTGTTTTTTCCCATGAGCTCTCTTTATAAATCCATAATAATTTAACATGTGCTTATCCTGATTTAGATATAATTATCCGTCCATGTCCACGACAAGAATATATAACCACAGGTTTACCCTCCGAGTATGTGCTGAGTAAATATTCACATTTAGATATATCGACATTGCAAGTGATTATCAATTGCTCTAATTGATTTGGCTTCATTGTTTCAGAGCTCTGTTCAGAGATCTGCTCCCCTTAACCCTGCTTGCGCTACTTTTATTGAAAATTTATTTTTAGAGATTAGGATACGTAGGGACTTTGCAAGAGCTTTACTATTTTCACATTTGGGGGCAATGCCATCAAACTGCCAGTAGCCTGGAATCCCTTGGAGTCTCTCCATACTAAAAATAAGATCTAATAGAGATACCGGAAAATAGTTTACTACATGTATATTATTTTCTACTGTTTGCTCCCTTCAGTCCAGTATATAATCCGTAATGTAGATTATGCGGCAACACTGGTCGAGGGGGAGATTATACAATGTAGAGGTACGTGTACCTCCAGAAGCTGAAGAGCACCCCAGATATAGCAGTATCTTAGTACCTCCATTTCATGCATTTTAAATTATGCCTTGGTGTATTTTTATCGTCCAAAAGCACACCCAGGAATTTCAATAGTTCACTACGATGATACTATCTTCGCACAAATATGATAAATCAATTTTGACAGCCCCAATTGCATAGGACAAGAATGACATAGATCATAAGGCAAATTATTGTCCTTAACGGGTTTATTTTACAAGAGTAGACATTTTGTATCCGTATAGAAGAGGTTGGGTTTAGTCATGACTAAGTGAAGGTGGGTTACAGTCACCCCTTGCTCCTGCCCACGCCCTACGAATATTCTAGTGCCTCTCCACCTGATAAAACCAGTGACTAACTCATAACCGCCATAGATAACTGTTAACGTTATCGTGACAATCTAGACGGCTACGAGAGGTTTACGAATGAACCTTTTTTGGTCCCGACTAGAGGACCGTGACTTTTGAAATATTGCATTGTTTATTCACATATCACCAAAATTAGGCTTTTTTCAATGAAGCAAAAATAATCATTTTACACAATTATTTTCTTACATAAATAGAAGCAATGAACCAGTGGCACATAAGGAATTCATATCGGCTTTAGTTGTTTATACAAGCTCTATACAAGCTTGTTTTATACTAACTTGTTCTATACAGGCTTTTCTCTCATCTCTTCAGGTATTCAGATTTTCTGAATAACTAGATAATTAATCTAGTATTCAAATAGAGAGGATACCGTATATTGAATACTGGTTGTGATTGAAAAAAAATGTGCTTAAGTTAGGATATTATCTCCTGTATTAAGGAAAAGGAATATACAGCGAAAGAAGGGACACTATTAAGGGTATTTGATATGACCAGAGGACCTGGAATTCTGGGCATAACAGGCAATGTGAAATTGCAAGCGTAAAGCCTATGTATACTTCAATTGGATGAAACGTAACATGGAACTATATACAAATTGATGATAAAGACAAGCAATTATCGATGAAAAAACCTTTCCCGTGGGAGCTGCCCCTCCCTGATGTGAGTTGGTGGGTGGGGGCCCTACACATTGTGTGACTTAAATCTGAAGTTAGAAAAATACCTGCGAGCAGGTTTTCTGAAACGAGACATTCTTTAAAAGGTTTCCGTGATCAGGGTATATATTTAAATTGATATAAGGATGCGGCAGACATGGAGTATAGTGTGGTGAATCACTTTCAACAATAAAGGCACATGAGTTTTACAGATCTGAGCTGTTCACATGAAACTACTAATTGTTCCTTCTTGAATCTACTTTCGGCCAGCCTACAGATAATATTGATCTCTAAGTTATTCTGACGGCAGATAAGGATATCTATCAAATTAATATATCAAGAATCGTTAGAAAATCTATACTTTCCTTGATATTCATCTCTAGTATGAAATATTGATGACATCGAATGTAGTTCATATTATGGTGCAACTTTCCACAGATCCCTCTAGTGCCTTCTGCAGATGAGGGAAATTATTGAAATATAGATAAATCTTCACACAGATACATAGATCGTCAAGGGGTAAAGCTGAATAGAGCTATTGTCTCAATAATCTGCTATCACTATGTATATCTATACATATACATGTATATCTCGGGGTGATACGTGCATCTACAACGTGTCAAGCAGATACTCTCCCAATCAAATGTCAGTCCATTGTGGTACACAATACCAATCTTGCTCTGACTTACCTCCATACCCTACTATCATTAATATCAATCATGTTCTGAAAGTGGATTAACGTCTTGATTGTGAAAGCGAGCGTGTCTGAACACGTTATATTGGAATGTGTCTATACAAACTAGTACGTTTATATAAACAGGACGACGACTAAGATTTCCATATCTTTAAAGGTTATTGATACTTAGACCTGCATATATTCTCCCTTTGATATGACCCTGGCTGTTACAATGGTATAAGATAGCATCAACCAATCTATATGTATTTCTAAATCATTCTGAGGTGTATTGATGTCTGAATGTGAATGATGTATTTCCCATTGTCGATACATCTCGCCGATATCAGCTTTTCAATTGTAAAATAATCAATATTGACACCCGCCGTACTAAAGGAGATAAATATGATTGTTAATGACTGATTGCAAACAACCTTGTCATACCATAAAAGCTTATGCTTACCAACAGACAGCAACTCACGTCCGCTGACAATATCTTACTGAATCTTACTGATAAGAGATCAAATCAGTGCTCTATTAATCAATGTATTCAATCAGATCGAAACCGATAGCTCACATATGTAAGATACTGTTCGTTCATATCTTGATCAATGACTGACTATTGAATATAGATACTTTACAGAAGTGGAAGAGGCAGATAACCAGTCCAACAACATTGAAGTGCATGGAAAAACCGTGCATTTCATGACCCGTGTTTATGTTTTTTCTTTCCTTCGGCGTTGTGTCGTGCGGGACCTGCAAGACCTTGTTAGAACTATTGCTAACATTATGAGTTGGAAGATACACAGAGATATTAGAACAACTGTATACTTGTATATCATTGTAACACGACCAGCTAGTGTATTTTACCCCTAATTATATGATGACGATGACGATTATGACCCCTATGTGACGAAGTCCACTAAGCACCATAGATACAGACTGTAATAAAACAACTGTTTTTTCATCAGCGGAATGGAAACGATGGGCATTCATTTTATTTTATTTTTATTTTTATCTTATTTTATTTAAGATAGCATAACATAATGCATACTATTTTCGTTGTTGAAGATGGCGGAAGAAGCACAGCCTGCCCAGGAGTACCAACACCACCCCGCCTTCATCGGGGCAGGTGAGCAGCCGGGCACTGAGACATGGAGGATTGAGGTGAGACATCGCTAGATATATCCCTTGAGCCTAATATCGTATGAAAAACTTCACATGATTTTATATCAGTTTAAGTATGTTATGGACTAACCGTAAAATATGTGTTTATGGACATTCTGCTCACGTATAACCTTTGGTTGCAATGATATATCATTACTAATTTTTAATGAAATACGAATCATTAGTTTGAAAAACGCTGGAAAGGACATACACATATATCTAACTGATATGTGAGGTAAAAAATGAAATTGGTCTTTAGTTAACACTGTTACAATGAGATTATAATGCGGTTTATATCGTATGGTGTGTTAGTAGTACTATGGTCCTCTTTTCAAATGCAATGGCCACGCATACAGACAAGGCCCCCTGGAGGATTGTATGTGAAGATGCCTTTCAACCGGGGCTCATGGCCTTTAAGTTGCAGTTCGTGGTCCGCGCCATATGGCATCATGATATAAAGCATATGAGAATACATTATTGAAGATATGTCCCTTTATAAAGCCATTATAAAGAGAACTTGACTATGTGTTCGCTTTGATAAACACGTTTCTATTTCAGTTTCATAAGTAGAGACAGACAGTTAACTGTATACATGTTATATTTTCCAGCAATTTGAACCGGTAAAGCTATCGTCAAAGGAGAACTCCGGTCAGTTTTACAATGGAGACGCTTACATCCTCCTTAAGGTACCATATTTATGTAATCGATTGTTTAAAAAAGACTTATCATCTTTATTTGCACTCTTATAGTCTTTCTCGCTAGAGCAGAACATTATTCCGTAGAGCCGAAGGCAATATACGACGAATTTGACAATGTCAGTGATGTCATTACATGATTACTTTATATTCTTAGATCATCGTATATTTCTTGATATTTTTCACAAAATGTCTACCTCTTATTTACCCCTTATACCGTTTTGATAGTTATGACATGATAATTCAAAAATATACATGTGGACGATAGACAATTTTATTTTCTACTTTCAGACAGTCGGTGTCGGCACCCAAGTTGCCCATGATCTCCACTTCTGGTTAGGAAAGAAATGTGCACAGGTTTGTTATCTATTTATTGAATTGCTTGTTTATATGCCCTCTGAATTGTAATACTTATTTACCCTACACATGCATTTCCGAGTAACTAAGTTTGTGTTATTAGATCCTTCGCATGAATGAAACTTGTCCCATGATATTTCCAAAGTATATCTATCAGGGTAAGTGGTTTTAGAAACCCTTTGTTGCCATAAGATGAGTTTTATGTATTTATGATTTCTAAATGTACTTTCAATCTCCAGGACGAGTCTGGTTCCGCGGCCATCCGCACGGTGGAGCTGGATGAGTACCTCGGGGGCGGTGCAGTCCAGCACAGAGAGGTGAGTGCTACATATCCCCATGATTAATATACATGTATCACCCAAATAGAAAGGTTTTTATGATCAATGGTATACAAAGTACCCATTGGGAATGTATGGGAACTCAGTATACCACTACCCATTGTTTAAAAAAATGTCAGATACCATAGACATCGATAATTATCTATGTATTATTTGATATAGGTAGACCGGTGAGGGAGATATTATTAATTGTGGCGGTAGTGATCGATTTATTGCCATAATAAAACATCACATAGCCAACGAGGCAACACATAGGGCTTTAGAAAAAATACACTTACTACATACAGTCGTTATATATAATTCATTTCAGCAAATGAATTATGGGTCATCCTTTTTCCTTCTTTTAGATCTTATTTCCCTTTTCTATTATTCTTTGAATTCTCTTTAATATTGAATTGCTTTTGATTTCACCAGGTCCAAGGCCATGAATCCAAGAAATTCCTGTCTTACTTCAGAAAAGGAATAAAGTAAGTATAGTATTTTTTTACGATGGTAGTCCCTCACCCCATTTAACACATGGGTTATGGTCTATATCCATTATCCATTCCCGGAATAGCGTAATACGCCAAGGGAATGGATACTTACTCACCAAAAGTTTTGAAACAATATATAACTGGTATTATTCACAAACTTATGAAGATCTCTGAATGCTCCCATATTGAAATCTATAGCAAGCACAGTGCAAAATCACAAACGCTGTGCCATTTAATGAGCGTCGGTTACAATTGCTCCTCTCCGTTTGACAGATACCTGGAGGGTGGCGTTGCCTCTGGATTTACCAAGGTTGAACATGGCCAGTACGAGAAGAGGCTCTTCCAGTGCAAGGGGAAGCACACGAGCCGTGTAGAACAGGTGAGTTGAAATATGCCAAACCTACAATCCACGTTCTACCTCGATATGTCGTAGACGCGTCAGCACATGCAGTCTACCATTCACTTTCATTCTTTAGTTACATATTCTATGTGTTATCCCACCCAGATCGGACAAAAACCTTCTTCTTTTAGACATAGTATACGTGTGACTAGACTCAGTCCACAATCTCCTTTGGTTCTCTAGCTGTGTATCCTCATACTCAGTTCACAATTACATTTCCTTTAGCTCTATAAGGCCCGGCGTCCACCTACTACGATATGGCACCGATATGCCCTACGATGCACCTCCCGATAAAAAATCAAAATCGCGTCGGAAGGTCCCCTAATATCGGGGCAGTTGACCACGTTTCTGCGATTAGACACCGATAAAACCCCCATACAATGCGTGGTGGATTGGCATGTCTAGACATATGTCTACGATTTTGCACCTTCCCGATATGGCACCGATTTTGACATTTTGTATCGGTGCCATATCGGGAGGTCTACGATTCTATCGTAGTAGGTGGACGCCGGGCCTTATACGTGTGTCTACTTCCAGTCAGCACTTCACTTTCATGTAGCTACATTATCAATATGACATTGCCCAATTCCCAATTTTAGCTATCTGCGTATCATATATGGTATCACAGACACTACGAACGTCACTTTCCTAAAGTCATATTGGCTGCGGGGCCATGCCAGCCCAGAAATTACTTACTTACGTTCGTTAGCTATTTTCATATGTGGCATCATACTTTACTATATGCGACCATATGTGATCCATTTTCCTTCGTTATCAATATTGTACATATCAGCACACTATCTTACCAACAGGTCGAGCTGAAATGTGCCTCTCTGAACCAAGGCGATGTCTTCATCCTTGATGATGGACCCAACATCTACGTCTGGCTGGGCCCCAAGTCCTCCCGCACTGAGCGCATCAAGGTACGGCTTCTATGTATTACTCCGAATTGTATCATTCACAGAGTTGCGGTCTCATCCCTATAGGGGAACCAAACAAAGCCGGGACAAAAAATTCTGATAACTTTGTCATACATAGATTCTATGAATAATCGACAGTTGGCGAAAGAATGGGGCATTGCGATTGACACCAGAATATCAAGTAGTAGCGATTGCCTCGCAATATACACTTGTAAATACGTATGCATATCTTCATGTTTCAGATGTTGTTAGACTTTTGATATTTCTAAACGATCTCATTCAATGCTAGGCACTTGTAATTGCATCTGAGTTACTTCTTTAGGGGATGGAGATTGCCCGGAGTCTGAGGGATGAGGAGAAAGCTGGACGCGCGCACATTCACATCGTCGGTGGGTCTTCTGTCTATTTAATTTTTATTCCTATAGGGAGCCAAAGTGAACCCGTTGCAACCACCGATAGCCGGTCACAAAATAGTATTTCCGGGTATAGGCGCTCAGTACTTAGACTATGTAGGTTCAAGATTATATGTCTTATTCACCAATCTTTTAGATCCAAATTTTTAATAAACTTAACAACTGTCATCGTAGTTTCGAAACAGAGTTATTCAGAGACGATAGTAGTAAACTACACTTCAAAAGTAACAAAAGAGACCAAAAACGAAAGTCTAGCCTCAAAGCCCCATAGGTTTAGCACTAGGCCTCGTTCTTACTGGCCACCGGAAATGGTGTTTTGTAGGTGGGTATCTGTGGTTTCAGCGGGTTCACTTTGGCTCCCTATTATGATTTAGAGCACGTCACTATAATATGCCATTTGCAACCCCAACCCATGGTAATATGCATCCGATACGTCATAGGGTAAAAATATGATATCGCCTTTCAGTTAAAACTTACTTCGAAACCATTCAGGTTTGAAATCGCTGGTGTAGATAAGAGAGTTCATTGTTTTGACCAATGAATATCTGGATGCACGTGATTGATTTTTAGAGTAATTCTCACCTCAGATAATATCAAATAAAGGTGCTTCAGTTTCGTTCCAATCCTGGACATAATAGGATTGACTCATCAAGCACGTTATGGAGTGTTTTTTTTCTTTCGTCATTAGATGAGGACTGGGATACGAACCCAGCTTTCTTCAAGGCGCTTGGTTCTCATGACAAGGTCATCCGCAGCCCCGACAAGGACGACGATGAGACAGTTCGCAAACTGGACCAAGAGACCATCCTCTACAGGTAAGCAGGACCTCTCAGTATGTAGCTCAAACGGGGGAGTCTGGGGGGTCCCCAAAGGCGACACATTACAACGCGAATATTCCCGAGGTTTTTCTTATCGCTCACTATTATTCCTTTTACTGATCGCCCACGCCGAGCAATCTTCCCATTGACTCGCAGTGATATAAACCTAAGCGAAAAGGGTCGTCAAGACAAGAATGCATTTGAAATGCGTTTTGAGATATCCTGTTTAGATCAAATGTTATACAAATTTATATTTGTACAAATTCATATTGAAATGAATAATGCCTAAAGTATTGGCAGTTTTAATCTAAAGTCCCCTTGTGTTAAATCTGAAGAATATGCAAATTATTTTACTAATGCAGATTGCATAGGAGGTGATGTGCAGATATGTGGAGTTCTAAGTAGAGGTTCCACCCGTGTCACAATTGAGGGAGCATAAGCCACACTCAAAACTTGTACTGAGTGTACCAAATCCTCGATCAATAAGACATTCGGGGAAGGCTCAGTCGATTATGACCTTTGGTTGATCAATTAATGCTGCATTTCTCAATCCATAGTGCATGTAAATGGAATGTATACCAATAGCTATAACGTGGGAAATACGCAACAGAGGATAATGTGAAACTTTGGATACTCTCTATAACCCTATCCGCAGGTTCTTTTAGGAAAAGAATGATATCAGGTAGCTCTCTTGGAAATAATTATATCACTGGTTGTTTCAACCTTAAAACAGTTGAGTTTTCATTAACTGTCTTTCTGTTAGATAGGATAGCTGTTGTATTCTTTCCTTTGGAATTCCTCTGATTTGGCTATGCACAGTTTAGTAAGAGGTTCTGTTGGATAGTGGCCATTTTGATCAACGACCCCCTGATATTATCTTGCTATGCATGTGATGCAGGATTTCAGAGGAACGAGGGACAATGAGGCATAAAGAGGTGGCCCTACGTCCTCTCAGTCAGACTTTGCTCGAGTCTCAGGTATGCTGGTGTAGTGAAGGTAACTTTGTTCTACTTACTGGCTGAATCTGTTCACTATATCTCAACCAAGCTATGTCTGTGCTTTGCTGCATCGTGAGAAGAGCTACCATAGGAAATACTGTTAAGTTCGAAGTTGTTTTTGAAACGACGGCTGTGTGAGTTTATACGCCCAACTAATGTCACATCTTCCTCTTCTCTGACCAACCTAGTAAAGATAGGTGAAGACCGCTTCAAAGTGGAAATTTCTACCGTTGTGAATCAAGGAATGTATATTAAGAGATCAGCTGAACATGACATTCCAGATCGTGCAGGAATTTAACATATACACGACTAAGCCGTGTCCTCGTTTCCAGAGACAGTGGAAAACCCTCTTACATCAGATACTTGACTCGTATAGTGAGAGTAACAATTGATTTGTCAATCTGGTAACGAGTATGAGTTAACAGTCGACTCAGCAGAAATATATCAGTGCTTGACATAGTTGGCTGATTGCATGCCTCCTCCCTTTTCACGTTATCAGAAAGCAAAATGTAGATAATCATGAATACATTTCGAATACAAGGCAGATAATATGGCTGCTGGGAGTGTAATTTAAAAGTGGGGTTATAGACAGATGAAGGGTAAATGAACCAGCGTAACGCGAGTTCAAAGTGTAATTTACATTTTAGAACACGAAATATAAGGGTTACACTAGGCGTTTTCGGTGCTACCCCTATCGCATTTACGACCACAATGTAGAGGATTTTAGAACACGTCCATACGTTCCTATTTTCTAAGAAGATTCTTCTTCTTCTTCTTCATGCTTGACTTTCTTCTAAGGCCCGGCGTCCACCTACTACGATATGGCACCGATATGGTCTACGATGCACCTCCCGATAGAAAATCAAAATTGCGTCGGAAGGTTACCTGATATCGGGGCAGTTGACCACGTTTCTGCGATTAGACACCGATAAAAAAACCCATACAACGCATGGTGGATTGGCTTGTCTAGACACATGTCTACGATTTTGCACCTTCCTGATATGGCACCGATTTTGACATTTTGCATCGGTGCCATATCGGGAGGTCTACGATTCTATTGCAGTAGGTGGACGCCAGGCCTAAGTGTTTGCTCAGAATCTCTCTAAAGTCTGTTCCTAAAATCAGTTTAAGGATTTTCTCAACTTGATACTCCTCTGACAATGACTAAATGCCCAATCCGACCAAGCATTGATAATCGATAATTCAACTCTGTAGATAGTGGCGTGTTATGATACCATTTTCCTCCATGGGAGACAGTCGAAAAACGTAAATCTGAAAATTTAGCACCGGTCATCACTGTCCCCGTGAAATGCCTGGATGCGGTTTGAATATTGACCTCTAGCTTACCTTGGTGTTGAATGCTGTGCTGTGTGTCCCTGAGTGGCCTTGGCTATAGGATGAACTACCTCTATGGGCCACGCTTTCTCCTGTGCCTCCCCCTCTCAACCCTGCATGAATCCTCTGCTTTGCACAGAATTACACCCACCAAGCCCGCCGACACTACAGAGGCCATCATCACAGAGTTGGGCGTTCTGCCCTTCAGTCGAGATATGCTCGAGGCGCAGGTAAGTGAGCATACTGCAACCGCCGCTATATGAATAATAAGTGTCTTCATGCTACCTCATCCTTACCCCTTGTTTATCTAGTAGATCTTTGCCTCAACTGTATACTCTAGCTTTTGTACCAGACAAGCCATATGTTTGTTACTCGAACACAATGTTCATAGATGGTATAAGATATTGTACATTTTATCTTTTAATTGTCATTGATGCAATACCAACAGTGCATTTGGATGTTTCTGGATAATTGACATAATGCCAGGTTGCTTTCATTTAGATAAAATATGACGTTGAAACTGGAACCGAAATCTCTCACAATGTCAGAATACGAACAATAAAAGTGAACTGGAGGCTTGCCATGGGATTTCGAGGACCGTATTACAATGTTGAACATGTTAACATATCGCCGATGATTCGCTTATACTAAAATCCATTTTGGGTCACCTACTTAGAAACCTTACATAACAATGCCTGGATGTCTCTCATATATGTCATAGTAATGTTGGTGATGTTTGTATCAGTGCTGTTATGTGCTCGACTCCGGCTACTCTGGCATCTACGTCTGGACCGGCAAGCAAACCGACATCGAATTCAGGAAAGACGTGTGGGCAGCAGTCAATGTAAGTCACCTTATGTATGTTGGGAAAACCTTATTTTTTACGAAAATTCTGTAGACTGGGTGCGTTCTTTTAAAACGTCTGTAGACATAAGGTTCATCTCTGCAAACGAATTTCAGCGGCAGGTTAACAAGAAACATACAGGTGGTAGTGAGACATAGGTAAGAACTGTGATATTCTCTCATACGAATCACCTGATGATCTATGTATGTGCAAGACCAGGTGCATTGTTCGCCTTGTGGTCAGAGTATATGTTCTTTTAGCGCTAATGAGCTGCTCGTGTTCTTTTATAGAATAGCCCACAAGTAAAGGTTGACTGCTATTAAATCAGAGAAATTCAAAGCAATTGAGAGCAGCTCAATCAACAAATTGGAAGAGGAGTTTCTAATGGTGTCTGTCAACTCCGATCAATATATACAAGATCATAGACTTCTCAATCCTTACCAGCAAAAGGGATTGGATCAACGATCAAATCATTTGTCCTGATTCACTCAAAACAGAATCCAGACGTCAATGGAAAATCAATATGGCATGAAATGAGGGATATTTAGCTAATCATGGGGAATTGACAAGAGAGAAGAATGCTTATTCAGTAGACACAATATAGGTTGATATATACCGATATGTAGAGCAATAGGATAGCAAAAGAATTTTATACCAAGTGGATGTCATATAATGCAGGTCCGATGCTAGGTGATTTACCCAACCCAATTATATAGATTTTCTACCGAACCAACATGAAAACAATTCAAACAGCTAATAAAGGAGGGAAAGTGGTAATATATGTTACCGATAATTGGTGGGTAGATAAAAGGAAATTGTGAGTCAGTAAGGTAACTCCTTCAAACTACCGTGTTGTGCATTTGAAGGCGTTCCTGGTTGACCGCGGCTACCCGGACTGGGTGCAGGTATCACGAGTGATTGACGGAGGAGAGACACCGCTCTTCAAGCAGTACTTCGCCGACTGGCATGACGAGGGTGACATCGTTGCCCCCATCCCAGACAGCGTCTCTGGTGACAATGTTGCCGGTACGTTCAATCACATCATTAAAACTCTGGTCGGACAGGACATTATAGCTTGGGGCTACAACCTCTTCATTGTGGAAAGGGAGACGTAGATTCTGCACACGCTTATATTCGTATATTGATTTCTATTATGAAATTGTACATAACTTTGATATTTCAAAATTATTATCATTGTGTAGGACGATATCTGTATTGAAAATCTCTATATAAAGAATAGAAGTCGAGCAAGCTGCAAGTCTCATTTATCTGGTTTGGAACAGGAAGTACCATATACCTGTATCAAAACATTGGGGAGCATTGACCCTCTGGTTGTAACTAGATTCCTAATTCCAAAGAATATTTCGTTAACTCTAACTTCGTTAATCCACTGCAGAATACAACCCTCGCCCCCGACGAACTGCTATTCAATATGCTGGAAATTCAATTATATCACAATATATGGTGAGGGATATATCTATGATATCGATTATACATATTTGTTTTGTGTATTTGCCAAAATACAGAGCAGAGCTACGAAGGCGTGGATGGTACCACCCTGCACACACAGAGGCCGCCCAAAGCCGAGTCCTACATGCCCGACGACGGCACCGGCAAACTGACCGTATGTGGATATTACAAAATATAAATACACTTTATATAGATACCCTAGCTTCATACATTTATCGTGTAAGATATAAAAGATCTACCCTTTCTAACAACATTTTTTACCAAATCGAACCAAGTCCGTGGTTTCTGGTAGAATTTCCAATAAATGAATACGGGAATGTAATGTTAGTTTGTGAGCAGTGAAACATATGAATTATTAACACAATGCGAATAAATACCTGTATGAGCAATCCAAAAGATCTCTTAGAAAGATGTATATTATTCAAGTCTTTGCATAAATGAATAGTAGATACCATCGAATAAGCTTTGTCATTCAATATATCATTGGGAGTTGGAGACACGATGGAAGTGTATCAGATTTGTAGTTCCGGTGTCTGTCGCTAGGTGTACCGCGTCGCCCTGGATAATGAGCTTATCATGGTACCGGAACAAGCTCACGGCATCTTCTTCGGAGGTGATTGTTACGTTCTGCAGTACGACTACGAGGCTAACGGCCGTCCCGCACACATCATCTACTTCTGGCAGGTGAGCAGACGGCTTCGACATTGCTTCATGCTTCATATCATACAGAGTTTTACATGATATCATATAATGTGTTCAACATTTTAATACTGAAGATTCAGTATGTTCTATGGTATGATGATCATAATGAATCCCTTTATGTACGGGAATAATGGGAAAGATAATGCCATTTTCTTTATGCAATGCTCACGAGGAACACAAATTTAACTGAAAGATGGAAGGGTAATTGAAATTATACCAAGCAAAGATATTGCTGATTGTAAAGGTTAAAATCGGAATGAAATCCCTGTTTTTTGCACTAGGGCCTGCACGCAGAGACGAACGAGCGCGGGGGATCGGCTCTGCAGGCCATGAAGCTGGACGACGACCTTGGAGGAGAGGCGGTCCAGGTAAGACTGACCTCAGACCCACAGCGATCATAATTTAGATCCCATAAGCTCTTAGACAAGGTCCTGTGTATCTTATGTATTCTTAAGCGTCATGATTTTACTTTTAGTAGATTCTACAATAGACGCTATGCTTCCAGAGGCTAAATATCTATCGATATTTTGTTTTAGTCACATGAACTGCATATAGATGTTTCATTTATACCTATACCAGTAATTCCTATACATACTAACTGATGAGCTGCATGTGGGGTACCTATAACGTACGGAATAATTGTACCGTAGAAATGTACCACTGCAGTGATATCTTCACTGATAAAAGTTACTGGGCTCGTTTAGTAAGAATATGATAAACGAAGGCGGAACGGTCCTCTTTCCCAGTACCTGAATTAGTGTTACTATATTATATCAATGATCTGCACTGAGATTTTATGTATGTAACACAATTCATAATCACTATTTATTGACAGATCCGTGTGGTAATGAACAAAGAGCCTGACCACTTCCTCAAAATCTTCGGTGGAAAACTAATTATCTTCATGGTAAACATTGAATTTTGTGAAAAATATTTTTTTATTTCTCATTTAAAATATTGGACAAATATCTGAAGTTGAACTAATTTTAAAGGTAATCAGCCAAAAAGGTCTTAGTAACCCAAGGACACGTGTTACTATCGATTTTATGCTTTAAAAACAAACATTTAGTGCTTGTATCTCTTTATCACTTTCAAGTTACTAATAACACTCTAATTCCTTTCTTTTTAAAGTCGCTTGTAACAGAAATAAGTGTTCTTGTTGCCGTTTATTAAGTGATTGGTAAAAATGGCTTGTGTTAATTAATAGATATCCGTCGTGTGGAGCTGCTCACTTTAGCTCTGTTTTCCATCACTCACAAACAAACAGGAAGGACATGTGAACGGCTTCCGTAACGTGAAGGACCACGACTTGTACAACGCCGACGAGCCGCTCATGTTCCACATCCGCGGAACCGACGAGCTGCACACCAGGGCCATTCAGGTGAGCTGCTCTTACACGGAACTCCTGTCCAAGTCATGAACTGCTCTATACCTTAATATCTGACACCTGATGTGAATATAATAGATTAAACCTTAAACTATAAACGCCACATTGACCATTGCGCCATACCTTGTAAAGACATAGTAGTATGCTAAAAGTGTAATTAATTACAGGTAAGACTACAGGTATATCCTTCTGTGGGTTTGGTAGATATTGTAGGAACCTGAAACTGATAAATTAATGTAAAGAATATGATTGAAACCTGATATCTATGTGTTGATGGGTCATTGACATCTTGTCATGGTGTTTTTAACACGCAGGTTGAATGCCGTGGAGCATCTCTAAACTCTAATGACCTCTTCATCGTGGAGACGTTAAAGAAGACCTACGTCTGGGTGGGCAAGGTGAGTGGGTATTATTCACTTTGAGCCCGCGTCGCGTCTTAAATAAGACTGGATCACTCCCCAACTCCGTCTGCGTCACTCATAACCCTAGCCTCAGTCACATATTTATAAACCCCTATCAGGTTAATCTAAAACCCAAACTGAGTTGATGATAAATTGGAAAAAGTCTCTCATCGTAAAGAGTTACTCATGATCTCATAATGAGTCACACAGATGTAAGCACGTATGTGTTACAAGTCACTCAGGAACACGGTTTGGGTCGTACAAACATTACGAACATTTACAGGTCGTTCTCATGACTTTCTTTAACTACTACCTTATTGACCTCTTTACATTCAGGAGTCCAAGGAAGCAGAGGCAGACATGGGGAGATTCATGGTGCAGTTTGTTTCCCCCGGACGGTGAGTAGCTCAGTAATCTGCTAAGCATTAGCGTAGCAACAGATACTATTCCGAATGCTGAATTCTTTATGAATCTGAAACCGCACTTTTAGAAATATTCCAAATCAGATGTGATTCATACTTTGTCCCCAAGATGGTATCTTTTACTAAAGTAAATTCCATCAAAATTGTTCTATATACGAGCTTTGCTCTTCTTTATTAATCATCAATTTGGATGGAGTTTATAGGTGGATACTCAGACAATGAATAATCAAATATTCGTATTCGGCTACAATAAGTAAGGGCAATATCAAAGAGATGTGAATATATAATGCTATCAATCGCCGTCTAACCGGGTCCGTATCAGACTTAACGTAGTGGTTATCGTCTCTGTGACATGACAGTAGGTTTTGATATATGTACACTTCAGTGGCGACCCCGTTGTGGTGATGGAGGGTGAGGAGACGTCTGGATTCTGGGACGCCATCGGCGGCGAGGAACCGTACTACACCGGCATCAGGCGTGATGTGAGCTTCTATCATATTGAAAGAGTAACCTACCTGTTGTAATCACAGGTCTAGATAGCCATTTGTCATATCCTAAAGCAAATATGATGAGTCGAGGATAGAGCTCTCCCCTCACAATAATATTAATCCCTCTAACAGTGGACCAGTTCCAACCTTTTGATTGGAAAAAAAACATTGCAGGTGCCCCTCAGAGAGCTGCTCAATATAATCAGTAAAATAGCTGTCAATATGTGGATATTTGTTTCTGTATAGTAACATACATATATGCCTGCGTCGTTATTGTGGATGTATGCATAAATTCATGTTCTCTGACATTCAGACGAAATTGAGGACACCAGTTCGTTTGTTCCACTGCTCCAACTCCTCCGGCAAGTTCGCCGTAGATGAAGTGGTCAACTTCGTACAGGAGGTAAGCATTTATAGGGGCTATTATATTCAGCCCTCTCATGTACTGATTCAGGACCGTTATAAAAGGACTGATCACGCTTGAATAGTAGATTAAGGCTAAAACATATTCTACGGGATTAATACTGGATCTAATTCTGAACTGAATTATCTGTGATCACACACGCAATCTCGATTTTCATATACGAAGACTTACTTTTCAATTCGTAAACTGTTCGAAATGAGGGGATTTATATAATCACATGATAATTCTCTTCGTCATTTCACATAGGATTTGGATGAGGACGACGTCATGATGCTGGACACATGTGATGAGGTATGACTTTACTATTTTTTCCATTTTATTAGAATCTCACAGAATAATCGCATGAGATCTGATGTAGCATTTTATCACGGGTATCAAGAATCGTCTGCATAAATGCATGCAATATTTGCAGATCTATCACTGCATATCCTATTAGAGTAATTGAAAAATATATTATTTTGATTGTTTTTTATTAAAGATTTGATTCATGTATAAATGGTGGGCATTTAATACTCTCACCGCTCACTAAATTACGTCCTAGACCCACAACAGGACCCATAGTGGGAGGGGTATATGCCACATACAAACTCACCCAGGGAAGGAACGGCCAGTATGTGGAATGTATACGTAAAACAAAGAACTAGAAGAACTCGTAGAACTCGTATTAAAATAGAACTATCTAACGCTGCTGATTTTCCTGTATGATTTTACTAAAAGATCACTTGCTAACTCCACGAGGTCCCTTCACTTATCATTTCATGTTTATTTCTAGATTTTCGTTTGGATCGGAAAAGGAGCAAACGAGTTTGAGAAGAAAGAAGCAATGAAAACCTCCTATGTAAGTAGTGAACAAAAGAACTCAGGTGATCATATCTCTATATGTGAGCCCTCGAGAGTGACGTGCAAGATAGATCTTCAGATAAATGAAAACCGAGAAATTCTTTATTGACGTTGTAGATTCAACTTGGTTAAAGATGAAGTACAGAAATGAGTCTTGATGATAAATTCATTAAAATATATAGACCTGCCCCTCACACAGTGAGAGAACGGGCCTGTGTGTGTGACAGCGGTCGCGACCATTCAGGCCAGCAGCAGGGCCAGTCAGGGAGTACAATAAGCCAGGTGGGAGGGGGTCTACAGGTCATTTATATTCAGCGATCGCAACAAGTCAGAGGCCAGCCATGGTGGGCCATGTCCATAGACCCTCCAGACATTATTAAACTCCCTAATATCACCCCGGGTAAGTACAGGATCTGCTCCCGACAGGCTGGCCGCACCTCGGCCGCCTGTGTTCCGATGAACAATCATTATCTGATTTCTAACTGGAGAAACCAAATATAATTTGAAATGTATATGTAGAAATAACTGAAATTTTCATTGCTGGCATCGGATTTCCAATTTGAAGATTTATGAAAACCGTTAAACTGCAATAATTGTGGGTTTTGTGTCAATGGGCTATCATCATAAAACGACGGCAACCACCGAACACTGGAGCCTGTAACAGACTGAATTATGGGATACCTTAATAGAGTCTATGGATATCCTGTGAGTGCAGCTATTTCATTCAATATGAGGAGTGATGGGACATAATCAGGGTGATAAACAGACAGATGCACAGCCACAGATAGGAAGATATACAGATATAGTATGCACACATAGAATAACACAGTCACAACTCCAATCACACACACAATGAGAGGCAGGCATGGCTCTACAGATACTGGTAAAACACACACAGAGTTATACAGTGTAATGGCCCAATCCAAATCTATAACTATAAGGTATGACATATATATACTATAACTTATTATACTCGCTCTAACAATATGCCATGTTGTGTAGTTGTGTATCCCAGTCTACCTACTAAATGCAGCGGGGTACATCATGAGTACACAGTGAGATTCAGAGAGTCAGTGAAGTGTACACAGCGCTCACAGTGGTTTTATAGGTGGTCTAAGTCAGACAGCACGGGTCACGTCATCGGACTGGATCCTATACCTCAGCCCAGATATGCACCTGTCAGCCCCGTTCCGCGCGTGCCTGACAGCCGTGTGGGCGGGGTTTACACTTTAGGATTAATGAACAGAGCTTAATTGGTTTATATAAGTTTTAAACATGACTCCATAGGCATATCTTAAAGCTCAATTATCACTAAAATTTCAGGACTGCCGGATTTGCCGTACACTTATCACAATCATCCTCATGTTTCTACTCGTCAATCTGCCATGAATAGCCAAACCTTTAAGTGGCTCTCTTTTTCTAGGTAGCTTATAGGTATATCTGTTTCTCTTTCAGACTTACTTAGAGTCAGACCCAACAGGACGCACCCCAGACAACACACTCATCATTATCGTCAGACAGGGCTTCGAGCCGCCACAGTTCACCGGCCACTTCCTGCCATGGGACGTCGACAAGTGGGCTGTGAGTATCTGTACTCATGTACTCATGTTGGACAACAAATGGGCAGGAATTATATTTACCAAAAGTCCAGTTCAATTGTTATTGTGTGGGGATACGATCGATATTAGTATTCCCATTAGTGGTTGGATATCAGTTTCCTGTCCTCTTGCATGGCTATTTGCAGTAGAAAGGTCAAGACACGAAAACATAGATCCTTTGGCGCGGTTCTTCATGTAGTTACTCCCATGTGAGAGAGGCTGACATATGTTACATAATCTAATGACGACCATTTATAGGTGAAGTAGGAGGATCCTTAAGTAAAGTGGGAGGGAATGGTTAAAGAGTGATACTCATTCTGGTATAAACTTGAGTATGAATATCAAGCCTTCCGCAGGGAGGCTTGAGAACTGAGATCTAACACTGTACAGTATAAACCTTCGGCTACATCGCTGCACATATTAAGGTGAACAACAGTTCGGTTTGCCTCCCACTCTATTGCTTTGACCAATCTACCTCAAACTACCAGTGGAGATTTTTTCTGTTCTCGAACACGGATTGAACTACATGTTTCTCTGCTGTTTTCACAGAATGGCCAGACCTTTGAGGAGATGATGAAGACGGTTGGTGAGGAGAATGCCGGCATCAACCTGCTAGAAGAGGTGAGCAACTCGCAGTAACCTATATTTACATGTATCTGACATAAATCTCCCTCGGCAAACCCATAAGCACACAGATTAATCAAGTGCATTCATAGATAATATCCTTTTCTGTCTTAGTTTATTCAATGAATTTAAATGATATATGTCATTACTTAATGAAGTGTCCATTGATGTAGATTGAGGTAAAAGGTAAATGAATAGGACATGTTTATATGGAACTACTTTTGATTTTGGCAGCCCTTATAAGATGTCGGTATGAATTCTTATGACCATGCCCAATCACTAGAATCCGATATACCCAAAATTGTGGTGGGCGCTGCGCCCGCCACTTATAGGTTCTACCATCGAAGGTGATGAGAATGTTGTTTATTTACGATGCAGGAAGCCAAGAAATACTCGGCCACCTATCCACTGGAGGTGCTACAACGTAAAATCCCACCAGAGGGCGTCGACGTCACCCAGAAGGAGGTGGGGATATTTTCTTCTCGCTTCATTTAGTAAAAGTTGTCAAATGCCCCTACCTGTGTATAATGATGGCCCACTTACTTTTCATTAATTCCTTAGCAATTCGGGGTTGAGGGTTTTGGAACAAGCATTGACATAGCAGTCAAACCAATCCTGTATTTTAGCATCAGCAAACTGCTACAAGTAGGACATTTTGTGGTAGTACTGCAGGTAATAAATACCCTTTGGGTCCATATTATCTTTATATAACTTCAATTGACATCTATTGATATAACCGAGATATGATATAACCTCTTACTTATGCCCGCTTTGTTCTGTTTCAGATGTACCTCAGCGATGAGGATTTCACACAGGTATTCGGAATGTCCAAGGATTCTTACATGACGCTGCCTGCCTGGAAGAGAACTATGCTGAGAAAAGGAAACAACCTCTTCTAAATTCACCGTCCCTCTCCACCCACAAATACAAAGAGAGGCCGAACATGAACTGACAATATGTTTTACGAAGATATAACACGCTACCTGTTATTACTAGAGAGGAGATCATTAAAGCTGTGCTGATTGTGTGTCAATGTGATGGATGTATATGGATGGATGAAATGTAGCAAATGATCCATGAAATAGTATTGAATCATGTTGTTATCATGGGGTTTTATTGCCTGCAGTGAACTGTCGTGCTTGTATACCCTCTCATTCCGTGTATTCTGGGTGAGCTTTTGAAAACCGTGGGAATGCTAACTCATACAAAATGTGAAGCATCTCCAGATAAGCGAGAATAATCCCGGTGGACATATTCTCAAAGGCTAGTCGACTTAGAATGAACCACCGATCGTGGTCAAACGAACGTATACAGTCTTCTGTTTCAAATCATTGCTTGTATTCTTTGAATAAACGAAGAAATAATGTAATATTCTGAATGTAGTGGTTATTTTGTCCCAACATCCAGAAACTCGATTTAAAATTAAGCGGTGCGACAAAATAAAAATCAATTCCTGACCTAAGGTGGATAAACAATTCTGAGAACATTGGACCGACCGGCTTTGTTCAATATACCTGGTCACCAATAATACTTAGTGAATGGATTTCAGAACAAGTTTAAATCCCAAGGTACCTTTACGCAGCTTTCCCTACACTAATTCCTCTTTCGTTAGATATTTTCGTCATTTTCTCCACATCTATTCGGTAATATTGTAAAACATGCAGCATATCATGATAGTCATAACTAGAAAGTACGCCATGGAGTATTGCATGCACCTCTAGGCTTAAATAAATCATTAATGTTTACTAATAACAAGTTTTTGAAGCATTCAGTTCACCCACTTGTCAAAACAATGTCGACTGATGGTTTGCAATTGTTGTGACTAGTAAAAACAACTATACACCTTTGAGTATCCTTCATACTGCACTAAGGGGGTTGGGTATTTTCTTCCCTTATGCCAGGTGAATGGCGACAAAATACTAGGGGAGGGATACGAAGATATTACTAGGTTTAACAGAACCCTCATTAGAACACATCAGGGCCAGATAAAGGAAGAACAACTTGGTACATGGATCTTTGCATCAGTCATGAAATCTTGGGAAGAAAAAGGGAAAAATGTGAAGATCGGTAGAGAAATGTTGCTTTCATGAAAAGGCTAATGAGGCAAACCATATGGTTTAGTGAGAAAACTGGTTTATTACTTAACATACACGTCCGATAGCTCATGGTTCTATACCACAAGCTCTGCATGGAAAAAGAGCGTAATACTCGAAATACCTTGATGTCACAATATACTTAAAATGGAATAAAGACACGTTAAAATCGATGCTAATAATACAAATGGATACAATATAATAATCATAATAATACGGTGGTGTCATAAATATATATGGATATGGCTTGTCTAACTGTGTGTACGACTATCATGATAATAATATGCCGCCCTGGTAGAGAACGATACAGAGAACGTTAATTTACATGTATAATATAGAGCACTTGTCCAGAGGGAAACGTACCCCTTTTATAACTCGACAATGATATACCAATGCACAAAACATGTACCTAAAACGCAAGCAAACTGTGTTGATGACAAGCGTTCTCTTAAAGTGCGCCTCACTAGATCACCTCACACGGAACTCTGAGGACGGCCGAGAGGGCCCCCTAGCGGCTAAAATGAGAACTAGGCATGGTTTTGTCTTTGGCCAACAGATGACGCTGCCAAGCCTGTACATTAATAAGATGGCGGCGTGTTCCGTTCACTGTGAAGTTCATATATATTTTTTTGTGGAGGTCTAAGTAATGTATTATGTATGAATACATGAGGTCCTGATATTCACAATGTACATGTACTCCCCCTGAAAATCGTTGGATGGAGACCCTGGGGAAAACCAAATGGTTCATTCGTACGTATACATTCATAGAGTAGCCATTCATCAGACAGCAGTTCTTCACCAGTGAGAGCTAGTGTCATGTCTGGGAAGGATGAAGAGATGATGTCTCCAAAATACTGAAAATGGAGAAACCTACCGAACGGGGAGGGGGTTGAACATGACCTGTTCATTCATTAGCATTAACCAACACACGTCAGGGGTTTCTATCAACCACATGGATCTCAAACATACTTCATCCAGGATGGCAGTTTCAAGATATACGTATGAAGGTCTACATACATCGGCTTCATTGGCGACACCTACAGCAAAGCCCTGAGCATAGGCTAGAACTCGTAGGCAATGAGACATGTGTCCAGCAACTCTATATTTAAAACCTCCTCTATACTAGAAATAATTCACACTACATTATCTAAAAGGGTAAATCGTTGCGTGGTTTCCTAAACTCGTGCAATGAGATATCCACTCGCTCTTGTTAAAAGTGGAAGTCTGTGTTAAAACATGGCAATGATTACCGGCTTGATTATATTGTCAGTCTAGATGAGATCCGATGCACGTAGGAACATACATGTGGTGAGTGTGGTCAAAATCTATTTCTTTGTTATACTCCATTTGTTACACAAATTGCCAAATGCATCTGACACAGGTATTACAGCATCCCTGTAGGAGGCGCCACATTCACATCACAGGAACGCAGGCCGCCGTCTGGAGAGCTCCAAACATAATGTCATCGATACATGATCCACTGTCGAGGCAGACAGGAGCTGTGAGAACGGTAATTGCCATGAAGGATACAGTATCAATATGACAATTATTACACGCATAGACCATTTTATCAATGTTAAAATTATCCATGTTTTTTTATTCTTGGTGGAATTATTTGACCTTCCACATACAAAAGGGCAGTCATTTGTGTCAGAAATATGAGCAGAATTGCCAAATCAATACATGTATTTGTTTTCCTTATCAATAAAGGGTATCTCTGTCTAGCACATTTAACTATTGAACTATTGCATGGTATATATCTATAGCGGATCCAAATGGTCCACTTTGTAACGTTTCCATCGGCCATTGACTCACTGTACGAGGGTATTGTGCGTCAATACTCATTCTTACATAATGACTTTGAAGGATTATATAATCTAAGGAATTAGAGGGAGGTAATGAATCAGAGAAAATGGTAGTAATTTGGGTATTCATCTCATTAGTGACATGATTCTCCCCTTTCACAGTTTGTGCTGTCGTGCTTCTCTCTTCCCGTCTCCGTCTTTGTATATTCAGAATCTTATAGTTCAAAGAATAGGCTAAATGACGGTTTTGACTGACATAGCATAGAAAAGCACACTAGTGCGGGTGATAAATTTCTTTACAAGAGACGAATATAATTCTGCAAGACCATGCGATGTTTAAACAGGAGGGGTTTACTGGACCACAATCTGGTTTTCTGATGCTACAATAGCATGCAAATTATGGATGTTATTCTCGGCTATGTCTTACGAGGAGGAAAAGGAGTGAGAGGGAGAACATGTATATATGCTGTTTATTTTAAGAAATGGTGAGGATTAAAGAAGTGAAAAGGGTAGAGACAGGAGATATGCTGTCCCATATTCTTGTTTGGAGATAGTGTAAGCATTCTAAATTTGGCATAGATATCAAAGAATGGTGGGAGAGGGGGGGTCAAATTTAATCATCATACTAGTGATGTACGAATACAATTGCTGAGTCCGCGTCTTAATACATTTGTGCTGCGTCCTCCAGTATCACTACGTACATATTAATCCAAGTAGCCTCCTTATAAGTCAGCACATCTGGCTATAAGTCTTGAACAATAACCACCCGCATGGCAGTTCCATTGCACCACAGGGACAGATATAGAGACGTGCATGAAATTGGAGAGTTAACTGTCTATATCAATATACCCCAAAAGGCGATAAATACAATTGTGTAGCCGTTGTAACCTTATCAAAATATATCAGCTATTCTATCAACTCCATCACTAACTTTGCATGCGCACACATGTAACCACTATCTTTAGTTTGCTATAGAATACAACATGTTTAATGATGTCGAGTTGAACACACAGTACATCCCGAGACAACCGTGCAAACACTTTATCTTCACTTGTATATCGCTTCACTTAGAGGTGGTCCTCAACTGACATTAAAACACACAGATTGAAATAATACATTTACCATCAGCACGAGAAAATACTGTCGGCACCATACCGATATGGGAGATAAGAAAACATAAATTACATGCCACCAAGTGGATTGGTCATCGATCATCTGTAAGTATAGTCAGACGGGGCGCTGTAGGTCACATGTATACAAGGCCCCATGGGGGCATACGCCTACATGGCAGTAAGTTAGCAACCTTTGACATACAGGTATGGTAGATAATCACATGTGTCAAGAGAACTGCCCACGTGAGTAGCCTATAAGCCATTTCTTTGTCACTAGCATCAATGGTGACCATGACTACTGGCACAGCGGTCATATCATCTTCGTATGACTACATTTCCGTTCATACACACATTATTGGTAGCCCACCGTAAGGTTGTCAATGATTTGCACTTAAAACACAGAAGAGAAAGTCGCATCCATTTCAATTACAACCTCTCATACCAATGCTTTTGGTGTTTTGAAAACATTAGTATTAAAAGAAGAACTTCAAACATTCTACTAATGTTATGAGCATTATTGTACATGTCAGTAACATTATAAGGTGAGGCAGATGTTTTCCTAGTATGGAGTGTCTTGGTTAAAACTTACGTTAGATTTCAAATTGTACTCATTAGAATTATCCGAGAGTGAAGTTTCTTTTAGGTTTGATTGGTATCATTACACGTAATCTCTTAAAAAAACAAAAGAAAAGAGGGTACATAATGAAATGCTTTAGAGATGACAATAAAGATAAAATTGATAAGATATTTGTTTTCCGTAATGTTCTTTTAGATATGTAAGCGAGGAGCGAGAAGGTCTTTACTTGAATAAGGACGGATTTTGTTTAGCAAACCAAGTGTGCGCTTAAAATAAGAACAAGCGTCCAAAATGACTGAGGTTCTATTGTCATAAAAACTTATTTTTCTCATCGACTGTGGCCAATACAGGGGACTGTGTTCCTTTTTATCAGACTCTTTTCAGACTACACTTTTCACATAATTGAATCATCCCTTATGACGTCACACAGAAGTACCGTACAGCCGGATATGACGTCAAGACATTGGGGAGAGACGGAGGATGGACATCCGGGTCCGGGTCTCGGCCTCACTTCGGCCACCACCCGTTAGGAGGCGTGGCAGTCGTTCTGTCGCTCAGCGTTAGTCCTCTGTGTCTGTGTGTACACAATAATGATAAGTCACACCCGCACTTTCACGCTCCTTGCATCCCTGGTTTTGGAATAGAGGCGACATCATGTCGTTGCCGCGTCCTTTCCTGGTTTTTTAGTCTTTGGTTTGGGCACGTGAGGCCTCATCTCGTCCACCCGACGGGTGCTCGTCACCACTTCCGGTGTGACGGGTGGCGCCTGCGCGTCGGGGCTGGCGAGGACGAAGGCTGCGGAGAATCCTTTCCAGTTGATGGTGTCGTCAGTCTTAAAGCGTATCAGCAGATAGGGGCCCGAGGAAATGATCTCACCAGGAGCAGGAATCTGTCAAGTGCAAAGAATGCGATTTTAAACATCGACACATATATGGGGCGAGAATCTAAGTGTACGACCTTTGCTTTGCATAAATTACTTAAATGTGTATATTCAGGACTGCACCTACAGGGATCTAATGCCACGGGGAGTAAGGGGAGTAAGGACATTAATCATATCAATAAGAATACGGATCAGAAACCATAATTCACAGGCCTAGTACTACTGGAGGTCCCAAATATATAAATCCTCCAATCCCGTCGAGTGTGAGAAATCCATATCTTCTAGGCCAAAATGCCCTTTGGAATAAATGATCTCTTGAACATTATTTTTACATAATTAATTCACAGAGGTACTTACCAAGTTTTGCTGGAAAATTGTTTTTTTCAGGAATTTAAGCACTATTTGGTGCCTAGAAGTTACAGGGATCATGAATTTGTGGATAATCGAGCACATTATGCCTCACGTGTCCTCTTTTAGCCTTCAGCATTCAAGAGAGCCACATTCATGTCCTTTCAAGGCAGAACTCCCCCAACAGCCATCCCTAATACCTTGAAACAGGCTCCATGCCGTTACGTTGAAGAGCCACTTGTCCGACAATTGACATATAAGTGTAAATAGCACTTTCCTGATATTTTCTCTGAAAACTCATTAATCTACCCATCAACTTGGCAAGAAAGAAAAGAGAATGTTACACTAATGTAATTCCCAAATCCCTCTATATAAGTGTGTATATAGATATATATATATATTATATATAATGCATGTACATTTGCCATACTATATGTGTTATAGCTGTATTTCTTCACAGCTGCCAATAGGTGAAGGGAATACGTTTATTGACATTTTTCTATGGTCAAGCATACATTGCCGAGTACACCGTACCTGATTGCCGCAGTATTGGCCGATCTTCGGGGAAGAGGTCGAATCACCATCATAAATCTCTACAGAATCATACCTGAAATTAAAAAACATAAATCTCTATATAACTATAGCTGTGATATATGCTTAAAGGGCACAAAAAGGTATAAGGAAGGTAGAGGAGAAAATCAGAATGTAGCGAACGAGTAAGCACAGAAAACAGAACTAAATGGATTAGAACAGAGTACTCTCGTGAGAGAAGGGCATAAAAATCCAATTTTCTTATAATGAGGGAAAGGGGATATGAATAGGTTCTGTCAGTAGATAAGGTACGAAGGGGCCCACGGGTAGAAAGGGTTGCTATGCCAGAGAATCAAATACAATGGGAAGATATATGCGACTGGTAGGGTGGCACTAACGTATGAGGGAGAGTCCATAAAGGGAAAACATGAGGGAAATAAAGGATGAGGCGATATTATGAAATAGGGGGTGGACAGTAAACATCAGGCTTTTCTGGAGATGATAAAAGAGACAGTAGTACAGACAGGATGTGAAGGAGAGGGGGCTATGGATAAGTGCAGGAGGGGTTGAGAACTATGGATATAGTGAGGCTTTTCTTTTATTTGGCAAGCAACTTACCCACAATCCGTCTCGTCCTCCACCTCGAAGGCCAGGAACCGGAATCGTACTCTATGGTCCTTTTCGCTGGCGATTATCAGCCAATCACAGTCCTCTTTGTTGTCGTAGTTCTGGTCGCCATACTTGGCATGGGAGAAGAGATGCTGGGCAGAGGCTGTGGCCAGCAGTCGACCTCCGCACACTGCAGTAACAAGCAAGACCACCACGCCAGCTGGTCAATCAATGATTCACTAGACACTAAAATAACACTCACACTCCCCGCCGCACCCCGCCAGTCTCAAATTAAAACCTCTAAAAAAGATGGTCACAAAAAGGGACCATGAGAGAGCCTCGCATGCACCCGAGGGCGGGGTCGACGCCGGTGCTGGTGTTTAGGACCACACGCTCAGGCTAGGGGGAGAGGAAAACTAAAAAGCGAACAAATAAGGAATTATGGATAAGCGTTGCTCACATTAACGACAGTAAAACTGTCTGATCTCATGCATTAATAGGGGAATATCATGTCCTAATGGATCAAATTGCCATTGTCTGGTCGGGGCGGGCGGGCCGGGGAATGGTTCTAGAATGGGGCGGTGACATATTGCATAATGGATGAGTCGCGGTCTGTACGGAATTAACCTATTGTGAGTGACACGAGCCGTTATGGGCGTCGCCGGGCGGGCTGGAGGCGGCAGGCGGGTCGGCAACAGCCCGCGACCTGTCACCCAGGGTTCGTACCCGAGGGTAGCGATGATAAACCTTCTTTAAAAGCATATATCATATGGTGCCATCCTCCAAAGGCAAGCCAAGTCTAGATTATAGCAGAAAATTGTTTTGCCCAATTAATAATCAGTCCTGTATTGTGTTATTTCAGTGGTCTCTGGTTGAAACGTTTGTGGACCTTTAAGGTCTTGACTTGTATTAGATTTCAAGCAAATATTTTTGTTATAGTTATATCTACCCTAAACCCATCTCACCTTGTATGATCCCCACCTACATTGTACCCAACCTCGACGGCAATTTACACTATAGCCAGGCATGAAAAGATAATCAATATGTCTTACATGAAAAGTACATATACACAAGAACATCAGATTGGGTCTCTCATGTAGATTTTTCTGCCGTAGAGAAACCGGAAAATATGGAAGGAGACTCGAATAATTCTGTCTTTTTTACACAAGGAAAAATGATTTTTATACTACATTATGATGAACAGGTGGATTTCCTTGGAAAGGTGGAAAGCCATAATTAGGCCTTTTTAGGGGAGGTGGGCTGAATTTTTAGGTGCGGGAGTGGAACCCAGTCAGCTTATAAGCTTGTTTATAATTCTCCCCTATTCCAATCTCATCTTATGATATATATCTATTTGGTGATAGCAACTCAGGCCAAGCACCAGGCAACTGGCATTAGTATAGTCACAGAGACTATATATATGTCTACATCTCTAAGGGTGCATAGTATACCATCAGAATATAACTACACTGTACGTGTATGTACACTAGATGTATGAATTCCATTGTGACAATCTCAGTACTTAATTACTACACTGAGAAGGCTTAAGTGATGAGAAGCAGCCTACATGAAGGCTGACACAATAAGGTCACTTTATATGATGTCTTGTAAAGCTAAACTTTACAATAGACTAAAAAAAGACCAAGCGTCAATCAAGATTTTTTTTTGGGGGGGGGGGGGGAAATCACCCCAAAAAAACAAATAGTGAAAAACCTGGCTATCTGATTAATACCACTGGATCAACATTACAGATCCTCATCTTACTATAAAAAAAAGGGGGGGGGGCTTTGCACTCAGTGGGGACACACCACTCTCACCTGTGGTGTGCGTGGCGTGGAAGCCCTTGCGCTGGACAGAGGCATCGGTGTAGAAGGTCATGAACATCTGGTTGCCTGTGGCGATGATGGGATCCGGGAGCTTGGCGCCGCAGAACTTGCCCAGACTGGGCGCACTGGCCTCGCCACCATCAAACACCTCGATGTGGTCGTAGGTACACTCCTGGTGGGGCTCCAGCTCAAAGTCGTTAAACAACTGTCAACATCAAGCAGATTAACACAGATCAGTCAAATAACAACTACCAGACAATGTTAATGGTGACGCTGGCGCAGACAAACACAGGGATGGTCCCATAAACCGTATAACGTTGAATAGTTAATTACCAGAGGTACTTGCCAAGTAGTGAAGGGGAAATGATGTTCCAACGAGCCGGAGGCTTGTTTGTGTGAGTAGTTTAGCGTCCAGTATGTTCAATTAGACTTAAGAGCCGAAGGCACTGTGAAGTGCCCATCATCTAGATATTAGAATAACAGGAGTCTACAGTATATGAACATCTGTATTTTATATACGGATATGATTGATATGATGTAGGATACATTGGGTAGTCTTGTGTGGCGCTTTATATCCTAGGAATAACCACGGGCTTCCCAAAGCGAAATCCTCGCACAAGAGGATGATGGGGACACAATGCCACACAGTAGAATGACTGTAACTCAGACCATGTGCTGGGGTCGAAACTTTGCTATCGTTCAATGGTTTGTAATGTTCATCTATAAACCCAAT
Source organism: Alentia gelatinosa (assembly GCA_950022655.1). NCBI lineage: Eukaryota > Metazoa > Annelida > Polychaeta > Phyllodocida > Polynoidae > Alentia > Alentia gelatinosa. The sequence continues at coordinate 44,356,298 of OX465583.1, read as the reverse complement.
AACATCAATCCTTTTCCTGCCATAGAGATGTTGCTGTGGTGTGATCCCGAGCAAAGAAAACTTATATAGGACAAAATGAATATATCATATAAAATGAATATATCAGAGTAAATCTGTGATAAATGTTTAAAACTCCCAGTAAAGTTTTAAGTTCTGTCAGAAATAAAAGTGCAGCATAATGCAGGGCAAGGTAACTAAACTTCTAATATGTAGTTTTATCCAGGTGTGCCCCACCTTAACCACATGACCTCTGGGCGGACCCGCGGGAACTCTGTCTGTTGACCTCATACTGAGGTCACTACTACTAGGTATTTACAGTCCCATTCAATCTAACCAAGCCTGGGAATACACCCACGGGGCAGCCTGGTGAGGAACTACTCCCACAGGGGTGGGTGCTGTGGGGCGGGGGTTATGCTGCATAACCTTACCGTCTGTGTACATAGGTTTGATGTTGGCTGTTTTATCACTGCTATCACTTCTGTGGTAATTTTTCTACAGCCTTGCTAAAATGCAACCGGTCATTGGATATTCTGCCTTCCTTTTTGGAGGATGTAATTCAGATTTATTAAGAAAACTAGAACATATGCAGTGAAGAGCTTTGTGGGTGGCACCAATAACGGGGAAAAAGTATCTGCCTGACAGTAATGGTGTAAACATATTAGAAGTCAGACAAAAAGACAACTGCTTATCTCAGAGAGGAAAAAATGATAGAAAATAGCCAATTGTTTCAGGAGTATGACATTGAAAATCCATCTTATAAAAGATTACTTGCATTATTACATCTCCACTGAACCGATATCTACGAAAGCAGTTTTGAAATTTTTCTCTATTCCCGCGAGGGCAATAATGAGATTATCCTGGTATTGACGCACCTTTTAATATATGACGAGTTCCTTGATTACAAATTTCAAATGATTACAAGTACGTGTACCACTGAAGGTCTAGAGACTTTAAGCTGAATGATATAATTCATGCGAAGTTTTTTTTATGTCATATGCAACTAACAGTAAATGACAGACACTGGAAGGTAGAGGGCATCTAGTCAAGGACGACAGTACAAAATTAAAGAAATGGAGATATACATTATGGCAGGTTCTACCTATAAATATACAGAAGAAATGGAAATCACCGCATGGAAAAAGAGGCTATTTAAGGCCATTAAACTGGGCGATTTGCAGTGAGTGCACAATGCATACCACTCAGTCCGCACTAAGTGCGTTCCCAGTTCTAATAGTGTGTTCCAGGACAATCTGAGAGGTCCTTATAGATCTCTAATGCAATCTCCGATCATCCCAGTCATATATTACACTATTCTCTCGTCTTTATTTAACGGTGACAGTTGCCCCATGAATACTTTAGTGGTGTACATCATGGGCTACGGGGGCGGACTGTTGGGGCCTACCCTGTGGTTGCCATTGGAATTCCGTCACAACACATTCATATTATATCCGCTATCAATCAACAGGCAGGGACACTCAGCGATTAGGTTGTCACAGTGTATATGTCGCCCTACCAATCTAATACAGAGCTCCAGTCGACTGGGCCCCGCTCTGTAAATTGATGCCCGTTGTGCTGTAGTATGTCCCCGACAGTTGCCAACCCCCGAGAGACAACTCCCCTCACCTCTTTTGTGGGTTCCGTGCGCGCCTTTACTGGCCTTTTACCCTTCGCCGTGCTTACCATTATTATCCACCTAATACAAAGTGTCCATAGAAAACACATAGGGAGTGTATATCTACATACCCGGAGCATACAGATATGTAGTATGCTCTGGGTTCCGATATAGGGAGCATAACATAGTTATGAAAAACATAGTGCGTGCTTAAATGAACCAATATCGGTACGCCACTTGTTAGGAAAAGGTGGATAATAAATACAAAAGAGACTGGTTTCAAAGCGTTTGTTTGTAGGGATAACACACTAAAATTCAATATTCACCTAACTTTAATCTTGCATACATTTCCTGAACATTTCTGTCAGATATCACTTTATAATGAAACCTGTTTTTCATGGTATAACTCCCATTAATGTATACACTTACTGTTCATCACCAAAATTTAAATTGTATTATAACAGGAAACGATTTCTCAGTTGTTCTTATTTTTCAAAAATTTAGTAGTTGATTTTTGGTGATGGATACATAAGAAAAACACATGTGTAATTCCCATGACCTAAGCTTTCAGGAAATATATGCATGAATGAAGTTAGGTGAATATTGAATTTTAGAGTGTTATTGCTATATTCTAGCTAATCTCAGCATATCTCGTTGTGCCAGTTTGTGCTAGGCCCTAGACCAACAAAACTCAAATATAGCTTAACAAACACATAGATTACACAACTGGGAAAAGTGTGAGAAAGAGTGGTGCATAATAACATTTCGAAAAAGGCAACCAAGGTGAAAATAGTGCTCATTTTTCAGAAACCTGCTCGAATTTGCTGCGAATCTTTGCTGTAATCAGAGAGTAGGGGTGTAGCCATGCAGTAAGTAAATGGTCAGAACAATGCTGATTGGTAAAAAAAAAATGCCTCAGGGCACCTCAAAATTTGTTATTCCTGCACATCAGATGAGTCACAAATATGGCTCTAAGTATAATTCTTAAAGTAATTTCCCTAAGAATATTTAGTGCCGAAAATCAATAAGAACAGTTACGCGCTGTGATAGATGTGGACAGGCACTTGTGAGCGCCGCCCGTGTGATCCCTATTGTATGCTCCTCAGAGTTGACCCAACGCGTCAACTCCTCGGAGCACACGACCGCTTTTATCTGAAACCAGTCATTGGTTTGCCCCTATTACACATACAGACTATACCTGGGGGCTGTTGAATAAACTACGAACGAGAAAAGTCTCGCAGAATTGTCTTTTGGGGCCATAGTGTTGTATAAAATAATGTGTTGTAAACAGAAGATATTTTGACAATAAGAGTAATCTAAACCTCTGGCAAGGTGTTGTATACAAATATGTTCATTTAGAAAATATCTTCTCTTCTGTCATACAACACTGAATGTAAAAAAAGTCCAACATATCGTTTATCGTTGGAGTTATCGTACCGTCCAGCACTTCACCAGAAAAGAACGAAATTTATTCAACAGCCCCCTGGTTCGTATAGTGCCCCATCAGTTCCTGCTCCTATGCCCTGGCATTAATTCACTCATCAGATTTCTGGGGTAGTCTCCTGATGCGGTTATGTCTAATAAGGAACAGGATTTTTCAATGCCATTTAACAACTTCCTTTTGAAGGTTCCATCAGAGTTGTTGAGGAATAAAAGATATTTGTATTGAGGAATGTATGTGAATACGTCATACTGTTAACACCATAATAAACCGATTACCACCAGACCCTACATGGTCAAGTATCCCTCGTTTACTGTAAATGCTTACCTACATGAACTCACCAAGCGTAATACAATAATCCTAATTATTGTAAGGTTAGTTATTAATAAAAGGTAATTTTAGACAACGGTGTTCCGTGCCTGATTTCATTTTATCAATCTTTACCATTTAGTGCATTCAGCGCAAATATGAAGTCACTGCGAAAACCTCACCTAAACACTTCTGTTCAATGCGTACTGAGTATAAAAGACGGTAGCTGCAAGTGAGTGCCCGTGTATTTGTCTTTCTAAACACAGGAACTATATTCATATCCCACCACGCACGGATTCCTTTAACATGGGTTAATGGTTCTCCCTGTTTTATGAGCATCTGTCCCGGTCGTATTACAGCGGGATCGTTAGGATGGTAATTCCTCCAGAATGTCAATAGCAAGTAAATGCTATGCACTATCATAGCATGTATTCCTATACAACATATATTCCTTTTTGATTGAAAAATTATTCCTATGCGATGGTAAATTTGGAATGGATACCCCCCAATAAAGATGTATTACATCTACCTATTTCCTAATAATGAAACATTTAACACGATTATTTGAATCGAACCCCATCCTATACTTGTCTGGAAGTAAAATCAGTTTAATCTCCAGTCAGTCTGACTAGAGACTATCCTCCTCGAATAAAGTCCTGCTCTCAATAGTTATCTATGTGCCAAGAATTTCTATTCCAATTTGCTATTCCATATACGCAGTGGACATGTCAAATAGTGAACTGCCACGATCACAGCATTCCTCAAAGAATCTCCCTGGTGATTTTTGGAACACCCCATAGCCTCTCTACTCTTATTGTTGAAGGGCTCTGGGTAATGGGTAACATTGAATACTAACAGTACTCATTCCAAATTAGATATCATATTTTCTTACCGAAAATACTAGAAGAGTCCAAATATATAAATGTCAAAGTAAATAATTCGCTCCCATGACTGCTGAAAAGCTGATTATTGAGTATAGATTTCAATGCTGGTTTATAACGACATTAGAGTGAATACACTCGTGTCTGGATAGCTGGGTGATTTGGGGTGGTGGCGGGGCAAGCGACCACAACCATATGACCAGACAGCTGTCACACGCATCAAGCCGCTTATAAAAATGCAAAATGCACATAAAAATAATTACAGCAAGCACTTTATTTGCATGTGCATTAGAAATTGAAATGGGATCACGAGTGATTGTGTGCGTAGGCGTATGTCCCCTGCTGTTCATTAATCATGCATTAAAACCCATAAATCTAAAGTACAGAAGGTCAATATATTCCGCTTTGGTACAGATGCAGACTGATAATGTGTTGATTGACAGATGTGACCGAGATGTACTCAACTGAGGTATGGATATGAGAGGTAGCTAGAGAGTTCGATGGCTCTTTGAGTGTGGGACACGCTCAGATACTCTGCGTATAGTTCCGGGAGACGTTATAGAGACTTTCAGCTGGCGTGCTGCAAGAATTATCCCTTCAGTATCCAGCTGACCATGAGCAATCACTACATTCTCTACTCATTGACCCACAGGTGTATGTCATGCTTAGACCCTAGAAAGGCAGTTGTATAAGTGGCTGGTTGCCAAATCGGTTACAGCAAATGACCCACTGACTGGATAAAACCCAATTATTTATATTTCTCATAATTGCAAGCACTTTCATCAATGATGAACATCCCATGTCTTCCTAGGTTTTCTTTGACAGGGGAGCAACAGCCAGGTTTATATCGCAGATCGTATTCAGATCATAAATAGAAAATTGAGGAATAGTATGGGACAATGGGCATTACCAGAAGGGATGTGGGAGATAGAGAAACTGGACAAAGTTGGTCTAGGGGAATAAGCACATAAGAGCTCAAACCGGTGGTTACCAGGTGTAGGTATGTAGAGAGATGGAAGGAGGACAAGGTAGGTAAGATAGAGGAGTTACACAGAAGGGAGGTGATCGGAACTATCGCAAGCTTTATGAAGGACAAGTCGAGACAGTCAAAATAGATTAAGGTATACGTAATAATGCAGCCACCCTCCTTGGATTACGCGTCTACCTTTATTTATTATTTGTGGAGTCTACTTCAACGGTATCCTGCTATTATTTACCAATATATTTCCCCTGCACCCACAATCCTAAAAGAGTTTGAGGATCCTCCAACCATCCAAATAGAATGTCCCCCATTGTAACACGATTGGGAAATGATAATCAGTAAGGGTTTGAATGTGTACTAATATCTTATAAAGCAAGCTGACAAATGATAGTTTAATATCTCAGAACTGGTAAGGATTGGCTTTATTAGACTTAAGAAAAACGCCGTACAGCTGGTAATAGATCCTCTTTATTGAATTCTGCAGATCCAGTTACGAATAACTAACGACCCATGGGGTAAGCCCACGTTCGTGGTAGGGTTTTACGACTACAATTGTTCCTATTAACATTCAGAGTTCGTGGAAACATTACAGTCTGAAGGTGGAAATTGAGTGTCTTGGAATGCCCGGACAAGTGTACCGGGCTGCACCCTATATTCTGTGTGGTGCGTATAGTATTTATGATTATTCTTAAATATGTCACGTTGGGATCCCCCGCAATGCATATCTTACAAAGCTTCCCTTATGGGAACTAAATTTACGATACCGTCTTTTTCACTCATGAGCAATGTATACTACTGTCAGACACAATGGGAGAGCTCATACATGAAACAGCCTTGGTCTTTTAAAACGCCAATGACACCCCATAGTGACCACTGTCCTCCTGTGTACGCCTTTCGGACACGAGGCTATGAACACAAGTTCCGGACTAGAATGGCATCGCACCATAATCCCCACTGTCAGTTTATCAGCGCTTAACGGGTCTCTGACTGGGAACGCGGATCGCACAGGTAATATACTACACGTGGGTCTCGTTCTACTACCGCCGTGAACGAGACGAGAACCGGATGTTTGTGCCGCCTCATGTGCCACCTAGTGGCCGTTTGAGGAGTGACTTGCGAGCCATTCAATTTTAGAGCTACTCGGAAGGTACTTCTACTGTATCCTGGTACTGACGAAGAATCAAAATCAGGAGCCGCTTCATAAAATCAGGTTCCGCCAAATGTCAGACACTATTACCATTTGAGAGTAAAACACCGATGTCTTTCTGTTGCCTGCCATAATAAATGTATAAGAAATGCACCCGTTTGTCGGACAAGTCGATAGGCAAGGCAAATTCGCCTCTGGTAACCTGCTTGTTGGAGTTTAGGGGAAACCTACTCAAATGGGAGATTAGTTGTCTGGGTGAGAAATGCTAAAGGGACTCAATGGTTGAGTTTTCGCTATGCCGCTTTGTTTCACTTCTTGCCTTCGACTTAATTTCCCCGAGAATGACTGTAACTATTGCCAAGGTATTTTACGCCAGAAAACCCAAACTATGGGAAAGCACAGAAATACTAGTCTTAATTAGACTTATGGAGCGTCGGGCGGTAAAATATATACTGTATATTCAACACGAGTACTGCATGTGTACTGGTGTAACTACAGACTATTGAGTTACTCTTAGTACGTTATTTTTATTGTGACTACTGGTCTCCATCATAGTCCGATGGGATTGAATTTATAAGAGTATGCGTAGATAGAATTCTTCTTTCCCACCAGACGCTGGATGTAGACAACCCTCCTCGAATCAACTCCTACCACCCGCCATTATTCCCCATGACAAATGCCGCCTATTAACCCCGATTAACCCCGATTAACTACGCCCGTTGATCAGTGACAGCCGTCTGGGGGCGTGACCTGCCCATTTGTGGGCGTGGTCTGTTTCTATGGAGAGGTGGTATTTGGTTAGTGGGCGTGACTGTGTGGAAGGGAAGGGTCAAAGGGTGTGGGAGGGGCGTCCCATCGACCTTGATTAGGCGTGGACTGGTTGACCTTGCCGGGTGATCGTAGTCGAGATGGGATTCTCAGAACCACTTATTATATTTGCACCAACTTGGGGATTCATTGTACAGAGGTTCTCTGCACCATTAGGACTCATTCAGCGATTCTATTCTAAGCCAATACTGATCCACAATCAGAGAAAATTCAGCATACAGAATAACAAGGGTCAAGTTCAGATGATATGTGTGATCAGTTCTATAAATCGATCCTATGGAATGAAGAGCAGAATATATATGTGTAATGCATAAAGATGACCGGGAATCGAACTAGTTTTTTGTGTATGAGATTCCCGTGTTTCACGAAAAGGCCTCACAAGCCAAATACAACAAAATGACAACGATGTATGCTTTACTTCTGGTCAGGTTCTTTAGGATTTCTGTATGTATGCATCGACATTGGTATGTCCGTATCACTGCTGAAATATCGAATTTGTTCAGGGCGTTCGGCTGTATCCACCTACATCGAGTAATTCAGTCTGCTTGGAAAGAGTTAAAGCTTGAAGTTTTACAACACAGTCTCTGTCCAAACCTTTGTTCCCTGGCCACATCTCCCTTGGGCTCTGCGTTAATGTTCCACAGGACTCTGTGCTAATGTACTTCCGCCCATTGTCCATAAGAGTTCTGTCACCCACAGACCTTGTTGGGATAAGCCGCACTGGAGAGGAGGGTATCATTTACTGCCAAAGGCCAACATGGAATAACACGGGCGGAAATACGCAGTGGATGCAAGGAAGTACATGCATTGGTCAAACCCTAAAGACGTCGCAATAACTAGACACTTCTTCAGGACAATAAACGCACGAACACACTGAAGGGGGTATCGAACTCGAACAATGTGGTATCTACACTGACATGTCCATTTAGAGGGAAGTTGACTATCCTAGCTTGCGATGTAGGTATCCACTAACAAGATTTTCGTTTAGAGGTTCGTAATAGTCTATATACCTTAAAGACAGATAATCTTCCTGCAATTGATACTATAACACTACTCTCAATCCAGGTAACAATTATGGTCTGTTTCTTGGTTTTTGGTTAGGTAAAATTTTTTCTGTCTCGTGTGCGTTACTTGATCTTGGTGGGATCTGCGAACGCCTTCGGTCGGAAATATTTTTCTCATGTTTCTTGGTTTTTACCTTGAAACAAAGACAACAGATAACACTTTTTATTTCGAGAATTGCTTCTGCTACAGGAGGAGAGAGAATATCACCTCATATACGCGATATGAGGTGATGCATTGATAAGGCTAATATCAATACCAATTGTGTTCAAAATAGATAACAAAATGACCTACATGACCTATAGAAGGTATCACGTATACAATGTAATTTCTAGACGCTACCCTATATTTCTAGACGCTACCTAGAGGCCATCTGCAATATGTTACTAATCGTCCAGAACTTGAAAAGTGTCCTCAGAGCTACTCACCAATTTGATCCTGTGTCCAGGCGTGGTGGTGAAGTGCCAGATGCAGTCCTTACGGCTCGGGTAGAAGCTCGGCCATGTTGGACTGGTCACCTCTCCTACGGGCGCCGTAATATCGTGTTGGCAGCCCCCTGCAGAACATAGAACAAAAGTCAGTGTACAATCATAGTATATGCTATAGCTCAGGAGAAGTTGCAGCAAATATGATAAGATCAGACTAGATTGGAGCAATCAAATCAAGTCTCACGGTCAAAATGTGTGGCTGGTCGAATCCCAAATAGTATCCAACTTTTGTCTGGAAACTTCTAGTCTTGTCTTGTCGGCCCTTGGGACGAAACCAGACAAGGCTAAATAATTTTAAACTACAGACGAGTGCAGACATATAATTAATTTTCAAAAGCATTTGTAAAATGTGAAATGTATATGAAAAATGTGCGTCGTTATTCAATTGACAAGAACATGGGGGCGGCTGCCTGGATCTACAGATGGACATGCTGGTGATAGTAATACTCTGACGGCACCTACATGGGAGAGGCTGCGAGACAACAATGGTGTCTCTGACACAGGATTCAACATGTCTGGACTTAACAAGGATAATAGTAAATAGGAGGAAAAAGATCTGGGGTGCTGGTTTATGCTGGTGCACATGTTCCATGATGTGTCAGCCACATCGGGAAACCTGACCCTGACTATACTCAGTGTTCTCATCGCAACGCAAAAATACCCGCTTCACACCAACGGTAAAGATACACTGGTATGTCACTTGAAACTTTGTTCATCACTCCACATTTGCAGTGACTTAAGGAAGAGGTTCACATTAATCTTCACATTGGACTAAAGCTTCAGAGTATCTGAGTCAGGCTCATTTTCATAAAGAAAAATGCTCAAATTCCTTTTATTTTGACTAAGCTACCACAATAAATATTGGAATCATTATAAAAGCCACCATGTCCATCTTCATTGTTCTCCTTCGTTTCATCACAAGACGATTAATCATCGCTCGATCTTCTCACAGTATCAAATATTAACAATAGAGAATTCTAAAAAATGTGAGGCATCCTCCATCGATCCAATCTTAGTTAGGTCCCTGCCTCATGGGGAATTCGTCTTAAATCACACACCAAATGGTGAATTAATGGTCTATGGCGTCGAGGAACTATTCATTCTCAGATCACGTGTAATACATGGGCGGACTTGGCAAAGGGCTCTATTTGACTGACTCTTTGTCGTGCAGAAGGAGGTCGATGTTTTCTGTAAGATGATTAGGGAGCCTACTGAGGAATGGCAGAACACAGCAGGACCAAAGCCTACCAGACGTGCAACATTCCACGACTAGTGTCTGGTTAGGAACCAGTTCACACACACACACACAGACACACACACCAATTGGTGCCTGTTGGTGTACCCCAGGCCTGAAAGACAATGTTCTGTAACTGACATTAGCCTGACAGATAATGTTCTGTAACTGACATCAGTCTGACAGACAATGTTCTGTATAAACTGATATCAGTCAAACAGACAATGTTCTGTAATTGACAAAATCAGATAGACCAGGTTCTGCAATTGACTTTAGTGAGCTGATAGAAAATGTTTTCTCTCTACTGTAGGCCTGGTAGAAAATGTTCTCTGACTGTCATCATTCTAAAGGGTGTGTTCCGCCAACTAGGCAAAAACATTGTACACCAACCACACAGGCGCTGGATCTTGGTTGCTAGCTCAATTCCACTCCTGGCAGGCGGGTGGGGCTTCGCCCGCGGGTTGTTGAGCATTAGCTGGGGCTCCAGGCCACCGGCTGGCTTACATAATCATTTCACACTCTTCCACCAGCCAGGCTATGTGCCAGCCTGGTGGCTTTACTCCCACCCAGCATAAGCTGATATAACAGCTTTAGCCGGGTGGGATACACGGCTGGCCGGCAGTTTTGGTGCAAAGACGGCTCTGGCATTGACTGCCTCACTGCCTATACCACAGTGGATGTGGTCAACATAAATGGGCGACACCCGCGGGCTGCAAACCCGTGAGTGGAGACAGTTCGGACAGAGTCAGTTATACACATTCATAACATCAAGGCTTATCTTTATTTACCTTCATTGTTCAGGTCAATGCAGAATTCAGTGGATATTTGACGAGCTCTCACTGTTCACATACAAATCCCATCATGAAAGCACACTGCCTTGCTCAATCCCCAGCTTTTGCAGTGCCAGAGCTGCATAATGTATGGAGGCATGTTCTAGGCTTCCCCTATCAAATGAACGGAGAACTCGCTTAGCACATTAGTCCAACCTTCATCCACCAGACTGCACCACTGTTCCCTCGTCATTACTGTGCCAGGCAGGCTTCTGCTGTTGATGTATGGGCACCATGTTATCGTCGCCCGCCTTGAATAGGTGGTTTGGTGGAAGAGCATGGTAAAAAACCGACATTTTTGGCTGGCATGGTAAGAGCTCTGCTGAGAGGCCAGTCTCGCATAGAAAGAACGCCTAGTTGGTGGAATACCCACTTTACAGACAATATTCTCTCACATACAACTTTACAGAAAATGTTTTTTCTTCTAATGTCTTCGACTTGATATCTATGACCCGATACACAATACTGATCTCACCCATCAGGCTTATCATATAGCCAGGTGCTACATAGTAATTTACTCAAATTGGCTTCACGATCTGATGGCCCAAAATTGTGTCATAGAGTGGTACATTTGTGCCATACAACTCTCACTTTCGTGTCATACACAGTGCCACACATATCGGTGTCATATTAGTGTTACAGTGCCACAAACAGTGGTGTCAGACATAGGAAAACAAACCGTATGCGAAGGGGAATGCTGGTGGAGCGACGAATATGTTACTATAGACTCGAACTGCCTCTGCTCCCTTTACCTAGGGTACGGCAAGGCAATATCATGTACTTCCAGAGATGGGCTGACAAGGGCCACAAAGTGCAGGAGCTGTTATTTGAGGTTCAGTAACCGCTTGCGCTACGCCCCATGTCTACTGTAAGCAAGAGCAAGATGGGAGAATTGGTGTTATTTGTCTGGTAGAGTAGTGAGAGAACATAAGGCTTTGACCTCAGTCAGAATTCCATGGTTTTTCAAGCCGACAACCTCCAAGGTGGAGAATGTTGGCAGCCATTAGAACGGTCTGAAAACAGGGCAATAACGTTCCTATGTTCACAACGTGAAGAGAGGCTTCCTTTGTTTAGATAGGAAATGTGGTGCTAATCAAAATAATGAGTTACTAAATGACAGTCATGATATTTCTTTGTGGAGTTCATTCGTATTAGATCAGCAGCTCCCGAACTCTGAAATCTATCTATCTATCATTTGGGAAAAACTGCAGTTTATTTTCTGCACTGGGTAGTAAAATTCATCTTGGCACAATTAACAACCACACCTCCTCCGGTCTACATGATATAGATGCCGCAAGATGACAAAAGATGATTATGGGAGGGGTAGAAGTGAAGAGGGAGCATTACCACCAATGACGTGTGATGTACCCCTTATTTCAATGTTAACAGTAGATAGATATAGGAAGAGTTTTCAATCAATAATGACATAACTTGTAACATATGGCAACACCCCAAAACCAGATTAACCGCCGGTCGTAGTGTAACTAATCAATGAATGGAAATATATCTGAAAATAATATCATATACTCCGAAATAATAGTCTGCCTCAATTTCTTCTGTGATCGAGTTCTTTTCACACTTGGATTAACACTGAGGCTCTTACTTAAATGTTCTGCGGAGACTCAATATTTAGAAGACACCATGGCGTACGAGTTGGTAGAATAATGACTATGGAATAAAACAAACAGACAGACATTTCATATCAAAGGTTACTTCATTTAGATGTAGCAATGTGTTTTAGTAGTGTTGTGTTTTAGGTAGTATATCTAGGATATAGATATACTTAGTGGGTCTTCGACTGTAGGAAGTAGACAAAGTGTCATTCGCTCACCATTGTGTAGGTTATTAGCACATCACAACAGGAGTCACACAATAGCTTAGTGGAGAAAGGTCGCCAGACCTCCTGGTGACCGTCCGCGATTTTGAGCAAGACGAGTACTATGAGGTGAGTCGAATATGGATTGCGACCCTGGTGAACAACAATGTCTTAACCCTGCACTACACATTCCTGTCAGGCGTTCCCAGGAACACACCCAGCCCGGTACACTGCACCACTCTGCCTCTCACATCTCCTGGTGCATCCCTCTCATAAGATCTCACACTCTCTAAGTGGTATTCTGTACTCTCACTACGCTCTGTAGGAGAATAATTCTTAACGAACTAGGCTTAGAGACTTGAGAATCCACTGGCCTGCCTCCCGTGCTAAAAACGTACATCAATGCAACCCAAAGACTTCTATAATCTCAATGATGCCACCTAGCGGGAATAATGTGTGCCAGTGGGTTCTCACGGCTCTAAGCGTAGTTCGTTAAGAATTCTTCTCCCATAGAGCGTAGTGAGAACCTTGTACAGAATACCACTTAAAGACTGTGAGATCTTATGAGAGGGGTGCACCCTACATACTCTACTAGCTATCTCTGTCTATCTTACAGTATTCGTGCCGCCTCAAATAAGGTATTTCCTGTTAATAAAGCGAGTTCAATTTATATTAAGGGCATCATTGGAAATAGCCTAGGAAGAAGCACTTAAAGTGAGAGGAGTTTTGAGCACATTCAAGTTGGGCTGCTACTGACATGTTTCGGTATATCTTCCCAGTTCAATTTCCACATCAAGGTTGCCCTTTTCTGCTCTGAATACATATGCATCATCTTCTTACCGTTAAAAGTTCGCAGATATACCGTTATGCCTCATTAGATTGTTAATAGGTTTTATCACTGAGAGCCTATACAAAGCATCTGATGATAATCATTGTTCATCAAATATGAATCACTCTTCTGTGATTATTCCTCAGAAAGAGCGGCATTCTAGGTCTAAAGGCTCTTACATCTCACCCTAGTATTACTGAAGGCGTTAACAATGTCTGTCTTTGAGAGACCGAGAGCACATTGGCTCCTTGTGTAAACACAAGTACGTTTTGCTAATATAAAACATTAGACGCAGAGACAGGGTTTTACCCCACCGTGTGAGTGATCTATTTACTAATGTAGACACGGTCTCTGAGCGGAGATTACTTTGAGAGTTGTGTTCCCGCGTGACACGGACCTCCCCATATTGCTGTCAAGTCCTGAGCAGCTCGCAACTCCCAACTATCATAATATAGCCGCTATAGGCCACACGGGGGCGCCACGGACACGCTGGCCGAGCTACTCCCAGCAGGTACTTGAGCTGGTGCCTGGCGTGGGGTCAGAGACCACCAGGCCGCCCCCTGGCGATGTACTGACACGACTTGTTAGCGCTACTTTTTTGTATGCGAGGGTATGCGACAGTGTTCTTAGGTTTTTTAAAAGAGGGACTCAGCTTTTGTTTCTAGGGTGGCAACGTTCAGGACAGAGCAGCATACTGCCTCACTTCATCATGGCATCCCATGGTGCTTTGTCCGGGACCTAAGACTGTTCCCCTAATATTGGTCCCTAAAGAAGTCACTCGTCTTCTTCTGAGAGCAAGATACTTATTCTGAACACTGAAGTATATTTCAATGTAGTCCATGTACCACACAACTTTAGAAAAATATTTCGGCGAACCTAGAAAGACTTTTCCAACCGTGTTTTTTGTTCAGACTATCAAATTGGCTAGACTATTTCTCAAGTGGAGGCAAATGTATTTAGGCGGCTTTCCTGTAGGGATAATGCTATTTGAAAGTAGTTTAGATGTCTTCGTGAAATCTTATTTGAGAACTAGTTACAAATACGAGACAGAAACACTTCTGAACACAGCCGATGCAAAGCCTTATTTGAAAACTAGACATCCCTAAATTGACATCATTTGTACTAATTACCAACAGTACGACGATGGTGGAAATTAAAAAGAAAATATGGAAGATCAAAACATACGAATGTTATATTGGTAAAATGTTATCCCTATATCTATTTTCCTTAACCTAACCTCTAAGGGCTTACCTATCTCAACAGCCCTCAAAATACAATTCATCCAGGTGTTGGTCAAAAATTATTTCTGAACTAAAAATATCAGGATTTGAGTGTGTTACCAGATTGCAAATGCTACTCCACCATCGTCTCATTGATGGGTATTAAACATCATACAAGTTAGCTGTATTTTTTCCGGTCGGGTCTAGAGGTGTTTCCGCCTCGTTTTCTAAATCTACAAGTTATATGTGGATAGAGCTTGTGAACAAATACGGTGAACTATTTCTAGTTTTGACATTGTACAACAGAAAGTGATATGGTTGGTTTACCTTCTTTGCAGTCGTGCCTATTCTCGTGCAGTGTGAAGCCGTTGTGACATGCGCACATGTAGCTGCCGACTGTGTTCTTACACACGTGTTGACAGCCGCCGTTGTCCACCGCACATTCATCCTTATCTGCAAGAGAAACCACGTTCTGGTCACTGACCTCACCTCAGACGTCCCCTGCCACAGTCTGCTGCTGCCACACCCCGACATCGTATATGTGTAGGTGCATGTGTAACCCTGTCACTGCCCTAAAGTACACGGAGGTTTTACTTTACAATCGGTTTATCTGGGCCTAGGTAAAAGATCTAAGTCCTAACATAGAGGCTGTCCGTACGTTCTCCAAATGTTTATCTCTTTATCTTTGTCTTAACTTCCCTCACCTTCAACTCTTAAATCCATAATTCATTTATTCGTTTTATAGGTTCAAACATGATTGGCAAATTTGATTCACAGCCTTTGCTTTTGAACAATGATCTAGCGGTTTGGGGTTGAAGTAATATTCATGATTTCTTTTACCAGTTTGATGTAATGGTTACTTTATCGGGACTGATGACCGCTCCACTGTGCGCCAATGTTTTTCTTTATCGGATAAACATTAGTACTCAGCTTAATCACCTCCGAATCAAATCGGATGGGCAACTCCTGGGAATAAAGGACCTAATCTGTTTTTGTTTAACCTGAATGTATTATCCATCTCTACATAGCAAGACATTTGTAGGTACAATATTTAGATAGATAACAGTTTCATTATTAGGCTGCATCATTAGGCCATGGATGACGTTCAAGTGTCTAGATATGTGGTGCACAAAATAAACTGGTGAATAATCGTTGTGTGGTTACACCTTAGGCGTGGACAGCCTCAGTGCAGCATGCTCTGTTCGCAAAGGGGGTTTAGGTCATTATTATCATTCCATACTTATCATGGAAACATGCACCAATCTATGTTTATGGTTTGAAGAAGGTTTGAATGACCATCCCTCAGTGTTACAGGTGACTGTGATATCAGAGCCAAAGGATCCTCGAGCCCAGAAAATGTATATGCAGAGAACCAGAGTATGACTCTAGGTGCAGACTAACTGATCATCCTAGTTAAAATTCAGTAGTGATTTAACATCGGTTAAATCAGTGTGCCCATCTTATAAATATATTGTCGGGTTTCTCGATTTCGCAGCAAACATCATGGCCAAAGATGCAGGTTTCATCTGAATACAAAGTATGGAGTAATAATGAAACTGTACTTTGATGACAGGCTTGGGAATTACTGAGGCAATCAGATGTATCTAAGCCGATCTCCACCACCTAGAATGTACCATGCCAAATACTGTCATCATGACACAGTTTTATCCTCATCCCGAAGAGAAACGGCGCCTGTGCTGTCTGCAGCCCATGCTCTCTACCTGCTGCTACTCAGGCGCAGTCGGCAAAGTAGGCCAGGGTCAGGGACATAGCTAGGGGATAGGTTAAGTTCAATAGTCCGCTTATGGTAGGCCAATCTTAAGGCGCAAGGCGAGCCCTTATAAATACTGCCGGCATTCTTTCTAGTTTGGATAAAGAGTACTAAGGCCAAAACGTAAAGCCGGCTCTATCATCTATGTACTATGAATGCTGGTGTTGGGTGCGCTATGGTCAAACAGAAAGTTGGCACTTAACACTTGTGTATATGTAGAACCTTTGCTAGATTAAAAGCAAATCATCTATATTTGTTTTCTAATCATGATACCCTCAAATAAAACAGTGCAGTCGAGAGTTTAGATCTGTCTTTCTGGTCGATTAAATTGATTGCTAAATCGAGTCTTCTCAAAATGATCATCATGATCAGATTTAATTGTACATCTACATTAAAAACTCGAATTCTCTGTATGGCTTAAAGACTATGTCTGATGACTTGTCACTATGTAATCAACTTCTCTATTATTTGGAAAGTACTTTAACTCGGATACCCAGATAGAAATGCCAGTAGCATTGACAAAACATATAACAAATAGGTCAATATGTACAAATACTCCGATGTAACAACCATCATAGACTAGGTGTAATATTCTCCCTGAAACTACAAACCTGTACAATAATCAGACATTCAAAACCATCAATACTCACAGGAACCAACTAAATAATGATTACTTTTGATTTCCATATTGGTTCTCATGGTATCTTATTGAATATAGGTCTTTACCTATCCTCCTTGACACCTATCCTTTCCTTGATAAAGTCTCATAAACAACCGCTTCCATAACTGCTTCAGAAATCGGATGTAAATAATCGCTCAAACGTTTAAAACTGACAAAAACAGATCGATGGTGATAAATTATCATTACTCTCATAAAACATTACCAAGTTACTTTATGTATGGTTTGGATACAGAAAGGTCTACCAAAACTGAAAAAGATTGAGACAGTATGA
Organism: Alentia gelatinosa; assembly: GCA_950022655.1. Lineage (NCBI taxonomy): Eukaryota > Metazoa > Annelida > Polychaeta > Phyllodocida > Polynoidae > Alentia > Alentia gelatinosa. The sequence continues at coordinate 44,338,895 of OX465583.1, read as the reverse complement.
CACAGAGGACAAGTCCCGTTAGGACATTGGATTTTCAATTTGGGGACTCGATTTTATAATTGAAATTTCAACTTCCCCGGTACATTCCATTGTACGCTCTCTTATTCCAGTTATGTCATTCTAGATCGCGGCTCGTATATAATGGATATGTTAAAACCCCTTTTACTTACACACACTGTCTGCAGGGTACGACATATACACAAGTATTGCGTATGAAACATGCAGGTCTATACACGGCCTAGCCTGTACAGTTATAACCCCCGCACATCCGACTGTCGCCATGGTACTTATTTGTTTATGGTCGCCATGGCAACTATAAGCGCATGCGTACCAGCCAGCAAGGAGTAAAATCAATTATCTCGAGAGGAATTCCAGTTCAGGGCCTGAGACTCTGACACTCTGGGAGGAGAACTCTTGTCACCTGCCCTGCGCCTGCCCAATGTTCCCTAATCTCATATATCCTCCTCTCCACTTCTTTACAACACATCAGTGACACCGTTAAAAGTGCTCAATGATAGATATTTTAACCCCAAACAAATTATAGTTATTGACCATTGACTAATCAACTTTGGATATTTGTGGTAACAGATCAGAGTGAAGCCCCGTTTGTTTATAGGTGTATATACATACGTTTTATTTGTGTTTAAAGGTCAATGGAAGTCTACTGACAATTAACCAAGTCTACCTATCCTGAAATGCCAATTATCTTTTAATTCCCTATATTTGTAAATCGTATAAAACGACTTTGAACCCTGCTGCTTTCTATGTGTTTTTAGATCGCCACTTGATATATGGTACCCTCATCCACAGACACCACTTGATGATGCTCTAGGAGTGACTGCTTCAGACACGTGGAGACGTGGGAGACTGGGCAGTGTGTTGTTGGTGAGCGTCAGATCGGAGGGCGGGCAGGCAGACAGGCAGGGGGCTACCTCTACCAGCAGCTACAAGTACATGCAGACTCACCCAGCGACACGAGCCCTCTGGTGGCTGCTCGACGACAACATAAGACAAAAATGAACATGCGCAGAGCGGGGCCGTCATCAAAACACAAACAGCTACATAGTGTGTAAAAGAACGCCTCAAAGTACAGCACACCGTGTGAAAATATGTTACTTTACTACTCATTGGGGGAGTCAGTCAATTATTATACACCGTGCGAGTATTCCGTTTCACATACTGAGTGAGTATATGCTATTTTATTACACGCCATGTGGGTATATGTAACGTTGATACTCACCAAATGTGCAGGTTAATGAGTACACACCATATATTATGTTATCAGAAAATGTGTGAGTGTAACTTCAGAGTATGTGAAGTTATCATATACAAGTGTGAGTATACCATAGGGAGACATAGTTAGGGGGGTATGTGGAATCTGTTCTGTGTTGTTTTGTGTAGAAAATAGCCGCCGGGTTCGAAGAGCGAGGTGCGTAATTTCGACCAAAACAACATGGAACAGATGCAATTTAGCCACCCTCACTATGCCTCCCCATTATCTTCTACCTAGAAATCATTAAAAACCCTTTTTGTATTGCCTCAACAAGTCACGTGGTACAGAGGGTAGTATTAATTATAGTTCGTCGCACTGTGATGTACGGAATCCTTACACCTGGCCATTAAGTGTGAAACATTCATCTCGCACTGTGTATTTTGTCTTTTTATTACACACCATATAAACATGTGGACATATGTTAATCGCCTATTCACCAGGTGAATAAGTAATGTTATTACTCGCTCCTGTGAGTATATCATGCTATCACACACCATGAGGATTCATGTCATATTATTAATCACCATCTGAGCATATGTTACATTCATACTCACCATGTGAATATGAAATGATATCACACAATATCTGAGTTGAAGTCGCATCATTTTACAGATTATCTTACCCCCGTATGAGTTAAAATATCAATATCATGTTATCCAAATCCATCTATTATATACTTGAGGTATAATAATTTATGTTTATATTATTTCATTATATACTAAGTGAAAATGTGTTAATTCAAAACACTATGCACATAAATCATGTCATTAACATAACACATATTCATAACGTGCGAGTCCATATACCAGATTACTACAAAATATCGTTAAGTAAATATGCAACACGCTAATATATATCGTATGAATATATTTGATGGTCCTTAAAACCACGCAAGCACAGGTCTATTAAGTACTAAGGTTACCGAATGTTACCATACTGCACATGTCAAGGTTTGACATTTTTCGTCAATTCCTACTTTGATATGTAAATAATACGGTAACACACTTGTATTGTAGGATTGGTCTTTCTTGCCTATTAACAAAATATTGTTTCTTAATTAACGACTCCAGGGGTGTGTTGCTCTTAGAAATATGGGAAAAGCGTTGCTCCAGTAATATTGGATCGTGTCGTGAGGTATCGTTATTTCCACATTGTATAGCTACATTTTACAACACCACATTTTCAGTGACATAGGTGAAAGGTTCATTAGACTGTTAATTGAATATAGATGGCGACATAGTTATGATGCGATCTGCAAAGAAACTGGAGCAACAGTTTCGACCTCGGGTCGCTATTCTGCGACCTGCAAAACGTGGAGCAATGCCCCCAGCTCATCCATGCATTATTTTGTACCCTTTAATAAGATGTTTCTGCACAATGCAGGTGTTATGCTAGCTGCTACAGTATGAGCTACTACGTGTAGTATATGATAAGGGATCTATGGAAACATGCAAAACAAGTAAATATGCATGGAAATAATCACTGCATATTTGGGAAGTAAACATCTATAGATTTCCACTACTGAGGTACAGTAAAGACATGCAGGCGTACAATAAATGAACAAAGCACGGAGATATAAGCTACATTTCAGTATATTCCAGGTGCTCGATAGCATTATTTTATTAACCACGCAAAATCTCGATACAAACGAAATTGTGTTCCATAATTATACCCGTGACAGGTTCAAAGTGTTTTACAGCATTAGTGATCCTATAATTTAAGGTTTCCAATGACTCGACGTCATATTAGATGAACTTATATTCAGCTTTAATGAATTGAGTGTTTCTTCTATTTGACAGCAGAGGCCATGGATTTAGTGCTTATTCTATTGACCAACAAAGGTAAAATGAATCGAGTGCTACGATATGGTGCAGTGTATCGTTTTGCTGTATGAATGATTATCAACAATGTGTAAAAGGTAAACCGAATACAGCGACCCTAAATCATTTTCTACTTTATATGAAAATACCAATAATAATTCAACATGTTTGTTGAGATCTTAGTGTCCAAATTGTTTTGTATATAATAACAGCACAGGGCGTGAAGTCTCTAAGATACCAGGTCGGATTTAATCAATATGAGTTACCCATTTTAAATAAGCCATGATAACAATATCGCGAATTACACATCATTACATGTTTTTATGTTGACAATCTTTCCCCGTTCGAGCGCGTCGAACTTAGCGGAATTTTTTTTTTTTACATGTTTGTACATTGGATTATTAAAGTACGGTGGGAACCTTAATGAAATGGTTGCATATCATGTGTGAAGATCCTATGGCAGCTACGGTTACGGGCAAATTCTCTTACCAACTGTGTGTCTCAATACAAAATCTGTTGGATACAGGAAGTTTTTCACAGACCGCTAATGGTCAGCTGCAGGTGATTTTTTCAGGTACAAACAGCATAATTTACAGCCAGACTTCACGTAAGCTATGAACACTATTCCCTTGATATTGTAATCACCACAGGTTTAATATAGGCATACTTGTTCGGCTACAAATTAATAGAGTTTGATAGAACTCCCTGTATCGATATAAACATGCACTGCTTTAGATTCAATAATATTAGGAAACGTCCTTACTGTGGACGAAACGGTTCCTGTTCGAGGTCAGTCGTTGATATCATACTGACATAGGCGGAAGGCAGTATGAAATCAACGACTGACCGAGAACGACAATCGCTTCGTCTACAGTCAGGACGTTTGCTTATCATTATATACCTTAAATCGATGTAAAACGATATTTTAATGACTTATTAAGTCATTCTCACAGCGGGCACGAACATTATTATTACTGCACCCCTAGCAGCAGGCAGTATTTCATAGACATTCAGACACAGGTATATAATAATAGAATATGTATCACGCAAGATTACAACTTGGTATGTGTCATATTACCATACACGAGATCGCGAAACAACAAATTATTACAATCAGATTTTTCAAACAGCACTAAAGATGGCAGGTTAGCAAATATTTATTTCTACTAGCTCTCCATACACCGGGCTATTACAAGCCTTTTAGATATGTATTTGAGGACCTTGTTTTGATAATCCATGCCATCAGACACACGTTTTAATATGTGGATGTCCTCCTCACTCACAACAAAGCTTTACTTGGGATTTCCTATTATTGGAGGTTTGCACGGTGTTTTAAGTATCCCGCCCAAAGTGTTTGTACATACTCATCGTATGGTATTTTCTTTTCTGTGTTTTGTACCAACTATTTCAATGGAGTTTCTTTGGGTCTACGAATTTCAATAGTTTTTCCTTTTAGGTTTTATCTTACAGCAAACACTGAAATGCCTACTTTAAACCAGAGAAGATTTGTTGGCGATCTCTTCTATTCGAACGTGTCCACTCACACCGTATTTAGCTAGACCGTAGGCGTTATTTGTGCACTAAGTGAACAATCTACCTAAGTAGCACAACAATAGCTCCAGAAAATAACATCTTTTGATAACCCATGCGTAATTTACATGTAAACACATACATGTACACCTTTGAGCCATGCCCGTAAAATACCAAAAGACATGCATCAATAACTTCAAAGTGGCTATACCTACAATAACATTTGTCTATTTTGCGTATTCTCTAAAGGCCAATCCAGTCTGGATGTAGCATCGTATGAATTAATGAATGGATTACACCATAGAGGTTTTTCTGGACATACGTGTATTGATTCTCTGGATCATACTGTGGATTCAGGATATACTGCACCATACTTGATGTCCACTTCTGCTTTCTTCTGCTGTCATCGCTCATTTCATCCTATTGCGCAGTGGGTCATAACTCCTGTGATTTTCAGTGTTGCTGCGGCTGCATCTGCCTCTTTTACCGGGGTGTTCATCAGATGACATCTGCTTGTAGAGTGTCCCATACCCAGCTGGAGAAGCTCAGAGCAGCTCAGGCATGGTAGATCCTAGTAGAGCAACTCATACCATTGACATTCTCTACTACTCTCTCTGGGCAATAGACCCACTTAAAGACACAAATCGTACATTTAATCATGTCCTTTGTCACCAGTAAAACACCGGGCACCTGGACATGCACATAAGCACTACACTAACGATGATTAGGTGGGGCTGTATGGATGAAAGGTTGAGCGGGAGGAGTATCGGCGCGACTTACCCATGAAGTAGACAGCAGCAAAGCCTGTCTTCTGCACCGTGTTGTCCGTGCTGAACGTTATCCTCAGGGTGTTACTCTCGGACGTGATGGGTTGTGGGATCTGCGACCCACAGAACGTACCGTGCAGCTTGGAGTTGGTGTCCAGACCGCTCCGGACCTCTACCGAATCGTACTCGCAGTCTTGCTGTATGAAAAAGACAAGAATCAAGAAAGGCAATTAGAAGACCATATTCAGAGTGGTCCCTGCGGATAGTATGAGTGCACAGACCAACTGACCCTCCAGTGTACGCTAATGAGGCAGAGTGATGTATTAGGCTTGATGTGTGTGTTATACGTCGCAGGAACAGCCAGGACCCTCCCTTGGGGTCATCCCTTGAAAAAGAGGACACAACTTTGAAAGTATCGATGTATTGCTAGAACCGGAAATATGTTTTTCAAAGTATTGCCCTGCAATAAATCAAGGAAAGAAAATGGTGTAGTCCATACAAAGGCATTGAAATTTCTTGTACGCTAGATTGAGCTCTGAGCGTACAATATCCCAAAATCTGAGTTGATATTGGGTTGTTTTTTTCCTAATAACTTAGTAAAGCCAGAGATATTGGATTCTAAAATCTAGGATGAGCTCATCATCCAATACAGTTTTCGTAAAATTAAAAAAACATAGGAAGAAAGACTTTCTTACACAACCGATTCTAATATTCCAATAAAGGATAACGTCTATAAGGAATCTTACCAAAGGCAGAACTGTTTGTTAAATGCTCACCAAGCGTCTTTATAGAGCTACCCTTCTCCATTATAACCCTGTATGGATTTAGACTTGTCTCTTTACCACCTTTAATTGAAATGATTTCGTTGTCATAGTCATAACATAAAGTGCCTAGCTGTAGGCATAATTATACTCTAGATCTACCCTAATACATTATATCAGGGCTTTTTTGCTGCAATGGTGATCTCAATTTTTTGGATTTGTGTATATGAAAACAATGGTGGGTCCTCCATCTCTTGATCTATGATACAATTAGGATTTAAACAGAAGAATAAGTTGCAGGTGGTACACAAATATATATAGAGAATCATATATTGCATATTGCGAACGCATATAAAGAAAGCTGCAATAATAGTAACAAAAATTGGCACCCTGGACTGAGGGAGAGGGGGTAAGCAGACAAGTGGTTAACAGTCAGCTTTCATAGTGTTGGTGAGAGCACAGTGACAATGTATCTACTGAGATGTGTGCGCGGTTGAGGGCGGGGGGTGGGGTGTACACAAGCGACCTCTGACAACCCTCTGACACCTCCCACTCACCACACACACACAACATACATGGCTAATCCATATCTAAACCCCGACAACTGATGGAGCGACCATAAGCAACCTGCCTGGCTACCCAACAGCCCCACCTCACCGACCCCCTACTTCGCATTCCGCGACCCCAGCACCCTCTGGCGGGGCCGACTATTACGCCCCCTCGCGATGGCTCCAGGAACCATGTTTATCCACCAATCAGGCGATGTTCGCGGTGAGTGTATTTTGATCCTGTTTGACGCCCTGGATTCCACTTTGATGTGGTCGACCTGTGTCCTACCTGTCTGCCACCAGAGAAAGGTGGCGGCTAATACCTCCTGGTCCCCACCCACCCTCCTCCGCCTGCCCTCTCTCCTCTTACAGAATCTGGGATTTCCATCTCCTTCACCACCCCCGCCAGAAACCAAAGACAAATACGACACAGACATGGTAACAAATACCATCAGGTGTATCTCGTCTGCCACAATACAGTCTACGGAACTATTCCCATTGGGTATATAGGTATCTGATCTAGTGCAACAGGAAAGGATTGTAGTGGCTGACTGACAATAAAGGAATATTCCGTATATATTCAGTAAATATTGAGTCTTAGTATGACACAGTGGAAGTAGGTTTCCAGCATAGATTAACTCTACTAAAGTGCGCAACAGTATATACTTTCTGTAGCGAAAATTTATACAGCATAATTAGAAGCAGGTACTACTGGAAAACTAAGGGGCATTTTTGGTAACTTGTCAATACAGGAATGAATTTAATCCGATTACTTGGTATCCCATAGTTATACCTCGTTGAGTTGCCGCTGCCATAGCGTTAGCCTGACCGGAAATCTCCCCGCACCTGAATAAGTTTATCTTCCTTGTGTTTAATAGTAGAGGAGATCCAGTCCATAAAATAATCTTTCGCCAAGATTACAGATCACTGTCGCTCATCTTATCAAGGTCTATGATACGAATGATATAAACATGCTTGAAGATGGGTGGTGGTCATCAGAGACAAGCATCCTTTATACAGAAGGCGGGTGATTTTAATCATGCCAATAGTTTTCAATAAAACACCCCGAAGGCGGACGGCCTGTGGAGTATCGTGAAATAGTACGTGCGGTAGTATATCACTGGTGGAGGTGTCCTTTACCACAAGTCATTAGAAGTAGTAGCTAGGGGCCTTATAGAATGTCGAGTAGTGCTTATAAAGAAAACCAGTGGTGAGAAGGGTGAACCCGGGGGCACATCTGTGGTTTGTACGAAAGTAGGGTCACTGTTTTTTTCAGTCTGTATTAGTTTTATCGAGTGAACTGTTGATAAAGAAGTAAACATCTAGGACGTTTTTCGGCCACTAGACTGTTTAAGACTTGGTGCTGGTGAGGCTGAGAATGTGTGCGGGTAGATTGGGCATGGCTGTGAATCTGAGCCCGTATCAATGCAAGCAGGAAAGTATGGGGGAGTATGAATATGGGTATTGGGTAGGGCCAAGGATCTGACTGTGGGAGTTTTAGAATGTGGGAAGGTGAGGTATAATGCCTGAGGTGGACGGCGACTAATGGATCTCTTTATGTCCCTGGAACTTTAGTCATATGTTTGGCCTCGTTAGGACACGTAGTCTAATACTTTGTGGACATAGGCAGCAGTTCCGCTAAATAACAACCTTAATAAAACTTGTGCCAAGATAGAAATTCTGGGGAGAAAATATAATTACAGCATTGTAATTAACGATACATGTATATGAAAACACACAGGAAATCACTATAAGGCTTCAAGGTCCCCCAACATTTTTACTTCATTCCCAACTGCCAATACTAGTAATGTATTTATATGTGTACAGGTATATGCGTTGGAACATAAGAGCATAGAAAGAGGAGATAGCTTGGAGCAGAATTAAGAACTGATCTCCGAAAGAACAGCAAAGATACTGAACTATAACTTTATCAAATAAACCTGGAAAAATATAAGACTGGAACATTGCTGACGTCATTGGGATGGGTATAAATCTTCTATAATAGGAGCTGGGAGCGAATGATTAAAGGTATATTTGTACTGCAGTCCTACAACCTGACTTGCTGTATCGCATAATACAAGAGCTACGTGATACCCCGTGGATGAACTATCTTCTAGATGTGACTCTTGCGGTGCGCTCTTACTACTTAGCCTAGATTATAGAATATAAATGTGGCTAAGGAATGCACGGTTGGTTCTAGCCACTCCTTTTACACTATTCTGGTGCGCCTACATAGAAGACAATCAGATTGAATACATAGCGTTGAAAGACGTCAATGGCAGGAACGTCCCTTCAACCATCACGACTAACAGGTCCTGAAAAGGGAGTCCACGCTTACACGGCGGGATGGTATTACTTGAGGGTAGAGCTAATTCTCTTAACTAATCTGCAAGGATCCAATAGCGATGGGTTCGAGTTCAGCATGAATTTACTGTCATGCATTGCCAGCAGGGGACTGTCACCCTATCCTTAACCATCAAGTATAGAAAGCTGAAAGCCAATAGTCCCACCCCAGGGGAGTCTAGCGCTAATGTGGGGACCCTGCAGGGACTTAAGTGTACACAAACCTTCAGCAAGCCAACCCGCGCTACTCCTCATCTTCACTCTCTGTCCACCATTTTAGACTGAGAAAAAAGGATGTCTCCTGAAACTGTAAAAAGGCCAAATATACAGAATCAACAATCCGTTAATTACCAGTTTAGGCTTTTCTTGTTTTTTGCCAATCACAGAAAAAATATCGATATCCCCCTGCCTCGTTTCCTGCCCGTAAACCTGATGCCAGGGGGTGGGAAAGCCTGGTTTCATAGATATCTTGAAGAACAATGCAATGTAGTCCTGGAAAAGAGAGTTGGGAGCTACTGAATAAAGTCTGAAACCTTTCTTCTATATTCCAACACATATTCTATATGTTCTATGCCATTGGCACGTATAAATTCGGGTAACTTTGAAGAGAAAACGTTAGAAATGTTAGATTACACAGAATGGATGAAGTAGAGGTGGTCGGTGACTGCTGCCTATGTGGATAGAACACTCATGGAGCCCTCCTTCCTTTTGACATTGTTAACTGGTTCAAGCGTATTATTCCAAATGAAAACAACGAGTTTTACCTTGTTTGATACATATCTTGCCATTCTGTCTGTTTTAATGATACTGATACCCGGTGGTCGATGATTTGCCGTTTAAAACATGAAGTCATCTTCGTGACTTCCAAAGTACAAACTACACTTGGGAATGACAAGAATGACATTTGGCAACCATGGTACTGGTTATATGAAATATTATGTGACTTCAATGCTAAAGTGTGCTTTGAATGATACCTAGTTTGACAAACCTTTTACCCGTATTAAACTGCATTTCAAAATGATGGCTAGCTTAATCACCTGTGATGTCACTGTCTCGGTCAAGTATTTAGTGATTCCAATATATTGAAAACAAAAGTTTGTCAGTGACCCCAAAAACAGAAATTAAAGATGCCATGGGCAACGCTGTGTAAAAACTGAACTCTTCATGTTAACATAAATACCCGTTGAAAGAAGGACAGATTGGTGGTGTGAGGAAGTGTCAGACGTCAAACTCAGGCAGTGTTAACCAAACTTATTAAACAAATGGCGGCCGGATGGCGTCCTACGAGGTGGGGATTAGGAGATGAGCAACTCAAAAAAAAGCAGCGGAGGCTTCCCTTCATGGTCTGCCCACCACAAGCGGAGGAGAAGATGACAACTTGCCTGTGGCGTGCAAGGGACAAACGACTGGGTGTGGCAGGGAGCCGTTCTGCGCACCCGCCGGCCATGGTGGTTCCCTTGGCCGGCAGGGGCGCTACGAGCTGCTCCCCAGACCACATCCAGGTCACGGACGCGGCCCACATGCTCATGGCCGCGACCGGCGGCGTCAGTCCTCAGGCCAAGGAGGCCCGCTCTCCGGCCACGTCCGGCGCTGGAGCCGGCGGCTCGTAGGCCGCGGGCGGCAGCGCCGGCCGAGCTGGGGGCCCCTTGGAACGTCGGCCCAGGAATGACCTGTAAATTTGACAAAGCAGCTCAAGTTAATTCACATCAGATTCTTGTCGTGTGGAACAAACCGCGGTGTAAAACATTGCCATCTTGATAACATTATGGTTTATGAAGCTATTATCGCTTTTAGAACCCCTGCAATTCATATTATCATAGGTACGCTATGTGCTATTTATTGCACGGTATAGTAATGTAATACACATATACATGTATAAGACTTCCACTGGTGAATCCCGTTGCGATTTCCAGAGTTGCTCCTAGAGTTTATAGGGGAACGGACTGACCTTCGCCTACTAATACCCAAAGACAGGTCTGCACTGTGTAGGCGAGGAGGTGTGGGTTACATCATTGAGTCTGTAGCGCCTTTTACAGTTTATCTTGTGAGGAAGTCTAGTTTATACATACAAGGGGAGAACGAAATAACGCTAGGGGAGATTCGTGTCAACAGAAAACATGTCTACTTTATGATTGCGGCACTGTTACAGGGGGTTATATAGTACAATTTCTTCGTTCCTGTAGAGTTCTTTAGGCACTTCGAGGTCGGAAAAAAAACGGCGGGGTTGAGAACTCTCGAAGCTACGCCTCGTCTCCAAACACTGTTACAGGGGGTTACCACGGTGTAGTACGTGTTACGTATTTACCTTATTTATTTCTTGTATCAAGCATATCACACCTATACTGGTATTCGGAAAAAAGCATCAGTCATGCCAGTTCCCAGCAATATGCTTTAACATTAGATCATTTGACGTATTCCGTTGCCTCGTAACATGCTTTCAATATGCTTGGAAATGTGCGTGTTACACCTTTAAACTATCACAGTTATAGAGGTCCTAGTTTCTATCATGCCTTGAATTTGATGCAAGAGACATATGGTAAAACAATAATCCTTTTCAAAAAGTTCATTTTCTTTTTAGGTAGTCAATTAAGCAAGGTCATGTAAACTATACATGTTTGTCAGCCTAAGATTGTAAAAAGAAGTATGTGGAGGCTAGGGGCTGCCCGTAAATGTCATGTTAATTTGGATCACTTTTTGACACCCCCCTCCCCCATCTCCTTTGCCCACTTGTCATATTATGTAATGCAACTCTTGAGGAATTGAGGAAACCTGTATCCTGTTGTAGCCCGTGTCGTAGCCCGTGTCGGCGCCGTGGTCTCCTTTTTTCCCCGCTAAAAACCGTTATGACAGGTTCCGATATGCTCCGACACGCTACGACACGCTCCGACACGCTACGACAAGAGTGCTACGATTGCGCTACGACAGAGAAATTCTGTGTCGGAACGCTTGTCGGAACGTGTCGTAACTAGTGGGTGCGGGGCCTAAATGACACCCTCACTCCCATAAATCCATCAACACCCACACCATCACACGCCCACTCTCACCCACACCTACCAATACCCATTCTTACACTCATCCACAACCAGCAACACCCATCATCTACCAACAACAAAACCCTCTTCCAGCAACACATACAGCCATCAACAACAACACCTACCAGCACTAACACACAATAATACTCACAATCACATCAACACCAACAAACCCCATGGGCAGGAATACCACTGGCTACTTTTAGTGGACCTGATTGGCTGATCCTGTGTTTTGAGCAACTAGTCCCTGGCTACCTGCATATTTATGTATGAACCACTGTACCAGAGACTAGAAGGCCTGAATTTTATATTCTATCGCAAGAGACATTGAGTACGGTACGACTGATGGGCACGCCAATGATGTCTTTCAGCAGGCAGGGAAATGAGGGGCAGTCAACTCACAGTCAGGCGACTTGTGGTAATACATACCTCTTATTATTTTCCATCAATAGGACAAGTAGTCTACCGACAAGCAAGCGACTAACAGAGAGGCTATTGACAGACAGGTCAGTGACAGACAGTTGTCTGTCTCGCAGGTCACTGACAGGCCAGTCACTAATAGGCCCGCCAATGATGTCTTTTAACAGGCAGGCCAATGACAGGCAGTCTTCTAATAGACAGGTGACTAGCTGTACTATGTGTCCCTAGTTGCTGACTAGTTTGAAGCAGGTCATTACCACTTAACGAGTTGGTATTAGTCCGCTTCAGGTAAGCCATAGACAGGCAGACCACTGATAGGCAAGCCAATGATAAGCATGCAAATGACTCAGCTGCCAATCATAGTCAGGCTATTGACAGGTTAGTCACTGATAGGTAGGGCATTGATATGCAATTTGATGGATGGGCAGGTTAGATAGTTTGTTGGTAGGCTGATGGATGAATAGGCTCTTTGATAGGTGGGCATTTTCGGAGGTGGATAGGAGGATAGGAGGATAAATTGTCGTGTGGAAGGGTTAATGGGTAGACAGGTAGTAATTTCCTAGTGTTCCGCAAAGACTATCTGAGGCCATGTGTTTGTGTCATATCAAGAAACTTGAGATATAACACTCTACTCAAGATGTCATATTTCCTGGTCAAATTGAATTTCTTGGTGATATGATCTTAAACTAATGCTTTATGGACGGAGTAATATGCTATAAACATGGTAGCTTTACATATTCATCAATAACAATAGTCAAATTGTGAGCAAGCTCAGTATTGGCACCAGTTCTATGAACCAAAATATTGAGAATTAGTCTCCACGCGATGAGACGCTACCCTAAATTATAAAATCCTGATCTGAGCAGAAATTGTGTGACACAACTGAATTCTGCTTGCTGACGATGTTACTTCGATATGTATATACATGTTATTGCACTCTATCCCTAACAGAGGATATGTAAATTGCCAATGATGTAGATCCCCATTTTCCTCCAGAACCTCTAGACACTGATTTAACGAAGGGGTCTCAAGGTTGACATATCTCTGATTACACACCTCTTCTACTGGCAGGGTCAGAGCCTCGGCTGTCTGCGGAGTTCGCCAAAAATAATCAGGTGAGGTCAGATTGTCAGCTGGATGCTCTTTGATCCCTAGTGATCTATCGGCCCAAAACACAATGCTCACCATCTTCGCCGCTATTTCCCTAATAAGTCAGGAATATACTTAATGGACTTTTCATACCAGCCCAGCGGTAGAATTAGACTAACCAATAAAGATAATGATTTTCTGAATGAATTCAGTCTGATGATTAACAGTTAAAAGACTTTAAATACAAGCTTTGGATGGGGGGTATTGAGATTCTTTCCACTATAATAAAACGTACTGAAATGCAAATAATAATTCTCTTTGCAATTCTATTGCATGTTAATAATGATGCGAAAAAGGTGAAATGTAGATGTTGAGGGAAACGCCCAGTACATCCTTGTAACTAGTGACCGTAGTCAGAACACGTGATTGGAACACTAGGTATTTTACTTCTGAAAGGCACGCATGTCCAAATCCAGGATATATATTCATAAATGATGATGCATTACCACTGTGCATTACCACTATTCATGAAAAGGAATTATGATGTAAAACCCCAATTAGAAATATTGTTTTAACACCAAAAATATCACAACGGTGATGCTCTTTGCATTGTGAACTTTTTAATATCCAGGCAAAGCCAGTATGGAACAGGACAACTCCAGGGCAATAAAAGCAGTGCCAGGGTAAACACGTCGGAGATGAATTAAATAAGAGGGAGGGGAGGACAAAGGCGAAATGAAGGCAGGCTGGTAGGCGTAGACAGGGCCTGTAGGAATGCTGATCTCTCCCATTCGGAGCTGGCCCTCTTAACATGATTGCCTGGTCTCTGGATGGGGGTTCGCCGCATGGAGGGGTGGCTGGGGTGTCTGTTTGTATACACAGCGCTGCCCTACCACTTGGCATGCCTCACTCTGTTATTGGGTATGTTCGAGTAACTAAACAAGACGAACACGGCTTTAACTAGTGGCAATAAAGGTGGCACTGACTGTTAATAGGCGTTGGTCATTATGTATATATACGGAACTATCCGAAATGAAGTCATAATTTGAGTTTTAAAGAGAATATTACATCAACAACAAACACTACCGTTTCATTATTTTTCATTCCATCTATGTATGGTATCATAGTTTTTCCCTACCCTCATTCCCGTTTCGACAAATTACTTCCTATTTAGAATTTTTTTTTAAATTAAATCATGGAAGAAAACAGACATTGACAATTTTATATAAGCAATATGATCATTGAAAAAAGGAACCTTATAAAAGACAAAATTGGGATTCCTTTATTCATATCAATACAAGTTTGTCTAATTTCCAAGATCAAATTGACGATGATCAAATATACATAAAATATAGTGGGATATCCCTGTAAAATATTCCAAATAGTTAGGTACCATTAGAATTAGCAAATAAAGGGTAGGTTGCTTCATTATAGGTAATATATCGTGGATCTTCATTAAAACACTACATATCATAGAGTGCATTATAATAATTCTATTTTTAGATGTGACGCCGTATCGAATTGTGGTGCCCCAATTTCATCCGAGGACCCAATCGAATGTCCTGTATACATGGCTTTTGCCAGAAGTCTAATTGCCTGCGGAATGCGAACTGCGTGGTTTTTGACACGCGTAGTCTGATTGCTCCGCATTCTAACACCTCATTACAGCAGTGCTCTTCTTCTGGTGCCAGGATCAATTATTGTATGGCCGTGAGCCCAAATCCCCAATCACCAGCTCCACACAATGTACAACCAGAAGACCACGTCGATTATTTAACTTTTACCAGAGATGTCAGAATCAATTAGCTAAAATACAGGACAGAGGACACAGAGGATAGAACCCACATCAGCAGACTCCCCGCCCTTTGGTTCTTCAGGAGAACCCAGGAGCAGACTGCTGGAGGTGAGTTTTACGAACGTGCCCGGACATCGCCCCGTCAGGTCTCGGTGCAGTGATCCACTTGGCAGGTCGCCAACTGCCTTTGTTTTCGGACTGTGTACCGAGAGGCGTTCATTGACTAATGAAACGGCCACAAAAAAATACCCATCACAGGCAGACGACATTGGGTGTGTGTATGACGGCCGTCTGCCCAGGTCGGCTGTGTTGATGCGGGACGAGAGAACTGCGCCATCGTCAACATATCCACCCCTTAAAGCAGTCTCTGCCAGATTTACCCCTATTTCCCACCCGACCCCGAGAACCCCACAAGATGCCCCTCAGCAAACTCCGTACTTCACATCTGCTATTCTTTGTCGTGCATATGTAACATGCGCAAAACATTGCTTGCAGCCTCAATGAGAGACTAAACATACGCTACATGGGTATATACATATATGCATGTATATATATATATACATATATATATATATATACATATACACACACACACATATATATATATACTTAGATAGCTACAGATTGGTTGCATTAATTCGTGTTCCGCACCAAAGCAAAGTTCCAAAGTTCCACAGAAGGAGATATACTGCAAACTATAATAAATGGGTTTAATGAGTCTACAGGACTATATTTCTAACAAAAGTTACTTCAATGAAAAACATCTTGTGGAGGAAATGATATTGCTAAAAATGCGCACCAGCTGCATCGAACAAGCCAACAGCGGTGGCCACTAAAATGGAAGGTGTGTAAATAAAGTTATCAGGACTTGTACATGATATGAACGTGTGTAATATCTCTATAAATGTATGTAATATCTATTTATCGTCTTATGGGAAATATATGTATGAAAATCCATTAACAAAAATCTAACCGACGGCTAAACTAAACTGCGTGAAAGAACCAAAAGGAGCATGGAGAATAAAAAGAGTTAAGATCAACTATAAGCCCCGAAGTATCTTGATAACATTAACCATCTCATCATCACTATCATTACCACCACCTCTTTCTAGCAATTACTAACACCGAGCATTAACAGTCACTATTCGTGTTCTCATCCAACGGGCGGCTATGTGCTTAATGAAGGGACTCTAATGGACCACCTAATGTCCAATAAAATAATTCTAATTTCTCCTCTTGACAAGAGACGAAATTAAAGATCGAACATCGGCTGTATGATAGGTTTCCCCCCTATTCATATGTACACAAACATATTACTTAAACAAATGTGTTTCGTGATTTTCTGTTTTCAATGATTAGGTTATTTGTGATGTATTATAAATTGAAATAGTATATCATTAACGATTCTGCTCAAGTTGTTTTGAGAGTCTCGAATGGCTCCCATATCGGATATCATATGCTAATTACTTGCTGAAGTACAATCCAGAGAAATGGAGGAAATTAATCTACCAATCATTCATATCTGATAGAATATCAAAAAATACCCACAGCTACAAAAATCATTCACGTCTGACAGAATATCTAAAAATACTCATAACTATAAAAATAGCATGAGCAATGTCAGTTTATATTGATTTCAAACTTTTCAGCCCAGTATCGTGTGGATAAATACAAGATATATTGATTTCTTCTTCATGACTAGGTGGCATGGAAATATGACCTCTGACAATTTCTCTCAAAAGCAAAGTTTATTTTCTGTTTCTGTAGTATTCGAAGGGGAAGAATTTTTAGACATTCAAATGTAAAGCTTCCCAGCGAGCATTAAAACAGAAAAGCCACACGATGACTAATAAGGATTTAATCGCCTTAAAATGTATCTATTTGCGTTATATGCAGCGGTAATAGGACTTGAAAGCGGCTGTAGTTCCACTAACAGCACCAATGGTACAGATTCTAGAGACCATGTGTGGCAAGCTACACAAAGAACAAGTCGGACATATAAAAAGAACCAATACACCATCCAGCGTCCGTGGGGTGTCAGAAAAATAGAGCCCGCCACTTTAACTGTCAATAACCATCATGGCGGGGACAAACTCAGCGAAATTTACACCAGTCCGAGAAAGGAAGCGGTAACATGGCAGGCAGCGCGACCTAGTCATCTATCACCGATTGTGACTTGTTCGCGTGACAAGAGGGCGCTGTGAGCGGAGCGAGCCGAGCCTCGCTTTGGATCTGGGCCCGCGCAAACACGAGATCAGAACGCCCGCCATGTCGTGGGCATAAACACTGGCCGCGCTAGATTTCGCGTCAAATCAGAGAAGGGGGTTGAAAGTCGTCTGCTTTCAAAGTTAATCAAAACCAAGTGCGTATTATCGTCCACTTCATTGAGCAAGGGTTGTGATCTCAAGTATCTATATGGGAGGGAGTCCTGGTGTAGTTAAAGGGAGTTGATATCGATTGATAGGTCCCTTTCCCTTCAAAGTATTATTAGATGCTTATCAGTCTATGAATTCAATTCGATAATTGATCGGTCGACATACACATAATCTCCACCTTGATTCTAAAATAATTTCTTAAGACTGCATTACGTGGCCAAGCCAACGTATGAAAGAGCGGCTGAATTTAGTGTGCAACCTGATCGTAGAGCAGATCACAAGCATCTTTGAATAGGCGCTGTTATTGATTTCAGCAAAGCTTCCAGAACTCAAATGCTTTGGAAAATGGCTTATTGAATCCCTGTGCGATGTTAACATAGTCTCTGCCATTAGCACATACATGGCTATAGAATTCCATAACGTGCAGTAATTTGGGGTATTCATGCAATTGGAAATGCGCAAGATATACTGGTTGTGTAATGCGGAGAGAGATTTCAAAGGATATCCATTATCTTAATTGCACATACCACTTCTTATTGAATAGAGTATTGGGTGACTAGACCAGATGACTAGCTGAAAGTTTACAGAAGGGCACTTTCACAGTGATCCTGCCACGCCACCGCCCCTGTTATTGTAATACATGTGTATCTCGATATTTACCTTCCAGGGATTTCTAAGGGCTCTTTCCAAAGTGCTAGTCTAAAAAAGGGAGGCTCAACTCCAGACCGCCTAGCCCGCCTGTTAATGGGTTATGGTACTATTTAAACGATAGCGATGTCCACAGGCGTTTGCGATTGCATCAGCTTTCTTTGAATTTGCTTATCGGCATAACCATGGATGATGCAGTTGTTTAGGCTTCCGCTACTTTTCAGGAGCTTGCATGGTAACACATTGCAGGGAGAACAGCATGTAGATTCTTATTCCAAATTCTCCACTGTGCATCATTATCCACATTCACTACCATGTGTTCCTAATACAAGTCCTAATGCTGTGCTTGTCCCCAGATGAACTCGAGATATCACCATAATCATACCCTGTTTCTAGGAATGTCACAAGACAAAACAACGCGGGCTAAAAACCATATGAACCAATCTGGAAACTGCCTGAACCAGTGAGGGTACCTGCTTATGCTGGTATAAAGAGGTATCCACTATGGGCCGCTTAACACTCTACTGGTACCCTGATGGGTGGTGATTCCTGTATCTTCTTGTACACCACTCACCACACAGCATTGAGATCAAGAAGGTAAAGCAGTCTTTACCTCCTTGTGACCGTGGTTGGTGAATGTAGCTATGTGCACTACTGACAGATAGTGGGCGATAGCATTTTTCGTTGGTCAGCAAAGATATCTGATAGAGATGGAAAATGCCATCCTTGTCTCCTGGTTCTTATGGTTCTAGATGTGCTACTAACCACAGACAGAAAGGAGACCGATACTGCAGTCTCTCCTCTATGTACTGAATGCTATACGTACACTTCTTATGACAGTCAAGAACTAGAGATGAACAAGTATTCGGAGGAAACTAGCTGACGTTTGTTCTATTTCAGAATGGGTTACTACTCGTAGAATTTACTGTATAGGCCATGACTGTTACCGATATCAACCTGGAGCAATAAGGATTCAAATAAATTATTTAGATCACTGAAATGATTCAAAGCATGCAGTTAAAGCTCGAAGGTGGGCAGTGCTCTCACACCCATAAAGATTAACGTGTCCGCCATGGTTCTTAAAAGGAATCGAAATGGAATTTAGATTTCACCAATAGAAAAGATAACATGTTCATCAATACTGATTTAATTTCCTGCAAGCTAATTCATTAACGATACGTGCAGTCCTTCACTTGGTTTAGGTTTACATATTGAGGTTCAACTTTTATCCCTTGTACTCCGGTTAAAATATACTCTATACTATAAGACCTATATTCCTATTTAATGCAGGCCTGGAATTGATGCACTGGACACTTACATTGTTGCCTTCTAAGTCGAAGTGAGTGAAGTTGATTGTGATGCGGTACTGCTCCGGAGCTACGATCTGCCACACACAGTTTTTGTTGGACGGGTACAGCTCTGGGTATGAAGGGCTCTGGATGGTGCCGTTAGCTGCTTCGAGGTAACCACCACACGCGTCTGAAAATAAAACATACGCCATCATTAAACATATGCATCATTACTCCTTCTGACATAGACATATTTTTAATTCTCGTAGAGTACAATATCCTGAGGCCAGTTGAATAATCAAGGATCGTACATGAAGACCATTTTCTGTACAGTGTACGCCAAGGAGACCCAGAGATGCTGTGGGTCTACTTAATTCAACAATTATGGACAACGTATGGACGGCTAAAACTGTCTTCGCGAGCGAACTTAAAGATTATTAAACAATAACCCCTGTATGAGGTACAGAAAGGGTCCTTTTGTACGGTCCTAGATTATTCAACAGGCCCCTGGTCTTTTAACATATTAAGGATGTTATTCATGTTTATGTTTTAGTGAGACTAGAGTCAACAACACTATTTATAAACAGGTTAAAATTGACAAAAGAATGGTCCATACAATATGCACCTTAGGTGAACACCTTATGGAAATTTTAGTCATCCGATCGCAGACTATGTGGCTATAGAATTGTTTATAGTGTGTCCGGGAACAGTGCGATGGACTGTGGTAAGGCAATACACGTCACGCTTCTAAAACTCAAGCTTCAGACTATCTGATATAAGATTTATGTAATAACTCGTTGCTAAATCATGTGTAAGTGCTTTTAGGCAATCATCAGGGGCTACTCATCTGTCTTGGCCTTTTCACTATGATTGTTGCATTGGGTTAGGCGCTATCTGGCTTGAAATACTTCAGGTATCCCACATACATGTACATCCATGCCTTTCACCCAGACTCCTAGACGGCGACTGGAACAGTTAACCGTCAAAGGTGTCTCATGGCATTTGAGCTTGTATGCGCTACTCTTCAGATCCTGAGTGAGTGGAAATTGATCGCTGTTTTGGGGCCCCAGCTCCTTCCATGTATTGTGGTAGGGCAAGGTACCTCTAGTTCTTAACCTCAGTATACCTATAGCCTCCTTAAGTGTACTTATCACTAAACGTCTCATTGTCCCCAAATATTAACCTTTTCTGTGGCCTCTATGACTAATAGGCATATGAAAACATGTGACAAAACGTAATGTTTAGATTGTATTCATTCTGTGGAAATGGAAAAAGACCCGCTTTTCCTGCCTTTCTTCGCCAAAAGATCTTCTCAGTTACCATCAAATAACTGCCTTGTTAAAAATTGCCACATGCCTCTTTGTATGAAGAGGCTTACCAACCGAGTCTTTTGTTGCGAACCGACATTTTGAAGAATGCTGGTAATAGTGCTATTATAACAGTGAAAATGACTCACAGAAGATTCAACCATCGACAATTACGAATTAGGTCTTAACTGCAGTAATGTGGACCAGAATGAAAAATCGCCACTATATCTTTGTTAGGTAAGTATGAACCATGAAAACTGACCGCGGTTGGAAAGGATCCTTCTTGCAGAATAAGTTTCCAGAAATCGAAGGCATTGCTTCTAGGTATTCACGATACAGTTCCTGGAATCCTAAAGGCCACTTTTCCAGTAAGTCAAGCGGGGTCAATTTTGATGTGTCTTATGGGGTGCTGAGTTCGCAGTGAACGTATTGTCCAGTATAACGGCTTCGTATATTTCCTTCGGGAATGGCCGTGGCCGCCATACTAGCAGCTGGGTGCCCCCCCCCCCCCCCCCCCCACTGATTTGACAATAACAACTGTCCGGCCATCACACCAGGTTTACTGCCTCCTGTAAGCACCAAACATTACCCCCAGGTGGAGCCACCCGTATCCGGTTCCGGGAAGATGGCGGCGGGCAGAGGCGCCGCCCGGTTACCTTGGGCATCGTTTGTCGTTTCTATTGTTTAGAACGACATGGGAGAAGAGTATTTGTTGTTGTTGGGAGGGGCCCCAGTAACATACACCATCCAGGGCAAGAGCTGATCTCACAGTCTTACAGGCAGGGAGTAAACGGCGCGCCCAACCACTTGTTGGTGCTCGTTTGATACTACATCACGTGCTGCTGCTGCTGCTGCTGCTGCTGCTGCTGCTGCCGAGACATGGGTTTCTGAGAACGAGCTCTTTTCATGTTATGATAGAGCATAATATAAAGTGTCTGCTTTTCAAATCATTCACCGGCTCATGGACGGCAAAAATTTATTTTTTTCGGCATTGCACGTGTTACAAAAGACCTGGTTTTCATGCAAAATCTGTGTCCAATATGTTTTTCTTTAAATCGATTGAAGAGACATTAGCATACAGTATCCCTCCATGGACGTTCTTCTATGCTACTGTCAACGTATACATACAAAACGTATATATTTGATGCTTTGTCTTTATTTTTTATCACTTTATGTTTTGAATTGATGGGATCGTAGCGTGTCGGGAGGACTATCGTACCGCATCGTAGTCCATCGGCATGTCTTATCATATCAAAAGGATTCCAAAATTAGATTTGTATTTAAATGCAAGCCTGTGTTGCTGCTGCAAACAGAACTTGTCATCACTCCGATTGGAGGAGTATTTGGTTTATCCCTTTCTGAATACAACATCTGAATGTTGCATCTTTGTAAAAGTATTCATACCAAAGAGGAAGCAGACTCCGTACCTGAAGGTATCCATACCTGGTTCAGACTTACTAATAGGTCACTGAGTACAGGACAGTGACTCCCTGATCCCTACACCCCACGTAGTATATGTATTCAGACTTAGTGTCCATTCACATTTCTGTGAACTAACACTCACTAGTTGAAGACTAGTTTCTTGTATGTCCGCCCTACCTCCATTAGACATCAAAAACACGTCGTGGTATAGCAAGAACGAAAAGCCTGTCTGAATAAGATATTGCATGTTCTGAGGCTGTTTTTTTTTCTTATTTAGACAGCTCCTACAACGTATCACTAAAAGAGGCCCACAGCCAGATTCAAAGATATGCTTGCTCTCCTTTTTCGCAGCAAATGAAGTCTAAGACTGGAATAACTCTACACCAAAGCAGCCCTGGACTACCCACCTCCGTCTAATCCAAAGTTTTTAGAGTTCATCTCTCACAGAAATGGCAGCCATGCGTACTTCCTCACGGTCCGGCTCTCAATGCCTGCTTTCACCAGTGTCAGCCAACTGATCCACAGGTTGTCAATGTATCCTTCTCTGACTGCACTGCACCTGATGCTAGCCGGACTAAAAGGTGTACATAAAAGGCTGGATATGTGATGAATATTGGAGTTATCTACGATGTATATATTACCCCACCGTGTGCATGGCGGGTACGAGTGACATTGCTCCTTTGAGGCATACTTCTCAGTGGGGTGAGTGAGCTAAGTTAGTATAGCTTTCATGATAAACACCCGACCTGAGATACATGCAACTGTGATGATGATGAATGGCTTGTTAAAGGTATGAGTTAGGAGGTCCTTCACATAGAGCGACCTGTCTCATAGGGGTGCACTTCTTATGCATCTTTCATATTAATCCCTCGTTTCTCTCGATGTGTCACTGTTGTTCACTCATGAGAGTTGAACCCAAGCACCGGTAAAGTAACAAACAAAGGATGCTTCGTTGGGATGAAATGTAAGGGCCCCTCAATCCCCCCACCACCACCAAATGCCCCATGAAATATGGATTTCTTGTCATACTCTCATTGGCTATCTTGACTTGGCTCTTGGACTCCATATAGTTAAAATGTACCCCTAAAAGAAAGAAGTCATAGTTGCACTCTTTCTGCTAATACATACCCTTCCTCTAGTCTTTATTTGGTAGGTTATGTACGAGCCTCTAGCAAGAAGCCCATTTTTACTCTTCATCTAGAGTTCACCCCAAGGGGCTCCAGAGAAGTACCTAATATTCATACCTTAACTCATAGAAATGCTTCATACAGATAGTTTATAGATCACATGTAACATTTTGTGTCTAAGAATTAATTACTCAATGGCTCGCTGGTTTCTATTTCTCCTGACCTTCATCTGGACTAGCCTGACGGGTTGCGTTTTCCCAGATGCAGTATACTAATTCGCCGATATATACTGAAAAAGAAAAGCCCAGGACCAAAGGCTTGCAAGATAGGGAGCATGTCGCCATGCGAGTTCTGGACGTGGTTACTGCGAAGTGCCGACTTGCCTCCTCAAAGAAAAACATTTCAAACGGGCAGCTTCTTGTAAATGGCTTGTCGCCTTCTACCCTGGGAGGAGTCAACTGGGCGATTTGCTGGGCCTCACGGGGCCTCATTTCACGCTTGCTGACATCTTTATGGAGGCCCGAGTGGCGGCGGGGTTTGTACACAGGCAGGCCACAGTGGCCAGACCCATATATCAATCGCGGCACGAGGTGAGGCCCACATGACGGCCCGTGTACTTCATTCACTGTTTCCACTCCGCCTTCTAAACACAAATAGCGCCAGGCTTCTCGCATTGTCCCCGGGACGGGAGTCAACCAGTCAGAGCCACGTCCACAGCCCGACAAGCCCCACCATGGACGCCCCCGGGGGCTACTTTCACAGGGCGCAGCAAAGGGGAAGTGATAGAGGGACGACGGTGGAGGGGTGGGGTGAAGCAGGGCGCCCCACACCTACAGTGGGGTTGCGTGGGGTCTTGCGGCTGATTCTGGTGGGTGATTTATGGTCTAATTGGACGGAGAGAAGGCGTTAATAGGGCTCGTTCATGTGGGGTAAGTGTTTAATGATGTGAGTGGAGGTGGGGAGTGATGAATGAGCTCTCAACAACCAGGTACAAAACAGCGCCTCTCACAGGTGAGTCAGGTGAAGGGGCAGCGGTCAACTTCACAACTCACCTGTCAGTGAGTGCGCTCGTCTCCCGGCGGGTCATAGAAATCCCTCCACTCAGATCCCAACTACGATCCCCACACAGGTATTGTTACCCCATATCCCTAGCCCCGTTTTGGAGCTTAGATGACCACCCTCTGTGGAGAGCTTGTAAATATCCTTCGGCAAAGATTGCCTGAAAAGTGTCAGATCTTCAATTTCAATACTACGACGTTTACTGCTAGCAATAAGGAACGCTCACTTTCTCTAAATCTAAGGCACTCTGTGACTTTTTCAGTTTGATGGCAACATAAGTTGACAATAACTGGGCGGAGATTTGATCCCATGACAATGTCCCCTCTCGTTTCCAACTACCATCATCTCGTGGTTCACCTGTACCCCAATTAGACGTGGACCGGACACACACCTGGCTGCCCGCCCGCCTGGAAGAGTGACGGAGCCGACGGTGGTGCGGCCTCGTCCCTATAACATCTACAGGTGCTTTAAATCCATATCGGTTGGTTGGTCTATGAGGTTTTATGTCTTAGTAACTGCTAGGCTCGAGATTGAATCTATGAGATTAGCACATCAGAGATGGTAAACTGATTTATAATTAAATCTTAATTAGATTTTCAGAATGTAATTCATCTCCTTTTGTCTGGGATGTTGGTTTATTTAAACATACCCAGTTATGTTCCTATACTTTAAATACATTAATCACTGATACATTTACAACTACAATGTACATGTCATTCAAAATCGGTTCTTTTAATGTTTCTCTAATGAGTTATTTGTTTATTTTACGTCTCACATTGTCTGACTCTGGAGACTTATCTATATCACATCACCTGTACTCATGCTAATTTTAACATCCTCACTTTAGTATTACAAAAGTGTTAAGATTAGACAGACATTTATTTGAAGGGTGTGCTCCATCCTATAGGCATAGGTGATACTGGTATTAATAGGGGTTGGAGCCTCAATACGAAATTACCAAAGTGTCCATGGCTGCTACTTTGTAGCTTGTATGGCAATTGCAAATAATTGTATACCGCAAGTATTGAATTTGTTTATGTTCCAGTCGAAACATTGGAAAATGGGCCCCCAAAATAGTGGACAACATACTGCAGCAGACAGTTGACCTCAGTCTCAATAGTGTCAAATATTTCAGATTGGCATGTGTATGGATTCATGATTATCACAGACGCCTTTTAACAGTACCATAAGGCCTTTTTCAATTGGCCAACAAACACGGTGTAGATTTTCTGTGTTCTCCTAATAGCCTATTTCCATTTTGTGTCAGCAGTGCTAAGATACGGTATATAGACGTTAGGGCCCACAACCCGAAAGTTGGGACGTTAGGGCCCACCTATCATAACATCGACATTTTCATTGAAATATGCATACATGTCTAATTATTATGTGGAGGATAATCGGGATTTTTTAAATATTTTCTATTCAGGTCAAAAAGTTACATTCACCTTACGTAGGCGTTCTTTCATGTATCTTTTCAAATACGCTCTCTAACTTATATTCTTGTAATTGATTATATGTATTCACAATTTCATTTTCTATCAAAGAGAAAGATAAATTCTAAGCTATATTGATATATACAAATAGTTTTAAAGACAAAATCGTCACTAGGACGATATACAGGATATATATATTGAATATAACAAACTTCCAAACATTAACCAATTCTGCAGAATTAGGTGGGCCCTAACATCCAGTTATGCTTTTTCTCCCTCCCGGGACCGCAGGTGGGAACGCGGCATCGCAGTGCGGCCGAGGCACGACTGTGGCTCTCTCACCAGTGGGCCCTAACGTCCCCACTTTCGGGTGGTGGGCCCTAACGTCCTGCAATCTAAGGTGCGTCGGTGGTTCCTGACTGTATATCGGTGATGGCCAATGGAAATAGGCTATTAGGAGAACACAAAAAATCTAAACCGTGTTTGTCGGTCAATGGAAATGGGCCTTATCCTTGAGTCAGCCTATTCATAGATGGTGGTCACTAAATCGTTGACATGGGTAGAAACAAGTATATATTGATAGAAACAGCTTTTAAAGTCTTTCTGGTATGTATATATATCTTTTCATGTACAGTTACTATAGAGGAGACCTTTGAAAGTTTACGGCCAGAGCCCGTATTCCATCGAGTTGGAATAGTGTAGTAAATCACAAAGCCAAGCCGTGTGAATTACGTAGCAATTCAAACGAGCGATTCAAACGAGCTCTGACTGTAAATTTGAATAGGTTTCTGAATTCATCTCACCCATCACATCGACTAATTGGCTAAAATATGTGACATAATACCCCATTGGGTATTTTTTCTAAATACTCCATGGGCAGTGAGTACGATTTACCTATGTTAAGTCTATGGGGGAAAAAATGCCAGGGGTGAGATAAAATACAGATCCGTTGCCTAATATGTAAAAAGGTAACAGTTCATGCAGTGTTGTTTCAAGTGCCCCTTTAGGTCAGGACAACGGTGCTGTTGTATTATTTCATTCTATGTCTTTTCTGTAGGGATATCTCTTTCCTTTGCCAAATTAATATTGTTCTCGGTAAACAAGTGTATGCTGCACGATTTCAACTTATTGATAATAAATGTTACCTCTGCAGTATTTGATCATTGATTCCCTCTGGTAGGAAGAATACGAAATATACTCCGATTAGATTTCTGTCTTTTGATGTGTATATTCAAAAAGATCACATTTAGTCGGATACATCCGCTTCACCAGTTTACAAGCGATAATAAATAGCTCCCTTCCTTGATCATATCACTGAAGCTGATATTAATTCTCAGATAAGTTAAAATTGATAAAAAAATGTGTCAAACCTTTTAGGGGATGCCCGAAATACCCAATTCATATGCAGAAACACCACCTACTTTATCGACCTATATAACCATGGTATTGATTAGTGACCCATATCTAGGATGATTGATCGATAAATGAACTGACTTGTATACACCGGACTGCCGAAAAAACCGGCTTTTAACTTCATGAAGTACATTAACCAGACCCTCTATCAAATGGGCTAAGAGCAGAATTAGTCGCACAACTGCGACACGTCGGCCTTAGTGCGGTTGGTTTCAAAGCCTACTGATAAGTAGTAAGAGAAACATTCGGTATATATACGAGATTCGCGAAATAAATCCTGGAACTGAACTGAATACTATCAATAACATGATACAATAACACAAATGTGAAGTTAATGGTTCTGACGATACCAGCATTCAACTTCCTTACGCTCACCGCGAGAAATCCTTTCACCTTTAGAAGCCTCACCCCCTCTATCTGGCCCTATCTGACCCCCATCCCGCTAATCTGCCCCCAACCCTAGCCCTCTATGTTCACCTTCCCACAGAAGTTATCTAGATTTCACCTGAGTGGCCGTTAAGCCATGCCTATCATGATGTCGCATGCACGGTGACAAGCTTACATGTGACATGACTGCCCCAGACAAGTCCCACTGCCCGCTTTGTATTGTCGTTGCCGTCTTATTTCAACGTTTCCCATCACTTTCATAAAGTCCCTTTCCAGTATTCATAAATTGCGCACATTACATTTTGCAATTTGAGATATGACTGGAGTAGTCATGATACGCTTACAATGCTATTCCATTTAGTTATTTTCTAAAAGTAAAATATACAAACTGTTCAGATATTCACTTCAGATAAATGAAGACAGATCTTACCACATCGGTTTGGGCTTAATAGAGACCTTATATCCATGCGTATTAAACATACTTATATTAGTCTAAATTAGTTGGTTTTCTTCATTTTGATTTAATTTTGATTTGAAAAAGGCAACTGAACGCCGAAACGTTGTGAATACCGCTACAGCCTATTATCAAAACCGATTTGGGAAGTTTTTGAGTTTGTTCTACTGCTCTATTCTAGTTCATCGCTATATAAAAGATATCTTTGAAACACCCTCCTCTTAGTCACCATCCTGATTTGCCTCCCAGGTCGCGGCACCCTTGGAACTTCGTTACCCTTTCTGTGTGCTTCATCATAGCCTGATACCAGTCCAGGGGACTACAACGCCCCCTCCCCCTCCTCCTCCCTCCCTGACAATGACCCATTCTACGCCACCAACCACAACACTCAGTTATCTCTCTCGTTCAACAATTTGTTCACTTCTCTCCCAGCAGGAAAAAGACCGCCACGTCCTCATACACCTTCTCCCGGAGTGCATGTAGATTTTATACTCAGTCTTTTTAGATCCCCTTTACCTCCCCAAATGTCCTTTTCCTTTTCCTGTGGGCGGATGAAGCGGGGAGTTGGGGCCAGGGGCGGGCTGGAGTGATGGGGTGATGGGGTGATGGGGTGATGGGGTGATGGGGTGATCGTCGGGTGATGGGGTGGTGATGGGGTGGTAAAGTGGCGGAGGGAGGGGGGGCGTGGGCGAGTGTTTGCTTGTTTCGGGTTAAGACTGCCAGAGGGGGAGGAGCAAAGAGAGGCATTGAGACCCAGTGAATGGATAAACACTATTAGAGCCTCAATGAACTTGTCAAAGCGACCCGGTGGATATCGCCGGCGACAAGCGGGCTCAGACGCCTGTCTATAGACCACTCCGCGGTGCGTGTCTGCTATAGACAGGTTCGAAGTTCTTGTCACAGAACCAGCCATCCATCGAAGATAAACCCATAAATCACCTATTCATGCAGGTTTTAAAACAGCATTGCTTCATTTTTCACAAATGTATCATTCCAACGGGAAATCACCCACTCCCTTTTCTTCATAAAAAACTAGCAATAGGGGTGTACACCAAAATACTCGACCTGAACACTATTTTATTAACACTTAGAACCTGTCCAGGAAGACAGGGTCATAGAGTCGCCCTACTTGAGAGGATGGCAACCCTAGCTCGGTTGCGGTGACCCGACCACGTGTGTCATAACAACGCGGTCGACGACGGGTGAATTATGGGACCGGAAGTAAACGTTTTGGACGGCGTCCGTCATAACCACACACTGTCACTCATCAGACAAAGGCCTGGCGTTCACCTGACAGCAGAGGCCCTTTTAATGTGACCAGGTAAACTCGCCGTAACCCCAGACACGGTTTTTTGGTGTGTCACTCATGGGCATGGACACCCTGCTCTGTATACAGTTAGTGGTTAGCCGAACTGATGCACATTTACTGCACCTTTACTCTGCGTGATACAAAAACAAGCTGGTTTCTGCTTGTTCACCAGCGAGGATTAGCAGTTTTTTCTCACACATTCATATACATCCGGTATGAATATGGTCATGTATAACACTTTCTTCACTATTCTGAAATAATGTTTTAAAAGCTTCACTGGTACTCTTTCCAAGATATATCCAGAGTGTGAAATCCACTACAACAGGCTGTTTTTCTCACCTATCTGCTCCCCATGCGCCCTAGACGGTTCATATGGGAATGGTCTACAGTAGAATTTTGAGATAGAGGGGCCATAGTACTCACCTTCACACCTCTTTCCATCGGAATGAAGTTCATAGCCAATATTACATTCACACCTGAAGCTGCCGAGGGTGTTAACACAGATATGGTGACAGCCATGTTCTTCACTGGCACACTCGTCATACTCTGAAAGGTGAATGGAGAAGATGCAAAAAGCAATAAACAAGCTGTTAACCTGCTATGGTGCAAACAGGCTTAATGAATAGATCTATGCAAAAGTTGGCGTACCAAACTTTATTTGAATACGAATGCATGCCATCTTAATAGAGGTAATGTCAATAAAAACATTGAAGCATGACTGTACAAAGATAAACCCAGTTAGTAATTCCATTTTCTATGGATAATCATATCCATGTGATTGCATACGCGAGTAAGTATCTATGTAAATGTATATGGTAAATTTAGGAATACAGGGTACATTCTAACAATTCAACATGAGACCGTCTTTCCACACCAGAACTACAGATATCCTCCAGCGATAAATACACACACTCTATATCTCTTGATTTGGAAATTCCTATTCTGTTGACTTTTATTCAAATTCTTGATCGAAAAAGTCATAATTTTGCAATACTCTCCATTTAAAAGCAATCTCTGCTAGACATGCGTGTGTGCTATATGGTCTCTTCAAAACGATGTGTATGTCGAAAGGTTTGTGCTGTGTCTATGACTAAGACTCGAAGTGTAAAGCTTTATCCAAGATATTCTATAGGGATGATACACAGAATTGTAACATAAAATGCTGGTTGTGTTGTGCAAATAAAACTGAAATGGACATATCTGTTATATGAAGTATAGCAGCGATCTTAAGAAAACCAAACTATGTAATATATGTTCGATGATGATCTGTAGTTAATATATCGAATTCCGTTTGAAATATCTGAACGTTTCTTTGTAAATGCCAAATTCCAAGTAGATGAACAGCATAATAATGAAATTACCTTTAATGAAGGTGGCGGCGAATCCGGCCTTCTGCACAGAACCATCTGACACGAACTTGACGTAGAGCTTGTTGGAGGTCGACTTGATGTCCTCAGGGATCTTGTAGCCACAGAACTTTCCGATCAGTGGAGAGTCGTCCTCGTGGCCGTCCCTCACCTCCAGGTAGTCGTATACGCAGTTGTCATGGTTCTCTACCTGAAGCCAAGCAAGGCCTGTACTAACAAGGTATGGGGAGAAGGGACTGCTCACCAGCCAGAAAACGAGATAGTCAACCACTCCCCCATAGGAATGGGACAGTAAGATAAGATATGGGCTGAGAGACTCTATCGGGAATGGACTCTATTGACAATGGTGTCTCACCTAAAAGATGATAAAATCACACTCACACTCTCTTATTCTACTGGACTGTATTGACAAGAAATGGGGGAGATGGTATTGGGGTTTTTTTCAGGCAAGGTGAGAGGGAAATATCCAATGACTGCCATGGTGAGAGCAGAGGATGAAATGTGAGATGAGGATTAGGGAGGCTACTGTGTGCACGTCGTATCCGGCTACAAGCATGGGATTAGCATCCATTATATGAACATTAGATATTTGTACCTATAAACATGAAGCTATACTTTCATAAATACCTGTTAGAGGGATGTTTTAAGTCACATAATATACAATTACCCCAGGTACTTTCCTTTGTGAAGGTACTGAAGGATGGTACTTCCGAAGTCAATATTTCCAACAGAAGACTTTGTAAAGCAATTATCTGTCAGAGGATGAGATTTTTATGACGCAAACAGATAAATGCCGATTCAGAATTTTCATGAGGGAACTCCTCATAAACTGATATTTTACAAAATATATTTGATAAATTTCAATGAGAGTAAATTTCTACAACTACCTTCCAGTCTGTAGGAGATCGGTAAAATGAATAACTCTATGCAAAATAGTCTCATTCTTAAACCATCTGACCACTAAATGATTTCACAGCAATCAGCAGTTGGTAACCGAGACTGGGGTGGTTTGTAAATAAACACCACCCCTTATCGTCTGTCTATCCCTTAAAACTAAATCAGGAAAACACAGAAACCTACTTCAGCGGCCTTAGAGCGGCGTGATCTTGCCGTTTTTTTAAGTGCGGCATCTGCAGACTTCATAAATCACCTCTTTGTGTTACATGTACCGCCTGGCGTGTGCCTACTGCGCATGTCTCAGCCTGCGGTAGACGCTGCGCGTCATGCTTCTGTCGTGATGCCCATGCGCAGACCCAGGAAAGGGAGCATCCGGTAGCCCTTCAACACTCTCTAAGCACTTTTTCGATGATTCCCTCCCTTTTTCACAGTGGAATACTGCATGCGACCTAAATGTCTCTTGCTTTAAGCCTACCTCACTCTAGAGCCCATAAATTGTGTGGTGATTATGGCAAGGCAACTGCCAGAGTCATATCATGTCGAGATGGAATCTATGAGACGGGACTGACAGATAGTATCACCAGCACTGTTATGCAGGAACACAACTGAGAGCTGATACACACATTCCGAGATCTAGTCTTTGGTGTGTTAAAGAAGATATCGCCCAGTCAACCAAGTGGTAAATACGTACGTGTCAGACAATTTTATATTAAATACCAAACTTCAACCTACCTCAAATGATTGGAACATAAGGGCCACGGAATAGGTCTCGGGCACAGTGATCTTCCAGACGCATTCCTTGTTGGCCTTGTAGTAGTCGGGGTAGTTTGGACTGGATAAGTGACCCTGCTCCTTCAGGATCTCCCCGCCGCAAACGGCTGTAAACAGTCAATACAGGGTCAACACCACTTTCAAACAAGGTCAATACAAGGTATTCACAACGTCAACAGATCATGACAGTGTCAACTAAATGTCAACACCATGTTAACACTAGGTGTACAAAAGGTCAACACAGCTTCATTTATTTGTCAACGAAAAATGACAAAATCTGTACATCCGATTGGCTTTCTCTTTATATAGACAGATATAATCTCTCGTAAACATAAACACAATGTTAGGCAATCAGAGAGAGATCGTCCTACATGATAACTAGATAGACCATGTACTCTGCCAATTAATCTAGGATGTTGGTCTCATATCATGAAATCACTCTATAGGCAGATATTTCCATATAATAATACACGATCTCGTTTACTTTAATAACAGATAACATTGTATTTCATCATATAAACAAAACATTGCATTTTATACTCACAAAGATATATTGTTCTTTATAATTTTGAATCACATCTATTTTCAAATAACACTTAGACTATGTAATAGATCAATGGAGAGGACTATGCCCCAAGGACTTACCTTCATAGTTAGCAGTGAACCCTTTGTGACTGCTACCACGTGATGCCTTGTACTCTATCCACATTCGGCTGTCAGAGGAGACCAAGGTGCCCGGCAGCTTACCCGTGCCGCAGAATCGACCTACAAGGTATACGATGAGAACATGCACCTCGAACTCAGATCCATACCAATCAATATAGAAACTGATACATAGTTCAACTACAGTCTAACTTCACATGGCAGTTCCCTGGGGTCCCCAAAAGAGCAGAATTGCCGCTCTGATTCAGTATGAAGGTTAGACTTACTCAAGTCTTTAATTATGGACTTCATCAAAAGATTAAACTACTTTGCAAAATTTGGACTTCCCCTAGTGCCTGACATGCTCAGGAAGCGTGGGGTAGGTGGAGGGGTCGGGGTAGGTATAGGAGACAAGGTCTGAAGCCAGTCTACGTGGAGGTCTCTTACCGAGCAGGGAAGACTTGAGCCAGTGGCCGTCGCGCACCTCGAGGTAGTCGTTGGCGCAGCTCGTGGACTCAGGGATGTCCAGAGAGGTGATGTTAAGCACGATCTTCTCACCATGCGTGGCCGAGATCCGCCACTGACACCGCTTCTCATCCTGCTCGATCGAGTTCTCATCGGGTTTCGGCGACGAGAAGGTGCCGCTGGAATTCTGAAGTGTCCGCCCGCAGCCTGCAACACATGATCATCTTTCACAGTTAGAAACAGCTCCTTTAGGTTAATTTGCAAATTTAACACCACGGAGGTCTGGCAATTAACCTGCCAGATTGAGCAGATACATTAAACAAGGTTTACAAATTCTTTCACCAATGATGCATTGCCATCCACCAGCCAAATAGAATGTGTGGTCTCACATGACATCTGCAAATTGATTACCATGGAGGTCTCACCATCCATTTGCCACTGGTATGAGCAATCTCACAATACACCATTTATAAATCAATTTAACATCATGGAGGCCTCGCCAACTACCTGCCATTTGAGTTTACAGTTTCTCCAAACAGCATCTACGTGTCCGGAGAAATCATTCAGCTTTTCTTCAGCCGAGTAACACCCGTGGACATGTATCGTGACCGTAATGATGAAATATGACGACACGATATCAATGTATATATATGACAGAAAACTTATGTAACTTATAGGGAACAATGTCATCGTATAAATAAGTTCCTTGATGCAGCTGTTGATTTAAATTTTCAGCTCTGTCTATTGGAGCTTTTGTTACTGATATATATAGAACAAATACCCAATATGTCATCTGAGGCAGATATCTAAATCAGTTAGACCACCTGCACTTGTCACTTGATGCATGTCGGCGTGCTACCTTTGAAGAGATTGCTCATCAGTTAGCCCTACCTATATTGTCTGTCGGAGGAGGGGGATGCCAACTATAATAAGTAAATTTTTCATTAAAAAATCTGACGGATTTGTTTACTTGTAACAGCGTTTCCGATCCCCCCTATGGTGGGAAATACCCCTTGCATCCCAATTCTGAAGGATTCTTAGAAGATCAAGGGATGGGCGAAAAAGAGATGTTCTCATTTAGGTAGTTATTCAAGATGCATCATGGGGTTAATTAATACTAATTGCCGCTAAGTGATGGGTACTTGGCTGAATAGGAAGTGTAGTGCACTCATTAAACAGTTTCCCGTAAAACAAACATCTCTATTAAAGAAACCTTGGTAGATATCATGAGCTGTGGTTCTGAATAAAATTCATCTCTGACTCCTGTCCTGGACTAGGAACCCTATATGTCTAGGTACCGATCCAAATGTAACCTCGATATGAAAGTTGCGCTGTTTTCACTGAATTGCACAAGCTTTTCTAAGTTTGTGCCTATGCATCCAGACCTCCCACTCCTCGCATTACACCTCTGTGCAGCTGTCTGCTCCCCTACTTATGTCTATTATTTGGTATTACATGTTCAGTTCAGCTAAACTGCGTAGCTATATACATACTGTCAGTTATATCTGTCCACCTGTCTGTAGGTTTCTCTTTGTTCAATGTAAATGTTATTCCGCCCCATCTCCACTTAATTACCTAGTTTCCTCACATACCTCTCCCTTCCTCTCTCACTGTCTATCTATACCTCCTCGCGTTACACTTCCGTATCCCTCCTTCTATACATGTACATGTGTTATACACGTACGTGTAGCTAGTACACGCCGATTCTGTTTTTGCGTAGTTTATATTGACTTTATCTCACTAATTAATCTACAGGAAGGGACGCTAGGCTTAATTACTACCATTGTGTAAGGTGTAGACAGATACTCGCACCTCATCGGCGGAAAAAACTTACCACATCAAAGAGAACATACCTGAGATTCCCCACAGAAAAACAGACCGTTTCCTGAGTCTCACTCAAAGATCAAGCCCGCTACCATCAACCACCGTACCTAAATCATCACACCGGGCTCATAGCTAATGCCTTGTATTCACTGATAAGCCTGGCTCGCATTCACCATTGTAAGTCATGCGTCATGGTAGGCAGTTACTTTATAAAGACCATCTACCTATCCCCACATATTACCGGGATTGTGCCTAAGAGGTTTAATCCGTTTTCTGAGTAGCGCTCCTCTAGAAACAAGCCGCTGTCGATTTGTTCCTGAATGGGGATCAAAAACTATAACTACACTCTTTTATTATCATTTTTCTTTGTCAAGTGGCACGGTAAAACTTAGCCGCGATTCATTTATGTACTTTGTAAGGAGACCAGGATGAAAGAATAGCCCTTTGCCTTTAGATGTTCGATTAAACGTCACGCAGCACACAGCAATACCAGCCTATCTTTTCTGTAATATATTAGATATAGGTATACTCGCCGGATACGCTATTGACGCATAACAGAGCCTGATAACAGATACCGCCAAATGGTCAGCAGGCAATTACTGGATCATCATTGGTCAATAATGATATGCATGTCTCACCATAGACTTGCTCAAACTCTTTGATTATGGACATAACTAAGAAATATGAGTACTTTGCAACATGTGAACAGGTCCAGAAATCAATCTGTATCCCGCCGAGGAGGGATGGAGTAGGTGGCGTGGTAGGCATAGCCAACGAGTATACTCGTTGGCATAACATAGGATACAGGGGCTGAAGCCAATCTAGCCTCAGCACAACTGCCCTTCTCACAACTGCCAACACAACTGCCCACTCGCAGCTGCCCATTCTACAAAGGGTCTGTGTCAAGTCTCAATCAAATTATACATAATTTTTAATATTAAAGCAATCCTGTAAAACAATTTATAAATACTAGATTTCGCATTGGTTAACTGAAATAGTCCCTTGAACAGATGCAGCAATCAGAGCAAATTGACGGTGTGACCATAATTTGATTATGGAAGCCACAGGGGTAAAATACAAATCTAATGTCCTACTGAATAGAATACACGAGAAATGGCACACAACCAGTCAACGATGACGACAGAATCAAAAGGATAACATTAAAGAGGATATTCAAGAACAAGTGAATAGCGGCCAAAACCGTACTCCCCACACGGTGAATACGGCGAGTGAGGGCGGAACACGAGCACCACATGAGCAACACACGAGCAGCATACGAGCAATACACGAGCAGCACATGGACAATACACGAGCAGCACACACGCAGTACATGAGCAGTACGAGAGCAGCGCATGAAAGGCGGGATTAACGCCGAGCCACTGACGACCTAATCAGCTTCTCCAGCCCAGACATGACCCACACTACAAGTCTGCACTTCAAAAGGCATTCTTTTACACGGAGGCATTAAGCCGCCCGGCTGAACTGGTGGCGAGGCGGCGAGACATGGGGGTTAAAGGAAAGGGAGCAACAGGAGCTACTGTGTCACCACCCAGCCCCGCGCTGTGTTAAAATAAAGGCGCCTAATGAGCTGAGCGTCAGGTGAACGCGCTAAGAACGCCGGCTGATCACCGGCAGGGCCCAGCTGAGCCGCCCCGAGGCCTGGCGCTTGGGGCTCGCCGCCCGCCGGCCGCCACTTCAAACGGGCCCCGCCTAATGGCCCCGCGTCGGATGACTCGCCCGGGCCTTGGATGTCATGATAACTGTGGCTAGGGTTCCGATAACAACAAAGCCCCCACCCCCTCCCGCCCCAAAGCTAGCTCTGTGGGTTATTACAGTGAAGGGCAGTTCCCTGGCGATAAAGTCCCCATCTTTGCCTGGGTTTATTAATGGGGAGCGGGTCCGTTTCTTCACCTGACTACGACGGAGGGTGAGGAGTACTGTGTCATCCTTGCAGATAACATTTCGGAAGTGTAGGCCTACATGTATATCTAGGGAAGCTACCAGATACCGCCTACATGTATATCTAGGGAAGCTATCAGATACCGATGTCGTTTGGGAAAATGACAATAAGCTATTTAGTGGAAGATAATTTAGTGTTTTGTGTACAGCACAAGGGCAGTTGACCAGGAAGTTCATACAGGTAAGGTCATCAATTTTCAACTTGGATGACCATAGGACTTAATTAGCTAATAGGTTCCATGACTATAACTGTCTAGCCTTAATATTTCAAAGAAATAGAGGACAACTCTGAAACGCGTTCATCTCGGGGGTATTTATCTGGGAACTGTTATTGTGCGTGAGACGCACGCTAAGATGCGCTGCCTAGGTTAGGGAGAGGCTGTCTAGAATTTCAGCAAAAACGTCCCCTCACTATCTGTGCCAACTCTGGGACATTGGCAGGGTGCAGCAGCCCATGCCTTAGTCTTAGAGGCGTGCCCAGACTGAATTAAACAAAAACCTGATAATTGCAATTTCTTTCATTATTTCATGCTCATTCATCAATGATGGTATCACCACATGCTACTAGTTATTATACACCTTTGGCCATATCCCCTAAGGTATACTGCCCACTCCTACCCATGTCAGTTTTATGGCCAAACGTCACACTGTGATGTACGGGGTATGTGTCTAGATGAAATATTGTCATTTTTAGGTAAAATATTGTTCAGATATAGCCCTCTGCCTTTGCCATCATGATATATCTGATCAATAGTTTTACTGCTTATCTTTGACGTACGAAGACAGTAAACCAGCTTCTGTGTGTGTGTGTGTGTGTGTGTGTGTGTATATATATATACATATATATGTGTTGATATTGGTTGCTGTTCGCTTAACGGGTGGCATATATATATATATATATATATATATATATATATATATATATATATATATATATATATATGCCACCCGTTATATATATATATATATATATATGCCACCCGTTATATATATATATATATATATATATATATATATATATATATATATATATATATATATATATATATATGCCACCCGTTAAGCGAACAGCAACCAATATCAACACCTGAAATTGAATAGATTGTAACAGGATACTTTTCAGGATACGTCTCAATTATACCTACAAGGCGAAAAAGCACAAAGCCTCGAGGCATATTTTGATGGCGCTAATCACCTGACTTGGTACGCACCACCTCTCATTGCAGTGGCAAGAAAAAGACATTGTTTATAGTTAAGTACAGTAAATAGCAGGAATTTCACTTGGCACATGTACATCTACAATTACCATTTCTAGACACAGTCTCTCATTATGACCAACTAAGGATGTAACACGTGTGACGCTTAACCGGGTGGTCCCTTGTTTTTGTGAGTGTTATCCAAAGAAGCCCTATTGGGCAGCTTTGAAAGTCTTTTGATGTTAATGGCGAGTTCACTCTCCTAGCATATTCTACACAAACGTTTTGCCTTTACGTAGGGTAGGGTCTGTGCTCGTGCCTGATGTTAGATTCGAGGACCACACACACGACTCCCCATTCTTCACTTCAGAAAATATGGCATGAAAACAATGATGGCGCGAGGCCTATATTTCATTGATCTCATGTGCTTCAGCCCTAGGAACCTCTGCTTGTCCGTAAACTAACCTCCAGATTAGAATATTCGAGATATCAAACAGGAGCAAGGGCAAGGAGATGGCTGAAGGCTGAAGGCTGAAGGCTGAATGCCTACTTCAGCGCCAACATAACCATACTATGTATTTCACCACTGAACTATGATATGGTCCCAATATTGTTATCTCCATGTACAAATGTCCGATTCTTATTCTAGTATTATCCTATGTTTCTATTGTCAGAAGCTTGCTATATTGACAGCATATCGTAGGCGATGAATTCAGATTGGTAAACGTACGCGCATTACCAGGCACGTAAAGCCACATCCACATTTCTCTGGAACTATGTCGTTAAGCTCGTCACTAGCAATGCAAGTGTCATGTAATTGTTTTGATCGTACACAGTAAATTCACACTTTCACACTAAAGTCTGAGAAAGCAGACGGACTTTGTTTATCTATAGAAGTAGAACCACTCCAGTAGACGGGTAACTCCCTCTGCTGGCCTACATAACATGACCTCTGTCCCTCGGAATAGTAGCATATCCCTGTTGACATGTTTATAGTTGGCATTCCTCAGCTATGTACTAAGGTTGCACTCGATCTGGGGTAAATACACACAATCAAAGTGGGATCACTGCACGAGTGAATCGGATACGAACCACAAGCATTCTGTCTTATCACTTAAATCACTGGCTATTTCAATTTCCAACAGTTTCTACAGAGTTCATGAGATGAGATTTGTGTATACATTTCATAATTTTTCAGGTTTCTGATGATTCCACTTTCTGAACAATTCTTCCTCAAGCTTCCACATTCAAGAGCCATTTTCCTCAAAAATCGTCAGTGTTCTCGCGTTCCAATGGTTTCAGTTTAAATGTCATTTTCCTTAAACCTAAATAATCCATGGGCAATCCAAACACCATCTCTCATTCTAGATTTTTATCCTTATCTGATATGCCTACCATCCATTTCACTAGTTGACAGCCCATGGATGATAAGTAGAACAGGCCTTAGATCCATCATTTCACCATCTGGTGTCGTTCTTTCTTGTGGGACTTTCGCTTACTTTCAGGCAGTCCCGTAAAGCACGTTAGCTTTAAAACGAGTATAGAGATACTCGTTACTTATATCTAGACAGATAAACTTAATATCTCCCATGTTTACGATAAAGCTTCGTAACCTGTCTAAGTAAATGCCCCTCAATGCACGTCCAGACAGTGATTTGATCATTTGGGACTGAACACAAGCCCATGCCATCTGCCTCTGGCAGTGAATGAGAGCAGGGTAAAAGGAAATTCCCTCAGAAGAGACTGATAATGTTTTCCATCGATAATTCATGTCATAGATTGGGCGGGATTTGCTGTCATCGCATCTAAACCGCGCCGGACAGGGCGGCGGGTCCGGGGGAGTGGGATAAGCCTGACAGTGGGATACGGGAGGGAGGGGGGTGGATGCTGCAGGGTTGTCAGGCAGGCAAACACTGCCAGAGCTCCCGTGTCTCTGGTCTGAATAATTAATGGCAACTCCATTAAAGGGGATTACATTGGGCCCACACGGCCGGCGGGGCTCCGTTTACACCGCCCCGCTACTACACGTGTTTAGGCCGGCGTTTACATTACGTGTGTTTAGGGAACTGCCCCGCTGCTAGGGGTGGTGTTTACACTCCATGTTCCAAATATGAGTTTATGAACTTTCAGTAGAGCCAGCAGAGAAATCCCCCGGAAAAATTTCTGGACGCCTACGATCTCGAGAGTCTAAGGGTTTAGGGTATGTGCATGTGTATGGTGGATGCAATGAGGAAAGCTTTATGTTATGTATTAATTATTACCATAGCGGAGATATGGAATATGAGAAATGGGATACAAACTTACATTTACTGAATACTATTATGGGCTTACATTCATATATAGTGTACAACTCTTTCCTTAATCTATGAATCTATGGTCATGGATGAATTAAATATTATTTGCGAAACTGAGGGCAGAGTAATTCCTGCATACAACAGATTCGCAACTGAAGGACGCTTCAGAAGAAGCTTTGTGCATATACAGTGTAGTAATTGCTCAGGATAGAGGGTTTGTAGTATCTTTTGCTCAGCCGAGTGAAGAGATTTTTGTGTATGTACATTCTGGTGTTGTTTACTTAACTGAGGAAAGAAGTTTATACTATTGCTTGCTCGACCAAGCTAAGAGGGTTTCATGTATGTTCAATGTTACAATACTGTAGTGATTTTTGGGCAACTGAGATAGAGGTTCTGTAGTGTTGCTTGCTCGACTGAGGGAAGAGGGGTTTATGCATGGACAGTGTAGTGCTGTTTGCTCAACTGAGAGGAGAAGGTTTCATGTATTCTTGCTCGTCTGAGAGTAGAGGGGTTTATGCATGCACAATACAGTGTTGCTAACTCAACTGAGCAGAGATTGTATATGTATATGAACTGAAATGTTTAATACAAACTGATTGAAGAGGTCTACGACTCAAAATGTAGAGCTGTTGGCTCAACTGATGTAGTATTCTTTCAGGGATGCTTTGGAAGAGGGTTTATAAAGGTAGAGTAGTACTACTTCTTAATTTAATGAGTTTATGGACAGAGCACATCTTTAAAGGAGCTTTGGCCAGCTGCATATCCATGTACAGTTTAACACCGTTGGTCAAGTGAGGTATGCTTTAACTAAGGATTTGCTTCTATTGCATGAATCCCCTGGCTTGGCAGAACACTGCATTGCTTGAAGCCGCACCCCCATCGTTATATACCGAGTAGTACCAACGAGTAAAGAGTATATCAATACTTGTTGGTAGTACATTCAGGCATGTTTCGAAGGACGGAGTATCTATAGAATGAAGTTTTGTCTGGCAGGGAGCTGCTAAGCGTTATGGGTATTGTTTACACAACGGAGGAAGAGAGGTTATGTTTGCAAGAAGCAGTGATAAGGCGTGATATGATTTACATAATTGATGTGTTGTGGCAGGGTTTACATGAGCAATGCTTCTTACAGACCAGCATTGGAAGACGTATTCATTAAGATATTGGTGTTAGCAATGGGACTATCAGCCAGACAGCACTGTCTTTCATAAAATGATTGAGCATATCTTTCCTAATGAAGCGGACATTGAATATGAATAACAAAGTATATATACTGTACATGCATATGCCAAAATCACAAGCAATGCCACAGAAGAGAAGAGACAATTCCCTTAAGAAGACATGTCTTCCGTGGGGGTGGGGGGAAGCCATAGAGTAAGTGATTCCAAGAAGAACTGTAAGCGATCACTGGCGACAGGCTCGAAATCTTTGCTCCAGGACTGGGTCTGATAAGCCGTGATAGCATATCAGCAACTGATAAGGCACTGCCAGAACCAACTAGAAGGAAGCACCATTCAGTCGCTACTGTTGCGGTGATCGATTGACATCATCCTCGTAAAATAAGTGGGTTAGCAAAGTGTCAGAGCGCATCATGGTAGTCACCCATTCGTGCAAGTGACCACGGCTACCAAAGTACTCAGTGTACAGAGGACAATGTTAACTTGTAGATGAGAGTGGCGTATACAGATAACATTCCCTCTGTAATAATCGATACTGTACTATCAATCATACGTGCCTACTGCGTTTGATTTCAGGGACACTAACCAGTAGATTGAACGTTAAGATACTTCTATCCGTCTTCCACCTATACCTACTGGAATAAATTAGTTCCCCTTCTTCTCGTTTTTACTTAAACTGTCTGGTTGACAACCTTTGATTAGGGGCCACTGATAAATTACGTACGGAGAATCTTTAAAAAAAATCGGACCTCCTCATGCAAATGCCAAAAGGTGAGCACCTCCCAACGCCCTCGCTGCGTACTTTATAGATGGTCCTATTGAATATACTCTTTACCTTTGTAAGAACAGAAATGCATGGAGAATTACAATTGAATCGTATTTAATTCTAAGAGTGGCGTTCTTGAAAAGCTTACCACGGAGTCTCCATTAGAGTGCCTTCCAGGAAATAGTATGGCAATATTATTTTGATTGTGCATGAATATTTTTGGGAAGACGTTCATAATATTTTCCATGTTGAGATTTACTTTTCCAGCAGTCCTCTGACTATTATTCTTTATATAACCTTTTGTGCTCTTTCCATTACATCTGTTTATTTTTGCGTCAACTGATTTATAAAGATCGCATATCAACTATATGAGAAGGACAAAGAAGGGTAATTTGTTGTCTATATTGTCGCTGTGAATAAACCATTATCATTTACAGAAATATGTCCCATTTGGATGCCACTCACCACCAGAGTCAGGAGACAGATACAAAGGTCTAGTATCGTGATGATAGACAAAGAATTTCTTGTCGTTTAACTGAGTTTGTTCTATTGGTCATCACTCAAGAACCTGTTTTATGATAAAGTGACAGAGCGCAAGGGATTCATGGATTCCATTTCTGAGCATGCTGAATTCCTCTAATACTACACTGTAAAAAATTTCCGTAAAATATACAGGATACTACCGTAAACATGGACGGTATATCACTGTAATCTTATCCATAGTTCTATATCGTATATTTGATACCAAAAAACGGTATTCAACTGTAAAAATATTCAGGACTGTAATCCACCCAATCTACGGTCAGTTTACAGTATAAATCTGTAAATATGGACATATTAGATACACTTAG
The DNA here is from genome assembly GCA_950022655.1 of Alentia gelatinosa. NCBI lineage: Eukaryota > Metazoa > Annelida > Polychaeta > Phyllodocida > Polynoidae > Alentia > Alentia gelatinosa. Next base: position 44,295,084 of record OX465583.1, on the reverse strand, counting down.
ATTAACTCCAATATTAGCAACAAATCAAAGTGGAGAATAAAATGCAAGAGTTAACTTCATCAAAATGTGTAATAGATATTCATCGATCTCCTGTGAAGTTCCTGCCATTTAGAGCACATTTATTCTCAAGTTGTCATGACATAAATATCATAAAGTGGATTAGACACCACTTTCATAGGACATTTCTAAAGCATATGTAGGATTGACTTCATCCTACTATATCAAATGCAGCCTTGTACAGCCAGATTCTGATGAGTATTCCTGTATAAAAGTTTGAACTAATAACATTAGAGTTGAAAAACTTAAATGTTGAAATATCATTGATAGCAATAGCCAATAGGCCGATAGATAATATATGATGGTAGCCAATACAAAATATTCACATTTATATTCATAATCTCCTAGGGGCCATTCATAAAATGCCATGTGTACTGAGGAGGGGGGGGGGATTGGAGGGTCAAGGAGTTAGGAAATTCTGCATATGCTCTTTTTTTGATCAATTGCATAAATGTTTGGGAGGAGGGGTTGGAGGTTTGAAATTTCAGAAATTCTGTATACATACTGTATAGGTGGCCCTCTGCATATAACAATTATCAAGAACCTCAATAACAAGATTTCTGGTATATGTATAACGAAGGGCTGTGCATATAGTATATTTCATACAGCTTTGCTCCTCTGTATTTACAGGTCTGCACCGTTTTCAAAATACAGTTTATTACAGTGAAAATTCATGGTCTGAAATATATTACAGGTTTAAACCGTTAGGAAAATACAGTCTAGGACAGTTATAATTTACGGTCAAAAATATATTACGGTCACCCGTACAATTTACGGTATTTCCCTGGTACCCCAGTTGCCTGGGAAATACCGTAAAATTCACGGGAAATTTTTTACAGTGTAGTTAATGCTTTATCTTATAACAAACACTCCACAAACTGAGCTATGCTATGTAATCAATATTCTCTATCTTTTCATAAAATCTTCTATGGCAGCCCCAGTTGATATGTCGTGTCATAGATCAAACTTTGCGTTTTTGTGTTATAACATCCCCTTATTTAAATGTTTAGATATACTCAATATCACTTAAACACTTTCAACGTGAAATACTGAAGTTGTAACAAGTATAGAAAAGGTCAGAGACTGCGACAATACCTAATTCCCGGGAATGGTAAACGCTTGATGACGCAATCGCCAAAGATTTACAGCGGAATCTGAAAGTCCCATGAGATTAACGTGAGCAGTTATCTTCTCAGAGCGGGTGTATGGTAGATCACCATGGCACTTAAACGAGTAGATTCACATGAAGTGGTTAAGCGATATATGGACCAGAGACCCCAGTGAGATGGGATACATGCCTGTTGAACTTGGAAACAACCTGGACACTCACCTGGACATCTGTAGAGCTTGTTGGCCTGGCTGATGTCGCCGGGGCTGAGTTTGATCCTCTGGCCGATCTCTGGCCTAACTTGGGTAGAGCGATCGCGGCGAGGCAAGATCGTATCCACATAGGTGCCCCGTGAGAAGGTGTTCCGCGCGTAGTGCATGATGCTCTCAAAGTCGTATGGTTCGTTGAGCGAGTTCACCTCACTGGCGGATAGCTTGTTGAAGTTGTACTCCTGCCCTACAGAGAACAAACAGACATAGTAAAGACCTGCATTGTCCTGTAAAATGTAGTATGATAACCTGTGATGGGATAATGCAACGACAGCATATTGATATTGTACAGATTTGCATGGCATTATCATGGAGACATACTATATTATGCATGTACTACAAAGACAAAAAGCCGACTCCAAGTAACATTTAATGGACTGCAATACATGTAACCCAAATGATCAACAAACGGACATTGTTAAGATCATGATGATGTTGTCTAAAAGTATCATTGTTACACCGTGCGGTGTTATAACCTAGAAACAGTTTGAACACTTGCAGTTTATACAAATGGGCTTCAGCATTGCGACAAACTTGGGATGTCAAAAGTCCCTGTCATTTCCCATATGCTTCCCTGACTAATTTTATTGTTCCTTGACAAATTGAATGAGGAAATCTTCATGTCAAACAGCCTAACCTGTACTTTGGCTATATGGGACAAGGCCTTTACATCCGTTCTTTCCATCCATTTTCTGAGTTAAACCATAACATAAACTGTTATAAACCTTTCTTGGCAACGTCTGTAGCCAAAGTGATAGTGCCAGATCACGCAATGTCCCTTATGTTCGGAACATCTGGAACACATCATTTTCCTTAATATGTACATCAGAATTGGTTAGTTTATCATTCACAAATCTATAATGTATCACTTCAATTTTCTAGTTATCTGACATTATCTTATGGCTGTGAGCACATTCTGAAGATAGTACCGTTTTGCCTCATTCCTTATTTACTTTTGAAATTAATTTCATTTTAACGCTAGTTGTCCCATGGCTATTTCGTCTGAATCGACAAATAAATTGTCAGCAACTGTGAAAAAGACTTGAACATCCTGTAGTATATATAGTAGTATTAAGGTTTGGCACGATGAAGATGTTTACATTCATATACATCGTTAAAAGGATACTTTCCAGACCTACGGCATCATTTCTCAGAAGTGCAAGATAGTAGGAATCCGCCTCTACGTTGATTATAAAACTATTTATATCTATTTCCTAAAGAAACATAAATAAAGACGCCAGCCATTGACATTAGACGCTCCATTGAATTTTCCATATCAAAGTTGCCAGGACCATAAAGAGGGCCAGTATTCTATCATGTAGTTCTATCAGAACCACCCAGATGGTGGATCCTAACCCCGAATATGGCGGTAAAAAATCGCGGCTAGAAGCATAATGTCTTGGCAATGGGTGTTGAAATATGGCAGGAAGCTAGCGGAAAGGCTGGCATTTCCGGTAACCGTTGTGAAGGGAGCTGAAGCTTGCTCTGTTGGAAATACACAGACACATCTTGGAAATACGCAGACAGCCAAACTAGATAAAGGTTCCATAAAAACATATTAAAGAGAATTCGAACAGGAATGGTCTGACCCGACTCTTTTAGATTAATGCCCTTAGGTAATAAACCCTGTGAGATGGTGACTGCATCTTATAGACAGATTTTCCCTCATACTTCACTCGCGTTTTTCCTCTGAGTGCCTGACAACATATCCAGGGGCATCTAGCCCTACTCCATAGTTTAATCCCTCTCCATCCATCCACTTAACAATCCCTACTTTATGATCCGTCGATATAAATCTACACTGCAATAATAACACCTCTCAGCAGTGTGTCAGTGATAAACAGTGTCTTTAAGTGGGCATCCACTTGGCTGGTAGATGCCAGTAGACGGCCTGGGGATGGGATAAGGAGGCAGCCACCGCCACTTGCCCACCAGACGTAGGAACAATGTTACACGCGCTTATTTATCCGTGTGCTGGAATGACAACATCCCAGCCTCCCACTGCCAGCCCCCTTCTCCTCCCCAATCCCCGACGTACCCCCTCCTCATCCTCATCCTCATCCCTCTCCTGTATTGAAATACACGGAGCGATGGCGAGGCCGACTTCTGAACACTGGCCCATGGACCGGGAGGTTGTGTGCTAAAGGATCGAGAAGGGTTACAATAACTGCAGAACAGAGGTTCGCGAACATGTCCGTGGGAAACCGTAAACATCACGACTGAGAGGGTGTTCTCACTGAATCGTGGAAGGCTGGTTGGCCTCTTACAAGTATCATGTGCGAGAGATATACGTGAAGAGTAGAATCAAGGCAAAGTTAGACATTCTAGATAGGCATGTTCGACTCTCAGGAGCATGTATTATGTACTATTCAAATGGTATCCAAATGCATAAGAGTTTACAACATGTGAGAAAAGAATTAAACCAGTCTAAAGAAAACACATGTATATAATCTATGTGAGAAAGTGAATACATGATTTATGCTATGAAAAAAACTAGTGAAAATAAATCTTCTGAGGTTCATATGTACCACAACGTATAGGCGCCTGTTGCTTTAGGACCCTTTACTTCTCACTTCGTATTCTCTTAAGATTCATGTTGACGTTGATGAAGTTTAATGAGGCTGTCTTTCCAAATATATATTTCTGCACTGGGTAGCCTACCACCTATACCCAACTCCATCAGGGACTGCGGTGCACCCAGATGAAATGAATTTACAATGAAACATTCTATAGAACGTTGACATTTCAAATGAAATAACACCTTCTCTAAACTTCAAGTCATAACCACTAATACCTGGCAACCTTCCTAATCATTTCACTGCATAAAGAAACCCTAAAGAGTTGCAGTGGCAAGAACTCGAAAAATTACCACGTTTTTCTAGGTGGCCTCACTGTGCTCCAAGTAGTCCTATCTATCAAATTGTATCATTTCCAAATAGGATTTTGATCAAATTTCTTTCAAGTTAGATGTATTTTTCTCGCTATTCACTCTGCCACTATTACACCCCTCAAAACGATGCTTTTGTCTATTACCTACCCACCAGGGACTACTGCCTGGAAACGCAGGGGTGGAGATTGCAGCTAGCCCAGCATGAATAGTAAGCGGTATGTACCTTTTCCTCACCCCAATAAAACTACTTTAATTGTGAGGGCCCTTATCAGAGACTTTCATCCAGATGACCTAATTATCGTTCAGAGAAAATGTCGCATACATCACAATCAGTCAGGCCTGGCTACTAAAACGCTTGCTAAGTACGATTAGGGCAATAGTAATACCCCGTTCACAAACAACCCCGAGCCGCTGATTACCGGTCACGTGACACCGTATCACTCATCTGAGATACTCTTTTTTTAGGTGAGTGCGCACGAGAAAAAAAGTGATGAGCTCGCCTTTGATGTAGGGACATTACGACTTCTATAAGGCGGCTTCGTTTTGTAGTTGTATTAATGAAGTTGTTTAGACAGGGGCGTTCAGACCCTCCTGAAGGGTAATGATACACACTGAAGTACTACTGTATTCTGGGGGACTCCTTTTAAGTACACTACAATAAGATATATATGCGCGACTTGAAATTCAAATCCCCGGGTGCCCACGTGCACCGCCGCTTTTAAAGGATCGAGGTCGTAAATTACAGACTGCTACTAAACGGCGGATCAGACTGCCCCGGATGCGTGTCTGCGGTCTGGACCTGCACTTTATAGACGACTGCTTATACAAAAGTAGTCACCGAAGGCAGCTATTCAGAGAAACCAGGAGCGGTGTTTATCAGAAATGCGTACCGTGCAATAATTCCTGCACTTGTCAAGCACTCAGAGACAACCGCCAATTATATGTCTATTAGATGGTTCCCATTCAATTTGCCTCCCGCACGGATGTGGGAAGGTATTCAATTTAAATTCATTTGATCATCACATCCGCTAAGGCCCCTAATACTGCACGTGGTATACTAGAACATACATTGGGGTTTATTCTCCAATCGATTTAGATTCTATTTTGAAATATGTGATTGTATGATTGCCAATTTCTGTGGCATTGCATGCGTATTTCTTTCAGTATATCAAGTATCCCGTTGGGGAGAGGGGTACAAATGTTGAATAATAATAATATAAATTTGTCTATAGCCTTTCAAAGGTCGGCACGATGACACAGATCTGAGTGTAATCGGAGTAGTAACTCTTGCCCACTAGGGCAAGGCAAAACAAGGCCCTTCATTTTTATTCAAGATCAAGTGTGTTTTCTTTGGGGATCCAGCAGATTCTGTCTGCAGGACTGTAAAAAAATGAAACATATTTGAATGGAGGTGAATTTATCACATACACATATTGAAAGAAGTCATAAACCGGTCCCCCTAGTACTTAGGTTCCGCTTGGATGTTAACATATGCAAGAAAGAAAATATATGATATATGATATCAACCTAATTAGTGGATTTGTCTAAAAGCAAATACCACTAAATACTGACTTTTCGGAATATCATGGATGACGGAGTTGAGGATTTGATTGTTTCATAATCAAGAAGGACCGTCATTTTGCATTCCCTAGAGTAAAATATCTCCAATACAGTTCTCAATTTAAATTTTGTACTTAAATCATAATACATGTATTTGCTACGTTGCCACATGGTACTATAGTTCCTTAAAAATGACTATGTTTACCCTGCAATCAAATTGAGCAGTGCGCTGGAGTACTTAGATGGCGCTGATAGAATAATATGCGTATGATCGACTGATCTAAGAATGTCATGAGTGTTATTGGTAGCATGGCAATTGATAACATTCGCTTCATGAGTGTGCTGCTCCCGATGTTGATGTGACCTTTTTATATTACAAAAATATGAAAGTGGTGACATCATCAAACCATAACCTCATCCCGATGTGAGTGGTTCGTGGTCAAAAGCTGCCACACTAATACAGTCATCCCCCACACACATCAACAATGTCACTTCTATCTTCCGACACACTGCTTCTTCGCCTTCTACTGTGTACACACTTTTTCCCCATGAGATGGCGGGCGCACGGCGGCGACCCGACGCCGTCGGCGGCCGACCACATGTGGCCGCCAACCAGAGAAACTCAGCGCCCGTGCTGCTTTGTACCTGGTGACCTCTGTGGGACAGGAGGCATCCCAGCAGGCCATGCGGTTCATCAGGGACATACAGACAAACGCAGTGGGAGATGGCACCACAGAGCGTTGCTGTTGCGCCACCCTTGGGGTAGGGGGTGCATGGTGGCCGCGGCCCTTGAACCTATAGTCTGTTCTTCGGAATGTTGGTAAAACCAATAATAGAAACATATATATACCTATATATACATGTGCTCAAGAGTGTCCCCTGAAAGCATTGGATGTGGCATGAAACCAGCAAAGCAACGGCACACTACAATAACAGAGTATTTACCACCCAAATAGCAATGAAAATAAAATATTGCTTGAAGACTGCTCGAATCGATGGATCTTAATACCCCATTAGCCTACTTCTAGAGTACTTCCCGGCAATGACTGACGAAAGTAGTCATCATATTGGGAATGAAGAATACCATTACTTACTGCGTATACGCATTTAAAAGTCTGTCGTAGACAATAGCAAATCGGCGTAACGGTTGCAGTTATAAATTCTGACAGATGACGGAAACGTACATTTCATAAATATCAGGTAGCTTGGTGACAGATATTTTCATTAATTACCGAAGCCTTAGTTGACAGGAGGAGGTATCCAGTACAGCAGTTTAGTCTGGCTATTAAGATATTACATCCCCTTGCGAATTTCTTATGTACAGTCCTCATTTTGAAAGTAGTTTCCAACACTCCATGACTTCGACGTTTCTTTTTAAAATAATCTGCTCAGATGAGTACATGTGGCATTTGTTAGTAATAGGTTGAGTTGGATTCTCTGTAAATGGTGTCTATAGCATACAGAATAATGTACTTTTCCACAGACGGCTTTTCCACAGATAGTGCAAAGTCATGTATCCTTACACAGCAGCGTTTTTATTCCCCAAACTATGCACTATATTTATGTATGTAGACCCAATGTATCTGCATATTTATTCGACTAAGTATGCGACAATGATTATGCCGTTCCTTGCCAATCATGATTAAGAATGTATGTGATTAAGGTTAGTCTTGGTTTTTGCCACCTGTTGTTTGCGCAGCAGGTAAGTAGGCTGCTATAGTGCTAAACGAGGAATATCTAATATTGTAGTCTCAATACAGAACCCATGTTTACATTCTCGCAAAAAATGTGCCCAGTTCTCTATTTTCCGGTGGTTGCTCAGAGGACAAAAGTAAGATTCACCTTGCGCGATGAGATTAAATTCCCACACAACCCCCTCCCTAACCTGGGTTTGCTGGATCTACAGTCAGCTGACGCACCACCTCCACAACACCTACAGGAACACTCACACACGTCGGCAACAGACGACGAGATCTGCCACCAGTTACAACTAAACGGTATTAGGTTCAACCGTCTGCATTTTTCCAAGAACGCTGACCCAGCACGAGTCTCGACGTGGGATGGGAAGTTCTTTTTAACAGGACTAAGGGAGTAGCGGAAATCACAGACCTCACAGTGAAGAAAATACCTGATACGTTTTATATCTTTGCAGAGACCTTATCCCCTTAACGTACAATTCCGATATCAGAACAGGGAGGAAGCTAAGGGCAAGTTAACACGTCTTTTACTTCAATAGGGCACAATCAGTATTCAGTTGTATCGAGTTTATGCTTCTACATTCCATTATTTATAAGCAGAAGAAGAGCCAGTCACTAAAAGACAAATATATGGTCTACTCAATCATCAAAATGTTTCTTCATATGTAGTTTTAGTGACCATCCTCATAATTCAAAATCAAACACGAGCACATAAACGATAATCTTTAATTCTAATGCAAAGTTACCAATATAAAACAAAAATAGTAAAAAAGGAAAAGAAAGAAAGTTATGAAAAACGAAAAGAAGGTATCAACAGTAACATTTGTGAAACATTGAGAATGCTTGTGAACGAGAACACTACTGTAAAGATCGCATTGCTATGCATATTTGCATAGCAATGCGATCTTTACATATATTTACATTTATGTAAAGAGTAAATCATAGCAACCGACCCCCGACCCCAGCACCACTACACCTAAGTCACTCTCGTATGTGAACTGCCAGAAGAGCCAGTCACTAAAAGACAAATATATGTTCTACTCAATCATCAAAATGTTTCTTCATATGTAGTTTTAGTGACCATCCTCATAATTCAAAATCAAACACGAGCACATAAACGATAATCTTTAATTCTAATGCAAAGTTACCAATATAAAACAAAAATAGTAAAAAAGGAAAAGAAAGAAAGTTATGAAAAACGAAAAGAAGGTATCAACAGTAACATTTGTGAAACATTGAGAATGCTTGTGAACGAGAACACTACTGTAAAGATCGCATTGCTATGCATATTTGCATAGCAATGCGATCTTTACATATATTTACATTTATGTAAAGAGTAAATCATAGCAACCGACCCCCGACCCCAGCACCACTACACCTAAGTCACTCTCGTATGTGAACTGTTTATCTGAATCCGATACCCATCTTACACGGTCTTCAAAACCCTTTGTAAAGTTGTCTAGATATCTCTATTCTACCACTGCCTCGTCTAAATATGGTCCATGTATTCCCATGTACCTGTCGCATCCGTTTCTACGATAATTCTATCGTTTTATGTACCAAACAACAAAATGAGGATTTCTTTCATTTACAACTTCTTTTCCAAATAGTAATGTATCTTGTATCAAGTATATGATATGATATAGCTTTAACTGATACATGGACCGTCTATATGTAATTCAACTTTGAAACTTGAAAAAAATCTTCAATTGAGTCTTCCATCTTCCAAGTTCTCCATACTAGTGATCACCATTACTGACATCAACGGAAGAGTACTTATTTTGCATGTTGTATATCAAGCAGTTCAAACTACTGACGTTTCTTTCCCTCAAACACATAAATGGAGACATTTCCCGACGTCAAAAAAGGTTAAGATAAAAGTCGGCTGGATACGGGCCGGGAACAGGTGACCGTCTGTCGGCGTCCTCAGCCAGCACTGGTTGCCGGCAGGTCCCGCCCACATCACTACCATGATCCGGGGACAAGTCAAAGGCCAGGAGTAAAAACTCCCGCCATTACTCTGACTTCGGCAAAAGGCAGACGGTATTTAGGCACACCCGAAATATGAGGGTCTTGTTATTTATTCTCCTGTGACAGCGCCCAAAACATTCTTGTCAGCATTATTTTTTCATGATGGATTCTGCTTGTTATAACTAAAACATAACCATCCGTGCGTGGCTACATGGTAGTCGTATAGAGTTCTGTAAAGTTGGGATTGATATAATGCGATAAATATTATTTAGCTTATCAGAACTTCACAAATAAAGATATAATATAAGATGTGGATATCATTATATACCTCTAGGCGAATGTCTGACCAGGAGTACAGATTCCACCCAGGCACACTAACCATGTCTCTACATATTACCAACACCTGATTGCAAGCATATCCACGTACATGTATTTTTTTTAAACTAAACTAAATCTAGTATTTGGGGTGGGAAATTTAGAAAGTTAGACATGGTAACGCAGTTTAAAAGACCCTCGGCAGACACTTAGAATAAATATGTGGCCAACTAGTTATTCTACACTTTTTGTATTAACGATAGAACAGAACTTCCGTTCTCCTTTCCCCAAACATTTCCTTGGGCGTTACTCTCTGAAAACTAGTAGGCTTATAGCTGTCGTGGACGGTAAGATTGGGTCACGCAGAACACATCTACGTGGATAATCAGTCTTAATCCATTCCTGCAATGGGATTATCCGATCATACCCTTTGCGGAACAGTTTCGATTCCTGTTAACAGAACTGTGTTGTGTCTGGATCACAACACATCCTTTCATTAATCATTACATCCTCTAGTACCAAGGGAGAAAATACTCATAATACATCACGATTTTGTCAATTCATTGACCAAATTTATTCCATTGGGAAATATTCGCGACAGCATAGTTAATGATTAATCCTTTTTAATTCTTCAGGTTGCATATGTGTAAAAGAGATATATTTTGCCACATCCAGTGATACATTGTCCTTTAAGGGGGACTTTCTAGAGTAGTTTCCTTTCATAATTTTATTCAGCGTGGGCCACACGCTCATATTCTCTGCCTAAGGTTTACAGTGGTCACATAGACTTTTATCATGCTGCCAAACAAAAACCCTTCAATATCTACATGTTATTCACTGTGATATTGGGAAAGGAGCAGAGTGCCAGTGTCTCAGTCTCGAAGGCATGTCCAGCTGGCCATGACCAACCATTAGAGACCCAAATACCTTATTGACCTGCTGGTTTTTGTTAATTTTTTATCTTAGATAAGCTGTTGTAGAAGCAAGTTGACGGGGTGCAAGTGTGTTACATGAAATGATCCATAGACTGCACAAACCCAAACCTTATAATTGTTATTTTTTCATAATTCCGTGGTCATAAATGATGAACATACAATTTTCTCCTGGTTTCCCATTAAACCATTTATTTCTCTCTTGAATCATGACCCCTCTCCTCATGTCCACCCGTATAACTCTCTGTATGTACAAATACTACTTTTCCCTTTATATCTTAATGATCCCTTAAAGTATGCTTCCACAAGGTCCCCAGTATCTGTCTTTATTCATTTCTCTCCTTCTTCATCTACCATGTTTGTCTCTACCCACATTCGTTTGCTCTCCATCCATTACTGTCCTTAACACACTAGTCTATTTTTATATTACAACTGTACTCAATCTCCACCACCCCGCACCTCTAACTTTAAATCGTTCTCTATCTCTACTTATTCCTATCGCTCACATCCCGCTAAACGGTTTCAGCAGTCACCCCTCTACCCGTAACCCCAGCAGCCCTATCCCATTCCCACTACACATGGCCCGCTGTTTATCAGCCTACTACAGATGGACGTCTCGAGATCCTAGCTCAAAACACACCTTTCTATTTAGGGCTTCGCCGTCCGCCCTTTACCCTCACCAGATATTTAACAAGCAACCGGAGACAATGCTTATTTCACACGGATACAACGGTTTTAATTCTTGATCGACCCATGTGGATCGTACTTATACCAGTCGACAGATCCAGTTACTTCTAGTCCGTGGCTATAAGCGGCCAGTGGTACCATGACTAGAATTAGATCGTCCCTTATTCAGTTTACTCTCAAAGGGCACGAGTTACACTAACAGGACAAGGAGGGCTGACGCCAGGGTGTCTCATGTCTGTGTTGCTAAATTCAGACTGGATTCAAGTTATCTATTAAGTGCCTACTTGGCGGAATGTGTGTCAGAGACAATTCAGGCACAGCCCACATGGGAAAGTTCTGCCCGGCAGTATATAAGATAGGAACAACATGTTCAACTGGGTACTACATATATATTATATTCTCTGTTTAGATACGAAAACGCATCTCTTGTTTAAGAGCCCCAAACGTTAAACATTCAAAATAATCTAGTAATGTATTGTGATAAAATACATTTCTTTTTATTGTACTTTGAGCCCAACCCGTAGTGCAAACTTAATTTATGTGATTAAATAGTGTGGTTAACCACAAAAGTATGCCTATATTCGTAATGAATCAATTAGCTATTGTTCTGATTAGATATGCTAGATGATACAAATTATATTCCCGCCACTGCGAGCTGGAACTGCATTATCAGTCACACCATAAACTTCAGATCCATTAAGATAGGACAGGGATATATGTCTTTGGTTGTCAGCCCTCATATTCTTGTGGTATGAAATGACCATATTTTTAATAACTATTCTCATCCTGACATATAGATCTAAGAGCCCACCTGCCACCACACCAAACCCCCTAAACTGTATTGTCCAATGTATTGTCTATTGGGTTTTGTCTTATATATCACATTTGTTGTTATTGACCACATTTAAAAACGCCCAGCTCGGGTGAACTGCACGTCTTTACCTGAATAAAAAAATTCTAATAGTATTCTAGTATATTGATGGCGAGAACTAGTGCAAGAATTCAGGTATATAAACGGGTCATTAAACATGCATACTTAGCAACAACTACATGATGGAAATAAATTAATTGAACGAAGCCATTTAAATTGTGATAATATCTGTGGTTGAGCGTGGTCCACACGCTCATATACTCTCCTAAAGGTTAGAGTGATCACATAGACTTTGAGCTTGCTGCACAATCTAACCCTTCACCATCTGCGTGCTAACTCTGTGCCATTGGGAAAGGAGCAGAGGGCCACTGGTTCAGTGCCTTAGAGGCATGCCCAGTCACCGGAAACCGAGATACCCCATTGACCCACTGGTGCTTGGTATATTTGGACCCTGGAAAGGCAGTTGTAGAAATGGCTAGTTCAGTGGGTGCACGTGGATTATAGGAAATGTCCCATAGACTCTGACTGGACATAACCCAAACCTTTTAACTGCTATTCATTTATAATTCCAAGCTAATTCATCGATGGTGACCATAACATTTGCTCCTAGTGTTTCAGATGCCGTCAGATTTCATTTCAAATATAGCTTTCCTATTCTAGGTCGGAGACGAGCAGTTGTGGCACTTCGGTAAGAAGTTATCTATTTACAACTATCATTGATATCCGGTATATGTATTTCAATCAGATCTGCTTTGATTGACTGATACGAGATTACTGACATTTATACAATCACCACAGCTTGTATGTTCATGTCACAGGACTGACCGCAGCGGAATTCAGAGGAGATGTGCCATAAATCTGAAACATCTGCACCAGCAACAGAGTGGAATCCAATTTTTTTATGTCAAGAATACATCCGGCCCTATACCAGATAGAGCTCCCGGTGAGTGCCAGTGTTATACAGAAAAGGATAACCTCTTGCGTATGAACAGAATGACGAAAATGGCGGGATTCGAGTAAACTATGCGGCCCCTTCGTTATACTTGATTCTAGCCACTATTCCATGCCTTGTGGTGGTGGTGGTGGTTTTGATGCAGTTAGTACGTCTGACAGGTAGCCTTTATCTGTGCGATCCTTAATTAGAGTATTAATTAGACAAGTTGGCAGATCGCTAACTGGAGTATTGGCCGCTGTAACCTGTGTGGTTGTTTAATAAATTGTTTTCATTCAAAGCCCTCTGGTTATCTATTAGTCTATTAGATTAAGTTTCATTAACCCATCCTGCTGTTAATTAGACTGCTAGACCCATTACGTGGTTGGTTGTGAATGTTTTCCTTAATCCAATTACCTTTTTATCATCACACGTAATTTAACAAGTGTCAATCATAATCAGACATAAAATAACGTGTGCAGCTAGTTCTTAACATTTGCAAGCACTATCCACTACACTGAACGAGAAACCGATGAACATCGAAACAATTCGTCCCTATTTGTATCCGGTTCATAATAAACTTTAGTGTACGATATCAAGACGCTGAAAATAACTTACGTCAAAGTGACATTGCTCTTAAAGCTGGCACATATTCAAACGGCGGCACATAGTAATTAGACTTGGCAGACGGCTGACCCGTGCGGTGAGTAATTAGACAGTTTGTACCCACCTGGCATGATGTTCTTGTAGATGATCTGCACGTTGTCGTCTCGGTCAGGTCGGGTGTGCTCGTGCCAAAATCCGACCACGTGACCTAATTCGTGAACCACGATGCCGAACTTGTCACAGTTCTTGCCTATAGATATCGCCTGCGGCCCGTTACCACGCTTCCCCACAAAAGAACAACACCTGTCCAAAACAAACACATATGTGTTTTATAAACACCATTCTGTAAAGATGGGATGTTATACACCTCATTTCATGGGGATATGTGGATAATTTGTCCGAATCAGACATGCGTAGATGGGAGGATTTCCATGGAGTATCACTTAACTTATCAAATAGTGATGAAACGTTCGACTATGCCAACTGCCTTTGGGCAAAAAAGTGGTGAGCTCTATTCCGTCATTCTCTGAAAGCTTGGGTCAGTGACCAAACAGTCATAGTTTCCATTCCGGATGTTGACCCTCACTCATGTTCCATTTAGTCAGGGCATAAACATATATAAAGATTTTTTTATATAAAGCAATCTCTCAAGTATTTGTATCAAATCTTTAGTTATTGAGAGTGTCGCCTGAGAAGTGCTGGCAGCTTATGCCTTTTCTATCTATAACACCATAAATTGCATACCTTTTAAGTGGAAATGAGAACGAAATGAGATGAAAATAAGTAAACACCATTAAGGTACTCCTGGGCAAGGAAGTACTGCCCGTGGGGGTTGTTCTATATATATGCCTACCAGTGTCGATGCATAACCTTCAATGGCAGCATGTCCAACGAGAATAGAGAAAGCTTTCTCTATACTCGTTGGTATTTCCAACCCCAGCTACCATAGAATAGTATAACAAGAGTGTCCTTACCCACACGGCCTTTCAGTGAAGACGATATAGTTAAAGTCCTCACGAGTCCTCTCTACAAAAGTAATGCACGTGTGGATCTCCCAGTGTCGCATTGCTTGTTTAAATAGAGCCTTGTGAGCACCTGTAAAGACAGCAAGCATTATACCATTTTGTCAGAGCGTACTTGTTGATAGAGGTTGGCGGATACCTTACAGGCGCACTCGCCATTAAGATAAGGCCCCGTATAAGGTAAATGAGTATATATACGCAGAAATGGTAAAAGGAAAATAACACCGAGGATGGAAGATTTCCCATGCAACAATGAATAAGCTTGTAAATGTTGATATGATTCTTTTCGGTAAAAAATTACTGTCATCCTTCCTTTCGTGTTTTTCTTGTTCCTCTGTGATATGATGTAGGTTTCAAGCTTAATTATTCATTCATTATTCATCATTCAATCTGTCGTAATTGCCATTATCATTTATTCTCATTATCTATTCCCATCTGCTGAAAACCTCCGGGGACCAATTGCACAACTTGCATTTTGGGCCCTTAGGTACGTAAATAGTTGGCCAACATCTCCGCGTGAGTTTAAAATACATTTCCTGGGTCTGTGTGTGTTTTTTTGAAAAATTGATCGAATCGAAAATAACCCTAATAACCTCAAATCGCACAAGTTTAAAACTGGGTTTCGAAGCACACAGTCAGCATTCCGCCAATATCAGTCCTCTTTGTCTACTGCAGAGATCGCGCTACCGATTTCTCAGTGTTAAAATGCCATTCACAAAATCATTTGATACACGGTTTTAACATTAGATAAATGAACGGGGACATATATAGGAACAAACTCCATGGTTTATATAAGTTTAAATCTATTTTCGGCGTTTCTGTTCATTAAGAAGACCATACGAGCACTATTGGATGTGTTGTAGGTTTATGTACCTTACGTGAAAAAATCGAAAGTTCCACGATACGACTACGTGGTTCTGCAATAGGTGGGCCAAAACTAGCTTGCGGTATGTACGTAACTATGTGGGCTCTACAATTTTACCATCGTTCAATACATTGCTATGTACTAGGTTACGTAGGTAGGTTACGTACAGTACGTTACTTGTGCAACCTGGCTAAATTTCATGTAAACAGTTTTTGAATGCTCCTAACCCGTTATATCACACCTGCAAATGTTTGAGGTGCAATACTTTTTGCTGTAAGTAAGCAATTGGTCTCAGGTTTACATTGGAAATGAATGCAAGTTTACTAGGTAATTATCATTGAGGTATATTTAAAGGAAACATTGATCAAAATCAATTACCATTCAGGAGAATCTATTTGACTGTTTCAACTACAAATACAAATGTTCTCAAGAGTGGAGAACCCCGTAATGGAATTGCCGGTACCAAAGATTCAACCGTCCTAACTGTCAGCAGCTACATACACGTGGCTGCTGACAGTGAGCAGCTCGACAACAAGAGAAGTTCCAGGGACCCGACACCATCCAACCCTTCCGAGCGCTTAACGTTAATACCATAATAACCAAATACTCAACAGACATCGCTACTGTTCTGTATGCGATGTTACGGTTATATTCTGAAACAGAGAGAAACCAATTGCCAATCATGATAACATGCTGTCTATATCCCAGATAGATACCGGAAATAATGCATGTAGTGACACCTACCACTAAAATTAGCCTCTATTTCATAGGGTATAACCCCAAAGTCCCACAGTCTCTCGGGACGGGCTGTAGCTGCTCTCTTGGCTCGGTGTCTTGCTTGATCCTCATGAAGTTGTTGTGATTGCTGTTGTTGCATGCGTCTTAATCTGAAGGTAAGACATTATCATTGAATACGCGGCTGAGAGTGATAGATGCCAAAGATGAGTTACCGCTAGAAGGATGCCATAGGGTGGTAACAAAGGTGGGTGGCTACCTGTAGATGATGACATACTGGCCAAGTCGACCAATCACGGAAAAGGAGAAGTGATAATACAATAAGGTGTCATTGCATAGCTGGTGAAAAACTGGATCTGATATTTCCACAACATGCCCTTACAAGGCAACCCCACCCGTCAGCTTGTATGAGTGCGCCTTTTACGACATACGCTACATAAAGCTCTTGGTTTAATAAAGGTGAATTCAATGTGCCAGGCTTTTTAGCCTAGACCGTCGTTCTACCCTTCCCTTTTAGATGGCTTTCAGTTTACCATTTATGATTCATATTTGGTTTGGGGCTGTAGAAAGCACATATTTTAAGTGTGACACCGTTGAGGCTACCTAGGTGACAGCCATAATCAACTTAATGGACAGATTGTATGGAAAGGGAAGATAAACTCCTCCCTATCCTTACAATCTACGTGTCCTGTGGCTACGCTGAACCTGCAGTGCGAAGCCTAAGTTAACTGTTGATCAGATATATAAATGGGGATTCTCTGAGATCTGTAACCCGCGTCCTGATATCACAATTCTATCGAAGGTCATAAACAGTACCCTCCTACCGTCAGTGTCCCGGAAGTGAGGCATGTCCACTGATAGCGACCACAAATAACAAAAATCACGGATGTTTAAAACTTGGATTAAAATGTTTTGCAAAATTAGGTTGCAAATTAAGATTATTGATCATTCGACGACTGCAAACCACCTATTTTCCTACTTGGTAGAGGCTGCTACACGGCTGGGCGATAATAGGTCATGTTTAGGGACTTGGTGCTCACCTTCTCTGGCGGCGGCGTTCCTGACGGCGTCGTTGGCGTTCCTCTGTCATGGGCTTTCTCCGGCGGTTATGTTTGTGGCGATGTCTTCGTCGACCAGACCTTTGACCTGCGTCCTGCTGTTGGCCTTTCGTGACGTCACTAGTTTGTGCGGACTTCATCCTGTGCAGCGCCTTAAGGCGTCGCTGTAACTCCTTCTGCTCCTGAGCGATGAGAAGCTCGCGCTGGTACTCGTCCTCACTGAGGGCAATGTCACCCAGGTGGACCGCTGCAAAGAGAAACACGCCAGTTACTAGCAACATTCTCTATCCTCACTACTGTGTAAAGAAGTTATGTATTGTCTAAGAAACATCAGAACGTGCTTGGGTTTTTTAAAGATGGAGTACATGCAAATCTATGTATTTATCTGATACAGTAAAGTAGTTTTAAATATAATACCAAGCCTCTCGAGCTACAAATGTGCACATAAAGGGGAGCTCCAAAGGTTCATAGACAGCTAGTTTTTGTTTTTTATTGTTTTTCGATTCTAATCATGGGTCTATGTGAATAATCACGGACCTATATACTCCTCAAGTCCGTGGAATAACATGCCTCTCTCGACAGGTTTAACCCGCATGTCATGAAAGAATAACTGGGTCGTTGAAGTACGAACCTTTCTAAGAACACTTATTCTGATGTTTTTTATCTCGGTTTCTTAGTAGGTCTTTCTCAATATGATATACTGTACCGGTTGACAGTTCCTTGGAATCATGCCATTCTTTCGTCGTACATGGGACTAGTGTGATTGTTTATAAGTACATGATTATTGGTAAATGACTGTCGCATTATCAGAACACCTAGCAACGAGCTCTAACCACCCTAGCGAACAGTAGAGACAGTAATAATTTAGAATTATTTAACCACAGTTTGCCCTTTCATGATATGTCACCTCGAATCCAATAAATGATCGGTTATATCGACGAAGTCTAATGACAAAGAGTGTTTAAAAAGAAGAAAAATTAAGGAAGGGGACATGGAGAAATATCTTCGTGGAGTGACTCAAAGGTCGTACCTGTTAATGTATAGGACGAGAGCAATATATAAAACAATGGTAAGGCAGGATCTTTCCACTCAATCTATGGCATTACAGGAAGAGTACAAATTAGACAGATTATTCGATATGATGGAAATTGAGTGAACGACTATTTACTAGGTTAATGTTCACAACATTCTCTTTATTGGACAAGATGGGGAGAACACTATTGCCTTGACTCCAATAGCTTTCTATTCCTGCTCTCCCAAGATTGTGATGTGCATTATCACGACAAAGCCGTATACTAATGCACTACAAAATCTGTTTGTTCAACGCACGTGGCTTCTAATACCAGGCGTACAAGGATAGGATGAATAGAGAATTATTCCTGCTTGCCGCTTGTTTTTATCCTAGAGGCGGAATCCGATTTACAACGACTTAATCCCAGAAAATAAAGAGTTAACGCTAAATACTGCTTTGAACCACTAAAGCCACTTAAATATCATCACCAACAAAACAAGCGCGTCTTTTGTCGGCTGCCAGTCAGGGGGAATGATAGCGGCGTGGTAAGCCGCTTAAAGAGGCTTGTAATAAACGTCGATGGACAACGGTAGCGCAGATATAGCGTCCATGTAGCGTTCACTTAGCGTTCACCTGGAGCACACCTGGCCACCCGCTCAGTGAGAAACGGCGGGGATAGGTTTCCTGTCCATACCTTTCTGGAGGGATGTATGGTGGGCCATAGTAAGAGCGGTCTTTGGGGTGACTTGACAGAAGGTAATGAGGAGAAGGTGAAAGAATGACTTATTTTAATGAGAACTACCGGGAAAAGATATATATTGAGGGTATCTGCTTCATATTTACGGCCCAGATAGAGACGTTTAGTACAAGGGTTGCACGCTGTATAACTCTATATTAGCAGAGGGTTTAAAACTCTTCGTGTTTTTCCTGTTTCAATTGAGGATCTATATGAAATATCTTGGATATTTAATATGTTATGTACTTCCATGTTCCCAATCTATAGACTCGAGGAACAAAGCCTTGTTAGAATGTTCGACTGCATTATGAATGCCTTTGATGGAAATGTTATGAATGTGCTGTATCACGGGGTCCTCGTTTCATTCTTTTGATATAATGATATATCATTCATTTTGCCATATGTCACTATATGTACCAATTAGAAAAATTTCAATGAGTTGAAATACGGTTTATGTTGCTTAACTTCAAAATACCTCTGTAAATTGTTCTTCGGCGAAAACAGGTGAATTGATGCTATATGTGACAGTGTTTTCCAAAAGGTATGAATAAAAATAACACACTTGCGAACATTGCGTTATGATGGTACTGCGTCATTAGAGGTATATTCTGAAACAATATCCTTTTTATATCAAACTACTGCATCAATCTACGCTGTGCCATACAAACACAAGTCAAGCTTTGCTTGTACCTAAGATATAGCTCTTTAGTTTGTTTCCCATACAAAACTTCGCAAATTGAAACAATTCCAAGGGGAAGGAGCATCAAGAACAACACATTTCCTACCATTGAACAAAATGTTGACTCTTTCCTCCCACGCGTCGTGTCATGTGATGTATGCCTTGTATCCTAGGCGGTAGAGTGAGTTGTTGACTATATATGTCGAGCAGATAATGAATTGCTCAGGGTGTTGAACCAGCTGTGCTCAGCCGTCATGCGCAGGCAAGAACAACACTCATATATCAGCAAGGAAGAGCTAATGGCTTTATTTATGATAAACTATTTTTCTAAAGGGTAACGCGGAACATAGATCATCTGAAGACCCATAAATAAAACCAGTTTCTCAAATGCATGAATATACTGCATCATCCTATCATATTTATATTGGCTTGAATCTCGAATCGGAAACTTGACACCTTTGCCAACATTATGAACCTGAGTGGGGAATTCTGTTGTTTATATAGTAATAGATGATGGAGGAGATGCTACAGAATGTAGACCTTTGTACTTCGCATGGTGACAGTTCCCATTTTCAAAACCAGATCAATATAATCACATAAAGTTCATGTTGTGAAAGCCCAAATACCATCCCGCCAATGTTTGAAACGTGGTCAAATTACTTTCCCTTACCAAGAGGGGTAGGGTGATCGACATGGGTTGGCCCGGGCCTGTGATGAGCAGATGGGAGGAGCTCAGACAGGCACTGAGCAGGTACGAGCAGCTGGCCCGCCCGGAGACGAATCGGAGCCTTATTGCTGTCTGTCCCGCCACGTGCCGCTGCTGTGAGGTAACCCTGCCGTGTCCCCGCAAACCTCTCACCGCTCATTAAATACACACACGAAGCGCCCCCGACTCCGTCTGACGAGCGCTTTTCTTACCCAGGTACCAAGCACCAAGCCACCCCGTCATCGCCTGAGCAGTACCTTACCTACTGCTCAATACTTCTTCACAGATAGGTGCCGCATATGTTAGACTTGTAGACTCCATCACTTTCGAATAGTAGTATCAAACCTTCTCTATAGCGCTCCCACCACTGAAAAGCGCAGGATGAATAAAACCTAATATTAGGAAATAAATCATCTTACGTTCAGATCGACGTTCTGAACTAGGTTTCTTCACAATTTCTACGTCTAACATTTAACAATACATTATATACACTCTAACCTACAACCAATCGAGAGAGTTGGAATTCGTAGAGTCCTGAACAGACGGCATCGGGATTATCCAAAGCTACGGTTTTCAAAATCAATCCTTTTCAAATTCTGTAAAACCACCTGAAATTAGTAAAGGTTTTTCAAACCAACTCTTCAGATCATGAAAACCTCTCAGCATTTGTCAGACTACATTGATAGAATGTGTCATATCGAACACTTTGCCTTATTTCACAAGGAGTAGTTTGAGGAATGACGTCATTCAAAACGACATCTTCCTTGTGAGTATCGAACAGGTCCAACAACGATAGCTCAGTTTGCTGACATACTTGACATCAAAAGAATCCCACAACTTGAATAACAGCTAAAGCTCTCCAATCTGTCAAGGTCATTTCCCTATTCGTAGCCTTCTCACATCGCAGTGCATTTGTATCTTGGAGAGGAAGACATCTAGGAAGACATCTAGGAGTGGAAGAAAACCCAATAAGAACTGGCGTAGTCCAAGCCTTAGTACTTAAATCGTGTTCACCCACGATGACTCTATGTAGTGACTGGCACAAACTGTTAACTACACGAGATAGTCGATGCTTTTCAAGTGGACATTCTAATGACATACGATTCCTAATTCAGGCTGTCATCCGTAATTTATGCTCATAAATAATTATCTCAGAACACCTTCTGACCAACCAGTATTCTTCTTCTAGTTATCAGCTATGCCCTGAATAGGTCCTTGTGGAATAATTTTCATCATCTTTTTAGTATAGACGTTATATACTAGGTATACAGTATGCGCCGGCCATGTAGATAACATCATTTGGTTAAAACCGTGCACCCACAGCGCTCCCGATACACGCCGATGGGGCTCACGATTGACTTCCCGATTCAAATAACGAATTGGATTCATTGGCCATAGTGTTAGGTATTTCAAATCGTAATGTATCGAGGGTGGGGGGGGGGGGTCTATCGTGGTGAATCGACGGCAGTGGGTTTAAGGTTTTACGTGTACTTCGGAAAACCTACATCTTCAGAAGTACCCGTACAATCACTGGACATTTGCAAACCAATTGAACTTTGAATCAGTCACTGATGCCAATCGAACTGATGACCATGCAAGAATGCTCGCTCACATGGGCTTACGCTGTGTGCTATCGTGGCAAGGGTGGGTCCAGCCGTCTTTATATCAAACTCATGCAGGTTGTTGTGTAACGTGGAGATACTCGTAGATAAAGGTACGAGGGCTGGTCACCGAGCCTGCTCCTCTCCCTGCGGCGACCTCCGGTGGCGCCCCGACCGAATGTCAGCTGTGAGTAGTACAGTGCAATGTGAATGAGCAGCAGGCAACGAGGCACCCTTTAGTAGCCCAGCACATGTCCAACGGGAACACAACGGGCCGCAATAAGGCAAGGCCTTTACAATAGAACACACAAGGTCATATAAAAGAACATGGTCGCTTCTCCCTAGTTCTGGAACGTCCCTTTACCCAATTCAACTATCATCCCAATATGGTTAAACGTTGGACAAGAACCTCTTGGTGTAAAACGCGTAGCGAGTAAGGTTAATTCTTTTAGCATGGTTTACATTCGTGATTGAGTTGTGTACAGCTCCAATCTAAGTGACTGCACCACTCGATCAGCTGACTGTCAGCAGAATGCCTGCCTTAACATGCCCTAATACCGCCACAAACCAGCAACACAATAACTGTGAAAAAGCAGTGAAATTTGGGTTAGTGAATGCTATCCTCATCTTAACGAGACTATTTCTATTTAGCAGTATCCAATTAACCTCAGAATGTCAATATAATATTTTTTTGCACATAGAATACTATATTTCTAAGAAGACAACCTCCCACCTCGAGTTTTGCGTTTTCAAGGACGAGCCCTGAGCATCACCTCCATGTGTCTGTATCTAACACGAGAGTAAACAGACAGCTCAGGTTCAGTCAGCTTTGCCATGGCTCCCTCTCATAGAGAAATATATACCAACACGTTCGTTACCCAACCAGTAACATGTTATGGGGACCCAATAAACACTGATCCACTGGCTACCAGCACATAATAAACGGTCATGACATTGAAATCCAGGTCAACAGCCGGATCTAGGTCGTCCAGACGCCAGACGGTCTGATTCAGGTCACTGAAATGGTAAACAGTTGGATCTAGATCATGTAGCCACCAGACAACAAAATATAAATAGCCAGACAGGTATATGGTTGCCATTGTGTCGTAATTCTACTCACCCACCCACCCCCACCCCAACCCGTATCATTCAGTAAGTAGTGGTTATTCCTATGAGAAATCAATCTTCTCTCGTGCTACCCCTCATTCATGTAGAAACAAGTACTGCCTGATAGGGAACGAAATAATATGTAGTTCTTTAGGGAGATATTTTTGCATATTACGCATTTATTTTCGGATAATAAATATATGGGTCCAGCGCCCTTAAGAAAGAGTTAAGTGCGTGTGAAAATAACGAAGGTCAAGAGGCCTTCAGAAATGCCTACATGAAACCGGAATTGGACAGCTCCGGCAGAGTTCGCTCGTTCCACTATAATTATCAGCTGCTAAACCAGTTGCTTTTGGGTATCAAAAGTGGTATACTAATCTAGCTTTTGATATTGGACTATTCTTGTGGGCCTAGTATTCATGGGTTATACGTTCATATATACTGGTATGTTCTACAACGCGTAAGAGCAGCTCAAATCACTGCTGTACGAGCTGATCTGTATCACATCCGTCAGATACGATTCTGACAGGCTATAATATTTGTTTTTCTCGCTGTTGAGGGATTACATAAATCTGATTAACATTCAAGGTAATATTCAAATGCCTGTCATGTTGTATCCTATAAAGAGGCAGGGGACCTGTGTCCATTAATTGGAGGTGTACCTACAAAAGAAAATTCGTCTGAATAGATAATTTTCTATATCCTTTTTTTTCTTTTGGGGAGTTTATTTGTCAGAAGTATTGCATCTAGGTATACTTTCCTTGTTTCGTACACGCTTATGATAATTTGCAGAGTATAATTCCTAATAATAACAGGCAGTTTTATATCCTTAGGATATGGGCATGTGGTCAACTTACACCTTGCTCTCCTCTTTTTAACATTTTATTCATATATAGTTGGAAACGTGACTTTTCTCAGAACTAAACGGATTTCTAATTCTAACTCTCCTTAAATCACGGATGTGATATTTATTACGGTATTCTTTAAATGTATCCTATATATTTCATGATCTAAAAGCAATGTGTCTTCATACGTGAACTATGACACCTTCATACATGATAATTTCAAAAAGCAACAAGGATGTTTCTTGTCGCGCGTCCCGAGGAATACCTTTTTGAGATCAAAAAGGATAAATACTGTAATGACACAGGCATGTAGAGTATAGAATGCACAATTTACACCTCTTATGCACTGGCTTTACCTCACTGGGTTTTTTTCAGAAGGAGTTTGGGTGCAACTTTAATAGAAAGAGAAGACATATTACTATCATCCTACCACCGTGAAATATGAGTGTAACCGTGCGGTGAGGCAGCAGTCTTCCTTTCCGCTCCACTAAGCTCTACAGTTAAAGGGTACTCACGATTAATGATAGCACATTGACAAATACCGCGTTTCCGCTTGATAAACTGAGATAAAATCGCTCACTCTTGAAATGAATGTGTCCTCATTCATATCCATCCGAAACACAATTTTTCTCCCTGTTTGCTAAACAGGAAGACACAGTACCCTTTGCTAGAGATTCAAACACAAGACAGTTTGATGCCGGCAACCAGCCAAGACCGGAAGTGGATATTCTCTATCCCAGGTTCCTTGTCCTTTGACGGGCAGAGCGTAACGAGAAGCTGGAGAAGGTTTTCTCTGTAGCAGACGACATTTCATCCTTGACTGAGGCTCTGTCGTCCGTACCGTTTCTCCGCCTGTTGCCAGTGAGGCCTCACAGACTGGCCCCGCCAGTTCAGAATGTAGAGGCTCATGTTTGGTTGTATTCTAAGTGCCGCTTCACAGTATCTACACTGGATACCTGCACTGTGATTCTATGACTTTACTATGGCATTTTACTCCAACATGGATATAATCTTAATCACATCAAGTACAATTCTCTGGCCCCAATAGATGAAAAGATGATATAACGGTTATAATCTGGTGTCAAAATGTATAACTGTCCCGAGACAGTCATCTTCTTTAGCTACTACGTTTCAGTGCATAATACATTCAAACCGTGCAGAGATGCTGGCATAAATACAAACTACAAACAAATGTGCCCGTTTCCTGCTCTATTTGATGTATTAGCTTTGGCTTTTGCCACTCCACTGACTAGTAAAATGTGTAGGTTTATTTTGGGTAGTTAACTACAGTAGTAAAAGAATCGTGGCTGAGTCCTATTATAGTTTTTTATGCATTCAGCAGAATTGGGTCAATTACAAAATTGAGGGCCCGACATGTCGTTTAATTTGCCAGGCTACCGGAAATATGTTTAGAATCCTGATATAGGATTTCATTATAAATCAATACGAGCTCCGCAATAGGGAAATATGATTATGAGCGATTCATATATGTGAAACAAATTACAAGGGCATCGCCTGCTGAATACAAGTGCAGCAATTCAATAAATGTTGCCCAAAATGATTAAATATTTACTAAATCTTTATATAATTTTAAGGATACAGGTCTTTATATATGATGCCAACACTTAATTACGCATGTGTGTCTCCCTGTATCGTGGGGCACAAAAGAATGCCCCTTGGTGAGTGGGAACACTACCTTCCAGCAACCTAGGATCGGCCATGGGTTATCCCTCAAACCATCAAGAACATGGATAGGATGAACATCTAAAATATTACTGTATGGTGGCATTGTAAGTATTGGTAGTTTTAGGAACATGAGTAATATTTATAAATCATTAATTGCCACCACGACTTACGCTGGGGTCTATTTGAGAGTTGGTCAATGACTAACTGACTGAATCACTCACTATTTGATTGGTTACAAATCATTATTATCTGTTCTTATTTTTGTTGTAGGAGCAGTTGTCGACAAAGAGAAACAGAAGCGCGAGTTCTGTGCTGCTTTTATTGCTGATGGTGTAACTGTGTAGCAATCACTGGTGATACATCTAGACCACATACCATGAGTTACATGTAGGTAAACTTATTGTTTGTCCTTGTGGCTAACTAGACTGGTGAACCATTGCGAACCATATGGTCGACTGAGGGATTAATTCTATCACAAGTGATTCACATAAAGCACACACCCTTCACCATCACGGTCTTTTTGAATCACCCATTTATTAATGTTCTCCCTCACTGATCATTTCCAACAGTATCCAAGCCAGTAACCCTTATATATGCTCATACTGAACCATCCAATTCTCCTTTACGTTAAAGTCTTTTTTTCAGGTTCATTGTCATTCACTCACTAAATCCCATTCAGTCATGTATAAGAGTGACCTCTTTCATTCCCTTTGTTATTTCATCTAGTTCAGCAATTCTCGCTCTCTCAAAGTCCAACTCTCACACACATCACATTGATTCCCAGGGTCGCCAAAAGCTCTGTGACTATCCCTTGCTTTCTGCTTGCCCTGTCATTTGCTCAGCCATCCTCGAGTTGCTTCGAGCTGCTCCAATAGCTCAGGTACTAGCAGTTAGATACATTCATTGAACATCGCTCGCTAGCATACACGATCACATCTCAACTTAATAAGCGGCCATCAATTGAGCGTGCAACGGCACCATCTGCGTGGAGGCGATTAACACATTAACCCCGTTTTATCAATTTATCGTTCAATTTTGGAAACGGAAAAAAGTGTTAACGACGCCACGAAAAAAGGGAGGAGGTCAAAAAGCATTGCGCGTGAATACCTAGGTCTGCTGCCAGGGATTGCGGAGAGACTGCCATGAGTGAAGTCAATGAGGCGACATCACTGTGGCGGAAGGGGGCACATAAAGGACACATTGTAGGGGGAGCAGGGTTGCCCTCCTGACATCTCCCCACCCTGCCTACCCTCCATCACCACCCCTCTATTCACCCTCTGCCTCCCTGCAGCTCTGTCTGATTCCTCTTGGCGAGATGACAGGGTGACTGGGTTAATTACAGATGTCATATGATGGAGCCCCGGCCACCCCCACCCCCAACCTCCCCGTCGCCCCCAACCCACTCACCACCACCCCACCCCACCCCACCCCCAAGCGAGCCGCGCCGGGACGCTCGCCTGTGCGCTCCGCTAGGTTTGTGAAAGCAGGGCTGGAGGGTTGAAGCGGCAGGAGTTGTCCATTGACGGCACCCACAACCTTTTTGTTAGCCTCACAAAGTGGCCATAATTGATTCTCAATGATCACATGACTAACTCTTATTTCATGAGACCCATCTAACCCGCATCCCATTCTACCCTACCTTGGGTTCTCGGCGTGTTTTTCATCGATCCATAATTGAAAAGAGTGATCGTCTTTTTAAAACATTAAAATTTACTGTGTGCTACAATACTAATTGCTCTATCATAATAACCGTCATCCAACATATACATGTACGTACTGACACACTTTCAGGAACATATCGTTTTTATTAAGATAAATTTCAAGATAACATCGTATAGGAACTTCGGAAGTATTCTTCCAGCTGGATTTCCTTCCCACACCCACAATGGGACCGGTTCACACACGGTGAAGAAAATACTTCATATATCACATTTCGATATTCGTCAGCTACTAATAATTGTACCAGTAACACTACATTTCATATCAAGAATCCATTGAAATAGTTCTGTTAAAAAGATAGTTTGAAGAAAAGGACATAAAAGTCATATGACGTGATTCTATTGAGATTGGAAAATTCTATCTTAAATAACATCTATTCTCTTGTCTTGGGACAGATAATCATTACATCGATAAAGTTAAAGCATCATGGACCATCAGAATGATTCGATCACCATTAGAACTAATATATGTACAAATGTTGTCACGGTCGAGTCTGATGGAAATTGATGAAAACATCATATCATAGTCAAAACCAACCTATTAATGTCAACCTGCTAGTGGATGGTCTGGAGATGGAAAAAGGTAAGTCTTGAGGTAGATAGAAACGAAAATATCACACTATTGAATAAACGTATGTGACTTTCTTTTTTGAAGGAATATATAAGGAGTGCAATGAATGCTTACGTTCTAACAAGACACCTGACATGTTCTTGGACCGTTGGAGTGGGTTATTTTGTTTATGAAGGGCATATTTTATACCCTTATCTCATACGACTTAAATCGATAGTTTATCTGTTCACGTCGGTTTCATCAGACACACGAAACAAAGAGTTCCCCTATGAGACTTGACAGCCATTGTTACCGTCATGATCTACGTCGAGTTCAATATCCTCTTCACAAAACCAAATCTTAACTCTTTATGTAATTAATTCACGACCATGACATGCGCAGAGCGCCCAATTTCACAAGCTTCATTCATCAATCAAAGAAAAAAACATCTTAAGGAAACATTAAGAGCATGTGTGCGTTAAGCCATGATTACTATCATACAGATTCGTCGTAAATACACTTAATAATACTGATTGATGTATGGACCCAGTTGTTTTAATGTCGACTAAATTGTGCTTAGCCTGCACGCGCATCATTCTCTAGAAGGTCACTCGTATTAATGCTTCTTCGGACGGGATATACTAATTGTAACACATATCCCAACTATACGGGGTGTGCCGATTTCGATTCCGTGCAGAGGAAAATTTGTCGCTACTCATTAATATGCGATAAAACCTAATTATCGCTGACATTATGGGTCTACCTCTCTTAGATTTACAGTAAGTCTGCTAGACAAATGATGGTAGGGGATTTTCTCTTGTTCTGCTAGGAGAAAATGCCTGTAAGATGTTTTTAGTCGTAATTCAGAAGGGAAGAGTGCGTTTTATCTATTCAGTAGTTATTTAATAATCACTTGATATTACTAATATGGGTCTTATAAATAGTATATTATAGCACCGCTGTAATAAGATAATGTTGGTGGCACCGTTCCTAAAATTGGATAAAGTAGAAACAATAATAATAACCACTATATACGGGAATGACATTCCTAGGTCTCATTGTGGGCATAAGAATGTGCCAATCATTGTAAAATACTATGCTATTCTATTATTATAAACTTATGTACGAACTTCTATGAAATACCACCCGCTGCTAGGGATGTAGTATCAATAATGTTCAGTCGCACTGTGCCTGTAGTCATTGTTTGAGCGCACTGTGCCTGTAGTGGATGCCTCGGGTCAACATTTTTATATCATATTGGGAGTGCAAGACGTTGTCAGGTCCAGTAGGGTCCGATAATGGGGGACTTCAAGATTCCTCCCACTACTCTTCCCTCTTTTTTCTAGGCTTACTTGCATTCCCTCAATCTGTGACAAGTAACGTCACTGCACGGTTACATGCCCAATTCGTAAAAATTAAAACAATGCATCGAGAAAACTGTCAAATACAAAACACTGTTGGTCGGAACATCGGCAAGACACAGATTACAACGTTGATTGACTTGAAGTACTTGCACCACTGGCATATGAAAAAAATTATACAGGGCGGGTTGCATGCTGTCAGAATGAATGAGGGGGGATTTTTTTAAACAGATGATTTTGGGTGGAGATGCAGTCTAATGTAGTGCACAGAGGCGTCTTGGTGGGTGGGGAGAGGGGGGGGCAGGGACTAACATCTGTGTCATTAGGCCCAATGAGAGGACACCCAGTGCTCAGCAATGATTAGCTCATCCTGCCCAGACTTTGATCAACGAGGGAGATCCAAGTCGCGGGGCAGCTTATCTTACTAATCGGTTGGCACTCAAGTTGGGGTCGCGGCTTAGTTCGACAGGGTGTGTTATATCAGTCGTGGGTGCGGGAATGGCGTCTTGGATTCTTTGGACAAATATCATAATAAACCATATCAGCTTCTGTGTTATTCTGAATAGAATTCCCGTATTTCTGTTAGATTGTATGAGACATTTCAGTTAGTGTAATTACCCGAGCACTTACCCTGGTAGAAGTATGAAGGGGAACTGGAGTTCTAACGAGCCTAGGGCACTACTGAGTGCCCTAGGATAACAAGGCTGCCATTAGACCTATTAGTCCGGCACAATTCCTGATGGTTAGGGTGTCACCGTACAAGACCTCGTCAGATACCTACGTAATCTTTCCTTCAGAAATAGAAAGGTGTTGGGTGACTTCCTCCGAGATACCATCGAGTTCTAAGTACATTGTACTCTCTTTGGTGTTAATAAAGGTCATTAAAACACGCGCCCTCTTACTGAGCATTTACAGAATAATCAGCAACAACCTTTTTAACACGTACATGCACGGTATCCTGTATCGTGTACATGAACTGTACTCTTTTTTATTTATGACATTACATGAGCAATCTCATGACAATATGAATTTAAAGTGGAATTGCCATATGGTTTGATGTAGAATGGCAATTGTACATTGCCACCGAATCTCCATGTTGGAACTTGCGCCTTAATGCTTGAACTCTTGATCAAGGATTGTACTGGATTGCTTAGAATTTGATTCTAGCTTCTATCGCGTTGCCTGAAATCTGGCTCTGGAAGGGTGGTTTTACATATCATAAATAGCTGTAGACATGTACATATATGAGAATAAACATACATTTATACTTCATTTATGATCTCCTGGTTTTAAAGCTCAATCAGCATCTAATGTAAAATGAAACTTTGCGAACAGTATGTGCCACACGCAATTCCAAATAATACAGGAACTACACCTGGGTCGTGTAATTATATATATTTTATAAAGGAGAAATCATTATAAACATGTACTTATGTATTAGATTCCTGCAATCTTCTCCTTTGTACTATGCAAGCTACCGGTGAGTAAATAGAGCACAGATGTGCACCTTGGGGCAGCCCGCATCCTGTACACACTAATCACTGCCAAGTATTCCTCCCAAACCTATCTTAGCATTTAATATGAACACATGTCCTAACTGTAATTCTCATTTTCAGACATTACATTGTTAGTTAAACACATTTTTAATTCATTTATCATCGGTTTTAATTCAACAAGATTATCTCGAGCAAAATATCAATTTTCTATCAAAAATAGGGACATGATTACCATATTAGGCAAAACTGGCATGGGATTTAACAATTTATGAGTGGTATCTGAACTACAGATGGTCCATCAAAAAGAGAACCAGGGTTACTTCTACATGTTATAAACAGTATTTTTGTCTTGTAAAACTGTCTGCATTCACTGTTGCAGTCTCCAGAAATCCTGCCATTGGCGCGTATTCCCATCCTGCTCAGTCGCACATATCGCATTTAGGTATTGACGCTGGCTAATCTGGATCATTTGAACAATACATTAACGTCCAATTATTCAAATTTAGGGCAATTCATATATTTCCATAAATAAAGTTTTCTAGCTCCTCTCACTTCTTCATTAGTATTCCATCCATAATTTGGGAAATGAGAAAGACATACAATAGAAACGCAATAGAACCTTTGGTAGATCTTTCTATAGTTATAAGTGACTTATCAAAGGAAGGCCAAAAAACCGCTGTGGACTTGTGAATCACATCTCCCTATCCCCTCCAGGCAGGTGACTGGCTTTGCGCTCCTTACCTTGAGCTCTTAAATCCATACAGCACTCCGCCCCTGACTACCCGGCTACTACGGCCTTGCCGCAAACGACGATTTGACAAATATAATCTGTGTGGCTACGTTCACGGACGACTGCGGCCGAAGGACCCAGTTCGCGGCGGATACTGACCCACAAAAAGATGGTCCTCCAAAATGAAAATTGCCATAAAAAGTGAGCAAGCATGAACGAAGTACATGGTAAACAAACTGCTGTGGTCCGGCTAACACAGACAGGCGAGGCAAGAAAGACCCAGACTCAACTGAAAAAAACATATCATGGCTAGTAAGCGGGGGCGCTTACAAATAAAGAACCATAAAATATATATTATGAAGAGTAGAAGAGCTAACATGACAAGGTAGATGTTCCAAAAGAGGGAAGGAAACAAGTTTATATGGATCTGGTTTTGGTGTTGAATTATAACACCACAGAACATATTGTATGTCAACATGAGACCAGATTTATATGTAATATGATGACAAAGAATGAAAAAAAGAAATTCTGAGTGGATTCATCTCAATTTTTAAGTTTCTCTATATGTTCTTCCTTTGCTCACGTATATTGCAAGATGAATACGCTTTCCTGAATCATTTGTCTTAAGGAAAATCGATGCGAGGCTTGACATGTTCACGTGACATGTTTATTATCAGCTCAAGACATACATGACGTTTTAAATGCACCGCGAGCCTTCCATGATGTGAACGCGATAACCGACGCTGACACGTGTGACCGAGATGACCTTGGGGTCACTGCAGGGGTCACTGAAGGCGATAACAAACTCCAGGAGGGACACCCGATTACCGGTATAGCCTATATCTCCAAGCGGCCCCTCTGCACTACTACCACTATGAAAACTTCCTTTGTAGACGACCTTTCATAGAGGCAGACGACAATTTGCTACATGTCTTGAGTTTTTCAAACTCAGACATTTCTCCCGTCGATCCTTGCTCGGCAAACAAACTTCTTTTGTATGTACACTGTACTCTATTAGCCACGTGCTCTAGACCACTTCTGATTGATGTCTAATTGAATTCTAGATATTCTACATTGATTTCTAGGTCAACTATCGAACCCAAAATAAGTGTGTACACATATAGCTTCTCATACATTAACGGGTAGAGTCTTTCTCTTTTCATAATTCGGTGCTATGTTCGAACAACAGTGTCCACCAACTCTACAGTTCAAGAGTAAATACTAGCAATGATAAGGTGACGAGGCATATGTTTAACAGATGTCTGGTTGACACTGATCAACCTTTTAAAGGTTTCCTTCCGGACGCGCCATCTTGAATACAGAAGTAGACATCACAAGCATTTGGTGCTAATCTTTTGACGGTCTACATGGTCGACATCTTTTCCTTCCTGTTTCTTGGAACGAGTACAAACAAAACGTCTGGCCCAGTCTCGTCTCCTTCTTTGAGATTTTTGTTTTTTGGTTGGTTCGATTTAACGTCCAATTAACCTTTGAGGTAATACCAGACTTTCTCAAGGTTCTTCCACACCACAAGGGTGGTGATCGAATCTATGTAATGAATTTATGTAGAGATCTCACTCCTACACATTTACTGAGGCGAGAGTTCTTTTAGTTCCCATACCACATAGACATTGTATGAGAACGATTGGCCTTTGAACCTTCTTCGAGAGTGTTTTTTTTTAATCCGGTTTCTTCAGAACCAAAGTTTGTGTGCTTTCAGACCTATTTGAAAGATTGAAGCAGTGAACAGCTCTATCCTTTGCTATCAGGCACTATTTGGGACAGATGTGACGTTTCCAGAAGTGAAACGTGGAATAAATCTGTTAAATCTCTTGTGAAATCGACGACACGAAATCAAGGACAGAACGATCTGAATTATTTCCATTGAACTTTTCCGTAAAGAGTGGCTTCACATCGCTATGCTGTGTAATAGTACTATCGAGGAAATCATGTTAGTCATTGGTGGGTTTTGGAAATATGAACCTTGTTAATATCTTTGTTGTAAAAACAACACGAGAGTCGTGACAAAGGTGCTGGTAACATTTAGCAGAAGCAAATGGCACCTACTGCCGCACCCACCGTTGCAGTTTTCTAGTACTAAAACGGGGGGCATATATAGCCCGCCCCTGCCGACCTCTTCCCTGCAGTGAGCAGCTCGCGGAGTGAACCGGCAACAGCAGCCCGCACGGCGATGACCAGACCTACCAGCCCGTAACCCGAGCCCGTTAAGCAGTGGAGGTGAGCACCTCCGAGCTGATAAGGCGAGCAACACAAGAGCCGCTCACGCCCAGGCACGGCGATAACCCGGGCCGGCGGCGAGGGGCCGAGTGGCGGCCCCAGAGACCACCAAGACGTCGGGCGGGCGGGTTTTATATCGCCGCGAGACGGTTTGTCTGCCAGTTACTCATAACCTGATGGCGGCCACCGCCATTACGCCCACTCCGCACTGAGGTGTGTAAACAAAGCATCGGGTTTGGTTATCTGATTTCGGCGCGGCCATTAACGCAGCAGGCCTATTTGTCGTTACTTGTAAAATGAGCTACAGATGACAGAAATAAAGCCGTTTAAATATATCTCACAGTTTCCTCTGTAGCCCAGTAATGGCTTCCGTTAATATCACCAATGGCTTCCCCATGTATACGTGTATGTTAACTTAAAGATGGCCATGCAGCACTCGAAATTCTTGCAATGCCTTGATATCTGGGAGTTCCACTGAATATTCTCTTCATGTCGTAACCCAGAGTAAATACCAAAACAGTGATATAGTAAAGAATATCAGCTGAAAACTCAGAGTGGAACTATAGTTGACAAGCGCGAATACATAAACAGAGTCTGATATGATACAGCTGTGATGTTATGAAATAGTACAGCCCTTTAATTGTGCATCTTGAGCCTCCTCATTGAGACTGATGTAAGAGCAATCATGCGACAGTTATGTCTGTAGAGCAACCCGCTCCAACACCCTCAATACTAACCAAAGAGTCAGCAATACATTGAGACAGCTCCTTGTGACCTTCGAAGCAACTCCGCAACCCCACCGAGTCACCCTTTCCTTTCCACCCTCACATCTTACCCACATACTGATGGCTGCTATTTGGGACTTGCCACCTGGACAACCAAAACACATAGACTGGCCAAGGTCCCTGGTCCACAGTGGTCATAAACCTGTCGAGTTTTTAACAATAACAATCAAGCTTTTCCCCACATTTTTCACCGAGAATATTGCCTACGTCGGTCGAGTTATAGACGCACACGAACTCCTGCAGAGAGCATGTAAAAACTACAGAACTAGCTCTCCGCCGTAGTATGTAAAAACACGTCCCATACCATCACAAAGATGTGATGGTATGAACGCTATTGTCTGAGCTGGAACACAAAACCGACGTCCTCTATCAATACACTGCAGGGAATGACTGGGAGATCTATGATCCTGCTAATTCCGCTTTAGGCGAGACACCAACTCCTTGAAGACTGGAATTATTCCAAGCGCACAGTAATGGTTTTCTTGGAAGATGACGAAACTAATTAAAGTTGAAAGAGCAAGAAAGTTATACTACAAAGAACACATTATATGACATATGATTAACTTCATAAGCAACGACAATACTACAATCTAAATGAACGCGGAGGATTACTTCGAATGAGATCGGCGATCGGGGTAGGTTTATATTCTTTGTAAAAGAAACCCATTTTAGCCTAGCTATGCCTGGATATGATTATTGAATTAACGCCAGCATTCAGTGGCGAATTCAACATTTAGGAACGGAACAAGGGATTTGGATGGGAAGGGTCCAGTCACCCATACCTCAGTCCTTTAGTTAATGTGGAGGCCGGTGTGCCCAATGAACCGGAAGTGAAAGTTTCTCAATGGTAAGGGCGGTTAAAACGGGGGGAGAGTGTCCTGACCTGCCCGATGTACCCTTTCCCTCCTCCTCTGAGTATCAACTTGGTTTCCAGACAAAAGACCTGCTATGTTCATTTGGCGAACTTCCCACGAGCACTACTACTATATCGTGTGCGACAATCTCACGAATTCAATCAACAGAAAACTATCACTGTTTCTGTTCGTACAAGATGAGCAAGCAACCAGAAGGGCTGTGTGCCCATAAGCATTGTTGTCCCTGGTAAACCCAATCAGCACACAAAATATGTCACAGGTATCGCGAAATGTAATTAGTTCTGCAGGCGACATCTGCTGAGGGGACAATTAGAGGGGAGTGAGAGGAGAGCTAGCTTACTGATGAGGGGTGCAGCCGACTGCATGTCTACACGAGCAGGGCGCGTCAGTAACCCAGTTAATGACGTTTTTACGCCACCCGTGCACTTGTAAACGGTGCCTCATGTGTCGGACGAACGTGTGGCATGGCCCACCTCGACCGGCACCGCCAACCAGGCCTGTCTCAGGGGTGGAGACGGGCGGAGACGGTCCGCGGGTGGGCGCAGACGAGTGGTGGGCGGGGAAGTGCTGAAGGCAGGTACTGTAAGGAGGAAGGAACCAAGACATAGGACACGGGAATAAAATGATGGGTGGAACAACTAGGCAATGGACCAGTAATGTGGGAGGACGCAAAAGTATGAAGCCCTCGTGCCCATGACATCTGACCCGTGTCAAAAAGGACCAGAAACAAAGACTTGGGCGTGTCAACTGAACCCGATGACGTAGAGTATGTGCATGGAACGCTACTTAATGTTCACACACTGCAGCGCTCAGAAATCTTTCGTCCAGTTAATAAAGGCAGTCTTGTGACGCAGTGTGCATCTGCCAGGAGAGTCATCGACTGACGACAGATATCTCTGGTGTCTGAACAGCTTCCTTTTACCACTTCCGAGTCGGGACTCGCTTGGTATGGGCTGGACGATGACAAGCCATGTTTCACCTCTAGTCCAGGCTGATCTACTTATCTAACCCCCTGCCATCTCATCCTAATCCAGGTATCTCCCTTGCCTTAACCACATAGCTGATCCATCCCATCTACTTCCAGTTTAGCCTGATCTTAGAAATAATCTGCACGGCCACAAAAGCCTGCTTTATAACGACACTCAGCATGTATTTTATTCTAGGTCACTGAATTCTGGACCTGTAAAGTCTCCCAACTTCCGAAAATCTAACATGGACCAAGAAGTCTTTAGTAGTCTGCAACTGTTTAGAGTCCTCTGACCGGTATGAGATATGAGGAGAATTAGGCTACTGCAGGTCAAATGCCGTGGAGTCAATATTAGCCTAATCTGCCCGTCTTATCTCTCTTTATCCATTTCTGATCTATCTAACCAATTTCAACTAAATTTGATCCTCTTGGGTAGCACATCACTTGTCCACTTGACTTATAAAATATCACCCGTCTAAACCAAGACCAACCAATGTGATGAACTTGCAATAAAGTCTTAACACTAATCTCACTTGATTCCAACTCAAAGCTGACTGACCCATGTCAAACATCTCCAGACGGATATCAACTTAAACTCGAGCAAATTTATTCTTCTTACTCTAATTCAGTCCCCATTCTTTTCATCAAGTCCACACAGGCTTCCTAACTGGGCTGACACATTTCTATTTGTACCATACCTATCTTCATCTTTTCCTAATCTCATGTCCCTTTATCAATCGTCTCGCTTTTAAACCACATTAACCCCTCCCTCTCTGTTGATCCAGAAATGATTCTATCCCACTTGACTGGTATAATACCAGACCTGCTAGAAATTGACCTACGTGATACAATTTCCTTCTATTAGAGCTGGGTTTGGTGAGTCAGTCAAAGAAATTTGTCCTGAAGATTTTTTATCAGATCGTGTCGAGTCGGGTTTGTAGATTTGTTCCAGTATAATGGATACAGACTGCTTTACTTGAGTTGAAGCCATAAAAGCTGCTTTACTTATTCCCTCTTCTATCAAAGACAAACTCCAAAGTATTTCCCGTCTCTATATCTCCCATTACATGCACATGTGGCTCTAATATTCAATGATTTAGGCCAGAGAATTTAATGGTAAACTTGGGTAGGTATGTATAGTAGAAGTGCTTGTGAGAAACATTTTCAGGTATGTGACTGAGAGTGTTGGAGAAGAGATGTGTGGGAAGAGGATCGTGACTTCCAAGATTCCGTGTTATGTTCTGCGGTCAGAGGGTGACTGAATGGAGGCGTGATTTGTTCTGAAAGGATAGGTAAGTTAGCCGAGTGACTCAGTGCTTGGCTGGACTAGGTCACAGCTCCAATGCAAGTATACTTGTATATCGGTTGCTCAGCTTTCATGTTATCAAAGAGATGATTGTTGGATTCGGGCTGTAATTTAGCGTGTGGCTAGAAATGAGTAGGGGACACATCCTTGGTTTTAGCTGGCGTGAGTGACATTAGGGATGCGAGTCTACGTTTACTTGTGTGTTAAGTGAGTGCCAGTAGTATAGGCCAGTAAGCCTTCAGAGTTATCATTTGATGCAACAGCTTCTTGTCTGAGTAGGCATGGATAACGAATTACACATGATTCCTGACGGCGGTAACTCTAGGCCAGGGAGAAGCTCCAGCTAACTTTGTTTTGCACTGACGAAGGTTGTCCGTGTTTGGGTCTGCTGCTCGCCCCGTATAGTGTCTGGCGTAGATGGGTGTGTCTGAACATGGGAGAGTGATTTAACGCGGGTGCTGCAGTGTCACTGTGTGTGTGCCGTGTGTGCGTGAGCTACTCACCGAGCTACTCAGTGAGAGCGTCTGGGCGATACTGGGCCGCCATGCTTGGGGGCGGAGCAGGCCGGGGGGGTTGGGAAACTCGCGACGTAGGAGTGGGCAGAATGGGGCCAAACCACAGAGTTGTATCTGGGCGATTTCTGACAGAATCTCGGGCCGTCTCAAACCTCTCAGCGGAGACTTACCCTCGGCTAGTAACCCTTATCTGGTAAACCTCGCCTCTTGTCACGTTTGGATAGTTAATGTTATCTAGGGTAGCTCACCTGGTGAACCCTTGTTGATAAGCCCTTCTCATGAGCCTCACCTGGGAAACCTCAATTAATAAATCCTTGTCTAATAATCCTCGGTTGGTTAACCTTGCCTTATGAACTTCATCTGGTACCCCTTGATTTGTAATCACTGAATGATAACCTGCAGCTACTACAACATGCCTAGTCAACCTCACTCGATAAATTTCACCTGGTAAGTTTTGCCAACATATCTGGCCGTGCGTAGATTTGCCAAGTAAACCGCACATGCTAAGCCCTATCCGATTACTTTCCATTTGAATACTTTTTCTGGTAACCTTCAACTGTGAATCCTTGATTTCTTAAGATTAACTGGTCAACTAAAGCTGAAAAGATCACCCCGTAAATTTCCCCTTTAATAATATCCTCGCATATCCTCCCTGCTAAATTAAAACTTCATACAATAGTACATTTTACCAATACATCTCAATGCTAAACATTACCTGAAAAACTCTCCTTGTAAGCGATCTCTGGTTGTTGCAACTGATGAATATAAAAGTGTGCACACACTGAATGGCAAAGCTTTACTTTAAACCTTAGCCTGGCAAACAGTACTTTATAGGCTGACTAATAAATACTGTCTAATAAATCTGGCTGACAATGCGTTCTTGATAAACTTTGGCTGCTGCACCTTGCTAAAATTGGGAAGTCTTTCAGGCTGTTCACTAAGTAAATATGCATAGACCATGCTGGGAACGTCTTCTCAGTAAATTGTGTGTGGTAATTAATGGCTGGTAAATCCTAGTCGATAACCCTTGCTTCGTGAATTTCAACCGATTGGCAACCACGGAGAGGAAACCCTGACTATGTGTCCTATGGATCCATAGCTGATATTTTTTCCGATGAATTCTTCAGACATAACTGATCGGAAGGAGAACATGGGAGTACATCAGTCATATTAAGAACATGCAGTAACACGTCATACCTCTAAATACCTCTGTAAAATAGAGATTCTGGGTATGATATATTGAATTGAATACGTGTATATGAAACGCTAGTCAATATATACTATAGAAAAAGCCAGCTATCATTTTGATAATCAACGTTGGTGGCACTGTTTACTTAAGGGTAACACCAGACAGACATTCCCTGATCAGGGTAGACAGCTGGAGCCTTTTCCTGACTAATCCCACACGGTCTGTGCTTAGACTTATGGGTGGGGTTGAAGCGGGGCGGCCGCACTCTGATAACTGAAGATAAGGAATGGAGCAGGTTGGATTACTTCTGTTTGTTGTTTAACCAGGGGTTTCTATAGGTGCCTCAGGACTGGCTTCCCACAGGTTCCGTGTCCAGGGTACAAGCCACCTCCTTATATCACCAGTAAGGCCGTTAGCATACACGATATCAATCACGATCTCTAACCATAACAACTTGGGGGACTCCCTAGGTATCAGCGATTTAGCACTCCCGAACAATTCTGCCTAACTGAGGCATACTTTGAACTCCAAAGGCTAACAAATGCATCACGATGATTACACATGTTGATATAGGTATAAACTATCAATAGAATTTCCTGCTTCTTTGTCATTATACCATTTCTTCTTGTGAGGAGCAAACTACAATTCATGAAAAACAATGATACCTAAATAGAAACTAGCATCTATATTATCTCCTTCATATAACCAAATACTATGTAATAATAATAATTCAAATAACAGCACTTGGCTAATAGACAAGAGAAGAGAAAGGTTTCAAAGTCCCATGTGGATTATGTATTTTACTCACTGGCCATACTATGTAGTAAATGCAGTAAGTAAATTTGGTTTTTGAATGATACTAGCTCACATACTTTGCCTAATACTCTGGCCTACCCAATCGCAGACCTTTACCTATCTCCTCTGAATCTGAACCCCTCTTCTTGACCCCTTCTTCCCACAATCAATACTCATTGACCCCAACCCGTGCCCCCTGCTCTCGCCGCTCCGCGCGCTGAGGGCGCCCCCTGATGAGGAGGTTTGTGATAATGGCTGATAGGAGCCACAGCTCTCATGATGGTGTTTATACACTGCGCTACTCTGCGCTATGAACACGCGGCGACACTCAACTAAAGATTACCACCTGGTGTAGTCCAACCGTCTTTTTAAACATTTCATGGAACCTTCCCCGCATATCCTCTGGGTGGTGTGGGGATGGACCAAGGGGGTGGACATACCAGCGGTTATCATTACTCCTGCTGCTCACAGGAGATGAGACGGAGGAGCTACTCTGAGCAGCTCCTATCTGTAATAACCGCGGATGTGAAACGGGTCCGATGACTCCTTAGATCCGGAATGGTGTAGCAGCGAAGGAGGGGGAGGCTCTATAAGTAAAGTGGTACATTACTAATCTACTCTCCCCTTCTCTCTGTAATACCTACGTACAAGATATACCATATAACATTACTCCTGTATTTGCGCTCAATGTGCCTTGAAGTTAGTTTTAGTTGCAAGTCTAAAATCCTGTCTCAGTTACATATATCCGGCTTGTTCGTATAATATCAGAGATATCCTAATAGGAACAGCATGTGTGCCCGAAACCTTTAATGGTCGGCAGATGCATCGGTATATTTTAAACAAGAAAGATATGGTAATCATATTGAGCGAGATTAATAAAGTACATACCCTCAGGCACCAATGGCAAGTATATGTGCTGCAATCTAGTGGAAAATTGTATAAACACGTAGCAGATGACGTTGCTTATATTGCCAATGCAGTGCGCAGTTTGTTGCTCCGGGGAATGGTTATGTATAATTTCTCAGTCGGTATTCTTTTAGTGTCATCTGCCAGCTGACTCGATTGGGGTAATCCTATAAACCATATTTATTTTATGATACTGTATAGATTTACAGAATCATGTAAAGAGATCATGAATATACTCTTCATTCCCACGTGCCTAATGAGTTAACTATCATAGACAAATGGACCCTACTATCAGATTCCCCTCATCGCTTTTGCAAATATGTTCATGAATGTATTGTGTTGAAAATGCTCATAAGGTTTCTATGTATCTGCAACACTCTTGTATATAGCTCGAGCACGCACCCTGTCTGAACTAAGGTGGTCTACTGGTTCCAACAGGAGTTAGTTGGAGTGGAGACGGGGTGGACGGGTTGACGTCGGGGTGTGGTAAGCTACACGCTGTTTTTGTGTTTACAGTTTACATCCTGGCTGGTGTCTGTCTATATAGTTGAGCAGCTTACAGGGACGGGTTACCGTCATGACGGGTGTCAGTACACCTGGTCCTGGCACTGAGCAACTCAGTTCACAGGTTGCCGTCACGATGTTTATATATAGGCACACCACTACTATGAGGGACGAGGTCAGGGGAATGGCAAGCCAGACTTTATTACAGTGCACATTAATTATACATCTCAGGGGACCAACTGTTTCCCATGTGTGAATAATTAGGGAGATTAAAAGGGCAGGAAGGCCAGCAACCCCCCTGAGGGAAGTAGGGATGGGAGGTAAACCCCTAAACCTCTGCCTGGTAACACACTCTTCCCCACACGGTCCGAAACTATTTCGATCGCCAGTTCAGACTTCACTTGCAGATCAGCCATTTCAACAAACATCTAGATGTCATCTACACAATGTCTAACAGTTCCTTATTGATACCAACCTTTATCGCATCTCGGCTGACCTGACCTGTATTTTACAACGTCTTATCGTTCTACTCCGTACAATTCACCCTAATCAGAACCTCCATTGTGCTTTCCTATCCACCAGTACACCTGTCAATCTATATCACTGGTAAACGAGTGCATGTATACTCGTTATGCTAACCAAACCTATATCTTTCGTCATCCAAACAGCTAATAATAAAACTCTGCCTCGTGTCCCGCAATCCACGTGACATATATTGCACGTGTACATCATACCCCTCTATGATCTATACTCTCAGAGGATGGGCCCAGCCGCCATCTTCTTCCACCAAGGGATACATTGATCTTAACTTAGCATTCCCTATGGACATAACCCTACTTCAACCCGGGATATACACCCGGCATGCACGTACTAACCCACTTTGGTATTACACCAATCCAAGTTATCAATTGGTAGGACTACAGCTGATGGACATATAAATCTTCCCTGGAAATGTTATTCTTCTTGGGCACAACCTGCGAGCACATTCTATTCCAAAGAGGACGGAGATCCATAGATAAGAACATATTTGAGGAATGTTCCCCAATATCTTTAGACGGGCATCACTTTAAGCTTTTCAAAAAAACAATTTGTTTCTCTTCACCAAGCCATGAAAAATATGACGAGGCGATAATTTTTTGCTGGATCAAAGATGGCTTTTGAAGTGTCATAAAATGGACTTCAGACATACTTATTTAGGTCCTATCTTACACGCTCACTCCAAACTCTTAATATTTCACTCATTTCACTGTGTGCAATATGAAAATGAATACAAATTGCTTTAACAAAATTTTACAGTTAAGTTCTAAGTTTTCAAAGATGTTCCGATATCTTATAGTGTGTCACCCATAGGTTTAAGATATTGTATTCAGCTTAACTTTGTGTGTGTAGTATGAAAAGGGATAAGAATACTACGGTTTGGGAATACCTAGATATACATAATACTACGTTCTAGATATACATAATACTACGTTGAATGCATCCCTGACATAAATATCGC
Organism: Alentia gelatinosa; assembly: GCA_950022655.1. NCBI lineage: Eukaryota > Metazoa > Annelida > Polychaeta > Phyllodocida > Polynoidae > Alentia > Alentia gelatinosa. Next base: position 44,251,705 of record OX465583.1, on the reverse strand, counting down.
TCTACCGGTTTCTCTGACCATCCAACCGGAAATGAAAAAAAGCAAATCCATAGTAGCCTCTAGGTGCAAAATAAGTGAACTAACTTCGCGGGAATAGGCGATATATATGTACTATGTAGGCTCTGTGAATTAACGCCCATGCTCGATCTCTCTGGTCAAAGGTCATTGACCTTTATACAGAATGAATTATGCGCCAACTCGATCCTTGACCATAGGTCCCTTAATATTACAGGAATCAACCATAGGCCCCCTTTATGGATAGGGCAGGGGTTGGTGACGGCGAGGGCACATGTGCGGGGTGAGGGAGCATTGGGTGGAGAGACGGTAGGGTGGGTATGGGTGTGGGGCGGGTCGCGGGCAGCGGGATATGGGGGCCGTACCAACCGGTTGCAGCGCAAAGAAAATGGAGCACCTGGGACGTGGAGCAGTCTGCCCCCGGCTCCCGGCTACCGGGGCTACGGCACTAGGGGCACGGGTGTAGGAACGGGTGTAGGGTACAACAGCTGCAGTCGTGGTCAGGGGCCATCTGTAAACAGTCCTTCAGCCTTCAGGACACACCAAGCGAGAAAGGGCAGCGATCTCTGGAATTGCCAACAAAATATGGCGAGTATTGAGCTATCATTTCAGAGTCATATCTCCTACCGATGGTTTAGAGCCTCGGAAGCAATACTCAGGTGCATTATGAAATAATAGCTCAATACTAGCCATTTCATGTTGGCGATTCTGGAGATCGCTGTCCCTTCCTCCTTGGTGTGTCTCCAAGTAGCTGGGACACACCAAGGGAGAAAGGGCAATAATTGTTACAGATCCAGACAGCACCTTCAAATGGCATTCACGGACGCATTGGTTAGAGATCGCCGCCTTTCATTGATAAGCCAGGGCCACTGTCATCCCACTAGCGCTCCCACACAACGTGCAGAGATACTCAGGCATGACAAAGTGTGCGCCATCACAGGGAACATCTTTAAGTCACCACTGCCCTGCCGTGATACCGACTGCGGTCTGCTGGGGAACGAGGGCAACAAAAAGGACAAGTTGGCCCAAAAAGTCGCCCCGCCGACGTCGTAAAGTATAGCCCGTGAGACGGCGTGTTCCCTATAGATCCTCCCTCCCCCACCCACACCCCCACCTCCGCCTACCCTCAGCTCCGCCCAGCACGTCCCAGTGACAAAAAGAAAAGTTCTCACGCCAGCAGATCAGCTGATGCTGCAGGTCTGATGCAGGCAACTTCCTACTCCCAGGCGGCTGGCATGAGGCTGGGAAGGGCTCCGATAGCGAGCTAAAACAAGCACACTGAAGAGAATGTGTGTAATGACGGGAGGAGAGCCAGAGATCGTTGCTATATATGTATGGAGAGTGAATCCTGGTAACTGTAATGGCAGTATGGAGGGATAATAGGGAAGGAGACAGAGGGGATGGCAGAGGGTATTGGTCATGGAGAATGGACGCAATAATGAGGAGTGGGGTGTACGTAGCAATGATAACCCTGTATGGGAATATAGATACATGCAACGATAAGGTGCATGTGAATGTACACTAAATGTTAAAAGAATAAATAACATAGCAACCCACTCTCAACTCTTAAATGGAGAATGTAATGAGAAAAGTGAAAGCAAGAGATGAGCATATGGTAAAATGTTCAAATTGATGATGGGAAGTGGAACAGAGAATAGTGCTTGAGAGGATAAAAGATAGCACTCCTTTGTAGGCGAAGGCCAATCAGAAAGTCACCTCACTTATAAAGACAAAGGAAAACACGCGTCCAGTGTTCACTCTACAGGTCCCACCCAATAACAATAGGAAGGACCCACAAAAGGAACTGTCAAGCGAGCCTGTCAGTTGGGACCGGTTTAGTAGCACTGCTGTACAGCCTTCAGGTTAGGCTTGCATTAGGACTTTTAGGACGTTAGATATGCGTGTGTGAACACCCAGGTCTGGTGGGACTTCTGTCACCGAATCAACATCTTCATAAAGTAGGCCTAATGGTCGATCCCCAGCATAAACACGGCGTTATGGTGATGGCCAATTTAGCAGAGGCTCTCATAATTCCACGGACTTCCATGATTAAAATAAAACATCTCAAATGGACGACCGACTTGGAATTCCGAGGCCAGCATTGAGGGATTATTAGTTCCCAATAAGATGATGATTCTGGTATAGGAATTCAGTGTAATTAATGAGTAATCCATACGATGAGGGTGGGACATAACCCAGTGAGAAATGTCCCATGCCACCCCAACGCCAACTCTCTGGATTACCACTGTGGTTTAGTAGTGGGCGCCACTGGTTGTTTGTGGGAAGCCTATCCATCATTACTGGCAGAATCAACAACTGGGCTTTAACCGTTATAGATGATGTCCCTTTCTGAAATTCCAATAGCCCAATGTAGGATGCGGACTGAATGAGGACACTCGATTGGAAAAAGCAGTGGGTTCCCCCAGGAGAATTGGGCACTCGTATTTCCCTTGTTGATAGATTCAAGTTCATGTATAAAACTGGCTAAATGTAGATGGCGCTACAGTCGACAAACCAATAGCACAGTACACCCTGATCAACCTTTAGTGAGAGTGTCAATAATCAGCGTTATGGCATGTTTGCATCCCGACAGGATCATTTAGTAGTCTCATGGTGTCCATTGGATAAGGCACCTTGTACATAAAAGTAGGTGTGTTGCCAATAATAGTTTCTGGATTTTTCATTGATGGTGTTTGCATTGTACGCCTGAGTCATAATCAGGTCCATACCACCCCGAGGTAAGAATCTAATGGTACTCTCTCACAGCTCCATTTAGCTACGAAAAAAGTCACAAAGTTACATTTATACACACTAACCCAATTTAAATAAAACAGCGCCTGTGCACGAACGGGACACTGAAAGAGCACCCATCCATGCACAGGCGGGAGCAATGTGAAAGAGCTAAATCTGCCCCATCCAGCACAACATAACGGTAAATGCGTGTGATTAAACGCACATAGCTTTCAATCGCCTATACCCACAATGAACTGCCACAATTACATAGAATGCGAAAGTTCCTGTATGATGGATGGTCTCTGAGATGACACACATAGATACAACGATGATTACTCCGATCGAGGAGGTAATTGTCAACGTCATGGGATTAGCGGTTCAACGCTACCCCTCCCCTGTTCCTCCTACTCCTCCTCGTCCTCCTCCTGCAACAAACCATCCCAGCACACTCACATATCCCTCACTCGAGGGTCAGAATAACAGTGAACCGCTACTGACCCAGATTCCCTATCAGACATGTCTGCATGGACAACGGCACATGCACTCTTCTCATTCATGGCTCTTGATGGATACACTTTGGGGGTCTTATAAGATAGAAGACTGATTCCGATAGCTGCCTGGAATCTCATTGCGACAATTAGATCTGAAAATGCGGATTTACGAAGTTATTTGGTGATGAGGTGATATGATTAGAACATAGTCCACAGTTGGGAAAATGTAGGAGATGTAGACGACAGCGGTCAGAGGCAGTGATACTACAAGGCCTGGAGATGTATCCCCTTTGTGGATTTGTTGGAGTGTAGTATATTGGTATACACTGTAGTGGAGGCACTGGTAGAGAGAGATACACTTACTGACAGATCTCCAGGGTGTGATCGGTGCTGGCTAACCGACACAAATATCATCATGCCCTCTGAAGGAGGGTAACAGTTTGGGGAAGAATCTGATCCCCCGAGCCCCCTGGCCGAGTGAAGCCAGCTCAGGAACTGCACGTGATGGAGAGGGGCAACGAAGAAGACATGGGACGGGGAGGCGGGTATGTCCGCTGAATGGGGTTGATGAATGGGTCGCCAGTATGAAATTACAGAAAAGTTCTATAATTATTATAAAGTGAGATCAACTTACGTGCTTTGCACGGATCCTCGGGGTCGGCGGCTGTGTAGAGCGGATGAGCGGCCCGGCCTGACCCGGCGCCGCGCTGAGGGTCCCGGGAAGAGGCGGGCCGGTGGGTGCCGCCGCCGATGCCACCAACGGTCACATTGGTAGGGGTACGAAGGGAGTCCGGGACCCCCGGGCCAGCTTGTTGGCGGGCCGGGGCCGGGTGGAGGGCCGCCTGGGCTCCCAGAGGTGGCCCGGAAATGGTCAGCGTGCCGATGAGCCCCAGAACGAGTAGCGGCCACATGGTGCGGCGGGTCCGGCGACAACAAGAGTAGGAGGAAGCACCGATCCTGTAGGCTGCCCCACCACCACCTCCACCACCACCACCAGCACGACTAGCGGCCGCGGGTGGACTAAGACCGGGGCTACTACTACTACGATTACAGCTGGCCAAGAGCGGAGAGCCCTCACTACTACCACCACCACCACCACCCCAGCTGGGCCCGGTACTCGTTCTACGGACACTAAGCAAACTATTCCGAGAGTTGGTGGTGGCCGCCGTGCTCGCGCTTCCCCGCGAACGGGGCGGGCATGGTCCGTACAGCGGGCGGCGGGGGGTGGCGGGGTCCAGGCCCGGCGGCGGCGGCGGCGGGGCGCAGTACTGCGGCGTCGACGGCGGGAGACTGTGACGCTGGCGGGTAGCGCGGACTTCTCGTATCCCAGCGCTCATGACGCCGATCTGAGTGTGACTGAATAGCGGGAGGCCGTACCGCCACCAGTACCTTCCTCTGCCGCCGACACAGGGGGCAGAGAGCGCTGTGACGGTCCACACGCTTCGCTGAGTGGTGCGTAGCGGCGACAGTTGGGGTGGGGGAGTGTGACTGACTACCAGGAGTGCCTACAGAGGGCAGTGTGGCATGGCCCACCATCACCACCACCGCCGCCACAACCACGATAAAGCACCCAGTTCCGGCATGGTAAACCTATTCACAAGTCAAGAGCATCATGATTATCCATAGCCAATGGGCCTCTATCACTGGGAACGGGCCTAATGCTATTGTATTCTAACCTCTCCACACAACTTCTGCCTAGTCTAATAGGGGTCAATGTCAAGAGGGTTGACCGTCAGACTGAATGGTTGGTCAATATCACTTGCAAGGGTCCTCCTATCAATTTAGATGTAAAATAAGTTCAAGCCTGATATTGATATGACTGGCTGAAGGCAACAGCCACGCGTCATATAAAATATGGGACTATATGAAATAAAATACACAATTACTCTAGGATAAGCCATCTTACACTCCAAGCCTGCATGTATGCTCCAATTGAAGTTATTTTAATTAGATCATGTTAAGAGAGAAATAATTATTTCATCTAAATGTAACTTTACAGGAGTGATTACAATATGTATATTCAATTTTGACATACATGTGATTAAATTTATTGTTTTAATCATGATAAATGACTACTAAAGACTTGTCACGTAGCCTTATCATATGATCATAAAGGGTGCAGCTTGAGTAGTTCAGAAAGCTGCTCGTCGTCCACTCTAACTCTAAGTGTAGTGTGGACTCCACCGCCCTTCGTTTCAATTAGAGTAGCTCAAGCTTATCTGAAATTTGAAATCAATAGTTTTTATTTCCCACAATGCGTGTATTGTGGTCGTGTTCACTTATTCATGGGTCATGCATATATTCAGACGTGTGCGTATTCTGTTTCCCTGAGAAGGCTTTCACGTGAACTAAGTTCATTTGGTTCATTTGCCAGGTGGCCTTATTTTCTATTACATAATGTCATGTATCCAGCCTTTCAACAAGATAAGCTCCCCAGTTCACAAAATCAGTTATACAGCATCGCACATTGATATTTTGAACGGCTGCAGTTTGTCAAAACTTTTCTCACGGGTAGACTTCAAATTGATTAATTGTGATTTTCGAAGATTGATTGTTGTAACATAAGACCGATTTTTTTAATATTTATACTTTATCTTTTATTTGGGTAGTTTGACATCCAATTTGTTCGATTAGACTTCTATACTTAATCGTTTCATATTGTGTGCAATGGAGCTATGCAAAGCGACGCCCAGTGATTCTCAACGAACATAAGGCGATTTCGTCAAGATCTTCACGTCAGAGGGCACCCCCGTCGACCTGCTGGCAGACTGGAGCCGCTTGGAGCGCCCCTTTACTATAATTATCCATAGAAAGTTATAGTTTTTAATGTCAGGAAATGTGTTTCAAATTTGTTCTCCCCTTAGTATCTCTCTTCGATTCGGTTTATATAATGCATGCAGATTGTAAGGAGATTATGCCTTAAATATTAAATGGTCAACATTTTCAATGTGGGGCAATTTCCGGAAGTTAGAAGGATCCCGGACGTGGCCGTTTTTGCAGCTCTCTTTATTTTCTGCATCGATGCTCACACTATTTCATCTTATACAAGGCAGTTTTTGTATCTAGTTCAGAGATGTAATTACATGATCAATATGTCTAAAGTCAGTGCATAATAGAATCTATAGGGTATCTGAAATAAGAAGATCTTTACCGAAAGATGTCACACATGGTCGGATTGAGCAACAGAGATATGGTGCTCACCAGGTATCAGCAGTATTCAACATCCTATGAAGCACAGGTAAAATACTCCCATGAGCAACTCACCTAATTAGGGTAGGGGAGACAACAGTCTTGGGTGGCATGCTCAATCTAATGACTGTGTAACATCGTAGACTTTGGGTTACATGTTACATTCTATCAAGGTAAGTCTCACTTAACCTGTGTAGTCTACTTCTTGTTACTGGGATGTCGGATATCAACAGAGATTTTGACACTAGCAGTGCTCCTTCAGATAAAGTTTGTAGGCAGTTGGTAGTCTAGTCATCTTTCTTTTTCTGAAAATTTGTATCCTGGAAGACAATATCATCTGAGCTGATCATTCTCATGTAGAACTTGGTGAACATTTTGGCATTCATCCACCTGGCTCTCATCAGAATAGTTTGCATCAGCAAGTCTCTTAGGACAATATCATCTGAGCTGATCATTCTCATGTAGAACTTGGTGAACATTTTGGCATTCATCCACCTGGCTCTCCTCAGAATAGTTTGCAACATATTCATGTAGAACTTGGTGAACATTTTGGCATTCATCCACCTGGCTCTCCTCAGAATAGTTTGCATCAGCAAGTCTCTTAGGACAATATCATCTGAGCTGATCATTCTCATGTAGAACTTGGTGAACATTTTGGCATTCATCCACCTGGCTCTCCTCAGAATAGTTTGCATCAGCAAGTCTCTTAGGTTGGCTTTTGAAGTAGCTGCTCCCTTATATGCCTTGAAAAACTGTGTGTTAATCCCTACCTCCGACATGCTCGTTTTTATCCACCTTGCTATGGTATATTTTGAAACTGGATGAGGATCCTTCCCCAGCGTTATCCTGTGTATGGTTCACTTTGCGTTGCTTTGTGACATTACAGTATGTTTTTAATACCCTAAGGGCAAAGTATCTTATCCTTGAATTTAGCAACACTGAGCTGCTCTAAGGCCTGTACCTTCCTTAGTATGTTTAACTAAATTTTTAACTGTAAAACAACATCCTTGTCATTCCAAATAATAGCCTCTGTCTCAATGGCATATAGAGTTTGTGTTATTTGAGCTGTTGTCAATGCTAACAACATAAGTTTGTTTGTTTGGGTAGTTTAACATCCAATTTATTCAATTAGACTTACTTTGATTTACTTTACCAAAATTTGCATGTTCTGTTGGAGTAACAAGGTATTCTGCCTGGTTGATCTCTTTTCAATTATATCTTATCAAAAATCTTGCATTCCCTGAGGAAGTCAAGAGTTTCTCTCTTGCCAATGTTATGGAAAACACTGTTCATTCCTGTCGCATTCTTTAGGAGTTTCTTCCTGTTCTTCTTTGTGGCCTGACAATGAAGCATTTGATGTTTTACACTCAACAGAGTGCTGCATGCCTGGCACACAGGTGCTAAGTCACCTCTTAAGAGGTGCCCATGTGTCAGTTTGGTGTGAACGTCTGCCCACAGGTCAGTTTCACCTGTTCAGTTCATGTCAGGTTGTCTTTCCTCCAGGTCAAACTAGTAGCCATTACAATTTCTCATAGTTTGTTATATTTGGTATGGTTTCAGAGATTCCACCAAGTCTTTTGAATGTACTCCTTGGCCATTAGTTTCAGGTCTCCAACTGTTTTGCTTGATGTGTTTTTGGCTGCTTGGTCTGCAGCTTCATTTCCTTCTATTCTGATATGACTTGGTAACCAAGACATGCTTATCTCTTTGCCATGTTCTCTCTTCAGTTCTTCAGAGAGGGCGTTCACTGCAGTCTATAATTGGTGACGTTTATTAGAGAAATACTGTCAAACACTAGAGATTGAATTCTGTGTATGTCTGTTTGACGTTTCTTATGACAGCATTCTTTGGATCATGCTACCCAATGGCTTGTAGACAAGATTGAGAGTCTGAGAAGATTATAAATTTCTTGTGTTGTGACACTATCATCCAAATCAAGGCATGCAATATTGTATTGGCCTAAGCAGTGAAGATGCTACTTTTGCCATGGAGGGCTTTCTTTAGGGTATCATATGGGGTGTGGACTCTAAATCAAACACAGTTACCTTCTTATGAGCCATCTGTATACACTGGGACATGGTCATTGAATCACTTCCTCATGGTCTGGTATTCCTTGAGGAAGACAGCTTCAGGAGAGTCAGCTTTCTTTTACTTTGCCAGGCCAAACAGGGTTGATGGTGTTTCTTGATCCCACAGAGGGATTTCAGGGGGCCTCTCAACTGTTATCCTCTTCATTTGGATGCCTGCTTCTCTGTACTGATCTTGTGTTCTTACAGGAAAAAGTGGTTATGTCCATAGTCCAGACGTGATTGGACATCTTTATATGGTTGGCAGTGTTTCAGAATCTGTTCCCCAGTCAGGATGACAAAGGACCTTCAGGAGATTCATAGCTTTCTGACACTTTCTCCTCAGATACTCACATTTTCTGTTGTTTCAGCTTCATCTTATTTTCTTCACAAAATAAAGTCCACTTTTTCAAAGCAACTTCATATTGTTTTTGTTGAAACCCTCCATGACTGCACATATTAGCCAGCAGCGTCTGGATTCAACCCCTGAGCATGTGGTGCCCTGTCTAGATCACCCATGCAACAAGGTGCAGGGGCCAAAGTTCTCCCGATCCCAGATTCTTCCGAGGCACCAGTTCTATGTGCACCTGTTGTTCGCCCGACCTCCTTAGGAGACCTTCTCAAGGTTGCCCTTCCCACAACAGCATGACTAAGATGCCCCTGGTTGTCCTTCCTGGCTTTTTGAAGGAACTTAAGGCTCAGTCTGAAAGCTGTGAGTGCATAGAAGCCATCAGTTCATTTAAATGAAAAAGCATAAAAAGTGTTGGTTCCTGGATGAGGGTACCAACTAAATAGGCAGTTTGTTTATTCTTAACACAAACAGATCTATATGGCAGTGGCCCAGTTGTTCTATTACAAAGTTAGAAGTATAAACAGGTAATTCACAATCTGTTTTTGACTCTGTCTGAGATTCCTCACTGGCTGCCAAATTTGCAACACCATCTCCTTGCCGAAGACAAGTAGGTTTGGTGAACATCCCATACTGGAATCTACCATACCATTATAAGCCTGTGCTATGAATGGTGCCTGATTCAATGTGCGGTTGAACCTTTCCACCATACCATCAGATTGCGGACGGTATGGATTGGTATATGTCTTTTTTATCTCCAATATCCTACACATTTCCTACCAGATGTGAGATTCAAACTCTGGTCCCTGGTCAGAGTGTAGTACACTCGGAGTTCCAAAAGGCAACATCAATTTTTCACTAAAGCCTTGGCACATGTCGCTGCTTAGTGAATTCTCATGGGCTAGATCTGCACATTTCGTGAAGTAATCCATCACCACCATCATGCAAGTGTTACCATCATCGGACTCTTCAATACCGGAGATGATATCTAGGGCAATTCTGGCAAACCTCACACCAAAGAGCTCCTGTTGTAGTGGCATCATACTCAGCCCCCTCAGTCCCAAATGAGCAGCACTCCTGTGCTTATGGCACAGGATCATAAGTCTGGAATGTAACATCCATGGTACTACTAACTGCAAAGTATGACGGAGCAGTTGCAGGGTAGTTCTCCAATGGTAAAGTATCCCATCCTGGGTGTCCCAACTCCTTCCACTGACTGAGGAGAGTCTGGAGCTCCCGGAGCTCAGGTCCTGTAGGTCTGTGGATTCCGTTGGCTACCAGCTTACAGATCCAGGACAGCTCTGGGTTATCCTTTTGACCTTCCCTAATCTGCTCCAGGGTCCACTGATAGTTTCGTGGAACCGCCTTTCGTGAAAAGTGCAGAGCAGCTATCACCGGCCTATGTTCTCCACAGTCCTGACAATCCGGCCTCCCATATTTGTGTATTGGCCTCTGGGAGAGATAATCTGTGTTAATGTGAGACTTACCAGCCCGCTGTTCTATCTGGCAGTTTTTCAATCTATGTTCAGAGACGACCAGCCAACGACCAATCATTCACTCGACATCTTTATAGTTAAAGAGCAATTTGAGAGATGAATGATCCCCATGCAAGGTAAAATCTCCACCTGCGAGGAAGTGTTGATATTTCTTTACGTACAATACTATAGCTATGAGTTCCCTCTTTGTGGCACAGTAGTTCCTTTGACTTCAGCTCAGACTGTTGCTGGCATCAGTGTCTAGAATGAACCAACCCTCAGGCAATGGAGTCTCTGTAAACTTCCATTTCAATCCAGAAAAAGCAGCTTCAGCTTCTGGAGTCCAGGTTTCCCTGCTTTGTCCAGAACTACATAGCAATGTGGCAGGTATGCAGTTTCAGAAAACACCTGGTATAAAGTTGTGGTAATACAAACAGAATCCTAGGAAAGACCTTTAATATTCAGGAGGCATGGCCAGATAGCTTCAACCTCCAACTTAGAGGGATCTGCTCGAATTCCATCTCCAGAGACTATCCAGAGATCTGGAGATCCAGAGTACAAAACCACAGGTTCCCGGCCAGAGAGTTGAGGCTCTCATCGATCCGGTCCAATCATCGATCGTATAAGCAATCTTGCGGGTGATACCATTCAGTTTTCTGTAGTCAATACAGAACCGGCAAGTACCATCCTTCTTAGTAACCATTACCACAGGACTTGCCCAAGGGCTATTGCTGGGAATGATTACTTTCTTGGTGGCCATTTTCTCCATCTTTCTAAAGCTTCCTGTTTTATAGGGGGCAATCCGCCGATAGGGAAGATGGAATGGTGCATGCCCTTCCATGTCGATCTTATGTTCTCCTCAATTAGTACATCCCAAGGGAACTTCTGGCCGAGATCTTCTGTTTCTCTTTCAAGTGCCCACAGAACCTGTAACACTGGCTAGCATTACCCAACCTAGTGTATCACGCTTCAACAGCTGAATCATCCCAGAGGTATGATTACTTACTGGCACAGATCCATCTTTTGCGCTACCGATCAATGTATGCCAAGTCTGTAGTCCCTTCTCAGAAAACAGTTCAGGGTTCAGTTCAAACAGTGCAGATTCTGTACCTTGAAGGAGCTTCCCAAGTCCGCAACTTTAGGTTTCCCCTCTACCTCAGGGGGAAGGTAGTTGCTCCTCATGAGTTTAGTAGATCTGCCAAGACCACGTCCTCGTCCACAGAATCCTCCCCTTCCGGGCACCATAGATTGTACATCCTCTACCTCTGATTCCGGTGTATCGTAGGTCTCTAAATCTTCCTGTTCCCAGGAGGATTCCACTGTGTTAACCCTACCATTTGGAGACAACCTCCATACAGATACCGTCTTCCCAGAGCCCTTTTACAAACTGAGTTTGCAAATCTGCAGCGCTGGTGAGTATAATCTCAATCCTGGATAGACCTCCATCAACAGTTGTTGAAGGGCCAATCCGAAAGCACGAGCAGTCTCATCCTTACCCTGCGTCCCTTCAAGAAAATAGAACGCGGGTTCAATGTTACCAGCTGACCACAATAATAGGAGGCCACCTCCATTAGTGCATCCCATCCCATTTCACTGGAATGGCGATAAGCATGGAGTCTGGCTTCTCCATGGCCCATCTCACAACACTCTTTTGAGATGTGGCAGCACATCGGTCTTGTTCCATCCGTTCACTGGATATCCTCACAGAACCCGGCAAACCAGTGTTCCCACACCATCCCATTGCTGAAAGGCTTTGGGACAACTGAGTTCCTTCTGGCTGCATTGTCTGGTCTTATGATTGGGACCTTGTTAGCACATGCCATAGACAAGTTGAACACCTCATCCGCTTCACTCTGTGAGTCCACAGAGTTGAACGTTAGCACAGTGATAGCTGTGCTAGTCCTGCCGACATTCCGCTGAGAGGTAAAAGATTTCGTCATAAGTGGAAACTTACTGTCCCACCGCCACTTGGCTCAAAGGAGTTTCCGCCCTTCAAGACCATTTGACTTCCAGGATAGGAAGTACAAATTATACCTGGTGACATTTTGCCATCCAGCACTACGTGCAGCCATCCTCTCAGAGAGTTCCACCTCGCCTTTCCAGGTATGCTCCTTAACAGCTTTTGCGTGCTCTTCCGGGAGCGCCAAATTCTTTCAAGCTTCCTGTTTGTGCTCTGGCAATAGGTGCATATACAGTGCTGACTTTCTGCCAACTTCTGCGTGGCCTGCTGGTTCTACACGTCCAGTTCCCAGAGCATGTCTCTGGCTTCCCGCTGACGGTCAAATTCCACCAAGCATCGTTGCCGGATGAGACCGTCTGACTCCTTATCGGAGGATTCCGCTAGGTTTCCTACTTCCTAGCCTCTCGTGAGAATAGAAAATGCCTTAGTGTTTCATTTTGTACTGGCGAATTATCAAACTCGATCTGAGCTCCTGTAACACATTGAATGAAATGATAATCATGCTATTTTGTAGCCATCATTTTGACCTGGTGGAAAAGTACCATGAATTGGTAAGGAGGCATTCACCTGTGGGTTCATTACTATATACCTGTTAGCGAATGTCTATGAAATACTACCCACTGCTAGGGGTGTAGTACAAATAATGTTCGCGCCCGTTTTTATTCAGTTATATAAGACACTTCTGTCATTCAAGTGAAGTTAGGCTTCCATGTACAGAAGGAACACTATGGAGGGTGTTTTTTTTCACGTCTCCAAAAAAAGTACAACGGTAGAGACATGTTTTCTTATATTCTCAGACTAAAGGGAAATTCAAAATTATCTTAGAAGTATCAGGTCTAACTGACATTGTTGTTGATATACATGGTAAGAAAGGAACTCTTAATACTGTTGTACGAGCGATAGGGGGCGACTGGGCATTAGTGTGAGTGCTGGGGATTCCCCCTGAGGCTGTTTGAGCCTTGGGCGCGATGACATCATCGCAGGGACTCCCCAGTCGTCGCACGTGCGTGAGGCGCTCTCCATAGGTGGAAGACAGACTGATTCGGACTTTTGAAGTGGCAACACCATCTCCAAGAGTTAAGTCTCATTATCCTCTAAGGTAAGTTCTCTGATATTAAGGTTCAGATGTAATATTCTTACATTTGGTGCCATGAGTACTTACCTATGTGGATTCAGTCTGGTTTATAGAGTTTATAAACCAATTTTAAGGACACTTTCTATACTTTTTGTTGAGAGAAGGAAGGGATCCCCAATTAAGCACATGTGCTCATTCTTCCATTGAGTGAATTGGGGATTTAATTTCTTCAAACATCAAGGACACTCTTATTCTCCATTGGAACTCTCTTAAAATATAATTAGGCCATTATTTATTTATATTCATCAGAGGATTTGGCCAAAAAATAAGCAGATTCTTTTATCTTGGATAAATTAGGTCAAGTGTGACCTTTTTCTGAGATTAGTGGAATCTGTTTAGCCATCTTGGATTGACATTCTTTTTTATAATTCAAACCATCGTATCAACATCCTTATTATTTGGGGGCAAGAACATTCACAAAGTGACTGCTGAATATTGACACTTTATTTTCATCTTATTATTTTTTAAGTATTAGTGCCAAGAAATAATTAGGGGTTCTTCAAATATTTACCCCCCTTCTCACATGTGACCTGGAGGCCATCTTGGATGTTTTAAATATAGCAGTCACTTATCTTTTTGACAAATTGTCACCCCCAACTTCTGATTATTAAACAAGAGGCCAATATTAAATAGTATCTGGCATATTCTAAGTAATTTCCTGGAAGTTCCTATCTTCACATTGTCTCCTCTTGGATCTCACAGAAGAGGATTCTCCATTGTGTTCTGTCTAGGGCAATATATTCATATATCTGGCAAAACACCTACCTAATATAATTTTCACTGTTTCTGCTTTGACTACAAGGTAACTGTATAGGCCAATATTTTAATATCTGGCAAAATACTTACCCATAGCAACTTCCACTGTTTCTGCTTTGACTACAAGATATACTGTATAGGCCAATATATTTATATATCTGGCAAAACATCTACCTACAGCAACTTCTACTCTTTCTGCTTTGATAACAAGGCTACTCTATAGGCCAATATAATTATATATCTGGCAAAACATCTACCCATAGCAACTTCCACTGTTTCTGCTTTGACTACAAATTGTTCTGCATAGGCCAATATATATTTATATATCTGGCACAGCACCTTTACACAGGGACATCATCTAGATATATATTACTTTCCTCTAGAAGCATATTTTGTGTGGCAGCTGGACCCCACCATTTCTATATCTAGATCTAGTTCATAACTGGCCAATATAAATTAATATCTGGCAAATACTATTTGGAGAACTGTGACTATATTTCTGCAACAAGATATTCTGTGCATGATCCCAAGATACTCTGGGCCAATATTTTAATATCTGGCATATCTTGGTGCAATATTGTGAGCCAATATTTTAATATCTGGCATAACTTAACACAGTATTGTTAGCCAATGCATGACATCTGGCATTTCACTGAATGAAAATAACATCTAACTGTCCAGCATGCACACACTGCATTAACATCACACCCTTGAGACAGTATCCTGAAAAGTAAGTAAAGAGGGTATAATACAGATAACATAGAATAAGTCAGTGATTGTGTAGTCCTGCTTTTTGCATTCACACATATCACCTGGCCCTTGTTACCTAACCTCTCGGTTTCATACTGAGACATCCCAACATCTTTCTTCTGTTTTTGGGTGCTTGACCTAAGCCAACAAAATGACTGGGCCCAAGGCGATTTGCATAAATGCAGCAAGCGTTGATGACCTCAAGGCAGTCCCAGGTATTGGAGCTGCACACGCTCAGGACATCCTTCAGTGCTTGAAGGATTGGGGTCCTTTCTCGGCAGTGGCAGAGATGCTGCCCCATCTCAATCCGGACGTGGGCAGGATCCTTCAGGAGGCCGTTGTGAATGGCCACATGGTGTTCAACGTGGAGGACGAGGGCGTGGAAGGCATGCGGCCGACTTTTCGACCTGACATAGGCTCATCGCGAGACTATGATGCGCTGAAGGCTTCGTGGCAAAAGCTGGCCTCACGTGTCAAACAGCTGGAGGGGGAGAAGAAGAAACGGGACACCGAAAATCCACCCTCGGGATCGGGCATCCAGCCGAAAAAGCCTGTGGATGACCCAACAGATATCTTTATCCGCACATGGGAGGCCTTCCTGCGGCAAAACCCCCAGTTCAGCCAAGGGACGAAATCTCCATTGGGTAAGGCTGGGCTGGACAGCCCAAGACAGGACGAGAGTTGGCTACCATTAGCCCCACCACACCACTCAACACCTGTCCATCAAGGTGAGGTCAGGGACGACGTGTATGTCCCGGCTGCCCGGCCTAAAGGGCTGGAGCCAGCCAGACAGGTGAAAACAGCTGCAACCATCCCCCATCACACTGATGCCCATCAGGAATTGGTGAGGAGCCGGAGGCCTGACAGACTGGATGCATCTGAATTTGGGGATTCAGATGACAGTTCTACAACATCCACCAGCAGTGATGAGGATTATCCAGTCCACCGCCCAAGAGATGGCAGGGATAACAAGCCTCAACAAGGAAAGATCCCAACTTATGACGGCCGTCTGAAGTGGGGGATCT
This sequence comes from Alentia gelatinosa, assembly GCA_950022655.1. NCBI lineage: Eukaryota > Metazoa > Annelida > Polychaeta > Phyllodocida > Polynoidae > Alentia > Alentia gelatinosa. The sequence continues at coordinate 44,235,761 of OX465583.1, read as the reverse complement.
ACAAGGAGCAGTTCACACGAATAGCTCGGAGGTGCAGCTGGAGTCAAGAAGAAAAACTGGACGGCCTAGTACAGCACCTCAGGGATGACGCCCTGATTCACTTTGGTTCCCTGCCAAAGAAGACCAGGCGTGACTACAAAAGGGTAGCCAAGTCCTTGAAGGAGGGGTTCGGTACGAGGAAGCAGCCGGCAACAGCACGGAGGGAGCTTCAAAGTCTGCACCAGGAACCAGAAGAAGTTCTGGATGCCTTCGCGCAGAGGTGCATGGACCTGGCACGCGAAGGTTTCAGGGGAGATTCAGAGCGCACCATTGAGAGGGCGGCAATGGATGCATTCCTGCATGGCTGCTCCAACCAGAGGGCTGCACTTATTACGGGGGAGAAGAACCTCAAATCCATAAGAGAAGTGCTGAAGAGTGTAAGGCACTCTATCCACAACTCTCGCTTCATTTTAGGAGACAAAAAAGTGAGAAATGTCTCCTTTGCCACATGTGACAAAGCACAGCTGGCAGCACCCTCTGCAGTGCTTCGAGCAGAGGACAAGTTGGGGGAACTGAAGGATGAGATGAAGAAGCTTGTCCTTAGTGTACTTGTTGAGCACCTGCAACCCCAGCAACTGTCTAGGGCTCCTAGCCCCTATCCAGTCGCAAACCCTGGAAGAAGCCCAGAACACAGTCCTGGAGCCTCAAGAGAGTGCACAAAGCAAAGAGAACAACAACCAGCAAAAAACTAGCCAGGAATGGACCAACCGACCCGACTCCATTCCCGGCTGACAAGGGTCGCCCCCCAGAACCCACCATGACAAAGGGCAGACTAAGAACCATGAAACCCCTGACAGAATCCCACACGGTGCAAACTGTGAAGGATAATGTCATGGTATCCTTCAGTGTCTCTACTTTGCTGTTGTGCCCCAATCACCATGCAGAGCTGGAGGAGGTAATGCAGAATCTGTGCTTGGGCAGGCTGCTTCTGGAAACAGACAGTCTACACCCCTGCCTCCCTGGATTGTGTTGTCGCCAGCTCTGTCCAGAATCCATCTTGGAGGTAGCCTGGCACATATGGGAGGTAAGGAACTTGCCTGATAGCACTGTCCTCAGGTTGGCTGCGAGGAATGCTGAGGTGTTCTTCAGCCCTCAGCACTAGGCCCTCAATTCGGGCCCTGTAGTAGGTAGGCTGGGCTCAATGTCCGGCTCGTAGACCATGTAGTTGTGTTAGTCATACCTGGGCTTAATGTCCGGGCTCCAAAGTTAGGCCGTCAAGCTGGGCTTTAAGCCCGGCGCCTTGAAGACCTGAAGGCTGGCCCCTGGCCTTTTAAAAACAGAATGGGGAGGAGTGTTGTACGAGCGATAGGGGGCGACTGGGCGTTAGTGTGAGTGCTGGGGATTCCCCCTGAGGCTGTTTGAGCCTTGGGCGCGATGACGTCATCGCAGGGACTCCCGAGTCGTCGCACGTGCGTGAGGCGCTCTCCATAAGTGGAAGACAGACTGATTCGGACTTTTGAAGTGGCAACACCATCTCCAAGAGTTAAGTCTCATTATCCTCTAAGGTAAGTTCTCTGATATTAAGGTTCAGATGTAATATTCTTACAATACTGCTATTTGTTACGCTACATAAAGAAGCCTCTCATGGGTTATTTAGACTTTTTGGATGCAGTCTTCCTCAATTAATATATTTAAACAAGTATATCTTTTAGATGCCGAACGGAACGATACGAACTGTCAGTATACTGTCGGGTTTAATTAAACGTTTATAGATCTATCAGGACAAAAAAAGATCTATTTTAAAGTCACAGTAAAGGTGTTGAAAAGGCGATCGGCTTGTAGCAAACGGCGTTGCCTGATGTCCGAGTATATCTTTTAGTCCAGCAGAGAAAATCACTTTAGGAAATCGGCAGCGACCATCCGACGTCGGTAGTACTAGTCTACGTCGGTATCGCCCTCTTTATCTCACCCCTGGAACAAATGTCCATAGGCTTAACATTGGGAACTCGTTCTCCACGCCCCTACAAGAATTGCGGATTATTCGCCACGCTATGACGTCAAATTCGCTAACCAATCAGCGCGTAGTAGTAGGTGTAAAATAGTCCCGGCGCGATCAAGCGTCAGTTGTCATTCAGAATGGCAACAGACGAGTACGACAGAGCCCTATCGGGTATACTTGGTGGAACTTTAGCGGATTTATTACGCGAATTAGCCGAGGAGGTATTAAACGAATTAAAGGAAGAACACCTGGAGCAAGAGGAAACTCTTACCTTCGATTTGATAGAGGATGACTGGCTTTTTGGTGACGAAAGCGAGCAAGACAAGGGGTGTGTCGGAGAATTACCTTCTGCCTCTAGTGTACCGCCGTCAGAATGGGAAGAAGAACTGAAAGTTGAAGAAGAAAACATATTAAGCGACCAAGAGTTGCTGAATTTCGTAAAATCTAAACGAAATAAAGGAACTACACAAAAAACAAATCAGGTAAGCAAAAATACAGTAGCGAAATTCTATATATCTAACTTGAAATTACTGGCGCCACCTAGTGTCAATATAGCGAAATAAAATGCATGTATCTGTCAAATATAAACGACATTATGAAATGTGGAAAAAGAAATGTCATACAGTTTCTACAATTTTATATTTTACAGGTGGTTCGAAGATTTCAGAACTACATAGCAGAAAAGTATCACGACGAAAGAGAAATACATGAGATAGACCCGACACCATTAAACAATTATATCGCAAATTTTCTCTTGTCCGCAAAGAAGAAAGATGGTTCTAATTACGAACCTGACACGTTGACATCGTTTCATGGATCTCTGGACAGGTATTATTAACGAGTTACTCGCTATATATATATAGAGCACATATACAGTTAGGCTTAAGCATTACAGATTTAAATATCATAATAAAATGACAACTAATGTTGATATCTAGCGACAGTCGCAATGTTTATAGCGAAAGCAGAGTACTTTCTTCCTATTTTATTTTTCAGGCATCTGCGTGACAAGGGATACTGCGATAATATATTGAGATCCGATGCTTTTGAATCGTCGAGAAAGGTACTGCAATCGAAGAGAAAGGAACTGAAAGAGACAGGTTTAGGCAACAGACCAAATGCTGCCATTGCTATATCCGAGGAAGATTTGGACAATGGGGCTCTTAGGAGCCACAACTCCGAGAGCCCTACAAGATAGTTTGTTAGTTCAATTCACAAAATCGTTCGGGTGGAGGGGTTGTAATGAGGCCCGAAATTGCACTTTTGGTGATATTTCTCTAAAAGAAGAAGAGGGTCTGAAGTATCTCGAGTGGAAAGAGAGAACGACAAAGACTCGGGATGGTTCGGCTGGCGGTCACACTCATTCTTTTTTTCCTAAAATATACGCAACGGGTGGAGATAGGTGCCCGGTGTATCTTTACGAGTTGTTCGTGGCCAAACGCCCAATACACACAAAAGAACCTGACTTTCGTTTCTTTCTCACGATAAAGCCTAATTCTACTCTTAACGACAGTGTGTGCTACGTTACATGCCCAATGGGAGTTAACTACTTGGGGAAAGTTGTTTCAAATCTAGCGAGTAAAGCAGGTTTAGTCGGTAAATACACAAACCACTCCCTTCGAAAGACCGCATGTCAAACTCTACAGGCTGAAAACATCGCACCAAATATAATATGCCAATTAACCGGCCATAAGTCGGTTGATTCGCTAAACAGGTATTCCATAGCGACAAAGACACAGCAGAAAGAGATGTCTAATATCCTTACCTGTGGGCAGAAACGTCCAAACAATGAAGTAAATCCTCCAGCGATCGAAGCAGGCCCGTCGGCGAGTAAACTCGCACTACCGTCAACTACAACAGACCGCGTTGACATCTTGAAATCCGCAGCAGGTTTACTCTCTGGGGCTACTATCCAAGGGAATGTCAATATCAATATCAACTATAATGTTATGTCCAGCACTTCCACCTCCAGTAGTGTATCTTTGAGTCCGAAAATATCCATCGCAAAGTAAATCCATGGTTATAATGTTTAGCGTTGACATCGTGTGTGTGTGCTCTTCAACCGCCATGCTGGCACTGACTTGAATCTAGGTTATACGGCGCCTGCGAGTCTAGATATCTAGTTGACCCAGATGGGTTTGTTGTGATTTTTTAAATAAAGAAAATGTCTGTTAAATCCTTTGTTTCTTGTTCAACTATATCTAAATAAGTGATATTAGACCGTTTCAAGTATTCTTGAAAGATAATAAGTGAAAATTCCAATATTAACAGTAAATCAATCGCGCACTATATTACGACATCGCGGAGCCGCGTCACAGTAGTATCCGTTCGCCAGAGCGTAAGGCGGCGGTTTGTTACGCAGTGTTGATAAGATCTCTTTATCGGATTATTAACGACCAGATCATCTAAATATGAACGTAAGTTGACTATCATTTATATGTGATACTGTGTAAAGTTTCATTTAATTGTGGAGGGGTGAGATAAATACAGAAAGCTACTCGGTTTACGCTTCGTCGCCGTTCTCCACGCGTTCAAACGCTGCGCGATATTCACTCCGCTTCGCGTCGTGAATATCGCTCCGCGTTTGAACGCGTGGAGAATGGCGACGAAGCCTAAACCTTGTTGGTTTCTTCCTTAATATACAGGCGCGACTTAACCACACACTTTAATATCGTTGGCTGGTTGACCCTACAGCAGCTCCACGTTTTATAGCAGGCAGGTAGTAGGGGTGGCTGAAGTATTGGCATAACAGACAAACTTCTTATTACTGGGAGGTCAGATATCAACAAAGATACAGCGCGTTATGTTATAGTGTCGCGATCAATCTGTAATTCCACCATGGCAGACGAGCAGGGGGAAAGGATTCAGCGGAAGCAACGCCAGACCAAGTCTAAACTGTTATATAAACCCAAATCTTTGGCCCTTCAGAGGGATGAGGTTGAACAAGTCCCAGGACAAGTACCTTACAACCGCACCAAGACAGGTTTCCACAAGAAGGGGTCAGAGTGATATGAGAAAACGTGGTTACTGAGCCCGTACGGGTGGCCGCTCGAGGTTATTTGATAAAAAAAAAAAAGAATATGGCCTGACGCCGCAGGTGAGAGGGCCGTATTTTTCATCAAATGACCGAGGACGGACACCGTACAGGCTCAGTCACTACGTTTTCTTATTACTATATACTCGTTTGAAACGCTGTTTTATTAAACCCAACAGTATACCGACAGTTCGTATCGATCCGATCGGCATGGCGTCAGAATGGTGATGACTTCTACCGATGGTCGTGATACCAACACCCCCTCCCCCTGCACCACCGGTAACCCGTTTTAGCTGGGAAAGGGTGACCACCTTCTATAACCAATCAAGAATATCCATTTTGCCATCACCACCACACGGTCGATTCCTTCTCTCATGTCAGGGGAATGTATGCTGGCTCTAAAACATTAGCAGTTTACCTGAGAATGTGTAGTTATATATTATCCGATAGGTGGCAGCACATTAAGCCATACTTGAAATAGTCGTCCGATAAGTCCTAGGCCCTGATGAATAATCTAGGCTCCTACACAAAGATCCCTTTTCTGTATGCCATAGATAGCCAGAGACGATATGGGTCGACTTTATTCAACACTTATGGATGACCTTATGGATGTCTGATATTGTCTTAGCAAACAAACTTAAATATTATCAAACGATAACCCTTGTTCAAAGGTACGGACAAGTGCATTTATGGGAGATCCTAGATTATATCAATGACGCCCTGGCTTATATGTAGGTTTACGCCATAGAAACGATCACAATTGTTTCTCTGTGAGTTAATGTTATGAGAACAGACGCCCAATATGACATAGCCGCCTGTACGAGACGGGTCACGGATCCAGCGAACTGAAGCGTAGTGCTCTATACCGAAAGCTCCACGTTGCTTTCATGTTACCAAGGAAGACAATAATAAAGGTTGAACGAGTAGAACCTCGCTCATTCTGCATTGTCACTTTTTCAAGTGAACTAAGTCAAAAATGTGAAATAAAGTTGAAGCAGAACACTTTATTCTACTGTGGGTTGTGGGGCGATTCACTGAGGTGGTACACAACTACGGTTCCATTGTAAATCACGATGGCCTGTGCTTAAATTAACGGACTTGGTGTATCTAGGTTGTTGTTAAATTAAAGGGAGCAATGGCAGGTAAACCACTGACCACCGAATTTGTTGTTCGTTGTTTGGAGGTGCATATCATAGCTGTATCCTAATTTATATTGCACTAAGATCAAATGAAGCCATGGTGGCAGGCATACAGGGCAGTCTATCCGTCCGGAGATTTATACCTGCAACCTTACGTTCTAAGGCGGGTATGTTTTTGATTGGGCTATTCTTTCACCCTACCCGAGAAGGAACGTTGTTGAGAATATCTGTAAACGGCCCACGATAACTATTCAGTCTAATCACTTGTAACTTGGCTGGGGTCATTTCAGGCCGATTCAATTTTCCAGCTAAAATGTCCCTCCCCATTATCTATTAGATAAGCAACTAAATGAATTATGCTTAAACAGGGAATATCCTTTAAAATATCGTTGATAATATTGATATACTACTAGCGTTGAACTGTTGGGATAACCGAGGTTATTACAGCGAGTTCAAATCGAGAAGACAAGGATGATACGAAAGCAATATGGCGCAGGAATTTTGTACAAGAAACCGATGTTACTTTTATTACTCTCATATCATTAACCATACATACAATTCAATGGTTGGTCCAGCTGACCCCCTTGATCCCTAAATCGTAGACTTTCCTCAGGAGGCAGGGATCGTTGGATTCCCTTGTCGATACCCCTGGTTGGTCAGTTTACGGGTAAAGGGGTCGGTATATGAGGCGAGGGCGCGTAGCTGCCCGGACACTCAACCTATGTACATACCAACAGCACACTCTGGCCGAACTCGACTCGAGCCTCAGACAAAGTCATACAGCAAATAACGGTAGCATTTATATCCCACGAAAATACAGAGAAACACATATCTCATCTGGAGTAAACTTTAAGACCTCTCTAATATATCTTAAACTGCCTGAAATTGAATTTCAGCCCGTTCTTTTTTTTCAACATTCCAATTAATTCTATACATGTATATCATATATATCTATAACTCATTTAAAATAATTTAAAGCAATTTCAAGTAAGTTAAACCTACTTTAATTCAATGATATACAAAGATACCTGAACAGCTCAACTAGGGGAATAAATGGTAGAGCAATTTGACATACACTTACGCTAGCCAGGGACTGACCTGAAACCCAGTTGACTCGACGTGTGTTGTTAACCTTCATTCAAACTACGCTTTACAACTTCAAAATGTACACACAGAATAGAGATGAGATGATTCTGTAAGCGCGGCCACTCACTGCCTCCTTCACATTACATGTGACAAAGTCTAAGTACATTTCAGTTGTTTTCCTTATATTTATTTAAACAGGACCAGACATTAAAAGAACGCTCACACCAAGGTATTAATTTACAGCGAAAACCCCAAATACGTATACACGCATTGCCAAAAACTATCTCTGATTAACCATGTTGCTTCCCACTATTGATAATAAAATACATGAATCAAAGTGATCAAAGCGAAGAAACACCTCTGCCGAAGCTGTCTCATTTGTCAGCTCCGTAAATCTTATATCCATTTTGGACATGTTAAAGTTCTAAAGACAAGCTATAAACACTATCTGCCTCCCCAGTATGCGGGAAGTCCTTAGGTATCTTGTTTCGTGCCATCCATAAATACTTTACGTACATGTATCGTCATTACATCATCGTCATCATATAAACTTAGATAATACAATCTCTACATACAGTGAGCGGCTATGGGAGTCCTTTCGGGTGCAGGCTCCAGCCCTTAATGACTGCCCAGCAGTACACTCCAGCACCCTCTACGCATCAAGCAATCGCTACATCAGTTAATATTAGGAGCCTGGCTGACAAATTCACATAATCAAGGGTGTCATCTGAACAAACAAACCCCGGTGGGTGCATCGGTCAGCTCAAGCGCCGGAACGATTAGCGCACTGAGTTAATTAGACAGCCCACGAGTTTGCCGATAATTATTTCTCAGACCAGATTTCTGACCCAAATTTCAACTTGAAGACAGAGCGTTCAGATTTCTGATAAAGAGTTACTCTCTGAGGTTGGGGTGAAGCAACACTTGATGCGCCTCCCAATGCATTATATACAATCATCTCTGAGGCCTTGGAGTACTGGAAGCAACGGGAGAACTTACAATAGGTACACCAATGCCATTTTTACATTGCTATACAGAGTTGTATTAAAGCTGAGGGACTGTCTGGGAACCATCCGAGACAACCTCATAATTAAAATTCCCCTTAGCCAAGGTTTTTAGACCACGATACTTATGTATATGTATATATGTACAAAAATACAGAGTACTAGCATATGGACACTTCGGCGTGTTCATGATGGTCTGATCATCGCGTAGAGTTACTTATTAGCATGTACAGAAACTAAACAACCTCAAATGTTTGTTTAATGTCGCTTTCATTGTAACAATACATGACGCTATGCCGCTCGCAGTAGTTCATACTGTTGGGCAGACCTTGTCTGATCATTTGAACATATAGGGTGCCTTAAAATAGTACCGTCACAGAGGGGTTAGAAGTTCAGTCAGGATGAAATGTGTTTCTAGGTGAGAGCGGCTCATAATTGCGTCAAGGAAATCCCCCAACTGGGTAAAGGACATCCACATATGGGTCAAGGTTATCATTAGGTTATAGACACCATTAAGACCTGCCAGATCACAGATTCGTCTGGGGCTGAAGAATGGTACCACATTTATCACACAGTATATAACCTGCAATAACAACATGATGTCCTGTTTCTATAAAATATCTATGAATATCATTATAGTCAGCTGGTCAAAAGGAGTGAGGGTGACGCCAAGAGGTGCATTACAAGTATCTGGATTTAGCAAGGAGGGTGAAGGACAAACATACGCGTCTGTAATTCATTCATTATATCGACATTCACACATATTACGCATTTCTATGCGCTGGGCCGGCACTCCCATGATCATTATTAACAAGTGCTTCACATAGACAGTCAATGCATTATAAATGAGAATATGTACACCTCCCAGTGGAATATTACGAAATCCTATAATATACACTACTGTTTCAATTGTCACCCTACGCAGGATCAAGAACCCTTGCCCGAGAGTAGAGAAATGAAAAGCTTTCTGATCACATTCAGCTACATAACAACTGGAATAACATGAAAGAACACAGTTCGTTGAATTCATACGACTGGGGTGAGCCTTGCTGAAATCACGTCGTGCTAGTCACGGCATCGCTGAGTGTCAACATGCATCGCTCCTGACCAAACTAGGAAGACAGAAGCCACACATAACCGTAAACCAAAAGAAGAGAAAAATACCCAACGACCTTACTAAAACTGTTCATTTCTTCCTTATTTGTCTTTAAAGTTTTATACAGTTCTATAGATATATAGGTGTCTGTCTGCGTGTGTGTATATATATATGTACTGATTTGCTATTGGCTGGGACAGATACAAATGACAGTATGACTGTATACACGAGAAAGAAAAGAAGGGGCTACAGAATGGGTTTTGAATCTTCACGAATGCCGTGCAGTTACTGACGAACTGGTATCCTCCCTCCTCTGTCAGCGTCGTTACAGCTGGATTCGGGGGCGGCAGTGGGGGCGGCGGAGGCGGCAGTGGGCGACGTCGACGGTCACGGCCACCAACCGGCCAAATCAGTAGTTGCTGGGTCCTGTGTTCTTCTAGTAAGGCAGGACTGGACATCAAGGCTATATTACACATCACAAGTCCTGCAGCTAAGGTTCGCTCTACACATATGGACTATTCAGAACGTTTGCGGTTCATTTTTCATATTTTCTCCTCTCAACCACCTTCCAGTTGGTGACAAGGGGGAGGGGGGCCCCTTGCCGTTAGTCCAAGCTCTCCAGATCCTGTCACAAACAATCTCGTGCTCTTTTCGTTCCTACGTGAGGTTGGTCCGTTCTTAGTCGATTTTCACCGTTGAGTAAATCTTGCGGACGAAGTAGCTTGTGCCGACATAGCCCATTGTCCCTGGTAAAGGAAAAGACGGTGGTTTGTTTTTAATACTTTGATGGGAGATTCTCAACAGCTAAAATATAGATTTAGAAAACGAGGCGAAAGCACTTCTGTATCCAACCGATGCTACCCTGAAAGTGACAAATACTCATCATAGTCCCTGGACCAAGACTCCAAACTTTTATTTCTGCTGCCCCCCCCCCCCCCCCGGCCTCCTGGAAACATTTGTTTTATTGTTTTATCTTTTGGATCCATCCTTCTAGTCAACATTTCTACTTCTTGTCTTCTCAGTGGCCTACAGCAGCCTTTTTTATGTGTGTACTATTAATGTCCCTAAAATGTGTCGAAGGGATGCCAGAACATAGATGCATAGAAAAAGGTTCTGTAGTCTTTAGATACTATATGTCTTTAGTACTGGTTGTCAGATATGTCAATCAACATGAGAGGCAGGGGTAGCAAAATTGGTTAATAGACCTGGAACCTGATATCACAAAACACTAAAAATAGCTCAAAATGTGGAGCCCAATACCAAAGTATAACCTAATGAGTCATTGTAATACTTAAAAGAACACAGAATCAAGTTATGATTTTCAACACTCAGAATTATAGGCGTTCAGGCATTTTGATGGTAGGTCTCTTCAACGGCTGTTGTCATGGTAATCCGACCACTTGCCAGAGCGACAAGTAAAAATGTAAACTAGAAGGATGGATCTACAAGATAAAACAATAAAACAAATGTTTCGGGGGGGGGGGGGGGGGAGCCAACTCCTTAAATAAACACCTTTTCAAGATTGGCCCAGGGACTATCAAATCCAGACAGTTACTATGCTATTTCCAGGTAAATGGTGTCAATAAGAATACCACAGCATAATAACCACCCATAACACCAATGACATCACACTATTGTGGGCGCTCTCTGATGCTAAAAATAGACCAGACGGCGTGAAGGATAACCCGGCAAGTTCGAAAAAAATACCACCAAAAAACTGAACTATAATCTAGATTAGCCAAATTATGAGGCTCATTATAAAATATACTGCAAAAACAGGAGGCACTCCAGACATAAACAGTGTATCTCAGACAGTACCAGTCACCATGGTTTAGTAAGACTGGGGCGGTTTCGTAATCATCAAGGATACACAAACAATGAAAAGACACGATCATATAAATGTTTTAATAAAATTTTGGCTGGTGGGCCCCTCATGCGGGTCCGATCCTTTTAGGCTACAGCTGATTGCAGTCTACAACCATATCTATGTTTATTTTAGAAAATCTGTCATACTTACCACATTGTATCCCAAGAGCTATGCTGAATAGGGCCATGTAACCAAAGTAGAACGTTGTTTGGAAGAATCCATACATTCTGAAACATAGAATTCACATAGTTCTCAATATAAGGAATGTGTAACATATATATCAATAATGATAACAAGTAGTTTTCCAAAACTAATTATAAGTACATAGATATTTTTGTGTGAAGCTGTTGTTTTTCTGTTTGACCATAGAAATACACGGATTTTAAATGGAATATCATCACTCTTTACACTGTGATTATAAAATGGGACTCACTTTGTTTTGAAGAAGAAGTAGTAGAAGGAGTACATGTATACGTAAACCGAAGTCGACCCGGCTGCTAGGAAGCTCGTCCACTGCCTGTGGTGATAAGAAATCCGTTAACGCAGTATAATCAGGGATGCTAGTAGGGGCCACAAAAATAGACACTGAAATATTTTTATTACAATTCAGGGTTTATGCATTACATACGCATTGTATTGGGGTAGCGAGGGATTAAGGGAAAGCAAGTTTTTACATGGGTCGGTGGGGAGGTTCAGTGGGGATTATGGTCTGTGTCTAAATTGGTTAATTTAACAGTTGGTATGTCAATATTCCACAAGGGAAAATATAATTCATTATGAAAATGAAAACATAAATTTGTATGGAAACATTGAAAGCTGGTATCCCCATTACTGTATTCCATCTGATGTAGTGTTTGAGGATCTCGGCTCAACAGTAAACCCAATATACGTGAGATGCGCATTATAGGAAATGTAAAACACAAAGAGGTAACAACATAACTGTACGGTCTAACTAGATAACTATTTTTTTACGTATGTGATGGCAGACTTTAGTGCTCATACTTCATTAATTACTTTAGCGCTATCCTAACAATTATCATAGTAGCTCACAAGTAAGCCTTTCAATATCAAGTCAGTGTGCAGTGAACGTGTCAGTAGACTGTCAGTGTGTAGCGAACAATATCTCCCATTGTGTAATGAAACTGTCAATGTCGTGTCGGCGTGTAGTGAATCTTTCAGTTCCGCATGAGTGCGCAACGAATTCCCGTTCAATAGTGTTGTATTTGTTTGTAGTTTAACGTCCCAGGGAACCCTGAGGGTATATAGGACCATCAATTAGAGAGGTACTCACCATCTGTAGTCTTCTGCATTTAAGAGGAAGTAAGTGCAGACGATGGTCACACAGACTGTGACGATGGCGAGGATAACGAAGACGAGCAGCATGAAGCCGTACACGTAGTAGATCTTGTACGCCCAGAACGACGTGAAGATGAAGTACATCTCGATGAAGATGGACCCGAAGGGCAGCACGCCCCCTAGCGCAATGATCACCCCGGGCTCCATGAACCTGTGCCAGCAGTACTTAAGTTATTTCATTTTATCTCTATAATCAAAATAAAGTCTTACCCAAACAGGCCATATTATAAGCAAAATGCATTTAATCAATACTGTAAATTTTACATAGGGATAGTACATAAAAGACTTATGATAAGCAAGAACATTCCATAGGTTGTTGCAATAATACAACTCTTCAGCATTAATAGCATCAAGTGTAATTATTCACGATAACTGAAGAGTTCTATAAACCCAAGGCAGAGTGTGCGGTGACACATGTTGACGGGTTGATTCGCTGTGTAAAGACGTACCATTTCTTCTCGGGAATGGGGCGGGGCACGGCGTTGATCCGGCAGGGGTAGTTGGGTTGACCGGCCAGGTTACGGCCCAGTACTGTGCCCACTAACGTCAGCGGCAGGATCACGAAGAAGCAAATACATGCCACCGCCACCTAGTGTTAGCAACGAGCACAAGTGAGAATCAGGAATTGTATGGAAATGAATTTTATAATTATTCCCGTGGAGGATTAATTGATTAATCGAAACGTTGAGCCTTTTACATGATTCATCAATTCCTCATCACATTGATTTCACTGCATCTCATCCGTTTATCATCTACAAAACAACTTTGATTTTAATTGACCGAGTCTGGTTTTGTGTGGTAAATCCCGTTCTCATCATGTATTTTATAATATCTGATAGAAAATCAAGCGTCCTGCAAATCATTTTCTGGTACGGACTATATCATCTAGCAAACCAAGAATCTAATATTGAATAGTTCCTTTTATCTAACAAAAAATAAGACTGGTTTGAGTAAGGTAATGCCTAAGAATATCGCAAGACCTGGGAAATCGATGAGTCTTTCATAAAAAGTCTGTATACAATCATATTAATTACATTTAAATGATTTTGTCAACGAATAATCCTGATTTTACACTGATCGTGTTTGTCTAGCAGTGCCCTTCTGTTTCTTTAAAAATGAATTTAAATAGCCTGATCTTAAAACAATAAAGATAACCGATTACTTAGCATCACTAAGTTACTTTTCATTCTTTTAAATATGCTGCATCTATGTTTGTATGAGGCAAACCGGAAAATAAACTGGTACAAACGGGCCTCACTTCATTTGGCCTGACGGAACTTACCATCGTTCCGAAGGGGATAGCACGTGAAGCATGGTAGTAGATAGCAATGAAGTTGATGAAGAAGGCGGTGCCACAGATGAGCATCGGCAGCATGAAGGCGCTCAACAACATCTGCTTTATCCATACCTTCCCTGTGAAAATAACACACCCAAACAAGGCATATCAGTTGGAGGAATTGAGGAAGGAGCCCATACTGATATATCAAGTAAATTGTTAAACATCTTACATTCTATCCACCAACGGGCACTTACATTATAATCGGTAATCCACAACCGTTATACTATTTGGAATAAAGTCTTTGTATTGTTTCATTATAACCAAGATTAAACAAATGCCTGAAAAAGGAAAGAATGTTATGTCGTGGATACATAAATGCATACCTTCAGAAATAAAGGTCTTGTCTTTATTCTACCGCTCAGTTTTTCGTGGGCCGTTGTCACAAGAGTTTCTCCATAAAACCAGAATCACGAAAGCGCAGCTCCCTATATAAGCTATTATAGAGTGGAATTTGGAGGACTTACCTGCCATCCGCGCGTACAGGCTGCCGCCGAAGTAGCCGTTGACGGGTGCCGTAGCTGCGTACACGAATATGGAGGTGCTGAGCAGAGACCCGCGTCTGGTGGAGGGCAGAAAATAGCATAAGGTAGGGTCTTAATGGACTAATGTGGACTAGCTGATGGAAAAGTGTCATATGAGACTGTTGAGTCTAGAGAATAAGCATCTATGCATACATGTATATGTATTTCTTAACTTTATGATAAGTGATATGGCCTTGACAGGACGGTATTGGAATGGTCTGGTTCAGCTTCGAGACGTCTTAGGACTTCAGAAAACAGCCAGCATCAAGTCGAGAGGGAATCTGTCATACTAGAGTTTCTATTTGTTTGTTTAGTATACCAATTTACCTCGAGAGTATATAGGTAAGGTATATCACAGGACAGGAAGGTATGAACTAAAAGGGAATTTCGCTTTCAAAAGCTCAGGGCTTCGGAAGAATATTCTTTGCTACACTATAGATAGGTAGGCTAAACGTTGATCCTCACAGAGGGGTTGTCTGGTTTCTAGGTGATCTACCATGAATATTAGCAGCCAGTTCAGATAACAAATCTGTCCCCAAACGGAGACCACTCACTCTGTGTAAAGCTCGCCGAGAATGGCGAAGGTGATGACACAGAAGGCGACCACGGCGATCTGGTAGCCCGTGCCGATGAGACCCGAGAAGAGCATGGGGTGAGAGGCGGGGCGGAAGACGTCCCCATGAACCTGTTTCCAGCCGTACTCGTCGCCAAGGTCACGCTCCATCTCATCAAGGTCGTCCTCCTTGCTGTATCGAGCGTAGTCTTTACGGAGCGTGCGCATGAGGATCATCGACACCAGGCCGACCAGGAAGATCACCATCATGAACGAGTTGAAGATGGAGAACCAGTGGATCTATGGAGAAATTGACGTCAGCGAGATTTTCATAAAGCAGGCAATTATCGTGTTAATAATACTATGTCAACACTAAAGGTGAGCATTTAGTGGTATATATTTCCTTCAATAACCGCTAGAGGGCTCCACTGAGGTGATCTCTGCCGGGGTCATAGGTGAAGGCTCCACTTCCGCTTTCTTGACTTCCATATTGGTTAGCAATTTTTTTCTTTTTCAATTGTTATAAATTGTTATGTTAATAAATAAGCCGACCTTCTCAAGTAATGGAGGCGTATTTCACTGTGTTATGGTTATTCCAAGGTAATATAAAAACACGTCAGTTATTTTGATATAAAGTGGAAGCAGTTGATGACGCTAACTCTAGGTTTGCGTGTTGACTTCTGAAAGATCTCAAATCAGGGACTGGGACCGGCAGCTACGCTCTACATGCCAGAAGAACTAACCCCCCCCTACCCCCGCCCATTTCCTTTATTACAAACACCACAGAGGGCGGGATTGTAATATTGGTTCTGCTTAATTCGCCCCACCAAACACATTGTAATACTCCAGGATGTGACAAAACATAACATGATATGTGTGGATTTGAAATCTTCACATTTTTAGATCAAATTTTCTATCATTGTCATTTCAAAGTCAAAATACTATATGTACAGTATAACTTACCCTGTGTTGGAAGAAGTTTGGATCCAAATACTTGTCGAACCGGTCGACATATTTCACATTTGACTTGTGCCATTTCACCTTCAGGGAAAAATTAGGAAATTAATAACGTAATAACCACATCCAATATGGCAATGACGGAAGTATTTTTTTCATTCTATTAACGAGAAAACAGGTAGAATAATGTCCATGCATTTTTTCAAATTACACAGCAACACTAAAGATAAAATATTTCTTACATTACACAACAATACTAAGATGCAATATTTCTTACATTACATGTCAATACTATAAGATACAATATGGTTGTAATAACTATTTTAAAAACAATACTTCCATTTTTGTAGCAGACAATAACTGATGACCTACCTCGTATGTGAAAGCTACTTTTATGTTGGGAGCAAGCTTAACTTTAGCTTCACTCGTGAGATTCACATCCACAATCTGATTAACGTTGTATCCTATGTCGAACTTTTTGTGTGTCCAAATATAATATCCCTCTCCACCCTCATCTATTTCTCCAGCAATACCTGCAAGGCAACAGTAAATGACATTTAAAAATGCCCCATGTCTCATTACAGAAGGCAAGGGTATTCATTTTTCGTAAACATGTATCTGCTGAGTAATTTTAGAAGCAGTAAAGCGAATCTCAGTGGATGCATATTTGATGTCTGAAGTAGTTGGTAAAACATATAGAGGGCCAGGAATACCTAGCATTCCTGCCTTCAAAAATGATCACAGGAGACCAGAGTTAACAATATCCTTAAAAATAATTAATTTTACTTTGCTAAAGAACCAGAACCAAAAAATAGTTTTCCGGTTATCAGTGGGTGTTCGACCGTAACAAGCCCGTAAGTCTGTATAATCATTTTTCTTTAACAAAGACCTTACTTGATAATAATTTTGTTAACTTAGTAGGAATCGAATTTTCTTCGAATTTTATGTCTGGTCAACCATTACAGATCCTTTCCAGGCTGTCTCAAGGTTCAGATATTTCTCACTTTTTTTTTTACACCACAGGGGTGGTAATTGAATCTATGAGATGAATTTAGGAAGAAATCTCACCCCTACATACTTACTGAGGTGAGAGTTGGCAGCTGCAGTGGCACTAGCACTCACAACATTAGGATTAAAAGTCCAGTGCCTTAACCACACCTTTGTTGATAGTGCCTAAAATTGTCTAATAAACACTTAAACCTGAATATTGTTTACTGATGATGGAAACAGATGCGTTTATATTACAGGGTGAGGAGTTAGAGAGGATATCTGATGAATATATGACCACTGCATACGGTTAGATGCATGCATGTAGTTCCATAACCGTCAATCGATCTCAACAGTTTGCTTTATACTCCTCCTACCCCTAAAATCGTAATATCGATCTGAGGTTTGCACTCAGCACGGAAAGGTTAAGGGAGAGGGTTCTCCGACCGACACCTGGTCGAATTTATACAAATGGGAGGTGCTCACTGACGGGTAAGGATCTCGACCAGGAAAGGTCAGAGCACGAAGTACAGCCTGCCCTTGAACAAACATGGTACCGTGCTACTGTCATCACCACGCTCGGCCTCTTCTTAATGGGAAATCAATTGCTCAGGACACCTGGATTAATATTTACAGGATTCTACGCGTTGTTATCGCAACCAATGCCTCTCTTTCAATGACAAGGGTGAATAAGCGTGTTCTCACAACCAGTAACGCTGCACTGGTATCCCCTCCTGTTAGTGTTACATCTGGTGGTCAAGTAAGCATCCCATGCCTGCTTTATGACCAAACCATGACTGTTCATCCCTTTCCAGACAGACATTTATTCTTTCCCCCTTTGAATGCTGTATTCTTCGAAACTTTTTTTTCAATTAGACGCATTCTTATCAAAATCTGTCCTCTATTACTCCATTTTGTATCATTGAATTTTCGACCTATGTCCCATTTACATTCTTATGTGCGATGATGGCATTGTACAGCGTGTTTTTTTCATTTTCGAGGCATCTGCAATTGTAAACCTATACCAATGTAGATGCGTTACCTGAAAGGTAATCTATATTTTGTAACTCACATTACTGCGGCCAAAATAGTGGTTGAAAACGGTTACGAGCATTCTTGATCAGGTATTATACACATATCGTTACAAATGCTGGTGTTATTATCCACAATCTCCATAGCACCAACGTTATGTATTTTGATCGGAAGCGGGCTACCTCTTTGATTCCTGTAGTGGGAGGGGTTGACTTACCGCCAAAGTAGGTTTATTTCGAATTTCCCAGTAAACAGTCTAAACCTACATAGTAAGATTTTTTTGTGGTTTTACATGGGGGGCCTGAGAGTGTATAGGGATAGTGTATTCAAAGATTTAAGCTTTTCACTTTTGTAGACTTACTTCAGTCAATTATTTTCA
The DNA here is from genome assembly GCA_950022655.1 of Alentia gelatinosa. Lineage (NCBI taxonomy): Eukaryota > Metazoa > Annelida > Polychaeta > Phyllodocida > Polynoidae > Alentia > Alentia gelatinosa. Next base: position 44,217,433 of record OX465583.1, on the reverse strand, counting down.
ATGTATGTACATATTATATGAATAATCAAAGATGAGGATTTCTTTCAAAAAGCTGGTAATTTCTTTATTTAGAATAGTCTCAAACAATATTTTCATGTTGTTACTATGTTTCAAGTACTTTCTTCTATTTTCCTGTACTTTTTGACAGTACAGCAGAATATACTGAACAGTTATGGGCAAATTGCATGTTTGGCATACTGAGGGATTTTCTACTTTCAGGAGGTATTAGTGTCTTATTTACTCTCCTCTATCCATGCCAATTATCGGACGCAGCAAATACACCTCAGTCAAGCCGATGCTTTTTTTTAAATTCCTAATACACTTCTATATTGCTCATTGGAAAGTGTACTAAATATAGGAAACCATCCACGACAGAGTACATATTTGACCTGAGCTGGACGTTGACCTCCCAGAATGCCCCAATATTTGATCATACTGAACGTATATAGCATATCTAGATTACATTACTCAATTTTGTATTAATGATGAAATCACATATTGAGTTTTACCAATTGTATTACTATTCCTGCATCTTGCAAATTAAAATCATTCTTCTGGAAAGGAATATGAATAACATATCTATGCAGTATGAATGAAGATTGACGTGGCCTATCAAAAAGTATGTCTTTTTCCCACTGACATGCGACCACGGATAGAGAGAACCGGGAAGCGGACCGGGGGAAGTATCTATGCAGTATGGTTTTTTTTCTTCAAATTTTTCAACATCACAATTGGTTTATCTCGTACACATCGAAATTTCTGAGTGGTGAGCGTGTTCGGGAGCCCAAAACGTGTATGCCGAATACTGTCATAAGGGTTTAGTTATTTTTTGAGACAAAAAAGCTGTGTTGATTTATACAGCCCACTTTGTGTTCTAATGTGTTCCTTCAGGAATAGAAATTCACAGATTTTCGTTGATAATAAATCACTATACCTTCAATGCAATGCGAATCTCGAGTTAACAACCTCTCTCTACCGCCAGTGCTTGGAGAGTGCTGGTCATGTCAACACTCTCGAAGTAGGTCTATTTGCTAGCACTATACAGGTGGGAAAATAATATCCAGCCCCAAGAGATTACTGACAACACAATATACTGGTCATAATATGGTTACGATCCTTGAGACTTTTTACCGAAGTTATGTACTAAATGCCTTTTATGACTATACATTTTTGAAATTATTCAAATTTATTGATTAACTTCATACACCAGTATCTAGATAGCAAGGGAGCCAAGGAACTTCGACGATCACAACAATACTGAGATGACATAAATTCAAGGTCGCAAATTTGAAAATCCAGTCTAGATTTGCGATTTATGGAGTAGCCCCATAACTAAAAGAGTACTAATATGACCCTCGAGTACTTTCCCTATCAACACGCGGCCTAGTCGGTTGACCCGCTGTCAAAATAAATGGGTCAACCAGGTGAATAAAGTAGTCTGCATGAACTAGCTTCAGCAGACTATGGGGACGAAAGTGAAAGAGTTTATAATTGTATGCTGAAAGACTGGTTGACTAAAATAAACATTAAAAGACGGTTTTAATCAGCTCATAAGTAACACACTTATTTTTTTCGCCAGCCCCCTCGGGAAAAAAAACCTTAAACTATAGAGGTAAATGAAAGATGAATACATACCCCATATTGGAAGATCATCAATGTACATCTGATACCAATAATGATTTTTAACAGCGTATACGAAAGCTTGATATTTCTCTTCCGTTAACGTCACTTCACAATACATTGATTTTTGGACATCGGCTGTCAGGAAAAGGAAACAACAATTCAATAAAGTAAGCTTCAAGTCATCACAATAAATTAAATCTATCATAATTTCGTAAACAACATTGACCTTAAGTATCTGAGGAGTTTTCACTATAACCAACTCTTGCTGGTGCCAAAAGAACGATACGTTAATCAATGATAAGAAAACTAAAATTTGATTCTTTGGGGTTACAGTATTCAACACTGGCAAGTAGATTCTGCCAGTCTGTAGAAGTAAATTTCATCTGGGAGTCAACTTGTATCCTCACTTGACTGGGTCTCATTGCAATGCAAATAAGAGATTATGAGATGTACGAATACTTTAATTGGTGAATTGGGCATGGAGTCATTACATAAACGATGTGAGGTACAAACATCACAGTACCGTATAAATAATTGCTCTTATGAAGAATGTTGAAACAATTAATAAACCTAGTCTATGAAGAGAATACTTAAATGAGAAATTACCATAAGAAATTATTATGCTCCAATGCCCGAGAAACTTCTTTTTTTTATGTAGCCCTATGTACAGGGGAATTATTTTGTGTGAACCCTCATCCCTTATCTAATGTACATATGTTAAAATATTATCAAGAACTTCTGAATAATACACATTAATGTTCGGAATATACAACCCGTTCACGGCGGAAGTCACAAAAAGCTCTACTGATTACAGATGACTAGGTAGCACCTAAGTGCTTTCAATTAACAAAAATGTATACAATAAACACTTTCTGTTTATGAATGCTAGTTACATAAGTAAATATGAACATGAATGCTCTACTGCTACTGGGGGGTTATCCCTCCGCTGATATACTGTTTAGAGATCAACTAGAGGAGAAAAGCAGTTGTGGAAAAAAACGCATTTGCCTTCCTCTTCCCTACCCCGTTCTATGTGTTTCTCCATTACCCATCATAGGTCAGTCGCCTACGTGTCACTTCCGCCTCTACCCCCAATTAGGTAATTCACCTTCATCAGCGTGAATAATTAACGTCAATACCTTTCTCGACTAAAGCTATTTATTCTTACTACTGTAGTGGAAACTGTATCACAAAAAGCATATGATATCAAGGCCTGAATATCCGTCTCAATCTTAAAATCCATGTCGGCCTAACTCCCAATTTCAGGATTAAACTAAACTACTATATGTGCATTGGAGAGATTCTCGCATATAATCGTTCAACTCACCTTTGAAATCGATGTCTAGTCCACTGAATTCCAGCTCGACTCCCTGTAATGCTTCACCGAGCGTTTCATGGTAATGGCTAATTGTTTGTTTAGGGCCAACACAAAATGGAAGAGAGAAGTATTCGTATGTCTCTTGTCTGTTGTGGTATGGCCCCACTGTGTTCATCCATAACACCACCTCTTCTCCTCCTTCATACTGAAAATAGAAATGGAAAACTGTGCATTAGGTTCTTTGATAGATAGTGTGTAATGCAATAGCAACAGCCAGGGTCATATATCGTAGCGATAAAATGCATTAGATGATGATGGTGATGGGGCCTTAACCTTTTAACAGCTGCACATCATTCCTACTGCGGGAAGAGTACGGCAGGCATTGTCAGGAATTGTGACATTTGCATGGCAGGCCTCCAGGGCCTTGTTGTTAATTAAACTTCCTCTAATTCATCTATCATCGTGTGAACTCTTTTTTGGTAAACAGAACTACAGGCAGCTAAATATGTCTATGCAATTTTCAGGGTTTAAAGTAGGGTTAGGACAAAAAGGTTGAAAAGTTACTCAGTGGATGACAAAGTAACCAGCCAAGAGTTTACACTGGTTCCCCTCATTATCTGGACGTCAGAGGTGGGGTAACAGCCAATGTAGATTTTCCCAATTCTGGTCAATCAGATAACTCGAAATATTCAGTGCAAAGTGTACACTTGCTGAGATATGCACATTCTCAACCTATTAGCTGAAAGTTTAAGTTGAACATGGGATGTCTCTGCAGAGGTTCAACAACCCATAGTCTGAGAATTTGTGGAGATTTAGTGACACGAACGTTTCTGGAATATTTGGATACAAATTGTTATTTTACTAATAAAATCTTCCTTAATCTGAATTAGTTTAAAAAGGTTTAGGACATTGCTTTGTGATGGGTGAAAAGGTTGAAAATCCACTGATAGGTGAAGTCTGTAAACCTTGATTTCTATAATTCCACGATATAGAAATGCCTGCACTAATGGATTAACAATATAAACTTTATTATAAGCAATATCTGCTGAGTACTGACGATCTCTCTGCTCATGCAGGAACTATGAATTGGAGCTTGGTTGATCGAAAAGGGAATCGGACACCTTGAGCCTTTTACCGTTTGAGCCTCCTGCGAGTGCGAAAACGTGGACGCCTTGAGCCTACTCTGTGGACGCCTTGAGCCTCCACCTATTTTAGTTCCGACTCGCGGGTTAGGGTTAGAATAGGGTAGGGTCAGGGTTGGGGTTGTGGATATATGACTATAAACTATTTTAAGTGGACTTTTCAAAGTCTTAACACCTAGAGGCTCAAGGCCACCAAAAGGGGGTAGGCTCAAGGTGTCCACAGAAAGGCTCAAGGCGTCCAGGGCTCAAATCGTCCTGGGTTTAAGACGTCTATAAACCATCGAAAATGGTGTACACACCTCAACACCTCGGCTCCATTTCATCTTGTCCCATACTCGGTGTTCGGGAATTCTAAATTGGGCGTTTAGTGCCTAAAGGTTTCATGGGTGTTGCTCTTTCTTTACTCACTTCTAGTCATATATATTTTTAAGCAAAACATCTCGTTTTACTGCCAACAGTTCTTTCTTCAAAGGAGTTTTCATCTGGGACTGTATTATTTTCTTTTACATATATATTCATGATTTTTTGCAGGAAATCCATCCAACTGAATACGGGCAGTAATTTGAGATGGCGTGGCGTTGACATAATAGTGCAAAGGTCAGAGTGAGAACCAGTCGTACAAGAGTCACCCAATACCTAAGCGAGTATTCTCTTTACTACACGATGAGGGCTGTTGATTACATGTACTCCATAGGGCCAGCCAAACATGGTCCACCCGTCTCTATCCATAATAGGAATTAATTGGGAATATCATGGGCAGTGTACAAGGTCCATGGGAATTTCATACGTTGAACCGAATATGAGCATGTCAGTTTCAAGTACTGATATATATATATAGCGAATATTTTGCCTTCATGACACTTGTTGTTCCATTTTTCGAAAGCATTAGATTCATTATTTGGCTTATCTTAATTCGCTTTGCATGATAAATGAGGTTTGAGCATGACTATGTCATCAATGCATATATCATGTCTGTGTTTAAATTATGAGATGCTCTTAACTGAAACACTATACAATAGAAATTACCGCAGATTAGTCAACAAAAATCAAGCAGATCCCTGTTAACTCTATGACTTTGTTCTAATCCTATAGTTCACTATCAATATACTGGCCTGACAATTAAAACCAGCTGAACCGTAAACAGCTGATATCACCGGCCCCTTTATTGGCTAACAAAACAAATAAATGTACCATATTTATGTTCACTACTGAGCCAATACAGAAATTCTTTTTTTTAAAAAGCTTCAAAAGAAGACTAGGCAGACGAGATACCTGTATTTTACTAAGGTGTCAGAAATTCATGTTAGCATTGGAGGTTTCTCCGGAATTAGGCAGGCCTACTACATGAAGAAATTCACTCTTGGGAGTGAGATAGTTTGGGGTGTCGGGAAGCGTCGCAATCACATATCGAATTGTAATTTGGAACGAGTTCTTTGAGGTATTTACCTACCATATTTCTAGCATGTAACTGAAATTCGACCTTCGTTCCATGTAACATATCAAATATTGAAAGAATTTAAAGTGTGAATTTTAAAGCTTTTGTCACTGTAGTGTGATGTTTACTAACCCCTTATTCATTCATATGCCTACGGTTTCGTCTCTACTCACACGGTTTCACTCATTCATCCTATCATAAAACCCCATAGACCACTTTATCCTACCCCTAATAAAAAGCGCCATAGGCTTAACATGGGATTTGTTTATGTCACGGGTGTGACATAAAGTGTTGTTTATGACACTACTTTTTGATACTGAATAAATATGGAAACGGGGTAGGATAAAATCTATAAAAAGGTGTACATTCGTATCCTATTTTGATATAATCTAAATCAGTGTCCGAACATTTTGTTTGATTTTGATATTTTATAGCAGCTAATGACTGACTTGTATTTTGACAGTGACAATAACGTCTCAGCGATGTGTACAAACAAAGTGCCACACCCCCTTCCATTGTCTCATTTATGGGCCTTGTGATTAATTTACGTCAATAACGGACAATAAGCATGAAATGTTTTGAGCATTAGTTACATAAGTAAAGAATACTACGCACATTTTGGTGAGCATTGACGTTATAAACAGACAGGTGTGACACCGGCATCTGACTCGACACGTCTGACAGGAATCAGCGAGAGACGGATTTCAGGGAGAAATCCAGTTGACGATTGTTCTCATTAGTTTACAGCAATAATTCGTCCTAGATACCCAGTATATAACATTGCAAATAATCCAATCGAATGTTCTTATGTTTACTAACTAAGCTAAGGTTTCTAACTTAATAATGCAGAAGTCTTGATTGGTTCCAGACATAAACACTGAAGTGGATTACAACCAAAATACCTACACAATCCAACGAGTCCTTCATAACCAAAACATAAGAATAAATGTGCGTGGAAAGGGGATTTTTAGGACTGCATGTTTTATATAAGGTTCATTCCTGGATAGAGTATTGTATTTCTACCATTGTGTATAGGTGCGAAATTTATTATGACGATGTCATTCAGCAAACACAGCATTTCTTTCTTTAGTGACTCGATTCTGTCAACACCGGTAGGCCATCTTTTATGGTATCCAAGGAAAGGTATACTTACTTTGTGGTTGTGTTCATCTGCTTCTACGTGGTATCCAGCTACTAATAGAATACATATGAATCTTATGATTCTTAGGTTCATTTTGATGTGTGATTCGAATCCAGATGGTTCAGTCTTGGAGGGATTTTGGAGGATTTTTCAAGCTAACTCCATCGAGCAAAATATAATATGGCGGAAGTGATGGGCTAGCCACGTCAGCTACCGACATCGCGAGTTATACGAGATTTCTCTGACGTAAACACGAGAGGGCGCCACCATCGCGATGCGTCAGAATATATTTTGTATATCTTTTATTGTAAATACTGCTGGATCCCCAAAACAAGTTATCATCTCAAACACTGATTTGCCAATTTTTTTATTTTGGGGTAGAATGCAAATGCCTTTTATGCACCGTGACTTTTTATTTTAAAAATATAAATTTTAAAAAAAATCTGTAACTAGATCTAGAATTCTAGATCTAGATCTAGATCTAGAGATCTAGAGATCTAGAGATCTAGATCTATTCTAGGCCCATATTGCCTGTACATTTCATACTAGATCTATATCTATTATATTTTTGTTCTAGAGAATCATTTATCGGGGCTGCAAAATTGCGTATAACTGCAAGGTAGTTCAGATGTTATCGTCCGAATGGAAGAAAATCTATCATAAATCATGGTATTTGAGAGATTAATTAGTCTACAGTATCGCAGTCCCACCACAGCGGTATTCTAGTATTTCTACATTACAAATTTGGTCTGAATTACTAATGCCAGTAATGGAGCTATAGAGCTAGCGTTCAATCAAAGAAATTCAAAGTATCATCCAAATTAAAATACCACCTGGACAAATGATTAATACCCGGTAGGTCCACATTGATAAAGCCCCGGGTGACATTCTGCATGCACTAAGCATCTAATTGCACGATTAATGCATTAAATTATGTGAAAATTATGTGAAATAAAGTAAACAGTGTATGATCTTTTTTAGATATGGTAAAAATACCGCAATAACAAAAAAAATATTCAGCGTATGTACGGTACGGTATGAAAAAGAAAATGAAAAAAGGCATTCAATCACTTTAGCCATACATGTTAGCATTGTTACCGGTAGGCCCTACTAGCCTATTGTGTAGGCCTACAGGTAGGCCTACAGGTAAGCCTACACTGTTGTCATATGCAATGGACACAAAATATATAAATTTATGATAAATGATATATAGATCGGGTTACGGGGCGAAATTGTCTTCCTTCACATAGGCCTACCACTGCTACGACCACATAAAAAAGAATTCCGAACGACCAGAGGGAGACAATGTCAAATTCTGGGAAGACGGAGAAACATACAACACGAACATATAAAAGATATAGATTGAAATGATTGTTCACGAAAAGGAGTTAGTCCAGTGAAACTTTATTATTAAAAAAACTCACCTAGTAATTTGCCTGGTCCCTTTTATTTTCTATACGTTTTCAAAGTACAGAAACTAGACCAATATGAATATTTCTGAGCAAAACTCGGATATTTATAACAATGCGAATTTAATACGGTAAGTTAATGGACATTTTTGCTTAGAAAAGTAAGAATTTTGAGCTATCTTTCCACCCTGCCTCAAAAGGATACAGCCCTCTTTGTGGATGCTACTTGACTCAATCATAGTATTTAAAAATAAACATAAGTAGGGGCCTACGTGTGATGTCTGTTCTTTATAATCTTGCAGTTCACTATTAAATGGAGAGCAATGTAGGCCTATCTAAAGTATTTCAGAGGGTTTATAGTGTTTAAATCCTGTTATGCAAAATTCGGTTATAACAAACCTCGTTTACAACGTAGTAATTTATCGGGTCCCGAAAACATTGTTCTTTGACGATACACAGGTTTATCATATAAAGAAATCTGCTCTTTTTATTCGTTTGGTGGATAATGATATAATGAAGAAGTACCGTAAAATTCTAATATAAAACATTTTGTTTTAATCACAGAACATACTACACGAGACAGAGTAAGTATTCATATCCCATAGTAATGAGGCGCATCCCATCTGTTCTGTGATCTAAAAAGAATGAGATCCTGGACCAGGAGGCTGCCAATGACATCAGGTCGATACTTTAGGTTTGGTACAGCAGAGCATCTACTCCATCCATCGTATATATCTTATTGGACGAGGGTGATGCAATTTATAATCCAATCCACAATTACATGGGTGGTTTTTTTCTAGGGGAAGGACATCGTAGGGATCACTACCTTTACCAAAGTGATGGGATTGTGGACTGAGGAAGAGACAAAACTACCGACCGGTTTCTGGTATCAACGAGCAGGGTCGACAAGACGTATGTGGTGATGATATAGGAGGCGCCGCAAAAAGCACTGGTTGATACACTTCATTGCTTAATGATTCAGACTCCATCATCAAACAGCCCCCCCCCCCCCCCAACCTTCAATGGCCGCGTTGGCTGAGAGATTTCCCTGGACTGACGCCGTACTTTTGGTTAGATCCCAGATCAGTTGAGGTGATAGGGGAAATATGAATTTAATGTGAGATTGAGAAAACATGTTATTGGCCATGGAATGGGGCTGGGGTGTCTGGATAGCTTTGAACCACTGCTTATTGGTGTGAATGAGTCCAAATTTATACTATTTTTGCTTTACACAACAAAAAAGTTTTATAAACTGGAAATGAAAACAAGGGTATCCTTGAAAATATGCTATCTCTGTAATGAGTTCACAGAATTATCCCCTTTTGTATGTACCCTCTAATACATCAATCGATCAGAGTACATGTCCAAGTTTTCATTTTTCTTTAGGGTCATTAATTCTCTGCTGCAACAGAGTAATCCTTGTGCGATATAATGATGATATGGAGGTATATCAGGGATTAAGGTCGAGACATATTCGGCATTTAAAAGAGAATGATTCATAACATTATTTCGTAACAGAATGGATACGAATCTATACGTATTCAAGTGCTGCCGATGTATATAAAATGTCGGAATTCCGTGATTTATCTGAAAACTTTTAGCCCCGATATATCGTTTGACAATAATGACACATTATACTCTTCGATGATTTTACATACAGATAAAAGAAAGAACGAATTCACTCTTTTAAGGATTTATTTCTCCAGTGAGCGTATATTATTATATCACGTGAATTTGAGTCGTACATAACATGTTTTTAGGATGTAAAAATGTCAATTTTATTACACATCATCTTAGTATCTACTAGGAATGTGGTGCTGTTCCTCAATATTCCTTGGCCTTCTTATAGATAATATAAAAGACAACGGCATAAAGTAGCCCAATTTCCTAGCGATGATCTTCTAGACAACTTTTAAGGGGTGTGTTTAAGCCATTTTTCTTTGCGGGGTGCCGTTCCAAATATCTTTATACGTTCTTCACCTGCAAAGATATGCAACATATATTTAGGAACAGAATAACGTTATGAAATGAATCTACAAAAACATATCTGAATTACATTCACCTCTATATAAACCCTTTAATCCTCATATTTGTGTTTATGAGGGTTAGACACTATATGACGATTAAAGTGACAGTCAAATTTTACGAGCAAGCCATATTACCAGTGATTACGCCGCTGTATTAATAGGAGGGGCAAGCATGGCTAACTTAGCCAAGATTCAATGTTTGAAGAACAGAGCACTACAGATTTGTTTACGGGACCAGACCAGACTGTCAGTGCACTTAACCAACTGACGTGCAGCTCTAGATCAATCTAGAATAGGCTTACGATTACAAAAGAAACCATTGTTCAATGGATCAAAACCACATTGTGATTTTTTTTGGGTGGAAATCCCCTAGATATAGAGGAAAGACCCTCTGGAACAATATATCCGAGGACGTCAAACTAATACTAAGTAAAGCAGCATTTAAAAATCCTGTTAGGTTTCTATACATGTAATTTGATACAATAGTGCTATAGTGACCTACAACACGCCTTTACTATGATGTGCCTCTTTATTCATCTCTGAGACTAGAGTGGAGTTGTTGTACTGAAATCAGCCCCGTTATCTCATCTCATATTATCCGTTGTAAATATCACTATTGAATGTACTGTACACAGGGAATGGTTACAACGGGACTTACCCGGGAATCTAAGAACTGTAGTAACCAATAGTTTCAGGGATTTCAGGTATTCTAATCCATGCATTATTTATGGGCAGTTTGTCAGAGAAAACCCTTTAGATCATGGAGGCACTACTGCACACATTTAAGAAGTCTGGTAAATAGGGTTCTAGAAATAATATGGGGTTGACATACAGAGGTTCTATTGAGGCTTTTGAATAATGAGGTAAATATTTCTGTGTTTTAAAAAGATCCTTGATTTCAGGGATTTCCCAGAACTCTGACATCCCTGTAATAATAATAGACTCCAGGTAATTGGACGGACGAATATTGTTAACTTTTTTCAGTTGGCAATTTTTTGTAGTACTACTAAATTATCCATCATGTAATTCTTACCAGAAGCTAAGCAATCTTAATGAGTTGATGTATATCCCGGTATTGAATGCCATAATGCAAGGCCAACAATCAAGGTGAATTGTGAGCTAATACAAAAAAAACTGGTACTGTTATTCAAAAGGATGTTTTGCCATCGATAATCAACCAATACATTTTTCGACTTTGATGTATTAGAATGTCGCCGAAACGGCTTATATGAAAACGATGTAGGATGTCAAATTCTACTTTGATAAGAACGAGGCGCGAAAACTATAAGGGTACTGCGACATCAGGACAACTTACAATAAACTAAGACGATGAAGCGGCATCCTTCTTCTTTTGTTCAGCCTCCGCCTTGGCGACAGCTTCTTCATGCTTCTTAATCAGTTGATTTGTCTCGTCTGCTGTCAGAATGTGGATTTCCGTCTTTCCATTTTCACGTGTCAATGTTGCAATTTCCACTGTAATGTGCAATACGTAAACCAGAGGTAAGGACACTGGGCAATATATGAACACAAGAAAACCATGAAACAAACGTTGATATCAGTGGGCCCTATTATTGGCAAAAAACAGAACAATGTTCCTTGATATGGGCCAAGGTATAGCGGCTTTGTCTTGGTTGTATTTAGGGACTTTCCTAACAAAAATTACCTAAACAAAATGATAAAGGGGGCCAAAGTGAGCCAGGTGAAACCGCAGATACCCATGCTGAAAACACCATGTACCGAGCCCAGTAGGAATGAGCCTAAGCGCTCAAGCTATGGGGGCGGGGGTTCAAGGCTACAATTGCGTTTTTGGTCTTATTTGCTACTATTGAAATATCCTTTACTACAATGGTCTCTATGTTATGATGACAGTTGGTGAGTTTATGACAAAAATGCATTCAAAAGATTGACATATATTATAATCTCGAAGCACATATGGTCAAAGAACTGAGCGCCACTATATGAAAATGGCGGTTTGAGCACTAGTATCTGTCGTTTCAATGGGCTCACTTTGGCTCCATAGCGGCTATAGGCTATTATACTACATCTAAATATATGTACATCACTCCGTATAATTCCACATTATTCCATGTAAGAGTATCTCCATAAAACAATTACTTCCACTCACCTTTCTCGTGGGTCAGTTTGTTGGTGTCAAGCGTTTTACTGAGCACCTTGATAGAAAGTTCCAGTCCTTCTTGTAGGTTAGTCTCTCCCTCTTTGTACTCCTGTTTAAGCATGCTCACTGCAGCCTAGAAAAACATTATACGGATTCTGAGCTGACTGCGCAATGACCACCAGCGGTTTAATACAGCAATATAATAAGTCTGACACAAAATCTCCCCAATAGAAAATATATCATTTTTGCTTTTTCTAAGAAGATTGGGTTTAACCCAAATGAATTGAATAACGCCCTACAATTGGAAACAAATGTGGGCTTTATCCTTTTTCATGTCGGGAGTTGCAGGGATATCAGTTGGGGGTCATCACAAAAATAGGAAATATTCTTCAAGTGGAATTTACTACCTCAGAGAGACTGAGAAAACATAGAAAACATATCGCTGAACCACTTTCTTTTAATATTGTTAAAAAGGCTCAATGTATTCTATCTTTGGTTTACACAAGAAAGAAGTCTAATTGAACAAATTGGACGTTAAACTTACCCAAACAAACCCAAACACTAGAAAGACTAATTTACAAACTGAAAAGGGATACATGGATTTCCTTGGAAAATAGATTAAGAAGACGTGGCAATAACACTTCTAAAGCAAAGAAAAAATATTTTTAAAATCCTTACATAATAGGAAAACTGCCATCGCTGGGAGTTTTAAATGTTTTCCATAAACTCTCATATCCTAATAAAGAACAACAATTTACAACTCTCTCAAGCTTTATTATTGACCTTACACTGGATAGGATGTCATCCCTATTGTACTGTGCCTTTTAGTGTGAATGAATTGAATGCTTTTGTATGGTATGACAACAACACTAGATATCACGCGGTAGAAAATCTACTATTGAGGCATAGCTGGTTTCACATGCTGAAGTACTTTCAGAGAATATTGGCGTGATACATGCACATACAAAATCATCAGTGCGCAAAAATAAACATTAGCCATATTTTCCTCATAAAAAAATAATGTTTCGTATATTACGAATAGCAGTTGCTATGGCAAGCAATTGTAAGGGCACTTACTGCACTGTTGTTCCCGATACAAGTAGCCTTCCAGCCGCCGTAGTTTCCACTAGGATCGCTCTGGTATAGCTGGAAGCCGTAGTGTCTATCCCAACCCATGTAGAGGAGGGAGACGCCGAATGGACGCTTACCTACAATGACAAATAACACGCGAATTCATACAAATGGCCGATTTTTGACGCAGTTATTTCCAAATGATTTAGTTACTACTCTCGAGCCACGTCTTCAAATGACGTAGTTTAAAATCAAAGTAAAACATCAGTGAACTATATCTGATGATGTGATAGGGCACAGAAAAGGAGGCCAATCATGAACTATCTAGCTAAAAAGGGAAGAAGTACCCGGCTGTCTTTTTCTCAAGTGGTGACGAGACCACGATAACGAGGCCAGCTACTGTGCAGACCAGTATTCATATATATTTTAAAAGGATTTCCTTATTGACAAACTACGCCATAGCTTGGCGGTTTTACAGCTTGAGTAAAAACAGCTCCAACTCTCCCATCATCTCATAGATGATCATATAATACAACGGGACCTTGTGGGACCTGGCGGAAGAACGGCCTAGCCGAGCGAGGCAATTGTTGTAAATACGATGGCCCGAAATAAAAAGTACAAAAAAATAAAACACGTTCAAGTTAGACTTGCATATACAACGACCTAACCGTTTGTACAAGCTACAAAAGGAGATGATAATTTACGGTTTGTACGGAATGAGGTGCTTACGCCAAGTTCTGTACAAACCGTAAATTATCATCGAGTGTTATAGCCTTTTCTGTACAAACCGTAAATTTTCATCAAGTGTTAAATCCTGTACAAGCATGGCTGGTCGCCATATACTTACTATATACCTGAAATCAATAAAATAACTTAATTTGGCTTAATGATTTAGTTGACCGGTAAGGAACAGTGTTCCATGTATTGCTGTACGGAGAAGGCATATAGTAATATATCATACAATGAAAATGATTTGATCAAGTCTTTCACTTTACTTAAGCACATCGAGATGAGCTTCCTCTATATTTAGCTTACTGCACATTCACATAGAAATAAGCCAGTTTAATCTACATAGCTGAGATTATCAGCATAAAACTAATGAAAATGAGACATGACAATTAGATAGGAATTGGTTATTCAACTATGTTAGTTAGAATTTTGAAATTATCATCGGCTGTTCTTTTAACATGTTTTGGACACGTCAAAAAAGTTGAAATACAAAAACAGAATATTAGACATATACCTCCGAACTGTGTGTAGGCCTGTTTCATGTCACAGAGCGTACTGACGAGCTGCTCACAGGGGATTGGCTCACCGTACTGCAGTAGGTACCTGTTTTAATGCAATAAATTGTGGAACAATGGTATATTGCACAAACTAATGTTAACGTAAAGATATCAATAATTCATTATTCCAATTAGTTTAAACAAATATCAATATGTAACCTTTACAAAGTTAACATTTAATGTAAAAATTCTACACAACTAGAACTGGTAAAGAATATTATAAATTACCTCTTATAGTCTATACAATAGCCAATAAGTGACACTAATTCTTAATCTTCTAATTCAATACTCATGAATTTAGAAGTATGTTGGTAAATCTATCATGACTTCTAAATTCTTTCACGAGACATATGAACTAGGGAAGCGAACAATATCTGTGTTAGATTGCACACAATTAACACAAAGTTTACCAGATCTCGTTAAACTATCCAAAAATCAATGCTTTCACAAATTCTTACCTCTGTGCAATAAGGCGGAGTTCATGTGTTAGGACATTGGCATCCGAGGTGATGCCAGCAACACTGCACGCCAAATCCCTGTAACAGGAAAAATAAAAAGTCTGAGTATCTACACATAGAGTATCAGTTCTAGCATAGACACCTATAATATTATAATATTGTAATATAGACATAAAAGTTTTATCATACATTGTTCAGTTCCTATTCCCAACGTCCATCATTGCATACGTATTTCCACCCCAAGCTGTGAATGTTTCAAAGTCATATTGAAAAAAAGAGAAATCTTAATGAATCTGATGTTGGGTGCGTTGTATCCCTGACATTGTATGATTTCTATGACAATGCGTTTTGCATATTCTGGTTGGGTTGAAACCATAGAATTCTTTTTTCTTTTTTACTCACTCATGAAGTGTGTAGATTTTTTCCGAGTAGGCAACTTCATCGAGAAGTTTGTTTGTGTTGCGGCGCTCGGCGGCTAGGATGACACCTCCCGAGGTGAGAATCCCAAGACAGGATCCAGCGTGTCCGATAGCCTCCATAGCATACTCTACTTGATACAGACGGCCTAAACACAAAACAATAACATAATCTTCATGAATCTATCTTCAATGTTTGTGTCAGTGCAATTTGGGTCAAAACCTTTTGGTCAGTCATTAGTCAATTGAGGTGAAGAGGCTACATAGTAAAAAAGGTAAGCCATGGAACATGTCCTTGTGTGTATGTTATTGAATTATATCATAGTTATTTGTCCTAGGTGCAATGAAGCCACTGTGAAGAAATTGGTATAACATATGAGGTGAGGATATAAGCTATTGGGACCTAATAAAAACCGAGATAAAGGCACGAGAAATAGAACAGAAAAGACAGTTTGAGGAATCGCTGAGTCATATCACCAGCATATAAACAGACATTAGTGGATGAACCCACTACATGAGAACTATACACAAAAAAGATTTTTATAAATACTCCTTTCACTCTTATTGCTCACTATAATAGTGACTATATGAAGTACTGTACTGGTTCTGCACTAGTTCGACTGTGTATATGGAAGAACGCCCACAATAGGCGAATGTACAATGTCAAAATTTGAATAATAAACAAAAAAAATGGTAATAATACACAATAGAACCCTGTCTGAACTATCAATAATAAAAACATCTAGTTCACCGTTCTTTAATCTATCATGCCCACAAATCTACTGACACCTTTGACTTTAGTTAGCTTACAGTCAGGATATGAATATCACTGAAACCTTTTATTATTCTATCGAAGGGTGAGACACTGAAATCAATTTGGTTATGATTTTCAAGTCAATGAAATTGAAAAGTAAAGTTTGAGCTGACACAGTGACAGTGTAATCATGGTGCTGGAATGGAGAAGTATCCCCTTTAAGCTACTCACCTTCTGGAGAGAAGATCGTTGTCCGGGAATCATAACGTCGAGCCTGAAATGTGCATATATTTCATAAATGGTCGATGAATCTGTCAACTCTTAAGTTAGGGTGTAAAACTAATTCGACAATTAGCTATCAATAAAAGTTTGTCTTTGAGCGATAATACAGGAAAACCGGTCAGATGACATGACAATGCAAGTTTCCACCTCTCTAAGTAGTTGTAACTTCCACATATTTTCAACCCAAAATCGCGAATTCTGGTGAATGTTAAGCTATATATTACCTAGATATCCCAAATGTAACACAATGTTTCATCTATAAGCAGTATTCATACAATTCACTCCTCTCACATTCTTACCATTTTGTCGTTCTGCGAAGCGTGTGAAGCTAGCCGTCCGCTGCAAGTTTCGTATGTAGTTCTCACCAAGATTCTCAGATGGCGCTGTGTCGAGCGTGACGTCAGAGTGTACACACTGCCATGTGGGCGCCTTGCCGCTGTCTGCTACTTCACGTTCTGCTGGGCACGGATACGTAGCCCCTCTTCTCTAGCTGACTATTTACCAGGATTATGTTACAAGCACGGGATTTGAAATATCATCTTTATTTTCTATTTCATATAGTTAGTACTGTTTAACGATAGACGAAGTCGATAGAGGACTACTTTGGACACGGCGCATCATATTCATACTCATAGTCATAGTCAACAAGACGATGAAAACTGATGATGCGAGGATGCACTGCTCTATACTTGACTGATCTCGATGGTTTCACGGTTCACCAACAATCTCGCAGTGGAGCCTACTAAACAGGAACATGAGAATTTGCCCTGAAACTTTGCAGCAATCCTAATATCGATATGAGCAGGTGCTAACCCTGAAAGAAGATAACTAAATCGTGAAAATGGCCCGGACTCATGGCTTACACGATAGACTTGTGGCTGTGTTGATATTTTGCATGACTTTCCATGCAGTATTAATTGGATGGACAGCTGCTGCTTCAACCGTAGATGTGGCGCGTAACAAGCCCATAACCGCAGTAATTACGTGCGGTACTTTTGGGAGAGAAACATATTTTACACATAGTGAAGCCTACCAAACACCTAGTAGTCGGACGTTGCAGATATGTTACAATAGTTCTAGCCATCCCGCATCAGCTATGGTGGATGGTCGACTGGACACATGGTGGCAAAGCACTGCTCGAGACCAGATCTTCATCGCAGGATATGGTCTCAACGGAAAACCAGAAGCGATTATAGATATAGATCTTGATCAGGTATGGCTGTGTCTGTTGTAATTAGTAAGGGGGGGGGCAATGGATTGGTGACTGGACTACAATCCCATTGACATCATCACAACCATTGAGGGGAAGGTTATAACATATGTCATCATCATGAACACTATTAATCCTCATCCAAAACACCACTTATACTAACTCCTTCATGTGCTGACTATCTAGAATGGTGTCTATGAATTTATTGGACCCGACTTATTGCCCAGAAGAGCTTCTGTAATGGAGATAGGACAATAAAACTAACTGAAAAAAGGGGGATGGGGGGGGGGGGGGGGAGACATCCGGCATGTTTGGCACCCACTGCCTTCTATTCGATTTGTTTTATTCAAGGCACAAGTTGCAATTATAGGTGTCATCTGCATGGATTGAGTTTTTTTAACCTTATTCCATATAGACGTATTCAGAACTCACTTCCGATATATGTATGGATAAGTATAGACATGGTAGACAGCAGTTAAATGCAATGACTGGTAATAATGGCATAGATGAGTGACTCATATCTGTGATTTATAGATTCAGAATAATGCATCTCTCATTGTTCAATGATTTAAAAAAAAATTATCTATGAATAAAGTGATGACATATTCTTAAATTGCCCAGGATGGGACGAGGGACTGACATTTCCGCATCGCTTTTTTTCAGAGTTCAATGATTAATTTACAGAAGGTAATTGCAGCTAGATTCTAGTGTAACACTTAAGTGGAACAATTGTAGACTGATATTTTCAGTTGGCTCCCTGTTCCTATTCTAAGGTATATATCCGGTTGTATCTTACCATAGTAAATGCTTAGCTTTGAGATATCACCATGCATTCGACTGCTTCAGACAGCCATGTTGTAAATATCATATAAGTGTACTATATTGAATTTTATTATTATTTCAGTATTTCGAAGTGGATACTATTACTCTTACGATGGGGAACTCGCGGAGACCCGGAACTATGATCTTGTACAAGTCTGTAGATGGTATCCGATATATTCCCTGGATATATAGAGTGTCCAAGGACGAAGACTGCAGGAATATTTATCAATTACCCGTACTAGCTACGCCAAGGACAATTAACTCTAAGATCTGTAGCGGTTACAGTAATCGTTTCCGGGCAGTTCTGTTTGAGAAGGTAAGGTCTTCAGAGTTTACTTATCTTTACTATCAAATCGAAAAAATCCAATGTGGAAAGTATTGCCATATTGAATTAAGTGGAAAACAGAATCATGATTTATGCTGAATTTCATTTGATTTCGTGTTTGAAATTGTAAATATGAAAACAGTCCCATGTCTGTTGCGACTTCTCTTTCAGATTGAATTCGATTTGAGTGCTGTAGATCCTAGTCTTGCTGTGAGTATATATATTTTTGGTCATTTACATGAACCGATATCCCTGTTGATAAGATAGAGTTGCTGTGGCTTTTAGAAATTATTAGAATATATTTCTAGACACGTTTGGGTACCCACGCCTAATGGCTCCCCCTCTCACTTAATTATTAGAAAAGTAAATGTCTCTGGTAATTCTTATACAAACTATTAAGAATATACTAAAGCATATCTTTAATTTCTTTCAGGCATGGAGAAACTTAAGATTTCTAAGAATAGAATTCTACAAAATGCATCTTACGCTGGGAATAAATGGAGTGAAATTTGTAAGTAAATCACAAAAGTATCCCTTATATCACCCTTCTATTTTATAACATGTTTTATGACATACTAATATATTAGGTAGCACTAAACATTGAATTTGTATTAGTTATGTAATACACACACTCGTTGAATCCTGCATGCTTTCGGGTTGTTTTGCGTCCTCTTTCAATCTAGTGAGACTAAATAACAGCTGGTCAGGTGGGGACATTGCCTGTCTGCATATATTAATCCGATGTAGACTCCAGAGTATAAATTACGCAACGAACAACACGCCTGCATTCATCTTTAACATTTACCGAAGGCGGAACGTTATTCCTTTGACATTAAGAGATAAAATAGGGAATAGCTGTGTTAATCTGCTCCTCTACTTGTTCCCGTCCATTCATAATGTCTCTAATGGGGACAAAGCTGACTTTAGCACATAGCAAGTTGATAATTTCGGACCATATCCATGTGCAACTACAATACTACATAATTAAACTAACACCGGCGGTGGATGGTGAGGACTTGGCCATTGTGGCTTATATTTTCTCATAGGCCCAACCAGCTTCAGTAGTCAACGGCCTCTGAACCTTGCAAAGGATTAACCCATAACACAGATCCATAGTACCACTCAGGCAGGCCGGCACGGGCTGGTGAACACGCGCTGGAGCGTGACCATTGTTCTGACTTATTGATCGGCACCACCGTAAACTCTACCCAACCCCAACGTCCTCTCTACCGCAATTGTATTTAATATTCTATATACAAAGACTGTTGCCTAATATTATACTCAGAGACTCATGTTTTATTTACATGTTCTTCCTATTAAGATGCACCATTGGGTATCGGTATGTCCACAGGGACCCCTGCTAGTGTTCAGACTAGCAGGGCATGCTGTGTGTGAGGGAGTGGGATGTGGTACAGGTGGGTGCGGCAGCTGTGTTGGCGCGGTAATGAGTCAGACCACCTGGGGCTCTGCTCAGGGCAACGCGTGTCAGAGCAAACCGTTACCCGTGGAGTGACCCACCACCCATGCCAACCCTCAGCCTCATTCTTATTCTTCTCAGCTTTCCAGTTATTAATCACCCACCAACTACACCCCTGTAATTCTCGTGTGAGCGCTGAGTGGACATCTAGCTCGAAGTTTATTGTTATTGCGTTTTCTACCTTTATTGGCGACCCTTACAAATGATACACGTTGAGACATAAATGTTAAGAAAAACACAAGAATGTATTATGTATTGCGATGGTATTGGTTTAATATGTGTTATCTATCCCGGTAAGATACTTATCAGCGTTAGTTTTGATTCATCATTATGTCTAAATTCCATAGCAGAAATTTGAAATGATAAGTGTGCTTGATATGTAGTAAATAGATTTGTGAATGAAAAAGTCGCCTTTAATGCAATTAATGAATTGGCATAATTGCGTTAGTAAATCTGATAAAACTCCTTTTTGTTTTATCAGGGTAGGAAAAACCTTGCGGATTCACTATAAGGTCAAGCTAGTCAGTTGCCGTATGCTTTCTTCAAGTAGAGACAGAATTTTCACCTCAAAATTATTTGTTCAGTAGAATGACACAAGTCAGTAAACAGTGCAGGAAGCAAGAGCTGATTAAACTTTATGCTATTGCCCCCTGATGTGGATGTGGACCATATCAGTAACAGCTTCTGTATATTTTTGTCATTGCAAGTTCATCTAGGTTTGCTGTGACTTTACACACAAATGCCCCTAGTGACCAATCACTAACAGTGCTTCGTACAGTTGATATAACACACTCGTTGATCATTTTCTTCATTCCATTATTCTTCTATTATTCTATGGCTCGTTTCTTTTCTCCGATATTATTATCATTTATGACATTCCTTCCCAGCAACACTACACGGTGAGTGAGCTGACTGTGGAGGCTGAGTGTGTGTGTAACGGGCAGGCGTTGTCCTGTCAGGTGGACCATGCCACGGGACAGTACCAGTGTGTATGTGGCGGCAACACTACCGGCCTCTTCTGTGAGCAGTGCGAGCCCTTCTCCAACCAGTTCGAGTTCTTCTACGGCCGACCATGCGAAGGTCAGCAACCTCGTTAATGACCTATTGATTGGCCTAAATCTTTTAGTATATTGTATCAATATTGCGAAACCAGATAGTTCATTTAGGTCATATCTTCATATCTTTTTTCATATTTGGAAATATTCGAGGGAGTTTGCAAAAAATAGAGTAGATTTGTCAATGGCATAATAAATGTATATAATTTCGTATTCACACATCAATGAACCTATAATTGAAGCAAATAGTTTTTCGGTTATTTAATGAGACTGGGAATCTTTGATGCCAGCTGGTCAGTAATGGTAATGGAAAGTACGTTAAGTAATGACTCATACCAGGCAGCTCCCTCAATAGAGTTTCCGTTTTAATTGCGCGTATCGCTGAGTATTCTCTGTCAAAAAATATCGTTGGAACAAAACTTGTCGGTCTTAATGTGATTTTTAACTGGATTTCCCCATGTTTAACTGAGTGTGTTTTGTCTGACAGAGTGTAACTGTTTTGGGCATGCCGACTCGTGCTTCTACGACCCGGTCACGGCCAACTTCTCACGTAGTCTGGACTCACAGGGCGTGTACCGGGGAGGAGGCGTCTGCAACGACTGTCAGCACCACACAGCCGGTAATCTGATCGCGTCATCTCATGACTACCTCAATATTCACCTCAGCCCCATGTCTACCTGATGTTACCGCCTTATCCCATATCCCAGCACCTAACTTATCCCACTTCACTGCCTCATCCAATCATTCACTTTTCAACTCATCCCACCAGGCTCTTATCTCATCTGCACCTCGTCCTAGGACCGACCCCATCAACCTCCTAATCCAAGAGTCCCTCAACCCATCCATCGACATATTCCTACCACCCACCACATCCCATCAACCACCTACTCCCAACGCCATCAGTTCACCACACACATAATCTCATGGCTCATCTCATTCCCTTACCTCATTATGTTCCACTGCATATACAATGTATCAACTTAATGCTTCCCCCCCCCCCCACCACCTACCTCATTAGAAACGTTATTTCACCTTATAGTTTAAAAATTCTTCTATCCACCACATTCTATCTCCGCCTCTTTCCGCCCCACACCTCATCCCACTACTTATATCTCACTACCCATCACACTTAAAACCCAAATTAGCCTAGCACCCACCTCATCTCTACAGCCATCACATCTCACCATTAATCTCATCCCACAACCTTTACATTCAATTTACTACATTGTACTTACATATTGGAATTTATGTAAAGAGATGGGCCTTCATACGGTCATACATTTCTTATTCTATTCTTATTATCATCAGAATCACATAGTAATTCAAACAAGACTTGACTGAGCACTTGAATAGTTTTCTGAGTTTATCTCACCCCTCACATTGACTAATTGCCTAGCATTTGTGACATAATCCCCCATTGAGTATTTTGTCCAAATATTCCATCCGCATTAAATACGAGTTTCCAGTGTTAAGTCTATGTGGAAAAATACCAGGTGTGAGATAAAGTTTAAGATCTTGACTTCTAGGTGTGAACTGTAACAAATGCCACCAGTTCTACTACCGGCCGCTCGGGGTCGATCAGCGCAGTGTCAACGCATGTCAGCCGTGTGAATGTCATGGACCGGGAGTGGCTGTCAACCCGTTGTCAGGACTGACTGGGGACTGCATCATGAACGACGACACACTGCTGCCGCTCGGCATGGTCAGTTTGGTCACTGCGACACTCAAAATATATTGTCTACCGACCACCTTCAATCTGTTTTTATCTCGTTATTATGCATTTTCTAATGAATACATCTTTTTCTGACATAAGCAGACGCTCACGTTGTGTGCCTTGTAACTCCTACATTTTCTGACATATACTTGTATTACTTTCAGTCCATGATAAGTCGTTACTAGACAGCAATAACACGAAAATCATAACTAGAATACACCCGCCATCACTCTTACTTGTTCTTATCATGAAATACTGGAAAGATCTATTTGGATACATTTTCAGTCACTATCGCCAATATAGGTAAAATATGAGCAAAATAATTTACCTTGAATGAGGGCTTCCTGAAACGTTTAAAATCCACATGTAAAAAGGCTACAGGCACCAATATGTTATCATGCAATTTCTACTGTACCTGTAGATACCTGGAGATTGCCTCTGCAAGCCGAACGTCACTGGGGCAAAGTGTGGTCAGTGCAAGGTGGGATTCTACAACCTCGATGCCAACAACCCCGCTGGCTGCACAGGTATATCCAGCAAACTTTGTCCCAACTATCAAGCATGGGCGTCCACGCTATGATACATGCAACCTATTCTGAATAATCACAGTGTATCTTGTCTTTTGAGATAGTGTAATATATGAGTAGTATATAGAAAAGCTACACTGGAGCAGGTTCACAAATATTTTGATGTAATGTAAAACATAAGATGCAATTCATATTGATGCATGCTTATCAACACTGAACCACTGTGCTAAGTATTGACACGTTGTATTTGAATAACTGCGAAATGTGGGAGATGGGTATGAATCTCAAGTAGCAATGGATCTGAGTGAAAAATCAGGTTGAGAGAAATGTAGCCCAGTGGCCGCGTTTTCTACGGCGTTCGCCTACCGCGTCCTACCGCCTGAACCACACCCCTCCTCTCTGTATGTTGTGAGACTCGCAGTATATTTTTGCCTGTGTTTATCTCTACAGACTGCCGGTGTAACACAGTGGGCACGGTCTCCGGGTCCCCGGTTTGTAACGCTACAAACGGACAGTGTCCATGTAAGACGCACCTCACGGGCAATCACTGTGAGGAGTGTAAGGACGAGTACTACGACATGACCCAGGAGGACCCTGATGGTACGCAGACTATTCCCGCCTTGGCCCCTTCCTTACGTTAGAGTAGACATGCCGTGAAAATAATTGTGGTGATGTACCGATGAGACTAAAACCCCATCCGTATTTTTCTATTTTTCTATCATCACTTATTTCATATTGATGAGGTAGACAATGCTTAAATGAATGCTTTGCCATATCATTATATACGAGCTACACATACTGCCCGCTACTATCCATGACGCATTTATGGCCGTAAATTGGAATGTTTAATGATTTACAGGTATATAATAATAAGGAGACATAGTGAGTGTACCTGAATTGCCTCTGTTCCTGGACATTTTGGTCGGAAATAGTTCACCTCGTTCTTCGAACTCGGTGAATATTTCCCACCAAAATACCTCTGAACGGATTCCATTCAGGCACACTAACCATGTCTCCATATAATATGGTATTGCATTATCTAAGAATAACAACACATGTCATGCTTATGTCTACTTATATTACCCTTTACACTACGATTCATGCAGGTTGCAAAGCGTGTCAGTGTGACGTAGGCGGGTCATATAGTAATGTGTGTGACAAGCAGACGGGTCAGTGTCCCTGCCGTAGGAACATCGGTGACCGCCAATGTAAGACGTAAGTACATGATAAACTATGGTATAACATTGTGTACAGCCATGTTACGGTGTGCCAATAGTAAACATTAGCCTTGGAAGCAACACTGGCTAAGAACTTCCGTAGAATTCCGT
Source organism: Alentia gelatinosa (assembly GCA_950022655.1). Taxonomy (NCBI): domain Eukaryota; kingdom Metazoa; phylum Annelida; class Polychaeta; order Phyllodocida; family Polynoidae; genus Alentia; species Alentia gelatinosa. The sequence continues at coordinate 44,192,497 of OX465583.1, read as the reverse complement.
AGAATTCCGGTAGTGCTTCAATATAGATTCTCCAATGTATTTCTTTAAAGGCCCATGTCGATTTGAAACTGAAATAAATATTATTATCTAATAAGATTGATCTTGTTATGTCGATCCTAACAGGGGAGGTAGTTCTTGGCTATTCTTGATCGTCAATTATAGATAATACACCAACCATGATATCGTACTTAAAATAACATTGCATTTATTCTGGACGTCGTCAATCCTTACTTAAACCATGACTGACCTTACAACTTTACAGGCCACTCCCAGGATCGTACAGTCCTGACCCTCACTTCCTACATGGCGAATTCGAGTCCATCAGGAGCAGCTGGGATCGTGCACAGCAGGGTTACACTGGTTTTGGCTACGCCACTCTTTCGGACAGTGTACGTAATTATTGATTCCTTTTATCCATTCTATACATTTTAAGTCAGCTAAAAGATGTATTCCACCGGGCCGGCGGGAGGGCACGAAAAGTGCGCCATGCGGCCGCTATACGGCACCGGACGGCCGCTAAACATGCGTTGGCACCCGTGTATAGAGACCGGTGCGGTGGCGCAGGTACACGCCCACACGGCGATTACCCGGCAGGTTACCAGCCGTTGGGTCCCGGCCGACACCGGCGGCGACCGGGCCGATGTGCTTGTACACTATAGGCAACGGACACCCAACGCTCTTTTGAAGCAAACCTGCCGGTCTGGTGGAGCACACCCTTTAAATCAGATCACCGTAACAACTGCATTCTACCTTCGCACCTACCCTTTTCATATGCTATGCAGTTCTGCTACCGACTGCTAGAGGTCGATCAGTGTCCACGCATATCAGCCATGTGAATGTCACGGCTGGGGGTGGGTCACGATTACTTGTGATCTGTCCTTACAACTGAGCCAGCTCTCATTCCTTTGTTTTCTTTTGCTATAGTGCCCCCTCTTCCTCAAGATCCTCATTAAGTCTCCATTTACAAAACGGTGCTCTCTATTACTCCATATTCTGCTTCCTGTTACACTTTGTCCCAAGCTAGTAAATCTTATTATGTCTGAGGTGTAGGAATTTCTCCAATAATTTGATCACAATAGGAGGGGGAAAATAAGCTGAGAAAGACTACACATGGTTCGGTCTCCCAATTTAAACGTTGAGGGTTTTGGCATTTTTTCTCTCCCAACCTATACGTCTTGTATTCACCCTACATTACTAGTATCGTGATATGGTTTTATTCATGCATATATGCATAGGAGAATGGTGCTTCTTAACTCCATAGACACAAATAATTCCCATATATGTTGCTTGATCTGTGTTCTAGAAGCGTAAAACACACAAAAAGACCTAAGGATGACAGTGGTTTAACACATGTTTAGTGTCATTTAATGGCATATTGTCTTTCACCTATGTTGACCGATTGTGCATATTTCGTTGTCCAGGTGTCGGGGTTGACGCTCATCGAAATACCGACAGAAACAAACCTCAGGGCAGGCTACTACCTGCTTTTACGTTATGAGTGTGCCAAGAATGCCACCGGTACCGCATTCATCTTCGCCTCAGGTAAGTTCGTCCTAATAACCAAACACATATTCCCTCTGATCATATTTGAGACAACACAGGTATCTCGACAGCGTTTAACTCTAGATGGCATTGCTATCGATGTGGAAAACCAAAGAGCCCAAACGGGGATCATAAATATATAGTTTCTAGAGTTATAAATATGTCTATAACTATATTTAAATGAATGTTATATATATGTAGATATATGCACATATATGCACATCCGAGAAAAGAATTTAGCAGACGTGCTGGCTAGGGTGAGGTGTGACCTCTCAAGAGTTTAAACTAGGAAACCTGCTGTCTGGCTCCCTGAATAGGTTATCGTGTATAGGAAAGGGTATTTCTTCCGTCGTGATTGTGGCTTTATGATCTCCACTAGTTTTAAGATTGAGTGCATCCCTATACAATAAATTTTGGGGATTTTCAGATTATTTGGTATATTCATAGAGACGTTTTGTTACGATTTCCTCAGTCATGACCCCATGCATGCTGTAAATTGTGAGAGTGTATAGTACTGTAAAAATGTCTCTATCTAATGCTCACACTTGTATAGGTTTGCGTAAAATAACAACATGGCATGATACCTCACTCGTAACTCGAGTGCATGGTAAACTGTGACATAACTGAAATACATGGATCATAATATAAAACCAGGCAATACACCTCATCACGTAACAGTGTTACAATATGACTTCGTTGTATGTCTTTCTAAAACTCAAATATCAACTCGATTTCTAAAACTCGATACTCTTGAATTCAACTGGTAATAACTGGTTCACTGGTAATTCCTCCCGCACAAAGACTTTATGTCATCTATAGATCTATGGATAGTGAGAGAATCGAAGCAAAACTATGTGTTTCACACTTGTTTTCATAGGTTTTATTTTACAGTATATATATATATTTACACTAGGTTCAAGGAAATACTCGCTTTTATGATAAATCACAATATCTGTCCGTAATGTGAATTCTAGTGTGTCCCTACCGCAACCATTGGACACTGAGTATATAGGCCTCAGAACCTTTGATGAAGTTATGGCTCGAGTCTTAATTCTATGCATGACCATGTTTAAATGTTTAAATAAGTAGTATAACTCCTTCATATTGATTTAGATCGTAATACAGGTAAGAATTCGTTAGATTTCATTTTTATTTTCTCGTGACAAATTATTCTATTCATCAAAACGATGATATAAATGATATAAAAAAGATGCATGGAAATACACCTGTTGCAAAGTAATCTATGACAAATTGCAATATGGCGGATTTTCATAACAATTGGCTTAACTATGTTGAGAAATCATATACATGCACATAGATATTATTCATTTGATCTCTTCTGTAGTCGATATAGTTATGTAAGGTTTTTCCTAAAACATTAAGGCACAGTTATGTTACCGGGTCTATTCAATTGTTATCTGGGTACTTCTATTTAGAGAAGTCTTTTGAAAATCAAGGCGGATTGTTGGAAATCAATTACTGTGGATTTTGGAGGGGTGCACATATCATCATTTTATTTTTTATTTCTTATCTATAAATAAAGTCTGAGACAATTAGCTCGACATTTATTTATACATCTCTAATGTCTGATAAAGATATTGGTGTTAGGAAGTTCAGAAGCTGAAATAATCTTTTCATTTATGGGTTTTATCAACATTTTCATTACTCTCCACAATATTTGTTCAAATTGCTTTCACTTTGAACTGTCAGCTTGTACCATAGATTGTGTAATACTATGGTCCTATATCCATGATGGTCACGACTAAAAAAATTATCTCTCAGTGATGCAACCCCTTACGGAGAGGTTTACTTGAGACAAAATGCGTTTATATATGTATGGAGATAATTGGATCACATCCGGTGATACTTGTAGGAGTGCCGACTATAAGCACATCGATCCTGTTCCCGGCATGCTCCAATGATTGGTGCTATCTGCGCGTGCAACACAACAAGCACCAGCTCTTCAACCTGGTTCCCGGCAAGACGTACACTATCCGCGTCTCTATTGTCGGCAAGCTCAAACTGGTTAGTCACCTTGTCCACGGACTTGTTATCTTAGTCCATGCCTTGTCATAATCATCCGTGATACAAAAAGTACCATCCGTCAAGTCATTTGTAATTTAACATTAATGAAATATGTACCTTCGTTCAAGCCTCGCATGTTGTAAAATTGTTCAATGTAAGACATCACAATTCGCCATAGCCAAGATGTTATCTTTATCTGCATTTCTCCAGAATGATACATTAATATTCCTCTTGTTAATTCATCAATGATATTCTCGAATTCCCCCCCCCCCCCAAAAAAAAAAAAAAAAAAAAAAAAAAAAAAAAAAAAAAAAAAAAAGCTGGTATGTCACATGAATTGATATTAGCCAGATTTTAATATGCCTGATGACTCCGAACCGGATGAAACCTTGATCACCCAACCCTATTAATTATTCCATATTAGGCTATGAAGCAAGAGATCTGCTTTGTGTCACATCAACGTCACATTGGAGAATGTGGAACATATCTATGATCCGTTCCTATGGTTGAATCGCTTGTTTCCACACATGGGAGAATAGGTTACCTGGAGAATTTATAGCAACATGGTTCAAAACTGTCATTTGACAGAGATGTGTTTTTCCACGTCTTGCAAATTCCTAGCTATAATAATATCTTAAGAGCAATTAATTAGATTTGCAACATGACCCTAACCTGCAACCACAGAGGAGCCCAATTTAGATGTGTTTATGATGCCCAAATGTCTGTATGATGCCCAAACTTCATATATCTTTCATTTATATATGTCTATGCTCATGGTATACGGGCACACTGTAAGTCGTAGGTGTGTAGATTAAATATTCACATTTTCCAACTCAATTCAAACGTAGTCTTTGTATAAAATCCCACCGCTGTATTGTCCATCATCGCCACATGCGTCTGTCATGCTTGGCAGAGTGATGAGATCAATATATCCCGAGCTAGAGTTTACGCTCGTTACATGGACATCATGCGGCCGCAGAGAAAATCCATTAATGGATTAAAATAAACCTCGACCTACAATGTTTACAATGTGATGGTGAAGTTCGGATCAATTATTCCCCAACAGATGTGTCATATTCAGAATATTCCCCCCCCCCAAAAAACGTAATCTAAACTCCATCTACATATATATTTTGTATACTCTATGAAGCAATGTTATTGAGACCTTTCACAGCCACTTTCATAAAAGAATGTAATATGTCTACAACCTCACTTTAGATCTTAAGCTTAGTTGGCCTATCATCTCATGGTATATCCCACCAACCAAAACTTCTGGTCATGGGAAGATATCATTTTGCTAAAAGATAGCTCATGATTGGAACATGTACAGCGATGCTCCTAGATTTATAGCATACTAGGCCATACAATCAGAATTACATGTATACACAATTATCCCTGTATTTGTAACCATAATTATGATATATTACAGGATCAGGCTGTTGCATTGCCATGGGAGTATACTAATGGTACCATTCCGCTCGGCGCCGAGGCCGACACCTTCCATACGACCTGCGATGTCTTCACCAATGATATGAAGTAAGCCCCACACCCTGATACAGACCTCAGTTAAGAGGTTAACCCCACACCCTGATACAGACCTCAGTCAAGAGGTTAACCCCACACCCTGATACAGACTTCAGTCAAGATGTTAATCCCACACCCTGAGACAGACCTTAGTCAGGAGGTTAACCCCACACCCTTATACAGACCTCAGTCAAGAGGTTAATCCCACACCCTGATATAGACCTCAGTCAAGAGGTAAACCCCATACCCTGATACATACCGCAGTCAGGAGGTTAATCCCACACCCTGAGACAGACCTTAGTCAGGAGGTTAACCCCACACCCTTAAACAGACCTCAGCCAAGAGGTTAACCCCACACCCTTATACAGACCTCAGTCAAGAGGTTAATCCCACACCCTGATACAGACCTCAGTCAAGAGGTAAACCCCATACCCTGATACATACCTCAGTCAGGAGGTTAATCCCACACCCTGAGACAGACCTTAGTCAGGAGGTTAACCCCACACCCTTATACAGACCTCAGCCAAGAGGTTAACCCCACACCCTGATACAGACCTCAGTCAAGAGGTTAATCCCACACCCTGATACAGACCCTGTGCCCTTGACAACTCATGGATAATTGTATTGCTCTTTCTTAAACATATTTAATTCATGTAAATAAGCCCTGCTGCCACTAGAAAATCACTACCCATGACCACCATTCATGAATAGCGAGAACAAGCATACAGTGCTCCTGTTTTAAATATTGCTGCATATACGATGGCGAACTGAACTATTGGGACACGTTAATGATTGAGATCAACACAATTATAATGAGTTATCCCATTGCATTGTATTTCGTATGTCCACTGTGCGAGGCTTTCACTGTGTTGGAATTGATTTGAAAAATATGCAATACTTGAATTATTATTACACATAGTTACCGAACAAGTTAACCGTTGGCGGTCAGGTAGACTTGAGGAATATGGCCCTCAGAATTCAGCCATGAACTGCTGATGACTTTTGACCTACCTCCTCACAGACTGGGCACGGCGGACGAAACGTTCTGCCTGACGACACTTTTCTCTCTGACGTCATACTACCTGAACGGCGCCCTGCCATGTGACTGCCATTTCCTGGGGACGCACACCAACACCACGTGCGATGCCTACGGGGGCCAGTGTAACTGTAACACGGGCGTGGGTGGTCGGCGCTGTCACGACTGTCTGCTCGAGTACTTCAACCTGCAGGAGGGCGGCTGTCAGCGTGAGTTACTCATATCTATGATATATATGTGTTATCTTGTACCATTTGCCTAAAATTATATGCCTTTATAGAGTGATTCCAGCATCGTGCAAAGACACTCGGTAAAATACAATGAGGTGCACAAGCTTCTATAATGACAGGGCGCGAGGTTCTCGGGGCACTTCAGATCATTTTGCTCATTCTTGATCTCTTGATAGATGCATGTTTCTAGTTTGTAAAACTTTGTTCGTATCGATATATGTATTGAGCAGCCCACGATAGGTTTCCCTGTATAAGTGCATGTATAATTTTCGAAGCAGTGTGACTAGATAGGAAACTATGTATACAATCCTTCTCTGTCGCCAGAAAATAGCAACGGCAGTCGTTAGTAGTATATAAGATATGCCACCTGAAGCAGGCAATTTGCACTTACATATACATGTAGATCTCATCACATTTAACAAATTGCATGGAATATTAAGCTGAATTTTAGTTCAGATGGCTTTCTACAAACTGAAAGGATAAACAAGTATCTCCACTAAAAGTTTAGAAGCAACTGTAAATGGATCAAATATACTCGTGATGACACAATAGATATATGATGTGCGGTAAAATATGATATATTTATATCATCTTTGTGATTTCAGCGTGCGGTTGCGGGTCAGACTACAAGGTGTGTGATAGTGTCACTGGTCACTGTGTCTGTCCTCCTAATATCGTTGGCAGAAAGTGTGACCAGTGCATGTTCAACCACTGGAACTGGACTGCTCAGCACGGCTGTGAGGTAAGTCAAAGAATTTTTTTTAAATTTTTTTTTTTATTTGTTTATTTATCCTGCAAGGACATCGGTTATAAGCCGGTATGAGTGCCCTTACAGTCTTTTGGTACACCCATACGTCAATAGAAAAAACATCTCAATACTTGGTAAAGTTTACAAATTGGAAAAACCAAATTTCTCTAAAAGAGAAAATACAATATCTTTCGTTTCTAATGCATCATAATAAAGTTAATAATCATATCAAGTTCTAGAGTTCCTTTTTAGACTGTTGTATAGAAAAAAAAAGTAGATAGTGTAGCATGTCATGCAGCTACCACGTTGCCACGAAGCAAGTTCAGTAATATAACACACCTACATCCATAACTCTACTACCCATGATACTTTCTTTTTCTGAAGCAGTTATCTTATAAGAAAACTACATTGCCAATATGGGCATAAAATGAACTATAGGCTTCATTGCACCAAGTGAATGGTTGAATGTAATTGATATTGAAATTCCCCAGAATCGCACCGTGAAAACATAATTTTGTCTGTTATATGATAAAAGGGAATGGTCATTATAACGTTTTGTATACCTGTTCCCGCTAGCCGTGCGAGTGCAACCCGATCGGGTCGGCGTCGCTGCAGTGTAACCAGACGTCCGGCGAGTGTCGGTGTAAACCCGGTGTGCTCGGACCTAAGTGTCACGTGTGTGAACCGGGCTACAAGTCCTTCTCGTGGACGGGATGCGTGCCGTGTGACTGTAACGTGCTCGGCAGTGTGTCCGACACGTGTAACGCACGATCCGGCCAGTGTCCCTGTAAGGTGAGTGTCCATGTAAGACGAGTGTCCCTTTAGAATAAATGGACATGGAAGATGAGCGTCCATTTGAGATGAGTTTCCACGTAAGGCGAATATCCGTGTAAGATGAGTGTCCGTGTAAGATGAGGGTTCTTGTTATATGAGTGTCCGTGTAAGGCAAATGTCAGTGTAAGGTAAAGGTCACTGTAAAATAAATGTCCATGTCAGATGAGTGTTCGTGTAAGATGAACATCTGTGTAAGGTAAATGTCTGTATAAGGTGAATATGCATGTAATGTAAATGTCCACGTAAGGTTAGTAATCTTGATGTGTTAAGATAGACCGATTAGAGCTGCTTTCTGACGTATAGATCATATCATTAATCACTTTAATGTAGGCATATTTTCATATCAATATTGTTACAAGTCTTGAACATGTATTCTTTCGACACAGAAATGCCAACAACAATTTTGCAATTCAAAGGCAAAGCTGTTCGCGAATCGATGACCAGGAATGGGTGCATTCATAGTCTTTTATTTAACATGGGCGGTTTGTATGTCGTAGTTGAATCGGGAATTTAAAATCTCGTTCGTGTATCAGCCATCTATCCATTACTATTCTGCTCTTGTTGCTGATCTAGGAAAACACAGTGGGACTGCACTGTGAGCGTTGTAAGGGAGGTACGTACAACCTGAAAGCCGAGCACTCGGCCGGCTGTCTCAAGTGTATCTGTATGGGCGTCACACAGCAGTGCACCAGCTCCACCTGGAGGCTTTCCACGGTAAGCTCGACTAAAGCTCTTAACGTCATATCAAATATGCAACTTTTATCAACGAAATTATTAAAGTATTAAGCAAAGCGTTTAACCTACAGTTCACTGCACACTTTGTACCTTCCGGTGTTGCCCTCACACTAGGTTTTCTGTATGCACCAATCGAGGGAAGGAATCCTTCTTACATCACCATAGATGAAATACTGGTAGGTGCTAAGATATAATTAGAAAAAATACTATTATAGTGTTTAGTAATTATATACAGTCTTGAGACTCAATAGAGGAAATGGGCAACAATGGATTTCAATTGGATGTTCTATACCATATATAGTACTTTGGGAAAGAAATCTTGTAAATAATGAGAAATTTGACGCTAGTGCCGTGCAATGTTTATATAAAATAGTTCCTATAGTGCCCGTTAGGTGGCCGAAAAAGCCGTATTCTCTTAGGAAAATACGGCTTTCCGAACTGATGTGAAACCCTGATTACGAGAAAATATCAATCTTAAACGCTTGTGCATCGTATTTGGTCTCCGACTGACGTTACGGACGTTACAATACATATACAGTAAAACCCCGCCTAAGGGGACACCTTCCGTTCCGAGCAAAGTGCCACCTGAAGCGGGGTTAAAATAAACTAAATAAAGATTTCTATTCCGAGAAAACTGTTCCCTTAAGTGCGGTGTCCCGTAAGCGGGGTTTTACTGTATATACATACATATACACAAATACACCTATATATACATGTATATGTATTGACATAAAGGGTCTGATTACCACTTCAGAACACCATTCCTGTGGTTGGAAGCGGTGCAAACAACCACACGACCAACTTTAACATCGTCACAGAGAAGGAGACGGTCATCATGGAGCTGTCCGTCACTGACCATGACGGCATGTTGATGGCGCAGGCGGACGTCGGCTCTCAGCCCCGCCAGTACTGGGCACCTATAGACGGCCTGCACGGCCACCTGGTGGCGCTCTACGACAACACCATCCACTTCACCGTGCGCTACACGGCGGCCGACCCGTCGGGCCTGCCGCTCGTCAACAACAAACTCATCATCATCTCCAACCACAAGGGCCGACGCTTCTACCTGGACGTGCCGAGCGTGGCGCGCGGGGTCACCACGCAGATCAACGTCACCGTGGCCACTGAGCACCTGGTGGGGCCCTCGGAGAACGCCAGCCGGGGAGAGCTGCTCGCGGGGCTGCAGGACGTGCAGATGGTGCTCATCCCGGCCTCCTACTATGACCGTATGCACACCTCCAGGTTGGTGCTCTGCCGTCACGCTGCCCTTCCTTGATGGAATCTCCTGTCCTAGATTTATGAATTGATAAGATATTGGAACTGTTATGTAAAGAAAACGTAATCAATAGTCAATCCTATTCTTCACTAGATGGTTATACCCTCAATGAACATTCTTCTGGAAGGCATAGGTGAACATATAGGCACAACATGAATTTAAAAATATAGGGGCTCAGCCGTCTTTGTGCTTAATTCCTTAGGTTTTGCACTTTCCACAGTCTTTACATTGTCGTATTTGTAAACATCTCTATGTCTTAACTTTTGTTTCGGTGAGAGAATGAGTGTGCTAAAAGCTTTCACATTTCTTATCTTTTCTTATAATTATTTCTGCGGTGAACGTCTTAAATTAATGAACTTCCTGTGTTGATAGTCTTGTATTTTCAATTATTGATGCTAATGAGCAGAGAAATCATCTTCGACTCTGTAAGTAGTATAAGGCGAGTGGTATAAGAAGCTGGGTACGAAAGTAGTATATGGAATTCGAAATTCGTATGTGGCTAACCATTGCATGAGACGCGATTTGCAATGTAACATCATACGTAATTGATGTGTGTTGCATATATCGAAAATCACTGGCTGTTCTGTTCTAGAATGAGATATCTCTGATACTTAGCGACACTTCTATAACTTTGACAGCTAGTCGCTGGTGAGGAAACTGGTCTGACACTGAGAAATGTGCTTCCGTACAGTCGTACTGTGACACTGACATTAAGATTAGTAAAATACAAGATTTGAAACCGGAATTTGATGACAAACTAATATCCACCCTCTTTTTTCTATACGACTCAGCATTGGCCACATCACCTACCAGATGGCAGCACCAGATGGGACGGGACCCCAAGCGTTGTCCACCGAGAGCTGCGCATGCCCAGCCGGCTACGAGGGCCAGTCTTGTGAGGTAAAATGAACCCCTTACAAATCACACAACGATGGCTTAAGACTATTAGAAGGTTGATACCTATTTTTGGGCATGTTCCTTTCTGGAGAAACTCTTCAGCTGGGTTACAGAGCTTGCCCACGTATCAGTAAATTTCTGTTCACCGCTTATATTTTTTCGAAAACCATTCATACACCTTTAACTTACGTGAAAAGCAATTGAACCAAAAGTCACTCCATTAGTTGATAATATCTTAGATCCTCACCCCGTATTTCTGACATTCTTTCAACCGGAACCGGTTTCGCTCTATAATGTTGTACTTGTATTGCTCATTACGTTGTATAGAGAGCGAGATTTGTGGTGAATTGTGTATTTGTTCTTTTTCGCTCCATAGCGCTGTGCTCCTGGCTACCTGCGGAAACAGGTGGACACGCATGATTACCTGGGACTGTGCCGGCCCTGTGAGTGTCACAACCACGCCACGACGTGCGACCCCGACACCGGAGAGTGCATTGACTGTCGCCACAATACGGCAGGTGAGCCGCTCAGATTCTGCTCACCCACTTCAAAATGATATTTCTGTTCATGCGCTCCCATCACATCTTTTCTCATGTAATGAATACCACATATATTATGTATAGAGTTAAAAATAGATACAGTAGAACCCCGCCTAACGGACACCCCGCGTAAGCGGGGGCTTTGCGTTAACGGACACCTAGCTCGGACCGGATCCATCTATTAGATGTTTATTCTAACTTCGTGTAAGCGGCACCCTACGTAAGCGGACACTTTGGCACAGAACTCAGGGTGTCCGTTTACGCAGGTTTCTACTGTAATTGCATCAGTAATGTATAGCACATATATACCCCCAGTCATGTTTATCTGATGTAGGAACCCTGGTGACCCTTTGTATATTCTATTGCCCAACACTACCGAAACGAAACGAAATGAGATATCTGTTAATATTGCATTATTATCTACCAATACTTCATTCAGTGTATGTGAGTGTATATTATCACACGTTGTGTCGTTCAGGTCCCACGTGTGAGTTTTGTCAGACCGGGTTTTACGGCAGTGCGGAGATGGGCACGCCCTACGACTGTCTGCCGTGTCCGTGTTACGAGCCGCGCGTCGCTAACGGCACCTGCCTCGTGAACCGCGGCCGAATCTCCTGTCTGTACTGCGCCCCCGGCTACACTGGCTCCCTGTGCGACACGTAAGTCAGTGCAAGTCGTCTGTTTCAGGGATATGAATGTTGTTCACTACGTTTGCTCTGGTATTAAGACATCTATTTACAAATTGAAGTTAATTCTAATACTTAATTTTCATTAAAACAGTAAACGGAATACTTTTGTCTATATGATACTGGCAGAAAAGATTCTACCATTTAGGACTGTACATCTCTGAAAGAACAGTAGAGAGAACCGTAGCTGGAACTAGTCTATTGGATAATTTGAGAATATACATGAACACATTGAAAGAATAGAGATGAACTCAGTAATGCATATTTTCATCTCTTTTATTTACATAAGTTCAATTACCTGCAACATGGTCAACCACTAATTACTTTACGATATATTGTGGTAAGGATTATAAATATGTTAGTCTCCACATCACACTGTGAGGACCTGCTGATTACTAATGTCTATGATTGTTAGGTGCGACACCTTCTACTTCGGCAACCCTGAACTGGTCACCTTCGGGAAATGTGAGAAGTGTTTCTGTAACGGGAATTCAGAGAGTTGCGACAGAAAGACGGGACAGTGTTTGAATTGTCAGCACAGCACCACAGGACACGAGTGTCAGAACTGTTCTGACGGCTTTTACGGCAACGCCTCCAACCACGACTGTCAGCGTACGTTAATGCTCTTTTCACTTATGCATCTCATGTATATCCTTTATGGTTATACCAGAGTATGTTTTATATGTTATACAGAAAAGTGTCAAATGTCATATCGTAATCAGGCTGTAAAATTAGATTTTCTTCCTTAAAAAAAAGAAAGAACATGTCACTATGTAATGTAGGCTGTAGATCAGTGTTAGAAACAGGCAAGCTGTTATATTCCTCAAATAGTCTTTATCTTCTTTAAGTATTGGACAATATATAATATGCTTATATTCTGCAACCAACCAAATCTCTGTATCTTGTAATATTGCCATATCAAGCCAATGCACTCTACCTTTAGATAGGCATGACAAATTTGGAAACCAACTCTGACATAGAGGTGGTCGCGATTGAAAACCAACGATGTATGTTGAATTGTGTACAATAAAAACATATAAAATAAAATTAAAAATATAAAACTCCCCTTAACCAGTGGCGAGTCATGGTGGTCACTGGAAAATTGTCATATTCACGTAAAGCTCAGTAGAATATTGTAATTCGTATTTCTTATTCACCACGAATCTATAGATGTGTTAAAAGTAATCCCATATTGACCTCCACTTCAGCGTGTACGTGTGATGTCACTGGTTCGCGTAGTACCGTGTGCGACCACGAGACGGGGCAGTGTGATTGTTTTGATGGTGTCGGCGGACGAACATGTGACGTCTGCCTCCCTGATCACTATGGCTTCAACAACGCCAGTTTTGCAGGTATGTCTGGGGAGGAAGATTCGGTATTTTTAAAGAGTTCCCGTATTGTTCATGATTTTAAGGACAAGGTAAAACAGTCATTTTTAATGAGTATGTAAATGTGATGTAGCTTACTGTTTTTTTATATCATTATCATTATTGATATTTTTTTGTCTCGTCAGAGTTTTTGATATTATGATGTGCGATCTGCCGTATAGCCTTCTTTATAGCTATTTATAAATCCCCCTTTTATTCTTGCATCACAATATTTTATTCTAGCCCCAATCATATTTAATATGTTTCCTTCCTATCGTACAGAAATAAATTCTCAGCAGTAGACATTTTGCGTGCCAATTCATATAAATGCTACTTTTTGAAATTATAGAATGCATCTTGTATCAACTTTCTACTTTGTTAAGAGCTTACCAAAGTCCGTCATCTAATAACATTTTCAATGTATTGATCTACTCTTTAAACTTTCTTATCTTTAGATATCTCAAGCGATTACATTTACTTCTGTCCCTTGTTATTTTGAGACACCTTTATGTGTCCCACTTTGAGATAATTTGAGAATACATTCAAATCGACTTGTAGGTTCCACTAGTCGTAAGTCAGACCCTTATTTGTATTGATCTCGAGCTCTTGTGGTACGGGAAGCTTATTCTCTTGGAAGGGTCCGTCTTGGTGAATACGAATGTAACAAAATAATGATTATCAACCGATAATTTGTAAGGTTTTCCATTTCTTTATAGTAAATGATAATAACTTTGTATTACATAATAATGCATGGTGGTTCTGTGCTTGCTTTCTCAGTCATTTCTTTCTTTTCCTCAACCATCTAAAGCAATAATTATGTTTTTATATTTGCCGAAGATTCTTGTTTCGGGTATCTTTTGGGCTTATCTACTGCGAAGTACATACATGTACATCAAATATTTACAGATCTTATGTGGCGACATATTCACATCCCTTGGACTAAAACCAGCATGGATCACCTTTAAGGCTTATTGTCTTGATCTTTTTAAAACAATGATTATTTAATTCTTGTAAAAGGTACAGTAGCAGCTTGTAAATGTAGAGTTCGTTGTATTTGGGTTGTAAAGTAGGTAAAATACGATCAGTTATGTTTAACTGAAAACACTATGCCGTTGTGTTAATGCAGGATGCATGCCATGCGAGTGTAACCCGTTCGGCAGTTCCGACACACAGTGTGACGACACAGGAATATGTACCTGCAAACCCAACGCACAGGACACCAAATGTAATGTCTGTAGTGGCGGTTTTTGGGGTCTACCCTACGAGGAGTGCCAAGGTAATCACATACTTTACGCCTATATCTCTCCTCTTGTGTTTTGTCCTACATTCTCTGGTGAACATATATCTACTATATCTAAAATGGAATATTTTGAGTATTATGTCAAGTAGGAATTGCAACCACTCCTCAGTCTTTCATTTCACCTTACAATAATACATGGGATAACTCCAGTATCAATTTACATACGTGCTATACATATTTGTTGTCCTCCAATTAGGATTTGGAGCACATTTTCCTTTATTCCTCATTGACAAGTTTAATGATTGAGAGTAGTACATACAAATTTGCATTTATATCAGGTCAAGTAGTTTGTTACCCAGCCGCCAATGACTGCATTCACAGCAAACCATGACCTTCATTCTGACCTCCTTACATGGTAATAACAGTGCCCTGGGACTGTTATAAAATCTATAAATGACCTGAATTTAGTGGACCAAAACCATTCTCGAATAACTGACCGTGTTTTGTATGATTTGCAGCCTGTGCGTGTGACGCGGTGGGCAGTGTAGACCCAGCGGCGCCGTGTGAACCCGTCATGGGTCAGTGCACCTGTAAGAGCGGTGTGGCTGGGCGGCAGTGTGAGAAGTGTCAGTTTCTACATGTCGGCTTTGGGCCGGATGGATGTACAGGTAAAATCTTCACTGATCGTCTTCTTAATATGTGTCCCTCTTGTCCCACCTGACTAATATTTCCTGTTCTTATTGAAGTCCCTGCTAAAAACAACTCAAGAAGTGTACACTTAAAGCATTTCCATCCAATAAAATAGCACCCCGTATTGTTCCGTTCCTAGTATCCTCGACCATCTGTTACTCATGTCACACACCTCTGACTGCTCCACAAAATATATTACATGCAACATTTAACAAAGAAACAAATATTAGTAGCATAAAATGGCATACGTTTATAATTGATTTGACCAAAAGTAAAACAAACAGTAATATGTTCAGTGTGAAAATCCACGGCAGAAAAATGCAGTTTTTGTAGTATTAACAACAATGTATCCCACCATGGAGTTGTCCCATTACCTTAATTCCATATAAGGAATACAGTAGACAGAGTAGCCAATGACTGCATTCGCAGCAAACCCCGACCTTCACCCTGACCTCCTTACATAATATTTTCTCGCGCCTTGGGACGACTGTGCAGTCGAGAGTTGACCTCGAATCTCAGGGGC
Organism: Alentia gelatinosa; assembly: GCA_950022655.1. Lineage (NCBI taxonomy): Eukaryota > Metazoa > Annelida > Polychaeta > Phyllodocida > Polynoidae > Alentia > Alentia gelatinosa. The sequence goes on along the minus strand of OX465583.1, from coordinate 44,176,605 downwards.
CACAACCACCCTCACACTGTTAACAACAGTGTGCCTTATTCGCAGAGAAATATTGATATTTGTTACATCATTTCATCCTGAACTAATTGATGCTCCTCTAACCTCAGCCTGTAACGACTGCCAGTTCTCTATGGGAAATGACACGACGGCGCTGAAAGAAGTCTTTCACGGCTACTGGACAGAGGTGCAGATGATCGGTGAGGTTCAGATGCTGGACTCTCAGATGCAGGTGTTGGCTGACCACATCGCCGTGACGTCCGCTTCCCTCGGGCTGTCCACCGGTCACCTGGACACTCTGACTGAGGGCATCCAGAACCTGACACTCGCCGAGCCTCTTTACAACAGGACCGTGCAGGAGCTGCTCGACAAGGTCAGAGATTGTCCACTCTGTAGTGCTTTACCTTGAGCTGCTCCTGAATCCTGTCTGGATTTCAGCTGCACCCTTCAGTCCCTTAGTTTCCCTCGTTCCTTAATCTATTATCCAGACTGTGCATTGTCATTTATGTTAGTTGTATGCAGTTACGACTACTTTATAAAGGAACGCAGATTATTATTGTAATTTTTGTATTCACTCAACAAATACATTTTTTAAATTGAAAATCCACCTAATACGGAGCCTCAATACTAAACCTATAAGCCTTCAGAATGCTACTTAGTAGACTACGGAAAGCCGTATACGGGAGAAAAGTCCCCCGGGTATAGAAGTGTTTTAGCCTCGTTTTCTAAATCAGAGATAACATATCTGACATTTGTACTATCATCACTAGGGGTCGCTGTTGGAGCAGCAGGCGGAGCTGCTGGACAACGCCAGTCTCGCCGAGTTATCCCGCCAGGAGGCGTTCCGTGACATCGCCAAGACCTCCCACGAGGGGGCACTGCGGCTGAATACGTCAGGACCGGGGATCTTGGCCAGACTCGAATCCTTCAAGAGTACGGCCGAAAAGGTGAGGCAGGATCTTCACTCTCTATACTTGCATGTGCAACATCCGTGGACACACTAGGCGTAGTGGTAGGGAGCTGGGAGCACAGTCAGAGAATTGTCTCCCAATCGTTGTGCCACATTGATTTATGTCATCTCCATCTCATAGGTTTTTTTGGTTTTTTTTTAATCTTTATTTATACTGGAGTATCCATTTAGGTTTCATCTCTCCTTAAGAAGACCATCCCTTGTTCTACTGTATAAAGAAACCCATGCCACAAATTCGTCTGCGCTTAATGTAATCAGCCTAATTACCCATCTGATAAAGCGCCCTCTCCCTCATAGTTTAGCGTTAAAACGTTGTCGTATCTGTGTATCTGCAATATGAGACCCTAAATACCTGTGATTAATCACAATTAGAAAATTGCATTACATTAACCAAACACGGTACAATGAAAAAATTAGGAAAAGGTTCATGAACCAAATTATATTGTTTGAAAACATCATCTCTCGAGAAATACTGAAGTTACTTGATACATAAAAAACCCATCTCTTTCTCAGCTACAAGTGGACAGCGGTCAGACGTCGTCCGGTATGAGTGTCAACTTTGACAAGGAGGAGGCAGCCATAGCTGAGACTGTCGCCAACATCACCGCAGAGGCTGCCGGGGCTGAACGTATGCTCATACAGGCAGAAACGACGGTATGACATAGTGTCTTTAATCCACTTGGGATAGTTTCACGGGGTCGGTGGTTTAGGATATATTCATAGGATTCATAGAGTGCCAAACAGAAGCTTGCCAACCATTTCACAAGCAACTGCTCATTTACGATATTTGCAGTTTGTATTTGCCAATCTTCAGAGTCGCAGATGTTTGTCCGTGGTAATGGTCATTGATTCTGTTGCTTACAAATGTGGTGCATTGATTTTGCGCCCCACTTTCCATAGAATTGAATAAGGATCCTCTTCTAACGGGCTGCCATGAATCCGACTCTGCTGGGCGTCTGCCATATAGTGTACAAATGCAATGGTGGGCATGTGGCCTGCTCTATCGCACCGGTCTCCATACTCGTTATCTCACCTCTCGAATTTTTTCCTATAGGCTTAACATTGGGAACTCGTTCTCCATGCTCCTGCGCGTATTGCAGTCCGTTCTCCATGGTCTATATATCCTGTACGTTGTCCATTCTTTTAGTACGTATAGGGGTGAGACAAATAGAGACACCTTTTTGGTTTCTTCTGTAATCTTTCATACACGGCCGCCACATGGCGCTTTTCTTCATGACATACCTCCGGCCGGGCGGAGAACACCCTTTAAGGGTTCTATACGCTTGTACATCACCTTTTCCTTGTATACAGAGGGTCAGTTCTTTGGCAGTTTAAGTAATCAGTCTGCTCTATTTTCGGCGCTCAGGGAAACCTGACAACACAACTGGAGAATCTGACGTCATCAGCAGAGACGCAGCTAAGGATCATTGAGACGGAGATCGCTGACGCCGAGCTGCTCATGGCCGGGGTCAAGGTCAGGGCAGACAGCGTCGCCAACTCCTTTAACATAACCAAGGTCAGTAAACAAAGAAATTATCTCAGATACCTTTATGCGTTCCCACGTCAAGTCTGTTTTGATCAATAAAGATTGCTATAGGTACAGGAGTTTTGTCTACGTAATGTGCGTCAGTATTTAACAAATACGTCACTGCAATATACATTGTATACTGTTGTTCTTGACGTATTGAGAATCGGATATTTGTTAAAGTCTACCAAGTTATGAATTAAATGTTATTTCCGACACAAGTGAAGTGACATGAATGAATGACCCAATGTATTATCTAATTGCAAATTGCTTATTTGTCACCTGTAATAAATGATTTAAAATTCTACCAAGTTTTACTTGGGTTTAACAGGTAGGCCTAATTATTCGTTTTGATTAATATGGGATAAAACGGTCAGCACCTGGATAAAGTGATACCATGATTACATACATTCAAAAATACTGCAAATTGAAAAGCACCTCATACATACAGTTGACATTGAACATCCTAAATCCCTTTTCGTTTCAATCTGAATATAAAGGCACGAGTAAGTACAATATGTGTACAGCTAAATAGAAACTCAATATCATGAATGATTTATATTTATAACGCCACACAGCATGACACTATGTATTCGTATGTATGTGAATGCACGTATGCTATACCTTTTTATTTAGAGGCTTTACTAAGGGGCCATCCATAAAGCACGTACGCACTGGGAAGGGGGGGGGGGGGTGTCAAAATTCTCGGAAATTTTGCGAATGCTCCTTCTTTGTGCTATTGCGTACAAGATCGGGCGGGGGGGGGGGGGATTCTGCGTACATACTTTATGGATGGCCTCTAACTGCTATTTAACACGCCAATGTGCAAAATGTTTAAGTAGATCTTGAGACGCACCGTGTTAGGTTGAAAATAAATGATGGTTTGTAATATTGATCGTAAAACGCAACTGCGACCCATTCCTAAAATATACAATAGCGTGTTAAAGCCAATACACACTGTACGATTTCGGAACATGAATGTTCCTTTCTCGGCGACAAAAGAACAATCGTAAGCTCAGGCGAGGCCTAGAAAATGTGTCGGCCAATGTGACACCCCCCTACAGTCATTTGCCTAAGATTTGGAAATCCCCCCATGGTGATGTACCTTTCTCGCCGACAAATTGCAGCCCAATGTTCCGAAATCGGGACCGATAAATTAAGGAACGTGTTCCTTCCCGTTGTCGCCGACAACGGAGTTTAAGAAATACCCCCCGTGGTTCCTACCAATTATGGCCCTTAATTAGTCGCTTGGTGAGCAGAAATACCCATGCCACACACAGACTGAGGCCAGCTCACCGATTTAACTCCCATATACTGAGATTTATTACTTGTTCCTTTATCGGTGGCCCTAAATCGCTCACGATTTACGCAGTCAATCGTCCAGTGTGGACAGAATTTGCTTACGATTAACTCATGCTAATGGCTGCCATAAACGTTGTGGGGATAGTCAACGCTATGCACATATTCGCCTGAGACAAGTTAAATAGCCCTGACGATTCAGGGAGTTAATCGCTGGAAACGAAATCGTTCAGTGGGTATTGGCTTTTACTGTATCGTTTGAAACCCCCCTTTGACAACAAGGTGTGTTCTTCATCTTTCTCGTGTTTCCACTTTGCCCACACCCCTTGCAGTCTCTGAGAAAACTACAATATCGCAATATATCATATACTATTGCGAGATAACTAAATATAGATGATAGACAGGAGGTCTTCTCCAAGTAATAATCGTATACCCATCTTCTTCTGAATGATAGTGTGTACATTGACTATCCCTGAGTTTAGGAGAATCTTCCTTCGCTACATAATAAAATCTGAACTTATTTCACACATTGCAACACTGTGGGGCGCCTGTGCTCGCTCTTTTTTCCACGAGATAACTTTCAGACTCGTTACCCCTACAAACTGACGAAATGATATCCCTACGCAATAGGTACTACAGGGCCCTGTTTTTTAGTCACGATATCGTGGATCCACGATGGCCTAAGATCGTCCCTGGAGACCAAGGGCCCTGTTTTTCAGTCGAGACGATCTCAAGCTGAGATCTGCTGAGATCCATGAGCGATCCTGAGACCGTTTGGGAGATCAATGGCTGCAGGTGTTTTTCAGACATGGTCTCAGCTAGCCACAGCGGATCTCAGGGTGATCTCAGGTTGTGATCGTTTTAGCTGAGATCCCTAGAGATCATTTCTGCCGATTTGAGACACTTAAACTTATTCAAATTATACCATATTTACAGCGAATAATTGTCCATGTCTATCCAATCGAATCCTAAGATTTCATAACTTTCTATTAAATATTTTAGGAGTAAGACATATTTTACTTTGTGCATGGGTATTTTTGTTATTTATGTATATGAAGTGACCTTGACCCTACCTGCTCAAATAAAATCGAGCATTACAGTAGGTATACACAAGCTGCCTGAGAGGTGCAGTGCCTGCATTTTTCAGATTTCCAGACAAACGTTTATCACTGTCTTAATAACCACAGGAAAACTATGAAATTTGGGATATAGGAATGTCGAATTATTAGTACATTTTGCCCCAAATATTTTCATATTTGAATAGGTTTTAGCATCTGAAAATATAAGTTATGACAAGTATCAACTGGTCTCAGGTTGAGACCGTTTGGGAGATCAATTCAGCTGAGATCCCTTGAGATCATCACAACTGAGAAACACCCATAGCCCCCAAAACGGTCGCATCTCAGTCTCAGCCTGAGATCCATAGAGATCATCTCAACTGAAAAACAGTTTGCCTTTCAAACGGTCTCAACTTGAGATCGTCTCGACTGAAAAACAGGGCCCAAGACATTATTTGATGATACAAAATGGCCGCCGTGCTATAGACGGTGTCGTAGCCTGCAGCCTACGATCTGAGCTCAAATTGTCGGCCCTGACGACAAGTATAGAACTGTCTTAGGTTCTATAACACATCACTGTGCGTATATAGAGGATTGAACGGCCGTATAGTTATGAAGTTATCAGCGTTTGAATATGAAACATTGAGCTATCGATCGGATATCGTACACGCACTCTTCTAGTAGATCTTCCGCGGTGTAGCGCGCAGAATCTCTGCTAGGAGAGTGAAGTAAGCGCAGTCGATGTCAAGGTCGCCGCATAAATTAGATCACATGATAGTAGTGGTACACTGGCCACCAGAGCAACATTTGGTATGACGAATTTCACACGCCGATAACTTCATAACTATACGGCCGTTCTTCTTCATATTTGGTACGATTATAGGTCATATGTATACCTTACTCGTGTTAAAATTCCAAGAATGGTCTTAGACCTACGACATAGTTCGCGACACTTTCCGCTTGGCTAGGCACCGACTGTCGTGAATAAAAAATACATTTGAGCTCTCTAGGTGTTGTAGGCCCACGCCATTTGTCGTTGGTTCTACGATCGTAGCTCTCTAGCACACTGCCGCCTGGAAGATATCGCCGATAACGATTGTCGTGACTAAAAAACAGGGCCCAGGGTACGAGACTTCAACGGGTGCTACACAATAATACAAGCATATGTATACATTGTGTTTAAAGTAAAACTTGAAGGCCTGGTAAAGTTTTTATCAATCAGTAAAGTATATAAACTATATTGAAGAGCGCCAATGTGACAATTACTTATATCGTTATACTTTATTTGATTAAAAGAAAATCGTGTATATTAGTAATATAGGAGGAATTCTCTTCAGTAAGGTATAAAATGACTGCGTTTACAGCACTACAAACAGCAGGCAGAGGCGCTGTTCGCCGAGTCGCAGACTCTCGTCAACATGACGGAGGTGATCCTCACCTCCAGCAAGGCGAGCTACTCACGAGCGCGTGTCCTGCTGGACGACGCCTCCAACGTGCTGCACGGCGTGCCCGACGGCCCCTTGCCCGTTGACGCGAGCCTCGTCACTGACCAAGATTCCCTCGCAGGTATGTGGGGATAAATACCCGCCAGTGTACGGCCATCTCCTATGTGGTGGTGAGCGGCAGCCAATCTGCTGCACCACGGCATAGGTGAACAGCTGTAAATCAAAGATATTGCTAGCAGTCACAAATATGATTATTTCAGTGGAAGAGGGATTTATATATTCTAAAGGTTCACAACAATATCGATGTGATACTCTGAAGGAAATCTTCTATTATTACACATAAATATTTCTATGGTCATGTACAAAGTATATTATGCACATACAAAATCTCGTTTCTTGCAGGCCGTGAGGAAGTCGATAGTAAGTTGGGAACCGGTGTAGTAGACTAACAAAGTAGATTAACAAAGTACCCGTAGATAGATGTGCAGCTAAAAACCACAGCAGATATTTTAGGCTTTCCACTGCTAAATATGCTCCAATCCTGATTCTTAGAAAATTTGAATAAAGTAAAAATCAACATTCTATAGTGAGAGCCTGTGGTATGTGCTTTTGGTTTTATGATTGATGTAGATATTGATAACTACAAACAGTTGCTTAGTTTAATAAAGGGTAGTTTATGTGTTATATTTCACTGATAGACAAAGGGACCCCTGTCGTTATGTCATTTGGAGTTGGCAATATGCAGATATGGTTGTACAAAGATGTACATACCTTTTCTATGATTTGTACTTATCAGGATAGATAGATAGATAGATTTAGATTTAGTGTTTCACCCAAATTCGTTGTCCTTTAGTTTATCCATTATTTATTTCATTTATATGAAGTTTTTAGACATGGAATATAAAACCTGTACTTATTGTTTGTTTTTGTTTGTTAATCCTTTTAATTTAGTTGTTTATGTTCAAACTATTCTTACATTCTTTTCTTAATTCGTAAATTCTTATGCACTTTGAAATAATTTGCAATAGGTGTTCATAGGTAAGGTCTAATTTTAGATTCTTTCTGGTCTATTGAAAGAAGAGAAAAAGGCATAAGTTCTCTTGATAACAGATGATAGGTGTGTTGGAGATCAGAGAGTCTCGTGTTTGAAACAATTAAAATTATATTAACTTGAATATATTCCGTCTGTCTACAGGTGTCTGGAGTTGGACACAGTCATCTGGAAAATTAAATGTCGACCTGAACTCGACCTTGATTCTGCTAAGGTCACGAGAGTCCAAGGTCACCAACATGGAGGTCATGGCACAGGCACTGACCAACCAGGTCCAAGCCCTCGTCGAGTAAGTGTCCTTTTCACTAGCTATAACGTCATTGCCGTCAAAATGTATCTCTCGATTGACGCATGTTAGTGGCTTATAGACATGTTTCCTTTACTAAACACTACTAACCTAACCTGAAACATTACACAGGAACGAATCAGCCAGCAACAAGCCAGTCACCTTAAATGGGATAACAAAGTAGTGGGTGTTTTGAGGTCTGAAAAAGAAACTTAACCAAAAAAATCAGCGCTGAGCTTAAATCCTTAACAAATAAAAACACACGACAGCGGAATAACCCTCCCCCACGATTACTCCAATTACCTCGTCGGTTGATGTTACGTGAGGCCTGTGATTCAATCGCATCTTTGTTGCTGGGTTTTTTCTGTTTTCTTTTGTTTTTGCTTTTCTCTGACACGCCGTTTCGGCAAACGAATCTATGTATTTTATCTTTACTTCAACGTATAGCTTCCAGCCTCTCCAATATACGTTATGTTATATATTCCGAAGTTTTTGTGCTTTTAATCTAGCATATCCTACTCATTGTAAAAGTCCGGTTTGCCATAAGCATCATCAGGTCAACTATGGAGCCAGCGCCACCAACCACGTATCGTAGAAGGATCTTTCGAACAATAGATTCATGGATAAAATAAGATGATTAAGTCTGTTGAAATGGCCATGGGTAAAAGAGAAAAGAATTGGGAAAACCTCGTGCATGTGGAGGAAGTTTGCATCATGCTTTGTTCAGATTAAGTCCCCTTTCATATGCAGGCGCTTTTAATGTAGCTATATGCTGTAATGGCAATTTCTCATTACAGAAAACACTCTTAAAGTTACAAGTTGAACACCTCAAACTCACTCGAGAGACAAGAAGGTGACATAGCAATAGTTTGGACGCCCTGCATTGAGCTTACGTATTAAAGCTGACATTTTGGACTATTTATATAACTTCCTCGGGGCATGTAAGCAGCAATCAAAATATTGTACCGAGAATACAACGCTAATTTTGAACGTACTTTTTGGTGGTCATGTATGACTCTCTGGGATGGAACGTCATAATAACACTGTTTATCTACGTGTTTCAGCGAGTTTAAGCGCGTACAACCCTTGGGTGAGCGCGCCGTGGAGGCCATCAATAAGTACGCGGCCGTGGCCAAGACCCTGGAGGAGTCCGTGCGCTTGGCGCTGGAGGCTAACCGGACGGTAGGAGGTGTGATGAGCGCCCTTCAGGAGGTGTCAGTCAACACCCTGGAGTCGTTGGCCGCTCAGTCACTGGAAGAAAGCCAAAGGGTGGTAGATGAACTGCGCCGTCAGCAGGCCACATCCGAAAGTAAGAATCTTTTTTTTTCATTTAACTACACAAGATATAATCCTGTGTCTGCTCCTGTAATAAACTGACCCCGATATATTAATTCATGTAGTTGCCACCTACCGTAATAGTTCAGTATGGGGTATCACTACAGGGGCTACCTCATTTTCCTATCCGATATAAACACGTCTAACTTCCGGTTAGCAATGTACATGTACATGTACAGTTGATTTTGAACTAAAATATCAGGAAATATTTATGATGCAAATTTTTTCGTTCCAATGGACTCGACTAGCGATTCCGTGGTTGGAAAAATTTATTTTAGGTATCAGGAAATGTTTTATTTATCTCTAATTTCGTTTGCATATGAATATGTGTAGATTACCTATCTGATTTCCATGCAACCTGCTGCGGGGGTTCATAACAGTGATTGTAAGCCTCATGTTCGCGGCATACAGGTGCTAATGGGCTATATTGGGAAGAGGTCTCAGCGATACAGTTGCAACATACATTCCTACTGTGGAAATTACGAGATGCATTACTTTTGGTCATTGAATGTTTCTCATCTACAATAATTCGAGCGGGAACCTAATATGAGGATGACCGTGGGTTGTAGTGAGGATTTTTGAAAAATTTAAAAAGGTAACTTGTAGCTATTACTATATTACTTCCTTCGTCACTTGACCGTATGATTTGGAATTTGTAAGATATCTCTGTACAACACATATACAGGAACAATGAAAATATTGATCTTTGAATGTTTTCCCACTTCCTAGCCAATGGTCAATTGCCCTCAGGTGAGACAACAGATAGCTGGCTGTGCTGGTCAATTATGCCTCAGTGTTGATATAGATCTGTATACCAAAAGTATATGTATATACATCTATGGCACTGGGTAGACTTTCACTCATCCATGTCTGTTCAAAGTTAAGTGAGGAAGTTTCCTTTTTTTCATTGACATATTACTTTTTCCTTTGGATGTCTCATATACATTAATTTCACATTGTGTATTAATGTATAATTTTATTGGTTTATTCTTTTAATCATATAAAGACATTTATTAACATTTCACACTTTCGGTTTCATGAATATGTCACTATCTTTCGCATATTTGTGAACGAGTTTTTACCGAATCAGTGGAGGTTTGTATTCGTTCATAATGAGTTGACTTGTCAAAACTGTGAACTATTCAAAATGTCTTTGATCATTCTCGATTCACATGGAACACTCTAAGTCACCTTAAAGCACATGTCTATCTATTCTCACGTATTGTTTTGTTATATATTCGGACCTGACACGGAGCACACGTATACAGTTCCATGCACAAAAAGTTCGCAATAATCATGGCCTACATATTGTTTTAATGCTGATTTATTCGGAATTAAGAGTCCGGTGAAGGGGCATAGTCATAATTAAGTACACGAGGCTTTATTCGAAACTTCTATATATGAATGTATCATATTAGGTAAAATTGATAGTGCAGTATGCTCCCGTGACTATTCTCTTCAATAGTTTTTTAAACACTTATGATCGCTATATATAATTCTCCAGTCAACATAATTGCATTATGTTTAAATTGCGCAAATTTAAAGAAATGCAAAAGGCATGAAGGAGAAACATTAAGTAAAGAATTCAGATTGAACATAATCTCATCAGAATGGCGGTTTTATTCTCGAGCAGAGCTACAGCAGCGTTTACGTACGGCGAACGCGACGTTGACAAATGGCGTGACGCAGTGGGAGAACCGCTACGAGCTGTCAGACGTCTTCCTCAAGGCCGCCGAGGCCATCAGCGAGCTGGCCAAAGGTAACCAGGGGGTACTTATATCTCCAATGAGGGTTCTACCGAGGAGCCAATGTTTTTTCCATCTTCTGATACTGCATATGCACATAGTCAAGATATATCAATAGAGATTAGTTTAATGTCATAGTTATCGGACATGTCAGTATCATACCTCATCCTATCGTTATGATAACATATTGGTAGTGGTCATAGATAGATGTTTTATATAGTCGACATACATCCATAGACCTTAGTATTAAGACATAGAATAAGACATTTCTTATGTCTAGTGGGCATTTCTTATGTCTAGTGGGCAAAGGTGTTTTTTCTTAATTTATTCGCTTACTTGCATTCATCTATTTTTCTAATTAGTCCCGACCACCTTTCAAATGAAATAGGCAATGGTTTAAGATTAAGCCATACGATTAACCTAACCTTTCCACCTTTCCCCAAGTGAATTCCCTGTGTTGCTTTCTGAATTTGATTAGCAAATTTGGATTCTGCAACGTGGACAATGTTTATTTTCGACATCGTTTGTTTATTCTGCTTTGTTTGCTTAATATGTTTACCTGTAGATACAAACAGTGGTCTAGAAGAAGACAGTAAGTAGATTCATCGGAATTGCGTACACATTTCCTGATGATATTATTGCAATTTCGTCCACTCACAATTACTGATATAGGAGTAGCTGTCCCTCATATTGGTTCACATCTTAGTAATTTTAGGTTTGTGGAGGTTTGGCAAGTAGAATGTTACTAACTTATACTTTCCTCGGTTACTATATATATATTACGGATGAAGTACAATTTCATATGTGAAATACCTAGAGCAGTCATCCATTGGCGCATTCGGATCAATAAGTATTCATTTTTCGTTGTGTGCATAGTAGCATTAGACTTTACTGTATGTCTGAGCAGAGGAATCTCTTACTTTACGTTGTTTATTGACGTTAGAATAAGGCCATCTTTTAGTTTCGTTAACTGATAGGGTCCTCAAAGTGACCTGCAGTCATGTTATGCATGCTGTCGTGTCTCATTATCAAAATCAATTCTTTGTCAATAATTAATTATGTCAGTGAGGATATATTCTCACAGTTTAGTCAAAACAGTTTTGACATTTATGATTCGGCTAGTCTGTTTCTAATTCTAAGAATGACAAAAAAAACCAGAAAGAATTGATTTATAATGTGAACCTCGATACAACATTACAGAACCAAAGTATCCTTTAATTTGGCTATATTTTCCTGTACTTACTTCAAACCAATTTCCTCCCTCTCTATAGATACAGTATGATACCGATTATAGTAACAGCTTAACAGGTGTCTTTTTGGGGTTCCGCGGACCATTGATGGTCGTGGAATGAACACGTAGAAAAGCCCTAAAAAGCAGGAGAACAAAAATCAAATTCCAGGAGCTTCCGGGGGTCATAAAAACGACGCCGCCCGTGGCATCGCACACAATCATTCCTGTGGGGCCGGTCTTGTGCACGTTTGCGATTGTGTGCGATCCGACGGATCCGTCGCATCGCACATCTTGAAATGTTCATGATGTGCGACGGATTCGTTGCACAAGCATAGAGTGCTTCCTATTGTATTCATATATAATCCCCATATCCTGACTGACCCAGGCTGGCCCTACCACTGTTACCCACATGGGTTACGCTGCAGTCAATTAGCACCTTGTCAGGCTCAAGTGCCAGGCATCAGGAGGTGTGAAAGCTGTGAAAACGGCAGGCTGTGGCTGTTGGTATAAATCTGACATCTACGATGCTATAACCTGTCATATCTCGATTACTGCCTTCCTTTAAACATTCTATAAATAAACATATTAAAGTTTAATGTTTGTTGACCATGATGAAGATCAATGTAAATAATAAGGTAACCTCTAAACATAGTTGGGATTAAAATTATTGCAGTAATTTCATCGCACTAGTGGGGCATACCCTCGGTTTTCCTTGCGATTGAGTACGATGGATCCGTCGCATTTGGGGCCATCGCCGACAGGCCATATATGGTCCCATAAAACGTGTGCGACAATCGCGTCGCTTCAGTGGGGCCGGGCCTTAATGGAAGTTAACATACGTAAAGAGGTAAAGAAGTACCGTCATCAGACTTTCTCAACACAACTGCGTGCACCGTAAGCACTGAATGTGTCGCATGACAAAATCTGCTAATAAGATAATCTTTGATCCTTAAAAATCAAATTAAGCAAGGAATCCAGTTGGATACATGGTGCAGATCAAGTCAAAATAGGTATAACTGAAATAGTCTGATCACATAGAAAATGTTAGGAACATAGACGTTAACCAATTCCGTTACCTATTAACTAGCAGGTGGCCCCCTGGGTAAGTCTCTATTCTATTTACCGCACATGTCAAACACAGTAGATTCAACAATTGTGCATGGCTTACATGTTTATATATATTTATTTTACTCAATATGTTTGTAAGCGCATGTATTGTGGTTATATGCAGGTTTCAGGCTACGATTGATACAGCCTTATTTGCAATTAAAGTTCACACGCATTCCAACCCTATCGTTCGTGTTATGATCTTCACCGTGGTATATGGTACGGATGCACATTCATGAACACTCTAACACGAAGCTACTGCATATATTCAGAGAAATTTCAATTATCATTCAGATGACTCTTTTCAAGCATTTTATATTGACCCGCCTATAGTGACTTTCATTTGCGGTCATTTTCCATTATCAACAAAAGTCGTGAGAGAAGTAGTATATAGAAATGCGGAACGCACGCGGGCATTCACTCATCCCTAAGATGTTATTGTTAGCATGGATTATGTACCTAAAATAGTTAGCAATCAACTTGAGGTGCATATATCTCACTCGTACCTATTAGCTAGTACGTGTATTTGCACATTCTGTTTGCACTCTGAAATACTGTTAACATGCACGATGTTACCTACTAAAAACCTAGAGTCTGTAAATTGTCTGCATGCACGTCATACTTCAAAATTTAGTTAACACTAATAATCTTGAAATCTTTATGCTGTTCTATGTATAAAAGAATACTTTCTAAATATGGTAATTGTTATCGTAGGTTAAGATAAACTATTTTTCAGTGGGAATATTATGCCTCCATTGTTGTTTGTATGATGTGATTTATACTGGGTGATTCTGTGCGGGGGAGTTTGAATACGATAAGTAAAGTAGTACCGGGAGGTATTTCCTAGTCGCGACAATCATTGATACCGACGGTTTTGGGGTCATCGCGTTCCATAGTAGAATTGTCGTACAATTGGCAATAATTATAACGAACAAAGACTGCTTGGAGCCCTTCGGGTGTTCCGTAGACATAATTATCGTTTATTACCATTACCGAAACGTCAGGCTAGTCGTAGAGGTCTAATGGCCTGTTTTTAATTTATGTTTTCCAGAGGCTAAAGCTTATTCAAATAAAAAATCTATAGCGAAGGATTTTCTATGTATGGCGTACCTGTATTCTGGATCATAGAATTTTCTTTTGGATATTCTGAACACCTCCCAGTATGGCAGGTGGGAACCTCTAGAAGCTGCGATCATTGATATAGTCGCTATTAGCGATTAATTAGACAGTGATCATATCAGCGATTTGCGATCGGGTCTATATGGAACACTTACCAGGATTTATCTCAGTATTAATGGTACAATCTCTCCCGAATCGTTGATAATCGAGACGCAGATCAACGATAATCACGATTATAAAACACCTCCCTGCATCAGTGATGCGGATAAATATATCACAAGGTGTATAGGCCTAGAGCTCCTATCGGGATATATGCATCCCATATTGAGTAACAAGCTGCACCCCTCAATCTGTTTATCTCCTGGAAGGAAGTACGCAATTTGAGTGCTAGGTTTCAATAAGTGCTAACTTATAGAATAGTAATCAGACTAATCAAGGACATAGCATCAACATGAATTGGAACTCAAAATAAAATATAGTGCAAAATAAAAGGCAGCGTTTCATTACTGTGGCATAGGAGAAAAGAAAACTGATGTGCTAGACAAAGAGACTATATCCAGAGTACCTGAAAAATGAATTTTGCAAATGAGATATTCAAGTAGTACCCGTCAGTTCCTGTGCGATTTTAGAAATATAATTCTGCAAGATATGTACTTGATTCGTATAAAAAGTAGAATTTATAGAAGCTGGATTTGCTGATGAAAATGTCCCAGAAGGTAATACTTGTAAACATTTCTATAACGTGGTTAATATATGAGAGAAGTCAACAGAGACTAGACGAGTAAAGTGTTCACTCTCCCCGCAGAGCCGCTGGTGGCTGAGCCCATCGAGGAGGCGTACATCGCGGCGGACGCGGCCATCGCTACGGCGGACGCAGTGCTGGCTCAGAACGCCAAGGCGCAGCCTCTCATCTCCGCCCAGGCGAGGATGGCCAGTCTCATCCGCGAGGAAAACAACAACGCCACCAAACTCGTCAACACCATCAGCGATGAGTGTGAGTGACACCACGTTCTTTTGTAGCCACATTAAGGTTAAGGTGGAAGTCTGTTATAAACACAATCCTAAAATAAGATTCACCTAACGATTAGTTTTTGTAATGTATGGACGGAGAATCAACGAGGACTGATTCTTCGTATTGATAGTTGAAGAAACTTGATCGCGAAGGGCATCACTTTTGCGTTTATCACATCCAGTATGTTCTTCTAAGACAGGGACAGATTACTTGTGGTGAGATAATTCGCTATCACATTGTTTGGTCCGATATTCCATTGATAGAAAACACAAGGAATTAGTGTATTTCACCAGATGCTCTTTTGGGTTGATATAGCAAGTGCAAAATACCCTTCTAATTTGTTCATCGTAACGTGTATGTGCATGGATGCACAAAGATGTGTGATCTGGAAAGGTGCACTGCAGGCTACTAACGAGAGAGAATAAATTCATCACGTATTGTTATGAATAAAGGCATTATGAACGTGGACCCAAGGCAACATAACTATTGTCTCAGTTAGACTGTTTCTTATATCTGGTTCTTGTAAATATACCGAAAATCATTCATTTGGAATTTCACCTGGAACTTCAAGTTTCGCTGTGTGTCCCTTTGTCGATGTAAAGTTTAATGTCTCATTTGTAAAGTGTTCTTCATTTATCTCCTTATTAATGAATAATTCTTTATTTTTCGTAAGGATTGTGATGAAGGATAAACAAGCCTTTTTTTACGGAAAAAGAGAGAAGCAAATCGTCTCATGTGAGCGGCTCTGACAGATTCTAATAATAAGCGGATGTTTGTGGTCGCAGCGTGCCAAAAAGGGCAATCAACTAAAACGCTGCACAGCTGAACTTTTTCCCTTGATTACCAAATACCAATAACGTAACGCAGCTTTTTCTCCTCACTAACAATAATCAAAAACTAAATGATCCCTGCTCATCTGGCTTGCTGATGTTTTAAAACGTGTATTTGACCACTCTCTGTTTGATTTGCTCGGCCATCCTTCCATATAAGTCGAAGGTGAAAAAACGGGAATATCCTTTGCCATCCATCAGAAATTGAAACTGTTCCATTAGCCGAACTTTGGATGAATTGTGGAAGTAACGAGAAGCTTCATAACAAGATTTGTCTTTCCGAAATTAAAGCAGTGTATAGTCCTGATATGTCTGAGACTACCAAGCTTATACACTGATGCAGATTCCGCGTTAACATATTGATATTGGAAAACCCACGTCATTAAGTAGTCCATCAAGCACCAACTAGGGTAAAGGTGTAGATATTAAAATAGGCTTGTAGGAGGACATCACAAATCTAGGACTATAATCCTTCAGATCTAGTCTGTAATCCTTTCTGAGGAAGCATTCAGGTTTAATTTGATACATGTTTCTAGTAATAGAAATTTCTATTGTCAATAGGCGTTAGATAATGACCATATAATTGGTACCCATTGATGATGCGTTCTTGCTGTCGGCAGTGGACACCTTCCAGAGGGTGGTACGTAGCGACATGCGGTCGACGCTGGACGTCACCGAGTCCTTACGTCAAGACACGGCCGCGCTGCGCACGCAGATCGAGACGCAGATGGACGCTATAGAGGAGAAGATCGAACGCGCGATGCGCAGACTCGAGCAGATGGAGCAGTCGGTGGGACTGACGACCTCCCAGCACGAGGTGCTCGTCAACCCGGCCGCCAACACCGTGCCCAGCTGGCACACCGAGATCCGCTTCGATTTCCAGGTCAGACCTCGGCTCCACATGTTTGACGTACCTTCTTGATAACCGACAATGTTACTTCAATCTGTCGCAAATATATTCATTTGATACCAATGTGTTAATATATATTCAGTACATGATGAAACATTTAAGGTATTAGCCATGTACGACACTGGCAGTTTGAATTCAAATTATTAGTAAATACCATACTCTACCGCCACCGTAACGTATGGTAGGGCTTGAAGTGACCTTCATGTATTAATTCGCCATTGGCGTACGTTGTGATAGATTTCACTCGGATGAACGCCCAGTCAACCAGCCCCATGAAAATATCTATCAGAAAAGACTAAGAATTTGCTCCTGCGTCAGTGATATCACAGACATACTTTTCATAGTCTGAGCGCCAGTAAATGCGTACTATGATCTTGACACCGGAATCGTATACTATGAATTGTATCTATACCTAATACTTGGTCCAGATATTCTTTAAGGGCTTGTTTTAAAGTAGAGGAATTCTTGATTAATTTTGATTAATTCTCTGTATTGATGGTTACATTCATCTTGCTTCTAGGGTTTGAAATTGAATTGCCTGAACGCAGAAAATATATCAATCTATCTCTATGTGCACATCATTCCAACTTTTATCACATTAATCGATTTTTCAGTTTTATCCTTGTATTTCAATTACAAACACAATCGGTATGCATTCTATTAATTTGGCATGTTAATAATGCTTTAAACATTGTTCAGTTTTCCAAAAACGTAAGTATTTTCGCTGAATATTTCAAACGTGCAAAAAGTAAATTTTTAGTAAATTCCCTACCAGCATACTTATATGAATTAGTTGCCTGTCCCTAGCCCTTTTCAGGACATTTTATAGGCTATGATTGGCATGTTTTTATAGCTTTCGATAACGGTTTATGGATACTTTTTACTAGAAATAAAAAAAAAACTCCAGTAGAAATCCTCTAACCTTTTAAAGCTTTGCTTGTTTGTAAATTCCATAAAATTGAATAGACCCCCGCCTTTACGCTTGGTGAACGAAGAGCTGCTTTTAAGGTTATGCTACAGGGTGGCGCAACTGGAGAGTTCAGTGTTACTGGTTTCTTTTTATCGTATCTGGTACTAATCCTATTCATATTTGATGTCTATAAGATGGTAAATGTTGAGTCTCCGAAACACATAACGAAAGACAGAAATAACATCCAGGTTTTTGAA
Source organism: Alentia gelatinosa (assembly GCA_950022655.1). Lineage (NCBI taxonomy): Eukaryota > Metazoa > Annelida > Polychaeta > Phyllodocida > Polynoidae > Alentia > Alentia gelatinosa. Next base: position 44,158,518 of record OX465583.1, on the reverse strand, counting down.
TAACTTAATTTGGCATTATACTCTAAACAACGTTATTATCCTTAAACAATTACGCTAGAAACCTACAATGATTTTGGGGTACGTTTGTTATCCACAAACAACATCTAACATAGATTGAACAGAAACAACATTCAGTCTCCAAGCATAGGTGCCCTTGTCGAGGCTTAGTCACTGAACCTGTAGGGTTGTATTGACCACATCCGCTTGAAGATTCTGCCCCGTGTTTCCTTTCTTACTTGTATTATGTATTGCCGCTAGGTGACGCTGCGAGCGCAGGGAGTCTTGTTCTTCGCGGAGAACAACCAGACTGATGAGATGCTCAAGATTTCCATGCGGGGTGAGGAACTCGCCTTCTCCTTCAACAACGGCGACGGGCTCATCACGGCCCGGAGCCTGGCCAACATCTGCGGCGGCTGCTGGTTCAGGGTCGTCGCCACCAGGTAATTATCTGCATTACTGATGACGATAATGCATGTGCGACCATTCTTGCTAAGCAGATCAAGCCGTGGACTCACAAAGCGAGAAACGCAGCGATTTCCGGAATCGCTAACACAAAATGGCATATATGTGAACTATTATTTTATATTTTGCTTGATTATTACTTCTGATAGGCTAATTCATCGGTGGAAGATATTTCTATGACATGATACCTCACATATATGCCATGTTTTGTGTTAGCGATTCCGTAGATCGCTGCCTTGACTAGCTTGATGTGTCCCCGGCATTAGCGTATTCTGAAATCATTACTGTGTCCTTAACGACAAAAATGACGACGGCTTCAAAGCAATACGTTTCAGGGGGAAATTATTCCTTGCATGAAACTGAACATACTCCCCACGTGCACAACTATTGTTCCTTATACCGGGGACACACCAAGCGAGTGAAGGCAGCGATCTCTGGAATCGCCAACACAAAATGGCATATATCTGAGATATTTTTTCATAGAAATATCTCCCACCGATAATATAGCGCATCAGAAGCAATTATCAAGGGAAATACGATATAATAGCTCACATACATGACATTTTGTCTTGGCGATTCCAGAAATCGCTGCCTTTCTCGCTTGGTGTGTCTCCGGCTTAACCCGGCGTTTACACTAGACGACTATAGACGGCGATTTTTGAATTTAGCAGCGGCTGACGACTTTCAGCCATAAAATGCTAGAAGTCGTCTAATGTAAACGCCAAGAGCGTGGCGACTGTAGATCGTCTGATTATATCACATTACCCAATTCAGCACCACCTCACGACTATTGGTCACGCTCTGACGCCCGCGACTATTTCAAGCAGGTTTAAAATAGTCGTCTACATGGGTGGCGTATCTGTTGATACTTAAAGTCTTCAGTGTAAACGCTCGGGTAAATTCGACGACTTTTGCGGTGGACATTGCCACCACCTGGCGACTACTGCCTTGACGATATACAGTCGCCACGTGTTTAGTCGTGGTAAATTTTCCATCGACTAATTTATTAATTCACAGATAGATTATTGTACATGATTAGATACGGATGTCTTTTCATATGTAGAAGTCTCCAACTATATGACTATAGCTGTGTTAACTGAAGCGTGCATGGCGTGGTGTTTCAGGTACGGCATTGACAGTCACCTGACCGTGACGAGGCTGCGGGATGGAGCTCTCACCACGACTCACACGCGCGGCAGGACCCGTGCTGATCGGCTTTCTCTGAACACGCCCATCTTTGTTGGCGGGTTGCCTTCCAACTATCTGGTGGGTCTATTAATCTTAGCAGCACCGAAATACATATTTAGGGCCCTTGTATAATCAAATACATATATTAGACCAATGTAAATGTGACTCTGCTTCTCGGGCCTATACAATGACGCCGTTGTTGTAGAATTGGCACTCTGGCCTGAGATAATCATAAGTGGGATAATCTCCTCAACCCATTTATGAACCCCGTTGAAATCTTCTATAATATATCCTCTAATCGATAAAACGAATGTAAACCATATTGTTCCATTTTATCTTCCGCACCCCATACCTCACATATCTCCAAAAGCTCAAGTGAATCAGCAGCCTCAAAAACATTTCCATCCCATCGTTGTTTGTCATGAATAACGATTTTAGTTTGTATTTTAATCCACTAGCCAATCGAAGGAGGTGTTTAATATATATAAGGTGTTGCATAGAGGTCTATGTTGGTTATAGCTGTATCCAACATGCGCATGTATGATATTTCGATTATACAACGGAAACGGTCACTATTAACAAGTGTCACTACTGTAAACACCTGTCTGTTCCCAACTTGTCCATCTAAAATACCCAATAAGTATTTGGGGCAATAAAAAGTATTATTACATACAGGTCTATGGATGTATCAACTGCGTATATGGTATACTGCCCGCTCCTACCCATGGCGTATCATATGATCATGTGACTAGGTAAAATTTCGCAATTTTTAGGTATATGATAATAAGAAAACATGCTGACTGTCTTCGTACATCAAAATATTTGATAAAATTATTGATCACATATATCCCTCTGCCTACGGCATCGGAATGTGATCAATAACTTCACCGCGTATTTTTCATGTACGAAGACAGTAAGCCAGTTTCCGTATAATACATGTTTTCAGACCACTAAGGTAACAGACGAGGATGGCGAGTTCGAGGGCTGCTTCAATAATATGTACATGAACGGGCAGAGGCTGGAATTGTGGAAGACCATTTTGCAGCAAGAATCGAACGCGCAGTGCTGCGGCCGGCCGCCATCCCTGCCCGGCCCGCTCACTATCCCCGGAGCCTTCGCTCTCAGCGGGTTTGGCTACTACCAGATGCCTGCCACCAATGTCTCCATAGCAACTATGTCACACATGCAGTTCCGGTTCCGGACGTTCGACGACTCTGGTGTCATGCTGCTGGTTGACCGTCAGCAAGTATCCAACTACTACGGGCTCTTCATGGTTCAGGGCCAGGTAACTCACTAATCAACTTGTTTCTGTTCATTAATACTCAGAGATAGCAGTCGTCCTATTTTCGAAGGAAATCCTTGTTTTAATTATCAATTTATAAGATTATTTTTTCTTGTGTAAAAAGCATACAATTAATACACTGGGCCTCAATCACGCCAATAAACAGTGGTTCAAACCTCCCCAGACACCCCAGCCCTATTACATGGCCAATAATAATCATCCAAGTCCGTGTTATTTGGAAATTTCAAACTTGTACCAGCAATTTCTTTTATAAAACTTGTCCAAAAACCCTATTGTCCTGCGGGTATCAGTCTAGCTGAGTTTATATAGCATAAGCCGACCTGGCCACCCGTGTGCGCCCTCCCCCAAAGCCCCATCTCCCCGCCCCCTCTCCCGATAGGCGTTGAGGGACGGGGAGGTGCGGGGGTGAAGTGGGGCGGTGCCAGAGCGGGCAGGTGGTGGATTTCGGCGGTGGCGGCGGTTGTGTGTACAGGGGACTGTGGGTAAACCTTTTTTTAATATTTTTTTATCTATATGAATATGTGCGTATTCGCGCACGTGGGTACCTGTACGTGTGTATGTGCACATGTATATAGACGTATATAGCTACTCAAATACATATGTTTGTGTGTGATGACCATTACAGTCATTACGTATGCGTAAACAGACATCAACTACATGTATCTTGTTAATGCTTTATACGCTGGGTGTACGGAATTATATGTAAATATTAAACACAGCCATTATAATATCTACGCTTGGAACATCGTGCATTTGTCATAGTAAACTCAAAATCTCGTCCGGTTAAAGATTTTGAGAATTACCTTTTCAAGTCATTCGATCAGCTTTTTCTCTATTGCTATTGAAAAACGCTTGAGAACCAGTGACAATTTTATCGTCTCTGAACTTTTCTTAAATATAGGCTATATTCAAAACATATGTTGATGCGTGTCTTAGTATCATATGGTCATCGGGTTGGTTCGTTGTGACTAATGGTATATTTGCCCCGTGTATCTCGTAGGTGATGCTGAAGATGGGCGGTCTGGGCTGGGAGCAGAGTCTGCTCTCGGCGAGGACCTACTCGGACGGGGAGTGGTACCAGCTGACGGCCATGCACAACGCCACTTACGTCCTGCTCGTCGTGGAGTACGTCGACAAGTCCATCAGCCCGCTCGTCGACGTGCGCTCCGCCGCCGCCGTGGACCACTCGCTGCAGAGACTCCAAGACGGGGTCATCACAATCGGCAATCAGAACCCCAACACTCAAAGGTTAGGTTATCATATTAACTGTAGCTTTCTGCCTTATAGAATCCATTACTGGTATCATTTTCCAGATGTAATGTGCTGGCTGCCGGAATTTTTATGGGTATATCGATATTTTGAACACTTGGCAACTTTGACTATGACTTAGTTTTATAGTATTATAACTAAAGTTTACTAGATAATCACATGAACAAAGTAATTCAATCCTTACCTCCCCAAGATGTCTGTACTCTAATCATAGCTCTCGTAGGTTATGATCAACTCCTAGATAACTAACACTACTATTGTATCACTACACAGTCGCGGGCCGGTGGCGGACTACTTTGCTGGGTGTGTGAGTCACGTAAAGTTTGCCCTGCCTGGAGACCCCACTCTGCAGGACGTAAACGTGCCGGCTAACGCCCAGACGTACGGCTCTACGTCAACACAATACTGTTACCAGCAGGTCAGTCCTACTCCCACCTCTCATACCACCAAGAGTGGTGAGACTGTTTTCTTATCTCTGTAACATATGTCTTTTCTAGGAATGAAACCCGACCACAGAGAAAGAAAACTGTAGATATAACAGACATTATACTAAATATCCCGCATTTAGAAAATTTGCACTCTATTGAGAATTTTATTTTGTGATATATGGAATTGACAGTTAAAACTTAGGATTAACCATATATAACAAAATCAAGAATGAAGAGGACGTGTAGTTATTTTTATAATTCCTCCTGCATAAAACTCACGTAAAGTTTATCCGGGGTGGCATTGCCCAGGCCAGTCACTCATGTAAAGCTCTTTGATGGTGTGTTGATGGTGTATCCTGTTTTTTTTAACCTGTTTATATGTTGTAGGTGACACCGGGCCTTGGTTTCACAGACTCCACCTCCTATGCACGCCTCACCAACACACGGAAGGCGATCAGCGTGGTGCAGTTCCTGTTCCAGACCTATGAACCAAGCGGCCTGATCATGTACGCGCAGCGTCCCGAGGGAACGGTCAGTGAATCCATTGCCATCGACCCCCATGACCTGTCTTTACCATCATACAGTAGCCTCCGAATCCCAAGACTACTAATTTCACTCTATAAAGACCTTACCTTTTTCACATATATACTGACTATTATACTTCTAATCCCTGTCATTATACTATTCTTTATGATGTGTACTGTATCCCCATATCTCACCATAACCTTAACCGTAATTCTTAACTCAACCCATCTGTTATTTATTCACATCTAAACCCAACCTTTATCAAGCACTCACTAACAGCAATGTGACCCTGAAGGTCTATTCCACCAGCACAAGGACGGGCGCACACAACGGCTGTGCGTCGCTCTTTTGTCACCATTTTTGATGGTAGTTAGCCCCCTAGCTGTCGGGGTAGTGGATTGGGGTAGTTGAGCAAGGACCCGTTTCACTATCTCATATTCCGTTTGCTGTTGCTCTCAGCTGCACCATAGCGAAAATTTATATTGCAATACCGGATCGATGCAACAGCAAGCGGCATTTAGGACATGGGCAAAACACCATCTATCAGACACTAAAACATGTTCAAGTCGAAAAATACATGCTACGAAATAGTATATATAAATGTTTTACCCGTAACTCAATTGTCTAATGGTCGACTCCTTTGTGAGAAACATACTATTTGAAACAAGAACTGCAGTCATTGTACCACTCAGTCGGTTTCCACAAAACCTACTGCATCACTTGACTCTAGGCTATCATTTCCTTCACTAAACATAGATATTCAGCGGATTTTGTGGTTTGTAATGCATGTCCCATTCGCTAAGCTGGCATATACTTAAAAACGTCCGCTGTTTTTCCGTTGTTAGTGCTGTAATTTCAGTGCACCATTCGCTATGGGGCCGAAACTAATAAAACGGGTCCCTGCTCCGCTCGGTCGATGCCTGGCACTGATAGCTAGTGGTCAAATGGAACAAAATATTATTTGACCTTTATGATACATAGCAACATTTTCACCCCTTATAATCCAGCCGACATACGAAGACTAACAGCAATTATCAATTACACACCATTAACCTCAACCATATTTTGTCGTTTGTAGGCACCATATTTCTACATCGCGATCTTTAATGGAGACATCTTCGTGATGTTTAACCAGGGATCGGGCATACAGCCCGTTCTGCGCACGCGCGGCATGTACCTAAGTGACGGCCGTGAACATGAAGTGCTCGTGGACTTCTCCTACCAGAACAAGTGAGTGATTGATAACCCTGCCTCTATCAGTCTGTTCACTCAGACTGTTATGTAACTTATATAAGGTAGATATGCAGAATCTCACAATGTTCGTTGTTCCCAATTAAGGATGTACAAGTAGAAAGGTAAAATGTAGAGCAGTTTGCAAGGAACACTACGTTAGATCAAACCCTAAGTACAGATTCTATCATTATCAAGTCTGTAAGATGGGTAGGATTGCATGGTATCTCCTAAAGGTGTTGATGTATTCTAAAAATCGTTTGTAATGTAGTGGCTGTTATGTAGAGCCAAACAGAATTAAATATTCGTTTCCTCGTCGGTTTCGGGAAAGATTACTTTCATTTGTTCATAATGAACGGCATATATATACTATAGGAAAGTAGCACTCTTATTGTCCCTAGCGCAAACCTGTCCATATCACATGTCGTGAATGAAAAGCTTACTTGAAACAACTCTAACAAAAAAGTATGCTACCTTGAAATGAGTAAAAGTTCTTTCCCGACAGTTGCCGTAGCCATGGAGAACCACCGGCTGTGACATCACAGTTGTCACATTCTAGGGAACCCACCTAGTAACAACATCATTAAATTAATCATTGTGACTGGTGAAAACCAGTTCTAAAATGGTTCTCCTGGTGGACTGATCTATAGGGAGCCAAAGTGAAACCGCTGAAACCACAGATACCCACCTACAAAAGACCGTTTCCGGTGGCCAGTAAGAACGAGGCTTAGTGCTAAAGATATGGGGGGTTGAGGCTAGACTTATGTTTTTGGTCTCGTTTGTTACTTTCGAAGTGAATTTTATAACTATCGTCTCTGAATAACATTGTTTCGAAACTACGATGACAGTTGTTAAGTTTATTAAGAATTTGGATCTAAAAGATTGGAGAATGAGACATATAATCTCGAACCTACATAGGCTAAGTACTGAGCGCCGATACCCGGAAATACTATTTTGCAACCGGCTATCTGTGGTTGGAGCGGGTTCACTTTGGCTCCCTATTGAATCTAGTTTGTTTCCCAGGAATTACAAAAATGTATTACAATTTACATGTCGTTCCACCTGTTAGATTTGATTGATTGATTTGATTTATTTCCTTTGCTAGTCCTCGGCTGACGGTGAACGGAGAGGTGCACCATGGAGCCATACAGATGACCCCCAACATGGTGATTATGGGTGGAGCTGTCTACGTGGGCGGAGTCCCCTCTACCCTCGTCCTACCAGACCAGTTTCCTGCGCACGGCGCCCTCATCGGCGGATTGAGGAACATTCGGATCAACACAAAGTTAGTCTCAACTGCCATCCCACAGATAGTGAATGGCAAAAATATCTATTGATATGTCATGTTATATTAGTGTATCATTAGAATCAATTTTTTTGAAATTTTGAATTGAATATCTGAAAGATGATGATTTAGATTTTTTTTGTATTGACCATATATACTTAGGGATTCTGATTGAATAATGTGCATTAGCCCCATGGTGGATTTGTAGCTTATGACATGATCTCCTACTTGCATTTAGCGAATGGAAAATAGGCCTATCATAATGTTATATCTGTCGGCAATAAAATCTCTAAATGACTCTCGAGGAATAGAATAGTAAACTGGAATCTGAATGCCAAAATAGAGACAACAACTCCAAGCAAAGTCTCATGCATACCTTTGTGAATCTTATCTACATTTCAGGTCGATTGATCTCTACTCGTCGTCTTCACTTGACAAACAATACCAGAAATTTGCCTGGTTGTCCGGCCTGCCCGCTCCCCGATCTGCCCCGCCACCCATCCCCTACTCGACGACGCCAGCGCCACCTACGACCCCCCACCCGACCTGCGCCGCACCCTATGAGCTCACCTTCAGCCAACGAGGGATGCGCTTTGGACACACGACCGAGAGCTACATTGCCTACGACACGAAGGCAACTCCAAATCTATTCACGCACAGGTAAGCATTCTCAGAGTACCCGCGGTGAGCAGAGTTACACTGAGCAGAGAGTGGGCGGGGTCTCCATTGCATGAATTTCCCAGGGTGATACATAATTGTATGCCTTTATTTTATAACTTGTCCATACGTGTCTTTAAATTTTCCTGTATGTTTTGCTAGTGTATTCATTGTTTTTTCATTGCATGTACTGGACTACTGACTTTTTCTGAAAGCAGACAATGCTTTTACATCTATATAGCTAGGTTTTACTTGACCGTGTCATTATCTTTTTCCTGTAATTGAATGCTGTTTTCTCCTTTATGTATCATTTTTGTCTATATCGCTCCAATTGATTTATTTTTCGAGGCTACTTACTTTGTTAAATGGGGAAGGTGAGGGGAAGTTAAGGATACGATAGGTCTCCCCATCTTCCTATATATTTTACTATATTTTCTTTTTAAGTTTCACGATTACGGTAGAATTCCGCGCCGTCCAACCGAACGGCATTCTGGTGTATGCGGCTGGGAGCGAGGCTTCTAACCCCACGTACTACTTCTCTCTGTTCCTGGAGGATGGGCGGCTTGTCTTCAACATGGACAGCAACTCCAAGGTGTCTAATGCCAACCCACCACGCACTAAGCGTATCATGTCCAGATACACGTATAACACGGGCCAGTGGGTTGAGGTAAAGTCTGTTCTTCCTCATACTTTGTATTTATTACATAGATTTAGGGATGCATGTTTTCCGAAAAATGACGAAATTCCGACATTTTAATTACATAGACAGCACCGGAGTATATATGGTTTCATAGCTATTCTGTTCCAAATTAATGTTATAAACAGGGATGCTAGTGAGGTTTAAAAAAAACCCGGAATTATTTAAACCCCTATTTTTCAAAAATTCTTTACTGTTAATGATGTACTTGCATTAATTATGAATAAATATTGGTATAAATGTTATAGAGATATCTTTATTGATATCCCTATAAGGATATCAGAAAGATTAAAAAAAAAAATTAAAATCCGTAATTTACTTGAATTTGAATTTAAGAAAAAATGTACATAAAGACTTAAACAAGTCTAGGCCGGCATGGGGAGAATATAGGTCAGATGCTTGAGCTCCATGCGTGGCCCTCGCGTGGCCCTCATGTGGTCCTCAATACTCTCCCTACACAGGTTTGGTTTCCGGGGTTCCGGGGTTTCACTGTTAGCCTATGGCAGGTTAACATGGGGACAGGGAGAGTTCCGGGGAAAACCCGGTCGCTAGACGGGTGGTTCTGGTTACCACTGAGTCCTATGGTAGGCCCGGGACTGGTGCTCCCGCTACCGGCCGCCGGGCCTCCGCTACCGGCCGCCGGGGTTCCGATACCGGCCGCTAGTATACTACATTTCATTGACTTAATTTAGAATAAAAAAACACCGGAAACCCGGAGAACCCCGGAAAACTGACATCCCTGTATAAATGATCCTTTTGTAGTCTCGACTTTCATCTCTCCATGATAAAATAAATATTTTAGGATTATCATTCAGAAAGACGAGGCAATCCTACTAAATAGCGGATTAACGTTATCTTCAGATTGCTAACAACCTGTCATCCTTTGTGTAGAAGTAGAATCATCTAGTACATGTAAATGGAAAACCTGATACAATATAAAATTAAAAGAACAATTCCTGTTATAGCTGATGATGCACCATTGCTACATTACTCCATATAACTAAAACCATAGGTATAAGCAAAGCAGAAGGCATTGCCGTACGAGTATATCATCATATCATTTATTAGTAAATTACTTTGGAATTATTATAACGGAATATTGGCTAAGGACGTGCAAAATATGTCCTTTCTCACCACTGCATTTGACAGATATCTTCTTTGTTACCAGGCAACTGTCCTACGGATAAATGACTTCATCGCTTTGGTGGTGACCCAGAATCGAGACTACAGGAACAATGGGATGTCGTCTTCCACGGTTTCTACACTACAGATCAACACTCTCCTTTATATCGGCGGTGTGCCAACCAGCTTTGTAGGGCTGCCATTTGTAGGCGATCATGATATACGGGTAAATATACTCTCATGGTAAAATATGGAGACATGTTTAGTGTGCCTGAATGAAAATTGTCCCGAGTTGTTTTGCTGGAAAATGTTCAGAATTCGAATAAAGAGGTGAATATTTCCGACCAAAACAAGGAAGAAATGTCATTCAGACACACTTGCTACGTCTCCTTATTATTGTATACTGGAAAAATCATTAAAAATAACGCCATTTTAACAACTCCCGTGGTAAGGAGTGCACAAACTATTAGTTCCTGCACAGTGTGCAGAATGAAATCCGTACAGCTGGCCAGTATGTGTGAGACATTCGTGCACAAGTATATCATATCATAATGATACATTGTAAGACTACTACTATCGTGACAAGAATTTACATGGAGCTCCAGACCAGTTTATCCACCCGGTGTCGTTCACTGTTTAATACGGCACACTGTGGGACATCGGCGGAATGTGACATAGAGTTTACACCAATTCATGGTAAAATATGATCAATTTCGAGTATATAACAAATATGGAAGAATATACCATGGCCATATATCATAAAATACGAGATAGGGTTGACATTTGCTTATGGAACAAGGCCATGAGGTCATCTTCAATTGTCGACATTTTATTTCACGGTGTAAACCTACTTGTCTAATATGAATATATCACGGAATAGTAGTAATATATATATAATCTTTTATCAATTTCAGATAGGTAACGTGCCTTTCCATGGCTGCATCAGGAAAGTGAAGGTTGCCACTCACAGTCCAGAGCCGGTCATCTTTGATTTGGCCAACCCTGACATCAGAGTGGGCACAATGCCCTGTTTCGATACCGTGCAGCCTGGCATCTTCCTCAATGCCACAGATTCGTACATAAAAGTGCAGAAACCCAACTCCACCCCGCTACACAACGTGGTACCCAACTTCCGAGTCAGCCTCACCCTTCATGGTACTGTGCGACAGGGAGCTTTACTTATCGCCTACCAGTCCTTCCGTAACTTCTTCTTGATAGAGATATTTGACGGAGAGGTAAGCACATAAATACTGATTTAACTAGTGACAAATATGTTTGTGTATAGAATATTGAGAACTCGGGTCATCTCTGACACCGATTTGACAGCTTGAAGGATCAATATAAAGAATAAATGGTTCCAGAAATATCTCTACTTGCATCCCTGGTAGTAGTAACATTCTAAATGGATTCTAATTGTTAGATTCAAAGTTTCTCTCCCTGCTTTACAGGTGCGGGGCATCCTCAGTGATGGTGGTGACCTGAACCACCCATTCATCTTCTCCTCCAAGGACTTCCTTGGCCCATACGTGCTCTGTGATAACGAAGTACATACCATAGAGGTCGGGCTTGGGTTTGAGGGTGTGGTGATGCAAGTGGATAACTTGACCATGCCATACAAGTACCCACAGGGCTTTCTCTTTGCACCCATCTATTCAGAATCGATCTACGTTGGAGGCCATCCTGGTGAGCAAACCATTTGATTCTCTCAGGCTTATATTTGAATAAAATATACTTCAAATACCTTCAATGGGGAAATGCCAAAATCTTATCCAATTCATATTTTCAAACTATTCATATTCAGTGGTAACTTCAAGCTATTGAAGGACTTTTTCTCATTCTCATTGTAGGATAGTATATACAAACATAATATACAACATAGTGCTCAATATGGGGAGATAAGGGTTACTGGTCATTATTATCCATGGTATACAAAGTCCCAACTGATAATGTATAGGGACTCGAACCTTTATATAAAACTTATCAGATACCATAACTGTGGTATACGGATTCATTTTCATGGGATACGTCATTCAAAACCATGGTATACGGGAAAGTAGTCCCTTTGTGCTGTAAAGCAAAGAAATAGTCCCTTTTGTTACAATATTGCAATTACTGGTTTTGATTTATGCAAAAAAAATGAAAATAAATACAACATACGATGATTTGTACACAGGCGGCTCTGTAAACCACTCGAGGTTGACGAGTCAACCTCTCGTGTTTTACGGCCGCCTGCCAACAGAAGCATCAATTATTGTCTAGGAATACCGAACGCTTTATGTCCTGTACTGACTCCTTTCTTGTAGATCCCACGTGGGTATTTCCCACCCAAGTCACCAGGAGAAGTTTCCATGGCTGTATGAATCAGTTTGTTCTGAACGGAGAGGAATACGTGCTCGCCCAGATGCAGGAGACCTTCGGCGTCTTCTCGGGATGTCCGGCGCCACCCATCCCATAAAACTCCAAACATCCAATAATAAACAAGCCATCCCATAAAACAACCCATTATGCACAAGCCATCCCATAATACTCCACATATCCCATCCCATGATATATATCTTGCCCCACGACGCGGATAGTGGATCTCTATGGTGAATCACAAGCAGATCAGCTATGGCTTCAGTTGTTTTACACGGTAAAGCAGAAAGCCAATTCCCATTTGTGTACTTCATACCAATGAAAGACAGATATGGTTTACCAGTGGCTCACGATGTGACACACAGCATACTGAAGACTCTGGCACATGTTAATACATTCAACCAGAAGTATTATCTCTAGTTCTATGTGGTATGGGGTTTGCCTTTTCTGTGATCTCCACCTTTTGTATAGATTATGCGAGCTCCAATGGAGCACTTCTAAATGATTATCACCAGTATAAGACGGCGCAGAAAGATCCATATTTCTCAGCGTTCACTGATCCAACCTGAGATGTGAACTGAGGTCTGTTGAATAACTTATGCCTTCAAAAGTACAGGGTACAAGGAGACCTCATGCAAGGATTGTCGTTTAATGATATTCAAGCTCGTTCGCTAAGACAGTTCTAACCAATGTAAGGTCATCCATAAGTGTTGAATAAAGTTGACCCACATCGTCCCTGGATCTCGTTCGTGTACAGAAAAGTTATAGGTGTATACTAACAGCTACTTTTCCATGTTTGAGATGGTACGTAGCCTCTTACAAACTATTTATGTAATAGTTTATACTCTACAGAGTATATCAAGAACCTATATAACGGTGTTATTTTAATGCTATACAAGTCCAGTATGTCTGGTTTTTATATTACACTTCTCATTGTGTCGTCACTTTACAAATTTCTTTTACAAAAACACAATTTCTTTAATTGACTACACTTTTACCTCATAAGTTATTAAATGAGAGCTCACATGTCCTTCATTGATATTTTTGTCTGACAGCGTTCCATCTATATTCGTGCATATCAAGTGTAATGCATTTTTGTGTATCAGTGATGCAATTCGTATCATACTTTCTCTTATTTCTTAGTTGTCTTTCAATCTACAGCTACGCGAAATCTTGGTTTGTTTCATCCATTCTTCTGAAATTCCTGCCTTGGTAAACCGACGGGGTGAATTTCAAAGATAATCTAATTTGAGTTTGAGAGGAATTTCCTTAGAGCGGGACGACTAGATCAGATACTGTAAGGACTACACAGATCGAAACCTTTCGGTAGTTTCCATTGTTCATATGTAAAGATGCATCTGTGATGCGATGTCTTCCACGTCAAGAACGTATTAAATATGGAATGAGGTGATTTATAATGTACTCATTTCCATATATTTTACATGATCTTTTTTTAAGTTGGTGTGAAGATAGCGTTTTCCAACGCCGGTAGGAAGTAAACTATTTATATAATACTTTGTTATTTGTTGTTTCATTTACCTAACGTTTCATCTTGCTGAGTATCCTAATCATAATTTAAAACACCTATAAAGGCCGATACAGAAAACTCAAAAATCATATTGGGAGGAAAAATGTGAATCAAATAATTTGTCAACCAATATAATTTATTTGGTTATATTTGAGATAATATACAACACTTCCGCTTCATGGGAGCAAGTTATCCTTATTCAGATTTGACGAAGCTATGCAGTGTGTATCCACTCGTCATTTTATTTACAAGTCCCTTAGTCTCCATTGCGCCACCTTTTAAACGTCACTTTAATTGTCTGTATTATAATCTACGAAACGGCTACTTCTTTACTTGCGATACCACTGCTGGGCAAGGCTCATCCGCTTGATCTTCTTTTGTAATTGTAACACGGCATACAAAAGTGCCTCGGCCGAAGGTGGGCAACCTGGAAGTAAGTAGCAGATGTATATAGATTTCCGTTATCTATGTTGCAGAGAACTATCGTAAAAAAATGTTAACTAATCTAAACAATCTCTCTCTACAACAATGGCCAGTGTTCCTTCTAGGCATAACGAATCTAATATTCGAAATAATATAGTAAAGGGTAATAAACTGACATTTTGTTTTCCAAAAAGTAATTTTTCTTGACGAGGGTTAATCTATGTCGTCTGGGCAAAGAATTTTTTTTTTTTTTTTTTTAATAATTGATTCAGCAAATGTAAAGGTTTCGCCTACCACTTTACAAAAAAAGCGTCCATCCAGAAAGTAAATAAATCATTTATTCAATGATGTTAAAAACAGTTTCTTAGGTATACGTATATGAATTCATAAAGAGTTTTCTTTGCAAATGTCCAATTTGGAAAATCGATGAACGATTAGAAGAAGTTGGAGGAAAACCAGCCTGCAAGGCTACGAAAATGCAAATTACATGACAAAAGAATATTTCGTATTCGTTAGTCTGGATGGCGAACAAGGTAGAAACCCAACAAAGGGATGATGCTTCTAGATGTAGCTGAACTGACCTGGGACGTAGACATCGACTGGGATAATACGGTCACAGCCGCGGACTACAGAGTATGAGTAGTGGTAGTATCCACCGCCGTTAGCACAGCTACCCATGGAGATCACCCATCGCGGGTCGGGCATCTGGTCGTACACCTGGCAAAAACAAGCACAACTTTTTAGATCATAACAAAGACAATGACCACTAATATCATGTATATCTGCGAAGAGATACTTATACATGTGCTGGGAATTGATCAAGCTTTTATTCAAAATATGAGAAAATTCAAATGTTTCATGCTGCTTGTCTATCATTGACTTGACCGTATACTAAAATTTTAAGGCCCGCCGTAATCCGAGTTTTTTTTTCTAGGAAGGTGCCTCTCCTAGCCGATGGAGGGTTAAACTTAAGCGCTAAAGCTTAACGAGTAACAGAGCCCATGACTGGAGAGTGACTCTGTTTAGCTGGTTCACAGCAGACGGCCAATTGCATAACAATTCAGTGGGGTGGCAAAACGGAACCTGGAGAAGGGGCCCTTCCCTTACTTTAGTTTCGGGGCATGTGCCTAACAGCAAGGGTAGATTTTTACGATATGAGATGAAATGCCGCGTTTACACACTTTATTGTGCCCTCCATGAATGCCTATACTTATGATAGTTATCCTACCATCCTTGGTAATATGTGCAGCTCTAACGAGCTGCCCTTAAAAAACATGGAAAAATAATTGCTCTTGGTCATGGAATGGGGTTGAGGGTGTATGGGGAGGTTGAAACCACAGTTTTATTGGCACGAACGAGGCTCAATTCATACTAACATTGTTTTACATATGAAAAAAGTCTTATAAACAAAAACAAGGCTTCCCATGGAAAACTGCCATCTGTGCTATCTTGGCTCTGAGGGGTGTTGGGCATGTGTATTATTGAAACAAATGAAGCACACCTTCCTGAGGGCAGGGGCCATCTTGTTGGTGAGGGTACCGGCGACGATAATACAGTCAGCTTGGCGCGGGGATGCCCGGAAAACGACACCGAATCGGTCCATGTCGTAGCGCGGGGCGGCAAAATGCATCATCTCCACGGCACAGCAGGCCAAGCCGAACGTCAGCGGCCACAGCGAACCCTGCAAGTAACAAACACTGTATCTTAGCATCCTCATAAATCGCATTTCTTCATGTGCATCATGGCCTTTACGCCAATAGCATGTTACGAATAGACACCAACTACAACACAGTAGAAATAGTCAGTTTTATTGACCCTTGATATGGGTAGAAAATTGTGTTTTTGCCTAATTCTGCATTGTCAATGCTTGCAAGTACTATTCATGAAAATAGTTTTCTTCAAAATATTTTTCTCTAAACTATTCACCTTATATTAGTTCTCTATGATTCAATTATAAATTCATGTGATCTTCGAAACTTGTCGGCCATTTGTTGGTTTAGACTTACCTTCCTTGCCCAGTTGATGAGATCGTCAACTCTAGCGAGTGCATATTCTGCTGTGTTGTTTGTCTGCTGGAAGGGCGAGTACGGTTTGCGGGTAGCGGGCGCGGCCTCCGTGCTCTGCTCCCGATATGGCACTAGGCTAAAGAAAGTTCACAAAACATCCATTGATTATAATATTTTCTATCTGGTGCGACAAATTTCCTTCATCTTTGTATCTAATTTTTTTTTCTGAAGGTAACTAAATAACTCTTCAGCTCAGTAAGTATGTCTTTAATAGGTGTCTTCCTTAAAGGTATATCGGATAATTTGGCTTGAAGATTAAAACCCAAGCAAATGTAAATTGGCCTAGATTGAATAGAACGGACAAAACGTTAAATCTACTCATTTTTAATTAAAATGAATCATAAAAAACAGTTTTTACTGATAATTGACAATATTTAAAAATTACCAGATGGCACCACCGTGAATTGTAGGATATGTCTGTAAGTTCCTTTCCAATTATTTGGCACTTACATAGTAATTTAAATACTCTATTTTATATCTGCGAGATCTGTATACTTACAATTAACTCGTTCGATATGTATAAGAATCGAACGATTTATTTCTAGCTAGTGCATTGCCATAACGCCGAAAACAATAATACCCCCAACTCTATGATCGGATCCAAGTTCAAGTGATTGAAAAATACGTCATATACTACTGAATCAAAGAAAGCTTTCATGAACGTCGATCAGAGCCACGGGAGAGTATAACTGTAGAAGAAAAGACAAATACCTACCTCAGACATTTCTTATCTTCATGTGTTGACTTTTGAGTGTGTAGATTTCGGCACTGTGTTGACAGCGCACCACTCTGTCTACCCACCAGGGCTGCAAGCTGCAGTCTTCCTGGCAAGGTCCAAACTGTCATGTGTAGAAGCATAATTTCAATGAGTAACAGATAACGAAGTGCATATTTTTTAGGGTTCTAGAAATCTTTGCTATGATATTTTAGAAAAGAAGACTTTTAACTAGATATGTTTTCAGAAAAGTGCGAGGTATTCTTTTTTAGACCAGATTGGTCTTAAGGGACTTATTAGTCGGTGCTAGTAAGACAAAATGGGACCGGGACACCAGCAGATTATCGTGTAAGCTACTCGCATAGTCCGAGTCGAACGGTAAACAACATAGCAGTCTACGTATAGAATACAAAAACTATGGCATTTGAAGACCATAAAATATCTTGATAGAGCATTGATAAGATGACGAGTTATAACTCTTTCTGATAACATATTTTATGAATTCCATCGGCTTTCTACTAGAGTGGCATGTTGACATAAGAAGAGACCACTATCGCCAGTACATGTATACACAACCTTGTTATGGTAACACTGTGGTAAGAAAGATAGGTGAAAAAATAAAGTGAGTTTATAGGCAAAGTTATATCAGTCACGACTGGGGCAGCAGTTTGCTATTGCCAGTTCAAGTGAGGTGCGGCCTGTTAAATAGGCCCTCCAAGATGTCAGAGAATGCTGACATCATGGTCTCGCTCGAAGAGTCCCAAGATATCTACAGGGCAACATCATATCATTGATCATCCCTGCCTGTCAGGTGGTGGAAAAGGGCCTTCATTGATTGAACACTTAAATCGTGAACTGGAAGAGGCAGTTGAGTTGATTGGAGACAGATTCATTTCAGTTATAGTTTCTTTGAGACAACTTTACCTTCTTTAGATGATTTCACACTTGATGATTTATATTACATGTATAATAAAGTTCACTGTGATTTGTATAGTTAGAAATCTTCAAGTCATATACATAATACTTGCACTCAATGGAAATCAAATCTGGATATGAAAAGTTGTAACGATGCCTGCCTGCCCCACCCGTACCCCATCCCAGATTACACAGTAAATATACATAATTTTACTTAACATTCCACTTCCTAGTGCGCAGTGCATTCTTTATTCTTTCAAATAAGCCATATAGTGCGATGATTGAACCAGTTTTAGGTTAGAAACTTGTCCACCAAAAATGTATCTGGATTTGAAAGCTACCCACATGGCTTCCACACTCCCCTTTTCATAACCATGCACCAACTGCCACCCATTCACTACGGTCGAACTCCCAATACACTACGATTAGAAATACCTAACATCATGGCCAATGAATCCAATTTTCTATTTGAACCCGGAAATGAATCGTTAGGCCTGTCGGTGTGTACCGGGAGCCCGGTGGGTGTACGGTTAAAATATAGAAATTACTTCAAAGATTCCACTTCCTAGCACCAAGCGCTGTATTTTATTCCTTTTCAAATGGGCAATATTGCGATAATGTTGTACCAGTTATAGGGGTAGAAATATGTCCACAAAGGAATCTTTAAAATCAGTCTATATTCCTATATGTAGGGATTTGTCAGTTGGAGTCAGGGAAAAAAGTGTAAATTTTTTAATGTAGATTGTTTTGCCTCAAAGATACCGGAAAATCTTAAATAATATGTCCTTGTCGGCCATGGCATGGGGCTGAAGGTCTGTTGGGAGGTTCAAAGCACTAATTTGATGGCGTAATTGAGGCAAAAATTAATATTATCATCGACACATGGATAAGAAATCACATATACATGTACTGAATATGAAAAAGTGGATTTCCACAGAAAAATGGAAAACTGACATCTATGTATATATGTACTTGGCTGCTAAAAGCAAAAATGTGGTCAGTTTACCCAGTAACACGACAAGTAGGTGTACTACAATATGCTATAAACATGGACACTGAGACCATGTGACTGCACATCCAACTAACTTTCTATCGACCTGACCTAGCATCCCCATGACTGCCTCTCCATCTGACTGCCATTCCACCTGTATGCATCAACTGACTGCCCATTCATCCTCCTGACTGTCCTCCTGACTACCCATCAATCTGGCTGCCCACTTACCTGGTTGCCAATCTATTTGCCTGTTTATCAATCCGACTGAGCATTCCTGTGACTGCCCACTCATCTGTCCATACACCTGTCTACGAATTGATCGGACTGTCCACCCATCAGACTATTCATCCATCTAACTGCCCATCCGCCAGACTGTTCATCCATCTGATTGCCTATCCTATTGACCATCCACCTGACTGGCCATTCATTTGACTGCCCATCCACCAGACTATCCTTTGTACATCTGGCTGCCTATTCATCCGTCTGTGCATCCAAATGACTTTCCATTCACCTGACTGCCCACTCATCTGTTCACCCACCTGACTGCCTAAGTTTGATAAATGAACAATCGGAAACACACTGCTAAAACTACTTCTACCTTTATCTTTTACATTTATTGAAAGCTTCTACGCTTATCTGTCTACGAAGGGATTCAAGATCTGCTCCTTGTCCTTTTAGCTCATTATACTCTGCACTCCATAATTTGGCCCTTCCATATATGTTGTTCTAAAATTCAGAGTTTAGGGGGGAAAAATGTTTTTGTAAAATACAGTTCTTGGTTTGGACAATATTGATAATGATCTGTTATCTTTTTTGAAATTGCTAATGTGCTTTGTTTTAGCGAACCAGCAGACATTTTGCATTCAATGCTAGAAAATCACTGCTTGCAAAGTATAAAATAAGAAATAGTGTACTTGTAATAACATGGACTTGGTCTTGGATACAAGTCCATGTAATAGTCAGAGGGCTGTACAGACTGTAGCGTACCACTTTCTAGAGTTCTACGGTACTAAGGTAAAATGTATATACCTTACTGGTACACTCTCGCGTACCTTGCTTCTTTTGATAGAAATATTCCATGAGCTCTATGGTAATACATTTTTATTTCATCATATACCTTCAAATATAACTATTTGATGAATTACACATGGAAATACGATAACGTCCAAGCTGGATTCAAAGTGTGCTGGTATATCTGTTAACATCTTACTTGACATTGAATGCAGAATAATCTCCAAGCACACTTTTTATTTTTCCCCCTTGAATTCCTGTGATCTTTCAAGCATAAATTAGGGGAGTGCCGCAAGTCACTGCCAGTAAATCATAATAAGGTCAGTGTGAGTTTTTTTCAGCCAATAAGAATGTGTTTTCAAAGTAAGGTGGTACATCTTTTTATACCACCATACTCTGTTCGTAGGTATTTAATACCAATACCTTAGCAGAGTCTGGTATTTGTGTAACATACTGGCACAGGTATATGATAAATTCTGCTATATGTACGTAGTACTATATAGAAACAGGCTTCCTGTGTAGTAAGTTTCCGGATTCCGAACTCGTTTCGCCGGAGGTTTCAACCGAGGTCTTTAGACCGAGGTTTAAACCTCTGGAGGAACGAGTGAAGAACCGGAAACTTACAAACACAGGCACCCTGTTTATTTATTACCATATACCTCAAAAGCACAAAGATATTTACCGTATATAAGCCCTAGGAGTTGTTTTTAATCCGATTTGGGCACTCAACGGTCAAGGCGTAACGTAGATTTCGAACTCGGGGACGAAGTCAGTTCTTCGCTGGTTTTTTCAATTTAGAACGCCACACAGATCTGATAAGCTTATGACAAGAAGTTGCCCGTATAAAAAGTAGGCTGGTGCAGAGATACTACAGCAGAGGAGTTGAGGCTCAGGATCTATTCTTGGAGAGTGGTTTGAAAGTCTGACGTCATCAATCATAATGTTGTGACTTAGATCTTGCGACTCACAGATATCAACATGCATGCATTATGTTAAGATTCATATATTAAGAATCACAACGTCAAACTCAATGCACTGGTCACTCAAAACACTGATCACTCAATACACTGGAAGGAATACAACATCAAATGGATTTGAAATGCAAGCCAACCCAGCGGGATTTCAGGATCTAACAAAGCTGTCGGTGTCGATATTGGCCGACATTTGAAGGTATATAGGAATAGGGAAACCAACTACCAGTGGAAATAAGTAAAAGTTTCTTGGTAACGCCTTGGGCAGTAATTTTTCTAAGCCTTACCTCGTAACTTTGACTTATTCCCGCCGGAACACAGTTTCCCTCTAATATTGGTCATATCATTACTTATCTACGAACGCCTCTCTTTTTCAATATTCTTAGACTCTGCACTACAGTGCATTAATACTAAAGGTCAGTATTTGAAAATTGCGAAAGAAAAAACTAAGTATCCACGCTGGCCCCTATTTAGGGACTACACAATCCGCTACGGGCGCCACTATCGCCGCCGGTTGTAGTTTCGTGAACTAGTCTGCGGTGCGATAGGCGACGTGAATTTGGCCATCTTATTTTGTAAGATCGATTTAGCTTAGAGGTTCTGGCATTGGATACATAAAGATGGCGGTTTATTTGAAACCATATATGAAGAAACCTGGGCAAGCTTTAATTCTTTTATAGTCTCCTGAAGTCAAAGTCTAATTTCAACTTCATCAAACACATTAATACATTGTTGTATGAAGCTAGACAATATGATATACTGGTAGGGTATTATATAGAGAAGATTTTCAAAGCAATCCCACGTAGCTGTTGTCTGCTATGCACACATTTGTACAGATGGGTCAAGACAAGAGTAGCAGCCACTACAGACCACAGCTCAGTATCTAGAATTAGTGTCAGCTGCATTGTGCCACAAGAGTGGTTTACACATCAGTATATTTTTTCAGTATTTCCAAAGGGGCAGGGAACTTAAAACAAAAACCCCTTATGGAGGGAGGGGGTCCTACTTCTTTCAATATTTACAAAGGGGCCAACTTGTTTTAGTGTTTTCATGGGAGGCCAATTTCTTTTAGTTCATCCATGATGGTTGGGGAGGGGGACTTTTCTTTGTCCACGAGGGTGGGGCCAATGCTTCTGTGTATATCTTCTTCTTTTTTTTTGGGGGGGGGGGGGGGGGATTTCTCTGGTGAATTATCATTTTAGTATTTCCTAGAATGACTTTTTTTCAGTAATTTCAAGGGGCCCATTTTTGTGGAAGATCTTTTTTTTAGTATACCCAATTGGAGGCGGGGAGGGAAGGGGAGGGGGGTGGCAACCTTTATTCATATTGCCATAAGGGTGGGGCATATTTTTGTGTCTATTCCTGTGGGGGGGGGGGGGGGGGGGGCAATAATGTCGTTTGCACTGATCCATAAATAAATGTTTTGTTGATATTGATAAACTACTATTCGTGATATCTATTGAATATCATTATCTTCAGAGAGACCTATCACGATAGCATATCAAATCATGAAGTCATTGAATCGGTCAGCCACCATCAAACAGCCATGGCTGCATGGTTAAACTACCAGTTCCCCCCCGCCTCTCCCCCCTAGTGAACCCTACATCCCTCATGATTAAAAAAAAGCCACCATTGCCCCCCCCCCCCCTAAATACTAAATTCAGGATACACCCCTGATATGATATGATGGCCGATATGAGACACATTAATTTGGTTTTTATTTAACAAAGATATTCCAATAAGTGGACATTTTGCAAAAAGAGTGAAACATGAATTGCGGTCCCAGTTTTATTCTGATAACAGTGACACTGACACTTAGTTTTGCTGGTTTGATAGTTTAATATAGAGAAGGACTCAATTCACACTTTTCTAGATCTTCTTTTTGTCAAAACTCTAGATATAGAAAAGAAAGGAAAACTCTGCCAAAAAGGTTGTAAAACAAATAGAATGTGATTGACTAAGCAATGTTCTGAAATATTCAACTTTGTCTTTTTGTGTGTAGAATCTAGATGTCTAGATAGATCTAGATTTCTAGTCCTACCTATTTCCATGCTATTTCGTAACACAACTGCACAAGAATTGTCACTGTCATTTTACCGTGAAGCGCAACAAACATGCCGTTGAAATAGTTAAAGTCTAATAACAACTGGTAGTGTGTATTGATAGACACAGTAATAGTGTGACACATACACGAAGGAGTTGGGGATATACACAAATACTCCAATGTCGATGACACTACTCAAGTCAGTCACAGGTTCCAGTCACACTGACACTGACCGGGAGAGTGACAGCTCAAGGTGAAGGCACATAACCTTGATTTCACATTTTCAGAGATGGCGGATAATAAATCGGAGTGAGCTGACAAAAAGAACTTAGTATAAGTATCTTGTGATAGAAGTATGAAAGATACTGCAACAGTGATTGTTTTGGAAAATTGCAAAAACTCCGCTTGTTTACCGCGACTCACCTAACTTGCAGGCCATGGTGGAACTGTACTCACTTCGAGGCTCCACTTGTGCGCATGTGTAAACGGAAAAAGAGAAAATGGCGGACCTCGCGGAATTGAAGGTAAGCGTGAAAGGAAAACAAATGCCGATTATTACGTTATTAGGCATTTAAAAATTGTTGGGGTATGTAGTACCCTTTGAATAGGATAGTACTATATGTCCAATAAGTTTAGTATGATTTAATGGCCTTATGGCTGTGTTTGCAGGTTATTTGTATACATGTTTGAGTGCCAGCTGAATGCAGTTTCTCCCCTTGTCGAGAAAGCGAATTTCTCGACGTTAGCTTCTTGGGACCGTTTTCGACCTGTTTTTTATAAGAGAATCTGGACGCAGTCTGTATCAGCGCTTTGCCCGAACTTAACTGAATACTTTACTGTCAAGTATAAACTTTATACTTATTCTGTAGCCTCCACAAAGCTTTATCAGCTGTAAACCTCACTGAAACAGAGGAAAGCCGTCCGTTTGTGGTAGATCTAGTAGTAGTAGAGTTGTCAATCTCACCGATGCGCACTGGCAATTGCGTATAGTAACTGTCAGTGTGGACAAAACGGCGTAGACGTAAGGTGGCATCCAGAGAAAATAACAGCTCTCTTAAGCTTGTATGTGTGATTTGATGGGGCGTATAGAGTATATTGCCTTTGCAGTTGTTTATAGCCTTTATAGGGTACCGCGGTACGTTTAACAATACGATATGCGCCCATGCATTTACATACATACAACTTACAAGTTAAGCCCGGCAACTACGCTAGGCCATTTCGGTAGATGATCTCTATATGTGCTTTGGGCATTAACTTTAGAGATGTCAAACACAGTTTACTTTGAATAGGTTCATGCACATGAATCCCACATCTAGAAGTCCGCGTTCAAGAGTATTTAAACACACTCCAGTCTCCAACAAGAGAGAAATGGGTGGAATCAACCTGTACTTCACTGACGGGCCTTCACTGATATTGGTACCCCGATATACCCACAAATAAGCAGTCCTGAAGAAACGCTACCTACTTCATCAACTAGTACACCAATGTTTTTCTTACACCAATGTGTATTGTACTGCACCTCTCCTATCTTTTTATGGGCTGCTGAGTGACAATATACAAATTCCTGTTGTTTGTTTTTGTACGTTGTTTCTTTTTTTTTTTTTACTGTCAACTGTTTCATTTATGGGATTTATGTTGCACTTATATTTACTTTTGTGGTTGTTTGCTTTGCTGTAAACAATGAAATTTATATGAACAATTCTGCGTTATGAATAAAATCGAAATGATAAACATAGATATATTGGTCCAATGTTTGTCATTATGTAATCCAGTTTACCAGAAACTGACTGGTCGGTCAAATCAATGACAACAAGACTTCTACTGATTTCATGTAGACATTCTCTTAGTTTTTAATTGATGTTCTTGATTTAAAGATAGCTCAACAGGGATAGAGAAACTCATGTGGACAACATGTTTTAGGGTACAGACCCCTGAAAAATACCTTTACTGGGGCAGCGGAATAGCTAATTACGTAGTGCACGGACCTGGGGGGTTGCAGTACTTGAGGCTCAAGGTTCCAGTATTTGAGGCTCAACAATGTTACTATGGTACCTGCTTGTGTGTCGTCCTCATCTCATAGAAGTAATTTTACCATTACACTAATGTGGTCGTGACTTCAATGTGTATTTTATGTGTACATGTACCTCTAATTTGATATGGGCCAATGAGTGACTATATGAATTTCTAGTAGTACAGTAAAACCCCTCTTAAGGGGACACCCTCGGTTCCGGACCAAGTGACCCCTTAAGCGGGGTGTCCCCTTAAGCGGGGTTTTCAGGATGCCAGTGGTTATACAATAGAGAATACCTACATAAATGAAGGAAATGATGGTTATTAGGTTAAAAGGTTTATCAATAAATAAGCAAATAAATATGTTATGAATTATACAATATAAATGAATAAAAATCAATATATATGTACAACAAATTTAAAATAAATAGATAAAAGAGGTTGAAGATGGACATGCATTCCTTGTGAAATTTGCTCCTTTTTACACCCCTGTTCAATGTCCCCCCCCCCCCCCCCCCTGTAACTTCTGAGAGAATTCAGCAGCCCTATGAGAGACTCACCATGAGCCGCCCAGAGCCGCAACGGCTCACTAAATACCATACCTTCAAAGCCCCCAGCCCTCCCTGTGTTGCCCACCGCTAACCTGTAAGCGGACCTCTTACCTGGCACCTTCAGCAGGCGTGAAAATCGCTCATACTAATAGCCACTCACAGTCGCCCGTACAAACGGGCACCATAAACTTAGAATTTCAGTGTTTTTGATATGATGTCCCTCCAAACTGTCCCCTTAAGCGGGGTTTTTAAGCATTTCTGTACCGAAAAACTGTCCCCTTAAGCGGGGTTAAAATAAACTCTTAATAGAGGGAAAAATTTCCGTTCTGAACAAATTGTCCCCTAAAGCGGGGTGACCCCTTAAGAGGGGTGTCCCGGAAGAGGGGTTTTACTGTAATAGTAAACAATCTTTTCCCTTAAATCAATGGGTTTTGAGTTGATGTTCCTCTATTTTTATTTGATATTCCTTTATTTGAAAATAAACCCTACGGGAATGAGAACAGCCTGTTTTAAGGTACCTTCCCCTGAAACATATACGAGGGAGATGGGATAGCTCAGCTGTTTATCAATGTATGGGGTTTGAAGCTCAGCTATTCTCCTATCCGGCTGGACAAATACGGTTTAAAATACCCTCCAAATTATGCAAATTTGCCTGACAACAGATCGATCCACCATCTTGCTGGTGAATACAAAGCGCTGTCAGAGTCTAAAATTGCGAAAATCTATACTAATCGACCTTCTCCTGTACATTCTGTACATGTAATAGTTGAAATAGAATTATTTACATTAATCAGACGCAATTTAAATATACCAACTTGGAGAAAATTGGTTGTTTCGACGATTTGTTGACATCGCATTTATAGTCTAAAATGGGGCTTCCACGTAATCATTGGATCTGAAATTGCCAGGGAAGTCGAATTTTGTTAGGAGAAATGCTTCAGATGTACTTAAAATATCCTCACACATTAAGTAGTATCATAAATGGACATCCGAAGGGTCCCATAGGCTTAGCATTGTATATGTGCTTCTACAAAATGGCTGCCCAGGGGGTTTGTAGTGCCACCTACTTCCAGGCCGGATCAGAGAATGCCACTCACCATGGTATAACCTTGACTGTTCCTATAGTATATAACACCATGAACCAACTAACTAGCTTTTCCTAGCGCTAGGAGGTTATGGGTTGGCAGTCAGGTTGTTCTTGCCGACCTCCAGTCTGACACTACACGTTCTTGTTCTTGCTAACCTCCAGTCTGACCCTATGATATTGTTACTTTAATGTGTAAATATTATACCAGAAAAATGTTTATAAATCTTTACGGACATGTGCTGTTTTGGTATCAGATTTAATGTCTAAACGATATGAAAAACGAAGACGCAAATATTCTCTGAAAATTTCTTAAATTCCATATTCAAAGTCATAAACACATAATTATACTGAAATGTGGGAAATACTGAAATGATGAAATAGGACATTCCACTTGCTTGTGGCTAACTGAGGGCCATAAGAAGAGATTATAGTAGCAGTCTTCAGCTTATGGAGGTGAGACCGGTTATTCTCCTTCTAGTTTAGAATAATAGGGTTTCCAAAAGGTGCAATTTTTTGTGTGCAAAATTGTATTCCTAGAAGATGGCAAAAAAACTATTGCTGCAGAGTGAGTTGACCACATCGCATGTAAAAAGAAATAGACACACAGGCAAACCCACGTACCACATGTGCGTGATAGCAGCTCATGCACGATCTGATCTGTAAACTCCATTATACTCTAGTAGCCACAGCACTGCCACCCACCCTTTATCCGGTTATGTAGTGTGTCTTGCAGTATTTTATTTGACATTGTATAAATTATGATTATTCTAGGAGATCACTCTTTGACCAACCGAAATCCAGGAAGTAGGTCATACTGAATCATAATTCATGAGACAAGAAATGATAGACATATCCCTATTCTTCTTTCTTTTTATCATGGAAATACGACCGAAGCATATCCCGATGTTATTCTCGACTGCTAGTTAGATACCTGCTGCAATCCCTCCTTATGATAAAAGATGGTATTGAAAAAGAAGCTATCGCATACTTCCTTCAGCGCTGGATACTTGCTTACATTTCATCTTGGGTTGTTAGTGTAATCTATACAGGGAATGCAGCTTTCCATGGAAATGCTTGTTTTCATTTCCAGCTTATTAATTGTCATTGTCATGCAAGCTAGTAAAACAGTGGTTTGAACCTCTACACACCCACAATGTCATTTTTTCATTATAGAAACAAACTACATGATTCCCAATGTTGAAAAAAAATTCTGCTTCATTCTGTGATAATTCCAAATGCAAGGTTTAAACACATTTCATCATTGATGTCTTTTTGAGGTTTTGTGTGCATCCCGAGCAATAACTCTGAATTTCTGGTGCATATTACAAGTAGTAGCCGATCTTTATCATTTGACCTTTGGTCAGTTTTCTCATCATATTTCAGACCATATTTGATAAGTATATAAAAGTGGTTTGATAAAGACGATTAAAAGAAAATACAATCGAATTTCCTGATTTTGGTCAATTTTACCATTGGTACATTATTATATTAGTATGATTATTAACAACGAAACAGATTTCCTAAAACCCTAAAAAAAAGTATTCTTCATAGACCATGCATGGTTTCACTGATTCCTGTATATGGGGTCCCGTCAGAATTTAACTTCAGGCAGCGTTACTGGTCCGGGTTGACGCAATACACATCAGCAGGCCGGTCGGTCAGCTTAACCAGCATAGGGGGGTAATTGAACAGATTTATTTGCCAAACAACCTCTCGAGAAGTCCGAATTCCCGATCATACTGAATTAACAATACAGATATCATCATAATGCTCAGTGTCAAGCCACTGAACCTTGGCATGGGGTTATGGTTACCTAAGTGTCTTTTCCTATATCATTTTGTTAATGTTTATAGTGTAAAATGACAATCACTCTCACAGCAACAACATGCCTTTTGTGTGCGTGTGTGTTTTGGCTGTTTAGAGCTGTTATACGATGAATGATAAGATAATGCGGGGTGGTTGTTTTTTTTAATGCCAAGAGCCACACAAGACAGCCACCAAAATATGTGTTTAGATGAAATATCGTTCAGTCTGATCTTGTAAACATAGTACACTGAAGGAAGTAGATATCAGTACAACTTCAGTGAAATCTAACATGAAGTTCATGAAACACAATCAAAACTCAGCGCGATTTTCCTTAAAATGTCCATCTAATTTATTACTTTATACAATGCAATGCTTTACCAACCAACTATCCATATATACCATTTCTTATAATTATCTTAAAAATATTTCCCTAAGAAATATTAGCTCTTCAATTTTTTAGTTATAAGAATCATATTGATATTCTAAATCATGGGTCATGTTCTATAGACAGCGACGTCTTTATTAGTGATCACGGAAAAAGAGTGACCGTTTTAGTGACCATAAAAGTGACCGTCACTGTTTCGCGTTGCATAGTCCCGATCACTATTTTACAGGCTGATCACTACTTTTTTAACCACTATCAGTGATTGTTGCATTGAAACAATCACTATTTAGTGATTGTTTCAAAATGATCACTATTATTATGGAATTTTACCTGCCAGGAACCAGCTCTATGGAAATCTCATATTTTATCTAAGGTCTGAACCGATTAGTGACACCTTTGAACTTGTCATGCATAGTGACCGTTTTAGTGATTGTTTGTGGAAAAATCACTGTTTATGATCATGACTATGCAACGCGAAACGGTCACTCTCAATAGGTCACACCTGTGACTGACCACAAATAGTGATCATCACAACTATGAAACGGGATGCGCTGGAAACGACCACTATTAGCGATTGTCACGACTATAAAACAGGACCCTGGATGAACGGTAGTTTAGAGAATTACTTCCTGTGGTAGATTTGGAAACCTATTTCCTTTCATTCCAGATCCTGTGTCGCCTCCCTATATAGCTCTATTGGAAATTAGATTACCTGAAATATAAGGACTCATTGACACAGTTACTTTTCCCCTTGCTTTCAGAATATGGTAATGAGCTTCCGAGTCTCGGAGCTCCAGGTGCTGCTTGGATTCGCTGGTCGAAATAAGAGTGGACGAAAACAGGAATTATTACAAAGAGCGCTTACGTTAATACACAGAGGATGCAATCACCCAATACAAATAAAGATCAAAGAATTATACAGGTGGGTACTAACCATTTATGTTTTAACTGTTGTGTGATTAGTATTGTCTGCGGAGAAATGGATACGTCTTTATAAATAGAAGAGTATAACAAGGCTTCAGTGAGAATATAAAAAAAGTAAAAATATGGGAGAATCCTTACTTCTGTTCAGTGTTGTGTATATTTTTCATACACTTCCACGGTGTTGGAGGGTAGGCATAAGTCAACACTGAACATTATACTAAGCACAGTTCGGAAGTTTCTATATATGATTTTAGAGCTGAAGAGATCAGTTACTTCCTAATAGGATTTTTCTGTTTGTAAAGAACTGCACAAATGATATTACCCCTACCAGCCATGGTTGTTCCGCATTACCTGACGTACAAAAACGAAATTCGTCTCAGAACTTCTCTTTTCATCGGTATTGATTGCGGACTTTATTTACTGTTATATAAAGACTTATTTTCTATGGATGTATTGGCATTTCGGGAATTGATATTGAAATTTTCAAAGGGAAGTCGTTAAATAAATCTCGTGGCACGTAAAATGAGAAATGCCCATGGGGAATGTTGAGGCTTGACAAACAATATCATTACAGCCATCTGCTGTTATCAGATTCTGTGTTGCCGCCGAGGCCGAGCAATCAACATCCAGTCAGCGTTATCCAAGTAGAACGAAGACCGAGTACATTTTCCTATACTTCTTTTCAGTTCCATTTTCAGTTATGTTTTATTTGTTATCAGTTGGCCAGGGCCTACTTTCAGGACAGACCCATGCAGTTTATACACTAGACCATGTTGGAAGTAAATTGAAAACTCTGGGAAGTTTATGTTCTGTGAATATTTATCTTAAGGTAAGGATTTAAACTTACACGGCACAAGTCAGGAGTGTACTTTCCCAGATTTGCGTAACTAAGGATTACTTTTGTTTAAAGTCAAATTATATGATTCAAGGCAAAAGCTTCTGATTTCCTTCGGGACATCCAACATTATCGGCTGTGTTCAGAAGTGTTTATGCCACGTATCATTAAACATTATCGAAGAGATATTAACAAAGAATCGTTCTCTGGTATCTCCAAGTAATATCCCCATGTATAGCTAGAAATACTAAAACCACAGAATGTCTGGTCACTCTTAATGGCCGTTATGGACACTTCATCACCTAAACTAAACCAAACGAGACTAAACAAACTATCTGCACCTAAAATACATTTTTTAAAGTTCATCCACTAAGTTTCTGTTTCATGATTCTTGAAAGTCTTCAGCATGGGTTTAGTAAAATACTAATACAAATTTAAATAAACATATATAATAATGCGCTAACAAATTGAAGCCAGTCCATTGTGTATTGCAACCTCATACCTGTAAAGCAGGATATTTGGATCAGTTATCCAAAAGTAGACTATACGTTTTAGATCTGTAGAACGCAGGGGCCTCTTTCTGTATGTGCTCGCTGTTTCGATTCATAGAAGTGCATTAGACGACAACGGCCAACATACCCGAGTCCTAGTACATTGGATATAACTCACATGAATGTTGAACTCGATAAATGTATAGTGACTTGATTTAAAAATTCTTAACTCGTATGTAATTTTGGCCCACTTGGTATTCTTCCTGAACTTGCTCTCAAGAGTTAAACAGTTATATATCACGAATGACTTGTATGAGGTTGAAGTAAACTTTAAAGTACTAAGTTTATTCTGTTTTGTCTCACCAAGGCGCAGTGGTGTAGATGGTGTAGATGGCTTCACTAGAACACTTCACATATTGTGAAGTTCAGCTTTTTAAGTTTTCAATGGTAACAAGGTGTAACCTCTGTAGTATTTACATGGGGTTTGTTCAGATTGTGCATAGTATAGGCCACAATTGTTTAACACATGACAAATTATGGTAATTAGATTTATCTATAGTACAACTGAACATGTACTGATTGAACACTCTAGATCAAAGCCGTGATTTGAATTTTTTCATATGGCAGTATTTGAGATTTACAGACGACAGGGTTAGTTATTTCCAGAAGTAGGCCAATTGTTATTTAACATTTCCTCGTGTCATGGCGAACCTGGAACGCTGCTGTGATGAATTTACTACCATTCAGTCACACGGGAGATGTGGGTCGTGCTGCCGTGACCCCTCGTGACCCTCGTGACCTGACGTTATCTAGGTCAGCTCGATTCTATCAGCTTCGTGTAGGCAGAGTCCCTCTAACTGTCTAACCGTCTAACCAGTTGGCACACGGCCGGAAATGTGTTTTAGGCTGAAGGTCAACTCAACCTTCTTGACTGTTTCAGAGGAGAAATCCAGAATTCCATGTTAACGTCCATCTTTCATTGGATTTTTTTTTATTCTGGTGATAGTTGATGTGATCATTATTCAGAAACAAAATATAACTAAACCTGATAGGTTTAAAAAAACTGAAATTGGCATATGTTTTTCTGAATCTGCCTGGCCCTTTAAGGTTTCCTTTTTATTTTTCCTTTTTTGATTTATTCAAAGAAAAGGTGGTGCGACAATATATATCCATCTTCTACAACAGGGCGTTGAAACCTACAAATTGTTCATTTGAAAAATGTCTTGCTGGAAAAGTCTTGCTGAAAAAGCACTCTTCCCAATAGATGATTCACAGACCATAAGATTCACTTACCTGATTTTGTATATGTATCCGAAATAGGAGAATTAGAACTATTTATATCACGGTGTTAAGTAGAATATTGTGGGCGGGGAGGGGGGGGGGGGTAATCTATTGAATTGGTTCTTTGGTGAGTTATTTGGCTCGGATCAGTCAGATTTTGTCATCGTTATCATTAATGGGGAAACATGTACAAAACATGTTGAAAAAAAATATTCATAGACTTAATCAAGTTCATGTTCATATACACTGAGAAGTATTCTCTATTTGAGTGAATGTGAAATTTTGCTATAAATTGTACATTAAAAGACTCGAGAGGGTCATGACCTTACATAGCCTTCAGGTATGGCTGTCGCTAGGTAGTAAAGATGGACGAAATACGATTCCCAAATAGAAATTAATCATATGCTCCAGACAGACCACTCCGTCAACTGCGACACGTGTATAGGTCATTGATCCCGCTATCGCCGTAAAAGGGAAAAAATCCTTAGGGTACAACGAGTTATTGACATTGAATGTTATCTGTAACACCACCCGACTGATCGGTTCTTTAATCTCTCGGCCACGCCCCCTTACATGGAGTGGCTCGCCTAAGCTCAGAGTAGCTCATGCGGTGTATAGAAACTGGTGTTCTCAGTGAATGTCTCAAATGAACGTCTGGGCTTTCCTCATTGCATCAAGATTAGAAGAGCTGTTTGGAGTGACAGGCAATTAGCTAATTAAGAGCTACTTGACTATGTTATCACATGATGGTAAAAGCGACTGCTGATTGTATTGGCTCAGTGTCGACCTCCGCGCCAGATTTAACGAGGCCCGAGACCAGCCAATTGTAACAAGCAGAACTAAGCAAGAAAAGAAAGACATGCAAGAACACGAGACGCACAGTTTTGTAAATCTAGGTCTCAGACGTAAATACCGTACCTTGACTGGGTCTACTTAGTGTCAGAGACGCAGTTCTCTACATGTACCAGGTCCCGAGAAACATACTAGCCAAGATTTGATATGAAATGCTTTTTTCTGGTATCCTTCGTCTTTTGGACCTTGATGGAAAAATAAAAAGTCAATATCTTGCGGAGGATGGAGTCTACCAGACAGACAGGTTTCATACTGTCCCGAACTCAGATCTCCTGTAATATTTCCCTCTTAAGCAGTAGAAATTTAGACCTCATATAGACGTAGCTATAGTAAGTATACCTCCATGGGAGGACCCATGTAAGGAGTTATGTCATTTGTTTCCCTGCAAAACATCTCATCAGACATAGCTATAGCCTATGACGCCCCAGGAGGCCCTGTAAGAGCCGCAATGGCAAATCCCAGAACTCCTCCCCTCAGGGCGAGAGCAGCATCAGTCGCCTAGATATCATTTTTATAATGATTAAAAAAAAGACTTATATTGGCCAAGTCGACTATTATAGGGTCGTTTAAAGGAACATCAACAGACCGGTCATTCTCCCTGCAGATCTTTCGTGCATCTTATTCTTTGCACTACTCCCTGTCACAACCCAGTGACCTGACACACCAGAACAGATACTGAATCTATACTCGGGTACAAAACATTGAAATTGTCAAATAGATGTAAAATCCAAACCAGAGTTGGGGAAAACTGCAAATGTTAAATGAGCTTCACAGACAATTCAACCAGTTCTTCTAGCTGCTAACTACCGTATAGTGTGCATCCACAGTTGAGGCCACTTTGAAAGAGCACACAGGTACTGTTGACAAAACCAAACCCTACAATGCTTGAGGTGTTTTCTACTCAAGAAAGTAGTCCATAGACCATGTCTGACTAGACACCACAAAAAGCAGGAATAAGTGTATAGTGTTTACTATATGTCTCTTAAAAATAGAGTACGAAGTACTCAGTAATAAGTACATATGGAAAATCAGTGTATGGGACGAATTCTGCCCAAACAGGTACATTGACGCAGATACAAGCAGAGTGCAGGCTCAATGCTTGGAGAGTAGCTTTGTCCTCCACCCACCTGACGTGTGGGACGCCACCTGATACCGCCCACCCTACCAGTGGAGGAGTGTCCACCTAAAGTCCTGTTTCAACCCAGTCAACCCATCCTTCTAAGAAATATGAATCTACTCTAAGGTTACTAACACCCTTCGACCAGTGTAATTGAAGCTCAATTAATGATTAGGAGATACCTGATCAATCATTAATGGGATTACAGTGGAGCCAACGAAAGTGGACCTGGTAGGAAACTTGGAAACCCAAGAGCTTCCCATGAAGTGGTCACGTTTACAGATCCAGCCTCATGAACCACACATATGACTTCACAATGTTCACACAATACATGTGTTAACCAGTTGACATATAGGCTCTTAACACTGTTCGTTACTTATGGTTGGATGGATTTCGTTTTTGTCGTCAGCGGAGGAATATGCGAGATGCATATATTCGTTACCCGTTACCAGCTTGGACATTGGATAACTTGTGTGGACGGAATTTTCCCACGTGTTGGATTATTCCACAAAGTCAATTGATTGACATAATTAGTTCACGCTTGTTGGACTTTGAGAGACAGGTGTGTAGATAAAAATACGCCTTTTTTATTGGCTGTCAGCTGGAATTGCATTCATGAGTAGCTCGCACTTCAAGTGGAGAATATAGTCGTGGAGTCGTGAATCCAGTCTACACGATACTCGTGCACACTTCGCTCAACGCGTACTTTGGTGCTGCTGATGAAGTGATGATAAGACACACATATTGATGCCCGAGACCAAACACATGCTCGTGTGATATGCAAAGTATATGCATACCGTCCAGATAACTTTGCAGATGAGAATAATTGAGGGTAGCGCTATGGCATGGTGGATGATAGTAATGCACCGAAGCGCTTTTAGTCTCTGGTCTCTCCACCACACGTCATTTCCTTCTTACCGTCTTCTTTCCATTTTGACATCTCCCTAATGTGTCATGGGATGGTCTTTTTGGGGCAAATCACACTAAAAACACCTCAGCTCTAGATGTTAAAACAAGGCTGGACAAGAACATCATCATGTAATAACGCCAAAACCAATGTACTTCGAGACAATCAAGGCTCTTCCAACCTACCCTGCACACAAGAGCGATTAAACTTAGTGGCCTTCTTTTGAGGCTAAAAAGAACATTTGGAAAGACCGATTAGCCTACCGCACATGGCTGCCTCTTCCAGGATTAATATTTTTTGTCTTCACTTGCAACAAAGCACAGAGAAAACATCCTAATTGATGTATTTTGAAGAGAGCGTTATTAATAAGTTGCACGCCACACCGTGTGAAATGATTGGACTCTCAGGGCTGTAATTCATATCCGGGGTAATCGACGTTAAATTCATCCTTATCTTTAGTGATTGCATTTCATGAATTCCTATTTATTCTTCGGGAGAATCCAATTTCTCTCTCAGTGGAAGTCAAACCAATCTGGCCAGACGCGCTCGAAAAACGAGCGATGTATTGGAGACTTAATGTCAGAGACCTGAGCCAAATCTTTCTATTACGCCGTAAAAAGTGAATAAAAGACACTTATCTGGTATTAAATTTGTAATAAATGGAGACACGTTCTGTTGCTTTCTTGCATTCTTATTTTTTTAAGCACGTTCTTATAATGTGACAAGTTTGTGGAATAAGCTGTTAACCCGGCGGATCGTTATGAATCCATATGGGCTTAATGTGCACGGTGAATGGCAGTGTCTATTGTGTTTCTCGGGGTAGTGAAGCCACCAGAGTAGACGGTCCGCGACACCACCTAACTGTGCCTTTTTACCTGTGCTTGATGGAAGGGGTTGTGATAGTGAGAGGCGGGGGTGGGGGTCGGGTCCACACCACCAACAGGTGAAACCACCGTGTTACATAGACCAAGTGAAACCAGAGAAGGCCACCGCCGCCATGAACCGGCCACTAAGGGTTAATCCTGCCTCCAATCGATGTTAACCCCCACTGGACCGGTACTGATATGGATAGACAAGCTCGGTGGTTATAGGTCCAGTCGTCTGGCCCTATACGTGGTATACATACGATAAGCACAACCTCTGGTGGTGCGTGGTCTGGACGTTACGAAAAACGTAAATCATGCCATGTAATACACTAAGAGATTGAGTGCCTTCAGGGCATTGCTATCGGGCACCACCTAGTGTGCGTTGCTTGGCGACCAGACGCTTGCGGGCAAACAAAATCAGCATACAACATCGTCATGGATGTGACACAGCCGGGATTTTCCTCTTGCTTATAAAAAGTACATAAGTTACTTCTATCATAGTCCGAACCCCTAAGGCATATATATACAAAAAAAAGCTCTACAAAATGTGACCTGGCAGAGGTGCCTGCCATTGACCTAAATCTGGCATATATAACATTGCATATTGTGTGACATAATACGTTACATGTAAACATGGCTAAGTAGGACATAGTAATTTTACATAACATGTTCGAGCAAAATGTCATGTGTGTAACTACTGTAGTAAACTATCCGGGGTACCAGGCGGTTGACTTAAACCATCGAGTATAGACTTAGTCTATACTCCTTGCTCAAACCAGACTCGGCAGCTTTGTCCATGTGTTATCCTTTCTCCTTTCTTAAGTAAACAGAAAATAGAGAAAACAAATTTACATTTCTTGTTGAAATAAACCTTCCGTTCATGTTTTGAAATTTTGTCACGTCATAATGTTTCTTGGTTTTCTAAACGTCAAAGCTGTAGAAGTGGTATAATGTACATGTTAGGGAGTGCGCAGACTTAACAGGTTGTTGGTAAGTAGGGGGAGTAGACATTTGGTGCCTTACGCCTTGAGCCTAACTGATCCTGATTGGATGATTCGTAACCATGGTTACAAAGGTCAAAGGTGGTCCTCCAAGGCGCCGAATCTGCAAGGAGCTAAACAAACGTGGAGAAATTTCAGGGCCGCCTCGCCGATTCCCAGGGGTCCAGATTATCACTTCTTTCGTCCTTCTCCCCCTCCCTTACCGGTTATTTTATTCGTCATTCTTTTATGAAAACGATTTTGTGGTGGAGTTTTATTTATCTTTTCATCTGAGGCTTCAGGTTAATTCTATTTAATGAAACTGCGAAGGGATCTTCTGTCTATAAATAGACACGGTGTGTACTTGCAGTCCTGTGTAGAAGGACACTAAAACGAAAGTTAATTCCATTAAAAAAATGTCTGCTTTGAAAATACTGGACCTGTGTCCTAAACAGTGTTCGTTGTTGCCGACAAGATGATTTTTGCGCGCCGTCTCTGGTGTTGACGTGACGAGGCGTGTCGCTGTCGTCACGTGAGTGTGTCACGTGAGACATGCGTTCTGAGGTTAATTCCTGTCCGCCTTTTAAGCTGGGACTCGGAATTTCTCACAGGTGTGCATGTCTGTGGGGGGCAGTCTGCCCAACGTGTGGAGGTAACGGCTATAGTCCACACACACTACTATGACGCGACTGACCATTAATTCAGAGATCCCGTCAGTTTTCCATTTTTCCGTGGAAATCCACTTTTTCATATTCAGTATATGTGATGGTTTTTCCTTGTGTCTTACAAAGATAATATTGATGTAGCCTCATTTACGTCAATAAAACAGGGGTTTGAACCTCCCCACTTTTTTTAAAAGGTTTTTATTGGAATATAGTTCGCTAGTACATGTTAAGCGGTCTACCACTATACCCATACCCATGCAGTGCCGGACAAGAACATATTATCCAAGTTTTCACGGTCTCTCTGTGGCAGAAGAATCCACATGAAAAATATTTCCACTTTTTTTCCGACCCCAACTGACATTCATGAATTAATTCATATCCAGGAAATCTCATGGGTCGTAATTGTACTGGTACCACAGGTGCCGTCTATACACACCATCTATCAAAATAAAGGCAGACTCCAAGACGAATAGATATTTCTTAAACATTATCTCGAGCTAAAGTAATGTTCACAGTCAACAGTTTTGGCGGTGAATAGCTTTTAAAAGAATTATATTTATTATGCCATATCTGAATAACACCAAGGTCAAGCTCAGAATGAATCTGAAAGTTATCTCTCGATATCTCAAATAGATCAAATGAGATCCGCCTTTATCCTGATACTGATCTTCAACGTCTCACGATGTGCTTTGCGGTTAACTATTCTCAATTAAATGATTGTATCGCTCACCTGTCCACCCAGGTATGACAAGATCATCACACAGGTGTTGTCGTCCAGATAAAACCGTCGAGGTGATCGTATTGCACCTGTAGACCCGGGACCTTAATTAGTCACCCAGAGGAACTCACTGCTGTGAGAGCTGCTTCTTGTCATCCCAAGGTGAATGGCTGAACCTTATCTCAATAAGGACGTGGTGGCAAATGCCGGTCACTGATAACGATGAGCCATGGAAACTCGCGTTCCTAAGTGTTAACCATCGTGCAAGCGTGAATCTAATTCCCGAAAGAAAATCTGTTTGGTTGTTTGTGGTTTAAAAGTCCCAGAGGACCCTGGGGGTATATAGGGAACAGGAATTCGGAAGTACAGGGACATGGTAGACATGATACGCATCACTGAAGCAGGTCTTCTTCAAACAGTGGTATCATAAATCGTACCGCCATTACAGACCTTTTCAATCACTGATATTCCGGCGTGATTCTACTTCAAGTAGACCAAGCGATTTAAATACATTTTGTGATAGATCAGAACGGGGAAATTTAATATACAGATACTGACCCTCTCCATGTGTAACGATTTATGACATATCTTGCACTACTAGATATGGTGAAATCATAATAGTTGTCAGTGATAAGTTGGGTTTGTTCTCACCAAATTTCGCATCTACCATGTCTAATGTTAAAATTCATTGTACGATGAATAGCAAAGAACAGCCAGACATGCCGATTCTGTCCCTATCACCCCTTCCCCGCTATATGTGCATGTATAACACCATAGGGAAAGCATTAGAAACCGCATCGAGAAAACATTAATAGTTTAAATATTCGTGAAATTCCAAAATGGTTCCTTAGCTTGTGAAGTAAACAGGTTTTTGTCTCACTAACATAGTTTAACCCAACGCTGTGCAATAACAAACAGGAAATGGTTAAATGTCACAAGAGAAAAGTTATTTAAAACCATAAACGCTGCTTTCTTTTGAAACATAAGTAGCGTGGTATTTGAACACACATGATTATTGCGTGAACAGACAGGATCGTCTTTAACCATAGTGAAGGCTTAAAATAGATTTTCACGATGGGCCTGTGACCATGCTTTTTTCCCGCTTTGATTTTTTAGATAAGTTTTCTAAGAAGTTTTTTCTTAAAAGCGAAGGAGAAAATTATTTAAAACCCATTTTGATGTTAGAACATTAATTTCCCTTTACTTCGGTAATTATTCCTATTTCCCCACCTACGGATGGAGCATTTACATATCATAGGTATCGACTTAAAGAAAATAGATTGCAAACTCACGAAAAGTTATGAATACAATATTCAGTGTTCAATCAAAGGATATACTGCTGTCCTAAGATGATACTACTCTCCTTTTCTTTTCATCGAGATGGAAAATCTGGCTTGTTTTTTCTTTTAACATGTGGCTATTACAAAGACTGTCGCCGTGAATGAAGAGAATTCCCATTCCTTAACACCGCGTTCATCATAGCACTTACCATAATGAAAGCGCATTCAGCTTCTCTGTTGTGGCTTAAACTTTTTATCAATCAAACCTTTAATTACAACTTGAAAATAAATAAAAGAAAAATAGTGATGACGATATACATAACTGTGGTAGTTGAGCTGTTGGATTAAATTCCACTTGAAATATGCCCTCCAGTATTGCTGATAATGTATTTTCATCCCTGCCCTTGCAAGTCTAGGCTCGGTTCCGATTGGTAATTACATGTATATATGCACGGTTTTATGGGAATTGTACGCATTAGATTTAGGGAATGTTCGTGCTAAAGTCCTTCCATCCAAGAGCTCGCACAGGATTTGCATTCGAATATTTGACTCAGCCGTCCTAAGAGAAAGAAAAATATTAAGTAAATAAGGTCAACTATGTTCTTGTAATTCTAGAATTCGTAAACCGAGCCATAAAAAGATGAATGAATAACGAGTGACACTTTCATACAAAACCTATGAGGAAAAACCTGGCCAAATAATCCTTTAAATGTGTACAAATATGTGAGAATATATTTGGTTGTTACCGAGAATGCTTAAACAAAGTAATACAGGTATGTCTAGCGTGTGTACTACATGATGTTATTCTTTTCAGTAGATACCTGCACATACCGACATTGAATGTATTCTTTATTTGAATAGATTTGAAGACATGATAAACTGGTTATTTTCATGGTCTATTGTACTTAATGTTCAGCTGCAAACTGATTTATAAACCCTTGAGTCAAACGCAAGCAATCGAGTCTTACATGATCGAAACTCAAATTTGGTCTTAACAAGAAGAAGGGTGTAGCGAATTAGCCCTGAATGGGGACATTTAAATGGGAATTATCTTTATATACAATACGCATAAGTCTATAACTAATTACGGTGTTTTGTTGTTGCAGGCGGCGGTATCCGGGGAAGCCGTCGACGAGCCCGCCTCACCCGGTACAGCCGCCGTCACGGATGGCGGCCTCCTCCTCATCTTCCTCCTCCAGCGTCCAAGGTGAGAATCGGCCGTGCGTGACCGCCCCCACCCCCACTGATCTCGAGCCCTGTGTGTAGTGATGCCGGCATGCCAAGCCGACCGCCCTGCTTAAAGACCACACCGGAAAATTGAAAACTGATAAAACACCAAACCCAAACACAAGTAGTTGCAGTAATAACCACATGGTCCGTTAGCTACATGTTGTTTTAATCTCTTCTCATTGATCCGTCTGAATTGAGGGAAGGAGAAAGAAATGGTGTCGTTTTATGATCTTTTTCTTCTATTATCTTTTTTTATTCACTCAATGTTTCCGCGTGTTTTTCTTGGGAAATTGGGTGTAGTGGGGGATGTCCGGTGAACGCAATACTCCAGACCCAAACACGGGTAAATTTTAAAAACCTTGTTTTACACGGAACATGGCCATAGTGAAGGCGGAGACGAGAAAAAAGGCAAACACAACAAGACAGAGATTGTAATCGGAGAAGGTCTTGGCCTCGGGCTTTTTCAGCTTCCCTAGGGCAGTGGTGGACTGACTGATGTTCACAATGGCTCCATGGCCTTACCGCTCTTCTATCGATTTGGTATTTTCTTGGGATTCCTTTCTCCCTTGAAAGGTCAATTCTTGGCCCGATGCGATCCTACGGGCAA
Source organism: Alentia gelatinosa (assembly GCA_950022655.1). Classification (NCBI taxonomy): domain Eukaryota; kingdom Metazoa; phylum Annelida; class Polychaeta; order Phyllodocida; family Polynoidae; genus Alentia; species Alentia gelatinosa. The sequence goes on along the minus strand of OX465583.1, from coordinate 44,116,738 downwards.
CAACAATTGGCGGTGCTTGGCAAGATTCCAAGTAGAGAAATTATTCTGCAGAAAAACACATGTAGAAAGAAAAGAATTGCGGTCGTCCGGTTGTCCATATCAAACAACCTGATATAAAAGCAACAGAAATTGTCGTCCCATACATGGTGTCACTTATATGTGGTCTGTATTTTTTAAAAGTGCCCTCAGGTAAATCGCAGTGCCCTCTGCACATACTTCAGTCTCCCCATTTATATCTCAGAAGTATGCCAACGCTACGCTTCTTCCCTGAATATGTGCTTAGATTCAGATATGCTGAAACTCTGTGTAATATTGTAAGATTTCTGTTTTTGAATCCCATATCAAGCCGAACTGAACCAGTAGATCATAGGACATAGACAAATTATAAATGCCTTTCATTTATATGCATTTGTATAAGTTCATTCGAACAGATAACAGAATAACAGAAATCCTGGATTGACCATCTAGGTGTAACAAATAATTGAAGAAAATTGCTACCGACAGTAGCTGTGAATCAATATCCTTTAGTATATTTCACACAGTTTATCCAGACGACCCGTTGATGGATTCATTTCAACTCTACATTAAGTATCAAACAATAGTAACTCTTTCGTATTCTCAAATATATTCAATCCCTAAGAGTCAGACTTAACCGAAAAGGCGGTTAACACAGCTTGTTGCTGGGATAGTCGAACAAAAAAAATCACCAGTATAGTTTAGAGAGGACTAGATAAATAGCATAGATAAATATTAATTGTGTTTTAAATCCAAAGGTAAACGGGAAAGGGACAGAGCGAACTGGATGAAATACCCGAACTCAAACATGTCAAGTAAGTTTACTGTCAATGTTAGTCTTCCATCTCTTCGCTGAGTAATGGTTATATGATTGATGTTGAGCGTGCAGTGCCTGTACACGACTATCACCCCCCAATCAGTCATATGAACATCACTTGTCATATATTGTTTCATAAATCACTATACGGTAGTCGTAGGCTTACCCTAGAGGGAAAACACTACATAGTAGGCACGTTTTATTTGCGTTTAACAGCACAAAAACAGGGTGACCACACAATCACAAATTTTGAGCGAATTATTTTTCTGACATTGAGAAGAAAATGCACACCCAAAATGACACGTCTGAAGTAGTATTTCTAAGGTCAGGAGGTCAGAGGAGGAGATAAAGATTTTCCTTCATAGGAAAGGCGTCTGAATACCTCTTGATTAATCCTCTAAGTATGAGGATGTGATACAATTCAGAACCTAAACTTGAGGAGTGTTCAAATACATCTGTTAATCAAAGCGAGATTAACTAAATGCCCGCTGCATAGTCATCCGATGATATATTAGGTGATATTGATTATAGGACAGTGAGTCAAATTGGCCTATGAAAATTAGATACTTAAAATTTGGAATAGGAATTTAAGTGGTTACCCTATCCAAGAAAACGATACTGCACACCGCAGAAGTAGGGAAACATCCAAGTATCGGTCAGAGTAAACCTTTCTTTATTACAAAAAAAAGCAATAGACGAATGAATTACCCCAATAATCTAATGTGTCATTTATAGTTTTATCAGGGAATATAACTTTGAAAGATCAATACTAGATCATCTAATCTTGAATTAGATATTTCCTTTTTTGCGCCTTTTCATGTTTGTATCGTTATTTATTTCTAATATTCTTTTTAATATTTTTTGTGATGGTGAATGGTTGATAGTTAATATGTGTACATACACGTTTTACTGTGACCACTGATATAGATATTCACAAACATTGATTGTAATAGCGTAGCCCATGTAGTGCCGTTCACGAGTGCTTCTTACTTACAGTATTTACATGTATAATTGCCTCGAACCACTTCAAGCCAGACGAACCTTTATAACTGAATATAAATAGGATAACCTTCACATCTGTGATTGATGACCCCAGAAACAGACAGATATACCAAGGCATGCTTGGCGCTGAAATGTTTGAGACCGCAAAGCGATTGTTAGTATCCTTCTCGTAACGACATGATAATGCCTTTTTATTTCGCGTTTTACACTTTTTATCTTATTTTTCCTTATTTTATGTGCTCTTTTGAAACGCCTATCCTTTTACCCGTTCCACATATCGTTGGCATTACGGTATTTATATTCCAAGTTATTTTATCTATGTAGTCTTTCTCTTGCTCGTGGCATATACTGGCCATGCTATTTTACCCGCCTCGCGATTATTAATATGATAATGTTGGTATAATTACTCGAATTATACAAAGCGCACGCCTTTACTTATCAGCTGAGGCCTAGTGACCTCAATTTTTTCATTAGTGCATGTGGTACCCAAAGTGTATGTGGTACACAAAATCGGTTTTAGAAATTTTAGGTTGTGTTTTCTGGAGAAACAGTGCGCTGATTATAGTATTTTCGTGAAACGTGTAATGATTCCTCATATAATTATATACCTATAGATGGGCGAATATCTTTACTTTTACTGGCCAGGAGGAAAAATTCCGTACCACGAGACCACTGTCGTTCTGTTATTCTTCGAACTCTGTGAATATTTCTGACCAAAAGAACACTGAACAGATTCCATTCAGTCAAACTAACCATGTCTCCACATATTTTGATGATCCAAATGAAGCAAATCGGTTCTGATTTCCAGGATTTTTCTGGTCTCGTCATAAAATTCTATTGCAACTTTAGATATTTTCCATTGTAGCAGTTATTAACGCTACAATTGATAAATATATATATATTGTAACGAATATCGATAGACTCGAAGAGTAAGTAAAGTACACAATCATTAAACATATTATATTCAGGTAAGTCAGTTATATTCAGTAGCTCGACGGCTAACCCCCGGAGCAAATCAGTCCTGACTATACTACTAGAAGACTAATGAAAGGGTTGGTAGGGATGGGCAGGCTGAGCTCAGTCACCATCGAGCATGGAAGCCAGATTGATTACCACCAGAGCAGCAGCTATCCTTATATAGGATGTAACAGTCACGTGACTGCTGCTCACGCGGGGTACAAGATCCACTGCGAGAAACCTCAGGACGAGAGAGTCTGGGGTATCCTGTGCGTCAACTCTCTCTTCTCGCTAGAATATATTAGAAATACTAAATCGATAAACAACCACACTAAAAACCGGAAAGTTCAATAAATAACGAGGTATTTGGGACTCATGTCAGCAAATGACAGCAATTTGGTGCTGGGATATTTTGTGTCCCCTGAATTCCTACTAAAAAGCTTACAGAATTCAGCACTATCTCACCCGTTCTACATTCTAGGGACTAGATTTGGTCCTCCATAGAACTCTACTGGCTGAGTAAGACGAATGGACACCGTCGTGTAGTGACCAATTAGGATCCCTGGCCTGGAACACTCAAGTCAGGAGAGGATCCCTCCTATCAAATCTCGTGACTAGGACCCACCATAGAGATGATGTGGTACCATCTATTGTCCAAGGCTAAAGGCTGTCTAACAATTTTGTGTTATGACTGTAATACTGTGAAAGTCTTCCAAAGTTCCATTGAAAAGAACACAGTTAATTAAACTGGGAGTAATGACTCAAGTCATCCACTCTGGCTCTGGTTTTACCGTGAAGGGTAGTCTGTACCATCGGTCGGTTTTGCTGCAACAGAAATCTCAACACCTTATCGCGGTATACTTATTCCCCAGGAATAGTCGATAATATTTTAAAAAGAAATGGAAGTGCATGTTGCCATAATTTATATTGTGATTAAAATTTATATCTGTCGGCTGCAAGCATCCTTTTAGATTGAAATTACAATTGTAATTGGGGGAGGGGGTAGCATCTCTCGATGACAATCTAATGGAGACTATCAAGTTTTCTGCCTTGCTCCGAGTAATTACATGTGCTATCAGAGTAATATTCGTTTCGGAGAATAAACTTTAACAGTTATTAGATTAAAGTAACATAAAAACTGTACTGATCTATTGAAAACGTCAATTTCAGACGTGTATTGGCAATATCTTCTTCAAGAAACTTCTTCTACATATTAATTTTAACTTCATGCGAAAGGTCATACTTTTACTTTGCAAAGGTCACCTGTCATGTACACCTACCTCTCATGTAGTGTTCAACATCTCTCTGCCACATTGTTTATATATCCCAGTATCTCATACATTGGCGATAGGTCTAGGTTTCGATGGACTAAAAGTTTTGAAGTTCTAGGCTGTATATTTGATGTATGATCCTGATTTCTATTTAAAAGTATAGCCTTCGAGTATTCAGAAGGTTAGTTTAGCTTTACCAGTGTATTTGTTCTCAGTTGAACATAGACCAGTGTATAACATACAGAGAAAATATCATTTTACTAGTAATAATTGGTGAGTATTTAACACCAGAACCCTGGCGTTGCTTAAAGTTGTCAGGACCCTCGCATCACTGAATTACTTTGAACCAACGGCAGTATTTATACTCGGCATGGACGCCTTTGGCAGCAGGCGAAAGGGGGACGGATGGGGCGTCATGTGCTAGGTATGAAACGTCCGAATATAGAAAACGTCAGAATAAAAATAGTATACTGTACCCGGAGGGTATACGCTACCATGGAAACAAAATTCTGAAATAATGAAGAAGTGTCATTTATGATTGAGTGCGAATATCCTAATGGTTTCCAAAACCTGGAATACTGGAGACGTTTCCATTTTAGATGCGCATTAAATGTGGTAAGACACCTGAACCCAACTGCCATGAGCAGGAATTGAGATAAATCATACATTTCTTATTATGAAACACCATCTTTGTGTAGAATTGTACATCTCCTATAACGTTGTTTCTACTAGACGTCACAATTCCTTGTGGCATACCTAAACTCAAAAAAACGAGTCACGAGACATCCGAGGTTGGAACGAGATAAGTTCCTGAAAGTGAAACGGTGACCACAATGTTTACTTAACACATGGAGCAATCATTATGACCCCAGTGAATCAGCAAACACCTATTAGTATGGTCGTGCTGTGATTCCAGTTAGCAGACAGTACAAATCGTCAATGTAACGTGTAATTAAATTCATATGATTTTAGAGAACGAGGCAGAAACACCTCCAATCCGGCCGACGTAAAAAACAACAACAAAACATTATCGTCAGACTGTTAGCTACTAGCAAGATATTTTAGAGTTATTACAGGGCAATACTACTTTCATAGCAGTCGTTCTGCTATATCAAAGGTCAATCGTTCTCACACCATGTCTGTGTGGTGTGAGAACTAAAAAAAGACTCACGTCAGTAAATGTGTAGGGGTGAGATTTCTATCTAAAATGCTTACCATAGATTCGATCATCACAAAACCAAAGTAATCCTAATAGAACATATTGGACGTTAAACTAAAGAAGCAAATAAAAAAACAACTCAGTCAGGTACAGTAGCTATCTCCTGAATTAGTTGTATCTATCTGTGCTAGTCTGACACAGATATTGTACATGTACTTGATTTCAGATTAAAAGATGCTAGGACTAAAGAGTCTGAATACATTAATATTTTCTCTAATAGTTTCTCTAGACAAGGCACGTTGACTCGTTGCATTTTTATCTTAAAGTTGACGAGAATTCTAGCTGATCCTCTCCCATCAGCTTTCATGTTGCGAGAAAAAACAGGGGAAAAAGATAGGTACATATATCAGAAGGATATATATGCAAAAGTACATAATATTTAAAAGTGAAAGGGCTTTGGTGACATACGTTTTGATATGATAGAAGAATATTCTTATAGTATCACATTTTATACTGCCCTGAAATGATAAACGATTCTATACAGGTCTATTGATTTTATAAGGATGAATACTGAGTCAGGAGGAGGTGGTAGTTATTTATCTTCCTTGGTTCTTTTGCTATGGATTTGTAAACGTGAGCAAATCTAAGGATGAGTTGCTCAACCGCATACAGTAACCGTCCTCACCCACATTCTCCCCTTAGTGTATCGATCACTGGAGAGTCAGTCATCAACATGTGTGGGACTTTGATTCGCCAGCATAGTTATTACTGTCTCTACAATGCCACACGACCCCTCTTAACATGCATGGGAGTTTTAAATTGTTTCTGGATATTTATCAGTTTGGTGTTATAAACGAATGACGAACATCGCTCTGTCGGCATCTCTTTGTTATGTAAAATTTCATTTTTTTTGTATACCTTTTTCATTTTTCAATGATAATATTCATGCAATCAACATTATGTTTCCATTTCCAAGTCGATTCCAAGGTCTCCTTACACGCTCACCATGAGCATAAAATTACTAGGGTCAGGTATTCTGAATCAGTCAGACCACCCATTCCATCCGGTCGTTGTAGGCATGCGAGTGTGACCTATAAGTGGGCGCAGTCTACTGTTGCATGGAGTTATATGTGTACTTTTTTATTTGTTTTTTTTTTCGTTTTCATCATTTATAATCTTATGTATTTACTCTTAACAACTTTCCAAGGACACATTACCTGTGTTATTGTATATGGAAAGATTGTCACTATTAAGAAGTGAATGAATGGGGTTTCATGTTATCTTTTTCCTATACCTTTATGTCTGGCTGTCCATTTTTGACAAGCAAAATGATTTGCAGACTGAATATGATACGCTATTCTACACACGTTGGTAAACACGAAAAAAAACACAACAAAGGCCACCAAGATCGTTTTTGCGAAATGACAGTCAAAAGCAAAGAACCTACTTTGTTAGTCAAATAGAACAAAGGGACATAAGGGAATGCAATAGATAACATGTGTCCAAATATAAAATAACAAGTTATACAATTAATGACAACAGGGAGATACCTGATTTGAAGCGGTAAATATGGCATGTGCACGCGATTTAGACCATGGCAGATTGTCTTAACCGTGTTTACAGACACTGCTGTCTGGCGCTGATTTTACCTGTTTGCTGTGATGTTTATTATTATCATTATCATCATTCTGACCATTTTGACAGTTGTGACTACAACTTGCTGTGTATTTGCAGGCTATGGAGCATACCCTAATCCTAGTGCACTAGGTATGTACGGTGCTCGTTAGCAACCACCTATGCTATGGCAACTGGCCAACTGCATTTACCTACTACAGTACCTGTACACCTCCTCCTCCCTCTGCTCCCACCTCCTCCTCCCTCTCATCTCTCATTACTCTTCTCCCCACTGTGCTCTGGGGCACGCGGTGGTCTGAGTGTAATGTCTGCACGTCGCAAGCAGTCATTGGGGATGGCCCAGGTGGCCAGTGTAACACAGGCCCCACGGACAGGTGACACTTCTCATGATACCCTGCAGTAACCGATACCCCCTGCCTTCTGACAGTGTCAAATGCAGGGTTATTTCAGGTCATAGACAATTTAGAAAATAAGATATTTTCCGACTTTGCAGTTCAGAAATTACTCAAAGAAAGCGATTCTTCGCAAAAAGATTGTTTAGAAATGGACAGGATTCATTATGAATTAAATTGGGTCAGAAGTACTCTGTGTGGAAGGTATGAGACAGAATGAATCGGCAAGAGTTGAATGAAGAAAGGATGATTCAACTCGTTTATCATATCTTAAGTAATATGTCTCCTTTAAAATGTGTGGTTTTTCAAAACAAGAAATCAAAGGAGACACATTTTCTCCAAATTTGTGCTTATGCAGTCAAAGTATATTGGTCCCAAACTTCTCCTGCATCCATAGCCAAAATACGTGCATCTTGTCTAAGCTAGGTATATTGACGAGGACAAGGGTCCATCAGATGCCAGTTTTTGTACTTTTCAACTAAATCGAGAAGTGAAACATGATAATATACCTTTAATTTTGGATTATTTTACATGAAATGAATTTAGGCTAGGGAGGGAATACATGATTATATGGATGTGTTACTTCCTGTAAAAGTTTGTCCTTCTATACTATGTAGTTTTACCTGAGATATATATATGTGATGGTTTAAGTCACCGCGGTCGCAGGCTGTCACAGTTCCTGTCGCATGCTTTGTGTCAGTGTCCAGGGTGTCATATACTGTCACACTATAGTCGGCGTGTCACTGTATCCCCGTACACGGCACTGTATTATTGGCGACCTGTACAACATGCCACCTTCCCTCACCTGCTGTAAACATGATGTGCACAACTCCGTTTGAAACTCGTATCACAGCTCGTTTGGTGCAATAGTTAGGCTCCCATGTCTGCTGTTAAGAGAAAGAGTAGGCCTAGCTGTATTTTATATTGAGCGGGATAGAAAACTTTGTTATATAAACATTCCCCCTGTAATAAGTCCTATTCTGTTAATTACCTACAAAAAAGAAGTAAACTAACACAGTTAGAAAATAGTTGATATGATTGCGCATGAGGTACTTGGCTTTTTCAACGGCTTTAACTAGAGTAAGAAAAACACATGTACGGTAATTTGGTTTCCAGATCTTGATATTCTGGATGTAAACAGTTGGTATTTACTTCATCAAAATGGTATTCAAAAGAAGGAAATACCAAGCAGTGATTTTGATTACCGTGGGAGCGCAAAATCTTAAAACAAAAATATTATTGGTTTATTGTAGTTCACATATATTTGGTGTAGAATCGTTCTAAAATGTATGTTTTTTCCATGCAAGTGGGAAAATTGAACGTGAACGTTTTCAAATGATTAATTATAGTCAAAAGGTTCATTTTTTAAATGTAACAAACATGAATGAAAATTTGAAGAGAGGAATGTCCACATATGAAACTCATGTGTCATGAGAAGAGATAATATCTTTTGGTCCCTTTCGTACCACTGATGAGGTATTCCTAAAATAAGGACCCTCATCCTTAGCTAGGGTGGTCTGGAACATGTATTCCTATAAATTCTTTCTTTAAAGAATGAAGGCCTGCATATTGGATTCATTTTCGATTCTAATGCTACAGATACACATATTCATCAGTCGAGTAATTCGATAATCAAAGCTAATTGCTGCAGGGAGAATGGTCGTTGTCTTGTCTGGTATTCTTTTGCTACCGGAACTGTATTTTGTTAGTGTTAAGTGAGCGCCCCTAAATATGCTGCTATAACCATTGTATCAGTACAAGATTGTTATTTTACCATCAGCCTTGTCTTTTCCAATGACCTATTCTAACGACACTGATATTTTCTTCATTTGCCCTTGCTCCTGAATTCTTACTCACCTAATTGCACCCAGGAAACTATTGTTTATGCGAAATGCATTTATGCAATAAGGAAGCAGTACTACGTCTATTTGCTATGCAGTTTGGTATCCGTGATTATGCTAATCATGTGTCGGTAAAACTCTTGCTGTGGTAACGCTTTTAATGTTTATTTTTACATGACATAGCCAGGTTTTGGTGCCTTATCGTGACTGTTATTTGGAGGTAGAAAACCCCTTTCGCACCAATTCGCTCTCTGACAAACAAGCTATAAAATGAGATTATGAGTTAGAGATATGCTTTGAAAAAATGGCTGTCGGTATATGCCGACGTGAAGCTACCCATATTACTTTACTAGAGGGCGCTGAATGGTATCTATCACAATTGAATTCCGCACCGTGACCAAGATTGTAACTGCCTTTGAACGTGCATGCTGGCCGCAATTTACGTATCAGAGGTTTTATTCCATCTAGACAATGTTTATTTCCGGTACGAGATATTCGTGCCCAGAGTAAGGAATACATGTACATGCATATCGATCGTAGAGTGATATCTTGAGAGACGATACAGTACGCTTACCTGACTCATGTTATAGCCATATAAAATGTATTGTCCATCATACATTACGTATAATAGAAAGAAATAACTCACTTGGAGCTCATATTGGTAATTCGATGCTTGGCGAGTACCCTCTTAACCTGGTTTTATGACGAGATATGACCAGAGTAATGATACATTATTACAAGCATGAACCAATGTAAAAGTGAACTTGATGAGACTTAAGGAGGAATTGCTAGTACAAGTAGATTAGACTAGGTTCTCGTAAGAGTAAATCTTGATTTTTTTAATCGTGTGATTGGGCATATCCTCTTCAGATTCGTCCTTCTATAGTAGCTCTGATTCCAGAAATTCGAATCTGGCACATTTCCATAATTCATATGAATCATGAAGGTTCCAGATTGAGTATTATCCCACGCTACCGAGAAATTCAGATTGTAAAAAACGTACCATATGTATTTAAGTAGCTTTATTTCACCATTTATACCATGCCACTTGTTTCAAAAGTGGTAGTTTTGATTGGAGCGTTCCAGAATACCCAAGGAGGCGAATCCAAGGGCTGGGGATTGGGATAGAGGAAGTTTGAAAAAATTCCAGAAAGAAACAAAACGTTTCTGTACTGCTTTAGGTTATTAGGTGTGTCATAAGCAGCAACTCCAGCATACAAGATTAAGAAAGAAATTGAGGAGCGTCTGGTCTGTGTCCTCGTTCGCCATCGAGTTTGAAGTGCGCAGTAATATGAACGAGGCGATAGTCAAGTGAATATTCTGAAGCACACCTAACGAGATGGCAAGTGTGGACTCAGACCAAACACGATTATTTTTCTGATTTTATCCTAGCCTCGAAATATTTATCTGTTTATCACCCATCGAGTATGAGTTACCGTACTCGCAAGTCTGTTGAGTACGAGTTCCTAATGATAAGCCTATGGATGTTTATACCAGGCTTAGATAAATAAAATGTCAAACAAAGATATAAAACCCAACCTTCGTACTTGTACCACCGATACAGAACAGGGTGGTGTCTAGGTCCTTCAATTTGTTTCTGTCCAAGGATTTCTTGGATATGTTTTAATCTACATTCTTCGGCCACACATAAAATTAGTGTTTATTTGTGTTTCCACTCAAGTATCTTTAAAACACTTAAATATATAACTCAGCTTCCCTTGACAAAAACTGGATTGTGAAATGAAGTATTTAGATAAATAAACGTCTCCAATACAGCCTATATTCCAGCGTATGTAGTTCTAGTATTTTAAGAGACAGTTAAAATGATGTAAGGCTTTCATTACGGCAATGATCAAGGGTTAAAAATATTGGTAGCAAATATTGCCCTTACTGTATCGAACGAATACGATTGTAAGAAAAATATCAGCATGGAAAATATCTTTCTCAAGCAAGTATACACTTTGTGTCAGTCTTTTCATACATGAAATTAATTCATCGCCGGGAAGATGCGCATTCCAATTTACTTGGCAGTTAAGACTTTCGTTTTGCCATGTCCATTACTTCATAATTCCTAACAATCTCATACGTGAATTTTACTTTCGTTTCTCCTTGTACAGTGAATTTGGAGCATGGTCCTACAATCCCTGTCATAACCGCATGGGTAATCCTCCGTGTCCTCCTTTGCTAAATGCTTTTTTAAATGATATATTGGCCAGGTGCTGCATGAAGGACCGGTATGAGACATGCTTTAGTTCAAGTATCAGTAGTACCTTTATTGTACTTCTTGCATAAACAAACTTTTATTTCTAGCACTCTGTGGTACGTTCATGCTGTTGTATTTGATTTGATTTGCCTATTTGACTGATATGCATCAGCCTGTTTCTGGTTAGTGCAATATTGAATATAGTAGCATCTATTTATACGGTACACAGATTCCTAGGAAAAACTAAATTGCGTACGGGAGTGGATGGGCGGGTGGTATCCACTGACCGTCACACGAGTTAATGAATGGATTTGTGGTCTACTTACGCATACATTGTGAATAGGTGTAGGTACGGTGGAGGTTGTGTACTCATCGCTCAGCTTTGTTCTGTCTTGTAGGTTACACCAAGCCGAGCATCCCTGCGCCCACGAGTCAGTCCAGTACTATCCCCATCCACCCTGACGTCCGCTTCAAATGGTTACCCTTCTACGACGTCTTGGGGGAGTTGCTCAAAACATCTAGTCTAGGTAAACGCCTGCTCGTATGTTCTATGATAAAGGCCCTAGTAAGGTAGATGACCGACGTTGGCCATGAATGAATTACCTTTATTAACAGTGGAATGTTTAAGCTACGGTCATTCTTCCAGCATTGTGTAGACGCTAGCGCACCACAGTGCAAGACTGGAACTAATGGATATATATTAATGGATATAAGATCATCCAAATACTGGTTATCAATATTACGATGCCATATTTTTTTTCTCCACAGTGTGATACAGTGCCACTGAAACTCTAGTACTATGTTCCTCTGTTGAATGTTAACATTACCAACCAATAGGGCTTGCCAATGCAACCTTTGCTATCGACCTACGCCTTATCGACTATTAATGCAAGATTAACTAAAGGTGATGGGTTTGAAAAAGTTGTACTCGTGGGAACCCATACACACATATTACATCTTGACTGTTTGTGATTTTATTGTATATTGGCAAACCAGAACGGCTAAGTGTGGAAATAATTCATGCATTTCAATTATAGAATATCTGGATCATTGCCAATATATCGTTCATTATCTCTATGCTTCCAGTTCCACGAAACCAAAATCGTTTTCAAGAAAACGTTTTTGTATTTCACCTTACGCCACAACAAGCACAAGAGATTGCATTGTCACGGTAAGTACATTTTGTTAATCTTCCTCTTCCTCATTACTCTCTTTATTTCACCCTCGTTCTATATTCATATGTATATCATAAAAACCTACAATAACTGTTGTAGCCTTGGGTTCTTTGCATAGGCTCAAATAAATTGCACTGAAGACGGATTTGATCTAGTTTTTCTTTCGCATTCTAAAGAATATTTGGTGTTGTTTCTGTTATTGATTTAAAGAAATATTAAGCGTCAAGAGGAAGGCCTATAACGGGTGTATATTAACATGATTAGTAGAAACCAAACGAGAGTTAGCCTTGTCAATGTTTATGCCACGATGGGCAGGTCGTGTATTACTACACGAGGCGTTAGCCGAGTTTAGTGAGTAGCAGACCTGACCAGAGTGGTATAAACATTAACAAGGCTAACTCGAGTTCGGTTTCGTATTTATCCTACCCCATCTCACCGATATACAGAGAATATTTGTAATTATCCATGTTAGTAGTTATCAATGCTGCCGGATCTACTTTCGTTATCTCGTCCCTGATTGGTCCGTTTTTTTATTCACCTCGGTGCATAAATAACACTTTATCCAACGCTATGTCAAATACACTGAGTCAATGTTAAACCTATGGCGTTTTTTATTAGGGGTAGGATAAACATGATGCCCAACAGGCAGCAGCTGAAGTGGTGGTGGTGGTGGTGGGGGTGGGGGCCTCATTCCGCAGCTTGTCTAGAAGAGTTGTAGAAAAGTAGGAAGTTTGTAGATAACGTTATTGGCATAGCATCTTGTAAATACTATAAGTAACGTTTGTTTCTTTTTTGTTTTGTCTGTTGTAATGATTGTGTCGGCGCTTGTTGCTGCAGAGATATCAGGCCGGGGGCGAGGTGTGACTTCACAGTTCAGGTTCAGCTACGGTAAGTGCAATTTCCCGGCAGAGATAAACATTGTCAATCACCCTACTTGATGTATTGGGTTCTGAAAGGAGCAGAGGCTTTCAGAATAAGATAAGGTGGAATATTACGGTAAAGAAGGGAATTTTGATTACTCATAATGTAAAGACTTCATTGAATAAATGGAGTTGATTAGATGGAGAAGTGGCTATCTGCTCCTTTGGACAAAATACCTGTTCACAGATTTGCTAATTGGCTCATCTGACATCTCTGAAACTTTCGGTGTCAGCTTTATAGAAAAAAAGAGGAATGCATGTAGTTCCAAAGTAGTTCCTTGAAGCTTGAATAAAAGTGATTCACTTAATATTGGGTATCTTCACGGTTGAAAAGCCACATAAGATAACCTTGTATTTCTCTCTCTGACTGACGGCATTGTTCATCTTCTCTGTTGCAGATTCAGTTTATTAGAAACGAGCTGTCCACAAGAAGACAACTTCCCACCTAGTGTATGTGTACGAGTAAACGACAAGTTGGCTTCGTTGCCGGTGAGTGAAACCTGTCGAAACACACACGAGGGCTTAAATAATAGGATGTGCCTGTGTTGGAAAAACTTGCACCACGAGATAAAATGTTGATGGCAGAGTGATCATTTCCAAATTATTAAAAGCGAAACGCATTGTTAATCACAGCGATAAACGTAGAGATCTTCTTATTCGCTTTAATTCACATTTTCAAAGGATCTGTGAGTAACGAATTCTCCTTTAGGGTCCCATTGTGATTGAAACACCTGTAGGTTTATGTACGGCATGTTCCCTAATGGGAATAGCCAATGAGATTTCCATTAATATTGTAATTCTATACATGAGCTTCCTTAAACATTCATATTCGGCAGTAAAGTGCATTTTCAGTTACTTAGGATTTACGATGTAGCTTAGTAGTGTCATATTTCTCAATCAAAGTCTTAGGAAGCCCTGATAATTAGTGGAGTGAGAATCAAACATCATAATACGAATATTGTAGTTGCTTCGGAGTTGAAAATATATTGTTTTTTATCAAATCTCTTTTCTTTTTGTTTTGTGATTTGTTATAAACTCTCAGTGAAGATAGTTACAGTGAACTTAATGGTAGACAAGATAACCTGTATACGCAGTAGTCAATAAATGAACATGATGCAGTTCACTGTGAAGCACACAGGGGCTTACCGAGCCTGTTTTCTCCTCTCACAGAACCCGATCCCAACCAACAAGCCGGGCGTGGAGCCGAAACGGCCGAGCCGACCGGTGAACATTACCTCCATCTGCCGGTTATCACCCACCATCGCCAACCAAGTCAACGTCACGTGGGCCTCCGAGTACGGCCGGGTACGTGCCTCACCCCTTACCTCACTCAAAGTCCACCTTGTATTAACAAAAGTTAAAAGGTCAGGCTCCCCACTGAAAAATGTTCACCGGCAAAGGTCAGACCTTCACCACCCATCTCCCCTCCATTTTTAAATAACCCCCATATTTGTAGCTGGTCATTGTCATCGCTTTCTTCTTGGTGTTCACTTCTTTTGTGCCCCGCCTCTTTCTTTACCTTCCCACTCCACATCTTTTCTTCCTCCTGCCCCCTAAAACCACCAGGTACTAGTTTTTGCATCCTCTCCCCTCACTCGCCTCGACTGCCCACTCCCACCTACTCTTCCTTGCCCTCTTTCCTGCACCTGATTCTCACCTACATTTTCCTATTCTGTTTCTACGTATTTCTTTATTCCAGTCCTCGTTCATGATCCGTATTTCTTTGCCGAACCTCTTCTTTATGTTATCCAAAATAAATTTCTAGAATTAGCTTTGAGCTTTGAACATGGGCCGTAATATAACTTTCACTCAAGCCCATACTGATACCTTTATTTCCTGTCTGTCGGGAATTGTATCTCTGGACATTAAGTGTCGGACAACAGCAGTGAACGCGTTTTTTAATCTCCTGGCCTTTCTGGTTTAATTGAATATTTTATTGATATTTGCACAAACCTTTACTTTTTTGACGTTGTGATGCATTTTGCGGAATACTGGTATTAATTTTTATCTTTTAGGCACATTTAATTTGACACCGTAACTCGTTCGGCTTTCTTTCTAATGAGTTTTTTCCCGCCATTCTGGTGAGATTTCTTTCGGCATGTTTTTAGGCATGTTGCAAAAAACACAGGTTTTCTTTTCTCTTATAAAACGGAGAGCGGACGGCCATCAATTACCAAGTTGTTTGAACTTCTTAAGTCATCTTTTTGAAGAGCGCATTTACTTAAGTAAATGTGATCTTCCCTGTTTTGGTTTCTGTAGTTGTCGCTGAAGGAATGTGGAACATGAGAATGATTCTGTCAATGCTGTATTACATGAGGGCCGCCTAAGAAAGTTGTCTCTGTACCACAGATTTCCCTAAATCGTTCCGCTGTTTTGTATGTTATTAGTCACCTAAGTCTATGTGTATAGAAAAGCAGGTGATAATTAAGAACGACATTATCGGAGTTGATTAGTATTGCAACAAACACAATAGCTTCTAGAAATCACAGAAAAAGTGTTAATTCCTTACAGCAAAAAAAATCAAGGTTTTGAACATCCAGGGACTGAGGCGGGTTTTTTTTCTCAGTCCTGGACCACCTGGTCCAGCAGTCTGTTTTTATTGCTAGACCGGAACCTGTCTCCCCAGTTGCTTCATTTTCCATTCTTGATATCATTACTCGAGATAATGAAGTATGCTTTGTCAGTTGAAACCCAAGATATAATTGTGTAAATGTATAAGCATCTTCTCGTGTATTTGCTTCCAGCATCAGATTTGAATAACTATCTGAAACTTAGGTGTTATCTAATAGTAATATGGAAGAGGTCAATTTTATGGGTAGAAATGTGAAGTAGATTTCTTATACTATATGTTATGTTACCCCTTTTCTTACACGGATCTAACTTCAAGTACAACATACTTCAGGGTATACATGTTGTCTACTTATGCGAGACATGAACTACCATGATACTGTAGTTAGAGTTCTTTATTGCGTATTCGTTATAGGTGCATGTAGAGTTTTACTATAGACGTGAATACAGCGTGCTTAATGGTGATGGTCTTGTGCTTACAGTCCTACTGTGTGGGCATCTCACTGGTTCGGCGGTTAACAGCGTCCCTCCTCCTCCAGCGGCTAAAGTCGTCTGGACTCCGGCATCCTGACCACACGCGAGCCTTAAGTAAGTCTTCACCAGTCACTTTCTCCTGAGAATTATACCTCGGCTACACTTATTGTAAATCCTTACATTCTGTTAAGTGCTGTGGTGAAGACGCTATGTCGATGCTGCCAATGGGGAGTTTCCGTCGTATGACAAATCCATCCTTGCTTACGAGTGGTAGCAAGGGTTGGGGCACCAAAACCAGAAACACCCAGGCTGTTAAAATCTCTTTTTCTAACTTGAGCCAATTGTAGTTGGGCAAAGGTTGGTGTAAGACTCATCGCACTAGACCACAATCCATGAGTGGAAATATGTTTATTCAGGCATAGTTTTATCATCCAGGGAATCTAAATTATTACAAATGCCCTTATCCATATGAAATGTATTTATAAAGACCAACTAAAAGTAAGTTCATCATTGATATGTTATCTTGACTCAAAAAAGCTGAAACATGTACTTATTATATACATGATAATTCGTAGTGATGGACTTGTTATCAACGTCATTTGATTTAATTATTTCAGTCAAAGAAAAATTGTTCCACGACCCCGACAGTGAAATCGCCACGACTAGTCTACGAGTATCATTATTATGTCCAGTAAGTATACTTTTCATGAATTTATATTAAACGAACTGTGAAAGCCCTAGTTGGTGTTTAATTCATTGCATAAAGACACAAGAACCTTGTATCATTATTCGAGTCAGTCGTTTGAACTACATTGTCGGTGCTTCAAGCGCTTCATTGAGCGAAGCCAGAGCAGCGCAGTGTCAAGATGCTGCCCTCTGGTGGCAATCCCAAGAATCACCAAGAATCACCATTCAGTTCGTGTTTTTTATGCTAGGTGGCAGCACTTGAGTCGAGGCGTTGCCACTGGCGGTCGTCAATGACACACAGGCTATTTATGGATATTCATCACACAGACATGGATAAAACTAAAATTCATGCTCAGAGGGGTTTTCCTCCAAACGTCAGAAATTCCCCCTTAAAAGTGTCGTATTCCAACGCCCATACGTCAGTTACAAAGACCATAAAACTACATGTACAACCACGGTTTTGTCGTCTGCTGAACTGAACGCTACCTTGTCATTCAACCAAATTTCTCTGCCATTTAAATCTAGTAAATAGTAACAACCAGCCGTTAAAACGAATAAGGTTTTGATTTTATCCTACCCCCCTGTGAACGATATTTTTATGTGTGGATAATAACAAAAAACACGATAAAAACTTTCTGAAGTCCTCCATATAGCTCCCCTTGCTGCTCTGAAGGCGCTTGGAACTACTTTCAGCTGCTGATCTCTGATTGGTCCATTTTTTGTACGCTCCTAGGAGCGATTTTTTATCCGTATGCGACATACGGGCGCATACGGAAAGTCAATGTTAAGCCTATGGGATTTTATATTAGGGGTAGGATAAATAATAATATGCTTTTAGTTATAAAGATTTATGTTTGAATATACATGTAGCCTATATCATGTCGTCCATTCGTAGAGAAGTCCTGGGTGTACCTGACCTACCACTAATGACTTCTGTGTGCGTATCGTTACAGCTGGGGAAGATGCGCATGCAGATTCCGTGCCGGGCGAGTACGTGTACACACCTGCAGTGTTTTGACGCCACCACGTACCTGCAAATGAACGAGAAGAAACCGTCGTGGACGTGTCCCGTATGTGACCGGCCGGCCGAGTTCGACAAGCTCGCCATAGACGGGTGGGTAGCATATCTTAGTTGTGTATATGAGTACAGATGTAAAATCAAATTTGGACTTGACTAAGACTGCACCGAAAAAAAAACCACTTGTACAGATATAGTGTATATGTACTTTTTATCTGGGTCTTTCTTTTCAATACCATACACCTCTTAGTTTACGCTGTATACCCTGATGAAGGTAACTTATAATATCTGAAACTAGTAGGTAACACAGCTTTTCTCACCATCAAGGAAACGGAGTGTATTGAAAGGTACAAAAGATTAAAAGTTCTGTCAATCAACAACATATGCTGGACGTTTCGTGGATTTGGGGTATCTACTCCAACACTTCTCAGTTAGTGATTGACATCTCTGATTATAGGTCCTTTCATCTTTATTTGAAAAAAGAAGATTACAAAATCTTGCAATAGCAACGGTATAGCTAACTATATTGATAAATGATGGTACTGCCGAATATAGATCCATTTTGGCCTCATTTCATTGATATCGGAATTATTCGAGGTTTCTTTGATATTAGGATTATTCGAGTTCAGTTTTGACGTACAAATGAATGTTGTAATGCATTCCACTATGAAATATTGTGTAGACGAATATTTGAATGTTTGTGAACTACTCGATGATCAAATGGGTTAATATGAGTATTCTTCTCGTCTGCTGTCCACTCCCTTCACCATGCCAGCATATCCCGTTACTACAAAGGGATGGAAAGAACAAAATGTAATGGTATCGCTATGTGCCTTGATATTATAAGACGGTACTTCCTGCTGTTGTCACCCCATCGAGTATCGGTCCTTTGACCATGCCCCCATTTGTCACATCTGCTGATGCTAAAGGGAGCGCACCGGAAAGGAATACACTTTAAAAACTAGCTCTATAGGAAAAAAGAACAGTCTAGGGAAATCCCCTACTCTTCTAAGATCGCATCAACGGTTCTATCACAGCCTATAGATAGTATGAACCGAGAGCCTTCAACACTAGATGATGAATACATGAAATAAATAGGGTCAATATTAGAACACGTTAGTCCTTGACCTGCCTGATTAATCAGCTATTGCTTAGTATCTGAAGCAGCTAAACTGCATTCTTTTCTAGCAGGTTGATGCAAATGATCTGAGTTTGATAGCTGAATGAGTTGACAACCTGTTCCGGTCATGTCCCAGAATCGTGAATTGAGTACCTACTTGACCAGATAACACTTTTCTTATTTTAGGTTATTCACAGAAATATTGACTCAGGTAACGGAGACATTAGAGATTGAACTATTGGACAACGGGAGCTGGCAACCGATGAAACCAAAAGAAAACACAGAAAAGTCTAGCAGTCATGTGATACAGACCATTGGTGGTAACTATTACTTTTCGTATCTTCTACAGAATATGTGTAATTATCGTCAGTTTTAACAAGTTTCTTATCATGGAAATGTCCACCTTGAACTTTGACACCCTTGACCCTGAGGACCACTTCTCTGCGTTGAAAAACGGGTCCCTCTCACCGAATCTCTTCAGAGTAATCTTTGGTACATGGTGTACATACCAAACTTCTACTAAATCTGGTTGTCACAGTACAAAGCATGGTGTATGGACAAATTGTTTGTTGAGGAAAATGGTTTAGATTCCGTTTTAATGGCCGCGGGAGCTAGATATGTAACATATCGCAGTTAAGACAAATAGATAATTTCTGTAGTTGAATGACTTTCTTCAGCTAGTTCAGTCGCCCATACATCTAACAAAAACTATAATAATAATCGGAGAAAACCGCAGAGAGTGATAACAGTGATGTGATGAGACTTTGGTGTCGTGACAGATTCACCGAAGAAGTCGGAGCCGGACGTGATTGACCTGACAGAGACGGACGACGAGGACGACATGGCTGTTATCAACACGTCCACGTGTTCCAGCGACTCGTCCTCGTCCACGTCCGACAGCAGCATCGTCACCGCCACGCCCACCTCCTCCAACCACGACTCGGAGGACGTCAAGATCATCGGGCCGTCGGCCGGCTTGTCGTGCGCCGCCTCCTCCGCCTCGCCGTCGTCGCTGTCGCTGGCCGGCCCGTCGACGAGTACCACAGGGTGTGTTAGCCCGCCTGTAATTAGTCTAGACACGCCCCCTCACGCGCACCACGCGGCCACGCCCCCTTCCCTGCCGCGCACGCCGCAGCCGCTGGTGCGGTCCCCGTACGTGTCGCCGTACGCGTCGCCGCACCACACGCATTTCTCGCCGCACGCGCGCGTGTCGCCGCACCACCACGCGGCGCCGCGCGGCACGCCGCCCGCCCACCTGCCCCAGCCGCCGCCCGCCCACTCCAACACCAACCCGCTGCAGCTCAACCCCACCCCGCCCCCGTCCTACCTGTCGCACCTCGGTGGGGGGCCCAACTTCGACCCCATCTCGGACACGGAGTTCGAGGAGTTCTTGACGTTGATGACCGGGGTGGGGCGTGGCTACACCCCCGGCAGTCACATCTACTCGCCCTTCTACTCAGCCCTCTCACATCCCTCCACGAGCAGCTCGTCGCCCTGTAGCCTGGCCCCGGAGAACCTCAGTCTGCGGGACAGCCGCAACCGGGCGCCCTACTCGTCGGGCGCCCCCTCCTCCTCGTCACCCTCATGACAATTACTCCACTCCCACTCCCAGCTGTCGACCCAGTCTGACCGACTAGGGCCCCCTCCATTCCGACCCGACACCCTCCTCTCCACTCTTGCACCAGAACTGTCATTCGATACTTGGAGTATGTAATATCGTATTGATATATCAATTCGCCTATGCCCATTCTATTATATGATAAGCAGAAACTTGTATTTACCTCATAATCATGCATCATTATTTTATAGTTTCATTCGTTTCATGTTCAGCTATCAGTCAGTCAAATGCCGCAAAATAAGCGTCATGGTTTCCGGGTTATAGGAAACGTTGGTAAAGTTGGGTTATTTGTATTCTTAAAAGGAAGCAGAAAAAAACAAAGCGTGTAGTTACTTTAAGTTGTTGGGGAAAAACTATAGATAAGTTAAACCCATGTGAAGTAACTCACAGATTAACTTTATGTCTTCAGAAACACGAAACTCCACAGGCCATTGTTTAAGAGAAATCTTGTTGAATGAGTTCAAGAAATCTCGTTCATTTAACAAAACAGTTGCGCTTTGTTACGTTCAGTTCGACAGATGGAATCGTGGGTGTGACTAGAAGCATTATTTAAACGAGCTCTAGTTGAAGACTTCCTCGTATCCTGAGGCAGGAGATGACTACGAAATGCCTCCACAGCAAGAGTCGATGGTGGGCCACCCAGTAAAGGGGCCACTAGTTCAATATCGACATATTATTTGCTCTCAGAGTCTCTGCAAATGGTGCCAATGACCGTTTTGATGATCGTTTTAGGATTTTTTAAAAATTTCTTTTTGGAGATTTACAAGATTCGAGTCAAATTCCGCGCAAAGGTGCGTCACTAGTGTACGCACTGGAATGGATGGGAGTAGTTTGTTAGAGGATATTTGTTATCGCCCAACAATGCATATCTGATTGACACAGCGGGGTAGAAGACGTTAAATTTGTAAAGTGTTCGGAAGTTTGTATCACTTGAAGTAGATCCATGTCTTTTCTAATGGTACAGGGCATGCGTTCTAGGATCGCGCCCCGCCAAATTTTCTCATTATTTATATATTTAAAAAAGGGTTTATGTGGATAACGCCAAAAGCAGAGCCATTGAATGTGATTGATATTGTTCACTTGGGGAATGTAAAAATTGTTCGCAAGGGTGATGTGATAGAAATGTATGGTGAAAAAAAGACATAATGATTATTGGGAGGTCTTTTTCATGAGGTGAACGTTGTACATGAAGTAGATGAAAGTCAGGGACAGTAGCTTGAAAGAGATCTATTTTTATGAAACACTTGGGTGTAAATATTGTTAGATTCTGTATATAGGTAGTATTTAAATGTTGGATATACAAGCATTCAGTCAGAGCGTAGTTTGCCGTCATTTAGGGTTTGTCAGGAGTGAAGTCCGTGCAGTGGGGTGACCATTTTATAATCCCCAGGATTATTTCATATGCTACAGACAATATATATAATCAGATTATTGAATATATGACTAGAGACATAATTACTGCGCAGAACACACAGAGGCGGTTAAATCATTTTCATTCTGTGGTTAATATTTGGCGATTGTGTGTTTTCTTACGAGTTGACATTGTGTGCATGATTGAAGCTAATATTCTATATGATATAAATAATTAAATAATTACTCCAAAATGTATAACGAGTCTGAAACCTGAAAAGGAATTAATAAGTATGTGAAGTTATTTGAAAGGTTTTTAGTGAACGTGTGTTTTGTGTTGTAAATAGTTCTATGGCAAAACATAGAAAACAGTACGTTTCTTTTTAATCTTCAATCAGGGTGCTTACACGTAAGGGAAAAAAGAAGCGCGACTAAGAAAACTTGGTTTAGCCGTGCTATTCTCAAAATGTCGTTCTTTATTATAAAAGGTGCACAACTGAACATGATAACCGGTTGCCTCAAATTTTACCAAGTATTAGGAACAGGTCAATATTCCTGGTAATCTGAAGTACGGTCAATATTTAAACTCTTGATACATTGTTTAGTCCGTGTGCTCTTTTACTTGTGAAGGGTGTTGCTATTAGAGCATCATAGTCTTGTTATTAGAAATGGCACGATTCACATGGTTCGATTTCATCTCATTTCTTGTATAGCCATGTACTGTTTTAGTACTCAGAATGTTTGTATCCATGCTAGTTGTCCGCACTGGATTGTCTATACCCCATATGGGTAAAACACAAAGACCATTGATGCTTCCATATTTAGTGATTGGGGGGAATAATTTCTAATCTGATTCTATTTCGAACCTTTCGTGCTGTTTATTCGATCTTAGTTATCTCTATTATCCGAAAGAAATAATGTGCTAAGTTAAAAGGAGTAAAGAAGGCCCAAGGCTTCGGTGGCTCAAAGCCAACTGTTGCCGCATAATATGAAAATAAGATATTTTAAAACCACAACGAAACTAGGATTTAATAGAATTTCACATTCGGCAAATATTGTAAGTACAAAAGCTTAGGTAGGTCGCTTTTTCTAACTTTGAAATTCTGGCTAATTCTGATAAAAAATTTGGCCAATTCTGTTAAAAAGAGTTTCTACTCATTCATCCCCTTCAAAGAAATAGTTTTGTTTTCTTGCCTATTCGAAGAGAAATCGCCCCAGAGCGTGTGTAGCTTGTGATACAACCTGCTGCTAATAGGTAAAGCCGTGAATGACATTAGGAATGAATAATGAGATTAGAAATCCAGGTTCCTTAAAAAAAATTAAGCAAAACATAAAATAACTCTCTAATCAGTGTATTTGCTTTGTGGTGATCAGTTGGTCAGTGGTTGATTTTGAGCACTTTAAATTGATAACATCGTCATTTTCATTATTTAATATCTAATACCTATTGAACCATGTAAATCAGATATATATATTGTTTAATTTATCATGTCAATTGTTTCTTTGATGCTTTAATGTATAAAGTTATATTGTTAAAATAATCAGAATGTAAATGTATCATAAACTGCAACAAAAAGACATGTAGATGTGCCTGTGCTCTTGTTTGGAGGAAGAAGGTGAGTGGTGTGAGAGCAAACGAAATGTTGTTTTGCGGGGGAAAAGGCAACCTAGCTGCAACTCTGGTCATACTTTTTTGTACAGACTACAGTAACGTGCAACTATTATAAGGTCTGGCAAGGTTGTCCTTTTTTCAAACGAAATGACCAAAGTGACTTTGGCCTGTCTGAAGATGTATATAAGAAATAGAACTTTTCTACGAGAGGTCTTCATATGGTGGTGACTTAGTGTTTGAAGCGGGTGACAAATCCCAAAAATATGCGGGAAGCTGTTGTCGGACCCCTACAGACCAGGAACACCCAACTTCTGTACATAAAGTTACCCAACTCTCTCTTGTATGTGGACATGAGTGGACGTTTCAGACAAACAAATTATTATTAAAAATATCTATTGACAGAAACAGAAATTGTCCTGAGTTGTCTGTGGTTTTGTCTCGCCTCGCCATGGTCGCAGCACAGAACAGTACAGCAACTCCCATTTCTCCGAGTCTCGGCCCACCCAGACCACCTCGGGGACGAGACTCTTTACTGTTATTAAAGCATACGTATCTCTATCTGTCTTAAGCTGACGCCGTTTTCATACCAACCTAAATGTAATAGTGTGGTAAGGAAACACGGAAGCTTACGGCATGGCTAAGTCAGCTAATCACCCATCCCTCTTTGGTTGTCTAGTTGTTAACAAAGGCACAGCTTATGGTAAAACGCCAACCTGGCCCTCTTCCCCAACCAACCCCTCGACCACCAACCCAAGAGCACTGTGCCCGTTACTGTACTTTGATAAATTAAACACTAAATATGTTCTCTAAATCACTTAAATTGGTGACAAATTAATACCAAAACCAGTCTTAGTTAACTCGATGTGAACACACAAAAAAAAGTTGCTGTACTTGTTCTAGCTGGGTCCACTCCGAGCCGGATCGTGACTTTAATCCTTACCCGTTAACTAGAAACTGTACTGGAGCCACATATTGGCACACCTGTCATTATCACTCCTCCACACTGGCATATTCCGTGTGAAGTGAATACTTGACGATACTAACGGTTAATGTGCAGCTAATATGTCTTCATTGGGGAGTGTCTCCTGTCACGAGTTTTGTGCACTAGCAGTCTTGTGACCCTGACTCTTGGATCACGCTGCCATCTTTATCTTCACCTTTGAAAAATGAATAATGCATACTTCCAAGGTATGTATGCCAATAAGAATTCATTTAATTGTAACAATAAGTAGGTATACACACATTTTACTGATTTTAAAGTATTGAATTTTAAGGTTAGCCGATTCTTGAATTGAAAACTATATATTAGTTAATGTATAATCAGTAACAGGAAATATGTGCTCAAGTTTTAAGTTTAATTCGCATGCCAGTTCCACAGCTTCACTCCATCAGAGTTCGTTTAACCTCTAGGAATGCCTGGGAAAAGTAATGATTTAGGTCAGAGGTATAATCTTGTTTAGTTAGAGTTTTGACAGATTGAAAAGTAATTTGAGAAGGGGGAATCATTTAGAAATTTAAATAATCCGCTTAGAATCAGCTTATCGGGGATTATAGTCTGCACGGTGTATTGGTACTGGGAGCTGACCTCTGAGACGACTAGATCCTAGTCCAGGCCGAGTTTATTTGACGAAGATTGTGATGTAATCCACATTTCCTTTTGTGGCGTGAGAAGGGAATTCCCCCTATCCTGTTTGTACATGAAGAGACTGGTGACAGTAGCCTAGATCCCTTACGATCTCGGTACTAAATCGTACCATCTTTTCCTATACGGATATGGCAAAACTAACCCGGACTTGTCCGCAAAACATGGGCACTAGGATGGATTCTGTTAGCTCTAACAATTAGCTATTAAAGTATATGTCAGGGTTTTGTGAACGTGCGTGCAGGGGGCGGGGGGTATACACCGATTCTGTGAACGAAAATGATTTTGTAGATTTAAGGAAACAGGAGGTACCTCAAGAGGCAGTTGATAGGAAAATGAAACCATGATTAAAGAATATTTTTGCTTATAAAAAACATAACACCTACGGACTGCTATGATAGTTTAGAACATTCTCGGTGCTCTGTCGATAAGATGAGGAAATAACGGGAGAGAGAAACAAGAGTGCGTCACCCTCACGTGATGTTAGCTCGAGGACTCCACTTTGTGCACTCCCCGCCTGACGTCGCTGCGGTGTCCAGTCTTTCTGGTTTCTGAGTTCTTAAGTCTCAGCGTCACTGATAGGCAAAGGTTAGGCTAGGAAGAAGCGACTTACAGACGTTATTCAGGCGTAGTCTAACATGTTGTTGTCACTCGTGAGTGCTAGAAACTGAATCTTGAGCTCCATACGGCTTTTCTGACACCTTGCTTCACCACATTGATGTCAGTCCAATATAACCCTCTTCGTTGGAAACTTATTTTTAAAATTCATAGTTGATAACACATTAAACAAACGTGAGTCTTTAAAAAGATTGTAATTGATTAGCTGATATACTAATGAGCAGAGTAAGGTTGTACTACTGTGGATAGTATAAGGCGCGGAGGTGCGAGTCACACTAGTAAAAATTAAATCAATCGGCTGGATTTGACGGTGAAGTGACTCAGAGACCGACATTATAACCAGAGGTACCTTTTCTATTTATTTCATTTTCTAGAAGAACGTGATATTTTAACATGAGGTAACGGTTTCAAAGTGTAAAGGGACAAACACGTGGTTAAAACATAAGTTCACATACATGGAACAGACGTATGAGTTATCTTTAAACTTAGGTAAGGCTCTTGAAGAACACCTGCTTCCTTTAATATTTGCTTAGCCTGCCTGTATGCAGGTTGTCTAAACTTGGGTATAGTTCGGTCATAAGGATTAGCGATATTAGTCGAGGATTAGTAATGGGTCTCGGATACCAAGTCCTGGCATGATACTGAGAATAAATCAAGAAATTATTGGTGGTATTTGCCCT
Organism: Alentia gelatinosa; assembly: GCA_950022655.1. NCBI lineage: Eukaryota > Metazoa > Annelida > Polychaeta > Phyllodocida > Polynoidae > Alentia > Alentia gelatinosa. The sequence goes on along the minus strand of OX465583.1, from coordinate 44,089,964 downwards.
TGGCAATACCACCTCCATTATGCTAGGAATGTCAATGTAGCGATGGTATAGAGAACAGCAACCATAAACCTGGCCTATGTCAAGCTGACATGAGTTTTGCATGGAAAGATATGAATCTTTATTATATTCTTTTGCGATACTTTTGAGAATTAATGTACTGCTGTTACTGATGCCATATATATTCTGTATGGCACCTTATGCAGTGCACTACTATATGGAACACATTGATACATCGGCAGTGTTTCGATTATCATAAACAACGAAAATTCCTCTTATGTAAATATTGACTAGTCATTTTAACTTGACCCACAGTTGACAGGGGAATTGCAAAAGCTCTAGCCATAGGAAAGACATTCACATTTGCCTATGAACCTGTTTGCTGATTTGACTAGCCACTTGCACATGTGGTTCTCCCACTTTTAGTGCTCGCACGAGGCACGTAATTTCAGGATTATTTATATTGGTTTTAGAGGCGGGTAGAAGGATACAAAGATGCAATATCTAACGAATTATACATTGATCTAAAACAGCATTTATTATGTATGCATTCACGAAACTACCAACTACTTTATGCTAGATATATCCTACGCTCTTGATAATAATATAAATATTTATAGTTGTACAAACCCAGTTATCAGTAGTAGAGAAAATTGCATGTGCCTTTGCCAATACCTGTCATGAGCAATTGTTTCCAAAATCACTGCCATTTGGTGAGCCCGATCAACAGTGCTCTCGTTACTCTCGTTAAAGTAGAGTACACGTGTATTTAACGTCAATAGTTTAAATGAACATTCTTTCTAAGTCTCCCTCGGAGAGCACTCATGCTGTGGTACCGCCTGCCTGTTTGTTTAGCTGCCCATATTGATGATCCTTGCTAAGGGAATTAATGTAGTCAAGCCCGTTAACCTTTGCAATAGAATAAGGTGCACAACCACTTAAGTGACCAGTGGGTGTCATAGACTGTTCAAAACACCACTAATCACCAATCATTATTCGTGAATTGGCAGCGTTCCACCTTATACACGAGCAGGGATTATCTGCTCTACAAGCAAAAGATATTGATTTTTTACCTGAATCTAAAGGGCACGCTACAGCTATTGGAAAATAGTACTTAGATGGCTGAGCCATAGTTTATATCTCAAAAGGAAATGACTGGATACAGGCCAGCAACAAAACATGTACAGTATTTTCGTGTGCCTATCAGTTGTACTTTATGTATTTTTTCAAAAGTGTTCATACTTTTTTTTTTTATATAAACTATGAAGCCCCTTTCAACGTGAATACTTTTTGCATCTCCAGATCATGGTCTCCCAAACGGTCAGAGAAACGGGCGCGATCAAGGTCGCCATTATGGATGGGCCCAAGGTCATCAAGTCCATCAGGTGTGGACCTCAGCTTAAGAAAGTCACCGACCGCGCGACGGTCACCTCCACCAAGGTCGTCTTCTTTACTGACCACTCCACCACCGGCACACTTCTCTGGGTCAAGTCGAACGCCGGAGTCCCCCAGCTTGTTCAACCCGCCACCACGGGGCAGCACCAGCTTCCGGTCGGGCTTGTCCTATTCCGGTCTGCCACGTTATCCAGAGCCACCGCCGCTGGTTCCCATCTCCATGTCAGAACCTGCAACAGTCAGTCTCCCGCCACCGTTACCGGACTATTTCCGGAATGATGCCATGGATGTCGGCAGTAAGTGTTTTGCATGTCTCTTGAGCTTAAACGGCGGGGAAGGGGGGGTTGCTAAACATTTCTGAAATATTTAAAGTTATATTCGGGTCTCATCCTTATATTACTCTTTATTCCATACAATTCCTTATCGAAAGTTTTTTTATCCAACGATTTCTATATCCATCTTAATTTTGGTGTCTATTTGACCTCAGTCAGAATTGGAAATAGGAAGAGGAAACGTGGTCAGCTGACAGGTACAAACAAAGAAAATTGGTAATTGAAATAATATCGAATTTCGTGCTCCAATTTTGTACTTCCACTTTGTTGTGGTTGCGAGCCCTTATAGCCAAGTTGAAAGATAAGATGTTGCAGTTGATATTTCTTTGCGTTAATTATTCATCGTTTTCTAAAACATCAAACTTCTTCATGCATTTATATAGTTATTTTTTCAATATTTGATATTTGTTGCTTACCGCATGTATTACATGTATTAAGATAAGACATTTATTGCACTATCTAGAAATTAGTTTCATAAGATGGTTGTTTCTTAAACTGTGGACACTTTCATCAGGCATACTGTTTTGCGGCTGTTATCCTATTGTAGAAGAAAGGTTCTCTAACTTCAAAGTTTCACGTGTATATCACACATTACCACGGTCCTGCCTTGTTTCACCCTGCAGATCTGGACCTGTACAGTCTGCTCCAGGATCAGGAGTCAGATCGAGAGGTAAACACCAACCACACAGCGCTAGTTTTACATTCTTTCCACGTATTATTAGAACGACCTTATTGTAGTATTTATTTGAGAGCCGAATAGAATAATTATCTATAGAAAAAAAACTACTTTAAGAATTAGAATAGTTAACCAATAGAATAAAACTAGGAAACTCAAAAGGTAATTTTTAGTTTAGATAAACCTTGAACTAATCGCACTAAATATTCTGAAAGATAAAATTAGCGTTAAAGAAACTTCGAAAAGTGGAATTTATCCATGTGTGCATCCCGAACTCCTTTATACTGCATTCTGAATGCAGTCTTTATGAAAGATAGATGAAACCTTAGAGAATTCGGTCAAAGGCTGAATGGGGTGCATTATGGTAGTACCCACAGCACTGAATACCCACAGCACGTTTGGAGGATACGTAATTCGTGTTTTCTTGATCCGGCGCGTTTCTAAATTAAACTGCTAAAATGTTGTCAGCACTGTCACGACTAAGAATTTTAGCAGGTGGACATGTCTCGTTTTTGTTGCTATAGCCTATTGTAATCCACCTGCTTGCTGTCACTGTGGGAATGACCACATTTTATGCTTTTTGCTGCTAAGTACATATAGGGATGTGATTTCTATTTTGGTCCGAAGGCTTTACATTACTAATTAAGTATAAAGGTCTAAAGGAAATATCCAATCTGATTTAAGTGATTTCTAACATTTGTTATGGATTTCCTCCGTATCTATAGTGATAACTGGTGAATTAGATTTAATATTCATGAACTAACAAAATACCACTTTACAAGCCATGGAATTCCTAATTATGTCACAATTATTTGAATATTATTTCCGAGATACTTGACATATTGAATTATTTGATAATATACGATTTTCATAAAAGTGATGTTTCAAGTCCACCTTTCACAAAGAACCAGACAATCTTAAGTGTGTAGCTAATTTTCTATCTTTATTACATGTAACAGTTAACTACCTCCAATAACCGCTGCATTTCATTCGCGCCTCACCTAAGTAGCTGCAGCCACAGAACCGCCCCTAATGGCCGTTGTTGATTAAGTGTCTTATTCCTTGTATCTTGTCCTCTCAGTACGACTTCCTCCGGTCACTGGCCGGTGATAGGCGGGCGCCGTTCGGAGCGGCTCCGTCGACGTCGTCCGAGTCTCGCGGAGCGCCTCTGAGCAACTTGCGACCCCTGGTTACACCTACCTTCAGCATCTCCAGCGGCAGCTCCGTGGGCAACCACGGCGACAGGTCGTCACCAGACTGCATATCTATCGACTGACAAAAGATCTGGTCGGCGCTGTCGTGATCTGGGGGAAGCTCTCGTTAGCGCCACTATGGCTACCTTCAACACGGCGCTGATTCCAGTGTAAATACTTGTACAACAGCATTTGTAAATCAACAGTCCGTGTGTCATATCGGGAAGTGTTCATGTACAGACTACAAGACGGGCCGCGGCCAAGGGTCTTCCATCGCTCGTCCTCACGTCTGATTCCATTACTTTTGTAAATAATGATCGTACTAGTTTTAATATTGTTCTTATTTTGATGTTAAGACAAGAAGTCACAGTAATTAAGGTATCATTGTTTGTAAGACATGTTTTCATGATCGAAATTTTAGAGATAGATATGTGACACAGAAAGTAGGCAAAATATTGAAGGCAAGCTAAGTTTAGGAACATCCTGTTACTCCGTGCATGATCCTATCATTATGATACATGGTTAATTTATGCTTTTGTGAGCCATGAACAAAACTCGAGTTAATATTATTTCCGCAGTTAATGGATCATGGATAGAAATTGTATTTTAGGAAGATTATGCCATTGAATCACACACACTCGTCCAAAATATGATATATGTATGTTAGCCTCTGGAGTGAATCCATGAGTGTTTTGCATAAGCGAATGTGTATTTACTCTTGGTGCACTAGACGACCGTCTTCATCTGGAAGCCGGCTAGCAGCCATAGTTTACGGGCTCTAATTTGATTTCCTGATAATCAGCCATGGTTAGATGCAATGCTCTTTAACTTTAGGTTTATTGTCGTTAAATGAGTTTTTCTGTATATTTACTTTCATTTTAGTTTGGGTTGCTATACGATGGACTCCTACAACTCTGATTTTAGATCATCGAATTTTAGATATCTGCTTCTCATTATCTCCAGGGTTGTAGCTTTGATGTGGATCTTAATGATATATTTGGGAAACTTTCGTTGAAATGGAAGGAGGGGGGTAAGCTTCCTCTGCTTCTTGGAAAAAAGCTCGACAACAAAGCAACGTTTCAACATGCATGTGGATCTCAATGATAAACACGAGTTGAAAGTCACCAGGAATTCAGATTGTCTGTTCCTTAACATTGGCAGCTTTCATCGGATGTACTTTAAACCAAGAGTTAATGCATAAAGAAATTCTATATAATTTTGAATGAGTTCACTTGTGTGTATTTAATTGATAGGCGTTTTCTCGGATTTCTTGTTTATATGATAGGTGACATGAATGGCGATATGAACATTGGTTTGTTGCACCTGCTTTAATTTATAGGGATAGAGCTCCTATGTAAAATGTACATACCTTCGTATACGTGTATATACATATGGAATAAAACAATAAATGATCGATTTATCCGTTGTCTTCATCTCCGTTATATTTACCCAGTACCTCGACTTTAAAAATGTTAGATTATGTGTTTCACTACACAAAACCAGCCAGTTATCATGCACCAATTTTTCCTGACCTTTCTCCCTCGATGCTTGCCTCCTTTGAACGCTGCGCCTCTCGTCTATTCCTCAAATATGATTTTTTTAAAGAATTATTATTTATAAAATTCTGAGCAGTACTTAGTTTTTTATTTTGACTTTGCGATAGACGCCTGTACAAGTAGTGTGCGCTTTGCTATGTTCTCACTACATTATAAGCAAACATACGAAAATACACTTTACATAAACACATGGTGCATGGGTGGGGTGTGCTCATGTCAGAGTAGGGGATTGAAACTGTTCAGGAACCAGCCTTTGATTTACCAAGACAAAACTTAGTACATGAATATATTTCAAGTGCCTTATCCAGCTCTGGTTGACTGAATTCCAAATAAGCTATGCGTTGCAATGACTATCGAACTATCATTAAAAAGCAAAATTCTGATGATGGCGACAAAAATTATTCCTATATAGACTATAATGTGGTCGCTTGGCTTCTAAGATTCTACTGTTAAAAGAAAACATATGGGGCTTCTGGAATTTTCAATGATCAGGTTCATGGTTGAGAAAATCTCATTTAGTTCGACATAATAATGACAATGACTTAGTGATAATTTCTACAATATAAGAAATAAGAGTGGATAAATAATACGGAAAAAATATCTCCTGCGCTCTCACAGGTTCCTCTTTCCTCCTGGAGGTGTGGAGGGGTTTGCCGGAGGGTTCATAGTGGTTAATGAGATAGAGCTCTCACAGAGAAATCTCAACAAAAATAAAATGAAACACAACATCTCCAAAAAAGAGTGAGAGGTACTGAAAAATCAGTATAACAACATGGAGATTACTTTCAAACCGGCCGACAAGGGGGGCACCCTAGTGGTTCAAGACACAAGGGACTATGTGAGAGGTATCGAAAAAAACCTATTAAAAAAATGACCGGAGATCTCACAAAATCCCATAACCAGGATATAGACATTCATCGATAAAATGGTAACCAACAATGAAATAACGGAAAAGATGAGAAATGCTCTCAAAACGAGCAACCCAAGAACACCTTAGGTGTATTTCCTGCCCAAGATTCACAAGGGGATAATCCCCCCCCCCCTTCTCCCCACCAGGAAGCCCGGTGGTATCAGCCAACAGGTTTCCTCAAACCAGAGGTTCCAAAGATCAAGTCTTACATAAAGGACACCAATCAATTCCTACAGCTCATTGATGGGATAGGTAATATAGGAAAATCGGACATCATAGGGTCTCTGGATGTTGGATCCCTATACATCAACATACCCAGCAAAGGAGGGTCAAATATAATTTGAGAAAAGCTGGAAAAGACATGACAGGGCAGACAAATGCCAAAGAACAAAAGCATCATAGCACTCCTAGAAATGGTTCTCACAAAGAACAACATACAGTTTAATGATGACAACTATCTACAAATAGGAGGAACAGCCATGGGGACCAGACTAGCTGCATCATATGCCAACCTTTTCACGGAAAACCTAATAGAGAGAATCCTACAGGACTACCATCTCGAACCGAAACTCTGGTTGAGATACATTGACAACATTTTCTTCATTTGGGAACATGGTGAAGACGAACTGAAGAAATGACTGATCCGGCTCAACAACTACCATAAGACCATCAAATTCATGATGGAACACTCCATGGACAGCATAGCCTTCCTGGAGAACTAAATGAACAACGGCAAGCTAGTGAGTGACCTGTTTGTAAAACCCACCAGCACAAATACCATACTCCCAGCTACTGAGGGTGAAAAGAATATACAAAAACGAAGCCGACTACCAAAAACATGCAGGTGATAAAATAAATCAGTTCAGGATTAGGGGATACCCAGAAAATTAACTGAAAGACTGCATCGAGAAGCTCGCAAACATACGCGGAAGCACCTACATATCCAATGGAAATCTACTACCAAAAATAGTGGAAAAGAACTGGGAATTCTTGGGAAAATCCTCAACCACCAAAAACATGTTCGAGAGTAAATTGGTAAAGGGATACACATCTTGTTAGACAAATACTATTTCTTATCAAAATACATATGTTTATCTGTAAGAAAAATGTACTCATTTACAATCAACATTCAGTATGAAACTGTGTTATTACCTAGAATATGTTATCATTAAATTTTTTTACAACACAAGTGAATACCGGTATGAATTTCCATTGAAAATGCTCTAGTTAAGCCAAGTATATCATTTAACACTACTGAATATATGAAGTCTCTCATGTGATTATATTGATTTGGCACCATGGATAGTACGCAGTTATGCTTTATCTAAGCAAAGTTTGGAGAGAAGTATTTTGGCATTTAGAAACGTTCGATATAAAAATAAGTATAAAATGTGAAGCACCATACTAGGAACTAGTTGGTTTTTGTAGCAGGATGCCAATATTTTCATGACTTATTCTAACCATTCTTGATTTTCCATTGTAAAATTTTCAGTTAGTTATCTCTTTGAGAAATACATGTATATGAATATCTTATTTATACACCTTTAAAATCTACATACTGAACGTTCTATACTGAAATATTGTTTTTTTAGGCCACTCGAAAAAAACCAACTTGGTTCTCATCACCAAACCTTTTTTTTCTCCTTTTTTTTCTGGATCAGAGATGGCTTTTGAAGTGTCATAAAATTGACTTCAGACAAAGTTATTTAGATCATATCTTGCACTATCACTCTTAGGGAGCATTCATTAATTATCGCCCGGGGGGGGGGGGGCACAGTTTTTCTAACACCGATCGGTCAAAAAAAAAGTTGGCCCCCCCATGGGAATACCCCTAAAAAAGTTGCCCCCCCCCATGGGAATACCCCCAAAAAGGTTGGCACCCCCTCTTGGAATGCCCCAAAAAAACATCGCCCCCCATCGGAATAGGATAAAAGCACAGAGGAGGCTTAATTGATGTGGCATTTTTTCCATAAGGCTTTCCTTCTTTGCTTTAGAACAAACCCAGCTACATTCAGTCATTTGTCAAAACACACACCATGTGGAGGCCAGTTTCAATGTCAGTCATTACCATCTGGAGTCAACTCTATTGGAGAGGTGCTCGCAGTTGCACCACTGGCAGCCAATAGCAGATAATGTCAGGTATTCCTCGGCCAGTTTTACAGGAGAGTCCTTGGAGAGCCTATATATGAGAGGTTCATGTGTCCTGCTTTTAACATATGAACTTGAATCATATACCTGATTTGAATTATAAGATTCTGTAAGAATCATATACATGATTTGAATTGTAAGATTCTGCTAATGTTCTAACCCGAAATCAGTGAATCAACCCCTGCCAAACTGAGGCTGTATTTGGCAGCTAGCAGTCTTGCTGGAAGCCCCCATCTCTCCTGTACCCATGTAATCAATCATAAAGCTTGACTACCTAGAACCTAATTCTCAATGAAGTCACTTATTGAGACTAGGTTGTTCACATTCAAATATCCAGGAGCAACTGCTTTCTCGATTTGCGCCATCAATTCGTAGTCATCAGGCTCCCTTGCAGAATCTCAAAGGACCTTCACTGTTTCTTGTATCAGTATCATTGACATGCAAATACAGATGTTCTAGCAATTTGTTACAGACTGGCATGGTGTGAGGGATCTTTGGAATGAGTGGATCAATCTATGGTGTGGCACTACAGAAGGAAGTCCCATTTTCTTGCATGCAGAACCCCTTTAAGTACTCAATGCTCTTTCATAAATATGGTAATCTTATTGAAATAAGCAGCAACAGGGGCATTTTGTAGCACTTGATGTTGTAGCAAATGCTCTTAATTCATCAATGTTGAAGAAAAAACTAATGATCTTGTGAGACTGCATTGATTCTGGGACAAATGTTAGTGTTCGTCCATTGTTGTCTCCCTCCACATAAGTCTGTCAGACTGAGGGAGGGTGGACACCCATCTCGAATTGGCAAACAGGACTGTGACCATAGAAACTGAACTCCAGGGAGTGAGACAACTATAGTTACCTTGTGCATTAATCATTATTATAGTTGTACAACTAAGCTGATTTCTTGTGATATCAGGGAGTGAGACAACTATAGTTACCTTGTGCATTAATCATTATTATAGTTGTACAACTAAGCTGATTTCTTGTGATATGATATGAATGCATTTCATAACATCAATTTGTGCCACTGAACACATGCAAATATGGGAGTTTACATCCATGTTTAGCTGAAAATGTCGACCCCACAACAGAAATAGTGGACAATTTTGCCCCCCCCCCCCCCATGGAAATACTCAAAAAAAGTTGCCCCCCCCCCCCCATTGGAATACCCAAAAAAGTTGCCCCCCCCCCCCTAGGAATACCCCAAAAAATGTCCCCCCCCCCCCTAAAAACTGTGCCCCCCCCCCCTGGGCAATAATTATTGAACTCTCCCTTAGCTCCTTGGTTCTTAGTCTATCATGTGTATTGCCTGGTGTCTAATTGTCTAAACACCAGTCTACCAGCCTGCCTAAGCTACTGTAGCTGTCAGGCAGGCTTCTGTGACCCTGTCCACGAATACTAAATATATTTGAGAGATAATAATTTCTGTACAATGACCCTAATACAATTGAGTAGTGGATGGGATAGCCTGATGGTCACAATATAGGATCTACAATACATGACTCTTTGGACCCTTATTCCTAATTTCCCTATATATATGCTTGCAACTCAGGGTTCGGGTATAATCAGAGACCTAGAAAAACTGAATACAGCGATTTCGACGAAAGCAGGATGCCTAGTCCTAGAACTAAGCCTGATTTAGTCGTGTGGGGTAGTTTGCACTATATGTTGATACATAATACATCTTCAGACTCATATTCATGCATTTGTTGACGTAAAAATAAACTAATACAATCGAAGACGGTGAAAGCGTATCCCCTTTCGGCCAAACTCCGGATACATCATATATTTACTGACTTTAGCACACTGGACCGGATAGCGGAAAATTGGCGCGATTACAGAACGTAGATTTAGTTCCGTGTTTTCCCACATGGCGGACGACCTACTCGACGTCATAATCCAGGGTCGACGGATTCCCCCTAAATTCGGTTTGTTTGATGCATGTAACGCTAATCATACCAATATATTTGTAATTCTATCATCTTTAATAAGTTGTTTATATATTAAGCTCACAGTGTTATAACTCCTTTCACACGATATACAACCGTTTCCATGTGTTTCGCAGCCAATGACGTCAATCATCTAAAGATCAAACCTCACAACGACTCTTAGCACTATTTCCGTCCGAGCAGGAAAATATCTCCCCAATCTTCTATGTAATCTGTACAGTTACATGATCTATTATGATTACTAATGTTTTTAAGTAAATGAACATATCAATTAATAGTACGTTCATATATGAATATTTGGTATGACCTCAGATATGATGTGTTTTTAAGGTAATTGCGCAATAATTTTAATGGCTGCAGTGTACAGGGAGCTGGCGAGATATTTCAGGACGGCTCGTGTTTTCCTCTCTAAAAATAGCTGGCTGCAGATTTTCAACGACGAGGACTTCTACTGGTCAGTAAAAATAGAAACTATAGTGTTATTTTTATTCGATTCATGGCTCGTACTTGGAACGAAATTCAAATTATTATCGGAAAGATAGAAGCATGTATCTCTAGCAAGAAGTTCTGTGCAGTGTTTGGGAATGTGACGTTTTGGGTTTGAAGGGTGCGAGTTTTCTACACTGAACGGTCTCCGTATTCACGCCGACTGCTGTGGTAGTAGCAACTATTTTGACACTCTCCATGTGCATCGTAAAGCGTATTATGGATATGGGTCCATCGCCCGGTATATTTGACAGTTCTCATAGGGTGGTTTGTTTGTGATTTTAGACGCAGATTACAGTTATCTCTAAGTCCAGAGCTGTCACGGAAAAAGCTCCCATAACCGCGTTGCAGTTACCGCCATAGGAAGCCAGTCTGCAGCACATCGCGAGGACAAGCAAAGGTAGGCCTGTCATTCTGACGTTGATCGCCAGCCTTACGAGTGTCAACACAAAATCTATTTTTGGATACAGTTAGATGACAAATATATATATAGAGACCAGGCTTGGGTTTGAGTAGTAATAACTGTGTATTATTGATACAGTAACAATGTTAATTCTATTACTAGTGATACTACTGATAGGGATACCCATGCTTAATTTACTTGTAGTTGTAGATCCAGTGAAACGTTACTCGTTAGATCTCTAGATCTAGATCTAGATAGATCTCTACCTCTCATTTTCAATAGATAGTATTTCTGATCATAAATAGTGTAATAAATATATAGAATCTATTAATGACAATTATTGTGGATAATACCACCAGGTTTTCTCCCTAGCCTTTTACCAAACGGAGGGTTCGCACTGTTACCTTATTCGTTATTGTTTTTAAATTTAGATTTTTATTAAAGTATTCATGAGCTGCTGCATATATATAAATATTTCCGATAATAACTTAAACAAGTAATTGATTAATTTCGTGTTATAGATAAAGTAAATAGTATATAGATCTAGTGTATATGCTATCCATAACCCACCATAAGTAGAGATACCATATATTGGTTTTTTACTCTAGATCCTAAGTCAAATCTCACTGGTGATAGATTATCATTTCAGTATACCTGGTACACGATCTTAATATCTCTTAGTGTCTACCCACTGTTACCAAAGCTATATTTAAAAAAGAATGACTGACCTATGGTTCAAAGACCCTCGTATAGACAATTTATGGAAAATGATTGAATATTCAAATAGAATTAGAAACGTTATTTGATATTTTCCTACATTGTGTGGGAATAACATGCTTTATCGTTACAACAGTATATTGCCCAAGATTTGGTTTAAATGAGTTTTTTTAATTAGGGTATAATTTATACATAAGTCACCGAACTTGGCTTAGAGCTTATCTTCCGTTCGGGCCCTCTTAATCAAGAGTGATTACAGACTAAATCAGTTTATTATTATTCAAAGTGAGCTAAACACATCATATTTTTCATAGCCATTTGGCCTCGTGATAATTAGATGTTTGATGGTGATGGAAATGACAGGTAAATATACCTTTAACCTGTATAGACTATCTGCCATTGTCAGTTGCAGTCACAATTGAAGGAGTCAGGTTCCACCAATAAGAATAGTAAAAGAAAACTTTCTCTAAGGGAGCGTTAATCATTTATGGCAGGGGGTGTGTGGGTTTTACTCTGTAAATCCTCCAAAATGAATCCCCCCCCCCCCCCCTCGGAAATACCTCCAAATGAAATGCCCCTCCTCTTGGAAATACCTCAAAATAAAGCGCCCCAGGAAAATACCCTGATATATGCCCCCCCCCCCCCCCCCAGGCAATAGGCCTTCTTCCACTGGACGGTGTCGCACCTTATCTTCTTAGTTACGCCACAGCCGAAGCCAAACATTCACCTGGCAACATATACTTTAGCATGGGACCACTGAGTGTATGAACGTAATACGTTCATAATACCTGTGTACATTATTTCCAGAGAAATAACAGTGATTGCATCGTATTCTATGGTATTCCAGCTACAATTTGATGTGTAATACATGCATATCACCTGAATGATACTTTAGATACACTTTAGATAACACAGGTACACTGAGACTGGATACAGAATAATACATTGGCAGGGCTAGGTTTACTATGCTTTTTCCAAATTAAAACCAAGATAATTATCAACAATGAAGTTTAGACAGCCCAGACTCGTTGATACAATACCCTAGTTTGTTCCAGCAATTTAATCTGTCAAAAAGCAACACTCCTGCAATCACACCGACCATTCACACTTTAGGTGTGATTGCTATGTTTCCCTATATAAATGTGGCCGCACTCTGCTGTGCTTGTCCGAGCGATGGCCTAACTTACCATAACACCGTTAGGTTGCGTTGAACGGCAACACCTGTATAGCCTACTGTACATGTGTGTATATAAAGACATGTATGTATATACATGTATAGTAATGTTATGTAAATAAAGCCAGGTGAATTCTGGTGTGCACATTTTAAACTTCTATAATAAAATCCTCCAATATGCAGCCATCCAGCCCTTTAGGAATGTGGACCACTAGTGATGGTTTAAGAGCAATGACTGCAAACTGGGTAGCATAGTTATAGAATTAGATATCCACCATCTAGGAAGTGAACCCTTAGCCTGTCAGGCAAAACACCACCCTCACATTGTCACTTAGCAAGTCTACTGCTTTATAATAATAAATGTGTACAATAAAGTGTGATTCACATGGAGAGACTCATGTACTTGAGACCGGTGATCTTTACACCGGCCACCATCTTTTCCCCAGTCTCCAATTACTTTCCCTCTGTCCAAAAATAGGCCTCCCAGTGAAACCTTTAAAACCTATAAAACCTATAAAAACCTATATTTTGATTCTTGTACCTTTATTTTATTCAAAGGAACCTATATAACCTATAAAAACCTATATTGTCAGTGCCATGTAGATTGATGTGAACAGGAAGTCTTAGAAGCTAACTTGACACTAAGTTAGATTGTCAAATGACAAGAAATCCACATAATCGATTTATTTAAGAGATAAAAGTGTTTAGGAATCAACAGTTGGTGTGACATTTTGCCTGGGTTGGCTTGCTTGTTGGAAACTCAAGACATATATACATGCTTGCTGGGTATAACCTGATGAGCCAGGCATCCTGGCATCCTGCAATTTAGTACTAGGTACATTTTTAGAAATCAAGAACTCAAAATAAGCGATTCACTATATTTTGACTCTTATTATGCTGAATATGTTAACCCTAAAAACCTATCTTTTGGGCCTTGAAAAACCTGTAAAAGCCTATATTTTGATTTTCAAAACCTATAAAAAACCCATATTGAGTAACTGGGGCACTGGAAGGCCTGCAAAAATCTGAGCAGAATACTGAAATTGAGCTTTCCCATTTTTGAAAGAAAATGGTGGATCAGATACATATAGAAGGATATACCCAGTAAATAGTCTCAGACATGCTCCCTTTCACAAGGTACATAATCTCTGACTTGTAGCCTTTTTCCCATGTGAATACCTTGCTGGAGACTCAAGTGCCCATGGTTAGCAGCCAGTGCAGGGTACTTAGTCACTGGTGCAGGGACTTTTCCCATGTGAACATGTATAAGAGTACACCAATGAGACTAGGGGGCCCTCATTACCAGTGGGAGGTATGCTAATCTTACAGAAATCCAAGACTAAAGCGAAACTCATTTTTACTTTCATAACATTGGTGCCAGCCTTTCACTCCAATTCTATATAACTATATCAAGTTGGTCTTTGACTATTTGAAAGTATGACAATTCTAATGAGCTCAATCCAGAGAATGTTCTCGCATTGATACATCTTTTGAAATGTTCAAAGTACAGTTAAATATTCTGTAGGCATTTTTTGGATTACTGATTGCCACACCAAGGAAAGGATATCCCAATATTTGGCACCAGAGCACAAGAAAAGCCTTGTCTTGGCATGTAGAATGCCATCACATGAATGCAATCTATTACAGATGCTAGGTGAATGTCCACCTAGCTTTTGTTAAAATTTACAATCAAACCAATACTGCCAACTGAATTAATGAAGATTAAAATCTAACCAAATAGTTTTGTCAGATCCCTGTAAGCAGTGACCACACAATGTCAGCTGACACTATCTTTCCTCATATGTTGTTGGTCTGTGTACTATAAACATATGTAGCAGAGGCCAATCAACGTCATCAAATTTATGGATGCCAATGGAACACCCCTTTTATCAGGGATGCAAGTTTGCCGACAATTGACGGAAATCAGAAGTTTCTGCATCTCGAAATATGATCATTAACAAAGTATGAAAATCGTAAAATAAAACTAAATTCCAAGAAATTCTGGCAGCAGGGAGCTTTTTCAAAACGTGGGCTAAGTCTTTGGTTTTCAAACAGCTCCCAGGCTCTCACCAACGGCGTATAAACCTCCAGTCAGTCTTTTGGCGGCAGTTAAACGCGCCAAGGGCCGTTGACACTGCCGTCAGAGTTCCGTCAAGTGCCGAAATTTTGTTTGACGGCACAGGGGGGGGGGGGGGGGGGGGCGACCCCCCCCCCCCGAGTTTTTTTTGTGTTTTTGTTTCCGAATTTTTCATCAGTCCCGACTTTCATCCCTGTTTTATACTAACCTTAGAACCATTGTAGATCTATTACAAAATTTGTTTATATCACAGGAGGGCCAGAAGCTGTCTTACTAATGTAGGAATACCCATAATTATCACAGAAAATGCCATAGAAGAAGGTGTTGCAAAGGTTAGAAAATCACTGGTTCTGATACCAGTTACTACATGGGCAGAATGTAGGTTTTTCTGTTTTCTGAGGATGTCCTGACAGTTAAGTAATACACTCTCATAGTAAATTATTTTGTGGAATTTTTGTGGTGATGAAGGATATCTGCTAGCAAAATAATAGTCATGAATAAGCAATTGAAGGTATCATCTCTTGGGTAATGTTACTGTGGTGATTTGGGAGGATGTTGAGTGAATTCCATCAAAATACACATTCATCACAGCAACTGCTATTTATCTTAAATTTTCTTCAGGCAGCTGTTGTTTTATCTGGGTTCATTTATTGAAAATATGTACCTTTATGGTGACATATCAGATTACTCAAGACATAAATAACAATACAAGGACATGCAAAAACCCTGTGATAGTCTCTGTCTCAATAGGCCAACAATTTTGCTGTTAACTTTAGTAAGATGATCTTTGAAAAACATTGCACTTAACATTATCTCCGAAAAGCTCTTGCATGTCAGATTACTAGAAGTCTTACTATGATGGGCCCCAACTCCACAGCCATGGCACTGCCAGCTGTTAAAGTACCTCACTTATTACCCGACAATTACCATACCTATGTATGTGTAAATTTCTTAATTCTGCTAGAAGAGATCACACATTATTGGCCTCTAAATTGTATAGATTATCTAAAATGCACAATTCTAGAATAGCAAAAATGTAAATCATTGAAGTTGAAATCCCCCCCCCCCCCGGTAAATACCCTCATATGAACTGCCCCCATCCAATAGCTCATGCCCACCCCCTGCTGTAGATCACCTAATTTCTATTGCAAAGAGACAGTATTGTGCATATTTTTTTACGACATATAAAATCTGTGTAGTTTCGATGTTAGAAGGGTAGGAGATCATGCAGTGACATTCAGGAAATGTATATGATCTTTTAAAAAAATCTCTTGTCAAATAATGCTGCAGCCGGGAGTTAATTAAGTTATATCTGTCCCTCGTGCATGTAGCTGTTATTAAAGGTTTATTTTGTATGAGTTAATTAAAATCGATGTTCTTAAAAGGTAGATAACAATGTTATTTTGATGTTCTCAATATTGTAATATATAGTTTATCCATTTAAACCAGAGTTGTGCTTAATGACAAAAACATTGTCTTTTGAATTAAGGGCACAATTCTATGTTGCTGCATTGCTACCTAATCTCAGCGTTTCTGATCTGACAGTTAACAATCCATTTTTAAGACAATGGTGTTAGCATCAAGCCGCGATTTGCACGACCAATTACCAAAAACGATAAGGCAAGGTATTTTATGCATGGCTTGACCAATTTTGGACATCGTGTCTTAAAATCAAATAATAATTCACTAAAACTGGCTTACCATCCTCGTACGTCAAAAATATGCGGTGAACTTATTGATCAAGTATATTCCATTGTCGAAGGAATGTGTACCATATGATTTAGATAGATGATCTATGGGAGATCAAAATCTGCAGTCTCTCAGATTGCATTAGATCTCCCCGTTTGAGGTTCATTTCCTACAAAAGATTCCCGGCCAAAAGCCCCATAACAACCCCCCCCCCCCCCCCCACACACACACACACAGAGAAACACTCAGAGGAGAGGAGAGGATAACCCCATTGTCGGGCCGTATTACCGTCAGACTGCACTTTGTATAGTGCATGGCCTGAATTTTGACATAAACACCGTATTTCGTCAATCGTGTCTACCATTTCAAGGGGATTGCCCACTAAACCTTGGGATGCTAAACACTGCCCTGTATAGGGAAGCATACTAAGAGGAAGTGGAGAAATATTGGGTAGGTTTGATTCCATGGATGACGATTGAAAAATCTCAGCTCCAACAACATTTTGCACAAACTGTAAGGAAGTTATTAAGAACCGATTCAGACTCCTTACACTTAAGGGGAAAAAAGCAATGCGATGCAGAATACTGTTAGTGATTTTTCTGGCTTGGATATGATCAAACAACACACATCTTCAAAGGAGGCATACAGAAACTGGGTGGCAATGTATGCCCATGAGTATCCTTACATTTTTCAGGTAAGAGATTCTAATGACAGAACTGTTGTGACAGGATAGTGTCCAATGACAAACTAGTGTGGTTACCTGATCCCACCCCCGAAGACTAAGGTCTCTACTACAAGGACTTCAGCATAGTGTATGGAACTTAGAAGGAAACCCACGAGATGAAAATAGCTTGGTCTGTTCTCCACTGAGTTTCACTGCAGAGTAATTCATGAAGCGAAGCTGAGTGAACTACTCTGTGGTCAAACGAGGTGGAGTACGGACCAAGTTATTTTCATTGAGTGGGTTTCTAGTTTTATCTCACCCCGTATAATGTTTTTTATTGATGAAATAAATCAGCGAGTTAGCCATTGAGTATTGGGTACACGAACTTTATGACCATGGAGTTCCCAATGTTAAGCCTATGAAGAAAAATACCGGGGTGAGATAATAACACTTACGAGCAGAACAGGCCGTAGTCTACTGTGCCCAACAAAGCAAAACTGCCGAGTGAAAGCAGCCCTCTTTATGTAAATCTGAGAAAGATAATGCTCAGTCAGAACCGCTGGATGAGAATCTTGAGGGAGATGCCTTAATCTACACAATCAGGATCAGGGATGCAAGTGATGGTTATCAAAAGAATTTGGAAATAAAACTTAGCGCGAAAAATGACTGGATACTGTCAGGACTGAGGAGAAAGCATACCCTGTGCCGTGGGATAAAGATAGAAAGATCAGCTTACCATTTCCAGGCGAACAGCATTATGTGCACGGAGGATGAGAATGAGACCGCCGTGAAGGTAGTGTACCCAATACTCAATTGCTAATTGGGTAATTTATTTTATTCATTGATAATGTTATACGGGATGAGATACAATCATTCTATAGGCAAGATATGTGCAGAAACCAATATTATTTTCAAGAAAAATATTTGAAGCTATAGTCAGATCCTTTAGGTGATGTGACAATTTAAAGTTAAGTAACACCTCAAGGCATTTTCGCCCTCTCCCCACTCGCCTTCCCCTCGACACATGCTGCCTAAAGATATCCTCGGCCACGTAGCCACTGCTACCCACCAAACTGCTTGCCTGGGAAGGGTTAAGAAGACCTTGTTTTCCAAATATATATCTTTTCAACTAGGAATCTGAGTCTATTTTGACCGGATGCTAGCTTGTTGTAGTCAGATGTTATAGTGGCGGCCCTGGAGCACGGCTGTGTGCAAATAGCATTGATTCAGTCTAAGTTTGTTTGGGGTATGGCAAATTTGTAGATATTTCGGAATGTTAATCGTTATAGATGGCTATTTTGACATTTTAGATGTTAGTAATTTTACTTAATATTTGCATCCTTCAGAATGCACAGACATTAAGTGATTTATCAAAAGAAAACTTATGGCCAAGCAGATTGCTGTTTTGCTGTTCAACACTTGAAAATTGATGCCAAAGTAAGGAAACTTAGCAGAAATACTTAAGGAATACTAAGTTAGTGTGCCAGGATGAAGGGGCGTATCGGATTTTCTATACGTATTTATTAAACTAACGAGAATCGGCCCGTCATCTTGGCACACTATATTAGCATTCCCTTTATTATATACATATCATTACCAATAAAATGTACAAAATCTGCCTTAATCGATTATAAGTAACAAACCCAGTCGTTATTGATTCATCATAAACCCATACATATCAAACAGTATTGCACGCTTTGAAGCTCCTGACCAAGAAGCCAATGCAGTGGTAGAACACAACCTCCATCCACAGCTTTAGTATTACATGAAGTTCTCAGAACAGTTAATTTGACAACCGCTGGCATCATTGCCTCGCACAAGGCGCTTCGGGGCACATCAATAATCGGCACTTCTAGCCGTTTTATGACGTCGCCATGACGTTGTCACTTAGCGACATCCATAAGAACATGCATAGGAACACATATTTATGTCAAAATGTATGTAATAAAATGTGCACAGTATCCAAACATATGTCAAACAATCATGTCTGAAGCGAGAATGAATATAGCAGTAGCACACTGATTATGGGAAACCCTATTGTTTTGAATAAAAGTAATTCGTAAGGAAGTTATGTCACTGCCATAGATGGCAAATTTCCTATTTTTCAAGGATATCCTCGTTTTCATTTCCAGTTTAGAATTATCCTAGTTAATTACGTAAAACAAAGAAAGAATAAATTAGGCCTCATTCAAACAAGAAATGTGGTTCAAGACACCCCAGCCCAATTCTATATCCAATAGTGATGTGTTTTCCATGTTTTTCCATAGTCTTTCTGGGGCAGTAAGTTCTACATGAAAGATATTTTTTCTCTTTTTTTTCATTACCTCATCTGACATCCCTACACTACATAATTAAACAGATTTTTAGACCAAAATTACAGCAATTTCTCACCAAATCAAAGATCTTATATTTGGAATTGTTTTTTGATTCATACCTCTCGATCTTTGTTTTAGTTTATTTTTGAACATCGTCGAGAATTCAAAGCTGCTCATTGAAAATTACAATAAGTCATACCCGCTGATAATGCCTGAGGAAACACTTTCATAGTCAATAGTTACATGACTCATTGCATACCTTATTATATCCAAGACATATGTTTGTGTATTGGTGAGCCGGGGAGATGTCTATAAATCAAGTTCTGAGTTTTACCTTGCATTTTAAGCAGCTTTTTCATCACTGTGCCAGGGGAGTAAATAGTCAGTGTTCTTGGGTTGGTACTCAAACTTAACCATGATTCCCTCACAAACCCCCTACCAGGGTTAGGTCTATGAAGAGACATCATTGACGATGTCATTTCTTCCCGAGTCAGTATACAGTCTTACTCGGCCTTGTCGGGTGGACAGCAATGATCAATCTGTTCGCCCTCTTGGTTGCCTTGCCTCCACGTGGTGCAGGCTGTATATGCTTGCATGCAAGTATAACTAAAGCAACCAGGGTGGGAAGTTAGTTCTGTGGTTAAGAGCACTGGAGTCATAATCCAAAGGTCGTCTGACTTTGTTGGTTTCAGTCCCATTGCAACCAGTTTTCTCCTTTAGCCCAGCAGTGATAGATTTACTGCTATATCAAAGGCCCATCCTTCTCATACCATGTTTATGTGGTGTGGGAAGTAAAAGAACTCTCACCTTGGTAAATGTGTAGGGGTGAGATTTTACTTAAGTTCATCTCATAAATTCGATCAAACCCAAAGTAAGTCTAATAGGACGAACTGAACGTTAAACTACCCAAACAAACAGTCTTTCTTCAATTATGTCCCTCCTTAAATTCTAAGCTTGGTAGCTCTTTTCTTTAAATGATCTATGGCAAACTCTGTACCTCCTTTTTATTAGGACTCTACCAAGCTATGGGTATACAAGTATATCAAATATAATACTGATTAAAAAAGAACTTATGATCAGAAAACCATTTTGATATAAAGAAAAATGATATAAACCATAACAAGGGTTAATGTGTGTTTCAAAGCACTATAATGAGGACTGAAAATACACTTATACAAGGCCCTCTTCTTGTCGTAGTACCCCTCGTTCCCCCACACGACCAGCACACTGTGTAGTCACCTCGCCCCGTGCCTGTGGTCACACCTCATCAATATTCACACCAGCCCTTGTCTCAGTGGTCACACAGCTGCCTACGTGTGGTCACACAGCTCCCTCTTTTACAGCCCGCCCGCCGCTCCGTCGCAGGTAAAGGCGATCTCTGGCCGTGATCACGTCGACCCCACTGACCTTTACCTGCCTATCATATCAGATTACCATGGCAACCGGAGAGAATCTCTGAGAAGGGACAGGAGGCGGTGGTCGGCGGCGCCGCCTGGCGGGCATTGTGAGGCTTCCCTGCCCGGCGCGCCCCCTGGCGCTGACAGGGTGGCACCTGGTGGCAGGGCAGATGACCTTTGTGTGCCGTTTGCTGCCGGTGCACGATGGTCGGCCAGCTCCTCCAGGGTTGGCCGTGCGTCTGCCAGGTGTCTCCTGTCTCCAGTCCAATGTCCATGAGCTCCTCTAGTAAGGTAGCCAAGCAGGCAGGTGGGGCTTACGGTGGTGGGAAGTTAGCTTGGTAAGCGGAAAAACAACAGCGGATCTGTTGTGAGGAAAGTAAGTAAGTGAACCGGAAGGCCAGTAGGTCTGTAGGCAGGATGACAGGTAAGCACAGGGAAGAAAAGATGTCTAATGGGAGTATCCCTTCAGCAAGATCCCTACAAGACTTCACCTGATGAGCCCAAGTTCTAAGTTATTAGTCAACACCTTTTGTCGTCCAGAATGTGTTTTCAGTTTGTGCTTTGCCTTAAGGCTTAAATCAAAATATATGCATTTTAGCAATACTAAATAACAAACGTGTTGTTCCTAATTATTTAGCTGATATGAATAGAATCCACCAGTCTAGCACTTGATTGTGATGAAATACTTATGTCTGGAGATCTACAAGTGCATGTATATTAGAGGGATCATCAAGATATAGGGAAAACCTTGTGGGAACAGATCTGTGCAGTGACAAGTGCACTGGGGTCATCAAATTGGGCTTTATCATTAATCATCATTTTTGTCTTCAGTCAGGCATGCCAGCCGCTGTTCTGTCGTAGTAGCTACGGATCAGAGGTTATGTTGAAGAGTAAGACTAATTCTAAGCATTATACTGTATATCAAAATGTATCATTAACCTGCTACACATATTTACTGACTTGCTTAAAAACATATTTCGACCACCAGTTATCTAGGTTGCAAGAGAAGTCAGTATACATTAGTGAATATATGCAGAGGGGCGGAGAACTGGGCAAATGAGCTGTCTCATTACACTCCCGCTGGCAGCACAACTACAACCCCCGCCACGACATAAACAATAGATACTATACCAAAGACTTCCACTCCCTATAACAGCACACTACGACAGTACCACTCATCACCACAGTCGTGATCAATATGTTTGTTACTATGTCAATTAGCCATTCCCACTGTTACTGACATAACATATAATTAGTAGTAAATTAAAAGAGAGTTAGTTAGTGGTTTTCCCATGACGGGCAGGTCGTGAATTACTGCGTGAGGCGTTATCCGAGCGTAGTGAGAAGCAGACCTGACCGGAATGTGATAAACACTAACACTACTGACTCGAGTTCAGTTTAGTATTTATCCTACCCAGTCTCCAATAATTCACTTGTTACCCTCGTGCAATAAATAACACTTTACTGCACGCTCGCCAGAATACAGTCAGCCAATGTTAAGCCGATAGCGGTTTTTATTAGGGGTAGGATAAAAGCTCATTAGCACACCAACCACTGTCCACTCATTCTCAGTGCAATATAGACGATATAGACACTCATCTGTTCACAATTCACGGTCAATATGATTGTGGATATCCCTGCCAGACACCACTACTCTTTTCCCGACACTAATTCTCATCACATTCCTAGTAACCACACATCTCCATATTTACCAATACGACTACCGCCACGACACCCGCCACTATGTCAACCAGAAACACCGCCAACATCATCCTTTGCCGCTAGTCGTTACCTGACCAGGTAGCACCAGTGATTGGGTAGAACCACCATCACCACACCTGGTTACCTGCGCCTGGGCAGGACACCTGGGTCGAGACTGGAGATAACTGCCAGGTAACACCCCCCCCCCCCCCTTTCCATCCTTTGCCCAGCACCAGCTGCTGACAACCCCTGACAGCACCCCCTCCCCTCTCCGCGCGTGGGCGGGTGGTGCTGGCTGGGATCCCGCGCTCAAGCTCTACGTGCCTTGTATCGTGTGAAGTGTGCCGGTCAGTGCCCTGGAGGAGAGACGCAGATGACAGCGGGGTGGATAGGGAGGACATGCATCTACTTTGGCGTCAATACTTTCAACTATATACGGCAGATCA
This sequence comes from Alentia gelatinosa, assembly GCA_950022655.1. Lineage (NCBI taxonomy): Eukaryota > Metazoa > Annelida > Polychaeta > Phyllodocida > Polynoidae > Alentia > Alentia gelatinosa. The sequence continues at coordinate 44,066,737 of OX465583.1, read as the reverse complement.
ACAGAGCTATACCACAGACCCACTTGGTCGTTTCGTTTTCTTACGCGCACCTTCAGCCATTCTTAATGTTAGAAGATTAAAACAGATAGACTATAAACAGGAGCGGTAATAATAAAAAGTATTCTATTTTGGACAAATATGTAAAAGCTAAGGTGGCTTTGAATTCTCTGTGCAGCTCTGTTCTTTCGTTGCTGTTCCAGTATTAAAACGTTAGCGCCATGCAAGGCTAGCCAGCTCAGAAGTTGAGATGTAAAGGATTTCTTATCAACTGTACACCTGACAGGCCCTGGTTAATCCCCATTAGACGGGAATACGTGTTGGCAACGAGAGCGCATTACTAAAACTAGGGTAAAAAAGACTCAATCCATGTTCTTGACTGATTCGGTGATACGCCCAGAGACGGGGAAGGTACAAAAACTCCAGATTGGATTTGATAAAGGGAGTTTGAAAATGATTTTTGGTCCTTTTTTGTGCTAGTCTGACTGTAGAAATGCCTTTTGTCAGTGTGTTTTGTCTATTCATAGAACTGTTGCATTGTTGTCGATATACTGGCAGCACCATACAACATTTGTGGAAGTTTTTATTCTGTTGGAAGTGCGACTAGGGAAAGAACTGATATTGTATTCTCGACAGAAAGTCTGTATTACGGAAGGAAAGTAGCTGTCATGGAAGGCAGAGTCTGCTAAAGCGTTAACGTTAATCAATTTCCCACCTGATTAACTTCGGCACTATCTACCACGCCAATCAGTCTTCACCAATATTATACCTAGATAAAGCTTAATGATTTCGTCTTAGACTCATTAGAATTGAGCAACCTTGATAGCAGAGTTCAGGTATGACAACTATATATATACTGACTGAGGATTACATGAAATTGTAACACATCAATTGCAAGACATTTGTAGTACTATGTAACTAGGTAAGATAAACATCACTGCTGAAAGAAATAAGCCAAAAAGAGTAGCAAATGTAATTATTTGAGGTGTACTTACTTTAGGCTTAGCACTAGTATTGTGATCGTTTGTAGAGACTGAGAGAAATACATGCGCAGGATTTGTCAGTCAACAGGACTGTAGTGGGAGCCCAAGTACAGCTACAATATTGTATTAGTCTAATAATCTATGTACTCTCATAAATGATCGACATCCATACAAAGAGACGTACTACCTCGTGTTTATGGTTCTTTTTAAACCTTTACCAGCTCGATGAAAATAGATAGAAAGTCAGCGAAAAGAAGGATATCGGAAAGTCGACAAGTTCTGTGAATTTCTATCAGGGTAGAATTACTGTTTCCTGATTCGAACGACTGGCAATGTTTTGGGAATCACTGAATCGCACCATCGTAGAATTCTAAAAAAAAAAAATCAAAATTGTAACTGACACAGAAAGGGTGATACTGTTGTATGTGCGTGTGGTGTGAAGAAGTAGCGGAGACTTGCGAGAAGCCATCCCGGGGACGGAAGCCCGAGCTGCTCGCCTTGATAACCCAATCAGCGGACGGCGCCGGGAGCTGCTCGGCAACGTGACCGGCGCCGGCCGCCGCAACGTGAGCAGGTAGACGGTGTGTGCACGTGCTATCTAAACCCCGCCCCGCGCCCGCCGGCCCCACCTATTGGCCCATCAACCACCATTGTCTTGCCGGTACACGTCCTAATGTAGAGTCGTAACCGTTGGCGGCAGTACTACATGTAACTTACCATCCCCACCAAAAGAAAGATGTCAGTTGGAAAAAAAGGGGGGGGGGGAGAAGATAAAAGCAAACAGAAGCTGAGAACATGCAGGGAACACTAGCCGACTTATCGGAGATTATTTGTCGCTGTGACGACATTGGAGGAAACCAGTCTCGCAGTCAGGACAACCACGCATCCTGTGACGTACATGGGACGAGAGGTGGTGAAAGATACTGGGTAAAGCGTTGCCATGGTGACTGTTTACGTGTCCTCTACTTAGATGCCTCGTTGAGGGACGAGGGGTGGGGCGGGGCTTGCAGTGGTTGGGGGGGGGGGGGGGGGGGGGGTAGTGGTCACCAGTCCCACCCTCTGACGGGCCAGAACCAGCCCCGGCTCGATCAGAAGGCTGGCCCGCCGGGTACAACCTTGAGGTGTCTATCTGAGGCTGTATGCTTGTATTGGTGTGAAGGGGCGGGGTTCCTCTGCTTCTTGTGACTGTCATCCGTCTTGTCAATCAGCGCGTTACTTAGGCGCCCTTTGTTCTGCCGTGCACGGCGCATGATTAAACGCCGCCCGCCCTCACGTACAACCCCTGGTCTTAACCAGCCTCCTGTACGCCCGATGCCATAATGTGGTTTGCATTTTGCCTAATGGATCGTCTTAATTCGACCACAGAGAGGCTACTCGTGCTAACCACGGAATGGGGATAGGGCAAAGACGGCCGGTTGTACGCGAGACAGAAACGGGTGCTGTATGGTTGATTAGTTAATGGTGTTTTATGCCGAAGCAGCTACCAGAGCCGGGTGTGTGTGTTGGGGGGGGGGGGGGGGAGGGGGTACAAACCAGAATTGTGGCGATATTGTTCTGTATCTCTATTAATTGAGTCGTTTGTATCGTGATGCAAACATCGCTTCTAATTTTAGTTCACTTAGACGAGACGAAAAACTCGAGCTCTTTTAACGTTGGTAAGAAAGAACTCATTTATAGTTTTCATGAGATACAAGTTTAACTTTCGGAACGGGTCAAAGGGGGAAAACCCATAAATTTGTATTGCAAAGAAATAGTCATAGTTACTATATAAGATGCTATCTTATCTTAGCATAGGTAGTTATAGGTAGGCCATAGAGGTTGATGATATTGTATTTTACAGGATAATTGGAGCAGATATAGGGGATTAAGTACGTTGATAGACGGTGACAAGACAAACGGGATTCTTGTTATAGTATAGATGGTTACGGGTAGAGCAGACAGGGCACTAGTTGTGATGGTAGTATAGAAGGTAATATGTAGGACATACAGGGTAATAATTGTGGTTGTTGCAATGAGGGTAATAGGGCATACAGGGTAGATTCATAGTTGTAAAATGTAGTTGTATAAAAGGTAGTATGACAAACGGGTTTCTAATTGTAGTTGTTGTATAGATGGTAATGTGTCTGGCAGTATAGGGGGTAAAGGTCTAATTGAACAAATTGGACACTACCCAAACAAACCAAAATAGTGGGTAATGTGTAGGCCATTCAGGGTTCTAGTTGTGGCTGTGGTATAAAGGGTAATATGTAGGGCTTACAGGATACTTGTTGTAGTTGTTGTATAGGGTGTAATAGGCAGGGCATACAGGGTGCTAGTTGTGGTTGATGCATAAAGGGTAATATGTAGGGCATCCAGGGTACTAGTTGTATACGGAAACAGGGTTACTGTGGCTGTACGTGATAAATACGCGGTAAAATTGACGATAAAACGACCCGATGCCGAAGGCAGAGGGTCGTTTTATCGTCAATTTTACCAAGTATTTATCACGTACAGACACAGTATGCCTGTTTTCGTATTATTATATACCTTATTTTAGCGTAAAATCGCCATTTAGGAACGTCTTGTTCGGGCGACTTGGCGGGCTTCGACACCTTGTCAAGTACGTACGGATCCCAACGTTATCCAGTGTGTAGCCGACCAGCGTTAATAGCATCAATCTGATTGGACGAGAGGTTTTTCCTTGTCCAATCACAGAGCGCCTTTTAATTCTACACTCGCCTGCGAAGGCTTTGATAATTTACGTAGGAACAGTTGTAACTATGTCAATATACGATCGGAGAGCAGATCTGATCAGGCGTCTAAAGCGTCACAACGTCGTCAAGGAGAGTGATAGCAGTGGGTTTTAGCAGAGATAAGTATGCATGCGCAAGTGCAACGAAAGTTCTGCTGGGAGAGTGAGGGAGAGTTCTTATATTATAGTGTGATGATTTCCTAATTGGGTATGTATAAAATTTACAAGACTGAATGTTTGTTCATTTCATGTTGATTTCGGGTGTGTGGGTAGTGCTGGGCGATCGTATTGTGTAAGTGTACCTATGAATAAGAGAAACATCCGCCATTTTGTTTGTTTATTTTTTGTCAACAAGTCACGTGACCACGTACACGTACAGCACCCGGGTGCTGTACGGGTATAAATATGTTATGGGTAGGAGAGGGCTGTATGTGTAGTTTGTTTTTGCACAGGTATATAATAATAGGGGTAGTATATAGTGTAATATGTAAGGCATACAGGGTACTAGTTGTGGTTGATACATAAAGGGTAATATGTAGGGCATACATTTTACTAGTTGTTGAATAGAGTGTAAGATGTAGGGCCAAAAGAGTACTAGTAGTGATTGTTGTATAGAGAGTAATATGTAGGGCATACTGGGTTCTAGTTGTGGTAGTATAGAGGGTAATATGTAGGGCATACTGGGTTCGAGTTGTGGAGGTAGTATAGAGGGTGATATGTAGGGCATACAGGGTACTAGTTGTGGTGGTAGTATAAAGGTTAATATGTAGGGCATACTGGGTACTATTGTGGTGTTAGTATAGAGGTTAATATGTAGGGCATACTGGGTTCTAGTTGTGGTGGTAGTATAGAGGTTAATATGTAGGGCATACATTGTACTAGTTGTGGTGGTAGTATAGAGGTTAATATGTAGGGCATACATTGTACTAGTTGTGGTGGTAGTATAGAGGTTAATATGTAGGGCATACAGGGTACTAGATGTGGATGTAGTATAGCGGGTAAGGTGTAGGGCATGCAGGGTTCTGGGTGTGTCTGCAGTGTGTTAAGGTGGCGTACTTCACTGGAGCCAGTCGGGCATCAATCTGGAGCTCGGGAGGTTTGAGTGGATGGCGATTGTCGACACGCGCTTATTGATTAAGCCAGGCGCCCCTCATCACTAGAGCCGCCTAGCGGGCTGCCTTCCGCGTCACTCGGCCGTGCATGATGAATGCATGCCACGGGCACGCTTACCACTCAAAGGCATGTCAATGCATTTGAGTCGGTTTCCAAACATCGATCCAAACCTACACAATTCTATCGTCGAGACGGTCATGTCCACAGAAGTAACACATGTATACGTCATGCCATATCGGTAGGGATAGCAAACCTCTGATATTGCCCCTTGATTGTTTTGAAGAGATTCACTCTCGACAATACAGGTGATATATTTAGACATGTGTCTATTACAATTAGCTGATAATATGACGTCTCTTTATTTACAGAATACCTTCATCTTCCGGCAGCCTGGGCTACATAAGGTAGGTAAGACCTTACTTCCTGGCAAGGCGTGCGACCTAATTACTTTCTAGAGTAAAATATGTGTGTCTCACCTATCTAGTCGGAATGCGTGTAATGGAAAGGATTAGGAATAGATAAAGCTGTGCATAATGTTCTAACAATAGGACCTTGTGGAAATCCTGTGTTAGTTTCCCAGTTACCCAATACGTGCAGCATCAAAGATATTTCAGGAGGCGAAAAAGGAGTGTACAAGTTTGCTTTTAATTATGTCGAGAGATGGCTAGTTGTACTTTGTAGTTGTACTTTATACTCGTTATTATCTCTGGCTAATTTTCACCAACCTGGCAATTTACTACCTTTTTCTACCCCGTAGTAAACAAAGCACGACCACTGTACATATATCCGTGTAAATGTACCATGTAAATTCTAGGTAATTCCACCATATACATTCCAGGTAATTCGGTTAGAAAGTCTACATTGTAAAGGATTTCACACACAGAACTATGTATTTAGCTGGATGGCTTTGCCGTGGTTACTATGACAACCTAAAAAGACGTGTGATATTCAGAATATGGAGTGTTTTTTGTTTTTTTTCAAATGTGGGAGGCAGCTTTCCACCACGGCTCGATGTGCCAGACTGTTACCTTATCACCACCACAGGTCAATGCGGTTCCCTCTCGTTTGCCACACTCTCCCCCTGATTGCCGTTTTTGGGACAGATTACAAGTCACTTCATGTCTGACAGGTCTACTTTTTGCACACTAACCTAGAAAGAACGTCATGCGTTACAGTGACAACACAAGACATAACCTTTGTTGGTGCACCATTGTGGTTCGTTTTCAGTTACTCCGCCCCAAGTATTACACTTTCTGTTTTACCTGTGCTGCTTGTAAGGTAGTGGGTTACTAGAGCTTGAGCATGGTTATAGTAATCATATAGACATAAAATAACTAAGAATAGCGTAGATTACACCCTAGTACTTGTCTAATTAGTTAGGGAAGTCCACAATTGTTTTTCTTTATTAAATCGACAGTCTTTTATAAAGGTATCCTTCATTAAACCGGTATACATTTTACTCTGTCCTACCCGTAGCCTACTGACTGACTGCTGCACACAGTCTCATGTCAGAGTCCATCATAAATGCGGGTATGGTTTATGAAGTGTCCCGTCGGTTTATCTACCAGATCCGATTCCATTGAACTGACACTGTTTCCGATCTCGTTCAGGTGTATTGTGGTTTTGTCGAAATTGATGCACACCAGACAGGAAATTTGTGTTTGTGGCGAATCCGGATTAAAAACTCTGCTGGCTCAAATGCACTTATTGTCCGGCTTGTATCGTCTGTGTGTCTGTTTTGTGGTAATCTGTAATGTTTGCGAGTGTCTGATCTGCGTCAGGTCTGGTTTGTTTGTGGCGGTCTATATAGAAGATGCGGGAATCACCAGGGACATACGATATAGACTTTATAATAGTTCTTCTTTTTCCCAGATGTCAGAGAGGCCTGCCATAACACGTTGTTAACCGTTTGGGATATCTTTGGATGAAATAGCCTCACCAGAGCTTGAGGGACATAAGGAAATTGGTACCTTGAACTATTAACTATACTTTTGGATTCATTAGTCCGGAAATGATGTATGGGACTTGATAGTCACACATAGTCTAAGACCCACGATTTCATGTACACATACTCGCACTTAAAATTATACACACACATATATGTGTGATAGATTCTAAATTATCTATAAATATGGCATAGAGAACCATATTGTATCAGACCGAATTCAATGGCAGTGAACATGCTTCTTCATTTATTTAACAAACGGAGAGACAAGCATATCTGTCCCCTGCAACACTACGTGTTGTCCTCGGTAATATCTCAATTTTACTTCAACTTACCAGGTGAGTCTCCCAAGATTCTACTATCATCTCTTTAGTAAGTTTCTACCCAAAGACAATTATATAATCCACAGGAGACACATCCTTAAACATGAAAGTTAGGCAAAGAGACACTGTTGGCCAGCAAATCCCTCGCCCACCCTCCCAGCCTTATCTTCCTGCTGAACTCGCGTCTGAGTTGTCGATATATCGTGCCCACATCATTAGAGCAGTGCTTCGGTTACTGTCATGGATTGTACATTTACTCTATTGCTACAGCCGGATGCGGCACTGATTTCAACGTTTATACACATTTGTACTAGCGTGACTGCCACACGTTGTGACGGCAAATTCCTGCTCTGGACGACCAGACACTGACTGTCACGGACTATGTCAAACGTGTCATGTTTATAAATAGCAAGGGATCTAGTGCATTATATATATACACCAACCAATCAACCGTGTCATTGCTACTGGCGTGCTAAAATCACGGCCAGGTAATCACGGCGGTCACCGCTATATGTTACTGATAGGTGGAATTGTTCCAATCACACACATCCGTGATCTTTCCCCAACCACTCTGATCCCACATCCCACCTCCTCCTCTCCCAGTGCTGACCACCCGGTCAGCGGTCATCATGGCGATGGCCATAGACGTGGTATAAGTACCGTCACAACGGATTACGCCATATCATAACTCATGCACTGACCAATCGGAGGTGGGGTTACATCCTACTGCATTATCACATGATTGACAACCTCTATCTGTTCATGATCTAACAGAACTCGGTCGCCTGGTATCAGGGATGGGGTCGGGATGTGTGTGTGTGTGTGTGTGGGGGGGGGGGGGGGGGGGGTTCTCTCCACGCAGGGCGACAGGTCAGCGCTCTCCCTGACGGAGTTTGTCCGACGTGGTCTCAAACTAGACCAAGTCCCCGATGAGGATGTTCGCAGGTATCATGTGTAAGGGCCCTGATAAGAGACTTGACCCCGAGGGCCATGCGTAGAGGCCTGGCCTGAAGGTCTTTGTAACGAGACTGTGCCCTGATGTCCTTATCATATCGAGGAGTCATCAAGAGGGTGGACTTGTCGTGGGACCTGGCCCCTGCGGTTCTTGTCACCAAAGGTGAAGCACACAGGAAACACGCCTTCTAGTGTCTCGATTTTTAACTCCGCCCTGGACAGGAGTGTAAGACTTTTTTCTTGACTCCGCATTTAAACGTCTTTTAATGTGACATCAGAGGAAGGAAATCATGATGGAACCTCAGCTAGAGGTCACTGTAATGTGACTACACCCTGAGGGCCCTTTAAGCAGATCTCCGCCTGAAGGCCTTAGAGCAGGACCTCCAGCTATGACCTTTACTGACCTTTGAGCGGAACACAGTACACCCTGATTGAACACCCACATCCAGAGTTCCGACTACCAACTACCACACACATCCCACTTCTCAAAGGGCATTGCCCTAGTTTAACTTGTTAAGTCTCATTGTTGTGAGAGAAGTGCACTATATACATTATACTTCAGAGGATCTAACATGTTTGACATGAATCCTGCTTGGCCGCTCCCCCATCGTTCTTGTCGATCCGTTCTTTTTATTTTGATTTGTTGCTTTCCCTTTGATTTTGCTATTTTGGTTTCATTATTTTGTTGTCGCTCTTAGATATATTTCGAGAAATAGGTTATATTACCACCTCTTGTCTAGACTTGGTGAAAGTCATTCGAATGGCAGAGATATTATAATCTCTCTCGCGTAGTCTCATTACGCAAAGGAAGCTATTTTGTTGAGGCTGCATTTTGGTCTCTGCTTTTATTCTAGTGAAATGACGATTGCATCTTCCTTATTCTCCGTCTCTACAATTCCAAACTTTGTTATTGTTTAATCCTTTTGGGGACGACCCGTAGTCATGTTAATCACACTAACGGTGTCTTTGCTAACGAGAGGTTGTGAACGTTTTTGATCAGTGAGTGAAAACAGCTTGAATATGGGTATCGGTATTGTTATTTGAAAAGAAATAACGCAATATGTGTCGTCCCTGCGTAATAGCGTGACACTCTGCAAGAGACACCTAGACCTTCCTCTTTGTCTCTTTTGCATTTGATGGTTGTTTTGGCAGCCATATTGGTTAAGTTGGCTAGTTGGAAAGGTGTCTTACTTCATTTTCATTGCACGATTATGGAGAGACATTAAACACAGAAAAATGTCTGGCACGGAAAAGTATTGAAGGGTAAAGGCGATAAAGTGGTATGGACAGTGATCCCCCTTCTGTGATGCTTGCACCATCTTGAATCCTTTCAGAATAACATTTACACCAGAGGAAATTCTGGGAGAAGACAGTAGTTGGTGACGCACCGTTATAAACACGTATTACAGAAGGCCACTGTGATTCCATACGTTATGTACATAAATGGTCACCCGAGCATTACCAGGTCCTAGAACTCATCTCATCCAGCATGTCATGGAGTGCATGTAACAAAGAAAGTGTCCTTTTACGTGTGGGCCATGGAGCCGATAGATGAACAGCGCTTGGAAACACATTGAATGTACCTGCTCATAGCTGCTCGTGCTTCTTGTGGAGGTCCATTAGTGACGTCAGATGGATGCCCTCGGAGGACCTCCTTCGGATGTTTGGGCTTGTCCCGTGTCAGCCATCAAGTGACATGCTGCCATTGGGTGTGTTTCTGATCTGTTCGGTGAAACTGGCCTGAGTTTGAGTTGGAGTGGTCTTCCCTGTATGAGGTGAACAGTTCACTCACTCTCCAATAACCCACCTGTATGTATGACAAGCGTGAGGCCTAAACTCTGCACAGGCACAACTCAAGAATGCTTCACAGGTTTTCTGTCCAGGTCGTACAGGAGTCTTCAAAACCTTTATTTTTGGAATCGATCCTTTAAAGGCCTGATTCCAAAACTCTGTCTGGGGCCCATCGTCACAATGGAATAGGGTAGGTGGGCTTCAGGACCGAAACTAGAGTACATTTTGACGCATCGGGTGTGAAATCGGCTATGTGGAATCAAGCCTTAAACCTTAATTTTTCTGAGGATGGCCTCCATTTATTCAACGGAAGGCCTTTATGTTTTTCATAGAATATCTCTATGACCCCCATATCCTAATCAAACATCCAGTGACATATGAGATAAACCATTAGAAAAGCTATGCAACCTTTGTCTCCCAGTTTGGTATGGCATGGATGTCTTAGAATTCTTTGTTCGTAGAATCTGAAGAAGGACATTCCGCGCATACTTAATTTGACCGGGATGTTGGGCAAAAGACAAATACAAATGCTGTTATCTTTTTCCGGACTTAATCTCGATGAGCCCTTCCCTCCGGTTTTATCATTTATCTTTACACAAAATCTGAAACACGATAAGTCATTTATTTACTTTCCTGTCTTGAGTCGACATATTACTCATCTCATCCACACTACTAATGAGTTGTGTATTGAACATGATAGATACAGAGTCAATAAGGATTTCCGTTACCTTTCATATCACCAATTTCCGTGTCTTCTCACCAATATAAGTTATTCAAATTCTTGTTTTTTGAAAAATTTGCTATAATGCCCTTTAAACAATCCTGTAATTTGATAGAAAAGGACCGCATCATATTTCTTATTCATTTTTTGTGTGTTTTTTCTTCTTCTCTTTCCCAAGCATCAATACGCATTTCAGCAAAATCCTTTTCAAATAGGCTGGTCCTAGGTAATTTATTAAAAGTATTTATGACGTCTACGTGAGGTCCATCTCATTAATGGTCCTAAACGATGTGTAAATATTTGTCCCAGAGACAGATGAAAAATACCTGTTCATATAATTAGCAGCTCATGATACAACTTACTGAACAGGAAAATTATAAATGCTCTGTTCCGTTACACCGAAGAATATCATTGGCTGAAGGTGAATTTCATTAACATTGACCTTCTCATTAAGCTATATGTAACAACTGACTTAATATTAGCCTAGGGCAGAACGTAGTGACTTAGGCTCGTTAGAACTCCCCATTTCTCTTCACTGCTGGTAAGTACCTTGGGTAATTACCTATATCTATGACATAGGAGTACTGTTCTTTGAACAAGGCTCATATAATATCATGTCCATCCAAATCGATAGCCTACAGCCTACACCAAACTGTGGAGAAGTTGAGTGTTTACTTATGGCTGTTAACTTAGCCTGATACAGCAGTGAGCATCACTACATCAAACAGCTCCTCCATGCTCAGGCTTACAGGTGAGCAACTCAGTGCACTGGTGGCGCCCTCTAGGCTTAAGGCGGCAGCGGTGTAACGCGATGAAACTCTAATCTAATCTGCCACTCAGTCAACGCTTTTATGAGCCGCTCATATTTAAAGTCCTTCCCAATTCCGCCTTCCTGTTCTAATAAAAGCATTCCATTTATTCGCGGAGAGGAAAAATTAGAGAGAGGAATTATGATCATGCTGATTCTAATCACAGGGTTGGCATATCTATTCCCGGCAGGCTCAGATCCCTGAAAGACTGAGAGGAAATGGGATTGCTCTCAACGCGCAATATCAGGGATGCTTGTTTACGACATGTATGCAAGCTGCGATTTTGACAGCAGTACAAGAAGGGTTTATTGATAGGTTTACGGAGGCATGGCCTTGACACGCCTATTCTTATAATGATGGGGTACCAACTGTGGAATGACAATCGTCACACCTGAATCACATTTGATCAACATCACATAAGTGATTGTTTGATGTTTTTCCTGTTGTTTTTTTTGGGTGGTTTTTTTGCCGTACAATGTTTGTATTGGAAAATTCTGAAGAAGAAGGGGAAAAGAAACAACGGCCCTCTTCCATGTCTCTATGTTAGTACATCTAGTCAAATAGGATAGTAAGAAGACTAATATTATCAAGAAATACTTCTGGCTGAGCTTTTTTAATAGTTTGGGATACATGCTTGGGTCCATTATCTGGTCAATACAGCCTGTCAGCCTGTCAGCTCATGGTTTACCTAATACGCCCACATTTCCCACCAAAGTTGCTTACATAGTCATGTTGGGGAACACGAGATTTCAATAAAAGGGAATACGTGTACCTTTGGGCCACACCTAAAATAATGTTTAATTAGGATAAAGAAACTACAAATTGTAAGAATTTCAATCGCAAAACTATATGTAATTTCAAGCAAGAAGTTTTTATTAACAAGCTGTTCTTGTTATGTGTGTTTTATCCGAGTCTTCTGGCCGGCTGGGCTTGGGACCACTGAGCTCAGAGTGGCCATGTAGGTCAACCCATGGACGCCGGGCCCCCAGATCACAGCGCCACCACACGATTTATCAGAGAACCTCGTCTGGAGAGTCTCTCATTGTCTAGAATGTACACACTTCTAAGTGGTCTTTGACAAGGTAATATTTAGTAGAATGTACAAGTCCACTTGTTCACCCCTTGTGGTAGTATGAAGCCTGCTGACTAGACTGATCTTAGCATTTATTCCTGAGTAGAAACAACTCAAATAGTGACTGAGAGCAACAAGTGTACTCTATACTCGGTGCTGAGAGTTAACGCCTTCTGTATTCATTTCTACACTTCCTACTGGCTGTTGATTATGAAATATCGTATCCTAACCTGAACACTTCACAGGGGCAGATTTATGCATTTCGGACTGGGAAGTTTTAAAGAAATGAACCTCGTCTACACAGTGGTAGAAAGTTGTGCGAGGTAGAGTGATAGGGCTGTGTTAACCATGGCTCGTGTGAATACTGGCCATCCTCTGCCCGCATGGTGTTGATGGCGCTGTTTGGTGTTGGTGATAGGACGCCACACGTGCAGGTCACATGACCATCGTACCACAAGATGCCGTCGCTTGTTTTCGGATCGTTGTTTATACGGAAAAGTTAGCGGGGATTCCCGTAGTCATGGTCATACTGGTACCCGAGTGCACGTACTCTTTGTATCTGAGTTTATCTCATTTGAAAAGTATTCTCCCGGAATGCCGGGGTTCAGTGGAGGACGAAACTAAAACATGCCGACTACAGGGAAATTCCTTGGTTGCAGATTTATATCCTCTTCTACATGTTTAGTCTTTTAGACGGATGTTGTATCAGCACCTTAAGCGTACACGTATGGATTTCTCTTGACTTAGCATTCTTAATCTTTTAAGGTACATGTTATGAGAAAGGAAGTCAAGATGATACTATTTAAAGCTCCAGACATGAAACTTTTTTCCACAGAAATGACAATTTCACCAAGAGAAATATATATATATATAAATTATACCGCTCTTGTTAGGACATTGTTATAGGATATACAATGTACAAGGTTTAAGTGCAAATTTAGCTCTCACCAGCGGTCGCCTGTAACTCATTACCTGAGGCACAATGCCAGAATCAGAACACTGTAAACACACGTTAGCCTTGTCAGTTGCGTCACACGATCTGACACATTGATATATGACTGACCCATTCACCCTCTTCACATATTACGATCCAAAAGAAAAATGGCGCATCCCCAATTATCATGCGTGCATCAGAACATGTTTTAGTTGATCTATCGGCTCACGGGTAACTAAAGTATGGATTCGTGTGTTCTAGAATATTCACAGTTGCAGACAAGCAGCTACCAGACGTATTACCAGGGGGTATTAGATTGGCCCCCTTCCAGATAGGGCGGGATGCAGCAACGTTATGTTAATTTCACATAAGAAATGGCGCAATATCCAATGCCTTCTGATCTTATTAAGATATCGTGAAATGGTTTTCCTCGTCATGTTCTCGTAAATCTAGTGTATAATACGTGCAGATTACCCTGTTGATAACGCCCACGCGTTGTTTAAACTGGGCTATTAGACAATGTCCCGCTCCAGTTGACGGCCCAGTTTTGAATTTTATTTCGATCCGGACCACTATCGCCACCTGAAGTTAAATATTTTCTGGAGTTCTGCATAGTAGAGAGTCTTACCTCAAACGTCCACATATATGTGTGTATATATATATATATATATATATATATATATATATATATATATATATATATATATATATATATATATATATATAATTGTAACAGAGAGAGACGCAACGAGGACAAGCGAAATAGAATGCACAAGCGTGAAAGAATGTTTATTGCAATATTGCAATATAAGTCCGGTTGAACAATAGGTCTGTGTTTATCATTACTCTAATTACTCTACGAAACTCTAGGCAGGGCTAGGCAGGGTCCACTTGAGCTGGATCCCAGAAGTGCCGTGACAGCGCTGGTGCTGCTGCTTATATAGCTGGCTGATGACGTCACAGCGTCCACCGCAGTTGGGTCCACCGACGGTGGGACCCCTCCACTGGCGGTGGGTCCGTCCACCGGCAGTGGGTCTCTTCCACCGGCAGTGGGTCCACTCCCAGCCACCGGCGGTGGGTCCGTTCACCGGCGGTAGGTCTTTTCCCAACCATCGGCTACCGGTCTCCTCCACCGGCTGTGGGTCTTTTCCCAACCACTGGTAGTCGGTCCCTTCCCATCCACCGGCGTTGGGTCTCCCACCTAAGTTAGTTTCTTGTCCTAAGCTGCTCCTCCTTACCTTACGCCGCCTGCCCACCACAATATATATATGTACCAAAACACCACAAACTTAACAAATTGTGATGACTTTATGAGTACAATCTGCGATGACCAAGAATCAGGGGTCTGGTGAATAATATTTTGTCGTCTATGAGGCTGGATGATACGACATGTCGAACAATGAACAATATTGTAAATGACCTTTTTAATTTGGGGTAGCATAAATCTAGTCGTTGGTATCAGCAGTATCGTTCAGTACATTTCCTATATGAACGCTGATACTCATCACAGCGCTGCAGTGTTATTTCTGCATAAAGAAGGCCGAGTGGTTCAGTCCCTATGGATCGGTTCGAATGGTAAAATGTCTCTCACAAACAGGGTGATCCCTACAAAATGATGAAATTTGTTTCACACGTATTACATATGTATATAATTCTCTGTTCAAAATATATTTTAATTTAATTGAGATTTAGTGCATTTGTCTTTCGGGAAGACAAATGGACTACAAAATGGATGACATTTTCAAAATGAACGACTCCTCATGCTACAACACCTACAACCTTTAAGGTTCTCGTATCGTCTAAGGCGTGTATGCCTACGACACATTTTTGTATGCTACGTTTTGGCACCAACGAGGCTTGTAAGAACCTTTTTTTTTAATCGTAGAATTATTATTCAACGGACCCCAGATTCCACCTTTAGCAAAGACGCTTGTTCACGAAACAAGGAGTAAAGTTGAGATGCAGCCCAGGCTCTTCAGGAGTCTGTCTGAATGTACTGCTATATGTGGTTATGAGACAAGCTACATGTTGGCTATTCCGCTTTGAACATGTTCATTGCTGTTGCATATTGAAATTTGGTGGTTAGGATATCAGCAAATACCCTTTATCTTTGATTTGAGCTGTGGAACTGTGAACATTCGAGAATTTAGAACAGTCCGTTTGAGTTCAGGAAGACGCTGCAGGCCCCATGCCAGATTTAGTGAACATCATGGCATGGCAATACAATCACCAACCATGACTATAGGACAATGCCTCACAGAATCCCTGTCATAGCTCGTCGTACAATACAATTGTGATAAGGTAAAAAAAAATCAGGAATACGTTGTCAGGCACAGGATATGACATAGGCACATATAGAACTTCTTGTCGACTAGTTCTTAGAGCTGGGGATGGATACACGGTTGATTAACTTGCATGTATGTCTCTTTTACGTTGCTTACGAAATGCAATATCTCTGTTGATTGACTCCACACAACGTTTGAGGATTTATGATGGTAAGATATTATATGCGAACGATATAGGAAGTATTTACTCTTCTGATTACACCGCATAGGCTAACTAAATAAACTGCAATTATATTAATGATGAAGCAACTAAGCGTGTTTTGGAGGATCCAGGAAGCTCGGAAAGAGTCCGGAGTGTTTATTACATAACAATTGAAAAAAAAAAACCCACCAAAAACGCGAAGGTGAACAGGATCAATGGCGTCATTTGGAGTCAAAGGTGAGGACGGAAGTGACAGATTTACCTGGTCAGGTGAGAGACCAGGGATACAAAACGGGTGGTGACACCTGGTGAGTGGTTCTAACATGTAATATATGACCTTACTCCCCTCTGGTGTAAGGTAGACATATTAATGATGAAGCAACTAAGCGTGTTTTGGAGGATCCAGGAAGCTCGGAAAGAGTCCAAGCCCAAGTTAAACAAACAAACTCAATTTACGAGAAATTCTGCGATCCTTCAATAACTTGCTTTCTGTAGATTCCGACAAATATAACAAAACCGCCCAGGATTTCCAGTCCCCGATCCGTTTTACCTCATGGATAGGTATACCTATAGATACTAGGAAGGTTGCTCCACCTCTACGTAGGCTGTGAGGACTATACCTTCCTTTGAGTCCGGTCCTGATAGACATATCTTTCAGCCTTCGATAAAAAACATGATAAGGGTATGGTTTGACCAATTTAGAACTAGGATCTGGAAATACAGGATCTTCAGGTGATAGAGAAAACCTTTCGAAAATTTTGGACAACCAATATACAGGACACAAAGGTGTGTTTGAACGATTGATAGGTAACTGTAATGTCCTATCTTTGAATTGGATAGTTTTTGATGACTCTATGGACAACAAAATACCATAAGATGTAAAGATAACCGACTTCCTTAACAACATATGAGGAGACATAGTAACGTGTGATTTCCTTAGTAGTGCCCTAAAAGATAAGGTCACTGCCCCCCAGAAAATTAAATCATCAATTTTTGACATATCTAGGATTCTAAAGAAATCCAACAATTGATCTGGATAAAAGGGTGTTGCTGGGTGTTGAGTATTACCCAGAACTCTTTTTATACCCAATAGAGTCATCTTGACTTTAAAACATGTTTTGTCGACGTGAGGTACATCGAAGTAATTATGAAGGGCCCAGACTGAACTGAGATAATTTATAATTGAAACATATTTTAATGTTTTCGCCAGATAAGATAAGTACAAACATATGGTATCTATACTTGCAGGTAAGGGGTCGAATCCATAATAATCACAAAAATGAATAAATCGCTTCCATTGCGATTTCCTGGCTAACCAGGTATTAACAGACCAGCCTTGGACCTGATATTCAAAGCAATCCGCTCTGATGTCTTCTATGTTCTCTGAAAGAACAACAAAGAATACTGTCGTCAATCAAGCAATCCAAAATGGAGTGGTAATGCGGGTCAGATACCCTGGATAACGCGTCGGCTAAGGTATTATCCTCCGACCTAATATAGTGAGTACGTACATGTATATTATTTAGAGCAATTATCCAAAATAATTCCCGTATCCATGTCATGGCAGAGTTACTTGAACTCCTACCCGTTCGAAGCATACTGATGACTTGGGTATTATCAATATAAAGATGTAAAACCTTATTTTTGAACAACTCACACCAACGTGTTATGGCCCTAACTACCGGCCATAATTCCATTATATTTATGTTCTGAGCATAATTATCAAACACAGGGGATATATCTGTATGAGTACATGTTGTACAAGGGTTATTCCAAGTCCCAAATAAAAAATCATTTTCAGTATGAGCGCCGAATCCAGTCATTGATGAATCTGTGTAACAGACACAATGATCTTTCAATACATCAGGAATAAAAGAACGTCCATTAAATATGGAAATAAAGCATTCCCACCATTTCAAGTCAGCTCTGATGGAATCAGTGATATTTAGTCTTCGTTTACCCTGATGTTCTCTCAACGATTGATAAAGTCTGCGCATAAAGGTTCTACCTCCGTGGACTACAACTGCACAATGCGCTAAATATCCAACTAGGCTTTCGAACCGTTTGAATTGAACCCAATTCTTTGAAGATATGTCTGCAATTAAGGTCTTTGCTGCCTCAATTTTATCTTCTGGTAATGAGATTTCGAAACGACAGAAATCAATGAATACACCAAGAAATCTAACCTTTTGGGTTGGTTTGGTGGTTTTTTCCTTATTGACTACAAATCCTAAAAATTCTAGGGTTGAGATAAGTTTCAATTGATATCTTTCACATTGAATATACTCCTTAGCACAGATGAAAAAATCATCCAAGTAGTTCACACAAGTGAATATAGAGAAGATAGTCAGAAAACGTACCACAAAATCAGAGAGACAATTGAAAATGTAAGGACTAGAACGTCCACCAAAACATAAACGATGATCCAAATAAATACTGGTTTCTTCACCAGGTAGGGTCCAACGAAACCCCTGTAAGGTTCGTTGGGAGGGAGTAATATGAACGGACCTATACGCGGATTTGATATCCGTAACAGCGCCATAGCCATCACGGGTAATGACGTCTGTGGCAGTATCCACACTATTGAAATGAAACTTCTGTGCGGTACTATGCATATGTGTATTTATGCTCGAGCCAAGTGGCCTCCGACAATCCGTGATGGGGCGTAGGCTCCCATCCTTCTTGGCTACTGCCCCCATAGAGTGGATACACTGTGGGGTGATTTCTGACTTAGAAATCTTACCAGATGCTAACTCCTCTTTTACATTACTACTCATTTTCTTTTGGTTCGGGTCAACATAAATAGAGCTGTAATTTCCACAATCGTAAGAGTTCAAAAAACCATCATCGGCAATAGAAAAACCGCGACAAATTCCTGTTAGACAGTATATATCTTGATACACATATGTGTCCATCGCAACGATGGCGGATGCCCAAGCACAGGGTTTTAGTTGGATGGCAGCGTCATTCAACGAATAAGAACAATTACAGTCTGATCCACAGTCAACAGAGACCGGTATATGAGTACCTACATCTACACAGATACAGAAACGATAGCGATTCCCTAGAAGTTGTTTTTCACAATTGATATCAGTACAGTCATGAACCAATTTTACAAACTCGTTTCTAAACGAATATTCTGGGTTTTCTGGAACATATATTTGTACTTTAATACCGTTTCCCTCTTTTACAATGAGGCATTTTGTAGAATCCTGAGTCTTTTCTTCAATACGATTAACTACTACATCTTCCTTTCCAGAAGACAGTTCAAAGACTTGATCGCTTGTACCATTGTGTTTACCCTTGCCGGTGGGCCTAGTCGTATCTACTACAATAGACTCGGCGCAGTGACTTACATCGGGATCAATAATTTCAGGAACAACAACAACAACATCATCAGAGGAAATAATAGCATTTCTGGGAAGTATAGGGATACTCATAACCGGGGCCTCATCCTATTTAGAAGTCTTTAACTTCCGAATGACCTCGCAATCGGACCTGGGGTGGTCCCCTTCACATACTATGCATTTGTGGTCGAATCTACAACTTGATAGGTTGCAGTTGTTGTCTTGGTAGGTAATACAAAAACGATTTCTAGTGCGATCGCCCTTTCCCTTTTGTACTTTCAAGACCTGTTTACTAGAACCTCGGAGTTTTTGTTTCTCTACACCTCTTGTTCCATCAACTCCCAAAAATCGGGTAGATAATTCTGGGTCTACACCTGGGAACTTATCTTGGTCTGTCGCCATCTTTTTTCTACAGGCTTCATCATATTTACATAAGGCAAGAGTAGTGTACGTTCGATTTTCTGCCTTTTCGGCTAGATAACGGATATGTTTCAGATAAGCACTTATGTCACTACCATCTTCATATAACTCTGAACAAAGCGATACAGAAGAGAAAATCAACATTTCAAAGGACATGGATTTTGAGCGATCTGACCTATCAATAAATCTCTTAAGAGAAAACTTACGCATCATTTTTTTCTCCTGTCTGCGAGAGAGTTTTTTGGTACCAGTCTTTGTGATCCTAGATTTACTGGAAAGTTTATGCTTTTTCTTCTTTCGTCTAGAGAGGCCCGAAGACTCAGAGTCACTGGAATCGCTGGATGTAGTAGAATCGCTGGAAGAGCCGGTAGTCGATACAGAGTCCATAGCAGAAACGGTGTTATCTGCTCCTGGTTTTTGTCCTATCTTATTCACACTCTTGAGTAGTTCAGTAGACTTTGAAGTTGTATCCCGGTCTGACACTTCTGCATCACGCTCCCTGCGGCGGCGGCCCCGATCAGCTGGTCCGGTGTGGTCAGCGTCGTAATCCCGGTCACGGTCACGGGTCGATGCCTCGCTGCTTCTCGCTTCGGTGCCTTTGTCGCCACGATGCCCCTGCTTCGGTCTAGCGCCAGTTCCTAGAGACAAAGTACTCATTTGGTTTAAAATTGAACCCAATGAATGCTCTATCCCATGTAGTCGTCCTGACATGTTCTCGAATTCACTTTTTACTTGAGTTTTCAGGATAGCTGTATCCACTTCGCCGCCGTCTGGTCCTTCTGCCCATAATCCTTCCTTAGGGCGACTCTCCTTCTCTAGAGTTTTCCCACCTTCAGCCATTTTACTCGATTTTGTATCCACAAAATATCCAGGCTTGCTCTGCTGCACGACCCTTGTACACTTTCTACCGGTCGGTTTATAGTGGGATGTGTCACATGTATTACAAAAGCGAAGCCTTTGTGACATCTCAAGCGAAAAACCCACCAAAAACGCGAAGGTGAACAGGATCAATGGCGTCATTTGGAGTCAAAGGTGAGGACGGAAGTGACAGATTTACCTGGTCAGGTGAGAGACCAGGGATACAAAACGGGTGGTGACACCTGGTGAGTGGTTCTAACATGTAATATATGACCTTACTCCCCTCTGGTGTAAGGTAGACATAAACAATCAATCCTCACGTTAACATAGTTGTACATCGTACACACCTCAAGGCCGTGCGCTCTCACATCTTATCCTACCCCTAATAAAAAACTCCATAAGCTTAACATTGGGTCACTGTATTCGGTCTGGAGTTCAGAAAAATGAAAAATATAGCTCTAGTGGGATACACTTGACAAATGACGTCATCTGTTAATGTTGAAGTAATTTAGATGGGTGGAGTAGGATAAATTCTAAACAAAACTTGAGTTAGTCGTGATATTGTTCATCGCACTCCGGCAAGATCGTGTATTACTGCTCTCGGCTTCGCCTCGCGCAGTAATATGCGATCTTGCCATCATGCTATAAACAAGAACAGAACTAACTCTTGTTTGGTTTCTCCATATTACATGAAGCTGCCTATGTTCTGCAATCGAGTGATACTATCCGGCCATACATCGACCATCATGGATAATCTGGATAAGGGAGGCAGTAAAAAGGAATGTCCCAAACTTTCCAACTGAATCTAAAACAGGTCTCACTCCAGTCATTGCCACTTAGGGCCATCTAAAGGCTTGATTTGGAATATGTAAGTACTATCCCTCCCTCCATCCCCCTGTCCATCCCTTATTAGTACAATCTTTCCCTCGTGTCCTCCCATCACCATCCTCTCTGTCTCTATCTGCGCTTCTCCCTCCGTTCCGTCCCTCCCCTACATTCTGTCCCTCTCTGCCGCTTCTTTCTATCTCTGTCTCCCACCAGCTGTCCCTCTGTCCGTCCATCTCGGCCACCCTCCCTCCCTGCCAGCTCACCCCGTGTGTTGTCGTGCCCTAAAGCCGAGTGGCCAGGAGCGGGCGTGCCCAAAAGCGGGTTGGCGGTGGGTGAGGGCAGGCGACCTCGTGTGCGGGGAGCACTGCTAAAGGTCGGCGTTGGTCGACGAGGTAATCATCGACGGCGGCTACAGGCGTGCTGTTGGGTTCACCATCTAGGGTTGATGGGGGAACGACCAATAGAAGTAGAGAAAAAAAAACGGAAAAAGAGACAGGGACGGCGGTGGCGGCGGTGGAGGCGCGTCACAAAAAGCTGCTTTTAATCAGGGAATACGCGGTGAAGGTCAGATTAATCAAAGACAGGCCCGACATGATCACACACTGATTATCTCCAGCCGACAGCAGCAGCAGGAGGAGGCAGGACCAGCCAGCGCCGGCCCGTCGGCGTTTTTAGTCGACATGGGGCGAGTGTGGCCAGCAGAAGGCACTCTCTGTCCGGCCTTCTCTGTGGACGGTGTCTCGTGTCGGGGTCTTGTCACTCCGCACCTCCGCCGGGCCATTCCTGCCATTCCCGACGCCGTGCGCGCGCCATGCTTTTACTGGCGCCATCAGGACGGGCGCTAGCACAAGGGCCCGCTGATTGCTTTAATAAATTTCTCCCTAATAAAACAATATTGACACAAGCGATGGGTGTGAGGATGTAGGCGTCTCAATAGGGCCTAGTGTTTCTAAGAAGAAAGCGTGCGGTTAGCCAAATATATCACTCGCACTGAAAATATCCCATTTCAAAGGTGGTCTACATGTTTAATGAGATAATGATGAATAAGCTCTCCTGAGAACATCTACCTGTTGGTAGGGGGCTGTTTTACATAATATGGACAAATTTAATCTCATACAGCTCACGTATCATGATGTTTAATTTCCTGACGTGTACGGTTCTGAAACGAATGTGGAGATGATGACCAGCCATTTGTATGGTGCACTTTTTCCGCGAAGAATTGGTTTATTATTTCTTGTCTGGGGAGCTCCAATGACTAGATATGTGATGTCACGTAAATTCAAATTAATCTAGAATCGGAAAGAGAAGATTAAAACGACCTTTAAATTCTCACTAAAAAACTATAGAGTGCACTATGCTTGTATTAAATCTTTATTAAACATGCGTTTTTATTAGAAATGACCAATTTCTCTGCATTGTGTCTGTCGGAATTAATACCGTTCTTAACTTGCATTGACTTGGGGAGGGGATGGACAAGGAAAAAGTTGCGGTGTACGTTTCGTGTTGAAATCGGAGAGTGGCGTAACCTAAGCTATGGGGCGGGTGTCGGTTGGTCGCAACGGTGATTGGTTACGGCGTGAAGGTTGAAGCTCGTCTTACGTCAATTACCATCCATTATGACGTGTCTCCAAGCGACGTCTTGATTGCTGACTTGACCCCTTCCCACCATGGCCTACCCCGTCCCCAGGTTAAAGCACATCTGTGCCGGGTCAGGTGTTAGGCTTAATGCATGTGTTTATCCTGCTCTGACTCGTGCTACATAAGATACTAACTTCATTAAGGACGTCTACCTGGAGCTAGATATTACTGACGTCCTATGTATTGTCTGTATTTGGATATTGGCTCTTGGTGGTTATGATCCTTACAATGTCCGCTGTTTTTACTCTTGGTGATTATTGCTGCTCGAAGTTGTGATTAATATGAGAACATGGAGATTGATGTCCATCACCGAATAATGATTTGCTGAAGAATTGATTGCAGTTTCAATCATTACTTTGAAAGGAATGGATAATTGGAGAAGGCACGTGAAATATTACACATTTTATAGTCATGGAAAGTCACACTTGACCTACATAGTATGTCATCATATTTCTCAGAAAAGGAACATGCAGAGTGATCAAGGGGGTTTGCGCATCAAATTACGCCATGAATTAACTTCAGGTTAATTAACCTCTGTGGCCCTGTTTAACGTGGTCTTAGACCCGAGAAGATGTGGTTGCTTATGGTTTCCTCTCACTCGGTATAATATGTATGTGTTCTATTCAATCTGCACATAATTCAAATCGAGGGGTGCTATAAATCATTTTTGTAGTCTTTCCTACTATAGCCGAGGGGTGTTCAAGCAGAGTAGTTCTCGACTGAAGCAGAACGTGTTTTCATGTGTACGAGTGTAGTACTTGACTGGACCTCAACGTGGCTTCAGTAAACCTAGTGAGTCTGTATGGGACTGTTCGAGGAAGGACGCGTCCCCATATACTCTATGATACAAGGTCAGTCGTCTCTAACTTTGCAATTGGGATTTTACTTCAGTGGTCTATAGATCACTTGTTTGACTAATTTTTTTCTAAATGGGGGAGCTGATGAACTTAAGTTCCATGAACCGTCTTGTAAAACACCTACAAGTCAGAGCGAGTGGGTAACTAGAGATGCTTGCTGGGTTTGGTCACATGACTGGTTGGTGGAGGCCAGTGGTGGCACGGAAGTGGTTAGCCCCCAGAGAGCCAGCGAACGTGGACACAATGCAGAGGCCGCACCGCGTTTTGATTTGGACCCGTCTATACCTGAGTACAGAGTCAATAACTCTAGCCAACATAGAACAGAGCTACTTAAGGGACAAACATTACTTATAGATTTATACGCAAAGACCAGAAATCACACCA
The DNA here is from genome assembly GCA_950022655.1 of Alentia gelatinosa. Classification (NCBI taxonomy): domain Eukaryota; kingdom Metazoa; phylum Annelida; class Polychaeta; order Phyllodocida; family Polynoidae; genus Alentia; species Alentia gelatinosa. The sequence continues at coordinate 44,042,545 of OX465583.1, read as the reverse complement.
GAGTATCTTGGATGGATATTGGATAGTTGCAAACAAATGGTCATTGCATCAAGAAAAAAAGACCTCTGAATCGAAATTAATCTCTTTTATCCACACCTCAGGAAGGACCAAAATATAATTGCTCTACATCTTTCAGAAATATAGACAGGCAGAAAACCCTTACACTTCTTTCATTAGATAGATGGTCACATGCTAGCACACTGCTATTGATAATTCCACATTGATGTACAGCAAAGAAGATTTGACACCCCGCAAGAAACACTAATTGATCCCTGGAGAACACTTTTTACGCTCCTTTGTTGCTTTTCTCTGGCCTGCTTTGAATGTGACACACTACACATATACATAACTAGTGATTATTTGATTAGTGTTTCTAAGCTAAGGTTTCACAAATCATTATTGCAGCACATGAAGCTACAAAGCCTCCCATAAAGATGACTTTATTAGTGGACTTTGCAATTATCCAAACAGAATTGAAACTAATAGCTGTTCTGTCAATAAAACGGGAGGTGAACTGTAACTGAAAATTACCTTAATGCGCAATTATATCACCAGAGAGGGCAGGGTGCTTTGTACTAGGCCACCACTTACAGGACCCAAGTGATCTAGATCCAGTGAGTAATGAAAACCTTATACAGGGACTAACAGGTATGGCTTGAAGGCCTTTGCTAACAAATCAATCAATCAATAAGTCCATAGCCGGGAACTCTCAGCTTCTCACGGTCACGGACGCTGGCCACGGGTGGTTTCCCTAAAATACCTGGTTATTTCTGGTTCGTAGCGTTCAATTTTAACACGGGGAACGTGTTCCAGGTCATGGTCACCAACCGAGGCTTATACACCAACCCACCTGCTGATGAAAGACTATCCATGACCAAGACACAAGGACCTCTGTTAATCAGGAGAGAAAAGTAACACGTTATATGCCCACTTCTTCTGTCATTACATGTAGCTTTAGCATTTAGGCCAAGTGACAGGTTACATCAACAAGGCATCAGCTGATGGGAAAGAGCATCATACGAGAAGACATAACCGTCTGACCTCTCGTCTCAGAGCATTAAGTCCCAGTTCCAAGACAGGAAAAGTGAAATCAAAAAGAGAAACGCTCACTGTGGTTGACACTCCAGAAATATAATTTCTAGAAAGAACTAACAGAGTTAGAACTAGACGTGGAGGAAAGGACAGAGGCAGAACATTTAGTTGACAAGGTTGCGAAGAAAGGCTGTCGTGGGAACAATAGGCACATGTACTAAGGAACTGAATGGACAGGGAAAGGTTATCGCAGAATCAAGAGAAGGGCACAGTCAGAAACCAAGTGAACAAGAAAAGGCTGCCATGGGGACAAGAGAAAAAGGGCAAACGAGTAGAAATAATGCCGTAACAAGGGAAGGGATATTGGAAAGGACAGGCAGGCATTGGGGCATCTATACTGGTCTTACGGGCATCTTGCAGAAGTGGGGCAGGGACGCCCATGGCCCGCCCCGCACGGCCCACCCCGCACGGCCCGCCCCGCACGGCCCGCCCCGCACGGCCCGCCCCGCACGGCCCGCCCCGCACGGCCCGCCCCGCACGGCCCGCCCCGCACGGCCCGCCTCGAGGAGGGGAAGGTGACGGTGACGTGTGGCTGTAACACTGGGCACCGCTCACCGTCCGCCCTTTACATCAAACACCCGTATAGATCAGACCGCGGCAATTATCGGCGATCAGCCCGCCTTACATCGACGTCCGCCCGCTCTGTCCACGGCCGCCGACAGACCGTCTTGCCCCACGACAGCACACCCAGCGCCGCCCCCCCCCCCCCCCTCCACCCAACAAACAACTTCCAGGGTCCGGAGTAGGCGTCAGAAAATATCCTGTAGACTGCCCCTTAATGGCCTTCTCACTTAGGTGACCAGCTCACTATAATTATCACTCAGCTCTGCCATTGTATTTCCCGGCTATATTTCATATTTCAGGCATATAGCAAAGCACAATAATTGACTGACTGTATTCTATCGCGTCCAATTTGTACTCCAGTAGCAAGGGTTGTTTTACTCTGGGCTGACCACTCGTAATCGTGTCCTATCTGCAGGAGATAACCAGCCGTGTGGTCATGATGGTATACGCTCTGCTCGTTTACAGTGTCATATAAAGATGTTAAAGGCATATCGGATAATTTACGATGATTTTTAAATATTGTCAATTACCAGTCTCGTGCTGGTTCCTTGTGTTTCATTTTAATGCCAAATGTGTGCAGTTAACATTTTGTCCAATCTTGATAGGTAAAATAGATAAATTTACACATGCTTAATTCACATTGGAAATGTACTGAAAATATGATTTTCTTCTGTATATATGTGTAGTACTATGCATCTCCTATGTTCTGTGAAAGACTGAGGAAATTAACATGTGTTTTACTATATGGAAACAAACTTTTTAGAATTTCTACATATTCTATTGTAATGTAATCATGATATTGATTTAAGTTAGATATATGATCCACAAGACCCGGAGATCATCATATTAAAATTTCAGGAATTGTCCGCCATGCCTTTAATGGTATATTCGTACGCAGTGTAGTGCGTCTCTGAAATAAAAGCCTTTATCCTACCCCTAATAAAAAACGCCATAGGCTTAACATGGGATTTGTTTATGTCACTGGGTGCGACATAAAGTGTTGTTTATGCCACTACTTTCTAATACTGAAAAAAATGTAGAAATGGGGTAGGATAAAATCTAGACGCCACTCGTTTGAGTTTGAGTTTACTTATGTCACTCATTTTGTTGGCTCCATAATGTCACTCGTCTTCGACTCGTGAAATTATGGAGCCAACAAAATGTGTGGCATAAATAAACTCAGACTCAAACTCGTGACGTCTCTTTATATTAGTTTACTCGTGTATAACTGTACAATACTTATAGCATACAGCTTGGAGCTGCGTTTGATGTTGATAATAACATTGGCAACATGTCAGTTGATTTTGAAGTTGCATTTGGATTATGATTGTCGGTCTACAGAAATAAAACGAGATAAATAGATCTTTCTGTTGGGTAACGTGTGCCAGGTTATGGCCATTGGATGACTCAGATAGATGAGGCATATTGATCAGCGTTACCTTAGTTTACAGTCAATAACTGTCACTGAAGCCATATCTAAGTCTGTACCGCGAAATACAACCTCATTTTGCATTTCATTTCATCCCCATGGAGACGTATGGATCTTGTATTGACTTAGCATCCCCTAGAGACGCAGTGTCCTTTGAAAGGTCTACTTTGAAATGGTTTCCTAATGGCAGAACAGTAGGAAGAGTGCAATTACATTTAAGCTAAGATTTCATAGATTATCTGATATCAAACACTGGATATAGTATGGACGTTTCTGCCATCAGCTGTACTGGCTTGGTTTGGGGCCAGACTGGTGTTATAGAGAGAGTCGGGAATGGACTGACAATAATACCTGACCTGTCTGTAGTGCCAAGGGCGGCATAGTGATAAGGCGATGACTGGCTGATTAGGTAGAGTGTGATATGGAGTGATGTCCTAGTTCTGTAATTGCATCGATAGATAGACCCAGTTTTAGACTATTGAAGGGAATATACTCGGACAGAGCCATACTCTAGTGTTGGAACTAAGATAGAGCCATTCAGTAGTTGTGTACAAGGATCTAGCAATGCTGGAGTCTTTGCCTAAAGCACATTCTGCTGAGCTCTAAGTGATCGGGGTTTTGTTTCCCAGTTGGCGATTTTTGGTCAGTTATGATTACAATGTCTGACAAGGGACCAGCATGTTGGTACTTGGGATAAGTCGTTTGGCCCAGCATAGGGCCGTAGTACAGTTTTCGTGTCCAAAGACCAACATTGCTACCGTCACTATCATTCGAGAATTCATCTGAGTTCAAGAAACTATACTTTAAATCTACATTTAAAAAAAAAATCACTACTACCTTTATTGTATCACAAAACCATAAAAACAAGAGAAGAACATAGTGATCATGCCTAAATTCCAGGCTTACTAAAGTAATTTACTGAAGGTGTGTATAACGAGGACGTTTGTCCGAGTTATGTAAACATTTACGTAAACAACTGAACACCGGTCACCTTGACACGACAGCTTCGCAAAGACATTATGTACATTATGATTCGTGGCGTAGCTATTCCCATGGCAAATGAGGCATATACACTCTCCGAAACCGATATTTGGTTCTAACAATGTTGCCTAATGCGGTAGCTTTCATAGAGACTAAGATTGGAGAACAAGTCCATATGCGATCAGCTGATTCCCAAATATATGTTTAAAACCCGTGAGTTGACCGATGAGTGTTGGGTACAAGCCAGAATGTTACAACAGTGCTTATTTGCTTCGCCAGCGAGGGTTATGTCATTCTTCATTGATTTCAGACATTTGGACGATATTCTACTTGCATATACAACAAGCACAGAGCATATTTAGGCACTATCATGTTTACTGATGCGAGAAATACGGGTTACGGTGACTGCCAGTCTGTTTGTGTGTCCACAGCAGCGTATCTCGGCGAGTCATCTTGTTATCAATTAATTTCACATATTTAAGCTATTTATTCTATCTTACGTTAATCTGTAATATCAAATACCTCCATACTCAATCATTACGCACTCTTGTTGTCACATAGACTTTTTGAAATATTTGAGTTTGCAGTTATCCTCCATTTCAAAATTGGCTGCCGATCCAAGTTTGCGTTATTTTTAAATTTGAGCAGTATGTCAATTTCAAAAGAGACATTTCTTCACAGACATCTCCAACCATTCCACCACTAGGTTGGCCATACTATTTAAGTAGATATACTTCCCCCACCCTCTGACGTCACTAGTCGCTCCCTTCCTCGCCTTGTCCTAAACACGAAGTTAGCGATGGATACGCTTTCAACAATACCTGGGAGAGCTAACACTCATCTCAGCTGAGAGATATTTTAAGATGTGATCCCCAACAACATTACTGAAATAAGAATCAACTTGACAGTCAAGTGATTGGAAACAAACCAGATTGAAGTAGAGGTTGCCTCACGCACGGTGTACGGCAGGCAGGCATAGATACGAACAGCTAATGTTGTGCTTGGCGAGCCATCCTGTATGAAACACTGGACTCGGTGAAGCCGCTTAGCAGTCATTTCCCCAATGACGCCATGGATTAAGAAACACCTGCGTCTCGAAGGAGACACTAGGCTGAAGATAGCTAAGACTAGACAAAAGTCTGTAGCATGACAGTTTGAATTGTTGTATTTGGTTTGTACTTGTACATCCATTGCTTCTTTAATTGATGTATGGTACTTGAGAGCAGCTCGAGTGACTGCAGGGACAGTGACGGCACATAGGGCCCCAAGGAACCTTAGAGAAAAGCGCCGTTTCTTTAATTTATAATGCATTATCTAGAAATCAGTGTTTAGTAAAATGCAGAGTGCGTAGTATAAAAATAAATGGTTTATACACATACTTTATTTTAGAGGTGCGACCTAGCTGTAAAAAAAGGAAATAAACAAGTTGGAGATAAATAGGGGGAAATGTTCTCTGTGGAGTCGGATAATTGGACATCCGAGAATGGCTTGCAGCCGTTGCATTTCTTTCTACCAGACCAGGTGATTATATACCACTTCTTTGTTTGGCCGTAGTGATACGCCATCGACAAATATGCTGTCTTTTGTCAGTTGGTTTCTATTGCCCTGATTTAACTGTGTGGCCAGTCATTAATGTCAAAGTCACTGTATTGATTAGTAACAGGTAATGTATTGATGGAATTCTTTCTTTCTACTCTTAAGATAAAAGTTCCTATTAGCACAGGAGGGGCAAGAGAAGCACCAAATCCAACAGGGCACTAGGGTGAGGCCCGGATAGCATACTCTATTTTTACAGGGCCTCTCCAGGTAATGTTGAAAGCACACATAGCGATGTGAACTAGTATCAGGACACGTGTAACAGACTGACTCAACCATATAATTAAGTTCAGTCTGTATGAAATACATTCACAATGTTCAGTAACACATCTCCTCCCATGTTGGTGCGTTGAAGTAAATACAAACGCCATTGACGTTCAGTCAGTTATTGTATGGTATATATAGTTACACTGATAAAGCCCCGTTGGAAAGAGAACCATACACACACCTCTGAGGTAAGAGATCAGACAGGTAAAGGACAATGAACCATCGTTTACAGGTAATACTCCTACGAAACAGCGAGATCGAGTAGATGTATAGAGAAGCCTTCTGTTGGTAGATGAAGGAAAGAAGAGGGTTGAAACGACTTTGTTTCGTCTTTGTTCAGCTGATATGTTTTAGTTGGCCTCTGTGTCTCGCATGGCGGATGGCGCGGGTGGGAGGGAGGGGGGGCGTGATGGAGACAGTCGCCGTGACGACCACACCCCCTCTGACGTCACGCGTGCGCGTGGCATTGTCGTGTTTCGGGTTAAAAGAGGCAGTATATGAGAGGTGGGTGGGTGGCAGGTGATGCTGTGTGCGCCCCCACCTCCCCCACGCTCCTCTGCTCTGTCATACAGTCGTCTCCTGGCCTTCCTCTTCTCCTGCCCCCAGCTCCATACTCTGCCATCCTTATCCCTCTCTACACATTACACCCTCCTTCAATAACTTTCAGCCCTGTCGCACTACTGTGCCCCTTCCCCGCCCATGTCCTAACTGTCCTTTGCTGCAAAAGTAATGCGATAGATACAGGACTGATCAGTACTCTGCTTTTTACGATAATCTTCCTATTTGAATCCTTTATCTAACGCAGTACAATGCATTTGTTTTAGATGTTTACCTCCATCTAAAAGCCTCTATCCAGAGTATTGTGTCCCTGTGTAAAAGAAGTGGTCTGCTCCTCATATCTCTATAAACGACTGTTTTTCGATTCCAACTGACTTCACTCTCTCATTGTCAGGATACTAAGAGTGTTTCGCCAATGCATTATAGACATTATTAGTAGAATTTCTTTTGTGGATAGAAGTGAACCAGAGGAGAAAGGTTAGTCGTCAAAACACATAGAGAGTTCCGCGTAGATGGAAACCGGAGAAGCGTCATCTGTGGCAAGTAAGAGTGAAAAAGAATAACTATCGCAACACCATATTGTACCATGGAGAGGGGGTTTAAGTCTCTTCATGGAATGATGGCCATGTAAGCACAGACCACGGATGTATTATTTCATAAGAAACTGACGCTCTTGGTATGTAGAATCAAGACAATAACCAGACTACATACTGGACTTAACAACACAAAGGGAAGTTATGTAGGTGCCAGTAATGTTGAGAGGTAATGAGGAGCTGAACCAGACCTGCCTCATGTTACCTATATTATATACTTCTACTCCTGTCAGTCACTGTATCCAGCTAGGGGTGGTGCCCAGGTGGGAGTCTTTACCACCAAGCCACCAAGCTAATTGTACAATACAGGTCACTGAATCTCAGTTGAAAAACATCGGAAACCAGTTTCCATTCATTTTGTTGCCGTGTGTGATTTTATTGATGCGAGTGTCGTCACTTGGATACAGGGGAAATAGCCCGAAAGACGAGTGGTGTTTGTTTGGTGGTGTTGTTGATGCGAGAACAAGGGAATAGTTTTTCCTGGCTTACCTCTTGCTGTGAAATCCGGTCTAATCACAGTGGTCATACTATACGTGTAGTGTTAAGGGGTGAGTTGACTCCGTATTTTTCCCGCCCCCTCCCCTACTCACACCCTCATCTAGTGGCAGATAGTCGACGTAACACATGCTTAGGGTATCAGGTCCTCCACGGGCCAGCCACTCCGCGCCATTCTCCTCTATTTTTATCGCCCTGTCTGCTATATATAGCAACTCTGGAGTGGGACGTTTCTAAAAATAGACGATGCAAAGTGACAGGGCGGTGGGTCCAGAGGGTGGTAAGAGCGTGACGAGGTGGGTACTCGGACGTGGGGCTGTCCACCACCGGGGAGAGGAGGCCACAAGACGCGCTCACATGTGACGCGTACGGCGGCCAAACACGGCGCCCCACAAAAAGTAGGCCATATCAATATTACTTCTGCCTTTGGGTAACTTTGCCTGGTGTTTGTTGTGGAGGTCTACTGTTCTGAGTGTTCTGATGGGGTGGATGTCCGCCCGACAGGTCCTGATAACGAGTCTCCGCAGACCATCATCGATAAAGTGAGTCTCGATCACAGACAGGAGCCCATAGGACAAGGAGTTTCTAAAAACGTACCAAGTAGGACCTGTTTGCCAAATCATATTTAGAATCATTCAAGGAAGCTTACTTCACAAGGACATTAACAAGGAACATATGTATGTGGAATGGAACATATATATATATTTGTATCTCCTTGATTGGATGTGAGATGTGAAGTTGTGAAGGATTCACAAAATACAAGGACATGTTAAATTTACTGTATGTCAATCTCGTGTGTACATACTTTCATCCTTTATCCATTCACTGGTATATGTAAATATAGAAATGGCATACGATGTTAGTATTGCACTCAGCAGTTGTATGAATTTTGAATCTCTGTTGGCAGTCACGAATTTTATCTGATTGGACCATAGTGTTATCAGCAAAGATAACAAGTGCCTCTATGGTGATATGAATGTCAGCCACTCACTCTTAACTAATCTTTCTCTTCTTTCCAGGTATGTGTGCTTATACGTTTATCATCAGATAATAGGTAAGAATTACAACATTTTATATTCTCCTACATGTATACTCCCATGTAGAATTATGTTACTCTCTTTGGGTACCGTATTTTGTCTGTTCTGTGACAATAAGAGAACGAAGATCCTATCAATTCATCCATATGAGCTCTGCTCACTGACTGATACAGGGCACTCGCACAATGAGATTGAACTTCTACAAAAGGCTTGGATTAAGATAATTTGACTGGGTTTTAGACTGGGTTCGGCACGAATAATGGCCCTGAGTCCTATTATTCATGGCATGTATTTGATAGACTATTAAACAAATTTCTGTCCTCATCCTCCAGTATTGATGAAGGTACAAGGATGCAAGGAAACAGCAATGGGTAATGCACACATATATATCTCAAACGATTCATCTGACTATATGCAGATATACAGGTGTACATGATGAGTATATGAGTAGGACAGTAGGTAGACAGCACTGTACACAACGGACCAGCAAAATAACGTCGACCGAGAGGTAACGGGCTTTGAGTATAGGCGGACAGATGGCCGCCTGACGACGTAGAGAGCGACACGAGTATGTGACGTCACATACTCCACTCTCACCTGGTCGCCGTGCAGGAGGACTACCGCTGGCGTTGGTTCCCAAACAGCTGGTGGCGCGAGTTGGCAGTATGCCGGATACTAGCCGTAAGCACCTGGCTTACCTGTCGTATCGGACCCTCAGAATGTAGCGAGGGGAATTTGTAAGTGTGAGGGTTCTAAAAGTGACCACTGTTCTTGAATATACAAGTTCTTATCTACCTAATTGGGCAACAACACTAAGACGGGTGTTCAGATCAGAAAGCCTTGTTCACTATGGTGTAGTTAGGGGCTAATTCTGAAATGACTTGGAGTACAAACTAACATGAAATATTATGTGGTTCTAGAATATCTAGTCACGATGAGGTACATGATATCGGCAGGTGCACCTCTCCACTAGTGATATTACTAATATGCGGTGAAGGAAACCTAGATATGGAGACGGAGTAACCCTGAAGGGCTGCGAGCTGCTCCGCCATACACATCGCGTGATGCCCCCCTATCAAAACCCTGCCTGGAGTGATCGTAGGCTACACGTTAACGTTACCAAAACCATTGTCGTAAACTAGTAGACAATAACCCACTATACATGACCTTTACTGTCATAGCTGACGGTGTCTGCCACATGTGACGCCTGTGTCGCAGCCGACCTGCTTTGTGTGAGCTGGTGCCGCTCAGCTGGCAATCACTGTCGGTATTTGGCAGGACAGGTGCCTCTTCAGGCATGGGGCATTGGGTTAACGTATCACTAACTCCCTAAAAAAGATATGATGACCTGCCATATGCGCTGTCCATGCATAGGAAGAAAAAGCTGGCAGTCTTTTCGATGATACATGTACACAGGGGTTAAAATTGCGATAATGATGTCAAACATAGCATGCGTACAAAACAAGAGTTAAAGCTTTGTCAACGTCAGCTTAGACTCCACACCGTCACAAAAAAGTAGATTGTGAAATGAACCTAGGGCTGGCTCATTATGTGGGAGTAGTGTTTTTCCCCCACATGGTTAGAGATGGAATTCTAAGCGGTGGTGGGTTATGCTGGGCTGGTTGTAATGAATGGAGCTAAATAATGGCAGGAATATAATGCATGGGACGAGAAAGGTCACCTGGTAACAGTTTAGAATTACGTTTTGTCGGGTGATGAGGGAAACAGTATTGCGGATCTCAATTGTCTAAATTTGCCCAGAATCATATGTCAATATTTCAATAAAATGTTCTATTTCCTACCCTCGGGAAAAATGGAATGACTGGAGGTTTAAGATTTATGCAGTCTTGAGACAATATATTGGACCAATTTTAATACAAAATGTACGAATTAAATAACGAACATTGCAGTAATGAAAGGTTCTGTTTTCCAATCATTAATCATTACTATCAAATAGCTGTCTGATTGCTTCTGTTAAGTTAAAATGAGGTCCTTGCACAAAGTTGTCCAATTAATATTTTATTGTGGTCCACCAAGTGGCATCCGTCTATTTATATCGACTTCTAGAGCTTGAGCGATAATATAATAATATAATTTCTTTCACACGTTCTAATTGCGTGCAGCTGTTGTTTCGAGCAAAATTCCCCTTAGAAACGGATGGAACACGGCGCCTTTGATTGACACTTATTTACATGATTCCTAAACCGTCCGCGGTGTAGGGCTGGTTGCCAGGAAGGAGTACTACCAATAAAATTCGCGATATTAGCGGAAATCTGAATTGCCTCCTTTACGTGGAATGCTTTTATAAGAACAAGTCCAGCATGCAAATGGAGTCATGATTTCACTCTGAGAGACCCATAGCCTTGCATTTCTGCATTATCAATGCCACCAAATTCACCACCTTATCGTTGTGCAAGCGAAGTCCTCTGAGGCGCTTTGCTTTACTCATAGGTCTGCAATTAGTGCAGGTATTTGTGTGCGCATAGATTTACTAAGTAGGCTGGTCGATAAGCTAACGCCACACGACCTTGGTCACGCCGTATCACGTCGCCAGTATACTTGTTTGAACCAACGTTATTCTATTCCAAACTAAAAGAAATGACCGATCGAGAAATACACGATGCTGGAGTGTATTGTATATATCACCTCAATTATTTAACTTGAGGACCTGAAAGAAAAGCTTATTGTTTTATCCGGTGGAGGAGGAATTCTTCATTTACCCTCTTACAAAGCGAGGCACAAAGGTCTGCCTTCTGTCCAGACAGCAAAAAGATGTTTGAGTACGATAGAAAAAAATTGTTCCAAGTCAGGCAAAGCGAGCAACGTAGTGATTCCTGATTAGCTCACCAGGCCTATTCCAAAGCACACCAAGCTACGCCTACTTGTAAAGCACTATAGTCGATGATATCAAGCTTTCCAAGGGCTACGTGGAAGAACAAACTAATTTGTTGCCACAAACTACCTTTGTTATGAGGTCCATGCATATTGGAAATCGTTGTAGCATGTAAACTCATGTTAAAATAGCATACAAGGGGACAATACTTACATAATCACCCACAGCAACAATTGTGTTTCAACACTTGACATTTTTGCAACTAGATTGGGTAAACACACTTCATACACGGCAAGACTCCCATAAACAACTAGACATGAGGTCAGCCTTTGATATTACACCAAAGGTCTCTCTCCTCAATCAACCAAACTCTTTGCCTCTCTGACTTCTACAGAAATGTGAAAACATATTGGCATCCTGATAGATAGATATTGTATTATATTAAGGCGAAAGGCAAAAGCAATGAGAAACTGACGTGTTAAACAAAAAAGAAAGCATAGGAAAGCTGACAGGTCAGCAAGCTGTTCGGTGGGTGTGTAGGAAGCCTGATGGACAGAGATGTTGATCAGCCGATCGTTGGGCTGGTAAGTTTCTTTTTTGTGTGTTTGATTTAATATCCAGTCAACCATTATAAGTCCTGTCTAGACTTTCTCACGGTTCATCATTTCTCACTGCTTTTACATCACAAGGATGGTGATCGTTATTATCATATATAATGTATAGAAATGATAACCCTGACCGTATACTCATTAAGTTGTTCTATAGATATAATGATGATATATGATGGTTAGCTGGGCCTGGAGCCTACTGAAAATAGGGCTCTCGCTTGCCCTTCGGAGCATAACTCCAGAATGAATATCAAATGAAAAAAAATGGAAATCTGGTAGGTGGGTATGGTGATGAGTTGGTCGGCAGGGTAGTCAATTGGTGTGTTGACCAGTGGGTAAGTAGAGTGGTTGACAACCTAGTCAGTGGGATGTTCAGTAGACAGCTCATTGGATGTAGAGCAGGTCAGTGAGTTGATCAGAAGTGTGTTGACACCTTTCAGTAGGTGTGTCTATTGAACTTCTCAATGGGTGGGTGACTCGGTGAGTGGGCTTTGAGGTGGGTATAGTAATGGGAATGGTCAGTAGGCTGGTAGGTGTGTGTACTGGCAAGCTGGTCAGTAGGATGGCCTGTAGGCCGGTAGGCAGGCTGGGGTGGGGTGAGGGGTTGGTCAGTAGGCTGGTCAGTAGGTTGGTAGGCAGGCTGGTGTATGGAGTGTGGTGAGAGGTTGGTCAGTAGGTTGGTAGGCAGGCTGGTGTATGGAGTTTGGTGAGAGGTTTGTCAGTAGGTTGGTAGGCAGGCTGGTGTATGGAGTTTGGTGAGAGGTTGGTCAGTAGGTTGGTAGGCAGGCTGGTGTATGGAGTTTGGTGAGAGGTTGGTCAGTAGGTTGGTAGGTGGATATAGTGACGAGGTGGTTGGAGGGCTGGACAGTTGGCTGGTAGGAAGGTGTGTTCACGTACGTTTCGGCGGGCGTGTCGACGGATGTGCCGATGGGCGGGTCAGCGGCGGGCTCGGGGCCCCCTTCCCTCCTGGCACGTCGCCAGCCGCTTAGCGGTAATCGACGCGTATCACGATCCTTTTGTTTATTTCCCGGAAGTGAGGCAGAACGCTGCGTTGGCATCCGTCGTCATAGCGACGGCTGATAGGGGAAGTCAGGAGACAAGAATTCGACTAATCTCCAAGCACAACCACCAAAATGTCTCTCTGCCTTCAGGGAGTGAAATTTATGACGACATATCCCGCGCTAAAGTTAGAGGGGAACACGATTGACTTTGAACTGCAACTTTTTATACATTTGTAATTCTATCAAAAAATCTAATATTTTTCTATCTAATCCCGCTATACACTGGGCTTGCTCATACTTGTGCTTTCGATGTAGTATCAACGATGCAGGTTCGCGGCGTGTAGACGGCTAGTTCAGTTACATAGAGAGACTGGTCGCTGGTGTGTTGAAGTTTTGTGGTCGATGTTGAGTTGGGACGTACCAGGCGGGTGGAGGGGGTTGGCTCAGCCTGTCTCTCGTTGGTTTTACGTACCACAGAATCCCCGGCCTGTATGGGAAAAACCCTGACTCTGCGGATCATGCTGTTACAATGATCCTCAGACATGAAGCTCATTTAGAATGCTTTTAGTAAAGTATTGTTTCGGTTTTCATGATAGATGTATTGTAATATACCCTAGACAAAAATCATACTTGTTCTGGAAATACAGTCCTATCATATATTGCTTTTATGTGGAGGAGTCGGGTTAATTGTAATAGTCACTTATGTAGCCCTCTAAATCCACCATACGTTAAATCGTACCCACTAATATTTCTCCTGTATAACATATGTAATTTGTAGTCTTAGTAGTGCTGTTTGTAGCGTATGTATTTATAGCTAGCATTTCAACACCTGCATCACAACAAGCGTTAATATGCTATTGAGTAACCCATATGGAAGTATCCGTTATCAATAAATTGAGCAATTATTCCCTTCACTGAGCCTGTGACATGAGATCTCTATACACGAAAAACTTTTGAAATTTACTTCAGAAGTCGATGGTTTTATATAAGAATAGCGTGTGTTTTAGATGGTGTTAACTGTCAAAATGGCAAAAATGATTATGACGTACAAGGGGTTGGATCCCTGGTTAAAAGAGTAAACAGAGTTTGTGCCCGTGACCCGAATGGCAGCGGGCGCAGGCGTAGTAGTGTGTGTCGCTGTTGTCATGTCTGGCCTACTGCCGCTCGCCTCACCTCCACTTCCTGGAGTATCAATTTCAGCCCTCCCATATTTGGCTGGCTTTTTGGGTCAGGGTGAAGGAGGAGGCACGTGGCCCAACGCAGGAGCGCAGGGGATTCCCAGGACGCGCCCATCCCAGTCGGCGCTGGGGGGTGGTGGGATGTAGGGCGCTGCCGGATTCCACTTTTTTATTAGCTGAACACATTGTAACTTTCCATAAAATGAATACAGCGTATATCTTTCGACGAAACATAAACACCATTAGCAAACATTTATTAACTACACCTAACTAGATCACTTATCACATGATCTGCTCCCACCCTACCCCCCTAAAGTAGGGCAGTCCATCACCTTGCTGAGCAACTCCCCGAGAGCCGTATCTCAAGATGGCAGCTTGCACCCCGAGTCGGACGCTACTTTGATCGGTAACTATTGTGTGCGTGGCTATATTTTCCGTGTGCCCCCCTATTTCTTGCGTTTGACGTGGTTGTTCCCCATCCAGCGTTGTACCCTTTCTATACACACAAGCACGCGCGTGAGGCTGAGCTGGTCGGAGCCGCTCGCCCTGGATCTTCCCCTCTTCTTGCACCACTCCGGAGGAGTTTCATAAATCCTGGAAGAGAGGAGGAAACTTTCACCGCCGGCTGTTGCCGGGCACTGGGATCTGTGCAACGTATACTCGAGTGAACACAAATGCCGGGAATCCGCTTCGTTTCACCTATCATACAACCCAGCGAGACCAGAACCAAAGTCACACCCACCTAAAATCTTAAAAAATAGTGTAGGTCGTTGGGTTTTACCGTGCTGGTCATCACAGATCAAAGCTGGTGTGTCTCCGCCTCGACTTGTACGTGATGTACCGGGCCCAGGCCCAGGCACCGGTGGACGGTGTAAGCAGACTCCCTGTCCACTGGCAAAGTGAAAAAATATATACCCCAAAAAACTCCAACCTATAGATTATACGTAAGCATAACGGACAGCTTGCAGTCTTCTCCACAAACTCTGCACCCCCGAATCGATTAAAAATACCCCCAGTTTTATACGTACGTGTTCATACAATTATGCATTTCTAACTTATTTTTAGGAAATTCTTATTTCCATCCAGTCATGTATATATATGTATATATAGGTACACGTGTATGTATACTTATTCAACCGATCCGCCAAACCAAATCATGTACTCTCTTTTTAACAGAGATGTACTTTATAGTTATCAGACTTGGTAGTGCAGAGGTGGCAAGCAAGGAGCACCTGGCCCTAAAGGTCAGGGCTTCGAGTCGGCCAAGGGCAAGTTAGGCGCTGAGTTGCTCATGGTATTTGCTCCCAGTGAAAGGTCAAAGGTCAAGCCCAAGACGGGCACTGGGTGGCGGCAATGGGGACGGACAGCGCGCGGGGAGTGCATCCTGCTCATGAAAGAAAAGTGAATGCCAAATCACTGAGGGGACCGCTGAAAAAAATACCAGATCAGGAAACCAACTGCGAGTTCAGTGCAAAATGTCTCAGGAAGTACAATTGGTACAACCAAGAAAATGTCTTGAAATGCCTTGATCTCGGCCATATTAGCTGGATTCACATGCCAATCCTTTTTTCGGATATCTTTTTTTCATGCAGATAGTTTTTAGTTGTAGATAGGTGGCGGCTATTACATTCGTTATTGAAGAAGATGTGTCGGGTTTTGCAAAAAGAAGAAAAGGCATTAATGTGGGAGCATAAAATGGAATTCGTTACTTTAAATATGGAGACGAAAGTGAATTTGGAGCAATTAGCATCGGCAGTTTTGATTAAAGATAGATTAGCGCCTCCTTTCGTTCTCTTCGATTAGCTTTAAGTTTTCTTTGTAAAAAATAATCTTATCTAAGTTGCAGGCCTTCGGTAACACAATACAAATGATGAATACAATCTTGGATATGTTTCCAACTATTGTGAAGTAGGAAAATCGACTAGAATTCCTTTTCAAGTCCAAACTAGTTAGAAATGTATCTCTTGTATCTCATGATAATAAAGTTATAGATTAGTTCCTTATTTACAGTAAATGCATTTTTAGTTTTCCGACTTCAAGTCTTACTTTTTATGGCGTCTAATTGATTCAATCGGTTTAATAAACGTCCTAAAACAATATGATTTTCGCGGCGGATGCTACTTAGCGCAGTTATAATGAAGCATAGTGTGACACACTTTTATATCTAAATGGTACAAACGTTGTCTGCATACACATCTAATATCTCAAAAGTTACCTTCGGGCATATTTTACTTATATATAGAGTTCTTTGTCACACGTAATCCATAATCCTGCATAGTGCAGTAACTGTTAATTAAGATATCACGAAGTTTATTCATTGTTCGCAGTTTCCCTTCATGTTGGTACCCACATGTATAGATTATACTCTATATTATATATCAACGCGAGGTAAAAGGGCATATCGCACATTAATGTGCACTGTCATATATGTACCCTCCTCTCACACTGGCTCATGACACTGACGCCGACTAGCATTATACGCTTGATGTATTCCCGTAAATACCGAGCATCAGTGTGCCAGCCATGGCTGCTCTCAGTGTGTAGCAGGTGGCTGTGGACCAGCTGACCCTGGAGGACGCGTGAGGTAGGCGCCGCCTGGCGGCAGACCTCCTGGTTGGCCAGCACCTGCATGGCCGTCAGTGTTGACGTCATGTCACTCGTGCTCATCACTCCAGGTCTCCGGCGTGAAAAAGGTAACGACAAAAGTCTATAATATGTACCTGGAGAAAGTATATCTCTATTTCTACGTGAGATCGTGATTTCTCACTCCCTGTGTGATTTAGGACATTCAAAACGTCTAGATTACTACAAGTAGCCATATCGGTTCTGTTGAAAAATATTCTAGGAACAATCCACACATAAGTCTAGGAATTAAATTAGATAATAATTATAGAAAACAACGATGTGAAGAGACATAAGCCCATTCTTTTTCTGCCATCCCGCAGCTAAAGGGAGAAGAACCCATGATCTTCTCATCATTTCTTTCAGTTGATGTTGCCATCGGAGATAATTACGTGGAGCATTTCTAGTTTAGGCCATGGGCAGTGCTCTATAAGGAAAATTTGGGTATTATTAGCACTGTCGGTAGTATTTCAGCTGCATCATTTTCCCTGTAGGGGCTAAGGCTTAACGTGCCGAGGACATGTATTTTGCTAAGCATTAATACATTGACCTTCGATATGGAGTTAATTGAACATAGCCAGCTCTAGAAAAACAGTGACAATTTTTCCTATATTAATTCTTCCAGTTTGTTTTCTCTGCAATAAAACGGAATTAATCATACCGAACTGTTTAGAATACTTAGAATTATCAAAGAACATTCGCTTTTTTCATCAAGATTGTGAAAGTAGCTCTGTATGTTTCCGTACCATTTTGCACATTTGCAGGTGATTTTTCAACTTAAGCAAAAGCTAGTACTCGTTATTTCACATCTCGTACATTAGGAAAAAAGAGGGGACAAAAAAGTCGTGATGTCTAATCGTCGCTGGTCGTCACTTTTCTGATGTTGGTCAGATTTAATGGAGTCACTTAAGGCCTCGTATTTCTGAGTACCACAAGTATTTGTGCGTCTCCGCTTGGCCCTGATTTCTATTATTGATAGGCGATTTAGACAGACTTAAGAAGACAGTATGGAACGCACCAGATTTATACTCAAAGTTTCCAGCACGGAGCAGGACGCCCATCTCACACACACACACGCACTCACTCCCGAACCTCAGCGTCCGATTATGCAAATGATCTTCAGGTGTCACTACACAAAAAATGGCGGTGAGATGATGTGCGTCAGACAGCGGGAGCCGTGGCCGCCGCACCTCAAGGGCGGTTTTTTTCTGCAGGCGGGGACAAAGACAAAGCAATGTTGATGAGGTTAATTACGACCGAGTTTGATTTTCGCCTTGTTTCTAAACGGAGGAAACAAACCTAATGATGGTCGCCGCTTTTTCGCCTTTGTTTGAGCAATCGGTGAATGTGCGTAATTTGCAGGGTTGTGGAATGCTCGCCGCTTTTTACCGACAGCGCGTGATCCTAGCTCTATTTTGGAAGCCAGAAATAATCTGCGCTGCACCGGGCACTGGAATGTTTTCTCTCTTTTCTAACACGGGCCATATTAAGGCCTGCTGCCGGGTAACGTCATAGGTGACACAAATATAGATGGATTCATTGAAGAAAGTGCGACTTGGCAGCTAAATCCACTCGTGGCTTGAGCTATTGTGCTTCATTGTGTTAATTGTCTCCCTATTATTATAATCACAGTAGGGAGGGGATGGTGCTGGGGAGAGGCTATATTAAAATGATTCTTGCTGCCGCTGCCTAGATTATAGCCTGGCTGTGGCTGCCACGTCAGCATAGGACAATAGTCAGGGTGACGAGGTCCAGGGGTTCACTGTTAAAGAGCTGCTCCCATCTTCACAGGCAAGACGGCCACTTGCCGCCACCTGGAACCAGGCCAAGAGATGCTCCGACCAACTCACTGTATCTGTGCCAACTTGGTACTGAGTAAAACTAACTTCTCACTCACTCTTACATAGTTAGTAACAAACTCGACTTACACTGTGCTAGCTGTTCACTGGTATGATACTTGGTTTGATCATTATCTTGCAATTTACTGTTTAGCGATCCACCGCCTTGGATATTTAAATCTTTGACAACTTACTCGAGGGGAGGATAGCACAGCCGATGGCTATAATCATTCACTGTATAGTTGATGGTCTCTATGGAAATTTATTATTCAAACTATGTTGAATTTCACAGTTTGTCCATTGATTGTTAACAACGTCGTCCTGAGTCTGCCTATTGCTTGCAAATAAAGTGCTATAGCTTGTTTGACTTGTAACTCTTATTAATACATTCCACATATAACGTCCTCCCTATTTAGCTTATCTCACTTCTGACGTGAACAGCCCCTTCTAATATCCCGCGCCCACGATCACATAAACCTGTGGTTTATAAATACCCAAGTCTAATTGAACAAATTGGACGTTAAACTACGTATACCCAAACAAACAAATTATAAATATCCTCTCATCGCTGACGTTTAGTTTCCCCTCACTACACTTGTCACCGCACTTCTGTCGATCACTCCCCCACCCTTATTCGACATACAAACCCTTCTTTCGTATTGTCACTGGCCCAATTCTCGCCTTTCTCACAGCTTGTCTTTGATAAAAAAGAAATTTGGTGCTTCCATTGTGATGTAAATAAAGAGTTTTAACATAGGTAAATATCTCCCTCCTCCCTTTGCTTACCTAAGCATAGTTCTCCTAAAAGCACCCCATTGTTCATATGAATTGACTTTTATAGGACCTTTTCTCATAAATACACATTCCTCCACTGGAATCAGCTACCGTCTTATATAAACTCTTCCTTCTCTGTAACATCAGTTTACATCTGGAAGCACTCTATGTGCTAAGATAAGCACTTTTCTGTGAGGCACTTCTCATTCCATCTCACATTAACCCACATCTCATTAAAACTCATACTACTGCACATGTCAATCTGTTTCTCAAATAAACTCCTCACCTCTCTAATCAAATCAAATTTTCTTCAATAAAGTCAACTTTTCCCCCGGTTTCGCATTAGTACTCCCCTGCTATGGTACCGCAAATCTTCTACCAAGTATGTTTCTATTGGTCTAATGCTTTCCATCAAATATATAATATGTGCCTATAAATCTTCACTTCGGCTCATCTGATCACATCTACTTACTTATCATAACTATATCTATAAACTGTGATCTAAGCCTCAATCGCATGTATTACAGCCTTTTCTACACCATTTAAGAATAATCATGAGGATTTCGGTCGTGACATATTGCTCAAAGTTTGTTTGGAACAATGCAATAGTCAGCACCAATGGAAATGATCAGTGACAACAGTCACGTCCCTAACTGAATTAAGTTTGCGGACGTTCTGAGCACGTGGCCTGCAGGCAGCGCCCCGCGGGCTGAGCAGCTCTGAGCAGCTCCGAGCAGCTCGAGCTCCTCCCAGGCGGCCTCCCACTGACGGACTCAGTGACGTCTTTCGATGCATCTGGCCGTCCAGGGATTAATGCCAAGGGCACTAAGTTCCCATAATAAAGACCCGAGGTTTTTTTGGCCGCACGTGGGCAGGTGGTTCACACGATGACTGATATCACCCGGCATTGATACGGGGCACGCAGTACTTCTTCACACCACAATCTATGGTGGTCTTGAACTTTTCAAGAGTCGTATTGAAAAAAGATCTGAATACTTTATTAGGTAGTGCGTAAAGCAGTGGAGCTTTTCCCGTACAATGGCCTTTCTCCAGTACCTTCCTTGTTTCAGTGAAAAGCTCCTTTAGACTTATTTCTAAGCTCTTCCTTAAATGTCGTTGCTCGCACAGACATGGATCATAGGCTTTTCAGATAGGGCGTTAAGACACGCATTGAAAGGAGACACGCTCTGTTTGAAATAAAAGTATACCTTTAGTAGCATGGATTTTATACAAACTGTGGCGATTCAGTGAAAAATGTAATGAAAGTAATCTCAGGAAAATTGGTAATCCAGTTAACAACAGGGGACTATCAGATTTGAGGCATTCCGGTCAAGTAACCTGTGTAATATCACATCCTATCGGAACTGATGCGAGGCTTCCTTTAGGTCTTTTTATGGGAGAATGAATCTCTTTCATGACATGGCATTTCATAGTACTCTGTGTATATCCCCTTAATTAAGTTCTAACCTCATGGAACCAGTTGTTTCTGAAAGACTAGTCCGAGAACTGATATCTGCAGAGTTGGAGCGAGGACCTTGGGAACAAGACTATCGGATATTATTACAGCAGGCTTCACGAATGGCTTCTATATTTCAGCATGAGTCATCAGTTTCAAACACTTAGTCCCGTTCGATTTACTGACGCGTTACCTCAAACCTCATGGGTACGGTATTTATAAATTTGATTTCTCTCATTCGGGGAAAAACATCATTATTGATTCACAAATAATTTGTAATCACGAGTAATAATCAACGGTGTGACAAGTAATGCAACAGGACAAAAAGGTCATCGGTGATTCGTGCGTAAGATTACAGCAGCAATTTGTGCTCAGTCTGTTTCTTTTGTCCTAGGATAAAACATCGACTGTTACCTGGCAAAAGTAGTCATCCACGCAAAGTAAATAACATTCTGTAATATCCTAAAAGTCCACTGAGTGGCACCTTCCCCACCCCCAACTCTACTCCCTCCCACCAGTCATTGGTAGCGATAGTCAGTGGTGGTTCACCCTCTGCCCCACCCCCTGTATGCTGTAGCGGCGGTGGGGCATAGCGCCCAAGCGCCACCCCTATGGTGTATTGATTGCCTGGTGGGGCTGTTGGCCGGGCAATAAGCTTAGTCGGCCCATTAGACTCGCCGATAATAGGATTAGCGGCGCAGTTATTATCAGCTTACCAGAGCCGGGATGTGCCGTGCGCCAACCACGTGGCTTCAAGCACCGCCATTCTGCTGGCCGTCCACAGGTGGCTACGACCCACGCCTCCTACATCCACCTCCGCATGCCCAGCCTCATCCTCATCCTTTGATCCTGTATCCGTGGAGCTAAGATCCACAGTGAATCGTCTTCCCACCAGAAGACTTCTCTGTGGGGAATCATTTTCTTTGCAGCCTGAAGAAAACAGGAAGGTGGGTAACGGGTGGGGGGAAAATGACAAAAGTTGGTGATTGAGGAAGTGGAAAAATGAAATTTGGAATTAGATTGACGTGGTGGTGGGGTGTGTCTCTCTAGAAAGGAACAAATTAAATTATGTTACTGTGGGACGGCTACCCCACTCTGCCCCTCCTTTAACTCGGCCTGATTGAACAGAAAACTAAGACAGGAGGACGCGCTCCGCCTCCCGCCCAGCGCGCCATGCGCCTCCAGAAATTAGTCAGATGCATAAAAAACGATATCAAGGAATGAGGCAAGGGGGAAAAAGAGAATGGAGGAAAATAATGTGTGGGGGAGAGGCTGGTAGGGGGAGCGGCGAGCAGCTCATGGCGGCGGCCACCAGCTCGGAGCAGCTCCCTCACGTGGCCAGTGGCGAGAGTTGTGCTGCTCGCAGCGTTACCAGCCGTAATGAAAAGGTGTCAGGTTGCCTTGCCGGGGAGACATTGTCTGGAAATCCGTTATCGGCACAGAGTAGGCGGACTGTGTGGCCGACTGGGGGCTCAGGACGCGCGTGCACCGCTACTCAACCGGCACGTAGGAACGGCGGACGTTCGCACTCGTGTGGATTTTTTTTACTACTACCACTACCCGGCAATGAGGCTCTGAATGGTAAGCTACTGAATTAATATCCCAATAGGATTGCTCACCTGTCCATGTCTCTGCTTACGGTATTGAATTTTCTATTGGTAATTTGAATGTTATTAAAATATACCGAGATCAGGTTCCTGCCAATGATTCGGTCTGGAGAATACGGGCGTTGGTGATTCAGGCATCTAGGACAAGCGCATGCTCTGACCAGGCAGTCAGCTAGTCCTGACCGGGATTGCTGAAGGCGTGCCACCTTTGTGCATTGACTGAAATATCTCTGATCCGAAAATGGTCGACTTTTTTCATCTACCTGGACGATGGTTGATAATCTTAGAGGCTGGCGAGGCAATGTGATGTAGTTGTAAGACACGGGACCAGTATGCACGTCAACCGCATTGTATTCCTGCCAATGAAAGCATTGCTTTTCTTTCTTTTCCTTTCATCAAATCGATCTCATGATGTGATTCTGGCTGTTCATACACCAGGCACCTTAACATTTTCAATTTTTAAAATATGATTGAAAGTTTGATTCTGATAAGGGACAGCAGTGACGAATCATAATAAGTATTCAAAGGGAATGTTAGAATAATAAAAACATACTTGGTATAGGATTATCATACTCGGCACAGAATTATCTACAAAAAGCCAGCCGGTTGACCTGGGGATCAGAACCTGAATATGTGAAATGTCGAGATTGTGCTCTTTATAAAAGCCCAGGGAGTGATACCAGTCCGCTCTATTGTCGTCCTCCAGGGAACATTTTACTCCTCTATAATTACGACGTCAGAGATCTCTGAAGGTGTGCTTGGTGAGTTCTCTCCTTCAAGGTGTGCTTTGTGAGAGGGGAGGGGAGTGGTTCTTATGTGTACACGCCCGCTACTGTGAGCCCTGTGGTGTAGGTGGTGCTGCGGGTGGTGGTGGTGGTGGTGGTAGTGGTGGTGGTGGTGGTCTCACTAACAGCCCTGCCCTGAGTTCACCCCTCTCGTATCGACAGAGCGTGCACCTCACTCTGTGGCGTGCACACCCCCTAATGATTCGAAGGGTACTTTTACCAGCCCGGTTCCTCTACCCCATCCGCCCACTCTAGAGGAAGAACAGGTCACTCAGACACTGGGATACACCATGAACCCCTGCTACCACCACGCTTTCTGCCACCCGCCCTCTGGCCGCCGCTCTGCCGCTCACAGTAGAGCAGCTCTCTGCCAGCGTGCGCCCCGCCCTGACACCAGCGAGCTGCTCGGCGCCATCCCTCCGCCCGCGGCCGCTTTGAAGTCGTGCCACCGTGCGTGCAGATCAAAGGGTTCTCTATCTGTGGCGGTTGGGAGGCAAGTTGGATCCTCCCAAGGTCGGTAGATGGTGAGCGACAGGCGGCGGATGGTGGGCGGTGGGTGTCGAATGGTCTGAGTGTTATCTGCGATTTGAAGACTTTTCTGACCCTGTCACACCTGGAAATGTTGTGAGTACTGAATGTCTCGGCTCTGTCAGCAGGTTATGACACGCCCTTGTACGTCAAGATGCATGTGACTTCGTGCTTCACTGAAATACATATAGCAGTAGCTGATGAATTTAGCAGTACAACAAGCAGTCATAATAAAACGATTTACAAGTATTTTCCTCTTATAAAGACGTGTGAGACGAGAAAGTAAGGAAATCATTCTAAATATGAATATAACGATGAATATAATATATTCATCGTTATATTCAGGGATGCGAGTTTTCAATGTTTCCATTGAAACTTGAAATTATAATTCTTCGTGTAATATTTATATACTAACTACTAAATTACCCAGCTCAACCACAGGCCATGATCCCCAACTGAACCTCTTCACTGACCCATGTAAAAACTTGAACTTTCCCTTGATTCCCCACTGTAATGTGTAAACCCTATATTGCAATTTTTGAAAAAATCAAATTTTTTTTTCTGGCCCCAACTGACAACCCTGAATTATATGCGATCATTATATATTACAGAGGTAACACCTTTGGGGATTCCGTATCAGACTTGCCTTAAAGCAGGAGCTACTCAGCTCCGAAACGTCAAAAGAAATCCTAACAACTACCAAAGCGATTTTAAAGGTTCAATAGTACTTTGAAATTCATCTCCTTGGTTCAATAGTTGTTAACCTTAAACCACATCATCTTCTAGGACATACTTTATTTGGGCAACTTCTTCCCATGGGGCTTGGTCTGTTCCTAATGCGGTAGGATTGAAATACTTTGTATTGCAATACAATTAAGTCTAGACTGCAGCTTCCACTCATGTGCTGCCGCTGATGAATGGACACATCTGTGCACACTCTACTGATAGTAATGATCAAAATAACCACCTGTATACACAGCCCAAAGCACGTGCCCACGGCATGTCTATTGCAAGATGTTCAGAATTGCTCAGACACGGAATCAGGCCACTATGAGTTGCTCCAGTGCGCCTGGACAAGCCATTGATTAACTGTGACTGAGTCAATAACTCAACATGGTACTGGTCCTGGGCGGTAAGGGTGCGGGAGACGACAGTGGTGGGTAAATACGCACCAGGGAGGAGTGATAGATGGAGGATTTGATAGCATTTGCCATTCGCCTTGCTATCTTGGTTAGTTCAGGACTAGTTCAAGACGTTAGGATGTATTGCATTAACATGGTGGTAACTTGTTATTTTAAAAGAAACATTGTTGTATTATTTTTAAGACGCTTACGGAAGTGTTGAATTCTCTGACCTTAGAAAACATACATCTCCAAGAAACATTCTAGAATATATGATATACAGAAAATACAATTTCATGTTGCTTGAATATTATCAATACACTCTTGACATACAGAGGTAATATATGTCTAGCGGCCAATGTACAGAATAACATTTCAGGAAAAGGGCATAGGACAGAACTGCCACCACCTACGTCCTGATGTTACATCATAAAGTTTTTATTATTCTGATGCCACTACCAACTTCAGTTCTCCAGGCCATTTCCCCCATTACCGATTATGATGTTCAATACAGATGATCGACGAGCCCAATCCTACATTCATTGATATGTGGTGCGTATGATTCATACAGAACCAATCTTGTGGTTCCGCAATGCAGTAGTGTACTGGAAGGCACACAGGTACACAGAAAGTTGTTTGATGCAATAACTGCAACTGTGGCAATCTTGAGACGAAATCCAGCCCAGCGGATCTTTTTATTTAGTCAGCGTCCAATTTCAAAGCATGATTCATCGCACGGTTGGTGCAGCAGCATGCTCTGAACCAACTAGAAATATCTCAATTTATAGTTCAGTATTGTCTTAATTCTATTTTAGAATCTGATGATAATGTAAGTAAGGTATCATAGATGATAGAGGGTGCAGGCTGCATTGATCAGGCTAAGCGTTTGATCATCGCATCGACTATGTAGACAGTTTTAAGCTTTCGTAAACGGCTAAAACTTGCCTGACATGCGAAGATATTAATGCAGTTTATGTCAAATAACTTGCTGCAATATCTAACAATATATGTTTTACCACTACTCTCTTTGAGAGTGATATTTCTCTGAGTGAACAATCCAAAAAATACATAGTGTTCTAAGTATGTCTGACAGGATGTGCAATAGTTTGTGTTAGGCACATGAAAACAGAGCATTTCTCGGTTGTTCGAACTCAATGAAAATTTCTCCCACATGAACTACGATGACATTCAATCGTTGCTGAAATTTGCATAAGTTACAGGATCCTACTAGATTTGAACGCGAGGGTCCCCACAGGGTAAACCCACACATCGTTATGCCTTGTGCGCAGGGTGTTTACTGTTCTGAGTGTGACCACACGGTCAAGTCTTCTGCGGCCGTAGCCTGTCCGCGAGGCGGGGTAGGAAGGCGAGCAGCTCATCACTAGTATATGATTGATGCCAGACCATGTTAATCATTGAGTTGATGGCGAGCTCATATCGAGTGGCTCTTCACGTCAGGCGACGGTGACCTGAGCCGCTCACTTGCCGGAGGGCCGTACTGCCGTCAGTGTCCTTGTAACTGAGCTGCTCCCCCGTACAGTCACTCATAATGAAGGGTACCTCCTGCATCACTGCCTTTATCCCATCTTGCCCTGGTCTGGGTAATGTTACTATACAAGTTGGTCATTTCTTCAGGCAACTAATTATTGTTATTGTGTCTCCAATGACAAATGTGCACATGTGCCTCATAGCACCCACGCCCACATATATACACACCTCCTGCATGCATAGGCACATGTAAACACACCCATACTCTCTTATGACAATCGATTCCTCTGTGTATCGTTAGTCCAAACTTGAAAAAGAATTCTTAATCTTCACGATAACCATCACTATATCATTATAAACTCTTGCCTTTGATTATGTGATGTTCTGGATACTACTTTGTGATCAATGAGAAAGAGCCAGAAACATGTCGACAAGTTACAATTATTGACTTTCTGTCTAAAACATTGGTAAACGGATGATGGGATCTGTTCCATGTTATAATATATCTGTAAACAGCAAGAGTTTTCTGGCCTAACGTAAAAGCTATAAACACACACCATGCTGTGGACGTACATACTCCGCCCATGCCAGCTGTCGCCATGGTGCCTAGTGACGTCATCGTCGCACAGTGACCCATTGGATCAGGGAAATGGGAACTCTGGTGTTTGGTATCCCCCAGCATGACCTTTGTACAAGGTCTGGTCCATGTTAGCCGACTGGCATCCTCAATCTCGAGGTGGCCAACCACAGAACCGCTTGTTTTCCGGGGATACAAGGCGTCGCTAGATATGCCTCTGCTATGGCGGTTGACATGGCAATGTTGATTAATCAGTCAGCAAATGGAGAGCTAATTACTTTGCCACGCAGGGGAGGGGGGCGTGGAAGTTGATTATTTTCCGAGAAGGGAAGGGGTACCTTTGTAGGGATTCCTAGCGGTGAAGAGTGTCCGCTATTTTATGTACATATGGTGTCAGTCGTATATTTTCAAGTCATTTCAAGTCGTATTCTGTCTCACTGAAGATTGTTTTGTCGCACAGAGATGTGGTGAAATAAGACATTAAGAACGAGGAAAAAAGATACCTTGTAATGTACCAAAGGCTTTATTTTAAGGAACTCGACCATTTAAAGAGATGTTTCTTTTGGGAAATGATATATGCAATCAGAATGACTCGATTAGTTGGAGCATCAATGAGCTCTACTCTCTCAGTCTTGACTGCAGGAAGAAAATAACCTTTATCTTAAAAGGGGGCTAGGTGGCCTTATTTCATGGTACATAAATATGGAAGGATCTATGAGGATTGTATATTTTATGTCAAAAACGGGTTTCTTTTTAACACCCTGAAAAATTTAGTGAGACGTTGTGTCAGTCTACAAAACGACCGCTTTCTGGCGGGCCTATTGTTGTTTTAAAGTAAAATCAAGGGAATCCTTTACTTTGGTGTTTATAGGAGAAGCTGGGTCAAAAGGCCATGATATATATCTCTACCTTTCCACCTTTGTATCAGCCTACGAAGCGGCTGTCAGCCTACGAAACGACCGATTTTATTTGCTGGGGTGGTTACAGTTACAGATCAGTTATGGTTTATAGCAAATAATAATGTATTGTTAAGTGCATGCTTCCAAAGTAATAAGTAAAGTTCAAGATACACTTCTATCAAATCAGATTCGTTTTTTTCTTCCTTCAAAATGTGGCATTGTCTACTTCCTCTCTTTTATTTCTTTCCTCTTCACTCAGTATATACAAGTAATGTTTCTATTTCGGGTTATTTAGACCATAGGCACTTGATTTCCCTCGTGTAATGTCTTTTGGTGATGACCGTTGACATTGTTGTCAGACCTAACGTCGTTTGTTTGGTAAGCCTGGATGATGATTCCTGGAACAGGTCGTTGTGTTTCTGTATTTATGTCTCTTGTATACCAGCTTAAGCATCAGTGATTGTTTTCAGTAAAACCACGGAAATGTATACAGGTCCGTGGTAAAACGCATTCTAGGAAATGAACAAAGTGTTAATTTTAGCGCCACCCCTAGGGGGCAAGAAATTAAAATTGCCATGTCAAGTGTTCTGTTGCATTCTGGCAGAGTGGCTTTAGACCTCATCTTTCCAGATACAGAAAGGACAATCTGATAAGATTGGAACAGGTGAAATTGGCTGACTGCAGTTCAGCCACACCAAACTGACACATGAGCACCTCATATAATCAAATTTGTACCCATGTACCAGAGATAGAGTATACGTCTGAGGATTGAACAGCTAATGCTCCATTGTCAGGTAACGAAGAAAGACAAGGAGACATTTCGGAAAAGTACAACGCCCTTACCCAGTGTCGTCGACAGCAGTGGCAGGAGAGTCCTTCTTAGATTCTTAAGAATATCCAAGATATTTGAACAGATTTAATCACAAAGTGAAGCTTGGATACCCCAGGCAAACCACTCTTATCTTAACAAAAGGGAAAAATATAAACTTTCCAAAAGCATAGTAAAGTCTGGCAAAATAAATTAAAACGTAAAATTTACGAAGCCTACCCAGATGAACTGAATATACATGTACGTAGCTATTGGACACTCTCTCTGCACCTAATCCTGTGAATACTGTTATGTTCGTGATGCCAGACATCTTCGTGCACCACACCTGACCAGTCATCTCACTTAAGGTCGCAAAATGCTAGAAATTGCAGTCAATTGATGCCATTGTTTTATTGCCCTAGGGGCTATTTTGGGTGGGGCCCAGTGACGACATGTGTGTTCGTTTAACTACAACACTCATGTCGGTTAAATTGGCATGTGCATGTTGGTGTAAACGTAAGTGTGTGTGTGTGTGTGTGAGTGTATGACAGTGACGTGCTTTCTACAACCCCCTCCCCTCGCATAAAAAACACACATCCTCCCACCCTACCCCCACTTGGAAGAGAAACCCAGTCCGGCTGCTGATTGCTGGTGTGTTTCTATCGATCTGTTCCCGTGCTTACGTCACTAGTGGATCACGTGACGCGCGAGATTGGCGTCTGTGTCTGACCCTCTGAGCGAACGGGCGCGCGTGCGCGTGTGTGGGTTGGAGGGGGGGGGGGGGTCTCTGTGCAGGTGAGTTCTGCTCTACTTCTAGTGGCGCCATCTCGCGGCCGGATGTCCCACAACAGCGTGCGGCGCTTCGTTTGAACGCCCATCATCCACGTCACGCATGACGTCACAAATCAAAACTTTCGGTCGGTTTTCAATTGGTGGTTATCGCAAGCTCTACAGTGTGGTCCAGTAGCATTAAAGGGTATGCCATTCGTTGCCATGAATTGGCACCATAATAAGAATTAGCTACCGCGACCTATCATTGTATGTGCTCGTTCATTAGGCTACCAAGGAGTGGTGAACAGAAGTGTTACTCATGAAGGTCATTCGCGATCAGAATTTAGAAATGCTTTCCCAAAGACTTGAAGTTGTTCGTGTTGTTCTGGTCGTGACAACTTTCGCAGGTCGGTTAAGGTCTATAGACCTGTAATTAAGTTAAGAAGGTTCTATACACCCTGGTGTGAGTTGGTGAGCTTGGATGGGGATACGGGACATATAGTCGTCGCATTGCGTCTGCTGGGCTGAGGGCCTCTATTTCACTGGATCCTGGACAAAGTGGCGACCAGGGCCGCGCCACCAGCATACCGTAACCATGGAAACGCGTGGGTTGTCATGCACAGACTGGCCTAGGTTAGAAGTGAAAGAGAGCCGTGCATTCATAGCTGGTCTTTCTACCTGTCTCCTAGACGAGCTGCTCATGACACACGTCTTGGCTGCACGCCACGGCCTCCTGCCCGCCCGCCCACCGTCCGCCTCCACTTCCCACTGTCTCGTCGTCCGCCGCCACTAACCACTGCTCCGACGTCTGCCGCCCACGAACTGATGTCTGCTGTTTACTGTCCCCTCGCCTCCTCCCACTGACCAATGTCTGCAGCTTAAAACATCCCAGCCTTTTCCTCTCCCTCGTCTGCCCCCTACCAACTGCCCCTCACTGCATGACATCCAATGACATCAACCACCTAGCTTAAGCTACCTTTCTATCTAGTCACCTGCCCCCAAAATCCAGAGCCCACCGCCCGCCATCCACCACCCGCTGATGGCTAGGGCCTCATCTTTAATTCAGGGAGAGCTCTCAAGTGGCTGTAGGTAGGGTGAGATGGGATATGGTGAATTATCATGGTCCTGATAGGGGACGCACAAGGTGTGAGGTGAGTGACCTGATGAGGTTGGCTGTACAGGCAGCAGGCTGCTCAGAAAGAAGGGTGGTGTGGGAGGCCTAAGCACCTGAGTGTTCAAGCAAAGAGCTCGAGTGATTGGATGAAGGGTCTGATTTTTAGAGCATAGAGTTTGATGAATCTCAGTTGGAGGATCTCAGTGTTTAAGCATGGAGTTTGAGGGATCGAAGGGAAGGTCTGAGTACTCAAACAGAGAGCCTGGGAGATTGGAGGGTCTCAGTGTTCAAGTATGGAGTCTGAGGTACCTCAAGTGGATTGCCTGAGTGTCCAAGCAGGAAGCTCGGACATTCAGGCAAGATATCATGTTGAGAGCTGAGGTTCAGGCAGAACCTGAAAAAATAAGTTTGGTGGAAGTCTGACGTAACATTTATGGTGAGGTGGGATGTGGAGGGGAGGGGGGGGGGGGGCTGAAGGACCTGAGGGATTAGGCAAAAGGATGTATGAAATTACCACACTGAAATACATAGATGCTAGCAAATAGAAAGATGAATTACAAGCAGAAAATATAGCACCTACCCACTAAAGGTGAATTTTGTTCAATAATTAACAAAGAAATAGGTTAAAATGGCTGATTGCAAGTCGCAGACATAGCCGGAAGAGTGGGCAGGGAAGTCACGTGACCGAACACAGGTACGGATAAGTGTGCTAGTAAATGGTGTAAGTCGTGGGAGACCGACATACAGTCCCCACCAGGACACGGCTCAGATAGCCACACAGTTTCCAAACTTCCATATACATTGGCGACCAGATCTGCGCCGGTAACAACCTATATTGATGGCTGTAGCATGCAGTCCTTCCATAAAGTAACCGTCTTGTCTCTGTGACAGCGTGTAATGATTTCCGCGCGGTTTGTTAGAGCACAAAGCGCATGTATCTCACCCCGCCCCGCCTCTCCAACTCCATCGCCCGTGCGTCAACACGTGTGACGTCAGACGGAGAGGAACTAACTCTGATATAGGGGAGTGACTTCTCCGCTTTCACTGGTAGGGATGTATTACATTCTTGTTTGCATCTTCGTGCTCGTGTCATCAGCCTGTCATTGCTCTCAGCATGACGCGACTGGTATGACATACAATATCCCTGCCAACCTATTTTGCAGCTATATTCAAGTTTTTTACGGACAGAAAGCGTCACTTTTTCACAAATTCCAATTAATACTAGCACTATAGGAGAGGAGGCGATATTTATAGACGGGTGGCTGAGACCCCTCTTCCTGTCGGTATTGTAATGGCTAATGTCACATCGGTGTTGTCGTCACGATGCTAGTGCTGACACCTGGCGGGGTAGATCCTCCTGGAGGGGCGGTGGGGGACACAGAGCATCCGCCCACACCGGGTAATGGAGATAATGGAAAGACAGATAAAAAAGCGGATTGCCAGACGAGGAAACGCCAACTCACCAGGGATTCGGATCAAGTCTGAACCAGAGATTGAAACGAGAAATAGAAGTAGAAAATTAGGAAAATGGAGAATCCTCAAACAAACAAAATTTGAAAAGAATGAAGAAGAGGAGGGAAAAAGAACTCCTTACAAAAACCCAAAGCAGGGGTCATGTAGCTTGACATCAGCATATTGAATCGAAAAATCAGATATCATGTGGTTCTTTTCGGTGTCGCTTAGACCTTCTCTCTCCTTTAACGCTCCATATCAAGGCAACACACTGAGCTCAGGTCGGACGATGCTATATTACTATACCCAGTTTATCCAAGCCCTGTGGCGTCTCCCGTTTTGGTAACAACATAGTCGTTTCCATCTAAAAATATATTTAGTTCCAGTTTCGTGTAACACGATATAAGAAAGGAACGTTCCCCATGTGCACACATGTATCTGTGCGTCACCAGTCACCATGGCAACCAGGTGTGCTCCCGGGAAGGAAAGAACGTCCTCATCTCCGGTTTGTCGTACTTCCGGTAGCTCTTCTGCCCGCCTGGAGGTCCCCCGGGGGGCGTAATGGCGGAGGGTTTGATTGGCGTGTTTTTATAACGGCGTCGTTGGAGGGTGAACATTGTGATGTTTATTATCTGTAATTCACCGGCGTCGTTGCCGGCGCGTCGCTCCGCCTGCCCGGCCCCATACAGGAAACGCCACTTCGCGTGGGAGGAACAGGAAGTACGCATTGCAGCCTTTGACAGAGCGCATGTGCCGTTTCCGGGTCGGCTTCCGGCTCTGACTGCTGCGCAGTCTCGGGGCCCGCGTGACGTCACCAGTTACCTGGGCGCGTTCTTCTGCGACACCCCTCACCTATGATCATATGGTCGCCAGACGTCGCTCCCTCGCCTCCTCTTCGCCCCCGTCCAGTCCCCGCGGGCAAAGGTCGGCTGACGGGCCCCCGCGCAGGTCGCGTGATAGTCTAAAGGTCAAGGCGTTCTCCGCTACTCGTCGTCGACATGCACCGCAAGGTCCTTGCAAGGTCAAGGGAAGCCACGAGAGAGCGGAGCGGCCGGTGAAACCCGCAGCACGTGGAGAGTTCATTATGGTTTCTGCATGGGTTTCGAAAACTACATGCAACCTGTCATTTAGTTAACTGTATGTATATGTGGTAGGTGTGACGTACACTTGATGGTGGGATATCCCTCTGTACTTGACTTACGGCGAGGGGATTTCCACTAATAAGACTTGTATGCGGGCGCAGACGGAGTGCGCTGGAATCCGCATGCATCATGTTGGGACCATGTTAAGTGGTCTGCACACACAAAGTGACATAATGATTACGTTGTGTTTGTGTGGCGGGGCCTGGTTGTTTACATAGTGGGTATATTAAACGTGCTTTGAGTAGAGCCTGTATAATGAGGGGATATTCTTTGTGTATAGAGCTCTGTTTTTATCTTTGTATGTTATCCACTGTGTTTAGACGATGCTTTTAGAAGGCGTCCATAAAAGATGAACTTTGTATGTTAACGAGTGCACTGAACTAAAGATGTAGAAGTATACTACTTCTCACATTGGAAATTTTCTTTTCTTTTTTATCTAGTTTTTTTAATGATGAGCGAAACTCATTTATTCATCAACATTACAACTTGTTCAATCTCATTAGATAAAATGAATTGTCAGGATTAGTGCTCTGGAGGTTATATTGGGAATTTTATTACAACAATCTATTTTCAGGGGAGAATTGAGGACAAGGTCGACTGATGTTATCACTATGGATATTGGTTAGGATAAAGCAGCTAGGTGTTATTGCAGTGATAACCGCGCTGATAATATAGTTGATGGTGTATGGTATGAAATAGTGGGCATAAGGTTAAAGACTAGGCGGGTGTCGGGATTCAGGTTGGTAGTTTATAGGCCATTGTTTGGGCACTGAAGCTGTGATTCTCAGTGGTTTTGTTGCTAGTGCAGTTAGTCGTCACAAAGGTCTACTCCTTGTAGAGGTGGGTGTGGTCGCACCCACCTCTGTTTACCTGACCTCCCTGTGATAGGCCTTGCCTACAGGAAGCCTCGGGTATGCTGCAGGTCAGCAAATATGCCACCACCTCAGCTTCACTACTGAGGCTTTAGTTCGTACATTATGTCGGCATGTGCACGAGGCAAATTTTGCAGCTGTAGGGGGTTTGCCGGTTCCCGAAGCGTAGAATGGAGAAATTATAGGCAAGTAGCGCATGAAGCTGTGCTGTTTGGGAAATGGTGTTGTTGAATGTATTGCATGGTAGTGAATGAATTATGTCTAGTATTTGTATTTCTTGCCTGTGCCCCCCCCCCCCCCCCCCCGGTGCATTTAGTCAGCCACTGTAGTCAGGTCTTTGTATGGGTCCCTACTTGGTTTCTTGCAATGCATTTTCATTGTTTAGAGATATGCAGTCTCTGCTTTATTCTTGATCTAAGTGATAAAAAAAAAGGTGAAACTAGCGCTTTCCAGTTCAAAAATGAATTGGAAAAGAAAGAGAAAGACCACACTGATGGGTCGAAAGAAGGAGAGAAAGTGGGCTTTACTGGCCATACACCATATGGTAACCTGACTGCAGGATTACCTGGCCAGGCCAGTATTTTCACTGCAAAGACCAGTGAATAATGAAAGCTTGACACTGGGCATGTGTCTTGCCTCAGAGTAAATTCATCATATACTTTGACTCAAAATCATGTCTTCAAAGTATCCTCCAATACTCGTGACAAACCCTTTGATAAGAGAAATTTGGGAGAGGATTACTATTTTGAAGAAAAGAAAGAAGGACATAGTTCTATGCTGGCTGCCAATCCACATAGGAATTGACGGAAATGAAGAGGCAGATAGAGCTGCAAAGAAGTTGCATCACAGTACAGTGAAAATGCCACACACGGATATGACAGCTCCAATAAGAGAATTGACAATGAAGAAATGGCAATCTGACTGGAACAAGCAAATAAGAAACAAACTGCATATCATTTAATCAACTGTGAATTGGAAGAGAAACTGTGGGGGATTAAGTCTTTGTGAACAGGTGAAGTTGACCCTTCTGAAAATAGGTCACTGCAGACTTACACACAAATATCTCCTGAAAGGGGAAATCCCCCATTATGCCAAGCATGCAATGTAATGTACCCACAACTGTTAAACATATATCCTACTGAACTGTAAAAGGGTACAAGAAAATAGAGGAAAGTACTTGAAAAACAGTAACAACATGAAAAGATATTTGGTTTTTGAAATAGACAAATCTCTTTGATTGTATATAGAATATTTGAAAACATTGAAAAGAATTGACGGAAATAAGTCTACAAGAGTAAAAAGCTAAATTAATGATGGTCCTTATACCCTCAGGGTCCCCTGGGAAGTTAAACCACAAACAAGCAAACAAGCTGCTGTACCGGACAAGCTGAATAGTGATTGTGCTCTAATGTAATGCCTTACATTTACATTCTACCATACTTATTTATCAGATTTGCAGCTTCTTTCCTCACACGCCTCTGATATCAGTCATTTTCATTTTTATTTGGTTGCAACATTCTGAAACCCCCCTGTTTTTGAGACAGGTGTGTCTTTTTTCTATTGATGTAAGTGGTCTATATAGCTCAATGGTTCATCCAGCTAACACCAGGTGGCGTTCTTCGTGCGACACAGAAATGCATGTCTACGTGAGACTGTTATGGAGTTAATAAGACCTGCGCAATGAATCAAAAATTTATGAATTCAACTTGTCACTTGTACCCTAGTACCGAATTAGGTCATATTTACCCAAACAGGTAGTTACAGATATTTCCACCTAGAAAAGTACAATTTTTGAAAATAGATAAAATACGAATAAACAGTGGTTTTTTTGGTAAGACGTTTGTCGACTACTTTTTAACTTATTTCCAAATTTTTTTACCTTACTGATCCAGACAATGGTGTAAATTTGTTACTCTATACATCACCATCTGGCCTCATTCGACGATAGGCGGAAATAAACCAAGCCCGTTAATAGAATCAAGCAATATTAGGTCGATGTTGGGGTACGATAACATTCTCCTATTTTATGTTCTAGTGACATTCTTTATTAGAATTCAGGGGTGGGATAAAATCTGAAACCACTTCGAGTTTGTCTGATCATTTGATCATTTCACTCGGCGTTGCCTCATGTAATTACTATATGATTAAAACCTACAGGACCCAACCTTATGTTATTGGAAAAGCTGGAAAATACCTGTTTGTTTGAAAAGAGGTGGTCTTGTTGTGAAGTGCCGACCGAAAAGAATGCCATGTGAGAGGCATCCCACGAGACAGCATATCATACTTGTTGTTCACGTTGGCATCAGGCGTTGGAGGCAGTTTAATGAAAGCGATTTGTGACTGCGGGTGGGCGGCATAGACCCCAAAGATTTCGTCCCGGGAATAATTAAATGGAGACATACGGGGAAATCACTATGTCTAACCGCTCTCCCAGGGCGTGTTATTGCCGTAAGTTGTTGTGGTTGAAATCGATGGCTCTCATGTCAAGTACACTGACTGTCAGTCTCAGATTATTTATACATAGAGTATGTAAGTATATGATATAAGTACGGACACAGACGCAGGTACAGACACAAACAGACCCAAACACTGACATGCACGCATGCACACTCACAACGGTCATTGTACTTCACGTCAACGAAAGAGTTGAGTATATAAAACATAAGATTCAAGAGGCAGCACTGATATACATAAACCAACCATGAGACAGGATGGACACAATAAAAGCCAACGTGATTTTCAATCATTAGTATTCACCCAGTCAAAGGAGGTTTAGGTCAGGTTAACGAGATGATATTTTGCTTGAACAATTCCCAAACCATAACCAACCATATATCGTTAGTTAGACTGGCTCCAGTCCCTGCATACTATGGCTACCCTCTTCGCTGGGATACAGGGACTGGTACAGTCGGTAATGGTGTTGGATTTATTGCTATGATAACACATGTGGCCAGGGAACTGGAGGAGGGGATGGGTAGGGGTAGGAGGAAGTATAGGGTTACAGGGAGCGGCTTGGGGCCTTAAACAGGAGATTCTTTTCATACTGGACAAGTCTTTGATTCATGGGCCAGTCAGAGAAGGATACATACTAAAATTAACTTTATGATAAAAATGATTTGCGTCGATTCGGGCGTCTCCGCATTCCCGGTGGGGTGTGGGTGACTATTCGAAACGTTCAAAAAAATTTTGATTCTGATTAGCACCAATCAGTGACCTAATTAGACAACATGTGACGAGCATTGACCAGTGGATACCTTCCTTTGAAGCTGACCGGAATAAATTAACTCACACGCCGCCCGCCGGCCGAGAGAACGCCGTCACATACCAGCAGTCGCTCGCCGATCGCACGTCATTTTCACCACTAAAATGAACTTTATTCTAATTGTGATTAATCATTTAATGAATGTTCATAATCAAAGACTTGAGCAAGTCTAATCGTTAGTCTATAACATTCAGTTGTGTTTCTGCCTTTGATCTTGTGCTCCTGCCTCTGACGTACTATACTCACATCTGAACAGAAGTGATGCAGTCCACTAACAGAACCTTGCTTCGTTTTTGCAGATAAGACGTTATCGTTAACGGGATCTACCGGAGCAGTCGGGTAAGTTTAGACAGTCTGCAGACGTACATGTACCAACTGAGAAAAGTCTCACCTGGTTTCAGGTCATTGGTCTCCTACTCGCACGTCCGCCTTGATTGCCAACCCAAACAAAGTCCCAACTAAGCGCTGGCTGAGATACAAGGCAGACACTGGTATATTCGACCGCCTGTGGTATAGCACCACAATATGTGGTACCGTTTGATTCAGTGTGTTGTACACAGGGCCAGGTATTTACTTATCCATACTGACGTTGGTAAGGCTTGATCCATTAGAACTACGTATCATATTGACTCAGCTGTACCCCTACTTCTAGTATTCGGCTGGTTTGGGGGAGAGCAAATTAAAAGCTGTTGGCAATACTCTTTTGATAGTACCTGGTTTCCGTCAGCTTCCCATTGGATGCTCAACGCCATAAGTAAACACATATCAATGCAAATCATATATAAAACACCGAGGTTATCCTTACACTGCAACACTGCGTGCCACACAATTCGCTCAGCAGGCACAATATACAATACTATCGCATTGTTCCATAATACTCAGCACACTACATGCGTTCCACAACACCAAATTCAATTCAACAACACAATTTCACTCTATAATGTAGCATAAGATGTTTCGGCCAGTAGCGTACCACACCACACCACGGGCAAGGACGGTGGTGGGGCGCCGAAGAGGTAGTTCTGAGGTGGCCCTTGGTCACACACCGTCCACTGATCACCACCCTGGTGAATAGCCCGTCGTCGCTCATCTAATGAAAACTGGCCATTTCCCTGGACGCCGACTGGGTCCATGGGGTCAGAGATAATGTCCTAACGACCGGGGGACTGCTAGAGCACAGTCAGGGGCACTGACTGGACAGGTTAAAGCACCAGTAGAACGTGCAGCAATGAGTGGCAGCTGTAGGAGAAAGGTACGAGCCGAGTGTGAAATTAAGGATGGAGATTGTGTATGTTTGGAAAGGGATGGGTTACAGCCAAGAAACGTGGAGTTGTAGGGGTGAGCCTTTTTGGGACTTTGCAGTTGGATGTGCTGTAGTGGAAACATGCATGAGGTTAGAGGCTTTTGTAGATAGGATGGGGTGAGACCAGTTCTCGCATAGAAAGCCCGGGTGGAGATAGTATATAAGGTGGAGGTTTCAGAATGATGATTGGGAATAAGGGGAGGGAGGTGTGCAATGTGATAGAGATTGGGGTACAGAGTGGAGGTGGGCTGGGGAGGAGGTGGGCAGGACGTATTGAGGGGGACGAGCGGGGGTGATATTATGCGGGGGTTGGGTCCGGCGGGTCGGGGGTCGGTGCAGTGTCCATCCATCACCAGGTATGAATAATAAATGGGTGATTGGGCAGGAGGTCGGCGCCGGGCCGGCTCACCAGGTCGGCTCACCAGGTCCAGCCCCCGCGCCGTGACACACATCCAGAGAGCAGCTCTCAGAGCAGCTCCAGAGAGCGAATCGCGCCGGCCTTCACACCCAGGCCGCCAGAGGCGCTGCCTGCATGGGGCGTGAAGTGACTGCAGCCTACCAGCCCCCTCCAAACGCTATCTCCTCCTGCGCTCACCCCCACTCCCAGCACTCGCCCTGCCCCAAGCACCACCACCACCACTTGCACCACTATCATGTTGCCAAGACCCTCTCTTTCTCTCAAACCACTTTCTTCTTGTGCAGAGACTGGGCGACACATTTAGACATTGTCTTTCAAGGCTATCATAACTAAACATTATATCAAAACTCATGAAGGGTTAACAAGCAGGTCTTTGTTCTCCCCAAATGTTGATGATATTCCTGATATCTAAGTGAAATGCACTAGAGTGTCAGCAAACACCTCAAGGTTTTTAGTCAAGTTTCTTCCGAAAACCCTTAGTTATGACCTAGGGTATGATGCTACAAAAAGGTATTATTTTATACCTGTATGCGAATCTGTGACGTGACTGCAGCCTATCTGTGTAGTAAATATAGAGCACGGCCCACTGTGGTACGCTTTGTTGCATTAACACAATTTAACATGCTAGGGACGAAATTCATGAGAGCAACGTCATCGCGGAAACGCCACTGATTCGCGAGTTCGGAAACGTTTTACAACCCTCCCGTAACAACTACAAGTGCGTAATGACCAAATATCAAGGTATCTAACTTGAGGCATGCATGTAATACAGTTTAGATAGCTGAAATAGGCGAAATCAATCGATAACAACAAGTTCAGTTGCCAGGTTCTGCTAAATAGATCATAATTTCGCCTGTTTTACTTGGCGGTGCCACTATCTATGGAACATACAGACTGTCAGTTGGCGAGTGCAAATGAACTTGTTGTTATTGAATGTTTCAGCATATTTGAGCTATTTGAACTGTATCAGGTGAATGCCCCACGTAAGATACCTAGATGTTTGGTCAGTACACACGTATAGGTGTAACAGGAAGGTTGTAACACATCTCAGAACTTGTGAATCAGTGAAAGACAAACCTAGAGAGCTTCAACGTGCAGGATGTGCCCATTTCGCATGTGGTAAAATATGTTCGTTTGTTTGTTTTTAATGTTCGAATCAGTTGTATCCATGTGTTTCTATCTCTTGAAAAGTTATCAGAGGAGAAGCCCGAAGATGTCCATCTTTTATTCCGCAGAGCAGCTGTTTTTTCCTACTTGTCTCTCATTTGTTTTTAAATCTCATTCAACATTCAACAATATTCCACAGAGTAGTTCACTTCTTGTCTCCCATGTATTATTTAAAAATCTAATGGAACATTAATCAATAATCCAGACAGTCTCTGGTATACTGTGGGGCCGGAAGTGTTTTTTTTTATGAAACTGGATGTGTTTCCTCTTTCTGATGATTCCCATCCTGTTAAGACATTGTGTGAGAACACAAGCAGAGAATTACAACCAGGAAAACCTTCATCAAGAGTTTCCTTTTAATATCACCCATGGTTACTCTATTTCAGTCTGTTAAGGACGTAAATATTTTCTGTTTCTAAAGAGTTTCCTGAATTTGAAGGACCATGAGTATAAGTCGACGTTATTATTGTGAAAGAGTCTTTATCTGAATATATAGCACATTTATGTGGATCTTTCGCGAATTGTTGACATAATGTGAGGACTTCATCAATTGAGGCGTATCTTGGTATCTTGGAATACACGTGGCTATTAAATCAAGGTAGCATCTCTGCGTAATAAGGACATAGACTTTCATGTCAAAAAACACCAGTCAAGACTCTTCTAAATGAGGTGTGCACTGCTACAGGGATAGGATTACGAACCTAACGTTGGTATAAATCGGTACAAGTAATTTCCCGAGCTCTGCTCCTAATTGTGCACCTTATCATTGCGGCAGGGAATACCAAGTTCCACTTATTTGCTATTGCTATATTGCTGTTTTAGCAGTAGATTTTACTCAAATGAATATATTACTGGTACAATAATAGATGTCACTCTGTTCTACGTGCTTCATGGCAGGTGAATGTATGTAGACATTAAGCAGTGGCAGAGGGACAGAGTGTCAACCTGACCTGCTCGAATATATAATGTCATACACACAAAGAGTGTAACTCCGCACAATGCAGTTTGATAATAGACCAATGTTAGACCTATGATTTCATGTTATATGACGTACATATTTTTAAAACAGCATTTCGGACGCCTCTTTCAATACATTCGGCCTAGAACAGATCCACTTGTGTACAGAGAGATGCAACTGTGGACAAAGACCAGGTAATTGAATAGCATGCACCTTACCAAA
This sequence comes from Alentia gelatinosa, assembly GCA_950022655.1. Lineage (NCBI taxonomy): Eukaryota > Metazoa > Annelida > Polychaeta > Phyllodocida > Polynoidae > Alentia > Alentia gelatinosa. The sequence goes on along the minus strand of OX465583.1, from coordinate 44,001,129 downwards.
ATCTGGCATTGAAGTGAGAAGCAAAGATTGCGATTAGAGTTTTCGTGACGTTTGTTTGACGTTCATAATGAAATACATACATGTACGTAAGTATATTCTCTTTATAATGGGAAAGGGGAAAACAATTCTGAATGCACAGTAGGCCGATGAATCTGTTTTCCTTTAGAGGACCTATTGCCACCAAGTAAAAGGGACAACCCCACCCACCTCCCCTCACTGTGTCTCTGAGCCAATGAAAAATTAATCCCTTAAATTAGAAGCCTCGGGGTGTGGTACTTGCTACAAGGACGGGGAGAAGGGTGCTAGAGATGAGTAGAGAGAGGCAATGAAGGGCCGAGAGAGTTCGCCATTAAAATCGGATTAGCTACTAGGTAGCGCAAGGCACAGGTGACACATGGCTGCCATAACGGGCCTCCGTGTCGTCTGCTCGTCTGACACCCACTCGCGTGAACTGACGCGAGATGTCGCGAGATAACGGCGCCGGTTCGGGCGCTATGCACCAGGGGGCGGTGCAGGCGGCAGTAGGGAGCGGGATATATCAAAAGCCTGCTAGCAGGAAATGAGTTCGCTGTGACCGTTTCTATGCTGCTAGCGTTCGGTCGCCTAACAGCAAGCATCACTGTTGGTAATGGCTACCCCCCGCCCCCCACTACGTCCTGTAACTATAGAATTACTATTTATCACAATTATCATGTTTTCCATTTTTGCCGTTGCCAGGCCACCATCTACTATATATGCTGCGCCAAGAGCTGAAGTTGTTAAGTTTAGTGCATTTTGTTTTGCAATGCTACTGATGGTAGATAAATCAGGATATGTATAGTCCAACGCCTATGTCGTTCCATCCGACTTTCATAGCGCTCCAGACTTGACCTTTGTCACTGACATTGCTTTGGACCTTGAATGCTAACTTGCTCACTATACATTTAAAGCGCATGTAAGGCAAATATGACATTACTATTGATTCAAATGAATAGCTGTATGATATATTGGATAATACAACAATAGCTTATATGCCTAGTTGTAATACGAATAAAACCCTATGGTTTGTGGAGATATTGTTGTTCGGCAACAAGCACACTGGACCTCGGATCGTGAGGGCGAGGGTTCTAGACTGATGCATGCTGGTGTGGTTGCGTGCTTCATCGTATAGATCTGATCTCACTCTGATATGACCATAGTCCTTGATATCATGTGAAAAACTATGAAATATTCTCTGATGTCGTTAACCCTGTGCTTTACAGAAGCAACTCCCCCCCCCCCCCCCCCTTGAAGCTAAGAGTTTATGTTTTAAGTAGTATATGAACGTGTCACTTAAAAGCAGGCGTCCCGGTACGACAGGCCGCGTTACGACTAGACATACAGACGGTACTTCCTGTATTGACGGAAACAGAGGCTAGATCTTAGACACGGGGATTATCTGGAGATAATCTCCTGTTATCCTCACACAGTAATAAGTACCACTATAGAGGCTGAACGAGGCTGTCGAGCTGCTCAGTGTGTGGTGTCACACGACTAGGTGCCTGCAGCCTGCTTGTGCCACTGGCCGGCTGCTCACAGTCAGTCCGCCGAGAGGAGCCGCCCTCCTCCACCGCCACCAACCAGAGGTGACCCGAGATGAGAGAGAGGAAAAAGGAAATAATTGAAATGAGGTGTGCTGCTGCAGCTTGTAGCAGTGGCGGCAGTGCCCCGCTGGCTTCACCGTTGGGGTTAGGGAGGGTAAGGGTAGGGGGGTGGAGGTGACTAGGTGGTGCGGATAGAGGAGGAGGAGAGGGAGGGCGTTCGCTGGATAAATGCCGTTGACAACGTCATCACACTCCGGGCCGTGCCCAGGTACGGCCCCCGCGCCGCCCGCCGCCCGCTGGCGCTGGCTGACTTTTTCCCCGCCTGTGCCCATTGTCACCATGGCTACGGCGCGGCCGGCGTGATGGGCGTGTCCTCATGGCGGTCGGCGGTGATGGCTGCATGTTACCAAGGGGACGCGGCCTCATGGCTCTCCTACTAATTATCTGTTGTAATTAAAACCGCTCCGTGAGGCCCCGCCGCGGCCGTCGTTGCCGCCCCGTCCCCTCGCGCGCTGCCGTTTCATTGGCCGGTCGTGATCGGGACTGCCTCTGCCTATAGACTACTGCAGCCGGCCTAAAAATAGCCCGTCTGAGATATTTATAGCCACGGAGGGCAATGTGCATCTGGAAATGGCATTACTGATGCTAAATGTAGACGTCAGTGCTGACCTAGTTAGGTGAGCCGCTCCGCACGCTGCTGCAACTGCTGCCGCTGCTGCCTCTGCCACTGGTGGCTCACAGGCGGGTCGCTGGGACTAGCATCACGCGGGCAGCCAAGAGCGAGGTGCTCCGTCTGTCAATGGAAAGTCTGCAGCACCACTTGAGCTGCTTGCTGCTCTACCACACACCACACACTGCATGGTGTTAGTCTGACTGACCAGTAGAGAAGGCTCGCTTATTGCTACTCTCGCCGCGTGCCCGTTGAGTCCCCACAGTTCTTTTCTGTGCCAAGTAGAGAGCTGCTCACGGAAGGCCACTCGAGCTACTCACCCGTGTGTGCGGCCAAGGAGAACGGTGCTCACTGGAGAAGGAGGAGGAGTAACACAATAGGAGCCGCGTGTCAGCTGAGACGCAGCGCTGCCCGCACGTCTGTGTTCTTTTCTTTTTCCGGGTGTTTCCTTCTCTTTCTCTAATTTGCATTGAGTGCCGCGGACTGCTGATGCTACTGCCAACACGGCGGGCGGGCGGGCGTGTGAGGCGGGCGGGCGTGAGCCGGCCGGTCAGCCCTCAATGAGCGGGCACTGCATGAATGAGCGGCGTCGTGCGGCCACTGGTCAGCCGGCCCGGCACACCTGATCGCCGGACACGCGGCTCGCCCCGCCTCGCCGCCATGAGGTGAGACTCGGCCTGCTGGTTCACACCGCTGTCCGACCGGACACAGGCCTCCTATACACGGACGAGCATTGCTGCTATTGATGCTCCACCGAGAGTGCTAGTACTATCACTACTACTACTGCTACTACCACTGCCTTGAGCTGCTCGCCGCTGCCGGAGCTGCTCGCACGGTTAGGTAGACGGCGCGACTCGGGCGACGGTGATTGCTGCTGCCGAACTATCACCACCACCTCGCGACTAGCTCCACCACTGCCAACAACGGTAAACCCGGTGTATGCTCGTTGACCAGTAACGATGACCTGTGTGCCGTGTGGTCGTGAGACCTCTAGAGTCTGTCACACTGTGTCTCCTACTCACTCTGCTTCTGTATATAAACACACACAAACTGTCTCTTGTCTCCTCTACTACACACCACCCCGACCTACCACCTGTGCAAACCGGCCGCACGCTTGGCCCGTCCGACCCCTCTTACCAGTGGTGGCGGCCTCTGGCTATCAGGTGGTGTCACTCTTGACACGACCTTTTTGATTGCACTCCTTGTGTCTTGTTATCATGCATGATGCCGCCAGCGGACCGATACACCGTGCCTGAGAGTACGCTGAAGAGTGTATCCATACTACCGACAAGACCTGCCTCTTATCGCTGCCTTCTCCTCCTTTTTCTTCTCCTTCACCTCCTCCTTCTTCTCACTTTGTGACACCACGTGAGCACTGTGCTTGTTTCACCCGATGTAGCGGTGAACTTGTGACCCTCTCTAATGACTATTCTCCGTGCTGGTATCCCTGAAATGTCGTCTGCTCTGCTTGTAACAGACTGCGCCTATTTCCAACACGCACTAATAATTGTTAATTGTTTCATTTATTTAAATTCCTTACGATAAACTGGAAAGGCCCGTGGAAACGAGCTATCGAAATATAAAAATTTGTAAACCAGGCTTAATACCTATTCATCGTTCCAGATACAAATCTACAGAACTTGCAACAATACGCAATACCCTAAATCCAGCCAGTATTCAGTCGTGATAAACCCCATATTGATACCACCATTAACATGCAATTTATGAGTTTGCAATTAGATGGGATTGTCACTGTCGTGCTGTCTAGCAAGCGGTAAGGGAGGTCATTGTCCTTATCATTTTTCTTATCACCTGAATTATGGGCCGCGCATGTACTGTATACATCAAAACTTGTATCTGAAATATAAGTATCACATTTCCTTCCGATTTGCCGAGCTCATACATATATGCTTACCATCATAATGAACAGCGATAGACTGATGTTATGAATAGCAATGAGCAACTTCTTTATATTTGACTGTGCACAGAAACAATGATGATTTTTTAAAGAACAATGATTATATTTATTTTTATTTATAAAAAAGTTACTGCAGAATTATAAGACCTTGTTAGTTATTTCAGTCATGGAGATGACCATGTATAGAATAAATACAAAGGTTCCCATACACATCACTAGCGTTATTGTTTGTATACACATATAGAATGGGAAAACTATTGATGGCGAGATTAATCTAAAATGCACAAGCCTTATTTATTACATCATTTTTTTAAAAGTTTGTACCTGTCATCTTCATTAGCTCAACGCAAATGGAAGTAATTGCTGTGGTCATTATCCCAATTCTCTCATATAATTGACTCCTACCACCTTTGGGATACTTTTAATTGAGGTAACAGTATGCTATTGAAAGGCGGTATGTTGCTCACCAGGAAGATTTTACCTGATATTTCCCTTCAACACATATGTACCTAATAGTGTACATTCAGGTGTTTCGTTACGAATTCAAAAGGTTACTGAATATTATAGAACATGATTGAGACCAGATAACACGTGTCCTCTGTCAGGTGTTTCTCCTGCAGTGTTCTTCGCTGTCAGGTGATTCACCTGCAGTATTCTAGGTCAGGGGGATGCCCACAAACCACGATGCCCTTTTCACCTCTCACTTTACAAAAAAGCAAAATTTGTGGTTAGTCCGTCTGGCCTGACATCTTCTATAAATATCCTTTGCGTTTTAAGCAGGATTGCAAGACATGATGTAAAATTGACACCTTTTAGGTGGTGAAGTCCTATCATTCCAATAGGTAATTTTATCTTATCGAGTTATGAGTATGTTATGTCATCGCTATTATACCAAATACAAGTTTGATAAAATATAGATAGTATTTATCATATTCAAGGTTATTTGGTCTTGATATAAATCATATCAAGGGAATTTATAATGAAATTACTTTCACTGTTATTTTCATGTAATTTGAGAATTCGATTCAATCCTACTAAGAATATATTAGTCACTCCATATATCACATATATACATAGAAGCAAAGCCTAAAAGTCCAGCTGATTTAGATTATGTTTCGCAATAGACTTTGTCACAAAAGTGTGTTAGTCTTGTTGAAAGATGGAAGCTTTTAGTTCAATGGACAGGTTAAATACACCGTAGCTGGCTCAGTAGAAGAAAGAGTCACAGGGTAGATATCATAGATTTTAGATCGACATTGTTTTTATACGATAGATTCTTATGGACACCATGCAAAATTAGTGACTACTCTAGTTATTCACTTTGCATCAATTAAGATGCACCGGGTAAAGGGGATTAAGGGCAAATAAGAACCACATTCCACGTTACTAAATATCATATCATATCCGACATGTAGTTTTACATTGAACTTTTTTCTATGGATAGGCATTCATAAGATTTCATATGATAATTCCACACTACAAGATAAAGTTATATTTTGTTGATATTTTCTATCACTCACCATTACATGAATAATTTCATTACCTTGTAATACTTTGCTCCGCCACAAACATCGACACATCTCGACCTGATTAGGAAAATATCTAAAAAATGCATTTATGTGTGCGGAGAACCTACAGGGCCATTAACATGCTTCATGCAAACTTTTTCCCTGAATATCAGGCACTCTATTTTGAAGAGTTGTTTTAATGAATGAACAATCATTTGCAGAGGGAGGTATTTTTCACACTTTTTTAGTATACAAAAATATTGTTGTACAGGGAATAATTCATATAATGTTGATCTGATTTGCGATTTGGTAATACACAGTACAAAATATATGTCAGACGTGCTTCGCTTGTATACACTTCAATTCATAGATGAGAGTTAGATTTGTCATAAAACTTGTTTGTGATTTTTTCAAATTTAGTCTTCTTGTAATCAGCCATCAGTCCAGAATGTAAAACGATATTGTAGAATCCCAGTGCTCCAATTATTCAGATTTTTCTGAAATCATTAGTATTTCACTCCCGTGAATTTTAGTTATCTAAATGTCTCCGGACAATTCCAACATCAAGTTAATTGACAGCATGTCATATGAACTCGTACGCTGTTTGAATCGGGTGAAGAATTAAAGAAGAAACCAACAAGTTTTGGTCAAAGTCGTCGTTCTCCACGAGTTTGATGCGGTGTGATATGAACGAGGCGACGACCGAGTGAATATCACATAGCATTCAAACGAGTTGGAGAATGATTTCTTTGACCAAAACGAGTTGCTTTCTGTATTTATCTCACCCCTGTACACACTAAAAGAATGGACAAGACAGAATATAGACCATGGAGAACGGACTACAATACTTGTAGGTGCATGGAGAACGAGTTCCCAATGTTAGGCCTGTGGACATTATTCCAGGGGTGAGATAAACCATCTTACTAAAGGCAAAGTAGTTGTAACAAAAGCAAACATTCCATGTTTCAAGGACACAACACAATAGTAGCAACTTTAAAGTATTTAGTGTGTAATGTGTTATGCAAATCTGCTTGTAATGGGACTCTTAAGTCTCTTTAATCGTCAGAAAAAAATAGACGATCCGTAAAATGCTTCCCTGGAGTATAGTCATCCGTGGATGATTTAACACGGGGTTACTGTCGCGTGATGAACAACAAACAGACGGTCTCAATGTGTTCTCTATGTCTGACTGATGAGAACTGATTAAATATTGAACTAAGTTGTTAATTATTGACACGGGAGGAAGCTGGGCTTTTACCTTTGGGCATGGAGCGGATCGTGCCTTTCCATATCTGTGTTACAATACCTGAGGTAATATAATAAGTAGGACTCATAGGCCTTGACTGCATTGGCTGACAGATAGGTATCAATCCGATGATAACCCGCAAACCCTGAAGAAAAGAGCCACTTTCAATAGTTTAACGAGATAACGAACTGCATATACTGACAGGTGCGTCTATCACCATATCTTATCCCCATTTATTATCTCAGTGTTTAGTATTTCCTGTTTACAGTGACAATAGGTTTTTGAACGAACTGCCTTAGCAAGTTCGGCTATGCGCCACCTCGGATGTCTTCAAAAGACAAATAAGACCAGGCTCGCACTAAAAACATAGACAATGCTAAAGACTTAAACTCTCATCTTACCATCTATCTTTTTTTCTGCTGAGTTATCTAAGACCTTTGTGTTTATCATGTGCAAACCAGCCTTTGTATCTGAAAAACTCAATGTACTTTCTTTAAAATTATGCAATAAACTGAACTATAAAAAAGAAAAAAAGAACATTGTAGGTCATCCTAATATGATAATGATAACAATCAGATGATATTCTCGGGAGCGGAACGTTTAGTTTCTGTCACAACCGCTTGGGGCAAAGGGTTAAGCCAGTTTCGATCACCCTAGCTTTCTGTTATTATCGCTCGATCGACAAAACGTAAATCAATGTTTGAACTCACTGTACATGATTAATATACACAATTAAAGGTATTTTGATGTATTTCTAACAAGATATATCAATAAACATTGTGGGATACAAGTTTGAATGTTTGAATCTGCACATTTTTGTACTTTTGAGCAAGTTTTTATTTTGACATTTGTAGCAGCCTGTTATCCGTTTTTCGGCAGATTACTGGAGAAAAGACCAAATAAAACAATCTTTGCAAAACGAATTGATACAAAAAAAACCACCAAACACCTTCCCCTACTCTTCATCTCCATTCCATTTTTTGTTTGATGTCTCTATGTTGGATATTTACTGAGATATTACCAGAGAAATACAGTGGATTTAACATTGGTTGCAATGGGGTGGAAAGTTGTTTAACCCTTCGAACGTAATAGAGTGCACTGCACCGCTTTCGGGAAAGCAAACTGCAAAACTATAAAAACCGAGCGGCACAGGGTCAGTTTTTGCGGCCGGACGAACCCGTTACTACGTTGCGTGACGTCGGCGCCGCTCCCGAGAATTTGTCTTAATTTCTTCAGGTAATAAAACTATTAGGTTACTTATAGTTTTCTTTCTTTTCCCATCTTCCTTTTTCAGACCCCATTGACATCTCCATTTCAATTAAACAAAATAAATGCACTTTTTAACATGATTTTATTCCGGTCTTGTCTACCCCTGAAATCTCGGTGGATGAAGTATATCGGTTCCGAAAGTTTCAGGACATTGACAGTGTTGTGATGTGGAATCTGTGACCCATTTAGTCGGAAGAGATTATCTTCAGCATGATGGACATGTAGCTGCTACGCCAGCATACTGACTAGTGGTTAAATGTCTCTCATCCTACATCTGGTTTATGTGCATCTAGATATGCGGAAATCTACATATATATTGCACATGGTTCATAAGGATAGTCAAATGATGGTAATAGGAAATCCACCCCATAAGTGAGAACTCCAGCCCGATTTCACACCTGTCACTTGTTGTCTATATGGGTCGCGATCCGCAGAAAAAAAAGGCAGATGTCCATTTGCTTGCCTCCTGCCTCGCACACTAAAAGTTAGTCATTGACCATTTGCGCACTCCAACATGAATACATACATGACTGGTGGTGAGCCTGCGCCCATTACCGAGCTAACACCGCGAGGCACTTAACCGGCACGGGCCAGGCTGCAAACAGGCGTCAATGCTTTATGCGTGTTGAGTGATGGCGCCCGTCATAGAAGATGTCCATCAATGATTTACTTCAGCTGACCGTAGCGTGGCGCTGAACGCGTCCCCTCGTGACAGATGCGTCCGCTGACAAGCACCTTACCGCCACCTAGTGGGCAGGTGGTGACTTATTGAGGCCGACGCCTCGCAGAGAGAGCGGAGACGCTGTTATTAGGAGGTTGAAGACGGTGACAGGAGGAATGGTCAGATTGCATTATATATCATTGTCTGGCATTGTATCTTTCTTATCCTGTTTACTGGTCCAGTATCAGAAGGCACAGGCGAAAAATTATAAAAGCTTTAAAGGAACACCAGCACATGAACTTTGCTGATTCCTACATTTGCCATGTGGTTCGGTTGGGTCAGGCACGGAAAGTGGAGCTACCCGTGGTCTATAATGATGTTCCGGGTAACCCTTATGACATCTTGAATAATCTAGAGACAACTCAGATTGCATGCTCGCAGTACAAGGGAGTGGAGCGCCTGGTATGGAAGTACGCAGGAAATTGAGCAGACTGTTATTATTCATATACAGTTTTGTGCAGTGCACAAGGATATATATCATCCACCTAATACAGAATATCCATAGACAACACATAGTGGGTGTATATTTCCATACCCAGAGCATATAGAAAAATAGTGTGTCTGATACGGTACACCACTTGTCAAGAAAAGGTGGATGATAAATACAATATAGACTGGTTCCACATAAAAGTGGTAGTATACTCCTTGGAGTTTACCCTGCGCAATACTATGCGTCTACTCCTATGAGCATACTGCCGCTTGTATCTGAATGTCAATATTGTGTGTGTTCCACCAACTAAGCAGAACCACACAGCGTTTTTTTCTGCAGATCTGGCCTGTTGCAGGCGACGACCTGGTTGGTGGAATACCTTGCCCATAAGACAGTGACATCGACCACAGATTATCACCGATACACTTGCATGCAAGCATAACTAGAGTGACCAGGGTGGGGAAGTAGCTGGACTTTGTAATCCCAAGGTTGTCAGACTTTATGGGTTTGAGTCTCACTGCAGCCACTTTTCTCCTTCACCCCCAGCAGTGGTATATCTACTGCTATATCAAAGTCCAATCCTTCTCATACCATATCTATGTGGTCTGGAAAGTAAAAGAACTCCCTTGGTTAATGTGCAGGGTTGTGATTTCTACCTAAATTCATTTCATAGATTCGATCAAACAGAACATATTGGACATTAAACTATTCAAACATTCAAACCCCGGGGACCGCAAACCAGTTAGCAGAGACAGAAAATTCTGACAGTTTTAGTAGTTTGGCCAGAAAATTGAAGAGCCGGGCAATACTCGGGAACCGTAAAACTAGGAGCAGAGGGCAAAACCTCGGACAGTTTCGGTAGTTTAGCCAGAATTTTAGCACCAGAGTGGTACCACTTTACCGTGAGATGAGCAGCTCCGAGCTGCTTCCAAACCCCGGGGTTTGCTAACTCCCTGAAGAACACATCCGAGACAATGGTCAACGTACGCGTATTCATGACATCAACACGTATCTTTGTTCGCCTTCAAAGTTTGGTTAACCGCAGTATTCAGCATAAAAATTGAAAAGCTCTTATATCTAGTTATTGATCTATATGAATTTTCTAACAACAACCCAGAGCCTCTGTCACATTGCTAGAAAGTCAGAACGTTAACTTGCTACTCTGGATAAAAAAAAATGGAGGGTCGACTTCCTACACCGCAGAACATTTCAATTCTATTTTTTTCCTAGTGACGCAATGGTTCATTGTCAAATTCACAAAGGTACAAAGAGACGAAGAGCATACATACCTGTAAGACGCACTGCATTCACCCCCTGCTCTCTATAACTGTACCTGTGCTGCCTCCTGGTAGCCAAATCATGTACTGCTGGTTCACCAACACCCCTGGAGGTGGCGTCTTAGAGTGGCCGTTTTTACCCAACTGCCAATCCGACCCCTGTTTGACCAGACAATGCATAATATCCAGCTCACCGCCCCACCCATATTACTCCTGCGCGTAGCAGGTGACATTTATGACTTATGCTTTGTGTTTAGAGAGTATGTAGCGTAGTTGTCAAATGATAGAACCGTCCATTGATTGAGCTGCGACGGTTGTGAAACCAATCTTGTGACGTACAGTTGATAACACTGGGGAGGGGGTCGAAAAGAGCATACTGCTGATGGCGACGATGATACTGATGTTCATACTGACGAGGATGATATTGGGATGTTGACCCTTCTCAGTAAATCAGGGAGGTGCGGATCAGGCTTTGGAACGATGCAAGGAGAGGCCATGTTGTGGGTCAGTGTGAACGGGCTGATTTAGCGACCGCCAGCCACGCAGCTATTTCCCCGGAGGCGGCATTGCCTCGTCATGACCTTCTTAATGACCAGATTTTCGGACCATTTTTTGTTAATTAAGGCACCTTTATTTCACACAATTTGGCCGCGCATTCATTTGTTTTCACGGCTTAATTATGTGGAAGACTGCTTCGTAATGCCAGGGTCCCTGGTCCTGGAGGTGTAGTTAGTTAACCCTAGAAACCAGCGCCGACACAAAGCAGACGACATTTCCTTTCTCAGCGTCATAGGCATCTCATGCTTTGTACAGTCGCAAATATCCACACGACTGCACAGTGAAGTATTAATGAGATTTACGGCTAGTATATCGTATGACCACTCTGCATAATAACTAATGGTTGGTCTCGTTTGTTTTTTTCAGGACAGAGAAATCCAAACATCACAACAGGAGAAAGGCTCAGGTAAAGTTCATTTTGTTAAACATCACTGTTCCCCTTCAGATTATTGAACACCCAAAATATTCCATGTAAATTGACAAGTGTGAATAGAAATTGTAATTTATATTTTAGCGAAACGCAACCTTTCTGGCTGGGTTAGAGATGAAAGTGCCACGTCTCATCAGATCGTCATTTAAATTTACAAAATGGGCTAGTAGACTAAATCATAGTAAAACGCTTTTTCTATATAGGAATGTTACGATAGTTAATTGAGAGAAATACTTTGATTACTTAGGTTATGAAGTTAATTTAACATGGCAACTAATGAGAGAATCGGTGGTAGCTTGCGCTGATGGTGAAATATGCCCGTCCAATATGTTCGGAAAAGAAATGATCATGAAACTTTCAATCTTCATTTCTGATGCAAAGGAGATGCGGAAGAAAATAAATAACTTGTATATACATGTATACATTCTACTGGAAATATGATGTAAGCCCCAAACATGACGGGATTACGTTAATGATGAAACCCCGTCTTTAATAGATGTTAGAATAGAACTTAAAAGATACTTGATCACCGATGTTCGCCCGACAATCGAACCAACACATCGATCTAGTCATACATGTGGAAGTCATATACGGGCATAGCAATTCACCATTCAAAGTAATACGGATAATATAGACTGAAAACAATAGCTGATCCATCTATAAGCTACATGTATTTACAAGTGGTATTTCTCCTGTGAATAACAAAGTGGTTTCTTTCAAAACAACAGTTAATCATTATGATACAATCATACACGGGTGTAAATGAAACTCTTTGAGCATTGATATATGTTCTAAACACCCGAGACAATGGTCAACGTACGCGTGCTCTATTGACACTCACTCAGTTAGGTTCAGATAAACGTCGGTGCTTGTTGAATGAGAGCCCCTCCGTTGATGTGGCTTCCTTTGTTGCCTTTGGCGGTGGCTTCTCGGGGGTAACATAGATCTGGGGGGTGTCACATAGCCCACGCCCGTGCATCACTCCACTCGCCAACCTCCTCTACGACAACACCCTCACCCTCTCCACTGCCTCCCCCGCCGCCCCCGACACCTCTCATCTCGGCGATTACAACGAGTCTTTTCTTCTCCGTGCCGGTGATAGTGCGTCGCCCCCGCCAACTGAGCGTATGATCACAGGCAGCGCTGTCTCCTGCACTGAGTGGCTATCTGAGGTCAGGTGTTTGTGGGGAGGTGTACAGGAGGGACCATCCCTAGCCCCCGCCCCCTACCTCTGTGGTATGTTTTCTATATACCCTTACCCCGCGTGCCTATACTTACAGAGGCTTTGAATGGTGACCAGGACCCCCTGAGCCCCGCACTGTCCTCTCCGGAAGATGACAGGGTGTGAAGGCCGAGTGGGTAGGAAGAAGTTAGCCGGGAAGCGGCGGGGGAGGGGTGACGTCCGCGCCCGCCTCTTTGATGTTGGGAGGTGTGTTTTGTTGTTTGGGCACACCTGTGTGCGGGGGACGAGGGTCGTACACGGGGCCAGTTGGTGCTCGCCCCGCCGTGCACCCGTGAGATGAGCAGCTCCGAGCTGCTCTCAAAGCCCGGGGTTTGTTATCTACCTGAAGAACCCTGTAGCCTAAATAAGGGTATTAAGTTAAAGTCGTAGAATCTCAATGCGTGGTCTTATAGAATTGATATACAGTCATATATTTAGAAGTTCATGTCATGTAGCTTCGTAAGACAGAAGTCTATTATAGCAGTTTATTGGAATTATTGCACCAATACACAATGCAGTCCATTATTACACCAATACACAATGCAGAAAAAATCAGACGTATTGTGCAAGATGAAATCGATTGACCGAATTGACGAAATTCCTCCACTCTCAAAGAAAGGTGGTATGTATATATGCAAGCAGTCCGTGGATATGGTGTCATCCTGTATGTTGGCAGACAGATCACATAACACACGACTACTTCACATATATACACACACACACCCAGAAATGCAATAGCTTTATTTTGAAGCCGACATTCCGTCTCATCCTCAAACAGGGGCTTCCCAAACCCACCTGTGATTGTACCTGGCCCTGGCGTACGTTTACCTGGTCTGGTTCATGTAGCAAACAGCCGGGTTACGCGTGCTGTCAGTGAGGGCGGGGCGCGCACGCTAATCACAGGTAGGCGGGCCGAGGACACCCAGCCACACACCGGATTTATGTATCAAACAGGCCGTCTCAAAGTGTCTCGTCTGTAATCCGCTCCTCCCCTGGCTCTGTCATAATGGAAGTCACTCGGTAACCTGTCCTTGTTTACGCCGCCCCGGTCAGGCAGGGATTTGGGGTGGGGTGTAGATGTGTATGTAAACACAAACACGTTAAGGACAAGGAAACCTCGACCAGGTAAAGTCTCTGAATGGATCAACAAGATATTGGTGAAGGAGACGCTTACCCATACTTTAAACAATACACTCCCATGAAAAGAAAATTCAAAAAGAAAAGGAAGACAAAAAACAACATTCGAAAATACAAAGAAGCACTGCCCTTAGCACTGATGCCCATGAAATAACCTCACAACTAAAATTAAGCCCGCCGGCCTGTGTTGCAGCTAAAGCTTTTCTGTTTGTGTCTCGCGAAAGAAGAGCAGTTCATGAACACACCGAACACCTTCAGAACTCCGACCATGCCGGTGGGCATGTACCAGAGGAGCAGGGTGGACAGATTTAGCAAAGACAATAATTACACCTAACTGTCCGTGCGATGCCTATTCTGATGTCGTCACATGAGATGGATCTCTGACCTTGGTTTGACATTGAGCTGACCGCGTGTGACCTTGGCCTGTGATGCTGGCGGGCAGGGTGGTCACAGCCCGTGGGCGAGGTCGGCGCCGTCCTTGTGAATCAGGGTAATAGACGACAAACAGGCCACGAGGCAGGCCTCTGTTCTGACTGGAATCTCTGTGTGGTCAGACAGAAAATTAGTCTGAAGTATGTTCTCTGTTTCTCTCTATGCATAAAGTAGTACAGACTACAGGTTATTTTATTCTAACTTATTGTAAATGTGAATCGTCTTGAGAGGTATTAACAGCTTTTTCCAACCATCGTCCGTTCGTGAAGACATGTCCTACCAAGAACCGATACCACTCTTCAAGAGAGAAGATGTAGGTATTGAGACTGACAGTGAGAAGCTTCTCTTTTGTGTAAGTCCGTAGAAGAATTAACCCTTACCTTTACTGTCCTAAATGAGTAAAACATGCCGCAAAGTATAGATTACATGCATTAGTCAGCTTTAAAGTATGACACACAGGGCTACATTTGTACCTCGGGTAAAAAAAAAACCCACCCTGAACACACCCATCCACCAACATCACCCCCACACTGTCTACAACATCAACATCCAACCCCATAACCAGAACACTTCAAATACCCGCCCGTTTATCGCGTCATGGAAGTTGGAAAGTTGGCTGCCTGCCAGCCGGAATCATTTGAAAAATGATGTCATTCAAAAATTGATTTTTCGACTTAGGCGGAGACTGGCGTCACGTTGCGCCGCCTGGTGGCGAGGCGTGACGCGGTCTGGTGGAGCTTGGAAAAGGTTAGGTGGAAGGCAGCGTCTGCACGTACACGTACACGTACACTAGGTAGGGGAAGCCTGGCAGAAGCAGCGGGCTAGAGTGGTGTATGGAGAGGTGACACGGAGAATACCCGGCAAGAATGTGAGAGGGTGCAATGAAAGAGTCGGGAATTTGATAAAGGGGAAAGATGCAGCTGGGTACGGGCCGAGTAATGCGTGTGGGGAGTATGGGAGAGGGGGATTTGTAGAGGAAAGAGTATTGAGGAATGTAGGGTTAGTTAAAGACAAGGCTGGCACCTACTGACAGAGATAGGGGATGGGATATAAGGGGAATGCATGGGAGGCAAGAAAGGAAGGTGGGAATAGGGAAGGGAAAAGTGGCGAGGATGAGGGAGATGGGGAGCAGAAAAGGGTGTGCAGCACGGGGTCGACTCCAGCTGAGTTGGCAGCCAGTCAAGCGTGTCAGCTGCCGATTACGGCGGCAGGCCGGCGGGGGCCGATAATAGCCGCGCCGGGCCGCGTTTAGTAGGATCGATCGGCGGCGCACCCGACTTTAGCCGCGCGCCGCCCGTTATAGCAGCACTCAGCGCCGTGCCCAATTCACCTCCCTCCATACATATACATGGCGTGCGCCCGCTCCTCTTTTATTTACTTTACTCTATTTACTTATATTTGTATTTGTTTTATTCTTTTTTAAGGGAATGTCGATGAGATTTATGCAGGGCCGCCTGTGGTGCGAGTCTGCCGTCATAATACGGCTGGCGATGGGGTTTATGGGGTCCCGGTTCTTTATCGCCCATCTTACACGACACACGTCAATACTTGACGGAGCCGCGCGCCCGGCGCCGTGCGGGCGTTCTCGTCAGCCCCGCGTCTCCCCAGCGTCTCCCACCCCCTTCGGGGCGTGGCCGGCGCACGTGACGAGCCGACGTCACGGGGGTGGAAACTGACGTCACTGGACGTCATACGAGTAATCTCAGGTAACACGGCGTCTGTGAGGGTGGGGTGCATATAGAAGTCGTATACACCGGGCTGGTGGGAGGGATTCAGGTATTCTTTGTAGTGTCCTTAAGTATGGTCGACATAAGGGGTGGGGGTCGCGTATTATGACGAAAAAGAAGTCATGTGCGTACATGTGCATAAATATGTTATCTGTGTTAATTGAATCAAAACTAATAACCAACGTCACAGAAAGTTTCTCCAGCACCCCTACCACCACCCCCACCCCTACCTCAACCCTTCAAGGGCGAGGTGGTAAAGTGGTAAGACACGTGCCTGTGATGATGCACTTATTATGCATGAAGCGTATGGAAGTCTAAATTTCTACCACGCCACATTGCTGTTTCTACAACACGAAGCAACCAATCTCCGCCAACATGAAGCATTGCGACGCGATTCCATAGGACGCGACCCGACTCAGATGGCGGTCTGTGTAGCTTATCTAACCCCATTACTCGGTTATTACTTCAATTATTGTTTGTCCGTCCGTGCCCGCGTTCCCATGGATATTTTCCACCCATTAACACAAACAAGTGATCATTAGACTGCGACAAGGCTTGCATATTAACACAAGTAAGCAAATGAATAAACACATGTACCACCTGCGAATGGTGGCCTATGTCCCAATGTTTATTGAACAAATAGAGGACCAATTTTGTTAGAGCGCGAGAGGGTATAGAGTGAATTGCCTATACACTTTTGAAAATTGAATACTAATTAATTCCAGATGATGCAGCGGTATATAAACTGCAATGGAAACTTCAAGCATTCCACATAATTCTGTACTGTGGGCGTTTCTAAATGGAGTCAGTATAAAACCATCGATTATTACCATCAGCATCCACGAATTAATGGTTTATTGTTAATCTGCACATAATGTGGCCATCCTCTGGTTCCGGAAATCTTGATTAAGGCGATGAGAGAATTAAAACGGTATCCGGATGTGTTTATTCGTTCAAAGGATATATCACTTTTTTCTAACTACAATATCCACAAGCTCACGACTGATGTGAGCCTGTGGATATTGTAGGCAGATTCTCCATCCCGGTCAGGTATTATACAAAAAGGTGGTAGCTTCCGACGTTACCATTGAAATCCACGGAATTTGTTTTCCTTTTGTAAATGAAAAGATATTAGTTTATCCTCAATAACGCCAATAAAACACTAAACCCTCAGCCCCGTCGTGGCCGACAAACGTGTTTTCCCACGTTTTCTGTCTCCTTGATGCAGCAAATTCTACGGTAATTTGTTTCCCCTTTTTGTCTTTCTGACCCCAACTGATATCACTGACTTCACCAATCCACCTGGTGTCAGTCAGCAAAACAGTTTGTCACCCCCGGCCCCTTATTGACAAATACTCAGAGTGCCTGTGAGATGAAGTTCACTGCCCTTCCTGCCCCTGTGTCCTTACCCGCGGGATGTGGGGGATGCGCCCGCCTGAAGACCAGGGTGTGCGGCCCTCAACTTGGCGGCCGGCTTTTTTGGACCTCAGAACAGAGCGTCCTTGCCCACCGGAGGACTGACCTTGAACCCAAGTGGTGGCGGTTGGCACACCTGAGGCCACTTTGATGTGGGTGGCCGACCCCCGACGACCCAGGCGTCTACCTTACACGCCTCCCCTTGCCCCTCGACACGCCTACTTGGTGCCATCACTTAGCGACAGCGCTCCATTGACTACCAGGTCACTTCTATCAGAATGTCAGGGGGTGGGGGGCGCAGAGCTTGTCACTGCCGTCTTTTTAAGCACAGTCGATGTTTTAAGCGCCTTTGCTTGATGCCCCCACCTCTCCCCTCCTCTCCCCATTGTCTTGTCTCTGATCTCACGGACGTAGCAGTGGTGTGCGCTTACAGTCGCCCGAGATAGCAAGTTAAAAAGACGCCTGTATATACGTACATAGGAGATACCTCGAACAAACAGCCCCCTCACTGGGGATATACACAAACAGGCGGCTCTGTTGCAAGGCCACTACGAGACCTTCCTGCAGGGCCCTGTGTTCAGATCCACCAAAAGTCGTCTGCCTTGGCCCTTCATCGACTTCCCGCCCTCAAATGAAAGTGTACTGTGGCCGTGTCACCAGAGACGGGCTAACCCTCTTTTCCTCCAGTAATGTTTTGTAGACAACAAGTCAATTGCTCTACTGAAATATGCTATAAGGGTGAGTATAATCGTCTTAATTTGTACGTGTGGGAGCGTGATATAATTGAGATAATTTTCCACATTGTTAATGAGACTAATTCAGCGCCATTACTCATTATTATGTGTTAGGGTTGAGTAGGAGTTACATATTACAGTGAAACGTTTATATCAGTATATCTGGTATATCATCGTGATCTAAGCTAGTGTAATTACTCAATGTTATGCCGTTCATAAGGGTTGTGACACTGACTAGATATAGTAATTTTCTGCGGAATACCTGGCGTATCGAAAATCTGCGGTCAGAGCAAATCGTTTCAGTCCCCTTCACCAGAGCATCGTAGCCAGTAATGATTTAATTAGAATAAGATCGTATAACGAGAAGGAAATCGAAATTACAGGTAAGACAGCAGATGAATTTGAGTATCATATATTGTCCAATCAAAGAAGAGTGTGCATTCATTATTTTAGAATACATGCTGCAAATGTTTCATATCAATTAGACAGACGTATGATGAAGAAGGCCAGGAATAATTCTATAAAATAAAAATTGAATAGTATTGAGCTCAACGGGGGTGTCTTGCCTGATGCTGGACGACGTTAGGTGGGAAAGACGGAGGGTGTGTAAGGAGGGTCGCACGTACTTAGTGAACACACGGCACCGCCCGCAACAAGGACTTCTCCTTTGTCAGCAGGGTCAACGGGTTTCGCCAGCGTCATCTATGACGTCACGCCTAGCGCCAAGCGTCACCGGCATCTAGACATGACGTCATCGCATGGCGCCACTATGAGGGTGTTGGCTAAGGAAGCGGGCGCATGGGGTTTCGGGAGGGAGGGAGGGAGGTATACCCTCTGTGACGAAGGTGGGTAGCGCTCAGCAGTGCTGGAATGAGGAAAATGGGGGAGAGGGGGGCTAACGTTGTAGGGGAGGGTGCCTACCCCAGCTGGCTCGCCTCAGTGCTACCTGGCACCTACACGCCACATCACAGTAAGCGTGGACTGCTCGTCACTCCGCACCTGCCGCCACCCGCCTGCGCTTGGAGAGCGCGGCGACGATCACGGATGATGTCAATCACGGCTGATCGATCCGTGACGCCGTTACAACACGCCAGGGGGCGTTCGGCACAGACGCCGCGTCTCGCTGCACTGCTAAGTCACAGCGAGGCTGCCTTTGAAGACAGGTTTCACAAGTTTGTGAGACGTCTGTGATGTTTATAGAGAATTCCACACCAGAGATTTATAAACCAGTTTAGAATTGTGTATTGTGGATTTGACTGT
The DNA here is from genome assembly GCA_950022655.1 of Alentia gelatinosa. Lineage (NCBI taxonomy): Eukaryota > Metazoa > Annelida > Polychaeta > Phyllodocida > Polynoidae > Alentia > Alentia gelatinosa. The sequence goes on along the minus strand of OX465583.1, from coordinate 43,981,612 downwards.
TATCGCGTGAATGAATGTTCCTGCATGTATACACATCTGTATGACAAGATGTTGGGGTACGCTTTTTTCCCCTACGATTCTCATTTCAACGATTCTACAGTATGCTATACATAGACAAACAGTATCACGGCTGAAAAAGATTCTTGATCTAGAACCGCTGCGTTCGACGCTCAAGCTGCCTCCAGTGTCATCTGTATTCAATCTCAGCCCGTCCACGCAGCGGGGGTTGAACGGGGCACACCGCTGGAGCCAGTCCACGAGTACCTGTAGATAACACGCTGTGTGGAGTGGGGCGGCTGGTGGCCGGGTCCTGGCGGGCGTGGTTTGTGAACGTGCGTTATACCTGCTGCCGTGTGGCGTGCCGTGAGAGCTGGGTGTGGCGGGCGGCGGCCACGCCGGGAGAGGGGAGTACGGAGGGAGTAGGAGCAGTGAAGGTAAGGAGAGGGGGGGTGGAGCAGTAAATGGGTCACCAGCCTCATCCTCAACCACCACTAGTAGAGGCAGCAGCACAACCAGCAGTGGTAACAGGCACTGTGGCGGCAGAACGTACACACTGCTGTTCTCACCTGCAGGTTGATGACCACGCGGTGATAACAAAGGTCAGCGGTCATCGCGGCACCCTGCCACTGACTTTACTCACTGTCATACACGAGGACGAGGAGGAGGGGTGGTAAGTAGTCTACGCAAAAGGTACTCTCACTCAGGCACACTCTGACACCTGTGAAACACGTCCACACTGCCACCCTGACGGCCAGGTGAGGTGACACCAATGGGAAGTGAGTCCTGGATGAACTGACTGATACGCGGATCAACTGACGTTGATTAAGGTGAAGCTTGTATTGTAGACGAGGGAAGAGAAGTTATCTCTGAATGGCCCTGGTAACAACACGATCTCAGGAGATTGAGGAACTGATGAGCAGACACCCATCGCGGTAACTTTAATCCGAACCAACGGTTAATCCGAGGGACAGACTCCAGGGTGAAGATCATCTTATTGAGGTGAGTTGTAGGTCGTCTAGACGTCCCCCTGAGGTCAGCCTCTCTCACCGCCTTTCACACATACACAAATAGATTATTATTCTATCCGCCCTCGAGTCACTCAGCCCAGGTCGTGAGCAATTGATCACATCCGGGAGCAATATGCATTCAATTCTGTTATATAGCATGAGCGATTCTCTGTCTGCATCCACAATGGTGCTGACATAATGAGCCATGGGAAATGAGCAGACCTTGTTCTAAAAAAAAAAGCGAAAGAGAAAAGATAGCAATGTGAATTTTTACACAGGTGTGTTATAATGTTCATAGTTGCGTATCTGTTGCGAGCCTTAGAGTGAAGCGCAGTGTAGCAAGGTATATGTCTAAAATGGGTTTCTATTGGGATATTTATACATGGCGAAGTATGTCGCATGTCAGGGTTTCGTGCATGGATGTGTACATCAGGAGGCAATACATACCTTTGACATACATGCTTGGCAAACGTCCATCTCTGTCATTATGTTACATGGAGAGTATTGTAAGATTGCGAATTTATATGAATATTTCATTCAGACAACACAGATAAACTACATATATGAACTATGAAATCTCAAAATGGAGTAGGCTGCGTCTTAATAGGGTTTTATATATTTAGTATAGGTTATCTTACTCGCCGCCAATTCGTGTCATAAAGTAATCTCGGTAAGGACTTTAAAGAATTAACGATCGGTGGCTAGTATTCTACTGTTAAATGATCTTCTGTCAAGGCGTAAGAATTTTAAATGGACATAGTGATGTCAGTAGTATTGATCTTTGAATGGTGGACAGCTCTATTTTTAGAACATAGGCACAGAGATAGTACTAATGACGCCTGAAACTCAATGTGACTGCAATCTAAATGATTATATATCGGCAAATCAGGTGAACATGGCACGCCAATGTTTGTTTTAATAATTAATGTCTCAGGTCCAGCCCCAACAGGTAGCCGGGCGCTGAAAAAGTTGTGCGCCTCTGTCATGAGCTTTGAATAATTTCGTTTTGACGTGCATCGCTTAATTGGCGTAACCCTTAGTAACCTAATGTTTTTGTTTCATTCCAACTCGGTCAAACTTCTGCTTAGCATGTCAATGGTAGCATGAAAGGTATACATTAAAATGTCGTTGACCGCCATACTCAGGGAATTGGTAGGCCTGTGTTCGGGTAAATTAGGTTTAAGTATGGGTAATTTGCATCGGTGTTCAGTGGGCTTTATACCCTTGGGGCGACAGCGATTAACGCTAGGTGGCGCAACGATTTTCCTGAGTGGGACTCTGAAAGATGTGGGCATAATTAAAACAGATACTACGAAAACCATACCATCCTTCATTGGTATGTCCGAGCTAATCACATAGTTATGTACATATATACATATTTCTATATTGTTATAATTGATGATGTCTTGGTCTAAGCAAAGGCTAAATGGATGAGCTATGTGTCTGCTGAAGGAAAATAGAGAGTTGCTTACGAGCGTGAACCAAAGGAACTAAAGGCACACATAGTATATTCATGTAGACTAAGAAAAAAACGTGACTAGAAATACATCCATACATTTAAACATTAACACACATTTTAGGAAGGTATGGAATACATATAGGTATGAAGCTGTGTAGGAAAAGAATTACAGTATGTTGACGGTTTCAGTGTGTCAGATTGATGGATTTTTAAAACAGTTGTCGTAGTAGCAACAGTATACCAAAGTTTAAAGGGAGACTTTCTCGTCCTCATAGAACAGAACCGGGAAGTTGACTTTGCATATAGTAATAAATGTGATGAAAAACTTTGTTCATCACTTTTAATATCTGTTGAATTCGGAAGACAATGCGTGCCTAGAAATGGAGACCTTCGAGCATAAAGTTTTGATACATGAATGAACTATGGCCAACGGGTAACGTGATCTACCAAGTACTTAACACCGTCCCGTGGAAATAGGATACTGGTTAAACTGGTAAATGTCCTTGAAGCATCTTCGTGTAAAATTACACTATTTAAATGGGTGATACGGGGGGGGGGGGGGGGGGGGCAAAATTATCTTTGCAAGCAGCGTGCTGCTGAGATAAGTACCCTTTAAAGTCACTTTCAAAATTGAAATGTTAAGTATGCAAAGTTTCCTGAGTTTGGATCTGCTTGAACTTTGATGTTTCTCGACACAATGTTAAGTCACTTATGGTTTTCCTGCATTCTTTTTTTAATTCAACCGAAAATCAAAGAGCACGGGTTTAATATGTGTTGGACTCAACATGGAGTTGGACTCGAAGGTAATATGATAATCAATCTAAGGAGAAATAGAGTTCAGTTTGATAGAAAATTGAAGAGGATTTAGAGGTCTACATCCAATCAGATGCTATCTTAGTCTAATAAATCAGGAATCTTCCATGGATGACTGTGCACCGGAAGTAATTTTGATGTGATTTCTGTGCTGCGTGTGACAGAATCCGATTTCTGTAATTTATTGTCAGTTCCCCAGTCGCCGTGATAGAACATGTGTCTCCTCTCATTTAGATCCTGATGGTTCCACTCTCCCACTACAGCCACCATACCGCAAACGGCGGTAACCAATTCTCATAACGATTGGCAATATTTTGTCCGTGGTTTCGTATTTTCGATTTGATTAGATATATAATTTTGGTGAAATATTTATTGTGACTGATGATTTTCCCCTTATGGTAAAATTAAAACTAGGAGGGGGAAGAGTTTGGAGGCGGGCGTTGCTATGCGGGTAAACAGTTTGATCAGTTGTGGTTGGCCGACCACTGCCACCAGGTTGGGCTGTTGCCAGGTGTGTGGTGCATTTGTCAAGGGCTGTCGATACGAGTGGGAACGCTGGTCGACTAACGCTTTGTCACCTGACGAGCTCTGCCCACCCTAACCCGGCGCCGCCCGAGGCTCGCCTGAGACTCGCCTGAGCCAAGCCTGACCACCTAAACTTACTCATATATCTCCTGATTACTATCAAGATTCTGCACGTTCTATACTTAGATTTTAGTGTAGTGTGGAATCTACATGTATTCTACGACATTGTGGTAATGCTGGAAATTTGACAGCAAAGTATTAACCATGAAAAGGTTAAATCATAAACAGAGAATACTTAGATTTGTGAGTTGTTGCTTTCAAATGGACAATAGCTTCACGTGAGAATTTATGTAACGGCGATAATAGAGTTGGCTCTTTTACTTAGTGCTGATTAACAACAAATAATAGAGGTGATAATACTGTATGTTTCCTGTTGCTCCCCCATAATATTATACCACGTAACTAGAGGGGTGTCACATTGTACGGCAATATTTGCACTTCTCTGCCCTATAAATTAGAAATCAATATTTGCATTTCTCATCTCAAATTTCAGCAAAGATCTTTGCAAATTTCTGTTCATATTAAAGTGCCAGTCGTTGAAGAAAACATCTACCGTTGAGATTTGTACCAATCCAGTGTCCTGAATGTAGTCAGTGGTGATAACTCGACCACGTGAGAGGCATAAACATGCACATTTTTCCTGGTAATCTAAAAAAGTTCCAGTAGGTGAATATCAATCCACCGGTCGTTGACCTATTGATTATGTTCCAGAACTATGGATACTTCTCACAAATAAAGAATCATGTAGTGGTATTGTTACTGAATTCGGACCCTAGCCGATAAACTATTCCGTAGGTGTAAGTGATTCCGCATATATTATGGCATAGATCAAGTCACTTCAATAATTTCTTTCTTTTGATTGTGAATGACACATAAAAACATTACTATACATTGTAGTAGTTCTGTCTCTTCCTGAAAACACTGCACTCGTAATATTCCACGTGGACCATGTGTGTTATGTAGCCCGGAGGTCTGGCATATGTACTCACATATTAGGCCAGGTTGGAACTGCCATTTTGTCAGATGCACTGTGAGATAACGTTATGGGTTGTATCATTCCATAATTCAAAGGGGAAGACGCCCTTTACCCCTCAACCAATCTGGTTGTTTTAGGTATTAAACATTTGAGCAGAGCAGATATCATAGTTTTTGTTTGTGTCAGTTAGTAGGGATGGACAGAAAAATAAATGGCCGAATTTATTTCACTTAAACTTGTACACAGACGACTTGTATGACACCTGGTGAAAAGTACTGGTACTACTCGCTAAATCTGTTAGTTTTTAGGGAAACATTTTGATAAATATCTTTTATCTTTTGGAAGGTTGACATTTGTCTATTTAGTATTACCATTCATGTTAATAAGATTTGTTTTATTTTTTTGGTTTTTTTTAGGGGGGGAGGGAAGACTTGATTTGCAAAGTTCAATATTTGGACAGGGAACCAGTCTAGGTTTTATGCCTTTTGGAAAAGAAAGAGATGTAATGATTAATTATCTCTAGCATGTTAAAACCTTCGTGTGTCCTTGTGTGTGGATGGCTGGGTGGGGGGGGGGGGGCTGTCCAGTCTAATTGATGTGCACTTTATTGGCGTTCACCTATTTGGACCTATTACCAGAGGACTACATTTGTCTGGCGAAGTGAAAATTATGCTGGTAGCGTCGACAGTAGGTGACCTGCCGTACCTGGCCTGAATTCTCGGCAGGCAAGTTATTGACGTACTCATCCGAACAGCGCCTGAGTGGTGTATTTTCTGCCGTGCTCGCCGGTTGTTGTTAGTTATTGCTTGACTACAGTAGGATTCATGTGGAAGGACCCCCGTGGTGCCTAGCTTATTTAGCCAGCCTCATTTCTGGTTGTGACATTCTTAGAATTGATCGCCTGTATACCTGTGCTAGCAGTATGGCCACCGGATATGAAGTAACTAGTTTGTCTCCTTGTGGTATGATTGCTGTGGTATTACTGCTGAATATTGCACCGAGGAGAAGGCACTAGTGACTTTAAGAGCTTCCGCTCACACTCTCAATGGAGAAGCGGCTTTTGGTAATGTTGGTGCCTGCGGACCAACAGTCGGCATTACCATAAACGGACATTGTACATAGACAGCCTTGCAGACACATCCTAAAATATGGAGACGAAATTGTCTGCCCTTGGACTGAATGTCCTAACATACTAATTTGAAAGTCATACTTGTAGAATTTCGACCAAGACGCAAATACTATGCACTCAGGCACATATTGCCTGTCAACAGGACAAGGTTACTGAAACCCGTTTCTTGTTGAATTCGGACCCTAGCCGACAACTCGACCATGAGACGTCTTAAGAGTAAACTCTGAATAAACTTTGAACGATACGCCTTGTACCATAGGGAGCACGGTATATATCCGGTTTTAGATATAGTCAAGTTTGCATACACAGGGGTTAGAAAGTGAAATAGAAACACTCCCCTGCTACAATACGGAGCTTCAGCTCCGACGAGTGGGGAAAATGTAACATAACTTTCCAACCCCCATCAAACAGGGGTTGGATTTTGGGTGTGACGGGGCAGGTCATACCGCGACGCCCTCTAGTGAGTGTTGGTAGAAGCTCCAAGCACTGAGAACTGAAGCGACCTCTGGGGTTACTGTCTTAAGGTTTCGGGGTTGGGAGCGGCCAGGGCCTGAATTGCCGTGACTAGTAGCATTATGATATACATGTACACGTACTTCCTCTCAGAAAATCGAGAATGTGATACCAATCGAACTGCTCATTACCTGTTATTCGGTATTGACTCGCAATAAACCTGACATCCAGACTTCCTGTTTACTCACCTAGTATTGATATTAAGTATGGTTTGCACATGTGCTTGTTGTCCATGACAGAGACATGTGTTGATACAACTCATGTTGATAAAAACACCTTAATACCTTGTCACAAGTCTCATTAAGAACTGCAGCTGTGCTTGGCATCAACATCAGTTAATTTATATGTGCTGTTATTGTCCAGTGTTTCTAAAGAAACTCCTTTATCCATTAAGGTTGTAAATATGAAAGAACCTAAGGACCTTTTTTACAGTTGACTCATGTAATGATTGTAAATGAGTTGTTCATAGTTACTGACAATTATTACTCTGTGAACTTGGGTGGTGTTTAATAATCCAGGATGTATCTTAAAGATTATCTTTGGGCCGTCATGGAGTAGATGTCATTGTATAAATTTTAGTATCGTAGGACCAGGACGATTGAAACTAGGTGGTCAAAAGTCATTCCATGATAAACTCATTGATCCTCAATTGGTCCTAACTAGTTCACAGTTTCCCTAACAAAAGGACACATGTGGTTGGTGTCGCTGATGTAGTTTGTCCTTAAGATATAGCATCATAAGCTGTTATCTTAGGTTCAATCAATGTTTTTTGTGGGTTTTTTTAATACAAATGGCTGGTCGTGGTGGATGAGAAAGGACTGTGCATAATTTAGAGACAGAAAAGAACCTCTGGAGGAGCTGGATGGTCGTAGGTTTATTCAACACTTCCTATTGGATCGTCGGACAGTGGAAGTGATATCTCAAGAGCATCAGGCTTAGTCTGGGTCATACCTCCGGCAATTTTCATGAGGGATTGTACTCTCCACCGGGGATATAGTTTACGAAACTACATTCAGCGTGGATCGCCCAATACCTCCTTCGTCATGAGTCAGTGTTTATCATCCTGCCCTATGATGCATACTAGATTATTAGACGGGTAGACTCTGAAAGGGACCACTCTTTTCCGCAGTGTATATTAGCATGCGGCCAGCTTTTCCTCTTGTCTTAACTAAGGTGATGAAATGAAAGTGGAAAATTATGTTGTTTGTGAGTAAGACGTCCAGGTATGTAGACGAGGGATTCTGTTCCATATTCGCTTCCAAAAGACATGTTCAGACACCGGGTCAGGCTTGGAACCCTTTTTGGCTCTGGAAGCACCCCGCATCATTATTATGAATTGGCTTTTAGTTTTCTTGGAGCATTATAGTTGTATATGTAATGCCTGCTATGTTAGGGGGCGGGTGGAAGTCGATCTCCAGATGGACCTGTAGATAAGGGCAGCAAGTGTTGCGAAAGACGGTCAACGAGTGAGTGTGTGTGTGCTGTAGAGGAAGCTGAGAGCGGTGGTTGGTAGACACGGATCTCTGTAGGTGAATACAGGTAGCCGCAACCTGTTGCCGCAGGCTGAGCTGCTCTGAGCTGGTGGTAGATGTTGATGGGGCAGGCGGTGAGGGATTTACGGCTGGGGGTGGGGGGATGGGGTGGACTACTTCCTGAGAGCACAGTCCGCTGGCCCCGTGCCAGGAGTAGCTCAACACTCGGCTGTTCACCTCTGCTCCTGAGCAGCTCATGGCGGGGCGGTTGGAGAGCGGATATCAAACCAGCTTCTTGGCTTCCTGTATAATCCAGCTTCTCCTAACGCCACGTTGACCCTATCACAGTTGACTTAAACCACCGAAACTGAAGATTTCAATATCCTTTTAATTTCTATCGCCAACAATGTGTTACTGGAGACTATTATATTGAATTTATGATCATATCTCCACTATCACCCATACTATATAGCATGCAATTGTTTATGTGTTTGCTGTCAACTGTTTATTTCTCACTAATGAACAAATAAAGTACTTGGATGGATTGTTACACCAAAAGATGGTCTTTGTTTCAACAGGATCCTTCTCTGCTACACGATGGTATATACAGGGGATATGTTTGCCCTACTTGTCGGTGTACACATCTTACACAAACTGTATACACCGTGTGGCAAACCGTTGGCATCCTGCCTGAATTTCGTGTTGTGCTGAGACTAGAACATGGCGAAGGTATTTAACAGGTAGTATAACATTAGCACATATGGACACGCCGTCACATCAGTCAGCCGCACGTGTGTACAACACCCATATAATCAGCACAGGCCTTCCAATAAATTCTTCCAGTGGATGGTGATGCGGTGTATCGGTTATGAAATGTTCTATTGTAAACTTTCCTAGACCTTTCTGAGGCTAATGGCAAGAATGCTTGATGAAATAAAACGGAGACCAAGGTCATCTCCAAAAAGTGCGGCTGAGAGCGCGTCACCGGGAGAGTTGGGAGCCGTGATGCTTCTGTACTTTGGCGCCCCCTACTGCCAGTGGACATCATTAGCACCACACCCAGAGGATTATCAAACTACATGCACAGCTGTGTGCCGTGCGACCAGTGGCGTTATGTATTTATACATGGATTGTAGAGTTGATGTAGATAATCCTCCTTAAAGATGTATAATTCCTTAATGATAATGGTTTTATTCGTTAGGGTCAATTAATGCGTAAATAGTAGACAATGTGTACCATTTTCGAGACGTATTTGCAGTGCAAAAAATGATATGAAATCATATTGGATATAGAGTAAGACATATGTTACTATTCCTGTTTCGTCGTGTAACTTTAAGTCTGACGCAAGGTACCGCCCCACAACGCACCCTGTCCCCCTCCCTCTCAAAAGACACCTGGTGGCAAGTCGAGGAACTGATCCTCGCATGTCTCCTCTCCGGACCAATATTTTAGGACAGCGGGGTATTGTTTTCACTGGGGCCTCTAGCCCCCGGGGCCTACCACGTGCTTATCGTAGATAGGGGTCTGATATTTTCTAAGAAAAGCTCGTCGCTTGTCAGAGAGCGCACGAGTTTGGTCACAAAATGGAGCATGTTGTCGCCCCTCGGTGCTTGAAGTTTACGGCCAGCGTGATTCGCCCTGCTGCTACTAGACGGCGCCCCTGACCTTTGATCCTATCACCAACACAAACTGATGACGTCTGACCTTAAGGTCCGCTCCAAGGTCACACAAAACTTACGGGAGTTGGTGTGTTAGTAATGTAGGATTGTGTTTCAATGTATTCGTTGGATCTCTGGTGAGATCTTATGTGTTCTCTAGGGATTTAACCGTATTGGCATGGCTATGCTTCCAATACTGACTGCTATCAACGAGTATAGAGATCTATACTCGTTGCTGCTATGGTAGGCTTAATGGGCTGATTCCACCAACACGACTTTTTTTTGCCTGGCAAGGTCGGGCTGCGTCTTGTAGACCCTTACTGCATCTTGATGAATCGTTATAGATATTGTAAATTACCCCTACGTGTGTAGCCCCTATTGTTGCGCAAAAAGCTCGATTCCACTGCAGCTATTCAACCAGGTATTCCCACACGATTCATTCCGATCTAGCAGGTCAACAAATCGGCCATGATCGGCACATATCGCACGTCCTGGTGGGATCACCCATTAAAGTTCGGTTATTTGACTAGGTTAATAACAAGTTCATTGTTGATGATAATTAGAATTATGCAAATCGTGGGGTTCTGGATTAGTGTGCGGTCACTACTTGTCAATGTACGCTATTTTCATGTTTCTGCTGTGCATTACGCTGGGCGAAAATAGGGGATGTCAGGTTCGAGCATCCGGTCACATAATGCCGAAGTCATGCGTGACTCGTCATTCTGTGTATCGTCTACGTCCCTGTGATCGCACAGGAATTCTTAGACAAGTGCATGGATCCACTGCTCCATACATAACAAACTTATAATTATTAATATTTTATGTTGTTGTTTTTTTGTGATGGAGGATTGAACCCACCAGCTGAACGCTCATAGTCTGTTGTTGATATGGGGATAGGGTGTAAAACAAGATGAACCTTTGCACATGGACCCACTGGATCCAACCCTGGATGTAGACATGACAGGAACTAAGAGTCCCATAAATCTCCACCAGAAAGATAATCTCCCCCACAACAGAGATGACTCAGGTGAATGGCCCGCCCCGCTTGAATCCACCCCGAGGTACATGTGAGAAATACGTGTTCCATTTAACGCGCACGTTTACACACTCGGGTCTAGTGTCTTATCAGTGGATTCTTGAGCCGTGACGTCATCCGTTTACCCCTTCGCTCCGTACCTGGCATTCTGCTGAGTTGGCACGTCTGCTGCCGGGGGTGTTCGCCTTCACCCCACTCAGGTGTAACTGGGGTATAAACACGGGCCCAGCTCAGGTGTATCTCAGTTGTGTCCCTCTTTTGTACGCATACGCATAGCGCCAGGTGTGTCCGCAAGGAAGAAGGTGTAAATGGGGGAGGGGGGAGGGGTTATCAACGCTCGTAAACTTATCAAAGTTCCGGGACTATCAAAGAGAAGGAAACAAGGATTGGCCAGTTTATCAAAGCCCTAGTTCATATGTCACACTGGAGGTGGCGCTGCTGTTCGAGAAATGATAATGAAATTACCGCAACAAGAAAATCTATAAAAGGTAAAAAATATCTGTCCTGACCTCTGTATAATTCCTTCACTATGAATTAAGGGTATGCACTGTGATAATGAATGCATACCCGAATATGTTGTTTTGGGAGGACGGGGGAGAGCGTTCGCACCCTTCTCTGTTAACCTCATGTCTTCTTCTTGTGTAACGTGTTGTCACGACTTCTCAACACGACTATAAAGATCATCGTAGATTAGGGTGAAGTGAACGAGTGAAATAAGCCGGGATGGGCACGTTGAACTTACCGTATGTCACTCATGCCTATCAATGTGGCATTAACTGTTTATCTCAGCATTTCCTCTCATTCATAACATAGCTCCGATACATCCTTACTTCCTACTCACTACGGAACTATTTTCTGTCGCCCCTTACTTCAATTTTTAACTACTGAAATTCTTGCAATACTTTCAAAGTGTAAATCTGTTATATACGAACATAAGAAGGTATGCGGTCTGAGTAGCATACACAGATATTTCTTTTTTATTTACTACTTCAACTCATTTACCACTTCAACTCATAACTTTTGGTCCTGTCGTGAGGCCCATGTAATTCAGTCCTAACATACCATCCCTTACATCTATTTTCTAATGCTGATATTCTTTGATTCCATTACATATGGTGCTACATTATTCCATTATATTATTATCATTATTATGTAACTGAGCGAATGTATTACATAATTACTGGTCAATAGTACGAATATAATGTGTCCCTCCATAACATGTGATTTGCTGTAATTCAAATATGTAAGTGGTAAAATGGTGTTTTTAAATCTTCATGATATTCATGTACATAAATTCATGTATATAAAAATAAAGAGGCAGTGAGTGACCTAAACAACTCGGAATAGATTTCATTCGGGCACCCAAACCCTGTCTCTATGTATTACTCTTGCAGAAACTCACCAAACTTTACATAGAAAACCTACTTGTGTTGATAAATTTTGGAGCGTAGTCAGATTAATCATGTTAAAAAAAGAGAACGTGCGTGGCATTTTCCACTTCCTATCCGAACTCACAGAGGAGGGTCTGTTGCATTTGAGGGATCGAACTTGCCCTGCCCTACCTCACCTGCGGGCAGAGTGTGTGTGGTGGGTGGGCGGGTGGGTGGGTGGGTGGGTGGGGGAGGGGGATGACACTGTGACGTCCAGCACACATCATCATGACACTACAATGGTCCTCACGCAGAGGTCGTGGCAGGGGGTCAACGATGGACGCCATGACGTAACGCCCCATCCCACAATGCACCGCTCGCTGTGCCACTGGTTGCTGGTCGCCTTGAGTCATTAGGAGTGTCATCAGGCGAGGACCAGCCATTCTGTGAGGTCATCTGAGGGTCGTCCCCTAAATGCTGTCTGGCACATTTTCTCCACTCTGATTCTCTAAGAGAATGCTTTAAGCTGAATTTAGGAGCTTGTCCCTGCTAATTCGTGTAGCGTCCCTTGGGCTTTGGGAAGGCGTCATTTCAACCTGCCCTGTACTTTCTGTGGTCTGTCAAATTAGCGCCTGCGAAATCTCATCTGTGGACTAGTCAGGAGTATCTTCTGATATCCACACAGAAAAATAAATCATCACATATGGTAATCATAGCCTTTGGATCTGAGGATGATACTCTGATAGATTCATATAGTACAATATAGTTCAAACTGATTGTTCCGATATCGCAAATTGGCAAATGCCTGAACAACCAGGTATCCAAGAAAGCTATCCTGTGGCAGTATGACTATACAGTGTCAAAATAGTTGGCATATAACCTACATGGGGAGTACAGATCATGGGGAGTTGGGAAACTGACCTGTTGATAAGCCATTCAGATGCACAGTGTAACGTGATTTGGCGTTTCATTACCCCCCACCCCTGTGCCCCTCCCTCAGAAGGAGGGTGTTGGTTTGGCAGGCTAAGCCGTCCTATGACGTCGTATTGTATGACAGTGTCAGGGGCCATCAAGCCTGCTTACGTCACATCGGAGGGGGAGGGTGTTTAGCGTGAGGCATTAAGAGATGCCACCAAACAATCTAACCCCAGGCCTGACCCCCAACAAGCTCTCCTCATCACCTTATCCCGACCTCACCCCCTACTGATAGCGGAGGAGATGGGGGCACAACCACGCCCTCTTCACTGCACCCCTCCAACACTCCCTCCTGTAGACAATGTCAAAACCCTGCACCAGACTTTGTTTTACTGTGTGTCAAAAGCGCCACGAAGAGCTTGTTTGTGACCTAATTACTGCCAATTAACGGTAATTGCTGGGGATGCTTGAAGACGCTGAGTACAGGAGGGTGGCGTGGGGCTGGCATGCACCGTCCAGGCTGAGTCGCCCGGACTGCCACCGAGGACAGTTTGACCCCTACAGACGGGGACTGGGACGAGGTGGGGCACGGGGCGGTGACGCCAGGGTCGTTATTATCGCATCGTTATGTCGTTATCGTGGACTCTGTCTTTATCCTGACGTTAGTAACGAACATTTGATAGGTAGATCGGCGACATGACATGCTGTCATTACGCACGACCTGACAGTTGATGACAGGGCCCTGTCTTTCAGTGTTTGTAACAGAGGCGTGGTTGAGTTGTCGGTGCTGCTCCCTGTTCTCTAAACTAATTCTCTATCAGTTTTCCAATAACGCTTCGTAGTGAGTGTAGTGTATCAAAGGTGGACTTCATCATTGTCCATTCACAGTGAATCTGAACCCCGTGAATGGTCAAAGCCGCTTGTGGTCCCTCACTCTTCAAGCAGCGAGCTGAGCATGAATGGTAACAAGAACTCATCTCCAAGCAGATTCTCAACAAGCAACTACACGAATCTAAGCACACAAATAAGGCCCTTTTTGAGACTACAATTAAAGGATCCAGTTTACAGCGCATCAGCTCTGTGACAGGCAAAGGAGGCCTTGGCCGTGCTTTCAGGTTCGAAGAAACTAATTATCCACCTTCACAGCTCCAAAGGCTTTAAATAAAATTAGATCTGTTTTGGGTTGTCAAACAGCCTTTCTCAGAGTAAGCAATACATGGATATGTTGTGTGCAATTGTGAATAAAGCGATATGTTTAGAATGTTATTATAGACGTGGCAAAAGAAACCTCTGTATCAAGCCGATGCTACCTTGTTAATGTCAACTTCCTGTCAGTTTAAACCAAGTTACTATGGTGTATCCAAGTCTTTTAGGTGTAAAAAAAAAACCCAAAAAAACCTAGATATGTTTAGAATGATACAGTTTGAGCCTACTTGTACTCGTAACCAGTGATGTTCCCCGACGAGAATATTTACAGGGTTCCCAGGGAGAACACTGGAGATCTAGGAAATAGAAACTCGTTCTAGAGTCATAGAATATTAAAAAATGGCCAAAGTTCATGGAATTTTCGTAATAAGGCAGAAATCGATGAAATAATCAATTAGGTGCCTATTAATTTGAGGGAAGAACATGCATTGGAGTTATATTTTTAGTATAGAGGTATCAAATATTTCTTCCTAGGAGACCGAGGTGTGAAGTGGAAGTAGTTAGCTCGTAGTCTGGTGAGGATTGGAGGCTTCTTGCTCTAAGAGTAGATCATTGGTTGAGATGGGTGTGATAATACATGTTATGTGTGATGGAGGGGTTGTGCCATGTGGATATGTGTAGTTGGAAGGGTGTGCCTCTGTAGCTGGTGGGTGGGGGTGTAAAACAACGGAGTGTTCATGGGATTAGCGGTGAAATATTCTCGAGCAGTTTATCTAGTTTTGCGGTGTCCTTTTATAGCAGTAGGTCATTTGACTCTTACTGCTGAAGGGCTTCTAAAAAGGCTTTTATACAGCCACAAGTGAGTGTGTAGTATTATTTCTATTAGTGCATTATCGAATCAAAATAACCCTAGTACGCAAATTTCTTTTCGCACACAGAAAATAGCAATATGCATTGTCCCGTTTGTGTCTAGGGTTTTCAAGAAAGTGGAAACTTCGAAGTGGCGGTGCGTTAAAAGTGTGTGCGGTGGACGGAGGGGTTTGTGTGTGTGTTGACGATGACATCTGTTGAGTGCGGTGACCGCCATCTCTGCGGGACTTGGGGATCTCTCCTTTGTAGAAGACGGAAACTCGTCCAGCGGCCAGACAGATGGAGAGATCAGCATGGCTGATGGGGCGTCGCCATGGTGACGTAAGGCTTGTCTGAAGGACTCAGTCTACCTTGAACCATGACTAGGTCATTGATAACACCCATTATAACCCAGGAACCACTATGGGCACAACCCAAATCACTCAGGATAAGACTCATGAAGTACTAATATTCACCTAAATATATTAGGTAATTATGATGGGTAAATTTTCTACAGGCTTGCTAGTTAAACATGATCCGAAAGAGTTACATTAAAATTAGCTTATGGTACAACCTTTGTCCTTATATTTCTTTTTTTAAATGATTCCTACACATATACATGTGTACAGGAACTATTATCAATTACCCATGTGTTATATATAATTGTATGTACGATAAATATTATGTATTCTACTACACAGTTTGAAAAAAAAAATTTATATAAAGGAAGCAAAATCTCATGTGCGCCCTGAACAAAAACTGGCAGAATCTCCTGATCGAAGCGCATGCATTTACCGATGGTTTAAACACCCAACCACCTAGAACTCTCAGACTGGAGAGTTCACACCTTGGATCTGACACAACGCTGGCCTCCTCTGATTGCCTACAGTTTGGCCGACTTGACCACCCCTCCACCAAGGCGCCCACAAAGTGCCTCATTCGGGTGGCTCACTCATGGGGCTCATTGAGGCGTGCTGATGGGCTCCACTTGAGCCCGGAGTGTAAGAGCCCTGCAACCTTGGGACGGGAAGCCCAGGGGTACCAGTAGGACAGGGAGTGGGGGAGGGGAAGTACTTCAAGGGGATGCGCCACCCTGGCCACTGTCTCGATGATACAGTAGCCACACATGCATACAACTGCGGGACCCCCTCCAGCCAACCATCACAGACACAGACAAGCACACACATTAACCGCTTGGAAGAATTCTACCAATGCTGACCCATTTAGTAATAGTAATATAACTGACAGCCACAACGGCGCCGATTGAACGATGTGGGGTTTAAGTGAGTCCCTGGTGTGTTTCAAAGTGTAAAGTGAGGGTCTACAAATTTATGTATATGTAGACAATTTAGTGGTCTAAATTATACAAATTTGAAATGTGCGTATATGTAGAAGACATCCCAGAATGGATAATGTTCTGATATGATACTGCCTCTTATTGCCATACAACCTTCTATGAATGTCTGATCATTGTGAGTATTTAATAGTCATTACTTAGTATCATAAATTACCATGATCGTTACGACGCCCCTTAGTAATCGTATTTATTGATTTGTCATTGATATATTTGAGCACAGTTTTTGCTCGGTGTATGCCTAAAGGTGTGCTTTACTGCTCCCTCGTCTCCCACTAACCCCATCCTCTTCCTGTCAGAGGTGTATTACATAACACACACCATCGCCAACCCATCTACCCACCATCTTGTTCCCACCCTGAGGGCTCTACTCAGACCCCCCAGGTCAGTAGCTATGACCTTGTGACCTCTGGCCCTCACCCCGGCAATCATCAACGTGCAGATTTATGACGGTAGTTTTGATGTGAGGTTGGGTAGGTCTGGAATGGCCGCAATGACCCTCCTGCAGCCCAACCCCTCTACCCGCGTACCCTAGGTACCCCACCCCCTAAAACCCACCAGACCCATGTCTGCACAGGGCTGCACCTCAACTCCCATGGTCGACGTGAAACTCACCTGAGTACTCGTCCATCCATGTATAGTCAGGTCTGATGTTTTGTGCACCTTCTATGATCTCTGCTTTTGCAGAATTTGCATAGACCCTATTGAGGTATCCCAGAATTCAGTCTGTTAACAAGTTCCGATGTGCGCTGATTACCGTCGTTGTATGGTGATAGACCTTGAACCGTAACCCACAATTATAGCAGTTTAACAATTTTTATAAATCTTCAAATGGGAAATCCGATGTCAGAAATGGAAATTTCAGCTATTTCTACTC
This sequence comes from Alentia gelatinosa, assembly GCA_950022655.1. Classification (NCBI taxonomy): domain Eukaryota; kingdom Metazoa; phylum Annelida; class Polychaeta; order Phyllodocida; family Polynoidae; genus Alentia; species Alentia gelatinosa. The sequence goes on along the minus strand of OX465583.1, from coordinate 43,964,453 downwards.
ATCAGTCCGAAATTATATGCAGGTTCTTCAAATATAAATGGAAAAACTGTGGTTAATGTGATCGTGGTGTGCACAGCCACTCGCGAGCGGAACTTGTGTTTACCCTGGGCGATAACAGGGAGAGTAGTAACCTCTGGAGGGCGTATGACACTCTTATCTTTGCCAAAAATGCCTAAGGAGATCAAATGAGGTCGGCCACGTTAGTGTATATGAAGCCCTGTCCTGTGGACATGTATTACTGTAGATATGTGAAGACTGTTTAGATTATTACAATGAAATTTTAAGAAATGCAGATTGTGAGTGTATGAAGGAAGAATTTAGAAGTACTTCTGATCACTAGCTTGAGCAGTTGTCCCACCAAGCTGGGCTAGCCAGGACAAATGCCCGTACATTCATCGCTGGTATATTTGGTGTGTCACTGCCGAAAAACTGCTCAGTAGAAGAGGGCGGAAGGTGCCACCTGCAGTGCCAGTCAGCTGGCCGTCTGTGCCGGGTCCTCATTACGGGTAGAATATAATGCTGCTTGTTGGCCAGCGGCAGGCCGGCCGTTGTTCTGCAAAGTTTAAAAAAAAACCTGCTGCTCCACCGAGCAGGCCGGCCACTCAGCTGCCGGTTTTGCCTGTTCTGCAGTGGATGCAGTCAACATGAATGGGCAACACCCGTAGGCCGCAAACCTACGAACAGAGACCAACAGATTGGACAGTTGCTGAAGTTTAGGGAGAATTTTAGTGCCAGAGTCAGCTGTATACATTCATAACACTTTTCTTTATTTATCTGTATCATTCGATTAAATGCAGTATTCTGCTGATATTTGATGACCTGTCAGCATTCCCGTTCAGTTCCCAATTTCGGGGCACACTCCTTCCCTCGATCCAAGGGTTTTGTGCAGCCTTAGCGGCGTAATGTATGGAGGAGTGTTTTAAGGCAGCGCCAATGGAATAAATTGGAAACCCACAAAGCATGATGCTGCCAACGTCGACCAGACGGCAGTAGCAAAGCGCCTGCTTGTTCGTCGCTCTGCTGGCTTGGTGGAAGCGCTCGCTGGGTGCCTGCCGGCCACTGTGCGTACCCCTTGTGGTTGTTGGCTGGCTAGAATCAGGTGGATCGGTGGAAGAGCTCATACAATCCATACACTTTTTGCACATTCCCTGCCCGGCACCAGGTCAGCCGGATGGCTTGGCTGCCAGTTAAAGGCCTATTTGGTGGAACAGCCACTTTAGAGTATGTACATCCAAAGACATAAGAAAATAATTGCATACTTATATTATATGTTGGTTTCTTTGGGGAGACAAGAAAAAAATCTCCCTGTGATTTCCGATTTGATGAAGGTCAGTGATTGAGCTCCTGTTGCAAGTTCTTCGAGCAAAGATCTACTCTATCTCTTCGAGTTTAATTTCTCCACTTGAGACTGGGAGGCCTCTGATTTGTTAAGTGGCCAGGTGTAGCAACAGAAACCACCATCCACTATGGCTTCTATGTGGATGTGTGCGTGTGTGAGTGGCGGCAGGGGGTAAACACCGCGGGAGTGGTTACACAAGCCGGGAAGATGGGAGCTGATCAGGTTGCCTGGCGTCTGAATACAGGCCCTCGGCGCATCGCGTCCAATGACACAAAACCGTCGGACTTGATGCATGAAGGAAGGCCCTTCAAGGCTGCCCCCATGGCTACCATCACCCCCACCCCCACACATTGCCGAGACCGTCGCCGGGGCCACACAGAGCACTGTCGCCGATAGGGGGCGCTGTTGGGGAGTAGTTACATAATATCTGACCAGGGCCTAATCCGATGAGATCTAGGGTTGGACGACTGTGTGTCCACCTCTATTTGCTCAAGTGAATACAAAAGCCTAAAGAGATAAAGGTGCATTGCCATCAAGGACGGTGAGTTTGAGCTCGAGTATAGGTCGAGTAACACCAATAGGGGGAAGTACTGACATTATATATCCATAGGACCAGTGGGCAGTGTATCTTTCCTCACCAGAATATCAATCTTTTTCAAGATCCGGATTTAGCCAGTTCTCATCACATGGATTTGGGGATGAAGTTAACGAAAGTTATGAAGATCGTAACACTTTCCGATAGCAAATATATTCTGAAAATGTTATGCAAATTTACATCTCAGGCACGCCAGCAGCTGATTGGTAATATTTCCATTTCTTTGGTGGCTTCCTAATAAAGACGCAGAGGTGCCAATTGGAATAATGGGTGATAACCATCTTGACGAGTCGAAGTGAATCTTCAGTTATCGATATTTGACTGAATATTTCGGCCTATGATGAACAAACAATTTTTGAACACAAGTTGCGGTTATAAAGACGGTGAACTGGTGATACCAGCACATGCATTTGGTTTGGCCAGCTCTGTCGGTGGTCACTGCACCTCGCATGGCGTCACCCGGCGGACCACGCTCACACCACGCCGGCTTTATTGGCCCCCATTCTCAGGTCAGAAAAGCCTTCACTGCGTGCCCCATCCGCCGCGTCTTTGATGTACCTCCCTCTGAGTGGCACCCTGAGCCATCAGTGAAACGCTTACGTAATTCTCCCCAGCCAGACACTCGTGACCCCCGAACCCTGCCACTCCTCCTCATTCTCCCTCACGCATAGTCCTGAACAACAACCCCGTCAAGTGACGCCAAAGCGCATCCGTTCCCATTGAGAAATGAAGATACGATCTCGGCAAAGCAGAGCACATAGACAGAAGTTTTGTTTTCATTTCAAGTCAAAGGAATTGTTTGGCATTTGCACAGACCTTTTGATGCACATGGACAGAGGCTTTGTTTTCCAATAAGTTAAAGGTTTTTTTCCCCTTTTAAGTTATACCAAAATGAATGAAGTCTGTCTAGCCACAGAGCAAGAATAGATTTTGCGACAGATATTCACTCTCGATTCCCTGCGCGATATTGACTTCTGGCTAATGTCGGCTATTGGCTAATGTAAAATCCTGCTTCTTACGCTTAGCTGAACTACATGTACTTAAAATAGATTCCAGAATAAAAAGTTGGTTATAGACTCTATAATCCTGGCTGCTTCATGAGTCGAAATCCATAGAATATGAATTAACTTGATCACTGATGCAGTGACTTTCTGAAATATGTATTCCCCGTGAATGCTTAATTTATGAACAAATGATATTGCGCCGAAATTATAGCAGTTTATAGTTAGTATTATATTATGTCGCATTAACAGTGAATGAACCACATATATAAGAATGGCACACCTCTGATGTACTGATAAGCCTTCTGTGATTTCTCCCGGCAGTGAGTCCACAAATTCAGTGGGAAATTGTCTTGGTGGTCACTTATTGCTCTGGGCAGGTCTGGCTCATTTGACCTGAGGACCCTGGAGGGTTGGCAGGATCTCATCATTATTTTGTCGACCATTAGGGCAAGCCTCCGTCCCTCACTGACCATATCCATGATAGCTGTTAGCACAAGTCTCACAGCGATCCCGGCAAAGCGCTCGGCCTGTGAACATTAATTGAGATGGATATTGAGACCCCCGCTTTGCTTATTGCCCCCACAGCGAGAGGGCGCTGCCATCGCGTCCCTATGACGTCATTAGCGTCGCTTTACGACACCAGGGGTCTCTGGGTGTGTGTGCATCTTGGCGCCTGCGCAGGGCGATAGCAGCGTGTTGGGGTTCAGGGAGTGGGGGCCAGGCAGAGGTGGGCGCGGCACATCTCACGTATTAGGCTTCACGCTGCATTGGTCAGCCTCCCAGCTGGACAATGGTCGAGGAGGGCACTGAAGAGGGGTCGCCGCGCTTCACTGACCTCGCTTGGAGGGGCACGCTGGGAAGAAGCTGTCGATGGCGACACGCTTGGCTAAGTCAGACAGCGGGAGTGGAGGGCACTGTGGTTAAACATGGCGCCCCCACTGGATCCCTGCCCACTTTTCACCCCCTAACTTACCCCCGCAGCACACCTCCATGGCACTTAACCCCCAGCCCTCAGGCCTGCCTCGCGTACGCAGTGGGAGGGCAAGGGTAAAAAAGAATCATAATTAGGTGTTGTTGTAGCCTACAGGCAGGTTCTTCTGATGCTCCTCGATCAGGTCTTATAAGCGGATGAGGAGACAGGTATCCATAACCGTGGTGAAGAAAGTCTCAGTGTTTTCACATGATAACGTCAGCAGCGTGACGTCAGACGTGCCGACATCTGAAAGTAGGAATTAACATATAACAATCTCCCAACAAAAGAAAGACCCTTCCTACCTCTGACACACAAGATGTAGCTAAAACATCACTTGGCTAACCAGACAGGATCCATCATATCTACATGCATACTATTCTCACATATTACATGGGTCTATGAAGAATATTTATCCACCTGAAGGCATGGACACTCGATGAACATACTGTGGATTATGATAATTCCCTTCCTCCACCCCAACCCCTACGAGTTTTCAATTCATTTACACCTCCCCCTCAATTGATGGCTATGCGAACCTGTTTGTGCTTATAGAGCGAAGCACCGATGAATATATTACGGACCTGATGCATGAAATTACGCATTTATAGAGAGTATCATGGAACTTGTTTGGTGTTCTTATGGAACTTTGAGTGTCGAGAGTTGTGATGCCATGTGTTGGTTATGTCACCCGGACATGTAGTGAGGAGTGCAGAAGTAGGCGCGCCATCTGCCAACCGGTTCTCAAGACTCATCAGCCCCAGCCTCAAACCGGTGCGGGCAGTGGATCCCGGGAGGGGCAGCTGAGGGGCCCGGTGCAGGGGGTGGTGGGGGGAGAGAGGCTGTAGGAGGGTGTGGGCAGGAGTTGTTATGTCCTGCGGTCAGCGTGGACGGCTGCAGGGTCCCGGGCGGGGTCCCGGCCAACAGGGGGCTTTGTGACGCCCATTGTGGTCAAGGATTCAGCCTGGACAATGGCCTTTCTCTCCGAAACCAATCAGACCCCGCGAGATTCACGCCAAATTGGCCGCAGTTGTATTGTAACGAAAGGCCGCCCGGCTTCTCGGCTTTCCCTTACGTAACCCCATGTAAAAAGATTGCCCTGTCACCCCCACCCCTCAGCCCTGGTCCTCTCTTCACCCTACACCCTCTTACCTGGTCGCCATGACTACGTCAGTGGAATGCCCTCCCCACCCCCACCCCCCATCCGTCCTTGATCCCGTTCAATGCAGCCATAGTTCGATCTTTGTCTGACAACTCATGGTTCTCAGGTTCGAGTAAAATCGTTGTTTAGTAAGTATATGGCAGGAGTATTTCTTGGAGCCTGTTTAATGACGTGATAGCCTAACGATACTATGAAAGGTTACACGATGGCCGAATATATTGGTACAAGATTCAAATGGATATCATAACTTGTGACGTGGCTTAGGGTGTGATTCACGTAACATGAAGCTTAGTATGAGCATAAAAGTTGAGTAATAAGGTTGCTTTTCTCACGTGTCTATTAAGCTGGAGACACACCAAGCAAGAAATGCAGGGATTTTCGGAATCACCAACAAAAAATGGCATGTATGTGAGCGATATTTCATATTTCGCCTGATTATTCTTCTGAGACGCTAAATTATTGGTGGGAGATATCACCATGAAATATTATCTCATATCTCAGATACTCACCATTTCTCGCTTGTAGCGTCTCCAGCGTGAGAAATAAACACGTGTAAATGTAAAAGCCACTGAACTTGTCTATTGATCTATAAACTAATAGGGATAAGAGTCTTGAATACTTCTCTGCAGCATGGAAGACTTATTTTTCAAAATCCCATTACTCCAGCAATTCACGTGTGAATATATATATATATATATTGTCTACGTCAGAGGAGGCGTCCCTCTCTTGTTACTTTTGTGAGCCGCGTGGGCCTCTTGATGCCGATTTCACTTGTCTAATGTATGGCACGACTGAAGTACCTGTCACCTTTTTTGTTACGACACCGCCCTCTTGACCACTCTCTCTCTCCTTTACATAATACATGGCCACAGGTAAGATGCGGTAGTTTCCTCAAGAAAAACACCCATCACCTCGCCGAGAGGGAGGAGACAATGCAGCCTGCGCCGGGTGTTTTTGTGACTTCTAATTAACTACACAGGTGTGCCCTCAATAGTAAATGTATACTTTAGCCTTCACGTTATATAAGGGGTTTCTCTGAGGAGGAACGAGGGATGCACTATTCGGGTAACTAAATTGTCCTATTTGTTCTCTTAACGAAAAAACGTACATGAAAAAAGAATTTTTGTTCTTAAGGAATGGCGATCCAAACAGTTTGCGCTTGCTGTCCCACAGTTACAGATCAAGAGCGAACGATGTCAAGTCCTACCTCGATTTTGAATTTAAGCAATTTTAAATACATTTAATAAGATGAACGTGTTATCGGTGGTCAATAGCAACCGATGACAAGAATATACAAGTTATTGCTCTTTTAGATCTTCCCAAAACTTGTTTTACGCGTGATATAGGCCTGCACAAGCTGATGCAACCATGAAGATATTCCCGAATCATGGTCAATCATACGTGTCCAATCAGCCTTACTACTGCCATCTGATTACGGCTCATAGTTCACACAGACAGCGTATTGTACCACACCTGACTACGGTCACATTTATGATTGAAACAGTTATACAAGGTCGGTAAGTCAATGAGTCCTCTTCCACCGGGTTAATGTAATTTTATCCAGTGCTGGCGTCATACTCTGTGATATATGAGTTTTTCGTGGGATAGGTGCCCCTGTGTCCGGGGTGATTAATCCTTATCACAGTTTACATCTCCTGAGTCGGTCTATAGGCATCCTTTGGAGAGCCCGGTTCTCATTGTGCTGGTGTTATCAGGCCGATCGGGTAGTGACTATCTCCACGGCGTCTTCATAAAGCCCTTCAAACTCCTATACATCTTTGTGTCTATCAGTAAAAAGAAAAGAGGAAAAAAGGGGGAGGGGGGTATTACACGTATATGCATTTTAGTTGCTGTATATATTATGATACATATAATTATTTTGCAGATTATAAAATCTGGAGATCGCCGTGTTAAACCTGATGATACAGGGGGAAAAAGACAACAAATTAGTAAAACATTGATACCACACGAAGGTCATATCCCGTTTGCGGGACGACTATTCCCGGTTTATGGTTGCCTCGCCGGTATTCTGACTATGTGAAGGTCGTTAGCGCCAATTGTCCACGTTAGGATCAACGTCCTCTCGTCAGTCAAATGAATGGAGTACCTGTCACCACTATTCACAAATATACGGCCCGGTTAGCGGTCACGCTAATGGGAAGGGATTGGGGATCAGAGTTCTGATAGTGGTACTATTCTTATCAAATTGAACAACTGTTATATATATATATGCTTCTTTTCTAAGTATTACCTCGTGGATGTCCCTCGTGTCTGAGGTCCTAATTTAAGGTTCATCCTTAAAATTATATTTGGTTATATCCTACCAGACGTGCATTTATTTATATCGTAAAATATACTAGTGTAACCACTAGCTGGGAGGGCGGAGATGATGCCTCGCCAAAGGTTCGATGAAACGGCCGGGAATCGCGCTGACTCGACGCTTTAATTGTTGATTTTAATTGCCAATGGTTTAAAAATTGATAGCAGCATCCATCACAGGTGTAATGGTGGTGTGATAGTCTCCTGGTAACCACGGGGTAGGAGTGGACGGGAAGTGGCGTGGATCAGGGCCGGCAGGGTGGACGGATCAGCCCCGCCCTGACCGCTCCTCGCCCGGCGAGTAGACGTCGGCACCGCTGTTACTACATCCTCCGGCAAGCGTTACCAGGCTGACTGAATTTACAACCCGATTCGTTGAATCACAAACATCAAGCAGTTAGTATTGTCACCAACTTGACATCTAAACGACCCCGCCCCTCCCCAGGGTGTATTAGGTGTGGATGGCCCTCGGCAGCCTAGGGGGCACATTGTACGAAGTACAAGGGACGAGGGAAGGGCGGGGTGGGGGTTGAATTGTACGAGGGATTTTGACAAACAAGTATATATGAAATTGAATTATTTAGAAAGTCTCTTGAATCGGTTATATGTGTAAGAAAGCCATCCGCTGCTACTGTAAAGGTAACCATGTCGATGGGGATAAAACACAATAGAGTTGTAATAAATATATCCTGGAGAGGAAGAGATACCAAATTCTATCATCAACCAATCTACTGTCATCTACTGTAATCATTACTATTACCACGAGTCAGTGTTTGTAATGCTTAGGCTTACTTAGAATATACTACTATGGAAGAAACCAATGAGAGTGGTTAGGATTGACTAATATTCCATAAGTTTAGTCATGCAATAGAAGCCTGGTGAAATCTCGAATTAATCAAAGAAAGCCTAACCACTCAATTGGGTTTATCCCACCCCTATTTGTTTATACTACTCGAAATAGTGTTGTTTACAAGCTTTCCATGTAAAGTGTATTGAGAAATATACCAGGGGTGGGATAAATGTATGTATGTATGTATATGCATACATTATCATTTCACTACCCTGAGTAGCCTACATGTATGGCAGGCAGTAATAGCACGTTGTACAATGTTGCATATTTAAAACTAATAGGCAGTCGCTCACGGTTAAGCATAGATGAACATCATTTTGGTCGACATGACTTACATCATATGACTTATCAATTTCTAATTAGTGAATATACATATTTTGCGTGTACATACTTATTATTACATGTGGAGAAAGGTGATAATAGGCACGCTTTGGGGGGGGGGGCTTTTCTAGCTTCAGTTAATAAAAAATTCGATTGCATTTTACTAAACCCACCCCACCCATCAGACGCACCGACCACTCCGCGGACTCTAATTCCCAGAACGAAGGCACAACTGTCACCAATTGCAGTCAACCGTCTCCATGTCGATGCTTCTGTCCTACTGCACACCACCCCTTTACGATAGCATCGGTATTATGTGTTATGCTTAGAAACCCCACCTTTCCACAAGAGTAGTGATTGGTATTGTTTTGCCAAGGGTTTATCCCCTACATTGTCGGCCAAGTGGGCGTGCATTGTTGTCATTCACAGCCTCCCGTTTGACCCATATCCCAAGTGGATTCCGCCTGCAAGGCCTGAGGGGGCATAAGCAGTTAATGCGTTAATTAATTGCTGCTACACATCAAAGTAAGGTGGATATCTGCAAGTCTAGTTAGCGGCATATAATCCTGTTGGGACGTACACGTCGTTATGTGTAAGGATTCCGCCGCCGCCCGCCATTGTTTTCTGAAGCTGACCAATTAGCGCCAGAGGACGCGGCTTTCACCTGGTGGCGCACCACATCAAAGTGCTGCGTCTAATCGTCTACCTGTGTCAGAGATCGAGGGTGGGTTAAGCTCGTTATCGCGCCACAACACATCAAGGCTGCATGGCACAGCAGAATTCAAAATGCACCACGCCGCCTCGCCTATCTAGGGTAGCCGCGAGTGAAAAGACTTTTCCTGTCTACCCCCGGGTTCGGGTTCTCCGCGCCCGCTATGCTTACCGCAGCGCGCCGCAAATATCGCACCCCAAAAGTAGCGACCAGGAAGCGCGCACCTTATGGTCTGGCGCCCCGATATAGAACAAAGGTAAACATAGGTAAACATATATAGACAGGCACGTGCCGTCTGAGCGGTTTTTAGTAACACAGTCAGCAGGCTGCAGGTAAAAACGACGCACACGGGTTGGAAATAGCCGCCTCGCCGCGCTTTTAAATCGTCGCCCGTGTAAATAGTAGCGACTCGAAGCGGGGAGGGGCTGAGTGGGTATATTTACAGAGCTTTCCTTAATACAAGGTGGGCTGCTATTAATGCTTAACCATGTGGTGGTTTGTTGTAGTGGTTTTAGTGCGGCACACAGCAGTGGATGGTGAACTGTGGTGGCGCGCGGCTGCTGATACCAGGTCTACGTTGCCTGTGCGGTGGTGCGTGGGGATAGTTCATATTTTTTGTTATGCATTTTCGTCATCGAACGGTTTGAAAACTGGCTGGCAGAAGTTGGATAGCGCTCGGCGGCGGTGGGAGGGCGGGCGGCGGCCTCGTCTCGGTGCGGGAGATGAGGGACTGGGACCTCTCCAGTGTCATCATCCAAGATTGATCCGTGCTAAATAGGGCCCGCACTTAATTGGTTGTGGTGGCTTGGGCCGCAGCGCCGACGCTACCGGGGTCGGCGCGCGGCGTCCCGGGCCGACATGCATCACGCGTCGTCCGCCGCCCGTCGACATGGTCGCCGCCCTGCCCGCCCGCGATAACCACCCAACGCCCCGCCCCGCCACCTCTGCCAGCCGCCTCCTCTCATTTGGCACGGCCTCCCGGGTCGACTGGCGGGCGGCACGAGCGGACGGGCGACGCCCGGAACCGGGAAGCCAGGCGGGAAGCGCTCGGCGAAGCCACAGAGCGGTCATGAGGCCAGATTACAGCCATCCGCTACCCGCCGCCGCGATGGTCCCCGCGGGAGTCACCAGGTGGCGGGGCGGACGGCGTAAGATGATCAAGCGGCGCTTGTAGCCGGCGTTAACGACTTTGTGAGAGGATAAGGTGCCCGATGAGCCGTGGCCGCCCTTGACCAGCGGAGGGACATTAGTCAGCAACTCGTGAGCAGCTCGGTGTGAACGGACTGCGCATGCTCACCATCGAGCTCGTTTATCTGCCCCCTCCACCGCAGCGCCTCCCAACGGCGAGCCTGTGAAATATGCGTGTCGGTAATAGGCCAATAACTGTGACGCCCCCTGGTGTGTTAGAGACGTCGTGAGCGCGACGTGACAGTCGTTAAGGTGGACGAGACAATTATAAACGAGACTCTAACGTCGTAAAGATAAACGCGTACGTGTACTGCAGTTGCGCGGTTATGTGTCTACAGCCAGACGACCTTGATGCTTCGTCAATAGTCCTGATTGAAGAGTCATTGAGGACGTATTTCACTAATATTAAATAGTTGACTCTTCGTAATGATACCAAAGTAGGTCTGTGTGTGAAGTCTAATAAAAGTCTATTGCCAGTCAAGGACACGTTTATGAGACAATCTGCGTCGTGTCAAAGTAATGAACCTATTGAGATGACCAACAAAGCTAATCAATTGATGCTGAGGTGACGTGCAGGTGTGAGTTTACTCGGCTGGAGGCAAACACGGAAATGATAAATTAAAAACGGTAGCAACACTAGAGAGTAAGATTGGTAAAGCGATAAAGAATAAAGCAACTGAAGTACATTAGTTCTTTGGAACAAAGCCATTTTCATCGTATAGACTCTTGTATGCCTTCTTAATAACATACGTGTACATTCCTTATTATTATCAATCCATCTGTATCTAGGCAAAAAAATGAAGGTTTTGCTGAACAATGGAAATCTATTCCGCAGATTGTGATTACTGCATTGTCTTACCAGGATGCAGACATAAAGAGAAAACCATGTGCGTTGTATGGTCGCTATTACAATCGCAAAGGATAGATGTTGGTTGGCATCCCTCTTTCGCAGAACCTCTGCCCCTACTCTGATTTATGAGGGGTTTAAAACCCTTGGGTTTGTACTACTTTCTCGTCTTACCCCAAAGCACTCACCCGTGACGCCTCACACGACACGCTTCACTTCCCAACAAGCAAATGCCCTCTCAGAACCTTCTCTGTCCATCTGTGAATGGTATTGATCTTTGTTTAGAAAAGTTGTTTACTTTCTCCATGGCGGCAGGGGTGTTACCTGGGCGGTGTATTTTATTATGTACGCATGGAGTGGGAGACATGTAGAGATGTTGCGCGACCTTTTAGCTGGACGGTGAACACAGACCGTCAGCCGACATGTGATAAGGATCGTACCCACCACCGTCTCACTCCTCCAATGACCTTCTTTGTGACCTCTGACCTTTACCCCTCCCAGATCCCCGCCCGCCACCTGTCGACCGAGGGCCGTACCTGAACACCTGATGCTGACAACTGCGTCTCTGATCTAGCAGGGTCCGCGCAGTGTGCCTGTAACAGTTTGAATGGTGTGTAATGATAACTGTGATGTCAATGACAGTTGATAATTGTTAATGCTGTAATACATGCTTTCAGACATGGTTTATTAGATGTTATCTACTTAATATCGGTCAGTGTGGTCTCATTGGTGGAGCCGTTAGGTTAGATCTAGGACCCATAGGAAATTGCTTGCCTGTGGTAGCTGGTTCCCTTGCAGTTACTAAATAAAGGAGCAAGAGAGGTGTAATGTCAAACCAGAATCTTTATTCCATGATAAGTTTCATTTATCAAACATGTTATTCCACTCATCAGTCATCAATCTGATAGTTAACATAACTTCAGGACACATTATTACAAGGTATTCAGCACACTTTCAGTCAAGATTGAAACTTGAACCATCCAAAGTCAGTCAGTCGTGTTCTAAATCCTCAATTAAGAAGCCATGCATCCATGTTATTCAGTGCAATGAATCCCATCCTCATTCAGTGTAAGACGCTAAGTCTATTCTCTAGAGCAGCGAGTCAATCAGGAACAGTTGGAAATTTCCCGGCAAGACTTCAGAGAATAGTTGGAAGTTTCTCGGAATGTTACACCATTATTCGCAGTAGGCCAATCAGATAAAGCAGGATCATACCTCTGTCTCCGAGTAGTGCTGCTCACACAGCAGTCAGTCTACCGGAGCCCAGAACTCACCCTGTGCTCACTTTTTACCTTATTTCAGCTCTTACCGGATTTCTCATTCTAACTCGTTTCACTATGGAAGTCTTGCTATATGTTTACTTCCACTCGAGTTTCCTCCCTAACATAGCCCTACTATCACTCACCTTCCGCTTCCTTATTTTTCTTACAGTTACCGAACCTACGTACAATACCAGGGCACAGTGTACATGGAACTGTTTAGATAATACATGATAAAGGGAACAGTGTACATGGGTACAGAATAAAAGCCACCAGATGAAGGTTGCATAGAGTATTGAGAACAGGGCAAAACTTTAGACAGTAAGTAATATGCAGCAAGCATGTAGACATGTACATATAGCACGGTCACAGACCTCGACAGCATAGACAGCCCAGTCAAAGGTCCTTGAATACAGGCAATAAGAACAATACCGAAATAAGCCCCTAAACCAGGTACAGACAAGCTTAACACCTGCCCATTCATAACTGAATATTGTATTTTAACGCCAACCCTCAGAAGATGTTACAGCTGATTTAATGCTACTTTTATTGTCGCTGTAGCTGGTAAACTCTATTGATAAAAGACCACATCTTAACAACAGGTATACATGCAGTCGGTATTGACTGTTTCGCGAGGAGGCTGTTTATTCAGTCATAACTATGGAGCCACTGCAGCTCGTTCTGCTGTTTTGATCCAGACACGCTTCATCTGCGGTCACAGTGTAGACTATCAAATGAAGGTTAACTACGCAGGTGTTATAAAAGCGATATATGCAATTACATACAATAAGGCTTATGAATACATATTGAAGCAGTCTCTTCTTGGTGTGCAATTTTCAACATACATGTACTAAAATATAGCCATTCCGCGCACCAACAAGGACTTTGTGGTCGAACAATAAAATGCCCGCTCTCTGAAAAATATATCTATCTCAGCCTATTAACTGTACCGTTTCCTATTCTTAACTACTTTAGATGGTATCTGTGTATGTCTATAAAGCACATGGATAATTAGTTCAACATGTCCTGCTATAGTTGAGGCTAATACTTGCTGCAGCTCTGGCTGGTACAGGTGAGCCTGGTGGGGGTCGAAGGGGGTGCAAACCACACCGGACAGCAAAGTGGTTGGAGATACTGGAAAGTGAAGCAAATTGTAGGCGGTGGTGAAAGTTGATCCTGACGTCCAGTGGGCGCCCGTCAGCCTTCACTGTGACACAGACACTGTGTCAGAGCATCCCCCTGTGCCCTCTGCCTGTTTCCGTACGGCATCGGGTGTAAACTACCCCCTTCTATTTATAGACCTCTTTATTAATCGGGTGCGAGGAATGGAAAAGAAATCATGGGAAAATATTGGCATGAAAACAGTGGAGTCGCGGCGAGGTGAACGGGCGCACTTTGTCGGCCGATTGTCCGCGTCGACGTCGGACACTGACGGAGCCGTTGTCCCCCAGCCCTGCGCCGGACAATCGACTGACCCGGGGTCAGGGTGAGCCCCCGATCCCCGCGGTGGTCAGTTTTGTCTCTATTGTAGTGGTGGTAGGTGGTTGTGGTGGTGGGGGAGGAGAGAGGTGGAATGGGATGATCAAGGGGAGGGGACACCTGTAGGATGCCGACCCCCATCACACACCCCACCCGCCCGCCCGCCTGGCTAACTGCTGCCGTTGATGTCTGGCTGAGATAGGGAACAGTCGTCAGTGACTGGTCGCTCCTCAAAGGTCTTCGCCTTTTCAAAAAGATGCTTTCACCGTTTTTGTTGCGGGCTGAAAGGCGGGAGGGTCCTGGATGTGGGTTGGGGTGGATGGTGAGCGCTGCCTCGTCCTCCTCCACACCCATCACGGGCCGGAGATCTCCAGATTCCCGGGCAGTGCAAACTAAGGGGACGGCGGGCAGGGATCAGGCCGCGGCTTAACGGATTAAAACCTGACTGGGGGCTTTCAGCGCATAGTCGGGGTGTCAGCGAGGAACGCGTACCGTCTGTAGATGTGACGGGTATGCCGAGCTCGACACGCCGCTGTCTGTCGTATGGTTGACTGGTCGGCAAGGTGCTGACCGGCCCCGACTGCCCAGTACCGCCTGTCCGACCCCGCCTGTCTGACTCTGCGTGTCTGACCTTGCTTTCCCGACCCAACCTGTCAGATTCTGCCTATCCGACCCCGCTTTCCCGATCCAGCCTGGCCAATTCCGCCTGTCGGACTCTGCCTGTCCAACTTTGTTTGCCTGACCCAGCCTGCCCAACCCAGCCTGTCAAACTCTGCCTGTCCGACCCTACTTTCCCGACTCCCTGTCCAACCGGCCCAACAGACCCAGCCTCTCTGGGCTCACATGCCTTGCCCCACTTGCCCAACCCCGCCTGCCAGAACTTACCCAGCCCCGTTTCCATGACGGACTGTGCCTGAAAGGACGGAAGTGCACTGGAAGATTTGGAACACAGGGTTGTGGGTCTGGTTTTGTGTGCTGAGGGCAATAACCATAGGGCAATCTGCTGAGGTTTATAGATTGTGTTAAGAGGGCTGTGAGTGTAATAAGCCCATAAGACAGCGACATTTTCCACAGATTCTCACCGATCCGATCACCGATTATAATCGGGAACAAGAATGTCGCTGTCTTATACCCTCAACGCCGATTGCCGATCACACCTTTCCACTTTATGACCTTGTGCAGTGAACCGAGTGAGATCAAAGAGAGCCGCCGGGAGCCGAGCCGGGCTGAGCCACGGGCCGCTAGTGTGGAATCATAGAAATTAATTCAAAGTTTGATAACTTCGGATCCAATTAAGATATCGGGAAACGGTTTTCAGGTTTATAATCGCCTCTATGTCCCCTACAAATCGGTATAAGGAACTTCTAAATCCGACTAGGGGATAGGTAGCATCGATGTGCAAATGGCCTTCACAGAATCGGGAACAGTCGGTGAAGTGCGTACAGCGACACGATTATGGTCGGGCATTACCCCCACGCTAGTAATGCCCGACCCGATTAAAATCGGGTCTGTGAAGTGCGTACAGCGACCCGATTCTGCCCGACCCGACGGATCCGTCTGGGAAAGGTGTGATCGGGCACAATGGTCGGGTCGCTGTCTTATAGGCTTAAGACAGCGACATTTTCCACAGATTCTCACCGATCTGATCACCGATCGGGAACAAGAATGTCGCTGTCTTATACCCTCAAGGACGGTTGCCGATCACACCTCTCCACTTTATGACCTTGTACAGCGACCCGATTGGGATCAAAGAGAGCCGCCGGGAGCCGAGCTGGGGTGAGCCACAGGCCGCTAGTGTGGATTCAAAGAACATAATTCAAAGTTTAATAACTTTTGATCCGATTAAGATATTGGGAAATGGTTTTCAGATTCATCATCGCCTCTGTCTCCTCAATACATTGATATAAGGCACATGTAAATTCGACTAGGAGATAGGGAGCATCGCTGTTCAAACGGCCTTCTCTGAATCGGGCTTATGAATACAAACGGCCTGCTCTGAATCGGGAACAGTCGGTGAAGTGCGTACAGCGACACGATTAAGGTCGGGCAGAGTAGGTCATTACTCCCGAGCTAGTAATGCCCGACCCGATTAAAATCGGGTCTGTGAAGTGCGTACAGCGACCCGATTCTGCCCGACCCGACGGATTCGTCGGGGAAAGGTGTGATCGGGCACAATGGTCGTGTCGCTGTCTTATAGGCTTTTTAAAGTTGTATGCTGAGGGCAGTAGTCGGGGTCATGTGCTGAGTGAGAGAAGTGCAAGTTAGTGGTGGATGGTCCAGTGAGTGTCAGTGCCTGCTGTTTCACTCCAGCACCGCCAGTCGTCGCCACTAAAGGCATTAACTTCGGGTACCCGTCATGGCCCATTGAACAGGGTAATCAGGTCCGCGTAGTGTGTCGCCGAGGATGAGAAATAAGGATTCTAATTGTGTGTCATTAAAAAAAAGTTATCAAGTTACGATTACATACGATCGCCACCAGTAGGTATCGAATTAAGGAAGGGGTTGGGTTGCTAAGACATGGGGCGCAGACACCTGCCACAGGTAAGACGTACAGCTGAAGGTTGCCGGTCCCCCGGGGGTGATGGATTGAAGGCGTGGAAGGGGACTTCACGGCTGCTAAACTGACCACTGACCAGCAAGGCGCTGACCAGCCACTTCTCAGTCCGGTGATTAGCCCAAGATTAATGACGTGGTCGCCATGTGAGTCCGGCCACACTGCACTCTGTGACCCATCCCCTACCCCGACCCCGCAGCTACTGCCTATACGTCCCAGTCCCATGATCACATTAACATGTGTAATTCAATTTTACATGAAACAATGTTAATAGATAACTACAAGATTTATAGGCGATATCCATACCAGCCTTACCATGGCTACAACTGTTAAACTCTGACTGAACTCAAGTCACACAGGTGGAACATAATTTTGGCTGATTTATGCTAAAACAATTTCAAATTATGTACATTAGTGTTACTTGAACCGGTATACATATTTCATGCAGTTTGTAACTGGTTGTAAGGTCTGACTATATCTCGCATCGGCGGGTTTTCTGGGAACCATTTATCACGGCCTAAGGCTTTCTAGTCACGCAAGGTGTTTACTCCACGACTTTATGTTGGTTAGACACAAGTCACTATTTACCCAATAATTTTACACTCTTTTAGCTCATAATGGATTTGTTTTTATGCTATGAAATTTTGATTAAGTGTAGGGTCAGGGGTTATGTCATTCAAGAGATTGTCCAGCATAGATTACAGGCATAAACGATGATGCAGGTATTGCAAATACTACTTGAGATAGCCGGCAGGCGAGGTCAAGGTCAAATCACTTTGGGTCAGTTACTGACCTGAGGGTTACAGGTCAAGGTGAAAAGGTCAGGGGTCTACAGGAACAGGCTTGTCATGGGAAGTATGGTTCTTTGTATTATATCACCCTTCCAGAGGAATTTTTGCGATTCATGAGATAATATGAATTACGGAATCAGTAGAAATATAGTTATCATCTGTGTGCATATAATATATGCACAATATTGACTGGTTTCAGATTGAAGCGGCTATATGCTGTGAGGAGTTGAGGCAAAGTAATATCCGAGCGCAGGCTAGGATATTTCGTAGGGTCAACTCTTTTATCTGAAATCAGTATATTTTGTTTATTATCCACCTTTATCCGACTTGTGGCGTTCCGATTTTAGTTTGCTTTCGCTCTGCACCATTTTTTCATACTTATTATTTTTCCGTATGCGCGCTTTATTACTACCTGACGTATACAACATATATCCGAATGCCCCGAGTATGTCCATACAAAGTTCCTGTAGTTTCACTATAGACACTTTGTATTAGATGGATGATAGATATTTTTGTTTTGCGAGAAGTCTAGCTGGTACGGTTTATACAAGATATATGATATGCGACACGCTGTGTAAATCTAATAATTGTGTCTCTTTCATTGCAGATTTGCCGGTCGGGTTCTGAGATAGCTGGTGGTCGTCGACTGTAGGTGAGTCTTTGTTTATACATTCAGGTGTTGTAATTGACTCCCAGTCATCTGCATGTTAGTCATGTCTTTTTCATATATAATAGGACTCTTAATGATGACTCTAAAGCACAAAATGTCGATACGTCAAGCTGTTATAGGTCGCTTCGAAACGTAGAACCTGAAAAGACAACTTGGGAGTTATCCCTTTATACCTACTACTAAACATAAACTGGACCTGGACATGTTAGTTGACGCCCTTGCTATGTGAATACGGTATACAATACATGTTGATTGCAACTGATTATATCTGCCAGTGGTGCTTTCCGCGATTGTTTGTTTTATGTTTACTTTCAAGGTGTGATTGTTTTATTTGAGATTTAATGAGCATCAATAATGGCAACAGGAGGAAAGGCTTAGGTGGGCGTAGATTAGCCCCCGTGGTTTCAGACAGCTTTGAAACACGCCATCTGGTGACCCAAGAACATTAAACGATGTATTAACAAAAAATATAACAGGGGGAAGTTATTATCGTGAAGTCCGAATAAATCTGCATTGTGTAACGTCCTTCTTATCAAGATGTGTTCAGTGGATGATCGTCTATTTTACGACATGGAGATATTATGGGAGTTTGGTTGTGGCATATTGTCTGTATGAATTGATCAAGTGAATAGTTAATAAATTTAGAGGAACCACCTTGCCAGTACCCTTCATCTCATTTTAGCATTTTGTGGGTGGCTAGTTTTGCCCTAACACATCCCATGCTGAGTAAACAAGGTCAAGGTGTGTACATGTATTACCTTGCTGCATTACTCTAGCCCTACCAAGATGACGGGTGTATCGATAGCGGCACACGTATGCACAAGTGCACTTTCGGTCCCATTTGCATTATAGGAGAAAGAATAGTTTATTCAATGCCATTTATGAACACAAAATGTACATTACTACCCTAAGCGTAAAACAAGTGTATGTCATCAACCAAAGGCCATGAATATACTGAGCACACACCACGTGGAGCGGGTAGTGCTTACTTGATGTACGTGACCAATATCTTTGCGCTTTACCTGACTAAGATTCCTGAGCTGTTTTATAAACAGGATTCTCACAGCCTTCCCAGCTCTATTCGTACAATTCCTCTACGTCCCCAATCTTCACCTCTCCCTCATCCCTCTAATACTTTTAATTATGTTGGATAATTTCCCCGCTTCACTCAGTTTGTATATATGTATTGTTCTCGGTGCGTAATTGGCTTTTCCATGCCGTCTCGGCTCAGTCTCGTGTAATTGGGTTCTATTGTGCGTGGCTGGCGTGCGGGGAGGCTGCAATACAAGGCCCGGTCTGGTCCGCTCGCCCCAAGCCCCAGTAACAATATTTGTGATGGACTGTGGCGCCCTCTGCAGCCGCAGCCCCGCGGTAACGCCTTGGCATAGGAGACATTTGAAGAGTTGAGAGGGTTGAGAAAACACCCAGCATGGACTGGCGGCCACCTCTACCCCTCAGGGTTATAGCCCGGCTTGACCGCCCGGCACAAAAGATTAGCGGAGATTTTAAAGCAGAGATTATAACCTGGGGATTTCCGCTCCACCTTTTGATTGCTGTGAAGGTGTGTGTATGTGTGTATTGGGGCTGGTGGTGGTGGGGGGGGGGGGGGGGGGGGCTGAGATCAGCAGGTCGTTCCGGGGCCAGCATTATAACCGCCATGTGAGTGCCCTGCCTGTATGGGGTGGGGGATAGTTGTACAGTTTGTAACCCACCTACTGAGACCACACTACTACCCTTCTTGAGGAGTGGCGTGAGGGGGAGGGGGTTAGGTTGGCGAAAGGGTTTACTTCCATGTTGTGTGTTGATCTTGTTGGTTGGATCCTTCCCCTCATACCCCACCCCCACCACCACCCCTTGTCCCACTACCCCCAGGTAAGCACCACCAGGGAAATCTATCTGGGCGGCGGGTACAGTACGGCTCTGGGGAGGGGTGTCTACATGGGGAAGTTGTACATGTAGTAGTAGTAGTGGCACCAGCACCTGTTGTGTCATCTGCGTTCTGCACGTTAGCTGCCGTACCTTCTGTCGGCCCCGACCACGCCCAACACCCCGCCCTCGGCCCGGGTAAGTGCCTGCTGTTAAATCACCAAAGAAGTCAGGTTAATTCTAAAGCTATCATGTAAAGCCGTGTAATCCACTGTTTTCTGTAAATAGTCATTTTACTTTTATACATAGAGGAATGTCTATACAATGTATATACGTTCCGATGGCTGCAATTAGGAAAACTGGAACCAGGGGTTGGTGTACACATATTACGGATCAATTTAGTGGGTAGGAATGGAGAACTTCATTGTTGGAATATTGTTGGGATTGTTGGGATGGGTAGAAATGTAGAGGTATCCTGGGGGGATATTCTAGGTGTTGGTTTGAAGAGCAGGAGCTGAGACGGGTTTAGGGACATTGTAGGGGTTGGTGTGAAAGGTGCGAGTTGAGATGTGGTTTTGATGGATATTGTAGGGATTGTTGGGGTTGGTAGGATGTATAAGTAGGCTAGATGAATATTGTAGGGATTGTGTATGAGGTGGATAGGAGTGTAGAAGTAGGCTAGATGGATATTATGGGTGTTGGTAGGTGGGTAGGAATGTACAAGTAGGCTGGATGGATATTGCGGGTGTTGGTGGGGTGGGTAGGAGTGTAGAAGTAGGTAGGCTGGCTGGATATTGTTGGGTAGGTGGGGTGGGAAGGACTAAAGAAGTAGGCTGGCTGGTTGGATATTGTGGGGGTTGGTGGGGTGGGTAGGAGAATAGAAGTAGGCTGGATGGATGGACATTATGGGGGTTGGTGGGGTGGGTAGGAGAATAGAAGTAGGCTGGATGGATGGACATTATGGGGGTTGGTGGGGTGGGTAGGAGAATAGAAGTAGGCTGGATGGATGGACATTATGGGGGTTGGTGGGGTGGGTAGGAGAATAGAAGTAGGCTGGATGGATGGACATTATGGGGGTTGGTGGGGTGGGTAGGAGTATAGAAGTAGGCTGGATAGATGGACATTATGGTGGTTGGTGGGGTGGGTAGGAGTGTAGAAGTAGGCTGGATGGATATTGTGCGGATTGTTTGGGATTATGTAGGGGTGGTTGGGACGGGCAGGGTTGTCGCACAGGTCGAGGACGCAGGTTGAAGAGACGACATGAGCAGGTCTTCAGCTGGGCGTGATTCCGGAGCACGACACGAGAGGGCGTCACGGTCTAGTGCGCGCACGATGCAGGGAGACGCTTCACGGTCGTCGCTATGGTAACATGCCTACCCACTCAAAACGTAGTTTGGTGATGGGAGGGGGGTTGCTGAAGGTGCGTACCTGGCTGCCCCGACTCTGTGATCACCCTTACCCCTCTCCATCCCACCCCCAGCACCCCTAGCACCGAGCCAGCCTGACGTCATCGGGAAAACGCCATCCACCCAGGTGCCACTTAGCTGCAAGCTGAGGCTGAGATGTAAATGTATGCAGATTGGAGGTCGGGTGGGAGTCACTGTGAGGGGTAGGAGGGGGCGTCCTGTGTAAGTCGGGGTGGGGGTGGAGGGTACTAGTGAGAGATGGAAGGTACCTAGGTGGTCAGTGTAACTGATGGTTTATAGTGGAGTCCCCCTCGTCGGTAGTTGGCCCTGCCCCGCCCTGCCAGTCCTAATGAAGCATCATTAAGATGCGCCTCCTCAACACAACCGACACACCTGACCGCGATACACCTATACCCAACACGTCACGTCACGCCTCATGGACTATCAAAGCGCGTCTCACTGACGTCTACGTCACCCACATTTATCACTGACGTCACAGCCGCCTGCGCGGTTCACGAAATTAATATTTTCTCTGTGGAATATCACCTGAGAAGGCGAATATTTTGCATAAGAATTTATCATTTGTACTTCAGTGCATGGTTAAGAGTACTCTTTTGGGAAGACGGATGCGCTTCAGTTGTGAATTTCAGCCGTTGATAAGGGTCATTAATATCATGCGTCCTGATTTACAACTTTCTCTAATACCCACAATAGAAGCCATGTATCATTAAATCAGTCTAGTGCAAGGTTCTCTTTGACTAGAACAAACATAAGCCTTGTCTACTTGACACTTCCAGTGCCAGCTCTGTAATTTTGACCCAGTTCCTCTATTTTCCTGTCGTTTTTTCTTTCTTTCTTATGTGCAGTATATTTTGTTATAACTCCCCTCCCCCGGGCCGTCTGTACTCGTGTGTGGAGTAGGAATCATGCGCCCGTCTCTGAGGCGTGATTCATAGAGCTTGTTGTACTCGGCGTCACGACTCCTACCTTTAACCCCACCTGGATCACCTGCTGCTTCAGGTACACATCTACATAGACAGGCCCCGCGCCGTCTGCCGTGACGTTTCCTGTAGTTCTGACCTCATTGACAATTTTCACTGCTACTACAGCACTTCTAAAATAAAAGTTCTCAAAAACTATCTCTTAATGATATTTTCTAGAGATTCTTCAAAAAGAAATTTTAAAAAACCTTCAAAACACATCAGCTGCAGCTAGACGTGTATTGCTGTTGGGTATTCCTTTTTTCAATATCAAAGTATAAATTTGGCTTGTTTAGGCAATAGCATGTTTCATATCGGACTCGTGAGCGGCGAGGTGGGGTGCTGGGCACGGGTGGTGCGGAGTTGGTTGTCTGACTTGCGGAACAGGGTTTAGAAGTCGGGTGTTATGCTTAATAACATATATGTGTATTGTAAACTGAGGTATATATACTTTTGCATATCCTGAACATAACCAATAAAATGTAATTGTAATTCTGAAAATAAACATCCATCTACTCGTGAATTTTAGAATATCTGGCAAAGGGGGGAAGGCGATGAGGAGATCGCCTTGTAACTATAAATCCCCTAAGTATGATATTTGAATATAAAGTGAGTTTGAAGCAGGTACCTATCTTCCCATATTCATACAACAGGCAAAACAAACTGAAGTGGGTTTACTGACGATTCCTTTTACCCAGCAAGTCAATTTTAAACATCCTCCTCCCTTTTATTGGTAGCCAAGAACATTGACTTTCTACGCCCACCACCCTGTAAAACATACCTGTGAACATCCAGGTGTGTATGATGCCCACCCCCTGACAAGAGAAGTATATCTGAGAAGGTCGAAGTTTGTCTAACCCTCCGTGTGAACCTCCTTGTTAAGAAGACAACGTGGGCGCCCAACCTTGGCGTGGGCGCCACCAGCAGGGCCGGTCGGAGGTCGTTCCCCTCTTCTCACGTAGATCGATGGGCCATGACTCATCGGGTTGCCAGGGTGGGGCCATCCCCTTGCCAACCATATCCAGGAAGTACATGCTTCGAGTGGAGTTCCGCAACCGACACACAAGAAGCAAGTGGATACATATTTCATATTCATGTATATATATTTTTTTTGTTTAAAGACCTTCCGTATTGAATCTACATAAACCAGTTCCTACACCAAGTGTATTTCCTGCAGCCTATCATATTAGCTTCATATCTTTTGTGTTATAGATTATATATATTTGTATATTTATTTTCACCAACCGCTGGTTTCTATAGCCTCAGTAAATTACCCTTTCCCGGGGCCATGGTAGGAGACCCCAAAATCCAGTTAAAGGCAGGTGTTTATTTTGTGTATTCACCTTGCTTCAAATATTTAAAAGATACAGGGATATGCCGCGAACTGTGTGGTGAATTTAAATGGGTATTCATACAAGTACAATGTATAGCCTTCGTGCTGCATGTACTTTGCCAGTAGATTAAATTGCCCATGTTGTTCTCTACGCAGTATTAGTTTGTTATTTGATCCATACAGTGGATAGCACCCTATTCACAACTTCTCAGTATGCATGGGTAGACAGGTGAGCATTAGTATCAGCATGCATCGCTATGCATTCCCACACGGACTGCGGGTGTTTGTTATACCACCATCTCGGGGTCTCCGCAGACCCCCGTCCTCCCCACCTCTGCCTTCACTGGGATGGGTCGCTGATTGTCATTACGGGTATTGTGCGCGCACTTAATAACGTCAGTCGGGGTGTGGCTTATAGTGATGTTATCACAGAGGGGACGGGATTAGGCGCTCACCTGTCGGGATATATCTGTAATCTAGGGGCCTTGTCCTATCCTACCTCGCCATCTCTCAGTCCCGGCCGACCACATACCACACAACAACCAGCCCCTAATGCTGGACCCTGATACTAACCCCCGACGGATCCTGGGCCCTTCAATGAGATCTGCTAATGTCAGCTTTTGTCTGACGTCGGACATCAAAGCCTCTGTTAATCCAGTCAGTAGTGGGGGTGGGGATGGATTGGGAATGAGGGACTCCTTCACCGCGTACAACAGGGGTGTGACTGGCCGTCATGGTTCTCTGACTTCATTATACATCCCAGCATCACTCAGCGCCTTCAGGGGGGAGGGGTGCGGGGGGAGGATGGCAGGTTCCCACGTTCGCTGGGTGTATGTTCGTGCATACGTGGGACGTGCATGCATGCTGGCCCTGATCAGCGCACGGGAGACGTCCGTGGCGTGGTCAGGGAGGGGCCCTAGTGCTGACACTGCAGATCATGGGTCGGTTCCCCAATCACAGCCCTCGCTAAACCGATTTCAGGTTCGTGATTGCAGAAGAAAGGTGCAGATTCGCAGAGCCCAGAGGGTTCTGTGCTTGTGGTCCGCATTCGTGGGTGTCGAGAATCGTCCGGACAGTTTGCGGGTTTACAGTATGTGTGTTGAGTATCAGCACTAAAACCTACATCACCTAAAAAAAAAAAAAAAAGGGGGGAAAGCAGGTTGGCCAACAGCAGAAATGTTTAAACTAAATATGCTGACGTTAATACATTAGTACACCGGCCCCCCCCTCCCCCACCACCCACTTCGCGGTTGCTACTTGTCTGATGCAGCCTCAAGTTTAACCACGTTCAATCTTGACATTATTCCATTAGTACAGTCAATGAACTATTTTTGGTAGATTTGGTGTAATGTGTGTGGATTGTCCGACTAACATACAGTATACACTTCGAAAATGTTATTCATATCAAGTAAATGGATGAAAAAAGTTAGTCACAACAGTGTCCCAACCACACTGACCAGTTATAGACTCCCAAACCAAATGAGACAGATCCAGAGATTATACTGTCACGGTTCACCAATTCTGTCAAGACAAGTAGGGAAAATGTGATCGTCAAATAAAAATCAT
This sequence comes from Alentia gelatinosa, assembly GCA_950022655.1. Classification (NCBI taxonomy): domain Eukaryota; kingdom Metazoa; phylum Annelida; class Polychaeta; order Phyllodocida; family Polynoidae; genus Alentia; species Alentia gelatinosa. Next base: position 43,939,242 of record OX465583.1, on the reverse strand, counting down.
GGAAATCACATTTGATTTGATTTTTTTTGGCTGCATAGCTGCAGGCATAGTTCTCGGATATTTAGTATTATATTAGAGCTTCTTGGTAGATACTGGAATATTGAATGGATTCTTGTTGGTGAGATAGGAGCGTACGGACAGCTCGGGGCTATAGATGCGACCTGTGTGACACTCATCACGGTCCCGCTGTAATTCCACCCAAGCACGCACGCTCCTCCCCCACTCCATGTAGAGGCAGACATAGGTACATTACACAATATATGCGTACTGATAAAGCAAAAAGATGCAATTATTTCCCAAAACTATCGTGTATTATATCACAGTATGAATTTAAAAGAAATATAAGCCGAGGAAATAAATCTGGGGAAGTAGACTCAGTAGTTGGGTACGAAACAGAATACGGGCGCGCAGCAGTAAACCAAGTGGAGGTGGGGAGGGGTGGTGACAATCGTTTGGGGAGGGGGCAGTGGGGATGGGAGAAGAGGGCGTCCTCTGGACTCATGCAATTGGCCTGTCTTTACAGAGTTGGTCGACCGTGACGGCGTGTTGTCATTAGCGCTTACATGGCGAAAATGTCAAGGGGGAAATCAACAGGACGTTCAGCCCTGCCTGCCCTCCCTGTCGTCCGCAGGGTGTGCAGTGAGAGCATGACGGCAGGGCAAAGATCGCGTGACTCGGCCAAACTGAAAGTGGGGCCTGTTCTACAACTCAGTGTCGAGAACTTCCTTGAGGAAATAATGATCTCAGACATGAATGACTTCGTTACCGATCAGAATGCAGTAAAAGCCGGCCCCCACCTACCAGGATGGTCTACGACATACTTCCCGATAGCTACGATTTGAAATGGCCAAATCGTGACCTATCGGGAGGTCCCCGATAGTTTAAAATCGTGGACATGGTTTGAAATCGTAGAGCGTAGAAATGCCTTTGGAGGACCAAAAACATAAACCATGGTCACGATTGCCTCACGATTCAATCGGTGTACCAATTTAGATCTCAGGCAGAGTTTTAATATTGAAATATATTATAATTTTAGAAATATTTAATGAATCTGAATATTCTTTTAGAGGTATTTACAACATATTATGATATTATTTTCCAGACACTAAAACAATCAAATTGAAGAATATAACTGTGATAGAATCATAATTCTGTTATGAAACTATTATTTTCAGACACTTAGACTTCCTCAAATAATATCATATTTACAGCGATTATACATCCATATGCGCCCTACCTAATTCCAGGATTTCATAATATTCCGTTAAGTATTTCATCCGAAAGAGATATTTTCCCGATAAATCACACACAATACACTACGACAGGCTATGAAAATTCCAACATGTTGGATTTAATCGGGACCTCTACGATTGACGTTTTCTATCGCAGCCTATCGTGAGGTATCGCAGACGGCATCGCAGAAACCTGTTCCACCTACCACGATTTTTGCTTACCTCACAATAGAATCGGTATGGTGTCGGGAAGGCAGTCGTAGGGCCTATCGGGACCAGAATCGTGGTAGGTGGGGGTCCCCTCTAACGCTGTGACAAGTATTACTTTTCAGAGCTGTTTTTTCTGCGGGCTGGTTCAGTCCATGTTTAATGGGTGCGAGAGGCACATAGTGGATTATAGGGTAACCTAGCTATAAGTAAAACACTATTACAATAGGCAGATGGGCAGGTGGCACAGTCATCAGATCGGTCAATCTGTTCGGCACTCCGTCAGTTGGCCAGTATAGGCAGACTGAGAGTAGTCAGTTGATCTGTCTGTCTGTCTGTCTGTCTGTCTGTCTGTCTGTCTGTCTGTCTGTCTGTCTGTCTGTCTGTCTGTCTGTCTGTCTGTCTGTCTGTCTGTCTGTCTGTCTGTGTCTGTCTGTCTGTCTGTCTGTCTGTCTGTCTGTCTGTCTGTCTGTCTGTCTGTCTGTCTGTCTGTCTGTCTGTCTGTCTGTCTGTCTGTCTGTCTGTCTGTCTGTCTGTCTGTCTGTCTGTCTGTCTGTCTGTCTGTCTGTCTGTCTGTCTGTCTGTCTGTCTGTCTGTCTGTCTGTCTGTCTGTCTGTCTGTCTGTCTGTCTGTCTGTCTGTCTGTCTGTCTGTCTGTCTGTCTGTCTGTCTGTCTGTCTGTCTGTCTGTCTGTCTGTCTGTCTGTCTGTCTGTCTGTCTGTCTGTCTGTCTGTCTGTCTGTCTGTCTGTCTGTCTGTCTGTCTGTCTGTCTGTCTGTCTGTCTGTCTGTCTGTCTGTCTGTCTGTCTGTCTGTCTGTCTGTCTGTCTGTCTGTCTGTCTGTCTGTCTCCAGGTCTTTGTCGACAAGTGGGGTAGAGTCAGTTACTGAGAGAATAGACAGTATTAAAACAAACAATCGGTGAGTATGTGTAGATCTGTGAGGTTGTGGGTCGGGGCCGGTCAGTGGGCAGGTGGCTGGCTGGCTCTAAGTGCTCCCCTGTGCTGACCGTTGTTGTAAAGACTGGCCAGTGCCTCTTGATCAGATGCGGTCAGTGATTTGTGTGCTGATGATCGGGTACAGAGGAGCGCCGATTTCTGATAAGGTGAGGATGGGGTGCGGGTGGTCGGGAGGGCAAGGACCTCCTCACCACCCCTGGATGCACCGTCTCCTACAGTCTAATTAAATTAAAGGTGTTAGGACCTGAGCCCAATGCCCTGCCCACTCATCCATGCACGGTTGTGAGTGTGTGGGAGGGAGGAGAGGTCTGGGGTGTCTGCCTCTGGGCCTGGTATGTCGGCCATAGAGGCGGGCGCCCGGTGGAATGTTGTTGTCATGGTCGGCGCTAAAAGGGTTTTAGGGTTTGAATCATGGGGGTGGCTGGGGCTCCATTGTAGCCGGCCTGACACAGACAACTTCACCGACCCCCGGACTGTGCGCACTCGGTCACCCGGTAACAAGGGGGTAAAGGGAACACCCCTACGGATCCAAAACACTCGCCACTCCCCATTCCCCCCCTGCCCCCTCTCATACAAGCGGCTTAAATGCCACGGAGCACCGGGAAAATGGAGACTCTGAATGATTGTGTCAAAGAGTTGAAAAGGAGGAAAATGCGATGTTTGAAATTGAAGTTGCATTTGCGAGGAATGGAGAGAATGGCGAGGATGTTGGAAAGCTGGAGTCCAGCACTTCAGTTCCCGTTCTCTGGGTTGTACAGGGGAGGAGTTAAAACTTAAAGTGCAGGAGTTTGGTTGAATCAACACTTCGACCAAAGTTACCTGATGTGATTAAGAGCATAGAATGTATAGACGCATCTCAAAAATGTGCAATCTGGGGGAAGTGCAACCATGGGAATTCTCACAGGGGAATTTGAAATCGGTGTCCACGTAAGCTATTATGTGAGGATTTTAGAAAAAGGCAAACATAACGGAGAAGATTAACGGCTGAAGGGTGGTATAAGTAGGTAGCCTGGAACTGTGCGTCTGGTGTCGGGATGCCCCCCGTCTTGTAACCAGGTGTGATGGTGGTGCCCTTCCTGACCCTGTTTCCATACCCCCGACCCTCGTCATGCCCCCGTTCTCCTGAACTCTACCGCCGCCACCCCCAGCCCCACTGGCGCATGTTCTTCACCACAACCCCACCCAGCCATCACCTGTATCTCTGCAACCCGCAACATTTATGGTTCTCAGCCAATACAACCAAGGTATATTCCACTATTTCCCATAAGAAGACCACTACCCCTCCCCGTGACTGACATGAGTGAACGCTGCCTCTATGATTATTTCTCATCGCTATGAGTGACCCTTTTCGATCTCGCCAGGGACGATCCTGGGAGATTCTACAGAGTAAAACAACCAAATTATCGCTTGACTGTACTCCCCTACCCCCATCATTCATAATCTCGCTGCCCAGCTGATGCATGTCACTCTGTGTTGTGTACCCGGGTGAGTGCATGCACAGAGCATTCTGGGTTCATTCCACATCACATTAAGACCGTGTGTCGGCCCTCATCCGTGACCAGTGACCACAGAATGGTTCTCAGATTTATGGACCAGTCTTTACATCCCCACCTCCCCACCCACCCAGCACACACAGCACACCTTTCAGACACCGCCACTTCACCATCAGCACTCAACCCATGACCGACTCAGGCAACCGTGATTTGTGATAGCTCCCACCTGTAATCAACACAGTTAAGAATCTCGGTGGCATTCTAACTACAATTCTAATTAAAAACTAAATTTAGGGGAAAGTGGTAAAAGCGTCAGATCAAATGTCAGCGGCTTCCTCTTGTACTCGTTATGTGAGGTGGAATATGTGCCTGTCATTTAAACCAAACTATTCCTAAAATGCTGATGTGGCCAGAGTGGATTTGCAAAGGATGTGTTATGTCCCTGGCAGTCGTAACGGTGAAAAGCACCATGAGCCAGCATCTATAACGGAGGTGGGCCAAGGGGGGAGTGGCAGACTGACAGTATGGCAGGCTAAGGGACAGGATTTTAAACAGAATCGTATGACATCAATATCAATAATCAATAGATGCCCCCATGGGGCCATCCATAAAATGTGTAAGCAAAATTTCTAAAAAATTTGAGACACCCCCCCCCCCCCCACCCATCTTGTCAATCTTTTACGCAATAGAACAAGAATCATTCGCAAAATTTCCACATCACTTTCTGGATGACCCCCATACCACAATAAACTCTCATACACAATAGGATGACAAACATTCAAAGAGAATGCAATAGGGATTACGAGCAAGTAGCTATAAGACAATACAAACCGTGGGGGGGGGGGGGGGGGGGGGTAGGCAGGCAAGTTAGACAGGGGTAGATCTGGAGACATACACTTAGGCAGGGGTTCAGAAGTAGGCAGGGATCCAGTCATAGTAAGGGGGTGACCAGGTAGGATACAGGTACGGAATTCACAGAAAATGATCATCAGGAAAATAGTCAGGTTCCATGCTGGCAGTAGTGTAGAATACAGTCAGGGAGGCAGGTAGTGGCAGTCAGTGAGGCAATACTAAATGTAGGGAGTGGCAGGGAGATAGGCAGTTAAAAAAAGGATAAATTTGATCAGGTAAACAGACAGGTCGTGAGTGACCATCTAGTAGCCGGTCTTTTACAGAAGACAGGTCGACATTATACAGGCATGCAGTGAGGCAGTGTGATTTTATCGCGCCCTGTGTCCAGGCCTCGTACCGCCGTTAAACCCATGACGGGTTAATCTTCACGGGCCCGCAGCCATTCTCCTTTGTTGGTAGCCGGGCTAAGTCCAGATTAACCCGGATAGTCAGGACTACGAGGGTAGAGGTTGGGTGGTCAGTGCCTGTTGTCCACATCACAGAGCCACTGGTACGTGCCTCCGTCCTCTTCACCCTGGTCACTTCCCGACGTCTCCATCGGATCAAGGTCAGCATGCCTGTTTTTTTAATCAGTACCTCCGAATTATCGATAGATTTTCAATGTCCAGTTTCGAATTCCGTTCATACTGTGCTAACGCTATCGATAGTGCTTAAAAAGGAGAAAAAAAGATCCACACGTTAAATCGTTTGGGACTGGGGAATCGAAATGTCAGAGACTATAACCCCGAGGTTTTCCCTATATTACCACTCCGTCCTTGCTGGCCGTTATCGCCCTGGGGGAGAGTTCTACCCCCCGACTCGACGAACACAAACAGCGCACCGGGAGGCCCTTAGAAGCCGGCATGTCCTGTACAGTAGGAGCAGCTCCCTGATCGGTGGCGAGTAGGTTATACCAAAGTCTCTTTGACAGTTTTCCTCTTCTCCAAGGTAATCCTTGTTTTCAGTTTACCAAATTCTTTTTTCTTCTGTAACACAAAGAGAGAATTGATTGGGCCTCATTCATTCCAGCAAATAGTGGTTCAAACCTCCCCACACACCCAGCCTCATTCCACGGCCTATTGCAATGGGGTTCCCAATTTTTTCAGTCTTTCTTAGGCAGAAAATTCCACAGGGAAAAGTGAAATCCCTGAAAGAGGGTACACTTTTTGTTGTACAACTAACTATCTTGAGTTCTGAGGAAATTTAGTGCATAGCAGATTGTGTTTTTCAGGGAACCAACGAGTATAGAGATATAGTTAACGAGTATAGAGATATAGTTCTCTATACTCGTTGGGGGAACCAACAATGAAGATATGCTCAGTATCGGCCTATTTATATTCTAACCATTCCATTGACTGCAGATCTCCACCCGTGTCCATCTGACTGGTGATCCTTATCTTCTGACAGCTGCTAGAAGCTACAACCCTGAACTGTCTGTCTATTCTGCCATCTAAGAGCCCCTGTGACTATCTCTGTCCTATCGCTAGGGATTTGTCAAGAACATTGCCACTCCTAGTACAACTGTGGGAGCTCTAAGAAACAATATGCATTTACATATTTCTCCACCCGCAGTCCTAGTCGTTATCGGGGGGTACGTGGCACGGCGGAAACAGCTGGGAAATTTTCGGATCCCAGGAAGGGAGCCGCCTGTTTTCTCAGGTTTCCACCCGCTCTGATTGTTTACTGACCCAATTAATACTCTGTGTCAACAAGCATGCTTCCTGTCTCAATCAGCGGGTCGACCCTCACGGGCACAGCATATGTACCGGAGGGGTTAGCTGTAGGCGGCGCTGCAGTCGACAGGGCTGAAAGATAGTAGTGATTTGCAAATCAAGCAGGTATTTTCCTTTGAGAAGCAGAATTCTTTTGAAATTTCTTTTTCTTTAAAAATTCTTAGATATTTAAAACGGATCCGAAGTTCAAGAACGGTCACCATATTGGCGACCATTTTAAATGTAATGCATCAGAAGCGCCAGAATGACAGTCTGTATACTACAATTAACAATAGTGTGGAAGAGACGTAGATTGCAACCTTTCGGTAACACTACCACAAGTAAATCCCCAACGCGATGTTTTCGCTTTGGTTCTCAAATTTTCTCAAATTTTCAAGTCCCGATTTTTTTGCCAATCGGCAGAAGAAAAGACTAGGAAACCCTTTTTCCATTCAATACAATTAACAATAGGCCATGCTCTTAGATGATGGAGGGCAGCAGGACTGATAGGGAGTTCGAAGAGAAGGCTTTGTCGACAGGGGGATTGTTGCTTATTGATGTAAGCCCTGGAGAAACACGTGCTGGAGGAGTGTTGAAAAGACGACGCCGGTGTCCAGGGTTAAACCTGCGGGTGTCGGGTGGTCGTGGGCCACGTGTCCCGTGTCACGTGAGTCAACAAACACCACCAGGCCGGTCACGTGACCGCCAAGCCCTGGACGTTACCCCACAAGGGTATTGCGACCACCCCAGGTACACTTCTAATATAAACACTTCTTGTACCTCTACAATACAACAAACTCATACCCCACACGAATACCACACGTGGCATTATCATTAAACAGCGGAAGGTGTACGTGTAGGTCCTCCTAAACTATATGATAATAGTCTAGTAGGACCTACGCGTACGCCCACCGCTGTTATATTATTACAGGATGCTGGCCATGTATGGGTAGAGTTGTTCTTTTTTTTAAAAGTGTTTATTTTGTGTCTTACAATAAAAAGAGCTGAAATTAAAACGAAAAAAATATTGCTAGTTGCTGTACGGACGTGTCTGTGTTTGATAAGAGTGTATGGAGGGGAGGGGTGACACTGTGAGTCGTGACTGGGGACCTGTTTGCACCCACCCCCTCTCTATATGTTCTCTGTCTCACCTGCACCCCACCCCCTCATCCGAGGATGTCGTCAGGATCATCTGCAGACTACCTCAGTGCCTGCCCTCACCTTGGCCTCGCAGATCGGCGTGAAATGTACTCTGCTTTTCTCCGAAATACCCTTTGATTAGTAATAACTCCCCGCACACACACCCTTTCCCACCAATACCGCCACCACCCGATCCATTCCCCTCTAGTTTCCACTCGCTCTAATTTGCTTTAATTATGAGACCATCGGTAATTAGATTTCACACCTTCCGGGAAAAAGACCCAGATATCAAAAGCGGCCACTACGCAATCATGATGATAGGCTTAGTTTTTAGGGGTAGAAAATCCTCGAGGAAGATTCACGTTTAAAGGACAATTAGAATTCATAATTAGTTGGCGGCTGTTGCCTCCGGAGGCTGTGCTGAGGAGGCGTCAGGCGGTCTGCATGATTGCACCTCGTAGAACTGAAGTGAAACCAAGACGTAATTTTCACTGGTTTTTCCACAGCGCCTGTCATCTCCTGCCTGGAGGTTTGCATTTCCTTCTTCTCAACTTTCCAGTCAGATCAGGTCACTAGGTTAGTTCAGCGTTCAAAATGCTATGGGGTGGAGGTCAATGGGAATGACGAGATAGGTGTTTATCATGGTCTCAGCATTGCAGAATACGTCAATTGTGATTGATTTGTCCCGCAATATGTTTACTTGCTATGTTTCTCAAGTTGTATCACACGACTTTTATTGTGCTTTCATCTGAAAAATAAAGAAAAAACAGGTATCTAATCATTATGTACGTCAGAGGCCAGAATTAAGCTCGGCTTGTTTTCATTGTTGTGACGTATAGAAACAGGGAAAGCCTGGCGTCATTGCTCTGTTTGATAAACAACCCCAGGTGTCAATCACCTCGCAGCCCAGTCGATGCGCCACTCGATAGTCCGCCATGCCAGAGAAGGGCGACATACATGTCTGTGCGTCATCAGCCTCGCATTTTAAAAAGCTGAGGTATCGAATTACTTCCGTGTCCTTTATCAACCTATGTAATTGACAAGCAGGGGGAAAAAGAAAGACAGGGGTAGCAGTGAGTGTGAGACACGCCCAGCATGACGTCAAGTTATGTCGCTAACCTATCGGTCGATGATCAAATCGAGGTGTAAACCACAGACCTACTCAATTTCCCTTATGTAGTAGGCTCGGCATACATACCACCTACCTGTAGAACGATGTGTGTGTGTGTTAGATTCACCGTCGCACTTACCATTGCCACTCTTGTAAGAGCATTTAGACCCTGGTGGTATTGATTTGTATACTATTTCTGTATCTAGGTATATGGAATATATGCCGCCTGGCCGTTATTTTGGCAGATTATAAGCATTGGCACCCCGAACGCGAACTCTTCTCGGAGATTCTAGTTTCTAGTGTGTAGCTACCATGTGGTTGTGTAAGTTGGTGTATAGTGTATATGTGAACAGCTCACTGATGTGAAGCGAGCAGCTCCGAGCAGCTTTATCTGCGCTTGTTCTGGTCTTTGTGGCGATGAGCGAGCCAGCCCGACCACTTCGTGTGGTCAGCGCTATCAGCTGCGGCAACACCAGCTGGAGCCAACCCTTCTCCCTCTACCAAACCCAACCCCCCACCGGCAACCCTATACCACCCCTCCAACGCCCACAGACACACACCTACACACTTCACCAGGAGCCGTGCCGCCAACAGCCTCCAGCTTACAGGACGACTGTAAGACCCTCAATGCCACACTTCCACATCGACGTAGACTTGCGTAAGCCCCGTTTCCTGTTGACTTTAATAATGTATGCCAGGGGTAAGGTGAATATGGTGGCTTCACTTAGCAACGAGTAGACTCGTTGCACTTTGTAATAGTATAGAAGCAAGCCTGGTTCAATCCCCTCACCCTCATCCCACACACCCGCCTTAACGAAATGGGACATCCTTTCCTTTTCTTACAGATTTCTTTTGTTAAATTAGATAAATCGAGAAAAGACATTGGAAATATGTCTCATAATGTTAGCAAGGTTAGGAAACAATACCTCATTTCAAAAATGAGTGGTTGAAGATCGTACAAAATCTGAAGCGCAGTTTGTGAATCAGCAACCTGCCCCTCCTCCTGTTTACTGAATTTGTGGGTACTCTTCCCTGAGGGGAAAAAAGACCAATATTGAATTTTAAAAAACAGTGCCGTGGTAAATGCTGGCTTTGGTCCAACCGTTGTGGTGGCGGGCGGTTTGTTTTCCCGCTGGTCGCTCACGTAGTTCAGTATCCTGGCTAGCTGCACGCCGAGAACCAGCCGTCCCACGATGACGCAGCACAAAACACTTCCTGGCAGATCGTCCGGGAACCAGCGTCATAATAGCCGTGTTCCGACTGTGCCTAGAGTACAGCAGACGAGAAACCAGCGTTGTGGTGTTTTGGAAAGCGGGGAGTGCGATGACTAATGATCTGAGAGCACGCTCCAAGCACGGCCGCTCGCACACGGACACGCCAGGCGCAGAGTTGAATCGTCGAGGGGACCGGTGGCCAGTCTACTGTGGCGCGCGGGGTGGCGGGGTTACCAGCCGACGGCAGAGCCTGCTCTCTCACAGCGACACGTGGGCCTCATTCCTGGAGGCGTTTTGATCAGGAGGCTCCAAGTCGACCAGGAGCGAGCAGCCACACCGAGCTGTGTGTACGTCGTGTCCCTCCTGACTGACTGCCACACGCCGCCCGCGCCCACCAGCTCCCACACTGAGCAGCTCGCACAGTGAGGATAAACACACCAAGGACGTAGTGGACGCACATAGAGGAAGGAACACGTGGGGCAACGGCCATGGAGTAGTTAGCTAGTCGTAGTGTCAGACTCAGGTAAGTAGGTGACTGTACGTGGGAGGAGCTCACCCTCTGCTCACTGACCAGAGACAAGGGCCACCTACACGTTGATATATACAGATATACACTGTGTTACATAGGACTTTGTAATGTTATGCCTCACCAGGACGTGCTGTGAAATCTGACCGTCACGAAGCATGTTTGCAAACACGATGTAAGTAACTCAATCTGAGTCTCACTTCTCAGAGCAACGAGTGTAGACAATTAATTTGTAAATCACGCAGCTCAGGGCAACTTTCTTTATACTCGTTGCTCAGAGTGAGACCTCACTTTAAAACCACAATCTGAAACCCCAGTAAGGAGATACTTGTAGCGGGGGCGCAGGGCTTTTCTCATATCAGACATTTTCAATTCATTACAGTTGCGAGAAAAAAATATTGCTTATTTTGCAAGCTATCGGGTGTTATTGGTGTGAGCTGTATACCCTGACCTTATTCCAGCTTCTCGCCGCGTGTCAGCATCGGCAAGAAAAAGCGGGTAGAGGTCATTGGGAGCTTGAATAGTTTATAAACCTGTGTTGGGTTATCTATCTGCACAGAGATAAGGCGTCGGAGATACAGGGGCGTTAAGAAAACAGATAAACTGCACACGGAACGCTGCCACAGTCACAGCTGGCTGTGGTTCAGGAAGTGAGCAGCTCGAGGGAAACATATCTGGGTCGGATGACAGTGGGGGGGGGGGGGGGGGATAGAAATCTTCAGATACACTTCCTGCTTCCAGCTCCCTGTCGTCGACCAACAAGCTTCAAGCACATCCCCTGCTTGCCTCAGGGCTAGAGGGGATAGGGAGCGACACCGATTCACTGTTGGAGAGTGCAAAGCGTGACCCAGATAGGCAGCCAATCACTGCCTGGTACTGCAGCCCACTGCTGTGTTTACACGGCAGAGAAAGTGGGTCACGGTGGTGGGCGGTTTGCCTGCTACCCTTCCACTCGGCAGTTTAGAAAGCAACTCGGCCGTGGCTGCTGGTTTCATAAATACTGCAGAGATTTCCTGTATGGCAGTTTAATAGTGGTAGTTGCCCATAGCACATTTGAACGGTCGTGTAAGGCGAAACTGTGTGTGGGGTGTGTAGCGGGTCGACACCTCTATGGTCGTCGATCCCCGTCGCGTAATGGCCCCGAGCAGCTCGGCTCGTGTCCTCATCAGAGCGGCCCGTGTCGTGTCATTGGCCGCCGCCCCGTGTCTACCGCCCGCCGGGTCCTACACTTAGTACTGGGGGACCCCAGCCGTGCATCATACCAACGAGTATATCCTACCATTGGGATTAAATCTACCCTTTTTGATCCTACGCTTGTGTAGTGAACCATACTGCGTGTCTATGTATGAAGTAGAGTACCTGAACCAACTCTGTGTCTGAGCTGTGATTAGTCTATTCAGCTCGTATCTAGTTAGATGGGACGTGTCCATGTCGTGAAGTACATTTATTATCCACCGATTACGAAGTCCCCATACTAAATCTATAGTGTTTGTGTATTTCCCCGGGCGGATATTACGAGTGCGTATAATCTCAGCCCTATACAGAACGGAGATGACGGGGGGGGGGGGGGGGGGGGGTCCCTTGTGTGAAAAATAGTACGGTCATTTTGTTTTCTTACTGATAATTCAAGTTTCAATGTTAAATAATAAATACTTGTTTGAGATAATAGACTAGACTTGGATATTACTACATGTCTGGTACTGGGAGAATACGACCGCTTGTATTTGAAACCAGTTGATTTGTGTATGTATCTAGATTGTATAGTCTGAGTTGTATTATGCATATATCTACACTACTGGATCTAGCTAGCTATTTATCTATTATGTATGGGATGTATTTCACATTGTCTAAAGTGATCCCAATATGCAACTTCTAAACCATAAAGGGTGTACCCGAGTAGAAAATTATATCAAGGGGAAAAAACACATGCATGTATTTAAGTTTGAATTATTTTACTTTGCACGGGATTCACCAACAAGTATTTCTGTTGTCTATAACAGCAGTGGCTCCATCAAATTTATGCTAGTACTGCAGCTTGTATCAACTCGCTGGTTGTACTTGTAGGTTGTAGGTAGGTACATGGGAATAAAGAGGACCACGTGGCTCAGCATTCGTTAGCTCTTCCAGATTCGCAGAAGCCACCCACAACTCTCACCCATCGTCTCTTCTACTTATACAATATCATATAATCTATCAAATCCAATCCCGATTATAGTCTGGTCATGCGATACCAACTCGTATTCCAATACACCCATACCCATAACATATCTGAATACACGGTCGCACATCCGCCCCGCACATACAAACAGACCAGTAATGTGTTCCAACACACCACGTGCTAATCCTTTCTATGAGGGACACGCCACATATAAACACTTCACAAGAATGAGAAACACGCCTGGGTGTGGTAGCAGCTCCCTACCCGCCCCTGGAGATGCTCGGAGGGGCCGGGCTGTGGCTGGTGGCTGCCGGTGGTCGGGTGGTAACAGCGGGGCCGTCGTGTAGTGGACGCCAGGCTGGGGTGTGGTGAGCAGGTCAGCAGGCGGTCTGCCACCAATCCCACCCACCCCCACGCCATTCCCCAACCCACCAACTCCTCACATTCCCGTGTGCAGGCCACAGCTTCCTGCCCAACTCCCACCCGCCACACATCCACCACACACACACACACACACCGTCCATACTCATCAGGGAATGCGACTGTGCTTTGGATTACGACTTCAAAGAACTCATTCCCGTTGAAAAGATATTCGTTTAAAATAGGAACTTAGAAACTGTAGATTTATTGCTTCCACTATGATATTGTACAACTGCGATTGACATGCAGAGAAAACAAAGATAAGGTAGGATACAGCTATTGCGTAGAGAATAACGCTATCGGAAATGAGAAAAATAGGGATAAACTTCCTGGATATTGGGAGTGAGAATGCAAGAAGTCATGTTAGCAGCGATTTCTTTTCACATTGATTGCTGCAGAGACGCAAGTCTTTGGTGATTCAAATAACATTTGCAGGTCCGTGGACACGTGGTAGGTTTGTAGGTGTGCTTGGCATGGTAGAAGTGGGGTTGGTGTTGGGGGGGGGGGGGGGGGCGGGCAGGTGGCCGCGTGGTGAGGGATGAGACTGTGCAGACATGTAGCCCCGGGCCAGCTCCGGGTGGCAACATACCTGCTCGCCACCACGTGGTCTCCGCGTCTCGCCTCCAACTCAATACGTGCGAGCTCCTCACCAGAGATTCAACCCTCTGATCCTCTGCCCTCTTTTTCTAAGATTTATCTTCAGCTTCCTTAACATCCGCTAGAATTTTTTTGAATTAAAATGAGATATAAATCGTACACAAGCGTCTGCTCGAAAACTACCAACTCTGACGTAAGCATATTTTAACGTATACTGATTTAGTATACATGCAACAAGGACGCCTTTATACATGTTTAGCCAGTGTTGACTGACAAATATTTGTGCTGGCACTGTGCTCGTTGTTATAACGATATAGTTAAATGGCGCCAGGAAGAGATATTTTGACAAAGATGATCTCAGTTGGAAGGAGGAAACGAAAAAAGAAGGCAGTCCTTGTCAGCCATGTTTAACACAAGAAAGGGCATAAAGAAGGATATGATAATTGCGCTTTACTCGGTATCACCCTTAGTCAACTGGTTCTTGTCGTTTTAATTTTCCATATTTATATATCAAAGTTTAATATATGTCATCAATAATATGACTGAAATAAACCGTGCGTTATGTAATATCAGTAGTGGTCTGGGAGTTAGACTGGTGTGGGTGGGGGGATGCTGATAGGGACATTCATTGGTGTGATTGACCCCGTTTCCTGACTGAACCAGGTACCAACTCGTGGAGAAATCTGAAGACGTGTACCTCGACCTGTTGACGCAGGGGGCCGCTAGATGGCGAGCGGCTATCCACGCCTATGAGAAACAGCTGTGGGTGAGCGGCCCCGCCACTGGTAGGGTTACTGCCACCAGGACTTTCGCCAGCTCGATACTGTAGGCACGGAGTTAAGTCCTAATGAATATACTGCGTCACTCCATCCCATTGCAAATACCTGGTATTTATGTAAATATTTACAAGAAAAATGAAGAAAGGGCGTTGCATGTTTGGCGTATGGCGATTCAAAGTTCATAAAAGCTGGTCAGATTTATTTCTTTTTCATCTGTATTGATCAAATAGCATTGCATTGTGTTAGAACAATGATTAGTGCTTTGCATCAGCATGTTTAGTCGTACATTTAGTATTCTCAATTAGAATTGGGTTGAAGATGAACGAGCGTGGCTTTGTGACGTCGCCAAGGCAGATACCACTGTTGCTGCAGCTCGTCCGGGAGGAACTCAGGCATGGGAAATATTGCCAGTTGTGACAGACAACTGACAAGTATTCAAAAAGTAACGATACTCTCATACTCTGTCGTTATAGTTTGTAGAAAGAGTTGGTTATAGCGTCAATGTTGGTTGTCGTCTCATTCATAGACTGGGCTCGGGGTTTTGATAACATTTCTTTCCATCTCTACTAATATTCCCCGGTGAGAAAGACGCCATGGAGTCTGTGGTTCTTTAGATGCTCTGGGTCTGAGTGTAGTCAGGAAGTTTTAAATTAAGATAAATCCATTTATTTTTCTCTGTCTATACCTTAGTCATGGTTCCGAAGTTGACCTGTGTGAAAATAAATCACTCCAGACTTACACACAAATTCTTCCCGAAAGAATAAAACCCCCCAATATGCGAAACATGCAATGTGCCATAACTGTTCAGCATATCCTGCTGAACTGTCAAAGGGTACAGGAAAATAGAAAAGGAATTGGAAAATGGTAACCACACAAAAGTGTCGTTTGAGTCTATTTCAAAGAAAGAGTTCATCTGTTTTTTGAAAGAGACAAATCTCCAATTGTTTCCTAGATATTTGAAAACATTGAAAGAATTGACTCAAATAAGTCTATGAAAGTGAAAAGCTCAAATCACTAATGATCCACATATACACTCTCAGGGTCCCCTGGGGCGTTAAACCACAAACAAACACTCCTCGGGTGCCGAGATATCTGGTAATCATTCAAGCAAACAAATAAAAGAACTTTTAATATTGAATTGTGGTGCTTACTTATCTCAGGAAGGAGGAATTTGGATTAGATCATGACTCGGAAAGTGACCACTAGATTCTGTACCAGGAAGTGGAAATGTCTAGGGAAGTTTGGGCGGCCAGGCAGAGTGATGGGCGGCCGGGCAGAGTGTGCATGTGAGTGGACCCAAGAGGAACAACATAAAATACAAAGCACGGACATGATGCAAGTCTGGTCGATTGTGGTGCTTGTTGCACGAGCCGCAGGTTGGTGGTAGTGGCGGCGGAGAAGAGGAGCAGGCGGTGGTCGGTGATGAGCAGATCGCTCCCGGCCGCCGGGCCTGGCTCCCTCTGCCGCTCGGCCATCTGCTCGCCTGCTGCTGACGGCGGGAGGCTGGTGGCGGCGTGCGTCAGGGCTATATATGGTAACGGACACTGGAGTAGGCCCTGGCCCGGCCAGGCGATGAGCAGCTCTCAGTGGAGTACACAGCCCGACGGAGCAACTCACCGCTGGCGAGCAGACTTGCTCGAGTTACCTCGACGGGGACCGCGTGGGCACCCACACCCACCCGACCTATGACGACACTGCATGTAATTTACCAAAGTTTTATAAAGTATCCCCCCTCCTCCCCTATTTTTTTGTTTTGCTTGGGACTTGCTTCCCTCGTGCTCAAGTTAAAAAGTTAATTAAACGATATAAGTGTTTCAAGGAAAGCCACAGATGAACGTCAAGCAACTTGTATGGCTGTGACATATTGCACTTATATTGTAGCCTACTATTGCTTTTTGAAGAAGGTAAAAGAGCAATATGTATGAAACGCAATACGAATATCTCCTTCGGTAGCTCAGATTGGAATCACCTTTCGTGATGAATGAGGTCTAAGATGCAGATTACATATCAACTATAACTGGCCAGAATACCTGCGCAGCAGAGGCCTGTATGTACTGCTTATTGTACAATACAAAAAAAAAATTAAAAAAATAAAAAAATATCCAAGGAGCAGATAAGTGGGTTGATATTGTTGATATTTTCTGAAGGCACTGAGCTCCATTGTAAAGAAATGAGAATGAACAGCTTGGAAAGGGGACCTTCAACAATATCCATGAGCACGTGCTCCGGTCTGTTGAATAGAGGGCTAGAACACCTGTGAGCACCACCAGCCAGGAGCAGACCTGAGCAGGTCGTGGTCCACGTCTAACGTGAGCTGTAGATGAGTGCACGGTCCTACTCCACGTGCCGGGCTCAGGTCCTCTCCGTCACTACAAGGACGAGCAGCAGTGTGAGCAGCAGCAGCAGCCCCCAGCAGCAGCAGCAGCAGCAGCAGCAGCAGCAGCAGCAGCAGCAGCAGCAGCAGCAGCAGCAGCAGCAGCAGCAGCAGCAGCAGGCAGACTGTTGTAGGGAGCAGCTCACCTATCCTCCAGTGGCCTCCTTCCCACCACCCAGTAGTAGGTAGTACACCGCCGCTGCCGTCCGAGCACCACCGCCACCTCCACCTACCCTACGAGCAGGAGCAACAAGACCACCACCGGCAGCGAGCTGGCCGTCTTGTGTGGACGCCTCACCGTTTGCCCGCCGCTATATACCCCTCTCTGCGAGTATTTATAACCGCCAACTACAGTTTTAGGGCCCGCAGAGCTATAAGCAGGTATGTGGCGCCCATTGTAGCAGGCCCTGGGGAGCAACCTGGATACGTTTATATCAAAGGCAGCACGTTTTTAGCAACCACTATACACGAGGCTGGGAAAAGTGGCGGCGGCGGCGGCGGAGTTGTTAACCCAAGGGGTTACGGAGAGAGGCCTTACGGAGCGGTCCAGAGCAGTGTTCATCCCACAGCCAAGTCATCATCACCACAGCCAAGTGGGTTAGCAGTGTGGGTGTGCAGGCCTTCTCCCACCCAATCCCCTTCCAACCTAAACCACCGACTGCCGTGTGCCGTGAACAACCATGAGTTGAGGTGATCCTCCCATCTGAATCTTAGACACATATATGTATATATATATACTCTCACCCCCAACCTTTCCCCCTTGTGTCCACGTTTATGTTTTGAGCTCAGTGTGTTGGTTGGCGTGAACTGGTGTGGAATGGCGCATGTGGCGAAGTGTGTTTCTCGTCCTCCATCCCTCTTCTGCACTCCGTCTACAGTCAATAAGTATTGGACAACCAGCGTGTAGTCTTACACATTTACCTACCATTGCCTCCTCCTCCTCTTCCCCTCTGACCTAACACACGTATAACATGATCGTCACACACTCAAACATGTGTTTCCTGTCGCTTCTCATGAGAGCTGTGAGAGTGCGGGTAATGAGAATGACATCTTCAAGAGACCGTATGTAATATAGCATTATCAGGATATAACTAGATACAGCTAAAGGTGATGTTGGCATTTTTCCACCGTAGCTCAGTCTAGATCTGCGAATAAATACACCAGGCGTGAGATGCTAACTCAGATCTAATACCTGTTTGTTTACTTCTGCGCTGCGAGGTTGGTGCCTTCTACATGACTTTCACCTCGAGTCTGGGCCATCGGCAGAGAGAGAAGCACAAAAAGCAGGGGCATAATGACATCAGTACCACCACCACCACCACCACCCCGGCCTCTGCCAGACTGCTGACAGGTGTGTAGGTGGTGGAGGTGGTCGGGAGCTGCTCACTGCCCTCCACGTCTGCTCTGACCTGCTCACACGAGCTTGCCGCCCGCTGGCCGACACGAGCGGCGCCATGGATGTCGAGGAAGGGGAGCAGCTGGCCCCTAACCCCTCCCCTCCCATCCCCTCTCTCCGCCAGGTGCGCCCTGGCCGGGGGGGGGGGGGGGGGGTGGAGGGGGTACCGGGGTGCTCCGTTTCTGGGTCAGTGTGCCGTCGCCTGAGCAGGTTTTTACGCTGGACTCTCCGGTTTCTTGAGGGACAGGGTGGAGGCCTGTCGCTTGGATTTAGGGATATGAGAAGGGTAGAGTTTCTCACTTATAATCAAGGCATTTATCAGATATGACAAATATTAATCTAACGAGTAGTCCAAACGCCATGGTCCCCTGACTGATATTTCTATGCGAACTTAGAGAGATTACAGTTATTTTATTTCGTTGACCACTTCAGCAAACTAGACGTGAAGAGTGTCCATAGATCGCTTCCCCAAATGTATTCTGTCTACTTTCTCCAATCAGAACCAATAGAAGTGTTTTCTTTGGATGAAAACGCCTATAGTCACTATTATTCAGAACGTTATTCAAAGCTAATAGATTAAGATGCGCATTTACAAGATTAGTTTCCATTTTCTATTAAAGTGCCCTTTCAGGAAGAGTGAGATACATAGCTCCTTCTCCAGTGAACTTCCATAGAATAATAATAGGAAGCGGCTGCTCCCTATACTGCACAATAGCTTGTCTCACGGACGTCCATTATATGACTCTCGTCCACATAGAGTGACTACTTTGTTGTATGATCTAGGACAGTTTGTAGGTTAGTGAGCAGTAGGTGGGTGGGTCGGTTAACCATTGATATATGACGTGACACGGGATAGCGGGATGTTGTTGTTGTGACTGCACAGTGATGACCTCATCTAGGACTGGCGTGTTCCCATCATCATACTGACACAGCAGTTTCACAATCTGTACAGAAAACTTAATAAAACAAGCTCTTATAATGGTAATACGTTCAATTTGTTGTAAACTCTACACAGTTAGGACTAAGATCATTTCTTGTGGTGTTTGAATTTTGTATACCAGTATGTTACCTACCTACGTTGTAATTACCAACGTCAGTCACTGAGGATCTTTACTTCTTGATAGTAATAGCAACATGGTCTGCTTATAGTGATTATCTATTATGTTGTAAGTCTACTTTATCTTAATACCAATAAGAATATACTTTATCTTAATACCAATAAGAATATCAACGCGCACGCGCGGAAACGTTGGCTGCATCGCAGTAGTTTTTCAAAGAACAGATCACATGATGTAACGAAAGTCCTGGTGAAAGCCCCCACTCCCTACATACTCCCTGTCAATGTTGTTTTTACAATGTACAGACAAGAAAAGAGAAAAAAAACCTGTTTACACATGGCGATGTGGTTTTATTATCCATAATATATAAAGTCCCCATTGGGAATATATGGGGACTCAGTAAACCACCAACAATAGTTTAAAAACTGTCAAATAACCTAACCGTGTTATACGAATTCAAAACTATGGAATATGACCTCAAATTCATTGTATACGGGAAAAAAGTGTCATAGAGCAGAAAAATAGCCCCTGGCGATATACCCGTAAATACGGCAATTCCTGGGTTTTAATTCATTGAAGAAATGGATCATATATACAACAAATGATAGTTTTGTGGACAGGTGGCTCTGTAAACCAATCGAGGTTGACGTCGTGATACACTCACCGACGCTTGGGTATTACTGCGCGTCAATCCCTCGTAGTTTACGGCCGCCTGTCCACCCACAAAACCATCGATTATCGTCTATGTTTTCACCAGTGATGTCTCTGGACGGTGCTGACCTCTTTGGGCATTCACCTGCCATGACCCGGAGACTGAGCAGCTCACAATTAGCAACTCGTCAGATGGCGCTGCCCGCTCTTGTGTTAATGGTCGGTGTGACCCTGTTACTCATCTAGGAGTGCGGTGTGTGCATGGGATGGGCCCAACCTCTACTGAAAGTTCCCGTACTTCTTTCCACTTGTACTGTCTCTCATAGAGTCGCTCAATGTGTTTTTCTCCCTATGACTATGTGAATGAAGAGGTGTCGGCTGTAAAGGTGTTTCGAAGAAGTAAGTTGTAGATGGAATACCAGCATAACATGTAAGTGACACTTGATCAATCTATGACGTTATAACGGTGATCAGTTGAAAGTAATATAACAACTCTGATTTGTGAACTACAACTTTAATCATTCATAACAAAGTGTGCCTCCGGGATTTGATACACCATTTGTTTGATGTGGTTGGATGTTTCTCTTACCCGCGCAGTTTTCACAAACATCAGAGACTTGAGTAAACTTTGAGCTTTGTGTGATCACTTGGCCGACTGGCGATCAGTTCACTCGCTCGTGTACCGTTCGATGAATCAATGGGGCAGACGAGAAGTTTGTTGACCCCGCTGAGAGCTGTTCGGAGCTGCTCGGGTCGGGGATTCCCTACCGGACCGACCTCCGAGACGTCTGGCGGGCGTCACGGCCCACCGGCCCGTCACCACATCGATCTGCACTACACACCCGTGTCCCAGGCCTACCGGGGGCGGGGCTCCCCAGATCACCAACACATCATTTCGGGATGTGTCGGTAGGGCTGTGAGTTATAGGCAGGGGGCCGCGGTGTGGAGTGGCCGGCCGGGCACGGGTCGCCGGAGACACATCGGGAGATGGTAGGATGAGCCCGGGGCGGGGCGCGGTCTGTGACCCGCATGCTGATGAGTGTGGGCGGGGCGGACGGCCACGCCCCCGAACCGACAGGGGCGGGCCTGTAGACTGGAGGCTTTTACATCGAATGGTGTTACACCTATTCATTAATTGTACACATCCCCACAGATCAGAACAACTAAAACACACAGATTTAGAAAAGAAAATCAATATAACCACTAAGTTCAACAGTACTTCCTCTGTCAGTAAAATGGAGGCTTCTCTTTCGCCTTTTCATACTGCCAACCAGAGGAAGATGGTGCGCAAGTAGTACTTGGCATGAGAGTTTGTGAAGTAAATCCAATCTGTTGTTACAAAGATAAGAAGCCACAATTAAAAGATGCTGTTACGTCAACATAGTGACTCAACCGATGAATTGATACCCTAGGACACTCTGAAGTGTCCCTAGGCTTTGCAAGAACCTTAATTCTCCTTCATACTTAACCAAGGTAAGTAATCGGATAATTACCTATTCAATAGGTGAGAATTTTGACAGCAATTACTTAGTGAGGGAAGTATCTTGCTTCTGGCAATGTTTCAAATATGAAACTTAATGGACATCACGCCTAGAGATATTTGCTTAGTCCGTTGTCAAGTTGATACATGTGTATCAGGGCAGAAACAGTCCGGTGTAAACCCTGGTATGATCCAGTCATATCCAAACAGCGAGTTCACATCAAACGAGTCTCCCAACTTATAATTAAACAATTGAGAGCATAATTGGTTAAACATAATTGGTCAAACAATTATTTTGACCAGCGAGTACATTTCACATAATTGTTGAAAGGGATACGTTATTTGACACGCCCAGTTTACCCTGCTATGCTCGAATGATGACGCCCACCCCAGACATGTGTTATGTGTGGAGTAAAGCTGACACAATTGCCTTATGAAAGGCCCTGAACGGCAAACACTATGAAGAAGTCATTGGGGAGAAATGCACTAGTCGACTGATATGGCCCTGATATGGCACTATTGACCTGACCTGGCACCCCGCCTAGTTATGATGCCTCAGGGCGCTTCTCTAAACGGCTCTTACAGTTAGGAGTAGATCAAGATGTGGGCACACTGCTCTGTTTCTCAGATGGCTGCTATTCGGATCGCTTTCATTGCCTTTTGCAGGGCGGCTGCGACTCTTTCTGGACACTGCCCGGGGCTAGTCGTGTTTTGACGGCTTGGCACCCTCCAGCCAGTGCCGACCTGCCCCCAGCGGGCGCCGGGCGTGATCACGGAGCTGTGGGTCGGGGTAGGGGAGGGGTGGTCAGTGAAAACTCAGGTAGAGCGCCGGACGGGGTAGTACAGGGGGTAGTACCTCACCTTTAAGACCACCGGCCAAAACCCGGTGCTCGCTACAAGCCGCTGATTGGGTGCGGGGCGGTGCGGGGATGCGGGGCTCATATTACGTCATCTGGGTCGCTTGTTGTTGGCGTGCAGGATTACGGCATTGTGTTGGCCGCCGAGTGCCTGCCGAGAGGCCAGTCTGCCCCCTAGGTCTGCCCCGTTGGATGTTAGTCTTGCGGACCCCGAGACAGTGGGGAGGGGTGGGGGTGCGATCGGAGGTTGTGTGTGTGTGTGGGGGGGGGGGGGGGGGTTGGACGATGGTTGTTGCCGGCAGTCGAACGGGGAAGGCAATGGGAGGGTGGGATTGTGTGGGTGGGAGGGTAACCTTGCTGGGAGAAGTTTGGGGAGGTGGGTGGGAGGGAGGATTGGCCTGTGAAGGGGGGAGGGCCGCTCTGCATGAGTGCGTGCATAATGACTGGTGGTGGCAGCGGCGCTGAGTGGTCAGCCGACCCGACTGACCACCCGGTCACCGCCTCCTCTTGCGACGAGCAGTGCGCCCAAGTCAGCAGTGGCCGTCAGTGTGTGCCTGTCTGCGCTGAAGACAGCACGCCTTTACATTTTCCTCCTCCTCCCTGAGACAGGCCACCGTTACAACCACCTACCAACAACCCAGAGCATCACCTACCGCCTACACTCTCTTCCCCAACCATCTCCACACGCACTGTCAACCCGGGCCCTCAAGTAGCGTTACTTCTTGCCGCTACTGAGAACTGGAGTATAAACTTCGAGGAGTAGCTGTGTCACATTCGCCGTTCTGACAGCCCGACCCCGGGACTGCCACTCCCCCCTCACGGACCACGGACACTGACAAGGTAGCGCCGACCGGCCCGCACCTGCCACCGCCTATCCGCGGTCAACAGGTGTATTTCTACTTACTTGTCGTTAGTATCCTTCATGTCATACTTATCTGGGGTGTGTGAGGTATCTACGGGACTTGTCTCTTCTGGAAGTCGGCAAAGGGTTTGGTAGATAGTCACTGGGTGTGCAGGGAAGCGGAAACACACCCTGACTGCCGAGAAACCACTCTCGAGCCTTTCGAGCGATAATACAGGATTTTGGGTGTTCTAGCTTTGGTTACATGTTTGCTACCATTTATGCTGTCGATAATCTCAAATTTAAATAGTCTTACACCACACTAGACACAGTCAACGGTTTATTCAATGCTATGGTAAAATATTATAGGTACTTATAATGAACGTTTCAGAAGAGTTTATGAACTTGGAAGACACGTGTTTCTGACGTCGTAAGATTGCGTTAAGTCTGACGAGGGAAGGTTGTCGGTAGAAAGTGTGTGATTGTCGTCTGCAGAGGGAGCTATCAACTCAAAGCATGTGGCGTTGCTAATGAGTATGTCATCCATCTTGCCACCTCACATGTCATTGCTCCGAGCTGATAGTCACACCAGGGGAACTTATAGAACCTCGCGTTGTACAGACCCAAGCCCTATGGTACTATCTGATTGGTGCTGAAGCACACGTTTTGGTTTTAACCATGGTGGATGGTGTGTTGATGTCTCAAACGACAATTTTTTTAACCACGTGTTCTCGTGTTTTGCAGGTAGCATCTTCTCGTCCGCGTCGTGCGGATCTGTATAACTGAGCCGCCCCACACGGCCCCCGCCACCGCCGCTCGTCCCGCCGCCGCCGCCGGCCTCACCAACACCGCCGCCGCTAACACTACTACGACAAGCACGTCGACAGGCGCACAACGACGACATGGGCCGCAAGAAGATCCAAATATCCCGCATAGGGGACGAACGAAACAGACAGGTGAGTCATGTTTACCTCTTGACTTGTCAACATTCCTGATGACACACTCACTTCTCCATGGATTGGGCGGTGGTTAGTCTAGCAACTGGAAAGTGGTTTCAGACGGGTCAGGGGAATGCTTTGGGGTTCTTCTTATCTTGTCTTTTCTTATCAAGAGAACAAAGTGAAAGTAGCTTCTTGATAGAACATGATTGAACGCAGCATCTGGAGAGGATTGTGGTTTGTCATGTCAAATGACTTTGTAAAGAATATACATGTAGTGATATACATACCCGGAGGTTGTTATCAGGGAAAGGTAGATTTAGAAGTTACTAGGCAGAATGGTGTTACTTGTGTACCTGCCGTAGAGAGACAGTGATCTCTATGCAGGTGTGTGTTTGGCTGTTAGCTCAGTGTTTGAGATACATGACATTGCTCCAGGGACTTCTCCACATCCCAGGAGGAGGTATAGTTAGAGGGGTACGCAAACAGCCTGGGAAATTCCGGGGCTACATTTCCCACGTTGGTGGTGGGACACGCCCCCTCACTACGTGCCCATTCATCGACGGGTTGAGCTGCACTGGGCGCGGTGTACGAGAGGCGCAGTGTTTACAGTTGTGTGTGGTTATTTTCATCACGGCTGACTATATTTATTGGGGTCGACCCAGTCTCGCACACACAGAGTAGCGGCACTTAGCGCCCCTGGTATTTATTTCTGTGTGATTGTTGTTCTCTGACCCAGACCCCAGACAAACACATACAGAGGGACCAGCGCCTGCCTTTCCACTATGGCGTAGTAGCATTGCCAGTCGATTCTAGTCTCCCGTCCTTTTAGTGTGAGTAAATAACCTATGTAGATATGCGGGCTATGTGTTTCTCAATACGAGCCAATAGACCCAACTGCATGTTTAAAGTAAGTCAATACATATATTGATACAACCATACGCAATGAAGGTGGAATGCACTTCTAGTTACCTTTATTACATTTCAATAGTGAAGCTGATGGCATCCACAGTGTTATTATATCTCTACTGGTGTGTTTTCACTGCTACTCCAACTTTGCAAATCTGTTATGTATGGAGTCTACTTTGCCATTTGGGGCAACGGCTTTACATACTGCTGTAACTGGTGTACCCGACTTACCACACCCACCTTGTTATAGTTACGCGATAGTTGTAGTCCCGCAAGCCGTCTGAGAAGCATCTGTGTGAGTGCCTGTGTAGACAGGAATGTGATTCAGCCAAGAGAGGCGAAGCTACACCTGCCAGGCAGGGGGGCGACAAGTTGTCTCATCGCCATGACTATTGTTAACATGTTCATGGGTGGGCACTCTCGATTGTGTTTATGAAGGCTGCCAAGTGACAATGTCAGACTTGTTACATCATTGAGACTCCCCGCTGCACCTCGACCCCCAACCCATCGTAAGCATCTCAGTCATTTTAATTAAAAAATGCCTATTGTGTATGTATCACATATTCCTGTACATGTTTCCCCACAAGAATCCTATCTACCATATCTATGTAACAAACCATATAAATCTCCTTCCCAGAGCATCCCCTCTCGTCATGCCTACGATACATTGTTACCCCGTGCATTTCTCGTCCCCAGTGAAGTAAGCCTTGAATGGAGAGCTAGGAACAGTTCCTAGTGAGTTAACTGCCTCAGCATCAAAATGCCCCACCCCTCGGGCTCCCTCCGAGCGGTCCCCGGCCCTGCGTGGTGCACACGCCCGACTGACATCAAAGTCGGCGCCGACAGAAGCGCCGACGCAGCTTGATTGTTGGGTCGGAGTGAGGGGGTGAAGGGGACAGGCTGATAGTCCCACGGTTTGGTGTGCTGGGGGTGGGCCCAGGTGGAGGTTACACTTTCCCCCACGGCAGTCACCCCCGATGCGTGCCGTCACAACCCCCTTACCTGGCCGCAGTCACGGCTCACTGCACATCGCCTCCCTGGTGGGCAGGGATGTACAGGTAAGCTGTGGTCAGTGGCCCCTGACGTGGTTACAACACAGGGCTTGCCCGCCCCTCAACGCCTCCTAGCGGGCAGGGGGTAAAGGGAGGGGCGTGGTCGCTGACCTTGATGCGTTTCGCAGGGGACGCCAGTGCGTGGTCATTTATGTGTGAATATGGCAACAGTTACAATTAGTCGATCTTTCAGTCAGTCCCGGTTCTGAAAATAAGGTGCTCGTAAAAATAATACACTGCAGGATGATTTGAGTCCTTCAACGCTTATATGGCATGCTCAGTATTGCCACACGTGTCACTAGAATTTGATAACAGCGGGACAGTGGCGTTTGATGCATGTCCTCCCTCCGCCATAAAACAAGACACATTTGTATATACTACTGTCAGTCACTGTCATCTGACTGCCGGCGTGATGCCCCGATTGACGAAAAGATGTCAAGGTATTCTGATCTCTTCTCTAAACCTTTGCCTTTTGCGGTGTTTCTCAGTGATTGAGCATTGGGCGGACTGCTGTGTTCACTCATGCGTAACTATTGATTAATGCCTGGCGATCAGAAAGTTGTCCCGTCATCGGTTCCACCCATACACGAGCTGGTCGCTTGCAAATGTCCACACGAGTGTGTGAAAATATTCCAGCTGGTCGGCGGCGAGACGTACCTGCGTTTCTCCCTGTGTACATTTATTTACTTTCCTGTACAGTCACGGGCGTCAGCGGTGCGTGACGACTGGACAAACATGGCGGCCGTGCACGACACATTGTACCCGGCGGGATTGGATATTGTGTTCCGTGTTAGCTGAGTGGAAAACGAGGGGGGGCCACTATAGGAGTTACATAAGCTGGCGAATTAGCAGGAGGGGCACAATTAGAGGATGCCATAACCCCTTAACCCTACCATCATTGCTGGCTGCCTTTTCAAGATAAATAAACGCCCTCCCTCCTCCACACACCATAACCCGTATTCCCAACTGACTAATCGGATCGTACCTACCACTGGCTGCACCTCCAGCACCCTAGTGTCACATCGGTAATAACCGAGATGCATTTCATTGCGGGTTAAATGGCGCAGAAAAATTAGGTTTGGTAAGCATGATTGAGGTCCCCCAACGATAATGTAAACAGGAGAACGGGAATTACGCTGGTTACGTTCTCCCTGACCAGTGGTCACCGGTAACGAGCGGCAGTTAACGTCACGGCCGATTGTCGTCTGCTTGGATCGAGTTGGAGCAGCGATCGATCGGCGATCATTCCGTGAATTAGTTGTGGCTGATAGGATTGAGACACGGGGTGCTGGTGGTGTTCACAGTGACATAAGGACACTTAACCACTCCCATCAATCTCAGCCTCCTTCTCCTTGCGATGCGCTTCTATAGATGGTCAACCTCTAAGACTTGATCAGAGTGTGATGATATAAGGAGTGCGGGTAAGACCTAATCCTATGTCAACACCAGATGGGGTACAGAATTGCGCTGTGTCTCCTCATTACATAGCTCATGATGTCTGAGAAATAAACACGCGAGATATAGGGTCTCAGAGCGGTCCGACTTATAGTTAGAGAACCCGTCATAGTTGGTGCACAGAATGATAACATAGAAAGCCCACATGGGGCGGTCCCACCCCTTGACCCGCGGACACACACAGGCGATAGGTTAATTGGTCGACGCGAACCGGAAGTGGGTTCTGTCGGCACCGGAAGTAGCCCCGGCGGAAGGAGTAGTTAGTCGGCCATCCGCGAGGTGGCGCCGCGCACAGGTGCGGTCCCAATCACGTGATTAGGGTCTCATCAGGGCGGCGGCGCACCTGACATGGCCTCCAGCCCCCCGGGGCCCGGCGCTTCCACCTTTGTGGGGCTTAGAGCGCGACGCCGCCCGTCTCATCTGAAAAGTGCGAGACGCCCTGCCACCACGAACACAGCGTCCCCCGTGAAGGTCACGTGACGCTAGTGTGCTCTACTGTGATGGTGGCACTGCATGACTGGGCGTTCTGTCTAAATACCGGGTACACTTTTATACAGTCGCTGTGAAGCGCTACTCCTGTTGTGTATACCCTGATGTCTTCGCCGAGTTCTGTACTGTATTCTACACTAAAGGCCGGTATGCTCCAATAGTAAGACCACGGGTTACTTCTTTATTGCCCTGTGTCTATAAAACCCGGGGTTTATTGCTGGCACCTCTGAGCGCCTTCGACCCTGTATTTACTGCTTCTTACCCGTTATGTATACACGTATCTGTTTTATTACCCACAACTAGAGCAGAAACATACGGTCTCAAACCCTACATAGGCTAACGTACATATCGAACCAAGTATTGAAGTGGCCAGGTGTCCTTTCCTTTCATCTTAGTTTGATGTACAATACGGTACATTCCGACTCAAGGAACCAAGTGAGGAAACTATCTTTACAACTTTGGTAGCAATTGTTAATCTTGGCGTATTGGTAAATGCAGCTTGAGTATTTCATTACCAGGTAACATTGTGCACATTCAACAGACCATCGGGGTCGCTTTGCCTTGTCTCCAAAGTGTCTTTCTCATCTAAGTTTCTGAATTTGTAAACCAGCAAACGATTAAGAACATAGACTATGGCTGTAGGATCAACAAGTCACCCAATCCCTCATAACCTCCTTCATACCCTTTATAAATGGAGCTGCCCTGTTTTAAGTAAGATCGAGAGAATCTCAGCTATCTAGGCACGCGGTGAATTAGCTAAATTAACCAGGTTATTACCTTGAATGTCAAACCTGGAGAGGTGTGCCCCCTCTCCCTGTGGTGGTGAGCAGTTGGGTGAGCTGCTCTGTGTGCTCTGAGCAGGCCGTGACCCCGGGCGGCGAGCGGCGGCCCGCGGGTCGGGGTCTGAGGCGGCCAAGTGGGGGTCATGTGGTGGTGGCACGGCCACACCTGTGTGACCCTGTGTGGCGTCCGCTCTTTTACCTGGCACCGCCCTCAGATCGGCGCCACGCGGTCACGGCCGGCGCCGGCACGCGGGTTACTATGGTTACTGACGCCTAGGAGGATCAGAGAGTGCGGCCTTGTGGACGTCTCGCACGACGCGCCTTGACGTATATGTGCGTGTTGTCACGGACGTCACGTCACTTACATGCACTGTTCACGTGATTGCTTAGTTCTTAAGGTGATGCCATAGAACGGGCCGTATGTCAAATACATGTGTACTGTGAGTGACAAGGGGTGGATGTATATGCAGGATCCTCCTCCTCCTACAGTGGGCTTATTGTGGGTCAGACGGGACGGGTCGGGATTACCTATCATGCCCACCATCCTTAAGTAAACCTTCATTACTCACATTCATCTGTGTTTTCAAGTGTTTTGTGCAGCACACACCTGATAATGTCTCTGCCCTGTGCCCACCCGCCACAGCGTCCACAGAATATAACGTCCCTTCTTAATGTACGAGTCTTGCTATAGCTCATAGTACCAATGCTCAATCACTAAACCAATGTATGTTAGCAGCATTGTGGTGTCAGTAGAATTATCTATTCAAGGTCCATGGGTCGACCCCCAGCAGTGGCGTTGTGTTTAAGTGTCATGTCAGGCTCGACCATATAGACATTGATCTCGCTGTGATCTGACCCTGACCGTTATCGTGGTCCCGGTCACCACAAAACTCGTCCCAAACCTACCTGTCCCTGAACACACCTGCGATTCGTGGGTTTCCTTGCTTTAATCAACTTAACCCTCCCTGTCTGAATGCACACGTTTACCACTAGCAGACGGCCCCTCCCTGCTCTCACCTGCCCGCCCGGCCCGTCACACAGAGGCAGCAGCGTTTGGCCGCAATGACGTCACCACTGAGCTCAGTCGCGTTAACAAGCCAATAAAACGCATGCACTGACTGCGCACGGCTTTTACCGCCGCCATCAAACTTATTTCTTCTTTTTTTTATTTTTATTTTCTAGAAGGACACGTTTCGGTAAGAAATGAATGTCACGATATGAACTATGAAGAGAACGTGTTTTTGTCGCTGTTAGAGATGTTAGTGTCCTGATGTGATGGGAGTTGTTTCTGAGGGGATGTGGCTGAAGACTCTTGTCTGGCAGTCTACTGAGGGCTCTCCACGGCTCCTCCATGGTTTGGGCCGTTCCCTAATATCAGTGCCGAGTCGAGTCTGGAGTTGTGCGTGGCAGAGTATTGAAATCAAATAGTTATCAGAATGATGAAATTTCATTGACCTAAGCTTTTGGAAAAGTTTTGGAAATTTTGAACTGTTCCGATCAGTAAGTGATCAGGAATGTCTGTTTCCAGGTCACATGTTTTCATAACAAATTGGTGATTAGGTGTTGTTATGTAAGGCCAATCGGGATCATATCACCACCAGATTCAATCCTGAGGACAAGACGAAAGGGAAGCTGTGTATAGATTCATCATCAGATCTGAGTCTTGAACCTCTGCTGTTAGCTGCGCCATCCTGCAACTCCTGTAACCGGCACAGGGACGACGTGGACGTGGACGTGGGCCTGGCGCTCCACCTGAGGGCAATTACTGGTTACGTGTGCTGCACCGTGCACCTCGTGTAGGTAAACGTCGTAAAGCGGCCAGCACCCGGAAGGCTTTCTCTTGTTTACAGTTTCTCCTGCCACCATGTCGGGAAGGAGGTCGGTCACTACTCCACCCCTACCTACACCCTGCGGCGCCCCCACCCTCCCCTCACACTGACCGCCGCCTACCTGTGGACGGCAAGCAAATGCTGACCGAGGCTTTGGTGTGTTATTTGCCGGGCGGATTACGTCATCACACCCGGGTCCCGTGATCCTTAGAGAGGCAGGCAGCCAGAACGAGGCTGGAATGTAGGGTGCGTTCTGAGGAATGTCGTACAGCCTTCTTCGTCTGTTATCAGTCCCTTACCCCTCACCGCCACCATCTGGGTTTCACATTATGGGTGTATATGTTATGGTCATCACCGCACCTTTTACCATTATATTCTATACCCCCAGTCCCATCCATGCCTCTACGTTTAACAACATCAAGGCGTGTTTCACATACGTTCACCATGAATCATGCCAAGTCCGAGGACTAAGAGGAGAGAGTGGTAAGGTGATTAAAATCCGGTATGACTCGCCTAGTTACTCTCTGCACGTAGAGAAAGTGTCCATTTATACATAAGCCGGTTTCAAAAGAAAATGAATGTACGATTTGGATGGATGAATAGCCCAATGTCATTTCCTCAATGCTGTTTAGTGGTGAATTGTAGCTAATGATGTATCGAGTAAGAACATTTGGTCATCAGTAACCTTCTTGTAAGGAGACCCGCAAATGGCCCCTAGAGAACCACCCTGCCCTCTACTTACCTGCGTATATCACCTGTGTGCGTGACAAGACATTCAGGGGGTGGGGCCCTTCTTTACGGTGACCGTCTTCATCGGACCGTGACGGTTACATCACCACACTGCCACCCTCATCTTACCCCCCGACCCCCGGGCAGGGAAGAGGACTCAAGTAAAATCACCCAAACCTCCTATTCCACACCTCGCAGCAGTTTGGACCATCTTCAATTCCTCCTCCTCTCTATCAAGGTGAAATAGCCTGAGGCAGTGTGTCTCCTCATGGTGTTAGTGAGGGGGTAGGGGTCGGTTGTAACTGGGGCGAGGTGGGGTACTTACAGGTAGGCATACAGGTAGGACGGGTTGGCAGGAGAGGGGATGGACGTGGCCGGCAGGATTTACTCTTAACAATGAGGGCTGACCACAGAGAGAAGAATATTGGACGTGTGTTTATTGTACAGGAGCCGAGCTGTCTACGCCGACACAAAGGGATCCAACCGCCACCCCTCCGCCAACCTCCCCTACACGCCGTACTGACCGTGCTACCCGGGATCAGGCCTAACGAGTGATTCCGGCTTAAGTGTTCACCGTGGTACTTTAGAGCCTCGTCCATATTATCCACAGAAAATATAGCTTAACGGTGTGAAAAAGAACAGCAATTTCTTATTTTCCCTAGAGAAGGGAATCGGTGAGAGAGATAGAGGGATCCATGTGATTGAGGATGTTTAATAGAACTTTAAGAATTTAGATTGATCCTAATCGATGGACCGTTGGCTCCTGATATAGAATTGAACGCCTTTAGCATTTCATTTAGGGGGGGGGGGGGAAAGAGAAAGTAGAAGGAGAGAGAGAAGACAAAAGTCGTCTGCTGGAAAGTGGCGGGTATGTTTCAGGCGGGAAGTCGGGTGAGACAAGAGAAACGTGCTTGAGGACCTATCTTACTGCAGTCTAAAGCATTGTTTCATGGTTAATTACCTTACCTTCTCACTAGACCCAGATCTCGGTGACCTGCGCAATGAGACACTTCTTAGCCAGCAAAACCATCTGTCTCCATGGAAACCAAACCCCAGCAAAGCTCATATCGCACCTCCAAATGAATTAATAAAAACAAAAATAATCGAGAAAATCTGAGAAAGCAACCTTAATAATGAAAATAATTTGGAGAAAGTAAGATTAAAGATATTTGCTTTTTTTGTATGAAGATATATAAAGTCGAAAGCTGTTGTTGTCTGCTTTCACGTTCAGTGGGGATTTGCACAAAAACACCACTTCCCCGATCCGCTCAGGAGGGTCTACATTGGCCGAGCAAAATATAACCGGCTTATGCCGCAGTATTCGAGTAACACCATTGAGAAATCCATACTGAAGCAAGTCTCAGGTGGTCTGTGATTATGACAAATGCCAATAATGACTACTTTTACATGATGTTGACGAGTCCGCATACAGGCTGTAGTGGTGAGGAGTGGCTCGTTGCCCGCTCGTAACATCCACGCCTCACCTCATTGACCATACACAGAGCCGGTCGGCGGTTAGATGCGTGTTTTTAGCAGTGACATTCACAGTGAGTGCTCCGACAAGCAGTCTCTTCAGAAATAACGCGATAAAATAAGGTCACCAATGTCCCGTTTCCACTCATGTCTTTCTTTCTCTCACACGTGTTTTTAGTTGTTTTTACCCCTCTCTGATTGCTACTGATACATTGGCTGATACGAGGATATCAAGTACTGCAGCGTTCCCTCTTTCAATAACCGTGGCGTCCCATTTCAATCGCAGTATTGAACTGCCATCAATAGGGCGTTCCCCGTTTTATTATCATATGGTATATGGTCAGTAGATGACGTGTGGAAACTGTCGAAGTAGGATCGGTAAGGGATATCTGTCATTGGAGTAGCAGAAATAGATTATGCGCCTATTAGTATAGGGTATTAGAATTATTGGTTATTCTGATTTACGAATATATTTTTACAAAAAACACCCCAAGAAGCCGGGAAATAACTAGTAACACGCCCAGATGAATAAAGCTAGATTTTGAGAGAGAAAAAAGATAAATAAAGCTAGATTTTGAGAGAGAAAAGGCCTTTTTCTAGAAACCTACGTCACCTTGTTTGCTTAACTTTCTCGACTTTCTCAATGTCTTCCTTAGATGTATTTTATGTAAGCTCGTGTATGCTAACCGTGTCTCCTTCCCGTGTGTATTGCAGGTGACGTTCACGAAGCGTAAGTTCGGGCTGATGAAGAAGGCGTACGAGCTGAGTGTACTGTGTGACTGTGAGATCGCTCTTATCATCTTCAACAGCGCCAACAAGCTCTTCCAGTACGCGTCCACCGACATGGACAAGGTGCTGCTCAAGTACACCGAGTACAACGAGCCGCACGAGTCGCGCACCAACAAGGACATCATTGAGGTGAGCTGCTCATGGCACATCTTAGATAATGTATACCCAATTACGGGTCGATGTGGTGGAAAATGTTCAATTTATATGGGATGTTTACATCGTAGGCTGGTGTGGATATGGTAAAGGTATCGTTAGGAAGCAGAGAATATGATGTCATTTTGATTAGGCGGTTATGAGTTAATGGTAAATATGATAATCCACAGATCACTAAGCAAATAGGCATTAAACAAAGGCCAGCATTGAAGACATTATACCACCATAGTGCCCTGTGTTGATTATGAGGAGTGCCTCACGCGTCGGCCCAGCGGTGTTTTATCCATGTTTACGTCTCCCAGGTGTATTTAGAACCATGACAGCGGGAATTTGAAACCAATTCACCCGGCGACCAGGTGTTCTGGGAATGTTCATTGGGTGTCATTCACCGCTGAGTACAATTAAAGTAATTAGTCGACCTGAATGTTAATTGGGCAGTGTACAGGCCTGTAAGCTGAATCTCTTGCCGTCCTCGACTCGCGTTATCCACCGACGACCCTTAATTAACGCCTGTCGCGTTTCTCGCCGATAGGCGGCGCTGTTATCATGAGGCCGGCAGCTGGAGGCGTCTTTAAGCACGGCATGCGACTCAAAGGAAGTGCGCTTATTTTCTCCTCCCTGTGTGGGTTTCTTTTCCTACCTTCTTTATTATTTGTTTTTGTTATTTTCTCCGGGAGGGTGATAAAAAGAGTCTCGGCCTGGACAGACCACCCTCGGCCGGGTCCCAGTAACACAGTGCCCTACTTCCTGGCACAGCTCTGCCTCCTCCTAGCTGCCTAGAATTTCTAGGAATTGTAGGCAGAAATGGTAGGTTTGACATGAATTGCCAGGAATAGCGCACGGACATTAATAGGGAGGCGAGTGGGACAGTGTGAGGGTGACACTCTCCAAACATAAAACCGGGACTGTCAGCACGTGTTTAGTACCCTTCAGAGAGTGACAAACATCACATGCGAGAGATTGAGTTGAGATCGTGCCGGTCAGCATTTAGTATTGAGCTCAGCTCATTGGTCATTTCAATACTGAATTGATCCTCCAGTTTTCACTGCTAGCGACAGACATTTCTATTCAAATGTTTCCCTGAAGTTTAGCTGTTGTGAATATGTACAGTATGTTTGAATTATCTTGCATCATATGCTGACTTTTTTTTCATCAGTGGGCCAATTGTCTCTAGGAAAGAAACAAAATAAAAGTAGAATTAAGATTTTCCCTGAACTAAACAGAAAAATACCAAGCATTCAGATTCTGAATCTACACAGCTGCAGACAATAATGATTAAAATCACCAAGCAAATGGTATATAAAGCGCTCACTTGAACTTATCAGAAATCATTCACAACTGTTGATTACCTTTCTCTGATTAAATATTCAGATAGAGGCTGATATTCGGAGGTGATACTGGCAATAATGTCCCTGCCAACTCCCACCCCCTACCCTCCTCACCTCTCCACGACAAAGCGCCCAACTACAGGTCCCCTTCCTCTCCCGACTCCTGCCTGGGGGGCTGACCGGCGTACATACTGCTAGATCGCCGTGAATGTCATTAAATGTAATTGGGAGCCGTTTGGCTGAGGCAGCAGCAAGTCTGAAGTATCAAGAGCGGCTGAACGGCACATTAAGCTATAATATTGCCGTCTGGTTTTCTGTGTGTGTCGCGGGGCGGAGGGGCGGGGGAGTTGGCTGTACTAGGAGAGGGGCGTGCTGGGGCTCTGGTCTGGGGCCTAATGACCAGGGTCAGGGGTCGGCGCGTAACTGGTGCATGGTCGGGTCTGGGGTTGAAGCCAACTGGTGCATGTCTGGGGCCGGTCGGGAGGCAGTGTGCGGGGTTTGTGGGGCACGGATGGCACAACAAATACCCACGCCCACTGCTCTCACAAAAAGCTGTCGCCGACGGTGATTTGTGATCGGCTCTCGCGGTGGAGACGGATAAAGCCCGCCGCACAGTTAGTCAGGAACCATCAGCATGGTGTATGGTCGATGGATGGATCATCACCTGTGAAAAGGGTACCACCGCAGTTCCCCCCCCCCCCCTCCCCCACTGCACCTGTCTGCCTTTCTCACGGATGTCTACTGATGCCGGTGTACTTCTGACCCTCACACCCCTCCCCATGAACCCAACCCTAACCCAACCACCCCGTCCCCACCCCTGTCCCAGCGTCACACCCCCGGGGTAAGTGTGGGTGAATGGCTACGGCTGACTGCCGCCCTACCATGCACCTAGTGCACCCCACGACACCTACACCAGAACACCTCAGTGGAGTTCCTATACAAGTGTGACTTCTGATAAAAATGTCTTTGCCAGGAAATATGTGCGTAACCACAGCACTTGCCAAGATCCACATACATGTATGTGTCTACGAGTCAATATATTCCTTCTATATGTCCATCTGTAGCATGCTAACCAACATGCTTCTCAGAGGACAGCTGCACATTCCAAGCAACATGCTTCTAGGTAGGCAGCTAACTCCATGCTGAGGCAGTGCTGGGCCAATAGCCGGTGACATTGACCTCAGTCTGAGGGATTACGGACCGTGTCATTACGTCGGCCCCAAAGCCAGATCAGCGTGATCCCACCGCAACATGCAGCATGGCTCATCCGCTAGACGGCGCCCTGCGCAGTGCCCCCTGGCGGCGCTGGTGGAAAGCATTCCTTCGCCTTACCCGACGTGTAAACCTTGGTTCAGCGGAAGAGCCCTCACGTTTACTCTCTACCAGTAATTATCAGCACCTGCATTTTCTCTGGGTTTGCCCTTTTTCCCCAGACTCTTTCTTTGCGTAGTGAAGTGACCAAGCGCTGATGAACCCAATGATAGGTGGCGAGTACTCAATGGAAAAAAGATATTTTCGAATTCACTCAAACCAAAAATGGAAAATGAGTGAGACGATAATAGAAAAAGGCTAAGAGATACGTCCTGAAAGTGAAGTAGACGAAGTAGGAGTGGCCTCAAGTGTTTCCACCTTTTGATATAATGACATTATGGAGAAAAGAAAAGAAGGGCGCGGTTTATCATGCGACGATCCCGCAGTTAATACTCGTTAATGACCTGATTGGCCAGATGTGGCTGATGGGGGCGCCGCCGCCAGATGACGCTCACGGCGATGACGTCAGACGTAGTTGTGTCTTGTGACGAAGGGGGGCGCTGCGTGCTTGTCGTTCCCGGCGTGATAAGAGGCGCCGCGCTCGGCTCCTTAATCAAGGCCAAGCGTTAATGAGCACGGCCTAATGAGGTGGCTCTGACGTGGTGGTTATCACCAGGAGGGCGGGGGCATGGCCGGCAGCTGGCAGCAGCGCCGCGCAGCTCGCCGCGCCTCAACAGGTGGACGGGCGGACGGGAGCCGCTCACCTCACCAAGAGCTGCTGCTCATTTCACCAGGCTCAGGCCCTATTCATAGCATACCGCAATCGTACTTCCTCGAGAGTAAGTTTAGCGTTAAGTGCGGGGGGGGGGGGGGTGTGATCTGTGTTATATTCTAGTAAACTCCCCTAAACCCGAAATATAATAGAGAAAAGAAGATTAATACCCCACTCCTAGGGTGAAAAAAACCCAACCCAAATCAACAAAAAACAGAAGACAAAATACACTCCGGCAGCAGTACTTGGCTACATTGGCTGCTTTTTTTTAATGGTAACGTAAGAGGGACGATTCCCCACGAAGCCCATTTTAACTACTAATTACATTATGGGCTTTCATTTGTTTCTCTGGAAACAAACATGTTCTTCAGTAGGAAATGCCCGGCCACATGAGCCGGTTTTAATCAGGTTTATCTCAGAGAGTAGCCGTAGAAAATAGGTGGCACGCTAGATTAATTAGACTGATGAGCTTTGGGTATTTCTCTGATTGGAAATTGTTGATCATGTTTCTCAGGTGTTTGCCGCTGGCGCCACCTGGAAATGTTTATCGACACTAGGTCACGGCTTTTGAGCTGTGGTTTCAATGCTCGCAATAGCTGGCTTATTGAAGTGGCCAATCTCCTCATGTTAAATTTAAAGAAAGAACATCTATTTTAGTAAGCAGCAAGTGGATATCGGATGATATTACTTAAACACGTTGGATAAGGATACACCAGAAGAAATGGCCCGATATTTACATTGTGTACATGTAGGTGTCTGCGATCGAAATTAGTGAAGCCATAATGTGGTTGATAACCCACAGGACTGTAACCAAAGTAACGTAAAATGTGAATTTAAAGAAACGGGATATAGAATTCTGATTGATTAAATGTCCTTCACATCTCGAAATAGTCGCTAGGTTTGTAATCATCTGACGTTCTCCGTTCAATTTGCAGGCCTTAAATAAGAAGGAGCACAAAGGAACTGACAGCCCCGAAGTCGACCAGGAACAACAGCAGTTTGTTTTGACCCCACGGACCGAAGAGAAATACGATAAAATAAATGCCGAATTCAACCTGATGATGCAGCGAAATAATCTCAGCAACAGAGTAAGTCCCCAGGTATATATAAGCGTTTTGTGTTTCTCCTGCCCCTCCCCACCCCCGGCCCCCGTCTCCAGGACATGGGTCCATCGGCTTCAACCGTAATAACACCGCCTCTACCCCGATTATCTTCCATTTCCGAAATTAGTTCAGCAATATATATTAGCGGTATCCCATAATTGCAGCAACGTATCAGCATTATTACTCTACTGGCTTTATAGGTCATTATCCATATTAATTACCTTTTGCATGTCTCGTTGCAATTGCTGAATGCCGGATTAAATCTGAAGTAATGGTTGGTGCAGTTTGACGATTTTAGCGTGCGAGTTCTGTGATATATTCTCCCTAACAAAGTAGTATGTGAGAATTGATGTCCATATTGGATGATAGCCCCCACATCCCCGGCCCCCACCCCAAGCCCCACCCAGCATCATGGAGTCCGTGGTGTCTATGTGAAGTGCTCCTACTGATGACAAGTTGTGTGTTCTCTACGTGACTAGCCGATGACGACAGCCTATGCCGGACAGACGATGCCAGTGTCAGTACCCGTACAGCAAGCCGGATTCCCCCAGCAGCACAACGTCGGACAAGCCGTGACCCTCATGCCGCCCCACACCATGCCACAAGGATCTCTCTCCCCACGACCGTCTTCAGCAGGTAAGTGGTCACTTTTCCCTTACTCCACCCCACTCCACCACACTACCTCCCTCTCACCTGTCAGCGCCATGCGCCTATCTAAAACAATCAGAAATCCTATAGGATTGTAGAATTCAAAGTCCTTTAATGATCTCATTACGGTCTTTCACGGCTGGTGAAAATTAATACATTGAATATTCTTCTGAAGTGTAGAAATGAATTATTATTTCAATCTTGTATTACATATCAGTTTAGATGAGATATCTTGTATATATATGTGCTTTTTTTTAATCACTTAAATGAGAACGAAAATACAAGTATCTTCATTGTTATTACGGGTATTTATTTAATGAACTTCGAGATTGAGTTTAGGCGCCATATCCTCAGATTTACCTGTGATCAGTAAGCATCTCACACTCAACTCTCAACAGGAGGTATGATGGACCTGACGACACCCAACGGCTACCAACAGGCAAGTTCCCCCTCGGCAGTGAACAGTTCCAGCAGTTCGCCCGGCATGGTCACCAAAGCGATGACAAAGCAGTCTTCTCCCTGTGGCTCGGCGGGCGGTGGGCAGCAGCCGCCGCCACCACCGCCCCAGCAGCAGCAGCAGCAGCAGCAACGCCCCAGTCTCCGTGTTGTCATCCCCAGCTCGCGGGGCGAGGCGCCTGTAAGCGAAGAGGTCAGCAGCAGATGATGCCCCTAGTTTATACACACAAGCCGCTAGAACTCAACGTTTAAATAGCAATTTTACCTCCATCTCGTAGTTGATTTAAAATAAGGCGAACATAGCAAGCGATTTTTTTTAGAAGCATATATTCTATTTGACTAAATTTAACTTTTTCCATCTGTCTAGTGGTCATAGTGTACTAGCTTGTTAATTTGAGTCGTCTTTTTATGTAACTTTCCTGCAATAATTTTCTTTTCTTTGGGGAAGGGCATTTTGTTTCATCCATAGTCATTTTTTCTTTTCTGACCAAATAGGGGAGGAGGAGGGAATGGAATCATGAACAAGCATAGATCATGTAAATGTATTCAAAACTCAATTTCGAAATACCTAGACATCTACTTTCAGTATGGTTGAGGAGTTAGGTGTCAAAATGTATTACAGATTCAGGGAGGGAGGATAAACTGGCCTGAGGATTAAGTTCAGATAAGGCCTGATAAACCATAGAATAGGTTTAGAAAAATAGCTGAAAGGGAGATTTACTTTATCTTAGAAGCCTCCTCTTGAATTTTCTGACTTTCATTTTATCCTGTCGGTGTGCTAAGTACTCTAGATATCTGTCATATTCCTGTTTTTGTAGGCGATCAGTTTTTAGTTGTTTTCCCATTCTCATCCTACTTTTTGGTAATGATCGGGCAGCAAACCATAAACTACGTGATTAAACGATATCTGACCCTTCTCTCGTTTACATATACGCCGTTAGGGGAGGTAGTGGACGAACGACCTAAGTTTACCTGCAGTAGTCGTCCCTCTCGCTGCTTCGTTCGTCCACTCTAGCAGGCCTGTTTGGTCCCCCCAGTCTAGGGGAGCACCTGTCTTCTGCTGAACCACGAGCTACAATACCCTTGTCTCAGCCTGTCTGTATTCTAAATGGACCCAAATCTCACTCCATGTGCACACACTGTAACCAGAAGAGTCCTTCTTTCCCCTCCCCTGCTGCCATCTTCCCTTTCACACACTCCTTCCTGATTAAGTCATGCCATCAGACTGACTTACACTACGTCTCCAGACCTAACCTCATGACGTGCACCTGTTGTGAGCCGCCTATCTCCATCAACAAGTCCAACTACCAGTCTCCATGATTTCTTGTGCAGTGAATTACAAAAAATCATTGATCTGAGAATTGATTCCCACCGACAAAAGAATAGTTTGCTTAAACCTGCCCAGTCGCAGTTTAAGTTCCTTAGCCTTCCAACCAACGTATGCATTGCAGTGATATGTTTGCCCCGTTTGCGTTTGTGTCTCAAGCAGACTTTCTCCTAGTTGTTTCCCTCCCTCCTCTTTCATGTGTTTGGTCTTTTTATTCACTGGTCATAGTAAACTTTGTGAACTGTGTGATTTTTGTGGTGTTGGAGGATTAAATCCCTATACTGCATGATAATGGGACTCCGCCATATTTTCTCAAGGAAAACATGTAGATGGTCGTTCATTTTATGTGGTTCTTGCAGTCATTTTTTATCCTAACAGTAGATTAAAATATTTTTTACATTACATTCTTTTAACCTTATGTGTAGCTGTTGATAGTTGAATATGTACTTAGGTTACCTT
Source organism: Alentia gelatinosa (assembly GCA_950022655.1). Taxonomy (NCBI): domain Eukaryota; kingdom Metazoa; phylum Annelida; class Polychaeta; order Phyllodocida; family Polynoidae; genus Alentia; species Alentia gelatinosa. The sequence goes on along the minus strand of OX465583.1, from coordinate 43,898,208 downwards.
TGTTTGTATTAGATTTGTTATCATTTTACCACATGACATCAAGCGACATGATAGCCTATAGTGACAGAATGTACCTTGTAAATATTTCAGTCAGGTGGAAGTAATGTATGAGGTGTTTTCAAGTTGTTTAATGGTTTCTTATCTTTTACCCACAGACTCATCCACGGACTTCGAATGCGACATTAGCGACCCCCGTTGTTTCCCTAGCGACACCGAGTATTGCAGGCCAAGCTTCAAATTTCCCGTCAGCGTTTCCCGGAGGTAGGTTTCCACCTGAGCATACTTGTATTGTAAATTCCCATTACCTTCTCCATTACCTTCCCACTTGCATACCCTTCCGAAACTATTATAATAGAGTTTTATCAAAAGTAAAGGGTAAGACATTTGTAATTAAGTGTAGAATTTACAAAGATTTTTCTTTGTATTTGATACCGATACTTGAACAGAATTTGTGTAAATCAATTAAAACGAGTCCAGTGGTATCATATGCAAAAATCCAGGTGCATGTAGATTGGATTAAGTATTGATAGATTGGTACACACTGTACTAAGTTGATGATGCATATAAAGAGCTTTGGTAATAACCATATGTATATCTCTTTTTTATGGCAGGCGATTTTCAACTGAACTCAGCAAGTGATCTACAAGGCTTAACAGGTTTCAACTCGCCGGCGTTGTTAGGGGGACCTTGGGGGAATTCAATATCGACATTGCAGACGCCACAAGGGTAGGTACATTTTATTAATAAACAATATCAACCTTGCCTCAAGGTAGCCGACAATTTCTTTTCGAGAGGGAGGGTGGGAGGGAAGTATTTTTCCTTTTATAAGTCACTTATTTATAATTTCTTGTTTTCTATTTGGTAACTAGACTAACAATCTTTGCTGAAAGTGTTTTTACTAACATCTACTGATGTTATATATCTTTCTAAGTTTTTATTGTACGAATTTGATTTAAAGAAACAAGCTACCACGTTATCAGATTTTCCCTGATCCCCAGACAATTACATACTAAAATTAGACTGACGCACATTCTAAATTCCAAATTGTTTTGTGTTGGCCAAGCTGTCTTTGCCGTGATCCTGTCTGGCTGCCGTCATGTTCACTAGAGCGTGACGTTCAGGCCCTGACGCATGCTTTGCCGTGCTCTATTGGCGACTCTCATGTAACAGTTGTTTTTAAAAATACTTGGCCCTAAACTTCCAGGCGTTTCTTGGAACAAGGGGAAAACCTGATGTGTGGTCGGCTTGCACCAGATGGTGCCGCAGACTGCTCGAGCACCCGCCCGTCATTAACCGCTGCCTCTGTGCACTACAGAATGATGTCGTCCGCGTCCACACTCTCCGTCAGCACGAGTCACCAATCAGGCATGAATATCAAGAGTGAGCCCATATCTCCGCCTCGCGACGCCACCACGCCCAACCAGCTACGGCCGCCCAGCCAGGGACACCTGCCGTCCTCCGGCCACACGTCGCCCATCCCCATGATGGCCAACCACAGTAACTCCTCCTCCCCGGTGTCGGGGATGGCTGCCTCGGACTTCTCCGACGGGCCGGTCGCCAAGCGGTCGCGACTGGCCCCGGAGTGGATCACAAGTTAGTGTGGCGGCCGGCGCCCGCCCGCCTGCACGTCACCGCCCGCCGCCATAGCCGTCACCCGCTCCCCTACGGGCCCCTCACCTGCCACGGTAAACTTACACACACACACAGAGTGACAGTCGGACAGTTGTTGTAGTCATCCTTCCCATGCTTCGGTGAAGACAAGCGACAGGCAGGAAAGAGAGCAGCAGCAGCAGCAGCGATAGGCGGAGGAGCAGGGGGAGCGGAGGCACGGAGAGACTCTTCACTGAGCGCGAGCGGCGGGTCGTCCGGCCGGGAGGATGGTCCCCCCACCCTGACACCCAGCCAGAGCACAGTGCGTGCCGGGATCGGGGCCCCAACTCACCGCCTTGTGCATCGCCACCATGGATCACCACTCACTGACTCACCACCGCCAGCCACCGCATGCACCGCCGCCCCACCTGGTGGCCAGCCACCGGCAGGCTAGGCTGCCACCTGGCGACCAGCAGGGGAAGGGGCGGCCGCTGTGGTCGTGTCATTGTGACGTCACGTCAGAGGTCACTCTCTGCCTGAATGAGGATGTCAGTCTCCGGGGACACAGCGGACGAGCAGAGGCGTGTATATATAGCCATAACTGTGTGTGAGATTTCCCCCTTACTCACCTGCCCCCAATCATCATTCCCACCCCTCATTCGCTCGTCCTCAGAAGCAGCAGCAGCATATGAGTAGCTGGTTTTGATTTGCCCTCTTGGTTTTGTATAGCTTCTGTGTATGTTTTGATTTTACTGTAGAGCAGTCATTGCCACGAAGCAGAGACCACCAGCATGGTTTTTCTGCCCAGAGGCTTTGATCAGGTTTCTGATAAGTACTTCTCGCTGGTGCTTAAACACAATCACACATGTCAAAATGCATACAGATAACAACATCAACAACAACAACAGCAACAATAACAACAAATGTCACACTGCCTCTCAGCTGGGTCAACTAAGGGCTCCTTTCCTTAAATACCGAGCAGCTCCCTTTCAGTCAGTGACTCACCCTTAGCATCGCCTAATCAGTCAGCGGCTCACAATTAGAAGTTCCCTGTCAGTGACTCACAGTGAGAAAATCCCTGTCAGTCAGTGATCCAACTCCCAGTCCCTTAGTGACACACCTGGAGTGGTCTGCTGTCTCCGAGAGGTGCAGGTGCGTGAGGTTTCCGTCATGGTACCTGGGAGACTGGTGACCACGAATCACACATTGACATGTGAACTTATGAAGCTGGCAGTGAGCAGGTCGACCTAACAGACAACTCTGCGGTATTATACATGTGCACACCTATATAGTAAAAACAGGCCCTACATGCTTGAGGTGAACTCCTGGTACCCATACATCATCCCATTCGCCAGAATAACCAGTCGTCTGTTTGAACAAAAGGTTGTTTTTATTTGTGGTGTTATTGTGACATGCAGTGGGATGGTTTGATTATACATACTTATATGAATATATATATATATACATACACGTATCAGAATGCAGACTGCTTTTCAGCGAGCCAAATCCTTTTTGTACAGAGACAAATGGCTAATACCAGACCAAACATGCGAGTGTCCTCGGGGAGATGATGACAAACATGTGGCAGACCCTGTCTCTTTTCGTGTCCATTGACCGCTGTTTTAACGATGAGAAGACATTCCCCCGTAGCCAGCCTGAGCCTTGAGTCCACAAGTGACAGGGTGATTAGTACTATAAAGGCGTGCTCGTCCGTAGGAGTGCGGGGCGGCGTCGGCAGCCACTTCCTCCTGGTCACAATTCACTTGTTAAAACTGATGCGTACGTGGTGTTCCGCTGGCTGGGGTACGGCTACCCGCTTGTAGAGCGGTCACATGCCTCTGTGAGGTCCAGAGGCCACTAGTTACCTGACATACCAGTGAACTTCAGGGTGTGTGTTCGGGTCTATCCAGTCACGGCTGGCCGGCGCCCATATAACCTAGCTTAGGAGCAGTTGATGTGGCAGGACGCGCATTGTTCTGTGTGGACGATGGTGACTAACGATTATATGTAATCTTGTACATTATATTATAGACACAAATATATATAGATATTATATATATATATATATAAATGAATATGTGGGCTGAATCCACGAAGCAGCTAACAAACCTGTCATTCGTGTATAGATATATTATGTAAAATGCACTGCATTTTCTCTCCTTTTTTTATTTCATCTTTTTTTGTAAGCAAGTAGCAGCAGAAGAAAATGGCGATATTTCCGGGGAGGAGTATTGTAGACACGTGTAAATATTCTCACCTCTGGATGGGGCGTCTGGTGGCATGCTGACCGTGCACCAGGGGGCGCACCGTCCAGTGGGGGCCGTTGACACGGGTGGTCAGGGCCCTGTAGACATCATTCTGCTTACACAGCCAAATGGGTCATTTTAGGTTGTTCCTCAAATTCTCTTATTTCATTTAGAAAAGAAACCACACTTTTATTACAAACACAATGGCCTGTGGCGATTGTATGGCATCGGATAGTACTAGAGTACTCTGGCATCTCTCTCGCGACCGAACAGTCTTTAGAACAGTAGCCATGGTTTGGGTCACAAACATTGTTTCTCATTTCGGTAGTTAGTGTAGGTTGTGCTGTTTCTTTTATTTTTCTTTATATATATAATATGATTTTTGCATCTCTTCATGCAAAAAACGTTGAGTGTGTATATACCCCGAGTAGGGCAGCGCTGTCCAAAGCGTTTGTGTGTCGCAAATCGTGGGCAAACCGGTGCACAAAGAAACATAAGAGAGAGTCTCCTGCCTTACAAATAAAGAAATACACTATAAGTGACACCGTGGACTAAGAACCGAGACCCCTTTGTCGAACGTGAAATGACTGTCCCTGGATTGTGGTGTTTTGCAATCTATGTGTGCTGTGTGCAAAAAGTACAAAAATGACAAAAAATTTAAAAAACACAAAAAAATAAGACACGCTGATAGTGAGCGCCACCTGGTTTGGATCCGATTAATTCCCAGTCCCAGTCTTTGCCTGCGTGTATTAAACTCCCAAACAGTGCTCCCCTCATCAAAAATCTATTTTTATGACTTGAATATGCGTGATCATTGTGATTTTGGAGTGCTCCACTGTTATATATATATTTGTAGTGATTATTTATGACAAGACGCTGAGCAGATATTTACATAAGAATTATTAAGATTATTCTAATGAAAATTCTGTTAACGCAGGTATGCACAAGTATCGTGCTAAATTTCACCGAACGCAACCCACCGAGTAGCTGCGACGCCACGAAAGACAAATCTTGTAGATCTCTTGGCTTGGCCATACTAAAAGTTGACAGGTTTAACACGGTATCGATTGATAGGCACATGTAGTTTTTAATGTTGATATTTTATGTATATAGTTAAAAGAGAGAATTAGACAATAACGGACACGGGTCGGTCGACTCGTGTATAGAAAGCCACCTTTGTATTCATACAACTGATGCACTTTTCTAACCAAAGAAGGTTTACATGGTAGTAGAAGAAGCTGTCAGAATCATGTCTGCCCAGAGGGAACTCTTGTTGTTGTCGACATCTGAACAAAAGACATGTCCCCAGAGAGACACGGGACTGTCGGAGTCAGAGCAGGTGTCCACAGATGTTTACTTTTACTCATGTTGTATAAAATGTTGTTATTCCGGTTTAATAATAAAAGAAGCAAATGTAAAATCCACAATTGGAGAATAGCTAGAGTGTTTATTTCATCAGCCATAGCACTGGGGCATCTTTGTTAGCTTTCCTTTGACTCCACCGTAATAATCGCAGACGTTGTTGGCGACGAGCAGTTCCAATAGTGAATACAAAATACAGAGAGGTGCATTCAGTACGCTGTATATACAGGCTTAGTACACGTGAAACTGTACCTAGAATCTTCAGTGACATTTCTAATTAGGTTTTATTTATGAACCAGCTGGTTTTACATTGATACCAGTTCTCTTTCTTGCGGTACTTGACCCAACCTCACCCAAAGCATTCCGTGTCCTTTAAGAAGCAGTTGAAAGTATCCCCGAGGGTCACAAGGGCCCTTTTCCCCTTTTTTTCTTACCTACTCGCTAAAGACTAAAGAGCTGGGATAAAGTACTGTCAGTGGTAGTGTATATTTTACAAATATACATACAACTTGTCAGATCTACACTATGTAAACTGCATATCTGGTCGGCTATTTTGGTTCCATTTTTGTTTTGTCTTTCTCATTTTTTTAACCAATTTTACAAATTGTGACTATAGATTGTGATTTGTACTTTGCACTTTTCTATAAAGATTTGGAGTTTGATGCCTAGACTTTGTATGGAAATCCTGCAGGGATATATGAATCCAACCTACTGGAATTATTCGCAACCTGAATGTGGACACCCTATTCTCGGGGGTTCTTATAGTATACTGTTTGTACAGGATAGTACAGGAATGCGTGCATTCGACTTTTTAATTGTGCTTGGAACGGTTTCACTGTATAAATTACTTAACTATAACTAGATGCTGGTGCCAGCTGTTGTGGTGCTGATGTATTTTTCTATATTTTGCGGCCGAACCGTAGTTCTTCGCACGGAATCTGCAGTATGTATATGAGGGAGATTCCTATGAGAATAAATCGAGGTATGCAGCTAACTTACAATCAAAAACTCACCATTTTGGTTAAATGTGTGTAAACAGAGTCCCAAGTATATTCCGTGTTCACTAAAGCCGTGTATCCCTTGCTAAAGAAAAAAAAACCGAGTGAATGTGTACCTTAACATTGATATCATTGCCTTCCCAACATATCCTTCTAGCGACTTTGCGCCACAGTAACTACTTAAACATGGAGCACTTGAATACATTCAAGCATGTCGGTGGGGGTTGTGTCTCCCTCCAGTAGTGCGCTCTCGCCGTCCCATCGGTATTTGTAGCGGCAGCATTCTGCTGTCTAGAGGTGGGGTGGCGGATAAAACGACGGTACGTGTTTAAACCTAACACCGTATCTAGTCTTCAGAGCGGCCGCGTCTTTTCTGACCAACTGAACCGACAGGCAGACTGTCCACAGTCGCCATGCACACATACCAAGACAAATAATAGATACAAGTGCTTTGGAAAATGAAATCAGTTTTATCTACTTTTAGATGGCAAAATGAATACAAATTCATAGGGTGACACACAAAAATACCTGAGAGGAGGGGGGAGGGAGAATTTTCTTGTTGGCTTCCACAGGCTCTAGTCAGAGTATTTCATATTATGGTAATGATACTGATATACCGAATCTGGGGTGAGTGGTTTTTACTACTTCAGCTCCTCTAGTATGCCTCGGATGTAGCCAGATGGCTTCTCCATATTATTGAGTGACTGATGCAGAGAACGTTTCTTATGTACATAACTAAAAATCACTTACATGAAGTAATGTATAAAACTCGATGTTGTCGCCAGGTCCTAGGTCAGCCAGATGTCAATTGTCATTATGTTTTGTTAACCGGATAACGAGTATTAGAATTGTATACGATGACCGAGTAACCATCGCACTTTTGATAAACATTTTATTTTCCCTGTTTTTTTCTTTGCGATCACATCTTGTGCGGGATGTGTGTGCATTGTAGGATCTGACCCGCTGCTAAAGGTGAGGGAAAGGGTCCTCTTCGGAAATGACTCCTTTGTGGACTCATTCTAATTACTGTCCAGTTTAGACTGTGAAAAAACCTACTCCAAGGTGGTAAATTAACTTTCGAAAATATAATTAACTTTAGAGAATTAGTCCATGAGACATCATCTGTTGTGCTTTATTTCACTCCACTGAGAAAACACTGCCCTGGTTTAAGTGAAGTTTTACTGGTATTTTCTGAATGCTGACTTCTGTTGTGTTTACTATGACCTACCCTGTATACGGGTAGGGGACATGGCCGCCACTAGACACCCGTGTAATGAATTGTGTTGTGTGGATTTTTGTTGTTTGGTTGGTACTGGTACATCAGGTTCATTAAATTGTATATTAGCAAAAGTATGGGTACATATCAATACTACACGAGCCTCTATCTTTTCAGGGGCCTCTCGACTACACAGTGTCCATTGTCGGTAATAGAGCAATCTTTTAAGTTGTGCCGAGTTTTGAAGGTAAACACAGTCCCAGACTGATTAAAAATAAAATCGCAAACTGTTACATGAAATGTTAACTTGTAGGTTCGTCAGCCAATAGCACATTGGTCCCATTGTATTTGCAAAGTTAAGTTGTTAAACTTGTGTTACAAGAACATAGATGTTATGGTGAGTGGTATGTGACTTGTAATATGCTGTCTTGGTATTTTTGAGGGAAAGAGGCACGCGGTGACGCGTGTCTTGTGTTTTATTCAAGCATCCTCTTTGGGTTGTCGGTGTTGGTTATCACCAAGCCAGCCGACTTCACAAGGCAGTATACTACAAAGCTGACACCTTGCGGCGGCCAGGCTGTGTGAAGACTCCTGCACGGCTTTGACCATTGTACAGTTACCTTCTTGTATTGCACTGACATGACTGTAATTGCCGGTACGAGACAACACATTGTTGATCAACTCTGTAAAGCCAAGTCCTCTTGTTAACAAAGTGAAATTGTTGAAGTAATAAATGAAAGCTATATTACTGTACATGGTGTCTTCTACTTTCTTTCTTTGTTTTATGAAAATGGATTGGAGTACTCGGCGAACAGCTTTAGCTTTTATGAAAATGGCCCAAAGTTGTATATACGGTGCACCCACGTGCTACCACGCTACAATCTGTGATCACCTTCATATTGCGTTAATGGGGGTGGCACAGGGCCCCAGTATCAGGATGACTGGGATGACCCTGCTTGCAGCCTGAGATTGGCTGGCTAGATGGGAGGGTATAGAACTGGTTATTTGTTTTTGGTGCCAGCAGATGGCCCACGGACTAGATAAAACCCAGACCATGTAAGTATTCACTTTTGGAATTTCAATAATGATTATATTTATCCCAAATTATATTTGATATTAAATATCCATGAATAAGACTCGACTCAGATCAGTACAGACTCTGCATGATATCTGGATGACATGTCGTAGTATATATACTAAAGAAGAAACCAAACTAGTTTTGGTTAAAGTTGCAGTTCTCCATGAGTTTGATGCGGAGCAATATGATCGAGGCAAAAGCCGAGTGAGTATCACCTAGTGTTCAAACAAGTTTGGAAAAACAGCTTTGACCAAAACGAGTTGCTTTCTGTATTAATCTCGCCCCTGTACACACTAAATGAATGGGCGACACACTGGATATAGACCATGGACAAAAATACCAGGGGTGAGATAAATGTTTATACTTATTATCTGACATCAATAGACTGATATACGACAGAAATTTGATATAAAATCGGCCTTAGATAATATGACCAAAAGGAACTGCGCCACTAATGGCCACCATCGCCCACAGCGGCTTAAACATTGGCATTTTCTGAACTGGATAGCTAGAGAAGGCAAGGTAATTTCTTTTGTCAATTCAGTCAACACTGAAAGAAAGGAAGTGACCAGGTAGACACGCTATTAATTTATACTTACCGGGTGTTTGCAACTTCGCTGCTCTTTCCGAATATTATACCCCTTCCCTCCCAAGCGTATAAATGTACGTCTAGGCGGCGCTGTAGTCGATAGGCCATAGCAGAGGCCCTGAACGAGATGTGTTGTGCATTAAAGTATAGTCTTTACAAAATAAATCTCAACATGTTTTTTCTTAACATACTAGATGTACGGTATGATAATGGCCAATTCAAATTGACACGTCTGAAATGAAATTAGATTTATGTATTTCCCCAGCTTTAACTCGCTATGATTTTATCGTGTCGAATAGGCAAACTATGGTAACCACTTAGCGAAAACCACCTGGCGAGAATTTGGAAAACTCCCGCCGTATTAATTGCAAACAAGAGAATTACATGTACATCCACGGGTTCATTAAAAATCATGATAAGGGCTAAATTATAGCGATTTGTATTTTAATCCAAGGAAGAAAGGGGGCTACTGTACCCGTAGAACTGGTATAGAGAAAATAAAGCATGGAGTCTCTTTAACCGAAGGCAAAAATTAAAGATATAAGTCCTGCGGTGCTGCCACCTGAGAAGTCAAGGATTTACTAGTTCAGGCCTGGCATACCCAGTCCATGGCATACCAAGTGACTTCTGGTGACTGAAATACTATCAGACTAAAGGACACAAATATGATCATGGGTAAGCTTCCAATTGCCCTTAAAGATATTTTCTACTGGCCGACAAAAGCGGCACCGATTAATTGAGTTCTCCCAAAAGTTGGTGGGTGGTGGCCAACAATTGCAAGTTGGTATCTAAAAATCAGTCAGGGTACTGTGTATGACTTGTTTCTACTGCATTTGATAGGTCCATACTGACTGAACTGTACCGACTGAACCTTTTACCATAATATCATTGGCGTCTAGATTTTATCCTACCCTGTTCCGATATTTTTTCAGTATCATAAAGATACAACACTTTATGTCACACCCGTGACATAAACAAATCCCATGTTAAGCCTTTGGCGTTTTTTATTAGGGGTAGGATAATGACCATTACTAACGATTTCAAACCCCTTTGATTCTGTCGGACATCGACCAAATCAGTTGGTGGTGGTCTCATAGCATAAGCTATGCACAATTAATTGGTGAACACTATCACTTCTCTGCATGTTGTTTCAATTCACCGATCTGACGTTGATATACCCTAAAATTCGATTGGTGGTTCCCGACTGCAGATCAGTGGCGAATAATTGGCCAGTGGAAAATGGCTTTATACGGCATATCAGACAATTTGCTTTGGAAATTAAAACCCATGCCGTTTTCCTGAACGTTGAATATGATGATATCAAGGTGTTTTAGAAGACACAGCGACACCCCGCGTAAGCGGACACCCTACCCCTAATAAAAAAACTCTTCAATTCATTAAAAAACAAGGACGGTGACCTATGGTTTATAAAACTTAAATGTGTAGTACTATACACTTCCTCTCATCTATGAAAGTTTTACGAAACTGACATGGGTTTTACTATGTGAAAACCAACTTTTTAGAATTCCTGTAAATTCTTTTATAATATTACCATTATTTCTATCTCTAAATCAAAAAACGGTGAACCCCGATTTTTAAGTTATATCTGTATTGTACATTACTAGGAAATCATCAGATTCAATTTTCAGGAAATTGACATGGGTTTTAGTATTCAAGGCAAATTGTCCGCTATGCCTGTAAGATTAGGGAAGGGAGTATCAAAGGATCCAATGAATTGCGAGACAAAATGAAATAAATTTTGATCTAAAGGGCTGTATACATATGTAAGTAAAGGGGAGTGTCTACCTACTACGATACTTGCGTCGGGAGTGTATCGCAATGCATGGTAGGGCGTGTCTGGAAGTCAGCTTACATCGTAGCAGTGGATCACATTCGTATGATGCGCCATCTGATACACTACCGACACAAACGGTGCATCGTAGGCCCTCTACTATTTTCAAAGTAGTGTGTGGACGTGAATCTGTAGTCCATTCGATGGGAAAATGTCTCTTACATGTGAAATCCTCAACAGGATATTCTGATATTTCGATATTAGGTAAAATGCACATAGAGCTCCTCACTGTAAATATGGTTTCACCGTGGTCACCTTTTTTGTTCCCGACAAACCCATTACGATATACGCTGATGCAACAATGTACTACGATACAGACCTCCGATCCCCTACGATATGGGCAATTCGACTTCGTAGGGTATCAGAAGGTTTTCTTTCTGCAACTGACTTGCTGCTAATAGCAGCGAGATAACTGATTCATACACACGATTGAATATTGGGCGTCAGAGCCTGTAGCGCTCCCTTGTGGAGGTCCTGGTGTTCAATACCATTAAAGGCTGAGATATCTATCGTCACCTGGAAATAATTTCATAAACTATTGTCCCAACACCGTTTCTCAAATGTATTATGACTTGGGATTTCATACTACAAGTCATAGCCATACTATATGTCCACTTTTTGTATACTACTACGTTTCACGTCGGATGAACAGAACATAAATTGGGACTAACCCAAAACAGTAAATTTCGTAAGTATACACATACATATGATTACGAACAGTGATTACAAAAGAGGTCTGGGCTGTGCTGACATCTATACTCTGAAAACGCGACCACTTGTGAAAATCAAAAAAAGAACTGATATAGTTGATCACCTGATCTTGCCTGAAAAACAAGAAGAAAAAACTCGGTAGATGTACAGTAAAAACCCCTCTTCCGGGACACCCCGCTTAAGGGGACACCCCGCTTAAGGGAACAATTTGCTCGGAACGGAAATTTTTCCCACTATTAAGAGGTTATTTTAACCCCGCTTAAAGGGGCACCCCGCTTAAGGGGACACCCCACTTTAGGGGACACCCCGCTTTAGGGGACACCCCGCTTTAGGGGACAGTGTTTCGGTACAGAAATACTTAAAAACCTCGCTTAAGGGGACAGTTTGAAAGGACATCATAACAAAAACAAGGAAAATCCAAGTCTATGGTGCCCGTTTTTACGGGACAGACAGAACAATAGACTGAGCATTCCCGTGAGGGCCCGGGCGGCCAGAGTGTGTTTTCTCACGGTAATAACCCCATCTCTAGCGGCTCTGGGCAGGCCACAGTGAGTGGGTATTAGTATGAGTGACTTTCGCACCATTTGAAGGTAGGAGGTTAGAGGTCCGCTTACAGGGTAGCTGTGGGCGACACAGGGAGGGCTGGGGGCTTTGAAGGTGCGGTATTCAGTGAGCCGTCGCGGCTCTGGGCAGCTCACGGTGAGTCCCTTATAGGGCTGCTGATTTCTCTCAGAAGTTACGGGGGGGGGGGGGGGCATTGACCGGGGGTATAAAAAGGAGTGAATTTCACAAGTAAGGCATATCCAACTTATATTGGATACGTACGGATGACACAACAATCAGATGGGATTTGAAAGGTGATAAAGAACACCCCCATTTATTAAGTAGTGAAAAGAAAAGAAAAAAGAAAAAATTAAAAAGAATTAATGTACCAAAGCTGTTTGTGGTACAATGGCTTTGGCGGGAATGAAGTCCGAGAAGGCGGAAGTGAGGTAGGAAGGCGTGAAACACAGGCGCCCCCTGGTGTGATACCTTGGTACAAATATAAGACTGTAAACCTATCGGGCTACAGTGCCCATATTGGATACGTACGGATGACACAACAATCAGATGGGATTTGAAAGGTGATAAAGAACACCCCAAATCCAAAGAAAACTAACATATTTTATCTAGTTCTTTTGATACATAAAAATCCTTATCAACTTTGTTATCCATCGTATCAGACAAGTATAAGAGTACACTCAGAGACTTCCAGTCTCCAATACGTTGAATTTCGTGTAGAGGAATTCCAATTGAGGCTAGAAAAGATGCCCCACTCCTCCTAAGGCTATGTGGAGTATATTTCCCCTTGAGACCAGCCTTGGCACATTCAAACTTAAACCTTTTTAGAAACCAATCATATTTTACAGGTGATGGATTACCTTTAAGAGAATTTGGTATCAGTGGATCCCTTGGAAGTCCTACGTATAATTTCTGTAATCTCCGAAGTGACGATACAGGACATAATGGGGATAATGATTCAACCACTGGTATTTGTAATACTCTTTCTGAGAATTGGATTGTTTTGGAGGAAACAATTTTAAGTACCATTCCGAATTTTTTAAATTCCACATCTTTAACTTTTAAGGTGTGGTCAGAAAAAGTGAAATGAGATTTGCGTAAGAGACAACGAAAGGAAAGACATATGCAAACCCAGAAAATCAAGTCTTGATTGCAAGATAATGTTAAGTTTGAATAAATTAACAATAATTGGTTAGGAGTCAGTAGTTCCGACCTTTGAGGATTGTCACCTAAAAGTCAGCGAGCACCCCTCAGGGTCATTCTAATACAAAATGATGATTTATCTACACAATTGAAACCCATATAATTATGGAGTGACCACAATGAACTAAGATAATTTGTGATCGAGGAAAAACACAAAAAATAAGACAAATGTGTGATATATAAGCACACCATGGTGATTGTAGCAGGCAATGGTTGAAAGTCAAATTTGCTACAAAATTGAAAATAAGTTTTCCATTGACTCTTTTTCGCTCGCCAAGTATTTGGGGCCCAACCAGAAATTTGTAAGTTGGAGCATCGTAGCGTTAATTCCTCCATGGTTTCTGGAAAAAACAACAATTACCATGAGAGTGTATAAATGCATGAGCTGTGTCACGACAATGTTGTGTATTGAGACGAGATAATGCGTCTGCTACGGTATTATCACCAGAAGTCACATAATGTGGGATAATACGAAAATTGAATATAGCTGATAACCAGAAGATTTCACGAATCCAGAACATGGCTGAAGTGGTACTACTACGACCGGTTACTATCATTGATTCTACCTGGGTATTGTCAGTGTAAAGGTGTAATATAGTGTCGCGGTAATCTTCTAGGTTACGGGTTACGGGTTTTCCTTTTACCATTGAAAGTTGAGATAAAGGATCTCCACCATAAGAAATCGTCTATAATTTCTTGAGTCAATTTCACTCTCCGAAAACCTCGAGAGTCGTTGAGAAATTTGTACAAACGTTGCATATATGTCCTGCCACCAAATACAATAATAGCACAATGTGCCAAATAACCGGTTAACTTTTCAAGACGTTTAAAGTTAACCCATTTCGAGTTGTACATTTCATTAATCAGGTGCGTTGCTTGGTTGACTTTCTCTTTGGGTAGTGATAATTCCATAGTTGTAGTGTCTATGGTAATACCAAGGAATGTCACATGTTTCGAGGGTTTCACTAGTTTCTTCATGTTAACTTGGAAACCTAGATAATCCAGTGTGTCTATTAAACAACATTGTTTTTCATCACATTCTTTTGCAGAGGAGGCACAAACAAAAAAGTCGTCCAAATAATTAATACATGTGCCAAAACCTTTGTTATGAAGTATTTCGGTAATAAAGTCAGAACATGATGAGAAAATAAACGGGCTACTACGGGCCCCAAAACACAATCTGTGATCTTCATAAATCACTTCGTCTTCTTTCTCAAAAGCCCAACGAAATCCTTGAAATCGTCTATGTGTTGGGTTTATGTGAACGCTGTGATATGCTTGTTTTATGTCCGTTATCGCACGGAATCCGTGTTCAGTAATTAGATCTGACGCCATATCCACATTCTTGAAATGAAAAGTTGGAGAAACGTCGTTCATATTAGTGTTCACACTAATACCCAGAGGGCGTCGACAGTCCGTAATAGGTCTAAGAGATCCGTCCTTTTTTTTCTACTGCTCCTAGAGCGTGGATACATGTTGGGTATTCACTAGCAATTGTGATTTTCCCTTCAACCAATTCATTCTTTACCGTTTCACACATTTCTTGATAAAATGGTTCTGATAGAATTGAACGATAGTTTTTACAATCATAAGGAATCTGATCAACATTGTCGATTATATCGAAACCTCCACATATTCCAGTTAGAACAAAAAGTGCATTCTTACTGGGAACGTCCAGTGACATATAAGCTGCAGCAAACCTACACGGTCTTAATTGTATTTTGGAATCATTTAGTGTATATTCACACGTACAGCGGCCTTCACGACACTCAGAAAATACTGGAATATGTGCCCCAGGGGCTACATCAATACAATACAGGTATTGCGGTACATTAGATATACTACTACAGTTTGCCTTCGTACAGGAGAATTCAATTGATACTGTACCGGGCCATTCGTTGCGGTCTATACCTGTCGAGAGCGTTAAATCCACCTTGGTTATGTCACCTTTTGTGTTAACATCAACCCTCGAATACTGACCTACTGTAGGTTCAACCTGGCAGTTAAGTGTGCCAAAGCTATTAACTGTGCCGATACTGTTTGTCACACTGTTGTGCACCTCTGCCCCTTCAATTACACATTCGTTAACCATTGAGCTACCTACACCTATTGGATACTGTGGAGCATTTAGAACAACGTTGACTCCATAATCATTTTCTAATGGTGATACATCAACATTTTCACCAGTAAGATTATTTTCAATATCCAAACCAATACCAACCACAGGAGTACTCAGAACGGAATTGGGGCTTACATTTAGTGTAGAACACGTATCCTATTTCGATTGTTTAATCTTTTTGAGAAGATCACATTCACTTTTTGGATGTTCCTGGTCGCAGACCCAACATTTGTGGTCGAATCTGCAACGTGGGAGGGTACAGCGTCCATCTTGGAATAGGATACAGTATTTCCCCCCTTCCCTCGGTTTGGTTTTTGTGACAACTTTCTGATTAACCCCTTTTGCGCGTTTGGCGACTTCTCTAGTAGCTTCTGCTCCGAGGTACCTAGTCGCTAGACTTTGATCGCCCGGGCCAAAACATTTAGAACCATTTTTTACAACTTTCCTACGTACCTCTTGGTCATATTTAATCAGAGAAGATGTAGTAAAGGCTCTAGTATCCGCTTTCTCTGCTAAGAATCCTATATGTTCTATCAAGCCTTTTACACTCTTACCTTCATCGCATCGTTCTATGGCAAGGTTACACAAAAGGTGAATCAAAGATTCGAAAGACAATGTCTTATTACGATCTTCCTTAGGTAGGAGTCTGTTGATGTCGAACTTACGTTCTCTTTTCCTTTGGATCCTCTTATTGGTGCTTCGTCGTGATGCTGAACTTTTTTGACGACGGTGATGACCGGAGGATGAACTTGTGGTGGATGAAGATCTGGATGAAGAATCGACGAGAAACCAGACTTTCTGGTATGATTTTTACGGCGTAGCGGCTTGCATCTAGGGGTATCCGTCTCTGACCATTCCTCCTCTGAGTTGATGCCGGAAGAACTGCCGAGTGTAGATTTCCCTGAAGGGGTCGAGTGTCGAGTAGACGTAGTAGCTGCTGGTCCGCTTGCGGTCGCCCCCGTAGTAGTCGATTTGGCCCCCGGAGTGTCTTCACCCTGTCGCGATGTCGAGTCGACCGCTTCCTGGCCGTCTTTCGATATGGAGAATTCGACTTTCGTTTTCTTCCCTGCACCTTCACCTTTCGTTTGTTGGACAAGAAGAGATACAGATTCGCGTAAATCTGCAACTTGTCGCGACACATTGTCGTATACCTCTCGCATTTCATCGCGGAGAATGGACGTCTCGAGTTCTTCTTTCGGTTTTTCTTCCCGGAATTTCCCGGATTTTCTAGGCGAACTTTCTTCTACCTTCCACGGACATTTTGCTCCTGTGGGTTTGTGGTGTCGTGTATTACATTTACCACAAAACCTGAGTCGCGATGCCATAGCGTTGTGGAGATATTCCCGGATATTAAAAAGAATTAATCTACCAAAGCTGTTTGTGGTACAATGGCTTTGGCGGGAATGAAGTCCGAGAAGGCGGAAGTGAGGTAGGAAGGCGTGAAACACAGGCGCCCCCTGGTGTGATACCTTGGTACAAATATAAGACTGTAAACCTATCGGGCTACAGTGCCCCAATCTCTGTTATCTTTTTTTTTTTTTTTTGTTGTAAATTTATATTAATTTATATTATATAATTTATATTTATTTGCTTATTTGTGTGTTATTGATAAACCTTTTAACCTAATAACCATCGTTTCCTTCATTTATGTAGGTATTCTCTATTGTATAATCAATGACAGACTGAAAACCCCGCTTAAGGGGGCACTTGGCCCGGAACGGAGGGTGTCCCCTTAAGCGGGGTTTTACTGTATATTGCCATTCATCCTAACCTGAAATGTACACCATTCACATTATCACTTCTTAGAATATTGTCCCTCGTTTTGTTAAACATACTGGGTTATTTCTCGTTTATCAAAAGGAAATTAAAATGCTCTATTTATTCACCATCTACCAACTAGTATCAGTGCTCAAGTATTTTGTGGCATATGTTTCAGGCACTGTTAGCAAGAGCTGTCATGCTAAATACAATGACAAATTTCCTGTTACACAAAGACAAATATATACCGGGTATATAGATAGGGCATTTACTTGACTGTGAAACTTACTCAAATATTCCGAGAAAATCTGTTAACAAAGCATATTTGAATATAACTCCTTTTCGATTAATGTATCTATAACTGTGTTAGGTCGCATGGGATAAGCGGCTAGTATAAAACATGACGGCATGTTTTTATAAACTATTTATCCCGACTAGATTACAGTTTGATGGATCATCTGAACTCCACAAATCTAATCAAATATCCAGGGTAAAGGTTGACAGGTAAAACCTAATTGCCACCAAAGAAAAGAGTAAATGGAATGCACAATGGTAAATATGAACTACTATGCAATTAAGGTATCTTTCACATAACATGCAATTGATTCTCTGCTGTCTCCTAGAAACAAGGAATGTTTTATTCAAATTATCAATACAGATATTTATCATGAACACCGGTGATATTTACTGTTCAGGCTAAATCCAAGAAGATCACTTTTAGCTGCACGGTCTGTGTAGTTTCACTATATCAACAAGTGTGTTGTGTGCTGAATCAATATGGTGCTGTTGCCTTGGGACTCTGTCACACTGATTTTTTATACATGAACCAGTGACAGAAGAATAATCAGGAAGGTTGGAAGAAGCCTGAACAAGGACTAAATAGGAATCATGCCTCCGGGAACTCTGAGTATCCTATCTCTGTTTTATATGCTTATCCTGTCTCAAGGTATGTATGCTCACTTTGAGAGAAATATATTTTCATAATACATCATATATACAATATGTACAGGTATAGATATATTTATTACAACTCTTATGTGTTTAATGATGAATACAGCTTACATAGTTGTAGACAGAGGTTCCGGTTACATCAGAGATTAAACCAGAAAATGTGTACTTTAATAGAAAATAACACATTATTAAGTGAAGCATTTATATTCGTTGTGCTGAATGTAGACATGTTGTACATTAACGAACTTATACTTTGGATAAGTCAATAATGGCAGCTGAACCATAAGACTTCGAATATCAAAAATGGGAGAACCGCATTGTATATATCATTCTTTACATTTTTTCTCATATACTTTTCACCTGCTGTTGCTGGAAGAGCGATTCACAATGTAATCGAACGCAATAAAAGCTTATAAAACAAAAAAAGACACCTGAACAGTAACATAATGTTGTGTTTCTCTCGGACATAGCTGATTCCGGTGTATGGTACTTGAGTCCTTTGGGAAGGTCCAATGGAAGCTGCCACGCTGAAGACCCTTGTTTGAGCCTCGACGATCTTCATGGTGTTGATATTGGTGATAACGATAAAGTTATCCTCACCCCTGATGGATCTGTAATTGAGGACCACTGCATGATAAGGCCTCTGACGTACTCATTAACAATTGATGGGAAAGGTGGAGCACTAACATGTGGCCAAGTTGATGATTTCCTACTCATTTTTCGTAGTTCTAAAGATTCAAAAGTTCAGATTGTTTTAACGAATATAACACTGAGTTCTGGTGTGATTTTACCTTATGGTGTGGATCTTCACCTGTCTAATTGTTGCATAAATGGCACATTTCTGCTTCTAAATGAAAATATATATTCAGCTGATTCGGGTACCAATCCATCAAATTGGACTAAAAAAATAAATGAAATATTTACAGAGATACCAGAGAACATTACCTCGAAAGTGCTGTCCATTGAAAACTGTACATTCTATCCCATTCGTTGCAGCTTTACTTTCCTTAATCGAAAATACTTCCAGAATATTTTGTTCCCTATCTATCAATCATTTATCTTCATTAGTGGGCAGAATATTCATCTCCGTGTCAAAGATTCTATATTCTATGGGTATGGTATGAGAATTACCGGGAGAACAGTTGATATTGAACTGATGAGAACGTCTTTCATTGGTCAAGTTCAAGTGGACACCACCGCCGGTGTTGTGATTCAAGCATCCTCTTCTTCCTCGCATGTTGAGATCACAGATTGTGTTTTTGACTCACTTATTTCTCCAGTGCACGATTTTACACAAATAAAAGAAGTCTCCAGGATGCCTACAACACGAGCTCTACACATTGTTATCAATGACTATAATGAGGAGAGGGAGGATATGAAGAACAGGACAGACGTCGTTATCCAGAAGACCATATTCAGATACAATAGCGGTGCAGTTTTACTTTCGGGCACTGCGGGTAAAGAATGGTTAGTTTCTATCATTGATTGTACTTTTCTCGAAAACGTTGCCATGGATTCTGGTGGAGCAGTTCTTGTCGATAGTTTAAATGTCACTGTCTCCATAACGATGTGCATCTTCAGGGAAAATGAGGCTGGGTCCTTGAGACGTCCGTCTGGATTTGACAAGAATTTTACTAAAACATTTACATTCATGGGTGAAGTGTTACTTCTCGTATGCAAGCATGCGGAATGCTTTATTGAAATTCCTGGTTTGGAAAGAGTTGCTGTGCATGCGATAGGTTGGGCAGGAACACTGTTTCTGAAGACAGGCACGGTGTTCATCGACAGGTGTTCAATAGGAGGGGCAAGATCGTCTGTGGGAGCATCCAGTATACATCAAGGAAAGAGCACGTTGTTGTTCATCACACAGACCGATATCTCTGGTAAACTCAATGCGGGCCACAGAGCACTGATTTATTCGGAAGGATATTTAGCTCTCGATGGTGTTACCATTACATCAGATTCGCATTCTGAAGGACTTTTATTCTTCTATCAGGGCTATACAGAGTTCTTGTTGGTTAATGATATGAGAGCCCATTGCCCAAGATACTTTCAGATGAATGCTGATGAAGACCTGATACTGGCTGACAATGACAACGTATTGGTGTTTTCTTGGATGGAATTAGAATGTAAAAAATGCGTCAAGAGTTATTCACTTCGCACAGGGTCACTCAAAATAAATACATCAAATGCAAACATGATGATCCTTTCTAATGTAAGTTGTTTAGATTGTCCTTACGGGGCAAACTGTACTGCCAATAACATCGTTGCACTGAGGAATTTCTGGGGTGTGGCTGATTTAGAGAGAGGAGTGGTGGATATCATCAGGTGTCCTGAAGGTTACTGTGAACCTGATCCAGAGCTTCTGAAATTCAATACTTGTGCCCCACATCGCGAGGGCCGGCTCTGTGGCCGATGTGAACCTGGATTTCTGCCTTCTGTGTCAGATAAGTGTTTACCTGAGAGAGATTGTCTGCAAGGATGGGCTATTGCTATGTCTATATTGAAGCTTCTAATCTATACATTTGTACTCCTAATGAGGCAAGATATAACTAAATCCATGCTTAAATCAGAGGTACTCAAGAAGATAGGACAGGCTTTTAGATATATATCCTTTCGTTTTAGAAAAAGTATTAGAAATAGTTCGAAGAATCCTGAGCCTGAGTCACCGGCGAAAGCGCAGGAACATCCAAATGATGAGAAAACTTCGAGTTGTTTTATTCTCATTCTGCTCTATTATTTTCAAGACGCTCATCTCTTATATGTTCAGACAGACAGTAATACCAGTGAAAGTAATTCTCAATCATACCTTAAAAACGCAGCGCGATTTATAACAGGTCTGTTAAGATTTGAATTTAATATTTTCATATATATGGATAAAGATGCATGTGTTCTGACAAGGACAGATTTACTCTCCGATACTTTATTTGTCGTGTTTTCTACCGACATTTGTATAATTTTACTCAGCTGTTGTGGGTATGTTTTAAAAAGACTGTCCCGTTCATGTTCTAAACTGTCTGCTTTATCAAGAGGATTTTATGTGAGACTTCCAGGCGCTTTCATAATTTATCAATTTGTTGTCGTACAAAAACATGCCATTGTGATGAGCAAAACAGTGAAATGCGTTTCCATTCTTGATCAACAATATCTTGAAGCAGATGGAGAATACCAGTGTTACACAAATTTCCAAATACTTGTGATATCTGCATTCGGGACTTGTTTGATACCATCATGTTTTTTCCTCATGCTAGCCCCAAAGTTACTAAAGCGAGGTGAATTGACGTGGGTAGAATGTTGCCTTGGTGTGTGCCTCCCACTTCCTGTCAGCATATATTGGTTTATCCGTGTCAAATGCATGCGGCGCAGTTCGCTGGGTGTTTCATCAGAATCCAAGTCAATCATTGCAATCTTGCAGGGACAATATAAGATGACTTGGTTTTTATCTAACATCTCCTGGTCTGGAATTTACAGTTGCTTCAGAATATTACTCGTCATCATTTCAACCTTTGTCGTCCACCCAATAATCAAGCTATCCATGATATTCCATCTAATAATCATATTTCTGGTGCTAAATTGCCTCATCAGACCATACAAGGACAATATATCTAACGCAGCGTCCACCTTCTCTCTGGCCTCACTGCTTGTGATCTGTTCCATCAATATCACGCGAGCATTTTATGTATCGATGGGGCTGTCATCAGCCAATGACCCACTACATCTCCTACCTCCCCTCTCCGAGGTCGAGGATGTACTTATGTTGTGGATTCCCTTGGTGGGGTCTGCGGTGTGTTGTATAATTCTGGTTACACACCTCTCGCTAGAGGTTATTCAAATTTGCACGAAATGTAGAAGCACTAGAGTTCAAGAACTGAAGCAACAAGCCACTGATAAAACTAACACATCTAATGGCAGTCTGTAATCATAGGTTGTAATCTTTATCAATTTCAATCTCACATCTGAAACAAAACCTTTAATTCAGCATATATCATGGCAATTAGATTATATCATTAGTGCTTAATCCTAAAACCGTTATTGAAATTCACTGCAAATCTTTATATCGTGTTGGTGTTACAGGAAGGTTTTATTTTGGAAGAGATGACGGAAATTATTCCTGTTCGTACAGATATTCATGGGTTATATTCACTGCCGTTGTTGTTAAAATATGAATGGTCAGTTGATATCTATGCTCTGCTTATTGTTTTTATCTACTGCAACGTATAAGCATGATACTACCCTGTGTCTTTTTGTTGATATTGAAAAGGCCCTTAATTATGTGGGTCATGATATTCTGTTGCAAACCTTGGCTTTGTAATTCTGGTGAAGGCAGTACCCTGTAGATTGTTTTAAAATATATGATTTAACAAACTGATATACTTGGTAAAATCCCCAATCCATTCAAGTGTGCCTCAATGGTTTATATTACGGCCATTTTTGTCATTACTGAGTAATGGCATTAGTAGTTGCGTGATGCAATGATAAAACTATTAGCACAGTATGGTAATGAAATTTGCACTAGATGTGATTTTTTACTGATGATAACTCATAAGCATTTCGCAATGTGAGAGAACTGCAGAGAATAGGGTTACAATGGCGTCATAGCCATTAGACATTCATGTACTTAATCCAGTTTCCGCCACACAGCATTCAGACAGCCTGAGTGATAAAATTCCCAACCCCACAGATGATACTTGTTATCAGGATACAAGTAGGGCATTTGCAGGGAAGCGTTTGAATACAAACAAATGTATATCTAGAGAGTGAAAAGAAAAGGTGGTCTAAAAGAGCCGAAACTGTAGCATGGTAGCATGGTGACTATGTAATCATAGCTCTTTTAGCTCTGTACATGAAAAGCAGAGTAATTTGTTTAACTTCACAATCGACACATAACGATACCATGGGATGAGTTATCAATTTGATACCCGGGGTTGAGGCATCGTCGACTATATTATCTAATGTTTATAATTACTCTAGGAACTTTTCTATCATTAAGCCTAAGCTGTAATAAAAAGATAATGGAACCATTTACATATCTATCGTATCATATATTTTCTTCTATTGTCAATGTCTATCATTATTCATATGAGAGTGTTGTAAACTGATGATTTCCTTGGAGTGGTTAGGAATAATAAAGTTCCATTATACGCCTTGCTCTTTCCTTTTTAACTACCGACGACAATTAACTCCATGATATGTGCGTCATCTGAAATAAGAAGACTATGTAACGAAGGTGACCGTTTGGGCTGGTATGTCTCTTTCTAGGTGTTATCAACAATTACCTTTTATGTTGATAATCTGAAATCCAGGAATTGATTCCGGAATATAACAAGTTAAGTTGCAGATCATTACCTGATATCCCGACTTGATTAGACCAACTGCTATAGCATTTTCTTTTCTGGCAAACAGCGAAAGCGGACTTAGGGCCGTATTGTGACGCAGTAGTGTTAACGAGATAAACCACTTTCTCCTTTTTTCGATAACAACGACCGCCGTCCAGATACCGAAAGTCTGGGTTTTTTTCAACCCAGGTCTACCAAACCACTCGACGAGAAGATCAAAGGTAGCCTCAACGCGTTCGACGACAAGATCCTCAACCGCAAACTACGAGGCGAATCAACATGGAAACCCCCCACCGGATCCCAAAACCTCGAAGGTTTTATAGCACTCAACGAGATCCACCTCAGTGGAGAGCACAAACAACGACAACGGAAGTTCAACACCACGAAGGAACAAAAGATAGCTCTGAAGAATCTGGCAAAGGACAACTCGATCACCATCAAACCAGCGGACAAGGGAGGAGCCCTTGTCATCCAAAACACAGTCGACTACATAAAAGAAGCTGAACGACAACTGAAGGATACAAACGTCTATGAGGAAATGCCACACGACGTGACCAACGAGATGAGCCAACGAATAGACAAGAAAATCGACAAAATGGTGGAAGATGGGGAATTGAGTCACAACATGGCAGGAGCCATAAAGACCCAAAAACCATGAGCCCCACACGTCTACTTTCTACCGAAGATTCATAAACCAACATGCCCACCACCAGGAAGACCAGTAGTTTCTGCCAATAACTGCGCTACGGAGAAGATATCGACCTTCGTAGACAATTTCATCAAACCATTGGTCCCGACCATTGAATCATATGTGAAAGACACAAATGATTTCATCAACAAAATAGAAGATCTCGGCGCTGCAAAAGAAGGAACGATTTTGGCCACCCTAGACGTAGGCTCACTCTACACCAACATCCCCAACGACGAGGGGATAGCTGCCATAAAAGAGAAACTCGACTCAACCAGAAGCAAAAGACTCAACCCAAGCAATGACTCAATTGCAGAACTACTCGAACTGGTTCTGAAAAACAACAACATCCAGTTCAACGGAACCCACTACAAGCAAGTCAGCGGTACGGCAACGGGGACCAGACTGGCCCCATCATACGCAAATCTCTTCATGGAAAGATTAGAAAAACAACTGCTCGATATCGAGGGAAAAAAACCCAAGATTTGGCTTCGATATATCGACAACATTTTCGTAATCTGGGAACATGGAGAAGAAAATTTGAAGAAGTGGGTAGGGGCTCTAAACGCACACCACCCAACCATCAAGTTCACCTCGGAGTACTCTACAACAGATATTCCATTCCTTGACACGAGAGTTAAGATAGACCCTACTACAAGAAAAATCTACACGGACCTGTACACCAAGCCCACGGATGCAAACACCTACTTGGACTACAATTCGGCACACCCCCCGGCAACAAAGAGAAGCCTACCGTACTCTCAATTCCTACGAATACGGCGGATCTGCAAACGGGATGAGGACTACGAAGAACACTGCAAGAATAAGAAGATGGAATTCAAGACAAAAGGTTATCCCATGGAACTGATAGACCAGTGCAAGACTAGAGTCGACGAACAAACGCGTGACAACCTGCTTCAAAAGAAGAAACCAACGAAACAAGAAAAGAGCGAAAATGTGATACTGGTCACCACCTACAACCCCAACAACAACGACGTCAACGATGTGGTCCAAAAAAATTGGGACCTTCTGGCAAGATCGACAACCACGAAGGATCTACACAAGAAGAAAATCATCAAGGGCTACAAAAGACCAAAGAACATAAAGGATGTTCTAGTCAAGGCCAGAACAGACTACAAAGAAAAAGAGAAAGAAAAGGACAGCGAAACAAAGGCAACCACAGCAGAACATGAAGATTCAAAAAACAACAACAAGTGCACGAAAGTCAACTGCAAATACTGTGCACTTATCAACATGGATGGATCGATCACATCAAAGGCAACCGAAAAGAAGCACCAGACGAAATGGAACGTAACCTGCAACAGCTCCAATGTAATATATTGCATCGAATGTAAAACCTGCAACATGCAATATGTGGGGCAAACAAAGCGGAAGATAAAAGAATGAATACGAGAACACCTCAACTGCATCAAGAAAAACTCTACGAAAAATGAAGTACCACACCACTTCAATCAACGAACACATCGGGGCACCGATGACATGACGGTATATATCCTGGATTACATATACCGACATCCAGAATCCAGAGAAGCCACGAGACTGCGCAACAAGATCGAATTCAACTGGATACATCGACTCAAGACCAACGCCCCAAATGGTCTGAACATGCTGGACAACAGGTACGGCTAACTGTCAGAAATCCCACCCACAACCTTCCCCCATTCAATGCCACGTCAAATTTTTTTTTCCAACCACGGATCCTCGACAGGTCCATCGGAACGAAGAAATTACAAACATATACCATGTCCAAATGGGGGTAGACATCAGGGTAGGGAGTGACAGTTAGGACTACACAACATAGAGAGAAATCTACGATGGGCTGCATTATCCTCTTCCCGAACTGGTTTCGGGAGGGAAGACCACAGAAGAGTACCTACCACGATATGCCTGATGAGACTGGAGAACAGTCGAAACCACTAAGAGACCAAATCAGAGTAATCTGACTCGCTACACACTTCCGATACTGGCATATCGGAGACCAAACATTGGGTTTGACACCAGTAAATACACTGTCAAATCTTGGTGACACCGGGCTGAGTACCACTACTTGGCAAGGTTCAATCACACTTACCAGGGTATTTCCTCCATGTTCTGACGGAACTTGGCTCTAGGGTGAACCAGTTTCACCCCAGATAATGGATAGCAGCTTATAA
This sequence comes from Alentia gelatinosa, assembly GCA_950022655.1. NCBI lineage: Eukaryota > Metazoa > Annelida > Polychaeta > Phyllodocida > Polynoidae > Alentia > Alentia gelatinosa. Next base: position 43,871,776 of record OX465583.1, on the reverse strand, counting down.
CCTACTGTCTATTCGATAGGAACTGTGTGGTTCGACACATAGCACCCATAACAAACCGCAATGTCGGGCGACTTGCCAAGTCGAATGCACGCGGCCGTAAAAAGCGACAACAAAGTCACATGACTGTCACGTGCCGTGTCAGCCAATCAGGAGCACCGCACAGGGTATGCAGATGAGGCCGCGGCACATCCGCGGCCCGCTTCCCCCTTCTCTCTATTCAGTGGTCGCATGTGGTAGGAGAAAGGCTCGCACTTCCAGATACGCCACGTTTCCCCACACTTTCTCCTGTAAATCTACATGTCACACAGCAAGATTAAGGCTCAATAAGTGGATTTTTAAAATACAGTATTGAAATAAACTTCCTCCAAAAGCACTCAATCATAAGATCATAATTACAATACCCGGACAAACATATCCAGAGTAAAGATGTAGCTCACAATATGACTAGAGGCGGATAAAGTAATGGGGTGGGATAGCCACCGATCTCCATTTTAAAGTCCTCACAAATTTTGGTAGATAAGAGTTGAGGTACAAGAAGGTATTTACACGACAGCATGTGTCATCTCCCTTTCAAGGTAGTGGATCAGCTCAAGATAAGAGACATTTAGGCAGAGTAGGGTTCACCCCTGTCAACGTTCCTCAGCGTTATCTTGAGACCTGGCGCCATTGTGGTACACTAAATACGCCTGGTGATTTGGATTATTGGTTGGTTTATGAGGTTATAGCAGCAGTCACAGGTAACCTCCAGTAGGTATACTTGTTTCGATGACAACCCTGGTCATATATCAGATCAATGATGACAACCCTGGTCATATATCAGATCAATAAGAGAAGCGAGAACATTTTCATGTGCAGGTAAATGGCCATAAAGTGACACAGAAATGAGAGGAAAAGAACACATGGGTAAACGCTCATCATATCAGCAAAACACCTTTTAATGCTCAGTGGGCAACAGGTTGATTTTCAAACCACAATTTTCTGGAATTGATAAAGGAGAGTTATAATTTGAAGAATAGGTAATGCAAAACATCCATAAAAGACTCATTGAATCTGTATTCCGGTATTGATCTTTAGAGTTCCACAAACGTTATCCACCAACTTCAAAGTTGGACAAAGATATTACTGATTCATCTATGGACACAACAGCAGTCCACGTGATGAAGTGACATTTTATACAATCTGAGAAATAAGTCTGATGCACAGATAGCAAAGTCCACTTATGGCTCCAAGCTGTTTGTAGTTAAAGAGGTATGGTAATTTTGCCTCTTCTAAACTTTAATAATTTAAAATGGTATTGATGCAGATTATATTGAAGCATACAGGAATGTTTAGTTTGCTTATAAATTAAATCACTTACTGGTTTTATTTGAAATAATTTCGAGGTACCTTATCCAAAGAAATAGCGGACTTTGATATGAAAATTATTTTCCATTTATGTTTGCATATGGTGGGCAATTCTCAGCACATGCTTACTAGTGGCTTGTACCCGAAACACATACAAACCAATGGAAAGGGTTCAGTAACATTTATGGTGAGTGAGAAGCGGGACGATCGAACTCTGTGCCATCACGAGGCCAGACGAGGTAAACATTCCTGTGACACGAAAGTGCACTTACCTCAGCCAGGTAGCGCTGCGGTCATACCACTTGCTTTAAAATTCACAATGAGGGAAATGATCACCTCCTTCTATTTATACAATACCAGCACCCACTGACCCCTTCCATATCAGGCTCGTCACGATATCTATCACCACGAGTTTGACTTTCGTAAACCTGATGTATAGACCATAGCAGATAAGAATGTCATGACACGTATGATGCCAACGCCGCACCCAATTATAGCCAATTGTCAATTATCATTACGGGCAGTGATTCCTGAAACGGACACAGATGATGGACATATCTCACTACACGGACAGAGGGGTAACAAAAATAAACCAATTAGGATGTAATTGTAACCTACGTAAAATAAAAGGGAATTAGAACTCTGCTGACGTTGCAGATCTATATTTATCTGTATCGTGCTCTTGTCACAGTATAAACCGGGAAGACTATTCAACCAATGATCCAGTAATAAGCTGATTATGGTCACCAATTTCTTTTCTATATGACATTTGGTGGCCAAGAACTGTGATTAACTAATGTATGCCTAATCAGTAGCATTGAATACACGCTTCCAGCCTTGTATGATATAGTAAGGCCCATGGAGACAATATATTTCTTGCCTCGTCACCAAGACCCTAAATGTAATATAGATATTCTTCACCGGTATGACTTATGTGAATTAGATCAGAATAGCTTAGGGCGCGTTGCATCTCCCGGCCACATCTTTTGTATTGACACAAAGGATAACAATATAATTCATCTATCATCCCTCTCTGTAAATGACCCAGAATATCAGCAATACTTTAATGGCGATGACAAATGTTTAAAGCTGGAAAGGAATCATTTCTTTTCCTACATAGATTTTAGGCGGCTACAAGCATTAATTCTACAATGTATGGGGATGGCAATGCAAGCTGAATCGGGGGGAAACAGTATAAATTCGATTCGATTGTTGATTCGGACTTTATTATGAAGACATGTTGCCTAATAACGGATGGCCAGTATTGCGTCACTCAGCTTTTCATCGTCTCTTTCATCCAAACATCCCTATTCTCAGCCTCTCTGTCGTCTCTGTCCCTTATCTCGCATGCTGTAGAATCACGTTACATCACAGAACAGCGACTGTCATGGACATTATTGTTCTCCCGGTCCTCGTGTTTACGCTGGCGTCTCCTTCTTTTCGTCTTGCGGCTGGTCTTCAGCGTCATTTCCTGTTGGGCTGTGAAGACTTTCACCATGAGCTCCATGAAAAGCTCGTGTACTCTCTCGTCGTTCCGGGCGCTCGTCTCAATGAACGCGCAGTGTCGGTGCGCAGCCTCGTTCTGAGCCTCCGTCGTGGACACCTTCCGGTGACCTGAGGCCAGGTCGGATTTGTTTCCCACGAGGATCATGGGAGCCTGGTTGTGACCTGTAAGATAGTGTGTATGTATTTACAATCTATACAATAGCTCCTAAAGCCCAATGCCCATCTACCGATTTCGGAACATTTATGTACGTTTGTCGGCAACAAACGGAGGGTAATTTGTCTCAGCCGAGCCATCCTAACAGAGTTGGTAGATGTAGGACAGCTAGGCAAGGCTACCCAGCGATTAGTGAACACTCGGTTTCTTTGGTTTTTGCCCTCCCCCAGCGATTAGTGGACCATACACCGATTTTATCAGTGTGCGGATCGAGCGAGGGGTTATGTAATTTGCCTGCGACAAGGTGACCAACTCCTATACGATTTGGGAACTAATCGTTCAACCCTAAATCGGTAGATGGGCATCCGGCTTAAATGAATCTTTCACCACTTACATTCAGACGGGCCATACTATTTTAATGGTATTAGCTTGTTCCGAAACTACCGTCGGTCATTTATCATTAAAGAAACAAAATACAATACAAAGATGGTGGTCTACATTTCGAGCAATATAGAAATGTGATTTTTATCATATTTGTGATAGCCTATTTATTCAAGAATGGATTGCTTTCGGTAGTTGAAATTGCCTTTGATAATTGGTTAAGAACTCCTTAAGCCCGGTCTTGATCTCCCGATTTTACTGCCCGGTTGAGCTAATGAGCCGAACATTGAACTAGTTTTATAATTGAATGAACAATGTAGGAAAAGAGGGTTACATTAAAATGTCATGGAAGGTACCTGAAGGTGCCACCTTGGTTCCCCAAGGAATGTGCTTTGGTAATGCTCAGAACCATGTATTTTTCTACAGACAAGCATTCATAGGCTAATTGTTCTTCAGGGAAATTACACTTAATAGGATATTGTCTTACAAGGAGGTGAAAAGCCATCCTTTACCGGACGTTGTGCCATGTAACATTTTACCGTTTCAATAATCCCAACTCCCAGTATCAATCACGCCTACTTCAAACACCAAAGACATGTACTACTATATACACCGAAAGCTGTTCTCTCTCTTCCCCACTCTCCCTCTTTCAAATTCATTTCATTTCTCACATCATTGTTGTATTATATGCTGTGCGGGAAGTGAAGGGGCATATTTCACTCGTCCGAATCTAAATGGCAGGAGTGAAATCAATAGCTTTTACGTTTATCGTTCTGCCATATACCCAATTGAAAGTCATAGGGAAGCAGTAGAATAATTGATGCTGATAGGCAGGTCATCACAGAACATTATTGCTGTAACGTAGTTCCTTTTATTCAATATCTTATAGACCAAGTTGTTCCAAGACGTATCATCAAGAAGATCAAGAAAGTGAATTATAAGATTTATGTGAATATAAAGGAATTCACTAAAAGAATTCTCTGTTCCTTTTATTCAATATATTATAGACCAAGTTGTTCCAACATTTATCATCAAGAAGATCAAGAAAGAGAATCATAAGATTTATGTGAATATAAAGGAATTCACTAAAAGAATTCTCGGTACCTTTTATTCAATATATTATAGACCAAGTTGTTCCAAGATGTATCATCAAGAAGATCAAGAAAGTGAATCATAAGATTTATGTGAATATAAAGGAATTCACTAAAATAATTCTCGGTTCCTGATATCATGATAGCATATCTTTGCTTTGGGTGGGGGTAGCTTTATCAGACTATGACGTATAACAATAATCAAGGCAATTTCCACATTGGAGTAGCCTGACGTACCCTTGATGTCCCTGATGAGGTCAGACAGGTATAGCGCCTCCTTAAAGGAGGAGTAACTGTCGACGGAGTAGACGACGACGAAGGCTCGTCCCGACAGGATGCTCAGATGCCGCATGGCCGGGAACTGGTGTAAACCGGCCGTGTCCAGAAACTCTACGCTGTGGAAGTCACCATCTGACAAGCAAAGACACAGCGATGGTCAGTACATCATGTGAGCAGTGTGCAAATCATAGATATGAGACCGATTCTCACAGATATATTTGGAATACATGTAGGGAAGGGTAAGTACTATAGGGGATGTCCATAGCTTGCGCCATGCTATTTTGAATTTTTTAGCCCTCCTTCCCCGACTTGTTATTTTTAAGCATGCAACCCTTGACCCCCTCCCCTCTAGAAATGGCACCCACCAAATAGAACCCACCCAGCCAATGAGTAGAGTCATACAATAAACCATTGCAGAAGGAACTTCCAGAGTCTCTCATCATTTAAGGTACTTTCCGATAGACCGCTCCATCGGAAAGAGTCACTGTAGGAGAATCCGGACACTTTCCGATGGACGGTCTGTCGGAAAATGTCAGTATGCAGGCCAGTGGGAGGGCAAGTTGATGAGCTGCATGGCTGGTGGGTAGGCAGGTTGGTGAGTAAGCAGGTAGGACAGTAGTTGGGTGGGCAGTTTGGAGGAGGTGGATGAGTAGGTTGATGGGTAGGCAGGTAGTTGTATAGGAAGGCAAGTATGTTGGCAGGTTGTTGGATAGAAAAGTTGTCAGGTGGACAGATTAGAGGGAAGGTAGGTTGATGCATAGCCAGGTCAGTGGGTAGGGAGGAATGTTGGTTGGTATTTTGGTGGGTGGATAGGATCGTGATTTGGCAAGTTGGTCAGGAAGCAGGGTGGTTGGTTGACAGGTCAGTGATTCAGGCAGAGTGGTGGATGGGTAGGTTAGTAGGTAGGCAGATTAGTGGGTGGGCAGGCTGGTAGCTAACCTAACCCTAACCCTAACGCTTACGCTAACCCTAACCTCACTTTAACACTAACCATATTCTAACCCAAACCCTAACCATATCCCTAACGCTAACCCTACCGTAAACATACCAGACGGACCAGATCAGTGGGTAGGCAAGAAAGTAGGTTACCCACAGCAGTACAAGGTGCTCAGCCATTTACTTCACCAGCACTTAAGGCCCAATCTCTATTACACTAATAGTTCTGGAATTAATGATCCGGATTCCAGTGCAGTTGTTCCCAGTATATATCCCTATCAGCTTCTTCTCATGTTTTTGTAAGAATATGACGTCATACTCCATTTAATCCGCCCCCCCCCCCCCCCCCACACACACACACTTGACGTCATTTATAGACCCAATATAAAGACGTTGTTATGAGCTCCAAGCTGCTCGGGCCCTGCTGTGAAGTCAATCGTCGCTATAGATCGTGACTGGTGGGTGTTATCATTCAATATACTGAGCAGAAACTCCAGACAGCTCTGAGCAGAACTGAGACATTACCATACTGTTCCTAGAGAGCGTCTCACCACATGACTATAGCTACGGGGAAACTGTAATAGGTCTCTCACAGCCAGTCCAGAATTGACGATATCATCAGGAAACTCTGCTCATGTGGTTCTTGAATAACTCAGAAGACAATGTTGATAAATAATGAAAAGTGTGAAAGTAATCCAACTGAATCGGGCGGCAAACTACAAAATCCACAGGGACAGGGAACTCTAGATTCGCCGAGGGAGAAACATGTTAAAGCTCTTTGTCTTTGGAAATCAATAAGATTAAATAAAGTGAAAAATTATGTTAATTCAACCCGGAGGAACAAGAGCTAACTCGCCATTCCGATAAGACAACGTCCCTGTTCAGTACACAGTAAAATGTACATATATATTGTATTAATTTGCTCAATACTCAAAAGATTCAAAAAATTAATCCACCGGAGGTCTTTGTGAAAGCAACTGAACACCTATCTCACTAAGACATTCGTTCATGCATTGGGAAAGTCTTCCTAAATATTGCTTACGTCTTCAGGGCAGCAGGGATGTATGGGCCACAGGTAAGAGCTATTGGAACACGATATCTGCCTCTATAGGACATACAAACCAGGTGCATGTTGCGTGTTCAGCATACATACTTTGCACACAGACCATTGCAGTGTGTCTTAATAAACCTTAAACGTGACTAGGCTTTGGCGGTAGATCTAGTGGGGTTTGGTCTATTATTGAAATATTGATCTCTATTGTCCGGAAAATAGACTGCTATACATCATTCCCTCTTGCGCCAAGTTAGTTCACATTCAGAACGCCCATTATAAGGGTGTAGGAAAATGTAGAGGGGCTATGATGCCCCCAACCCATCACACAGGAAGAGTGGGCGAGTGTTTCTGGGCCGACCCTACACATCACGCGATGAAAGACAAGAGACCGGTGAGCGGTGCTTACAGTGATATATATGTACACATGAAACACCGAGTCGATATCTACCTTTGCATGTGTACATGCTCACAAAGAGTATATTTTACTGTGGTCCAGAAGCGATTTATGTCAGACATACCTGCTTACATGACATGACAGAACTACCAATACACATGGCGTATTGCAAAACAATATAATGTGTATATTCATATAAAGAGACAGAGAGAAATAGGGACATAGACATTCAAGAGGTAGGCACATGATAAAACATTATCAGATTTCTTGTAGTCAAACTTATTTAAGGCGTTTTTATTTTCCTAGTGGATGGAGGACTTCACCAACATACTTTAGGACAGGGCTAATATAAATTCTACTGCACCCAGATATAACGAGTATTCTATCAACCAGGCGCTAGCCCCGGTAGGGGCCCGTATGGTCGTCGCCTGCAGATTTGGTTTGTGACCGACGACAACCTGCTCGGTGGAAGGGTGCAAAAGGTGCCGGCGGTGGCACCAGGCCCCCGGCTGGCAGTGCCGGGGCCTTATTCCAGGTGGAATATAGTACCGCCCGTTGGCCGGTGGTGGGCCGGCAGGGGTCCAAGGAGCGCCGGCCTGCTCTAAGGCCCAAAGACCCCACTCCTCCACTGAGGCGGGCGGCCAGTTGATTACCTCTCTCAGTGGAAGCGGTCACTGGTTGCCCGTAGGGAAAGGTACTGGCCCCATGTGGTCATCGGCCGGTTGGAATAAGTTGGGTTGGTGGAAGAGCTTGGAGAATTTATACATTTCCAGGCGCCCGCCCAGCCGGGCCCGGCAGTGACCACCAGAGGGAAGGCTCTTTTTACACGCCTGCAGAACGCCTAGCTGGTGGAACACTCGCTTTAGATGCCAGTCACCCGACAACCCAAAATTTAGAAGCTAACCTCCCCCATAGATTAAATGATGTCTACGACTCCGTCTAGCGGTAACTATAGCAACGAAGATCTCTGACTACTGCAATCCATTTTCAAAACATCCGACAATGGGGAACAGAGAGATACCTGCTACCAACAGAAAATCTAAGAGACGACTTCTTTAGGCATTCCCTGAGTGAGGACATGCGGGTCGCTGCAGTATAACACAACAGCATGCTCAAAATGACATAATGGCTATTATTCATCTATAATGAATTGATGAAAGGATGGTTTCCTATTCCCTTCTCTAGTTTTCTACTGTTTTCCACAATAAGGAAACTTTGAATAACCCACGTAAAGGGCATATCTTGGGTCTTTCAGAGATGATAAGTCCCTGAATAAGAGTTACTTAAATTTTGCTGTATATTGGCATTCCTTGTGTAGGCGTGTAGGTAGTGGGTGCACCCCTCTCATAACTTCTCACACACTCTATGTCGTATTCTGTAAAGCTTCTCACACGGTTACATGTCAGGAAGAATTCTCACCCCTTCTGACTTGGAACTTGTGAGAAATACACAATGCCAGCTAGCGGTGATACTGTGCACTAACCTACAGGTGCACCCAGTGTCACCTCTGGGATGGCCACCGCCACTGCCGCTGCCGCCGCCACCGCCGCCACCGCCGCCACCGCCGCCACCGCTGGGGCATGATATCTAGTGACAGGCCCCCACCTACAATATTTAACCTTCAATATCTCAGCTAATACTTGGAGTAGAAAGACAATCTAAAAACCACATTTATCATAGTATTGAGATCTTTTCGTTGCATTCAAAGGTGTAGCAATATCTCTCTTGGCTTATATTGATCTATGCTGACATTACGATAATATCATCACAGAATACTTTTTTCATGATTATTTTATAGACTGTTATTTATCCAATTTTCCGTGTGATTCTTGTTATGCAGTACAATGAAGAGAGCATGCAACACTGAGAATTCAACAACAAATTTGAAGTTTCTGACAATATAATATACAGTAAAACCTCGCTTAAAATACACAAATTTAGAAAATAAATAGATAAATAATACATGTATTTAGAGCACCCAACACAACCCACCCCCGCCCTGAACTGCCCCCCGCTAACCTGTAAGGGGGCCTCTTACTTGCTACATTCAGCGGGCGCGAAAATCACTGGTACCAATACCGACTCACTGTGGCCCGCCCAGAGCCGCTAGAGATGTGGTTATTACTGTGAAAAAACACACTCCGGCCGCCCGGGCCCGCACGGGAATGCTTAGTCTACTGTTCTGGTTGTGACAACTGCCTGTTCCGTACAAAAGGCACCATATACATGCATTTTCAGACTATCTGGGATGTTTTCAATTGATGTACCGTTCACTATTATTTTCCTTTGAAATCTGTTTCATCCTGTTGACTGACATGTACGGGGAAGAAGACCTATGGGTGATTGTACTACGTGTATTATATCTGAATAATTAAAAAAAAAAAAAAAATCCTCCTCTGATTTTGTTCGTGCGATCAGCCTATACATACGTGCATGTAGACCAACTTTTATCAGACAAAAGTGCATAATTTAGTAACTTTGGTTCTATTTAAGATATCAGGAAACGGTTTTCAGATTCATCATCGCCTTTGTCTCTTCTACAAATTGATATATGATACTTGTATATTGCATGATAGGATATGCGCTAATCTGATAAAAAACGCTTAAAAGGACTGATTTACTTTCTATTCACCAGAGGGCACCTGTGCTGCCCCCTGTGTGCAGAGATTGGTAGTTGCTATTTCAAAACAATAACAATGGCAAATGACCTAGGAAACTGACTGTAACGTTTGAACCCCTGGATATAAAATAATAGAATTTCAGAAATCAGTAGAGTGTAGGGTGTAGAGAATTAGTCCATGTAAACATGTGTTCAATGAAAGTCTAAATGTATTGATTGTAGTGTCAATTCTGACCACGTATACACACTGGTTACGGGTGCGGGAATATCACCATACGGGAAGTCCTGGCTCTCCCCATAAAATTATATACCTTGCACCCCCAGCCATGAACACTTTCCAATCATACAATTCAATTTCTTAGGACCTACTCATCTAAACTGGACAAGATATGGATGAACATATCTACAATGTATACGCTTGGGTGATTGGGAGGGCAGCATTCACAGGTCGACTGGCCGCATTTTCACACTTGAAATCGTGTTCGCACGTTTGGTGCCGCATCTAGCCTACACCATAGGTCGGGTGGCTGGAGGTGGGGTTGGAGGGGGGGGGGGGGGTCGGCACATTGCAGGTGGGTGGCTAGCCGGTGGTAATTACCTCACAAGTTCCAAGCCAGAAGGGGTGAGAATTCTTCCTGACATGTAACCGTGTGAGAAGCTTTACAGAATACAACATAAAGTGTGTGAGAAGTTATGAGAGGGGTGCACCGACTGCGTGTAGGTAGTGAGGCTGCTTATGTTTCCCCCCATTTAGTGGTGCTGATCGTTTAGTAGCTCTACTTTCTCAAAAGGTGTTTAGAGTAGCTTTAGACCTCATCTACCGGACGAGTTACAAGTATTATAAATATCGAGGTAGATTCTGGAAGATCTAAATACCACGGCTGAATCTGGAGTTTTAAACATTGGTAGCCATAGCCAGAATTCATTGGCAGTGATAATTTGAAAATAATTGGCGAGAGTCGCCATGATAAAACCTACTATCGTGTACTACTAACAGCGATGGGGAAGAGGTCCCAAACTAAATTCCATACGAAACGACATTAGAAGGAGGGTGGGCGGCGAGGGTTTAACAGTCTGTCAGTCGGTGAAGAGGATTATACAAAGATATCCAGCGCACAGGAGGAGTCCAAGCCTGCAGCGTATAGTCCATAAGTGACACCTCCACCAATTAGCCGTCATTGATGGCAGAAGCTGCACGATATTATGACCTTATAGTAATGCTATATTGACTGGAATAGGTGTAATGTTCCTAGCAGAAAAGATAGGATATCGCTATAAGGACATGTAGCGGACTTAATGAATCTCTCGCCAGGGCTTGTACGTCATCGATTGTACCCTAGGAGTACAGGAGGATAACTGTGTAGGCTATAGTCTACGGGGCTGGATGAACCGAAATGACATCCATTTGGCGGGGTTGCCACTCTAAAACTTCCATGACGTAAATGAAATGTTCTAGCCACCCTGTGTCAATCTGATGATGTATCTACTGACTGTTTGTACGGGTTTCGACTTAAAAGACGGAATCCATATAATGAAACGTTTGTATCGACACATAATAAGTCACAGAAATACGGTCCATCGCATGTGTGCGCAGCCATTGATTGCAGTATCACCTGTCTATTTACACAGTCAATACCAACCACCTTTCCACAATGAAGAGAAAAGAGGAGTGTGTATTGGCCGAAAGGTAGAAGGATACCCTGGAATATGGTCACCGTAGATGCACTGACATGGACCGTCACACATGCATGAATAAGCAATGCAATTCACGAGGGCTGAAGGCTGTGAACATGATACGATAGCTGAAAGGCTTTGTATACATTAACGGATTCAGAAGCGGAAACGTATATCACAGCTTTGGGCAATGCTATTATTCATAGCGTGCAGCAAGGTTCGATATTGGTGGCGCTAATATGCAAAGAAAGTTGTCGATACAGTATGAAAGTAATCAGACATCAACGCCGCGATATATATTACTTTGGCATGATTAGGCATACCTTTTTGTTACCATTGAGCAATCAATTTCTTTATGGCGCCACATATATATCTCCAAATGGTGATAATGCTGGTAAAACTATCATTGATCTAAAAAATGCTTAAAAATCCACTCAGGGGTTCTTATAGTGTATGCAAATCATATATATTTCATCCATTACCCAACTGAACGATGAAAATACACAAATGACTTAGATTGTCAATTGTTGCTATATTGTTAGTTTACATAATTTAATGTGGCAGCACTATGTTTGACATATGCTGTATAGTATAAACGATGAACAAATATGGTACAGATCTACTATCATTCAAAATTGTGTTGTGCAAGAAGTGCAAAATCGTGATACACGTTTGGTTGATTTGTCTCTCTTGGAATAGCTATAGCCTTACAATAACTTCATCATAATTGCGAAAAACGGTTGCATCAGCAGAATCAAATCATTTGTCAACATGATCGTTTCAATTGAGCTTTGAACAGGTGATGTGAGACCAAGCCGCATCGGTGTTAGCCCCAGAATGATCTGTGTACGCCCACGAACCTGGTGCTAACACTATGACAGGAATAATTGTCACATATCGATGATTATGTAAACCGTTATGAACGAGCAGAGACTATTTGTATCTGGATCCGTAAAAGGTCTACCATTGTCAATATTTATGCAGATCAATATTAAGCCATTTTAGCCAATGTTGTTGCCATTGTGATGTTAGAGATCCTAGCTCTGGGCAGTCTGATTTAATGGCTCCATGCAGAAAAGTGAATGTGTCATCAGCAGTGTGTTTTGCCTACTACGGATAACTAAAAAAGAGAATTGATGAATTTATATGGAAGTTAAAATTGAATTACATAAGGGACTAACCTAATATGTTATATGCTCAGGACAAGCGCATAGGACTACTTAGAGATCATTTATATATCATCTGACAGATAAAGATACAATTCATACATAAAATCATAGCTTACTCAAGAGCATCACATATGACCATGTAATGTAAATATATAGGGTGTAGAGTGATTGCTAGTTATGCTATCATCCGCCAAGAAATTGTAAGATAGGGCCACTGTAGCTGGGGGATCAACCACTGTTTTCAGTTGTCATAATCTATAAATGATATTGAGACGAGGCTAGAATTCCTCCATGGCAAGCCCAAAATAGCTTTGAAAAATTCCACTGATAATTGGTTCTGCCACCTGATGTTTTGGATGGCGTCAGGGGGCAAGATGGCCGCCTCCATAGCACAAAAGCTATGTGTCCTATACCATCTCAGCATTATGAATCTCGTAAGACTGAGGTGGCTTTAAAATTTCCATTCTTGTTGGAACCTTCTACTTATCGTTTCCTTTCCTGACATGATTTCAGATTTGGCTTTGTAATACAAAGAAACCCATTATAGAATGGAAAGCGCAGGATATCCTGCTACAGTGTGTTTACAGCGTGGCGTGACTGCGGAAAAAGGTCGAGAGGCGGGAATGCCTTCTTGGGTCTGGTACGTGTAGTGTTGTACATAGTCGGGTCGTTTCAGTTCGGCTATAACAGCGCCGGCCGCTGGGGGCAGGCGTTGGTCGTTAAACGGACCACCCCGGGTCTGGTAGGTCTGGTCTCCTTCACCACATGGCTTCACATTGGCTTCCCAGCATGGATTCAACTTTGCATCCCACCCACATCCTTTCACTAAGGTGGTTTCTGTTATGTTCTTTATAAGGCAGACCTCAGCACTTTTCATGATTCTCGAGGTAAGAACTTGTATTAAACAACTGCAGTGACGTCAGGATTTAGAAGGCAACCATTACAATGTTAGAACAGCTTTCTAATAGATCCAGCTGTACAAAAGAAGAGGGTGATAGGGAGGTTAATTCATACAAATATAAATGTGTCTTAACCTATTTTTCTGTTTACCTTATATATATATTCATGAACGATCTAATAGACAATTTATCTTAACAATGTGGCATGCATAAAGATTTGGGAAATATCATCCTTTATATATCCTGGACAGCATAATTGGCATAAGCATAGCATTGAAATGATTATACAGAAACATTCCTAATTTGCTACTCTACTAAAAAACATAAATCCTCCCATATACTCACTGAAACTCCTAGTTTCATTTTAAAATCACATATAGATTATGCAATGTCGTGACGCAAAAGGTATTGCAAGACAGAATATTCCAGTAGTACGCTTTTGATATAAGAAAATATAAACGAGGTGCAAAGAATAAAGGTATGTATTGATATATTCATGGCTTTAGGCAACTTAGGTGAGGACTCCGAGAGGCTGGATAGGATTGAGTGCAAGGCCCGGTACCTAAATGCAGTCTCCATATCTTCTTGGGGAAGGGCGTAGTTTCACCTACTCCAAAATTCAAATCTCCACTGTCCCAATGGAGGAACATTGCAGACAATTACATCGTTTGTAATAAGAATTCAATCGATCTCACATATTGCAGTTTAGAGCAATACTTTAATCTGAAGAAACTGCTTCTAGGAATCTGCTCTGGGCTCCTTCGTCCAGCAAAACATCGACTTTTTATCGTTTGAAAGCAATTGCCCAGAAGGCAGTGATGGTTGGGTGTAGCCAAACCGTCGGAACCGTCGGAGCCGCATCGATTTTGTTCTCGGGAGTTCGGGGTCACATGGGCCAAAGAGAAATGTTTCCCAGTGAACCGTGAAGCGACACTCCGGGAGAGATTGGAACTTTAGCCCTCTTTATATTGATGTCACGCTAGCCTGCTCCCGAGGAACTCCAAATGTGGTGGTCATATATTTCAAAGGCTTTATGATTCTGGTCACCACCTTCTGTTGCTATTATGCCGTGGGCGTTGCAAGTGTCTATGTCATCAAGTGCTGCTTGGTATAATTTCCTGGCATACGACAGCCCCCGGCAATATTGATATCGAGTCGGTTCATGCAATGAAGATATTAAGGAATTCACGCAGTGATGCCATCAAGAACCAAAGACAACGGACAACGGATTCATGAAATATAAATTTTAACTTTCAATGTTGACTTGCACACTGGACTTCAGTACTATTTATTGGTATGGACTTATTATTCAACGTTAGTTAATCATTTTAGCTTACCGTGTGAATATCTACCTTGTAATTGTGTGAATTTACTGGATTGGAGAATGGCGAAATGGAAAACATCTGGACATTGTAATGATCCTTGATCCGGTTTGAGCAGCCGAACCTCTAATGAATTAAAGATATCTCGTTTGACATTACACCTCTCTTGGTCCTTTACGTAGTACCAGTAAGGGAACCAGCTACCACATGCATTTCCTATGGATTCTAGCTCTGTCCAAAATGGTTCCACCCAAGAGACCACTCTGAACAACTATATGTGGGACCGATATTAATTAGGTAACATCCAATGTTAAACCATGTCTAAACGCATGTAGTGCAATGGAGATCTCAGACATTTATTTTTCTTCTCTTTTTTAATTCAGGAAAGGAGCAATATACAATTGCCTCAAATGTCTTTCATCCATGAATATTCCAATTGAACAAATGGACAGTACAACTCTGCTATCCTTCAATTTAAGTAAAGCCAAAAGAAGAAAGAAAGTTGCTTGTACTGTACTATTCAAGGGATTTTAGAGTTGATCAATATATACCATGCAGATAACAATGTTAATTGGTGTTAGATTAAAGGATATAGATATGGAAGTGAATAGAGATTTCATCTAGAGTAACCGATAGATATACGAAAAAAAAACCAACACAAACAACAAAGTAAAAAACAGAAAAACTAACGAATACACAAAACTAAAGCTATTCAATTCAAGAGGCATTTATAAAGAACGACGTTGGACATTTAAAAGATGCTTTGTAAAATTCTACTGACCTGGAAGCTGAATGGTCCTCCGCACCAGGTCATCAACGGTCGGTCTGTACCTGTTATCAAAATGTCCGTCAAGAAAACGCAGCAGTAGTGAAGACTTGCCTACCCCGCCCGCCCCGAGCATCACCAGACGATAGTTACACTTCATCGTCACGTCTCAGCTTTTTCTAAGCCATGTGTGTATACATATACAGACACCCTAGTAATACACCTTCAACTGTAGCAAATGCTCCAGCCTTCTGCCAGTTCTACACACTTTGGATGACACTTATAGGTCCGCCTCTATGGCATGCCTGGCTGACTGCGCTGCGTCTTGCCGGGGACGCGCCTCGACCGTCAGCGAGCGCGCACTGCTGTGCACTGCCTCTGGTTGTACCACACTCATTGGACCAACGATCGAAGCATGAAACGACTAGTGATCCGCCAGCTACCATCAATCAACTGACGTCACAATTGGCGTCTGGTGGGCGCAGCCATATTGCCACGAATCGGAAACAAGGCTCAGTGCGCATATCGTTTTATAGAGAGAACCATTGTTTCCGGTTGTCTCGATAAGAATATGAATGGATTAATTATCTTTCACCGGTATTTATAGATACTGAATCTCGAAAAAAGATAGATACGAAAGGTACAAAAATCGATGACGGAAAGCCGATAGTGCAGAAATATGTGATTACCTCAGATGATTTTACTGAAAGGAATTGCTGTTTTAATCAGTTATCATGGATTGTGTGTAGTTACTAACATGGTTATTATTACATCATTATCTTTTAATTTAATACATTATCATCTTTTAACAGACAGGGTTATTTCTGTGTGTATGTTGTAGACCCAATCAGTGCCGTAGAAAAAGAATGGGAAAGGGCAGAGTGGCATGATCCGCTGCTTTTGAAACGGAACGGTGTAGATGCATACATACATATATACATATACATGTCTATACATATATATATATATAGCTATTGACATTTATAATATACATCATGTGGATAAGAGTGAAAGTATAAGGCTCATGTTTTGTCAGGCCTCTCACGCTTTTGTTTGCATTCCTATGGTCCTAACTAATAATCGTTTCCCAAAATAGATATCTTGTATGAGCTAGACATTGATTTGTTAGCAATATATCATGCGACTAGTCGCCAGGCTCTAATTGTAAACTTACACTAGGTAGCGTCAACGAGGGTCTCTATACTCGTTGGTAGCGTCCAGATCGACTTTTTTTTTATTTCAATGATACTGATAGGATATCAGACAATGGCAAAACGAAGGACTGGAATGTCCATGCATATTCAGTTGAGTACAAAAGAGCTACTAAGAGGAACTGCATCGAGATTCATAGTCGCTGAAAATATGCCAGTTTTAGTTGTGGAATAATCTCATGAGGCAAAGCCGAGTGAGATTACGTAGCAAACCAGAACGAATGGCATATTATCAGTGGCTAGGGATCAACTGGAGTTCAGGTTTGTTCTCACCCCTATCACCGGCTGATCAGCTACTTACGGCTACTTCATTGGCATTGAATACGAGTTCCCAAAGTTAAGTCTATGAGGAAAATACCAGGGGCGAGATAAAAGGTAATATTCGTGGAGAAATGAAGTATAATCAATTCTTAAATATACATGTTCTAATAGACACAAACAGAAAACTAATGGAAAGATCACCAGACTGTTTCCTTACAATAGAGGGCTTCTTGTATCGATTTATGCGTTTGTACTCTATTTTGCAAGTGAACATAAGTAAAAGATTTTGTAACTAACAAAGAAGTGACATCAAATTATATCTATATGTATCTTATAGTTTCGACATCTGTGGGCATAAGGACATAAATGTCAAGCAAACTGACCATGATTATTTCAAGGAAATGATAGGGAGAGAAATATAAGACAGGAATACCTGCATACATTGTATATATATGTACATAAGAATTCATGAACAGGCGGTCACTTTCAATCATATTGCTATGCCAGCAGGGCCTCAACCATGATGAATACGGGAACGGGGATAGTTAGATCTTCGCAAATCGTTGAGATGTATATTTGGAGCAGTGTATGTTGTCATGTATTTCGGATTCGCGCATAGTGAACGTGCATGGTTGCGGGATGGGAATAAACACTTCCGTTTTGGGTTTGTCAACATGACTGTTGTGACTAATGATTCTTCTCCATAAACACAATATTGGTGATGAGGATGGGATGACATACTTCAGATTTTGTGTGGAGGAGAAGTCAAAGATGCCAGGTATAAATCAAAGTTAACAACAACAACAACAACAACAAAAAAGAAGTAAATTTCCAGTCAAATGCTGTGCAATCACAGTGGGTGCCACTAGTAAATCCAAGTGACTGTAAATCTCTGATGAATACTGTGCATTGCAGTGATTGTAGACTATCTTATTACCACATTCACCAATTGTCGAAGTAAGGATGGATAAGGATTTCCCCCCTATTTAATGAGGAAAATGAGGACTGGTGCAATAACCAGGAGAGACTGGAGTCTTATATAATTCTAGAAGATATTCCCAATGATAAAAAGGTACATCTTTTGTGTGCCAATATTGGGACTGGTCCCTATGCAGTGCTCAAAGACTTATGTTCCAGTATGGCCCAAACAACCAAAACTTTTGATGATTGCATTGTCTATGGATCCATGGTTGTAGAAATTAATCTTTTGGTGGTAAGAGGTAATAATAAACCTTGTCTTTTAGGAAGGGACTTGCTGGCCAAGGTTAAACTTAATTGGGCTGAAATATTCTATGTCCACCAAAACAAACCGTAGCCCCAGGTTATTGAAAAATGTAAATTCAAGGAACATTGGAGAAAGTTGTTGCATGAAAACAAAGAGTTATTTGACACAGACAATTATGGTATTAAGGGTTTCACTGCTAGGGTCAACCTGAAAGCTAATATTGACCCTTTGTTTTAGAAATCGAGGCCAGTTCCCTACGCAGTACGCACAGACGCGGAGAAGGCCTATGGTAAAGGCGAAGGTATTTGAGCCCGTGACTTTTTCACAGTGGGCTTCGCCAGCAGTTTTAGTTCCAAAGGATAAAAAGGGTAATATACAGGTTTGTGGTGATTATAAGAAGGTCAATGAGTTGATTGAGGATAATGAATACAAACTACCAAATGTAGAAGAGATGGTAGCCAAACTTTGTGATGGTGGTAAAAAGCTCAAGGTGTTCAGTAAGCTAGATGTAGCTAGTGCTTTTAATCAGCTCTACCTGGACGAGAAGTCATCAGAAATATTGACTATAAACACTCATGTAAGGGTTTCATAAAGCAAACCAGACTCACTTTTGGTATTAAACCTGTACCAGCCATTTTTCAGTCATCAATGGACCAGATATTAGTTGATATCGATAATGTGTTTTGTTATATGGATGATGTGCTTATTGCTACTGAGACTGAAGAAGAACACCTACAGGCATTAGCAGAGATATTTGCACATTTCAGAGGGTTTAATGTCAAACTAAATGAGGAAAAATGTTTTTGGGTTACATTCTCAGCGCAAGTGGCATAAAGCCTGTTAGAGACAAGTTAACATGTATCCAAGATGCTCCCAGGCCTCAGGACGTAGGTGAGTTGAGGTCATTCCTGGGCATGATAAATTATTATGGTAAGTTTGTGCCAAACCTAGCTAGTCACATGCATCCTCTGTATTCCCTGATGGGTAAGGGTGTTGATTTTATCTGGTCAAAAGATTGTGAGGAGGCATTTTTGTTTGCAAATTTTGGTGCATTATGATCCTAAAAAAGAAGTTGTGTTATCAGTTGATGTAAGTCCATATGGTTTAGGTGCAGTCATTAGTCATAAGATGGAAGATGGTTCAGAGAAACCAATTGCTTTTACATCTAGGTCACTGTCCCAGGCCAAGTCGAACTATGCCCAAATAGAAAAGGAAGGTCTAAAGAGATTTCATCTGTATTTGTATGGCCGGCCCTTTGTACTGATCACTGATCATGAGCCGTTGACCCGGATATTTGGTCCCAAGTATGGCATACCACCACTGGCGGTGGCACGGCTAACACGTTGGTCACTTCTGTTGGCAGGTTACAGTTATGATATACGTTACCGGAAATCTAAGGATAATGTGCCAGCAGACTTAATGAGTAGACTACCGGTTGGCCCATGCAAGGAACTTGATGCGGATGAAGTTTATATGGTCCATTCGATGGTTGACAGTTTACCGGTGATGGCTGCGGAGATAGCCAAATGTACAAAAACTGATTAAGTTTTGTCAAAGGCCTATGAGTTCACTTTGCATGGATGGCCAAAACATTGTGATGATGTTGCATTGCAGTCATACTGGAGAAATCGTTTCGACCTGTCTCTTGAGGACAGATGGCTTTTGTAGGGCAGACGAGTGATAGTGCCTTCATCGTTGCAGGGTCAGCTTCTGGATGAACTACATTTCTGCCACCCTGGCATGGTGAAGATGAAGGCCTTGGCACGTTCATTCATATGGTGGCCATCTATGGATGCGGACATTGAGGACATGTCTTGTGCCTGTGGCATGTGTGCAGAATTTCAGCCGATGCCCATGGCAGCGCCCTTAGTGTTTTGGCCCTGGGCTACAGAGCCATGGGAGCGCATTCATGTGGATTTTTTAGAGATGGATGGTCAACAATACTTTCTTCTAGTGGACAGTTACTCAAAGTGGCTGGAGGTTTTCCACATGCCTCATACTACATCCTCAGCCACAATTGAAAAATTGGAGGTCATCTCACGCTTCGGACTTCCCAGGATATTAGTAAGTGACAATGGTCCCAAATTCATTTCAGAGCAGTTTAGATCATTTCTTCGAGGGAAGAAAATCTACTATATACTTAGTCTTCCATATCATCCTCCTACCAATGATTTAGTTGAACGTTGTCTGAGCTCCACTGTCTAGCAGAATCATAAAAGTAGGTTTCGTAATATATCAAAGTCATTAGGCTCCCCAGTTTTTGCAAAAAAGATATCCAGCTTTCCCTGTCAATGGAGTTTGTCTAGTGTCTTCTGTGTTGCTGTCATTGAGTCTGTTTTCATCACTGAATGTCCAACGACCATTTTACCATGACAACAGTACCTACAATTGTTGCAGAACCTTGTTGTGCTTTTGATTGCTTTATAGGTGTTGCCGGGGGCCAGCACTAGCCAAGATACCAATTGCAACATCAATATGATTGATATTTTGTCATTTTCTGTGAATGAGACACTATGAAAGCAGATTCTTCGTCACACTTGGTGTTGTGAGACACCTGCTAGAAAGATGAGGGTCATGAATAAGCAATTTAGGGTGTCATCACTTAGAGAACCTATGTCAACATTATATAAATAAATACCTGCTATCAGCCTATGAGAGATCTCTGATATTGGTGCTACATTCTTGAAGACGCCCACTGGAAAATTTTGCACCACTGCTTCAGAAAAACGTTTTTATTAGCAGTTACTAGCAAGATAGACTCCTGGGCTTTACTGCTATCTCCTGCATGCCCCCAAATTTCTTGATCCCCACATGACATTATCTATCTCTTCAGGGTGGGAATACTTTTTTCACCAGTGAAGAGGACAAATTTAGCAAGCAGTGTGGTTCACCTCATTTGCTGTGTCATCAGTGGAACTCAGACAACAGTAGCTTTCATACAGGCAAATTCATGGCATCAGGTCGCAGGTAAGATAACTTCAGGGCGAGTACTCGGTCTTTGCGATCACCTTTCTCGTGGTCTTGGTGGGAAAGTTACCTAAAAGGACAATCCCATCGTTATGCATGTCATGGGTGCTGTGATTTTATGTGGTTAGAAGGTCAGGCATCATGGGACCTGTTTCACTAGTTTTGTGACATGTCTAGATGGCGTCTAGATGGTGTGTCCGGTTTCATAAGAACTAGACATTAGACTTCATTTTGTCCATTCTTGCTTGTACTGTTGGTACCACTTTTCATGTCTGTCTAACACTTTTGTCACGAAACTAGTGAAACAGGTCTGTGACAGTCAGATTTGTCTAATTCTTATCTTTGGGGTCTGTCTTTACCTAAGGGCAGCTACTTGTGTTGTCACGAAACTAGACCCCAATGTCTGTATGGTGTCATAGACATGTCACGAAACTAGTGAAACAGGTCCCAGGACCGTCACTATTCTGTACGGTATGTGTGTTGGGGGGGGGGGGGGGGGGGGTTAGACATAAATAATGAACGCATCCTTAAGCCCTGTCTCCACTGTGCTATTCTAGGTGCATAGGTACGCGGCAAAATGCACAGTGGAGACTGCAAGTTTCCCGCTAGACTGAGACTGGGGGTACCTCATGTACCCTGGATCGCAAGCGTTTTTAAATATCAAACATGATTGATATTTGGTACGCACAGTCTGAGACTGGACATATCAATGTACCTAGAATCGCATGCGCTGCGGTCGCAAGCGGGGGAAGTTCACACACAGAATCGATGTTACCTTGCGATCTGAGGTACATGCGGTACCTCCAGTCTGAGACTGGAGGTACAGGATCGCAAGGATGGGCAAGAGTAGCAGCGTGGCATGTGTTAATCCCATCGTTAACCTATAATTTACTTCTACTTTCTTCTGCTATCGTGGCGCAGCTTCCACCCACAGCTCTCTTCTTGTTCAATCTATTTAATCCAAATCGACTTTAGAGGAAACCTGTACCTTTAGCATCTAAGCCATGTTTACCATACTCATCTGTAGATATTTCTGACATTTTCATCGGGACCAGAAGGTAATTTTGTTGAATATCTCCAGTATACTTTGAATTCAAAATTCTGCAAATGGCTCTACTGTCCGATGTGTACAGGTATAGGTTGCCGGGGAAGTACTATCCAAAAGTTCGTCTATTTCAGATTTACTTGCTTCGTGTCTTGTTGATTCCCCTGTCTCCATAGATTACCAAGCCGCAGCAGTGTGTATGAACATCACGAAGCCATTCCTGAATAGGATCTGGCCATATGGACAGCCACTTCCGGTTATATTGATATGTCGTCTGCGCCTAGAAAGTGTCATAATGATGCTACACAATAGACGTATCTCTGTGGATGCAGTGTGACGCAAGCTGCATTACCTGCACATCACACATTGTGGAAGGTGTCGGCCAGATGCTCTTAACTGAGACTCGCCAATGGGAGATCTCACATCATATGCATGTGTATTTCACACGCAGAAGCAATGTACACAATTATGATTTAGAAAACCGTCACTTCCTTCAAAATGGACGCGTCTATACATCAACAAAGAATCATCCTCTGCCACGCAGTGTAGGCTACATCCATATTTGCAACACATGATCAACAGCGGATCATGCCATGGCGTCAGAGTATATTACATCTCGTCATGTAAGGATATGAGGACCCTCATATCAGGCACCGAGCGGAATTTTGTCTGCGGTATTACCACTGAAAAGTTGGCATATGATGTACAAGCACCAGCAATATTATGTGTGTAATAGTGAGCAGAACTATATTTTGCGTTGTATAATATTCAGTGGCATTTGTCATATTGAAACTTATTTGAACAATGTATCCATTTCTTCCCTATTGAGAACATAGATCTATACCATTGAAACCCTTATCGTATTTGAAAAAGTTCTACTTTATCAACGTAAATACTTGTACGGTAAACCCAGTCTCTCAAATTAGCTACCAGTAAGTTC
Source organism: Alentia gelatinosa (assembly GCA_950022655.1). Taxonomy (NCBI): domain Eukaryota; kingdom Metazoa; phylum Annelida; class Polychaeta; order Phyllodocida; family Polynoidae; genus Alentia; species Alentia gelatinosa. The sequence continues at coordinate 43,848,538 of OX465583.1, read as the reverse complement.
ACTCCTCAGAATAAAGTCATGTAACGAATAATCTGCCCCCCATATTACTGTTTAAAACAGACAACCTCCACGGACAGGTCTAGCATGAGACCAAGTAGAGAACATTGTGAACTGATATCATAAAACGGTCTCAGATCTACCTGGCTCGGACACAATCATCCAGCTGTCTAGTGATAAATAAGGTCTAGACCCGGTCATTGTCGACCCCCATTATGATGGGTAAAGGTGATTACTGACACTGATACATGCATAATTGATCGATTAGAAGTAATCTGTATCTATGACTATGGGAATCTGCGTTTCTATCGTGAGCTCTACTGTTCATAAAGCTTATGAGGTATAAGGACGCAATTGCTTTAATAATGGTAATCTGTCCTCTTTATTGAACAACTTACGTAAAACTCCAATATCTCATCAGAATCAGAATTTGGCAAATATCAACAAAACACTTTTTTTATCTTTTGGTGGTGGTGGTGGTGGTGGTGGTGGGGGGGGGGGGGTAATATTCGATTTAATATAGGCACTTCCTGGGGTCTTGGAAGAATAATACAGTGTTTGAGGACTGCATCTAAAAGACTAGCAGTTTAGGGGAACCAGCAGTGAGCTGGTATTACATAATAACGTCATGAATCATTTCTACTTCAATATGTTTGTCTTTCACGCCAGTCACAAAAATACCACAAATTACATTCATACTTACCCGTAAAATTACCATAAGGTAAGAACTGAAATCTTTTTCTTTACGTTCAGTATCCAAGTACCATTTTGTATAATTTTATTACCTACTAGCGACTTCGTCGAGTCCGAGTACGAAAAATGAAATAATGGACTGCTGATTGCTCCACAAAGACATGTGGAATAGTTGGGCCAAATACTTAGACTGTTGGTGGGTGGGGGGAATCAGCGGAGTTTTGAAAGGGCTACCAGCGAAAGTTGAGATCTCATTGGGTTCTCACGAGAAAAGTAGATCAGAAAACTACAGTACTAAACTTTGATTTCGGCATGGCTCAAAATGAATCATATGAGAAAACGTATGTCTGTGTATAGAAATACAAAAAAGAGTAGGAGCTTACAGTTTTTCACTGCACGAGAATCTCACTCTCGTGGCTCTTCAATCTCCACGCCTAGGTCTGGTTCACTTTGTCTCTATGTATGGGAGCAACTTCAAGCGGATTCGACGGATTTCTACCGTTTTAAATATAGTAGGTAACTATATTTAAAACGGTAGAATTCCGTCGAATCCGCTTGAAGTTGCTCCCATACATAGAGACATAGTGAACCAAACCTGGGCATGGAGACTGAAGGACCACGAGAGTGAGATTCTCGTGTAGTACCTAACTGAATCCTGCTACTATTTTTTGTGTTTCTCTACACAGATGTACTTCTATCCTTAGGATTTGTTTATATTTGTACAGAAATCATAATTTAGAACTGTAGTTTTCCGATTGCCTTACCCCGTGATCAGACACGAGAATAATTGCGCTGGTTGCTGAGCTGTAAGGTCTTGCAGTTATCCGCTGGTTCCCCCACCCACCAACAGCCTAAGTATTTGACCCCACTACAGCACCTATCTTTGTGGAGCAGTCGGCAGAGTCTTTGACCCCTAATGCGAACGTCGCGAGTTCGAATCTCGCTATCACCAGTCCGTCTTTTCATTTTTCTATATTTTCCGGACTCGACGAAGTCGCTAGTAGCCCCTTCAAAACTCCGCTGATTCCCCCCACCCACCAACGGGTTATGTATTTGGCCCAATTATTGCATCTGTCTTTGTGGAGCAGTCGGCAGGGCCTCCGACTAGGGATGCGGACGTCGGATGTTCGAACCCCGCTACCGGTAGTTCCTTATTTCATTTTTTCTATATTTTTTTTACTCGGCCTCGATGACGTCGCTAGTACTGTACAAAAAAGATCTGACTGGCGCTCGCTGACATAACCTAAAGGTTTATGAAAAGGATCTAACTACGTGGAATAACATACATATTCCAAAATGGGCAAAACAAGACAAAAATCGTCTTTGCAGGTCGATCCAAGTGCACCTGTACAAGTTACGCACTTTCCATTCACATTCTCATTCCATTGAGAGCATGGGGATTGTAGCTAAACCTCTGCAAGGGAGAGTGATACTATGCTTCATACAGTATCCGCTAGATGGCGCTCCAAACCCAATTCTAAACCTTTCTTACCATATTTTCCTGTGTATGAGTTAAATCAAGTGTCCCATAAATGTTTACGGTTTGATTGAAACAAAGCTATTATAATCACTTCGGGAAAGTTGTTCTACTATGACTCAACCATTACCTGTTTCAGTTGTGTGTTTATTTATTGAGAAATACAGATTTAGAGACTGACATTTACTGAAGAGAGAGAAATCTCTCAACTTCAAAAATTATTTCCTAAGGCGTGGTTAGTCACAGGTCATCAAACATCCATCAGAATTGAACATCTATATCTTGTTTAATGACGACTAAAGTATCATTGCGATACTTTCAAGCTGAATGTGTTTTTTATTGATTTTAAGAAAATTGGAGAATTTTTTTTTATCAGCTTCGTCTAAAAAATTAATAACACCAAATATGTACCAATCTGAACAAAATTTTAAACAAGATCTGAAAGCCAACATATATAGCTATCATTTAATTCTTTAGTTATGTCTCTATTTTGTTTTATAAGTAAATGACACAACTCCAAAGATTTGACCTAGTTTTACCATTTTTCAAAATCAATAATTTTCGATTTTCTTACATTAAATCACGTCATATATATGTCAACTGGTATGGATGAGTCCAGCTTGAAACGCCCGATCCACCTGTGAAAAAATCATTCAGAAATTCCCATCCGTTCCGGAGATATTTGAAAAAATATGATCTCAAGAGAGTGAGAGATTTGACCTAGATTCAGCCTCAACTTTTTCCGCTGGTCCGTTTTCGATTTTGCCAATGCATACTCGGGTACCAGATTCAGTTTTTACTGGATTCTCAGTTGAGCTCTGACTTAGCTGTGAAGCCTCATGCCTGACTTTGACACCAGGGGTCTCTACTGGTTCTAACTCACTGTACAGTATAGAGATATGCATGTGGCCTCTGCTACACTGGCCACCAGAGCCACACTACATTAGCTCTGGTCGGGTTAAATAAGCGGCCGCCTTGAACCAATATTGAATATTGTTTCTTACTCTCCTAATAGATCTTTCGCACTGATTTGGGAATAATATCATATCATCTCTATCAACATGTGTAGCTCTTTGAAGAATGTCATATACATGTAGATTTGTAAAGTAATTGTCGGAAATTCTACTTTCACATATAGATCTTTTTATATTCAAACATATAGTACTGCATATCTATTTATTTTTTTTTTTATAATTTTGAGTTTTTAATACAATCATCTATCACTCATACCATCAGCTTGTCTGTACTCATCACTTATCATCAATAAACTTTTAATTGAAACGGAATGACTCAGGTTTTGTGTGGCTAATATCCATCATACTGTTATAACATTGTTATATTATTAATATCTAAATCAAAAACTAGCACGACGACCCCCAATTATTAAATTAGATATGTGTTCTACAATACTTGGAGATCTTCATATTCAATTTTCAAGATATTGCCATGGGTTCCAATCTAAAAGGAAAATTGTCATTTATTCCTTTGATTAATAGACACCGCAAAGACAAATGATGAATTTTATGAATATCAATCATTATTAGACTCAAATAGAATAATGTACATATGAGAAAATTCTCTCATCTTAACTAATACAAGTCAAAACACCAGTTTTAGATGGGCAAAGTTTTATTCAATAGGAATAGCATTGCAGTTGTAAAAGCAATACAAAAAGACATGTCATGTTTTACATGAATGAACCCATCTTGTAGCTCTTTCAAAACTCCGCTGATTACCCAACCCACCACCACACTAAGTATTTGGTCTAAATTGAGTATCACACTTTGTGGAGCAGTCAGCAGGGCATTCGGCTGGGATGTTAACATCGGGAGTTCGAACCGCACTCTCGGACGCCCAATTTTGGTTTTTCTATATTTGTCCCTTTAACGCAAACTCGACGAAGTCGCTAGTCATAGGATAAAACTTGATTGCATTATAGTTGTATCAGCGACACTGCGCAAGTAATTTTAGGGTTCACATTTCCTTAAGTAGATTATGAAAGCTCCTGTCAGTACTCATTTGAGCTGGTTAACTGTAAGTCACACATACTTCTCCAACGTTCTGGACTTCATAAGTCATCTAGACTCAGCGTGAAACTGCTAAAACAATAAATGAGCGCACGACTTTCACCTTGGGAGATGGGAGTTTGATTCAAAGGCACCCGTCATTGTACTTAGGAGTGGACGCAAATGGCGTACTGTCTTTAATTACATGAAAGATAAGTATGATCATTGGTAATGTACCATAAACTTACGTGTTGGCGCATTTGTAAGAGGGTTTACATTTAAACTTCATGGATATTAACTCACACGATGACATTTCAACTGTGATATTTACTGCAATACCCTCTGCGTTTAAATCATATGATATATAAAGTACTTGGTCTATGAACATTACATCACAAATGTAAAGAGAATCATTTAAAACAGAATATATGGTTTGAATGTAATTAACTACACGTAATCAAGTTTATTAAGAGGATTACCTTGAAATAAAGCCTTGACAAAATCAATACCATTTGAGTTTTTACTTATGTTCTGAATTTCAAGGTATGAACAAATGAAAATAACGACTTCTATTATCATGAAATGTAGAGAGTATTATCTGCCTAAAGGCACTTAATTTGGCAACTATCAAAACACCTCAGCTCTCATATAAATCACATTTATGTTATTAGGGAACGGCGAATTAGGCGATCATTATCACCATCATGAAGGTGAGACAAAAATAGAACTCCTCTAAAGTGAGAGGTACTGTAATACATGCTCGCGGGAGATGTACTCTTCATGTTTAATAAAGAAAATAATGTAATGATAATACAAATCAAGACCCTTCAGGCAATATAGAGCTGCATTGAGTCATCCTAAAATATATATCATACATCGGAAACTTTAAAAAGACACTTCGTTACTATCTCTAACCATGCATCTACGGTATAACTATAAAACAAAGCATTTATCTGGGCACTATTAATATATAACAGCAGATGGTTATTTACATCATAACACAAGGTAATAGTCCCCTGAGCAGTACATACGACTAAAATAAATATAATTCACGATATCTAAATATATGTATGGCTATTGGTTTATCGGCCTGATTGTATTCTCGTGGTTCATGATTATCACATTAAGGATGCTTTGGGGATGCACTGTGGAAGGGTTTGGCTGATGACTTTCGCTAGGAGGTCCAGCAGTATAGCAACTGTTAACTTATATATTCAGTTTGTCTAGAGACATCGGATGTTATAGCGTCATCCTGCAAGGAATAAAAACAGAGGGTTAATACACAATACAGAGTAAAAGTCTAAAAGTGAAAGTAGGGTAATGGCACGGTCTTCCAAGTCCGTAGTCATAGTGAACAATTTCTAAGCTCGGAAAAATAAACAAACAGGAAAAAGAGAGCTGATTGGTGGTCGGGTTTGACATCACTCTAGGAGATAGTTCTCAGAGCCCCGATAGGTTGAGTGGTGGATAATATCGTCCAAATTACCATATCATTTTCAATTATCTCCAATTAAGCTGGCATTCGTGTGTTATACGCTATTTTTTTCACGGTGGAAATGTGTTCTTCCTTTAGACAGGATGGTAGAATTGGATTATTACCCTTTGTTCCCTCCTTCTATCATCCGGCTGAACTCCGTCATATCCGGAGCGCGGCCCACCAAGTATAACAACCGGAAGTAGAACCGGATGGCAAGGCGACCCATCCACTCCTTCCACACCTCGGTTCTACAAAAGGAAATACAAGTGATAATTGTGATGAACCCCATAACTTGGATAATGGACGAGAGAAGACTAAACCAGGGATGGAAATGCAGTCATTCACTAGCTTCCTCATTTATAGTATTCATTAGAAAATAAGACAATATAGTGAGCTATCAAAGAACTATTCTTTTGTCAGCCAATTTAAATACAAGTATCTCACCACGGACCTATCACCCAAGTCCGTGATATCACAAAGCATGACTAGTACAACATAACTGAGTTTATCTGCCTTTTCCTGACCACACTCTGCTGCTTTCAGAAATAATGTGGACAGGACGATGGTTACTGCTGCCATAATCACTTTTGAATGACGCTGGGATGGGGCACTGGTACTAAATTGAGTATGCTCAGAGACAATACGCCGTAGAGAGTTCGCCACGGATACTGCAGACAAACTGATATCGTACTATTTGTAATACACCTCGTGAATAAAGATTCTTACTTGATTCTGTATCCAAACACCACTTGCTCCCAGGCTATCCGCACGCGATCAGAGAAACTTGTTGGTCTCTCCTCTTTGTATGCCCCAGATATAGCACTAGAAATAAAAATAATTGAATAGAAACATATAAATTCACATATTAATGTAGTGTGTTATAGCAGGTATAATCTCCAGCCACAGATTAACGTCCACCATCTCTGATCTTTTAAAGTGATGTTCTACGTCTCGAAAGAAGGGATCACATGATGGATCTTCACCGGAAATACCAATGATATGGAGCGGTTATGGATTTTATAACATCATTGGCAGAATTACGGCTATTTTTTTTTGTATTCAGTACCTTATTCGGGCAGGAGGGAGCGGGGGGACGACAATTTTTTTTAATGAAAATAGTTGTTCAACCATATTTTATTTGTCCAATTCACGAGCATAAATCTGACCAGAAGGCTGTGAATCAATAGAATCAGGATGCATTTGTGGGTCTTCCTGCGTCTACGCGGTGGCGCCACCTGTTGGCCTCCATAAGTACAATGGCTGTTGGCTGAACTACAGGTTTCAGTCTCCAGAGAGTAAACGCTAAGCGATGGCAGATCATGAATATTCATGAAGCCACATACTGCGGTGGTGGTGCCAAAATCATCATATCCGAATCAACGAGGAATATCAGCGTGAGTTAGGGACCAGCACACATTGCACCATCTTTAAATGGCAGAGGCTATAAGAGGCTAGTCTCATGGTAAGGAGATTTGAAAACTACACTACTAAATTTTGTTTTGGAAATGGCTAGAAATAAATCATATCTGAGTATAGACCAACGAAAGAGAAATAGCAGGCTCGAGTTTTTCTGTACACGAGATGCTCACTCTCGTGACACTTCAGTCTCCTTACACAGGTCTGGTTCTGTGTGTCTCTATGTTGTGGAGCAACTCCAAGCAGATCCTGTTAAAATCATGCCTTTTTATATATGGGAGGTAATTATCCATGTAGGATACCTGGCCTCAGTCAATGCACTGTAACCTTCGATACTACATATATATGTCTATCAAGTAGAACCAGACTATTAAACGACAAAAGTTCTCATCTTCATCTCACATACTAGCATGTTACTTAGGAACTAGCACTGGTGGAAAACCCAGGTACTCCACCAGTGATGTTATCTTTTACAGGCTTACATCTTGATATGTAGCAGGGTTCTCCACCAGTGTTGTTAATATTGCGAGAGGCTAATGTCTTGATTTGCTGCTGTTGAAATAACATTTACCCTGGAGACACTGTAAGGGTATTTGTTGGTTTGTTTGACTCTACATCCAGTCAACCATTACAGGTATTTCCAGACTTTCTCAAGGTTCTTTTACACCACAAGTGCGGTGATCAAATCTAGGAGATGAATTCAGGTAGAAGTCTCAGCCCTACACATTTACTGGGGCGAGAGTATTTTTACTGTTGAAACTATTAGCCAGAGAGTATGGCAAGTTTAGTACAATAATATTAGTGGGACAGTTTTTTTGTTGAGAAATTACTTACCTTAGTAAAACACTTTTCTATCTTATTCATATTTCAGTACCATTGTTAACCATCAATTCTTTGGAGTCCCTTATATATATGGAGAGTTGGGTTAGGTGAGTAGTAGTTACGTACCTCCATGCCATAATGGAGTAGCGGTCTACGGGGTGACCATGTAGGTGATTGATAGCCCGAATAGTGTTGATATTCCTGTAAATTAAGTAAATATCTATTGAAAACAAATTAACGTCCTTCCAGGAAGCTCTCAGCAATATCATTACTTTTTGTTGGCAGAACCTTTATCTCAATAATTTACAACTTCTCATTAAATAATCAATGATCCATAATATTACATCTGAATTTAGGAAGGACGAGAAAGATGCTTTTAAAATTAGATATGGTCACCGCTAAATAAGCACATAATATCAAGCACGAAACATTTTCTGAAGGAGCCAGATATGCATATAATTACATGAGGCTGAAATTTCGTACTCGGCAATTTGGAGCAGCCCCGGAGCACTCATATGTCGAATATTCGAATGTATTCGAGAGAAACAGATTTTGTTCATATTGCCATTAGGGTAGGGCTGTAAAGATATACATATATGCTTCCCAACGAGGACGACGATAAAGTTAACTTTAAAAAGCGCGACAAATATCTAAAAGTGTATCATAGGCTTCTTCTTTGAAACTATTTATTCAGGTTAGCATCAAGACAAAACACGTGCATTTCTATCTTTGAGTGTCTCTAGTTGGGTATCTAAACCTAATTATCTATGAGGTTTTAAAAGACAAGGAGACAGAAGATCGATCAGGTATCAAGGAATAGGTCAGTAGTGCTGCTCGGTTCTATAAATTCCTAATTTGAAAGTTATTCTGCCCAACAACTGATTTGGGTTGTTCTTTCACGTCACATTGTGCATAAGGAATATGTTAATTGAAGGGTGCCTTAAAGAGGCAGCAGACATATTTTTGAAAATAGGATGAAGCCAGAGATATTTGGTGAATAGATAGGAAAATCATTTTTGTGCAAGAACAGACGAACTAAATTGGCATGCACAATCAAAAAAGATAAAACAAGCATAATAGATAAATACTTCAACTAATGAAACAGCAACAGGTAACTGGATATCTGTTGAATCAACCCGTTTAACTTTAAATTGATTCAGATGTAAGTGTAATAACAAAACTAATTAACATCAATCATGGATATATTGAGGACATGTGGGGATATCCTTTAGTATTTAAGTTGGGATCAGGAAGTCTTTAGATATAAATGCAAGTACAGATAGACTTTGTAGATCTCATGTTAGAAACACACGTGACAACAGATTATAATTTGGAATGAAATACTAACTACTAACGAAAATTCATGTTCTATAAATTTCCTGTTGTCACTTCTTATAGAAACAGTCATTTAAGAATATTAGCTATGATACATCTACTAGTACAGATGAAAACAATTTGCATCATGGCAATTTCTTGTCGCTCTGGAGACTTATATTTCATTCAAAAATAATGATGGTACACGTTCTCCAATTAAAGTTAACTCATAGATTTTCGTTAGATTTCTATTCAGAAATCCGCCTACAAACTACGACCAGGGACTCAAATTTAAGAAAATCAATAGAACATAACTAAGTTGAGCCGCTCTAGATAGTAACGTGAGTCTGACACTCACCTAATATAGAGCAGCATGGGGCGCGGCATAGCTTTGAGCACGTTCATGATTTGGTCAAAGCGGCGCTGTGCCATCTCGAACATATATCTCAGGTCTTCATCGGTCATGACGCTCGGTAAACGCACTGTCTCCCGAAAGATGGGGCGCTGTACGAGACACTCACTAAATACAATGTGATCTGAAAGAACACCCAGAGCCAGAGGGCTTGGTTAGCGATGGAATTCAAGTTTGTTTTATATAAACCTGGTCTATGTTTAGACCATAGTGAATATTCATTGCATTGTATTGAAGTCACAGGGGATCCCAAAATGCTTGCATTTCGGAGGACGGATCGATTAATTGACACGGAAGGCTGATATTATTCTGAAAATAACTTAAATAGAAAAGAGGGGTGCAAGGGTAGTACGTTAGACCATGTTAATGATTGGGGGTACCAGGTGACTGTTAGAGAGAGAATCTGAAGCAAAGAAACGGGACATGTTAGAAAGTCACACAATCACACCTACCAGCCTGTGTCATTAAACTCTCCAATTTCTACACCATGCTGTAATATAAATCAGCGTCATTTCAGCATTTATCGTCCTTAGTACAACGTGATTCTGATAAAATCACCGATCTGACATTAGTCTTAGTATTATCACGAGTGTCATAGTGGGATTCAGGTATTTGGTATAATTGTGCGAGGGCAGGTCTTGAAGCATTACGAACTTATTACGCCAGGCTAGGAGGATAGGAATAGATACCAAGATCCCACAGAAATACAGCGAAGCAGGCGCGACCGGCCTATGTCAGTACCTAAGTACTAAGTATAGAGCTTTGGGCATGTTATGCAAGATGCGGTTGAACGCTGCATGGCCTTCCTCCATCGCCTTCTTCAGTTCCTCTCGTTGTTCATCTGTCAAGTTCTTCCAGAAGTTTCGTCGTGGTCCCATCATCTCTTTGTGATCCGGAGTGCCCTTATTTTTATCCCGTTTCTGTTTCAGAAAGTCGAAGCGCGGGGCACTCGGCACGTTGATATTCTTCTGCACAATCATACAGCCGAACCAGTACCAATCTGTGACAGATACAAGGACACCGTCACACACGGACATCTTCAGCAGTCTCTCATATTACGAGGGCATCATCACGGCATAGAATCACCGGGAATAGGGAGGAGAACGCACCTTCACGGCTAAAGCATTAAGAATCGACAGCCATACAATTTACGAAGCCAGCCTTTAAGACCTTTAAGACATTTGACAACAAAATCTAATATTATGACAACACTGAATTTCTACTGGTCTCCGAACTGAATACCGAACAGCCAAATACGTGAGCTTTTTAACTGTTATGACGAGGCAAAAATTGAGACATATCCTAGCAATGATAAAAAATATCGCCTATATGATATCCAGAGTATAGATATAGAGGCAATTTTTGATCTTCCATACTTTTCTATCTTCTTTTATTTGTGGCAACCCCATAAGAGTCTCACAAGTTGTCTAGTTTGACTCCTCGATTGACGGTAATTGGGTGCTTATTCTTATCGGACTCATGCTTTTATTTCTAAATAATGTAAATTCTGAGACTAAAATTGAGAATAAGCAAAGATTACCTGCGTGAAGAGTGGAAAAACAATGAGGCGAACTACTGACCTAATTCCGGATTAAGCTCCTGAACAACCCCATGGTGAGGACCTGCTTAGGATTATGACTCCCACCCCCTGCTGAGATTTCTCTGTTCCACCAATGAGTCATATCCATAGGAAAACAACATCTCTACCTCTCTCTTTTGCTAAAGATTTGTGACGATCAAGATTGATGCAAGTTCACGCATAAAATATATAGGATTCAATGTCATAAATATTGCCATGGGGAGCAATTAAAAGAAAGACCAAATATCCCCGAGGAAGAAATAAAATAATATTCCCCGCTTCTCTCACAGACAAAAACAGGAAATAATTACTGGACGTCGCTTCCTCGTCTATGTCAAAATAACGAATAAGAAGATTGCGGGTTTCTAAAATAGAGACCAGCAGGTAAGAAAAAGATGGGTAGATTAGTGGCCCAAGCAGTGCCAACATGAAAGCAGGGCGTAGCAGAGACTTTAAAGATTAGCAGCTTAATCTGCTTCAGGCAATAGATCATGCCCTATACTATCATTAAATGTGTGTCAAAAATATTCCAAAACCAATGTGGATTCAAGGGTAGGTTTTACAAGGTAGAATTACAGTTATTACGGTGAATATAGAGGAAAATAACACGGCATGCAACAGAATATTAGTCATGTGTCTGCTCAATTTAAGGGGAATACCGTTTGAAAATCTGTATATTCACGTATTACGTACCAAGATGGTGGGAATTAGAACCCTGGATGATTTTGTTACCACACCTGTTTAATCAGATTGCATGGTACTACTCTACCAAAACTCCACGGGGTGTGTAAAGGTCAAAGGATGTGCACTGTTATATGAACATCCGATCCAGGGTACTGGTCTACAGCGTCCCACCCGCGGCGTTAAGATATGACACGCCTAGTATCCCTGTCACGTGCTGTCTATCTCTGCTTCCCATGACTGGATTTGTGTCATTGGATCGGTCCTTTAAACCACCAGCACTCTAAGCTTTAATTCAACCAATATAAGAGTATAGTATCTAACATTATACTCCTATGCCACAGACGGTGCCTGCCAAGCCCTCCCCTATTTTCTGAAAACTGTTTCAATATCATAGCAGTAATTTCCCCCTTGAATAATAAAGAATCCGCTGATAAAATAAACATTATTTCCGATGTGGCCTGGCCAACTTGACACCTGCAGAGACACTTGATGAAATAGTGTTTTCTGTTGAACCCTTAAACAGAGCCCCAGAGTTATCCCAAATTTATTGACAATCTGCTGAACACCTTACTAACTCGCCCTGACAACACCGCTTCCATATCAATGTTGACACTGTGACATCATATCACCGAGCAAATATTTGACCTTGACAGCGAAGTTGACCTTAATTTGGCATTCACACGTTAGCGTCAGCTGTGATCAGAACGAGACTCGTTTTGCTAAAACGATAGCAGCAAACAACACGACTGAATAAATTATCACAAATACATTTTTGTATTCTGCGATGATCCAGTGAGAACTGCATTATGGCGCCTCTGAAGATAATCCAGCTTTAACCTCTCTGATAACTTTTAGTTCTTTATACCTGTGGGAAAGGGTCGTGGAAGCGTTACACTAATTCTAGATTGTTTGTTGCTTTGCTTTAACACACTGTTAACTATTACAGATACTTTCCAGACTGCCTCAAGGTTTTTTCACACGACAAGGGTGGTGATTAAATCTATGTATTGAATTCAGGTAGAAATCTCACACCTACACATTTACAGAGGTGATAGTTCTTTAACTTCCAACATCACATACAAATGGTGTGAGAAGGATTGGTCTTTGATATAGCAGTAAATCTATTATTGATGGCTATGAAGGAAAAGTGGCTGCAGTGGGACTCAATAGTAATGTAATATCAATAGTTGTAGCTCTACAAAGAAGGTAATTCTAATTTGATGATTTACAATGTACAATTAATCAAAAACTAAATATAGCTAGCACTCCATATCGCCAAAACATATGTATGATCACCAAATATTTCAAAATTTAAGATTTCCAATTCTTTAAAAACTGAGCGGGAGTGAAACGTACCTTCAACACCCATGGCGTTCGCATGAGTTTTCATGCCCTGCTCGTCCTTGTTGATGATAGCCTTATAGAGGCGGCAGAGAGACATGCGATCTTTGGCGGGGAGGAAGTCGTACAAGCCATGGTCTAACAGCACCAGCTCCGCCTTTTTGTCTCTACCGAGACGAACGAAGACTGCAGAGACAATGTACACAGGATATAACGCCACCAGGATTAAACAAAAACAAACACGTTACGCATACTATGGCTGAGGAGATTTTGTTCTCTCTCAATCACTTGATGTAATTTCTCCACTATTAAAAGAACATGCCACTTACTAAAGAACGTATTATTTCCCCTTGAATACTTCTCCAATTCAGGTGAGGGGTTATCAATTTTATGATGTGACGTACAAATCAACATGCGTTAATTAGAATAAGGATCAACTCTCTTGATGGTATGATTACTTTCCCTTGTATAGCCCTTAGCTTCTCTATGTTTCATTGAAGTTGACCATAAACCCTTGAATATATATCGCTGATGATTCCAATCCGTAAGCTTAGTGTCTTCCTTTCATGACATTATTTCCGTCCAGCTAAATGGTAATATTTCTCTATTGTATTTTTTGGCTCTGGAACATTGCAACATACGCTATCTGTACGCTACAGCTGAAGTGTATCTGTGCAAAAAAAGGCTATCAAAAGGGATGGTTTCACTTACTGTTGCCGGGATGTGGATCTGCGTGCACGAATCCAGTGTGGAACACTTGGTAAGCAAAACACTCCACCAATTTAGAATCCACCTAAAAAGAATGCCAACTTTTCCAGTTATTTCCCCTCACGAACTTTGACAATAACTGTAACAATATTACTCGCGGAAATATATGGTAAATAGAATGAAGTGTTTAATAAAAGGAAATGTATAATAAAAAAAAAAGCAATATATTGTCGCAAAACATATGCGCTCTTTCACTCATTTAAAAAGGATAATCAAACACTTGTGCCTAGTTCTTGTAAATACTAGTCGAATCTAATTGACTAATATGCATGGACTAATGGCATTGCAGACAGGAATAGACTCGAATCTATACATAATATATGATTCACTAAAAACTCACGTCTTTTAACGTTAAGCCTAATTTCTTGATACTCTGTACGTCGCTGATTTTACATCCGTCAATGTACTCTGCCGTCAGTACTCTCTAGAAAGAGGAAATATCATAGCAAATAAAATAACAATTATATAAAATGTAAACCTGGAACGTAACAGCCAATTCTACCATAATCCATGGCGTATCTAAATATACAAGAAAGTGCGAAACACATGCAATAATTGAATCACCTTTTCAAATATGATTCCTGTGGGTTACTGTCAAGCAGTAGAATCGTGCAGTATACTAGCGTTTTTCTTTGCTTCGTATTATTACTGTCAATTCCCTATGGATTTGGCAGTTACTATATATAGCAGAGTGAGCAAAAGCAGTGATTACACAAACCCACACAATAACTGTTTCAAACATCCTCTCTGACAACCTCTGTCGTATTATACTTAATGACATGTGAGTGCAGGTTCTACGAAGCCAATTTGCTCCATACTATATATGATGAATAGAAATACTTACCTTTGTTGTTTTATCCCAAAAGACCTTTGGTACATATACATATTTCAAGTGACTAAGCTCTTTTGCGCAGCGCTCACTGTTCTTCGCTTCTTGTTCGAAGTCCAGCTCTTTGGCCAATGTACCTTTCAGGTCCTGTGGATTTTTTTAAATAATAATCTTTGCAAGTCATTCATTGAAATTAGGAAAGTAATCTTTAATAATTTATTTATCAATAGGTCAGTTACAAGCAAGTAATCAATAAAAGCTTTCGGTACGACGAGCCGTGGATGGGGTGCAGCTATTGAATTAGTATATCATATTTTAAACCTACTTAATCGTTTAGGCAGTGTTTTTATCCAGGTATTTTTAATTGTATTCTCTAGTATAGCATATGATATAGTGGTATTGATTCACTTCATATTATACACTCGGATTATCTTTAATAAAGGAAAAGGCAACAACTTACCTGAAATACCCATTTAAAACCGAAACTGGGATGCATCCAGCCGATAAGCCCGAGCAGAATCTCGACAGTGAGGATATCCCCTGAATATCGGTCACGTAGATCAATATACTGTACCTGAGTAAGATGTATGAAAGACTAATTGATGAAAAATATACACAACAAAACAAAAAAGGGAAGGAACCAACATATTGAAGATTAGACCAATACTAAACAGAAAATCCAAGATGTTATAGAAAGCCTGTCCAACTCTAAAATCCCCGTGAAGAAATGATGTCCACTCTAGATTTTGACATAGTAGTTTTATTATTTATTCCGAGTAGTCAACGTTTCGACGTATAAACGTCTTCTTCAGGACAGGAATGTGACAACAACAAATTTTCAACGACTTATATACCCACGGTGGGGTTGCCGAAATAGGGTAATCCTAATATGTCAACAAACACACATGCTCAAAACTGGGTAGTCCCACAGAAAATCGTATTAAGAAAGTGGCCCATGAATTTTTACACATATACACGTTTGTTTCACAAGGTCTGAAGTCCCACTGCTTTTGAAGTCCAAATAAAGCCAGTTTCTAGCATTCTGGTATAGCACTTTGGAATTGAAGTCAATATTTGTTCATATATATTCCGAATTTTCCAAATTACTTCATGAATTCGACACAAATTAGTAAAATTAATTGCATAGATTCAGTGTTGCGTCACTGATTGAATCTAACCTTTACTGCTACTTTGTCGCCTTCGTGGGTTACTGCTTTATAGACTTGAGCTAAGCTGGCGGCTGCCACCGGTTCCTCGTCAAACTCTTTGAAAAGCTCTTTTGGAGTTTTGTTAAAGTCTTCAAGGAAAAGTTGTTCCACCTGAAAATGAGCAGTTTATAAATATTTTCATCAAGAAATTACAACATCAATGTCATGCATCGGACTATATGAAAACTGCAATACCAGATTTTCAAGAAAATTATAAAGAAAGTAACTGGTTGATATAAATTTCGTAAGGAATAATCAGAATATGAAGTACATGTAAATTGAAACCAACGCATCTTACATACGTATATACATGCTGTCTTCAGAACCTAAATTTTGGTAAATACTACCTCGACGCTTTATTCCATCAAATTCCACACTTTTACGTCTATTTTATTCTATATTTCAGTGATCAGATTATCTTATATTTATGATAATCTACCCAAGAATATTTTGATTTAAGTATTGCACTGCCCACCAAGTCACAGTTAATCAATCGTTAAATGTGATTACCTACTATATTTAAAACGGTAGAATTCCGTCGAATCTGCTTGAAGTTGCTCCCACACAAAGAGACCTAGTGAACCAGAGCTAGGGCTGGAGATTGAAGGGCCACGAGAGTGAGATTCTCGTGCAGTACTTAACTGAATCCTGCTAATTTTTTTGTGTTTCTTTACACAGATGTACTTCTATCCTTAAGATTTGTTGCTAGCTGTACTGAAAACATAATTTAGAACTGTACTTTTCCAATCTCATTGGCATGAGATTGGTCTGTGAGACTATTGCGCTGGTTGCCCTACACACACTGATAGCCCTAGTAAAACTCCGCTGATTCCCCCCACCCACCACCAGCCTAAGTATTTGGCCTTTATAGGTCCCCTGTCTCTGTGGAGCAGTCAGCAGAGTTCTTGCTTGGGAATGTTTGCTATCTAAGTCGCAGCTGAGCACAGACAACCCTACACTGGCAGAGACAACCCCAGCCAATCTAACTCACCTAGCGAGAGTTGACAAAACTACCTTGTAAATATTACAATACGGCACAATTTTCCTATCCATGGTAAGTACAGATTTAGATTTCCTTTGATCTTACCTGCTCTGATTTACTGTGCAGTGCTTTGTCCTGTAACACCTCTAATGTCTTCAGGTAAGGTTTGGGTAAGATGTGGTTCATAGACACCAGACCCTGTCCAAGTTTGATGTACAACCCTCCATTCTTTAGACAGCCATATAAGACACGTTCCGCTGATCGCTGGTGAACCGGTTCTATTATTTTTTCCCAATCATCTGCGTCCTGTAAATTACGAAGTGGAATATACATCATCCAATTAACGAGGACTATTTCAGTATTGAATCCCTAGTAATCATTTCTATATACCAATATGTATTTTTTTAAAGACCGGGGATTTAATTGTTATATCCCCTATCCCCATTGGCGGTGATTGCCATAAGCGTCATAAATGTCATAGTTAAGATTATATTCCAGAATCACTTTGTGCACAAACGAAGTTTCAATTCAACACGTAGATCGTGTCTTCTTAATGTTTTTTTAAATTTTTTATTATTATCAGTGCCTCTCAACATACGTTAAGTTTTTCAGGCAAATTTGACCTTAATATCACTCACCTCATCAACGCCCCATAATGACCACTTGTAATCTATAGATATCAAAGCACCAATGTAAAATGATCTGTAAAGAAAAAGTGATGACTTATTTTTATGTTGCATCCTTATTATCGTGAAGGTTGATAGGGAGAGTGGACGGGCGGACATGCCACATTGTACTCCTTCGTCAAATGAAGGTACAGCAGATATGTATTAAATGGATCAAAATATATATGCTGAAATCTGAATAATCAAAAGAACAGATAACAACATTTCTGTACCAGTCTTCAGAAAAGAAACGAAAATTAAGCTTGAAGGTAATATGATTAATGGACAAAAATGCATAAAAAATCATACAGATTGTCCCCGAGTGAAATGAATACAGTACAAAAATGATAACCTACCGGATAAATCTGACGATTCCATCTTTTGCTACCCAGATCTTTCTTTTTCCAGGCTTGTCAAGAGTCAAGTAGTAGATACCCCCCGCGGCTGGCAGCGATGTGAATATGTAGAAAGCTGGGCGCCGATAGAAGGGTTTTTTTGGTTTTATCGTTGGTATTTTAGATCCTGCCTGTTGAGCCTGGTAATACCGTGCTTGCGTGTGTAAAGAACGCCATGGCCAGCAACCATTCTTAAAATGAAAAATAAAAAATCATTAATCATGTTCCATTTTTGTTTGAGGTATGGATGTAATTTCATTTTTGATTGTCTACAAAATAATAATTATACTTAACCCCATTCATCACTATGTTCTGTCCTGTTCAGTCCCCCCCCCCCTCCTTCTGTTGTGTCCATAACCTTTGAACCTTACTTTCCTTATATAAAATAAGTTTCATGTACTAGAAATGGATAGAAAAACAAAAACAAAAAACAAAAAAAAAGACAACAAGCAGCAACAGAGTGTATTTAAATGTACCAATAGGCAAAATTTCTATTAATCATGACAGTTGATGTACGAAGTGAAGGTTGTAACGACTTATGTATCGTGACTTATTGTATGTATCGTGACTTATTGATGTAAGAAATGAAGACTGTAGTGATATATGTATCTTGATACTTGACTTATTGGTGTAAGAAACGAAGACTGTAATGACGTATATATCTTGATACTTGACATCGTGGAACAAGCTAATGAGTTGTGACCTATCTTTGAATAAACACTGCTATATACAAAAAAGTCAAACTGAATCAAACCAATAGAAAGAAAATAATGAGTTTCATGTACGACTTTATCCGTGCACGATGAACAAACATCCTGAGATGAGAAAACAATGAGAGCCACAACTGATTATGGATTCAAGTTGAGAGAAGAGGACCGACCTATTGTTCCTGGGAAGGATCAGCAAAATCTATGCATGCTAATCAAGAGTAGGAATATCTGGACACAGGTGTAAATTTAGAGATGGTGTGTCTAGAGAATGTGTGTATAGGTAGTGATGTATGTCATGATGAAATTTGTGAGTGAGCTTTGTAGAAAAAGGCTATGTAGTGAACAGCCTGCGAAGGTGGGGACCCACGTGGAGAATACACAGAGAGTACAGGTGTTAAGGACAGGTGTGAAGAGTTGGAGGATAGATTGGTGTAACTGTAATAAGGAGGGTATGGGTAGAGTAGGAAGCATGTATAGGGAGCGATTGAAGGAAATGGGAGCAGAAAGACAGATTCAAAAGGCAATATTATCATAAGAGAGAGTACATAGAAAACAGAATCTAGTGATTTTCACTTTTTTTTTCAAAATCTGGGAGACACAATATTGATCCAATTGCATTTATTAACATGGTTCAACTATATGCCATGAGAAGTGTAGACAATACAATTTTGAAAATTGGTTTAAGTTTGAAAAAAATAACAAAATGGTCAAAATTATCCCGGACCTTCAAATCTTCCAACAGACATCCCCATAGAGCATGTTGTCTGATGCCCAAATTTTGAGAGGATAATATTATTGAAATATACAGTGAGAAATTAATTTTACTTTATTGTAAAATGTTGACCAAAATCCTGACTGTGATACCTGAAATTTTCAACAAAATCAGATTATCTATTCTGATTCCATTATGATATTTTCCCAAAAATTGGGGTGTTGGACAACACACCTGTTAAAAGATGTATAGAAGAAATAATAATCATAATAGAACAAGAGCTAAGACTTAGGCACTTACATAACTCCCGTTCGCGGGTCTGGCCGCCGCGGCCGTTCATATTGTGATTAACCCTTTGAAGGAAACTTTTTACCTCACCTATCTTCAAAAGTCGATTCTGAAGCTATTTATTGGAATATCAAGACAATTAGGGTGTCATATTAAAGGGCTTGATGAGATCTATCACATGCATATAAGTTATCAATGATTAGTTGAGAAAAAAATAAGGGTTTGGTCAAGTGAAATTAAAGCCCAACTTTAGAGGCATTTTATGATATAAAGATCAAGTTGCACATAAAAATAACTAGTTTGCACATGTTCTATGGTTAAAAATGGTATAAAATATGCCTTAACATTTCCATTTAGACATGGCCCACTATGTTTTATTAGCAGCCCCAACATCCTCACATATACCATATACCAACATTGACCTTTGACCTCAAAATAACCTTGACATTGGAAAAGGTCATCTCATGCATGGTCACCTCCGCCTTGTGATGACCTTCAATCCACTTTTTAAATCATATTTCTAGCTTCAAAAAATAGGCTTTTTAAGTAATTGAATGACTCTTGATACCAGCTTGGTGGATCACAAAATTTGGATCACAATTAAACTCTTAACTATGGTTAATTGTGGCAGAACCATTATAAGCTGAATTCCAGGTCTTTGAATGGCCATAACTTTGCTTTAAATTGGCATAAAGACTTCATTTAAAAAGAAAAATCAATCAGTTTTGCAAGATCTATCCATAGATCCCTAGCTAGAGTGCATAGAACAAGTTGAAGAATAAGTCCTAAATATTAGGTAAGTGCCTAGGCTCAGCCTAAGTGTGCATTCTAAAGATAGGAATATTGACCAAATTAGCAGGTGGATGCATTTAAAACTCAATAAGGTCGCATTTAAACTCATTAAGGTTCAAAGGTCTGTCAGTATTTAAATACTAGGATAACGAGGAAGGGCGGGAGGAAGGGAGGGGTATCTAAAATGGTGTTGTTCAACCGTGTTGTCTTTTTTAATTTAGGTATGTAATAATAAGAAAACGTAGTGACTGAGCCCGTAGGGATGCCATTCTCGGCCTTTTTATGCCATAATACGTCCCGACGCCACATTATGGCAAAGACCTCGAACGACCATCCCTTAAAATTCGGACTCAGTAACCACGTTTTCTCGGGAATTGGACGCCTTGAGCCTACCCCGTGGACGCCTTGAGCCTACCTCATTTTAGTTCCGATTAGCAGGTTAGGGTTAGAAAAGGGTTGGGTAAGGGTTAGGGTTGAGTATATATGACTATAAACCAGTATAAGTACACTTTTCAAAGTTTTTTACATGTAGATGCTCAAGGAAACCAAAATGGGGTAGGCTCAAGGCGTCCACAGGGTAGGCTCAAGGCGTCCACAGGGTAGGCTCAAGGCGTCCACAGAAAGGCTCAAGGCGTCCAGGGCTCGAATCGTCCCGGGCTCAAGGCGTCCATGAACCGTTTTCTCTTAGGACTTGGTGGGTTACGTAAGTACGCCCTTTTTTACTTGCTGAATGTCAACTAATGCTGTGAATATATACTGTTGAAGTTCCATGACATAAGCGAGGGGATGAGAAAACCTTGTACCATGGAAAAGTGCATGAGTAAGCAGAAGAAAAAGATTTCATCCTATGTTAAGGAGGCTCAGAGACGGACCGTCTCCGTCAGTGGCGTCACTGTGTCAGGGGAGGACAGCGGACGGGGAGAACCGCAAGCAAGGCCCAGTACGCTAGTTCCACCACCTGTAAAGCAACATATCACAACAGTCCTACAATACGGGGCGACCTCATTTTAGACATATCCTAAAAGTTAAATATACTTACTGTGCGTGGAGATGTTGACGTTATTTGGTGCCTCTGAATCCCAGGGGCAACATAAGTCCACAACTTTCGGGACAGAGACGTCCTGTAGGTCGCCATGTTGAGCGACCTTCACCTTCGGATCGTTGTGGCTAGATGGCGCCACCTTAGTGGACTGCTGGTTTCCCCGGATCTTCTCTATCAATATCTAAGCACGACGGGGGAACAGATGGCTGTCATTCTGTCAGGTTTTCGACAGAAAGGATTGTACGGATTTTGCATGGCTGTGTATTCTACTGAGGTGATTTCGAGTAGTACGTGTTAGGTATTCATTTCCTCATAATGAAATAATAGAATTGCATTAAGGTATCGTATATCTATCTGGTATGGCCAAATATAGGATGGAAAAGGTGTGGCACTCGGGGGACGGGCCGCCATATTTGTTTACAAACAGCCGTGCCCCTTTGCCTTAGCTTTGGTTGTAACTAGATACCGTTTTGCAGTTAAAACTCTTAACTTCTGTTTTGTAGAACTAGTTTAAAGTGATATCTGGCGGTAATGATACACATAATCCTGTTTATGTAGACTACTAGGGTCCCAGATGAGTACTTTACCTAAACTAGAGTGCTACTGCTAGACTAAAATTAGTAAAAAGCGTGAATTCCACCACCAACCAGACAAAAACGTTGTGTGACGCTCATATATATAATGGTTGCCGGGACATCTCTTGGAATTTTGTTTTTGTCTTTTTGGTGGAGCATCGCGCGATGCCCATCTGCCAGACGTCTGCTCTTGGTTGCTGGGTTAGTTGAGCGTCTGTTGTGGGTGGCTGGCGTGTCGCTGGGTTGCTGGACCATCGGCTCTGGTATCTGCTGAAAATAGCATCCACCAACCAGATTTTTCAGGCGCTATCCCAGCCGATGCTCCAACAACCCTCCAAGGGATGGAATTATAGCGTCGGCCGAATAACTGATTTATTAGTTTTTGTCGCTGGAATTGTGAGTGTGGCTGATGGATTTGAAGAGTATGGCACCCGCCCGTGAGCACTGCTGGGACCCGCGGCGAGGGATTGCACCAACATTGAGTGGCCGACACCGGCGATAGCCAAAGCCGCGAATGGACATAGAAAATTCTGACACTTTCTGTATTTTCGGTATAATTCTAGCACCAGTGCATGCCATTAACATTCATAACATCGATCCTTATCTTTATTTACCTTCATTGTTTGGTTAACCGCAGTATTTCGCGGATATTTGATGTCCTCTGACCGTTGCCATGCAAAATCCAATTGCTGAGTTCACAGAGGCGTAGGGCTTTGAATATCCAATCAATTCAGGCCATTCCCTATTCATGGATGACCTCCCTCCCTCAACTCTCCCTCCCTCAACCTTCCCCCTTCTCCCTGCCCTCCCTCCCTCCCTTCAAATGCGTCTACTCACTAATTTGGCCTTTAGAGGCCAATAATTCTATTTCGAGATGCACACTTAGCTCTTGTATTCATATATCTTCCAGTGAATTGCATTTTTTGATATTTCAGAAACTTGCTGAATCAATGAAGGACGCTTACTAGACCAGATTGTTTTTGTTATCAGAAAATGGATGAAGAAATTATAACAAAAAATACAGTGATTACGGGAAACCATGCATCTCAGACGGACACATCTGACCAGAAAAATGTGTCGGCCAAACAGAGAGAGCTTTGTGAATTAAATGCGTCTGATAACCATGATCTAGATATAAACAGCGTTAGTTGTCAGATCAGACTCACAGAATTACTCAAGGTCATTGCCAAGAATAAACGCCAATCAAAAAACCCCAAAACAACACACCAACACGAGAATCCGGGTACAAGCGAAGACTTTGGTAGAACATTAAAACCCCTAAGGAAGGCAAAATACTCATGGCAGGTAAAGAATTTACCTGAACACTCGATGGGAACAACAGGACCCTCGATCGACAATGACTCCTCTGCGGAGGAAGAGGAAGAGGTTCTGGGGAGAGCTAACGTCATTGACTCAGCTGAACCGCCATCAAAGAAAGCCAAACTGGACGAGGGCAGGTCCAATTCTGTGACAGGGACATCAATGACACAACCGAGACCAAACCTAGACCAAAATACTAATTTCGCTTCTTCTTCAGACAGACCACACTCCTCAGGCTCCAGTGAAAAGGAACCTGGCGACATTGCAGGTTGTACACTTGCTGACGCCCTTCTGAACGAGGCCTCCGGAGAAGATAGTGCTTCTCACACCTCCTCAGTGGAGGCGGTATCTGGGCCGAGCTCTCAGTCCTGGAGAACATCCTGGAGACTAAGGATGCTGCAAAATAAACACATCGCGCAGTCCATAGTGGACAACACCCTCAATGCCACCCTAGAGATGCTGGGTTTCTGCCAGGCCTCAAACGCCCAGACCCCGAGGCAGGCGATGAGCGCCGCCCAGCGGAGGACCGTGGAGGAGGACGCCGTGTCAGTGGTCATCCAGGCCCGGGGTTTGCAGGGCACTGACCCTACCCCAGCACAGAACCCAGGCCTCGAGCCCGCAGACATGGGCCACACCCTGGGGGCAGTCCCCAACACCCCGCCGTCCCTCTACCCAGCTGCCGGCACCTCGACTCGGGGTCCGGGTGACGGGGCTCTGAACACTCCACCGGAGGGGCGTCTGACGAGACTTGTGCCTTTTCTCAACCGTCTCGCCCACTTCACTGAGACCCTGGACGTGGACGACTGCCCGGCGCCTCAGCCGCCACACATAGTGCACCAAGCTAACCTCCGTGTAGCAGACAGGACAGACTCCATTGGAGAGAACGGCCTAGATCTTGACCCCTTCCTCTCACCTACTTTACAAACTGACGTGTTAAATAAGGCTGTGTCAGCGGCTATCAGTCAAAAAGGACTTGCTGTAGATGGGACCTTGTGATATAATATGAATAGTCGCATTAATTTCAAAATAAGGCAGTTGTTTGTCGCAATACGAAGTTTTACTAAATGTTGTAGTGGAGGGAAATAGTTGCCATAGAAACGACAGCAAGGCTACCAGCTGTTTTACCTTAAAATCTATTGTAATCGTGAAATGGTGATCTCCAGGGGTTAAGTCGAAATGTCATGGTTAAGTCGTTATTTATTTTGCTGTATTTTTTTCTCGATACTTGTCCTACCATGTCAGTTTGTTCAGTTATCTTAGAAATCATTTTTTTCACCTAGAAAGAAGAGATGCATGATTCATGAAGAAATCTCAAGAGTTCGGAGAAGTCCCTGAAATCAGGGACTTTTTAAAGCACAGAAATAATGTCCTCCGCATTTAAAAGCCTTAATAGAACTTGTGTGTGAGAACCCCACATTATTTCTAGAACGCTATAAACCTTTCCTCCCTGTATGTGTGCATTATAATATCCACGATCTTCAGGGTTTTCCCTGACAAGCTACCAATAGATAAAGCATGGATGAGGATCCTCGAGATCCCTGAAACCATTAGGTAGTAGCCATACAAAGTACTTTGAATTCATAGCTAACACCAAGAGCCAACTCCAGGAACCAGCTTCATACTGCAATCTCCCGTGCAGATATTTGGTAAAACATCAGGAGAGGTAGGGTTCTGGTTAAAGCACATACACGGCCTATACTGGTTCCCTGCCCCAATAAATAATGGGACAAGTAACGCACGATTTGAAACAACCTTGAACATATGCTGGTTTTCCGATCATTCCGAGTAGATGCGGGAAACAGCTAAATTTCGCTGGGCCCCCTATTCCGTTGGGGAACCAGTGTAGGAACCAGAGTAATAGAGACCTTTTCAATTTCACAGGGAACCAGCATAAGAAAAATGATGGGCGTTACCTGGCCTAATATGTGAGGAGGACATAGGCCAGACTTCCATGCTAATACACGGTCGTGCCAGTCCGACTCACCAAGGGACACCATTATCATCGTTCCCAGCAAACCTGTTCATTGTAGCCCGAGGGGGTGGGGGGGGGGGGGGGGGGGAGGGGGGGGGGGGTGCTATGGTGCTGCAAATGACTTCAGGGATTTTCATCAAGGGCTGCTGACATCCTTGTTCATAAAATTAGTGTATAAGTAGATCACAAGATACTCCTATATAGTAACCGGTATCCAGTGCCATGATGTAGAACACACAATGTTGTCTTGCCTCCTCATGTAAAATATTGATGAATATCATCCAAATTGTACATTAATACATTTAACATGATACATTTTTTAAATATTCCATTTTGAAGGTAATATAACTTACCATAATGTTCATTAATTCTAGAACAATAGACACGTAAATATATGTAGTTGGTAAACGTATCCGCAGGGATTTTTTCCCTTATCCTTTTAACTAAAAATCCACGTATGGTAGTTTAGGAAAGACTTGTACCAACACATTTGTAGTTATGCTCGTTACACCTGAGAACATGTGAAAGTGATCGGTTTTGTAAATTGTCCCCGCTATATTGTCCAGCTTTTCCATTATTTGTTTTTTATCTACAGAAAACCCTGTAAGACAGATGCAGAGTAGAAAACTAATAAAATTAAAATACACATAACAATATCAAGGCTTATTGTTCAGAAAAATGGGAATTTAGAAGATTCATGGGAAGCCGCAAGCGGTAATATGGAATGTTGCCTTTGAAATCATAACCCATACGTTCAGCTTGACAATAGTGGCTAAACATCTATTTTGAATAAACCCTTTAGTTTTAAGATATATCAGTTTAGATTCAGCCTGTGATCCCTCCCCTTGGGGACAGGTAGTATGATCAAGGACGACAGTTTTCAGGTTATGCGGTTTTGTTTTTCAAGCTGAAAACTTAGATGACGTATTCTGGTATGAAGCAGCATAAATAAGAATCTAATGCTTATACTACGTTTCAAAACCCTCCCAGTACTACTCAGGGACTACCAGATCTGCTCGGAACGCCCCTCGCTGTGCGTTCAGGGCTCTGGAGCTCCTGTATTGTAGCTAGAATAACCTGCTAGTGTATACTCTAGAGCATCAAGCAAATCTTTGCAATAGTTGTTTAAGGAAAAAATGTACAGTTAACAATTACTTTATTCCTGGGGTTATTTATGCTAAGGGTATGATAATTCTAGAACTAGGAAGTCATTTAAAATACGGGGCGAAAAGCACTTCAAATCCCAACCGATGCTACCTTGATAATGACAATAACTCGTCAATCCAAACCGTTGCTATGCGATCTCCACGTGTGCAGTGTCATAAGGAACAATGCAGCATAAAAACAAAAACAAATTAGATCTAGGAAGTCATATGATAGTATAAGATTTATTTTCTAAGCGGAGGACCAGACCACCATCCAGTAGTGGTAATTAGGGACGAGTACAGATCCTGCTGTACAGGCATTTTTCACATTTACCGCCCAGCGTTAGTTACATGTATCAAGATTATCACACTGGCTTTGCTAATCTAGGTATATACGGTAATACAATAAACGTTCTAAGTAAAAGAATTCTCCCACAAGACGGTGAGTCAATATCACATGATCAGAAGTATTGTATAAATTCCAATTATAATAATGATTAATCACAGATGGAATACCGATAATGCTACTGGTGTACAGGTATACACGAAACGAACCAATGACAACGAGTATTCAACGATAGACTTACAATTCGATCCCATTAAAATATATTCGTAAATAAAATATAGTATGAATATATAAAATTGGACGGAAGAAATCATATCCTTGCTATGTTGATATCAATTGATAAACCTTTGTATAATCATCTTTAACAGCGTAGAACTGAAAGATCAGTGGAGTGATGACAAGACTTCAAACATGCTTCAAGACCCATATTAGATACCAAATTTTCAAACTACTTTATAAATGGGAAACTATAATCACACGCATCCGTCCTGATCTGGTAAATATTCCATAATAAACTTGGATTGAGAGATCAGTCATAAAATAAAACTAATAACTAGACCATGTACTGAATACACGTAAAGGTAGAAATATATAGATCTATTCAGGATGTGGATGGAATTATTGCATTTCTAAATCCATTTACTTTAACATGCAGAGAATGATTGCAGTTTGAGATGTTATCACATGATTGGATTAAAAAAATAATTTAAAACTCGCTTGATTACATCGAACAATAGCAGTATTAGCGGCCATCGCGCCAAACACATGCGTCACATCAAGCTGGGTTCAGTTGACGGAGGTGATGGGTCAAAAGGAAGTTGGCGGTCGCTGAACTATTGTTCAGGTACTTTGTGACCTCAAACAGCGGTACACTACTAAGCAGCCTCCTCTTCACCTTCCTCTTCTACAGTTTCTCCTTTCTTCATTTTCGTAATAATCTGCAATACATTATGTACATGTAATTTACCCATTTAATTTTATGCCTGAGTTTAGGCATTGTAACAAATTAATATTTTGCTGTCACAGACTTGACTACAATCAGCGGTTATTCTGAACTGTGGATGACAGTGACAATATCAGTTTGGAAAGTGAATAGCATAAAATGGCGAATACCAAAGGAGTAATGTTTAAGTATGTTAAAACTTCTTGTATCTAGGTTCTGATATGAACTCGTTCCCGCATACTGACAATTTAATTGTGACAATGATATGTTTTTCCTGTTATTTTGCTCTACGCATAACAACTGTATTCTGGATGGGTATGCTATATTCCAAGTGGGAATGTTTAGTTTGAAAGGACAGACTTTCTTAGTACTATGTTGGAGAATTTGGAAAACAAACTCACATTCTTAAGACGTGCGATCTCCTTGTTGTCAGAGTTCTTGCTGGCGTCGTTAGTAATGAGCTTCACTCGCGCGGCGTACCTGTATGAGCAGCAAGTCATGTATAATACAGTGACCGAGTCATAACTTGTCTATCTACACTACATCCAACAAAACACAGGCTTACACATTATTTATTCACTGGTGTTATCTTCTTAACCAATATCTCGTGCAATATCCAGACACCTTAAAATCCCATTTGAAAATTTGCTTGTATATATATATAGGTTTCTATACTACGACATACTGATTTTGTGCATTATTAGCAGGTGGACGATTGGTCTTTAGGTTATGGCTATAGCCTACTGTAGTACACATGCTTGTAAAGTCATTAGGTGTCCTGACCATATTTTTGCTTTTTATAGCTCACCAAGTACAGATAGGAACATGATTTCTGTTTTGGACAGAAGGTTTTATGGTGGTATAATGCCTCACAGTTTTTAAAATTTAGTATTTTGGAATGGATTTGAAAAAAAAACTGAATTCAGTTTGGGGGGGGGGGGGGACTTTGGTAGTCACAGGTCCATTTTTAAGAACTCCTTTATGGACATATTTCTACCACTTAAACTGGTTGAATCATAATATGATATGCCTCATTTGAAAGAGAATAAAAAAAGTAGGTGCTAGGAAGTGAAATTTTTTAAGTAGATTCTATATTTACAGAGATATTCAAGTATTTGTTGAAAGTGGGGGGATTTTCAGTGAAATGGGCATGCTCAAACAGATGTTTACTCAATATTGATTTATAGTGAGCATTAGTGTAACATTTACCATCTCCATAAGTGGCACTGACAGTTGCTTACACACTAGGAAGTGTCATTATTTAGGTGAAATGTATATTTGATGTGCTATTCATGTATTTTTGCCAAATCCCATAATGGGAGGGGGGGAGGCAGAAGGTGTATGAGAAGATATTTTATTCATCATATTTACACACAAACAGAAGACAAAATGGTTCATAACTTTGTTTTAGGAATGAGTCAAGACCCAGTCAAATGATACTGTTTTGTAAAAGAAAATTCCACTTCCGAGCACCTACTGTTTTTTATTCTCTTTCAAATGATGCATATTATATTATGATTGAACCAGTTTAAGGGGTAGAAATATGTGCATAAAGGAGTTCTTAAAAATGGGCCTGTGACTACAGAAGTCCCCCCCCAAACTGAAATCACTATTTTTTTAAAATCCATACCAAAATACTAAATATCAAAACTGTATGGCATTGTACCACCATAAAACCTTCTGTCGAAAACAGAAATTATATTACTATCTGTACTTAGTTAGCTATAAAAGGCAAAAATGTGCTCAGGTCACTTAGTGACTCTACAAGCAGTTGTACTACAGTAGGCTATAGCCATAACCTAAAGACCAACCGTCCACCTGCTAATAAGTGTAGTTACTCATTGAAATAGTTGAATTATTCAATAAAAGGTGACATACGTGAGTGAGGTGACCGTCTCGTCAGCATTATAGTCAGCAGGGGACACATTGACAAACATGAGTGTCTTGGCATTACCACCCAACGAGTCCTGCATAAGCATGGTGAGCTTGTTGTTCCTGTATGGGATGAACGACTGCTCGCTGCTGAGCGCCGAAATAACATCACCCAAAGCAGAGAGTGATTTGTTGATGGACATAGCTTCCTGTATAACGAACATAAACAAGATAATATAACATGGGTTATGAACAAACTCATATAAAAAGAGACATGAACAATGTCATATAACACAGGACATGAGTAAGGCCATGTAAAATGGGGCACAAACAAGGTCATATAACAGAGAATATGAACAAGGTCATATAACAGAGAATATGACCAAGACATAACATGGGACATGAACATTGTCACACAACATGGGGTATGAACAAGGTCATATAATGTGGGATATGAATAAGGTTATTCAACATGGGCATGAACATGGTAATTTCTTGAACATAGTCATGCACAAGGTCATGCAACACTGGATATGAACAAAGCCAGGCAATATTGGGTATAAAAAAGGTATAGGCAATGTGAGACAATAAACAATGAAATGAATCATTAAACTGGTACATTAGAATCAGATAATATTATATAAGGATAACTGATTAACTTGCCTTCAACTGCTCTGCAGAAGCCTCAGTTTTTGCTGCACGTTCGCTTCCGGCCAAATCTACCAAGCTTAGCTTTAGAGAGGTGAAACAAATTGAGACGTACAAAGTCACATAAAAGCATTGATGTATCTAGATACATGTATGTGTGTGTATGCATGTCACTTTTTAAAAGATATCTTCATTATTGTCCTCAATGTTTTCAGGATTGTCTTGTATCACAAGTACCAGTATTAAAGTGAGCTGAAGATTTCGGGCCACGTCACATATTCATTATTCAGTCGCGACCGAAGTGACACTACACGCTATCATGGTGCTTCGCTGAGAGTCAGATTATTGACAGGCTACGTGAAGTATATAAACCATTGGCTGTCTTTTGTTCCCTTTCTTAGCTGTTCGCTATTAACGGATATTTTCTTTTTTTCAAAGGATTTACTACCGGAACATTATCAGCCACGATATATACGCACTAGAGGTAGACTTTGTAGGCTTTTACTTCTTGTTGAGTATATGCATAAAGCAGTGGAGCATTGCCGCACCTTACAGTATCTCCTTATAACAGCAGTTTTTTTCTCTATAGGCTTAATGTTAAGAACTCATACTCCATGGCTATGAAGGTATTGTACCCAATACTCAATGGCTAATTGGGTGACTTTTTTTATTGATTTAAAATGTTTCTGATCGTGCATATGTGGTGAGATAAAATCAGAAACCCACCCAATGGAAAAAACTTCGTCCGCACTTCACCATGTTTGACTGCTATGTAATTCGCTCAGCTTTGCTTCATGAATTACTCCGAGGTCAAACTCGGTGTATAAACCAAGTTATTTTCATCTCATGAGTTTCCTTACACATTTCTATGACAATAGCTAACAATACCTGTATTAAAAACAAACCTATTTAACCAAAGATGAAGTAGAACCTGCGCTACTGAGCCACTTACCTTTCCTTTGACCACTTGTCCAGAAACTTTGTTTGTGCTCTCCACAATGATTCCAACAACCAGATGGGAGCGCGAACTTTCAGCGTTCATTTCTGGAATGATCATGCCATTTGATGAGTATTTATTGGAAACCCAATATCAACAGGCCGACAGGCCCGTGTTTGGAGTTTAACAAATTTACTTTTACATCTTTCTTAATAGTGTATATAGCTATAATATCTTTTTATTTGAACTGTGGCTGACTTTTAGATTTTTTTTTCCTCATAAGCCTTTCCATAATGCATGCCTAAACAAGATATCTAAAAAGAAATACAAATTTGGAAGACATCAATAATCAGATTAAAACTGTAATTGATTGATTTCCAAAATATGGCTTAATCATATACACATCTCTTTCAACTATCATTGGTGGACTTATCAAAACATTTGTTGAACCAGGCGAAGAGTGGCCTCCCTAGCAGTGACTTACTGGTGGAGGCGACGTGACGCGTTTTGGAGCCCTCCTCAAACAGAGTCCACAACTCTTTGCTGTTTCGGGCCGTCTTGATCTCCGCACCCTGGACTACCACCATGCCCTTCTTGTCCTTCTTAATGTCCATCTTGTCCTAATAACAATGGATTAACTGGCTTAGTAGCATAGATATATTAAGTAACATTAGAGGACTGGTAGTTATTTGCATCAAAGCGAAAATCCTTGTTGATACCTACTGAATCCAATTGATTAAAATGTTTTAGTATAGGGGAAGTATTCACGTAATATGTTTTTAGATTTAGTTAGGGTATCATATTTTCATGTGTCAGCATAGCTGTTTAATTCCTTTTTCTTTTGTGTTTTTATTGGTCTCATAATCATGTAACACTTACCAAATCTAGGCATAAAATACAAAACTTTTGATTATTGTCTAACATCTATACACTTAGCCTGATGAAGGCTGATATTGTTTCAATGTTGGTCACATTGTATGCATTGTTATTTCATTCATCAAATGCATGTCCTGAGGGTTTTTGAAACTCGCGAAGTTTTTCACACACACTTTGGGTTATTTCATCATCACTTCATCATTCACATGTCTGTCTGCCATCAACATAAATATCATACTTGCAAAGAAAAATTGTCCACAACTCTTTTAAAATAGAACCTCTTAACACAGAAAGGTCGATATGGATAACAGATCTGTCCATTGTAAACTAATAGATTTAGGAACTTAAACCCTTGAATGTAGAAATAGTGTATAATGGTACATAACATAAATGTATCATTGCCAACATAATTTGAAATATACATGGAACTCAGGCATTTAATTATATGGTACAACCTAATATGTAGAAAAGAGCTAACAAGCTGTGGCCCTTGGAATCGCTATGCTACGTGCATTTTACATCTACGATTGGGATAAGCTATGCGTCATGCCTTTATTACACTTTGGATAATTTCATTCGGACATAACGATTGAAACTGGTTTGATGTGCTGCGTGCGGAGAATTGAGAAAACTTATAATTACGAAACATACGGTGGCGTTAAGAAATACGTAGGATTCTCAAGAGACAGTCCATTTTTCATTTCAAATATTGTGTGATCTCAAACAAAAGTACAGGGTGGGAGCATCATTATATCAAATTGATTTGAAGAGAATGAATCAGATGAAGCAAGCGACTATGCATTGTCTAGCAGGGACATGAAGATCAGTGGCCATAAGAAAACATTCAATTATGGAAAGTTGATGATATAAACATATGTCTGAAGTTTTTTTTAACAATAAGGTGGCTGATCTTTGTGTCCCTTGCTAAAGGTAGTAGTTAAGATAACACCCGTCTTACCGCTTTCTGGAATGAAATTCAACGGTTGATTAAAAGTGCACATATGAAGTAATATATCGTAACTTAATACCGGCAAATGCTTACGAGAGACTTATTACATGTACATGTATATCTTTATTTAGTTTTTGAGATGCTTATTATATAGAAAACTGACAGCTGGTTGATTAATGGTTGATTAATCATATGGATGGAGCAATACAATGATATCAATAGTCAATCGAATACAAATCTACGATAGACGTTCTATATACAGTTAACAAAATGTATACGCAACTATATATCCAATCCAGATTTTTAAAAAGTCATTTGTTTTAGATATAATTCTCAATAAACCCAATAATCACTAGCTACGAAAAACATTTGTTTTTCTTGGTAACGTCCAGAACCTATAGTATAAAAACAGTGACATTAACAAAATGATTTTACTGAGCTACTAATATGCAATGTAAAGCCCCGTTGTTCATCGTTGTGCACTGAATGACGCAATGAACATGAGATGAGTTAACGCTAATTTCTAGTTCTCACCGGAAGCCGAAGCTTTCATTCCGTCTCAATACTATTAATATGGCCATATACCATTCTTATGGATAGCATAATCTTTAGCAAAATGGTTTTATTGGTTATAAATCTTTTTAAACCCTCACTTAATACAACATGCACTGAGGCACTCCTCGCGAAAAGAGGACTAATATGCAGGTTTGGGAGAATGAATTCTTTTTACTTTTGACAATTAAATTTCAACATTTCTTTGCTTGAATAGAATTGGTGAATGTTACCAAAGGAATTTTAATGATAAACATATGCCTCTATTTTATTGAGGCATGCATTTATACGATACAACAAGAAATAAATGAGGTGTGGGTGGGTGGGAATATATACTATGTGTGTTGTAGTTGCGTGGGTTTCAGGTGAAGAAGACGGAATTGGTGTGTGGCTATGGGTAGATGTGTGAGTGTGAGTGTCATTTGTTTAAATAACACGAGGTGGCGACAAACCAAATTAGGGTTCCCAACCCGATACTATCCCAAAAATGTCAAGTCATTTTCACATCCGAATCTTACCTCATTGCCACTGGACTTGTTGAAGAGATCCAGGAGTTTATCATTGTAAAGCTCGAGCATATACACTTGCACTTTGAAGTCAAACTTGCCCCTGTTATGGACGAAAAACAAAGACAATTAAAATGAATGATTTGTAAGACTAATTACATTTTTTTACATGCTTGTTTTGATCAACAAAGAAAATACCTAGTTGCCTCTCTTTTCCTGTTAGAAAATAATAACTCCTTGTCCATAAATTTCGATAGAAAAAAAGTCTGGGAAATAACACGTTTTTTTCTGACATCCCTTCAATAACAGCTCAGTTACTGAGCGCAGTCTGATAAAACCTTAAGTAGCCGACCGAACTCAAAGCGTCCTGGAGTCAGCGCAAGATCCACGTATTGCTAAACATTGTCTCTGCTTCTGCAGGCAAAGGAAACACCGCCTCTTAGAGTATGTCCCAAATTTATGTACTCCAGCATTCTATGTGTAATACACCTAACTAGTAAGACACATCTAGGGTGTTATTCAATGTTTTAGACACGAGTGTTATCAAATGTAAATCACTTACTTCTGTTCATCTGTCAGCTCAAAGATCCTATCAAAAGCTCGCGGTGCAATACCCGGGCTGGTGCCAGAGGAATCTCCGATGACTGTGTATGTCTTTCCTGAGCCTGTCTGACCGTAGGCGAAGATGCAGACGTTGTAACCGTCTACGGCAGACTGAATGAGGTTCTGTGAAAACACAAAGAATGCAGAGTGAGGAGCACACCGTCATACACTTCTACTCTATTCAGAGATTCCAGCGTGGTCTTCAAAAAGTCGGGGGAAAATACCAACCCTGCTTAACTCCTCTCTATATCTCTATCATGCTATAGATATTAAAGCAGACAATTCAAATAAACCGGAAATAATCTGAAAACTGGCCTCTCTATGTAATATAAATATTTTTAGAATCTTAAATTACTTTGCAGAAATCATTTCTCCGTCATTAGGTAATTTAGCACTTTTAAAGGGATGCAGTTTCTTCCAGGTATCTGAACAAACATGCTGATATCTAACATTAATTTTTTTAATTTTTTTTACTTACATAAATTTAATCTTTTTGAATGTTGTGGTTTTAATACGCATACAGTACATGACGTGAGCCTGTAGCGTGAATGGTCGGCCATTTTGCTGAGTAACTCACGTTTGTGTCCTCAAAGACGCGATCCTGAGAGTGTTCAGGCATGAAGATGCTGTCGAACTGGAACTCCTTGGTACCACGAGACCCGTCCACATGGATCGTGTACTCATCCGGTGACTTGCAGATGGCTTGACATCCCTGTCAGGGTATGAGGCAGCAGCACAAATGTACAATCAACATCTCCAAGATCAAGGTAACTAAGATTGAGCTACCAACCTCTTATATATAACCCATCTGCATCGTCCTATAATTTTCTTTTTTGATACCTGCTGATGATTGATTGTTCAGAATGATATGACGATGCTGTACTACGTTGGAACTAAAAAACTTGCCTTGGTGAGAGTTCTCAATAATAATAATAATAATAATAATAAAAAAAAAAAAAAAATATGCATGCCGTGATGGCTTCTCTTGCAGTATTTGGTTATACTGGTAGATTGAACAATTAAAATGTGACGTATACTATCTGTGCCACTGTTTAAATAACGTCATTTGATGAAAAAATTTGGATCGTAGTGGTAAGGTGTTTCAGTCACTGTATCACTTGAGAATATAGGTGGGTTTATAGATCTAACTCTAATAGGGACCTCGAAATGGATCGATGGGTGTTCCTCATAAGGAAAGTGGGAGCGGCGCCTAATTACTAGGAGCAGTTTCATTACAATCTTGTCGCCGGGTGCAAAATCACTCAGGTTCATAAAATTCAGGTAATTTTATCCTTTTCAGTCTGTATTGTATTGTATAGGGTGGAGGTTTTACATGATGGTCCTCATATTGTGGTATCTTGTTTTGGAATATTTTCAATAAGTAGGTAATTTTCAATAAGTAAGTAATCGACCATATGAATCATATAGTGACATCACTTACCCTGTCTTTTTCACTCTTGCTCATGGGCCTCACTCGACAGTACACACGAATCTTTCCCTTCATGTCTTCCACCATATTGTAGTACTTCTTCCGCAAGATCTGTGGTGGACATTTAAAAAAAGATTTTAAATAGAAATAGTTTTTCTCCCATACAAAAAGAACATATACGTTATACCTATGTTTTGGATGGAGCTAGCGAAGAAAAAAGGTATTCTTCGATACATGTGTATATATTTTCATTTTCTGTTCACAAAGAAAAATGAAACAATGTCTAAGTAATCTTATGAACAAAAAATCATACGAATTGTTGTAGCTTACTTTTCAATTGTATCATGAGAGGGACTTTAATAGCAGTAACAGGAACGGCATTTACAACATATGCAATTAAATGCGTCTTGACTGGGTTGAATCTGTCCGGGGATGGTATTATGTCAGGCTTGAAACATACCCTCTCGGAGTTATAGTTTTCAGTGAGCTCCTTG
Source organism: Alentia gelatinosa (assembly GCA_950022655.1). NCBI lineage: Eukaryota > Metazoa > Annelida > Polychaeta > Phyllodocida > Polynoidae > Alentia > Alentia gelatinosa. Next base: position 43,811,762 of record OX465583.1, on the reverse strand, counting down.
TTCTCCTCGTTGAGTTTCTTAACGGAGGCCGTGAGTTCCTTGACCTTGGCGGCGTTCTCCAGCCCCTCGGCGGCGGCCACGCCAAGCCCCTCCATCTCCGCCTTCAGCTTTACCAGCTCCTTGTCCTTAACTGTGTTATCCTGTCACAAGAGAGGGCATCGTATAGGACCAGAAAAATGCAAAATGAGATATCTTAACGTTGATTCAGTAAGCAATTCGAAAAATATTCCACGACGAGGGAAAATACGACAGGTTCACGCCTATAGCCTATTCTCTGGACTTGCAGGAGTCTAGATGACGATTGCAACCAAACTGAAAATTCAAGTGATTAACCACACAAGTACATAAACTATATTACCATGGTTTCGATCTGCGATGATGTTGCCATCATGCAGATCAAAATCATGGTAACGTTGTATTTATCATTCAGCATGCCAAATATTGTCCACAGAGAGACAAAATAGCCGCCGATCTTCTCACGCACTACTTTCAATGCTCGGGACCAAGGAGAATATAGCTTTTCGTATTCTACTTAGGGGCAATCTGTAGGCTCCATAGGTTTAGTATGAAAATTCCGTCTTAGTTGGATAATTTATTTTTAATTCAAGTTTTATTTAATGACGTTACAATCGTTCATGTGTTTCCAGACGATCTTCCACGCTGGCGTCAACACAGAAAATACACATATTCACCAAGAAAAAAACAAAAATACTGTAAACAATGGCAGTTTATATCTTGAAGTACATGTTAATCATTCTTACTTTGGTCGATTCCGCCAATTCCTCTTCTCGCTTCTTCAAATTTTGCTCGTTCTTTTCATTTTTCTTGGAGAGCTGGTCAAGTTTCTTCTCCAATTCCTTGAGGACCTTCTCTTGCTTCTTTCGCTCACGCTGTGAAATAGAAGTACAGAATATTTTGTTCTTTTAAAAAAAATTCCGCATCAAACGTCATAGAACTTCACACATTCACCAGTATCCTGCGTTATGAAGAATGACGCATCATGAGGCATCTTGTGTAAGGGCGGTACATTTCAGGACAGCTAGGATTAGATAAATGAACAATAAATATCTTAAGTCTTGAAGAATGAACTCATAAAATTGGTTGCAATTAAATTTTTCCTCTAAATTTCTCTAAGATTTCACCATTGTGTTCAATCGTGCATTCCTTAGGTTGAAATAGTATCTCTCGGGTCGTTAGTTAATTCACCCGAAGTACACATGAGATGACGCACCTCGGCTTCTATGTTGCCGCCTCCCGCGCTCTTCTGTGCCGATTTCAGTTCGTTCTCCAGTTGTTTGATCTTGTTGTTAGACTCGCTGAGTTCCCGCTGAGACTGCCTCAGCTTCTCCTGGGTGGCCTTGTCTGGTCCCGCTTTGTCCGCTTTCCCCGCCTGCAAGATTAAAAATAAATAAATATTAAACAATTAATATGTGGCTAGCACATTTATTTAATCAATATCGGAACACTGTAGGCGTTTGTTGATAGATACCAAAACAAATAAAAAATTATGAATACTAGTTAACAACATGAATCAACCAACCAATAGGTAAATATTTTGTTTGTTATAAACACATATTCGTTTTTATATACTTAAACGTGCCTACCTTGGTCGCACCAACAGCTGCGCCGCTCGCGACAGCCACTTCTAGATGCTGAATTTTCTTTTCAAGTGCACCAATCTTCTTCTCTTCTTGCTTGGCCCGGTCTTTCTCTCGCTTCTCATACTTTGCGATTGCTTCCTTCAATTCCTTTTCCTTCTCTGCTTTTAGTTGCTTGAGCTTTTGCTGTTAAACCAAGGTTGCAATTTTGTATAATAGACAGGTTTTCTTTGGTTGCAGGTGCATATTTATAACAGTCAATGATTTTATCATAATGATTGTAATAGTTTCCTTTATTGGAGGAAGGATTGGGAAAATAAAGTATCAAGGATGGTAGCTCTGTCCTAGGCAGCAAGGTATAACTTTTTCACTCCGGAAAAACGACACTGGGATACTTTAAAGACATGGCAATACAAAAATACCCCATAAAAATGGTATCTAAGGTGTACAGATGCAGTGTATTATATCATAGTTTTACGTTTTCGGAAAGTGAAGAAATATCCCTTTCATAGAAAATAAGGTATACGTCTAGTCGCGTTAAGGCTTATTAGAAACAACAAGAAATGCAGATATTTTTCAACACAGAATTGATGTTTTGATACTTACATCAGACTCGGCTGACACTGTCTTTTTCTCGCTACTCGATTTTTCAAGAGCAACCATTTTGGCCTTCATCTGTTTGATCTCGGCTTGAAGCTCTGTGTTGGCCGACAACTTAGCATCCTTTTCTTTAACCGCTGCAGCCTATCAATATTACCCATAAAAATTAAGTCAGTAACAATTACCACAATGAGTATAATGAATTTGACCAGAACTGTAGAACACATTCAAATCCTTCTATCTCGAGGCCAGGATTAATATTTCACATATATTCAATTCATTTAATTTCTTTCTGTCTCAATTAAAAAAACAACCATATACAGAGACATCATATTAAGGAAAAGGATTTTACCAGTTTGGCTTTCAGGGCCTTTATTTCCTTCTGAGTGTCTATGGGAACATTAGCCAAACGCGCTTTGTCCAATTCCTCAGCCCGAGTCTCAGCAGCTGTCAATTTCTGAAGAGAAACCACGATTACATTAATGTTGCAGCTAGTGGATTACCAGTGTGACATGCTATTACATAAAACAACAATAACATACCAAAATCTGTCTAGTTTTCACGATGAGTTTCAACCAAGGATGATACCAAGACATTACTTATGCGAAAAGTGAATCTTGATTCCGGTTCAGCGAAATTGTCCTCACTTTATCAGCATTGGACTATTTGATTTGTAATATGCAATTGAAAAATAACTTATATGATTTTGCCTTTGTTTTATTACCAAAATTAAATCATATTCGTGCTGTTATAAATACGCCAGAGCCACCGAAGACTGACGATATAAATGGCGTTCACAAAGCTGTTATTGAAGATAGAAAAACATAGTCAATACACGATTCAGTACTGGGAGATCGCGTTGAGAACTGCACAACAAACAGAATACAAAATATATAAGTTCAATTACAAAGATATAGCCACAATTTGACAGCCAAACCTGTGGAACTTATAACCATCACGTCCATTGAATGGAGAACTGCATTAAAAAACACAGCCTTACTGACAGATAACCAGACACTAACCAGTTGCAGGTTGGTGATCTCGGCCTTGGACTTGTCACTGGAGGTCTCCAGGGCGGCGGCGTGCAGGACAACCTTCTCCTGGAGGTCGGCGGACAGAGCCTCGAGCTGGGCCTGCACGGCCTCGAGCTCGTCGCGCGTCATGGCGTGCGCCGACTTCTCCTGCGCCAGCCGCGCGTCCGCCTCGTCCACCTGAACCTGCAGCTCCGAGATCTGCCCGCTCAGCTCCTGTGTCGGCAAGCGAGAGAGAGCGATGAGTGGTCTTACACCAGGTACCGATGATGTATTTATGATAGAAAGGGCGGGGCGTGTAAACCTAACAAATATTGTTCAACTAATAGACGACTGCTGTTGTCTTCGTCAGCAAGACACGTTATATTGCGACCTAACTATGTATTTCATGTACACATAAATTCAATACAGCAGTCCACAATGGGCGTCTAAACCGTTTTCCAGTCTTATCTTCTTGTACCCGAGTTCAGGGGTTTTCTCTGCCATTCATCACATAAATTAGGAGTGTAGTATAACTTTATATTCAACTACATGTAGCTCTATTTGTGTTCCTTCATAAGCTAATACACATGTACATAGAACTTCTATCTCCTGTATATACATGATAAATAAAAATTGATTTAAAAATGTACTAAATTGTCAAAGCATCAACTCTATTTACTACAACTTAAATTCAGTATACAATGTATACCAATTCTCTGTTATTATATCTATCAGCCTTTCCACCATTGCAATATATACCTCATTGAAATATTGTTACGTTCCGAGATTTACATTCACCTGCACCCTCCCCCCACTTGCTGATCAATATTGGGGAAGGACTGTTGCCCTCTCACGTTATGCCGGCATACATGGTGTACGGGCATTTCACTCTTGTCAGCCAACTAGATCAGTAGTGTATGATAAACGTGCAGAACGAATTCAATCGTCTCTCCTCATTAAGATACTTCGGATAGACCACTCCATCGTATTGTGTCAATATAGAGAACAAATCAATTGATAAGGAAATGACAATGCAGATCTACCTCTAGATCATCACCGGAACTTGCAGCTATGGCGACGGCTGCGGCGTCCAGGGAGGCACCTGACGCAAGCTTCACCTTCAGTGCCTGCATCTCCTTCTCAAGTTTCTTAAAATAGACAATATAAATCATAAGTCAAATACTTCCTTGGTACCTTCCTATATAGGAAAAGGTCAATCTTATTCAAATGACCACATACAAGATTTTAAAATTCTGATCGGAGATTTCATAAACAAAATGAAGCATAAAGAATATATTCAAAAAAATGCAGCTACATAGTGAGATTACTCTTGCCGACAGAAAAAAGACATTACTTCTCCAATACATTGACTCAGGGAGTCTTCAGACTGATTATTACACAAGTCAAGCCATAACTGTTAGTTACCTCATAGTTGTCCTCGAGTTCGGTTTTCTTGGTCTGAAGTTCCTCATTCTCCTCCTGCAGTTGTTCGATTTTCTCATTGAGAGCGTCAGTGTCTGCAGTAACTGGATAACGTAAAATAGAAAGGTGAAATGATGGGTAATATCCTGCTCCTCTAAACAAATCCCGTTTTTTTAGGCAATATACTATCGTAACTTTTCATAGGCAAATAAACATTCCATCGATTTAATTTCAGATTAATTCAGGCTGACACTATATATGTAGTAAGGTAACCTAGAATAATCATAATACAACATAATAGTAATACCCTTCCACTGGAGGCCTATATTCTTTGGACAAAAGAAAACCTCCGTCGACAATAAATAAAATATCAACCTGATTCTTCATGATGATAACCGACATGGACTTCACACCCCACCATTAACCCTTTAAGGACGAATGATGCCTTGAGGCATCAACCGGCCGAGGACGAATGATCCATCAAGGCATCATTTCTCTTAAACCTATAAAATTGTTTTTGGCAAGGAAATAATTTATCAATATACATGAAATCTTCAGAAAATGCAGGTATAATATCAAAATTAATATCAGTTAGTTAAAATTAGTGAAATATTATTGATTACCAATAATATCACGTGATGGAACATCAAATTAGGACTTTATCCAAAATGTGTCCGTCCTTTAGAGATATACACTATCACTAGCACCCATCCTTATGGTGACAGCTCTGCCACAGGTGGCCGTCCTTAAAGGGTTAAAACAATGTTTTGTTAATTCCATTCACTGCGCCTTTTTGCAGTTTGGTAAAGTTAAAGAGACACGTACCACTGACGGCAGCGGCTGCCGTGACTGCCAGCTGAGCCTTGACCACGGGTTTCTCGGGCACAGCGCCTGTGACGATCATCTGTAGCGCCTGCAGCGTGAGCTGGTGGTCGTCAGTCTGCTCCGACTCCTCCGCCGACTGCAGCGCCTTGAGCCGCTCATTAACGAGGTCGGCAGCTTTCTCCGCCTGGCCGTTCACCTCCCGCACCTGTGAGAGGTTCGAGAATGTGGATCATATTCAGTAGGTCTCGTTTCAAGGCTAGATGTGAGAAAATGTATGTGGTGTAGATGTTGCCTCAGCGATTTCCGACCATGGGTAACCTTTGTGTGTTTGTTTCCTTTCCAGCTCGATGCGCCCAACAAATTAGGAACCCGTACTAGGTGGGAGTAGATTGAGGGAACTAATAAATACCCAGTTAGTATAAAAGAAGGGTCATTATTTCTTATTTCTGGGCTTCAGTTTTTCATGGAGAATTATAGGCCATTTCTTATAGTAAGAAATGACCACCGCGTCCATCATGACCTCAAGGTCCCAGTGTGATTTCACGAAAATGGCTGATGAAAACTACATTTTCAAAAAAGTATATTTTTGACAGTTAATTACATCTAGAATTATCCAAGCAATCAAAGCCAGGTGAACGTAAAGTCAGCACATACAGCTAGTTAACAGTGTCTTATGCAAATCTGAAACTCAGACCATTCAGACAAAGGGAAGTATAGGATAGTAACTAATGTAAGGACATCATGAGTTGGGTCAAACCTCGCGGACGGTGATCTCCAGTAAGTTCTTTGAGGTCTCGGCTTCTTCTGTAATTTTAGCCTGGATCTTCAATGCTGCCTTCAGTTGCTTGCCAACGGCCTTTTTCTCTTTCTCCACTTTCTTGATGCGATCCTCGAGGTCTTTTGTTTGACTCTAAATACAAAAAAACAAACGATTAAAGATGATGCTATATATATTCCCACCTGTAATATGAATGGACTTGCCACTAGTCACCGATGAACTGTGATCTAAAGTAGGGAACTAATCATGGTGTTCACAGAGAGAAATATCTTAATCTATATTTATTATAGCTTATCTGATCGTATGCAGCTTGCAAAGTCCATATGGAAAACACAACTATATATCTTTCTGATGATGTATTATTGCTAGATAAAACCTTTAGCAATTCGACATGGCAGGTCTGTTCTTTCTCTATGACACGGATGTGGAATGTAAATACAATGCTTACACTGTATTATATGATACTTTTGATTTTAGTACAGGTTCTTTATTGGATAACTCACCGCAGCAACTCCAACTGCAAGACCCGCTGCAAGCTGACCTTCGAGACTGGTGATCTTGGCCTCCAGTTTGCTGATCTGGAACACATGTGTAAGACATGAGAAGACCGAATGGAGAAGATGATACAGCAGAAAGAATGCACGAACATATCAATATTTTCTTGAATATGTTTTCATTATAATCTGATTTGTATGGAATTCATCGTAAACCACTCTTAAAGCCATGAACTTATTTCACCCAGTAAAATAACAACAAAGGGCGCTACTTACCTCTGCCTTGGCTTGCTCGAGCTCGGACTGGAGATCACTGATCTTTCCTCTAAGTTCGCTGTTCTCGTCTTTGTCAGCAGCGATCTGAGACTTCAATTTGTCTACGTTGGCCTCAGCTTCCTGAAGGGCCGCCACCACTTCTGGATCGGGCACTTTTACCTGAGTAATGCACATTTATTATTACATATCACTTCAAGGTACTATAAGAACATGAATGCCGGTGTTAACGCCTCATGTTCTGTAGTCACATATAAAGAGATAAGAACAGATCCAGGAGCATGTGTGGAAGTACTCACATCTTAAACATATCCTGTTTTAATCAGTTTGAGTTACCTCAGTATATCTTCAATAAATAAATCTACACATAACTATAACGAGCCGTCTTCAGCAATCAACTCGCTTTTTTTAAATTTTTTTATTTATCCTGGAAAATTTAGGCTCTGGGCCTGCATAATGCACAACTATGGCAAGCCACTAATGTTCTTCTAAAGAAACATAATAAGGAATCGAATCGTGCGTCTAAATAAGCCACACCCTAGGGTAAAGGAGAGGGAGAAGTTTACCTCCACGATCTTCACTTCAGGTTCCTGGATGGTGATGGGAGTGACGGCTACAGCGGCGACTGTGGGTACCTCTCCCTTCTTGAGAGTCTCCAGCGTGTCGATCTGCTGGTCCAGGGACTTGACCATGCCGTCAGCCTCAGCACGCGACACGTACAGCTCCTTGATCGAGTCAGGTCTGACAAACAACATATACGACTTAATATGCAAGTATTAATTCAATGAAAAGCAGATGTTGCATTAAATTAAATCGGAATGCAATATTTGGCCAATTTGAATAAACCAATTGGACAAGATGTAGAATTCTATCTACCGTTGCTATACCTTGATTCCCTGTGTTTTATGAGGTTTATACCGCATAGTAAAGCTTTACTTTTTTTTAATTGCCTTGAATTTAGCCAAACTTTATGATGCCTTGAAAGTCTAATTCGGACGAAACCCTATTTCCCACCCCCTTTTTTGTGTATTTTGCAATATCAGATCCCAAAATCTGCTTGGTTCACTTCACTGCCCTTTCGTTAAAACGATATATGGAGAGTGTACCAATCGCAATGAGTCACGGTTGCTAAGGATGGCCAGTATCTCATTGTTCTAAAAGCAATAGCATCCGTGTGATAATATAGCAACCGTTTGGATATGACTGGAAACTGTTATTCTCAAGGTAGCATCTGGCTGAGCGAGAAGTGTATTTGCTGGGTTCATACAATTTACTTTTTATATTGAGACCATGACATATTTGGAGCCCACTATGCCATATTCCCCACCTTCTGGTGTAATACTACAAACAAAGTTGAGGGTAAGAAGTCTCACTTTTCATCTTCGGTGGGGTCTCGGCCGTTCTTCTCACGGAACTCGGCCTCCCACTTCTCAAGGTCTCGATCCATCTGAACCCTCTCCTCCAGCATAATGTCGCGGTCAGCTTCAGCCTTAGAAATCTTCTCCTGCAGAAAAAAAATCAGAATATTAATCACACAGTGTATACTCCTTAATAACATGCCTGGTGTAGTCCCAAGAAGCAGAATCATAAAAAAGCCATATATTTTACACCATGCGATGGCTATACGTCAGTTTACAAGTTTAAAGTTACAAAGGGCATACTCTAATATGATTTACATCCCTAGATGTTTCCTAATTTCACAGGTTTTTTTCACAAGAGGAAACTGCACGGATTTGCCCTGCAAATGTTTTGTGAATGTTCAAACACATTACTATTTTTCTTATTTCATTTCATGCATTTCTGGTTTGGTTGATTCAAATGTATTCTAAATTGAGGTGAGGTAAATTGAATTGATTGTCATCAGAATGCTGATTCAATAAAGTCCAGACTTAACAAAATATGTTTGAAAACATTGACACACAAACCCAAAAGCATAATTAGATGCCCAAGGAACCGGTCACGGCGAAACCTTGACATATGCCACAAGATTAGTCTATTCTAATCCTTTATTACAAAATCTTTGTAGTAAAACACAGCTAATTGCTGAGTTACAGTCGCTACGGGTTTCTAGTCACCGCTAGGATACGGTTATTGATATAAATGATGCCACACCTGTCAGTGCTCCATGGTTACAGTGGTTTGGGGCAGTTCTAAACTGTCATTCAAGGTAACATCGCTTAGGAAGAAGGACGTTGCCTCATCCTCTTTTCAGATAATTATATCAGAGCAGCTTTTCTTACAAACGTCAGTATCAGTGTCTTAGGTGTTAAGACTTTATCCATGTAAATACTATCGTAAAACTGGATGAGGTTTAATCTTGTCCACCGTATTCCACGACTGGAGTTTGGCAAAGTGACTTCATGAGGCGAAGCCGAGTGAAGCCCGGAGCCAAAACTTCAGGAGTGGAATGCGGTGGCCAAGATTAAAACAAATCAGGTTTTGATTTTATCCTACCCTATCTCCTCGAATTTGGAATATTACGTGATAACAATGCTGTATGCCACTAGTGGCATATAAAACTCCGTATGCCAGTCAGCGTGGCATACGGAAACCCAATGTTAAGCCTATGGGATTTTATATTAGGGGTAGGATAATATCGTAAAACTGGATGAGTTTTAATCTTAGCCACCGTATGCCATGACTGGAGTTTGGCATAGTGACTTCATGAGGCGAAGCCGAGTGAAGTCCGGAGCCAAAACTTCAGGAGTGGCATGCGATGGTTAAGATTAAAATGAATCAGGTTTTGATTTTATCCTACCCCATCTCCTAGATTTTGGAATATTATGTGATAACAATTCTATATGCCACTAGTGGCATACAAAACTCCGTATGCCAGTCAGCGTGGCATATGGAAACTCAATGTTAAGCCTATGGGATTTTATATTAGGGGTAGGATAAATAACAATACCAAACGACTTACTTCAGCTTTAGACTTGTCCTCCACGGCTGCAGTGACGGCGATGGCGGAGATGGCAGCAAACTGAGCACTGAGCGCTACGTACTTAGCCCTCAGCTCAGAAAGCTCTCCTAACTGATTCTTCAGGCTCTCGTATTTCACCTTCCACTCCTCCTTTTCCTATAGAGTAATAGGGGAATATAACTGACAAAAATACTATGGACCTGAATTAACGACAATCACTCTCACACTGTAACCTATCTGTCCTTGAAAGATCTTGAAAACATAATGCAAAACGAAGAGAAAAACAATATCTGAGTAATATTGGTGCTATTCTGAAGCAAGCTGTTATCAATATAGATACATAATTCTCATTATTTCATTTGTAATCTAGAACAATCAAAAAGTGTGAGCGGCAGTCTCACTAAGAGACAGTAATCGAAGAAATGTATCATACTGTGTGCTTAATCCACATCTGTCCCACATCGTTAAACACCATAGCTCCATCACATTGGTAGACATACCTTGTTAGCAGTGTTGAGCTCACCCTGGAGGATCACGTGGTCCTCCTGGAACTTAAGGCGCAGCGCTGCGAACTCCACCCGCTCCTTCTCCAGGGTCTGGCGGTCGGTTGCCATGGCGAGCCGCTCGGCCGCCATGTTGCCGCGTTCCTCCTCCATGCGGGCGCGGTCCTCCTCCGACAGGTCGGCCACCACCACCGCCGGCTCCGACGCCGCCTGCCGAGACGCAGCCAAACCATATCACGTTATCATTATTTGAAGCATGAACCTCGACCTTCTTTTGGATGCTACACATGTTAAAAGATACTAGGAACGAGAAATATTTTGATAGGTACCTACTTATTGGATCAATAGATGGTGCTAAGTTCTTTTATACAAACAAAATTAATAATAATATGTATCCTGGTGGTAATTTTTTTCTCATTCACTATCTTGTTTTTCAACATTGAATAGCTGTTGGAAAAAAAAAAAATTCCAACAGCTATTCAATGTTGAAAAACAAGATAGTGAATGAGAAAAAAATTACCACCAATGAAGCACAAATTACGGCCCCTGTACGAAGCTCATGAACATGAGGAAAGGCAGGATAAGGAAACCCCCGGGTTTTTCCAATCCATCAAATAACGCTATCATTTTTTTTCAAACATTAAGGGTAGAAACACCTACACTTGGACCACAGACAAATAGCAGCTGGCACAGCACCTCACCTGATGAGACCTCTTGGAAGGTCGAAACCAAAGAAAGGCAAGCATTCAGTAATCCCTCACTACACACGGAAAATGTGGAAAATATCACCAAGGTTAGGGGATACAAGGCTTCCCATACCTACAAAACACTCTACACCACCACCCTCCCTCCTGCCCTCTCCCCAGTTCGCACCCCCAACACCCACCCCCCACCACTCTCCACTACACTAAGTGGAGAGGCCTAGAGTGTACACCCCTAACCACCTGACCGATCACACTCAGTCAGGCTTGACCACCACCGCAAAACACGCCACAAGGCGCGAAATTTGGAGAACGCCATTTTTGGCGGGAAATGATCGGGAATATAAACCGACTCAGGGTTAGCCTTTCCTCACTGTGGTCCTGAGCTCCCTCTGCTTCGTCTAACGAACTAATAATATGTATCCTGTACTTATTTAGAAAAAAAACGAGACCTGCTTCCGTTGCAGAGCATCTTTTAGCACGTTATTTAACTGACTTAACCCTTTAAGGACGACCGCCTGTGGCCGGATTACTTCCTTCTAGAGGAAACAACTTGCCAGTGTGCCGCTAGGGGACGACGGGTAAGAACGGATATTACCTTTATACTGTCATATGCACAGGTTCCAATAGGCAATCATGTGATTTTTTTCCCATTTATACCTCAATCCTACCTTGTCTTCACAAAATGTTCAAATTTAATTAAAATCCGATGATTAATTACTTATAGAAATTCATCATTGTAAATAGAGAAAATGATGCATTGAGCCAGCATGCGTCCTTACTGCGGTGATGCCTCCAGCATTCTTGCTTTCTTTAACGGTCAATATGACTGAACTTACTTAGCTCCTTTGAGTTGTGATTCGCATTCAGTGCGTGACGTACCTGTGACGTGGCGACGACGGCGGCCGCCGTGACCAGATGCTCCTGGTTGGTTTGCTCCAGCTCGGCCAGGAGGCGTTGTAGTCTCTCCACTTCCTTCTTCTCGGTCTCCAGTGCGTCGGCGGCCAGCTGCAAAACAGAACAGCCATCTCAATGTTCACAGTTCTCGGCCCGTGGGAATGCTTAAGCGTGCTACCTACCATATCCTTAGAAATGCTAGATAACATTTTACCATAAATCAGTATTCATATGGGCAGCGTCATTCTACTTTGCCTATTCCACAGACGTGGTCTTCGAGAAATGTTCCCATTGACCCGCAAATTATTCAAATTAATTTTACATCTTTCCTTCACCTCAATTGCCGTCCATTATAATCATGGTAATCAACATGTCAAAATTAGATTAACTGCAAGCTTGTTAGTCTTACCTTTTGCTCGTCGTCGTGCTTTGCAATCAGTATCTTGATTTCATCCTCATGCTTCGTTTGTAATTCTTCGTACTTTGACTCCATTTCCTTCATGCCTACATTATGAAATGGGCACATCGCAGTTTGAATATGTATGTAATATCTATGAGGGCCAGGAAGGGGGTACAATTGATGATCACAAAATTTTATTTAGTAAACTGTGAACGCAGAAAAATAAGATTCCGGAAGACTCTATCATGAATAAACAAAGACTCCTCGTATAATTTTCTATAGCTTGGCATTTTGAAATCAATATCAATATCTAACTCGTAAATAAATATACCTCCGTTAAAATACTAAGATCCTATAAAATACTAAGATCCTATATTGTACTTAAATATCAAAGATAGTATATATGATAATTGGAAAAAATAATCAACGACAAAATAAATCTTATTTACAGCATAAGTTCCGCTCTATAAAGATAAAGATAAGATACATACTCTTTGCATGAGCAGCATTTGTTTCGTCCAACCTGGTGGTCAATGCCAATATAGCTTCAGTCTATGAAAGAAAATAAGAGGTGAAAACTTTTACGTATAAAAGGACAATGATCATACCTTGTTTATGTCGGACATTTATTGGTTCAGGCAGTTGTATTTTTGTTTATAAAAGTATGTCTACATCAAAACTTTATGTGAGTATAATCATACATATGGTAGTCTGTCAAAATTCTAGTCGACATGTAGCATTTTCCCCATGTGAGGTAATTAAGGAAAACTAGTTAACCTAATTGGGATGGTATATCGTACCGCGTTACTATCGGTAAAATTATAGCATGAGCTCGCAGAGCGAATGCGATAATTTTACCGGTAGTAACAAGGTACGATATGCTGTCCCAATTAGGTTAACAAGTTTCACTTGTACTATACACGTCTAAATACATGTAAATACTTAAAAACCCACCAAAATACGTCGATGTCAAAGTGATAAACAAAGTCGCCTGGGTGGGCGGAAGTCACTTTTTGCTATGAATGTGTACCGCAATATTCATAGCCGCAATTTTGTAAATAAAATTTAAACTGTTAGAAAATTCTTTTCTTTGCAAATATTAGTCTCATAATATTATTTATCATTTTTCTGTCTACTTTTTGTGTTCGGATATTGATTATTTATGATTTATTAACATATTTTACAAGATTGAGTTTTCAAAGTATGGTGGTATGGCGCCATACCGGCACAGTATGGTGGTACGGCTCAACTACCACTTGGACAGCAGAGGTTGGTATTTGGAGTATTTTAAGGCACAGGTGTATAGTACGGAGAACTAGTCCAGCAGCGGTACAGTGTTCAACATGGATAAATCATTAAATATAAGCATATGTTACAGAAATCCTCGTTGCAGGCATAAAATTACGCCTTAGCGATGATTGATTTGCTTACCTTTTCGCGCTCAAGGCGTTCAAATTCCACTTTATTTTGAATGAGAAGAACTTTTTTGTCCGACAGCAGCTGGGTGTTACGAGAGCTCAGACTCTGTTAATATTAAAGATAAATTTAGATGATAAATTGAATATTACTCAAACAATAAACAGCAGGTGATTTGTTAAGCGCCTACGTGTGCTTGAATCTATATAACATCCCTATACAGATTCTGGTGACATTCAACAAATAATGAATTAATACAAATTTGATAATTGGAGCTTTGAGCGAACAATTTTGGCGCAACAGATATGTCAATATCACCTGTAGAAACCCTGCTTTGTCAATGTGTGGATTATCAATTTATAGTACTACTCCCGAGATAAGGCTGCAATTCTTTTAGTTCGATTGAGTAATTTCCCTGATATACTTATTTAATATGTAGCCAGATCAAGCTCATGATGTATGTTTACCAGGAGCAGCTCATCCCAGTACTGCCCCTTCTGCTGCAGCTCGATGCGGTGCACCTCAATAACTTGGCGAAACGTCTTCACCTTCGCCCCATACTGGTCCCGCAGGTTCAACACAAACAGGTTGAACTGGGCCTGTAAGAAGGAGAAGTAAAACTCACCATCTGCTCTATATAGTATGTGAAGAATTATATCAACATAAATGATAAAAAACTGTGGTACCTTAATCTTGGTTACTTGCTATGTGAGAATGTAACATATATTTTTCATAATCACCATATTTTAGGTAGTTTTGTTGTTCAACTTTGTATCACCCTCGCAGTTTTATAAGCATCAATTATCAGTCACTGACTGCTTTTCCCATAGGTTTCTTGCGATCCCTACGCAGTTATTCAGTGGACTCACCCGTAGGTTTGTTTGTTTGTGGTTTAACGTCCCAGGGGACCCTGAGGGTATATAGGGACTATCAATGATTTAGCTTTTCACTTTCGTAGACTTATTTCAGTCATTTCTTTTCAATGTTTTCATATATTTTATATACAATCAAAGAGATTTGTCTCTTTCAAAAACATGATGATTCCCCGTAGGAACTGACATCAGAAAAGCTATCCCTATCTCGAGAATATAACTGTACCTGTGTTTCATCTTCAATTGATCTAAAGTTATCTTCAATGTCGTGAACAATCCGAATGTGATTGATTTTCATGTTTTTCATATCTTCCATGATCTTGCTCATGGATCCTTTGGCGTAGAGATATGGCACATAGGCGTGTGACTCATTCATCTCCGCGGGACCAAACGAGGTGACTGAAAATACATACAAACAATTCCCAAATCAAAAATACATATTCTTGCAAAATTCTGGGCTAAACGCCTAGATAATCTAATTATTTATTCAGAAAAGAGTGTTTCAGCTTTCATTTCAAATGTATTGAAATTGACATGGTTAAATTAATGTTATGTTGCAAACCCAAGATTTAATGCAGTTATCAATAATAATTGCAAAAGCATTAGTATATTGAATATATCCGTATCATGAAATGCTCTTTGGAACTCTTTGTTTATTTGTTAGGTATGTAAAAAGTATTCCATTAATAGTGTGTAATTAATCACCATTAGTATAGTATGCACTTGCCTTGATCCACTGGGTCTACATTCAGGTTAGTGTTAGATGACGTCACGGCCTTACCACTGCTCCTGCTGGTTTCTGATCGGGCAGACGCGGGCCTCGATACTGGCATTGGACTCACGGCATTGTTAGGCCGGAACAAGCGAGATCCGGCGGGGTTAGTAGGATTTACCGAACGCTCTGGGGTCGTGAGCTTAGCTATGTTTTTAAAAGACAGTAGTTAGTTTGACACTTAATACAACATATACGCTGCATATGTATGAATCTCACTCCAACCACTGACTACCTATTGATTTACTGTAGAGCCATTAGAGTTTAAACTAATAGATTGTTATCTTAAGAAAGTGTTAACATCATTGCCGTCTGAATAAAGTCAATTAGGAAAGCAAAACACTCGAACAGAAACACCATATCAAGAACCACACTATTACCCATTATTAGTTATATTTTCAAGTAGATTTACATGTGCATGAAGTGGAAACATATTATTGCGACAGGCGAAAACACGGTAGTATGATGGTTAGTGGAAACAAATGACAGCGAGATATACATACAAGTAAAATATATTACCTGAGGTTCTGGACACAGCCGATGTTGGTCGGCTGTCTGCGGGAGGAGGAGGGGAACTTCCAACGTCTGTCCATGCCACTGAAAAGAGATATATATACCATTTAACCATTAATACTCATTGTGTGTATCGTTAAATAGAAAATATCGTATAACTCACTAGATTTCTACAACTACCACTTGTCATTGTACTTGTCAGGTCCTAAGGTATTAACAATGCAAAGTGACAGATTTTAAAATAAACACTATGTCTTGAGTTATCCTTAAAATATGTACGACAATAATTTGTATGTTATAACTGTTAATTAATAATTGAACCGCATGTATGAAAAACAAGTACCCACATAAAAATGAACATCAAAATATTAATGATTGGTTGTTGGTCATTTCCCATAGTTATGTTATAACTGATCTTATCTGCGGTAATTTGCAATTTCATATAGTTATACATTGAAGCTAGTTGAAAATGAGTTAAGAGCAAAATACAACCAAACTATTACAAAACAAAACGGCATTAAAATGTATAAATATGAAACTGAAATATAAATCACAGGAAGATGTACAATACATATATCGTAATTAGAGAAAACGTGGTTACTGAGCCCGGAGGGATGGCCGTTCGAGGTCTTTTAATGCCATAAATACGTCACAACGTCGCAGGCGGAGGGACGTGTTTATGGCATTAAAAGGCCAAGAATGGCATCCCTACGGACTCAGTCACTACGTTTTCTTATTATTACATACCTAAATTTAAAAAACCGCCATTTTATATACTTATTAAATGTACCAATTGACCCGATAGTCACAGTGTGCCCGAATATTCACTACGGGCGCAGTGCGCCCGAACATTATTTATACTGGACCCCTAGTCGCGGGAAGTATTTCATAGAGGTTCGGCCATAGGTATGTAATAATAGAACTAACCCTTTGACTTGAGAGACACCAGGCTCCCATTGGTATCGGACATTGGTGGTGGGATGTTCTGTGCAGAGTGTACGGACTTCCTTGAAGCAGCCGACGAGGGACGTGGAGGCGGCGACGGCGACTTCTCTGACTTGTTTTCTTCAGCCGTACCTTTCTGAATGGCGATTTTATCAACAGTGTTAAAAGTAAGGCTTACACTCACGGATCCGATGAGAGAAGATGACGAAAGCCCTTGAGAAATTGTATTTTACGCGGTAAAAAATACATACACAAAAAGAACAGTCTCTGATTATGATTTAAATGTATTGATTTGATATCGCCGTGATATTAGCCAGACAGTTGCTATAAAGTAAAACCATGTCAACCCAACCCTAACGGTAATGTAACCTTAGATTAACTATCAACATTCTTTCATGAGATACAAACACCACGTTGGGAGGCTTATCACTTTTAAATTAGATTATTGTATAATTATGAGGGAGAAGTACTCATTACATACCTCAACTGTGTCATGTTGGTCACTGGTTGTTGCTTCCTTCACAGATATCACACTGCCTTTGTCATCTATAAGGTACATAATTATTTTTAGTAAGGATGAATTATTTATATACAAGGACGGCTCTATATGAGCCCACATCTTGACATGCTGATTTTCCACAAATCTTACATTCATATAACGTATAACAAATATGTTAATCCCTACTAAGTACTTCAATAAACTGGTACACCCCCTCATCCTAATACTAAAACCCCAAACCTGTAATTTCAGTGCTCTCTACTTGGAATATATCTGCAAGTTTCATATACAAAAATACCGCTAAAAATGTTTAAACTGGACACGTTAAGTCCCGAATATGAAAGAAGTGTCTCACCCTTAGAGGCTTGATTTCCTCCTACATCCGATACTTTTGCAGCAACCTTTTTCTTCCTAATCTTCTCTATAGAAGCCATCGTATACCTTAGATATAGAAAGAGAAATAATAATTCATGAACGGAATTGGTTTGTTAGTACAACTCTCTCTACAACTATTTCTATTATCATTGTTCTTTTGTCTGTTTTACAATTAGTATTAACGATTATTTATTTGAATCTTGATACTGTTTACAAGCATGATTCTGTTGTTTTGTCTCCTATAGTGGACGAATTTGCATCTTATTAGGACCACGACGACTTCGTGCATCTCAGGTTCTGGCTCTGACTGAGTGGTGCCAGACAGGCAGTTTCTCGGACTAGTCCGGGAAAGGTAGCTTGAGTGATGAGCCGGGCAATACCGATGAGGCCGCAAGTGGTGGTTGGGGCGGGATGGGGTTTGGGGTGCAGTACTGCCAGTGCCAGTAGTAATTGAGTCCTGCTACTAGAACTTCTACTACCGAGTACTAGACCTAGCACCGTAGACCGCGCTGCTATATCTAGACGTCTTAACTCTAGTGGTAACTGATAACCTGCATCATAAAATTGAAATTATACAAAGAAGCGTAGTTACCGTTACTGTATATGGCATATATACTTCCGTCAGATAGCATAACCAACACAACAGTCAACACAGCTGTACCTTTTCCGATGCTTCCCTTTTGCGTTGGCTCACTAATAATATGTGTTGTCCATCAACGCGTATGGTTTATTCTAATGACTGGTTCATGTAATATTGCATTTAATACCAAAGCTACATCAAAACATCCACGATGTACACATCTATAAGCACTTTTATGAATATTGAGGCAAGTGAGAAATACGCACCTGTTGTGTGTCGTCAATTGTCCACCATCTTTAAACAAACTGTTGTGATGTGACGTCATGCATTGCTGTAACAGCGCGATTCGAGTTTCACATACTCCCGACAAGTACACTGAACAAAATATGTTCAAAACCAAATACCCTACTGTGATAAGTTGATAAATAAATTCACATCCCAATTTAGGATTATACAAATAAAATAAGTAATTTGGCTCGCGACGTGCGGAAGCAACCGTATCTGGGCTCTGCTTCCCTGGTCCTTCGCTAGAGGGCAGGGCTGTAGTACCGTCCCATGTAGGCCATATTATTATATATATATATATATATATATATACCTATGGCCTTATCCTACCCCTAATATAAAATCCCATCAGCTTAACATTGAGTTTCCGTATGCCACGCTGACTGGCATACAGAGTTTTATATGCCACTAGTGGCATACAGAATTGTTAACATGTAATATTCCAAAATCGAGGAGACAGGGTAGGATAAAATCAAAACCTGATTCTTTTTAATCGTGGCCACTGCATTCCACTCCTAGAGTTTTGGCTCCGGACTTCACTCGGCTTCGCCTCATGAAGTCACTATGCCAAACTCCAGTCGTGGCATACGGTGGCCAAGATTAAAACTCATCCAGTTTTACGATAGTATGACCCATACATACTGCCCGCTGCTACCCATGACGTATGTATAGCCGTACGTCACACTGTGACGTACGGGGTATATGATCACGTGACTAGCTAAAATTTTGCCATTTTTAGGTATATAATAATACGAAAACAGGCTGACTGTCTCAGTACGTCAAAATACTTGGTAAAATTATTAATCAGATACATCCCTCTGCCTTCGGCATCGGGATTTATCCTACCCCTAATATAAAATCCCATAGGCTTAACATTGAGATTCCGTATGCCACGCTGACTGGCATACGGACGTTTGTATGCTACTAGGGGCATACAGAATTTTGATGATTTTCATTCATGATTTTGATATTAAAATATTGTAGAGAGGGGTAGGATAAAATCAAAACCTGATTCGTTTTAATCTTGGCTCCCGTATGCTACTCCTGGCGTTTGGTTCCGGATACCACTCGGCTCCGCCTCGTGATATCACTACGCCAAATGCCAGTCGTGGCATACGGGAGCCAAGATTAAAACTCATCCGGTTTTACGATAGTATCTGATCAATAATTTTACCGCGTATTTTTGACGTACGAAGACAGTAAGCCAGTTTCTGTATAGTACACCCATGTGTCACCAGGGCCAGGCCTCTCAGGCGGTGGAGACAGAGATGGTGGTCAATTCGTGTCAGGAATGGCCTGCATGATTTCCAATATATAATTAAAATCCTCTCACGTAAGAATTTGTCTTTTGATTTCATATATCAGAATTTCTTTCAATGTTTGAAAATAGGCATTCTATTTGGCATTTATTAAGCTTTTGAATGTCTGAGTCCTATGCTTTTTCATTTAGGCTACCGGGGTACTTATAGTTCTACTCCTATTAGCATAGAATACACTGTCCATGCCATAAGTGACCACTTTAGGATTGATACGTTCATTTTAAAATTATATGAATCTATTGACTGCTTGATATCGCCCATGGTCATGACAGAAATGACTCAATTAAATGCCAAGGGAATACATAGGCAAAGAAAAGCATACTGGTACCCTTTCCTGCCCTTTTCTATGACCTATTCAGTGGGGTGCCCCCCCCCCTCATCTCTATCGGTCGTGGTTGTATTATCATGTTCCATAGAGGTGGTCATGGCGGAGGTATTTACCAGCATGGGGTATATAACAAAAGGACTCTTTGAGCATGCGACATTAAACTAATCCATGCATTGAATAGATCTAGTCCTACCAGCTATGAATTTGTATCATTAAGTATGATTTATCTTGTATTGTGTTATCTATTCCTGACATTTTCAAAGGAAAATGATCAGACAAATAATGTCACATTTAAATTTAATTACAGAGTATTTCAACCATATCTTAATAATTGGTACCCAACATATAGGATAAATATTGGAGTTGGAAAACAGTTCAAACTATACTGTTTTTACTAATTTTAGAAGGTAACCGCTATTTTAGACAGAAAAAAGACATATCAGCCATTCAGTTAAATAATGCAAGAGTAAATATTCCTTGGTCTCAAACGGTGTAAGGTTATATCAGTTTATTACCTTATTAGATACAATAAACATTCTGACTAATTACATAATAGACAATGGCTAACATGATATGAATCATTCAAATACCATTACTTCAGGTAAGACAAAACAACACATCACGTGTTCACAGTATTGCATCTTTACGTAAAAAAATGTCCATTATACTAATCGTGAATCTTAAGCCAAGCTATGCATGATACATATTTTCACAGGGATACATTATGATGATATTTTCGTTTATAATATGGTCAAGTTATTACCGTTTGTAGACGAACAAGTTAGATCTACATTATAAAATAACAGAAAAAATTCTTTTGGGATACATTATAAAATAACGTAAAAGAACCACCAACAGGTACCATGATAAACATTTTCTGACTAACACTGAAACCCTTATAAAGAGAGAATCGGGAGATGTTTATAAAAGCTTTGAGCTCTGTACAGGGTATATACTTTGTATAGATGGATAGTATAATACAATTCTATTTCTATTGATGGAACAACCAAATAGCTTAACAATAGATAAGGGTTCAGTAGCCTCTTAAGATATTCATATTTCCCGATATACTCATGATATCGATGCTCAGACCCTTAAGTTTTGATGAGCCTTACAACCGCAAACTCAAATCCTGTCTTTATGTTGACATAGTATCACAGAATCTACTTGTTCGTTCCAAAGTCTGTTTTCAGTGGTAACGGCAAGATATGCTCTTCTCTATGAATGTCTAGTTCTTTATTGTACACTTCTTCTTTTTTGGACAATAACAGCATGCCCTGGAATACAAAAACGGAGAGTGAGCTGGTATCATAATATAATCATAATCAATATGCAAGACAAATCTGTTTGGTTATCATATTTTTTCTGACTAAATCCACTAACACATAAGAGAATTAGAATATATCATAGAATCATTTACCTCTAATGTAGACACTTAACATTCTTTTGCAACATAGCAGGGGTGACCGCATTTCAGATAGTCAAATATTTGCCAATGGCGTAAATGCGGCTGCCCATCTAGTCCCTCTCACACTTGATACTATAATTAGATCCTTACGTATGGAATCAATGTCATTTTAGGGTAATACTGGCCAATTCTAGCGGATGATGGTAAAAAGCAACATCAATTTTGGAAAATGGCAAATAACCTAATTCATTAATAGTTGGACGTGACGTTAGACAGTTTAGTTTGGGAGTGGTCTTTTCCAAAAATACTTTTCATCCGCTTTTGTATTGTATTCTCCTTTTATACAGTATTCACAGTGATACAGCTATTGCGCATGTTTAATCATTCAGCTGTGAAGGGTTCAGTCTCACGCATATATCAAAATGCATTATTACTGGAGAGACAACTTACCATGTTGGCTGGTGTTCCATGATATAGGGTACTGTATTGTGATCTATAGATGACGATACAAAAACCAAATATTAAAACAGGCTCATGATATTATTACATCATATCTTTATTCGTTTAGAAGCTTGATATTTATGGCCAATATGATTAATCACTTATGGCTATAAACGAACGATTATATTTGCAATATGAAAAAAACATTCACAAGATATACTTCGAACTCCTTTGGCATTGGAGAAACTGGTTCTCAAGCCAGAAACGGAATGTTCAATTTAAATCCTATAATTGATGACGTTATTTCTAAGATCACCAAAAGACATACCTTTGTGACAAACTTCCATACACGATCGACAAACCCCTTGAAGAAAAAGAGCACAAATCAACAATTTTAGTAAGGTTTGAACATACACGTGTCAACTATTTAAACATATATATGGCTTAAGGGAATCAAATTAGATCTCCATGACCTTCTCAATTGCAAATATCTCCACACCAAAAAAGATATTGTACACGAAGGACGTAAATATGACATCCGTCATTTGTTTAATTAATTATACCTTTCTACTTTTATTATATACCTGTGCCAGTATGTTACACAAATACCAACCTCTGCTAGGGTATTGGTATTAAATATATACCGGCACAGTATGGTGGTATAAAATGATGTACCACCCTACTTTGAATATGAATACTGATTGGCTGAAAAAAATTGCACTGATCTACTTATGAAGTGCTGGCAGTGACTTGCAGCACTCCACTAATTTATGCATGCAAAGGATCACAGGAGTTGAAGGGGAAGAAAGAGTAAAAAATGCACTTTCTGTGCTTGACTTTCACTAAGATGTCAAAAGATATACCAGCACACTTTGAATCCAGCTCGGACGTTGTCATATTTCCTTATGCAATTAATCAAATACATATGTTTGAAGGTATATAATAAAATAAAAATGTATTACCTTACTGGTACACCCTCGCATACCTTGTTTCTTTGGCTAAAAATATTCAACTCGCTCTGCGAGCTCGTGGAATATTTCTAGCCAAAGAAACGCGGTATGCGAGGACATACCAGTAAGGTATATACATTTTATCTTATTATTCGCCCTCTTTCATGAAAGATCTCGCGAATAAGCAGTGACACAACAGACATTTAACACCTGGAAATATTCCAGCTGGCCACGAATAAAAATACCTCATAAATGCCTGATTACGCAGGCAATTAGAGCAAATAGGGTTTTAGCTTATGTACTGTCTAGTTGATAATAGGGATAGTTTTATAGCACAAGTAGGAGTATACAGATCGGGTACCGGTACAGCACCACACTCTGACGTGACCCTCCCTTGTATATATATCAACAGACCACCACCGTAATACATGTATATGATAACATATGAATGACAACCTTAGAGCCTTTTATAAACTGAGAAAGGGGTGGATGCTGGTATCTCCACTCTGAACATTCATTACGATGTTGAAATAATCTAACACATGTTTCTGCTCAGCTTAGGGAGCAGACGTAGCCATATTTCTGCTCAGTGGTACTACTTGTCGTAAGATACATATAGGGTGGAAATCTTGGCGGTAAGAGTGGGGGGGGGGGGGGGGGGGTGGCAGGTGTACTTGTTATGGTAACACAGTCAATACTCACAGTTGAAGCCGCAGTCCCGACAGGAGAAGTAGTCCACCTTGTGGCCTGCACCTTGCTGGAAGGTGGAGGCGAAGCACTGTTTTGGCAGGTCGCTC
Organism: Alentia gelatinosa; assembly: GCA_950022655.1. Classification (NCBI taxonomy): domain Eukaryota; kingdom Metazoa; phylum Annelida; class Polychaeta; order Phyllodocida; family Polynoidae; genus Alentia; species Alentia gelatinosa. Next base: position 43,787,838 of record OX465583.1, on the reverse strand, counting down.
TCACACTGAACCATACCATACACGGCAACCTCACTGCCCGGTTTCTGTGTGATTGAACATGCGACGGCTTTGAGGACAGTGATTCAACAATCGAAATGACATATATGAATACATTTGACAGAAATGAATAGTTTATAACGCTTTGATTCATTTTAAAATTCAATGGGGGTCATAGCAAGGATCTATATACAAGGCCACCACCCTCAGGAATTATTCTAAGCTAAAGACATATACTCGCTTTGTGAGGGTATTATAACAGTAAATTGAGTCTTTGTACCACCAGGACTTTCCATTTGTACACATTTGATATCAATAATAGTGAATTTCCTTGGAAAAATGGAAAGCTGCTTCCTCTGTATTTGATAAGCGATGTACTCACCAGTTTAAACTGGAGTACTGGTCGGCTGGTTTCTGGCAGGATAAAGATATCAGGGTGCGTGGCACCAAACTCGACAATGTCTGAGGCCGCTTGGTGCATCTCATACTGAGTGCGTCTTGAGAAGGGTCTGCCAAGCATAGCAACAGATAACTCTATCAATCGACATTTAGTGATATAGGAAATTGAACTGTATGATCGTAAAAATATATAAAAAACAAATAAAATGAAAAATTGAAAGGATTGCATTCCATATGAATCAAGTGAGGGCGGTGAAGTATTAATTTTCATCAGATCACTGCATCCAAGGTCTCTCATTCATTATTTCTGTTTCCAGTAAGATCTTGCTCATGCCATTTTTCTTTTAGAAATACTTGTAAAACCCTTTCCATACATAATAACAAAGATTTTATTACAGTTAATAAATAAGTCCTTTGATTAAAGGTAAGGGATGAACATGGAAATACCGTTATAGAAACTAACCCGAAGCAGACGAATCGGACGTCGGGCCCAAACTTGACGATGCGGTCGCCCTTCATTTCCATGTAGTTCTCGATGTGCTCCTTGATGGCGGTGACCGGGTCATGAGGGCGGAGCACCAGGTCGGGCACCGTCATCGACTTAGAGAGGATCGTCACTGTCACTTTGATCGGCAGCACCGAGGTGTCCGGAATGTGGTCGCCCAGGTGCCTAGTAGCAGAGAATTACAGCTCACTAGCAATGTCATGATCATATTCCAGTAGCATTTCCATCGATTTATTTAGAAATATTACCTATAGTTATGGTTATGGTATTCTCCTACGGGATATAATTTTTTTTTTTTTTTTACGTTTGTGAATGTTTATTTAAAACGATGCTCATCAATGGACATGCAATAGATTAGACATGCTCAAGTCTTTGATTATGGACATTATTAAGAAATAAAACTACTATGCAACATTTGGACTTCCCCTAATGCCTGACAGGCCCAGGTATCCCAGCGATGAGGGGTGAGGTAGGTGGAGGGGTAGCTATAGGATGCAGGGACTAGAGCCAGTTTAGCAATAGATAACTGGTCACAGTAACAAATAATGTTTTCTCAAATATTCAATTTTCAATGATTGATTGATTCACAACTTCAATGGTTTAACTTCAATGCATATTGAAAACAGCATGGAAGGAATTCATTCAAATTCTAAAGAAAAATGGTAATTTTCAGTTCATTTAAAATGATAATTACTGACGATTCAATGGCCAATGATAAATAAAGGGGCTTTTCTTTCGTCAAGGACCGATGATATGTCAGTACATAATAACGAACCTGTCGTATGCATCAGCCAAGAGCCTGCAGCACAGGTCAAGGTCTGATTGCAGAGCTTCCTGCTGTACGATACATGTAGTCCGTAGTTCCGTACTCTGACGCTCAAACTCTGCAAACAACGAGGAAATATATCAACAAAATACACAGATTGAACTTCAACACAAATTTCAATAATAAAGACATAAAAGAAGATGATATGTGCGTATATCTCACCACTGACTTGTTAGTTACATAATTTAATTCCAAATGTAATAGGACCCTGACATCTGGTAAATTCAACAAGTACAAGTCGTAAAATAGTGAACATTTTAAGAAATAGCCTACCGTCATTTGGAAGTTTGGCGGCCTCTAGTTCTGCGATCAGGTTGTTACATTTAATTTCTTCCGCTTCAACTCTTCTCCGACAATCTAGCTTCAAGTCCTAAAATCAGAAAAGTTGGTTGTGTAAGATATACAAGAAAACAATTGGCATTGTGTTATCATTTGAGATTAATTTGGGACTTTTAAATGTAAAAATGTTGAAAAACCATACACGATGATCTAATGACCCAAAAGAGCCTTTTTTCTGGTAACCTTTATCAGGTTTTCTCTCTCTTCATCAGCAAACGTAGAACTAACATTCAATAAAGCGAATTCAGCTTCTTCAGTGCGGCTGATCTCATTGTTTAGATAAATACCGATGTTATATAGTATACCGTTTGTTTTCCTAGAATAAATGTATATAGGCTGGAAGTGAGGCATAGTAGCCTTAACTTAAAGATTACCTCGGAGCCTCATCAATCTAATAATGATGAATTAAATATAGACATACCCTATAATATTTTTCATGCGCCACAAGACTTGCTTTCAAATGCTCTGAAACAATAAACACACACAGTATACATAAAGGGAAACATAGTAAATTGTAGTCATTATACGCATTCACAAGTCCTGTGAAATTTTGTCCCGTGTAAGACTGTCTTTAATGCAAGGTAAATTTTATTTTGGTTGCGGACATGTCATCTGTATTCGGAATGATAATTCAATAGTTAGCAAAACAGAATTTTTCAATTTACATCATTTCATCCATATCATACAATCCTTTTCCCCTTTTTCCAAACATATTAGCACACACATATTACTCAATAATAAAAAAAATATATCTTTCAAAGCAATATAAGAAGTAATCTTTTTCTGGGAGCAGTGCATTAATAGACATGTAGGACACTGGAAGTGCCACATGGGAAACCTCCGGAAAGCCTATTTCGTTATTCACTTAGACTGTTTTCAAGAACTGAGAGAAGAAAGGTCTATGACAAATGAGTACTTACTTTGCAGAACCTCTTTTATAGGAGAACTTGCCTCACTGTCTTCTATCGATGATGATACTGTTGCTAAGAGTGAAATATAAGCATAACCATAAGTAAGAAAATATCATTTTTTTTAATAACTTAATGTATATATATATTTTGTAATGCGATTTCAGTGGTCAATATAGGTATGATAAAGTAAATCGTGCAAATATTTACCCTATTTCGTAATACACATGTACTTAAGTCGAGATATTTACTCATTTATGCATTTATTCTCCATAAATCATACTTTAAATGTCTCACCACTTTGGAGTAATTGATCGAAGTATTTCTTCTCTGATTGTTCCTTTTCTTCTTTGACTACCCCTGAAGAAAATAGAAGTAAGTCATTATCAGTACAATCTTATATTTTCTTATAAATCGATAAATGTCGAATACCAAGAGAAGGTATATAGTCATATCATATGAGATTAAGAATTAATGCTTCAGAATAATAAGAAATTATATTCTTTAGGAAATATCACAGCAATGAGCATTAAGATTATACTTCAGTCTAATAAATAGCATTCTTATAAGACGCACATGACATAGACTCAGTGTATCAGACAAGGATATTGATACACTATCAGAACCCACATTGATACCTAAATAGAAATAGCTGTTACAAAAGTCTTGCATTGTCTATAATCCACTCCAAGGTTGGAGATGAATATTGATCAAAGCATACGTAATTATGTGAAAGATTAATCAAAGACCACTTTGTTAATGATATGGACTATAATTACAACCTGGCACGTTACATGAGATCCCATACCATAAACAAGCTACTTTTCTGTACTTATGTTCACATCTATATGAAAGTATCCACTGGTGACATATACATATATGCCAATTTTAGAGTGAGGGTAATTTGTAGGGAAATAGCATATAGATTACACACGCAGCAGCTCGTCGAACTGATGGTCCCTGACGAGGCTAGACACAGTGAGCGGCTTGTTGCAGCAGGGACATTTGTGATGACGCCCCAGACTCTCCGTGATGCAATTCTCACAGTAGCGATGCCCACAGGTGGTCATACACGTTTTGTCGAACGTGCACATACATACCGGACAGCTAAAGAAGTCCGTCAACGGCTGCAGCTGGAGGCAGAAGAAAGGGAAACTTGTTAGTCGGTGTTTGTAATAACGCCAATTGAACGCACGATATTTTCAGATATAAAACATCCAATTGTCCAATTAGACTCCACTATTGAGAAAGTTACAGTTGATGTGTAGATACAAACACAGGTGAAACTTCCAGTGTAAACAGGTTCTGACAAACATTACCATTCCTAAAGCCGTAAAGGGGGTGCTCCACTGAGCCGACGCAAATTTAATGCCATTGAGACAAGATTGTCTCTTTCACAGACCCCTTGGAGTCTGAGTTCTGATGTGGATTAATCACCTTCAAAGTTTTGTCATGCAGCTCCACTGCAGTGATGTCTATACCAAATCATAGACGTTTTGTGGTGACTACCGTTTCGCGGTGGCGATTGGACAATTTGCAGTGGATGTTTTGCATTGAGCATGCAGACGATTTGCTGTGATCTTTTCATGGCTCGAGATTTTTTCAAGCTATTTGAACTGACTAATTGTAGATTTTTATGTTCATTTTATGTTAGTTTATCAATAGTGTAGTGGTGATTAATTCATGTGCGACATCAGTTGTAGCTGGTATTTTTCCATGCTTATTCTTCGCTAGAGAGTTCAGCCTTCACTGGTTATTGCTGCCTCTGCCCAAAGAACTATAACCACAGAGTAAAAATAACCCTAACCCTAAACCCTAACTCTAACCTGCAAAACGTCTACCACGGCCCCCGCAAAACGTCCAAACCTACCGCAAATCGGTAGTCACCGCAAATTGTCTAAGTACCTCTATACCTTATCGCCTTATTGATGTTTTGGCTGGCCTAGTGGAATACTGGACGCTACGCTTCATGGCCGGGACACTTTGGACGCTATGCTTCATGAATTGGATGCTACGCCTCCTTTTTGCAAGACAGCGCGATGGTCACCGTGGGCACTACGCTTCATTCTAATGCTGTATTTATGGTTTTTTTTACAATCAAACCGGACTGTAAAAACACAATCTAATAAGTGTTCCTTTCTTAGCTGCATTGACAGTTCTTATTTGAAGATTTTAAGTCAACTCTAGACAAAGTTCTGATACAAAATTATAGGGCTGGCTTGAAAAAACGTAGTGCTGAAGTTTTAGAAGTTGCTCCGAGAAAACCAGTTGCCCCATTACTTAAACCCCGAGGACTGTATATATGTTATTGGAACGTTACTACTTAGGGGGTGTTCGTTGAGTCACCCTGTCATTTCTAGTTATCCGAATACTATCAAAATTCAATGGCATAGATTCAGGGTAACAATTGAACTATATTTATTAACTCGAGCAAATAGGATGTTCATCATAGATGAATGAGCGTGCAATTATGAATGAATAATAATTAAAGCGTTTGGGTTAGATTCAGTCTATGGATAGTTTTCTGTAACCCACTTGCACCCAGTCAACTTGCTATTTCTGCAACTGCGTGAGTCTAGGATCCAAACACATCAAGCACCAGTGGATCTTGAGGTATTTTGGTCTCGCGTGATTGGCCATGGTCAGCTGGGCACACCTCTAAGACTCTGGGAGACTGGCTCCTGCTCTGTTCTCACTATCACAGTGAACAGCATGCAGATAGTAAAGGGATATTTTTCTGGAAGCACACTGAAAGTTCAATCAATGTGACCATTCTAACCTCTACTCTAGATGATCATGATGTATTAGCGCGTGCAAGCACATTCTAATTATAATTTATAGTGTGTTGCAAAACTGAGGACACTTCACTACCGCCACTGTGCCAGTACATGAGCTATAGATATCAAATTGTCAAAGGCCTCAATATTTTAGACAACGATCTACACAAGCAATTGCATTTCATGGTCTTTAAACACAAGCACAGGTGGAACAGACCAGTCGATAATGTGTAATATGTGTGCGTAATCACCAGTTTTAGCGACAAGGTGCCTCATTGTACAACTACAAGTTAAATGCAACTTATATCGCACTGAATCCCTTCTTCAGTAGTGTTAAATAGTGTTTTTAACAATAGTCTATAGATATGTCACAAAACACTCACCCGTATATCGAGAGGCAATTCATCAGATGTCATATTCGGTCCTAGACGTAAGGTATGCAACGTTGTTGCTATCTTGTCATGCAATGGCAAAACGGAAGTGTTTACATTTAGAGGGGAATCCCCGATAATGACGTCATTGGGATCGCGAACCCCTTGCGTCACATACAATATACAGTGCTGCCACCCTGTGGTTTGTAGGAAAAACACTAAACGCACTCGAGCACACTCGAGCATACACTGGCCACCAGAGCAAACGTCCGCTACGTAAAGGGGTTGGTGGCCAATCTAACTCAAGCAAACAGGTTGCTGCATTCACCCCTTGCACTTAAGCGTGGCGCTGTGGTCGCCGGGATAACGGTTAGCGCTGGTCCTATATACACGAACAATGGACTGACAATAGACTAGGAGCAAATGGTATATGCATCATTGATGAATGAGCGTGCAATTAAAAATGAATAACAATGGTAAGATTTGGGTTACATTCAGTGTATGGATTCTTCTCTATAATCTACTTGCACCCTGTCGACTTGCCATTTCTTCAACTGCCTGTGTCTAGGATTCAAATATATCAAGTACCAGTAGGTTAATCAGGTATTTCAGTATTTCGGTCTTTCAGAGTGATTGGTCATGGTCAGCTGGGCATACTTCTAATATACTGAGACAATTGCACCCTGCTCGTTTGCCAGAAGCACAGAGAGTATCACACAGATAGTGAAGGGATGGTGTCTTTGCAGTATACTAGAACCCCATGTCACTACTCCAACTTTTAGGCAATATGAGCAATGTATATAGACAGTGTAAGCAGACTCTAAAAAAACAACAGCGAAGTCACAACCAAAATCAAATACCTCACGAAAAGAACAAATTGGGAAGATAAACAAAGACCAGAATACCTGAGTAAACAAATGAAAGAGCAGGCAAGCTAAATATTCAAACTTCGGAGAAAATGTATCAAATTAAGGAAAACTTTAAATCAATGTACCAAACACAGAACTGCAGGTGGTGTGATTAAATGCCACAAAATACCCACCACATACCGGTACCCAACCAGTTTAACAAAATACGTTGGGAACTCCCTCAAAAGAAAATTGGGGCCCCAGTCTTTTTTCGAGGGAGCTTCCAACATATTGTAAATTTCCAGTCTATACATCCCTATTGTGACCGATTATATTGGTTTCTATGCAAAGAGATTAATAATCTAAACTGTCCATATTTAATAGTACCAAAAAGACTGCATTAGGACAATCACCATCTTATAGTAGCTTCCTCCCTGTCTTGTTGTTGACTGTATGGTAGCCATGTATTGAATAGACTATAATGGTCCTGATGTCATTATGAGGATTTCCCACCTATCATGTGGCATTTTGGTGCCAAACAAGTCTAAACTCCGCGAAGCACCGCATAAATGTGGTATTGTGGCGAGTGTGATGGGGACTTATGATCAATGTTTTTAGTGGTAAACCATCAATTATAAAGTAAGTTACGAATATGTTTAATAGGAAATATGTTTCAGAACTGATCTGTGACTGGATGATTGGTATGATTGCTGGCAAGCTTAAATGTTGTTTCATATCATTGGTGCCATCCTTGCAGTCCAATCTCTATGGCTGTGTCAAGTTGTTCTTCAAACATTTGAAAGTGTGACAACAGTAATGGTACAGACAGGAGAAGGTTATTTTGTTGATACACCTGTTTGTATACCAAACTACAGAACTAGATATTTTGAGATGTTTTGGTTCGCCGATCACTGGACTCAGTGAAGGGATATCCCAATCTTTGGCACCAGAGCGTAGGGAAACACCACTATCAACGGGTAGAATGACATCACACTAATGCGGTCTATGGCATATTTTCCCTCATTATCACTCACTCTAGTTCCCAGACTGGTCACATGGGGGCAGGGCGCTCTGACATGAGACTGACACATGAGTTATGAGTGACACCTGCTGTGTGTATATATGTCCGTGGATATTTTATGTTGGATTATACAGTTAAGTTCTTACTCCCTTTCTCCTTAAGGTCTACACATAGCCTGTCTGGGCCTTTAAACTTTACAATATTTTTTTAGATTGACATCATCAGGCTGTGCCAAATCGAAAACTTCCGTAAGATTCAACCCAGGACAAAAAATCTCCAGATAAATGGTACATAAAAGAATACTTTTTTTGCACCATTTTAATTATAATTCCGGAAGTTGTGGAGTGCCTCAATAGCTGGACAGATAATTGTTAAAAACAACTACAAACGAGTTGCAGTAGGAAGATGCCTGATGAGATTAAAGTTACTATCAAAACCACAAGAAACCACTTCCTGATTCAGTAGTCAACATAGAACACAATTTGGAAGAAAATGGTTTACTATGAAACAGGCCCCACCCAAGGTTCCAGTTACGTACACAGACAGACACACACACATACCTGGCCGTGGCTAGTGGCTGGCCTATGATGCTCACCAACCTACCTTCCCTCCCAGTCGGGAGGACAAGCGCAGACACCATCTGCACATGGGTTGCCATGCGATGAGACGCGCAGCCAAGAGTGCATTCTGGTCGTCAAATAACATCGGATTATGTGGAAAGAATGCACCAATCATGTGAGGGGAAGGGAAGCAGCCAGCTAGCTAACGTCTGGGTTGAAAATACAATGGGAGTTCCCTCGTGGTTGCATACTTATGCTACCATCTTCATTTCCACATATTACGTTTAACAAAATACACCAAACCAATAAGACAAGATTCTGTATCAACCAAGATTTCCAAGATAGCATCCAAACATTAAAACACAAAGCCACAAGAGCCATCAAAATAGAGGAAACAATACTCAACCAAGGAAACCAAAGCCACTGCAACCAAAACAATCCAGACCCAAAGAACCCATGTAACCCAAATAGCATGACTTGCAACAAAAAAACACAGAGTATTTGAGCAACTTGGCAATCCAGGAAAGTGCAGAAAATGATTGATTAATCACTCACAAGACAAGTCAAGTCAAATATATAGGCTGTGGCGACTGTGTACAAGCTCAGCTTTCACACTCCAAAGTGAGGCGAGTTCTTCGGAAGTGAAACGAAATATATGCCATGGTAAATAGAATCAGAGACTCCTAGATGTGGTCCTTTCATTTCTTAGCCATGGCTAGTGGCTGGCCTATGATGTTCACCAACCTACCTTCCCTCCCAGTCAGGAGTACAAGCGCAGACACCATCTGCACATATGGGTTGCCATGAGATAAGACATGCAGCCGAGAGTGCATTCTGGTCATCCAATAACATCGGATTATGTGGAAAGAATGCACCAATCGTGTGAGGGGAAGGGAAGCAGCCAGCTAGCTAAGGTTTGGATTGAAAATACAATGGGAGTTCCCTCGTGGTTGCATACTTATGCTACCATCTTCATTTCCACATATTACGTTTAACAAAATATACCAAACCAATAAGACAAGATTCTGTATCAACCAAGATTTCCAAGATAGCATCCAAACATTAAAACACAAAGCCACAAGAGCCATCAAAATAGAGGAAACAATACTCAACCAAGGAAACCAAAGCCACTGCAACCAAAACAATCCAGACCCAAAGAACCCATATAACCCAAATAGCATGACTTGCAACAAAAAAACACAGAGTATTTGAGCAACTTGGCAATCCAGGAAAGTGCAGAAAATGATTGATTAATCACTCACAAGACAAGTCAAGTCAAATATATAGGCTGTGGCGACTGTGTACAAGCTCAGCTTTCACACTCCAAAGTGAGGCGAGTTCTTCGGAAGTGAAACGAAATATATGCCATGGTAAATAGAATCAGAGACTCCTAGATGTGGTCCTTTCATTTCTTAGCCATGGCTAGTGGCTGGCCTATGATGTTCACCAACCTACCTTCCCTCCCAGTCAGGAGTACAAGCGCAGACACCATCTGCACATATGGGTTGCCATGAGATAAGACATGCAGCCGAGAGTGCATTCTGGTCATCCAATAACATCGGATTATGCGGAAAGAATGCACCAATCGTGTGAGGGGAAGGGAAGCAGCCAGCTAGCTAAGGTTTGGATTGAAAATACAATGGGAGTTCCCTCGTGGTTGCATACTTATGCTACCATCTTCATTTCCACATATTACGTTTAACAAAATACACCAAACCAATAAGACAAGAATCTGCATCAACCAAGACTTCCAAGATGGCATCCAAACACTAAAACACAAAGCCACAAGTGCCATCAAAATAGAGGAAAGAATACTCAACCGAGGAAACCAAAGTCACTGCAACCAAAATAATCCAAACCCAAAGAACCCATATAACCTAAATAGCATGACTTACAATAAAAAACACAGTGTGTTTGAGGAACTTGGCAATCCAGGAAAGTGCACAAGTGATTGAATAATCACTCACAAGTCAAGTCGAGTCAAATATATAGGCTGTGGCGACCATATACAAGCTCAGCTTTCACATTGCAAAGGGAGGCGAGTTCCGTGGAAGTGAAACTAAATATATGCATGCTAAATAGAAGCATAGACTCCTAGATAGGGTCCTTTCATTTCTTAGATTATTTCCGTTTTGGCAATGAAATATCGTACCAGGACTCAATCAGTAGAACTGGCAACTGTAGTTTGGGTGTGCGCAGTGTTTTCACAGCCAACCCCAGATACCCATGCAAGCCAGTGCTAGCCCTGACTGATGGCATCGTGGTCATTGCTGATCAATACCAGCTCATTTTGTGCATCCGCGGCAATGGTCTGATCGGCAGAAAGGCAAATAAGGTCTTCACAGCTGGCCCTGCCAACCGCCGTGTCCTCGCCGTGTCTCCAAAACCATGTCGCCGGCCCAGCGCTAGCCTGTTCTTGGTTGCCAATGGCTGGCCAGGCCTATAGCCCATTTTGCCACTGTTCCACCAAACACATTGAAGCAGGCCAGCCGGGCTGCCTGGTGTTATGCATGCTAAATTGTTCCAAGCTGCCTGCAAAGCATTGTCAGCCAAAATCTATTTGAATACATATTTAGCAGTGGCCAGGCAATGAGGCCGCAAGCTTTGCCGGTATCCATGTTGACTACTCCTCCGCAAATACCATAACAGACACTGTCAACAGGGAATGGGCGTCACCCGCGAGTGCTAACCCACGAGTGGAGACAGAGGATTCAGAAAGTTTGGGTACCATACTTTGCGCAGAATTTTATATACCTTCATTATACCTTGAACCTTGTATTTAGTGGAAAATCTACAAGCTCTCATTATTCCCATACAAATGGCGGCGCACTGCTTTGCTTGATAACTGGGTTTTGGACAACCTGAGCTGTGCAGTGTGTAGAGGAGTGTTCAAGGTGCCCCCTATTGAATGAAGGGAAACTTGTGAAGCATGATAGTGCCGCTAATATCCAACAGGCGGCAGCAGTATACCCCTTGTGTATTCATCGCCACGCTGGCACTGGTCGGCCACCTGGGCTTGGTGGAACAGGTCGCTGGGTGACTGCCAGGTGGTGTGTGTGTACCTTGTGGTTGTCGGCCAGCTAGAAATAGGGGGTTGGTGGAACATCTCAGAGAGTATTTGCCGAGTATTGCAGAGTATGGGGTGGGCAGCCCCGGAAAGCAATGTCGGCTGGAGGCTAAAAACCAGCCTGTGGAACGCCTGCTTGGTGGTGCTCAAGTGCCTAGTACTGTGGTAAATTTTGTATCGGGTAATTTCTGACAAACTGGCAACACGAGGGGGGGGGGGGGGGAGGGTGCAAACATAGATATTGATATATATTTTCAAAATTATTTACACTTTGATATATCAGTCTTCTTGTACAATTTTGGTATACTTAAACTTTTAAATTCTGCCTGTTGCAGCTTGATGAATTTTGAAATCCAATAAGTTGTTGTGGTCTGAATGCAGAATTATCCTTCATAAGACAGTTCTTCTTTTCTTGTGAGATCCTATACTGATCTCTTCAAGTCCCATAATTTTATATAGATACTTTGAATTTGTAATTGAAACCAGAATGTATGCATAATAACATCTCGGGCTTCGTTTTATGAGTTTATCGTTTGTCCAGGGCACCGTGCCTGCTGCCTTATTAAGGAGGTCATCTATTGGGCTGGTAATGAATCGGATGCTATCGGGCATCTGCCGAACAAGCTTATAGTGTTCAAACCCACAGGTTATTTCAGTGGCTGACGTCGCACGGTGGCCATGTGGGTAGGCACCTAACAAAAGGTAATTTATAACCACTTGCGAACGACAGCCAGGAATCAGCCATGTAATGGACTATTGTGGTCTTGTAGTCAGCTCAATGGACGACTCCCTTTTGCAGACTGTCAGTAGCCTGCCTGTGAGCAGTCTGAAGGTCAAAGTGTCAGCAGACTATTCATTTTCCTGCCTGTCTGTGTCCAACCTGTTAGTTGCCGGTCTGTCAGCAAACTGTCAATGGCCTGCTTGTCAGTGGCCTTCCAGTAAAAGACCAGCCTGTTAATAGGCCTTTTTCTTCAGGCCGGTGTCACACCTTATCTGGTTGATTATGCAATGCCTCCAGCCAAACGACCCCCTGGCAACGCATTCTTTTAGAATGAGATCCTGAGTATATGAGCATAATACGTTCATAATACCCATGTGTATTATTTCCAGAGAAATAGCAACAATTGCATCGTATTCTATGGTAATCCAGCTACAATTTAATATGTCATACATGCATATCACCTCAGTGATACTTTAGATATAGCTTAGATAACACAGGAACACCAAAACTGGATACACACTAATACTTTGGCAGGCCTAGCTATAATATGCTTATCTTTTTTCCAAGTTAAAACCAAGATAATTATCATCTATGGAGTTTGTTGGCCCAGGCTCGTTAATAAAATTCCCTAGTTTGTTCCAGCAATTTAATCTGTCAAAAAACAACACTCCTGCAATCACACCCACCGTTCACTTTAGGTGTGATTGCTGTATTTACCTATACACATGTGGCCGGACTCTGCCATGTTGGTCAGAGCGACAGTCTAACTAACCAACGAACCGTTAGGTGGCGTTGAATGGCAACACATGCATTGCCTGTCTATCAGTGTCTGTCAACAACCTGTCTGTAAGAGGCCTGACTGACAGCAGATTGTCTGTCAGCAGGCAGTAAGGATGTATAAGTAAAGTGGCGTGTTGGTGAAAGTCAGCGTGGGCAAATGGATGTGCATGTGAAAGGGTATGTGGCTGAAAGGGTGTGCAGGTGAAGGATTGTGTGGGAGAAAAGGTTTGCAGAATATGAACTGTGTGGTTGAAAAGAAGAGTGTGTAATGGTATGTAGGTAAAGGGTGTGTGTGAGTGAAGGGTGTGTGAGCAAAAGGGTGAATGAAATGTGGGTGCACAGATGCATAGGTGAAGGGGTGTGCAGATCAACGGACATCGACATGCATGTATACATGGGTGAACAGTTGTGTTAAAGAAGGGTTGTTTATATGAAGGATGTGTGTCCAAAGGAGTGTGCAGATCAATCGAGGTGAAAAATCATGTGGGTGAACAGGTTTGTGGGAGAAATGGGGAAGGGTGTGTCGTCAAAGGGGTGTGTGGATCAGTGGAGACAAATGATTATTTGGGTTAACAGGTACGTGGTCGAAGGGATGTGCAGATCAACAAGTTTTAAGCAATTTAAAGAAAACGTACCATCCATCCCCCCATACAAGACTCTATAACAGTTTTATATATTCATCCCCCCTAAGACATTGCGTAATTTTTTAGCATCCCCTGACAGGCAGGCCACTAACCAAGAGACTTAGAGACAGGCCATTGACAGATAATATTCTGACATACATGCAGGTCACTGACAGGCAAGCCAATGTCAGGCAGGGTTCTGACAGGCAGGATATTGACAGGCAGTGTTCTGATAGACAGGACACTAGCAGACAGTCTTACAACCCCTGACAGGCAAGCCACTACCAGGTAAGCCACTGACAGGCAGGACATTGACAAGGAGGACATTGACAGGCAGGTTAATAATAGGCAGGCCAATGATAGGCAGGCCAAGAACAAGTGGGTAAATTGTTGGGTGGGCAAGTTGGTGGATGGGCAGTTACGTAGGCAGCTTTGGTGGGTAGGCAGGGTGTTGTGTAGGAAGGTGAGTTGGTGGACAGGTTGCTGGGTATGCAGATTTGTAGGTAGGCAAGTTAGTGTGCGGGCAGGATGATGGGTGGGCAGGTTGCGGGTCAGGCAGATTGGGGGAAAGGAAGGCTGATAATAGGCAGTTTGGTGGGTCGGCAGGCACAATTATTTACCCATATTAATATGCTACATGGTCCATAGGCATTTACTGGATTTTATCATTAGATGTACCAAGCTTTTGTTCCTGTCCCTTTCTTTTCTTATTCTCTCCGCCTTTCCTCTCTTCTTAAATTAAAAAAACCCCACAAAAAATAACATGACGTCATGCATTACATGACCCTTCCTCCTCCCCTTGTCATGCTTGGTCATGGAAACTGGAACCTCCCGTCCACTCTGCCACATGACGTCATTTTGGACGGTCCCTATGTTTTAATTCTAAGGGTACAAGAATTTGAAAAGAATTCAGCACGAGCAAATGTGTAGGTGGGTAATAAATACATTAACAAATAGTTGTTTTTTTTACATATAAGTAGCCGTAATCACCTCATAGTTGACGACGTAATATCCTCGCTCTCGCTCGAAATGCCGTTGTTAGCATATGTTAGATTTCCCCATTTAGAGCAAAATTTATAAGGCAGCATCAGGCGACTTTCGGTCTGTCTCAATTAGTTTATCGACGTGTATCTATCACAGTTAAAATAAACTTTATTTTTGTCTCGGATTCAATATCCTCTTATTGACTTACCTGTTGATACGAAAATAAAGACAGTAGCGGTGAGTGGCTAACATTGAAAATGTATGCATGTAGCCTCTAGAGGTGAAAGATTGAGGTCCGATCCCACGAATATATGTGTGTCCCAAAACCACCATACAAGGATCCCGATAGCACTTTACACAAGGTAGCAGAATTTCCTGTTTAGATATGTGTACATTTCTGTTGTTATCCCCAACCAACCGCAGTCCGTCGGCTAAAAAATTAAGGTGCTATTTATTTTGGCTGATTATTCGAGAATTATTGCAATTTATTTTTTGCCGATGAGGCATAGGCACATTGGAGGAACAAGACAAATTAATTAGTTAAGGACTTCGACAGTGGAAGGAGTGGTCAGCATAATAAAGTAGAAAAACCCGATCTGGTCACTGCTGATCAATAAATCCTAGGTTCTCGTGCGTCGCACGTGGGTGCAGCACCAAAGTACCTCCCGAATGGAGCTCTCAAGGCGGGCTGGGGGTGGGTTGGTAAAAAGCAAGTAATTAGACGTTTGGGACGTACGCAGGGTGACCTTGCAACATGAGCCTCCAATATCATTCTCCTATGAGTCAAAATACCAAATTAGATATAATAAAAAAGTTATATTAACATACGACACACTTTCCTATTACACATCCTAGTTGCACTGATCAAATTTCTGACAACAACACCGGTTACGATCTCCCAAAAATCCTGTAATATATGACGTGCACATTGAATAAATTACTATATATAACATTGGCTTCCCAGGGCATCCAATGAAATACCTACACATGCTAAGCTTTGTAACTGCTGTCGAACAACGTATATCTATAACCTACAAACAATATTTTATGTAACTCCTCAACAAGCTGTAAGTCATCCAAAGTTAAGGAAGCAAAATATTTTCCTCAAGAGCAACAAAGATGACATTTGTATAAAAATATGTAAGTAGAAGGGGTTTGGTCAGCGCCACTGGCCTCAAGCCAAGTGACTAAAGCACGCGCCACCAGAGGTCAGGAGCAGGAGGCCGCCAAAGGTAATCTGAGAAGATTATCACTGACTTAATCGTTTAACTTATCAAAATCTTTAAGTCTCTCCTAATGAGATGTACGTAGATTGAAGCCTTTAGACGCACAATGAACCAATCATTGATCAATAGAACGCTGGGAGATATATGAGCCGAACTTTGATGGCAATTATTCCCTCTCACTGGTTATGTTCCCTTTGTTTAAAAGAGTGGATATGTGCATCTTTATAATTGGCCAGATGATTACACAACTTTGAAGTTGAGTTTCAAAGGGCTCTTGATCTGAAAAGGTTCTCTCTGCTGTATGAGAAGGGGTCTAGTAATTTACATTCTACATGTATTACAAAACGGAATATGCCTGAATGCGTCAGGTTAACGGAGAAAAACATGATCGCTAGTAATGGACGGACAAACTAGATGGATATTCAGCAGCCCAAGAGAAAATGAGTTTTATAACATTGGTGGATAAAAGTATGTCCGGTAAGCGGTCATCAAAAATGAAAAATAAGTTTGATAGTCATATGCTAAGGGATCTACAATAATACACATATATACATGTTTATCTAAGAAAACATACCCCTGAATTAATATACAGAGGTGCTTATGATAACAATTCGTTTGGACAGTTATTACACGCTCATTGAATATTTGGTTGGATAGAGAGTGAATGTTTATCATGCTTTAGGAAGAGAATAATTAGAGAAGTTTCCGATCCCTGTAAATATTTCATTTGTCTACGGTGAAAATTACCTTCATGCACAGATAAGTGATATCAGCTTAGCAGTTGCATCGGGATCAAATCACCACTGAATCGATTCAGTACTATCACAATTAGATGTATTCACAAACTTATATTGCCTGTCAGGGAATGAAATATGTTCACCGAATGTTCTTTCTTATAAAACAGGCGTCTAGGATAGTGAAGTACATGTACATAGCCACCATTCACAGAATTTGTATTGTTATTTTGCACGATGTATAGTCTTTATTTCTTATTATGAAAAAAAGACGAACCGGTGACTGTTTCAGTGTTCTTCATTTGCCTATACTTCCTATGATTTCATCCTGACCATTATATTCTTTCAGAAATTAATGAACAAAGGCAACGTTTCCATCCCACCTCGCACCCGTTCATGGTATTATGTAAAACCCATGGAGGTGTTCACACTTGACAATGTCACTCATAGTCATACATACCGCAAATCACTTCACCCAAAGGCACCTACCTCTTTATAACAAGATCAGTTAAAGTTAATTAAGGTTCAATTGGATCATAAACGCAGGATCGGCACAGCCCCCGTCTTCCATTCGTCCTTTTGCACCGTTCTCAAGCTTCTTACTGGATATTAATGGCGTTTGATGTTGCGCTAAAAAGTGGAGAAATCTAATTAGGGCGGTGTTAGCACGTATTTATCGCCTTATGCTGGCCGGTGGTCGCCGCCGCTGACCGCGCGGGGAAACGGCTGAGCAGTCTCAGGTGTAAGAGTGTGCCGTGATTAGCCGCAGAAATCAGCTCTCACCAAAGTGCTCCTTGCCGAGGTTGACCTAATGGGATAAGGGCTTTAAGTCTACGCGATTTATTGGTATTTAAACATCAATATTAAGCGACTCTGGTCAACAGGCGACCTGAAGCGGTCTGAGTCTATATTTACACTGTTCTGCATATGACTAGTCGGTGTGCGTATAGGTGTGTGAATAACAGGGGTTCAGTATGTGGTAGAGAATATATGCTTTGAATGAAGGAATCTTAATGCCTACAATATATGTATGATAGGAAAAAAAAATTCTGACATACTATATTTAGTACTACTATTATTGGTACTACTATCACTATTCCCATGTGTGCATGGTCAATACTGCTATTACTACTGACACTGCTGCTATGACATATACATGTACTATTGGAAGTATCCTATCAATACAACTGGTAAGATTTCAATCCTATTCTTTTAACCATTACTTTCACTAGAGAAGCAATTTAGAACTTTATCTCGTGTGGCTGATCCGGAGGGTTGTACACCTATGGTGCGCACCTTGGCCTAAAGAAAGACAGGCCTTGAGCCTAAGAAGGTAACAATATAAAGAAACGAATAAAAAAAATCCTTTTTTATATAAATAGTTTATGACATTCCATAGTATCTCAATGTTAGTCTATGCTGAAGATATCAAGGTTTAACCAACTCTGCTACACGTTATATTGATGATCATAGTACATGATATTGACATATACGTATAGATAAGCGATAAGTACACAAAAAAATTGGTACACAAATATAGGAAAATAATATAATACACCATATACTGAATAATGCAATATACATGTATACCCTATCGTGGATAAAGATAATATACAAAATATTATATATAGATGGTCATGATAACATAAGTTCCTCAACTGTTGCATGTTACAGGTCTAAATAGACTTCCAATGCCACAATCATGCCTCGAAGGACCACACTATACCTCATACACCTTGCATCTAGATGCAGGGCCGTCCGCATACGACCTGACAGGTATGGTCAGGCAGCTTTCTTAGTTAGCATTTAACCTGAAAGTATATCGCCTCGGGCATCAACTGCAGTGGATGAAATGCTGAAAGCCTAAACACTTGCACACAGTCGGAAATGTTAGATGCTGTTCTCCAAATATTTGTTCGTCGAGGGGGAACGAACCATGGGGGTTGCATAAGGCCGACCCGGGTACGGTCCTTTCGGCATTCAGGCCTTCTGGCAATATTTTCTCAGGCTTTTAGTATGAAATGTATCTCTTCTAGTAAAGCTTAATTTATGTTTGTGTATGGAGTCACGTGGCTAGGTTCATTTTGGGTGGCTGTATTACACTGTGGTGCGGATTGAGATAGGCTCCGACACGAGTTGTGCCCGGATAGCTCTACTTCAGAGACAACAGGTGGCCACTATTTCACTACGCAATATCATAAACGACGCAGTTGATTATGAACAAAGACGTTTTTACGATAGTCATGCTAACTGAGACGAGGATAGAATGTTTCCTATATTTGTTATCAGACAAAATTGTTCAAAGTAATTTAATGCAGACAGATTCTTCTTTATTAAGATTCATAACAATGATATATATTTGATATCCACTAATTAAAACCGAAAATATTGCAAATTGTAACATAGGGAAACTGTAAGTGCACTTGAGCAGGGAGGTTATGTTTCGTATCCATGGTAATCAAACCCATCCTTTCGACTGACCTAACAAGATACAACGATATTTGTTTAATTCTTAAAACAATAGATTACAAATATAAATCTGTTTGCACTACACAGCTTACAAAATGTCTCAGTCGAACGAATATTTGTAGTTCGAGTCTCCAGATTTAGCTCAAATATTTGCTCCCAGGTTATTAACTTGGGAAAAAGAGGGACACGCGTCCGGTATTGTGGTTTCATGATGTGTTCCGGCATGCAGACCAACCACATTCAATTGCCCTGCCCTTCCTGCACGTTTGTTTGTAGGCAGTATAGTTCGCGTTGAGTAAACATGGCGGATAATAGTCGGGGGATAACGGGAACTTTATTGCACTTCCGTATTCTACTCGTAGGAGGTGGTCACAAAAGCATATATAGCCCTAAGTTGATATCACAGCAACCACCACACAACATAGGCTTCAGAATCTGACCACGTCAAGCAATTTTTCTCGGTTGCTAAAACAATACATGTATTTCAAATACAATGGGGGAGGGGGCACATCTGATAATGACAATTGTTGACAAATGTTTATTCATTCAGCTATAGTGACCATAGGATTGCAAGGTTGCATTATATTGGTGGCTGAATTAATTCAAGTACCGGTATATTTACATTAAAGGCATATCGGACAATTCACAGTGGCGCCACCTGATGATTTTTTTTTAGATATTGTCAATTGTGAGTCACAACTGGTTCCTTATGATTTATTATAATTCCAAATGAGTGGATTTGATATTTTGTCCAGTTTGCCCAGTGCTAATAGGTAAAATAGACCAGTTTACATTCACTTGATTTACATGGAAATGTACTAAAAAATATAGTTTACTTCAATTATTTCAATAACAAGGTAGGTGACCTATGAATTTAGAAACTTAAATGTGTAGTACTACACATTTACTATATTCTGTGTAAGTTGGAGGAAAGTGATATAGGTTTTGATATGTGAAAAATTACGCTTTGGAATTTCTATATATTCTATTATAGAATAATCATAGTACTGCTCTCTAAATCAAAAACTGATACAGTGACCGCCAATTTTTAAGTAAAATATGGGTTCTGTAACATTTGACGATCATCATATTCAATTTCCAGGAAACTGACATGGGTTTTCATTTTGAAGCCAAATTGTCCGATATACCTTTAAAACAATAAGAACATGCCGCATGCTGCTACCACAAATCACGTTGAACATTATGATTTGTATCTCCCCTTGAAATTATTAAGATTCAGATATACATGTACTTTTTTCACATCACACGTATGCATCATCATTTCTCAGGTCATTACCATCATTGGTCATTACTTATAAAGTCCCAAATTATTCAACTCATTTAGCCCATCAGGGAATGTACTTATTCTATAGCCATTGATATTCTATCCCAACACCAATATTATTTGTGCCTCCGCAAGCCTGAATCGAGGAATCTTGATGTAGTTCAACGGCTTCGTTTTTATTTGAACATATGAAACTGATCTTATCTCCAATCCTATTAATGCTTTTCACATGTTTATTGTCATTTCTGATTGTTTTGTTTCACCTTGTAAACTTGGCTTCAACTGACATAGTATGAATAACATTCCGATGATATAATATACAATTTTACCTTCAAATTAATAAAGAAAATGATGCTCACAATGATAAAAGAAATTGTTTGTGCTTGCATGTCATATAATGATGATACCAGAGAGACACTTTGAACCATATGAGCCCCATCTAGAATCAATAGACCACATCAACTTGGTCTTACGAATAATCATCGTTCAGCGTCCAGTTGCATCACTATTGGTTTGAACTTGGCCTTATATTTTCTATATTATACCATGTATTGCTACAACCTTTACCCTTAGTTGAATTGGCCTTGGTCAAATAGAAGGTCAACAAAATACTCCCTTGGAGTACGCCAATCAAACTAGGACTATCAACAAGTGAATGATGCAGCCATCACTACACATATACAGTAATGAGCAAAGTTTGCTCAAGAACAAAAAAGTCTGCCTAGTTCATAGATTAGGTTTGTGCATTAAAGCCATCATACGCTGTACACAAACAATTAGAAAGAAAAGATGGTGCACCGTCATATATAAAGACAGCACGGCTACTTTATTCTAGAAGAAAAAATCTGAGCTTTGGTCACAATGTTCCTACCGTAAACTATTTCAACCTATTGAAATATATTTGATTGTTTATGGTCTATATCGTTTTCATCACCCTGCAGATATGTAAGTATTGTATGTGCGTTACTTTTCCCGACATACAGACATGTATATCAGATGGCAAATCCTGCAAACACCACTGCCTACAGAACACTTATCACGCATATCACACATTACCTGTAAAACCTAATGGTCTGTTCTGCCCAGACCCAGTCCCACCTTACAGCTGCGCATTCCTCTTGTTTTCCGAGAAAATATTTTCACGACTTTACCTGGGCGAGCCGACTTTAGCAGCCATTATGAAAGCAAATCAGGGCGACGAATTGATTGTTTTCAGGTTCGGGCTGCGTTCGGCCCGCCCGTCACCAAGATCGGGTCGGTGTTGTGTCAACGCAGCCAAAGCCTTTGTCGGCGAATAGTGGAGAAATTTAATACGGCCACGAACACGCAGGTAAGCAAAACAGCGGGCATTAATAAAAGTACCCAGAAACACACGCGGCGATTCCTATAGACCTTGGTTTTGTACTCTGCTGTTTTGTTTGGATACCGTTCTGCGAAATGGAGTGCCTGCATCGATGGGGCTTCTGGGAAACAATTATTACAAGGAAAGAATTGGGACTCATTGTATTGGGACCCATCATGTTTTTTCAACCATATACAAACATTATTAACAATGGTATTAATTGTGTATCTATAAATCACAAGACAGTAAAGTACATTCTGAATAGATATTGTCCCAATTGTTAAATTGTACCGCTAGATACAATTTATATAGCCCCAGTGATTTAAATAAAGCTCCGGCGAGTGCAATGATTTTAACAAAAGACTTGCTCATTGAAATACTGTCTTTATACCATTGCATGTCTCAATGCCCAATTATATATGTATAGCGCGGAATAGCTGAGTTAGTCATGATAATAATACATAGGTTTATGTTTTACTAATGTATGTACATTTTATTCATTACTATATTCTAAAACAAAATACTTCCCAAGAAGCATTTATTTACTAGTAGTTTAGGCGGGAAATTTGAGTTAAATTTTCTTCGAAAGCTGAACAGCATTTGTTGATTTTCTCAATTTTCAAAATGATATGCTTGATACATTATGAAAGAATAATGCTTTTCCTTAAAAATAAAGAAATTTGTTTTAGTTGGAAAGGCTGTTACATTTGCATGCAGTCAGATTGTATACATAGCATTTTACATGTTATCCATAGAAACATTACAGAAGACAAGTATATATGTCAATGCAAGGTGTTGAATAGGTTAACCATTTTCCTCCCGGGGGCACAATTCTTACATGATATAATCTCAGAACATACTTAAGCACAGATGGCATCGTTAAATCGGATACTGCAAAATGTGAAAACGTTCAAATATATATCAAAACCCCACGTGGCCACATGGCTTTATTTGTTTAAGACAACGGAAATCATCTTGGCGGCGTCCTTCTTGGCCCTCATGACGTAAAGCATTGACGTTAAGGATTGTGTGTAACGATGAGTCTTCCTACGCGTGCCACACGCGATGAGAAGTGTCAATATTTAGTGTCATCAACCCAAACCTGGCGCATTCAGGCGAGGTGGGAGGAGATGTGGGAGGAGATAGCCGCAAACATTGCGGGCAGACAATGTGGCCAGGCTTTGCGCTGGGATTCACTGTTATGACAGGGCTTTGTCAAGATGGCCGATAACATCTGTGGCTCGTGTAACTGTCGCTAGGTGACGCCACATAACTGCTGAGACTGTTGAGGGATAAACGTGTGCGGGTCTGAGAGAGCAACAGGTGTAGTTTCATGGGCGATAAGGCAACCCAAGAAAAATAATGTGTTGTACCAAGAGTTGGCTATAACTTGAAACAAAATGTTTCGTCAGTCGTGATCACCGGTGCTTGGTAGTAAGAAGTTTGGTTTCCAATTAAAGTGGGAGTTCCGGTAGCCATTTGAATTAAATTTGTCAAAACAGCTATGGAGTTCTCTTCAACAATAGACCCACTGAAAGTGATGACACCAGAAATATAGTTTAGGTCAATGCGAATTAAATTTCCATTCATTGATGTGAGGTAAATTTTCATCTGTATGTCTGATAATGTTTTTAAAAATACGCTATAACCCAGAAGACATCTACATATAGCAATTGCAGACCTTATGTGTGGCACCAAGGTAATATGTGAGATTACCTTGCTAACTTGCGGAATGACATAATGTACATTGTAGAGGTATAATGGCCACTGTACCCGTGGAAAACATTCCCAGATTCTCTTGTGAATATCTAGTGGCGTTTGGTAGGTCTATCAGCTCACAACAGAATGACTGGAACTTACTCCCCGACTTTAGCCATTTGAAATTCCTAGGTGTGGCAATATGGATCCATGGATTAATGAGACAGAATAAACATCAATACATGCATACATTCATGGCCTAAGAACCAAGCTTGTGGAAGAGACCTCTACAATACCATGACAATACTAGCATGTTAGCCGTTAGCAAGCGGTCTGAGCGCGATACCCCAGGTGCAAAACTCTGCGCTATTCCAAGTATGGCGCGAATGTTATTGACCCTCCTTACCACAAATCACATCCACCCACCTGCTCCGGTCCCCACCTGGCCACCCCTCCACCAGGAACCTGCTGTATCCCTATCGCGGGAGACTCACCCCTGCATGTATCTACAAGGTGGCCACATTCGTCGGATAACTTTCCCGGCAAATATTGAAAAAGATTACCCATACCGAGCACGATAGGAGTCCGGAAACGCCCCGCCCGCTCTGCAGTTCATACAAACAATCGTGCACGCAATAGTCGGCCTAGAGGGCCAGTGTGCTTGTTGGCCGGGCAAACATGCTACAAACACCCGGGCACAATAGAAAAGAGTAACCCTCTAAATTATGGGGCAATCACCAAATCTTAGGTAAACTTTGTGCAAGGTTGTTCAAACGCGGCCGTGACTTTGTTCGCGTTGGTCGGGTCGGCGAGGTACGAGTACACGTTCGGCCTTGTGTACTTTGTAAAGTGAAATTCGGTAGCTCTGTCAATATTAGGCCTATAATCGGCTGCCTTGTGTGATAGAGAGTATTAACAGTAGTGCCAATAGCGAGTTAACCTTTAGATTTTTACTCTATAGGAAAACGATAATCAACATACGTCTGCATTCGAATACAAATAGTATTACCCTCTAAATGGTATTGTGATGAGCTTGGCAGCATAGTTCTCCAAAACTCATATCAACGTAACAAACTGCTGATCAGAACATTGGATTGACTATTTGATACAAAGCTAAAATGATATTTGCTATTGAGTAGGTATTGTGGGTACCCATTGGATAAACACTTAGGCTGGGGGTATAGGCTCCTGTGTGAGTTGATAGGGTGCATTTATAAGGGTCACACTGGGCCCCCCAGGTTGCCTCAAAGCATCGCCATGAATCATCACCTCATTGAACTATGTATATTACCTTTACAATTATGATACTTCTTATAAATATTTGAACGGCGCGACTTAATAGAATATAATATCAATCATGCCTTATATTCACGAATATTCCATCAAAAAAACATAATAACATAAGGATTATTATACCATAGATTTGATTTACATTTCAATTATTCAACATCTATACGTGCTTATGAATAAAAAAAAACTTCTTCATTCTGCAAGTGAGAGAATATACCACAATTAATCCATTCTGTTCCGTTTCCTGTCTTATCCAAGAAAATGATTCACGCGGAAAAGAATGATGGTGCATGCCATATACATAGGACGTTCACAACACCACATTATGAATATACTTTCATCTATTTGGCACTGTCATAATACGGAAATTATGTGTAGATGATTCGGAAAACTCGAAACCATCTACACAAGACTGAAATTCAGCATAAGAGGCATTGGAGTGACATCATGAATTGACTTAGATTCCAATGTTAGATTCAAATATAAACCAAGTTTTGTAAAATCTGACATTTCATGACAAATTCAGTATATAGCATAAAGACTGAAATGGCGAAATTGGGAGAGGAACCCCGATAGCATTAGAAGCAATCACGCCCACTGATGACTTCGTGTCAGCACTATTGTCTTAGTAATCACTGTTAATGGCTGCACATTACCCCGCCTCCTCCACTACGTCATCGCATCTACCTGCCCCTACACTGCCACCATGCTACACCCAGCAGCACGCGAACAACGTGTCTATAGATGCCCCTATTCCTACAGGGGAATAGCTGTGACGACACGCCCAGTGGCGTAGTACTAGTAGCACCGGGGGCTGCCGCGGGAGTTTGGTGCATGGTTTAGCACCCACCCGTGTTAACGAAGTACCAGGTGACATGTTTAGGGAGTGGTTCCGGTAGTTGAGGAGGTGTCAACAGACAGCGTCCCTGAACGATTTACCTGTGGGCGTCCCTGTCAATCACGTGAAGTCTTATTGAGTGCGGGAAAATAGTTATTGTTGTGTTGTAATGTGATGTCAAATATAGACTACTTCAGGTGTTATGGTTTCAGTCCACTGAGAAATCGAATAATAAAAGAGTTAAACAATACACGGGACAGTTATAGATTATAGATCAACTGGTATTAAATCAATAATAGATCATCATTGCTGACAACTAATAGTTGTTAACCCCATTTTTTCAATAAAAAAATGGATCTATATTTATATATATATATATATATATATATATCTATATTTATATATATATATATATATATATATATATATATATATATATATATATATATATATATATATATATATACGTGAAAAACATGAATTAGATATTTGGCACCCGTGCAAACAGAAACACGAGGAATCGATAAGGTGCACATGCTCGCATTTGTTTTATAAAACGGAAATTACAGACAGGAATTATCAAGTGTTCAAATAAAACAGGGAAACACCTAGATACCACTTTAATCAGCAAAGATTCATCTATCATGAAACAATCATTCACCCGAAATCCAAATATATGTTACGTTTAAGCATATAATACTTTGCATCTCTGAAAATAAACAAAATCTAAAAATCCACAAACACACACAGATCGCCCCTCTCATATAGGCTATACAAAGGTCCACATTCCTGCGCTTGTAATCTCATCAGCACCAACTCATCCCGAAGCTTAACAATCCTGGTGTGATTCACCAACAGAAGAAAGTGTCCCGGATCCCGCCATTACTGTCACCACAACTTGTTGCTGGAGGCACACCGTTGACACGTTGAACTCTCCCGTTATTTGGTCAGGTAAAATCCTTGATTGGCGCACCTGAATCCGGAAGAAGGCAGGGCAGGTAACTTTACATAAGCTATAATGAATCAATCCCCTGGCGTTATCTGAGTGGCCCGGCCCCACCAATGGTTTCATCACCTCTACACCAAAGGGCAGCTTTACGTTAGGACGACGTGAATAGTGTCACCCTTCGGTGAATTGTCCGCGTTATTCCTTGCCAGCGATCCGTTCCCATGCCGGCCATTAGGGGTGGATTTGACGGTGATTCTGTGGGAGAGGCGGTGAACGGCCGGCCGTCCACATGGGTGGCCACAGCGCCCACGGCCCCGCGTGGGTGTCACTTCACCCGCCGCGTCTTTTCAATACACGTTCCGGAGAATTGTTTTCGGATGAATATCTGTATTTTTTCCACAGGAAGTTTCAATCTTTTGAAAATGAGTCTCGAGTCGTAGGTAACTCAAGATGACTTACAGATGAAACCAAACATTTCAATTTGTTATGTGTTTATGGTATTCAATGGAAGAACGCTGCACTGCGCGGCGAATTGTATATCGTCATTTTTGTTTGATCAAATAAAAAAAAAAAAAATAAAAAAAAAAAAAAAAAAATATATATATATTTAGAATGATTAATCAGATGAATGCACGTTTATCATAGGGAATGGTTCCTTTTCTCCCTTTTAAGAGTCCCTCTCCCTAACAGTTTGCGTTGGCTGCCATTTACCAATAACGGAAATTTGTAATATAGTTGTTGTCAGTGTGCTTCTTATTTTTACTACTTATTCACAACTTCACCACAGAACCGCAATCCCATGACGAGCATTCGATAAATAAAAACATGGCTTTGGCGGTGGGGTACCGCAAATTACTGTCATGGTCAAACTATCAGCAATAATGGAATTCACCAAATGATACATTAATAAACACACACAATATTTTGTAGGCGATATAATTATCATTGGTAATTTACACAATGATAAAAGCCGGAGTCATATTTACAGCTCACTCAAGTCTTTGAGATCGGAGAGACGGCAGAATGTTGCTACCTTCTATGCTAATATCTTAGTCTCTATTAGAAACCAAAAAAATGTACGTACATGTACTTTCATGTGTCTGACCAGAAGTATTGTACAATGCTGTCTTTGCCCAACTTTGACAGTGAAACGAATGACACACACACTGTCGTCCGGACTTTTCATTTGTGATTTATTTTTATTTTTTGAACACATTTGCTATCTTCAGAATAAAAGTAGTACCTGACGTCTAAACTAGAAGTGCAAAAAAGGATTTGCGAATACACATACATATTTACACATAACAGTTATTCATATATCTGATAATAATCGTGTTACAAATAGATTAATTGGCTCTTCGAATCATACTCAATATTGTCCTGACGCGACTATTGAGAGATCCTGAGCACACAGCAAGCTATTGTTTGTTTTGTCAATACGTCATGTTGACAGGGTAAATAGTTTTGTAAGATCAAGTAAATCACCGCATTTATTACTACTGTTGACATTACGAGAAATATAGTGTGCTTGTAATTGACCATGCACAATCGATCCCCTTTTCATTACCGTCGATACGGTTGTTGAGGAACCGCTATTGGGTATTACTGTCCCTCAATTGCATTCGAATACTTCCCTTTCTATAAAGGTTTAAAAAATCCAGTGTACTCCCAAATCGTGGATTTAAATTAACAAGAACACTTAAAACACGATCACCAAGTCTATGTAGGTTTATCGGAGATATCCAAAAATATTGAACATCCAATCAATTAAGGTAGATAATGATAAATAATATTGTCCAATTCCATTATCACAAACATAATCATCACTGCATGAGTCTTGAACGCGGCTGAAAATATTGTCTAAAGCCTGACAATGTATGTGTCAAAAATCGAAACATTGAATTTGACAGCCACTTTGGTAGCTGGTGTCCCGGGAGAGGAGCTATACATTATTGTGCCGTCTTGTTGTATTATGGGAGTGTTGTAAGGGCGGTTAAAATGCTTCACTGACGTAATGGTAAGGTACACATGCCTGCTGGCTTTCTCAGGCTGGCCGGGTGGGCAGGTCTGACCGGGCATACCCACGGGTGCGGGCGGCCAGGCAGGCCATTCACCTGCCCGAGGCGGGGGCTAATCTCTAATCAAAGCAAATGTAATGGCTTCATTGGGGTGCTGCCCCCACAGGTGCCCGCCCCCCCATGTCACCACCCCATCCCGTACCCGCCACCGGGGCGGTAAGGTGGTGGTGGTAAGTGCCACTGACCACTGCTACTACTAGTCAGCACTGACCACTTAGGTTGACCAATCAGCGTGCAGCTGTCCGGGTATAAGACGCACCCCCTGCTAACAGGATGGTCAATTCCAACTTCGCCTTCCATTCTTGCAGTGATTTACACACACTTTTCTAAAATTCCCTACCAGGTGTATATGTATACTGACATATTCACATCTGTACAGACGGACATATCTTACTTTAGTATCGCGACGTAGGGAGGAGGTTTTCTCAGATCGTTGGTCAGTTGGCTAGCAGTGCGCAGTGACCGGACCCCCCGTGGATAGCCGGCCGCCCCATCGTTTGTACCTGCCGCGTGTCGACCACGCCCTCCGGCCGTCAGGTGAAAAGACATCAAAGCTACGACACGCCAAGTGTACACCACCCATCATCACATCGGAACGCGGCATCACCATCATTGAGTCGTGGATATTTAGGTCTGGGTGCTTTATATTCCTCCAGGGTAGGACCTTCATTTGGAGAGAGGTCATATTTTGTTGGCCTGTGACTGATATAACAGTATGATCATGGATGGATCCACCGCAGGAGGTATGTCAGTGAGTTGTACCCAGCACCACCCAGTTGCTCCAGGGCTAACCGTGGAGACTTCCCATCACGGGGGTTCTGCGCTGCACGGAGGTCACGGAGGGCATCTGGAGAACCAGGACAAGTCCTCCTGTATGCTGGGCCCAGGCAGCGGTCCCCACCACCAACACCATCAACAACACCACCACATGGACCCCATGTCTCAACACCATCACCACCACCCTCACCACACCCAGGAGGAGGACCAGCTCTCCGTGTCCGGCCACCCCCACCCCCACCACCCGCACCACTCCCAGCAGCACCACTCCCAACAGCACCACTCCGGCCACTCCATCAGCTCCATGATCCACCACGGCCTCGAGCACCACCACGCCGGCGGCCCGCCACCGCCCGCGGCGCCCCCGACGGCCCCGGCACCCGCACACCTGGCCGGCCTGCAGCAGGAGCACGGCGGCTCTGGCCCCGGCCTGGAGGACTCAGCGCCGGGCGCCGGGCAGCCCGACGAGTCGCCGGTCGCCGATCCCAGCGCCCACGATACCGACCCCGGCCAAGGGGGAAGCCGGTCAAGCAGTCCCGATCTGGACGACGAGGACTCCAAGAGGAGCATCCCTGGGCAGGAGGTCGAGGAGGATATTGATATGCGCCGTTTTTCAGGTATGCCTGGCAGTAAGTGAACGTTTCCAGCACTCCAGATTAACAGCAAACCCCGACCCTTAGCCATTAAGAAATTAACTTCACTAGTCAAAATAAATATTTGGCCCTTCTCTGGCACATTTAAGATATACAGAAATTGTAATTCATTGGATTTATTGGTTTTCTGTATGTTTTAACGATACAACCGAAAGCCAAGTAAAAGAAAAAAAATGTACATATGATTACTACAATGCGCTTTCAAACGCCCCAAAACTGACAATTCGATTGCAAAGAGATTACAAATGGCCGCTTTCTGAAATCAGTACTGAGAATTGTTTTCTCACACTCACATGGGATATGTGAAGAATATTTATCATGAGGAGGTCATGCTTTCCAAATTGGTTATTTTATCTGAATCGACAATATTACGCACTCTATCAATGATGAATTAAGATCATAATGCTTACCTAGAGAATATCTGAAGACCGAGATCAGCACCGTTAAGACTAATATACACCACAATTAACCTTGCACTAATGAGGAAAATGCATGTTTTTTTATCATTAGACAACCTAAGACATATGAAATAATGTAGAAAAATGCAGTATTTATATAATGTATCGATTCAGTTATGACAACAAAGACTATACGCGCGGTGTTAAATAGAAATACATTTTGAAACGAAAATTATAGGAAACCTTTCGAGAGAATTACAATAAATTAGAAAACACACAAAAAAATAAATATACATTGTAGCAGTTACCCATTAGTCATATCATTTGAATTGACTTACGCTGCCAATAGCAATGAACAGAGTTCGATCAATAATTATTGTCTCGACCAACCTATAGGCTGAATTTAGATTTATATTTTGAAAAAGAAAAATCCTGGGGTGATTTCGCAAGGAGAAAATCTCCATCTAACCACTAGTAAATATATATGGGAAAATGGACAGCTTTTTGATAGAGGTCAATTTTCGGGAATATGCAAAGCTTTAATTCTGAACAGAGGGAAGTTTATATACATGTAGTGTACCATTGATATTTCATGTATTGAAAAGGTGACTAAATGTTTCTTATTTTTCTTTTATCTAGGTACATCAACGATGTCTCAGCAGAAACGGCGATTTGCCGACGTGAAGCCCCCCTACTCCTACATCGCCCTCATCACGATGGCACTGGAGAGTTCGACATCCGGTATGATGACGTTGAACGAGATCTATGCCTTCATTATGAACCGCTTCCCGTACTTCAAAGAGAACCAGCAGCGCTGGCAGAACTCCATCCGCCACAACCTCAGCCTGAACGACTGCTTCCTGAAGATCCCACGGGCGCCGGGCAAGCCTGGCAAGGGTAACTACTGGGCCCTGCACCCTGCCTGCGGCGACATGTTCAGCAACGGTTCCTTCCTGCGCCGCGCCAAGCGTTTCAAACTGCAGCGTAAGAGGGAGGAGCAGGCTCAGCATATGCAGCAGATGAATCCGTACGGCTTCGGGCTGTACGGCGCGGCTGGTGCCGGGTACGCGGCGGCAGCGGCGGCAGGCGCCGGCTACAAACCCTACCCGAGCCTGAACCCACTGGCGCCCTACGGTCTACCCCAGACACAGCAGTACCCCAGCCTTGTCGGGTCGCCGTCCACCGGCGCCTTGAAGCCCGATCCCTGGGGAAGCCCAGCGACGACGGTGACGGCGACAGCGGGCTACACGTCGCCGTATTACCCGGGAGGGTCGCACGCCAACATGGCCTCCACCTACGCCGGAAGTTACCTTGGTGGCGCCATGCACGGGACGTCGACCAGCATCAACTCTACCTCCCCTGGTCTTTCCGGTTCCGTTATGTCCGGCGCGGCTGCGCATCTCTCTCCCTCATCACACCTGGCGGGATCGGCGCTCAACGGAGCCTCGTTATCGAACTCTCTGTCCAACACACTGTCTAACTCTCTGTCCAACTCTCTTACCAACTCCCTTTCTAACTACACGTCATACCAACAGTCCGCATATCAGTCACATTACTCCAACCAACTACGGATCCAAGCTGGGCAATAATAGCCTGACTTTCATGTACAGTGATTGACGTTGTTAGAGACACTTTGTGATACGTCACGTTCATAAACAGTATGTGTGTGTTATTTGTAATGAGATTCGAAAACTGCAGTACTCCCTGTATAAGTTGTCTGTACATATATATTCTGTACAAATGTACACATTTCATTTGAAAGTTACGCAAGGTGCAAGAAGATTTCCATTCCATCTGCCGTCCTACTGGGTTTGCATATTTCTACATGTAGTTTCACCCGTGTCTTTCTGATGGTATTTATGCTGTGTCTGTGCACAACCGACACTTGTTATTTAAATAAATCTCACATACATAAGAGGCCCCATCATCATATTTTAGCAGTCTTCATGTTGAGGCTCTAGTCTGAATAGTTGCCTATAAGTGAGTTGGTGACAAGGAATGTAATAGGATGGACAAGTTAAACTTGAC
The DNA here is from genome assembly GCA_950022655.1 of Alentia gelatinosa. Lineage (NCBI taxonomy): Eukaryota > Metazoa > Annelida > Polychaeta > Phyllodocida > Polynoidae > Alentia > Alentia gelatinosa. Next base: position 43,755,347 of record OX465583.1, on the reverse strand, counting down.
GGACATTAAGCCTTATTTCCATATCACCAACCCTCTGTTTTAAGTGCAAATGTGAATCATAAACTATATTTACATTTTACATACCTTGACGTATATAGTGTGAAATTGTTGACATGATGAATGAAGACCATTGTATATATATATATATAATAAATGTGTGTGCTGATTGTGAGTAAGTTTGTGTGTATAAATTCAGTTTAAGATGCTAGTCATTCATGTGAAATACAAACCATTAAAACCAACACCCTGTCGTCGTTGTGATTCTTATTGCAATTAGGTGCAGACCCATTCAAGTACTACTATTCTAGAATAAAACCAGAAACTTTTGGTTATGTTTACAGTAGGCTTAATGAAGATGAATTAGTGCAAGCGATATCATGACACACGTTTTCCTATCATACAAAACACAATATTGGACTTACAGTTTCGGATGCTTGCAAATATATAGTATTTATACATTTCCATATGAAAAGCTTTACTCAGAAACAGAAACATTATGGCCAAAGAAAAAGTTTAGAGTACATGTATATGTGTGCCTCCATTTTGAGGCCACCTTAACTTTAGAAAATAGAAGTGATTTATACAAGAATACCGGTGATATAAATAGGTGTGTAGGTAAGAATCATTGTGAATTGTGAAGAACATATATAGCTCTAGCAGCTCTAGACGTTCGTATAATACAAGCTCTATGCTTATCCACATTGAGAAGCACAGCCAGAGGGCACGTCTGTATACTCCAATCCCCGCTCTCTTATCCACAACTTTCCCCCTACCAATACCACACCGACTCGCACTTAGCTTCGAATTAGGATCTTTGTAGCCAGCTTTTATACGCAAACTTGTGACCCATAATTGGTTTTCCTCCCTGAAAGTTCTGACTCTGGCCAATGTTTATAGGAGTCACAAACACACTAAACCGCTATATACAGACAGGCTGGTTAAGAGTATCTAGTATCAAAACATGGATGCGTCTATATATCCCTATCGGTACAAATATGTACACATATGCATGTTATTTATGATAAGCGGGCTGTTTTATAGCTAGGCCTGGATCAGAACGATAACTGAAATATAAAAGATAAATGTATATTCTCAGTGATTGATAAAACTTTAAGACAGGATCTGCAGCAATCCGAATATATAGATATACGTTCCCGGTCGTGCCGCTGCGCCAAATTACCTACTGCTTCCCCCTCTTTATGTAGATATAAGTACATGTATAGACTAAAGAATATTTGGCTTAAAGCGCAGGGAATTGTAGAAAAAAAGTCCCATTCTAGGGCAGTTAAATATAATCTTAATATATCTTATCACACACACCGCCTTATGCTGCCGGTTCATGTACAAGTATATCATATATAATGTGTCAATTGATATTCCTATATACCTATAAGCAAACAACCTATGATTATTTAACGCTGCTGGGGGTAGAATAACTTTTGTTTACTGCCCAGGTTGACGTTTACTGCCCAGGTTGACGTTTACTGCCCAGGTTGACGTTCAGAGACATTCGGTTTTTATCGATATTAGCCGACAATTGAAAGCATATAGGAATAGGGAAACCACGTGCAAGTGGAAATAAGTTTCCCTCTATTCCACCCAATAGATATCCTAGCGTGAAATGTTCCGAGCTGTGGACGCTACGTGGGGAATCCCACCAACCGACAAGCTATACATAATTTACCAAAGGAAATACATATTTTCAACTAAATGTATAGTGTTAATCCTAGGCCTCATCTCATGTATAACGTTCATAATAGACAATTACATTGCCATTTATATGTAACCGACAATGGTCCATGAATAAGATAAAATTAGGGCTATTGCTGACCCACACCATCCCACTGTTAGCGGGGATAGGTTGCTCATCAAGACGGGCGACATATCACCGTAGAACACTGACACGAGTATCAGGTAGCTATAATTATGACACCTACTGTTGACACTCGCTCGTTGCACTACCCTAATCGGATAATGAGCGATGTGAAATGCCCTGATATACCAACAAAGGCATCAGGCTTAGCACAGAATGGCCCCCTATGGTGCGCCGAGGACCAGTGTCATAACCCATCGCCGTGATTGAGGCCTGTGCCCGCATACGACCGCCGCTGGACGGCGCTGTGTCTGTCCGACAGAGGTGTGACGTCATGCTCATTAATATGTAAGTGGTGGCGCATGCGTGCACTTAGACAGTCCGGGGAGAGTAATTCACAACTTGAGGTCATGCAAAACTAAAACATCAGTGAATTCTTGAGGACAGAAAAAAACCCCGCACATAAATATGTATATGTATATATGCGAATATATATACCCATCCTCCCCCAGAAAGGAGGTAAATCGCACCCAATCATATCGTTTTGATAGATATTTGATAATTTGCATTAAATTCCGATGTTCGATTCCGGTTATAATGTTGAATATTAAAGAGCATTTTTGCCAAAAGGTAGTTATTGTACTTGGCACTGTTAAACAGTGAGGTTGGGTCTGGAACCGTTCGTTCTGCTGCGTTACAGAACATGCTATTTTGTTACATGCTCCGTAACAACTTCCAGGGTTATATTATAGCCAAATGACAATAAATAGCATTGCAGAAGGAACTCTAGTCAATTAACAAACGCATTTGGTTTGAAGCATGAAGTTTTATATAAACGAGTGTGGCTATAGTTCAAAACGTCTGTATCTCTATGCCAATGAATGTAACTAGATCTCTACATAATATGGTAAAAAAAACACCAAAATATCCTTTGTAGCGAACTGGTCACTTCCTTATAACGACATTCGAATGTAGAACACATAGTTTACACATTAGAACTCTGCACATTTCCTTTTTGCATTACAGGAGCTGGTGAGGGTGGTCGAGTAGTGTAAACGATAGTGTGATAAGTCAATGTCGACCTTTATTGGTCACATTTGCAGGTCTAAAGACTCCCGCGACAATGCCCAGATCCCATATACTACTCATGGCGACTAGGACACGGGGGAGACTGGGTTGTTGGGGGCCGGGCGCCGGGAGACGTCGACCACAGGCCGGGTAGGGTCCACCACGCCGGCCGGTCTGCTCCCGTCAATCCGGCCGCCACTGATCGCTCTCATGGAAATAATGATTACATGTATTTGAATACATGTGCAGCGTTGAGAATAAATCCCGGCGTCCACATTCTACGATAGAAATACTTATTATATATGGCTCCGATACAAAAAGTCAATATCGGAGACATATCGGGAAGGTGCAAAATCGTAGACATATGTCTAGACATGCCAATTCACCACGCATTGTATGTTTTTTTTTACCGGTGTCAAATCGCAGAAACGTGGTCAACTGACCCGATATTAAGTCACCTTCCCAAGCGATTTTGATATTTTATCGGGAGGTGCATCGTAGGCCATATCGGAGCCATAACGTAGTAAGTGAACACTTAACGTACATATATAAATGTCACCGATATGTCAGTAGTGAAAATAATGTATTGCTCTCTTTGCAATATCTTGTATTGAAACGTTATGCCCGGGGGGGGGGGGGGGAGGGATAACGCGGGGAATAACGAGGCTTTTCCCCTTAAGGGCATTATTCTGTAAAGAAGTGGTTAAGACTGAAAACTGATTCAACAAAGCGCCTTTATTATACAGATTATGTCAATTTTACACCAAACCTATCACAGATGAGGGAAATGAGGCTCTAAGCCTACCACATTTCTCAAATATATGTATGCCTGTAAATTCATAGAGCGTACAGAGAACATTGGCGTTTTCTGGAGGCGCTACCGAGAGTATGTGTTGCAGGTTATATAGACAGCAACCTTATTCCCTTAAAGGATGCATGTCTCTTCAATAGTATAGACAATTACAAGTCACGTAAGGAGGACCTGTATAATGGAGAGAAGAGCGCTGATCCCCTCATGTAAATGTATATTAAAAGCATCGTATAGGTCCTAGATTATTTATATGCATATGGAAAATGCATACAATAAATTCTCTTAATTTAGTCCTCATTAGAGGTGTATGAATACGAAATGATGGGTTATATTCATAGGAATATATTTTTAAAAGAACTTTCCCCCGAACATTCATAATGTATACGTATTTGCGAATTAGTCTGTATCGTGTCTATATTGGACATGTGCTATTTGAGACTAAATCAACTCCCCTATATACCACAATTAGGCAATCTAAATTATTTTGTTTAACCAACAGTCCACTGTAAGTGTGTATACATAGACGTGTAGGGTAATACATACGCTGACTCTATGGACAAGGGCCTAACCTCCCCTCCCAAGGCTAAGCAAAAGAGCCGCAAACATGTACACTCTATATGTATATCTCTTTCAAACATTATTCTACCTACATCACCTCTGTGGGGATCAACATTACACCGGACAGAAACATTTTGCGATGGTCCGGCGGCTCTCGGCAAATCCGAAGGTGAATATTGTCATTCCCACAAACCCCCTAACACACACAAGGCTACGCGGCCACCGCACTGCCTCATGACTGGTGCCAGAAAGTTGTCCATCTTCTTGTAAACAGCCCTCAGAGATCAGCCAATATTTAGCCGATTGTCTCCGCCTGCTTTCTACACAATGATTCCTGACTGTGCTTTGTTTGCTAACGTCGGAATAACTGTGACTTTATTTATGCACCACTGCCAAGCCCCACCGGCCACTGCCTGCCTTTGAGCTCCTAAGGTGACTCGGAGCATGACTCGACCACTGCCGATAATATTGATCTGTGTCTCCGACACAAGTTGCTTTATGAAATCACCCGGAAATCATCAGAAACGCGCAGTTATAGCCTTGACAGCCACCAATCAATGACGGCGTTACAAACACGGCTTGAGGGCGGAATCCATGTTGGTTTTGTTCTGTAAATCCTGGTCCGGGTTGGCTCCGAATGCGCTGTTGGCCTATTGTGGGCCGTGGGCTTTGTTATGTTATAGGGCCATTCCGTGTGACAACAGCAGCCTATGCGTATTAGCAATACATCGATGACCAATTTGGCCTGTTTAAACAAATTACCCACCTGGCTAGAATTCCTCCACACGACAGGGAGAACAAGAGAATATGCTATCCAAAGCTTTCCCCGAGTTTCCTGTGGACCAGGACAGCTAATCAATATCCATATCTGACAAATGACATGGACCCCAGTACAAGCACGATGCTTGGAATTTGCGGAGTGTAGTAGATAACTAGAAATAAATAGCAATGCAGAAGGAACAATAATTGTACGGTACGACATCAACCATCATTGAACAGGAATCCCAAAACTAGCTGAAATGCATAGTACAATCTATAATGTATATGAAACTCATTACAAATTTATTTACCAATCTCTGATGTAATTTCTAATTATATACCTAAAATCGGACTCAATTGCACACCTCTATGGGAAGCAGGCATTACCCCTACCCCGACAAGCAGGGTGAGGTACGTCCAGCTGGTATATCCCAGTCCGGTAGGCCAGAACAAAGCTTGTTGTGACAGCTTCAGTGTCGGCGAAGGAGACCTGCACCCCAATGGCCTGCAAGGCGACTATCGGCACCCCGACAACCAGAACCGCACAAAACACCCTAGCAATGGGATTTTCTAGCAAACCACAATGGCTCAACCTCTATAATAAACCCCAACCGCTGGCCGGAAACCAGATACAATTAACAAAGAACGTTGGGCCAGTGAGCCTGCCGTAGCGGTGGGCTTTTATTGGATCCCTTTATTTCGCCTTGGCCGTGCTCGCCTTGGCTTATGTGGCTTGTGAGAGACCACTGATGCTCATTTTCCAGGACAGAACCCGGATCAACACACGGATACTGGCTTTAGATGGGAACGTGCTTGTTTCTACGCGTGGGGTTGTGTAATGTGTGGCAGGTTCTAGATATACATATGCATACGAAAGAAATGTGCCAATATAGCAGCTCAACCAAATTAATTGTCCCAAAAGCAACTGCAACAAATATCCATTTTTTTGACTATTCAAATAAATGGATTATTCATTGATTATGCACTTTCTATTTACATCAGACCTAGAGTTGAGCCGTATGAAAAGATAGGAGAAATTGCTAGCGACAACCACACACTGCCTACATTGTATTTTAATCATTTAACAGCAATAATCATTATGGCAGCCATCGCCATAATCCTCATGACTGAAGGGCCATTCGAGGTGTTTCGTAAGAGAAATAATGGAAGTAGTCCCAGTGTTTAAATCTACTGCCTCTTGTTTAGTACTGTAAACTGAATTGCCCCTCCTACTGTAATGGTACAGAGTTTGTATATGATGCAATGTCTTCAGTTTGGGGTTGGGATACCACTGCCTACCCTCAACACTTGGACCACCCCCTGACTACACCTGGTCGTCATCTATAGCCTCTCAACCCCCTAGGGCTGATCCAAAGAAGCATGGAGATCCCTGTCTCGATCCCTGACTGGATCCCCAAAACGAAAAGAGATTCAGATCCGAGGTCATCGGACCGTAACCAGAGTCCAGTGACCCATACCGAATCTAAATCCGCTAGCACCCACTATCCCCACGAAGCAATCAAAACGCAAATATTTGCGGAGTACGGTACCTACCCTGGTGACCCCTGGTGGAGGATGGCGTTTGTGAGTGCGCATGTCACGATCTGATCTGATTTGATTGAATGTGGTGGGTGTATAGGAGGGGTGAGGGCAGTGAGGGGGGTAGGTTTGAGAGCGTTTGGTGAAGGTAAATTGGCCAGACAGTGTAGAACGTCAACGTTCCAGTCTTATGTTATCTGATGACCGCGTTAACTCTCGGAAGCCTTTATAAGCTGTAAGTGGCCCACATATGGACAGCGTAGGAGTCCGGGGCCCGACCCCCGTATACCCCGCCTCTACTGCAGTGGCTTCTCATTGCGACTATGGAATAAGACACAGACATCCACAAATTAATACAGGTTCTTGGAAAATACGTAGCTATTTTCATACAATTTTCTTCTTATACAGAAACAGCAAATTCGAAGCTCACAATATTATGTATTCTGAGAAAGGTGCATCCACGTCCAATCAATCAGATCGTCAAACAGCATTTTACCATTTCTAACGTGAGTAAGTTAATGATATATACAAGAAGAACTGTATGTATTGGGCATAATGAATATTACATGTACTTAGTTTTGATGAGAAGCCTATAGAGTAGAACGAATTTGAGGATATTGACTATGCAGAAGAAATTAGTCCATAAAGGACGCCTACTGTGAATTATACCTATATTGCGACGATGAATCAATTAAGTCTCCGAATGGTAACCGGGGAAACGACGTTTTAGAATCACCCCATACAGCGTATGTGTATACGCCTGCAACTACTGGGAGAATTGTGCCTATGCATTTGCTTCCATAACATCCACAAAATAAGAACACAAAAGAATATATCGAAAGACGTGGCGTATCTGTTCTACGAAAAATTTTTCCAACCACGGATCCTAGACAGACCCATTGGAACGAAAAAATTACCAAAATAAGAACACAAAAGAAACTGCTAGAACATGCTAAGTTACTGAAACCACATTGTTGAGGCCAATCTATAAATTCCTTCTTTTCAGCCTATATTTGATATTTGTGCTTTTGTACGGCTTAAAGCCACCACCACCTGTTTCTAATCGTGAATTGATTGTCTGAGTAGCTACAAGCCATGGTAGATCTCTTGAGGAGATGCGTATACACACTTGGCTTAGTAAGCTCGCAGTGGCCAACCTGCACGTGTGTTTACTGGTCACACGGATACCTGTCATGCACGTATTCACACACCTAAAGATACACGCCCCTTTGTATTTACCTGACACACCTACATCGCCCCGACACACCTGTACACCTCACGCTCCAGTAACTTTCTCAGCCCCGGATTGGCCATCATTGTAAGCTAATCAAGCTAATTAAAACATCCTCTGGAGCGTGAGAGAACTGGCCAGCCGTGAGCAGCCGTCCTGGTCCTCCTCTTTTAGCCCCCCTCTGTCCCTCCGGCAGTGTGTGGTGGGCGCCTGATCGCAGTCCCCCATCACAGTCACACACCCTCCCTTCTCCACTTATTTCATTGTATCCTGCCTGAAAACATCTTGATTAAGCCAGGCGCGGGTTGCAGCCGACCTGTGTGAAGAAATCACGTTCTGCACGCCGGAGACCAGCGGATTGTGTGGGTTTAGGCGCCGCCTGGTGGGAATAGTGTGCGCATAGTGGGGCGTGCGGGCACATAGTATCCGTTTCCGCTCGAGTGTAGCACGCACCCAAAGTAAATCGGGTCGCACACTTCACCCGGCCAAAATATACACAATTACCTGATCAATTTGTTACAGGGTATCTCTAGTAGGTGATTCATCAGAAGGAAATTCAATTTTAAGGTTTTCTTGTCGTACTACTGTAGGTTTTCACAGTAGCTTGCCTGCATCAGGGAAATACTTTCCAGTAACATGTACATGTATTTTGGGCTTATCTACTACAATTCTACATACAATTCGCAGCTCTAGTAACCACTCAATACATTACAAACGATTAATCATATTGCAAACTATTTTACCAGACATACGTCGCAGAAGTATAATCTGAATCTAACTAATTTATCTTTATGACTATAGCCATACTTAGAAAACTTATATAATATAGGGATGGTTTGAAATAATGACTTCCAAATTTGAGCTGGATACAAAGATTGCACAAATGAAGAATATCATTATCATATGGTCAAATTCTAAGATTAGAACTGAATCGAAGCAAGTAGCTGAAAGATAGGCCTGTATGACTGTCAAGGGCCTCTCCCCCTCCTTTCAGCCACATTTCACCTACGCCTGTTAGAACATATGGTCCGGGCCTACAGGCTAAATTACTCCCCCATCCTCTCCGATATATACACCCCATTCTCCAAATCCTCAGGGCTTTGCACCCAAAAACGCCTATAGCTGTCACTCGTTTCCTGATTGCGGTTTCATGCTGGGGTTGGTGCGAGATGCATCTTTTCAAAAGAAACGAATCCCCCACCCATCAATTAATTCTGGAAATTAGCGGCGCCTGTTCGGGACAGTCCCCGCGCGGCTTAAAGGGGGATTCTGGACGCCGCGCCTTTCTTTCCTGAGGTACAGATTAAAAGATGGATTCATGTCAGAAATTTTGACGATATAAAATCGGATATTTTATATTGACCATATTCTTCACTTGAGTTAATTCACACAAACTGCTATTTTCTTATTGAAGGAACTTATATCGAGAACCGCCTTTGGTAATGCATGAATAACGCTCTCTGAAAGCCAACTGAATGTAGGGGAGGGGACTTCGCTTTGTGTTATACTTTTGAAATAACGACTTTAGACTTTTGATGAAAATCTATGAACATCACTTTATAGGCTACCACCTGCTTTCATCACAAGTGTTATTCGATGATGTCAATTGTTTTGGTTTTGAATTAAACGGCCAACGCTACACGTAGTATTAAAGTTCTGTGTGTGCTTGTCTACAGTAGTTCGATATGGAGTCTCACAGGCGCACCACCCTATTCTATGGTCATCCGTTCTGTATATCACGAGTTTAATCTATAAGCTAGTGAAAACAACGCCAGGTGACTTTGGGTAATTTGTGCATGGGATTTTGACATCACAGACACTCATGCTTTCAGCAACCTGCACAGTGTCCTAACAAGAAACTGGACTTTCCACTGAAACAGAATACAACCTCTGCAAATATTTGGGGAGTTTACCGGACCGTGTCCACCCATGCATGTGTCGGGAAAAGGGGCCGAGCATGCGCGCCTCTGAGACGCATAATCTGCAGCGTCGACAGGGAATGGTGAATGGACTTCAAAGACTTACCGCTAATTGGTAAAACAATGAGAAACAGGATTTATAGAGTCGGTATCCACTCCAAGCATTGACTTTGAAGACTTGATTCCTTCCGTAAATTAGGATTAAAAAAGAAGGATCTCCGATGAGAAAGTATTTCTGCTAGGCTTAGTATGTTTTAAAGGAAATTGTATAGTTCGCTTGTATATGTAAAGCAACAGATTAATGTTATAAGAGCACTGTATGTTGGCTTGCCCTGGGGGAAAGAAATAGCAGTGGTAAAAATTTAATGATGGTAATGCTTTTAATGATGAATATATCACAGAATGATAAATAATGGTGATTGACGCTTAATTAGAAATATGATACTGGCTGGCGAAACTTGCAACATCAATTGGTTTTCGTTCATTATATCCATAAAGTAGCTTTAGTGGTTTTAAACATATTTTCACCTAATTACCCAAGTGTTACTTTGAACTGAATGCAACTCTGTTAGTCTTTACTTATTCTGAGAATATTTTTGGACAGCCCACCAATGTGGAAGAAGGAACGATCTCTGCGCACTGATTAGGATCCACAAATTAGCGAACAAAACTAAATAAACTTCGTGTTTCAACCGAATTGGAGATCAGCTCTTGCTGTGCGGCAAATTCTCTAATGTTAGAGATAACTATAATTCGAAGTGCATTTCCTGTAACTCCCCGGTCTGAGATCCAAACTTGCTGTGTGCGAGAGTAAACAATAAAATAAATTATAAAAAAACCCATTATGGAATATAGGTACCGCACAGAACGCAATCATTATACGCATATATATTGGTAAATTAATTTGTTGTAAAAGGAGATTCTGAAACGAAAATGGCATGAACACTTTCAGTTTAACGGCTGGTTTAGAAACAAATTACAGCACAGTGAATGCTAACAATTTCTGATTATAATTCGCTATACCCAAAATATGACCTATGTAGAGTTTGAACCTCATCACAAATCACAATTTAAGAAGACAAGACAAACAGATTAAGAGACTTGAGTTGGCATGTTACTGTGTCATTTGGGATATATAGCAATAACTGATGATAAGGACATGTCTGTATGGAGTATATGGCCAACTTGTAATGAGCAATATAATTGTCATCGTAGTTAATTTATATGGACGTTTTAAAATGCACTGCATTGCCTCAACTGGTGGCTTAACTGATTATTCACGAGTGTACGTAACGGAATATACTGCTGCAATAGAATGAACAAATCGGGAATGTTAGATTTGGCTCTGTTTGTGAGGGCCTGACAGTAAGGCGGAAGGCAGGCGAGGGGCGGAGTATTGTATTGTAAAAGCTAGCGGCCGGAGTTACAGGGCTTGGTTACGGAGACGCCCGAGGCGACGTCACTCGAATGAGATAACGTCCACAGCTGGTTACCGACAGGTGACAGGGTCTCGCGGGAAATCGCTGCCCGCGAGAAACAGGGGGACTGGATTCATATTCCAAATTAATGAAGGTATCTTTTTCATTGTTGAATAGTTAGCCATCCTATTGAGATCTTTCACCGGGAGTCATTCTGCAAAAATATTCTAACATTATGCGTTGCATAGCCATAAAGATATGTCTACAAAATCAGAGTATTAGAATAAAAATATGTTTGTTTTAATTTGTCTTTTGTGAAATTATATTTATTTGCCTCTCTCACAGTGGGCGAGTTCCTCTGATACAAATGTGCCTGCCCAAATTTTACGGTCATGGTATACATCATATTGTATCGTACCTCTACAAATAAAAATTACAAAAATACGTTATGCATTGACAGGAATATATGAAGTTACATCACAGGAAAATAAATGTTAGAGAAAGTTTATCTTCATTATACTCTACATTTTCTGTCAGTGTTTTACAATCAAGGTCACAATAAACCTGCTTGACAACAGGCAGAAGGTAGAACGCACTGGATGGGAGGATTAGATCTTACAGGAATGTTGGTTAATGATGGTATCAATACATGTACGTGCGGTCAATAGATAAGCCACAGATATATATGTAGCGGTCGCCGGGTTAGGTTAGTTAACTGGCTGTGATGGTCAAACTAATCTGACATTAGGTATATGCTACCCTGTGATTTGCGGAATCACAAGTCGGTTCGAGGTTGGAAAGAACCAGAGGTCTTTCTACTACTCAACCCAAGACAAAACAGACAAATGTAATCAACGATAGTTTATTAATAAAAGCATATTCTGCTAATGTTTCCATGCCAAAGCTGGGTAACTCACAACTGGGTCAGGTACAATCACCCACGGGCTGTGCACTGCTACTCACAGCCAGAAGCAGACCTGACACATCCTCTGCCGAGAAAGAGGCAAACCACCACTTGATCCCCACAAGGGTCAAAATCAGTTACATATTGAATATGTAAGTAAGACTCAATAAGATACAAGTTTGCATAATTATGTAGCCTATAGACAAGTAGTATATAAAGGAAATTTAGCAAGAAGAAGCCAATACTGCCCAATACATGTACATTAATCCACATGAAAACGCGTACTTTAAGTAAATAAATACATTTCGTAATTTTGAGAAACCTGTAACATACACCTGTATGTCCACACATGTCAGTGTCTCCCAACCCACACCCCACCGCCCTGTTCCAGCCAGCATACCTCTACACTACATTACGTGGACGGCCATTTCCCGCCAACAATAGGGGAAACCCGTGAACGTCCGCGGGGCACTGAGAGCCCACAAAAAGTCCAAATATGCTCAGAAACGAAATCCGCATGAACACGGGAGGCCGAGTGTTTGGTCTCCTCCCCTCGCCGCCGATGCTCAATGGACTGCGTTTGAACAAGGCTGGCTGCAGGGTTTTGCCCAACAACAACGTATTTGTGTGGCTGCCACAACGTTTTTATTGCTTTGCTTGGTTTCCATGGCACATATTATCACAGTTAAAGGGATAAAATAGCCTATTTGTCATCAATTTGAGGTCTTTGCGTAATTGCTGGACATAACGACCGTGTATGTGTATGTATTTGTAGGTAGGTTTTCACTCCGCAGGTAGAAAAGGACCGGTTTGTTGGTATATAGGACCAACCTAGTATGGATTATATTACAAGATATACAACGACCAGGACAAATTCGTGAAGTTAGGCATTGCTGTGGAATCACGTCTCTGTTTGCTTCTTCGTGGTTTTCTCTTATCGAATAAGTACATTTAATTACAGCAAGTCATTCTGTATTTTGCAAATATTTTGATTGTTGTGTAGTTCTGCGGTCGTATCCTGCCATCAGATAACCATTAGCTTAAAAATAAAATTCCTAATTAATCACATATCTACAATATCAGATATATTTGATGATAATAATATATACCTGTACTTTTTTCATTAGATATGATTATGGTAATAGAATTGACAATTAGAATTACAAATTAACAAATTTCCGAAGAAGATTAAATATAAGATCTATATAAAACCATAAATAAAACTATTGCATTTGGGCTGTATTTGTGTACTAATATGTTTTATTCGTAGGGTTTGGGACATGTCAAAATGAAAATTTTATGAACTCATCAATATATTCCCAAGAGCGCTCCCAAGTTAATACTCAGGTGATAGTTTCTTCCACACACATCGTGGACTTTCGCCACCGGTGGTCACTTCAGTAGGTCCAATAGCTCTCAAATGGCACTACATGTGTTTGCACAGTGGCCAATCAGAGAAATAGCCAGAGGGGGTATGGCAACTCGTGTCTTAGACAATCTGAAAGGAATGTGGCTGAAGAGGCTTGGCAATCCATAAAAGAGTGCGGGTAGAGGAGCGTAGAAAGCCACCGGGAGTGGCCAGTCAGCCGCTCGGAGATCCTCCAGCAATATACCATCTATAGAATGTCCCCAGCAACATTAGGTCTTGATAAACCTCGCCGGGGGGTCGAGTGGGACCCTCAAATGTTGTTAATGCATTTGGTAAAAGAAACCTTTGGGAGTTCGTGCCAATGTTTGGACGTAGGTTTTACATAGGGATAGAGTGTTTTCCGTGGCGAGCCACGAACGCCGCTGACCGCGCCAAGCAGTGGATAATATTGATGGTTGGTCGTCAACATGACTGGGCCGATTCTGGGGAGGCCAGTCCTCCTCCACCATCTCATACAGCACCAGCCTGTCAGATAACCTGACCTGGTGGCCTTATAGTGCACACATCCTTTGTACCCAGGCGCCTACTGTCCAAATCCACCCCAGCAATAGACATCAATATTATCCCTCACCGTTTATCCCCCCAAACCAACTCTGTCACTGATGCAGGAAGAAAAGACAAAATTGTTGGGTTATTGAATTGTTGAGCTTATTTTTGCTTGCAGTCATTTGCTGGGGGTTGGGGTTGGAACTCTCAGCCCATATCAATGACATTGATTAAATGTTTGGCAGACCGAGTCAACACTGGTGTCGATAAATTTATTTGGTTATTCATCACTGGCCTCACTGGTGGCCAATATTAGAAGTAATTGTGGCAACAGTTCGACAGTATTGTAAATAGTTTCAATTATCGTCTATAGAATGTAAAGCCAGTGTATATTCTTCTCTGTTAAAACTCTGTTAAAACTCTGTTAAAACTCAAACTTTTCTAAGACCAATATTATCTTGCTGCTGCAGTAATATGATTGTGTGTGCACAGAGGTTTCATCTATGTATAGAATATTTCACGATTACATATGGTAGGGCGATCATGATTAATTCATATTGCCTACGGAATTAAGTTTTAGTTGCGTCCTATAGACAACGAAAACCGTTTGATTCGAGACAAACCAAAGTAATACGTGACAGAAGAGTGGATCTCAGAACATATCGCTATCATATTATCTCCTTTACTGTAGCAATTCTTTTCTTTTTATCTGTCACAGATGAATTCGAAAAATTAAACTTTTAGAATTTTTCAGAAGCGGTCGTCTTTTACAGCTTTATTTTCGGAATGTGTCTCCAAATATTCAGTTGCTGTATTTAAAATATTCTTAGATACTGTACATTTGTAGTTGAATCCACCACCATTGAAGAGAATCATTTCATTATTAAGGAATAAAATGGAAAAGTTGACGAACATGGGCTAACTATTGGATTATTCCCAGGTACGTAGTGAATACTACTTACTTTAAAGCCGCTGATTCATAATTTGGCTATTCTAACTTTACGGTTTCATAAAATGCTGATCCTTCAATATTGCACAAGAAGGAGCTTTGCATACATTCTCCACATTCTCCATGTTTTCAACCATTTTAAGCATCCATATACCACTATCCTCTCTGTTCATACTTCTCTCGACCATCAAAATCGTACAACCCTCTCTATGCATACTAGTCTCAATCATTAGTGTATCACCTCCCTCTATGCCTATACTTTTTACAAGCATCCATATACAGTCTCCCCCTCTCTCCATACCTATCTCAATAATTTATTAATCACTCAACCGATCCCCTTATATACTAATCATAGAGGAAAATACATTAAACGGTAATTTGTTCATGATTTTTTTCTTTACTTTTCTCTATTCTAGCAAAAACACCCTTTCTTTATAGCAGATTATAAATAGCCTACATAACAGTATATTTCACCATCAATCAACATATATAACATAATCTCTTTCTTCGTTTTTATCTATATTAACGTATTAGAACGGGCCTCTCTTTTTAATAACTAATACTTCTGGGTATTTCATAGAAACTAACAATAATTTATACTGGTTTTAATGATAAAAAAATTAATAAAGCTAAGAAAAGGGTTCAGAATAAAATTAGGCTGAATGATACATTTATTATCATAGAAAAAATATTGCACTTCTTTTCCACCATTTACAGGAAAATATAAAACAGAATAGTTGCTTACAGTCTGTACTTTGAAAGATCTGCTGTTTTCATTTCAGCATGTGGTCTCCAATAGTTTACCGCCAAACCATACCACCTTCTCCAGTACACATGGCCGTCCATGTCTACCGGGTGCAGGCCGGTCCTGTCGGCATTGCCCACCACCGGACGGCCCTCGCCCAACGCACTGTGGCCTCGTCATACCGCGCTCAGTTGCCGAACCGTGTGTGACGCTCTAGGACACTCCTTAGTCAATCATCACAACTCAGAGATGGTCAAGGACAGGCTTCTCATTTTAGCCAAAGAAAATTACTCAAAATGATTTCATTTTTTTTTTCATTATATAACTAAAATGATTGAAAAATAAATTTTCGGATGCAATTTAATGTCTATGTGATATTTTTAAATTCCATTTCTTTAGAAAGTCACTTTTGCTGTGTTCTTTAGGCCTGTGATGTTTTACTCCTGAAATTGTGGTTTACTAAGGGGTAACAAAGCTTAGAGAACATAAATTCATATTCACATACTATATGCACCTGAGTTGTTGATAAAGTGAAAGTTGCTGTCGACCTCCCATACCAAGGCTTTTGATCCCATGTGACTTAACACTACACAAGATTCACGTTGTCCATCGATATAACTTTATTTCATGTTCAATCGTGCCAATGTTTCTTATCATCGTATCCTGTAATGTGTATGTTGTTGGAAATGCTTTCGAATATTCATCAGGAATGATACGATGATGTGATAATAAAATCCGTGTCCTGCCATACATGCCACTGCGACCCGCGTCCCGTGTCCGGCATTACACATTCAGAGCAGTGACAGCCACTTCGTTATACATTTTCCCCAAGAACTCCCACGTCTCGGTGCCTACATCTCGGTGCCCGCATCCCGGTGCCCGCGTCCCGGTACCCGCGTCCCGGTACCCGCGTCCCGGTGCCCGCGTCCCGATGCCCGCGTCCCGGTGCCCACGTCCCGGTGCTCGCGTCCCGGTGCCCGCGTCCCGGTGCTCGCGTCCCGGTGCCCGCGTCCCGATGCCCGCGTCCCGGTGCCCACGTCCCGGTGCTCGCGTCCCGGTGCCCGCGTCCCGGTGCTCGCGTCCCGGTGCCTGCGTCCCGGTGCCCGCGTCCCGGTGCTCGCGTCCCGGTGCCCGCGTCCCGATGCCCGCGTCCCGGTGCTCGCGTCCCGGTGCTCGCGTCCCGGTGCCCGCGTCCCGGTGCTCGCGTCCCGGTGCCTGCGTCCCGATGCCCGCGTCCCGGTGCTCGCGTCCCGGTGCCCGCGTCCCGATGCCCGCGTCCCGGTGCCCGCGTCCTGGTACCCGCGTTCTTCGTCCGCTGCTCGCATACCACTTCAAGACAGGTATAAGGGATATTTTGCTTATTTTCCATCAATATTTCGAAAGCTAAATGTAATAATGAAAAGAAAGGCACCCAAATGGGCTGCCTAAAACATGGGCATTTCAAATATGTTCAATAAGATTGACGAGAAGTATGATAGATACAAGCGTGCGGCGGTATTCAATGATACATACATGTACAATATTCGATTTTCCATGTTTACTTGGCATATACTGAGCTCAGTAGACGATATGTCCGATGATTGCATGATTGAATGCGCCTATTCGAAAAGAATTTAATGTATTTCCACATATTTAGTTCAATGACTTATTTACCGGTGGTATATATGCCAACTTAGTTACTTGGAGTAATATAGCGGCATTACTGTCCTACTTTATGCGGAGACAGGGAACATAAACTGATGTGGGAATGGAAACATTTTGTAGCTACAAAATTGATAGACAAATGTAGACAAGATTTAATCATGAGGTAAGTTTTTTCTACGAATTATTTATTTTAATGAACTTGATTATATCAACCATCTATCAATGACATTTCTGTATTGACGTATGACATTTCAATAAACCTTTCTCCCTGTTTTTACACTTTCTATGTTCGCCAATTACGCGGCCGTGCACCAGTTGCTTAGTTGTGCAACTATAGTTTTCATTGCCGGGCCTATTGATTTGCGCATTTTGCTAGCATATATCTACAGTACATACTCTAGCAACTTGTTTCTTACACAAGTCAAGCATGTGACACAATTATATCAATTACTTTTGTAGAATCAAAAATTCGTCTTGAAATTCAATATAAGGTAATTTGTACGTGCCAGAAGTAAAACAAATTGTTCTTGTATCATGATTTCTTCTATCTTATTATTTCAAAATGATTTCACCCTTCGGCTAAGATAACATTCTTATCTTAAATGCTTCTTCTAACTTATTTGTGCTGCAAATTAGTGAATGGCAGGATTAAACTTCATTTTGAGCAGTATAAGTTTGAGTACCAATGAGATCAGAGTTATACTAAATAGTGATATTGTACTGAATTTTTCTTATGGATGAATGCAATTTACTAAAAGAAAATCAAAATTATCTGATATCTATGAAAAAAGTGAAGGGATCATTTAGGGTAATGGATTGTACTGGCGATATTGGAAAAGACCCAGACCTTTAGTGAACAAGCATATGTATTCTCTTAGCTTCCACAAGCCAATGCTAGATTTATTTGCCTCAAAACTGTTACTTACCTTCAACCCCCTAGAGTGTGGGAACGTGGACCTTAGCTTGTCGTCCATGCATTTTGTACCACACCTATAATGTAGGGTGAGGTAGGACGGGACCAAGTGCGCCTATTATCGCTCCCGAAAACAGCATGTCATAACAGTTCACAGTTAGGTGGTAATGGAGTCTCTATTCAGAGGCGTTAGCCGTATGAAAATGCATAACATTACTCGTTTTCTGTGAAGCTGTTTCTTCTGGTCCGAAAGGGTCGAACATAGAACTTGTAAAGATCTGGCTGTTGGCTACCTTCGCTTGGATTTTCCCATGAAAGTCAATTTGCTTTCACTTCCTGTGCGTACATATAGGTTTTGTTCAGAGAATGACAACACAAAGTTTGTCATGTACCAGGCTTATATGGGACAACTAATGTTGCTAATACAAAGAAAATATTTTCTAGACTACAGAAAAGGAGACCTTATGGTAACATCAACAACAAAGTCTGACTTTATTTTGTGTATTACAGTGAGGGATGTACTTAACACAAGATTGTGAATAAATCCAGGAAGACGCATTATGCCTAAATGGAATTAATATTGTCTCTCAGACACATTACAAATGAAAAGAGTCCATTTCATCAATGGTGTTATTCAGTAGTAGTTCTTACATTCCTATGTGAAGAAATATCCATTACATATTGTGTATTCATGTGTCTAGGCGATCCGATACTCAGTAATTGATACCTTCTTTTCAATTCTGTACTGACGTGGGAATTGATCTATGAGTTCATTGTGGTCTTTTTCTAAACATTAAGATTTGTCTAAAGAAAGTCTTGATTGCTGAAAAATGGCAAAGGTAATAAATCAATTCTTACCTCATCCCTGGTATGTTTTCATCAGACTTAACACTGGGAACTCGTATTCAACGCCCATAGAGTATCTAGAAAAAAATCAGTTTGTTGATAGATCCACAAAACAAACAGAGAAGCTAACTTTTAATTGAAATGATCTATTGGGAATAATTATACTTCGAGATCGGGGGCGATGGTGTTCTGATGGTTGCAACGTTTTGTCTGATTTTATCAGACTTCTTTAGGCAATGGTTGTTGTTGGCCCTGGCTTTCTCGTCTTGTGGTTGTGGTTGTTGTTCTATCTGCATTCTTTCCGATACCATAGTGTAATCTATTTATGATTATTGGAGATAGGATCCCATGTGAGGATACATGTGGCAAAGGATGTTCCAGTGACTAGGTTATTTTCGGTGATGCACACTAACTATCAATACTCGATGTCAGCCAGTTAGTCAATGTGAAAGGTGAGATAAATTCAGAAACCTATTCAAGTTTACGGTCAGATCTCGATCCCATCTCGTTTCAATCGCTATGTAATTTGCTCAGCTTCGCCTTGTGAATTATAATGCTATTCAAACTCGATTGGATACGAGCTCCGAGCGTTAACTTTCATAAGTTTCCTCTTTATTACTTTATAACAGCTAGTTTCAATAAACCTAATTCGCCACTATTGGTATAACAGATAGAGAATGATAAACGTTTATAGCCAATCACTAACAGCTAAGATGAATCTAAGTGAAGTATAAGTACCAACTGACATATCCAATGTTCTTCAAGTTATCCCTTAATTTTATTTCTAAAATGCATTGGCACAAATAGCAAAAACATGTGAGATTGACCTTACAAATTGATTATAGGAATCCTTACAATCTAACGATAAAAGGGCACTTTTTTAACTCCCTGGTATCACCAGGCAGATAATTTGATAAGGGCATATATAATCTTGCAATATGAATGCCATAGATAGACATACAGGTACACTGTAGATGGGTATACAACACAACGTAATTGTGCTGGAATAACTGGTATTGGTCTCTTTGAATATAGTTAGGGGAATATAAAATTGGAGATATGAAAAACGTTCCTAGTGTTAACATTCGCAGCCGTCTACATCCAAGGCTGATTAAAGAGGAGGCAATAAGTCTAAACGTAGTTAGACGTTGCTTTGCGGCGACTACTGAGCAAGTGACCAGAACGCGGTCTCTGTGTAGAGGCTGCGGCTGCACTCATGAGTAACCTTGGATTCTATTGGTCGGAATTGTTTACCGAGTCGTGTCGATGCGGTTCATTGGATCCTGCTGCACCCGCTTGGCGGGAATTCGCGGACATTCCTGTGACTTGCAGTTTTGTTAGTGCATAGTCTATATAGGTGGGTGGTGGTACCTGTATAGATATCACTGCCACCTGGTGTAGGATTTGGGTAACTTGGCACCCTGTCTCCTTACACTCTGTAGACCAAGGTTCTCTCCCCTTGTGTGGGGCTAGGTTCATACCTGCAGAGCTTAGTTTGTCTGTGGTTATGTTGTTGTTTTTTTCGTACTTTTCAGTGCCGAAAAAAACCTTACTCAGTAGTTTCGATTATGAAAATCTCGTCAGGCCTTTGCAAAGGCTGGAGATACTATATCTAAGATATCTGGTATCTCTTTAGTTTGTGTGCAGTTTGTTTTTATTTTTTTAATATCTGGTCACTGTGCAGTTGTCTGGATAGAGTGCCGTTCGTAATCATTTGGTTAAAAATAATTTCGAATGTTTCCGTGTTTCTTGTGGGGTTCACTTGTTTCATTCTGAAATTTTTTTTTGACGTGGCATTTGTATTGGTACCCTATCCATATTTGCTGTCCATGGTGTTTAGACCGCTCAGAGCCTGGGTTTGTAACCTGTGGATCCAATTGTATTCTATTTTGTCCCTTAATCTACCAGCTCCCGCACTGTCTGGGTGTTGGTAGATAAAGTCTAGAATACGGACTGAGACATCGTCAAAAAGACATTTTTTCAGAATGAAACAAGTGAACCCCACAAGGAACACGGAAACATTCGAAATTATTTTTAACCAAATAAGTCTAAACGTGTTGTATGGTGCGTAACGCAACACAAGTAACTCCTATAAAAAGTGTCCCTCTCTGATTCCAGCTTTTGCCGGCTTACCAGGAGGCAAGGTATTAAGAGGAAAACAGGGTGAATTCAAGATATATATGGAGATGGAAGCCTGGTGTTCAGGTTGTCTCTGGAATGACTACTTTACATTAATGTTTCAATTAGCTGTTGTTGCAGATGTTGTTTCAAAGGAAAATCCAGTATCTTTTTTTAACCAACCGAAAATGACCTCCTGTTAGTCAGTCAGTGGTGCCCTCTTGTGGATGTCATAGGATTTGAATCTCTGAGTAGCGTCACTATCTTCAAGAGGAATATATAAGGGAGCAATATGCGTTAGATTATGTCAATGACACTTTGATCACTATGCTAGGCTAAAATCAATGATCTAAAAATATATTGAAAGATTCTGAGTGCGACACGTCTTTCCATTTAAATGTATTTCTATAGTATAAATATGAATAAACAATAATTATTATATGGAATCTTTATTATATTTATGTGTAATATTGAATAACAAACAATTACATCTATAATAAGGAATGAATTAATGAATTAATCCATAAATATTTGTAAAAATGTAAAAATATACATGATCTGTCTGCTAAATTGACACCCAGCCCACACCATGCCTCCACCTATAGCCTGTCCGGGCCCTCTCGGTGTCCGTTAGGCGGGGTTCTACCATAATACTATTCCCAATGATGTATTTGAAAATGAAGGACTTTCTGAACCAGTAGACAAACTTGAAGTATATCAAATGTGATGTCTCAATGAATCAAGCACGCCACAGACCTGCACACTAGGCGAGAATGACCAGCCAGTGAAGAGGGCACATACGAACTGTTAAAAACAGTTGGGAAATAAAATCAACAAACAAACCAAAGACAAATAATTAAAAAAAAAAAAAAAAAAAATCAACGAGAGGGCGATAAAGTCATACCCTAGGTAATACCAGCAAAGAAAGTAAAACTACCTCACCTGACAACACAAACAATATGACATCTGAACAAGCCATGCCATTGAACATGGATAATCTATTGGACATGATCGGTAAAAGATTGGACGTCAGTAACAAAAGCTGATAGACATTTGAGAAATTTAGCAAATACAGAAGATATCATATGCACAAGACTATCTTGGAAAGAGAAGATATCACAGATACGACAATAACTGAACTCAAAAACAATATGACTAAAGCATATGGGGATGTATCATTCAGAGATTGTAAATAAGAGGAAGAAGGAACCCAAACGTACTATTTATTGCATACTAGTTTCTTAGTAATTGATAATAATTAGATAGTAGACGGTATAGCTATCCGGACAACAATGTAACCCAAATGTCTAAACTGAAAAGAGCTACAGTAAAACTGCCGCCCCTAATCCTCTAAATTCTCCAAGCTGTTCCACCAAAGCCACCCCCTGACGACCAACAGGCGTACACACACACCCCAGCGGGTGCCCAGAGAGGGGCTCCACCAAGCGCTACGGCCGGCCATCCCCGATGTGGTGCAGGTTTGCTGCTGAGGAGTGGAGCAGTGTGCCGCCATATCGGGATTTGTAAGGGAACAGTCAGAGCAGGTCAAATATCCATGAAATACTGCAGTTAACTGAACAATGAAGGTAAATAAAGATAAACCTTGATGTTATGAATGTGTGTAGCCGACTAAAATCCATATAAAAATATTGCAACTGTACAAATTTTCATTCTCTCATCGCAGGTTAGTTACTCGTGGATATCACTCGTCCGTGTTGTAGGAGTCCACTAGAGCATAGGCCGGGAATTGTCAACGTGGATCCTGGCGTTGCTCTCTGCGTTGCTCTCTGCATTGCTCTCGGCATAGCTCACAGCATGCCGGCCAGTCAGCTGGGCACTAAAAATCAAATGAATCAGTTTTCTGCTGGCGGTGGTTTGTGGAAGGCGTTTTACAAGTTTACAAGTGGAATATAAGAAAATGACCAAACTATGGACACAAGTATGTCTTGGTTCTTTGTCACCTATCGCTGACATTTTCTCTGACGTCATTCGCACACAGGTATGTAATAATAGCTGCTTTAAGGGGACACCCCCTGTTCCCAGCAAAGTGCCCTCTTAAGCAGGGTCACCTCTTAAGCGAGGTGTCCCAGAAGTGGGGGTTTACTGTATTGTTGAAATATTGGTTAATGATGAGTTAATGCATAAAGACATGTTTTTTTCAGAATATTCTTTTGTCATCAAGAATCTTTGGGATTTAGTCCTTTTGAGTTGGTTTTTGGTCACAATGTACAAGGTCCATTGAAGGTATGGAAGTAACATTGGTTAGGGGATAATTCTGAAAACAATAATGTCCTGGATTATGTTTCCAAAGTAAGAACTAGGCTAGTTTGTGCTTGTGAGTTCGCACATGAAAATCTGAAAGAAGCCCAAAGAATAATGAAAGACCAGTTTGATATGAAATCCCAAGAGCATGAATTCTCTGGTGTTACTTCCCATTACAGGGCATACTCTCAAGACTCACTATCATGGTTCTTATGAGGTTGTCAAAAGAATTGGTGAGGTAAACTACAGTAAAACCCTGCTTAAAGGGGCACCCTCTGTTCTGAGCAAAGTGACCCCTTAAGCGGGGTGTCCCCTTAAGCAGGTTATCAATCTGCTGATGTTTATGCTATACAGTATATAATACCTTTGTACAGGTGATGCCATGGCATAGAGACACTGTTTTCACCCAAAAACACCCAACAGATGCCTACCTGATGCCAACAGGATCCTACACAGGCTGTTGTCAGGTGTCTGATTGTCTAGACACCAGTTTACCCACCTCACAGACACACCATAAAGAAGTAATCAAGATAATTTGGAGTGTTGTCCCCACACTGTCCTGTTAGATTTGATACGGTTTCCCTCTAAATTGACCCCTGAAGCAGGGTTAAGAAGCATTCTGTACTGAAATAACTGTTGCCTGAAGCGAAGCATCCCCTTAATAGTCCCTAGGCCAATCTGGAAAAGAGGCTTATTTAAGGAGTTGGCTGCCCCCCCTGGAAACGTTTGTTTTATTGTTTTATCTTGTAGATCCATCCTTCTAGTTAACATTTCCACTTGTTGTCACTCTGGCAAGTGGTCAGATTACCATGACAACAGCTGTTGAAGAGACCTCCCGTCAAAATGCCTGAACGCCTATAATTCTGAGTGCTGAAAACCATCACTTGGTTCTGTGTTCTTCTAAGTATTACAATGACTCATTAGATTAAACTTTGGTATTGGACTCCATAGTCTGGTCCTTTGTGGACTCAATACAGCAAACAGAATCAAAATATGTCTTCTCAGTGGCCTACAGCAGCCTTTTTCATGTGTGTACTATTAATGTCCGCTTTACACATCTGCAATTTTCCACATATTTGTTTCCTAAATGATTTAAAGACTATATGATCTTTTCATATGCAGATTTTTGCTATCTGGCTATATTGTAGTATCCCTTAGGAACATTTTGAGCTATTTTCAGTGTTTTGTGATATCAGGTTCCAGGTATATGACCGATTTTGCTACCCCTGCTGCTCATGTTGTTTGACATATCTGAGAGTCAGTACTGAAGACATATAGTGTCTAAAGGCTATATGACCTTTATATATGCAGTTGTTTGCTATGTTGCCATGTTCTGGCATTCCTTAGCCACATTTTAAGCTAATGTTTAGTGTTCTGTGATCTCAGGATCCAGTTATAAAACCAGTTTTTCTATCACTACCACAACCATCATTTGACATTTTCGACACCCAGTTCCAATGACAGATTGCCCGAAGGCTATTAAATCTTTTCAAATGCAGTTTTTTGCTATGTAGCCATATTGTAGCATCCTTTAGGAACATTCTGAGCTATTTTTAGTATTTTGTGATATCAGTTTTCAGGTATATTACCGATA
This sequence comes from Alentia gelatinosa, assembly GCA_950022655.1. Classification (NCBI taxonomy): domain Eukaryota; kingdom Metazoa; phylum Annelida; class Polychaeta; order Phyllodocida; family Polynoidae; genus Alentia; species Alentia gelatinosa. Next base: position 43,730,341 of record OX465583.1, on the reverse strand, counting down.
TTGCTACCCCTGCCGCTCATGTTGTTTGACATATCTGAGAGTCAGTACTGAAGACATATAGTGTCTAAAGGCTATATGACCTTTATATATGCAGCTTTTTGGTATGTTGCCATGTTCTGGCATCCTTTAGACACATTTTAATCCATTGTTTAGTGTTCTGTACTCTTAGAATCAAGTTATATAATCACTACTACCATTGTCATTTGATTTTTCGACAGCCAGTTCCAATGACATAGTGCCTGAAGGCTATTAAATCTTTCCATATACAGTGTTTTTGCTATCTGGCCATATTGTGTCATCCTTTAGGAATCTTTTGAGCTTTTTTTAATGTTTTATGATATAAGATTCCAGGTATATTACAGGATTTGCTACCCCAGCGGCAACTCTTGACCGACATTTTTGACAGCCAGTTCTAAAGATATAAGGTATCTAAAGAGTTTAAAACCTTTTTACATGCAGTTTTCTTGCTATCTTGTCACATTGTGACATCCCTTAGAACATATTAAGCTGTTTTCTCATATTTTGTGATCTTATAATCCAGGTATATAACTAATTTTGACCCCCCAGCCACCACTCTTGTTAAGGCCTGCACCCACTGTCCTGACACACTATGAACATTGCTGCGATTGGGCTACAATAACAAATTTGCCAATCATAGAACTATTGGGAAGGCTCTGTTGGAGTGTGTCGGAACGGGTTTAGCAGCAATAAAAAGAAAACTACGGTACCGACACAAGCTACGGTTCAAGAGGTATGTCAATGCAAATCTCAGGCAAACAATCAGTAAAATCTGTTAAAGATTCATACTAAAAGAGTAAAAATCATTCATTGAGATCTAAAAATGAAATAATTTCAATATGTCAGGCATTTCTTGTGGATCAGTTTTTGAATATGTACAAAATACTATTGGAAATATAACGAATAAATAACATATAACTGATAAAAGCTCATATATATACATCTCTATATAAATATGGCGATAGATCTAATATATGTATTTATATTCAATTGTCTAGGGATGTTCCCGGGGCAATTACTATTTTGCGGGCTGAAAAATCAACGAGGGGGAATACATAACCTATACAGAATGCTTCTGACACACTCCGACAAATCGAACATGTTCGATTTTGTCGGAAGGCCTACAACACAGCATTTCTATCGTAGCACTATCGGAGTGTGTCGGAGTGTGTCGTAGTACTCGTTGGAACACAAAACCCACTTCCACGATAGATCTGTTCCTCTCAACTCAAATTTTATTTTTTCATCAAAAAGTTTGTGATGAGGCTATCGTAGTGTGTCGGAGCCACAAATCATGATAGCGGGATACTCCATTTAGACATTTTTGAATGCCAGTTCTAAAGATAAAATACCTAAAGACTATTGAAGCTTTTTATATGCAATGATATATGATACTTAGGATGTGGAATGAACAGTGATCATTATATAAAACTGTGACAAGAAGTCATCCCTAATTATCGTTCATTATTACAACTTGCAAGGGGCACCCAAGAAGTTACTTTGATTAATCTCAGGGCTTCTCAAACCATCAAATACAATACTTGTAACCAGCAATGGCTTAGATACAAGGATGAACAGGGGTGTATATGCCAAAGGTTATAACCAGCCAATTCACCTATAATTTTTTTTGATTATAACATAGATGCAGGGATATTATCTCTGGCATCAAATGATGCTTAACATGCATGAATCCAGGAAATATGAAGGTCTCTAAGGGATACCACAATGTGACAAGATAGCATGAAAACTGCATATAAAAAGCTTTTAGACATCACTTTTGAACTGGCTGTCAAAAATATGAGACAAGGGTTGCCGTAGGGGTAGCAAAACCTGTAATATACCTGGAACCTGATATCACAAAACACTGAAATAGCTCAAAAGGTTCCTAAGGGATGACAGAATATGGCCAGATAGCAAAAAAACTGCATAGGAAAAGATTTAATAGCCTTCAGGCACTATGTCATTGCAACTGGGTGTCGAAAATATTAGATGACAGTGGCAGTAGTGATAGCAAAATTGGTTATATAACTTGATCCTAAGAGTACAGAACACTAAACAATGGATTAAAATGTGTCTAAGGGATGCCAGAACATTGCAACATACCAAAAAGCTGCATATAAAAAAGTTCTGTAGTCTTTAGATACTACATGTCTTTAGTACTGGTTGTCAGATATGTCAAACAGCATGAGTGGCAGGGGTAGCAATATCGGTAATATACCTGGAACCTGATATCACCAAACACTAAAAATAGCTCAAAATATTCCAAAGGAATGCCACAATAAGGCCAGATAGCAAAAAACTGCATATGAAAAGATTTAATAGCCTTCGGGCAATCTGTCATTGGAACTGGGTGTCGAAAATGTCAAATGACGGTTGCGGTAGTGATAGAAAAACTGGTTATATAACTGGATCCTGAGATCACAGAACACTAAACATTAACTTAAAATGTGGCTAGGGGATGCCAGAACATGGCAACATAGCAAAAAACTGCATATATAAAGGTCATATAGCCTTTAGACACTATATGTCTTCAGTACTGACTCTCAGATATGTCAAACAACATGAGCGGCAGGGGTAGCAAAATCAGTCATATACCTGGAACCTGATATCACAAAACACTGAAAATAGCTCAAAATGTTCCTAAGGGATACTACAATATAGCCAGATAGCAAAAAACTGCATATGAAAAGATCATATAGTCTTTAAATCATTTAGGAAACAAATATGTGGAAAATTGCAGATGTGTAAAGCGGACATTAATAGTACACACATGAAAAAGGCTGCTGTAGGCCACTGAGAAGACATATTTTGATTCTGTTTGCTGTATTGAGTCCACAAAGGACCAGACTATGGAGTCCAATACCAAAGTTTAATCTAATGAGTCATTGTAATACTTAGAAGAACACAGAACCAAGTGATGGTTTTCAGCACTCAGAATTATAGGCGTTCAGGCATTTTGACGGGAGGTCTCTTCAACAGCTGTTGTTATGGTAATCTGACCACTTGCCAGAGTGACAACAAGTGGAAATGTTAACTAGAAGGATGGATCTACAAGATAAAACAATAAAACAAATGTTTCCAGGGGGGGGGCAGCGGAAATGAAAATTTGGGGTCTTGGCCCAGCGACTATAAGTGGGGTGTCCCCTCAAGTGGGGTGCCCCCTTAAGTGGGGTGTCCCCTTAATAGGGGTTGAAATAAACTTTTAAGAGAGGGGACAATTTCTGTTCTGAGCAAAATGTCCCCATAAGCAAGGTGTCCCCCTGTAAACCGGACAAAAAGTGACTTTGGACAAGCAAAGGTGATTTATCTTGGACATATTGTTGGTCTGGCTCAGGTTCCAACAGTCAAAGCCAAAATCAGGAGTATTGTTGAATATCCAGTTCCATTAAATAAGAGAAGTTTGATGAGGTTCCTTGGCATGGCTGCATACTACAGGAAATTCATCTGATCCAAAGAATATGATGATGCTTTTAACAAGGTGAAGTCTATTTTGTGCTCTAGACCTATTTTGATGGCTCCAGCTAGTAGTTTGTTTTGATGTTTGATGCAAGTGACCATGGGGTAGGTGTAGTGTTACTGCAAATGATGTGAGTTGTGTTCAGCACCCTGTATGCTATTTTTCCAAGAAGTTCACTTGTCACCCAAAAAGTTATTCAACTGTTGAAAAAGGAACTTTGGCATTAGTGTTGGCCTTACAACACTTTAGTGTTTATGTGTCTTCCCCTCCAGATCCTGTAATTGTGTTTATAGATCAGAAAACCCAAAACAGGGGATTATTAAACTGGAGTTTGTTGCTGCAAGAATTTAATCTATAGATTGTTCATGTATGAGGTGTAGACAATGTCTGTGCTGATGATGCGCAAGCTTCATAGATGTTTCCTTAGATTATGTACATACATGTATTATATTTTATGCATTCCTACTCAAAGATGGTAAAAGGTACTACTTGCAATTTTGATGAAAGGTAAATATATGTTCATGACTCACCTAAGAAGTTTTAGATTCAAGGAGAACTTGGATTAACAGAACGATGATAATGAGCAATTTGTTGATTATCTTGAGGATTATCTAAATAATTATTGCCATGTGAAGACCTATATTATACAAACAATAGATTGCTTTGAGCTACCAAAAGAAATAAAAAATATAATACAGCATCAAGCGCAACTATTAGGCAAATTTAAAAACGGATGTCTAACAAATGAAGATTTTTTTTATGATATCAAGCGAATAAGAAGAAAGATAAAGGATATTAATGATTTCAAAGCTGGGTTGGATAAAAACATGGGGGAAAAAAAGAAGAGTTTTTAGCGCTCGATCAACTAAGACCGGAGCCCTGGTACAGAAAACCCAGATACAGAGAGCATAGGGAAGGTGAAAAACAAACCAACCCGGACAACCTAAACAAGTATTTCTTGGATATCGGAGGTAAATTGGCGAAAGAACCTGGCCATTATGAACACATGAACATGAGTTGACCTCACACGCCAGATTATCCACTACTAAATCTGACGTAACAAAAAAGGATCTAGAAAATGACAAAACAACTGGCATTAAGTATATATATATTTTTTTATTCAACAAAGTATATGACAATACTTAAACATTTTACATATGCCAGAAATTATGAGGATAATAGGTAACAGTGATTGATCGAAGTAGTTTTCCCAACTGCCTCAAATTAGGAACCATGACACTGCTACCAAAATAGGTGACCTCTCGTTGGAAAGCGACTGGGCGCCCGATATGCGTGCGCTTCACGATATCAAAAGTTCTTGATAATTTATTACTTCAGCAGCTTATTTTATACATTTTACTAAACAATATTATATACGAACATCAATATGGCTTTATGCCAAACCGATCTTCTGTCCAGGCAGTATTTCGCCTTATCTATCTGGTAACCAATACCTTAGATAACAAACAATTAGTATTATATGCCTACGTGGACTATATGCATACACACATACAAACGTATATATGTGGCAGTACTATAAGCGGTACAACTATTCCATCTCTTCAGTGTGACATTCCCATCGACTTTGTTGCAATTATGTGCGATGGATCCGTCGCAGTTGGGGTAATAAAAAATTGTCGATGGGTCAGTCATTGCTCCATATATTATGTGCGACAATCGCATCGTACCAGTGCAGCCGGGCCTTTAAGAATGAATAAAGATCTTGATAAAATGTATGTTTGATCCAGAGACCACCTGCTCTCAGTAAATATTACGAAAACTAAGCTTATGTGGTTTGGGAATGGAAATACTAGAATATCAGACTTGTTAAGTCGATTAATCACTTAGAGGTAACACGAGAAACGAAACCATACATTAAAGAACAGCTAGCAAAACATTGAAAGATAGTAGTATGAAGTAAGTATACCACACAAAACCAAACTCGTTCAATTCATAATTCAAAATGGTTTATTGATGATAGAAGCATGAGTCACAGTATTATCAATGGGATGAGTGATGGAGGATTCATAAAATAATTCAACGTTTCAATATAATTTATATATCTTCGTCAGGAGTAGTTCGATGTCAAACTGAAAGTTATTTCTTTGTCTAACACACATTTCAGAAAAATGAGATATGTGTTAATACAAAAAATCGGGTACGCTGACTTTCAGTTCTGCATGAGTTCAAAACATGACAGGAAACAATTACAAAATGATTGCTTAAGATATGTACTAAACTTCAAAGACATAACCTAGTATCAACAAGTTATATATAATGAATGACTGTAGAATATGCCCCCTTTTCTACCACAGAGGAGGGCATCTGTTGAATATCATGCATTGGTGGGCAGCATCAAGTCACCTAATGAGACAAACAAAGAAAGATACAAGATCAGATGGCAGGATCAAATTCTTAATAAAAAGACCGAGGTGGTCAAATTTAGATCATGTCCAATTTATCACGGAATGATTATATATCAAATGAAATCCAAAGCTTAACAAATAATGATAATTTCACAACAGCAATTAAAAAAACTCTTACTGTCCCACGAAATATATGATAGATAAGAACAGAATGGTTAAATGGTCTGAGTCATATGACCAGTGGATAAATATTGATATACTCTATCATAACATGGAAAAGATATATAATATTACCCAACAAGACTATCTCGGTCACAGTGATAAACAATGTCATATTATGTAAATGTTTTCTTTTCGTGTGTTCCTTTGGATTTGTACAAGGAAGAACACCTATGAGGGTGATTGTATATTTTCTTGAATAAAAAATGGAAAGAAAGTAAGCAGATGAAGTACGATAGCTTTGGTATTGGTAGGCTTACCTGCCCTTGGGACAAAATGTCCACCTGGGCGAGTTGGTGATGTAACGGTACACGCATAAACGTGCTGAGGAATTTAAGATGAAGGTAATGCGTATACGGCGTGGGTCTGCCACCTGGTGGATACCTGTTGAACTAATACCGGGTCATACATTGTAATCTTCCGTAACGCAGCAGGCAATCTATCCATCATGGAAAGGTTGGCAAGTAAAAAAGCCCCCTCCGCTCTCCAGGAAAGAACATACGAACTGTCACCTTTCGCTTTGCTAAAGTTGGTACACTTGAATCTGCATCGGCGTTGGTATGTTCCTGGCCTAATGCCTCCTGGATTTGAAGGTAGAATAAACCCTTGTCCTTGTAATCTTATCGAGTCGTCCTCATTGTTTATGACAGCATGCCCCCTCTCTTTCTCTTTCTTTTTCTCCCTTTCTCTCTCTCTCTCTCTCTCTCTCTCTCTCTCTCTCTCTCTCTCTCTCACCAGAATGCCCATGGTCCGGTACGTTCGTTGTATCTATGCTCGAGCTATGACGTCCCGGGCCGGCCATCCTAGCGTCCCCCGCTTTAGATTATTTAAGTGTTAATAAAACTACTAGGGTGGCAAGCAGGAAAGTAGAATTAGAAGAATCATACAGGCTGTAATTCAGTTAGATGCAAGTATCTGGGGGCATGATAAAACAAAAACTTTAAAAAAGAGAAAGGAATGTGAATAGACCACAATACTCTAGACATGATATGCTGGTGTATGAAACGACACACCGATGTGTACTAAAAATTGTCAGAAAATTGTAAAACTGAACAGTGTATTTGGAAAATGTAAATTAAATAAAGATTTTCTCTCCCTCCCTGCCTGCTACCACTGCACACGTCCTTACCCCTCCACCTACACTCCGCTCTGACTAGTTATGGATCACAACCCAAACCTATAACTTGGCTATCACTTTATATACCCATGCCGTATATACTGTCGCTACGCACCGTTTCGCTGCAAAACGTAAAAAAATACCGTACAGAACAGTGTTCCGTATGGCAAAATACAGAACACGTCATTTAAAATATTAGTTAGCCAAATTATTCATTTGTTTTATTGATTTTGGGTATATAGTATATATGAAATGACCCATCATGCTTATACAAACAACAAACCCAATGATGATTTACGGTTAATACAGAACTTGGCGTAAACGTCTCATTCCGTACAAATTATCATCCCATTTTAGCAGCTATTCCACCAAGCTAGGGCAAGCCCCAGCCAGGCACCTTCTGGTCACCTATTGGCCTTCGGCGGCAAAAGCAAGCCCAAACATCCGGGTGGCAATTATCTGCTCGGGGGAACAGCTCATAACATCAAATAACTTCCTCACGGCCAGCCCCGCTGACTGCTGCCCCCTCGTCGTGCTTCCAAAACTCAGTCACTGGCAGGCGTCGTCTGCCCTGTTGGTCATCGCCAACTGCCGGCCTAGGCCAATAGCCCATTTTGAAGCTGTTCCACCAAGATGTAGTGAGACCCACAGAGATGGCTCAAACTTGTAAAATGCCACCCACAATCCACCACCGGCGTAATACTGTTTGATTTGATTTTGTAGTGCAGGCTGGCCGACATGCCAAGAGTGATGCCAAGAGTGACGTTGAGAGCGATGCAGAGAGCAACAAGGAGAGCAATGCCGGGATCCACATTGACCACTCGCCTGCATATACCGGGACACACACCATCAACATGGAGCAGATGATAGCCATGATGCACTGAACTACGAGCAGAGACTAAAAATTCAGACAGTTTATGTACTCTGGGCAGACTCCTAGTGCCAGAGCATGCCATACACATTCATAACATCAAGCCTTATCTTTATTTACCTTCATTGTTCGGTTTAATGCAGAATTCCATGCAGAATTGACAAGCTATCAGCACTCTCATACAAATCCCAACATGGTGGCACACTGCTCCACTCGATTACTGGGTTTTGCGCAGCCTGAACGTTATAGTGTGTGGAGGCGCGCTCGACGTTCCACCTATCGGATGAACGGGGGACTCAGCTTGCATGTTAATGCCACCAACGTCCACCAGATGGCAGCAGCGAACCCGCTGCGCAGTGCTTGGTGGAACCTCTCACTGGGCGCCTGGCAGGCAGTGTGTGAACGCCTTGTGGTTGTTGGAGTGGCCAAAAATGGAGCGATGCAGAGAGCAACAAGGAGAGCAATGCCGGGATCCACATTGACCACTCGCCTGCATATACCGGGACACACACCATCAACATGGAACAGATGATAGCCATGATGCACTGAACTACGAGCAGAGACTAAAAATTCAGACAGTTGATGTACTCTGGGCAGACTCCTAGTGCCAGAGCATGCCATACACATTCATAACATCAAGCCTTATCTTTATTTACCTTCATTGTTCGGTTTAATGCAGAATTCCATGCAGAATTGACAAGCTATCAGCACTCTCATACAAATCCCAACATGGTGGCACACTGCTCCACTCGATTACTGGGTTTTGCGCAGCCTGAACGTTATAGTGTGTGGAGGCGCGCTCGACGTTCCACCTATCGGATGAACGGGGGACTCAGCTTGCATGTTAATGCCACCAACGTCCACCAGATGGCAGCAGCGAACCCGCTGCGCAGTGCTTGGTGGAACCTCTCACTGGGCGCCTGGCAGGCAGTGTGTGAACGCCTTGTGGTTGTTGGAGTGGCCAAAAATGGAGGATTTGGTGGAACAGCTCAGAGAATTTAGAGGATTAGGGGCAGCCGGCCAGCCTGCCCCGGCGTGTAACATCGACAGGAGGGTAAAAAAACAACCCTGCAGAGCTCCTGTATGGTGGAATAGCTGCTTTTGTAGCTTGTACAGCATGGTCAGGGCGTTTTATATAAATACTAGAGTACGCCAGTCTGACTACCCTCTGACTGGCTGTTAGAGGAACCATAATTAAAAGGAAACTCACGAAATGAGAATAACTTGGTCCATACTCCACCGAGTTTGATTACGGAATAATTCATGAAGCGAAGCTGAGTGAATTACATAGCAAGATATAATGAACATAAAGCTTGATTCTTTATCAACCTGTAAGCTATGAATAACACTTGCATATTGTACTGGAGGTAACTTGAAAACCCCGCGTAAGTGGTCACCCCGCGCAAGCGGGCACTTTGGCCCGGATCGGAGGGTGTCTGCTTACGCGGTGTTTTACTGTAATAGGACAGTTACTGGGTGATTTGGAGCGACCTTGAATATTGCAATCAAACGTCTCTCCTTCATTAGATCCCCCAAATAACTTATTGACACCGGTTTGAAATGAATGACAATACAGAAGAAATGAAAGTTAACATTTCAAAAGATGAAAAATAACTTATCAAAATGTTTCGCTAAAAACTGACATATTTAGACAGGAGTACCGCTACTTCTCACCAGGGGTCCTACAAGCAGTCTGTATGGCAAATTCAAGTGATCATGGTATCATAGGTTGTCATTTATGTTATTTCAAAGTATCCCACATATTTAACGCCTATGATTTAAGAATGTATATATAATAGCTGAATATGAAAAACTCGTATTATTGGTCAGATACCAACTCAGTGCCATGCCGCAGTGCACCGGGGAAATGGTGGTAGTTATATACCTTGGCTAACATGTGAGTACATAGGCCATGCTTCCAGGCTTACTTTCGCTACGCCCACTAGTTGGAACATATTGGAGACAGAAATGGCGGCCAATAATATTATCACAACCGCCGCTCCTCGTCGTTGGATAATGATATTTCACCTCCCTCCCACCCTGGAAAAAGGCTATTCCCGTTTGTTTTTATTAATTTGAATTTATAATCCACGTACATGCATTTACCGCCTCTTGTTATAGCGTTCATATTTTCCCTTGAGTTGAAAATAAACTCTCATACTCACATCCATACCCTCGATTCTCTAAATCTTTAAAAATGATAATGACGATTCATTGATATAGGGGCTTACAGGACGAAAAATAGACTTATTTCCTGATCTGAACTTATCTCCCAAACTTTCAAAACGTTCCCGATCCACTGGAAACTGATTCAAATGGATTATCTCTTTAAAGTAAATTCAACTATAACGCAGGTAAGTCCGATCAGAAGTGAACTATGCCAGTACCACAATACTAAAATGTGATATTCTTGTGTGTGTGTAAATAGGATGGGTCTTCTTGCCGTTGCTCATAACTAGTAATTTATAAACCTGTGCTAACTCAAGGTCTACAGGTCATTTGGATAAGTATGATTGGCAATACGCTTTCTGCCCTTAGGCGACACATGGTCACCTGTTTTTAACTTTTTAAAAATGCAATAATATATTACTCCCAATTATATGAAACAGGAAGGATGGTCGTTATCCATTTCCTGTCCTCGATTAACTCAGAAATCCACAATTTATGTCATATATAAATCACTTAGAAATTGCTGCACCCATATGATTCAGCTTATACAGTGCACCGTGCAGATAATGGAGAAAAACATGTCTAACCCTTTCTCTACGCTGCATAGTATCAAATTCACATAATACCAAATACATATAACCGTGAAATACGCCGCCATAGTATCATATTAACACATTGTAGTAGACCTACAGCACAACTCCATGGTAATCCAAAATGATTAGGATCTTATATGATAATAGTAATATTAATCATAATATAGTTTAACATAACGTAGTCTGGAAAGATATTAACAAAATGTTCGCATTATTTCATTAAAAAACCCAATTGCTATAATTTTGGAAATGATGCCTGAAGACTTCATAGCGTACTACGCACGGGAAAAATTCCTCCAGGCATCACGGCTTACTATGCCTGGGAATACCTCCAGGCACCACAGAATAGCAAAAGGGCTGAATTGACACATATTATCAGCTTTAACATTAATGATCATAATGATGGTACCTGATCTATATACCGAATAAAGCTTATGTAATTTTTGTCACTTGTTATAACCCTCAGATATGATATTTCGGACCGTCTAATTGCCGTATTTTTAGACTCTAGTTAGAAGTATTCAATCCAACGATCCTGCAGTCAGTTGTTCCTATTTCCGAATCGTGGATTTCTTGTTGTTCACCTGGGCACCGTCAAAATATCAGGTATGGCCAAACCCACTTATTGTATAGTTATTGTGATATACACTTGTATATGTACTTCAGAAAATCATCCCTCCACTGGCGGTGTACAGGAATGCCTTCCGCTAGTCTAATCACAAAAGAGTCTCATGCCAAATGACATAAAAGAAAACACTCACTTTACAATATCTACATAAATCTCCAAATCTCGTGATCGATATATAGCCTATGAATTCGAGATACCTTGCAGAGAACAAGGAAGTTACAAATATGACACTGGCCATTTAGAGTTCATGAATGTTTGTTACATCTGCCTTCTCAATTTGTTTGTAATTATTTAATAGCATATGGAATTGGGCTGATGCTTATCAATTTCATTTAATATGTCGCAAACATCGTCAGTTTTCAGGTTATATTGATGGCTGTCACCAAGTCACCAGTGAAGTTAAATAAGATTTAAGCGTAAAGCACCAGCATTCAGCTGAGTCTGGTCCGACTATAAACATGCGACGTTGACGTCATATAACAACAAGCACATCACGAACATCACGAACGTCACGCGTGGAAATATTCGACATCAGAGACATGCAAGTCTGAGTGAGAGGTTCGTAACAGAGACACAGCGAATTTGACTAAGCTCAAGCATCTCATATATCCCGTTCTAGTCAGTTCACAGAACCAGTCCATATGACAAATTGAAAACCAAACGTGAATAACATGTGGAAATCATCCCGATAAGTAAACACGTGGGAGATTTAATCTATCTCGGAATTAGAAATCTGATTACAGCTCAGCCCTGAAGGATGGTGACCAGGAGATGAATGGATTATTGAAGCATGACACTTTACCATGATCGGTGCTCATGTCAAGTTGAGGACCGCTTGGTCGTTGGTCCTCCTGCTCGCTGGGTGTGCCCTCCCCACCACAGTACGAGGTAGGCTTTCAACTATAGACTCTAAATAATTATAATTGAAGATCAAAGTTCTATGGGTTTCGAACTCATATGAAATTCAAAATTCAAATAGATGGTTGAAAACAACCTGAGATGGCTCTCAACGAAATACATGTATTCAGGCTACATACGGGATAGCAGCCTCCATTTTCTATAGTCCCTATACTGCGTCCTATAATTTTGTCGATTACTAAAGAAAATCTGTTTCTTTATTGAGCGAACGTCTCGTGGATGGTCTGTCAATCCTGTATTTAATCTCTCAACAACACATGTCATCTAAATTACACATAGAAACAGCCGAACTGTATTTCCTCTGCCATTTGATGAGAGTTGAATATACGGAAAAATTACCGATATAAACATGCCAGCCCAAAATTGTCCCTAAGGAATTATTCCATCTTATTGACTGATATTATAGCGGGTACTAATGAGTTGGCTCCTTTGCGATAAATACATTATAGTAGAATCAGAAGGTTATATAGATGCAATCCACTCCACCATTTATCCTTTCAAGCCAGCTCTCTATGGTCCTCCAGCATTTGTTGAATTGACCTATCATATCGCCCTATCCCCCCGGAAGCTACCCACCGACCACTCCTATGTCAATCCTTCCATAGCATTTCAGCCTTGACTTTCAATTCTCACTTTGTCTCCAAGTATTACATTGTAGATGTACCATTTCTCTTTGTTACACCTGTAGCTTGATTAATGAAGTGTATGTTGTACATACATGCAGCCCAATTTAGTATATTGGGCAAATCAGAACGGACATGTAAAGTATGTTGACTCGAAATAGTAGAGTTCTGTTCCATGAAAGTCAAGAGTGGTAAATGTAAGCGTGCCAGACGAAAGAAGACTAATATCATGAGACATAGGTTTTAACAAGAATATCAATCAATTTGAACTGATACCCAGACTATTTACACTGTCTATTGCCTCATGAAAGTGAATGTGAAAAAGATGACCTGTATTTGAAATCAAAGATAGATTTCTGAAAAGCACATAATTGTCATATCCAAAGTTAGATCCTAGCACAAACTCCCGCCATGATATCCTACAACATCGTCACATCTAGCATGGCGGTAGACATTTCCGGTCATCAATGTGTTTCACCGAACTGGTCATTCCCTCCTATAAAATATAATTAAATTGCAATTAGAGAGTGCAGCGTATTTAGGTTGGACAGGAAGTGTATTTATCTACATATTCGCAACAAATTGGATGCACATGCAGGACTACAGTTACCAATCTTTTAAATCACCCACAGCCATAAATATAAGGATGGACATGCAAATCACCGTGATAAATCCGTTGACAGGTCTCAGCCATTAAATTGACTCATTCAAATCTACACAGGATACATAACGATGCCAGTACCGATGCCTGTAACAGATCATATTTTAGGTATAAGAAAATATATGACATTACTGATAAGAGCCAATCCGATAACAAACAACAAAGAAATTCCCTTGACATCAGCAATTGCTTCCACTAACTCTATGTTTACATGTTAAACAAGGTATATTTGCATCTAGTTCTTGTGAAAGCGGATCGATCCTGACGTACGGTATATCAAGTATTATTATCCATCGTATACAAAGACCCCATTGAAAATGTATGGGGATTTAGTAAACCACGACCCATTGTATAAAACCTGTCAGATACTATAACTGTGGTATACGGATTCACATCTGTGATATACGGCCTCAAAACCATGGTATAGGGAAAAAATAGTCCCTTTGTGCTGTAGAGCAAAGAAATAGTCCCTATTGTTACACCCTTTACTATGGCAATTACTGGGTCTAATTTATTTGAAAAGATGGATAGTAAATACAACAAACGATGCTTATGTGGACAGGCGGCTCTGTAAACCACTCGAGGTTGACCTCGTAATACACTCGCTAGTGCTAGTGTATTACTACGCGTCAACCTCTCGTGGTTTACGACCGCCTGTCCACAAAACCATCGATTATTGTCTATGTCTGAAGTTGGTCAGAAGTTAATCTGTATATATCATGGCGTGATCAGTTTTCATATCAGTCAGATATCTAAACATATTTATTCAGATATTTCCACGTCATTTGTCTTTATTTCAAGTACTATTTGCAATTCATAATCGTGACAGTTTTCATTGACAGCAACAACACATAGTTGACATAAAAAGTACACTTATGGACCTGTTGCTTCGTTACTTTTAGCTACTTTCTCAGTTAATTGGACAACGTTAACATATATCTTTATTGTAAGATTGAAATATTTCCGGTTCGCTAGTTAACATTAAATAATATTTTGTCAAAAGCGCCATGCAATCGGTCGATGGTTATCCATGAATTTATCAGTACCAAAATGTTGGTCACACTTATCTCCTAATATCACCATTTTTATGTTAATTGTGATTTATGTATTAATTTTACACATATTGATCTCCATCCAATTGGTCTATATTAACCATTCTTACTAGGTAATTGCAGATTATAGCCGTAGGCGGTATAGAATCAGGCCTGATTGCTGCCATCTGTTATCCATTCGCTGGACTAGAGTTAAACCTTATGTTTTAATCTCGCTGGGGTTACACACCATGCTTTAACACATTCCATAAATGACCTAATGTTGGTCTCCGTCACTCTATCCGCTATTTCATTATATTACACATCCCGATTCAACGATGTATATTTTACTCGGCAACAAAATCGTTTCAATGACAATTTTCACCCGCGCATTATTTTATGATTAAATCAATTATGTCACACCATACACATTGGTTGGAGTCTGGATGCCACGTTTCATTCTATTAGATGTAGACCACCTAATATAGATACATTGTAAATTGTAAATTGAAAAATGATTAACCTGGAAAAGAAATTCTTATCTGGTTGATCTCTGACCCTAACCCATGTCAGAACCTCGCTCTCACTCAGCGGCAGAATTTAAACAAGAAGGAACTTTTAGAACTTTTTCTCTCCATCAAAGAAGATCAAAGCACTCTTATCAAACCCTCGGGAAACATCCTGAAACCTGTTGCTAAGAAACCCATGGTCACCTGAGGAGTATAGATAAGGACTTTGGAGCCAGTTATCTGCCAGTCGTCCACTCGGGGCGAAAATCTGGAGGATGTCGGAGATCCTGTGGATCCTGGAATTCAAGACCATCACTCACAAAGCACCTTACTATGCTCACTTCGTCAACCTCACCCTGTGCTTATCATCAAGCTTTCACTTGACAAAAATCACATCAAGCTGTAAATCATCCGGTTAGTGTGCCAGATTATCCTCCAGTATTAACCTCTACTCTTACTGTAATCAGTGATATATGAGTTATCTGGGATACCCTGACCTGGCTGCAAGTCTCAGCTGCAGCCTCTTGCCTCGACACCAGATGGTGGCATTGCTGCGATGGGATGAGTCTCTTCACCCGTCCGTCTGCAAGGCTGCACAACATATCCAGTTTTGGCACACTACCTCGCAGCCATGGCTTACCCTCGGGACCCCACAGCCCCCTGTTTAGAGGCTCCAAGCAGGAGGGGTGGGGCTCGGGACTGGATAAGCTCCTCCGTCACTGAGATCAGACTCAACCACTCTCCCCTCTCATCCTCCTCAACAACTCAGCTATAAGATATACATCTTGGAATTTATTATCCACCCAATATAAAGTGTCCATAGAAAACACATAGGGAGTGTGTATGGACATACCCGGTGCATACGGATATGTTGTATGCTCCGGGTGGCGCATACGGAAAAATAGTGCGTATGGAAAAATAGTGCACAACTAAAACGAAATGACATCGACATGCCACTTGTCCAGAAAAGGTGGATAATAAATACAATATAGACTGGTTTCAGATAAAAGCGGTTGCATGCTCCTCGGAGTTGACTATGCGCAATATCCTCGCATACACTCGGATATTACTATGTGTCAACTCCTCGGAGCATACGGCCGCTTGTATCTGAAACCAGTCAATATTGTGTATGTATACTCTCTTAACTGACTTCTTATCCGGTCACATAGACCCCCAACTACTTGTCTGACTTATCGAGTAATAAATATTCTCTCAAGCCACTTCCCTGTGTTGAGTTGATTAATTGCTTTCACCAGGTAACTTCCACTCGTCTTCATTTCATAACATAGTGGCCTGATAACAAAATAATGGCCGTCTCATATGTACTATTATATGGAAAGCTGACCTATCCCATTAATTTGTCTGATGATTTGTCTGTACATATGTACATATACATACATATATATGTATATATATATGCATATATCTATGAAACAAAGACTCCATTTTAAAAATATTCAAACTTCATTTTCAGGTGTTCCTGTGACAAGTTTTACATCCGGACGTTCAAGACAAAAACTCGCTCATCTATTGCCTGAAGAGAGCTTGGGGTCGGTGTCTGAAACTCGAAAACGGCCACCACATAATGAACATAATGAATTCAACGATTACATCAAGCAATCTGCCAGAGGTGGGGATGGATCCGCTGAGCATCACCCCAAGTGGAACCCTCTGTTAGTAAATTTGATCAAGCGTTATCTATCAAGTAAAAAATCATGGAAATCTAAAGGAATCAACATGAAAGAAATTCATCATCTCTCTGAGGATCACAATAAACATTCTATCAGAACAAAGAAACAAGTGGTTCAAGCAATTCATCCTAAGTGGAAAAAGAAACTCAGGCTAAAGGGAAATATCTTAAGAGCTAAACATAGACGAACAAAAAGAAACCTTCATCCATATGAAAATGGATTGCTGATTAATAACCACTCTATGCAACTCAGGTCTATGGTCTCTAACCAGGAACTAGCGTTGAAACGGGACGAAGAACGAATACTACTTGTAACTGATTCTGATGAAAGTAAGTTTATGACTGACTTCACCATCCCATTACATGGCCCACAAAGGTGGAGTCATCAGCCAGATTTAGCACCAACCAAAACAGGAAAAGACACCAATAACGCCTTGATTGACGTTTCTCAGCACAACAGGCAGAAGAGGGCTCTTCATGGATTCAGGAAAAAATCCTTTTTTAACAACGACCTAGATCTTTCGAGCTTCCCAAAGTTCAAGGATCCATTCCACCCCCTTGCATACCCAATGAAGGAATCATCTTATCGGCAAGACTCCAAGACTAAAAAAAGTGTCCTGTATCCATACGACACCCTAGATTATTATGGATACTTGCCATATCACAGAAAAAAGCATGGCAAAGGGAATGTATCAAAGAGTTATAAAAGAAAAAAGTCTACTTCAAAGAACCTTGACTTTTATGAACGTCCTTTTAGTAGTTCATATTCGTCCTTCTTAAGCAGTTCTCCCGAAAGCTCTAGTTTCAAATATTATGGTAGTTCTTTTGAAAAGCCAGGTTCAAAACACTTTACCAAGAGTAAAGCGCGCGTGAGTCAGTTCCCCTATTTCCAGCGTGCCCCCTCCTCTCAAAAGTTCAAAACAGGCAATGACAATGAATTCCTTTCTGACAGCCTTGAAGAAGAATACTACGAAGAAAGTGATACAGATATTGGCTTAGCACCTATGGCAACTCTATGGGGTGTTTACGGCGGAGGGGGAGGAGGTAGAGGAGGTACAAATGCTGGAGGAGATGCAGCTGGTAATCAACCTGTTGTTGACAATGAAGCTGTGACACCAGCGGCACTGACAGAGGAGCCCTTGCTAGCGGTTACCGATCTAATAACCCAGTTGGTTGTAGCTGAACCTACGACCACTCCATTTGTGCAGCCAGCAACGGAAGCTGATATAAACCCTTGTGGTGCACCTTTTACCTCGACGTCATCATCACTCTTAACAACAAGGCGACCATGTTATTACATAGATAACACTCCCCTAACCACCACTGCATTACCAACCACCACACCTTGTCATGATCACCATGGACAGCAGGAAACCTACCCTCACTACCACTCAACTGGTATCGGGTCCTCCTACGGCACCACTGAGTCTATACCTGTTTGGTCTGAGTATGAGATAATAGCAGATGAACTGTGGGGGGTTAAATCGCCCTATTCCTCTACTCCCAGCCCTCCAAGACAGGCAAGCACGACCGACAGGCAATTTGTCATCACGCAAGAATCAACAGGATCACGCTATGTCACACACGATTTGTCTGGAAATGAAGAACCCCACCATAACATCAAACAGGGTCACGACCTTGAGGTAACAGCCCATGTTTACCCCAACAGAAACAAACCACCACAAATCACTGGAACTATTGAGTTGAGGCAGGAAAAAAACAGGAAACCCAGTTTTATCGTCAGGCTTCCATTCAACAGCACAAATCTGCCCTTTGCCATCCGCCGGCTCATCCTGTCACGCTTCACTAAGTGGCCAATGAAGCATGGCGCGCGGAACATTGCGTCGGTGACCATGGACCCAATATGTCCACCATGGAACAAGAACTGCACCATTTCTGATAGGCCAGCTTCTGATGGCAGTGATCCTACAAAATACGGTAAGAACGTAGATATCGTTGCCGAGGTAGACCCAACGCTGTTTGACGTGGAGAGCTTCCGTGAGGCAGTCCTGAAAGCCGCATCCAGTCCAAGAACGCCTCTAGATCTTGAGGAGCTAGATCCCGGTTGGAAACAAAATCTCCACGATGCAGAGTCTATTGGTAAAGAGGGTGGTGTCGGTGATGATAGAGCAGAGGACCTGATTCTGAACTGGGAGGTGGCTCCTCATGGGAAGCAATCGATGGATAGTGGAGATGGAAGTGACTCAGCCATTAAAGGGGAGATATCAGTAGAAAATTGGCTACAGATGATGTCGCCTTCGACTCAGAGCCCGTATTGGCCTGTAACTGATAACCTACCTGCTGAAACACCAGAATGGTTGCGCAAGATCATCGACCGTTTTACCAAGGAAGAGAACTGGGGCAAAGAGAGCGAGGTTGTTCAGGGCAATGAGATTGATGATATTTCTCGACCGAAAGTGCTTCCTTCTGATGATTTCCATGGAACTGACAACCATATAGAGCCTCTACCTCAGTCCTTGGCAATGAAACTATCCAGTGGAAGTACTAATAGGATGACGGTGACTCTATCTTGGGGAATCAGTATTGGTCTGTTGATACTTTATTTGACATGTTAAGTGATACTTCATCATTACCAATTTGTAAGATGTGTATCAATATGGCCCCTGCCGCACTTATATGAAATCTCTTTTTTGAACAAGGATCCTCATCATTACGAGTTTCCAATTACATTAGATAGGATAAAGAGAGTTCAGTCCTTTTTCATATGAAGCCTCTGATTTCCGTTGCTTGTTTATGGTTATTTACTCACGATTTATAGGTGAAGTTCACAAATGCTTAAGTAAGAAATTTCTATTCATGAATGTTCGATATTCGATCAAACATTCTGGATTTAGTAGCAGTAGTACATATATCAAATAAATAATTCGATGGCATTACGTATACAAGTATATATTTTTGTATGGCTTAGAGTATAGTTCTTTAGAAATACTTTTATAGATAGAGGGATAATCAAGATGAATTCCACTTCAGGTAGATTGCAATTTTATTGGTATTTTTGTCATTCCAAGAGGGCTTTAAATTGGTTTAATAGAGTACACAGGTGTCAGTATTTACAATCTGTTGTCTACCTATCGATATATGATATTGAATGATAATGATTACAATATGCTATCAGTATAACAGCTAGAGTCATCAATTGTTCACAGGTATGATTACAGAATTGAGAAGGGGACAAAACGAAGTATATTTGCAAACATATATTTGAATCATTATTAAACATTCTGTACCAATACCAATCTCTCTAGTGTCTTTATTGATGCTTATCATTTTCTACAATTGTACTCGTAAAATATTTACATCGATATTATCAGAGCACTCTTATAGGTATTCTCAACGAAGTATACTTTTTCACTGAAAATCTTGGGCCGGATTCAGATTAACTATGGCAGGCTGTACAACCGTCATTTTCCTTCCTTTCCTTCGGTTTGTAGGCAGAGGAAAGATTTCGGAATTACTTTGGTTATCATTTGTTGTTTGAGAATTCCCATTAGTTTGGTTTACGCATGGGACCGGACCACGGCTCTCGTCGAAATGTTCATTGCTTGCCTCGAGCATGACACTGGGAGCTGCACTTGTTTCCTTATCATAATTGGTATGCAGTTCACTATCAATGCCTAGTCTGCTCCCACTAGGGAGCTTTGCGGAAACACTTTCTATCACAGTAGGGTTTACTCTTCGAGTGGCTTTATTCACATTTCCATCACTGGGTTCAGTATACTGTGTCCCACTTTCACTTTCATTTTGCATACTGGCGCGAGACTTACCGTCTCCAACTAAAAGACAAACAGGAGATTTCCTCCTTTGATTTGAGTCAGTGTCTAGTCCAGGTAACCTCCGCTGGGTGCTACGGGGTGGGAAAAGACGCCCAATGCTGTATGCTCCTCGTTGCAATCTCACAGCACAGTTCTCCTGCCCGTGAGACCCCTGAGAGAGAGCCGGACCGTTCACTTCACTCTCCACGGCGCCATTAGCGCTGCCACTACCATCTAGTGCCATATGGTAGGAGCCCGTACTCTGAGACCCTGCATCTCTGTTACCCAAATACAAATTACTGAAATTGTCATCGTTGGTGGAAACTATCGACGGCTTTCCTTTACTTTTATCAGTCTGAAAGCTAGTCACAGAGATGGACCTGCGCGATCTTTTCTTGTGAATCCTAGAGTTATGCTTCTGCGAGTATCCTTCCTTGCCCACAAACAATTCAACTGCAGGTTTCTTGAGCTGCTCTCGCCTCTCAGCTCCCATCTGGTCATTCATCTCCTTGAAATTAGGGAAGCTGTAATCCAGACTGTAATCCTGTGTATGCCTGATATTTCCCGCCTGCGACCACGTAACCGGACTGAAGTAAGCTTTCTGGTGTAGGAGTCTGGAACTTTGGTTGAGACCCTCTGGTAGGGATGTGGACATGAGAACACGAGCCTTCTCAGTGTAGGCCAGCATAGAACGATGAACGACCACCTTGTCTGCTTTTGTTACGTTATCTGCGCGGCCGCTGAGCGACTCCATGAAGTTCAACGGGGCTTTACCCTTTATGCCCTCTCGTGGCGAATGCATGAATGACTCTGCGCCGTAAATCCCCATTGTGGACAGCCCCGGCGAGGACGATGGCGTAATTCAATATCCGTACTTCTATAGAAAAAAAAATAGACCGCCTCGCACCTTTTCCCAAGCGGACAGTTCAATTTGAGTTGATGATGAAGAAATGTCACCTTTCGACCAACTTCATCTTCCTCCTGGAAATAGATAACAGTCACATTCAGGAATTACCTTGTAATCTGGACATGAAACAGCGTAACGCAGATATCATATATTGCTGTGTGTGGTATCAAATATATAACAATAGATATTTCCATTTTACTCTTTTAATCATTCTGAACTTTATATCTTGTATAGTAAAATACAATCTACGTAAAAACAATTCATGACTAGCACTGCATGCTAGAAGAATCACCGTTATTTTAGTACAATATCATGGTTTTTTCCTACTAAACTGTCATTAGAATTAAACGATGAAGGGGGTACAGTAACTTATCTATTGCTTGCAATTTTCGAAGCTTTATCTATCGTGTGTTAACAAAGTTGTAATACACCCAACAATTTGTTGTACACCCCGGTGATGAAACGTAAGTTACGAAGCCAAGCGTAAGGTCTTTAAAAATCCATTCTTAGAGGTTCTTCTGATTAACCTAGCGTACAGACCTAAATATTCATGTTAACTTTATCATCAAAATGGATATCGAAGAAAAAGAAATTGTATTTTGTTGCTAGCGACATTTGTTACTTAGTGGAATTTGGCTTCCAATAACTAATCTCTAAACAGATATTTCCATATC
This sequence comes from Alentia gelatinosa, assembly GCA_950022655.1. NCBI lineage: Eukaryota > Metazoa > Annelida > Polychaeta > Phyllodocida > Polynoidae > Alentia > Alentia gelatinosa. Next base: position 43,708,117 of record OX465583.1, on the reverse strand, counting down.
AAATCTTTAAATTAAAACAACTGAAAAACATGGCAGTTAATCGAAGATCAGCACAACACTATTTCTCAGGTCCTAGACAGCAAACCACTAGGTGCCCGACCTCTATTACATATACTTTCATGTCAACAGAAGTGCTGGGGTCCCTTGTCAACACTAACTGTTTTCACATGCGCTTGGTGGGGCAAGGCGCTGTCGGTAAATAGAGAAGTCCATTTGCTGTTCACAGAGGCTAATCCTTGTAAGGTCTGGGCATATTATCTGGAAAGCCAAAGCCTTAGAGGATTACCTAGAGCGTAATAATGGACCAACTGAGTGTCGGATCTAGCTTATAGAATTAGAAGGTTTTAAAAACCACAGTTAAATCATACATACACGTATAATCTTTTCGATCAGTAGTCATATTAATTCAGCTCTTACTCGGAAACATTAGGTTCAATAGAAGTATCACTTTTGAAGAATATCAAGTAAAATACATGTATTAAAACGTAGAACTTATATAACATAAACCTAAGCGTTGTGCCAAATGTTGACATAGTACTAAATCCGCTGCTCTAATGTGGTCCTGCACTACTTGGGGTTAACGTAACAGCCGTCCCTAACCCAATCCATGAGTTATTTATTACAAGTCTTGGAGGAGAAATTGGAAACATCAGCCCAGCTATATTTTGTCAGGGATCCAAAAACTAGACAGACGTATTGTTCCTATCGTCTCAAATCCGGAAATGGAATGGAACTGAACTTGTATGTATACCTACCAGAGGGTCCCATAGTTGTACTTAAAAACAAATGATTCGCTATATACCTTCTCCATCCCAGCGGTGTTTTCAATTCATATATCATATACAAAGTCTGCATTCCCCATATATATATATATATATATATATATATATATATATATATATATATATATATATATATATATATATATATATATATATATTGTCAGCTGGGTAAATAAATGAAGTTTTCAAAACATATAGATCCTCGAATCAATGAACTAATTCTGAAAACTACATCCCTGACAACGTCTGACACTCCTGATATCAGTCCTGCTAAGAATAGCCATCCCTTGAAATATGGAACAGCTCAATATCTGCTCCGCTGAACTCTTACTCCTCAACTATGATAACAAGTGGAATATTAGTACCAATACAAAGTCCTGTTCGTTAAGGAGTATTAAGCGATCTAAGCTGATCTGGTCGGAATAGGCGACTGAAGAAGTCGGAGAAAATTGTATGGGCACCGTCAGTTCTGTGAAGGAGCTCCTCAGCCCGAGCTGGGCTAGATTAGGCCAAGATATGTTAAGATAATGCAGTGCTATTGTAGGTCTGGAACTGATGCCAATAAAGCAGTTGCTATGAGCTATTACGAGTAACGTCAACCAGGCGCTTGTCATCGATCCATCATTATTAACAGGATATACCCGCCCAGATGGTGACATACACTGCAGCCACCAGGAGACAGTGATGCATCCAAAGGCCGTGGTCGCAGAGGTGATCTAAACGGAAATAGTCAGCAACCATGTGGCAAATGTGGCCATCTGGTTCATAAGTCTGACAGATGTCCTGCAACTGATGTTACATGCTACCACTGCAACATAAAGAGGACATCATTCCCATATGTGCAGAACAGAGAAAACTCACAAACTCCAAGTTGATGAAGGACAAAATGAACCAGAGACTTTCTTCTATGTTGAAACTGTCAAGTTTGTAATACCTGAAGGGGTAAGAAATTAGAAATTCAAAAAAGAAATTCATTCCAAGCCTGTCACAAAAGGCATCCCCATTGTGACTCCTACAAAAATAAGATTTTGCATGGCACTGGGACAAACTCCAGGAGGATGCATTGAAATTACTCAAACAGTGTGTCGCGTCGACACCTGTCTTACATTATTATTTATTAGAGGAGCCGATTATTGCTACAGTTGATTCTTCATCATATGAGCTTGGGGCATGCTTGCTAGAAGGTGACAAACCAGTTGCATATGCATTGTTGAACTTAGAAAAAGGTGAAAAGAAATATAGGCAAAATCTAAAAAGAGGTGTTGGCCATCATATGGGGTTGTATTAAATTCTGCGACTATATCCATGGTCAAACAGATATAATGATTGAAACTGATAACAAGCTGCTAGAAACGCCTCACAAAAAAAGTGTTTGGTTCTGTGCCAAGTAACTGATATGTGTAGTGCATGTGCAGAGTTTTGCATAAGGCAACAAAAGGAGCCAATGAATGCATCACAGGTTCCTGAGTATCCATGGCAGAAGGTTGCCAGTGATTTGTTTTACTTTGAGGGAGACATGTATGTTCTTGTTGCAGACTACTATTCCGAATTTGTAGATTTTAGAAAGTTACCACAAAATACGATGAGCTTGTCTGTAATTTCCTTCCTAAAAGAACAGTCTCCCAGATATATCCCAAAGCAGTTTATATCAGATGGAGGACCACAGTATGACTCAAAAGGGTTTAGTTTGCTTTAAAACGAGTAGGGTTTTGTACACATCAATTTATCCTCCTTGAATCCTCTTGTATCCCCTTGTATCCCTCAAAACATTCTAAGACTGATATAAACATCAGTGTACAAGGTTTGGGTTCTCCAGCCCAGTTATCAAAAGCTAGGTTATAATCCTCTGTACCAACCACTGAAATTCAACTCAGACTAAAGCCTTTTACTGTAAAATTGTCAGATGCATTAGGATGCAAGGCCCAGAAAGCTAAGAACTTTTATGATAGCAAAATGGTTTCTAGGAAAAGACCAGAGCTACTACCTGGTGAAAATGTGAGGATGAAGACAATGACAGGTTGGATGCCAGCAAAAGTAATTGAGAAGTGTACTGAATCTAGATCCTATATCATTTCAAAGGGCATGAATACCTAGGGCAGAAATAGAAAAGATGTATGGCAATAAAAAAAATCTCAATGTTGATTCTCATCGTGCTAGCTAGAGGGGTCCTAGTCCTGAGGTGCAGAATCGAAAACCTTTACCATCCACACCTGTAATAAAAGTTCTTAGATGTATAGTTTACATTTTGTAGGCTTGATCGGATAATAGCCAGCGAATCAATTGCCAGCTATTGCGATTGCGACCTCAGCGAGTATTTCATTTTTGAAATATCATGTTTGCCTGCACTTACACACCATTCATAACCTTTATGATATTTTCACGGGTTATTTGCGATTATTTGTCTGATTCGATGTATCCGTTTTGACCATACTGAGCTGTATAGTGCATTGTCCAATCAGAGTTCCTGTTGCCTGTCAACTGTCGTAGTGTGTCGGTAGCATGAAGTCTTTTTACCGGGAACCAGTGATGTCTACGACACACCTCGACAACGCTGTCGTAAAGCCCCCTTCTTACGACAAGGCTGCGACAAGGCGCAGATTGGAACTTTCATGTCGGCACTTGTCATAGTCGTGGTTGGTGAGCACCCCCCTTTATACCCCCAGCAGCAGCATGTAGCTATATAGTGTTCACCCATAGGTATATAAGAATTACTTCTTTTCTTGGAACCGTATTCTGAACGAAGGATATTTATATACGTGGGCTATACCTGCATACCAAATGCACCATTTTGCAATGATCATCTCTCTCATAGGAATCGTTTCACCAAAGGCACTATGTATGCAGCAAAGAAGTCCTGATTTAACACGTGAGACGTTTTATGTTTCGATTTGGCATTTTATCGACAGATTTGTAACAGGGAGGATTTTCACGTCTCAGCAAGGATAATTCGTCAAAGACCAATTTCTCAAAAAGAGGAGGTCAATTGAGGTGAACAAAAAAAGCAAGTTGTGCTATGCTAACCAGTGCCGTTAAACACCGTTATATTCTGCCTATATAAGTAAACGACAAATGACCTGGACACCTCGTTTCTAAATCTGTGCGCAGTAGTCTTATTGGTAATCTCTGCCAGCAAGACCTCACGGTGTCATGTGGCTGCATAGCCAACTTCTGCGATTAGGATAAGATTAACGTCAGTTTATTTTGCTACATCTAGACTGGAAATACTCTCAGCTGGATTACTGTCTTCCTAATACACAGTATAGAATACAGTAGCGTACAAATCCAATGTTAGCCGCAGCTCAAATAAATCAAGTTATCCTATCTAGATATACGAAATACATGTTTAGGGGTTATATACGAATATCAAAATGAGGTTGCAAAAAATAGAACCAACCCTTCACAGCGGTAAGATCTTATACATACAATAAAAAAGAGCAATTGAAAGGAAATAAACCATACCATATGGTACATACCTTAAAACCACAATAACCGACAAGTAACGAGGTACTTTATGGGGCAGGACCCTGTACACAAAACACACACTAGATCCATTTCGCCCACATCAATAACCACTTATATCACGTAGGTCTGTACTGGCGGCATATTTCACCTCAGCGACTGGTTTCGTCCTCTGGAGAGACGCTCTACATGAAAGCCCCCCTACCTAAATATTCTTTTTGACACGCTACTGCAAAGACAATAACAGTTTAACTCGACCTAAGAGCACTATGAAGATCTTTATCCTTCATTTGGAAAAGCTTTGAAGCAGAGAATGAAGTAGTAAACCTACCTACCCAAGCTGATGGATCTGCCCATTGGTATGTTCCTCCATGAATCAAACATGACCGTTATCAGGCACATGCGGCACTGTAAAAGGCTATACGCAGTCACGCTATGACGGTTGGTAATCTAGTTCCTGCCTCATACTGCCACCAACCCCGGAGTGACTATCCAAAGAAAATGCCAACACTGGAGTTTCAGAAGTGTGGTTTCATGAAGCTGGCTCGGTCGACCGTTGCTGTGTACCTTGAACCAGATCGACCTCTCCCCTTTAAGTCACACACTCTAAGCGTTAGGGCCGGTCTAAAGAGGCCCGGGGATTAACACCGCAGAAAAGCGTGCAGGCACCCAGACTGAGTGCCCACTGAGAGCCCACCGCTTAGCCTATTAACGGGGCACATAATGCCGGTAATTGCGCTGGGTATTGCATAGGTACCTTACTGTTGGATATTACTGGGGTTGCTCCCTCAGTTGGTGCCAACTCGCTTTACCACGCCATTACTGAACGCTCACTCCAGAAGACACTTTGAGGCAAAGCTCATGCAGTCCCTTAATGCAATACCATGATAAATAAACATTAATTAAGAGCCATGTTAACATTCCATGTCTAAAATCTCAGAAGATCAACAATTACATATGGAACTAAAAGCAAATGGCTAATCAATTGCAGAGGCCATTGATAATTTGCATTACATTTAATTTTTCTGGCGGTGAAGTAATAGTTCGAATTTTAGTTTAGTACGAGTACGTTTAGTACGAGTCTGCTATTAAACATAGTAACTCATAATTTTGATCTTGTAATGGTTGGGTGACGGGTCCAGCCGAAGCTCCTCCCGCGCACCACTACAGTATTTGGTCCAAGATGCCATCTAGGTGCTGGTCCCACCCGCTAACCCGCAGCTGTGTTTTACCACAACCACCCAGCACCGTGGCTCTGCCCTCGAGGATCACAGGGAGGTCAAACACCTTCACAGAGCAGGAACACAACGAAAAACCTCTCTGGTCGGTGGACACAACCCTGATCGCATCTCTCGGGATCCCAGAACTCTATCCGGAGAAGGGACACACGGGTCCGACCCTCTCCTCCTAGAGAACCGAGATACTCTGACTCCACCCCCTAGGGGACCAGAACCGGTCAACAGCTAGTCCTGAGAACTAGCTCCCGTCGGTGGAGCACAGAGACAGAGCCCTGCAGAGAGACCGCACGTAGTCTCTCCACACCCCAGTGTGTCTCAGTAAGCCACAGCAGGCTGCTTATATACAGCCCATGTCCCCACTGAGCATGTGCAAGAATCCCGCTGATTCTCCAAAGGGGTATTCTTAGTCAGCCTGGTCACCAGCAAACCAGTGGTTCCCGCTAGTTGCCTGGCCAACTCCTCAGGATCAATCCTCACTGCTGGTTCTCAACCTGACAGGTGAGAAACCAGTCTAGACTGGTCCCAACACGGTGTCTATAAAAGCCAGCGGCGGATAGCCACTTCAAAACCGCGGGAAAACAAGTTTTATCAACCTGTCCCACAGCTTGCTCGGCTGTCCCGGCCGCGGCTATACTTAGAAAGGCGTAGTAGACGTGCCAAAGTCATAGTCGACTTGCACGGGTCCCTACAATCTGAACAAAATGAGAAGTCCCGTAACAGGACAATGATCGGCAAGTGACCACCAATGCAGGATATGCACTGGCTGATATATACATATACAGTAAAACCCCGCGTAAGCGGCCACCCTCCGTTCCAGGCCAAAGTTTTTGCTTACGCGGGGTGCGCCTACGCGGGGTTTTCAAGTTTCCTCCAGCCCAATATAAATGTGTTATATACCGATGAATAGGGGAGACAGATGTGATAATAGATCTGAAATCCATTTTCTGATATCTTAAATGGGTCCGAAGTTATTAAACCTTGAATTACAAAATGTATTTTCTATGAATATATTCACACACACTGATAAAAAGGACAGATTAATTTATTTTTGGTGGGGTGTCCGTCGGAGGTGTCCGTCGGAGGTATCCGCTTACACGGGGTTTTAGGCATTTTCGTACCGAAATAACTGTCCGCTTACGCAGGGTGCCACTTACGCGAGGTTAAAATAAACATCTAATAGAGGGAAAAAATTCCGTTCCGAGCAAAAGTGTCCGCTAACGCAGGGTGACCGCTTACGCGGGGTGACCGCTTACGCAGGGTGACCGCTTACGCGGGGTGACCCAGTCACTGGCGTAAAAAACGGCGTTTTTCCGTGTACACACGTCTACGTTCTTCTACGCATTTTGGAATCTCAAAATACGCCGCAAAACGCCGCAATACGCGGAGATGCGTAAAGGAAAGTCGGAATGCGCCGAAAAACGGCGTACAGAAGCGTAGATAAGTGTTGATGAACGTTGAGAAGTGTACTAAAACGTTAAAGAAAAGCAAACAAATACGTTCCAAATCCGTAGCTAATACGTGGTCTCCAACAATTCAAATACGTAGAAGAAACGCCGAATTTTACGCCAGTGTGACTGGGGCATTACGCGGGGTGACCGCTTACGCGGGGTGTCCGTTAGGCGGGTTTCTACTGTATATATATTTCATGTACCCTCACCTGGCTCCTCGAATCTAATAACGCCATGGAGGCAACATGTAAGTATGAAGCAACAGGATTCAACATCCTGCAGTTACGTACGGGGATTTCGAAAAAGGGCAATTTTCACACAGGGTGGCAATACCGTCGACCTTCCAGGAGCATGGCAGTTTTTTTTAATATTTGTGACATCTAAATGCGTTCTGCGAATATATTCAGGCCATTGAAACCCATTTAAGACATATTTGGCGTGCAATGGCCCCTGAATGTCGAAAAAGGAGTCTATGCACGATCACCAATTGTTTTGACACATTGCTGACACTATATGTATAGAACTTGGCAGGCGTGTTTGTATGGGTCGGAAAGGAACTTTGGTGTTGCAAAAATATAAAGGGTGGTGTATGGCATCTAATATATCTACATCTATCATTAGTGCTACTGGCATATCAGCCTAAAGTAATCTAAACATGCCCTAATGGTGGATTTGGTGCTTCCGGTTGACACACCAATATCATCTCAATTCTGTATATACATGTAGAGAACATCACTGCTATTAATGATAACACAACTTACTTTCATATTCAGCGCCACCTAACGGTGCATTGTCACAGTTATAGTTATACGGCGGCTCGGGCAAACATGGCCGAGCCCGGCCTCATGCCTATAGAGACGCAGAGCAATCACATCTAGAGTGTGAACAGTGGGTGTGATTGAATAGTCTTTATTTTTTTTATAAAGATATGAAAGCTGAAAAAACTATGACATAGCAGTAACGAATCTGCTCTGTCTATTGGCTTGGCTCCACCAGAGAGACAGATCTGTTGCAAGTCTATGATATGTAAAAACACCGGTCGAGGGCCATAAATATGGCGGCGCTGATTGCACCACACACAACCGCACCAATTCAGAGCAGGCTTGCATGTTGGTGCGATGTGATGAATCCGCCACATCGCACATTTTGAAATGTTCATGATATATGCGACAGATCCGTCGCACAGGCATGGAACACTTCCTAAGATAAGTATGTCTTGACTTCGAGCTAGGGAGTCCATAGCAGTGGTACGTGCTGTGTGCTGCTGTCAATTATTAGCACATATATATGACAGCACGAGGTCTCAGAAGGTGTGATAGCCAAACAATTTGTGAAAAATGCAGGTGTGGCTGTAGGTGCCAGTGTCTATTTTTTTCTTTTTCCTTTCCTATATACGACACACACACACACATCCTTCACAGGCATATATGTGAGTATCTTTGTGAATATTTATAAATCATATATACATATCTAAATTGTATATACCTCTGATATATTGGTGTTCCACTTGGTCTGCGACGATTCCGTCACACCAGTGTAGCAGCCTGTACTTCACTTGAGATTGAGTGCAACAAATCCATCTCAGTCGTAGTCATAAAACAGGATCGACCGAGGTTTATGGGCCCATAAAACACGTGCAACGAGTCCGTCTCTCCAGTGAAACCGGGCCTTAAACTTTAGAATTGATAAATATCTGGGTTTTTTTCATAGATAAAGATAAGCATATGATAGTCAAGTCTATCAATGTGTTATTGAGCAGAGACCAGTAGTGTTCCTCTTTCATCTAAATCATATCTGAAGTATTACTGGGGCAATACTCACGTGTAAGCTACCAAATTGTTGTTGGAATACCATAAAATACGATGCAATCACTGTAAATTCTCAAAAATAGATATTATAGAGATAATAACCTTATAAACTCAGTGATCTACTGCTAATGAATACATTGCCAGATCTTTGTTTGGCTGCAGGCATCGCGTAACCAAGCAGATAAGGTGCAAACCCAGCCTGTGGAAAGAGGTATATTGTGAATCGGCATTGTCATCTTGTCCTGTCCAGCGGGTTTGTTTTGACATAGTTAATGAATACTATAGAGAAACAGGCTTACTGTCTCCGTACGGATAAAATACGCGGTAAAATCGGCGATTTTTACCAAGTATTTTATCCGTACGGAGACAGTCAGCCTGTTTCTCTATTATTATATACCTTAAAATATCGAATTTTTAACTTTGCTACTGCGGGAATATTTGGATTTTGCCGCCGTACATGCCCCGTACGCTACATACATACCCCGTACGTCACCTAGGTGTCGTACGGGTATAAATACGACATGGGTAGGAGCGGGCAGTATGTGTAGGATATACTACCACAGGTATATAATAATATGCAACACCTGTTGAGTAGTTTTATTACTTTACTGAATCCCTCGTTGGGTATTTTCTTGACGATAAAATTATATGGTAAAACTAGTAGCAGGGGTGAGATCAATAGTTGTTCTGTTGTTGCCAGTCATCCATAACCAATAGATGACTATAGAACAGCTATATTTAATTGCAAGAGTAAAGTTTATTCGATAATTGATGAAAATGGATAGTTAAATACGAAACATTTCAAGTTTTAACAAATTTTATTGTGTGATAGTATATATAATCTTATGTGTATGTAGGATTGCAATTATTTTCAAGCGAACTCTGGTATTTTTCAGTCATTAAAGGGTTAGATCAGTTATAAACAAAAGATGAAATATAGCAGAACAGAATAACAGTTGATGCGCATCCATTTTCACTACTCCTGCTGCTAGTGTTCAGAAATAAGAGGTTTACACTAGCAATTGATCCATTAGGTAACCAATGCTTACAAGTTCCGGGATTTTGGCAGGCCTCCACATATCATATATGGAAGGCTTAACTTGGAACGATTAGACCTACACATTATGTTCTCTCAACAAGACCAGGTATGTATGATAAAGGCTTTATGTAGAAAATGCTGATTTTGATCGAAGAGATTAGGTAATTTCCCATATGGCAGGGTGGCAGAAATTCTCCTTGAATCAGCTTTAAGAGTTCTTATAGTATTTATATTGAAGAAATTACCGATTACTGTACTTTTAAATCACATTCTGTAAGATTAATACCTTTGAGAGGACTCTTCAGCATATTATAAGAACAAAAATACAAGTTTTTGTTATTGTAATAGTTTCCTTTCAGAAGAACACGAGAGAATTACAAAGGATGTGGTGATCATTCAAACACTTCGGATATAAATTGCTATAAAAACAATATTACATACAATCTTAGTGTTTGTGTAATATACCAGAAAGGTAAATAATGATACATGCATTGCTTTTAATTCCGTTGAATTAGAATGATACCAGAAAGATAAATTGCATCCTTTCTTTTACTCAGACACAACATTGGCTGTACATTCTATCCAGCTAGATCAAATTCCTTTGTGTATATTGGACGTCCTATTCACAAGATCACCTCATAATGCAGCACCTCCCTCCATGGCAGTTTCCCTTTTTAATTCATAGCTTCACTGGAGTTTGTAGGGTAGAACTATGTTCCATGCCAGATACTGTTGTTTTTTATTCCACTGTATGATTTATTCAATCAAATATATGTTTTTGACCCTGTAGCATCATACAATGTAGATTGAAAACAAATATGGCCATGCATATCGCCGATTGGTTTAAAGGGAGGAGCCACATGAAGACCTTGGTTTACACTACAATGTTGATGGCTGTTTGCAGTTTTAGTACAACTCTAGTTGTGAGTCGTATTCTAAGAATGCCTTTGTACAGAATGGATATGATAGTCTCATCCTACATGAAGAGAAATATCAAAGAACAACTCAGTGAGCTTCATGACTGCAACATTACAAATGTGGATTACCAAAGGCTCGTCGACGATATCTGTCCTCAAGGAAACACCAACCTGAAAGGATCTCGTTCAGAAGAATGTCCGTGTCCTCCAAAACACATTGGTGAGTTGTGCAGTTTAAATGTCATACATATAAATACTATACTACAGTAGAACCCAGCTTAAGAGTAAGGGTTCATCTTGCTCAGACCGGTTTATTGTATTAGATGTTTAATTCAACCCCGTATAAAGGGCCACCCGGCGTAAGCTGACAATTTCCTTGGAACGTAGGGTCTTCCCTTAAGCGGGGTTCTACTGTAGTGGCCTTTTGGTAGGCCAGTGATTGGTGTGACTCAGTGGGTGAACCGGCTGGGTCGCAGCCGATTTTTTTAAAAAGTTTGTATTTACCCTGGAGGAAAGGTTAGGCAGAATATGCCTATTTCCCACCGCCTGATTACCAGAAGGCGCAACATGGATAGAAACAGACCTAAATGACGGAACCTATGTTACTATGGCATGGACTTATCACACAGACTGCTTGAATGACCCCTGGTAAGAAGTAGTGGTACTCCCTGTCTGTCAGTTTTTAACCCAGGACGGATGGTGCCTTGAGGCATCTCCCAGACCAGGACATCCAATTTCTCGAATATAATCGAGCAATACCCATTGAATTTAGGTGTAGGTATCGCATGTTCAGTATCTTCCTTTACAACAAATAATACAGGAGTTAAGGCAATCACCTGTGTTGATAGGTAAATTATTATGGGATAAGCTACTTACTGATGTCCAGAGATTACCTAGGGGAGACCTTTTTGAAATGAAGTTGTGACTTAATGGTAATAATGAAATGTTTCGGTACGGTTAATCTTGACGTATATTAATGGTTTGAGACTTTGAAGGATCATACGTGTATGATTGAGTATAAATTTGTTAGTGCATTGTCTCTGTTTTCAGGGTCTAATTTACTTGCTCTACAGGTGTGCTGTCTCCGTCTCGTGATTTATTATCCATCGTATACAAAATCCCCATTGAAAATGCATGGGGACTCAGTAAACCACGACCCATTGTATAAAACCTGTCAGATACCATAACTGTGGTATACGGATTCAAACCTATGGTATACGGCCTCAAAACCATAGTATACGGGAAAAATAGTCCCTTTTGCTATAGAGCAAAGAAATACAGTTAAACCCCTCTTAAGGGGGCACCCTCCATTCCGGGCCAAGTGTCCCCTTAAGCGGGGTGTATCTTAAGCGGTGTTTTCAGGATGCCAATAGTTATTCAATAGAGAATACCTACATAAATGAAGGAAATGATGGTTATTAGCTTAAAAGGTTTATTAATAAATAAGCAAATAAATATAAATTATACAATATAAATGAATATAAATGAATATAAATGTACAAAAAATTAAAAATAAATAGATAAAAGAGGTTGAAGATGGATATGCTTTCCTTGTGAAATTTGCTCCTTAATATAACTACTATATTACTTATATCAATTCCACCTCAATGTCAGCCTCAATTCCCAACTCTACCCACAAAATCTTCATAGAAGCATATGTTTAGTAATGATATCATTATCTATATCTATTTATGGTGTTTTTGGTGTATATATGTCAGGTTTAAACCCTGAATTGATATGGGAAATATTTCCTGTTTTTTTCTGACCCCAACTGCCATCCCTGTACCCTTTTACACCCCCGTTCAATGTCCCCCCCGCCCCACACCCCCGAAGTCAGCAGCCATATGACCGTGTGCCGCCGTGAGCCGCCCAGAGCCGCGACGGCTCACTGAATACCGCACCTTCAAAGCCCCCAACCCTCCCTGTGTCCCCCACAGCTAGCCTGTAAGTGGGCCTCTAACCCCCTACCTTCAACGGGCACGAAAGTCGCTCATACTAATATCCACTCACTGTCGCCCGCCCAGAGCCGCTAGAGATGTGGTTATTACCTTGAAAAAAACACACTCCGGCCGCCCGGGCCCGCACGGGAATGCTCAGTCTATTGGTCTGGTTGTGACAACTGTCTGTCCCGTACAAACGGGTACCATAAACTTGGAGTTTCAGTGTTTTTGATATGATGTCCCTCCAAACTGCCCCCTTAAGCGGGGTTTTTAAGCATTTCTGTACCGAAAAACTTATCCCTAAAGCGGGGTGGCCCCTTAAGCGGGGTGTTCCCTTAAGCGGGGTTAAAATAAACTCTTAATAGAGGGAAAAATTTCCGTTCCGAGCAAATTGTCCCCTGAAGCGGGGTCCCCTTAAGCGGGGTGTCCCGGAAGAGGGGTTTCACTGTAGTTCCTTATGTTATACCCGTTAATATGGCAATTACTGGGTTTAATTTATTCGAAAAGATGGATAATAAATGCAACAAACGATGGTTTTGTGGACAGGCAGCTCTGTAAACCACTCGCAGTTGACCTCGTAATACACTCGCTAGCGCTCGTGTATTACTACGCGTCAACCTCTCGTGGTTTACGGCCGCCTGTCCACAAAACCATCGATTATTGTCTATGTAATCTACCTGTTATGTGACATAGATTTGTATGGAAGATCGCACTTGTTGATGCGAATATTCTGAATTCAATTTTTTTCCATCAAGGATGACGCATCATATTAGCTTATTAAACACCCAAATTATCAGTGTTAACGATTACTTGCCCGTCCCCTAGCAGTGTACACCAGCACCCGTCCTTACGGGGGTAGATCATCTGTTGGTGTACGTCGTTTCAACGTAAAAGAAACAGTTTGATATATCAGATCATATTTTGAAAAGTTGACAATAGTTTATATTGGATTGACATTCATTTTAAACCGATGTAAGTAATTTATTGTGGGGTCTCGTGAGAAAGAGCGACTTGATTTGCAAAGTTCAAGGTTGCTGAGAATATCCATCTACCTGTCCTCATATTGATTTGGACAGTGACCAAGTCTTCCCCGTGTGAATAGGTGTAATTTGGGACCACTGAGACTCAGACTGGGAGAGAATGTGTGAAGTACATTTGTCTCACCAAAATGCCCCTCTAAATTCTAAACCTGTTTAAAGTCAAAATCACTTAAGATTCTGTTCCTTGTTAGAGGTGATTGTCGCTGACAATTACAAGGAAAAGACTTGTCTCAGCAAAATGAAACCATACAATTCAGACGAAGAGATTGTGTTCCTGTGGAGTTTGATGGCCGGTGGGATAAACTGGCCCTCCCTGGTATTTTGGGGAGTCCCAATATCGCAGGGAGATATATCGCCCAATGGGTCATGACCTTTAGGAACTTGGTCACGGGACTCTCACATTCTATATACCGGTATATTAAGAGTCGGGCCCTTCATAAAATATTAGGCTTAAGTGTGTTCTGGCACTCAACCTGGACATTTGACTCTCCTTTCTTCCACAACAGACTCTCAATAGGAGTAATATCAGAATAAAATAGTGATAGACAAAAAATCTTAGGACTCTGCAAATTAGGCAGAATATGCGGAACTGGTGAATGCATCCTAATGATTATAATCTTATTTATAAGCTACAGCAATGTTAATGACATTAATATGTCAACTGGCGGTTTTGATTGATAAATGAATTTGTTGACCATGTCTTTTAGTTTGTCGGAGAGACATCAAAGTTACCTTACAAATCATCTCCATGGAGAGAGTCATAAAGGCTCACCCGCAAGTGCATATTGGAGGTTACTTTCGACCGGCATGCAGGTGGGTGCAGAAAGTGGCAATCATTGTACCGATTCGTGACCGGGCACAACAACTTGCAATCTTCCTGCACTACATGCACTCATTCTTACAGAAACAACCAATCAGCTACCGCATCTTTGTTGTTGAACAGGTCAGTTTCAATTTGATGTTACAATTATAAACCCAAATCAACTTGAACCGATCCTAATATTTAAATATGGTTGGCATGGATTATAATTGACATGTATTTCTTTCTCTGAAAATCTGTAGAATAACACTATTCAAATTATCAGGAGTCTATAAATGGGCTTCATCGTCACCAGCATATATGGGCATTTAAAACGTTTAACACAAGGAAACCTTTAGATTATACTTAAAATTGGATTCACGATGACAATTAAAGATCTCAATTTAGAATCAGCGTACATATAGAGAGTATAGGCGTAGGCGTCAAGGGAACATTACGTCACTGAGCTAGGCTTTACTTTCCAGACTGCAGTGGCTAAATTCAACAAAGGGCTGGTGATGAACGCTGGCTTTACCGAAGTGTCGAAACGTTATGGGCCATTTGACTGTTACATCTTTCACGACGTGGATATGCTTCCAGAGGATGACCGCAATATCTATGCATGCACTAAAGAAATCAGGCATATGGGGTCGCACACCAGCAAGTTTGGTTATAAGTAAGTGCGCGCCAGTACGTGCATGCAAGTGCCAGACATTATCATAACACGCATTATGGGGTTTTCATTTCAATTATTGGAAGCTTTTACTCCTTAACTGTGTACATGTGCACAGTAGAACCCCGCGTAAGCGAACACCCTACGTTCCGGGCAAAAGTGCCCGCTAACGCGGGCTGACCGCTTATGCGAGGTTAAAATAAACATCTAATAGAGGGGACCGTTCCGAGCAAAGGTGTCCATTAACGCGGACTGATCGCTTACGCGGGGTGTCCGTTAGGCGGGGCTCTACTGTATATCAAGCTTTCACAATTTAGGCCAAGGTTTCCTCTGTAAACGCACTGTTTGAGATTTTAACGTTGGATCTATTTCATAATGCATGCAGTTATTTATTTTGAATATATGTCCGCGGTTTATGACAATTATTTAATGAAGCTAGCGTAATCAATGCATACTATAGGAAATCTGAAAAAATATGCAATTGACACCCTCTATAACAGTGCTATTCTATATTTCAGACTGATATACGAAGGACTATTTGGCGGAGTCATCTCTTTGACAGATGACCAGTTTCAGGCAGTAAATGGGTTTTCAAATAAATACAGCGGCTGGGGCGGTGAAGATGACGACATGTATCGCAGGTAACTCTTGTCTTCGTCAGCCCGAGTAAAACCATTCAAGACCAGTAGTTTCATTCTGGGAATGTTTGTTTACAGAACTCTTCTCATATTCATGGATGTCAGTGGGGGATATAGAAAAGTGTGGAAATACCTTTTATGTGGAATGTCCTGTGTTAACGTTACAGAAAAGGCATCAATGTTGATCATAGCACGGGGCTGAGGGTATGTGAGGAGATTGAAACCGCTCCTGTATTACACGTGTTATGTATAGAATATCCTACCTTTCTATCTTGAAGGCGGTGCTCCACTGCAGCCGACCCTGTAACGATTAGGTGGAGACTGAGGGGCGATCATGTGGTCGCTGGTCGATCGGTGCTCTTTCTCCTGGGACCTGTTTCAGTAGTCTCGTGACATTAGGCCTAGACAGACATCAACAGCGGCACCAACAGTGCAAGCAACAGCGGAAAAAGACTAGCAAATATCAGAAAATCGGAGTGGCCAATCTTCTTCATATTTGGAACTCCGTGTGTCATCGATTGCAATCTTGTGTTCTGTCCATATGGTGTCACAGACGCCATCTAGACATGTCACGAAACTACTGAAACAGGTCCCAGTAGTGGAGCTATAACGGAGCTACGACCGCGAACGTCGGCACCCGATCTCCACATCAGTGCCTGATCTCCACTGATTTGTGAATGGTTCTTGACCTATTCTCTCACTGGTCGCCTAGCTGCCATCGCCCCATTTAGAACTGATTCCCCTGTGGTTCTTGCAGGGAAGAATGGCTTACGATGACATTTGAAAAAAATCAAATATGGTGCTCCCTCAAAAATATACTATACACACTCATAACATCAAGGCTTATTTTTATTTATCTTCAATTTTCGTTTAACCACAATATTTAGCAGAAATTGAAGAGCTGTCGATCACAGTCTCTACAAATCCCAGATGGCGGACACTGCGCCATTCCGGTAGTGGTGGCATTGCTCGAAAACACAAAGTTTTGGTCGCCGGATTCTGGTCATAAAAGTGAGGAAAAAATCGATGTGCTTAAAGCCAATACCCACTGAACGATTTCGTTTCCACCGATTAACTCCCTGAATCGGCAGGGTTATTTAACTTGTCTCAGGCAAATATGTACATCGCGTCGACTATTCCCACAACGTTTATGGCAGCCATTAGCATGAGTTAATCGTAAGCAAATTCTGTCCACACTGGACGATGGACTGCGTAAATCGTGAGCGATTTAGGACCACTGATAAAGGAACAAGTAATAAATCTCAGTATATGGGAGTTAAATCGGTGAGCTGGCCTCAGTCTGTGTGTGGCATGGGCATTTCTGCTCACCCAGCGACTAATTAAGGGCCATAATTGGTAGGAACCACGGGGGGTATTTCTTAACCCTTCAAGAGCCAGACATCATTCACCATATACCCATACTACAGTAGGCACCAGAACCAATTGTGATGTTTGTATGACCGGCTTTTGGCTGTTATCTTGTTAAAAAATATTACAAATTTGAAATGTCCAATAAATCTGAATTCTTATCAGAACCTTCTGACATTTTGAGGAGTCACTTGCAACATATAGCCTGATATGTCCTGCAATTTTTATAACTCTGCAATAATTTTCCAAAAAGTTACAAAGGAACAAATACAGCATTTTTCTTCTATGCCCACGAATATGCCATATGGCATTGTCCTGCCACAGCCAGGGGAATGCCATATGGCATTGTCCTGCCATGGCCAGGGGAATGCCATATGGCATTGCCCTGCCAGAAAGGGTTAAACTCCGTTGTCGGCGACAACGGGAAGGAACACGTTCCTTAATTTATCGGTCCCGATTTCGGAACATTGGACTGCAATTTGTCGGCGACAAAGGTACATCGCCATGGGGGGGATTTCCAAATCTTAGGCAAATTACTGTAGGGGGGTGTCACATTGGCCGACACATTTTCTAGGCCTCGCCTGAGCTTACGATTGTTCTTTTGTCGCCGAGAAAGGAACATTCATGTTCCGAAATCGTACAGTGTGTATGGGCTTTTAGATTAAAATCACCAAGATCGACCCGTCCCCTAGAGACTGAACAGGGAAATCCGTTGTTGCACATAGTGCAGTAAATGTCGACCAGACGGGGGGAGGGTAGGTGCCCGATCATAGGTAGCTCTGCTATGGCGTTAATCGAGCCCAGTGGAGCAATACCTCCGATCGAGTGCAGAGATTGATACAAAAACATTCTTACGGAAGTGTAGCACTGATGAAGCAGCACCACCAATTAGGGTAAGACCAACTCAGGTGGAGAATGGGTGGAGAACGGTTGGAGAACAAGGAGGGGTGTATTGAACTGTGGAGCACCACCTTTACCTATGGAACTTCAAACTATTATATTTTTTTTTAATTAGAAGCGTTTATTTCACTTTAACCTGTTACATATACAGGGTTCGTACATACACAGCCCAATAAAATTCCAGGCCTTTTCCAGGCTCTAATATTATTTTTTCCAGGCACATCTGGTCACTGGTTTTAAAGCCATGTCTGATTCATCACAAAATTTAGTTAAAGTTTTCTTCATCTTCCTTACTACCTGTGAAATTTCATTGGTTTGGGATAGACATATTCAAAATTTTATTTTTCTTGACTACTTTTGAATATAAGGACAAATAATCAAATCCATGCTATATTATTAGCAATTTGTTATACATGGTCAAATAAAGGATTTTTGGAACTACTTATTCCAAGTCGCTGAAATTTCATAGGCAGTCAAGAACCGTAGTTACAGGAAGTTATTATTGACCAGAATTTCAGACTAAAAAGGTTTTTTTTATGCAAAACTAAAATTTCCAGGCTCTTCCAGGTTTTTCCAGGCTCTCTGTGAGAATTCCAGGCTTTTCCAGGCCTGGAAAACCCCAAAACATAATTCCAGGCTTTTCCAGGTTTCCCAGGCTCTGTACGAACCCTGCATATAACGGATCATGTTTCCAATGACGTATAAGTTTCATTTCTTAACAACATTATACAATTTTCTTACCCTTGTCGCTGAGATGAGGTGTACTGAAAACGCCCCTTTTCCAGCAATGTCCTTGAAACGTGAGCTAGCTAGCTTAATATGCAGGGTACTATATTTTACAGCTGCATTATCTGAACTTATCTGACTGTGACAGTATCCAAACTTTAGTATGTTTACACCTTAGTTGTCCGTTGCAGACAACATGTACATTATTTTACTCGATTCATGTTTTCGTTTCTTTGTAGTAACAGCGTCCCACCTCTTCTCACTAACTTTTCCGGGTTATATAGACCTTTGGAGAGTAGGACTAGGGCTGCAACCTGTCATGGACCTAATGTCATTTTATTACTATATTTCATGCCACTCCTACCCAACGGATATATATATATATATATATATATATATATATATATATATATATATATATATATATATATATATATATGATTGCTTAATCCTTTGTTAATAATACAATCGAAATTCTTTTTTTTAATATATATATATATATATATAAAGGAATAGCAGTTCTGCTACCGTAGTAGATCTTGCACTGCATTTGTCGAGTACATTCATAACTATACAGTTGAAATTACAATATGCATTCCATATTATATTTAGTTCATGTTCAATGGTGGGTAATGACAATGACGGTTAATTAAGCGTGTTCGGATGAACATGCATATGCCAGGTTTCAGCCTCGGAGTGGTAGTTTAGCTAAGTTTATATATCTGTATTTATCAAGTCCAATAACAGACATATGTATGAAAGATAGGTATGCATTGCAAAAGATTCGAACGGTGGAACTATGTGCCCCTCTTCCCTCAAACAGGGATTCTGCAGTATGCCATTTTTCTAATACGCTGACATCTTAGCAATATACATCTACTATTACATTACACGTTCTTTCTATTTTGTTATACATATTATTATGCATCATGAACATTTGTTACATTGAAATATTAAATGAATGTCAGCAGAATATGTGTGTAGTGCATCCCATGACTGCATACATGAGGGTATATATACATCTACTATTACATTACACGTTCTTTCTATTTTGTTATACATATTATTATGCATCATGAACATTTGTTACATGGAAATATTAAATGAATCTCAGCAGAATATTTGTGTAGTGCATCCCATGACTGCATACATATCTATGTCTAATGAAATCACTGCCTATTATCGATTATGAATGTAAGGTATCAGGTTGACACTGTATATCTTTATGACTTTACCAGTATCCAATGGTCACGAAACTCCTATCATACTCCACTGCATTGCCTATAGCAGTTGAACGTCAATGTATGTATATACATGCCTCTTTATTTCAGAGTCCGCTCCAAAAGCTTGCGCATCAAACGACATCCAAGTATAGCCTTTTATTACATGATGGAACATGGTAGAGATGTTGGGAATGCAGCAAACCATAAGTAAGGACTCCTCACAAGGGGAATTATTGAATTTATCTAGCTTAATGGTTGATGGATAGACTAATAGTATATAACTTATGAACTTCTGCAGGTATGGTATTGCTAATTGGCCTGTTCTTGGTATGAAACGTTTTGCAAATATATACAAAATGTAAACGAAAAATAACTGCACACAATACTCATCTCACAGACAATGTTTCAAGTCAATTCAAGTTGAGGAAAGGGCTCCTCTCCAAACGTCTACCTGTATTAATGTCTACATATTTATATCTTACACAGGCCGGAAGTCTGGAAGCAATTAACAATGAACGAATACAGAAAAGATGGCATGAATACTGCCGCCTACCGCCTTGTACGCATAGATCACCGGCCAATCTACACATTGATAGTCGTCAGTACTGAGGAAACTAGGTCTAGCGGAAACAATTATACATCATAGATAATTGTAATCTACGAGAGTACTTTCAAGAAATAAATGATACATACAAACCTCACCCTCATTTGACTTTAATCTTAATCTTAACGTTGAAATATTGAGGAGCAATGATTTTCATAACTGATCAGCTGGACCTATCTATGGCAAGGGACTATGATATAAATCAATGTGATATGTGAAGGCAGTGTATGATATGCCATGGATGTGGAGGCGATGGTGTGCATGTCAAATCTGGTGGTATATGGTACCATAGCAGACTGGCTTCATGTGGTGAATTTCAGACAAGGTATGGCTCAGATATACAGACGATAGCTTCTTCATTTTAGAAGATGGAGAGAATGGTGTGAGGGGTTGGTTGAGTTGTGTATAAGGTTGGAGGTGCTGGTGGTTCCCACGAGGTGGTGTCCTATAGGGCATATTCCACTGGGTTTATTGAAAAGTCACATTAGTCGAACATGTTCAGTATGATCTGCCCATTCACGGTGATAGCATAGTGATGGTTGGATTTTGATATCTTTGCCTTTTTTTGTGTTTCTTGGAATCTTTGAGTTCCGCATGCTTTGGGACTGAAAATATACATACGAGAGTTATCTCAATAATTCGATTCATAACTGAATGGCAGCTTTGTCAGCCATTAGGGTACCTTGCGCCATATAGGTCATCGCATAGTATGCGACAATAATTCATTAGTAGATATTTATCAGTAGGTTTCGGATCTCTTATTTGTCTTATATCAAGATTAAGACTAGGTTTATTGGGCAAAGTCTACTGCGTTCTTCCTAAATCTATTTGGACAAATTACATCGATGGTGCTAAGTAAGAGTATTACAATATAAAATACATTTACAATACTTTAATAACAGTGGCAAACGTGTTGTGACTGATATTGAAAGCATTGGGTAAATGTTCTATGACCATTATCATGTATCCTGGTTCTAAAGCCAAAGGTTATTCTTAAAAAATAAAGGAGATAGATGCAAAAACATTATTGTATTGGACAAAGTGCAATATGTATGTTATAATATAATATTCTGATTTTACATATGAAATACAATGTTTAATAGCAAACACAAACTATTGTAACAAGGAAAGCATGTAGTTAGTACATACAGGGCAATGTATTATCAAACCAGTTAAGTGTTAAAAATACGCTTCACCCTACGCCATACGTAAAATAATTAGTAGAAACCGAACGAGAGTTAGATTTGACAATGTTTATGCCACGACGAGAAGGTCGCTTATTACTACACGAGGCGTAGCCGAGTGTAGTAAGGAGTAGACCTGACCAGAGTGGCATAGACATTGACAAGTCTAACTTGAGTTCGGTTTCGTATTTATCCTACCTCGTCTATGCTTTTGTATTACTAAAAGATAAATATTGAGTCAATGACCAACCAAACTTGTTTTCATAGTAGCTGGCATCCTGCTCTCTGATTGGTCAATATTGTTATTACTCTAGTGGCATAAAAAACACTTTATGTCACCGCCTGCCACATAAAATTTCCCTATGTTAAGTCTATGGCGGTTTTTTATTAGGGGTAGGATAAAGGAACATAATCCACAATGGATTAGTCATCTAAGTCCGTCTTCTACTGAACTATGGACTTAGATGTTTACCTGCAATACAGCTGCACAGCTCTTGTACTCTAGATCTAATTTCCATTATGCAAATTATAGCCTTGGGCCTATTGCAAAATATTAGAAATTTAGCTACCAATGACTACATGTGGGTACTTTTAAGAATTACGTGAATAATCGTCAAATTGGCGGAGATGAAGCAGAGATAAAAGTTGTATATATTCTTTTAATTTTTCATCCAGCCTTCTACTTTGAGGCAGGGCTGCAGATAATGTCTCTGTATTTTCCGATTTGAATCCGTGTAAGAAGTGCTTAATGTACAGTCTATGTGGCCACGATCAATACGTGTGATCCGACATGCTCTAAAAAGAATCTTACTTTGAGGGAAACACTAATGACGGACTGAAGCAATAACCTTAGCAATAATAGGCAATGACCATGTGGTATCTAAAGGTTTTACAGAAAGAAAACAAAGCACAACTTCGTATCAAGTATTTTGGATCTAATATAATGGAATATTTACACGTCAACATTCAGTGACTTACCTACTGCTGATCAATAGGAAAAGACAAAGATAACTCAGTAGAGTATACATTTCTAAATGGTTTAAGGAGAACTTGATCATGTTTTATGAATAAAATGGTCGCCCCATTTATCAAGCTCACGCTACTGAAACAAACTTTAACGCAATGTACAAGCTTCTAAAATTGCCCTATTTGTACCTTGCGAACTACAGGATAACAAAAAGGTGGACATGACGCCAACAATAAAACAAGTACCGCAGTGAATAATAGCGAATAGAGTATTGGTTATTAATTCATATCTATATAGACATATTTATACTATATATATATACACACACATATATTTTTAATGTAAATTCTGGTGTGTTCGGCGGTAGCCCCGGTCGGGGGTCGTACGGGTGTCGCCCTTCACTCTGAACGTAGATTTTCAATGCACCTTTTATGTATCAATGTTGTGTTTTTTTTCGTGCTAAGCAGATCCTCAGTGCCTTATTTGGGATGGTAGTTTATGGGTATGGGTTGATCTGCAGTTATTTGTAAGGATGTCGCCATATTCAAAGAATGGGGAATTTGTTTAGACAGTAATGGCCTGTAGGATTGACAATATTTTCTTAATGATCAAAGTACAGACTTTTCTAATTTGATTGTTGAATTGTAGGTCGAAGTTCATGTTGCGGACGAGAAATATTCCAAGGTAGTTGAAGTTAGTCAAGTTTTTATCTCGGACGAATTTGTTGTTACGCATGAGACAAAGAGGAAACTTCATCATTTAATCTTCCCGGGGGTATCCGTGATTCGTGAAACTGTGGCGGATCAAGATACGGCTACCGGTTGTATGGAGGCAGGGCTGACATGGAGTTAAAATCCTTGGAAGTAGATTTAGCAAAACATCAAGACTTATCTACATAGCCTACGTTTTTCAATCTACAGAATACTGACAGTGTAATTTCAAAGAAAATACAAATGTTAGAAAAGGGAAATCAACTTACTCATAGTCTTCCTTTTCTTAAAATGAGAACGGAGACCAATGATAAGAGGAATGCAAAGAATGCATAACCCTACCAAGGACACAGGAATCCACCAGCTTTTTGGTCCTAGGCCTTGGTCTTCATTGTCCACCTGGACTGTTGAGAAAAATATCTTATTCAGGAAACTAGGGTACAAGGTTATATTACTGTGCCATTCGCAATCCATTCATCACATATCCTTATCATTAACACCCTTTGTGAAACATCAATTAACAGTGGTATTACCGTATATGTCACACTTAGTCATCCCTTTCAAAATTAGATTTGCTGGTATCCTATTTAAGGTTGTGTTCCATCGACTAGGCGAATTTGGTGTAAACCAACCATATAGGGTTTGCCAGCAGATCTGGCCTAGGTGGAAGACCTTGCCGTGGCCCCAGCACTAGTCTAGGAGGTGCCTGGAGTTGGTTGCCAGCTCAAATCTGCTCATGGCAGGCGGCGTGGGAGAATCGGCACCTAGCTAGAAACTAGGATAATGATCACATGAGCTGCTGCTCCACTGAGCCGGACTCATGGCTGGTGTTAAATCTAGGAGTGCTTGTCTACTCAAAATTAGCTATTGTTGCTTGCCACGCAGTGCCAGCAAAACTCATTTATCGATTTTCACCGACTGGAATATACTGCCTACCCGAGTATGCTTCAGTGATTGAGACTCATCAATAGGATGAAAAGGTCATAATTTCCAAAAGTTCAGACATCACTTTAGTGAGTGTCCTATACAAATTAATAACATCAGGTACGGGTAAAAGGACCAGTCAATGCCACGTCAATTGTTTTCTTGGTCTAAAGAAATACCTTTTTTCTTCTAAGTAGAACGAAAATACCTGCGGTATTGAGGAACTACAAAACAGGAAGAATACTTAACCATTAAATAAATTTTAATAAATCACCCAAAAAGAAATGACTGGCACCACAGGGGCCGAAAGTTATATCACTGAAAAATCAAACCAGCATGATTCTGGGACATTGTTTGTTTGGGTAGTTTAACGTCCAATTTGTTCAATTAGACTTACTTTGGGTTTGACCAAATCTATGAGATGAATGAAGGTAGAAATCTAACCCCTACACATTTACCGAGGTGACAGTTCTTTTACTTTCCACACCGCATAGACATGGTATGAGAAGAACTGGCCTTTGAAATAGCAGTAAATCTACCACTGCTGGGGGTGAAGGAGAAATGTGGCTGCAGTGGGACTCCAATCAACAAAGTCCAGTGCTCTTTACCACTGAGCTAACTCCCCACCCCGGTTGCTTTTGTTATGCTTGCGTGCAAGCATATCCAGTCTGCACCACGAGGAGGCGAGGCGACCAAGAGGGTGAACAGATTGGTAATTACTGTCCACCCCAGGAGACCGCTTCTGGGACAATCTAACATCTTAAGATAATAAGAAAGACCGAAAGGGCTAGCTCTAATCGCCTGATGAGACCAGGTGGAAACTATTGAGCTAGGACAGAAAAACTCCAAAAATAGGAGATGTAAATGTGAATATAAAGGGAGTAGTTCGCCCCACACACACCAGAGAACACACATATATCACCACATCAGTTCAGGATCCACCCAGTGTGGTTGGACCGCATACTGAAAAAGGATGACAGGGGAAGCCACTGAGGCGGGCCACTACTTGTCTGAAATTACAGCCAATGAGAAACCTCTAAATTGATCAGATGATCAAGTGAACCAATAAAGGTCTTCCTCTATTCACAAGTCCTTACTATTCATTTAATGTGGCAGAATGTGCCCCAAGAGTGCTAAGCCAGTCAATTGCTCAGTAGTCGCCGTAGCAGCCACGTCTGACCATCTTTATCAACCTTCAATACTTCTTAATGAGCTGCTGATCACCGTCCCGTAAAACCCCAAGACAACAGACACAACCGATTATTGCGTAGGTAGTGGCAGTGCCCTAAACCAGAAAAACTTCGGGAGCGTTCAATAGTTATGGCCGGTGGGGGGGGGGGGGGGCACAGTTTTTAGGGGGGGGGGGCCAACATTTTTGGGGTATTCCAAGGGGGGGAGGCCAAATCATTTTTAGGTATTCTAAGGGGGGGGGGCAAATATTTTCACTATTTCTGCCAGGGGCTAACGTTTTTAGATGAATAAAGAGCCAGACTATTTGGAGGGGAACAACAATGGACCAAAACTAGCACATTTGTCCCAGAATCAATAGTCTCACAACATCATTAGGTTTTGGCTTCAACATAGATGAATTAGGAGCATTTACTACAACATCAAGTGCTAAAAACACCCCTGTTGCTGCTTATTTCAATAAGATTACCACATTTATGGAAGAGCACTATGAGCGAAGAGAACTCTTCATTGCGCTTTCTGCATTGAGTACTTGAAGGGCTTCTGTATTTAAAAAATGAGACTTTGCCTTCCTTCTGTAGTGCCACACCATGGGCTGATCCACTCATACTAAGGATCCCACACACCATGCCAGACTATAACAAATTGCCAGAATGTCCATATTTGCATGTCTATGATACTGCTACGAGAAACAGTGATGGCCTGCAAGATCTTGTAAGGGAGCCTGATGACTAGCAATTGATGGCATAAATGAAGAAAGCACCTGCTGCTGGATATTTGAAAGTTAACAACCAACTCTCAATAAGTGTCTTCAGTGAGAATTAGCTTCTAGGTAGTCAAGTTTTATGATTGATTATATGAGTACAGGAGAGATGGTGGCTTCCAGCATGTCTGCTAGCTGCCAACTACAGCCTGTAGTTGGCAGAGGCTGCATCCATGATTTTGGGTTAGAACATTAGCAGAATCTTACAAACTCAAACTGTCATCATAACATTGTATAGTAGTGCAGCCAACTTTAACCAGTTGGCATTGTGCTTGATGCTATCATATTTCAAGCATTTGCCTGTGCCTGTATGTCATATCAACACCAAGTATGGGTTAGGAGAGTTAAATATGACATCACTCAACAGCCTTGCTTTAAACTTGGAAGTGGGGAATGCCAAAAGTTGCAGTAGGCTTTGTGCTGGATTTTGATACTTGTTGGCAAAACTCACATGAGGCTATAACTAGTGTGTGCCCAAATGAGATTTGCAATGGCTCCAACAGCTGAAATAAGGTAAATATCGTGGTGTTTTTGAGGTAAATAGTAATGAGAACCTGTGTCTTCTGATTCCTCACCTGTGTTCCCTGATGTTTAAAACCTAGTCTAAAGACCTCATTTTAAATATCTGTGGAGCACAGGCTCACAAATATTGGAAGATTACTCAACAGGGCTAGTTTTGTCTATTTTTATCTATGTTAGCTGGAGCTCCACAAGGCAATGAGACAAAGGTCTCATATGGTAGCAGCATCTTAAAGGATATGATGACTATGACTGGGAAAGGCTACATGGTGAAGGTAAGCTTGACCAACTGTCAGTGGCAGTACTGTCTATATATACTTGGAACACCATAAGTTACCTATAACTCATACAAGAAATATCTTCAGAAGATGATTATTCCTCATCAGATGAAGAGAGTGTGTTTATACCACAAATAACATTTCAAACGACAAGATCTGGGCAGTATTACAAAAGAGCAAATTTCAATTAATATCACACATATCAGTATGTACCATCAGAAGTGTGACCACTACTATATATTCTTTTCCTTTTTTTTATTTTTTAAGCAATTTTAATGAAGGGAACACTGTGTACAATCACCAAATTTGGCGATACAGCCATTCGTACACTGAAGCCTTACCCCCTTCTCCTCATTCTAATGGCTGGTGTTAAGCCGAATGAGCAGTGACTACATTTTTGTGTAAGTCTTTGTAGAACCTGACAGGGGTTTTATTATCCATCGTATACAAAGACACCATTGAAAACATATGGGGGCGCAGTGTGGTCGTTTGCTGGCTATAATTAGGTGGGTAGGTGGAGGAGCATGGTAAGGTTGGATATTTGCGCCCTGCCGGACCACAGGAGCTGGCTACGGAAGGTACAGCTGAAAGGCCAGCCTAGCGTCATTTAGATGCCAAGTTGATGGAACACACCCTTTATCCAGAAAGTTTTGGAGCATTGTCTGTTAGAAATAAGGTTCGAAAAAGCATTCTGAAA